>JADMLD010000065.1:0-5868407 GCA_017589585.1 Phylloscopus whistleri | reverse complement strand
GAAACTTTTGACAAGGTGGTGTCCTGAGCAGAACAGAGCAGGAATTTTGCTGCAAGGGATCTAAAATAAAGTTTTTACATTGAGACCACATTCACACTGCTCTTCTTCTATCATCACTAGGGCAGGATAGATATTACCAGAGGCCATTCAGTTTTGAGGCACCCCCAAAAATGACCAGAGACTGACTCCATTTATACGGGGACTGTTAGGCATGTTATTAGCTGCCTAAAATCAAGCATGGCAAACTGAAATAAAAAGATGAGATATCCTCTGACAACCCAAGAGTGGAGATGGCCAGCTACCTTCTTGGGCCTATGATTTTGGCAGCTGCTGGAGCCCTGCTCTGCTGCCTGAACAGTATTGATGGTATGTGTTAAGCACTGCTTCAGCCCAGTAAATGCACTCTTTTGGTGACTGTGCAGAGAATGATACCTGTTATAAAGGCACCGGTGCTCCTTGGTGGTAATCCATGTCCTGCTCATGGCTAAAGATGTGTTCTGGTTACCACTTTCCCCTGTTCACATCTGACTGACTCTTCCTTATCCTGCCATGTGGGATGGGAATTAAGATATATGACTGATGATTCTGGAGACAGTGCTGTGTCCCCTATGGACCATAAAGCACGCAAATCAAAGGAAACAAAAATCTTCCTTTTTGCTTGTAAGTTTTTTTGTTCTTCTTTCTATCAAGAGGTTTTCTAATGCTGCCTCAGCCAGCAGTGATTCAAAGAACCATATGCTTTTAGTAGTAAAAAGAACTTCCAGGGTGTGTCCTTGATGTTCTATTTTTCCTGCTCATCAGGAGGTTTAATAATTAGACACTCTATCTGTTTGCTTTGTATATAACTTTAGCACCTCTGTACATTCCTATTGTAATTCCAAAGGTACAATGAACAAGGTGGTCTCCATACAACCTGCAGCTCAGTGACCTGAAAGGCAATACATTCAGAGCTCTCAGCTCTACCTGAACCCTTGTTCACAATGAGCTACTTGTCATATCTATCACATCCCTTCAGGGTCTGAACTATGCCATGGGAGCATTTTATAAAGCATGCATCAGAATAGAAGGGTACTGAGGATGATTTCAGCTGCCTCTGCAGTCAATTGTCATTTCATTGGCACATTTTTTTAGAGAATTCCAAGTTTTTGGTCACATGTAGTTCCAAGTAATAAAATCACAGACTATCCAAGAGCACCAGGATAATTTCTGAGATTCTCATATTCATACACTGCAGTGTTATCTGCCATCCACCTATGCCTACATGTAATGCAAGTGAGATCATTTGTGCATTCAACTCTTTGTCTGGGGTTATGCTCATGAATCCAGAGGCACACCAGGTATGTTCTGATAGACCTGACTTGAGATTCAAACAGGCAAGCATCACACATGCACAGACTTATGGAATCAGGGAAGAGCTACAGTTTTGCTGCAGCCTGGGAATGCTGAGAGCAGTGGGGCTAAGATGAACACAGGGCCTGAAACAGTCAAGCTGGTTGGAAATATCTGAAGTCAGTCTTGTCTTCTCTGGAGAGCTCAGCTAATACTTGTCCTAGGTAATGACAATCCTATTTAAGCAGCAGACACACTCATTTTGGAGTCCCTGAGGCTGGTAGTATTGACAATTGCTGTTGTCATTGCTTGTTCTTCATCTGCAATATCCCAAGGCAGTCATTGCACTGGGTTTGCCTACAGCCTCTGAAGTTACAGCCTTTGTTTCGTTCACCATCTCCTCCAAGGTAAGGCAGATTTCATCCAGGAGTTAGGTATTTATAAACCAGCAGCGAATGTGCCAAAAACTCTAGCAAGGAATTACACAGGCTATACAGAATATATAGGCAAAATAAATATAAAATTTCCCAATATTTAATTTTAACTTCCATTAAAGAACAACATAAGAAAGAGAATTTATACCTGGAAAAAAACACATTTACTTGTGTTTTCCCCATATGGTTTTTCAGCAAGAGAATTGGTAATATTGTTATAATCTATCACCCACCAAATGGTCACTGCACACCTATAAAACTACATTACCTTGCATACAGACAAACTGATGAAACTTGAAAGGTCAAGGCTGTTAGAGACTGTTCACTCTGGTCTGCTTCTGTCCTCTCTTCTCCTCCCGTATGCCTGCCTCTCTAGGGGCTCCTCTGTCTTGGCCTTTGGCACCCACTTGAGATTTGTTGCAGCAGGAAGTTACAACTACCCTGTAAATCTGAACAGGGCTTTTTTTTAAAAAAAAAAGCCTGGGGTCAAGGAGAGGTGAACTGGTCTCCAAGAACACCAGTAAGTCAAGCTGGTGCTCAGATACAGTGTAATTAGTGTTGTACCTTAGTGTGAAAAAGTACGTTCATAATTTATGAAGTGCAACAGTTTATAGTCTGCCCCTCCCTCCCCATGTCCCTCAGATGTTCTTCATGCCTCCTCTGCCAAACTCTAGACCAAGTAGCTTCTCTGCCTCCTTGACTTACTGCTTTTCAGCTGATGGCCACAGGATGAGGGTGACCAACACCAGCACAGATACTGAAGGCATCATCCCTGGGACCCTTTTCTTTTGCTGTTTGCACCCTCCACAGACGTGTGTAAAGGAGTCAGATACCAGTGATGAAGTAGCCTGTGAAGTTTCTGCCTCCTGAATGTTTAACTGGGGAAAAGAGGATTAATGGAAAAGAGGGTTCACGGAAAAGAGCCACACAGCCTCACAACCTCCCATACTGCAGCTGCTACTGCTTCAGACTTGTTGCAGCAATTTACACTTCCTTAGCAAATACTGGAACAGGTTAAGAAACATTTATTCCTCATAAAGATGCCTTTACTTTCACATATCAGTATTTTGATTAGCTGATCTCCACAGCTGAAGTCATTCTGAACTAGTCTGCTAAGGCAGGTTACCCCTGAGAGAGCTAAATCTGCACTTCTTGAGCAGCAGTGACCAGCTTGCCCAGACAGTGTTCTGCCAGGGTGGCAGGAAACACAGAACCAGTGCAGACTCTGACTTTCAGAACCTATAGAATCGATGTATTTCAATCCTTTTAACAGCTGGAATTCTGTGAGTGTCCTGAAAGCTACTCCTTTTAATACAGAGTGAAAAACATTAATGGGGTTGGCTACAAGAGTTTTGGTGGGAGAGCTTTGCAGGCCTTGCAGACACAGACTTTTTTTTTCTATGATGATGAACTGGCGGAATTCTCAAAAAAATATTATAGAAGGATTGGGCTTAAATGCTTTCCAGTGTTTCTGCATTTTTAAGAAATGGTCCAAAAATATGTGACACTGGATGGAGAAGGGTAGTGAATGGAATAAATGTTGTCTTTCACCTGCTTTATTTACTTTTTGTAGACACAACATCAGACTACCAGAGCTTCTGCACTGCCTTTGTTAATCTGCCATTGTGAGAAATGCATGCTTCCACAGCTGGGCTAGTGTAGCTTCAGCAAGGGAAACTTCCACAGCTTCCACAGCTGGGCTGACCTGGGTTGATCAATGACACAGGCACTGTCCTCTTCTCTCCTCCCTGCCCACAGTCTGCCTTGTGCCACCTACAGCTGCTGCCTGAGACCATCAGAAGCTGGGTTTGAGACATTTTCGTTTTTTGGCTAAGAAGAATGTTTATTCTGAAATCAAGTATAACCTTACCAATTTTCAAGCTACAACAAATAACAAAGGCTCTGTACTCCAAGGATAATAAGTAATATAGGAAAGTATGGGATTTAGGAAACTAAAATGAATAATAAACATTCAATACATTTCTTTTCTGTAATGACTATGGCTTCTAAAGTCAGCCTACACTGTTTGTATGTAGTACATGACATTGCCTTAGCTGATGCAGCAATTTTGTCTGCAGCTACCCAGACATCTGTTTCTTTCAAGGCTGTGTCAGAAACACAAATGTCTTGCCCTGTCCTGTCATCACCAGTCTCTGAAAGGCAGCAATACTGTACCTATTACACGTGAAGGTCACTTAGTTACACATATTACAGGGAAAAACAGTGGTTCCTTGTGCTGTCACCACTCAGTCCAGCTGTCTCAGGGTCTCTGCCTTTGCTGTGGAACAGGAAATGGCCTAACAATGTCTCTGCAGTACAAAAAGCAAAGTGAAATTGGAACACTCAAGCAAGACAGCACCAGACCTAAGCAACTATTAAAGATAAAGCATTGCTAGGAAAGACTTCAAGACATAAACAACTCAGGATTCATATTTCTCAAATACTTCTGTCCTAATTATCTCCCTTGCAACCTCTCATTTGCACTTTCCTCATTATTTTTTTTGCACAAGAGAAAAATGGATAAAGTGATGGTCACAGGCTGCTTTTCTGCTGAATCTCATCAGGGTTATTGGGGAATCTGATAAAATGAAAATATCCATCAATACAATAACAAAGTCTGTAGTACAGCTCTTTTGCAACTAGCTCTAAACCACAAAGACAGCTAAATGACATCCTTTTCTTAATGTAGTAACATTTCAATAATTTAATCAAAGCTACAGAGGAAAAATGCCCCTCAGAAAGTTCATGTAATTGCACAGTTCTGTCTTTAATCTGAACCTTTATCTCAGAGCTCATATAAAAAATCAAAATCTGGCAACATATTTTCTCTGGTTCTTTGAAAGACTAACTGGCAGCAGTAGAAGCTCCCTACCCAAAGCCTAGCATTTTTGATTTCTCAGAGGCCAGGAAAAGCTAAATGCTTCTGAGGATGTGAAGGTTCACTGGGGTAAAATAAGAAAAGGGAAAAAGACAGCAGGGATCTCTAAAGGGACTGCAATCTGAAAGTGGTGAGTTCTGCTCACAAGATTTATTAGCTGTTGACCTCCTCCCACCACTTAGGCTGTAATGTGATGACAGCCTGGCGGAGATGGGGAGAAGCCACTTTTCCTCCTTGATGCTGACCTGGAGAATTAGGATCGTGAACCAGTCACACAAGCTCACCTTATAAAACCATCCATGGCCATTGCATTGTCACCTGCTCCCCTGCTTTTTACTACATCAAGGGCAGCTGTCAATTCCTTGAAAGTCAAAATCATTTGAGATCCTGCAGCTGTCTCCAGTCCCCAGGGAACAAAGGCAAATAAAATGTTGATGTGATTTCCTTTACTGTATGATCTCACCTCAAGTAATTTTTTTTATTGGGAAATTCATTATATCATCACTTAATTTTGAGAAATTAAAAATTTAATTAAAATTTACTGAAGATGGAACAGTATAAGAAGTGGATCTGAGAAGGAATGAATCTCTGAGTCTTTATAGAGGTCTGGCAAAAGGTGCACCTTGTACTGGGGGCCAGGTGTGGGGCCAAACCAGCCCCACCCTACTTTCCATCCAACTGGGACCAGATCACAGACCCTTAAGCAAATAGCCTACCCTCATGTCTTTATCCCTAGAACACTGCATAAACAAATTTACATAGAAATGATATCAGAAAGATTATTTGAAACATTTTTATTGACTTATTGCCAGATGTGAGAAAGCAACAGGCTTTTTTGACTTGTTGGTCAAATCCTCACCCACCTCCACATCAATTTACTTTAAAAAAAAATAGTTAGGAAATGCTCATATGGAAATGAAAGCCCTTAACCAGAACCACCAACTGTTTCAGTTCATGACCATGTAAGTCCTTAAAACATATTAAAATACTTGAATTTAAAACAAAATATTATTTTGAAATAAAAATAAGTATAAACTATTCTTTTAGAAGGACTCCAAACAGAAGATATATTCTCATCCTTTTCTTCTGGCACATCCCATTTCCCATTCTGGAAGGGCAAAAACTTCCCCAAATTCATAAAAAATTCTAATGTTCTGAAACCACTTCTTTAGGTGAATTTATTATTCATTCTCAAATTCACTGGTCTCCAATCTAGACAGAGATTAGGATACCAGACTACTTTTTTTCGGTTTCTGGTCTTATATCTTTCTGTAGTTGGTTTATTTTCTCTAATGTCATTAGAAAGTTACTGTACCATCAAAAACATATACTCTTTTTTTCCTTTTTTTTACACATAGCACAGTGATAAAAAGGAACTCAAGAATGTGCCTAGTTATAATATTACAGAAAAAAAATCCTGTCAAAAATGGTGTTTAAATATAAACATCTGGACTTTTGGCAGGCAGAATTAAACTAGAGAATATTTCTGTATACTTGTTGAAGTTACAGTGTATAATTGAAGTTTCCAGCCAAAAGAATCTAAATTGTTATGAAGAATATGCAGCCTGTCCTGTCTCACTGAGAAGCTTAACTCTACCTTTGAATACAAATAAGATCATGAGATAACTTAGTCTAACAGGAAATAGGAAAAGTGTAAGTGAAGCTCTATATTTTCACCTATTATTACATATCCTCCTTTATAATACAGCATTAGTAGTGGTCAATTGAGCTAAGGTATTGTTAAAGAAAATAAAATCCCAAAATTATGAAAATGTATGCTCTCAGCCTTGCTGCTTCATTTAAAAAATGCAAGCAAAAGTTAGGTCATACTTTTCATGGATAATCTTCATTTTTAGGAATATGCCACAGAAAATGAATTGGACTTCCCATTCTTTCAAAAAAAAAAAATCTTCCTGAGTCCTTTTTTTAGACATAGGCTTTAGAACACCATTCTTACTGAAAGAGCCTGCTGGACCTCATGAGCTGCCAGCAAAAGAGGCTCTTCTCCAACTGGTACTAGACCATGTCTGAGGGCTGCTGTTTAACTCTGAAGCACAAGGCTGCTGTGGGACCCTTGTTGCTCCCTGGGGTGGTCAAGATGCAGGGCATTCACCTTAGATTGCCCCTCTCCTCTTGCTTCCCTCCTCCAGGGATAAGAAACCCGAGATTCATTTCCCTTTGTATTTTAAAATGTCACTGCCCCTCCCATCTCCCTGAATTCTTCACTTCACCACCTTTGGGCAAGAGGTACCCTGGGGACAATTCTTGTCATCCATGAATGCAGGAATGAGAGGGCAAGGACAAGATCTACCTGGCACCTTTTACTGTTTCCCAGCCATGGGAGGAGGAAGCCTTTCTCTGCCACTCTCTGTTCCACACTCTGAGTTCCACAGTGAGGAAACTAACCACGAAATGAAAGCATCCTCATGGAGGAATTGCAATGTTGCTCACTCTTGTGGTTTTCTTGCAATTTCACTTCTTCAAAATAGTTCTCACAGTCACACTCCTGGAATCAGGGTCTTATGGTAGATCTACTTTTCGATTTTAACTAAAGTTTTTCACTTTTGTGGTTATGGAGAAAAAGGCTTCTTGTGTGAAGTGGGTCCAAGGTAAAGAACCAGAAGGCAAATGAAAAGAAAACCCTAGAGCATGACTGTTATTATTTAATCATCATATTTATGGGGGAGGAAAAGAGTGTGACTCATAGATTTTAAGTGGTTTTAGGGACAGGAGCAGTTAAATGGGAGAAGCAGGTTATCTTACTTTTTCTGAATTCTGCAGCTATTGTTTAAAGGACAGAATTAATTTATCATAGTTGGGAGTAGTAGAATCCATTCTGGATGTGAAAGTGTTGTGACCCCAGAGAAAAAAGAAAAAGATTTTGAAGAAGGAAATGAAGGAAAGGGCAAATAGAAAAAAAAGGCTATATAGTTCATAGAATAAGTTTTGTTTCAAAAGGAGCAAATTCAGGTCTGCACCTTCATTAGATGTGCACACAATACACTGGTTCATTAGTGGCTATGAGAATGCTGTCTGTCTTGATTATGGAATGTTTCCCTGTCAGAAACAACATTTTTACGCGCTTTTGGGTTTTGTCATTTATTACTTAGGTATTTTGCACTCCTAAGATAATTTCCTGCAGAGGAAATGTTATTGTTCTCATTCAAGTAGCATTTTTTAGCAACTGTTATTGTTTCCTATCAGCAGTTCTGTGTTTTGGGACAGAACCAAATTGTCTGCTTTAAATTCCATCTCTGTTACACTTTCTCCAGAATTGCTTATGAGATAGCAATTTCCCAGCCCATCATCTGGAAAGATGATAATAGAATCTACATAAGAGTTTGTGCTGTGTTTATATCAGATTACAGGTGATAGCGCTGCTTCTTCTGTTCATTATGATCATCTGGTACCAAGAGATCTCCTTGCTTTCACAGGCCAGCACGATTCCAGTGGTGAATCTGATTCTACAGTGCTAAAGTGTGGACACCCATAGCTGTAAGCACCATCTTTCTGCATTATTTTGTGTAACCCATGTGTTTTACCTCTGCCTATGAAAGTCCTACCTAACCCACATACATCTTGAGGAGGACTACCATGATGATGGCACACCCATAGGCAGATATTAGCCCCTTTAAAATTAATCCTCCTCTTTGAAATTAAATCTATGTAAGAAAGAACCATATCACAGCTCCAAACAACCATGCATGGACTCTCGTGTGCATTCTAGTGTTCTCTGGAGACAATGTTGTATGTCCTTGGTACAAATAAAACCAGTCATGGTATTTAATTAAGTTTTTACCGTGTTCGGATGTGTATGCAGGCTTGGAAGCATTTCAATGTTTGCAAAGGAAAAAACCCTACTTTTTTTTCATGTCACAGTGAAGGGTAGAGGGATGAGACTGCAAGACATTAAAGGTGTGTTTTAACTGATGCAAATTCCATTCTGAGTTCAACAATCACTGATTGTGTTACATACTCCATCAAGGGTCCGAGAGTCCAACCACACACTGTGTCCTATTTCTCCAGTCTGAGCTGGCATTTGTCTCAACATTTTTCCACCAAATTTTGGGCAGATGCAAAATCAATTCTTGTGTTGTGTAAATCGCTGCAAGTCAAATGAAGTCAGCCTGGACATGTAGAAGTCCAGTGCAAAAGGGTACTGAAAGAGAAACTTTGAGATGATAGCACATCTGGATAGCACAATTCAGCCTTCTACTGGATAGAACTCTTTTAGAGTCTTGTCTTACCAAATGTGTTGACTTCCCAAACGAAAAATGATATAATTGGAGGCCTGAGTTTCATAGGTAGAGGAGATCTTCCATATTTGATGTAATTTTTTTATGGCATCTTCTTTTGTCATTACTCATTGGTATTAAAAAAAAAAAATCAGGAAGATGTAACAGATCACTTCAGACTCTTTACACTCTAGTTGTATATTTTAACTGAGCTGACAATTTCTCTTACCTAGCTGGAGAGCACAGCCAGTTGGCCCACTCTTGTAAGTGGTAGCACTATGAAAGTCATTTCCCTGTCAGCAGGCCCTGAAGGATATTGTGGTAAATGGTGTTTTTCTGTTCCTGTTTAATCTTCTTCTCAATTATATTTTTACCTAATTTAGCTCATTACTGAGAAAACTCAGCTTTTAGTGGAGATGCTCTTTTCTCCAGACAGAGTTTTCTGCAAGATACACCTCTTTCCAAAGAGCTACCCTTGAACCGTCCACCATGAAGTCATGGCAGAGGACAAAAGCTCAGGAAATTAAATCATGTGTCCACATAAGTCAGCTGGATCTGGAGCCTCTCCAGAGCCTTTAGTCAAGCTGGCAGTTCTTTGCCTTGGCTACCACCGCTGAGGCTTCCAGACCAAGCTTATAATTCACTGTCAAAAACTAACGAGAACTAAAATATAATTCAAAGCAAACAATTATTTAAACACATGCCCAGAATCCTCTTACAGTTTGGAAACTATGACTCAGGTAAGACTTCTCGAGCCTGTTACTGAAGAGAAGAAATATCACCTAAATTCATTCATACAAGTAAATTTAAGTAACCCAAGTCACAGCTCCTGAAGAATCACTTGAAACAGGTGCCTGAGGCTCTTTCTTTAAATCCCTACCCATGAGCAGCAGCTAACACCTGCCTGCTGAGGTGGGAGGCCCCTCTTGTATTACAGGTATTACCAGACACCTGCATTTCTCTGGCTCTGGTAATTGTCCACTGATCTCTCTTTGGTTTAAAAACAAAAACTGTATTTTCCTCTGCAGGAAAGTTTTAGACAGTGAAAATGTCCATTATATTGTGTTCTCCAGGGAGTGTAGCTATTTATTGGATTTGTGCATTTTGTTTCCTGAGATAGTGTAATCTGAGGAGATGCTATAATACAATGTTTATCCTTTCTGTAGGATGTTACATATGATTTACACATTTTAAAATGTACATTCTAAAAATGTACTGTAAGCATGCATAAACTCTTCTTAGTTGAAGAGGCAGTGTGCAATATAAATGGATAAACTAAACCCAAGTTATACCTGCAGTATAATTTAGGGAGATTTTCATGGAGTATGACTTGAATGCAACTAAGATCCCAAAAGGTAAAATATGAACTCCTACTCTATATCAGCAACACTCCAAAACCAAGGGACATTCCTATTTTTCAAATTTGAAAAGAATTCCAGACAGAAAAAATGTGTACTTTTCCAAATTTACCATCATTACATGCATTTCTCATAGTTTTTCCTTTTCCTTTCTCTACCCATGCATTTTCTTTGGGTGTATAGCAGTTCCCTCAGGGCAGAGCCAATTATTTATGACATACTTTCCCATGTAAAATTTATTTGGAAAAGCTGTTCCTATGGAAACGGCTGTTTTCAAACAGGCTTGTATTAATGTCAAACAATGTGATTGCATCTACAATAGAGAATACATCTTTTATTATCAGATACATTCTAATGACTTTGAAAACCAAATAAATTGCACAGAGGAACAAAATTAGTTCTATTCTGTGATATCAAGTGGATATTCCACTGTCATCTGGGCATTACAGAGAATTAGAGCAGTAAATTTTACAGAGCTCCGATTTGAAGGTCTCTTAAAGTTTCAAAACAAAGCTTTTAAAAATATCAATCAAAAGCCTGCACTGGAATGCTATGAAAGACCAACAAGGGCCTTATGTACAAATAAAACACTGAAGGTTTTGATTTCAGAAATGTCAAATTTCGTGTGTATGACACACCTACACAGCACAGCTTTGGCACTAGAAGTAGATTGACAGTCAAGATGCTACAGGCAATTGATTTCTGTGGCTTCAGGATCAAACTCTTGTAATTATGTTTTGTCTTTGTGGTATTTTGCTATTAGGTCTCTCCTCACTATATCTCCTGCTTATCTTCTGGTCTTTGCAGTCCTCCAGAAAAAAGGGAATCACAGAGCAGATGCAGCACAGCTCACCTGAGCAGGTTTTTAATGAAAAAGAAAAGTAATAATTTTAATCTGCCTGAAAAAGCAATTTGCCATTGAAAAAAAAAAAAAAGTAATTTAAGAACTTACTACATTAATTGCCTTGGTGGTATTATTAGATTTTTAGAAAGTAATATCTAGTAGTAATCTAGTCAGGAACATGACAGGGCAGGTGGATGGGTGTCTCATAGAACATCTCAGTCCTCCAGCTTGGATCCTTTCTTTGGTCCTGTGCAGAAGTTAATGCTGTTAATACAAAGGCCCCTGCTAGCCACCTTCACATATGCAGGCTTGTAGCACTTGCTTATCTTCTGAATCATCTTCTTCAGGGAGATTTGGGAAAAAAATAGCCTCCATGCATTCTGTGTGCTCGAGTGGCTCTTCACTTATTTAAACAATTAACTAAGAGTGTTTTATTTTATAAAAAGAACTAATTCAGCCGGGGACTGAATAAACTCCAAGGCTATAAAATATAAAGGAAATAAACTTCGAATTCAAGTTGGAGAGTTTTCACAGTTCAAGTTAGGCTGACTTCAGGAATATCAGGGAAAAAACTTCTCACTTCACTATGGTGGAGCTACTGAGTGCATTGTCATGTGTATGTGAAAGGAGAAATGTGTATAAACCCTTTTGTCTGGTGAACTGCTAGAATGCAACATTACCAGCACAAGAACTAAAAAACTGTGAACTTGATCACCCAAAGACACTGACTGCTCCTTTTTCTAAGCTGATCTCATGAGACTGGTTGGAAATACTCAGGATTTGGAGCCACATTAAGAATTATTTTCAATACCTTTTTATGTAATAAGAGTTCCATACTGGTACAAACTGCAGAAGGACAGTTGGTGGCAAAAATGTTCCTGCAGCTGGGGACACAAGTTATCTTTTTGTCAGGACATTTGTTGGGTTTGTTAGGTAGTCTTGGTTTCTACACAACCCTAGAAAATGGAGCTTCCTTCTTATCACAAATGGCCCTAAAATCTTTTCCCGGCTTGTCTAAATTTAGGCAAATAATGTGTTAAAATTGGCCTCTCTTTCAGATCTGAGGAGATTTTTCAGTGGCTTAAAAAATCCCTAGATAAAATTAAAATATGTAATTGTAGAATATACTATAGATAGTGCAATATATAAAAAAGTAGTAGTACTTAGGCAAGTAGCTGGAGCAACTTCTGCATCGAAGTGGTAATGGATAAGGTCCTACCTTGAAACAGTTGGAAACTGTCCATTCTCTAGGACTATGAAAAAATTCTCAGCCCTCTTGTATGTGATGTGTTTTTTTGTTCCCATGTGTTGCTTTTAGGAACAGAATGGTTTGGCCTATGATGGTCAGTGCATTTTCTTAGACTTTCTCATGCTTTGTGCAGCCTGAACTGGCTCCATCTGGCTCCAGCTTGTGGATTAGATTTAGCTACCTTATTTGTACTGGATTCCATAATGTTTCACTGAGCTGTTGGAGGCAGCATGTCTTCTGTTCTGCAGACTGCTTTCCCAGGGTTTATCAATCCATTTTTCAGAAGAAGTTATTTGCCAATTTCAATATCATAATGAAACATGTACTGACTTATTTTTCACCCTCTCATCCCACAAGCAAGAGGCTAAAAAGACTTGAGTGGAGGAAATATAGGAATTTATACCCCCTTATCATGATAGTCTTTACCATCTAACCTCTTAAAGATTGCAGATCTCCCTCTCAGTTAAAAAAAACAACAGTAAATACTGTTTATTTACTTTACTGGAAGAATAGTGACCTGCAGGCTCATAACTGAATTAATCTCTCCAATTTATATTCCCAGTGTTGTCAGCTTCTCTGATTTTTATTGGATTTTCTAATCTATAATTCCAAAACCTGATCCACTATGTTCCTATGAGAATCTTTACTTTCACCTTTTTTTGGCAACACTGGTAAAGCGTAACATCTCAGGACCCAGAAGGCAGATGGATTTTCATAATTAATGATATATATTCACACACTAATGGTCACTGGGCAAGTAATAATTTTTAATGTTTAATGTGATGAGAACTTCCTGAGTCAGACTTCCAGTTACATGAATACTTGAAGAAAGAGCATATTTAAATACATATACGTCACATAACAAAATGGAAGGCATTTTTACTTATATTCCAGGTGTGATTGTTAGCACAGAAATGAAGAGTGTTAGCAAAACCAGGGCTCTGAAATTTGCTGAAGACAGGGGATTTTCAGAAAAGTCAATGGCTCTACTCTTTTTGTGTTGTTTGATGTGATATTTATTGGGTTTTTTTCCCAAGTCAGAGTAGGGCATTTTTGAAAATCTCACTCTTAACCTACATCAAGTGATTTATACTCTCATTTAAAAAACCTCGAAACTTAAATAAAATGGGAGTTTGAGAGTCTGAACATCATTTTTAATCCCTAAATGCAACATCAGGTCTCATAGGTGAGTTTCTAGACCTCACACTACTGCCACTTAAGCATAAATGGCTCGTTTTTCATCAGCACTTTCTCCAGCAACTGCACTTCTGCCTTTGAGAATTAACACAAAAATGCAGCACAAACTGTCACCAGCAATGGTTATCCCATAGCCATGTTTCACAAAGCAACATTTTCAAGCTTTTATCATATGTAGGCTTGATCATCTCAGCCTGCCCTGAGTGTTTGGACTTTCCATGCAGCTCCACCTGAGGTGGGTCCTGGAAGCCAAGCCCAGCACTGGGATCCCCAGGCCCATCAAACCAACCCTGCTGCAGAACACAGCAGAGCTGAGAGCAAGGACACCAGAGCTTGTCACTCAGGGGTTACCCAGGCAGCTGGGACCTGAACAAGGAAACTTCACACCTCAGAAAGTATCCCTTGCTGAGAAGTTGTGGAATGGGTAGGTTTCTTTCTCCTTTTTAATATATTTCTGTGTTCACTGAAGAAGGGGTGTGTATCTAAGTGTCCCACGTTAATGTGAAGGTCATTGTGTTTTTGAAACATTCTCAGTGTGTCTCTACCTAATGAATCTTTAAACTTGTGCTTGACAAAAGGAGGTCAATGGCCACTATTCTTTCTTCTTTTTCTGGGATAAAAAATAAGATTGACTCAGACACTTCAGTCCAAGTTCATGATTGTAAGAGAGGTATATTTCTATCCAGTCTAACATGAGAAATGCTACATTTTGGAGGAAAAATCCATGAGTGTCTGTTCTTCTCCAATTTCCTATGGACCAGCACCACCTGATTCTGCAGCCAGCTTGTTGGCTTGTGTGTATGTGCTTTTACAATCCCACATGGCTCTCCAAAAAACAGATGGGATGTCAAATCTAGGGTTACAAATTCCTCTGAGCAGACAGGGGCTGAAATTTTTAATGTCTCAGTGCTGAATATTGCAGTTTCTAATCCTCCCTTGCAAACCTTGTATTTCTGTACTGTGCTTAACAAAAAGTAGTTGCTACCAATTCTTGTATGATAAAATAAAAGTTTTAGTAAAACAGAAGCTGATCCAAAACATGATTAAAAATCAGAAATCTGAAAGGAGATTGGTAGACTGGCCTTTCTCTCCTTGTGCAAGAAAATTAGCAGAGAAGTTAATATTGATGCTTCTAATATCATATTTCAAAGCCTAAGTATCTGACAAGCGAAAAATATTTTAATGCACACATACACAGAAAAGGAAAATTACTCAGAGAACAGAATAAATATTTTTATTTTTAGAAAACTGCTTGTTTCCTTGACATGACACAACAGCTTTGCTCCAAGTACATATCAGCCTGATACAAGCTAAACAAAATTTCATATATTTGAACATTCAAGTGTGTTAATATTCAGGAAAAAAAAGGATAGTACAAATCTAACATATGCCCCAGTATTTTTCATTTATCTATCCTGTACCAAGAGAATGAAATTAGTAATTTCTCTGCAGAATGTTTCCTTTTCTCTGATTTCTCTATTGAATTTATATCCTTGATGATATTGATATTTAGTGTATTATTAATTTGCTTTAAAACACACATGACCACTGTGTTTTATTACATTCCTAGATGAATCTTAAGACCAGATTGCAAAGCTTCATTTCCAACAGGGATATGTCCTATAGAAGCTTGTCTGCTATAACAAGCTAGCAGTATATCACAACACCTTTGTGCTATCATAAATACGTGAAAACCCCAGGTTCACTTAGCAAAACCATTTGTGAGGAAAAACAGACTCCATGGTTGCTTGCAAACCTCTCCCTAAAAATGTAGAGATGTTATAAATCATGGAATCATAGAATATGTTTTGTTGGAAGGATCATAGAGTCCAGTTCCTGGCTGTGCACGGGACACCCCAAGGATCACATCGTTTACCCAAGAGTGTTCTCCAAAAGCTTCTTGAGCTCTGTCAGGCTGGTGCTGTGACCACTTCCCTGGGGAGCCTGTTCAGTGCCCAACCACCCTTTGGGTGAGGAACCTTCTCCTGATATCCAACCTAAACCCCTCCTGACTCAGCTTCGTGTCGTTTCCTTGTGTCACTGGACACAAGAGTGAAGAGATTGGTTGTTATATTCCAGTTCACTCGGGAACTTTAGGACAAGAGGCAACTGTGTTCAGTTTCTGTACAATTTCTTTGCTCATTTCTGTACAATTATATTGCTTGTACCTTTTGATCCAGTGAATTCATTTGTCTTGAGTTTTCAAGTATCTTTTCCCACAAGAAATGATCTGGAAGTGTTTGACTTACAGCTAGTCCGGGGATAGGTACTAGCTGTATCTGGTACAGAATATGGATCCTTGTCCCAGCAAACTCAAGCTGATGATTACCAACATGAATTTGTGGTACATATGCTTGGCACCTGCCTTGACTGCAAATCAGATATTCAAGCCATTCAAACTTTTTATGATGATCTCTGTGGAGAATTATTTCCCTTCCTGTCTTCCCATCATTGTTTCCTATTTATCACTAGCAACAGGGTCTGACATAGTCCAGCTTCTATCCTGCTGATAGATGAGAGGAAAATTTTTGGGAGAGGAAATACAACCCAACAGGATTTTTTTGGAACAGAGTTCCACACCAGATCTGGTTGGGCCTGAATCTTCCCAGTTTTTCACTGCACAACTAAACTCATCTACTAAAATGAGTATGTGCCAACTAATAGCCAAGTGGAAAAGGAAAGATTCTGCCAGCAACTTATTTGAAAATAATGGTTTGAAAGAACTAGAAAATAAAGACTAATTTAAAGGCCAGAAAGATAAGCTTCTTTCAGTTTTTCTGCAAGGACAACATGAATACACCCAGCTCAGCTCCTTGCCACCCCCAGGAAGTAGTATCTAATACCTATAGGGGCTCGGTGATTGGGAGGGGAAACAAGAGAGCATGAGTGCAACCACACAAAGTGGAAACAAAATTGTACAAAGACGGGTGAGGCAAGCACCTGGAAGAGGATTCCCATGGAAGAAAAAGGAAGGGTGTCAAACAGGGTGGGGGGCAGGTTTGTTGGTGGTACTTTAGATAGGATTTTTGTCGAATTCGGAGAAAATTATTTTGGCTTAAAACCCATAATGGGATGTGGACTATGTGAAGGCAACGTACCCTTAAAGGTGGTCAGATGAAAATGGAACAAACCACATGTGTTTTTCTTAAGAGCAGTTAATGCCTGTGTGAAAAACTGACTGGAAGATACCAAAGCCCCCCTCTTAAGGATTGTTCCAATAGGATTTTTAAAATGCTAAAGTCCCTATTAATTGTCACCGATAGGCATTATAAGACTGTTTATACTGTGAGGTTTGTTGTTTTTTTTTTCTCAGGAAATCACTAGTCAATAAAACTGTGCTAACCTTTCCTTTTAAATTCAATATTAAAGCAAGAATTACAGCCCGGAGAAGTCTAAGATATACAATTAAGAGAGCAAGTGAATCATAAGTATAAACAACTCTAAGAGTGTGTTTAAACCTTCAATGGAAACATAAGGTCAGTTTTGGTTAACCATTTGAATAAATTTAGCCCTTAATGGATTTTAGACTTTCTATTGGAAAGAGAATTAAGAGGAAAATTGTCCTGCAATGTGAGCACCAAATTTTTGGACTAAATCAACAAAATAAAATAATGAAACTCAGAAGCCTGTGCTTGTTATCCAGGCTAACAGAAATGCAAAACACATGCATGGCAGACAAGTAAATGAGAGACAAAATTCTGACTATAGTTACACCCATAAAATTTCAGCGATCATACTTGCTCTATCTGGTGACACATTTTTAAAATGCTGTTTTCTTACTCAGTTAAGGGTGTGATTTTGAAGCAGGCTAAAAAACACTTTTTTAACCTTCTATAACTGCTATCTTTTTTTTAAATAGCTATTTAGTGCTTTAGAAAATGAATATTTGCGGCAGATTTTTTTAATAAAATATCTTAATAAAATAGGAGGTTGATTCAATCTATATACAGATTTTAAGTCCATGAAGCAAAGCTATTATACTAACACATTTCTAGACTCTAAAGAATATACAGAAGTCAATTTACATTTCATTGTCAGAGCAGGAAATCCAACAAAGTGCAAAAATAATAACTTTATATATAAATAATTCTCCTTAGAGAAAACTACATAGGACACTATTTTTATCATCCGTTTCTGTTCAGTTCAGTTTAAAAAACGGTGTTCAGAGATCTGCTGAGTAGATTAGCCTTCTCATTTAATGAACATCAGTAAGTTCTAGGAAGCAGGTAGCTTCAACAAGAGTGATCTCCACCTCCTCGTTCGGCATTACAGTCAGATTCACATGATATAGTGTAGCAAGAAGAGAACTTGACCTTTTTCATCTGTGCTGCACATTTGCTATTTTCCCTGGAGATGGAGGAAAGGTGTTTTGGGGTACAATTTTTATCTGGCTCATTTTAGTGTATTGTCAGCTGTGGATATTTGAGAAAAAGGACTGTCTCCTGCTAAGGTGGGTTGACCTTGTCTGCACACCAAGTCCAGAGCTGGTCTATTAGTCCCCCTTCTCAGCTGAACAGGCAGAGAACAACTTGTAGGCTGAGAATAAGGCAGTTTACTAAAGCAAAAGTGAAAGGTTGCACACACACCAGCAAAGGAAAAATACCAAAGATTTTATTCTCTATTTCCCATCAGCAAGTAATAATGTATGCCCACTTCCCAGGAAACTTCAATACATATAGTGGGAGGCAAACATCCTAAATAACAAATGCCTCTCCCCACTTTGTCCTCCTTTCCTTAGCTTTTAAATCCAAGCAGAAGTCATAGAGTATAGAGCACCCTTTTGGTCAGTTCAAGTCAGCTGTCCCAGCTGTGACCCACTCCTAGGCCCTTGACAGGGGTGGAATATTGAGAGACATTGCTGGTGCTGCACCAGCGCTGCTCAGCAGTAGCCAAAACACTGGAGTGTTACCAACACCTTTGCAGATGCCACTGCAAAGCACAACTGCTGAGGGGAAAATCATCTCAATCTCAGCCAGACCCAGTACCCCTGGATGGGGAACAACCAGATTTAGGAGGATTCTGGCTTCTCTTCCAAGCAAAATGAGTAAAATCACCCAGATAAACCAAGGCAGATTATTCTGATGTTTTATCAGAAACCCAAAATCTGCACTGTGGTACAACTTGAAAATATGAATCTAAATGCTCCACATTTCAAGACAGAATATTCTTACATAGTGATGCTTCTGGAATTAATGTTGCCCATGCACCCACTCACTTCCAGCATTTTAACAAGCAAATCTACTCCAGTCTGTATGGGTGGCAGCAGCACACTTGTAGCTACCTGCTTACATCTTTCTACTCTCTCCGCTCCTTCTTGGGTTTTACAAGGTCCTTATTCCCTGAAACTAATACAGTCAAGAGCAGAAGTTCCTTGCAGAAATGAGGCTCCTCATCTTTCAGAAAACTTGGCCTTGGAGTTTCCATAGAGGTCTCTTCTGTTCTCATGCTCTGAGACCCTTAGTGGAAATGTGTTACAAAGCCAAACATGCCACCAGTAAAATATGTGGTAGATTATTTCCCCTTGTCTCTTAAACAGGAGTGAAAAAAAAGCCACTGAACACTGAATCTCAGCCATGAAAAGGCTGGAGTGATTTCAGTCAGAAGGAAAATGAAGTTTGAAGAACTGATCATGCCTACTTTCCTGTTCTCTCCATTTCAAACTCCTTTTGACTGTCTGGTGAAAGGATACAAAATCCTGCAAGGTGAAAAGAGAAGGCTGCTTCGAGGTTCAGCTCTTGGCCAAGCAGGTGAACATACAGGGTTTCTGAAAGCAGCTGCCTGACTTCTTCTCCACCTTAGTCACAGAGAGCAGGTCAGGTGCCAGAGTGAGCCACAGACGATGCCACTTCTCCACTGCAGTCAGGGCCATGCTCACATAGGGAAAATACACAGTATCTGGAATGGCCAGAGCATAACCCCATCTTTGTTTTATTTAAAATTAATTTTAAATATAGAGTGGTTCTGATTTTTTAATTTACTATTGTTCTTTTCCCATTCTAGTTTTTTTTAAAATCAGGCAATACTTTTTTTACCATATCTGTGTTTTTTTAATTAAAAATACTTTTATAATTAGTTTAGGCCCAGGGAATTCTTGGAGAACTGGACATGTTACCTTTGTAATATTTGTCTGTCATTACAAGAGATACTACAGATAACTCTCATCAGTAGGTCAGATATTTTTATATAAAATATGTAAATGTCATAATATGGGTTTAATAGTATTTTTTTCATTTAATTTTTAAATGAAAGTCAGAAACAGAGCAATTGCCTTTTAACTGCCCTAATGAAATGTATTTGATACCCACCTAGCCCTGGAGATTTGCCTTTCCTGGAATCTAAAATAAATGGGGATCAGCAGCAGAATTAAAAAATAATGCAATTCAACACAACCCCAAACCTTTAATTTGCAGTTGATGTCATTGATATGAGCTCTGTTTATCTGGGAGTAATACATAAGGCTGAAAAAAAGTGTTTAATGGCTGCTTTAATTTCAGTTAGCTTGGTCAGTGTCCCTTTGGGTGCACTTTGTAAGCCAACGGGGTATTATTCTGTCAGGTTTATTGCTATTTTCTCCATAGAATCTTAAACTCATGCTTTTCATTAAGAACATTGTTATCTTCTAAGTAGCACATTTAATTCTCCTCCTAGAGTAACAGGATGAGAATCTCTTCCTGTAGGTTCTGCTTGTTTCTGTTTCTATGTAAATTTTAAAATGTAGTGTTGTCAATCCTGAAATGCCTGTGCCTTCAATCTATTTTCCTGTGTGGTTATAAAATCTGTATTTTATAGACAATTTTGTATTCCTGTTTATTTCATGTTATTTCCTCACTTAATTTGAAGTCCCAAAATTCAGGTAATTTCTCAAGATACTTTGAATTATTTCTTTTGCCAAAGGAAACTGGATCTTGGTTTACAACATCATTCTCTTGTAGCTCATCTATGTCAGTCACATGCAGGAGGCACAGTTTTGATTTCTGCTCCATATTTGGGAACATTCTGCAGACAAAGAAAAACCCACACTTCTTGTTTGTTTTTACTTCAACTGTTGTCTGTATTTAAAGCTAATCCCAACTGAACAGAGTTAGATGATTCACCCATTAGATTTTCATTAAATTTAAATTAATTCTTATACTTGGTGAGTGTTTCAATTGATCAGTCTTATTCTGGGGTAGAAAACACAAGTGTTTATTTGGTATCTTTCTGCCCACAAGGAAAACAGCATAAGCAAAGGAGAAGCCTGGGAATAATGCATATAAATAAGTTTAATTTTAATGGCCCCCAAATGTTTTGGGATAAATAATCCAACTGACCATTTAGAAATACTGGAAAGAAGAACAGGGAAATGAATAAAAACCAGCATGGATTTGTGCACAAACCATATTGAACAGATCTAATTTCAATGGAAAGCAGAATGCAAGGGCTCATGGACAAGAGAACAGCATGGGATGATAGTGTAAGCAAATAAGAAAATGTGTTCTGTATGAATATTTGGGTAGGATCAGCTCAAAAGTGCTGCTTCTATCACCTGCTTTTTATTATCTGTATTAACAACGGTAAACATTTAACAAATTCAACCTTTCAAGTAGTTTCACACTCAGTACTCCACACTCCTCTTGATTTTAGCAATGGTTCATTGATAACCATTTTTGGGTGCATTTTTAAGAACTTCTCTGGATTAAAAAAAAAAATAGAATTCAAAATTATCTTGATCAATTGGTTTAAACAAATCTATACTACTAAATATGGTCAAGAGGGAGACCCCTCACCTGGAAAAGAATAATATGCCAGGCAAAAGCAGGGCAGGGATTACTGGTGGGGTGTCAGCTCTGCAGAGAAAGATCTAAAGGACTAAATAGGAATCAATATTTCTATACTTGTGAGAATGGCAAGAAATCTATTTGAATGCATAAATAGGAATGTAGTATATAAAAACCACTCCTAATAATTCTTCTCTACTCAGACTTGTTAAGATTTCATCTGGAGTGCTGCAGACAATTTTTGGTGCCACAACTTGAGAAGGATTTATACTACTTAAACAAGGAAGGGAACAAGAATGGTTAAGAGTTTAGAAGTTAGAATATGGAAGGAAAGCTTGATATTATAATTTCTATGTCTTTTAGGATGATAACAAGGTCTTGTTTCTGAAAGCAAATTTGCCAGGTTCAGGTATGGTCTGTCCTGTGGCACAGGAAAAGAAAAACAAAACTGAACACTCTTCCAACCTTTATCCTACCTTCTATCCCAAGAAATTACCAAGCCTTTCCCCAACACCACAGTGTCAAGGACCCAATGCCTGAATTACTGAGTACACACATATTAATATACTAAGTATGGACAGGACATATGCTCAAGTCTTGATATGTGACTGTTGTTTCTGCATCCAATAGACACGAGTTCTGCTACAGTTTTGGTGATGCCAAGGAATTGTCTGGGGCACAAGTCTGACCCAGGCATTTCTCCCAGCCAGCTGAATATACAAGGCCACCTTGTCCTTGGAGCTGTGGCAGGAAAGGATAAAGAGCTCAGCAGAAGGAGCACAGCCGTGTTCTGTCCTTTTCTTCAGGGCACAAGAACAGCCCACATACTGTTGAATCTGTTAGGATAGGCAGCAGCATAATGTCTTCATAAACATCCAAGCAAATTTCAGGTCTTCTACACAGTAGATGCATTCAGGTCAGTCATAGAGCTGCTCTTGACAATCTTGGACTTCCTTCTCTGGTTCCAACTAAGTTTCCTCAATTATCCTCAAATTATCCTAATTGTCCTCAAAGAATCTGTTTTCAAACTCCCAGACTTCCAAACCTAACTGAGAGCAACTGCTCCCATTTCCTTCTGGTTTGGCTCTGACTGGAACATGCAGGAGTCCAGCTAGCAAAAAAAAAAGTTGTCAAGCAGTGGTGAAGCAGAAAGCCGAGGTCAGGCAGTCACTGGTGATATTCCAGAACCCTCAGCCCCCTGTCCCAGGGTGGTAGAAAGAGAGAGGCAGCAATTTGGAGCAAACACGTAAAATGACATGGGAGGTAGGATGGGGGACAGCTAGAACTGGGAGGAAGAAGCACTGATTTGAGTGTTGCAGCTCTGGTCAGTGTCATAAACAGCTGCCACCACCCAGCAGCAGCCCTGTCACTGACAGGTCTTCAGAGGCTCAGTCAGATGGAGTTGCTGTCTCTGATCAAAGAGAGTGGCTGAGGGAATAAACATGCTGACCTTATGGTCTACTTGTAATAAACACCAGCAATACTGCTCATTGTAACTGCAGGCAATTCAGACTGTTCCTCAAGTAGTGTCTGCTGGAAATCAATTCCTAATGAACAGGGTAGGTGGAAGATAAATGAAAACATCCTATCAATACTGGCAAAATGTCACAAAGGCTTATTTCACTTTCATCATCAACTCACCTGGCTGAGTTGGAATCCTCACGTATTCTCTTTTCACCATAATAGGAGCAAATAATTCTAACAGTATTCCCCTAAGAAGAGAATTTCCTCTAGTTGCTGTGGGAAAAATAACAAATATCTAGTAATGCAAGTATTTTAATTAGTTAACAAGAAAGTGGTTTTCTTTTTCTAGGAAGCTGGACAGTTTGCAAACTGCAGGCGACTGACTATCTAGCATGTGTGAAAAATTACTTATCAAGCAGTTGTTGTTACTTTGGTTTGAAATGGGAACTTGATTTAAAAACAATAAAAACAAACAAAAAACAACAACAACAAAATCCCAAACTAAACAAGTTTTGGTTGTTTATACTTCAGAACTTCAAAGTTAAAATATTCTTCAATTATGTGGGCAAGGTCTCCAGAACTTTTTTAAACCTTTTAATAGAGGTTTTAAGTCTCTCACAGACAGAAACCTTTCTCTATTACAGAAACTGTAATTCCTAGGTGACAAGTGGAGAGTCTCATCACCTGTGCAGTCAGCAACTGGGGCAAGATTAATTAGTGAAGCTGAGAAGGTTGTTGTGCCTGAGCCTGCAACACAAAGAGAAAAAAATATTCTTGCCCTTAGAGCAGACTTCAAGAGAACCATAAATAACTTCTTTTTCTTTTATATGGCTATGAGTGAGTTTCACTCACCTATTCAAAGTTGATATATATTTTAGATAGAAGCAGCTGAACACAAGTAATAGTCAACAACATAAAAGTTAGAGATGAGCCTAATATGTTTTTCAGGACAGTTCTCAGGTTTACTAACAAAAATTTAGAGTTACTTATGTCAGAAAACTGCAATTCTTGTGGGAGTTATCTATGACTTTGTCTATCAGCTTGATTTATAATTAATGTTGGTGCTGACTTTTACCTCATAATTCTTGTTAAGTTAGGATGGAATTTCATCTCACATTAAAGGGACAGTTAATCTAACAAAGGAGAAGGACTCGGCCTTTTTCAAAACATGTGTGGATCTAGCTCATTGGGATATATGACTGATAAATAAATGTTAGTCTAAAAACTTTCTTATTTACATGGTTGTTTAGCATTATTTTATACGTAAATGCATGCATATATATATATATATATATATATATGTATACATGAAACATATCTCAAAGCCATAATGTCCCTACCCCAATCTGGGTTAGGACATTCAGCTACTGGTGTAATCCTGTGACCTCTGTTAATAATCTTGTTGCATTTAATAGCCTTTTAAATCAAGTCCCCATCATCTCTGTGAGAAAATCTACAACTTCCTCATTAAACCAGGGCAGTGCTACTGTAAGGGATGGTGGATAAAAGATTTCTGCAATATTAGCACATTATTGTTTATGAAAGTGCTACGACAAAAAAAATCAATTCACAAAATAATTGCAGTGCAAATCTCACTTCTACAGCATGCCTGCTGAATTATCCATTATAACTTAGCTCATTTCAAAATTGGTGAAGTCTGCAGAATGTTACATTCCCTCTAGACCAGGAGTCCTACACATGTGGTCTTGTAGGGAATAAAAAAGTAATTACTGAAGATCACCCTTTCCCAGACAAGCGCTGTGGACTTTTCAACCACTCATTTACAATTTAATCATAGAGCCCTTATTGAAATAGGTTTTTAGGTGTTAACTCAGTCTGACAAAATGGCTATTTAAATTCATTGCATTTGGAAAAAATAGAAAACATACATTCAATTGTGTGGTAGAATTGAGGCTGTTATTTTTGTACAGAAGAGAGGAAACAATGGAAGTGGATCCTGTGATGGTTGTGTTGGTGGGTTTTTTTCTTTTCACAGACATATTGAGTCCTTCCTGATCCAATATAACTTCTACTGTTTTCTTAATGTGTTGATTGAGTGATAAATAATAGTTTACTGTTTCACCAGTTTCTTGAAGCTATTTGAAGTTTTCCATAAGTAAAAAATGATACCTTTTTATGTTTCTTTGAGAAGTACTTTTAAATTCTAAGCATCTTATACAGAATACAACAGGATAAAGAGTCATACTTCTCAAAAATGACAGGTTTTTAGTGTGTATATATATATATATATATAAACTAATATATATATTGGTTTTGGAAATAGTTCATGATGGTGACCAATTCTTTAAGACCTGGGGGCTTTTTTAATAATGAAGTGTATGCTACATGTCAACAAGATGTACTGGGGGTGTTTCTAACCCCCTGTCAGTGGCACTTTCATTATTACTCTGTTTAATGAAAGATGCAGTTCATGTTCAAAGAATCAGATTTTCTTTCAGCGTCAGTGAATTGATAAGAGTTTAGCACTGATCATTTAAACCATCTGAGACTCTGCATCTTGTTGTGGTCTTTTCCACCCCTTTCTATCCATCGCGAAGAGCATTGCTGAAGGGCACTGAGGTCCAGGTTTACAAAGTTATTTTAGTGCCTATCCTTTCTCGCTGGTTATTTTAACAAGAGTAAAACATTTTTATACCTTAACACCTTGAACAAGGAACTCTTGGGTGATCCCCCTGTCATTTCTAGCTTTCAGTCTAGAAGCATACCTATGTCAATACCATAAGCTTTCTTTGCCTGGGCTACAATACCTGTTCTTAGAGGTTCACTGAAATGCTGTGTCCTACACTGACTGACTGACTACAGTTCTCCAGAACTCAGTGGGGATCATCTCAGGTACAAGATGGAGATCAGCACAGTTCTCACTCAGATCACATTTCAAATTAGAAAATCAGGTTCATAATATATTGAGGCTGTTATTTTTCATAAAAGTCCAATACCTCAAATTCTCAGCTTTCAGGTAAACTGATATATTAGGAAAAAGTAAAAAGCAACAGGTAATCAAAATCATAAAAATATTATTTTGGTGTTTAATATTACTCACCTACAGAGATAAGTTAAATGTATCATGTGTACTGCCAATAAAAATGTATTGTCAAAATTATATTTGTCAAAAGACGTCTTGTATCTCACAGTGATTTCAGATTCATATACTGCATTGAAGTATGAGCTGAAAATCTGGAAAAATTATCACACAAAGTCTGATGCAAAAGAGCCCTTGCAAAATGTGTTATTGGATTGAGAAGGTGCCATACTAGTTGATACCTGATAAAAGAAAGCAATGATGGACCTGTGGCTGTTGTGTTTTCCTACTCAGTCACTGGAAGCATGTTGCAGCTTTTAGCCTATTGCTTGGAATCCATCCAAACTGTCTGCACCCATCAGCTGGCAGCAAGGCAAAGTGCTGCAGGGTCAAGCTTGTACTTTGTGAACAAAAGGCAATTTCAAGCAGTCTGAGACCTAATTTACTGATTTCTGGAGTTTGAAGATGACACTGTTAGGTATTTTCCATGAAGTAGTTAAAGGGCATTGAATGGGTAAAGGAACTCCAGTGAAAGCTGGATGCAATACTCTGGTACAATTCAGCTGTGGAGGGTCTCCTGACAGCCACCAGCTGAAAACCCAGCAGAATCATTGGAAATCATCTGCTGGCCATGTTGACCAGACCCAAAGCTGGGATCATCTCTTAAACAGCAATGTCACACTTAATCAAAGTCCTTTCTATGAAAAGTAAGAGATGAGGATATTTGAAGAGACGTGAAATTTTCCCAGTGTTTTAAAAGGAGTTCTGGTTTCCACTGATGCTGTTTAACTGTTGTGCTATAAATTCTTGCAATGTAACAGACTAAGGATGATGAACGAGGCTTTGATATGAGCTATTCAGTGGCAGATGGTGAAATATCACTCTTCCAGTGTTTGGGAAACAAATTTAAATAGATAGGCAATAGAATGCTCTTCTCACAAGTTCTCTTTAGATTGTAGGCAGTGAGAACAACTTGTATCCATGTTTTATTTTTTTTCTTAAAAAAAAATACTGTTACTTACAGTAAAACAGATTAATCCTTTTTATCTCAAGAACGAAAGTTTTCCTTCTTTAGTCAATAATTTTACATTTATATGAAAATGTGTAAGCAGGTGCTATAAACTATATTCATGTCATGTTCACGGTGATATCATGTAAACTGGAGAAAAGCCAGAAGTTCTTGTTCTGAAATAAGCTGATCTTCTCAGAATGACATCAGCCAATTTCCTTAGTCACACTACTTCATATTACAGGTGGAGAACCATGAGTGTCTATTATCTAGTACCTGAATCTTACGTGGTAGAGAGATTACACCATTTACTTTAATACAAAGAAGTCTTTTTTCTATTCCTTTTTCTTCTTCTTTAAATTGAGACACGTAACATGCAATTAGAAACATGTTGATATATTAGGATATCAAAAAATGACGCAAAAATATGCATTACCCCAGAGATGAATGCTGTAACTACTCCATTTGTTTTTACTGATCAAAGTTTGTTGTTAAACACTCTCCATAACAGACGCTATTCAACTCAGGAGCTTTTTTTTTTCCCTCAGCAGTACATGTCCTTAACACCTCTGCCTGTACCTTTTGTCACCTGTAATTGCAAAAAAACCATTTTTTTCTTCATAACAACTACGGTATCCTTTCCATAGACAGTATGTGTATATGGTGTAGATCATATCATATATGTGTGACAATCAAAGAGTTTCTTGGATCTGATGCACACAAGAAAACTTGCAAAGGGTTAATTAGAGAATTATCCTTTTCTGTTCTTTCAAGGAAGCTAATATAATAATCTTTGTGTCTCTACTTTGACAAAATAAGGTATCTAACAACTACCTAAAAATTTAGCCTTAAATCAGAGTGATTAGTGTGCATCCTTATCTGTGCTCTGCTTCACTGAAACCTTTTAGTCATCTGCCTAAATTGATTTTGAATTGGTTTACTTTGGGACACTGAACAACAGTTCTAGTTAAGCAGGTTTATCCCCTGCTTAGCCAATTCAGTGCAATTTAACAATCTCCTGATTCAAGCTGAGAAAGATTTTAATCAAAAAGTAAACTGGGGCAAGTGAATATATAAAGAACGATTGCAAAAACTGAACTGAAAATCAAATATCCTCATAAATCAGGACTGTGATGGAGAGCCTCTGAAAATGTAACACCTCAACAGTGACAGAGGGTTGTACAAGAACATCTACAGAGATGTATGCTATTGCTTTAAAAGCAGTATGAGGAAACCAGGCTGTGGGAGCCCTGGGGAAGGCGTGGTAGTAAATTAAATAAAATAAGGGAGATGTTAGGCAAGATAATAGTTTTCTGTATTCTAATACTGATCTTTGAGATTGCTGGGAGAAATTGTTTACAGTGGCTGCTCTTGTCTTTAAATTTCAGTATCTTGTTTGAATGGAGTTCTGAGCATCTATCCATGCATTATTTTCAGTTATTGGTCTGTGAGTATAAAGTCAAAAATCTTGTTCTAAAAAATACATTAAACCTGATTCCTTCTAAATCAGAGGGTTCCTGATGTCAATGCTTGTACCTGAAAACAGCAACTTTGAGACACCACACCAATGCTGACTCAGTGTCTACATCTAAATCTCCTGTGAACTGGATTTAAAGGTGGAAGTATTTCTGGTTTCTTGGATCAAGAACAACCTGCAGCTTCCTCAGATCACACTCAAAGGGAAACTTGTTTGTGCTGCTGGGATACAACTGCAGGGCCACCACAGTGCTTAGTTGAGAAATGACAGAGGGATGGTGCTGGCTTCTGGTCTGGTTTGAAACAGGCAACAAAGAGGAGAACTTTAAGTTGGTTTTTTTGGGGGGTTTTGTTTTTTTTTTTTAATAGTAAAAATTTTAGTTCAACCTTTTATTAAGGGATCCATCATAGATGTAAATGCATCTGAATGAATTTCTCACGCCAGTGTGAAGTCTATTCCCACAATAAATGGAATAAAAACAGTGCCAAACCAGTGGACTGCACAGGTGCCGGGGGTGAGGACAGATATCATGATGCTATGGCTCTCAGCAGGATCAGGTATCAGACTTGCTTGTCAAGCCCTGAGTGCCGGTACAGCACAATTGCCAAGCTGCTGAGGGATTTTTGATTCCTAGCATGGGTCCTATGGTTAGGGATCCTTTGTCCACATTTCTTCCTAGGGGCCAGAAGCAACAAGAAACAACCAGCACAGACAAAACCTTGTTTTCTGTGTTGTATCCCATTCCTGGAGAGTGCAATTAAATGCTATAAAATCAGTCTGCATGTGCTGAATCATTTAAAAATGAGGGTGAGAAGGATGAAAAATTTGTCTTGGATTAAAATGAGTGTGGAAAAATGAGTGAGGACTCAAATGTTTCAGAATTTTGCAGTCCACAGTTTGTGTTTTTCTTTGCACTGCATTGCACCTCAGTTGATCTTAGTCGAAAAAGCCTTTGAAATCACTGTCCTCAGTGTGCTTCAGTCCCTTGATCTTAAATATATTGTTCGTCACAAGCAGCTTCCAAATCCAATAGCCCATTAATTAATTAATGGAACCTAAAAATTGCACCATAAATTCTTTTCCTGCCTATACACATTCCCATTTGTCTAAATTCCTTCTTACCAGTTGTGTTGATAAATGCCCCTCCCTTTAATTTACTCCTGTGTTTCAGGAACCCTCTTTTCACAGAAAATGCCACGTTTTTCTTCTAACCTTCAAGGCATTGTACACATCTTGCTGATTAGCTGCTGCTGTTTTCTTCTCATGTGAACTCTTACACTGACTCATTCTGCCAATGTGTCAAGCTTTGAATGCCTGCTTGATGCCTGAATTCTGTTTCTGCCTTCAGACTCTTTCATGCTAATATTTTATGCATATTTTTATTGCCCTGGATTTCTGTAATGCTCCAAAACCCTCCTTCTTCAAACTGTGCATTCTTACTAATAAAATCTGTGTCAAGAGTCACCTTCCTTGTATCTGCAAACTGAAGCTAGCTACCAAGACAGGGGGCCTACATCCTTAGAAGCTATGTCTAGTTCATCTTCCAAAGCAATAGATTCTTCCTATTGTTTCCCTAGATCAATTTTAAAATAATATGAATTTTTGGGAGCACAAACATATGTGAATGGGTTTCTTCATCTATCCTCCCATCTTAATTGTATGTTAAATAACTAACTGAACAAAAAAAAAATCCTTATGTATGTTATTAAATTCCTTAAAATTAATACAATTATTGGTATTTTGTTTGCTTTGTGTGTTTTTTTCCCCTTCCCCGGGGAAAAAAATACAAACATATGAAATCTGAAAAATAAGTTAGAAAATTAATTCCTAATTACAGTCTTGGCTATAAACACATTTAAGGGCATCTTGTAAAAACTTTGAAGGATGTCAAAGGAGCATATCTCTAAGCTGAAGATACTTATTCTGTTACTTCTCCAGAACTTCAGAAATAATGTGAGGTAGAAATCATGCATGGAAAACAAGGCAAGTAGCCACTGGAACTGCATGGAATTCCTTGTGAAAATTTAATTTTTAATTAATCTAGAAATTATATAGAAATCTTAGACACAATATCTAAATTATGAAAATACTGTATAGTTTCATTCACAAGAGAATGATTTACCAAGAGTCTGAAAAAGTGGTGGCATGGCCTTTTCTACCCATAAAAAAGTACTCAAGAGAGCACATATATGCTAAACAAAGATGCCCAAGAGTATCTTGGGTAAGCATACATAAAAAGCATTTTAATAAAGTGTAATAAAGAATTAATAAAGCAAGGTGACCCCACAGCTCTCCTTCCTGTAGCTCTCTGGAGAAACAGATACCTGCCCTGAGGATAGGGAACCGAAGGACAGTTTTGAGTTGAGGCCCACAATGATGCTGATTAGCCCAAATTAGTGTTAGGAGGCTAGAACAATGCCAGATGCAGGTTGAAGAAATAGTTTTCTCAAACACTGAATAAGTGCTTTAAAAATATTCAGCAGTGATTTTGCTTGCTTTTTTCTGTTCTATTTTGTAGAAGTTCAGAGTTTAGATCTATATCTTGTATTCCCTGTTGTTTTGAATAACGTTCATTGAATGACACTTGAATGAAACCTTCTTTGAAAGCACATGTGGTAGGACACTGTCTCAAATGAGTATTTTAAGATCACTTAAAGAATCACTGGCAAAGGTATTGGCATAAGCAGGTTTAATATACTGGTTGGCAAGGTTCAGCCTACTAAATGGTTAAAGCACACAAAGAAAAAAGCAAACTAAAATCTAGAAACAATCAAACTGAAACTAAAATAAATCAGAAATTACCTGTGTGGATGCTGGGCACAGGAAAGGGTAAGGATGGGAAAAGGTAATCAAGGAAGATCCTCCCATTGAATCACAAGGTTCAGAGGGGACCCCTTGCCAAACTTAGCCCCAGAATGACCAATGGTTTGGGCCTAAAGGTTTAACAGCAACAATTTAATAAAAGATTCTATAGAAGATATATATAGTTGGTTGCAGCCTGCTGTGGACCAGGAGAGCTCAAAGGGTCTCACTCAGGACTGCTGTTGATGGGTGTATTTGGTTTGAATGGCCAGGTTTTGATAGCTGAGAGGCTACAGGGGTTTCTTCTGTGAGAAATTGCTGGAAACTTCCCCCATGTCCAGCAGAGCCAATGCCAGCAGGCCCCAAGACAGATGGCTGCTGGTCAAACCCAGGCTGATCAGAAAGGGTGGTAATGCCTCTGCAATAACATATTTAAGAAAGTAAAAAAAAAAACCTATAGCACAGATGTAATTGTGGCCAGAGAAGAGCAGGGTGAGAACCTGTGAGAGGAACAACTCTGCAGACACCAAGGCCAGTGGAGAAGGAGGGAGAGGAGATGCTCCAGGGGCTGGAGCTGGGATTCCTCTGCAGCCTGTGCTGCAAACCATGGTGTAGAAGCTGTGCCTTGCAGCCTCCATGGAAGACCACAGGCATGCAGAGGTCTACCTGGTCATGCAAACCCAATACAATAAGGTTATAAGACAGCTGCCTTTAGTCACAGTAGTTTTCCATCCTGGCTACAATTTAGGTCAGTAACTTTCTTTTAAATTTCAGTAACAAAAATGTTGTTCCACTTGGGTTGTTATGCAGGCAGGAAAAATAAGTTTCCAAGGCTGTTCATTAAAAAGCAGGAGCTTGTTAGACAGGATAAGTTCCTGAGAGCAGATCGTGTTTCTGATAAGCTCAAGAGGAGCTTAGCCCAGGTGCTCTTCATCAAGGCTGAGGCCTAATGAGCATTTCTGAGATCATCATGCAGCTCAAGAAGAAGTGGGCGGGACGATGCACCACCACACATAAAGAAAAGATTTGATTTAAAAAATGGGTAATTTCCTTATTTATGTCCCTATTAATCACAGACTATATACTGTCAGAAAATGATCTAGTGTAGAGACATGGCAACCACATAATTAGACTTTTAATTACTATCTGGATGCCAAACTTTTTTTTTTTTTTTAAATTTCATTGATATTCAAAAAGATACCAGTGTCATTATTTTGTTAGAAATCACCCTCATTCACCCAAGTTACTCTAAGTAAACATATAATTATAGAACGGAACATGTTACTGAACTCAAATTCTTTTTTGAGAAGATGCATTCTGATAGGACTGAAGGTGCTGGTAAGGAAACTGTACTGTGGGTAGCCATATGGGTGGGTAGCACAATGCAGCAGAGTACAATATATGTGGCAACAAATGAGAAGAGAACTTTGGGAAATTAATATGCTCTTTTCCCACATTTTGAAATCATGAGGAGTGTTGATAATACTAATATTTGGATTTCCTGAAATCTCCTTCTTTTTTTTTTTTTTTGTCTTTGTTATGCTCAGCACTACTTTTACATCTTTCTTCCCTGGGTGATGAGCAAGGACTTCAGGTCACTAGTAAAATAAAACTCATTGCTTCTGCCTTCTGTGAATTTAACATTGTTAGCTATATCTAACAACAGTGATTCACGCTACTGTATTGAGAGAAATACTAATTTTGGGGGAGGGCATGAAGGCAGAGCATCAGTGTAGGAGAGGATTTGAGTCTGTGGGAGATGAGAAAGCATGCTGTACATCCTTCTCTTATGAAAATCAGAGATTAAAATATTAACACAGAGAGAGTGTTGGCACACCTATAAGCAACCAACTTTATCTGTGTATTCTCTGCTCCAGTAAGATCAATTAATTAAGATCAATCACCTTCCTTTTAAGTAGGCTACATAACAAGAATGAGAAAATAGTAGCCAGTATATGAGTATGTTTTCAGTTTTTCCACACTTTTGGAGATGGATAAATACTTCACAGATGGCTTATGTCTCACAGTGGGGCTGTGGGGACAGAGTGACCCTATTCTTTGTTCTGCCCTCCATCCTAGAACATTTTGTGTCTTGGAGAAGCACAAATGCCTCTGGAACATCCATGAGGTGAAAGCCAAAATTTAATCCATATCAGAAGGTAACAGCAGGACACCTTTCTTCCTGCATGGCTGGAATGAATCAGGTAAATCCTAATTTTGTCTGTTTTTCTCTTTCTGCTCACCTTAAAGAAATGTGAAGAAACGAGTCTATGCTTGAGCACAGCAACTGTATTTTCACCTGGCCAGTACTGAGACGAAGAATGGTTCTTCACTCACATTTCCAGAAAAGTTTGCCAAAATGTGATAATCACATCAAAGGCTCCGTTCCCTTTCTTCCCCCCCACCTCACCTTTTTTCTTTCCCTTTTATTTTTTCAGGGTTTTTCCCCCTTTTCTTTTTTTTCCTTTATTCTCCATTCAAAATGAGGTAGTTATCTGGCAGTGTGTTCACTCATTGAAAAAACATAGATGCGGCAAGCTCCTACAGGCAAAAGATTAGTATTGTCTATTGGCTGGTGACTTTATTTGATTTGAGGGTGAATGTGTTGTAAGAAACGTTTCGAGCTGGCGGCGCACGATTCCATGTATGAAAGCCATTGTGTCGGGAGAATGTGTAACAGCCCTTGGCCATCGTTCCAGCCTGCTTGTTCCCAGCAGAACCTGTGACTGGCTACAAAGCTAAGCCACAGCCTGCCTCTAGGCTCAGGAAGATTTTTAAAATTTTATCTGCTTTATACTCGCACTTTGTACAAAACCTATTTATTCAGGAAGCATGAAGAGAAAAAACAGTTTGGACCCCAGAGAGCTGTTCTAAATCTGATGTGCAGAGTTGCATTGGATATGTCATTTTTGGTTTTGAACTAAAAAGTTTAGGTACTCGTTTAAGAAGATAATTCAGCAGGGGCTTTTGAGACAAGATGAAAATCTTGTCTCTAATTGTGTGGCAATATTACAGTAAATTATATTCTATATCTCCTTTATAGAAAACAGAAGATTGAGAGTGCTGGGAAAACAAAGATGCTGTCCCTCTGTCATACATACAGTCACACCTTGAGTCTGTGCAGTTCTGGTCTCTGCATCTCGAGAGAGATGTGAGAGGTACAAGAAAACGTGAAAATAATTCAAAGCATACAGAAGATGTGTTGGAAAAAAGGATTAGAAAGTTTTGACTACTTAGTTCAGAGCAGAGAAGACTGGGGGAAGGCATGACCAAGCAAATCATGCAGGTAATGGTAAACAGAATGCAGATCCATGGTTCACCAGTTCCCACAATACAGACACCTGGGGACTCCGGATGGTATTGAAATCAGTTTGAAATATTTAAAAGTACTTTACACAATGGGTGGTAAACTTTGGGAACTTTTCACCACAGGAGATTGAGGATAGCAGATGGTTTCATCAGGTTAAAATTTCAAATCACAGGTATTAGAAAACAAGCAGGAATGTGACCTCCAATATCCTTAATTCAGTGGTAGTACATACTAGGGAATGAAAAGGATAGATAGCAGAAAATTTCGAGCTTTTGCCAATATTAGAAAACAAATCCTGTACTAGATGCAGTGTTAGCTTAATCCATCAAGACACTCCTCATGGTCTTTCTGTCTCTTCTCCACAATGCTTTTTTTTTTTTTTTCTGAAGTATCCCAAATAGTGAGATGAATGTGTTTATCTTGTAAATTTTATTGTACTGAGACTTTGTCTTGGTTTAGGGCAAATTTGGGGAAAACCTCCGAAGGGGTTTCTTTGGAAGAGTAAACTCAAACGGCCCTTCCCCCCAGCCGGTCTGGGAAAAGAACTTCCTCGGAGAAAAGTGGAAAAAACTATTTATTTAACAAACAAAATGCCCACAAATGCAAAGAATTAATAATATGAAACAATAAAACCTCTGCCCGCTCCGAAGAGAGATGGCAAACAGAGACAGTCTTTGCCGTGGGTGTAGCTCAGCTCACTCAGTCTCTCCGAAGGTCCAGGCCCGGCAGGGCCGCAGGTGCCAGCTCTCGCTGCTCCTCTGGGTTTTTCAGTCCTGAGCAGATTTAAACAGTCCTAAGAAAAAAAGGAAAAAACCCAAAGAAAAAACCAGGGAGTCTTCTCTGCCTAGCTAGCTAGCTAAAAGCACAGGAGATCTCTGTCCCACCGCTGTCCGTGCCTCGGACGAACACCGGAGAGCAGCAATGTGGGGGAGTCAGGCAGTTTCCTCAAAACAAACTGCGCGCTGTTCTTTCTCCCCCTTCACTCCCAGAACAAGGTTTAAAGGTACAGAACACAATATACAGCACAAACAGAACAGACGATTGGGGATACAAGCAGCATAAAGTCACCCTACCACATTCCACCCCTGTATCTCCATATCGTCAACTTACTACCAAAACTAAAATTCTAACTCTACACACACATACCTTATACATGCATATATATACAGTATACAGCTATATACAGAAAATGGTAGTAACATTCAGTAAATGATATTTACTCATAGTTTTCACCCAACAATCAGATCTCCCTGAGGTACACATCGTGTTGTTCCATCTTTCTGCATTATCCACCATGTGCATCCTGGTCCCTGAGCAAAAACAATCCCACGGATGGGTTTGTCTGTACTTGAGGCAGATTTAATCCAAACTGTCTTCCCTAACAAACCTCTCACATGTACCACTGGAACTTTATCTCCATCTACTGTAGATAGGAGCTCAGACTGGGCAGGGCCTGCTCTGTTGGTGGAACCTCGGGTGTTAACTAACTAGGTGGCCTTTGCTAAGTGTTGCTCCCAATTTTTGAAAGATCCTCCACCTAATGCTTTCAAGGTGGTTTTTAACAGTCCGTTGCATCTCTCCACTTTGCCTGCAGCTGGTGCATGGTAGGGGATATGGTACACCCACTCAATGCCATGTTCCCTAGCCCAGGTGTTGATAAGGCTATTCTTAAAATGAGTCCCATTGTCTGACTCAATCCTCTCAGGGGTACCATGCCTCCAAAGAACTTGCTTTTCCAGGCCCAGGATGGTGTTCCGGGCGGTGGCATGAGGCACAGGATAGGTCTCCAGCCACCCAGTGGTGGCTTCCACCATGGTCAGCACATAGCGCTTGCCTTGGCGGGTTTGGGGCAGGGTGATGTAGTCAATCTGCCAGGCCTCCCCATACTTATATTTGGACCACCGTCCACCGTACCAGAGGGGCTTCACCCGCTTGGCCTGCTTGATGGCAGCACACGTCTCACAGTCATGGATAACCTGAGAAATACTGTCCATGGTTAAATCCACCCCTCGGTCCCGTGCCCACTTATAGGTGGCATCTCTGCCCTGATGACCTGAGGCATCATGGGCCCACCGAGCTAGGAACAACTCTCCCTTGTGTTGCCAATCTAAGTCTATCTTTGACACTTCTATTTTTGCAGCCTGATCTACTCGCTCGTTGTTTCGGTGTTCTTCATTAGCCCGACTCTTGGGAACATGAGCGTCTACATGACGAACTTTTACAGATAGTTTCTCTACTCTGGTGGCAATGTCTTTCCACTCATCAGCAGCCCAGATTGGTTTTCCCCTACGCTGCCAGTTGGCTTTTTTCTACCTTTCCAGCCAGCCCCACAGAGCATTAGCTACCATCCACGAATCAGTGTAGAGGTAGAGCTTTGGCCACTTCTCTCTTTCAGCAATGTCCAGGGCCAATTGAACAGCTTTGAGTTCGGCAAGCTGGCTTGACCCACCTTCTCCTTCAGTGGCTTGTGCAACCTGTCTTGTGGGGCTCTATACGGCTGCTTTCCACTTTCGTTTCATCCCTACGATGCGGCAGGAACCATCGGTGAAAAGAGCGTAGCGTGCTTCTTCTGCTGGCAGTTGGTTATATGGTGGAGCTTCTTCAGCCCGGGTTACTTGCTCTTGTTCTTCTTCATCAATGAGACTAAAGTGTTCACCTTCAGGCCAGTTTGTAATTATCTCTAAAATCCCAGGACGATTCAGTTTTCCAATACGGGCGCGTTGTGTGATAAGAGCAATCCACTTACTCCATGTGGCATTGGTGGCATGGTGGGTAGCAGGAACCTCTGCTTTGAACATCCACCCCAGCACCGGTAGTCGGGGTGCCAAGAGGAGTTGCGCTTCAGTACCAATCACTTCTGAGGCAGCTTGAATTCCTTCATAGGCTGCTAAAATTTCCTTTTCTGTTGGAGTGTAATTGGCTTCAGACCCTCGGTAGCTTCGGCTCCAGAATCCCAGTGGTCGGCTACGCGTCTCACCCGGCACCTTCTGCCAAAGGCTCCAGGACAGACCATGGCTCCCGGCTGCGGAGTAAAGCACATTCTTCACATCTGGTTCTGTCCTGACTGGGCCGAGGGCTACTGCATGAGCAATCTCCTGCTTGATCTGGGCAAAGGCGTGTTGTTGTTCTGGGCCCCAGTGGAAATTGTTCTTCTTCCGAGTAACCAGGTACAGAGGGCTCACAATCTGGCTGTACTCAGGGATGTGCATCTTCCAAAAGCCTATGGCGCCTAGGAAAGCTTGTGTCTCCTTCTTGTTGGTCGGTGGAGACATTGCTGTGATCTTGTTAATGACATCGGCGGGAATCTGGCGCCGCCCATCTTCCCACTTTATTCCCAAGAACTGGATTTCTCGAGCAGGTCCCTTAACTTTGCTCTTCTTTATAGCAAACCCGGCTTTCAGGAGAATCTGGATGATCTTCTCTCCTTTCTCAAACACTTCAGCTGCAGTGTTTCCCCATACAATGATGTCATCAATGTACTGCAGATGTTCTGGAGCCTCACCCTTTTCTAGTGCAGTCTGAATGAGTCCATGGCAGATGGTGGGACTGTGCTTCTACCCTTGGGGCAATTGGTTCTAGGTGTACTGCACCCCTCTCCATGTGAAGGCAAACTGTGCCTTGCATTCTGCAGCTAGAGGGATGGAGAAAAACGCATTGGCAATGTCAATAGTGGCATACCACCTCGCTGCCTTGGACTCCAGCTCGTACTGGAGCTCCAGCATGTCCGGAACGGCAGCGCTCAGTGGTGGTGTCACTTCATTCAATGCACGATAGTCCACAGTCAATCTCTAATCTCCGTCAGACTTGCGCACAGGCCAAATGGGGCTGTTGAAGGGTGAGTGGGTTTTGCTGACCACTCCTTGGCTCTCCAGCTCACGGATCAACTTGTGGATGGGAATCACGGCATCTCGAGTCGTTCTATACTGCCGGCGGTGCACTACCGAAGTGGCAATGGGTACCTGTTGATCTTCCCCCTTCAGAAGTCCTACTGCAGATGGGTTCTCTGATAACCCAGGCAAAGTGTTCAACTGCTTAACACCTTCTGTCTCTACAGCTGCTATCCCGAATGCCCACCTGAGTCCCTTTGGGTCTTTGAAATACCCATTTCGGAGGAAGTCTATGCCCAAAATGCATGGGGCCTCTGGGCCTGTCACAATAGGGTGTTTCTTTCACTCGTTTCTAGTCAGGCTCACATCAGCTTCTACCAAAGTAAAATCCTGTGATCCCCCTGTCACACCAGCAATAGAGACAGATTCTTCCCCCACATGTCTTGATGGGATTATTGTGCACTGCGCACCAGTGTCAACCAAGGCCTCATATTCTTGTGGTTCAGATGTGCCAGGCCAACGAATCTACACAGTCCAAAAAACACGGTTTTCCCTAGCCTCTACCTGGCTAGAGGCAGGGCCCCTCTAAGCCTGGTTATCCGTTTTTCCCTGGGTAACCGGAGCTACTTCCCTCTTGGTGGAACCTCCTCTCTGAGTCTTGCCTTCCAGCAATTCACGCAGCCGCTGTGCCAAATCGTCAGTAGATTTTCCATCCCATTTCTTCATGTCTTCTCCAGAATCACGCAGAATGGACCACAGCTTAGCTCGTGAGATACCACTTCTTTCCCTATCTGGGGAACGTCTGCGTTTGGTACCAGAACCTCTGACCTGTACTGCGGAGATTTGGAGAAAGTCTTCTCTGAGTTGTTTGTGGTTCTCCTCCATCTTGTTTTCTAATGTCTGCATACGTGTTTCCAGAGCTGCAATTCTGGCATGTGTTGGACCGTGCACAGCATCTGCATATGCTCGGAGCTTCTTCGCCATATCCAGCACTGTCTCTCCCGTGTCGTCCCGTTTCATTATTGCTAAAGCAGATGAGTATTCTTGTGGCCCAAGTCGTACAAGTTTTCGCCACATCACGGATGTACACGGTACCAGGTCTGGGTTCCTAGTGTTTAGGTCATCTGAGAAGACGATCTCTGCCACTGCCATTTCTCTTAAGCGTTGAATCCCTTGTTCTATGGTCTTCCACTGGGTTTGCTGCATATAGAGATCGTCTGCACACAGATATCTTTGTTCCACGCTTCCCAGGACCCGTTCCCAGAGACTGCGTGGATTAGCCTCTCTCATCATTCCTTGGTCAATAACTGGATCTTGTGACAGGGATCCCAGATGCCTTGCTTCGGTGCCGTCCAGAATTGTGGCCTCGCCTGCAGCATCCCAAAGACGGACTAACCAACTAATTATAGATTCATCAGGTCATCGAGTGTAGTCCTTTCTTAGGCCTCGAAGGTCCTTCAGGGAAAAGGACTCAGTAGTAGCTTCTGGTCTTCTGCCAGTTGGTTGGGCTTGTAATCTGCTGCCAGTTGGTTGGGCTTTTGATTTTATGTTAGTTGGTTTGGCTTCTGATTTTGTGTCCGTCTGTTCGGTTTCTGATTGTGTATTAGTTGGTTCAGCATCTGATTGGGTGTCACTTGGTTGGGTGTTGGGAGGCACTGAGGGTCCTTCACCTGGATCATCATCCACTGGTCGATCAGTTTTGTGTGTGCGCTTCTTTGCTGGGGCGACTGCCAGTGTTTTAGGCTCACTTTCTGGTTTAGCTGCTGTCTGAGTAGCTACGGTATTGGCTGCAGCCCGAGTGACTGGGGTAGCTGCTGATTTATCTTCCTGCCCCCCTGCCTCTACCTGCTGCCCTACAGTATCTAGCAGCGTACGATAAGCATATGCCAGGGCCCAGCTTATTGCAATAAGCTTTTTCTCCTTAGAATCATCATGGCAGTTCTCCTCCAGATATTTCCCCACCTCATCTGGGTTCTGAATTTGTTCATGTGAAAATTCCCAAGCTGGGGGATCAGAAAATTCCTTCAAGGTTTGGCCCATTCTCTCCCATTTTCCACACCATTCAGGATTTTTCACACCTGGGTCTACTTCTAGGTCAGCAATCTCATCAGCCCCTCTGGAGAACTCAGACCTCATTCTAGACAAGCTGTAGAACATATAGAGGAAGCCTACCAGAAAAATGGTTTCTTTAACAGTCAGGGGACATTGAACATTCTCTAAAAGTGATGTAACCGATTCAAAAGAGAAGGAATAAAGGAAAGACTGAAAAGCTTCATCCCCTCTAACAAACTGGGTGCAATTATTAATAAATCCCCAAAACATGCTACTGGAACTAGGATGCAGGGTAGGATGAAGAAGCCATAAACCAAACATACCAGGCACAAACTCCAGTACCTGTATAAACTTCCTATAAATCATGAACATTAAGCCCAGGACAATAACAATCCTAATTCGTGCACCTCTAGTGTAAAAGCTATGTGTTAGAGACAACATCGGAGCTATCTCTGAATAAGAAAACAAACCTAAGGACCAGAGAGGTATTAAAACTTCAAAAAAGCCTAGGGAACAGAAACACAGAAAGGATTCCATCCCAAGAGACATTAGGAATTCAATAAGCAACATGGCTACTGAGTACTCTATTCCCACACAAAGTACAACCAAAAATGCAATCAATGTAAGTTTTTTCCACTCTCTCAGGCCCCGCAGTTGGGCGCCAAAATAAATATATGTCTTGGTTTAGGGCAAATTTGGGGAAAACCTCCGAAGGGGTTTCTTTGGAAGAGTAAACTCAAACGGCCCTTCCCCCCAGCCGGTCTGGGAAAAGAACTTCCTCGGAGAAAAGTGGAAAAAACTATTTATTTAACAAACAAAATGCCCACAAATGCAAAGAATTAATAATATGAAACAATAAAACCTCTGCCCGCTCCGAAGAGAGATGGCAAACAGAGACAGTCCTTGCCGTGGGTGTAGCTCAGCTCACTCAGTCTCTCCGAAGGTCCAGGCCCGGCAGGGCCGCAGGTGCCAGCTCTCGCTGCTCCTCTGGGTTTTTCAGTCCTGAGCAGATTTAAACAGTCCTAAGAAAAAAAGGAAAAAACCCAAAGAAAAAACCAGGGAGTCTTCTCTGCCTAGCTAGCTAGCTAAAAGCACAGGAGATCTCTGTCCCACCGCTGTCCGTGCCTCGGACGAACACCGGAGAGCAGCAATGTGGGGGAGTCAGGCAGTTTCCTCAAAACAAACTGCGCGCTGTTCTTTCTCCCCCTTCACTCCCAGAACAAGGTTTAAAGGTACAGAACACAATATACAGCACAAACAGAACAGACGATTGGGGATACAAGCAGCATAAAGTCACCCTACCACAGACTTCTTCCTATGAATTCTTCAGCAAACCACAGGGAACTTTCTTTTTCACATTTTTGTTTATGTGTTTGGATGGAAATTTGAATTTTCTAAACAGTCCCTATATTCTTTATCACAATTTTCTTCATTCCTCTTCATTGGTGTTAAATAATTCTCAAGAACTAATAAACCGTTTAAGGCAATCAGACTTCAAGTATGACTTTAGCTTTTACAGCATTATATACGAGAAGCAGATTTTTTATTTCAATAGCAATTGTACATGCTGTTGGGCAAGGCAGTTTAGTTCTTCTGAGTTACATGAAATAGTTGTCTTAATAGGTCTCTACATATCCTGAAGAATATTTATCTGCTATAAGTTCAAAAAGGTTGATCCTAAATAGCCACTGGAGAAAATTCCTAACAGAGCAAACTCATTTTATTTAATTTTAATCTTTGTCTCTGGCTGCAATGACACTGTTTACTAATGCTGTTGACTAAGACACTGCCTGGGGCTGTCCGAGATTGGAGCATGTGCAATGTGACCATGCCACGCTTGTGCACCAAAAAGTGTAAAGTGAGCTTTTGGAAAGAGAGAAGAGAGATTTCTCTCTCTATCATTCTGAGCACTATTTTAGTGATAATCTTTCACAGTCTCAATATTCATGCAGAGTACGCAAACAACATACAGGCCTGAGATTTGAATGTTGAAACAAACGGTTTCCAGAGGGCTGGGTAAAATCTTTTTTCAGCAATGCCTCAGCTCTTGGGGATCTCTTTGATAACATTTTTTTTCTTGCAAGTGTCTAAGAAACAAAGTATTTTTTAAAGAAGCTACCTTCCCGTTCAGTCTCTTCTGGGATGTTTAAATCTTCCTCACCATCAATCTCTTTTTTTCTGCAATCCCCCAAGTGTCGCAGCCTGTGGCAGCAGTGATCACGTGTCCAGGGAAACAGACGGGACAAGTCTCCTTGTTAAGATTGAGAATCCATTTTTATTCCCCCCACCCCAGGCCAGGGAGGGGGTGAGGGCCAAGAGAGAGAGAGTAGGGGCGGGGTCGTGGGTTTTATTGGGTATTGCAGGAAGGAGTCTTAGGGTTTGGGTGAAGGGAGGAGATAACACAAGGAGAGTAAGATCAGATTTCAGCCTCCTCAAAACAGGAGGACTTCACACCCAAGGTCATTGATCTGGTTCCAGAAAAAAATGGCCAGAAACCTGAACAAGGACTTTTGCAGTGAAAGCTGTTGCAAACTGGTTTTGTTTGTTTGTTTGCTTATTTTTAAGATTGGAGCAATTGTTATTTGGCAAGTTAAGCCCTTCTGTTTTTCCTGACTTTTCCAAGATCTCTCTTGGTAACAGAACACAGTTCAGAGACATAATTGTGCCAAACAATTAGCTGTGGGACATAATTATGAATTTGGAAGCTTCAAGTCTCCTATTAACTTGCACATTTTAAGTATGAGGTGTCTGAGGCTTGTTGTGTTTCTAAGGAATTCCTTAATTAAATCTTCTTTTTTTAATTCTTCCCCTTCATGCACTTAGTAAATTGCTGGCAACAATAGTAGCAAATTACTGAATACAAAAAAAGTTTAGACAGAATGATAATTTAGTTCATTTTAGCACAGCCACCCACAGGAAATATTTCTATACTTGCTTCCTATTCTAAAGTTGCACTTAAACTATTCCTGTTCTTAGGAATCTTCTGCTAATCTTTGATAATAATGCACATGTAATTTTCATTCTGTAATAATTTTAAAGGGCTCATATTTTTTTCAAACTAATTGTCGTTCTTCTTGTATTAACAAAATTGCCATTTCCTAAAGCGGCTTCTTAATATTAAGGCATAGATCAGGAGATATTACAAAACACAGATGACTCAAATGTCTGTTGCTTGTGTTCTGTTCCTATCCATGCAAAGTGGATGTAAAGTGCTGCCAGCTCTTGAATGCCAGCATTTTTACAGTCTTTACCCTTGAGTTTTGTGTTGATCTAATGAACGACTACATAGGCCCCGGGCTCAGGGATGTGATACTGAAGGTTAGCTTCCATAACTCTTAATAACAGTAGTACTAGTAGAAATAATATTAATAATTATAATAACAATAAAAATCACCTCCCCACCCTCCAAACCCAACATTTATTGCAAGAAGCAAAGCTCCTTTTTTCAATCTGGGTCTTATAATTAGCCTTGGGAAGATCTTCAGAAGGCAAATTGTAATCACCCAGCAAACTACTTACACATGTGCTTACCCTTAGCCATCCTACTGTCTTTAAGGAGATTTGTTTCTGTACATGAAGATAGACTTTTGTTGGCTTTCTTTTCTGTTAACTGTGTAACTTTAAATCAACATTCAGAAATACCATACTGTACTTTATTCGTGTTCCAAAAGATCTGATCTCATTCCTTTTCTCTGTTTTCTTCCATCTTCCTTCACCAAGACAATGAAAGCTCTAGAGGAGGTCATATAAGGAGAGTCTGAGGTCAGTTTGGTTTGTTCAGCCTGAAGAAGAGGAGACTGAGGGGAGACCTCATCACAGCCTACAGCTTTCTCATGAGGGAAATGGAAGGGCAGGCACTGATGTGATGACCAGTGACAGGTCTCAGGGAATGGCATGAAGCTGAGTTGGGGGAATGAATTAGGTTGAATATTAGGGAAAGGTTTTTCACCCAGAGAATGGCTGGGCCCTGGGACAGGTTACCCAGGGAAGTGGTCACAGCACCAGCCTGACTGAGTTCAAGACATGTTTGGACAAGGCTCTCAGGCACATGGTGTGATCCTTGGGATGTCCTGTGCAGAGCCAGGAGGGGAACTCCATGATCCTTGCAAGTCTCTTCCAACTCAGGACATTCTATGACTCTATGATCCAGTAGTTTTCTCTCTAAGAATTACTGCTAGTGTAGTGTCAACATTTTTAGCTTTGAGCGTGCCAAGTTTTATCATGTGCTAGCATTTGATTTATGATTTGTTCACCAAGACCTTCAGGCTTCACAGATAGTGAATTTATTCTCTGGGTTTTTACAAACAGGTCCAAAATATCTTTAATGCTGCAGAAGGTAAAGAGCAAATGAGTTCGGGTCAAGATAATGCATGTACTGCTTCTATGACAAGCTTACCAAAATTGTTTGTGGCTTGCAACAATGTTAAAATATTCACAGAGAGCTAGGAATAGGGCTGCCTATTAAACTTCAGACTATATATACTTACTGAATTGTTAATATCTTTCCTCTAGAAAAAATCCCACAAAATATTGCGTACGTATATGCAATAAAATATTACGATGTAACACATTCATGAGGGATTAAACATTGATTTTACCAGCAATGGTCTTCAGTTGAAGGACATTAATGAGGGTACTTTAAGTGAGATCAAAACTTTCCAGTTGATACAGAATGCAGTCTTAATAAAGTGAGAATTTTAGAGCCAAAGAAATTGGCAAGTTTACTTTGGTGGAGGAGGAAGCATTACTACATTGATTTAAATACTGTGTTTTTCATTAAGGAGTATAAAAGGCTGCATACAGTTTACAAGTCAGTTAAGTTAAAGAGTGGAAAGAAAAAATTAAAAATACAGAGAAGGATATAAAGAGCAGAATAAACTAATATTTAGAAAATTACAGTCAGTAATTCTACAAATACAGCTTGAAAAATGTAGTCATAGATTTTAATAGACAGGAAAATGTTTCCCTGCCCAATGTAACAAGGTATTTTATCAATTATTAATATTCTGTCATTTCTCTCTGAGACTCCAGGTTTTAAATGGACAGTCCCAGATAAGTGCAGTGTGAGCATGGATGTATTTCAGCTGGGAATGCTGACTACATCACTGGGTGCCATGCTAGCCAGCCATCTTTGCAGACAGAATTTTTCAAATACAGTCAAATGTGCCCTAGTGCAGGATTGTCTCATGGACACAATGTACTGCATGGTTTCTGCATTTAAGAAAACATGGATCAGGTTCATATTGCTCCCCAAGTCCTGGAGCTAAACTAATAATACCACTTCCATGGTGCTTACACCCCAAACAGTAGGATCATATTAGAGACATGTTTTCCATAGGTGCAACCATTAGAATATCTTTATCAGCCACATCTATTTTATGTGGGTTTCCACTGTTAAATTTGTATTCTCTGGTGAATGACATACATTATTTCACCATTTTCTATGTCAAATTGTTTAGGTTTACCTACATTAAAAATAAGAATTTATTATTTATTTTAATTTACTTTGAATTTAAAATAAGAATTTATGTTTATTTGCAATATTTACCTACAGATATAAAACAGATGTAGAACATTCAATTTATTATTACTAAATGTGTCATGATTTAATTATTTGTGAGCTGAAAGGTGCTTGGGCACATAAAAGTCTCTGAAAGAGTTGTGTACCCATCTCTCAAAGGGATCATTAAGTCTCCTGTTCTGAATAGAGCTCAGAGCCATGAGAAGGAGGCACAGTGGGGCTGGGATCCATACATCTGGCCTTTGTTGTAGCAAGACTCACAGTTTATGCCAGTACCTGAAAACTGATCAGCCAGATACATCTCCAGCTACAGTATAACCATAGAATTTTTGTTAGAAGTAAAAAAAAAAAAAAAAAAACAAAAAAACCCCAACAACAACAACAACAAAAAACAAAACAAACCAAAACCAACCAACCAAACAAACAAACAAAAACAAACCACAACAAAAACAAAACAAAAACAAAAAAACAAACAAACAAAAAAACCCCCCAAACAATCAAACAACAAAAAACAACCCCAAACAAAGCAAAAAAAAAACCCAAAACAAAAAGAAACCAACACCTGGCTTGATCTTCTTCCTCTTTCCACTCCTGCAAACTTTTCTGACTTGCTCTTCCTTGCATTTTGAGCAAGAAGTTTTTCCCAGGTAGCATCATACAACCAGCTGGTGGACTCTGCAGCCACAAAGTTCGAAATTCAGGTAGAATTGTTTTATCAATAACCACAATCAGATTTTCTTTGATTTTCCTTTCCAACTGCCCTGTCTCCCGTCCTGGGGATTTGAAATCATATTTACATAAATCCTAAACGTCCTTTCTGCCATTTACAAAATATGTGGAATGCAGGGAGTAAAGCTCCTTTCTGGAACACAGCAACACTTCTCTTCAGCATGCCTCTGCACTGTTTTTGCTGTAACATTCGCCCTGAGAGCATCTGAAGTTAAATTACAAGAATTAAGTTACAATATACCAAATAAGAATTAAGTTACAATAATTCCCTTCTCAGGGAGAAGGGAATTATTAACATGCTAGGCCTAGAGAAGAGTAGCAGGGTGGGTGGTGAAGTGAGGTTACTGTGAAGTGTGCACAAAGATGATCACTCAATTCAAGCAGTTATATAAACCATAAAGGACCACCCTTGCCTTGAAAACAGCAGTGTGGTCTTTCCTGTTGTTCAATGCTAGTCATGGGTGATGGAAGAACAAGAGAATCTTACAGTCTTGTTACAGTCTTCTAATTGATCTGGACTTTGGTTAATCTAAATTAATGAAGTTATTCTTTGCTCATTACACATTATTACTGAAGATTGGGAAATGGCAATTAGGAACAGAATACACAGCAGTAAATGGTAGCTACAGAGATGAGTCAGCAAGGTGGCCCATGTGTTGGAAAAGACAAAGGGACAAGTGAAGGGCAGAAAAGGACTAAAATATTTATTTCTATGTCTAATGAAGAGTGAAAATAAAAAGTTTAGCTCTTCAGTCTCACCCTCAGACAGGCAGATGTGCTTCATTGCCTCTCTTATTAGTACAGTGACTCCAAATTTGATTAAATACTTGAGGATATGGGACTGGATCAAATCTTGAATGCATCCTTAAATAGATGAAGGAAAAGGATAAGAAATATTGTAAAAATAATGAAACAGTTCTTTTAAATAGACTGCAAGCCATATCAAAAAATAAGTATAAAAATACTTTTTTAAGTAAAACTGGCAAGTGTTAAAAGTCCAATCCCTTCAAGAACAGAGGCTAACAAGTGCTTTAAGCAAAAACCTCAAGAAATGGATACATTATAGAGGAATTTGTTGATATGTAGAGAAAAAAATAGTTGTATATTAGAAGATAGTGAAAGCTTACTGGTTTACTATTAGAAGATAGAGTGAAAGTTTACTGGTTTTTGTAAGCACTCCTCCTCCACCACTGCTGATATCAGTAAGTGTTCTGTAAGTAAACCTGAAAGATTTCCAAAGAAAGGCTCTGTTAGATTGGCCCTGTTAGATTGCAGTGTTGGACAGGCATGGGTTACTTCCAGCATTAATATGTTTTTGGCATTCACCTTACCCACGGTGACCACCCTTTAGTTTTTTAGCATTAATCATAAGCAAGGCATCATGACTGGACTTCCATGCAGGCATGTGACAGAAGGGAAAATGGATACTTCCCACTGCCTGTAGTAAGGCTAGGCCCATAAATTTTAACGTATCAAGGATGCAAATTTGACAAATAGGTACTAATGGCAACTCAAAAGCACATTAGCCAGCTCTTCAAAATTCTTAAGAACTGACTTAAAGTCATCAATAAGAAATAGCACTTAGAAACCTTTGATATATTCTCTTGGATTTTAAGCAAAATGTGTTTGGTCCAGTCTTCCCACATGACTTGTGAGAGGCTTGGATTGTTTTGTTCTTTTTAATGAGGACAGATGCTCACATGATTATAGGACTTTGTAGCTTAAGTCCCACAAAAAAAAATCCTCAACAAAAACTGTAAATATGTTAGTTTATCCCATTTCACTCTAAAAGGGTCTGTATTTGTTAAAGATGCAGCACAAATATCTCCCTGCAGAAGGAGGTCTGACTTGCAAATTAATCCTTTCTCTTTGTACTGAGTGAAATTCAAGATACACTACAAGGATCCAAACACATAGCTGTATTACAGATAGCAATGTTAGCTTTGCTTGCCAAGAGCTAGACCTGCTTACCTAGGGAAATTTGGAAATAAACAGCTTTCCAGGCCTCTTAGGAATTGTTATACTGTAAAGGGAAAGGAGAGAAGATCCAGTTTAGCTGAGCCACAGTATCACCAATCACCATTGTTCATTCCTTGTAGAGTTCAGAAACTCTAAAGTGATTGCCTTAAACATTTCCCAGCTGTCCATTCTGACATCCTGACCTACCACCACACCCCTCTGCAGGGAACCCTCTTCACTTTGGCTCCACATACAATTCTGACCTTCATTAACTTGCAGAGGTGAAACATGGAAAGCAGGAAGTGAAACAAACAGACAAGAGAAGTTAGTATTTTCTCTACAGAAGAGGCACGGGGAAATGCCAAACTCTCTCCACAGCAACTAAGGAGAAATTATAACTGTAATTATTGAATGGTAACACTGATCACCCTGAAAACTGCAGCTAGGTTGATATCTCAATGTGCCAAAGCCCTTTAGGCCCAGCTCCATGAATTCTAGCAATCACTGTCCCAGGGAGTTTATAGGCTAAATCAGATTGGTGTGGTAACATACATCTTGCCTCAAAAGAGATGAAAACTGTTAGAGATGAGTGAGGCACCTAGAGGGAAAAAGCTGATCTGGGTGACTGACAGCAGGGCCTATTCTTTTGGTAGGTTCAGGTGTATAAAGGGTATTTGTAGTTTTATTTTTTTTATTACAAAAAGAAAGGGATTGCTTTCAGCAAAGAGCAAAAGACTACGTATTGCAACATGTATGTGTTATTCTGTATCCTGCCTTTAAACTTGGGACAGTGATCAAAGCTCTTCCACTCACTCTTTATATGTAACATAAAATAACTAGATTTTAAAAAAAAAGTATCTCTGCAATTGAAATGATATATAAAGAATATAACATCTGTTATACTTCAGCATCAATTTACAATAATATGTGGTGGTTTTCTGGTTTTAAACATCAAGTTTAATAAATACAATAACCTTAAACATTCTGAAGACAAATAATCTAGATCAAAGAGAAATGCAGAAACAGGAAAATGTACAAAAGAGAAAAAGAGAAAGAAAATATGGTATTTTCTTCTTAAGTTATTTTGTCACGTCTTTTTTCTTTTGCTGTTAACATACACGGTTTTTCAATAGACATTATTGAGACATAAGAGTTTTCATCTTACTTATTATATATCATGACACATATTAAGGAATAACATTACTATTTTATATGTTTTAAAGTATTTGGGGTATAGTTTATGAAAATCCACCCACTGAGCCCACAAATATAGATTTGATGCTCATATTTGAGCTTTGTTTCAAACTCTATGAAGCCATTCAAGAAACAGGGCAAATGTGAAAGTTCCTAGGTCATTGTCGTGATACAGAAGCTGCTCAAATTTCCAAACCCCAGCTATGGTTTTTAATTGGATGCTTACTGGGGTGGTGTAAATAAACAGTTGTCTTAAGTTAGAGAACTGCATGTAGGTGGATGAGTAAATAAAATCCTATTTTCCAGCACCTTCAGAAAATATAAAGGTTAAGACTTCATTACATTACACAGGAGATCAGAATTCTCCTCCAAGTTTCTCTAATACTTTACCCCACCTCATAAGGCTTAGGCATTTGAGTTGCTCTGATTCATTCTTTATCTAAAAGGAGAATAATAGAGGTGCCTTTTGTAATCTTGCAAAGAAAGCACAAAAATCTTGAGGTGTGGCCCCAATTACTGTTATGGACTTTAGTAAAGAAAAGAGAAGTCATGGATGTGTCAACTGTTAAAATTGTTTGTTAAATGCAAGTGGCCAGATGGTTTGTTATCATCCATGCTAAATATTGATCTCAAAACGTAGTCTCAATCTGTGAGAAATGTATTGAATTTTTTGCCTGACTTCTTTTCTTTCTCTGATTTCACTTAAACTAAATGTCAGCCATACAAACTTTTGTTCCCTTCAGGCCTGTCATAATTTTGCTCATTTTTTATCAGATGATTTCTAAGGAGATTTGCAATACCAAACACAAGAGCAATATTTTTATATTGCATTGCAAGTATCTTCAACTTGGTATTGTCAAGACACAGTCAGACTCAGCAATCTGTGCTGAGAGAAATGCAGTCTCTTTGCTCTATTGTGGCAGCGCCAAGACCTTAGAAAACGGAAGTAGCAAGAAAAACATCTTCCATAGTCAACTCTTTTTCTCCTCCACAAGATATCTCTCATCTGTGCAGTTGTTCAGGCTACACACTCAACTTGTGCAAGTATCTGAATATCATCCTATTTAATCTATTGTAGATCAGACTTGTGGAAGGAACAGGGTGAGAAGCCAATGAAAGACCTTTAATTTCTCTTCTGTCTCACTAACAAACATCTATGACAGAAAGCTATTACAGAAAGTGCTTTTGGGTCTGTTTTTCTTGCATCAAAGTGTTAAATTATACAGGTCTCTTGAAATAAAGTTTAGGACCAGGTGTGAAAGGAAAAAGACTACACTGCTAGAGGATTACAACGTTTTCTGCTTCCCACCCCAGGCTTACTCTGTTTTAGCTCTCAATCTCAAAATACAGCAGTCATGTGAAAAGTCTCCTGGTTTCCTCTTGGGAGGGGGAAGAACAACAAAGTAGCTATTTGAGAAAACAATCCTAAACAGTACCTTTAGTACATTAACAGTACATTTAGAAAATCTCTGCAAGGTGTCAGAAGTCATGATTATTTGTAGCCCATCTCCAAGCTAGCACATGAATCATTGCATCCTAACAATTGTCAGGCTTCTTTGCACAAATCTGGACAAAAACTATGTACAAGAGACCCTTTCTCTCCCCTCCCAGGTGATCCTGCTGTTGTGACAGCTCCTTGCCCAGGCTGAGCAGCACTGATCCTGCCTGTAAGGCATAAAGACATTCATATGCCTTACAGGTAGGATCAATTGATAATTTTCAACAGAGTAATTTTCTATCTAATCTTGTTTGAATACTTGTTGTATAATAGTAAGCAATTATAATTTGACAGCCATGTTGGATTGTGTTATACAAATGCCTGTTTAGTTAGGAGATCAATAAATAAATTGATGATTTTGTTTTCCTCATAAGAAATGGATACTTTTAAGTAATTTAAATTACTTATGAAAAAAATGAGGCAACAAAAAATACCTTCAAGACCACAGTCAAGGTAAGAGGCTCTGAGAACTGGTTATTAAAAATCATTAATAAAACACCAGCTACTATCTAAAGTTAAAGCATGTTATTGCTGTACAGAGAGATCCTTTATTTCAACTAGATCTGTTAGATTTTAGAATTGTCCAAATAAAGTTTACCCAAACTTCTGTTAGCTACCCCAAATATTAATTTTAGAAAATATTTGTTTTGGAGTTATTTAGTGATTGTTTATCTTGATTGGAGTGGAGGTAGGGGACTGTAAATTAGCTGTTTTAATGTATTGGGTTTCCTGTGGTACTTCTGACTTATGTTTTATTGTTATTTGTTAACATATACACTCTCAATTCTTTTTCTTAGATGCACTTTTTACTGTAAATACTTCTTCATTTATTGTGATTAACTTTTCTCCATTGTAACTAAGAGATTGGCTCAGCTGTATTGTTCCTTATGCCTTGGATATTAATTTTGTACACAGCTGGAAATAAATGCTTTTGGGAATATTTAGCTAAAAAGACATTAAATCTAAGACCATAAGTTTAAGACATTGAAATATTAAGTCTTAATATCAAACTTTAGAAAAAGGAAATGAGGTCTGATTTTGTTCCCACCAAAGAAGTGTAATTGCCTTACATTTTCAGGGCTAAAGATTAAAGTAAAATAGCACTGTGACCAGATTCAAACTCTCTACTGAGTAGACTGGGCTTTGGAATAGCTGCTGCATCAGCAGGGCTGTCCTAAAAAACAGGGAGGTTGGGAGCAATAGATGAGCAGTACAAGCTCAAAAGCTGAATATCATGGATGCAGGAAGATTGGACTTGCTGTTTAGGTGAAGTAAAGCATGGTGACCAATGTGGTGGCATCCTAGTGGGAGATATGGCTCTATCACAAAAGCCAGACAAGAACCTGTAAGTAGAACCAGAAGTGTCAGGGAGTGTTCCTTATCTTGATAAACTGATAGTGGTTTTTTAGGAGATGACAAAAATGTCACCATTTTGATACTTGAAACCATTTCTGGTCATACAGATGACTGCCTCTTTGCAGCAGCAGAGCCAAGAAACTTTAACTTGGTGCAGCACTTGGGCTCACACTTAACACCATTGATAGCTACAGGTTTGTGCACATTGTCTCACCTCAGCTTTACTCAGGAGGGTCTTGTAAAAGAATGTGTTAATGCATCCTAAATCTGTAGAAAAGTTTAGGATGGAAAAAAGCAAGGAGCAGTTTATGCATTCATTATATCTTCCATACAAGGTATGATATTTCTTCAGCTGCCTGAGGTACCTTACCTTGAAGATCTGAGGCTAGTTGGTTTCCTTCATACCACTATACCACTCATGCCACTCCAGAGGAAATCAGATTAACTTTTCTTGCAGGACCCCAGGTGATCTCCAGCCCACATCTGTCCTCAGGGTAGGCTATTGGACAGCACCTGCAAGGAGGAGTGGGAGGGTATATGACTAATTCTCCTTTTCCACTGCTGGAAATATTTTCTCTCAGTAGCATGTACAAAAGCTGAAAACAAGCCCAATTAAAGTGGACTATACTGATAAACAGGAACACACAGCAACAGCTGAGTGATTATGTAGGGCAAGAGAGTGTGGCAGCCAACTGACTGCAATATACTCCACTAAATTTAGATCATATATCGTACACACAGGTAGGTGGTATGTACTGCAGCCAGCTACCGTGGGCTTGTTTGCTGTCTTATTGATCAGGTGCTCAGGTCTGAGCTCTTGTAAATTCTTTTACTTCTCATTGCATACTGTCAAATATACTGCCTGGGGAGCTCATAGCTACTGTTCAGTTAAAAAAAAAAAAAAGTATTTTAAATTGTTTCTTTTCTCAGTGTTCATTTATTCAGTTCTTCTTTTCCACTGCCTACTGCTTTTGGAGCATACTCATGAGCAGAGCAATATGCATTTAAATTGTTATTGCTGCAGTGTTACAAGAGCTGGGTCTATCAGCTGAAGTGAATCACTAACACTATCTTATGATTTAAGTTACAGCTATTTTTCATACAATTAAAAAAAATGTGCATGGCATAAATATATGACTGACCAGATTTATGCTCTCTCATTCATGCTGGGGGAAAAAACCCACAAAACTATTATCATTCACATATTCATTCAATACTTTGCATGACAGGCTTTCCAAATGTTATGAGTGTAAAGCAATAATCACTCCGGGGCAAGATTTGGTTGGATTTTTTTTTCCCAGCATGTTCATAACAACAATAACAACAATAACAAAACCAACACTGATAAATAACTGAATGGCAGAGAGAATTTTAAACAGTTCTGAGAGTGGCCTCCAATATGGTTTTTTTTTTCAATTTTACTACTTTTCAACTACTGCTGCTAAATTTTGGATGTTTTTGTTATCCCTCCATGTTTTCAGAACACTTGGGGTGCACTCAGCATATATGTGATTATAAGAAAATATAATACAAGTTGAAGTGTTGGTACAACTTGTTATGTGGCTGTTCTTTCCACTATTAGATACTCTTGATTTTGCCAAACTCTCACCCTGTCTCTTCAAGGTGGGTTATTTTAAAGAAATACTTCAGATAAAACTATTCAGCTGTTTCTGAGAATAACATTACAAGAACAACTTGTTATTTGGCCAATTTTAAGCAAAATCATGCAAAATTTGGTAACTGCTGTGTTTCAGTATATAGTTCTAGAGGCTTTTCATCAAGGGCTTCACACCTAGCGAAGAAACATTATTTGTTTTTTTATTTCTTTTGGTTTTCATAAGCAGGAAATCATAAGTAAATTATAAGCATTGGAAAGATTTCTGTACTGAAAGATATAGATTTTCATATATCTATATACTTAAAATGCATAGTGTAAAGTCTAAATTGACTGTAACATCTGCAGCTGATAAGAAATAGGCAGTTCTGACAGCTAAAATGGGTCAGGAACATATGCCAACAACCTGGCAATAATTCTGTAATGCAAGAAGGAGAAATAAAGCTGCCATGAAGGTGGGAAGGAAGGGAGGCTACCTGGAACTGCAGAGGATGAGGGAGTCAGCTCTGAGAAGAACCAGAGAACAGACAGAAACGAGGTGTCTGGAAGGATGAGACTGACACTGGACCTTGCATCCCCTGTGCCCTGTAACCACCTGTGCCACTGGCTAAGGCAGAGATGCTGTGGGAAAAGTATCAGCTATGCATGTAATTACACAGCATATGAGAACGCATGCACCAAGGCCTGTCAGCCAAATTTAATTCTGCCATCTTACACGTTCCTAGCTGGTAGAAGACATCATTTGACTAATACAACTTTAATTCATAATTCTAAAAAAAAAATTAAATAAATGTATATATAGCAACATTTTGTCATCCATTTAAGAATACTGAAGGAGCTTATTGATTGGTTTAAAACAGAATTTTCAGGAAAATGTTTAGGACTGTGTGTCTTTGACAATAGAAAATACTTTATAAGTTTTATCAATAAAGCTGTGTGAGATACCAAGTTAGATTTAGAAGTAATATAGAGGCAGACTACTTAATAAGTTTTTTGTGAAATAAAACAGCTGGATCTACACTAAATAAAGAGTGGAGTATGAAAGATGTGTAGAAGCATTATACACACAGGAGGCCTGAGTTTCCAAAGGGATAAAGCTTCTATTTGTGTCTGTTTTAGCAGAAGATCCTACCAGCACAGCAAGCAACCTTTCATGGCTTACAGCTGTGCACTTTAATGCCACCTAATTCTGTTCTTCTGCACAACTCTCAAATTCATAGACTATCCACCTGGCAGAAGTAAGCTAAACATTAGTTTGCAAGAGTCCTGAAAGTTCTCTAAATTACGAGTGCAGCAAATCAACACAAATCTGTCAGAGAACACCCAGCAGTGGTCCTATATCAAGCTGTACTGTATCCCACTGCAGTCAGGACAAATGCTGCATCCAAGAGGACTCTCCTCTAATAGTTTTCTCACCACTCAAGTTAAAATGAATTCTCATTGTCGGGCCATGGTGCAGACAATTAGTACAACCTCCATTGGTTAGACCAATAATTAATTTTCTAACAGCACTGCATGACTTTGCATTGGTAGGCCATTATACGGAGCAGTTTAATTACAGAAATAGGGAATGCAGTAGGTTTCTGTGTAATAAATAAATAAAAATATAGAAAAATATAGAAAAATATAGAAAAATTATAAGAAAAAATAGTTGGAACAGACTGCCAGAGATGTGATCTACAAATATTACAATCTTAGTGGGCAAGGTGAAGCGTTAAGGGGATGAGAGAATTGTAAAGTTGAAGCTCACTGGTAAAACCAAGAAAATTATGTACTGGGAAGCTTGGAACGGGGGTCATTTGCATAAGTAGGTTGCATATTAGCAACCTTAATACATCCAAACAAAACATAATTCAGAATGATCAAATTCCCTGAGGGGTCAATGAGAGAAGTTCCTCCAGAAGGAACATCAGAGGCCTTCAAGGAGACCTTACTAAGGCCTCGTTATGTCTTCTTGGCTCTTGGACTATACCAGTAAACCATTCTCCTCTAGCTTGTTTCACAAATAATAAAATGAAAACTTCTTTTCAGCTAATAATAAAATATCCTTTATGATGGTATTAGAGGTGTAATTCTTACATTTACAATATTGTGCTTTGGTAGAGTCTGTTTTCCTCAAAGAGTTTTAGACAAAGTCAAATATTTGTTTTCTATGAGATTTTGTCTGGCAACTGAAGGCAACATTTGTCTTCACATTTAAATGTGAAAATTAGGTCTAAAATCACATCTGCACAGGAAGCATTATTTAGCTACTGAGTAGTGAGTGTTATTAATATGCCTTCACAAACCCTGAAGCGTGCTGTGGTTCTTTTTCACTTCTGAAAGGATAGGAGGGATGTGACTGGAGAGGCAGATTAAAAGTGTGTACTGTCTAGCCCAGTCAAAATGAGCTATTTTTTTTTCCTCTGTGGATGGCAGATTTAATATTTCAGTGATGTTCTAAAGCAGTTACACTTACTTCTTATATTCTCCTATTGCCCTATTTCCTTTCTCACCTTTCTTACTATTTTCAGCATTTTTCTCCTTTTCTCTACAGATTACATCACAAATCTACAGTCTACCTTCTACAGCTTCAATTTAATCACAGGTTAGACAGAAGACTATTGACTTTTCTGCTGTATTCACAATTCAAAGTGTACACTCTAATACGTCCTGAACCCTTGTGTCAGGTTCCTGCCTCTAGTGGTTTTATGGAACTTCTTCCTCTGGTCATTTCAATGTAAGGAAAAAGGAGTTTTTTCTGATCTACTGGTGTCTCTGCTTGAAGAAGGTCCGTCAGCCACCTTGTGTTTTATACTTTTTGTTATTGCTTTGTGGAAGTCCCAGGTTCTGATTTTGAAAAGTTTAAATCTGTAGGTATAGAAAAGTCTGTAAAAATTTTCATGGAAGAGGAAAAAGATCCCAAGAAAGTATTGTGGAGGACAACCTCATTCTATTGAAAATAGTTGCTTGAAATTAGTGAAGTCATTATGGAATTTGTGCCTTTTTTTTTTTTTTTTTTTTGTTCCTTGGAGCTCTAAGGCAATATAGTACTTCAATCTGCAGTACCTAGTAACACACCAAGAAAGCCAGATATAGTTGATATGACTATGTGAAAAAGCTGTCTGAATAACTTCTCTTAGCTTTGTTTTTAGCTTTTCAAAGGCTAAGGACTATTTGTTTCTGACGTGAATGAGTGTTTTAAGATCTCTTAAAGAATCACCAGCAAAGGTATCAATAAAAACAGGTCTAATATAAAAGCAACAGCACAAGAAAATTCATTGGAAAGCTTCACTCTACTACTTACTGGATGGTTATGGCACTCTGAGGAAAAGCAAACAAAAATCTAGAGTCAATCCATCCAAACTGAAATAAAGGCCCAACGGCACTTAACTTCAGCTTAACAGCACCCTAACTTATCAGCATTTAATTTACTCAGTTTATAACTTATAACTTACGTTTAACAATTTAGCAAAGGATTCATATAGGATTTAAAATACCACGAGAGTTACTTGCAGGCCTAACTTGCTCATGAGTCTGAAGTAATTAAGAATCTAGGAGAGCATCATTCCTGTACATTCACCATAGCACTTGCACACTTGCATGCACAGAGATATAAAGAGCCTGTACAAGGTGCTTGTGAAAAGTTCCCCTCGAAGGCAGTGAAATATTCATTTCAGATGGCTTTGCAGCTTCTCAGCAGGCAAAGGGTAAAGCCTTGAGGAATGGGGATGGCAGACCAGGATCCATGGTTTGGTAATCTCCGAGTGCTGCACACCTGAGCGCTGCTGGCTTCGAGGGACCCCACTCAGAGGGGCTTCGCTGGTACCACCCTCCAGAAGACCTCAAAGGGTCTCACTTTGCAAGCCCTGTACATAGCATCATGAGAGACTAGGCTTCAGTCATAACAGTGTTTCATCCTGGACACACTTCAGGACTGAAACTCCTTTTGAAAGTTTGAGAACAAAAACATTATCATGCTTGGGTTGCTATTCAGGCAAAAAACAGTCACCAAGGCTGTTCATTAAAAAAACAAATAAACAAACAAAACACAAACAACAACAACAAAAAACCAAACAGGATCTTGTTGGACAGTACCAGCTCCTGGGAACAGACACTATTTCTGACAAGCTTGGCCCAGGTGCTGTCCATCAAGGCTAAGGCCTAATGAGCATTTCTGAGGTCATAGTGCAGCTTGGGTTGGGCAGGTTGCACCACCACAGTTTTGCTTCGTTCTTTACTTTTGAATAAAAATTGAAAGACTTTCACTATATTTGATGCTTGATAATATTAAGACGTCTTTCTCTCTTGTTTATAAGAAAACATGAACATTTTGTATTATAAACTGAAATTCTGCTTTTAATATGGCTGTATATCGAATTTCCACAAACAATCAAATTCATAAGTGTGGGTTATAAGTTTTGGGTTTTAGCTTTTTATATTGGTTTTAAATGAGTCAAACTTGATAATAAATTCTTGTTAAAGGGTCAAGAAAATAAGTTTATCATACATACTGATAATCATAGTTGTGACAGCATTCCAGAAAGCTCTTTCATTTCCTTCTCTCTTTGGCATTCTGAAAATCTTCACTTCTCAAGGGCTGAGGAGGAAGTTTCAATCAGTCAATTAATCAAGTCCTTATGCAAGGTATCAATCACTTGGGGATAAATAACTTTATTTGCCCCTAGTATGATACAGATGGTCAGAAATCACTTCTGATTGACCCTGATTTTAATCAGGCCAAATAAAAACTTGGTGGTTTTGGTGGGTTTTTGCTGTTCTTGTTGTTGTTGTTTTTGTTTGTTTGTTTTTGTTTTTGTTTTTTTTGGTGGTTTTTTTTTTTGTTTGGTTGTGGTTTTTTTACATCATTCAAAATAAAAAGGTAGTGAAATCAGTGCACTAACTACCAAAGATAAAAGAGCAGAAATGTGGTAAACTATGTCCTTTGATGTGGTTTCCCCAGCTGGATCAACATGTTTGGCTAAAATATTCTGCAATAAGCCACTGTTTCATAGTGTACTTTGTGGTATGTACCAGATTCAGGCAAAAGGTTGATTTAATACAGCTTTGATTCCACCTAGGAATGTGGACTATGTTTAAGAAAAGAAATTCAAATTCACCTTTAAGATCCCAGTGACACTGAGGTGAGTGAAAGAATGTCAGTGCTAAAACTATAAATGACAACAGAAAGCTTCAAAAGTCACTTTTTGGGGACTCTTCTGAGATAAAAGGGTTTTAGTTAGCCAATCACCAAAACATCCTGCTTAGTTCCTTACACAATACTGACTGTACTTGTAAGATTCCCTTAGACAAATAATAAGTGAAACTTGGTACCTTTTAACCAGTCTTACACAATAACCACATGCAAAAAGTTAACTACTTATCATTTTAAGTAATTTTAAGTATTGAAAATCTAACCTCAATTAACACCTAACTTCAGAAAAAAACATGAATTGCAATCTAAAAATATCATAATATCTCAATTTAAAGAAAAAAATCCCAAAACCTAGCTGTACTTTCCTCACAACAGTGTGGGCTTGGCATGCAGTAGAAATGTGCTTACACTTTATTAAGAAATACATGTCATAAAGAGTTCAACAAATACTTTGTTCTAACTGTCCATTTTAAAGGGCGTACTGCCACAAGTTTGTCTGGGCTAGACAGACAACTAAAGTTTGACAAAGTAATTATGAAAGCTTTTTTTCCACAGGTGAAGCACCTCAGAAGTCTGTAAGTGTCTAGATTTTATGTAATCCAGTATTGCACTAATGATACTGCCATAAACTCAGTCTGCAAAACTAATAAAGTGCAGGAGGCAGGCAATCCTTGCATGCTGATTAACCAGCAACTCCTCAAAAACTGTTTCTCAATTCTTTGGTAGTAAAATGGAAATAATTAAATGTGAGGTGTGTAGATGATGAAACAATGAATTCAGCAAGGAGCCAGAGAAGCCCCTGCCTGCATCTCCTGGGTAATTACCTGTGCTGCAGCACAGTATTGCAAGAGCTTCCTCTGCCAGAAGGGATGTATTTCATGTTGCTGAAACACCAAGAGTGTTTTCAGCTGGGACAAACTCACAGGAGAAGTGTGTAGAAAGATGGAAATACTGAAAGAAGATCTGTTTGTCTGCTACTGCAAGTACAGTGTGAACAAAGAACTCCTAAAGGATTTTGCCTTTTGAAAAATGTACAAAAAATGATTCCTTTTTGACTAAATTCATTCAGTCTGTATCAGCACATCTCTCTCAAGTCTACAGGTGTTTATTAGGTTATAAAGCATCAGATCATTTAAAGGGACAGTGCTCTCTATCTCTTTCAACTTCTTCCTCAAAGATAGCACCATCATCGACTTTTACTCAGACTTTAAGTCAGCTCTCTGGCTTACTGTATTGCTGTACAGCATTTAAAAACAACAAAAACAAACAACAACAAAACTCCACAGACCACCAGGTCAAGATATTACCCTGCTTGCTATGGGAAGGTTGATATATCCTGGACATTGATTTACACAGAGTCTGTAGGAGGATGTAAGGACAGAGTTAGGAAGCATGTGAGAAGTATGTTTGAGGTTTATAAATAGAGGCTGAGAATAGAAAGAAAAACTTCAGAAGGAAAACTGTCAGAAAAGTAGGCAAAGCAGTAGACACTGTGCGAGCATTACACAATGCTGATGGGAAGCCAACAAGCAACACTTGAGGAGGATTAGCAAGCGTGGTGCTGTATGAGGTATCTAAGGGAGATGTTCAGAAATGAGGTCATTTTGTTCAAAGTGGAATTCAGCTTCTGAGAGAGCCTCAGCTGAAGTTTCTGAGGTATGCAGGTGTGAGAACTGAGTCTGTATTTCTAGGATGTAGACTTTTCCAATATTCCGGCATAGATTTTCAATTGAAAATATTCAATATATTATAGGAATACTCTATTTTCTGGAGATCTGCTTTGAAACAGAAATAAAACAGAACTAAAATCATAGCTCTCCATTGTTTGTGGATGAAGCGTTATTTTCTGCCAAATGTCTCTGAAAAACAAACCTTGATGTTTATTTTTTTGTTCTCAAAACAAAGTGAGTTGCCACAATACATTATGTGGAGCTGTAAGTCATCTCCACAAGCCCAATTATTTATAACTATTTTTATTTTCTGTTTCAAATACAAAGTCCTTGAATGGAAGACAATGATCTATTACATAAATATTTTGGTGAGTAGCATGAGCAATGGTAAATTTATGGGAGCCATTGTGACAAGGATAACATACCATAAATCCATTTTAAATGAATATAGATGAACAGCATGTATTCTCTTGTGCTGTGGAAACTTTGTTCAACCAGCTCAGAAAGCTGGTCGTAATTCAAAAATATTTAAGGTTTTTGTTTAAAAATGTATAACTGCCTTCATGTCAACCAGTCACAAGGCCCTTGACCTTAGGAGACTGGATACAGACTCTCAAAAATAGCTAGCACAATTATTATTTGAGAAGTGAGGAAAAAGCGACGTGAGAGAAGCGATGTGCTGTTACTGAGACTCATGAGTGACCTCATTGTTTCCTGACATTGTCTTGACTACCAACAAAGAACTTCTGCACGTTCCCCACAGCCCATTGCAGCACTGGGGAGCAGCTGTGGATGCATGGTAAGCAGTGCTAGGACTGATTCATTCAATGTCACCCTGTCCTGGTTTTGGCCAGGACACAGCAGTTGCCATGAGGGCAGCGGAGCCTGGAGCCGTGTGTGTGCACCCAGGTTTATTATTCTGTACCACACACATCATCACTAGGAGCTGTGGCTTTGGGTGGAGGAAAAATGGACACGACACAGACCCACAGTCATTTTGTTCCTTTTTCCAAGGTAGCAAAGTGGTGAACAGAGCTGGTGGGGTGGTGGGGATGGGGCGAGGAGCGGTCGGTGCGGTGCAGGCTGTGTGGGTAGAGCACTCCATCTCAGAGGGTTTGTCCATCATTGTCTCAGGTTTGGGGCAAAAAGCACTGTCTGCAGTGACAACCACCATTTTCTCCTTTGTCTCAGGAAGACATGCTGCTGGCCACAACAACCTTGGGTCAGTCAGGCTTCCATGGGCATTTTTGACATATTATCACCCTCTTTCATACACTTGTTACTAGTATTGTTGTTATTGCTTGTTTTCCTTATTTTATTGCTGGCAGATTTTTTTCTCAACCCATAATCTCTGCCATGATCTCACCCTTTCTCCCTCGAGAGGGTGGGGAGAAGGGAAGTGGTTGCTTGGAGCCTAATTTCCTGCTGGTTTTAAACCACAACACACCCATTGAAGAAAACAACCAGTTGCTGCAGTTAATTTTCCTAGCGAACGGATGCTTTCGTGGTAGAGAAAGGACCATAATTTCAGAGGTGTTGACATATGTTACTGGGGGAACCCTAGGTAGGGATCTAATCTAGGGATTTAGGCTGGCTGCAACACAGGCCATAAAAACTTCCTCATGGATGGCTGCCATCCAGCAGCAGAAGGGCTGAGTCATCCTCAGGTGAAGGCTGGGGTTTGCCTCTGGTCCTGTGTCAATCTGGGAAGTCCTGTCAAGAGCTGAAGAGCAAGTCTGGATGCAGGCACACCCAGGACTGTCATGCAAGAGGCAGATGAGGGTTCCTGGGAGGGGCACCCTGATTGCCGTGGAGAGAGTAGTCAGGACCACAGGTTTTCACAGGTCTTGGCCCATCTACCCCGGGGTGTCACTCAGTGTGGCAAAGAGGCCGTTTGTTTGAGGAGAATACTACAAACTGATTTGGTCTTGGAAGGCTGATTTTAAAAATAGTCCCCTAAGAGCACCAGTATGGACAGCCTGTCTTAAACCTGGACTTTATATCTGAAGCTTGGGAAAATTATGAAGCAGCCATCCAAGCACATATGGCATGCAACAGAGAGGCCAGTCCCTTTCTTCAGATACGAATAAATACATATATGCTGGAAATAGAAGATATGCAGCCTAGAGGAGCTCTTTGTCTGCTAAAAGAGTATATGAATAAACTTATGATACTTTATGCAGCCAGATATTGTCCATCTCTCATTTCTGTGAGGTTTACTGCTTATTTTTAGTCCAGCCAATGTCCATCTGCAAGATGTTATGATAATTTCCAATTGAAATTGACAATTCAGCCTGATATATATCAAACCAAACTCTTGTGGATCATTTCTGCCTTTATTCTCTCCCAAAGTCATCACTTATATTCAGAAATGAGAAAGACTGCTTATGCAGAACGCTTCTGTGCACTGTCCTGAAGATTTTAAAAGCTATTTTTTAGAACAAGCTGCATGTCACGTTGCAAATGCTGATATTGAAGAGTCAGCGCTTTGTGCCTCCTGTTACCTCTGTGCTTATTCCCAAGACTTTTACTTCCATTAACAATATGATGCCTTTGAAAACCAAGTGCACTCTCATTGAGTTCATTCCCAGCTGAAGCCCTTGCAAGCTACATTTAAGTGCTGCTGACAAGGTGTTCTGTCACTGCCCCCCAGTTTTAGGCTGCCCTCTGTAATGAGAAAATATTCCTTTGAAATCACCATAATGGTGTAATCTGGAGTCCTCAGCTCTTCTGGTAGTGAGGCCAGCTTTAAAAGCCATAGGTGCTGTGCATGCTGTAGCCTCTGCAGCTCTGCTAATAAGGTGTAAGTACCTGAGCCTAACTTTGTCTCACCTGTACATGTGAGCAGTGCTGGAATTAACCCAGTGTTAATAAAAGCAAGACAAATGGATAAATAAAAAGGTATTTGGCATAGTCACATATATGTAGGACACAGAGAGAGAGAGAAGGATAACTCCCATCTTGATCTAAATACAGTTCAGAACAGTGGAGTGAATGCTGCTTGATGAGCTCTGCTCACATGTGCATTAGTAATGTAACACTGGAAAAATGGTGCACACTTGCCCACAGGGAAGGGACTGGTAAGCTGCACAGGCTGTGTTCAGGTATCACTTCTGGAACTACAGAAACATCATGTGGGGACGTCCCTCCACATCCCATTACACATCTGCCACACCTGTGACTTCCCATTACAGTTAAGGGGGAAATGTGTACAAAAGGTAATACAAAGCAAAATAAGCAGTCATTACATTTCAGATATCACTTTTCCTCGCAATATTGAGGAGTCCATTCTTTAGTGGTCTTACTGAAAGCAAGCATGTAGTTTTACAGGCAAAATGTGATACAGTGAAAACTTTGAGTCTTAAGCATTTGAGTAATTTGGGAAAAGATTAGTAGCTTCTTTTCCCTTCTAATTTTTAAACTTCTGACTTCTTATTTCTGATTAAGACTTACTAAACCCAAGAATGCTATGTTCATTTCCTCTTCTCATCCTCCACTGAAAAGAGGCAAATGTAATTTGGGTTGCAAATATAGATTTTAGGAAAGGGTGTATATTTAAAACCTACCAGCTAGGAATCTTGCAGTGAGAATGACTCTGAAGAAAACAAAAGGGTAAAATCACTTTAGAGTTTTCACATTTCTCATAGCACCTTTTGCCTTTGAATTACCATAAATGCCTAATTTTATTAGTTTTTAAAATGCCCTTAAAATCTGCTCAGGTGACTTCTGCTGCCTGAGATGCTAAATAAACAGCAAATAAACTTAAAGATTATTTGTTTTCAAACATCCTGTTCCTCTCTTTAGAGAGCTGCTTCATCTCCAGCTGCAGGTACTTCAAAGAGAGACAAGCATCTGAAAAATAGACTGCAGCTGAAATCAAGAATACTTCTTGTAGTTTACATGCTGAACAAAGCATGATTTGGGGTTACAAGCACTTCAAATGTCTTTCTAGTGAAGGCTAATTAATTATTGCTTTAAAACGAACAATCTACTTAAATCTGATGAGTCCCTGTTTTATGTATTTTAAGCTCCTGTAAAGTATTTTAGTATATAACTATGACTAGTTAATTACCCTGTTATCTCTTTGACCAAAGCCTTTCCTTTTTATCTTCTAAACACACCACCCTGAATCTCTATTTGCTTTCACAGAGTTCATTAATGATCACACCAAAAAAGGTTCAGGTTTATGTCATACTTCTTGCTGGAAAATGAAATATTCTTGTTCTCAATGTACTATTTCCTTATTTCTTAAAACACAATTTCAATATAGGAAATGAAAAGCCTAGGTGTTGCCTTGTTTTTATCGTAGGCACTGATTTCTTTATTCTCTAGTGAGATGGTCTGCATTTCTACTCCTAGGAGGAGGGAATGAATGCTGATCACTTAAAATGAGATTGCACTCTCAAGTGATCCTCAACAAAGAGAAGAATTTTTTTTATTCCTGTTCGAAGTGGGACAGTGTTGAAATATGTTATGCAATTAGGATTCTTTTTAGTTTTTAGATCAATTTGTGCTTCAAATGCTGGCTATTCTGAAAGCATTGCACAATATAAACAAAGAGAAATTTTCCAAGGAATAACTCTGATATTTCAATTTTTATAATGAAGATAATTAAAATAATTACTATTGTTCCTAACATAGTATTCTTATGCATTAAAAATGCTTTCTGCTTTTAAGTGAAATGTTATGACATGACTTACTGTCATCTATGAATAGATAAAATAGTTACATAAGTCATTTTAATAGTTGTTTAATATGTTGGAAGTATTTAATTGCAGTGCCATTGTTTGCCACCAATGCATTTGGAAAGTCTAATCTGAGTGTTTCTAGTGATCAACATTGGAAGTGAAGAATAACTCAGAGTTAAAAATGAATAAAGAGATGTTAATATCTGGAACAATTATTATAATAGGTTTAAATTCTATTATTTAGTTTTTAATGTTTCTTTTTAGTCTGCACAAATACTGATTATCAAAATCAGAGGTTTTATTTCCCCTCTGTGCTTTAAAAGGACAAGGTAAAAAATGAAGGTCCAAAGAAATGTTTTGTTTGCAGGTGCAAGCTCTTAACTAAACACAAGTGAAGAGAGTGGGAAAATTGTAAGTAGAGATGACCACTCTAAATACTATATGCTGGCTTTCATGTGCAGACCTGTCATGTTTGAAGTCTGCAGGCAGAAAAGGAAGAGAACTAGCACGGCAGCACTGCTGAAACTCCTGTCTTCTAGACATTTTCTCTTTGGAGTTATGCTGGAATAATGGCCAGGTGCTTGGGCTCAATGAAAAGTGCACGAAAAAATAAAAAAGAGCCGATGAAATTTCCAGCCCCTAGTGGTAGGACCAGCTGCACTTAATCAATAGGGCAAAACAGAGAATGAAGTATTTTGAATTCCACCCTTTTCTTGGGATTCTTTGATTTTCTTCAGTTTTATCTGTTTCCATCAGAATTCATAATCTACTGGGTTTTACTGAAAATTGGCATTTTCGTTTTTATTCTGTATTACTCCCAGCCTAGTGGAAGTAGGGCTGTGATAGACACTACTCCTTCCAGACTTTGCTTGGGCTGTGGTTTGAGCTGCAACGTGCACACCTGTGCTCTGCCCGTCCACCATTAGGCATCTGGGAGCACTTGTTCACTGGGCATCAGGTAACTGAGATGGTTCATTTTGACCAGGATGCAACAGAGTTACCATGGCCCCAAGAATAACAAATCAGTTGCAAAACCACAGAATTATAGAATGGTTTGGGTTGGAAGGAGTATTAAAGATGATCCAGTTCAAGCTCCTCTGCCATGTCTTGGTTCGAAAGACAGGTATCTGCTAAGGAGGGGCAGGGCCTCCCTAGGAAATGGAGAATTCAAATCCCCTCCCTCCAGATTATTATAACTTAGAAAATTAAAGGGACTTTCAGGCAGACATATGGGGATAGGAATAACAGTTCTTTACCAGTATGTATAACAAGCTAAACAAACAACAACAACTACAGCATTAATAATAAACAGAACCAGGAACCTCGAGGGGCTTTGTTTCGGAAGACCCAGGGCAGTCTGATCTCTCAGAGCACCAGGCTGGAAGGGTGGAAAATCCCGGGCTGGTGGGTGAGATCAGAAGCTCAGCTGGTGGTGGCTGGGACGGCGGGGATGTCCCGGCAGGGCAGGGCAGGGGCTGTGGAGCCACAGAGCAGCAAAAGCCTCCAAGCAGGGCCAAAGGAAACGGAGGCGGCGGGACAGGGCCGGCCCAGCCCCAGCAGGGCAGGAGGAGGCAGCTCAGAGTTCTGGGCACACGAGCAGATGGTGGCAGATTCCTCAGGACCGGACCCGGAGGTGACAGTGAACTCCTCCCCAGCCAGCAGCAGCCTCCCGTCCTCTCTGCGATTCCCAGAGCAAGAGAGAGCAGCTGCCCCACCCCATCCTTTACCTGCCCCAAAACTCAGGTATCTCCCCCTCCTGACTTTTGGCCGCCTCTCTGTTTTGGTCAAGCACCCATCAGCACCCAGTAGTTAGTGTCTTAGCAACTTATGGGGAAAAATTCTCTGAGTAAAAGAAGAACAAACCTAACCCCCAACACATGGTCAGGGTCAAGTTCTACCTAGACCAGGCTGCTCAAAGCCCCATCCAGCCTGGCCATGAGCACTTGCAGGAATACACTCTCAGGGCAACCTGTTCCAAATGTCTCACCACCCTCACAGTAAAGCATTTTCTCCTAATATCTAATCTAAACCTGCCATCTCTCCATTTAAAGCCATTACCCCTTGAGTCATCTCAAGCCTTTACTGTCCTTGAAATTATTTCCATGATGACAGAGTAGAAATGGTATTAAGACATATCTCTCAGATGTCCAACCCAATCTCCTCCTTCCACGATATTTCAGAATCTTGCACATTTGGTCTTTGCTGGTGTGTTTTGTTGTGGTTTCTTTTTCCTATGATTTATCTCATTTACATTTTCTCAGACCTGAAAGAAAGAAGAAAGAGATGCTTTAAACAAGTCTGACCTTCCTGGAGTCTAACAAGTTTTTTTCAAGTTAGATATATTCTGTCCAGCCCTTTCTAACACTTGAAACTCAGGTAGCTGTAAAAAACCCCCATGAACTCTGAAGGCTGAGTAATTGCAGCCGACTACCTTTACCCACTTAGTCCAAGTGAGTACGGAGAAAGGTCTGTGCCAAAATAGTGGTATTGTTCTTATTAATGAAGAATGTAATACATTTGTAAACTTGCAGTTTACAGTCACTTAGGATATTTGGGAAAAGATTTTTCAAAGACCTGTGACCTTTTCATCCCTGATAAAATCCCCATGGAGAAGGAAGAGGACTCAGTAAACTTGCACAGTTAGAATGCTCTGGCCTTGCAATCCAGTTAATTCCTGAGAGAGTTGCTGATAAGAAGCCAAACCCCTGGATGTAGCTTCTCTACTGTGCTGGGCAGCACATCCATTGGAAACCAGTCTGCACAGACTCCCCTTGCTTTTATGATACATGCTCTCATAAAGGGCATAGAGCACAGCATGGGTGTTGGTGCTCTCTTAAGGAGGATTAGGCACAACATTGATAGGTTTTATTTATACGTAGACTTTCTTATTTACATTTTACTCTTTGTCCATGGCAGAGGCAACATGTAGTGACTAAATCAGACACAGACAAATATTCAGGCAGACAGAGTTTGCTCCCATTTCTGACACATATTTTATTTTGGAGGGGAAGAGAGGAGTGGCTCTACAGATTATATTTAAGAGGAATGAACGTGCTTGCATAATTCCAACCCAAGATTTTGTGTCATTTTACCATATCTGATATAAAATTCAATCGCAGAAATTAAAAAAATGCATTAAAGCATAACAATTTTAACTATTGATAAATCGATGTCACAGTTCATTCAGAAATCTAAATAACTACTTTTCATACCTTGATATATGATATTAAAGTGTTTTCAAGATGTTTTGTGTATTTAAAGAGGAATCATTTTAAAATATTGCTTCACCTTTTTTAAACCTAGCATATGATTTCCTCTAACCATTAAAAGATACTCAGAGTTTTCCAAAAGACTGTCACTGCCAAAAGATACTTCTCCCAACTTTCCCCCCAGTATTGACACAGCTGTGTTAATGAAGCTACTAGAGTTACTATGTAATTAAATGCTGCATATGCATCTGGGAATTTTTCCAGTTTTGTCAGTTGTGCTACATAAGATGCTACTTTGGATGAATTTAGTAATTAGTAGAAGAGATGGTCCTTTCTCCTTTTTTTGCTTTTCAAGTAGATGTGACATTTTTGGAAACTTAGCTTTTTAATTTCTTCTTTAGTTGTGTTAAACCCAACAAAACAATGGGGCAGTTACTGTCACTGCTTCCAGTAGGAAATAAAGATACCTGCATACTATGGCATCTTTTTTCCTGCTGTCATGTATAAAGAGAGATGCCATGTTCAGGATGATGTAAAGGCAAATCTAAGAATATATTTTTTCTGTATAATTACCATTGGATAAATATGGACATTAAAAAAGATATATATATATATATACCCTATCATGACAATAAATCACAAAACCTGAACAGTGTGTGATTCACTTTTTACACTATGCCAGATTGATTTCTGAACAAGTAATTTATTTTGTTTCTTTCAGAACAGACTCAGCAATGCACTTACAGACCACTTTATACATGCAAAGATCTCCTAGGTCAGCTGAGAGCTTAACATACTTACTCTACAGTGCTAAATCCAAAATAAACTGTTCCCAACTAAGTGGTTATAGCTCAAACGTGGACCTCTGGTTTAGATTCTGGTAATGCTGTCTGGTTAATCAGTGTGCTTCTGCTGGTAAAGTTTCAGTTAAAGAACATTTATCACTGGGATGAAGAAAAGTAAAAGCCGTCAAGACTGCCACATCTTTGCTTAAAATAAATAGGGATGTGTCAACCACAAAGTATGTTTTGTACAAGTAGAGGAACATGTCATTCCCTTAGCCCTGTCCTCACAATGTTCCTTTAAGTTGAGGGAAATGCCTGTGATTTTAAGGAATGCTGAAAGTACTCACCTTGATTCTTCTGATCCCTCTGAAAAAAATGCAGTTAGAGGGAGCTTGAAAGTAAAGAATTCTCCCACAAGATATTCTTTAGTTTATGAAAATGTGTTTTGCTGAATTAGTGTTACTATGGAGATAGAGGTGGCCTGAAGAGAAATATCCTCTTGAATTTTAAAAGTTGACATCTTGCTATTTTAGCAGCTCCTGTGTTCCTTAAGATATACAGTACTGTACAGTGTTTTCCTACAAGGGGTCTTTTGTGTTGTGCAGAGTCAAGGTAAGCATGAAAGAGCCTCTGCTTGCTTTTGGGCTCTGTGGCTCTGGAAGATGTAGATTAGGTGTACATAACTCAAGGCAATTAGAGATGGAAGTCAGACAGACTGTTTCCTAGATGTTTCCAGATTTGAGGGGGAGGGAGAGTTTGACTTTAGACAACTCAGGTATTGAGGATCTGATCTCTGGACACCACATTCTGTAAAACTCATTTGGTAGGAAGTCTTTCCAGACCATTCAACCTAGTATTTGCCTCATCAGTTTCAGAATGTACACAGGTTGAAGCTCGTTTACTGTTAAACAAAAATAAAAATTTTATTTCTTCTTATGTGTACCCTTCAAGTACTAGGAAGCACTTCTCTCCTATTGAAATCCATCTATTGAAATATTAAATCTTTCAAACCATTTCAGATACAAATTTTAATATTTTTTCTTTTTATAGAGGAGAGTCCAGTCTCATCCAATCATAAAAAGCCTGCAGAGGTACAGAGGTAAACATTCCAGTTCCTGATGAAAAGGTATATTCCCAAACAAGGATGAGGAACTCCAGCTACAGACACTGCACAACCATGAGTTTAAGACTGATAGAATTACAGTGTTATATTTCAAAGTTTAATATAACTTGTTCCCTTTTCTTACTTCTTGCAGCTCATTGCTGAATCAGAATTGGAAGAGACTCAAGCGTATGAGTTCCGTATATGAGATTTTGAATTTAAAAAAAGTTTCAATACAATGTTAATATTACTGCTCATGTCATCCTCTACTGTCTCTCAGTCTCTGTATCTTCCTCCCAGAAGGAATCACCCAATCTTCCCAGAGTATTCTTGATGTGTACTGCCTGATAAACAGTTCTTGCATTCAAAGACACCTGCATATGAGTGATACAGAAGTCTGTCAACTTTCTCTTCATGGGGGTAGCAGGTCTCATGGCAGATGTATCAGCTATATCTTCCTGTGCCTATCAGCTGCTGAACTACCATTGATACCAGTAAGCATTTATATTTATTTGATTGGCAGTGGTATGCCCATCTCTGGAGGTCTTCTCATGCAGTCTCAGAAACAACACCTGATTATGTGCAATTAATGCTGGGTCTGAAACCCTGAGTCACTGTGGCTGAACCGCCTTATTTCTATAAAGTGTGTAGGAACACATGATTTTAGATCTTTTTTCTTTTCACACTACTTCTCTTCCTTTCCCATGTTCAAAATGTTTTGAAAACTAAAACTAAACTATAAAACTAAACTAAAACTCTATGAATTATAGCCTGCACAGAGTAAGTTTCTTACATGCTTCCCAATTCATGGGGATACCTTATCCCAGCCCCAAGGCCTGCCTGCAAGCCTTCTCTCAATGCAGTAAAATGGGATGGAAACAGAATAGAAATATGCTCAAGGGTTTTGTCAGGAAAAGCCTTGAAATCTTTAGTGCTATAGCAGATGGGATTTGTAACCATATTGACTGGAGCAATCAATGATAGCTAAAATTGAGTTTTAAGTACACCTGGGGTTTGAGTTAACAGGTTCAGACCTGTTGGCCACAGGTTACATGGGGTTCTGCACCTGTTTGCACTGTCCAGATTCTGTCAAGTTCCACTTTGATGTTTTTGTCAGAGCTCCATTTAACAGGTTAAAACAACCTCTGTTAGCCTGGATGTGCTCTACGAAAGAGGAAAGCAATGGAACAATAGCCATTCTTCTTGTATCTGACCTTTCAGCCCTGAGTTGTACTTTGGAAGAAGCTCTGCTGGAGTCTGGGTGCTACATCCCCTCTGAGTTTCACACACTGTCATTGCCATCGTTTATGTACCATCTTTTACAAGGTATAGCTACAGCCATGGGGAAGGAAGAGAGATTTATCCTGAGTTATTTTGCTTTCTCTAGTCCTGTTTCATTTCACCCACTGACCCAACTCACCGGATATTTTAGGTTCTAAAGAGTACTCTACCTAGAACTTCATATTCATATTCATATCTATTGGTCAAGGATTTAAGGAATTTCTTAGTCGGCATCCAGCTATGGTGAATACAACATTGTCATGCCACTCTGTGATCTGTGCTGTAACTAGACATTTCCTATCAGTAGGAAGAATCCTACTGTGACTTTTACCCTGCACATACTAACTAGGGAAATCTTACTGACCTCATTATTTTGTGAATGAGTGAGGGGAGGAGCTGCAGAAATTGGAAAATGTTAGCATGTACTGATGTCCAGGAGCTGCGTTCAGGAAAATGTAATCCTGACACCTGCAATAAGACAGGTTGAATAATTTCTCATTTTGCCACCTACATGCAGTAAGAATATGAGAGGTAGTTTGATGTGTAAAGATGATACTGAGTATCATAATGAATGTATGATCTTGAGTCACAATATTACAAACAGATAGAGTAAAGCAACCGTTTATCCTGAATGTACATATATTCTGCATACCCCTTGGAAATGAAGGAAAACCACTATGACTTTGAACAATTTATGGGGTTTTTTGTTTGTTTCTTTGTTTCTTTGTTTTTGTTTTGGTTTTTGTGGTTTTTTTTTTTTTTTTGATGTTTTGTTTTGTTTTTTCATTCTACCCCTCTATTTGCCACATTCTCCTTATGCCCTGCAGCTACCCAACTGCAGAGTCATCAGTCAGAGGGTTCTAACAAGTAGCACTACTTAAGGGACTGTTTTGAAACATAGTCTCCCAAAAAAAGGGAGTAGAAATAATAATCATTTAAGCAGGAATATCGGATTTGCAGTAAGTGGCCAAGGGTAATTTCCTCACACGCTACAGGCCTCTGAAGATCCACTGCCTCAGCCCACTTACTGACACTTCACCTATGGCAATCAAGCTTGTGCTTCAGCTTTTTAGCTTCCTGTCACAAAGTGTGTGTCTAAAGATGGCTTGCAGATAGGGCTCCCCCTGAGAGCAAGCAATCTGCACAGCCTCCTTGCTCTGCTGGTTTTAAAAAAGGCAAGCAAATCCAGGTACCATTCCTTGGCTCCTAGGAAAGCACTGCTGCACTAAGAACACCAAGAAAATGGCACCTCTTCAAATAAGAATGCAAGGACAGATCCTCTGGGTCAAACCAAACCTTCACCTAATTCAACATCTAACTGTGTCCAAAAATGGAGATGAGGGAAGACTGACACATGCAGCACTCAAAAATTGTTTAACCATTGCCACAAAAAGCTTGGTCTGACTCTAAAGAAGCTGGCAGAAATAACCTTCAGAAGGCTCTTTTAACCTAAATTATTTCATTACTCCAATCCACAGAGCCTTATCTACCACTAAACTGACCACAGTCTCTAACAATTTACAGCTCCTGCTGTAGCTTTGGGAAGTACCACCTCCTGTACTTTATTGGGAGAATAAATCCCCATTCTATTACATACCGTTATACAGTACAATACTACAGCTTTATTTCAGTTCTGTGTACCAAACACTAAAACTTTATTAGTTAAAACTAAATATCAAATTCAGCACCGTTGTAAGGGTCATGATGCATAGAAGAAAAATTACACTTCTTATATGAGGTCTTGTTTAAAACACTTAAATAGCTTTGTTAGATTTTTTTTTTAATCACACTGCTACAAAGAAAGATTAATAAAGCAAAAGACAAAAAAATTGTCTTTTACTGCTCAGTCTGTAATATAAAATTCTGAATTTGATATGTGTGAATCAAATCTCTGTTTTTTCACATGGGTTTGGCACAGTTGAGTAGAATGAAGCTCAAGAGTAAAAGGTCTTTAACCTTCTCAAATATGTATTTACTATCTTTGTCATAGAAATATGGAATCACCAACAACTGGTGACCAAAAATACAAAATTTGAAAAGTTACTGCTGCATTTTCCATTCCACAGCCATCTTTTGATGTATCTTGAAATTAGTACAGTGAATTTCTTCAACAAAAATAAAACTGACTTTCTTGTTTCCTGAAATGGTGAGATAATAATAAAATGTGTAGTTTCTGGAAGCTTTTATCCAGGCAAAAGAGCCTGATAAAAAGGCTGATGATGGAGAGGTTGTGTCTGGAACTTCTGGGAATTGGAACTCACCCTGCAAGAGTCAGGCTTTGGTCATGTGTAGTAGTGGCTTTGCAGAAAGAGATCTTCAAAGGTACACAGCATTTAAACAGCTGAATAGACTGTGCTTGCTAAAAGGGAGAGGAGGAAGTATTGAAGACCAGAGCTAATGGCTGTGTCATCCACAGTGAACAGTTTTTCTGCTGGTTGTGCACAGAAAGTGTCCCACTACCTTTGCTCGGCCACTCGGGATCAATGCTGCTGCTCCCGTTAACCCTACCAGGGAGCTGGCCATGGGACTTAATGCTTCTGTAGTATGGGAAATATCACTTGGAGAGACAGTGGGGAAAAATGGAGCAAACATTCTCTTCTTTGACTGTAGAAGATGCTGTAATTGAGAGTTTAAAACCAGCCCTCCTTCAAGACCTTCATCTCTCTCTATGAACAGAAGTGACTCATAAATAAATATTCTTATCTGCTTTGAATTCCTTAGTCAAGGTTCATCCTTTGAACTTCTTACTCAAATTCAGGTAAATTAACGCACAAGGCAAATCAAACTGAACACTTTGTAGACCACATAAAATTGTGTGAAAAAACACTTTAGCAGTGAAAACAAAATGTTTGCAGGAGATGAGAGGAAGGGGGGAGTGAAATGGGCTTGATCTACATGAATATTGATTACTATTTGTTTGTCTGTCTGAAATAAAAACTAAAAAATTAAGCACAGTCATTTTTTTGAACATCTGGTTCTTAACCAAAGAGAAAATCTTACAATAACAGCTGCTTTTAAGCAATTAAAAGGAATCACATTCTGCAGACTGTGAATTAAAGAGAGGATATGGGTTTGGATTTTTTTGTTTGTTTATTTAGGTTTTTTCTTTAACACATCTAGTATATAACTCTGTGTTCTGTTCCCAGTTGCCTATCCTGGGAAAAGAGCTCTGAATTTTTCAGTTGGAAGATTTGAGGAGGGTCATCACATATTCAATACAAATAGAATTTTAACATCATCTTCCTTTAAATTCCCCTGGTACAAAAAGACTTTATTGTCTTTGAATAATTTGCTTGCACAATTTATGAAGCATTTAAAACGGACAAAAAGGACCATGTTTGCATGTTTAAGAACTCCGAGGTAGCAATCTCAAAGTCATGTTCACCTCCTGATACATGAATAAAACCCAGGGTACTCCCACCTTTCATCAAAAGTCCCTCTATCACTTGTTTGCCAATCAGATTTACTAGTATTACTTAGGTTTTTAATTTAATACTTCCCTTTTTTCAGGATAACACTGGACTTGTAAATAACTAGAATAACCTAATCACATTTTTAATAAATTAATTATCAAAAATATTTTGCCCGGCTTTAGGTATTAGTAACACAACTTGATCAATTTTATGTTAATAAAAGCTGTATTTGAACTGATAATAAGCTACAGGCAGAATCTGACTGTGAACTTTTAGTCTCTTTTTTCCTGTAAAAATTGAATGCTGAAATACTAATGACTTCTGGGAAACCTTTGTGCAGCAACTGGCAGTGCTAAAGAGAGAAAAAGCATATAACGAATTTTGACCTCAGGACTGCCTTTTGAATTGTGTTTTTATTAACTTTAGGTACCAGGAGATTCTGGCACTGCTGAGAGAAAGAATCCTCTGTTACCATTGCATCAAATCATGGTCAAAAAATTGTACGAAAGCAGACCGTCTTGTCTTTCTCTTGTTCACTTCTGTCTTTGTGAGAGTTTTCTCTTTACTCCTTGTTTTTTCCCTTGAGCTTAGAAGACATATTTTCTATTCCTTTGGTAAAATAAGTTTGGGAGCTACTAAAATCTATGTAAAATATCATTATTTGTGACATTTTAGCAACAAGTAGGTTTGTGACTATTTGCAAATACCGAATCAAGGACTTAGGCATGAAAGTTTATCTCCAAATTGTGACTCAGTCATATATTATTCACAACATTGTGCCTCAAATGTATGTGTCCCCCAGCTGGGATATCACGCTAATGTGCCATCATCAGGTGACTTTGCAAATTCTGAGTCTTGTTCAAAGCCCAGAAAAATAAATGAGGAAACTTTCTCTTTATTTCCAACCCATAAAGTTTGGAGGAAAAGCTGAAGCTTTGCTAAAGAGGTGAAACCTTCCCACTTAAATCAGTGGCAAAACTTTCTTGAACTTTGTGGATCCAGGATTTTCTTCAGACCTTAAACATCTGCTTTGAGATGGCTGAATTTCATCACCTATACCTTGTGATTGTACCCCAGTGCCACATTACTCACCTTTCCTTTATCAGGATACCAGCATTTTTGCATCAGAGAATTCAACTTTATCCAAACCAAAATGTGTTAAACACTTGGAATTTTTTCCCTGGAAAAATTGATTATTTACTTATTGAGAATGCTTCATCTATCTTGATTTTAGATGACAAAAGCGTTATTTCTTTTGAATTTATGACTCAAATTGATTTTTTCATAAATAAGTTTACAGTCCTGGTTTTAAAATTTAATCTTAATTTCCATTTTTAGTCTTACTTTAAATATCATCTATATGACAATGTCTTACTGTTGTCAACAGGAAGCACCCTGGTGCTTTCAAATAACTTATTTTATTTACTGTCCCTGGAAATACTAAGGGGTTGCTAACCTCAATGTGGCTGGACAAAAATCCCATTTTCAGGCCAGTGCTAGTTTGTGCAAGCAAGTTTTCAATGAGATCCTGAAGTTTAACCCCCCTCCACCCCCCTGATTGCAATGCTAGCTCAGATTTGGGGAGCTTTGGGGGGGGCTAGACTTCAGGATAGGGAAAACAAATCCAAAAGAGGCTCTTACCTCTGGTAATATTCCAAGGTTTTATTCTGAAGGGATACCGGAGGTCCAAGAGGATGAACAAGGAAGAACATGGGTTTTTATCTAGTCTCTGTCCCAGGACAGACAGCTGGCACTGAGCCATAAGTCAGAGATAAGGGGGGAACAGGGTCAAATTAATAAGTACAGACATCAGGGGGTTTCTGGGGGAGAAACCATTCTCCCCAGAGGAATACAACAAGATCCTATCTTGGGTTATGAAACCAAAAATGTGTATTCTATTTCATCTGTTGAAAGCAGCTGGGGAGATGTTTTTCTTTATCTCTTGTAACTCTGGCGGGAGGGGGGTGGATACCTTCTGATAATGGGCCAGCTGTTAAAACCAGGTGGGGCAGTGTTTCTTATCTCTTTCACCATCCATCCTCCCTCCAGGGGGATATTTTCTGCTGATGGGCCATTAAGGCTCACCAAGGACATGACACATTCCATCATCCCATTGTGAGATGCTCCACCCAGTGGGGGGAGCCAACCATTCCTACCTGGATAAAAACTGAGACATAGGAACATGAGGGATCTGGTTCCACTGGATTCCTGGAGGAAGACTGGACCCTTCTCACCATCACTGGACCCTTCTCACCATCACTGGACCCTTTTCTCTCAGGATCATCTCTGCTCCAACAGAACCACGTCTGCCACTCCAGGAGGACTCACTTTTGGACTGCTTCCAACACCCTGACCAACAGGGTGTCTGGTTGTAGCTCTGACTCTGTCAGGGTTGCTAGGATTTTTGTTTGTTTGCTTGTTTGTTTTTTTTCTACTACATTTGTATTGTTAATATTCCTAGTAAAGAACTGTTATTCCTATTGCCAAATCTTTGCCTGAAAGCCCTTAATTGCAAAATTATAATAATTCGGAGGGGTGAGGAGTTTACATTCTCCATTCCAAGGGAAACTCCAGCTTTCCCTGGCAGATATCTGTCATTCCAAACCAAGACAAATCCCAAGAGAAGACTGAAATGTCACAGAACAGGAGAGAAGACCCAACTACACTTGCATGTTTTGAGCTGCTGTTTTTGTAGCACCTCAGTATGATACAGTGAGAGTGTGACAAAGTGCCTGTGCCCTGAGAGCCCAAACAGAACACCACCACAGCCCACAGCCCACCACTTCCCCACCCTGCCCATGGCCCACTGCCCCTTCTCCCAGACCCCCATCAGTCCATGCCCCAGGGATGTCACATCAGGGCAGTGTCCAGTCCCCACAGCCCTGCCAGCCCCAGGACCCTGCCCAGCTGCTGCAGTCCCTGCAGCACTGACATAAAACACAGGGCAGGGTAGGCAGAGAGAAACTTAATGAGAGAGAGAATGGAAACAGATACCTGACTGCTCCCATTTGAAAGAGAGGAGGGAGCAAGAGAGAGAAGTCATGAAGGCTATACTAACAACCAGACAGGTTTCTATGAGAAAAATAAGTGAGGACGTTAGGACACTGATGAATCCAGGCTACCAACATCACTCAGTTGTGACTTTGATAAGTAAATAATCAATACTGCAGTGTAGATGTTTATGGACCACAGTGTCCAAAGACATATCACCCTGCAGAGTATGATTTCTAGGCACTTCTTGTTAGGCTTCATGCAGTTTTAATTAAAAAACACATCTTCTTTTAATGTTCTTATAAAACTTGAATATCCTAATAGTGGAAATGATTAGCACCCATTTTATTTTTAAGTGATTCCAAAGTCGTACCTTCTTGCCCATGATTTCAGTTTATATCCCAATTTTTCATGTGAAACATGGAGGGAATGATTGTCTTAGGAGAAAAAAATAATGTTATACTGTTTTGCAATTGGTGGGGAGAGACTCTAAGAGTCGCCTCATGATGGTTAAAGTTAATGACTAACATGGCAGAAATGGCATGAATTAAGGGTACTGTGCATGAAGGTGAGAGAACACACCAATTCAGAAATTATGGAACATATTCCAGGCTTTGTTTTCCAATAAGGGAAAAAAATTATCTTTCATTTTAGATGCTCAGCATTTCTAGCACAATTATATGAAGCTCAGAGTTCATTTGTTCAACAACTCAAAATAAAAACATGGCACAACAGAGAACAATGCCTCTCAAACTCTGGCAGAAGAGATTTTAGTTCACTTTCAAGCCTAGCTATCGTCTCACTGTTATTTGCAGCAAAATGTCAAAGAATTACCACACAGAAAACGTGACATCAAACACCAGAGAGCAAAGTTTTCACATTTCCTCAGCAAGATGCGCAGACAAGAGAATCTGAAATATAAAATATATATGTCTGAATTACAGTGAAACTTGGATAAGTTTGTATTGTACACAAAAGTGAGTAACATACTTTAAACAGCTAAAATTGTCTGCATCCTCCCACTTTAAACTTCCCAAAACTTACAGCTGTCAAACTGAAAGTCCACTTGTCCAAAGAGGACAAAAAAGTTACCATGCAAAGATGAACTCTTTAACATGTTGATTTTTAAGACTACTCTTAGGGGGAAATCTATTCCCTCCTTCATTTAAAAAGCAAACAAATAAAATCAAGGAAATACTGATCCAGTTTGCACACATCCATAGCAAACTGTGGAAAAATTCAAAGTTTGGCAGGAAGATAGAATTTAGGAAAAGAGAGATGTTTTATAGATTCTTAGGGAAAATTAATTTCAGTTTAGCAGGGTGATGAGCATTTTAAAAGTGGAGTTTATTAATATTTTTATAACAACATTTTGTCAACAGTCCAAGGATGTAAACAGAGCATTTTGCAATGCACAAAGAAATTGAGCCTAGAATTGTGATTCAAGCTACAGCCTAATAGAAGTAGCTTTTTATGTAATGCAGGCATTTTAGGACAGAAGTTTTCAGTTGCATTATTTCATGTTCTAGTTATTTTACCAGGTACTACAGTACTATATAACAATTTGAATGCATTGTTTGTTCCTTTTGATGCAGTTCAAATTTATAGTAACCTATCATGATGAAGTGCAGAGAAAACTGATACATGACCCTTAGAATCTGGGTATGGAAAAGTAGTGTAAGCTCTTTCTACTGACTTTGCCTGTCAATGGAATATTTTTCCCTAGCAAATATTTGGAAGTGTTTTCTTCATTATTTTTTTTTCCTTTTTCATACAATTTATAAAGTAGTTTTAAAAACCTTACCTCACTTCTAGACCCTAAATTATTCATCTGAAAGCCTCTCCAGTTTGATTCACCACTTTTGAGGGTGGTTTGCCCACTTTGGGGTCCAGGAGACAGCAGTCATAGTTAAACCAAAATCACAGTTTTCAGTTTTGGAAGAAACACCATCTAGCACATTTTCACTCTTGGTTTGAGACCTCGGCTTTATTGAGTTCAATTAAAAAGCACCCATTGATTTGTAGGGAACATGGGATTCACCTCTTTAGTGCAAATATCAGCTGAGTTAAGGAAATGCTTTGTTGTGATGACTGAACTTCTTTATTCAATGTATAGCTCTCTGCCTTCAGTACACCCAGAAAAAAAAGGCACTGACCACTGTAGTTTTACCACTGCAAACTCAATTCATTACAGTACCTCGTATATTTTTTACAAAATAACAATTATTCCAAGAGATTAATTTTTTTAAGCAAACTACACAGTAAGGAGGATTTTATTATAAACTCTCTTATATATTACCGAGTGTTTTCTTCGGTTTTGCCCTGAAATTTGGCCACTCTGATTCCCCTGCCACAAATTATTGTCTCTGTCTGTTTTCTGATCACAGGCATACCTGGGCCCCAAGACTGCAAATGTTAAAGCAGGAAATTTGTTCCTGTAATTTTAGTGGAGTTTCTTGCATTGAGCAAGTACTCATATGTATATAAATGTTTTTGTTTGTTGTTTTTTTTTTTTTATAGAACTGAAACATGTATCTCTAATGTTTTCAAGGCAAACTTAGATAATTAAACTTACTTATTCTAGGTTCTTAAAAGTTAATACTCAAATCTTTCTGCGATAATCTTTATCAACCTTTCTAATTTGGGGGGATTTTTTTTTATTGCCTGAAAATTATTTTATTCAGTTTTTTAGGGCTTTTGGGGGAGGGGGTTGGGTTTTTGTTTTTTGGGGTTGTTTTTTTTATTTTGGGGGGGTGTTTGTTTGTTTGTTTGTTTTTAATCTGCCAAAATATGGTGAAGGTCATGTAGTAAGTGACCTGTATGTTTGTGACTGAGCTGCATGTCACACAGAGGAAAGGCATGAGAAGGGCAAAGTAATAGTGAATTCAAGAAATCACACACAGAGAGGCAGAAAAAGTGATTGATACAAGCTGCTGCTTCTTGAATTCTGAAATGGTCCATCTGTGTAGCCCGAAGCATTGGAATGAGGTAAAGGGATATTTAGAAAGTTCACATAACTTATTTAAAACTAAAAATAGCAGGTAATGGTAGAAATTAACCATTTCTTTTCACAGACACACCAAGCAAGTGACTTCTTTATGGAAATAAATATGCATCTTTGAAGAGAAAATAAGAAATTGATACTAATCTCTGATTCAGTAATGTCAGAGTTCAGATACGCATAGAGTTAATAACTGACTGATTTTCTGAAATGAAGCAGTGGATGAATTTCAGAGGTATTTATTTTCAAATTGAGTTGTCAGTTCACTGCCAATTCATAAAACCAACTCTGCTGTGATATCAACTCATCACAAAATAAGCTGACAGACTGTACCATATTTTTATAGTGAATCATTTAAGCCATGAATCATTCATAGCTTTACACAGGTGCTGAAAATACTGAAAACCTGCTGTCATGCTAGACAAGCCTGGCACATGCTTTTCACAAGTGATGGGTTCTTCCTTGCAGAACAGATCAGTTTTTAATCCTATTAGGAAGAAAGAAAGATCAAGGAAGGAAAACAAACAAGAGAAAAGGTCTCTATTCTTCATCCCTTCCTTTCCCCCTTTTCCCCCTCTGTTTTTAATGATATTATCTTGTGCATTCAAAATGGAAAGCTAAGAAAAAATATTTTGTTTCTATGTTGCATTTGTTCCTGCTTTTGTCCCATTGACAGACAGATATAATCCATGTTGTTCCAAATGGTGCAAGCTTCATACAATGAGTATGTTACAGTTCTCATTCTGAATTACCCCCAGAGGGGCCTTCTGTTGATGTATGTATTTGTAGATGATTTGTTGTATCCACCAAAATAATCCAAGGAATCTGGGCATTAGTACAAAAGGCAGCAGAAAATTATAGGCCAGCCTTGTAGCTTCAGCAAAACATGCAGCAAGCCCATCATGAGGCAGGCTGCAGATTGCTTTATTCCCTGCCTTAAATAAGACTAGAGAAACAGATTGCAAATGAAAATTAAAATAACCACCTGAAGTGATCTGAAAAAGTTGAGGGATGAGCCTGGTTAGCATGCACTGCATTAAGTGACTGGTGATGTTCTGAGAATCACGGATTCATGTCAACATATCTGTAAAATGAGTTAATGAGCCAGGGGACAGGATGTAGCCATTTCACACATGATTAGGCAGGCTGTCCTTGTAAAGGATAGCATGCACTGCATTAAGTGACTGGTGATGTTCTGAGAATCACGGATTCATGTCAACATATCTGTAAAATGAGTTAATGAGCCAGGGGACAGGATGTAGCCATTTCACACATGATTAGGAAGGCTGTCCTTGTAAAGGACTGCTCACCCCATCCCTGGGGACTGTTCTGCCTGCCAGTTTCCCTGCCAATCTGTGACTGGCTCAGGCAGACGTGTAGGTCAAAAGAGGAAATGCTTTAAGCCCCTCTTATACCATCGAAGAGTAAGACTTTGTGATAAGATTGGCAGCCTTCACCCTTAGGCACTTAGCTCTCAGGTGCTTTGGCATCTGGGAAAATACTCCTACAGTACCCATGCATTGCAGAAGAGTTATTTGCTACAGCAGGTCCCTCAGTAAAGCTGTGACAGAGAGGAACAACAGCAAAGGGGAAGAATCAGACCACTCCTCTCAGGAATGACCCGAATTGGGATTCACAGCCCCAGATATCTGTTGGAGCCAGGTGCCTATGCCAAAACACTAAAGTAAGCTGTGGGACTCCCCTCTCGCCTTCTGCCCAGCTTGTCAGCAGAGCACTCCTGGAGCTCTTGCAGGACATGCAGGTTCATTTCCAGCTGCCTCATCACAATGTGTGGGGAGCCTTAAGACTGCCTCAGGGTGTAAGGAGTAAGTAGGGCATGCTTCCAGCCCCTCCTGTTAAAGTTGTTCCAGTTTACTTGATATAGTTAATTATTCATTCAGACAGCAAAAAAGAAGTGGAAAGAAAGAGAGGAAGGGACAACCTCTCTTTGCATGGAAGCTGAGTGACATTGACTAGTATTAACAATATTGACCAAAATGAAGGGGAGGCTCAGACACTGTCAATTGATATTTTTCATCTCAAATTAAAATGAGAAGGGGTGGAACTGAACCTTTAATATTTGAGAGAATGGTGTTCTCTGACTGGCGGTGATAGGGAAATTATAATCCACCACTAAATATTTTGTGTTGGCTCTCTCCATAAGATATCTTCCAAGAATGTGTCCTGCCTTGGACTATAACAGAAAAAGGCAGGTAAATACCCACTAAACTGGTGATCCAAATAGAGTAGTCACATGGAGGAGCAATGGAGCCACTGTGCACTAGTAAGGATAAGAACCTTCCAAGAATTCCCAGAACTAGATGAACTTTGCAGAAAAAAAGCCCAAGAGGTGCCTGAGGTGTTTTGAAGTTAGACAGCAGCTGAGTTTCTGACATCTGAATTTTGGACTTAAAAGTCTAAAGGCTTTAATGATCTAAAATGGTAATTAGCACATCTGTATATCTGAATAGAAATGCCCTCTTTATTCCCTAGGCTCTTTACAGATCTAATTCAGAATAATCATAGCCTTGGAAAAGTGCCCTTTGTTTCCTACTGAAAGTAATATGTCCACTCTGCTCAAATCCAGTTCCTCCCAATGGAAATAGTGCATCAAGGACTCTCCTCTGATACAGAGTCTGCTTTGAGCTTCCAAAATACCATGCTGATTGTTTATATGCTGGAGACTCTTTTGGTCTTTGGCTCTACTGTTGTGTGTTCAGATTGCCCATTTAGAAGTGGCCTACTAGGATTTGGCAGAGTAATTTACCTAAGGGTTTTTTTACACATAGATTGACTTCATAGCTTCAGTTAATTTGGATAATTCTCTTTCAATTTAAAGCTAATTTAAGTTAAAACTCTTTAAAGCTCTGAGCAGACACATTTGAATTTAAAATATATATTACAGAATTCAGATCAGCTTTCCCTTAGAGTTCTTGTACACAAAACTGGAAGAAAAGTTTATTATTGGGAGGTTACTGGGTCCATCTCTCTTTATACTGGTTGGAGAAGAAAGAGATCAAAAGTGGACCATCATTTCAAAAGGGAAATGTTTTACTTTTTCATAGGTAATTTCCTCCCTTTTTACATAGTGCTAGAGGGCCATCCAGCAAAGGTAATTATTGTCTAGTTCTAATAATAAATGTGTACATAAATTGCAGAATATGATTTTGTATGAATCCAGGGTTCCTCATATGTCAGATAACTGATAGACATGTATAATTCAGTTTGCAGTGAGGAGGACCTCACTGAAAGGAGAAGAGAGAGAGAACAAAACCTGCTATAATCAGCCATCTCCAAATGATTTAAATAATAGATAAAAAAAATTATATATAATATATATTATGACTTATTAAGGTGTTGTGTCAGATTGTTAATGGGAATATTAAATATTTTTCCAAATCACCATTTTATCACAATTTTTTATATTAGCCAATTTGAAAGAAATAATAATGTTTCAATGTGCCAGTAGGGATTCACCATTTTGATGGACAATCAAAATAGCAGATGGGTTACTGCAGAGTGAAAGCCCTCTGATCTGATCATGTGCACTGATCTGCAAAGAGGTTTTTCTTTCACCTAATAAGACATTGTCCCTACTGTCAATAGCCTGTGACCAAAGCAGAGGAAGAATGAGGACTTTTTCATTACAGCAGAAAGGAAATGAGGTGATTTACTCAATGTCACAAACACAGCTAATTGGCTGGGGAAGGAACTAAATCCAAAGCTAAATCTCCTAAGCTAATAGCAGGGATCATGGCCAACAACCTGATCTTGGAAATGGTTTGTATTTGAAAATGGCTTATATACTAATCATTATCATTGTAAAGATCAGTTAAATAGGTTTCTGTGTATAATTAGGGTTACACTTGCCAAGAACATCATCTACTATCACTGATAACATTGTGAAGGTCCTCGTTTAAATTCCAGCCATATGTTTTAACTTGGTAATGAATTCCATAGTGAAGAAATATTGATTTGGGATTGCTTTAATTTGCATTGTTGCCCTCTTTAACTTGTGTAATATGAGTTTTCTCATCCAGATATGTTTAGATATTTGCTTGGCTTTTTAATGCCTCCTTAGGCTACATAATCTGACTCCTGATACAGTACTAAACATCATTCTTGAAAGTCTCTGGAATTGTTCCCTAGTAGCAATTAGAAGATTTCTTCAGCAGTAAAAAGCGAGCAATTTTCCCCAAAGACAGGCACATCTGTGTTCAAACCGTGTATTTTTATATTATACCTGGTCTTCTCCTAGCAGTGCAAGCAGTCTAAGTGACCTCATTATCTACCAGATTTGACTTGACATCAGTGTGAACTGATCAAAGAGAATTAGGAAGGACATAATTGGAAGGCAGGAGGGAGATTTTCCCTTTGCAGGAGAGAGCAGCAGAACTGCCTGGAGCTCTGCTTAAGAATGGACAGTGAGCCTGGTGGTAGACTGTGGGTTGGAATTAGAAGGAAGACAACATGAGTGATGTTGTTGTGGGTTTCTCCTAAGGACATCCTGATCAAGAAGAAATAGATGAAGCCTTTTACAGACAACTGAAGGCCTCATGTTCTCAGGCCTTCATCTTCATGGGCAGCTGTAGCCACCTGATTAACTGCCCCTAGGTTTCCGAGTGCATTGGTAACAGCATCTTAATAGAGGTGATCAAGAAGTCAGTGAGGAGGGATGCTGTGCTGGACCTAATGCCTACAAACAGGGAAAAATCATCTGCTGATATGAAGTGGCTGTATCACTACACTGTGGCTGTAGTGATCCTGTGATGGTAGAAATCAGGATCCTGATGAAAGAGTACAAGGCAAATAGCAAAACAACACTAACACAATAAGCAGATCTAGTCTGCCCAGGGACCTGCTTCAAAGACTCCTGTGGCAGATAGTCCTGGAAGAGAAGGGGTACAGGTAAGATGATTGTTTACCAAGGATCACCTCCTTTAAGCTCAAGGATGGTCCATCCTGATGAGCAAAAATCAAAGGCCTGAATGAACGAGGACGGAGCTCCTAGATAAACAAGTTGCATGAAAGCACACAAAAGATGTTCTGCAGGATCAGGTCATCTAAGGGGAATATATAGACATTGTCTGAGTGTGCAAGGATGTGTTTTGGAAAGGTTTAGTCTGTAGTGGTAAGATCTGCCATCAGGAATTTCAGGTTGCTGAAACCAGTGGAAAAGTTTGGAGCAAGAAAGACTTACTTTTGGTGGAGGAGGATCATATTAGAGAGCACTTAAACAAATTGGACAGACCATGGAACCTGGGATAATACAGAGTTGGTGGATGTCCTGGCAAGGCTACTCATGAGTATCTTTGAAAGATCCTAGCAGTCAGGAGATGTTTCCCAGGACTGGAAGGACACAAATATCACAAGTATATTCAAGAAGAGAAAGCAGGGACCAGGAAATTGCAGGCTAGCCAGCCTCATCCAGGTCCATGGAAGGTGAAAGAAAAAAGATTCAGAAAAGAGTAAATCATGTCTGACCAACCTGACAATCTGCTATGATGAGATAACTGAGGAAGAGGGGATGGGTGAGTCTAGTAGCAGTCACCTTTGCATTTTCACCTGTTTTATGTGAGTTCCAAAGAGCTGCATTGACATCACTGTAGGTATGGTCAGCATTATTTTTTGTAACCCCAACCAATGACAGTAGGAAAACTCTTTGACGGCTGCCGTTGAAATAAAATTATCTCAGATGCAAGAGATGCTTTATCCCTCAGATTTATCCTTCAGATAGCTTGTTCACTTGTGTTTTACAAGACTAGTAAGAGGGTACAAGAAAACTGAGAAAATGCAAATCAAGAAACCAGGTACTAGCGCTGGGTTTAAGTAACACTGTATGTCTCATTTATAAGATCCTCTGTGAACCAGGAAGGTCTTTCAGCAACATGAGAAGCTTGGGTGAGTCAAAACAGCAAGCACACACTTTTTTCTTCCTGAGGCTTAATTGGGGGACCAGTCAGCAATAAAGGAATTCACTGAGAAAGGAAAGAGGAAAAGTGTGCTTTATTGAAAAGGTCACATGGAAAAAATTCTTGACCTCTTGGAAACATCTGACTTAATTTCAAATGAAATTGAGGATATAGAAGAGAAGAAATATGTGCTGACATTTATTATCTTGATAGACTTCCACAGTTCCTATCCATTAGACCTCCATTAGACCAAAGGGTTTTTGGAATTCACACAAAAGTGGTCTATCTGTTGGCTTCAAGTATCAGTAGTTTCTGAGCAATGAATCACGAACCCAGAAAGCTGGAAGGAACATTTAACATGAGAAGAAATTTCTAGTTGTGGAAAGAAGGAATATGTTCCTTAGTCTAGGTTGGAGGGAGCCTATAGAGTCTGTGCCCTTGAAGCTTTTATAAAAACAAAAGAAAACAAGAGCACTTCTGTGTGAACAGACCAAAGCAAGTCGCAGAATTTGTATGAAGGGTGTCTCTAACACAGTCAATGTGATTAATTCCTCCATTTATCATGAAAAAACAATTGGTTGATTTAGTTCATGAAAGCACATTTTTCTTGAGCTCATACTCCACAAGATAATTCTGAGAAATGAAGAATTGCATTGTAATCTAGTCATCCTTTACTATCACACTGTTGGGAAGTCTTGTGGAATTCAATCAAAATCTGTTTCTTTGCTGTGATTTGATTAAGTAAATTGATCTCCATCTCCTACCTGAGAAGTTTTTAAAAGAGCCTTGATTTAAAAGATCTGCATTGTTCACTTATTTTTCATATTTTGATGGCAATGCTTTCCCACATTCTGTTGCATTTTTATTTCCATTGTTTACATTGGTTTCTGGCTTTTTCTTTCCCTTGCCTCCTGTAAAGCATCATTTCAGGCAGGAATATTTGTTCTTTCAGTACCTTTAGCAGAGTTAATAGATCACAGTAATATATTTGTGTCTTGAGAACTGTGTCAGCACAATGGTACATGGAAATTTGGTCTTTAAGATGTCGTCATATGATCTGTCCCTCTGGGTATGCACCAAGACCCTGGATCTCATCGAAGGTTCAACTGGTTGTCTACTGTCCTGCTAAGAGAAAATAAAATATGGAAATGGCAAAGAAAATACAGCATTACAAGACACACTTCCCCTAGGACAGTTTCTACTAACTACCCCTTCAGCTGTAATGATCAAAATGGAATTTTGTGAAAGCTAGTTACCTTGTTGACAATAGATTGAAAGAAAACAAAGTGAAAAAAATCCACAAAGGTGTAAACATTTAGGTTCCATTTTGTCAAAACTTTAAAGTTTTCTTGTTTCTCCATAAAGAAATATAAAATAAACATTTCCATCTAAAATCTAATTCAAAGATTAATTTGATTTTTTTCTCATGAAAACACTGTAGTTAGATGGTCTGTCAGAGTTTTTACTTCTATTCCTGAAGCACCTTCTTAACACATCTAGTTTCACAAACATTTTTCATTTCAGACCTAAATTAAAAAAAAAAAAAAAAGGCATTGTAATATGGGTCTGCAGCCATTGTATTCTGACCAGTCTTGATAATTTTTTCAGTGTCATTACTAAGAGGCTTTGGAAAACAAGTGAAAAGACAGAAATGGGGCAACCGTTTTCATTATTAATATATCTTGTTCTTATTTTTTGCTTTCATTGGAAAATCCAGTTTTAAATGCTAAAAGATAGTCACACTACAGTTTCATTAGCTATTAGAGGTAAAATGGGGCACTAAACAGATTAAACTTTTAAATTAACTTTTTATCCCTTCACCAATTTCTGCTGGATTACATGCTACCTATTTTATGAATAATGATAACTGGATAATGATAGCAATTTCCTCACACTGCATAGTGAAAAATGTCCCTCGTAGCTGAGGCTGTTGGTGTTGTGGGACTTCTGTTGGGATGCTCTATATCCAGGAAGGCGTGGAGCATGCTCTGATGGTGATAAGACAACCCTGCTCTAAGATAGGCTGTGCCCCAGCATTTGAGTGTGATTCCAGGACTCCTCACAGTGAATCTGCCCCATCTTACTTGTCTGCACCTGCTCTGCACACAGAGGTCTCTGTGTTTGAAGAGCACCTTGAGATATTAGAACTCCAATAAAAGTAATAGTTTATGATGAACCCTCTCCCCCGCTTTCCTGGAGACATGGAAAAATAACACACCAGTACAGAGATGACTCTTCTATACCTGCAGATAGCTTCTGCCCTGACAATTGGCAAGTGTGGCTCAGTAAGCATCTTATCTGGGAACTCGTTTACAAAACTCATGAAGAGAAAAATTCAGACATGGAGCCTAAAAAGCAGTAGATGTGCCTTGTTCTGCCACCAGAAGAGGAGGAACAGCAGTCAAGTGCTGGATGCCAGGTTCCCCAGCCTCACAGTCCCTTGCAGCAGCAGAAGACAAAGAAGACACAGTTTCACAGATCCCACAGCTACTCTTCATTAAGGTCAAAGGAGTTTATCTTTCTGTCTCCAGACAACTCTGCTGCAAGAAATTTTATTTACTCCTACTTCACAGACCTGGTGAGAATTGAGACTGTGTCAATTAGTCTATTGAACTAGATACTTCAGCACTTTATTGTGACTTTGCTGAAATGACCCTTCTCAGCAAGGGCTGCAAAATTGAGCCCTCTTATTGATGGAAAAACTTATTTTTCATGGGCATTTAAAAATGTGCTTAAAACTTGTCTGGGAATGATTTATGGCACTGACTGGACCAAGTACATTTCAATACTAATGCATAAATCTTCTAACAAATAAGCTATCTTCAGAGTTATAGGCAGAAAATGGTGTCTTCCTTCTCTAAAATGAAAAAAATGTTTGGAACAATGCCCACAGTTAAATCTTGCTCCCACTTTGATCTCATGTGAAGAAGTTTTATCGTTTTTATTTTCCTTGACTTTGAAACTGCTCATATATGCATTAAAAAGACTAATGAAAAAACTTTCTTACAAGATTCTGGGAATGAACATGTACTCTGAATTAGGGCAATGGTGAAGAGTCATTTTATTATAATAACATGATACAAATCATATTATGGTAAAGAAAACAATGTTATACTTGCAATCACTGACTGAATCTGTTCTACTGTAAAGCTTCTGCTTATTGCTGCACTTTGTTTTTTTCTCTGCCTGCTTTATTTGTCACTGCCATTTCAGAAAAAAAAATCCTGGATATCCTCAGTGGCTGTTGGTACTTTTAATATATTTACATATAATTTATTTATTATGAATCCTAAAATATGTATAGAGAAATTTTAAATGTATTCAAATGTCCCACTCTTAGGATGACACACATCTTTTGTTGATAGCTAAAAAATACCTGTATTTAATATAACTTTTCTGACTCCTTTTCATAATTTCATAGTGACCCAGGTATATTTTAATGCATATTTGTATACTTTAATGCATATTTGTATACCTTCAGGTGCTCCAGAGTGTGACTTTCAAACCAGTCAGTTATGCAAATCTAGTTATCTTCACAGTTGGAATTATACATCTGAAATTAGTTGTTATCTTTCATAACTTTAGCCCAAATTTTTATTCTTTTATCCAGGCTGTGTTTTTATGAAACAGTCTGGTGAAAAAATAAATAACCAAATAATTTTTTAAAAGTCTATCCATTTATACTATGCAACATTTGTTAGGTAATCATCATATAGCTAATTCTAAAGATTAAATGGTTGGTAATGAATTCACCTGCAAACTTGAATTATAATCCTACATATTAGCAGTGCCTTAATAGGCACATCAGCCAGAGGAAAAAAATGGGGAAATAATTGTCTGTCAACATGATTTATTTTTCTGTCTCTATCAAGAAACGTGTAGCACTGTCTCATTAAGTGACTAAACAGGGGACCATGAGCTTCTTTATATATTCATCATTATCACCTGGGCTCATCTGCTTATCACCTTCAGTCATCTGATCTCAACAGGCAATGTGCAGTGCAGAGAATTTCAGAAGGGCAGAAACCATACTTATGCAAATACTAGAAACAGGGCCTGATGTTCCTTTACCTCTTGATCCAGCCAGAAAATATGAAGTATAATTATAATTCTAGAATGAATTCCAGTGGGCATTATCACAATTTAAACAGCAATTGAAATCAATTAATGCCTTAATATATGTCTGTTAGCATATGTTGTTGGCAGGTTTGGAGAATCACCAATTTTCCTAAATCACTTGCATTTCTAAATATGGTATCTTTTTGTCCCCTTTTCTTATTGCTGCAACAACAGGAAACCTCTGAGAATGCTGGCTTGGGATCTAGTTAAAAAAATCGGGGAGCCTGGTTTTAAGCTCTCAGAGAATATATTAATTGAGTTTTTACATCTTACTGATGCCCCTTTCTTTTCCATACTAAACTTTTTCATTTCTTTGGTCCTTCATTCCTTTATAAATCTCTTCCAAGAGATCAACCGCTGAATCCCAAATATATATATGGATAGATACAGATATAGATATATAGATATAGATATAGATATATATTTAGCAATAATGTTAAGCAATATAAAAGTCATAAATGTTATTTAGATAAGCATATATTGCACTCAGAATCACAGAATATTCCACTCTGAAAGGGACCCACAAGGATCACTGAGTCCAGGTTCTAAGTGAATAGCCCACACAGAGATTAAACACACATCTTTGGTGTTACCACCACCATGCTCATATAGTCTTGCTATGGTATCATAATTAAACAAGTGTATTTAAGTATATTTATAAATCTTTTTGTTAAGTATAAGTATAATTTATAAGTATAAGTATAAGTATAATAATATAAGTATATTGTTAAGATATATTTTTGTTAAGATAAATAAAAAATACAAACTCTGTGTGAGACCTTTATACATATATCTTTGCTGTTGGATTAATCTTCAAGAGATTGACATTTGCCCAGAGTCTTCTCACTCTTATTGCTGATTATTGAATTGATGTAATTAGTAAACATGTATGTTTAGTAATTTTAGTAACAAGTATGTTTGCTTTTGTAAACACCACTCTGACAGCATCCCTGGACTCTCTACTTCCTTTGAGCTACACTCTGCAGCCTGTCCCCCATGCACTGCATCAGGGTCAGTCTTGGACAGTCTTGGTTGTTGAGTCTTCAGAAATAGTGACCTCCATAAATGCAGCACAAACCTGTTCACTAACTGATCAAATATCTTTCCTGTTTGACCACGTTTTACAAATGAGTAGGCAGCAGTAGCTGTCTCCAATTTCCCAGTGTGACAATAGCAGACCCTTCCTACGTGTTAATGTAGACAAGTAGAGGAGAAATGAACCCAGTTCTGCCATCATGTTGATAGTCTAGCAATTTTTATACAGTCTATCCATTTTTGTTAGTACTGCTTTATTTTGGTGATGAACCCACCATGCTATAGTCATCCTCTCCACATGAGAACAGTTGTAGAATCCAGTTGTAAAAAAAAATGTTTAATACATTTTTCCCCAATGTCTTATCTTGTAGGCAGTCATCCTTTTCTTCCCTTCCCTTTCCTTTTTTTTTTTTTTTCTTTTCTTTTCCTTTGGCCTCTGGAGACTGCAAGAAGTATGTGCATTTAGATCTTTGAATATCTGACTTGGGATGGCAGAAGCTTTCAGCAAGGCTATGGAGTGATGAGACATTTGCAGCCTAGCTCTGTCTTTCTCACTTCTGGAAGATAGATAGAATGCAGTTGCATTGGTCTTCTGACATACAATCATAGAATCACAGAGTGGAACAGAAGTAACATTTAAAGATCATCTAGTCCACCACCTCCTGCAAAGACATCTTTTACTGTCCGAACATTTGCACCCTCCCTTTTGAGAATACAGCAGATCATGAATTTAAATATATGTATTTTTTTCTGAGGTATTGTTGTGTCCAATCGTTCTTGGTGTTTAATACTCAAGTACCCTCAGCAGATATACCCATTTAGTGCCATAGGCCCAAGCCCTACCCACTTTTATTTTGCCTTTGGGTTGCCTAGAGTTTTGGGGTTTTTTTGTAGAGCTATCACTGTTCCAGTTACCACCTTGGCTTGAGCACCTATGTCCAACTTAAAATTAAAAAGTGTCCCATTTGTTTTCAGGCTGACAGTTCATTCATCTTCTGCTGCTACCTTGGCCATTACTGCAATGAGGAACAGCTCTGAGCTAATGGCTCTGTAGTCATCCTCTTTGTCCTTGGTGTCTATTCATATTCTGCTGGTGCTTGCAACCCCTGGCAACATGATAAAATCCACTACACTTCTATCTTCTTCCAAAAACTATCAATTACAGTGATGGGTGTTGTTTGCTACAGGATGTTCATGGGCTGCCTTTTGAGGCTGCCAGCTTCCTGTTACCGGTTCTTTCACACAAATATTTTAACTTCTGTGCAAGATCATCATCTGTACTCCATAAGAATCACTCTGGATAGTGATTTGCCTTTTTTCAGTATCTATGAGTTGTTTTGTAAGAAATGAACAAATGCTTAGCTTCCACAAATGTTTTTTTCTGGTTTGACCACAGTCATAGCCATGATCTGACCTTTTAATTCAGGGACCTCTAGCAGTGTAAGAAAAAACTGATTTTCCACCTCAGATCCATCAATACCTCTTCAAATGTTCATCTTTGGTTCACTCTTTGAACATGTGTCATGCTTATTTAAAGAATATATTAAGCACATCAGAGTTCAGTGTTTTAATTGGCTTCTTTTACTGCTATAAGGCACTTAAAACATTGAGTTTGTAGTTAACTAAAGCCTGGCTGTTACTTCTTTTTGCCTAACACATGTTGCTTGCAGATAATGGTGTATTCCAGCTGTATTTCACCTTTAGTATGATTACCAACCACTCCCTTCTCCACATATTTTATTTTATTCCCAGTGTCACATACTGGGTCAGCAATCACTCCTAGCCAGGAACTCCAACAACAAGGCTGCTCCCTGGTGAGAGAGACCAATATATTAATTTTGAAATATGTTTAAATTAAAAGCAGGAAAAATGTGAAATTAAAGGAGAAGATATAAGGAAAGTTGTATCTAAAATTATACAAATTATACAAAACACATGGAAAAATAAAAGAGAAAGCATCAATGCTCCACTGTAAAACACTGTCATATACTCATATCTTGTTTACAGATTTCAATTATGTAATGGCAAATTATACATGGTAGGGTGATAGGAAAGGAAAGGAAAGGAAACAGGGATAATTTAGAATGTTTCTGAGCATTGAGGTTATGCAATATTTTTTTTTTTAGGCAGCAAATATAAAACCAACAAAAGAAAATGTCTTTTCAAGTAAGATACATTTTCAAGAACTCAGAGCCACTGTGAACTCAGAAGATTTGACGTATTCACAGAAAATAGGCTGGTTAACAGCTGTCTATTAAGCATGATCATCTGCATGCAAACTTTGGCTAGGATGCAAGCTCATCCACAATTAGAAAAGTGCATCAGGAGAACTGTCTCTGGGATATAATTATGTTATCACCAAACTATTTTTTTTTCTAAAAATCAGTGGTGCCTGTGATCATGGAGATACTTGGTCTGAGGTTATGTCAATGCAGACTAAAGAGCTGAGCACCTATTCCTTCTTCACATGCCTGCAGTCCAGCAGCAAATAACTCTGGATGAGATGTGTAGGGTATCATCACAGGATTCTTTAATTACAGGAATACTGTCCACCACACAAAGAAATTACTGGCTGAAACTCTGCAGCTGATTATGTATACAGTTTTATTAATCTAATTAAGGCACAAATAAAGATGAAAAACTAAAAAGATATTTTAAATAGAAAACCTCTTTGCCAGTACTCCCATGGGTGAGCATACTTGTTTAATAAAATTACTGCATTTAAGTAGGCCAGGTTTGCATTTATTGTTAGCAGCATCTTATACCTCAATGAAAGATTCTAATGTTATGGTTTTATTTATGATATAAACACTCTTTCCAATTCAAAAAGTAATGCATACTGAATGCAGCACATAATCAAAATTTAACTGGGATAAATATATTATTATCATAATATCATAAATATTTATAAAGAATATTATAAATTATTATGACAGTTTTGTTTTAAGTCATTCTTGCTTTGTAAATGGAATGGTTGTTTAATTTTCACATTGTTATTATCTTTTGCTTTTCACAGTAATTGGCTTGATGTATCATAAACAGGCTTTTGTTTTTCCAAATTTTGAAAAAAGTCGTGAGTGGTTTTTTACTTACTCAGGTTTACATATTGCAGAAATGAGAGGGAAGATATGACTATAAGGATATTAGATAGGACATTAGATAGGACATTACGTAAGCTTAGCTTTGTAATTATCTAGTCAATGCCAGCTACTGGTTTTGTTTATTTTGGTTATGATATGGACAACTATCTTCTCAGTAAGTTGCAATCTAGTTGAGTCACTGGATAAGCCCATAAATGTGGCATATGTTTACAAGACTCTTTGGGGCTCCTATACATACAGGAACACCTCCATGTAGGCTTCAAGCCTGGCTGACCTCTTATCTTGTTTGTACATACCCTGATTTATACAGCAGGTTGTGAAATTAATTTGCTAAAGAAACCCTTTTATTGGTTTTCTTATTTTTAAGCTATTTTTTCAAGGAAATATGAAAATGACAGTGACTTGTCTTGGGTCTTCTGCATCAGGGTAATTGCATACAAAAGCAGACTCTGTGCTATTAACTTCTTCAGCATTTGTACCAGAGAGTACTGCTGTCAACACTTCTCTGAGCAGGGTGTTGGGGCCAGGGACACAAATCTTATTATGAAAGCAATAAGCAACTGATTTTCAGTGTAATCTGCTGGAAAGGATATATTTTTACTTTAGGCAAATACACTGTTTGCTATGATTTGAAAACATCCCAGATAACACTGAAAAGGATTTATCCAGCCTTACTTTGCTGTTAAACTGAAAATACAGTAATCATTTCTATACATCCTGCATCAAGCAAAAGTTTTCATTTTGAACAGTAGGTCTTAAAGAAGTTTCCATCTCGTTTCAATGTTCTTACTACATCAACTTCCCTTTTGGAACTTTTAGAATTGAAAATCTGTAGACCTTCATTTCAAATTGACTTCAACACACAGCTGGATTTAGTTTAACATCAGCTCTTAAATGTTTAAATTACACTTCTTCTGAGCTCTGACTCTCAAGCCTATGGTGGTGTCCAGCAGCACTTTATTTCCAAAGCCCCTAATTCAGCAAACACAGCTCCTATTGGACTCCTTCTCATGTTTCCTTTTCTCAGCAGTGTGGATCACCTTGCCTTTTCAGGCTCAGACAGATGTCAGACATTACACTCTATCAGGCACTTCTTTATACCCAGTGATGTGGTTGTTGTGACTCATGTGACTTAACTTTTCAACATGAATAGGACACGGGCATAAACTGGCAATACTACAGTCTTTCAAAAGGGACTTTGAAAGTTAATTGAAATTCCTTCACAGCTTCATGAAGATTTTTTGACCAAAAAGTGAACTCCTCTGTGTTAAGCAAAGTGTGTAGTTGTTTACAAGTGCTATTCTAACCTAGAGTTAGTAAACTTCCCTTAAGAGCATCAGAAAATATAATGCTTTCTCTTTGAGCATATTGTATTCATTAAAGTAGCTTCTATTTTTAAGCCTTAAGTATGAAAACATCTACCATCAAGGAGCTTCAGTTTGAATGATTCTGAAAAGCAGAGAAAGTGTTGGGCTTGTGGAAAGAATGAAAGAAATGCTGGGAGTGGGTAAAAAGCATGCTAATATGTCCTAGTTCCAACCCCCACAAAAAGCAAAAATCTCTCTAACTTATTTTATTTTTTGCTCAGAGGTGGATGAAAGGAAAATTGGAAAACAAATGAAATAAAGCAATTCTCAGACCCTTGAGATACTCAGGAAACATTTCTAGTTATCATAGGATATTGTATAACTGAGAAAAAGCAGTGGCCTTTTTTACTGGGTGGTCAGTTCTCACCCCATCAATCCTGATGAGCTATACTTACTGTAATCACATTCCTCTCTCTGTATTTCTTTTTTTCCAAATCAGTTGGAGAGCAAGAGTTCTTCTCTGAGTAAACAGGCGTGGTAAAAGCTTGAGCAAAACCTGTAAAGAAGGAGCAAGGGAGGACAGTGCTGTGCCAGAATTCCGCACCTTACCCTAGAAATGAGCACCTCATTGCCTCTCAGCTGCTACTGTGCTGCTGCTCAGCACAGGGCACATGGAATATCTCAGAAAATTGAGTCTAGGAACAAGCTGTCACAAGGTCTAAACAAAAACATTGGCTGCTACCACGAAAAGGCCCTGGCATTCTAGAAAATCTCACCCTATCCTGTGTCACATTCTGTGGATTCAAAGATGTTGTAGCAGTCTGAAAACTTGGCAAAATACCTAAACTGTGCATGACATAATTTTATTTCATGTGATTAGTTAGGTAGCTGCAAAATCTCTTTTGCTCCATTTTTATCATGCTGCTTTTTAATCTACATACAACTACACAAAATGTTTTCTGTATAGTGTATCTTTTAAAAGGTAGAGTCCTTATTGATTCACCTACTCAGACTGTCTGAATAAAGAATATCCCCAGAGCACAATAAGATGCAGCACAACATGGTATATAAGCCAGCTATTACAGACACTTGCCCTTAAACTTAATTAGCAGACTGGCATGGTTGCTTCTCTTCTATCATTCCAAAGATAAAGGCTGAGTTCCTGAAGAGGATGATTTGATATGCAATATGCAAAATGTCATCAGCAGAATCAATGCTGAAAAGATGTGGCCCTTGTCAAAGGCAAAACACAAACGAATATTTAACTATTTCCCTCCAAAATTAATAGAAAAGAGGAAAATAAAAAGTAAATCCTGCTCAGTGATTACAATGATGTTACAATTCCTGCAGTAGTAAACTGGAGAGACAACAGGAAGTGATGTGCAGAAAGAACTTCAAAAGGCTAAAGAAATACAAAAGCTTTAACCTAACATACAGTCAGTAAAAGGAGGAAGTCCCACAAAATACAGACGACCTGAGGACAGCAAAGCTAACAGTTACTGTACAATATCCTGAAAGCCAGTGAAACCCAACGGTCCTTAATAATAAAAAGGGCAACAGAGAGTGTTAGGTCAAGGAAACCAGGAGCCAAAAGTGCTGCAGGATGCCAGACAGAAATCCAAATCAATAAAGTCACAGGGTAATATGTAATTATAGACAAATCATTATAGGTAAAGTGCTCTGCATATCACAGTATGCTTTGGGATGAAAGGAATTAAAGTGTTTTGAGGTAACAAAAGAATGTGGAATACATTTTCTTTAGGCGAAAAAAGTCACATAAGTCAGTAAACGTGAAAAGACCCCGCTAAAAAGTATCTGACTGAAATGACTACCTCACCCAGTACTACTCTTCCATGACATGTAGAGAGTTTCTGAGTTACTCTCTAGCCATCCTATATGTTTCAGGGTCTGGGCACTGCTGGGCATGTGTCATCTGGCAGGGAAGCAGAGGTGGTTGCTGTTGTCCTCATGCAACTTCAAAGCATCAACATGTCTCGGTGGAAAATAAATGCTAAGTTATGACAGAACAAGTCTCAAAGCCAACTGGCACAAAAACCTTCTGATGGCAGCTAGGAAGCCAGGCAAGCTGAGATACGATCAGCCCTTTTTTAAAATTCAGTCTGAAACTCCTAGTGGTTACAATGTCAAAGAAAAATATTTTCAAACCTAGCTAATGTCTCTTCTATCTTGTGATCGCTTATGACAAATAAATTTGGACAATGAAAATGGTTACATGACAGAGTCTGAACTCTTGTGGAGGGAATAAAGCTCAGCATGAAGTTTGAAAAAGTAATGGGGTTCTTTGTTTTAGGATAGCATGAGTAGTAACAGCATCAAGGCCTTTCTAGAACCCAAGTTACTGTACTTATTTGATCATTTTAATATTTGTACTAATGATTCTGTTTGTCCAAGGAACCATGATTATTCTGCCTTTTCTCTTATAACATAAGGACCAAAACTTACACAGAAATTTCTGCATCTCATCTAAAAATCAGGCTGTATAATATAGTGCTACCTGGATAGCACTTGATTTTAGGCAGATCCTGATTTGAAGGCATCGAATTATGGAGAAATGCTTTCTCTTGCTTAATTGTAATTAAGAGAATAACTTCTCTTGCTTAACCCAAGCCATGAACAATTTGAAAAGGCAGAGAAAGGACAAGGGCAAGGGCATAGAGAGGGAAAGAATATGGGAGCAGGTGATAAAATCCAGCTGTTAGGAGAACAAGAGCGTGGATAGTCTAAAGGGTCACAATCTCAAAGTTGTTTTCCTTGCTAATAAATATCAGCTGCAGATCAAAACCTGGAAAATGCATGAGCTGGAACAAAGAGGTAACCAGGGAAGCAAGAAGATGCTGGATGTTACAGCAAGAATTAACTAGACACAACAGGATTAAATTAAACTGATAAATGAAGGAACATTGTGAAGCCGCTGAAGCTGTTTAAATCTGTTGCTTTAGGCACTTAAAATAAGATTGCATGATGTCTAATAGTCTCAACAGAGAGGGATAAGAACATGGACTGGGTGAATTAGTATTTTTTTTTTTTCTGTGGAGTTCTGCCACAGTTTTTATGTGATTGTCTTTTCTCAGTTTGACACTGTTCATCCAGCATTTCACTTTGGAAGTCTGTGAAATACCATACACTCTTTGCCCAGAGAAGCTGACAACTAACAAACAAAGAATTTCTGTCATATGATAACCATATTAAAGCCAACCCTTTTATACAGCATCCAAAAAACTGGTTATGGAAACCACTGTATTTCAGTAACATGCTAAGTAGATTTTTCTAAAGAAAGTTTTCAATAAATATTCCCTGTCCTTTCAACATATCTTCTGTATATGCAACGAAGATATCCTTTATAAAGACCAACAATTTTCACAGCAGAAAAAACGTGTGAGACTGCAAGATGGGCAGCTAGAGCTGTGATTCTCACCTACTGCTTGACCTCCATTTCATACACACAAAAAAATCAAGAGGTGGTGGAGCAGTTTGTGTCTACAGAAATGCCACCTTGAGTTCACTCCAAAGGCACAATGTATATATGTATAGGTAATGTATTTGTGTTGTTCTGCTTAAACAAAAACTAACCATCATGCTGTCATAACAGCAATCTGGTTTTCAGTAAGGAACATGATCAAAATGCCTGTGGTGGACTTGCTTAGCTTTCACACCAATAGCTTGCCTTAAAAAAAATTAGTAAGATGAATCCTTGGCCCATACTCCAAACACTTGATGAAAAGACTCCTGTTGACTTCACTGGGCTTTAGATTATACCCACTGCCATCAAGATGAAAAATTGCAGGCACTTAAAGTAAAGATCTGGATGGATTGAAAAACTAGATTTATTATCCCTCTAAGGCATATCTGGAGGAAATTAGTATGCAATATATTGCTTTACACAAGCAACCTCACATTCAAATTGAGGATCCGAAATGTTGGTAAAAATGTAATTTATTAGGGGACTTTTTAACTCTCATTAACTCTGTTTCGTTCTGAAATCAACTGTTTTCTAAAGTAAACCTGAACTTTATATTTATATAAAAAACCCCTGAATGGGCTGTTTTTCACAAATAGGCTTCCAGGCAGACACAGAGTAAACAATAACCTGCAGTAGATAACCTGCAAAAGCAGGAAACCCTTAATGGCATGTGGTCATCAGCAAGGTATTTTTTTATATCAGCCTTCTGTTAGGCATAAATTTTGGTTGATCTGCAAAATGTTGTCAGAAGAGAATTTAACTGCCGGGAAGATATTCATAGTACTGCCAAGTACAATATATGCAGTGGTTTGTCAAACTAAATAGACAAATTGCAGAGAGAGAGGAGTGTGAACCCAGGACATCCCATACCACCACATTCAACATGGGCAGTTTTGGGGAACTGAATGTGAAACCATAAAATGCTGCTGATCTGCAGAACAGGGAATTATTCATGCTGCAAATAGGCCACCTTATAAAAATGAAAGTATATTATAAATGTGACTTTATTTTTAGCGTAAAGAAGATACTGCCCATAAAAAGATGGGGGAAGTGAGAACTAGTTTCTGCCAAATCCATCACAGAAGAGGGTTGGATGAAGGAGTCTATTTGCATGCTTCAAAACACCAAAGGGAGCAGCCACCAAAATGTTAAAAGTAGCTTCTACAGTCAATTATGCAAACACATGGCAGACTGCTGAACAGACAACAGTTAACTATGTAGAGACGTCTTCAAAATCACATATAGACCAAAATAACTGCTCACTTGCCAAGGCTGCAAAATGAGTTGTTTCAGTTGTTTTATGGCGTAGAGGATCATTTTTTTTTTAATCTGTAACAAAATGTATTTCCAGGGGACAGATTACAGTGCCCAGTGTTTGATTTTCCATAGGTCCACGTCCATAGAGGTGGTAGCACCGATTAGATCAGCCCTCTGACTCTGAAGACATAGGTTTTGACAACCACTGGAACAGCTTTTGGGAAAGAGAGGAGTGGGAACACTGCTGTTTGTTCTTCTGCAAACAGAAGTCACAGGTGTAATCCTGGGGCAGCTGAGGTGAAGCTAAAGGGAGGCGTTACTACAGCTCTACTATTTTTACCCAGCACATGGGACAGACTGGCTGTGCAAGGGAACAGGCTACCTCAAGACTTTGCTTGCTTCCAGGCCCTTGGGAGCAGGACTACAGAAATGTCTGAATTTTCTCTTTGTTGACTGAGCAACAACAAGAAATTGCATTAAGCTGAACTGCATCATTTAGGCTTCTTTAGTTCTTGCTGTGATGTTTCTTTTATACTCTTTTTTTTCCTAACCTATTGATCAGTCTCAGAACTAAAATTTGTGGTTTGTTTTTCAACTTTTCCAGCACTTCTTTCATCTCTCCCTCCTCTTTTTTCTTTCTTCTTCTTTTTTTTTTTTTTTTCTGAAATTATGGCTTGATTTGTCACAAATCATTCCAGTATTCTCTAAATAACATTTCTGATGAACTGACTATTTAAAACATTGCTCAATTCTACCCAGTGGGATTAACTTGTCACTGGGCTTCCCAGAAAGGAGCCTGCTCCATACTCACTTGGAGAAGCTTGGAGAAGTCAGAAAATGACTGTTCTCCTAATGCTGAGAGGCTGATGGGTTTGTAAGACTACAACTGGGAAGAATTTTATTCTCTATGGAAACACACACCAGGAATAGTACCTTGAAAGGTTTGTTAAACAGTTATAGACTTCATATTTATGAAAAAAATTATGGTTCCCTGCACATATTGTTCAGTGATACATGAGAAGAATAACCACTAACCACCTAAATTAATGATTTCTGCAGTTGTCATGCAAAGTCATAACATCTAAATATGCAAAGTAAGCATTACATTTTACATATTTTTGCAAAAAAAAAAAAAGAAGTAACAAACTTGGTTTTTACACTTTGATTTGTGCACTTGTGATCTGAAACAAAGGATATTCATTATTTCCGTGACTTATATCTATTTGATAACATGGAAGATTCTTTCCTCCAAAATGCAGAACTGTTCTTATGTCACTGCTAAGGAACAAAATACAATCAGATGTTCTTTCACACACCACAGACCTGTGTTAACTCTGGTCATTTCTCAGAACACAGACTTTTCTAATCTTGTCTATTTCTTCCTCCTGTGAATCTGCCCCTTACATTCCTTCAAAATTAAACCTTCTAGACCAAATATTTTGGTCATCATACTGTAGGGCTTGACCTTTTGAAGTCTTCATAGCATCTCCCAGTAGATAACAAATGAAGACAAAAGAAGAAATGGACATTGAGAGCCAAGTCTTCACACCTCACACCTGTATTTCTTACTACAGGGGGCACTGCCCTTCATATGATGTGTTCCATTTCTGTCACTGTTAAACAAAGAAATTTAGAGTTGACCAGATGGTTTTCAATCCCCATATTTGCAAAGACTAATATTTATACAAGATATTACAGGGGAATCTCATTGAGACAACAGCTGTAAATTATACAGGCACTCATCTGGAGAAGACATCTCCATTCTTAGCACATGTTTATAATTGAAACATGGTCCAGCTTTTCCAAACCTCTGAGTGAGTCACAAGAACACTTCCATGTGTAGTGCATGCCACATTGTCCCAGAGCTAACATTCTGTCACTTGAAGTCATTTGCATCCACACAGCACTGGGACATTTTGAAATCAGCCCTCACTTATCATCAAGCCTTCAAAGCCCTCCTGCTCTGCCATTGTGCTGTTCCCATCTTGAATTTATATCTGGCATTTTGCATATTACATGTCCTGGGAGGCTGACCTGAAGACAAAGCAACTCAGAGGCCAACCAATGCATATCTCACATCTCAGCACATCTGCTCTACTGCCCTTTGGAGGCTGCACGTAAAAACCCTGGTGAGCAACTTTCTGGTGTTCGATGCAAACAAGTTTTTGGTGATGCAGTAACTTCAGACCATAGGAAGTAAGGGCATCTGAGGTGGAAAGGAGGAGTTTGTTAACAGAACCCAGGCTCTTACAGCAGGTCTTTGCTGATAGTGGTTCTACTTTCGTGAAATTAAGGATGGAAGTGTGTAGATGGCTGGACTGGTAGCCCAGCTGTCAAGGAATACATTCGGTGAAGGTAGTTCAAGGTGCAAGCTGCAAGCTGAGCTCTGAGGGGGGCAGGAGCCCTCAGCCCAAGCCCAAAGAAAGAGAGCAGGAACTGCCAACCCTTTGCAGAACAAAAGGCTCAGGTGGCACACCCAGGTGACTGGACACTGAGAGATACAGCAGGAAAAAAGTCCCAGACTTTTCCGTGCTTAGCCTGTAGGATTATAAAAGTGCAGGCGTTCTTCTGTTAGGGGTCCCTCCTCAGATGCACCCAGATCTGCTGTTATTTTGTTATTTAGATATTTAGTTATTGCACAATGATTAAATTATTGAAAGGATCTGGACATCTGAGACTCTGCTATGAGAAACCTGGGGTCAAGCCTGTGAAGAAACCTGGTCTGACTGTGAGTGTGGAGTGTCTTGCTGGTGCAAGAGTGACTGCCAGAGTGGCTCCTGTGAGGTTGGATAGGGAAGTTTCCTAACACAGGGAAGAGTTTACCCTGAGATACTACACTTAATGGTAGAAGTAAGATAAGGAATATATTCCACACAGACCACATGTAAACAATGTGCACAACTTTCCATATAAGATTTGTGATTAACATGCATTAAGGGGTGGATACAAATTTATGAAACTTTTATCATGCTTCATGTGGGGATTTTAGTGTACTCTCTTGGGATATTTTTAAATTCTGCATGTTTGGAGATTAAAGTAATGCATCTGAATGTTCAGTGAATGCAGGCATTTTAATGAATTGTTTAATGAATTAGTGAAGGCAGCCATTTTAATGAATCACTCAAGACTGGAACCCATGAATGCAAAGATATTTTCAATGAATTTTTAATAAATAACAATGTGGATGCCAAATTAAATTCTGCGAACAGTAAAAAAGAGAAGGATTAAACACACGACTGTGACCAGTAAAAAGTATTATTAAACAGAGATGATAATTTGCCAGTTAAAACCATAAACTCAAATAAAACAGAAGAGGTTTATATAGGCTGTTTTACAGTGCTCTGTCACATTATCCACCATGCTTTCCAGAGAGTCTCTTTACCCTTTCATTATCTTCCTCAGCTGTGTCCGTGCCAACTCTACCATGGTTTTGTCTTTCTCTCTTTTTTGTTCATCTCTCTTTTCTTCATTTCCTTCTTTCTTCTTTATTGCTCCCTCGGGGTGCATACTGCATTTTGTTCTCAAGGCAGACCTACTGAAAGGAGCTGGTCACTGCAGGTACACTCCAGTAGACAGTCTTGCTTTAGAGACTGAAACTCATTAGGTGTGTCCTCTGTCAATGAAAACATTGGATACTGGTCCAGCTGAGAAATTATGTATGATCTCATCTGCCAGAATGGTGTTTTCAGATCTCAGAACAGGCTGAGGGAGACTAATGGGCTTTATGGATTGTGCCCAGTGAACTGCTTTGCCATGCAATCCATGCATCAAGCATTTTTGGGCGCTTTTTTCCTAAAACTATGACACTCATGGATCAATATAATGGATGGTGCAAAATAGCTAGAATTTTGCAGTAACCAAAATGTCTTTCACTGCTGGAAACCCTGGTGTTGTGTGACTTGGCTGGTCTACCATGTCATGCTTCATGTTGGTTAAAAGCTCAGAACACGTTTTTTCCCCCTTCTGTAACTACTGCAGTGGTGAAAAGGGTGCTTCCTTTAAACTAATACTTATGCCCACAGTGTCACCATTTTGGCTGAGGATAATTCAGGGGTTTTGTAGGTAGACGAAGGACATAAAAAACAAAAGGCAAAGTGTGGGGAGCAGTAATCAAGGGGAGAACACGGGACATTGATATAGGTATGGATGTAGCAATGCAAAGCAAAGAACTGGGAAGCTTTAGTACAACTCCTGGATATATGGCAGATAACATCAAAGGAATATGCATATAAAAGGGTTAGCCTGTCTCAGTTTGAGGCAATAGAGAGCACATTAATGTCTCACATACACTAAGCACTTTCCTGCCAGCACTTTCCTGGATGCAGTCTGTGCTTTCAGAAACAAGGGAAGGAAAGTCAAGAAGACAAAAAGAAGCAAAGAAGCACAACTTAAAATGCAGACATCTGATAGCACAATGCCAAGGTGTTAATGTCTCTACCTACACTAGCTCTTGCAGACAAGTCTCCTCCCAAGCAGGGTTTGCCTCGCAACTCAGGCATGACCTGCTGGTAGATCTGTTAGATCCCCTGATGCTGCAGTGCTCTACTCAGATCCTGGATTTTGGTTACAAATTCTGTCTGTCCAATGTAGTGGGTGTCAACCACAGAGGTGTGTATGGAGAGAAGCAAATGCAATGCCTCAGCAAAGGTGATGTCAGACAATTGTACAGTCCATCTACTTAGAGTAGATATCTATTCAGTGAAGTCTCCTGTAAAGCACATTGTTTTCCTCCACACATCTATATGAGCTAACAGTGCCCTGGCAGGACAGCCAGGAGTGTCCTGGGGGGCATCAGGCACAGCATGGCCAGCTGGGCAAGGGAGGGGATTGTCCTGCTCTGCTCTGCACTGGGGCAACCTCAGCTCCAGTGCTGGGGGCAGTTTTGGGTGCCACAATATAAGAAAGACATAAAGTTCTTAGAGAGTGTTCAAAGGGAGGGCCATGAGGATGCTGAAGGGCCTTGAGGGGAAGCCTTATTAGGAGAGGCTGAGATCACTTGCCTTGTCCAGCCTGGAGAAGAGGAGATTGAGGGGAGACCTCACTGCAGTCAACAACTTCCTCACAATGGGAAGAGGAGGGGCAGACACTGATCTCCTCTCTGACGACCAGCGAGAAAACCTGAGGGAATGTCATGAAGCTGTCTCAGGGGCAGTTTAAATTGGATATTAGGAAAAGGCCTCTCTCCCAGAGGGTGGTTGGGCACTGAAACAGGCTGCCCGGGGAAGTGGTCATGGCATGAAACCTGACAGAGCTCAAGAAGTATTTGGAGAAAGTCCTCAGGCACATGGTGTGATTCTTAGGGTGGTCCTGTTAAGGAGTTGGATTTTGATGACTTCTGTGGGTCTGTTCTAACTCAGGATATCCCTGAGTCTACGATATAGAGTGCCTTTATTGTGGCATGGTGTCAACCTCAGTTTTGTTCAGACAGCTACCTAGACACAGGTGAGCACTGGCATGATCACTAGTGAGAGCTGAAGTCCACAACCCCAGGCATAAGCTGAGCTGTGAGAACTGATTCAGGTACCTGAAGTCATGCAAAATACACTGTGGCTGTAAAAGAGCCTTGAATAACATGGCTTGGTCTAGCCAGCATGACCTGACAGTGGTAGGGGACTGCAGCAGAGGACTTAGCACATGCTTAGCTACCCTTAACCAATTAACTTCATTGTTGTGGAAAATATCACCTTTCACTGAAAGCTACTTCCACCATAGGTTTATTATTGTACCTGAAAACAGTTGTGTCAGGAAGAATATTATTTGAGAACACTAAGTATGTTAAAATAGAAGAGGACTAGCTAAGCAGAAAAATAAAAAAATCAAATGTATAAAATCCTTCAGTTGATATGAACTGACAGCTAACTGAATTATTTCAGTCTGCCATTGTTGTTCATGGCAAGTATACCTGTTCTTTCCTTTCAGGAAAATCATGACAATGACTTCTCGTGTTGTCTTTCCGTCATGCCTGCAAGGAGTCAGAGAAAATTAGCACTCAGAAGCAGATGCTACATTCATATTCTCAAATGTTACACAAGCGTTTTTCAAATAATTTTTCTCTGGTCTCGTCTTACAGGTATGTTGTAACACTCCATTTGGAGTTTTCACAGTTTTCAATTCCTTATTTACCTGTTACTTTTTTTGTTTCATTGTTAGAAAAGTCATGTTATTAAAAACCTGGAATTCAAATACTTTTTACTCAGTACTCCCTCAAACCTAAAAGCCAGCAGACCTATAGGCAAATAAGGCTCTATTTTTAAGCGCTTAATTACCATGCACTTATTTGTCTGCTTTCACAGCAATTGAGAGCCTAATAAGTGATTCTTCTATAAATTTGAAGCTAAGTGTAATTACTACAGTGTTTCAAAGAGATGGCACATAGAAACACATAGACAACAGATGCAAAACAAAGATTGGGAAAAAACCCCAAAACACTGCCACCCTCTGAATACATAGAATTTTCTAATAGCTATTGAAATAAAGGACAAAATATTATCTGGTTTAAATGAAAACAAATTAGAGTATTATCTTTCTAACAGTAGTAAAAAGCACTGGTCAAACTCTGTTACTCAACATCTAATGGCATTTCTATGTTAATGTTACACCTAGCTGAAATTTTCATTTGTGCTGAAAGTCACAGGGTTTTAGCCATATAATTAAAATCCCTTCCAGCAGACTGAAGAGCTACTACCGTGGCTCATATTCCTGCTTCTGTTTCAGCTGTTATCTTTACTGGCCTCCATCCCATAATTTCCTCTTTCTTCACATCATTGCTGCTCTGCTGTAACAACAACCCCAAGAAGAAGTGAGAGGTAAGCACTGAATCTTTTTATGATTACCTCTCCTTCAAGTACTAAGGATTTGCTTTGGAAGACAACATGAGGTACTGTTGATATTTATTTGATTTGGAGGGCTAAAGAAATCTCTGAGACTGGAAGCATCTCCCCATAAAAACAGCAGGATATATAAATCCTGATTAGTCGTATCTTCCACATGGGCCATTATCTTGGTGGGTCCCTTCCAACTCAGAATATTCTGTGATTCCATGATTCATGTCTTCTCAGCAGAGCATTGAATTTTAATGAAACACACTTGTTCTACAAAATGAGGTTAATTGTAGGAGAAATTGAACCCTTTCTGGAGAGAGGAAGAGAGAGGTCATAAAGCTGAAGGAAAAAATATGCATGCTCCCAGAAAAGCACATATTAATTACAACATCTCTAACAAGGAATTCATGCCACTAAGTGCAGAGCAGCTGTTCACACTGGTAAATACCAGATTTCTTCAGAGAAAGTGTAGATCAGGAAGCACTTGCTGTATCAGTGTCAGTGTGTCATTGAGATCACAGGATCTGTCCAGTCTCATTATTAGCAATGCAGGCTTCTCTACTCTGGGAGCCAAACTTCATTTCTCTCATGTCACATAGAAAATCAAGTCACAAAATTTTTAGTGAAATTTAAGGTTCTAAATGGTTATCTCCCTCTCTGTTATAGGAGGGAGGTGCTAATGAAGCTGCCATTTGATGTCACAGCACCACGGAATCCATTGCTGGGAACACAAGGGGCTCCATACTTACACTTGGTAGGCCACATTGCATTGGAATTTTCACACAAATTTGCTAACTTCAGCAGTTCCAGCTCCCCTCTTTATGTTTCCTCTTACATATTTTTCCATTACTTGTCTTACAAATGTCATCATAGATCTAAGAAAGGATTTTCCAGTGAAGCTGGGGGTTTTTCCTGTGTGACATTGTCTTTTCCCGGGAGGATTTTTTTTTTTTTGTGACTTTGTGCTAGTTTTGCTAAAACTTTAACAAAAAAAAATATTTAGATGTTGGGGTTTTTTGTCTCCAGGAAGATGATTCTAGTCAAAATGAGACAGGGAATTGGGCAATTTCAAAGACATGCCAACGGTGAGGGTACAGAGTCTGGTTGTAGAAGAATATGATTTGATCCATCCTCTGATTAAGACTAAAGATTTGATCTGAGCTCTCCTGTATCATAAAATAATGTATGACCCTTACAGAAGAATACTAACACCTAGTACAGTGCTATTCAGATAATCTTTCTGGATTTTTTTTTTTCCCCAGGAAAAAGTAAAGAGTAAGAAGTAAAGAAATCCCAGGGCTTCTGAATCTGACTAAAGTCCAGTGGTCATAAATTTTTAAGGGTGCTGAAGACCATGGCATTTATCTTCCCTAGCTCTAGAAACAAATCAAAAATACCTACATGTTAGATGGCTGACTAGAAGTCTTTTATAGTCACCTACAAGGAACATGGATTTCAAGGTTTCAGTATATCACTATAATGATAATAATACCATGAATTACACTGACTGTAGAAGCTCTTTTTCACCTGGCATCCTTTTCTTTTCCTATTGCATATTATGCTGATTTTTCTCTTCTTATTTTCCCTCTCTTCCTCCAGAGGTTCTTTGTCCTTTAAATCTATTTTCCAATTTTTGCCTGACTGGATAGCAATCTTAAGGTATTTCTTCAAGTTCTGTGAGTTCATTTTGTTGAAATCCAACTTGCAATGCAATTCAATTTCCAGCTTTTTGACGAATGCCTCTGCTGCTTCTGGCTCTTCACATTTCCGTGTGATGTTTCCTGCTCTAATAATTAATATGAGAGGCAACAGAGTGCTGTGGTTACTCATGGGGCTTTTTTCTCCTCCTGTGGAAAGAAGGATTTCATATAACACAGTTTTTCTTCTCTGTCCCTCCTTTGGTTACAGATATAAAATTTCTTACACTTCATCCTCTCTGCATCATTGGTTGTTCATCGATTTGACTTCCCTCCTGATTTTTTAGGAAATAAAGTGTTTTGCTGAGATATTGAAAACCTTACAGCTAGGGAGCTGGAATTACTGTGGATTTTGGCATTGGGTATCCATGGGCTTTTCCAGTTTATTTCTTTCAATAATCATCTAAATTTTGTACGGTTTATAACTTTTCTATAGAAAAAAAGTATCAACAGCAATTCCAAGTTATCTTCCTTTCTTCTCCTGATGGAAATTCAGAGGTTAATTCTCAGAGTTGTATGGATTATTAATTTTATTTTTTATGTTGTTGTTTCTATGAGGTGTTTTAGTTCAGTATTGTTTTATGGTCTCCCAATAAAATTTTAAATTTGGTTAACATAACTCCTGAGTTAAGGCCAGTCAGAATGGTCTTTTTACGAATCATAGAAATATACAGAGAGATTAGAAATCCCTCATAAATCTTTAAGAAAGTTAGCCCTGGTTTTTCCCTCTTTCACCCAAGTGACTGTGATAAACATTTCACCCAAGTGTCTGTGATAAATATTTCACCAAGATTTTTCTCCACATCTAAGTGGCCTATGATTTCTGAGACAGGATAGAAAATTTGTTCTACCAGCTTTTGTTGGATTGTATTTCCAAGGGTTTCTCACCAATCACAAAAAAGTGTTGGACTACATAACATCTGCAACGATTTCCACAAAGATTTCTTATGGGTGAGTAAGTGCCACCATTTGTAGGCTTTCCCTATGACAAGTGATCTTTTTATTTGATATCTCCCCTGGTTTTGTATGGAGATAGCATAAATAATCTTTCCTTAATCACATTCTCTGAGCTGTCTATGCCTTCTTAGGCTTTCAGTATGTGCACTAATAACATATGTGCTGTGTCTCTTTTTTAGGCTGTAAACCTCCTTCATTGCTTCCTGAAGAACTTTCTCCATTTATTTTTGTCCACACATTTGTCCATATCCTTGTTACTTTTCAAAAAGTTTTACTTTTTTGATGTGGAAAACCAGAACTGCACATAATATTCAAGCACAAAGAGATATAATACACTCTAGCCTTTTCAGATGCTTCTTTTTCCCCTAAAAAATCATAAAATCATGGAATTATTTATGTTAGAAAAGACACTTAAGATCATCAAGTCAAACTGCTAGCCCAACCCTGCAAAGTCCAGCACTAAACCATGTCCCTAAGCACCACAAACCCGGAAAGGAAATGGAAGTGATTTGTACACTGAGCTGGGAGTTTTGCAATGATTTCCAAGGCAATTAGGTAAAAATGCAAAATATGGCAGAAGAAGCACAGTCAACCAGACAGTTTTTCAGGAGGATGGGGTCCCAGAGAGTCTGGCCAAGGGAGGAATGGTCTGAGTAAGTTTAGTAAATGGGGATTTTGTCACAATCTGAGCACAAGATCCAAAATTACCTTGCACACAAGAAAGAAATAGCCCTTTAAAGGCTGTTGTCCCTGTGCACAGTAAAAAGGGTCTCTTGGGAAATACTCATCTGAAACATTTATACATATCTGTGCTTTATATAAACACAGCTATTACTTCAGAAGTGCAAGCAGCACATCTGAAGGCAGATTCATCCTGCATTTTTTCCCCTCAAGGCCACCCAAACAGCTACCAGGGCTCTCATGCTTTTTTGAGCCTGTCACTTGCAGCTCTGTCCACATTGCTGCAGACCAGGAAGAGCACAAGTCCCCTGCAGACACACGCACACTGCCTTAAGCCTCTCAAGAAAGGGTGAGGAAGAGAGGGGCCAGTAGGGACTGTGGCTCAGCAGAGGCACCATGAAACATTAACATTACACACACCACAGACTAAGTGCCAACTGCAGCCTTCAGCAGCCCAAAGTTTTCAGGCAAAGCCAGAGTCTGAGTTTGGCCATGCAGCACAGTAGCCACCACGGTGTCCTGTGGATGATACGTGCTTACCAGTGCTACTATGAATTTTCTTCATCTTTTTCCCTCTCTTCCTTCTTTAAACACTCAGCAAAAATTAAACCTTTAGAAATTTAAGTCTAAATTATACTAGGTTTCCAAACTTAAATCCTCCACACGTAAAAAACCATTCCTGCATCACCAATATAACTTTTCAAGGCAAAATTACATATACGTTGTGTTTGCTGTTCCACTGTGATAAATACATAGTGATAAATATGTTCCTCTTGTGGCATGCAAGTCAACCACTTAAAGGGTGTATATTCTAGTTGAGTTGAAATAATTTTCAGGAGTTAACAATTTTCTTTTTGTATTGCCTGACATTTTAAACTCACAGGACCCAACCTGGTTTGTCATGGGACTGCCTAACATCTCTGTTCTAGAGTGGTATTAGGCATCTTAGAGTGAAATGAGCATCAGGCCCCAAATTTAGGTATGCCTGTGAGCATATGGATGGATTATCAGGTATCTTATTGAAGTAGAACCATTTTCCTAATTTTGTTAATGTTTTTGATGCTATGTCAGGCTATTGCTGTACACCTGAAGCTTTAACTGAATCCAAATTAAAACATGTAGTAGATGCTGGGGCACAGCTACATAGTTGTTTACCCAATTCTGACTACAGGACAGAGTGTACCAAAACTCCTTTGACTTTAGGAAGAAATTCCATATACTGTTAAAAATGGAAATAAATGTAGCTATATGGAATAGTAACTGACAAAGATGGATGAGCCATTAATTCCATGCAAGGGAAGACAGCATGGTTAGTTTGGGTCTTTTGAGCATAATATAGCTGGGAACTTTCCATGTACACCTGCACTTGTGTGATTCATATATAAATTTTTATATGTTCTTAAATTATTGTCGAAAAAAATGAACATATGGACAGTAAAATACACGTTGTAGTTCAGCAACAATTTTGGAGGACATATAATCCTGGAACAACAATACGAGGCAGCCCTGGGAAAATCTCTGGCCTCAAGGTCAATGCAGTCAAAAGCAGTCAAAGGAGTTGTGTCTGTGTCATCAGTCCCATCTGGCATGAGAGTGATGCAGCTGTTTTGTGAGATGGAGGCCACAATACTCTTCACAACGAGTCTGGGAGGTGAAGGGCATGTTAAATCATCAAGGGACAGCCTCAGTTCTGGTGCCGTGGGCATACTCTTCTGTCGAGCAAAACCTTACCAATTTTGAAGGCAACAGCAATGCTGCCCAGAGGCCGACCCTGCACAGCTTCTGCTGTTCCTTTCATGGGCTGTGGCTGGAGGGGAAGATGCTGTCTTCATCAGCATCTGTGCTAAGGGGGTTTTGTCTGATTGGATTAAAACAATTTTGCCTTCACTTTACACCACTGCCATCCTTTCATCCACTGCAGAGGAATGGGAGGAGAAACTGGTCTTTAAGCAGCAAGGAAAAAGGAGTGCAATGGGGCTTAGCAATGGACATGTACAGTGAACATGGAGAACAAGATCTGAAGTGGTATTATTTGTCTTTCCTGCAGGATTTGATAGAATAGACTCAATTTTTTGATGTTTTCAACGCTGTAATTTAAAGCCAAATCCTAATGTCCTCCAAGTTGAGCTGCCTTTCAGATACATCAGATTTATGCTGGCATAAAACTCTCTTGGTTTCAGGGAAGCTAATCTCAGTTTATTTAATGTGCTGTAAATCAAAGACTATATGGAAAAAAACCAGCTCAAAGACAGGTTAATGGGAATGTGACCCAAGCAGGGGCTAAGAAAAGTGACCGTTAGTGTGTAATGACAAAAAAGGACATTCATATTCAAGAATACTTGCCAAAAGCCTACACCTTTTACACTCAGTCTTTAGTCTCACCAGAATGCCTTGATTTATGTTTCTGTCCATTTCCACACTCTTGCTAATATTTCCATGTCTCTCTGTATATGAAATTACTAGATAATCTCTCTCCTTTTCCTTTCCTCTCCATCCTGCCTGTCCTAGAGATATATATCCTACATGAGATCACGGTTACAGTATTCTTCCATGTGGTCCAATCCTGAAAAGTTATTTGCAAGGCCTTTTCTGTGGTTATTCTTTGGAGGATGTTTCAGGAGCAATGTGTTGATATTGGAGAAAAAGTGACACATCTAAGCAGACAAGGGTGATCTTTAATGAAACATGGAAAGAATTACAGATGGAAGATCATAGCCATGAAGTTTTAAAGATGAAGCTGCAGCTGAGTAACCTGACTGAATGAATCACCAAAAAGTTTTTATGCCTGTTTAAATTTTGATAAAGAGGAATAGTTTCAAAGGACTTGACAGTGGAGATTTTGAACTCACAAAATAAAAGCCCACAAAATCCATTTCCTTGGAATGAAGCGTGATTTTGCTGAAATGTCACATTTTCCTCTCACAAGAGAAGGACAATTTTCACAAATTAGAGAAATTTCAAAACCATATTCTTAGCTATAATTGAAAGGTAAGCAATAAAATATAGTTTTGGTAAGAAAACAAGAATTTCTTTTTCTACAGTCTAGTGAAAAACTGTTGGATCATTAATATTTTGTTAGTGGAGAAGTGAGTTGTGGTTATGGCTCAACAAACCTCAGCACAAATTATGCCAGAAATATCACATGGAGGAAAATCCTTCATTCCCCCTGTACTCCCACCTTCTATTGAGAGCTGTAATTACAAGGTTCTTATTGAGCAATATTATAGAGACACCTACTTGCCTTGCTCTGCTTAAGAGTTTGTCAATGCTTCCATTATAAACCTCTCCTTTCAGGGGCTCACATGACTGTAAAATTTTGTACTGGATTGAAACTTGGCATAAGATCATAGCAAAAAAAAGCATGTTTTTTCCCACAATTAGTTTTTCTTCAAATTTGGTCATTGGAAAAACCCCAGAAACTACAAATATTAAAATAAAAGCTATTTCAAAACATAAGCTTTCATATGTTTTTATTTGCTTTTATCCCCATCAATGTAAAAAAAATCAAACCCCCTAACAAATAAGTTAACATTCCAGATGTAGTTCAGCACTTACAGAGCAAAGACATTCAACATTAAAGCTGGAGTCACAGTGGTTTCTTAGCAGTGGGTGATCTGTCATTCCATATGGACTGACTACAAAGGTGTGAGTGAAGTATGGAGTTACAGTCTTAATTCTGAATTTCCTTACCTTGGTGAGTTTAAGACAGATGCTTAATGCTCTTTGAATGTAGTGGCTTATATACTTTTAATTCAAATGTAGTTTTTGGACATCATGCCCAGAACTGTTTTGAAAGTCTTTCCCCAAAGGTAGGAAAACGAAAATATGTTGTCATTTCCCACTGCTCCCTCAAAGGAGGGGTTTTGTTTGCTGTTCTGGATTACTGTTCTGATTTTTCCCCCCCTCACGCCCCCATTAAATGTACATACAAGGTGGGGCTTTTTTCCTTGCTAGTGAAGACATGAGGTATTGGTATCACTTCCAGTAATCCAAGGAGAAATTAAAAATTATATGATATTCTATGTATTTCTTTCTTGCATGAACATTTTAAATATTTGCTAAAGGGTAGTTTAGAAGCTGTGGGGAAGGGAAGGGAAGGGAAGGGAAGGGAAGGGAAGGGAAGGGAAGGGAAGGAAGGGAAGGGAAGGGAAGGGAAGGGAAGGGAAGGGAAGGGAAGGGAAGGGAAGGGAAGGGAAGAGGAAAGAGGAAGAAAAAGCAAGAAGGAAATAGAAGAGAAAACAGATGAGAGGAAATTAAGCTGCAGTGAGAGAGGAAGGCAGAATGGGGGAGGTGGGTGGAGAGAGAAAAAGAGTGCAAAATTTCAAGAAAGAAAGAAACAGAAAGAGCCAGATGTAAATAAAGAAAGAGAGGAAAATACTTTTTTCTCCTGTTTGAATTCAGAAAATGATTTTATAAGTGTTTTCAAATTAAACCACATTTTGCTGAATCAATAGCTTTGGTGTGAATGATAAAACCATCATTAAAGACCATGCTTTAACCATGAGTATCATGTAGCTTGTTGTAAAATATTTTTGTGATCTTAATTGAACCCTCCTAATATTTTTGAAAGGCATATCAATCAGTTTTTTTTATTATCTGCAAAAGGTTCACTGTAGTATTTTCTATTTCATTGTTGACTGGTTTCTTAGAGTAAATTTAAAACTCTCCTAAAGTATACACATTAATAAGGAATGTTTATGATCATATGTAGTCCAAAAGTAAAATGTCTACCTTCTTCACATAAGAACAATCATAAGGACAATTAACTTAGAGTCTAATCCAAATTGTGTTAAATTCAATCAGGAAACTGATTTAAAGTCTACAAGGTGTAACCTCCAGTTACCAAGGCTAGAAGTATATGCTAAAATCTTAGCAACCAAATAGAAGAAATAATATCAGCTTCTAGCATCTTTGAAGCTATCTGTCCTTAACCCTTCCTTACCCACCATATAGACCTTTGCATAATCAAGGCATGAGTGATTTTTGTTGTTTGTCTTTGGGTTACACTGACACAGTCATATTAGCTTGTAGTGAGTCTTTATGAGAGAACTAGCACCTCCTCCTCCTCCTCTTGGTATATCTGTTCAATTATGAAAATTTCTACTGTAGATAATTTTTTCGTACTTTTTTTCACCTTTTTTTTTTTTTTAATCCTTTTTCTGGGCTAAAATGTTCCCCCTGCTTTCAAGTCCAGAGGGTAACTATTGGAACATTTGAGCTAAATCCCTTTAACCATTTTTACATCACTGACAAAGTCTGCTGAAGCCAATGGAAAGGTGCCCACTGACTTCAATAATTTTTGGATCACACAATTGCTGTTTTAACTCAGATATTTTTCACTGTCATGGGCTATAAATTATCCAGGAGGACATGTTGCTAGCACAAAATTTGTAATCACCACAGGCAGGAGCTTTTCCCAATGGCTACACCTCTGGACCTACCCTACTTTTGTTCCCTTTAACACCAATGTCATTTATACATCTAATTATATCTTACACATCTTATACATTTAAGAACCAAGATAGGGAATCTAAGGATACATGTTTCTTGCAGACAGGCCCCACCTTTGCTGTGCTGTCTGTAACAAAGAACATTATCTCACAATCAGTGATTCATATATAATATGAGTATAAAATTTTTGGTCAACTGACAGGTCGTGCAGAATATCCTCATATTAATGGGAATGCCAATGCTGCAAGAGTTGCAGAAAAGGGAGAAGTTAGGGCTACAAAGGGAAGAGAACTTGGGGCACCTGTGTGTGACTCTCCAGCCACGAGCACAGTAAAGACCTTGGATGAAAAGTATGTGTTGGTCTCTGTTAAAATAGACAGATGTAAACAAAGGATATGAGGAAATTCACAGAACTAGCATGAGATAACATGCACTGTCACAGGTAAAAGTTGGCAAAATCTTTTCAGCAATTTAATTCATTAAAAAAAATGTGTTAGCCCAGTAAATGAATTTGAATTGGGTTCTTTGAACAGTTCTTTGAAACTGTGCTTTAAAAGTACATATATATTTAGAAGGCTAGAGAGGAAAAAAAGGAAAAAGCAGGGGATTTACTTTCTGATACACACTTTGCCTTAGCAGAATAAATACAAACTTGTACCAGCAGCCAGTAGATTTTTCTTTCATATATTGCCCTTCGTAGGACAATTTAATGAATTTGGCACTATGCTACTATGAGAATCATAGTGTGGTCCAAGGGTTCACACATCCTAAGGAGAGCTCTAGCCCATAATACAGAAAAATATTTTCTGATTTAAAGCTAAATGGAAGTCTATCACTCTATAACACTTTCTAACACTATCAGAGAGGGTTTTTTTCCATCTGCAAAGTCCATTAGACAAAAGCCTGATCCCCTGGCTTTGGGCTGGGTGAAGTGCCTCAGACCACATGTCACCTTGCATTTGTTTTTTAACTATGCCCAAAAGACAATTTGAACTTTTTCAAACTGAGCTGAAAATGTAAGGTAAAATCTTTCCTTTTTCACATGTGTCACCTGCGATCAACGCAGGCCGGCGACCTGGTTCTGGAGAGGACCACGGCGTACTTACAGACTGGCCGGACACACGCACGCTACACCAATGTGATGGACGGCGAAATGCAATTTATTAATGTCGGACACCCCCTTATATAGCTTTGGGGTGCCCACGTAACTGTCTTGGGGTTACATAACTTGGTTACGTCGCTGGAGGGGGAGTGCCCTAACTCCTCGTGACAACCCGAGGGTCTTCCGGGCGGAGTAGTCTAACTACATTTCCCCTCCCTCCATGACAATTAAACTTTAACTTGAACAGAAACTGTATGAACAACTGGTTAGTAACATGCAAACAAACCGAACTGTTAGTAGACAGAACAACTTTAACTCTTAGGTTAACTGCCTCTGTTGCAGAAGCAAAATGTCAATCCGGCTTAGCCGGGCTTTAACGAACTGGGTAACTTTATTGAGTAAACAAGGTCCGAAAATGAGGGCAAGTATAACAACAACGAGGGGTCCTATTAGGGTAGAGACAACTGGGGCGATCCAGGGATGTTGTGCAAACAGGGAATTAAACCAGTTTTGCTGTAACAGCTCATGGCTGCGACGCTCTAGTCTGTGTTTGAGTTCGGCCATAGATTGGCGAATAGGTCCGGAGTGATTAACATAAGTGCAGCATTCCTCGTTCAGAGCAGCGCATAGTCCTCCTTGCTGCATAAGCAAGAGTTCCAGTCCTCGTCTATTCTGAAGCACCATTTCTGAGAGGGAAAACAAGGACTCCTCAAGCTTAACAATATTCTTATGTATTTCGAGGAGGTCCTCGTCAATTGTCCGTTGTAGCTGTTGCAGGCTTTGCTTCTGGGTGGCTAATGAGGTAATACCTGTTGCTGCTCCTGTCCCTCCGAGAGTCAGCAATACTGCAAGGCTGATGGCCGTGGCGATCTCTCGCCTTGCTCGATGAGGTTCAGCCTCGAAGTGCAGCATTACCTCTTTGTCCGTGTGGTAAAGGATTCTGGGGACGACAGTTACTTGGACACAAAAGTCTTTAGCTTCATCAAAACGTCTTATGGAAATGCAAGGGGTGAGTCCTGTCGTGTGGCATGCCCACGTACTTCCCGCAGCCGGAATTGCCCACTCTTTCTGTCTGTTTAGGCGAACAGAAGAGCCACACAGCTCTCTGCTCTGAGGCTTCACCTGTCTGTTGCCTAAACAGACTCCGTACCCGGAGATAATCCCCAGGGTAATCCCTTTGCTATGAGTGTCCCACTTACACTGACTTGGGCTGTTCTCCTGGGAATAGCTAAATGTCTTATTGGAACCTATTCCCTCATAGAAAGGTGGTCTGGAATCATAGCATAGCCAGCACGATTTGGTGAGATTGGGCTGGGTGGCATTCAGGGACTTAAAAGCTGCGTCTAGCATTCGGGCAAACAGGTTTTGTGGGGAAGCTTTGGGCTTAGGATCAGGTTCGGTTTGGCTCAGTGAGGAAGTAGTAACAAGTGACTTTTTGGCTTTTGTGGTGGTACTCACAAGCTGCTCATCTTTTGGAAGGACTGCCAATTCGTTCGGTCCTATTGCTATGTGTCGTTTGGGCAATGGGGACCTGACAATTTGGATAACAGTGCTTAGGTCAGGAGGTCTACTCAAAGCTCTGTCACTTCTCACATATACTGACCACAGTTTGCCTACCGACCAGGACGGATCTTGTGGTCGCAGGACAGTGATGGTGAGGTGTGTGCAGGTTCCTAGGCGAAAGCCTTCATACTCGGTACCGAAATTACAATTAAAAGGCCAGCCTGTGACTCTCAGGAAGTCATCCTTTTTAGGAGGATTCCACCTGGTCCGGGGGTTACCGGTTACTATAGTTTCACACCCCCAGTGTCCGCAAAACCAGTAACCAGGGCGGGTACAATACTCCTTACCAGGGTTGTTACTCGGGCACCAATACGTTTGTTTGTAGATGGTCGAGGTTGGTTCTCTGGGGTATTGTTTACCCCCTCCGCCCCAAAGGTCTTCGAGTCGCACCGTCCAGGCTGGAGAGTTGGTCTCAGATTGGCCTATCATCGCGTGGGTGATGAAGTTCCGGAACGTCCAGACGTGAGGCTGGTACGGGTGGTGACCGGCGGTCGCATGGAGTAGCACAGACCAGAGGCAGAGACGCAGAAGCTGAGTAAGGGGCTCAGACGGCGACCTATGCAGGAAAACCTGTAGGAAAATACTCAAAACACTCAACAGTTACAGTCACTGCGAGACAATGTGGGCAGGTAAAATCTATGTCTTACAACGAATCTCGGGTTTAACAGATTTGGAAGGACACCATTTAATGTCATCGTCCTTCTTTACCCCGGCATAACCTCTACCGGCCGCAATCAGCTTCCATCCTGTCTCCCACTCTCCCAACTCGTTTGTCACACTAACTGGGGGGCCGTCTTGGGTAGCTTCTATCGCCCAGTGTTTTTCTGATGGGGTTTGGTTTTGGTCTCCCCTAGAAAACTGATTCAAGGCAAGCATGGCAGTTGCTAATAGACGTGGCTGTTCTGATGGAGGGATGGTGGTGGTGAACCCTTCAGCCCTTGCTAGAGTCTCTAGCTTGGACTTTAGGGTTTGATTGGCCCTCTCTACGATGGCTTGGCCTGTGCTATTGTACGGAATGCCCTGTTTTAGGATGATGTCCCACTTTTCAGCAAACTCTTGGACCGCTTTCGATGTGAAATGTGTTCCGTTGTCGGTCTTGATTTGCTTGGGGATGCCAAGCCAGGCCATGGCTGACAACCAGTGCTGCACGGCAGCCTTGGAGTTCGCCTTAGCATGCTGAGTTCCGATGATGACGCCACTGAAGGTGTCCACAGTGACCGCAAGCCATGCTCTGGGTTTTAGCAACTGGCACAGCGTAAAGTCCGTCTGCCAAATTTCTGAGGGCTTCAGGCCTCTCGGGTTAACACCACTTGACCACAGAGGAGACTTCTGACAGTAGGGGCAAGTAGCCACTACGTGCTTGGCATCTGCCATAGAAATGTTGCATCGCTTAGATAGGGCTTTAGGTCCTATGTGCAGCGACTCATGTAGCTGGCGTGCGCTTTGCAGAGTCCACAGGTTCTTGGCCGCAGCGTCGGCCCTGTCGTTTCCTAGCTGGAAGTAGCCTTTGATGGGGTTGTGGCTGTTTATGTGGATGACTGTCACAGTGCCTTGTCGCGACTGCAGTGCCTCTTCGATAATTTGGGCAGCTGGTGAATTTGAGACGCCTGGGTGAGACATTGCCTGGCAGAGCTTTGCTGCAAACATCGAGTCGGTGACGATGTTGAGATGGTGGGTTTGAAACAGGTTGCAGGCCAGAGCTATTGCAGATGCTTCTAGGAGCTGGACGGACAGAGATTGATCCTTCATCTTCACACACTGCCATTGATCTTTCTCCTGCCATACCACTGCTGCTGTTGAGGTTGTTGATGAGGCGTCAGTGAACACTGTTGGACCGGGTTGAGGTCTGTCCAGAACCTTTGGTGGGAGGTCGATGTTCACTACAGAAAGTAGCTGTGTCCATGGGGGCCTTGCGGCATATCCAAGCTCTCCCCCAAATCCGAATAAAGCTAGTGCGAGGTGCTCTGAAAGTGCCACGGATGCAGAAGGGATCTGTTTCCTGAATGGGAGATATATTTTTGCTGGTTCTGAGCCTAGGTAACTCAGGGCTAGCTTTCTGCCCTTCATAATTACGCTTCCAATGCACTCCATTCCTGGAGAGAAGGCTCGTTGAGATCTCCCAAGGACGATCCATTGCACTGGTTTGGCTGACTCAGGAGGCCCTTGTGCTAGTGCTCCGACTCCTCCTTCCTTGGTAAAGTGCACATACAGATCCAGAGGCAGATCAGGATTCCACCTCGACAGTGCAGCTACTGGCAGTTGTCTTTCGATGTAGTCAAGCGATCTGGAGGCTTCTTCTGAGATGTTCTTTGATTCCCATGGATGTTTTCCTTTCAAGAGGTCATACAAAGGAGACATGACCTCTGGGGGAATAAGAACAACATTTCGCAGCCACTGCAGCGAGCCTACTAATTGTTGGATGTCATGGAGCGTCTTGATGTCGCGCCGAATTTTGATCACCGGAGGTGACACCTGGGAACTGTCAACTTTCACACCTAGAAAGGTGACAGAGGCGCCTTTCTTTATTTTTGCTTTCGCTATTTCGAACCCGTTGCTCTCAAGGGTCGTGGAGACTTCTGTCACGATGGTGTCCACCTGAGTTGGCGTAGGAGCGGCGATCAAAATGTCATCCATATATTGGATGATCGTGGCGTCAGGGCGCTTTGCTCGGACAGGGGCTAGAGCTTTGCTCACGACAATCTGACAAATGGTAGGGCTGTTGACCATGCCCTGCGGCAAAACTGTCCACTGGAATCTCAGGCTGGGCTGCTGACCGTTCGGGAATGTGATCGAGAACACAAACCGCTCTTTGTCATCTTGATGGAGCGGGATGGAGAAGAAGCAGTCTTTTATGTCGACCACGGCACAAGGTTGGTTCGTGGGTATGAAGGAATTACTAGGTAACTTGGTTTGCACCGGTCCCATCGGCTGAATCTTCTTGTTTACAGCTCGCAGGTCATGTAACAGGCGAAAACCTTCGCCACTGCGCTTAGGGATGACGAAAACTGGCGTGTTCCAAGGTGAGACGGATGGCTCGATGTGTCCTTTTTTCAATTCTCGCTCGACGAGCTGGAGTAGAGCGGATCTTCGAGGCTCAGCGATGGGCCACTGCTCGACATACACCGGGTCTGAGGACTTCCAGGTTAATTTAATTGGGATCGACGGGTACGCCGGAGTGGCCCTGAGGATAAATTTGTCACCCGCATGTTCAGCAATGCCTGAGCATCACGTCCCAAGAGGGGTGGGGTGTTAGAAAGGACGTAGATGTGCACACGGACAGGCTTCTCAACTCTGTCTGAGCCATATAATGTAATTGATATTGGGTCCACACTCTTCCTGGCTTGCTGGATTCCTCCAACTCCGGCCACTGCTACAGCGTCTTGCAGTTGCCAGTTTGGAGGCCAATGGGTGTCTGGAATAACTGTCACGTCGGACCCCGTGTCGACTGTGAAGAGAAGCGCCACGAACAAGCTGTCACGTGCTCGTCGGCAGACTCCCCAAACTTCTGGAGGGCGTTGGGCATCACAATTTATTGCCAGGGCCACCCGAGGGATGTCGCCGAGTCGGGGGTTGCCTGCGCTGTCTGCTGCGCTTGTGCGCCACCTGCTGGTGATTGAGGAGCCTGTGTCATCGGTGTTGGCGAGGAAGGCGTCTGGACCAGAGCATTGGGCGAAGCTTGAGCTATGAAGTTGGTTAGCTCTCTGGGGGGCAGCGGTGTAGGAAGGTGTTCTGTCCCCGAAGGTGTGAAGTAGTTGGGCCGCGGGTTGCTCCATCGGGGAGAGGGTCGCATGCGGCCAGATTGCCCCCTCCCCTGCCCGTTTCCCTGCTTTCTATTTTGGGTGCAGCATCGGGCTATGTGGCCTTTCTTACCACAGATCCAGCAGGGTCCTCTTGGTCTGGGTGCAGGTTGGTTCACGGATGGATGTTGGCTGAGGGCGTTGCGGCTTTGGACTGCCATCACCTCTGCTACAGCTGCGCCGACTGCTGCTGGCAGCGGGGCCATTGCCGCGCTGATTGCAGCTTGAACTGGAGCTGAATTTTCCTCTTTGACTACGTGTTTTATTATAGTCGCGATGTTGGAACCTGGAGGTAAGGACCGCAGCAGCTCTCTCGTTGCTTGGTTGCACTGTTGTCTCACACAACCTTCCAACACTGGCCCTTTTGCTTCTGGCGGCAAATCTGAAGCGTCTATTGCGGCTTGGAGGCGATCTATGAAGGTGGTGAAGCGTTCGCTTTCCGCTTGTCTGATGCCAGTCCATGGCGACGGTTTGGCGACGACCCTACAGGCTGTGCGGATGGCTTCCCTTGCGGCGCGGGTGGTGGCGGCAACCTCGGAGGCTCTCAGATGCTGAGCCTGTGCTTGGGGGCTTATCAGTCCTGGGTCTCGACCCATCAAGCGCTGTACACTTGAATTGCGCAGTGGGTGGGAGTCTCCGCTTACTCTAGTAAGCATTCTTTCTAAGTTATCTTCCCACTCCTGTTTGAACACGATCATTCCAGCCCCATCAAAAATCATGCGACATGTCTGTTTTATGTCGAAGGGCAGCATGTCATCGTTACCAAAAAGACCGTCTATTAGGGTAGAAACCATTGCCGAGTTAATTCCTTTGTCTGCTATAGCTTTGGCAATGGCATGCACTTCTTTAGGATTTACCGGTGAATATGTAGGTAGATTGTTATCTAGTCTCCTAACTGGGAAGATTCGCACTGCCGTCTCAGGCAGGTCAGCTAGTACTGTTTGGACCTTTTTCCAGTCCGTCAAAGGCATTGATTTAACAGTGCTTTTTTTATTTGCTTGCCATACATTTTTATTTCTGTGTTTGGTATAGGTCATTGGCATGTGGTCTGTGTCTGAGTCAGTGTTTGAGTCAGAATGTGAAGTGTCTGAGGATGTGTATTCGTCTGACTGACATGGAGTGGATTGGTCAGAGGGTTCTGGCAGGTTGAGCCTTCTGGTTGGGCTCCACCCTCTGTATTTCTTGGAGGCAGTGACAGCTGGGCTTGCTTTGCCCCGCCTCCTCTCTAGAGGTTTGTCTGTTCGAGAGCTTGCTCTCTGCAGGGGTTCTGTTCTCCCCTCGCAGCAGCAAGCAGCACCTCCCCCAGTGTGGTCCTGACCGCGCATGTGTGTGGCGGGAATTGGCTCGTCTGCGGCGGGAGCTGGCTTTTGGCCACGCCCCTCTTGCTCGGCTCCGGCGCCATCTTGCGGAGCATAGGGCGGCGGTTTTATTAATATTTCATTTTTATTCATATTACTAGTACCGTCATGGAAAAGCAAGGGAATACTGTGCTCGGGGTGTGGGTTTGGGTTAGTTTCGGGGTCGGGGTTTGGGGCAGGCGATGAGGGTCGCGAACGCAGAGGAGATCGCGAACGCGAGGGATCGTTAATTTCAAGCGGCGGTTTCAGCTCTGAGAGATCATCATCAACCGCGGTCTGGGTTGCAGCGCCGACACCTAATTTTGGGATTATTCTTAAACATTGCTGCGCTGCTTTCCACGTTTCCTGCTCCTCGAGTGCTTTTCTGAGCGAGTCCATGACCCTCCCCCAGCTTTTTAAACACCTCCCGGAGCCCGTCTGAAAAACATCATCGGCAAGTGCGCTTGTGCACCTTGCCCAGACTTCGGAGTGAAGAATGTCGACCGGACGGTCGATGACTTTTAACTTAAGCAGCCGCGTAATAGCGGCATTAAAATCTTGGAACTTACACTCTATGTTCCACTGTTCATATATTTCTGAAATTACCTTGCCTAGATGCTCCATCGTAGGCGGTACTGGGCGCGTCCGCCCCGCCGAAGTCGAACGTAGCGCTTCGGCCGTCCTCTCCCCCAGCGAGTCTCCCGATTCCCGCAGCGGGCACGCTCCCGAATATCGGGGGGCCGCAGACCGGGTTTCGGCACCACTATGTTACCTGCGATCAACGCAGGCCGGCGACCTGGTTCTGGAGAGGACCACGGCGTACTTACAGACTGGCCGGACACACGCACGCTACACCAATGTGATGGACGGCGAAATGCAATTTATTAATGTCGGACACCCCCTTATATAGCTTTGGGGTGCCCACGTAACTGTCTTGGGGTTACATAACTTGGTTACGTCGCTGGAGGGGGAGTGCCCTAACTCCTCGTGACAACCCGAGGGTCTTCCGGGCGGAGTAGTCTAACTACACACATGTTAAAAAAAAAATAAAAAAAGAAACTCTCACTTGAACTTTACACATTTTTAAAAACTATTTCTCATCAGTCTAATTACTATTTATCCCTGTTCTAAAAAGAGAGGTTAAGGCAAGAGCTTTCCTGCAGACATGAAGGCTCCAGAGATCAACTGTTCAAATACTAGAGGTGCCTGTTAAAAATGCAGTGCTGCATTAAAAAAAAATAAAAAAAAGGTTTTTTTAAAAAAAAGTTACATTGTCTGAAAAACCAGGCTCACAGAGTCATAAAGAACAGCGTAGGTCATCTTCTCCAACCTCACCGTTCACAGCAGGGTGATTTGTTGGGGTCTGTCTCAGGCTTTCACCTTGCAACACAGAAGTTTCCTTAAGCCCAGTCATGTCCAGAACTGCATTGGCCTAATTGGGAAGAAAGCTGCAATTAAAACTAGATTTATTTAGATCACAAAGAAGAAGCACTGAATGGACAAGGTAAGTGTAAAACTGCAGGATCTTCCTTCAGTAATTTGTGCATTTATTTCATTCAAACTATGCCAGATAACACATGTGACTGTTGTGGAGGAAAAGAAGGCCACACATTTCCCATATTGATTGACTTATGATTTCTAAGGTATAAAAGTAGGTTTGCTGACAATACTTAATTAGGAGGAGCTGTTGACTCTCTCTAAGGCAGAGAGCTCCTGCAGAGAGACCTCAAGAAATTAAGAGAGATGGGCAACCAACAAATGTGTGAAATTTAACAAAGGCAAGGGCTGGATTCTGCACCTGGGACAGGACAACCCAGGATAGATACACAGGCAGGCTGGGGAATGCAGTGCCACAGAGAGGCCCCTGGGGATTCTGGTGGACAGAGAGTTGAACATGAGTCAGCAATGCCCTGGCAGCCAGGAGGGCCAACCCTGTCCTGGGGGCATCAGGCACAGCATGGCCAGCTGGGCAAGGGAGGGGATTGTCCTGCTCTGCTCTGCTCTGGGGCAGCCTCACCTCCAGTGCTGGGGGCAGGTTTGGGTGATGCAATGTAAGAAAGACATAAAGCTCTTAGAGAGTGTCCAAAGGGCAATGAGGATGGTGAAGAGCCTTGAGGAGCAGCCCTATGAGGAGTGGCTGAGGTCACTGGGTCTGTTCAGCCTGGAGGAGACTGAGGGGAGAGCTCACTGCAGTTACACCTTCCTTGTGAGGGGAAGAGGAGGGGCAGGCACTGATCTCTTCTCTCTGGTGACTGGCAGGATGTCTACCCACCCCTCCACTCTACCACAAACAGCTGGTGATAAAGAGATAACCTGGGGGCTAAAAGGCCCAGCTTGGGTTCATCTCTGTCACCAAAGGGGTTCAGGCCTCAGCTAAGAATCAACATCTTAGTCTGGAGAGCACATGTGGGGAGAGATAAAGGAAATATTCTTCACTAAGGGACACTGTTTTTGCAAGCTATAAAAGCACACACAGTTATTACAAAGGCAAAAGCCTCTACATGCACACCCTGAAGGTGTGAGGAACTTCTCCCTGACATTTGGATGCAAACCCCTGGTTACTTTCCCAGGAATTGAGGAAAAGGGTTTTGATGTGTGCTACACCAACAATTGGATGGTAAGATGCATTGAATCCTAAGCTTATACTATTTCTTTGCTAGCTGTAACTGAAAAGCGTACCTTATTTTGCACTGTATGTTAGTGTACTAGTAGTCCTTCCTTATTTTTTTTCCCTTACTCCTTACTATATACACAAAGTATATAGTTTGTGTTAAGTCTTAGTTAGTTTTGTGTCTATTAAATAAATAATTCATTCTATAAGAGACTGAATCAGCCATTATTAAAGAACTTGGGAATGACTGTGGGTATTGAGGTGCTGGCTGCCTCAATAAAGTTACTGCCTGCTGCCAGAGGCCTGGGCAAAAGGCAAGGACTTATCTAAAGCCCCACATCCATTTGTAACAGTAACCAGTGACAAGACCCAAGGGAAAGGCCTGAAGCTGTGTCAGGGGAGGTTGAGGCTAGGTATTAGAAAAAGATTCTTCACTCAGAGGGTGGCTGAACACTGGCACAGGCTCCCCAGGGCAGCGGTCACAGCACCAGCCTGACACTGCTCAAGAAGCTCTTGGACAATGCTCTCAGGCACATGGTGTGACTCTTGGGGTGTCCTCTGCAGGGCCAGGAGCTGGACTTCGATGATCCTTGGGGGTGCCTTCCGACTCACTCTGATTCTGTGCTGGGAGTACTCAGATGCTTTCAACTACCTGCTAATGTAGTTCTGAGAGTGCTTTTTAACTAGATTTAGTCATTGTAGTATGGGTTCGTAAGGACAAGCTGCAAAATATTTGTATCTCCTGAGTCAACCCATATCTAATTTGCTGAGAATTTTCTTGATTCACCTGCTGAATAGAAGATTCACCTGAGTAGAAGAAGAAAAAAAAACCCTGAAAAATGTATAGGAAGCATTTTGTTTTCTTTTTGTGCTTCTTTTCGAACCAGAGAGAAAATACGAGATAAACTCTGTCTCACAATCAGATTTCATTTCAAGAGTTGAGACACCAATAGGAAAATATTTGCAACAAACAGACAAGATAAAGCAGTGAAAGACCCTGAAAGCAAAGGAATAAAAAGTGATACTATATATTTTCTTAGCAGGTGTTAGACAGAGATAAGAGTAGAAGGCATAAAACTGAAATTAAATAGTTCCTGTATCTGTGATTGCAAATGGTCAAGAAATTAGGCAATTTGTAAATCGTTTTCAGTCTGTCATATGTGAAATACCAAGTGGAGGTAATTTCAGTGGCAGGAAGACCAAAAGCCTCATGGCTGTGGAGGCCTAGCTTTATTTCAGACGTTGGAATGCTTCTGCCAGATGTTGAATCTGCCTGAGATCTCTGAAGGGCAGAAGATGTCCTTTCACATGGTCTATCTACACTGCAGCCAGAGTAACCTCACTGGAGCTGTTCTGATTTAGAGCAGCTGAGAATGTGGCTTTCTGTGGGAATGATTCGTCCTAACTGAATGCTTTTCTGAAAATATCAGTTATGACTAAGACAGGAAAAGAAGGAAGTCTCCTTCCTATATGAGGAAGGAAAACCATAGTCTCTAGACTGTACCTTAAAAAAAAAAAAAAAAAAAAAAGTGTTTTCCACAGCTTGAGAGTTTAAGTGTTTCTTACCTCTATCAATTGCCCCAGGGAGAACTACAAGAGCTCACTGTGCTTCTGCCTGCTAGAATGAATTACAATAGTTAAAAGATGGAGAAACATCTGAGCTTGAACCTGCACTCAATTAGCTGGTCTGGGAGTAAGGGTGTGAAAGAGAGAGCTGCTCCTGAACAAGCAGGGTGAAGTGCCTGAAGCCTGGGTAGGCATCCAATTCTTGCTCTAATTTTTGAAACATTTTCCCCTGTGGCTGATTAAAATTAAACGTCTCATTTAGAAAATTCAAACATTCATCTGGTTCCTTATTATGAAGCACTGAATGCAGCTCTGTACTAGGGAGATCCTACTAGTTTTGTTCCTTCAGGCCAGCTTTAGTTGACACTGATTATGTTAAGCAATCATTTATCTAAGAAAAGATTTAGTTTAGTTGCTATCTCTCCAATAATGCAGTTATCTCATATTTTATGTCTTGCAGAAATTATGCAGCTGGATGCATAGAATATAACTTATTTAGAACTAAAAACACATAGGTTACTGCTAAAATTAATTTCATTTTAAATACCATGGCTCATCCTCACCTCATCCAAAACCTACTTCAAATAGTACCCTTTTCATGGACTCCACTGAAAACTGGGGAACTCCCTCAAATTTATTATTATTTCAACATTTAGGAACAATTGCCTGTAGGAGACTCCTAGACAATTGAGCTCTTTTCAGTTTTCCTGAAGAAATAGAAGCATAAAATTCCTTTCCAACCAAAAAGCTGATGTATTTGCTGCTCACTAGAAGCCCAGGTTTACTGCTTATGAGGCTTCAGGCCCATCTTAATGAAATGCTAATGCAATTCGTGTCATAGTCACAGATTTCTATTTTTCTTTGCTCAAATGAGACTCTGTAGATCAGGTACAAACTTGTAAATTAAACTCTATTTTGTAACTTATTTTTACATCTTCAGGTAGCCAAATAGAATATTCTCTCTCAGAAATAATTTAAACACTGTTTAAAACAATTTTCACAAAGCCCTTACAATGGAACTTCTGTTTGATCACATTCAACCTTGCTGCAGTTGTAGCTTTAAGCATACATGACTCAGACAAAAAAAGAGATTCTAAGCAATTTATGTCTCTCTCCTTATTCAGTGTGTGCTAATCACGTTGCCACCCACTTTTTTTTGGTAAATGATTTACAGTCCTAGTGAATATAATCACCTGCAGTATCTGAGTCACAGAGAATGTTTTTGAACCCTAAACCTCTGCAGGCATGGAAAGGAACTGAGCACCTCCTGCTCCTCATGAGGTCTCAGCAGACTCATAGTTTTGCACATATTCGTGCTCTAATTACATCTCACAGCAGGTGTTTTCTAAATCATTCTTCTCAGGTGAGGCAAACTATTTATACAGGAAAATATTAACCTGAAGGCATGTTCATATTTTCAGAGAACAGGCAGTCCCTCCCACGTGTCCCTCAGTACCTTTAGCAAAACACAGACTTTACTAAACTTATCTTTTTATAATAAAAATGAAGAAGCAAACTCATGATCCTGATGTTAAATCCTCTTGGACCAACCTCACTGCAAATGGAAGATCTGGGATTGTGTTTTATATTTTAGCCTACAGGTCTACTGTGCCATAATATTATTAGAAGCAGGGATTTTTGCCTCCCACCTGCCCACCCCAGCTCTCAATGCTCTCAGCTGTCAGATGTAAAGTTCTTTGATTTTAGTGTTTCCTCGTGCTGGGAGCACTTCTTTTGGGTCATATGAAGAGAACAACAAAACTAGAGCACCTTCTGAAAAGGTCAACCCAGCAGCATTCTTTCAGGATTCTACAAGTTTTCTCTTCTGCACCTACCTCTGCAGGGAAGGGGTTTTGTTGCCTTTTTTTTTTTTTTTTCCTATTTGTTGGAGCAAAAGTCTCTGTACAGAAAAAAAATGCTAGCATGCCCCACCCAAACATGAAAGAATTCAGCAATGTGGGGGGTTTTTATTACAAAGAGGTGGCAGCCTGTTCAGCACAATGTCCTAGCCACTGTTGTAAAATCCTTTAAATAGTTTAGTGCTTGGTATTTCAACCTGAAGTTTGACAAGGATAATTTCAACTTATAGATATTCCTTTCTCTTTTCCTTTTAACAAGACAAAACTCTGACATTCTTCTTAAATTCTATTAAAGATTTTAATATTAATTTTTATGACATGACATGCTGGAAGTTTTATGACTCTTTAAGGTCTGAAGCAGATTCTTTGCAGAAAGTACAACCAAAACAGAAGTGCAAGATTGAAAATGAAGCTTTTCCCTCAGGTTTCCAACAGTCATAGCCCCATTTAAGGGTGATTTTCACAGCACATGGCCTTATAGTCAAGGTTAGCATACAGCAAATGTGCACCATTTTTTAACATTGCTGTTTTAGCATTACTCTGAACAGTGTAGTGCTTATGTTCATAAGGTAGCAAAATATGAACTCTGGAGTAGCTAAGTTGAATTCTATTAATTTAGTTACTTATTTTTAAAAGATTATATTAAAGGAGAGAAATAGGAAGGAACAAGGTGGTAACGAACGATGATCCATGAGAAGTAAGGCAATAATGTATATCTCACCTTCCAGGAAGATTAAGGATTAGCTGAAACCAGTTCAAATTAGTTGAAATCAGTTGAAATTAGTTCCTTTCTGGTAGTTCCCTGAGAAGCCCTCAGTATCAGGGAGAAAAGATCTGTGGTGTCCCAGTGCCTTCCCAAACCATGCACTCCTCTCCTTTGGTTTTTGATGAAACCTCCATGTATGATGAAAGTGGAAGCTATTTTCAATTGTTTTGTTGCATTGCTATGCTGTGCTTCTACAACCCACTCTTTTCATCTACACCCCTGCTAGTTATGAGATATTCTCCTAAATCAGTTTTTCTTTGGTTTTTTCCAAAGCTTTTTGCCTATTTCCATTTGTCAAGCTGTAATTTTGATCAGTTGTGTCGATTTTGTATGTTTCCACAGAGTTGTAAACAACTACATACACTGAGCTCAGTTTGTGTTATGATGGCCAGCTGAGGGAACAACCAATGCAGAGAGTGTAGTCAGAATAAAAGTATCTTTGTGCTCTTCCAGTATTAAAGCAGCTCCAGAGTGCTCCCTTCCAAGACTCAGGGCTCATGGAAACAGGAATGCCCAGGCTGTGGATCAGACAGTGAGCTGGGATTGGACCACATAATGTTTTGACGTGATTGATTTTTATCATGGCATGATTCCCTCAAGACATGAGAGATTTTCAAGTGGCCTCTTAAACAACTTTTTTTTTTTTTTTTTTATTATTGCTTCTATGCTTTTGGACAATATGACCCAGGTATGGCTTCCCAAGGGTGAAAAAATTGTGTTCAGCAGGAGACAGAGCAAGTGGTAAGTGTTTGCTACTAGGTCAGACTTCCTCAGAGCTGACAAGCTCATTTGGAGACCAGATGTGGCAGGAAAAAAAAAAAAAAAAAGGCAAAAAACACCAAGAGAAATTTTCAGTAAGTGAATTACACTTTTAATATGCTGTTCTCTGCCGGTGGTTCTCTGGATGAAATAATTTTGTACCATATAGAACTGCTGCCTACCATCATGCCCAGAAGCATGGGTAGAGTTCATTAAAAAAGATGTTAAAAGACTGCTGTTAAAAATGCCAAATCAAGCAGTTAAAAGGTAAGAAATGCCAGCAATAAGGTTGTCTTACCAATGGCATTCCTGAGCGTAATATTGTAGCCTTTAAACTTATGATAATAACTGCCCCACAGCCCTTTTTATTTTTCATTTGATCAGTGCCTCTTTTGCTTATCTTGATCTGGCTCTTGTTGGATTATTTGAAACACTCTCATTGCTTTACGTGTTGCAGTCCTTAAATTATATAGTTCTTGGCTTTTAGTTTTTGTTTCATTACACAAAGGGAAGCTGTTCCCATAATTCCTCAGCATTTCTAAGTGAGAATTACATTTAATACTGCCTTTCTGATCACCTTTTTTTCATAATATTCAGCCTGGTTAAATAAGCTGAAAAACAGCTGACTACCTCTTCCAATCACATTAAAGAGTTGATCATAATTCATATGCATAAACAGAAGAATTAAAATTTAATTCATTTTCATTTCCTACTTTCTGAATACTTGGCTTTTTAACATAATAGAATGCTTTCAGTTAAAAAAAAAAAAAAAAAGGGCCCAAAAACCCAAACCAAAAAAAACAAAAAAAAAAAAAACCAAACAAACAAAAAACCAAAAGCCACCCCCCCAAAAAAAGCAAGCACCACCAGACTGTATTATGGACCATTTTCATGGTATGTCTTCTACTGGATGAGCACCTCCCCAAAATGGTAGTTCTTTCTTCAGATGCCAGGGACACTTAGGAACAGCTCCCACTTTCTCCTAACACACTTGTTTCCATATTCTTAACTCACAAGGCTGCCCCAGCTACCACCTATTGGTTCACCACTAGTGCAGCAATCATTCTTTTGAAGGAGACAGACTCCTAACAAATTAGATGCTTTTAAAATCTAACTACAACAAAACAGAGTATGCAACAGTCTACTGTGTGCCATTTCAGCCCTTGTTGTGACTGTTGCTGTGGCACAGCAGTTAATGCAAAAACTCTATAAAGTACAATGTTAGGATATATTACCATTTACGTGGTAAATATTTGATTTGTTTATGCTTTATTTTTATGGTTTATTGCATTACCCGTACCACTTATTTCCTATGGTACATAACTTCTAAGTATCCTATCTGGATCTGAAAAAATGCATTCAATTTAAAGCACTTCTTAGTTTCGAAAAAAAATTTATTCATAAAACCCACTTTGTAATCAGTCCCACAAAAAAAAAAAAAAAGCTTTCACATTTTTATAGGTATTTTATGAAGACAGATGTGTAGCAAAGTTATTAGCGGGTTGTCTTACATCATATTCTTCTAGACGATGTTATAAATTGAAAAATATGATAATGAGGAAAATGCAATAAGGATTAGTAAAAGTACTGATGGCTGCATAATTCTCAAGGAAACAGCTTTCACCTACTTTCATAGAAAATGTCCTCATGATGTCCTCACCTGCTTTCCAGCACAGAGCAAATCGACTGTGCTGGAAGCTTGAAACATTGAAATGCAAATGCCTCAAGCACAACTAGGAGTTCAGTGATTTCCAAACTATTTATCACTGTTGAATTCTGTGCAAGAGGAATTTATCGCCTCCAGGCCTTCAACTGACCAAACAGTGAATAAAATAAAAAAGAAAATCTGCTGAATATGCATTTCTGCACAAGTTTCTTCTTGTGTGTTAATTCTTTGAATAGTGTTCTCTTTAAAAGCCTTGTAGGACACCAACCATTTATTGTATCTCCTCTTTTTCTTTGTATTACACCTTTGCTAAGATTTTTCTCCATCCTTTTATCAGAAAAACAAATTTATACCGGCAACAGTGTCCACTCACTTTCTATCTTTTTTAACATTACAGGTTGAAATTTATTTTACAATAATTATAAGTCAGGCTTCTTACAGTCAGGCCCCCAAACTTTCTTACTTCTTATTAAAATCTTGTCTTGTAAATATCCTGTTTTACTTCCCCTTAAGTTTGTTATTGTTTCTGTCACAACAATGCCTGTAGTTCCTAAACAAGACTGGGAAAAAACCACATCATATTACTTTCTCTCTAAGCACCTTACAAGAGGCAGGATCTTTTCAAAGTGTTGTAATGGTACAAATAAGACAGGCAGAAATGGTAAAAAAAAGGTATTATCAACATCTTTGCTTTATAGTTGAAGAATGGAAGATGTGGAAGTGGTCTGGGTATCTAGGTGCTAAACTATGTATTTAAACACCTTTAAAAATCAGCCTGTGGAGGAGCTGCAAAATGAAGGGACAGCTGTTGAGAAGCACTTCATAGCTTTACCCACAAAATATTTAAAACACGAGAACCAGATCTACTCTCTCTTTTTCATGCATGGCATGGCAGGAGGATGCTTTCTCTTTTCTCTTGCTGTCTGTAGTTGATGTTAAAGGCAGACACTAAGCTTCCCTCCCTCCTTTCCACCTGCTTGACATAGGCTGGAAGGGAGACAGGTTGCACCATTCGCCACCTTCTCCCCAGACCCTGCTTAGGAACACAGGCACAAGGCAGTATTATTTTTTTACCACAGCAGTCGTCACAATTGCAGCTGAAATATGAAGTACTGTTTTGTTGACACCCACTGTATGGCATATACAGCTCCTTGTGCTGCCAGTCACCTTCTTGTGTTCACCCATGTATTTAATTTTTCTTTTTGTGTGTTCCAAGGGCATCTAGTCCCTTGGGAAGGACCTTGGGAAACATACTGTAATTAGCTCCACTGTTTACAGGACAGCTGCATTGTCAGATCCAGTCATCGTTGGTTGAAAACACTCATAAACATCAGTATCTATCATCCTCTCCAGTCTCTCAGTTACTACTGTTTGCTTTTCTTACCTCATATTTGAGTTCTGCTTTGGCTTTCAGTTATGAGTATATATTCGTTGTGTGTGCAGTAACACAAATATTTACTGTGAAGTATCATTGATATGATTCAGAAAGTATGCCTTCTGAATTCCCAGAGGGAAAGGTTTCAATATTTTAGCATATTCTGCACAATTTTTGAATTTATCAAAAAATGAGAGAGTAGCCCAGTAGATTTTATATGGATATTAAGGCAGAGTGAAGCTGATCCATTCATTACCAAGTCCATGCAAGTGTGTTTTGAATACAGACTCAAATGATCCTTGAGTTTTGCAGTTAAAGATCTCTGCAAGTTAATTGGTCTCCAGTTACAGCCATATTGTCATGGCTGTAGCTCCACAGTTGACGCCAGGAGCCCCAGTCAGTCATACATCTTCAGATGATTCCCATTCTGACTTGTTTGGAGTGAACCAGCCAGTTTTCCAAGGAGAAAAACACAAAAGCTGTGTGGTAGCTTTCAGTCCATCTTGATTCCTACGGGCAATACCACAACAACTGGTTCTGGGTAATTTATATTTCAGTCTAAATGGGTATGAACCTGCCAAAATCTTTCTAGCTATACCCTCTGTGGCTGTGCTCATCTATAAAATGGCTATAACAATTCTTTTTCTGCACATTTCCCATCTTGATTTTGAAAACTGTTTTGAGCTATATCTGTAAATTAATTAGTGTAGCAAGACCCTTGTCTTGAGGGCATGGAAATAATTATGTTCACTGGAATTGTTGGAAAACATACTAGTTTAAAAATATTTGTATAATTTTAGTCAGGGGGTTTTGTTTGCCTTTGCTCCGGGAAAAAGAATTTTAAGTTTCTTTTCCAGAACATTGTTCCACTAGGTGAGGTCTGATGGGCTTAGCATTTCAGCAGACTGGGAGTAGCCCAAAAGATATAGGGCCATCAGCAGCCATTAATGGAACATCTGCCCCAGACTCTGCCTCTGGAAGAGTTGGAGACATCTCCTCTGGAAAAGACTGAAACGAACATCAAGGAATGAGGATCTAATTAACATCAAAAGCGAAGAAATCCTGATCCAATAGGAGATCAAATATCCAAATGAACACCGACCCAATTCGTTTCTATGAGTTTTAACTGTACAAAAGACCTGAAAAATCTAGTACAAAACTATGTGTCATGGAATGATTCTCTCTGCACACCCATGCTATGTGTGGATGAGATGATTTCTGTGGTACATCCTAGCCAGAACAACATCCTGGCCAGATAATATTGTAATGCCTTGACTCTCTAACACTAAAAATGTTGTTGGAGAGTTTTTGTTCTTCCCGCAGTTTCAATGACAGAATTGTCTTGCAATGATACTAAAACTGGGGGGAGGGGGACGGGTGGAATAATAAATATATTTGGTTATAGGTAAGCACGTGTACAGGAACTGGTACTATGAATGACAAGCATTGCCTGTCAAAATAATTAACTTGCAAACACATACAAAAAAGTACAATATGTATTAAAAAAAATGCTTGTACAACGGAGAGATGAATTCCCAAATGTTCAACTGACATGACCTTGCTGTGCATAAGAGAAAGCAGAGAAAAATAGGAGAGACAAAGTCTGACTCAAGGAAGTACTCAGGACAGCTGTTCTCCACAGGAAACAAGGGAGCTTAATCCTTTAGCTCTGTGGCTGTGCAGGAACTTGATGCATGTATCCCACCTGGAAATAAACAGTTTCCCTGCAGAAAGATGTTTCTCCCATTTCTCTTCCAAGAGCAACTGTGCTGCTGAATCCAAAGTCCGGTTTCTGCCTAACTTGGTACACTGAGGCAAAAACTATGAGAGGGTAGTAATGCATGTTTTTCTTGAAGGGTTCTCCAGAAAAGTTGATTTTATTTACACATATTGCTTCACAATTGCAAAGTTTTCAAATTAATTCCATAGTAGATGGAAATGTTTATTTATGACTGGAAATTCATCAACATGACTTGAATTTCTGGCCTTTGTTTTGGTATGGCTGGGCTTTGGTCTCTGCTGCTTGGTTTAAGATACACAGATGGTTGTATTTAGGCTCTCCAAAATTTACATATAGAAAACAACCTGTGGACAACACCTTTTTGGTTTTTATGTAAGAACACTGGTTCGTGTTTCTGACTCCATGTACTACTAATATTGAATCTAACTCCTGAATATAAAAAGTTTTCAATCCTTATTTCCTTGATATTTTCTTAATTCTTTTGTATGAATTCCCCACTAGTTTGCATTGAGCCAATCCAGCTTCCAGTGAACAGAGTGGTGTTATCAGTCACTTCAAACATGCCAGGTTCCTGACCGACCAAATCATTCACAACAGGAAGCTGGTCCTCATTCCAGTGGTGCAGAGACATACTGACTCCTGAGTTAGTGTAATCCCTTTTGCAGCAGAAGGGGAATTAGACTGGGTATGTTATCACACTTGGCTGTTTCCTCAACTGTGGAGGAATTGAACAGGAATATTTTCAGCTGAGCAGCCCAACAGCTGAGGCAGGGAGATGTTGTGGGTGTTTGTCTCCCAGGGCACATTGGTTTCATCAGGACTGACATTCTCCTTACAAGGAATGAGTGCACCCCCTGGGGCAGACCCCTGTCATACAGCCCTGCCATGGTCATGCTCTCCTAGGGAACTGGAAAGGCCTTATCTGTCTAACGTGGTCATTCTTGCAAATGGCTTCAGTGAATCTATGTTTTTACAATGAAAAATGGTTTTCCAGGAACCCCATGTCTCCTCCCAACAAGACTGAGTAGGAAAAAGTGATTCCAGAGTAATGATCACATGTTCAGTGAACACAAACACGTCTACTGATTTTTTCTAATGTAGGAAAAAGTACAGTCTTGAGAAAATTTAGGCAATTGGTCTCTTTCACTCTCTTGACTACCTTTCAAAATAGTGTAATTTGAGAGTTCCCTGCTATGTGTGTATGTACAGCGTGGTTGAAAGGGTAGGGCACTGAATGGCACTTTGCTGTTTTAAAATGCACAGTTCAATCTATGGCAAACCAGTATTTCTTTGGTGAATTGTGTAGAGTAAGCAGGCTGTCCATGACAGCTCTATGAATAGTAATGGTGAATTCATCACGGTGCTTTTGCTCCTGCTGGATTTTATTATGCAAGGCTGTTCCACAGTAACTATTATTGAGCTGCAACTTATACAGAAGCTTAAAGGTTGCAAGTTCAGTAGAGAAAAACTGTTTTCTCATTTTTCTAATTTATTTCTGCATTTACAATAACTCTGAGTTTAACATCTCATACAAACTTAATACTTTACTCTCTTCCCGTGTGGAGGATGAAGATTCAGAGGAAAGATAGGCAGAGTTCTAAAAAGTCATCCCTCAGATAGTTTTTCCTGTCCTCTTTATTCTCTCCTTCACCAGTCTCCACTTTTTCCAGCCACTTCCTGTTAACCCCATGATCTCCCAACATGAGCACTATATAAGTGTTCCCACTTACCATTTTCTCTGTGGAATCTCGTTTACTTGTCTCCTCATTCTTGCTAGAAGCTTGTGGTAGCCCAGCCGGGCTAATAAAATGCACAGGAGGAAGACAGAGAGACCTAGAACACATAAGAAGGGAAAGTTAGAATTTGAAATCATGAGTTCTGAATCTTCATCTTTGCCTATTCTTACCCAGGAGCTGCTGCTGTGTAGCATTATCATTTTCCAGAGTGATGACAGGAAAAGGAAAGGTTCAGTTCATACCCATCTCCTTTGCTGGTTGGTAACTCCCACAGGCTACCAGGGCTGAAGAGTTGAGGTCAAGGTCATTCAGAATCAGCCCATCCTTTGGGTGCACTGGAAGTACCTCTGGATGCCCTGCATGCTTCAGGGCTCTGAAAATAAATGTGGGAGCTTTCTGTGCAAGAAGATGTTCAAAGGCAGCTAGTGCAGCAGGGGTGAGGCCATGCTGTGGATCAGCTGGATATTAATGTCCTTTGCCAGACAAAATCTTTCAGGGTGGTGATTTTCTGCCTTTTCTAAATTTGTTAAGAGTAATCAGTCTTGAAAGTTATGATGCTGTCACGAACAATTTTTGTTCATTTGTCATGAAAGAGCTGTAGTGGTTGTGTAAGCAAAACTTAGAGAAGTCCATGTAGAGAATACATGAGGTGTAGACTGGTTTACTGATTCAAAGAGAATTGTGCTCAATACACTATAGCATAAAGGAGAGTAACCCTGGTACTTATTTTTTTTTTTTTTTCACCACTGTTAGTGCCTTTTGAAGCAACAGTAACCTACTGCTATTTTTTTCTGGGAAATCATTACCTGGAAAGCCATTCTGCCTTTGTCCAGTGTGCAAAAGGCAGCAGATGGGATACCACCTAATTGCCATTGCTGTTTCCAGCTGTCTCTCTTTCTTATTCTTGCCTACTTTTTCCTTCTCTGAATTGATTGCAGCTACTAACCTGGAGCACAGGAAAATGCCCATCACAAGTCTCAGCTTGCAGGCTGACCACAAAGAGGGAAGCAATGTCCCAGGGATCCCAGGAACTGCTCTTATGTACTGCAGCCCTGAAAATGCTCCCACACTGTGCTTATCTCCTGCAAGAGGGCTTGAGAGGATTATGTCAATGCAATACCATTCCAAATTTCATAAGAGGTTCTATCTAATTTTCTGTCTACATATGCTAGAAAAGTAGAAGGCAAGAAGTAAAATTGAGAATTATGATAAAAGAAGATTAAAGACTATTTCTTGCTTTTTCCCTATTGTTATCTAGATATCTGCATTTATCTGCAGATTCATCTCTTTTTCTAGTTTTTATTTCTTATACTAGGTTTTATTTTTAAGAGACTGGGCTGTACTAATACATAATACAAAGGCATAAGTCCCACCTTCAATATATGAAATATCATTTTTTAATTTTTTAATGTATCTTTTTTAGTGTTTTGTATAGTTATGATATTGTTAATTCGTTTTCAGTTTTCCTCTTTAGAACGAATTTTTTTCTCTTCTGCTTGTTAATTGCTCATTTTTCTTACTGCAAGCACAAAACAATGAATCATTTCTGGTTTGAACAAAGCACTCCTGAGATCTATTGGGTCTTTCAGTGTATATCTCTGAAGTCTTTAATACAAATACGTCTCCATCTTGGGAAAATCCATGAAAACACATCTCAGGATCTGTGAGCAATTTCATCCATCCATTTCTTTTTCTTCTGTCTCTGGTGTATCCATACAGATTTCTGGAAGAGATTAAACTAACAAAACTTGGAGCGAATTACAACCACAAAAAAAACCAAACCAAACCAAACCAAACCAAACCAAACCAAAAAAATCCAAAAAAACCCCAAAAAAACCCCAAACAAACAAAAAACCAACCAACCAACCAAACAAACAAAAAAAAAACCCCAAAAAGCAACAAAAAAACCCCGAACCCACAAACCAAAAAACAAACCCCACAAAAAAAACCCAACAACCACAAATGACAAAACAAACAACCCCAAATTCCTGTCATTCATATAAAAAGGAGTTTCCCCTAGAACAGGGCTGTATGGTATCAGTTAACCTAGGTGGCATATTTCAGTACCCATGTGTCACTGCTGGTTTTTGGTGAATTATGCTGTAGTTGTCACATTTTTCCTGGCAGCATCTCTCAGCTGCTGTACTTTGGGGAATTAGGTTGCAGCAATGAAAACATGATGCGTCTGGTGCTGTGGCATGCCAAGGGAAATGAGATCATAGTGTAGCTGATTAATTTCTCCATGGGAATTCAGTGGGCACCTTTTGGAAACAAAAAATCATAAAGCATGGGTAGCCACAGCCAAAGAGTGTGTGCGTGTTGACAAGAGGGAAAGTCACCATGAACTGATTTCTCTTACAAAAAGGCACTAATGATATTGATCCTAAGGACTGCTCTTTTAAATATCTAGTGATTTATTTGCACCCAGAATGTTTGAAGGAAGACTCTTCACTTTGCCTTCCAATTCTGCAAGTGCAAGCCAAAATTGTCTGAGAAGCGTTTGTCTTGAAAATCTTTGTAGGTACTTCAAAGTAAAAGTAGTGTAGTTGCTGAGGTCTACATCTAGGCTAAAACCTGACCAGCAGAGCTCAGAGACATCCTTATTTTGTATGATTATCAGCTATATAAAGTTGTCTGGCCTAAAAGGCTCATAGTGAATTCCTCAGCAGAAGATTCTTTTGGAGGCTTTTATGCTCCATAATAATTCTTCACCTGATGAGAGCAGAGGGGGTTTAGGAAGTTTCTTTGTAGAAGGGAATACAGCAATTGACATTCTGTGATGCAAGGCCAGCCTGTGAGAGATACTGATGGGACATCCAGCCCAATACTTCTGACAGGGCAAAGGGCACAGAAAAATGGAATCTCATGTTACAAAGGATGACAAGAACCAGATTTGAGCTGTCAAGTCCATGTCACTATGGTCATTGATCAACTGGTCCATCAGCTGGCAGGGAATAACCCTGAGCAACCCTGAAGAGAAATGATAAGGGACTATCAAAGACATACTTTTGAGAAATATTAGATACTTGAAGAGCATCACCCAGAGAAGAAAATATTGCCACATCAGTGGCCAAGGATGGATCTTGGAGTAGAATGCAGAATAGGGCTTTTAAAAGATGGAAGGGGAAAATGTGCTATTTAGCCTAAACATTTGTGGCTGTATGGGAAAGATTTCCCTAATTCCCACAGGTCTTGCAACAAGTCTGCCATGATTATCTAAACACATGGGAATGTACAAGAGGATGACAAAACCGATCCTGAGTTTGAGACATGAAGGGGAATGGTGAAGTTGTCAACAGCAATGAGCAGCAGGAGGAAGAGCGGCAGGTCCAAATTAAAGACTTACCTGCGATCTTTTTTTGCTTCAACTGACAGGGAATCATCCTGAATACACTAAACTGTCAATTCAACTGATAGAATGGAACAGAAACAGACAGGACAGAGAGGTTAAAAGGTTCAGCCTGGGAATTACAGCAGAAAACAAGAGAAAAAGGTATACAATGAGAAAACAGAGTCTGTAGTGGCTTTGAGAGAGTCCCATGAAGAAGGGAGAAGGAACTGCTGTAAAAGCTGCTGAAAGAGCAATAAAAAAGGTTGATGGAAAGCCACAAGGGGGTACTGCCACAAAAGCCAGGCCAGGAAAAAAGTGATCAAGGGTATCAGATTAGACAGGAAGGTCAAAGAGGACACTGAGATTCCCCAGTTAGCCAGAAAGAGGTCATTTGAGACCTTGGTGAATTAGTTTGAATGGGGAGAGCTGGAGCCAGATTGCAATGAGTCAGAGGAAAGGAAATCAATGCAGTGGTCGTAAACAGGCCTTTCAAGTCACTCACAAGTGAAAGGGAGAAGGGAGTTCTGGGAGAGAAAGAAAAGCTGACCTGTTTGCACTGGAACTTCACAAACAATGTACTGCTTATTTCTTTCCCTTTCTCAATGTATGAATTACCTTTTTTTTTTTTTTTTTTTGGTTTGGTTTGTTTTCTGATCAATTTTGTTGTTGTTTTTATTTTGAAGATCAGAAAAGTTTCCAGACTCCCTGATTCTAACAATTTCCCATTAATATATCTCAGGCACCTACCCAGGGAAATGCATATAAATAGCAGTCTGTAGAAATTTATGTCTCTTAAATTTATTATTTAATCTTGATTTAACCATAGAGCTTCACTTGTTTTCATGATTACTGCTTATATGATGTCTGGCACTGGAGTTCATTGGTGCCAAGCTAAAATTAAATTTGGTTTTAAATGCCTGGAACTCCTACAGAAACATGAAATGAGCAATTGTACTATAAAACACACTGTAGAGAAGTCTGACTTACCATACTGTTTCTCCAAAAACCTGTTTAGTCCTTTCAAGGCATTTGCTTGTCCCACCAACCACAGATTTTGCCAACCTAGCAACATTTAAAAGATATGAAAACATTGTGATAGAAATGCAACAGCTCAGGATTTAGTCATATACTTTTCACTGAAATGAAAAGGTAGTTCACAATAGGAAACATTTGGCAATTACATGGGAATATGGACTTGTGATTTCTGGCACTGCCTTTGGGGTCAGCAAGTACCTGTGCCTGGAAGAGAAGCAGAGTAGCAGGATTGAGAATTTCCATAACTGGCTGGAAGCAATGCTTGCTTTCTGATTTTAAGACCATGGTTTTCACATGCTACCCTTTGCACATGGTGTCTCAATTTTGACAGAACAAACACCCAAAAAAGTCCCTTTGAAATTCAACGGGATCATAAAAGTATGACTGAAATAATAGATGTGCTGGATAGAAGGCAGCCATGCAGTCATGTCACTGGTGACCCACAGTGCATTTCTAGGTGACCTGTAAAAGATTTTAGTCATGGGTGTTCCTTACAGAGATTGCTGATGGATAAGGAGAGCAGCTGCAGAGACCTTTCTAGATGTGTGCCCTCTCTGTGGGCATCAGCCTGGGACCCCCAAATCTCTCCATGCCAGAAGCAGGCTGCTCTCTAGCTCCCTAGATATGTATTTTGTTACCTAGAGATATGTTTTGTTCCCTAGATACATATTTTTGCTCCCTAGATATATGTTTTGCTTTGCAGCTTATCATCCGTTGTCCCACCTGTAAAGTAATTATCCACAAACAAAAGTGAGAGCACCTAGTGAAGACTACAGCACACCTTTAAAAAGAAAATCACCTTCCTCTCCTCCAGAGCAACAAGGCAGTTTATCTGACTTGATTATTTTTTCCTTGATATTTAAATCAATAATTTCATCCATGTTAAATGAATACCATCTACAGCAGACTTAATTTCAAGTTCCGAATAAATAATCTTAGAGATTTAGCTCGTTTTTCAAATAGTGAATTACTCTCACTTCAGATTTTGCAAATGTGTTTTTGATTTGCAGACGTGGCTGGAATATTCTGCACAAATACATCTTCAGCTGTGCTGTGCTCTGAAGGTGTCCCCAAAGACTGATGCTGTTAAAGACCACAAGACACAGACTCCAACTTCAGAAGGCTCACAATGACTCCCCTTTATATTTGGAATTTCTTCCCTTTCATACTGTTCTACAGAGAACAACGTAATTGGTGAAACAAAGACAAACTTCTTCAATCACATTGGTCAAACCAGAGGGACATCAAGAAGAAGTCCCTCCTAGGGAAAGGAATGTAAACAAAGGTTACAGTTAGAAAAACATGTCTCTTGTTGACAGAAAACTCTCTGGGAAAGGAGTTTCAGAAAACCAAAACATCTCAGGCACGAGCCAGGGCTACAAAAGACTATTAATGTGATTGGTCACCTAGTTCTTATAGGAACCACACCCATGATTTGACGAAGCTTACCATTTAAAAAGCAAGAAACTATTATTATAAGCTGTGAATAATCTTGATTGCACACATATGCATGCAGGTGCACACACTCATACACACCACACACATACACACACATTTAGTTCATTTAAATATTAATACAAGTATTTGGACTGACGTTATCTACTAAATTTCTTGCAGGGAACGCCTACACGAAGAGCCAAAGCTTAAACCTCTGAACCAGAACAATGATTCTGGGCTACATTCCCCACATGATTGATACCCTGTAGTGTTACAGTGGGCCAGGTGAATGTGAGAGTGCTCCAGCCCAAGAACACAGCTCACTGTCTCTGCCAGTGCCCAGCTGGGGTGCCATCTCCCCACTCCACGTGACTGGCACACAAGAACCAACCTGCCTGGCAGTGTTTCCATCATCCTGCAGAAACACAAATGTCTTGGAAAAGTCATTCTCTGTTGCAGTACGAAACAAAAGAAACGACACTCACACACTGAGATGTCCAAGGCAAAAAAGGGGAAGTTTATTTACAGACCTCGACATTTATAGAATTCCAACAGTGACCATGGATTGGAGGAAGAAAATCTTCCTCTCCAACCACAGTGGTCAACCCAACAGTCCATCAACAGTCTCCTCCTTATGGGAAGAATGTAAACATGAAAGTTACAACAACAGTAGGTTGTTTATGTGAAAATTGTGAGAGACTCCATTACAAAAAGCAAACAATCAGAAGGCTGAAGGAACTTTAGAAAACCTTTAGAAAAAACAGAGGAGAACAGAAAAAACCCAGGTCAACAATTATCTCTTCCAAGTTCCCTTTGGTCACCCATGGGGCTGCACAGGGGTGAACTGGCTGTTACACCCACGTAGAGGAATTGCTACTCCGCATCTGCTTGGTGTCTCCATGGTTGGAGCTGTTTGGAATCACACTGCTTTCTCAGGGTCCTGTAACATGGTTACATCAGATATAGACATTTTTATGTTATGGGAATTTCTTCTAGCAAGGATTCACCATACAGAATATTCCCCTTACCTTCTTTGTCTTTAATATCCTCAGGAATAAAACTTACCAATAGTGAGTACATTGCACACAAACACATGAGATTACAAGTATTACTTATGAAGTACCTGACAGTGATACCTTATGCTCAGAATTTCTCCCTGGCGTATGTTATAGTGCAAAAAACCAGAATTTCTGTCTCAGGTAGATTTTGTTTAGGTGTTTTTTTTCTGTATTATCCAGGCCATGCAAAATTTTGCAAATTAATTATGACAAAGAGCCATAAAAACATTTATTTTGCAAGAGACTTTTATGATCATTGAGTCCAACTGTTTCTACAGGTATTGCAAGAAGTCTAATTAATCCTATGTCATCTGGTTTGTTTTGTTTTTTTTTTTTTCCCAAAGCATTCTTATATAGTTCCTCCTACATGATAGGCACCATTGACTAAATATTCTCCAGGGAGTAAACCCACAACTGTGTAAGATTTTCACATTACTACACACATCAGAAGGTCAGTGGAAATATTGCAAACAATGTCTGTTTGTATTTTTGCGATGTTCCTTGGATTTCTGACGGCACCCTCCGATGCACTCTCTACTCCTGAACTACATCAGGCAGAACAAAGGCATTCTGAATTTTGCCTTTCCACATTTCAGTGCTAAGAAGCAGGAAAATGTTGACTTTCAATGAAGTCACCTTTTCTTTCAAAGTGAAGAAATATACAGACAAGAGGAACAGTTGAAATGACACAGTGCTTTGAAAGGATGAGAGGGAACCTTTAAAATTCTAATTATTTATATAACTCTAATCACTAAGCTACAAAAGTCCTGTCCTCATCCTCCCATTAAAAAACGAATTATTTGGGCCAATTTTCATAATTTGTTGTCATTCTATAAAAAGTCTAATGGTATGTGTTCCCTCAGCAATTATTCTGCTAATAGTGTTTCAGGATGCTGCAGCTCTGAGTCATGACCTCAAATTCTTTGTACACACAGAAAGCGCCAGTTGGAGTCAGTGGGATTTGATGAGCAAGTATTGAAGAACACTTTTAATAAGCTTGAGGGGCAAGGAACAACAGGGCAATGTGTCTGGGGGGGAGGCTGTTTTGTTGTGAACAGCAGCTGGAGCAGGTTGGATAGGAGAGCGTGCTTGAATCTGCCCTCAGTACCACAGGTTGAATAGCACCAACAGCACCTGTTGAGTTGCAGATTGGAAATTCAGAATAAATTCAGAAGACAGGCATAAAACAGGAACTTGTTTCCCATAAATGCAGAATTTTATCCCTTACTCTAAGATAAATGCATACAATCACATATGACATTTGTTTTATTACTGATAAACACTTAGCAGTTATGCAGTCAAAACAGTGTTCTGCCCAAGAGGAAAAGATTCAAAACACTTTCAAGGAATGAAAATAAAACATCCCCAAATAGTATGCAAACTATTTCGGATTGGTTTCTGTTTGTTTTGTTTTTTTTTTTTTTCTTTTTCCATGAAGAATTACACATTGCATTATATATGTTAATACAATGCACTTTCATTAAACACAAAATAATAATGGGACAGATTAAGGAGCAAACAGAATTGAACACTTAGACTGCAGAACTGGGCTCAAAAAGTTTCTATCACTTTTCTTCATACATTTCCTACCCTCTTTAATTTTAGACTAGTCAGAGTTCCCTTCGCCTCATTCTGTAGGAGGTCGTGCCAGCAACCTATGGCTTTTGTGGCCAAAAGCTGTGGAAATTGGGTCACCTGAAAAGGCACAGTGGTCACATCTTCTCCAAAGTCATGTGGAGGAGTCATTTCTATATGTTTTAAATGGACAGCTTGATCTCTGCTAGATATATCAACAAGACTCACTTGTATCCTTCAAAAAATATCTCAATTAATTTATCATTAATTAATATTCTTGTATGTTTCTATTTTATATGACTTTCATAAGTCCCATATCCCTAATTACTCTGCTAATTAGAGGAAAGTCTCATGCTTCTCATAGCCATACATATGCCTCTGGAAATTTTGTGGAGAGCAAATTATAAAAAATGATGTTTTAATGCATGCTGATTTTTGTACTCCTTCTAAATTGATGACAATGAGATGACCTAAGGGTTGTATATATTTTAAACACTGTATTTGAACTGTGATTTCAGGAACGATCTGAAATGCCATGTTCAGACACACCACACTCTACTTTCTTCTCCCTGTCCTGGTTCCAAGGGTGAGGGGCTGGGGAAGGGGAAGCCCAGACAGGCAGGTGGGACAGAGCTTCTGCATCTCTGCTCAGAGAAGCTGGGCAGCAGGACTCCAGAGCACACTGTTTGATATACCTGACCTCTGCTAAACACAGCTGAGACCTGCAGCTCTCAGCTGAACAAAACAATGCACATAAAGAGAAAAAGGTCCTGAATGTATCCATTCCCTGAAGAGATTACTGCCTTAGCTTCAGATTGTATGGCATACCAGACTAGCTCCTCAGACAGTAAATATCTGTTATGAACATAGTCCCAGCTACACATGTACTCCTCAAAGATTCTCCTCAATGACAAAGGAGTTAAGGCAGTTGGCCTCACCAACCACTTGGCTCTGCATCTTATTGATGGCTTTGCAGCTTCTTCCTCTGACAGGACACCTCTGAGTCCCAGATGCTTTTGCTGTTTTATAAGAAAGGAAAAATAACATCAAGAGGGAGAAGAAAACCAAATTTAAAATGACATTTCCTCATTAAAGTTCTGCAGCAACCACAGGCCACTCGAATAAGGAGATGCAGGGTTAAGATACATATTTTAGACAACACATAGGCTTTGTTTACTTCCAGGGTAATTTTTTGTTCATCAAAATAGTGTTTTGAAAGTAAAAAGCATTTCTTATTCCCAAAGATTTCATTATGTTGATGATGGGCTGAAGACAGATTGGCTTCCCTTTCTATCAAACACATCATCATCCTCCTGGTATAGCTTTCCATCTGAATCTTAGGCATCACATCCTGGCTATAGTTCTGATTGTGTCTCGGTTTTGAAGACAATCTCCTTTGTGCTCCTCTGCTACACTCGGGTGTGTCCACCAAGAGGAATAAGCATTTTAGACTCTCTTCCTAGAGAGTGTATATGACACTTTTCCCATCCCCTGTAAGGTTTCCAGTATTCATAATTTCTGAAACTTGCCTTCAAATTTCCTGCTTCTCCTTCAATAGCACTAAGCAAGTCAGAAATTCAGTACTCTGATCATCAAGTAATTCAACATCTCAGTTCTTGCTGTTGTAAGACTTGCTCTTTCAAAGAAAATCTGGTAGACTTTTTCTCATGGGTTGGTAAGAGGCTCTTCACAAAGGAGTAACCTGTTCTTCTGACACCTCATGCAAAAGGCATAGCTGAAGAATACTACAAAGCCCAGGTGGAGGTATTTTCTGATGGGGATATGCCAGCACTGTGAAATCAGACAGATTATGAAGTCCGGTAGAGGGTGAATTCCTATCCATAAAATAATGATTTCTAACCTTTAGAATGCACTTGTTATGTAATATTGAAGAGGGAAAATACATTTCAGGCTTTTATGCTATCAAAAGATTGTTGAAGATTAGTGAGGGGAAAAAATAAAGAAAATAAAGAAACATTTTAGCATGGATCAGTGCAAATGAGTGCTTCTTATACTGTCACATTTAAAGGCAAAATTTCCATACTATTAGCTACCTGAATAGTTGCTTATTTTGCATTTTTAACTCTATGCTCTGTTCAGTGGCACTTACTATGAGGAGCTGAAATTTATTACAGTTTGCAGGAGTTTTATGACTTGGAACAGGAGTGATTTAAAAGGAGTGAACATTTTAGCAACTTTTTTTTTCCACTGTGCCATCCAATTGTTAAATGGAATAAAACATACGTAAGAGGATTAGGCTAAATGATGAATGACTACCAGTTTCTTTCTCTTCTAGATAACACAATGTATCAAAGGTTTAAATCATTTCAGACAAGTTTAAACTTCCTACCAGTGTAGCATAAAAGAAGTCATTATTCAGCATACAGCATTTGCAGATTTTCTAGTTTTAAAAGAACATAGTGATGCCTCCAGAAGTTAATGAATGTCCACAAGGTCATGTTACTATGAAGAACTGGGTCAAACCTTGTGGCAGTTTGAATCTAAAGGTGACCTGGGCCCAAAATCTAAGCATGAGGAACTCTGAAAAGACCTGACTGTAATTACAAAGATACAACATGCACCTGAGGCTCATGAAAGCCCCTGTGGTCATTCTGGATTGACACTGCAGTACCAACACAGAACTGCACACAGACGTGGGTAAGGTGCTCAGACTTTGAAGACTTCACCCTGGATACAGAACCTTTGCGTAATAAGAACACAAGGAATCGAACCAGACCTCTGAAAACAACTTTCCAAGTCCAGGTGACAGTGCTGTGCTGAGTGCCCAGGCTGCAGAGCACTGCCTCTCCATCAGGATGAAAGGTAATTGATCAGGAGGGCGAAGTGAGGGCCAACACAGTGGCCTCTGATCATGCCCCAGGTTGAACAGAGTAACCAAAACAAGATGGTGAGGGTGACACAGAGAGTCCCAGAGAGGAGCCAAACATCTCCATGACGACCAGGACCCAGCTCTTCAGTTGGAGTGGGAATGCCATCGTCTGTATCTGCATGCTGCAGGTCAGCCTGGTGAGTGAGCAAACACAGCTCACATCCACTTGAAAAGTACCACTCAGACATAACCCTCTGTAAGGCAGGAATGAATAAACGACTGGCTGACTGATCAAAAGTGATGAGATGCCTGCAGCTCCAAGCCTTGCAGACAAAGGCTTGTGTATTCAGATTTTTTGACAGCTGCATGCAGGCAGGCTTGTGTAACTCTGACCTGGACTGAGCAACACTGCAAGGCAGGCATGCAAGCCAGGGCTTGTGCAGACACCTCAGTCATGGGCCCTTCCCATGTGAGGGGGTACAGGAGGAAGATAGGATCCCCTGGAGATGCACAAAAGCTCTGAGCACATCTTTTTCCCCAGAAGCAGTGAAATAATGGCAAACAGCTATGGGGGAGGATGAACACTGGCATGACCACTGGCAGGTATTATAACCTTCAAGAACACTTGGCACATCTTATGATATCCAGCAGTACAGCCACTGCCAGTGAGCTACTGTGTGAGCATGGCCAGAAAACATGGAAAGTCTAAAGAAATAACAAAGTCCTGCATAAGTGGCCCAGGCTCTTCTGGTCTCACAGAAAATGTTAGGATCTCCCTCTCAAATTTTAAACATTCTTCTTGCATGCAAAGAGGAGCAACATGCATGTTTAGGCAATCAAAGCACTTTTATTTGCTGGGGCACCTTCACTCTCTTTCCATTGCTTGCCCCCAGTAGGCTCTAGCAATTTTGGCAAGACATGGGAGAGGTGCCAAAACCTTGGGCAGGTCATACTTGTAGCATCGAACGTGAGGGGAATATGGGGACACCTCAGGACCTGGTGACAGCTGGAGCCCCCGGTTGTATGTGACCAGCTCCACTGTGTTATTTCTGCCCTGGCTGGCAGGTGGAAGACACAGGGAGCCATGCTGGCAGAGTTTCAGGTCTCTAACAGGGGTGAGCTGCGGGAAGAATATGGGAATATGGCTTTGGAAATTGGGACAAAGCTAAGAAAGCTGTACCTGAAGTGCTGAAAGCAAGACTGGAGAGGAGAGAAACCCATGGGGAACCATAACTGGTAGTTAGGTTGGCAGTTGTAGCAGAGAGATTAATACCTTCCTATTTTTCCTGCCTTCAGAAAAAAGTACTGAGTGTAGTGAATAATAGAAGTGGCTTAGTATAAGGGAGGGAAATAAAAAAGCGTAAATTACTAATGACTCACCTTTGGGTTTTTATCCCAAAGATCTCCTTTCAAAATAACATAAAATTTCTCTTTTAATTTCTTAATGTGAAGCTCACCATGAAATACTGTTCTCAGGCACCAAGTTCCAAACTGAGGCAGGTAGAGAGACACTTACAGACAGCTATATAGGTCTATGGGATCTTCATCTACTATCCTTCCATTGCAGTTTAAGAACCTAACATTTGATAAACTCTTGATTATGTCACACCTAATTAAGAACAGAATATGTTAATCATAGCTGAATGAAAAATTGGTTTCCCACTGGAGGGGGGAGGAAGACAGGGAAGAACAAGACAGATTTAGAAAGGCGTCTCCCTCCAACATCAAGATAAATCCAAGTCTCAGAAAATCAGTTAGAGGCAAAAGTCTTTGTAGATTGGGTTTTTATTTTCATGTTAGCTTAAAAAAAAAGACATTTCAATTCATGCTGATTATTTTCATCTAGAAAATATTAGATTTATCAATTTATTCTTCTTAGGCAAAAATGAAGTGATAATCTTTTGACATCAACTAGTAGTATATGAATCGAATCAACATCTTCAGGCAAAAAAGGCATAGCCAGAAAATTCCTACCTCATCTTGTAGATGCCCCAAAGCACATCTTTCCCAGACTAAGGCTACTTATTTTCTGAAACAGACAATTGAACTGTGCTTTTCTGGAACTCATATTTATCCTGGCATGTATTTACACATTTTTAATGCCAAAAGGAGCAGACTTCAGTATGAGTTAAAAACCAGCTCAGGCTTTCCTATGGAAGATATCTTAAAAACATGACAATGTGCAAGATCCCCTTTTAGCCTGAAGGTAAAAATTGGTGTAGAGATCAGCAGATGGAGTGATAAGTATGAAGAATTCAGCTGTATCTGGCAGGTATTATAACCTTCAAGAACACTTTGCACATCTTATGATATCCATTGCTGTAAGCTGATCCAGATTAAGAGGTTAACAAACTTATACATGCCTCTCACTCTCATTTCCAGCATGGACCTTTCCAAACATGTCACATGTACTCACTCTCATTGAAGATGAACTGCACAACAACTTTGAAGTGTTAAAACAAGAAGTGTTTAGAGCTCTGGGAAAGCAAACCTGGGCCGCAATACTTCCACCAAAGCAAAAATAGCTCAATGTTTCATAGCACAAGTAAACTGTATGATTTCTAGAAACTTTCCTGGAAACTTTCACCTTTGTTCTGTGACCTAGTATTAAATATGTTATATCAATGAAACCCTAATGGAAACAGTTTATGGGATGAAAAAACTAAACTAAATCCTACAGAAGCTGTTTCATTTTGATTATGTAACCAAGACTGCAGCAGCCTAAGTATTAGCCCCATCTGCTGTAGCTCTTTCAGTGTTTTAGTTTGCATTGCACACATACTTCCTCCAGCAGAGGATAAAGACACTGCCTTCTAAATGTTGTTTGCCATTTTCAATAATTGCACAGTTCTACAAACATACCTCCACATTCAGGTACTACGTCCATAAAGCCATCACTTGCCGACAAGTCTAGTTACTCTGATAATGACTTTATGAAATTCACTTCCACAGAGGTATTTTTAATTGTTACCTGGCTAGAAATGACTGAAGAGTGTTTGGAGGTAACTGAATACTTGTTTTTCTCTCATGCTTGTCCTAAGTATTTCACTGTAATGTATTCCTATTGTCTGTGTGCTCCATAACAAGAGATGCTGTATTCCTCAAACAATAAAGACAATCCTTCAGGTGCTGCCGATTCAGTTATTGCCTTTACAGGTGGGTAAGTAGTTGCTGGGATTTGATTTGTTCCACTAAATTGCTTTTATGTCTTCTAACAGCAGCACACTTAAGGATGCTCTTGCTTTCCTTCTGGTATTTAGTGGAAGCTGTACTTTTTATTAGAGTCATTTGCTAAACCTGTACTTTGCCTTACTTTGCTTATCTTTGCCTTCCCTTTAGAAAGATTTCTACTCTCTGTGCCTCTCTTAGCAAAGTCAAGCTTCTGAGTGGGAAAGAGGGACTGAAAGTGAGAAGGAGGGCAGGAGGACAACCTCTGCCAAGCACTGAACATGCTCCTGTGCTGCTGGCACAGCAGGCATCTTTGCCATGCAGGCAGGTAGTTGGCAGAGCAGTTTGCTCATGCTGTTCCCTGGGGAACGAGGGACAAAAGCTCTCCACCTCTGCACCCAGGGGCAGCCAGCTGTGAGGTAATGGGCTGCAAGGGGAATATCCCAGCTGACTATGGGCACAGTCGTGAATTACTATTGCTTTTGGGAGGGGAGAGGAGTGGAGAGGGATTCTACATCACAGGTTTGTTCTTCTCAGGGCAGATTTCATACAGAGCCTGGCTTGGTAGTCTGCTGAGATCTAAAATTTAGCTCTAAAGCTGTAGTTTTTCCTCCTAAGCAAATCAAACTTTCCTTAAGGAAACGTAAAGGAGAACATGAAAAATATTTTCTTTTCTGAAGGATGTTTCCAAAGGGGGGGAAATGTACAGCTTTTGAAGTTGGCTTTAAAGTTTGATTTTCAAACTCTGATTGGTCCATCCATAAATCCTCCCACAAGCCAAATAAAGAGTCATGTAGTTTTGCCTAAATATAATTTACTCTTTATTTCACTTATTTTTCAGCCTGTCTTCCTCTTCTACCTCATTCCCTAGGAAATTACTACCCTTCCTCCCATTTATACTTTCAGCCTCCAGGCTGAATGTAATTTGGTTTCTTTTAGTACTACACATGCTTTAAAACATGGGGAAAACATGCATTTCCCAGGAAAAAATATATAGCAAGGTGTCACCAGGAAGATTTGAAAAGAGAATGAAGCAAGACAAGCATAGTAAGGGATATTAAAAAAAATCAAACCAACAATGAACCAACCCAAATCAGGACATATAATGCAAATCTATACTTGAAAAAAATGCAAAGTAAACAAAGTCATTTCAGTACTAGGGGTACTTTAAATCTCTTCATTTTTTAAAGTAGTTTCTTCATTCCTTCCCCCTCCCCCCCCCCATTCTTCTTGAGAACATAATAGAGGACAAGCATCATTCACTCTTACTACAGAAAGTAGAGAAGATAGCTCATGAAACCAAATTTTTCTCCTTAAGAAGAAATGGGAATTGATAGGTCATGATCGATTATGCTAATTAGTGCATCCTATTTATGCACCTTTCTTAGACATTCAGCTGAACTTGGGTAGGTTGCAGAAAAGGCTGATGGTTTTGTCCTGGAGAAGAAAGAAAACCCAGTTAATTGCCATTGGATGTAAATTCATTTTGAAGGAGACTTTCATTTCTTTCCCACCTCTAAAAATGTGGCTGATTTTTCCTCTCTTGCTAGAGTAATAGTGGTGTATTCTCCTCTTAACCACCCTGCACAGAAATGATTCAGCTATTATAATTTAAATAGATACAGAGTTTTTCCGTAGCATGCTATGCTCACTCACATCTGTTAAAGGAGGAACAATACCCACCAAAAAGGTGGTAGGCCAGTTTCAACAGGGTATAAAAAGCCAAACAAAAATTGGCTTAAAGAGGAATTTCACCAAACAAAAGGCTTATTTTCTGTCAGTAGGACCTTCTGTTTGCAAACAATGCCAACACAGAGCCAAAAGTTTCATTACACAGGACTGTAGGACCTGTGGATGCAACCTAATGAATCACTTTCCCTCCTTTGCCTCTTGTTTCCTTGTCAAGATGATTGGGCAGAATTCCACCTTCAGTGGCATAGTACCACTATTTATCCACACTCTTTGGTTATGTTTGCAGCAATATTTCCTAAATGCTAAGGATTCTTCAGCTTCATTTAACACCACCACTTTCCTGGGGTTCTCTCCTGAAGAGTTCTTGTGCACAGATATAGAAAGTTCAGGTTTGAATCACTACCCTTCAGAAATTATATTCTTTCCTGGGCATCTTACACATCTCAAAGGAGAGATTGAGAAAAGGAAGGAAGGGAGCTAGCTTAGTCTTATACAGCACCTTTCAGGCTAAGAGTACCCACCAACGCCTGGCAGCAGGGTGAACTGGATGCTCCCAGATATCCTTAGTCAAGATATTTAAGGCATGTGGCTTAGCCTCAGGGGAAGATCCTGAATAGTGAGAGACACTTCCCTCTGGCCTTGAGAAAGAAAATTTCAATGTACGATGTACCTGAACTTCGGAGATGTCTGGCTTCTTTTCCAGTACCACGACTTGCTACCCACTTGAGGAAAACCTTTTCTGAAAGGCTCACCCACAGTGCAACCAGACAGTGAAAGGGTGCTGCTCTTGCTTTGGGGGCTGCTTGAAAAGTTATGACAGAACGTGTAAGGATGTTTTTGCTGGAATAAGTTCAAATGCCACAACTGGTAATCTTGGCCTTAGTGCAGTAGGTGGTGTGCTCTCACACAAGACATGAATGCAAACTTATACTAACTTACAGGATAACGTGCAAAAAAATAATTAGTGCTACAAAATGGAACTATATTATGTCTTCCAGCCTTCTGCAGTTAGATTTGGTCAAAGGCCTTCTGCCATAATGACCTGGCTGTATATTTGGGGTAATGTAATAAATAATTAAAGGAACCACCTACCTTAATGAATTTCTTAGAACTTTAATATTTTATTACGAGAATTTCTTGTTCAGTTTTCCAAACAGATCATGAGAGACAGGCACTTGAGGAGTAGGTTTACCCCGTTCCTGCTGTTTATAGCTTTTAAAGTGGTCAAAGCCCCAGAAGAAACTGAGGGAGGGAATCAACCATACAGTGAAATGATGAGAGAAAAAAGAAGAGCATGAGGTTCAACATTTACACAGCTCTTATTTGACTTTGTGGCCAGTGGTAGACAGGTACACGGGGAAGTGGCAGTGGAAAGCTAAATCCCCTATTACCCTTCTGTCTGGCTCTCCCCTGAGGCAAAATCTGCTCCTACAACACATTTCATTTCTCTAATGACCATTTTTTGGTGTGTATAAAGCACTCTCTATTTATATCACTCCAGTTAGTTTTTGTAGTAAAAGAAAGCTTAATTGGGACCTCCAATGCAATTAATGCATAGATATAATTCCAGTGAGAAAGGACTATAAGGCTGGACTGACAGGAAGTCCTGTGTGGCTGTGACTGATGAAAGAAGAATGCTACTTGTAATATGCTGACACTGTACAGAATTAGGCTTTGTGTTCCCTAGTCATAAAACGTCTTTTGGGATGAAAGGCAGACATTTTGGGTTAGTTAGCTCCTATTTAATTATGTGGCTTCCAATGTAAAAGGGTTTATTGAAAGTATTCAAAAAGGGACAAGAATGGAAAGGACTCACGCATATTTTTAGTTTACTCTGAAGTTTTTCATTATGCAAGTACTCAGGCATCTCACCAAAATAAATTCTGAGTGAAAACTAGAACAGCTTTCAAATTTAAACAGTATTAGACATTGTTAGGGAGTCCACAACCTCACTCAGATGTCTCCCTTGCTTGAGTTTTTCTTGTACTATCTGGATGAAATCGGAAGAAACCATTGCATGTTATTCAGGATTTAGCCTATATTTTTTCTCCTTACTTTAAACATAAAGCTTTCCTTTTTGCATTTATTGTTGGGTTTTTTTGATGTTGCTTTCTTTTTTGTTCTGTTATTTCCTATGTGAGCCACTTTTCCAGTATCCTTAATGAATCCAGTTTAATTGATTTTAGGCCATTTCTCCAATCTATGATGACTAAAATGTATTTTATTCTCATTCCCCCATTAATTTGCTATCCCCTCCTGCTTTGTGTCATCTGAAAAAATGATTTGTACTATTTTGTTTTTCCTCCTTCATTTCATTCTGGGTTTCATTCAAACATATACAGCACGTAGAATGCCCTGAAGTGAAGAAAAATGGACAATGAGATGCAGACACACCAGGACAGAATTTGTCAGCAAGATATAAAATGAGAAAGACAGAAAATTCTGATTTCTCAAGCATTTTCCTGAAACCCTGAGTGGGGTTTGTTAGGGGTATAACAGGACAGTCATGATACCTTCTTGTTTATAACTCATTCAGTTTTTATTAGAAGAAGTTACATCCTTGGGAAGAGTTCACACCAGAATCTGGATCAAAGCTTCGTATTGGGTTGATATCAGATGTACACATATATTATGGTAATTTGGCCTAATAGAGAAGGACAGATGAAAACAGTGTTAACAACACAATAAATAAAATAATGTACAAAGGGCTTCGGTTACTTGGGTATAAGTGAAGGACTGTCTAAGACTACAATATCAATATACCTACCAATTTTAAAATACGTAAGAAAATAAAAATATAATCCATAAAAGTTAAAATGAATAAATAAATATTGATCCCTTTTCTCTGCATAGCTATGGTTTTCAGATAAATATTTGCATGCAGATAAAAGTTACTTTTTTTTTAAATGCCATCAAATTGTTCAGTGATTGCTATGGTTACAGATAATCTGTCATAGATATTGAACAGTTAAAAAAAAGATTAAAAAAGAAAATTATTCTTTTGTCCTGAGCTCATAACTAACTTAGTAAAATAAAAAACAAGTACCTCAGAGGAATCTTTTTTCATTAAATACTTCTCTATTGAATCACAGTCTCCTAGGGATTAGTACTGTGGTATTTGCTAGCTGTTGGCTGAGAGTTAAGTGCAGTGAGACTTAACACAGTGCAGCCTGGATCTACCACAGTCATCACTCATTTGTTAACTACAAGTTTAGATGTGTGTCGTTAGATATAAACACATAGGCAGCAAGGGGACATAGTTAATCCAAGGTCATATTTACTTGTTTTGTAATAGACTTCCAGCAAGGAAATACTGAATTATATGGACTGTGCTGTAACTGGTGAGCAAGGAAAAGAAGACAACAGGGTGTCGTTCACTCCTTAGGCTGCTGAAGAAGAGCTTCTCCTTTAGGAGCATACTGTTATTTTGTCCTATCCCCAAATTATTCAGCCATTCTCTTTTTGATATAAGCAGAAGATTGAAACTACAACTGTAAAATACTTTGTTTCATTGAATTTCTCTAAAGCCTGGCAATATTATGGTTGATCATCACTAACAAGAGGTAAAAAAGCTGGTTAGAGGATGTCTCCATAAATCTTTAGGTCAGACTGTTCATTTCTCTGGTCTGAGTTAATAGCACAGCCCAAGATTCACCAGATCTAGCTGCAGAATCGTATCTTAATATATTGAGATAGTGCAAGGACAGGACTATTTCACAGTCTGAATTTTCCTTGCTTTTGACACATTTAAAACACTTATGCACAATTTTTGAATGTTTAAAGAGGAGGGCAGCACAGTTTCAACATAAAATTGCTGGATTCATAATTTGCCATAAAGATGAGTGAAGACTCACTCTGAATGTTTTAAGGCACCAGGAAAGAAAGCACTGAAGTCTGCCACAAAATCTGTCATGAAGGGCACTGTTGCAAGAAGAATTTATCTCATGCTGACAATAGCTGTGAACGACAATGAGCATAACAAACAGGGCCAATCAGGCCTGCAGTCCCAATGGCCCCTCAGATATGGACTAAGGATACTCTGCTGTTTATGGCTCATGCTTCAGTGCTGTGGATATAACCCAGCTGCCTCCTACCTAAGGACTCTGCAGCAATGACAGTTCGAGCCTCCAAGAGGTCCTGCCTGCACTGAGGAGTTGTTTGAGGGTCACTACAGAAGGTGAGTTGGGCTTGGTGAGACGAAGGTCCCCAGCAGCTGATCAACTCATCTCCAGCAGACACCAGCAGCAGTGGCCTGGGAAAGGGTATAAGAGCAGAGCAAGCATAGTGGCACTTCCCACTGGTGACCACACAGCTCTTTTTCTGCAGTTTCCCTATATTCTGCCTGGGAAGGAAAACGACCTCCACTCTTTTCAGGATCCATATAAATGACAGTTCTCCATTTGTGGATGCAGTCCTGTGAGAATTTCCTCTGGTTTCTTCAGCTTTGAATAGCTTCTGATAACTAATAAGAATTTTTGTGGGCCCAGTTGTTTACATGGCAGCAATTTTTATCGGTTAAATTTTACAAATTCATTTACACACACATAGGTTTTTAGGAACACAGAGGTTTAAATCCCATGCCCTGTCTCAAGATAAGTCATACTGTGTTTCCGAGGCTAGCATGGACACATGTTTCTAAAGCAGCCATGTAGTTCTTGGCTGCCAAACTGGATTTTTCCATCTTTTATACCTTGTGACTATTCACTTTATGTAAGGCACTATGCTGACTCCATGTGTATTAATAGCTGGACAAATTTTTATAAAAACACAAAGCCCAATCCTCAAGTGCTATCAAAGGCCTGGTTCCCTCAGTATGATATACAGCTCACTGGATTGGTTGCACAGTAAACTGCTAGATATTCCAAAATGTACATTGTCATAGACAAACTCATGTATAACCGAGACCAAATCATTTCAGCTTTATGAGCATAGTTCAGAATGAACTAATTTTTAAAGCTGAGCAGAGTACTCTAGGTTTTTTGATCTTACCTGTTTAAATGGAGCAGAGTGGCTCTATTCTGGCCTCAAATGTAACCAATTTTGAACGGAACATTTTTAATAACTTTCTGTTTCTTTCTCAAAGAATCTCCACAGAGAGACTGTGTGATATTTTGAAGTGATTCAATGAGCCAGTCTTTTGTGGTTTTACTCTTTTTCTGTTGCAAGCCTGGATTATGAATTCAAATATTTTGAAAAGTGTCCTGTAAGATACAATTCTTAGATGGCTCCTTTTTATCAGAATGAATGCCTAAAGATCCTACATAACTTTGAAGACAAAAAATTAGTTTGATAAATGTTGTGCAGTAGTCAAAATCCAATTGATTTTATGCATCATTTCAAATTTTCTGCTGCAGTGTGTACAAATATCATTTTCATAATGAAAGGAAAAGACAATCAAGTGAGCAGTGTTTAGAAGCAAATAAGGAAGTCACAAACAAGCAGCAAGTAAGGAAAGGGTAGTAGTCTGAATAACCAGTCTGCATACCTAAGCCATCTCATACCATCTTCATCCTGTGGAGCAGAAGGGATGCAGAATGGACACGAGAGGATTGACAAGCAACTTAGAAGTCATATCTGAGCAACTCATCAGACAAGATTAACAAAAACATTCAGAACATGAAAATTTTGAAATCCTATCGTGCTTGTACAGGACCTCTGTAATTAAATAAATAAATGTTAAAAAACTAGGTCGCAAAAAGTATAACTGAGGGCATACTGAAATTTCTTCCATCTAATATTTCAAAAGGGTAGCATATCCTTCTAATGTTAAGATATATAGTCAACATGTCTAATTTTAATGGAAAAAATAAATTGATTATTTAAAATATTTAATTATTTTTTACTCCAGGAATTACTATTTTTAAATTTCACTTAAAATGTGCAATTTGTGTACAGAAGCATGCTAATAGAAAAAACCCACTAAGTTAACCATTATCCAGTCACAAAAACTGTGGAAAACATTTTGAGACCCAGAAATAAAGATTCAATTTTATTATATCCTTTTAAATTTTTCAGCCAGCTGAACAGTAAAATATTGTGTTTAACTCTGCGTAAAAACATGATGAGTTTTTACTCATCTATGATGATTAAAATACTATGGGATTCATAATCTTATTGAAAGAATTTTTTAATTTAATGCAAGCGTGGGCTATAATTTTCAAATTTGCATTTTTTACTTTTATATATATTCTGTAATGTCAAAATAGCAATCACACACAATGTCTAAATTTGTTAAAAGTGTCAGGATTTGCATTCCTATTGAAATAAAAGGCCTTTCAAAAAAAACCAAACTGTATTCCCTGCAAATTACTGCAAAAATCAAAACTCCATTTTAAAAGCATCTGAAATTATCCTAAGTGGTTATATACATGATAATTACACTTTATCTACCATGATGCAAAACAGGAAGTTTTTTTTTCTATTAGAAACTCATTTGTTCAATGAGTTTGCAGTATGGATAAAGAGTTCTGTGTCTGTATGTGTACATGAGTGCAGACGTGTGTCTAAGTAGCTTGTAGCTTCAACTTTTACAAAGGGCTGAATTTTTTAAGAGGTAACAACATCACACAGAAGGTGAGATGGTGGATTGTGGATCTCATGGACAAATAAGGGGCAAGTTACTGAAAATACTCAGCAATATATAGAGAGTTAGCTGTCCCTCAGGAAACACACCAAAGAAAGAAAGATTCCTTTTAAGGTGGCTAATATATGTAATCTTCATTAACAGAACAGCAAAACAAATTCTCACAAAAAACTGATTGAAAAAGGTCTGTTTCTACCTCCTCATTGTAAAAAGGAAAAGAATGTAATCATATGAAAACAGACCTGCTCCATGCAGACATGGGACTTCTCATCCAGAACTTATCCAAAAGAGGTTCAAGGCAGAGAATTTATTTCTTATTTTCTACATCTTCTGCTATATACACCAACAACTGTCTTAGCAGACACAAAATCCTGGAGTAAACAGAAATTTTCAAGACTGATTAAAACAACAACAACAACAACAACAACAACAACAACAACAGCAACCACAAGAAAACCATCACAGCAAAGAAATTTACATTTGGAGTAAATTCATATTCCCTTTTGTGGTGTCACATTCAGACAACACAGATGGCTCCATTCCTTTAATTTAGCAGTTTAGGTTTTTCATTGCAGTTTTCCCTAGAGTTACCAAGTTAAAATGAGATATAATTGTATTTTGCACTGGGGGCACAGATCACCCCCAATTTAAACTGTTTTAAAATGAGCATGAAGAAATCATGACTGGTGGAAGTGGCTCCAAACTTAGGACCATACTATTCTACCTTGCAGAACAATGAGTTATTTTATCAATTAATGTTGTAACTTTGGCTGCAGGGATGATACCATCTGCAGTCAACCTGTCTTGTTCAGAAAGAGGATCTGGAGCTGACTGGTCCATAGACAGCATGGTGGTATCCATCCTGCTGCATTCCTCTAGAGAATGAAAACTTGTTTGGACACTAACAGTGCTGTAGGAAAATGATGCTGGAAGACAAGACATATTGAAACTGTGTGAAGACAGTTTCATTTTCCTAACACTTAATTTTTATAAGTCTCCCCCTTTGATTTCAAAGGATCTCACCTCTAAATGTTTCAGCTGTCATTTGAGGGGCATATCTTTTTAAAAAAAAAGTACCAAAGCAAAACAAAACTCACAGCAATATAATTGTCTGGCAGGAGAACATGAAAAAACAAATCCAAGATTAATGTGGGCTGGAAATGTGAATTTTCATGGAAGTGAAGGTCTAGTTTTTTTCAGTGGCTGCAGGACTGTGTGAACTTGCATGTCTCACAGAGAAAATTTGCTTTAATACCAGTCTTCTCTTGCCATGTTCTTCAGGATCACACATTACAGCTTAGCCATATGTTACCTAACCACAATAAATCCTCCTTACTCAGGGGTTTATGTGTCCTGGGTACTTCGGACTCTTCAGTCACTTTGAAAGCCAAGGTGCCCACACCAAAGATTGAAGAAAAGGGAGCTTTAAATTGCACTGTACAGCCCAAATCTATCATAAAGCTTTCACAGTCTCCAGGCCATTAATTTAGTGTGGACAAGTGGGATATTAATATACTAAACTTTTTCCATTTAACTACAAAATCATTTAGCTGAGTCCCGGTGTCCTAACAAGCTAATAAAAATAAAATGTTTGTAGCCTACCAGTAAAAGACAAGGTCAGTTGTATGTGCCTCCTTTGCAGTATCTTACAGAAGATCCTGATATCCAATAAACTCATTATCCTTCATGCATATCCGTACAAGCATCTTCTGAGTTCAACTATCCAATCTCAAAGGCATGTTGTATCTGTACTATGCTATTTGTCTGAAAGATTCAGGTTATTTCAAAGGAAAAAATATTTATACAATTGCTGCTGAATATTTGTGCATTATTTCTCCCAAATAGTGCAATCTTGCATGATTTGTGGAGATATTATCAGCAATCAAACTGTAGAGAAAGCTAAAAAAAATGAAGAACATTTTCAGGCTGTGAAATACAGCCTGAATATATTTTTCAGTAGAAAAACTAAAAGAAAAAAAATGGTGTTATAGGAACAGGAGGGTGCCTGATAACATTTAAAAGCAGTGGCTTGAGGCACAGTTCAGACTCAGGCAAGAAACCTCCCCATGCCTGATTCCTAGACCTTTGCAGAAGTGAGAAAGATTCAGAGCTAGAAAAACATCAACACTTTTAAAAGTTTAACTAAACAGGAGCATTATAAACTATCAAGGTCACAACATTAGTCACTATAGGTTCTGTTAGATTCCCTATAGGTAAGCTGTCCTTTCATCATGGAGACTTTGTTAATCCATTCTGGAACATCTGATACTGGTCAATGTCAGAGATTAGGGCCCCTTTGACATAAACCCATGTCCCAGTGCTGATGGTGGCTCCCTAAAAGATGTCCTGGTATTGCTCAACAGCTGTTGTGGCCCCACAACCATTTTGTGATGACTGGATCCCACACCAAATATCCTCAACCATGAGCAGAACAGTGATTCAGCTTCTCAATACCTTTGCTGAGGTCTGAAAAGCTTCATATTGCATACAAGGAACGGCAAAAAGAAAAAAAAATAACAAGAAAGAGGGAAAATTTTGAGGAAAACAGAGCAAGGTGTCAAACTGCAGCAAGGTTAAATATTAATAAATCAATCCTCCTTTAATTCTTTCCCCTTTTTTTCCCCTTCCCTCCAGCTCACTAGACCACATCACTACAATACCTACAATTTTATGTCTTATTCATGCATCTTGATGTAGTGCCCAAGTATATTAGTTCTTTCCAAGCCTTCAAAAGCTTTCACCTGTGCTTAACTTTATGGTGAATGAAGAGTTCTTGTCCCTTCAGTGGTACAGATCCATAGAAAACCCACCAGGTGGATCACCATTCACATCTTTCATTGTGCAAACACTACTGACATGAAGTATTTTTTGCTTCCCAAAAATGCATAATCAGTTTAGACTGCATTAATTTTTTATTTTTTTTCTTTTTTGCAAATGCATTTTGAAGAAAAATTTAGGCTGTGATTTTTCCTTAAAGCAGCCACAGTGGTTATTTGTTATTCATAATTAGAGACTCATAATTAGATACCTAAATAGTGTGGCTTTATTTCTGCTTCTGTCTTGGAGGTCTGAACCATAATAACAGGAGGAAAATCTGGTTTTGGATACAAGTAATTTCCACATAGGTGTGCTTACCAGTACGAGGTCTACTTTGTGTTAGTAGTAAAATGAGTGTTTTCTGCCCTATCCATGAGTGCACCTCACAACATTATCCATGTCAGCACTTACAGCCTGTTTGTTCATAGTAAGCTGCCCTGTGACTAAAGCACTCCTGCAGAAAAATTTGTAAACATTGGAGAAGTAACTCGTGGCTCACTGGCAAAATATTTGTTCTCATTGGGCAAACAGTGCTGCATCATTCACACAAGAAGCTGCTCTTACCTTCAGGAGAGCAGGCAGAATCCCCCTAAGCCCTTCCCTAGCCCTTGAGTGGGGCCAGACATAATGCTAATTGTGCACATGTTCTGGGATGGGCAGCAGTGGGAGACAGGGGAACAGGGTCTGGGGTCACCCCAAACAACTTTTCCTCCTCTTCCCTGGCCAGGCACAGCTTCTGGATCTGCTAGATTGACCCCCAGGACTGCTGGCAGAATTTCTGTCACTGGAACCATTTTGTTCAAGCTGTAGGACCATAAACACAGCCATAGCCCAGTCAGTTTGTTCAAGCCCTTCATACATCATTGCTGCATCTTTGGCAGTGGTTCCAGGGCACTTACATGCCTCACCAGGCCTCACAGCCTCTCCCCACCTGCCCAGGCCTCTCTCTCTCCCCCTCCCAACAATGTCACACCATGGCCAGCCTTGGGCTCCCCACAGCCCTGCCCTGCCCAGCCATGGGCCCCATTGAGCCAGACCCACCCACAGGCCCACATCCTGGACCACCCAGATCCTGGTGCTCCAGGCTGGGGCTGCTCCTGGTGTTTCCTGGCTGGGCAGTGGGATAGACACAGGCTCCATCACTGTGGTCCCACGTGTCTGCACAACACCATGACAGGAGAGGACATTAATGGTGTGAAGACGTTTGTTGTGAGGCCACAGAAAAAGAGTCATCTGGGAGCAGAGTGCAGATTTTGCAGGTGTTCAGTTCTGTATTTAAACAAGCTTAAAGGCCGAACTTGACAGGGAAAATAAAAAGCAGAAGAGAATAAAACTCAAAGAAATATGAAACAACTAACAAGCACACCAAGGAGATCAGGAGCATGGTGAAACAAGTGCTGGTTCCCAGATGAAGGTAGCAAAATGCCATTCAAGTCAGTGACTTCCAGCAGCAAAGGAGGATCTGGAAGTTCTCCCTCCCCTCCAGCTGCCCTCTTACTGCTATTCTCTGAACTGTTTGGGGGTCTACTCACAGCCATTCACATCTGAATGGACACATGGTCTGAAATTTAGAGTCGTGTAACCAAAAGGCAAATTTCACTGCTTCAACTGAAAAGGTACTTTTCTCTGTGTCTCTTTTTGTCTTCCCCTCCCCTCTGTGGAATGCAATTCAGTGGGAAAATAACCAAATCTTCCTTGTACATTCTCCCTTAAGAACAGAAAATAGAAGTATTTCTATTTCTAAGACAGAGAGAAGAAAAACAACTCTAAAAATGGGAGATGAAGCTAATACTCTATACAAAGATGCATGACAAATGACCACAAAACTCATCCGAGACTCGACCTGATTTTGAGACAGTTTGTTGGTAACCTGTGGGTGGATGAAGAACAATTGCACTATTTCTTTATAATTCATATTGAACCTCCAAAAAGTATGCTCTCATCTTATGCTTTTCTGAACAAAGCCCATCATTAAGACAGCAGCTAAAAACTTGTATTAGAATGGGAAAGACTCCTCACAAATCAATCCTGAAACTCGTTGCTCCCACACTTGAAATGGCAGCTTCTTGCACTGACTAATGCATATCTGTATTCTAAGGACATGCATAAAATATGACAGCTGGCCTGTCCTGACATTTAGAGGCAGATGCTTAAACAGCTCACAACAGAGAAACTTCCAGTGCTCTGTGAATCATTAACTTCCTCAGGAGGCCCTATAGGATAAAGACCATTCAGGATCATTTCATTCCATTGCCACAAAAACTTCTGTAAAAGTATTATAAGGAACTCACTACTCCATTCTTAATACTCCACCATTGTCTGTTGTACGAGGCAACACGCAGAAAGTTTTCCTTTCATCTTTTTCCTTCTGCTATTTGCATTATTAAGCCTCAAACTGTGATATTCTATAAATAGCTCACTGTGTAATCGTGAAGGGATTGGTGTTTTATTGTAGATGAAACTCCTGAGGTTTTGCTGACCTCTTAGAAAGCCTGGTATAACCAAAAAACATGACCCAGGCTCACCTGGAGTTGTCCCTCATACTGAACAAAATATTGATACAGTTATCTGAGGAAATTCTCTTTATACAATCACCTGTCCCAAAAGCTGGTTTATATTCACCTCTGTATGTCCACTATATACACTCCTTAATAGGAAAATGTGGTTAATTTTTAGTTTTGCTTGCCTTAATTTAATTTTCTATGTAATGAAAATAATTATGAAAAAGGCATTAATAAAAGAAGTTGGATTTGAAAATACTACAGCAGATCAGGGCATGGTGCAAAGAGCAGCCTTATCCTGATTTCATGAGATACACTATATTGTGAGAGAAAAGTGTCTGTGAGCAAGATGAATTCCCTTTAAAAATTTCATGGCACCAACTGGACTGAGATTTTTTCCCAGAGCCACTGTTCTCCAACACTGCAAACTCTTCTGCTGTCAAACACCCCACCCAGAACCACTTGAGTAACAGTCTGCCAAAGATCCTTTTTAGCTATCCTGGTTTTCAGCCTGGACAGGGTTAGTTTTTTTTCTCAGTAACCATGCTGGGGTGGAGCCTGAAGGCATGTAGACATGCATCATGGCTGGGAGGCAGAACTAAGGGGTTCTGACTTCTGAGAAGGAAGCAGGCATGGATTGCCATGGGGAAGAAAAACGTGGGCATGGAGGGACCATGGGTTGCCATTTGGTTCGTTGTCTCTGGGGTCACTCCACAGGGATCACACACTGAGGTTCAGCTCAGTGAGCATTCTTGCCTGTGAAATACCATCTCTTTTGAGCACTGCTGTTATTAGCATTGTTGCTGTTAGTGTTCATTTTCTTATCACTTTGCTGTTTCCAGTAAATTGCCTTAATCTCAATTTGTAATTTCTGCCTTTTGTATCTCCTGCCAGAAGGGGAAGGAGAACGAGTACGTGTGTGGGGGCACTAAAGTAGGGAGTGCTGCTCCCACTGACAAGTGTCAGCGTCAAGGACTAGGTCAGAGGAAGGAGAAAAACTTCAAGGGCACAGACAGAAAGGAAAATCAAATCCAGAAAAAACAAATGGAAGTGACAACAACACTGAGACTTTGTATAACTACTGAAGTAAATACCTGCAAGGATAGTTGGCTAGGGATAGAGACCTCACACTGTTTCATTTCTTGTATGAAAAAAATATGCCAAATCTTTGAGTACACATACTTTCAAAACATAATTTTTTCCTTCTTTAAGGAGACTAGTAATATGGAAAGTTGAGCCTCCTTGATTTTCTATGCCCACTCCCATTTGGGCCATCTTTCATGAGGTAAGGATATTACTATACCAAGATATTAGCTAAGCAAAGATAAACTGAAAATTAATAAATCAAACACAGTAACTGAAAAACCCTTTTTACCCTGACAGATTTCTTTGCCTTACATTGTTGGGCAACAGAGAAACACAAGAAAGGTGGAAAGCAGTTTCAGAATTTTCTGTGATCATCTAAACTAAAATTTTTATTTGAGGAAGATAGACAAGCTGGAATTAGTCTTGGAGCTGAAAACTCCCTGTCTGCTTTCACCTATTTACTCTCATGCTTTCAGAGTGTCCATCAGTAGAAATGGAGTTAATAAGAAAATATAACCTTTGCAAAGACACTCTGTTGTGGAAACAGGTGTGCTTCTTTTCAGGTATATTCTGTTATTGCTATTACAGTGTCTTAATTGTTCACAGTATGGTGTCTTGCTATATATTTTTTCATTAACATCCCCATGACTCCTGTGAAAGAGTCAGGGAAGGGTTGTAAATACTATTAACCACATTTTACAGAGGGCGAATGAAGTCCAAGGGGTAAAATAATTTGTTCTTAGCTGTACACTGAGTTGATGCTAAAGCCAGGATTTAGAACTCAGTCTTATAATACACCAAGATGCTTTCTCCAGTCCCATTTCTTCCCAGGGCCTCTCCTAAAGGTACAAGAACTGCAGCAACAAGAGGGCATGCAGAATATTTACCTCCCTCAGCTCCCTGCAACTCAGCTATCTTCTAACATGCAAAATCTATGTATATTATTTGAATACAATATACCTCCCAAATATGACAGGAATTTGAGTGGTCTAATCACAAAATTCTAAGTTATTTGGTTATTTCTCTTAAACCAATGACGCATGTTTTGATTAACTATGTTTGAGGATAGATCAAAAAATGGATTTTTGACAGAATTACACAATTCAGTTATGTCAAAGAAAGGGATAAAATTGAGTCAATGTCAGATCTAAAAAAAAATATTCTGAGTTATACTTAACTGAAAAATGATAAATGTTAGCCCGGAACAAAACTGCAGAACAATGATTCTATAATAGTGTGTCACATGCTGTAACACTACTGCCCTTTTAAGGGTAGGATACACCAACATAGCATAAAGCAATGTACATGTGTTGTAACAATAACTTTATCAGTTAGCAGCCATATAGATTAACAAACTTTACCGTGTGCTATGTGCCTGTCTAACATACCACGACAAAAAAGAAGGGTCATGAAGAAAGAGGGTGGGACATAGAAAAATGGTGGCAAGGGAAGCTGTTGTGTGTTTCTGTTGCTTTCTCTGGGAAAGCTGGAGTCTGAGTGGCAGAAGGCCCCTTGGGCCCCTTCTCCACAGTCACCAACAAATACATCATACAACTGAGACTGCGAAAAAACAGGCACAAACATTGTTTCAGGTGCTCTTTTTCAATTCAGATTTCAGTCCTATAATAACTCCTTTTTGTCATTACAGTACTACACGTTAGACCCATGGTGTTTAATAGTGCAATCCCATTGAATGCATTGTACTTTTACCTCAGCCTAAATGATCACTCCTCCTCCTGTATTTAGCATTGATATTCCTTTTCCTCTTTCTGTGCAGAACGAGGAATATGACTTAGTATGCAGCTTAGCATATCTTCTGTGCTGTTCAGGTGCTAGGGCTGCTCTCATCAACAGAGTACTTGAACTTCCTTCAGAAGTGCCTCCTGCCCTTCTTCTGAGTCACTCAATAGTTGTTAATGTTTAATGGCTAAAGGAGCAGGTGAGAGATAAAAGACAGAGAAGCATGCGCAGCAGATTTTATTCTGTGGAGAAACCTGGTGACCCTGTGTCTCTGGTTTTTTTCACAGTGCTACCAGGAAGCCTGCTAAATCCTACTTAATGCAAGTGATGATGACTTAGGATAAAGGAAAATAAAACTGAGAAATTATACAAAATTCCCTAGTGGCCTCTGCTCCCAAATGTAGCATCATTTAGGCAATAAACTTTTCATTAAAGAAGGTTAAACTTATAAGAGTTCCTTTTCAACACAATGATACAGTGTAGTACTACAAATTTTAAGATATATTTCATCACATTTTCCCCAGCATGTCCAGAATAGCATGCCTTCAGGACTTTCATACTGACTTTCAGGTTGCCCTTGTCTGCTAGGGAAACCTTTAAAATTTAAAGGAAAAAAAATCATCTGTACATTCTGCAAGCTGAGGAAAGAAATCCTACTTGGTGTGATTTGCTATAATGATAAATTTATCAGAGGCTGTTCATTTTATCTCCTGCAGAACTGCTCTTTGATGGCATTAATCTGCAGTAATGATTACAGGAAAGTAATTCTAAGCTGTTCAGAGGGAAAGGTGACATGGTGCTTTCCATCTCTTTTCTGAATGCTTCCTCAGATTGTTCAATAAATTACAGGTGTAGAAAGAAAAGATAGGCCATATGCAGCTGAATATTTTGAGGAATCTAGAAACATGGAGCACTAAGAACAGGACTGCATTTGCAATAAAATATTCGTTGCAGATTCCTCATAGACCTTTTATAGCAACAGGCACCAAGTCCAAAGATTTGGAGATGTTCAGTATTATGTGTTTTTCATTAACTGTCAGCAAAGGTGAACCACAAATTAACAGTAAATTAATTCATAAAATTTAAGATTAAGTGAATTAATGGTACCTTTTTTTTGCAGGGCTTTTTCAAAATAACAAGAGATTCTAGGCCTTGTAAGAGACCACTGGAGCTCATCCAGTCAGATCTTTGAACAGAAATTCTAGGCTGTCAGGAGCCCAAGTCACATAAGATTTACCTAGCTGAGTGTGAAAACACTCACTGATGGAGAATCTATGGCTTCCCTGATGACCTAGGTCAATGCAGGATATTTTTAAGAGTGATTTTCTTTCTATCCAGACTGAGTCTTCCAAGCTGCAACCTGTGGTTATTGCCTTTTGCTTTACTGTTTCTCCTTGTTTTACAAAATGAATTCCCAAGTTATTAGAAATCAATGTAATAATGCTCTCTGACTCCCAACACCACCTTCTTGAGGGTTATTCCTAAATTGTGTGGGGTCATAATGTTACTCTTAAGATTATTAAACACTCAATATTGCCACCATTTTATGGCTTACTTCAGGTGTATTCCAGAAGGAGACGTGATATCACCACTGTGAGATTTAGGATTGGAGTAAATGTTACACATGTAAAAATCTTTTTGCACAGCCTTAGAAGAGTCAGCTGATATATTACACAAGTATTTGAGAAGAATATATTAGACAAGTATTCAAGAATATTTGAAGGTCTACCCTGAGACACTGCAGTGCCCAGTTGCACTCACACCACAAGCCCATAACAGCTCTAGAAGGATCTGCTCACATCCATGCTTTTTCTAGTGTTGAGAGATGCCACAAACTCACAGGCCACAAAAATCATGACCCAGAAAGGCTACAGAGAAACTCACACTCCACTAGGCTTCTATCCACTACACCTGCCCACCCACAGCAATGGTCACAGTTCCTCACCCTCTGGTTCTGAGCACCTATGATAATCTCCTGGCCTGAATATATCCTGATAGCTACAGTCAGGGCCTTGTCCAGCTCATTGCATGTGCAGCAATGTGGGGATGGATTTGTGGTGAAGCTCCTGCCAGAGTCAAAAAGAGCAATGTGCATTCAGCTTGTGATCATTACTCGTCTGCCTCCATCTATCTCAGAGGCTGCTGCAGAAGGCCAGTCACACCTGAGCAAGAATTCTCATAGAACAATCAGAACAGAGGTGGGCATGGGAAGGGGCCTGTTTCTCTGCAGAAAAGTGCCATTTTCTGCAGGTGGATGGTGTATCTGGCCCAACTGGGTGTCTCTCCACTTGCAGTTGTATCTGTAAGCAGGTTCCAGTGGCACTCAGGTATTTGTGGAATGCCTTACCCTGTCACAAAGTGATATAGGGATACCCTTTCAGAGGCTGCTATTGTGATAGATGGGAGCTTTGTAAAAATGACTTGGGGTATGTTGCCTTGGACATAGACTTTGCGAAATATGCACTGGATATAGTATCTCCTTGGTTTGGGCATATGGTAAGAGGGTATTCTAATAGCAATTATCTTGGCTGTCCTGAAATAAGTGCAAGTCAACGTCGCACCTTCTGGTATGGGCAAACATGGACCATCCTTGGGAGGATGATTCACAAGCAAACATCATCTCTTGTTGGCTGTGTGCAAGCAGCCTGATGTTGTAGTGTGGCTGTGACTGACGTTTGTCTCTATGACACACCAGATGAAATGACATCTCATTCCTGAAGTCATTAGTAGAGTTCAGCTTTGCAAGTAACAAGTGCACTTGGTTTTGAATATACTCAGAACATCTTGATACTTGGAGATGCAACACGTGCAAATATAGTATTTGATTATTTCATTACCAGCTGTTTTCCTTTGTTCCAGGTTATGTAGTCTGAAAAGAAAAAAATTGCGAGGTAGTGGTACTGAACAAGCACATTCAAAATAAATCAAAGGGAAGGAATATTTACGTGTTTTTATCAATGGTAAAAATCTTCTCTGGTATAAATATCAGAGGAGGCAGACTTAAGTAAATGCTAGATGTTTTTAAAAATCATGTCCTAAAGATTTTCTTTCAGTGCATAGGAAAATCTATCTTTTCAAGAACTGTAAAACTGTGGATAGGATTGCAAGGCAACAAAGACCCACGGGGTTAAAAAAAATAAAGAATATTTTTTCTAATTAAAACACAAACATCAAAAGGAAAGACACCCACCTCTATACATGTCATGGTTTAACCCCAGCCAGAAACTTAGACTCTTTCAGTCCCCACAAGCAGAACTGGAAAAAGAATTGGAATATTAAAATTGAGAAAATTCATGAGTTAAGACAGTTTGATAGATAAAGCAAAAGCTGCACACACAAGCAATGGGAAACAAGGAATTCATTCACTGCTTCCCAACTGCAGGCAGATGTTCATCCATCTCCAAGAAAGCAGGACTCTGTTGTTCGTAACAGTGGCTTGGGAAGCCTTAATGCCATCACTGCAAATGTTCCTACCTTTCTCCTTCTTTCCATAGCTTTATATGCTGAGCATGATGTCTTATTGTTTGGGATATCCATTTGGTCAGTTGGGGTCAGCTGTCCTGGCTGTGTCCCCTCCCATCTCCGTGTGCACCCCCAGCCCACTCACTGCTGACAGGGTGTGAGAAGCAGGAAAGGCCTTGGCTCTGTGTGGGTGCTGCTCAGCAGTAGCTAAAACTGTTATCATTCCCTTCAGCACAAATCCAGAACACATCCCCATACCAGACACTATGATGAAAATTAACTCCATCCCAGCCAAAACCAACACAATAGAATAGACACATGAACTCTTTCTGGTAATGACTAGAAGGAAAAATGTGACAACTATGCTCAGAGGTCAGAATAATTTAGCAAGGAAGATGCTTTTAAAGATAGTAAGGAAAAAAAACTTCAGTTCTTGGGTTTTTTCCCTAGACTATGTTCAGAATTCTACACAGCTACCTACAAGCATGCCAGAAAACTGTAGAAGGAGGGAAACAGGCAGGAGGATGTGCGTGTTCACTGGAGTGAGTGTTTAAAATACAGAATAATTACAATCACACCATCACCATTTGACAGTGCACATTTCTTCACAGAGCTAAAACTATAATAATGTCTAGCTTTTCTGAAGCCTCTATCAAAGTCATTGATAGCAGCTAATACAGCTCAGCCACAGGCATCCCTGACAGCACACCTCTGTCTGTCCATACTCCCCTGGCCTAGGAGAAGGTCTGAGACACTATGCAGCTCTACATGCAGATGCTACTCACATCTCTGACAAATCCCTTTCCAAAGCATCAGTGAAGGTTCTTTTCTAGAGAAGCATGAGAAAGTCAGAGAAGCCAGTACACAAGGTGGTAGAGACTCCAGGAATGGAGGAGGCTGGCATATCTACTTTGACAATAATACTAAATATAGACATAATATTTGATGCTAGTAAATGGTGCAAAAATGGAGTTATTCCTGATCCCTTCTATATTTTCCTCTTATATCCGTTCTTTATAACAAAAGACACAAAATTTCCCCAAGTAATTCTTCCACTGAGCTCTCATGATTGGGATGAACAAAATCAATGATTTCTTTTGAGAAGACATCCTATCGTGATTTATGGATTCTGAGTGATTTAGATCAATTTTTTTCACTTAACTTTCTCTGTATTAAGCTAAATACATAAAGCTTCCTTAGCATTCTGCTGGAAGACACATCTTCCAAAATAGAAAACTACTTGTAAAACCTCTTCTTGTGCTATGTTTATATATACTCCTATTTACTAGTTTTCCAGAGGGTAGACTTCACAGGGTACACAGTTTATTACTGACTGCAATGCTCTGATTGCTACATTAATAGTGCCTTTTCTACTCACAGTCCTCTGTTTGAGCATGCACAGGCACCTCTTCTGCTCTGAGACACAGTGAATCCATGTTCAGCTCCAACCCCACCCCACCTGTTCTTTTCTAGATCATCCTTTCCAAAACACTGCCCTGCACCCTATAAGTTATTGGTTACAAACAGTAGGACTCTACATTAGCTCCTGTGGTTTACCTATGATATGGTGTCTCACAGGTTCTCTCTTTAAAGAGAGTTTTCAGTCTCTCTCTTCAAACCAGGAAACACTCTTTTGATAGAATTACTTGCTATGGATCTCGTGTAAGTGAATCAGAATTTAGTATCCTGGAGTGAGGCATCTTGGATGAAGTTGCAATACACATATACATAAAATTATTGTGAGAATTAATTTTATCTGTCTAATTATGACTCAGATACTGTTATTTATATTTGAATTACACTTTTTTGTTTACCCTTGTGTAAAAACAGACTTTCTTATCTATACTAATGGCTGCTCCGCTGGGTATCTTCACATGACAACAGCTTTTCTTCAATTTACTTTCTCACCTAAAATCAGCACTAAACCAGACACTCATGTGTTTTCCCAAGCCCTCATTAGGCATTCTGAAGTTGAGTGGGATATAAAAGAAAATGTTTTCCTAGAGTGTTTCCATATTTTCTTTGTTTTTTAAGAGTAGGCTGTTTAAAAGAATGCAAAAACCCGAAAGGATAATGACAGAATATTTAGAAATGCTAATCTTCACAGACAGAAAAGTGTCTGGGAGGAGCTGTTAACTCACTGGAAGGTATGGTGTGATTCTTGGGCTTGGTGCTGTGCAGGAGCAGGAGCTGGACTCAGTGATCCTTTTGGGTGCCTTCCAGCTCAGCTTATCCTGTGATTTGCCAATATGTTATAAATGAAAGAGCAATACTAGTGCTCTGTTAAAAAGCTATTGATTCTGTGGGAAAATATTGGTTCCCTGGAACTTCAGCTCCTCTCAGCTATCAACCATATTTATCAGTCTTGAAAATAATTAGGAAGAAAAAAATCGAAACCATTTTTCCTGGAAGTGTTTGTAGCTGGGGAATCCAGTAAAATTATCATTAAAATAAATTAGAGCTGTCAAGAAAAAAGGATGTGAACTGAGAGTAAAAAAATACTGAATTCCAAAAGGCAGCGAGTGATTTAACACTCCCACTACCTTAATGTCTCATTTATTTGTTCATAAAGTAAACAAACTGAAAATAAATACTAATCAGGACATCTTCAACTCTTTTCATTTTGCTTTCAGTTCAGAAATTGAATTCAGAAAGTAGAGAAAATTGAACATTTCAAATCTGCATAGGAAGCTAAGTAATAACAAGTGCATTTGTTTTTGCAAGAAAAATAGAGATTTTGTTTCAGATAAAATAATTTTGTTCTGAAATAACAGAATAGCAGAAAGGGTGACCTGCAGTGCTTATGCATCACTAGAGCTGGATAAAGATTGTGTTGTGGAAAGGTTATTGAGATTTCATAAGCTGGCTTGGCACCAGAAAAAGAGGAAATCTTGTCTCTTTTAAAATCTCCAAGATTAAAATTTCAATGAAGTTGGAGTAGGTTATTCAATATTTTTAAATTTGGAAAGGATGTTTGATTTCAGTTTTCTCCATAATGCATTGCAGTTAAGAATTAAAAAAATAAAAGGACCACTAATTGCTAAAAATCTAAAAGTCTTCTTATTGTTTTGGCCTTCTTTTCTCCTTTTTTTTTTTTTTTAACGTGGTGAATTTATTTTAAATAAAACAAATTTACGAAAATTTTGTTTTCTTCAGAATCTGTCAGACCTTGGGTTTCCTGACTTTGAGACTTGTCTACCACTTTTTGAAAAGTTACCAAGTAGGAAGATCACCAACTTTATTTTTCCTCTAGGTAACTTTTAAAACTTATAGACATTTTACGAAATTATTCAGAGGTTGGAAAGAGAGGTATAAACTTGATTAGTCCCTTATTTACATTCAGAAATGAAAGAAAATACAAAATTCCAAAAAAGAAGAGGGACAGGAAAAATATAACTGCTTTCAATTTTCTACTTTATTGCAAAAGGAAAAGCTGCTTGTTTTGCAGCCTGAGTGCTTCAGGTATTTTAACAAGTTTAAAATTATCTATTCATCAGCTCTGGTAATTAGTTTTTGCTTTGCTTTTCTATGTATTATTAGTAGGGATTCATGTACTTTTATTGAGTTATTATACTATCCTCCAGGTCTTCTGCTTCATACAAATCCTGTTCTATTCCAGGTTCAATAATTAGGCTGTATTGTAAAGTTGCTGCTGGCCAGATTGCAGACTTTTCAACCTGTGGATTCATGGCAATTAAAAGGATCAAAAAACCACATTTCAGGTGTAATTACAAGGATAATTTATGTAATTACAGTGAGTTTATATATCGTGTTGACAAATAATGGAATGATGAAGGAAGGAAAGGACTGCTTTGGGTGTCAAGAGGGTAATCTCTTGTGTGATGTGTATGGGCAGTCAAAGGGACAAAATGGAGGGACAGCATGAATGACAAATGACATGAAGGAAAGTAGGAGAAAGGAAATACCAAGAAGAGGAAAAGAGAGTACATAGAGAGGAATACTGCTAAGGAGATGGAGAGAGAGCAAATATACAGGGAAGGACTCAAGGAGTCAAAAGCACAGTTAAGCAGATGACAAAAGGAATCTAGCAGATTAAATGAAATTATTAGCTAAGGAAGCCAATTCAGCAACAGTGTCTGTTTAAAAGGAAGGGAATCAGTTACCATCTAAGTTAGCTAACTAGGGGAACAGAAAAGCAAACAGCAGGGTATTGATTCAGCAGATGAGTCCTGGATAGAGCATATCAGTGAAGGAGTTAGCTGAGCTATTTAATCCATCAGGTACAATGGGAAGAGAGATGAGTCAGCAAATGGACAAATAAATAGATCAAGCAGTAGATTAGCAGTGAGACATAATGCAATTGGTGAGAATTAGCTGTCAGGAGGCAGGTACCTGGAAATGGTTTCCCAAACATGCTTGGTAATGGCAGCCAGGCAATCAGAGATGCCTGCAGGGATGCTGATCCCTTAGCTGGGTGCCTGGCTGGTGCTGCTTGGGGACTGAGATCAGAACTGAGATGGGATACTAGCAGTGGGTATTGGCTTGCTCACACAGGACTTCTGGTGGGAGAGGGGGAAGAAAGGGCTGGCAAAAGTTCTCATCAGAGGAACAGTCCTGCCTTTTGAGTCTCTTAGCTTACATGTGTACAGCTTGATTCCTAAAGTTTGCTTTAAAGATATGCAACAAGTCAGAGCCTCCATGCTGTGGTGAAAGGGTGACAAATGGGAAACAGATGACTCCTGTTTGTACAACCTTTTATGCTCACTACACAAAGAAAGGGCTGTTCATTTTTCAGCCTCATATCCTGAGATGTTTTATTGAGCAAAATGGAGAGCTATGATTCAAACTACACTTCCTTTTTACCAGCCAATCCTTCCTCCCCACAGGCTTAGCAGAGAGGCTGAGTTCACTGTTGAACTATTTCAATAGAGAGTAGATGTACAAATACTCTGACTGAGGATGCCTCTTTGGTATCTGAGGAAGCAGAGAGGAGAAATAAAACTGATGTTTACCAAAAAAAAGATGAAAATAAATCAATATTTTAACTAATTCCACACATAGCTATTATATATATCCACCTTTTGCAATGGTATATTTATTATCATTATTGAGAGGCTTTTGTGAAGGCAGTTATATAGTTTGATGTACTGGATCACTTGTTGTACCCTTGCTTCTTTGCCTTGGGCAAAAGATGGAGGTATGGAGGACAGCAGAAAGAAAGTTTTTGTTGATATATTTTTATTGGAAAAGCAGATAGACCTCATGAAGGACAGCTGAGATGTGAGTCTATTTCAAAGACCAAGAAACTAGGTGAGAAAGAATGAAAGGAGCTAGCAAGAAAAATGGTACTCTGGGATGTATTAGGAAGACCACTACCAGCAGGTCAGGGGAGGTGACCCTGCCCCTCTGCCCAGCCCTGGTGAGGCACATCTGCAGTGCTGTGTCCAGTTCTGGGCTCCTCAGGACAAGAGAGACACGGAGCTCCTGGAGTGGCTCCAGTGGAGGGTAACAGAGATGATGGAGGCACTAGAGCATCTCTCTCCTGGGGAAAGGCTGAGGGAGCTGGGCCTGTTCAGCCTCAAGAAGAGGCCCTGAGAGGGGACCTCATCCATGTCTGTGAGTCTCTGCAGGGAGGTGCCAAGGGGATGGAGCCAGGCTGTGCTCAGTGGTGCTGAGCAATAGGACAGGAGGCAATGGCACAAAGTGATGCACAGGAAGTTCCACCTGAACGTGAGGAAGAACGTCTTTACTGGGCAGGTGACTGAGCACTGGAACAGATTGCCCAGAGAGGTTGTGGAATCTCCAGATATTCCAGAACCATCTGGTCTCAATCTTGTCCCATGTGCTCTAGGGTGACCCTGCTTAAACAGGGAGGTTGGACCAGATGGCCCAATGTGGTCCCTTCCAAGCTGACCCATTCTGTGTTTGATACTGTAAGTTTCTAAGAGTTCTATTTTATGTATATATGCAAACACATAAAAGGACTCTCTCTCCTCTGATTACATTCCTTTATGCATAAAGAACTCTATACTCTTATTGGACTGAAATACGCAACAGATCCAACAGTCCAGTTTCCCTGACATTTTAAATACATTCATTTTAAAGCCTTGAAAGTCTTTTCTTCATATCTCAGAAATGGATGAGGCAGAGGGAAGCTTTGCATGTTCTTAGAAATTAATGTCACACTTCTTACTTGTTTGCCGTTTGGACAGATTGAATCTTCAAAGACCTCCCAGACTCAGCTTCTGAGCATTTGTTAATAGAAATGGCAAGTGAAGGATGCCAGTGCTTGTTTTGCATACTTGTGTGAGTGGACAAGATCCTCTAGCTTCTCACACAGAACTTGGCACATGCTCAGAGTTTGCAGGTTTTACAAAGAAAGCTTTTGCCTTTTGCCTTTCATAAATTCATTGTGATTATTTTGATATTCCAAAGAAATGAATGAATGGATAAATAGATGAGTGTTTCATTGCTTCTACCTGTGAAAATTAGTTTATTTTCCTTAGTTTAAAATTGTTTTGGATTAACATCTCTTTTCTTAGGATATTTTTCTACTTACCTCTACTTTAACTGTACATTATAGTCAGTAGTTCCTCAGATCTTAGTAGGGCACATTTGAAGTGAAGCAGTAGCCTTGGTATGAAAGCCAACAAATAAGTTCATTATTTTGAAAACAATAAAAATCAAGTCCACTTCATTTGCTAATGTCATCTCTCTTCTTTTTTTTTTTTTTTCCTTTTTTTTTTTTTTTTTTTAACCTGGAAGGAGGCAGGTACTTTTTCATTGCTTTGGAAATGTCCTGTTCTTTCAAACTGCCTGCAGAACTACAATTAGCAGTTCAGCTAGACCATTTAGTGCTGCTAAGGTGCTGTGTTTACTAAACTTATAACCACATTAAATTTAGCATATGCATCCTTTTTCTCTTTTTTTTTTTTCCCAAGGTTTTTTAAAAGTTTTTTAAGGTTTTGTTTTTGTTAGGGTTGGGTTTTGTTTTTTTTTTTTTTATTTAAAGTTCTGGAATTTTAGAATTTCTCTATTCTGTCTGCAGTCAGTAGGTACTTTCTCTTCTTTTACAGAATCAAAAGACTGCATGAATAATTGTGAAGGGAATCTAACCAATAACAACAAGAGTCCCTGATCCAACAAGAGCAGGAATTGAATTAGATGATTTTGATGAGCTTCAACAGTAATTGACAAATTAAGTACGATGAGCTTTAATGAAAAGTCACAATAAAATAAACACAAGACTGAAAACTACTGGTAAATACAAAAACTATAAAGTTTGAGGTTGGCTGCAATTTTCAGAACTGAGATCAAGTGAAGACAGTAAAGTATTTTAGTAGAGCTATGAAAGAGTAGCAATATTATTCATAAGCATCTCAGCAGCATGACTCACACATTCTACAAGAACTAATTTTTCATTGATTTCTATAAATGATCAGATTTGTATTGTTTAAAGAAGGAAAAAAAATGTTATGTTAGTAAAGTAGATATATTTTGCACCTTGCTAGCTATGTCTACAATGTTCTCAAAGAATTAAAGAACTCCAACATCCAGGAAACATATAAAGATGGAAAACCTGCTTCTGCAATTTATTGCAGAAATAAACTACAATAGGGCCACACTCCATTACTCTTCTTCATGAATGCAATCACATGAAAACTGTATTCACTTACTAATGCATTCCTTGGATGTAAATTCTTTGTTTTCAGCATGGTTACATTCTAGCTTGCTTTCATTTGGTTTTAGAAAAGTAAAAGAAGATTTTTAAATTTATGTGCCACACTTCTATGAGGAAAGATTCTTACCAAAATAGAGCAATTTTTATATACAGTTGCCTCTGTAAATTTTGAAAGATGTATCTATGCATACACATACTTTAGGAATGTGGACTTTCTGAATGCCTTTTCTCTTTCACTCTCTGAGTCTTAGACCCTGGTGCTTCTCCTGTTTCAGGAAGGAAGGATAATCCAAGAGTAACACAGTCTGGAGATCTTGAAAGATCTCAGCTGCATTCCCTCTCCATCTGCAGCTCCCCCATGGCTGGGCAAGTTCAGTGGCCCTTCTGACTTTGCTTATTCTGCCTGACTGTTCCAAGCCTGTTCCCCAAGCCTAGACTCACCACCTACCTGTGCTACATGGACAGTCACCTTAGCAGGACATTAGCAGGTCCCTTACGTGGTCTGGGCAGAGAAGGCCATCTTGAAGCTGTCTCTGCCACCTACACACACTTTTGCTACCCTAAGAACAGTGTAAACACATGAAGCACAAGGAAAAGCCAGACTCCTATGAAGAAAAAGGTAGGAAGAGATAGAAAGTAATAGCTGTGTCTCTACATGTGTCTCTACATGTGGTTATCTGCACTTTAGCCTTCTTCAGCCACTGTGAGGAATCCCTCTTGCAGTCATGTGAGGAATTCAGGCACACAAGCAAGACTGACTCTCTGTGTGTGCCTAAGCTAGATTATAGCTATGTCCTAAACTTTCAAGCTTGCCTGCATATAAAAAGAGCGTTGCTTGTCTCAAAATTCAGGTCTCAAAGCTATTGGGCATGCACTTATTTTCACCGTGGAAAAAGTCTCTGAAAACACAAAGGATATTCCCAGTCTGAACAAGAACTGTAGTTCAATGTGTTTCTAATGGAGGAGCAATCTGTTTGCACAATGGAGAATATGTTAAAGGTAGCCAGAGGACCAGCCATAGTTTCTGGTAAAGCAACTATCTCACCTTGCAGGGAGGTTCAGTCCAACTTCCTGTTTGCTTCAGGCTGCTCTCTTTTATCCCCTTTATTTTCACTTCTCCTATTTGCCCACTAATTTCTTCCTCAATGTCTTGACTGGCCCATGGGTTGTATTTTTTTTTTTCTTCCTACACCTTGCTTTTATTTTCATCTGCTGATTTATACAGCTGTTACACAGATTTCTGCATTTGATTTTCAGGGATCAAGTGTAACCTCTAAAGCAACCCAGTAAACTATGTTCATTTAAAACAAAACAAAACAAAACAACACAACAAAAAAAAAGCCCCTTCATTGCATATACTGACAAGGGTGAGAAATAGTGTGCCATATGTCCCTACAAACAGACAAAGCTAGAAGTTGAATAACATGGCCCTCTCAAAAAGGGCCTATTAGTGAAATGAAACCCCAAGCCTTGAATGCATGGAGGGGCAGTAAAAATTCTGAATGTGAATATGAAAAATATGAAGTGTTGTAAGAGCAAAGCAGTAGGAGGCCTAGTGGGAAAAATGCAAGTAGTAGGATTAATACTGAAATAGGTGCTGGAGTAACTGCAAAAGGACAAGAGCTTAAGGGACACAGATCTTAGTGGTAAATTAATATATACAAATTTGCCTACTTAAGGGGGTGAGAAATCCCTTCCCAACACTGGATGAAAATAAGCCCTTTTGACTCAGTGTTTTGTAAAGATTTTTTTTACCCTTAGAGAAATGCAAACAGAGAAATTTAAACCTAAAACATTGCTCAGCCTAAGAGAATTGAGTTCTGGGTGAATGGATGGATGGATATAGATAATGTATTATTCAGAATATTATCAACTTGATTCTTTGCTAAGGAGGAAATAAATACTTTTTGTTGAGGTGGAATGCTGATGTGTTTGCTGAATATGTTTCTGACTTAGAAATAAATCAAGTGAAACAATTTGGCCATGGTAAATATGCTAATAACTGTCTGTACAAACTTGATAATATTCTTTTATGCTGCCAGTGTTTTAATTTATTAACTAATGTGGCTATGACAACTGGAAAATGAGTATGTGAAGTAGTTAAACAAGAGGTGTAGAAAACATGCTCAAGAAAGTGCCTCTTCAGATTACTTCCCTCAGGGATATTCCAGATGCTGCATTACCCTGTTTTTGCCAGGCTGTGTAAGAGTAAATAGCAGTTTTAACAACAAAAATACTCCCTGCACTTCTTGATTTCTTTCTAAGAAGGCTTATGATTTTCAGCAATAGTAAAATTTTAAATATTCCTAAGAGATAAGTCTAGCACAAAAAACAAGTTTGTCGTTGACCCAGGGTTCCTTCTGGGACAGAGCACATCAGGGTGTTTCATCCTTGTTGCTGGAACTCAAATTTAGCCCAGAGTGACTTTATGTGAGCTGGTGCAGACAAAGGGTATATACCTTATTTATCTGAACTAGCCATGCCCTGGCTGGCCTGACTGCCAAGGGCAAGGTAACAAAGTTCAGAAATCCTGCCCAGACCTCTCTGTGGACACTTGGGCTGTTGGCCTTTGTTGGCATTGGCTCCATGACAGTCACATCCCTGGAGAAGTACCTGAGCTGGTTTCAAATTAGATGGAGTGCATTTAATATTTTTCACTACTAATCAGGTTATAAATACTGACTAGGAAAAAAAATTGCAAGTACTAAAAAAAAGTTATCTGATACGTTTTCATTCCCTCCTGTTTACAGATGCCAGGTTTAATCTGTCATGTTATTTTTTTTTTTACTTATACACGTGGCAAGAATTATTCATATAATCTGGTGAAATATGCTAATAGTTTCAAATCATGAGTGCTTTTTAGAATTCATGTATTTGTGGCAATTCATGGGCAGTAGAGTGGCAGACTGGAAAAATTCATTAAATAAATTACTCATTGTGCGTTATTTCACCTGCTCCTTCCAAATGTGAATAAAGAAATAAGTTTTTATTAATAAAATGAAACAAAAGAGGGTATCCAAATGAGCTATTTCTGCTTGCAAGCATATTTCTGTGGTAAAATATCAACTCATTTAGTAGTAATCTGCAAGATAATTTCAATGTTGACAAATCTTTGGAAATCTGTATCCATGTACATAGCATAAAAATATCTTTCATAAATATCAGTAAAGCCCTAGTTGCTTTTTCACTTCATGTACAGATTTGTTCAATGACAAGCAATAGGGTAGAAAGTCTGGCTGGGTAACAGATGGCAAAGCTTGCTTACAGATTTAACTTCCATTTCTTGCCTTCCTTTTCTTTTTTATTCTATGTATTGCAAATCTTTGACTGACAGGAATTTCAGTGCTAGCCTTACTTTTAAGTATTAGCAGAATAATTAAGCAACAAAAAGTGTAGATGGCATTTTAGCTGGATATCTTGCTTTTATTGTGAGATAGGATTTCATAAAGATCTAGTGATGTACTTTCTCACTCCCAAAGTCATGTCTTTGATCATGGCTATCTACTGCTTCTGATGTATTTTCTCTGGTCTTAGCTTTCAAAATCTATCTGTCTTACTCCACCAAGACATCATTAAGGTCTTTGAACGTGGTGTCCTCCCTGCAATTCTTCTTAATCAATTTCCACCTTCTGTGTTTTCTGCTCATGTGTCTCTCATATGCTGAGACTTCTGGAATTTACCTTAATACGTTCTTCATGTTGGAAGTAATTCACTTATTGAATTGCTCTTCAATGTGTATGTGTGTTTCCATGAATAACTAAATACAGTAATCATAGAATGTCTTGTGTAAGAAAGGACCTTAAAGATCATCATCTAGTTCCAACCCTCCTGCCATGGACTGGGAAACCTTCCTCTAGACAAGGTTGCTCAAAGACCCATGCAGCAACACTGAAATTGCAAAAAACAAAATCAGACTGGAAGAAGTCCTCCAACTATAGGGGTAAAGAGTGTTAATGAAAGGGTGAGCTGCCCTATTGCTGGCAAAGAAAATTGCCATGCTAATACAGGTCCTTGACCTCCTACAGAGTTTGGTGTGCTGCCTGTCTTGTTTCCTTTCATGTATTTTGATGGGCGTGCTATCAGCTGGCAAATTTGCATCTACAGCAGAAAGAAGAGTTGAGAACATTCAGAAGTGGGTTGAGAAATGACTTAGAAAAAGGAAACATATTGTTGATTTTCTTGCTTTGAATATACTATCAAGACAGACTGTGATGCTGCTTTGCTGGCACTTTTTGTTGTTTGCAGGTGTAAGATGTAAAGTTGATTGTTCTGAACTCATAGAAGGCTCCCTGCGTGCCACAGGCTGCAATGTCCTGGCAGTTACCACATTATAATTATGTCTTATAAAAACAGGTAATTAAAATCTCTACTTGAAAGTTATCTTAAAATGAAATCATATTACACCCCCATAAAAGTAAGTGAGGGGTAGGCATCTAAGAAATACAATTATAAAAAGGAAACTTCACATAAACATGATCACAACCAAATAAAACAGATATAACTATAAAAAACGCATACAATGCACAAGATCCCCTAAATCTGTCATGTTGGAGAATTTCTAAAATGAATATATTTTTAAATATAACTTGTCTAGTTCCAAGGACCTTCCAAGGCCATAAGAAAAGCGGCAAAATTAAAGTAATGAAACTCCTATGTGAAATTCAATATTGAAATATAAACTAGAATATGAACTTCGACTTGTTTAACTTTTAATTAATGTATTTCTCCATTTCTGTTCCTTTATGATGCTCCATTAAATAACTGTCTTGCAGCATTGTTTGTTCACTTGGAGCTGAGGACTCAAAGCTGCATAAACTTTATATTAAGAAAATAGAATCAATTTTCAGTACTTCCAACTCTTGCTTTAAAAAGCAGATTCCTTGGCCACACTTAAAACCTAGGTCTTCAAAGAGCCTTGCCATTATTATCTTTCAATATAAAAACAAACAAACAAACAAAGATATTTTGAATAGCCAAGCTAAAAGCATGTTTCATGTATTGTGTGGACCACATCTCAGCTGTGAGGATTTGCCTTAGATTTATTTGGTTATAGTACTTGTTTTTCTTCTGTTCTTAAACACTTCATTGCTATGAGGGCTTAAACAACAAGGGAATTGCAACCCCGAAGCTTTATCCACATAAAGTGATACGAATCAGTAAGATCTTGAGTTTCCTTCTCTTTTTAGAATGGAAATTACTGTATTTTTTTCTTTCCTCTGGACCTTCTCAGCATAACACAACTGTTTGATCACAACAGGACTAGTTATGCACTGGCTTGTCTCCATGGCCACAGCAAAGGGGGAAGGAATAAGGAGCTTTCCCCTGTGGCACATGGGTCAGGCAGACTCATAGCATGGATGACTCGGGGAACAAAAGCACCACACCTCATTGCTCTTCTGGGAAGTTGACCCCAGTCTGGTGGTGGAGGACCAGGGTTCAGCCAGAGGCATGATGCAGCAGCTTATGTAACAGTTTTCACTCTGCATGCCAAGGGAGGGTACATTCAATTCATGCCATGAGAACTCCTCCAAATGCAAGCCATGCCCTTGAGAGCACGATCTACCCCTATATAATTATTTCTTTATAGCTACATTATTAACATGCAGCTTTCCTTATCCTGGCTAGCCACTCTAACTCAGCTCCAAGTGGTGATTATGCTCTGAGTTCCCACAAATAACCAGGAAATGCAAAATGTGCTTAGAGAAAGAGCCAGAAGAAGATAAAATTAAGCCCTTTTCCAAGAGCTTCCGTGAAGTGACTGGCATACAGAGAAGTATTGGAAGATACTGAGAAAGAGGAAGCACTTGCTGAGAGCAGTGCAGTCTCATGTGGATTGCCCCAGTCTAGCCCTAGGCTAACAATACATCTACACACAGAAAAATACTGTGAACCCAAAACCAGCAGCACCCAGAGTGCTGCTTAGGCTTATAACACAGCCAGTCTGTGGGGCTAATTTGCCAAGACCCTGTGCTGTGGCTTGACTGCTTCTGCTGCTGAGACTGGCCTGTTCAGAATGGGTCAGACTTCATGTCATGGTATAAACTCCCCCTGTAATTCACAATTAGGTTTGATGAGGACTCAGGTTCCCGGAACACTATCCGTTTATTTCAAGTACCAGCAAGACCTCTTGATGCTGACAAGAAGGCCATTAATAATCAGGGTATCTCTGTGCTAGAGGCTTCAGAGGAGTAGAGAAATTAGCAAGGAAGCTGTAAACAGTTCAGCTCAAGCATCAGAAAGAGTCTTGTCAAGCACTACAGCTCTCAGCACTGGCTCACTTAGAGGTCAGGCGCTCTGCAGTTCATAGAGCAAAGGGAAACTGGGTTCACACACATGAGCTACTTGAGCTCCCTTGCACTGCTCTGTACCCACCAATGCTGCCTCTCCACCACGTGACCTTGCACACACAAATCACAACCTACTCTTAAAATCTCTGGCACAACTTCCAATTTGGTCCCTTTAAGAATCCGGGAAGGTAACAGAAAATCTTGAAGTAGATTAAGGAGGTTGAGAATGCATAACCCTGAACTCACAGCATACTGTTTCATCCCACACTTAGTGAAACATTCATGGTTCTGGGTATTTTTCTTGACACGTAAAATATAATCAGTTTTTTTGTCCTGGCTCTTACTTATACAGTTGTGATTGGATGGAAATATCTGTCTTTGAGAGCACCAGCAGGTAATCTTATTTTTCCTTTGATTGTTTTGTCTTTTTTTCTGGTACAAACTTGAGCTGAAAAAAAAATACAAACTCTTCCATAACACAGACACTTGACACCATTATCACTTTTTAAAATTTCTGCCTTGAGGAATCATAATTTCTTTGTAGAGTAAGTGCAGTTTGTCTTCGACTTTTACGTACAGACTGTGCATGTAGCACTTTAGGACTAAATCCACAAAGGAGCCTAAATCCTAGCTGACTCTCCATTCTGCATGTTATATTGAGCTCCTCTTTTCCCTTATGCAATATCTCAAAGATTATCAAACACATTGAGGTCTGGGTCTTCATGACTGCTGGTTGCAGTGTTACCCTATGTGCTACAGCTCACTCTCAAGCTGCACTATGAACTGGGATCTCCAAGTACCTCCTGCTGCATTATTCCACTCCTCATGGCATACTGAAATGGGGACAAGGATAGCCTTTAAGCCCCACTCTTCACAGCTGGAGAAGACATACAGGAAAATGAAGGCCTGTACCTAGTCTGGGAGAGACTGGCCCTTCAAAAGCGTTTGCCACCCAAGGGATCCTGGCACTTAGGGTGGAGCTGAACTGGCTCCAGCAAGGAAGGAGTGCAGAGAGGAATGAGACAAATGGCCTACAGTTACTTCCCTGGTGGCTTCCTTCTTCTAGAGATACTGAAAGCTCAACATCAGTCTCATCCCTCCCAGACTATTGCCACAGAAAGGCTGAGCATGAGGAAAATCTACAGAGATTAGCCTGTGAGCCTGTGAGCTGCCTTCAGAGTGTGATGGTCATGGTCAATGGCAGCTAATCTTAGCCTGACAAACAGCTGCAATTCTTATAAAACTCATCTGGTTTTCTGCAGAATTGCATAAATTTTCCTTATAATAATAAAATAATAATTATATTATAGAAACACTTTACAAGATAATCTCCTCTTCAATTTCCTTCAGTATTTTCTGGGGAATTACCATGCGTAACATGGAAAGTAGGTAATTGAATTTCATTTCTATTACCATTTTGACAGCCTGAACTCTTTCCCAGGGTGACAGATTTAATTTCTCACACATGGCTTATATTGTTTTAAAATGGCATAATAAGTGGCATGATATTGTTTCTTGCTGCGGCATCTAAGCCATTATTTAGCAATATATCCAAAGTATTTCTTCTGAATTGATAGCCATTAAAATTTTTAAAGCAGAACCTCAGCAGGGACAGATTGATAAAGCATCACTGGAATCTGCTGTGCTGTGCTGAATCACACAAGCTCAGGATTTAACCTGTGATATTGTTGTCACTTTTTTTTCCTCTCACCAAATTTTAGGATACTTTTCTTATCAATGGTCTGAAACAACGCATATAAAAAACCCCGTGAATTAATTATAAACCCAGCCCTGCAGCTCAGTGAGCTGTGCAAGGGGTGATATGTCATTGTCAATTTGTGCTGAAGACAATGGCAGCAGAAGGTGTTCTGCCTCTCTCCAGCAGCGCTCAGCAACTCAAACGATTTAGGTTGCAGGAGCAAGTTTTTTTTGCATAGCTGCCAAGGACATTTACAGCTAATTTCAGAGACACCAATGCTGGAATAAGTCAGAGCATGGAAAAGGGGGATAACTCTCATGAATTCCTTTCCAACACGAATTTGAAGGCTAATAAGCATTGCATAATAGTGCTGCTTTCAGTTCAAAATCAAGTAGTTTAATTCATCTCTGAAGAAACACGCCTGTATTAGAATCCTCAGCTGTGGATATAAATACTTGCTTTCTGTACAAGTTAATAGCTTTTCTGCATGCAAGGGTAGAGGAAGTTTAAGAAGGTCATAGTTTCCTACTAGCTATATTAAGACATGGTGACTTGGAGGTGCCACACATCCCAAAATGGGTAGCAAAAGTTCATAGGAATCCCTTGATAATGGAATTGCCTTTTTGTACTTCTATGACACGGAATTTTAGTTCTCTTTTCCAGAGAGGAAGTTTCTGTCCTATTTGTTATAATATGGATGTGAAAATAGGGGTTAACACAGAGCAGAATGTCTGATAGCTGATCTTGAAAGGAAGAAGCCAGTATAGCAGAAGACAGGCAAAATCTAAAATAATTATATAGACTTAATGTCTAAGTGTAGTCAGTCCTTTTGCACTCGCTTTGCATTCTTGGTAACCATTCTATGAAAATCTTTTTGCCTCAGTTCCTCAAAGAATTTTGTAATAAAGAAATACGTACTTGAAATGAAGCAACTATAATTTTTAACTCTTCAGTTATTTCAGGCACAGCATCTGCAGCACTGGGAACTCTATTTCAATACCCATCACTTTTTCTTGCAGCCTTCAGCACACACCTCACAAAGACCCTATAGTAATGCTCAGTGAACACAGAAGTGAGGGCCAGCCTGTAATGTTTTGCTGAAGCTGTTGTAATCTTTTCTCAACCTAGTAAAGCAGAAGACAGTAGGTAAAGTGATTATAGAGGGGGAAGCAGCTATGATATACCAAATGAGTTACTCTATGCAATAGTAATAACATTTATTTTCTCTGGTTATCCATGTTGTTGAGAATATGACTTACGTGAGAAACTTCCTGATCCTTCCTCAATAGAAAGTAAGAAAATTATTTAATATCTCACCAGAATTAGTGCAGCAATTTTGAAAATTTTATATAGTTGGTGTGGTCAAGGTAGGAAACATTTTGGGGAATGCTGGCAGAAATAATGGAAGCAATTACTAATGGATGTACAGTGTAGAAATATTCTAGAATGTAATTGCAACACTGTCCCTCTGGCATTTTAAAGACTCCCAAAAGTATTGACACACTTGCTGGGTCAATCTACTGGAAGAGAATGAAAATGTGTGTATATTACTAGTTGGCTTCCTTTGGGGGTTCAAATCAATCTCCAGCAGCATCAGTAGGTTAATCAATGCTATTTCCCTAAAACTAAACTAGTTCTTTCCAGCAACAGATCTCTTCTGCCCTTACAGGTGGTCTACCTTGACTGCAGCAAATTGGACAGGGGCCTAATAGGGTTTTTGAGTTCACAGTAGCATATTTATTTTGCTATTAGGTTGTGCAAATGTCAAGCAAAACCAGCCATTTCCAAACCAAAAGAACTGCAACAGAACTTCTTGGCCACCTTGGCCTGCCTCAGACACAAGTGTTGCCTAGCTGGCCTCAGTCTACCACTGCTGAGGTCAGGAGGATTTGAGGGGATTTTTCTTGCAACTGGCAAAGCATGTCTTATTTATAATTAGTGCCTAGTACTGCTATGGAGATGTTGGCTAAAATATTTCAAAAGAGAAAAAAAAAAAAAGGGATGAAATACATAAAACATAAAATATAAATGCTGTGTCTTTATTCTTTTATATTTTCTGATTTGTAAGACTGTATCTAGCCTAAACTGTAATGCAGTTCCCCTCTGAACCATTATTAAGAAGTCCAGCATATAAAAAAGAATGCCATTCATTAGCCAAATTTCATAAAGCAAATGTAAAATAGACAGATTTGCCTTGAAGGGTCTGTACTCAGGGACCTGAGTACTTACCAAAAATTCATGTCTTCCCTTCTTCAGAGCACTCAAACTCCAGTAACATATCTACAGGAATGGAGAGGGAAAAATTCAAGCACTCAGTGAATCAATAGGAAGTAGGCAAGAAGTGGCTGTGAAGTAACTAGCAGTTAAGTGGATTAATCCAGCACAAAAGTCGGCAAGGTTTTTTCTGCTTAGCTTTACTAGGTGAAATTTGAACTGAACATGGAGCCTCCTGTGGCCTGTTTAACCTCCTGCAATCCTATTTATCTGAGAGACTAAAATGATCAGTTTCTTCTAAAGGAAAATCAGTAGCCCAGAAGACATGCTTACATGATTCGTTAATTGTGGAGGAAAATATACCTGCTTGATATTTAATTTATTTCTATTGTTGTTGTTGTTGTTATTAAATACACTCAAACTTAAAAAAAAAAAGGTAATTTGAACTTAGAAATCAAAACCTAGGAAATACCAGAATAAAAGATGGGGTTTTCTTTAATTTTGTGTGTGTCTGTGTGTTTAGTGATTTCATTTTATTCCTAAAGGAAGAATGTGGTAAAATCAAAGCGAAATCACAGAGGGTTACAACATCCATGAAATCATGTTTTAACGTAAACTTTTTCCCCATACTGGAAACCACAGTAGTTATAAGAGTAAATAATGCACAGTTACCACCACAGTTAAGGAGTTATCACCACAGTTAAGAGCAAGTCTGCCTGACCAGTGTGACTGAGGAAGTTCACATACACCTTCCAGCATCGAAGCCTGCCACACCCTACACTTAGAATCCTTGCTGCTAAGTGCCTGCCCACCTCCTCTGATTAACTGGTTGGAGTATGGATTGCTCCTTCCTTCATCCCTTGCAGATGTCAGTATGCACAGAGGAGAAAAGCTTTATATTCTTCTGAGCAGCAGGTGCCTTTTGCTGAACAGATCTTTTCCTCCTTCCAAGGTAATAGGACAATAGAGCTACAAAGCACAATCTGGTTTTCTTTGTGGAAGCAATACAAGATACAGAGGGAAGAATTTACACTAATTTTGCACTCAGATCTTCTTATTTTCTTCCTTTATTTTTTATTAAATTTGATGTGAAGTTCCTGGGAAATTATGTGCTTATGTTAATGTAACATTAAGGTTGATAAATCAAGTTCTCAAATGTCATGAAATGTAGAAGTCAGGCTGTAGGCTCAACATTTACTCTGGCTCTGCCCCTTTCTTAAAATATAGACAGCCTTTACGCTGTTATAAGTTATTACTCTGACTACATAGGAGTCAGTATAACAAACTGGAATTCTCTACAAAGGGTTATAAATAGCAAACCCATGACAGAAAATGCTGTGCAGGTGTGCTATATAAGGAAAAGAGCAATTTATTCACAAATGCTTCAGTATGTTCTTCCTTGTGTTTCAGTTTGGCCCAATCATCTCTCTGTGTCTCTCTGTTATTATTCATGCAAGGAGATTTTGGATATCATTGGCATTGCGGAGTTCCTGCCCTTCACAGTGATACTGATATTCATGTGCAAATGAAAGTGTTCATATGTGAATACAAGTATTCATTTTTCCTGCCAAGACTGCTGGCTACTGAAGATAAGCCAAAAAGGAAAGAATGGGAGCACCTTGGAAGTAAAAAAAGTCTTTAAAGCCTTCTGCTTCCTGGACAGCCCTTACTGAACAGCTGTCAGCAGTAGCAAGACAGGATTCTGCCCAAGGTTGGATTTGTCCAGGATCCCACTTACAGCCACAGTAAACACCGACTGTGATGGCACCTCAGGTGTGGGCAAGGAAGACAAGACTGATCAGTATTTGTCTTATGGCCCATTTTTTAGTCACCAATCACCCCACATGCATCTTTCTTATTCCTTCTCTGATCAGCAGAGGAGGTATATATTGAGGAAACTTCCCTGTACAACCATCCAGGAGCCAACCTGAGAGCCACACACCACCTGAGCTGGGACCCTTTGCGGCTGCACCGCCCTGGGGGTTGTTGGTTTCTGCTGTGTCTCTCAGTGTCTGTTACCTGGTTGTGACACAGGCCCCCGAGCCCTCGGCTGTGCAAAGGTTTGGCAGCTCCTGGCCTCTTGTCTGGGGCTTCTGTCACCCAGAGCTCAATCTGCAGCTTGCACTGCAGCTTGCACACCGAGCCACCTGCACTGAACGTATTCCTCAACATATGTTATCAAAGGGGGGGATCACACGTGTATTTACAGCAGTTTCATAAAAGGGGGCACGTAGGGCTCCATCTTCTGTCAGAAGTCCAGCCCAGCATCCGTGCTGTTTGAACCACACCATACCCCAAGCTGGGAAAAGTACCACGATAGCTGTTCACGTGCAAAATATCTCTTCCACGCGTGTAACAAAAACCACGTTGTGCCTTGGTGAGAAACTGGCCTTATTGGCTTGAAGCAGTCAGAAAGAAGAAGGAGAGGAGAGGCTTAGGTGCTTGTAGCAATCTGTTCTGTTTTAAAAATGAAGTTTTTGAAAGAGAAAGATTATTTGAGAAGGCTGCTCTTTTATTTCCCATCATGTGAAGGAATATAGTCTAAATGATATCCTGGATATACCACATCTAAATATGAATGCTCTATGTTAGAAAGAAGTAAACTGGTCAAGGTTATTACCCTAGATAACATCTACTGAGATTTATCAGGCTCCCAACAGCAATTTTCATCACACAAGTAGGCACAGTATTATTATGTCCGTGATTGAAAACTCTTGAAATTTTGATAGCTTTGATTCAGATTCTTATCTTTGGACACAAGGAGAAATTTTACAATTGTACCACTGCAGAGTTGTCCTAGTTTTAAATAAATTATTTCTACTTTAGTCAAAGACGTAAGGCATATTGCTTTATAACAAGTACCTGCTTCATGCAGATTTTTGAGTGGTCTCTGATTTCTCTTTGTAGATTTTTTTTCTTTTTTTTTTTTTTTTTACATACTGTGAGTAAGGATGTACACTCTCATTGAGGATATATTAAAGGTAAAAAGCTCGCTGTAAGTGATTTTGCATTTTTCATCTGTATTGGAATCCAGGAGAGGGAAAGGCATCTCCAGGTGTTGTGAGGAGGTCACAGACCCAGTTCCAGAAAGCCTGCAAGGTATCCCTCTGGACCAGCCAGGGTGAGATCCAGTGAAAAAACTGGTAGACTCTGCCCTGCTCACCATCATACACTGGTGAAAAGAATGAAAGCCCATGCATTGTGAGATCAAAGGATGTTTTATCACTGAATTGAAGTACCACAAATTACTTCCTGCTCCTACTGTGAGCAGTGAGGACAAGCTCTCCTCCAAGGCTCAGTGTTTTGGGTACATTTCAATGTAGTCCTCATTTTAGGCATTACCCATGGCATGATGTAGCCTAATGTGAACAACTCCCTGGCAAACAATTTTTTTTTTTTTTTTTTTTTTTTGTATAAGCCTATTGGCATATCATAATATTACATTTAAGTTCCCTTCCATCAAATGCTATTCTTTGCATCTTAAATTATTTTGGACACTTTCACATTAACTAGAATTAACATTGACATTGTGATATATTGCAAATGACATCTGTTGGAGCAACTTTTTCCCCCAAGAACTATATTTCCTACCAGCCATAACCTCAGAATTTGGGGGAATTATTATATAATATTTTTTTCCAATCAAAATGAATGTGTTCAGTTTTCCTACATGCAGTGGCATTAAATAACAGTTACAGAGCTCAGTCAGTCCTCTTCCTGCTAAATTTGGTGGCAAAACTCCCACTGACTTCATGGGACCAGGATTTAGATCATGGGTGATTAACATTCATAGAAATTATGGGTTAACCTCTAAAAATAGGAAAAAGTTTGGCCACATAAGTCTCCTAAGACCTAGAAATTTTAAACATTTCTGTCCCTGCTACTTATACTTCACTCTTTATACTTTGTCTCCCTTTCACATGCTTTCATTAATTGCACAGAACTATTTGTGAATACAGTTAAAAAAAAAAAAAAAATTGCTTACTTTTAGGGGCAATTTAATCTTCAGGAAATAGAAATTTACCTACCATCCTTTCTCCAGACAAGGAAACAAATCTTGTCAAGGTTTGCTGCCAAAGTAAAATCCAGAGAGGGACTTTTGCGTATTTAACCACATGTGTACACAAATTTATAACTCCCTTATTGTCCCCCTAATTCAGAGGTGTCCAGATTCCTTAGTCTCTTAAGCAACGTCCTCTGTTCGTGTGCCAGAAAAAAAAAAATGTTTCCAGCTGTATGATATTTGGTGTGCCTTTTTTTCCCAAGATTATTGCTTGTTCCGGCCATGCCCAAACTTTCCCTGGTCAGGTTTGCTGTTCCTCACTATAAGGAATGAGCAATGTGAGAAGTTTACACAGGGGAACCCTGCACTAAGGAAATACTTAAGTCCTGACCATGCTGAATGGGTGAGGAAATTCTCAGTGCAATTACTCTAAACCCTTTTAAAGAAAGAGACTTCCCTCAGGAGAGTGCCTCCAGGCTAATCCTTCCAGGTGTCCAGAGCAGCTTGTGGATGACCGTGTTACCAGACACAGGCAGAACATTTCAGGGGATTCTAACCTTTAAGGCTACATAAGGCCTTTGAGACTATCTCGTTTCTGCAGAAATCCCAAGAGACAACATAACTCCAGAGCATGAGACCCTCCCTATTTTTTCAGGCTCCAAGGAAAGGGATGGTCATTTGTTGCAGGCCCAAGTGAACAGCAAATACCAGTAGTTCTTGCCTAAATCAGCTGCCCTAATTAGTGTACTGATCTGCCCTCATATGCCCATTCCTATTGCTGTGAAACAAGGGAGGGAAAATAAGAAGGTTCACAGCATTTATTTATTTCAGCTCACCCAAACATCACTCCCAACAAGAATTCCTCTTCCTTCTCTTTTCTTTGCAGGGCTGCAAAATACAAGCTGCATTTTTGCTTACTCACTCTAGCTTACACTCTGCTCAATGTTCATGAAAAAAATAAGTGAAGGTAGAAAGCTGGAAATGTTACTGGAAAGGGCACATGGGGCAGAGGTTGCCTGCAGTCCCACATGCCCCAGTCCTCTACCTGCACTGCTGGATGAAGAAGAGCCCACAACTTCTCTCTTTCATAACAGCTGGAGCCTGCCCTGGTTGGGAGGGAGCACAGATACAAAAGTACAATCTCTTATCTCACATTCAGATAATTCAGAGGAATCATGTCAGGAAAAGGATAAAGACCAACCAACCCCCCAAACCAACCAACCAAAACAAAACAAAACAAAACAAAAAAAAAACAAAACAACACAACAACAACAACAACAACAACAACAACAACAACAAAAACCAAATAATTTTTTTCTCTTAGATTATTACTTAATAAGATTACTGTCTTAGGATCTGAATTCCTTCTTACAACTGAGCAAACTGTAATACATATTTTTAAATGTCAAAAATTCCTTTTCTATCCAGACCAATATAGAATAACACTAATAATTTTCTTGTAGTTGTAGAAGAAATATCTGAGGCAATAAAATGCTTTGGATGGATGCTTTCCTTACCAAAATTCATAAAATCATGAAGGCTTAGTGGATTCTGGTTTTTCTTTTCAACAGATATTTAGAGAAAATGGGGAAAGGGGTTACATTCAGGTGTGGCTTTTTCTCAAAATTCTAGGAATCTTACACAGTACAGCAGATAAGAATTCATGTCCTTAAAAAAATGCAGCAGCTTTGCAACTAAATAATTTTACCAGGAAACAGCAAGGAACAACAAAGGAACAAACAAACACAAGGGAGAGAGCATAAAATAGACATGAAACAATACCAAAACCCTATCCATTATAATTAAAATAGAATCATAGGGTGGTCTGGGTTGGAAGAGAGATGTGAGGCTGACAGGTGGGTAGTTCACAAAGTCTTCCTTTCCCCCTTTTTTAAAGATGTGTACAATATTCTTCTTCCAGTCACCTGGGACTTCATCTAAATGCCATTTTTCAAATATCATGGCAAGAGGCTTGGCATCTATGTCAGGCCAATTCCCTCAGGACTCTGGGATGCCTCTCCTCAGATCCCATAGGTTTATCTACATTCAGAATCCTCAGGTGGTCATGAACTTTATCTTTCCTTTCAGTGGGAGGGACTTTGCTCTCCCTGCTCCCATTCTGCAGTCCATCCATTTGAGAGTTGTGGGAAGGGGGCCTGCCATTGAAGACTGAAGCAAAATTTTGTAGGTACACCAGCCTTCTCCTCTTCCACTGCTACTGGTTTTCCTGCGTTGTTGATGGGGAACAGGGTGTATACCTTCTCTGACCTTCCCTTTCCGGTTAACCTACCTTTAGGAGCCCTTCCTGTTATTCTTTGTGTCCCTTGCCAGCTTCAGTTCCAGCTTGGCCTTGGCCTCATCCCATCTGTACACTCCTGCCCTTCATCCCTTATACCTTTCCTAAGTCAACTGTCTGAGCTTCAACTGCCTCTTCATTTGCTTCTTTCCCATTAGTTTGACCAGCAGATTCCTACATATATTGTAAAAATTCAAAACTCAGACACAAAAAAATTGAAGTCCTTCTACAGGGAAAAAAAAAAAAAAAGGCAGAATGAGACAGAACAACCCACCATACTTAAAGGGAATATTTCTTGTTTTATTTAACTTTATAGTAAAAAAAAAATCCAACCTATCTCCTTTTTATTTACTCTTCCATAATATCTTAATATTAGTAGACTATATACACTTAGAACAGAAATTGGTTGTACTATCATAGGTTTTGCAAAGACCACTTGCTCATGATACCTATGTGACTATAACTGCTTTTAGACATTACTTTGGATTTACCTTTGTGGTCTTCCTAATTTTAAATGGCAAGAGCAAAACTTACTGGTTTTTCGAAATGCCAGCTAGTGCTACAGGTTTAGAGACTTGTCATAAAGTACAAATACGATAACTAATGGGGGGAGAGGCAGAATTAACTGTGGTGATGCAGCTAACTCTTTAAAATCATTGTGCTCTTTCAGTTCAGGATGCAGAAATTCAGTTAGAAAGGCGAAGAACCAGCATTTTTCATTTTTCTCAATTGTTGAAGCCACTCAAAAGCCAGTGGAACTAAGTAGTTTAAATTGTTGAATATTTAGCATTACTTTCTCTTTTTTTTTTAACCATGAAAACAGTACTTCTAGGTTAACTAAGTGTAAAAAGATTCTTTACTCTTCCTGAGTCACAATATGATGTGAAACAGAGCTCCAAAAGAACTTTTCATTTGCTCTCAACATGCGGTACCCATTCAATCCACATTTTAACAGTATTTGTTAGACTTCAGTCAGTTTCTATGGGCAACAACCAGTTCTTCACTAATTTACTTTATCTTCTACATTCACAATTAAAAAAAATAAATTAGAATTCAACATTCTTCTCTGTACTTGCTGTGAGATGTGGTAATTGATATCTCCCACCATGGGAGTTCAGTTTTACTGAGAATTGTTTTATAATAAAAAATAATTCTTCTATAAAATTTGTGTAATTGGTATACCCATCAAACTGTTTTAAAATGAGGAATGCAGCATTGATCCTAGATTTTCTACTTTCAGGAAACTTCTACAAAATTTACTTCAGACATTGCAGTAGGATATTTCCCTGAAGAGCCACAGGTTTTGGGAGCTGTAAACGGTCACTTTGGAAGCTGGTCCACACAGGATCTTATACAGAACAATTTCACCTTTTTTGTACTTAATTTTTTTTTCTTAGCCCTTCCCTCCAGTCTGCATTCATTCAGATGAAACAACCAGAATGAAGTTTGACCAGGCAGGGAAGTCCCAAAGCCAGCATCAATCAGCTGAGATCTATTGAAGTCAATGAGCTGAGATATCCTGGCTGAGGTACAGGCCCCTAATCTCTGAAAGAGAATTTATCTACACATTTGGTACAATAAAACCCAACAGAGCTGTGAAATTTCCATTTCCAAGTTGGATAGGTCTGTGGAGGTTGGTGATGGATGGAAGTAGCCCTGACCTCCATGCCAGCAGGGGAAGGAAAGAAAGAAGGAAGGAAGGATCCCCTCTGGTGCTGTGGCTGGGCATTATCACATGAAAGGCAGCATATGATGCACTGGGAAGTATTAATCTGGAGTGCAGTGCCACTTTTTTCCTCTGCCAGAGTGAGGCCTCTGGTGTATAAACAAACAAGCTGACACAGGGCCAGGTGCCCTAAACCTTCCACCAAACACAAACTTTCATGTATTTATTTATTTATGCAGTGCCTGCAGTGCATTTAAAGGTCAGTATGGATTACCTGGACTTGATAGAGCCTGGAAAGTTCTGTTAACCACAAGTGCTTAACCTGACAGTCACGGAGCTATTGAACAATTTTAACTTACATAAAGCTACCTCTCAAGCCACTTTCCTGTATCCTCTGTTTAGAGGTCTTGTATTCCACATTCCTAACATTATTTTTACAAACGGAAAGAACATCTGATGAAAGTGCTCTTGTAATCCTGACTCTAAAAAGTGATACCATCAATTACAAGCTTTCTTGTGTCTGTTAATATTGAGGTTTCTTCGGGTTTTATTTTATTTTGTTTCAGGTTATTTCATTTTGGTTTGGTTTCGGTGGTTTTTTTGGGTTTGTTGGGGTTTTTTTGCCTATTGCTAGTTTTACTCACAGAGGTGACAAAGGAACAAAAAACTTGACCAAAAAAAAAAAAAAAAGCCAAAATAATTCTCCATTAGTCTGTGTTCTCATTTATACCAGGCTTAATTTGAAAGCATATGTGTTTCACATTGTGCCAGCATAAAGGACTACACAGTTGCAGGGCAGTACAAAGTCTGCCCAAAAACCAGGAATGTTCAGCTCATCAGCAGTTTTTAAAATTTATTTTCCAGTAAAGCCACTCTTGTATATCTTGTGACATCAGTACAGTGTCACTGAACTGATTGGAATGTGGCATTAAACAGCTGGATCACTGGAGGTGCAAGGAGCGAAAGCATCCTGGAAAGGAAGTGGAAGGAATAATTAGTGCTATAATCCACTAAGTGTTTTAAAATCCAAAGGGAGAGGCCCACTGGGAGTGAAAAAAACAGAGTTGGCTGCATTTGTGTGCCTGAGAGATGCAGTGGAGGTGGTGAGCTGAGAAAAGTTTTTTGTTGAGAGGAGGCGGTCAGTGATGGCTGAGTCAGGGCCTTCCATGGGGGTAGCACTGGGTTCATGGGTGTTTAGTGTGTATCCCTCCACCAACATTCTTCTTGTCATCAGACAGGAACATCAGAGGGGTCAAGGACAGTGGCTGACAGTCTGGCTGCTGGGGGTTTCTTGCTCTAGGCAAACCAGGACCTGTGTGGGACCACCCAGGCAGGTGGCATCACGATCCTTCACCAGTTTGACCTGTTTTGCTCAGATAATTCACCACTCTACTCCTCAGACCAAGTACAGACTAGTGAAAAAGTCCTTCCTCTTTATGTTCCAGTTGGGAGGGTCTCTATTTTCTCAACTCTTTTATAGTGATGATTTCATCCTTTTTCTAATAGCTCTATTCTCAGAACCCATCTAAAAATTCTCTAAAGAAAATCCCATTCTCTTTCCTGAATGCTTTCCCTTTGACCTATTTTGCTGTTCTCTGCTTTTATGATTATTGCCTTCTTTTTCTTTATTTAGATTGTATACCAGATCACTATTTAAGCTCTATTTTCTTTTACTTTGATATCTTTTGCTCATTCCCATAGTAAATGTCATTTGTAAGAACTGTGATTTTGGAGTCCAGAGTCTCTTATATTTTTGCTGCAATATTCACTGTTGTGATACTTTTTTTCTTTCTTTTTTCCAGCTCTTTTTGCTTTTCATGTAATTAGAGACTCTTCCTTTTCTCTTATGCTTTTATTGCCCTAAAAATCTCTGATCATGTCTCTCCTTTGCTCTACATCACTTTATTTTTCTGCATTTTTCCTGAACAGGGGATAAGTTCAAAGTTGCCCTCCTCCTCTTCAAATCCTGCTTTTGACCCCTTTCCACCCAGTTGTGCAGTCCTACCCTATGCTTCTTATTGAACATAATAATTCTTGTTTTTATAAACTTTGCTTTACCCTCTTTCAACTCCATTTTCTCATTTATGCCAAAACAAAAAGCCTTCATATAGGAGTTACCAAAGTTACAAGTTCTAATACCACCTCTGAACATCTTTATTCTTGTATCACCTCTTAAAATATTTTAATCAAATAGTTATGAGGTGAAAAACCTTTTCTATTTAAGTTTAAATAGAAGTCAATTAACAGCATCTTGTAAATTAACTGCTAACATGTGCATTAGGCAGAATAATTTTGATATAAAACAAAGTAACATTTTGAGATATGCTTTCATTTTATTATGAAAGGGGTACTTCAGTCATTCAGATTCCCAGGATTATGAATTGACAGTTGACACTGGGGAAAAGCATATTTATTCTACTTTGGGTTTTTTAAGCAAAGTTCTAAAGATTCCCCTGGGATTGTTGGACTTGAGACTGAACGAAAAGCTAAAATTTATTTCACTTGTCTGTAAGCCCCCGCAGAAGACACAGACTTTATATATGTCACTGTTTTGCTCAATTTAATACATATTCTCAGAGAAACCTTTGCCTTGAGCCTGACAAAAGGGGTGGTCATTCCCCAGGCCCAACCAGTGACACTGTGTCCTGAAACAGATCCCAAGTCTAGAAATGATTCCTCTTAATGCAAAGGCTCTTCTCACTCCAGCCCAAGCAGCAGTTAAACACTTAAAGCACAGCAAACAACTTCAAAGAGGCAGCCCCACTATGGAGTATCCTGCAGCAGCCCAGTTTTTTGGAAAACCCAGGCAAATACATCATTCCAGATACCTATAATAAATCAGATGGGATTTTCTGAACATCAGCCTAAGCAGCCACTCCCTGGGGTTTTTGCTAAAGCAGAAATGCCTGAACTTAACCTGGCCCCATTCATCCTGCCCTGTTTGTTTTCCCTCGTACCAGCTGAAATCTCACAGGCAAGCCAGGACCAGAGCAGCAGGTCACAGCACTGGAACACCAGCCAGGGGGGGCTTGCACACCAAACCTCAGGGCCAGGTTTCACAGAAATGGCCTGTATTTCCAGGATGCTAAAGGCTACTTGACAAAGCATGACTTAAGTATCTTCAATTTGGCCTGATATACACAACAAGACTCTCAAAGTAAAAACATTTCTGGCATGGTCATCAGCACTTTTAAATAGAGTTTGGAACAATTAATATTTTGTTGTGTTCCCAGAAGACAAGCCTGTTGTTTTCTGTTTAATGAGTGCCAATTCTGATACTGTGACTGGTTTTTTCTGAGCAATTGTGAACACCCACCTAAAATCTGAGGATGTTGTTGTTTTCAGAAAGCAATGTTTCTGAGGGAAATGAGATTTGTTTTTTTTCCTCTGGTCTAGCTTGCTCAAAAGAAAACAAGTGTTGAAAGTGTTTTAGTGCCATAAGTAAAGCTCTGCAAAATTAACACTGGTACTGAACTTTTCCACCCCATAAAAGTCTAGATTCTCAACCACAAAGAATAAAACTTGTTTTCAGGATAACAATGCACGCTGAAGATTTTGTTGCTGGAAAATCTCTGAGGTAAATTCCCCTGAGAATAAGGCACACACTGGAAAAGAGGACAGGCAGAATAATTTTTCTGTATTTACCAAGTAATTGAGTGTTTTCACAGTGTTTTGAAAAGTCAAGTAGTTATATGGTTGGATTTTGCTAGTCATTGACTTTGAGATTAACTGATTTTTCATATACAGTATTTCTCAGGTTCTTATGACTTATGTATAGTCTATATTGATTTCCTGTATATTTAATCAAAATTTCTCCTTTCAGGTATTTTTGCTGTCTGATAGTTTCAGCAAGATGTAGACTCACTGCAAACCTATGTATCCTTAGAATACAGCCCTCCCTTCCACTGATAATAGTAATGTTATAAAATAACAATGATTAGTCTCTGTCACTGTAAAGCACTTAACCCATTTTTGCCAATCCAGCCTTGGTTTCCATGGAAACAGAAGATAGTAACACAGAAGACAGATTTTTTTTCTTTTTCTTTTTCTTTTTTTTTTTTTTTTTTTTTTTTTTTTTGGTGGGTTGCTTTTTGTTGAATGTCAGCTGTCTTCAAACTTCATTCACAAAGCTCTCCTTCCTCCACATTTTTTTCCCTTAAACCTATAGATTTTAGGATTCAGGAAGATTCAATCATCTGGTTTTCATTTTGTTGCAACTGGTTTTAAAGAAAATTTGTGGCCAGCAAAATTTAACAAGATGATAGACTTGGACACTGGAGTCCTGAGTTAATTCCCAAAATTGTCTGAAGTCACTTTCTCAGAGATAAAATGAAGCTTTAATGGAGCCTGTTGGTGCTGTAATTTATCAGGAGAGATAAAAGCTATTACTTGGATTACCACTTTTACCATATTAAGATACAAGTGTAGAGATGATTAGAGGGATACACAATCAAATTAGATTTGGGTTACTGTGTCCTTAGAAAGAGGGTTTTGGCCTTTCTGAGAAAATGGAGATACTTCTTTAAAGCCATTTGAAATATATTAATATCTCACCCTACTGCATTAAGGAATCTTGAAAGGATATCTTATCAATTAGATTGTATTGACTTTAGATGGGGTCGAGAAGGCATGTGTTAAAAGTTTAGAAATTAAAGAGATCAAATCAACTGTCTGTCTGTGTGTAGACAAACATTTCTAAAGGTCACAAAAGTGAACTAGATACAAAGCATTATTTAGCACACAGTAATGCTAAAGACAAGTACTGTATTCCAAGAATAAAGAAGCTGAGCTTCTTTTCCATGCAAAGCTTGTTCATGAATAAAAAAGTAATTTTTTCATCAATTCTTTTCTTACCAGTAATTTTGTGACAAAAGCTATGGGTGACAAATGAGATACCCAAAATAACCAATTCACAACATTTTCTGTTCCAAGGATGACTGATCATATAAATCACTTACAGAATAGGCTGCCATGCTACACAAACAATGAGACAGGTCTCTCTAAAACAGAGGAGACTGATTGCTTCTTGTGGTTTTATTCTTTTCTAATTTGGAAATACATAAGAGATAGAACAGAACATGAGCAGAGATGAATAGGGAAGGTGAAAAAATCCACTTATGACATACTCTTTCCCTCTCCATATTTTTAAAAGTCATTGTGGCCTGTGGAAGCCAAGAAGGCTTGTAGGTTTTTTCATTACCTCTCTTATTATCTGTGTTGTTACTATATGGGAATGCTCACTGTCAACTCACGTTTTTCTGTGAGAGGTATAGCTGTTCCTGCCTTGAAAAGCTGATGACTTTGATTTCAGTGAACATCACCTCAGAGCTCAGGTGCTGTGTTTTGTCTGTTATTGTTGTAAAGTTGTTTATTTCCATCCCTGACAGGGGAAAATAAAGCATCATTGTCAATATAAATAAGCATTTTTTTACATCCCCAAACAATAATTTATTTTCATATTTGTGCATGTTCCTCCATAAACAGAATGTTGTGACACTTTATCCTTGTTTCACCACTCCTAGAGAAAACAATCCTCTTAAAAGTCTGCTCAGGCTCCCAGTGCTCACTGGAGGCAGCTGCTGTAGGCACAGCAGCACAGGCAGCCCAGCACTGCAGCAATGCACAAAACTGCACAGCCTCTCTATCAGTGGCAGTTTTGAAATACCTCGGATTTTTCCTTTGTTATCCCAGGGGAGATTTACAGAACACACAGCTCCAGACTTGCCTTCCCATTCCTTCCACCACAGTGCCCTCTGCACTTATCAGAGCCCCTCCAGCCACCCCCTGATTTCTGCATTTAGTGAGGGTCATGGTGCTGCCAAGGTGCCAGCAGTGGGGCAAGAGTCTCACCACCCCACAAGCAACTCCTGGCTCAGCAGAGCCAGAGCTCTTTGGCACCACCAGAGACGCCTCAAACCCCAGGTGTCACCAAGAGCATAACTCTGGGCACTGTGACTCTGGCTGCTTCTCAAATATCTGAGAAACTCACTGGCCTCCACAGCAGGTGCCACCAAGGTTTAAGCAGCTGTTATGTATTTGCATTTTTAGCAGCATCACTTTGTTAGCACAGTCATTCTCATTGCTGATGGGGTGCTGCTTCTCATACGCCTCTCCCCAGCTGCTTTAGTCACCCTTCAACTGTGCATTAGAAGTGAAATAATTGTAGTTTCTGATGAAAAAAATAAAAATTGTCTCCCAAATTTATTTATACAGAGAACAACTATCTGACAAATGTTTGAAGATTTTTATTTTGTTATACCATTATATCCCCATGGACTTTTTACTGGGACCACCAATTAACTTCACAGAGACAAATGAGAAAGGTACGATTTTTTGCTGCTATCACCATGGGACCCATTTTAGTTAACAAGCTAACAGGGAAACCTTCCAGGTCTTTTTCCCAATTCTCTCAGCTGTCTAGACCCACAAACTAGATTTTACCAGAGTAAAGACTTCATCAAATATATTTATTTTCTTCTACAACAACTACGAATAACAGTTGGTTCAGCTAAAATGAGCCCAGAGTTTGATATTGGTGATATCATAAAGGGAACCATCCCTGATCCATTTCTTTCTTTTCACATTTCTTGATTTACAAGAAGTAGGATGCCTTTAGAAAGTAATACCATGGTATCTTTACAGTAATTGTTGTTCAGGAGTATTACAGAGCGCAATTTTTTGGAACAGATTCTTATGGTCCTTTCCCCCAAGTAACAAAAAAGCAATTTATAGAAATAAAAGTCTAAAGAGGATTTGAGAGATTACTTCACCCATTTTTGCATCAAGGTGAAGTTGGATTGTATGGAACTACATGGTGGCAGGTAGTAAATACGGCAAAATTATGTCCATAACAAAAATTGCTAAAGGGTAGTGAATATCCCATTACAATGCATTTTCAAGTGTTTCAGTACATTTTTTTTATCTTAATATTATCACAGACTTGATACACTAAAACTTGTACTGTTTGGTGTAGGTTTTATTTTTATTTAGCTAAATCCTGATGCCAGGGAAAATATAGCTACAGGACTTAGTAACAAATAATATGCAGAATATAAATTTAAAACAAAGACAGCAGTACTGACTGAGACTTTAAAGTAATTCATAATTCTATTTGTATATTGTGAGATATATATGTATTTAATGTATTTTCTTTCTGCTACTTAAATTTGAAAGAGAAATTAGTAAAGCAACTTAAAATCAAAATTAATGCTAAGATTTAGGTTTTAATGCCACCATAATTTTTAGATTATAATAAAACTAAAAATTCCTAATATATCTGTAAAATAAACTTGTATTTGATTGTTTCTTATTTTGAAACCACAATATTTTACCTGATGAGTACTTGGTATTCTGATTCCTTTTCTACATTATTCTTGTTTAAAGTACTTACAACATGAATGGTTATAAATGGCTCAAAGCTTACCCTACAAGGGTTTTCACAGAGGAATTTCAGTACTGTGTGTTATGAGAACAGCCTCCTGAAAACTCATGCCAAGTTATGAACAATCCTTCCCAAAGGATACCAACTTTCCATCACAATTCCCTTGTGATTTTCAGAAGTCAGTACGTGCTTTAAATTTTGGCTCTGTGAATGACTTTGTTTTCTGTTCTGGCTTGTGGGATCCATTTTTCATACTCTCCTAACCTTCTTGGGTAAACTGTGTGAAAGATAATTTAGGCTGGCAGCTCTCTAATACTCCACCCAATACATTTCTGCAGCACCTGTGCTCTGTCCTTGCTCAATAATCTACCTGAAAATTTTAGCAATTAGGCTTGCCTCCATGATTTGAATTTAGAAAGGAGTGGATGGATTTCTGGAAAGTAGGACATCCACCCGCACAGAGAGGACTGAAACACTAGAGCCCTCCAAGGATGCCTAATTGCTAGAAGCAACCCTAATTAGTGGGAGTAAACAGGGAAAAAAAGGCAGCAGGGTGGACATCTGGTGCAGTTTCCTGATCTCTACCTCTTCCAAATGTACAGACAAAATCTGTAAACCGAGTAGTAAGCCTCCTGTGTCCTAATGGATCATGATGTGAGGAACACAACACTTTGATGATTTCCCTCTATGTGTAAACAAACTCCATCTTTTGTTCCTGTGTATTCTTAAACTAAAAAGGCACTTAGCGGTTCATAAGCCAGAAAATGTGACCATCAGTTCCCTTACTGCTACAGTAATGTGCTATGAAATGACTTCTACAGGAGTCAAACTACATTTTCTTTATAAACTCTGTGCACATAGTGACAGCCAACAATTATCAGAAGAGGAAAAGGAGGGTTGAAGAGTATTTGCCCTCTGCGTGTGATATCAGCCAGCTTGGAGCAAGTGTCAGAAGTGTTGAAATATCACAAAGACATTAATTTCTTTCTGAGGTAGAGCAATTCTGATTTCAGTTGTTCTGCTTCCAAGCTCCCTACAATAAAGGTTGTTATGCCTTTATTTTGAAGACTGTATGTCATATTATTTTATTTCTCTCTCCAAATTAGTACTTAGAGATTTGTGACCAAATCATCATTTTAGCCTCAGATAGAATGTTTTGTAATTAATTAGGCACACTTAATTTCCCCCAACTTGTCCTACTTCTTGTGATGCAGCACCATTGGACTTTTCTTCAGTCATTCTTCTTTTCTTTTTTTTCAGGCCTGCCAGTCTGTAATTTATTAATGGCCCACAACCCAAACAGCAAAGACAAACCCAAAAAATAAAACTGAAATAAATATGTATTTCTAACTCATGATAAGAGCATCCTGTAATTTTAGATTAAATTAAATGTTTACAACTATTAATAGTTGACAAAAATTACTGAAAAAAAATCTACAACCTACAAATTGACATATATGTTACTTGATTAATTTAATTATCATGCTTTGTTAAAATTGTGCAACTAATTAAAATATAATTTAAAGGTGAAACCTTCACCTTCACCTTTGATAGAGCATGTCTTTCATGTTCCATTCACATTTTGTTGGGATCAAAAGTCGTTATGGCTATGTTTGTCTATTGCCTCTATTTCCTCTACTCTTTCCTTTTCTTTCCTTCAATATCTTTTTGATATATCATAGTTTTTTAAGTAAACATATCATTCAGAAAACAAGCTTTGGGCTATTTTGCTATAAATGTTCTATTTCTGATAAGCTTGAACTCTTTGATGTGGTTCCTTTCAATAAATAATTTCAGAATTATTACTTTAAAATAGATCTAAGAAAGTATTGATTGTTGATCAACTTTCTGGCAGGAAAGAAGGAGCAAAGATGAAAAACATAAAATTTTACCTTCATGAAGGAACTTTTCTCTTTTTGCTTTTAGAATATTTGATTTCTAGAAATAAATTTTAATATGTACTTCATGTTTCTACTTCTTGTTTAGACTAAGTCTATTCATTGGTTTTCTTTCCAGAAATCACCTTCCATGCCATGAGAACATATATAATATCAAGCATGTACTTGAAACTCCCTGAACAAGAAGCTCATTAATAGAGTTTTAAAATTTATTAATTAGTTCCTGTAATTGGGCCATCTGTCACAAGAAGATGAAAAGCTATGTGAAAAGAGTCATTCATTTGTGAATTGGGAAATCCTTTTTAGTCTTTTTACTGTTTATGTCCTTATTATTTCCAAAGACAAGATTTTTTTTCCTCCCGTACCTGCCACTTCCACTCAGAGGAGATATGTACCAGAAAGGCAGATGCTGTTAGAGAAATACTACAGAATATTCTCATTTCACATTATTCTTGAAATGAAATTCCTCATTCTGAATCATAGAATCATATAGGTTGGAAAAGACCATTAAGGTCATTGATTCCCATTGTAAATGGCCAGAGGCAGCTATTTCACAGAGAAATCAGTGACATTCAAGTGCTCAGCTACTAATTAAAGATACAAGCCATGGGTCTATCCTCCCAAATATGGGATAAAAGAGGACAAATTTTTTAATGTTCTGCATTATAGACAAAGTGTTAAAAAAGAGGATCAATCTCTTTGTCTCCTTGCTCTTGGGTTTTAGGTACTCACCATATTAAAGTTGGATTTGCTACAAATTCCTTGGGGTTTCCTTAGTCCAGGTCTGTAGCTATCAGAGGGATGAAGAATTTGCTGCTCCCCTGGAGAAGACCTGCTTAAGTCGGAAAATATCCCATGTTATTTTAGCAAAGAGAGAAGTATTTCAGAGCACAGCTACTGGCTGTGGTACATTGTTTTTATGGACATCAGAGCTGTGACAAACGTGTTCCTGTGCTGTAGGAAGCTTTAATGTTTAGGGGTTAGTAGCCAAAAACCTAGAGAAAAAGATTTTCCTGAAATTTTCAGCCATCTCTGAACTTATTGTTTTTCCCAAATTCTCCACTTAATTTTTTGCCTTGGACAGAAGTTGTCAACTTCTCTGCCAAGGCTAAATTAAATCTTCCTGCAGTTTACACCTTGTAGAAATCATTGAGGATGTAACTATTAACTTGAGGGAGGTAAACATGGAGGTAAACAATCAGACACAAAACAGAGTATTTCAAGCAACAATTCATTTGAACTTCATATTGCAAGAGCTGAGTGAAAAGCTTTCATATTTATGGCTCCTGCTCAGTAGAGTTTAACCCTGGTGCCATTTTCTGGGGTTCCTTGTACCTAATCAGTACCAGCAGATAGAACCCTAAGGACACTGTAACAGACCATTCCCAGTCCATGATAAGGATTATCATGCTCTTAACATTTAAAATCCAAAGTTGGGATTTTCAATGTTAAGAGCACTAACCTCCACAGTTTGATCAAAGGAAACAGGCTTCTTGTCTGGTAGCAGTTCTGGAGAACTGACATACAGAGCTACTAGAAGGAACCTGGTGTACCTACAGTCATTTCTATTGGTTCTACAAAACTCAGGTATCATGCATCAGTACTTCTGTTTATGCAGATCATCCACAGAAGACTGATGACACTTTCATTAGTTGGACAGCCCAAAAAGTTTAGACTTCAGTGTCAACACTGACATGGATTTTGATAACAAAATCGGCAGTTGTTACATTTGTCATAATAAATCACCCAATACTAAACCAATAGAAACATTAATAACCAGTATATCCTCTGCAGCAGGAGGTTTCCAGAAAGGTGCTTTTTGACAGTCATTTCCCAGCAAAACATTCTGCAATGAGATGGTCTCTAGAGCCCTCTGGAATTCCGAAAAAAAAATAGGGTTTTTTTCAGAAAAAATAGGGACGGAAGCTGCTCCTGGAACAAGGTAAAAATGTGGCTATATGTTCACAGGCCAAACAAATGTCTCTCTATAAGCAGTACTTTGGGAGAGGCAATTCAGGATTATGTAGCTTCACTGTACACTGCAAAGTATTTCAAGCAGACTAGGGAGCTGGCTGGAAGAGAAGATGGGAATTTGGCAAGCACTGTACATGCTATCTGGAGCCAGGAGTATTTATCATGGTCACATAATTGAAGGCCTAAAAAGTATCTACTTGAAAATGGAATATTAAATTACAAATCAATGCCTTAAAAAGCAGTTTCCAGGAATTCTGAGAATTGCAGATTTATTGTTGCCCCACTTTTTATTACCATAACTTGTAACAAAAAAAAATCTTCAATCATAAGCAAAAATATTGGGATTTTACTGAGGTTTTTTGGTGTTCATTTCAAATACCACACATATTTTCTAAAAGGTTGTAAGAAATTTCTTACAGGAAGAAAAGTTATTAACTGTCAAAGAACTGAGGCACACATATGAACCAGCTATATGTAAAGCATTTGACTTGCTTTTGTTGTGGCCACAGTCCTGTGTGTTGGTTTGCAATACATAGATTCCCTTTCCGTGATTACAGGTGAAGATCTGAACTGCATATTCAATTAACAAGATGTGCTGGAGCAACCAGAAATGGCATTACCTTAATCTCTGTTATCCCTGTCTCTTTTCCACAATCAGTACTGTTGAAAAAAGGTTAGTTCAGCAAATGGTTCTTATACTATTGTCAGCTTCCTAGGTTTAGTTTAGGTTTAAAAGTAATACATTTTCCATCTCTGAGTGGCTGCAAAGAAAATCTGGGAAACAGAATCCTGGCAGCTTACATAAACACACACAAATACACACACACAAAAGGCAAATAGAGAGAACCAAAAACGTCCTTGCAATTACATCTATTTCTTTTTAAACCAAACGTTATGACATTTCAGATCTTGGCTAAGTTGTATTTTGGGCTTTTGAAAAGCTTGGAGTTTAAAACAAGATTGTTGCTGCTTCCCAAAAGTGTTACTTAGAAAAGGGCATCAGTAATGGCTGGTACCCTGTGAGGTTGCATGAGAAGAGTCTTGAAGCATGGGATAGAAAGGAACAGAAAATACCATGGCTTGTAGTGATTCATGGAGGTTGTTACAGACTCTGAAGAGAGGGAAAGTTATGTAAGTTTGAAAGCTATAAATGGATGACAAGAAAAAAGGAAATAGTTCCAAACCATGATTACTGCAGGTAAAGCCTGAAATCATTGCTTTATGAATAAACCTGCTGCTGCTACTGCTTGCTCAGTGTCCCCTTTTCTTATATATTTGCTCTGATACAGTCCATGCTCAGAGTTTGCATCTTTCTTTTCCTTCTTCTCCTTGAAAAAGAATCCTAATGGCATTAATGAGATCATATAAGGCATTTATTATGCCATAAAACACTGAAAGCATCTTTGAGCATTTATGATTTCTTTTTATTTGAAGATATTTTATTAGAACATTAGCAATGGGCCCGGTAGTTTTAATGTCTCAGTTATTTACCACTGATTTGGTGATGAGGTTTTTGTCTATTTGGTTTGGAGAGGTTTTTTAATTCCTTTTCTTAATTTTTTCACATGACCTAGAAGAGTAAGGAGAAGAAACTCCTGATACAAGACAGATGACATTGAAGCTATGATAGAATGTTTAGGGAAAAAGAGAATGCATAATAAAGAACTTAAATCTGTGTAGCTATCCTAATCACTCTCTGTTTTCTGAATTTGGTACTGAGGATAAATTACAGGGATGAATGTGAATTTTCTTATGTTCTTTGCCTCATGAGTGTTCCATAAACATCAATTTCTACAGAAGAAGTTGATTTATCCACCTTCTCATCATGTATTCAGCAAGTTACTTAAGCACACACTTATGTACGTTTAATCACACTGTTTTGATGGATTTGGTTACAATATTCCAGCAGCTTCTAAAAATATTCAGGTATTGAGTGCTTTGTTGAGTGAGGTGGTAAAAGCATGCAGTACAGGCTACAAATATACCTATGCAACTCAAGCAGGAAAATTGTCAAGAAAGAGTTAACAATCATCCTTACTCCCATATGTATAGCACCATGGGGAGGACAAGACTTGACATCTTGGGATTTACCACAACCATAAGTCAGCCCTGAATGCTGCAATGGAACTTGAGTTTCCTATGAGCATACTGCTGATCCCGTGTTCATCTGTAATCGACCAACAACAAATACACCTTATGCCTGCTAATTGTCTAGGGTTGTCTTACATGACCTGTGTCTCAGAATAACTGAAAGCATTTCAAAATTCTCTTCAGTTCAGAATACATGGTGTTATAAAATAACCTAGTGATTATACAGTCATTAATTTCCTTCAACTATTTCTTCCACTTTAGCAAATCTTAACTATCCTGCCTCTCCCCAAAGCATCATGGATTTCTCACTTGAAGTCAGATAGAGAAAACACTTTATAGGATAGCATGAAATTACTTAGTTTGGTTTTATTACACAATTTATTTTTAAATCCTGAAACATGAAGGTACACTCATAATTTTATTTCCTTTAAGTCTATTCATTTTAAGAGAGATATCTATTTTTATCTGTTCTCTGCAGACTCCTACAAATAGATAAATTAGCTATGTCTCTCTACAGAATCAACTAAAAGGTTTGTCTTTGCATATGCAGTTGTTCGAGGAGAGGAAAACATTTTTGTAAAGAGAGGGTTCTGTTGGTTCTTTTAAAATTATTTTTTCATATTCTTAAAATGACATTGCACTACTGAGTCTCCTAAGCTCCAGTGCTATACATCAATAGCATACTAGGGCAGAGACAGACTGACAGCCATCCTGCCTCTTGCTGTCAAAACTTAAACAGATGCCTTACAGAGGGCCCCACTTCAAGATGAAAATCATTGCACCCAGGACAACAGAAGAGGCATTTGCAAGTCTGGTTATAAGTTATAGAGCATCAACATCTTGGGTGCAATAAATAACAGCTCAGTAAAACCCACTGTGATCTGACTATGCCTTCTAGGTGTTACAACAGGACTATCAAGGAGATGCTAAAGATTTCAGCTCTGTGAGCCCTGAGTCTTGTTGTACCAGTAAACCACAGCAATGGAAGGGTTGCAGGTTGCACGCCCAGAATATTTATCTGTGTTCCCCAAGCTCTGTGAATCACTACAACCTATCACAACACTTTTTACTTTTGCATTTAATTAGAGGACAATGATGATTTTCATAGTGGTTGCTGCTAGAAACTGTGCACCCAGTAAATCAGCCATGTAAAAAGTGGGTGAGGTTTTGAGTCTATAAAGGCTCATATTATGGTATTATGGGTTCTAAATTTTATTACAGACAAATGAAAACAGCCATATCATCCAGATTTACAATCACAAATTTTCTTTGTGTAATTAAAACACAATTTTCTAATTACAAGAGTAGAAAATCTGGCATATGAGCTTTTTTCCAAATGTACTAACAATATAGTAACAACTGTGGTACATACTGACAGGCAGAATTTGATTACTGAAATCAGCTATTTTACCCAAAGTCTGTCTCCCTGGAACTTTATTTGAGGAATGAAGCATCATTTCACAAGTGGTATAATTTTATGGTGTAATAAACATTGAAATTGTAAATACAATTTCTGGAAAAAGCTCTTTTTAATGTTGCTCGAAACATTTACTTTTTTCATACATTATTTCTTTTTCTTTAATCTCGTTTAAAACAAAAGTCAGTAAATTCAGGCCCTTATGGGTTTGATTATATTATGGTTATATCACTCCACTTTCTTTATGAGTAAAAATCAGGAATAAAGAAGCAAAAAAATAGTAGTGCAATGTGAGAATATTAAGGTTTACCATTTATACATTCCAAGACCTATAAAATTTTCAAGTTTATCAGAGTTATTTTCTGTAGTTGTTTAGAATAGATTCTACTAGTTCCTCTAATCTGGATCTTCAGTCAAACTGTGTTTTAATAGTGCCAATATTTCACTGAGAGTATCACTCGCTGCTCAGTAGATGATGATTGCTTAAATGCCTTAGTCTTCCTGGACACTTTGCTTTTGGATATGCTTAGTTAACTTACATCTGATCCTGCAGATACACCAAATCAGAATATACTCCATGGTACTTGCTTTCAAAATTGTCAACATAACAGAGCTGTAATTCTAGGTAAGACTCAGGATGATACTACAATATGAATACTAAAACAGAAATTTCTGTAAAATTGAGTAGTTGTAAGAACTTAGCCTTTTCTTGCTGGTTGCTTGAATTAAAAACTGCTTGGGTCTAGCCGAAGACTTGACTTTCATTTCCATGCTTCTACTGGCTTTCTGTTCAAGGACTTTTGAAGAGAAAATGTGTAACAAAAATCAACGTCAGCATTTCAGTCAGTGCTTCAAAGCTAGCCTCCTGTAGCTAGGAATCAATGATGTGACCAAGACTCAGAAACAGAGCAGCTTTTGCTAACTAGGGTCACAACTCCTAGCTTCACCAATATGTAAAGCTTTGAGCTGCCCAACCCAGCTACTTATAACCTCTTCAGCTGGCTCAGCCTCTTTGTGACAAGAGCCAAGCAGAGAGCAGTGGTCATGCAGAGGATATCTCCCACTTCCTGTTTTCCATGAGCACATTAACTCCCTCCCACCTTCCTTCAACACCCTATTCTGTGCTCATTTTTGGAAGGTGATGGCAGCTCTTCCACCATATAGATTTAAAAAGTGTCAGATCAATTCACTAGGTATCAAGGATTTTGAGACACCAGCTATAAATGTGACACCTGCAATGATTCTCAGCTCAGACAAGGTAGAAAGTGCCTGAACTTGTAGTGGAGAAGTGTCATGATTCAATTTTTCTTCTTTAAAATTGACAGGGAAAAAAATAAAGTGATATAGGTAATGGCTGATACCTCAAACAGCTGGAGTACACTACAAAAGAATTTACACTAGGCTGGTCCCAGCTACACAGAAACATGTTCATTCTACATTCTTCTAAAATGGATAGAAGCTCCCCGTAACAGGCAGACAAGAGTCGAACGTAAAAGTGTGACCAAAAGCCTAACCAGCTTAGAAAATAAAAATATTTTAAAGTCTACACAAAACAAATTGTGTGTAGAGTTCCTAAATGCAAACATGCGATGGACATTCAGGGAAATGTACATGGACTTGATAATGATAACTTGATGAAGATTCTGTTTTGATTTAATTATGGGTTATTAGTTGACTAACAAGAGGAATTGTGTAGACTTAATGCCCTGAGGTACATATATCACCTCCACACCTGCTACTTCCTTCCTTTTTCTGCCACTATTGAACTGTGATTGAAAATCAAGTTATGTCTTTGTAGTCTCAGAGACAGTTTAGACCACTTGTGACTTCAGGCTCTTTTACAATTACGGTCATCCAGTCCCTAAATTCAGAGATACATGAAAACTACTGAAACAGACAAGGCGTTCCTGCCAGTTCTACAAAGGGCAGATGATCAAGTCATAATGATGCTCTTCTTCACACCAATTCCAGTGTACTAATGGCTGTAGAAAGCTCAACAAAAGACACTGCAAGATTAATTCTGTAGAAAGCTCAACAAAAGGGATTGCAAGGTTATTGAGAGGAGATGCAAAGGCAAATTTTGAAGCCTTTTATCGTGTTCTAGCTAGTGCGTGTTTCAGTTTGAATAGACAGTGTTCAGCTCCATGGTACTCAAATGACTGTGAGCAGTCACAGTGCTATGCTCATAGCACAAACTGCACTGAGCCTCACTCAGCCAACAGTAGAGGCTTAATCTTTGTTTTTGCTGTATGTCTGCTCAGACTCACCTTTGTGCTGGGTCTCTAACTGCAGACCCAGACATCTCTATTCTGCCATCAACCAAATCAGAAATCTCAGCTACAAATCTTCTTGGACCTCAGGCTCTGAGATAAATATCCAGATCCAAACGCAGTCAGTCCATTGCAGTTGTTTTAATTTTGGCTTGGGATTGGATTTTGTTACAGAAGAAGATTCAAGATGCAAAATACTTCTCAGAAGAAGATTCGGGGAAAGATTTTGGCTCCATGCTAATTTTATGGACATAAAAGTTCACCCCATTCAAAGTCAGCTATGTGTCACAAAACAGAGTGACAACATTTTCTGACTTGGACAAACTTCCAAAGGAAGCTTGATGCTATAAAGTGAATGTCCCCTGCCCCAATGGGCTGTGCAGCCCTAAGATTTGTAGCCTGCACTCCCCAGGGATCTTTTGGAGACCAATGGTGCCATGTTCCAGCTAGAGAGCTGCCTGAGAGTCCACCAAAGCCCTTCAGGTTCATAATGGGGCCTGGATCTTGGCTTCCTGCACCCCAAAGCAACATCCCAGAAGCTATCACTTCTCCAAGATGTGTCTTGCCTGATTTTGCCTTGTTGGAATTCATCCATGGTTGAAACTCTTCTATTGGGCAGGTACAACATGGCCCTCCTTTTTCACCACCAGTGCCCTACCACCTTTGCAGGAGACTTAAGCCTTTATTTGCCCTTTTCCTGTTCTTATCTGCAAAATAGTGTAATCTTTTCAAAGGGAAATAGCCACCTTCCCCTTTCTGCCCGGGAGTCTGGACTATTAACCTTGAGGCACTAATAATCTCTCTCGGCTTTTGTGGGTCTTGCTCCAGACAAGAACCATAAAACGAATTGCCAGGAGAGGCAGAGGGCCATCAGGGCAATGCAGCAGTACCATCCCCAGCACTACCATTTTACTGTTGTTATCCCCTGTGCCACACAGTCACTCTTTCAGAGGGCCTCCTCAGTCCTGCTCCTAAAGGGATGCCAAGTTTAAGCCTCTCACAAAGCTTTAAATATTAGCTAGCAATGGTGATATCAGTACCTTGGCACAGCAACCAGGAAAATGATTTCTCACAGATTCAGGTAGCTGATAAGACAAGGGATTTGAGATTCTCTGTGGTGCCTAAATATGGTGGTGAAAGTAGCAATTAGGTGCTCATTTGTGGACTGAGTTCTCAGAGCACTGATTCAAACAAAGCACTTATTCTTGCCATTTAAATTTATGCTAACCCAGTATAGTGCCCTCACCAAGCCAGATTCATCATGTGCTTAAATTTGGGTATATGCTGTCTAAGCCCTTTGTAGAATTGGGATCAACAGAAATAGCTGGAGATGACAAAAGTGCTCAAAAGCAAGTACAAAGCCGTTATTAACATTGAGAAAGAAAAACCTACACAGAGAAAGAAAAAAACCCCACCCCTAGGGCATGTTAAAAAAAGTGACTGGACAATAATTTGAACAATAAATGCAGAAAGTTCACTTCTTTTAGTGATTAATGGAGCAGATTGATGTCTGCTTGCTGGTTTTGCTCAAAACCAATTTCTCAGCTCAATCACCACTATATTGTGTTATAAGAAAGAGGAAAGCATTTTTCTCATTTAGCAACATTTCTGCCTTTGCACATATAAGGTGTTACAGTTTCTGTAACAGTTTCTGTTTTTATTTCTGTTTTGATCTAATTATGGGTTATTAGTTGACTAGGTACACAGTAAATTTGGGGTTATTATTTTTCCTGCTAATGTTAGTTTTTCGGAAATGTCCTCACCCAGAGAAAAACTGCCCAAGGCAGTAAATGCTGGACAGTGAGAAAATAAATGTTCAGGAGGATTTGGGTAGGAAAAAGCAGACCTGATCCAGAGCTGACTACTTATTATCCAAACCCTCTTGCAGCCCTTTATCAGTCTTTTAAGCCTGCACCAAGCAGTGGATGTTTGATAGTTGGTTATAAAAATTCTTACTTTTCCAGATTAGCTGTAAACCACTTTTAATGTATTCCTTCTGTTTGCTCATACAGCCAGTTTTTATTATTGCCACTGCGGAAAGAAATTAGTTTATCTCTGAGTACAGATGTAGTCATTTGCAGAGATGGCGAACCAGAAAATAATTGCTTACCAATGCTCTTTCTTTTGTTTGCCCTCTTTCAGAGAATTCCTTGTGGATTCATAGATGTGATCATGAGTCACTGTTAGAACTGCATTACAAAAATCCAGTATTGCCTCTCCTATATAATCACAGTTACTCTCCACTGATCACTGGGTAGTTCAAGGGTTGTTAGATTGTTTTTCTAAAACTTAGTCTTTACCCTTACTCATTCACAAAACCTGACCTTACTGCTCTAGCAGATGCATACCAGTGTTGGAAATGTGCAACTTATCTTTTCTTATCTGTTTTACAGGGGTTTTTTTCCTATTACCTGCTAGAATAGGGACAACTGTTGCAACATAATTGAGAATCCTGCTAATCAGTTTGCTCACCCAAGCTATCTGCTAACATCATATATAGACAAGATAAGCAATTACCATAGAGAACATTTGCTAAACAAAGCTATAATTAATAATAAATGAAACTGGGCTCCCAACTGCTTAAGTACAGTAGTTATTAATTATCATGTGGCCCCAAGCTATTTGTGTAGAGTGCATAATTTAAAATTCAGCATGATCTCAGCTGTACTCCCTGAAGCCTTCAGAGCTATCTTCTGCATAACTTTAAACTCCAATACATTGGCTGTTGAAGTTTCTGCTGTCTTCTGCCCCAGCTCTCTGCATTATAAGGCCAAAAATTGCACTCTTGTGTTTATGTGGAAGCATAAACATTTAAACAGGGTTATGTAGAAACTGCCAGAATATAGCATGGAACTGAATTAGATCTGGTTTTGTCACCTGTCATACACAATCAGCCTCCAGCTGTGCAATAAGCAATTTGGAGGTAACCGGCATTGTCCTACATATTTTTCACTTAAAAAATTATTAACAGTCCTGTTTTCATTACCAGACAGCTTTACCAGCCAGTTTTCCAAATCCCACATAATTCAAACTGTTATTACACACAGTATAACTTTGGAAAATTAGATATTCTATATAATGTAAACCCAGATATCTTTCCCACTAGAGGTGGCAGTGTCATCATAGATCCATGGGCCATGCAATGCCTTCAAGGTTTATGTGCTCACCTTGAGAGGGGGATGAAATACCAGGCTGCTGGCAATACTGCTCACGCTACATTTTTACAACAGTACAGTCCGGAGCTCTGAGATTATCACTCGCTTCCACACCTTGATCTCTCACCGTGTTTCTTTCAAATGGTTCCAAGAAGCCATAAGTATTCTCCTGGAGGCTTACCAAATTTAGAACTCAGACTACTGACAGGGTTGTGTGTTTTCAGTGACAAAGAGCAGACATTTTCAGAACAGGCCTGCTCATATTTGCCTGGTGACATAAGACACTATAACTCTGCTGTAGAAGGGAAAACCACAGCATCCGCACAGGCCAGACCCACTGGCTTTACTCACCACTTTCTGCAAGCATACCCAAGATCCCTCTCCATCTCTCACTTTCCTGGGCTACAGAGCTCCTATTGCAGTTCCCAGCAAATTAAGTTCTTTTTAAAACTTATTTTAGTTTTGCACCTTCTGACTGCCTTGTCATCTGCTCCCTGAAAGAAAACACCCCGTGGGTGATCTATTCTACCTCCACCTAACTCTGGTTTCTCTGTCTTTAGCAGCTTAGTCCTATCAGCTGGTCTTGTCTCCCTATTTCACACCTATGTCTCACTTCCCTGTCCCACTGAAGGCATTGAATCTCAGTATTGAGTCGCTTAAATAAATGGCCAGTGAAAAAAAGTAATTACTTAATTTTTTTTAGAAAACCTGGATTCTCCACAAATGCCTAATTAAGTAGTTTTGAAAGATTTGTCTCAGTGGCATGCAGCATCACTGTGTTATCTGGTATCCCATAATGCTCCCCATGTAATTTTCTTTGAACGTGATTAATTCATGAAGATAAGTAAAATAATTGCCATAAACCATGTAACAACTTCTCTCTGTGGCAGACTCTTGCTATTCCCCTTGCCAGTTGTACAGGGGAGTTAAAGGCAAATTTCAGTCCAAAGAAAATACACGTAAGTTCAATTCTAGTCCTTGGAAATGTATGTACTTAACTAAAAGGGTAACAGGATCTTCAGCCTCTGTGGCACACCACAAATGGCAGACTTGAAATTATCTGGATGTAATGGAGACAACAGTGACCAGGTACTTGTTGCAAGCACAGTCTGAGGCTGAAACTGGATGCTGGCAACTGGGCAAGGAGTTTATCACGTGTCTTACTTTCCAGGGACATTGTGGGCTTAAGCTATGCATTGTGAGGGAGTTTCCCAAGTAATTATAAACAGGGAACAAACAAATAAAAAAAATTTAAAAAAGGAAATAATTAAGCCCCAATATTTTTTGCATAGTTTTATTAGACCTTTTCCAAAATTTTAATCTTAAATGCCATGTGGAGAAATGAGGTGAAGGGATTGCAAATTCCGAAATCGTAAAAATGATCTCCTGCCACATCTGGAAATCTCTCATGGGCAGAGTATTCCTGGGCCAGGAGACTCCTCCTCCGAAACCCAGAAGTCTGGGGTGGAGAAGATAAACATGATGTTTCTGGTCCCAGCAGGTTCCCCAAACGTTTGGTTCTTTGCCCCTACCTTCTGCCCTGTGAGGATAGAGGGCTGGTTGAAATCTCCATCCCATGTTTTCAGGAAGCTGGTGATTGCATGAGGTGATGCCATTAGACATGAGTGGCAATAACAGCATTAGTGGGAACCCAAGGTGAGGTGAGACTGAACACAGCAGTAGGTGCTTTTCCAAAAGGAGTTCCACACACCACTGAGAAAATATTAAAATACAGTGAAAATACAAAGACTGGACAATAGCTCAGAGAGACCTGTACAGTCCAAACTCACAAGAGAATGGGGAATTTGAGAAATATGGGATTATGCAGATGGAAAATGCATTTTGTTGTGATCAGGTACCCATCATGTTTCAACTGTTGACAAGGGTTCAAGTAATGCAATACATTATTAACTGATGATGCCACAATTTCTGCCTCTTGACTTGGAAGCAGGGTGAAGTGGATGGCTTCTGGAAGTCTACTTGTGATGGTGTTTAAATTCTTCAAAGATAGCACAGGCTAACATACAGAGTTAGAGAGATTTCTTCCTTGATAAAGAAGAGAAAAAGTGGCTTGGACATTGAGTGTATAGCATGCAGTCAAACTGCACAGGAGCTGCTACTCCAAGTAAGGTCCACACTCCCTCTTGATGGATAGGCTGAATATCTGGCACGCTGCAGCTTTACTATCCAACTCATGGAGTTAGTGCTTTCCTTCTCCTCCAGAACACCAGACATCAGCTCTGCCCAAAAAAGCTATTTCTACCTTTGTGTGCATGTCTGAGAAAACCTCTAAACCTTTGTATCTAACCTCACTTTTATATCCTTCGAGTAGCCTCTAGGTCAGAAACGTTGATCTGGGAATTGGAGAGAATGTAAAATTAACTCTGCCTGTAGCCATCTCTGTTTATCAGCAGTGCATTTTTTTTCTGTAAGTATGTGTAAAAAAGAATATTTTATTGGTGCTCTAAAAGAAACTTAAAAATAGAAGGCCTTTCTTAACCTCTTCAAATATTGCTCAACTCTAAACTTGAGTACTTCTGCAAATATTAGCTGTAAGTATGAGATGTCTATTTTGTATGAAAAGCTTTCTGGTCATAAGGTTCTTATACATATTTTCCAAGGAGCTTAAACTCTTTAAACAACCAGTTCAGCATTCTCAGGGACAAAAGTACTCAGTAGTTAGTTATATCAGTGTATTTATCATGTGTGTCTCTGGAAATACCTCTGTGATACAACTGTTTTTACAATTATACTTCCTCAAAATTTCTAATTATTTCTTCTGCTTGTGCTTTCAAAGTCTTGTTCCAGTTAACTAAAAAATTTAGTGTGTGGCAGGAAAAACATTTTCCTCTGTTTGCACAGGCTGAAAACAGTTTCTGTAGTTCAAATTTGCAAAGACAAACCCAAACAAACCCTATGATACAATTGTCTTCTCATAACCAGTATTTTAAAATAATTATTTCTAATTATTTATTTTTTTAATGTAGAAAAAAGTTATTAGCATTTCTAGAGTTTGTCCAAAATTAGCCGTCAACTTCTTTGAAAGATTTGCAAGAGGGGAACCCTGGTCCCATTAAAATCAATCAAAGTTTGCTGTGTGACAGCAGGAGTGATAGCATTTCTCTCAGGGATTTGAGCCACCACTGGATTAACGTTACGTGGATATCAGATCCCAATATCAGACATGAAGTACAGAAATATTTCTATATTAATTCACAAAAATTAGTCATTTTTGTACCTATTGTAATTGGGTTATGTTAGTAGTTTTGTTGTTAATCTCCCATAAACATAAAATAAAAGGGAAAAAATGCATTTTAAAATCATCTATGTTTTTTACTAATCTCTTTTATGACAAAGTAAAAAATAGGGAACATGAAAATTGTAGGCAGTTTAAATACTACTCTGAAAAGACCTCAAAGGAATGATGAGCACATCACTATTTTGAAATGGGAAATGAAACTATTTCTTAGTTTGAAACACTTTTGTTAAGTTCTGAGCTTGAAATTTGTAGTTTCTGACACCGACCCACTGGATCTCACCTTCTCTCAAGATAGATTTTGGGGATGTATGGGCAGTAACATTCTTTTATGCATCTTTCATCTCAGAAAAACAAAGCACTATGCCAATGCCTCTGTTCTATTTCCAGGACATGTTGTCTCAGCAGGAGGATACCTGTGAGATATGATCTCAAAATACCTTAGTTATTCAATTTTTCTAAATATTTTATCCTTCACATCAGTAACACAGACAGGTTCTTCTCTGTCACAGGCAATGGCAGCACTCCAAGATGCTCTGAACAGCACAGACTGAGAAAGGGCAAGCAGTTCAGTCCTCAACAGACATATTTGGGGTTTTTTCACCTGTAAATCAAATGTTTATCCTTATGAATGACAAGTCACAAAATTTTCTAGGCCAACAGCCAGTCCCCAGTGGGTCTAGAGATCTTGTTCCACATGAAAATATCACGCAGAGAAGTTAAAAGAGTTTGTTAATCACATTGAAGGAGCATGATGTTTATGTCCATAACCCATTGTATGTTGACCCTACTTTTTATTGGTAACTGGACAATACGATTTGGCTCAATAATACCAGAAATTAGTAAAAGTTCAATGTTGGTAAACCTTTCCAATATGTCGTTTTGGTGCTCAGATTTTTTTTTTAATGAAACCAGTGTGAAGACAGACACAGGATTTGTTTTCTTACAACTTCCTGTATTGATCACCAAATATTCCTTAGTAGGAGATCTTAAAAAGCATTAGTATATCAGAACTATAGGGAAGAGGAGTTCATATTTGTTGCTGATCTTAAAAATTAGGTTAACAAATTAAATCGTAGTAAATTCCATGTAGTACACTGGTCTTGCACCCAGAAATGATAAATACCATATGGGGTTATCATTCCAGTGGCATTGTGAGATATAAGAATTTTTCTCCTTGATCACAGAGAAATAAATCAAACAAATAATTTAGGTGTAGCTCCTGCTTAGGTGCCAATATCATGTTTCATTTCTAATTCCCACTTGTCACAGGGAAACTTCACCTCTAAGTGCTTATAAGAAGACTTTTAATAAATATATTGAAACGTTATTAAATTGCTCAAAATTTAGGGAGAATTTTATCAGCAGGAAAACTCATTAGGCTTTCACTCCTGCTCCAGTGTTGACCCTTGTAACAGATTAGCTCCTCTATTAGCAAAGCCAAGTGCTTATCACAATTCAAGAAAAGAGTTGAACTGACACTTGGCAGAGATTTTTGACATATGCATTAATTATATATGGATGTTTATTTTCAGTTTTTCACAATATCATTGGATCACAGGTTCGCACATTATCTGAGGTTGGAAGGGGCCTCTGGAGGTCATCTGATCCAAACCCTTGCTCCAGCAGGGTCATTTAGAGCAGGCTGCCCAAGACCACATCCACACAACTTTTAAATATCTCCAAGGAGGCAGATGCTACCACCTCTGTGGGCAACCTGAGCCATTTTTTTTTGGTGAAGAAAATCTGTCACAGTGAAAAAGTGTTTCCTGATGTCCTGATGTCCTATGTTGCAGTGTGTGTCGTTGTCTCTTTTTAGTGGGCACCACTGAACACAGCCTGGCTCTGTCTTCTTTACATCCTCCCTCAGATATTTGCATACACTGATGAGTTACCTCCTAAGCCTACCCAGCTCCAGGCTGAACAGTCCCAACTCTTAAACTTTCAAGATAGGAGAGGTGTCCCAGTCTGTTGCATATCTTAGTGGCCCTTTGGACTCTGCTGTACCTCCATATCTCTCTTGTTCTGGATACAGTAAACTGTGATCCATTCAGGAATAACTCCACTGAATATAGCATAACCTCAGGGCATTATTGCATTTTTGATTGAAGCACTGAATATGGGTATTAATAAAAAGTACCATAAACAGCCCTTCTTCTCATATAACTAACAAATGGATGTTATTTGGTGGGTTAGATGGTTTTAGTTCAGGCAATCACCCAAGTCAAGTTTTAAAAAGATTTTTTGTACTGGGACAGGAAGGAACTGAAGCTACTATAGCCTGGTAGCAACAGAGCTGTCTGAAGACAGGTCCCTATTGTAGAGTTTTCCCCTGAGCACAATCCAATTCATTCAGCTCTGTACAGAGAAGCCCTAAAGTTTCACCTTTATTGATGTCACATATAGGCTTTTGCTCTAAACCTTCTTTGTTCCAAACATTTCATCTGTTGCTTCTGCACCAACTCTTATTGATCTGAGTTTACACAGAAGTAGGATATAGTCCTTCTGCAACTTTTAAATAACTTACTCCAGTTGTTCAATAACAGTTGAACTCTTTCCAAGAGAGGGATGCACAGCAGTTTAGGAAATATGACACACATATGACATAAATATGAAACCTACTATTACTTTTGTAAGAAAACATGGACTAGGATTTAAAAATAACTGTGTGGATTTTGGCATCAACACATAATTTTCAGAGAAGTCTGCAGTCAAGGTGAATGTCCAGTAATTGCAGCAGTGTAAAATGGTATTTCCTTGGCAAGATTTTTTAGTATCTTCCAGATGTCTTTTATCTCATCTGTCTTTCAAAGGCAACAGATATTTTCACCTAGCATTATCACATAATGTGATAATCACATAAACACATAATACTCACGTCTTTTTCCCAAAATATACACTAGTCTCACTCATATGAGTGTGTTTAAAAACAAATTAAAATCATACTTTATTTAGATCACGCAAGCAGTCTGGCTCAGTTTTTTCCTACTGAACCAGCCCTGCATTGGGTAAATAACCAAGCAAATAACCAGCCCACCATGGGAGCAGAGTGTGGGAGCTGGCACTGTGCATCCTGGCACCGTGCCTTAACTCCCAAGCTTGGGACCTGCTCAGCCCCTCCCTGGCCTCGTGAATTGTTACTGCATGCAGCTGGGAAGAGCTTTGAGAGCAAGGGAATAAGGGAAACCTGCACTGCAACAGCTAGAGGCTTGGTAAGCAGGCACGGTACCGAGATGTGAGTTCAGGCCCTTTAGGCAGGAGAGGGCCCTGAGCTGGTGTGTCCTGAATTGCAGGGACCAGGAGTATGTGTCCCTTAGTATTTGGGGCAGTCCAAAGCATTTTACCCTTTCAGGAAAAAAATAATAATAATTAAAAAAAAAAAATAAAAAGAGGACTGTGCTATTGGTGAGGCGGCCACATAAGCAGACAGACCATTTAATGTGAAGAAGTACTTACAACACTCTGTTGGCATTGAAAGATTGGGATTCTATTTCATACTGGAAACAGGCAAAAAAGCCTGATCTTTTTAAGCAGATGGGGAAAAAAATATATAACTGTAAAGCAAGTGAGGGTAAGAAGTCAGATAACTTTCAAAATTAATATTCTCCACTGACGTAGCTTTTTGGGTTTTTTTAAAGACAATACCAACACCTTGCTTAGTTAGCTCCAACCATTACACCAAGATTGGAAGTCCCACACACCCTTGGAAATGGCTCATAATGTGAAATCCAGCTTCTACAGTGTTTGTAGAAACAGCTAGGTATTAACTACTCAAAAACTCCACTGAAAAGGTGAAAAAGAATTTGTGAGAATCTTTCATGTATGCATAAAAACTTTTATTAACTTGCTTTTAGTAGTAGACATCTTCATTACTGAAGTACAGTTAAATCAGAATTGCTGCATTATGCTGTTACCCATAATTGAGTAACACTGCAATTGCCAATAAGATTCAAGCACTACAGTCAATAAATTTACAAGAGAGTCTTGAATGAACAAAAAAAAAAGGCGGGGGGGAGGGGTTAGCATTAAAATTTTCTTTATAATTACCTGGAATCCTGGAATTCTAAATTTCTTGACTGAAGTGCTTTGGCTACTAAACAATTGCATGACACAGCAATGCATATGGACATACTTTGATAACTTTAGTGCTCTGCCTAGAAGACAAAGAAGGGACTTGCTGCACATGCACACACATAGATAGACATATATAGATAATGTTCATAGCATTTACACGAAGTTTGTGAGACAAAAAGCATCACAATGCTGAGAGATATCACTCTGGCTTCATCTTCTGTTCCACACACATAGTAAAGACACCTGCAGCTGTGAGTACAGGTGCTTAAAGCAAGTCTGTGTGGTGGTAGAACCTGTGGAACGCTAGGTATGTGAGGGTTACATGAAGTAAGTCTACCAAAGAGTTTGCTTTTCCCAGTGGCCTTTTTTGCCTGTGATCTCAGCCTCTCTTAACATGACCAGTTATGTACTGCAATGTTTTAGGAATTGCTCTGTCCCTGGCAGACAACACTGCAGAAAATGGGTGCCTGGATGAGATGGGACCAACTTTGGCCTTCCAGTTTCATTCCAGTACTACCTGCCTGGTCTGTCAGAATCCTTTTTTGTTGATATTGTTGCATTTTTTTTTCCCTTTAATGAGCCACAGACTTTAGTCCAGCACAAATTGGCTGCAATAAACAACAAAGTAACAGGGTGAAATTTTAGCATCTGTGGGATATATTTTGGCTAAGTGGATCCAGTGGTCATTTCTCTCTTACCTCTAGCTTTATAATTGTTTCATTCATCTGTATTGTGGTAACTCCAAATAATTCACAATATTGTAGAAGTTATCAGGATGGAGGGACTACTATTTGCATTTTAGTACATAGAAAGCATAGAAACTTGTTGGGCATCTAAGGTAGCTAGATTTCCCTGGTAAAATAATCACTGGTGGTATAATTATGACATTCAGATGTTCATCTTTATGTCTCAGGCTTAACAGCCCAGTGAATGCATGGAGCTGGTTATGGCTTATAGAGTTACTGTTTCAAGTTGTTTGTAGGTTCATTAATACAGTATTGCATTGCACGTGCTTAGTTCACATTTTCAAGGTGCATATCTGTGAAATACCCTTGTATTGTTCCCTCTTCCACACTGCCTTGGCTAAGATAAGTTGCCATTGCATCTGCTACTTCTCACTATACTGTTGTTTTCACAAATATTTAAATACAAGGCACATACCTTAAGGAAATGGTTCCTTTTATTTTGCCTCATGCCAAAATACGTCTGGTGTAAAAAGGACCATGTTACAGCTAAGAATATGTAATTGATAAACAATATTTTCATTTCTAATTCAAACTTTCAGTAATGCTATATAATTATGCAGTCCCACAGAACATGGATTGGCAATATTTTCCCATGTATACACTTTACATTTGTACAATGATCTTGGAAGGAGGAGATGGGGGATGAGACATTATGCAATGCAGTAACACAAAACCCCATAACACTGTGAAATTATTGCTGTTGCTTTCCAACATGTTGGAGGAGTTGGTGTTAATGCTTATTTTTTGTCCTCTCAGCCAAAATGTCACTCGCCACAATTGCTCCTGACAAAATTAATCACATTTTGCCATATGTTTCCTAATGATCTGCAGATGACAGTTTGATAGCAGCTGTTGTAGACCAAAGGTATGAAAGATAAACAAAGAATGCATCACCATTAAAAAGCTGAAATGTTCCTGTAATTACAGATCTCCACTGGAGTGCAAAGCCTGGAGTATGTTGACAGCAAGATCCTTCCTATGTATGGATAAAAATTATTTGTTGTGACATTTAGAGAAGGCATGCACATGTCAGTAACTCTGCAGTAGCTTGCTTAAGTGAAGGAATATCAATTATATAAACTCCTTTATCCTAGCATTCCATAGGAAAATATCCTTACCTACTAGTCAGAGGCTATCCTTACGTATTCAATCAGAAATTACTGGTGAAACTATATAATATTAGCATAAAATTTGTATCTTACTACCTTGACTCTGAATCACCTACACAAAGTTCACCGTGTTGTAACATATTTTTTTATTATGCCTGATGAGTTCCTTGCCAATTGTGCAGATTAATCATGTGTAACTCAAGTTATCAGTTTGCCATGCAAACACTCATGAATTTAATTGCTGATAATTGCATTTCAAAGTGAAAAAAAATCCCATCAAATATTTTACCTTAAATCTTGTTTTCAACTTTGATAATCACAGCTTTTTTTAAAAAAATGAAGATCGTTTTATGTTTTGAAATCCATTCAAGCACAAGGTGAAATATAAGGGAAATATCTGCATTGGGAAGGAAACCCAATTCCAGTGCCTTTACTTTAAAGTAAAGAAGCAAAAAAATAGATCTTTCCCTTTCTTGGGGCGGGGGGGCGTGGAAGTGAATAATAAAATTAGATAAGAGATGAAAACGTATTTTAAGAACAATTCTTTTCAGTTTCTTTTGGGATTATCTGATCTTAAAGGTCCTTTGCAAACCAAAACAATCTAAACTTAAATTTCAGTATATTCTCCAGAACACAGTACATAAGTTAATATACATATAATATACACACATACATATAAGTTAATAGTACTTGTTGAACAGAGTCTGAACTTCCATAGTGAAAATTTAAGTTTTACTATGTTGGAAAACCAGCTGAAGACATGTAGAAAAAATATAATTAAAAAAACTAATACAAAATTCTAAAGGTCATGATACTTAGAGTTTTTGCATACTCTCTTTCCATTCACTCTGAAACTCACAACTACTAGATACTATGAAGATTTGTTAAAAAATATTAAAAGATATGTTCTTTTTTGTCATGCTTAAGCTCTTTTTTGAGTTTATGCTACTTTATCCTGGAAGAAAGAATTTATACGTTTTTATAGCATTGAGCAGGTTTTTTTCCTCACTAGAGGCATCTAAGAGAAATGCAGGGCCAAACACACAGCATGCCCTCAGCAAGGACTGCATTTTTGCCTCTGCAATTTTTCAGGCACAGCTGAAGTTACTTGAACATCTAACTATTTGATTTACAGATGCAATCAGGTACCTGAATATACAAGTGATTGTAACTGCAGGTGTTAGATTGGGGACTATCATTTGAAATTCTGCCTCAAAATTTACAAAATAATTATTGTTGAAATTATTTATGTGGATTCATCAAATGAGCAAGCTTTGATACTTTGCATTCCCCGCATGTCAGAAACTTTAAACTTTTAAACATGTTTAAATCCTTAGGTAGCCTTTCTGTTGGTCTCTGCTCTCGTTATCTTCCCTGCTCCATTTTTTTATACCTAGTACGAACAGAGTCACTTGCCCTGGAAAAAGGCAACATTTACTCTGTGTAGCTGTGCACCTGGTTTAGTTGCAGACTTCCATAGCTGAAGGATGGGTCAGTCATTTCCTTTTATTTATAGAACCTGGGAACGAAATTAGACACTTATATATAAGTGGTGTGAGCCATGCACTCACTCCCTCTGATTCAGGCTTCAGTTGCATCAATGAAACCACTCTCACTGACACTGAGGCTTTATGTAAGACTTTAACAACTGGGCGTGATGGCCAAAATCTGGCTCCCCATATTATTACTCCATCTAACAGACAATCTCAAAATCAAAGGTAATGTTTTCCCCTTCTGTCCTTTTAGCTGTCCTTTGCCTGCACTCATAGGAAGATAATCAATACCCAAGAAACAGAAAGATAATGGAAGACCTTGCTCTTCAAATGTTTTGCATGAGACAAAGTGACATTGGCAGGTGACACATCAATTCTGTCCCACAGACAGCTGTCGTAAGGACTAATGTCACCTTACCCATATCTGTAAATGTGTACATAAATAAATTTATGTACTAACAATTTATAAATTACTAAAAGACAACAAGCAAATCATGTGTAGTTATACTCTCTGAAATCTTGTAGCAACAATAGAAATCTTCACATGCTGCTCCTGGGCCCTGTCCTAACATTTCTGTGTTTTCCAGACTGCAGAAGGGCCATTATGGTGACATATTGTTCAGGTAAGAACTGGTAACCATCATATGTATTATTCCTGCACAAGACCAAGCATTCCACTGTGCCTGTGGAAAACTCTGTGGCCTTTAGAGGAAAAAACCTATAACACTGAAGACTGCCTTTTTATGAACTCTACCAAATGCTGTACATTTTAATAGTAAAAATGATTCCAGAAATTCAACCATGGTATGATTTTAGTATTTAATTTAATTATAATAATAATTTTGTTCTTTCCCTTTTACATGAATTTTATCTCTCTTCTTTAAGATAATAGATAATATTACTCTCTTCTGCAACAGTGGTGTCTAGTTCATTCAGTTTAGCATGGCAGTTTTCCAGATCGTTATTTTTCAGTCTTAAATATTTGCTATGACATAGTCATCTCTTTACTCTGTCTAGATTAAAGTTAGGAGTATATGTTTTCCTTTCATTACTCCCTTACAGGATGCATGTTGGTAGGATTCATTAATAGGAATTACAAAAGCTATTCTTACTTGCCTGGACTCCTGTGAGGGCAAAGTAAAGTTTTCCCCAAGCAATACTGAAAACAGCAGAAAATGTAAATAATAAAAACCCCCAAAATTTAAAAACTCACCATTAGATATGCCCAAGCAAAAATGTTAATCATGTTATCTGGAGAAGGGTAGCAGGAATTAAAATCAGCATCTCAAGAAAAGGAACATCTCTGGGTGGTACCAATGCCAGGAGAGCTCTAGCAGTGTGTATGAACAAAGAGCCAGGGAAGAAAGATTTAATTTGCTCAGGGCTTCAGAGTATCTGCCAACCTCCATTGAGAAAGAACTTCTTCTTCTGCAAAGTGAAGTGGCAGCCCCAGACAAGGCAAAGCTCTGGGAACACAAAATTGCATGAGGTAACATTTAATAGCCACGGGGCTGTAACATGTCCTGCCGCTAATTCCTGAATCATACCACAGGTCATCAACAGGATAATTAGAAAGATTTCTACTGACATCAGCAGGCCATGGGCCAGGCTCCAGGCAAGGTGTAAGTGTATGACTGGTGATGGCACACAGACAAGGACTTTGCATCAAGCTGTAGATGTTATCTGGGAGCTAAATGCAGAATCTGATTATTGTGATTCCACACTGATGTCTGCAAACATATTTCTGCTTCTTAATATCATAAGATAAGCATAATTACAAAGGAAATTAGAATAGAATGACAAATGTGGCTGGGGGTTAGCAGTCATTAACATATAGAGATTGGCTAGGATATTGCTGTGGGGGAGAATGATGCCAAATGAGACATTAAAAGGGCGCAAATGCCAAAATTGTCTAACACCATTTTTTTAAAAAATATGAAGAATAGTTAAAGGGGGTGAAAAACACCACCCTTAAATGAGGTAGAAATTTCTACTTTAGGGTAGAAATTTAATGCTTTCAGGAATTAAAAATTCCTTATAGAAAACTTCCAGTTTCTGTTCCCCTGTATTTCCTGTTATACCTCTATAAATTAGCTTGGAGAAATTGTAATATTCTCTATAGCTATGGAAAACTCTGGAATGCAGCAAAACAAACTATGAGAACCCTCTAGAAATTAATTAATGCCTTTCATCCTTCTCCAGAAACTGTTACACTGTATTGGAAGGAATCCTGACCCCAATGCCACCAACCACACACTCATTGACTGCAATGTGGTTTTTGGTGAATCCAATCTTCCCACCATGTACAGTCCTTGGTACTTCCTGTGGTGACATCCAGAGGTTCTGGAGTCTCTAATACTCCACACAATTAACTTTTTTAATTGGGTAAGAAAGAAAGAAAGCCTTTTTTTGAATGTCTCATTTTTGGTCATCATGACTTTGGGAAATCTTATCCCTCACTGAGGCTTAAAGAGTAAGATAAAGTACATCAGAGATAAAACAATGCTGTGGAATCTTCCTTCTTTTAGATTAACTTATAAAGTCTTTTAATATTACTGAACACCTTTGATTGTCAACCCATAAAACACTCAACAGACCATCCTTCCCTCTGCAGGGCATTCTCTTCCCTTTCCCTTGGAAGTCAACAAAACTGCTACCAGAGCTGCAAAAAATCGACACAATTCTCTCTGCATCTACTGTCGCATGATAGAGGCAAGCCCTTGATTATTTCTGTCTTTTGGAAACAGAAGGAGTACCCACCAGCCTATGAAATGCCTGTAATGTGCAACAAAGAGAAGGGCAAAAACCTTTAAAGAAGTGCTGTGCTTTAACAGGCCATGACACAGCCTTGGCATGTGCCAAGGGGGAAGGCAGAGGGAGCTGCCTGGGAAGCATGTAATGTTTACCTTCCTGACACAGAAACATTTTTCCTGGGCCTGTCATCACTTCTCTTGAATAATTGCCTGGAGGAAAGAAAATGGTTTATACTGCTTCTGTAAGAACAAACCAGTCTGCCTGCCAGCATCACTGGGGCAAGGTTGTCACACTCTCCAGACATGGGGCTGGGTCTCAACTTGCTCAATAAGCCTTGAAGCAAAACACAGAGTGGGTAAGATGTAAGATATATGATGTAAGAGACAGTAGCTGGAGTTAGGGAAAGGAAGGAAGGAGGTGGATGAGACACCTCCATGAAAAATTCTTCCTGGAAGTGTCTTCAGAACGTCTAGAAAATAACCCCTCCCTTCTGAATATGGGAAAGCACAGGGAGGAGGTTTCAGAATTGTCATGCCAAGCACATACAGCTACACTGCCCCTCAAATCGTCCTCGTCAGGACAAACAGACAGTATAATGCCTGCAAGTGTGCAACTGCACCCACTGTGTTGGCAGTATTACTGGAACTTGTGCACACATTTAATGACTGACACAGTATAATGTTGTCAGGGTGACCACACTATCCATTCCAGAGAGGAAGGTGTGGCTAAGCACTGGGCTTCTTTTGAGACCAAGCATTAAACCTTCCCAACTGTTAAAAGTACTATTGGGAATATAACATCCTTCTTTCAATCTCTCTGGGAAGACTATTTATTTGGTAGCATGACAGATACATCTTTCTCCACCAGATTCATTTCAAATCAGATCTGAAGAAACACTTCAAAAAATAAAATGAAGATGAAAAAGGACCTAGGCTCTCCAGCCAGGTATCTACATGTTTTTCTTTTGTTCATAGTGTTTTGCAGAGAAGTCAGGCAAAAACAGAAAGAAGGTAAGATTTTCTGATGGGCAAATGTATATGTCTCAGTTTGGAGTGGCCACAGAGAGAATTCCTCTCTGCTTTTCAGTGAGTGACTTGTTTGTCTGTAATAGGACAGTTAGATGTAAGAAGCAAATGTTTGCTACATAGTTTAAAAGCACTGTTTGAATTCCTTTTCTTTTACAAAATTTTCAACCAGGAATGTACCCTTTGCATTACAGTGCAGGATAGAAACTAGCCACCCTTAAAAGCTACTAAAGAAGTGGTTCCTCAGTGTGAGAAAAAATGTGTGGATCTTTTATTTCAAACTGAATTTAGAGAACACCTGTTTTTAGACCAAATACATGGCTGTCAATGAAACTTACATATGGGTCCAAAGAAGATTTTCTTTTGTCACCTATTTTATGCCTAGATATGAGAGTTTTGACGGCACCTCATCAAAGAAAAAGGAAATTGGAGAAAAATGCAGGATAGAGAAAATTGTAGAGGTAGTTATGCATTTGGTAGAGGTACAGAGAGAGAAAATGGTCCCTTTGCTACCAAAAGAAAATGGGTCAACAGGGTTAAAAGGCACTGGAAGCAACACTGATGGCAATGTAATTTCTGAAAATGAAAATGGTTATGATTTTTATTGGCCTGTAGAAGAACTACACGATAATAGTACTGCAGCTGGTGAATCTCAAAAGGCAGCTGAGGAATAAAAGCATGAGGTGCTGCCAAATGACCTTCTTGGCAGCCATGATACCATCAGTTCCAGTGGGGATGCACTTTTCAAACTTCCCTACAGGATGCTTTGCTTGGCCCTTCAGCCCATCAGCTCTGGAAAAGGTGGTAGGCACAGAAGTATTCATTTTAGGTTCTAACACTGTAAACACTACAGAGGATATTTTGCTCCCTTTTCCCATCTATTTCCCTTAGCCATTCACGGCCCCTGGCTGCGATGGAGTCAGAAACAGCCAGAAGTGCAAGCTGCAGGTGCCACTGGCAGTGGGTGGATGGTGCTTGTGTGGACAGTGCCCCATCTCTCACCACACATCAGCTCTGGTCTGATCTGCTGGGAACAGAGCTCCTCTTTCCTCTGCAATGCCTGCAGTCCTCGCTGCCGTTTGCCCGCTGGTGTGTGGAGACAGATCACTTCTACAGGCAGTAGTTCTCTTCCTCCCCATCTGTTTGCACACTGAGAAACAGGAGGAGAGCCTGGCTTCAGTCTAGTCTGACTTTACAACACTCCATCACTTAATACAACCCACTGAAATCTTCTTTCCACTAGAACTGGCATGCATGGGTAAAGCATGGAATTCCACAGATTTTATCCCAGTTCACAACATCGCTATGTAAGCTTGGACACAAAGGGATAGTAGGAAAGAGAAAACGTTGAATATTTTTATGGTTTAGTTCACTATTTTAACTCAATTGGAAATAAAAGACTTTTGTATTTTAGAGCTGTTTGTTCTTTGTAAAAGGCATGAAAATGGCTGATGGAAACAACCATTAGGGAAAGATTTTCTGTTGGGAAAACAGAGGCTCTGCAAATCAATATATCTCCAGGGAAAGATCAATTTTTATGAAATTCTCCCATCATGATAATATAAATTAAATACTTTATGTTTACATTCATTTCTGCTTCCAGTTAGACCAACACTGTGTCTGATAGCACTCGCAGCCAGAAAATACTCTTCCTTATTCTCCCCAATGAGCCAAGCTTTCTGTTTGATCTGCATCTCCCTCGTGCACCAGAGTTTTGCATTGATGATCATTTGCTCTGATGAATCCCCAGAGTTTCAACTGAACTCAGAAATGGGAATGGAAGGGAAACCAAGAACTATATTACAAATAGGCATTAAAGAAGACAAGGGCACAGTGATAACACAGTCAAGCTGAGCTAGATGTGCTTATATTGCCAGTTCCCTTTGATTTCAAGTAATTTAATTCTGAAAAAGCTCTTAAATTCCTAACTGCTTGTTCTGAATCAGGTTTGGACTTAGGTATACTTGTATTTTGCTTAGACATATTTGACTACTTACAGAGGAATCAGCAAAGGAGTGAGAGGAAGAATAAGTTCTGTAAATGGTGTGGCAAGAAGTGCAAGGAACACAGCATAGCAAAGCCCTGGTCAAGAGCAGAAGGATGAAGAATTAAAGGGGAAACATGAAAGGAGAAAACTTGGTTGATTTCAGTAAAAATTTGATTGTGATTGTCTTTCACACTGTGTTGTGCACCACTGTCCTGCCTGATGTTGCCATGGAAGAGGGAAAGCTTCTCACACTAATATTTTTGACACCGGCACAAGGGGATTTCCTGATAGAATAGAGACAGCTACTGAAATCCTCTTTCACCTGATCCTAAGGTGGCCCTTCTTAAGGGTTCACAATGGACAAGGAAGGGGACTTTGGGTGAAAAGTCATCATTCCTTTCAGGAACCACGCAGACACCCCTTTCTGGCAGAAGAGGTATGACAAGCCACGTCTGGGAAGGTGATTGGTATGTACTGACCATCTGGTTACCTCCACGGGTCTGCACCACCTAGATAAGCTAGTACCTGGGGGCTGAGGCTGCCAGGTTGAAGTACAGGCTTTCTGTGATTCTCAGACAAGGAGATTGTTGCTAATTGGGAAAATCTGGGGGTATGGAGGGTGGTGTCCTTTTTCCATGTTATAATATAGTCACTCTGCCATATATAAACTCTCTTCCTTAATTAGGAATACTTCCTAATCCATGCTCTCTACTAAGTATATATCTCTAATATCTGCTTGTTTAAACTCTAGTTTTACAATGTGTTTTTCCTCTGTTTTAATTAGAAAATGTGATAAAGCTATTCAATGAAGCGGAGAACAAGGTCTTATCAAATGAAAACTTGCAAAGGCTGCTTTATGACAGAGACAGTTTGAGAAGTGATAAAATAATAATGCAAGTTCTTTCTTTTTCGACAGGCCAGATTTACCAGTACACCCCAGACACATCACTCCTCAACAGCCACACAAAACAGCTGTAAACCTGGATTAACCAGGCTGTTAAATTGAGTTTACAGCTGCTTTGCATCACCAGAATGGCCCAAAGCAGGCAGCACATACCAGTGAATATGGGCCTAATTGTACACTAATGAACGATGAAGTAGTTTAGGATGCAGTATTCACTTTGGCAGAATGAAAAAGAAATCTTTATATAGAGCAGATATGTTAGAATTTATCCTGGCTTTGCTCAAGGGGAAAAATTCATCCTCTTTTATTCTGAATGGATTATAATTAAGAAAAGCATCAGAGACAAATTATTCAAGGTTAGAAATTTAAAAGACCTTTAAGAATACATCCAGTCTTTCCAGATATATTAATGCCTGCTCAGGCTGGAGTTACAACAAGTGGAATTCATACTTTAATTGTAAAATAATGGTCAAAAAAACTGCTTAGGTAAGCATGTGTTTCCATTAGGGAAGAAAAATCATTACAGAAAACAAGATTAAAAGTTAATGTTGCAAATCTCATTGTCTGTATAACTTCATTAATGCTGGATAACTACTGTATAATTAGCAGAGTGTTCATTGTAGAAATCTGTTAAAATAGTTGAAATGAAGTCCACCTGCTTATTCTGTAGAATCCCAAAGATTAGAGTATTTTTCAGTGCTTAAAGACACTGGTTTTCCTCTGTAAATAAGGCTTACAGCCTTAAGGCATTCACCTAGCTGGGAATCCAACAGTCTTTGATATAACTTGACAAACACAGAAAGCATAAAAACTCCAGATGACTGCTTCTCATTTGTATATGCAATTAATCATGCTTAAATGGCAGGGAAGAGCTGGGACAGGACAACTCAGGAGCAGAGTAGCACATTTTCCTCTTCACCTTCCCAAGCCTTCACCAACAGTAGTGCAAGACATGATCTGAAGACCTGGGCCCTGTGTAGTGAAGACTCCTGCATCACCCATCCCTCCAGGTCACTCCAGAAGCCAAGAGCGACCTGGCCTTTCTACTTGACCTACCCTGGGGGCTCTGCCTTGCAAACTCAGTTGCCAAACCACAGTTTTCATTCAAGCAGAACTGAGCCTATTTTGCCCAGGCTAGTGTCCTGGTTTAGGGCAAATTTGGGAGGAAACTCCCAAGACGTTCCTCTGGAGAGCAAACCCAAACGGCCCCTCCCCCAGCCAGTCCAGGAAGAAACTTCCTCGGAGAACAGTGGAAAAAACTATTTATTTAACAAACAAGATGCCCACAAGCACAAAGAATGAATAATATGAAACAATAAAACCTCTGCCCGCTCCAAAGAGAGATGGCAAACTGAGCCAGTCCTTGCCATGGATGTAGCTCAGCTCACTCAATCTCTCACCAGCCCCAGTCCCTCCGCAGGTCCAGGCCCGGCGGGCCGCAGGTGCCAGCCCTCGCTGCTCCTCTGGGTTTTTCAGTCCAGAGCAGATTTAAACAGTCCCAAGGAAAGGAAAAAAACAGTCCAGGGAACTTCTCTGCCTCAGCTAGCTAAAACTAACTAAAAGCACAGGAGATCTCTGTCCCACCACTGTCCGTGCCTCAGACGAACGCCGGAGCCAGGCCGTGTGGGAGTCAGGCAGTCTTCTCAAAACAAACTGCAAACTGCTTCTTTCTCCCCCTTGGCTCCCAGAACCATTTTAAAGGTACAGAACTCAATATACAGCACATACAGAACAGACAGTTGGGGATACAAGCATCATAAAGCCACCCTATGACAGCTAGGCAGAGTCTGCCTGTGGGTACATTGGTGTACCCAGGGGCAGGCTGAGGTGAGCACAATTTTGCGTACTCAGCCTTAGCCCACATCCATCCAGACACCCCAGGCTGTGCCTGCTGTGCACCAGACCATATCCCTCCATCTCAGCTGGATGGTGACTAGCTCAGGCCACCAGGAATGTGCTCACCATGAATACATGGCTTCCCCTTCACAGCTGAGCAGCAGCCAGCTGGCCCAGAGCACGAGCACAGAGAGATGATGTTTGCCTGTGAAACACCATGTAAAATATACCAGTAAAATAATACATTCCCTTTGGAAGCACATTATCCCAAGAAGGATAAAAAAATGCACCAAATTAAAGAAAAAGCCAGGAAAATCTGGTCTTCAGGTGGTAAGATATTTAACCTTTTTCATTCCAGAGTGCTGAGCATCCCACACACTTTAAGTGATGATAGCCATAACAATAATAAGAGGAAATCAAAATCTGAAACAATAGGCAGACCTGAACTCAAAATACTAAGGAGATATTCTGAAAATTATGCACCTACAAGGCACAATTTAGGAAATCATACTTAACCAGTGGGAATAGAAAAAAGGAGGAAAACCTCATTAAAAAAAAAAAAAAGGAAAAAAATCTGTTCAGAAAAGCCTTTTGTTGCTGAAACTACAAAAGCAAATGACGAATCAGATTGTGGCATATCATTAGAAGGAAATGTCTCTTCCCTATGAAAATGCCTTTTATCCAACTGAAAAATACAATTTTCATGTTGTATTTAGTGGAGATCTCACTTCTTAGGGAAGAAAACAAGCACAAAAAGTATATTTCCAAGGCCAATATAAAACCTTTTGACAAAAGTAACTACTTCAAACAAGCAAAAAACTTGTGGACACATTCATAAAAGACAAATATTCAGACAATATTACAACAATAATAGAAGATGGTTGTTTAATTTATGCACACTACTGCTGCTTCCCTTTCTTACACCGCCCAAGATATTCTTTATTATAATAAATCCAGTCAAGTCCAAATAGAAAGATATTGCTAACATATATGTGCAATTCTCTGACCATAATCCCACAGGAAGTATATTGCTGCACATTCCTTACAGAACAGTCTCTCAGCTGGCGTAAAATTTCATCACCACCTTGATCTCAACAGAATGAGCTCAGATTAAACACAAGGAGGATCTGGACCCTTATTTAATGTGACTATCTGTCTCTTTTAGTGCTTCATTATTACCTGCATGGATGAGCAGATTAACTGGGTATCTCTGTCTGGGAGGATAAATATACTTGTATCTGATATCTGGGAGGAAGGGTGGATGTTCTTCTGGATGCCTGCTCCCAGAGACTGGATTGGTTTATGGAGGAGTCTTCTGATTCTCATTTAGGGGACAGTTAACTTTTCGGTCAGATTGCAGGTGTTCTAGGAACAGTTTGCCTTCTGGAAGTAGGATCTTGACATGAGAAATAGGGAACAGAAGGGGAAAAAAAAATAAATATATATATATATATATAGAGAGAGAGAGAGAGAGAGAGATTACAGCGTGCTAGTTCACTCCCAAATTAGGGCTAGGTGTCTGCAGCTTCTGGGCAGGGGCAGCCACAATTTGAGCTGCCCACAAAAAGCCATGGCTGAGCTCTCCTTCACTGCTCACTGGGGAGAAAGGGTGACCCAAGCCTGATGTGCACTGGATGCTCGGTGCCTCCATCCCCAGCCACCCAGGGCATTGAGGAAAGTCAAGCACATGTCACTCTGAGTTTATCCCTGCATATGCTTTCATGGAAACATGGGTCCTGGGGGATAGGGGATGCTCATCCTCTACTACAACAGCATGCACTTAGGCATTTATTTAAGTGCATTGGTACCAGATGGGGCTCTCACTCCAACCATTCTCCACTTAATCCATATTCTTAAAGAATATTCAGCATTGAGTAAGGCACTGAAATATTTCAGGATCTGTGTCTCTGTTGGGGTCAAGATGGCTCAAGGTGAACCTTACACTGATATAAAATAACTTGGAGGCCATTAACTCTTGAGTGTTCAGGACAGCAACCAGCTATTCCCTCCCTTGGTTTAACTTTAAAAAAAATTGTTTTGCATGCATCCATCTCATGTGAATGTAAATCTTTATATTCATCTCTGAAATGTCTGAAAGTGGCTCTTTGTGGGAGTAGATCACTGGATAACTGATCTGATTTAGAACCATATGTGTTTCATGTGTTATAACTAACACAAAAAGAATGCCGGGTGTCCCACCTGTCTGTACATCAAAAGCTAGGAAGATGCAAAATAGAAACTGGGTGGGACTCCTCTAAGAGAAGTGCCAGTGATCAGCCAAACAGGGACTAATTACAGCAAACTAGAAAGCTCACACATGATCCCAGGAAAACACCAGACCTAGTGGCAAAAGTCCTTTCAGATTTCTAAGAACATATCCTTTCAATACCACAGATTTAATTGAAAGCATTGATATGAAATCTACTGTGAGCAGAAACAAATAAATATGTAGCACAAAAGCCAAAGGTTGGACAAGGTAGATCACTGGTTTTCCCATTCTAAACTAGCTTGGTTTTAGCATTCCTTTAAACATGAAGCTGCAAACTGTACAAGGGGATTTTGCCAAAATGGAAGTTTGAAAAAGATCTCTGTTGGACACAGCTGAATGTGTTTGGTTTGATCACACCAATGCTATGTCTGGTTTTCAACTGAACATAACCTCTTGAATTGGGTTGTAAGGAGGAAAAATAATGACAAACAGGCTATTTTCTCATGTATAGGAAAAAATACATTTCTTACACTATTTTGCTAACCATTCTTGATTAAAGATCACATTTTGTTAAATCATTACATATGAAGAAACTTGGGAAGAGTTTTGAGGGTTTTTGTTTCTTCATTTTAAGTTTGGATAAATTACTTTTTTAAAAACAAGATTGTCTAATAGTTCATCTTCTATGGAAAAACGGAGTTGTCAATCTAGTTTCCGATAAAAGCAAGCAAGCAGGTTAACTGCACTGAAGAGATTTCTTTCATAAATGAAACACTGTATGTGTTTCAGCTACAACAGTCCTCAAAAATCCCTGCATTATGAACTTTTATCCATGTCCCGAAAGTTAGGTAGACTTAGGAAGGAAAGTCTTCCTGAACTGCTATGTCAATATGCCAAAAACCTCATAATGAGATCTAAAAGGTTTAGGTTGGGTTTTGTTGCAGAGGTAACATTAACATTCTTGATTCATAACAGAAAAACAAGAAAGGATTACCTTCTTTTAATATATATTTGTTGCTATATAAAGCATGATTAATGAATAGAAAGAATGATGGATTGTATCCCATTATAGATGTAACCCATGGAGTCTGGTGTATCATATTTGTCAACAGAGATTTGAGACGATTACTGTTACATCCAAGTGAGTTCTGAAAAAGCAATGCATCCATGTTTTTTGTACATTCTCTATAAATATGCATCTGTGTTTAGACAGGCATATATATGTGTGTGTCTACAGACATCTACACTGAGAAAAGGAAACAAATGTACCAAAATAGTGAGAAATATATCTGAAAAAGAAATAGCCAGAACATATGTTTCTCACTTGAACAACCTGGAGAGCATTGGAGAAATTTGGTTTCTTGTCAGGTTTCTGCGCTGATTTGCCTCCAGAGCACAGGATGGACACCTGTCTTCTCTTACTCTACCAGGCGCTGGCAGAGATTGCACATCTCTTGTCACTAGGTCCCTAATGCTGAGGAACCACAGCAGGGTGACTGCAATCTCCTCTATAGTTATCATGTCTTGGACACATCTGTGGAGACAGAGAGTAGTGCTGAAAACCACAAAAATAGGCCATGCTACATGAAACAGCTTTTTTTGAGATTATACTTCTAAACTTCAGCTTGAATATCAGTCTCACAGCTGCAAAACTCTTTGTCTCAGGCCCTTTTAGGGCTAGAAGTGAATCCTGAGTGTCTTTGATATTATCCGCTTCCTGTCATAGGAAATATCCTCTTCCTTTTCTTGAGATATACAGATCATGCAACTCTAAAAGAAACAGAATTTGACAGTTTTCCAGGACTCTTGCTTGGTCTTCTGACACTAGGACTACTATATCTTTAGGGACAAATATAGGCATTTGCTCAGGAAAAGAAATGGATATGTGGAAGGTTAGACTGCAACAAAGAGGGAAAAAGACATCAATTTCAACCTGCTCAAAAGTTTGGGTGTTGAATGAAGTTTCTAGAGAAGACAATAGCAGGCAGATAAACTTCTTGAAACCACTATATTAACATTTCTAACTGGAAAGGTTTCACCTACTTGACTTCTAGTGACAGGTGAAATCACATAATGCATACGTTAGAAATGTATGTAGAAATGTGTATCAACCAAAACACAGTGGGAATTTTCCACCCTTTTGTCTTTCTCTGTTACAGCAAGAGACAACAGAGAAATGAGGCAATCGATCATAGCTTGTACACTCAGAATCCTAAGGCTTGCAGGATGCTCTGTAATTTGTGATTTGACCTCTTGGTACCTTTCTCTTGCTGAGGTTCTCACAGAAAAAAATTATGTGCCAATGAAGAGTGACACAAGATTCATCTTGTTTGACTGGCTAGGTCACAACAACAGTTTGGGTTATTCTATAGCCATATGTGATGTCTGGGAAAGATATAGTGAGGCTCTGTGGAATTACTTCCTACAAGCATCACCAGGAAAGCCACAAAACACACCTAGGTCTATCACATGGAGGATCTGGTGATCCATAATACAGCAGCAAACACAACAACATAAATATCCTGGATTAAAGGAAGCAAAAGCTTCCTTTAAAAGCTTGCAGTGCAGCTTCCTTTAATTCCCTGCACTGCAATTGTGTCCACTGCACTGCTCCAGTACATGCAACATGTATGGTGCTGCAAGACTAATGCTGTAATTTCCATGCTGCTGCCACTTGGCTGCCAGAAAAGGAATGGTCAAATTCAGCAACCAGGGCAGACTGGCTTTGGGTCTGGCTAGTCCTTAGTTCCTCAGAGGGTGTGCTGAGCTCTCTGGCTGGCGCTGTTCTGGCCTGCAAAGTGCTGCAGTGTCCTCTGAGAGATGAACCAAGACACTCACTGTTGGCCTAGGACCAAGAGTTGGGGGTACATGTTTGTGCCCCTGTTCATGCAGCATCCTCTGCACTTGCATCTCCTACTAGCTCATTACTGATGCTTAATCAACCCTTTGTTATCCCTGGACAGTATGGGCCAGCAATCCCTTGTGTACCAGCCTTTTGCCAGGGCAACTCAGAGGCATTCTATAGATCTGGTAGTTGTCTGTTAACAATAACCTTCATGCTGTCGTATAAGCCTGACACGGAGATTGCAAGAGATATTTGCTTACACACTAGGAAGGCAGCAGTGGAAATCACAGGGGGATAATGTGCTCACCTTATCTGGCCACCTTTACTCTTCCTATCAGGTCATATATTTATTTACTGGATACAGCTGTATGTAATGAGTCCTGCCACATCCAGCAGTGATGCGCTGCCCTCACGCACACACACACTCACCTCACTCACTGCTCTGCTATTTACTTCTGATTTATGGTCCACTGGCAATCCACATGGAATGGGATTGAAAATGTTGCACTGAGTGAATTAATTATAGACCACTAGATTTATAGGCCACCTACTGTATTTAAAAATAATTGAACTGTGAAATTATTAAGTTAATTGACAATTTCTGTAAGTTTGAGGGCTAGGTAGTTACAAATGGCAATTATGGAAGAACAAAAGTATATTAAGCAGCACTAGAAAGAATAAAACATTTCTGATACTTCAGAGGTCTGTTTTTAACTTCAGTATGTATGAGCTCTCATCAAACCAGTGAATTCGAACAAGGTCTGAATCTTCAAGAAGGAAGAATTAAAATAGTAACAAATGTATTAGAAAAATATATTAATTTCTGAAAAAGCAACACTGAAAAATCAGGCTAATAATGAAATAGAACTAAATAAGAAATATTGGGGAAATAAGCAAAAGTGGGAAATTGAAAATACTAAAGAAAATTGCAAATACTAAAGAAAATATTTGTGTTAAAATAATCATATGACAAATATGGAGATATACATGGAGAAATAGATTCAGTGCATCATTTTTTAGAAAGATGTTTTAATATTACAAAATAGGGCAAAGAAGAAAATTCATACAGTGGCCTGTAATGAAATCCATGATTCTGGTCACCATAAGAAGAAAAATTATAATAGTATTTTAAGCAGAAAAAAATAATGAGAAAAGCTCAGATGATCTTTAACTGTAACAAAGGACACAGCATTGAAGTCACAAATATACTCTGCTGAAAAAGTGAATACACAGACAATATTGCCACAGACCTAAGTGTTTTCTTCTCCTTTGTATTTCACCAGATAAAACTGGTGACATTTCTGACTCTCAGACACATTTACTATGCAGTGAAATCTATGGAAGAAGTCTCCTAAATGTCACCTCAAAAAAACCCTAGGTAATTACACTTCCTTGAGAAGACAAAACCTTGGTCATTGGTGAGACACTCTAGCATTTCAGGGGCACAGAAAAGGGAACATACAGAAAAATCTTATCAGGACATCATTTAGACAAAGTGTTTGTGTTCAATTATATCAACAACAGGCTTCCCATCTGCTTCAGGAGGAAGACAAGATTAATAAAAATAACTTTTACCAAGACAGAGTTAATCCCTAGTTCCTACTCCTGTCAGTGTGGCGGGGCAGACTGCAACAGGCTCCATGTGGTTCACCAGCCACTTCCACAGCACCCTGAGCTGGTGGTAATATCTCAGAGACATGGCAAGGTCACAGCTGTCCTTCTGATCCTGCTCTTCCAGCCTCTTGCCCCCAGAGTCCATTCATCACTTGGCTCAGTGCAGATGGTCTCCCGCCTCCTGAGAAATCTGCTCATCTTATCCCAGGATTCATTTTCTTAACAGCATCTCTAGCCAAAGAGTGCCCACTTGACAGTATCACAAAAGTCTTTTTGGCCAGCTTGAGAACAGAGCTAGCCAAAACTCAGAGCTTTGTATGTATTGAAAAAAGTAATATTTTGCAAGAACAACCCCAAACTGAAGTGAATTAATACCATCCAAACTGAAGTAATACCAGTGTAATATAAATTTCCATTTCAATTTACCTCAAGTTTCTTTCAGCACTTCCAACAAATTTTCTGGTTTCTTTTTTTATGTTTACATTGATTTTATACAGTTTTGCAACACCAATAGTAGGTGCATGCTGCATGTCATATGTCAAAACTTTTAGGTTTATTTTATAGTTAAATTATCAAGAGACTTTATATATAATGATATCATAATATCATGATCTAATGATATAATATATATAATAATGATTTACCATCTTCTTTTCAGGCTCAAAATATCTTCTGCCTGAGTTGTATTGACAACTTGTGTGATAATCAAAGTTTTTCCCTAAAACCTTTTCAAGGATTGTTTCTTAATAGCCTGTAAAAACTTAATTTATCCTGTCAAGTAATTATTCACAGAACTAGTATCATGAAGTCAAAGTGACCTGATCAAGGGAAGGAATGATGATCACATCTGGGCCACTTTTCCCTAGTGATTTGAAAAAGCCAAAGCCAATGTGCAGGCAGCCTCTTCTTTGGTTACCAGGTTCAGCAGGAGCAGAAGGGCTTCAGCAGCATTAGAGGCACTCAGTCTCTCCGGGGATCAAGGAGTCAGGTATCCTTGGTGTACCTGAAAGAGATTCTTTAACGCTTCTTTATAACAAAATCCTAAAAGTGCAGTAGACTGTGAAAAAACCCGTCATAAAACAATAAACCATATAGAATAGTGTAAATTCACTAGTCATGGGGGAAAAAAACCCCACACCTAACAAGAGAACACCCAGGACAATGGACTGCTACCCTAACTTCAGAAACCTACTGTGCAGCCTGTGAATTGTCTGTACAGTTCTTTAGCGTGGAGTTACTTAAAAGAAAAACCAGGACAAATTTCCTCATAATCACATGCACAGTTTTTATGGCATCATTAGAATATACCTTTGGAGCAGAAATCTCACTGTGAAAGTACATAGAATTATTTTCTGATTTTTTTTTTTTTATTATTTTCATCTGCTGTGCATTTTTTACCGTATATTATGTATGTTTGCTTTCCCCCCTGGTGCATAACAATGGCAATGGCTGATCTGTACAGTACAACCAGCAGCCCGTGCAAAATTTCATAGAAGCGCTTTTTGGTGTGCACTGAAGGACAAACGGAGGCATCACAGATGTTTGAACGTGATTTATCTTCATTTTATCTCTTAAAGAAATTCAAATACCCTTTCTGTCTAGCATGATAATTTGTTTAGCGTAATGTGCATTTGGTAATGATAACAAGGGAGACATGTTTAACCTAAAGTACTGCACGCTGCACTCGAAAGAATCCACCCTTTAAAGTGTGATTGTATAAACTGAGAATTTAAGCTCTTAGTCCATGTGAACAGCTCCTCTGATATTGTGTTTGTATTAGAGGAAAACTTTTAGGACATCATCCCTAGGAAACTAATCCCCAGGAGGGCTGAAATTCAGAGGAGGCTAATATGTCTGCACCTTTGATCCACTCTCCACACAGCAAAGCCAGACGGGATTATGTCAAAGCCCTTAACAAAAATACTTGGGGAATTTTAAACCCAGAAGTATCTGCAACCTTTAAAATCCAGGATCCTTTTCATTAGGTCTGCTTTTGTAATATTTCTGACTTATACACATGCAAGCCAGTTTGCAGGGATGACGGGAGTAAATGACACGAAAAGTCTCTGTGTAGTCTTCACGTTCTGCCATGTAGGAGACACTGCTAAAGTATGTCTGAGTAAGGGTTAATTTAAGGAAAAGAAGCACATTTTCACCTCCTTACCTTCATCTGTCTCCCCAAAATTACTAAACATACTGCAAGTTTAAAAGTTTAACCAGTGATTTGTTCATATACTGCTTATCTTCATTTTTCAAGGCAAGAGAACTTATGTATAAAAAAAGCCTTGAAAAATCTCTCTGATTTAAGTTCTTTTGCGAAAATTTTATTCACTCACATAGCACTACAATACAATGCATAATTTGCTGCTTCTTGTCAGCTCAGTGTCTGCACAAGAGTATCAAAGTCATACTTACTGAAGTACAGGTTAGTTCAGCAGAGGAACTCACCTCTGGTAAGATTAGAAACACTGCTAATTTCCAGAGCTATGTTTTTGACTAACAGCAATACACGAATGTTTGGAAAAAAACTCTTTCCAGTGAGAGAGACCACTATGTCGTTTAATTGCATCTGAAGAGGTTTTAAAGGACAGGTTTTGTTCTGAGGAGGTGGTGACAATACTGCAGAATTTCACAATATGAGTGTGGTAAACACAGCAGCAGAGGCAGACACTGCTTAACAGACAGGAACCTCAGCACCCATTATTACCGTTCTTCTGAGAAGTTGGATTTCCTTAAATCAATTTCATATTTCAGGGGTTTTAGTCAGCATTCAAAAAATTCATGTTTAGAACTTAACAGACCAAAATCTACAGACACAGCCTTGGAGATTCTGGTTAATGTAATGCAAATTGGCTGTGAATGTCTAAAGAAATACTTTTCAAGATCTCACTATCTCTATAGAAATGAAAAGTCAAGCCTACTCAGCACTTCAGCTCCATGTCATAATTATTTTTTCTTGTCCAACTTTAAGTTCCTATGATCTGTCTTTTCTGTAGGGATCAGAAAATTTTTTTAACCAGTCTTCCCTCAAGATGGATATTTCAGGTTCTCAGAAAAGCCCTCCATAGTTCCCAGAAACCATGTCATTCAGGTAGCCAAGGGAGCCAATCTGATGTCTATTTCATGTTTTACTAGTGACATTCTGCTATAAGACCAGTCTCATTTGGAGCCAGCCCTAAGTGATTTTTGCTTCTCTGTGCAGGTCAATGGATAACTAAATGCCTGTGAAATAGTACCGTGGCAGCAAGGTAATACTCCTATATTTCCTTTAATGACAGTTTTTGTTTTTCACTGCCACTCTACCCCATTAATCCCACTCTGAGAGCTGAAAAACGAGGTTCCATATATCCAGATAATGGGTTGCATGTTTTCAAGGTCTCCTCCACATCCAAGTCATCCTAACTCTTGAAGACCCATTACCAAAGTTCCTGAATTTTTTCTCATCTTACACAATGTTATAAAGCACTTTATACCCCAATGAATCCCTAGTAAGGGTTGCTCTCCACCTTCTATACGCCAGCCTCAAGGTCTGCTAAGTAACAGGATACAAAGTCAGCTTGCTCCACATTTGCAAGCCCTAACAGGAAACAAACACATGCACATTAGATCTTACTCTTGTTGGAGTATAAAAGAAGTAGAATTTATTCTACTGAGCTTACAGTAGACAAACACACGTTTCTTCTCAGAAGGAAACAATTGTGTTCTCACCACATAACTCAGGGCCTGTGTTCTGTCTCACTGCCCATCCAGCTCAGGACTGAGCCCAGACTTTGACCTAATGTTGGCCAGGTTGGATGACCTAGAGTTGTTCTGCTCAAAGTCACTTGCAGTCTTTGTTGGGGATCCTTATTTTTAATGGCACTGCAACCCAGCCCCACCCTGCTTTGGAGCTTCCCACCATTCCTGGGGAGCTTGAAGGAGTTGTGGGGCAATGATGCTAGGAAGCCATCCCCTTCCATCCAGAGCTGGTCCTTCACTCCATAAATGCCTGCAAAATAATTTCAGAGTGTAGTGGGTAAGGGGTTTGCAGCAGTCTGGACACAGATGTGGCATCCAACGTGATGTGGGATTTGTCAGAGGCATCTTACTCTTAGATGAAGCACCAGCAACTTTTCCTTCCATCCATGCAGGATGGCTGCATGCTCTCACTTGGAGTCTGCTCTGAAGTTTTTCAAGGTTTTTACTTCCCCCTCACCCTTCAATTTTTTTATGACTAGGAGATTTTTGGCAGCAAGGGTTTGACCCTTGTTTCTCTGAGCATGCCATTCATGTTTACCTCAGAAAGCCCTGCCTGGACTTGTTTAGACGAGTAAGTAACAAACCAGATAAAGTCTGTGTGACAGGGCAAAAGAGAGTAAATCACTTCAGGAGCATAAATCAGCCTCCTGCCGCTTGTCCTTCTAGAGGTTAAAGACAAAGTGACAACCAAAGACAACAGAGATTAAGGAATAGAGCAGCTGAGCTGTCTTGCAGGGAGTTTATAATCTTTTGGTAATTAATCACCAATAGTGGGGTCTGATCTGCAAACACCTACAAAAACTGCTATTCCTCACCCTTTTGCCCAAATGGAGCAAAATACAGAAGTGTCTCAGAGCTGTGAAAATGAGCAGGGATCTTGAAATATCCCAACATACTAACTGGGATAATTTAGACGAAAGTTTTTACACAGATATGTTTTTAGCTTTGAACAATAGAAGGGAAGCTTGGAGTTTCTTTTTCCGCCTTTTCTTGTTTGCTTGTTTGTTTAATTATTCCTATTAAAAAAAAATCTTATTATTAGATAAACGATTACTCAGTATCCATTAATGTACTTTCCTGTCACAGAAATTTGCAGAAGGAAAGTAACTCATTGTGAATAAGAAAGCACTGTTTTTAGGCACTCAAGTAAGGCAAGGTTACACAGACTTTCACTCCCAGTCAGGAGTGAAACCTTGCCCTTGATCCTGTGCCCATGGCATAGTCATTTTACACTGCTCCATCAACCTAAAACAGACTTCAAACTTAATTCATCCAACTTCAAAGAAGCTGCAGGCTTTGCAGTGCTGCCATTTCAGGTTCTATGGTGCAAGACCCCCAGCTAATGCAAGTGTGTGGGACCCTAGCAGGGGTCTGCAGCACACACCAGCTGCTCCAGGCACAGGCTGTGCCAGTGTTCTCCAGCACAGCCCTGAGCAGACTGGTGGTCAGAAGACCATGTACCATGCCCTTCTTGGTCACCACTGAGGACTGAGCCCCATCATTGTCATTCAGAGGGAGTTACAGGCCAGAACAGAATGCTCTGCTCAGGGTTATTCCTGACAGCAATGCACATCCAGTGTGGTAACCATTGTCACACACGTGATACACTCAGCCCTTTATAACAATTAGCCCACTCAACTGACCCATTCCTTACATTATTTAAGTTAGTTTTCTATGCAAATGGTAATTTACATTCACCAGCTTTTTAGGCTTTCTGGATGTGACCTTTGATGAAACCCACCAAAGCCACCACTTCTCCATGAAACATTTGTGTCCCCTGCTGGAAGGACCAGCAAAGCTCCATCTGTGGGGAGTGAAGGTTGCTGCTGCAGGGAAAAGACAGTGAGACAGGAAGAGAGAAGAGGGAGGATTCTTGAGCTTTGTCCACAGTCATAAGACTGTACATCAGGCTCTCCCTGGAAATGTTCTAAGGAGGTTCAAGGTGCAGGGCTTTGCCAGTCAAAATCAACTTCACCTCATGCATGTGGGTGGTCAGCTTAGCTGGTCTCTTGGAAAAAAAAAAAAAAATTATGATGCATTTTCAAAACAAGCAAACTGCTTTTTAAGATCATACAATACCTGGAGTGGTCTCTTTTTTAGCAACTTTGGAACTGTGCCAGCAGGACCAGGGTGTGTTTTCTAAGTGCAGCTCTATGAGCCCTGGTTTTCTGCATCTCCTGCTTTTCCTGTGTGTATCCAAACCCAGCGGTTGCCTTGCCTACTGTTGTGCTTTAGGCACACATCCATTCATGCTGCATTCTAGACAAAGAGAAGAAGGGAAGTGCTCTTTCCAAGCAGGAAGACTGTGTTATTGCAGGATCCCAGGGACAAGGTTTCACGTCAGTTAAGGACACCCCATTGCTCAATGAGTGAAACAGGGACTGTTGATCTAACTAAATACAGTTAAAGGGACAATTTGCAGTAAGCCAATTAATGATGGATATTATTCCATCTAATTAATTTCCAAGGAGGAGCTGTGGCTGGGGAAATGTAAGAGTCTTTAAGTTTGTCAGTTTGCAGCTAGGAATTGATTTTGAAACAAAAGCAAACATCTGAGAATGACTGAGAAACATATTAGCAAGAATCAAAGCAACGGTTTTAAATACAGCCAATCAGAAGAAGATAGATTTGACACCATGAAGACAAATTATCTACTAAGCAAAATTAGGTTGAAGTATTATGACCAAGAAAGCAAATCCAGCCTTGCAGGCAACAAAATGACTGCTTTAAAAAGAATTCAAAACTCAAGTTAAATTAAGGTATTATGAAAATAACGTGGAAAGAAATCTTAACATATGACTGTCAAATTTGGACAACTCTAGAGGGAGGGCAGAAGTTCTGGAATTTCATTTTGAGATGTACTAATAAAAAAGAGGGAAAAAATGTGAACTTGTGGTGCTTTACAGCCACCAAAAATAATTTTAATCCCTTTACAGATGCAAAAAACTCTTTTTCACTGGTTTTTCCGTCTTCAAAATTCACTCTCAGTGTATCCTGAAAGTCTCAATTTCTACTTGAATATCAGTAGAAACGACAACCAAACACATGAAGAACCATGCCACGTGACAACCAAACTGAAGATATGAAATTTTATTGAGATAGGAAATTCATATTACAAAATCCTTTGTTTTGTTTCAGTTTCATAGAGATGTTTTTTGTTTGGTTGGTTGGTTGGGGTTTTTTTTTAATATTTGGGAAACTGTAAGTTTTGCTATACATTGTTCTTTCAACACAGTGTAAAAACCTTAAGTGCTGCACTTGTCAAAACTAAGTCATCCCCCGCTCTGAAAACATGGGAAATCAGACTTGACATTTCTGGCATTTCTAGAGTAACAGGTAGAACACAAACATGCTTTAAGTAAATGTTTTCTTCCATGCAATGTAAATGAGTGACGAAAGGCACTATCACCTTTTCCCCAAAGGTTGCACACATCTAACAAATAAAGTCATAACATATTACTCTGCACAGTCTTTCAGGGACTTGAGCTTCACCACTGAAGCTCAAAAGCAAACTGCTGTCAACTTGTGGGTGTTAGCCTGGATTGTCAGCCACTGCCCACACCAGGACCCTGCTGATTTTGTGCTTCAGACCTCAGGATATGAGAGGTGTTGGCTCTGCCTGGCACCCAGGCAAGCAGGAGAGGGCCCTGGTTTCTGAAACCCCACTGAAATCTTGTCTGTCTCCCTGATCACTTGTATGGTGCTCACTGGCACATCCTCTGAGCCCTCAGTCGTTTTCTTGTCCCTGAGTCTCAGAGTAATTTAGTTCTTCCACTGAGCCTCTGAGTAATTAAATAACACTTTCCTTTCTTTTCTGATTCCCCCGTGTGTCTTAAAACTCCAGTGCATCTTCTGTAACACATGAAGGTAGAGATCCCTGGCTTCCCTACTCTGTCACACAGAAACACACATGCTCACTTGAGAGATAAATACAGGTAGGCTGTATTTATCCCTGCCTACATTCTTCCCCAGAGTTCTTCTTCCTCCTCCTTCTCCTCCTCCTCCTCCTCCTCCTTCTTCCACATCCATGCTCGAGGTGTCTCCAGGGGGTTCACACTGATCATTCCACATCATAGTGAGAAATGCCTTTGCATTTATGATATTCTACCTCCAGCTAATAAGCACATCATTCCCCAGGGTAGTCTTGGCATCAACTATAGCCACACTAGCCTGTTTGTATGTTGCAGACGAATTGTTCTTGGACACCTACTTACCAACACATCTAACAAGTCACTATTCTGCCAATGCATTGCTAAATTTGCTGGGGTTTGCCTTGTCATCGTGAAATTGGTCTTTTTTTTTTCCTATAATCCCAAATGTCTGAAGTCTTCAAAGCAGCTGAGTCTAGACAATGGTCTGGATTGGATTTTCCAATTTTATCTCCATCCTTTCTCTAGGCTCAAGAATTAGGACTTAAACAGTGACAGGATATGAATCCAGACAACTCATACATTTTCTTCCACCTTGCCCCGCCCCTTAATGGACTATTTGGGAACTGATAAAATAAAATTAATTTTATTTCCCTGAAAAACATGATGAGAATGGAAATAGCAGGTTAAAGAAAATGAAAAGCAGAGAATGCAGCTTTCAATCAAAGGACTTTTCTTTGTAATATAAGGGGAAAATAACTAATATGTATCAGGAATCTGAGCAAATAGATTATAGAATATCATTTTTATAACTTGAAAACATGAAGAAAACAGGGGTTTCCATGTGAAAAGATAAAGCAGAATCACATTAGAGATTACTGAAGGACTCATTGCTGTTGACTTTTTTTACAAGAGCAATTTGGAGTATGTGGGTGAACATGACCTGATGGAGAATTTTCTCTTTCTGTCCTATAAGTAGTCTGCATGGCAACATGAGGTACCTTTGCAAACTAACCGTGACAAGCAAAGACTTTATCATCTCTGAGGACTCAGAAATATAAAAACTCCATAGGACCTGCAGTGCTTATGATGGAGCACTCTCATTCCCTGCTCTAGGTAGTGACACAGCCTCCATATTCCTTTTCATAAGGACTGCTAAAGTTTTCCTTGGGGAGGACCATTCAATGCCTGAGTTGTGCCAGTGACTGCAAAACAGAAACATTCCCTTCACCAGTTCCTGCACTACAAAACAATTTGGAAATCTAAAAGTGAGAGGAGTAAGACTGTGCTTTTTCCCAAAAAGTGATGCACAAAAAAACCCCCATACACAGGCACGTGCAGAAATCCCTGCCTCACCCAAAATGCCAGGAGATGCTTAAGCACTACTTTGTCCTAATGTCAGCATGTGCTTTAAAATGCAGCCAAGTCCTGAAGAATAGGAAACGCATGGAGAAAAATAACATATAATCATCAGACTAATGGCTGCCATGAAACTCATATGTGTGAGGACACAGAAAAAACACAATCTTATCACCAAGCCTGGGATGCTGCTACCTAACAATGATGTTTTCACATAACGTCTTCAACTAGGAAAAACTTGTTACCTGACAAAATACATTTTCCTTCCCTAGAATAGATACATGCACAAGATGTCAAACCTTCTGTATAAAATTATACTGGATAAGAAGTTTCAGCACCCTTACCAGGAAAAATGAAGGTTTCCAAAACACACTGAGGGGAAAAATCCCACTTTAGACCAGTTTATATTAAGAAATCACAGTTTTTCTACAGAAAACACAAAAATGTCATGACAGCATCTTTCCACAATTTTTTCATTTTTCTTTTGTTTTATGGATGCGTGTTATGTTAAGGTTTGAGGCTGTTTTTCTGTTATAATTTTGTTTTTTTTATTCCAGGGCTAATATAATGGTTCTGTATTATGAGCTTTTGTCAGCAGCAAATATTCTTATACGTTGCTAAAGCATTTTCTTAACATTGAGCACATACCAGTATTTCCATTTTCTGTTCATGCCAAAAAACCATGGCTTTGTGGTAAATGGTAATGTAACTGCAAATATATATCTATTCAAATGTTACCTGGATGTGTCAGAGCTGATATCATTATTGGATAATGTTTTACTAATTGATAAGATAATGCTGTGCTAATTATCAAGCCGCAGCTTAGAAAAATAAAGATACATCATATGGGAATAAATTGAGACATTACACTTGTCCTTTGGCATAGAATTTAGAAATGACAGCTATTATTATGGGCATGTACTAACATCAAATGAAATGTGATAAAAAAGAAAAACATGAGGCTAAACTTCAATGTTGAAAATGGTCTGACAGTCAAGATAAAATTTCATCACTGGTTCATCAGTTGTGTTGTTTCAACTCTTGAGTCCTAAAACCCCATCTCTGAATGCATTGTCTCAGTCAGTTGTGGAAGCTGGTATTTCACACACCAGAGGCTGAATTTCCCTGACTGAGATCAGTTTAACTGCAAGCAGTCTGTGACATCATCTGTAAGCACAAAATACATTGGAATGGGATACTCACACGAAATTATTTTTACCTTACATGTGGCCCATCTAACATCAAGAATCCTTAAGTAACTCTTAGGAGGTGGGTGTAGAAAAGCAAAGACAAAGGTAATATTGTGATCTGGGCCAGCATTACAAAAGAAAGACATGCGGATTTAGGGCTTGTTACAGCCTCATCTTGATTCCAGCTGTAAATCCAGTTGGAATCTTTGCACTGACTTTAATATCTGATTAGTATTTTTTTTTATGAAGCTCCATTTAAACATATTTGTGTTTATACAATAATAATATGTATATACACACATTAATATTTATGCTTTCATATATTTGTGTGTGTATATATATATGCTGTAGAGGAATAGAAAGACAGATGTAAAAATGCACATTTATAATTCACAAAATAAGATTATACTATAAACCACACTAAGATAACAAATAAGCCTGCCTTTTTCCTACTTGATTCTATCAGAAAAGCACTCTACTTGTACTTTCTTTTTTAAAAATATATATGTTCAGTGCTTACAGCATGCTCCTTTCATTACAGATTGTCAGTGTGCTGGGAATTAAGGCCGTGTTACACACAGACAGATGTTATTTTATAGAGTGTCATTCAATGTAATGGTACCAGATTTTAGCACTTAGCCTGCCTCCAATTACCCATTAACAGTTTGTGTAATTGGGGAGCAGGAAAATGCCTACTCTGCACTGTAGAAATTATTTCAGGATATCTGCTTCCCAAACTTTGGGAAATCTTTGCTGTGAGCAGTAACCATTGTTTAAAACAAAATGCTTTAATCAGGGAAGGAGTGATTGAAAAGCATTTGAGTATTTCTGCTGGGCAAAGCTCCCTTCTTACCTTTATTTCAAATCCCCAATGAAGCAGAAGGCTTGCCTAAAATCCTGTGCAAATGTAGCTGATAGAAGGAAACAATCTGATACACAATATTCTGATGTCATCATTTGCTGGTTGTTTGCGCTCATTTCTAGTTCCTTAGTGTGTTTTTGAAGGAAAATTTGTGTATGTAGATGACTGTCAATTTTATTCTATCATAAAACACCCACACATCTGGAAAGCCCTCACATTCAGCACATCCTTTGTCAGTGATGCTAAAGCAAGCATCTGCTGTGTGCCTCTTCAACAGCACGCAAAATGTTACTGAGTATCAGGCAATGATATGCAGTTATTGTTCTCTTGACACAGTTTTTTGGATCCCAATTTGTGATGGTACATATAAAGATGGATGGTGTTTTCTGAGAAGTTTTAACAGATCTGTAAACAAGTTTACAAGAAAAAGCTGTATGTTTTGGGCTGTAATGCCTCATCCAATACAACTGGGAAAAATCTAATGATGCCAAGCTTGATAGCCAGTTTCTGATGAAGAAAAGGCCAGGGTCCCCAAACACACCTTCAACAACAGATCCTTATTTTAAGATCATATTCAGAGTGCTGAAGCTGTGAATATCTTCTAGAGAAGTGCTTTTCCAGAGGGTCTGGACTGGAAGCAGATCTGCACATTCATTCCTGTTTGTTGCAATGCCCACGGCAGGACCTGGAGAGTGATTACCTCTAGGACAGCCCAGTGCCCCAGGATCAGCTTCCTCCTGGCAGCAACCAGCTGCACCCCTTCTGGACTCTTGACTCTCACTATTGGCTTGTGAGCAACAGCTTGGTTGGAAATTGTCTTCTTCCACAGGTGAAATAGTTGTGTGTGTATGCATGAGCATATGCTTGTAATCAACTCTGAACCCCTTGTGAAGAAAGACATTTGCTGGGGAATAAGTTTATTTTTCCTTTTTGGGTACTCTTACAGTCTCTAAATTTTGGAAAAAATGTCAAAAGACAGTGCACAACAGGATCATCCTTCTTCATTAGAAATCTTTTGGTTTTTTTCTAACTTGCTCATGTTTTTCACTTTGTGGAACATTTTTTTGGCACTGAAAAAACAGAATTATCCAAGTATGAGTACAAACAAAGCCTGTCAAGAGTTGCACTCACCAGCTATTTGTAGAGGGTAACAATGGCATTGTATGAAGAGTATGAGCCATGCTGGAGAGACCCACCAGGTACCTAGCTATGCTCAATACCTTTCTTCAAGATCGAGGATCTCCTCTGGGGAGTTAAAAGGCTGAGGAAGGGCTAGTTCACCAGGGGGAATAACTGAGACATGGAGCCATAGACAATATGATGAATGGACAGAGTGATCAGTGCAGTCTCTGCCATGGTCTATACCAAAGACAAACGTGGGTGTACTTGTGGAATGATCAGCTGTAAGGGAGCATTGGTTTTTTTACATGACTTGTCCTATTTGATTCTCAGAATAAAATAATGTTCTGACTTTCCCCAGTTAACAGAACCCAAATATCTCTGGCAGTGACAGATCATTGTCCCACCTGTGGCTCACACGTTCTGTTGCCACATTCAGTGTTCCTCTCTGAACATTGAATATATCACAGACACAGGAAGGCAGCATTTTGCACCCTCCTCTCCCCAGGATCTTATGCCATTTGCACCACTTGACTACTGATCCTAAATTAGATTGGGTTAGACAGCTGTACAGCAGAACTGAGTGTACATCTGATGCTCTTTGGTGCAGACATCAGTTTCCTTAATGATAGGGAATCCTTTAGAAAAAAAACCAAAAGCATACTGGATAAAATGTGCAGAGGCAAGTTTTCCTCTTCTTACTCTGCTTTGCCCTCCCCAGGTTGTAAGTCAAAAGGGCCAAGGTTTTATTGAGTCTTCTCACTCCTTTGCAGTTACATTTTGAGGACCTGGGTACAGGACCCATGTCACAGCAGCTTTGTGATAGTTCTAGCTCCTATGAGGCAGCCTGTTCATTCCCCCTTCAAACACAGCGAAGTGGCTGGGACAAAACATGAACCTGAAGCTATACAAAGAGCTGCACAAATCAAACAGAATCAAACAGACAAGGAACACAATTTATATAACCAACCAGACAGTTTATGTTACAGATTCACTTATCTCATTGTTTTTTTAAGATAATATTCAAAGAAAACCTCTTTGTTGCAATAATGTGCAGATCCATGATGTAATGTGTCAAATTTCAATACACTCCAATAATAAATCTCTAATCTTTACCACTCAATTGTGGTCAAAAATCTCCTGATTCAGCCTTTGAGACATGTTGACATTTTTAGTGGTAACTTGACACAAGAATATTGAGTACTTAGAATTGTGGTAAACACCATATTGCATGTGTTGGGTTTTTTGGCTACTTTTAGTGTCAGCCAAGTTTGTGGATAAATGTACCAAATAGCCCTGCAGGAATATGCTTCCACTTTAGTCATAGGCCTGGACATTTTTGACACAAATTTCTCTGGTTTTTGATTTATCTTTATAAAATATCATCATTTCTCTCAGGAATAACCATCCTTCTTTTGGAACAAGTCTTCTTGTTTTCTTCAAGCTATTTTGTGTAACAGCTCCTAAATCATGAGTCTCTCCAGTCCATTGCCAAATCAAGACAGGATGTCAAATTCCAGTCCCAAGTACACTGGTGTTAATTTGGGTACCAGACGCAAAGGATATTCTCTGACTTGTGCCTGTGAAAGGCAGAGAAGTCTCTATAACTCTCTGAAGAGAAATTACAGGAAAATACTGCTGCATCAGTGGGGAAAAGCTTTTTTCATATGAAAGAAAAATTGTTTTGCCCTATCAGAAATTTTGTCTGCAGGACTTACGAGATAAAATGAGCATTAAAAGATTTTTAAACCTAAATAAAATGAACAGAGGAATAATCCAGGTACTTCTTTCCCTTTTTGTCTTATCCTCAAAGCCCTGGTTCATCGCTGTATTCCTCTCCCTGACTTTGATGACCATCAAGGTGGTCAGAAGGCAGCACTCACACACTGGCATGCTCTCCTGCCATACTCTTTGTGAGCATACTCTTTGGGATCTGTAGCTCCCAAAAGGACAGGGGAAATGTGCACATCTTTGCATTCATTATGTCCAGATCACTTTGCCAAAATGCAGTAGAATCATCTGATTTGCTAAATACTCTGAACTTCTGTCATGTCTCGAAAGTAAATTGTAATAGTCCTTTGCAAATCTGTTTGTTCCACTCATTAGGTTTTCAGCAAAGACAAAGTAACCATCTTTTCCTTCTTTCCCTCTCTTTTTCAGAGTCTCAAACAATTTGATCCACACATTAGGCTCATCTTTTTTTGTGGTTCATTTCTATTGTTATCAGCCTATTTCCATTTATTTTTTCTGGAAATGGGCACTGCTGATAGATAATTAGGTCAATTAAGACCTGTTGATTAAACATCCCAGATACTTAAAGGATGTATCAAATTATGGCAACTCAAATTTCATTACCCATCTTCATTTTGCTAGTATATTATAAGTTAATAAGCATCACAGGTTGACATTTATCAAGCAGAGATATAGGTGAGCTGCTTTTTGGCAATACTTTTATATGCTTGAATTTGTTCAGAATACACGTCCCTTCATTCTTCAGCTTATCTATTGCAAAGCCATTTTTTGACACTGGAATCCCATCGTCCCTGAGCAATGGCAGAAAGGATTTAATAAATAAGGTAATTGTGACAATCACATAGTTCCCTCCGGCCTCGTATTTCAAAGATCTCAGCCTCATGCAAGCAACAGTGTTCTCCGTGGTCTCACGCTGCAATAACCTCACATTGCACCTTTAATTCCAGTTAGATCATGTCCAGTGATTCACTTTTGGTTTATGTTAATACTCTGAGGCCATGAAGCAGTGTCCAGGGAAGAGCTGCATGCCTTGCTCATCTCCTCTAAATCCAAGGGAACAGCACACTAAAACTCAGGCAGAAAAACAGGCAAAAAGCTGAGAGTAGTTTACATTATCCAGGGTTAAAAAAGCCCAGAATGATTAGCTATGCCCTCAGACAGAAAAGGCATAGGATAAGTATTTTGATAAAGGGTATTTTTCCCCCCATAACACCATGAGTATAAGATAATACCAATCAGCAATCTGTAATTTTCAAATGTCCTAAAACCAGTAGCTGAAAAACTGGTTTCTCATAAGGTGATAAATAGTGTGTAAAGGATGACACACTTGCAAAAGAGTACAGCACAGCAGGCTGGACACTGAGTTCTGTATAACTTACCAGCAGGGTCCTGGAGTCTTTTTTCTTTCATTTGTTCCAAAGCTGTATTTCAGATCAGTTGCCATGAATGTAATGCAGAACTACCTTATGAGGAGCAGCTGAGGTGGTTTGGTTTGTTCAGCCTGAAGAAGATGAGACCGAGGGGAGACCTCACTGTGCTCCTCAACATTGTCACAAGGGACAGCAGAGGAGCAGACACTGATCTCTTCACTCTCATAACCAGCAACAGGGCTCAAGAAAACAGCATGAGGCTGAGTCACGGTAGGTTTAGTTTGGATGTCAGGAAAAAGTTCTTCACCCAGAGGGTGGTTGGGCTCTGGAACAGGCTCCCCAGAGATGTGGTCACAGCATCAAAAAGTATTTGGACAAAATTGTCAGGCACATGATAGGACATTTGGGATGTCCTGTGCAGGGCCAGGAGTTGGACTTGATGATTCTTGTCAATCCTGTAGAACTCAGGATATGCTATGCTATAATTCTATACTACAATCCTGATGGGTCCCTTTCAACTCAGCATATTTTATTCTATAAATTTGGTGGGGAGTTAATTTCATCATATAGAATTTGGTACAGGAGGTATAATTGCTCAGTTTATCGTTATGATTCAAATAACCCAGAGAGAAGCTGTAATTTTGTAAGTGTTTTAATAAGTTTTTATGATAGAAAAGGTATTAACAAAGGAAAAATTATCAGAGAATATCAGGAAAAAACTTCCAGATGGCAAGATGTATTAGTTGGTGAATAACTTCCCAAGGGATGAGGTGGAAGTTGCATTGTCTGGAACTTTAAAAATAGACTCTGACAAATATAAGCAAATCTACAATTAGCAATGATCTTGCAACAAGAGGAATGGTTCAGTCTTCTTCTTTACAATTTGTTCTTATTTACAGTTCTCATCCTGCTGTTCAGGGATTGTCCTCTCTGTGTGTACTCAATTGGCTCCAAAAATCAAGAACAGTGGCACTCTCTTCACCACCAGATTAGGTGCTTCCATGAGCAACAGTTTAGGTGGCAAAATACTACAGCTGGAACTGAAACCATCATAATCTCTACACTTTAGCAGAGAAGGTATCTAAAATATTCACTCTCTTTAGCCTCAAGTTATAGGGAAAAAGAAAACAAAGGCTGTGTACAAACTTTTTAGTACAAGTAAATGAACCCTTGAAAACAGCTGTCAGTGAGGATAAGGTGAGGAAACAGTTAGCAAAAACACAGATGTACTGTGTGTCCTGTAAGGAAAAAGGTGGTGCAAAAATATGAAGTGGTATATTTGCTTGTTTTTCATGAGTACAAAAGCATCTTGGCTCTCAAGTACCGAGAAAAATTACGAGCAAAAGAGAATGGGTAAGATTATCAAACATCTTGGTGATGCTAGAAAACAGAACAAAGTTTAGTGTGACACACAGTTAATACTAATTTTTTCATTTGCAACTGACCTAAAACATGACGTCTTAGACAATGATTTATTCAATGTTTTCAATACAGATGATACAAAAATCAAGCTCAACTTTAAAATTACACCTTATTACAAGGAAAAATAGTAAGATCATATACTTATAGATTGATTCCCATTCAGACAAAAGAATTTGCTGTTTTTTTGATGCTGTAGAACCTATGAATTAATACAGTTTGAAGGTATTTTAATATTACTTAATTTTCAAAAACAATAGAGAAATCGAAAAGCTTGACTTTCAAATATCCCTCAACTCATCCAAACAGTTTGTGGTGGTACAGATGCTTTCCTACAGGGGTGCCATCACTTGGATTCTTTGCATGGATTTTGTTGTCAGTCTGAACAAAATGATGGAATAACTACTTCCTAATGAGCTGCCTGGTCTTCCATTTAGTGAACTGTAGTCCTTGCTGTATGAATTGGCAGAAGAAAACTGAGCTAGACGGTCACTCTAATGTGAGAGGAGAAAATTGGCCTTCACACAGCCTGCTTGGCTTCCAAACCAGGCTGCCTAAGCACTCTCAGAGCACCTAGGCAATACGCTAGATGAAAATTAGGCTGTTGCTAAACATACAGTGTTTAAGAAAACTAAACCAGCAATATTTTTCTATGAACCTTTTAAAATTTAAAAATGGAAAACTGGCATACATCCACTGCTTTTTAACACCAATTTCCAGAACTCCTCTTTCCCACGTTATGTCAGTGAGGTAACTGAGGCTGATCCTCTCCTGTACCTGCAAAAGAGAGAGAGGAAGAGCTGTGTGAGCTGGCTCCTGTTTGCTGAATTTTTGAGCCAAATATATCACAACCAGGGTTAGAGCCATGTTCAGTCAGCTTCAGCTTCTCTTGATGGCCTGCAGCCTTTACCAGAACTTGCACAAACGCAGGGCCTGCTTGGACACTTTTGAGTTTGCCCTTGTGTAGAAATGTCCCTCTTAACACCTCTCTCCTGAGCAGCTGTGACCTCTTTGACATTAGATGTTTCAGCTTATTCTGTTCCAAGCACTGTTCTGCTGCATGTTGTGCCCTGCATTTGAGTTCAGGTGAAACGTTTCACTTTGTTCTGCATCTGCACCCAACCCACCAGGTGTCTCCTAGGGAAAGAACACCTTCAACAGCAAACACTGCTTACCAGGTCAAATGTATTGGATTTAAACCACAGAAACATTCATGGCATAAGCTGAGGGTACTTCCGAAACCTTCTTGCAGACTGCACCAAATGGGACAGGCTGCAGCTCTGAAGGAGCGGCTCTACAGCTAAGGCACTGGGTGACTTGGTGAAAGCAAGTCCTTGTTTAAAGACCATTCATTGAAGGAAGCCAGCCTGCCTCTTCTTCCAGCAGAAGCCAGATGTGCTGGCCAGCAAGGCATGCACAAATCTTATCATCCTGCTCAGGGTGCTCTCATAGGACTCTTGGTTGGGATTGGGACAGAAGAGAAAATTAATTATTCTAGAGAATTGTTGCAGCCTGCATATGGGAACAAGTCTGGTGGAACTGAATTTTCATTTTTTTCTTACCATTCATGCATGGACATCTTGGAGCAGCAGATTGTTATTTACATCTGCTGAAGTGCTACGAAGAGAGACAATTTTGCAGGGCCACATTGGGTTCATATCCCACATAGCAATGAGCAACTAAAACTGAACATTAAATGTCATAACCTCTGTGGAAACCTCAATGAAGTAAAAAATCGATATGCCTCAGTGCTCACCAGAAAAATTATCATGCAAAGAGAGCACCTTGTGTGTTTTCTTGAATAACACTGAACAATTACAGAATGCTGCCAGGGTGAGTAAGGGTGATCTATCAGAAATCTTTGTACACAGAAGATGGTGAATTACACCACATTTCCCAGTCTGTCTGACCCCTCCTCACTGCTTTCTACAGCAAAGAAGAAATTGCTACCCCTATGAACTGTGTGTGAATTTACAGGCTCATGTAGTACCAGCTGAAGTAGAGAGCTGGCAGTTTCACAAGGATTCAAGCTGTTAATGGCTAAAATTCTGGCAAACAGTAAAGCTTCCTTAGGACTAAGCCTTGTTCTTGCTGAAGTTAACACAGCCAGTTCTCACCCTTCCTGCCAGGGTCGGCAGGAAGGGCAGCTGGGATAAGTATCATGTGGAACTCTGGTTGGGAGCCGGGACACCTGTGGAGCCTGTTTGGCTCTGGCCTCTCTGTGTGTAAGGAAAGGAGAGCTGGAAGGGTCTGTAGCTTATGGATGTTCTCATTCACCTCTCCCACAGTCACAAGGTGAGTAGTGCTTTTAGGCTTGTGGCACTAAAAGTGGAGTTTTTCATAGTCTTCCTCTCACAGAAAAAAAATATCTGTAACTCACCTACTAGTAAATAGCATCTGAGTCTGCAGCTCCTCTGCTTTTCCATCTATAATTAGCTATGGATATAACTGCCATTGTCAATAGGTTTACATTCGGGAGACTACTTTTGATTTAAGTGTGCACAAGAAACTTCTTCCATTGAAAAGAGTGCAGTATTTATTAACCAAAAAGCACTCAGCCATTAGAAAAATACTTAAAACTTGACATTAACATTGAAAACACTGCACATTCCCATTACCTTCCATATGTTTATTAATTCCAGCTTTAGCTGGTTCACTTTACCCATCCCCTAAAAAATGCCAGGCTTGGTAGGACTTATTTCATTTCTAGAAATTACACCTCCTCCTGCTGCTATCTTTTTGCTTTCTCCTTTAAAATTAATTTCTTCTTCACCATACCTAGGTTTTATTTCTCTTGTGTTCTTACTCAAACTCCCTGGAGGCTGTGAGCCTCCAGATAAACCTCACCAAACTGGTTTGCTCTTCTCTCAGAAGGGGAGATGGAGGCTGTTTATAAGAGGTTGTCTAGATTTTCTGCTTGGAAAGCAGTAACTTCAAGTTTTTGGAGTTCTCTAAATAGTTAGATATGCAGCATTCATGGAAACGTATTTGGATGTAGCTGGGCATAGGCAAGACAGGCAGTATCTTAAGACAGAAGACTGTCAGCAGTAGGAAAGTGTATGGGTTTAGCCCCAGCTGGCAACAAAGCACCACACAGCCACTCACTTATTTTGCCTTGGACTGGGAAGAGAATTGGAAGGGTAATAGTGAGAAAACTTATGGGCTGAGATAAAGACAGATTTATAGGTGAAGCAAAAGCTGCACACTCAAGCAAACAAAACATGGAATTCATTCACTATTTCCCATGGACAGGCAGGTGTTCATATCCAGGGAACCCAGGCTTTGTCATGGGAAATGGTTACTCAGGAAGGAAAATGCCATCACTCTGAATATCCCTGCCTCCCTTCTTCTTCCCACAGCTTTACATACTGAGCATGTATCATATGGTATGGGATATCCCTCGAGTCAGTTGGGGTCAGCTGTCCTGACTGTGACCCCTCCCAGCTTCTTGTGCACCACCGCCTCATTCACTGGTGGGATGGGGCGAGAAGCAGAAAAGGCCTTGGCTCTGTGTAAACAGTGTGCAGCAATAACCAAAACATCCCTATGTTATCAACACTGTCTTCAGCAGAAATCCAAAACACAGCCCCTTACCAGTTACTAGGAAGAAATTTAACTCCACTGTAGCCACAATCAGCACAAAAAGGACTGCACTGCTCACACCAGATGTCCGTGACCTGACTGTTTATTGCAGGAAAACAGAATAGCTGCAGATACTTTCAAGGGAGAAGTCCTGTATTTGGGATGGCACTCTCCTGAGAACAGAGGGTATATGTCCTCTCCAGAAGCACCAGCTGCTGCCTTCACTCTGCTCACACCTTTGAAAAGGGAGATTTAGCCACTTACGCATCCCACACCACAAGCAGTTCAGACATGGCCAGACCCCATCTCCTCATCCTTAGGATAGGAGAATTCAGTTCTGTGTCTATTGAATAATGAGCACACACACTACACAATGACTGGCATTTGTCAGGCCTGCAGCAACAGAAATTTTGTAAATTACTCTTCCAGATTAGGCACAGAGGATTTTCCCCACTCTGGTTAGTCCTCAAGACATACAGTTTGTTTCCAGACAACCTCAGGCTTGAACATGAGTTATTTTTCTTGAGAACTACTTGGAGTATGGGCATGCACTAATCTCCTAAGAGGAATCCTTAGCAAACAGAGAAACTCCAATTGTTTGTTTAGTTTTTAAGTAATGAATGAAAACTCACTTTTGCTAGACCTGTGGCCAAATGCCTAGACAAGAGCATGTATTTCAAACCCCCACTAACACATAAGGGAATCATAGCTTATGTTTGTTTGAGTCTGAATATTTGAAGAGAACTTATAAACTCATTTAACTCACAAAATTTTGAGAGAAGCCTTGTCAAGGGCATATGAAATAGAAACACTGGCCTGATGGTGCTCAAGAATCACTGGCATCAGGCCTAACTCATTATTTTATGAAGGATCTGGCAGTCAATCAATGGGAAATTATCTGTGCTGTATTGACATAAATCATAATTGGTTTCCCTTGAATGCCATGCCAAATCCTTAACAGAATGAGTTACTGTATGCTTTATACAAGTTTTCTTTCTTTATCAGTTCAGTTTAAATCCTTCTTTGAATGCAGACGAGCAGTGGCAACCCCGGCAGAGCAATCCCTTGGGCACACAAGAGCTGACATACCTAACCCAGCATCCTGCATCTAACAACAGATAGCATCTGATGTCTCAGAAGCCAGGGAAGTGAGAAAGAAAATGCATCTGTTCAACCATGCATTGGGATTATAGGAAGCAGAGTTTTAAGAGATTTCAGTATTTCTTCTGTAAATGGGAAATTTGGCTGCATCTCTTTTTTCCCTTTCTGCAAATTAGCATTTGCATATATCTGCCTATCAATATAGTATCACATTCACATCCTCAAATTTTGCTCAGAAACTGATTTCTTGCTGAGTATGACTGGTTTTTTTACAGCCTGGGGACGAGCATGGCAAAGCAACACTTTTATTTGCCCTCTGGTTCTCAGCTGACAGTTTCTTCTGTGGGTACAAGAATTACTACAGATCATGGTATCAACCTGGCCTTCTACCCAGCTGATCAAGTGTCCAAAGAGACCCAGCACAAAATTAAGGCAGCTTTCCCTTGAAGAATTGCCTCCTTGCTCACAGTGGAATTTCCAGCTCTCCTTTCCTTGCACACACAAGGATTTCCAGACTCTCTTTGGAGTCTGTGGCATCTCTAATGATGGGTACCCAAGGAGGCTAACACCAGCCTCTCTTTTTCTCTGGCTTTGTTTTCTCCAGTTAAAGACAACTGGAGAAGTAGTGCTGAGGGTTACTGTCTGAAGCCCTGCTAACTCCCTGTTCTGGGACAGAATGCACGAGAAAATGAGAGAAAAAGAAGGAAAAAGCTGTAAGGAAGGAAAAGGATGGGTATGGCAAGGGTTTACATTCACAGCTTTCTGACAAATGGGAATGTTTTCCATCACGCTACAGTCAATGAAGCAAACTCCATCACACCAACTGGCCTCTGCCCTCCTTTGTGAAGCAAGTCCAGTGCCTGGAGCAGACCTTGCCTTGTATAGCTGCTGCTGAAAGGGTCAACTGAGCTGCTGCAGTCACATCAAAGGAAGAGCAGATTCAACGAGCTCGTGGCAAGTGAGAGCAAACACAGGCCAATGCAACTAAAACTGCATGAAATCTCTCCTCCTGACTGCTCTTTTTTTCCCCCCTGGTTTTTCTTCCTGTAATCATTATATATATTTTCCCATCACAGACCATCAACTATTCTACTTTTAAATTCTTGGTGGGTTAATAACTCTTAAACAAGACAAACTGGCATTTAGAAACTTCTTGTCTTTTTTTTTTTTTTTTTTTTTTTTTTTTTTTTTTTTTTTTTCTTTTCCTTTTTATTTTTAATTCAAGCTGTTCTAAGTCGAAAAACACATTCCAGGATGTACTTCCACCAGCCAAAATAAGCATACTTTGTATCTGTTCAGGCACGAGGCATACATCTTAGATGCACTTGTATTAACTCACTAACCAAAAGAGACTCAGGACTTAAAATGGCCTGTAATTTCTTGGCACTTGAACTGTGTACTTACAGTAATATCATAGGCTGACAGTTTGTTGATTAAAAGCAAGCCAAGTAAAGCACATGCAGATGTCAGTGCTTGATTTAAATGATTATTCACATACCCTCCTAGGTTAGATGGAAAAAAAAAAAAAAACCACCCTCCACATTTCTTTCTGCAGCATAACAATGTAATGCATAATTTGGAGTAACAACAGGATTTTTTTCCCCTCTTTAGTAAAATTGTTTTTATTATAGTTCTGTATAATACCTACATTAGGTTTTGAGTGATCTTTTGAATATCTTTCTCCAGTATTGTATTCCCTGGAGCTAATCTCAGTTTTAGAAAGACATGCTTATTTAAAAAGAAAACAAACAAACAAATAGAATTGGTTTTAGATTGCAGTAAGTTAAAAATTAAATTTTTTCTTTTGTAGACCTCCAGAAAATCTTCAGGCCATATAAATGCATACTTTGTAATAATAAGACACAGTGGCCTTGAACAAGTTAGCAAGCCTTCTGGTCCAACAGCATTTCATACAATAAAACCAGAAATTTGAAAATACATTGATCATGTCAATGTATGATAATGATCAATTATGCTGCAATCAGATAACAAGATAAAAGATAATAGAAAAAGGCACAGAAATACAGAAAAAATATTGTATTTCATTAAAAAAAAAAAAAAAAAAAAAAAAAAAAAAAAAAAAAGCAGAGATCTCTTCCCCATGATTCTACATAAACCCAAAATGGAGAAAAACCCCAAAACATTTAACTGTACTAGGTAGGTATGAAATTATGTCAGCATAGGTGACATCAAAATTGTCTCAGAAAAATTTCCAGGCACAAGGTGGGAGTGCGAAGAGCTATGAAGAGAAGAAAACTGAGAAAGATAATAATATCATGATGCATTATTGCAAAGTAAGCCTAGGGAGAAAAGCTCTGTGAGCAGGTGAGTGAGTGATCTGTTGTGATGATATATACTCCCAAGAACAGTCAGTAGTAGTTATCTCTCTCTTCCAGATATGCAATCAGACCAGGTCTTCATTCCAAGATACTAAAACATGCCCAGGAAATATCTGAAATAATAACAATAGGAGAGGCACTGTAAGCAGCAGTGGGAAGTGATACAGTACAAAAACATACTTTCAGCAGCGTTGCCAAAACCTCCATTTTATATAAAAAGGTTAATAACGTTTTCTTTGGTTTTTTAATAGCTGCAGAGATGGAGACATCCTCAGAATAATTTCATGTACAGCTAACTTAGTCAAGAGGGTCCTAGAAGAATGTGTGAGAAGAAAAGGGATCTGTATCATTCCAAAGAAAAACAGTATCTTGGGACAAAAGCTTGATAGCTGGGAAAAAGTGAGAGAAGTAAGTGTAAGCAGTGCTGACTTGGATGAGGGACAAGAGTAATAGAATAGAGGAAAACAACACTGTAGGAAGAACAAAAAAAAGCAGAGAACAGACTGCATTTCTGAACATCTCAGATGCCTGTGTATTAATACAAAAAGCATGAGGAACTATCTGGCAGAGCTGGATGTCCTTAAAGAAGAACAAAATTATGAGTCAACTAGAATAGGGACCTGGTGGGAATACTCACATGGCTGGAATACTTACCAGCTAAGTCAGCCAGGGAAAGGCAGGGAAGAGGTGCTGCTGAGTGGCAGAACGTGAAAAGATCTGTAGAGAAGCATCTTGATAATAATGAGGAAAAAGCAAGGGTGCTATCCTGACACATGTCAGCCATCAAACCAGGGGGATCAAGTGGAATACACTTTGTGAGAAATTAGCAGAAAGCCCCCAAGGTACAGAGCTTCACAGTAAGAAGCTTGAAAGCTCAAGAATCTCTTGGGAAAGAGGAGAGCAGGCTCTCCAGAAACTTCCCAAAGAGGAAGTTTGATGATTTTTTGATACAGAAAACTGTGCAAACAACCAGAAGGGAAGTAGGTCTGAATCTCAGCATAGCCTGTAGGGAAAAGTTATTTGAAAATGTCAGAGTGGAAGGTAAAAATAGGAGTGACCTGGGGAAATGAGAGTTAAAGAGTCTCCACAAGTGAAAGAAAGCAAAGAAGAGATATTGGACTGCAAAGAGGATCTTGAAGACCCAATTAATAAGATCCCATGGGAAACAGGGAAGAGGAGTTCAGAATTGTTAAACCCTATGGAGATAATAAAAGCAAAATTGTGGAATATTCGACTCAGCTGGGGAGGAAATGGGATGGAAATGTACCAGGAATGCAGTTTGATAAACCATGAGGATCTCTGAGAGAAGAAAGAAGTATACCAGAAGTGAAAATAAAGTTTGACTACTCAGAATTACTACAGTCAGAGAGATCATTGTGTAAAATGAGATATGACTCAAAACAACTCAGGGATGACAAAATAATCCAGAAGTCCACTACAGCTGGTTAAACAGAGAGACAGAGAGAGAGAGAGAGGGAAAATTTGAAAAAAGGACAGAGGAAGCTAAAAGGCTGAAATGCTAGGTATATTCCTTTGATTCAGTCTTCATTAAATTCCACATGAAAAGAAAAACTATCACACATGAGGAAAAAGCATCTAGGTTACTTAATGGAGAGACAAGCTACTGAGCACTTTGGTTTGGGGTCCGTTTTTCTACTTTTTCCAAATTGCTTGGCCTAGTAGAATTCACCTTTGCTGCTGAAATATGGCAAATGTCAGAGTCCTTAGTGATTGCCTTCATCAGGGTTTGGTCTGGAAAACTGAAAAAGATCAAACAGGCCACCTGTTTCAAAAGCTGTAGATAAGAGAATGGAGACTTCAGTTAACATCAGTTCCTAGGAAATGCCAGAAAATTAGACAAACTGTAAAAACTGAGGCTCCAAAGAAGCAAGTGGGAGGCCAGGCTGTTCTGTCAAGCATGTATCAATCTGAACCTGTACAATTTCCCTCTTTGACAGGAACAGGCTTCGTGGACAGAGGAAAACATGTCAAAAGTCTTCATTTCTTTAAGGTTCTTGACATTGTCTCAAGGAATATGGCAAAGGAACTAGAGAAACTTGGTCCAGGTGAAACTACTAAAACGTGCAGAGGAAAGCTGCTCAGATGTGCAGAGCAAGGTTCATAGTCAAAAAAGAAGGCAGTGTCAATCAGCATTTCACCACAGATATATCCTGAGCTGGCACTACTCTTCATTAATGGCCTGGAAACACTGCAGAAGGTACAGTTACTACATTTTCATATGACACACAGTAAATTAGAAAATAGGGTAAGAATTCAAAAAAGTCTTAGCAAACTGAAAAAATGCTCCGTAGAAATATTCATTTGGCATCAAATCTTCAGGAAAGGAACTTTGAGGCCTATAGACAATCAAAGGTTGAACATAAGTTACCAATCTCATTGTTGCACAAAGTGTAAACACTGTGCTGGCATATGCAAACAGAAATATTTTGTATGAAACACACAGAAAGCTTCTGCCACACAATTTTCTAAAACCCTTTGTCCCAAAAAAGGTATTATTTAAGTAATATTAGTTCAGCATATATAAAAGCATATCTAAATACTTTTTACAAAGAATGATACATCAAATGAATTATTCATTTACTGAATACTAATGTGAATTCATGCTGGCAAGAATACAGAGATGCTATCAAAGTCTGTAACATGAATACTGTCTATCTCTGTCATGCACAGATTTGGCATTTGGAAGGATACACAAAACTCAGACATCAATTGATCACCAGGAGAAGGCAGCAAGATTAAAATCAATTAACAGTAAAGCAAAGGCAAGTCTATCATCTTCTTCTATCCCCTCATTTTGTTACTGCTGCCTTTTACAAAGCCAGTGAGAACAAACTCATTGCAATTTATATCTATATTTATAGTCACATTTTGATCATCGTACACTGTCACATTTTAAACCACAGCAGAACACAATTTCTTGTTTTAATTTCTTGGTTTTTCTTTTTTGAAGATGAAAGCAAAAAGTATTTTGTAGAAATGTAGAGAAAACCCCCTATTACTGTATTATTAACTGAAAGCCAGTATTTTTTTTCTCCAGCCAGGCTGAGATGGCCTCCAGGTCACCCAGCTGCCAACCTGTAACAATGAGAAATAAATCACCCAGCTGCTTCATTATGGTTTTCCCAGTAGTGTTAGAATCTTCTCTGCTGGATTTCAAAAACAGAAACCATAAAGGTCCCAAAAAAATCCACAGGCTTGGATGGGTTTTCTGAAGGCGTCACACTCTTTGTTGGCATTAGAGACCTTGTTCAAACCTCCAGCTCTGGCAAACATCTTACAGACACATGGATCACACAAAGATGATTGGAACATCTTCTCCAGTGTCTGTACTGGATGTTTCTACATTAAGGAGGGCTCAGCTCCAACGAGGAGCAATACAACAAAAACTCATAAAGAAAATTATAGGTTTTTATTTTAAAAGACACTGTTATAAATGAAATTAATGATTTAGGTAATTTGTGTTACATGTTATAGTTAATAATTATAAATATGTAGGGGCTATTAAGCAAACTGCAGAAATTTTAAATATGTAGAAGATACTAAGCAATAACTATAAGTTGCAGAAACTGCAGAAACAGAAAAGTTAGAGAGAGCCTGGCCTTGGTGCAGGATAATGTAATATAACTTTGTATCATAAGACATGAAGAAAGAGAGAAAATGAGAGATATGGTGAAACCATGGTGATCACAGTGGAAGGTTCCCAGGGACGTGCTGTGAGGAAGAGGAGAGATTTCATCCATCGACCACCGTGAGAGGGCAGAAGATCCCAGACTTCCAGAATTGGAAGACTCAGCCATGACCAAATATGGGAAAACATGGACTGGGGAGGACCAAAGGGGTGTGTGTAACCAAAAAGTTATAAAAATGGGAAATTGTGGGGAAAACTCTGAAAGCTGAGCATGGAGCACGAGCTGAGACTTGTGCTCTCCGGCTTTCCCAGCGCACTGTTTTGCTTTGGCTTCTCGCTTTAATAAAGTTTATCTAATTGGCAATCAGTTATTGGGTCCTTCACATTTATCTACACTGATCCCAAGGAAGAGAGAATAGAGGTGCCTTTGAGACAATGCCCATATACAACTACCTAGAATTAAGCAAGACCATGGGGCTGAGAATGGTTGACAGTAGGCTGCCATCACTAATCACATGTAGTTGGCATGGTAACACTTTCTTATCTTCTCTCCTATAGATCTGCATCATTCCCAATACTATGTAGCATGGCAATTCTGGGTTACTGATGAGAACATAGGAATTATTATATAATCTTTGAAAGCATTTGCTGAATTTTGTTAAATAAACTGACCTATAGTTCTGCATAAACACAGTAAAAAAAAAAAAAAAAAGTGTTATTTTTAAGGTTACTCTCTGTGCATTGTTATATACAATATAGAGCTCCCTAAAGCTTTTAAACATTTAGAGAAAACAAAATCTGGCAGAAATATGTTGTAAACAATGTCTACCCATTCTCAATGAATAACTCCTAATAAATACATCATAGGTAATTTTAAAAGGCCTTTTGAAACATCAAAATTATTCTGCTGCAAATAATGAAATACTGGTTTGCAATATTTTAAATAAGTGTGTGACTGACGAGCTGAATTTTAATCCTTGAAATCAGTTTACCTCAACTTAATTTTATATTGAAATATTTTCTGAAGCAGATAAATCTACCTTGTAACCCCTGTATTTTACTCACTCAAATTGTTCTCATTTTTAATCTTGCTTGTGTGCTCAACAGAACTCCCTCTTTAAGTTGTCATCTGTTCTGTGACAAATGGAAGCTTTCATTTTCATCAACACCCTGAAGAAGGTAAAACTACTATAAGATCACTTAGAATAAAATAATCATATCCCAGTCATCTCACAAATTAAAATAAGCTGTTATCCAAACCATCTCAGGTTAGCTGCATCTGCTCAACTACATTTGTGAGTTTAGATATTGGATACATTGAAATAGTTTCAATAGCTTCTACTTCTCCTCCTTCCCTTCCTGTTTCTTTAGCTCTTCCCAGTTTCTCATTCTTACTGTAATTCTTAATGGCATTCCTTTGGGTGTTCCCATGGCCAGACTGAGTTAAACCTATATGGGTGTTTTGAGCATCCTCTCAGATAACACATTTTGATATCCTTCTAACAATCTGAAATCTGGATTTTTTGACTTTGATAAGGCTGAGATTTGGACAATACACCTCTTGAACTTTTAAAAGTACTGCTATATTCCTAGCTTCAAGACCCAATTTAATGTGTCCTTTTAGGCTTATCATATAGCACCCCATAGGGTTTTAGGGATCTACCAATGCAGATCAGCCATAATCGCTTCCTTGGAAATTTTGCATCAAATATGTCACAATTATAAGGTCCAAGAAAGTGAAGCAGTGGATTATAAGTTTTCACTGAAGTAATGAGATCGTTCAGCCAAATTTATTCAGCTATTTATGTAGAACAAGTACCATGGCTGTTTGGTATTGTTAAGGGTTTGACTAATAGGGAGTGGTGCCTTGGAGGATATATCCTATATCCAGGATGGATAAAGGATAGCTGAAGGCCAAGAGGCAGCTGTTGGGAAGGTACAAAGAGGCTGAAGTAACCAGGGAGAGAGGGACTGCGAGGTGGACAGCTGGGGAAGGCAAGAGCAGCTGAAGCCACTGAAGGTATGGAGGAACTTCTTGAAGCTAAGAAGTAGCTGAGAAGGTAGCCAGAAGAATGATGGAGTGATGTCATGCAACCTCTAAGTTCATGAAAAGTTCATTTCTTCAGAAATGTCCAGCAAAGCAACTTGTGATGAGATCTGTCACATGTTAGTAACATACCATGTGTGCTCTCCAAATACAGATAACAATGTACTAGAGACCATGGGCTTCCTTCAGTTATATAACAGGTTTATACCTGTAACAGGTTTATACCTGTTACTGGTATAAACCCTAAGAAATGCCACTAGTAACTTCATTATGGACACAACAGCTTACATCATTCACTCAGTAGACCATATGAAAAATAAATAAAAAAAAAATCTAATGCTTCAGGTGGAACTCTCATTGTAGCTCCTAGCCTGGATAAGGAGGAAACTGTCACTATTAAACATCCAATTAATGTCCAGTTCCAGGTAGAGCCATCAGTCCTCAGGATACGTGTATGAACCCCATGTAAGACTGTCCAAAAAAGGGTGTCACTGCAGATTCAGCTGTCTGAGGATGTTGCCTGAGGCTAGCATTGCTGCTGTGGGCAGTGGAGAGCAGGGCTGACATCTGGCAGCCAGGATATGCTTTGACTGGATTAAGTACACAACACAATAAGGTACCTGTTGGCTGAGTTAAAGTCAAACTGCATTTTCCTCCTTTTTTACTTGGTTCCAGTCTTTCTTATCCTTAAATATTTTAGAGATAGCCTTAAAGATTTTAAGACTCTGACTTAAGTGTGTCTGGCACTTGTGGAAAAGGATGAACCAGAACAGAACTGTCCTGCAGGAAGTGCTCAGGCTGCAGGGTGGCAGCAAAGCAATTAAAGCTGCATGCATGGGCAGCCCTGAGAGAAATAAGGGGCAGAGCAAGGAAAAGCAGCATCTGGGGACAGTTTCACAGCAGCAAAGCAGCTCTGCACAGGCTGCCAGAGCCCTGCCACTCCTTCCACAAGGAGCAGCAGACTGAGATCATTGCTGCTGTTGAGACTGACACACTGGGAAGGTGTTTTTTGCAAAACTGTTTCACACAGGTGGACATGCTTACAATCCAAGATCTGAGGGACAGAGAGCTCACAGCAGCAAGGCAGGAGTCAGTTCCAGCTGACTGCTGGCAAAGGAGATCCTAGAAACTGAAGCTAGCTCTGTTTGGAGCCAGCAGAGAGGAGGAAGGTAGGGAAGAGGTGGGAGACTACATGCTCCCTGGAGAGAGGAAAGTGCAAGTGTTCTGGGTAAAACATCAGGAACTCTGTTTTTCCCAAAGGCTGTGAAATTGAGCTTGCTAACATGACATGCTGGGACAGAAAAATATAGGTAGTATACTTAGAACCTTCCCTACAACTGATGACACTATAGACTACTGTGTAAACCTAACAAAAGCCCAAGGTGGACTGAGTTTTCATGGAAAATGGTCCACAGAGAGTGCCATGAGGTGTTTGTGCCAATAATTCTGATGACTGCATAGGCAGAGACATAAATGACTTTACCTATGCTTTTACACCTATCACAGAGACATGCAGTTTCAATAGTTCATGAGAACATTCAAATATATGAGTTATGAAAAAATTTATTTCAACCAGTATATACACAGAATAAAAATTTATATCTATTTACAGTGCATATATTTTTTCCTACATGTTAATTCCAATTGATATGGAATTGAACATCACTTGCCTTGGCTGGATTTCTCTTTCTACAGTCGAGATAAAGTGTTTCCCGTATTATCATTTTGCCTATCTTCTGCCTCCTGCATTGCACAGTTGAGACCTGGTCCAGGATTTATCACTCAAAAGCCCAAACATTTGTGCTAAGGATCACCACTGTTTCTCCAGGATGAGCTGATAGTATGATTCAAAGTTTGCTTCATACTCATGTAAGTTGGCAAGTTTGAATTTGCTCCTTGGAGCAAGCCAGCAATGTCTAAAAGAATCAGAATCAACAGCATCCCTGTACAGGCTCTATCTAAAAAGTGATTTACTGCCTTCCATGCTGGAGAGCTAATCAGATAAGAAAACATAACTAAAGAAAAATATTTACTTTAAAAATCCATCCCTTCCTCCCAAAAAATATACAGCCTTGAGCCCATAAGAGCACAACCTGCACTTTCTACAAGCAAACACAAAAAGTGATGCTGGTTTATACAAAAACCATCTTGCAAATATTCCCTTCTACCTAGTAAATTTTTCTGCATTTTATGGCATTTTTCTATGGGCAGATACCTCTAACCTATCCTAGAGTACCCAAAGTTGAATAAAATGTGTCATAGAGAGACATTTTTAAAAGGTCATTAAGTACCTACACATTTTGCCTGGCTTCCCAAGTAGAAGAAAGTAATTTTGTGGAGCTGCTGGTCCAGCCAGTGGCAAAAGAAAATGTCACAGCATCTTGCTTGTTCTTGCGCCACCAGTAGCAAATAAAACTTTGTTTAATATCCTGTGTTTGTTTAAGCATAGAAGCTTTGACATAATTACTTGTAACTCACGGAAGATCCTCTCAGGAAGTCTGTCCAACCCTTTTAGGAGAGGCACTGGGTGAATACCCAGGACTCCAATTTCATTTTGGTGCTCTTCAGTAGGCTGGGATGATGGGAGCTGGTTGTTCTGGTTGTGTCCATCTGGTCAAGATGCCAGCAGCTGCCCACTGACTTTACCCATGTGTGTGGCTTCCTAATTCATGAATACAGGCTCAGTCAGCACTCACATAGACTTCTTTTGGTCTCATGTTCTGTAAAGTTTCAGGTCTCTACCAGCACCAAACCTTCCCCAAGTCCATCTTCTCCACCTCTTGCCTGTTCTTAATTTTGGGCCAAAGTGCTGGGACCATCTCCTGTAGTACCTGGGCATCCCAGCAAATACAGTGGAGTTCTGGTCCTGTTTGAAGAATGAAATCTAAATGTTGCTGATTTTTTTTTTTCAGTTTTTCTTTTTCTTCTTCGCTATCCTTTCTTTGCCATTGTGTCATTTTTATTTTTTTTTCCCCTTAGGTCACTTCTGCTGTGTCTGGAAATAGGTTAAGAGCCTGGAGCAGAGCTAGAACTGTAAGACCTGACTTCTAGTCATTTGAGGTTCTGGCCATGAGCAGCCAGGAACTGCTGACAGCACATCCACAGGCCAGGGGAATAAATTCTCTTTGGTTTCTCAGATGTCTTTTTTTCAGAGGTCTCTTTGGTCCCTGCTGAAGCTCTTACAGAAAGTATAATGGATGGGAAAGGAAAAAACAGAACAGTTGTTCTCATCAGTCTCTGATACATAAGGGCACTCCTCCTAAGATTTCAGCAACTAAACACATTAATTGTTGCTGTAGCTAGGGTTAGTTGAAAATGGCTTAAGTCAAAGCAACAGATGAGGCTTGTTACAAGAATTAGAAACCAATGCTCCAGAAGTTTCAAATTTGAGTGTGAATTTCTGCTGTTCCTGTATTTCAGGAGAATTATCTCTGATGTCAAGAGGCCCAGCTGTAGAGCTGAAGAATGAAAGGCTGTCTCCACACCACAGCCCCTCTGTCATTTTTCTGTGTTTAGGCACGCAGCAGGCTGTGCCTCTGCAAGGTCTCTAATCCGTGCTGAAAAGGAACCAGCAAGACAACTGATGCCCTGTTTCAGCACCACATTTTTCTATCTGTCTGCTTGTTTTGAACTCTTTTAGAGTAATAAGCAAGATTAATGCTAAGATTATTACTGGTAATAATCTATAAATATTGGTGAAGTGATAACATTTTCCACTTGGTGGCAGATATTCCTTTTAAAAATAAGCACAAAGCTCAAAGACACATTTAATGCCATTTTTTTAGTGAGGAAAAGCTCTGTGATGCCCAGATGAGCACAGAATCTGTGGATGCAGGGTTGAGCTGCAGAGTTTTGGGGCAAGGACTTGCCCCAAGAGGCAGGTGTGTGGGAGGCAGTCATGCATGGACACATTTCTCATGTGCTTCTGAACCCATCAATCCCCACACATGTCCTCTAGAATAGACAGGAGGATATGGGCTTTACCATTCCAGGAGTCCATGGCACTCCATGGAACCCACAGGCCTTGAAGAATGTCAAAGCATGCAGTTTTGGAGTGTGTCAGCAGAAGATGAGCTTTCTGTAGGCTATGTAATTGAGATTCTCCCTCTGCTCCTGCTTTCTCCCACTTACCTGCCAGCAGGCTGCTGCCAAAAGAGGCAATTTTTCCCCATTCTCTCATGCAGAGCACCCAATAAGGACATTAAATGCAAGGACACTATTTTTTAATTCAGGGCACCAGAAATACAAGCTGCTGGGAGCTGGAGAGAGGTCTAGGGAAGTATTGCTTGGCCCTTGCTTCATGTTCTTTCCAAGGCATCCACTGTCATTCCTCTAGGAAACTGGGCTCTGGACTAGCTAAACTGTTATCCTGCCCCAGGGCAACCAACTTTTTCTGTTTTCTTCTAAGATCCCACCATGGTGGGAAGGCAGAGGACAAATTTTACCTTGATAGCTAGCAATGAACATCTCAGAATCATGTGAATCCCATCTACCTGCAGGTAGGACTGTTGTACATTCAATCAGGTTGCTGACTAGAAACAAGGTCATTATTCTAGCTGGCAAGCAATTAATCAATTAAGTTCATGAATGTCAGTGCATTTTTGTGTGAAACCTTTTCTTAAAAAAAATCACAAAATATTTAGGATCTTACTCTTCTTTCAATATTTAGCATGATACTTAAAATACAGCCTTCTTTTTCTGGTGGAAGTCAATGCTTGCCTTCAAAACAAGGCCACTGCCAGCTCACTGTTCTGAGAATACTTCTCTGTTGCTGTTCTGAGAATGCTTCTTGAAGTAATACTATGTCAGCTGGGAAAAATAAGCAAATATTGCAATGAGACCTCTCTCTCAAGCAGAAGGGTGTGGTGGAAAACAGCTCTGTCACACAGTGCTGTGGACTGTCACGTCCTTTCTGCAGCAGGATCCCTCATTTTCTAGGTAATGCCTTCATCTCTAACGTGGCTGCATATCCTTTCAAGAAGGAAAAGATATCTTGAGGCCATGACATGTACTTCTGTAACTGAGATTTATTTTGAACTGTGTTTAACAAGAACACATAGCAATGCATCCTGCCTTAGCACAAAACAAAACTCCCAAGGTTCCCTTCTCTCACCACTGAATAGGAAGCTGAGTGCTTCTGTCTAATTATTCTGACCTTTCCACTCTCAGGACTTGACTAAGACTATTGAAGGAGCAGAGAAAGAGGCTCTGTTTTTGCCTCAGTAATGTGTTGCTCGGTGGGATCACAGCCGTCTGACACTGCACTGTGTCTCTTCAGCATTCACTTCCTCTCGAGCCTCTTATTTGATACCAAAAAGAAAATCCACGAAAACAAAACAGCAGGAGAATATAAACCATTCCCATCAATCCATCATCTCTCCTGTGTAAGTGTGGCTCTTTGCCATTGAATTTTAATGCCAATGAATCCCATCCCAGAAAGGGCATGGGGCCACTGCTTAGTGATGCAAATGAAAGATCCCTCCCTCTCTATTACAGCTGTATCTGCTTCAAGAATTGATGGTGGAAGGAAGGTGGCTTTCTCTCAGCTAGAGAGTCATATGTGACATGGATAAGCAGTAGGTGGCAAGGGGTCTGTTGGGAGGACCAAGTGCCAGAAATTTCCTAGCTCTGCCTCAAAACCAAAATTACATTTATTTCCACTTTCTAGATAGTTGGCATGATGCTGCCTTTGTGCTAAGTCAACCACATCATGTCTCTACACAGGGAATTTTGTGAGGGCTTGCAGTTAGAGAGTCACATTTTCTATCTCATTACTTTTTCTCTTGCTCATCCTGACCTTCTCACAGGGCTTATTGTCCCCTTCCTGATCACTTTTACATGTCCCCATCTCTGTTGCTTATGACAGTGACAAGGTACAAGAGTGGCTATCTAAATTTCCTTTCCTTCTTACTAATTACTTTTGCACTCCTAGAGGAAAAAAATTTAAGGTAGGTACCATACTAATTGGACATGAAATTTCACCCAGAATTTCCCCCCTCCATACTTTTGGTATCTTGTATTGCCTGAGATTAGGCTGGTTGTTATCGTATAGAAAAACAGACTGCTACAAGTGAAAAATGACCAAGATCAGAAATGTGGAAAACGACAAGTAAGTAATTAGAGCAGTTTACCCCACTTATCTGAATTGGTTTTTATTATCTATCTGCTGACATTTTTTGTACAGCATTGGAAAATTCCCTCTTCCAGCCAGGTGGACTAGTGAATACCCATGCCATCTGCTTAAATGTCTAATTTGCAGTATGCCATCTATACGACCTTCAGTTTTCAAATCATTTTATAACCCATCAGTCTGTGCATCTGGCACAATATCCTCTCTGTGTACTTGATAACTGGTTAGCACACTTTAACCTCTCTCATTGCAAACAACAAATATTTTCTAGGCTCATCACAGCTCTCTTCCTTCCCATACCTTTGCTGTTGCATGAGGACAACATAATGAATTTGTCAGGATCAGAGTCTCTTTCATCTGACGTTTTTCAAGAATCCATTTCCTCTCAGCACTCAGATTTTTGGATATATTTTGGCTGGTTTTACCTGTCCTGCAGACTCCCTGAAAAAATACCAATTCTGCATTTTCAAACTGGAAAAACTATGCAACTCAGCACAGAAACTGAGGCTACAAAGAGCATGTAAGACAAAATGCTGTGGACTGAGAGCATTACTCATGCAGGTGCTCACAACGTGGTACTCCTCATAAAAATAGTGTCCCGTGCTGTCGTCACTCCAATTGTCCAGAAAAATGAACAAAATCAAACAGCTTGCTACGTGCTCCAGATGGGCTTAAGTGAATGTCTGCTCCTTAAAGCATTTTCTGAAAAGTTTATATGTCGTGTCCTTCAGCTGCCTGGCCATCAGTGCATTCACTGTTTCCTTCCTTGCTCCCAGCCAGTCAGATGCTGCTGATGCTGCAGTACCAGCAACGTGACTTATGTTAGAAGGGAAAATGCTCACCCAGCACATGTTCAACATGTGTTGCAGGGAAGACACCAGCCCAAACAGATAGCAAGAGCCAGAGATGCCTCCTAGTTCTGACCACTGGCAGAGTGAAGCACAGAAGCTCTCAGAAAACCTTTTGTGCTGAAGGAAATAGATCATCAGGGCAATGCAGGGAAGTTTGATGGGAAAAGATTTGCATCCAGCAACATAATGGAGCATAAATGGAGGGAAATGAAGTTTGCTGTCTTCTGTGGGGGCAGTAAGGAAAGTGATCATATCTTACAGCCTAACTTAGGACACTAGGAAAAGGAGTTAATACTCCCTTTGTTTAAACTGGAAAGCATGGCTCATATTTCCAGTGGTCCTGTTAGGTTTTGGCATGAGACAGTCAGTGTGAACATGTCTTAGAGATGCCAAAATGATTGTTGGTGGGTCAAACATAGGTGTACTTCCCTATGTGTAAAGAAGAAAGAAGGATGACACTGAGGACCATTTCCCTGCAAATCAAGATGACAGCTGGTAATTGGCATCAGAGCATTTCTTCTGTCTTCTTCTCTGATGCCTTGCTTAAGTCTTGCTAAGTCTGCTAGGACTAAAGTAAACATTTTCTAGTCTCAGCTAAATGTTGGCAAACAGGGCTTGACTCTGTGATTTGAAATGGCCAGGGATTTTCTGGCTAGTTCCCTTACTGGAAAATATGAATTTGTAAAAACTGACACTTTAGTCCAAAGAACATTTCTAAGTTAAGAGACAGAGAGAGGCGGTTGCCCCCAAAGTGATATGAGGATAGTAAGCAGGATGTCTTATCCTTGGTTTATCTTACTCAGATCACAGATTTGGGTCTGGGTCTGCTTGGTTAGAGCCTGGTCCATGGCTGCAGACACAGCGGTCAGTCTGACATCAGCATCTCAAGGGTTTCCACTTGATACCTGTGCAACTGGTGATGACAAGAGTTAATGTAAGAAGAGGGAACAGATTTTCTATAAATTAAGGCACGTATCCTGGATGAAAGCAAAGAGCAGAGCTTTTTCCCTCCAACCTGCTGGAATTACACCTATCTCTAATCATGGTCAAAGTGTGACTTTCTAGAAGTATTCAGTTTCATCCACTCCTAAGAAGGGAGGGATGCTGAAATCTGAGCAGAGTTTGAGCACAGCCCTCACCACGTGTGACTCACTGTGCTGGCCAGTGCCAGCCAGCTGAAACCCACCAGCAGTAACCTCACTCATCCCTTCTGCATCTGACTGGTTCAACTCCCACCTTTTATGAAATATCCTCTCTGTTCTCTTAAGCCTTGAAGATTTTAGCAACCTGCTGTCATCTATGAAACCAAGATCAAAGGCAACAAAAATGCCTGTCTGATCTTGAATGTAATCCTCCTTACATGCATTTGTTCCTGAGCTGTGGGTCAGTGCCAGCAGTCTTTCTATCCCCATCTTTGAGCTCAGGGATTAAGACACTGGGGTCTCTCACACTGTTGCCACCATGGATCTGACTATTTTCCAGCTGTCCAGTTTTTGCCACTATTCGTGGTGTGTAGTACATAAAGGCATGAGCAAAGTTTGTGAGTAGTCCCACAGCATATGACAAAGCTATCAGAAACAGGCCTGGCATCACACTTGTCACACTGCTTTTCAAAATCCTGTCATTAAACAGCCACTGACCCCTTGGCAGCAGGACCAGACAGGTGGGACACTGCAAACAACTTCCCCTATAAATGCCAACACACTGTCCTTATCTGACACTGTAAAGCTCCAGGTGATAAAATCAGTTTGACAAAAGTGGAAGCTGGGAAGCCTGCATCGCCAGACCTTTAGGAAGCTGGAAAAATAAATAAATGCATGACTTTATTTTTTTTTAATTCCAGATGGATCTTCTTTTAGCTTTCATTCATGCTGTATTTCTCACATCTGTGTGAATCTGTTAGCCATGAGACAGCACATCCAGCACAGACCACAGATCATCCCTTTTGTGCATCCTTTCAAAGCCTGGCCAGGCTCTTCCTTCCTTGACAATGGATTTAACATCACCCTTTTAATATTCCCAAGATTTTCTTGGGCTTAAGTATTCCAAATATTATGTAGTTCTAATTATTCCAGTAAGACTGCAAAGTCTCAAGTGCTTTCATTCCCCTAAAAGCTGGCAAGGGATGTGTAAGTTCTCTGTGTTTTTGTTACATTCACTACACAATTTGTTTTCTCTTTCTCTCCCACTTGCCAGTGCAAAACCAAAAATCTGCAAACTTCTCTCTAAACCACCCTGTGCCAAATTTTCCAGGAAGTAATCTGTAGTATCAAGTCCCAGAAGGAGCAGTTGTTCCCACTGCAAACATCTGCACTGACAACAGCACAAGGAGAGATTGTTAAAAGCTATGCAGCTCCTATATTCTTTGCATCTACGTGGCTATAACCTATTTAGTAGGCAAATTTCAAAATTTCAGCTGTGATTTTTGATTTCATCTATGATTGCATTTGTTGCCTATAGGAATTATTTTATCCACTGCCTTAAATAAATAATTTACCATTTTTATCTAAAATTACATTGAATTCAACACATTGATGCTACCTAGATATAGTGCATTTAGGATAATAATTCTAAATTTAAATAATATTTCTTAATCTTTTTTAAAAAAAGAGTTGATTAGCTTTAAAACGTGTATCTCTTAGGTAATTAACATTAGTCATTGTTCATTGTGAGAAACATAGCCACATATTTACTGTAATACAGATTCCTGTTGAATAATTATGAAAAACAATACCAGTTTTTCTTCCCTGGAGTTAAGAGAAAGACTCCTATTTAAAAGAAGGACTCTTGAGAAAACAAATTTCATTTCAAAGGTTATTAGCAAAAAGAAGCCTTTGTTTTAATCTTAATGGAATCATTCTCTTAGGATGACACAAATATCCATAAAGCGCCATGATTTCATTTCGGTTTTAAAAAAACACAAAAACAACTTTATTTTCCCTTGACACAAAACAAGATTAGCTGGGGTGGTTTTTCTCTGCGTTGGGTAACACAATAATGGCTAGGTTGTTTGTCTCTGGCCACCGCCCGAGCAGGCAGGGAGCAGGGATGAAGACATAAAAGATTTCCTCTGAAGAGCAGGAGGCGGTGTGCCTGGAGCACAGCCTTCTCCTCCTCCCACAGCTCCCAGGGCTGGCTCCCTCCAGCAGCACACGTGCCTGCCGGGCACAGCTGGTCCCCAGAGCGGTGCAGATTCACCCCTGCACATTGGCAATGCAGGCATGGACAGGGAGGGAGCCAGCAGGAAGCTGGGCTGGGGTCTCCTGTGCTCTCCAGCAGCCAACAGAGCCCATCTGGTCACAGCACACAGAAGATGAGGCTGCTGCTGCTGCTTCCTCCGTGGAGCAGGGTGCGGGTTGTCCTGCGGTTTGCAGCTGTGGGAAGGCCGTCCTTCCTCCAGCCAAGGGCTCTGTTTACATCACTGCAGCTGTGAGGTCCCCCAAACGCAGCCCAGCTGCTGAAAGCCAAAATGAGCTCCAAGCAGTGTGAACCAAACTGTCCTCCTACATCTGCGTCTTCAATCCCATCCAATAAAATGTCCACGAGTAACAAAACAGAGCGAGGCTGTAAGATGCAGAGCACACACTCTAACATTACTGCAATGGTTGGTTGATGTATCCTACTGTGCCTCCATATCCCAGCCCCTGGCAAGTCTCTGAAGAGAACCCCTCAACTTCACAGAACGTAAAGTGACCAAATTGCAAAATATTTGCCTGATTTTTACCAACTGTCATATGGGGAAAATCTCCAAAAATAATTAGGCCAAGATGAGTAACTGAGTTTATTTGTTTAAAAATCCTCTCTGTTAATAGAAAAAAATGAGGAAAATTAATAGTTAGGGATTTCTTCAAACAAATACTTTGAGGTCTTCGGACATGAAAATGTGCTCATTAATCAGGGGGCAAGCTCTTGGAAAATACTGAAAAGGTCTAAGTGCTGAAAAAAATATTCTGTCCCATGTTAGTATATTACCTATAAAAGCAAGAGGCCTAACTAAAACACGTTGCAAAGCTGGAGAGGATCAAACTTTGTTCATACCCTATAGCATGAATCTAGAATCTGGCTGTACCTAATAAAAATCTCCTCCTTAGTACATATTGCCCTATGGAAGTTTGTGATTCCTAAGTTCAGGGGGATTTTTCTTTCTTTGAAAGCACCTACAGTGAAAAAGAGACACCATCAAAAAAATCTTTTAGAGCACAGAAAGAAAGAGGTGATTGTGTTTGTAGTAGATATCTGCTGGAAATTCTGCTCCAGTTACCATAACCTGAAAGTGTTGTCAAATTAAACTACTAAGAAAGTTCAGCAAGTAGGTTTGTTTTCTTCATGGTTCATTGTGAGCTTAGGTACCTTACACTTCCTCAGGGCAGAGCCAGTGTTGCATTTGAGAAACACATCACGCTCCAGATTTATTTGCATATACAAGCAGAGTATTTTGCAGCACAGTTTGATAAACTGTTCTTAAAAAGCAAATGTTACTGATAAAAACAAGAGGGAGGGTATTTTTCAAGACAAATGTTTTCTTTGGGAACAACTGAAAGGAGGGCATGTAGAAAGCCTTGTACCTCCTGGAGCCCTCCTGGAAGTGAGTAGCACTCTAAAACAAAGGCATTATCAAAGGAGTCCTGAGCATCTCAAGAAATCAGCTGTGCTACCTTAACCACATTTGTATTCAAATCCATATTAACATGGCCATCAGATCCGTGCTGCACTTTCATGATTTTGAGGCTATAGCACAGACATGTGACAATCATTTACATTGTATGCTTTGGAAAATAGTGCTCAATATGATAAATCTATTTTCAGAATGTGTAAGAAAGAAAGGCTTCATTTCTAAATAAAGAAACCATTTTCAGGAACTGCAGAGTTTCTGTCAAGATGTTAAAAAAATAATTTTGATAAAGCATTTGTCAAATATCAGAAAATATAAATAGTACATTAATTATTATTTCATAATAACAGTAAAAGTATTTGCTTTCAATAGGGACTTTCCCCCTTCAAAAGGGAATTTTTTACTAGTGAACAGCTGATGTTTTGATCAGCAGGAATAAGAAGAAAAAAAACTGTGGGTAAATGTTTTTAAATGGACAACTAGTTAAATATGCAAATAATCTATGCAACATTCATTTCCTATTATTTCCTAAGGAAAAAAAAGTACAGAACTGTTCCATCGGATTCTTCAACAAGTCCTGAAGGGTTGTTGAAAAATGGCCCATCTATTCCTACATCTGCTTAATTAATGCAAGTGAATGTGTCAAATATCCATCCTGGTAATGGATTAAGAAATTATCTACAAGCAGCTTTGGAAAGCTGTAGGCAAACAGAATTTCTCAGTATCACTATGCAGAACATCCTGCCCTACATCAAGGCATAGCTGAAAAAAAGGTTGAGGTAAAGCAAATGGGCTACAAAATATGTACAGCTTTAAATTTCCTTGTAGCAGACCAAAGCAGCATTACCATAATAGTTACATCTATCATGTCTCCTGTCACATAATTTCTGGCTCTCCCGCTCCAGTTTTGCCAATCTTGAATGCATATTTCTCTCTTTTTTGCTGGTGTATCTGTAAAGCTTCAGGCAAATTTCCCTCACTGATCCTTTTGCACACACTCCCTGAATCAAGCCAGAAAGATACTTCTTATCTCCTTCTTCAAGTTCCTCCTCATGACATACATATCCTGGGATGCTGACAAGGAACGAAAAACTGTAGCAGCTGGGGTGAGCAAAAATCACCTAGGAGCCACTTTGAAAAAACGCCTGTTTTGAAACAATGTTAGTTGACAAAAACATTTATGATAATATTGCCCATGCCTAAATCGTTTGCTCCACTTAATTGCATTGTTGAGGCCTCTTTTGATGGCCTCTCTGTTTGTTGGTAGGAACAGCATAATTTTTACAGATAAGGAAAGCAGAAGGCGAAGGAAACATGGCAGATGGGCTTTGATAAGAACATTGACCTAGAGCAAATGAAACGCTATCACTGAAGGAAGTCACTCTTTCACAGTTACAGAGAGATTGTATGGGACATTTTTCTGCAAAATATTTAGCCACCAGACATGCAGTTTTAAAACAGCTAAAAGCCTTTTCAGAATTGAATTCTGGTTGCACAGAAAAGAAAATTTAAAAAAAAAATGGACTTGATGAAGCAATTACTTTCAGAATTTACCATAGAAGGAGCTTCCATTGTGAGTGTTAAACTCACAAAAAGGTTGGGAAGATCGATACATCTGGTTCTCTTATATTGTTTCCTCTTGGGAATATGAGGAGACAGTAACTGATGTCCAGACATGTCTGGCACCCAAACTTTGAGATGGTCTTGCAAGGAAACCAGCTGAGATACCCAGTCCTGAAAGAATGGGTCAACAGCTGAAGGCCACAGCTCTTTATTTAGCACTCCTCGGAGGTGCTTCCTTGTTCCTCAAGGACCCTGGCCAGTAATGTGAACCCAGCATTCCATAGGTCCTTTTCACAGATAATCAGCTCAAAATATTCTGGCATTTCTAACAAATTTATAGATGTGTAGGACCTTTGGGGTGAACCTTCCTCTTTTTTTACAAGAATAGAGGACAGGCTGGGAGAGCTGGCCAGAGCTCTGACCTGTTTCTAAGGGCTTATCCAAGTCTTTGCTGTCCCTGTCTCTCCTCTCTGTCATCTGTCCTCCTCTCTAATCCGAGCAACTACAGATTTAAAAGATTAAAGAGGAACTTTGACCATAGCAGCCAGAGGGTCTTCAGATATGAATTGAAAAGCAGGATACTCTCTGTCCAGCAGAGTGCCACTGACCAGGAGATGAAGCAGTCTTCAGAAGGAATGGGACAGATTGTTTCTCTGCTGGTATCACTGGCTGGGGAAATGCTGGTTTCTCCTTTGTGTTTTTGAGAGGTGTTGAAACAGAAGTGCAGATCTTAATTAGCATGGTTGTTTCTCCCAGCCCTTAGGGATTGGTACCTCTCTGCCTCTGGGACATCTCTGCCTCTGGGACTTTGACTAGGAGAACCCTGCAGCTCTCCAGGGAGAAGAACTTGCTGTAAGAAGTAGCCCAATTTGAAAACTCAGTTAGGAGAGCACCGCAGCACACTGCAAGTGGGATAAGAAAGTTCTTCCTGGGTGGGAGAAGACCACGTTATTCTTCCTGCTCACAGGCTGCCTCACCCCTCACCCTTCCTTGTCCTGTAATAGAATGAAACAAGAGGGACAAAAAGAGTCTATGCCTGGGCATGAAACCTAGAGATATGGGGCATCAGAAAACTGCAGAGAAGTGCCACAATCAGGAAGAAAACATTCCAGCTAACTGAGGAGGGGGAGAAGAAGCAACACTCCCTACAAGACCTAGAGGTTTTCTTTCAGGAAAGCTACCTAAAAGAGTATTGTTCCCTTGCTTGGTTCCAAAAGAGACAGTCTAGGTTGTAAGCCTTGAGAAAGGATTTATATCATGAGGCCCAGTTTACAGATGTACTAAAATGAGGCAAGAAAGAGTGTTTTGAACACATCTGTTGTACCTTCTACTAATTAGCTTTTTGTGTTCCCCTGATGAACATCGTGGCTTCTATGCAGTTTCTTCTTAGATATGCAACTGTATAATTGATCATAAATGTCTATAGTGCCACTTCACTGTACAAATACAAATTAGAAGGCTACGAGCCTGACATCTGAAAGTTAATTCAATTCCAAGTGTAGTATTTAGGCATCACGTTATCTGTACATACTCTGGATCTCACTCCTTGATCTTGCACATGTACTATTTTTCACTTCCCCAGAAAATCACTAACCTTATCAATATTTAAATATCGGATTAGTCTGGTGTGAACCGCTCTTTGGCAGGTTTTGTTGAATTCTGTCCCCTGTTCCATTTACCTCTATTTTTCATCATCGTTTCTTTCAAAATCCTTTCTTCCTCTACTGAATGCTCCTTAAGTTTTGTTTATGGCAGGCTACTAAATGAGTCATTAGCCTGAAGAGCTAGCTATTCATCTGTGGTGGCATCATTTTGTATTCACAACCCTGGGCAGGCTACACCTTAAATGAATGTAGTTAAAATACAGGAAATTCAGCACTGCTATTTTCTTAATTTCTACTGAGTGAGACTAAAAAATTGGCTTTTACTGGCAAATTTCAAATCCTATACTTGTTTTTTGGTGCTGCTCTTACACAGAGAAATCACAGGGTAAGTTGAGAGAGCAGAAGAAACTCCAGGACTGTCCTCTAAGGCTCTCTTGTGCCAAACTATTTTTTTCTTGCCTATGGTGTGTGCCCAGTCTTTGCATTGCATCCTCTCAGCTTTGGCTCCATCATCCTTCACTCAGCCCTTGGCCTCTGATCTGTGTTCAGAAACCAGTGCCCTACAGTGAGAGCCTCAACCTCACCCAGGCTGGGGAATGCACAAACTCCATCTCTCACTCTCACCCACCTGCTTCCAGAACTAGGGGTTTCTGCTACTGCTGCAAACAGAAGTACAGAGCAGCTCCACAGACAGCTCCTCCTTGATGCTACAGGGTCTGGGAAAAGGTCTGAGACTGAGAGTTCCAAGGCTGACTATTCAGCTGCTCGATTAGGACATCCCAGAGAGCTCAGGGACACATGCTCTGCTCCCTCCTCTGCCTAGAGGAGCAGATGTGTTATTTCAGAGATATTTCAGAATTATGGAAAAATTTCCTACTGCCAGCTGATTTTTTCCCTCTCTTCTAATGCCTTCTGCTGCCACTCCTGATTCCTAGGAGCCATTTTCCTTGTCTTTCTGGATAAAAAAAATACTTTTGAATTTGAGCTACTCTTAGTCAGCTTGAATCACTGTCCCATACTGAATGTATTCCACCTGTGCTACTTTTTCCAAGACCATCACTTGAAGGCTAAATTATTCTCTCATTATGTTTTAACATTTTTTAGAAGGCTTATTTCACCCTAATATTTGGTGGGTATTACTTTTTCCTATGCTTTCTGATCTGTATGAATCAAGTTCTTTCCTGGTGTGTCCCTGTAATAATTTTTGTTTGCTGGATATGCTCACTCCTACCATCATTCACAGGCAGTTGTTGACTCAAATAGCTTTGGGAATCTTTTCTTACAATTTTCACCCTCTGCTTGTTTGGCAAATTCCTTCTAGGTTTTGTGATTTTGATTAGAGGAGAGTTCAAGCCTCCTCCACATTCAAACCTCTGAACACTTCAGTCTGATTAACTTTACTGACCACTTCCTTCAACTTTACAAACTTTGCCCTCTTGAAATGACTCTATTTATTTTAAATTTAATCTTAACTTCTGCTCATAAAGTGCAAGGTAATTTTCTACAATCAACCCATTTAGACGATCCTTAAGCCTACACAAAATCTAGCCTGAAAAAAGTGCAAATTCTCTTTGCCCTTTTGTGATTGTGACAGAGAAAATGAACACTGTTTAAGGACTCTGCACTTTTATTATCATAATGAAGCAATAAGAGCTGTAAATACAGTTTTCATTTATAATGAGCCTTAATTTGTACGTTTCATCAGAAAAACTTTTGTTTTGCAAATGGACTGAAATAACATATTCTGAAGGTAGAATCTTGGCTTTATGGGAACAAACAAGGAACTGAGTTTAGTAATGTTAGGACTTTGTCCAAGAGTTGTGAAAGCACTATCAAGTGTGGGAGCTCTCAGCTCGCTTTTAGAGAAGCTGGCTCTGCATCACATCCAATGTGTCAGGAAAAACAGGCTGATAAAAGGCGTCTGGGAGCAGACTCATTATTTTTCACTTTTGCATGTACTCTGTGTATTTTTGCAAAAGTTCTAGGTAATTCTTAGGAAGCCAATGTGGTGAGAAAATGTTGACCTGAAAGTGAAATGTGAAGCTCAAAATACAGGCCCAAACTAAATCATAGGTGTTATAGTCATGTGCACTGGGACTCAGGTGTTATCTTCACATGAGGGGATACAGTTTTTTTCTTTTAGCTTAGTCTGCTTTTGCTTTACTAGTCTTGTAACTAAAGATGGATAAAAAAATTCTAATAAGAATTTATTTGAATTTTCCTTCCTCATATGAAAACCACAGGCATAGGCTACCCTGATTTGTAGCTTCATGATACTCAATATTCAAGAAGCATTCAGCTGTCTAGGCTGCACTCTAAATGTCCTTGCAAGCCTTGGAAATTCAGTGCAACTGTTTACTCCACAAAATATTCCAGGCATTCATTACCTTGTTCTGCACAAGAGTTTCCATCATTTACCCAGAAGAGAGAAGTGTTATAGCACGCTGCAAGTGACAGAAAAATCCCAACAACAGACAGGCACGAGGCCATCTTCCCTCTAAGACTTCTGTGTACTTGGGGGATGGTGAGAATGGGTGTGAGGCAGGAGTGCACTGGGGACCAGCTATCCAAGCTGGCACAGGTAATTTCAAAATAGCTTAAATATCCTCCCAACATGCTTCAGTCCAACCCTGGTGAGTGGGATGTCACAAAAGGACCGAGGGGCTGTTGGACCCTGTCTCTGTGGCAGCACAGAGTAGAGAGCAAGGCAAACCATCCCACCACAGGCAGCTACGTGGGCACCAGTTGCACAGTTCCTTGAGGGTGCTGATGGTGTCCTTGCACCAAACATTCAAAACTTAGGAGCATTAAATAGCACTGAGAAGTATTAAGTTCCCGTTTTCCAGTAAGATGCTTTTTGCAATGCAAAATTGTTTATAACAGTATTTTTATCCTTAGGCGTTTCAGATTCTGTGTACAATTACAAGTTTAAAACCTGGACTTGAACTCATGGTTTGCTTAGGTTCTTGTGAAATTTTCCCCAGAAGAAATTAGCCCAGCGTGGGAATTATGTAAGAAATACATACAAATCCTAATTACTTGTCCCAAGGAACAAGTTCTTAATATATTCACCAGTTTTACTTGAAGCACTCATATTACATTTTTTATTTTATTTCCTCAGCCCCTCAGAGAGATGAGCACAGGGTCTGAGACACCTGAAGGAGCAGATCTATACCCAGCCCAGCAGGTTTTCACATCCCAGGGGGTACCTTTTGCCCATCCACTCTACACCATGAAGCCTGTTCTTCTTTTTTACCTGTCTTGCATCTGAAAGCAAATATACATAAGATAGAAAAACATGAGCAGGAGGAACAAATCAGAGTGGACCACATATTGTAATGAAACACACAGCTTCTCTTCTTCTCTAGTATTTACTAGAGAATAGATATCAGGTTTCTGACTGACCAAACCAACTGCAGCAGGCTTTGTAGACAAATGACATTTTAAAAAGCCTTTTAGATTCAGGTTTCTCGTGATCCCTCCTGGCAAAGAATTAATCAGTTCAACATGTGAGGGGGCGTTTTGGTCACTGTTGAGTTGATGTCTGAATTGCATGCAGACAAAATAGTCTGTTTTTCTTTCAAAGAACAAGCTTTGTTGTTTCATGAAGGACTACAATTCATATTTCTTCCTGAAAGGAAAAAATAATATCTATATTTATATTTTTGCTCTGTGAGCGTATTATTTTTTACTTGGGTGGTAAGCTAACATTGTACTCACTAAACTGATCTTTCTAAAAACTGCCCTCAAAAACATAGCAGCTTAAGCCAACTATCAATGCTGTCAATACTTAACATTTTACAATTTCATGGTTGTCATGTAAGAACTCAGATAAGTAAAACAAGAATGACTAATTGCTGTAGCAAAATGTTATGGGCATTTACAAAAAATCAGCCATTGTAATGAATCACACCCGTTGTACTACAGCTAATTATTAATGCTTGCTTAACTTTGGGGGAAAGGAGGTGGTAGTTATTTGATTACTGATTATAATTTTCTAGTTACAGCCGACAGCCAAATATTTTTCTTTCATTCCCAAATAACAGCTATTAGGCTAAAATGTGTCTGGGCAGATCTCCTATGTCTTTGCACAGTTCTGCAATAGGAGCCCAGCACAGTGTAAAAGCCAGGGCTCAGGCTGGGGCACTGCTCTTTCTCACCATGCAGATGAATGCTTTCCTGAGCACTTTTCTTTTTCTCCCTTCTCTTACACCACTTGCAGCATTCACTGTCATGTTATGAGGTGCATTCTCCTAGGAATGAAACTTGGGGAGAAAGAGTGAATGTCTTTTAGCCAGTGGCAATCAAGAAGATTCACAACAGGACTGTGCAAAATCTGTTTGTGGCCACTGCCTGGAACACAGAGAGTACAGGTGCTGGCAACACCTCTGTCAAGGGCTGCTTAGAGCAATGGACCAAAGAGAGAGACATGTGCTCCACAGGGAGAGCTGTTGTTGGGTTAAGGAGAATTTTAGAGAGGCAGGCCTTTATACACTCTTTAATTTTGCATCAAAAGTGATGTCAAGGGAGGCTGCAACTCTCTTTCCTCTTCTTATGTTGATTAAGAGGCTAACTTCCAAATAAACCTCCAGGTAAATGCAGCATGGCACTACTCTTTCCTTTTCAATTTTTAGCAAATACCTTGCTGTATTATCAGAGCCCTCAGTTATGTTTTCTTCTTATCCTCCTGTCCAAACATATCCAGTGCCATTTTGTTCATGGTATGCACCACATTGCTTTGCCACATCAGCTTGTCATCCTTATATTTCATTCTCATTGTCAGACTCCAGTTTCATTATCTTTTGATAGACCATTATTTCATCTCTGTCACACACAATGTAACTTTTTATTTAAAGCAACCCGGCTTGAAGACATTTAGAGGAATCACCTCTGCCATTTCCATTGATGCCCTGGTTAAGTTCATATACTCCTTTTAGTCCTCAGAGGTATTAATTTATATAAGGCTTTTTGTCTTCTGAGTGTGTGGAAACCCTTTTGCCATTTTATTAAGTAGCTGAACAATTCATGAAACATAACCCTGTATCTAACTGCTCATGCACTTATTCTTTGGCACCCTGTGTCACTCTGGACCTTCACTAGGGCAGCTGAAAGACTTCAAACACAGCCACTGTATATACCATTATATAGCTACATAGACAATCCTCAGCTGTACCACTGAGAATTCCAACAAATCAATACTTATTCGAGTCAGTAAAACCAGGACCTTGTTCTGACTTCTTGTGCAAAGTTTTTACTCTTCCATTTCAAAATCTAGTAATTAAAACTACTGTCCATAGACTTCCACATATTTTGTAGAACTCAGTATAAACCTAAATAATGCTTTAACCTCATGCAGTGAACAGCAAACTCCCACAGCAGAGGGGCAGGTCCATGGGCTGCTCTTTGGCCACTGTGCAGGGTCAGTAGCTCTGGCAGAAAAGTGAGGCCAGCAGCCAGGGGACGACTTTCATCTCCCTAATAAGAAATGTTGGAGCCTTTACATCTGAATGCTTAGTGAACACTCCCCTATCCACTTCAGAGATAACCGAGGCATGAAAAGGAATTATTTGCTCAATTTTGGAATGTGATTTAATTACAATTAGATCCAATGTCAGTTACGTAGATTTCTGAGTTATTAAATTCCTTCAGCAGATAAGATAAACACTCCCTTGCTTTGCTCTTTGACGCTCTTTTAGTGATTTTAATGTCTCTATTAAATTACAGGACCGTTTACCATCTCAGAGATGTTCAGTCGTGAGCTTAAGAACAACTTATTGGATTGAAAAAAAACAAAGTTAAATTTAATGGTGGTATTATCAATCAAATGATTAGCTGCCATCTCTAGCTTTACCTTGAGTACCAGAGTCCTAGAAACTAAAATTGTAATAATAATAAATAAAAAGCCCAAGAACAATCTGAGTGCTAAGGAAATGTGGCAAACTTTGAACAGAGCCAGAAGGAAAAGAAGATAAAAAGTGTGAATTAATCTTAGCCAGAGAGAAACTTAGAAACTCTAAAAATACTGCCTGCTGTCTCTTCCCATATACCTTCAGCAGCAGGCAGCTACCAGTGCGTCAGTCTGTGTCTGTGAACACGTGTAAAGATAGCTGATATCCCAAGGCATCTGAAATAGCTGCCACCAAACACAGAAGTAGTCCAGAGGATTCAGTTGGGACCCTGGCAATAACAGATAGCAGTGATGGGGAGGGGAAAGGCAGCAATTCACCTGTATTTTCACTCATTTCCTACCATTTTGCTCAAGAAGATGACTGTCAGCCCCCAACTATTAACTCTTCAGGCTATGCAGATGCAGACACTGAAAACTGACTACAGCAGCTGCAATTCATCTTTACTCTTCAGCAAGTACTTCTACTCTAAAAGGCAGCTTTTAGCAGACTGATACTGAAATCTGTGTGGCATTTGAAAGTGCTTAAGTATTACTTGGGTGTGTGGGGCTGAAATGGAGCCAGGTGGGCTTCCCGAGGGGCCTCCTACAAAACACTGGCAACCAGCTTGTGGCTAAAAGTCATCTTCTGCTAAGCATAGTATCTCAGTGAAATTAAACTCTCAGGGTGTGCCATCTGTAATGGTCACAGAGCCAAGAAAGCATTAGGAAAACATGCAGAAAATGAACACATCATCTAATTTGCCTCAACTGGATCTCAATGTGCAGCTGAGCATCAGGAGCGTACTGCACCCACCTTCTCATCCAGATCCACCCCACACACTGCCAGAGGCCCTGTGCAAAAGCCTGGGCACCTGGAGCTTTGGTGGGTTTTACAGTTTCAGTGGGGTATCTGTCCATGATGGTGTTCTTGTCAATCAGCAGAAGACCCACCAGGCAAAAGGCTGGGAGTTTTTGCAGCACTTTGGGCCAAAGGAGAGACACTAATTTGGGCTTGACTCCAACTTAGTGGGAGGCTGACCCCACTGAAGGCAGACCTCTGTCAAAAGGATGGAGGTTTTGTTCCAGTTCTGAGTTTTGTCCACAGTTTATGCTGTGACCTGGCCATCTACAAAGCATCAGATTGTTGTTGGCTCTGAATGTCCTCATCTGACAGGAAGGTGTGAAAGAGGATTTTGAAAGAAACATGCAGTGGAATTTCTTGGCTTTTTCCTCTTAAAAGTCAAGGGGTTTTGTAAGTATTTAGTGAACTGATTTTTTTCCTACCTTCTTATCCCTTCACATTTTAATCTGCTCAATGGAAACGCTGAGAGGGAGCTGATGGTCTGTGGGGAAAGTGGGTGAAATCAGAAACACATTCAACATAAGAGTCTGTCGGAAATCTTATGGATTAATTTTTTTTTCCCTGGGAGAAAATATTTCTTTAAAGTCATCCCTAGTTTTACATGGAAAGGGGGCTTGGTTGTGTCAGGTCGGCCCAGAAATTTTACTTTCATCAAGGCTTAGACTGAGCTAAGCTGTTTAATATTTCCCTTCTCCCTGATCTTTTCCCTAAAGGGGAACCAGGTTGCTAGTGCATTTAAACTCTGCCAAGAACAAGTAGATTTTCATACAATTTTCACCAAATTTTTTCCTCCTTTCTACAAGTTCAGTTTCTGCCACCTGGCAAGGTTTCTTTATAAGAAAAAATGCAAAACCTCACAAAAGACATTTTTTTGCCTGCCTTGCTGTCAAACTGGGTCTTTTATGACCAAGACTTCAAAATTTCAAGTAGAGTATAAAAATTAACATATTTAGCTTCTGTTAAATAATTACAATAAAATAACAAATACACACATCATATTGAATAATCTCCATATCATATAAAAATGAAAAAGGGTTCCCTCATCAATTAGGTGTTAAACACTTAAGATGTAATGTTCTTTGGAAATATGATAAGCAAAAGAAATCCCATTTTCAAAGTGCAAAATAACCATTGGCTAACATTATTAGCAGTGTGTCACAGAACAGTTTGGCAGGAATTCATACAGGTTTCCTTGTTACCAATGGAAGGAAGTTGTTTTTTTCGTAAAAGATTACTAATTTTCCATGAAGCACAAGATATTTAAAACTCCATTACAGCCCAGAAGGTGATGGTGGCTGCTTGTATACTCTAAGGGATGTCATATGGGCTGTGCATTTTGCAATGTTCTTTTCTTGAATACTGTGAAGTTACATGTCAAGCTTCTCTTCAACCTCAGCCTCCCCTTCACAGCACAACACTAGAACCCTTTTCATCCAATATGGGCAAGTTCCTAAATCCCTGCTGCTCCCTGCTGGACTGCAGTTCCACTGGCTTGCCCTGGAGAAAATGGTGCTACTCAGACAGAATGTGATAAGATATGGCCCTCAGAATCCTTAAGTTCAGGAAATATTTAGGAAAAGTCTCTTCTTCTGACTTTCTCACCTTGATGTTCCTCACCAGGCTTGTCCTGCTGCCTCTCACTCTTAACATGAAAAGGAAGAGAAGAGTTGTTCACGCGATGGTTTGGATAAAAGCACTAAAAAAGATTGAACAGGAAAAGGAAAACACAGGAGAAGAAGAGACTTTACATTGAGAATTGTATAAAGATAACTGGTGGTACAACCTGCAGCCTCTGCATACTTGAGATATCATTTAGAAAATTACATTTTTAATCCACAGACAAGATATGTCAGCCTTTGGTCTTATCTAAATACCTTGCTTTGGGGTATTTGTGATTTTTCCTCATCCTTCTGAGTTTCTCTGAGGAAAAGAAAGTGATGTAGCTACTGATAATCAGCATAAACAACCTCTAGACTTTAGTGAATTTTCCTGCACACACAGCAGGAGGTCGCTCATTGAAAGAGGCCTTCTTTTCCTGGATGTCTAAAGGCAAATATGCATGTAGGATTTATTTGTAGTGCAGTAACAAAAAGAGGCTCCAGCTGAGATAACAACATTGCTTTTTTCCAGGTGCTTTTTACACAGAAAAATAGGAGTCCTTGTGTCTGAAAGTTTACAATCTATCTACAGGAGACAAAGTAGGTATTATTGCCCCTTTTCTTGCACAGACCGGCATTAAGACACTAAGAAATAAAATAATTACTCCAGAAATCACCAGAGGAGTCCAGGATCGAAATTTCCCATACTTATTGCTTGGGTAGAGTGACCTAAATTTCCCTTGCCTCCTGCTCTGTCCTGTTGGGTTTGATCTGACCCGGTGACAAAAGTGACCCTGCAGAGGGTGCACAGAGCAGGCACAGAGCCAGGGGCAAACCAATAGTCCACTCGTGGACACTCCAGGTCACCACACAACCCTCCCACTGCAATATCTCCTGCTCAAGGGAAGTCAGGGCTGTAGAAAACATTGCAAGAGGTCCCTTAAAAAGACCCATGTCTGCAAAGAGGAAGTCTTCTTCCTTGCTCCCAAATCAGAGATTTCCTTCCACTCCAAAACATAAAGTTTCAGGCCTTGTGGGATCCTTTTATTGCCACTATTAGTTTTACTTTGGATGATCTCATCATTCATGTAAAATTCAATTCCTACATGAGAAATATATACAAATGGAGGGGTTAGAGAAACTCATAGGGATTAACCCTCTCTGCTCTCCTTTGGGAAACTGAAAACATTTTATTCATGTCCTATTTTTCAGACCAATGCCTTTTTGTATTTATTGAGTCCTCTGAGAATTTTCTCCCAGCTTTGAGAAATTTAGCCAAACCTCTTTCCTATTCCCTGTTGATAGCCTGGCTTTTCTTTCAGTCACCTGTACAATATATTTTTGTTAAACTAGTATTGATTGCCACAAAAGCCCTCAACATTTATTAAAGGACTATTAAAATTTTATCTTGTAGAGTGTTTATTTATTAGAAAGAGATAGAACACTTGAGTCCCTTCATGCCCTCAGTAGACAGCAAATTTGAATTATCTCTGACTCTACCCAGCAGAGCTGAAAGACATCAGCAAGATTAAACATTTCCAGAAGAGGTCTCATCCATGCACACAAAAGTGAGTTTACCAACACCTTGCCTCCTTTCCTCTCTTCTTAAATACACGTATCACCTTTGCTAATATCCAGCTTTATGATATTAACTCATTTTTATAATTTCCTAGAAGAAATGCACTCTTGGACAAGCAAATTCATGCGAATGTTCTGCCAAAATCCTGGGAAAGCATTTGTCCCTTGTTGACTACAGGAACCTCTTGCAGTTTTACTTCTGCCTCAAGCATCCATTGCCAGATGTATTCCTGCTACCAGTCTTGTCTTTATTTCCATATGCAGCCTCATTTCATCTACTGAAAAGAAGTTGCAGTATTTATTTGAGTTTTGAGTAATACCTGCCTATTCTGAATCTGTTTCCACTTCGCCTCCTCTTTCACTATTTTCTTTAAAAATATGCAGCTGAAGAACTTCTTGCCTTTTTGTTGAGTGTTCTTTCTGAGTTATGAGTCAGCTTGACTTAGCAATTCTCACCTCAGCACTACGATTTTTCACTTATAACACACAGCTCTCTTCACCCATGACAAAATTTTTCTGTTTCTTAGAGGCTCTCTGTCTGTCTGCCCAGGCTCAATATTGATAAGGTAGTTATTTATATGTTTACATCTAGTGCTTCCTTTCAAAAATCTTTCCATGTCACTTCTGATACAAACTCTTAATGATACAAACATCTTTGTGACCCTCCTTTGCACTGAGGCTTTATATTCTCCAGTGCAGTCTCATGAAAATTATCTGCCACATTTAATCAAACTTAAGCTTTTCAATTTATTAGTCTTAGCTGTCCTATTTGTGTCTCAAATGGGATTACTTCGTGTTCACTTGGTTCACGGTTATTTTCTATAATGTCATTTCTTCTACAGCTTCACTTGCTGCTGACCTAAATCAAGTCTAATAAAATATTGCCTCTTGTAGCTTCAGTGATTATTTAGTGAATAGCAGTTAGTTACTACACCTTTGAACATCTGAGCACAATTAGTATTTTTTTCTCCTGTCTATTACCTTACACATTAAAGCCACCCAAAATTATATTTTCCACTCTCAGATAAGGCTTTAGGGTCTACAAAGAACTGACAGTACCTTGCTAGTGAAACTTTTCTTGCAAGGTATCTCAAAATTTAGTTACTCAATTTCTTTTTTAACCATGTTTATTTCATTTTTCCAAGAAACACACAGTGAGGTGTCTATATGATATCAGAAAAGTTACCTGTTGCAAAGTGGTTGACTAGGGATTTTGTTTAAAATTATTTGGTGGTTTGTGGAATTTTTTCTTTGCTGAGAAGGTGTACAATGACATATTTTATTTTCTCCTTAGCCAGATTAAAACCAGATAAAATTTTTTCTGCTCATGCCTTCAAAAATATGCATTTGGGGAAAGCCAAAGAAAGAAAGTAGGATCTGCACAGATGAATCACTCTTAATAATTTATTAGTCTAAGAAAAGAGGGTTTATAGCTGAAGCCTTTCGTATTTTTAATGTTTGGTGATAAGGCTCCATATAAGATAATTATAAACTATACATAAGGTCGCCAAATTAATTATTGTAGAAGAATATAAATTCAACTTATACCAATGATAATCCAATAGAAGTTCACACTTTGGGAAATAAAAATTTTTCACATAAAATTGAAACACTTTATTTTTCAGATACTATTTTACATTAAGACTTGCTACATAAACTTTGTGTTCCAATAGAATTTTTTTTTTCACGGGAAAGCCATAGAACATTTGCATTTGCATTTATGTTAAAAATGTGGCTGTCATTGATTGGGGAGTGAATGCATAAATCTTTATTTTAATTACTAAAGTAAAACAAAGGAACCCTTATTTCAATTGTAGGTGTGTTACTTGGAAAGGTGCAACTGACTGATATCTCACTATTTGATTGGAAACAACATTTTCTCAAAAACACACGATTGAGCTTACTTTCCTTGAAACTCATAAGCAATGCAAGTGTATAATCTAGGTCTCAGTATAATAGCTGTGCTGTTTATTTTAACCTCCAGGGAATTCTGTTCAATCCTGTCTCTCGGGTGCCTTTCTTAAAACCCCTTGAAAAGAAAATAAAATCTAGCTTTCTGTGTTTCAAAGGCACTTAACGTTACATCATGTGTCTTTATAATTAACTTTTTTCTATAAAGATGGGGTTTTTTCCAAAGGCCTGTTTTCTCTCACTGCTTAAGAGAGTGGCACCCAGCTGGGAAGTCACACTGAATGGTCATAGGGTCTTTCAGCTCTCCCATTAAGACCTGCCTATTTGAGTGTTTTATAATGTGGCCATTTTTATTCACATCAGGCTAAATCTTGGCAAGTGTGTCCCCAGCTTAGGAGTAAATTGTTTGTGTGGACCTGAATTGATCTTGCTGTTGCTCAGTGAGAACGATGCCAAAAACCACAATTCCTGAGGTCAGCTTCCACCTCACAGAGAAGCCAGAGGCTAGCTTAGGCATTAAGTAAACTTTGGTTTGGGACACCTATGTCCCTCGATCCCTCCCATTTCTGTTCTGTCCTCCCAGTCAGTTCTGTCTTTACATTTTCTGCAGGAGCCTAAATGAAAGCCTTTTCTTTCCTTATCAGACTATTTGGAGGATATCTGTGTTATTCTAAACCAAAATATTGCCATTTTCCCAGGAACAGGAGGGACTCAGAGGATTATCTACAAGGTTCATCTGGATGTTAGATTCAAGACTAGATTCACAAGCAGTGCAGATGATGGTGTGGAACATCCAGGTATGGATGGTCCTGGACAGGCCATGGAGTTCATCCCCAGGAAAGCTTGCCTCTGCCTCCAGGCCACTGCTTGGGCAAGGCAAGGGAGAATCCCAGTCTCAAAACCCCCCAGAAGTCTCCTGGAACAGGCTGCACACCACAGTCCTCAGTGTAATATCACTTTGCTGCTCTCAGGTAGCCTAGATTATATTTCTAAAATTAATGCATTTTAATTTCAGCAGTTCTTTTAAATTATTATTTGATGCCTCTCAAAGTGGGAATTATACTGTCTTCTCTTCAGAACATGCTGATTGTATTCTAAATATTTTGTATTCTATTACAAAGTAGAAGAAATAAAGTAATAGTCTACTGTTGCAGTACTTCTTCCCATTGTTGCTTTTAGCAATATAAACAGCATCTACAGGTCTTAGGATGGTTCATTTCTGGATTTTTTCTTTTTATTTATGAGGGCCCCTTTCATTTCAACTGAAACAGAGATTATTTTCTGACTACTAAGTAAAAGCTAAGGTGTTGCTTAGTCCTACTAGCAAACTCATTTTTTATTATCTGTAGGTCATCATGGAAATTTCAGATGCTCTCTTGTGTCCCGTTAGACATGTCTAAAAATGGAATCAGTCCCAGTAGTGCACATTTAATACTAAATTGTGTTGAACAGCTAAGCTGATATGTTGCTCTGCATTTGATTAAGTTGTTCTTTTGCTGCCTTAATTGTAATTTGACAGTTTTAGTTTCCCAGTTCAACACTGTTAATGGACAGACACAGTTTGCATATTCCCTACGTATCCCACTGAGAAGCTTAAAGTCTGCTGTTAACTGGCATGTAAATCAATTATTTTTAAAAATGCAATGGCTTACAATTACTTTCTCTACTTCAATGTTTTTAAGCTTCATCCTTTGGAAATCTTTCTATTACATGACACTCAATCCTCAACAAAGTAAATGAAATCCTGTATCATTTTATGCCACTTCTGTCTGCACAAATATTTGAGGTTTATACACAGAAGTAGTATAAGAATAAACTACCATATCTTTTGTGTTATTTTCATGTTTGACGCAAACTTTAAAAAATGTTTTTGATCAGTGGTGCTCTTTGCTGAGAAACTAACTTTTCCATGTTTGCTCAGCACAGCTAGTACCAAATAGAGGTACACTTGGTATAATTTAGTTTCAAATGTTGCAGTGCAGTCTGTATCTACAACATACCAAACAGTGCAATAACCACATAGAGTCAATACCAGCTAACTCATCTTTTTCAAAGACATGACACTCTAAAATTAATCTAAAATTAAAACTCTGCACACAATTTTTTTTTTAAACTTAGTTTTAAATGACCAAAGCATTTAAGTTTTTGCAATTCATTATGAAAGTGTTCTGCAGAAGGGTAGGCCTCAATATCAGAATGTATCTTCTGGAGGCTTTAATCTTCCTCCACTTTGTTCACCCTGCCCCAGCCAATAACTATTTCAGGGCTGCCCTCTGACACAGCCCTTCCTTCACCTGACCTATTTTCATGCTAGCCACAAAAAAGATATGATATGCTGAGATGTAAACACACACCCAGCATCTGCTGCCAAGGCAACAGGACAGGATGTCTCAGATAAAGAAGGATGATGTTTCAGTCCTGCCAACACCCACCATTTCCTTCAGAAGAGGACAACTTTGCCAGTAGACCCAGAAGTCATCTAGGATAAACGCTTTGCACTTGGCTTACCTTGAGTTCGTCTGACTGTGACAAGTACAAAGCATGACTTTCAACATTGCTACTTAGAAACTGGAATGTGGGCTCTTCCCTCCACATGTATATATACCATAAAGACATTTCTCATGCCTTCTCTTACACCATGACCTGAGAAGACCTAATCTGATCCTGAGAGTATGTGTCTTCTGCATAAAACTGGCACACATCTTCGGCTACTTGTCATATTGCTTCATTTCAGCACTTTGATCAGGTCCGTGCCCTTAGGCAGGTGTTATGCTGAAAGGCAATAGTCTAAATAGCAGGTGGCTACTCACAACCTGGCAATGAAGGCATTATGCATGCAAAATTAGAAAAGGACAAAAAAATATCTGTAGCTGTGGATAAACATGAAAAAAATTATGAAAAAAAGATTTGACAAGTTTAGTTAAATTATTTTCTTATCCGTTTTTAAATTTCACTAAATGCAATGGGCTGGAACATTTTATTTCACATCAAACAACTCTGCTGTGTGCTGTTGGGCATGGAAAACTCCTGCCTTTACCTTCCTGCAGGACTACATGTTCCAACAGAGTAGTAGCTGGGAATGTTCTCAGGAACACTAGAGCACAGGAAAGAATCTGTTAATTGTCTTTTGGAAGCCTTTTTATGAACACAGGAAGGGAGTGTCGTGTCCATTTAGAGAGAAATGTATGCATTTGGAGCACAGCACTCCGTATGAGAAGTCACTGGAGTCTGGCATTGAGGAATGCCTCATGCAGCCAGCTCACACGGTGTCAGACACTGGCGTTTTTCAGCCCCTCAGATGTCCTCACAGTTCATCAGAAAGCAAGTAGAAAATCCTCTCTGTGTGCCTCCCTAAATGTACCTTAAGTATTGGTGAGGGATGTCTGCTGAAAGACCTCAAAGCCCACTGAGCTAAAACGGCTGCAGAGTGCAAGGAGAGAAGTTGCACACAGGCCCCACTACCCGAGACAGGAGACCTGACTAAAGTTCTGTCAGGGGAGGTTAGGATTGGATATTTGTGAACATTTCTTCATGGAAAGCGTTGTTAAACACTGGAACGGGCTGCCCAGGGAAGTGGTTGAGTCACCATCCCTGGCAGCATTTCAAAGACGTGTAGATGTGGCACTTGGGGACATGGTTTTGTGGTGGAGTTGGCAGTGCTGGGTTCGTGATTAGATTTGATGATTTCAAAGGCTTTTTCCAACCAAAATGACTCTATGATTCTAAGATTCTGTCCTCATAACCTTCTGCTATCTCCAGTGTGTCTAAAGAAGATAAATATTTTTGGGTTATGACCTTAAAAACTGTGATGGTTGGATACACACGTGGTGTATTAGGGGACAAGCTACACACTGTCACCACAGGTGACACAGTTCTCCCTAATAGAGAACAATATTTAGGTTGTCCCACACTCCTTAAAATCAGTGATATACGCCATTATAACATTCACCATAAATCTTATTTGCATATTTAGAGATATCAGGCAAAAATGTTACCCACTACGATTATTATGATGATGATTATTATTAGACAAACTTCTAGTTTCATTCGTAAAATCAGGTTTTTTTTAATTTTCCTTAATTTTTATTTAACTGGTTAAATAACAGTAGTTGATGCATCACAGAGGAAACATTTAATTATCTGTTTTATTAAACCACTATGGAACATATGAAAATTTTAGTGTTTTTGGAAAGACTGAGACAATGCTATAAGAAATATTTCTAAAAGCAAAGTAAGTTTGAATAGTTAGTTCCAAAATGTAAGTTACAGTCATTTCAGATAAAAAAAAAAATTAGTGATCCTCTGTCCCTGAAGAGTGTATTAAAATGAATATACAAATATACATTTTACTTAACTGTAGTCACTGTAAAGTGATTTTAGAAAGTTTTGGGGGTTTAAATGAAGCTATAGGTCTAGGCAATTTTTAAGAGACTGAAATAGGAATTTCTGGTGCTTACTCTGTTACATTTAAAATCTACAGAACTATTCAAACAGTCTGTCTAAATGTATTAAATTTGGGAAGATGATTGGCTTTACTGGAAATACAATCATGTATCTGCATATTCAGGTATTTTATGTGCACTGGCAGTTATTTTTCAGCCATGGTGTTTTCATTTTACCTAAGCACTTATTTGGAAGTTTCATTTAGGATAGCAGATAATAAAGGTTAGTGTTAACATTCTTGGCTTTAATGCAAAGGAAATCCTCTTGAAATATATCTCACTGTACCTTGAATCTTCAGGATTTATGTATCCCCATGCCCAAGTTTATATCATCTAAACAGCAAGTGGCTGTTCCACTCCACCCTTTCAAAAGCTTTCCAAAAGCTCTCAGCAAGTGAGAGGGTTTTTCCAATATCTTTCCTTTCTTATTGTATCCAACAAAAGCATTTTAATATTACAGCAGACAAAGCTTCTCTTGTGAACTGGCCTCACTTCCGCAAAACATTAAGCACATGATTAACTTTCAATGCATTTTTTAAATTTAAGCTCAAAATGTATCCCCATATGACAAATATAGCTGATATATCACACATGTGAAAGTAAATGCATGCTGGAGTGCTTTAACAAACATGAATCTCTGTGCTGTGTGCTGAAAGATAAGTATGTGCTTAACTGGTTGGACATTCCTTAATATCAGTAGAGTTTTGTTGCCTATATTTTTTTATTTCTAAACAAATCCCACTAACAAACCATAAAGAGACTTTAAAAAGGAGAGTTCTGATGGCTTTATGAAGGGTTTCTGTTCATTAAATGCTTAGGATCATGTTTTTACAAATATATGTTAGTGCTTATTTTGGGGGGTTTTATACTACTTAAATGAATTACTTTTATGAAGTACAGTACATTATGTTGTACTATCTTTGATTTAACTGAGCTAAATTACAACCTTTCCTTTTTCTTGATTTTTTTATATAGAAAGTGTAATTTAATTTTCTCTTTTTCTGCTCTTTCTTTGATTCACTTAAATTATTACTATAGTGCTTTTGCTTGTGTATTTGTCAAGTTTACCCTTAAAATGAGGCAATTAACGAAAAGTCCCCCAGAATGTCATGAGGTTTTAGTTAACTAAAGCTAATTTTTCCACAGGGAGTAGATGCAAAAAGTTATACCCTAACTGTTTGCAAGTCCAAGTAGCAATTGAGTATGTTAGAGATGATGTACCCAAGCTCTATAATTATTGCCTCTCCTTTCTTTCCAAAAGTTTCTGAAGATTGTGTGCTCCAGGACAAAATTGTTCTTCTATTTTGTACAACAAATACAGGTAGGGCAGAACTTCAGCTGTGTTGGCAGTGCTATTACTATTATTTCTATTACTCTGTTACCATTACAGTACTATGCTATATGATCTCTTCCTAGCCCATAACAGTGTCCCTTCCTAAACTGGTATAGAGATAATGCAATATGCAACCTTTTCCTCCTTCCTCAAATCCCGCTTCTTCACAAAAAACATTAGAACTTGAATAGCAGGCAAATAATGAAAAAACTGTGCCTAGTATTTGCATGAAATTTATGAAGAGATTGCCTAGGACTTTTTTTGGTTTTGTTCATGGGAGTATTCAAAACATCTGTAGAAGAGCATGCAAAACTAAGCAATAATCATTTGCACCTAGGAGTGATGAAAAACCTACCAAAAACTTGGGGTTTTTCAGTTCAACTTTTTTATGTTGGTGATCTATAAAAACAAACATCTCATAGTACTAGAAACTGTAGAAAGTTTACACAGGTATGTTTTCAGAAAGAATAGATCATATCCAAATATCAAAACTTACTCAAAATCTCTTCCCAGTTAACTGTGAGCTTTGCCTGTTGCAAGAAATGCAGTCTCACATCATCTAAAATATTTTCTCATATGCAGATGAATTTCCCTCAAACCAGGTTTGTTTTCATCACAGTACATTGAATCTTACAATAGAGGTGGTTTTCTTATGAAGAATTTGTACCTATTGCTACAATAATTAAAATGATTGATACATTTTCACTATCATCTGAATTCCTTCAGGTCAGAGCTTGTTTCTTGTGCCACCAAACCAAAAATAATAAAAAGAAACACAGCTGAAAAATCTGTCACAAAGCTATAGTTTTATACTTGCATTTCTTTAAGCATTTCTATCTACATAAGGGGAATTCCCCTCACCTCAGTTCTGTGCATACATTGCCTTTCAGAAGCATCTGATTGGTTTTCTGGCTTCAAGGCTCACCCTAAGCATTCCACCTATTGTGTTGCTCAGTCCTTGCCTTGAAGTAAGACATACACAGGAGCTGTTGGCCCCTTTCACACCATGGAACATTTTTACTGTTAGTGGCTAACTAACATTCTCACCATCTTCTACATTCTCACACCCTCACTGAAATACCTTCCTTGCTCCCTGTACAGCAGTCTTTATGAGAAGCCCTTCCCTGAGTGCTGGTTTCATGTTTCAAAATAGGAGGAACCTTCTGACCTTTTCCAGAAGCTCCCAGACACCAGAGGAGCCATAAGTCACCCAAATCTGGCAGTAAACCTGCCCACATGTCTACTCTTTCTGCTCTCTCTTTGCTGTGCTTTCATATTTCATTCTGTCTCCTGGTGGTCATGAGTGTATATACTTACCTAATAGCAAAGTCTCTCATGTGCTCTTGATAAAGAGCCTGGGGTCTCCACCCGGAAGGTTTCCTTGGCACAGGCACAGAGATGTTAAATAACCACAGACAAGCTATGGGTAAAGGCTTCTGGAGCTCACAAGGTTGTGTGCTCCCAGATGTGATTACCTTTAACGTGGCAGTGAGCCACACAAAACAAACTCTGCTGTAGTCTGGCCTACAGCTTGCAATGGTGATCAAGCAGGCAGGTATGCAGTCCTGCTCCTGACAGCTTTGGTCCTGCCCACAAGTATCACCCAGAGAGTGCAGAGAGGGGATGACAAAGAGAAGGTGGCGAGTCCCTGGCACTGTTAAGAACTAGTTAGAATGTTCTTATTTCCAGTTGAGATTGAAGAGGCTATGGAAAGGGTCAACGTAAGGATCAGTTTTCCTTCATTCTCTGAAGAGGCACAAGATAAATTGCAACCAGACTGCATTTTTTTTCTGTACTTTACAGCAGTAGTTAATGATCTCAGTAAACAATATATTCAATAACACTATTCAGAGCAACAGTGTGCACCTATGTTAATTTACATGTTTTGCAAAAGCAGGGCCAAGGGCTGGCTGCTGGAAAAATGGAAATGAGATCCAGCCACATTTCTCCTGGACAAGCTCTTTTCTCACAACTCTTACCTGGCAGCAGCAGAGCTCTACATGCAGCTGAGCATTTTCAAAGGGTTTGCAAATATTTTATTTCTGAGTAAAATCTACTTTTCATAATTATTTGATTCATTCTCAATTTTGCCTGTTGTATTGGTCATAAAGAAACCACCTAATATTTTTTTAAATGCATCTTAGATACATTCCCTAGCAAATAACACTGTCAAAAGTCTTGCTGGCTCACCCATAGTCCACTGCTTCTATTACAATGAAATCAATGGAAAAGGCACAGCAGTGTCTTGAGAGACCCTTTATAAGCTGCACAATAAAGTGAAAGTCTTGGATAAAGATGTGCCATTAAAGATTGTGAACTTAAAGCCACATATGTGGCAGATGTGTTTGATTGTACAGAGAATACACAGCAGCTTCCTATTTCCAGTGACCTGAGTCCTGGCATATTAACATGGAACAAGTTAAATAAATGTCAGAGCATCCAATCCCCTAATAAAACCAGAGTAAATGATTGTTATTTACTGCAATAGTGTGACAGTGATAAAATAAAACAAGATATAAACTCAGGTAGGTAGGCACCAAGACGGACTGCAAATTTTCTCTTTTCAAGTACAGTACAGGTATTTTTAAGTGGATACACCAAAATATTCCTCAAATGTCTCAATTCAGTCTCAGGAGTTTATCACACACACACACCAGCTCCGTGCACCTCGCTGAGAAAGGTCAATGCAGCACAACCCAAACTGTGCAATGGGTTCTCCAACCAAGAAGCAACTGTTGGGATCATTGGAATGGCCACAAGAGTCAAGCTTGGGAACTTACAACTGAAACCTGTAAGCATTATGAAAAATATTTCAATTTACAATGAAGTGAGGGAAAGATTTCTAATGTAAATCCGTATCTGTAGTTCCCTAGGCAAGCCATCTTTTTTTGCTGAATAGCTCAAGCAGTTTTCACTCTGCTTGGATAACCTGCAATTATTTGCTTAATCAGCTGTTCTGTCCATTGAATCTGAACACCTGATTAGGAAAAGGAAATTCCATCCCATGAATTAGATAACAAGCCAGGTTAAAAGAAACTACCAAACTATTTCAGACTCACTGCATGCAATTTATGAATTTCCACAAACCAGAGAAGGTTGTTTAAAATAATTTGGCAAACAAATATAAAATAATTAACAGTTTTGGGAAAAGTCACCCACACTACATGAGAGTCCAGGAACAGTAGAAGAAACTGACAATTATTTTGTCCAAATACAGAAGTCTTCAGCTTTGTATTCTGATGATTACTGAGTTTTGAATGGAAGTATAAATTCCAGATGGGATCTTCTAAAAGAAATGCCCACCAAGCACGCAGTGTGTCTCAAAGCCTGGCAACAGGCCATTGCCCTCCTACCTTTTCAAAAAATTCTTTTTTGTCCAATACTGATTTTAAAACAAAACCATGTAACTCTCTCAAACATATAAATAGATCCCATGTTCAAATTGATTTGTAATCCTTCAAGTAGGTCTGTCTCTAACTCCCACCCTCCAGAAAGAGATAGATGGATGCAGTAGACTATGTAGGTAAGATTTAAGTTGGATTTAATTAAAGGAAACTCTTATGTAATCAAGATCTTTTCCTTTCCAATGTAAACATGAACTATGTCCTCTCATACAATAGTGCTTGCAACAGGGACTTCCTGTGGATGTTTTGTTACCATTTTCGCGTGCCTGTGTGCCTGCCTGCGATAGTACAGGCTGCTGCAACACGGCAGGATCTCTTTGCTATAGGCCAAGTGCCCTGTGGCAGTCACTGCCCAGAGCAGCAAGGCTCCCAAGGGGGCAGAGCAGGTGTGCCCTGTTGGTCTGTCCCCATGGCTGAGCAGGTTCACAGCTTTCTGAGGCCAGAAGGGAGTGTTATGATCACGCACTAGAGTCGTATTTCTCCTTTGGCATGTAAAGGAACAGTTAAGCAAGACTGGAACAGGACAGCTCTAGAGGAAACAGATATCGTCATTCTCCAGTATTGAACAAAAATGTCGGGTTAGTACTTTGTTTTTCTGACAAAACAGGAGACTATTATCGGCACTTACATTTCAGTCTATAACTTCCACACAGGTTTTATCCATTTTTCTATGATGAGGGAATAAGCTCTCTGTTTATAATTAAATTGCTCCTCACTTTCAGGAACATGCATCCTGAAATTCATGACGATCACTAACAAAAACCCTCACTTCTTCATTCCCATTGAATATTCAAAAGAATATTCACAGGAAAACAGCCTTTCAATAGCTTGGAGCATTAACTTACTGCAACAAGTAACTTAAAATTGAAAGTCCTTGCAACCAGAGTTACATTAAAGCTACTGGATGGTCTCTAGACCTCCCAAGAGCCTTGACACATAAGATTATACTAATTTTTAAGATCAGCATCATTTATGGGAAGGCACAATAGTAATACGAACAAGAGGACTGGGCAAAAACAACTGTGGCACATGTCTGGGGATCTGCATTGCCAGAGGGCAACCCTTTTGACCCCCCTTTCCTCCTCATCCTGTCCATAAATCCTTGTGTCCTCAGCTCCCATGGATGCTTTGAAAAAGCTTCACTTCAGGTCGAGAAGAAGTCATAGATGGAGGGCATCTCTTCTTCCCTCTGTTTCTGGAGCAATGCAGGATAACAGAAAAGAGCATGGACTTCCAATGAATACAACCTTGTAGGAGGCTCTATAACAGTTTTGTATAAATATGTATCTCTGCAACAATCTACTCTTTGAGAGGACATCTTTCCATACCCCCTGAAACGCCGTAAGTACATGTGTGTGTGTATACACACTCACACAGCTGCACTATTAGATCACGTTTAGAGCATAATGTACAGTTCCAGACTGGCAGGGGAATCTTTAGTCCATCAACAACAAATTCTTCTATTCTATCAGCACTATATTTAAAATAAATCATGTTTGAAGTCTGGTGCATGTCGCTGCCACACAAGAGAGCAGCCAGGGCTGACTCAGCTGCCAAGAGTGAAAGACTACTGCTTGTGGGTATGAAGGAGGAGGTTGATTAAAAATATTTGGATGTATGCAAGAGGGGCTAAATTCAGGGAAACACCTAAATCAATACACATCAGCTTTCAGTCTCTCTTGGGGAAGGCCAGAAACTACTCACCTGTAGGAAAGTAAATTCTGCTGAACACTTGCAATATAATGATAAAACTTCAATTCACTTAAATGGAAGTACCTGACTATAAAAAGTAATTGATTACATACTATAAAAGAGAAAAGGCAATTACAGGCACAGAATACAGGGAAATTCTATTATATACAGGATGAAAATTACTGTACTGTAAATAAGATAAACTCTCATTTATGTATTTATCTAGAGAAGTTCTGATATATGATGGCTACCTCAGAAAACCATTGTGCCCTGTGAAGTTGTTGAATAAGTAAAATGGAATTTACATCCCAGTGAGCCAGAGAATATAATGTTATCAGTATAAACATTTTATTTTTTCCTTGGTTATAGTATTATTTTTTCAAATTAAAAACCTGATCCTGCAAACATTATCTCTCCTTCCCACAAGCAAATTTAAACATTTCTAATTTGTGCTTGCTCTTAAATAGTCCAAGAACTTAGGGCTTTGATCTGAACATGAGGATTCACCAAACCATTTGAGTAAAAGAATTTTTAATCTTTGGGTGATTATTAAAAATTTTCATTTGGACTTCACATTTTTGGGAGGGTCATTGGATATCGCAAATCATGCTATGCACGGTTCCTCCCTCCTTGAAACCTTTTAACTGGCAGACAGCAAAGTAGAAACCAGTGAATTACAGTCTGTCCTCCTGACCTTTAGGTTAAGCCAAGTCTGCTCTGCAGGATCATCAATGAAGCAGTTTTATTGCCCTCCTTCCAAAAGGCTGCTGAGCATTAAAGCTACACAATGGTTTTGTATTCAAAGGGCAAATCTGAGCACATTGTACAGGGTTTCAAATGCACGTCCTTACTGCTCATAGCAGACCTGATCCACTGAAGTCACTCAGGATGGTATTTTCCTCTTTTAACCTTGCACAGTTAAAGAAACAGATCTACACCTCAGCCAAATCTTTGTCTTTACAGTCAATGGAAGAAAACGGGTCCTTTAGAGTGTGTTTCATCTGACCAGTTTTTAACTTCTACGTGAGGATGGAATAAATTTCCCTCCTGGAGCTCTTGTATTTTTCCATTGATTATAAAGTGGTCACACCATGACTCAGATGACTTTATGAACTTCTAAAGTTAGATAAGAGAAACTAGAACCTCTGGCTCAGAAAGGTATTTGGTTTTGGTTTTTTGTTTTGTTTTTGTTTTACTCCTACAAGGTAGCACCATGGTGCAAGTGTTAGTCAGAACACGAAAATTCTCAGTCTCTACAGTTGTATCTGTGATGAGGAAGACTTCAAAATAACTTGGAGAAGGAAAGGAGTCTCCAGTTCCTTTCTGAGAAACCCTGAGCACCTTAGTGTGCATCTTCAGGGTTACACAGATCTCTGGAGATAAACAGTGGAGCGTTTGTGTACATTAATTCAAATGCATTAAATGTAAGTTCTGAGTTGCCCTACACCAGGTCAGAAAACACAGTGACCTCGTTTTACACAGAAGGCACCTTATGCATTCTCATGCAAACCCCACACAAGCTCCTCAGCCAGCACCTGTCACAGTGTTTGGGGAAGTCTCAAGCAATGGCAGAGTTGTGCCCTAACCCTGTGCGTGGGGTGTCCAGCTTGTCCCTACACGTGGTCACTTCTGTGTTTTCAGCGTTCCCCAGTGGTTCTGCCTGGCAGATGGGATTGATGGGCAGCAGCCAGGACGAGCGTGGCCAGCACAGGGCAGAGAAGGGTACACAGCAATCACTCAAGGGCATGACCGTTTCATGAACTTGATCCAAAGACTGTGAGTGTATAAAACTCACTCTGCTGTAAACCTACAAAGTGTCTGTTCTGTATAAACAGCCTTCACCGCCCCTGCATTTTCGACTTGCAACATTTCAGATGCAATTCTAAGTTGTCATCGGAGACTGGGCACTGAAAGAGGCGGGTAAATCCTGTTCCTTTTATTCTAACTCTGCTTCTGCTTAAAGTAACAGAAAAACAATATTAAATTATTTGAGACCAGAGTTAATCATCTTCTGCTTTGTTCTGTGAACTGCCAGGAGACACTAAATACAAATTTAACACTGTAACATGAGGCACCCTTTCCCTTCCTTAATATTTTAAGAGTTAATTTGGTTTTATACTAATTATTTGATTTATTATATTTATTATTGAAATTTACATGTTATGAGAGAAGGGTTCTAAGCCAGGATTTTTACTGGAATAAAAAGTACAAGTCTGTACTGCTTCTGCAAATGAAAAGTTGGCTTATTTTTTCACAGACATGTGTAACATTCTGAATGCAACAAAAACTGTTTTAGAAAAAGGAAATAATCTGAAAAGGAGAAGAAAGAGATTGAATTTCCAGTGATGTACTTTCATGCATTTGCATTAATACTTTATGCTTCCAGCTCTGCTCTCTCAATAATCCATAAACAAGATAACTGGCTTCTTTATGAAAGAATAACATGGGTCTAAATTTTATATAATGAGATGCAGCTTCTTTTGCAAAAATTACTGAAACTGTAATTGCTAACATAGTACCTGCCCTTAAGAAATGCACATATTTAACTGCATTAATTATAATGTGTTGACTGTATTATCTAAGAAATTGATTTATTTTTTTCCTTCTGATGATGCTAATCAGGTCCTGCGGCAGATTTGGTTAAGTGTACAATTCCCAAGCTTTTATGATTTAATTTAAAATAAATTCTGAGGTGCAAATTTCATTCTCTTGTTTTCCTTTTTTCTTATTACTATATTTCCTCCTGTGCTCCCCAATCCAGTCTAAAGATGAACTTCCCATTTTTTTAAGTCCTGTTTGGACTTAGATTTTAGGCACAAAATCTTCTCTAAGTAAGCAAAATGACAAACTTTAAATAAATTATTTTTATGATGGTAAGATTTTCAATTAATTATTCAAGTACACTGGTGAACAGGTTTGAATTTTAACAATGATAATATAAATGTATTTTCTTTTTATACTTGGGAAAGCCATCTCTTGACCTAAAGCTTCACACACCTCTGCACAGCCTCGAGAGGTCAGCTCTGAACCCCGGGGACAGATTTGTGTGAACACAAAGGCTTCATTGCTGCATGTGTTTGCAATTGGTCTCTGTATTTTTTTATTGCAAAAATACAAAATGAAATAGAACATAATCTCTGCTTTTTTTAGTCATTGTGCTGGATTGATCTATCTAGGATTTATCATCCTTTTTTCTGACCCAGTGCATGGGAATGGCTTTCCAGTCACACCTGACTCATGTACACAGATCAGAAAGAATTCTGGTCTCTGAACCACTAAAGCACAAATTGGTGCTGTAAAATAGGAAGCAAACTAACTAATTTAGCCTGTTACACTTATTAAAACTATATTGTGATTTGGCTTCATTTCACATCTGTATTTCCTGACATTTGCCTTAGAGTTTGAATTCTGCACAAAACTTCAGCATCCAAGAACAAGCAGAAATAACATAGAAATCCAGTGCTTCGTAATATTCATTTTCATTGTGTTAATTATCTGAAAAGCATTATTTAAGTTCATTCAATAACTTCCACAGCTCTCCATTCTCCAAGGAATGGCCTTGAGAAGATCAATGTACCCTGAATCCCGTGGAGAAGACAGAGGGAAGAGTGGGGTTGCTGGATTACAGGATAGAGCAATTATCTTACATGGGTGATACTGGACAAAGAGGCAGACAGGGACTTGTAACTCCCCGCTTGAATGCTGGAAACCCTGCTAATGGGAAGGGACTTCAGGAGATTTGCCACAGAAAGGGAAGTTTGTTTCTGTCTTTTCTCCACTCCATACCATTTTGTTTAACTCCTTTTTCTTCTTTCCCAAGGTGAAACAGGTCAGTTCATAAATCTGTCTGAGTCCAGCACATAGGAGAACTGGTTAATAATGATTTTGCACCCTTACCATTCATACAGATCAGGTCAGTGTTTTGGCTTCTTGACTTGAACAGGAACCTCAGTCTCAGGTCTCCATTTACAGCCCTGAGGCAGGTATATACTTTCAGGTGCAATTGGGAGGAGAATGCCTTTTCAGATGGATTTAGGTTCTGACAAAATCCCATTACACGTTTGAAACAAAGTAGAGCCAGGCTGAGCCTCCTTTCCTTTCTGTCTATTTTTTTTTTCCCTCCTTTTTCTTAATTGTTAAGTAAAATGTGACTTTTTGTCAAGACAGATTAGGCCCTCCCAGAAGAAGAAAAGTTGGCTCGGTCCAGGCACTGGCATGAGGCAGCATCTTGGGCTTAGCTGTGCACAGAGTTCATTCAGGCAAGCATTCACAGGGAAGGCCAAGAGCAGTTAAGCCCACCATCCATAACCTTTGATAAAGAGGCTCGTTGCCACCCTGCCACCCTTCCACAGCCAGTCTCACTCTGTACCTTGTACCTCCTTCTGCAGAGCGGCATGGCCAAAATGGGAGTGAAGCCAATGGAATTATTTCAGCTTCAGAGCCCCATGTCTGGCAATAATCCAGCTTTCCTCTGCATTGAATGTGGCCCTAGCAGACCACCCTGAGCAGCAGCCTACACAGACAGGACTTTCTGTGGAAGCTCTCCACTAGCAGTGCCTGCTCCCCCTCCAGCCACAGCAGCACCAGACCAACACTTGTGATTCTGGATTGGTTTTATTTACTACAGGGAAAAGAGAAGGAAACAAAAACCAAAAAAAGGCCAAAACTTTTCTCAGTGAATCACACTGAACATGCATAGCTGAGGGAAAGGATGGGAGATGGCTGATCATTGTCAATTAAATTCAAAGTGCTCACTACTCAACAAAAGCACCATAGAAATCCCAAAGGTGACTCTGTGGTATTTCAGAGTGGTTCTGCTGCTGTTGTTGCTCTCAGGGTTTTTTCTCAAATCCTGAACTGAGATTTTTCTTCTAGAAATAAAAAAGAATTCCTGAGCTAATGTGTTATTGAAGCACTGCAAAACAATACATTCCCTTTACTTCCAGGGCACATTTTGTGTTCAAAATAAAACAGTAACAAAAATAAAATTACTTTTATGTTATTCAGAAGAGGACTTTGTAAGGCAGCCAAGAATTTTCCCTCATTATTTCAGGCTGTCATTGACCCTGACTTTCGTAATAATAATATTTTTATTACTTTGCATTAATAGGAAACATGAGCCAACACTATCCAGATATAGTGAGATGAGTGATCACATCTCCCAGGACTGCACACATAGCTCACAGCACAAGGGACACCCTTGTCTTCCTCAGCACAGAGCACACCACTAGCACTGCAAAGAAATCCCACCACCAGCCCCACACAGCAGGCAGGAGAGCCCTCAGGAAGAACAGAGGAGCTCCCATCCCAGAAACAAATGAAGGGGATCTTCAAAGGGAGCCTCAGGGAAAAGGAGCAGATTTAAGAATATGGGATACCCAAGAGATGTCAAATGAGCCAGCAATCCCTTGAGAGGCTTTGGGCACACTTGTAGTGATTTCCTCATTTGTCAGTGCTGAACCTCCTGTTTTTAGGATATCATGTTCATACAGACCCCTCTGCCCTCAGCTTGCACATCCCTACATCCTTCCCTCTCTCATCACCTCTTACAAAGTGTTTTAGTTTGGCCATTATTTCAGCACCTGCTTACAGGAATATAACTGATGCCATTGGCTCTTCCAATGAATTGAAGGATCTGGCAGAAGTTTCTTCTTCCCTTGGTCATTCCATCAGATAAGAAGTTCATCACACTTTCCTGTCGTAGATCTCTATTTTTGAAGTACTTCAGATCAAATCATTCCCCAAGTTATTTCAGGAAGCTTCTGCGAGCTCAGAGCAGATTTTCTGTGTTTTCTTTTTTATTATATCTAACCTAGGGATATACACACTGTGACTGTTTCCCTCTTTTAAGGAAACACAGGGTGGAGGGGGGTGTTTCTCTGATCTGACAACACCATGCTGCATGCTTCATGACTGAGTTCATATTCCTCCCACCTACACCACTGTGTTTATTGTCACCCCACCCCCTGCACTCAACTCCATTAGATTCTACAGAAAGCAGTCCTTCATTTCTCTCAGTAAGACAAAAATTCCTACAAACACTTGGCCCAGGTTTTAAACTAGTTACAAACAGAGCCAGAACCAATTATCACCATATCCATTAAATGATCATTTTAGCAGGAGAAAATCAGGAGAAATCATGATTTCTCTGGAAAACAAAATAGTCCATCCATCTGCAATCCCTTTTCCAATGCATGCCTACAGCACCATTAGCTAAAGGAAACTACTACCTCGCCACAGCTTCCACCTCTTCTCCAATAAAAATGTTAAAGGAATTTGAAAGCAGTTATGACCCCGTGTGTGAAAGGTCTCTGATTTCTAATCTCTGGTATGGGGAGAGCACTTTATACTCTTTGTCCCCTTGCAACATTACCCTGCTCTCTGAACACCCAGACTGAAGGTTGCATTTCTCATGTACCTGGTCATGCTTTCCCAAGATGAGTCACTCTCCCTATAACTACTCACTGCCACACCATCTACCAGTTCTCTCCATCTCACCCATTAAAATTAATTAAGCTGTATCAAGTATTTTCCTTAAAAGAGATTATAAAAAATGCCCATTGCCCACTAAAGTGGGGACACCTGAGCTACTTGAAACAACTATTAACTTTTGGTACGGTTAATATCTTGTGGTTGCCTGATTTGCAGGCCTCTTTCAAGAGTAAATAGTTTCATATAGAAAGGGCCAACAAATTGTTGGGATGTTTTTACAATAAGTATGAAATTCTGGGCTGACACAGATGTCCTGCTAACTAGCCAGAAAGTATGAGTGCCCTGACTACTGTAGTGCTATGCCAGTGGAAGAATCTGCCTCTTCATCTAGTGCTTTGAGGATAATTTGAGACCAAAATCTATTCCCAACTGAAAGAACAAGCTGTGTCCAACCCAAAAATTACAAAGAGCTATTCCTTCAGTTTAGGCAATCCATAGGCAATAAGCATTTAGTCTTCTGGCTGAGTGCTGTTTGCTCAATATTCTGCTGTCTACCCAAATGGCAAAATAGATATTCCAGTACCATCTGATATATTTTCTAGGTTACATACAAAGATGTAGGTTTATCAGCAACTTAGGTTTGTAAGTACAAAAACTCTCTTCACAAAGATTTTTATTAAATACCATCAAGCACAAAAAGATTTGTTGCAAGCACCTCAACTTCCTACAGATTTTATGAACTAAATAAACAGACGTAGAAATCTAACACTTTAGTCCTGGTTAGTAGTCTCTTTCTTGAATTTTGCCAGCACATGTCCATTTCCACACAAAGCCCAAGAAGTCAGATTCTTATGCCTATCCTTTCCCCCAAACAATTACAGAGAAAGGATGCATTCTCCTCATGTTACTTCTTCTGTAGCCTGTGAACATGCTAAGGCAACTACCCAGAGCCACTACTTGTTTCAGACAAGTATTTTGATATGAACTCCATGGCAAGTTCAGAATTTACGGTGATCTGACACAGAGATTATTAACTGTAATTTCCACACTTTATAATGCCCAAGGTTCTTAGGCTGTTAGACACCTTTGCTCATTAACTATCTTAAAATGCTCAGTGATTGGGAACAGTGTGCCTTCCTTAATCAGTGCTTCCATAGCAGGCAGACAAATTCTGTAACTCATCACAGAGAAAATAAACTCTTAATTGTATCACTGCCATATATTTTCTCAAATGAATAAACTGACTGAACATGTGATGTACATGAAGTTTTTTTCTGTAGACAGTTTGACAGTCAAAGATAGGGCAAGTCTTAGGGGTTTTTTACTTGAATGCTCTGGTCTTAGCCGGATATTTATGCTTTCTTCAAAGTTATGTTGAGATAACATCTTGCATTTAGTAAATAAGAAAATCCCACTCCATCTCCATCTTCTCTTCACATCCTTTGACAGGCTTTGTGGCTGGAGTCCACTGTGTGAATAGTGTGCGTGTGCTCTGATTCCTGCTCCCCCATCTCACACCACTCAGCAAGAAGAAAGAAGTGACTGGAGGGATGTCCACTTATCAGTCATTGTCAGGAACTGGTGGTGACAGAGGCAAGCTAGCATTCCAGAAATCTCTTAAACAACTGAAATGCAAGAGAAGAAAGGAATCAAAATAAAATAAGATTGCAGACAATGGAAGAACAAAGACTGATATTAAAAATATATAGACACTTTATTGGCACAAAAATAGGTGTTGTAGCAATGCCATGTGTTTGTATGCATAGAAGTAATTAACTGATAAATTGAAATTGTTCAGTGTTCAAAAACATTTTTTTTCAAGGTTTTACAAACTAAGTCAAATTGTATGTATTGAAAATATTTTGTAATTTATGTCTGTGTATTTCTTCATGTCACTGTCTATTAGGATTTCTTTCAGGCATGTGTACTGGCTTACAAATTATTCTAACTTCTATTAAAAATGTTATCATGAAACATTCACTCTCAGCAGTGTTTTAAAAGAATATGCAAATATATATCTTCACTCTCCTGAATATTGAGGGACTAGTCAGCTAATCTTCCACTTCCTTAAAGCAAACTGAATGATACCTTTTAAGGAAATTTAAATTAAATTTTCTGCTGAAAATTGAGGTGTTCAATAGTGACAGAGCTAGGTATAGAACTCTCAAATAGTGTAAGAAGCAAGATGCTACTCCCATAGTATTTCAGCCTTATGCTATTATTAAAAAAAAAACCCTTTCACAGTTTTAAGCAGATTTAGAGTTCCTTAAAGGTGAGTAAGTCACCATAAAGCAACTAAGAATCATGCAGTGAATCTCTGCTCCATGCCCCAGGGCTCTAACTAAATTATTTGTCTTTGTGGCAACAGAATGTGCAGACAATGGGAAGAGCTGAGCAGTCCCCTCCAGGAGGGGATGTTAAAGAGCAAATTAGGCTGTACTCACAAGCAGTGAGAGTTTGTACATGCTGTTGCCCTGCAGGGAGGTGCAAGGCACTGCCTGAGGGCCTTTTTGCAGCTTCAGACTTGTTTCCACCACCCTGATGTGTCAGAGATGGGAAGCAGTAAACCACCAACCCCACCCCTGGAGCAGCTCATCATATTTATAACCTCCATATGTGCACACACTGACCCAGCTCAATTCCTACTTTTGCTCTTCTGCAGTGCCACGTGTCTTTGCCAGAAAAAACAACATGACAGAAAATCCCACAACTGCATATGCATTTTTCTTTAAACAAGTCCAAACCTGTCTTCAACCCCTGATTCACCCTAACTCACCCAAGCCATGGGGTAGTCCTTGGTGGGGTGAGCTTTTGGCATCCTGGAGCTCAGCAAGAAGGAAACCTTATACACAAGCCCTGGGGGATCATTCCATGTACACTGGTGCCTTGGAAGCAGCAGATGGAGTTGTTCCCACCACCACTCATCCTGGCTTCATCAGTAGCTGGACATGCACAGCACACTGCAGTCCCATCTGGTCAGCTTTAGCCAGAGGTTTCAACTTGTCCTGCTTCACAGAGGGGCACCACACACTGCAGCAAGGTGCTACAGGAGAAGAAAGTGAGTGAGGAGGATGCAGCAGAAAGTTAGCAGGACAGACCCAGCTCTTCAAGTGGCTCTGTGTTCAGCCAAGGGGAGTCCCCTGCACTTGGGATGCAAACTCAGCTGCCTTCGGGATTTCATGTCATCCTCCTTCTCCAAACAACCTGGGACAATGCAGCCATTCTTCAGAGGAGCTGAGCAACTGCAGGGCAAGATTTATCCCTCCATGATCAGGGATAAAGCAGCACATCTTGCAGTCTTTCCACTATTTTGTCTGTTAAGGATTTATCTTAAATCCTTACGCAGTGTCAGCCATGTAAAACTTCACGGTTAAACCTTCATTGTTATGTTGGGAGTGACAACTAAACTCCAGGTGGATTCTGAAACATTTCATTTAGCTCAGCGTGGCTTACTGCAGTCCTAATGTATTAATTTCATATGCTGAGCTTTACGTCAGAGTGACAAGATAAACAGTTTCAGAAGAACATTTTTCAGCAATTCATAAACAAAAACCCCAGCAATGGTCCCACTGAGAATTTTTTTTTCTCATAAAAAAGTGTGATCCATGTAAAATATGTGTTGACCATCAATGCAATCTGCAGATAAACAAAAATCTTAGTATTTCATTATTCGCACTTGTCTATGCTTGGTATTGACATAACATAGAGTAAACAAGAACAGACAGTCAATTTGTTTTATACATAAACAGTACTTGAAAATATAGATGCATTACCAGCAATTCTTAGCTTATTATTCTAAAAGGATTTTGTAAATTGCTCTCCTTAGTATACTACCACAATTTTTATAAATTGCTCTATTAGTACAATTTATGGAGATTGTGTCATGCAGATTGTTAGTAAATTGAGTCTGTTTTTCTCATTTATTTTCATTTTTCTTTGTGAGGGCGCAATTCAGAAGAAATACAAGGATCAGATTCTTCTCTCAAGTACTCCGGACAGTGTCTGAGTTACTACACTGGCCTCGTTTTAAGAAAGTGAAACCTAGATCCTGGTTTTCCATGTTTTAAATTCCATGAAAGAAAAAAAGATTCTTCAAAATGTTTCTACAGCTGAGATGGAATTAGTTTACCCATTACTAACAGGATGCTCAAGTATTTCTTTTGTTTTGTCTTACCACGGTATTGGTCTAGACAGTAAATTCTAATTTCATCTAAAATAATGTGGTTAAATTGCCCATAGAATTACTATGACTTAAGCAAGTTTTGAGCAAATTATCAATGCTGGGGAGAAAAAAAAGCACATATAAGAAATTAGCAAAGTGAGAGAAGGGAAAGACAACTAACAAAAATGGGGAAATTATCTTCTCTCCAGGCTGACGTCCAAAGACTCTGGTAGCAATTCCCCTTGCACACAAACCTGAATGAAGCTCCTTTCATTAGACTTTTTTCTCTATCATAAACTATATGGGATGTGTTTTTGAAGACATGCATTCCAGAGGATACAGCATCGCACAGCAAACAACTTAATCTCAAATATTTGGAAAATGTGGGGCTAGACCTTGAAAGCTTTCAAAGAACAAAAGGAATCCCATGGGGTTTTCAACAAGTTTTGTGCAAAATCTTTAATGTTTCCATTCTAAGAATATCCTGGGATCTACCTAGAAGCACTGCAAATTAATGTTTAGAGGACCTAAGCAATAAGGATCATGGATAAACTGAAAGAATATGAAGGGGAGCCAGTCACCCCAAAGAGGCGGGGGATGATTCTGCCTCTCCCCATCTCCAAAGGCTCACAGAGGCAGCAGCAGGCCTGATGGCAGAGGGAAACAAATGTCCCCATCCCTTCCCTCCATAAGAGTTATTTCATGAAGGAGAGGCACAGGAAGCCCATCTTGTCAGGAAAGGTTGGTAGAGGTGCTGGAGGTTGGAGGCACTGGGGAGTGGGGTGTGGGGTGTTACACAAGGAGACAGCCCAGAAATGCTGCCAGAAGCATCCTGTCCCAGCAGCAGCAGGACAGAGGAAAGTAAGAAGCACCTGAGAAATCAGAGGGGAGACAACAGAGACAGGCACAAAAAGTAGAATGCATTAGACCCCGTGAAGTGTAGAGGAAATGTTAGAGATTGTTAGACAGGGGTGAGAAACAATATACACTGAAGATGCATTTAAGGACAACTAACAGTTTCAGAGCAGGACCAGGTAGGGCAGAAAAGTGAGACTGCTGCATATTGTGCTTTTTTATCAAACCAAGAGATTTTGGCAGGTTGTTGCCATCCTGAGTGCTAAGAGGTGTAGTAATGAGCCTCCCACCCTTGGGGAAGGAGCATCCTTTGTGATGCAGGGTTTCTGCAATTTTACTCACCCACACCTCCTGCCTTTTGCCCCTCTTGCTGCTCTAGAGACAGCAACTGCTTCTTAAAATGTGCTTGTGTATTACTCAAGATTGAGCTCAAACTCAGCATTAGCCTTACTTTAATGAGCATAATCATATAACTTGCATTCTTTCATCTGATGGAAAGCACTGGTAAGACAACTGGGACCCTGAGTAAGATGGAGTAATTTACTCTTATTGTTATAGGAGCAATTTGCAGATTATTTTTTCTCTAATATTAATAAAGGCTTAGACAAAAAAAAGTAAATACATCTTGATCGAGATACAAACATATTTTAAAAAGGAAAAAAAATCAAATAAAAAGTCAAGAATTTAAATCGAAACTGACCTTTTAAATGTTTTATATTAATTTTTCCTTTAAATATTTTAAAATTAGTTCCATGGCTTCACAACTTTAATAAACATTTCCAGAGAAATATATAAATGCAAATGTTGTAAAAAACCATGTAACAAGGGTCCTTCATGAACAGTCATGTCACTGCAATACAAGCATGAACTGAAGTCACCTAACCTCCTGATATATAGCCCCTAAGAAAAGAAACAAAAGTTGCATTATTTTCCTTTCATCTTCTGACTTTAGCCAAGAATAATCAGATTATCAGTGGGTCATCAGGTAGTACTCTCCTTGTCCACTTTTCCCCCTCTATTTTTCTTTTTAGAAAACAAATGACATGAATAGAATCATGATGAATACAGTCATAGAATGGTTTGGGTTGGAAAGGACCTTAGTGATCAAAAATTTTTAATCCCCTTACTGTGGGCAGGGACACCTCCCACTAGACCAGGTTGCTGAAAGCCCCATCCAGCCTGGCCTTGAACACTTCCAGGGATGGGGCATCCACAGCTCCCCCGGGCAATCTGTCCCAGTGCCTCACCACCCTCAGGATAAAGAAATTTGCTCCTAATATCTGATTGAAACCTTCCTTTTTTCAGTTTGAAGCCATTCCCTTTTGCCCTGTAACTACATGCCATTGTAAAATGTCCCCCTCTGACCTTCTTGTAGGTCCCCTTCAGGTACTGAAAGGTTGCTCTAAGGATACCACCATCATATTTGTGTAAATGAATGTACAGCAGAATGCAGGTCTCCACAACCACCTGTGCTTTATACAAATATCACACACATTCACATACTTGCAGGTGTCTAATAATGAGCAAGAAATGAGGTGTTTGAAGGAGCAGGAGAGGGTGCATTTCAGGGAAGCCTTTGCCCTAACTCAAATCACTGTTATGTTTTCAGGGTGTGTGACTCATCTAATGAGCTTTTTCTTCCCCTCCCGACATAGATAGAACAGTGAACAAGAAATAAATGACAGGGGTTTAACACATACTACTAGAGAGAAATAATTAGCAACACTGAAGACTTAAGAAAGGGAACTTCTTAAGAAAGGGAAGTGCAACACTCAGCTTGCACTTGCAGGCATTTTTTAAATTCTCTTGTCAAAATAGAAAATGGGATAAGGACTCTTGATCACAGCTTCTGTTTCACTTTCATTGCCATTGATATGACAATAATTTAAAATTTTCTCAGTCCCTAAATTCTTCTAATGCCAGAAATAGATGGTTTTACATAGACATCATAAAATCACTAAAAATTCCATAGAATACACATTCCACCCAGAGCAATGAAAAAAAAAAAATATATGATCTGGTAATGGATATAGCAGGGAAGATTTCAAAGCATCATTAGTGACTAGGATTCAAGTCTCTATGCTGACTTCAAATACATGTGCACGAAGTGAGAACCTGCCCTATTACCAAACAATGAAGGATATAAGGAACCAGCTGAAGTTCTCCCACCAAAAAGCTGATTGAATAGCCACATCTGGTAGGAATCAATCCTCTCTTCACAGGGTGTGAACTTTAGCAACTGAACTTTACCTGCTCTGCACCTACTTAGAAGAAAAAACACTAAATTGTACATAAGGATGAAAGGAAAACGTATGTAATTCTAGGAAAAGAGGCATCTAGGAGAGAGTAATCCAGGCAGTTCAGAGACAGAAAATGAGCAGGCATAGCACAGAGGCAGTCATTACAGCAGGAAAGGGGTGAAGGCAAGTCTGAAGAGAAAAGGATACAGTAGAGGGTTAAGCAAAAGTAAGATAACCAGAGAGTAGTTGAAAACTACAAAGGAAGTCACAGATAATAGGTAGGGAGTCCCAAGACCTGCTTTTAGGGAAGATTAATCTCAGATTGAATTGAATTCCTTTACAGGCTGGGTGATGGAAATGCTCACTCAGATGGCTGGGCAACAGCATTAGGAAACCCTGGTATTCGCTGAGGGGTCAACTGAGCTGAGACAGAAGTCTCTTGGAGCACATCTTTTCTCACCCCTTCTCTCATGTATTTACCTTAGGGGCACGTTTTAAGGGGGCAGACAGCAGGGGGTTTTAAGTTGTTCAGATACATCTGTATGTCAGGTGCTGGCTGTGCTCTGGGGAATTTGGAAATTTTATGAGGTCACACTGAGCATTTCACCCCTACAGAGGGTAATTATAAGGGAGCCCTGCTTTTTGCAAGTGGTTCTTAATTTGAATCACCCCATTTTCTTTGAAATTTTAAACTATGAATTCTGTGGTTTTCTCACTGTTTTTCTCATTTTTGGATTATTTTTCCATCTTCATTGTAGCAAAGTCTGTCCCATTGTTCCAAAAACTAATATAGTAATATGACAGGAAATGCTCTTTTTTTTTTTTTTTTTTTTTTTTTTTTTTTTTTTAATGGGCCAGGATACGAGAAGGTAAAAAAAAGAGTTCAGATACTCTAGAACAACAAAAGAATCAAGTGACAGGGTGAGGCAAGTACAATCATTTTCTTTCTGGTGTTGTTTATACACAACCTATTTTTGCTCATTTTCAAAGCAGTCTTTGTAATCATCAAACCATACAGTAGAGCCTTCTTATTTTGTCTGTAATAACTTTTTATACTCATGCTAATCTAAGTCAACCTAATTTCCAGTTTCTGTACAAATGTTTCTTGGGCTTGGGTAAGTGAGAAGATGGCGATTCAGCCAGTGGGTCTCTCACTACCCTTCCTCACTGTCCTAGCACAGGGAGGGTTTGTAGCTGTGCTCTTCATACTGTTTTTGTCAGCAACACACAACTCACCTCAGCTCCTTTTACCCAGATTTGCTTTCTGAGGGCCCTGAGCAAGACTGACTAAGATTTGGCTGAATCCAGATTTGTGCCCACCTGTGGTCTCCATTTTACTGGTTTTTTTCTCCTTCCTACCCCAGGAGTCAGAAGCTCTATGCTTTCCTCTCTTCCTAGTACTCACAGCCTACTGGTTAGGATTTAATTAACCCCAGATCCTCTCTTCTGCTGTCTGTATCTTCTGAAGAAAAGTCACCAACTCCTCTCAGTCATCTCCACCTAATCTGTTGCTTCATTGTATTCCTGGATGGTTTCATAATTCAAACCCATCTTCCCTATTAGTGTCAGCGGGATCACATCACTGGGTGATTCTGCAAAAATTAATCATCCTCATTTGGGGGTCACCAGAGAAGTCCCAACCTGGTGTTGCCTGTGATGATTTCTCATCTCATTGATCCACTCTTCAATATGATCCCACTAACAATTGTACTGTCAGAACCAAGGGAATGCTAAACAGAATAATAAATCTGAGAAGGAAGAACATGTCTCTGCCCCACAGGAAAAGATTTAAAACAAATTTAAATTTTGATAACTGCAGGACTTTCCACTTTGTGCTTGTATATCAGTAGCTTTTGTCAGAACAGAAAGAACTGGAAGGAAACGGCAGTAAACCAATATAAGCTCTTTGCATAATGGACATGCAAATCCAACAGGCAAATACTGATCAACAAGGTTCCCCCTGGCTAAGTTCGAGGGCAAAAGCAATTTTCCTTGTTTTAGCATCAGCCCTTTCTGTTCCCTAGTCAGGCTGCCGTTGTCTGGTCTCTCTACTTCTCATATCCCAAGATTCCTTACTTTTTAATGACCAGAAAATTTTTGTCATAGCTCATTGTCAAAGCGAATTCTCCCACAATTAGTTTTCTAGACATACAAACATGGAAAAAAATGCAAGCAATATTTTGCATTTCATTTTTTCACCTTCAGATGGTTGACAAAGAAAAGAATGCAACACACCACTGTGTTTCTGCAAACACACAAAAGCATCCTTAATCTAATGAGAACATCCATCCCATTTAGATGCCTGAGTTTGAAGTGCTCAGTTACAAAAGAGGGACTGTATCTGTACATGAATGCCAAATATTGGTGGAAGACCTGTTGGGACATGTGGGCTAACAACATTTTGGAGAAGTTTGTCTTTTCAACATTTACATGAACCTTCCAGATTCCATAAAATCATAACATGGGGTTATGCTACCTTACTGAGGTACTGTAAATAATGAATGAGTGGCATAGCATGGCATCCATCAGAAAACAGGGAAGACAGGAAACGGGTAAGGTAGGAGTAGTTTTGTCAAGATGTGAACACTGCCTGTTCATCTGTTTGCTGCTTCTCCACTCTCAGGCAGAACAACCCTGAAAAAAAGAAAGCAGTGGCCCCTAACAAGGTGCTCTCTTCACGAAAAACTGTCAAAGCCACTACTGGACCAGAGAACACCTTGTCATCTTTGAACCTGAAAGTAAAAGTCCATTTTGTATCATTTCAAAAGTATTGCTTTTCAACTACTATGTCTTTATGTGTTTTCTGTGCCTGGACAGGGCTCAGACCAAAAGCAAAGCTGTCATGGTCAAGCACCATCCGAGTCAGAACTTCGAGCTGTCTGATAGATTTTCTGTGTCATGCAATAGCTCTGTGTTCCCAGCTGCAAATTATACATAATAACAAAAATCTCTGTTGCTTGCAGAGACTGTCCACAAGCCAGAAATGTCCAAAACACTTAGTGGATAAGGACAGTCCCTGTGAGCAAGGCAAATAATAGCAATGTCAGTCTGGTTTACGAGGCACACACCTGATCTACAAAACAAAAAGGCATCAAAAAAGAAGCTTCATTGATCACAAAGGGATAAAGGCATTTCCTTCCTGTTTGTAGAAAGTTTTCAGATATGCAGCTCTAAAGTGCTGGATAAGAAAAAATCCTTCCTGATTTACATCTCCTGAAATAGATTTAATTAGTTGTGGAGTATCATAAAATGCCTAGGAAGTAGCCACTTGCTGATGTATTCACCTGGGAGCAATTTGAAGAGCTGTTCTTCAGTCCTGTAGACATGTAAGATGAAAAAATAGACAGATCATTAGCCAACAATGAAATTAAAAAGAAAAATACAGTGACTGGAAAAAGCAATTATCACCTCCATTAAATTTTATCCAATTCACTATCAACTGTGGCTGGACAAAGGGACAAAAATTGGTGTCCCAACACTTCCTTGGTAAGTTGGTGCATTCAGGACAAGAGGAGATGAAATGTAGCCCCCTGCACAGAGGGTTGGGTAGGACATTGGCATATCAAATCACTCACTCCTGGGATCACAAAATGTTCACAGGGAGCTGGAGAAATAAAGCTAGCACTGATGAATAATTCAGAGACAGGACCTGAATTTGGAGCTGCTACTCAGACCTGAAGTGAGTAGCTGTTTTGCCTACAGAAAAGCCATGGGGATTTCTAAATAAAGTAATATTTTTCATAATGTGTATGAAGCAGTCAGCAAGAGTCTTCTTCTGCTCTCCATGGGCAATCCTCTTGCAGGGCAGACCCCTGCCTCTGCTGACTCTTAGTAATTGCATGACTTGGTGAGTGGTCACAATATCTGCCACCGGACCAGGTATCCATGGCAATGTGTGTCAACCTTCCCTCAGTTCCAGGTGGTGACTCCTGTGCCTGTCTGCACCTTAGGGATTTCCTTCCCTGAGCCATGGCACCATCATTCTCCCCTATTACAGCAACAGACTTATTAGGGCTACAGCTACATTGCACAGAACAAGCTTTAAAATACTTTATTAAATTAACAAGAATGCACACCAGTAATTTTCTAGCTTATTCTCTCAGCTGTATCCAGGAATGTTAGTAGATCATCATTCTCCAAGAATGCTGTCAAATTAGGATCTCCAAACTAAGAGGATGAAGTTTATTTTGAATACTTGTAATGTCTGTGATTAAATATGTACATTTCTTATTTCTGTTTTTCAGGCTTGCTCTGAAGAATAGATCACATTTAATGTCCACCATATGGGAAACAGCCCACCAAACGAAACACTACTTGGGATAATTTCACGGGAATTCAGAAGAACACAAAATTAATTAATTTTCCTTCTGGTTCTCAAAAAGTACCTAGACAGAAGGGAGGCTTTATGAGATGCTAATTTTCTCTCTGTCCCAAAATACCATAGGAATAATTTTCTTGATGTATTTTGCTATTTCAGATTCTTGTCCTGATCAGAAATGAAAAAATTCAAAGGATGAACAAACGTGAAAGGTTAGCAAAACATATTTGAACCTCAAAAATGTTACATTTGCAGTTTTGGAGAAATCTAAATGTCATTTCATGCAAACAGATTTTCCCACAGCTCTCCTTAATTCTTGGAGAACATGATAACAAGGATACAGTCAAGAGGTAAACCCAAGATTAATGAGACATAAGAGAGGCACTTAATGGTTGAATCTGTGGGATGATATGCACAGGAAAATGATGAAATGGTCATGAAGCATGATTCAAGAGTGAACTTCACAAGAAAAAATATGTATCACAGGAAATATATTTGCATTTTAAGAGGAAAGAACTCAATAACCCAGCAGGGTGTTTCCGTTTCTAATTATTTGCTACTGTGATTCAGTGACTGGATCCTGGGTTTTGTGAAAGTGCTTCTGTACGCTGCATGAAAGAGATCAAAAGTCATCCATTTTTATGCTAATGAAGTTCAATCTCAATACAAGATCTGCCTTTGCAGGCCCTTACAGAAATACAGCATCCAATTAAAAGCAGCCCAATATCTCTATTGACATGAAGCTCTACAGCAGTAGGCACATTTGCAGTGTCCTACACCATCTTAGTCAATTCTTTTTAGGTAATTCATTGCTCAGGTGACAAATTTCTCAGCTTTGTTTGCTGACAAACACAACCTGTATTTTCACATTTCCTTTCCTCCAGGATCCTGGACCAGGAGTACAGAGCTAGGAAGTACCCCACACTGCAGAATATAAGAGGATAAATTATTTTGAAGTATTTTTGACAACTAGTATAAAACACTGAAAGACCTCAAATGTTCCTTTTGCAAAATATGGACTATTTGTCCCATTTGTCTTAACATTTTCCTTGGAGAATAATATATTCTTTAAATGCTGCGATTTTTTTCTTTAATGACAGTGCTGCAGATTGTCTTTTCCCATTTTTGTCACTCTAAACCACCAATCATAATTCTTAAATCATTTCTCTCAAAGAAAAGACATTTTATTCACACTGATAGCACTCTGATATGTGTTCGCTGACAATAAGCAAAATGGGAAATTATCAAGATGCCAATATTTTTCAAAGATATTCCTGAGAACAGATGAGTCTAGGTTTTATACTAGCCTTCAAGTTGCTTTAATATAAAGTTTCTTAGTTCCAATTTAAAAAATAATTTGTGAGAAACCCAGTCTCTGTATCACAAGGTGCTGCATTTCCATGACAATTTTGGAAGGTGAATTTTCACTACTTTCTGGGTGTATGATTCTTATTCTATGAATGGTAGGCTGGTTTTCATTTTTTAATTCTGGAAGATTAATTTGTTGAAGATTAGTTAATAAGCTTCAAGCAGCCTGCTTTTCCCTACTCTGTCATGTTAAGGACTTGACCCTACCTGACAGCATGAATCAGAAACCGATAGCAGGGTCTCTCATTGCACCTGGTAAATGAAACACATATACAAGTACCAGAAATTAGTTTCCTTCCTCAAAGCCAGAACCTTCTGGGACAGAAGAACAGGAGAACAGGAGTACAATCCAAGCCACTAGACTTTGGAAGGAAATATGAGACAGGACAAGTAGCAATAAAAGAGAAGAGACAGAAGAAAGTCAGGTTTTTCCTTCTTCTGGACTCTACTGACAGTAAATTTTATTAGAAGTAAGATCCATCACATTGTTAAAAGGGTTCACAACCTGGCTGCCTTTCTATGTTTTGCTTTGACAACCAAATGCAACACAGGAGAGGGGAAGGAGGAGGATGGCAGCACTGGACACCAGCTGCCATAAGGAGTTCACGTTCTTGGGGAGAGAGGACTGTGGCTTTCCATGTACGTCATTTATGCTACAGTTCATAAGAAAAGGATTTCATATATGAATAAATACAAGACTGAGTTTAGGAAAGGCAAAAAATAATATTATCAGAACAAAACAGGCCTCCAAAAGGTAGCTGCAGTCCTAAACTCCACTCTGTGCTGCAGGGCATGCAAGTGGCTGTCCCCACCACTGGCCCCTTGCCCAGGGAACAGGGTGGCATCCAGCCACGGCAGCCACAGGTCAACAGACAGCCCTGCTCATCCTCTCCATCCTGCCTCTGGGAGCTGGGGAAGAGGCTCAGCCCCTGTCCCTTCTGGCACCCTGCACAGAGACCAGCCTGTGAGGTGACTGTAGATGTGACTCACTCACATCCCTTCCAGGACTTCCTGGCGACACCAACAGGGAAATGTTTAATAAACCCTGTAGCACTGACCAGATTTGGGGAACACATATTTTACTATGAAAACATGGAGCAATGAGCCTTGCTAATAATGCAAATACAGTGCAAGTCATTATACATGAAATGTTTGAGTCTCAAAAGGATACCCAGAGGAGTGTCACAGCTGTTAAACAGCCCTATGCCAAGTGCTCAGCACAAATATTGCTCTGAGACACTGCACTCCTCAGAAGCCTCCTGGGTGAAAGGTATCACCTGGGCATCCCTGGTGCTACTAAAGGCTTTATGGTAAAAATGAACCCATCAAGATGCCTTCTTTGTTCTGACTTACTTCCAAATTGGGTTATTCAACTACTGACCTAAGACATCAGCTGGATTATGTATTTATCCCTTCCCTCGATAGACTGGTACAGCATGTGACTATACACCATTAAACAGCTGTTGGCTTTCCAGCAAAGCTGGCCATCATTCAGCCATGGATAAAATAATTATGTACAGCACTTCATTGTGTCTAGCCATCCCAAGACAGCTGCTCAAGCGGTAAAGAAACAGATTTCAGGGAATTTGCCCCCGGCCCCATTTCTGAGGTGTTGCATGACCATGACCAGCACTCTCCAGCACAAAGGGCTGTGTAGTAAAGCCTCTTTTTAACCCACAGATGGGTGTGTGCAAAAAGGCCCATAATGAACTTCAGTCTGAGCTGGGGGATTTGGTGTGGTTTTATAATGCTGCTTTTTTAAACAAGGTATCCAACTCTCTAGGGCTGCTGTAGGTAATCCTAATAGGTACTTAATGATTTTCTTCGTTTTATTTTTTAGGCTTGAAGTATAATAATGTTACTGTGCTACACATCTTCTAAAGATAAATCTTTTTCTATTTATTATTTTCTGATCGCCTCTTGGACATTATGTACTTTTGCTTCAAACTCTCTCTCATTTGTAAACTGCATTTGAGAACAATTTATGAAGCACCATTTAAACCAAGAAGCATTTTTAATGAATATATTTTGCAAAGGGCAGCAGCACCACGAATAACACTAATTAATAGCTGTATTTGATCTGGGGAGGAGGAAAAAGCAAATAGAAACTCAGATATTGATTTGTCCAGTGGTCTGCCTATTGTAGAATAGTAACCCTATGTGTTCTCCACAGTGTTCCATTTTCATTTCTTTTCTTAGAAGAAATGTACAAGTACAACATCTGAGCAGAAATAAAAATTGGGAAATTCTCTTTCTGACAGCATACAGTAAGTAACATGTTTCTTTTGGCACTTGATCAGAAGCCACTCTAGTTTTAATACTGCTGAAAAACCCTTGATTGCAGGGACACATTTTCACTTCTTGCCTATTTGTTCAATATCTACAAACTGATAAAGCAAAATAATGAGACCAGTTTAATTTTCAAAGAAGAAAACAAGCAAATATTGTTTATTTCTTTAAAGCTTACCCAGTTGTGTTCTTTGCTTTCTGCATTTGTCAAAAGCTTACAATTTTCTTTCTCTGCCTGCTCCTTCAAGACCTTACCTAATGACTTGTAAGTATGATCCTCATGAGCAAATGAGGGTGCATGGAGAGTAGACGAGGGCAGATTTCACAGTCAAGGGCAAACAAGCCCGGCCCAGAGGTCTGTACTTCCCACACTGCACACAGAGCCTGTCATCTTAACCACCAGCTCGTTCCACCTTAGCTCAGGCTCCTCCAGTGTTGATACTGAACGCCCTGATTCCCTAACCCTTGAGCAGCCTTTCTAGCACAGCCCACCAAACTTGCTGCTCTATTATTAAGTATTTTGTCTCAACACCTATGTTGCCTCTCAGAGCTTTCTGAGAGTATCCTATACTCCCACTGCCCCCTTATTGCACTTCACATGAAACAGCCCACTGTGTGACAGAACGTAACAAAAATTAAAATAGACTTCTTTAACAATACTGTATATTGTTAAACAATATTTTAACCTACCACAGTGTAATAAGATTAGAGAGATGATTCTAAAATATGTCAAATAAAAAATTAAAAATATAGGGACTTTGACTATATCCATATCTCTTTGGTATTAAAAAAAAATAAAATTAACCCTAGAGGTGGAGAAATAATGGAAAGCCATTAGGACATTTCCAGGGTTGCAGTAAGTCCCTCCATGTCCCTGTCACATTGAGAAGTAACACAAATACAACACATTTCACTGTTGTCATTTTCTGGAGGATATTTTTTATATGTAGGACACCTGGTAATGGGGAATGACAGGGAAATTCCCTTGGGTCTCAGGGCAGGGTGATCCAGCAGTGCCAGACCTCCTGCACCTTGGTCACTGCTTTCTCCTTCTCGCCAGCTCTTTGTGGACAGCTCGAGAGCTCTGCAGCCACCAGGACTGGCTCTGGGTTACAACAGGAGGGAAGGAAAGGAAGGAAGGAAGGAAGGAAGGAAGGAAGGAAGGAAGGAAGGAAGGAAGGAAGGAAGGAAGGAAGGAAGGAAGGAAGGAAGGAAGGAAGGAAGGAAGGAAGGAAGGAAGGAAGGAAGGAAGGAAGGAAGGAAGGAAGGAAGGAAGGAAGGAAGGAAGGAAATTTCAGATGGCAGGGAGAAAGCAGCTGTAGAGAGAAAGGGAGAGAAGTGAGGATTTGGTTTGCCACAGGACCACAAACCATTTCACTGAGATAGCCTTGCTCCAGGTTTTTTCTATAGGGATTCTTCCTGATCAATAGAAAGGAATGCCTAATTGACTGCTTACCAGTATTCTCTGCTTTGGAACCAAATTACTAACATTTCTCAGGTATGCACATTTTAATACCATTATGTGTTTGGATTTCTTCCGGGTTTTACATTTACTGTGATTTTCCAGGATTTATGTTCTGGAATTTCCTTTGTAAAGCAATATGAGATTTACAGATAGTCAAGTACCCCTCTAGTGGAGCAGGCATTGTTGTTGTTGTAACAACGTGGTCCTCAAATGCAGAAATTTCACATGTGAGTCCATGATGAACCAGAATGTCTGATGGGAGTTATAAAAAACATTAATTGTTGGTTACATTAAGGGCCAAAACTCATTCAGCATAATGACAATGAGCAATGGTGCAGCCTGATGAAATTACTTCTAGTGGCCAAAGCCTAAAAAGCCATCCAGGAAGGTTCTCTCTGATAAATCCATGGTCAGGGAGAGGAGGCAGTGGCATCCCCAAAGTAAGCTGCAACTCAGCAAGGCACAGACATCACCTCAGCCGCTGCATTCAGAGTGTGTTTCTGTGGCAGATATGCAATATATTCTTTGCTCTCCATGTGATTAATTTCCAAGGTTATTAGAGCTGTTTTGCTGAATGTTAACCTCCAGTAAGCCAGTGATGCTGCCTGCTCTGTTCATGACACCACCACCACCACTGTATAGATGATCTCATCTTTCAGGGACTTTGCCCATCCATCCCTACCACCTTGCAGAGCACTGGCTCCCTGCAGCAAATCAGAATGAAGGGGAGGCTCACTGGCTGACTCTTCCCCTAATTTGTGTCTGTCCCCTGGACATTTCAGTGTGTATTGAAAGAGCAAAATAGGCCAACTGGACTCTAGCTGGCTTTGCATCATTTTAAACAGGTATTATGGAGGCAGAGGAAGACATGCATTTAGCTAGAGCGACACAGAAATGCAGTATTTCTTTTTAAATATGCATAGACAATTTAAAAAGAAAAATACTATGATTGCTTCAGGACTGCCTTTGGCTCTGATTAGAAAGAGCTGAGCAAAGCCAAATGCTCAGCTGTTTCTGCAAAGAGATTAACACCTGTTGAAGATGGAATAAAAATATGTGACAGAGTTTAAGAGCAAATATCAAAAGATCATTATTGTAAAACAGTAACACCAGTGACTGATCGCATCCCCACCCTGTCACGCTACATCATACCTGGGAGTCAAAAAAGCACTTTAACACATCCACAGCACATAAGCAATGTGTGCACACATTTTCAGCTCTTCATCCGCAGCTGGGAGAATGGCTTCTCGACCCTGTTATCCAAAGAAAATTTACAGATGGTATCAGGTCGTCATGAAATGACATCTACCCAGGCATGCCATGTACACTTGAGGCAGACAGCTGTATTACAGCATGTGTTGTTATAGTTCATGCTAGTGTCCCATTTGGGGTAGGAGGAACGTTCCTAGTTTTTTACAAGGCAGCCCTTGAGGTACATACAGACTGGGGAACAAGAAGTTGGAGAGAAACTCCATGGAAAGGCACCTGTGTATCCTGATCACTGGCAGGTTGAACATGAGTCAGCAATGCCCTGGCAGCCAGGAGGGCCAACCCTGTCCTGGGGGGCATCAGGCACAGCACGGCCAGCTGGGCAAGGGAGGGGATTGTCCTGCTCTGCTCTGCTCTGGGGCAGCCTCACCTCCAGTGCTGGGGGCAGGTCTGGGTGACACAACATAAGAAAGACATTAAGCAATTAGAGAGCATCCAGAGGGCAGCAGAGATGGTGAAGGACCTTGAGGGGAAGCTGTATGAGGAGCAACAGAGGGCCCTTGGCTTGTTCAGCTTGGAGAAGAGGAAACTGAGGGGACACCTCATTGCACTTCCCTCACAATGGGAAGAGGAGGGGCAGGCACTGATCTCTTCTCTGTGGTGACCAATGACAGGACCCAAGGGAATGGCCTGAAGCTGTGTCATGGGAGGTTTAAGTTCTTCCCCCAGAGGGTGGATGGACACTGGAACAGGCTCCCCAGGGTGTGGTCACAGCACCAAGCCTGACAGTTTGGACAATGCTCTCAGGTACATGGTGTGACCCTTGGGGTGTCCTGTGCAGACACAGGAGTTGGAGTCGATGATCCTTGTGTGTCCCTTCTAACTCAGGATATTCTGTGATTCTGTGTGTGATTTCCCACATTTCTATTCCCACGTGCTGCAGGCATAGTAGGCACATGTTGTACCTCCCTTTCTGTAGTCTGAAGGCAGCCTCCTGCCTCAGGGACCAGAGTTTCCCCTCGACCCCACAATGCCAGCCTTGCCCAAAACAGGAAAAAAAAGCTTGGCACTGCCAGAGCTCCCCCACCACCCCAAAGTGTCCTCCCAAGGGCAGCAGAAAAGTGCCAGGCCCTGTGTGCTGCTCAACATTTCTCTGAGGCTGATGCTGAAACTGAAATAAGTGACCTCACGTTTTTGATCCCAAAACAGTTTCTTTCCTGATGAAGGCCAGCTGCAGGAGCACTCCAGATCACGGTGTGCTCCCCAGCTCATCAACACTGATCTGTGCAGTGGGGACTACCAGGCTCAGTCCAGGATGTGGAACTGCCCACACTCCCAGGAATGGAAGCACTCCAGGCCATGTTGAAGGTTACACTTGCAGGCTCACTGAGAACATGCCTCAGGAGTGCCCAGTGGTGCAGACATACACCAATACACACCACCCCACAGCTGTGGGCATGGTCCACCCCTGTCCCGAGGTGAGGAGCCCACAGCTGTGACCACTGGGATGGTGGTGGTGGGGACACAGCCTGGGGCTGCACTCTTGGCACTGATGAGACCTCCACAATCTCAGGTGTGTGAACTGTCACTTCCTCCCTTCAAGAGTAAACATTGCAGCTGTACCTGAGCCACATTTGGGGGTGTTCCAAAGCTGCCTATGGTTGTGGAGCCCATGCCACCCAGGCCTCCCACCAGCATCTTCCCTCCAGCTGCTAGAGTGCTGCCACCTCTAGTCATGGACAAACCTGGCTGAGGCCAAGGCCACCCCTGGCTTTCCTCTCCCTGCAAACTGACAAACTGCAGCTTGCTTTTCTCTTGCAGATATGTCATTCTTCAGGCTGGAAAAGCTGGTGAAATGGCTGTGTCCAGTGAATGTCCCTGCACTGTTTCCCCACTCCCAATGGAGGCAATGGCTCAAAGATTTACACCAGCTAAAAGTTTTGAGGCATGTCTCCTGAAAGCAAATTTACTTTTATTCCAGAAGGTATTAATAATAGAAAAGCCTGGGTTCTGTTGGCTGATTTCTTTACTTTTTCTCTGGTCACTTATTGCAGCTCCATTTATTTGTTCCTCTGATTTCAGTTTCTGTTCTTGTTTCATTTTGATTCTAGTTTCCTCAAATATTATGTACATAATTTAAGTAGCAGTATTCAAATTAAAAAAAATCAAAACAACAACAACAACAAAAAAACCAACCTGGGAGTCACCTGTGTAACCCAGAAGCTATGAAAGGATGCAAAATGCAGAGAGCACAGAGAATGAGCAAAAATACTGACATTTTTATTCTATTTTCTTTCAGTGTTGTATACGGAATGTTGTATTTCTCATGTTATTAAAAAAAGTTAGATAGAGGAAGGGTTCTGAAAATGTACTTTGAAAGGATAAAGAAACTGGAAGACTATCCATAAGAAGATAGACTGTAAAGATATATATAGAGAAAAAAAAAAAGATGATGTGCAGTAGGTATATCTAATAATGGATTTTTAGAGAAAGTAATTCAATATATCCATTTTCCATGCTATAAAGGAAAGGTGCTACCCCTTTGCACTAGAATTTCTTTCAATGCTTGGTGAAAGACTATTTATTCATTAAAATTGTCAAATTTTCAGAAAGTCATTGCAGAGGTTTAAAAGTAATTCAGAATAAACATCCACATGTTATTCTTAGTGTATTATTAAAGAATTTATTGCTTTATACTCTTCATCTTGAAATATCTTGCTTATACCTCTGGAATATCTATTATGAGCTTCATTGTTAGTAGCTGGACTAGGCTGACCAATAATAGAAATGTTGGGGTTTCTGTAACTCTCCAGACTTCTCCAGGTCCAAGTGAGAAGGGTAAAGCCACCTATTTATTCTTAAATGCAGTAGTTTATTACTTGGAGCACTTGGTTCAAAAAGCCATAACATTTTGCATGTCAAATACTGCAAACTAAAAAAGTAGAAAAAAAGAGGCTACTGAAACTAAGACAAGGTTAATAAATCTTTTTAATGCTTGAATAGCTAACAAGGAAGGGCATGCAAGGACAGACTTAGTGATATAATCATTACCAAAAAAGGATTTTGTGTCACCTACTACAGAAGTGTAGAATTTAAAACATTTGAAATTATTGCCTGAACACGAATTTCCTTGGGCCAAAATACCATATTTCTGGTAATTGCTTCATGCCATTATCTGCAATCACAAATTATTTCACTCTGCCATTCACGTGAAAATAATCCAAGGACTGTTGATGCAAGTTTGAACCTATTTTTTCTCTGGGCTGTCACTTTCAGGTGAATGTTGTAGAACAGCATTTTTCACTGCCAGGTTCCCTCAACCAAATGGGTCCATCAGGCTACAGCACACAGAATCAGAAAAGTAGTAGTAGAACCCTCTGTTTACAGCTTTTAATGGTTCCTTTACTTCTACAATTGGCACTGTAATTATTTACTATTTACTTAATTATTTACTTCTCACATCCCAGTTTTAAGGGTCCCCCATTTTAAGAATCATCAGATCTCACTGCTGGAAGAGGCAGTCCTGGTGTTTTTTGCTCACTGAACCCAAAAGTTACTGTATCGGAGAGAAATTGCCACCTACATTGATATAATAGTGTTCTCCCTAAAATGAGCCTTCAGAGCATCGTTTCTGTTCAGAACTTGCACAAAGTAATCAAAATGAAACTTCTGCTAATTGCCTAAGCCATCAGAAGTTCCCCAGTAATTTGACAAGCTGCAATTAGCTGCATATTTTCCAGAGGGACACTTTGAGAGGGGAAAAAAGGCGGCGGGAATGAGGAATCCTGTGGAAATGCGAGATTTCAATGACTTGCATTTCCTTGTATTTATGGATATAACCCTACAAGCGTAGTTAGAGCTTTTGTTACTTGCTTGTGACAAAAGCCTGTGTGTACCACAACAGAGCCAGTCCTTGGGCCTCTATTTGAAGCCCTGCCAGGCAGGCATCCATGGCAGCAAGCTACCAAGCTCTGCAGCTGCCCAGGGAGCCAAAGGCTTGGCAACAAGGCCTTGGCTGTGGGCTACCACAGCTACATTATCACCTCTTTCAAGCCAGGTTGGGCATGTCCATATGAACATCAGGAGCAGTTTTGGCAAGAGAGCAGATGTGGCTACACTGCTCCATTTTTTTTCTCTTTAAAAGCACACTTGAGCTATAAAGGCTGGAGCTGAAAAACATTAATCTTTTCTGACCATGCATGAAAGGCAGCACAAGGCAGAAGTTATTGAATCCACATGTGAAATGGGAGAAATTGAGCCCATTTCTTTGTGCTGGTTTGGTTATTACAGAAGTAGTCACCAGGCAGAGCACACCACAGACAGGTCTGTAGACTACAGGGTAACCTGCCAGTCCATGTCCGTGGTGCAGAGAGAGGGGCTCTGGTCAAACAACCTTCTCGCAGAAGGCTGTGGGTGTTCCTTACCAAGCCAGCAGTAGCTCCACATACTCCACATTCTCCTTTGAGAACAGCCCTGTGAAAATCCAGGATTTGTTCCCTGTGCACTCAGGTACCAAGGTAAGCATCTTGGCAAAGGAAATCACATTTTTCTGAAAAGAGTTATGATCTCATTACTGAAGGTGGGAGGTTTTTCTTTGATTTTGGCTTTTTTCTACCCATTTGTTCAAAGCAGAAATCAAATGGACATGTTTAATAATTATAGCAGTGTGCTTTGGCAAGCTCAGTATCTCTTTTCAAGTAGTGGCAGCTGAATATGGTAGGCAATTCCCAACCTCCTACCCCAGAGTGGGTAATCTCTGTCTTCCTTTTCTGTTCATTTCCTCAACTGCCAAATACTAAACAAATATAGAAGGAATGCTGTCAGGTCACATCAAGACCTGAAAATTTGGAGTTTCTACCTACCAACATGAACAAGACTCTGCAGACAAAAAATAACCCCTTTACTTTTACCTCTATATAATAAATAATAATAATAATCAAAAACTAGTTAACATGTAAGGCAGAAACCTTCATATTTCAGTGTTGCAGAGGTTCATCTCTGCACAGGTTCACTTGTGCAATTGAGTAAATTGCCAAAGAGAATTTAGGTCTCTCACTGTTGCTACAGGTGAGGGAATTGGGGGAGAGGGGGGATGAATTCAAAACGGAAAGGTAAATTACTTTTTTTTTTAAAATGCCTCCATGTTTCAACCTGGGGAGTTTGATTTAATGTGGTAGGTGTTCTTGGAAGTGAGCATTCCAGATTTCATGTGCTTTTTGAGCTTTAATTAAATAATTTGAAAAAGAATACCATATGTGCACAGACTTCTCAAGGGATAAGCATGAAAATTTCTACATTGATATTTGCAGACTGTTGAACTCATACCAGCATGGAAGGAGGCTTAGGGATTTTTCATTTCTTCCAAATAACTGCCTGAGCAGCTAGGAAACTAAGTGGGCATCTAGTAATCTTTGTCACATTCTCCAAGGTTAAAGTTCCCCAACAAAGAAGCTACTGCATTACTGAGAAATTTTCCCAGAAAGAAAATACACCTTTATGAGTGTTTTTGTTCTCCCATAGTAATAATAAAAAAACATGAAAGCACACATAATGCAGCAGTCAGTACCTATTCTAGCTGTGCAGTAAAAAGCAAAAGGAGCCCAGAAGAACAAAGGGAAGGCGTGAATAAGTGCTACCACAGGCACCAGGTGGAGCGGCACATCTGTACCCTGGCTGACTCACTCACCCTGCTTGTTTTTATACACATCAGCCACCAGACAAACACCACTGTTATGTGCAGCTTTGATAATGTAATTAGTTGGTGATTTAGCAACAGTCAAAAAAAAAAAAAAAAAAAAAAAAAAAAAAAAAAAAAAAAGGACAGTAATCATGGCAGGGCTAAAGAATGAAACACCACAGAAAGGAGCTGAATTAGCCCCTGCAGCCAGCAATTTTTTGTGCTCTTTGGGTAGTTTGTCAGACTGTAACAATAGAAGTGATTTTGGAAGTAGGAGCAGTTGATAAAGTGGCAATGCTGCTGATTGACATCCCTCTTCCAAACTAAGGAAATGTCTGTGAATCTGTAGTATAGAACTCCCTTTAAAAATATATATTAAAACCTGAGTAACTACTGCAAGTGCTGTTTCTCTCATCAGAAGGATGAGGTGAGTGACACCTACACAAAGGGGACTACAAGGAGGCAGGAGACAACCAGACCTGAGGTTTAATTCTGATAGAAACTCACAGCTCTCTCATCAAAAAGAAAGCCCATCTCTATGCCTTCTGCTGAATAAAAAGACAAGCATTAAAAGTAACAAAAACGAGTCCCAGTCCTCACTGCAGCCACCATGGAACAGGCCACCAGCATCAACTGATGTAAATATCTGCTGAATTCTGCTATTAAAAAGACAAGAAATATTTTCTGTTAGGAAGAAAGCACTGGAATTAGCCTTTGCATTCATTAGAGGTACATATTACAGAGATTATGCATTTATTAAAATATGTAATATAACTGCAATTTTAGGCAAAGGCTCTGAGGGCTTACAACACGATCCCATATTTTTAGTTTGTGATCTCTGGGATCACAGACTGGGAAGAGAGCTTTTACCCAGTCACTTTATAATTCATCTCAGCTGCCTCTCTCTGCCACAGAGGAAATTCATTCAAAAAAAAAGCTAACCTGAAGTCTCCTACTTAACTTGCTGCTCTGTATTTATGCTTAGTATGTTCCCTTATAGGAAACTATATAGAAAACAAGCATTTTATGCACAACTGCAATTTCCTTTGCAAAACTTTGTGCAGGAGAAATAAGAGCATCATGTTTGTAACCTTAAGACTCAATACGGGCACAGTTCTGTGTTTAGTTTTGGGGTTTTTTTCCAGCTAAGATCTACAAAGCAAGAGACCAACTCAAGTTTTATTAAAATATGAAAATGGTGTTCTGGAGTTGAAGGCAATCCTAAACTTCCAACTATTTCAGATATTATCTCAGAATTTTGTCATTTTGAAAACAATTCCAGATTGTGGGATCTCTAAGTTGGAGATGGTTTTGTATTTAACATTTCTTAACTTCCAGTGCATTCTAACTTAAATTCGACAGTAAACTCATCTTAAGAGCTTGAATGTGGAAGTTAAATTTTGATTTAATTAATCATAATCAAAAGATCTGTCAAGGCAGGCTTTCTTTTACTGGCTCACTCTGATCTTGAGTTTTCACTTAAATAAAGAAATAAATAAAACCTCACACCTTCCTAACTTTGAAGGAACTTTATTAGAATGAAAATTACTGATCCAAAGTTTATTCTCCTTCAGCTACTCTTGCTTGGGCACAAATTCTCCTTTACAATTCTTCAGTCACCCTCCTCTCTAGTGTTTTGGAAAAAAAAATACACATATATATATCCACTGGGAAAAAAAAAAGTTAAAACCTAAGCATTAATTTTAATTTTTCTCCTAATAAAATGGGAAATACACAATGCCTTAAATCTTAAATATTAAATCACTTGTTCTTATGAGATAAATTGTTATTGTCACCCCAGTTGCACAGACAAGAGCCACGAGTCAGTGGTGTAACAACTTCTTCAAAGAGAGGAGCAAGTGTGTATGTGTGCTCATGCTAGCTAGAGGGGTGAGAATCTGAGATGCACAATTTCTTCCACAGTGTTAACAGAATGTTGTCTACCATAACAAATAAACATGGAGAAAAAAAAAATAAGAAAAAAAAATAAAAAGAGAACTTTACATTTGAAAATTGGGCACACATGATGCCAAATCAGTAGGTTTCAGGCAGGAAGCACACTGCCCTGTTGGTCATGTGTCGGTCCTTTGGCATTTTAACACCTAGCAGTGACTCTGGCAATAAAAATCAAGAGGATCAAGAATGATAATAAATTCAGAAATGGTACTGTGAAAATATGAGATTAAAATACAGTTTTGAAAAAAGCTTATGTGCAGATTGCATAAAAAAATGTAAGATTTCATGGTAAATTTCATATTGATAAATATTGTTGTATAAGGCATATGAAAGCAAAGATTCCTGCTGAGAAGCTGTCTGGTTCATTTCTAAGACATAAAGCAAGAACTTCTAAAATGTAGCTGAGGTGATGAGACACACATTACATTTTTATTTCTTAATTTTGCTGACAGACAGTATCGACACCACTTGTCGCCAAGTTGTTCTGGAGTTTATTTTTCCCAAACAGCTATTTTAAAAAAACTCTTTTGAATGTTGAGAGCACTCCATAGCATAATGGCATGGTGCAGTCTTGAAACCTCTGCCTCACCAAAGATAATGGCAGTTCCCCCAAAAGCAGTCAGCTCTGCTCCTGCTATTTTGTGATATGTATCCATATGATGCATTTGAGGCTATTAAAGTACCTATTTCTGTGGCTTTCAAAGCACAATATTCTTGTGATTTAAAAAGCTTTTTTTTCAAATGATACTTGATGTGTAAGAGTGCATTTGAGCCCTGTTATACCAAATTGCAAGGCTCATCCTTGGAAGAAAGTACTACAAATTTGATTGAGGGACATCTGAAAACTCAGACATGCATTGACTTTAGGACAGAAGCTTGTATTGCTGGAAAAGGACTGAAATGTAAGATCTAAAAACTTTGGCTATTTGGAATTATTGCACAAGCCAGCAGCATCAGCATTTCATGGGTCTTTTCCAAAAGCAGGAAACCCCTGATTTCAAATAGGGCTGTGACCACTTCCATTTCCCTCTTCAACTGTAGTTCTCACACTTTTCTGCAAGTGTGAAGGAGTAAGAGAGTTCAAGAGCCAGTTATACTCATTTGTCTTAGTCATCTAATTTTTCTTTATTTTGTTAGGTAGAAGACACCCAGGTCTTTTTACACTCTTGAGTTTCCTGGTGCTAAAATGTAGCTTTATATTTCCAGGTATGCACCAATTTCTCTGTCTTTCTCAGAGGTGGGATGAAAAGTTCCTGAAGCTTAGAAGTTATATATAAGATTGGATAAAATTGCTCTTTACTGTATTTTCTGGGGTTTCTGTTTGATCCTGAAAGACCTGAAATTGTCATCTGCAAATGGTAAATTTGATAAATATTCTTGTAAATAACTTTTGACAAACTTCTGCTTGTCAGGAGTGTCCTTTTCTGACTGTGCTACACTTGATGGCACTTGGGAGGCAGGGGCAAGATTTATTCATTACTGAGGAATAGGATCTGAAGAAGGAAGCTAGATAACTGGCTCTGAAATGGTGGTTTTACCATAAAATAACCCAGCTCAGTGCTACATATCTGTCTGGCTCTGGGAAAATGTGCTTTTTGAAATTCCTGGCTAAATAGACACGTGCTTTCATAGATTGTCAGAGTTCATAAACACTGTGCATTTTCATCAAGTTGGCAATTTGGTTTCATTCTGATCCAGTGCCGCAGTCAATTTGTTGACTTGATTTTGATTTGATGTCTGTAATGCTCCACTTTTACTTTCGTGGAATATTAATGCTGGATTGGCTTTGATTTCATGGTTCTATTTTACTTCAAGTTTCTTAACAAAATATATTGAACTGATCCTTCAAATGGGATTTTCAAAAGTGCCTAATCGGCACAATTTTTTCAGTACGCAGCATCACTGCAGAGTCTTTGAAGACATGGGTAAGTACAAGCTAGCCAACCCAAAATACCAACTAGCTCTCAGTGCAGCAAGGAGTTTGCTCAGTACAGCAGTAAGCACAACAAAAGCATCATCCAACGCAGTAGGTATGGGGGGGCAAGGGGAAAAGCTCTGTTTCCTTTTGACTTCTTTTTTTTCTTCTTTTGAGAGTAATCTTTTTCAACAATGTCAAAGACAGGACAGAACTTCCATGATAGTATACCATGAGCCACACAAGGATGCTTCTGGACAGAGAAAAAGGGTGTTTGCACACCCAGACATAGCTATCTGAAGTGTCCAGCTAGAGCCCACATGCCTCTGCCCTGCAAGAGGAGACAGAAGGCTGCACTCGCATTCACCACTTGCAAGAACGTATTTCTTCCATATAAATTTCTCTAAGTTGTATGCTTAACACTGGGTAGAGCAAACAGTCCACAGAGTGTGCAGAAATACAAATGCAATTTCTGCATTCAGCTGAGGGGTTTCTGAAAGAGGCTGATGGCTGAATTGTGAGGGAAACGCCTCATGGAATGTTTTGTGCCATTTCTTTGTCCCACAGTCAAGGACAGGAAGGGTGATTCAGGTCTGCATGCATAGCTCCTCACATTCACCTAGAACACTCACCACACTGAGTATACTCACCGTGCCAGTGGTGATGGAGTTGACAGCAGGACTGCAATTTCCAAAATCTTCACCTTGTGTTTGAACTGCAAGGCAGCCTTGTCTACACTTCTGCTTTGCATTTGCAAGCACCCCACGGCTAAAGCGAGGCTAATTCACAGCTCTCAACACCCCCATGCACTCCTGTCTTGACTTGGTATTTTAAAAGATTGAGAAATGTAAATGTTCATGACCTTAAAACTGTATCATCTTTTCAGTCCAGTTGCTCTTTGTCTTTCTTCAGGCTCTAAAGAGATTGATTATTACCATATTATTATGCTGAAAAGCTAAGTTAGGGCTGCCACAGGTCACCTTCTTATCAGTTGGTTTTAGTCTGGACTTGTCACTCATCATCTGCAGCTCAGACCAAGCACCCACTTCTCTGAGTAGCAATTACAGAACCACAGAATCATGGAACAGGCAAAGATGGAAGGGATGACCACAGTGGGTCATCTGGACCAACCTCCTTCCTCAAGCAGGGTCATCCCAGAGCACATGGCATGGGATTGTGTCCAGATGGTTCTGGAATGTCTCCAGTCAGGGAGACTGCACAGCCTCTCCAGGCAATCTGCTCCAGTGCTCAGTCACCTGCCTAGTAAAGAAGCTCTTCCTCATGTTCAGGTGGAACTTCCTGTGCATCAGTTTCTGCCATTGCCTCCTCTCCTATTGCTCAGCACCACTGAGCACAGCCTGGCTCCATCCCTGCTCCATCCACCTCCCTGCAGAGACTCACAGACATGGATGAGGTCCCCTCTCAGGGCCTCTTCTTGAGCTGAACAGGCCCAGCTCCCTCAGCCTTTCCTCAGAAGAGAGATGCTCCAGTGCCTCCATCATCTCTGTTACCCTCCACTGGAGCCACTCCAGGAGCTCCGTGTCTCTCTTGTGCTGAGGTGCCCAGAACTGGACACAGCACTGCAGATGTGCCTCACCAGGGCTGAGAAGAGGGGAAGGATCACCTCCCTTGAGCTAGTGACATTTTTGTGCTGGCATAGTCTCTGTAAATCAATAGTCTCTGTGGGAAAGCAAATTCACCTGGTAAACAAAAATCACAGGGGTTAACTGATGGAGTTCATTGTAGGAAACATCTACGATGCCCGTCTCCTTTGCAAATGTAAATTTTGTATGTTCAACTTCACTTTCCTCAAGATCCCATCTTCCCCTGCCTTCCTCTCAACGTTTATCCCCACTGAATTCCCAGGCCTTTTTGCTGCACCCCCTTCCCAGGCTGCCTCCTTTCTCTCTCCAAGAGAATACTCTTTCCCAAGTATTTGCCATATGCATGGCCCCATCAGTCAGTGCTGGACCTTTCATAAGTTTGTATTTTTCAGCTTCCACAGCCAAATGATTAGGTGAGAATCTTGGCTTATGGTTTTAAGTAAGTTTCCTAGACCTCATAGTAGCAAAGAGAAACTTAAAAAACATGACTCAAGTGCACCCTAAAGACTAAGAAACCTGAAGGTAATAAACCACACCCTAAACTTATTTTATTTTTAAAATCTGAGTTTTAAGTTTTTAACCAATATCAGGCCTTTCTCAGGCTTTTCTTGTGATTTGTGAACATCTGGGATTGGCAGCGCTGCAATCTGAGCAAGCAGGTTGGAAAACATGTTCCTACAATCCAGCTGCTCCCTAGGGTCCACTTCCCACTGGTTCCACCAGACTGCATCTCCTGAAATGACCTTCTTCTGAGATGCACCAGGGACTCCCCAGGGTCACATAAGGAACCACTGCATTGCCTGAGCTTCTGCTTCCTCATTGCTATCTTTGGAAAAGTTAATGACCACGTTGGTTTTTTGAACTACCCCAGGGAGAGTAGCGTTCTTCAGGCAAGCACAGATATCTGGAAGCAGGAAAAGAGGTGTGATCAAATCCATGTGTTTTCTGTTCCCAGAGGAGTATGTATTCAGCCTTCACCAGCAAAATCCTCCTCACTTGCCTTTCTTCTGCTAAAGAATGATTCCAGGCACTCCTTCAGCTTGGTAAACATGCATAACCAGAGGCTGGATTTTTCCAAGTAATAAGTTTTTGTTTCTTCTGTTGCAATTTCCAAACATAGCAGGGCCAGAATAAAGGTTTGTATAAGATTTGCCCATCAAAGATTATTGACTTCCTGCCTAACAAACATGTCATTTTGCTCCAGCTGCTTACTCTGTTTTTCCTCTGTATCTTACTCTGCTTTCAGATCCCCCTGTCATGCCAGGCAGAAGAGCCTGCCTCCATTATTTAATCTCTAGCCTCAATAAGTGCTTACATTTTAAAGTCAAATTGATTTTTCCCTCTGTTCTGTGAACACTGTCACTTGGTCTTCTAGCCACACCAGTCCACCCACAACAGCCAACAGAATTTTCAAAGAAAGTATACACTTTGTAAGAAGCCTGAAGAATGCTGAATTCTAATGAAACAAGGCCAATGTAATAAAAAGCACTGAAACTCAGTGCTGATGCTGCTAACGTCACTGTTAGACTTAGCCCTGCTGCGCTGAGAACTGCAGGGATTACCAAGTGTGTCTTCCTTCTTAATAGCTCAATTGATGGTTTCAGCAGTGATGCACAAGTTGCTGCCACGTGCTAGATAAAAATAACCAAATACAGTACGTTCACAACAGTGCTGATCATTGTGGGTTATGACAAAGAGTCTTTTAAAGGGAAAACTCATTTCCCATCTTTGGTCTACTAAGGGTTATCTGATTCATAAAATTTACCTGAAGTAGAAAACAACTTTTTCATTTCTGCACAGTCTTACTGGTCATGATCCATTACTGGAGGGCGATAGCAAAAATTGATTTATTATTAATTACTAGTATAAATATACCAGAAAAACCAAAGCCCTGATATTTCAAGATAGGGGTTGGAGCTTGATGTCACTGAAGTCTGTGGCTTTTGTTGTTGCTGGGTAAATAAACAGATAAGTGGAAAAACTGGGGAGGCTCCATTTACAGAAACCCAGATTGGATGGAGTCACAGAAGATAGAGGATGACTTGAGACATCTCGTCTTAAAAAAAGTCTAATTTCTTGATGCCCAGACAGAAAGGCTGCATTAAACAAAATCAGACACAAAAGCATATCAGAAAATTTCCACCACCTATCAAGGAAATGTCTAAAGTCATGCCATACACAAAGCACATAAAGTAATTAATTAAAGTCTTGGTTATGCTACTGACCTTGAGAAAAAAATGCTTTCTGTCACTGAAAAAACCCAAACTCATGTGAAAATGAGCTGCCCCTTTTTTCTACACATGAGCTACAGTGACCTCCTCCTTAACTCCATGCTTCACTAGATATAAGTGGGGATATCAGGAAATCACCTTATTACTCTGGGTTGTCGGCTACTGAGAAGAGCTTCAGCAGTAGCTACACGAAGGCATTAAAAGCTCCTTGAAATGGAAGCAGACAGCTGAGGGAGAGATGGGTTGGGAAGGGAAGGAAAGGAAAGTAAAGAGAGAAATGAGACTGCAGCCTGCTCCGGTTGCTGCTTGATCTGTGAAAATCGCAGAGCCTTTTCTTAATATATGCTTCTAGGCTAGGATTGAAACACTCAATAAAAATATACCTGGAGCTAACAGACAATTAGCTTTTATTGCTACTGCTTTTTGTCTGTCAGAACTTCCCAGATTAACTGCTTCACTTTTATTTCAGTATTTGAACAAATGGTGCTATTACAAGCTTCTCCTCAGAACCAGTGAGGTGGTTTGTTTTGGTAGCTAAGAGCACATTATACCCCACAGACTATCCTCCAAGCCCTAAAAAGAATAAAAACCTTTGTACTGTGCTAGATATTACATTAAGCAGAAAATGAAAATTATAGAAGCAAAACACCTCTCTCAAAACATGACTTCTGCAGGTGTCTTTGTTCAACTTCATGAGGAGTTGGGTTTCCTACACAGTGAGCTAATTGAAATCAGTTAAAAACTGAAAGTAATTGAAATCAGTTAAAAACTGAAACTAATTGAAATCAGTTTAAAAAATGCACACTGGGGGTTCTTACAAACTTTACAGGAATGCAAACCAATGGATGCCATTATGCTGGTGAACTTGCAGTCTGAAATGCATGTTAAGAAGATACACAAGCTCCTCTTTTGCTATCATTGTCCCTTCCCCCAGAGCACTGCTCTCACCTGGTGAAGAAGCAGAGCAGCATCATTTTTCTGCTAACTGGCACCAGATGCTGCTGTTCTGCAGGGAAGAAAGGGACCAAAAGGAACTGGTTCTCTAGAGAGCACTGCCAGCTTTCCCAAAGTCTGAGAGTGGCAACATATGCTTACACTTTCTCTTTTTTAACTTGTAACTCTTATTCTTGCAACACCCAGACAAAGAGGAAGGTGTGAGCTCTCTCCTGCTTAAGCTGAAATGCAATAGCCATTTTTGCTCTCAAACCCCCTGGTAGGTATGCTCCTCTTCTTGTTCAGAATGCTGCCTTAGAGGAAAGCCAGGTAGTGCCTACATCTACGTGCCAAGGCTGTGATATTGGCAAGATCAAGGCCAAAACTGTGCCCACTTTTTCCCCTGGTAGAAGCTGATTCACTGAGAGCTCTGTTATGTGCTGTGTCTGCTGTGCCACATATCGTGAAGGAAAGCCAACAGCCTGGCAAGGGATCAGTATTGAACAGAGAGATGATACAAATCACTGGGGAGCTGAAATGACTCACTGACTTTGCATTCAGCTCCACACCTACAGCTTTGTGGTTATTACATTAAAAATAAATTAAAGCACTTTATATTATCTGCTTTATAAGGTAATATTAGTGACAGCTACCAGGGCACTGTGCTTCTGTAAAACTCACACTTTACAAATATTAAATTACACAGTTATTTATAAACACAGCAGTTTTATAAAACAATAGAGATATGGTAAATGCATATGGTAAACTAAACCCATGTACTTAAGTCCAAAAATAGATAAATAGTGAAGGAAGATGTCATCCTGTAATGAAAAAATGAGTGACAGATAATAGTTGTTCATACATTTCAATATATTTAACATCAACCTTCACTGAGCATTTCTAATTATGGCATGTTTGCATAGGATCCCTTTTTTTTTTTTAAATTGATTTTTAGCAAATGCTTGCTTTCTCAGAAGAATAATAATGCTGGACCAGTGGTCCACTGGGTGAAATTTGTAACAACCACAGTTCTAATGCAGCTGTGTGATGAAGTTTGTCTTCAACTTTGATATCCTTGTGGTTAAAGCATAACCATAAATGAAAACAAGCAAATTCCTAACACTAAAGTTGTCAGCAGGATATTTTCTTACACTTACTTCTCTAACAGTAAAATATCACCCATAACTGTTACTGGGAGTTGTTCTTAATTTGTTGACTTGGTTATCCCGGGGTTTTGGGGTTTGTTTATGTTTCTTTTTCTTTTAAGATATCTAACATTTTTTTTTTACTTTGACCTCCACTTAAAATAGCAATAACATTTTGTTCATCCTTTTTCCAGAGTAGCTGAAGCTATTTTTTCCAATTACTCTTTCTGGGTTCTTTGCCTTGCATTACTCAGGGATATGTTTCAGCTTCCACTCTACCATGTTTTAGCTTGCTTTTGTTCCTCCAAGCCTCTCAGTCATCTCTCATCCAAGCTAACCTTGATCACTCTGCCTAATGCATATTTTTCATCTCAGTGTTCACTTGCTTTTCAAGAAAAGTATACATGTAAACATGCAGAGAGGGAGCCAGAACCACTTTAATATTAACCTTTTCCCTCACTAAGATTTAACCATTTAATCCCACTTTAGTGAGGTTTTCTTGTTTTTCAGTCAGGATGGTGTAGCACTTAAACTCTTCTTCCATGAAAACCTATTATCCTCAGTCATATCTCTAACGAGGGATGAAGAATTTTCTGAAAGGAAAATCCAGCTTAAATGCCATCCTGTTCTTTACTAGATTTCTGTTAACTTATTCAAGGCGTTCTTTTTTTTAATACAGAAGTTATGATTTATCACATGAAACACAATATGGATTAAAAATATCTGAATATTATTTCAGTATCTCCACGTGTCAGCACCCTGATCTTATAGCATCCTTTACTTTTGGTCCTTATAAAGAATAGGTTTCAGAAGAATATATCTGCTATTAATTCACATGGTGAAGATGGAGACCAATCTTTCACTGCAGTACTCATTCTCCTCAGCTACAGCTCAGCAAACTTAAAGGTTTTCATGCAGGTTTTCTGATTTCACTTTACTGAAGACTCAAGCTTTATTTGGTCTTCTTTATCTCTGGTTATTTGTGTTTCCCAGGTTTCTCACATTTCTGAATTCTCGTCTTTTTGTACTCTATTTCATTCTGTTGAGCAAAACTATAATTTTTGAAGAACTTCTGATTGCATAGGAAAAATCATTTTAGCCTTGCCACTGTGTCTGGGGTGTTTGCTCTCACCATCTTTCTTTTTGTTGTATCTATTTCTGTCAAGAAATTATTCCAGGTGGCCTTCACACTGGTTTCTAAAATTTTCACATTTTGAAGTACCTTTATCTGTAAGAATTTTTAACAAGATTTCTTATTACTTAAAATACTTTTCTTTAAGGCTAAGTGTTAGGGTGATAATTAATTTCTATTAACTTATTCTTTGGAACACTCATCAGAGCTTTTTAATGCGAGTGTCTAAATTTAGGTTGAAAAATAATTTGATTTTTCTAAAGCACTGAGCTCTCTGAAACCAAATGAAACTGCTCAGCATTTTTAAATCTTCACATTTGGAAGTAAAACTTTGCATACCACTTATTTTTAAAGTCCTGAACCACATCATTTCAGAGAAAGAAAACAAACTTTACATGACACTCCAGATGTCCAAAACAAGCAAATAACGTCCACAAAACTAGGTCTGAAGCAGCATTTTAGAAATTTTAGAGAAAGCTTGCCTGGTCTGTACATGCTTTAGGGCCAGCTCATAACCAAACCTTTATGAGCAGAAACCTGGGAACACTACATGCAAAAGATAACAGAGCAATTTAAATCTCTTCCTCTGGAAATGTTATTAATTATCAACATTTTTACAGCACTGCCTTCCACAGAACACTCCCAAAGCCCCCAGAAATGATTTAGTGACATCAGCCTTTCTTTCCTACATGCCTGTACAGATTGACATACTTTCCACGGAAGCACTTGACTTCAGTTAATGAAGTTATCACTCAGTAAAAGGGAAATACTTGAACAAAGCTTCTGGTTTTGTCATTTTGCTATTTTTCCAGAATCTCACATAAACAAGACTGTTGTACGAAGAGTATTTGCAAGGCAATTGCAAAAGGCATCATTCTGCCACACAAGTGAGTTTTTCTGGAGCCCTACCTGGTTTTCTTCTTCAGCTTTATTGTCAGTAGCTATGCCAAAAAATCATAAGGCATGTGAAAAAAAAGGTCAAAGTGAAACAGAATTTTGGGGTTTGTTTTTAAAATAACCAAAGGAAAAGCATTTTATTTTAAGTAGATTAAACATTCAGTTCAATAGGAATCTCTGAACTGATTTCTGAGTCACTTCAACCTAGCTGTCATTTTTCCACAAGTTTCACACGCCAGTAGATTTCTTGATGCTTAAAAGAAGACTTAGTTGTTCAAGAAATTCTAGAGGAAGCAAAAGAAAAATATCTTAAGAAGCTGCTTCAGTATTTCACATGACTTAATCCAAGTCATTCTTCTGAAGTCCCTTCCCTTAATAAATCAATTGGCTAATTATGGCTCTGCCATCACAAGTAAATGCTGTCATGCATAGGTGCTAAAGCTGTAGTTTCCCTCTGTTATTCCAAGTAACAGATTAGATAGCAATCTAATGTGAGCTATTTCAAACATAGGAAAAAGATTCATTTTAATTCAACAATAGCACATTCATGTTCATCATTATTATTACCAGTGTGATGGCCTTCTTCCCCAAGAGGCTCTTATCTTCCTGAGACAATTATCTTCTGCTGCTAAAGAGATTAAATATGTGGTGAGATGTCATGTTTGAAAACTATATCAAGAGCAGTTTATTTTTATTTTTTTTTATATTTGGTCAAATGCCAGAAAGTGTTTCCTAACAAAACTATAAAAATATTTTGGGTAAACTTTGGTACTGAACACAGAGATGGGAGCAAGTTCTCAGGAAGGGTAAATATTATGTCTTCATCTAGTCATAAGTGATTTATTCCCTCTGATGTAGCCCTGCTAAATAACCATTTCTTGGTTCCTTAGTTACTACCTGAAGTAGCAAATGATGGCTACTGCAGAAGCAGACCTCACTCCAACAGTGAGTAACGTGACAAATGAAATTACACGGATTGACTAACTCTGAAGATAACACAAAATGGAAATTCCTACCAGAGAAGTGCTCAAAGATATGTTGTCAATAATTTCCTCAGCCATTAAAAGAGCAGTGCATTCAGTGCTGGCAAATCTTTTAAGAAGAGATGTAAAGCTTTTCTCAAAAGATCTCACCCAGGCTCTTCTCTGAATACCCCATCTGGGTTCAACAGTCATGTCACTTACTTTCTTGAGCTTCTTGAGCCTATTTATAATGCCATCTTCCTATGTGTCAAACCACAACAGGATCTTCACCTACACCCCAAGTCCACCTCCACAATAGTCAGAACTGGTAATAGTATCTTCTTCAAAAAGAAAACCCAAACTCACAGTGAGTGACTTGCTAAGAGCAGATGTGGCATGTCCCACAGGTGGCATGTCACGTGGGTTTTTTGCCCTGCAGTCCCTAATAGACCTGCTGGCTTGTCGATACTTTTCCAGCAGCAGACTTAATGCAAAGTAGATAATTTCATCTTAATTCTAATAAGAATTTATGAGACTAGATACTGAAAATATGAGATTTGGCATCAAAAGTCACCTGGAAATAACCAGTATTATAAAGCTGCCTCACATTTGTGTTTTTAAAAATAAAATTCCCATCAGCTGGGAAGTTAAAATACAAGACAAAGGAGGTGAGGCTAGACAAGAACTAAAAATCTTTCTCTTCTTCGTTTTTAGTCTGTTTGCGTCACACGTAGCCAGTCATTTTCTCTTAGGTCAAACAGTCCCAGGTACACAAATTGCTGAGCAACACAATGTCACCCTCACAACGAGCAAGCTTCCCTGCTCATATTTAATGAATGCTCTTCCAATTCTAATGAGTTTAAACAAAAACGTAACCATAGATTAAAACGGTTTGGGTTTATTCGTCACGAATATTCCAAGCATGGGTTGCCCATCGCTTCGTGTCTTCTGTATCAAACTGTTTTGTGGAAAATTAAGATAAAATATTAACAGTTGGCCCATTATCAGAATTCATCCTCACCCCCCTCCTCCCAGAGTTACAAGAGATAAAGAAGAACATCTCCCCAGCTGCTTTTAGCAGATGAAATAGAATACACGTTTTTGGTTCCATAACCCAAGACAGTGGCAAAAGCGGGAGTACTTATGGCCAGTCCAGGCTCCTCTTGCGCATGCAGCCTTGCAGGCACTCTGCCGGGCTCATTCCCGTTCCGGCGGGCTCAGGCCGTGCCAAGGCGGTGCCGTGCCAAGGCGGTGCCGTGCCCGGCGGTGCCGTGCCCTGCCGGGTGCCGTGCCCGGCGGTGTTACTGCCCGGCGGTGCCGTGCCAAGGCGGTGCCGTGCCCAGCGGTACCGTGCCCGGAGTGCCGGGCCCGGCGGTGCCGTGCCAGCTCCCGGCGCTAGAGGGCACTCCGGGATCGGCCAGTGCGGCGCTGCTCGGCAGCCCCGGGGTCACAGGCTCCCGGCTCCTCTGTCCCACCAGGGCACCCTCGGCGTGGTGACAGCGATGCGCTCCCTCTGCCCGGCCCAAGGAAGGGGATGCGATGCTGCCGGTGAGGAGCTGAGCAAGGGGCACTGCAGCCTTGCCCGCAGAGATAAACAATATCACCTCAGGGGTGAAGCACAGAGCTTGGGAAGAAGCGACGTGGCTCTTCCCAAAGGAATGGTCAGTGTAGCACTTCTCAGTCACTGCGCTGGGTTTCTTTCCTCGTGGGGTAGTAAGTGCTCCTTTGGCTTTGTCTTCAAAACCCTGGTTTTAAAGAAGCTCAGATTGCCAGCGCTCTCCCGCCTTGCAGAAAATGCCTTTGTGAATGAACATCTCCACCTCCCCCCCAGCAAGGCAGGGAGAGCGGCACATTTCCAGACGTCTGCTTTTCCTCAGATGTTAATGAGAAAGCCGCTGAAGAAGTGTACAGCTACTGGGCTAAAATATGAAGGAGGAGAGAGGGCTACTTGACCAGACAGTCCCTTTCCAGGAGGGAGAAGAAAACCCTCACTGAGGTTCAAAAGACAGCCCATGGCGAGAATGTGAGAGGAGCCTACTCCTAGTAAGCTGCACTATCCTTTTTGTGATGGGAGACTTAAACTGACCTTAAACCATCTCCAGCTGTGCTTTAGGAAGTTGAGCCTTAGTCTAAATGATGCTAATTCTAAAATGTTCCCTTCATGACTAATTCATATTTTTCCTTGATATTTAATCAGATTTGCTGCTGGCTAATCCCTTTAGTTTTTGGCCTGTTGACAAACAAAAATGACTAGTCCCTGTACTCCTGTTCCTTCTCTCTGTGGATTATGGACACTTATTATCTCTTTCAGGTATTTTTTCAACAACTCTTCAGCAACTCTTAGAGCATAAAAACATCTGCTGCTCCTCTTCTTCCTAGTTAAGAGAGAAGATTCCAGGTGTGCAGAGATGACTGAAGGAAACATTATTCAGCAAGTTTTTGGTAAATGCTACATTCCCCATACATCTATCTGGATGAAATTCTTTTGTGTCTAAGTGCCTTTAATTACCACCTTTAATTAATAGGCTCTTACTGAAATACTTCTCCCTGGAGTCTTTTCTTCCTTGCTCTTCTGGGTAATATATCAGGGTATCTTCTTCACTGCTTCTGTTGGCTTTAGTTTAACAGCTATTAAATACTTCATTAATATTGTAGGTAACACATAATATAAACCTAATGTTTAATATGACTCTTTCAAATGGCAATAGGTTTGGGTTTGATCCTGGACTATAATATTCCACAGATCCACGACAGAGAGTTTCTCAGTGGCAGATAGGTGGGAATTTACTCAACAAAAACTGGCATGCTACGGCCACCAAATTTCTGTTGCCTAAGATGACAATCTCTCTGTCATCCTAGAGCAAGGTTTGCATTCTTTTGTTCAGAAAGTACTCTGAAAATTCAGACTGCAAAAAAAGATGTCTCAGTAGTTTTTGCAGCAAGTGGGATGACAGTCGAAATTCCAGCCCAGGTTTTCATAGGCAGCCTTGGGGAGCTATTTTACCCAACCTGTGTTTCTCAATTTCACTTCTATAAACTGAAGATAATGTTCCTTTCCCACCTGGGAAATGCACTGATACTGGTGAGATATTTGGATGCTGTAAAAGAAGACCTAGGCAAAGCTTGTGCACAGTCGAATTATAAAAGTCCTAAAAGATAAACAAAATAAATCAGATTTAATATTCTTCTGCTTTTGTTTACCTACCTTCAACACTGGAATTCCCCTGGACTCACTGCTGTTCCCTTGTATTGCCTTCATAACTGAAGCCTTGAGCTAGCTAGATCAACTGAGGCAAAGCTTTTTCCATGAGGTGCCTCATTGTGGTAGCTGGTTTAGGCACTCCAGCCACAGCAATGGCTGGAACAAAACAGTTCCTTGGGACATGCATTTCTTTCTAGTTTGGAGTAGCATACACTAAGCAACATACAATCAAATGCAACAAAACTTTTAACCTGTTTTGGCTACATTTTAAAGCAGAAATCATTTGGAGACTAAAATGGAGGATGAGAAACTTCATCTTAACGGGCTGGTTTTTATAATAAAAACATTCTGCCTTACAGAAGGAGAAAAGGAGAGGCATTCCCACCTGCTGCATATGGTGGCTGCCTGTGTCCTCTAAAGCAATGATCAATCCCAAGGCCAAGTTCTTTCAATCTTGGTCTTGCAGGTGCTGCCTACACAAAAGTGCCCAGTGCTGTAGCCTATCTTTGTTTAAATGAAAAATTGTTAATTTAAGTATGCTACAGGGATATACACAAAGCCAGCAGGGAAAAAGGAAATCATACAAGCTGAGCTTAATTTCACAGAATCACAGAATTTCTAGTTTAGAAGAGACCTTCAAGATCATCAAGTCCAACCCATGCTCTAACACCTCAACTAGACCATGGCACCAATTCTAAGCCCTTGTTGCACAGAATGACTTAAACACATGACTCCAAGGTTTTTCAGATAAATGTGGAGCATCCCAGCAATATAAGGCAAGTTCAGAAAGCAATGGATGTACAGCTGATGCCCTGCACATTCCCAGTGAGTGTGCACAGAGAATGTGAGGGCCTTCCTGTGAATACCTGTACACTGTGAATGTACAGGTCTGCCAGGTAGAATATCTGGCACTTGCAAAATTGTTCTCAGGTATGCCAAAGGGCTGTATCACAGGGCTAGAAATCCCAGGTAAAATAAGCAGTTCCTCAGAGTCTTCCCCAATTTTTTATGGGAGAAGAAATAGTAATCAGGGGAAAATGTGCATATATCAAATCCAGTTATCAAATATTTTATTTTGATTTCTTCAACCCCCTGGGCAGCAACCAGCTCTAAGTTACTACACCGGACTGGATGGAATTACTCACATATTGGCATGTAAATAGGTCTCTGCAGAATTCTGAGCCTTTATGATTAAACTTTACTGCCAATGGCAATAAAGATGTAATTAGCATTATTGTAATAATGGCATCATCTTTTGTCTTTTTTTTTTCCCAGCCAGGAACTAGAAAAAGGAAATAAAATGGTGTCAGTCTGCATGAGAAGAGTGCTGGACCTGCAGAATTATACAGAGCACTGCAAGCATCTTGCTAGTGCAAACAAGAGCAACTCACCATAAAATTAAGGGAACAAACACTATCCACTCAACAGCATAGAACACAATGTTGTTCTTTATTATATTATTTAAAAGGGGCAGATTTACTCGGTCATAAATTAATAATTCAGAAGGTGTAAGAAGGCACAGCCAATTAGCTGCAGTAATTTGCATTTTTATGCTCCTTCATTAGTTTTCTAAGGTTCTTCTCTCCTGTTATAGCAATGCAAATGCCATCTTCCAAAAGGTGAATAACCAACCTGTTTTTTGTTTGCATGGTAATGAAGCCTTTTCAATTATTGAAAGACCAAACAATTTAATAATTTTTAAGACAAATTTTTGTTGCTATAGTATCTCTTCCTTATGTTTTTTGGTTTTTTTTCAAGAAACATGCTGTTTTAATGTAATTTATTTTAACCTGAAGCAGGGAGTTTATCACATGGCTGATCTTCTGAGGTTCCTAAATTCATGCCTAACTTTAATCATGTGAGTATATCTCTCGAAGCAAGGTATTAAAATCCTTTCTTAATTTAGAGGCTGACAAATAACTCAGTGTATGATGTCTTTGTTTGCAGCATAGGGTCTCTTTATCCTTTGTGCAGGAGTGGATTGAGAAGGCTTTAATATATAACTTTGCCTGTTAGGGGCTCTTCCCTTTCTTATGCCCATGGCCCAGATATCTGCTGGCACAAGTACCTTCAAAAGCTTCCTGCAGCCTGCCCCAGGGATTTCCCTTCTGGTCATTACTATCTATGGGCACAGTCTTGCTAAAGTTGTTGTTTTTAGCTTCTGAGAAATACTCCCGAGGCCAGCAAGGTTAAAGTCTTCCTGCAGGCATACCTGAAGGCCTGGTCACAGGACAGCTGTGCTTACTTGGTCTCTGCCTTCCCATGCAGGGCACCAGCAAATCCCACTGGCTTCCCAGAGGGCTGCTCCTAACCTGCAGCTGGCCTGACACGTACTTATTTTTCCATTTTTACTCTGGTATTTTCCTTTCCAAATGCCTTCCATGTGAGGCCATTTCATTTTATTTTTATAATTATTTTATTTTTAATGCGGCCCCTCATTCCAGATGTAGATAGTACATACACACACTCAAACACACGTAAAAGTGAAGTAATGCTGCTGAGGCTGCACCTTTATAGGAATGTATCTGAGGCAGAGGGTAACCCAGGAGAATTATAGAGATATTTCAGAGGGCAGGTGGGGACTAACCTCAAAAAAAAAAAAAAAAAAAAAAAAAAAAAAAAAAAAAAAAAAGGGAGTGTGGAGGGGAGGGGAAAAAATTAAAACCTGGAGAATAAAACAAAAGTATGGTATGTTTTCTGAGGCAAACTCTGAAGGGACTTGGGTGTTCAAGTTACCATGAATGCTATCAGCTGGCTGAAGAGGACAGGAGACCTGCCCTTCTCCGTTTCCATGAGCAGAATGCTTGTCTTTTGGGATGTTGGTCTTTCTAGGGGCAACCTGCAGCAGTGCTTTCTCCCAAGGAACATGGCACCACTCCCCAGCCCACTCCATCTTGCTCCCTAGTTGCTTCAGCCTTTCTTTCTTTCTTTTAGCAGAGATGTTGTTCATAAACTGCACAGATCCTCTTGGAATTTTTTGCCAGCAAAAACATACAAGAAGGCCCAGGTTTTTTTCATTTCACTGATAGTTCAGACAGCATGCCTGTAACAGACCAAATGACTGACCATACAAGATGCAGGGTGTGTTGGTGTTTTAAAAGGCTTTCTTCCTTTTTTTTTTTTTTTTTTTGTTACCTTCTTGATGAGGGCTGCATATGAAGGCCAGGCTCTGAATCACTTCAAGCAGGAAGGGCAGGGTGGCAGAGGAGTGGATGGCTGAATCAGCTCCAATACTCGAAGGCAAGTGACATTATGCCAGTGGGTATAATGAAATGAAACTGGTGCCAGCAGCTGCAACGAGAAAAAAGAAACAAAATGGCTTGGGGTAATATGTAATTTAAAGTAGAACTGGCCAAAACTAAAATAACACTTTGCAAACTATACAATAAAGAAATCTTTGGTATAAAGTAAGTATAAAAGAGAAGATTTTCTAACATCATAGTAGTGGCAGCAGTTTCTGTCTATGGCCTTGCTCCAGCCCCTCCATTCCCTCCTCCCCTTGTCCCAAGCCCAGCCCCAACACATCTCTCCTGCATGACCCCATGCAAGGGCACAAGGGTGGCCCACGGGCAGGCTGGGGCTGTGGGCTGCATTCCCACAGCAGCACAGAGCCTCCTTGCTTGCAGAATCAATCTCTAGAGCTGCAGTGCTTTGGGCTTTCCTCTTCCTATGTGGACAGAAATGGGGGTCTCCAAACATGCTTATTTGGAGACAAAAGACCAGATTTTGTCATCTAGGTGAATTTTTGTTCTTTATGTCAAACAGAAAAATCAATCTTTTATTACTTAGTGGAGAACTTAAAGATTTCATATCTTATATGTCTGCTATTTAGCTCATAAATTAAAATTATTTGCAGAGTACATTTAAAAAAATCACTAAGACATTGCAGATCATCTCAACAAAATAACATGATCATTTCATATTTCTGACTGAAATATATTAATATCAGAAGGGTTCTGTTGATTATTTAATGTGACTTCTTATATCACACATCTACAGGACTTCCCTAAATTAATTGCTGTATCAAGACCAATAGTTCAGCTAAGCCAGCATAAAAACTGATCATGGTTTTAAATTTTCTCATCAGACAAAGCCCACTGCAGGCTCCACTAAGTTTTTCGAGTGGTCAGTTCCCTTCTCTGAGGTAAATTACTTAAAGGCTAAATTTCTCTACTTTCAGACAATGGATTTTCCTAGTCTTCTCCAGAGAAATTAGAGATGCCTTTGTATCATTTTTCTGGTTTTTAGTAAGTCAAGACTTTGAACTGTAGTCCCTCATTTTGAGCATATTTTCCAGTCCTTTAAGCTCAACCAGAGTTGCTATCAAACTGTTCTTTCTAAACAAAACCAAATAATAATGTTAAAATAAAATAAAATAAAATAAAATAAAATAAAATAAAATAAAATAAAATAAAGTAATTAGAAGACCCAAATCCTTCTGCAGAGGGCAGGACGAGCAGTGATGGAGCCCAGCACTTGGGAGCAGCTGTGCAGTGCCTCCCTTTCTCCTCTAGCAGAGGCACAAAGCCCCAGACTTCCCTTGCCAAGGGGCCACGGTCTGTAGCACTTTCCCTTTCCCCTCACAGTAAATCTCCACCTGAATAATGCAAGCTCTCTGCTTTTACTCATATTCTCCTCATTATAGCCCAATGATCATTTTAGCACTTTGGCCGTGGCACACCGCAGGAGCTCCACGTGTATCTGATTATCCATTATAAAATCAAATCCCTTTCAGTCCCTACTTCCCAGCATGGAGTCTTTTCCATCCTACAAGTGTGGCTCACACTGTTCCTCACTGCACAGGCTTCCAAAAAAATAACTTGTTCCATTTTGTAAAGAAAGTCAGATTGCTCTGTCACTCACCAGCCTTATTTACCATTTAATCCTCCAATAGTTTTAGTGGTATAAGAAAACTTCATGAAGAAAATCTTGTGTTTTCTTGTCTCATTAAGAAAGATAAGGTGTGAGGGTGATGAACCTCATGAGGACCAAAAGCTCACCATGATGGCTCCTTATTTGCAGTTAAATTTAAATATACTTATATTTTTAATAAAATTCATAGGTGTTAGGTTGATTTTCTATTCCTTTATTTTCTTAACAAAATGTCTTCTGGCACGAGTGAGAGCATATCCTTTAAAAATTTTATTACATAACAATACTATACTGATTGGAAAGAACTTGTAATCTAATAAAAACATGGGATCAAATTAGTCTGACAAAAATTAAGGTTGATGGGCATTAATTGTGTTTAAGCAATGTCATCTTGATCTCATCTTAATTTCCTGTTATCACTTTTAAATATTGGTAAAATTTAATTTTTTCCCAACTTGAAAATTCCCACTTTTCAACTCTGTAATCACCAAAATAAAATGCCTATGAGGGTCTTCTGCTAGTTCTTTTAAAACTATCAGATAAAAGTTAATTAGACATGCAGATTTTAAAATGTCTAACTTAAACAAGCTGCTGTGTAACTGGTTAGAATTAAAAGGATTGCATCATCATGTCATATGACTCTACCATCTGGCTTTCGCCAAATGCAGACTCCAAGTGACTGAGATTTTGCTTCTCATGAATTCTTGTCAGTTCTGCTATCATACTGTCATGGAGCAAAAACGTTATCGGGATTCCCAATGCTGTTGGGAACTCCTTTCTCTGCCTTTCCATTCTTAGATCTGATAACCGTAGATATTTGTGTTTAACGTTTTGCTTCCACCATCTACTTCCTAAAATCCAAGAGACTTGTTACTATGACTATTCCACCTCTTTTTTTTCATGTTTCACTATGATTTAGAGATGTTTTTCATTTTAATTTGACCCATACTGCTCTTTCCTTTAGTCACTGCAACAATATCATTCTGAAATGTGCAATTTGGGCATCTAGTAAAATGTTATTCAACAATCGACAATTATATTTCTCATGTTCTGTTTACATTTTCTCCAGCTGATGGTCTCAATATTATTTTCAGCTTTATTAAATTGTCCTTTTCAACCCCCTGAGAATATGTATTCTTGGCAGAACTCACAATGAAATGTAATCAAGATAAAATCAATTTCATCTCTTTTTTCAGTTCCATGATTAACTCTTCACTTCCGAAGGTCTTGAATAAGAGTTCTGCCCCATTAGAAATAATTTTTGTTTGTATAGAAAACTGTTATATATAAAATTTTAAAAATTCAAAGGTTGCCTTAAAATCAGCAACTTATATCATGTCTCTCGAACTGATGCCAACCCATAAAAATACATGTTCTTGCTATATATTGTAGCTTCATGGTTGCACAGCCAATTTTCTTATTCTCTAGTGTGTTTGTGCATTTCTAGCAGACCAAAGCTAGCAAACTCTCTTGTGCTTTGATCCTACAGAATCCTTCTCTTTTTTTATACATGGCCTGTAATTTGAACCTGAGCAAGGCCATTTTAAAAGAGAATCTCTCACGCCTCTGCATTTTTCGTTCGATCTTCTCAACATGGTTACAGCCAATAATTTCAACATTATCAACATGGGAATCTTGCTATTTGTTTTCAGAACATCTAGCTTTATGCTAATTATTGAGAAAATTCCACTGTGTATATAGCACATAATAAATAAAATGCTGTATATACTGGAATCAAAATAGTTGCAATTAATCTACATTATTAAATATTTTTAGATTTCACTGTTATGGTTATATTTGCCATAGACAATGTCAGGTAACTTAAACTAAGCCAGTGTGAAGTTCCAGGAAAAGCAGATATTCCCTATTTTTCCTCTACAATTCATTTTCTTACAATCCTTCTACAGGTTATAATGAGTATGCAATATGACTGAGTCTAGACAAACGTGTTAAGGCCTTCTATTAGCAAATTTCTTGGTACAGCTGTCATTATTTTTCTAAGTTGCTATGGAGACTTACAGGTTTGAGGCATCACTGTTTTCAATGATTTTCCATAGCAATACTGCTTTGGCTCCAGTGCACACCCCAAAACAACCGTGAAAGTCCTCCAAGATAATTTATGCCCAGTTGAACACACTAAGTTCAACTAGTATGTTCTAAACAACTAAGGTATCTAGACAACTGCCTAGAATATGGCAGTAGCAATAGGATGTGAAAAAGGACTGACCTACTTGCTAAAGTTATTGTTAGATAGAATAAATGTCATAAATGAAATTTTAGTAAAATAAAAGTTAAAAATATGTAGCTGGGAGATAATAGGAAAGGCAGAGTATTTTGCCAAAATAATATATTTTTTTCCCTAGTATTTTAGATTTTAAACCTTAAGGCCAGATCACCCCTGGTAAATTTCTGAGAAGAAGATAGTAAACTTTTTCAGGTATATTTTTTTCCTCTTTATGCTTAAACAGAAGTAACTATTTTCCTTTTTAGCTAATTGCTGCTTTATGGAATTGAGGAAGTAATAAATTTTAAGAATTGTGTAGCTCAATGGCAATAATGTCAAATGACAAAAATCCTAAACTACCTTTATGTGGACAAAGCATGTAGCTATCATATGGATGAATGAAGGCCTCTCACTGCAGAAAAACTCAGAACCTGATATGTCTTTCACCAGCTGTGCAGAGATATAAGCAGCCAGGAGGGACAAGTTTTACACCAATGGAAGTCTCAGGAAATACAGAAAGTCACTCCAGCCTGGGAGTGAGGAAGACCTCACCTCTCAGAAGTTCTGGGCAGGGGCAAAATACACTGAAAAGTTTACTTCCCAGCATTTATTTTCATTGATGCTTCTCAGCCTTTTGTTGCAGCCTCCATCCCTCTGTATGATGGGATATCATACAAATACAGCCTTCTAGAGACAAAAAAGGAGAGTAGTTCAAGTGAGAACCAAAAGCAAAGTCAATCACAGCAATTTTTGCCATTGCAGTGATACTTGAGACCACTGTTGAGTAATTCAAATAACTGATTCATTAAACAAAATGGCTACAGAAGAGTTACTTCTGCTGAGAAAGAGTTCAAGGTTCTCCCTCAACCATTCAGCCCCATGATTTCCACACTCTTGGTGAGCAGCAGCAGAGGAGCAGCCCTTGAGTGGGGTTCTAAAGGAGCAAGAGCAGCCCTGTTCCCTCTTATTTCTCATCATTGCCACCATCCACACACCTGGCCTGCCTTCCTGCAGTCTCACATAACTCAAGACTACAGCTGGATGTTTTTTCATATGTGTAGCTTTTCTTTTTTTATCAGATTACTGAAGTCTATTAATAAAAGTAAAAGTAATACTAACAATAAAAGCCTCTTCTGTGTTTTTCTTAACAATTTTATTTCACTGTTTGGAAGGAGCACCAGGAGACACCTTCAGTTTTTTTTAAATGTGTTCTGGTTTTTTATTTTCCTAACGTTTTGCATTGAGAGTTAATTTTTTTTCAGGTATTTTGCTTGCATTACTAATAAATTTTCCATTAACATATCCCTTTGTAGGCACATCCAGACCACAGGATGCTCATCTAAGAACTTCTTTGCAATAAAATTGCTGCATGGTGTGTATAACTTGGAGTTTTCACCTCAGTAACATATATTTTTGTTGGAAAAAAAAAGTAAAAGAGCATTTTTCTTCAAACAGCTTGGGGTCTCTGCATGCTAGAGATACTGGCTTATGGCAAGCCTGCACTGGGTTGCAAACCTCTGCGTGGGTTTTGAACTAGTGACTAACCAACTGAGTGGCCAAACTGGTTCTGTGGACACAGATGTGTAAGTTAATTAAATTCTGTGACAAGGAAGCAGAACAGCACTTTCATTTATAACCATGTGGAAAAGTCTTATCAGTGTATGACATATGGTTTCATTTTTTTCTGGAAACAAGTTTACACGGAATACCTGCAATGCAGGAGAGCAAAGATGCAAGATTGCAGCACCTGGTGTAAAGGGGCACTGGGCAGAGTATGTACAGGAGCAGTACACATTGTCATTTCCTTAGTACAGAGTGTGTTGGCAGCATAGAGCAGAACATGCAGCAAAAAGTCAGTGTGCTTTGATACCATAGATCTGAACTTTTTGGTGTGGAGAATGAAAACAGCCTGTATTTTAAGGTTAAGGGTGGGCTTGTTCCCTCAGTCATCTTAGCTGTTTATACACGGACATCAAAATGACCAAACTGTCAGACCACATATTCATCTATTCTAATCACCTAAAATGGTCCCTTTAAATTCATCAAACCACCTTCTAAAGCTGTGATAATGTGGCAAAATTTTGCTTGCATAAGGAATGTTTTATTTTGAATAAAAATAGTCTGTGATACATATAGACAATAATAGCATGGTTAAAGTCTGAAGTATCTATCCATTCAAACACTATTAAAAAGTGAAGAGTGGGCTTTTGCCATTTTTCCAGCCTCTCAAAAGAAAAGAAAAATCAACAGTTACAGTATGTAAAATGGTAATTACAAGAATTGAAAATAATTCTAGCTTTCTGATGAATTTGTTCCTAGCCCAGGATTATAAAAGCTTTGTACTTAAAAAGTGGATTGCATTTGCTGCTGAGAAAAAATGTTCTTGTCACCACTCAAATTTCTCAGGAGAAATATCCCAGAAATGGACTGGGATATGAACACTTCTGTCCAGCAGCTAAAACTCAAACTTTGAAAGGAAATTTTTAATAACTCGTGTGACTCTGAATTCATACAAGCAAGCCAGAGGCAGCTGTGAAAAACACTCTCCTACAGAACTGATCTGAGGCTATGAACTGTTATAGACTAATTGCCCCCGTGTGATTGATCCCTATAGGCACAGATGGACTTTCCCCTCCCAGACACTGATGTGTCCCCAAAGGAAACAGGCATAAATTGAATGAGATTTATCAGCCTGTTTCACAGAAAGCTCAGTGAGACTTCCATGCAAAGGGAAATGTGCCTCTAATCCATCTGAGCCAAGTACGATTAAGAAGCATGAAGAAATGGCTAAAACTCTGGGGTAATGGTATTTGAGTGAAGGTATTACTCTGCTTTCACACCCTGACTTTTGACTATTTAACTGTGTAATTTTATGTTTGCACAGTACATTGCAGGAGAACATGTACTGACACTGGCTATCAGCAAGGAATATAGCTAGGACCAACGAACAAAAGAATTGTAATTAGATGCTGCAGTTCATTTTGAGTCCATCTACTGAATATGTGAGACCAGATTTCATTACAGTTATCTCAGGAGACACCTGAGAGCCCCTGGGCTGGGAATGACGGCCGAGCTCTGCCCAGGGTGAGGGTGTTCCTGTGGGCATTCTGCCTTCTCACAGCTGACCTCCACCAGCAACAAAGCCCACTGCTGACAGCCAAAATGAGATATCAATCACAACAAATTGTGCAGATCCTTAATCCTACCCTTTCTTACAGGGAAAAAAAAATGAACAAAACTAACATGAAATTACTAAAACGCCACTAAGATGAACAGAATAGTTACAGGTTCAATAAAATTGTTAAAAGGTGGCTTGGGATTTTTTTGCCATATGACATCTTCACTTATGTCAATCTTTTGTTCCATTTTGATTTTTCATACAGAAAATCACTTACACAAAAGTCAGTATTAATAGAAAAAAAAAAGGCTTGCCAAAACCCACCTAGCCTTCTTTTTCAAAACAGTTAAAATTATTTTTAACTAAGTTAGATCATCTTTTACAATATCTGTCAAAAGGAACTGTAGCCAAATTCTCCTCTATTTCAGAATCTCTACAGAAGAATTAAATTCCTTATGTAATGGTTAGACTTGGTTTATCTTTATTCTAGATTCTCTTCACAGGCAAAAAAGATGGAAAATGCAGATAGGCATCTAATGACATGCCCAACGACATCCAGATAAATAATTCTAAGTACAGGGGAAAGATCCTTTTACTCTTTATTTCAGGTTCAGGTAGCACTTCATGCTGGACCTGACACAGGGGTATTTTGAATTGTGAATTGTGTGTTCCAGCTCCCTATGGTGATGCCATGCACTTTGCAGTACTTATTACTGAGGAGCAAGTGGAGAGCCAGAGGCTGCATCTTTTGCAGAATGAGAGGTGAAACCAATCCCTCCATTTCTCCCTTGAACCAAGCAGCCACAGCACCTCAAGACAGGCTCTGTCTAATGTAGCTGTGAAGCAATTCCTGAAGTTGCAACTCAGTGTTAGTTCTTTTTCTCAAGTAGACGATCCTTAGACTATAAAAATCTACTGTTCCTGCCAGCTAACGTAGGAAATCCTTTCCTTTAAGTCAGTGGTGTCTGTGCAGTGAAATTAAAAGTCTGGATCCAAACACAGCAGATGATTCACTTGGGAAGCTGCTACAGCCACATATAGCAGCGCTTGTAATACTGGCCACCTTCCTTTTTTTGGAAAAAAAATCCCAACATTTTACTTGCAAAACAAAAAGCAGATTCTCCTTCATTTATGTTACTGAGTTCTACAGTCACTGTTGTCTTTTTCCTGCATAGTGGAGTTTATTACTTTAAACTCTGAAGGTGAAAGAGTAAGAAGTCATCCCCTCACCCGTGCTATGAATACCTATTAGATTAAGTGCAAATATAATTATTCCAGTGGATGTGCATTTGGTTTGTATTAATTATACCTCTGTACATCTGCCACCCAGTTAGCACCCAATATAGCCACACGGCTCCAGCAGCTTTACACAACTGAAAGGAGAAAATAAATCATCGCTCTAATGAGAGTTCAAAACTCCATTAAAGAATTTGCTGGAAGAAATACGAAAATAATTAAATCTGGAACAACACTGGAATAAAAGAGAATATTTCAGTATGTATTGAAACATGACCTAAAAATGCCAGTAAAGCACTCTTCTTTTTTCTATTATTTGAACTGTGAGAAGTCTCTGTACTCTCTAGAGTAACAGTAAGTTTTCACTCCTGGTAAAATCACAGCATGTGGATTTTTCAGTGTGCTATATTTTATGTTACTGAACGTCAGATTTTTAAATTGTCAGTTCCATTTATAAAACATCAGAATCTACCAAAAAAATGTTCAAATTATCAACATTTTTCCTTTAAATATGAGACCTCAAGAGCACTAACTAATCAATAGTCAATCTCTCTGACCAAGATCTTATCACTTGAGAGAGTGTGCATGTGCTAAGATATTAGTACAGGCTGTTTCTAACCAGCTTGGCTTCAGAAGAATATAGAGATGGAGGGAAAGGAAGGGATTTTCTGTGTAAAAAAGACAAAAACTGATAACATGTATCACAAATCCACATTTTCACTGTATTTACGAGCTCTCGGCTTGTTCTGAGATTCTGAGTTTACACAAACTGATTACAAGTAAGCACAAAACTGCAGAAGCTCCAGTTTTCCAATGGCTATTGTAAGGAAGTCAATTGTCCTACATACATAGGGCAGCCCTGGACATGAGAGAGATATTTGCATCTCCACTTGTGACTTTCTGAACATTGCACGATGAATGACGGTTTGGGGAAGCACTCCCAGCTGTTTGCTTGCTTTCTTTTGGAAAGAGGAGCCGTGTTTGACACTGTTATCTCTGCAGCATAGCTGAAAAGTAATTCCAAGAAGCGAGATAAACTAATTTTAAGAGATAGTACATTCTTCTGTGTGACACACAGAAGACAAGGCACATTTCAGCTTTAAATTAGCTTATGAAACCCATCTTTTAGTTCTAATAAGTAAGATTTTTAACTGCAGAAACACAACAAATTAGGAGGAGGCTACAATCACTTCTTAAAGTTTTATAAAATTGCAAGTATGAGTTTGGCTTTTGGTTGTTTTGTCATGTGTCACACGTGTGATGGGTCATTTCTGGTCACATAAAGTAGGTATGAAATACTGCAACCCAACCCTGAACTTAGGGAAAGAAACAATTAGACAAAGTGTAACGTGGCTGTACAGTAAACCAAATAATCATAATCAAAAATTATCACAGGGTTCATTCTTCCTATAACAAGTGCTATTGGCTCAACAGTAATTTCAAATTACTGATATGGCATAAACTTGATAACACTAAAAAAATCCCCCAGTGTTCTGTACAGGGTATTCAATTGATTTTACATTTTCCATCATTCGTTTAAACAGGGTGCTTACTTTTGCACAGATAAGCAGCAGTTTCAGGTGTACAAACAGCAACACATCTGAAAGGAGCCTTATTCGCAAAGGGGCAGCAGCCAGTATGCACTGGACTAAGTCAATATATCCTTTCCAAGTTACCTTCTTACTCAAAAGAGTCTTGGTTACATCCTGAGATTATCACAAAAGAAAGAGGGACAGATTCCAAAGTCTTTCAGAACCTGGGTTCAAGGAACACAATCAACACATACATTGTTTGATGTTGATATAATAAAAACTTGGATTGCATGACAGAAACTCACTCTCTAAAAAATCAACTAGAGATCTTGAACTATAATGCCAAGAATGTGAAATTCATGCTTTGCTTATGTGTTGTTAGAGCAAGTGTTTTAGTGAACAAAAGCAACTGCCCAGAAGCCAGCTGTGTGCATGATTTTATCCCTAAAACAGCTGCTGCATTTGACTACACCACCAAGAGAGAAAGAGTCTCCTCCCCTCCCACTGGCCACTATATTAAGTAGTTTGCTGTAATTGCTTCACAGCGCTTGGCAGTGGCAGGCATGGTAACAGTTAGCATTAATAAAAGCAGAAACTGTTTTCACAGTTGCACGTCTCGCAGTCTCTCTCGTGTGAAACCACACTCGGTGCAGAAAAACAGGACATCTACAGCACGGACAACTGCGGATTGTGACAGAACAAACACACTCAGCAAAGAGGGTGTCCACGTGAGCACAGACAGTATAGAAGTTAAGTAATTAGGCAACAAGAAAATATGCAAGTATGATGATTACTGAAATCACTATTTATTTATTTTGTGTTTCAGAGCTCAGTGTTGCACTAATAAAAATTAATAACTTTGAGGGACTGTTTTAATTTAAACACGCATGCCTTAGTGCCTGACAAATAATGTGTCTGTATGCATGTTTAGATAGATTTTTCCTTACACCTTCATCTGTGGGGAAGGAATGAGTCAGAGTAGCCAGCATATAGCTCTATCTGTACCTGTCTATTCCCAAAATATCACAACAAATATTTAAGGATCTTTTCAACCAACAGAAGTAAAGGTCAGGGTCATAGCAAAGGGCAGTTTGTGGAGGAGGAGATTAGCATTTCTCTAAGTGATTTCTTCTTCCTTCTACTTTTTTTATATCCTCTATAAACAGTCCTCTCTGATTTCAAACATATTTTTTGAATTCTGCAGAGAAGTCAGTTCTAAAAAGGTATCATCCAAAACAAATGTTTTTCTTGGCTCATTCATCAGCTATCCTGTCTTTTCCAGTATAGATATGGGTGGGACAAGGCATATGTGTGTGTGTACATTCTGTATATACACAAATATCAGTGTAGCCTCAATTTAGCACTCTGTATCCACACACTACTTATGCAAAGGTATTGACTGGAGAGCTTTGTTACTAAGATTATTTTTAGCTTTTATTTCATTGAAAAATAATTATTTAATAGATTGATTAGATTAGCATTTATCTGTTTTATCTGACTAGTAGGCTAATGCCAAAAGAAAGTTCCAGGTGCTCAGCTCCTTTACAAAACAGATCTTTATTTTGCATATCCAAACATAGGGCAACTCTCCAGCATCCCACACACACACCGAAACCTCCTCTTATAAGCATCTTTAAACCGTGTGCTAGGTCATCTCTGAATTCATACAGACTGCATCCCCTTTTCATTTATTTTTAAAGATTGCCTTTAGATCAGAGCTTAGTAAATGGCTCTGTGAAGGGTGACCCCTCCCCTGCCATCCTCTGCCTTGTCACCATCCAGCAATAACCAGCTGCTTCTAAAATAAAACGAAATGCAGTGTTTCCTGAAGACTGTGACATAGAGTGCTCATTTCATTTGTGTTTTGGCAAGCAGTTTTCCAGGTTCCAGATGAAATTCCTCAGTAAATAGTTTTCTCTCTCTCTCTCTCAATGTGTGGCCAAAAAGCATTAAAGAACTTGATTCTTAATAGCCTTTCAGTTCAGGTCCTCACCCACCATTTTGCAAAATGAAGACAGACAAGGAAAACAGAACCAGTGATCTGACAGCGACTCGTGGGCTTCTCATACAGGTATCATTTATTCCCATTCAAGCTGCTGCCACCAGCTGCATTCAGCCCCATCCCTGCCTGGCTTCATGCATGTAGGCTCAGCTGCTGACAGACACTGTGTAGGAGACTGGAGGAGTCGGGGATGCTGAAGAAGAGAAGACTCCAGAAGCAGCAGCCCTGGCCCAGCACTGTCCGTGAGCACTCTCGGAGCAGCAAAAATCCATCCACCCCACTGGCACATCTAATGATGGGGCTGCTCCCCAAACTCATCATTGACAGCCCCTGTGCCTTTTCCTTGCCCCAGGAATGTAGACTGTGCCCTGCCTGCTCATGTTTCTGAGGGCTCTTGGGAAATATTTCCTTCAGGCCTTCCCTGGTTTTTAGCCCTGTAGTGTCTTCAACAACTGATCAGTGCTAAGCCCATGGAAAGTTTGAAACAGAGCAGCTGAGGCACAGCCCAAGGCTGCAAGAAGATTTTTCTCCACACCTTGGGTCTGCACATGTGACAAAGTGCATAAACATGCCGAAACAACACCTAGGCTAGAGAAAAAAAGAACAGACTATATCAGCTTAAAATTAAGACATGCAGAGTAGCTTGGGAATTTGCTCCTGATTTCAGGCAAAAAGGTAAGAATTCAGGACTTTCTCTCACCATGTGGTTTTTGGAGAGAACAAGGAGGGCAACTATAAAGAGGTAGAAGTCAGTTCTGGAAATGAGTTTCTATGCTGTTTGGCTGACTTTCAAAGGATCTGATCATTTTAGTACTGTACGTATTAAACTGTTCTGTTAATGGTGTGTTAAGGCAGTCATGGATTTACTAGAGGTTCTAGGCAGATCAAGGCTACATCTTCCCCACTGGGCACACAAAATCTTGGACAGACATCATTTAGCTATCATTTCAATCAAGGAAAACATAGTAAGTCCTTTCTAGAGCTGAATGAATTAACATCAATTGTCCTTTTATTGCACATAATTTCTGCTAGAAGGATGTCTCCAGGAGTGTTTCATTGCAAATTTTCTACAGATTTTTCATCTCTGGTTGCCTTGGTCCATGGCCCTACACTTACTCTCTTTGGCTTGGAGATACAGCCAGAGGCATTTTGAATCACTTCACATTCAGAAGGAGTGACCTCTTTGGATGTGGTTTTAGCCCACTGGAAAAATAAAGGCTGAAACTTACTTGTTAGCCACAAATTTTGCTGTTCCATGGAAAGAGGATGGGTTTGAGCTTTTGAGCCTGCAACATCACCATTAATAATTTACTGAAGACAACAATCCTGTATCACACATTGAACAATTTAGGTAAAAAAAAAAAACCAAAACAGAAAATCATCTGCAAAGGTGAAAGGACAGATCACAGGCTATCAATGATCTCCTACAGATGTTGTTAGAGAGTCATATGGATACACAGAATGAAAAGGCAAAATGGTTTCTGCTTTTTGGTCAAGTTCTTAAGAAATGTGAAGATGGTTTAATTCTATGCTCAAGCATGAAATCTGCCTATGCTAGTTATTAGATTAGCAGATTTTTTTTACTATTTACCTTGAAATATTAAAAAATGCATTCTTAGTACCAGGAAAATCCTTTGTAGAGAGCAGGACACCAGCACATATGGAAAGGTGGGTTTCTCATGTACATAGCTGCACACTGGCATTTGGGAGAACTGTGTCCTTGTCCCAGGTGTATCACTGCTTTGCTGGGTAACCATGGAGAAGTCAGTCCCTTGTCTTCTACCACAGCTTTCCCCTCAGAAAAGTATGAATAATAATGTCAGGCTTCTTTGGAAAGAACTTTGAAATCTCTGGGTGGAGAGCATTGTGTAAGAGCAGGGAATTACGGGTAGTTTATTTATGTCTTGTTCAGCTGTGTAGATAGCGGTCTAAGCTCCCCTACAGCAGCGATCACAATAAACACTACACTCCTGGCAGTTAAATACTTCTCTTGTGTTCACTGCCCAAACTCTTTCTCCAATTCCCCTGTCTCCTGCAGCTGAAAGGTAGAAGATCCATCACAAGATCTGGCCCATTCTAGAGCTGGGCCTGTCTTCATAAGTTCTGTGTTACCCCAGTGCACAACTTCCACTGGTTTGGGTGCTTCCTTTCTCATTGCCACACTCCATTATGTGACATAATGTCTCACAAAATCCATCCCTTGTTGTGTCACCTGGGCAGTGATCTCCACTGGACTATCTGCACTGTACCAACCAAGATAAAAACCTCTTCCTCCCACTTCCTCACTCTCTCTGTTGAGAGCTGGCACAGTTTGGTAAAAAAGAAAAGAAAAAAAAAAGGAAAATAAATAGCAAAGCACCAATGTATTTTCTTGTCTGGAAGCACAGCATCTGATAAGGATGTGCATGACTATAAGCTGCTGACAGAAAACTGGAATGCTGGTTTGCACAGATCTCCAAGCAAGCACTCACTCTGTCAGCCTTGGTTCCCCACCCCATGAGGGAAGGTTTTCAAAATAAGGAGCACTCTCCAATCCAGTAAAGTTCACAAGCATCACTGAATTAAAGGGGATGGCAGGATGGTTTTCATATCTGACCATTGTTATGTGAATGTGAGTGGAGGGGACCAGCCACCCCAAAGACAATGGCTTCATTAACCATGTGAGAAATTTGCAATGTAAGAATTAAGCCAATCTGGTATACCTGAAAAATAATTTAAATAATGCTCAGGATGAAGCCTTGAAATTGCCGTAGAAAATACTTTGGGGGACTCAAAACCTATGTAAAAATTAGTCACAGTTTCATTAGGTTTTCCCCTAAAGTTTGGTCTCCCTTTTAAACTACTACCATTTGTACAATACAACTTAGTCACTACTAGTTGAAAATTAATTATAGGTCTGATCTAAAAATGAAATCTTCCATCCTGTCTTTATTAATTCCCAAGGCAATTTGTTTCACTTCTTCTCACCTTAATCTGTTTTCAGCCCTGCATCACCACTGCCTTTAGAACTATCATTTTACTAACACAGTATTTACATTTTGATTCATAATGCAACATCACAACAGAGTCATTCTTGGTGGTAGGTCTGTGCTGCCCTCCTCCCTATTTTTTTTTTAAATCAAAACAATCCTTTACCATAGCAACTTTTCTTGGCTACCTCCTCATTCCAATAACTTGTGAGCAGCAAACACTTGACAACACTGATCAGACCACACTGTCCCTGTGCCAAATTGAAAGGCCACACCTCTTTGGAACAATGAATGCAATCCCAGAGTTACAGGATGAAGCTGTTGCAGGTCTCTCAGAAAGCTCGTATTCTCTAGAAAGTTACTGAACATTAAAAGTTGGTTGTGCCAAAATTTTCGGAACTTAGAAGTAACTCGAGGGAGCAACTCCTCCCTAAGCCTTTTAATTTATGATAGGAAAGGAAGAGCTATAAAAGTTAACAAACTTTTCATAAAACTGGTAAAGGAAGAAAAGTGTTCAGCTCAAGAAAGTATCACACAGGGAACAAAAGGTGCCAAAAGTCATGCTGAACCAACTTCTTCCAACAATACTTTAGTTACTGTCAGTTTGACATTAGATTTTTAAGTATATGTGAAAGCAAGAGCCCACTCATCTAATAATGGTTGTTATTTTATCTATCTAATAATAATTTTTTCACAATTACACTTTATGTAAAAATATCACAATGTTATATCTTCCTTCAAAAGTTTTCTACATACATTTCCTCATGACTTAAAGGTATATATATATAAAAAAATATATAAATAATTTCAATATTCACACTTATGTTTTCATACTGCTAAACTTTAATCAAAGTTAAAATGCAAGGAAAGGGGCTTTGATTGTTATTCAAAGGTTTGAAAATGATTGGGAATTATTAATTATATTTATACTATCACAATAAGAAATAGCACTGAGAGTCTCAGTAAGCCATCCCATACTTCCAAATCAGCACATTTAAAACAGTTTTCAATTATTTTTATACTGAAAACCTAATATTTTCCAATTTATTTTTGGTCAGAAATGCCATCATTAGTCTCTGATTGCAAACCAACAAATTAAAGAAAAAGAACTTACCTGCCATTAGTAAAGGTGGATGAAGTTAAGAAATATTCAAGATTGTAACACTTCAATGTAGCTAAAATCTGTGGAGATTATTAAAAGTGAGCGATTTTGAAGAGGAAGTGTCTACTATGTAAGCATAATAAGCAATACCACCACATAAATGTAGAATCCCATAAACTGTATGGCAGTAAATTGGTACAATCTTAGTGATTCCATGCATTCCCTATTTTCCGTGAAAATTACCAAGGTTTTGTAATTCGTTCAAGGTTCAGCTCCTAGTCTTGTTGCCAGAGATTTGCATGCACAGACAAGTGCTGCAGCAGTGGTACAGATATAGTCACAGGATATGGAGCAGTCATGTTCCTTCTTCTAGAGCAGCCTAGCTCTTACTGCTCAGCTCTACACCTGGAGGATTTGTTCTTTCCAAAGCCATGAAAAGTAACAGTAGATTAACCTCCACTTCTGAAATGAGCCTTTCTGTCTATGCTCCTTTTAATAATTTATGAGGGCATCTCTCCTTAATCCTTTCCCTCACTAAGTCCCAGACTTTGCCCTTTCTATCTCTTCATTACCTCAGCTGGCAAATTCAGTTGTTCCACGAAACTTGTCAGGTTTTTCATGATGTACCTTCCCAATGCCTTCAAATGCAGCTAACAGTGACTGTTCCCCTGGTCCAGGAAAGTTTCTGTTTTCACCTTTACTTCTGCTACTCAGACCCCGACCAACATGTGTGAGAAAGTGTTTCTGTAGGGCTTGTCCAAAAATTCTCCAGGTCTCACTCTTCAACTTAATTTTCCTACCACCAACATAATTATATTGGTTAGATTTTTTTCTTCTGTGTAGCCCATGAATCCACCTCTGCCACTCCATTTGTACTACTAATCTAAAGCTGCTTATCCAGGCCTCTTTGGCAACCTGCATTCTCTCCTGTTCCTGAAATAGAAGAGATTTCTCCTCTCTTCTGTCCCAGGGAAAACCTGCTCATTGCATATAGCTTAACCAAACTAGAATCTCAGTGTTTTGTTAATGACATCATTAACTGGTAATCATGACCAATATCAATAACAAAACAAATAAACCCTAGTATTTTAAACCATGAAACACTCATAAATACCCATAAGTTTCTAAATTGCCTTCTACAAGTAATCCCAAGATTATGTATGGGTATTACCCCATACACACAACTAAGTACACATTCATGCACACATACATACAGTGGAGTGAGGATCACAAGCTCTCCTCTCCTGAGAGTCCAGATGCTTGCAGACACCTCCAGAGGGAGATGTGGATGCTGTCACTTCATGAGGAACCATGCTGCACCCTACAATCCACAAGGCACTACCTGCACCTGGTGAAAAAGCACCCCAGAACAGTGCACATGCACACCCTGAGTTCCTGCACCCCACACCATCAGGATCTCTGCTGGGTGCAGGCTAAAAAGCAAGTTATTTAAACTTTTAAAAGTTTAAAGTTATTTAAACTATTTAAAAGCTCTATTTAAACCTTCACAACAGCATGGATCTTATTTTGACCATTTTTTTGTTCAGCATTGGTAATGCACGAATTATTACAACAGGCTGATGCTTAGGCTATCAGGTCATGGATGCCTCCCCTGCAGCCTACAGAAGTGACCTTGTCTGATTTTTCCTCAATTCAGTTTTGCATTTTGTGCCCTTCTCCCTGTAAAATGTGAGAGCTGCAGGGACAATGTCAACAGCCAATTTGAATAGCTGCAAGCAGAGAAACAGGCTTCAATCTAAAACCCCAGAACTCTGTGTAAAGACCCAAATCCATCAAATCTGAAACTTGTTAGAGGAATATAGTGCTTGTCAACATTTTTGTGAACTGCTCCAAAATGTGAATGCTAACTGAATCATTTCAAACTGTTTTAGACATTCCAAGGTTATTTGGAGTTGTTTTTCTCAGAATGACAATAGAGTATTTTGGAATGAAGCCTGATATATTTTTCATAGGCTGAGAAATTAATAAACTAATTCAGAGAGAGCTTGCTTTGTTTTCAGCAAACCTGATTGTGTTTGCATTCTCTATCCCTTTCTTAGTTTGTGTATATTTCTTGTTTCAAACAACCAGTAACATAAAGTCATTTGAACACTGTGTCATGGAAGTGGTTACATTTTATCAATGCCCTTCAATCAATCCCCAATTTTATCTTCGTTCCAGGCTCTTCTCTGACCTGAGATTTCTGCATCCTCACAAACCAGTACCTTTCATAAAAATCAAAGGCTTATACTTCAGAAAAAGAAAAAAATCTATATTTTCTCTTACCTTGTCTGACATTTTTATTTGAGAAAAAAAATCATCTTAAATCCTAATTAAGACAGAATTTTATAAATAAATAAGATATGCCTCTCAGAAACCAAAACTTGTTTGGTAAGCAGCAATTGATTCCTAACTTTAATAACAGAAGATGCTTTAAACCACGAATACTGTTACCAGAAGATTATTTGTGAATCTATTAAAAAAGACTTAAAATTGGGTTCATACAGAAAACACAAAAGTAATTAGCTATATAATATTCACAGGGACTTAGTTGCAGCACCTCCTGTCTGAAATATTTGCATTATATTTCTGTACCTTGCTGATTCACAATTTAATTTCAAGCTCCAGAAGAGAGCTTATCTTCTGTCCTGTATCTTATTTCCTCTATATGATGTCCTGAATTGCACTTGAAGCCTTGCTTCAGAATTTTTCTAGAGAAAGTTCCTTAATTTGTTTTGGCATTTTCTCTTTGCAATTTTTCCAGTTGTCTTCTTGCTTTCATTAATATTTTTTTAAAACATGACTCAAAAGCATTCCAACATGCATTGCAGATGACAAACAGAGATCATATCCTATCACATGAACATTTCTGCTGGTAGAGACAAAGTATGAATGATCCTGATTTCCTTTAAAATTTGGCTGCATCAGGCCTAAAATAACCAAAATTTATTAGCTCTCCCCACGACAAATGAATGTGAAAGATGGTGCTGTTGAATTAACTATGTTTCTTTCTCTGGCCTATTGTGTGCTACCTTTTCCTGCACACCTACTTAGAGCTCAGTAGCTCAGACTTAACTGAGTGCTAACTGAGTCAGATTTAACTCAGTGCCAGTGTTCCTTTGCTGTATTGCATGGCAGCACTACATGGAAAGGACAAGATTATTTTCCTGCACAATTATAACTTCCTTTATATTGAAATTGTCATTTCTCCCGAAGCCTTTGAGCAGTTCTACAGGGTACCCCACTACAGTAGGGCAGACAGGCCAGTCCCTGCCCCGGCAAGAGTTCACAGACCTGCAGTCTTCGTGCACACACAGAAGGGCCCTGCACTGCCAGCTTCTGACTGCTGAAAAGGGATATCCTGGGAACCCTCAGCTTTCTGAGAAGCAGCATTGTTTACCTGAACATGATCGCTAGGAGTCAAAGAAAGGGTGAAAAATAACAAGCTGCAAAGCTGATCAGAATGTGTGAACCTAAGATTCAAGAGAAGTCCTTTCTTCAGAGTTTTAGTCTTTCTTTTCTCACAGTACAGTTCCTAGGGCCCTTCTCCCTCCTTAGTTTCAGCCTGTACAAGAGACATGCAAACATTACATTTCTCAGCAGCAGACCCTGGCTCATTCTTCTATTGACTCCTATCAATGCCCACCACTACCTCTTACATATTCACAGGAAATCCTCTGTTTTCCTCTGTTTATGCTCCCTGTTGTCCCACTGAGCCATGACAATTACACTTAGACCAAGAAAGGCCTCCGAGATAATCTCCCAGACATGGTGTCTGATCTAGTATCTGATCTCCTAGTCTCATTGAATAGGAAGATTTTACTCACCATCTATTCAGAGGTATGTTCACTGTTCCAACTGGTATAAATATTTGAAAAGCAGAAAATCTGGCAAAGATCTTTCAAAATTCCTCTCATAAAACAACCTTCTTTCACTTGATAGATTGAGAAGAGATGTTTTACACAGTCAATATTATAGTATGTTTGTGGACTCTGTTTATAGTCTTATTTCAGTGCAAAGAAAAACAGATGAGAACGTAATTGAATAGAGAGTTGAAAAGCAGCACAGATTAATATAAAATGATAAGAACTAAACAATTCAGCTTCTGTAATAGTAAACATGCCTATCCCATTAAAATTCTTAGAAAAAATTAACACAGTGATAGATAAGAGCAAACTGATGGACACAATTCATTTGTTCTTTGCAAACACTTTTGAAAACCAAATCTCTTACAAGTGGCTCTTAAGAATATTTGGAAATCATCTGAGAGTGCACCTACAGCAGAGTTTTAATTCAAATCTTCCCCACTTTCTGTGGTTTGAGTTACAATGTGGAGCTGCCTCAGAATGCACAAGAAGGTTTTTTTCCAGACAGATTTAAATCAGAAGATGCAGGCATAAACCAGATCTGTGACACTCAAATGCTACTCTGTACTTAAACTCCAGACTGTATCAGAAGAAATCTAGCTGAGTACAAACTCCCAAAATGCATGAGGCATGTACATGAGGGACTCCCAATTGCTTTGGTCTACAGACTTGCACACCCTGAGAAGTTCTGCTGGCTGATGCAGACCTAGCCTGGAGCTCACATTCATCCCGTGAAAGTTACTACATCAACTTGTGTATCCTAAGCTAGGATGTCCCTTTGAGGCAGTAAAAAACCTGCCTCATGTGACTAATCATCTGTCTTTTGGGTGGTAAAACTGAATCCCCCAAAGCAACTTATACAGGGAGAACTGACTTTGTCTCAGGGAATGTACTGTACAGAAGCTGGTAGTGGGAAAAGACTAAGGTGGCTCAGCACATCACTGGAATGAAAGGACTTAAAAGGCAGCTAATGGTTGCTGGGGCAGATAGTGGGGCTGGAAGAATTCAGAGACCCTGTGGTATGAGAGTCAAACTGAGATGGAGCAGTGGACCTTTTTTGAGGTGTCTGCAAAACAGGAATTTACTAATGCTTCTCTTTTGGCAAACTCTCACACCTTTCTCAGCCACAGAACAGAGGAAGAGGAGGAGAAAAAGGAGGAGGGGAAGGAGGCAGGAATTTGCTGTTTATGCAGCAAGCTCTCCTCTTACAAGCAGTCCTTGTGCCCTTTGGCACAGGCAAAGCTGTTGGCTCTGCTACTGCTGGCTACTTACTGCTCTGCCTGAGCAGCAAGCTGGCCCTGTCTGTCTTGAATGAGACACCCAAAGAACAAGGGTCTTCTCTGGTGCACCAGCTTACAAGCTGCCTTGCCAGGCTTCCTGACTGAGACAGGCTCCAACAGTGCCTGTTATGACTCCCCTCTGCCTGCAGCCATATCCTCAGCAGCCTATGGTTCTAACATTTCGACGAGGCTAATTGCAAGCATCAGAGATGACAAGTGTCCTGAGATAGTTCACCGCAATCAGATCATATCTAGCAGCTAGTCTAAATGAGAGAGGCTGAGAAAAAAGTATGCAAGGTCAACAAGCACACCAAGTGCCCCTGATACCAAGAAGTTCCAAAAGTTCTCTAACTGTTACCCTTGCATTTCTTTGGCATTTAAATCTGTATACTTAAAATACATTTCTCTTCAGTCATTCTCAGAAAAAAAAAAATGTTCTCAAGACGGATCTTACCTTGAACATTTCCCTGGTATTTTGCTGCTCTTTGGGCATCATTTATCTGGCAATGCATCCTGGACAGTAATCTAAAAAGAGAATTCCAGGTAGTGTTTACACCGGTGCTTTCCTGCAGCTCTCTCTTTCCTCTCTGACACAGCTTCTCTGTGTGCAGCATCAAATTACCATGTTGTTTTTCTACTGCCATCTTGTATTGCAGCCATATGAACTTGCTATCTACATTTAGGCCTGTTTCAATATTCCCTCAGAAGTCAATATTAATAATCATCATCATCATACTTTTTAATATTAATTCTCCATAAAACTGCCTACATGTGCTTTGGATCTCAGCCTCGTGACTCTGTGCTTATTCATAGAAAATATTTTACATAAACTCAGTATACTGTCTCACTGCTTAGGGAGACAGCAGCTGAAACAGATCTGTGAAAAACAAGAGAATTAACTTGTTTTGATGAGACTAACTAAGAAGCTTGGCTGAATGTCCTACATCAAAATCTTTGGCACATCTCCTCTACTTTGAGGTACTGTGACATCAGTTATTTTTCGTTTACTGAATATCTTGATAAAGCAAGGTTCATTTCCTGCAGTAGTTATTTCAGTGGGGTTGCTTCAGTGAAAACAAAGGTAGAACTTGTACCTAGTGTGCTGTGTTAGGTTCCCCAATGCTCTTTCTCTCTCTTGCTTCCTCTCTATTTTTAATGTCTCCTCTCGCTGCCTTTTCACTGAAGAAGCATAGCCAATTGCAAGATAGCTTGCTTGCATTTGAAAAAGCAAACCTGGCTGCTCTCCAAGATTTCTCAATTTCACTTACCTGAAAGATTGCTTTAAACAGGAACCACATGTATTTACTGGTAGGCAACCCAATAATTTCATTCTCCACAGGAATTTTGGGATGCATACATTAATGGCATAAACATGGGGAAAAAAGTTATTCTGAATGAGAAACCTAGTGTTTACAAAAGCAGTGTTTGATACTTCAGGGTGGAATTTGGTTTCATTCCCCAGCATGTTAAATCATAACTAGGCATGTGTGATTTAATATAGCAGAGAGATTTCCTGATTTGTTTTTAATTGCCACTATACACAGACTGCATTTTCAGCATGAGTTATTTTTATTTGAGATGAAAGAAAATGGGAACAATAACAAAGTCTTCATGAGAAAATATTTTTCTGTAGCATATCATATTGACTCTGCCTTGCAAAATGCGAGCTTCAGATGTCATGATGCCCAGAAAAGGAAAGCAACTGCCTAAGGTCCCAGATCAAGAAAGGACTCAAGCACAGTTCTAAATTCAATGGGACTTAAATAGAGGCTTTCCTTAAACACATAACTCAAAGTCTTCATAAATCAGGATGGTTATTCATATACGTACATACATATATAGTATATATATATTTATTAATTACTGTTCATTACAATGGATTCACAAATAACAGAGCCACGTGTAACATATACCAAACACGGTTCCCATGACAAGTTTAAGCCTAAGTTTTATTCTGTATATGCCCTACGGCTGAAGGTAGCTTGTTAGGAAGGGAATTGGCATTTGTTCATTCTCAGCCCTTCATCTGTATTAAAAGATTCACATCCTACTGTAACATTTTCATTTACAACCCCTTCAGGCCAATAAAAAGCATAATCATTTTCCTCCCCAGTAACTGCATGGACATCAGCTTTAATTTTAGCACACTTTTCTCTTCCTAAACCTTTTTGTCTTGTAACAGCTGGTCAATATATTTCTTCATTATGCCCCTTTTTTCAAAAACAGCCATGCCATGCTCCCAAGTAATATACCTTCTTGACAACACCTTTGTCCTAATTGTTTCATCCTTTGTAATTTTGTGCACATTCTACTGATGGATGCAGGTGTCAGGGAGGCATATATCATAGATTCTATTTCCTCCACCATATTTATCCAGTTCCTGTGCAAAATACATGCTATCTGTAACAAATCACAATCAAAGTCTAGAAAGCCTTTGATTAAAGTTGCCGGTATGGTGGACTTTGATACAGAGTTTGTATTTGCAAATAAAATTCTGCCTAATTTTCCCCAGAGCTTTTTCAAATGTATGTACAAAAGCCTTGTTTATCCATTTGATCCTGGGAGATAAGCAGCAGTTCTAACATGCTTTAGTGAATGTGTCTGAAATTGTTTCAAAACAATTGTGGACTATTATCAAACAATTTCTTCAGATAATCCAGAAACAATCAATAAACACCATGAGTTTTTGATATTCTGGCCAGTCAACAAAGCTATGTGCTGGGACAAGCACCAGCTATAGCTCCCTACATGACTGATTATTAATCTCTGTGAAATCTAGATAATTTCTATCGCATTTATGTGTCCTGTGACAAAGTGAAGGATTTCAACCCCGTTCATTTTCTGTCACTTTAATATCCAGAGCAGTTATTAAAGTTACAAACTGCATTCTCAGGAAGCAACGTATTTTCTGAGGCTGCTCTTTCAAAAGCCTACTTATTCAAAGTAATTCTGCATACTAACCCATGGCATTCTTTCAGTGCCCTCTCCTCCATGCTTTAGGAGTGGTTTTGAACTCTTCGACTTCTGGACATAAGAACTCTGGCATATTTGTTAAAAGAAACATTATGCTGCTAGTGAGTTGGGCATGCTAACACTGGATAGGACCTACTAACAATTGTCATCCTTTATGACCTTTTTCCTTGCTCATGACAAATCAGAGATGATGTTTAAATTAAGGCAAAGAAGAAAAATAAAATGTCCATGAAAGTGCTAAAAGACTGTCCCATAGCTTAACCTAATGGGTCAAATACCCTCACTGCTCAAATCCCCAGCAGAGAAAGAAGTAATCTTTTATAATTAAGAAAAAGGTAACAAATTAATACAGGCCAAAATTATACTACAAGTAGCACTAGTAATTTTGGTTCCAGTTTTGCATAGCTCTTTAGGACATACTTAATTTGCCTGTTTTTCTGAATCAGAGCAAAATTAAGATGTTCTTAATCATCTCTCTTAGTTAGTGAAGGAAAATTATTTTAAGATGAAATCAACTGGAGATTGTATCTAAAAACTAATAAAATTATGAAATTGAATGATTGGTGAAAAATATGCATCTAAACTTTAAATAATTTTAGAAACACCTTAATAGATAATTATTATTTAAATATTACAATATCTAAAACCCCCACCCTCTTCCTACCTTCCCCCTCAGGTTAGCCACCATTAGAGTAATTGGCTGATTTTCTAAATGCATCCTCCTTAGGAGGAATTTCAAGGCAGATGATCTGAAGAAGTAGAGCGTGAATGGCTCTCCAAATAATTTCAAGGGAGGCTCTCCACAAACAGAGAAGCACAGAGCAGCAGAAGTTGGTGACTTCTGCACCAGACACTGACAAATGCAAACTCTGTGGGGAGAGAAGGTGGCTGCAGCAGGGACTGACCAGGGAACTCTCAAGGAGCAGTGAAAGTAAGGACACAAAGCATGGGGAGTCAGAGGAAGTACTTAGTTCAGGCAGGAAACTGAGGTGGTCCTTTCAACCTGATTGTTTCTGAACCATCAGACTTCAGGCTGAAAGGGTTCTGTGCAGCCTTTGCAGGCCTGATGAGAATGTTGTGCTTTCTTCCTCTTCTGTGACAGGACAAGTTACTTCTCCTCCTCTTTGCTGTGTATAAAGAAAATGTCGAGGAATGGTGTAAAAATCTTCGAGCAGTTATTTTGATTCTCATGTTCATGATAGCTGCCATCTGTCAGGGCCCTGAGTGCTCTCAGGGGTTCTGCAAACTGTCTCCTGCTCCGTCTCTGGGGTTTGGCTGCCTGTACCTAAGGACAGCTACATTTTGGTGCAGTGGTGTTGCTTTGGTCAGACCATTGGGAAAGAGCTGTGAGAGGCCTCCATGGGGCCTCCATTCCTTGCCCTGTGAGATGCCTTCAGGCTTAGGCCCTTGCTCCAAGCTGTTGCTTTAGAGGTGTCAGTTTTATAAATATTTGTGCCTAGATACCAAAATCCTCTTCTCAAAACTGAAGATAACCAAAATACCCAGTAGATCCTTCTACTTGCTTTTAAGACAAACCTCGAGGTGCAGTAGCTAGATTAAGGAGAACACTCAGACTGAGGGCCCATCTCCACATGAATGGAGAATTTCTTGACCTCTAGCTAGTAGTTAATCCAAATCAGTCCAAATGAAACTCAAAGCTTTTCTGTCAGTAGAGAAAGGTGTGGCAAGACATAAGGCCACACACCACACCTCTTGGAGTCATGAGGGAGAAAGGAGACCATAATAACAAGAACTTCTCAGGTTTGCTTTCTGGATTTGTTTTATTCAAATTATCCAAAACATAAGTCAATATACAGTTTTGTTCATTGGCAGGGTATTAGATGTGGGATAGACAAAAACACAGACATAATACCTGTTTGTGTAATAGCCCACTCAGGCCTCTTAACACGCACACTCACCTCATCCCCATTTTCCACCTCTTTGATCCCTGAAAATATTTACTTTACACTGAAAGCCAAAACCTCCTTCTACCCAACTACACTAACAGCTGCACAAACTTCTGAAAAACAGCTCAGAAGTCTTTTTTCTACCAAAATAAAACAAACAAAACCCAAAAAAAAAACAACCCAACTTGAAACTTGATCTGTTTGGTAAAAATTATTTTCTATAAACTTTTCTTTTTTCATGGATCTGTGTGCTTCTGGAAATTTAGGTTGCATCTGCTTGCTTGGTTTTAAAGGGCTTCTGTGTGATGAATCATTCCCATATATGAGATGTATCAAAAACTGGCTTAACACTTTGGATCAGCAGCTACAAGTTTGGGTCTGACTGGGAGCTTCTCAACACTTTATGCTTTGGCCTGTGTTGTAATTTTTGTTGTACGAAAGTATATTTTTTGAACTACTACAGAGAAAAGGAACAGAAAAAGTAAAAAAGCAATCACTTAAGTTAGCAAACTGGCTCCAAATAACTAAGAGTAAAATGAGGGTGCTCAGTGCATTCTGAGCATAAATGCCCATGTCCACTGAAATCTCTTAGGCACAGGTGCCTGAAAACAAGACTGTTCTAGCTCAATTAGAAAAAAAAAGAAATATTCCTGAAATGGCTGAGAGACTGACTAAAAGCCTCTATATTTTGCAGCAGACAAAAAGGAAAAGAAAACAAAGATGTACCAGGAAACATGGAGGAGAATTGGCACAAGGGGTGGTTATTTTTGGTGGTTACAACAGAATTCTCACCACCAATTTACACTTTGAATTTAATAACATGAGTATAAAGCATTCATGCAGTTTCATCTGCCATGTACACCATGTGGCTGTGCTGTCAATTCTGTCTATGGAAGGGATTAGACTGGGACGCCTCCACAAGCAGCACGGATCTCTCACTCACAAAAAGCAGCATGCAGCTTACTATCAATAGTCAAGCAAACCATGTTTTACCCCTATTTATCACACCATGGTTCAGCCAGGAGTTACAGGTTTCAACAAAAATGAATAATTTTACTGGTAAGCAATACAAACTTGAGATGCCCTTCACCGGTCCCAAAATATCTTGTTTTCCTGGATCACATCCATAGCCTGTATGTCAATGGTAGCTGGAGTGACTCAGATTCGAAGCATGAAGCGGGGGGTTTAACACGGGAATTTATACGGAACCTACGATTACTTCATTTTCACATAAACTTGCGGCATGCTGGGTGTAGCTCTGATCGCGTTCGCGGCACGGCGCTCCCTAACGCGCCCCGGGGAACACGAATTTTAGAACCAGGGCATTACCCCGCGCTTCGAGACACTTTGCTACGAGGAGCCTAGTAAAATCCAGCGGGGCTGGTGGAAAAACCCCGAAGTTGCTGGCGGGCCGGGCAGGCGGGGCTGGGCTTCACCCAGCTAAACAAACGGCTGATAAGGCGGCGCGGGCGGCAGCGCGGAGCTGGCCGCGGGGCCGCGTCTCTCCCAAGGTCAGCTATTTAGGGACAATAACAGGAACACGCGGCGGCGGCGGCGCTCCCCGCCCAGCGCTGCCCGCCGCGCCCGCTCCGCCACCTGGCGGCACCGGCCCGGGCCCCAACACCAACCCCAACCCGAGCCCGAAGGAGGGAGCGGCGGCGGGCGAGGAGGGCGAGCCCCCATTTTGCAGGCGGGCCTGCCCAGCGCCTGCCCGCCGCCTGAGGGCTGGGCCCGCGGAGGCCTCTCTGCCTCAGGCTGCCCTCAGCTCGGTGGCTCCACGGTTTTCCTGACGGTCGCACGTCTTCTTTCTTGTGAAGAAATGGTGTATTTAAAAGAGTTTTCACAAGCACAGTAGTTGGTTTCAAAGAAGATGGACAATCCAGTTAAATAGCTTGATGCTGCGGCCTCTTTATCACAGTACTAAATGTTGTGGGTTTGCACCCCCCCTACAGCCCATGCACATTGTGCCCTTACTCCCTTACTCCCCACACACCCCATGTGGGGTGTATCTGGAGTTCCTGCAAGTCCAATGTCCCATGAGTTAGTTACAGGTGCTTCCCGGGCCTGAGACTCAAATCACGGGGGCTTGCCATATTATATCAACTGTTTGTGGTAGGGGAAGCCCCTCCATGATACTGAGTGCACATATGCTCAAACTCAAATGGGAGTAATTCTTCTTAACAGGAAAAACTTTGCATTTCCTGGTGAACAGGATAAGCAGAGTGTTTAAATACACTTGTTTCAAAGAACTCTGCTTAATGTTCTGAATAAATCGTTTCAGAGAATAACAGCAGTAACAATCTATTCATTTTAGTATTAAAATAGCAAGAATGTATTTTAAACCAACTATTTTTTCTGTCCCAGGAAATGGCCAGCCTACCTCCTTTTTTAAATACTATTTTTATTCTCCTGGTGGCCTGGATTCAGGATGGAGTTAATATTTTTCTCCATGACGCAGTAGGCAGAACATGCTGAAACTTTATGAACCCAGAAGCGTATTCTCTATGATAAACAAAAACAAACTAAAAAAAAATCTTTCAAGAACTCTGCAACTCATATGGCTTTTACCATCTGGCACACAGTCCTGGCACACTGTAAATCCTTGCAAGTGGTATCTCCTTTACAGACCCTAATACATAAAACCCATATGCCAGAGGCTTGTAGAGGCCACCCCCTCAAGCTGCAGTCATCATCTTGTAGGGATGTGAGATCTTCTATGAAGCCAAAGCTTTTATGGTATTTCAGAAGGTTAAAAAAAAAAAAAAAAATCCATCTCCAAACTGTAACATTATGGACATTGACAGTGAGGCAACTTTCAGTCATGATGCCTTTCTTTAGAAATGTCACCAATCACACTCAACACAGAGAGCTGGGAGCTGAGCAAAGGCAAAACCGGAGAGGGGGATTGAATGCTGAGTGCTCTAAAGATAATTCCAGGGTTATCTCTGGAAAAAATTAACACAACTCGCATTGAGACATTTAGTAATACAAGATACCGAGGTTACATTTGATGAATACCAACCCTAACGACAAATATACTCTGTGTAAATCTGAGCTCCATGACTTTTGGCAAGGATATTTGCCAGCAGCTCAAAAGCCCTGGCACAGAATATCCACATGGCCATAAATTTCTGCAGGCACAAATACGTCTGTTAAATCATTCCTTCATGCTTCCCGTCAATATATAAAGTCCTAAGTGTTGAGCACTTCATCACCAAGCTGTCACAAGCCATCCCTGACCTCCCCAGCACAAAGGGCCTGGAGACCTGAGGGAGCTCAGACGAGGTTCCCTGGAGCAGTATGTCTTCATCTGCAGCAACTGAAAGGACACTGAAAAGCAAAAGGCCCTTAAAAAGTTAGATTACTCTGAATGAGGGCTGTCCTCATGGATTACTACTAGATTACTGTTCCAGATTTTGATGCCAGAAGGCATAATCAGGTGCTATGAATAATACACATGTGGTAATGGATCCAGCTCATCTCCTCTCTATACTCAGGATCTTTTTAATCTGCTAAAGTGAGGCTAATGAAAATAAGAAATGTTTACATCTTACTGGACCTTGTTTGCTTTCTGTGAAGAGCCGTCACCATTTCTTACCTAAACTGGGCAAGCAGTAGAACTGTAGATGGATAAACACAAATTATTTAATCATTTACTTTATACATAGAGACATTTTTCTCAAATGTTGAGAAAACATTGCACAGCAGCTCTTTTTGATGGCATCACTGATGAAGGAACATCCTGTTAGATTGCTGCTGCTGCTTCTGGATTATCCTAGAAGGTGGGTGTTGAGCAAATGGGCTTCTGTGCAAAACATGAGCCCGATGTCTCTAAGCACACAGAGGGATACACAACTTAAGGAGCATGCTTAGGGTGAGGTATAATCAGAAAACACAAATCCAATCTGGAAAAACAGTATTTCTTCTCTATTCATACATACACTTAAAATCTGCAAATAGTTAGGGTTTTTTCCTAGATAATGAGATAACTTGATCTCTCCTTTGTATAAAAATAAAACGTTATTAGGATTCCTACCATAATAATAGCAGCAGCAACTTCCATAGCCATTCATGGCCCTTTGACTAAGGACTGTATCAACAGAAGTGAAAGAAAGCCACTTCTTTTGTGCCATCCAGTGAATTTTATCCCAAAGTGCCTTCTCCATCGTTTTCAATTTTCAAGTACAAAAACTACCAATGGTTTTGCATTGCTGTAATATTTTAATGAAGAATGAAGAGATTTTTAAGTAGATAAAGCAAATTTTAATTTGATAAAACACTAACATTTGTCAGGTCGCAAATGGAATACTAGAGCAATAACAAAAGACTTAGAGTTTGGTTATGGTATATTATTTTTATATGCACAAATTAATAATTTTTAGTCTATTATAGTGATTTTTTTTACTGTAGTAGCCACAAGCCCTGTCATAGCTGAGACTTCTCTGTGTAAGTACTGTACCATAAGAAAAAGTGGGAAAAAATAACCCATTCTCCAAAATCTTTAAATTTAAGGATACATACAGCAAGTCCCTTGTAGTGCAGGGGTTACAACAGGGAAGTTCAGGAAACAGTAAAGCCAGTCTGATCAATATGATGAATTGACAACCTTTGACAGAAGCTGGCTGCTTTCAAGAGATTTGCAGAGAATGTCGCCCAGGAGACTATTAAGGAAATATTTACAGGCAGGTGACATGCTAACTTTGCACAGGTTCCCAGGGACAGCCCGTGGCCCTCTCGCTGTGTGAAAAGCCAACTCGGAAAGGCGTATCCAAAATGTTAACAGGTGGATGATAGATGCTAGAATCTTAACATGACAGGAAGCGGAGGCAAGATTTTAAACCTGATCTAAAGAGATGAGTGGGAGGAATGATACGGGAGGAAGCCTGAGTGGGAAGAGCAGGACACTGCTTCTCTGGTTGAAGAACAGGGAGGCCACGTGTTGATGCACAGGAACAGATGAGCCAAGATGTCAAAGATAAGAAAGAGAAAAGCAGCCTTTGCAGCAGATTAATTGTCAATTAATCCCCTTCCTTTTGTCAGCTTTAGAGTGGGGAAAAAAGAAGAAGTAAATATTAGTAAATGTTAAAAACAAGAATAGTTTTGAGAAGTAGCACGTGTCTCACTGGGTAAAAAGAAAAGGCACATTCAGAGATGCTATAATGGAAACACTTTTGGTTTTAAGCACACACTGCTGTAGAGAAGCCTGAGTGATAGCAGAGGCATGTGTGATGTTGAAGAAAATGAGGCTACTTATTGTCTAGGAAAAACATTCTGGGTAAGGATGGAAAATTACCTCTGAGCCTGAATATGAGGTTTTAAAAGGTTTTGTTGGGAGCATGACAAGTAGAATCTCTTTTGCTATTAAGCATTGAACTATGAGTTCTGATATAAATAGGAAAGTATTTGTTTCAATATAAGTCTTGACAGTAATATCTAACATTGATATAAAGAGCAGCACCATGGTAAAGTGAGTGATTGAAAACAGGGGCTATAGCTGAGGAAGTAAGAGAAGGTAAATACGGTTCTGGAACCGATGTTCAACAGATGTAGCAGAAACTGTAGTGAAAAATATTCTCTCTGTCCCCTGCCATTAAACAAGCAAGAAAAGTGAATGAAGGCCGAGTCAGAGTAGGCTGAGAAATTTCATATCATCAGCATTTTTTATTGAAGTGAGGAAACCAAAGCCTGTTCATATCATATTTTTAGACATCTTGTTGAAGATCAGTTTCATGATGAATTTAAGCTGACCTAAAAACAGCCTGATGCAAAGATGCATGGTCCAGCTTTCACCACATTTCTGCTGCTTCTTTTCTATTATCAAGGTAAATCAATTTAAAGTTAACCCTGGAAGAATATAATGAGTTTTAAGCAACATTAGTGCATTGACCTGATCTCCCTGAGACTGAACAAGTCACTGTAGCTGCTGCAAGGCAATGGGGAGAAACAATCAGTTCTGGATGGGATGGACAGGGAGAAGACAGGACTGTTCTTTTCCAGGGCAACAGTATTAGATCAACTTTAAAACAGCGATATCAAAGTCAAAGCTGGTGTCAAATTTAGGTGCACTGAATGATGATTAGGAGTACCTAGGCTTTGTACATTCTCTGCTCTCTTCAACAGCTTTACAGTAAAGGAAAACAAATATACTATATAAAAGACCAATGATAAAAGACATATCCCATAAAGGACAATTTTTCACAGAAATATTATTTTCCATCGATTTTCTTCCACATTTTTCATTCATTTCAGTTCTTACATTCCACAGAAATGCATACTTATATTACAATAATTACATAAGTCTAATTGTTAGGGATTCAAAGGCTGGAGCAAATTTTCACTTTTAAGTAATTTGTCTATCCGTACTGTATCCTATGCAGATATAGCAAAATACAGTATCTTAGTCTGAACAGTTGAATTTGCTTTCTGTTTTTTTTCAAAGTATCATAAAATATTTAAGAAGTTGTTCATATCTTCTGTAGTCTGGCTTTTGTTTCATCATTGGTGTTTTTACCCATAAATAGTTTTGAGCTTGTGCCTAGTACAGTGATCAGGCAGAAAACAAGAGAGAAAAACAAATTAAAAAAAAAAAAAAAAGCGTGTCAGGATATTGTTGCAAAAACTCAAAAATTATTCAAGCACCCATGCTAAAAAAATTACTAAATACAGCCCCAGCACGTATTTTTTGGAGTATTTAGCAATTAAATTTGGGACATTCATGTTTGCTGAACTTAAAACCTGCAGGCTTGAGCATAGTTTTAGACCATTCATTATTTTATTAATACCTGCTTGCCTGCTCATCCTATCAGGTAACATGAATAATGTGTGACTTACCATCCTTACTCAATTAAGCATACCATTTCATAGTTTAGATGTCTAATAATGATACTTGAGCAAATTATAATTGAATTTAAAAATGCATTGAATGCATTCTCATTATGAATAATTTGGGGAGGGCATTCTTACTTGTTTTTGATAACTCTCAAGAAAAAAAATACATTTGTCATTTGAATTAAATGTTTATGTCTATCAAAATGACACAGAGCTGATTTTAGTTATATCCATAGATGCCAGTGAGGAACAGCATTGTCCTTTTAAACATATTTTATCAGCTTTGACTTACTGTCCAATCTTAATTCCTTTCACTCTTCTTTTTCCCTCTCATTTAATGCTACATTTCTGGTTTTAACTATTGGGAATCTGAATTATGCTGCCCAGAGTTTGCATTTTGATTTTATATCATCATCTTATTTTTTGTATCTTTCATATTAACATGTCTTAAGCCTATGAGGGTTTCATGAGAACCATAACATCATAAAAAAGTTATCTGAATTTAATAATAGGAAATCAAATGGGGAAAAAAACTTAAGAAAAGTGAACAAGGGCTTCTACTGCAGTAATTGCCATGAAAAGTTTGCAACATATCCATTCTTAATGAAACAATATGCTGAACAATGTTCTAATGACACAAGTGTACGCAATATCTTTCCTATTTTAAGAATCCATGCAACATCTAAAAAAAGATGTTCAGAAATAAAACAGATTATGTAACTCTAAAGTATGCAATTATAAAGGAAGACAAAATAAAAAGTGCTGAAACAATTCAAACTCGCAACAAAATTTATTAAAACAATCGATATATTCAGTTGGTACAAGCAACTTTGTTTGAATTCTGAGCAGAATGAGAACTAATAAAGAGCAAAACCAAAAAGGCAGAGTTGTTCTTGTCGTGTTCTGAAGCCAGGCATAGATGCATCTCTGTGTTTGCCTTTGCTGTTGTGATTCTTTTTGGTGATCCTGTTGGTACAAGAGACACTGTTAGACATCAGCTTATAACCTCTGCCCTTTTTTATGTGAGATCCTAGCATATTTCAGAATAACCTGTATCCCATTTTCAGAGGCCTATATTAATCCTTAAAGGCCTCCAGTTCAGGAAAGTTAACTTTAAGCATGTGCTTAATCCCTTTCCTAAATCAAAACCTAGAAAATCAACTTTGTTAGTGCAATTTTTAATAGATATTGTTGGCAGAGCAATTTTTATCATATTAGTAGAATCAATCCACCTTGATGCCCTTGTCCTTTTTAATAATTGATATTCTCATTTGGCGTTTTTACAATCCTACATTAAGCATGAAGATTTCCTATTGGAGGTGTAAAATAGCCCTTTCTGAAAGACATGGGAAGGGAAACACCTCAACACTATGTTTGCTGAAACTGTGCTGATTCTGCTTTGACATTCACCAAAGACAATGAGATACAGTTACCTACTTATTTCACTTTTATTATTACTGAGCTTGAAGCACTTTTTCCTCCGATAAATCTTCATGTGCATATTTGCATGAAATCAATAGCTAAAAAAACCAACAAACCAACCAACCAAACAAACAAACAAAAAAAAACACCCAAAAAAACCCCACCACCAAAATTCAAACCTAAGTTTTTTTTATTTTCAAAGGACATTCATTTTTATGTACTGCTCATGGTGCAATTCTTGGGGCTTTCCTGTGCAGGTGGACTTCAATGATCCTTGTCTGTCCCTTCCAACTCAGAATAATCTGTGGTTCTGTACTATTTGACCCTCTCTATTAGACTAAAATGATCTATCTATTGATAGAATTACCTTTGTTGCCTAGAAATTATGATAAATGCTAGGATATAGAACAGCTATTCCATGATAGAGAATGTTGTTTAATCAGTGTCTATTACTTTAAAAGAAGTTCACCTAAATATAAAGTAATCTGATAAAATCAGCTCACTGGTCTCTGAGATTCTGATCACTTTATTATTCTCAATCCTTCAAAATGCTAGAAAAATTACATCGTTTTAACAATACATAAGGAGTATGCTTTTCTTTTTACATAAATTCTTTCCTGTCAAACTTTATAAAAAGTAGCAAATCATCCTGCCCCATCCAGAACATCTGTTGCTAAATTTGGCTCTTTTCTACTTACTCAAATGTGAGGAATATTTCTAGAGGCCTACATTTTATAGAATTGACATGCCAAAAGTTCACTGACCACACTGTCTTCATGAAAGCTTTGTTTGCTAGTTAGTTGTTTCTGAGTGCACTTATTCAAAAGGATTTTGAAGCTGCTGATGTGTTGTATTTGGTTCTTTTGAAATGCTGAAAACAGTGTCTTATTATGTTTAGATTTTAGCTTACCTTTGTAACCAGTTCTAATTGTTTAATTTACTCATGCTCTTTTAAGGTGGACAGCATAAAAAAATCCTCTCTTCAAATTACTTGAATTACTTGAAATTACTCCTTCAGTCAACTGTCATTACATCGAATTAGCAAATAAATAGCTTTTTTATTGAAACTAAAATTACAGCTGTCAAGTAAATGTACCCTGATAAAACTTAAGAGTTCAGGGCTTGGCCAAGATTTCCCTGCCCAGCCTGGATGGGACTCTCCATCTTCTTGCACCTAAGTTTACCTGTTGTAAAATGGAAAAAGAGTAGCTCACCTCTTAGTCCCCATCTTCTTGCAATACTGGGATTTTATGCAATGAGATTCAAGAGCTTTCACTAATTATACAATAAAAACTGTAATTTGAGAAGAGATTTAAGACATTTGTGATTTTAAGAATAAGAGTAGTCCCACTGAGATGCTCTCTATGTGGCCTGTCTTTACAGGGTCCTTAGGATTACTCACAAAGTATGAAGACTACTGTGGTATATTTGCAGTTAGGTACCGTTAAATTGCCATCTTGCTCTAATTTTTAAGAAAGACTTAGAGACAGCTCATGACTTAGCCTGTATGATAATGACCAAGACAGAACAAAAAGAAACTGCATTTCCCTTTGTATCATGACATTCTGAATCCAGGCTGAAGGTTAGATCTAGCCTACCTTTTTTATGACAGTGAAAATGATACATGTTTATCTCTAAGTATCAGGTGTGCTTTTCTTCAGCCATCAATTAGACTTAATTCTGTTGTTAAAGGATTTGGCAGTTTGTGAGAATTAAAAACAGTTTGCAAGGGATATTGTTGCCCTTGGCTGAGTTTTGCATTTTAGCTGTATCTCTATTTAAAACCTCTGTATTTTCCATGTCGCATGAATCGTCAAGTGTCGTCTTTCAGAAGAACGGACAGCAGCTTCACTGCAAGCATACAGAGTATACCTATGTCCCAGTATGCTGTTTTATGCATTTTATATATTGGCTTAATGTTGACTTAAATGCACATAAAAGAAAATAATATCTGTATGCTTCAACAGTGAAAAATAAACTATAAAATCATTACAAAAATGAAAGTCAAAATGGCAGAGTATTCTTTGTATATGCACATCAGCAACAAAATGTAGAAATGATCTAAATTAAATCTTCCCAGATCTAAAATGTCCAAGTAAACAGCAACTCAGGATATTCAGCATTTCTCATTTTAAAGTAACACGCCTTCTGGGAGACCAAATAAATTTAAGTTATTTTCGTTTGGACAGAAAATGAATTCCAATTTGCAGACACCTTCTCAGAAAAACCTCTAACAGTAATGTCTATTCTTAGTAACAGAGGAAATTCTGAGTACCTCTGTGACTTATGTTATCTGATACCTAATGTTTCTGAGCAGTTTTGGGGGGTTGGCAGCACGGTGAAGTCCCACATGAAGACACCATAGGTATACAAGTATTTGTTCCAGCTATGATAGAGTAAGTTCCTTTTAGAAGAGGAGTGTCTAAAGTTAAAAGTGTTTTTCTTTAATTGAGATAAACGAGCCCTAACAATTGATTTGAAGTCATGACTTTCTGCTTGGAAAATATGCATTATCTTCATTTGTATCTTGTTTAAATAAGAACTGACATTCTTACTCATATTAATTGTGGAGCCCTTAAAATGAAAAAGAACCATATCTTATTCTGATAAAATGTATGTGTTTACATGATTATATTATATATATACACACATGTGTGTATCTATGTACATATATATATACATATTTCCAAGAAATGAGTAATTAAAAAACAAGCTCAAAATATTTCTCCAATCTCTTACCTTCTAATATATCATACTCTTAGTAAAGGGAGGCTTCCCAATATTTGAATGTTTAAACCAATATCTGTCAGCATCAAATATGAAGTTGACACCAGTTGTGAATACAACCTCCCTGCTGGGCAGCCATTAGAAAGTTGTTCTTTCCGATTCCTGTGTAAATATCTAGGTTAGATTCCTAATAAAAATTCTGTGAACTTTAGCTGAAACAAAAATAACAGAACTATTTGAGGTTTGTTACAGTCACTTCTATATCCAGCTGACCTTGTCCCAATTTTAGCTTTGTTTCCCTTTTCTGTGTGGCTTCTGGGAAACTGCCTTGAAAATAAAATCTACTCCGAGGATGAAATCCTGAACTTCTTACTCAGATAAAACTTCTATCTAGCTCTGCCTTGCAAACAGTTGCCTTTGCACTCCTCATTTTTTTTTTTTCCAGAATCAATGCTTAAGTTCAGCTGCAAAGGCAATAATAACCTAGAACAAATTAGGATATATTGAACACAGTCAATTTGTGCCAAATGAAGATTCATAACACTGGAAAAAAATTACCTCCAGTTCAAGCATACAGGAATCTTAATAGTAAATAATGGCTGTACATTGAACATTAAGAATTTGTTTACTTTTTCTTTTTTTTAAGGTGTAGAAAAAGTAGTAAACTAACTTTACCTGAGAAGCTAGTATTAAGTTCAGCAAAGGATTTTAATTTCAGACCATATGCTAAGGACTAGACTATGCCTTTAAAAAGTGAGTACAGAGCACTTTTCCCAGGTTTTAATCCTGAGATGAAAGGGGAAGAAAGGGGTAGAATGTGTTGCTTCCTTCCTCCAAAGGAGAAGCTAAGATTGTCCAGATTTTAGCCTTGCACTGGGCTGTAAAGCAAGATCAATACAGGTATCTGCATTTTTGTCCCTTCATGTCCCATAGTGTGAGCATGGACTACTTCTGTTACCTACCTGGCAACACTGAGAAAAATATTGGGGAGTTATATTCTTCTTTTCATTTGTTTCTTGCTCTTCCTCAGTTTCTCTATTATTATTATCTTGACCTCTTCTGTAAAGTGCTTTAAAATGCTTAATGACAGTACTACAATACTTACATTTATTTTTAATTGAAACAATAAGAGACAAATGCACGCTCACTGGTAATTGTTAGAGCAATTTTCCTTTAAACAGTAAAGAATGTCAATCTGTTCAATGATGACCAAGTTTAAATTTCTGTCCCTGTTTCTCAAGTATGCTAAAAATTTTTATTCTATTCTGGTAAGCTAAAAGAATCTTAAAACTTAAACCTCAAAGGTCTCATAAATCAGAGTTTTCCCAGGGATGTAATATACACTTATTGTGAAATACTGTAATAAAAAAATCAGGAAGCCTAATTTGTAGCCACCATTGCACTTCTGGGCATTTTGTAAGCAGTAGACTTCCAACTAAGAATTTACACATAAACTCTTCTGATCTCTAAGCTGTCACAATAGACAGCGCAAAATGTTCATGTGTGCAGTCCTGGCCCCTGTAAGTGTTGCAGTGCTCCATTAAAATGCTTGCTTGCTAAGCCTCAAACGCTGCTGCTCAGAATACTGTCAGTGGCCAAGGATAGATCTTTCACAGGCTCACAAAGCCACAGCAAATGAAGCACTTCCCAGTGCAGACCTGAGCTGCTGTGACCTCCAGAGTGGCAGAGGTAGACTGTACAGGCTCACTGGCTGCCCTCCCAAGGCAGGTGCATGCTATGGTACAAAAAAAAAATATTCCTGAGGATTGCATAAGGCATCTGTGAAAGCCATATTGTGCAAATCTTTTCTCTGTATCCTGTTTTTTTTACCAGAATCAGACAGGGAAGTATAGCTTTTGCACCCTCCCCACTTTACCCAGAGTGGTAAATTCTGAAGTCTAATAAAAATAGCCAAAGGATTAAGACAAGAAGGACCTGTGGGGCAATATGTCATGCTCATCTGATGTTTTGTTTTTTTTTTTCTAGTAGTACAGCTATTGATGCTGTGTGGGACTACCAACAAAAACTGGACCAGATGTTTTATCTATTGGAGTAAATGCTAATACTCACCCATAAGGGGAGCAGGCACCAAGAACTTGTGAAACAGGTGCTACAAAACACATAGCTATATTTGGAAGAGATTTTTATATGCCACCTACATGGCAGAGCATGAAGTATTAATTTCAAACTCTTTAATCATTCATCTTGTGAAAAACCCCCACAAAGAAATACTTTGGGAGGAAGTCTGCAACAGGATGGATACACAGTCACCAAAATATGAAACAATTTCATAAGATGATACCCTACTAAATGAATGATAAACTACCTATTCAGGATATGACATTCTCTGTGTTACATTTTATGACCAGAAAAACATTTGCAAGAAAAACACTGACATAGTTAGAGTTTTGAAGAATTACCCTCTTGAGCATGCAGTAGGATACAAATCATTCCCTAGAGCACCATGAGTTCTAACATCCTTTAAAGAACAACAATGGATTAACCTTTTAATGTATGTCACAGGTAAATTATGGTCTGTTAACTGAAGTAGTTGATTTTAACGCAATCAGATGCACTTGATTTCAAATAAAATTTGTCTTATAAGTACACTGAAGTAGGAAAATGATAAAATGTCATGAATTAAAGAACTTTGATTTGACCTACTTGAACATATGCACTGTAACAGTCTTGTTCTGCAGTACACAAAAGTTCCTGGCAAAGTAAAGTTTTTGCATATCTCACTTTGGTAAAACTAAGTAAATGAGAAAATTTATTTCTTCTTTCTGTCTCTCTTACTTCATTCACCATCTATCTCAAACTCTAAATGGCAGAGAGGGATATGGCGTAAATTAGGCATATAAATTAGCCAATTGAAGGTTACACAACATGTTATGTGCACAAAATTAATGACACCCACTTGAAGTGTTTAGTCAGGAAGCGCAAATAAGAGGTTTTGAGACCTTATCAGTCCATCTTTAACAAACTCTACAGAGGGTATAGAAATTACGTTCTCAAAGGTTTATAATTTAGATGATTCTGCCTGGATGTTCCTTAGATTGGCAAATTCATCTGTCTTATATTAGGACTGTTCTTTCTGTCTCTTAAAGTAATCTTGATGGCAGTGGTGCAGTTCTAGTAAGTAGTTGTTTGTGAGAAGAGGAGATGACTGAACATTTGCAGAGACACTTCTTTACCTTTCATTCATTTTTTTCTTTTGAATTTAAGTTAAAATAAAAAATCTGCTTGGAACAAAGAATAGACGTGAATCCTCTGTTCCATCCACCTGGGCAACCCATTCCAATTCCCAGTCCTACTTCTGTGAAGAACTTCTCCATAATACCCAACCTAAACGTCCTCTGGCACAGCTTAAGACTGTCCTCTTGTCCTGTCGCTGGTTGCCTGGGAGAAGACACCAATCCCCACCTGGCTACACCCTTCTTTCAGGGAGTTGTAGAGAGTGATAAGGTCACCCCTGAGCTTCCTGGTTAAACACCCCCAGCTCCTTCAGCTGCTCCTTATAGAACTTGTGTTCCAGACCATTTTCCAAGTCCTTTGCCCTTCTCTGGAGATACTCCAGCATGTCAACATCCTTCCTAAATTTCAGCCCTTCGTACAGATGGGCATCACACTGGGCAGCTTGCAGCCATCTGGGACCTCCCCAGTGAGTCAGGATTGATGATAAATGATGGAGAAGAGCAAGCTCATCTGCCAGATCCCTCATCACCCTAGATGGATCCCATCTGGTCCCATAGACTTGTGAGCATCCAAGTGGCTCAGCAGATCACTAGTTGCTTCCTCCTGGATTACAGGGGTCTATTCAGCTCCCAAAATGGTGCTGATGGGCAACAGCCCTTTAGAAATTTTTAGATAACTTGGGTTTTCCTGTTCCTTTGGTCATCCACCCTTGCTACTAAAGGAAGTGAGCAGAACGCCACCTGCGCTCCTGTCCCATCAACCAGTTGACACAGAGCCTTGAAGTCCTTTTTAATTATCCTGGTACTTTTCTTATCAACCTCATCACTGCCAATGTGGACAACCAGCAGAGGGTAATAATCAGAGGGCTAAATTAATTCAGGGAGCCCCACATCTGGGCGCCAGGGAGGCAGCATAGAAGTATCTACTCCATAATGAGGAAAATGTGTTGGAATTAAGGCTTTTACATTTATGGAAAGTTGTAATATGTTCTCGATTATTAATTATTAATCAATTCACTTTAAAAATGTAAGGATCAACTGCATCCAAGAATAACTGAAGCAAGATCAATTCTAATGGTCAGTGCACCTACTATTACTTCTGCAGCAGTCTTTTTGAAAATGGAGACTAGAAGGATGGAAAGAATGAAGAAGAATGAAAAAAGACTATAAGGTCTGACACTATGAATTCTTCATTTCCCTCTTCTAGCTGGTTTAAGAACTCTTTCCTCATTCTTAAGAGTGCATTCCCCAGAAATTAAGTAAAATCATTCCCTATTTTGCTTACCAAAGGGCAGAGGGAACCAAGCCAAGGTCTGTTCCCATCCTGTTCTGGCTTATAAAGAAAGTCTTAATTCTTGGTGGAGTCAACTGCTCCCAAAGGCATGTAGCAGTACCATAAATATTTCAAATACCAACTGTATGCTGGGAAGCTCCGGGAGGCATTGGGGTCTCAGTGGAACAAGATGCCTCCCCTGGGAAGTCATGAGGTTGTGTAATGCTGAGCTGTGCTTACGGGGATAACCAGGCTTCCTGTGTTGCTTATTAAAACTTAGATTACTTCTTGTTCCTTTTAAGTCTGCATTTGTGGTTTCTTATTAACCATTCCTTTAGCATATTATCAAAGTCTGATGATACAAAGTCCAGTGTGTGCATTCCTTTACTTTTAGTCCGGTTTCCCCAGGAATAAGGCTTGCAGCTATAGCATTTTTAAGCTTTTTGTGTTGCCTGTCTGCCAGCCTCTGGAAAATCTGTTAGCTACTTCTGCCCAAATTCAACAGGGAGCTGAAAGACTCATCTGTATGTGTTTCCTACAAGTCTCATGAAAATAACTGGCCTCAAAGGTCAAGGGGATACAGACATTGCTGTCCCGGCAGCAAAGGCTGCAGCATGAGTGCAATCATGCTTAGGCAAAGGAGAATCCACATGGAAGTTCACCTCAGAAAAAAATCATATAAAATAAGGCTTCATTAGTTCCACTGTTTATAGAACTACTTCATTTAGGTAATATATCTGTACTGGAAAATCAGATGACAGGAAGATCTTTATTAATTTATGGATCGTTAACAATTTTGTATACTAATGTATTCTCCTGATCCTGCTCCCATCAACATCAAAGGGATCTTTCCACCAAGTTAAGAGGTAATTGGACTAGGCCCATGCATAAACATTTATAATACTAACATTAAAACATTATTATTTTGTAAAAGTCTCAAAAGCAGAAACAAAAGAGACATTTTAATCCAGTTTTAAATGCTGTGGTAGATTTCATTTATACAAAACAACAGCATAAAAGGAAACCACAAATTCATATTCATAAAGTAATAAATGAGTGTACCATAAGTGCAAGTAATGTTCACTTCCTTCACTATTCCTGCAATTTTATTATATTTTGGAAATGAAACTTTCCATTATTCAGGAACACTCTGCTTACAGAGGAGGTTTTCATTGAAGTGCAAGATGGCCAAAGTTACTCTGCTGGATGGAAAATAAATGTATATGAGGTATGGGATTCCATGACTCCTTTTTTAAAACATCTATATAAATTAGCATGAGAATATTCAGAAGGCTTGGCTTTCACAGATTCATGGAAGTCCTACAGAGGCTTTGGTAAATGCCTCCATTGAGGAAATATTTCATATCCTCCAGTAGCCTGCTATTCCACCCAAGAGAGCATTCATATGCTTTTGAACCTAAGTTAAAGCTCGGCTAAGAAGCCATTAACTGTCCAGATTAATCCTGTATTGGAAAATCCTTCAGGGGGGATGGAAATTCCATGGCAAACTCTTAGCAAATTTTCCACGGTATTGTTCTTGTAGGGAGAAAGAGGGGTTGTGTTCCCACAGAATGATCAGTGGGCCCAGTCCAAGGGGCTCTCACAGGATTCAGCAGGGTCTAGGAGCACCAATCACACATAAAACTCCCGTGTCTTCTGATGGCATTTTTGATCCACTTCTCCCAAAAATTGTATTATCAAATTCTTCCTCTCTTGTCACTAAAAGGCATATAAAATTATAAATATTAAAAAAATAAATAAAATTAGGTGTTTTTACTTTAAGTGTGAGCATTTGAGATGTCTGTTCTAAGAGAAAGTCATCAACTGGTTCCTGATTCTACTTGAGACCAAATTAGTTGGGAGAAAAGGCTTCAGATGGGAAGGTGTGAAAAGTTATGGCAGTAGTATTTAATTTAAAATATTTATAAGCAGACTCCTATTTTACTCTTCTTGTGTGGCAGTAGTCCTGGGTAAAGTTCTTTCTGTAAGATCACCATGCCCTGTGTAGAGCTAAAGAGGACAGCGTGACACTCAGAGCTTAGGAAACTGCATTACAGCTTGGTTTACCCAAAATATGTCAGGAAAAGAGAAGACTGCTGTAAAGGAGACCTGCCACAAGAGAATACAGTAAAGAAACTGGATCAAATTATTACCAAAACAGCAAGAAATCAGACTTCATTAAAAAAATTAACCATGTCTATGAGTAAATTGAAATAACTATATCAAGGAAGATTATCTGAATGATCATTTTTTCTTAAGAAGGCAGAAATAGAAATGAAGTGTTATGAATTCCTAATTCTGTGTGGCAGTAATTCTGTAGGTATTCTAATGGAAATGGCTTTACCTTGATAGTAGGAATGTAATGCAGTACAGTATTTTGTTTGTAGAGTTCCCTCTTCTATTTTTACCTTTCTGTAATATTTTGTTAAAGTCTTGTTTACTATCATTCAGAGTGTATTTAGACTTGTTCTAGTGGCTTTGCTGCAAAGGAACTGACATTATATGTTAATAACATTTTGTGAGGATGTCACCAAAGCATACAGAAAATGGTCACTAGTTTGGTTTGAATTTGCCACTCAATATGAGCAGAATAATTTTTAAAATATCAAAAAGTAGTAATTGGCATATGTACATAATGAATTGTTTCAACATGATATTGTTTATGTATGTGACAGAAAAGGCAAAGAAAAGAAGGGCTACATCATCCAGATGAGAAAGGAAGATGCATGCTGCTCTCCAGCTTCTTGAGAAGTTTTGAACCATGTTACTCGTGCATGGCACTATGCTCTCACTGCTTCTAATACACTGTGACTGAGGTTTTCTCCATGCTGTCACTGGTACTGCCCATCGTGAGAGGCCCGTCAGAAAAGGAGACACGTAGAGACAATATACTGGTTGGTGGCTGGAAAAAACATGAAACATCTGGGCTCAGTGTTGTGCTTTAATGTAAAGTGGAAGTGTCCCCACCTAAAGAGACTGAGGATCTGCCCAGAGTCATCTCTGCTGTGCTGTGGCCATACTTTTCAAGAAGGAGGATAATACAGATCCAAGTCCTCTCAGGTAGAGAAAAGATCTCTTTAACACTTTCCACAGTCCTAGGCTGTCTGATATGAGGAAAAGCCCTGGCAGTAATACAACTAGGAATCTGATTTTCCATCTCCCTGACTTTTATCAGTGTGTACCTAAACCCCAAAATACTTTAGTGTCCTAAATGGCAAATTAATGACTAAAAGCTACCAAAATATTTCGGCCCTGGAGAATCAAAAATCAGATTTCCCCAATGTGGATGAATTGGGTTCCATTCAATTTTCTGGATTTTAATCTTGATGAAGAGAAATAAAAATATTCAAATGGCCTTATTGTCTGTGTAATTGGTTTGACAGCTGAATAAAAAATTGCTACAAAGCAAAACCCAAAAATAAACAGAAAAAAACCACCAAGAAACCACTTCAGAGTCTTTGCCCCCCAAGCAAAGTTCTTTGTGTAATGCAGCAGAAATGAGTGTCACCTTTCTAAGACAAACCCCTTCAGATTGTGTTGAATAATTAATTTTCTGTTTTCTGACTGAATTTTATAATGGTTGGCTTGTCAAGAATCCATGTGATCATGTACAGCACACTTGGATACGTGTAGAGATGTTAAGCTTTCTCATCTGCCTTGCTGGGGTATAAAAATTGTCATATTATCCCTTAGATTTCCAGCTAATTTTTGCTGATGGAGGTGAATGGTCACTGACACATAGTAATATCATTGTTGCCATACCTCCTGTACTGAAAAATATGTTATTACTACATTTGCTGTTGTTTGCTTTTGTATAAAAAGAAGAGACATGAGCTAAAAACGTCATCTGTTGAGCACATATGCTTCTACTTCCAAGAATCTGGATATTTAATTATATTATCTGTTACAAAATGTTCTTCATACAAAAAGTGGTATTTGAACAAATTATTTTAATTAATACTGAATTTTAATTCATGCCATAAAATGTCATTTTTTCCCAGACAGAATATGCTCTTGTTGACTGATGTGCTATGGGTAAATTCATGTAAATGATAATTTATTCTATTAACTATCACTTTTGCCAACTGGCAATATTCACCTTCATCTACCTTTTTTTTTTTTTTTTTTTTTTTTTTTTTTTTTTTTTTTGTGATATGTATTTAGTGCCAGAGTATCCTGTACATAGGAACTTCACCCTCTCTTCTGAGCTATTGTTCTTCCCTCATTTACTGCTATATCCTTTGCCTATTGCCTCAATTTCTTTTACAAAGGTAATACTTTTAGACAGTACTCTAAATAATTCCAAAAATCTTTGGGAGAACTTATACATAACATAACATAACAGAGATCATTCAAATATAAAATGAGCTCCATTAAATACCCAAAATACAGAAATCTTTTTTTCTTTTTTTTTTTATAAACTCAGTTTCAATTTTGCAGGACTGTGTGAATAGAGATAACTGCAATTCTGTGAAATCTGTAGAGAATGTGTGCTTTTAAACTTGCCTATCACAAATCTGTTCATAACAGTTCACATTTTAAAAAAATAAAGAAGAGAAAGAAGAGAAAGAAGAGAATGAAGAGAATGAAGAGAACAAAGAGAAGAGAAAGAAAAGAAAGAAGAGAAAGAAGAGAAGAGAAGAGAAGAGAAGAGAAGAGAAGAGAAGAGAAGAGAAGAGAAGAGAAGAGAAGAGAAGAGAGCAATTGAAACCAGGATACTAAAGAAGACTAAGGCTGAAAATTCACAGAGGTGAGAAATGTCTTGCAGGTATAAAGGCAACTTACAAATAGTTCCCCTAAATGTCCAAATTTCATTGCTTTACACATGCATACATACCCATATCTCAGAAAAATTTTGTATTTAGTAAGACTTTCCTTAGGCCTTAAGAATTCCTTAGCGTAATTCCAGGTAATGACAGATTTGGAGGTGTTGTCTCCAAAGGTCCCAGTACTTGACAGATTAGGAACCAGTGGTACCCCAAAGTACCTGTAGCTGTACTACCCAAACAGGACAAAATTGCCAGGTACCAACTTCTCTGTCACATCTGACTCAAATGATGCAACAATGTCCAGCCCTCCTCTTCAAACACTGACACTCCCTTCCTTCACCAGCACTGGCTCTAACTGCATTTAAAGCAACACAAAGGTTAAACTAACATGCAATTCTGACAGAAAATCACCATTCTAGAAGTTCAGCATTAGTTAGTGGCCTTTAGAAATTACCTTTTTCTTATATTAGGTTGAGATCATATTTATTTGTAACTGTAATTTTTTTGTATTTGTAATTGCTGATTTTTCAGTTTTGTATTCGGAATATTTTATTAGTATAGTATTAACCCTCATATATCCTGAAGGAAGACCTACAAATATATGTAGACAAAGAAACAGCATTTTGACTGACATTGGCCATTTCAATGTAACTTTTAAAGATACTGGTGATTTTGTTGCTGTTCTAACAATAGTAATAAAGAGAAAGGAAGTGTTCTGCACACATTGTAGCTGTGAAATAAGCAGAAAATACATCTAAATGGAGTCCTAGGACTACCGAAGAACCATTTCTCTGCCCCTCTTCACCAAAAATTGACATATCGACAGTTTCTGATTTCCTTTAGGTTTTATCCAGCAGTAAAGGTCATCAATAACCTGTCCCACCTGACAGAAGCTGCCAGCGCATGGTAGAACTTGAACTTTCATCTCATTCATCTGAAATACGTCACAACAGGCAGCAGCTGTTGTCTGCACTGTCCTCAAATTGTTGAAAAAGCTCATTTTATAGCCCTAGTGCACCTTGGTATTGATTCCAATGAACAAAAGCTGTGAACAGTAAAGCAGGAAAGTAACTGAGAAAACAGGCAGAAATAAAATAGTATTTTGGAATGAATGGGAAGTTTTGCAAAAGACAGAGCACCTGATTGCTCTGAGTTGAACTCCAAACAGTAATTTCAGATAATATGGCTGCAATGTAATCTAATATTTCCATATTGAATAGTGAACACTCTTCCTCAATTAATATTTTCCCCAGCAGAAGGTTTAAATAGAAAGACACACTTTGGCATTTAAAGCAATATAATCTAAAGGACAACTGTCGAGTTTAACCTTTTACATGTCACGACTGTTAAATGGTTGAGACTATTGATAGACAAATGTATAACAGGGGGAAAAAAAACCCTAAAACATTAACCTATAATAGCTTATAATCTAAGAAACATTATTAATAACTAATGGCTTATTCACATCTGAGAATTTCAAATATCCTGATAATATTCTATGTGTTGACGTTTCCTGGGTAGTCTTGTTTCCTATTTATTCTACATATGCCATCAATATTGTCATGGTTACAGTCCAGCTAAATTATTAATACATATTACATATGTACAAAAATTCTGAGAGCAGTTAGATTTAGAATGAAAGTAAGCATTCCAGCATTCCAGCATTGTATATTGCTTCTCTGCCTGCCAAAAAAAAGAAAAAAAGAAAAAAAGGAAAAAAAAAAAAAAAGAGAGAGAGAGAGAGAAATCAGAATCATAGTTGAATAAAGTTACATGTATTTTACATAAGTAATTATTAGGTAGAACTTTATGAAGTTAATTAGAGCATTTTTACCAGCTTCACTAGCTGTTCTGTCCTCTAGTTATGTGCATAAAGTTCTTGTAATGGAACATTAGCTTCAATGGATTTTAGGAGTGAGACAAATTAAGATTTTTCTATTAAAAATATGTTCATCAGACAGCTGTAGTTAAACCAAACTCTCTCTGTCACTCTTAAGCTTTAAATTTCACTTACTAAAAATTGCATTTTAATAGCAAAAAGACAAAGCATTGAATATAAACTAAGATGTCTGTTTGAATTATTCAGGGTGATCTGGAAAAATTAATTGATACAGAGAGAATAATGGATGTCCTAGGAGTATTCCTTCTGATAATTTTCACTTTTCTTTGCCTATTTTGTAAAATTTAAATAAAAATCCTTTTCTTTTAACAAATTTAAAATATCAAAGGTATTATGGAATAATTTGTAATATAAATACCCAGGTGGACTTGAAATACTGCATTCTGCATAATTACAGGGTTTTTAAGCTTCAGCTAAAGAATTAAAAATACCTTATCTTTTTCATATTTTTGAAGTAATGTCTCAGAATTGTTGTATTGAGAATGAATACCCACTGACTTTAAGAATTAGGATAGTCCATTTGTATAGTTTGTTTGTGTTCATTCCAAAAGGTTCTCTATAAAACATATCATCTAAACCCAATTGCATCACTTAAGCTGAATCAAGGACCATGCTTTCTTGTATAAGAAATAGTGACTTGTGACAATAGTCACAAGTGTGATTTTGTTTTTGAAAACAAAAACAAAACAAAACAAAACAAAGCAAAGAAACAAACCCCCACCAAACTCTCTCTGTAATTTGGAAGATAAGAAAATGTTATTAAAAAATAATGTGTTGGCACCTTGATCTGCTGAAAGTAGTATTGGATGACCAAAGAAAGGAAGATGATTCAAGATGCTTTTGCCCCGCCTTGATGCTGGACACAAACACAGAATTGTGTAGAGAAGAGATGGACTTTTTTACATCCCACTGCCAGCTGTTCTGAGTCTCTTTCATGTAAGTCAAGGGAACTGCAAATTGTTGTCCTCTTCCTGATCGCCTGCTCAAGTTCTTAAGACAGTATCAATGGTTTTCTCCTCATAAAATCTAATACAAAGACTAGTATGTCAACAGGACTGGAACACCACTCTAGTCTTGGTCTGACCACAAGATCCAGCTGAAGGCTGAGAAAAACATTTCCAAAATGCACATCAGAACAGTGACAGGGATACACTTCCCCGAGATGGACTGTAGCTGAGACAGAGGGTGAAAAAGCTGTATACAGCCTGTACAATAGTCACAAGTGTGATCTGCTTGCTGCTTACAGATCTAGTAATGAAAAATCACCTGTAGAACCAAATCAACTGGACAGTAAAGATTACCTTTTTACTCCTACTCTGCATGGTTGTGAAGAGTTAAGCAGACACAGCATAACAGCAAATCTTTTTCCTTATTAGTAAGTACAAAAATTCTAACATTCACTGCCATAGGTAACAGGAGCCCTGTAGCACTGTTTCTGGTAGAATTCAAAGATTAGCTTGTGAGAGTTGATTAACTTTTTTTTCAAACATCTAAGCTAAACTTTTTGTATCTTCTTTTCTGAAGAAAAAAAAAAAAAGGAGGGTTTTTTTTAATAATAAAAATGTAAAGAGAGAGAAAAAAAAAACAGTCAAGCACTCAAGAGAATACATTAATTATATTAAACCTTACAAAGTTTTTCATAACTAAACTCGTTATCATGGGTTAAATCACACTAAAATCTACCTATATGCTCTAGAACCTAGTTACCATGGGGGCAGTTTTTAAAAGGCTGTAATCAGCTGAGGGGGCTAGACCAACTAACTAGGAAAGGAGATGGGAATTGTTGCTTTAATATAATCCCAAAAATAAGGCATTTCCTAGAAAGGGGGTCAGCTTCAGCTCAAAAGCAATAATGACCTGAACACTGAGAGAAGAACCCTTCTGATTTAAAAGGGATGGCACAGTAGGCTGTTGACATTAATCCCCTATATATTAAGAGGGAAGAACTGGGAAAATAATACTGATAATGTCTTGTGCTTTTATTCTTTTATTGTTAGGAAGTGATAGAATTTGAAATATCTAGGAAACTGCCAATATATGGCAAGTTCCTACCAATGGTAGGATGCTATTCCCCATAACTCCATCCAACCCATCTGGTTTGAGAAAACTTTTCTTGTCTGCCTGTTCTCTATGAGTCTGAACTAATCAAACCATCCTCCTTCCCATCTTTCTTATTGCTGAGACTTCTCCTCAGGGCTTTTTTCCTCTCACCATCATTTTTCATGTGAAATGGTAATTTGTGAGGCAGAAATGTTTTGAGAAGCAGGAGATGCTGTGTTCTCTTCCTGACTGCATCGCTGCCCCTGTTACAAGCAAGTCATCTTACCTTCCTGCTTGTTTCCTGAACTCCCATCCAAGTCTCTAAAGTTAAGATCCCAAGGTCACACTTGAACAGACATGTGCTGTTCAAAGCACTGGGTATAGTGCTACATTCATTTGCTTCTTGCAGCCAAGCCTGACCAGGAAACCTACTAAATGTGTCTTCCTGCAGACTTGAAGTAAAGCTGTATGAACTTGCATGATGTTGAGTATCTCCTAATGTCAGATGGGTGTATTAACATTTGTTGAAGCCTACAACAAAATCCATACTTGCAACATCTCTCAGGCTACTTAGCCATTTACAATATGAATCACCATATTTCTAATTATGACAGGAAAAAAAAAAAAAAACAAAATCCAAACAAACCAGGTATTAGCAAATAGATATTGCTAATATACTGAAATAAGCCATGGAAAGACAATTCGTATCATGATATGAATAAGAAAATATTAACAAAAAAAAATCCCAGTAATGAGTAAGTAAGGCCTAAATATCCCTGGAAAAAACAGTTATATGTGGGGGTTTGCCCTAAGATGTTACAAAAACTAACATAGACTAAACAATTGTTATGAATGCTGACCTATACTATCTTGTTTTCTCACTGTAACCATACCCCAGTAACTTTAGATGTATGGACTTTGCAAATGGTATCTAAGCTGTACATGGTTCTAACCAAGATATTAGAACAATGAACAGATAGACTGTCTGCTAATTATCCATCAAGAGAAATAAAGAAGCGCAAACATTTTATAGAAATACACATTTACTCTGGAAAAATGTCTCTGCTTTACTGTCATAAGCAACATTATCTTCCTAGGATTAATGGATGAACTAGCAAAATCTGATTCCCTCAACATACTTGGTAGATACCAAGAAGATGAACTTCTTAATTTGGCATACATGAAGTTGCTGCAATCACAACAGCCTTTCACATTGTCCTAAACATTTTTGCTAACCCACATCATCATCTACAGAAACTGAGAAGGTGATTATAGACATGAAGGAAATTGAGTCAGTAGGGGTAGGTGTCTTTTACCGCCAGTAATATTTATCGGCATTAAAATCTAAAAAGAGCAAGAAAAAAACACTGGAAATTTGCTGTGATTTCTTGGAATGAAGGCTTTTATCCAGCTTTAATAAAGGTATCAAAAAGTAGATTTAATTTGCTAAGTAATGGGGCAGGTTGAGATTGTTGTAACAACCTCTGGCATCTGTGAGTTCCAGCCAGAATTCGCAATGGTGCCTGAAAAAGTTATAGAAGCATTGTCAGGAAACTCACAGGGGGTTATATAGCCCTCTAGCCATAAAGCAGGATCAGCTATAAGTGCCTCTTAATCAGCTGCTGATGGCTTGTCTGGGTTATGGACTACTTATATTGCAAATGCAGAGACTCCTGAAAGGCTCTGCATGAGCCAGCTCCCATCCATGAGAAGGAGAGTTGTGTTGGCAGGACAGTGACACACTGGTGTGCTCCACACCTGCCAGGTCCCCACACTCTGCAGTCACCACTGTCACCAGATCTCTCTTTTCCCCATTTCATTCTCATGGAGTGATCCCATAGATCATCTTGCACTCATCCTATACTTCCTGGGGTTTGAGGTAGGGTTGGGTTTCAGGTGTTTTGTTTCTTTCCCTTTCATCATTTGATTGAGCTGAAAGCCAGAAGACAAGCCATTTTGCCCCTGTTTGAATCAGTCATTTGAAGAGTTTCAAGCTCAGACAAGTTTTGATGAATTTGAACTGAAATAGAAAGTGTTACAGCTGGGCCCTGACTTACTTTGATAGGCAGCTACTCACCAGCTTTGTCTGTACCCATCAGCTTCAGCCCTCCTGCTTTTCCTTCAAGAGCTCAAACCTGTGTCCAGAATAGGGAGTACCTTGACTAGAATGCTATGAACTTTCCATGGACCTACTAAGCTAGGGGATTAGCTATGACAAACCCTCGTTCACATCCAATGTATCCCTGATCCTATTTGATTTCATCTATTTTATACTGCAGTTATTGATACACGGCAGATTGCAGTGAAATAAACACAGTATTTTCAGATTTGTATTCTAACATTTTAAATCTTATCAGTATGCAGCACTATGAAGAGGATTGTGGATGCTGATCTAATCCACCTACTTTTCTGGTGGCCAGATTTTCTGTAATAAAAATGCAAATAATCCCTAGAATGACATACCAGTTTAAAATACTTCTACTTTTCTTCAGTAAACTGACAGCAAATTGTCTTTCCTTGCTAAGTATGCTTATTTGTTAAGAATATTTTCTTCATGCTAAAGAAGCTAAATCCAACATGACCTTGAGTGTGATCAATTTACATACAACACTGCATTTCTAGATATAGTAGGTATTTCTCCCAATATGTTTCTGGTACATATCCTTAAATAGATATTGACTCCCTAGTTCCTTAGCTTTGAAATTTTAAAGTTATATATTCTAGCACATTAAGGTCTGAAAAAAATCCTTGGGTTGAATGCACAGTTTCAGTGACTTGAGTGCTATGTGAAGAACTACACATGTAAATGGCCACTCCTATTCATTTATAGCTTATTTATTTACAATTTGTATTAATATATAGCTTCTAAATTTGAGAAAAAAAAATCAAAAGTAAATCAGTCAGCCAATTGTATTTTAAAATTGCTTATGCAGTTGCTCTAAGGCCATTAAAAAACCAGACACTTTTACTTCTATGTTCCACATGAGGAATCAAAGATGTATTAGGAAAAAGCTGCAAACCTGCTTGTTAGGTATTCCAGACTTAAATTTTGAACTACTGAGCTGTCCCAAGCTAAGGATTCAACTGAGAAGAGAAACTTGCAGGGCTAAAAAACACTCAAGAGACTTCCTGATGGGAAATTTATTTGTTATGAAATGGTTCAAAACAATTCATACACAGATTGTTTGTATTAAAATGAACTCTTATATTCACTTTCTCAATTTCCCACCATTTTCCATTCAGGGGTTTTGAAACACCTTGCAGCTACTAATGTAATAAGCCCATGATATTTCTGTGAAGATGACAGAAATTATTCTCATGTGGTTTAGACTGATTCAGCACTGCTTGTATTAGTGGCAGGTTTCATCTTGATCCTTTTTCTTTTCTGGTAGTAGAGATTGCTCATGTGTATAACCTGTTTACGAAAGAGTTTATGTCAAGAGACTGCTACAAAGGAGACATAAATGATCTTAACAAACTAAAGAATGAAAAAAGAAATTCAATATGCAGCAAAGACACAATGAGGTACAGAATAGAAACAAAACATTTGTGTAGGAAAAAATACAGTTTTGGTATTAAAAGCATCCATGTTCCCAAATTCAGAGATATATAGGGAGTCACCAGCATATATCAGCACAGAGGAAACAGCCTTTTAAGTTGAAATAGGGACATTTTGATATTTTATGTAGTGTTGGTGGGGGGGGGGGGAGATACTTTTATTTTTGGTAGTATAAATATCTTCAACCATGTAATAAAATTAAATCATTTCAGTTATCACTATTGTTAATTTCAGACTTACAGGAAATTTACACTGAACACATTATTTTTCACATGGGTAGACTTAGCAGAAGGAAGAGTAGTGAGTACAGAACTGAGGAATCAGTGAAGGGGATAGTAGTTTTCTCATACCACTTTGTGGTTTCACGAAAGCTCCGCATTCCATTATGACCAAGAAAGCTTCACTCAGTTACTGCTGCAGCTTCATCCAACCTACATGTGACTTCAGTACAATATTAGCATTACAGGACAACAAGCCCAGGAAATTTCAGCTGCTACAGCCTGTTTATCAAAATGCTTTTCTTCCTCCCACAGTTGTACTCAGCAGTATTTACTAACCTGTTTCTAGGGGAAATAAGGAGTTGGCTTTCACTTCAGAAGCTGAATCCACTTACTCCTAAGCTATTTGGAGAATCAGTAGAACCCTTAATAAATCAAGAAGCAGGTAGGAGCATGGAGAAGTGAATTTCCCAGTAACAAGAAGATGGATCCAGTGCTTCTTGCTGGGGAAAGCAGGGATATTAACTTTCCCTGCAAAGTCATCAGCTATCAGATTTGCTGATTTCCAAGGAGTACCTCATTGTCCCTATGGACTCTTCTCAGGTTTGGGGCAAGAGAATTCTCTACCTCTCCTGTTGAATCTGTGCCACTGTGCAATGAAGTATTTTGATTCCTGGGGCCAGAAGAAGGAAACACAAGCATGAACCATTTGTGACTTGTACCTAAAGGGCAAGACCTAAGGAGTCAAGAAGCCTAAATTTTGGTCCTTGTTCCATATACATTTCTGTATTTTCCTCTCTTACATGCAGCTATCCCAGGATAAACAGTGTATGAATCTGGGTACTAAGCCTGTTCAGAGCTGAAGCCTCTCTCACTTGGCAGTCAGCTCAGAAGTTTGCTCTCTTTTTCTCAGGGCCCTACAACATTCTTATCTAAGCTGTCCATAGCTTTCCTCTCCATCTGTTTTTGTACTGCTTCTAGAGCTTCTTTGTTCATTGCCACACAAGCAAACAGGCACAGTAGGTCCAGTGAATTCTTTGTGTGTTGAATATACTGTACATCAGTACAGTATATACCCTACATGACGGGTAGGTCTGGCATGTCTGGGAAATACTGAACTGCCTGAGCATGCAATCCAACATGTCTGGGATTTCCATGCTGGCTATGTACATAAATACCTACGTATTTTTCATAGACCAGTTCATTTTTTCACATGAGGGGATTAATACATTGTAATCAGTTCACTTTTCATCTTTTGATAAACTAAGCCTATTAAATTCAAGCCTCTGACCACGTATTGTACGGTGCAGCATCCTCCCTAGCACTAAAATCACTGTTGTGATTCCTTTCTGCACAATCTCAGGTTTGTGAACAGTGTTTTAAAAATACAGTCGCAGAAACTGTGTGCCTCATTCAAAAAGCAACCTCAGCGATGCTGTACATGGAAGGCAAAACCCCTTCATTTGCCTCGTCAGTAAAATACATGACCAAAAGGCAGTGTTTCCAGGCTGTAGGAAACAGTAGGTTTTTACAAACTACTCTCAGCCAAATCACAGCGGGTTTTTTGGTGGAAATTTCTGGTGAATCAAAAGTACTCTGACCCCTGCAGGTGCTTCGGCAAACTGACACGAGGGGGCTGAGAATGAGGGGAGGAGGAATTTGCATTTTGGAGGAAACGGCACAAAACTTCTTACTTGGTGTGTTGCTTCACCAGGGAGTATCGTTCATTTGCATAACATTCAGAGTTTGAGGCTTGTCTAATATGACCTTCAGGGTGCTTTCCTGACCTACTGCTTTCCAGAATTCAGGAACATACAATGTTTTTGGTTGTCTTCAGAGGTATACACTGGGTTTGTTTATACCAAAACACAGTGCATTTAGCAAGACCAGCTTGTTATTTACTTTCTAGATCTGATAAAAAAATATATCACAGCATTACTTCAGATTCTATTGCCCAGTAAATCGCTGCTTGTCCATTTGTTGTTGAGATATGTCAGGTGAATGGCCCTACTCCATGTAATGTATGCTGTATCAAGTGTTTTATTGCAATAATGGGGTTTCACTGAGAAACAGACCAAAGTCTTGCAAACTATTGAGGCTAATGAAAACATTGTAGCTCTTGAAAAGTATCTCCTACAATTTCGTTTAAGATCTGAATGGGTCACAATACAGCCTGCTATCCTGCTATAAATGTTGCAATAATGTCTAATAATGTCGATTTTAAAATAGATATGAAAAACACTTTTTTAGACAAATATGGAAATGCTTTATTTCTCAACATCATGTTACATGGTTGCATTGTTTCCCTTACCAATGGGCCTGTTCTAGCAATGGGGAACCTTTGATACAGTAGGTATTTAGTCTGGAGTCAACAGCAGTGAATGACAGTGCTTTTAAATCTCACCTAAAAGGTATGCTAGTACTGGCAGAGCTTTACACTATAATGTCGTCTCTTCCTGGTGGCAACTTTGCATTGCCAGTTTAGAGCTTTGCTCTTCCATAGCAATTCCTCGGTTTGATATGAGAACTGGTTGTGCCAAAGTGGATGCATGTGGGACTAGAGAAACTGTACAAACCATACCTTGACCTTTCTGTAATAATTTCTCTTAAGGTTCCAGACCCTCCTTCCCAAACTGCGGGCACTGGTACACGGAACCATGCAAGCCTTCCCAGGCTCAGCACCCTGCAGCTGACAAAATCCACTTGTGGAGCCAATGGCTTCATACTCCAAATGACCCCAGTTCCGGGCATTCCTGACCGCGGGATCCATCGTTCCCAAAGCTGCCATCGCACCTTGGGCTGGGCAGGACACGGCAGCAGCAGGTCCCGCTCTGAGATCATACTGAGGGGCTGTCCTGTGCGGCCAACTACCTCCCGTTTCCTGCCGTCTCCTCCACCCGCTCGCTGCCGCCTGTAGACAAAGCAACATTTTGACCTTCGGCAGCACCGTTCCTCTTGGTTTCTCTCCCGCAGCTCCCTGGCCCCGGCTCGGGCAGGCACCTCCGGCCAGCCGCACTCCGCCGGAGCGCCGAGCGCTGCCGCCTGCCGGCCTTGCAGGGCCAGCGCCACAGCGCCGCCGCACCTCCCGCCGCCGCTCCGGGCCGTCCTTGGCCCGCGCAACCCCGGCGCACCGGGCGGCGGCAGGGCCGCGGCTGCCCGGCCGGCTCCGGGCAGCGGCGGCGGCCGCTCGGTAGGGAACGCGGGCCGGCAGCCGCGGGCGCCTTTTGCCCGTGTGCCGGCGAAGAGCACCAGGCGGGCCGGGGACGGCTCTTGGTGCCGAGATCTGCGGGCGAGCGGCGGCACCGCCGCTTGTTTACGAGCGGGCGGAGGGGCGGCCCGGGATAGCGCTGCGCCGCCGCCAGAGCGGGACAGCCCCTCCCGGCCCCGCGGAGCGGGTTCGCCGCGGCCGCCCCGCACCCGCGGGGCACCTGAGCGCGCCCGGGAGCCGGGCTGCGGGAACGGAACGGGGCGGGGCGGGGAGCGACCGGCTCTCCCCTCCCGTGGCGCCGGGGCTGAGAGGGCGCGGAGCCGCTCCCCGTCCCGGATCCCCGCGCCCCTCGAGGGAGCAGGCAGAGGAAGAGGAGGAGGCTCTCGCCGCCACGGCCGGGGACGGCGAGGCCCCGTTCCCGTCTCCCCGCAGCATCGCCCTGCCGGGGCTGCGCCCTTTGCGGGGCCCTCTCTCTCCCCGCCCCCGGTGTCCCCCGGGCCGCCGCCAGCCCGTCCCCGCGGTCTGGCGCCGCCGCCCCGCTCCGCTCCGCGCCCGGAGCCCCGGGAGGGGGAGGGGAGGTGCAGGGGGAGGCGGAGGCGGCGGCCGCTGTGGGGCCCAGGCTGCTCCTCGCCTCCGCTGCGCCTCTTCCAGCCCCAGGATCTGGGGCTGGGGGGGCGCGGGAGGGAAGGGGGCGGCGCAGCGCCGGCAGCGCCCAATGAGCGAGGCGAGGCCGGGCGCTTGGGGCGGTGCGGAGGCGATCCTCGCCCAATGGGGGCAGGGCAGAGGGCGCACTTGGAGCGGGGCGAGAGTGAGGCAGGAGGCGAGTCGGGACTCGGGACGCGAGGGGGACAGAGCCAGCAGCCGTCGCCGCCGCAGCCGCGCTCGCAGCCGCTCGCACGCACGGCGCCGCGGAACCGGGAGCCGGCGGGCGAGGGACGAGCGGGCCGAGGGACGCCGCTTCCCGGAGGGGGCAGCGGGCGGAGCCGCCACCCGGAGGAGAAGTTTGGCTGAAGCCGCCGCCGCCGCCGAGAGAGGAAACTTTCCTCGGGGGGCCGGAGGCGGGGGCGGCGGGAAGGAGCCGCGGCACGCTCGGGTCCGCCGCCCGGCGAGGGGGCTTCCGAGAGGCTCCCCCCGGCCCAGGCCGGGCTGCGGCGGCTGGGATGTACCTGGCAGCGGTCTCGGCGGGGAGGAGACGCCCGGGCGGAGACGGCGGCTGGCACCTGGCGGCCGCGGGGTGGCTGTTCCTGCTGGCCCTGCTGCTGGGCGAGTCGGGGACGCGTGCTCTCGTCTGCTTACCCTGCGACGAATCCAAATGCGAAGAACCCAAGAGCTGCCCCGGTAGCATCGTGCTGGGGATCTGCGGTTGCTGTTTCATGTGCGCTCGGCAGCGGAACGAGAGCTGCGGGGGAGTCTATGGGCTGCACGGAGCTTGCGACCGGGGCTTGCGCTGTGTCATCCGACCGCCGCTCAACGGAGACTCCATCACCGAGTACGAAGTGGGCGTCTGCGAAGGTGAGAGGTGGCGGGACGCCATCCATCCCTCCATCCATCCCCCGGGGTGGGGGTACCCGGCGGGCGGCGGGAAAGGAAGGAGGGCGCACCTAAGACGTCTTAGGCGCCGGTGCGCCCTCCCTCCCTTCCAGCCCGCCCGCCTGTCCCATCTGCGAGCGTGTCTTCTAACCTTCCCTGCTTAAAAAAAACCCCACAAACTCCTACTTAGAAGTTTTGCCCGTAATTTTCTTACCCTGAACTTTAGGGTTCTACTGATTCTCCGTAGCGTGTCACTGTGTTGCTAATAGCTTGTATCAGCTACTGATGCCCAACTGAAATTCCTTGATAAAGGACTCGGGAAGAGTTTGGCAGATGGAGATCGGCGGAGGTCAGTCGTACACACACACACGATGCCTGTTCCGGATTCCCTCCTGTGTAAAGAAACAACAAAGACTGATCATCTGTTATAAAGTTTTCTTTCCTGTTCCTGTCACTTAATATCTCTCTGCCTGTCCTCCTTGGCATATAATGATAAGGAGTGTCTTTTTCCCTGCTGGAGCATCAAGGCGGGGGGTGGGGGAAAATACCCACGGTAGAACTCCTCTCAAAGTCACTTCAGCTTCCTGCCGTCTTCTGAGGTGATGAATTGGTATGAAATGCAAAAGGACTTTACCTCCCTTCAGTTTTTTATCTCTCAGAAATCCTAAGATTTATTTTTTATGCGTTGTAAATTAATGAAAGCCCAGGGACGAATGTTTAGTCTCTCTTTCTCTTGTCCCTCCAACTGCCTTTTCCCCCAAGTTGAGGGAAAACATGGCGCTGTAAAGGGATTGCGAATAAGTAGTAGTTTGGGATATGTATAAATGTATATGTGATTCGGAGCGGGAGCTTCGACAATTCTGGAAAAGGAGACGGCGGCGGTCTCGTCTCGGCGGGTAGAGGGCAGTAGAAAGTCCAGAGAGCTGGTGAGGCAGCATCTGTCCAAAAAACTTGCATTTAAAATGATGCACTATTTTAAGAAGGCTAAACCCGGTCATTTTTAGTGGGCAGCTGACCTTTGTCCCGGCGCTCGCTCATCATTAGTTTAAAACTCCGTTTGCCTCCATAACAAATAAATTGCAAACCACAGCAGTGTGTCCCCGCCTGGGGTACAACCAATGCTGTCAGCCTCGGGAGCTGATGCTTGGGTAGAATGAGCTCTAGATTAAAAGCTCGATTGTTAAACGTTTTAAAATGGCTCTAAACTATTTTGAAGGCTTTGGTTGAGACTATGTTGCTGAATATGTACATTGCTGTCGTCTCTTACTTTTAATATGTACTGGAAAAGTTTTTGAAAATAGAAAAGTACAAGCAAAGGTGCTTGGAAAACTTACCTGGCTTTGCAGGAGTTTCTCTTGTCGTGTTTTCTAGTAAAAGCCAGGCCTTCTCAATGGTTAAAGGAACTAAAAGCCTACAGTCATTAAAGGCCTTAATGTTCCAGTTCCCTTACTGTATCACAGTATGGACATCTCTGGCAGTTTAGGAGTATTTCATTCCTTTGAAGTGATGCAATCTGTACATTGCTGTAGTTCAACTCATAACAAGTCCCATCTACTGTTGAAAATAGTATGAAGCATTTGTTGGCAAGATTGTGTTTCAATTAGTGTTGTGGTTAGAAACTAGTTCCAGCTGTCCCTATAGCAATAGTCCTCGGGGATGGAGATAACAATCTATTAACTATAACTAAGGGAGATTAAGTTGAAATAAGAAAATTAAATAGGAAAGTTATCTATTTAATTTTCAGTCTCGTAAATGAAAAGGAACCGAGCTGAGCTGTCAGCCTAATAAATAGTCCTGGAGTAGTGCTATCAGTGAATTGTCAGGAAAGTGCCACATTCTAAGGAACAGAGGTAATGTGTTGTTCTTCGTGGTGCATGTTTTGCACATGAGGTGGCAGCAAGGGTAAAAGGGTACTGATTGTACTGCCTCTGAGGGCTAATATGAGGTTGAATAGCTCTGGTTTTTTTGATTGTGATTACCTAAACCATTGTTCACTTTACAGGCACACATGCAACAGGCTAGGCTGGTGATGCCTGATGTGAGTAGTATTAAGCCACGCCTTTATCCATTAACAGAGTAAAGGCTGCACTTTGTTGTCTTGCACATTGGGAGTGCAAACCCTTTCATTCCCCAGTCCAGTGAGGAGGAAATGGAAGTGTCTCACAGAATTGTGTGAATAGAAATTCATGTTTTTACTCTCCTTCCTGTCTCTAGCCTTTTCTTTCATTGCAATTTTTTACACTGAAATGACCCCTACTGGCTACAATTATAAGCATGTTTTTTGTATCATTTTTGAAGCTTCATCCCTGTCTTATTTCAGACTATCAGCAAATGCTAGGCTACAGAAGACTTTGAGAGCTGGAATAGCAACAGGTAGAAATACTTGTCTGCTAACTTGTTTTTAGCATTTAACACACTTGACGTAAATGAGTTCCCTAACACCTGGCAGAGAAATCTCTGTGGCATCTGTTGCTAGTAGCTTCTCTTTCTGAAATTACAGACAGACTATTCTTTGTTAAAGCACTGTTTATTAATGAAGTCTGCTCATCCTGAGGGTTTTTCTCCTTTACCATTCTAAAAGCTGAAGGAAGTTCTCATTCATCTCACCACCTTAACTATTCACATCTCTAAGCAGTTCTACCGCTCCGTTTGTGTTGTTATCCTCTAGTGAGTAAATGCCTTTCCTGAATGCAGTTGTATTCTTAGTAAGTAATGATTCTGAGGTCCTAGTGCTGGTAGCTACACCTCCCAAAGGGCATTCTTGAGAGACTTTGCACACCTCCAGCCTCTGTTGACTTTACAACATCCTTTACAGGGATTTGCTGGATTGGTTCTACGAGGTGTTGAGAGCCTACACCCCCTTCCAAAGACTCTTAAGGTTGAGAAATTCTGAATGCAAAGCATGAACTACCCTTATTTTCTACCTCTAAAGGTAGTCCTAGAGCCAGCACTGAATTAGACTGAAGTTCTACAGAAACACCTTCACTTTGGCTTGTGCAGCTGGGCAGGGCTCTGGCTTTCCAGGGGATCAGAGCCTTGAAAAAGCTCTGCCAAAGAAGTTGGGTTACTCTGTGAAGGATTTCTTGAGATGACTCTTTTGTCTGTTTCCATGCTTCCCCAGTTTCTGGTGCTATTAGATGAAGAGGCCAAGATTGCTTTGCTAAACTCTTCAAAGTTGTGATAGAAGCAAATAATACAACGCTGAAAATTACTGGAAATTATTTTTAGCTGTGTGACAGAAACATAAGTTTTTGTGATATATTTGAAATGCATGGTTAACAAAACTGCTAGTCTGAAGGTGTTCTTAGTTTCTCTTTTAGAATATGCTTCCATATGAATTAGCCTCTAGGCAGACATTGAAAGAAGGTATCACTGTGCCACTGGCCTACCAATAATATCTATTACTTTGTTTGATTTTGGTTTGTTGGCTGGTTTTAGTGGGGTTTGGGTGTGTTTTTTGTTTAGTTGCTAGTTGGATTTTTTTTTTGGGGGGGGGGGGAGGCTAGTTATTGCTGTATTTGTTTTGCTTACTGTAGGTAATTTAAGGCTTGCCTTGAGTGGTTGAGGCTTGTCTGCCTAGTACATAACTTCTGAAGTTCCCTTGGGACCAGGAGAAGGTTGCTGTAGCAGATTTTAGACAAGGATTGGGAAGTATGTGTGTTAATCTCCTAGGATGATGGCAGAAGCTTTCCTTACTGTGGCTAGTCCTAGTCTCATTTACTGAACTGCATCTTTTTGGGAGTTTGGAACATTACAGTCTGTCTGACTCCTTGCTGGGGCAAGCTGGGAGAGCTTGGATGTGTCCATTGTCCTCTCCCCACCCATAAGTCTGCCTAGTTTTCCTCCCTGAGAAATATATAAGGGCACAGTGTATGGTATGTAACTGAAGCTTAGTGAAGGAGCTGATGAGAAGAATTTAAACCTTGAAAACCTAGCTTTTTTTCAAAATTTGGAAGAGGAAAACTGAGCTTGTTTTGTTTGGTTTTTTTTTTTTGTTTTGTTTTGTTCAGGCATTGGTTTACATGTGTGCTAATGCAGTTCTTCCCTGCTTTACTGAAGTAAGAACAACTTGCCTTCATACTTGATAATATTTTTATGATAAGTAACTTTGGTAGCTAGTACCCTTTGGATAACCTTGTTTTCAGTCGTTTTCAGTCCTGTGCTCTCTAATGGGTCAATGGACACAAAGCCCTCAACTTGGTGCTCTGTCTTCAGACAGACTGCTGTACTACATGCTTGGCTTTTTGCCTGTGATGCAGTCCAGACTCCTAAAGATCTCAGGCAGTATTTTGCTTTCAGTACAAGTTACTGAAGTTCAAGTAATCTGGAAGCTGCACGTGGGTAACCCAGTTGTTTACATCAGTTTGGACTGGAATGGTGCTGCCCAGATTTCTTAACTTTTTGTTTGGTTGGGTTTTTTTGTTATGGCTGGGGAAATGTCCAAGTGGCACTGATGTCCATCAGTGCAAGTGCAAGAGAACTTATTTCGGTAACATCAAGTGTTAGAACTGGTGATCTGGTTGGAGACTTCATCAGTATTAAGTGGTGTACCAATGGTTGTTGGTGTGAAGACAGTCAAAGTGCTTTGTTCAAAGGCTGTCAGCACTCCAGACTATCAGGGTGACAAACAGAATATTTATGTTGTCAAAAAAAGAAAACTATCAGAAAAATTACTTAAGTTGTGTAACTGGAGTGAGAAGTAGTTCTTTGGTAATATCCAGCTTCTGATATGCTAGTCTTGATCAAATTTAACAGTCCCCTTCCCTTACTCCTCCTCTCTGCCACCCCCAAAAACACTTACTAGGAGAATGCTGACTTCTTACACACAGACTGGATAATTTATAAGCTATTTCTATTCTGTATTCCATCAATGCTGAAATCTCAACATCAGTAAGAACATGTAACTCTGAGTGTGGCATGGAATTTGAATTGGATCAGGTGCTTATTTGACTTGGAAATGGTTTCCTCTCTGTTTCTGTGCATCGTGTTTCAATTTTAGAAATGACTTAGTTCCAGTATTTCAGCAAAAAATAAATGGAAAAGTCTAACAGATATGATGCAGGAATTAGTAGGATTTTGCTGTTGTGGATCAGCACAGTTAGTTTAAAACTAGAAATCTCCTTGTGGATAGGCTAGATTACTAAGTTTTTAACTTTTGTAAGGGGAATATTCTCTTTTTATTTATTTCTAGTTTTTAAAACTTTATATAAGCATCCTCTGCTTCTCTGAATTTTTCCACACAGAAGGTGATTATTTCACCAGGTTTTCCCAAATCATGGTGCTTATAAAGTTTTTTTTTCTTTTTAAATTTTTTTAAACTACCTTCAAACTTGCCTCTAGGCATCTTTGCTGGTTTAAGCACCCTCTAGCTAATTCAAGGATTCTTGCATAATTTAACTTCTTGCCTGGTACTTAGTCAACCAAAATGTTATTTCACTGACAGGCATATTATGCAATAATTAACCCATTAATATGGTTCAAAAATGCTGTCCTCTTCCCCTCCTTAATTGTGCCCCCCCTTAAGGATTCTTCATCTCAATAAGTAAAGTTTATAGGATCTTGCAGACAGAACCAAATGTTCTGTGTTTTAATGGATTAAATACTTTGTAGAGGTGACCTATTAAGTATCTCTTGTGACTTATAAACTGCTTTTCATTTGAGAATGCATTTAATCCACAGGGAATGTAAACTTGGAAATCCCGAACTCAGGGTTTTGCCTGAGACTTTTAGTGACACCGGTTGTGTCTGACAGTACTGGAATTTGGAAAATGACTGATACTGACACAGAAGGCTTATGTATATGGAGAAAGCAACATGGAGAAACTTACCAACATAAACTAAGATGGGGAGGTAAATTTGTATAGAGACCGTCTAGATTAAATTCCACATAAGCATATGGATTAAAAATAGCCCCTGGTGGAGCTCTTGAATAAACAGACTAGTTTGGCCTTGTTTTGGGGAAGTAAGCCCTTCCTAATGTTTTGAGAAAAATGGAAGCAGTTCACCTTTACCAGAGGCAATACTCTGTCCCCAGCAGCTTTCACTTTAACTTGAAAATCTGCAGATCATGTTAACAGCACCTTGTGGGTCATGGTTGTGCAAGTCTTTATGAAGACTGAATAAGAAAACAAACTGGGGAAGGAAGGGTTGTGGGCAGGAGGAAAAGCACCCACTGGCTCATAGGCATGCACCAATTCCCATGTTCTTACTCATTCCCTGAACTTTAAGCCTTATATAACCACTGTTAGGCTTCAGTTGTTGGTTGGGATCTGTTTGTTTGGATGGGCTTGGGTTTTTCTTTTTATTGGTGAACAATCTAGCGGGTGTAATGTTTCTGAATCCACAGAGCCCATTCTATTGGGTCATTTATCCTTGAAATGAATTAAAGTTCAGTGTTTTGCTACAGGCTGTGTTGTAAATCTCCTCAAGATTTTTTTCAGGAAGGCTGGATGTATGTGTGGAGGTATTTCTTCCCCTCACTGATGGGTTGTTGATAAAAAGCTGGAGTCATACTGACTCCAGTGTTACATGCACTGATGTAACCTGTGCTACTTTCACAATAGAAATTACAAACTTGATGTCTATATCTAAGTTAGGTTTTTAGGAAAAGAAAAGAAACTTTGAGGGTAATTCTAAATCCAGACTTGAGTTTTCCCTGTAGTCTTCTGTGACTAAGAGATGGGGTGCAATTCCTCTGAAATACCTTGTAATTATGGTGTTCACTGGTGCTGCATTAATGACTGGAGGGGGAAGTGGCAAAATATTTAGGATATCAGATTTCTTACAACAGTGTGGACTGTTCTTGCTATAGGTTGCTTTACTCATGGCCCTCTTCCAGAATTTGCCTTTGACAAAACTTTTCCTACTCCTGTCAGCTTTGCCTCTGCCTAGCAGCTCCAGCAAGCTGCCAGCCCACTCCTTGTTTGCAGTGAAGCTGATGCGTGCTGCTGTACATGCAGGCTTCTGAAGCTTGTGGGTGCAGAGTGCAGCTTGGAAGAAAAAAAAAAAAAAAGAAGAAAATTGGAATTTTAGACTGCTTTGTAAAATGATTATGAAGCTTTGGCCCTTTTCTGAGGCTTTAGTAATTATTTTTGCAAAGAGTTTCTAGAGCTAGAGGAAAAAATTTGCTATGACAGCTGAAACACTGCTGTCCATGCTCGTTCTAATCAGGGGAGTACTGGCAGAGGCTTTTTCTGACCAGTTAAATCCTGGGACACAGTGCAGTATTTTCAGTCAGCTATTTACGAACAAGACGTGTTTCTGGTCATGGGATTAAAATAATTTGCTTGTAAGTCTTTTTTTAGGTGTGTAAATATGTAGGGGTCAGACTTCAAAACGCATGATTTATTTTTTCAAACCATTTTTGGGGAAGAAGGCTTTTATTTATTTATTTATTTATTAGGCTTTCATTTATTTTTTGCTATGGGGAAGCCTAAGAATGAAAGCCATAAAAAACCAAAAGAAAAAACACACTTCTCCCCATCTCTCACTCCATCCCCCCTCCCCCACCCTCCCCCCCCCAAAGGTGGGGGGAGGGGTACCTGGAGAAGTAAAATATTCCAGAGAAATAAAATACTCCAGGGTAAAAGAAAACTTCTAAGCTTGCAGTAGTTGTCCATGTCACATGCTTCACTTAACATTTCCTTGCCTTCCTCAAGACTTCTGTAGAGTTTCCAGAGATAATTCACTGGAAAGCTGGTCTGTTTAAATACTTTCTGCATTCCTTAGTATGAAATAACTGTCTTCAGACACATGAAGAGCTGCTGCAGTGAAAACCTTTCTCACCACATTGGGGGTTTGATCAGCTGAGATAGATGCTAAGATAAAGCAGGCAGTCAGGTTAGAGACAAGCATTACATGCTTGTGTTCCTGAGGTCTCCAAGTGTTATGGTACAGTTCTGCTTTCTAGCTTTGACTAGAAAGTTTCTCAGGCAGCTGCAAAACCCTTTTGTACTGCTGTACATTCCACATGAAGATTTGATCTTGGAAAATGGACCATTCCAAAATGTGGAAAAAAAATGCTTTCTCACAAAACTCTCAGCTGTGTGTATTACCAGAAAAGTTTCTGCCGGCTCTAGTCCTTGATTCATGACTTCAGTGGAGGAATAAGTTGCAAGAGGGGAAAGGATTGAAGCCAGTATATGAGCTCAAACTCACTTCAAGGCTAGTCTTTCCTTCTGCTGCTTTTCAAGGTCTGGGGCTGGGTTTCAAGCATTCTTTAGTGGTAATTAGTCATTTCTATTGTTCAGCTCCTCCAAAACATGAATTTCCTTTCCATCATTCTTTTTTCCTGTTCAAAGAGAAGCGAGAGTCTACTGGCAAGAAGCATTTCCTTTTTTTATTTTAGCAAGTTAGAATCCTTTCAGAGTCTCATACCATCTTAATGAATAACACTGATCTGAAAATGCTGTTGTGTATACAAGTGTGCTGGAGTGGTGGGGCTCAGACCTTGCATCCAGTTTCATGGAGGAGTTTCTGAAAGGTTCCTCCCTCTGCCTCCCAGTTCCCAGAGGGCAGTACCAGTCTCAGAAAGGATTGCTTCTCTCTTGTCTTCAAATGCAGACTTAGAGGTGTGCAAGAATCTGTACAATATGACTTGGACAGTTTCACTGGGAGGTCATCAGTGTATTTTACAGTGTCTTTGCTCTTCTCAGCATCCTAAGAGCTACCTGGGATGCTTAAAAAAAGGTGGAAGTAGCAAGAGTAACGTGCTGCAGTTAAATGTAAATTATGGGCGTTGACTCAATCCACTCCAGTTAAACTACTGTTCAGAGGGTAGGGTGGTAAACAGAAGCTGATGGTGGGCAAAATGCTTGTGTATTTGTTTTCAACAAATAGTGATCATTTCAGTGTGCTTCTTGCTGTTTTGAGGTGATGCATTATCTTAACTCTGAAGGTGCACAGTATAGCAGTCTCCAAACAGTAGCTGATATTCATTAGATGTCCAGGAAGAAAGAAAAGGGTTGGGGCACAAAAGAGAAGTTTCTGTGGCAGGCAGGAGAAACTGAGAACTTGAAGAAAGGGAAAGAAAACCTTTAAGCAATGAAGAAGCAGTCTCTAAAAAGGTCTTTCCTTGTACTTTGAGCTTGCACCAGTTTTGAGATGATCCTTTGCCAATGGGAATAATAAATAATAAATGTAACTATAGTGAGGTTGTATGTGCCTTGAAAGTAAGGTATAAAGTTAGTTTCTCAGTAGCACACTTTTCTAAAAACACAGGCAGCTCTTCAGGCAAAGAAGATGAACGCTTCAATCGTGCCTTGCATGGTGCTGGTATGTAGGATTTAGTATGGAAGAAGTGATGGAATGCTGCTTACCAGAGACATATTTCTCAGACTGTTTCCCAGACTAGACCTGTTTAAGGACCTCTTGTTCAACTTGTTAATGCCTTAATCCTCTTCCCTACTTTAGATGCATGCTATGACAGGACTTGGGAATTCAGCAACCAGAGCAGTATGTGAATTTTTAGCAAGCTGAAACATTTGCTTTGCAGAAAGCAAGTGCTTATATGAATGATAGAAGAGAAAAGGAAAAAAGTTTGGAATTAATGTGAAGTCTTCCTTCCTGTTGCTTCATTTTGGTATGAAAGCATACTTAGAAGAATTAAAAAGGTATTATGTCCAAGACTTAACTTTGATCTGAGTAAATGCAGAGCTACTTTATTATCTGAAACTTTATTATCTGGAACTTGCCTGAATGAGTTGGAGAGAGTGGGGAACTGCATGTAGATAGAAATTATTTGAAAGAGAAATGACTTTGAAGCTGTAGTTACGAGCCTGCTGGGAGCATTTGAACTGCTATGAGGCTTGTGTGCAAAAGGTACTTAAGTGACCATATAACAAGACTCCAGTGACAGCTCAGGATGGCTAAAAAGTGCAGCCCTTTGATTTTTTTGCCCTTACCTGATCATGCCAGCACAATGAGGTGGTGAAAATCAGAGCTAAACAAAGATCAGTTTGGGTGGAAACTAGGAGTTTACTTGGGCTTCTTTTCAGCTGCATTGCTTCTAAACACTCTAGAGTGTTAAGTACATACTTGATTTTTGTATTTTTAGGTGTCCTAGAAATAGCTAGGGGATAGGATGTGCATACCAAGGTTTGAGGCATAGATTCCTGTATTTGAGGTTTGTTGGCCCTGCTTGCAGAGAAATAAAGTTTTCACAAATTATTGCATTTCAGTTTCTTCACATCATCCAGATTTGAGAGACAGGCATAAAAATCCAGTCTTCTGAAAAGGAAGCCATAGAGGTCAAGCAGAGCATGGAAGAAAATGTATGCAGTCTGGAATAGTTCGTGAAACTGTCCCAGGTCCCAAACCACTGGTGTGTACAAGTTTGTTTTTTGAATAGTCCCCAGGACATGATGATCTTTCTGAGTAATAGAGGCAAGGTTATGTGTTTTGTACATCATTCCATTGTCAGTTGAAATATTACTGACCTCTAAAGGTGTGAGCTGTGCTGAACCACTGTTTATCTGTATTAAGGAGAGCACTAGATGCCTTTGCTTCAAGTGTCCAAAGTTTGGAATTGAAGTGGTATGCTGGATTCATCCCTTCAACTCATGTGAATAGTTTCGTGTGGTTGTACCTTCCATTCCAAAGAATTTTGTTCTGCCTGTATTGACGTGACTTTCTAAGAGTCTTTATTCTAATGGTAAACAATTATTCATCTAAGAGAACCTTGAATTTCTGTTCATAAAAGGACTAAATGAGCTAGGAAAAGGAAAGACTAGTCTTTCATCTGCATGAAAAATCATGAAAGACTTGGCACTGAATTACTGAACTAAAATAAGCTCTCGCTACATTTGCTACTTCATTGATGGAAATCTTGTTTCTAAATAAGCTTCTGTGAAAAGCAGGCTAGTAGAAGATGTGCAGTCTAAAACTGGATTTGCATTCTTCCTGTCTGAATGTAACTTGTTTCTATTCACACCGAGTAATGAAAAACAAACACCTTGTTTGAAGATTCAACATGTTAGAAGTATAGTCTGAACAAGTATTACTGGGGATTTCTCTTCTCATTAAGACTTCAATGGCTACTGAGCTAATTTTTGAGGTACGTGGCAGTAAAGACTTTAGGTGCACCTACTATTGGGCCACGTGCTTCCTGCGTACCTCCTTTTCTGGAAACTTAAGGGAGCTGGCAGATGTGGTACTGACCACTGAGCTGTCCTGGAAATCAGTGTGTGTAGTGCCACCAACCACTGAGCTGTCCTGGAGATCGGTGTGTGTAGTGCCACCAACCACTGAGCTGTCCTGGAGATCGGTGTGTGTAGTGCCACCAACCACTGAGCTGTCCTGGAAATCGGTGTGTGTAGTGCCACCAACCACTGAGCTGTCCTGGAAATCGGTGTGTGTAGTGCCACCAACCACTGAGCTGTCCTGGAGATCGGTGTGTGTAGTGCCACCAACCACTGAGCTGTCCTGGAAATCGGTGTGTGTAGTGCCACCAACCACTGAGCTGTCCTGGAGATCGGTGTGTGTAGTGCCACCAACCACTGAGCTGTCCTGGAAATCGGTGTGTGTAGTGCCAGCAACCACTGTGCTATCCTGGAAATCGGTGTGTGTGTAGTGCCACCAGCCACTGAGCTGTCCTGGAAATTGGTGTGTGTGTAGTGCCACCAACCACTGAGCTGTCCTGGAAATCGGTGTGTGTAGTGCCACCAGCCACTGAGCTGTCCTGGAAATCAGTGTGTGTGTAGTGCCACCAACCACTGAGCTGTCCTGGAAATCGGTGTGTGTAGTGCCACCAGCCACTGAGCTGTCCTGGAAATCGGTGTGTGTAGTGCCAGCAACCACTGAGCTGTCCTGGAAATCGGTGTGTGTAGTGCCAGCAACCACTGAGCTGTCCTGGAAATCAGTGTGTGTAGTGCCACGCTGTGCAGTGCACCTATGTGGAGGTGTTGTGCCATGGGTAAGGGACCACTCTGCTCTCTGTGCCAGCTGGGCCCCACCTTTCGTGGAGGGCAGCTCTCATGTGACAAGTTCCTGCTGCTCTGTCTGCCTTGAGAAGATCTAGTGCTGAAATCCCACAAGGCAAAGCAGCACAAATGCTCTAAAATGGTTTGGTAGAAAAGCAGCAGAGCATCGCTGTCTGTTTGTCCTTCCCGTCTGCGCTGCGCAGGGCTGAGAGCGCAGGCACTGCCTCTGGGCACCTGTCCTGCACCCAGGAGGGCAGGAGGAGTGCTCCTGCCGGAAACAGGGAGCAGCACAGACACTCTGAGGCTGTTAGGCTGATCTGCATGAAGCTGTGTGGTCCTTGCTGTTACAGAGTTTCAAACAGCGAGTCTTGGACCATAGGTGTAGCTTTTGTTTTCGTGGTTACATGGATTACTGCTGTGACTTCTAAAATACAAATTGTCCAGGCTCTATTCCGGCTTCTCAAAAACAGGATGTATTATTGTTCTCCAAATTCTTGGGTTTTTTTGGTTTGGTTTTGTTTTGGGTCGGTTTTTTTGTTTGTTTTTTTTTTTTTTTTTTTTGTCTCTGTGTGTACAGCCTTATCACAATGAGTGTGTCCCAAGCATTACTGGAGAAGGGCATCTTCCTTTGAAAGAATTTTAATAGCTTCTCTTCAGGAAATTCTGCACTTCCTTTGACTTTCATTGATACAGTTGCTGTATTGGATGATAGGTTGAGCTAAGAAAAAAAAATACTTCCTGGGTTAGTGAGTAGTCTTCCTTTGTTATTTTTATGGAGAAGAGCCATGAGGTTCCCATGGAGGTTCCCATCTTCACATCTAAAATGGGCTTTGTTGTTTATCAGTGCTTTTTTGTCAGCAGAATGCTTTGCCAGCTCATAATAGAAGGCAAGGATTTTGTTGTACAGGGAGAAATATACCTTTGAGAATCTACTGTGACACTTCCTGTAGATCATGTACAGTGCTGAATTGGTAAACAGCTCTTTCTAGATTTTTTTTTTTTTTTTCCCCCAGAACAGGAAAAACTTCAGATTAGCAGATATTCTGCATGTATCCATGAGTGGAAAGAATTTACTTGCCAACCTCAGCATATGTGTGTATACACTGTTATTTGGTATTAGTTTTTAGGCTTCTGTTGAGCATCAGGCTACTGAATGATAGTTTTGTATTTGCTGTGGCCTCTCATGCTGGAGGACAGCCTCTGATAACCCCAACAACAAGAAGAAACCCACCCTTCATAACTGGAAGATATTTTAACTTTTTTGAAGTGTTTCTTAACAGGATCTATATTGGAAACTTGCTTGCTGCTGATAGATAAAATTGGAGTGAACTACTTAGAATGTGCAATGTGAGTGCTGCTGTTGAATGTAAGGATATAAAGATTAAAAATACCTATTTTTTCCTTTTGTCATTAGTAGAAGTTGGTGGACTCTGTGCAACTATTTTGTAGCACTTAATTTTCGAAGCTTGTCTGTCTGTAAAACATCTGGTGTTCTGTAGCAGAGAATACCTAATGCCTAGTTTAGTTTCTTCAATCTTGCTTGAAAAAGCATGTGATAGGACAAGGGGGAATGGTTTAAAACTGGAAGAGGATAGGCTTAGATTTGACTTTAGGAAGAAATTCTTTACTGTGAGGGTGGTGAGGCACTGGAACAGGTTGCCCAGAGAAGTTGTGGATGCCCTGGAAGTGTTCAAGGCCAGGCTGGATGTGGCTTTGAGCAACCCGATCCAGTGGAAGGTGTCCCTATCCATGGCAGGGGGTTTGGAACTGGATGGTCTTGAAGGTCTCTTCAAATCCAGGCTGTTCTCTTTTTTTACCTTGATTAATCTTCTGAGTTGGTGGGATGTGCATGTTGTTGTATGTGCACTTGATGTAAGGAAACTGAGATATTGTAGGACTGGTAATCAATCCAGTTATGGATTGACTGGATTTGTATTTCTTTCTGGAGGGAAAAAAAAAAAACAACCAACCAAAAAAACAACAACCAAAAAACTAAATCTTGTTGCACATGGCCTCCTGAAAGGAAGATGGGCAGTTGTAGAATGGGAACACCGGTTACACATATCTGACAGGACTGATTCAAAAGGAACGGAGTTATTTAAGCAGAGAGACTCATCCTGGCCCCACTATCCCTGAACTCTTGACAGCAAGGAGTGCAATGTGCATGGTCAATTCTCCAAGAATATGTATGATAATTCAGGGCTGCTGGAAAATTCATTTTTTGTCATATAACGGAATCAGAGGTCTGGCATCTTTTCTGTAGTAAAAAGTTATCTCCATGGAGTGAATTCTATGTGAAGCATTTTTTAATCATCTTTTAAAATGCTCTCTTTCTGACTCAATTTTGACTTCTGTAACAGCTGCAGATTCTGTACAATGTTCTCACTTCCATTATAAATATAACTTCAGCTATCTGCAAAAGTTATTTCTGTTAGCTGTAGTACAAATGAGTGCTATTCTATGCGTTTCCCTGAGATGACATGGTATTTCATACAGATGGAAGTAAACAATGCCAGTTGCTTTAGCAAAATGGGCAGTAGAGCAGCTGAAAGACATGGTATTTGGCAAATCCCACTGTTTAGATTAATCTGTTGTTGTTTTTTTTAATCTGTTGTCTTCTGTTTAGCACTGTGTTGAACTTGAAGTGAATCACACCCGACTCCAAAGCAGCTGAAATTTACGTACTGCAGCTGAAATCCAATAGTGAGCGAGTTTGTTTGTTTATTTTAGATGAGAACTGGGATGATGATCAGCTTCTTGGATTTGAACCATGCAATGAAAACCTTATAACAGGTTGTAACATAATCAACGGGAAGTGCGAGTGTGACACCATTCGGACCTGTAATAATCCCTTCGAGTTTCCAAGCCGGGATACATGTCTGTCGGCCTTAAAAAGGATTGAAGGTAAGCACTTCTCTTCAGTTTTTCAGAGTTAGTAGTTTTTTCTGTGCAGTTGATAAAAACCTAGAGTATAGTGTTTATGTTTAAGGATGACTTGTGTAGCTTCAGACACCTCTGGTCTTCCACATGTCAGAAAACAGGTGCACGTTTTAGAGGAAGATAGTACCTCTCAAGCTTGGAATTCCAAGAGCTTAGGTTTAAGATGGCAAAAATCATGCTTTGTGTGCTATGATGTTTGCAGACTTTAAGACTAAACAGTTCTGTTTGTAGTTTGCGGTAGCTACCTTTGCTTATCTTCAGCTGCAGAGCAGTGTGGAATACTCTTTAGATGTTGAAGTGACAGAATCATGAATAAACACAGTGGATTTTAAGAGTAAAGGCATAGAAAAAGGAGTTGTTACTGATGATATTTATATCTTTTATTATATGAGTGCATGAATTGCTATTTTCTTTAAGTTTACATACTGTTACCTTATCTTACTGCTCGTATTTTACAGTTCCTGCGTTCCTTTGATTAGATTTGTATTAGGCCCCATATGTTTACGCTTATGCATACATCCATATTTGTTTTGCTCTTTTTTCTTTTTATTGCTTGTGGCTAAAGTGGAAATGAGTTGGCTCAAATATACCCAGCTGGAATTAAATTTGCATGGTGTATTTCTGGATTGTTCTGAACAGCAATTAAAGGAGGGATCGTGGACCATTTCTGTGATGCTGTAATTACTGTTTATTCTCCAAAATGTTCAGGAACATGCAGAAGTTGATTAGTGGTGTGGACCTGCTTAATTAGACTACTTTAAACCAATGTTTAAAGTAGCATTGAAAAAGTTAATGTATTTATAAGGCTACTGACCATATTTTAAGTTAGGGGAATCTTTGACTTAAGGAAGTGTGATGTGATGTCATCTGTTGTACTTCTTTTGTGTTAAGAAAATTTAGTTTGTGCTACAGACTTTAATGAAGGAGATGTTGTGAGAAACTGAAGAAACATACTTGTGATTGTTCATGATGTTGCTCACTAAAGTTCTTGGTCTGGGATTTTTCTGGGTTGTTTTCCTTTTGTAACTCTAGGAAGAGCTGAGGCAGAACCTTTGGTCTGTTGTTGATGTAGTAGTGGGCAATAGCTTGTATGGGTTCTTCAGTCTTACCACTTCTCTCTTTAGACTTGTGGATATGTGACTAAGTCTGTAGTACTTCAGTGGGACTCCACTGGCAGGGCAGTTGATTGTGTGTTTAACTCGCTGTGAAAATCTGCTGTGGGTTGTCTTTTTGTACTTTGCAGCCTTGGAAGAAGTGGACTTAGCTTGTGGAATGGCATAGCTGAAGCAGGTTGATTCTGAGTTCCTTGCTTTCAAGTGATCTCTTTTTTTCAGCTAAATTTTCATTTTAAAGCACCAGCATTTTATAATTAGCCATGAGGTAACAATGTTCTACATGTAAGCTGTCTGGTATAAGAGCTGTGGTGCAGTTGTTTTTTTTTTTCAGAGGTGTAATTTTCTTTTTCTTTTTCCCTTGGTTTTATTTCTTTGTGGCGTGGGGGCTGGGGGTGTTCTTCCAAAGCCTCAGACTGTGGGGCACCAGTGGAAGTGTTTAGGGCCTGTTGACTTTTAATTTTTCACAGTTGGAAAGGATGGCTGATGCAAGTGTTGAAGCAACAATGGTACCTTTAAATTACAGAAGTCTGGCAGCTATGACTTGAGTGTTATAACAGTCCAGCTTTTACTCATAAGAATGTGAATTTGCATTTGCATCCTCAGACTATACCACTAAGGGATGTTGGAAGGTAAATCCCTTTCTTTTTCCTAGTAGACAGGCAGAAGTCATAATGTAATTTTGATTTCTGCATTTTACAGCTATAGTCTGTTAAATTTGCCTGCTGGGTTTTGCACTGTAAATGCTTTTATTCCCTCTTTCTCTGACCAGGATTGGTAATTGAATGCCAACTGCTAATGGAGGTTGTTTCTTTAAATGTGTTAGTTCTTGTTTTGGTAATTAAAACCAAAGTAATGCTTCATCCTGTACCTAAGCTAACGGAAAAGAAGAATAACTTTTTTCCACTGGTGCTTGCCACGTCCCTGTTTGCTAAGCAAGCCAAGTCTCTTAGGTGAAATGGAATAGACACTTTGGTGTGTCCGAGCCAGTATTTGCTGCTCGAATATTTCAGGTTTTCAGATTTTAGTAGTCTGAAAATAGAATTCACCCACTTGGAAAGTCCACCTGAAACATGGCTTAGGTAGTACACAAACCAGAGGGCTCTATGAGCATGTTAAAATAGAGAAATCTTTCAGTTTATTTAAGGCAAGCTAAATCTTAAAGTGTAGTGTCATGTAAAAAGAGATGATTCATAAATCTGTTAAATATGTCAAATTAAGATTTTCCTGAAATCCAACGTACTGATGTATACTTCACTCTTCTGGCTTGTCTGTTGAAGATAATAGCAGGAAGATTTGAAACTAGTAGTTTAAACCTTTAAATACTCTAATAGAATCTGTTGCCATGGAAAGTGGGACCAAGGGAGGGTAGTCTAACTTCTCTCTCCTCACCACACTTTACATGGATAATTAAATACACAGTGTGCTTAAAAAGACATAAGTTGAATACCTGAATGATGGATACACCATAATCAGAATTTCTGAAGAAAACTGCACAGCTTACTGAAAGCCTGCAGATAAGGAACCTGTTGCATAGATACAACCTGACAAGTAACAAACAGTGAGCTGAAATCTGGAATCCAGTTTTCCATATAGGAATGAGCTAAGGGATTGAGGTTTTTCTATGTACTTTGTTTTCTTGTGCCTTTTCCTGCTAGCACCTTCCCTTTCAAGAGCCTTTCCAGTCATCTTTCTTCTTTATCTAGTTTGTCTTATACTTAAGCTTTTCAGTCTGTGTGTGGTCTTCCCTTCTGGGCTTCTCGTCAATTCTAGCTTTCTTACTCTGCTAACCCAAAGTTTTCTCTTGTTAGCTTCGTGTAGGATCTTTCTTTTCCTATTGGCTTGGGTTATGCCTGCCTTCCTAGGCTCCTCATATTTCATTCCAACTTTACCTCTCTCTGTCCCTTTCTTTGCCTACCTGTTTAATTCTGTTTGTATCCCAGTTCACTTAAAGCAACCTCCTTTATCCCTCCTTCCCAAAATCAGGTCACCTGGGCTCTAATGTCATGTTGTTTAGATGTCATTGACAGGCCCTGAAGCCATATTCTTTATTTTGCCTCCCTGAGACTTGCTCTACCCTGTACTGGGAAAGCCTTTAATGAGAAGAAATGAATCCCTGCTCTGTTGTGTGTAACCTCTTTAGGGGCACTGATGTCTATTGGGAAGAAAGTGTGGCAAGGCTAAAGTGCAATCTCAGTAATGCAGGTCCTCAAGGCAGTTGTTGTCTCCATCCCTTGCCTTTTTTTTCCTGGAAAACAGTAGGATTAGATACATTTGAAAGGATTGGTTTGGTCATAGAACTTGGTAGCCAAATTCTGTGTCATTTTCATGTAGACATGCTGGAAATGCTTAAAGAGTTGTTACTTCAATAGAGTATGTAGCATGGAGCACATTTATGCTTAGAGAGGCCTCCCAACTCCATCAGCAGGCTTGAAGTGCCTGTTTCTCTACATGGACCATCAGTGGCTTTTCGGAGAGAAGGTTTGTATAGAGGTCATGAACCATCCTACTATGAGGAACTGCACACATTGGGGCCTAGAAAGAAACTGTCTGGAAAAGCTATTGCATACCTAGTAATAATAATCCTAACAATAATAGATTCCTGTGTTGGTGTGTTTGGGTTTGGTTTCATTTTTGTTATTGTTGTTTAAAATGCTTTTGGTTATTGTCTTGATGAGTGCCTGTTCTGATATGGTTCAGGAAATCCTGTGTTCTTGAGCTTGGAAGGCTTGTTTCTATTCAGGAACCTGCTAATGATGACAGCTTGGTTGAACTTGGACTGCTGGAGTGGACTGTGAAAAATATGGCCAGGGAGTGGGAAGTGCCTTCTGTCTGCTGAGCCACAGTTAAGAGACAGGAGTCAATAACTGTATCTATGCATGCCTGCAGTCACAATTTGCAAAGAGTTAGTTGCAGCCAACTAAGAGTCCATTCTTCAGACTTGGTGTGAGATGCTGAGGATTGGGGATGAGGAATTAAGAGAGGAAGTAATTTGTTTTTATCAAGATAAATTTGTAGGGCATTGATAAGAAGTGGCATGGAAAACTTGTAATGTAATGAACTTGCCTGTTCAGTTAGCTGAAAGTCTAGTTTCAGTGACTCCAGTTTGGGGGTATTCTGCTTTTTCTCCCTCTATGCCTGACTGGCACCAGTTCAGACAGCCCTACAGAGCTTTAAAGGACAGGAACCTAAGGGAGTTCTTGAGCCTGCTGCTCCTCCTCTATTAGAGCAGACCTGGATCTCTGCTCTTATGAGCTGCTGCTTTAGAGGCATCACCAGATCTTCAAATGATAGCTCATTTCTTACTAAAAGTTCCCTGCTAGAGTAGCTATCTCCTCTTCCCTCTGGGAAGTCAGGGAAAGTTGGGGGTCAGTGCATCCAGCCTTGCACTAGGTGGGCTGGGTTCTCTTAAACTGATTTAATAAAAACTTCAGTCTGCAAATTCTTTCAAAGAGTTTGCTTTGATGATATCAGGTTGTGATGTGACACAGAAAATCATATTTTCTAGAGAGAGAATAAGTGCCATCAGTCATAGCAATGATGATGGCTTTGCCTCATAGCTTCAGTGTACACTTGAGCTCTAAGGGGAGAAACCAGTCAACTTCTTCATCAGTTCCACCCTATCCAAACCATAAGCATTTTCCATATCAAACCTAATCTCAGTCTTTATTCAGAACAAATGTGAAGGATAAAATTTGTGCCTTTTTTGATGAAATATGTGCTTAATGCTTTAGGTAAATGAACTTTTTCACTTGTGTCTCTGTCCACATGTAAAACATGCTGCTGATATTAAATGATTGAAACTGTTGTTTTAAGAATTGCTTCTTGGTTACCTGGCTTGCACCTTTCCAAGCTGTTCACTGCTGTCCTTCATAGGTGAAAGGAAAAGGCCTTTTAAGTTGCTGGTATCTATTATGCTGGCTTATTGCAACACACTCCTTGCATTCCATTATTTTTTACATGTAACTGAATAACTTCATGCTGACAAATGTTGCAATACCTGTTAGACCAGTCCTGGAATAACAAATATGAGAAGGTAATTTTATTCTGAATGCTTGTTGGGTTGTTGTTAAGTTTGATTTTTGTGTAAAACTTCACTTGTGTGGTCTTAATGGCTGTATTGAAAAACTAGAAGAGAATAGATCCAGCTTTATGCTGATTTATCAAGCAAAGAGTGAAATACATTCAGATGTGCTTAATCTGATATACTTTCCACTCCCCTTGCACAACAATTAACGTATGTTTTTGCTCAAATAACTGAACTTTGAAGGTTGGCATGTATTTGCAGTAAGGAATGCAGTTGTGGCAAAGATCCAGATTTTACCCTTAAACATGCCTTGTGAGAGCCAAGTATGTGCATTTGAAGGCAAAATTTCACAGGAACACAGAGAAAACCAGAAGTGTTGCTTTTGGGCTTTTTTTCTGAATGCATAGAGACAGAAGGGAAAAACCACATTTGATAGGGGAATAATACAGATTACTAACACAAACTTCAATATACAAAGCAGTTTTTCAAAAAAGAAAAAATTCACAGCATGACAGTGCAGTGTTACATTTGCAAGACTTCTCACTTTTTCCTGACTCTAGTTGCTCAGAGAACTGTTCCCTGATCAAGGAGGTGTGATCTTTTTAGCCAATATATTGGCTATTTTAGCATGTCCTGTTTTTAAGGCAAGATATCACACAGACAAAATCTATGCTATGAGATTTCAAGCTAACCAGAGGAAAACCTTATAGAAGTTTCAGAAAGATATCAAAAGGGAAAACAGACTTTCATATTTCTGTATTGATGTGGCTGGATACCTAATTTTAGGCTTAATTAGATTATGAATAATGCAGTTTGTATTAACAGGGGAAAAGCTGCATTGCAGGAACTGTTAGGAGGGAAGATTGAATATAGAACACAAAACTGAGCAGCTGGTTAGAAAACCCTGAAGTGTTACCATCACAAAAATTGTCTACAATTGGAAGTAGTGCTGTATCTTTTCTATTTTTCCTTGCCATTTTATGTAAATATGGGGTGTTTTGGCAGTGTAGTAACTGAGCTTATTGCCTTGCTGTGCTGCACTTGCTGATGTGAGCTGCTGTACAGATGCCATGCCTGCTTTTCTACACCTATATCCTTGGGCATATAGTGCTTATGGAGAGCAGGCTGTATCTTCCATTTGTGACACTTCAGTTTCCTTCAAACTTGGCAGTTTTTGAGATTGCTGTGGACAGAAGTGTAACCTTTACTGTAGGCCCTGGGACAGGACTGTGTGACAAATGCCTCCTACAAAGCCAGCAGTCAGATGTGATGGTCAAAGCAGGGTTGTTCCTAGAGACAAAGGAGCATTCTTCTTGCCTTTTTCTGTTTCAAATGCTTACCTACATTCACCTGAAACTGAACACAAGATAACTGATTGTACCTGGAGCTCCTATGAGACTAGGAAAAAACAGGGCAGGTATCTTACAGCTGCTCGGACCTTACACTTGATAAACTCTGTGCCTTCCAAAGGCTCTTTTCCATGTTGGCAAGTAGGCTCTGCTTGAAGTATGTCCACTTTAACTGTAGTGGCAAGCTAGAGGCTTAAATGAAGGCCTGACCTTGCTTCTGTTCAAGTTGAGGAAGAGAGTGAAAATGGAGCAGGTGACTTTCAGCAGAAAGCTTCCAGATTCAGTGTTGATTTTAAGGATCAAAAGTTAGCTACACGTGACAGAAGAGACCTGAGCAAAGATCTCCAGTTGAGTGGTGTGTAAACATTAGGTTCATGTTGTATAGTAGCAGGAAGCTATATTCCTGTGGCTGGGTCACAGGTCTTGTTTTGACAGGGCAAGTCTTGTTTGGATATATGTGGCATTGATGCTGACAGAGATAACTGAGTGTTGAATGAATGTATGCAGTGATACTGGTCAATGTGACAACTTTAGTACAGTGGCTATGTCTCTATAAATAATAAGAAACAGTTTATTGTAAAATCAACTTTTTTTGTTGTTGTTGTTGGATCACCTCCAGTAACTTCACAGTTGTCTCTTTAAATGAATGATATACCAATATTTTGTGAATCTGAACAGTTGCAGAGCATGGGACAAACTATTTTAGCACTTTGTCTCCAAATTTTGGCCTTGAAGTTGTGGTGTTGTTTTCTAAATAAAACAAACACTGTACCATTTCCACATCATCAGACTAATTTTTCTTTCTAATAGAATGAAGCATTGCCAGCAAAGTGTTTGTGTCTAAGATGGATGTATGTATGTATGTATGGAGACTTGAACTGAAGCAAGATCCTTTGAACCAGTTGGCTTTTAGAGAAACTTTGGTTTAAAATGTGAAGCCTGACCTTGAGATTGGTTGGATTTTCTTTTGGGAAAGCCATTCAAAGACTCTTAATGATGATTAGAAAGAGCTCTACCCATTCCTGAATTCCTGCATATGTTCTCTTCCGTGTTGTTCTAAATTCCTTCAAATGTTCTGTGTTCAAAGTATTTTTTAAATTACAGCTGTTCAAGTTCATGAAAGCTTCCTTCTTCATTCAACAAGTAACCTACATAGTTTGTCTAGAATCAGATGTTATGTAAGTTCTGCCTTTCTGTCCAGAAGAGGTAAAGCTTTCAGTAACTCTTGGCTTCAGTAAGGGACAGAAAAAAAGTGTTACTTTTGTATGTTTTAGGCATGTAAAAATTGTTGTCATAGTGACAAACCAATCTACATAACTTAAGGTGCTAGAATTTAAATGACTTGTCAGATATATGTGCCAAAATTGCAGCTTCTATAAATGACTACACTAATAATGTTAAATGTTGAACATTTTTGGCACTAGCATATAACTTTAGAAGGACAAAGAAAACACTCTTTTGATTTAAAACAAGTATAAAAAGACTCTGAAGCCCCAAGCTGGAAACTGGAATCTGCTTTTGACCCCTGGTTAGGAGGTGCAGTCATACACAGCAGCAGAGGAAATGCTTGACATTCTCATCATGTGAGCTGGGGCTTCCAGCCCTTCTGGCACACTTATATGGCAACGTCTGAGGTCTTTCTTTGCAGTTGTCATGTCAGGCTTCTTGTAGACATAAATATGAAACAGAGTAATGCCAAAAGCAACGTTTCATCTTTCTGCTTTTTTGTGGGAGTTTTGAACACAGGTTCCTAAACTCTTGTTTATGTTTAGAAGTCAGGATAGAATACTAGTGTCAAGGTTTTACAGCTTGAGTAAAAATAATATGTTTTTAAAAAGCTACTCTGGATGCTTCTGAAGAAAACCACTTTAAGCATCCAAAATGGTTTCATAAATTTGTGACTGATATACCATACTACAGTGATGGATAGAAAACAAGATGTAAAGTCTGTTAAACAAAACTTTTTAATTAATGTGCTGCTATAGTTTGTGGGCAGTGTGGGTGTTCTTTACCTGGGTAGATCCCTTGTGACAGAAAGCTAAAATAGCAATCTTGATGCTGTTGCTTTTCAGAAATCCTGCACTTCATACTGCCATATCAGTTGAAGAGTTAAGGTGTATACTTCAGTCTGTGACATCACTCTGAGCATCTAGTCCTTGCCATGGCACATGCCACTGCTCTTAGCTTCCAGCTTGCAGTAACTGGATACCTTCTTCTGGGGCTTTGAATGTCCTGCAATGTAGGCATACCAGGTAGAAGGACAAACACCTTGAGCCTGAACTCCTGTGCTAGGGCTGGAGAGCCCTAAATGGGAGTTAAATGCTGTCAGTCTCCTTGAACTGGATCTGTCCTTGAACAGGATGCTGGGAGCTGTCAAGTCATGAGTAAGAAGAGCAGAGTAAGGCAGGACTCCTCATCCCAGCTTTACTAGAAACTGGAAACTCCAAGGGAGCCAAGCAAGATCAAAGTGGAGTGTGTGGAGGGGGGGAGAGGAGGGGAGAACAAAAAGAGAAAGAAATACCCATCTTTTTTTCCCCTTACATCTCCTCCTAGTATTGGAGAGTTAAAATGCTTAATGAATCAGCATGCTAATGCTGTTTATTGTGTGACCTTAGGTGTGTTAAGTAGTATTCCAGGACAGTGGATATTTGGGAGATGGGATGGGATTCAGATCCTGGCTCAAGGGCTGTACCTGGGTAGCAGGGCCCTTACAAAGAAGCGTGAGATCTGACTGAGTCTCTTATAAAACATGTATACATAACACCTCATGAGTGAGTCTGAGGCATGGTAGAAAATGAGGAGAAGAGGAAAATGTTGCCATTTTCAACATGTAAAGTGTGCTGTTTTAGAACTTTTCATTACTGCATAAAGTTACTCTAGCTTTAGCAAGATTTTTGTTTTCTAGGTGTGTGCTTGCTTACTTAGTCTTTTTCAAAACACTGTGGGGCATTACTGAGATTCCTAAACCAGGTCTGTAGGAGCTAACATCATGTAAAGGGATGGTACACATTGGTACTCCCTAAAAATGGTTTACTCTCTCCTTTGCCATTGTCTGAGCAAGCTGTTTATTGAAATGAGGTTAAATAAGGACTCTGGCTAACCTAGTTAACAATCCCTTGTGTGGATTGTCCTGTATAGGGAACTGTGCTTTGCTGCTGTGTTCTGCAGGTTCCTTACACTGCAGAAGAGTTTCAGCAGATCTGTTCAGTACTAATGTGAAATGAGATTAAGTGAAACTTGAAAACTGAGATAAAGCTGAAACTTCACAACAACACATCCCTAACTTCTTTTGAAAGACACTAACATTCCAATAATGTGAGCAACTCTCCTACATGCAGACCAGAGCATGGAGGTGTAAGAAAGCCCCACACTTTCTGTAAGCCCCCACTGGTTTGGTTCAGAAGGCTGCAGACAGAAAGGTCTGTGTCTGATGCTGAGTTTACTCAGAGTCCTGCATTTGTGAAGCATTGATTTGCCAGTGCACTTATTCAAATAATCCCTGTTTCTCTTCTCAATCCTAGGGACTATTGCTGTATAAACTACTAGCTCAATGACAAGGGAAAGAGTGCTTTGCTTTCTGGCAGAAACCTAGGCTGTCTTTACAGCTGCACTCCACAAAACTCATCACTGAGATCAGCCATGGTTTCACATCAAGTCACTTGTGCACCTCTTTCCATCACTATGGTAGTTCTTACTTGGTCAATATTATACATAACTGAAATTCAAATCTGTGGAATATGGAGCAAGAAATAAAACCTATTGAAATCTTATTTTCTCATAGAAGCCCAATGAAATCTGTGAATCATTGCTAGGTCTTCAGGATTGGCTCACCTGTGAACCCCTTGTGGCAGATCTTCCCTTTCATTGTTTTTCTCCTCCCTCTTCATCTTCCCCGCCTCTTAAGGGCAATACTGTCATAGCCTACATACAGTTAAGGAACTTTCTGGAGAGTGCAAGGATTGCTATGGAGTTGGAGGAAAAACTTGAGAAGGCAAAGGAAACTTGTCAAAAAGATAAGACAACTGTATCATGTTTGTGATTTTGCTTATGTTTGGAGGTTGGGGGGTTTTGTCCTTTTTGTTTTATAGCATGGTGGTTTGTTTTCTTTTGCTTAGTGAGGGTTTTTGTTGTTCTTTGGGGTTAGTTAGTTAGTTATTTTGTTTTTCTGGACTGAAGTTAAAATACCTCAACCTATGTGTTATTTACTAAGGTATGTGTAGTAGATACAGACCAGAAGGCCTCATGGTGTTGCAGGGTTGCAAAAGTTGGCAAATGGGAGCTGAAACCTAAAGTAACTGTGAGGTATAGCCTAATAGAATGACATCACTTTAAATTTCTTTGTCAGTTTTCTGTCTTAAATTAAAATAATTGTTTGTTACCTGGCTACATCTGTGTGAGGTGTGCTCTCTGAATGTGTCTTTGATAAGGTTTATTTTCTTAAAAATAAATAAAAAACTGGCAAGCTGCTCTGTGCCTTGCAGTCCAGTGGTTCTGACCCATCCTGACTAAGTTGAATGAATTGATACTTCCTTTCTCATCTGTGTTTTGTGTAAACAAAGACTGACCTAGTTTAGGCATTAAAATGCTTCTGGGTTTGAATCCCAAGTGGAAAAAGGGCCTTTTGAGTTTATGGCCTGGTGAAAAGGGGGATTTCTGCTGCCTCTTGCCTTAAGGAGTTCATGTCTCTGTGTCCCTGCTCCCTGTTGCCTTGACATGACATGCTGTGTGTCCATGCTGTGACCTGGGGAGGGGAATCCCTTAAGCTGTTGGGGCCAACAAAGATTCTTTATTAACAAATGGCAATTCAGATGGTGGTGTGAAGCAATGAGGCTTTTATCATTCTGCTGCTTTTGTCTCAGTCTCTGCTTTTCCCTGTTTCCTGCTCATGATGGTTTTGAGATTTATTAGATTTGAACAATTTCAGCGAATATTCAAAGATACTACTGAATATGGGCAGGTGACTATGAGACTATACAACAGGAAATCCACTTCAGTATGAGGCAGCAGAGAATCTGTGGGAGCTGGAGGACTGATGAAGAGAAATATACCATTACTGTTTGAACAACTAGAAAAGCTTCAATTGAACCTCTCATCATCTTGAGTGCTGCAGAATGCAGTTCTGACACAAAGCCGCAGGGAACCAGCTTAGTAATTTCAGTGCTAGTGAAACTATGTGTTCTCTATTCTGTTCTCTGCTGTCAAATGCTTCCAGTTAAAAAAAAGAAAAAAAAAAAGGTAGTAATAAAATATGGTAGCTATAGTGATTTGAGGCTCTAGATGCCACTAGGTGGCAGAACCCCTGCATCTATTTTGTGGATTTCTTTCTGTGCCTTGATTCTTCATCTGAGTATGAGATTTCTGAGTGAAAATATTTTTCAGCTATCATGTAATGAGAACAGACATCAGTAGGGATGTTTACATGCTATCCTAATTGGGCTCATGTTGGCTGCTGTTGTGGGAAACATGGAGGGCTTGCAACACACTCTTACCCTTACTTGTTCAGACTGCTACCCCTTCTGAAAAGCCTGCTACTCAAAGCAGTTGCTTGCATTTAGTTGCACTTAGATGTCAACACATCTCTTTCCCTTTTTCTTGATCCTGTTGTTAATAGATGAGAAATGAGGAGACGGCAGTGACATTTAAGAGGAATGCTTTGTGAAGAGTACAGTGGCAGGAACATGGAGGTGGTGAATGGCTTAACCTGTGGTAGAAGGTGTGGTTTCCAAGTGTTGGAACCTCTGTGTTTTGGAGTGACTCATTTCTGTTGGTGAGACCCTTGTAGCTGAGTAGCTATCAGCTGGGAAACAAATGAGTCTTGAGGAATACCTCTTAATGATTCTTTTCAATAAGGTTCCTCTTCTCTTAGTGCTAGTCTTTGCAATGTGCTTATCATCCATTCATTGTGGGAGATAATTTTAACTTTGTTTTATTGCTGTTTTAACTTATAGAGCAGCTGGGATGGTGGCTGAGAACAGTCCAAGAGTAGGGTCATTGCCTGCTTGTATTTACTAGTAGAGGGCTGTGTAGTTGTGGGTGTTGGGGAGAGGATAAAGTCTGCAATTATGTATGTTTGTATGTTGTATTAACTGGGATACAGCCCTCATCTTGCATTAGGGGGTACAGTGTTACTAAGGCAGGAGACATCCATGTCCTCGTGATCTACTTGTAAATATGCCATCTCTTGTAATGAAGACATCTGTGAGTGCATGCTTAGTAATGAATCTGATAAATACTGATCAACAAATCTAGAGGCAGTATGGGTCTGTTTCTTCTGGTGCTGGATTTGAGGAACATCATGTAGGTATTTCAGTTTGGAGTACTAAGACTGAAGTGTCGGATTTCAAAGCAACATGATTAGGGTTTTCAAAAGGTATTAGAATCAACCTTTAATCTCTAATTAGTCTGTTAATTAGAATTAACACATTGTGATACCTACTTGTCATTTTGTGTACAGTTGATGCTGTGCTGCATGAGGGCAGTTTTATTCAGATGTTTCTGGCCACCTATAAAGAAATATGAAGGGATAAGAGCTTACTTCATTTGTTGGGTAAAAATTGGCTCATTTATAACTTCATTTTGCTCTTCTGGAATAGTGAATCACGTGAATGAGAGTCACCTTTTGAATGTAGTGTCTTGGAGGAATTGTACAAGTCTCTTATTTCTCAGTAAGTTAAAACAGAAGTTTGCATGCAAATGGCTTTTTCCCACCTCAGTTTTATTTCAGTGCTCCAGTCAGCTGTGCACAGTTGTCTTTACCCTTTTAGTACATCTACTGTGCCTACTTCTAACTATCTCTTCCCCAGCTACTCTGCATCAAATCATTCCGTGCTTCTGATGATCTTCCTGGGCATGCCACACCTCATGAATACCTCATTCCTCACCCTCTGTGGATCTGCTCTGAAGAGCTGGCTAAGAAGTGCAAGTGCTGTTGCAGCCACTGTCCAGCTCTGCAGTACCACTTTGGGGATGTGGTAGGGGTGTTTGTGAACTTGTGCTCTTGGTGGTGCTAGATGTAACTCTCATTCTAGTCCGGACAGGCTGGGTTTGGGTTTGGATGAACAATTTTATTTTTTTTTTAAGGAGAAGATTTTGGGCTGTCAAATGCAGGCAGCATGGTCTTTTTTGAAAAGCTCTTTATTGGCATACGTCTGAAGCTAGTTTGTTTTTACTGTCTTTTAACACTACTAGTGTTTGTTTGCAGTGTCTTTGTGGGACGTGTATGGAAATGTTGAAAGAAGTACTGTGGAGGAAGGAAAGTCAGCCAAAAGTAGAGTAGTTTTCGGGAAGGTGCTACTTTGGCTCTCAGTCTCTTTATCATAGAAAGGTAAATTGAAATAACAACCCCAACTACCAAAAAGTCATCTGTTTTTAATTTATATATATTTTTAAAAATACACTATGCTGACAGAAGTGCCTGAAGCATCATGGTGTTCAGAATAATGTGTGTAGTTTCTCTTTTGTATCCTGTTCATGTCATCAGCTCTATATAATTTCTACCTACAAACCAATACCATGGAGATCATTCAACAGGCTTTATTTGTGGTTTAACAGCCAGGGGTGTTTATGCATAATATGCCTTCAGTTCCAAGTTATGCTCAAGTTTTTGTTTTCCTACATCATACAGTAGGAAAGATGGTATTTCTTTACAGTTTGAGGTTGGTTGTTATAAATTACATCATGGGGGTTTTTTTTTTTCCTACTTTTAAGTAGAACTTTAAAAATTGTGCATAAAAAGCAGTCTTCCTTTCAGAAAGGAAATTTGTTGACTCAGTGTTTTCCTGTCATGTGTTGAAAATAGTTGATGGTTAGATTGTTGAAACGGAGCTCCAACACACAAGGTCTATGTAATGCCTGGTGAATCTTGCTACTGTCATTTGAGACAGTATAAACCTAGCATACTAAACTGATGAATGAAGGCAACTTTGTACTGAGCAGGTGAGCAGTGATGTCTGGATGTAACATCCTAATTTTGTTGACTGTTTGGAAGTGGTGGTGATGCCTAGTGAAGCTATTGCAGTGAGGTAGAGAGAAAATAAACTCCTCAAGCAACTTTGGCAGACCTGAGATGCTGAAGATTTTGGTATTGGTGAAGGGGATTACTGAAAGGAACTGTAGCAGGAGACACTGAAAATACTACAGTTGCAAAGATAGCTGTGGAGTATGCCTTAAGAGCAGCACTATAGAAATAATGGTGTATTTCTGTCCCATTGATGAGACAATGACTAACACTGAAGAGATGTTCCCCTTTGTGGTAGAGGTCTTGCGTGGGGTCTTGATGGGTTTTTGTTTAGAAAGAGAAGAACTGGAAATCTACAGTGAGGGAAAATATCTCGTGTAACTCATCAGCCTTGGGTTAAGTTAGACCTTGTTTTGAAATATGTGAAACACTGTGTGATATCTGCCCATGAGATTGGGTGAGACTCTTGAAAAGAGGCTTGGCTTTAAACCACACTTTTGTCCTGATGTGTAGGGTCGTACTGAGGCTGTATGAGTGCAGTGAGCTTTGTTTAGAAATTCCTGAAATGATAATGATGGTCCTTTTAGTCTTCCTGAAACAAGAAGCAGAGAAAACTGACAATGCTTGTTTGAATGTCCAGATTGTGGCTGTGGTTGGAATGCATTTTCTGCTGACTTCTGCGTGAAGAAATTTAATTTCATCCTTGTGAATCTTTTTTCATTTCACGGTAGATGTAATTGCCAACTGGGATGCAAATGTTTTAATTCTCCAGTGTAGCTTGATGTGGGATATTATTTTTCTGCTTATTTATGACTGTGTGTCTGGGGAGTGGTGCATTGGTCTGGTGTGTCTTGTGCCCCTTAGGGACCTCAGTGACCTTGGGCTTTTGGTTTCAGAGGGCTTCTGTGATTCTGCCTGGCCAAGAAGCTAGGCAGTAAGGTTCTCTAGAGATGTCACACTGTGTTAAGTGAATTAGATTTGGACTGTGCAGCCAGTGGTTCTTACCAGCTCCAGCATGATCCTTTTTAGCAGGTGGATTAAGTCTTATCAGCTCTGCAGTCCCTGGCTTCCATCAGTCTTGAGCCTGTGGATTCGTTGGCACTGGAAAAGGTAAGTCCCTTGAAAGGGAATTTTCTTTGGAATAAAACCACCCTGTCAAACCCAGCATCACTTTCAGTTAGTTTTTGAGGAGGCAATTGTAAGAGTCAGTGCTGTGTATTTAGCCCTTTATTACTAATGCTGCACAGGCCAAATTACCATAACTTGGAGCATAGCTCTCGTGTTTCTCAGAGTGACTATTTGAGTCTGACAAAGTTCTGCTGGATCCAAGGGCATCACAGAGTGCTCAAGAGCAGTTCTTTGGCTCTTCCTTGTGTGGTCCTATTTGGACAGGGTGTGAGACCAATTACAGACTGCAGTTGCTGGCACCAAGCATCTGCAGAAGCTACTGAAAGATGCTCTTGCTCATCTCACTCTGCAGTAGTGGGGCTGCAGCTGATCCAAAGAACTGTGCAAGAACAAATGAGCTGAGCAAGAGCCTGCCTTCCAAATGTTTTGAGGCACTCTTCTTGTGTGTGTGAGGGTGCTGACCTCCTTTCCAGAAGATTATGGTAGAATTACCTTCTTTGAAGTGCAATAAGTGGTTATTGCCTTCACTGCCTCCTTAAGACTTAACAAAAGGAATGTTAAGTGTACAGATGTTTGAGCTGTGGAAAACATTTAAGTGTCTCTCAGGTACAGTCAGGTCATACAGCTTTCCCTCTCTTGTTTAGAAGTTCATCAATGTGGATCGTGGTTTTCAGTGTCCAGAAATAATGACGTGATTGAGACTTCCACTGTCTGTGGTGTAAGTGGGTATCTGGATATTTCCAATTCTTACTGTTCCACGGTAAGAGCAGTAAGATGTTGTGCAGCAGTGGAAGGAACGATGACCATTGTCTGAATCAACTCACCTGCCCCCACTGCAGGTCTTGACCACATAGGAATTCAAGTGCCCTTCAGTTTTTGCTTCTTAATCTATAGAACTTGAAAAAGCAGTTAAACAGAGGGGAGAAAATTAAGAAAATAGTAATGGAAAAAGAATTTAAAATCTGGTGAAGAGGGATAAATGTTAAAAACTTTTCCTGACTCGCTTTCTAGACAATGAGAGATTTTTGGTTTCTGATCCATTTGAAGCATCTCTGCAGGGGATACAGAATTTGTCTTGCCGTATTTCCATCCTCTTTGCTTGGAAAAGAAGTGCTGAATCATGAGTGAGCATTTACTGAAATTGTAGTAGTGGTGCACTGTAGTTTTCACTACTGAAGCTTCTGATGTAGCAAATATGAGTTGTAATCCATGTTACATTGTAGGTAGCTTGACATGGAAACTTCCTCTTGTTAAGTCAACAAACAGGATGGTAACTGACTCTCTCCTACTTTTGTCATTAATTTTGCTCTTACAGTTTTCTAACTGTAGTCACTTCCTTTTTACATGCTAACATTTGTGTTGACTTTTTCTCAGCTAGTTGACGGAGCTTTATATTCTTACATTTCACTTAATTTACCTCTAGGATTAACATTTTAGGGAGAAGTTCATTGTTCCTGATAATAAAATCCTTTCTCTTCTAGTCAAGACATCTGCTTTGTTCTGTCCTGTATTCCCCAGAAACTATGAAATGTTCCCACTTCAATATTATGCTAAAATTGCTCCTTGCTAATTGCATGTGGAAGTACAGGATAAGTTTTTATCACTGTTTATAATACTTTCATTTCTATACTTCCATGGTCAAGGGAAAAGAAAGTCTAAAGTGTGTTTTTAGATGTTAGTAATGAAAATTTTAAAAATTAGATTTAACCAAAAACACTCCCAAAACAATAAAAAAAAAAATAAAATCCTGAAACATCCCAAAATGAAAAACGCCCCGTATTTGGCCAAGGTAGGAGAAGCAACGACCACTCTTTTCCTTTCAATGTCTTCCCTATAAAGAAGAGATAGAATCTAAACAGACTTAATTTTCAGTATTTTGCTCTTAAACATGACTATGTTTAGATTCTCTAGCACTATGCAGCTTGCCTGTGTGCGAGTCAGATTTGATTGCAAAAAAGTCAACTTCTTCATTTTCTTAAAGTTCCAGGTTATATAAGAAGCAGGTTCCTTTTCCTAGGTCAGCAGACATATAACAAATACCATGAAATCCAAGTGCTTGGAGAGTTTCCTAATATCTGAGTGTGGTGGAAATTCCTTAGTTGCAGTCTTCTGCTCAGACACAACGTCATTCTCATGCTTTCACAGCATGCTTGTCCTTTTAACATAGAGTAACATAAATGGAAGTACTCAATATTGACTCCTTGCTAGTTCTTTTTAATTCTCGTGAATCATTTCTTCCATAAGATTTGTTTATTTTTGGGTTTTGGAAATAACCTTATTAATAATTGTGACAGACTGAAGAGTCCTTTAGCTTTTCTAATCACACTCTTGAAATATAAAATATTTAATGTGAATATTAAATAAATCTCAATTTTTCTCTCTTTGGTAGTTTCCTTCTTCCCTTCCTCCCTACTTGTGGATAAATCTTTGCCTGTTTAGTCTCCACCTGTAGTATTTCCATCACTGTTGGAATTCTTTTTACTCTGACACGTTTATACAGACGTAATTATTTTTTGTGATTCCACATTCCTATTACAGTGTGCTCCCATTAGTTCTTAGTTCCCACTATTGATGCTGTGTTACGTAATATTGGGAGTTTTCTAATTGTTTTCTGTTGTAACACACCTATGATTTTATTCACTGAAAAGAAACCTGTTTGCTTTATGTATTTGTGGTGTACAATGTATATGATTTCAGATTATCTGTTCTTATATCCTTGTCAACTGATATATTGCTGACTGAACTCTAAAATGTTAATTTTAAAAAAGTATCTTTTAAATAGTATCTAAAGTCTCAGTTAAAAAATGAAAGGACTGTCTGTCCCTGTAAGATTCGAAGAGCAACACCAAAATATTTTTGGAGTAATATACTATTGTACTGAGAGTAATATACTATTGTATATGAGTAAAATACTATTGTAATGAGAGACCTCATTCCTGTCTCTGCATTGCCTGCCTGTTGCCTTTTACTTTCAAAGCTGGTGGTACAGGTAAACACTTCAAAGATTGAGGAAGAGGATGCACTTGAGCTCCCCTCAAAGCACTTTAGAGAGGAAGTACAACTGACTCATCAATGAAATTGTCTATACAGCAAACACTGGTAAGTGTACTAAATGAACTGGAAAAACATTGTCTATGGTCTTTTAATTTTAGCAGTCCTGTAGTAGGACTCCTGTTTAGATGAAAATGTATGTTTGCTTTTCAAGTTGAATGATGCTAAGTTAATCATTCTGTCTCTAACACATCTCTTCTCTCACCTTGGATCTAGAGTTGTCCATTTCTTTCAGACAGTACAAGAAGTTACTTTCCCTAGCCTGCTGCCTGTCTTGACTAGCTTTCTTCCTTACAGTATATTCTCCTGTTCCTTTCACAGGAAGAATATTTCTCAGCAGCAGCTCTACTTATCCACATAATTAAAGCACAATTTTTTCTGGTGGAGGAGGGAATTGCTTCCTGCAATATCCATGGAAGCATGTATGAAAGTGTCTTGGATCTGCATTTAAGTCTTGCTGCTTCTTTGCTAACTGTGTTGAGTGTTTATTACACTCAAACCATTTTGAATCTCTCTGCAATCAGATTTATTTTGTCTCTCTAGGACATGGGGAATACATGACCTGATAATAGCTAGGTGAATGTCAACTGATTAAATTGTAACTGCTCTTGTCCACGTGCTTAGCTTACTGCAAATGCAAACTCAGGTTTCTAGATTTAATTGGAATTTGCAGTTGGGACAGAGTGAGCACTCTGTCATTTCTTGTCACCAATTAGCTGATACATGCTGTCGTTTTAAGACAGGGTAATATTAACATGGTTTATATAGCATCATTTGTGTTCTTGATATTACTGGAAGTGGAAATTTAAAATTTGATCATTATTATCCATCCTTAATTCCTATTCTTTGTGTTTGCTTTATACATTACTGCTGCTCTACATTAAACTTTTGTTTCATTTTGTAAGCCCAAGAGAGCCCTTCAATAATAAAATAGATTTTTGTAACTTCTTTTAGAGAAACTTTCATTGTGGTAATTTCCTGGAAAAATTTACACAGGCATTTTCAGATGCTTTGGGTTTTCTTTGCTCTGAGTTGATCCTCTCTACCTGCCTTACCCCTACCCCCCCAAAGTTCCAAATACACTTTTTCATTAGTTAATTCTGTCAACTGAGACACCTTCAGATGCATAGTTCTGCGTAGCTTCAGGTCTTAGATGTTTGTCATTGACTGAAAAATTTTATGGAAGTTATGCTTAGACCACTAATGGTTTTATCCCAGTGAGACCTGGAACTATTGTGCACTTTTATTTTTTCTTTCTTTCTTTGGGGGGAGCAGCATGTTGCTACATGCTACTGATGGCTTTCCATCAGTATAGGCTGGAATCCTTGTTTCCCTTCATTTTCAAACATGATTCTTAATGGCTTGAGAGACTGTATTTTAAGCAAATCTCTGCTTGCTTATCTTACAAACTTTGCTTGCATTAATAAAGCAAAAATACTTTCTGAAATACTGGTTGTCCCCTCTGCTGCACAGCTGTTGAAAACTCTCAGTAGCATTTTGCTTTTCTGGTGCTGTCATTCCTGGCAAAGCTTTTCCATATTATAATTACTGTTGTAGTTAGTAGTGAGCCTTGAAAAGCAAAAGGCTTTCTGTGACAATTTTTTTTATTAAACATTCATGTAAACATCTGTTAACTACAGTAAGGACTGAAGTAAATGCCATGCTGTCTCCAGGTAGTGTTTTGGAGCTTAAGGCTCTGAGGGGCTTCCATCACTTCAAGTTAATTTTAGCTATGGGACAGAAAACTTAAAGCCACGTATTTCAATATTGAGAGACAGATGCTGCTTCACAGAAGTTCTCTTATGAACTGCTTTTGTCCTGAAATGCCTTTCTTCAAGATGTGAAGTGATACCAGACAAGCATCAGTGCGTGCATGTGGGTTTTGTTAACCTGCAAAGGAACTGAAAAGGGATAGAGTAAGAAATGCAGTGATGCCTGTTGATGGGAACTTTAACTAAAGAAAAACAGGCAGTGGTGTGACCAAGAACTGGATGATTTAGATATAAAAACAGAGGAGAGAGACTAAATAGATGGTAAAGTTGACAGCTTAAGGTCTGTGTGAGTATCAAAGAAGAAAGGCTGAGGTGAGGTGTGATGGTAGCTGGTATGGTGCACAGGAAGGTCTAGGAATGGAAGTAACAAAAGAGGTGTTAGGAACGTTGCTGAAGAAGATAACTGAATGTGTTTAAGTTTTGAGAAGAGGAAAAGGGAGAAGGTGAAGAAGGCAGTAGCTAAGTGAAAGTCTAACTCTGTAGGTAGGTGAGGATAAGACAGTCTTGAGAAGGCTGCAAGATGCTTGAGCTGCTTGAGAGCAGTTGAGAAGAATGCCTGTCACTGTGAGTGGAAGAGTGTCACTCTTAAGCAAAATTGTCTCACTGGATGATGAATCACTGACAGGGAAAAGTACAGAAGATACAGCTGAGCAGAGTGAAGAGTATTAATTCTCTGGGGCAGAAAGGTCAGCTGTGGATTTGGAATTTAAGGGCTCTCTTTGCTTTTGATTTTGACAGAAACATGACATCTAACAGAGGTGATACTGCCATCCTGGAAAGTCATTGTAGTGTTAAATACCTGTTGAAGGGCTTTTGGCAGCCTGGTGGTTTACAAATATGCTCAGAGAGCATTTGATAAGATAGATACTGAGTAGTGGCAAGGTGCAGTCTGTCAGGGTGAAGAACTGCAGTATTGCCCACTTACAGCTTATTTTTCTAGGTCAATGGATCTGTTTGAAGATTGTTCCTTTTGTTATTGTAATTAATTTTATATTCATGGGCAGTGAGTGAGTGGGAGTAGCACTTAAAGCAATGTTAAAAGCGTTGGTTAGGTGTCTGAATGTGTTTTGTGCACTTCTTTGTAGAGCACCTACTGGGTCAAGATTTTTTGATCGCATAGTGTGGCTTAAATCTTCAGTACCCTGGGGTATGGGTTGTATTCTTTTTTAAACCTGCTGGTCTTCATGCTTAAAGAGACATGTTTTATTAAGCTTTAAAGTTTTGGAGCTATTCAGCTTCTGACTTCAAACTGGGCATCTTTAGCTTCTCTTCAGTTATCCTGGCTAATTCCATATGCAAAGGTTCTTCACTTTCATAGGGGTGTTGTGTTTGTTTGAATGGCAGGAAGATTTGGTACACTTCTATTCCTTCTGTTCTTACACAAGCTTAATGCTTGTTTCGTTCCCCATTTATTATAACTCCTAACTTTCCTTTGCTGTGGTTTTTCTGCTTGTATCTTGCTGGTAAATGTTTTATCGTAATTTTGATTGAGTGGTTTTTTAAGCACTGTCTGAAAAATGGAGGCCCAAATGTAAACATCTATATCTCTTTTTCTGGAGAAATGAAACTATGACCTTTTCATAGAATCAGGGATTCACCAGATGGTTTAGGTTGGAAAAGATCTTAAAGATCATGTAATTCCAGCCCTCTGCTCTGAGCAGGAACACCTTCCACCATCCAACCTGGCACTGAACAGTTCCAGGGATGGTACATCCTCAGCTTCCCTGGGCAACCTGTTCAAATGCCTCACCACTCTCACTGTAAAGAGTTTCTTTCTAATATCTAATCTAAACCTACTCTCAATTAAAAGTCATTCCCCCTTGTCCTGTCACTACATTCACTTCTAATTTGTCCTTCTCTACAATGTTTCTTGTAGTCACTCTTCAGGGAGGCTGCACTTACATCACCCCAAAGCCTTCTCTTTTCCAGACTGAGCAAACCAAATTCTCACAGCCTTTCCTTATAGCAGAAGTGTTCCATCCCTCTAATCATCTATGTGTCCCTTCTCTGGACTCAGTCCAACAGATCCATGTCCTTCCTATGCAGGAACCCCAGAGCTGATGCAGGTTCCAGGTGGGGTCTCACCAGAGCAGAGGGGCAGGCAGAATCTCTGCCCCTCCCTGTCCCTGCTGCCCACTCTACTCTGGATGCAGCCCAGGGCAGGTTTGGCTCTCTGGGCTGTGAGTGCCCATGGCTGGGCCATGTCCAGCCTCATCCACCAGCACCCCCAGCTCCTGCTCCCCAGGGCTGCTCTCCATCTGTTCATCCCCAGCCTGTGCTGATAGCAGGGGTGTCCCAGCCCAGGTGCAGCCTGGAGTTTCTTTCTAATATCTAATCTAAACCTACTCTCAATTAAAAGTCATTCCCCCTTGTCCAGTCACTACATTCACTTCTAATTTGTCCTTCTCTACAATGTTTCTTGTAGTCACTCTTCAGGGAGGCTGCACTTACATCACCCCAAAGCCTTCTCTTTTCCAGACTGAGCAAACCAAATTCTCACAGCCTTTCCTTATAGCAGAAGTGTTCCATCTAACACTATAGAAGAAGTGCTCTTGTTGAAGCACATGAGATCCCCGTGGGCCTGCTTCTCCAGCTAACATTTTGAGCTATCCCTGTGAGTATCCCTCCAGGAATACCCTCCAGTCTGTAAAGAAGAGACTCCATTCCTTCAACTTTTTCACCTTAGTGATGAGGTGTTGTCTGAGCCATGCTTACCTTAAGTGAAGTGAGCTTGACAGGTATCTCAAGTCAATAATTCTAACAGATTAATGTGTTCATTAATCCGTTAATGAATTAATTTTCATTAATGTGTTGTCTTTATTTGACACACAGCATGTTTTCTGTGGTTTTAATTTATTTTATCAAATAATTACAATTTTTCTTATTTACTATTGTTTCTCTTTTCACTCCTCTTTCCTAGGTAGCTGTAGTTCCTGGATGCTTACATCTGCATGAAATATGATGGACAGAGCTAAAATAGAAAAAGCTATTTTTGTGGCTTTTGAGTTACAGAATCTTTTCTGTAAGTGATAGTAAAATGTGACTGTCCTTGAAAACTTTATATCATTTGTGAAATCAGTGGGTTATTTTTGATTCTCATCTCCTAAATGGTGGAATTTCAAAAACTTTATTTAGAGAAACTTTCTTGTAAAGAAAGTTAACATCAGGGGAAGGTGAACCTCAAATAGAAAGATGATCTCATTCTTGTTTTCTCTCATCATCTGAACACTTCCAGGGGTGATGTGTCATCACATCAACCTCTTGTCTGTAGCTAAGATTTTATACCTCTAAGTTCCACAAAGATTGAGTTTCAGATGTGATAATGCAAATAACTCTGGCAGCTGAGATGCCTGTCACTTTTACTTTAAAATAAAAGCCACCTTTTTTGATAAAACACTTGTAATACTTGTAAAAGCCATGTTAGAAGCATGAAATCTTATGACAACTTTGTCATGCGTCCTCATTTTAGACAGGTAAATTGTCTTAAATTAGCTCACACAGTTCCTAAAAACAGTGTTTTGCACTAGTCAATATATTTGATATTCCTCCTCTTCAAAGACTTCAGAAAATTGATCATTTTTTCCCTCTCTGTACAAAGATTAGATCAATTTTGCAGATACTTTCCTAAATTCCAGCAAAAGGAATAGGTAAGTATAACATGCTTGTCCAGGCCCTTTTTAAGAAGCTATTGTGTATACAATGCAGTCAGAGAATTTACTTACACACATGTGCAGACAGAGTAGTTTAATTTAGGAGTGATGCATATAGTCTTTGTGTGATCATTCTCTGGAGGTTAGAGAAGATTGCTTTAGTGGGGAAGCATAAGTCCTTTCATATCCTTGATCCTCAAAGGACAGTGGCCAATGCTGCTAAATACTGCAGACAGTTGAAGTTTTGTTGCCTAGGAGCACATGGTCTTGCCACAGCAAAACCAGTGTGTGTCCATAATAGCAGTAAGTTCTATTGCTGTGTAACTTGCTACACCTCATTAAGCTTCAACAGTTCCCCTAGTGTTTAGATTGCACAGGTTTGGATGCATGCCTCAAGTGTGCATTTGGCCTCTGGTAACTGTTTATAGCAATCTTCCTTTTATCTCTGATTTCTTCAGCAGAGATCCCTGTGTAAGAAATATGTGGTAGGAGAGAAAGAGATATCAACAAGCCAATGCTTCTCTCTAGCCTCCTACTGCAACAAGCCATTACTTCCCTTTGTTCTTCTTTGTGATGGGTTGGTGACAAGGTTTTTCTGGATTTTCACATGTAGTTTAGGTCTCCATGGTATGGAGACGTGGCTGAGATAGAAGTGCACAGTCTGGTACTTCCCTGATGACCATGATTGACAATTCTTTTGCTTCCTGGTAGGTGGGAGCCGTAACTCTTAGTATAAGGACTCTGTTGTAGGCTGGAGGAAGAGGAAGACTGCAAAAAAGAGGATAACTGGTAAGTAATACTTATCCCCCTCCCATAAAATTGCTCCCAATTTATGGCAGTTGTTCTGGAAAAAAATGTTTGATTCTGGATGAAAAAGGCCCCTTCCCGAGGCTTCCCAGAAAATGTTCTGTGTTACCTAGTGACATATCTTAAACTCTCAGAGCATCGGAGTGGCTAAGAATAATCGTTTCAAGTTTTGAGGGTGCCAAGGGCAGTCTCAATGTGAAAGGCTTCAGAGTAGCAGGTATTTCCACTGTATTTCTGGATTAAAAGTGCTCAATTACAATGTTAGGCAGTGTATTAATTTTTGCTGTGGGTGAACTTACTGTTCTTATCTGTTAAATAGAAGAGCATGGTTTCCCTGCCAAAGGAATACAGACATTTCAAAACTATGTCTGCTGTTTATCTGTACAGCATTTTGATGTTGTAGACAAATGTATATTCATTAATTCAATTGCCTCTGATATGTGTTTGGAATGATGTGTTTCATTCTAGTACTCTTAAAATATTTAAGATTTCTGGGTGGTGGTAAAATAGGCTTGAGGATGGACTGCTTGGTGTTTGGATATTGGTATCAGTAAATCCTAGTAAAATAGCATATGTATTTGTAACCAGAGGAAGAGAAGGGTGAAAAAATGACAGCTACCTGTCTCGTCCATCTGTGCTTGAGCAAAATAAGTGGTGCCACTTAAAATCAGTATGTGTTGCTATTAGTGTAGCCTTGAAAAGTAGGTGACTTCCCAGTGCTTTGTGTTGAAAATGATTCTCAACTTGATGCTGTGTGATGAAAATTACTAGTTTTACGTACAGCATCAACATTGCAGCTCTTTTTTGGTGTTGATTTTCAGTGTAAACTGCATGAGTGTGATTACTGTGCCAGAGCCAGCACTAAAAATTACTGGAGAGGTTTCAGGAATTGTCCTGATTGCCCTTGGCCACCTGGTAAGTTTCATAAGGTATTAGAAGGCAGTGACAGCACATAGAAAAAAATCTGGTCACAGTAAACAGGGAAAGTTACAGTGCTTTAAAGGTGAATTTTGCAATAGTTTTGCAGGTGTAATCACAAAAACAGATTGTGGAATGCTCGTTCATTGAACAGTGGTTTCCATCCTTCTGAGTCGGTAATGAGTTGGGGCAAATTTGTGTTTTCAGAACGTAGGTCTCCAGAAGGCCTTGAGAGGAGTTGGTAAGGTAGTTATGCTGACAAAGAAATCTGCTTAGGCAAGTAATTTTTCACATTTTTTGCTGAAATCTGCATGATGATAAAAAACGAGTTATGGGCAAAGCAGGAGGACAGATGGATTACAAATGAGTGTCACATGAGTTTGCCTTAGGATCTTGAGTATGCAAGGATAAATGGTTCCTTTCTACAGGATAGAATAAAGCATTGTTAAAGTTAAAATTGCTCTCCCTTGCATCTTTCAACAGTGCTTTAACAAGAATGGGAAACATTGGAGGATGAGACACACTTGGTTTGTTACTGGGCTTTTTGTTAAATGTGTAAATATAAACTAAGGTAATCTTTGCAAATGTCAAATTTTTACTTGACCTCCAATTACATGGAAGCATTGCTTTCAAAGAGTTTTACTTAAAAAAATCAGTTGATGATTCATAATTTAATACTCCCCTTGGTTTTATTGTCATCAACTTTGCAAGATAGAGTTATTTTTGGCAACATTACTGTGCTATCATAGACTTCCACCCTTCATGCCTTGAAAGCATATTAGTGTCTTAAAACCATATTAATGCTTGATCAGACTTCCTTAACTTCAGCTTTATATGTAGTAGAGGTAGCTGGTATGTGGTCTGGTAACTCAGCAAGTATAGAAAGACAGAATACATGAAGTTTTCTGTAAGTGGCAGGGTTCCTCCTAAGCCCTTTGGAACAGAGATATTCTTTCTGCTTCAGTTTCTTAGTATGAGAAAATACTATGTATCTCTGTGAGCTTAATAAAACTTAGAGGGCACTCATGTATTTTAGTATCTCTAATAACCAAGGCAGTTGAGGCTAAAGGGCCAGGCTTGCTGGGCTCTGAGTTATCCATCCCACAGTTGATTTTAGTGGACAGTTACATTTTAGTGAGGTTATTGGAGATGAAAAGAAAATAGCAAATTAGTACTGAGAACTTAACTCACTGGCACCTTCTTGGAGCTATTAACAGTTGTAAGTATTTAACTTGTATCCATTTTCAGGTGTCTTGAAGGAGAAAGAAACGCTTTGGCCATGGGTGTCAAATAAAAGGTGTCTTAAAGGCTGGCACATATGTCTTTAGTCCTTAGTTTGCTGTGAGTTACAGAGTGACCCTTGCACGAACAGTTTGTCTCTTGTACTGATGCTACTGGGAGAATGTCCATTAGTAGTTCTAGCTGTAAACAGCATTGATTTCTGCTTTGATATATCTGGTTAGTACCCATGCCATCTTACTGCTTCTGATTGGGAGCAAAGGGCTTGATAGTTAGCTGCAAAAAGCAGCAAACAGATTTAATGCAAGACAGGTCCTTTTTTTATTTTCTCACTTTTCTTAGAAAACATGAGAAGTCTACTTAATTGCTTTCTTCCTTCTTCCTACTCCTCTGAGTTGTTCAGAAAATTGTAGTGGTAATCTTCTTGCAGGTTTCTGTGCAGCTTTTATTTCCCATTCTACTTGTTCCCATATGATTTGGAAAAGCAGCATTTCCCCACTCTGGCAACAGCTGATTTTCCTCCTCAAAGGAATTATATGGATAAAATGAATAACTTTTACTTAAGTGTGAAATTTCCCATATGGAGGTGATCAAAAGACATTAATTACAAAGTAGTGTATGATGGGATGTGGAAGTGCCATAGTTGCTGCTACTCCATTGCATGCACAGGGAACCATTAGCAATCTGGCTAATAATTGATAGCTTATAGGTGATTATAGCTAATGATGGTTGTTATAAATTATGCATGGACCTTAAAGAAAAAAAAAATACTCCAATACCAGAAATTGTTTCAAATGTGTATCCTATTTAGAGTAAGGGAGAAAAGACTGGTTAGTTAGAAAAAAATTGTAGAATCAAAGATGAAGAGTTTTGCAGAAAGCAGTAGAAAGTAGTTGGTGAGTGATATGGAATGAGAAGTACTGCAGTGTGATTTAAAAAAAGAAAAACCAGCGAAAAAACCCAAACACAACAAAAACCAACCCTGAAGTCTTAAGCGGTGAAGCATTCAGCCAGCTTCCTAAGAAACAAGAAATGCCCACTGTAACCTAGTACATTGGGTTAAAGTGATGTTTGTCCAAGAAAAATCTCACACATAACCCAGAAGATTGTTTAGAGCTTAGAAGTAAATGTAACTGAGGTAACATTTTGAAAGTTTGCAGGCTGCTTTCCAGGCAGACAGATTTGGTGTTTGACCACACGTTTTCCATGTGCTCAACTGGAGTGGAACAATTTGTGACTCGGTTGCACCCACTCTCCCACTGAGCGTCTTGCTGAAGAGTTGTGTGCTGCTTTCCTTGTAGCTCCAGTCAGGCACCTGGAGCCAGCAGTTAGAGCAGCACTGCCACTAAGGGGTCACCTGCTGTCATCAGGGCTGTTGCCACTGTGCTTTGAGGCTGCCAGGCTACCATGTTATTCACTCACCTTGCATTCCACCTGTCCAATTTCTCCCTTTGGTTGCAGAGGTGTTATGGGGGACCCATGTTCAAAGCTTCATTCAAGTCAAGGTAAATGACATCCACTGCTATGCCCTCATCCACCAAACCAGCCTGTTTGTTGTAGGCAGTGATGAAGTATAATTCCAACAATGGTGGCCATTCTGAGTCACTTATTCATGTACCCAGAAGTAGCTTCCACAGTGACTAGCTCTGTATTATTCTTCTGTACTCAGGAATTCTGAGTAAGTCAGTTTGCTCTTAGACGTCTGCAACTTTACCTTTCTCAATCCTGGTATAGTTCTTCATCCTCGTGAATGTGCAGTGGCAGAGAACCAGGAGGGCTGAAAACAGACCTTATCAGAAAGACTGAGGCAAAGGAGACATGGAGTAAATCAGCCTTCCCCGTTTTTGGTTTTTGTTTTTTTTTGGTTTTTTTTTTACTGCTAGATCTTCCTTCCATTGGGTGGCTGCTCTTGCTTTCCTTAATCTTCTTTTTGCTGTCATTGTAGCCTTCAGAAGTCCCTGTGGTTTTTGCCCCCACTACCAGTTTCAAGTACAGCTTTGGCTTTCTTAACATCATGCTGGTGTTTTTGAGCAATTGTCTCTGAGTAACACAACTCCACATACACTTTATTTTGAATTTATATAGATTATTCAGCAAGTGCCTGGGAAAGGTTGGGTTTACTTGAGCTGTTCATGGACTTGGGTTATTGTATACTGAATTTAAGAACTGGTCTACACTGTAGACTGGGAAAAACTTGAACCATTTTTACAAGGACAGCAAATTTTAATAAATATTTGCAGCAGTGGGATTAGCTGTCTTTCAGGTACACAAGAAGAAGGAAAGAGGCTTTTCTAAAACTTAGCATTAAAATTTCAGTGAAAAGCATTATTGTAGTCTGTCTTTGCTCCCAAGATATTATGATGCATTCTCTTCCTTGATGACACTGTATAGAGAAAAATATTCATGGTTGAAGTGCACTTAAGAGCTTTAGAAAAGCAGCATTTGATAAATTTTTTTAGTAAAACAAACAAAAGGCCATATGATGAGCATTTGGGAGTTACTTGCTTAGTACTTGCTAATTGAATTGGTTTTGGCATTGACAAGAAATTGGTCCTATTCCATTGGTACATGTGAAAATCTATGAAAGAAAATGACAATAGTTGTCTATAAGTTTAAGTATCCTTTCCTGCTTTCCTAGTAAATTCAAGCATTCAGAAAGTTCTAATAACTATTTTGAACAGAAAGTGTGCTATACATGATGAAGGCAAGCAAGAGAGTGATTTTGTGCCTGGGTGTGTGATTAATGAACCCTGCAGGGCAGAGCAGCACTTCCCACAGTCAGTTGCTCCACAAAAGGTTCAGATTAAAGCATTTTTGTGAGGCTTCTCCCATGGAGATTTAGCACCTTGTGTGTACACTTGGGGGAAGAATTCTGTGTTTTGTAGCTCTTCTTCCCTTTGATTTTTTGCATTGACTTGGTGGTCTGTAGTCTCCTCGTTGTTTTCATTGCAGCAATTCTTCATAGTTGCTTTATTAAGCAGGTGATGGGAGCTGTAGAGGTGGTTCATGAGTCATATAATGCTAAACAAGATAGGAAAGAAGGGTGGCAAAAACAGTGAGTTTGTTTTTAGAATGTTGACAATTATTCACTTTGCTCTTCAGGAATATTGAGCAATTAACACTTGCTTAACACAGACTAATTAATGTGATAAAGCAGGACTTCAATTGCACCAGTGTTTTATACCTGAAATAGAGGTTTTGGAGAGCAGCATAAGTATAATGAAGGGCAATGCTAAATGTTAGAATGCTGAATGCTGCAGTACCAGTACATTGGGATGCTGTGCTGTATTAGAAGAGCAGAGTTTTGTATTGCAATCAGTTCTGGAAGTGGTAGGATATGTATTAATGCTCCCACATGATTATGGGTTGTGCAAGAAGTATATTATATATATCCAGAGAAAACAGGAGTTTCTGACCGTGCTGCTTTATATTTTGGAGGGAGGCAAAAGAGAAAGAAACTTAGTCATTATGGAGAGGGAGGGAGGGAGGAGACTAAAAACTGATTATTTAATGAACAATGTAATAACTGAAAGTCTGTTGGGATACAACTGAAAGGGTATACTGTAATTAGGTCATTTGATGACCTGGAATAAAAGATCTTCCCTGAAGCTCTGCTGAGAGTCAGGGTTTTCATTTTCCTTCTTTCACTAGTTTTTCCTCTTTCCAAAAATATATACATGGCATCTATTAATATTGAGATTTTATAAATATGCATTGTAGGTCTGGCAAATCATAATTGTTACTTCATGTATCTCCTACTATTTATAATCAGTCTCTTGTAGCAATCTCTGCAGAGAGAAGTAAATGCAGGTTTTTGCAATTTCAGAGCTCCCTGTTTTTAAAGCAAGCATGTTTGAATGTGTGTATCAGTCATATTTTTAGGATGTGAAAGAACAGTTTATGCCATTTAAAACTTTCTGACTTGGACTGTAACACAGTCAAATCCAGCAGAATCTTACAGGAAAATAACATTCTGGAAACTGCATCATTCAAGGAAATTTGGCACTTTATTTTTGCTGTCCTTAACATTTAGTTTTTCATGCAATTGCATTGCTCATTAATTATAAATTCCTACTTCTGTGGTTTCTTAAGAAGAGCTCTTAAGGTTTTAATTAGTAGTTCATCATCTTAAAATCATACTCCAATTCTTAGTTTCTAAATTTTTGGAAGGATATTTATGAATGGAAGGAGAAATATTTTCAGCACCAAGTGGAACATTTTTCAGAGGATGAGCCAAGACACAATGGAGAAAATGCTAAGTACTCATTTTAGGTTTTCGCCTGTTAAGTTGCAAATCATGTCAGGCTTCACCTTGCTCTGCAGTACAAATGTGGAGAGTATAGTGCTGCCTATAACAGGTTTAACTCTGAAATAGTAGAAATTAATGAAACCCAGGCACCTGTTTCTTGGATATTGCTCTAAAAGAAGTATTTTTCTCTTTTATATTTGGAGCAGTAGTTCCAGTAGGGTTATTAATTATGCCACATCTCCTACATAATTTTATTTGATAAAGTTCAGCACACTTTCAGATTACAGCATTTTCTAACACCAGATCCTTGTATCTTAAGCTAGAAGATACTGTCCAATCTGACCTCCAGTTTAAAATGGCAACTATAATTTTAGCCAGTGAAACTTAATTGAAGAGATTAATAGCAAGATTACTCATGTGCAATAACCAGTGAAAATACTAAGATGCAGAACACACCATAAACCACAGAACTCTTGCTGATTCTTTCCCCAAAAACCTTTACATTGAAATTCAGGCCTTTCTTACTCTAAGATAAAAATGGGCATTCAGCCTAGTTGTTTTCAGATTATATAATAAAAGCAAGGGTGCTGGTAAAAAATTGCATGTATATAACATCGAAACTTAAGCTCTTAATAATTTTAACATTTTGGAAAGAGAAGCAAAGATCCTTTTCCATTACTTGCTGTAATTGATTTTCTGGTTTGGATGCTTTGAGGTAGAACTGTCCTGTACCATGCTTACAGTCAGTCTCTCAAAATGCTAAGTTTTCGCTTTAAAAATAGATTATGTAAGACTACAAAATATTAATATGACAAGAACTCATGTCTGCTTGGTGAAATGTCAACATTAATGGTTTAGAATCAGAACTATCTATTCTGTCCTGCAGAGTTTTGCTTTCCAACCAGGCAGTTTTCACAGGCTTTTTCTGCTTCATGGTAAGCCTTTCCAAAACCCCACCTAGACCTTGAGAAGATCCTGCTGTCTTTTCCACATCTGTGGCTGGTTTGTTCACCTGTTGTGTGCCTTCTCAGGGATCTCCTGTGCACTCCTCCTCAGGAATCCTGGGCTTGCTGTGTCTCTGCCTGTCTCCTGTCTCATCCTGAGGCTGTGGCAGATTCCCCTGGCTGGGTGTGGTTAGCTGCCTCCAGGGGAAGGGACACTTTGTCTTCCACAGGATCTCACCTGAAAGGGTTCAACACACTGGACACAGCAAACATGCAGTCTTTTTCATGGCTCTTCACCAAATGCTGAGTGTTTGTTTAATTGAAGAATAACACGCTCAGCACTGAGTACTACAGGTGTGCCCCTGAGCGAGCAGGGCACTGCCCTGGGGATACCCCTGCACATTCTGATACCTGGCTTTGATCCAGGAAGAGCATGGCTGTCTCAATGAGCATTTGACAGGTTAATCCACTGCCTCTCCTTTCTGATGTGTCTATGTGGGAACCTGGCAGAATTCCACATGGTCTGCCTTGGGTTGCTGCAGTGGCCCCACAGCACTGCAGCTCATGGTGCACCACAGGGTAGTTGTTTTGTGGTGAACCAGAGGAAGTCTGGCTTGAGACCATTGCCAGCTGCTGTTTCCAATGCTGGTACAGCTCCAGAGGCAGGAGAAAGGCAGAGTTCTACAAATAGTAAGGCCAAGGAAATGCCATCAATCTAAAAATCAGTTATCTAAAATAAACCACATTTTTTTCCATTGCGATTTTTCACTAAGGCTTTGTAATAGTAACCCATTCCCAAGTGTTGTGTTTCTGAAGGACATTTTACTTCCACAAGGAATTAGCATCTTCAGCCAAACCTTGAACTTTCCCTGTGATTATTAAATATGAGCTGAACTCCCTACCAGTCTCTCCTATGCTGAGGACTTCAGTTCTTTTTTTTGAGATGTAATCAACCATTCTGGTCTCTTGCCCTGTCATCTATCATAGTGTTTCAAAATGCACACTTAGCATCTGGTTTGCATTGAAAGCTTGATTTTATTGAAATTTGGCTGATGTGACTGGTCAGGAATCTTGAATTACAGAAGATAACAAATTTTAATATTACATCATCAGCGTAGTCTTGTGCTGTAGTCATATGCTCATGAGTAGTTCTTTCACTTTATTTTACCTACAGTATGTATTAAAAACCAATATTTATTTGTTGTTGTGGGTTGTTGTAATCAAGTATATCAGTTAAATAGCTTGATCAATGTGGCTAGCAGTAAAGGCAGGCTGCATTTGATCATGTGTTTTGAGGTGGTGTTGCTTTTTTGATTTTTAAAAGGGCATTGCCATAATGTAATGTAAGCCTGGATGAACATCTCAAATTATGTTAAGGGTTATACAGATTAAAAACAAACATCTTTTTTCTCTTCAACTTATATATAAAGTAAGTGCAGGATACCAACAAATGTGTAACTGCAAAGAATCAGTGGAAATCTGGTTAGCATGAAGGCAAGCATTGGAAATGTAGCAGTGTCAAGATGTCTATTTGGTATCTTAGCAAGAGCTTAATAAGGATCTAGGGATAATGGTACTGTGGGACTGTCTAGTAATCTGAGGGTGGCAGCTGCACTTTTAGTGAGAGTGACCATTTGTCCTTCATCCTTGCTATTTAACTGTTACCTTTCTTTTCTGGTTTTTTTTCTTAGGTTATGGTTACAGGTGACACAGAAGTAATATATCTGAATAATTATGCTACTTGAATATTCGTTACTTGATTATTAAGCAGGTCATTTTAAATGCAGGTAGTTTTAAAATATAGATTGCTTTTGAATGGCAGTGAACCAAACCTTGCCTTAGGTGTTGGTGTTAGATGTGCATTCTTTTTGGTTTTGTTTTGACTTGCTCTTAGTGCATAGCTTTTTTTTTTAATCAGTTCCAGAACCTTACTAATGACGACTAACTTGTGCTCTTAGGAAAAGGTTCCTAGATGTGTTTGTAACTTTTTTTAGAACTGGAAAAGTTCATTCTGCCTTCTTCAGTCTGTTTAGTGTCTAAAGAGAAGTGTTATGGTTATTTTTATTATAATTCTGTAACAGGAGAAAAGATCCCATTGAATGGGGTACATACGTGGATTTTAAAGATGAAGATGAGCTAGAACCTGCAAGCTACAAGATAGGGGAAAATTAATTAATGTTAAGGCTGGTTAAGCTTTCAATTAGTATTTTTCCTATCACTTGCAGTTTTAAAGTCAAGCTCTGGGTATCTTTCTAAAAGGATTCATAGGCTTTGTTGGAGATAATTGCTGCTTTTTATTTGTTTTGGTGGGGTGGCATGTGAGTGTTAGAAAAGTCAATTCATGTAATACTGATTCTCCCACTTGGTGTTGAAATAGTTTGGGGATGCATACGTATAAATGCTTACAAAATTTATTTGTATGGAGTGTAAAGCAAGGGAGTAATGGTCTACAGTAGTAAAGGCAAAGTCACCTGGACTGGTCAGCATGGATTCACCATGGTGAGTCACACTTGACCAGCTCAATAACCTTCCATAATGGTATGATTGGCTTGGTAGGAGAACAGTGGACAGTTGCCTACCTTGGCTTCAGTAGGGCTTTTGGCACTGCTTCCAATGAGATCCTCATAGACAAGCTGATGAAATGGGGGTTGGGAGAGCCGACAGTGAGGTAAAAACTAGCTGAATGGCCAGGTCCACAGAGTGGTGGTCAGTAGTTCAAAGCCTAGCTGGAGTCTGGCAGCTGGTGGTGTACCCATGAGTGAGTACTGGAACCAGCCCTGTTGAACATCTTCATTAATAATTTGGATGATGGGGCAAATATCTTGATCATACAGAACTGGGTGGACTGGCTGGTACACCAGAAGGCTGTGCTGCCATCCATAAGGACCTAACAGCCTGGAGAGATGGGCTGGCAGGATCAATGAGGTGGAGTGCCAAGTCCTGCATCTGAAGAGGAAAAACCCCAGACAACACCAGTATATGCTGGGGGTTGCCCAGCTGGAAAGCAGCTGGCAGAGCTGTCTGGGTGAGCATGGGCCAGCTCTGAGCCCTTGCAGCAAAGAAGGCTGGTGGTATCTTGGGGCTGCATTGGTGTTGCCATCAGGTGTGGGGAGGTGATCCTTTCCCATTACTCAAGCCTGATGAGGCTATACCTGGAGTAGTGTGTCCAGCTCTGAGCTTCCCAGGAGAGCTCTGGCCATAGCAGAGAGTGTCCATCAAAGAGGACAAGGATTACTACTGACTAGAGCATGACTCTCATGATGAAAGGCTTGAGAAAGCTGGGGCTTTCTCTTGTTCTGCTTGTAGAGGAGGAGGCTCAGGAGTGGTCTCTACAATTATTACCTGAAGCTGTGGTGTACAGGAGACAGAGGCAGGCTCTTTCCAGTGGTGCTCAGTGACAGGACCAGAGGCAATGGTCACACACTGAAACACAGGAGGTTCCCTCTGAACATCAGGAAACACTTTTTCATTGTGAGAGTGACCCAAGTGCTGGTAAAGGTTAAACCAAAGTCTTTATCCTTAGAGATACACAGAAGCCATCTAGATGTGATCCTGGGCAGCTTGCTCAGGATAGCCCTGCTTTGAGTAGATTTGGTCCTTTTGTATTTCTGTCTTCCTGATTAAAATAGAACAATACAACTGACTTAGTTCTATGGAAGAAAAAAAATGAATTCAATAAAAATGAAAAGGCTAGTTGCTAGAGCTTTTATGTTCTCTTCCACACAACTGTGAACTTCAGCACAGGTCTTCAAGGAAGAGGATGAGTGATATATCTATTGCTTGGCTGAAAAAAAAAAATGCAGTTTTTACTGCAGGGAAAATTTTCTAGGGTAGGTATGTAAGAGAGGAAGGCACTGGCTGGATCACACTGTTCTTTCCTTTGAACATAGAGACTAATCATTGTTGTCAGTGCAACTTTTAAAATAAAGCCTGAAGGGTTTTGTTTCTTTGAAACAATTGTAGAGCAGTAGAAATAACATCCAATTCAGAAATTGTGATAATTGTGAACTAAATATTTGAATTTATTCTTCTGTATTCTTAGTATGCTTCCATCTTAATATCTTCAAACTGCAAGGGTTTGAAGGTATTATGTAAAAATATAGAAGCTGCATTCTGCAATAAATTATTGCTTTAATAGTTGTGTTACAATGCCAAAATATTGCAAGAAAATGACCATTTTCCAAATAACTCTCATGTATTTTTTGAAGGGTTATTGCAATCTCATGCCCTAAAACCTTGGATGAGGAACATGTAATTATTATTCTTTAGAGTGTGACTTGATTTTCATACAGTTACCATTCAGATTTGGAAGAAAATTGACTCTTGGTAGTGTGTCTCACCTCATATACAACATCCAGATTTTAATTTCATAGTTCAATTGAGGCATTCTTTTCTTGTTTTGGAACTTCAGCAGAAGTAACCATGAAGTCATGAGAAATCCAGTCTTTAAAACAAAATGTTTGAAAATATACATGAACATTTTTCTGCATGTATTTTTTGGGGGAGGAAAAAGTCCAGCAAATGTTGACATCCAAAATTAATTTTTCCAGGAAAGTTTGTTGCAAGTAAATACAGAGTAACAGCAAGAGCTTTTTTGTTGTTCTGCTTTTGAGATTTTGTACCTCTCTCCCTGCTGCTTTTCATGAGTGTCCTACTTTGCCTCAGCAATCTTTTGGTGTTTTTCTGGTTCACCGAAAGTGCTACAGAGTTTAGCATTTTAGCAGGGTCAAAATCCTGTCTTGCACAGTAGACTAAACCTTAATTTTCTGTTATTATAGTGATAGCTGCTTTAAATCCGAAAAGATAAAAGATACTGTAGGGTTTTTTTAGACTGTTCTCTACTTCCCCATTAAGTGCTTAATCATTTAATGCATGGAGCTAGTTTAAAGCTAAGAGAGTATTGTAAAAATACAATTCAAAATGCTTTTCATGTCATGCTGACTCGTTCCAGTAAGAGAACTTCAGCAGGACAAAAATAATGTTTTATTGTGTGAGGAGTTCTTTGGACATCTTGTTTCTGAACTTTTCATCTCTAAAGCCTCATTGAGGAAGGTGTGAAAATCAAATTGTACTTGCTCACTCTTTTCACTTGCTGCATGCAGGATAACCTTAAAGGATGTCCTGAGGTCACCGTGTGCCACTAGTCTGTATTACATTATTTGGAGGTTGACAAAACTTCTTCACTTAGTGAGGGCCCTTGAACTGACTTGTGTGCCTGAAGTACGAGGCCTTCAAAAAGCAGCCCTGTAGAAGAGCCATAAAGAGTTTAAAGAGTCCCTTCAACTAGCAGTTGCAGCAGTTTAAACTACCTGATGACTACAGTGAGTGCTTCCAGCATGGAGAGTTTCTCTCTGCTGGCTGAACAGCTCCTCTCAGCCTCTTCCAGCTGTCTGTCCATCAGCCTCTCCTGTTCCCTGTGCAATGTCTCTTCTACACTGCAGCTCTTACCTTCTCCCATGCATTCCTGTACGTGGCACAAGCAAAGTTCACAATAAAAAATATAATGATATCTTTTCTTGCTACTTCTAGTTTACTTGAAACAGTCTCTTTCATAGCAGGCTGTGGTGTCTAGCAGCACTGCAGCATCTCTTTTAGCCTTGGTATGGTTATTAGCATATAAACATAAGTTTATTGTAACCATTACTCATAATACTAAAAATATTTAAAGTGATTAAACTGTTCCTTTCTGGAGTGCTTTGTCCTTGCATCAGAGTCTATTTTACCATGTCTCTATTCAAAGAATAGCCCAGAAAACCTATACATATATAGTGGCACATCTGTTCTTTTTAAGAGCTGAAGATTTTACTGGACTGTTTGGATTAGGATAGTTCTGGTTGGTGTAATTGTGATACATTCTGCACTTTTTTTAGTGTGTCAGAAGTATGGATATGTTGCATTGTGGTTAACAGGGAAAGTGGGGAAGGTGATCCAGGTCCCCAAAGGTCTGAGATCGCTTTGCAGATATCCAGACTTGTCCATAGCATAATGTCAGGATGGGGAAATTGGGTTCGTAGTTCAGATACTTCAGCTGAGTGCCTCAAGTTGAGCATGTCTAGGTGATACAACGCTTCTTGTCATTGTTAGAAAAGCTTGTGCTGTGTTTTATTTTTTTCTGCCTCTTTTTTGCATCTTCCATGGCACCTGCACTAGGCAAAGAAAGATAGATGGTGTGTAATTAAGAACTAAACATATGGTGATTGCCAATATTCTAAAAGGCAAAAGAGTATTGAACTAAAAAAAAAACCCCAACAACAAACAAACAAAATCCCCCAAACCCCCCACCCACCTCATTCCTCAAAAAATCCAACCCAATCCCAACAACAAAGAAACCACCTTTTCTACTTTTCTGTCTCTCACATTACAGAGATAATGGCAATAATCAGACACTGACTTTATTCTTCCTTATGCTTACCTTTTAAGAGTTTATTTTCCTGTATTTCAAACTCTGTCCTTATTTGACTAGAACTGGCAACCAATTTAAAACCTCTCAGGTAGAGGTGCTAGCAGATTGCATAAGCTTGAGAAATTCAAATAAAAAAGGATTAACTTGCTTTTAGCACTGGCAAGAAATGCCAGTATTGCTTCTCTTCTCTCGTTTCCTTGAAGAAATCCAAGTTGACATTGCTGAAATATAATGTTTTTTCTCCTTAATAGAAAATACTGGTGCTGAAATACAAGGAGTTCTGGGTTAAAGGCCTAAGTTTGCCAGTTAGAGGCAACCAAAATATGATTTCAATGGGAAATGATAAAAAGTGTTAGTTACAATTTCTAATGATGAAATGTAATCTAAACCAGACTTTTACTGCTACCTTATTTTGTTGTTTTGTGGGGTTTTTTTTCCCCTCTATATAGTCTTTCAACATAATGTGCCTTTTATTTTAAAACTTTGGGCAATATCTATGGCACTTGTGGTTTGGCTTCAAAGAAAACCAGACGTGCATCTAAAATGTGTTTGAAATTGAGAGTTCCAGGGCAGTGTGTTGAATGGGCTTGCAGACCCAAGGACTGGGTGGCAAACAATAGAAGCAGGCTATTTTAAGCCCTTTTTTTGAATGGAGTAGGCCAATGCTGATTTTGAAAAAACAAGTTATATTAAAAATCTTTTAACATTTCCAAAAAGTTTTCATTTGCAAAATAAAGTAACTGCTGATCTATCCAGACCTGAGGAAAAGGTTGGGAGTCTGTAATAGGCAAGTGTGTAAAGTACTGCATTGGTCTCTGGAGAACATGAAGCACAGATTTACCACTGTTCCCAGTGTTATATTGGGACAAACCACTGCAGGTGAAAGTGCAGAATTAATGCAGCAAGCAGACAAAATAGGAGGAAATTAGCAAAAATCAAGTAAATTGGGGAAAAAATATTTAACAGGGTCAGTGCTAAATCAAAATTAACCTGATAAATTGCAGTGAAGAAAATCTAACTTTTGCTCAGAAGTAATATATGTTTTTATATATATAAAGTTACTCAGACTGTTGCTCAGGCTACTTCAGGGTAGGAGAGACAGATGAACCTTCTGCTCCAGAAAGCTTGAAATGAGCCTTTTGAAGTGAAGGCTGAATTCAAGGTACTTGTTGCACTTGACAATCTGTTTCACATTTACCTTTTCTGGTGACAGTATGTGCAGATCTCAAATGGAGTACACCCAGGCACTTGAGAAACACTCCAGCCAGAGTGCTGCAAGCCCAGCTGCTTGCAGATGTACCAGGGCTCCAGCCTGGCAGAGGAAATTGCCACTTCCAGAGGGCAGTTGTTTTTCTGGAGTATGTTAGACATTGTACAGTTACAAATGCCTTCCTTCTGCCTCCTGTTTCTCTCGTATTTTACAATTGCCTGTTTGTTGGATCTGAGAGATAATTAAGTAATTAAAAAGATTAATTGGTTTCATAACTGAATTTGCATTCCAGGGATTCTGGAATTGCAGGAAGCTATTCATGCAAAAAATGCCTTTGTGTTAGTTCTAAATAGCTCTATAAATGTGAGACCTTATTGGTTTTATGACTGTAGCCTTTAAACAAATAACTCATCTGTCTTCAACATGATTAATTATTTTAAACATTTAGGGTGAGATTGATTGTCAAAGGTGATTAAGATGTTTTTCTCTAATAATTTTTCAATACAGGATTTACAATTTAATTAAGATGTTGCTAGCCAGCCGTCTTTTACATGGAAGAAAATATTCTCTTTGTATACATGTTTAATTAACAGTAGTTATAGGTAATAGATCCATTGAAGGCTTACATTGTAGCACAGACAAAAGAGATTAGTAGTGGAGTTCATACTTTTTTGTGTTTGCAGCAAATGTTATAAACAAACTCATAAGCTCCTTGTCATAGAGCTTATATGGGCAATTTTGTCTGTTTTTTATTAATATTGATAGATCCCAAGGCCCAGACTGGGATACTATGCTGTAATGGGTGTCACTTTGTGGTGCAGTGTAATCCTCTATAATTTTCTTCTGATGTAGTAAGAATTTGGAAATTGGAGAGGGGAAATATTTATATAAACAAATACCACTTGGATTTCCCCCAAGTCCTAGCTTTTTTCAGATAGAGCATGTGTACTTTTATTTTGGTTTTGCCCTAGATGACAATAAGTAATTACAAAGACATCATTGTTTTGCTGTAGACTGACATGTGTCTGGAAATGTTAGTACATGGAATATGGATTTAATTTACTGGATGCAGGTTTCTCATAATTTCTTCTAATTAGCTTGTATCTGTTGTTCATGAAGTTAGTTTGTATATAAACCAAATTTCTTATATAGCTGTTTATAGTCATGGTGTTTCCAGGAATAAAATCTTCCATTTTATTAAAAACACACTAGACAGCAGTTGCTAAGCTTGGGATATATGATTTGATTTCCTTTCAAGTTTCAAATATATTTCCTCAGACTTTAGAATCCAGTGAGCTTTACCTATCTCATCTTCCTTAAATGCAGTTTTACATTCTGTTCCATTTTGTTTGTAGGTGCTCTCCCCACTTCCCTGGTTGCACAGTGGGATTTTTCCCACTGCTGCTGATGCCCAGATGGTCTCCTTGCGGGAGGAGCAGCCTCAGCCGTTCTCTGGGTGAGTAGAGGCCATTGGGATGGAGGCCTGGATAGTAGTGCCTCTCCTCCTACTTGCCCCTATTCTCTTCTTGCCAGGCAGCCTGTGAATTCCTCTAAAAGTCTACCTATTTGGCATGCAGCATTTGCATTTCCCTCCAGTTTACAGGCAAGGTGGAGGATGTCTTGTGACTAAAGTTTTTATCTGGAGAAAAACTCTTAACAGTCTCCCAGTCATGTGGTAGCTTCTGGTTAGTCTGTTAACTGCAGTGAGAAAGAAGCATCCGTTCCCATGGGCCTCTCAGTGTCTGTGATTCCTTCCATCAGAAATCTTGGTCACAAAAAAAAAAAGACCACAAAGTGTTACAGGTCATGACTTGAACATTCTCTGGTGCTTCCTCCGTTTCTTCTTCATCGATCTGTCACTGATGAAATCTGGAGTCCTGCCGTGTTAGGAATGGTAGAGACCTGCAGGACTGCCAGTTAGCAATGGGCGTGGGAAGAACCAACAAAACTTCATTTTTTTTTTAGTTTGGTTTGTTTGGTTTTTTTTACAATAGGTCTCCTGTAAGCTGTATGTTTTGGCCTAGCTAAAAGAAAATCATAGATTGAAGACAGTATATTCAGTTCTGCTTCTTTTTAAAGACCAATTTCTTATCTTTTGCCTGAAGTAGTTCAACAAGATACTTAATCACTGATCATGAAGTTTTTCATGTTGGTTGGAAGTGGTGCTTTGAAATGGTGCTTGATTCAACAAGTTAGACAAGCTTTTTCAAACTATCAAGGTTTTGCTTTCCTTAAGTGGTGGGATTAAGTCACCTTCATGCTGAGCATTCATGCTAGTAGCTCCATTTAGATTTGCATAATGCTGTCTTTAAAATAAACCAATGTAGTTGAAAAGCTATATAGTAGCTGTTAGCTAAATGAGCATCTGAAAGGTTCATCTACTCAAGATTTAGTGACAATAATCTGTTAAAGCATTTAGTAAATGAGTGCTTGAGTTTGTGGACCAGCACTAGATAGTAATTTGTGGCGACTGCAGAGATAACTAAATGAGTCTCAGGAAGGTGGTAGTAAAAGGACCATTGCCATTCCTTAGCATCTTCCATTACTTAAAATAAGCACCCCTCATCTACAGAAAATGTGTAAGCAAGCAAAGTAGAATAAGAGGAGACTTCTGAAGTAAATGTACTTTGAGGTGGAGAAGGCTTTCAATGGTACTTGCATAACTATTTTTTTACCTTATACAAAGATTATTTCATCTTTTTTAAGACAAGATCATTTATTAGAATCTCTCTTCATTTGCCTAATTAAATAGTACTCAAATTTAGGCACTCAACATTTGAGTTGAATATTATTTTACGTGTTATAAACAAGGCTGTGGTCAATTAAAGTAGACTTAATGAATCCTTATTCAGGGCAATGTAAGAAATGCTAAATTGAGATTAAAAACCAATGCATTGTTCATAAAATGAGATTAACTTTACTATGTTGTTTTGGAGCTTTTCTCATTTCGAGTTGTAGTTGATATGAAAAACTTTGAAGAAATTTTGTCTTCAGTTTCTTAAAGCATTTTATGGCTGATGTTTCTTTACTACTGTCTTGATCTTGATTGTGCATTACTTCTTGTTATCCTTTACTTTTTCTCTGTACTTTATTTTGATAGGAAAAATCCTTCCAGAAAAATAATATCAGTTATCATGTACTGTTTGAACTGTTGTCCAGTCCAGTGTTAAGTAATGTGTTGCCACTGTTGTATTAATGTTGGAAAATATAGGAGATTAAAAGAAAAATCAGTTACTGCTATCGTCTCAAGTGGTAAATCATAACAGATACTATGTAGAGATGGTTGTGTCTTGTTCTTTTAATGAGTTCTGCAGACAGCTGTAGCACTGTTTTATGTGTTAAAGGATGAGTGATGGTGGTGTTATAATTATAGTGACTAAGTGGTGACTTATATTTTTGTGCTTTGTTTTTTTAGATGTCTTAATCAAAACAGTCACTTAATACAAGGTAGAGACGACTAAACACTATCTGTACTCAAATGGCTTATATCGTTGTTTTTATCAGTCTTTTTGGTTGATATTATTGATTCCGGCTAACTGAATGATATTTTAGATAGTTGTAAGACTTGGGGAGGGATGGGATACTCTTGTCTATTAAAACTGACATGGTCAATGCACAAATACCACATCCACATAGTGAATGTAGCTATTTGGTGTCTGTGAAAGGGATCATCTCTGTGTTAAGTGTCTGATGTGAAGATTTTTAGAATTCCATTGCACAATTATATCCCTTTTCTCTGTGTGGAAAGGTCTTTGCAGAATGAAGCTACATACTACACATTTGTCAGAAATGTATCTTGAAAACATTTTTCACCATTAGAATGAAGGCTGAAGGTGGTATGAAAGTTGCCTTTGATACATATATTTTCAATCCCAGCATAAAGAACTGATCAGAGAGAGAAACGGTAGGTGTGTGCCTGTGTTTATCTGCCGTGCTTGACTTGTTAGCGAGCAACAGGAGTGATTTCTGTTGCAGAGAAACCAATAGTGGGCAGGTGGCCAAAGCTGCTTTGGCTTGCTGAGACACCACTGAGGAGCAGGATGCTGACCGAGTCCAGCTCGGGATTGTTTTGGGATGTAAGTGAGCAAGCAGCCCTGCCAGCTCTCCCTCTGCTCCGTGCGGAGCCGTGGTGCCAGCTGCCTGCAGCAGCCGTGTGGGCGGTCGGACGCCTTCCCTGGCACTGCCTTCAGGTAGAGATGTGAGCCGTGGTGTTAATCCTCTTCTGTTTACTCTGCCTCGCACCAAGGGAGAGTTTTCGCCTTCACTGCGTCACTGAATAAAAGCCATTTACGCAGTATGATGCTCCTTCTCAACTTTGTCACCTCTTCCACTCATTTAAACTTCTCCCAAACTAGCTTTTTGCACATCTGATGGTAAATGTTCTTGGTAGCACACGACCTTTTTCTGATATTGATTTGACCTTCAGGCAGAATTGTGTTGGTCTCTTCGGCTGCTCAGTTAAACTGTCTGATATTCTAGTCAGCTCTGTGCATTTCGTATCATCATTAAAAATCAGTAGAAGTTAATTTGAGTTATTTCTTCTCCTACATGTGCTTTTATGGACAAAGTGGGTGAGTTCATTGCTTGTTTGGTTCTGGCAGTAACATTTAATGGAGAAAGCATATGCTTGGAGCAGGCGTGCGAAATGCAGCTAGGGCGAAGGAGGCTGTGACCTGCTTGCAGGTTTGTTTTGATGTGTTCTCGATTCACGGCTTCCAGCGTGTTTCTGAGCACTACACTCTGCCAGGCTGATCAAAACATTGACTTTTTCTCCATTAGCTGCATCTTTTATTTCTTAGCTTCCTGTGGCTTCTGTGGTGCTGTTGGTCCCATCAGGAGGCCGTGCCAGGGAAGTTTGCACAAGGAATGCCTGCGGTCAATGCCAGCGAATCTCTCTATGCAGTTTTCCCTCTTTGAAGAACAGGATTTTTCTCAGTCTCTGCTGTGTTCTTCTGCAGTTGTGCCGTTCCTCATGATCTAGCAAGCATAATTAACTCTTCCCAGATGTGTGGTACCCCTGAGTAACTCTTCTGTCTCCAGACAAAACAAGTGTTTGTTTACTTTTAGCCACTTCAATGATGCTGCCTGAGGGAGGCATTCTCTGTAGGCCCAGTGCAATAGCAAACACCTTTTGAATACAGTAGAGGTTTGTTTTTTTTTTTGATTGACCTTGATATATGTTTCTTTCTCATCCCCATTTGTGGTGATGCAGAAAAATTAGAATATGACTGAAGAGATTTGAATACTCTAGAAATATATTTTTCAAAGAGACAGGAGCATGTATTTTCTGGAGGTACAAGTCTAGTAGCTCTTTCTTTTTCCCAGTGATCTTTATGCTTCTGATTTACTGTTAACAATAATAGGACAAAAATCCACTAATACATTTCATAGCTATTATCAGTAGCAGGAGATACATGAATAATATTGTAGCAAATTCAGTGATGATTTTAATGAGTGGGTTTTCCATAACGTCATAGTGTTCTGGGGGGTTCTTTTGTTCATATACGTGTGTGTACATATATATAAACATAAAGTAAACCTACAGACTCATCTGACTAATGTTTCATAATGTGATGCAGCACTGTTTCATAACCTATCTAAAGTAGCCCATTGCTTCTGTATCATTTCAAAGAACATCTGCATGTATTTCCAATGTTATTCATAATTCATCATGGTCAGAAATACCTGGGGTAAACCAGTATGCTGGTGAGAAAAATACACTGGTAATGGTAATGGAATAGAGGTGGTGTCTGTTTTGTTTTCCCCAAAGTTTAACAGCCTTAAATCAGTCATATAGAAGTTGCTTTTTTGTTGTTGTTATTGTAATCATTATTCATTTATTGTAGAATATTGTAGAATATGTAGTAATATTAAGGCAGGCTTCTTTATATGTAATGAAGCTGCTATGTGGTGATGCTGAAGTAATTATATATCCAGGATTAAATAAATTTATGTTATAAACCATGGGCATTTTGAGTTCTCTGAACCTCTGTTTTTATAAACAGATTGACAGTATTTTTGATTAACATTTTTGTCTCCCAACAAGATTTAATAATTTTTTTGCTTTCTTCCATCCTTGTAATATAGAGTAGAATATGAAACATTGTTTGTATGTTTCATTTGTTTACAGTTTAAATTAGTAAAAAATTTTTGTTACAAAAATTTCAATTTCACTTGTTAATTAAGATGGTGACTTCTGGTATGAGCTTGGAAACTTAATTCAAGTAGGCTGATTTGATTTGATTGTTGCTATATCCATAGAAACTCTAGCCCTGTGTCCATGGGATGTTTATAGCCTCTGTTACTGGATGCAACAAAGAAACAGCATACACATGGTGTAACATCCAGCCAATTATTTCAGGTCTGTGTGCTCATTCTGCTGTTTGCTTGTTTAGTATTACAGAAGGTGTTTCTATACCTTTTTCTTCTCTAAAAAAATTTAATTTTTACCTTCTGATATTAGGGAACAGCCCTTCTTAGTTACCATTCTTGTCTTGCGTTTTTACTTTTTCAAAGAAATTGCTGTGCTTTATACTTCTTTGGATTATGCATTTTGCTTCTGCATTCACACTGTGTGTAGTTGCTTCCATTATATCATGCCTGGTACAGTAACTAAACCCATAATGTAATGGGGAGGGTGCATTTAGTCTTAAAGTAGTCTCTTTCCTTTTCAGGGCTACAAATTAGTTTTCTTGGAATCTGATGCAATTATGTTAAAAGGTTCACTTTTAATTTTTACTTCTGAGGATCTCTGCTTCTCTATGTATTCTTTTTTTTTTTCTTGAGTCAGCAATAATGAGTCTTTAATTCTGGCAGATTTGGGCTGGAACCCAAACAAGAAACTACTTTAAAAAAAAAGGTAGAAAGGAATCCCAGCAGACAGCAAATGACACAATTCTTAATGTTTGTTGCCAGCTAGGAGTGTAAGCTTACAATGTTTTTGCTTGTTAGGGTGTGACTGCATGTGTTTATTCCTCTGCCATATGATCTCTGAGGGCAAGCTTGTGATGTAAAGTCCTTACAATTAACTTACTTTTACTTTTTAAGAGCCCAGTGTTTATTCCACCGCTGATGGAATACCTCAGGCGCAGTATGTAATCTTAACAACCTGGCTTTGTTTATAATAGTTATGGCTTTTTTCCTGTCAATAAAAAGCTCATCAGGATTTAATGCCACGTCATTTTGTGCTGTTCTGTGAAAATGTCTTTGTGTGAAAACTGAGTTGACTTTCGCTATTGCATTCCTGATGTTGTGCTGACATTTTGAGAAGAGTAAACATACAGTTGTGGGCTTGCCTGGTTTCTCTTGAAGTTTGTTGTTGAACCACTATGGCAATTATAAAATACTTACTAAAGGTGTAACGTTTTGACACACTTGTCTCAGAAAGCATGGTCCATATGTGCAAGCACAATGGATAACTTTGCTAGCATGATACCAACGAAGTCAACAGAACCAGCAGCAACTAAAGTTGCCTGAGTTTTGGTGGGTTAGGCCATTAGAGCACTGTTGTGGTTATTTTTTGGTACAGCTGTGCTGTGTGTAGCAAACATGCAGCTACATTGGGTGTTTAGTTCTCTGTATGTTGGTGACTAGATCAGGACCCTGTTTGATATCATGTTTCAGGTGCAAATTTAGTATTACTAGCCTCTCAGTTATTTTACTATCTCCAAAACATATTTCAACAATTAGTGGGTTCTGTTTGTCTGTTCTTCGTTCGAGCTAAGGATGAGTTCTAGCTTTTGTGCTTCAGCATGTACACTTTAAATGTAGGTGAATGTACCACTTAAAAGTCTTAAGAGGGTGGATGAGGCATGTTTCCTTCTATACTGTTTTGTTTCCTTGTGTGCATGGTATGGTGTGGGACAAAAAGGCTATCACACCTGCCCTGATTGTGTCTTTGCTTAATGGTATTTCCTATGTGAGAGAGGTAATGGAGGGAGAAAATTAAAACTAGTGTTGAGATCGTTTAGGAATTCAAATATTTTTTGTTGCTGAACTTTAAACATGTAAATTGAAGTGTTTTCTGCTACATCTGCTTCTGGAGGTTTTAAAATCAAAGTAAAAACAACAAAGTGCAATCCTAGAGCAAATAATCAGTTTGGATTGTTTTTTCTTGAAGAGTTTTGTATTAAGTACATTTTAATGTTCATTATTAAAAAAAAAAAAAGGGTAAAAAAAAAAAGCCAAAACTCTGAAGAGCTCTGTACCTCAGATTTAACTTTGACATTGATGATTTGGTACTTGGAGATAACCAGTAGGGAATCTGTATTCATTATATGCTTTCTTTTACCAGCTGTCTCTTTAGTTTTTGATATGACATTATCTGTCAAAATAGATACTGCTTGTAGTTGGCCAGAATATAAACCATTCAAAAAATGTTTGCAAAAAGTTTAGTAGAGATTTAAGAAAAAAACTTTTCCGTCAGTGGACTTTTGGACATGAGAAGGCAAGGGAGGATTTCATGCAGTCTTGTAACCCTGTGTTGTCAGGTGTAAGGTTTGAAAGCAAGGACAGAATTTTGGGCTCTTTCTTTTCCCCTCAGATTTGGACAGTGCATTGGAAGGAGGTTGTTTGAATTAAATGGAATAGGGATGGGATCTGAAGCAGGAGGGCTTGGCAACTAAACATGAGCTGAATGGATGATGAGGGAAACAGAGAAGAATTTAGAAAGGAGGAACTAGAACAGTTGGGAGAGTGATAAGGGCTGATGTTGGAGAGGAGGTGGGGAGGAAGATATGCAAAAGTTTGTGTTTTTATACTTTCACTGTCTGCAATTCAAGCTTGGAATAATTGACATGTTTTATGTATTTACCATTTACTTACCAAGTTAGTTAGGTCTTGAGTCACTGTAATGTTGGTCCAGATAGAAATTCATGACTTCTCCTGCCTTACTTCCTTATTATCATTGGAAAATATTTGCAAGCGTTGTAAATCTATGGTGAATCTAGTAAATATCCTTCTTATTTGTGAATTAATACAATTCCAAATGATGCAATTTTGTATTCTACCCTAAAAATAAATGCAACTTTCTAAAAGAAGTGTTGTCTCACAAATCCTTGAATTCATGTAGTATGTGTGGATTTACATTCAAAAGGATCTGTAAATGCATCTTGTATTTTATATGTTTCTAATAGTCTTCCAGTTGCTGTCATGGAGTGAAATGTTTCTGCATTTAATTATTTACTAGGCAACAGTAGTGGGGCTTGGAAATGCATAAACTAATAGTGGATAGAGTTGGTCTGGAAACTGAGTTGTTAGGGAAAACATTCTGCTGAAAGAAAATACGGTATTTAACTAAATTCTAATTCTCTTTGAATATCTCAGAATAATCAGAAACTGTTGATCTCTTTAAGAGCTGTACCTTAAGGGTGGGTAAAGCTGTGTGCATTCACTAGGATACTATCTTGCAGGTTGACTGCTGATGTTACCTTGTGCTGGTTTAGAACGGGAAAGGCTTTTCTCCGTAGCAGCTTGTATGGGACTCATACCTTTTGGATATATGATGAATGAGTTTTGATGACATACTGGTGTTTTAGGAATTGCTAAAGAATGTTAACATGGAGTTGGGGCCTCTTCTGCTTCTCATGCTGCCCCAGCAGCGACTTGTCTGGGGGTGCCAAAGGAGATGGGAGGGGACACGGTTGGGACAGCTGACCCCAAATGCACCATACCGTGCCCAGCAACAAAGCATGGGGAGAGGGGGAGAGGTTTGCCAGCACTGCTTCTTCTCTGGGACTAGCTGAAGTTCAGTAGGTTGGCTGTTGATGAGCAGTTGTGGGATTTTTGCATTATTTGTGGTGGTTTTGTTGTTTTCCTTTCAGGAGTTTTCTTTTTCTTTTTATACTACTCCTTTTTCCTTGTTAGGCTGTCTTTATCTCAACCCATGAGTTTTTGCACTTTTGCCCTTCCAATTCTCTCCCCATCCCAGTGGTGGGTGGGTGGTGAGCCAGTGGCTGTGTGGTTCTTGAATGGGATTAAACCATGACATGAACCTTCCCAAATGAACTGAAGTTATCAAAATGAGGTCTTGAAAAGTTTGGCTGATTGTCTGCTGAATGTTTGGAGTTAATATGAGGTAGTGATCTAGACTTTCACATGCTTTCAAGATCTGCCAGTGGCATGTTGTATAGATTGCTCTATTTGTGCTTTAAGGGTTTGCTTGCTTGTTTGGACCCTTCACCATATTTGTGTTAGATTTGACATTTTGCTTCTCTATTTCACTTTGACTTCTTCTGGAATCTACAGTATTACAAAAACTATTTGATACTACTGCTCATGAAGTTGAATCTCTGTAGTGAAGTTGAATCTCTGTAGTGAAGTTAAGGCTGCAGAGAGCCTGCTACAGTTGAAATTTTTCTACTCCACACATACATATTGTAAGATGATTGTATGGGTGTTGTTTAATAAGCATATTGTTTGGTTTTAATATACAAGATTATAGTGTCCTGTCACTATGTCCTCAGTATGTTTTCTTTTGAAGTCCAAGCAGTATTTATTTTCTGTTTAAAAATAAAATTAGAGATTTTAACTTTGAAAGGAGACAAAAAAGGTTCCACTATTCTTGTTTCTCACTGGTTCATTCACCATTTAGTCTTGCTTAGTATACAGATCTGAATTTAATCTATGTATAAAAATATATTAATGCACTAGTTATGTTGTATTAAATATTCTAATAATGTTTAAATATATATAAAGGAAAACAGTACTTGAAATCTCTGACAGATAAAGAGGTGTTAAAAATTTACCAAAATAATTTGCATTTTGCACCACTATAAAATAGATCATTATTTTTATCTAACTGTAACAGGATAGTGTTATTGAAGCACAAAAGCTATGTAGCTATAGCATCTGAGCCTTGTTAGCATAACAAATGTCACCCACTTAATGTTGGCCACTGTACAACTTTATTTTCAGATGATTACTACAGTGCTATGTTTTGTAATAATAACTGCATCCACAATTGGAGCATCTGTGTGGCTGGTGTTACAGGGCAAACACAGAGCTGTGGCTATGGGCACAAATGCAAGTGTATTTGTTTTATTCCAATGTTTGTCACAACCAAGTCTTTTTTTTTTTTTGGAGGCAAAGGCTTTGTAGTGGAAAATTATTTCTTACTGAAAATCTTGCACTCTTAATGTTGAGTTCTTAGAAGAAGAGAAAATGTTACTGCAGGCTAGTCATTTATGTAGTTAAACACAGCCTAGATGTAAATAATACATATCTGTCAAGTTACTCTGTGTGGTCATTTTGATTTACCACAACATGCGTGGTAAACCTCGATGTCATCAGCAGTTTGTGATGGCTGAACTGTGGTTCTTGGTGAAGGTGGGTGTGTTTAGATGGGAGAATGCAGCCTGTTGTATCAAAGTTTGGTGGGTTGGGACTGGCCTCCTACTTGACCTGTGTAAGCATGGCTGTGGTCTCTTCAGACTCTATAAAGGTGGCTGTGGTCTTTTCTGGACCAGAGTGGGTGTCTGAAGAGGGGCTGCAGTGAGTGAAGATGAAGGACATGATAACTCCTAGACTGTGCCACCCTCTTGGGTGTCAGGCTTTTTGCTTGGAAACAAATGAGCTTCTGGGATAACTTAAGTTTATTTTAAATATTTAGGGACAAATTTGTCTTGGAGTTGAGGGGAAGAGTACTATTGTTTCCCCTCAGCTGTTATTCAGTACAGCACACCCCCTGCACACCATCCTCAAGTACTAGAAATAGCAATGCTGAGATGAGAGGGAAGGTTGTCATATCTCACCCTAATGCTTCTGGCACTATCCCCTTATGTCAAATCAAGTCAGTAAATTATTGAGGAACATATGTTAACTCTAGGAGGAAGCTTATTGGCACATTAGTGTCTATATGGCTCTCTCAACTAATGAATTAAGCTAAGTTCAGAGTTAATATTTAGATCAAGGGCAGAAAAGATTATCTGATCTGACTCTGTAGAGATTATATTGCATTCCAAAACTGTGAAGGGTGGATGACAAAATACTGAGCAGGATTGTTTCCTTCATAGCCCAAGCAAGCTGAAGTTCCTAAGGAAAATAATAAATACTTCTCTACAAACAGAGCAGTAAATGTAGTGAAGTACTCTGAAAAATTCCTCTTTATTCAGGATTTGTCTCCTACAGGTAAAGTTGAATTCAGGTCACAGTTCAAGAGATAAGGAGTGGATAAACTCCCCACTGCAGTAGCAATTTGTGGACAAAATTAATTTCTATTTTTTGCAGTACATAAGCCTGTGCTACTCCTGAACAGCTTCAGGAGACATAACTGAGATAGATGGAGGATCTATCCAAAGACTGAATCCAAAGTTAAAAATACATGTCTTTGAACTTTCTTTTGTCACGTCTGTTGGTCATAAACTTCTAGCTCCAAAGTAAAATGATCAAAAAATGTAAAGTTTCTGTTTGGTTGTTGCCAATGATGGGATAGAAAACCTACCCTAAAACGCTTTACTATGCTAAATAGTATACTATTTTACTTTACTAAAATGCCCCACTGGGACAATATGTTATTAGTTGTAGAAGTTGTTTTGCCCTCGGGAGAAACTGATCGAGGCAGAAATGTGCCTGTGGCGGGCAGGAGCAGCGGTGTGTGGCGCCAGGGGCTGGCGGTGCGGGGAGGATGCCGAGCCCGCAGTGTGCCCTGGCGGTGCGGGGAGGATGCCGAGCCCGCAGTGTGCCCTGGCGGTGCGGGGAGGATGCCGAGCCCGCAGTGTGCCCTGGCGGTGCGGGGCGGGGAGGATGCCGAGCCCGCAGTGTGCCCTGTCCGTGCGGGGAGGATGCCGAGCCCGCAGTGTGCCCTGGCGGTGCGGGGAGGATGCCGAGCCCGCAGTGTGCCCTGGCCGTGCGGGGAAGATGCCGAGCCCGCAGTGTGCCCTGGCGGTGCGGGGCGGGAAGGATGCCGAGCCCGCAGTGTGCCCTGGCGGTGCGGTGCGGTGCGGGGAGGATGCCGAGCCCGCAGTGTGCCCTGGCGGTGCGGTGCGGGGAGGATGCCGAGCCCGCAGTGTGCCCTGGCGGCGGCGGCGGCCAACTGCAGCCCGGGCTGCGGGAGCAGCGCTGCCAGCCCGCACACCTTCCCCGCCGCGCTGCTGCACAGCCTCGGCATCCCTCCTGCCACAGCCGGGGCAGGCTCGTGGAGGGAGTGACATCCCTCCTCGGCAGGAGTTGGGGAACACCGTCTACAGCCAGGAGACGTTTTGTTCTGTCTAAAGAAAAGGAAGAAGAAGAGAGAGAAGAAACTTTGATGCTGTCTTCAGCGGCCTCTGCGTGTTTGGCCGCAGAGAAGATGCACAAGGTGCACAGTGGAAAATGAGAAGCGTCAGGCATCAGCTGCAAGAAAAGCATGCCGAATACGTAGTGGGATGTGGGAGGGATAAACCTCCCCGAGAAGAAGTGGAATTGCCATCCTCAGGGTTGTCTGAACTCACCTGGATCTGAGCAGCTGACTAGCATAGAGTAGGGGGGAGGACCAGATGACCTCACAATGTCCAGTTGGACTGGAATTGCTCTGCAGCTGGCAGACTTGAAAACGATAGATCCTCACCAAAAGTGGTAGAAGGTCTCAGACTTGCCTTGAAAGTTCTGAAAGTACTTGCTATGGGAAGATGCTCAGGAATTTGACTTAGTGGCACCATTCTTGGGAGCAGTTCTGGACTGCTTATTACCTGAAAGGGTTTGTTTTTCTCTGTATGATATCAGTTGGAACAGATAATTTCTATGAGATATGAGTATGTCATAAGGTGATACCTATGAGACATTAATATATTACATAACCTGATTGGTTTAGCTGCTGTTTCTATCTCCTTCCTATATCTTTATTGCTAGGATGCATTTGAGATAGCTTGCAAATTTACTCCATGGAGCTCACCCTGCTGGGACAGTGCTTGGCTCTTCTACCTTTTCTTAGAAGCAGTTCCCCTCTCAAAAAAACGTTTAGGAGCAATTAACCAAAATGTGTTTTCTTCCATTCTTGTTTTGTTCTCTTCAGAACAGCATGATTCTAGCAAACGCTCATAACTGCATATGGGTCTGTAGCCTAGGGCATAATGGTTAATTTAAAGAGGATAAATGGATACATTGTACTTTGGTTTAGACTGAATTTTGCTTATCGAGAACTGAGTGAACTGAAGTTGCTTTGCAAAACACCAATTCACAGCTACTTGCCAGTGACTGACTAGTGAATATGTATCTGTATTACTTTTTTTTTCAACTGACTCTAGTCAAGGATGATTACTTGGATGCAATTTGTGTATTGAAGAAAAACTTGTCGATTTATTTCTTGAATACTCAGAATTTGTAGCTGTTGTAAAGCTTTTTCAGATACATACTAAAGAGTTGGGAGTTTGTTTGGTTAGAGTGGAGTGGTTTGTTTTGTAGCACCTAAGAATCTTGACTGCAAAAAGGATTGTGTGTTACACAAAGCATGATATTACATGCAGAACAAGTTCCTCTGCACTTGTGAAGAAATTGTGTTGCTAAAAGGGATGGTAAATTGGGGAGTGAAGCAATCAAAACAGCTTGTCTGAATCTACTCAAAACAGGAATAGAAACTCAATCCAGTTAAATGTGGCCCTGAAATTTGGTCCTAAGTCTTCTGAACTTTCTGTCCTTTGGTGTATCCTTTCTCTTTTGGTTAAGTGTCTCTCGGTTTGGATACTTCATTGTTATATAGGCATCTCTATTCCTTTGGTCATGTTTTCGTTGATTTTCTTCTCTTTGTGATGCATTTTTTCAAATTTGGGTTTGGATGATGTTTTTTGTTTGTTGTTTTGTTGGGGTATAGGGAATGGTTTTGTGGGGGTTTGTTGTTTGGGGTTTTTTTTAAATCTGTGACCTTTGTTACCACATTGTAATGCACAGGACAAGAGACAGTATGAATCCACAGAAGCACTTACAAGTCCTTCTCTAAGTTAAGCAGCTAAGGCAGTTTATGCTAACAGAGTATTCTTAAATCGTGCTGCATAAATAACTCATTTAGTAAGACAGTCTTTCCACATTTCTTAAACAGTGCATTTACAGGTTATTTAAGCTTGTACTGTCCACTCTTATGTGATCTAAGTGTTGCCTCTTTTTGTGGCGTAATAGAAATTGTAGCTGAACTTGACATTTACTCAGCTTAATTTCTTTTTTTTAACCTTTTTTCTGAAATAGTCGGTGCCTAAATATAATTTAAAATATCTTAAAATCTACAGCATAATTCAAGAAAATTATGTGAAATTGGGGAAGACCAGTTTATTAAAGCTGATAATTAAAACCTTGCTTTGTAGGAAGGACCTTAGTAGGTTAAATGTGAGGTTAAGTGCAAGAGATTTATTCAAGTTAGCTTTGTTTCTTAAGCATTCTTAAGCATTCACCTAAGGCATTTATATATAGGTCATAGCGCATGGGGAGGGTTTGAAAATTTGAAATAAAATTTCTAACTTTCTTCTATTGTATTTCAATAATTCTTTTTATGCTGGTGAGATTCTGAAGGCATGTTTCACAAGGCATGCAGGTGACAGAATTGACATTGTTGCATTCTATTTTGCTATTATTGATTTATCAGTATTACTTAATCTTGTCTTTCCTGCTTGATTATATCACAGAGATTTTGGATAAATGTTAGTACCTCTCGATCCAGATTTCCGTGAAAGCAAGTACTTATTCTGTGCTGAGAAAGTACATTCATTGCGTAGATGGGATGAAAGATTAGAGCAGAATTATTTGATTGGCAGCAGTAATATACAGTGGCATGCTTTCCACCTTATTATTTTTGTCAAAAAAAGATTAATTTTGAGTTGTGTTAGTTGAGTCTATGAAAAGTCTCCTTTAAAACTTACCTTATTAATATTGCCTTTTTAGCAATTAACACCTACAACTCCTTTAACTAAAGACTTTTTTTTTTTCATTTTTTCTTATTTACTTCTGTTGCTGCTGTTTTACTGTGAGGACTGCAGTTCACTGAGGTGTACTGTGGAGGAGGTATCTTAAGTGACATATGCAATACCTCATCATGTAATACTAGATTTTATTCTCTCTGCTGTGTTTTTCCAGCCAAATAGGGGAAAACATTGAAACCCTGGCTTTGAGATGTATAAGCATCAGTGGTTGTGGTATTTGATAAGGCTTTTTGGTGGCTTTTGCTTTCCGCTCTTATCTTGTTGAATGCCAACAGGCTTTCCTGGCTAGCACTGCTTAGGCTTTGGTCACTCCTGCAATACTTGGCCTATATAAAGGAATAAATCTGCAGCTTTGGGATTTCTTGAATGTATTGTGTGAGTTTATAGGATCAGTGCAGTATCATGGTTGTAAGGATCATTGCATCTTTTGAGAAAAAAATTTCTTAGCGTTTGCTAGTAACCTCAACTCCTTTCTTCTATTTTCATTAGTCTGTTTCAGGCACACAGAACTTTCATTTTGTTCACAATAGCTCTCAATTAAAATTCTGGTCTTGCTGCTCACGTTGCCTCCCAGGGTGTGTTTGTGAGGTAGAATCCACTGTCATTGTAGCATGAGAGTGTACAGAGCCCGTCCTTTCCTTGGGGCACTCAGTAGATATTGTTCAAAATTCCATTTGCTGTCTTCCCACTCCTAAGAGTTTTTCCAGGTTTGACTGGAAAGGTGTCTCTCCTCACCAAACACAACATTGGTGTCTGTCAATTGTTTTGAAGATGCTAATAATGTCACCTGCAATTGTCATAATGCAATTCTGTCACCTGCATGCCGTCTTCATACTTGACCAATTTATTAATAAGCCCATATACCTCGCCTTTGGTCATGGAACCACATGCACTGTAAGGTGTGCTGGAAACCTTTACACATGGGATCCTTTACACTGATTGTCTGCTGTGCCATGCACCATACTGGGTTTGAGCTAAAAATGGAATGGCTTTGGACGTGACTGAATCCCAAATTTGTGCAATGGGTGCCAGCATGGGACTCTTGCTGGAAATCATACTAATATGCTTCCCATGGGAAGTGCAACTGTGTCTGCAGTTTCCTGGTAGTGGCTTCTTCCATGATGCACAATGTTCCACAATGGTGTGTAACCTGCATTTTAGTGCTTGTAAATTTAATTTGCGTTCAAGGCTTAGCCAAACTGCCCTAAGAGATTATGCTAATGTAAAACTTCTATGTCTGAATTTCCTAGTTGGTTCTTTTTTCACTTGTGTCATGGAAGTTGCTGTGCAAAATGCCATAAATACGCTTTTTCTTAGTGTTTAAGAGAAAGTAGTATTTTGTGTAAAGGTAGATTTTTACACAAAACAAGTGTGTTGCTGTGTATTGTACTGATGGAGATGTAATAGGAAAGACAGGTTAGAAGAGATGTGAAGGTAAATAGTATTTGAGGTTTGTTTTAAAGAAGATATAAACAATAAGTGGGTAACTTAAGAAGAAAGGTCAGTGAAGAAAGTAAGAAAAGCAGAGGGTGAAGAATCAGAAAAAAATGTCTGAGCCAGGATGATTTGTTTTTGTTTTTTTTTTAAATCATAATTACTTTTTGGTAGTTATGATTAAAGAAAAATTAAACAAATACACTTGGGAAAAAAACAGATTACCATGTTTGCAGTCCTCTAGGTCATTCCCCTTTAAGCTGCTCTTGGAAAAAAAACTTTCCAGGTAGTTAATACACAACTGTATGCTTCAAAGGAGATCAGAAACTGAATCTAATTAAAGAGCATTGCAGCCAACAGCATTCTGAAATTGAGAGATTATTTTTATATATTTGGCATAGGATTGTTGGTCTTTTTCCAGACTTGCTGTCTCTTGTTTGTAATACAAGGTGTTGGCTTTCATCCAGTTTGAAACAGAGGGGTCCATGTTTAATGGCTACTGAAGTCAGCAAAATACTTGTACTCTGGTGTTAACAGAAGCTCAGTACTGTGTAAACTCTGACTTTCTGCTTTTTTGTTGTTTTGACATTTAATTCCCTCTGTGGGATGTTGCTGCTTTAAGGTAGAATAAGGGATGCTGTAAGAGGGTGGTGATATCTAGTAGCATTTAGTGGTGGACTTGAAGCTGTGTTTAATTGGTATAGTTGAATATTTTATTTATGTACCTGTGTAGTCCTGTGCAGGCACCTGTTTAGTGATGAGCTGAGGAATAAAGACTGTGGATATTGCATGATTCTCAACTTGTCTTAGAAGTCATCTGGCTTCTTACATTTTGTGCAGCAGTACTGCAGTGGAACAAACCTCTCATCCTGTGATTCCTTGTGGTCCTACTGTGTGTGAAGGCTGGTTATGAATCCATGCACACATGTACACATGCCACTCCCCACCATCCCTGAAATGTGTAGGCATTTCTGGTGAGGATGCTGCTGTAGTTTGAAAGCAGGACGAGTAAGATGATTCTCAAATTTCTAGGTGTCTGTTTATTTTTCCAAACATGTGTTAAAAACCTGTGGTCAAGCAGTTGGGTAGCTGTCTTCTCAAACTTAAGCTGTCTGGATCTTAGAATAAAATTAAATTTCTTGTGCTTCTTTTGTCTTTTGGGTTTTTTTTTTTCCCAATAGATATTTTGTTTTTCCTTTTTTTTTGTGTGAATGACAGTTGTAAAAATGCAGAAACACATTCAAACTAGCACTGAAAATAGGTATTGCAAGCAGGAGCTCAGAATTCGGTGGAATTCCTTGCATGATTTTTACATGCTTCATTTAATTTTATTTTGCCTAGTGCAAATGTTCTCTGGAGTCAAGAAAGCACAGTTTCTATTATATTTATTTATTCCGTATTTTTACATGGAATATGAGAAAGTTGCCTTCAGTACAAGAACCCAAGAGCAGAGTGCTTTAGCTTCTTTTACATTGGAGCCTTTGGATAAGCTGCTTATTTTTGCATTTTGCATTTTAAATGTCATATATGGCAGTTTATTAGAATACTTTGCCTTTGGAGAAAAGATAATGTTTTATGTGGAATATCCACCATTTCTGTGTTCAGTGAAATGCTCCTAACCAGAGTTTTGTTAAGTGTCATTTCTCAGCAAAAATAAATCTGCTAAGAATCAATATCTACTTTTTCTGGAGGTCTGAGCTGTTTAAATTCCTTCAGGTTGACAATTTCTCTTCTATTTGGAAAGGTGGACATTTGGAAACTACCCAAAAGTTTGTAGAATCTCTTCACTGCAAGACACCAAGAATTTCTACATCAGAATTAACTCTGTCAGTAGAGATTTCCCCTAAAATTATAATGGCTCCTTTTTGCTTTGCTGTCATATTTTTTATTATAGGTAGAGTTTTTTTCTGTTGTCCTAAGTAATGCATGGAAATGTTCAATAATGATGCAGGTTTAGTAACTGATAAGTAACAAAGCAACAGTTAATTGGCATTAAAACTCATTCTAGGGAGATAAACTTAACAGAAATATTAATGTTTAAAAATAAATAAAGGAAAAAAGCAAGAATTTGGGAAGATCTCTGGCTGTATGGAAAATCTTGTACAATAAAAATGTGTTTAAATTCTAAATTAGAGAGGTTATTTAGAAGGGCTTAGGAAGAAGCTACCTCAGAGAAGTCAAGGGAGATGAACCATAGCAGTCAGAGTGTGAAAATGTCTTGAAACGGCGTTGGCCTTCACCATTGAAAGCAGTCACTCTCTGTTTGCCTAAAAGAAGGAAACCATGCTTCTCTTTGTAGTTTCTGACTACTATGGTATCTTAGGTTAGTAACGAGAAGACCAAAATGTTGAACAGGGTTGATTCTCCTATTAGTATGCACCTTGAGTGTTCTTGTGAAAGAATTTTAGAAACAGGTGGTTGAGCCTCTAATAAACATACAGAGGTTAAGCTGGTAAGAGACAGAGGTTTTTTGAACATTATAACTAGTCTGCATATTGGAGTTTACTTGCCAGAACTGTTTTAAAGCATTTAGGCTCTTCTTTTACTGTGCCTGGGTTTGGGGTTGTGGGTTCTGGTGGGGGTTTTTAACATTAGCAATTATCAGAGAGAACTAAAATCACGTACCTTAAATTTATTTGTATTAACAAAGCAAAGCACTGAGGGGCGGACAGAAATTGCTTCAATTTCACTAACAACAAAAACTAAATTTCTTTGAATATCAAACCCCTCATTTCTGAGTTAATGTTTACAACTCTGTTGCTTTTGTTAATCAGCTCTAGAAAACTGATTGCCCTTCCTGCTGTTCAGTCTCAGTTGCTAGCTTCATACATATGTGAATTTTTATTCTTTGTAAACTCATGTATGTATTTTCATTTTAATTTGCATTTATTGCAAATGCAAATGTTTTCTAAGGCCTTGTTCTGCTTATGTTTTTAGACTTTGAATAAGAAGCAAAGAGTAATTTGAGACATTAGACTGGGTGTGATTATGTGGTAGAGTATTCTTTGGTGCTCCTTGCATCCTAAGCTGCCTGCAGAGCTTTGTCCATTGGGAGGTGTACAGTGTGTCCTCAAATTCAAATCCCTTTCTCCTCATCACATCAAACTGTGCATTACAGTGCTTCTCCTTCAGTGAGCATTTGTGATTATTTCTCCAGATATCAGCTAGGCTCATGTTTTCTTAAGCTGCATTAGGCAGAATTGTTCCAAATAGTTGTGCTTTATCATTATTTTGGTACTCATTCAACGTTACCTTTGGTTCTGCAGCTGAATGTATTGTTGCAATAAGTAATACTTTCTGCTTTAAGTAAATCCTCTACTGATGTACATTTTTGTAAGTCATCAAAGCATGTGCAGTTTATACTGATTATAAATCTAATATTTCCATTTTTGGTTTGTTCCCAGAACTCTGTAGGTGAGACCATCTCATTACTGTTTACATACTCTTTGAAAATTTCAGTTGATTTGCCATTATAAAGATTGAGCCAATAGTAGTAGTACCATTCATCCAGCATAATAGGCTCTCTTATATAAAGAAATTACAATGTACCACGTTATTCCAGCCGTGACAATATTGAAAACATTTAAAAATGTTATTTTACAATAGAGGCAACACAGCTGCAAATCTCACTACAGCTATCTGCTCATTTCTCCAACTAACTTCTGAAGGATTTTCACTACTGAAGTTTAAAGGTGCTTTATTTCTATTGAAAGCAGTGCAGTTAGCAGTAGAAATGGATCCTGTCCCAGGGATGGCACAGCTTCCCCTGTTCTGTGCAGTGGGCTGGGCTCAGTCCTTCATGTGCAGTTCTGTCAGGTAATGTTATCCATTGTTGATTTGGATTAACTTGTTGGTGTCAAGCTAATACATACTTGTTGAAAGCAGGTTTTGAATGAAATGGAGGAAAAGTAAAATTTCTTTTGGGTTTTCAAGACCTGATTTTTTCTAAGCATAACAGAGGAATGCTGTGAACTGGGAGGTCTGAACCCAAATGGAACTACTGCCACAAACACGATTGTTTTTATAGAACTTGCATTTCCATTTAGATGCAGGTGTTTGACAGGTCCTCATTGAGTCTATTAACTTTCTTTGGAAGACATCAGTTTGGAGTCAGGATTATTTGTGATTCTGGTGTGGTGTTTTTTGGGGTCTGTTTGTTTGTTTGTTTTGAATTACCACCTTTCTTTTTAATATTTCCAGTACAGGAAAAGAAACTAGTTCAGGAAATGTAATGATGAAATTGTAATAGCTTTGCTATCTACCCAAAGGGGATTATTGTCTTCCTTGACTGTAGCTGTCTCGAGTGATAAAACCCTTTTTCTGGTTATTTGGTCCTCAAAATGGAAAATCTGTAGTGACTACTGTGCTGCAAAGTTGTGTATCAATTAATGCATGTTTCTTAAAAGTGGTATCTGTGACTCTCTTTTTGTGTGTGATTTTTTTTTTAACCCAGGTTAGTTCCAGGCTGTTTTATTACGAGAAGATTAGGCTATAATGTGTCTAAGACAGGTTGCCCCTCTGTGTAGTACATAAAATGTGGAGCACCAGAATGCTGGGAAGTGTAGCAAGACTCATTTAGAAAATAGACTGGATTTGAAATAAAGTTCAGTTTTAGGTAAAAGGTCAGGCTCTAGTTCCCTTTTTTATTTGTAGCAGTTCATCCGTATACAGTACTGTGCATATTGTATGTGTAAGTTAATCTCATTTTTTAATCTACTATAACTGCCCTTTTGATTCTTGAAAATCCTTTTGGGTATTTTGCATTCCGATATCGATCCCTGTCTGTCTGACTGCTTCAGCTGGGTAATCATTTTTCTTGTTTATCCCTAATCCTTTTAATATTTCCTTCCTGCCACTGTATAACAGTACAGTATGCCTATTGTTTGGAATGTATCTCAATGATGACTGTAAGACTCTACAATAAAAGTGGCTGTGTTTTAGCCTAGATTTCACAAAAATGGTTTACACTGAAACAAAAATGTGAAGCAGAACACGTGCATTCAAGGCATGTGTGCCAACTGTAGTGCATTGCTTTGTTTAGTCATGCAAAATGTTCCTCTTTATAAACCATATCCTATTCTGAACTGCTTAGAAAAATGAAATATGAAGCTTGCTATTTCAAAGTGCTTTTTATTCTGTGTTCTCTCTATGGACCTGACAGAAAAAAAAGTATTCCCTCCATCTCTGTGTATATACACGTCTGTGTATATGCATATGTATTAAAATTTTTATTTTAAGGAATCAACTGTAGAACCATTTAGATATCTCAGTGGAAACATTTGGACCTGAGAAATACCAATTTCTCTTCAGCCATCTCCTCCATTAAAACATTCTGCCCTCGTTTCTATGGTGACTGAGTAAGAGCATCACATGAAGTTCTGACAAAATGATAAAAATTCCTCCCTGAAATGGTTTCCTGAGAAGCATGGATCTGTTCCATTTCACCTGAAGTATAAGAAGACCCTCCCATCCCTGACAGGGCTTTTCTTCTCTGTTTCTCCCACACCAGATAATACCCTAAGATCCTTTCACTGTAGTAACCAATGTTTTAACTGTTCTGCTTTTCTCATTAAAAAAACTTGGCATGTACTTTCTCTGCGTGTCACAGCAGAGCATGCAAACATAACGAAGGAAAAAGACTTGATACAGAGGTGAAAGTAAAAGTGTTTAATTTTTCTTAAGGAGCTATTTTTATTTCCATGCTTCTTTGGTATTAACGAAGATGGGGAAGGTTGGGATATGGTTTGGCTTGGTTGGTTTTTGTTACAACTGCTCTATTTTAACAAAAGGAATGGAAAATGCCTGAGATCTAGACTTCCTATATTCAGTGACTTAATAAAAACGTATCTAACTATTACCCAGTTTGAGTATTGCATAAACCTTTCAGGAAGGTAAAGAAGCTGCCTTCTCTCAAAGAAAGCATTGGTTGCAGCATAAATGCTTCAGTAACTTGCTATTATACCTCCACTTCCCCCTAATAACTTTGTACAGTCATGGGAACTATAATTTTAAAAATACATCGTAGTTTTTGATGTGGGGAAACTTTGTGACAAAGTTCTGAGTTTATGGCTGTTGCTTTATGACAGACACTTTCTAAAATTAATTGAAAGAAAAAACCCCAAATCCATATCTTGATTTCTTCTTATTATTATATCCTTTGAAGATTGTTCTCCTCTCCATCATGCACTTTATAACAAGCATGCTGTGGCTGCATGAAAGGTCAGTTTGAATGTTGTTATGTCTCAGCTTCTGAGATGCTCAACTTTTCTTGTGCACTTCTGAGATGACAGTGAGAATTTTTTTGAGGCATCCTAACTTTTTAAGTGAATTATGCCTGTTTTAATAATAAAGCACACAGTGCATTGTATCTTGTTCAGCTATTCTTTTTCAATTATACTTTGTAACTTAGGTTATTCTTAATAATTGTAGGGTGTACTCTCTCATGTGCCGAATAACAGCAAGTTCTTCTTGCAGGCTTGTAGTGAAGCCTGAACAAGTAAGCCTGAACCTTCAGACCTACAGAAAGTAAAGTTTGTCTTGAGATGAAAAACTTCTACCAGAAGTAATTTATGTCTAAACATAACACTGTCACTGGTAAACTGAAGAACTTTGTTTGAAATTATTTCTAGAGCTGCCTTTTAGAGTAGGGATCAAGTTCGTTTCCAAGGATAGAAGTCTTATTTGGAATTCATCAAAATGTTAGTTTTTCTGTCTGGATTGTGTTCCGTTTATTAAGAATGTTGTATTTCTAGCTACTTTAGCTACTTTTCTGAATTTCTTAAGAAAATTGTCTGTCTCAGAGTAGTTTGCTAAAGCTTGATTGATCCAGACTCTTCCTTTATCTCTGTAGAGGTTCTTTGTTGGCTCAAGCTGCTGAGATGTCAGGGATACCAGAACGCTTCCAGCTTCGGTGGTGTTTGATGAAAGGCTATAAAGAGAATGTGTCCCACAGAGAAACCTCATCAGAAAATCAACCAATATTTTCTGTTCTTTGTGTAGCTATTTGAAATGCTGCTTTTTTGAACATAGAGGCAGCGCTTGCAGCCAACTGTGTTTTTTCTTAGTGAGTTGTAGGTTATCTGTTCAAACTTCTATGGGAAGCGTGATGGATGCATCCCTGAAAAGTGATTGTTCTTATTAATGGTAGGGGTATTTTTTTAAAGGACATACTGAAATGCAATTGAGTTTTATGCTATAGCAATTTTGCTTTCTCTACATGCACTTAGGGTTGTATGAAATTCTTCTTTGAAGGAATTTGCACTATGGATGAGAACAATGTGACACATATATCTTGCTGTGTAATCTGTTTGTTAAGAGGCCCTATTATTCAGGAATATGTATATATTTGCTGTACTAATTTGTTTCATAGTAAGTCTATTATATAGTCCCATGTAGATTTCTCCCTTTCCTTAAAAGCCCAATTCTTTAGGTTCACCACAATGCTTTGAAGTTCACCTGTTTCTGGACACACATAATATTTGTTTATATTCTATTTATTATCAAAATGGAGTTTACATCCTGATGCCTTGTGTGACTGTGAAGATGTTGGTCAGGAGGAACGTGATTTGTGTAATAGGCAGTAGCTTAAAATATCCAGGGAACAGACTGGTGCTTTGTAGTTTATGTGTCTATTTGACAGAGAGGCAGTAGGCTCTTGTGAATCTACGTTGGTCTGTTGAGAAGCTGCTTTGAAACAGTCTGTCTGGTGTGTAAAAGGGGCAAAGTAGCAGAAATAGCACTGGGGAGTGATTTCACAGGATTTTTTTGTGGAATATAGCTTGGCATTACCCTGCTTTCTGTCTTTTGAGCCTTAATTATTTTGTTCCTACATTTTTTTTAATGTTCCTTTTGTAAGGGGTAGAAGTGTTTGTTAATAAAGGAAAAAAGAGCCGTTAAACAGTTCTTGTTTGATGAAATCTTAAATAGATGTATCCACTGGAATTAAATCAGGAGTTCTGCTAAAGCAGTGACATTTATGGCTGTATTAATGTTTGTAATTTATTTTGAGAACAGATTAAAATTTGATGCCTTCTTCGATGAAGTAATGGAAAGGTAGAACTAGTTTAGTGTAATGAATCCCTGTGGATAGAGAAGATTTTGTCATTTGCTGAGATAACAAGAAGAAAAACCATGAAACTTTTCTGAATGGTTGCTCAGAAGTAATGTCTTTTATCCAAACTTGGTGGAAAATGAGGAGCCCACATCAACTTTTACTGAAATGCAGTAAAACTGAGCTCCCATCTTCTTACACCGCAGTGAATTCTGGACTTGGAAAGCAGTTACACTAGCGTGATGCTAGCTGATTAAAGCTTTAACTAACATTTAGTAATGCTACACCTGGAGATGCTGGATTTTCATGTTTTAGAAAATGTTCAAGGAAACGCTTTTATACTGCTGACCACATGTTGTTTTAGTCAGTAGCTGCTTTCCATATAGGAAAATGACATCTACATCAAGAAAGAAATCATTACTTTGTCTGCAAAAAGTTTCTTAACCTGCTTTTGACTGTGCTGTGGGCTAGAGTTTGGGAAGCTGAAAGATAATTTTCTATTGGTTGATCCAGCTTGGGTGACTATATTTGACTTTCCTGTTGCTCAGTTGCGTTTGTGTATTGGGAAGGGAATGTTTCAACATGTACATAATTTGAGATGTAATTTGGAAGCACAATATTTACATGAGTATTAATAGGGAGTTATTAGTAGGGCTTTGCGTGTTTATTTTTCGGGGCTATGACGTACAAAAGTAATAGTGACACCAGATTAAGAAGAAAACCTTTGGTTTATAAATACCTACTGGTCTTGTATTTCCTGGTATTAAAACATAAACATGTCTTTGCGAGGTGGTGGTTATGTTTAAATCATTTCCTCTGAAAATGGTGCTGACTTTATGTAAGAGTCCTGTCACAGTCTGTAACCTTTAACTACATTGAGCACAATACTCTAATGTGGAAAGGACTATGAAAAATAACTGCAAAACACTGAGTGAATATTTAATGCAAAAATACTTGTCATGGTTCTCTATTTTAAATTTCTCTCTTCTATTGCTTGTGATGTTTTTTATGTGTTGATAGTGACATGCCCTTGTTTTCATATCATTGCTAGGTGATCTTATTAGCAGTAAGACTCCAGCAGCAGACTTTGCAATGGTCTTCAAAAATTATACATCTAGAGTCCTGAATAGTCTGAATTCAAACAGCTTGATGTGCATTTCTGACAAACCTTGCTTTTTGGAAAGTTAGCCAAATTGGTCAAAAATAGTTTTTATTGTATTTGACCAATTGCATTGCTCAAATTTTATTTGTATTGAATTATCTAAGCAGTCCTTAAGGAAATGCTTATCTTCATATAGATACATATATGTGTGTAAATGCAGTCAAGTAAAAAAGAGCAGGTCACCTTTTTAAAATTCAAAGTATTTTCATGAGAGAGATTGCATGAGAATGGGTTTATCTATTAGTCACGGAAATAGGAAGATCACCGGATGCATAATGCTAGGGCACATGAAGTAATGAACAGTGGGAATTTAAGGATCATCATGATACAAGTGGTCTATCAAGAGCCTCTCATGAGTATGTACTTTAAGGGCTGCTGCTGCAACAGTTCTATTGCTTCCCTGTGCATGTTGAGCAAACATGCAGTGGAAATAATTTTTAAAGCTAGAATGTCAAGCATTTTATTATGTCCATAAAATAAAGGCTGTCAATAAAATACTAAAACTACTATGTTATCTATTATTTATACAACTCTCTGCAGTGAACCTCTGTAACCAATAATGTTCTCTCTGAACAATGTGTTTAATAAAGCAGATAACGTAAGGGTAGGTTTGAAAAAAACCATTGGTCTTAAAAATATTATTTAAAGTTCTAGGCAAAGCTGCTTTAAAGATAGATGGAAATAGTAGGATTTTTAACTGTAAGAAAAGAGCTTTAATGCTATCTAGTAGCACATTTAGGTTAGTAATCTTTGATGGTTGTAAGAAAAAACATAAAGTACTTGTACATGAAGGAATCATAGAATATCCTGAATTAGAAGGGATACCTAAGGATCATCAACAAACCTCATCATCACCATAGTCAAACCTCTTATCTCTTAGTATTCCAGCTGCTGAAGTATGTAGGAGCAACACTCTAATGTTAATATTGGGAGTGTGTACAGAAAAAATCCTCTTCTTCTAATGTATTCAAACGTGTTAGCTGTTGAACTTTTAACTTGCTTTTTGAATATGTGAGAGCTCAGTTCAGGTTAATAAATCAATCAATTTTAATCAGTCTATAATGGAAGGTCTTAGGAAACTGATGGAATAGGTGTGAACATCAGGGGCTGACATGATATGACAAGTTGTTTCTTAACATCCTGGCCAAATATAAGTTCACAGCTCTACTTGAGGCTGCATGGGTTCAGCCGTCACACGCATCGCATGAATTAGAAATTTTGTAAAAGATTTCCTAAGACATCTTGCAAATACTATAGTTTTAAGAGGATATTTGATCATTTTTGCTAGTCAGTTCATCAGCAGCTGTTTCCTTTTCTTTTTTTTATTGTTTTGGGGGGAGGGAGAAGAGAGGGAGCTTATCTGAGTTTATCTTTACAACTTCAGTGTTTTACTGACAAATATGGCATGATGATTTTTCTCTCCCTTTCAGAAGAGAAACCTGATTGCTCCAAGGCCCGCTGTGAGGTTCAGTTTTCTCCTCGATGTCCAGAAGATTCCATCTTGATTGAAGGCTATGCACCTCCTGGTGAATGCTGTCCACTCCCAAGCCGTTGTGTGTGTAATCCTGCAGGCTGCTTGAGGAAGGTTTGCCAACCTGGCTATTTGAATATATTGGTTTCTAAGGCATCAGGAAAGCCAGGGGAATGCTGTGATCTCTATGAATGCAAGCCAGGTAAAAGTAGATACAATTTCTTTTCCCATTTTTCAGTTTTTTCTGCCTTACAAGCAAAATAATTATGTAATTGCATCCAATAAAGCCTATAGAGCCTCTAAATTCTTCTGATTGTTCTTGAAAGTTAATTGTTATATGTAGGCGATACTCATTTTTAAAAATGGGATAAAAATATTACGGTGAATTTTACTTCTTTTTTTCTTTAGACAATAATTTAAACTGAGTAGCAAGGGAAAAGTAACTTAGTGAGAATATTGCATTTCTGTGAATGCTGCTAGTGCAAGTGTCATACTTTATATATTGATTAGATTATACAGAGGTTTTTCATACTAGGAATATATTGTGCATGGACAGGGAATTAGTATTTCTGTTTTAAGATCTCTCTAGATGATCAAGTGTTGACCCTTAAAAACTGCAGAGCAAAAAATATTATGGAGGCGCATACTGAAAAACTGTAGTACATTTTCAGTATTTACTCATCTTCCATTTCATGAGAACACAAATCACTTTCTTGTGATTTATTATTCCAAGTGAAGTGGAAGATGTTATTCACTCTTTGATCCAGACTTTGGCAAGATAAATAGTCAAAACAGAGGACTGAAAGCGAGCATATAAAATTATATAATCCAAAACATTATATGCAAACAGTTTCAAGTGTACTTAAGAAAATGTTAAAGAAGCATAGGAAAGGCACAGTTTAAGTCTTCCACAGAAGAAGATTGTACAGTCTTTGTATCTTCCAGTACTTCTCTTTGTGTTTTTTTTCCTAATTCTCAGTGCGAATCTGTGTGGAAATTTAAGCAAACTTTTTTGTACCCTGTCATGAGTAGTTGGTGAACAAGTCTTTACTATAATTTTTTGCCATGGAACATTTTGTCAAGGGCTTCTTTCATCTAGAGTTAGCTGTAATTTCTTATGACATCGTCTTTTTGGACTCCTCCCTGGTTATGTTTCCCTTCTATAAGTTTTTTTTCAGTTAATCCAGACTTTAATATGTGGTATCCAAAAGCAGACTAATATTTTGGGAGAGTCTTCATCAGCATATTCTAAATACTTTAGAATAATTGCCTTCTGTTTCTCATGCAACACTTAAAATAAGATTTTAACTGTTCTGCAAGAAGTATTTCTAGTTGGTGAACTGCTATGATGTCAGAATCTTCCAGTGGTATGACTGCTACTGAACTGTTATATTTGTACATTTTAATTCCTCCTATATACTTCAATTATGCCTTTACTGAATTTTGTCTTCCTGACTTTGGATTATTTATCATTGTCAAAAGAAATTTTAGCTCTGATCTTGTCCTCCGAAATATTATTTGAATTCCCATCATGTAGCTGGCAAATAAGTCCCTCTAGACTTCCCCACAGAAATTACTTCTTGAAAGCTGTTTTCAGCTTGCTAGTTTTACACAATCTTGGAATAGAATGTGATTCTCTATCACATTAGTGAATTTATGTAACTCTGTATTGTTTTCTAAAGCAGTTTGTATTTTTTGCTGTAGGGAGTTTGAAGAGGTGAAGGTACATGGGACTGGAAAAATGAAGGTGTGTGTTAGGAGGGTAGAAGAGCAGGGGCTTTGAAGAGATTGGGGAAGGAAAGAAACTTAACGGGACTTAAGGGAAGCGTAGAGCTTTGCAAATGGGGGTTAGAAATGGAGAGACCTGGTGTGGAGGGTTGAGTGCCCACCAGAATTATTTACTCTTTTTCTGCTGTGAGATAGGATTAGGAGAAAAAGCAAAGAAGGCTCAGACTTTAAAGGGTATGAAGAAAGCTTTATTAGCAAAACTATAAGGGGAAAAAAATTAAGAAGAACCAGAATAAAACCTTCAAAACACTTTTGCTCTCCCCCACAAGCTCCTTTTCTTTCTCACTGACAAGGTACACAGACAAAACTTAGAACTAAGGTCAATTTACCACCCCTAAGAATAGCCTTTCATCAGTTTTTTTAGAGAGAGAAGTCTCTTTTTCCATGCCATGGAAACTTCTCCACAAGGAAAACAGTTTTCTCGTGGCTTCAATTCTCACAAATAGCAGTGGCCTGGGAATCTGCATTCATGAAGTCCCTCCCATTTCATGCAGCCTTCCCACAGCTGCACAGTGGGCCATGTAAACTCATGGGGTACCATTTTAAAGATGAGTGGTTCAAAAGCAGAGCTTCTCTTTATCTCTCGCTGAGATCATTTTTATCTCTGGGAACAGAGGTCTTCTTCTTCTCTTCCTGGGAGTAGGTCTTCAACTCATCTCTCTCTATCTCTGTTCAAACTTCTCATAAGATCACCACTACTTCAACATTTATTTGCTTTAACACAAATGCCTTTGCTCATATCTGCAATTTGAACACTTTTCATCTCCCCATATATGTCTTCCATGACTTAAAAGGATATTCTAGCATATTACAGTCCATCACCATGGCCTTACAAAGGAATTTCAGCCTAAGACTAGGCATCTTCTCATTCTCCTCTCATCTAAGACTTGACTCTTCCTTCTCTGACCTTGATGTCTTCATATTGTCTCTCTGAGTGTTTTCACTCTATCATTTTCTCTCGCTCAGAGAAGATTCATCTGTGCAAGGAATTAGTTAATATCTCGCCCGAGGCCTGCACAGGTCATGATGGTCAATTGGTGGTAGATTCAGTCCATGGTGGGGCTGTGCCAGGATCTCGGGGGCTTTAGCTGCATTCAATTCTGGGTGTAGAGCTGCCCCTGTGGGGGGCAGAAGCAGCTAGGATCTCAGCAGTAGCCTGCTGAGCTGCTGGGGCCTCTGCCCCTTCCTCTGCCAGGCAGCCACTGATGCTGGGGTTGGGGGGAAGCGGCTTAGCAGCTGGATGTGAACAGCCGCTGGGGCCTGATCCAGCAGGGACAGGGCCTTCTCTGCTCCCCTGCCCGGCTCAGCTGTGCCAGGCCCAGCCCCGCCAGGGCTGCAGCAGCGCCCAGCTCATCTGTGCCAGGGCTGCAGCAGCAGCAGTGCCCAGCTCAGCTGTGCCAGGACCAGCCCTGCCGGGGCTGCAGCAGTGCCCAGCTCATCTGTGCCAGGCCCAGCCCCACCAGGGCTGCAGCAGCAGCAGTGCCTGGCTCTCTGTGCCAGGCCCAGCCCCACTAGGGCTGCAGCAGTGCCCAGCTCGTCTGTGCCAGGCCCAGCCCCACCAGGGCTGCAGCAGCAGCAGTGCCCAGCTCGTCTGTGCCAGGCCCAGCCCCGCCAGGGCTGCAGCAGCAGCAGCGCCCAGCTCGGCTGCGCCAGGCCCATGGGCCACACAACAGAGCAGGGCCAGCCCCACCAGTGCCCTGTTACCACTTCCCAGGCCAGAAGGAAAGAGAGCCTCTCCTGGGGTTTTTCGATTTTTAACATGTGTGTTCACAGAAGCGTCTCTAGCTTTCTAGTGGTTTAACAAGATGTCAGTATTCAAAACTAGGCACTGATTGGTTTTCTCACAGCTTTTCTTAAAAAATCACTTCCATTAGTGGCTTCTCTCCTCACTGAATATCAATCAATGCAAAACCGGCACACCTGGTCATAAACCCTGCATCTTCGGAGTCTGACTTGGTATCCTGAAGAATTGTAGGCAAGAAGAGTTAGACAGGAACTGAACTATATGAATTATTACTGAAATGCCATGTTGCTAGAAAAATATGGATAAAGGGAAGAGTAAAGCCTGGGAGGTTGGTGTTCATGCAGAGACACTTGTGGGGCTGATGTCATCAGTTTTACAGTGAGTAAACTTGTCAGCAAGTCTGTGGAGTTACCATGTTGAACAGAGAAAAATATTTTTCCATTATTTTCCACAGACCTAAAAACTTAAGTCCTGTGAGTAATGCTTCCAAAATATTCTTCCTCCACCTCCATGTCTGCTTAACCAGTCTCAATAGGGGTTTTGCACCAGCAAGGTCTTTCTGGTGGAACTAAATCTGGGAGGACTACTTCCTATGATAGTAGTGCTTCTTTATGCCAAGGTAAAGCATTTGTGCATAAATTGTGTATATTTTTGTTCCTTAAAAAAAAGTCACTGCTCCGTAGTTTACTGTGGCATTTGAGTTGGGAGCCTTCAGCTGAGAACTGCATATGTTCAAGTGCTGTGATTGGCAGTGGAGTTAGTGAAAGGAAAATAGAAAGTGTTTCCTCAACACTAAATGCTAGAATAAAAATAATGTATTTCATTTTGAGATCCACTTCCTCTTCTGCCTCTTTTGTTTTAGGAATAGAATTGAAGGTGCTGGTACTCAGTTAAAATGAATACTGAAGAAACTTAGTAGCTTAGTCATACATGTCTATGATTACATGTCTATCTCCAGATCAATTTGCCTTAAATGTTCTTACCTGTTGCTCCACCAAGCATCTCATCACAGTTGTGGCACCTACTGAGAAATGGAGGAGAAAGGAGTACAGGTGACCTGGCCCCTGATAATTAACAGCTGTGTTAATTACCCAATACAGCCTCACCCCTGATGAGTCACAACTATATCCAGTAAAGATAAGCGAGATAAAAGGGAGTGGGTTGGCTGGTAAGGGATTCATCATGGAGGATCATGAATGTGAGGATCACGAAGAAGAAGGATCCTGGGGAGAGAAAAATCCCTGCTGTGAGGTCAGTCTGGCTCTGCAGTTAGAGCCTGTTGTTGGAACCTGCAGTCACAGTCTAGCCAGGTAAAGGCCTGCAGTCAGAGTCTGCACACTAATACCTGCAGTCATCATTTAGCAGGCAATAACCAGCAGTCAGAGGCTGCAAGGGAGACCTACAGTAGGAGCTTGCTGCAGCCAGAGTCAGTGAATGGTTGGAGTCGGGATGGCTGAGCTGTAAAGAGGAATAAACCAGGACCCTTTTCATGCTGTGATAAACAAGAAGTCTGTGTCTTGGCTCATTGCTACCCTTTAACAAGAGGGCTGCTGCACACAAGAACATGTGTGCTATGCTCATTGTTCTACCATGGTTGCAAAGCTTGGAGGTGAGATAACCCTGGTCTGGTTCCATTAGCAACCTCATTTATTCCTACAAGGTGTGTGTAACTGTCCATTCACAAGTAGGGAATTTAGTCTATGTGCATGGAATTTAGTTTTAAGCTGGGGGTTACATTTCTCAAAATGTATTTTCCAAATGTTTTTTTCTTGAAGATAGTTTGAATGAGCAACCTCAAATGGAACTGCGTAATGAGTTAATAGGAGAAATAAAAATAATGCACAACAAGATTTATGAGAGTGTATGTGCTAAACCACTATGAACAAGGACTTTTTAAAATCATGTTTGTTTATTTAAAGAGTTTGAGTTAAAATCTAAATTAAAATGTATTTTGCTGAAGTGTTGATAGGAACTCTAGCTGTCACTTCTGAATATCACAAGCTAGATAGTTTACTTTGGCAGTTGTCCAATAGATGTTTGTTGTACCTTTTTTTGATAACTTTTGTTGTTGTATATGGTGCAATGGAGAGTGTCATCTTTTAGTTTCTGACATCTTTGGGAAAGCATTAGGAAATGTCTGTCATGATGGACATAACCTGTGTTGAAAACACCACTCATTTGTCATTTTTTCAGAAGTCTTTTTGGCAGAGCTTTCATTCACTCATCTCTAGCATGGCCTGAAAATTACTCTTTTTTTTCCTGTCCCAAATATTGGTTTAAACACAATTGGAAAGAAAATGTTATTGTTTGCCTTACTTCTTTGGGGAATTCTGTGTAGTCAGGGCTTGATGGAAAGTCTGAGATCAGCAGCATAATTTAGTAGGTAGTGTGTAATGAGGCACAGGGAAGTAGCTTGTGCTCCACCCTGATACAGCTTCAGCATTGAAAATCAGGTCTGGAGCTCATGCAGTCTTGCGCTAAGGACAAGGGTCAGCAAAATCAAGTTTTTATACACAGCTCAGAGAAATAGAATTCTATAATGTTTTTCTTTTATCCTCTGTTATTTACAGAATAGTACTTATGTTGTTTTATTGGATGATTTGTTAAAAGCTTATGCTGACAGAACTTGAGATAGGAGTGGGAAAGGATTGGACAAAAGAGTGAGGAAGATACATTTCTGATGGAGCTGGAGAAATGGGTTTTAAGTTGACAGTGAAGGTGAGGGAGCTTGAAAAATCAGCAAATGTGGAGATCCATTGTTGGGAAATACTTGGGATGGGGCAGTTAAGAAAGTGGTTCAGGCAGTGATACAGCTGCATTGAAGGAATGCTATGATGTGTGTAATATTTTCTGAAGTGTCATGGAATGTAAAAAGGATAATGCCTTGTCATGGAAAGATACTTCCTTTCTACTTCTCCCATGGCAGACAATGGCCACCATTGTCACATGTAGTTGTGTTGTCTTGCATTGTTCATGAGGAATCAGTTGAAATGCATCTGAACTGAAAGCAGAGGATGTCATGTGATGCTTCTATGCTGTAAAAGCAGGCTGTGTATGCTTGTACTGAACCCTCAGAAATCTGTAACTTTTGAAACCTTAGTCTGTGTTGAGTCGCTGTTTAATCAGAAATGCAAATACTGACTTGCTTCTTCACCATTAGATGCATAGGTATTTATTTAGATCTTGCCCTAACTGTACATAGTTTTAGTTGAAAAGCCAGCCATTTTATTAATTGAAATAGGTAAAGGTGAAACTTAACACACTTAATGTACTTTGTTAACTTACTCTACTAGAAAGTTTTATTCACCTGGTTTCATTAGTGGTTTCAAAACCTTTGGATTTGTAGTTTACAAAGGAGGTAGCACATTACTGCAGATATGTCAGGGCCTGCAACCGTGGCAGGGTTTCTGCTACATTCTTGTGGAAAAGTGGTAACTCTCAGATGCTTCTATATACAAATTCAGTACATGAGAAAATTATTGAAGACTTGTAAAGGTTGATTGGGTGAATCTTCACTGATAGGAAATTGGAACATATTTATGTGTTCTTGAAGACACAGATTTGTCAAACTGTATGTAAAGCTTTGAGTTTCCATGATAGACAAAAAAAAAAAAAGAATTTAGAATAAGATAAGATTTGGTTCATGAAATGTACACATGTTAATTATTGGCGTCACAGTAGGATGTGAAAAGTAAGAAAAAACTAAACCAAAAAGAAAGCTAAATTGTCAGTGGCAAATGTTTGCAGTCTTAATTTCAGGACAGTAGTGCAGCTAATCTGGGAGATTCCTTTTAAAGAAATGAAGAATCCAATTACAGGCTGTTCTGTAACCGCAGAATATTTTCAGCTTATCTATAAGTTTCTGTCAATACTTTTCTTCCAGTTCGAGAAACCTGTTTAAATCTGAAAGAAAGTAAGAACTTTTTTCCCCTTTTTCAAATATTTTTCATTTCTTATCTGTTTTCATCTCTCTCCTGTGAGGAAACTATGAGAGGCATGGGACTGTTCCACCTGGAGAAGAGAAGACTCAGGGAAGATCTCATCAGTGCATATGGATAGCTGAAGGGGGTGTAAAAACAGAGCCAGGTTCTTTTCAGTGGTGCCTAATCATAGGACCAGAGAGGTGAGAGGCACAAATAGAAACACAGGAGACTCCCTCTGAACATCAGGAAGCACTTTTTCACAATGAGGGTGACTGGACACTGACCCAGTTTTACCAGAGAGAGTGGAGTCTCCATCCATGGAGATATTGAAAAACAACCTGGCTATAATCCTGGGCAACCAGATCTACATGGCCTAGCTTGGGAACCTCTAAGAGGTCCTGTCTTACCTCAGCTGTTTTATGATTAATCTAATAATGTAATCATAAAGAGAAAAAGTTCTATTTGAGCAGTCTTAACTTGGGGATTGTTTTAGTGGTTTTAGACTGGACTGCTTTTCAGTATTAGTGAGCCATATACTATCACACTGTAACCACTGCAATGGAGATATCAGAGCAGATGTTATTCTGAGACTGATGTCTCATGATGATGGAGTCAGTTATTGCTATGTACCACTGAGGATCAAGCTTGGAAAATGTAGGACAAGAAGAGAAAAAATGGCCCTTTGAAGGTTATGAGCTCTTGCAAGAAATGTGGGTAGCTTGACAAAAAATTATCAAGCTGCTTTAGTAGTTCAGTGAGCTGCTGTGATAGTGTCAATATTGCAGTGAAGTTTAATCAGTAATCAGGGGTATACTACTGCATAATTTGCAGTCTGGTATCATTCTGTTCATCCTGCTTGCTCAGTCAGAAAGTAGCTCATTTCTTAAAGGGGAATCTGTTTTATCCTGCACTTTCTTAGTGTAATTATGGAAAGGCATTGCAGATATATATATTACCTGAGCTGGCAGTGTTTGTTACATGGAAGATTTGGTACCAAATAAGAGAAAGATGTGTTTTATCTTTCCTGAGTATGGGTTAGAACATTAAATATGCATTTAGCCTGGTTTGTTTGTTTTTTTTCTTTTTCATTTCTAGACATTTGTTGCTTTCTAAAAACTATCAATCAGTCTTTCTTGTTAAGTAGAATTCTTCATCTCACTAATGCAGAAAGATTTGTTAATTTGCATTTCATTTTTGCCGTACATAAATATACAAACAAGACAACCTAATAAAATAGTCTTTTAAAATGTACTTTACACATGAACACATATATCTGTAGTCTCTCTTTTTTTTCCTATAACCCAAGTATTTTGCTGTTTAAACAGACTTTAATTAGTTAAAAATCAAACAATTAATTGTTTACTCTTTTGAAAGCTGTGGGTAACATATATTCTTCATAACTAGGGTACTTCTGTATTCACAGTTGTAATGATTGTGTAAGGTTGCCTAACTTCTGTAAATTTTTTTATTAACTAATATCAGTTCAGATGCCTCCTAATAATTTTAAAAAGTGAATCTTAAAGAGAAAGGAGACTTTTTGTAATGTTACCTAGCAAGCACACATTCATTGGATAATTTTTGTGACTTAAAAGGCATAAGTGGTTGCCTATGAGGAAGTAATTTGCAGAAAGCTTTTAAGCATGAGTAAAAGAAATGTTCTTCTTCCCTTCCTCCGTAGTGTTCAGTGTGGATTGCAGCACAGTGGAATGCCCTCCTGTTCAGCAAGTTGTTTGCCCCCTGGATAGCTATGAAACCCAAGTCAGGCTGACGGCCGATGGCTGCTGCACCCTGCCCACAAGGTTGGTGTCTCGATGGCTCGGTACTTTTAACTTCTTTTCAACAATGCAAGTACTGCAAATGCTGGATAATAATGCCTACTTCTGTGACAGTAAATGCTGATACAACCTACTTCATGTAGCTTTTATTCAGTATCAGGCTGGTGGAAATACAGAATGTTGTCTTTTTAAAGCAGAAAAAAAAGTCCTCACGGTACAGGTGCATGAAGTTGGTTTCTGCTAAAATTATTTGAGGAGTTCATGTCTATAGATTGACTTTCGGTTAATTCAATTAGTTTTGCAAAAGTTAACTTTTGAAGGTGTTTGATGGTAGGGAGTTAAGTGATGGAGATGACAGAAGACATGCTGGAAAAATATCTCATCTAGTTAAAGGAGGAAAAAAAATCTTAGCTTTTGTATGTGGAAGACCACTGTAAAAAGTGAAAGATGGAACTCTCTGGAACTGTAGGGGAACATAAATTTCAAGTATTTTCTTGCATTTTACTTCTGTTGTTGTTCAAGTAGGTATAACCTGATAATAAGGTGATCAAAAAAAAAAAGACAGTTTTAGAGTCAGTTTTGTTCCATGTTCCACAATTATGTACCACTATTTGAGTTTGTGTTTTAACAACAAATTTCCCAAAACCTAATTCAAAAATATGCCAAATAAATTCATATTCGATCAAAAATTCACATAAATGAAAAGATTTTGCACCAAAAAGAAATTCTTTTCTTGTAGATGTAGCTAGTTGGCTTACTTAGTAGAAGGTCTTTGCAGCCATAGAATATTGTCATATTCTCAGCCCCTTTTGTAAAGTAGTAAAAAACTTGCAAAGAATTCAAAAAATAGAAGATGGCAAAGATTGTATAATCAAGGTTGCTCTCTTTTGGTTCACCCTTTGGGTGCACATTTACTGTGGCATCTTCTTTAAAATTGTTGTTTCCATATCATTCAGAGTCTCTTATTGTATGGAGAATCAAAGACCTTTAATAAAATTAAGGCAGAAAAAGAGATATGGAACTATAATTTAAGGCACTAATTATGCCTCTTAAAATTTGAAAATATATTTCTAAACTTGATGGGTTTCATTTGTAATTGTAGAATACTGATAGTAGTCTGATTCTTATTATCCTTACTCAAATGTAGTGAATGCTACATTTAATGCTACATTTAATGATAGTTAATTCATAGTTGTGTTCATTTATTTTCTTGTTTTCTGAATTTTGTATACGAGAACACTGTATGGATTCTAGTATCCTCCCTTTATTCTTTGACATATTTCCTGTAAACTTCCTAGGAATTGCAGTGATGTATTGGTTCAGGCCTGACCTGGCTAGCTGGGACTGTGCAGAAGTCTGCAGATTTTGTGCAGTTGTCATGCTGCCATTGTTGCAAATATAGCTCAGCATGTTCAAGACAACTAGAATAAAATGCTGCTAAGGACTGTATTCAGAAAGATACATTATAAAGTCAAAGAAGCAGTCACAGATTGATATTTCATAAATTCAGAGTTTAGATTAACACTTAGTAGTGTTGATACATTGGAAAGATTAATGGTACCTTTTTTACTTCCAAATGTGCTTCAACTTATTGGATTAAAAAGTGACACATAAGCCACATTATTTTGGTTTCACAAAAGTGAAATTATGTTCTAGTTTTATGCAGTCTAATATAACTTGTGGTTTGATTTTTCTAGTGCTTGGTGAAGGGAATGAAAAATATCCACTTTATTCTTTGTCAGTGATAACTTCAATGTTCCTTCTATCAGGAAATAGAGTACCAAGAAAATAAATCTTCATTTACTTCAGAAAAATTACCAGTTTGAAGTACCTTCTATTTCTAGTACATTTGTCGGAACTGACCTTAAATAAAACACCTAGAGCAAGCATGTTCTTGAAAGAATCATTTTGTTGAGAATGTTTAAAAATAAAGTTGGTTTGCTAAGCAGTAACTGATGTCTGAAGTGTCCTTGTCCGTGTGTGTGGCAAGGCAGTGATGAAGCTCCTGTGCACAAAGGTCCCAGTTGTACAAGCAGGCTTACCGCGTGTGAATTACTGGATAATTGTGAATTCCTGAGACCTCTTTGAATTCAGTTGTTGTGCATTCCTGGGATCAGAGTTTAACAAGAGATCAGAGCTAGGATGGATGAGTACTTGGCTCCTGGAGACTTAGGATCTGATCTTATGATTGAAGGGGGTTTTGTGTTAATACCTCTGCCCTCCTTGATGTATAAAACTGCAAAATACCTCCACAATTAGCATAACCTAGTATGTCTGCAGGCAGGTAGAAACAATTGTAGCTGTGTTGTACTCCTCCATTATTGTTTAATTTCATGGCTCAGTCTACGTTGCTGTATGTTGTTATTATGTGGGCTCCTATTTGGATTGCCTTAAATCAGCCAAAGCAATAATATGCTTTTTAATGGAGTGGATGAGAAGGAAAGAAGAAAAACTGGATCTGGCAGCAATAAGATCATATAGATGCTTTACATGTTGTGTGCCTGCTAGAAATATATTTAATTATTTTCATTTTCATATACTACTGGGCTTCTTAAGGAAGACAGTGCCATAGTCATCATTCATGTGCTGTAAGTAAAGATTTTATCTGAAGGGGGGAATAAAGGAACACAGGCATGGGAATAATAGAAAAGTAACCTTTAAAAAAGATTAGAGGAAAGAGAAGTGCATGTATGAGAAGTGAAAACAGGGAAACAAAATAGCAGTTACTTGGAACATGAAAATTGAGCCATTTGGCTTCAGTTTCAATGTTTCCTCATATTTGAGGAGACACCCTTTATATTTGAAGGATCTCTGTGAGACTTGCATGTAAAAATATAGAAAAAAGTGCAGGTTTATGGATGGATGTGTCTATGAAAGGAAAACGGGATTTTTTCCTTAATTTCAAAATTTCTTAATAAAATATTAAGAATGATGAAATATCAACATTGCCTTTTCTGAGATTCAGTTGAGAATCGCCTAATTGCATATCACTTCTCTTTTTCATTGTTAGAATTAAGTTCAAAACAAGTGGCACTGTAATTTTTTAATGTACATTCAAGAATAATTTATTAAAAGCAGAGACACTTTTCTATAAGGTCACGGGCTTTAGACAGTCATTTAGACTTCATGAAATTGTGTTTTTAAGACTATGAACTCTGAAGAAATGATGGTCATCCTTTTCCTTTACTGCCACTGAAATAAAAGCATAATACAAGCAGAACCAAAAAGCAGTTAAGGAAGAGTGCCATGGTTAAGGACAGATGACGTGTCACTGAGCTGGTTAACAAGTAGTTGGTAGTTTCATATACAGTAGGAGCAGATTGACTTCTGCCTCGCATCTTGTTCTTGGTGTGTTTCTTGTGCATAATGTGCTAGGAAAGTGGAGGTTCTTAAATCTGATGATAAATTGGCATTTCTTTTGTGAGCAAACTCTTGAATGCGTATTCATAACAATGAAAACTCCTTGAGCAATGCCAGGGGAAAAGTGGGAAGAGTAAACATCTGATACCATAAATTCTTGTTCTTGCACTCAAAGGTTACTTTTAGTGTCCCACTGATTTTTAGTGCAGTGGCTCAAACAGAACAGAACATACTGATTTGGCATCAACATCAAAATACCAGTCGCTTCAGCTTTCATCGGGCTGTTATGAGACACGTATCTTAAATTTCCAGCAATTATGTTAAGAAAGCTAAATGTTTGGAAAACAGGAAAACAGCTATTATGTTAGGAAAGCTTAGAACAGTCTGTCTCTGGTCTTGGTAAAGATGCTCGCTTCTCCAAGGAGGTTGTTGAACAAAAATATGTATTGGAGCTCTTACGGAAAGCATTACTGTAGTTTTTTAAATGTAAGTTTGTGGTCTTCAATTACAAAGTTGAATGTGATCAATATCAAGTTTACAGAATCTGTTCTCTTTGAATGTTCCCAGCTTTTCCTAACTAAATGAAATTTCTTCAAATTTACAGATTCTTTGGGGAATTTATTTTAAGTGTAAAAATCTTTATCAAAATCTGTTTCTTTTTTTTATCTGTGAAAATTTGAATGGGACAGTGATTATAAACAGCTTATATTTTTATTGCTCACATAGTTTTATACATGTTTCATAAGATTTTCACAACATAGTATACGGCCTGTTTAGATGGCTTTGCACCAAATATTTTTGGATTATCTTTTTTTCTTTGTGACTGTTGTCCAAATAATTTGGAAGTTTAGTCTTTATTAGGTCTGTGCTTTGCTACTGTTTTATACCCCTGCTTCTGTGCTGTCATCTGTTACAGATTTGGTAATTTCAAGATTCATTCAGTGCTCTGTTCTCAGAGATATTTGAGATACACACTCCTCCCCACACCCCCAGCTATTCTTGGTCAGTCTTTTAATAAAAGCAGGTAACTTAAGAAAACTCCACAGAGAGCAGTGAGATGTTAGCACCGTGCCAATATTAAAATGAACAAAAACCTAAGTAATTAAATCTGGTTGTCTTATTATCAGTTCTGAGAAAAATAGTGGGAAAACTGATAGAGGATTGAATTAAGGATTAAAGGATGTAATTATAGCTAGAAGTGGAATCTGATATTGTCTTCTGAAGATACTAAGATTGCCCTAAAAACTTGACCATCAGAGTGCCTTCCTTTTTAATTTCTGTCTTCCATCGTCACTAGTCTTCTTTTTCTTTTTAATTGGATTCTGGCATTAAACAAAACAAGCAAACAAATGAAAAAACAACTAGGACTGCTTAATTATTTTTGTCTCACAGAGTTTATAAAATGGAAAATGTATCCCCTTCCCCAAACAACTTAACACTGAAGGACATTTCCCACACCTCCCTCAGATTTTGGGAGTGACTTGGTCTAAATGAGTCAGCATCATTGTCCTTAAGGTCCTGAGAGGAACTCTTGCACCATATGCATGCTGGCTTGAATATCTTGTTGATAATATAGGATATAGTTGTATTCTTCTGAGAGGAGAGAGGCATCCAGGAGTATGTTCACTAAATTCCAGTAATAAATTTGCTTCACATACTTCTTAAAAAAGCTCCCACCATATGAATATGTTCTAGATTTGAAAAAGTTCAGAAATAATTTATACATGTTTATCTATCAAAATTTCCAGTACTTTATTTCCAGTACTCTGAATCCTAGCTTTAAAAAAAAAGCAGTTTCAAGAATGATGTGGCGGTATGAGGAGAAGAAAAAGCAATTGTAAGTTGAGCGTAACAGAAGAGGATAAATTTCATATGCCAAAAAAGTGATTAAAAGCTTTTTACAGATACAGTCTTGCAAGACTGGAGCCCAAAAGGCTTGGGTTTGATGGATGAGCAAACGAAGACACTTTGAATTAGACCATTTCACTATCACTTAGTTACAGATAGCTGAATGACATTACGAATGCAAACTTCTCAGTTGGCTCAAGTAGCATGAAGGAGTAGGATTATATTTGTATTGTTTAGAAGAAAACCTCTGAAAAAAAATTGTGAATGAATTAGTCATAGAATTCCTTTTTCCTTGTTTAATAGTCTTTGCCCTGTCATTTTTTCCTTGTATGTGGCTGAAATGTCTCAGTCTGGGACTGCTGTGAATGGCAATGCCACCATTTGGTCTGCCAGTAAGGTAAAGAAGTGAAATGTGCTTGGTCAGCAAATCTAAGTGTTAAGTCTCTGGATGATAAAATCTTGTTTTACATTTTCATGAGCTACTCAGCCCTATTGCAGGGTCAGAAGGGCAATTAATATGTGCATTAAAGATTTACTTAGAAAACAGCCTGGTTCTTCTCCCCAATTTTTAAATGCTTTTATTTTGATACAGCTCATGAAAGTGAGTAATACTTTGATGTAGTAGGAAATAGTTTTTTAGATAAGGTTTAATTTTAAGCTATATCTGCATAGAAATGGAATATAACTTGGAAAGAACTAGATTAGAATTTTCTCTCTTATTTAATTACCTTTCAATTTATGACAGTAGAAAGAAGAGTAAATCTACAAAAATGTACTTTACTGTAAGAATCTTAAGAGAATGCTCTTTTTTCTGTCCTGTACTAAAATATTTTTAACATGTGTACATTACTTAGCAGTTCTAAAGGTGTTAAGGCTAAGTAGCAATTTAGATTAACAATCTAGCTCTAAAATTTGTATATACCATTGCTGAATTTGTTTTGATTCCAAAGGAAGAAATTACCTGTTTTATTACTTTTGATCTTTTGTTTCTAATAAAAACTTGTGCTGTCTTAGGCACTATAGATGCCGCTTGAGAGATTCACCATTAGCAATTTCACTTGAATTTTTCAGAAAAACTGTAGATATGTTAAAAAACATGCTGTCTTTTCACTTGTAAGTGAATTGAAACAAGGGTCCTGTGGCAGATGATTATGCAAAAATCACACCTCTTTAGAGAGCATTTAAATTTAAGTAGAATTAGTACAGTGGTAGGGCAAGAGATAATGGCTTTAAACTAAAAGAGGATAGATTCAAATTAGATATCAGGAAGAAATTTTTCACCATCAGTGTGGTAAAACACTGGAACAAGTTTCCCAGAGAACAAATAGATGCCCCATCCCTGGAAGTGTTCAAGGCCAGCTTGGATGGGGCTTGGATCAGCCTGGTCTAGTGGAAGATGTCCTTACACATGGCAGCTGTTCTATGATTCCATGATCTTTTATCCTCCTAAGATGACTTTGTCCAGTAAGCAATTGCTTTTACTTTATCTGCTTTTATGGCACTTGGACATGTTGTTATTGTATCATAGATTGTGTCCACAACCTGTCACAGCATTAGACCTACCAGCCAGTGTTGTGTATTTTGTGTTACACCAGTGTCTAGGCAACATGTAGTGCCAGCAACACAAAAATCAGCACAGTTCTTTTCTTCTCATTCTGTGTCAGCCACCAGAATCATAACTGGGAAGTTTACTGTCGTAAAGTTATTATCAAATATATTTGCATTGTGTTTGAGAGCATCTATACACAACTAGTAGGAAAATATTTTTATTCTGACAGCATCTGTAGAGGTGGTCTCTGAGTCCCTGATTAACTTTGCACCTATCCCATTTAGTAGAAGGGGTATTGTGCACCCATTCTGTTCATTCTTCTTAGCTTTTTGGCTGTTTCAGATCTTCTCTATGTCATTCCTTGTGATTCTCAGATTTGTCTAGATTTTCTTAGGTCTTCCTGTCTTTGGAAGACCTTCATTTTATGATGATATTTTGGTGTTCCATACGGCATTCACCACTTGGATTCCTTCAACCATCTTTAGAGGACAGTCATGATTTTCCAGCAAGTGTAACATTTTATCTTTTCCCCTGTATCAGTCACCTCTCTTAAGCAACTTTTGCTGATACAGAGGTCTCCCTTGCATTTGTTCTAGAATTTTAGATCCTTCTCCTCCACCCATCTCATCCTCAAGAATTGGTGTCCAAGAGAAAATGGTTGTGGATCCCAGTTTTTGTTAAAGGAAGGTTCAGCTGGAACTGGTAAGACCAATCATTGATCCAAGACCTGTATCTTCCTGAGACTTCTATTCAGGGCTTGGCTTCTGAGTAACCTGGGTAGCTGGATCAAAGGTCTGTGTTAAGGACTCTTAAAAAAGCAGAAGCTTTTTTTATGCCTTCAGTTCTGTCATCAGCTTCTTAGAAACTCTGATTTTTAATCCTGGCCAACTTGCTCAGGTTGTTTTTCTTGCACTTACTCTAGCAGACCACTTTGCCATCTCAATTGTGTCAGTACTGTGGTGGTGTAACACTTGGTGTTGAATTGGAGACTTCCTTATCAAAGAGACAGGTTTATATTGAAGGAAAGCTCTACACTGATGACAGCTGAACCCATCACATGTTCAGTTCAGGCTTGCAGGAGGCTTTTGTTTAACCATTGATGAATAGAACACTGCAATTTTTTGGAAGTTCCGTAATATCTGGAAATAGATGTTTAAACATTTTCATTTTAGTCTTTAAAATCCTCAGAAGTTAGGAAATGGTGAATATTTTTCCCAGGAAAGCCTTTTTGCTTCCTTCAGGTCTGCTGAGATACTCAGTCCTGCTTACAGACTGCACTGTGCTGAATATCCACAAAACATGAGGATAACAGGGGATGGTCTGTAACCTTTCTAGGTGACCCATGTTTCATTGACTGTCTTCTCCTGATGTCTTCCAGGAGAGGTAATGAATTGCTGAACTCAGAGTTCAAGCATTCCACTTCTTCCCTACTACAGCTGCCTCAGGAATTCCCATGTGTTCTCAATGTGATGGTGGTTATTGCTGCCTTGGCGTTGATCCTCACCATGTGGGTTGTTTTGGCCAGCAACCGTATTTTCCTGAAGTACACAAATGAGGAAAAGATGATATGTTGGTTGGTTGTTTCTTTAAAGCCATCTCAGTAAAACTTGAACAGAAGCTCTTGAAACATGAGACATTTCTGGAGCCCGATGGCTGACTCCTGAGTGTCAGAGACTTCAGACAAGGAGAGGAAACATGAGAACGTTTGCAGAAGAAAGAGCATGTAAATCTTTTGCAGAAGAAGCTGTAAGACATTGTAAATACAGAAGTCCCTGCTTGCATCTTTTGTAAGATCAGCGTTTTGTGCCTGTATGATCTGTCGAAAATGCACATCCGTGGTCTTCCACCAACTTCTAGGAAATACTGAACTGGAAAACCTGAAAGACAATGCCACCTAAAGGAAGAAGCACATTCCCCAAGAGCAAAACAAACAAAACATTTTCACTAGCTATCAATGATAGCTATGCAAGCATTTTCCTTTTTATGGAAAAATATCCTTAGTACTCTAATCTGACCATGTGCTGAGGTAATGGTATATTTACTCCTCCACTCTGAAACTGGGAAAGAAATTTTAAGCCAGATAAATTGAAGTGACTCCTAATTGCATCTACTTTTAGTTGGTGTTTTATGCTTGAAATTAGAATGTGGTTGTAGTGTCTATAGAATTTGGGTTTGTTTCCATTCTTTATAAGCAAGCTGGTGTTTGAATTCTTTCAGCTTATAATAAGCTGGTAGATATGTCTTTCTGTTTCAATTTTTGTTCTCACTTGTCAGTCTAACAATTGGTGTGTACCTTGATCACACTGAGTATTGTTTTATATCTTTCTCCTGAGACTTCCCACTGTGTTTTGTTTCATTTATTCTACTTAATCAGCTATTACCTTGTTTGGAAATTGAGTAAGTGATTTAGTTGAGAATAATTTCTGACTTGAACGGGCAAATTTCTGTTTGCATTACAGAGATCAATAATGTCTGACTGTTGTCTTCAGATGCACAGATGTCTAGGGAGACCCATGTACCTAATAAAACAATAGAATTATAATTTGGATGCTTGCATTTTAAAAGGGAAGTAGATATGAGAATTCCTCAGCAGTTTCCAATGGTACTTGGGGCAGATAATAATATCAACATTACAGAGGTTATTTGAAGAGTGTGAAGTTGTGTTTCCTCTAGAAAATAATGGGAAACATTATGTCAGAATTCAGCAGCCACAAATTCTGCTTCTTTCTTCCTTCTCAAATTACTGAATAATTGAAACTGAAGGTCGTGGACCATTTTAAAATGAAAAGTCCTTTCTCACTGCAGTTCTTTGAAATGTCATTGGTGAATTTCAGTCTGGTTTCTACAAAAGTGTTACAGTTCTTGCATGCATGGTTTCTACTACACAGAAAGGGTCTCATTAGTTGAGTGGAGTTGTTTGATTGAAATGTTAGATTTTGGAACAAATTTTGGTCTTCATTTTTATTCAAGGTCAGGTTGAATGGGACTCTGAGTCAAGTGATGTAGTTGAAGATGATCATTGCCAGGAGTGGGAGTGAACTAGATGACCTTTAAAGGTTCCTTTCCAACCCAAACCATTTTTTCTTACTTTTCCTAAACTTGCACAGAATTTCCTTCAGGGATTTGACAATGGTGTTTAATAGCAGGAATAGCATGGAAAAACCAAACATGAAATAATTTTTAGGGTTTTGTTTTGGCTTTTGTTTTGTTTTGTTTTGGGTTTTTTGTTTGTTTGTTTTTTTTTTTTTTGCAAAGAGGAGAAACTGGTCATGAAATTGAACAGTCAAATAAATTAAACAGTAATGAATTTGGGGAGGTTTGTGAGGGTTTTTGCTTTTTTGTTGGTTTTCAGGGGTTTTTTTGTTTGCTTGTTGCAAAGCCATCTTTGATGGCTTAGTTGCAGGGAGAGATGTCATTCAGGAGTTTCATAAGAAAGTTTGGAGTTACAGGAATATGGAAGTTTATGAATTACTTATAAAGCAATTATCTGTAAGTGATTTTTGACCGGAAGTGCTCAGGAATTGTGTTTTATTTATAAGAGGATCAGGTATTTATAATTCCTCATTAAACAGTGGTTGAGTAAAAAAAGAAATAGTTTTTCACAATATCGGAAAACTGACATTTGTATAACATCTTAACTGGTACCTTGTTTTTAGATTTGAAATGTTTGTTATATTATGAAAGTGAAGCTGATAAACCTAAAAAAAGAGTAACTGAGGTACACAGTGGTAAAAACCATAGAAACCATCAACAGAAAAAAGCACCTGCTGGTATGGCAAAATGTGAGAAAAATACAGGGTTGAACTAGTTTATGCTGTGTTTTATTTCCTATACTGATGAAATCAAAAGCGTCTATGCATATATGTACCTGAAAAATATCAGCACACTTGAAAAGTCAGTGCATTTGGGCACTGGTTTTATGCCTACTGCATCTCTGGCATCACTCTTGTGACTGTCTTCCTCAACTGTCTTGGCCATCAGGGAAACAGAGGAAATGATTTCATATTAGTCAAAGGAAGAAATGAAGTTTTTTAGTCAGATGAACTCTTTAGATCCTTATCAGCCTTGGAATCTACTCGATGTGAATGCTGATTTTTATGGCAACTTCCCTTGCTTAGCGTCTGTTTGCAATTTCCTAATGCTAATAATATGCAAAAGATGCACCAAAAAAGTTCCCTTTCATGATGTCTTTAATTAAAAGCTAGATTGTTGCCTTTTGTGATATGTAAAAGCCCCCTGTGTATAAAAATTACTATACTGGAAAAATCTATTATGTTGGGTGTCGCTAACAATATCCATATTTTAAAAAGGAGTTCTTACTTGGGAGCACACTAACTGATTTCTCAATAAGTAAACCGCCTGAAAAATTAAAATAGGAAGAACTTCCATGTGAGTCTGTTTACATAGCAGTGATGTAAAACTTTTGAGCATTTACAAATAGTCTCATAGTAAGTGTTATATGCAGCTTCCACAGTTTTTCTGTCATGTCTCTTTAGAGGTTTATTATTCATCTTTGAAATAAAATACGGAAAGATTTCCATAAAAAAAAAATTCATTACTGATTTTCTGAATACTATGTTTAAAATCAAAAATGCATGAAATAGTGATACTGGATTTGTGAGCAAAAACTCTCCAGTCCATCTGAGTGAAGATTTAGGAACATTCTAGTTGAAATTCGTGTATGGTGGTGTCCCAATGGCTTTGGCTTTGCCCACAGTGCAGGCAGTGGCTTTGTCCTGTCTGCTTAACTCACGTTGTGGATTCAGGTGTGAATTACATGGAAATAATTCTTCAATAATTTAATGTGATTGCTATGTCAATATTTAATTTTGCTGTATCATCATCCTTTATATTATGTGCTTGTTGGTAGCTGGGGTCTTGCAGTTAAACTTTTCTTTGCCCCTGTCAAGCTTTGATAATGCTCTTTTGAAAATTCCTGATTTCACAGTATCCTTACGTGCTTATATTATTAACACATCTGTGGAAGTTTTATCTACTACACTGACTAATATAAGTGTTAATAATGTTAATGCAAATTGTACTAGATTGCTGCAAGGGGGAAAAAAAAAGGACTGTGATAAAATCTCCACAGGAATGTGATGTATGTTTCAGGAATGTTTTTCTCTAGTCTCTGTGGTTTAGACTTTAATTTTGTTTTGATCCTCAAAATAAATATCCTTCTCATCAATACACCCCTGCCTCAACCCTCCCATTCACTGATAATAAATCTTTTTTTCCAGGGTGCCTGTTCTTATTTTCATAGCCATTATGCCTTGTGCCTGGAGAACTCTTTTGATCCTACCATCAAAACAGCTTTTCTGAGGCTAAGCAAGCCCTTCTCTCTTTAAATCTGTTTAACAACAGAAGTAAATGAACCAAGATAATTGGATTTGAAGTAAAAGTTGTCATTTACAAGTATTCAATTTGATTTTTTTTATCTTCTTCCTTTTCCTTTTTGCACTTTTGGAGACATAAAGAAAAAAGCTAAGCGGGTATATTAAAAAAACTCCGAACAACAAAAATCAAACCAAAACAACCCCACCACTAACACACCTCAGACATAAACTAAACTGAACTTACTTATCTTCTGAAGATCTTAAAAACTGATTTTACAAATCAGGCCATTTATACTACTGAAAGAGTCACCTTTCTCAATCTATGAAGCATTGGTTAATGTACATCATCTCATTTCTTCTTCTTTATATACTGAAGTTTGCCTTGCTCAGTTGTTGAAATTTCTGGGATTGCTGTTACTGTTGGGTGGGTTTTTCTTGGGGTGGTGGTTTTTTGGTGTTGGATTGGGGGTTTTGCTTGTTTCATTTGGTTTTTTTAGCCTGAAGAACTGGAGATCATTTCTTTTATTAGTCAGGTTGATTCTGTATTTGCAAAATTTTAGTGCAGCAAACCTCTTCCTTGGGATTCCTGTCTCCTTCCAGGCCATGCCACTGCCTATTCAGGTGCCATAAAGGCTCTTGCATTACTGATTCCTCTTTATGTCTTTCTGGGCCCCCGGTAAGGTAACATTGTACTCTGGTACAGGGCTGTTCGTCCTTGTTAAAAGGACACGTTCTTGGCATGACTTGAGTGCTGTTATGGTAATAACAAGCCACGAGATTTGTTTCCATGCAGCCTTTGCTAATAAGGTGTGTCAGGGGCAGATACTGGATGCCAACTTCCCTGTCCCTCAAGTGCTGCCCTCCCTTTAATGCTAGAACTTTTGGGTGCCATGCTGCCATTTGATGTTGCAGTGGTGTCACTGCAGGCCATGTGAAGGGAGGAGGTGCCCTACAGTGCAGTCTTCTCTCAGGGCAGCTTTCCTTGCAGCAACTTCTGCTGTGGCTGTTTTCCTTAGGCAAGCCACAGGTACAGGGCAGCAGCTCAGGACCAGCTTGGTGCCTGTCTGAACAGCTGAGTTTTAGAGAAATTAGCCTGAGAGGGACCATGGCCACTGTCAACAGACTTAACTCAAACTGACCTGTTGAACTTCTTCAGACCTAATGTTCCATTACCAAGGGTAAGATACACAAGGTGGATAGCTGCCTGTGGCAGAGCACAGGCTTGGGCTGCAACTTCTCTTCCATCCATCCCTCTGCCCCAAAAAGCACTTCAGAAAAATCTAGCTCTATAAAGCTCATCTTGCTCTCTTGCTGAGAATGGGATCACTTATTCCGAATTTCCAGATGTTGTTTTGGCAGTGTGACAGCCATGCTCAGCTACCAGAATTCCTTGGGTTTCTTTCTGACAGACTTCTGTCTCCAAAACAATGTTTTCCATGCTAATAGCCTGGACAATGGTCAAAGGTTTTCCTAGCAGAGCTGGCTGAAAAGAATGCAGACTATTTTAAAGTCCATCTGAGATCATTTTCTACTTTGACATTCTCCTATGCATGGATTATGTTTTAACCAAATGAGAGGTCAATTTATAAAATTTTGGAGTGTTGAGGTTTTGTTTGCTTACACTGTGAATGTGCAAAACTTTCATTACTCTGAATAGGAGGGAGTCTTTTCTGCAGAAAAAAACGTTGGCTCCCACCAATCTTTTAAATATCTCTTTCATCCCTCTTTAGGGAAGATTGTCCTATCTTAAGTTATTTAAAGTGGTGATTCATAGTTTCTTGTGGTTTGGTTTTGTGGTTTGGGTTGTTTTGGGGTTTTTTTTAAGCTGTTGACTGGGAAAAAAATGAGAGGGGGAAAGTACAAGTTATTAATCTAATAATTTCATATTGCAGCTCTATGAGTTACAAGGAATATGAGACAAAAAGAAAGAAGATATTTCTGAGAAAGCTTATTGTGAAGGCAGTAGAACTAGGAGTGGTAATTTCAGCTCATGAAACTTGGAAAATCAAGGTCCATAACTATTTTCCTAGTGTGTGCTATTTTCTCTGAATTTTCAGGAAATTTGATCTACCTATCTTCCCAAAGGTCATCAGGATGTTGAATATAGGGTTATTGAAGTGAAGCTTTAATTTTTATTTAGGCTTTTAATAGCACTTTAAGATTGCATTTGCATTTTTTTCTATCATAGATGTTTTAAAAGGTTTTTTTAAAATTTTTCATTATTAATACGTGGGTAGTTATTTCTGGGTTTCATTCTTCTCAGAAAGGAAAAGCATCTCTCAAAACAGTCTGCTACATGGGTTAAGGTACTACGTCCATGAACCTGACAGTGCTGATTTTTCTTTTTCATTGATTACTAGAGGTCATCTGTTTTCTTCCCCCCCCTCCCCCCACCATCTTCCTGTACTATTGGGACAGCAAAAGTGAGAAATATTAGTAATTCTGTAAAATTATTTACAGAGTCATCTTAAAGGGAAACTGCTGTCACAAATCCTTTGGATTTTTTGATCACATGTAGTAGAAGCCAGAATACCTTTTCTTCCTTCTGCATCTCTGATGGCAAACAACACACAGTAAAGCAAATAATTGAGTTCCCTCTGTATTTGTATTTACAAATAAGTTGAGAAGAAAATGTCAAAAATAAAAGGTGTGATAAATAAAACTTTGGGTTTTGTACTCTTACTTTTTTGTTTAGTCCATTACCCTTTAGTGTTGTGGGATGCGTAGTATTATTAAAACAAACAAACAAAAAAATCCCCAACCAAACCAGCAAAGAAAAAAACCCACCAAACCTTCAAGTGCCTGCTTTAAGGCTGTTACTATACTGTAGCATATATGTGCACATAAAGTTAAATTGCTTCACTTTATCTTGATGCATCTAACATTATTTGTGAAATGGACTTTGTCTTTACAGTAACATGCTTCTGTAATGCAGTATTTTAGGAATCCTTTTCAAATAGCTTAATGGAGGTTCTGTGAGATTCCTTGACTTTACTTGCAAACTTCCTTTTGAGTAATACCTTACACTGAAGAATATAACAATTTTATCTAACACTGATGAGGTTAAAGTGAGAGATATTAAACACCTGTCTGTTGAGAGGTAGTTCTTCCTCATTCATTGGATGCTGATCTGAGATGAAATGTCTGTTGGGCAATTAAGGAGACATGCATGGCAGAGGAGAACCAAACTTCTTGCTTTTTGAGCATAAAGAATAAGCAAATGCATTAAGGACTGATGCTGCTTCTTACTAGCGGGGTTGTTTAATGTGGAGATTATCTTGGGATACTTAAAATATTTGAAATAGTTATTAACAAGTAGAGTTCTTATTTCTTTAACTCATAATTACAAGATCTTCTTTAATAGAATCATTGCTGCTTATCCCTCTAATGTGCCCATTGTTCAGGGCAAGAACTCTGTTAAATTTAAACTTATCAAAAGTCTGAAGTGTTTGACTTTTAAACTGTTGTGTTAATCATAAAGCAAAGAATCTGGAAGCAAACATGACTGTTGTTTATCCACATTTTATATCTCCCAGTTCGTTAGGCTGTTTTCTTAAATAGACAAATAAATACTACTTACGTGGAGAAAGTTGTCCTTTTAGAATGATCCAAAATTAACCACAGTATTTAATATACCTAGCTTCCCACGTTATTTGGTGCCACATGGAATTGGTTTCCCCCTCTGCAAACTGCAGCACCATCAACACCAAAAGAGAACTTACAGTTATTTTCATTCAGCTTAGATTTAATGATTCTGGTCTTCCTTTCTCTTTAATTTTTCCTAAGATTACACTGGATGTAATGTGACTTCATAATGAGAGGACACCCTTCTGGTGAGTGAATGCAATAACTCTGTTATTAGTGTTTCATCAACTTTGATTATTCAAGACAGAATTGGAAAAGAAGCCTTATTTTGCAAGTCTGGAGAACACATTTATGACAGTTTTCAAATTTTTACACAGAGCAGAAGAGCACCACTGGTGTTGCACACTATCACCTTTTCGTTTGCTTGACAGCCGACAGAGTTCAGATGGTTAAAAGAACCCTTCATGTTGATAAAATGTCTTGGTCGTTGAGTTAATAAAAGATGATTCTAAGACATGAATATGCCAAAGCTGTATCTTGTGCCCTGACTTTCTGTTTTTCTCTTGCTTATTCTTTCACCTTGTACGTGGCTTCCTTTATTTACGGGGTTCTCCTTGCTGTTCTTTGGTTCCAGATGCGAGTGCCTCACTGGTCTCTGTGGTTTCCCCATGTGCGAGGCAGGCTCCGTGCCCCAGATAGTCTCGCGTGGAGATGGAACGCCTGGCAAGTGCTGTGATGTCTTTGAATGTGTCAATGGTACGTGGAACTTTCTCTTGCACCTGAAGAGGAGGGGTTTATGTCTCTCTGGGGGGTGCTGGGCGTTTGGTTGTTTTTGTTACGTTGTCAAGTTCTAAGAGAATTAATTTTCTTGAATTTCATCCCGTAAGAAGGAACTGGAAGTTTAGGTGAAGATACTGACATATGAAACTCATTTTGAAGTTGTCATGCTGCTTTAGTTTCTGAAGCACTTTTCTCTGTGATTCAGGGAATTATAGTTTTAGCAAGACTGCATGTCTTTCATAAAGTCTTTTGCCAGTAGCAAACACTAGAGGCCTTCCAATTTTTGTTAACCATCACAGCTGCTTGTGGCAGCACCTTAAGTGAAAGCATGCTGGTTAGACTATGGGGCTTGCTTTAAGAATCAATTGATTCTTAAAGTAAGTAATTTTGAACACAGGTGTACAACCTTTAGAAATTATAAGACAGTATAGGAATATATTTATTATCACTCTTTGCTTCCCAGTCTAAATGTTTAGAAAATACTGTGTATATATATATATATATATATATATGCTGTGTATGTGGTGAATTGTGAAGAAATAGTGTTTGACTATTGGTAAGTGAGAAAATACTCTTGAAGAATTGCATAATAATTTCTGACCATTAAAAATTACACGCTATTGAAGTATTTATTAATTACTATTTATCCAGCATTATTTGATCTTGGTTAGTGGTTTGTGTATCAAATGTTTGAAACAGCCTTTATTTTACAATTGTCATCACAAACGGAGAGAGAGAGATTTCTTCAGGAGAAAGTCTGTGTTATTTACACATAGCAATATTTTAAATGCACAAATGCTGATTAAAAGATAATAGTACGTATAATAGGATATTATATATAAAAATTAGGTTTCCCATATGAATAAAAGAATTTATATCAGGAAGAGTTACAGATTCCTTAGCTTTTAGAGTAATTCTTTCACTATTTGGGTAAGATTGTATAAACATAACTTACCTACTTTTTGTTTATGTACACTAAAGTAATACTCATCTTTCTTTGTTTCATATTTGTTTCATTCTGTTAAAGTATCATTTCTGAATCTGATTTACCTGTGTGAGACACCTCAATGCGATATTTCATTCAGGATTTACTTTAGTAGTTTGAGCAAGAAATATAGAGCCAATTTATTATATGATGTCTCAAAGGTACAAACCACCATGCTAATTGCTTCTCTTCAGCCTGCATGTTATTTGTGGATACTGCTGACAAAACTGTTGCAATAGCAGGCATGAGATGGAGCTGTTTAAATTGCCCACCTTTCTTTGTGGCATCTTCATGTCCTATTTCCAAGTAGAAGTTAGATTCACTTTCCATTGGTAACAGTGAATTTGGACTGTCTTTAGCACTGTTGCCCTGGGCATCACTGCCTTATTTTGCACTGTGGCTCACTCCAAAGATCCAAACTGCTTTTGGATCAAGATTTCCTTTTGCCTCTCAGGCTTTCTATAACTTAGTAGCCTATGAGTGCAGAGTAAATTGGAAGAAAAAATAGGAGTTTTTGAAGGGAAGGTGGTGCCACAGAGGGAAGCAGAAAGGACAGATTAGAGAAAAATTAAGGTTTTTTGGTTTGCCTTATATATGTCCTTAAAATCAGGCCAGTATCAAAATTATCTTTAGTAAGTTCCTCTGTAAAAAAAAAAAAAAATAATCCTGAGAAAAGAAAATCCTGAAAAGTTAGAAAGTTAAATACGTTATTTAGAAAATCACATTTGTTAGTATGTTACTTAATGCTACAATCAAATTTTAAAAACTAATGCTGTATGATGTGATTTTAAAGTGCTTCAAGCAGACTTTCAGGTGCAGTTATTAATGATGCTCCATTTTGGAAAGGAAAGGTGAAATAGTTATAAACCTGAAGATGATAAATATTTTTAATAACAATCTGTGAGCAATTGTGGAACTACTCATGAATGTGTGGCATTTGTATTGTGTGGCATATCATTGGTAGAGAAGACAGAATAGTCATAGAATAGGATCTGCATTGCTTTATAATTCGGGTTTTTTCAAATATATTTTAGCATGTTTAGGTGTTTTTTATTTCAGGGACAGCTAGTACTAACAAGCCCTCTAGAAACCTCTAAATTCCTAGAAGACTAATTGTGACAAGAACTTCTAGACAAATGTTTAATGCAATAACAAACTGGCACATGTGTGTAATAAATCTCTACCATTGCTTTTGTCAGTTTAAAATGAAGAGAAGGGGGAATGTTCTTAGTGAAACTGATAGTTGAATTCAATATCCGGTTCTGATTTTTTTTTTACAGTGTTTTGAAATACTAACAAGTGCAGAGGAGATACTATGGATATCAGTAACAGAAGGAGAAAATACCTTACAGTGATAGGCTTAGATCAATTTCTTTGCTTCATTAAAAAAATGCCTTCAAAGTAAGAAGAGTCAAATCTGTAAGATCTAGGACAAGCTGTTCTCAGCAGTGAGGGTGGCTAGCTGTTGGCACAAACTGCTGGGAGGATGCTGAATTCCTTATCTTTATCCTTTCCAATTAGGATCAGATGCCTTTTTAAAGCATGTCTTTTAATCAAATGCAATTTAATGAGTTTATAGATGGTAAGTGGGGAAGTTGTATAATCAGCATTACCAACAGGTTTCATTAGTCACTTCTGTGTTTGAAAACCTCTGAAAACAAGCAAGAGGATGGAATAAAAAAAATGTGCATACTCACATTAGTATAGTTTTCCAGCTATTGTAACATCTGTTGCATTAAATAATCAAAAGAATTAAGTAATTCCTTTGGCAGTGGGGGGAAGCAATACTGATCAGTAAGAATACTGATCATTACCTTAAAATAAACCATTATAAATTAGTGTACGTAGACTGAAAAAATCCAATTTGTATATTTAGGCAACCCTTATGGTGGTCAATCAGAGTGTTAAAGCAGGCCAGACTTCTGGAATATTTATTGCAATTTTGGGAGAATGTGATAGATGTAGAATTATATGTTCACAGTGTGGGTAGGCTGGCTTTAGTGTGTAGGAAAGAGCTCTGCTGTAGTTGTAGAATAACAGTGGCCAATGTTGAGGGGATAACTAGAAATGGCTGCAAAATACATGTCACGGACACTGCAGTGTGTTCCCTTGGTTGTTTGTCAACAGTTTGGGGACCAGTTATTCTTTTGCATGTGTTTTTCCTGGATTTAATATAAAACTGATGTAGAAGCTCTACGATATACATATATATATATATAGTGTGGTTATCTTTGTTACTGATACACGCTGTCTCAAGCTAGCTTTTGGTTAGTCTGTCTAAGAAAAGTATCTGTGGCAAAAGAAACTTCTGCAGTAATTATTTCTTTTGCAGATTGTAATGGTGGTGTTGTTATTTGATTATAAATACAGCATTAAGTCAATATGCTTTCTTTTCCTGCTTCAGATTTATATTGGGTGTGTCCTTATGCTTCACATCATATGCAATCTGCTGCTTCTCATAGTTTATTCTATAATTATATAGATATTATAAATCATCAAAATAACATTTATTCCTGCTTGGAAAATGATCCTGGTAGTTTCATTTAATTGGAGCTTGTTGTTAAGTAGCTACTGTCTGTAACTGTCCAATCTTTGCATAGATCAAGCTTTTTTGGGATTTTTTTAATACAAAAAAAAATTCAGAAAGTTCTGAGAACAACTTTCTTATTGGTAAGCAGAGAAAAAACTACATTGCAGATAGATCACAGTAGTTCTGTGGGACATTTTAAACACCATGAATGTATGCAGATATCAGAGTATTTTGCATAAAACTGTTACACTAACTAGAGACATAAAGTTGTGCTTTTTAAAGCACTGCTGTATTTAAAAGATTTCACTATTACAGTTAATGCTTACTGTCATTAGATTGTGATTCTTGTTCCAAAGGTCAGTCAATTGCAAAGGTCAGTTTTAAGGCATGCATTGATTCCTTCATTTTGAAGGGAAGCATCTTTGTAAGTAAAATCATTCTGTGTTGTTAAATGGTGAGAGGAATCAATCCAAAGTTCCCTTTTGACATGATCAAGTTCCTTGTCATGATTTATTTAGGGTGAGTATTTGAGCCATTGCTGAGCATACCCTGCCTGGTCCTTGGATGTCAAAATGAGAGCTCAGACAACAATGATGGCTGCAACATTGTTATTTCTTTTTATTCCTTTTTCCTTGTCAGGGGAAAGGGTTTTACTGTTTAATTTGTAACTTAAACCTTGCAACTCTATAGAACCGTTGGCAATTTAAAGTGATTTAAAATGCAGTAGTGATATGATTTTGTCAGTCATCTCTGCTTAGGTGGCTGGCTGGCTGTTTCCCCTAATCTTACATTCTTGATGACCATCAGAGCTAACCCTAGTTCGTGCATGTAATACAATTTTAGCTTGAAGGAGACAGAAGTGTGAATTGCTAAATTTAAATCTTTGGCTGCCATAAAATAGTATCACTAGAGGTATAACTGATGCAAGTAAATACATCACTGCTTTTTTGATTATGGGAATCAGAGATTTGCACAGTGGTGTTCAGTTGTAAAGTTTTCAGGGAAGAGCTACATCCATAGTGAAATGTACTCATTTCTGAGAAATGTGAAGTCGATGTAAAGGAAATGAGGCAACATGGGAAATCTATAGCAAATAATTTCATCTTACTCTGTGAACCTGAACAAAGAGATTTGCTTGTTGCATGGTTCTGCTGCCCTGTTTCAGGGAAAGTGAGAGTCAATATTGCTTTGTTTAAAGGTAGGGAAGTTTCCCCTGAAAACTGCTTTTCATCCAGAGAATACTAGGTAGTACGTGATACTTTTTTGGGGAAAATTGAGTGAGAGATTCCCAAGATATGCAGTCTTTCAAAAAATCCTGCATTTTACAGAAGCTAGTTTCCTCTGATCCATTCAAAATATATTATTCACCAGGACTTTTGTCTGCTAATCCTGGTGTGCCACTTTTACTCATGGGGGAGCTTGTAAGGAAGGAAAATTGATTTGGCATTAAATTACAAGCATCAACAAGTAAGTCTAAAGAGATTAAAAACTGCATGTGCAGCAAGAGTTCAAGTGCTTGGAAACAAGAGAGTATCCAAACTTGCCTGCTCTCTAATTAGGTATTGATGCATGGATCTCTCGAACGTAAGTTGCACTTAAAGCACATACTGACTGTGAGCTGTGCCTTAGAAATCTGAGAGAGCAATTACCAGGCATCCTGCAGCTGCTGCCTTCTGTCAGTCAGGGCTTTCTCTTCTCAGTAATTTTCCTTGAAAACAACTGCGACTTCAAAAATATTGTGGATTGGTTTGTGAAATATGATACATTACTTGTGTGAGTGGTCATCACCAGTGTGTCAGTGTGGTTCAAGGTCAAGGGGAGCAGGCTGCTTTCTGTCATGGCTGTGTGTGAGCTGTGATTTTTAGAGCCCAGATCTGCCAAGGATGGCTGTGGAGTCCCAATCCATTTTCCCTGGGGGTTGAGGTGTGGAATTTCATTGCCCTATCCATTGAAAGTGGGACTACCTGATGAATGCATGAAAATAACTGGCCTTGATCCTGGGAAGATGAAATCACACCTTCCCCAGGACTTAAGCCTTTGACCCTTTCTATCCTGCTGGTTTAGGCTGTACTGATAATTGTGTGGTAGTACAGAAGTGATCTATATCAGTAAGACCACTTGGATGTGACTCGTAATCAGTATTTTATAACTGTTTCTGTGGATTTTTTTTTTCTCATTTGAGAAGATAAATTGACAAAAAGGAGGCATTTCTTTTTTCTCTGTGCCTTCTGGCTATTTTCACATTTGCATCTCTATACAGTGATACTGCATTGGAAGAGAGATTAAAAATCCTTTTTAATCACACTTCCTGTCATCTGTTGGTGCACTTGCTCCTCACAGCAATTGCAGATTCATTATTAATCTCATGGTGCAGAAAAGGATAAAGGTCATTCCACTATTTCTAAAAGGAGATAAGAATGGTCTGTTTCTAAAGGGAAGATCAATTAGTACTGAAAGGATTTGATGGGGAATATAGGGTCAGCAAGGAAAATACTTACCTTAGAAGGAGGAATGAAGTCTAAGTGGAGTACCTCACAGACACCATCTACCATGGAGTTCCTATTATTTATTACATTAGTCTTGGCAGTCTTTATGTGTGCTCTGAAGAAATAAGGATCTGACCAAGGTAACAGTCTGTCTTGGAGCAGAGAACTAAATAGTCCTAATACTAATTGAACAGTACTGCATATTTCTCTTTGGCCATCCAAAACCACAGATTTTTGTGGCGGACTTCAAATAGGCAGCTACTTAAAAAAATAAGATGCAAAATGCAGCTTGTGAGATGCAAAAGATAACAAATTGTTGGTACGTAGTAAGATTAACATTAAAGGAAGATAATCTGATACCAAAAAGGTAGAGGGATTTAGTTGTTGTGGGCTGAGGTTTAGTTTTGGGGTTTATTGTTTTTAATTCAGTCAGAACTTCTGAAAGGTATTTGAAAATCATGGCTAATCACTAGTCACAGCTGGATGAAAATTTGGTCTAGTATAATGAAAAACTTGGTCAGTCTGCCAAACCAAGTCAAATGTTTTAGATCCTCTGAATCTATATTATACTTGCCCTACTCAAATTGGGAAAAGTGTGAAACAGTGCAAGTCATTACCAGTTACATTTAAAACAGGAGGGAAAAGGAAGACACAGAAAACCGAAGGCCGAGCAGCCCAAAATTCCTGTTAAAAAAGAGTCTGTAGATAAAGAGATAAAAAAGATGGGGTAGGGATTGTCAGGACCACAGCTAGATGTGAAACCAGACTTAAAACTCTGCAGTGGTTCACTAAGTGCAGGAGGGTTGTTCAATGGGAAGTAGAGACTGAATTTTAAAAACCAAGTTATTTTTTTAAATAAAAAAGGACAAAATCTGTTTTACTTATTTCATATTGGTTAATGAAATACAAGATGCTGCATAGATCCTGTGAAATGATATGATGTATACAAAGAATATTAGGTGTCAAATGGTGCAGTTCTGCCGGGGTTTAAAAGTTTAAAAAAAAAAAACTTCTAGTGTTTACTTTGGTGAAATAGTAATGTTTTTTTGCCAAAGTGAATTGTCGTGGTAAACTAATATCTTCAGTAATGTTCTGGCTCAGATACTGCTGGATTTTTAAACTTGGACAAAGTTGCCAATTCTTTGGAGGATGAGGTTAGAATTCAGTGTTTTTCTCAGAGCATGGAAGACATGGCTAGACCTGTTATAATGCCACACCACAGCCTTGTGTCACAGGTTTGGAGATTTTCCCTTCCCTCCCACCCCCCCTCTGCTATTTTTAACTTCTCTCATGCACTAGAGACGTCTCACAAATGTCCTGGCAATGCTTGATGGGCTGTGCCAGTACCTATTAGTGGTACTGTTTCAGATGTCTGTGCCCTATTAACATGACTATGGCTGACCTGATCACAGCATGTATTTTCTCCTGTGATGGACTGACAGAGACCACTGGAATTTAAACAGATTCCTCTGTTATGAAGAACACATCTTGCTTCCAAGGATTGTTTAGCAATTTCAACAAGAAAAAGTGTCACTGTTTGGGGGTTTTAGAGCATAGCCACCACCCTCTGTGGCCCCAGCTCTTCCTTTGTTGTCCTGGTATTTTCCTGTAGTAGGACCACAGGATGTTAAAAAGCAGCACTGCTTCATTTCTAGAAGGAGTGAAGAGAAAGAAGGGGGATAGCCTTGTAGAAAGTCACAGAAACAATCAAACACTAAAAAACATGACCTGATGGAGAAAAATTAAAATTGAAAGAAAGGTGTACATTTTATTTGTAGGAGAGGATGTAGGCAGGGACACCCTGAGGTGTCCTGAGGATGAGTCCTCTTAGCAAGAAATTTGTATACTGGAGGACAGAAAAAAATTGTAGAACATGAGACCTCGAAGATGAGAGGTGTAATGAAGCTTAGAGGAAGCTGCCTTTCCATCTGTTTGCTGTTTCTGTCAATCTGAATTACCCCTTCCATAATTTTTGCTGTTGCAGTAAATACAACTGTGGAATTGTTTAATAGGTAGGTTGCATTTCCTCCATTACTGGTGGTTTTAAAGAGAATACTATAACAGGGTTGTATCAGCTATATTCAGCATCCCAAGTATCTTTTAATTTCTTTTGCAGGCTACAGTTGCCACGAAATAGTATTTCATTCCTTTAAGCTGTGAAAGTAATCTTAAGTAATTGTATAAATAAATGCATTCACTTACAAATAATAGTTACAGTTTTATTTTAATTTGGGTTTCTCTGTTTCTGGATGACCTTTTTAGAATATGCATGACTGTGACCAGTCCTGCAATTGCATTAATAGGGAGTATGCTGCAATAATAAGGAATAAGCTGCTTAGGGAAACTAAGTAGCACAACCTGAAGAGTAAGAATCCAAATAGCTTTTTCTACCTAGCTTGTTTTTATATGCTTGCAAAGAAGCAACAGCGTGCAGTTGTCCTGTAACATTTGTTATGGGCCAATTCCAATGAGATGTAACCTTCTCTTTTTTAGACTCTTTATCAGCTCAGCTTTTGAAAAATGGAAAGCTTTTCTGTATTTTGTTTATTCGGACACAGGATTCAAATTTATCAGTTTCCTTCCCTTTCATTTGATAGAAAGTTTACCAGAGTTCCTTCCAAGGCTCTGGTACAAATACTTCTTTATACTGGAGGAACATCTGAAGTCCTGGAATCATGAACCTTTTAATCCTTTAAACAACAGAAAATTGTTTTGAATCTTGCTTCCGGCTATGGGAGAGCTGGAATTTCTGACACTACAAAAGAAAATGCCCAAACATGCCCAGAGAGCTGATGCCCTGAAGCATCTCATGTGCTTGGTGTAACTGTGTGCAGAACTGCTGCCTTGCAAGGGATGGTTTGCCAAACTTGCATGTGTTTCTGAGCTGTTCTGTGACTGCAATTAAAGAAAACCATAAGTTTTAGGAAACCACAGAATCACAATAACAGAAGTTTTGCTTTGGAGTAGTTCAGCCCATAGAACTAATATGTATTTCATTAAATTTACATGTAGAAGGTAAAATACCTTTGAAAATTAATTTGATAAAACAGATTGTGTCCCTTTGCAGTTCAGATTGGTGATAAAGGTTTGAGAAATTATCAATGTTTGTGTACTTTGAGGCTGTGGGGTTTAGTGCCACCTTTTTGGGCTCTCACCCCCAGAATAAAAAGGCTGTGGCCGTGGGATCTGTAGAGCTAAATTTGTGTCAGAACTATTTTACTTTTAAATCTGTGGCAGGAACTTTAATGCCAAATCAAGTCAATTGTAGTTATGCTTGACTTTATATAGAAGCAGAGATGTCCTTTGTTTTTCCCCTGCCAGAAGAAACCCTATATCTTTCTGGGGACTGTCCCCTCTGTCCTGGCTTCATTCATGGATGGGCAGGTGTGTGTCAGTGCTTGAGCTGGATTAATCTTCTGTTACTGGGTTATCTGAGAGCTAGCAGACACTGAATTTGTTTGCAAAGCCATGGCCTGTGTCGTGTCTCATGCCCATTGCTTTGTTGTGGTAGTCTGCATCACAAACAGGATTTGGAGCCTCAGATATGTTTAACTGCTTTGTGCTGTGAAGTTTTGGCAATTTGAATTCCTTTGTGACACACTTAAGCTTGAAGAATCTAACCTGTAGTTTTCTCTTTTTTGGCAGAATAATGAATTCATGAATTTAGGAAAAGAAGCATTTATTTATTTAAATAATAAATCTATTTAAACTAGCTTTATTATTTAAATAAAATCTATTTATTTAGCTTTATGTTCTTTTATCCTTTGGTAAGTGTCAGATCAATAAGGCAATAAAATTTGCACTTAAGAAAAACAAACAATAAAAACCAACAGGGAACTGAAAGATCTTTCAGCATATTGTGGTGAAAGAAATGCATTATTATAATTTTACTGTGTGTGCTCACTCTTTCATCAGGCTTCCACTTGGAGTATCTAAAGCTAGAGTTCTTTGTCTTAGTGCTTGTTTTGCCTTGACTCAGTCTCAAGACTGGAGTCTTAGAGATGGTTCTAACAAAAGTAATCCTTGTCTCATAGCTGGATGTATAGGCTTAGGTCTGTAATTTAGTCTGGATATATACACTTACCATAAGGCTGGCTGGTAAAAATACACACATAGTGAAATTCTACAGTGGTTTTCATTGTAGGAAAAAACCCCATGCTGTTTCCTTACAGGATTTGCAGTTACTTGCATAGTCTTGTTTAGACATGTAAAAATAATGATAATTAATGGGAGATGATGTTTCTACTTCTAATGAGGCAGGAATTCATCTCTACTGTTTGGTTATGGGGGAATCAGTAAAAATCTGGAAAGCTGCAATCAAAACAGTGAAGCCAGAAGCAAATGGATTAAAGGCCTTTTGAGTTGTGTTGGCACTTTTCCTTTTTGAAAAGGTTTTTAAACTAACAGCTTGAGCTGCATAAACTTGAAATATTTCTCAAGTGTTTGTTTATGTGAATTGCTTTCTAATGAGGTCATAGCTGTTTTCCTGGACACAGTGGTATTTCCTCCTCTTGCTCTTAATTTTAAATGCTGCTTTCTACGTTGTGCCTTGAAGACAGAACAGGCATATAAAAATCAAACATTGCTCAGGATACTTCCAAGTTTCAACTCTAACGCTTTACAATCATTTCAGATGACTCAAGGCTGGAGCACAGTATAAGCATATGTTGAAAGAAGTACTTGAAATGCTTTAGAGTTTTAAAGAAAACCTGTGTCATTGTCAAGAGAAGCTCAGATGTAAAGTTCTTAGCTCCCAAAAGTTAAGAGAATTGGGGTGGATTGAAAGCAATCTGCAAATGCTGATTTTTCATTTAAATGTATCTCCCATGTGAGCTTGATCACTAAGCAAAAGGAAAATCACCTGAGCATAAAGTGGGCACAGTTTTCATCTCTATATGGCTAGGCATTACATATGTAAGTAAATGGTCTTTACTATCTGTTCTACAGAAATCAGAAACATGGACAATTGTCCTTTCTTTGCTTTGCTGTTTGCTTCAAATGCAATGAAACACATTGGGTTTACCTACAGTATTTGATAATGTTGTTGCTGAAATAAATAGCTTCCTGTTTGCAGACCCCTTGTTTTTTCAAACTGCTAGATTTACAGCTTCTGAAAAAAACAGACTGGTTGACTAGATACTGTTGTACTTCAGGTGGCTGCTTTCACAAATTTTGGGCTAGTGTCATAGGAGGCCAAAATTTTATTCTGAAGTGGGGAAGAGGGAGGGGGCCTAAGTCATTGGGTAGTATAATGATGATACTGTGAAGTCATGGTTTCCTAATGACTAATGTGGAGTGCTATAGTTGAACATAGATTTGGAGTGTATTTTCTAGTGTCTTGAATCACAATGATTCAGCCTTAAGCTGTGGAGCAGCTGCACAGTGTCGTGGAAGGGGAGGGATCAGTTGGGCTGGTTGAACTGAGTGGGCTTTGCTGGCAATAGGTGAGGGATGTGGGTTCATAAATAACTGCAAGGTGAAAACCTCCATGAAGACCTTATGCTACATACATGCTGTGTAGACCTTCTTCATAATCTGGAAGCAAATCTCATTGTTATAAAATAATAATAGTGAGAAAAAGCTGATTAAATCTGCAGACTGTTTCATTGGTTTAATTAGCATCTTTTTTTCCTTTTTTTGAATGTTAACAAAGTAAACAGGCAATGTTCTTCCCAAAATACTTCAAAATTTTGAGAGGCTCTTAGTTTCCCACAAACTTTGGCTTTAATTATATGTCAAGACTCTGCTGTAGATGGAAGCATACAAGAAATACTCATCTTCTGTTTTTGAAACACTAAAGTGATCATGTTACTATTATTACAATTGAGTTTTTTGGGAGTTTTTTGGGTTGTTGTTTTGGTTTGGTTTTTTTTGTTTTTTTGGATTTTTTTGTTGTGTTTTTTTTATGGGAAGTATTGTTGTGAGCTGGCTCTTACAGCTCCAGGTTACTTGAAAAAAAGTGTTCAGTTCTTCATAACAGATCATGCAGTCACAAAATGTTTGGGTTTTGTGGGGGGTTTTTTTGGTTGTGGATTTTGTTTTGATTTTTTTGGTTGTTAGTTTGGGTTTTTTTTGGTTGGGTTTGTTTTGGTTTTTTTAACCTATCAATTGGATATCTTTAGTGCAATTTATCCACCTGAGTACTAAGTCCTACAGAGAGGAAGATTACACTTAAGAAACATGAGAAACTGACTTTTTCAAACAGAAAAACATATTGTTTCATGTGGTGAAATTTGAAGTAACTTCAGGTTCATTGAGAATGAGAAACATTTAGCACCTACAAAGAAATGTCAGTGCTGCAGCCTTTTCCCAGGATTTTAAATTTTTTAATTGAGACTTTTAATTGTAGACAGTTGCTCTGAAGGTTATTTTGCGCAGCATTTTATTTTCTTCCATTGTTGAAGCAGAAAATAAAATATACCATGTTCTTTAAATGAAATTGTATTTTAGTTTACCAAATGAAAGAAAAATCAACTGTCCCTTTTATATGTCTTTGTCAGTAGCAACATAAGCTTAACTGTTTCCTGTTTTAACAATACCTGTAAAATACTTGTTTTCTTTTTATTCTTTCAGAAGTGAAGCCAACTTGCATATTTAACAGCATGGAATATTATGATGGAGACATGTTTCGGATGGATGCTTGTCGATTTTGTCGGTGCCAGGGGGGAGTCTCTATTTGTTTCTCTGCCCAGTGTGGTGAGCTGCACTGCGACAGGTACTATGTGCCAGAAGGAGAGTGCTGCCCAGTGTGTGAAGGTACAGTCTCTTTTTAAGCCTGTCTTCATTTAATTCTGCTGCCTTTTTTTTTTTCAAACTTGCCTGTTCAATGGAAATGAGCAAACAAAGAGTTTTGCTCTTCTGAAGTTTGCAGATTCCTCTGTAATTGTTTATTTCTACATTTTTGCTGTGCCTGAATGTGCTGCCGTGTTCTTTGCAGTGCTTCTCTAACCCTGACACTGCATCTTAGACATGGTCAAGTTTGCAGTGCTTTTTGGGGGGCCTTCTTGACAAATGACGTAAAAAGCTGCTCCTAATTTCTGCACAGACATTTAGACAGGCATCTCCAGAGCTGTAGTTGTAGCCCTGAGACAAATTTTGATTGCTTTGTTACCTACTTATTCTGTTCAGCTAGGGTAATTCACACCACTTCTTTCCTCCACAGTTACAGCGAAGCAGTGGGGCAGCAACCTGATGTCAATGTTTTTCTCTTCCTCCTTTGCTCTGCTCAGAGCCTTGCTAGGCCTGTGGTCCTCCTAAAAAGGGCTCAGTGGGAAATCTCACTTATATTAGAAAGTGTTGGTGGCATCTTCTGTCAGGATACAACCAGGATTCCAGCAGAGGAAGATAGGGGTGGTACTGTGCACTTGGCTCTCGCCTCAGTGAGGGTCAGGTTATGGCCACCAGGCACTTCTAGTCCCTTTGTTTAAATGTGGACATAGGAATATCTTTTCAATAAGTGAAATCACCTGGAAATCTGAAATCTTCTCACAGTAGAGGAATCTTGTAATTACTGTGCATTTCAAACGCTTTTACAGTATCCTTAATATCATTATTCCTGTAGTTCTTTGCAGGAGCAAATAAGCCAAAAGATCCATTATAGTCATATTTTATTCCCAGCAGAGAATTAGAAAATAAAGTACCCCATAAAAATACATCTAATACAGCTGTAAGAGCTGGACCTTCTCATTCAGCACAGGGTCTGGTGAAAATGGCTTGTATTGTTGCAAGCTACTGAAAGCTTCAGAGATTTAAACCCAAAATCTGGATAATAAAATATCAGGTGGGTAAGTTAGGAAGTAATTTTTTGAAGAGTATTTGTATTTTTTTTCTATTTGGTGTATATTTTATATATTTTAATGTAAGTTTGTATATCAGGTCAATACATGGTGTTCACATGTAGAGAAACTGAAATGCAAGTGTTGTAGGTTTAAGTATTCCAGAGAGATACCAATCCATGTTTGCCCTGAGTTTAAGACCTGGCCTAGACATTCATTGCTGACTATACTTGAAGGCAGGATCCTAGATTTTTGGTCTTTCCTGGTGTAGTTACACCAACGCTTACAAGAGCCTTCATGCTGTAAGAAAAACCCAAAAACCTGTGCTATACCATCATTTAATGAGAGATTGAAAAAGTCTAGAGAAGGCATTTCTGATGTGGTAAATCCACCCCCAAGCAAGTGCAGATCCACTCCTGAAGAAATTGCTGTAGGAGCTACTGACTTTATAGAATATATAAAATCTCTTGCATTCATTTCCCATAATTAGTATTTTTTCTCATATGTGAATGGAGAGCTGGCTCCATTAACATATTATAATTGCCCTGGTTCCTTTAAACACTTAAAAAAAAAAAAAAGCCAAAAAAAGGTGGCTCTGGTCCCTCTTTAAATAACTTTGGTAAAGCTGACACCTAAATTGACAAGCTCAAGTATTTTAAGTGGGCAGAACATATCAGCCCACCCATTCATGCTATTCTAGTTGTTGAAGAAGTGGCATTTTTTCTACCTGCTCTTCTTCTGTTGAGTATTTCATGACTTGTTGTCAAGGTGATTAGTTGCTTCCTACAAATATTTTCTTGATTATAGAAATATCAGGAAATATAAAGCTTTTTTTTTCTCTAAGAATTCTAAAATGTCAACTACTAAATTTGGTGTGAGTTGTGCAATACAGGCACAAAAAACCCTTCTTGACTTAACTCCAGGAGGAGTTCTTTCTCAAAGTTCTGTAGGCTATATCAGCATTAGGACATGTGATTTGCTGATCTCAATTCATAGCTTTAAACACTACTGAACTTTTAAGGGTTCCAGGAACTTTGTGCTTTGCATTACATAGGAGACTATTGCAAGTAGCACAAGTCTTGTATATTTTTTCTGTGCTTTTTCTGTATTCCTCTCTCAGTCAAAATCCTGTACGTAAGTTGAATGATAAAATTCACTTCATTTCTTTGTGTATGGTTTGATTTTTGGCTAGGTCAAACCATTTATTTACAGATGCAAGGTCATCCTAAAACATGAAGGATGCAAAGTTAAGAATTTAGGAAGCATTTTCACTTTTAAATGCTTTATTTTCACAACCGTCTGGTTTTGGCCTTAATCAGAATTTTACTAAAATTCTGAATATCAGTACAGCTCAGGATGGGGGTGGTGTTGTGTGCCATTTCCAAATGTTTGGAGTGTCATGAAGTGGCTTAGAATAAAACAACAGCTACTGGCACTGCTACAGGTTTCATCTATATTCAAAATGCATTGTCTTCCTTCCAGAGGGGAGTGATGAAACATCAAAGAAATAATCCAAGTTTCATTCAATCCTTTTTTTCCTTCAGATAGGACATCTTATTTCTCCCAAGTCCTTCCATCTTAACACTCCTGGAAAATTAATTTACAGTAAATCACTTGTGCTTATTTGATGTCTGCTAAAAAAGATGTTTTCAAGTATATTTATTGCTTTTAATCTATTAGATTTGCTTTAATATGTAATTTGTAGTATTGCTTACTTTGCAAATCTCACCTACTTACTGTGCATTCTCAGATACTTCATTTCTGAGCCTGACAGTTGCCTTTTATTAGCCACCATGATAAGTTGTATACATTCACATAATGTATATATCTTCTTAACTATTCATATCAGTGCAACTTACCACATCTCTGGAGAACTATTATTTCTGAAGAGTAAAAGCTGCTGTTATTTCAAGTAATGGGTTAGCATATAGAGACTTGCATGAGACTTGAGGAGAAATCTCACATAAAGTATGCTCCTAAAATTCTGTTATTTAAATACTCAGATCTTAATTTGATTGCTAGCAGGTAAGTGGAACATGTGGCTTTCAAAGGGCAAAAGCTTCCAACGGAAATGAAATTAAAAACTGACCTTGTTTAAAAAGGTAATATATCTCCAAAACTGGGATGAGGTGCAGCTTAAAGGCACTCTTCCTATTCCAGCAACAAATGTGCCAGAGGCCTCATCTTTGCTCAGAGTGTAGAAGAGTGTTGCAGTGCTGACATGAGTCATTCCAGTGGATTGTTTAGAAATCAAAAAGAATCAAGAGCTCCAAAAACCATTTTGTCCTGAAGAACAAAAAACAAAAAATGAAAACATTAATTAAAACACACATCCTCCTGCAATTGCTCTCATTTCAGACCCGCTGTACCCAGTCAATAACCCTGCTGGCTGCTATGCCAATGGGCAGATCCAAGCTCACGGGGACCGCTGGCGCGAGGACGACTGCACCTTCTGCCAGTGCATCAACGGGGACCCGCACTGCGTGGCCACGGCCTGCGGACAGAGCTGCCTCAACCCCGTCAAGGTCCCTGGGGAGTGCTGCCCCGTCTGTGAGGGTAAGAGAGGTATTCCCCCTCATTTGGCTTGCGTCTGTCATGCCTGCTGTTTACCTGACAATTCCCAGTTTACTTTAAAATTTCGGAGGATTGAAGAAGCTGGTGCGGCGTTGGCTGGTTACTGAATAATTACTGAGGGCAGAAAATGTCAGTGTTTCTGTATGTTGGCAATCCCTGGTGCTCTTTTGGCACAAAGATTATAGTAAGAGGTAGTTAAGATCAGCATTATTTACTAATTTTTCTCTTAGCTTTGCTTAAATCTTATTAATAAATACAGGAGAAGTTAGAGGGTCAAAATGTTTATCACTAGGTATCACTGTTAATTGGATTATTCCTGTTTTCTTCTTCATCACTGTCATTTAGTTGCAACTAAGAATCTCTTTGTACAACATAGTTTGATATTGGACATAATTATTTCAGCAAAACTTATAAAAAGCGATATTACCTGGGAGATAGGTTAATTTTTCAACTTAACAATTATTTTTTTGTTTGTGGAAATACATGTGTACGGTATAACTGAGATTTAACCTAACTATAAAGTAAAATGCATGCCCAGCATGACAATGGAAATGTGAAGATTTGCAAACTGAGACATTAAAAAAATACTTTTAATTGTATATGTAAATGTACCTTGAGAGCTGCATTTTATGGAGTAGCTGTTCATCATTGTGGGTGCTCAGTGAGTTGCCACTTAAATTTTTCTCATTCCATCTCTGATTAAAAAAAAAAAAAAAAGAAGAATTTTGTATATCTACATGTGTCTCAGGGCCTTTCTTGGTTTCAGTATCTGTCCAAGTAAGCTCACTAGGATACATTTTAGGATAAATCTGAGGAGCATAAGGATTTCTTACAGGTGCTATTTAACTCCAGAATTCGCATCACTAGGTATGAGGAAGGTGTTTGATACAACGTGTTAAAGCTGTCAGTGAATTGTACAGAGTTGCACTACTTGCACTGAATTAATGTCACTGTTCAGAAGCAGGTTAACTGCTCTTAATCCTCAGTTATCACCTCAGGATGGGGGTCACAGAGCCTGTGCTGTCACCCCTCATTATCTGGGTGTCTGAGCCAGCTTGGGAAGGCAGTACACAGAGAGAGGCTGATGGAAGTATTTTCAACACGTAAATACACTGAGAGGATTCTTTTCCTCTAATGAGGGAAGGATAGGAAAATGTCTCTATTTTCCTCTTCCAGACTGGAAAAAATAGATGAGAGATAATTGAATTAAATGCATATAGATATATAAGTATGTATGTATATAAGCTAATTATGAAGAACTGTGGGAAGCAAACACGGGGTCAAGCGTAGGCTTCCATCCTTCATCGCTGAAGGTTGCAACATAAACAGACTGGTGCTTCATTAACACACCACAGTAATGCCTCTGCAGTGCTCTCAGGACACCAGTTAGGTCCTCTGGAGCAGGCTGTGTAATTCTAGGCAATAACATATTTCTCCTTTAGAAGATGATGTAGCTACAACTGTTTAAGTCCATAAAAGTTGTTTTGTAGTTGCTTGGGTGAGTGACGTATGGAGTGCAATCATACTTATGACACAAATGGATGAAAGCTGACACAATAGAGTTGTGGAATCAATATTTAAAAGAGGTCCTTGTGTCATCTATGTTATGTTTTATTAAAAAAATAATCTGACTTCTTATTTGTTTGTCATGTTAGCTGTTGTCTGATCTATGCTTAATGCTAGTCATCTAGCTTTGAGTGTGTCATCTGGAGGGAAGTGATACTGAATGGTATTTTGAGGAACTTCCTAAATTTTAAGCTTAAAAACATCACGTTTGTCTTGGTGGTTTTTTCATTACATAATGAAATTCTGTAAGTGGTGGAACCAGAGATTAGTAGAAGTGCTTCTAGTTCATGCTAGGACAAAGTTTCAGCATGCTTAGGTACCAGTGGTCAGAGAACATCTGAAAACACTTGAATCCTCTCCTCTTTTTTTTTCCTTCTCTTTCCCACAGCAAACAAATATAACCAAAACAGATTATTATGATCAATTATTGCAAATTATTCAATCCAGGAATCCAAATACAGGATTATTTCAAGGATCAAAAAATATACTGGACTGTTAAAACACAGTAGTGAGTTCAGATGCTAGCACCCAAGATTTTAAAAATTGGGTTTGCAAGAAGCACCTTTGGATGATTTGATGAGAAGTTATTCAGAATCTGAGACTTAACAACTTATCTTGCAATAAAAACAAATTAAAAAATCCCTGAGAAATGAACCGTCAAGGGTACCAGCAAATCTCTTGAAGTTATGCTTTGGGGCATCAAACAAGTTCAAGGCTGTTATGCCTTGTGATTAGCAGCCTGAATAAAAGTATTTAGATACATGAGAGCAAGGTGTTACCTGAAGTATGAGCCCTGTGTGTCTTTCTGAACCTGTTAACATTTTTCTCTGAAAGCACACATTAAGAAAATCCAAGAACATTAGGAAAAAGTAACAATGTTAGATGTTGACTGTCTGCACTTAACATTAAGAATGTGTATCTTAAAATTATATTTTTTAAAGGTAATGTTTAAGCTGATAGCAGCAGGGAATTGTGTGTTAGCTGTAGACTTCTGGCCCATCTCCAAGGTCAGATAGCTTCATGTGTCTTAAGCCTTAAATCTGAGATTAGTAGTGTTTCTACTAGGAGTTTAATGCGTGGGGTAGGAAACAAGTACTGTCTGCTTTCATTACAACACAGCTGTCACTTGCTAACCCAGTAGGCAAGGAGCTTCTTTAGATTTCTGCTCTCTGGTTTTCTCCTTGTTCTAAGGTTGAACTTGAGAAATATGCATGCCATGGGAAGACAGTTAAAAACTTTTACTTCCTTCGCACAACTGATTCTTCCTGAATTTTAGTTATATCATTTTAATGACCTAGTCCCATCTAAAATGCTATTTTGTTTCTGCTATCATCCAGCCACTTGACATCTCTATTCTCTTAATCAGGTAAGCTGCATGGATCAGTGCTCCTTCCCATTTTAAATCAGCTTCTCACTCTTTTTCCTGAGCATTGTTTCTGTTGATGAAGTTCTGCTGCTGATGCTCACATGTGTTGTCCATGACCTGCAGGGGAACAGGGGAGAATGAGGTCCTGGCTGGGAAGTTGGCTGACAAATCGATCCCTTGATTTTAATGATTCTAATGAAAAAGATGTTCAGTACCTTTTAATGGAGCTACAAGCAATGAAGTAAATTCCAGGCATGTTTTTTCCTAAAGAGGAATAAAAATGCATCATTGTCAGCCATTTGATGCTTTTCTGCATACCACCTCATTGCACTTGCATATCCACAGCTTAATCTGAATTTTGCAGTGCACTATGAGCAGAAGCATTGACTGTTCTGTGCTCTCCAGTCTGGTTTCTCCATCCTTCTGCTTCTCTAATTTCCTTCTGTTCAGGAAAGAGAAGCAGAGTTCCTATCTAGTGTGGGCAAAGGTCTGGCATCAGTGGTATTATATAAGTGTCATATTTTCAACTATGCAAGTGATTAAAGGAGAAAAAGCATTGTACTTTAGTGATATGTTCAGTAAATGAGCAAAAATAATGTAAACTTTGCAGCTGTTTTTGAAATAGTAGTTTACTAGTAATTGTAAAGATAAACATACCTCATTTTGCACTCTTCTTGTGAATGACTTCCAGTTCTCACTAACATCTCAACACTCTCAACAAAAGCATATACCATAGAGAAATAACATAGTTTTTGCAGAGTTTAGTTTAAAATTACTTCTTTTCAAACGTTGTATTATGTAATTGCATCAAGAATATACTTTGGTTTTTTGCTCTTACTTGTATACGACATTTCCTAATTCAGCTGTAGCTCTTACTTTTTGCATTAACTTTTTCACTTTTTTGTGGAGACAAAAGCAGAATGTAGGAAATAATTATTTGTATTTTAGAATCTTAACTATGCATCAGATCTAAAGTTGGAAGAAGTATAGGACCTACTGAAAACCCCCTACTATCTTCATTTATTTACTGATGAACTGGTTCATGCCCATATTTCTATTTAGAAATAAGTGTTAGATAAAGAATAATAAGGAAGGCATTTTATATGCTTATCACTATTTTTAAGCATGCATTTGTTTCTCATCAGACTTCTATTTACAGTTGAAAGAGAACCCACTTCCAGCAGCCAGGTTCAATTGTGTGAGCTTACTTTAAGCATGTCAGATATAAGCTCTTTAATATGCAAACCAAAACATTTAGTCCAAGATACTTCTATCGTATATTTTGGGTTGAGTCTTGAGGGATACAGGGATTTGTGGGGCATGAAACTGATGAGAAAATTCCAATCAAAACTGCTTGTGGATCTGGCCTGGCTGTGGCTCATGCAGAGTAAAAGGTTATTAGTATCAGTCACTTCTGACTCTTCCTCTCTGTCTTTGATCTAAATGCTGCTGTACCTGCAGTTCTGCCAATTCAGTTATTTCTTGGCTGGTTTATAATCATTTTCAATGAAGGACATATTTGTTCCCCTAGATAAGTTTACATTCCAACAGCTTCATAAGGATAAATTTTTTCTTGGCTTACACTTGCAGAAAAATTTTGCTGCCAGAGATCACATATAACATACTAGAAATTCTGTGTACAAAGATTCTTGAAATATGAGCGCAGTATGTCAGCAAACAAATGTATTCAGCCTTTGAATATGGTAAATTCAGACCAAACTAGAACATTCCTGTTCCCTCATGAAGAAAATCCTGATGTTCTTACTACCACAGTGAGAAAACCAGGCTGTGAGGAGTTAAAGACTGAAGTTACCTAAAAGTAGCTGTTGATACTTTTCTGAATTATAGGCCAATATGGAGCAATTTTGATATTTCTGTTACTATACAGAGTTGATTTGTATCTGTTCTCCACAGTGAACCTTTTTCAATTCTTCATAACATGCTGCTGTATGTGTATCCATGGTGTATATCCTGTATGTCTGCTATGCAATACATGTTGATTGGATGTCTAGATTGGTTCGAAATGTATCATTTTCTGAATGCCTGCCTTGGGTTTGCTGGACTTAGGGAAGATGGTAACAGTCGCTCTCCTCACTTCAATCTTGCCTGCTGCTGCTGGAAGGGGAGGCTGAGTGAGGTGCTTGAGATGCTTTACACTGGAGCTCCCTGGGGAGATTGATGAGGAGGAAGAAAGGAGCACAGGGAGGGTAGGTGCATGAAGGAGAGGGGTATTTATGGATGTGGTGTGCCAGTACAATGAGTTTTTATATGGATTTAATTTCCAAATCTGTGGGCAACCTCTCTTGAGTTGCACTGTCACTGGTATCCACTAGTATCTTTACCAGCTCCGTTTGATGTTTTTACTATCTCAGATCAAAGCTAAATTTGTTTTAGCTATAGACAGCAAAGTTAAAAAGACCAGCCAGGGTCTTGGAAGGCAGAGCATGAATTCATACGTTTTGTAAAGCAGAGAACTGACAGAAAGATGCTGACCAAAGTCAACAAGGGAAAATACAATGAGCTATGCTGTGAGGAGCCAGATTAATTTTGATTTTTGTCTCCTCATTGTTTGACCAGAGGTATATGGGGAAAGAGCTGCACATGTGCCACTTGCAGGAGGCAGCTAGGAGAAGATGGAGGAAATGCCTGTCTCTAGGAAGACTTTGCCTGACAGCCATTTCATGTCTCACATGGAATAGGCAGTCAGCAGGAGACCGCCAAGGACACTGTGTCCTCCAGAGGGATTCTCCAATTGGGTGGCAAAAGGTCTCCACCAATGGACTGCAGTCGAACATTCAGCTGGGCCAGTGGTCTCCTGCCAGTGAGCAGACCTTGGGAAGAGCTGGGGGGTATAAAAGTAACTGAGTTACAAGCTGCTGGGCTCTTTTTTGCTCTCGCTCTTTTTGCTTGCTCTCGCTTACTCACTCTCCCTCTTGCTGGCTGGACACCCGTTAACCACCTCCTGTGTCCTGTCCTACCACTTCCATCTTCCTCACCTGCTCCAACCATCACCTGTCCTGCCCCTCTGCCTTCCTGCCCAGGTTCCTGCCTGAGCCACCTGCTTCCAGCCCTGCATTGCCGATCCAGCCCATCACCACGGTCCCTGCTGCGACCCTGTCCAGGGTTCTGGACCTCCTGCCCGATCCCCCCACACCTCATGCCCGGTCCCCTGGCCATGGGAGCTGTGCCTGTGGAGCCGTGCCTGTCCGGGAGCTGCGCAGGCTCCTCGGCAGGCAGTGTGCACACCCCGGCTGTGTGGGTGTCACTGGCACACTCCAAAGTTCTGGTGGCAATGCACGCTTTTTCTCTCTCTCCCCTCTCTCCCCACACCCATTATTTTTCCTTCTTCCTCCTTTTCTGTCTTTCCTACTCCTGTTTAGTTGAGCATCACCCTTTTCGTTACCAATAAACCGTTCTCAGCTATAACATCTGCCTCCTTTGGCTTAATTCCGTCCTAGATCATCTGTTTTAAAAGAACCCTCTGCAGCTCCCCCTCAGTGGAACGTGGCATGCTTGAAGGAGATTCTTCATGAGTCCTGAACCAGAGTGATTGCTGAATAGCAGCTTTTCAGGGGAGGTTTGGTGATTAAGGGGAAAGAACATGTTAAACATGGATTAACAGGGCCTTGAGAAGGCAAATACCATACTGAAATTAAGATCAAGAGGAGAATTCACAAGAGCTGAAGTAATCCTTTTTGCTTTCTTCCCTGTGGGGTTGGTGTGTCCCTGGATAATGTAGGTACTTGGTTCTTTTCTGGACGTTGCTTCTCTGATAAAGGTGGAAGCTGGAAAGCATTGGAGAGCTATGAGCACAGTCCAGAATTTGTAAAACACATCCTAGGAAGACAGACTGAATAAATTGGATTGGTTCAGCTTCAAATAAAACTATGAAGTCAGAATGTCAACGTAGCAGTCCTCAAGTGCCTGAAAGGTTGCTGCAAAGAAAAAGATAAGAAAAAATAATGGAATTTGATTACAAAAGAGAAAGATGGGATTTAGAGGAAGGCAGAAAGTTGTTGAGGAAAACAAAATTCCCTCTGTGACATGTTGTGACTAAGATTGTCTTTTTGATGTGTTCAGGGCATGGCAGTTGTATTTTCAGCCTCACTGAAGAGAGATTTGCTCAGGAAATTGCTTGCATAACTGAAAGCAGTAATGGTAATTCACGTGTAGCTTTCAGTGTTCGTGCAAGTGATGGCTGTAGCTTACCAATATAGAGCTGATATATAGCTGGGGCTTGAGGGGGGGAGGGTGTTGGAGGTTTTTTTAACTAAACATCAAAGTGATCACAACCCTTTTGGCAAGACACCTTGATGCAATATGTCCACTTAAATCACTTCTTTCCAGTTACCTGGCACACCAAAGCCCATGGGCTGTGCATGGGATGTGTTAATAAAGACCCAATGTATGAAGCAGGGGACTGGGTAGTTTGAGGTGGCTGTTTCTATAGGGAGAGAGGCAGAACACCTTTCCACAGAAAAGGCATGAAATTGGAGACAGAGGCATATTGAGACACGATAGTGTGGAGGGGAAGACCTTCCTTTATCCTTGGCCTGTCCCCTAACTCAAGCTCTTCAGTTGACACAGCTTTTCAAGGCATGCACCTCCTTTCTCTAGTGAGAGCTGTGAAAAGTAGGCCCATTCCCTTCTGTGGATCCAGCACAAAGAATTAGTTTTAAGCTCTGATGGATGCTTCTATATAGCTTCTATAGCTCCTGTAGTGATATTGGCCCTCTGGGATTTAACTTTGTTTATTTAATCTATTATCTATTTATCTGTTTCATTTGTTTTCTCTTTCTTTCTTTTCTAGACTTCTCTTCATTAAGCACCAAGGCTTAGGCAATTGTACTGGCCTTCTGTGCTTTCCCCATGGTTTTAGAGCCAATGGCTTATTTTTGCAGCACGAGGAAGGGATCACATTTCTTCAGATTAAGAGACAGTTAGGGAGAAAGGGTTTTTTTTCAAGTGCCATAAGGGACTGCAAAATACTGATATTGCTCACACTTCTTTTGCTCAGACCAGCTCTTCATGGGGGCTGGTCTGGGTTCTTGTTCCGTTGCAGCTTACCAGATCCATTGGCAATCAGCTGCAGTTGGAACTGTTGCTTACAGACCTGCTTGCTTCTTGCTGGGCTAAAGACTTTGCTTTCTAAGTGACATTACTGTGGTTTAAATAGCAATTCCATTTTTAATGAATTTTACAAAAAAATGAGGGAATATACCATATTATAATATATAATAGCATGTGAATAATACTAAAGAAGATACAGTGATAGAAATAACTGTTTCCCTCAGGCCATCTGCATCTGTGGATAGCCATCTGCAAACTGGAATAATAGCTGTGTTCACAGGAAGTAAATATTGGTTAGGATAGCATGAATTTTTTTTTAACAAGATAATAAATACAAGTGTTCAGCACTGGCATTGATGCCAAAAATGTCCCTTAGGAGAGTCTGTGGTTGCTTCTATTCCCTTGCATCTCTCAGAGGCTCAGGCTATTCATAGAGAAAGCTGATACACAGTAATTGGTTATCTCACAGCACGTCCTTCTGCAAGAGAGCCCTCAGGTACAAGTGGCAGGGTGCCAGCATAAGCTGTGAATGAGAAATTAAGTGTTAAACAAAATCCCCTCAGAGGATTTTCATGAATAAGACCCACAGTACTTTGCTGTCATTATGGCTGACACTTTATCTTCACAAAAAGAAATTAACATTTTCATCAATAAAGGAATCTAAACTCTAGCTGAGATGTAATTCAGTTCAGTTCCTTTAGCGTGTCTAGCACTTCATTAAGTAAAAACAGGCAGCAGAGTCCAGTGAAAAGAAATTTGATTCATTCAGGATGAAGTCAGTGGTAGTGAGCAGTGTTCACTGGCACGGGGTGTGGGCCCAGAGTCCTCCTTAGAGCATGAAATGTGAGTTATTGTTCAGCAGCAGCGCTGGAGCTCCCAAACAGCCTTTTCATCAAAGTCAATTAAGGGATGCAAACGCCACGCTGCAGAGAGCTGGGCTTCTGTTTGCCACACCATGATTTAGTATAGTGGTTCTAGAGAAGGCAGCTGAGCCTCTTGAACCACTGTATGATGAAACCAAACTGTCCAGTGCAAGCTAGTGAAATTCAGGAAGAATATACAAGTGTATGGAATAATGCTTTCGTGGTTTGCAGTGATTCATCATTGAATTCAGTGGAAGACTGCTGAAAGGATAAATAACCAGAGAATCCTAATGAATATGTATCAGAGGATGTCTCACTTATAAAGAACCTCATGGATCTTCCCAATTTTTTTTCAGCACCAATGGTTTTCATAGATTTGCCCCAGATGTACACTAATTTAGTGTTTATCTTCACCTAGCAAAATAAGTCAATGGCCTTCTTAATGTATCTGGACATTTCTTGATAGACTCTCATTGATTCTGCTTCAACAAGGTGGTGGTTTCTTAGTGTCATTCCACCTAAAATGGTCAAAAAAAGTTCTTATCAGCGTTAAAATTCATTTGAAGAATATACATGCCCATTAAACCAAAAACTGCTAGAATTGATTATGACAGACAAAAGGTTTTAACTTCACATTTTGGGAGTAGAAAGTATGTATTTTGATTGCATCACTGCAAAAAAGACACATATACCTCCAGCTTCTTTACTCTGCAGCAATAAATAGTATTTGATTATAATAGGTACTTTTAAAGAAAAAATACATATTTTAGCAGTTTCAGGTTGGCAGCATGAATACAATTTGAGACAAAAGGCTGCCAAGCTGAACTATGTGTTTCAAGATATTAATGAATATATTTTCAGAGTTAATTGTGACATTAGAAAATTATATCACCTAAGTCCTTGCATGCATTTATAAACTGTTATGTGATGCTGAATTGTTGAACCCTGATAGCTGACACAGAGAGCTACATTCTGGGAAAAAATTTCCTGTGAGGCATTAGGTATTTCAAACCCAGGAAGGAAATTCTTTAGCCCAGGACTCAGGGCTGATATTTTTCGTGTAATGAATTGGAGGGGCGGGGAAGGCTGGAATGCGAACTATGAGGATGGAAAACATTTAGCCACTCTTGGAATGATATGAATGTTTTTACAGGAAGCTTAAGTAAACACACATGCTGCTGCTTAGTAGGCTGCAGTTAACTTTTTTGGACAGTAGACAAGATTTAAACAAGTATGCAGACTCGAAGGAAAGGCTGTTGAGCAGCACACCCTTCAGGCCCAGTTTTGAGCCAGTTATCACTTAAAACATTAGGTAAAAAGTCAGACTACTGTTTGGTTGGGGTTTTTTCCTTTTTTTTTTTTTTTTAATGGTAAATGCTTGAATGCACTGATTTTGAATTTCTTTAAGTCAGTTGATAATGATTTCATAGGATCAAAACATCTTACTTCTTTTAAAGGTGTAGTCTGTGCTATGAATTATTACAGAAGAGGGAGCTATTTCACTTTCCCCAAACATGGGCATGTTCTTTATTATTCATGCTGGAGATCTTTCTCCTTGTTTATTATATGATTTTTATCCATTTTTTTCTTTTTTTCCCCCCAGAAGAGGTTTTCGTTTTATGAAAACAAAAGAGATGTTGGACTTTCTGGAATCCTATTTTGTTGAGCTTATTCAGAAGAAATGTTGTGCAGAGGAAAAAGCTTAGAATGCAATAGTTACTTCCCTACTTACAACCGATTTTATAAAACCATGGAGTAGCTATTTCCCTCACATGATTTTACTGGAAGTATGAAACAAAAGCTTTTTGAAGTTAAAATATTGCACTCCAAATGAAACAAAGCAAAGAGATTGTTTTTCATGTAATAATGATAATAAAAATACCTTGCCAAGAGGTGAAGCCTGCAGTAATGTATTAACTTAAAGGAGAACAAAAAAATGAGACTGATTAAAGCTGGTGGTGGCTGTTACTAAATAACTCTTAACAGAGAATTGCTTTTACAAACACCTGGAAGAAATTTTGCTTCCTGAGTAAAAAAGCTAGTTTTTAAGTCATGAAGTACATTCAGAGAGATAGTGTTAGGCGAACGTACTTATTTTGCAAAAGGAAGGTAATCAGTACTTGGCAAAAACATACAGAAATCATCAGAAATTGAAATGCTTGTCTTTTGATTTCAGTTCCTTGATTAGGATTCATCAAGAAAATTGCTGCTTTCACTGGAAATGTCCTGAGTTTATATGAAAGCGAAATTCACGGAGTCATGCAAGTTGGAAAGGACCACCAGAGATTTTTCTAGTCCTGTCTTCTGCTCAAAGCAGATCCAGTGACAGAAGGATGTCAGGGCCTTGTCCCAGTTAAATTTCAAGTATTTTGAAGGATGAGATTGCACAAGTCTCCATAACCATGTAGCAGTTTAATTACCCATGTGGTTTAAAAGGAAGAGCAAAACAGTTTTTATCAAGTTGTCTTTTCACATTTCATGCTTGTGTTTGTTGCCTCTCATCCTAACCTGGAGCCACCTCCAAGATTAGCCAGGCCTTGTCATCTTTGTACCCTCAGGTTAAGGAGTGGCAGACAGCAGAAGGATGCCCCCTGACCCTCCTTCCCCAGGCTGAGCAAGCCCTGCTTTGTCTCAGCCTGTCCTCGTGTGCCACCTCTCGTGTGCCAGTTCAGTGGCCTTGTGACCTACTTGCTCTGGTGTGTCCATGTTTCCCTTCTACTATGGAGCCCAAGGCAGGACACTACTCCAGCTTCCAAGGGCTAAATGGAGGGAAACCATCACTTCCTTGTACCTGTCAGCTGTGCTGCTGCTGGTTCAGGTCCCTCTTGTCCTTCAGACAAACCAAAACTGAACTCTTGGTTCTCTCATAGTAACTTGGCTTTGTAGTAGAGCAGTTAAGTGTAGTCCCTCTTTGCCTTCTGGTACAAACTCTATGGCCAGAGTGCAGATTTTGAACATCTCAGTTCATATTTTGAATATGATAGGAAGGTGGGTATAATTTTTCTTTCTACTTCCACACTTAAGGATTCTAGTTAGTTAGTTGTCTTTTATATAATTTATATGGTTATGATTAAATCTTCAGTGAATGGTTTGCTTTTAACATGCAGATAAACACTAGAAGTTCGCAAGATTGCAATAAATTGTAAATTGTCCAGGTTTTTTTTAATTTGTTTTCCAAGGCTTGAGCAGTCAGTGGTATATTTCAATTTTCATTCTCTTCCTTTTTTTAAATAATTGATCAAATTGTGTATATAGTAAAACTGTAATCCTGAGAAACAGATTTTCCCTGGTCTCACTGAAACGTGGGTGCACCAATTTCTCTCCATATCTGAACAGTGAACACCTGGGCAGTATCTTAGTGCCTCAATACTCATCAAAGTATAACAAATATAAGGTACAGTACTAGACCAGATTGATCATCCTGTGTTCTTGTGCACGTCTTTATAGTAGTTCACATTGTAAATAGAAGAAAAGATCTGCTCTTTGTACTACAAGCTGTGTCACATCACTCAGGAGAACTGGGAGGTCTCAGAAATCAAAAAAAAGGCGTATAGGGATTGGTTTTGCTCATATTACAAAAGTATTCTAGATTGAAAAAAATCAGTGAAAATACTATGCCACCTTGATATCTTCTTCCTTTTGTTTTTTTGGGGGTTTTTTTGACAACCAGTTTTTGTGGTGGTATTGTTAATATTGTTAATATAGGTCCTTAAGGACAAAGCTAGCTCCAGTGACTTGAATGTCATTCTTCTTTCACCATAAATGCAGTTTAATTTCAAGCTGGAACGGTAAGATTCAGGGTTTGATCACATATTGTAGTATTTTTCAGTGGACTAGTCAGACTGAAGGTCCACCAGCAGCTGAAATAGCCACTGTAGATTTTTAAATTGTTGAAGTTGTTTTTAAGTAAATAGCATTGTAAAAATATTAATTCAAGTATTTTTATCAACTTCACAGCAAGCAAATAATCTGCATTAAAATCCAGCAGAGAAAGTACCAGAGATGATGCATGGAAGCATGGTGTTCTAATAGGAATCTGCCTTTAACTTTATATATAAGCACTTGGCATCAGCAAAATCTGTGCTCCATTAAATAATCCATTGTTTTCATCCAGACTCTCTTCAATCCCCTTCTCTTTATTTTCTTCTCTCTTTCTTCCTATGGTATAGTTGTATTGTTGGTAAAGCACACAGGCAGAAACAGCACCCGTTTTTCCCACCCATTGTCTGTGCATTTGTGCACTGGGTCTTTCTTCAGCCGTTTCTACCAAGAGCTGCAGTGAAAGCCCAGTTCAGATCATGTGGTGGTACATGCTTTTTCAGGCTTAGCTACTGCTTGCCTATTCAAATAGCCAGAAGTCTGGCAGAGCAGATCTGGCTTTATTTGTTGAGTCTTGTCTAGTGAAGTGAAAAGGCCTGAATTTATTTTTTTTCTGGCTGCATTTTTGCACATGTGGGGGTAGGGAATGAAATTATTTCTTTTGTCCTCGGCTTGCAGCTCATTGAGAAGCAGGCATGCATATAAAATTACTGTATCTCGGGGCTTACCTTTAGGGAGAGAAGGGAGAAAGAAACAGATTTGTAAGCTTGACTGGAAACACTGAGGATGCTGAAAGCAGGCCCAGAAGTGGAAGGTAACAGAATAATAAAACACAATGAATAGAGGATGAACAAACACTTTTTAAATTAATATAACAACAGTTTAATTTCATCCTTTATAATACCATATTATGGCATGTATGAAAGGCACAAAAATTGTGTCCGTGTGTCCAAGGCAGGGGAGCATCAAAATACAGATGTTTAGTTTTGGAAAGTCACCAAAAATTATTCAACAAAGATAGATAGATAGATAGATAGATAGAATTAAGAATGGTTTTCCTAGATGTTAAGTTATACTTGCAATTATAGGAAAGGCATCTTGAGGGGGAGACTTTAATGATGGGGAGTAAAACACAATCCTCTTTCTCTTAGCTTTAGTTTACACCTGAGTGGATCACTGAATACTGACTAACCTGCATGTCAACTTCCAGTAAGATTTTGTAGGCTTTTTTTTATTGACATGTTTTACCTCACATCTGCAGCCAGGTGGTAAAGCTGCAGTCTCCTTCAGTTCTCTGGCTTGTGTAGCTGTCAGTGAACTTTGCTCTGGGCAGCAGTAATGATTCATATGATTTGTACTGGTTTTAGGTACCTGTGAGTACAAGCATTGCTGTGGCCTTTTTGGCATTTGAAGTGTAAGGCTTGTGGTGGCTGACTAGTAATAACCTGAATGTAGCTTCAGGGTAGCTCTTGCATTCTGGCCTTTTGCATGTTTAGGATATTTTGGTTAGCGAATGGAGCAATGCTAAAAATCAGTTTGGTTGCAGAACTAGTTTATATACTCAGAGGTCTAAACAGCCAGGATTAATTAATGGAATTTATCATGTTACTGGTGTATAGAAATACGTTCACGATTCCTAAACTAATGGTTTGGGGAAGTTGCAAATGTTAAGTATGAGACATAAATGAGATTTAGTCAGATACTTTACTAAATGAATTTGAAAACAACTACAAAGGGTTCATTTAGGCTAAAAGAAGTCTAGTTTGGAAGTCCATGGATTTTGAAATACTTTGCTCATTATGGCTATTCTTCTACACTACACGTGCAAATTCAGAGCTGTGAAATGAAGAATTGATGGAAACCAATCCTTTGACCTCCAAACTCATTATTTATAATAAATCTTTACCGAAAAAAAGGGGAAAATTTTAATTTTTTGAGGTATCTGGAGAGACATGACACCATTATGCAGACTTCCAGTTTGTGCATGAAAAAAAGCTGTTGACGCTGTTCTATATGTTACCTGCGATCAACGCAGGCCGGCGACCTGGTTCTGGAGAGGACCACGGCGTACTTACAGACTGGCCGGACACACGCACGCTACACCAATGTGATGGACGGCGAAATGCAATTTATTAATGTCGGACACCCCCTTATATAGTTTTGGGGTGCCCACGTAACTGTCTTAGGGTTACATAACTTGGTTACGTCGCTGGAGGGGGAGTGCCCTAACTCCTCGTGACAACCCGAGGGTCTTCCGGGCGGAGTAGTCTAACTACATTTCCCCTCCCTCCATGACAATTAAACTTTTAACTTGAACAGAAACCGTATGAACAATTGGTTAGTAACATGCAAACAAACCGAACTGTTAGTAGACAGAACAACTTTAACTCTTAGGTCAATTGCCTCTGTTGCAGAAGCAAAATGTCAATCCGGCTTAGCCGGGCTTTAACGAACTGGGTAACTTTATTGAGTAAACAAGGTCCGAAAATGAGGGCAAGTATAACAACAACGAGGGGTCCTATTAGGGTAGAGACAACTGGGGCGATCCAGGGATGTTGTGTAAACAGGGAATTGAACCAATTTTGTTGCAGCAGCTCATGGCTGCGACGCTCTAGTCTGTGTTTGAGTTCGGCCATAGATTGGCGAATAGGTCCGGAGTGATTAACGTAAGTGCAGCATTCCTCGTTCAGAGCAGCGCATAGTCCTCCTTGCTGCATAAGCAAAAGTTCCAATCCTCGTCTATTCTGAAGCACCATTTCTGAGAGGGAAAACAAGGACTCCTCAAGCTTAACAATATTCTTATGTATTTCGAGGAGGTCCTCGTCAATTGTCCGTTGTAGCTGTTGCAGGCTTTGCTTCTGGGTGGCTAATGAGGTAATACCTGTGGCTGCTCCTGTCCCTCCAAGAGTCAGCAATACTGCAAGGCTGATGGCCGTGGCGATCTCTCGCCTTGCTCGATGAGGTTCAGCCTCGAAGTGCAGCATTACCTCTTCGTCCGTGTGATAAAGGATTCTGGGGACGACAGTTACTTGGACACAAAAGTCTTTAGCTTCATCAAAACGTCTTATGGAAATGCAAGGGGTGAGTCCTGTCGTGTGGCATGCCCACGTACTTCCCGCAGCCGGAATTGCCCACTCTTTCTGTCTGTTTAGGCGAACAGAAGAGCCACACAGCTCTCTGCTCTGAGGCTTCACCTGTCTGTTGCCTAAACAGACTCCGTACCCGGAGATAATCCCCAGGGTAATCCCTTTGCTATGAGTGTCCCACTTACACTGACTTGGGCTGTTCTCCTGGGAATAGCTAAATGTCTTATTGGAACCTATTCCCTCATAGAAAGGTGGTCTGGAATCATAGCATAGCCAGCACGATTTGGTGAGATTGGGCTGGGTGGCATTCAGGGACTTAAAGGCTGTGTCTAGCATTCGGGCAAACAGGTTTTGTGGGGAAGCTTTGGGCTTAGGATCAGGCTCGGTTTGGCTCAGTGAGGAAGTAGTAACAAGTGACTTTTTGGCTTTTGTGGTGGTACTCACAAGCTGCTCATCTTTTGGAAGGACTGCCAATTCGTTCGGTCCTATCGCTATGTGTCGTTTGGGCGATGGGGACCTGATAATTTGGATGACAGTGCTTAGGTCAGGAGGTCTACTCAAAGCTCTGTCACTTCTCACATATACTGACCACAGTTTGCCTACCGACCAGGACGGATCTTGTGGTCGCAGGACCGCGATGGTGAGGTGTGTGCAGGTTCCTAGGCGAAAGCCTTCATACTCGGTACCGAAATTACAATTAAAAGGCCAGCCTGTGACTCTCAGGAATTCATCCTTTTTAGGAGGATTCCACCTGGTCCGGGGGTTACCGGTTACTATAGTTTCACACCCCCAGTGTCCGCAAAACCAGTAACCAGGGCGGGTACAATACTCCTTACCAGGGTTGTTACTCGGGCACCAATACGTTTGTTTGTAGATGGTCGAGGTTGGTTCTCTGGGGTATTGTTTACCCCCTCCGCCCCAAAGGTCTTCGAGTCGCACCGTCCAGGCTGGAGAGTTGGTCTCAGATTGGCCTATCATCGCGTGGGTGATGAAGTTCCGGAACGTCCAGACGTGAGGCTGGTACGGGTGGTGACTGACGGTCGCATGGAGTAGCACAGACCAGAGGCAGAGACGCAGAAGCTGAGTAAGGGGCTCAGACGGCGACCTATGCAGGAAAACCTGTAGGAAAATACTCAAAACACTCAACAGTTACAGTCACTGCGAGACAATGTGGGCAGGTAAAATCTATGTCTTACAACGAATCTCGGGTTTAACAGATTTGGAAGGACACCATTTAATATCATCGTCCTTCTTTACCCCGGCATAACCTCTACCGGCCGCAATCAGCTTCCACCCTGTCTCCCACTCTCCCAACTCGTTTCTCACACTAACTGGGGGGCCGTCTTGGGTAGCTTCTATCGCCCAGTGTTTTTCTGATGGGGTTTGGTTTTGGTCTCCCCTAGAAAACTGATTCAAGGCAAGCATGGCAGTTGCTAATAAACGTGGCTGTTCTGATGGAGGGATGGTGGTGGTGAACCCTTCAGCCCTTGCTAGAGTCTCTAGCTTGGACTTTAGGGTTTGATTGGCCCTCTCTACGATGGCTTGGCCTGTGCTATTGTACGGAATGCCCTGTTTTAGGATGATGTCCCACTTTTCAGCGAACTCTTGGACCGCTTTCGATGTGAAATGAGTCCCGTTGTCGGTCTTGATTTGCTTGGGGATGCCAAGCCAGGCCATGGCTGACAACCAGTGCTGCACGGCAGCCTTGGAGTTCGCCTTAGCATGCTGAGTTCCGATGATGACGCCACTGAAGGTGTCCACAGTGACCGCAAGCCATGCTCTGGGTTTTAGCAACTGGCACAGCGTAAAGTCCGTCTGCCAAATTTCTGAGGGCTTCAGGCCTCTCGGGTTAACACCACTCGACCACAGAGGAGCTTTCTGACAGTAGGGGCAAGTAGCCACTACGTGCTTGGCATCTGCCATAGAAATGTTGCATCGCTTAGATAGGGCTTTAGGTCCTATGTGCAGCGACTCATGTAGCTGGCGTGCGCTTTGCAGAGTCCACAGGTTCTTGGCCGCAGCATCGGCCCTGTCGTTTCCCAGCTGGAAGTAGCCTTTAATGGGGTTGTGGCTGTTTATGTGGATGACTGTCACAGTGCCTTGTCGCGACTGCAGTGCCTCTTCGATAATTTGGGCAGCTGGTGAATTTGAGACGCCTGGGTGAGACATTGCCTGGCAGAGCTTTGCTGCAAACATCGAGTCGGTGACCATGTTGAGATGGTGGGTTTGAAACAGGTTGCAGGCCAGAGCTATTGCAGATGCTTCTAGGAGCTGGACGGACAGAGATTGATCCTTCATCTTCACACACTGCCATTGATCTTTCTCCTGCCATACCACTGCTGCTGTTGAGGTTGTTGATGAGGCGTCAGTGAACACTGTTGGACCAGGTTGAGGTCTGTCCAGAACCTTTGGTGGGAGGTCGATGTTCACTACGGAAAGTAGCTGTGTCCATGGGGGCCTTGCGGCATATCCAAGCTCTCCCCCAAATCCGAATAAAGCTAGTGCGAGGTGCTCTGAAAGTGCCACGGATGCAGAAGGGATCTGTTTCCTGAATGGGAGATATATTTTTGCTGGTTCTGAGCCTAGGTAACTCAGGGCTAGCTTTCCGCCCTTCATAATTACACTTCCAATGCACTCCATTCCTTGAGAGAAGGCTCGTTGAGATCTCCCAAGGACGATCCATTGCACTGGTTTAGCTGACTCAGGAGGCCCTTGTGCTAGTGCTCCGACTCCTCCTTCCTTGGTAAAGTGCACATACAGATCCAGAGGCAGATCAGGATTCCACCTCGACAGTGCAGCTACTGGCAGTTGTCTTTCGATGTAGTCAAGCGATCTGGAGGCTTCTTCTGAGATGTTCTTTGATTCCCATGGATGTTTTCCTTTCAAGAGGTCATACAAAGGAGACATGACCTCCGGGGGAATAAGAACAACATTTCGCAGCCACTGCAGCGAGCCTACTAATTGCTGGATGTCATGGAGCGTCTTGATGTCGCGCCGAATTTTGATCACCGGAGGTGACACCTGGGAACTGTCAATTTTCACACCTAGAAAGATGACAGAGGCGCCTTTCTTTATTTTTGCTTTCGCTATTTCGAACCCGTTGCTCTCAAGGGTCGTGGAGACTTCTGTCACGATGGTGTCCACCTGAGTTGGCGTAGGAGCGGCGATCAAAATGTCATCCATATATTGGATGATCGTGGCGTCAGGGCGCTTTGCTCGGACAGGGGCTAGAGCTTTGCTCACGACAATCTGACAAATGGTAGGGCTGTTGACCATGCCCTACGGCAAAACTGTCCACTGGAATCTCAGGCTGGGCTGCTGACCATTCGGGAATGTGATCGAGAACGCAAATCGCTCTTTGTCATCTTGATGGAGCGGGATGGAGAAGAAACAGTCTTTTATGTCGACCACAGCACAAGGTTGGTTCGTGGGTATGAAGGAATTACTAGGTAACTTGGTTTGCACCGGTCCCATCGGCTGAATCTTCTTGTTTACAGCTCGCAGGTCATGTAACAGGCGAAAACCTTCGCCACTGCGCTTAGGGATGACGAAAACTGGCGTGTTCCAAGGTGAGACGGATGGCTCGATGTGTCCTTTTTTCAATTCTCGCTCGACGAGCTGGAGTAGAGCGGATCTTCGAGGCTCAGCGATGGGCCACTGCTCGACATACACCGGGTCTGAGGACTTCCAGGTTAATTTAATTGGGATCGACGGGTACGCCGGAGTGGCCCTGAGGATAAATTTGTCACCCGCATGTTCAGCAATGCCTGAGCATCACGTCCCAAGAGGGGTGGGGTGTTAGAAAGGACGTAGATGTGCACACGGACAGGCTTCTCGACTCTGTCTGAGCTATATAATGTAATTGATATTGGGTCCACACTCTTCCTGGCTTGCTGGATTCCTCCAACTCCGGCCACTGCTACAGCGTCTTGCAGCTGCCAGTTTGGAGGCCAGTGGGTGTCTGGAATAACTGTCACGTCAGACCCCGTGTCGACTGTGAAGAGAAGCGCCACGAACAAGCTGTCACGTGCTCGTCGGCAGATTCCCCAAACTTCTGGAGGGCGTTGGGCATCACAGTTTATTGCCAGGGCCACCCGAGGGATGGCGCCGAGTCGGGGGTTGTCTGCGGTGTCTGCTGCGCTTGTGCGCCACCTGCTGGTGACTGAGGAGCCTGTGTCATTGGTGTTGGCGACGAAGGCGTCTGGACCAGAGCATTGGGCGAAGCTTGAGCTATGAAGTTGGTTAGCTCTCTGGGGGGCAGCGGTGTAGGAAGGTGTTCTGTCCCCGAAGGTGTGAAGTAGTTGGGCCGCGGGTTGCTCCATCGGGGAGAGGGTCGCATGCGGCCAGATTGCCCCCTCCCCTGCCCGTTTCCCTGCTTTCTATTTTGGGTGCAGCATCGGGCTATGTGGCCTTTCTTACCACAGATCCAGCAGGGTCCTCTTGGTCTGGGTGCAGGTTGGTTCACGGATGGATGTTGACTGAGGGCGTTGCGGCTTTGGACTGCCATCACCTCTGCCACGGCTGCGCCGACTGCTGCTGGTAGCGGGGCCATTGCTGCGCTGATTGCAGCTTGGACTGGAGCTGAATTTTCTTCCTTGACTACGTGTTTTATTATAGTTGCGATGTTGGAACCTGGAGGTAAGGACCGCAGCAGCTCTCTCGTTGCTTGGTTGCACTGCTGTCTCACACAACCTTCCAACACTGGCCCTTTTGCTTCTGGCGGCAAATCTGAAGCGTCTATTGCGGCTTGGAGGCGATCTATGAAGGTGGTGAAGCGCTCGCTTTCCGCTTGTCTGATGCCGGTCCACGGCGACGGTTTGGCAACGACCCTGCAGGCTGTGCGGATGGCTTCCCTTGCGGCGCGGGTGGTGGCGGCAACCTCGGAGGCTCTCAGATGCTGAGCCTGTGCTTGGGGGCTTATCAGTCCTGGGTCTCGACCCATCAAGCGCTGTACGCTTGAATTGCGCAGTGGGTGGGAGTCTCCGCTTACTCTAGTAAGCATTCTTTCTAAATTATCTTCCCACTCCTGTTTGAACACGATCATTCCAGCCCCATCAAAAATCATGCGACATGTCTGTTTTATGTCGAAGGGCAGCATGTCATCGTTACCAAAAAGACCGTCTATTAGGGTAGAAACCATTGCCGAGTTAATTCCTTTGTCTGCTATAGCTTTGGCAATGGCATGCACTTCTTTAGGATTCACCGGTGAATATGTAGGTAGATTGTTATCTAGTCTCCTAACTGGGAAAATTCGCGCTGCCGTCTCAGGCAGGTCAGCAAGTACTGTTTGGACCTTTTTCCAGTCCGTTAAAGGCATTGATTTAACAGTGCTTTTTTTATTTGCTTGCCATACATTTTTATTTCTGTGTTTGGTATAGGTCATTGGCATGTGGTCTGTGTCTGAGTCAGTGTTTGAGTCTGAATGTGAAGTGCCTGAGGATGTGTATTCGTCTGACTGACATGGAGTGGATTGGTCAGAGGGTTCTGGCAGGTTGAGCCTTCTGGTTGGGCTCCACCCTCTGTATTTCTTGGAGGCAGTGACAGCTGGGCTTGCTTTGCCCCGCCTCCTCTCTAGAGGTTTGTCTGTTCGAGAGCTTGCTCTCTGCAGGGGTTCTGTTCTCCCCTCGCAGCAGCAAGCAGCACCTCCCCCAGTGTGGTCCTGACCGCGCATGTGTGTGGCGGGAATTGGCTCGTCTGCGGCGGGAGCTGGCTTTTGGCCACGCCCCTCTTGCTCGGCTCCGGCGCCATCTTGCGGAGCATAGGGCGGCGGTTTTATTAATATTTCATCTTTATTCATATTACTAGTACCGTCATGGAAAAGCAAGGGAATACTGTGCTCGGGGTGTGGGTTTGGGTTAGTTTCGGGGTCGGGGTTTGGGGCAGGCGATGAGGGTCGCGAACGCCGGGGAGATCGCGAACGCGAGGGATCGTTAATTTCAAGCGGCGGTTTCAGCTCTGAGAGATCATCCTCAACCGCGGTCTGGGTTGCAGCGCCGACACCTAATTTTGGGGTTATTCTTAAACATTGCTGCGCTGCTTTCCACGTTTCCTGCTCCTCGAGTGCTTTTCTGAGCGAGTCCATGACCCTCCCCCAGCTTTTTAAACACCTCCCGGAGCCCGTCTGAAAAACATCGTTGGCAAGTGCGCTTGTGCACCTTGCCCAGACTTCGGAGTGAAGAATGTCGACCAGACGGTCGATAACTTTTAACTTAAGCAGCCGCGTAATAGCGGCATTAAAATCTTGGAACTTACATTCTATGTTCCACTGCTCAAATATTTCTAACATTACCTTGCCTCGATGCTCCATCGTAGGCGGTACTGGGCGCGTCCGCCCCGCCGAAGTCAAACGTAGCGCTTCGGCCGTCCTCTCCCCCAGCGAGTCTCCCGATTCCCGCAGCGGGCACGCTCCCGAATATTGGGGGGCCGCAGACCGGGTTTCGGCACCACTATGTTACCTGCGATCAACGCAGGCCGGCGACCTGGTTCTGGAGAGGACCACGGCGTACTTACAGACTGGCCGGACACACGCACGCTACACCAATGTGATGGACGGCGAAATGCAATTTATTAATGTCGGACACCCCCTTATATAGCTTTGGGGTGCCCACGTAACTGTCTTAGGGTTACATAACTTGGTTACGTCGCTGGAGGGGGAGTGCCCTAACTCCTCGTGACAACCCGAGGGTCTTCCGGGCGGAGTAGTCTAACTACATCTATATGTTTTTGAAATATATTGCTACTTTTCTACTAGAAATAATACAAGCAACAGAATTTGAGTGTTACTCAGCAAGTGCATAATCTGAACCATGACCTCTGAGAAAAGTCTGAAGTTATCTAACCTAATTGTAGTGTCTTCAATGCAGTTTTTTCACTCCAAACTCTAGTTAGCTGACCTAATTTTAAAAGGATTAAAAACGTTCATTGGCTGCATAAATTGTTGTGCAGGGAAGAGCAAGGCTGGAGAGAAGCAATGAAAGCTGAAAATTGTGAAAGACAATGAAAGCAGAAAAGTTCATTCTTGTAATAGAATAATTTTCAGTTGACTGGAAGGCATGGGTGCAAAAGCTGCCTGCTGGAATGTAGCCAATAGGCACAGAAATCAGTATTTTGTTTAACAATGTATACTTCTAACAACTTAATCTACGCTGAGTAATATTTTACACTTACTCTGAAAGTAAAGATTAGCTGCCTATAGGTATAAATGGCAAAATCTGTGGTCTGAGGATGAGAGTGGCCACCTCCATCCCATAAAATTTCTCCATATCTTCACAATTCATCATTGTAAGTATGGAAGGCTTTTTAGATTTAATTTTGTATAAATCTTGGGGTTTTGAGATAGAGAAACACAGGACACTTAAACAGCTGAAGCACTGAAATGAAAGCTCACAGTCCTTTAAATCATGCAATTTTTGTTTCCTGAATATTTTGTATAATGTTAATAATGCTCATAACTATGAATTCATTGGTTCTTCAGTGCCTGAGTTCTATGAAGAACACAAGGTAGACAAAATTAGTCTCAGAGAGTAAAAAGTGTTCAAGAAAAGATAGGTATTGCTTTCCTTCTGTATCCTGTTTTATGATGGTCATTTTGAGGTTTCTTGTTATTTCCATAAGTCTCTGGATTTTGTTTTAACAACTTTTTATACTAGAGCACTTTAATATTTCTGTTTACCCTATGTATCAAAACAAATTTCATACTCCAGAATATTTAAATGGTGTCAAAAAGTAAGTATTATAGTGTTAACTTATAATCAGTAATAATGTCCTTAACTTCAGAAAGCATAATCTGAGACTGCAAAATATACTGCAAGGGATGTTTTTAACAAATAACCATGTTAAATGCTTTCCAGTCATCTTTCACATACAGTGCATCTTATATTCCCTTTTGGTACTCAGAGTCTCTTCTGCTATAAATTTCAGTAAAGGTGATGTTACTCGCACAGAGGAAGATTTGACTTCTGAGTTCCATGTTTGATGTGCAGCTTGGTAGTATCCATCAATTCACCTTTAGAGAAACTGTTCAGTTTCTAAAGCAAAAAAAATCTGCTTGAAGTTTCAATTAAAGACTTCTGAAGAAAAGTGGGCAAAATAAATATTTTGCATTTAGTTTGAAACTGCATATGCAGCAGCTGATTTCGTAGTGAACAAGAAAAAAGTGGTATTTTTTTATGTTTCAATACTTCAAAAATTTTCTGCAGCGTCATGCTGTTTTTGTTGAGTGTACATCACTTTAAACAAAGTCTGTTTATCGAGTTGTTTCTAAAGTACCAGGAATATTCATCAGAAACAAAAGTAATTAAAGTTACTCTCTTTACTGTTACATTGTGTATGGATTTTTGTGAACTTAATTAAAATATTCGAGAATCTCAAATTCCTTTTTTTTTTCTTACCCCCAGAACCAACATATATCACAATAGGTCCACCCACCTGTGAGGTTTTGGTGAACTGCACTTTGACTGAAAAAGACTGTATCTATAGCTTCAAACTGGACCAAAATGGTTGTCGCATTTGTCAGTGCAAAACCAGTGAGTATGCAGAAATATGGTGGCTTCTACCTTTTATATCAAGCTATGTGTGAAAATGGTAGTCTGCTGGGTTTTTTTCCATTCATAATGTTGATTATATGTTGTGTTAGTATGTGTGTGCTTTATAACTGTTTATCTTTAAAGAATTGGTTCCTGATTTCTGACATTGCTTGCTTGCTTAAAAGTGTTGGGAGGAAAATGTACAGTGTTTGACTTTTGAGGTAAAAAATTAACAGCTGGCTAGAAAAGGTAATAATTTGGGACCTAATATTCATATAGACTTTGAGAAGTCTTACAAGAATTCCACATTTCATTTTCCTCTTTTTAAAGAATTTTAAGAGCATCTAGGTTTAGGCACTTCAAAAACTCCTATTGCTGAACAGCCTGTTTTCAACTTAGCTTTTTTCGTCAGAATTTAGATTTTGAGAATAAATGTTTGAAAATTATATGCTTTGGAGTGGCTGTTTGTATGTATACAAGTGAATCCATATTTATATTTATTTCTAAAATGTATTCTTATGTTTATTTTATATACATGTATAATATTTTAGTTAGCATTTTTGCAGGCTTTAACATCTATTTCTTCCCAAAGGAAAAACATTGTGCCTTGAGAACTTTGTGGTGTCAAGAAAAATGTATTTTCTATGTGTTTCCTTAAGACTTCAGTGTTTACAGCTGAAATATAAAGCAGTATCAGGTTGTTTTTTGGAATTGGCCAACAAAGGAGTTGTTGTTGTACTGTGGAGTACTAGTCTCAGCTTCAGGATGCATCTCTGTGGCTGCCAACCCAACCTAGGAGTGGGTTTAATCTCTCTTTGTAGTGTTATTGGAGTTTTTTAGCTTTCTTGCAGCCTCTAAGGCTTCCACAACTAAAGTGTTACTCTATTCCTCTTCTTTTGGTTTCAGTCCACTCGTTCTCAGCCACTTTCCAAATCAATATGATTATTGTAGGGGTCCCAAGCAGAAATGGTCAAAATAAAATTCTTAAGTTGTACAAACTAAAGAGCTTTAGGAATGGATTGATGTTGGAGGAGACATCTTAAGAAAAGTAAATAGATGGCAAGCCATAATATAATCATGGCAATACAGAAATAATACCTTTGATTACAAGTTGTATTTGTGGAAGGATGACTTTCCTTAGGTTACATCCAAGCTACCACATACTTGCCTTACTTAGTTCTTCCTAAGGAAAACATTAGAAATGTTAAGGTCTGCTTTTAACATTGTAATTTGATTTTCCTTCTCCTTATTATTAAATTGACTGGGGAGTTTGACACAAAGAGGAGACGGACATACTTGGCAAATTTCATCATCTGTGCCTATGCAGGCAGTCCTTCCCTCCAGTTTGTTGCACTGGAGACACACCACTCCAAAGGATGATTTCTTTTGTTCTAGGTTACCAGACTGCATATGGACACAAACCTCATCTCAGGATGTTCTTGCTTAGAGTATTTCTGATTAAATAGTGCATAAGAACCTATTCAGGGGAATTTTTCCCTTGCCAGATTTGCTTGGAATTTTCTTCACTTTACAGTAGCAAACTGTCTGGAGCAAAGTTAATAAATAGTATCATTTATCATCTCTTTTTCTCAGTTAAATAGTGAGAAATGACTAGTAGTTTCCTTAAAAATCTCAGTCATTTAGAAAGAGGAGACCTTTATTTTCTAAGGAAGTGAAGAAAAATAACAGCTTGGAAATCTTCATCATTTGGTGTTTATCAATCAAAATGACAGAAATTGAATTTTTCTGTCAAGTAATGTCTGTTGCTTGCAAGGCTCTCCTCTGGACAAAAGAGTGTGTGAGAAATGAGAGGAGTCTTAGGTCACATATGCTGAAAATGTACTGTGCTAGCTCTCTGTTTTGAGATCCTGTGTACTTTAACGTTCAAACCTGTTCAGTTGCATCTTGGCTCTCTTAAGGACGTAGAACATGTATTATCTTTACCTCATGTAGACTCCTGTGGACTTTTGGGAACATCATTATCTTTATACAGCATCCACTTGCTTTTTGCTGGTCTAAGCTGCTCAACAAGGTCACATTAACTGCCTCAGTAAGGAAGCCCCTGTGCCCACACTAACATTTGAAGTCATCATATCCTGATTCTACTAATCTATTTCCAATGAAGTTTCATTTTTGTTAATTTGTCTTTATGTAGCTCTGCTGAAGTTTTGTCGTACTTCAGTTATTTCAGCCAAAATAAAAGCAAAATAATAAAGTGGAAGAACACAGAGTGAAGGTGTAATTTGTACTTCTTTATTACCTCCATTTACATTCATGTTGCCAGAAATAAGTGCAGCAGGTTTATTTGGAATGATTATGAATGAAACTTGTTTGGTGCTTCATTGTAATTTAGCTTGAAGTCTATCCCACCTGGTTCAAGCCAACTACGGAGTGAGAAGGAGGAAAGAAGCAAGTCAAAACATTTCTAGAATATTATTTTAATAGTAGCTTACTTCCTTTTATCATCTTTTCCATTTCTGCAGTGAATGCAAAAACATTCTGTAGCAAGGCACAGTGAAAACATGCATGCTGTAAAGTAAAATAAAATATTTTTTAAAAGTAACAGAGCTAAACCATAGTTGTAAGATAAGGGGGAAAAAAATCAAACCACTGAGCAAAGAGTGAGCATAGACTGATATGGGAAGAAAGTTCAGTAAGTACACATGGAACCACAAATGATGAGGGAGAAAGAATGATCATACTGACCAGAAGCATCTAGAAGCCAAAGCAGCACTATGTTTCAATAAAAGGTAAAAAGTAGAATCCAGAATCTAGGAAGAACCACTGCAGAATACCAGGAATAAAACTAAAACAAGTAGGAAAAACATGAAAGGCATTACCCAATAAATAAATAAATAAATAAATAGAAAGGGTGTTATGAGATGATACAAGAGCAAAACACAAAGAGGAAAATAAATAACAAAAAAATTGTAGTGTGCAGCAATTGCTCTTGTGTTTGGAGTGTCTAGGCCTTGCCTTGGGAGAACTGGAGTGGAATGAAGTCTTTAGGAAGACAAATCCATTCAGAGGAGTCCTTGTGGAAGACCAGTGGTCTGCTGTTTGTGAGGCAGGACTCCTCTTGCCCTAAGGAAGACTAATGGCGTGTTAAGTAATGCCAGCTGATTGAAGCAACATAGGATTTAAAATCTGACTGGTAGTTGCTGCTGCACACAAAGTCATTCTTCAGCAAGTGTCTGCAGCGAGGGCCTTGTCTGATCCTTGGATTAGTTTCATGGAAAGAAAAAACCTTTAAAATCTCTCCTGTGACTGAGACTAGTGTTTTAGCCCAAATGAATTGAACACGTAGTACTCTTCAGGATATAACTGTGAGCATATATAACTTCAATATTTTTTTTAACATTTCAGATCTTGCTAAAATGGAATTAGAGTGTTGCTGTCAATTTTAAAAATTGTTTGCATCATTTAGAAGGCTTACCTTTGCTGTTCCAAGATGCAACTGTCATCCACTTTCATTAATTCTAGACTCTTTATGGAGAGATGCAACTGGAGAAGGCTCAGATGAATCGTTTTCCGTGCACATTTAATGCATCACCTTCAGCTTCATGTTGTGGTCTCTTTTGTCTGTCAAAGCGAGTCATGCAATCACTATTCAAAAATACGAAATCTTGGTATATTATGTGTTTGCACAGTCCTCTCAATATGAAACCACCTTCTTCCCAAAACACATCCTATGGATACACACAGAAATAACTTTGGAAGTGTTGGTACCTTTTCCTTTAATGAGAAGAACATGTTTTCTACCATGGAGTTCAAAGGAGGCTTTATCATTCAGTCTATATTAGCACACACCAGAAGCATGGTCCTCAATATTCTGGCAAGTCACACCATCTCCCCTTACAGCTGATGGAGCAGAGTGAAATTCCAGCATGGAGTTTGGGTTTGACAATGTGGATCTTTATTTAGTTGCCTAGGCATTCAAAGGCAGGGTTGGTGGGTTTGAGAAAAGGCAGGTAGGATACATTTACGGGCTGTCTATAAATAGCAACAGTTAAAGCTCTGAAAAAGCCTAGGGATTGATGATGGGAAAAAGCCTGAGAAAACGTTTCAGGGACTGCAGTGAGAGAACACATCTCATTTCCTCATTTTTGTGTGTTAATTCTTCAATAGTTAGAGTCCTAACTTTTCAGTCTTATAGCCAAAATTTTAATATTTCATTGCTGTATTTCTCTAAGTAGTCCATACTCAGGGATGTGTGTTCTCAACATTTAAAGTCTTTCAGTGTTAATTTCTCCCATTTAAATAAACTTGTTTTGTGTTTATTTCTATGTCAAACTGAGGTCAGACAGTAATTGCATACTAATCACACAAAATGTACTTCAAGCAATGCAAAATTCCTGGAAATAGTAAAGTAAAATATAAATTAGGTAATTTTCTGCTTTAGTAGCAATTGTCTTCCAGTGTTACTTTGATTTCACAACAAATTCCATGGAAAGAAAAAGTTATAAAATAAAAATTCAGGTAATCTTTCTTAATGCTTAGGAGACAACATACTAGATTTTTGAGTAATTCTGTAAGACAGAAAAAGGAAGTCCTATTATCCTTCTGCAGTAAAAGGGAATTGCTATTACATGCAAGACTTCAGTTAATGAAATACAACCACAGAAAATTTAGGATGAACCACATTTCCTAAAAATTTAAGGCTCAGATAAAAAAAAAAGTACATATTTTTAGTAGAACAAAAATACTAACCCTAAGCATATGTGCAAGATAATGTAAGTGCTCCCTAAAGAAGATGGAATTATGATGAACAACTCATGCCAAATAAATATTATCTGTATTTTCACTAGAGTGTTTTTGGCAGGATCTCTGAAGATTACAATATATTGGAGATAGTGCTTACAATATATATAGTGCAACAGGAGCAGACAAGAATTTCACTTGGCTTGACTTGTGAAAAAAACCCCAAAAACCAGTGTGCTTGAAGCTTCATCATTCTACAGTAATTCCACCTTTGAGATATCACTGCTACAATTTCATTTTCATGAATTCATGTGTTGTATGTGAATCCTAGATTTGTTTAGAGCACATATCCAAGTGGTTGATTTGCCTCAACGGACTCACAAGATGATTTCTTTGAACAGGGTTTTCTAGCGTCACAGCGCCCAGTCCCTTCATTTTTATCCAGCTTTTGTGAATCATGATTTAAGTCTAACAAAAGGAGGGAGGGTTAGTGTGGATCTGTGGAGGCAATATATTCAGAGAATTCCAGTTACTGTTAAGTAACCTAGTTTTCTCCTTCATAAATTTGCCTCCCCAGATCCCCACCCCCGAAGATTAAGCAGCAGTAGCAATCCACACCGAGAGGACGGCTGAGGAGTGCTTAATTGTAAAGGTACTGTGAAACAGTTCTCCTGATATGATCTGTCCTCAGCGTCAAGAAAGTAATACTGGTGAAGGTATGTAGCTAGCTTTGTGTAGCCATGCTACAAATTTGTAAAAAGGGACACCAGCCTAAGCCAAGTTGAAATACTGACATAATTCTTGTCATGTATTTAGTAATATTCTCTGGCAGTTGTATTTTTCATCTCTGACTTACAGGACTGAAAACTAAAAGTATTTCAACATAGAATGCATTTTCAAAACTTTTAGATTAAGGTGATTTTCAGTCCTTATGGTACAAATATCAGTGTGTCCATATGTAAAATAATATATTGGAAAACATATATATCCCAGCTTAAGAGCCTAGAGGTTTTTAAATACCATATATATGCTAGAAAAAGGAAAGCTTTTTTTTAAAAAAAAGAGCTGGAGTGACAGTCAAACTATTAGAAATTCAAGCAGAAGACCCTTTCTAGAGCTAACGTGCAATTCATGGAATTGAATTTTGTTTACTTTTTAGGGGTTTTTTGGCAATATTTTATAACATTCCAGATATTCATAGGTTCATGTGAGGTAGGGATATGAGCATTCTGAAATTGGGTATAAATCATGCATACAATGGTTTGAATTTAGGAAGAACACCTGTGATTCCTTTTGAGATGCATTGCCCTTGCAATGCCATACCTGAGAAGGAGAGGTTGCATTGTATCCAAAATGTTCCACTGCTAATTTAATTTGCCAAATGCAGACATTGCTAACATATCATGAGACAGAATGTTTTTGTTGTCTTGTTTGCAAGGTGGGACCTCAACTGTAGTAGGTCACATCAATATGTCAGCTGCTCTTACATGCTGATTTTTCAACATGCTTTTCTCTCCTTCAGCAGCTAGTGACTCAGTTTTACAGACACCAGACAACCTTTTAAAACTAGAGTTGATGTTAGTGTTGAGAGTTAAGATACTTGCTGGAAAAGAGTTCTAAAACAACAGATAGTTTGTGTGTAGCATGCTCACCGTATCTTAGTAATCATCAGTTCTCAAGGCTTTCTTCTACAGTGTTGTCCCATCCTCCATATCCCAAAGAGATTCCTCTTAAACAGTGTGATGCTCTTCTGAAACTCTCAGTATTTGTTCTATTATAGTCTGTGTGTATGAAGGGGTTTGTAAGTGTGTGGAGAAAGTGGGGGAACAAATCACTGTATTTAAAAGGAGTTTATGGACAATGGTGACCAAGCTTAAATACCTCACCAATATCTGTTTGTTTGTTAATAATTCACAAATAGGTTTTTTTGGAAGACTTGTTCATCTTCAGCTGTTCTTTCTGCTTGTATTTTTTCCAACAGCATCACATTAAATTGATCCAATAAATTGAAGTTCCAATGTTCAAGTCAGAATATAATATGTTTAATTGCATCAAACTACAGAACAAAGTATTTCCTAGCACTCTAGTCTTTAGAGGACTCAAAGTTTGTAAGCAGTAGCTTTTGCCAGTGTGGTGAGGACTAGTAAAATCTGTGACTGGACTGTGAACCAACTGGACCTGCTGGTAACTGACTTTGCTGCTGCTTTTGCAGTCATGGTTGCATGTGGCAAAGAAAACTGCATGGTCTTGTTCTGAGGGCAGGATTCGCTGCTATAAATATTTGGTGCTTGTTAGTCCTCAAGTGAGTATGGGTTCTAAGCAGGAGACTATTTAATAGCATCATCAGTTCAGGACAAACTTCCCATGTTTAGTGTCCTAGCCTGCTACTGTGCTTGATTCTTTCAGCATTTTATGTGGTATTTCAGCTAATGTCATCACATTAAAAAGCTAAATATTTGTAGTAAAAATACAGTTCTATGAGCCTGAGACATTGAAGAACACATTCATCTTTTCCTAAAGTCATAGCTCATCAGTGTCATTCTGGAAACATCCAATATCCTGCATCTGAACTCTGAGCTTGTTGAGCAAATTGTTTTCTGTATTGGCATGACCTTATCGACAATTCATGTTTTATAAGAAAAATTAATGAACATGTTTCTACTAACCATGTAGAGCTCTACTCTCCATCCAGATGCTTCCCTAAGCAGCACAATAAGAGATATTTTACCCTTAATTGATTTCCTGTTCATCATTTTGTTTTAGTCTTCTACTTCCTATCTAACCATCAATTTAGTTCCCTATGTGATGTCACTATAACTAATCAGTCACAAAAACAGAAAAATAGCTTATACTATGTGATCAGAAGCTGAATCCCATTCTAAATGAGTTGCAGTGGCATTCAGGTGCATAATGCAGTTCTGTCAAGTGGTAGTTTTCTTTTGCATTAGCTTTTAAAATGTTTGCTGTACGCTTATTTCAGCCTATCTGGTTGCCCTGATACACTTTTGAAGGAGTTATTAGACCAGGTAGGGCTGGATCTCTTCTCTGCAAATACATTCATGATTTGGGATTCAGTTTCCTCATGAAATTTATCTAAGCAGAAATGGAAAACACCCTCAAATAAATACCCTCCTAACATTTTGTCCTAATAGATTTCCTCAGTTCGTTGCAGTTGACTTTCATGAACTAGTTCTCCTTGTTCCTTAATATGTCACTTGCAATGCAAAACCTTAGCAAAAAATCTGGTTTTACTTATCCTTTCATAATGAATTAGTCATTATTTTGGTAGTGATTAATTTAAAGCAATAGCTAAGGCTGTAGGAAAACAGTCAGGATGACAATTGTATACACTGAATTTCATCTGCATTTGAATATTTAGGCTTGCAATCTTTTCAATCTTTTTCTCTTTTTTTCTTTCTCTGATAGCTACACTTTGCTTTGTGACATTGGTGATTCACTTAATTTTCTGGAAAAAAAAATACCTGGCTTAAAATGCTAGCCTATGCTTTTCATCAGGCCTTGCAGTGGACGTAAACTCTGTGTACCAGATAGTACTTCATTTAGATTATGCCAGCTGTTGTCATGTTTTTAATTATGTTTTAATAGGAGACATTTAGATGATTAGATGTAAATTCAGAAAGCAGACCAGAATTCACATTCTTAGTTTCATGATAATACATTTCTTCATAGAGATTTTTTTTCAAAAACTATTTAAAATCTATTTCCACAATTTGTACTGTCATACTTTCAGAAATTTAAGTGCAATAATTTAATTTCAGTAAAAAGCATCTTATCAGAATTTAATTTTCAGCATCTTATAAGAAAGACTGTGAGCAGAGGTCTGTGGAGATTATTCTGATCACCTTGTACATAACATTGACATAACACTAGAAAGTCCATACATTAACAGTTGTCTGAACTGACTTCAGCAAGCTTTCCCTTTATGTTTGACATAGCCAGACTTCTGATGATTTTTCCTAGGCTCTTCATTGTCTGTTCCTGAGAGGCAATGGTGATTATTAGTCACCCACCTCAAGGCTCTGAAGAGCTTGTTTTTCCTGGCCACTTACAAAGTGAAAATTCTTTTGAGGATAACTCATTATGTAAAGGATTAAGCAAGGAGGACGTTACTTCGAGACTGGATCTCCTGGTTAGGATGTCAGCTGACCATTGGAGTTTTAAGTATATTTACAATCATAAGCTACTTGGGATGAGACATTTGGGATGTCTTCCCGCTTGTGTAGCACTGCCCTTAGACACCCTGGGCCTTTTAAGAAAGTATAGTAACTTTACATGTAACAGACTTGTTTTGCATCTCTGAAAAGCAGTTTCACTAGCCAAATCAGAGCAAAATAAAAGACTGAAAACGAAGTATTTGGCTGTGGGATTCTGAGGCATCATTATTTTGACATCTTCTATAACTTTGTAGTCAAACCTGGATGTTGTATTTTGATAGCTCTCCTTAACAGATAATCTGGAGACAAAAAAGATCAAGAAATATGCTGACTTAAAAAAAAAAAATTCATCTTTTTTTCTGTTTTTTAGATATTTTTTTAATTGTTAATTCTAGCTTTTCCTTTTAATTTCTTAAAATACGTATTTATTTCTCCCATGTCTTTGCATATATATCTTCTTTTTCTTCACCTGTCTTCATGATCCTACTGTTTATAGACAGCAATTTAAACATATAATTTCCCTGACAAAGTATGCTTCAGAAGAGGAATGACTCTGCCCAGTTCAACCTGTGTAATTCCAGATGTATTCACTGATCAGTTTGGAGCAACTGCAGGAGATATCATAACTTATATTGTATCAAAGGTCATAACTGGACTTAATTGTTTTTGGAGATATCCTAGTGTACTTCTCCGTATATTCTTTATAAAGTTCAAGCCTAGATTTAAAAATTATGACTACTTCATAAAGTCTTGCGTAATGGAAGGTTTAGTTAATTTTATTATCACTGTGTATTGCTAGGGAATAATTCTATACAAACATCCTAGTATAAAAGCTCATAAATGAAAGACAAATTCTCATTATTTTAACTTGCTTCAAGAAAAGGGTTTGTATTACACATAACTCACTCTTCACCAGAGAAGAATATCAGTTTCCTCAGCATTATAACGTTTTAAAATCAGCATTAGTGGCTACATATTAAAAAGATTAGTATTCTTTGTAGATCAACCTGACTTAATCCTTCAAAAATGTGTAAAACTTCATTAAGATCTTTTTACGTGTGTTTCTCTCTAAAGCAAGAACCTAAAACAATGCTTACCACTGCTGTGCAAAGGTTACATCTGACTGAGAGTAAATGCTTAAGTCTTGTGGTATTGATTCCCTGCTTCCAGACACAATCTCTAGAGGTTACAAAAAGATCTGGCATTTCTTTTTCTGTATTTCAAATGGCAAAAACAACCCCAAACATGCACCCTTTTTGCTTCAGACACCAAATTTGCATAGAGGTGGAGAGGTGAGAGCCATGACCCTGGTTATTCATTCTATTCAAACTGAGCATTGTTGTTTGGGATAAGGAGACTCTTACGTTGTATGGCACTTGCATGCCCAAATTCCACCTCAGAAGGCAGCAGTGAATTTGCTGGTTTTCTCTGTGATTTTGGTCTCATTCTGACACAATAAGGGAGCATGCCTTCTTTACCAAATGAGCATTAACTTGGTACAAGAAATAAGGAAACACTTGGCTTAGCCACTTCTGGTTAAGTCTATATTTTGGAATATTAGATGCAACATTACAAAAACAGAAGAGGAAGCATTTAAGTAAAGCAATTCCTTCTGTAGTTTTCCTTCAGTAAATGATCCTTTTAGAGAATAAGTCATTGTTAATAACTGATCTCCTCTTTGGAAAAAACATGTCCCTAAATGTTCCTCCCCCTAAAGGAAAGTGGTCTTCAGGTGTCAAATGAGGAGCACATCTGGAAGAATAATCTTCAGCTGACCCCTGTTCAGCCAATACTTTGTAGTGTTCCAGCTAGAGATCACCCATCCTTGAAATATCACTCCTAAACTCAGGCGTTTGGATATCACCCATCACGTTCTTCTATGAAGAATCTTAATTATATTTCCCTTTTTCTCTATTTTGATCTCGCTTGGCTGTTGCAATAATGATAATTTCTTTCCCTTGTGTTTTGCATCCTTAGTGTAAAAAATCCCATAATTTTCTGTTTCCTCTCACCTCTGCAGCCAATAAAAGAATATCGTATCCCACAATACCTTAAGAGTGGTCTTTCTGGCATTTCTTTCAAGAAAAGCAAAAAGAAACTGATGAATCTCAAAATAGTAAATTGCAATGAGAGGGGATATAATGACCATTATTTATCTCTGTACCAGAAAAATTGAGATGCCAACAGTTCAACATCTTCCTTATGCCACAAGAGGCAGATGAAACTTGGTACTGGACTTCAAGAGACAGATCTTTTAGTCTGTCTTCTCTAAGCTTTGATCACATCTTGGAGTATTACAGTTATATTTTTAAAAAGCAGATCTTAATCAAGTTGACAGCAAACAGCGTAAAGAATAGAAGTTTTTAATAGATCTCAGCCTTTCAGTATTTATTTAAAATAAATAGAAGAGAAATAAAGATGATTATAGAGAAATAAAGCCTACTAAACCCATATAGTGTGTGGCAATTATGTGTTATTTTAGGTGTATTATTAAAAGCTAATGGAGTGATGAATGTTGGACTCCACTGGCTGTGCATCTGTTTATAAAATCATGTTGGTTTGTGGTATCAGGCGATAGTCCCCAAGCTGCTGACAGGAACTGAAGAATCCTGTAGTGTCTGCTCATACAGTTTGGGTTGTTACTGGAGAATTCTGTCAAATATTTTAAAAATAGGACAGTCTGAAGGTAAGGCCTAGCAGTATTAAGAAAGTCACAAAGTAAAAGGGAGCAGAAGGTTTAGTGTGCTGAGGATGTGTTTGATGTAAACAGTTTTCATGTTGTGATCAGCTGCGTGTGTCCTTTGCAGGGGAGGAGCTGTGCACCGGCCTCATTTCGGGCTGTTCCTTGGATTGTTCCTTCGGCTTCCAGACTGACGCCCACAACTGTGAGATCTGTCAGTGCCGGCCGCGGCCCAAGAAGTGCAAACCCATTGTATGTGACAAGTACTGTCCCTTTGGATACTTGTACGTATTCCCATCCTGAAAGCACGCTTAATGCAATCCCTGCCGGTACTGGAAATGTGCAAAAACCCAGCCATACGTACTTGTGGGTGCCTTGTGGCAAAGCGGGGGGAAGCGCAGGGAAACAGAAATGTCAATGTGGATGTGGGAGTGCAGCGTTCTTCAAAATGGATTTTGGTCAACAGATTTAGAAACAGAGCTCTAAAAACAGCTGATTATAAAAGGAAGGCAGTGCTAATTTTTTTTGAGGAATTTGACAAACAAGATGAGAAAGCTACTTACAAGTAATATCTCTTACATTTAGCTGTTTGAAATTCTTTTGGCATGCTTCAATAACCTTTCATTTTATAGCCCATTTATTCAAATTATTATGTAATACAAGTTTCTTTTAATCTTGATATGACAGAAATTTCTTAGTAATTAGTTCTGGTGGCATCTCTATATATTTTATTTTTTATGGGTTCATTCCATGTTACAGCCTGCTTTTCATAGTAGTTTAATTTCTGCCTCATGACAGCAGATCTTCAGATAGCATTCGAATGTGGTGTTTTGTTTTTTTAGGATTTTTTTAGGATGAAATTTACTACATTTGCAACTCCTAGTGTCTGATAGTAATACTCCTTAAATTTCTGGTTCATTTTAGAGTTCTCTTTGGCCCTTGTTCATAAATGTTGCAGGCTTTTTAATAGCCATTTTTACTGTGGTGTGTCCTCTTAGTACACTGAGTAGTAAATGAGAGAGAAGAGAGGAAACAAGGGATTTTAAATTAAGGAGTTAATAAAAGTATCTTCAGGCATGTTGACTTCAAGAAGGGCTGAAATTTATTGTCACTTTCACAAGTGAGAGAAGGTAGAACTAGAGGGAAGCTACAGAAAAGGAATCCTGTTAAGAGCAGTATTTTTAGTCTGTATGTATCCTGTGTTTAATATATTCACCTAGAGAGCATAATTACAATTCATGTATGTGATTTTTTACTTGGATAAGCCAAACCACACTCTTCTTCCTTTTCTTTTTTTTTTTTTAACTTATGTGTGTGCTAAACAGTTTTATTAGAAAAATCTGTGAACTATATAGCAAAAGCATTTTAAAAATTACAGCCCATTTTAATGGGCAGAGTATGGTAATAGTAAGATTAAGATATTTTAAAAACAAGTTGATTTCAAGCTGATGCCAGTGTTTCCAGGAACCCTGTCTTTGGGATGATTTTTCCCATACATTTTTGTGCACCTGAAAAATACATGAACTTTAAAACTTTTTAAGCTATTGGGAAATAGTTTTCAATTTAATTTCTAGGTTTACATACAGAATGTAATTTTATTATGCACAATGGCTGATATTTTAAAGTGATGAATATTTAATAAAGTCTTCAGATAATTTTTTAGAAATTGGAAACGAGTAATCTTGTCGTTCTCTACAAAATACATGAATAATTACACTGAATGAAATTAGTAACATTTCAAGATCTATTTGTATGGGACTGTTTGTAGTGTAAAGAGCTAAAGTTGTGGCAAGAAGTACTTTAGGATCACTTCACTTTGAGTTTTAGCTTGGTGTGAAAATTACTTAGATTTGTGGTTGTATAGCATATTTGTTCAGTTTACTGCTACTGGGCCAAATTATTTTTTAAAATGCCAAGTATTTGACTTCCATGTGTGTTGTGATCATTAAAAACATGGGGTGTAATGGAGGACAAATCACTATTTTAATGTAAACATTTAGTCAAAAATAGGACACAAAAGGAAATATTAAAAGAAAAGTATATTAGAGAGTGAATAGTTAAGAAATAATCATCATATTTGTTATTTTTTTAACTGTTAAAAGTTACTAATTGGAAAGAGTAGCTAATTGGAAATACTACTACTACTAATTGGAAATACTGAGTTTGTGTATCTTTAAAGAAACCAAAACCTCTTCATAATTGTCTGAAAAAACCTACTAGATAAAGCTCTACACAGTAATGGAAAGAAGTGTTCCTTTTGATGGGATAGGAGATAGAAAGTGTTTCATTTTCCACTCTACTGTATTGCAGTTTGTTATTCTCAGCCTTTTAACTAAAAATTAAATAAAAGTTTTCTACAACTTGAAGCCAGGCTTTCTAGAGATTTACATCATTTATTTCTCCTCTGTCCTCCTAGATCATGTTCTGTAACTTCCCATGTCTTTTCTTTGTTTCGTACATTTGTGCCAAAAGTTTGAATAGTATTATCTGCCTTTGTGAAAAAAAGACAAGGAAACATTCAGCATAAGATCCACTGAATGGAGGAAGTATATGCCAGGGATGGAGACTTGTACAGCCCATAAAACACTGAATCTAAGGGCGACAATTAACAATCACTTTTTTTTTTGCTCATCAGTCACTTCCTTAGGGAGGATGCTCTTGCTTTAAAGGTGTAGATGTTTAAAGTGACTTGCTAACCTTTGACAAATTCTTTTGCTCATCTAGGAAGAACAAGCATGGCTGTGAAATCTGTCGGTGTAAGAAGTGCCCCAACCTGCCTTGTGGTAAAATCTGTCCATTGGGCTTCCAGCAGAACAGTCACGGCTGCGTTATCTGCAAGTGCAGAGGTACGTGCCAGTGCATTGCCACGTCTGACTACAACTTGTTTTCAAAGCAGGTGGAAACCAGGGTGAAAGAAAAGCAGCACTGCACAGAATATTTGCAAATTGAAATATGGTAACTTGGCAGGAACCAATTCAACATTGCTCAGAGGAATGTATTGCTTTGCTGGTGTTTGTTATTATCTATTCATCTTGGCTTCAACTGCTCTGCTTTCATCTCCCACTACAAAGTCACAAAAAGTTCATTATCATTAATAAAAATTGGATCAGGCTTTTAATAAGCAACTACTAAAAATAAGCTGGTTGAAGGCATTTTTTTCAGTAGTGATGTTCATCTTGGCTTCTTCACCATTGTCTTTTCTTTACAAACAAGTGTTGGATTTGATAGATATCCAGTCTATCACCTAAAATTGGAGTGCTGTTTCTTGGATGCTTTTCAGGCAGTCTTAATGAACAATGAGTAGAGAGAACAGCCGCCCAGGAGAAAGGATTTGCTATTCTTAAGCTAAAAATTTCATGCATGCCACATCCCAAACCTGTAACCACCAAGTTCAAGGTGGATATTGAGATCAGATGTTCATTTGTTGTCTGCCATGTACTTGTGCTGCTTTTAGCATGTCTCTTCCTTATGATATTTTCAGGTTATGTTTTGTATTAGTCTGGATATCAGACTTCCTTCATTGCTCATCTCCATGTGTTGCATTTAATAAGTTTTTGATTTTGCTCAGTGTCTCTCTGATCCTAACTGCTCTTTCATGCTTATTTTCTTTGACTCTTACTTGTGTGTTTTGATTTCTAGCTGTAGTCAAGTAAGTTTGATTACTTTCCCATTGCTTTGGTAATGACCCTATTCTTAACTTTTCACAATTTCTTCTGCATTTTAAAAATATTATAAAATGTAAAAGGACAAGCTGTGGGAACATAGCACTGGAAGAAAATACATGAGTTCTTGAAGTCACTCTCCTGTAGTTGAAGGCAAACATGCAATCATATGAATCAAAAATATCCAACATTATCTTTTTTTCTATATAACTTAATACACTGCAGATAGTTTAAGAAACTTTCCGACTTCTAGCAAAATAAAAGTTGCCATGTTATAAACATATTTTGCAGATGTGAGAAGCAGAGATTTCATTGACAAAAGCTACAATATAGGACTTTTACTTGAAATTAAAGTTTTAAAAATTAAATAAGAAAGGGTAACTGATGAATGGTATCCCATTGAGATAATTCTTATCGCTCAACTTGTCATTTGTCTCCATGTTCACAATCAGAACACTTTTCCTGATTGTCATAGTGCTGTGACTAAGTATACAGTGTTTCCTTAGATGTACCGTAATTGCCTCCCAGACTATTAACTTTGGTCACTAATTATGTGTGTGCACACTCGTAAGTGTTTTCCCTAACAAGTATGGCTTTTAAAAGTTATTTAGTGAAATTAACTTGATCCCTCTCTAAGTAGTATTTACTGTTGTCATGATCATAAAGATACCAAGCCATGAGTATAGCACTTCAACATCACTTCATTAGCAGCTTTGTCAAAGAATGATTAGAACAATCACCAGTATGTTCTGGGGAAAATGTGAGTCCTTGTTAAAATTTTGACCCAGAATCCTTAAGTAAGAGAAGGGTTGGGTAAATCCCCTTCCTGAGAATTAGCTCCACTTTCTAAATTGCTTCTGCCAGAAATAGCTTATGCTAGGATTAATAGAAGTAGAACCATAGAAATACAGCCTGGAGTAGTACTCTCAAAAACTGAGAGTCCACTTCTTTACCCTTGCATAAAATAGAGTGTATCTGGATAATCCTTAACAGATGTTTGTCTAAGATTTAATTTATTAAGAATCTCCACTTTCAAAAGACACAAAAAAAACAGAAGAAAACAGAGAAAAAACCAAAACCTTTCTAAAATAGTGTTTTCCTGTGGTTAGAAATATGACATTTTGAAATGAATTTTCTAAAATTATTGTCTGCCTTTATACACATTAAACTGGTTACTTCTTGTCCTGAGCTAAGCAGACATATGGAGCAGCTAAGCCTTTTAGAATTCTTGCAATGTTTAAGGGGTTGCAAGTGGAGACTTATAAACATTTTTTTGGGTGGGAAATAGGTTTCTAAGTCAAACAAACCCAGTTACTGTGATTTCTCATCACTGTGATTTCACATCATGTTCAAAAATTTTCGTATTGTACTTCAGCCATTGTAAAATCTTCAGACTAGTGGAAGTAGTTGTGCAGTATTTAAATTTACAGTGCTCCTGTAAATTTTGTCTTTTATTGAACTTGCCTTTTCTGCAGTGGTATCACATTACACATTTCCTTTCCTTGTGAACTACTGTATCTCAGATCATTTCAACCATACCTCTACTTAGCTGGTTAACCCCATTTTGTATTTACACATTAGATTTTTCAAGTATTTCAAGTGTTTTCACTTTTCAGTTTTTAATTACAATCTCAGTTTGTGAACTTAACTTTGAATACCTGCTTATGGATGTTTCTCCAAATTATGGAGTGTATTTTAAAGTATTTCAGGAGAAAAAGTCTAATTGCTTCAGATACCCTTTTCCCTTGCTAAAGAAATGAACTCTTACTATCTAGGACTTCTGAGTGTCAATAATCATTTTAATATAGAGAGAATTTAATAGTAATATATTTAATATAATGCAAATCATAATTTAAATAGTTTGATGCTAAAGTGTGAAAGTATAGTAATTGAATTTAAGTTTTTTCATAGTATTTCTGTTCATGCAACAGGATGAAGTCTCTTCTAAGAAGTATTTTATCCTTATGCATCATTTTTGTTTAGTTGACCAAATGGTATACTAATGTAACTTCTGTGTACTGTCTTTCTATTCTGATAACATGCCTCAAACTAACTTTGTACCATCTGCTTGTGATATCATCTTTGATAGATCTGCCACAGCTGAAGAAGTGCTGACCTACATACTAGTGTGCAAAAAAAACCCACCCACAAAACAAGAAACACCCCAACCAATCAAAAAACCAAGAAGCAAGAAGCTGAACGCTTCTAAAATTACGTGTAAACATTACTACTTCTCATACATGATCCTTTTATAAAACAAAATGAAATTAAGAACTGAGTACAAGTAACCTTATAAATATGTCAGCAGAACATGGTTGACATACCACTGAAAACAAGTCAGTTCACTGACAAGCTGATCCTGCATCCTTCATCATGATAGCAATGTGGATGAGGGAGTGTTTGGCTCTAAATTCACTCTGCTGATTAACAAAGAATATATTGAGGCTGAATCCTGCAGCACTTAAATACCCCTTAAGATACAAATGAAACTCTATCCCTCCCTAGACCAACTGCTTGTGTGTTCTGACAGAGTACAAGTAATGCCACAGTCTAAGCTACTGTATTCTTATCTCAGTAAAAGCTAAAATAAATGAGGGATGAAATTTTCATCATTCTCTTTTAAAAATCTCATTTATCATAGAATATAAACAAATAATCTCTCACAGGAAGTACTTCATGTAATCTACTATTACCCTGTTAGCACCTGATTGCAATTTTTATCATTCATAAAGACCATCCATAGCTCATTTAAATTTTTTACATTCTGCTTTCTGTCAGATACATTATAGAAAATCTAATGTGCTATGGTATTTAAATGTTTAATTTTAAATATGCTTCATGCTTTCTGCTATTTCCCTCCATTGCATTTCTCTTTTTTTTATATTATTTAGACACTACTGCATTTCTGGTTGATTAAAAAAAGGATAGGTTCAACAGAAGGCAGTGATTATATTTTCCAAGGAAATACATTCTACTACAGCCTATTGTCCCCTTCAGTATACCTTTTAGTTGTTTCCTGTGTGTTGTTACTTTGTTTTTAAGTATAAAGTATAGAACTATTATTTATTTGGTCTTATATGTGCTTAAAAAATAAATGCAACCCAGACACAAAGTGTTTCTTCCTAAGCAACAAATGCTTATCAGGACACCTCATTTTCCTTTGATATTTTGCAGAGGCAACAGCTTCTCTCATGCCTCCTGTTAAAACAGGCTCTTGCCTGTCCATGGATGGGCACCGGCACGAGAACGAGGAGAGCTGGCACGACGGCTGCAGGGAATGTTACTGTCACAACGGGCGGGAAATGTGTGCCCTGATCACCTGCCCCGTTCCCAATTGTGGTGACCCCACCATACATCCAGGGCAGTGTTGTCCATCGTGTCCAGGTAACACAAGATTTCTTCTACATGCTTTGTAATGGAGTTTCATTTCCCTTCTGTTCTGTTTCTTAATGCATGAAAATGATCTCGTGCATACTTCAGTAGTAGGCAGAGATGATGGTTTCTGTGCCCTAATGCCATTAAGTTCTCAGCTGTGGAAAATGGGAACTTACATATTTAAAGCATATGCAAGTTGTGGGTCCTAACACGTTAATCTTTGACACATTGGAATCTTTAAACTAGTAAAAGTAAGTAAAAGCTTCTAGTCTGTTAACTATAATGGCAAGTATTGAAATAAGCCATTTCATTTTCTATTTTAAATTGGAGTTTTATTAAAATGTATCTCCTGATGTATGTTTTACAACCCCTCAAAGATGTACACAAACTGAGATGTCTTAAATAATTGGACATTATGATTCTGTGTTCTGAGGAAAGGCTCCTATGCCACCAGCAGTAGATTATTTCAACATTTTTAGTGGGAAGGCCAAGTACAGTTCACGTTGCATTCCAATACAATTTTAATAAGTGTTAATATGAAAAACATCTACAAAAAATATGGGTAGAATGTAAGATTAATGCCTTCTGTTTACAGAATTATTCCTACAGTATTTTATGTGCTAAATAGATTAATTTGTAATACAGTGATATTGTTTGTGACTATTGGAACTCCTGTTAGGAGTAAGAACAAGGAGGCTCATGAAACTTCTATAAATAGCAGAATGGTAAGACAGTACTGGCAGGATATAAGCAATTATGAACTTATTTGAATTCTCTGTAAAGAACAGGAAATCCTAGGGGCAAAATAAGCAGATCCTCTTTCTGAAAGTGACATAGCAGAGTGCATCCTCCCTGTGACCTAAGATAACAGATCTCTTTAGATTGCTTAGACGAATGGTGATCAATCCAGTTCACACCTTGTGGTAACTGGAAAAATTCAGTAAGTCTCCAGAAAGATGGAAGATTCCAAAGGGTCTGTCTCTCTTTCAGCCTTTTCACAATGGTTTGTGTAGTATTGTAGGGGATTCTATACTTTATATGGATGGGGGCAGGTTAACATATCAGTCTTGCCTTACATAAACAAACAAGATTCAAAATTTAAAATGTATGGTGGTTGTTCAAATTCCAGCAATTCCCTTGTTAGGTCCCCAAGAGTCATCCTTGACTTCATTCTACTGTCAGCATACTCATGCATCTTGATTTACTGAACACGTACAGAACACCCCAGAGCATTCAAATAAGAGTAATGGTAATTTTGGTCTTTTGGCTGACCAGCAGCTAGTTACTTTGTGTATGGAGAGTGAGTTTGGGTACATTTGTTCACAAGCCTAACGTTCAGATTGTGGAAGAAAGGTCAATATCAAGTTAGCAGAACCTATTATCTCACACTAGATATTTCTTGTGGATGAGATCAGTGTTTGATTCTGAGCACCAGCAATGTTGATCTCTTATGAAAGAGCAGTTGCTTAGCCAGCAGTGTCCGTTCCTTCTAGAGAGAGGGTCTGCATAGGTTTCACTGACATCAGTCCTGCTTTCAAGACACTGGTCACCTAGCTTCTCTGTAAGGAAAGTCATACTAGGTGTAAACTCTTACACCTCTTACTCTAGGGCAGACACAGCATTTTAAAGATGGCATATATAAGTGTAGGAATTACTATGGCCAAATTAGTCTCAAGGTGGGTGTTTTTTCCCCACTGAGGTCTTACATTTGTTAGAAATGTAATTCTGATTTTGTTTTGCAACATATTGATTCCTCACTGATGATGTTAAATATACATCATGGCTCTAAGTAGATTGGAATGCAGTTTGGAACTGTGAGACTGTGAGCATGTCACTCAAATGTATATGCCATAAGGATATTGAAGTAATTAGCAGTCCTGATGTACTGAGTTTGGAATTGCACTCTTAGCCTATCAACAGGGAAGTGGCAGCCCTCAGAGATCATTTTGCAAGCTGAAAAAAAAAGTGTCGTTACATTCAATTCCACGTTTAGTTAGTTTTCAGTGGAGCTGAAATATACCTTAATGTTAAAACATCCCTTATAATCATGTTTCTATACATTAAGATGTTTATGTGGATCATCACAATGCTTGTGAAAATCTTAAGGTTTCCTGTAAGACTTAAAAGCCATTAATTGCTAGTGTTTCACAGAACCATGCCATGTAGAAAGTATTTGTTTGACCAGTTGTTTCTTGATGTAATGTAGTTGCACATTTCTGGCACTTCAGTTGCAGTGATGCATCATTATCAATACTGCTAAGGGAAAAGTGGGCAACATCTACAGAGTGCTATCTGGTTGTGCTTTTTTGATCAGGAACAGTAATGAGTTGTAGCAGAACAGGCCTGTGACTTTGCAGAAAACTAAATGGAAACAAAATTACTCAGAAAATTTCCAGAAAATCTTAGTATTGCATTTGCCATGGTGAGTTAAGATGCCATAACATGTTATTGTTCCAGCTGAAATAAAAATCTAACCATGACAAGGCAGCAGACTAGCAATCTTATTTCAGGTACATGCTGCTGAATTGTGTATGTGCTTCATAAATGTAAGCAATTGGAAAAGCACAGCATAAGCAAATTGGTGAAAGATAAAATAATTCCCTGAAAGAAAAGCACAGGTACTTTGTGAATAGAGTAAGATCAGCCAGAGTCAGCTCCCTTGAGTTCTACTGATCATTCTCCAGAAATGAAAACAAACAATTGAGCGGTGTTTCTTCCACGTGGCAGTGTCATAGAGCAAAGGGCACAAACACCATTCTTCAGACAGGAACAGCAGTGCTAGAAACATGAAGAGAAGCCACAAGCATTTTGTGAGCCTTGACCTGCCTAAATGACTAGAGGAGCTGCTGTACAATAATTTTTCTCTCCTTAGCCAAGATATTTCAGTTAGGATGATGTTCACATTAGGCATCATTATAATGAAGTAGGAGAGAGGCACCTTCAGAAAGTGGTTTAGAGATGAAGCACAATTAGCAAGAGGTCACTTTTTTCTTCTCCTTCATTCCTAGCATAGGAAACCTGAGGAGGTTCACTTCTGGAGAGGCACCTGACTTAGCTTTCTAATATTAAATGGGTTGAATTTAGGAAAATTAAGGACATCACTTATAAGCCTGAAGCTTCACTTTATAGCCTGTAGCTTTCAAACTCATGGCTTCTGCAGCTGAAAAAAAATTCGTTGTGTGAGGCATCTTGGTATCTATGCATAATGCATGGAAAAAGCTGGTGGACTCACTCCACAGCATGGTAAGCAGGCAACTATTATTGCCCTTATTGCCCCTAGTATGGGATAGGTTTCAAAGGATTTTAAGTAAGCTGAGGATGGTGGTATAACCTTTTCTTGATGGTAAGTGCTTAAGCACTCAAGGTACCAGATAAGTTTCTTTTTTTCTTTTAAAGCACCAAGAGATGAAGAGTTCCCCCAGTTTTTTTAATGCTCCAGAGGCTGGAGGATACTCTTGTTGAACAAGGGAAACAGTTTCAGTTCCTTCCTTAACATGAAAGAGGTTGAATTTGTCCTCTAGAGTGCCAGGGTGAATCTTTTAGCCAGGGCTGCAGAGGTGATGTAATTAACTGTTTGAAAAGAAAGTAAGGTTCATTTGGTGAGATACAATTACTAGAAGGATGAGGCTACACACTGTGGCATTTCCTTGGATCCAGTTGTTTGGGTTTTTTTCAGATAGGACAGATTTATTTTTTTTTTTAATGGAACAGTGATGAAGCACTTCCACCGATGCTAAGTGCTTATATATTTTTAGTGGGGGGAGGAATTCTGTGTTTTGCTTTTTCTTTTCTGGTGGGTTGGGGTTTTGAGGGGGGGTTGCTTGATTGTTTTTTTTTAATGTAGCATCTAATGATACAGATAATATAGACACATATCTGTTGGGAAATTTAACCTTTACCTGGACTTCTAAATCCCAGAGGAGAATCTTACTTATCAATCCTTTCAGGAACTGTATTTGAAGCTAATATTGAGCAGTTAAGAAACTGTCTGATCATTAGAATTTTTCAGAAAATGACAATTGTCTCTTGGAATTCCTAAATCACAAGTTAGTTTGTTTTTTTCAGAAATGCCAAGAACACTTGAACTTATTTCTGATTTATATTAACTAGTCTTTATTAAGACTTATTCTCAAATTGTTTCTTGTTTATATATTTCCCATTTTTCATGAGATGCAGGTGCCATAAAGTCAAAAGAGCTTCAGTAAGAATAATTTATATATGTATTTTCAATAATAACAGAAATTCTTCAGCTTGTGTAGAATTGTTAATTAAAAGATTCACAGTTGATTTTTCCAATTCTGTTTTTGCCAGATGAAATAATAGTGCAAAAGCCAGAGCTCACCAGTCCCTCAATCTGTCATGCTCCTGGTGGGGAATACTTTGTAGAAGGAGAGACATGGAACATTGATTCTTGCACACAGTGCACGTGCCACAGTGGACGTGTCCTGTGTGAGACTGAAGTCTGTCCACCTCTTCTGTGTCAAAACCCCACCCGCACACAGGACTCCTGCTGCCCACAGTGCCCAGGTAGGTGCTGACATCCAGCTTTCATCAGAGCCCTTCCTTGATCTGAGCATGTCTGATGTTTCAGTATGAGAATGCTTCAGTGTGTGCTCAGGTGGTTGCTGTGGTGCCTTTGTTCTTCAGCAGTTTAGAGTGACAGCCTGCAGTCCTCTAATTCAAATGCAAAACTTGACTGTGCAAGAGAGGTCTTGTGTGTAAAGGGGAGTTGTGGCCCTGAACTCGGAAAATCTTGAAGGCAATCTAATAATGTAGGGGTTGTGTAAGAACCAGAATCCTTGGAAGGTTTTTGAAATATGCACTCATTTATGGAAACATGCAGGATTAGAGAAAGCAGTCAAAGTGTTAGGTAGATAAAGGCTTGTTTCTTTTTCTTTCTACACACCTTGGTTTCTATGAGCCTTTTTATTACTATCTTGTCTGTTTGGGATTTGGTCTCAAATATACTTCTGTTTGCTTTTACCTTCACATGGTGTCATTCTGAGAGTGATTTGAAGGCAGCTGAGTAATATCAAAGCATTCCAGCCTGGCAGGTGTGCCGGACTCCTCCTAGACTGCCTCACAGTGTCAAGAAGATAACAGGATTTGCTTTCCCCCAAGGAAAGATACTCAATTATAAATGAACATAAATTCCAATTTTCCATAGCAAATGGGGGAGCTTATTGCAGTGGAAATTTAGTACAAACCTGTGAATTGCATGTAAACTCACTAAGAAAATACGCCTTTATTAAAACCAAAATTAAAAAAATTACTTTAGGAAAAAATAGAAGTTAGGTTTTAACTTTTTTCCTGACACAATATTTTCAGTAAACAATATAGCCAGTTCTCCTGACTTACATTTTTTTCATTATTAATAATGAACATTTGCTTACTTCAAAATACTGTTTGGGAGGAGCTGATCTTTCCTCACTGGCTGTATAATAATGCAGTTAGATTGAGAACCTGATCTCGGTGCTCTTATGAATCCTTTCTTTTCTTCTCTTTTTCTTATGTTTCTTGACCCATAATGTCTGTTAAAGTACAGCTTCATTGCAGGAATATGTCTCCCCCATGGACAGGCATGAGAATTAAAGCAAAGCATTGGCATCAGGCTGAAGCATGATCAAGTTCCGTTTGTTTCTCAACAACTTATAATTAGCTCATCTAAGGCCACTAGTGAAGGTGACAGCAGCATAATAGCTTTTCACTTTGCATCATTCAAAGACTTAGGCTGACGTGGTAGAAGATGGGATTCAGATTTTAGATCTCTTTTTTGAGATGAATTCCTATATACCATGCAATTTAGAGCATTCAGAGTCACTTTCTGAGGGGCTGCTTCTGATGGTGATTGTTTTTCACTTTGCTTTCCTTTTTCCAAGTTTTTTTTCTTTTTTTCTTTTTTTTTTCTTGCTTTATTTTCTTTTTTTTTCTTTATTGAATAAATGCACCAAAGGTCTAAATAAGCATTATGCTAGAGCATATCATGAGTTCTTCATCTCATATAAGAACTGAAGAGGCATGATGCTCTGTCCTTCTAGTTCTTCTGAAGTAGTGAGCCAACGTGTAACAATTCCATTGTGTTCTTCTAGTGTGGACTCTCTGCTAAGGAGCTATGAGAGAAGTTACCCACTCTAAGTTAAATAACCTGATCTATAATCTAACACTTCTGTTTACAGATGAGACTCTTCAGCCCTCTCCATCAAGCAATGAGAGCATGCCCAGTTACTGCAAAAACGATGATGGAGATATTTTTCTGACAGCTGAGTCCTGGAAGCCCAATGTCTGCACTAGCTGTGTTTGCATGGATGGTGTGATTAGATGCTACTCTGAGTCTTGCCCACCAGTATCCTGTGAGAGACCTGTCTTGAGAAAGGGACAGTGCTGTCCTTACTGTATTGGTGAGTGAATAAAAGTAGTTGTTAACTTGCTGTTCCCTTCCTGGAAATAAGACAGAAGTTTTATTTCCAAACTGAAATGCTTTCCCTGTTTGGTGAGATGCAGTCTATGCCACCAGTTGAACTGGAGAGTGAAGTCTGCATAGGGAGCTTTGAGGATCATGATTTGTGGTTTTTAGGTAGAAAGGCATAGAGATATACATCTAATTTACCTACAAACTCCAGAGGCCATCCATCCTCCTGGAATCTCAGTAGGGCACCTGATTGGATGAAGACATTACAAAAAAATTATTTAAAGGAAGATCTGCCAGGTAACACATATATTGTGTCAAGATTTATGTAATAATATGAGGAAAACATTCATTATGACTGCAGAAGATGAGCTGAAGCATTCTGAAATTTCACAGAATGGAGAACTGTTAATAAGGCATCTAAATTAAAATACAGGAAAAAATGGAATTTCATTAATGATAATAGCTTTGAGATAAAATTAAGAAATATATATATATTTTTAAATACTGAAAATGCCTAAAGAATTAGGGCCATGCACTGGTGATGAATTTGAAGCTGAAGTAAAAGGTGGTTGCTGTAGACAGTGAAAATTTCCAGGCTTTTTTAAAGTAGCAAAATTGGAGATTACTGACCACTTTTCCACTGTGTGTTGAATAAGAGTATTTATGTACAGATGACTTTTTTTGTGAGTTCACAGTAAGTACAAAGGCTGTAGGATGGAAGCTGCTGATAGAGAAAAATCATATAGTGTACTTACTGAATTGAAGTCTTTGTAGCATTGTTGGAAAGTGCTCAAAGCTTACTTACCTTCATGTGCAAAAGTAAGTAGTAGGGAGAGATACAGTAGAGAAGAACAGTAAGAAGGAGCATAAGAAAACTGATGGGTTTTAAATATTTAATTGAACATGTGAGTCAACTTGCTCTTCTATAAACAAAACAGTCCTTCATCAGAAAGATGTCAGAAAGTTTGTGAAGTACATTCAGATATTGATACAACTCTTGAAATCTTTATATCATTGCAGATAGAATAGCTTTAATAACAGGTGATACAGTTCTATATGATGTACAAGGAATTTGATGGAAGAATGCCTGGAAAAGTTACAAAGCATCCAAGCTTCAGTGTCCTTTGGCAACCTACTTAGATTCCTGATGAGGACATTTTGAGGCGAAAGTACAATGTTAATCCTATTACTATTTCTTCTCATGGTTTGCATACAAAATGGAGGGAATTTAAAGTTTCTTTGACAGCTGTCTTGCTGCAGGCTTTTCTTCCAGTGAGTTTGAATCATAAAATTATTTTAATCCAGAAAACATTTTAACATTAAAAAAAAACATAGAGTGTTTGAAAAGTTGGACAGTTAAACCAGTAGAGTCAGAACAGGAGCCTTCGTACTGCACTGGAGAATTCTATGGGTGAGAAGGGGATGCACATGGGAACTTATGCAATGAGCTACAAAAATGAAACCTTTAAAACTTTGTTGCCTGTCCGCATGTCAGGTTAGTAAATATATGCACACAGCATGTAGATATAGCTTTAATTAATTTACTTTGAATCCTATATAGTTGTATAATACTGCAAATACTTAAATGTGTGAGCTATGAAAGCTTAATGATTTTTTTTTAGTAGCAACTGCTCAACAAAGCAAAATACAGAAGCCAGATTCTAATTAACACTCAGATATAAAGATTTTCAGTGATGCTACACTTTATTAATCCATGTTGTCCTGTATAGTTAGAATGTTTTGTGGTTTAAATAACTGAAATTCATGGACACTTCATTTTTTTATGGTTTCCATGAATTGTATGTACTCTTGCATGTAAGAGGAGTCAGGTCATGCACTTAATTTTCATCTTTCTGACTCTTACTGATTTACTCTTCATTTTTGAGAACTGTGAAGCACATGTCTGTATAGATTCTTTCTAATTATTTACATGTAATACTTGATAAAATGTTTAGAATCATAGAATCATATAGGTTGGAAAAGACCTCTAAGATCAACAAGTCCAGCTGCTAACCCTGCATTGCCAAGTCCATCACTAGATCATGTCCCCAAAATGCTGTATCTACACATCTTTTAAATACCCCTAGGGGTGGTGATTCAGTCACTTCTTTGGGCATAGGCAAACTCTGTGGAAACAGGTCTTTTCATTTTTTGGAATTTGAAAAATTACGCAGTATTTTAGAACTGCATTATTTTATTCTGCTTCTTTCTGTATCCAGTTTTCATAGACTCAAATTCAAAATTTTACAGTCTCGGATGCTTTGTTGTTTGAATCTTCAAATTCATCCTGTGTGTTCAACATCCGTCTTTCTCATGCAAAGATTAATTTGGAAAGATAACCTTCCAGTTTAGAGAAGATAAAGAGCTATCTATTTGATTAGAGACAAGATTACTCCTCTGCAGAAAACAGTACAGTGACTGTTTACCAGTCATTTACCAGATGAGACTGATTTTCTGGTGCAGCTAGAAGAAATTTGAGATAAGTGGGTAGAGCTAGACACTGAACTATGATTTTGTATGCACCTTTCTTACTGCAAGTCTGTCTTTTTTCCATTGTCCTTGAGCACCTGTTGGTGTTATGGCCTTCATCTTCATCCTTGTTTATACTTTCATAGAGATGGATACCAGAACAAGAGACATTCACAGCGTAGTACTTAAAAATTTCCTCTTGAGGTTCGAAGGTATAGCACCGTAATTGTGATTTTACCTTTGCTCCTTTTTTAAAAAAATATTTGCTGAATTGTGATGTGTTCTTCACAAATTTGTAAAAGCCTGAGCAAGTTAAAGGACTTTTCCAGACAAACCAGCTGCTGAATTGATGAAGGTGTCCTAAGTGAAGCAAGGTAACATTTTGGGAGCAAATCTGAATGGGCCAAGAGTGCTCAGCTTTAGGTCTGCATAGATAATGAGCAGCAGAGGTGTGCTCGGGCTGTGTACCTCACCCTGTCCCCAGACACACCTGCCTAACACAGAGATCTGCTGGCTCTGTATGCCAAAATGCACATCATCTAGGGAAGAACCTAATGTCCTCCCTGCAGCTTGCAGCCACCTTTTCCTCCCACTCTTCCTTTCCCATGCCCACACCACATGCACTTACAAAATCTTCTTTGAGAGATTGGGACCCAGCCATACTAAAAGCCACGAAAGCCATGAGATACCAAGAACCTTGGAACCATTTGTGCTTTTTACAGAATTCCATTAGTGTTTTCACAATAGTACTTCTTGCTGGTCTTCTTTTGTATTTGAATTTACTCTCTCAGATCCATTGGACTGGTCTAATGTCACTAATTAAAACCTCTACTCATGGCCAAAATATATAATAAGGAAGGCTGACATAGGGTAAATATGTCTAACTGGCAGATTACAGATGTAATCTGTGTGAACGCTAAACCAGTATTTATCTGAAATTCATTATTTCATTCTGATATCTTATTCATATCTTTAATGTGCAAGCTCATGTCATCAGCAGGTTTCATAATTTTTGCCTGTAAGAAACAAAGGTAGGAGGAAGCTAAGATGAAAATGAGGCACTGCTTGGCTTTTGGAGTTCCTGTTGTGTGGTTTTTTGGCCAACCTTAAAGTGCTCCAGCACCAAAAAAATCCTAGCCTAAGCGATTCATTACTGCCTTCTCAGTGAAATGGGTTTACTGCAGACCACCTAAAGGCTTGCATAAGATGCAACATTAAAAAGTGATGTATTGAATGCTTAGGCAGAAAGATCACATCGATTTCCAATTTATGTAATATTAACCATGAAAAAAATGTACTGAGTTTAGTTATTGCTCTTTTCCTGGGGTATTCCAATGATGCAGTTGCAGGGAAATACAAGATCCCCTTCAAATCTGTTTTATCATTACAGTCTAAGCACTTCTAGTTATTTAACCTGAGAGTTGTTCCAATCCTTCTTGGCATCCTGCCTAATCTGCTTTTTTAAGTATTCTAAACAGAGTTCATCATTCTTGAGCTATGGTAGTTAGAAATTTAGATAGTTACAGGTTAGGGGTTATTTTAGCTTAATAGGATTCACTAGGAAACAAGGAGGAAGATGAGTAGTTGGCAGCCTCAAACAGTCAAAGAGAATGATTTTTTTCTTCATTTTCACAGCACTTTTGATATCATCTTTTCATGTCCCAGTCATCCATCCTCTAGCCTCTTGCATTAAGAAAATGAGGAGAAGCAGCCCAGGCTAATTATGTACTTCATAAAGAAGCAGAAATTACATTCTTTTCCCAAAGATTTTCTGGAAGATGAAGAGAGGATCTTTTAATTACAGCTGGGATTTCTTTGTGGCAATTGTTTTGCTTTTGTGTCTAGGAAAGAAGCCAGATTGGTGTGTAATTGGCTGTTACTGCATGATCACAGCAGCGTTTTCTTTCCACAGAAGATACAGTTCCAAAGAAAGTGGTCTGCCACTTCAGTGGAGAAACGTACGCAGATGAGGAACGCTGGGACATTGACAGCTGCACACACTGCTACTGCCTGCAGGGTCAGACTCTCTGCTCCACTGTCAGCTGCCCACCTCTGCCTTGTGCTGAACCCATCAATGTGGAGGGAAGCTGCTGTCCCATGTGCCCAGGTAATGGGATCTGACAACTCAGTTTGTTGTGATGCAGGTTTCCTAGGGCCAATAATAAGGTTTTTTAATTGGGTTTTGAATGTCAATCCATGTTTGAACAGCATCACAAAGGCAACTGACTTCTAGACTTCAGGAAAATTAATATTCTTTACAGATAGGCACATTGTGCAAAAACATAGTTTGAATTTCACTTATTCTGAGAACTGTGAACTGAAAAATTACTTGCTTGCCCCCGTTTTGTACTTTCACAAGGCTGTGGAAATATGTTAATGAAGTGGGAAAATTAATGTCCTTACATCTCTGCAGATTATGTCACAGTGATTAACATTTCTGTCTTTTCTGAGACTCTTGGTTACTTTTCAAATATCACATTGCTTTATTTATCACTTTAACTTGTCTTAAAAGCAATGTGACATTTTCTTAGCTATGGCCATAAGGGGAATAAGAATTGCACGTGTTTTTTAATGTGAGTCCTGATATACTCCTGCAGAACTTTGCTCACCTTATTCAGTCAGCTGGTAACTACTTCTGACAGGACAACTGGGGAGATTCAGCAGTACCACTTCTTGCAATTCCCCTCCTTTGAGGATTACAAAAAAAAGCAAGGCAAAGAAACCAGTAGGGACTGTTTGCATATCAGCTGGGAAGATGTAGCCTTCCCTTCATTTTTTGGGAGGGGAGGGGGAGGGGGGTTTGTTGAGTATCCCAGAGGAGTAAGCCTGTAGTAAAGCATGTATTCTGAGATGGTATTTTCAAAAGCAAGTTTGTCCACATCAGTCCTTTGTCTCATTCATATTATGATAACTATAATGGACATGTATCCTTTATATAATATGGAATAAGTTTTCAAACAAAATCCTAGGCTAATGATGAAAATTCTGAAACAAATAAAAGAATTTAAAGGACAAAGCACTGCAAATGGGCAAGTGTATTTCATCAATTAAGAGCAGCACTGAGATGTTAAGCAGCCTGTAACTTGTGAAACACATTTTTCTCATTTCACAGAGATGTATGTACCTGAACCCACTAACATCCCCATTGAGAAGACAAACCATCGAGGAGATGTTGAACTAGAAGTACCAAACTGGCCAACACCAAGTGAAAATGATATAATCCACATTCATAGAGGTCAGATCTGGTATAAACCTAGGACTGTATAACTTAGGACTGTGTTTATTCCCCATGTTTTAATGCATCTACTTTTTCTATTAGGGTAGCAGTTGTATCTGAGAATATTCTTTAGTGCGTAATTCTTACATGCATTTTGCTTTGAGTAAAGATGAGTCAGTCAATTAAATTATATTTATACATTTTGGTCTCATTATCACTTCATGTTCTGCATAGAAGAAACATCTGTTTTGGTATGATGGAGTTCTATAAAATTTAGAATACATCAAAATGATGAATCAGAAGTGATTCTTCAGTGTCTTTTCTGATTCAAAAACTAAAAAGCAGGCCACTGGAGTTGGTAGACTTCATTTGATCCATTTGACATTCTCAGGAATAGATAAAGATGGGAAAACCTGGACCACAGCCCAACATATAGCCATGATGGCAGACCTTAGTTAAAAAAAACATGTCAGGTATATTGACACACAGCCAATAAGGTTGTCTAAGGATGCAAATGTATTTTTTGTTTAAAACTGCACTGTAAAATTATTCCAGCATAAAGGAAACATTCTGTGTCACAGTTTTTGTTAACCTTTCCTAATTGAAGGACAACCTAAACTATGTTTGTTTTTTTTTAATCTGATGATGTCTTTTTTTTAATCTGAGGATGATCTCATAGCATTCTATTGTTTGGAGAAATGATACATGAAATGTAACTTAGAACAAAGTTCTAAGCTTACCCTTTTATAACTACAGCATTTTAATTTTTCAGGCATTAGTAGCTGGCTTGCAACTATCCTGCCTGGGGATTATAAACACACACTACAAACTGTGAGGGAATTTTGTATATGTCATTGAAAGTTACCATTCTTTGCAATTACACACAAAACTTACTACAGTCTAGTAGACTGCCAGCAGTCTATTTTCACCAGCTGAGTGCTGCAGGTATTGTAATACACTCTCAACAGATGAGAGAGTGAACATGTTGTACTTGTCCTACCAGTTTTTAAAAGTAAAAAATAATAATAATAATAATAATAAAATTACTTTCATCTTAAGATTTCCAAGTTCTCCTCAGCCTGCAAACACAATCTGATTTTTTTTGAAAGTGGGAATTTGATTGTGATCAGATAAGCTCATGCAAACACAACTGAGTTAAGAAGTTATTGTCAGACTTGGTCGTTACTACGCTTTAGATTTCCTTCTATCTCCTCTCCTTTTGATGGCCTTTTCCTGACTACCATAGTCCCTCTACAAGACACTAGCTGTTCTAATTTATGTAAATCAGGTGACATCGCAGGAGAGAAGGTCCAAATTCATATGAGTGACAAGATGTACAACTGAGACTTCTATAATTACATTGTTCCTTAGGGCCAAGGCCCATTTATAGTTGCTAACAAATGCTCCCATTTGCCTTGCAGACATGAACCATCTCCAGGGAGAATACCGGAGTGGCAGCAGGCCACACCCCAGTGAGGATGCATCCGTCAGCTCTGTTGCCTTGGTGGCAATCCCAATCACGATAGCGCTGCTACTGATCATCGTGCTCTTGCTCATCAACCAGAAAAAGCAGTGGATTCCAGTGTCCTGCTACAAAGCTCCAACAAAGGTGCCCTGTCTATTTCCAGGCTTTCCCATTTTTAGGAAACCAGGAACAAAACATTGTTAAATGTTTTGCAAATGTTAAGCAATAGCGAGGCTGTTAAAAGTCTGGGAAAAAAGCTGCTGCACATCTGGGGCAACCAGGTTAAGCCTTTGTGTGATGCTGAATTAACAGAGAACAGTTAAATGAGCCCAGCTGGGACAGGAGAATTCCAGAGCACCATGCAGATCAAAAATGGTGACTCTGAAGAGAGTGTTACTGTGTCTGACATAAGCCAAGTTTAACCAAAGTCCAAACCCTTTCATTGCCAGTTTCATTTTGTTCTGTGCTTATGGACTTGAACCAAATGGCCTTTTAAAATGATGTGTGAGATACAAAATTTGTATGATTTACTCATTATTTCCTTTCTGTTTTAACAGCCTTCTTGCCTAAACAATCAACTGGTATATGTGGACTGCAAGAAAGGTACCATGGTCCAGGTGGACAGTTCTCAGAGGATGCTAAGAATTGCAGACCCAGATTCAAGATACAGTGGATTTTACAGCATGCAGAAACAGAACAACCTACAGGCAGATAATTTCTATCAAACAGTTTGAAGAATTGCACCCTTACCAAGGATTTAAGAAAGAGAGAGAGAGAGAGAGAGAGAGAGACAGTCTGCTATTAAAATAAAACTAGAATTGTGCAGTTGCTTAGTGGATTGTATTGGATTTGTGACTACATGTACAGCTCTAAGACCTTTCTGGGATGAGCTCTGACTCCTGCAATGTGCCAGAAAAAGCATTCCCACTTTTCCTTGAGATAACTGACCAAGTGTTTTCTTAGAACCAAAGTTTTAAAAGTTGTTAAGATGTATTTGCTTGTAACATAGCTATAGAGGTTTTCTGGGAGGGGGAATCAGGGGCTAGGGGTAGGCAATGAAGTAAAAGGAAGCTTCAGAGAAGAAAAGCTGGTCATGCTTGGCTGGAGATAAAAATACACTGCCGAGCAGCAGGATAGTGGTTTTTCTTGTTGCTCTGAAATTGCATCTGTTGCAGCAAAAGCCTAACCCCAGGTGAAAAAAAATATGAAAAGGCCTGATTATTTTTTTCCAGCTGTTGCTACGGTAATATACTCCTAGAACAGAATTTGTCACATCACAGGTGTGGTGTAGCTGCAAATATTTTTCTATATGATGAGAAGCTGCAGTAGTTAATGAAATAGCAAGGAAAAGATTATAGCAGAAAATAAAGGGTGGGTTTATTAAGGATGTATAAAATTATACCTTGTGCTGCTTTTTGTTTTTATTTTTGTTTTTATTTTTGTTTTCTTCAAAGCTGGTTGGCTAGATTAGCCAGACTTCAGCAGAGTTAGCAAATGACTGAGGCCTAAGTAATTCCTGATATGAGCACTGGATCTTTTGACAGCAGTATTGAAGGGAGGAAGGAAAGAAGGATGGAAGGAAAAGTCAAGAACACCATGCAGTTCCAGGGGCTTTTGTTTGTTTGTTTTGTCTGTTGTGGTTTTGTTTTGTTATTTTATATCAATCTCTGGTTGTTCATACAGGAGAAGGAAAAATATTTTTGTTGGACAAAGCTCTTGCGTACAAGAGAGTAAAAAAGAGACTGTTTTAAGGTTGTTGTTTTTTTCCTGTTGATGTTCTTATTTACTGGTATGCAGATTTAGAAACTACTTCCATGCTAGGAAGCTGCTTAATTTTAATTGTATATTACTCAAGCACCTTTTTTGAAGCTCAGAAAAAAAAAAAAAAGGAGATCATGCTTCTTTAAACTTTAGCATTATAGGAATATTTATGTAAATATAATTATGCTAAAAAACAACAAAAAGTATTTGTATGTTTGTGTATATATATGTATATACAAATGCATGTAGGTATACATATGTATAGATACGTGCATGTGTATATACACTATACATATATATACTGTATATATAAAATACTATGTATACAGTATATATTTTTTTCTATTTTTTTTCCTGTTGAATGTATTTTTATCCGAGAGAGATTTTACCCAGAGCAGAAACAGATAACAGGCATTCCATATCAATGCTTAATTGCTTGTGAGTTTAGGAAAGACAAGAAAAGAGCATCTCATTCTACCTACAGTTTGATTTGATTTGGTTTGATTTGGTTTGATTTGATTTGATGGTGTTTGTGTGTGTGTGTGTGCGTGTGTGCACTCTTGTGTTGGCGTGTGTTCAGTTCGTGCACGATTATAGCAGTAAGCGTTGCTCTTGCTACTTGCTACATTTCAGGGTGTTTCTTATTTTTCTTTTCCTGCTTAGCCTTAAAAAGGCTTTTTAATGAATGCATTGGCTAGAGACACTGATGACAATATACATGCAGCACTAATCAACTCCATAAAATAACACAATCAGCTCCTGGATTTTGGTTGGTTTTGTTTTTCTTTTTTGGGTTTTTGTTTGTTTGTTTGTTTTTTGGTTTTTTGCAAACAATTGTTTGAAACAACTACTGGAATATTGTCCGCATTAAGCTGGAAGTTTGTTGTAGCTTGCCTCATTTATAACTCTGACTGTATAATACAATGTTAACTTTCCAAACAGGTCTTGGCACTTTTATACTAATTACCCATTTGTGCATTGCCTTTTTTCTTTTACAAATGCTTGTCATAAGAGACACAGATACCCAGTATGCTTAATGTGAAAAGAAAATGTATTTTTTGTAAAGGAACTCTCAAGTATTGTTGTAAATACTTGGTCAGAGATTGCTGAACTTTAAAACTGAAAAAAAAAAACCTAATTTATTATTATAATGACCTAATTTATTAATCTGAAGATTAACAATTTTTTTTTTGTTTTAGAATATCAAAAAGGTGTTCTAGCTGTTTGCATCAAAGAAAAAAATAGGTGTATCATTAAGGGTCAACATTTTTTCTGCTTATATAACTTCAGTTTCCAACCACCAATAAGAAAAAATGTAGTCTCCCCAGTGTTTTGTACTCAATCTGATAATGAAACAGAGATGTTTCTGTCCAGTAACTACAGAGATTTTGTCAAGACAAAACATCCATTCCTTGCATAAGAGTAAGCAGTCTTTATCCAGAAATTGTAAATGCTTGCTTTTGTTTTACAATCAAGGCCATATTCTGAAAATATTAGCAGGATATAGGACATGGTGTAAAATGTTTTTATTATTATTATTTTATTATTATTATTTTAAAGATATGATTTATCCTATGTGCTGTATCCATTACACTCTTTTACTTTGGTTCCTGTTGTGCTCTTGTAAGAGAAATGCAGATATAATTTTCTGAAAAATAGATGCATATGTGGCACTCGGAGTGCACTGCGGTTCAGCAGATTGCTTGTTTACTTTTTTAACTGTAAGGCGGTTTCTTGTAATTTGGCTCTTGGCAGCACAATAAAAAATTTTAAACCTATGGATGCATGTCTTCTTAGATGTTTGTATTTGTTACTTCTGGACACTGATCCTTGAGACATTATAGTTTGATATTACGGTGAGTAGGAATTCATATTATTGCCATGCTGAACTGAGATCAGAACTGGTCAGAAAGTACTGGGGGTAAAGAAGAGTTTGCAGGTGCAGAAAGTTCTGCATATTACACTGAAGAATTTTCACTTAGAGAGCTTTGTGGATTTCCAGATAGTTCCAACGTACAGTAAAGATGAATCAAATGCAAAGTTAAGCCTTTGCCCTGCCATGGAGTTTATGTGGTCTAGTCTTACCTGACAGAAAGCCATGATTAACCATACAAGATTCTAATGCAAGGTCCTACAAATGTGTATGGAATCAGAATTTGCACTTCATGGACTTCCTGAGCCGCAGATCAAATACTTATCTATAAGGCTACAAGGGGTTTTTTTCTTGTAGTAATTTTTAAGTTAATTACCTCAATGTTCAAGTTCTGGTATGTAAGATCCTGAGGCAAAGTGGTTTTCAGCTTAACTACTTGCTCTGTAAAAAAATGCCTCCTTTCTTTGAAGCTACTCTACTAATGGTTTAATATCCCTGACACTGCATTCAAGCCAGCAGTAGGTCAGTATTTATATGTCACCCATTAATTTAGAGACCTCTATCTTGTTTCCATTTTTCCTTAATAATCCTGAGATACGATTCTTCAGGAGTAGTTCCATGCCTTATGGCCAACCTTGCCGTTCCTTGTACTTCCATGTACATCCTTTAAAATGAAGGGTTAGGGGACTGAAAATGTCCACACTGTCCACATGTGGTACTCCCTGGATCTAGCATGGTGTTTACTGTTTGGATTGCTACTGACGGCTGAGCCAGTGTTCTTGCAGAGCTAGCTGCAATAATACAACATGGCCAGTAGTTACTGCATGATAAAGTAGTTATCTTTAACTAGGATAGATCTGTATTTAGGCGCATCCCTTTACATTTCCATATGCTGAATTTCTTCTCCCTTACTAGTTACCTGTTCCAGCATTATTGCTCCTTCCCAAGATTAAGGCTATGGAAAATTTACGTCTTCTAGAAGAGCATCTTAAAACTCTGCAAGTATCTTGGGTTTTCATCTGAATGAAACAGAAAACATCATTGTACCAATGTATAAAACAACAATGCATCCACATTTTAACACTTATAAGTAGTCCTGGCGTCCTCTGCCTTACAATGTCTGAAAGGATCATATTTGGAATGCCTATTTACACTAGGGTTTGTCAGCTTGTCATAATCCTGAGTAGGATAGGATGCAAATCCTTTCAATGACCTCAGTGGCACTCAGATGCTTAACCAGGAATGCATTTTCCACTTGGCACTGTTGCCAAACATCAAGTAGGAAGTATAGACAGAAAATTAAAGGAGGCTCAAACCGAATTGGGAAGTTAAGCAAAGAAAATTCCTGGTACGTAGTTTAGGATATCGAAAGATCGTAGCTGCTAAAAAAAAAAAAAAAAAAAAAAAAAAGTCCATCCTAAGCTATTGCGCATAAGGGCACAATACAAAGCTAGCAAAGGATGGGCACGGGAGTCACAGTGCTGGTAAGAAAAAGTATCTCCAAAGCTCAGGTTCTTGCGTACTAGGTGACTGAATGGAGGCATCAATGACAGTAATAAGAACAAGTTACAACAAAACTACTGCAAATACCACTACCACGGCAGAGGCGCTGGAATCGGGTCATCTTTAAAGGTCCCTTCCAACCCAAACCATTCAACGCCTCCCCCTGCTGCCCGATGAGCCGCCCCTACTCGGAGCGGAGCTGAGTCAGTACGGACACCGCTGTGTGCGGCTCCGCGGGCAACTGCCCCGGCCCGGCCCGGCTCTGCGATCGCTGCCCCTGCCCGGCCCTGCTCGGCTCTGCGATCACTGCCCCGGCTGGGCCCTCTAATCGCTGCCCCAGCCCGGCCCGGCCCTGCGATCGCTGCCCCAGCCCGGCCCTGCCCGGCTCTGCGATCGCTGCCCCAGCCCAGCCCGGCTCTGCGATCGCTGCCCCGACCCGGCTCTGCCCGGCTCTGCGATCGCTGCCCCAGCCCAGCCCGGCTCTGCGATCACTGCCCCAGCCCAGCCCGGCTCTGCGATCGCTGCCCCAGCCCTGCCCGGCTCTGCGATCGCTAACCCAGCCCGGCCCGGCCCTGCCCGGCTCTGCGATCGCTGCCCCGGCCCAGCCCCGCCCGCCGCGCGGCTCCGGGAGCGCGCAGCGCCGGGAGCGCGCAGCGCCGCGTCCCCAGCTGCGGCGGCGGCTATGGCGGCGGCGGCGGCGGCGGCTTCGCAGCGAGACCCGGGCGATTGGCAGGACTTCTCGGGATTCCAGCCCTCCGCCGGGAGCGGCCCCGAAGCTGCCTGCGACAAGGGCGGCTGGGGCGGCGGGGATCTCGGGGCGAAGCTGTCCCTCTGCTTCGAGCCCCCGCAGGCCCGGGCCGGCGGCGGCGAGAGCCGCGTTCCGCTGCGGCCGCTCACGGAGCAGAGCGCGCTGCAGGACGACGAGTGAGTGCGGGCCGGGGGGCGCGGAGAGGGAGCGGAGGGGACAGGCAGGGCCCCGGCCTGAGGGGACAGGGCTGCCCGCCGGCCCTGCCCTGCGGGAGCGCTGCCCCCGGGCCTTGCCGAGCCCAGCCGGGCTTGTGGGCTGCGGGAGCGGAGCCTTTCCCCGCCCCCGGGGCTGCAGCTGGGAGCCGCCGGGCCTCGGCGAGGGGCACGTTCGGCCTCCGCGGCGCGGGTGTGACGTGCAGCCCTCCGGCTTCGTCCCCTGACTGCCAGGGAAGCGTGTGAGCATCCCAGCGCTTCTGACCCCGCCGAGCTAGCGAGAAGTACTTGTTCTGAAGTGCAGTGACCGTGGTTAGTGTTTGTTTGGCTTCTTGCAAAGTGCCCGCTGTCTCAGTGCTTGAAATTAAACACGGAAAGTGCGGAAAGCAGGCGAAGGACAAAATTGCAGCTGCAGCTGCGATAATTGTTTGGGGTTTTCTCTCCTGAGGAATAGAGCCTTTCTGAGCCATGCTGCCGTACAGTTTTTAACATTATTCTACTAATCTTTTTATTTATTTTATAGTAAATCCAGTATGTCTTGTTCTAAGAGAATCAAAAAAGAAAAAGCCTGTTAGCAAAATACTAGATCTGTAGTGTAAGCAGTGAGGGAGGTTCAGTGAACCATGAATCACGCTGGGCAGTGATGAGGCTCTGTCTGCCCTTCTGTATCTGCCTCGGCCTTTCCTGTGACCTCCTGTGAGCCTCAGCTAGGCAACCATTCCAAACATCCACCCGCAGCACAGCGCCTGGAGGCAGGGCTTGGTTGGGAACTTGAGGAAGCAGGCGGCTCACAGGGCTGCTGTGGTTAGAGACTGAACTGCTTCACCGGCTGGGTCTGCGTGGGCAAGCCTCCAGGACAGCCAGAGAGGATGTTCACTCTAGAAACAATAAAGACTAGGACAAGATCTAGGACAAGAGTGATAGGCTGAGCTCTGCAAGAGTACTTCTAGAAAAAAAATAAATGCTTCCAAAATTTTAGTCTGATCTGTGTGCATTTTCATTATTCTGTGATAAATGGAAAGGGGAAAAAAAAGAAAAGATTTGGCTCAGAATTTGCTACTCAGCCTGTGCTAAACAGCATTAGGAATGTAATTTATAGCTCAGCTCAAATTTCATTGAAGAAAAAGCTCATCCACCCCCAGAAAAGATTTTTGAGTGTAGTTACATAATTAATGTAGAAGCTGTGTCTTCATTTATTGATTTGTTTCACTGCTGTGCATACATTGTTGTTTAAAAAGGAAAGTAAATTGTGTTTCTGAAAAAAAATTTCTCATAGTTTTAAAACACTGAAAATATTTTCAGTAACTTGCAGATGAATGTTTAGGGAGGGAAAGAGAGTGACTGATAGAGATACGTGATTGTTAGGAATTTGGTTATTGCTGATTCAGTTGCTGCTTGTTTTAGGGTCTGCATTTTTGTTCCTTTATTCTTTTCTCCAGGATTTGGAATGCCTTGACTGATAATTATGGTAACGTGATGCCAGTTGACTGGAAATCTTCCCACACGAGAGCTTTGCACTTGCCAACATTGAATCTTTCAGAAAAAGGGGTAAGTTCTGATCAGCAGAAGTACCCTCTTTGGATCTTTGGTACTCATCAGGGAAGTAAAACTGTTTGCGTTTGTATAAAAGAATGTTGTTATTAAGTGGCCGAAAATATTTTTAGTACTTGCCATTATACATGAGAGCTTTTTAAAAATCAAAGAACCATTGATGTATGTTTACATCTCCCTGGGCTGGAATAATTCAGGGTTAGTTTTAGATGACTCCTCATTAGAGCCAGAGCATGATAGAAAAAAATGTAAAATGAGAACGTGTTTCACATAAAATCTTTCTGCTGTGTGATTCATGTTAAACACTGGTCTGGATAAGGGAGGAAAAGAGGCAGGAGTACTCTGATTTAGTAAATGCAGTGAGGACTTTCTAAAGTTCATCTAATTCCACAGTCAGATGGCTTCTTTAACAAGGAAGGTGGCCCAGGAGACACTGAAGTGCAAGAGTTTGTTTTGTGTTCCTTATTTAAGAGTTAGAATAGTTCTCTGGGGCAGGAACAGGGAATTAAGAGCTTCAGAGAGGTTTATAGAAAGGGTTGTCCTCTGATGATCTTAAAAGTGGATTAAAACACTTCAGGAAGAAAAGCTAGGAGGAATTCCCATCTCACAGGTTTTCTGAGGAAACTGCTTATCTTTTAAACATAATGAGGTTCAGTTATGTTGTAAAAATAGCTGAGTGTGTAATCTAAGAATTGGGTAATGCTTTGGCTTCTGCCATCCATTAGGTAATCAACATGTTTTTACTGTGATAGGAGCAGAGACTGTTCTGCTGAAAAGGATACTTTGGGGTTCAGTAGAGGAAGGTGCAAACTTGGAAATCATTTTCTTGATTTGAGTCTCATGGTTATCCCTCAAATTTGACTTGTGTTTCTCCTAATTTTCATTGAGTCCTTGTTCAGTTTTTATAAGTGGTTTTAGAGTCATTAAATTGTTACATTCTAACTAAAAATACAACCCTGCCATGCTGTGACCTTGTGTTAGAGAAAAATGGACTGGAAGACTAATGGATTTCTTGATAAGGAGCTAAGTATAATATATTAAAAAATGTTTCATAGTTTTTGTAAGTTAGTTGCAGAAGTTATGAAGAAAGTACATAAAAAAGTGTAAAGTGGTGTTGCTGGATTAGAAGGAATCTTAGGTATGCTGCCAGTAGAGAGAAAACCAGTTCATAGATAAAACGTATCTCAAGTTTTTTCAGCTTTCACTCCACATGGTGTGCCTTCTGATGTGTAAAGGCTGTGGGGAGCGTTTGACATACTTTTCTTGTGCTGCTTTGTGTTCAGCAGTATTGCTGCATATCTGACAGCACATATGGACCAGCTAGTATCTTGTTTTATCTTCTTACAGTGAAAACTAACAGCTAAGCAACACTTCCCTGATGCGTTTGAAACTAATAATATGCCACCAAAATTGCATGGAAAGCATTTTTCCTCCTGTTTTAGTAGGGAAAGATAGAAAGTCAGTAAGGCTGATTCGCCTCATCTTGGTTCCTTCACATGACAGGTGTGTGCACACTTTTGTACTTCTCTGACAGTGAAAGAAGTAGCTGGGTGGAAGTGTTGTGCACAATGGTACGAGGAACGGGATTGTGCAATTCCCTGTTTGTTTTGGTTTTGCTAGATTACTTTTAAATGGTCATTCCCTGGTAGCAGGACAGAAGGAGGCATGGAGTGTGGCTGGGTGGAAAGCCAGATGTTCCTTTTAGTCCAGATTACAGCTGATGTCATTTTTGGTGGTTTATTAGTCTGTATTATCAAAATATATTTGGAGGTCTCTCAGAATGTTTCTGGAGATGTCAAGAAGGAAAGCAGATCTCCTTCTAGATAAACTGTTATCTTTGCTTACTATCTCATCATTGTTGTCATCTCCTATGTGCATAAAAAATATTTGAGGAAAGCAGACATTTAAAAAATGTCAGATTGGAGTGTATCTGTGTAGTAGGTGAAGAGAGAGTCATAGTGGAGCCTTGTCACTGCACGGTTACTGGAATTCAGATTGTGGAAAGAAGCGGACATTTGACTTCATACTGAGGGCTGAAGAAGTGCAAATTGTATGTTTTCCCCTACAGATGAGCTATCTGGGGATATCAGTTGCAGGTTCAAAATGAGTCTGAGAACTATTAAGGTTTCTGAAGAAACTGAGAAAATTGGAAGAATCATAAGAAAAATTGAAAACCGATACTGCGAGACTGAGGACTTTGTACAGCCAGTCACAAGGGCTGTAAATTAGCCCAAAGATCAGTTAAAGAAGTTGAGCTCAAATGGCAGGTGTTGGAGCTTGCAACTTTGAGGGGCTTTTCTAGGCTGGAATCTAGTAATAGACAAAGTACAGAAACAATTTTGTAAACAAACCAGGACTGTATCACTGTCTGAGAGTAAAATATGCCTGACTTATTAAGGAGGGCACTTATATCTCTTAGTGTATGTATATCTTTGGTTTGAAAGGATGAGTATCATTTGATGGTGCATATATGGGAACAGGGTTACTTCTCTTTCTTAAAAAACCCTGAGATATTCAGCAACACTTTTTTTTAATAATCTGGGGTGATACCAGTATTCTGATATCACCATTCAGTATCAATTCTTCTCAGCTTTTTTCCATGTGTTTTATTATGTGACAAAGTGGAACCATAAAAGCACTTAAAGTAAGAGGTTTGTATAACATTAGACATCATAGGCGAGTTTTTCACCCCACATAGACATTTGTTAAGGTTTAACTATTTACTTGACAACCTCCCGTGTAAGTATCTGCATATCAGTGTGTATCTGGTCTTTATGTATGGACATTATTTAATGACAATAAAGATTGACAGCAATTTTAACTTTGTCCAGTTGCAGTTTTAATTTCATTTTCCAGGCTATTTGACAGGAAGAACTATTGATTCCATTATTATGGGCCAAGATTCAGTTTCATTTTTAAAATTCAATGGTAACTCCCCTTTTGTTTTTTGTACATGATACATGCATTTTATACCCTGACATTAGGGGTGTGTGTATGTTTATATAAATACACCTTTTCATGCTTTTTAGGTAAATGACAACTTGAACCTTGATTTGTCAGATGATGAAGAGCTGAGAGAACAGTTGGATATGCATTCTATCATTGTTTCCTGCATCAATGAAGAGCCACTCTTCACAGCAGAGCAGGTAGAGTGTTCAGCAATGACAATGTTGTTGGTGTAGAATTTCTTTTTAATCTGTTATTATTATTTGTTGTTGTTCTTGCTCTTCACTGTAGCTAAGCATCTTGGTGGTTCTTTGTTAGGGTTTTAATAATGTGGGAGATACCATTACATCATTCAGATTTGAAAAATGTTTCAGTACTTCAGGTGAGGTTGATACTCCAGGGTCTTTGAAATCTTTGTATATTTCTTACCTTGAATTAGTCAGGAATGCTGCTAAATTAAAAATATATGTTAAAAAGCAAAAATATTTTCAGAATCTTAATGGCATGGTAGAGCTTGTAGTTTTCCAGCATGACTCTGTGGCAGTTCATAGTTTCACAGGGCTTTGTTGTTAGCAAGAATTCTTTGAAGTTTTTGCCTAACTTGAGGGCAGATCAGTGTTTCTGCTACTAAGCTTTCAAATTACTTGGTATCTAAAGTTTTCAAATCCATGGATTTACTTCAATTATCTTGAGAATTGCTCTTCTGAGCAAGGTTAATGAGAGTAAGGTCTATTAAGATCCTGCTTTAGTAAGCAAACAAATAATCTATTTTCTTGTTGCTTAAATGGTTAAGCAATGGTTAAGCTGTGAACTCTGATGAACACAGTTATTAATAGTATGGGAGACAGAGCTACTTGAACTGCCTCTACTCATTTTTTCTGTGAGTTGGATCTCAGCACTGACTACAGCCTTTAAACTTCTAAAAGTTGCTGTGTTATTTATTCAGATGTCTTGTTAATAATTTAGCCTATAGAAATGTAATCATTTATGTGATAAAAAGTAAGTTATCTATGTGCAGAATTTCTCTTGTCATACTTTCTGTTTGGATCAGGTCTTATGCCCAGGGATGTAAATCAGCTTCAGGTTATGGTGGATCAGTTCAAAAAACTTCTCACAAGCACAGTTGATTTTCAGGCTGTTCAGAGGGGCTTTTTATTTTTTCAGAGGGTTTTTTTTGTGAATTTTTCTTTGTTGTTTTTGTGGAGTTTCTTTTGTTTTGGTTTTTGGGGTTTTTTTGTTGTTGTTGGGGAAGGGGGGCTATTTCTTTTACATAGAGAAATGTGGTGAAATAGGGAGTGGGGGAGATAATTGATTGTTGTTGTTGTGTCTTGCTTCAGCTGAATACTCAGGAAAGATACTCCAGCTTACTCTTTAATTTCGTTCTCTTAAGCAGAATCATGGGTACCTTCATATGGAAATAACCCCGTAGTTTCAAGACACAGTTTGTTATGCCATCACCAGTTTACTGTTACAAGGTGTGATTATGCTCAGAGAGCAAGGATGGGGAGGAAATGTCAGAATGATTTTTTTGATCCTCTTCCATCCAGTCTTGGTGGTAGTTTCTTCCAGCTTTGCTTGCTTCAAGTTGCAAGCTCTTCATGTAGGAGGGTTTTCATAAGGGTTTTCATTTTCCAAAGGTGATTGAAGAAATAGAGGAAATGATGCAGGAATCACCTGATCCAGAAGAGGATGAAACCCCCACCCAATCCGACCGGCTCTCTATACTGTCCCAGGAAATTCAGACCCTCAAGAGATCCAGTACAAACAACAGCTATGAAGAGAGTAAGTGCTATTTATTTCGTGGTTTTTCTCTTACACTTAGAGAAAATACTCTAAAGGGTAGATTTGCCATGTGTTTGATTCTTAGCAAATTCTTCTTATGAAATATCTGCATTCAAAAATGTTTTCAAAATGTCCTGTAATAATAGCCTGGATTTAGTACATAGAGGACTTACCTTTGTCAGCTTTCTTATGACTAAGAACAAAAATAAGACCTTATAGAATTTCAATTTAAAGCAAATATTCTGAAGATTGATACAGTGAAATTAAATTCCTTCATGGGTAAAGTGATAAGTTGGTAATTTTTTATTAAACTTCATTATTTTCTGTAAAGTGGGACACTTTCTTGATGCCAGTACACTGTTTAAGATCAGCTAAAGCTCTTGAAAGCTATTTAGTAAATAAAGCTTTACCATACCTTTGGTACTGTTTCAGTCATTGCAACGTATCTTGATAGACAGTAACAAAAATAAGGCAACCATTTCTCTTTTGCCCCGTAAGGACCATGCATATTTTTCAGTCTTCCCTTTCCATTCCTCTTCAGAAAGCTTAAAGGTTAAAAATATCCTTTGTATCTTCTACTCAAATGAAATCATCTGTGCTTCCCTATACAAAAGCAAAGGAGAAATTAGATGAATAATTTAATTGTAGTAGGTTGAATTGTATGTAAAAAAACCTGTGACTAATCAGTTTCATGATGGAAAATTTTGTTTAATCTGTGCATTTGCCAACATGAATTGTAGAAGGTAGTAGGGACACAAACAATATTTGGTAGATGATCATTCTACTTTGGTATTTCCTAAAAAGTTTGGTGCTTTCTTTCCTGTAGTTTCAGCCAACAATACAAACTCTGTAGGAGATTCAGAAAACTGGCTGACCTCTTGTGGTATGACTTAAGAGTTTCTGCTATATTTCAGATTTATAGAAGAGATTCCAACCATGAAAATAGTCTCTTAACTGTCTCAGCACATAAATTTCAGGAATGTGAAAGCAAAATGTATTGTGTTCAGCAGGGCTTCCTGCTTTTTTGACAGTTCCATATGTCTTAAGGTTTGGAGCTAATCAAGCTTGCTCAGTATTTCATATCGTATCTATTTTGGTTTGCCTCAGGAGTCCATCTTGTCTGTTGCATCTTTACAGTTTAAAGGTCAGTCTTGACCAAATAATGCCTTGAGTCACTTTGGCAGATAATTTAACTTTGCTTCACCAGTTTCTCAGAAGGTGCTTTCATGTCTTTCAGGTCACTATTTTATTAAAAGCTCTTGCTACCTGTTTTTAGTGTGTGAAGGTGCTTCAGAATTGATCTGAGTCTCTCTGAAATTTTTACAGGTTTTTCCTAGAAACTGTCTGGTTTTTGTCGGATAAATCAGAGATTTTTATTCATTTAGGATTTAGAGCAGGAAATCACTTGTATTTACTTTTTTTCTTGGATAGGAAAAGACATACATTAAGGTGCTTCCAAAAATAAAGCTTGGCTGCACAAGTGACTTCTTTGGCCTACTAAGTTTCAGTCCATGTAATCTTCTGCATTTGAATTCCTCTGTCTCCACTCAGCTGCGTTAGCTGAGTATTTCCTATGTAGCCCTTTCAAGACTTTGATAATGACAACTGATCTGTCATCAGTCAGGACTGCAGTTGGGTAACCTACACCTATGTTTTTAGAACAATTGGTTTTTAGGCTGTGAAGCTTAAGTTTAAGGCCTAAGCTACCTTAAAAAAATGTGGCTCCTTGACAGAGAATTTTCTTAACAGGTTTCATTGCCTTCTCTTCAGTTAAGTAAGTGACAAGGAGCTTTTTCCAATCAATTTTCCCTGCTGTAATTCAAGAGAAGAAATTCACATTTCACTTACTACCTTTGATGCTTCTAAGAGCTACAATTTTTTGCTGTTTGTGGCCTTATTTGTATTTTTCAACACTTGTCTGTAGGTGCTTTCCCTTACAAGAATTCTTTTAGACATGCTATTTACTATACTAATTCAATGAAACTAAATAATTGCAAGCATCTATGCAGTGTCCTTAAACACATTGTACCTGTCAGTGTAATCAGGACTAGCTGTTTCTCAGGTGCCAAATAAGATTATGTTCTTTGACACAGCAACTGCTGGGACTTGCAGCTTCCTGGGTGTGTCAGACCTAAACTGCAATAGAAAGCAATCCTCAAAGATCTGCTCCCTTTTAACCCAAGCAAGCCTCAAAACATTTTTGTGGTCATAATTGCACTATCTGTAAGGCATCACCCAATAGTTCAGAAAATATGGAAGCCTTTTCCTTTGAACAGGGAGTGCAGAGGAAAGTAATAGTTTATAGTTGTGTCAGAATTTTAGCACTTACTTCAGCTTCCAGCATGAACTACCAGCACGTTCTTCATATTTGCAGATTATCACAGATTTCTCAGAAGTAAGTAGAAAGTTTAACCATCTTTTTGTTGCTAATCTTGTCACCTCTGGGATGTGTTTATTCCTTTAGGAATATTGTTTTGTTCTATGTGGTTTTAGAACTGAATTTTTGTTTTGAGAAATTTCAGAGTTAAGTTTTTCTTGTAACTACCACAAGTTTTCTCGTGCTTAAAATCTTGACATACTACTTTTTATATGCACTATTTGTAGGAGTGAAAAGATTGTCTGTTGCTGAATTAAATGAACTGCTAGAAGAAATTGAGACTGCTATTAAGGATTATTCTGAGGAACTGGTACAGCAGCTGGCTCTACGAGATGAGTTGGAGTTTGAGAAGGAAGTGAAAAACAGCTTCATTTCTGTCCTCATCGAGGTACAAAACAAACAGCGAGAACACAAAGAAACAGCAAAGAAGAAAAAGAAGCTGAAAAATGGTAGTCCTCAGAATGGCAAACAAGAAAGAGGTCATATGCCTGGAACAGTAAGAAAATTTTTATAAGTCTTTATACATTTAAATTTTTTTCCACTATGGGAAGTAGTAGTCCTAGATTATATTAAGATACCTGGTACTCCTGCTTCCATACCTTCATTCACAAACAAGGCTTAAGCTCTTCCTATTGAGAATATTTTTTTCTCAATAGGAAAATTCTCCTATTGAGAATTTTTTTTCATATATTTTACTCTTCTCATATTCAGAAAAAGTTTTTTCAACTGTTTGCAAATCAGCCTGAAACTAGCATACCTTTCTTGAAAAAAAATACTGTCTTTGGATGTACTGCTCTGTGTTCTGTTGTCAGTAGGCAAATTCATTTATGTGTTTGGTTTCACTTGGGTGAATTTTAGTATGTGTTAGTCTTGCAGGAAATTCAGTACTATTGTTGCTGTAGTTGCACAGATATTCATTGATCATGCTGGTTTCTAGGTAGGAAAAAAGTGAATGTCTTACATGGATCTCCTAACCTGTGGCAGAGTTACTACATTCAACAAGAGACAGGAAGGAGGCCAAAGTGTAGTGCATGTGTACAGGGAGGAGATTGTTTGTTTTATCCTTTACAGAACATAGGAAAAAAAAACCAAAAAATGTCTTGTCTTCAAGTAGAGTTGGATAAGAGGAGTCAAAGAGCAAAAGAAATTAGGTTATTACATTGTCATATTAGCTTGTCACATTGTCAAAGCAATTTTTTTTTCTTATCTGCCTAGTATAATTTAAAATTACTTAAGTAATTTTAATAAGATATATTAATGTTTGACTTTCTTAGTGCCTCTTATGGGATGCAGAAAATGTGGTTTTGTAGATCTTGGCTAAGTCCTAGAAAGAGTGCTTCAGTTCAACATCAGAAGGTTTTGGGGTTTGCTTTTCAAATGTAAGGAATAAACATTTATAATGAAATATTAATACTTCAGAATTTATTTCTAAACTTGCAAGCATAAGATACCTGTGATACAACTCAAGTAGGGTTCTGATCTCATCTGTCAAATGGGAGATGTTTATGTGTAGCTATGTTTTAGTGAAACTTAAGGAAGTATATGTCTGGAAAACCATACAAAATTGTCATCCCTTTACAAGAGCAGAGTGAATAGTTCCTTTTTCCTTCCCAGTCATGGAAAACCAAAAAGGGATAGTCTACGTAGAAAGAAAAATAATTACTTTGTTTTGAAGCTGTTCTGGTTAGTTTAAAGATTAGAAACTTCAATGATGCTTTCAGGTATAATTTACATGGTCCCAGGATAAGCCATTTTCATATTTGGTCACTTCAAGGTACAGATGTGTCAGGTTGCTTTCTAAGAGGGATTGAACAGACTAGCTCACAGGTGAGACTGTAGCTGCATGTGTGTGATTCCTTTGAAGAAAATAGATTCCTTGCTTTCTTCAACAATCCTTTTCTTCCTTTTTTTTTTTTTTTTTTGCAAAGTGGTGAGAAGGTGCATACAGGTAGTATGTTCTAGTAGCTTTGTGAAGACTGAGTTTGTTAGTAAATAATGTATTAATTGGTTATTTTGTTAACCATAATGAAGTCTCATGTAAATATGAAGATTGGAAGAAGAACTAAATTGTCATAGTCTTAAGAAAATGAATTCTCCTGTAGATACTATAACTGAATATTAAAAAAAAGGTATACTAATTTTTTTGTCCTTGATACCATCTTTAGGTAAATCAGTTTGTTAGACTTCTAAACTTTTACCTCTTTCACAATGGGAAATTGGGAAGCAGTTAAAAGTAGTCAGGGCTTGAAAATACCAGTTCCTTCAAGTAAGGTACCTTAAAAGAGTTAAGATGGCTTCAGCAAAATTTATGTCTTTACTGACCTTGTGTGCTTTAGAAGGTAAAAGAATACTGTATTCCAGCACATTTTATTCCCCTCGCATAGATAAATACATTCAGATAAAGATGCTGAGGTGTGCTCATCATACTGCCCTGTGTCAGCAGCTTGGCTGTTTCTTCTTTTTATGTTCATATCACTTGCAGATTTTATATCACATGCTAAACATCAAAACTGTTTTGATTTTGATTTTTTTTTTACTTCTCCAGCAAGCAAAAGGGGTTACAAAGTTCAAGGAAAAATGTGTAGTTGAATTAGATACTGCTTCTTCTTTTCTTGGATTCTATGACTCCATGCAATGGAGCTTGAAATCAATATGAGTGTATTATTATCTAGTTGTGTATATTTTATGATATTACAGAAAACAGAGAATACTAATTGTTGCTTCAGTTGTGGAAAAGGAAGCATGAAAGCATAACAAGTTTTAAAGAGGTGGAGCTGAAAATTACTACCTCTGAACAGTGTTTCTAGTAAATGCTTAAAATCTGAAAAATTGGTGTCAATAATGTTGACATACATTGTTCAAACACAAATGTCAGAGGGGATTTTACTCTGAGTGAGCTGAACTTTGAAAAATGCTATTTTTTTACATTTCTAAATGAAACAGCCGTAAAAGGCAAGTCCCTGTTATCAAGTCTGCAGTGTGAAGATTTTGTTTGAATAAATTTTGGTGTAGAAATACTGCTTAACTGCCATTATAAGGTTTGCTTTTTAATTAAAAAACTTAAGCAGGTGAGTGAAGAAATAGAAATGTGCTGAAATACGCTTTGGAGCTTGTCTTTGCCATTTGTCTTTCATAGTCTTGATAAATGCTGATTAATAGTCTTCTGAACTTTTCTCTGTCCCTTTATTTTTTTCTTTCTGCTATGTTTTCACTACTTTTAGCGCTTCAGCATGGAAGGGATCTCAAATGTCATACAGAATGGCTTCCGCCACACCTTTGGAAACTCGAGTGGAGAGAAACAGGTGCTGGGCTATCTTCTCCCTTTTGTCTCATTCTTTTCCTGCACTTTTGGTAGGAGCTGAGATCTTGAGAATTGACAGTAGCTGAAGATAAATGCTGAGACAGGAAAAAACAGGATAAAATGCTGGAATCTCTGCTACTTGCCTACCTCAGGTTTGTTCAGCCGACAGTCTCTTTCTCTCCTCAGCAGCTCAAGAGATTCAAGACTTGATACCCTGATGCACTGAGCTAATAACCCGTATTTCTTAGCCCAGACTAAAAGTCTCTTTTAGCTTAATGCATGCTTTAGATACATTGCCTGTCTGTAAAAATCTAATAACCAGTCAAAGAATGTGTATCAGGTTAGATGTAGTGGTTCAGCCTTCAGCATTAACAACTTGAATAATGAAAAAAGGTTTTGTTTTCTTTTTTCTTCAAATGTTCAGATCTGGTACATCTGAAAACAGAGTAGCACCTGGAAAATACATAGACTGCATTGTCTTTTGCTGTTGAAAACTGCAGGATTTTAAAAGTAGCCAAATATGTGCAATGCAAATTACCAATATAAAATACACGAGCTATAGGCAAGTTTGTGTCTTTTCGTTGGCTATTTAAATATTGAAATGTAGAGCAGAGAGGCAGCTTCAGTGGGCATCATAGAGATGTTGTGTGCACCTTGGAAGCAAGATTCTTATGCCTTATTTCAAAGTAATAACTTGCCTGTATTTTATTAACTGCATTCTGAATTTTAGTGAACTGCTAATGCTTGTGCTGTTGTTTAGTCTTTTGGCACACTAGAAAATACTGTTATTTCACATTATTTAATGTGTAGCCACTATTTTAGTTTATGTGGTTTTGTCAGAGGAGTCCATTAGAGCTATTTTTTTTTCCTGGTGAGAAGTCCATTGAGGCAATAAATTGACTGGTAGTTTAGAAGTCAAGGCTGATTAGGCTTTTGTCTAGAAGATGACTGTTGTATCCTGCAGAGGAGTTTGGGGGGTAAAACAACTCAAGTCATTCTGCAATCATGAGGCTAGAAATCAAAGACCTGCCTACTTTCTCAGGCAAGGGATATGTATGAGGTTTTATGAATACATTGATCCAGTTATCTGTCCTCAGCTTTGGGGATCTTGAACACATGCACAGAGCTTTCCTAACAAGAGTTTTTATTGCTCTGCATTATCACAGTACTAGTAAAGCTGTACCAGTGTGCTGTTTTGTTTTTGTGTTCCTTGGTTATCTTCACCATAAATTACGGCTGTTTATGCCTGTATCTTTAGGTATTTTAAATATCATATATTTTCATAAAGTGAGCTTATTTAGCTATGCCACTCTATCATACTTTTGGTTAAAAACCTTCCACTGCCTCCTATGTAGACATAAGTAGCATGAGCATATGTTAAAAATAAGTGATTGAGTAACTCTTCCAGTCATTTTTTGAGTTAATTTACTAATGTTATTCTTCGTGTTGAACATACTTTTCTCCTGATTTATCTTTTTCTATATCCTTATGGTTATGGGGGTTTTTTTACTCCCCTTCCTGTATCTTAAAGCAAATCATGGAAGTAATGTGAACTTAAAATGAAATATAGGATAGAAAGGTAGAAAAGATACCAGCTCTGTTATGATTTATGCCTGGAAGTCCATTTTCCTATGGCATTTATTTTCTTTTTGGAAGGTTTTTATTTGATTAGGAATGATTTTTTTTTTTGTCATTAGCAAGCCCTGGCCCTGCTTTTGAGATACTGGTCTAATCTTCTTATTGTAACAAGTTGCAAAATTGAACAAGTATCAAATCTTCCATTTCTTAATGCTGCTCTCACAATATAAATTTGAGAGTTTTTTTCAGGGTGTCATTATAAACTCACATTCAAGTGTTTTCTGCTAGCAGGGAGGAGTTAGTTAGAAATCTGGAATTTGTGATGAAAGAAAATGCAAGCACAGACAATTTTTTGTGTACCTTGGAAGCCAGAAGTTCCTACATGTAAGGTTACAATGTAAAAAAGTTTGACAAGTTTGTACAGTTTTTTCAGAACTCTTTTCCATTTTTTAATTTTAATGGTATTTACCACCTTCTACTACCATCTCATAGTGGGTACTTCCCTTTTTAAAATCTTAGTCTCAGTTGCTGTGCATGTGTTTGAGACATAAGTAAAAATTACTTAAAAGATTTTCACCATGTAAAGAGAAACTTCCAGTGGGAACTCCCTAGTGCTATCTGATAATGTAGTAAAAAAAATAAAAAGACATTGAAATGTTGGTAGCTCTTTCTGTGATCATATATCCAGAAGAAAATTCAAGACAATCATCTTCATTTTGATTTTCAGACATATCAAACACTTCTCACAGGTGATGAAAAATTGCAGTGGGAATTGCTGGTTTATCATCTCATCAAATCTGCTTCAAAAATTTAGAGGTCACAGCAGATTTAACACTTGGTCTTGTCAGTAAGCTACACTTCAGTCACTCCTTCATTCTTTTCATAATATGTTATCCTTCACACAGCAATCCAGGAAATGAGTTTTTATAGTGCTGTTATAGAGACTGATTATTACAGCTGCAGAGTTGATGAGTAGAAGGAAAGTATTTCTGGAAACTAAGAAATTCCTTTTTTTGTTTTTAATTGCTACTGTTAGAGAGGAAAAATGGAAGGTGAAGTTTACAGGAGAGGGGAAATAAGGTTAGTTCATATCTAGTACAGTGAAATATCCTAGTATTTTATTGTCCAGGTAAAGGGTAGAATGCCAGTTAGTTCTGAAGGCTGGAAAAGACAACAGAAATCTGATTTCCATGTTAGTAGATCCACTTTCATCTCTGCCATTGGCAGATTCAGCAGCCTTACATCTAACTATCAATTCTGGTAATTTTATTAAGAGCACAGTTCTCTGGTGATACTTGTTGGTTACATCTCCTGGAAAATAAATTGAAAATTGATTATTTCCTGAGAAACATTGCATACTTGTCTCTGCTGTGCTGAGCAGACATGGGAAAATGCCAAAAGAGAAGGGAGGGAGAAAAGCACCCTGTGTTTGCAGAAGGTCCTGGGGAGGTGTCAGTACTCCCTGTACAACTGGTGAAGTGCTGCTGAACTGAGTCTGTTTGGCTTTTAAAAGGCAGATGATGTGGTTGGGTGTGAGGTGTGTGATGCTGCTGCAAGCATGGCAGTGGTCATAGCTGTGTGTGGCAACTCTCAGTCAGCCTCCTGCAAAGTGCAGTCCTTCACCATAGGCTGGGATAGGCCTGACTCTCACTGAGGGGCTTGTACCACCCAGAGGAGACCTTGTACCTTGTTTGTAACATTTTCTGCTTGTTCCTGGAGAACTACCCAGATGTCAAGCTGAGTGAGACATTGCCTACTGCCTTGTAGCTGTAAAACCAGAATAAAGTTCCTGTTTACTTCTTAAAAATTGACTTGAGGGAAATTTAAGGAAGCTTTTCCATTGGGGAAAATTCCAGCTATTTTAGTACTTTTGAAATTCTGACCTCTTTAAGGACAATATGCATTCATATAGGCTGCAAAATAAGATATTGCCTAAAATGCATGTAATAAAAGACCAACAGGGTTATTTTGTTGTGTTTTGTTCGTTTTTTTGGTTTTTTTAAGCAGACAAGAATTAAAGATTTCAGTGAATTAAAAAGGAGTTGGTTTGAAACTATCTGTTAGCACACTCAGTCATTAAAACTGGTAATTTAAATCAAATTCTGTATTCTGGGGTATTATGTTTCATTAGGCTTGCCTTGTTCTTTTTGGTTGGAAGTATATAGCAGCAGAAGGTGAAAGCCATCTGTTTCCATTTTCGCCTGACTGTGGGGCAGCATCATTTTATTTCAGAGAGGACAGTTAGCTGCATGACTTCTGGTGGCCACATAATTTGGGAAAAAAAAAAACAAACCAACCTTGGTTTCTGTGATAAAAGCTCTGAGATAGAAAGGTAGAATCTTAATCTATTCTGAAACATGATTATTTGTGGCTAGCAATTTCAATCGCTACAATTTTTTGCAAAATAAAATGCAAACAACAAAGTTGCATGAAGGGACTGTCAAGTAACTCTGTTTTTCATTTGACAGTACTTAACAACCGTCATTCCTTATGAGAAGAAAAATGGACCTCCATCTGTTGAAGATCTTCAAACACTAACCAAAAGTGAGCATGTGAAATTCCTCATTGTATTTCCACTGGTGGCTGCTCAAAGCCAATGAATCCACCCAGTTCTCTCTTCCCCTTTACCCTAGGAAATTTATGTAAAGATGCATGATTTTAACCTTAGATTTTGGCCAGCTTGTTGTCTGAGCCTTCATGTTAGGTTTGCTTCCTGGCTCTTGTCTGAAACCCTGAAGGCCAGAAAACTGCATGTATCAGGAAGTAAAGGTTCCCATGTTTTGATGTTGTCTGCATATCATGTAATTTGGTCTTACAGTGCCTGATATATCCCTGTTTGTTTACATTTGCTGTGCCTTAGTGAGGTATTGTAATGACTTTGATGAAATGGAGTGGATCTCAAGATACTTAGGACTAGTTCCATAATGACTGCACTTGATTGCCTTTAAAATAGCTTCTCTCTGTGGTTTTGGTGGCAGGGTTTTGTTGTTAATAAATTTTGATAATTAGGAATTCCAAACCAAACAAAGTTTTGACAATGCTTTGAATACTTTCCCCATTCTTCACACCTTTTTTAGGCCAGATCCTCAAAACTATTTTAAGTTCTAAGCCCTCTAGTTGTTTGATTTTATTGGGTTTTTTTTTAAATTCTGATTTCCAATAAGTCAAGGTTGTATTTAAAAAAAAATTCTTATTAAGGTGGTTTAATACAACAGAGTATCTCTAGGAGTCAATAGCATCTCCTTCATTGGATGTTTATAGGAACAGTTTAAAACAATAGATGGTAGAGTGCATCAATGCATTTGATCAAATCTCAGTGGAGAAAATCACCATGTCTTCAGGTGATTTTCAGCAGCAGTTCTGTGATTCCACAGGTGGCTGAGAGGTGGTAAAAGGCTCATTGGTTGTTACCTGGAAAGAGAAAATAAATATTATATTAATTCTAGAGTAAATGAAATGTTTAAGTAGGAATTAAAGTTCCCTTTATTTTTCTCCAGTAGGCAGCCTTAGGTGTTAATTCGTACTTACTTTGTGACAAAGGATTTCTCATTTTATGTTTATTCTTGCAATGAAATTTTATCCTCTTGCCATATTTAAATTTCACTTGACACTATTAAGCACATGCTAAAGCCTCTTGAAAACATTTTGTGTTGTTTGATGGTTTATTAACAAAATGTCTTGCACAAATGCATTGTAAAGAGTATTAACAGTATTGATTTCTGTGGGCTGGTTGGAACTTGATCCTGTGAGTCAGTTGCAATTTGTGATTCACTGTTTCTGCTGTTGTTAAGGCAGACAGTAAAGCAGGTGTTTAGGATTGTTCCATTGTTTTTTTTCTTTCAGAGCTCTGTATTACTCCATAGTTATGAACACTAATGTCTTACTTCAACGTAAAAGTTGAAATAAAACAGTTGTTATAATTTGAGTTTAGAGTCTCATCTGAGGAATTTGGAGTTTATTAAATACTGCTTTTCAGTATAATTTTGTATTTTTTTCTTCTTTCAGTCATGTCCTGAGCACTTTATAAAGAATAGTTACTATTTTTCTTTATGTAGTGACAGACAGGCTTATATGTGTCCAGTCAGGTTTGTCCATGTGTTTTCCTTCTTCAGAAATGGGCAAGATGGACAAGATCCATTCATGTATGTCACAAAGTGGCATTTTTGCATTATTGTAAATTAAAGACAAATTTAGTGACGTAGTTAAGATTTTTCAAACCCACAGCAGATAACATTCACCATTTCAGGGAGGGAAAAATATTTCAATATTTCCATTGAATCATTCACATCATTTTCCCATTATTTGAGGTAATGATCAAAGATATTAAGTAAAGGAGCAGACTTGTTCTGTCCTGAGATTACCAGCCCATCAATAGTTGTTAGCATACTTTAGTTTTGGATTTTGTGACTTTCTTTTTGTGAGAACTTTTTATAGGGAAGGGGTGCTTGTTGTTTTTGTTGTTGTTATGACTGATGGCATTTTACTGCGTTTAACTACATGAAATGGGACTCTTGCATCCATGAAGGATCCAAGTAAGAATTACACAAGTGAAAGGTGGAGAGGATGTGATGTCTCATTGTATCTCTTCTCATCTTTCAGTTAAGAGCTTTCTTACCTCTCATAGTAGTATCTCTATGAGTAGTTGGAACTGCTCCAAGGTATTTCTTTTAAGTGTCATGTTTAGTTTATGACTACGTATCTGATTTTTTTTTCATACTTTAGTTCTGCATGCCATGAAAGAGGATAGCGAGAAAGTGCCAAGCTTGTTAACAGACTACATTTTAAAGGGTGAGTATGCTTCTCAGCAGAGATTTTATTTGATTCTAAATTAACTTATTTTACATATAACGTGTATTTGAAAATAGTGATCCTACAGGATTCATGAATTATGTTGCCTTTCAATCAAACACAGCTCATTTATGTTCTGTTTTGTCCATGCATTCTGAGCATACAGTTCATAAATAAAACATGTTTATTTTGTTTGTGTTAGTAAAATATAACTAACTGCTGAATGACATCAGTAGGAACAAAGGAGTCTGGCTTATGAAGTGAAATGGGTATAGTTAAAATCTTCCATTGTACAGTTTTTTCAGTAATTGGAACTCAAACTGCCCATGGTAATAGTGCATTTGCTATGCAAAGTGCTTATAGCTTCATTTCAAGTTTTACCTTCTGATCAATAATAAAAAGTATTTATTTTACTTGCTATGCCTTCTTCAGATATTGTTTTAAAAGTTTTTATATAAGTAATTTATTTTCCAGTCTTACACATTGTTTGTGTTTAAAGAATATCAGGCATTGAAAAATACTGTTTGCCTTAGCTTTAAGGAGTTGTTCCAGGTAGTTTCCAAGTTGTGAAATTATTTTAAAATGTTTTTTGTCTGGCTTCATATTTGCCTAGATGTTGCTAATGCTTATGTTCTTACTTAATTCTTGGCATATAATACAATTTTCTTAAGTGTTTGAAGTTTAGCAAACGTATCAATCTCCTGAGATCTGAACAAATACCTGTACAGAAGGATGATGGATGCCATTTTGTTTGCCACCAGAATGTTTGTAATATTCTGTTTTTCATATGCCCCAAAAGTTTTTCTCTTCCTTTGGTACCATCATCTTTTTTTTCAATATACTATCTTTTGACTTAACTCACTCCATATGATTTTTAAAGGTTTTTGTATTTCCTACACAAACTCACAGTCACTCTCATAATCTCATCTCACAGATATTTGGAAGTACTTTCAGGTTTAAGTTATGGATGACATATAGTGTGCTGTCACTTAAGAAAATTTGAAAAAAGCCATTCAGTATTCTGGAAGCTCCAAATAATTTCCTGTTGAAAGAGATCAATTTCTAAGTTTTGTGTAGGATTGAAGAACTGCCACATACAATAAGAATTCAGAGATCCTTCCAGCTGATTCCTTTACTTTTTCCATTGTTTACTTATTCTTTCTGAAAATTCTTCCTAAATTAGACAAATGTGTTTGCATGTGTGCCATGTGGGATCATGGTCAAGGTTTTTTTTAGTGGTGATGGCACTAAACCCTAGTTTCATGGAGCAGAATCTTTGATCCAAGAGGATGAACTGTTGTCAGTAATTAAAACTGTTTGTTCTTCATAATACATCTGGTAGTAAGTGACTGGATTTAACAGTGCTCTTCACAGTGTCTGCTCATATTTTTAAATGTAGCTATCCAGAAGAACTTCCAGATTTCTGGGATATTGAGAAGAAACTGGCATCTTAGAGAAATGGAGAAATCTTTTTGAGAAGCAAAGAAGGCTTTTAAAAGTAGATTACCTGAACATATGAGAGGATGATCTTGGAAGTTTGAACTGAAGTTCCTTCCTGCCTCTTGTATGCTCATTGCTTAAAAATCACCAAGGATGTTCTACCAGTGAGATGCAACAATTGGAAAAACATCTTGCATTAAGTGTCTTGGATCAAACAGGTCATCCATTGTATGCAGACACTGTTACCTTTAAATTGTGAAACACAAATTGTGGGAACATGAAGAGTAATCACTCACATCATTCATAGTGAAAGGAAAAGGCAATTTTTCACCAGCTACCATTTCCTTAGTGAGCAGAAACAAGCCTTTCTTCATCCTGTGTGGGTTTGTGTGCTCACTGGCAGAAAGTTATGAGCACAGAGCTAGTGAGCATGGAATTTTACTCTTCCTTTCAGTACAGCCTTAACTAAGCTTCAAATGCTATGTTGATATTATGTTAAATATTTATGGCTCAGCTAACAGCGTTACCTTGTACTGTAGATTCATTCTGTGGCAGAGGCAAAGTCTTCCAGTTGTTTCTGAGGTTGTAACCTATTGCTCTTTTTCTGACACCAGAACTTCTGATCTAAATTCCTGCAAGTCATTCATGGCACAAAATACTCCCAGCTGCTACTCTATTGTCTGGACATCATTTTTAAAGCTTGTTAAGAGGCGATTGGTTGAATTCTTTACAACCACTTAGATCAATTTTCAGCTGAGCTTTAATACCTGAAATTATAACCTATTTCTTACATTCCAAAATAAAAGGAGTGACCTACATTTTGAGGATTCTGCTCTCTTCACTGTAAAGATTAACAGTCTTGGCAGGGTAAAAATCTTTAAGAAGATTTAGGGTTTAAATTTGTTTTCTGAAAGAAGTTCAAAACTCAGTGGTATAATCCATATGGTATAGTGGTAATTGTATTCATTTTACACTGAATGGATTTTATTGCTCTTTCTTAAGCTTTAATCAAGAAATGAAATTTTGAAATATGTGAATTATATCACCAAAGGTAGTTGGTTCTGTTAAAATCTGTTAAGTACGTGTTCCTTTGAGGATCATTTTTTTCCAATCTTGCAACAGAAAAAGCAGACTATAAATTCCATGTGACATTAGGATATGTGTAGCTTTATGGGAAATCCAGTTTGGCATCTGACTGCAGGTAAAACCTTTTTTCAAACTTTATATTGTATTTAACAGAGCAGAAGAAAAAAATCTTACAAACACGCTCTTGATTATTTTTTTAAAGCAGCACAGTCTTGCTGTTCTGTGGTATGTAAAAAATTGGGATATGCAGTCTAATGTGTGTGTTATAGCTGTCCACAGAATAATAGACTTGCCCAGATATTAGTGGTCAACTGTTGAGAAGTTACTTAAATTGTTCAGAAGCAAGAACTGAAGAAAAAATCTCAGGAAAAAGATTATTGCCAAAGTATTGTTAGTACAGTGTAAAGGAACAAATCAAAGAATGCTGTGAACATGGAAAGGTTAATGGAACCATAAGATTGAGCATAATTGTTGGTGTAACTCAAAATCTTACCACATGTCTGAGGATAGTGAAATAAATTTATATTTTCTCTGAATTCCAGTGGCTTTTGTAGAATTCACAAATTCTGTGTTATCTTTAATAACTTGAACTAAATGCCCAGTAATTCTGAAATTTGAATCATGTAGGAAGACACACACAGACGCCCTCTGTGTGCGCTAATACTCACTATCTTCGTTTAATAATGACTGAGTAAAGTTGTTTGGGCAAGAGCTGGAACTTGAAGGACAGTTCTGCAGCCAGATCTGCAGATATTGACCTTCTGTGTTTACCACAGATCATTCTTAGATTTTTTCATAACCAGCTAATCCTTCTGAAATGCTGGAAGTAGAAATCTTCAAAACATGGTGTGTGCAAATCCAGTGTAATAAAGAAATTAAAAAGAACAACTCAGTGCATTTCATGTTAGAGGATAAAACCACCTCTACATGCATTTCTCAGTAGGATTATTAGTTTTGAAATTATTTCTGGTCCTTGCTTTCTTTAAAGCATCTTCTTTCCCCAATTTCTACTGCCCCCTTGTGTTCCACAAAATGTTAAAAATATCATTTTCCTTGTCATGCCTAAGTCCCTCTTTCCAGGGGTCATTTAGCTCTCCCCTGGATCTTTTCTGTAAGGAGTATCTCCTCAAAGGTAAGTATCCCAAAGCCAGACTAAGTGCATACCCCGTGAAGAGTCTGGTACAGTGTAACAGCTTATCTTCTCTTGTTTGTGTTCTCTTATTGCAGCCTAAATTATTTTCAAGGGGATATTTTTCCTTTTGTGAGGTTCTGTTTATTTCTACTTTTCAGTGAACATTTTTATGCTGAACTTAACAATAATGAAAGGGAATTAGTGATTTGCTTTGCAAGTAAACTCTGGTTGTTCTCCCACTAGTGTATGATTCATGTTATATTTTATAGATATAGACTTAAAATAAATGGTAGCATGAAACTGATCAGCATTTGCAATTGTGCCTAATTTTTTCTGAATGTATTTTAATATATCAATATTGTTATTATATTTTATCACTAGGAGTCATGAAGGAGAAACTGGGATTTGAAAAAGGGTAGGGGAATGAATTTACTGACAGGGAAAGAAATACCAAACCAAGACTGAAATTCTTTATCTTAGAAAGCACACTTCTGGACTGAAGCTGGCAGATTAGTAAGGTCACAGTATTTAAATGCTGTTTGTTCTCATCTTTCTATTGACCTTTTTTGATGGTTGAACTAATACAATGTGATTTGAAAACATTGTGCTTATGTCCATTGAAAGACCTAAATAAGCTGGGTTTTTTGTGCACAAGTTAAGCTGTAAAGCAGATGGAGATATTTGTGTCATACCTTGTAGCTGCATTGGGTTTAGGTGTTGCAACAGTAATAAGTCCTTTGATGAAAGTGTGTTTGTATGGACAGTGCTCATTGAACTTTTACTTTCTTTTTAAAGCTATCAGTCTTTCTTGTTGTGTGTATAATGTAATGACTTTATGCATAATGAATAATTTGCAAAGTACAATAATACAATAGTATTCTACAGATATTACAAAAATTAATGTTCATATTACTAGTATTATGTATATTGTATGTAGTGTAGTTGCATCTATAATCTTTGCAGTATGCAAGTTTAGATTGCTTTCTGAAGAAAGTGCCTCTGTGCAGTTGTTTGTCTCTTCTATCTCACAAATAATAATTGCCAATTTCAACCCCACAAGACAGAAGCAGTTGTCGTGGGAGTAACAGAAATACTGTAGGGAACAGCATCTGGGTAGGAGAAGGACTGAAGCTGCTGTTTGCATTGAGCTGATGGCTGTTGCCTTGAAAAGCCAACATCTCCTTGGGTCTCAGGATGTATTCACCTGCTTCAATGCCCATACAGGGGCTCCTGTTTTCTTTGGGGGCATGAAAACATGGGGAGGGTCTGCTGGGATGCAGTTCAGAGCAAGTTTAAAGTAGAAGCTGAGGACAGCATTGTGGGAAGGGGAATTATCTTGTTTTATTGCCATATGGGTAGTGAAGAATATCTGACAAAATCTGCTGGAAGCAAGAGTTCCTTAATTTAACTACTTCCAGAACAAATCAATGATATATATGAAATGTTAACCAGTGTATACACAGAATTAAGTATGAAGTATTAGGGTAGGTTGTCTGGTATCACATATAGACACGTTATTTCAAGATTACTACTTTTTCACTTCCAGTTTTTACAAAATGTGAAGATTTAGCTTTGTGTACAAGGATAATTTTTACATAACTACTATATAAAATATATAAGTATGTACTTACAGCTGAAATGTTTACCTTTGAAATCAGATGTACTATTACAGTAAACTTTATAAGATGTATTTATTGCTAAGCTTTGTGTTCATTTCCAATTATCCTCAAACAGTAATTGTGACAAAAATAGAGTGCTAAAAATAATACGCTATACACTAGTTAGTAAAATGCTTGAAGTGTCTAGTATTGTTTTCTTCTTTTTTTCTGAATGTAGATGTCGTGAAAGCAGAATAATTGCCCATCTTTCTCCTTGCTATTTCATACCTGATCTTTCAAGTAAAAACTTATATTTCTTCTTCTTTTAATGAAGCAAGAATTTGCACCTTGTTCTGTTTTTAAATTATGCAAGTATTTCAGATGATGAGAACATTTTCTTGCCTTTGAAGTTTTTGTTTAATTGTTACACCTGACTTCTTTATTTGCTTTTGTGTTGTGCTAGCATTGGTTTGAAAGCTGGATTGCTCTGAGGTTTGTGTCTTACATTGAAACAGGAATGAGAAACACATGAAGGACATGTCTTATCTTGCCACTGTGTGATTCTAGTACATGCACCAGAATTAGTAGAGTTAGAATCTCAAATTGTCAGTGTATATTTATAAAATATAACTGCATGCGTCACCTGTTATTTAATGTCCTGTTTTCTGATACAACACTTTAAAAAGCACTATTTAAGACATGACCTTTAGTTAACTCATTTCTGGATAATACTAGTTAAAGATAGTGAGTTGTGTCACTTTAGCTTTGAGAGAGGCTGAAAACTTAATTGCCAGTTTCAGTTGATTACTAGATTTTACTTTGTTACTAATAGGGTAGAATCCAACATTTAAATATTTTAGTATATACATTACATTTTTATGCAGACCAACTTCACTGGTATTTATCAGTGTGTATTTGTGGTTTTTTTGCAGTTCTGTGTCCTACATGAAGAGGGCTGCCTTTCAGAATTAGCCATGCTCCTTTCTGTGACGAGAAGCTTTCCTTGGATTTAACTCATAGTATTTTTTCATTTGGCACTATACCTAAAGCAGTATTCATTTACCTCCTCTGTGTGTGTGGATTTTCTGATCCTACAGTAAGTCATCTGGGCATGACAGCTCATCCAGTTTAACGTAATAGTGCAATGAACTGGAGCAAGGAACAAACATTGTACAGTTTTACTTGCATTGTTCTGACTTTTTAAAGTCTATTTTTACATTGTATAGCATGTAGTTAATCCTCCTGCACATTTTGTTGTTGGAAGGAAAGGTAAACTTTGAATAGTGTAAATAAAATAAGCCTCATTTTAAGGAATCCGTATTTAAAAGCATCCTTAGTTCCTAAACAAAGATGAAGAAATTAATTCCAAGTCTTAGTCAGACTTGGAATTTAAGATTCAAGTGAGTTCTCCAGGACACTCCAGAAAGGTGATTGTGAAAGTCAGCAGTCAGTGCTGCTTTGTAAATGGTAACTTTGAACTATACAACAGATTTGTTCATAGATTAGCAAATCCAGATTTCTTGGTTTGACATAAATAATTGTGTGTTACTTGTTCTTTGTATTAACACAAACATCTGACTAATGTAATATTTCATGTTTGGTTTTATTTTAATTAATAATGTTCATGTGGCTTAGATATTCTCCCATATTGCTGCTATAATTTTACTGGTTTTAAAAGGTGTTTGATCTTAATGAAAATGCTTCAATATATAAACATTTTAAAAGGCAGTATCTTTTTAAAAATACATGTACAGTTTGAAAAACTTGCACCTGGCTTCCAAGTTAGTATTATATTGAGATGTTTGTTGTTGTGTATCTCTGAATTTTACTACAAATATCTCTTGTAAATTGTATGCACTGTCTCCTCTGTGGTGATGTACCTGCATTCAAACAGATGAGAATGTATTTTACAAATCCTGTAAAAGACATATACCCCACAATCTCAACTTTAAATACTTGTCACAAGTAATTTTGCCAGTCTAAAAGATGAGATTGAAATATAAGGAGTACTAATTAAAAAAAAACCCAAACCCAAAAAACACCAAAAAACCCTAAAACCTCACTTTTTTCTAGGTTGAATTCCTATTTGTTCTTCATCCAGATGTATATACTGAATATCTGAAGGTGTTGGAATATAAGGTTCTAAAAAGATAAACGTGTTTTCTTCAGGTTTTTCCATCTAAAGTCCTCAGGGCTATTGTTAGTTGAAGAGAAATTTGATCCTGAATACCTTGCATCATCTTTAATGTTCAACTTTATCATCATCACCAAATACTATTTGATCAGTAAAACAACATGGTTTGAAGATAGTTCTCATAATGTTTTGGGGTTTTTCCCTAAAGGCCTCAATATTTTTGTCTTTTGTGCCTTTTTCAGCTTAAAATTCTTTTTCTCTTCCCTCTCCCCCACTTGACCACCAATGGATACTTGCCAGCCTGCTCAGGAATAAAAAGATCCTCTCCATAAGTGTGGCATATGTGAAGAAGTTTTTTTGTTGCTTTATTTTAATTAATTTGTGATTTCTCTAAAAAGAAGGCAGCCATTTATTTCTGTAGCTGGTGTGTTAAAAATTCATTATGGCATGCTTTTTATGTAGAAATTCTTGGTGTTGTCTGTTGATGCCTGGAAATGGGCAAAGGGGATGACCCCTGCTTTATTTTAAAAGAGGTGCACATGTGAAACCCACCATGTCTCTGTGTGAGATTATTCAGAGGTGCTTCAATCTCCTGATGAGGCTTGAAGTGACAAGATGGTGCAAAATAAAACAACAATTAAGAGTAAAAAAAGAGAAAAAAAGGACAACAGCAAAAAAACTTCTGTCACAGTTTATGTTATTTGTAACAAATCTTGGATGACTTAAAGTCGCAAACTACTAAAAGTAATGAAACTGGAAATAAAGACCAGAAACAGCTTTACAACAGTGAGCTAAGCATCTGCTTGAGAATTTCATGCCTCTCATCAGACTAAGCAAGATTTCATTATGAAAAGTACCTGTTTACCTTGTATGCATTAAACAACAGCTGCCAAATGTGGCAAGTATTATATGTATACCTATATATGTACATAAAAAAAACAGATCTCAAAATATTTGAATAAAAAGAACCATGCACATCTCCTTTTCTGCTGAGTTCTATGTACTTTGTATGTTCTACTATGCATCCGTTTTTTCCAGATCCATTATTGAATCTTGCATTCTTTCGGGGAGATGGATTTCATTCTTCTTTTTAGTTTTAGCATGTGACAGTTGTAGATGGCACCTAAAAACAGCTGACAGATACCTTAGCAGAGATTTTGTGAAAATCCACTCCATTTTTGATATGAAGAGTCCTGGAAGCAAAGCTGCCCTAAAGTCATTGAATTTTAAGGTACTTAATTTGTTTTTATCACTTGTTTTGTTTCTTTATTTGTTTGTTTTTATCTAACCCTTTTTCTGTGTTTCAGCTGTTTTGTTTGAAGTTTATTCTCTTCATAAATAGAGTTAAAATTCTGAGTCAGAATGTCTGGACAGGATGTCAAAGATAGTCAAGAGTCCTAAAATTACGTGGTTTTAGTTAAGGGAGGAAACTTGAAAACAACATCAGTTCCCTTCTAGTGATAGATAATGATGTAACTGGACTCTCAGCTGGTGTAGGGAATTGGTGATAAAGAACATCTGCTGTTGACTGTGCCAGGTAATTGTAGCCTTTAACTTGGAGTACTGTGGTAGTTGTTCACATGATTGTTGCTTCCACAGTGAAGTACCTTGGGATTCTTTGTGTGTGCTTGTCACTTGGAAACAAACCATAGCCAGACCAAAAGGACACCCTGCATGCTTGGCAACAGTGTTGGTAATCAAGTGTGTATCTGCCTGCACAGGACCTTTCACAGCAGCTGCCTCCTCATTTCCAAAGGGACACTTTATGGTCTGGGTTTCAGCTTGTGAAGCTGTAGATGGTGCAGAGCCTGTGCAGCAGGAAGCCTGCTTTTCCAGCTCTGGCAGCCTCAGGCAGTGGACAGCAGCAGCCTCACTGGCAAAGCTTTCTAGTGGAGTGCTGGTGGTTCTAATGGATCCAAGCCGGAACCTTCTGACTCCTCATGTCATTCTGCAGTATATCTTTCTTTTGGACAATGATGGAATTATTATTTGATTCAGATACTAATCCTGATTTTTAAAATTCATGAACCTCCCAAGTTATCCCCAGATATAAAGACACTCCAAAACCCACTAAGATTGTCATACAGTATTGTCATAAGATTGTCATAAAATACTAAATCTCAGAACAAAATGGATCTTGAGTCACATTGTGTGAATTTAGTCTTTTCCTTTTCTTGTGGGCCCAGCAGTGTTTATTTTAAACCTGAACAGAAGCACTGTGTGATACAGGCAGTCTATCTGTTTTAATGCAAAGACAATACAATTCACTTTCAAGGTGTCTACAATTTTGCAGGTAGCACTGTGATTGGCGCATTTTATAGGGGCTATCTAATGATGGAGAAGTGCTAGTTACCTTCCTTACAAAGTTTCTTACACCTGAGGAACCAGAAGGAATGTGGTAAAGTGGTTTGTCCTGGTGAAATAAGCTGGTGAAGTGTCTCGTTCCCTTGCTAACATTCTTTTGACCAGGACCTACCTCAGGAATTCTGGCTGTTTTGTTTGAATGCTTTGGTCAGCAATGGCTGTCTGCATTAGCTGTTCAGTCCTAACAGTAATTCATAAAGAAACTGTATGAACCAGGAGATCTAGTTACTGAATTTTGTTGCTGCATTTTTCCCTCCGTTTTTACTATATAATGTCTAGAACTTGGATGGCAGGGTTGTCATCCTAGAGCACATTATAAAGGATTGTGTCCACACGGTTCTGGAATGTCTCCAGTCAGGGAGACAGACTCCACAACATCTCTGGGCAATCTGTTCCAGTGCTCAGTCACCTGCCTAGTAAAGAAGCTCTTCCTCATGTTCAGGTGGAACTTCCTGTGCATCACTTTCTGCCATTGCCTCCTCTCCTATTGCTCAGCACCACTGAGCACAGCCTGGCTCCATCCCTTGGCACCTCCCTGCAGAGACTCACAGACATGGATGAGGTCCCCTCTCAGGGCCTCTTCTTGAGGCTGTACAGCCCAGCTCCCTCAGCCTTTCCTCAGAAGGGAGATGTTCCAGTGCCTCCATCATCTCTGTTACCCTCCACTGGAGCCACTCCAGGAGCTCCGTGTCTCTTGTGCTGAGGGGCCCAGAACTGGACACAGCACTGCAGATGTGCCTCACCAGGGCTGGGCAGAGGGGCAGGGTCACCTCCCCTGACCTGCTGGCAATGCCCTTCCTAATGCACCCCAGGGTTCCATTGGCCTTCTTGGCCACAAGGACACACTGCTGGCTCATGGATGGCTTGTTGCCCACCAGAACCCCCCATGTCCTTCTCCTCAGAGCTGCTTTCCAGCAGGTCAGCCCCCAGCCTGTACCGGTGCAGGGGGCTCTTCCTCCCCCAGTATAGAACCCTGCACTTCCCTTGTTTGAATTTCAGAAGGTTCCTCCCTGCCCATCTCTCCATTCTGTCAAGGTCCTTCTGCAGGGTTGCACAGCCCTTTGGGGCATTGGCCACTCCTCCCAGCTCTGTGTCATCAGTGAACTTGCTGAGGAGGCATCTGCTCCTTCATCCAGGTCATTGATGAACAAGTTAAACAATACTGGACCCACTACTGTCAATCTGCAAGTTCTCATGTGTTCCCAGTTGCTGGGTCTCAGCCATGCTACAGAAAACTTTTTCCCACCAAAGACTAGAACTGGGGACAAGATAGGAGAAACAGAATCTCAGAAAGTAACAAGCAGCTAGTCATTCACTGGTTCATTTATGACACACCCCTTGGACTCCATGTTAGGAATGGTGCTATTTGTATTGAGTTTGGATACAATCTTAGCAGAGGGCTCACCTTATTGGAGCTGTCTGATGGCTTTTCCAATTGAAGACGCCAGCACCGTTGCCATCAGAAACAGGGATATCCTTTTATTTTTTTCCATTCTGGAACTAGCAGTCTGAAATGATTAGGATTAGAACTGGGCTAGGGTTAACATCCTTTCTGGAATTAGACCACTAAATGCTGCAATACCTCTCCAAGTAAAAACGTGACATGAGCCCGTTCCCAGCTGGTCCTTACTTTCTGCTTCGGAGAGCAATTTGTAGTAGAATCGCTGTAATGGCCCATGGCTTTCTAAGATCTGAATATTGCAGGTTACAAACGACTGCCTTCCGTGGCATTTAAGAATAATACTGTTTAGTTCTTTCTGAAACGACACCCTTAAAGGACTCTTTTCTCTCAGGCAAGTGCCAGTCTGAAATGCGTGTGCCTGCCACAGGATGGCAGCAATCCGTCACCACTGGAGCATCGCTCAGTTCCAGTGTCGCATCTCAAGACGAAGCCCAGAGATACTCACACACAATGACTGTGTGAAGGTGGTATGACAAGCACAGGAAAGGCTTTGTGTACACTTACTCATTATTAATTTAAGCCATGGTTTACTACGTTTGTTACAATGTGATAATTTGCTTAGCTACAAAAGCTGGCCCTAGGGAAAAGCTCTGAATACTTGCTCATATAGCAGTTGCTATGGGAGTTCATTCTGTGGAGGGTTAAATACTGACGATAAGGTAAGTAATCTCTTTTTAATGCTCCACAGTGAGCACGTATTTCCTACCAATGTCTGATATTTTCGCCTTTAGGCCTGTGTTTCCTCTTCCTAAGGCCATCTGAACTATGCATTGCTACTGTGTGATGCCCATCTGCAATATACCTTCCGTTTACCTGGAATTCAGGGCCTTTTTGAAGACATTCAGTGCCTGGAGCCAGTAATTATGATTTTCATGTCTATGTACAACTACTTATAGCAAATTTGCTGTCATCTCTTCTGAAACAATAAATTAATTTTTATATCCATACATCTGACAGCACTTGTAGCGGTTCCTGGTTGGTTCTGTGGTCAGTGACTTGCCTGGTAAAAGCACTGACTGGTAAAAGCAAGACTCTGTGAAAGCTGAGGGGGCTTTATAGCCATTACCATGTAAAGGATCTTGTGAAATTAAATTATTTTTCGAAGACCTTACTTCATGAAAGCTGAGCCTTTCTGTTAGAAAACGCAGTTTTAAACATCAAAAAGTGCAAGGGCAAAATAGGATTTGTAGCCAGCAAGCTCTCTGCCCTGGCAAACAGTAAATCATGCTGCCTCCAGCCAGGGATATGCATCTCCCTATCCAGCACTGCGAGTGTGCACTGGAGTGCAGGGCCAGTCTCTCTCACCCCTAAGCCCAGTAATGACTACAGACATGAGCTGTGCTAATCCTACCGGTGCTTCTGCAGAGGCGTCTCAGCTGCTCACAGAACCAGAGCTAGCCTGTGCCTAAGGGAGTACTAGAGACTAGAAGCTCCTCCAGCAGGGCATAAAGCCAGGGATGAGCCAGCCTGCATGGTGGCTGATGTGAAAGGGGCGGTGAGGAAGGCAAGTGGTAGGGAGAAAGCCCTGGATGTCAGGGGAGCAGACTTGGGCTCCTTCAGGCAGCCTGAGATGGGGTCCTCAGCTTCACTATGACAGAGGTAGCAAAGTAAGTGTGTAAGATGAAGGCAAATCTTAGCTTCACAATGACCAACAAAAGGATGCTATAAATGTCAACTCTTGCTAATAATATTCACATATGACTCAGTATGGAGAGCCCAGTACCAGAGAAGGTAGGTGTGGGACTTTCTCAAAGCTGTTAATAGCACTCTGACAGGTAGACTTTCCTGGCTGCTTCTGCTGGTCCTCATAGCAGTGCATCAATTGCTGCTCCAGAGCAATCAAAAAATATGTTATTTTTGTCGATACTTTTCCTTGCACAGTTGATGTAAAGTGCCCCAAGAGTCTTTGCCCAGCTGTTTGATTCCATGTCCCTTTGGGATCTGCGAAGTCATTTTCAGGTATTTGAAGAAATATATCCTGAGTCAGTGTAATACTGGGATGACATTTTTATATCACCAGAGTCAATAATCTGAGTGTGCCAGGAACAGTACTGAGAGAAGAGAGACTTGAGCTCCTCTTTACTGCAGGACTCTTTTTCCCATGGTGTGGCAGACATACTCCTTCCAGTGTTGGCTAAATGTAATGGGGGTAGACAGGGACACATCCAAATCTAAAGTGACAGAAATCATACCCTTTGGTGATGGGTGTGAAGGTGCTTAGAGTCAGAAAACAAAACAACATGTGGAAAGTCCTGAGGGAGGTAGGAAAGGCACAGCTGAGATTTACCATCATTGAGAGTGCCAGGCCAGAGGCAGGATCAAGGATGTATTTAACAAAGCACACCTCCTCATCCCTGAGATTCTAGCAGGTATATGTACAGAGAGGGAACAATTGAGCTATTGGCAATATCTGTACCATGTCACGTGGCATACAGATTTAGGTTACAGATTGAAAGACTTAGGAGGATAACTGTGAATTAGGTGTGTTCTGTCAGAGCTCTCCACTTGCTGTTCCTGCAGTGGCAATGCAGGCTCCTGAGCTCTGTACCTCATCATGAGGATGGCATCTAGAGGCATCTGATAGGAGATTTCCTTCTGCTGTTCACACAGGTCAGAAGGGTTTTGTTCTTGACTAATAGCTGATTGCAGTACTTGTATTCATCCATTCTCAGTCTCCTGTTGCCATCAGTTTTCATTCCCAGAAATTCCAAACAGGGTAGAAAATGTAGCATTTCTGCAGAGAACCATCTTGGCTGCCATGCTGTGAATTATGCTGAATTGTGTGAATTACTTCCCTGGGTGTTTTGCTGTGGGGAAAGAAGGAACCTCATAGAAAATGGAGACACAACCTTCTGTCGATGACCAGTTTGCTATTGTTTTTTGGGGTTTGCCTCTGTCACATGAAATTACACAGATGTCTTTTAGTCAGACCTTTTCTTGCTCCAAGTGGAAGTGAACGTTTGGTAGTAGTACTGCCACAATATGGATAGCTCTACCAACTCCTCTTTCCAGTCAGGATGTTAGAGAATCAGTTCTTGTAGCCTTTTAAAGGAAACTTCCAGTAGCCTTGAGCTTTACAATTCTCCTTCTCAAGAGATATCATGTAATGAAAGCATTATGAAAAACCAAATATCTCTGACCTAGGATCAGAAAAGAACTGTAAAACTCCCCTCAGGTGCAAGCAAGGCTCAAGCCATTTGCCTGAATTGTGGCCAAGCCCTGAGACTGACAGGGATTTTGGGGTTTGACTGGGAAAATAAAATGTTCTTTGTGAAAAGCTTTGGCACCTTAATGGTGCAAAATGCCATTCAGATTTTATCCTTTATTTTTCCAGTTTGCATTGGTAAAGTGACCTGAGAACTGAGAGTGTTTAGAAAGCTCACTTCTTGTGTGTCTGTGAACAGGGATGGTCTCTGTTTTCCCCCAGCAGATACAGCCTTGGCTGACCTGCTTAAAAGGATTATGAGCAAAAGTGGGCAATGTGATGAAGTGCCCAGCTCCTTGGCCATGTCAAGCTGCAGTTTGGATGTAAATCCTCACCTCTTCTGACCTTGCTTGGTAGCATGTGCTCTTGCCCAAGTAAGCAGCCCATTTATTTGTACACCAGGCAAACAGCCCTGTAAAGCTGATACTGCTTCTTTTGAAGTGCTGAAGAACTTTGCCATTTATTTACAAGATCAAAGAGACTGTAATTTTCAGGCAAGCCACTCTGAAATCCCTACTGGAGTTGTCTGTTCCTGTTTCTTCTCTAAGAAGTCATCTGCTTCCTTCCTTTCCCTAAATTCATCTCAGACCAGAGTCCCTGCAAGAGCATTGATGTTTAAAAACTTCCCAGTGAAAGAAGAGACCGTGTTTTCTCTTCTGTAGGTCTTATGTTGTCCTGAATCTATTCCTCTTGTAGAAATGCTTCATTCATTCACATGGAAAAGCTCTTTGTAGCCCCATATGGTTTTTCAGTGAAAGTTACTGGTACCCATTACCTTTTTTGTCAGCCTTTTAATTTGAAGTTGCAGTGTCAATACCATTCTGTTATAGAGATCAACTTAGAAATGTGAAATGCTTGGAAGTTTAACAAAAAAACAAACAAAAATTTTGTCTCATGTCTTACATCAATGTTTCCCACGAGGAAGGCTGACATCTATAGCCTGTCTGTGTACCACCAGGGCATCTTGAAGACTGCTGAGGTGATGCTATCTCTGTCTTCTGTAAGACTGTTGATCCCAGCCTTATGGTGAAGACACGGACAAGACACTATTGCCTTTTTTTGATGTCTTTTTAAGAGAAGAGGCTAGGAAAGTTTATTAGTAATTTTCACTTGGCATTATTATAGGCTGAGAAAGATTTCCCTGAAACCTCTTATAATCCTTACATCTGAAACTACTTCTCTGTTGCAGGTGTTGGGTCTGGCACATTGCTTCAAATTTGCAGGGAGGAGCAGACTAATAGAGTGATGGCCCCCCTGCTTTTTTTTCTTTAGGAAATGCTGCTGGAAAGCAGTCAGCTTCAAATAAACCCAGTGAACTGAAAGAATATATTATGATTTTGTACAGGCCCTGGGTTTTGGATGGGAAAGAAAATAAATGAGTACTTCAGCTCTATTAAATCCTTATAGAAGGAGCTGTAAAGGGAATCAGTCTTTCTCTACCCAAAAGCCCAGGAAGAGAGAGTGGGGTGGGCAGTGGTGACGAGGGGAGCGATGGCTTAGGTGCTGCAACAGACACAGGCATCTGCCTGTGCTCTTGCCATCCCATCACCCCAGTTCTTTGACAAACGTGTGTGACTGCCTGAAGGCTTTATCCACCTTCAAGGTGAAACCCGGGGCTCTTGCACTGGGAGCTCAAGAGGCACGAGCTGTTCCTCACAGGTGCTGGGGCTGAAGCACAGCTGGTGCTGGTGCTGGTGCTGGTGCTGGTGCTGGTGCTGGTGCTGGTGCTGGTGCTGGTGCTGGTGCTGGTGGGGCTCAGGTGTTAGAAAGTCAGTGGAGCAGCAGCACTGCCTCTCCTGCTCTGCCTCTGAGGTGCACTGTTTTGGAATCACCGATTGTGTTTCATCTGTAGGGTGACCTGTAATGTATTTATCATGCTTCCAAAATATCCTTAGGGAAGCCAAATCCCTGGAATTTGACAGAGCTTTCTAGCATTATGAAATACACAGCGCTTGTGACATTTTTCACTTTCTTTCACTGGTGGTGTTGCAGATGAGCATGAGTCTTGTCTTAAGTAAATAGAAGCTTAATGGAGTCCAAGTTTCTTCTGTAAAATCCCACTGCTTGTATGGATGTGCAGCTCCTTCCTCTCTAATAGAGTGAGTATGTACAATTTGGTTATAAAATATTGTCTATACACAGTTTATTGGCAGAAATCTGTCTGCTATAAAATGCCAAATTAAATTCTGAGCCAGAATGGAGTCCCTACACCCAACACTTGTATTCTGTGGCATAATGATGCCTCTGTTAAAACTGTCCATGTCAGGAAATAATGTCTGTGATAAAACTTGTGGGTTTTACCATATGCCCCAGATACCTGAGATTTATGCAGAATTCCTTTGGCAGTCACACAAAAGAGCCAGTAGGTACATAGTGGCAATCCAAACCTCAATTTGCTTTTCTAGAAATCGTACTCCTGACTTCTTCCCCAAGTTTGGAAGAAAAACTTAAGTGGTTTGTCCAAGAATAATGGTCCCAGTAACTTTCAGAGTGTGGATGTTAGAGTCCTATATCCTGTTCAACAAGAGAACAAGGGACCTTTACCATTGTGTAAGTACAAATGCAATGTTTGGGTCTTTTTCATATATGTACAGAAAAGTACTAGCCTGAAGTAAACTAAATCATATAAAGGGAAGGAAATTTCTGTTTTCCTCTTTCTTGGGAGCTCAGACATAAAGACTTGTGAGTACTGCTATTTCAATGTATGGATCAAAGCCCAGTGTAAGAGAAGTAATAAAAGGGTAATATTTGATGTTAAACAACAATGTAGGAAGTAAGAAAAAGTGTCTTGTTGTCCATAAAACTTCATAGTCTTGAATTGATTGTGTATTGTTATATAGCTTGCAAGTGATTCTCTAAACACTTGTACTGTTTTCAAGTGACCTCCTAATAGGTTTGATGCTTTCCAAGCTCTAATCTTGTTTGTGTGAATGACATTCTCGGTATTCTGGAAATGTCCATTATCTCTGTGAGTGTGAGATGTGCAGAGCATGAACTGGGTATCAGAAGAAAAATATCTTTCCTTTTCATGATTCGGGGAGGATGCATTCTTTCTGATTTTCAACAGAAAGTTACAGGAAGTCCATAAAGGGTATGAGTCCATAAAGAGAAGAAACCAGCATGTCTAGGACTCCTCTGATGCAGCAGTTTCCTAGACTGGTCATTGTTATGAGCCTCTCCTACTACCTGTTCCCACACCTGCTGGAATGCTAATATTAAACATTTCATAGGAGTCTACAGGATGTAGTTTGTAACAGCAACTGGCACCTGGAAACATTGATGTGGATTCAGCTGACAGAAGCATAACACCAGGTTAAGATTATTTATATTTGCAGTGATTTCCTCCTCCTGTTGTGTATTCTCTTAATCCAGGATTAAATTCTAATAGTGGTGTAAGTCCTTGGAAATCTCGTCACTTTGAATGGAAGTTCTAGGAAGACAACATACCTGAGGTTTGAATGGGAAGTTTCAGGGTGTGAACCTTACTACCCTGTAAATTCTGGATGTTTTGTGCAAGGCAAACACAAATAACAGTAACGAGACAGAAACCCCACAGGCTGTGTATCTTGACATGATGGGAAAGGCAATGCTCTGAAAGCACAGTGCCCTAGGTTTTGCTCTATTTGATGCTACCTGCACACAATCTTAGATGAATGTGTTAAGATGAAAGTCTGTGTTGTTTTACTAGTTTTGATATTGGAGCTGAGCATGCTCAGTGTCATCAAAAGCATTTAAAAAGTATCATCCAAAAGGAAACCCACACTTTTTCAAAGTGGTCAGAATCAACCTGTGCATAATTTGACACAGCAGAAGAACAGATGGAGTTAAGCAGGAGGCTTGCTTTTTTCTATAATTTTATGTGATGAAAAAACTTCAGTGAAGCCAATGCAGCTTTGTCCAGCCACTGCCTGATCTGTGTAACTGGTAGGCCCACAAACACAGTTTTTGCTACTGTTAGAGATATACCACAGGCTATGCACTGGCACTGCAGTATTAAGGCATGTCAGGCTTGCTTTGCTTCAAATTGCCTTAGCCTGCCTGGAACTTCATTCTAGCTGGCTTAGCTGTGACAGCAGTTTATTTTAATTATCAGGTCACTATTTCCTGATTTGATCATGGGATATAATCACAATTTTTGTACAAACAAGAATAGTGAGTAATTATTTTGTGTAAAGAGAAATATTTATTCCATCATCTTAATACTGCAATGTAAAAGAAAAAAGGCCTGGCCTGGCAATTGAGAGCTGCCTGTGGCAACCCAAGATGCAGGGGAGGGGAGTGCAAACTTGAAGAGGATAAGAGAAGAGGGCATGGGAATGTCAGTTAAGAGCTATGGACAGCTCAGCAGCACACAATTAAGTGTAAACCTTGGACACAGGCAAAACTGGTTTATAGGTGGCAGAGGGAACAGAAAAGAGGTATACAAGATATGTAAGATATTTTTTTTTTATACAGGTCATTCAGACATAATGTGGAGTTGCAGACCAAATAAAAAGAACAAGCTGTAAAGTAAGAAAGAAAATGTACCAAAAGAAACCCCAAGCAGACTTTAGAAAGAGAAGGAAGAAATCAGCAATTTCAACATCATGCTGTTTGGGCACCACCATCGTGTTCCTTCCAGAAAATAAATGGAAAAATTATGCTCCCTGTAACCATTTCCTCCCCTGACTGAAGCCAACTGCCTGAAGACTCAAGAGAAAGAGTGGAAAGGTAAGTATAACACCAGAGAGAACGATAGGTGCTAGGAGGTATGCTTTGTATTGAGTAGTTATTGAGACTTTTTCCCATGTTAGTGTTCTTTGTTTTATTTTCTTTTGTCGATAAATGAAATACATTTGAAAGGCTTTATGCTTCCCTTTTTCTCCCCTGTCTTATTCCCTAATTTGCCTGAATTTGCAATAGGTTGCTTAGTCCCTAGAATGCAACTTTAAGATTCTCCTGACATTAAAGTCCTGCTGATACATGAAATGCTGGAGGTTTTGTTCTGCCTTTTCTGCAAAGAGTGATTTCTTCACATGAGTCAAAGTCACAGGTCATTCAGTGCACCTGTCCCTGCTAGTGTACTCTAGAGCCTGGAAAGCAGAAAAACCCCAATACATTCTGTCTTTCTGAACCAACATCTAAGAAATTAGGGATCACTTCATGTTTTAAAACATGTCCCATTTTGAAGTTGCACTTGCATATGATGCAAGCCCATAGTTGGGGAAAATTGATGCTCTCACTGGGCTCTCCTCTGAGCTGGAGCAGCAAAGCACTGCTGCAACACAGAGAGTAAAAGCACCCCAGTGACAGAACACCAGCCAGCCACTCTTTTGAAGTGGGTTTGTTTAAACCTGCTACTGTAATGAGCTCACCAAGGATGACTGGAAGGCTTTTAAAGCCAAAAAGCCAAGTTTTACTGTAGCAGGAGCTACAGTAACATTCTTTTTATTAAAAAAAAAAAATTAAAAAATCAGTACAACTCATGAAGGCAGATTAGAAATAAAAGAGCTCAAATCTTGTATTCCTTTGTGCCAAGAGAGGCTCCTACCTTTTAGCCACTCTAACAGTGGTTGCCAAGAGTGGCCCCACCTCTTATTAGGAAACTCTATCACCTCAGAAACAGGACTTCCCACATTTCACTTGAGATCTCTCACAAACTGATTCAGCTGCCCAAAAGGTTTTAATTTTATTTACCATGACCTAACCTGCTTGGTTTAAGTTCAGCTCGGAGCAGGGAGTTTAAATAATACAAAGGTTTAGCCACCTAATCTGCACAAAGCATTTTCCATTCTCTTCAATCATCTTTCAACATGAAAGTAAGAATGTATCTGAAGCAGCAAGGTAGACTGTCTTAATTAGCATCAATCTAAACAGTGTTCCTTGACAAACAGTTCATTTCAAACTGCATATTGTGGTAATAAGCACTGACCAAGCATTTTTTTTCTGTCAGGTAGTTTCCTATATCTGTCACAAGCTACAGAACACAACCCCTCAGATAAAAATTAGCATTTAGGATTGATGAGAACAAGAACAGTGCATGAAACTGATAGGCTAAAGCCCATAGAAATCAAGGCAGAAGTGTGGATTTTACAATATATTCATTATATGATATAACCATTTTCTTAACTAAGTTTGGCAAATAACCCAACACAGGGGAAGAAATGTGGTTTAGACGTTCAGAGAATGCATAGAGTGCCATTGTTCTCATGCTAAAATGTCACAGCAAGGGTTAGTGCCCAGGGTTAAACAGACATGTTTTGAAATATAAATGGTCCAGCATGTTCCACATTACAATCACTCTTAGCTTAAATATTTCAAATGTGGTTTTGTTCTAAAAACTGAACATCAGCAACAAAAGAGCAGATTCAGATCTGGTTCTTACAGGTAAGCAATCCCAAATGGCTTGCAGCAGGCACAGTCATTCCCACTTGTCCATCAACATGTTTTCAGCATTACTTACCTGATCTCAGGACTTTTTTTTCCTTTTCATTCAAGGTGTGTTAGAAAAGAATCTGTGCAAATACTTTCAAGAAGTGTATTTTATTGGAACCAGGGAAAAAATACGTGGTCTGAATTTGGAAATAACTTTGGTCACTGATATAAAATGCATTTTCTGGTTACCTCAATGAAGTCCATAGGCATAACCCATCGTTGTGTGACTGCAAGATTAAGTGATATCTTATTGAATAGTGACAGTTTTTTCATTTTGTAGTAAATATTCTAATTAAAAATGTGAAGTAAAAATGAAAATAATTTATCAAAAAGAATCTATGTAGGCATGTTCCAACTAATATATCATTAGATTTGCCTTGAAATCCCTCAATTATGTTTCTGTAAAATCTCAGAAAATTTTATGCATTACAGAGACAAAAGTGTATTTTCATTCCACACAACTAGTTTTCTATCTGCTTATGGTTTATTTTAACCCATCCCTTCTGAATAGTTTTCCTTTTGCCTCCTCCTTCTGTGGTCCTTTCCTTTAACCCATGTATAACAGGTATTGTGAAAAAACAGTGCTGTGAGAACTTACACCAGCTTTCTGACATAATCACTCCTTTGGCAACTGCCCAGATCTCTGTGCTCCTCAGGGAAAACAGGTGCTTGTTAGGAGCATTTATCATATGTTTTCTGTCACACATAGATTTTCATTTTTAGGATTTTTCTCTTTTTCTGTATTGGAAACAGTACAGTGGATTCTAATGTAACCAGACTGAGTGTGTCAGGCCAGTTGGTGCTCCTGTGATACTTGCCTTTTTCTACTGGTATATCTGTCACTTTGGAAGCACTTACAGAGGCAAACAGGGAGGATTCAAAGGCTGTTGCACATTTTAGCAGCACAAATAGAAGGTACTGCTGCCTTACACCTGCTCTCAATTGGCTTTGCCTGCTGCCGCAGAGACCACTGGTTGGTTTGGTATGTTCGTAAAACGGGCTTAATGGCCCTGTTCTGTCCTAATCCGGCCATTTCGTCTCTTTCTTCACTCAGGTGTCCGGAGATAGCCGTGGTTTCATGGGCTTTCCTCGCTCGTTTGCCTTCGGGCAGCAGCCGCGAGTGGTGCTTGCAGGGCGGCCCTGGGATGCCCCGGCAGGGCAGTGCGGGCTCCCCGAGGGTCTGTGCAGCGCAGATCGCAGCAGGACTGGGATGCCTGCGGCTGCTCCCAGCCAGGGCTCGCTCATGAGTTCTGCTGTCCCCGCTGTCCCTGCCGTCCCCGCTGTCCCCGCTGTCCCCTCTGTCCCTGCTGTCCCCGCTGTCCCCGCTGTCCCCGCTGTCCTCGCTGTCCCCTCTGTCCCTGCAGGTGCAGGTCACCGTGTGGAGGGGCGGCTGAACTTGGGTCAGCAGGGGCGCAGAGGAGGGGCCGCAGTGTCCCCAGGCACATTCGCGTTGCTTGTGTCCCTTCTGCGGCCCCGGCCTGCAGTTCCTACGCATTCAGGAAAGGGTGCTTTAGCACCTTTCATAGCCAAGTCCCCTAGGAAAGGGTGCTTTAGCACCTTTCATAGCCATGTCCATTTTTCACGTGCCTTCCCACAGTCGCAGCTGTGCCAAACACAGTAATTTCTCTGTACCACCATAGCATTTTCGTTTTCTTGTCCTTTCATAGAACTGCCCGTAGCATATGCTGCTGTAATCCTTTCAAAGCACTTTGTGAAGACAGTGAAGGCACTCGGGGATAATCTCTGTGAAGCCACTAAACTGGTCACCACCAAAGCACTGAGAGACATGAAACTCGGCTCCTGTAATCTGCAGAGGGAGCCTTTCTCTCGCTTGGAAGCACGGTGACCTGCAGACCCACCAAACAATCCACATCAGTTTGCAGAGCCTCTGTTCTTCCCTGGAGGATGCCACCAGAGGGAGGAAGGAGAAAATTGCAAGCCAATCAAGATATTAATCACTCTTAGTGTGTGAAGACCGAGGTGGGGAGGCAACAGTCATCAAAAACGTTGCTTAACCATGGAGAGCCGTTAGCTCAGATTTTTCTTTTCCTTAAATACCAAAGAAGTCCTTTTTTCTCTCTTTCTTCCTTCTCACTATTATTACAAGGGTTAAGACCCTGCAGAAGACTTTGTCATTAAAATGTAAAGTTGAAGTGTGTCCATGGAGCTGTGGTATTTCTATGAAGCCAGAAGAAACTCACAGCTGGGAAAAATCAAAATTCAAGTTTAGGGTATCAGGGCAAATAATATAACTTGCCTTTTATTTTGGCAAAAAGGAACAATTATCGTTGTTACTTACTACCATTTAAAGTGCTTGTGCCTAAAGAGGTCACATTTATGTAGATAATACAGTTTCCTTGTATGAAGACCTTGTCTGCTGGTTGTCCCTCTCCCTATTTAATCAAAGGAGGCAGAACTAGCACTAGTGTGACAACAGATGCCAGACTCAGATTTGGAAGTCCAGGCCTGTGTCAGATGTCATGGAAAACTGCTTGTGCCCCAAGAGAAGTGGTTATCAAGCATGCTGTGCCACCTCAGCTCTCCTGTGGTGTAGCAGATCCATACACCCTGTGCTTGCCGTGAGTGTGGATTCCTGCAAGGTGGGAAACAACACCCAGTTCCAGGATACCAGGTCCTGGCTGCACAGCAGAGGAGACCTGCACAGTGTGAGGTTGTGCCTCACTGCAGGGGGAAACTCTTGGGGAGCTTTTCTCTTTCCTCTCACTAAGCTGAGGAGTCTTGCCTAGAGGCCTTAGACTTCTCCCACAAATGGGCTGTTGGGTGGCTGTTTCATTTCCAGGGAGAGAGTAGAGGGAGCATGGACCAGGTCTCTGCCCAATGTAAAGTGTTACCCTTTTTGTACATCTTTCTCTTGGTTGTTGATAAAAAAAAAAAGCCTGACAGGAGCAGTCAGTCTGCTCCAGGAAGGACAAGTTCAGCCTCTGGACAGGGGAGATTCACAGTGAGGTGCTCTGCTTCCTTCAGCTGGCTCCCATTACTGGGCCCATTTGCTGCCCAGGGTGAGAAGGGACAAGCCAGTGCAAGACAGGCACAGGGATTTCAGTGCAGTAAGAATGTGTTGCACAACAGGAAACTTTGCTGCTCCAGATGAATCAATTTAGACTCAAATTTTCTAGTTATGACTATAACCTGATTGGTAAGAGAGGCCATATCTTAACTACAATCACTGATATCTCAGAAAAGACTAAAAGTATTCCTGGATGACTCAAATCCCATGCACTTCAACAAAACAAGATCTCATTTTTCAACAGTACGGGATAAATCCCACATCATACTTGGAGCTTGCTCCAAGACTGGAGGGTGCATAGCAGTCTAAAAATATGATCCAAAGCACTTACCTTTTTTTTCAACCTGTACTGGAAATTACCTTACATTCTTTTTAAATTAACAACTATCCTGCTGGTAAAGTAAATTAATAGGTTATTTTTTCTGCTATGTTAAAGTCATATTCTCAGATGGTGACATCTCCCTGTTTTTTTCTCACTGTGCCATTTTTTAATTTGTGTGAGATTTTTCCTGAATTTCGTTTTAACTAAAATTCCACTCATCTTCAGTGAAGAAAAAAAGACAAAAGTACAGCTAGGTAAGCAACATATCAGTATGGTGTGAGTGTGCCTGTGAGCAGGTAGCTTAGGTGGTGTCACCTTATTTTAAAGGAAGTTGTCTCTTCTGTCAGAAACACGCTTTTCATCAGAGATTTTTGCACATAGCAGTAATGAGGATACAAGGAAATCTGCTGTCTTTTGCTGGCCACTGGTTCACAGGCTGTATTAATAGATAGGATTAGTGAAGAAGAATAGGTCAGAAGGCTGCAAAGCTCCTGTCCCTCAAGATTTCCTTCTTTAGATCATTAGTCTTATTGAGAGCTCCCTTGAATACAGCAAGCAGAAACTGAGGAAAAGGCTGGAACCATTTTAATCACCAGGACATTCTGGGGAAGGGTGATTTCTGGGTCAGAAGCTCCACTGAAAATGTCTGTCCAGTTTTCTGCACAGGCACCCTGGAGGAACAACAACATCAGTTTTCTGACCAGAGAGGCAGCTGTAACAGAGCAAGGAGAGACTATCATAGGTTTCTACCTGTTGGCTTTAGGTAGGTACTTGGTTTGGGTGTGAAAGGAAACTCTTAAATGGATGTTGTCATCAAATTCGAAGTGATTCATTTGGGGTTTATCCCTAATGGAACAGAATGGTAGAAAATGTAACTTTTTTTCTTCAGCAATTGCAAGATGAGAGAGGTACAGAGCTTGCCTTTGTTAAAAAGATATTTATAATCAATGCAGATATCTTGAGGAAAAATAAATAGTCAAGCCTGTAAACTTTCAACTAATGTTCATTAATCTTAATATGTGGGAAGATAAAAGAAGTACCTTATCAGAAGTACATGATAATTCTGTGTCTTCTTGTGTTTTAGCAGCACTGAATAAATGTTCCCTGATTTTCAGGGTTGTGGCTGTTGACAGTCAGTTTGTATCCTACAATTATCTTCTGGAGAGACACAAAATATGTTTTGGGGTTTTTAAATTTAATTGTTTGTATTGTTCTTGTTTTCAATGCTGGATGCATATAGAAATTGACTTCTTCAAATAGGATCTAAGAAAGGTCTAGGTACTGCAACCTTATCCTGTGTTAGTCACAATACTAAGTGTTTCTTTTAGTTCTTCTGGAAGACAGCTATTGTAAGTGTATAACAGCGATTTGAAATGGCATTTAGTATAAATCCACTCTAATACCACTTCTGTAATTTTGTTTTGTTTGTTTAAATATTATATATTTGGGGCAGACTTATTGCCTAACACAAGGAAACTCTGAAATTTTAAAGAGTGCAAGCATGCTAGATAACAAAAAATTTCAACCTCACAAAAAAATAGAAGAAAATTTAACTTTTATTTAATCTGTTCTTCTAAACAGCATGTACAAAAATGTTTCTGTTTTTAAATTATTGGCCTAACAGATTTTTTTTTTATTCTAAACTTATTACATATTTCAATTAACTTATTAGCCCTCTGTTTACACTTGACAAAGATCTGTGGAAGTTAAAGTGTTAAATTCTAAGTATTTTAATATGTTTACATGAGGCTTTCTTACTTTTATCTACAGGAACTAGGGAAAGTTGTGCTTAGAACAAAAACAGAGATTCTAGTAGAAATATGCATGGCTTCTATCTTAGGAGAGTTGATTAGGAGAGTGGTTGTAAGGTAAATCAGAGATACTCCAATTCATCCCACTCTGTTCACATCTGTGTATCCCCTTGTGAATGGCTGGGAAATGTCTGCACCATCAGCTAAAGAATTAAGGGGTTGCACTTAAGACTAGAAAGAACATCTGAGGTCAGCAAGGCCAGTCCCCTACTGAGACAATGTATAATCTCATTTACACAGCTATTATGCTCCCTCATATAACTGGCTAGGGGGTTTTTTGGTGTTGTTATCACTCTTCCAATTGAAAGCATGTTCCTGATTTTGTTTCTCAGTTGGATAGGAGCCTTCACCTAAATTCTTAGCTAAAGTGATCACAACTTTATACAATTTTTGGTCACTCTTTTTAATTTATTTTTTTTTTCTTTTGCCTGCTAATGATATCCTATGGCCAGTCTATGTTCCTGAAGGAACAATCATACCTTTAGATCAACCTCTGTATTCCTATGTTAAGCAACTGAGGGAATTTTACTTTGTTGATTGGTTGGGGGCAGAGGGTAATGATATTTATTTATCTCCTCTCATAATATCTTTTCCCCTGTCATCCCAGCAGCCTTGTAGCCAGGACTGAATACAACATCCAAGCAAGGTCTTGCCATCACTATTCACATTCATATTTACACTCTGTCAACTCCACTGAACCCTCCCAGCATTTCCTCTGCATCACACTGGTAGTTCAAACTTCTTCCATCAATCAACCAGCAGAGATGTTCTCCTCTGCTGCTTCCTGGGAGTGATCTCACATCTAGCAAATACCTAGCTGCCTGAGCCTTTAGGCTCTTGGGGTTTGATTTCTTCAGATCCTTCAGCCAAGCTTACAAGTGCTTTGCATGTCCTAGTTACTGTTCTTAAAACTTACCTCAAGATTCAAAAGTCAGGTTCCTTTTCTTGCAGAGTATGTACAACCAGCAGTAGCACTATGCCAAGTTAAGTGTAGTGTAGATCTTGTTAAAATTGATGGATGTAGGTATATATCTTTTGGAAATTATAACTTTTGAAAATATCTGTTAGTCATACATAAATCAGGAAAGTCCTAATTTCTGTTCTCCTCAAAGGTCTACTCTCCACTTCTGCAAGCACCAGCCACAGCAATTTATAGTTATTAGTTTTATGTACACCAATAACTCATTCTATCCAGGGAGCTGTGATGTGGCAGAACAAGTTCTCTGACATACAGACACCCTCTTGCCCTTCTGGCAGCAGAGAAAAAAGGCCAGTCCATGGGCTAGCTTCCTGTACCTCTGGTGCTTTCGGGGTCTGGCAGGACAATCTTTATTAGCAGGAGCTCATAGATACTTCCTCACACAAAGCCTCAAAAATGTTCATATTTGATACTCTTGGGTTTTTGATGCCTTGGAAAACTGCTTCAGTGATTACACTTCTGCAGTTACTAAGAGAAGTTTTCTTCTCTTTTGAATTTAAGTATGGTGGTGCAGCTTCTTGCAAATTCTGATGTACTTTTCCAAAACCAAAGAGTAATTTGTATTGGCATTTATCCAGAAGGTGGGGTACCTTTGAACCTCCTCACCTTCACAGGATAAAGTCCTAAAAATGTAACTGTATTTGGCCAAGCCTTCCCAGAGTCACACATCTTGACAGAGGACATGAATATCCAAAAGCCATGATCTGACACCTTTTGCTGAGATAAGGCCTCTGTGTGTCCCCTTCTGGAAGTTCTCACAGGTCACAGGGAGCACAGCTGTCATCTGTGACAGACAGGACACTGATGTCTTGTACATGGTACAGCAGCCAGGCAGTTTTGGATCCAGACAAGGGGTCCTCACCCTGCACAGAAGCCCGAGGGCAGTGGTGTTGCACGCTGACATCACAAGCAAACCAGCAGGAAGTGCCTGGTGCATTTTGCAGACACTGATGGATTTTGAGATCACTGCACTGCATCTTGACACCCAAGCCACTGTTCCACCGTTCTCCCTGCTAAAGCTTTGGCCAGGGGACCAGCAAAGTGGGGGGAAGGTGCAATGCCCATCCAAGAGCAGTGATCCATTCTAGAGGGACTATCTGCAAGGGACAGCAACTGCTGTGTTACCCTGTGCCAGGTCACCTGTGTCAGCGTCTGCTTTCTGGAGGCAGCACTCTGCTCCCATCCTTCCCTTCAGTGAGCTCAGAACTGTCTCTAACAGACAGGTGAAAGCTTGTCCTGCTGCTGGGATTACATCTGACCCCTTTTTGCCTATGCTATAAGTGGTGCAGTACTGTGGAAAATCCTTGTACAGTTTAAATGATGAGGTGCAATTTAAAAGTACTGCCCACTGCTGCTGGCTGCTAGACATGGGGGAAAAATATAAAGCATTTTTTTGCTTCAAAATTATTAACTGGAATTCTAAAGTTGAGGGGTTTTTTTCTGCATTTATATACAATCTGTTCTCTGTTTGTCTCCCCAGGTTTTACATTTAACTAGGCTAGTTAGAGTAAATACGAGGCATAAAAGGAAATTTTAAGTCAATAGGAGAGAGTATTTATTAAAGAAGAAATTCTGACTTTTTGTGAGTGCTCTCTTCAGAAAAGCACGCTGAGTACATTACCAATCCCATCAGAACAGACCACAAGATCCAAGCATGCCTTTAAAAGGCACACACTTCCGAATGGTAATAGTAAACTGTTACTTGACAAGTGACAGAATAAGTGTTATCTTGGGATTTTGTTTGACAGATAAATCTGAGAAGGTGGGAAAGGAAACAAGCTATTTGCAGAACATTCATCCCCCAAATTATTGCATTTATTGAACAAATAATCTGTCCATGCTTTGTCAGGTCTAAAACAAGATGACTCTTCTCCTTCCTGCCAGAACTGGCAATATGCCCTGGACAGGATATTGTGTGTATAATTGGCAGCAAAGACTGAAAACAGAGTAGGGTCACTTCACAGTTGCAATAGTTAATGACAGCTTTGCAAATTCTCTGGATTTTATCACTGTTTTAATTAAAGTTTTCTGGGCGGAAAATCTTTTGCAGCAAGCCTCTTCTGATAGGCATTTGTGCTTGTGTATATGGAGTTGTGTAAGGAACTGATTTCATTCATGCCTGCTCTGACTTAAGGTGCTCAATCCAATTCCTGTCCTAGAGAAGGGTTATTTGCTGAGGAAAGAGCATTGTCTGCCTAGCCTCACCTTTTGCTCTCATTTCTTGAATTCTTCCACTTAAGGCTTCGTATTTTAAACTGTGTATGGCTGAGTTGTAAAACCCGTTTTTCTATTTCAGTCTTCCCAAGTTTTACAAGTAAAGTCCATGCAACAATGTCTAATAGGAGTAAGTCTAAGTAGAAAGCAAAATAACCTATTTTGGCTGGGCTCAGGTGAACTAATTTATTGGAAATGTGGATTTCCATTTCCAGAGCTATCAATTCACTTGTGCCAAATTTAGTTATTCAGAAACAATGTTAACAATGAAACTGCATGCAGCCTCAGGTGCCTATTGCTTGTTCAAAGATCATCTCAGGTACATTAGAGAAAAATAGGGCATGTCTGAATGCACAGGCTTGAGTGATTTGACAGAAATATTTGTAAAATTATAACGTACTTTTTTGATATGCTTAGAGTTAATCTCAGTGTTCTCAGTTGCTTTCAGCAGAAAGATTTTCAGCCTCCTTAGTCACTCTTTCTGGATACTTTTCTGGTGCTTTCTTTGCATGGGCTGGTGGACATCACACTGACATAGGAGTTTGTGAATAGCTGAAGGGCTGCCAAGCAAGCTGAATTTCACCAGCTTGCTTGGCAGCTCTTCTGTACCTCCCCAAGAAATCGTGGATAACACCATAGACTCCCTTGTGGAGTGCTTCTGACATCTGTGGATTAAAATGCTCTCTTAGGGAGTGTTATTCCAGGAGAAGGATTACTGCTGAATTATATAGGGGCAATACAACACCTTTAATACTGCTGTCCATCCTATTTCTCCTACCTCACCGTGTTTGCACAACTACTTCAGTTTTGCCTATTATCTGTGTGTTTTGCCACGTCAGAACATCCAGCATCTCTCTGATGAACAACTCATGTCAGACTGTGCTTATGGGAAAGATGTGGTGGTCCCTCTCTGAATTTTATGCTGAGTGGCAGTGCTCAGTTTCTACCTAGCTGCTATTTTTTTTCTCTCTCACCACATGTTGACCTCAGTTGAAATCTGTCTTTTTCACCAGGATTACCTTAGTATGATGGGTTTGGATTTTGAGGTTGGTTTGGGTTTTTTTCTGCATACTCTTCAGAGTGAATATTAGGGACAGCTTGCAAAAAATGGGAAAAGTTCCCTCTGTTGTTTCTTCTCTATCACCTGTTTTACTGAGATGACACCTGGTAACATGGAGACACTTCAAGGTTCAGAGGTTTCATTTCTAGGCTCATGATCTACCTCTGATGTCCTCTGAGGCACGCACCACCTGCAATGCAGCTCAGGAGATCTCTGCCCTCACTGATAATGTCAGAGCTATTGCTGTGCTTGCCTTGCATTTTCAACCTTCTTCCCTGTTATACTGTCAGGGCTTGGGGGAGGAAGGAAGAGGAGCTGTTTGGTTTGAGACGTTCTCTTGACTGAGGTGATTTTCTGGTTTGGGGTGGCCTGTTTAGGGTTTTTTAAGTCAGTCAGTCAATACAGGCAGTAACCCCAACTAGCACATGTATCTGATGGCACAGAGATCCAGTGCCCCATATTCACTACTCTAGGTGACAGCAATGATTTACTAAGAATTGATTTTCTTCCATTTTGTTTTTTTGGTTGTTTTTGGTTTGGTTTTTTTTTGGTTTGGGTTTTTGGGGTTTTTTGTGTGTGTGTGTGTGTATTTTGGGTTTTTGGGGGGCTTTTTTGGGTTTTTTGGTTGGTTGGGTTTTTGGGGGGGGATTGTGTTATTTGTTTGGGTTTTGGTTTGGGTTGGGTTTTTGTTTGTTTTTGTTGTTTTTGTTGTTTTTGTTGTTTTTGTTGTTTTTGCTTTGATTTTTTTTAATCCAAATTAATATGGTGTACAACCCAGACAGATCATTTTAGGGACTGGATATGTCAGTGCAGGTTCTTCACTGTTTTGCTTGAAAGAACTGTGTCTACCTGCAGAAATCATACTTGCTCTGTAACCTTATCTCCCTCAAAGCTTCTCTCATCTCCAGCCTCAGTTTGTGAATGTAGCTCCCAAAAATTACCACAAGTATTGTGTCCCTCTCACCTCTCATTGTTCTAAAACGTGCAATCTGACATTTTGCTCAAGACAGTTTAACTGAAAACTCCCTTACCCTCCAGCCTAGGGGGGAATTTGCTCTCTGTATTCCCAGGAAGGGCAGGTATGTGACTCTGTGACGGTAGCCCTCCTATCCATTACACTGCACTGGCAAAATTGCTTTGCTATTTACAAAGGAGGTGCCATTTTATTTTGTCTGCCATTTTAGCATTATGCCTTCATATGGACAGGGAAAAATATGTCATACCTACTGCCTTGATAACTATCTTACCTTGCAGAGGGTAGAACCAACACACACAAACAACACAACTCCATGTTTGCATTGCAGGCTATCCTCATTCATTCCCAAAGCTCCCCCAGTGCCCTGCTCTGCCTATTTATAATACCTAGACTCAAACAAAAGTCAGAAAATCCCTGAGTTAAAGTGCACCCTGTTGTTCAAAACAAGACTTGATTGAGAAACATTGTCACCTAGTGGCCAGAAGAAGATATATTTATTACTGCTGATCTTGTAACAAGGTGTATGTCGAATGTATGTGTGTATCTCAGTGTATCATTGCACCAGTGACTGTTTCTGGTCAATACCATACACTGACATTTCAGCTCTTCCCAGTTCAAATTCTCTTCAGTAAGCCATGTGCATTTACTAAACAAGGCAGAGCAGCAGCAGCTTGGCAATGCTGCAAAGAGAAACTATTAAAGGTAAATTGCTCCACAGAAGAACCAGTTCCTAGAGCCATACGGAGACTGTCCCATCAACCACGTCCCTCCCACTCCAGAGTACCCAGAGCACCTCACCAGGAGGTATCTGCCTCTTTCTTTACAGAACAAGTGCCTTGCTCTTTGGCATTTCAGCTTCTGAGACTCTCACATGGCCTGGAGATTGAGAGGCAATTTCCTCCCCTCCCTTCCTAGACACAGCAGCCTGGCAGTGAAGTGCTGGATTCTTGACATTGAAGTGCTTCCCAAAGGAAGGCAGCTGCCCTCTTGCTACAGCATTAAAACCTACCAGCCGTCTTTCATTGCACAGACTCCTTTGAATTTCCAGAGATGCTGTGCAGTGCCATCATGTTACATCTCTCCTTATTGAGTTCGTTCATCTCTTGCTGGGTCAATATACAGCAGCCTTACTCTGGGGTATCTACTGCTTGTGCCTGGGCAGGGGGCTGTGGGCCAGCTCTTTTCTCCCTTTTTACCTGGTAATATTGTAACCTGGCATAAGCCACCAGATTTTGCATTACTTAGCCTGTCGTAGGCAGCAGACACTCAAAAGAGGTCATGCCTTGCTCTACCTTGCCAAGGTGAAGTGAGGCCACCAGTGTCACAAGCAGCAGAGCTGGTTTGTGGGATAGAGGCAGGAGCCAGCAGGCAGCCAGGTGCTGCCTGACATGCTGCTCAGCCCTCCACCTCCTTAACCACATTTTCAGCCACATTTTCAGCCCTGAACCTGACACTTATCAGTATATTTCTGAAAGTCATTCATCTCTATACATCTATGTAATTTCAAAAAGTGGGATGCAAGCTATCAGAGTCTTGCACTGATGGGCAGAGCAATAGCTGTGGACATTTGGAAACTCCAGGTCTCTCCAGCAGAATAAGTGTCTGACTTTCAGCAGCTTTACAGTTGTCTCCCTTGTGTTTTGCTCACTTATTTAGACACATACAAGTCAGGCATCTCTGTTCCTGGAGAGTAAGAGAGAATGCAACTTTCTGCAAAATTAAATAAAAGAGACTTTTAAGTTCTATTCCAAACATCCTCCTTATATGGACTATCATGTACATTACTGAAAAATATTCCCATCTGGGACAGGTTTTGCTGCAAGGTTCTAGATTATTCTAAGAGAAGAAACCTAGTTGTGTTAGTTGCACTTTTCTAAGGAGAACTGATACAGCAGCTCTCTGGCTACTTGCATGAACTTTTTGTATCCATTATTGTATACGAGGAACTTAAACAGCTGCAGATTTTGGTAGATTATTAGTAGTCTCTGCTCCGCTCTACCAATCCTTCTTCCTTCCTATTTTTCCCAGGTGTAAACACTTATGAGTTTCATCCATCCACTTAAGGAAAAAAATTTAGCGAAAAAATCCACTTTAGGCTTTTAAATAGTGCATCTTCAGTAGGTGTAACAGCAGCTCTTTGAGTTTGTTCTGTTTTATTGCTACACTCACTCGCTTGCTGTTACTTCTGAAATGTACCCAGCTGCTCAAAAAGGTTTTATGCATAGTTTTCTAGTGGATAATCTACTTTTATAAGCTTCTAATGGAACAAAGGGGAATTTCAGAAGATATGTCATACATTTATATACTCAACAGCTTCTTTCTTTATTTGCTTTTTGATTTCATAGAGTCATAGAACGTACTGAGTTGGAAGGGACCTTAAAGATCATCAAGTTCCATGGATTTAATTTTTTTTTCCAGGTTGGTTGTCTTGGTTTGGAAACAGCATTGTGATTTTTGTCTTGTATAAACAAAGACACCTTCTGCAGCCTACCGACTACCTCACGTTTAACTTGGCAGTGTCAGATGCCAGTATCTCTGTGTTTGGTTATTCACGGGGCATCATTGAAATCTTCAATGTCTTCAGAGATGATGGATTCATCATCACGTCAATATGGACTTGCCAGGTAAGACTGGATTACACTTAAGAAGACAAAAGGGATGTAGCTATTTCTGTGGGTGTGCTGTATATAAATAACCAGACAGCACCCAAAGAATGAAAGGAGGTAGTCACTAACCTTTCAAAAGGACGGTGTTCTCTTTTGTTACACATAAAAATCTGTGCGTTTGACTGGTGCTTCATTAATTTTCAGTGGGTTTTTCCTGTGTATTCACAATAGTTCTTACCAGTTTGGGATTTTTTTACTTCATGTCAGAGATCACACCCGTGGAAATCAAGGTATAGGCAGTGCTTGTCTTCAGGACACCTGAAGCAACCTGGCTGTTGCTTTAAGCCAAATGTTAGAGTGCCAATGTCGACTCCTGCTTGACAAGGCCTGTAGAGCAAAGCCTCCACACAGCATTTGGGCATACCCATACATTTTAGCATGCAACTTTTTGCACTAGCTCAGTTGTAACTCTTCAGTCACATTCCTAAGCTCTTGGTTGATTTGTTGCCTGTGGTAGAATGAGTGATTTAACTTTACAGCACAGTCATCCCTGATCTTGGAGGGAGCTTTTTGCTGGAGTACTCGAAAAAGTTATTATTGTTAATTCTGAAACATACCTGCGTGGACAGACTATAAATGCACCCCATGGGCAGACAGGCACAAAGCTGGCTCCCTGGTGCTTTCAGCAACCTCTGTGAGAGAGATTATACTGTGTTTCATCAGGGAATCAAAAATCTGAAAATGACAGGATAGCCTACGGCAAGGTATAAGAAAGATCGTGATGAAGGAAAAGAGAAAGAGAAATAATCCTCTTTTCTTGGAGGTTTGGTTTTTTGGGTTTTTTTAAGGAGGAAGTTGGGCTATTGTGCAACATAGATGAAAGAACATTTACAGGTCACGTCCCCTCCATTTCAATGAAAAGGTTCAGTTTATGCAGAGACTTTCTGTAGGAGACTGATCAACCTCAGAGCTGTAGCTTGATCTAAAGAATTATTATTTTATTGTTTAAAATGTAGCTCTACAGTCATTTGGCAGAAAAGGATTTATCAAAATGAAGCTAATTATTCCCTTAGCAAAATCACACTTTTTCTCTAATGAGATCACCTGCAGTTGCAATCTAAGGTCTGTTGAGCAGAAACTTTGAATTTTTTTATTACTGGAGAACTTAAAAGTCATCAGATAAATTAACACATACCTGAAAACTGTAAAATTCACATCCGTACTGGGAATTAAACAGATGCATATATTCCCCCTCTTTCAAGGAAGGTTGGAGCTACGACTGAGAAAGGATAGATAAAATCTGCATCTCCAGGTTCAGTTCTAGCTTTGTTGCAGATTTCCTGTGTAAGACAGGGTAAGCCATTCAGTGTGAAATCCTGACCCAAGGTCAGTGGCGTAACTTAATGCTTACAATTCACAAGGTTGAAAGAGGTAGCATTAAATGACCTTTCTGCATCCCTACTCCAAGATCTTTCAGAGCCCTGTCTGTGCTGTGGCTCCTTTTTTGGGGGCTGTATAAAACAGCATACAGAGGAATTGGCAAGGAATGGCACACCATGTCTGTGCATCTTGGTTTGCGTGGGAACTTCTGTCAGCAGCATTACAGATTTCTTTCATGATGCTTCTGCTTGGGAATCTCTCTTTGGCTGACTTGGAGCTACTAAGTCTTGTTATGATAATCTGACTTTTTTTTAAGACTTAAAAATACTGAGATAGAGAGGTGCTTGAACTTTGTGAGATGGATGTATGCTTCATCTTGCTGTGCTTGAACTGCCTTTTCAAGGGGAGAAGTGCTCCATAACTTTTTTAGGGTACCCAGATAGTTTATTGTTCAAGGTGTGTTAAGTAACTGGGTCTGGATCTTCTTGTTGTAAAGACTATTCATTTGTAAAATTTGGATATCAAGCAAAGTTTTAAGGTATTGGGACCCAAAGATTTTGTGCAGGACACTAATAACACTCTGATTTGCAAAACACTAAAGTTTCTGCTTTGGTAGTCCTCTGTAGGCTCTAGAGGGTAACATTAACCATTCAAAATACGAATTTCTACTGTTATTAATACTAATTAAAAATTAATGGTAATCTGGAAAAGTCAATTTGTACTTTGAATTAAGTTTGGATTTGTTGTGGCTTGTTGAGTGGTCACGCTGGTTACGGCTTGTTGAGAGAACATCATGTAGGATTCCTGTTTCCATCAAGATTTTGTTCTGTCCTGGGAACCTCAAAAACCTGTGTAAACCCTGACATCCATGTTCTTGGCTTATAAATTTGACAAAACAGAAGCCAGTGATGAAAATTTAGGTTATGGAAAGAGAGTGGCTGTATTCTGATGTAGTAAGAATACTGTGCAGAAATAGCAGGAAGCTTCTATGCATAAACATGTGAAAAGTTCCACGTGTTTGTGGGCAGCCAGCACAAATAATTCTGAAAATGTTAAATGTTGAACAGCAATAATGTTTTGATTGCTGTAGTCTGAATTTGTAGTTTTACTAGAAGGGGTCACACAGGTAGAACATGAGGAATGAGGACCTTTGTGCCGTGAAGGTAAAGCCCACACTTTCTGTCAGGACCCACTGAAGTCGGTGTCTCTTGCTCCCCTCCATGCACTCAGGCTTCTCTGCAAGTAGCTGGGGTGGCACTTTTCATCCATGATCGTGGCTCTTTCCTTAGCATGGCCCGTGTGTTTCCCCTTACTTGGTTTGTTTTGCCAAGTCCAGAGGAAGGCCTTACTTGGCTTTTGTCATTGTCCAGTTCACTACACATTTGCTCCCATTGATCAGTCAGCTTCTTCTGTCAGGTATGCTTAGGGAAATTGTATTTTCCCAAGCTAGCCTGTCATTTCTGTTTATGAAGAAACCTCATGAGCTCACCTCACTTAATCCACCTAACTATTTTGTTTTCCTCTGACTCGGGTCTCCCTCTGTGCCCTCAGGTAACGTTTTTCAACATTAAGGTTCACCATCCTTGGCTGCCCTGGTTGAAGGGAGAGGGGGAAAGACAGACAAGAGTACTTCTCTCAAAACAGCCTAGTCTTTGAAAACTCTCTGTAACAAAAGAAATATCTCCAGCTACAAGGACCATCTCACTGCATACCTGCTGAAAGTGACAGAGAGGAGTTCTCCTGTTCTCTGTGTGGAAGAAACAACACTTTTCTTCCCCATGCCAAACATTATTTTTTGAGTCTGACAGGGCTGTTCTCTCATTTTTGAGGTTACATGGTACATCTGTATCCAAATGCTGCCTCTGCTGAGTGCTCTGTACAAATACAGTTTTCCAATAGTGGCTTTTGGAATCTGCTTTCACTTTTATGCCTCTGCTCTACCACTGTCTCATTCCTGAACTGGACAGAGGAAGGACAGTCAGTCTCTGGCACATCCATTTCTCAGCCTCTCCCCATATGATCAGTAAGTAAACTGGTTCATACAGTAAATTTCAGGTCAGGGAATATAACCCAGTGACCAGGAGCCATCTGTTCCCCCACTGACCATATTCCTAGTGAAAAGTTATCTCAGAATATATTTTTGTCCTTCGTGTATTTTTTTTATTTGTATGTTCTGCTGAACCAGAAGTTGCACTGAAACCTGTAAGTAGCATTGTGTGCAAGCGTACCTACACGTAGGAAGTAGGGAAATACTCATTCTCAACAGGCAAATGTGGCTTCTTCTGAACTTCACTTATCAAATGACAGAAAGTTTTTCTTGTATTTTTTAATCATGTGACAAACACAAGAAAAGATGCAGACTTCAGGAGGCCTCTAAATGCAGGGGAAGGATTATAACCTATCTGGACTCCATAGGTACATTGCAGTCACGTCTGAAAACAAGAATGAATTGTGGAGTGCCTTAGAATCTGAAATCCTTCATAATCTTGGTACTTCAGTTCAAATTTGTTTCCAGTAGTTCACTTTTCTGTGTTTTTTTTTAATTATTTTTGATAATGCAGTTTGATTATTTAAACATTATTAATTTTTCAAACACTTAAAGGTTTTACTATGAGGATCAAGAAAACTGACTGTTCTTACCATATGTTCACTCTGTTGGCATAGGCTTCTTTTAAAAAACATTTCTTATTTCTGACTGTTTCTTACGTGTCAGGTGTGTCTCAGCTGTGCAGCCCAGAGAACAGGGTGGTTATCTCGGGGTCACAGTAGTGTCACAGACACACCCCCTGTCCCTGACGTGCTGACTGACGCCCTTACCACAGATGCACTGGCCTCACTGTCAGCCTAGGTATTCCCAGTCCATCTGGCCAGCCAGATGGTGCCAGAGCATCCCCAGCAGAGCCATCTCTGCACAGAAACAGCCTCTGGAGCAGCTGTGTAAAAAAAAAAAGTTCCACTTTGAGGTATCAGTGAGCACCAGAGTGGCTTGTGTGACAGGATCCAGCCCCCACTGACTCTGCCCCTGCAGCCTGCTCTCACCATCACTAGGGCCAGCCTTCAAGGACCTGCCTTCAGCCTCACAAAGCTGCTTCGTGTTGTGCAGAATAATAAGGACACTGAGGAGAGCAGGAGAAAGGGGAATGGCTGTTTCATCCTGTGGCTTGGTTTACTACAAAGCAGGAGGAAATCTGGTTTTGAATCCTGCAGTGCTTCCATGCTTCACACGGCGCTTCTTTATTCCTGTCTGGCATACTCTGGACAGAAGCACATGGCAAGGTGCTGGTCAGCAGTGAGCCCCACGATGCACACAGGTATTGTTCTACTCTGTTAGCCCTAATAAACTCATGCACAGCTTGCCTGACAGCACCAGATCTGTGGAGTATGTGCATCCCAAAAGGGCATGGTGTGGCCAGGAAGTCAAGAATTATCTGAAAGCACCAGACTTAGTGTGTATGCATTGAGAAGTAAGTGGCTCACAGATGTCTGGGATTTCTTGCACTTTAGCAGATTTTCCAGATTGTGGTGGTGTAGCTCATCAAGTTGCCATCTGAAATCCCAGATAAATAGGAATGTCTAAGAAAAGCTAAATTAGATGTGTGAAATGCCTGTTTTAACAATGCTGCTGTTGGACAAGGAGGGTTCCCTTCCCTCCAATGGCTGTCTGACACTAATGTGCCTCTTTTAGTCTCTAGCCCCAGTATTTGTTTGCTTCAGGAATAGTCAGGCACCTCCTTGTGATGAATAATCTTGGTTCTGTGTTCCAAGGCAGGGAATGTGGGTCTGAGCAACTTTAAACAGAGAAAACTGAATCCAGCTCTCCCACACAGTCCATGGGATAAAGGGAGAATGGGTCAGCAATCCCCCTGCTTTTTACTGTGACACTGCTTAATTTAAAGCTTAATTTAAAGACTTTAAAAGGTCTCACACACTTAAGGGAAGGAAATGGCTGTGAATACCAATGCATCACAATCTTTTGTGTTGAAAAGTAAAATGTGAACAATCAAACAGAGGGTGAGACATCTCCATCACCTTGTTCTGTTGGCTTCCTTAGGAGCCTCATTTGCTCACCAGCTTTGCCACCTCCAATCTAGAAGCAGAGCTCAGGGCCACAACCCTCCTCTCACCAGGCAAGTGACCAAAGCCTGCAAAGCTGAGCACATTGGCCCTTGCTCCTTTTTGGAGATTCAATTTCCAGCCACTCCCTCTTGCTAGCACCTAAAAACCTCCAATATCTGGGGTATTATTAAATATCTAGGGCTCTATCGTGACATTTCTGAGAAGAAAAAATGTCTACCTTTTGTAAAAATTAGAGCTGAGTATCTGAAACACCAAAAAGAAAATTGCAACAGTAGGAAGTGCTGAGAAAAGGTATGATAAAAACACATGGGCTCTTTTCAGAAGTTTTGAGGGCAAGGCTTTTAATCTTGAATAAATTCTTTTTATTTTATTAATAGCATTTTCTTTCTCAGAACATGCATTTATCTCTTTTCCTATACACAGATTGTAAAATATTGCCTAATCTTGTCTGAAGAGGAAACAGAGGATTAATACTTTGCTCTTTTAACAAAATCTTCTGTAAATTGTTTGATAAATCAAAAACCCTAAAGTCATTTATGTTCTTATAAACAGAGTAAATTTGGAGCACATTGATTTCTCTCAATTTAATATAACTATAAAAGCCAACCAATGTTTTATTTAGCTAGACTATTGACTCTCTTGACTTGGTTAGTGATTTTATTTGTTTTATAAATACCAAGAAAGTGTTTACACATTACTTTATGTGGAGTGGTACTCCCTCACATTCTGGGGAGATGAGACACCAGTGGTAGCTCCACAGCCCGTGTAAAGTCCAGTAATAAAAGCAATGTCAGATGGGAAGGGCCAAAATTAAACCTCACAAGTTTTCTTTTTACTGTCTTCCCAGTGCTGCTGGGGAGATTACTGAGGAAAATGACAGCCAGCCACTACTGCCAAATGTCTGTATGCATTGTTTGTCAGACTTGTTCCAGCTTAACCACCCATTCACATTGCTCCATCATCCATTAATTTTTTTCCTTCACTTTTTCTGAAACAAATTTATATCTCAATTATGAACACTGGAATGTATCTTCATTCTTGTTTCCTTGCCAACCTGAGATTTGGATACTGAAATATAAAGTTGCAGAGGTACTAGTCTTCCCTATTTCTTTATTTCTGGTCAGCCTTCATATAATCTAAAGAGTGTACACATTGCAGTCAAAGAGGTAAAAGCAACTCATGTAGACATCTCTGAGCTGAATTTTAATGAGAAAAATACTTCATCTGCAGGGAAGGAGGAAAAGATTGCCTTTGCACAAACAGAATCATTAGCAACATAGAAGATCATTTCAGTGTAACTAATGTGACTTCAGGGAAGTTCCGCCAGTTTTTATTAGTCATGAATTCTCCTTCATTTTCCTCTAAATTATTATTTCTGCAGTCAATTGCTACTAATGAGGTAAGTTATATATTTGGTGGTGAAAAATCATGAATGCCCAAAGTATCTGTTTCCTTGTTTAACCAGGCTGACGTAGCCCCTGCTGTGACACCCAAGCACTGTGTCAAACCACACTCTGCTGCCTGGGTTGGGCATTCGTTGCCTGAGAGTGGTCCTGGAGAACCAGGAATTTACAAAGCCTAAGCTTTGATTTCTCTACTTCCTTTTCCTCCCAGAGGGCTTTGAAATATTCTTTTCTTATTTCTCTATGTGGAAAGTAGTAGCTTTCCACATCTTTCTGTGCTGATGTTTGAGATAGTAAATGTTTTATTTCAAAAAATGCTGTCCATCTCTCCTTCATCATTCAAACTCTTCTCACCATAGGGCTGAACAAATCATATTCTTCTGACTCCTCTCCTGTGCTACATCCTCTCACTGGCTTTTAAGCAAAATTTCATCTGAAATTAAAATACCACTGATAAAATTTGTAAATATCTTATATAGTTCTATCTCATATTTACTCATCTTCTCTATCACAAAAAATACATTCCATTAGGTGAGTACACTGATAGTACTTAGGAAGTAAATCAGGTCCTGACCTAGATCTTGTGCTGAGTGAATCAATGACAAGACAACTGCTGCTTGTAATGGGCTGTATATGATGTGACATCCAGAACTTCCACACCACTGTCCCTGCAGAAAGGGATGACAATGCACCTGGTGCATTTCCAGATTGTTCTTTAAGGCCAAGAATAAACTGTAACTTTTATACTTTTGTACTTCCTTCCTTCCCTGGTCTACTAAGACTCCTTGGAAATGCTTGTGACTCTTCTGTTACTTTGGTGCAGGATCCATAGGGGAAAAGAGTACTAACCTAAGAGAAGATCTGCTGTAGCCATGCAGCTTTTTCAGGTTTTCAGGAAAATAACATGTTCCAGTCTTGGCCACTTAAGGCTGAGCTGGTACCATCACTAACCTGCCCTGCCTTTTGCCCAGGACCCTCATGAGCAGAAGAACAAGTTCAATTGCAGGCATTCAGCCAGCAGTCAGAGATGTCCTTGTATAAACCTGAGGGTGCCTACGTAAGCAGATTCCTTCTTGGGAAGCAGCCCAGAGGATTATTCTTTGGAGAATGTGGAGGGTGTTTTGTAGTCTCTGGGCTGTCTGTCCTGTCAAAGTCCGTGAACAGTGGGACGTCTGATTCCCTTGAGGTGTGTAAACCTCAAGAAACAATTAACATGATATTCTGAAATGGAAAAGAAAATACTTTGGAAAAAAAAGCCTGATTTTAATCTGTTGTTCATGGATCTCAGTTATCTACAGGCCACAAAGCCAAGCCTTGCCTTCTATGGTAATGTAAAGATGAGACAGGTGACTCTTCTCTTCTTTTACCTATGTATTTGTTTGTTTGTATTCATGGTGATGCTAACAATAAACAAGTAGACTCTGAATTAACATCACTGAAGTGGAGAGGAGTTTTGGCTCAGGCCCACTGAAAAGAATTTTAGTGTAGCACAGATGTTCCCAAAGGGCAATGCTAGATTTTCCTATCTAATGCTTTTTCATTTCCCTCTACACTAACTCACAGAAAGACAATGGCAATTCAGCATTTAACCTGAAGATGGGAATCTTTCCATTGTGTCTGGATCGTCTGGTGGTGTGAACTGCATGCTTCCCATTTATTCTTCATGAGGGGACATGAGAGGCATAAAACCTGCTGTGATTCCACAGCTTCTACCCAGAGCTAGAAAGCAGGTGTTCCCAAGCATTTGGAGATGGGGTGTTGGAAGTAAGATTATTGTCTGACGAGACTGTGCAAGGAAATTCTATCTGTTCATTAAGTGCCGTGCCCTCAAGGGCATTTCTGTCAATGGTGGGGTTGTTGCATTCCTAGATGTGCCCCTTGATAGGTACAGGTACAACTAGGAGTAGAAATTGTGGCCTGAGAGGCTACAACTACAAGTAGCTAAAGGTCAGCCCAAAATAAGTATGCCTTGAAACTCAATTGATTAACCTGGTAGATGAAACTGGGCTCCCCAGGTTTACTAAAGCCAAAAGTTGACCTGCATATATATTAGCAGGAGCACTGAACATACATTAACTACATAGTACAATTAGTGTAATTACATATATCTGGATACATAATAGTGTAGTCTAAGTACTGCATTAATATTTTTCTATCTTTAGAATATATGCCATCTACAGGAAGATTTAATCACTTTGTGAGTGCAAAATACTGAACGTCTGATGCTGTCACTTAATGGTTTAAACTCTCTAATCCCGTAGCATATAAATTCTCATTGTTTGCTTGTACATGGAGTGGCATTTGTGTCAGAGGCCTCTAATGCCTTGGGTTAATGCCATCACCTCTAAGCATGGCTACCCTTGAAGCCTAGTGAGATGTTTTAAAAGGCAGAATGCAAATATACCAGGACCATGTCTCATGAGCAGAAGATGTTGTGGGAACTGTAGTAAATGATGAGTCTCTCACCTCCTGCACTGTAAAAAATCTCAAAGAAATTATCTGGGTGCTTTAGGAACACTATGCAGTGTGAACTTTAAGTAGTCTTCTGTGAAGACTAATTTTGATTATTAAACTCTTCTAGAACCTCTGTGACTAAAGAGTTACTGTAGTGCAGTTGACACATCATAGTATATTTGAGAGATGGGATAATTATGTTGTCATCAGACTCCAGTGGAATATTTTTGCATTTACTTCAAACTTTAGGAAATCATTTAATTTAAAATTAAGGGGTTTAATTTTAAAATATCTATTCAAAGGTATCTACAATTGTTTTTACAAATGTGTTTCTTGAAGATTGGTTTAAGTGCTTTTTTATTTCTTGATGTTGAATGAGGTTTATTGCCATTATCTATTTACATTATGATCTCAGAATAATCTGATCTGTATTAAAAAAATAATAATTCTGAGAGAACTTATTGCGGCAACTTTAAGTGTACACTGTAGGCAAATCATCCCTGTTTGAAGTTTATGCTTTTCTTTACCTATTCATTATGTCATTTTCAATAGAAAAAAATACAGGATGCTGTGGTTCTGAAGGGAAACAGACTTTGGGAAATTGCAACAGATTTAGCAGTTGGCCAGAGGAGGGAGTGAGGCAGCCTTTGTGGCTGGCCCAAAGTGAAATATAATAGCTATTTTGGCAATCTGCTTTTGTGCAATTAAACCTTGATTAATCCAATAATAAGAACAATAGGTTATTTTTTTTCCTCTTTAAATGAAGACAACTCTCATGAATCAGTAGGGATTCATAAGTATTAAAGGTGGTAAAAGTGAGGCACACCCGAGCTCACAGCTAAAAATTTTGTAGTGCACTGGGGATTCGTAACTCTCCCTGTGTTGAAGTAAATGAATTTGCATGCAGGAGGAGCTCTGTTTATTGTGGGTTTTAAATAGTGCTCCAAGAGCATTAGCGAGATTTAAAGTCAGGCACAAGTACAAAGCAGAAAAAAAACCACTATTTTTTTCTTCAGTTGTGTCTCAGCTTCCAGGCAGCATAAAGATAATGAGCACCTTCCATGCATATCTATATAGCCAAGGGAGTAATGCTGGTACAGCACTGAGAGAAAAGCTCTTAAAATTTCTAATCTACTCCTGCTTCTTAATGGGTAAAAAGGAAAGCTGGTGTATTAAAATTACCATGCAATCAACTTTGTGTTTATGTCAGAATTCATTATTGCCTGTTAACACTGCTGCTATTTGATCATAATTAATAATAGGAAGGACAAAATTGCATTACACAAAAATGGAGGAAATATTCTGACTATGAAAGGAAGGAGCTGGCTGGGGGGTAGAATAAAAGGGAAACCAGGACTGTGTTAAGGGGAAGAACATCAATCTTCTAAAGTAATTACGTGTTATTTACTATTCTAGTGTTTTCTTGGCTGTCATTCTGTAGATCTTTAAAGATGCAGAAAACAGAAATTATCACATATTTTTGTAACCTGAAGATACTAATCTCTGTCTATAGAAATTGGGACTATGTTAAAGCAGTTTTTCTGTTGTTACCTACTTGGGTGCCTAGCAGTTACCTTGCTACCTATGGTCAGTGCAGAAAAAATAGCAGAGATCTTTCTTCCAAGTCCAGCAGGTGTAAGCTTGAAGTAAGTTGGCTCTATCTAGAGGAAGATCCCTTGTTTTCTTCTGAAGACATATGTCTAAGTGACAATGATATAAAAGTGTTGCAGCATTGACAAACTTGCTGGGTTTATGCATAGCAGGGCTCAAAAGCCACTTGTTGCCAATAAAAGTTTGGGTCAGAGTGGTCTGACCATCATGCTCCCAAGCAGCCTGTTGGATGGTCTCTTGTGGTTAAATGTTCCAGATGCTGTGGCTGCTGTGCAGGCTGTTCTGCAGCTTGAGAGGCACCATATAGATCCTTTATTCATCTCTTGTCATCCCCAGAGCTCCCTCTGCTTCATGACATTTCCTGCTGTCACCTGTTGCCAAGCCACCAAGCCTGTGGCCAGCATGGGGGCAGTGGCAGCTGCCCTGGGAGGCTGCTGCCACCCAGCCACTTACAAACTGTTTGGCCCTGGAGGTGTCTCTGGTGGTAGCCCCCACGCCTGCAGAAGATCTAAAGAAAAGCTGGTATGGAACAGTATGAAAACAAGATGTGGTGCTGACAATGGCTCATCTTATGGACTGTGCTGATTTAGATAAAACTGCATTTCTTTTTAGCAAGGCACCACTCCAAAGAAAACATTCAGGCTTTTCTTTCTTATGGTGGCAGCTTCATCTTAAAGGCCAAGAGTGTATTTTTAGACCCACCTTCCTCCCTTGTGCATGTGCTTAAAGGCTGTTTGAACTGATCACTTGATATAATTGTCCCTCTTTGGTCTGATATCAGGGAAGGAGGGTAGGAGAAAAACGATCACATCTGCCAGTAATTAAAAAGTAGATCTATTTCAGAAAAACTCCCCTGCTTTTAACATAGGCCTATGATACATGGTGAGAAGCCTGTTCTGCTCTTTTAGTATTCAATCTCATAGCTCTTTAGACTTGATTTCAAAGTGTTTATTTGCATCCTTGTTGAAATACTGCTTCTTTTCTAATCTAATCTAATAACTAATGCAATTCGTTAAGGTTATGGCCATTACGTTTTCCACATCTATGAAGCATTGTTAGAGCAAATGGAGAGGTGGCAGCTATTTGCACCAGTGAGGCTAATGAAAGGCAGAGCACATTTACATTTCCAGATATTTCACCAACATCCACAGCACACAGCAGGCCAAATTTAGCCAAGTGCAGCTTCTAGCAAGTAGCTGATACATCCCAGAAAGTCTGTTTTAAACATGGTTCCATTTGTACACCAAGCATGAGCTGACTGTAATTGGAGCACAGGTGAGTGTAGATTGCTGTAGTAACAGGACTTACATGTGTTTAAAATGTGGTGTGTCTGTAAAAGCTGGCAATAAGTATTTAGAGTCAATATGAGGGCACTGGTATTAAGAAGAAGCACCAGTGAAGGAAGTGATGAAGCAGTCCTTTTTCTAACCCTTCACCTAATTTAATTTATACAATCTGCCAGGGTTTTAGCTTTAAGCCTGGATTAAAGCCCCAGATTCAGTGCTGGGATAAACTGAATTCCACAGGACTTGTGCCCATTCATACAGAGTTAGTTCCTGTAGAATAATGATGTGCCTTTCCACTGATAATTTCAGTATTTTAGTGCCAAGTTACAGTCCACAGACACTTGCTTAATATTCTTGCTTCACTAGGTGTAAAACTGGCACCTCCAAGAGCTCCCCTGCTCTGGACAGTTTAATATGTCATTGCAAGATTCCAAAAAAATAAGGGACTGGCTGTCAGCATTTTGTCTGGATCATTTCCCAGCCCTACAGTGCTCTCTAGCAGATGGCTGCATCCATGTCCTCTCCAGCCAACAGAACTTGCTGGTTATACCTGGATGAAAGCTCACAGAGCTGTGGCCATCCCGGGATGTGACTGAGGCACTGATGTCAGTGAGAGCCACGGAGCTGCACGGCTCTGCCTGCGTCAGCCAGGGGATCAGGGCTTCAGAAATAGCAGGCAGCCAGCAACACCAGACATTGAGACTCAATCTACTGGATCTATTTAGGTTTTGGGGCCTTTCCGGAAAAAAAAAAAAAAAACCAACCAAAATCTTTTCTCAGCCCAGCCCTTCACCTCCTACATTCTTCCCTCTTTGGCCCTAAATTTCTTAGGATCAGTTTGCATGTTTGTTCTGTATAAGCAGGGCAGCTGCATCCGGGGCATTTTTGCCTGTTCAGGGCTTTTCTTCTTTCCAGTTCAAAGTTTTTCTCCTTCATTTAGCAAGTCATTTAAGGGAAGCATAGATGTAAGGGTGTGCTTGCTTGCTTATTGTATGTACATGACAGAGCACTTATATAATTTTTGAACATTTACTTGCTCACTGATCCTATAGAAGATAACTGCACCTGACATTTTGTATTTCCCTGCTAGTTGGGTTTCTGGAAAAGCTTTTGAGTTCATTAACATGAAAATGACAGGAGAAATTCCTGTAGTTCTTTTCCCCATCAAATCTCTGCAGTAACAGAACATCCTGTACTGTTTTGTTTTTCAGGTTGATGGCTTCCTGACGCTTCTTTTTGGCCTGGCTAGCATTAATACCCTTACAGTGATCAGTGTGACACGCTATATCAAGGGCTGTCATCCTGAGAGAGGTAAGGAATAAAGGCAAGTCCAGTTCTGCCTTCACTGAACCTGGTGCAAATCTATATTTCTCTCAGTCACTATTATCAGTCAGGCAGGTTATATTAAATATAAGTTAAATGCATTGAAAACCAGGACATAATATAGTCATTTGGATTACAAACATGTTTTCATAAAATCCTTCAGGGTTAACTCCAGTAAGAGCCAAATTATTACAATAATAATAATGTGCTTGGGTCACCATGGGTAAATTCGTCCTCGTGCCAAAGATACCACAGGTACTGCTAACCCTCTGTATTCCTCAAAATATGACTCAAATTGCTCCTAAGTTACACATCGTTGTCTGGATCTCACTGAAAAAAATTCCATCTTCTATGAGATGATGTTTGAGAAGTTTCCAGTCAGGGATCAGATCAATTTTCATGCCTTTGTTGCAAGTGGCTTGCACCATCATCCATGCAGGAATCTATCAATGTCTGCAGGGAAAGTACAAGTAAGTGTAAGCACATGGGATGCATCAGATGAGTTTTTCTCTTTACTAGCACGAGGAATATTTGCTGTGAGAAGAACTTCTGCAGGGAGGCAATTTTTTCTGCAGGAAATTCTTCTGCAGTTTGGTGTAATGATAGTCTTGTTGAAATTAACTTTCAGCAGAAACTGCTGCTGGAGCTGATAGAGTCTGGCTGTGATGTAATCCTACATCTTCTATTCCTTGCATGTAAGAAGTCATATTTAAACCCCACATTTCTCTTTTGTGAAGCTCTGCCACATATCCATCTGATGGTGCTCATAATTTATGTTTGAATCTCAAGTACATCTGAGCAAGTACCCAGTATAACATCACAGAAATTTTGAGGAACAGAAATTGGTGGATGCATAAATATTTCCCACATAAATGAAGAAATAACCACAGTGTATGGCAACTTGAATCTTTTGTATTGAATGGTTAACACAGTCTGAGCTATTTTCTCCTTTTTAACAGGGAAAAAACTTGAAATAAGTAAGAAAATCCCCTGAATTTAGGTTTATCTTGTTCATTTTTTGTAAAGTATAACTCTTTCCTTCATTTTACAGAATCGCAAAGCATAAGTCTAACATAGAATTCGCTAATTCCAGAGTGCTCAGCAACCTCATTGTCTCCTGTTTAAAAAACATTCATTTCCCCTCTTCACTGGTAACACAGGCCTGACAGATGATTCCAAAATCAAAGTTTTCTTATGAATATGCATTTTTCTGTCTTAATACTTTTTAATAGCTGTGTTTTACTTTTTAACTGGAGGTATAGGAGTGCATTTGGGTTTCAGAGCTATGTTTGCCTTCCCAAGTACTATTTTCTGACCCAAGCATGCCATTGCAGGTCACTGCATCAGCAACAGCAGCATGTCGGTGGCTCTGGTTCTCATCTGGGTGGCAGCTTTCTTCTGGTCTGCAGCTCCATTGCTTGGCTGGGGCAGTTATACAGGTAACAGGTACCTTCCAGTTGTACTCACTTGGCACCTCTCCACTCAACAAAGATACTTACCTTTCTTTCTTGCTGCTGGTGATAAACCAGACTGATTATCAGTGGAACTGAGAAAATCAATCATCAAGTGTGACGTAGGCACAGAGCGTTGCCTGCTCTGGTATCAGCTATAAAGAGATTTTTTTGGAGACATCATAGGAAAGACTTGGACCAAGTGCATATTGCCTATGGAAAAAGAGAGGCCAGAAATACTTGGCATGGTTAAGCAGTGAGATAAAGAAAACTATCAAAAGACATCCTTCAAAAATTGTCAAGTTTAGGAAACCAGCAAAGAACACAAGTTCCAGCAAGTTAAACTTGAAACTATAATAAGACAAGCCAGAAAGATTTGGCAAAACTATTTGTTGAAAATATGAAAGCTTACATAGCACAGGAACTCAAAGGTGTTGGGAAGTTTATCAGTCCAAGAAAGAATTAAGGTGCAAGATAAGGCCATATCAAAAAAGGAGGGTGAGGAAAAAAAGGGAAAAAAATTGTATAGTGAATACTGCAGAAATTCAGTGGCTAAGGCATGTAACAGACCAGCAAATTTCTTCATGGGGGAAAGATGGAGAAATTGCCTCAATTTAAGCCTGTAAGAATTCAACAAAACAAGTATCCAGGAACAAATGGTAATGATACAGAAGTCCCAACAACTGAAATCATGTGGCTGACATTGTCTAGCAGTCACCTGTCTGGATCTTGTAGGCCTCTGCATTGTTTGAGAAGCCATGAAGTCTATGCAGACTTACTGAAGCAGCTATGTGCATATATTCTCTTACTTACTAAGTACATGAGCTTTGAGGTACCTCTGGACCCTTGAAGTATGGTTGTGAGAAAAGCAGGCATTCCTATGGTTGGTTAAATGTTCTATCCTTCACAAACCAAAATACTCTCAAGATATTAGGCTCAATGGACCTTTGGTTTGAGACAAATTCAAACTGTTTATTAGACTGTCTGAATTTTATGTCGTATTTTTGCATTCTGGACATGTCATAAACTTGGTTGTTTTAGACTTGTAATTTTCTGTGTATCTTCTGGTGATCTGTATTCTTTTTATATTAATCTACCAGCTCTTCATTTATAGGGGGATTTCTGATGTCTGGTTTTGGCCTTAAACTGGAGTCAGGGACTTCTTGGGCGACACTACTTTGTCAGGACATTCAAGTGCCTCCGTGGACCCTTTTTGAATTCAATTCTTTGACAGTGGTTTTCAAGACTGCTTCTAGGAGTGCTTTCCCCTACTGAGACTCACAGGAATTTTGGGTTCCTGGGCTGTCTGTCTCTAAACTCAGCTGCAGTGAGGGCACCCACTGAGATGAGGGAGCCCAGCAGTAGCAGGCACCAGCAGACCACAGCACACTACAGCTGGCTGCCTCAGGGCTTTCACCACTGCACAATATCTTCAGGGGCCCCAGACACAAATGATTTTTGGGAAAGCCACTTGTTTGTGTCCCTGAGGAGGGGGAAAACATAGCTCTAAATTCTGACTTGCAGAAAATCAGTCAATTTTTTTTTCCTGTCATATGGAGGCTGGTTTCATTTTTCAGGCAGAAGTTTTCAAAAGCAGAAACCCAGAACCAAGCCAGATTTTATGGTTATATTTTTGAATTTTGAGGTCTACTGACAAAAAAGGCAAAGGAGAGAAAAATCTATTTCTATTACAGAACACATTCAGACAGCAACATCTAGAGCTTTTGGTGATAAAAATACCAAGTTATTTTTGATGAGAATCACAAAAGAGATTTTAAACTTTTGCTCATTTAATTCCTGCTGTTTAAATCTCCTATCACCTGTGAGGAATTAAGGCAATTTTTTTTCTTCAAAATTACCACTGGATGTTAGGGAGGGATCTCCTGCTAAGTCATGTAGTCTTCACCTGTATTGCATCTCTGGGACCTGTTAATACTTGACTTACCTAATTCTGATTCATGCTTCATTTATTTCTAATTCAATTTGTTGCCATAGCTGTCAGAAGAAAAAAAAAAAAAAAAAAAAAAAAAGCTTTTTCCACTTAAAAAGAAAAATATGCAACTCACTATCTAAAGAAAAATCTCCAAAGTTATAAAACTCAGGTTTTCTATCAGGACATCTTTGCAAACACATCAGGGGACCTAAAGAACTAAACTGTTACTCATAAAAGTGTTGGAGCCAGAGACTACACATTATTCCCACTGCCTTTTCCTTAAGCCCCTGATCAGTCAGTGTCTCACTAGTTGTAGACCCTGCAATCTGCCTGACTTCAGTTTTTAAAAGTCTGCCCCTCTGTGTTGCAGCACTGTGTGTTTCCCATTTATCAAAAGGTCGAATATCTTTCCAGTATTTATGTGTTTTATCTTCTCATAATCTTTATCATTAGCTGTATCAATTTAGTCTCATGGCTCTCACTGCAGCAGAAGTTTCATTACCTCAAGGAGCCTCAATATTCTTATTTCCTGCTTAGTTATCTAAGTAGTGACTTTTTTATATTTGGCTTATTGTCTATGGAATTTCTTGTTGTGCTGTTACAGTGCTCATCTTAGGAAGTTACCATGTAAAGGATTATGACAAATAAGAGTACATATCACTCAGGGATATAAAACTTTTTTTTTAAATAAAACGTCAGAGTTTCCTATCCTGAAACAAGTTTGTGCATTATGGATTTACACTGGCAGTACAAACTCGACAGAATGATAATACATACTAAAATTCGTTACAGTCTAAATGGTCTTGAAAAATTGTTTATGTAGGAAATAATGTCATGTCTCATTAAATCAGAAAGATCAATCCATTCTGTAGTGCTTGACAGAAGAAAAATACAGCATTTTAACTAATAAATTAATTGCTCAAAAGTAGATAAATATTCTAAAAATGCTAACCAACATATTCTTGCTTTCCAGATCGCATGTATGGCACCTGTGAGATAGACTGGGCAAAAGCCAACTTCTCTACAATCTACAAGTCCTACATTGTCTCCATTTTTATCTGCTGTTTTTTCCTACCTGTCACAGTCATGGTCTTCTCATATGTGTCCATCATCAACACTGTCAAACTAAGCCATGCATTGACAGGCCTGGGTGATCCCACAGACAGACAGAGGAGAATAGAGCGGGACGTCACCAGGGTGAGCTGGGGTTTCATGTCGGCTGGGATTCCTCTCAATGAAATCTGCCAGTCCAAAAATTGATCTCAGCCAGAACAGGAGAGAACAAAACCAATCAATGCATTTCCTTTCTTTATAACTCTAGTGACAGAGTCTGAAGTCAGTGAAGAATATGAGGTTTGTTTAAAATTTCTGCTGCACCAATTGGTCAATAGCTGGTGCATAACATTTGAAAAATCATCTAAATTGGAGTGGGTTATATAGCACAAACCCCAGAAATTTGGTTTGGCATGTGCTCTTTTCTTTCAGAAAAGAAAGAAAACTACTTCTGAGCATACTCAGAATCTAGAGTGGAGATTTCAGTTTACTTACTATTTAGTTAAGTCTACCTGAAACCCTCTGTGTTCATATAAACATATGGGAATGTAGCTATTTTCATTCTGTTAGATGAGGTGTTTCTCAATCACACCACCATGCCAAAATTCAGTATGTAGCTCCTAGGTCTGCCTGGCTGCATCAAAACAAACCATTTGTTTGCCCATATCCTCCTATACCCTCAGGGCAATCCTAATATCTAAGCTAAACCTACTGTCCTTCCTTCCAGCCGAGTGTTCAAGTTACTATTCTCAGTGTTCTGCTCCCCTGATGTACTCTTCCAAAATAGATTTAAGATTCTTCTTCTTCTGTCTTTTAGGTTTCTATTGTCATTTGCACAGCCTTCATTATTGCATGGTCACCATATGCTGTCATCTCTATATGGTCTGCCTACGGCCACCCTGTGCCCAACCTCACCAGCATCCTTGCCAGTTTGTTTGCTAAGTCTGCTAGCTTCTACAATCCCATCATCTACTTTGGAATGAGCTCCAAGTTTCGAAGGGACATTTTCATCTTGTTCCATTGTGCCAAGGAAGCCAAGGACCCTGTGAAGCTCAAACGTTTCAAAAACCTCAAACCAAAGCAGCCACAGCCTTCTCAGAAAGAGGAGAAGTATGCACCAAAAATGCACCCTGCACCAAGCCCTGATTCTGGGGTGGGGAGCCCAACCAACACCCCACCTCCAGCAAACAGGGAAGTGTATTTTGGTATTCTTGATACACCATCCAATAACCCCAATATTGAATGTGATAGATTGTAAGTTTTGTGGCTGCTTAATACACACACACTTTGTGTTCAGGAAGACCCTCTACAGAGCACTGCTTGAGAAATTTACTAATTCCCATTCCATCTGTTTCTTGCTATAGCACTGATGACTATGCAACTCAAGCAAATCAGATGGTAAACGGATATTTTCCTTCTATGTAGGTACAAAATGCTCCAAAGAACATTAAAATGTGGGCAGCACACCCAGTGCCAGAAACACTTGGTTTTCACATGCATGCAGGAGAAGAAAAACTGACTTCAGGAGAGCAGGCATTAGCTAGCAAAATTAACTAATATGTTGCTATCCAAATTTCATCAGTTCTGGACTACATTTCCAAATATGTCTTTTGCTCTCCAACAGTCACAGCCATAGATGATTGTTTTAACTCTGTGGTACTTCACAGCCATAGTTGTAGGAGAAGGCAAGCCCTGCTGAGATTGCTGTGGAGCTCCAAAGGCTGCAAGGTGGCAGAAAAAGCCATGTTCCCCCTACAGGGTACCCAGGTGCACTCACCACAGGGCTGCCAGGCCCCACAAGCACTTCATGGGAGTGTGTCTGATCATAGAGAATATTTTGTGTTGGGAAGGAACCTTACAGATCATCTTGTTTCAACCCCCCTGCCATGGACAGGGACACCTTCCTCTGGACCAGGTCAGAGCCCCATCCAACTTGGCCTTGAATGCTTCCATGGATGGAGCACCCACAGCTTCCCTGGGTAACCTGTTGCAGTGTCTCACCACCCTCACAGTAAAGAATTTCTTCCCAATATCTAGTCTACACCTACTGTCTTGCAATTTAAAGTCTTTCCCTCTTGTCCTATCAGTTCTAAGAAGTCCCTCTCCATCTTTCCTGTAGGCTCCCCTTTTGCACTGGAAGGCTGCTGTAAGGTTTCCCCAAAGCCTCCTCCAGACGAAACAGCCCCAGCTCTCAGCCTGTCTTCATAGATGGCCTTCATAGGCCATCTTCTGATGGCCTGTGCCTGACTCTGTGTGTGTCTATGCAAGGACTAGGAGTTGTAATATATTGAAAAGACTAGCCTGGTATTTTCTAGTCACTGTAGTCTGAGCAGTGGCTTCATATTCTCCTCACTGGTTTGCAGAATTATTTCCACCCCCACTGACCTTCCTGGTGAGCAGGGCCAAGCTGTGGCATTCTGATTCAGGAAAGCTGGCCTTTGATTTTACTGATCTGTCTCCAAACTGACTGGTTTTCTACCTTCCTCTGAAGGTGGAGCAAGAGATGTACAGGTAACAAAACCAAACTGACTTAGGTTTTAAGAGTCCTCATGAGGTGTGTCATCAGAGCTATTTACAAAATTTAATCAACAGTTCACTTTTGCTTCTAAAGAAAGTGTGTTACCTGCCCATGGGTAAAAAGTGACTTTTCTGTAAGCCCAACTAAGCAGCAACTAAGGCTAATGATGCCAGACTACCAGATATTACAATATCCAGTTATATCACCAAGTTTATTTTACAGAATCAAAATGAGGAGATATGTTTTCATAATTCCTCATCTTGTAAATTAACTGTATACTCAAAGACTTCTTTTAAAGTGTCTCTGTGTTAGCCATGGAAATTATGGATTCATTTAGTGCCATTTGCAACTTAAATAGGGGAAAAAATAAAAAAGGAAAAAACAGTAACACTCTTTCCTAACCTCTGCTATTACAAACTTTTGAAATCTTGCTGCCTGGGTGTGCTGAAATGTAGTTGTTTTGCAAAAATATGCTCTTCCAGATGTGTTTCTTGGGAAAGTTACTAAGGGAGCCCACCTCCACTTCCCCCCATTACTCTATTTGTTTTGAGAAAATCACCTGTGTTTTGAAGTTAAAAACAAATAAACATTATAATCAACACTGGGGAACTGTGCTCTCTTTCATGGCCACAGATCTGAACTACAAGGGTATTCATTTTTGTGGAAAATTTTGAGATATGGATGCTATTTCATTACCATAAATAATTAAAAGAAAATAAGTAAATAATTTGCTTCCAGATAAAAGGGCATGCTCTGGCTGCAGAAATAGATGAAATTGTTTAGTGCAAAATCCTGTAGCAGCTGGATAATGCCAGGCTGAGCTAACCAAAGCTAGCACACTGTTTTGAAAGCTTCCAAGAGTAGCACAAAATGCACCTTGGTAACCACAATGGACTGAGACTTCTCACTGCTGAAAGCTCTTGGGTTTTGCTCCACAGAGGCAGCAGTGCCGTGCAGCCTCCGTGCATTCCCAGAGACACCCACAGCCACAGGTGTGCCAGACACCTGCCCAGAGGCCATAGGTGCCAGCCTGGTTTGTAATCTGTATTTCTGCTGACTGACAGATGCCTAGAGAGAATTGTAGACTTGCTGTTGATCTGCAGGATTCAGACCCGGACACGGAAAGATGTGGAACAGGCAAGGAGGGAGGCAGAGCACAGGACCATTTCCATGACTGTCCCCAGACTGCAGCTGAAATCTCCATTAGTTCATACACCATTGAGCACATACAGAGAGGTTAGACTGGGGGAAGAAGAGGGAGTACAAAGAAAAAACAGAATAGGAGCAGAGCAGAGAAAAAAAAAATAAAAGGGGGGAAACCAGATCAGGGGAGCAAAAGGCCAGGAGTCAAAGGATGCATACCTGCTGAAAGGCTCCTAGAAACAGACAACACAGAAAAGCCTTTACTGGACTGCCCAAGACCTCTGTCCTGCAAGGCCAACAGCTCCAGTCCTTTGTGGATACATGGTAATACCACAGGATTGCACAGCTATAGAGCAGAGCAGCTGGTTTCACAGGTTTCACAAGGGGTCTTTGCAGACACCAGCCTGTGCTTCAGCTTCAGCAACAGCAGGAGCACATTTGTCACCAAAGTTACTCAGGTAAAAATCTTCCAGCCCTAAAGAATCAGTGCCCTGTAGCTGCAACCACAACACCAGCAAGTGGCTAAAGGCACAAAAAAAGGTCCAGAATCCGTTACTGGAGTTCATGTAAGGGAATACAGATCAGCATTTTAAGTGTGGGAATCAACACAAATCCATTTGTAAAACACTTCTCCTGTGTCCTGGATTTCCTCCCCTTGTCTCTGGTCCCTCAGGTGCCCAAACCAGGCTGGCCCCTGCTGCTGCATCCACAGCCTGCTGAGCCAATGCTGCTGCTCAGAAAGGAGCAAAGAGCTTGGTGACTCAAGACAGGCAGCAAGGAGTGAGTGTGCTGAAGAGGGGTGTAGGGTTCCATGATTCTTACTTAGCAAGAATGAAGTACAAACAACACAGAGTCCCAGAGTCAAATCACTTCTCCCCATAACCTTGCTGCTCCTCACAGCCTCAGATTTTCTCTTACAGCTGGTGATTTTTAGCAGCAGACCTGTGAGAAGGCTGTTGTCCTGACTGATATTCTGGTGGCAAGGAGGCTTCTCTAGAAAACTGCAGGTTTGAATGTTTTCTATCTGAGATGGTCTTACAAGGGAGCTCCTACTCACCTTGATGAAGCAAAGAACTCCTTCTCCCAATGTTTCCTGTTTAGCAACACTGTTTTTACATTTCTCTAGTACCAAAAGCTTATAGGTGTACCAAAGGCCGGGCTATATGTCGTATCTCCATGACATAGGACATCCATCCTAGGGCTGCCACTTCCCATTTTGTGGGGGCACAGAGCAGGCAGTCTGCATGGGCCCCACAACAGGACCATGTTCTTCCACTGCCTCAGCCATGGGCCCATTTCAAAGTGGTTTGTATTGAATGGCTTAGTGCCAGCCTGCACAAATGGGATCTCATGTCGATTGCTAGTACCCAAATGGTCTCTTGTCATGAGGTAGGAGAACAATATTTAGATCTGTCTCCCTTTGGCACAGAAGTTCTGGCCTGTAGGCTCCTTCTGTCTCTCTTGATCAGCCCTGGATTCTACTGTGAGATTTTGTAACTGTTGGGGTTGTTTTCATGTATGGCACACCAAAACAATAGCATCATCTGGTAAAAGGTAGTAGGCCAACCAATTCTACCATTTTTGAAGGATGCTGTCAGCATTTTCTGGCTTGTTCCAGCAGGATCTGAGACAGAGATCTTATTCTAGATGCAAGGAATGCACCCAAAATCTCCTTGCTAGCTGTTTATGATCCATTTCTGTAATCACAGCCTTTTTGACATTGCTAAAACACCCTGGCAAAAATTACGTGCATAATGAAGTCACCTTGAAAAATGCTTAAAGCCCTTAAGCCACCCCCTAAATTATGACTTTAGATACTCTACATATTAATTTCCAACCATTTCCCAACTCTTTTGATTAGCTATTGATTAGTACACTCAGCAGGTGAGTTCTTAATGGCCACATAATTCATGTGTATCAAAATCTCATCAGATCTTGCTTGATTACTTCTTATTATCAATATTATTCATAATTATCAACATATCAGTATTATACCAAAATGACTGCAGTTATTAATCATGAAGTGTGGTTATTAGTACTCACATGGGCAACCCAGCCTTGCAAGTGGATTACCAACATCCCTGTCACTGACACAACCTTTTCACTGGGGCTACAGAGTTCAAACAATTAACTTAATTCAAAATTACTTCTATTCAATTTCCACATTTAAAAATAGCCTCTTCTGGACTGGGGAAAGGGAAAAAATATGATAATCCTTTGTTTATTTATGCCAAGAAAACCTTTTGGGCCCACATTTCCCCTGCTAGCATTTTTGCCAAGATGAAAACCCTTCAAGGATGTTGGCACATTGAAATACATAACAGCATTTCTTAATAGCTTTGACATTTCTAATGCAAACATGAATAACTTGAGTGTGTAGTTGGAGGGAGTGGGATAGCCTACTCCAGTCCAGTCCCTGTTCTCAGTGCTGTTATGCATTTTTATCTAATGACTCATGTAAAAGTACTTCTTGTAGCAGAGACCAGAAAACAAGAAACCCTTCAACCCCCCTTAAGACAGTGATTTTATTACAGTGTGAACTACTCAGGCTTGCACCCCCTTGCTGGCTCTCTCTTCACCCCACAAGTTCTTCATTCTTGGCTGCACAGACTGACACAAGAGAGATTTAGACTGTGCCCATCCAAATATGATCTATGGTTTAGCAGTTTCCTCAGGAGAGACAGATGGAGACAAAACCCCTTCCTGAGGATAGGGCTCAACAAGAACATCGTTCTGCTGCTACCCCAGTGAATAGTTTTACCTCAGGCAATAACAAAAAGGGTTGGTTACACTACCTTGGCTCTGTTTTCAAGCCAGCCTGGCAAACCAAGTTTTCTTGGAGTGCTGTGTTTGTCCCTCTGCCTACCTCTCAAATTGCTGAAAGCATGGAGTCCAACCTCCTCAGTAAATCAACAAATGCAAAAGGTTTTTGCAAGCACTTCAGGGACTCTTGGGACTTGCAGACCAAAGTGAAGGTGCCTGCAGGGTTAAATTGCTCTGTGTTTTGTTTTTGATCTGAAGTGCCTAATTCCCATCTGCAGCAAAGACATCCTCAACTCTTCCTGCATTGATGATGAAGGAATATGAAAAGCTGGTCTTGTGCAGTTGGGAAAAAATACCTCTAAGGTCGTCATGATCAGCATATATTCCTGCTTCCTGGGAGATGGCAACTAGGTGATTCCAGACAAATCAGGCTAGAACTGAAACCACGGTCTTCTCCAGAAAGTGGAGTAAGGCTGCTGCTGGATACACATATCCACAGATCCTGCAAGAAGCTTTGTGCCTGGAAGACTCTGAAAGAGCTTCATACACCCAGACTCAGCTTAAAAGAGGTAAGTGAAATGCATTGACTGCAGGAGAGAGCAGAGGCTTGTCATCTGGACCTATGCTTTTCTCTATAGCTTTGAGTACCCACAAGTGCATTTAACACACACTTCTTAAAGGACTATCTTTTCTTTGGATTATTTCTTTCTTTCTTCTTTTCTTTGGATTATTTCTGTATCATCATGAAAGGGGAGCAAGACTGAAAATGTCACGGTGTGCAGGAGAAGCACAAGAATAAATACAAGATTCAAAGAATGTCCAATAGTACTATGGTAGTAACACAGAACAACAAGAAAATTACTAAATGGGATGTAATAAGCCCATTGCTAATAGAGAAGTCAGGGCCACACTGAATAATAAAAATAAAAAAAGAACTACCAGCTGTCTGTGCCAATAATCATCTTCTTTGATGCTCAGTGAATGAGACAAAAGCCCTCCAGGGATAACAAACATACATCATTTAATTATGTAATAGGATGTAACCTAGTAAAAGGAGAGTGGAAGGACTTACAAAAATCACTGTAATAAACGTCCTCCCTGGCTGATATTTGACAGCCTTCTGTAGCCTTTGACACTGTACACCAGCCAGCCTGGCTGCTGGAAAGAACCACTGCTAGAGCAAAGCTGGGATGGTCCTGGAGGGTGCATGTGTGGCCAGAGGCACCTCTGCTAAGTCCAGCACAAGGTCACTGCGAGCTGCCCAAGCACAAGGCAGCCCTGTGTGTCACATCTGCCACAGTATTTGCAAAGCAAAGTGTGAAGTCAAGAATAATGTCTGGCAGCACAAGTGAGAGCATGAGCATCTCTTTGTGATGTGACCTGGGAAAACCTTATCATGTGCCAAAAAAAAATTCTGATGGATTCAAATCACATTAATGTTCATACAGTGAATTGAGAGAACTCAGGGCATGTTTTGCACCACTGGTAAGCTGCTGTGGGAAATGAGAATACTAACTTCTCTGAGAACAAGCTAGTCAATCATGAAATAACATGCAGCCTATACAGGGATTTAAAGGGAATAGAAAATGGGCTTTAGCTCATCCTTAGCTGATACCATGTTACAAGCCCTCAGCTTCCTTTGTTGAAAGGCAGTCAAGTACATCAGCATTATTGTGTGTCCTACCAGAAAAAAACATCCCAGGCAAATGACCAGTTCAAGAATTTGAAAGTTTCAAGTTCTTAGCTCCAAAGAGGAGACCCATATCTGCCCACAATTTGGAGGAGCTGTTGCCAGACCATTCCACATTGTTGGAGCCATCCACTTTGGAAAGCAGATACATCTTACTCTTTGAAAGACGCTACACATTATTCACAAGGAAGTCTTAACTATTTTGACTTCTGAAGGAAATCAGAGCTTTTGCAAGAGGTGAAGCACATGGAATCAGGAAGTCTGGGAAAATGTGACTTTTAGTGGGCTGCGAGAAAAGACCTGGCTAGCACTAGGATAACTAGACAGATATTTGTGCTGATAAAGGAGCCAAAAATCTTGACATCAGAAATTAGAACAGATAAGAGGAAGACTCTATCAGCTCCTGGGCTGCAGCACACTTGAGTCTTTCTCAGGTTCTGTTAAACCTCCTGTTTGCTTATGCCCCACTCACTGGCTGTCTGTAAGGCTGGTGGTGTCCACTCACCTCTCTGTTGACTCACCATGACCTGAGGAGAAGCAGCATTGCAGTTCCCCATTTTCAGTCTCAGAGAAATCCCATGTTTCAAGCTCCATGTTTTCAGCTTGTTTTATTGGCACATCCCATAATACCCCAACATGCATTACTGGGAGGGACTTTGGCAACAGATGGGGAAGAGCACAGCTGACAATCAGAAAGTTAGGAGGAGTGGATTCCCCACCAGGACACTTTGTAATAAGAACTCTTACTATGAAGAGTGCAATTTTTGCTAAATGCTTTCCACCCAACCTAATGCTTTTTCCCACCCAACCTACTGTGCAAGTGGAGCATCACCATGGAATAGGAAATCACAGGGAGTTCCCACAAGGTTAACTCATACCTGGTTCTCATACAAAGAGCCCTTTAAACATTTACCATGCTAGCAGAAAAGAGCAGGTCTAGCATATGCATCAAAAAAAAAACCACTACTGACAGTAATCTCCCTGAACAGTCTCCTGCAAAGACAACATGGATTTGGGGGTCTTCTCCCCTTTACAAGTACATGCAATAGAAATGAAGCTAACAACATTAGTTTTATTGCCACAATTTATTCCTGGAATGATATTCCTTACAAAACTATAGTTTCCAAGCAAGACCCACTCAGTGAAACTGCTTAATAACCTAAAGACTTTTCCCTAACACTTCCATCTGCAAAATCTAGTACAGAACTTCACCCAGCAAGTTCAGTTGTAGTTCAGTGGGCACAGTCAGGTCTAAAAATGCCAAACATATGCTCTCTCAGCTGTAGCTCCCAAAGGTTTTGATGAAGATGACATGCCTCATCTGCCTCCAATCCTGAAGAATTTGATTGCTTTCTGAGTAGTAGAATGTACCCAAAGAGCTTCTGCCGTTAAAAAAAAAAAAAAATCTTTATCTGAATTTTTTAATATAGTAAGCAAAGTAAGAACTTGCTATTGTATGGGCTGTTGCAGTCATTAAAGGTGCTTAAATTATTTTCTCTGCTTAATCACAACAGTAGGTTTACCTCATCTGTTGGTCTCCCAGACTTATGGCATCTCACTGACCTACCTAACCTTCAAAGGGCAGAAGTGCCCTGCCACCCTTACCTACAGATAACAACAGGAAGCCCTCATTTTTGAACTGAGCATTTTCATTTTTTAGGTTTAGGTCAACATAGCAAAGACACCTTTTCCAGACATCCCACAGGAAAACTAGCTCATTCCTGTTGGTCTGTAAATACCTGTATTAGCACAGGTTACAAACAAAGGATGAACAACCAGACCAGGTAGCAAGGAGACATGACTCCCATCTCTGGCTGCCATCCAGGTATCCTTCTATGCCACCTGGATAAAGCCAGCAAGGATTAAGTACTCTCAGCAGGGCCAGGAAACTGCCCTGGTCTCTGTAGCTGGCCTCCCCCTTCAGCACTTCTTTGACTCACAATTATTTCAGGCTTTGTTAACCAGGCGTGGTCAATTTGACTTCCTCAGCTACAAACTTAAAAAACAAATAATCCAATTAATGGAAGAAGCAGAGTGTAAAAGTGTTTTGAAAGAGTTGGAAAAGCCAAGAGGAGCAGCTGGCAGCTGGCACGTCCCTGGTGGGGCACCTCCTTCCAAACCAAGGCACACAGAAACCCCTTGTTAGCACAGCAGGGACAGCAGTGTGGCTTGCTCTTTGAACCTCGAAGTCCTCAGGACCATGACACATCACTGGGGCTCAAAGCCAGTACAACAAAGCCCTGTAGGCCATGCAGACATGCAGAGATACAGACCTGCAGCTAAATTAACTCCAGAGGCAAATGTTAACAATTGTCAGTGCTGCCCACATCCGATCCTACAATGACATCTCAGCAAGGGCTTATATAAAACTTCTCTCTAGCACATCAACCCAGCCTTCACCAGGCAGCAACAAAGAAATGTCAGAAGGTATTTAAGAGTATATCTTTAGCCCTGAAATGAGTGTTTGTGCTTTAGCTGAGGTGGGAGAAGGGAGTGGGAAGAGGAAGATTGAGAAGTGTTCATAGTTATTCATATGGCAGACATGGATAATATGTGTAGGGCTATTCATTTGAAATGTTGTCTTTGATAATGGCATTCAGCTGCAGAAATCCCTAAATATCATTTAGAGAGAGAGAGAACTCCTCTGCCTGCCTGGAAGAATGAAAATTCAGGGCTTTGGTTCAAATTCCTTGTACCACTTCTCCAATCCTCAGCCTCACTGTATAAAATCTTGTGATAAAGAAGCTTTGTGGCTACAACAAACCCCACCATGGACACCTTTTCTCCATGGAAGAAAGTCCATGGAAGGACTTTTCATGGAAAAGAAAAGGAAGAGTCACCACAAATATTAACCCTTGCAAAGCCAGGATGAAATTACTCCCAGCCTCAAGTAACAACACAACATTGGTGTTTATGGCCACAGCAACACCAGGACATGACCAGGCCTGTAAGATTTGTTGTTGATGGACTGAGGAAAAAGCTGTTGGTATTCCCCATTTGCTCCTGACACATCCAAGCAGCATGATCATGCCTGCACCCCCCTACAGCTTCTCCCCACAGTACTGAAGGAAGAAGAAATAGAGGGCATCAGAGAGGAAACATCCCCTCTCCCTTCTTCGTCATGCCCTTGCTTACATGTTTGTCCCTTGGAGCAGGGGGACAACTTGCAAAGATTTCATCCACATGGTCTTAAAATGAGGCCAAGTCATAGATCATGTGAAATGTTGAGAAAGGAGAACACCAAGGCCAAGTGCTTGGGTGCTGCAGGATAAGGTTAGTCTCTCTTATTGAAATTCTTGTGCATAAAACTGTTCCCAAACTCTTTGAAGTTTTGTAGATTAGAAACAATAACCACACTGACAGCAGTAAATTAGACTCTCTCCATCAACTGTCTATGGCATAGAACATGCACATACCACTTCCACTCTCCCACTGATGGGGTGCCTGAGACAGCTCTTACCCCAACCAGTTGATTTCCACTCTGTAAAACACTTGATGGTAGAAGTGAGGATGGTGCAAACGTCTTCTGAAACACCAGCCCAAGTACTAGCATCTAGTTCCTAACTTCCATCTTCTTCATACCAACTGGCTCTGTGGAGGTTCACTTGCACTGTCACAATTTCCTACAGATGAAACACCAAAGACATTACAAAATATTTTCAAAAATCTCTTCAAAAAATAGAAAAATAAATAGAGAGAGAAATAAATGAAATCTAGCATTTGTACCACTTTCCTACAGGTGATGCTAAGCTCTTGATCACTCACTTTCTCAGCACTTCTTGTTTGTATGTCTTAATTTGCATGAATCACTGTTGTAGGAGAGAAGACATGATGATGGAAAAAAACACTGTGCAGATGTCTTTTGAATTCAATTTATCTCTTGTCTTCCATTTCTTGGATCCTTAGCAGACATCACCCTGATTTTGTGCCCCAACCCCATGCCCCAACTCCTTCAGAAAGTTTAGCTTTGGAAACATCAAACAAATTAAACAGGAACTTTACTCAGAACTTCCTGTAGCTAGGCAGAGATTTTTGAGAAAATGCATCACTCACAGTAACACTAATTCCTTTCCCCGACCCTGCATGTGAAAAGAAACAAATGAAGCAACCAACTTAAAAAAACCCCAATTACTTTCCACACATCAACCCTATTTATTTATTACATACAAATCAGGACTTGTATCAACTTTTTTACTCATTCTTGTAAATTGACTTCTTTCTAGGTGATAAAATGTATTCAGTCATTGGAGAAAAAAAAATAATAAAAAAAAGCTGTAAAGCGTTAATTTGCTGAAGACCAAAGAAATTCACTTTAGAGGAGCAGAATCTTTAAAATGTAATTTCCTAAAAGATTAGCGTCTGCTCAGCTGGACTAGAATAGCTGGATGGAAACAATTATAGTTAGCACTTGCAGGTTCTTTCCGGGCTTTCTCCTGAACTGTCACAAAGGGCACAAAGTGAGCCTCTGATGGTCTCCTGTCAGGTAACTCCTGTAAGCAGTGATTCAGAGTCTATACAGATAAGCCATCCTAATCCACAGCAGTGAAAGCTGCATGGCAGAAAACCCATGAGGAAGACACATGAAAGTGGAGCTCACCAAACACAGCAGGGGCTGTACACAGAACCACTGCACCAGAGGCCTCAGCAGCCACTATTTACAGCTCAGCAGCTTCCCTGCTCCAGCACACTGGAACAAACAGCCAAGGCAGTCAGGGAGCTGTAGCAGAGACTAGCATGTAATATTTCACATTGCAGCTGGCACAGCTGGGTTTCCTACTTTATTAGCTCACTCAGGAGGGGAACACACCATTTTAGGCATCTCTGCAGGCCTGACACCTCCTTCTCTTATAGTGGTGGGAATCAGGATTCTCTCCTCTGTTCCCCCTGCAAGTGCATGGTACAAACACAACGTGCCAGATGTTTCTCTCTGATCATAAATGTCTTTCACTTTATGGTAAGGGACACACAGAAACCATCACTAGCACTGAACAGCCTAGGATAAACTCATCATGCAGAGTTCAAAGCAGCTTTGGGCTGCTCTGCCTTGGTGAGCTGTGGAGACACAAAAGAGTTGAACCAGGATCTGGACACACCAAGATATGGCTGTGGCTGTAACTCACCAAAATTAACACAACAGAGGAGGCCTCACTCAGCCTTCCTCTGACCTTACTTTTCCTTGGCCTTCTGCCTGGGGCTCACAACCCCTACCAGGATGCAACAAAAACCATTTGATTTTGCAAACCGAAGCCCAAGCACTGATCCCATCACACACCAGGGTGTTGTAGGGCTGCAGATGAAGCAGCAGGAAGCCTTTCCCTTTTGCATGGTCCTGAGCTGCTCGTTTCCCAGCACATGCATTTTCACAGCACATGTCTCCTATGACAAGGTGGCCTTGTCATAGCCCTTCTAGTACAAGGTGACCTGCCTGGTGGATGAGGGCTGGGCTGTGGATGTGGTTTCTCCATACTTCAATGAAGTCTTTGACACTGTATCCCACAGCATCCCCCTAGAAATACTGGCTGCTCATGCCTTGGACAGGTAAAATGGGTAAAATACTGGCTGGATGGCCAGGCCCAGAGGTTTGTGGTCAATGGAGTCAAATCCACTTGGCAGCCAATCACTAGTGGTGGTCCCTCGGGCTCTGTTTGGGGCCAGTCCCATTTGACATCTCCATCGATGACGTGGACATGGGGATTGAGTGCACCTTCAGTAAATTCCCAGATGACACTAAGTTGGCTGGGAATGTTGATCTACTTGAGGGTAGGAAGGCTTTGCAGAGAGCTGGACAGACTTGATAAATGGGCTGAGCACAACTGCAGGAGGTTCAATAAGGTGAAGTACCAGGTTTGAGCTTTGGTCCGCACAACAACCCCCGCCACACTACAGGCTGGGGGAAGAATGGCTTGAGGACTGTTCTGCAGAAAGGAACTTGGGGATGCTTTTTGACAGGTGGCTGAACATGAGCAAGCACATGCCAAGGTGGCCAAGAAGGTCAATGCATCCTGGCCTGTTTCAAGAACAGAGGCCAGCAGGATTTGGGAAGTGGTCATCGCCCTGTACTCAGCATTGGTCAGGCTGCACTGCATTCTGTTCTGGCTCCTCACCTTACAAAGGATGTTGAGGTGCTGGAGCACGTCCCACAAAGAGAGAGAAGGCTTGTAAAAGGACTAGAGAACATGTCTTATGAGGAACAGCTGAGAGAGCTGGGTTTGCTTGGTCTTGAGAAGGCTCAGGTGGATCTCATCACTCTCTACACCACCTGGAAGGAGATTGTAGTGAGCTGGGGGCCAGTTTCTTCTACCAAGCCTGCAGTGAGAGGACCAGAGGGGATGGCCCTAAACTGATACAGTGGAGATTCAGGTTTGATATTAGAAAAAAATATTTTCACTTTTAGGGTAGTCAGGCATTGGAATAGGTTGCCCAGGGAAGAGGTGGAGTCACCCAGAGGTGTTTTAGATGCCTGGGTGGCCCTGGGTGGTGGTTTAGTGGTTTAAGGATTACAGTGGTAGTGTTGGGTGGACAGCTGGACTTGATGTCTTAAAGGTCTCTTTCAATATTGAATTTTCTTTGAGTCTATGATTCTGTTAATGTCTGTGGGATCGTGGGCATCCCTCATGGGGCTGGCAAACCCAGAACCTGCCTGCAACATGCTTTTCTTTTTATTTTTTGCTGGATTAAAAATAGGCAATTATCATAGAACCATAGAATAGTTCAGGTTAGAAGGGACATTTAAGGGTCATCTACTCTAACCCCTCTACAATGAGGAGGGAAATTATCAGGTCAATCAGGTTGCTTAGAGCTCCATCCAGCCTGACCTTGAATGTTTCCAGGGATGGGGCATCCACCACCTCTCTGGGCAACTTGTTCTGGTGTTTTACCACCCTCATTCTTCCTTTCTTCAGTTTAAAACCACTACCCTTTGACACATTGCAACCAGCCCTGCTAAAAATCTGTCCCTGTCTTACTTGTAGTTCTGAAAGTACTGAAAATACCTTCTCAGACTTGGTTCTGTAAGCTCTGCACATCTCAACTTTCTTTTCTGTAAAAGCTGCTTGCATTTATTCTTGTGATACTTTTTAAGAACATGCATGGGATTTAAGTTTCTGTCTCTCAAAACTATTTTTCACTTTCTTTCATTTTTGCCCTTTGAAAACCTAAGGTGAAAATGTCAATTATTGAAATACTTGGAAAGCATTTACAGTATTTTTCACAGTATAAAATACTCTGAGGAGTTAGCAAGCAGAAAATGTAGAGACTTTCCTTTTACAATTCTTTGGGAGATTTAATGCTGGCAATTGTAAGAATGCAAATGGTGTTTCCAGCTAAACTGTGCTTATGACTAAGCAATTTATTAGAAGTAATTTACTTGAATTGGTGATCAAAACACAGAGCCCACCTTATGATATATGGTTGTGTCACTGGAGGCAAGGAATGGAGAAGAGAGCTTAGAAAGATTTATTTTTCTAATAAGATTTGAAGAGTTTTTCCTTTCTTTTATGTATAACAAAAGAGCAGCATTTCTTCTCAAGGCTTGATTTCAGAGAAGGATTTAAAATTGCATTAGAATTTTGTGTGGCCCTCAAAAGCACCATAGAAGGAAGATCACTCTCTTTGCTACTCTATTTCTACCTTACTGAGTTTATAGTTAATTGAACTACTACTGCATTGAGTGATGTTTATGCAGACTACTTGTTTTCTGCTTCTTGAGTGGAAATTCATCATGAAAAATAGCTGGTTTATAAAAAGTGTAGATACAGGCTACTGCACTGCAGAAACTTGTGTCTACATCTTCTGTCCCTTAGGGAACACCTCCTCCTTCTCTATGACTGGAAATGCATTGCCCTGTAGGGCTGGAAAATTGCTGCCTGGGTGGAAATGAGCAGCAAAAAGGGGCACAGCCTGCACCCCCAGCCCTGACCCCTTTGCACACATACAGCAGTAAAACCTTGGTCACAAATATCCTGAGGGGGAGGAAGGGAGGTGAGTTTCCTGCTTGCAGCCCTGCCTCCCCTGCTGACCTGAGCAGACAAAAGCCTTTCCAACATCAGGCTGGTTCAGGCACAGCAGAATAATTTTTTGAGTGGCTTTAGTGACAGACAGCAGTCTGGAGCTTCAGTATCCTCACAGTATTGTTCACAGCAATGAACAACTTGGTGGTGACCAATTAAGAACACCAGAAGCACTCTCTCTCACATCCTGATGGAAGTGAAAGGAGGACAGGGACAGGACAGGGATGTCAAGAAGGAAAAGTGCTGGCATTTCTGCCAATCCACTGGGTCTGTGTGCCCAGGGAGGCCCTTGCATCACTCTATATCCTCCTTGTACCTAGCTCATAGGTCCCTAGGTGCACCCCCAGCACCTTTTCCTGCTCCATCCCTCCAGCAGGATCCCAGCTCTCCCCTTCTGTTTCCCCCACTCTGCCAGCCCCCAGCTCCAGGACCCTGTGGTCTCACTCTTTTCCTTCCCAATTCAATTCAACCATGCTGAAACATGGGATGTTCTTCCTCCACAATGTGTGCCTTCTTCCAGTGATGGTGTTGCTGGGGCCTGGATCCACACAAAAAGAGATTCATATGGATGTGACACCAGGAGTTAAGGGAACCTGTGTGTTCCCACCCCATACTGAGATCCCTCATTACCACACCGGCACAAGGCCAAGCAACCCCATTTCCCCTTCCACCAGTTAGATTCCTCTTAGAAATTTTTCCTCCCTAGAGGCAAAGGTCTTTACAGGAGCAGTGGGCAAGGAGACCCTGAGGGGGGCCAAGCCACCACCACACAGCTGGGAGAGAACAGTGTTAAGCCTTACAAGCCTGTGCACAGGGTCGCATGCAGAAGGGCTTTTCATGAACTCTGGCAAATACCAGTAAAGAAAATACATTAATCCACCCACTAAACACACTGGCAGTTCTGGCCCTGCTGCGTGTTTGGACACTTCTGCTTGCCAGGGCAGCACTTTAATTTCTGCATGTTGCCTCCAGAAACAACCTGGATTTTGAACAGTCTTCAGTGCCAAGATCCAAAGCTGGAGGAGACAAGGCTAAGGGCACCAGAGAGGGGATGCATTCAGGTGCTGGAGGCAGCCATGAGCTCTCTGCTCTGAAGTGGCTTTTACTGGCATCACCTATTTGCTCTGACACCTGATGCCCTACAGAGCATAAACAGAAAACGCATCTGGAAAACAGTCAGGAAAACAGACAGAAGACTGTTACTGGGTTTACATTTTCCAGGCCTGATTTGCAGTGAATAGCTGAGTTTTATTGCCAAGGTAAGGGGCACTGGGATCCAGAGTGAGACCTTAGCAAATGGAATTAACAGTGGCAATGACAGCACAAGGCTTGCACTGGAAGTGGGCAGACAGGGAAAGCATGCTGAAAAAGTCATTTGTATTTTCTGAGGGCTCTGGTCCTCAGCTGCAAATTTCAACACTGAATCCATCACTGCTGAGACTTTTGATTAACAAAGAGCACTCGCCTAGACAGATAATTTTACTCCTCATAAAAGAAGCCTTATGGTGATGAATCAGGTTTTATATGAGGTAGTAGAGCAATGAAATATATCCCACTTAACCCAGGAAGACTTAATCCCTACCTACACTGGATTCTAGATGAACAAAATCCATATGCTGCATTCCTTACAGACCCAGTTCTGTCTGCAAGTTCTGCTCAAAAAATGGTACCAAAAATTGATTTCCATTGTGGCAGCATCTTGGTTTCCAAAAGCAGACTGGAGAGATACAAACAGTCCACCTCCATGGTGTCAACAGATTTTAAAGCTGGTTACACCTCTTCAGATCCAAAGGTCTGTGGACACAATCAAGGAAAACTCCTCTTCAGTACCACCCTTGGCATTTCCTGATCCCAAATGTGATGGAGGCTTTTCCTGCATTCACTTTATTTATGTTTCAGCATAGCATTTGTGGCAGCCTCTGTTCTAAATCAGGCATTGGGAATATGGAGCATAGGAAATATGGGTGCATTCAGCTGCATGGCAAAAATAATGGAGATTTCTTGATGCCCATGGTAGCTCTGTGTTGTACTTAAAGTGCAAGTGCATCTTTTTCTTTTTTCCTATAGAGATATATCTTGAAATGATTAAAGGAAAGCAGTATCTGAGCATTGTTTCTTTCTGCTACAGTCCAAGAACTATAAGCAAATGCACCAGACTTGTTGGTCCTAACTAGTATTGCCTGCATGTCCACAGTTAATGCAGCACATTTAAAATGCTCTTAGATTGTACAAACACTGAACAGAGAGTAGTAACTTCTGAGTTTGCTCAAATGCCTTATTAGATTCTCCTTCCAAGCCCAAGTTCACTTTTCCTTTTGTCTTTTGATAACTGTAGAGGCTGTCAAGGTTGAAAATTTCCAAAAGTGACTGCCCAGAGCTTGAAAAAAAAACTCCAACAATTAAAATCCATGAAAGTTAAAATGGTTACTGTTCAACAGGAAAGACTCAAACTCTTCACGTATCAATCACAGAAGAAGGGTGGTGTGAGCAGAGGGTAAATGCCACAGCCTTCCCCAGAAGTGTCTCCTTACACAAAGCAGCTTGGGCAGCAATCACACTGTGCACACAGTCACACACAACAGGCAGAGGTCAGGGACTGAGAGGTGGGACGGGTCTTCTGTGGGGTTCCAGTGGGGTTTATTGGTGCCACACCGAAGGGTTCCAGGGACAGAAAGACCAAGGACAGTGGAGGGTAGAGGTTTGAGTACAGGGGAAGTGAGGGAAGAGCAGAGCATCAGATCCAATGGTCAGAGGGCACAGGGGTGGGGTAAAGGGTAACAACCAGTAGAGGATCCCAGGGTAGATAGGCAGTGATACAGAAACCAATGAGGACTGAAGGAAGGGAGAACATTCTGGGGAACATACATGTATGGAAAACAGGGGTGGAACCAGGGTGACATAAGCTTACATCAACTTAATGAACCAATGGAGTAACATAACCTAAAAGATACTGACGTGTTCCTGCAAGGATCCATAGGAGAGAAGCTCTTCTTACCATGTAATAAAAGCATTTCTCTTACATTAGTGGCTGGCCCTCCTGGGCCTCTGCAACAAATCCTATAGTGGCAAGTTCTCCTGGGGCACCACACCTTCCCATTCCCCACTATGAACCTTCATTCTTGGAGCCTGTGAGCCTGCCCAGTTGGGATAGGGATAGCAGGCTCCCAGGGCCCCATTCCCCTGCTAAATACTGCAGACAACCCAGGGTAAGGGATTTATCAGCTCTCTCTTGAACGTTGCCCTGTAAAACCCAAAAGGGCTGATTTTGTCTTCTTTTGTCACTTTTTTTCAGTCTGAGACACACAAAGGAACAGGGGACTTGGGACTTACTGACAGAGCCCAACTTCTCTACAGTCTCAGGAAACATGGCCTTTGCCATTTTCTCTGAGAAACACACAGTGGTTCATATTTACACACTGTAAGTTTGGTATACCTCCATTTAACCAAGCATGCCAACATTATGTATTCATTTGGCCCATGAGGTTTCCTCATTCATAAAAAAGTAAAAGCAGAGCCTTGGCTACCCAATTGCTCTAATTATTTGAAGACATTTCTGATGCTGGCAAGGGCTACAGCACACATAATTCAGCCTCCCTACCTTTCTCAAAAACTAGACAAACACATCAGTGTATTTTATATAAGCCTTACAGGACATTGGTTATTTTATTTACCTCAGGCCCATTTCAATACAAGTGCTTTAAGCAGCTAAAACCAAACAATGTTAACCCCCTAGTTGCCTTGCCATCCCAATTATGCTTTTAACTTCCCACTCTGTTCTCTCTGACTTGTTTTTTTGGGGTATAAATGTTTTTTAAGAAGAATTTGCCTTAAATGTGATAGTGCATAAGTTAAGATTTTATTTCACTGAGTTTGAGAAATGTGGAAAAACTGCAGAATTTGAACTCCACTGTCACTTGTTAGGAGTTAACTCTAACATGTGCAACCATGCTCTCTTTGAACAGAGCCAGCACTGCCAGGCTGTGCGTGACATCTTGGGGTGTTGTAAGATTCTGCTCTCTGATTCCTGTGGTACTATTTGGTTGAAAAGGCTCAAGGGTAATTGCTTGAGAGCAGAGAACTTTTTCCTTTCCATTTAAGCACCTGGATGGGATTAGATGTGACATAGCTACATGTTGTCTTGCAGAAATCATTTAATTTGTCTGTTTTCTGTCCTTGTATGTGGAGTCAGGACTGCCTTACTAAGCCCACAGTGATCAGCTGAGATGATGCATTCAGCACTTTCTGTGTAATGATCACAAGCCAGTTAGTTCAGTCTTGGGTCTTATATAATTCCTACTAGTAACCTGGAGAGCAACAGATTTCATGGTTTTAGAGGAGTGGCCACAGCCTCATACCAGACAAGCAGTGTGGGCCTTGGGTCCCACAAGTGGGGCAAAGGCCTGGTATGTGAGAAACTCTCTGCTTTCCAGTGGGAAAAATTTCCCAGATGAAGTTTAGATTTCTCTAAAAATTGTGCAGGCATATCTTGTTTTATAACATACCTGCAGAGTATTTTCTTTGCCTATGTCTACAGCAGTGGAGCCAGAAATTCCTCCTGTGTTGGGGAGATGAACAGAATGGGTTGGGCTGCAGCACACACCTGCTCTACAGGATTTATATGCCTGACAACCCTTTGCACAGACCTCTTGGAAACAATTTATGGCCTTTGAAATCACCATCCTCTGCTCTCACTTAGATTTTGACCTACTCTGTGAACCTACTACACAGTAAAACCTTTCTCTCTTCCTCTTTCAACAAAAGTTTGACCTATTCATGTGAATCGCTACAGAAAGGCCAGCTATGATCAAAAGATAATGGACCAAGTCAGTAATGAACTTGGACTGAATTTGGCCATGTAAGTGCAAAAAGTGCAGAAACTACAGCTTTCTCTGATGGTTCCTCCACAGTAACCTCTTCTCAGGTCAGGGGCCATACCAATTGGTGAGTATCAAACCCAGAACATGTGGGTTTATTTGCATTTCAAAATAGGAGAGATTTTCCCTATTTCATTTGCCTGTGAATGACTTTGTGCAGACACAGGGAGGCATGAGGAATCCTACATTTTTGTGTCAGCTGAAATATATAAGTCCACTAGTTATGTCATTAAAAAATTCTTTGTTAAAAATTGTTGAAGTCAGAGATTTTCAGCTGCTACCACCCAGCTGTTACCCAAAGCAATGTTTTTAAACAAACACTGTGTACCTTGAAAATTCTGAATGACAGATGATCTCAAAATGCAAATTTGTTTAAGGGTCTGTGACTAAGGTCCATCAGCAAGTGTCTAGTCTCCCAGGATGCTGCTACCTCTGTTTGAAAATTCCAAACTTCCTTACTGAGTCTTGGCCAGATTATCTCCTCTGTCAGTGCTAACACTGCTTACATACATCCTATCTCTCTTTCTGCTGTTTTATCTTCCAGAGTGAAGGTAATGTCTAAGTGTGTCACTAAATTTTCTTCAAAAAGTTAAGAACCTTCTCAACTCTTTTTGGCTCTCTGGTCTTATTCACTGGCTGCTTCAGGGGACAGATAAGAGGTCTGCATTCTTTTGCTTTCAGGCTTTGTTTCAATGGATCATGATAAATCCTGCTTTAACTAACATGCAAATGAAAATACACTGTAGTAAAACTTAAAAACTACTGTCACAAATACTACTAAGAGTTAGCAGAAAACTCAGATGGAGGCCTGAGACTGGAAGCAATGGTGGGAGACATGAACACATACAGATATGGAGCACTTGTCCATCCCCTACACAATAGTGTTCAATACCTTTTGTCTTCAAATTAGTGGCTTCCTGACTGCACAGCCACCTCTTTTGCAAACAAATCTTTCCCTGTGGCAAATCCCAGCACCAAAGTAGAGCCATTCAATGTGGTCAACCTCTTGTTTCTGCTCTTTGTGTTGCCAGCTCTGGGTGGCTGGAAATTGCCTCTGTCAGGAAAGAGCACAGGCGACGGCACTCAGAAATGTTGTGATAAAAAGAGACAGTCAGTGCCCTCCTCAGTGTTTTGTTTTGATACTCTTCAGTTCTCCATTACAAACGATAATGAGAGGCTGAATACCCTGAATAATAACAAACCAGAGAGTTTTCTTTTTCTGCCCACTCAGTGTTTCTGCTCCACCATTCCTGGGATGCTCATTTCCAGGATGCCAGGTTAGCTCTCAGGCAGCAATGCAGAAATGTGCCACCCAACTGGCAGCATTCTTGACCCTGAGCCAGGAGTGGAGCCAGCAGGGCTGGGAGAGTAAGGTGGATGCAGAGTGGACAGGGCTGCACCATTGCTGTGTTTCTGGAAGCAACAAAGCTGTGTTCTCACACCACTGCATTTGAGCAAAGTCCTGCCAGGACCACGCTGGCTCTTTGCCCGTGGTACAATTTATCCTCAAATAAGATAATTCATCCATGGAAAATGAAAAGTGGATCTATCAGCTGTTTCTTTTGTAAAACTGCCACCCTGCAGCAACAACAATGAAGCATGACCTTGGTGTAGGCGCCGTTGCTCTTGCTTTGACGCCTTGTCGACAACGTTCCACATGCCAACAGCTACATCCCTCAGTGAGCTGACACGGGTACCAGAAGCTGAACATCAGGAGGACTTTTTGCCTGCACTAGTCATCCCAATCCTCTGCTGTGTCTGGCTTCTCAGTTCTGCCACTCAACACCAGTCCAGATAGTTTGATGCGGTCCTGTTGCGTGCTCTGCAGGTGCCTTTGCCACCCAACCATGGCTTGGTTTGCCACAAGTTCAGTCTTCAGTCCTCTCACTTGCACTGGTTTGAGATCAAGATTCTTTGGTAACCCACTGACCTGAGACTGTAAAGCAATACAGGTAAATCAATGTCTACATGGATTTCTGAAAATAAGCTGCTTGAATGGAAAATAGGTGGCTAGAGACCAGTGAAGGTCTGTGCCCAAAGGTTTTTGAGTCTGTGTATCAGCATCTGCAGGTAAGGAGTTGTCATGGGGACTTCAGCCTTTCACCAGCACTGGGAAATGACACATAGCCACTTAGATGCAGAACCCCAGTATTTAGACATTTGCTCCCCAGTACCTATTTCTCTCTAAACTTGTAGTCCTATGGTCTCAGTCCTTTTGTCCCTCGTTTTATGAATAATTGAACCTCACAGAGCCTGATAAAAAGGGTGATGATATTCTGAAATTTTTAACTTGAATTAATAGGACTTGTGGCAGTGGGGAGGGTGTTTCAGGTTTTTTCAGTCATCTTCTAGGTAGAACTGCTATCAGATTTGCTGTCTGAAAAGGATTTCTGCCAGTCTACTGCATCCTACCTTGCATGAACTCACCACGGCAAGCCAGAGCTCCTGTATTAAGAGAATCAAATGAATTATGGGTCACTATATCTTAGTAATGCCATTGGAACTTGTTGGTGAACTTTTAAAATTGTACAGTTTATTAATATGCTGAGCTGTTACACAATTTCTGCAGGTACTGGAGTAGTTATTTACAAGTACCAGGTAATCACTTTCCCTTTGAACTAAACGCATTTAGGGGATTGTTAAATCAGGAATTATATGTCTTTCTCAAAAATGTGTGTTTGGAAGTCAATCTCCTGTATTTATACCAGATTTTTTTTTTTTTCATCCATAATGATCTTAGATAAAATAATATCTGTTCACCCATGGATGTTATCTATACACTTCTGAATACCTAGATGGATTTGCAAATTATAGTTTACATTCTAGTATCCTGGAATATGATACCAGCACTTTCTGTGATAATCTTGTAAATGTTATGATCTTGATTATCTCAATACATTTTTCTTCTTAAAGTTACCCAAGAATTTTAGGAGATCTACATACAGATACTTAAAGAAATTAGTCCTTTTGTATATCTCATCTGGCCAGGTCACAATTTACAAGTACCAGTTTATTAGCCTTTAAGAGCATTTTATTAAATTGTCACATCCAACTTCACCAGAAAGAACCCTCATGCCATACTACTCTACTTCTCTGTGCCCAGACTTGCAGAGTTATTCTGTCACTAATCCTCTGACTTCAGGGAAACTGCTGGGGGAATACAATGCTATTCACATAAGTAAAGGCATCACAATCTGTCTCTTCAAAAGATGTTTTTTCTCTTTAAACCTGATCTGTATCTAACTAATCTGGTAGCTATAATCTTTGAGGCTGTGTGGTTTACTCTCATCTACTAGTCATTTCACTACAGTGCTGAACTGCACGGGGAGGCTGAAAAAAAAAAATGAGCCACAGCATCAGTTGAGTAAAGCTTCACTTCCCAAAAGAGAAAAACTTGACAAATCTGACAGGCTAGTGCAAAAGGAGCAGAGAAATCCCTACCAAAAATATGTGGGAGGGAACGTATATTTAAAACAGGACCGCCTAATTCAGCTGCTAAATCGGTGTAAGGAGCTCTGCACGTCTGTGTGTGCGGGAGGGAGAGGGAAAGACAGAGAGAGAGAGACAGAGAGGGAGAGAGGAGCAGAGGGAGAGAGGGAAAGAGGGGGGGAGAGAGAGCAATGTGCCTTTCACAGAGCTCGGAGCTTGATGGGAATGTTTGATTAGCTCCTCTCTGAAAGAAAAAAGGTGTCCAGGCCTCCCTCTGCTGCCTGCCTCTCCTTCTCTAGAATAATGTTGGCTGGAGTTTGGGGTACAGAAAAGCTTGGAAAAAAACCCACTCTCATACTGTGTGGAGAACAGGAATAAAAAGTTACACACCTCAAGCAAGGTAATTCTGATGCTGTTTTTCTGCTATATTTATTTAGGGGGGAGAGGGGGAAGTTGTGTTTTTTGCCTGTTGATAATAGTTCAATGTTTTCACTGCTGAGAAATTGCAGGGACATAATGTTTTATTTAGCATTCCAGCTGTGTGCTTAGGATCAAAGACCTAAGAAGATGAAGACATAAATGCAGAATGAAACTGTGCTTTACTCATATACACTTCATAAAGTATTTATGAAAGCATTAAGCCCCTACTGTTAAAGTGGACACATATACTCACTGCCTGAACAGCAAGGGCTTAACTGTGTGATAAAGAATAGAGTATATAAGCCACACACCAAGAGACATTTATTCAAGCCTTTTATTCAGTTTGTGATAGAAAATGCAACTTGTTTAAAACTGTTTTGCTTTCAAGACTTTTTCACAAAGTCTTTTTGATCCATAGGAAGGTGTGTGTTGTCTCATTAATGAACTCTACCTGACACTGGGGAACACTAATCTCCAAGGCACAGAAGGGAAAAGGGTATTATTGCAGTGCTGTGTGTTTCTGTGGTGTGAACTCTCGTGGTAATGGATAGATACGGACGTATGAACAGTACAGTAGCCTAGACTCTATACATCCTTTTGTGCTGAGTGCTTGTTTTGGTGGTTAGGCTCCAAAAATGAATAGCATTGTCAAGCCTGCCACAGCCGCTCAGCTCTCTGCAGAGAGATTAGAGTCTTGATAAGTCTCTTCAAAATGTGATCTCTCTCCAACTAGTACAAACATGAACCAAATGCCCCAAGCTAAATATCAACTCTAGTTAATATTTTGTTCCTAGAGTTTATGAGAACTACTCCACATTCAGAGCGAAAAGCAAAATTACACATCACAGAGGCAAGTCCTTAGAGCACACTGTTTTTTCTTTAACCTTTCCAAAATTTAAACAAAATATCAAAACAAGAAAACACACACAGAGAAAATTTTGTTTAGATGTCTTTTAAAATACATTTTACTGAGAAAAGCCATGCAGTTGTATATGTTTATAGCTTGTGTTTTCCTATATAAATCCTGAAGTTAAAAACACTTTGCATTTGTCTACACTCAAAGAAAATCTGTGTTTTTCTGTGTTACCATCTTCTTCAGACTTTACACAATTCATCACTTGAATGACAGTCATGGCTGTAAGACTGATCTCTTTCAGAGATGCAAAGAGAACTCAAGCAAAAAAAAATTACAAACACATTATTTTTCAAATTCTAAGCATCTTATATTAAACAGACTTATTTTGTTTGCATTTTTTATTTATCCCTTTGATTTGCTGGGATTGTTCTCACTGGGATGACAAAAAGGGACTGCCTGTCTTTTAGTTATTCAGGACATAAAAAGTATTTTTTTAAGAAGAAACTTTGAATGTACTGCCAATACTGTACATTCTGTACATACTGGAAATACTGTTTCCACCTGCAGCAGATGTTATGTTCTTTACTTGGACTTTAATTGTTCCTGCCTTTACTTGATGTAGGACACTTCTTTCCCTAGTGGTATAATTACAGCACTTACCACTGACTGGTTGAACCAAACAGCTTTACTAGCTGCACCAGGTTTCCTCACACTTGGAATGCAAGAAAGATACTCCACGTGGATTCTCTTTTGTCTAATAAGGATGAAATCCTGCAAAAGCCTTTCCTTTAGAGGAGGCACTAACAAGGTGTTCTCTTTTCACCCAGTTACTGACTTTCACAGAAGCAGTAGGAAATTAAATATTACACTCCTTTGTGTCAATATTAATTGGAGTATTTCTAAAAGGAGCCACAATGTGAACACAGAAGCTGAAAAACAGGCCAATTCCTTCATGTGAAATGTCAGAATTATTTATAATTTCTGGCCATTGTTTCTTAGAAAACATTGCTAAAAATTAACCTGAAGTTTATGTCACAAAAACTTGACCATATCTGGTCTGCCTGGAAAACTTTTTCCTTTTCCTCTCTGAACCACAAATAAAGCTCTAGTCAGAAAACACCTCACATGACATCCACAGTTTCTCCAGACAAGCTGTGGCAGTGCCTCAGCACCCTCAGAGTGAAGAATTTCTTCCCAATATCTAATTTAAACTTACTCTCTTTCAGTTTAAGTGTTGATAGGTAAGTCATCTAAGTAAGGCACCTGGATGAAACGAGAAAGAAAAAGTGATAGCTCAGTTTACTCTGTGCAGCTATGACTGTAGTCCTGAAAAAAGGTTCAGTGGCACTTGTGGGCATGAACTGCCCCTGTGGTGGGACTGGCATGGGCAGGGGCCAGAGCAGCGAGGTGTGTGTTGGCCCAGTGCAATTGGCTGGGGTGGCAGTGTCTGTTCTGGATGGGTAACGAAAAACAAAAGTCTGGAATTTCCTGGCAGTCCTGGAGGGATGTCCTGGCCCCTGAAGCTCTGGGTACACACCAGGACTCCTCCAGCTTGCTGCAGCATCAGTGAGGTTTAGGTTTCTCACTGAGGGCTCAGGAAATGGACACTGAACATATAGTATGTTCTTCCTTCTGAAAACCTGTCTGTCATACAAATCCCATTAATCTGTGTTGAAAAACAGAAACACAGAACTGCAAAACTGATGGTTTGGAGTTTGATTTTTTTTTTTTTTTAAATAAAAGGAAAATAATAATCATAGCATGTATTGTACAAAAAGCTAGGGAGGATGCAGCTACAGTAGTCTCGGGTCTGGCCTCCACGTCTTTCTCTTGTGGAGTAGATTTTTAAGTCCAGAGTAGGAGAGAGAAATAGGTGCTTAACACGTACTTAGAGCACTTCAATTCCTCTTTTGAACTTGCCGGGGCACAAGGAGCCCCCTTGTCCCAGCGCTGCCTGGGGAGCCTGTGCTAGAGCTCAGCTGGGACCTGGGACAATGCAGCCCCTGTTCGGCCCGGCTGTGGCACAGAGACTATAATTATCTCTCTTCTAATGACCAGCCAGGCAAGATAACAGTTTTCATGCTATGTTTAGAAAACAATGTCTTACTACAAATTGACGGTTCATTCGTCTGTAAAAGAGCCTCTCTAACAGTCCTAAAGCAGCTGCCACTCTTTTGCATCCCAGTTCCTTTATTTGCTGCACATTTCCCTCTTGGAAAACCCGGGTAAATGCTGCACAGGCAGCACAGCTTCCCACTGCCACACGAGAGGCTCAGAAAGGTGCAGGAATGCCCAGAAAATCTGTAGCTGTTCAAATTATACCTCTGTTAGTGAATTAAACTCTGACTGCCTGTCTTGCCAGAGCCTGCATGGCCCTTGTGAACTCCCCAAGCCCCCAGCCCAAAGGGGCTGCAGGCACTGCTGTGAGCGCCGTGCAGGGCAGGAGCAAAACTGCTTTGTGCTGACTGCTGACAGTGCCCTGTGGAGAGCAGGCTGATGCAAAGAGAGGGATGTGAAGGGACTTGTTCAGATAGAAGGGGAGCATGTGTTACTGATGAACTTTTCTTCCCGCGCTGCACCCACAGACAAGTCAGGATCTCCTGAAATTCTGTAGGCTCCAAAGGCATCCATGGAGTGGCTGCACTGGCCAGCTGTGATTGCAGCTTGTGTGGGTGTAGCTGCCCCGTGCAAACACCGGGAGGTGCCAGCTTTGGGCAGCCCTGGCAGCGTGGCACTCATGGGCTAGCTACCTAAGTATTTGCTCTGGGCTCTGCAAACATTCTGCACCTAACTCTGTTCTAGGGCAGCTCTACACTTAGTGGTGTCTGAGGGTTGCTGCCACATCCTCTGCAGGTGCCCTGCCAGCAGAGAACATAGCCCATTCCCTCTTTCTGCAGCCATCTCACCCTCATCTCTCTTGCCATCTTCTCTGGCCTCCTCTGCAGCAGGACAGGGCTGGGTTGCCTTCGGCTGCCTTTCCACTTCAGGCTCATTTATCAGTAACTGAGGCCTGGAAAAAAACCCAGAAACTGTTGATCAGAAAGAAAATTTCCCAACAGTTTGGAAGCATCAATATTTCTCATGAAAATTCATTTTAATTAAAAAAAAAAAAAATAACGCCATCTGCAGCTTTTTCCTTCCTCTTTTAAGCAGAACACCCAAATCTATATCTCATATCCAAACTGGAAACACATTCATATTCCCAAGAGTATTTATAACCACCTCTGGTTCATGCAATCTATCTAGGTTTAAGCAGTTCTTAACAGCAGTCTTGCTGTAGTGGCTGGACTGACTTTCTAGCACCCATAAAGTCCATCCCATCTTTGCTTTATCTCCAGAACTTCAGAGTGTATTCAGAGATCAGTGACGCATTAAGAACACAATCTGTATCCGTTATCCTTTATGTGTCTCCTATAGAACATCCTATAGACACAGATATAAAAAATACGTTCAGCTTGCATTTGCAAACTGTTACTCAGCCTATCACCTTATAAAATATCTTTGTAAATGGAACACATGTAGCACAGCAGCCAGCAGTCTTTCAGCTGGCAGCTTGTTTCGTATGAAAAAAAGCACAGAATTGCCAAGTGACAGCTACACATGCGCCAGAATTTTCGGGAAAATTTTGAATGTTCTTGTGTAGCTTCATGCAGTCCTTTAATGTCCCCACCAGGATGATCTGGGGATTTCCAACACCTTCAGGCTTGTACACAAAACTGTGGAAATTTTTACCTCTCAAAAATCACTCATTTACAGGGAGGTTTGGACACGGCCATGTCTGTGCCTCTCGATCTCCCTGCCAGGTTCCTTTAGAGACTCAGAAGGCTCCATTCTTTCTTGTTTCCCCCAAATTCATCATTTACCCTGCAGCCCATAGAACAGGGGTGAGACACAGAGGAAAGCTGGCAGCAGGGCTGTGTACTCTGGCTGTGGACAACCTCAGTGAGTCAGAGCTACAACAGGGTAAGGACTCCCTGACTACAGGGGTATTTTCACAGCTGCCAGCCAGCTGAGGATGATGGGAGCCCATCCTGCTTGCCTTGGTGGGAGCCCATCCTTCTCACCTCTTTTGCAATGCATCTTCAACACTTGACAAGAATTTTGCTCTCCTGGGCTTGGTTGAAGAAGTTTTAGGACATGAAGCACAAGAAGAAGGAGGCTGCTTGGAAATGAGATTACGTGGGAAGGAGAGGAATGTCCAGATGAGCAGGCTGAGAAGTTGGAGAAGTTTAGAGCAGTTCCAATGGAACAACTTGGTACAAATGTTACAGGGGCAAACACTGGTATCACATAAGTCAGAAAAGCCCACTTGCACCCTGTTTTGGAGAAAGCCTTCCCACTAAACTGCATCTCAAAATAAGTGGGAATTTGGAACAGAAAGCCAGTCCTCCGTAGTCTAGATCTTCTATTCTTATTGGTGAAATCTGTATGTAGAAAGAAATACATAGGTTAGGCAATAATTAGGTTTGAAGTAGCAGCTCATATGGTAATCTCCTAAAGCCAAAGTTCAAAATTCCTGAGCGTGGAAGTGGATTATGCAACACTGAGGACTGCAGGCTTCATTTGTTTTCAAAACAAAAGACCACAAATTACAAGTTCCTGCTCCCAGTCCATGTGGTTTCCCTTTTTGATCTTGGTCTCTCAGAAACAGAATCCTGCGATTCATCTCTATGCAAAACCAGCAGGTTCTAAAATATTCTAATATGCAAAATCAGTAAAACAGTGTTAGCCTGGTTCTGAGACACATTTCTCAGCAATTTCTGGCTGCACCTGCACAGTATCCAGGGCTGGGCTCTGAAGGCCACGTTTCTCTGCCACCATGTTTTCTATCTCTTAATTTCCCCTCCAGGGCAGTCAGATACTGAGGAATGTGGTTTGGAAGCTTAGCTATTCCTCATGTTGTCCCCATGACCCATATGTTAGAGAGGCCACTCCTGCCAGTTGCCAAGGGCTGCCAGCACACATGCCATAAGGCTGCACAGCTTGGCCCTTGCTGTGTCATGTCTCTCACCAGCACCTCCACCAGCAGCACGTCCTCAGGAAACCAGCACTACCCATAACAGCCTCATTTATAATGCTGGCACTCATTCAAATCCATAGCTCACTTTCCTCCCAAAAGCAGCTTGGAGCCCCGAGATGTCTTCTTCAGTCATTAAAAAATGGAAACGCTACTCACAGGTCCAGGGTTTTCAAACTGTCCCCAGAACAGCCTCGTCAGGTGAGAGACATCAGCCTGAGGGCACCACTTGGGCTGCAGGTGTGCTGCAGACCAGCACCAGCTGGGAGGGATAGAACTGGCACAGTCTGTAGCAAAGCCAAAGCAGCAATGACCACTGGCTGGGGAGGGGCTTGGCGTGGGGGAGGGTGGCCATGCAGAACCTCCTGGGATGTGGGGTTGGGCACCCTGGCCCTCAGCAGCTGACCCTGCAAGGAGAAAAGTGATTTAGAGGTCTCAACAAAGCAGCAGTAGAGGATGACTGAGGGGCAGAAGGTGGTTTGGGGTTGTTTTCTGATTTGCTTTTGGTAGCAGCCTCCCTTGTACCACAGGTTAGTTTTTCCTAAACTAAAGGTATCAGAAAGATATTTACCTGGAGAAACTTATATTTAATTGGTAATATTAGGTTGATATTTGATTGGAGAAAACATTTCCAAATAGAAGTAATGCAGCTAGACAGAAATAATACTTTTTGAAAAGTACAAAATATGTAAGGGAAAACGTTATGCAGTGCAAAGAGCATGAGACTATAATTTTTAAGAGATTGCAAAATTGAAACTAATTTCTTAACGTCAGTTTACTGGTTTCCACCACAGAAATGGATTTCAGCTTAACTTCTCAAAATGCTTTCTACAGCATTCCCATGCCTCCTGATTTGCTGAAGATCTTTTGTGAAAGATGCTTCCTTGATCAAGTTGTCATTACTAGACATAAATGAATTTCACCACTTCCTGCCTTACTTCAAACAAGTGCCACGTCCCAGGGTAGTTCCAGATTTTTATTTTTTTTTTAATTATGAATGTTGTCTGAATCCTTATCCAACCAGTCCATGGCTTTGGCATGGAACCTCACTAGTAATACAAACTGTAGGAGATACTGGATTGATAAAAGTTTTCTGTGAGCTGTTGTATAAATTCACTAGCATGCTTAAGGATGTTTGGCTTTTGATCTAGACATGCAATTCACTTTTGTAGTAAAGGGTTATGTGCAGCTTTAAGCAGAGTGTAAACATCCCAAAGTTTCTCTAAATTTCTGCTCCTAAGTTTCTACCTAAAAAAAATATGTTGTTTTGTTTGAACATGCTACAGAAATTCCAAAACCATCCCCAGGGTTATGTGCAGTTTTTTCAGTGCCTTTAACAGAAATTCTTTGCTTTTAGACTAAATATGTACCTTCAGGGGAATTCTGACACACGACACTAATTCTTAGTTTGCAGGCAGCACAATAGCATGGTTAGTCAGTGCTCTTTATTGTGCATCCAATCTGGGAAACCATGTATTGCACTTTTTAAAGTCACTTTGACTTGTTTAAACCATTTGTTGGAAATAGAAAATTGCACATTTTCGGGGAAAAAAAAGAAAAGAAAGCAATGTGGCCACAAATTTTATGCTATAAAACTAGCACAGCTCTCTAGCACTGCTGAATTGCAAGTGCTTTCCTCTGCCCTCTGGTTCTTGGGAAAATGGCAGTGCCAGAGATTGATGGCACCTGGCTGGGATCTAAATGATGTTAAGCAGAAGTAGTAGTCAAATTAGAAAAGTAGAAGAAGTTTGTCTGAGAGTGAGGGGGGCAGATACGTGAGCAGACAAAAGCCATGGCAGGGAAGAGAACAGAGGGAGGAAGTTTTCTGGGCAGGGATTCACAGGTTTAAGCTAACAGCAGTTCCCAATGAGGCATGAAAGCTGTGCATCAAAATGAAAAATTAATGCATAATACATTAGCAGAAACCAGGGAAGTACAGTGTAATGGCCCCCAACAAAATCATCATCCAGATAGTCCAAATTATATTTTCTCTGTGGGTGGGTGACACATTCTAAATGTATCTCTTCCTTTGCTGGAAGGGGCAGGTCAGACCAAGATAATTGATGGTTTTTTTGCTGAGACAGATGAAAATGTGTAATCACTGAAGTTTTATTTAAGCTCTGAGAAAGGTCTGGCAAGTTAAATCACACTGTAGTCTTAAATAAATTGCTTTCTTCTGAAAGAGCTCTGTGGAAAGTAGAGAAGTTATCATCACTGTTTCTTCAACCTTATGTTTTAATTTCAAGGCATTGCATGAACACAAAATGAGTAGTGCAGGGCTGCTTGCATGTTTCTATTTCTGGGTATATTATCTCTTCATTATACCTACCTGAATGAGAGCTATTTTGGACTGAATTCCTCTTGCCAACTTGCCTATAAACATTTGGTCAATCACCTTGGAAAAAAATTACTCCTATGCCCAAAGTGCAACTTAGAATTCAGACCTCTGAATCTACTTATACCTCACTTCAGTGGCTTGAGAGTGACTTGACAGGCACCCCACAAGAGGTACTGGCTACAGTCCCCAGAGCCCTCTTGTTCCTCTTGTCCGGAACCTCACAGAGCAGAGCAGGCACCATGTAAAATGATATGTGGCAGCCACAACAATCAAAGTCTTGTAATAAAAAGCAAGTAGTGAGAACCCTTGACCAGGGATAACTGTCCTTGGCCTCAGAGAGTTTGGACTAACGTTGTCTTCATCACTGAAGTCCCCCCATCATCAGACTCCAGGGCACAAAAGGTTGGGAGACCCCAATTTTCTGCAACAAAGAAGGACCCTTGTGAAACCACAAATGACAAATGTGGGGTCAGAAAGAAAGCAAGGATGGGACTGACTTGCCACTTGCCAGAGTCTCCTTGCCTCCCCTTCCCCATCCAAATGTGCAAACCACAGGGCAGCAGCAAGGAGTGGCTGCCCAGGAGGTGGGGGAGCACCACTGCCCGAGTGTGGGACCCATGGCCATGGAAAGCATCTGGCAAAGAGGCTGTGGCTACTGTGTCTTAGGAGGTAAAGGAGTATGGTAATGCAAAAACCCTTCAAGGGAAAAGCACAAGCTGTCCCCAGAGGCTCCTTTAATAGTGGTTCTCATGTTGGTTTTACTAATCACACAAGTGCTGAAGGTGTGACACACATAAGATACTTCTTACAACCTCTCCACCACAAGGGAAAGACCTGCAGCCACAGAAGCCTGGGTTTCCTTGTTGGCTTTCTGAGACACTGAGTAATTAAGTAGAAATGTACTACAGTGCTCTGAAGCTCAGCTCTGCTTCCAGGAAGCATTTTTGTGTTCTTTCATACATGAAAGAAAACAGGTGAGCATTCACTCACCTTTTTTTATAGCAGCAGGTGATGAAGTCTATGATATTGTTAAATTACTGGATTGCATATATTCTATTTCAGACCACACAAAGACTATCCTCCCATACAGACAAACTCACCTCACAAAGCAGCACATTGGATCTTACATTTTGTGACCTGGCCTGGTATACCTACAGGTCAGTCTAAGCCTCCAAAATGAGCTACAGCTACCAATTCAACCTTTCTGTCTCAGCAAAACTCAGTACCTCCAGTTCTTCAAAAAAACAGCAACTTAGATACTTTCTTTTATGTACAGACTTTCAGAGCAAAGCAGTGTACTGAGGATATGTAACTTCATCCTTCTGACAAGAAAGGGGGTGAAACGAGATCACATGTGGCAGCTGCTAGTCATATTTACCCAGTGTGTTCCAAAACAAACAGTTCTTGCACTGCCAAGCAAGGTACAATGCCATGGGTACAGAGTATGGGCATGAAACAAAGAAAGGGTTAAAAAATAATTGAAAATAAAATAATTAAGGGGGGGAAAAAGGAAAACAAAAAAGAATTCGAAAATGTTTTCCTCTAGAAGATGATGATCAGTTCTTGTTTATCCAAACCAGTTTACTCACACCTACACCAAGCCCACTTGATTTTCCCATAAAGGGCACATATTTAACTCAACCCACAGTGCTTAGAGATCATGCAGTTAACTGCATGCTGCTTGCTCAAATGGCTTTCAAACAAAGTCCACTTCTGTTTTTCTTCATGGTGCCAGTGTTGCTGAGATATTAGAACCCCTTGAAAAGGGGAACAATGACACACACTATTGTGGTACAAAGAGAGTATACAAATTAATGTCTGTGGCACAGGAGATTACAGGAGATAAACTGCTTACTCCTACAGAGGCAAAGCACATGGCACTAGCAAAGAATTTCAGCTTGCACGTGGAATGGACAGCAGTGCCTGACACCAAAAATCAAGGACTTAAAATCTGCACTTCCTCCAGAAAATGTTCCAGGTTGCCATACAGTGACAGCCTATGTGCATTTAAACCATCTGTTTGTTTGTAGTATGTAGCAGCTCTCTCAGATCTTTATAAAAGTCAAGTTGCTAATGAAAGGTCAGTATAAAAATCTTACTTTATACACAGAAAGAATAGTTTTCTAATTCTGTCTCTTCATTGACATTCAAGAGTTTTCAAGTGTTTGTGGTCAGGAAAAAGTAATCAACATTCTTTCAACAGAACTTTGATTTTAAAAGGTAAAATATCAGCAGCACTGGGAAACACCAAAGGAGACACTTCTTACTACACTTGTACTTAGCAGGAATTGAAGCACATGTCAATGTAATAATGCATATACTTAATAGCTTTTCTGGCATAAAGGTAACTTCTGTGATGACAGTCTGAAAGATTCAGATGAGAAAATGTACTCTGATAAACAGAGATCCAGCATACAGTTTAGGAGATTCAACAGTGAGTAGGCACTTCTGCCCAGTTCTGACTGGGACTGTAAATGCTGCCTTAATAGAAATCTGATTAGGAGAAATCTCAGCAAAACTCATGCTCCAGACTAATACAAAGTAGAAACTTTTCAGTTTGTTTTAATGGGATCTATTCATTTTGTAAAGGAACAAAGGAAGTACAGCTTTGTATTTAATAGCTAAGTATCATTCTTGATCTACAGGTAAAACATCCCCAGATCTCTCAGTGGATCTACACAGACAAACAAGTCTGTTGTAAGCATGGATTGGAGCCCTGCTTTCCCTTCCCAAAGAAACAGAAAAACCCACTACTTTTTTCCAAGCTGCTGCTCGCTTTACCAGTCAGAAGGAGCAGATGCCATGCTACTGCACAGCATAGGAGATCTCACACAGCTTAAATCAGGTGACACCCTAGGCCCCAAATACAATGAATGCACACAGACTTCCCACAACAGAAAGCCTGGAGCTTCTATGCCTGATACTTAATAGTCAGCAATGTAAATCCTCCTGTGCCTTTCCCCATGTGACAGCCCAAGGTCTGAAGGCCAGGACCACCCCTTGGAATACTGTCACCAGAGCTGTCACAGGATGTCTGTGCATTTCTCCTGATATGCCACTGACTAATGTAGAAATTAGTGTATAGAATATAATGGCAAAACAAGTTTCTTTACTATTGTAATTTATTTCCATGAGGATGCTAGTATAAACTGCACCACCAAAGATACAAAGTCCACAATAAGATGCTTTTCTGTTTAGCTGTGACAACAAAACTGTTAAAATCTAACAGCCTTGTCTAAATGCTTCCAGTATCTCTCTTATTGATAAACATCTGTTGTTGCAGGCTAAGGGGCCTGCTGAACTCTGCTGAACACCTGACAGGTTTTAAGTCTTAAATACTTTTAGACTTATTGGCTTCTTTCTGCAGTGAATTCATAATAATTTAGGAACAAAAGCACACTTTCTGTTGCCTTGAAGAGCAATGCCCACCAGCTGACTAGGTAGGGAATGCAACTGCAGCCAAGCCTGGGGTACTGCCACCCAAGGGGACTGGGATGGCTCCTGGGGTGGCTGGCCATGCCCTGGGGGGCAGCAGGGCTGGGGGACAGCAGGGCTGGGGGACAGCAGGGCCTTCAGGAAGCAGTGAGAAGCCTTGTGCAGCCCTGGTGATACAGGTGGTTACACATTTTGTAAGACAGGAAAAGTTAGGCAGGACTGGACTCTCTCCACACAACACACAGCAGCCCACCCATGAAGTCAGATTTTACATGATGCTTTACCATCTCAGACCGCTTCTACTCTAATTAAACTGGTGATGAAAACATCTCAGCACCAAGCCAAATACTGTCAAGAAAAATTCACACAGATCTCTTTAACTTTAAATAAAAATGCCAATGCTGAATTTACTCACTGCAAATTTTGGGAATACTGATATTAAGCTGTTTTTTGAAAAGTCTAAGCCAGTGCCAGTACAATCTTTAATGGTGCATGGCAGTTCTGCAAATGAATTGCAACTCTTATTCTGCCTCTTCTTTTTCTGCAATTGACCTAAAGTTAGAATTCATTGAAGGGGAGCAATTGTTTGATACCTCTGATGTGTTAATGGGGAGGAGAAAAGCATCTGAGCTAAGTTTCTCTGAGCACTCTTCTACATCTTGGTGCTATTTTCTTTTAACAGCTTCACAGTGGGAACAAACTGCAGTAAATGCTTAAAATGCATTTTAAGAGTTTCTATTAGGAAGAGTTGCCAAAAGATGGGCAACTCTTTTTAATAGAAACTAACCCTGAGAGCAGAATATCACCACTGAACTGCTCTTGCTGATATGGCTCGTACAGCCTGGGGTCACCCCCACTGCACTGCCCATCGTTTTTCAGAAAGAAAAAGTGCAAATGTTGAACCACTTTCCATGCTCCCCAGAGTCCATTCAGTGGCTTCTGAGAAACCTCTGCTGCTTCCAGCTTTAGCAGCCTAGCAGGAAAACTTTTCCAGGGAGATTACCAAGGAAAGGCAGTGTGCTATCAGGAAGTGACACTGTGTTGGTATGTCCTGGTGTTTGAAGTTCTCCAACTGTAGCACAGAAGCAAAAAATCAGAGGTGGATCTGCTCTATGTAAAAAGAACTATTGATTATAAATTATATAGATACTTAGAGTATAACTTATATAGACCCAGAACTGGCAGAACTCAGTTTAGATTAGCATACTACTTCAGTCATCCTCACTCATGGCATTGCTTGAAAAAGAAGAGCAATTAAAGTAAAAACATAGAAACATTTTATATGAAGACAGAATGTAGATAATGTAGATTTGTTTGTTTTTTTTTTTCTTTCCCTCCTCTATCTGCCTTGTTCTCTAAATTTCTTTCTGGGGTGACCAAAGCCCTGCTTCTGGATAAGTGAATTGCTATGTGAAATCAGATGAAATCTGCCATTTTTCCAGGAGGCAGATATCTTGCTTTCCCTGGCCATATGCAGCTTTAACATTCTTATTTAACATTTCACATTTTCTCTCTGGATAGCTAGCTCTTTTAAGTTTCTCTGAATATCAAGTTTATTTTGATCCTCAAGATTCTCTCTGTACAACAGACAAATATATCCTCCCTTTCAGACTTTTTACTCTGTTTGTCAAACATTGTGTAGTACTTTAATGACAACAATTAACTGTGAGTGCCCAACATAGGATTCCCTCAACAATCATGAAATAATAGCAAAAGCAGCAGCTGATGCTCAGGAGAGGCTGAGAGGAGTTATCTCTGATAAGTTTGAATTCTTGTAGCCTGGCCAAGAGTTTCAGGGATGGCAGGGGTCAGGAACCATGTATGCAGACTCAGAAAAAAAGATCTTCCAGATGTCCTGACAGAATCCTCTTAATCTCAGGTGCTCACATACACATTACACACATACACATCCCCAGAAAAGGAAAGAAACCAGTAATTTGGCTCACAAAAGATGGAACAATTGCAAAATACTTTATGTAACATCTTTAAGGAGTAAATGCATTTGTTTATGTTCCCCATATCTATGTGAGATTACCTGGTGTGCTTTGATGTGCAGAAAATATGATTCTGTGAATATTTCTTAGAAGAGCAGTGAACAGATTTGAGTATATGTCAGAGCATGTCCATGCCCATCATGCCCTCTCCTGACGCTGGCTTCAGAAATATGTGAATGAAATCTCGGTTTCCTGGAGAAAAAGACAAATTTTGGAGAAAAGTAAAAAATTAGTCCATGGGAATGTGATAGCCCAAACACCACCTCCTCTGGGGATATCAGCTGTTCTGAAAAATGTAATAAGACGATGCAGCATGTGAGGAGTGAAAGGTTAAAGAAGAGTGCATAGTCCCTCTTCCCTCACCACTCCAGTGTCATCTGCAACAGCTCCAAGTACAGCCTGATGTACTCTTCTTTTTCTTTTCAGTGCTCCTTGGCAACACCTCCAGATTTGGCTTTACTCACCATGAAGGCCACAGTCATTGCAACCTTCTTTGGTAAGTACAGCTGACGTGCTGCAACCAGGAGCTTATGGGTTTGCACTCCCCCATCCTGGTTGCCCAGTGGCTGCTGGCTAATTCTCCTCCCTCTGGACTCCACGGCTGATGAAGCTCTCAGTGGCAGGTGTAAGCCTTGGCACAGCTTTTCAGAAACTGGCTACACAAACTTATTGACTTTGGCATAGAAAAAATATTAATTACTTGCAGAGATCTCCAAGTGTATGACCAGTTACATGCAGTCCATATCAGGTGTGCCTGAAAAATATCTGAAATGTAAAGATTCACTCCAAAGAAAAATCAGCTGTTTCAATTCTCCCTGTTCTTGTTCTTTCTATGAACAAGATGGTACCAAAAGGTTATAAATGTGTCTTATTTTCCTTCCCCTGGCAGTCAGACAGGATCTCACTTTTTGGGAACATGAAGAAACTCCAGAACTTGCAATTCATCTTACATGAACCCTCTGGTTGTGACATCCCCAGGCAATATTCCCTCTAGCTGTTATCCTCAAGTCTGTCAGGACAGTTGTTCTTAGTTCAAATTCACAGCAATCTGTGTAGTTCTTCTACATAAATTACCAGATTACTTTCCCCACATTAGATTATGCTGTAACATTCCAAGTAGTTGAGACATTGCACTTTATTTTCCACTCATGCATTCCTTTTTATTTATCTGACTACAATTTTGCCATGGTTACACCAGTGACAAAAGGCCCAAATACGGCATCTAAGCATTGTCACTTCAGACACTGACACTGCTTTTACTTTTGTGCAAGTTCTAGGTGTGGTTAAGCCTACAGACTCTTTGTAATCAGTCTAGGGGGAGACGAGCATAAAGAAAGAAATTACTTCTGTTGCATATTCTAGTAAGATTAGCTCAACAAATGATAAAAGGATCAGCTGACACATCAGAGAGAGTTTCAATTCCCTTTGAAAGCTCAGAGAAGGGAAGGTGAATAGGAAAGTCAAGATATTGTAATGAAGTTATCAGTTACCCATAACACAGTGCTTATAAAATAAGCACAGAGAATAAAGAGATTTTGTATGTCATCACTCAGCAAGCAAACACAACATGGTAAGCTCCATGCATATATTGGGATGTATCTTTTAATGCAACTGTGCATGTCCCTTTTACTGTTACACTTTTCAAATCATAATCCTGCTTACTGAAGAAAATGAGTGCCCTTGCAGGGACATGCCATCCTAGAACCTCATATGGTCTGTAATGCTGCCCAGTGTCCCATACCTGCTGCCACCACTGAGTGAAATGTCACAACAGAAAATCCCGGGATAATCTTCCCAAAGGGTTATTAAGAAGAGTCTTTTGCACCCAGACTTCCTGGTTGCTTTATGCACAGAGCACATTATTCATTAACATCTCTATCACACCAGTTACAAAGAGTTCCCACTGCTTGTGGAAATACTTCTGTGGTTTTCTGGGCCACATGGACTCCATGGCATCTTTAGATAGTGAGTTCCACAGATGAGCATGTGAACTGAACTGATCTTTAATCCCCTTCAAAGAACTTCCCCACAGTAGATACCATCTTGACTGCAAAGTTAACCACCAAGTAGAAACCTAGATGTGGCTGAGAATATTTTTATTTCAGGTTTTCAACCTGTTGATTCAAATTTGAGAAATCTCATGTGGAGGAGCTTGTGGTTACTGATGTTGTGTTACAGTGTTGAGTCCACTGTGTTTTTTCCTGACATTATGTTTATTTGTTCTAGGTGTGTTTCTTACATGTACATACACAGCCAAGGAAGTCACAAAGAAGACAAAAAAGGCTAAGCTATGTAAGTGGTCTCAGTAGAATTTTTGGCTGTTTTAAAGCAGACATGTCGAATGCATGTTTCTTGTCTAAGAAAGCTGCAAAGTGAGATTATATTCTGGTAACTCTTCATAATTCTCTGGAATCAATGGCATTATATGTTAGCTAAAAGATTCTTTTATTGAAAACAAATCACTAAGGAAAGTGTGTGTCACTTAACATTTATAAAGAGGGAAAATTTTGTAATTCACTACTAAAATGCATCTTCATAGGTCATTAGGTACCACAGAGAGCATCAAAGCAAGCAGTAAGGTTTTCACAGAGAGGGAGAGAGACATTAATATTTGAAATGGACCAGCTGTAACACAAAGCATATGTAGCTGATTAGTGTGAGATGAGTGGTGCATCTCTGTGCACTAAGATGTTTAACTTTCAGCTATTCTGCTGCAGGAGCATTTCTGCCCACAGATTATTGTGCTCATGTAGCTGACAAACAAGCCTGCTGCGAGGTTGTAAACACACACTTAAATCTCTTGTTCAAAGTAAATTGTACCCAGCAAAAAGTTTTTAAAATTAAAGGCAAGATAATGGGCTGTGACTTCAGCCTGACACTATGGATGGCACAGAGCTACATGAGCACAGCGGGAGCCTTGGGAAGCGTCCCCACCCCCTCCTTCCCACGTGTTAACCACAGGCTGGGTGATTACATTTCTTCCTCTCTCCAGCAAAGTGTCATAACAGATATTTCCTTCAGAGAAGCAAACACCGAAGGTCAGAAATATCTGCAGGCCTCCTTACTGCATCCTTAGTTACTGCCACATCCCTTGGTGTGGGGGTTATTATGAGTTATGTTGTGGATGCAGAAGAGACAGATGTCTTGTATCCCAAAACCATTGATATGAAGGCTTAGGAGGAGGCGTCCCTGTCACTCAGTTACTCACTGTTTCATGACAAGATCACTCAGCCATGAAAGCATTCAATCTGACTTTACCAAGATTTTGCACTCACAGATGTACCCCAGATTGATTGTGATGTCAAGGCGGGGAAGATAATCAATCCAGAATTCATTGCAAAATGCCCTCCCGGATGTCAAGATGTAAAATACCGTGTTTATGGCACAGACATTTATGCTTCTTTTTCCAGTGTCTGCAGTGCTGCAATTCACAGGTGAGTGAGTCAAAATGAGTGAGGCACTCAGACAAAACTGTCATTTCAGTGCAGGGAGCTTCTGAATTTTCAAATTCTTTACAGTTCCCACTTCCTTGTAGGTTTGATTGCAGGCTGCTGTAGAAAACCTGAGAGAAAGCCCATTTGTGATGGAATGGATCCATTCTTACCAAGTGCTGTCAATCCTGTATTCCTATAGAAATTAGGTTTGTGTTTGAAGAAGTTTCTCAGCCTTTGGAGAAGTGTCTTGAGATTTCCAGATCTCTCATTCATGCATAACAAATTACTATTGTACTATTATCATTCAAGTGGAAGATAGAGATGGAGCTGCTACTACTAATAAATCTTCAGAAGAAATAGACATATCACCAGTGATGAATACATATAACCCTCATACTTCTGGGATTGGTTTGGTTCTCTGGGTTTGAATTTAACTGTCCTTGAAATCCAAGACTGAGTAATGTGCTTTCCTGCCACATAAAGGACACTGCACAAGGAAATGAGTAACATAAATTTTGTAGCAAAAGTTTTTCAGAGTTTTATTAGCCATGAAAAAATGTGCATAAAATTCTAGTGGAGAATAACTGCACAATCAAAACACACTGCACTTGGAGGCGGGATGCAGAGGCAGGATGTATCCAGCAAAAAATGCAGCAAGAAGTCATAAAGCCTGATTGACAACTTGACTTAGTTTGGAGGTATTTGAGTTACTGCTGTGCTTCAGGTTCTGTGAAATACCTGGGATCTCTGGTAAAATGGGATATAAAGGCTGTGGGACCTCACCCCTTGCCTCTGCTCAGTGCTTAGGCTGAGGTGCCTGTGCCACCTCCTGGCTGCAGCTCTGCCCGCTCAGCCCTCGCTGGGGAGGTGTCTGCCAGGTGACAGCTTTCCAGTGGCAAATTCCTCCCTCAGATACTCGGGCACGATGGAAATTGTCTCAGCATGCAGAATTAGTGCCAAAGGGAAGTTAAAAAATACTGGTAGCAGCTGCAATCTCTGTGCAGCCTGGCTGGATGCATTGTTACAGAGAGGGTTTCAGATTTTCTCATTTGCCAGCTGGTCTCAGCTTTGTTATCTGACATGCTGCAGTTCCACAGACGGTGAATTTCTTCTCCACACATTCATTTTAACAGCAGCTTCTCACAATTACCAGAGCAAAATGCACCTCCAACATACCCTTCAATCCTGTTTGCTGCCCAGTACTGATTTTCCTGCCTGGTCATTACTGCCAGCCCTACAACTCCCCTACAGCTGCAGTTGCTTCCTGGCTGACCTGCTATCCTAGTGATGCCACAGCAGGCTGCCCACACTGAAGGTTTTTTGCTTGTCTTGAGGTACATGTCACAGTGTGTGTTAAACACCATTTGCTGTGCACCACACCTGGAGTCTGCCAGGTTTTCTACAGCTTCCAGCAATATTGTGTCCAGTTCACTCCAGGCTGAGGTCAGAAACATGCCTGGGTTTTTTCAGAAAAACGTACTGAAACTCAAAGAAAACACATTCTGTCACATGGTTGGCCCGAAATCTCCTCTGAGAACCTCTGCCTGTATCTTCACTCATTCACTCAAGCTGCAGGAATTTTAACGAAGGCAGTAGCTTTTTCTTGTGTGCAACTAGGTCAAGCTTAAACAGAGGACCAGTAGATCAGTGGGAAGAGCAAACAGATCCTGACAGCACTTTGCAACAAACTGCTTTTCTCTATGTGGAAAGAGCACAAATATTTCTTAGCAGCAGGCTTAGTAGGAACATCACAGCCCCACCATCACCACCACCACCCCTGGTTTAAAGGTAAAAGGAATCACTTCATACCTGCAGAACAGTTGTGAAGGTTTTTGTGGAACTTCTACCCTCAGACACTGTGTTTCCTCCTTGCAGTGGTATCATTGACAACACAGGCGGGAAGATTCTTGTCCAGAAGGTCGCAGGGCACTCCGGGTACCGCGGGAGCTTCTCCAACGGTGTCCGGTCGCTGTCGCTGCCGCGCTGGAGGGAGTCCTTCCTCGTGTCAGGTACCACTTTGGGCTGGGCATCCCCCCTGCTGCCCACCACGGACTGCCCAGCAGCAGTGGGTGAGGGGGAGGCAGCCTCTCGTTTCACAAACGTGGTTAATCACCGCAGGCCCACCCCACCCAGCTTTGGCAGGAACATTCGAGACACCTCTTGTTCTGGCCTTCCCATGCAGCCTGCAAAGAGACGTGCACCCTGCCAGAGGTGTGCTCAGCTCAGCCCATGCAGCCCTGAGCCCACTGCAGGAGGTGATGGCTGCTCTGGACCGAGCCTTGGAAGGCACCTAAACTCCAGCTGTTGGTAAATGAAATGTACTGCTCCCCACCCTGGTAAGCAGTGCTGCTGAGGGAACTGAAAGGCCCTTTGGCCATTTGAAACATCCTCACCCTGCACCTGAATTTGTGTCTCCTGAAGTGACTTCAGACTTATGTCAAACCCCATGTAGCCCTGCTGTATGTGTGCACACCCTGTATTTGACTGGGGCATCCCAAGTATGTCAGGAACTCTCTCCACCTCTGTTAGCCACATAGTTTTGATATCTAATCAGTGCAAGTAAATCCATCTTAATTTAATGCTCACTCCTTTTCCCTCCCCATAATGTACATATAGGAATCACTTGCATTTACCAACTAAATCAGCAGATTTTTAATTTTTTTTTTGAAAATTAGACCCCCTTTACACCAGCTTCAGATTATCTTAAACCTACTTGCACTCACTCTACATGTATGAAAGAGGGTTTGCTTGACCTTGCTTTACATAAATGTTCTAAATCTAACTTCTTGATACATTGGGCCAGTTCTTGTTGGCCTGCACTTTTGGAGGTTTAAGACAGGTACCACCAATTGATGTTAGTTAACTAACTAACATTCCTGGAAAAATCAACAGCTCAAGCAACAGAACAGCTACTAAAAATAATGTTCTTTTCATGTGAAAATCTGTAGACAGCAAAGGAGTTCTCAGAAACTGACCAAAACAAGCTGTCATCTTAATTTTTCATTCATGTATTTGGATGCACTTTTTTTACAGTAGTCTGCCATGGGTATACCATATTAAGAGAAGGATTTATTTTGGATGAGTAGGGATTTCCTGGAATAGCTGAATTGCTACTTGTACTTGTTGCAATTTTTTTCTCCAACAAACAGCACATTGTAATCCTGGTACATAAGTGGGAAATAGAATTTTTTTTCCTTCTTTTTTTACCTCAGCAGCTGCTCAGTTGTCATCCCATAAAACTGTAGAAATTCTTCCGTGAAATGGTAGGAATTTTTTTATTTATGATACTAGGTCTCTCTTATTAATTAATGAGACACTATAAAAGAAGATACCAGAGAAAGCTACAAGAGCATATCAAAGGAGATGATGAGAAACCTGGGTATGTGTAGCCATGATGAGATTTGTCCCTTGTGCACTTTTAATTCTGTGCACAGTGAGTGCTCTCACTCATGATTTAGTTCATAAGTGGATCTCTTAGTTCATAAACTAGCTCAAATGTAAATCTAACATATCATATAACACACAAACCATATTTTATATATGAACAGGAAGAAAACTTCCACTATACCAACTGAAAATGTTAGAAATTTAGAATTTTAGAGAAATTTACAACACTAAAACCCAGGAAGGCTGTGCTATTCATCTCAGCAGCCTGAGGCTGAATGCATACAGATCTCCTTCTCAGAAAGAGAGGAATTGGGGATGGATTTTTATGATTATGAGTCATAAAAAGCCAGAGCTGTATAAAGCATTCCCCAATAAAAATATAAAGTCACCTAAGGCATTAATTTCAGGACAGCTTTAGAGCTTTAGAACTGAGTCCCCTATTCTCCAGCTGAATTCTCTTCCATCAGAGCAGACCTATGTGCAATACTGTACCCTGGAAATGTGCCAACAGCTTATTCCTAGTTAGGATATTGTCACCTAGTGTGTGATGCTTAAATTGTGAATGAACATCCACACAAAAGAGCACAGAAGAGGAATCCTTGGGGAACCCAGGGGATAATGTGGCATGATTTAGGAGCAGTGGAGAAGGAGGTCTGTCCTCTGTGATTAAAGCAGCCAGCACACCAGGAGGTGTGCAAATGCCTTGGTATTCACTTTCAAGCACTGAAATGCCTTGGCACTCTGTTGAATGGCTCCATTCAGATTAGTGGGAGTTTTGCAGCTGGTGGGTTAAGAAAATAGTCCTGAACTTCTGGGTTTGCTAGTCACAAATAAGTGTGAGAAGGTGAGCAGCCACTGCACTATAGCAGCCACCATGCCATAGCTTGCATTTCAATGGCCAAAGCTGATGTTTTCAGCCCACATGAAAACACATTTTGAAGTATGTTAAGCAAACTCCAACTTAGGTGTAACTTTTTCCCAACAGTGAATAAGACATATTACCATTGCCCCAGAGAGCAGGACCACATTCAGGTCAGGCCCTAGGCCTACTTCTTGCTCACATATGGGATGCAAATTGCTGTTGATCAAAAATCCCAGATTCCAGCCTCCCCACCCTACCTGGTGTATTTTCACAGCAGCAGACTTCAGGTTTGCATTAGAAATCAGTTTAGCACGGAATATATTCCAAAGCAAGATCAGATTATCATGCTATTTCTGCATCTGTGTATCAACTGCTCATACTGACAACTCATTCTCTGTTGGGGATAAAGGAAAGCAGTCTATACTGTAAATTCTCTGTCTTTCTATCAAATTAGATCTCCCTAATTCTTCTTGGCTCCTGATCCCAGTTTTAGCTCAGGGGGAAGTGGATGTGAAAACCTGCTGCCCTTCACTTAAACCAGCTTCTGTGAGAGAAGCCTGGAAGGCAAGAAGGAAGCTCTTTCCAGTTTGTCCACACAAGCTGACTTACCAGCTCTGGTCTTTGGTGGATCAGTGTTGACTTCAGTGGAGCTGCTCTCAGCTTACACCTCTGTAAATGACAAATGGAATAGCTTTTTACATCATTACCTCGTTAGTAACTCTAACTTCTTCATCTATGGTTTTGTAATGACGTCTGAAATTTCAGAGAGGAGTAAAACAAAGGAGGTAGAGACATGAAAAGGGACAAAAGACAGGGACTCTCCAGCTCCACAGACAACCCTGCTTATTAGAATTCCTCTAGTATATTCCTCCACACATTTCTTTATGTGCCATTGTTGCCTTGGAGTGGCTACCTAGAACAGAAGCTACACAGAGTTAAAAGAATAAAGTAGGTATTCATTAAAGGCCTTCAATAGATAGACCTTGGGCAGTGCAAAAGCCTTGCAGATGCTACACCCAAGATGGACAATAGCTCCCCAGTTTCTCAGACAGATATAAGTTTGGTCTACTTGCATATCAAAGGTTAATTGTCCAGTTATAGCTTCAGCTAATAATGAAGTCATATTCCCCTGGTTTGCTTCCCCCTGATTCACTTTTGTTTATACTTTTGGGGGTCTGAGGCAGTAGGTCTCCTTGGTTCTCAGGCCTGGAAGGATTGTTGTACCTAACAAAAATGTGAAGGGAGCTTACTAATACTCTATATGTAGTTTGGAGTTATACACTAATTCAGGATCTGAGAAATGCAAAAGCTAGAAACTTAGGGCATCACCATCATGGGGGAAACAGCCCCCAGTTCCCAGGAGTGGCTCAGTCTGTAGGAATTAGTTCTGTTCAGTGCTGTTGGTCTCTGGATTATTCACCCAGGATGACAACTGACATGCTTGCAGTGCCATATGTACCCCCTTGAAGAATCCCCCAAAGGAACAGAAGAGAGATCATCCTGACTAAGGTTTTGCAGAAGGTGGAGGTAGGTCTCACCAGAGATGGTCCAGATATGTGACACAGCACAGCATCTCATAGAGACAGTCACCAGGGTCCAGAAGACCTACATCCATCAACTCCCAGAGGCCAAATCAATCTTCCCTGCTGGGGTTCTCTGCAACACCTTTCATTCAGTGATGTATGTGATTATAAAAACTGTCCCAAGAGATGGAATTGTGTGGCCACACGTACCAACAGAGATGGCATCTGCTCTGGCACTAAAAAGATTTGTGGTTTAAAGCTTAACTGGGAAACATACCTCATTGTTTCAAGACAGGACTCTCATTTTAGATCTAAATATAGGTACCATATGTTCCCACACACAAGCACAGCCTTCTCTCACTGTTATTACTGCAAAAGACTGTTGCCAGAAATGGCATCTTGCAGAAGTGAGGTCGGAGAAGAATGCTGTCTGCGTGATGAAATGAATCCCACATCAAACATGTTTTCCAAGTCAACTGCGTAGTCAGGCATTGGAGAAGGCTGCCTAGGGAAGCTGTGGGTTTAATTAAAAATTGTACAGATGTCCTTCAGGAATGGTCTCCTTGTGCTTAATATCATTTGAGAGCAAAAGAATGAACTGACCTCTGCAAATCCTCCCCAGTACTGTTTTCATGCTTTCTAACTCTTTATTTATGATGCTGGATTTAGGCACCAATATTTTTAGTGGTATGGTTTTGAGATTCTACCATCAGATGAAAGAAATTTTCGTGAAAATGGGTTGGTCAGTAAAGAAGAGGGATCTGATTCTGAATGCCTATGTTAGATGAGAAATTTATCAATAAAACTTAGAATGCTTTGTGATATCTTCTAATATGTGTTTTTTGTAGAGGGCAAGCCAAGAAAAGGTGTGACATATCCATCAACTCTTGAATATTCTTCTTCAAAAAGCACAGCTGTTAAATCAGGCAAGTATTTGTGACTGACTGTCCCTTACATTCATTCACAACTCTCTGGCATAGCTTCTCAGTTGTATAATACAAGGACATAACTATTCAGAGGCAGAAGTTCATCCATCCATTAGTATGCCATCCAAATCACTCATGGTATTTTTTTATCTTAAGCATATGGAAATAATCTCAGACAATTTCTATTTTTGGTCATAACACATTTTACAGACTTCTGTTTCCAAATAATCCCCCCCTTTGCTTTAGATCTGTTACTGAGTATGATGTTCTACTGGTTATATGCAAGCATTTGAGGTTATACCTGTTGGTTTTCTCCTAATGTTACTCATCTCTTGGGATACTCAGTGCTGAGAGTATAATATCAAATAGTAATGTAATACAAATGGCAGAGGTGGTAAAGCACAGCAGCTTAACTAAGAATGCTACAATAAAGAACTATTCTGTATAATCATTTTAGTCAGCAGCCTACTCTGTAAGACTCAACTCAGTTTAAATAATTTAGTTGTTTGAAGAGGTCCTTGATCAAGTTTCACACTGGTAGGTAGCTGACATTCAAGTGCACATGGATTAACTCTCTCACTGAAATGGTACTTGGTTTTGCTCCCTGTTACAGCTGTGGAAGGTTCAGACTCTTCCTTGGAGATGCAAACAAAATGAAAATTAATGTCCTATATTACAGTGCACTTCCCTTACACAGTCTTTTTGCTATTTGCTCAGCCTGAGCTCTCCTGACCGTATCCACTGTGGTATAATGAAATGTGCTGTACTTTCTCCATGAACTCAAAATGCCTGGCATTGGGTGCATTCATCCAAGACCACAGAGAGGTTACTTGGAGACCTACTCTTCTCCTGTACATTATAGTTTGGTCCTTGGAAGGAAAGTACAGAGCTCTTTTCTCACAGAATCATAGAATCATTATGGTCAGAAAAGGTCATCAAGTACAGCTCAGCACTGCCAAGTCCATCATAACCGTGTCCTTAAGTGCCACATCTACCCGTCTTTCAAATATCTCCAGAGATGGTGACTCCACCACTTCCCTGGACAGCCTGCTCCAGCGCTTGACAACACTTCCTGTGAAGAAATTCTTTCTAATATCCAGTCTAAACCTCCCTTGGAGCAACCTGAGGGTCTTTTCCTCTTGACTGACCCCCACCCCACTACAACCTCCTTTCATGTACTCAGGTAGAGAGCCATTAAGTCCCCTCTGAGCTTTGGGGGTTTTTTTCAGGCTAGAACAACTCAGTTCCCTCAGCTGCTCCACATAAGGTTTGTGCTCCAGCCCCTTCACCAGCTTCATTGCCCTTCATCTTTATATTTTCCTTTGAACGAAAGCAAATTTAAATCTCAAAGTTGTAACGCAGACCAAATACGCATTGCTCAATTCTGTGCCTTTAACTTGTAATACCTTAGCATTGACAATCAAATAAGTACATATTTGTATATTTCTTGACCACATATGCAGAAATTACTTCACCCAAATATTATGCACTGCTAGAAGGGAGGGCAATACCTTAGGAATCTTGACTTTTTCTGAGAAATGTTCTTTAAATCATAGCTCATCATTCCCAAGTGTAGCCATACTTGAAAAATCAGCCCAAAATTTCACAGCAGACCAGAGACAACCACAGACAGGACTGAGCTCAGCAGGTTGTAAAAGCAATGGTGTTTTCCACCAGTGCCAAAAGCCACATAATATAAGAATCAGTGTAGAAATGGGGAGCATCATCAGTCAGGGTTCTGTCACACACACAAAACACCAGGAGCTTGTTCCTGCATCAAACCAAAGACACAAGTCTTCACTTTGTTCTTGAATCAAATAGTGTGAAGGAAAATGCCAGGATCCTAACAAGATTAAAAGACAGTGCATTCATGCAGAGAAAGCCCAGGATTATCAGAGGAGCAAGAAACACTACTACATCAAACACAAAGTCACTGCCTGCTTTTGCCCAGCCTTGTCCCACAGGTAGCAAAGAGATCCCATGCTCACAATCCATCTTCCTCAAGCCCTACTTACATCTGCCACCTCAACTCATCCATCTCAGCTGCTCTCTGTTAGAAACAGCCTGTCTTTATGATAAAAATCTCTGCAATATGCAGCCAGGGCCATATTGTGAAAGAGAATTTCCTACTTAATTTTTCATATTTAAAAAAAGCTACTTTTTCCTTCTAACTTTAATTACAGAGACCACACTGTTCACTTTGACACTTCAATCCATTATCTGCAGGAGGCAACAGTGGTCCTTTGAGTATTACACTCACTGATGTCTGACAAAAAATCCTGCTTCATACCTGATCAGCTGTCAGAGACGCAATTTTAGTCCTCATCCCAGAGATGCCAGAGATTCATAGTGCCTGACATTTCTCTAAAAGCTCCTGGTGGTTACAGTGCTTCTCAAATGCTGGGCATGGCAAGAAAAGCCTTCCCAAAATTGTAACTCTTCACAGCTGCTCAAAACTATTAAAAGATGTTTAGAAAAAACAGTAAAAAATTTTAGGAAAACATTAACACTGCAGTAAATTCTCAAACAGTTCAATGCTGCCAAAAGAGCTAGAGAATAAATCGAAAAAAAAAAAAAAAAAAAAAAAAAGGGAAGAAGAAAATCCTCCAGTACTCAGTCAGGTAAAAAAGCAGAAGCAGATTATTTATTTTGTGAGGTAGCAGTAAGTAAACTGTAATAAGTATTCCAAGTATGTTGATGTCTCTGGGTCTTAGAAATAAAAAAAAAAGAACAAAAAAAATTTCTCCCTTTTTCTTTTAAGTGAGTCTATGGTATTCAGTATTTGGCCCCATAATGCTGTCAAAATGTCAGGCAAGAAAGAAATATATCTGAACATGAATTAGTGACTTGAAGTACAACTGCACTTTAGCAAGTATTTCCCAAACACCATTCACACATCATGACCCTGGTTCTCAGAACAGGCTACTCAGAGGAAAAAATATGATGCATTAAATCTTATGAGTATTGGCTTATTGGTGGCAAACCCCCATACTTGTCTCTCACTTCAGAAATTCTATTGATACTGGCAGGAGATTTTGGGCTGTAAAAATGCCTAAGTTTGGCATGAAAGATAGGGGGTGACTACTCCCCAGTCATTGCTTTTTCTCAGTAGGTGATAAAGCTCTTATTGGGCTGCCAGACCTACCTAATGGCAAGTGACAGGATGCCTTCCTCTGGGGGCTGGTAATCTGTAAATGGGAGACTTGAAATTATTTTCTTACAGAGCTGCCTTTTCTAATGTGCTCAATTTTGCTTCAGAGCCTAAAAAGCCAGAGCAAGACCTAAAAGGTATGAAGAGTGCAGACACCACTAACACGTCAGGAAAAGCATCAGAACAAGGTAAGTGTTGGGGATCTTGGTGCTCTTTACAGTATCCAACCCAGCTAATCTGCCTGGAGGTGCTTGTAGGAAGCATTTTGGCACTGGTTACACAGACAGCTTTACCTCCCCAATCCAACCTCCTCTCCACAGCCCCTTTCCCAGCAAACCAAACTGCAGTGGTGCTTGAAGGACTTCTGTCAATTCAGAGAAGAGGGCACCCCACAGAGTTTAATTTCTTCTTGTGCTTTGGATGAGTCCAGGTTTTGTGAACTTGAAAATCTTGCATTATGGTTCCTGGCAATCCCCTATGCAGGGCACGTGCCCTGCACACCCTTTGAAGATACTGTGAAAGAGATGGGTTCCCTGCCCACAGGAGCACTGGGAACAGCTACCCCTCAAGAACCCTCCTCTTGTGCTAAAGGATCCACGAGAAACCCAGCCAACATGCACCAAGGCAACAGCTTTTCTCTGCTCTTACTATGCTGCTTCCTCAGCTTTTCTGCTAATGTTGTTAGCTTCAGCTTCCTTGCTCCTCACAGACTGGGGTATAAAGCTGGCCAGTGTGCCTGTTCCCTGCCCCAGCAGCACAGGATCACAGGGGAAGACTCACTGTGCCCTCTGTTTTCTTTCTTTTAGCAGAGTTTCATGGAGCAGTGCACTGTTCAGCCCAAAAAGAGCCATTCATGCTGGGTTTTTTTCAGCTGAGTTGTTTTGTTTTTCTTCTGAGCCCTCTTTCAGCATTATTCCATTAAAACTGTCTGAGATCTGAGTTTTTCAGTGCCTAGCATTAGGTGATAATTAATCCACCAGACAGTTTCACAACGATGCCTTCCAAAAGGAGAACATCCAGAAACAGCAATAAAATACAAACTTATGTTGTGCAGCAGTGAATAGAGGGTGCACCATTCCCTTTCAATGCAGACAGTGTGTCAGGCCATCCCCAGGGCTAACAGCAGGGAGGAAAGGAGCAAGACTGAGGTTAACATGGAATATATTTTAGGGCAGTTTTTTTGTAGCTAGATGGAAAAGATAACGCTGAAGAACCTTTTTTGAGAAAATGACTCGGAAGAACCTAGTCATGTTGACAATTTTTTGTCAGGATATTGAGGATGTATATTTTGCAACTAGAATTGTCACTGTTCTCACAACAGATGATACATTTTAAAAGGAGTAGCAACTGTGAGATGAGTCAAACTTAGATGAGATTGGCACCTTCCAGGTGGTGCTCTCCCCCACTCGCCTCAGCCAAAGCCCTGACACTCCCTGCTCTGGCCCTGACCCACTCCCCCAAATCATCTTCATCTGAAAGTTGTCCTTCTGTCAAAAACATTTCAGTGCTGCAATTTTTTATCTGGTCTATGACTCAGATTGGCCATCTTTACTAGCAGATGCCAGCTGATTTCCATTTATATGGACCTTCCAAGTGCTTAATTACACCGAGAAAAGATGATGCCAAAACAGAATCTGCAACTGGCTGGTTGAACAATTTCATAGGTCTGAGACATCTACCAGTTTGATAAGTGTTCCTGGCCAAAGCAGAAAAGTGTAGAGGGAACATTAATGCTGCAACAGGCTGTTGTCAGCACCCCCTGAGAGCAGAGCATCATGCAGGCAGCACAACGAAGGCAGCAATGGCTCCATAGATGAGCATGCTTGTAGGCATCCTGAAGAGAATGCCAGCTTCTGGGTTGCCTTAAACATTGAGTGCTGCTGCTGATGCCTCCATCCATGTCACACATCCAGCCACAGTGACATGTCAATGTTCCTACAGGGCACACAGGCCTCAAAGAGGAGCAGACAAGTCCAGTGCCAACTCCAGCCACACCGATGGCCACCACAACCCCCACACCGACCACCACCACGACTGATCCTTCCACCACGGTGCCACAGCCAAACACAACACCTGCAGCAACCAGAACCACAGCAGCTCCAGCCAAGACTAGACCTGGACTGCACAGGGTCAGAGATATGGGTCAGTAGCATGGATGTTTGCACTGCTTTCCTCCGGACTGACAGCTTTGCTAAAATTTTAGGAATAAGATATACAGCTGGATATACCATGAGTTAGGTGATCACAAATTCAGTAATTCAATGTCCACTAGAAGTGGACAAAAATATGTAAGTCCAGCAGACCAATTCCTGTGAGAGTAAGCTCTCCATCCCCAAATGCTGTGCTGATTTTCAGGTATAGAAGTCAATAAATAGTTCTTTGATTCTCATGTCTAGACTGAGAGTTCAACAGATAGGTGAAGACTCCCTTCAGAATTAATTTTGTGATAACTTTCAATAAATTAAAGTTGTAATATATTTTTTGTAACAGCTTTTGAATTTTAAAGACTAAAACTGTGAAGGAATTCTCATACTTTTTTTGCACACCTGATTTTCCTTAATCTTTCTTTCTTCTTTTATTATTATTTGTAAGTGTTGTGGTGTTTTTCTTCAATAGCTGAAAATTAAAATCTCTTATTTTTAGGTTCTAGCAGTGTCCACCCAGCGTATGCATCCGTGGTAGCTGCAGCAGCAAGTAAGTATGGTGAAGTAAGTATGCCACAAGGCATGCAGCACAGTGTATTTCAGGGCAGCAATGATTCAATAACCTTTCAAGCCTCAGCAAACTCAATCACTGAATCCAAGTCTGGATTTAAACTGAAAAACAGACGCTTGGCCTGAATGTCAAAGATGCTGATCACCCACAGTTCTGAGGAAGCCTTTCTAGTGAGTATCTGCCCATTTCAGCTATGACAAAAGCTGGGTTTTGCAAAACTTGAGGCAAAGATTTTGCTGTTTGCATCATGTTTTCCTATTACTTCCTTCTGCCATATGGAGACAGATTTAAATGGAGACTTGATTTAGTTGTAAAATACACAATGCAGAGGGTGGCACAGCCATCTAAGCTTAGGGCTGAAAGCTCTGAAATGCTGACAAACGTTAAAGCACTCTTCTCTCAGAAACCTCAGGCTGTGGTTCTGAGCCTGGCACACATGTGCTGTTATTCCTGGCTTGCCACTTGTTATTGACAGCAGAATGGTGGCTGCTCAGAGCTCTGCATTTGGTCCAGCAGCCTGCTCCCAAGCCAGCCCCCAGCCTGCAATGCAAGTCTATAGAGGTGTTTATCCACACTCTGTGCAATTGCTCAGCTGTGCAGTCAAAAGCAGGAGAATATTTTCAATATGTTTGAAAGGTTCTGAACATGGGGATAGGATTGCTTTTGAGTGAAAAGGGAGCTGGGCTATCATTAGCTTTCATGCTCCATAGCTATTTCTGAGAGCTTTCAACTCAGCTTTCCTCTCACATACATTACTGCAGTCATCCCCACTGCCAAGTAATTCACAGCCAAGAGCATGGCAGGGCAAGTATGTTTTGGGTAATTCAGGTCTTGAGGGGAAGCATAATTAAGTAAAATTCAGTTGTGAGTGCAGAATAAAGGCAGGGGCTGGAGGGGTTAATCTTATCAAGTCAAATGTGCAGGTAGGTATGTGCATGACAAGATTTACAGAAGTCATCACACAATTCAAAGGGGTTTCAATTCTGTGGAAATCTGCATCATTCAGTGCCTAATGTGCCTGTTAACTTGGTTCTGCTCGTTGCTTTCTTTTCTATTTCCTGCTGCCACTGTCTGAGCACAGAGAAAGCCTTTACTGTCTTTACCAGCAATTAGGAAATCCTGTTTAAGGTTCCCCAGTCAGGAAGAGATGCATGTTCAGACTAAAGCTTTGGCTTTACTCAAAAATCAGGAAATCAGAGGGAAGGTTGTATTTGTCTTTAATAAGACAAATAATTTAGTCAAAAATTGAAAAACAAAACAAAACAAAAAAACACCAAACAAAACCAAACACAAACCAACAAGCCCAAATCAAAAACCTCTCAAATTCTCCAAGGTATTCAGTGGTTAATTGTAATTTGGATCCATCTTTCTTCAAAATTTTCTTTACTGAAGTTCTAAGCATAAATTAATTCCCAAAATATTAAAGTGATCAGACCTAAGAACACGTTATCGTGAGCTGGAGTGGTAGAGACCCACTTCTGATTACACAGGCTTCATTTCTAGGATTATGTCCAGCATGTCACTACCTGATATCTGGCTTCCTGAATTCTCCTGAACTCTTCTTGATTCTGAAAGAGAAGAGCTGGATAAATTAAAAAATACAGAAAGTACAAATACAGTTTTGATGTCATAAAGAAGTTTTCTAGGTCTGAGGAGCCTTTAGGACCCACTGCCATGATTCAGACCAGAGTTTCTGGTGGTCTTAACCAGAGTTTGGCTTGACTGAACAGAATCAAATGTTCTCCTGTCCATCCTGGCTCACAGAGACTCACAAACCTACCTCTCACTGTGCATTGGTAGTTTGCCTGCAAAAGCCACCTCAAAAGTAAACAGCTATGAAACAGAGCGCAGTGAGAATGAACACGCCGTTTCCATTTCCAGCCACTGGTACTGGCAACAGTTCACAGGAGCAAAAGAAAAGCAGGACTCACAGATTAGAGCATGAGAGCAGGGGCAAAACTGCTGCCCTAGTTCTTTCCCCTTTATCTTCTGTTTGTCAAGGATAGAGTAGCAGAAAAAATGATGGAGGCTCTGCTCCATTGCCAGACCCCTGCTTCAAAGACTTGATGTGCCATAACTGCTGAATGAAAAAACACCAATGTGACTGGTGTGCCATGTGACAGCTGCTTCCTGCCTGCCCTGCTGGGGCTTCTGCCTCTGTCCAACAGCAGCTAACCCAGCACACTCCCAGGGGCCACAAGCTCACTTGTTCTCTCCCATCCCAGCTCTTCAAGCAGTCCTTGTTTGCACAGCAGCTTGGACCCTAGATGAGGACTGGGGCTAAATCCAGTGCTTCTGTGAACACTGCAGTCATAAGCTGTGTCATGGTCCTTGGTGCCACGTTGAAGCACTGAGCTGGCAACCAAGCATCAGGCAGCAACTGCCTGGGTATCCTCAGGTGAGGTGCTTTCCTGCCCTCTGTGTCCAGATGGGTTCAATGGTTGCACTTCTGTTCAGACTGGGGCTCTAAGCTGGGCACTGCCTGCCATGGCCCACTACACAGATTGCATCCCCAGCTGTGACTTAATAGGGCAGTAAACAGAAAAGTACTGAAAGGACAGGAGACAGTGGGAGTGTAAGTGCTAGAGAGGGCACTGAAAGCTCTTCTCCAACAGGAAGACTAGTAGGACTTGTGCCTTCAGGAAGCACTGGACAAACATTCCATCCTGGCACCAGGGAGAACAGCTGGTGTTTATTTTTGGATGCTGCCTTTCTCCCCAAGTTATCCCTGACTACTTAGCCCATCAAAGGTGCTGACCAAGTTGCAGATGGCCAGGCGTGTTTTATGCACAGAGTAGCTCCTTTTCTTCTCCAATCAGTTCTCACCACTTACAAGGTTCACTCTAAACTGCACGTAAACTGCTGTTCTCATCATTTCCTGCCTCCCTGCCTCCCTGCTCACCACAGCACTTGCTCCCAACCAAGGTTTCTATGCTCCAGTACTTTGATTTTTCACCCAGTTCTTGGGATTTGCCTGGGACTGTCCATCCCCAGTTTGTTACAGACTTCTCCTAGTCCCAGCTCACCCTCCAGCTTGCACAGAGTTCTGTTCTAATGGACACATATCCCATGCCACAGCCTCACTGGCATCTCACATTTGAAGGAAGAACAAGCCTTGCAACATGAAAGTGCAATGCCAACTTTTCCTCTTCTACCACTACCATGTTTGCCCCAGCCAACACAAGCATGGCAGAAAGCAGCTTACTGCAGGGATGGGGTAATGTGCCTTTGGGGGGTGCAGCAAGAGGGAGCAGCCCCACAGCCCAGCACAGTCAAAAGGTGCATAGAGAGAAATCCACATTGCTAGCATCAAATTAAAATTTAAAAGTGGCATAAAATAGTTGGATACTGAGGTAATCTCTCTTTCACCCTCTTGTACTCTGTTTCTACTGACCTTGTAAAGAGTGTTAGATACACACTGGGGCTCAGTCATGGCAAACATGAAACAAGGGCAGCTCTGAGAGTCAGAGTTAATTTTCTACCACCACTTTGGCACATACTGATCTCCTGTGTGTAAAGCCTGCCCTGCACAATCCCCTACAACCCTGACTGCTGCACACACAGACTTTTCCCCTCCGAAATCTGAATACTCAGCCTGGTATAGCTGTGGTCCATCTGGAGCCTTACAAGCTTAGAGTTTAAAACCCTTGCCAGTTTTGGCAGATGAGCCCGTTACTTCCACAAACAGGATCTCTTTGGCATCTGGAGTTTACAAGGTCTCTCAGGACAGCTCCTAGAAATCCCATCAAAAGGCTTCTAGTGGCCTGGAGGGTTCAAGTTTGGGTCAAACACAAGCTACTTACTGTCACCTAATTTTGCAATGTCAAGTTACCAAGGAGCAGCAATTCCTGTTTTCTGAGACAACCATTCAAAATGGTCCCATTGATGACATCTTATTGATAAAATAACCTCCTGGGCCCCTGTCCAGTGTTCACAGAGTCAGCTAAAACATTCCCACTGATTTCACCAGGCTTTCAAATTAATCTTTCTGGGAAAACTAATGAATAAAGGCTTGTTAAAGGATAAGTTTGTTAACAGGCTTCTTAAGAATAATTAATGAAATGAAAGGCATGAGTAAAGACATGATTTTCATCTGCAAATGCTTTGAGCCTTTAGTATTTTTGAACAATGGGAATTTTATAACCCAATCACCTTTAAAAAAAGCCTTTTGTGTTAAAGACATGTCAGACACATGAATTCTCCCACATTATTTTTCCATTGTCTCATTACTTACAGTCTGCCTGCTTGCTCATATCCACTTAATCTCTGCAGAAAGGGTACTATCTGGTCTGGGAGGTTTTTTGGGGGTTGGGGTTAAAACCTTCCTCACACAACCAGGAGAATTGGACAGTACCGAAATAAACACAGATCACCAGTGTGAGTGAGAGAAAGAAAATTACAAGGGAAAGCAAATCACAGAAGTAACTGCAGATCTTTTAAATGCAGACCAGAGACCTGTAGAAGGAATATCTATAACTGAAGGGAATGTAACAAGGCTAATCTGTTTGACAGACAGAGCGAGAAAATCCTTTTTTAAGCAGGCTCAAAATATATAGTTAACATCTAAGGAAGTCTATTAATGATAACTCTAGATATGAAACACTAATTCTGACAGCTATAAAGTGAGACTCAGTGAAAAAGCTATGTAGCAGTAGTACTGAACCAAACATGGTGTAATAAATCACATTGTTCCACTTTGATGTCTACTTAGGACAGGTTCAGGCCGCACAAGGAAGAGGACAGAATACAGGTATGTTTTAATTTAACAACAACCAGTAGATTTGTACTGCTCAAATACCAGAAAACCTCGTGTTTAAGTTCCATGTGCTAACCAATATAATATTTCCAAAGCATTCAGGGGCACTTCCACCTCTGCAAGTATCAGGAATATTTTACGACACAATCCAGGTAAAGGCATTACAATCCTCCTCTATTTCCTCCCCACAGATATTTCTGCCACTTACATGTACCAAGTAACACACTCATTTTCCCTCCTGACCATGTTCATAGCAGGCTGCAGTGAGAGAAGATACCACAGTGGTCACTGTGTGACAGCAGTGTAACTTTTAAGGCAAAAAGTAAACAAGATTGATTAAACATGGAATTGTTCTCAAAACAGTACTCTAAAATAATTTCTAGAGATCTTTTATAACAGTTGCTGTTGCAAAACAAGAAGCAAATGTGTCTGTGTAGGTTTGCAGGACTAAGGCCTGAACCAGTTTAGCATGGTCAGCATCCCAGGACCCACTACCAGTTGTTCCAATGGACTATGCAGCACCTACTAACATCTAAACTCTTTTGCCAGCCTCTTTCAGATTTTATTTTTTTTAATTAATTCACAGTTTCCATCTTCCTTTTCTGTGTGGTTTGAAAACGTGCAGAAAGACAATTTTGGGCCAGTGCATCCCTTGTGCTGATGATGCTTCTCTCTCCTTGCCCACTGGCATCCAGTGGCATCTGTGTAACCTGCTGCCTCTTTGTCCCATCACGCAGGTGCTCAGCGCCCAGAGCCTGCTGCCACCTTCCAGAGGGCTGCCAGCTCTCCAGCCCACCTGGGTGAGCAAGACTGACTGCTAGCTGCAGATTTTCCACTCTCTTTAATAGTTTTATTGAACTATTGATACCACAAATTAGCCCTTGTCCTGCACATTGTTCTCCTGCATCCTGGAGGAGGACCAGGGCAAGACTCATGCACTGAATGCCAACCAGCAGCTTCCTGAAAGGGAAAGGCAAAGGAAAGCTTGGTCACTGGTGACCTGCTGTTCAGGCCGTGGGAAGCAACATCCACGAAGTGTTTTCAATTTTTATTTGTTAGTCAAAACAGGAAACAAATAACCAGCTCTGTGTGGCCTATCAGGTCTTCAATAGAGCTAGATCTTCTGTTCCTGTGGTTCCCAGAGACCTCTAGGCTGACAGTGAAAGTAGAGGTTGCTTTTAATACTGAGGGTAGAAACATCACCTGTACTGTTCCCTCTTCCTGGAAGTGCAATTTACCCTTCCCCAGCAGGCAGCCCAGTCAGCAGGCAGTTTGCAAGGCCTAGAACAGCTTTCCAGGGGCTCCAGAGCTCCCAGCACACATACCAAGCACTAACTCTCCCTTGATGGACAGTAGAGTTTCTCAGACAGATTTGGTCTGGGAGCACCCAGAGTGGGGTAGGGATGGGAGCTGGGTTGCAGCAAGGCATGCAGGGCTGCTCTGAGGCTGCACTCCCACAGAGCCCCACCAAGAGCAGCAGAGCAGGTCCAGTGGTGCTTCCCAGGATGGCCCGACAGCCCAGGCAGGTCCCCAGCAATGAGGCAGGTCTGACCAGCTGAGGCAGGGCACCAGGCAACTGAGGCAAGGTCTGGGTCAGACAGCAAGGCATAAGCCTAGGCACAGGTACAAGGAGCAAAGGCAAGGGTGTGCAGCTCTGTGCTGTGCCATGGGTGCTTCCCAGAGCCCTTCCTCACACAGCCCTGGCCAAGGCTGCACTCTGCTAGTGCTGACCTCTGGCAGAGACAGCCAAACCCACCAGGAAGGGAGAGACTCCAGCAGATGAAGGTGTCCCTGGGCCCTGAGGGCTTTGGTGAGAACTGGGCATCACAGGGGGAGTACTGCAACAGGGAAGAGCCAAGTGGTCATTCACATTGAGGTTAGAGGATGTCATTATGCAGGATATGTTATTATCTTCCCAGATAATTCCAGCCAAGTAATCTTACCCAGCAATCTCCTGGTCAAAATGACAATTTGTAGTTGACCTAGCTGCAGCATATTTAAAATCCACTTGTCCTAACATGCATTCCATTCCCTCACCTTTCTACTACTCCTCATTTCCATCACCTTCTTTTCTTTCTGTTTTCCATCTGTGTTTGTCTTTTTCATACTTTTTTGGCCATAACAAAGGATGTGCTGGCTAATTCTCAGGCTAGCCAAATCTTTGCCAGAAAAACAGGAGAATACTGCTGAGTCTTACTCAAACCAAAGCCAACATTTGGCCCCACCTAATTGCTTAAGGCACCTTAAGGTCACCCTAAAGTGATTAAAAGGCACAAATTTCCCTGCCACGGAACTGCCACAGAAAGTTCTAAATGGGTGAATTGAGAAGACTGGTTGAAGAAGCAATAGACAGCTCCTATCCACAGGGCTTTGGACAGACTAGAGTACCTGTGGACATCTGAGCTGAAGAAGCTGTTAATTGTTAATCTAGAAAAAACTCAGCATCGCTCCTACTGATAAAAAATGGTTGTTTTCAGCACCTGCCTGTCTTTCTGAAAAGCATCTGCCTGTCTTTGTAAACAGTCAGAGATGTTAAAGAAGCCTGGTTTCTGAGGATGCTCCCTGTGAGGTGGTAGCAGAAACAAACCTTTGACACGTGAGTTGGGCACATCCCATTGCTCTGATCCTTCAGCTCACATCCTGACATGAACAAGAGAAAAGAGGGCAGATCTTTATGCAGCTCCTCAGCTGGTTCCACGTGCCATACAGCTCCTACTGCTTTAAACAGGTTTGCCACTGCAACTCACAGAGCAGCATATTGGTACAGAAGACTCAAGAAGTGCAAGGTCTTCTTTGTAATTTGTCTTTGTCTAGTTTTTCTTTTCAGCTGGTCTGGATGAAAAGCAGCTTCACATGAATCTTCCTTTTTCACAGTCACTGGCTGCTCCTCCAGCCTGGGAGAGGGAAGCACACCTTTGGAGATTATCTACTCACAAACTAGTTTCACTGAAATTTGCTCTTCTCCGTGACAGCATTCAGGAGACATGTTGGCCACTCTGATAACAAATGAGCATCAGCTCTTTTCTGTGGGTAGGGTGCCCCTGCTCTGCAACCATCATCCCTAGCTCCTGTCACTGCTGTTTGCTCATGACTCTGCTAAAGGATGTATAGAACTGGCAGATAACACTGCCAGAATATAGAAATAATCCTCCTGGTTTTCCTCTTGTTTCTTTTCCCATTACCCAGGCCTGCCCTTCCTTTATCCAATTCCTCCTCTTAAGCAAAATCACAAAAAAACCCCCCAAACTTCTGTGTGCATCATGATTGACTTAGCCCTTTGCTTTCCTCAGTTTTTAGGTCCTTCACAGGGTGTTTAAGTAGTGCTCAGCATAAGGAGGCAAATCACCCTAGCAGTGAAACAAGACAGGGCTCCTTCAGCCCTAAGGGAGTCTGCACACCTTATCCAGGCATCAGCCTCATCCAGCAAGTCTCCTTCCCAAAGAGAAGCTGAGAGCTCCTCATGGGAAAGGCAACCTAAGGACAAGGTCAGGGCTCTCTCTAGGCTGGAGGACACTGGCAAGCCCGTGGATAACTCTGATGAAGCCTGCATTGCAGTTCACCCACTGGCTCTAGCCAAGCACACACCAGCTCTGTGCAGCTTATCCCATCTTCAGTAGAGTTAAATCTTTTCCTCCTGGGATTCCAAGGAACTGTTTCTGTCCTAGTCAGATGCAAGGGCATTCATCTGGCTGCAACCCAGGGCAAAACATCACTTTTTGGAAACATCTTTCAGCAGGTTCCAAAAACAAAGACATTTTGGGGTTTATTTATAAGGGTTTGTTTGGTTATTTATTTATTATAAATAAAATTTATTTATAATTTTGATGAAGTTATCCATGCCTAATAAATGGCAAGCAATTTTTAGACAACTTCTTTGTGTTTGGGTGAGCTGAGGGGATAGAGAAATCTGTAGGTGGGATTTTCAGTGAAAAACAACCTAAACCAAAAAAATTATACTGAGGTCTGTGCCTCAGTATCAACGCAATTTAGAGGAAGAAGACCAAAACAGATCCAGAGAGGTGTGTTTAAAACCTTAAAAAAGGTTAGTGCTCTGAGGGCAGTGACACAAGGCTCCTAATTATGGCTTGAAATGTGCACATGAAAGTTCCCGAGTTTACTGATTTCCTCAGCCTCTAAGTTGTTAATAGAAGTTATTGTTTGAACTGACCTTTCTAAATTGAGTCAGAATTTTGTGATCCCTAGTATTTGCACTATTAGCAGTAATAGGTTGTTTTTTTTTCTCTTTCATGTGTGAAAGCAATGGAAATAGACTCATGGAAACCTGGACTGAGCCTTTTTGACACAGGTAAATATATAAAGCATCTAGTAACTAGTCTGGGAATAAGTGGTTTCCATCACACATGGGAAAAGCTAAATCTATTTATTCATCAGGCCCATGACACTGGTGATAACAATCTCATTTTAAGAAGTAATTACAGCATTTAAAATTATAAATAAGGTATGTTGTTTACATCTTAGCAGATTATTCTGTGCTTTCGTCACTCTTGAGTTCCTGCCTAAAGCAGGAGCAGAAGAGATGAGCTCTGGAAAGAGTTGGCAGCTACACTACAGGAAAGGGGTTCTAGCTACTGAAATCCATTTGTAAATGAGAAGGTATTTTGGGAATGCCACAGCTGAGATCACAGTTTAGAGCTGCAATCAGTGAAGAATATGACAGATTATCTTGATGTCAATGTACTTAGGGAAGACATTCAGATAAGAAGAGGAGAGTTTATGTCAAACGTAAAGAATAATGAACATCTTTGAAATTTTCTGACATTTTATCCTTAAAAACTTTCAATATAGAGGTAAGAATATTTTTATGAGTACTTGTGAAGGAAAAAAACCCCCTACCTTTGTAACAGGCTTTAGTAGCAACAAGACCAAGACTTGTGCAACCTTAATCAGGAGCAGTTCCCAACTGCAGATTTAATATCTCCCTTTCCTTGGGAACATTAAAAGCAGACTACACAAGATACAGACTAATTCAAGACTTGGTACTCTCCCTCTTACAAGGGGCCTGACCATCCAATATCAAATGTTTCCACCACTGGTTGTGATGCTGGAGGGGGCTGTGCTGGTGGCCCTTGTAAAGGCCATTCCCTTGAATACTCTTCTTACTCCAAAGACATTGGTGTGCTTATTAAGGGAAATCCACAGCACGAGGGACAGGGTGCAGAGGGATATTTTGAGGCAGAAAATGACAAGGAAAAGTTGGGCATGGGGGAAGGGAGGTTGCATTAATAGTTTCTCAGCAGCTGAAGTGCCAGCATAGACTAGTGTGATAAAGTCTGATGAATTCAGATTGTCACTTCAAAGGAGTGGTTTCTGGCATGGATGTAATCACTGCTGTCTTACTTAAATGAATGGGAAGTCTAATCAGTATGGACAGCTGTGACAATCAGTGAAGGGAGCTTTAATTAGCACGGCATAGACTGCCCATGCAGCAAGTTGGAATTCCCATGGCAATCCCAACATTAAATTGGACTGGTAGAACAGGCCAGCCCATAGAGACTGACCACCTCCCCAATTAGTTGGGGAAGAGTATTTGGTGGGTGACCTTATTGTTCCACTAAGCACAAATCAGCCAGCTGACCCACAACCTTAAAGAACTGATAATTGCACTGGCAAATAAAGATGAAAAATGCTGCACTGCCTACACTTGAGCTTTCCATGCTGACAAAGCTAATGTCAGCTGTATGCCTGGGAAAAGAATATGGATTTTACAGGCTGTAGATAAATGCATGAGGCAGATAGCTAACTATGAATTATTCTTCTTATACAATTTAGTTACTAAAATGGATGGCACATGTTAATTTCTAATTTCACTACAGTGTTAAATCCACCTACTTTCTGTTCTGCAAATAAGGCAAGGGGGGGTGGGGGGAACTGCACATATGGGACACCAAGCTGGCACATGTGAGGTATGCAGTGTGCAGGCTGCAGGATGAAGTGTGGCTCTGGTCTGTTGCTGAGGAACTATTATGTGCCTGTGTAATTAAAGCCTGTGCTGGAATACACAGCCAGGAAGGCAGGCTGATGACTACTTCAGGTTTAAAAAAACCCCAACCCAATCATTGTCATCCATGTGGTTAACAAAGTGAGGCAGTGCATGGCCAAGTTGTGTTGCCTTTATCTTCCACATCAGATAAACCAACCATAAACTTGCACAAGATTTGCCTTCCTTCAAAGGCAGGTTTGGTCACTGTCAGCAAGACATCAGGCCTGAGAGAGGACAGAAATGTTTCCTGCAGCAGATATCACTGGATGGAACCGTTTGGTGTCACCCCTGTTCCACATCATTTTTCCTCACTCAGGAACAAGTGGCCAGCCTCAGGCAGTGCTGCCCCAGCACCACCACTCTGCCTCTCCCTGCTGGTGTTTCCCCCACCCAAATGGGCTCCCATGGGCAAATACACAACTGCAGGTGCACTCTTCCCTGTTCCTTGCCTGGGAGCTCATCCTCAGGGTGCAAGGCAAGAGGCACAAGCCAGCAGTGTGCTGGACAACAGCTCCAGCCATAAGGGTTCATATGAAGCCAGTTGGAGCCTGGCTTGCCAGCCTGCTTTTGAATGTATCCAGCCTGCTCTGGCACAAGAGGGCCAGCTCCAATAACTCTGTGAGAGAGGCATTTCTGTCACAAGAGCCAGTGCCAGGATGGGTAGAGCTCCCAGTCCAGAAAGCATCCTGTCCAAAGTTTGGGCAGGAGCACAGGGAAGCTGCATGTGGGTCTGCAGGCACTGCAGGCACCACATACACAGTGACAAAAAGCAACACCAGCCCTGGGGCTCTCCTAACCTGGCCAGACATGGCAGGGAAATTCTCAAACAAAACAGGCAAAGCAATCACCAACTCTTGCTGTAAACAAAGTGGGGCAACTCTGTGCCCTTTGCCTACCTGACTCACAGGCAGCCCTGTGGGCTCCTGTACAAGGCCAAGCCCAGTGCTCCAGCTGGTTCCACGTCCTGGCTCTAGCAACAGGCAAGAGCAGATGCCTGGGGACAAGCAAAGCAGAGGGAAATCACTGCTTTGGTGCTGCTGTTAGCAGCTCTGCTTAGTCCCTGCAGTAGAAACTTTCTGCACTGGAAGCTGAATTTCAAAGTGAGAATCCAAAGCACTCCTGTCCAGGACAGATGCTGCCGTGTGCTGAAGCCTCCCAGCAGGGATCAGGTACCAGTCAAGTCAGCTTTAAACCAGGCCCTCTGTACTCAGACTTGATACAAACATGGCCCCTGGCCCAAAACTACGTGCAGCTTTCAGCATGCAACTAGAAGGACTCAAAAATGTTGTATTTGACAATTATGAGAGGTGAATTTTTAGATTTAACTGGAATAGAAATATGAGTGATTGCAGAGGGGGATGGAGCTGGTACTACCCTCCATTTTCTTTACAGTACTCTGCCTTATTATGGTTTGGTCCTTAATACCTTGAGTTTTGGCTGTTACATCTCCCATCATATTTAGGTGGTGACCTTCCCTGATGTCCCTTTACAGACACTGATGCTCTCATGCTGGGCTCGCTCACGGCTGGCTGCTGTGGAGAGACAAACTCTGTGATTTGTACCTAGTAATTTCTCATACTTTTCTTTACAAAGCTCACACTTTGCAAAATTACCTTTTCACTGTTTCTCTGAAGTCAGTAATCTTTTCTCAATTTACTTGATGATGAAGATTTTAGGAAGTCTTCCTCCTACTATTCTTAAAAGATCTAACATTCAGTTTACAAAAATAATAAGCTGTTCTGCTGTTCTTTAGACCAACAGCTTTCTTGGTGAGTGTTCAGTTTGTAGGTTGTCTGATTGTTGCTGTCTCTTCTGAGGATTATCCCAGCTAAATCCCCTTAATCTTGTCATGCTGAACTGAAAAGAAACAGCTCTTTGCCCTTTCTTGGAAGGGAGATGCTGGACTGTAGGAGAGTCTTGCCAGACATTCAAGTCATGAGTGAAGTTCAGCATTTTTAGACCTTCTGACACCAGCCTGATGGTGTCCTGTGAGTCAGTGCCATTTCACAAGGACATCAACTCATATTTTCAAGGCTGCTACCACCCAAATACTTCACTAGAAGCTACTGGTGACCCATGAGACTTTCCCTTGATGTAACTGTAGCTCTCTGTTACCCTGTTTCTTTTGTGTTTTGCAAAATAACCCAGACTTCTGGGGGCACCTGAGGGCTTGCATTGCTTCCCCAGCTGCAATGAGCTGGTGTGAGTCGCTGCCTGTGCCTTCCTCTCCAGACAGAAAACAACATGATGAATCTGTTGCTCATCCACTTCAGGCGTTGTGCAGCTCATTGTAAGGCACAGTGAGCCAGCAGGGTGGCAGTGCTGGTTCCTGGGGGAAGGCTGCTGGGAGTCACCATCCCACACCGTGGCCACCAGCCCCTGCTCCTGGGGAGCCCACTGTTTGTGCATGATTCTCCCAAGCCCTTGCAGTCAGGGGACTGACTCCCAAAGGGAACCACCTCAAAGCTGGTGCTAGGAGAGATTTTGGTGGTGTTCCTAAAAAATGTCTCTGCTCTTGTTTAATCCCAGGAATGATGTAGATGAAAAAAGGTAAGCTCCAAGGTTGTCCTCCCATCCTTGTTTTCCTCCCATATCAATCCTCAGGCCAGGGGGTCTCTGAAGTGACCCTGTTGCCCATTTCCTTAAAGAGCAAGGGCAGCCACCAAGCACACACTGATAGATCCTTTCCTTTCTCTGTTTAGGCTTCAGTTCAAAGGAAGAATTGAATCCAAAGCCACTGGAATCCATCTCCCAGGGGAATCAGAGTATGTACTTCAGAATTAATAATTAAGCGACATTATTAATTACATATTGCTGGGATGCATTCAAATTAAATAGCAAAAGGTAAGTTTTCAAGAAAGCCTAAGAAAATCCAGGAGCACATTTTTCCTTTGCAGAGAAAAAGTGAGCACTCTCTGATGACCCCTCTTACACACAGAAATGTTTTTTGCTTCTACAGGGAAGGAAATAATAGCCAAAATTTAGCTTACCTGGGCAGTGAGATAGTGGCTGCTCCCTACCTCCTCTTCCCAGGCAGCATCAGCTCCATGCTCCCAGCGTGCAGAGCTTCTTCACTCAGTACTTGGGTGGCAGAGGACAGCAATCCAGTGTGCTGCAGCCAGGGTTAGATGAGCAAGCCCTGCTGACCAGAGCAGGCTCCCATAGCTATGCTCTGTGCAGGCACCCTGCCCACAGCAGTGGGTGGGAGGGAAGGAAACCACCTGAGAAAGGGACCCAACGGCCAGGAGAGAGAGGATGCAGAGGGAGCATCAAGGACCCCTCAAGTTCAGAGAGGAAAATGCAGGTTCCCCTACTTCAAAACGTTCTACAGTCCTTTATAAAGGCAGATTTAGCCATTAACCCATCTTTAGTTGAGGCCCAAAGTAGCAGAAGAAAGAGAAAGCAAGTTCTTAGTGGAGAGATGGGGTCACCTGCCACCTCTTCATTAGAAGCCACCCCAAAGAGAGGGTTCACCCTTCCAACAGTGCCTAGGTCCTCTCTTGCCCATCCTTGGACAGCTAAACACTCTCTGGACTCCTTACAGTAACTACTGAACCAAATGTCTATGTATTCCCAGGCATTTCTCTAAATATTTAAATAATTATTTTCTCTATCAAAGATGTCAAATACACCTGAAACTGACACAGAAATAAGGGGAAGAAGAAGAAAAAGGGAAGGCTCTGCCCTACAGACCCCATTGCACTGCAGGAAAACAGAGCTCGGTGCAGTGGAGATGCCAGCAAGGGCAGCTGCGTTTCCAGCAGTTAAACTGAAATAAGTCACACCAGAAAGAAAATTTTCATCCCACTGATAACTCTAGGGCCATAAAAGCCCTAATTCAGATCTTGCCTCCCTGCAAATCAGAAAGTGCTCACCTCCCCATGAAGCACCTTTAGTCTGTGCTCTCGCAGTGTCGCTCTCATGTCCCAGCACTGAATGGGAATCCTCCCCAGAAAGCAAGTCTGTCTATAAGTGTATGGAAATCTTTGCCTCCCCAGACCCTGCTGGCTACACAAACTGCCCACTTTCCGCATATAGATCTCATGAGCCAGTTCCCTTTGAAGGACAAGAAATTCAGGAACACTTGGCTGTTAATTGAGGTATTTGTTGTGGGTTCCCGACCTCGCCTCGCGATCTGCTGCGAGCGGACACGGCTCTCAGTCACGCTCCTGTAATTCAGCATTATTAGAATTAGAAAAAAGAGACAGCTATGGGAGAAAAAATTGAAGGTAATGAGATGGGAGGCAGTTGCATAAGCTACTAAGAACAATTGGTGCTTTGTAGCCTCTGGGCTACCTAATGATTAAAACGCAGTAGTTTGAACAGTCTGATTGGTAGGAGGCATCATCAGAGGGAAATCAAGAGATGGGGATGACCCAGACGCTGGAGGGGGAAAATGCTAATTAGCGCTCTAGTTAAGCCAAATTTTGATCCCACCCCCGGTGGCAGACCAAAGACGAAGGTTTCACCACTAACTTGCAGAAATGTGAAGGCAGGCTGGCCGTGATGAAGGCAGCATTTGCAGCACAAAGATGAGGTTCATCTGTGTAATTAAAGGAAAGAGTTTGTTTGGGTACTGACACACCTTTTATAGAACATTGCTTTCAGCCCAGAGAGGAAACACACAACAGCACACTGCTGCTGCTGCACACACTGGTACAAGGCTGTAACAAGCAAAACAACAGCCCCCACTCAGTCTGAACATCCCAAGCAAAATAATCATCCATGATGTTAGCTCCAGCCCAGAAGGAAACTGATGAAGAATTCCCATTCAGAAATGCAGAGCTGCCAGGATTGCTGTCAATAATCCTGGACTGCAATTGCCTTGAAGAGAGCCCAACAATATCCTTCCCCTGAGGCACTTCCCAGGCATCACACATTTCAGGAACTTCCCTCGCTTCTGAGCAACATCAACACAGTAACTGTTCCTGTTATGTCTGTTACATCAATTAAGTCCACAAAAATGTCACCAAGGAAATCCCTAGTTTGCGCTCTGCAGGTGGCCAGGTTACAAAATCCAAGCACTGTGGCTGTTTTTTTTTTTAAGAAACTCCCATCACCTCTGGGCTGCAAATAAAGCATGCTGAGCCCAAGACATGGCTCTGAGGGCACAGGATATACGAGCCAGCTTGCTCCTATGGGGCTGACCTCCCCAACCCCCAAAATGCAGTGCTCCCAGACTGACCCCTGTGAAAAGATTCTTGCCCTTGTGTCACACAGCCAGCCTCAGATGCCGTATGGGACAAAGTCATGCCAAGCTCTGTGTTTACCAATGAGTAGGACAGACTTGAGCTGCCAACAGTGACTTGTCCTCGTCAAAGGCTTTTTTGTAGAGTTTACACAGCAGGACAAGGCACTGGATGCAGACTTTTTAGGCCTTTGCTGCTTGCAAGAAGCACAGCAATCAGAAAGGACTAAAAATACCTTCCATGTTTCTTTCTCTCTCCTCAGATTGCAAGGTTGATTTGTCCTTCCTAATGGACGGGAGCTGGAGCATTGGCAAACGCCGCTTTCAGCTCCAGAAGCGGTTCCTTGGTAACGTGGCTCAAGCCCTTGGCATCGGCAGCGCTGGTCCTCTGATGGGCATTGTTCAGTATGGGTAAGAGTTTCCCAGACATTCCCACTGCCACAGGGCATGACTGCACACTCTGGCAGCCCCAGCTCTAAGCTGATACGTGCTGAAGGCCTCGCTCCAGCTTGCACTCAGGAGCCAGGTAGCACAGACCAGCCCTGTGGCTTTTGTGTTGTACGTGAAGCAAAGCGCTGACATTTGCTCTGCTTTCTCCTTCTAGTGATGACCCTTCCACAGAATTTAACTTAAAAACTTATGCCAACTCCAAGGATCTAAGGAATGCCATTGAGAAAATTCAACAGAAAGGGGGACTTTCCAATGTTGGTAGGTGATGGGGCTGCTTGCACATCCTCAGGTCAGGGAGGGTTTCAGATTCTGGGCTATAGCAAGCCCACACCTCCTCAAAGGATACAGAGGCTGGGACCAAAAGTGCTTAGTGCTAGGACCAGGCTGGTGAGAGAGCACTGCTCCCACCACAACCTGCATGTGTTGGTCTCAGGCACTGCAAATCCACCACAAGTTGATAGGACATACCTGTCTCCTTGCAGGCAGATCCCATCAATGCTTTGGGGATCCTTGATAACCCAGCTCATCACCCCCAGCCTCTCTGGGGCATAGGGAGGGGGTTCAGTGCAGGAGGGTTCAGGAAGCACTGGCACCAGTAGCAGTGGTCTCCCCTCCTGCTCACACCCCCACACAAACTGCTTACCCCAGCTCTCTGCAGCCTCCCACACCTGAGTCAGCTCTCTGCCTACTGTTTCATGGGGTATTATCAGACAGTGCCTCCAGATCCGTAACTCCTCCTCAACTCCTCTTCTATTGCAGGGAAGGCACTTTCATTTGTTAACAAAAACTTCTTTTTGGATGCTAATGGGAACCGAGGTGGAGCACCCAACGTGGTTGTAGTGATTGTGGATGGTTGGCCGACCGACCGAGTGGAAGAGGCCTCCAGGCTGGCCAGAGAATCAGGGATCAACATTTTCTTTGTCACTGTTGAAGCAGCTGCTCAAAGCGAAAAGCAGAACGTTATTGAACCAAACTTTGTGGACAAGGTACTTAGTGGGCTGAGCCTGACCAGGAGCTTGGCTCTGACTAAACTTCCCAACCTACTTCATTCAGGGCATTTCCCTTTCCTTAATAACCACTTATGGTTATTTCTTTTCCTTCTTGTACATACTGTCTTGAGTTTTTCTGTACAAAAAACAGGCAGTAATGCTGATGTCAGAAAGGGGATGAAGTCAGTCAAGTTCTGGTTTAAGGTACATCATTGAGCAAATGGCTTTTGACCAACTAAACCTGAGCACACACCTGCAGTTGTACTGAGACGAGCGGTTTTCCAAATACACAGAAGCATGACAAAGTACAATTGCAGTCTGAGCAATCTGGAATTGTTTTTTCCACCAATCTCCTGCTGTGCATCTCCCACTAGGGAAAGGGTGAGGAGCCCTGTCAACCTAATGTCAGTGTTGCATTTACAAACAGGTCCCACACAAGCAAAGGCTGGCACGACACAGGCACATCCTAGTTTTTCAGCTATACTGAATAACTCAAACATTCTCTTTTCACTGTCGATGAAGGCTAATTTCAGTCATTTGTTTCTGCTGCTATGGACTTCATGGTAGCTCTTGGAAAAAGGATAAATCCCTGCCATGTGCAGAAAAAAAAGAGAATGCAAGCTTTGATTGATTTGTATTTGGCACCAACACTAGCTGTCTGATCAACAGTGCTTCAGGACAAGCTGGTACCCAGCTAGGGCAGGAGACATCTACCAAGTGGCAGAGAAGGCTGGGCCTAGGAAACAGGGTCGAGTTATCTGGTATTTTCAGAAAACAGATTCCCATCTGAGCTGGGTTGCTCTGCCATGAAATAATCTCCCATGAGTTTCCAAGCTGCTCCAAAGAGCTGCACTGTCTCTGGTCAGCATATAATTGGATTGTAGTTTCATTTGCATTTAATGTTTTTAAAAGAACAAAGCTACAGTGAGTCTCTGCAAACCTTCCAGGAACACAGCAGAAGTGAGAGTAGAGTGGGCTCAGAAGAGGAAGGTAAGGAGGGAATGGTGGCTTGATACTGCTGCATCACAACACTAAAATAGAAGAGAGACAGTAAGAAAAGCAAACAAGAGTAAAACACCATGAGGAGCCCAGACTGGAGGGAAATGTAACTCCCTTGGAGCTACATTAGGTTAGCTAGGTTAGGCTTTATGCAAGTCAAGACCAGTGCCTTGGTCTTTTAAAACAGTCAGATACACACACCATCACAAAGCCAATAGACAAAGCCTGGCTTAACAAAATATTCTCACTCAGAGAACTGAAGAACTGGCATTTAAAAGGCACTAAACCCAAAGACAATTTGATCCAGCCTGTTTGCATTACTCCCCTCCTTTCCCCACCCTTCCCCTCCTCCACCCCTTGACTTCTCCCAGGTCCCCTTCTGTGCCAGCCCTACTTCCTACCCACCCTCACCTGACTCCCACTAACCCTGCAGAAGCCTCCCACAGATCTGGCCCCAATGAGCATTTATTTATAAAAGTTAATGGGGTTTTTTTGGTTGTTTTTGTACTATTTGGCTGAGCCAACACAACAATCTTGGGTTTTCTCTGCTTAGAAGGGTATGAACCAAGTTATCCTCAGCTTAAGCCCCAGGTTTCACTTCAAAGTAGTAGGGTTTGTCAGCAGGCAAAACTTTCCTTCTTGTCCTGAATGATGGGAGCTGAAGTTGCTACCTGGCAAACACATGGACTCCTGTAATGTCCATGGGAGCCACGCTAAGGGCAGCTCTGTGACTTGGATGTTTTTCCCACGAACAACGTAACTCGCACAAAAAAGGCTGACAGGTGGCAAACTTGCTTATTACAGTTCTTTCACTACTGTAATATCAGCTCCATCCCCCAGTTTTAAAAAAGGCAGGAAAAACTGTCACATTACACCAGTATCTGTGATGTTACACTGACATCATTTCCCAGGGAAGCAGATGGTGCTTGCAGGAAAGGCCATTTCAGACTCCAGCACTGCTCTTTCCAGGAGCCTGTACTTACAATTCAGCTGCATAGCCCAGCCGAAAGAGGCAAACTGAATTTCCATTGCATTTATCCTCGTGTTGCCCTGCAGGCAGTGTGCAGGACAAGCGGCTTCTATTCCATCAGCGTGCCCAGCTGGTTCAGTCTGCACAAGGTGGTGCAGCCCCTGGTGAAGCGGGTGTGCGACACGGAGCGGCTGGCTTGCAGCAAGACGTGCCTCAACGCCGCCGACATCGGCTTCGTCATCGACGGCTCCAGCAGCGTCGGCACCGGCAACTTCCGCACGGTTCTGCAGTTCGTGGCCAACATCAGCAAGGAGTTCGAGATTTCCGACACCGACACGCGCATCGGAGCCGTGCAGTACACCTACGAGCAGAGGCTGGAGTTCAGCTTCGACAAGTACAGCACCAAGCAGGACGTGCTGAACGCTATCAAAAGGATCAGCTACTGGAGTGGGGGCACCAGCACGGGAGCGGCCATCAGCTACGCCTCAGAGCAGCTGTTCAGCAAGTCCAAGCCCAACAAAAGGAAGATCATGATTCTCATCACAGATGGCAGGTCTTACGACGATGTCAGCCTGCCGGCCATGGCAGCTCACCAAAATGGTAAGGTCATCCATCACTGCCCGCCCTCCCCTCGTGCCTCAGCACTTATCCAGGTTAGATAAATGCTATAATTTGAAGGCATGGGATGAAACCTTATGAAGGAAGGGTAGTACTTTTCCCTGGAGCCCCACTGAGCTCCAACAAGATCAGCATCTGTTTAATAGCTGAATAAGGAACTTCAGAAAAAAAACTTCTAAATCATCATAAATACTGCTATGTCTAGGAGATCTCAAGGGATTTTTGCTGTTTTAGCAACACAGGACTCCTTTGGCCTTCTAGTCAAGATAGACATATATCTTCCAACACATTTGCCCTTGGACAATATCCTGTTGCTCAGAATCCTGTTGTCTGGATCTCTTGTTTGGACCTAGAGAAAAAGCTTCACTATTGTTTAAACCTTTTTTGCTGTTGGCAAAAGGTATTTCCAAAGCACAAGCTAGAACTTTCCTCCAATTTGAAAACACCTATTTTATACAGAGAGCACTGAAACTTACTGCCCATTTTTTGTGACCTAGAAACTACATTTGCCATATTGGTCTTAAATTAGATTTACCACAATGAAAACTTTTATGCTTTTTGTAAATTTTGGGTTTCTTTCCAGGAGTCATTGCTTATTCCGTTGGAGTCGCTTGGGCAGCCCCAGATGAACTGGAAGCCATTGCATCAGACCCTGCTAAGGAGCATTCCTTCTTTGTGGATGAATTTGACAACCTCTACCGCTATGTTAATCAGCTCATCCAAAACATTTGCACAGAGTTTAATTCCCAGCCCAGGAACTGATGGGCTCAAGCAAGGCAGGACCCTTGGGTGCTGAGCTGAAGGCTCGCCAAGTGCCACAGAAATAATGCCAGTCCTCAGTTCAAGAAACACTGGAGGTGTTTCCCTCTGGCACTTTCCAGTGAGCAAGGTTGATTGCAGCTCTGTCCCTACGAATGATAATGCTCTGTGTAGACTGTTGATCTTTATTTCTTTTTCCTTGTGGGCATCAGAAACTCTGATTTAGATGGATAATGGAAGAGGCAGCAAACATGGAGGAAGTAACTGCAGCTGTTTAAAGAGCTGCTTCCAGCATAGAGCCCCAGCTTGCCCAATTCCCACCTTTGGACACACACAGGTTCCTTAAAATGTGCCACCTGCTCCCTGAAGGGAGTGGCCAAGCTGCTGAGCTGCTGTGGTAGAAACACCTCACGTGGCACTGCCCAGCAGATGACACAGAGACCAGGGCTCAAATAACAGACACTTCTTTTGGAAGGGGAACACAACTTAATTTGAGTACCTTCTTAAAAGCAGGTACTCTCCCCATATTCCTTGTCATGTCAGTAAGTTAAGCTTCAGCTAGTGTCAACTCAAGCACAGGAATTCATCTAAACCCTGAGAAACTGGAGAGCAAGAGAGATGAAAGGTTCAAGCCCCAGGACCCTACAACCCAAATAAAGCCTCAAATCCATAAGGCAGCCAACATGCAGGAACTGGAATCTGGTCTCCCATAACACTGCATTAATTACTTGATCTTGAGAAATGTCTTTTCCCCTCAGCATCATTCTTCACTCTTGGGAGGTTCAAGGCCTGCAGGACCACAGGAGTATTGCCAGGACACAGGAGACTCTTTGAGAAAAAATGTGGGTTTAAGTTGCTCACAATCAGAAAAGCATTTAAGACCCACCACTCTGTCATTAAACCAACACCCAGAAGTGCAGTCTCTAGTGTCAGGAGAGCTATTCAAGAGCCATTAACAGGATTTAAGAGGGAATTATCTGAAGTTCTGTATTATAAATTGGGAAAAGCAGAATTTCAAGCATTTACAGACACTCTCCCCCAAATTTAGGACGGATTTCTCTTTTATGGACTGATTTCAAAATGTACCTATTACAGCCCTGGATCAGTCAGAATAAACAGAATAAGCAGAGAACTACCCATGTCACTAGTCAGTGTGGGAGGAGGGACACACTAGGAGGACCAAAAAAACTGCATTTTATTTAGGAAGCAGCAGTTGCTGGTAATGTTCCATCCAGTATCATTTAAGAAAATACATTCATTAAGCAAAGTTATCAAAGGAGCCAATAAAAACATGAGTGTTCACACTCCTTATGGCAATCAAAGCCATGCTGTGCCAGGCTTGGGGAACTAACAGGAAATGGAAAGAAATTAAAACTCAAATTTGCCATATTTACTTGCAAATCAGGCTCTTAACAGCATTTATAGTTTTAATAACCACGAGCCAAGATATTTATTAGCCACATAAATTCTAATTGAATTGCCATAAGGGAAACTCATTTTATCAGCAAAAGTAGCACAAAATTTTAAATCATTATGTTTGAAAATATGACTGAAGTAGCTTATAACCTGTCAACTAAGTAAGCATAATGCAAATTATTGAAAACGGCAGATTCTGCATGATCCCCCTGCTGGGGATCACCCATAAGCCAGGCTGGGGTCCTCTCAAGAGGTTACCAAAACTAATTTTGGATGAAACAGTGGTTTTACACAGTGAAAGTTCATCGCTTCCCCTTAGAAGAAACATTGAGTTCCAGCTGTAACTGAGTATCATCAATTCATCCACTCTACACAGACTGACAGCACAGGACACTGTCAGCTTCCAAAAATGTATTTGTATGCCGAGTTTTTACCACTAATCTGTGCTGCTGCACTTCACAGCAATAGCTTTTGGCTTGAAAAAATGATTAAGATAGAGAGCTAGGCATGAGCAGAGCAACTCCTGATATTCCCCATCTCCTGACCCAGCTCCTCACTACTGTTCTGAACACATCTTTCCCTGTAAACAACGGACATTACATGGGCTGGACAAAACTCAAACCCATAAACTGAATTTACTGGGGACTTCAGTTCAGACAGCAGATTTATTGTCTGAAAACCTGTTTGTTTGGGGCTTGATTTGGGGCTGCCTGAGGAAAAGGCTTAAATCCTAACTTACAGTTACTCTTAATACTGTGGTTTATTTTTAATGCAGCAGCTCACCATCACATATTGTTCTCCATACTGAATGTACTCTTGCAGCACCAAAGATTGGTACCCTGCAGAGAATCCCCAATGCTTCACTTGTGCTCTGCCAAAAGCACAGCAGTGATGGCCAAGACATTAGGAACAGCTAGAGCACACATGTTCTAGGATGTGCATAAGAGATATATGCATAGAGAATATAATTTTTTTCCTCAAGCTTAAAATTCAAGCAATGATGTTAAGCTTTCAAATGCTTTTTCACATGAAAATTGCACAGCTTTTGTCAAGCATTTATAAAGGGCACATCAGGGTTTGTTGTTGTTCGAATGGTTTATCTTAAATTTACAGAACAACTAGGATGCTTGTTTCTCAATGTGCATTTTTATTTACTTCTTGTGATGATCTTGAAATTGTCAAAACTCAAACTGTGAAAGTGGTTTAATCCAACGCTTGTCTAAACTTAGATGTCCTATTCATAAACACTGTAAACTTCAGCAGAAGCCTCAAAATTTTGAAGAATACTCCCATGCAATCACAGAACACACTCCTCTTCACCTCTACCTTTCATAGCAACCAAATCACTTGCCACCTACTAGTCTCTAAATACTGTTTTATTAAAAAAACAAGATAACTTACATATATAGATAAATGTTCAAAGGGGTATATTTGCTTGAAGAAAGCAGCAGAACTCCTTCTGTAACATACACAAGCTACTTTGAGCTTATCAACATAAGTTGCTATAACTTTTGCAATAAAATTGTCCTAAAGGCACATGCAGTGCATGTCATCTCATATGGGGTTAAAAAATAACCAGAAAATACAGCCCATGACATTTTAGTTTCTGAAACACAGCTGAGGTTATCACTATATTATGGAAGACTTAGCAAGGTTGGCAAAGCCCCAGGTACTTCAGTGTTTTCCTTTTACATACTCAGATGAAAAAGATCCTTAGAGTGAGCTACCACAAAACTACCTGTCAGAGGAATCAGTAAACTGAAGCAGAGCCTAATTGACTGAAGGGCATCAAAATTATTTGTACTTTCCAAGGTCTGCAAGACCATGTCTTATTTGGAACCAGACTTCCAAAGGAAGCCGAAAAAAATAACACAGGCTCTACACACGTTCTAGATGTGGGACTGAATCTAAGGGGATCTAGTTGTCCAGTCACTTGATGGTGGGCCACTTAGTTTCAGATGTCTGACCAGCGCAGTGGAACCTGTTGTCTGGCAGAGGCATCCCCAAGAGAAGAGATGGACCTGTCTGAACAAGTCACTGCACACACGTCCTAGAGGCTGTTGTCTGATCACCCTCTCCCTAAGAAATAAGCATCTTTGCACTCAGAGTTGGGCTGGTGGCTCAGCAATCACAACACAGAACACCCACCTGGAAATACCTACTGATACCGTGCTCTGGAGGCCTTGGCAGAGCTCAGTTTCAGCACCTCCTACCAACTCCAGCCTTAGCCCCTCAACATTTGCAGTGAGCCACCAAATTCAATTGACTTCAGCCCTCTCTTCAGGGAGAAGTAACTCAAAGTGCTGTTTCCCCAGAGCAGGACACTAAGCATTTCTGCTGTCACTGTGCCACCCTGCACAGAAGGCATCACCTGCAGTGTGCACCTCCTGCTCTTCAGCTGCTGCTGCTTTGCTGGTTTGGCAAGAGGAGAGTTTCTCCGTGGCTGCTGCTGACAGGTGGGCAGACAAGCTTCCCCTTCCGCCTTGCTCTCCTTCTCCCAGGGTCTCCAGCACACAGGAGGAACCATACCAGTAATCAGAAAAGCTCTGGAGTTAAGCATCCAGCCAGGATCAACCCAATTGAACATATTTAGCGATTTAACAACCTACCTGTAATCCCACAGGAAATTATCCACATTATCTACTTAGAAAGCCAAAGCAAGCAGTAGGTAGTATCAGAAGTATTACCTAGACACCACATTTAAGTCACTTTTCTGTGGTATACATACCTTAAATTACTTCATGGTTGAACAAAGTCACTATAATTCTGCTAGCTATATTTCTCTGTCCATGAACACCACTATGGAAACAACTTCATCCCTTTTCTTCTCCATTCCCATCTCATTTTGAGACAGCTTAGCTTAAATCAGGCCATTTACATTTGCTAAGTCACCCTACATTTTGAAAACATTACAAATGTACATCTATGCAGTTGAATGCTTCAAATCCCTCAAAATAATAATTTTTCCTTGTTAAACTAGGGGAGAAAAGGGGGCTGAAGGTTTTAGCACCGCATCAGCAACATTGCTCACAATCAACTGTGCCAGTCTTACTGAATGGCAAGAAATATGTTGTTATTCTTAAAACCAGTTTAACCCCTTCTCTGATTTCTAATGAGAACTCTGATAGTGCAGTTCAAGAATTCCAGCAGTCGTAGAAATGACTTCTTTTTAAGCACAAGAAATTGTAGAAGCTCCACTGTATCACCAAGTATACCCACGTTTCTCACATGCAAATCATCATGGGGCCATGTCTTGTTCATAGGCAAACCCATTAGCATGTTAAGAAGGCCTCCCACATGTGAGGGTCACTCGTAGGTTATTCACTAAATCTTCTTTCCCCCTACCTCAGGAATCTTCTAGAGGCATTCACGCTGGGGTGAATGAGATTGTACTGTCAATTCATAAAGCAATTCCTCCTTTCCTATGAGGTAGGAAGATGAGTAGGACCAAAATAGGCTATTTTATACTTACCAAGAAAAGATGAGAACTTCGCTTATCCCACCTACAAGCTCAGAAAAAACCAGGATGGGCTCACTGACAATTTGTTCTGCTCAGTTCTGTGTAGGTTCTCCTGCCACCCCCTCGCAGTGCCGTTCTGAGCACCTTCCTGTAGCAAGGCAGCTGCCATCTGCGATGTGTGCTTTGCTCTCCCTCACGCTCTCCCCAAGGGCAGAAGCACAAAAATGTTTATTTTTACGCTGAATGAACGCTGTCCTCGGGCAGAGCCACGTGCCTGGCTGTGAACGGCGCCTGCTGACAGACCGGCTCCTGCACAGCCGCACCCACTCCGCGTGCCTGCCCAGCCCACGTTCACCCCCGCACAGGCACCACGTGCCTCAGCACATGGAGGGATGTGGGGTGTCAACAGAGCCAAGCTGGCGCAGCAGTACGAAACCAAGACACAGGGAGAACAGAAAAAGCAGGGCACTCCTGTGAACTGTAACAAGTTGCACAGCTCAGTAGGAATTTCACACGGAGTTATCTCAAGCCCCTCCAAGCAAGTCTACTTGTCTTACTCTTATTGCACTCCCCTCCTAGCACTCACTCCAAAACCACACGTACCGTGTGAGAAAATGCAGAATTATGAACACAATGCAAAATGTTGAAAAATAGTATTTATTAGCACCCAATTTACATAATTATACAAATGACACTTGCTGCTGCAACATTAAATAAAGCTGCTCTTAAAAACCATTATTTCTGGAAGTCCATGTGATTTTGCTCAGCACAGAATGCAGGTACAGTACACAGATACCCCACTCCACTACTGTCATACCAACACAAATACCTGCATGGTTACCTCAATGGGGTCTCATTTTAAATGGCACACTAACATAAGCAGATCTATATAATTTTAAATGACAAAATATTTATTTGACTTATTCAGGCAAGTGAATGTAGCTTTAAATATAACCTATCCAAGAAGTTTCACAAAATATGAATTGCAGTGAAAAAGAGAAAATTCAGGGCTGCACTTGAGAAGCTCAAAATTACACTGGCATATTTCAAAATAATCTCCCTCTGAATTTTCTATCTTTACCATTTTAGATATTTATCCAGCATTTTAAACTACTGAGTTTTAGTAAGAAGTTTAATACTAAGTTTTTGAAGAAGCATTTCCATTTAAAGCAAAAATTTATGCTTGTAATAATAAACGCTAAACAAATCTTTGGAGAATGAATCACTTTGATTTTTCTCATGTCCCATGATTAATAGCCTTTTCAAAATCATGAAATATATTACATGTATGGATGCTTACTCCCAAGGAAACTTTTTCCATCATAAATTAGGAAACAGAATTTCTCACTCAAAATAACATTCACTTTTGTACAACAGCTGCATTTAAACAAGGTAATTTTGGTGGTACTGCAATTCTGACACGGCCTTGTACTGAGCCATACACAAAAAACTGACAAGCAGACTATTACTCAACAAGTAGGTATTTCTCATTTGGATCCAAAATTCTGCAAGACACTTGAAGCCCAACATTGTTTCAAAGTAGTCATTCAAAATTGGTGTATAAAATGATAAGCTCAGCATAATTCTGAAGGGGAATCTTAAATTTCCTTTAGCTGTTTGTATATCAGCCACAGTAGCCTTTTCGTATCAACAATCTGCCACAGAAGTGACCCAAAACAGAAGGGAAGCCACTGTATTTACTAACATCTTAGTGGTTACTACCTGTAGTAAGTTCTAAAGAGAGCTGTCAGGTATCTCTAAGTTCTAATAGAAAAGAAGTGGATTAATATAAGCAACAACAACAACAAAATCCAAGCTACAGTCCATATGGCAAATAAATTTGTCTTTTTTAACCTGACAGTCAACTGAAGATAATTATGCAAAATACAAAGCAAAGCTGACAAATGTCAACAGACAACCTTACAGCAACAAAAGTCATCTCATCATGGAGTTCCTTCTGCAAGTTTTTTCAGATGCACTATTCAAGGAAAGCATAGCACAAGACTGCTTTTCAGTCTGCTTGGACTATAAAGGTACAAGAAACCAGTAGCCAACATGCTCAGTTTGCATTTCCAAAAGAAGTGCTAACACCTATGAGACAGAGTTTTCAAAACTGATGCACATTTGCAAATGTTCAACTGCAAGGAAACAATTCTAGGAGCCATACATCTGAAAACAAGCTACATTCGAAAGCACTGTATCTTGATGACAGGAAGCATAAAAAAATAAATTCTTAATGGAAAAATATTAGCTTGAAGTCCATCATTTATCCCTTATACAATGTTTTTGGCTGCTTTTCACAAGTAATCCAAAAATAACGACAATATTTGGCTTGGCAATAAGTTATCCTTTCCCTTTCAGAATAGTACAAATCCAGCTGTATAAACCTTTTCTCAACACCACAGTCTAATACTCTGGTGTGAGGACCAAGGGTTACTCAAAATAGCCAGGAAGTAATTTTGGGAGCCTGCAACTCAAACTTGAGGGAATCAAAGAACACTGGCCTGGAAGACCACATCAACACAAGGCTTTGAGCAGCTTAGAAACACACGCATGGGGCATGGTCTGAACACTGGTGTGATCTCCCAGGATCACAGCATGGCTTGGCAGCATGAGCAGGGCAAAACTAGTCTAACACACAAAACCACAATCTAAGCAGGAAGAAAATGGGCAATATTATTAAATGCCTTTTTAGCTCAGCCATAGTTTGGATTTTGTAGTCTAACAAGTCTCTCCTGACAAAAAACGAGATGAGATGCACAAATCATACTATTCAACTGGATTTATGCCTTCTGTAGTGGAATCCAGACTCCCAAAAGTATCTTAAATGATACAGCAATTCATAAGCTTTCACAACTGACTACAGAGCAGCAAAAGCAAGTCAGAAGGCAGGCTGAGATAACACACTAGAATTAAATGACCTAGGTGTAAGGAGGTACAAATCAGCCTTTTGGCGGTGAGAGGGATGGGGCTGAAGCTGAAACTCTACCACCCTTCAAAAAACCATGCCAAGAGAAAAATCCATAGACCTTTACAAAATTTATCCTGCAGTTAGAGCTCCCTGCAGATGAGATTTTAAGACTCTCAGGAAATGTATCCTAAAGGAAAATTTAAGTAGGAAGATAAAAAGCACATACCAAAAGGATAGATAATCTGCACAAAAGGATAGATAACCTGCACAGGTATGTTCATTAGCACAGGCACAGACATTTTTTTAAAGGTCGTATTTCCAATCATTCTCTCTCCTGGGAACATTCCCACCAGCAAAACAAGAGCATTTGCCCAAACAAGGATTATTTACACAAGAGTCATCCTAGTCTTTCCCCACCTCCCCCCAGGATTTTGTTCATTAGCTCTCCTGTATTTAACACTGTCTTTTACAATAGGGGTTATTTTTTGTAAAACAGCCCTGACATAACTGGATGGATCAACACTGCTGTCCATCAGATTCTCTGCTGCTCAGTAGGACTGTGGCAGAGGCTTTCACTGGCAGTTTACAGCCGAATCATTTCTGTAACTCTGTTTAAGCTTTCTCTAAGCTTAGAGACACTGATGACAAAAGAGTCATATTGCCATGTCAAAGATTGCCACATCTTTATACAAACCAATGTACCACAGGGAAGAGGTTAACTATCATATTCTGATTTCTTCATTTCTAACAGTGTAGTCCAAACCAGCTTCCATTAAACAGCCACAAATCTCAGCATAGGACAACCACAATGGCTACACTTTCTTCCTTAATGCATCTCAGGTTGACTAGGCATTTCACACAGGCCCCAAGTAGGCTCTTGGACACCTGGGACAGCCTGCAAACACACTGCCAAGCCACAGCCTGCAAATGTTTCCAAATACACATCTTGAAAGGCATTAATAAAACCAAGACGTGATTATCTGATAGTTATGCCTGCTTTTCAACTGTTTGTTTCCACACTTCTGCCCATCAAACACTGCTCAAAGAACACATGAGTTTACAGAAATTGCTGCTCCCCAAAATTACATTTTTAAAATCTAAGGAAGCAGGGAAAGGGGGCACATCTGTGGTCCAACAAATGTACTGAAAAGGTGGTGTAACTAAATTCTTTATCTCTCACACATTTATTCAAAAGAACAAGTCTCTGGTTACTTTAAATTCACAACTGAAAACCAGTGTTGTATGACCTAATCACAAGGCTGTATGGTGAACACCACACGCTTATTCAATCAAATTACATGGGACTGCTTTAACATAACATTATTTGAAAATACACATCCTAAAAAAATAGCCTACAGTACATGGCATATAGTTCTACAGGCTTCTTGCTAAACAACATATTTTATCAAAATAAAGATGAATGAGATGAAAATAGTGAATCTTCTATGGAAGTTTTCTCTCTGAGGCCCGAAAATAAATGCAGACACTAGGATTTTGCAAGAGTGACACAATATATCTATAACTTCTTCCCAGCTACTCCAAATCATTCTGTGCAAGCGTTTTGGTAACTGAATCAAATATGTGAAAGCAAACAGCCCAGTGAAGTAAATTAGAAGTGAGAGTATTTCAACTTAGTGGACCCAACTTTCAACATACAGAAGAACTGAAAATTCTCCCATTAAATTAGTTAGTAAAATCAAAATCATTAGCACAGGCTAACATACACAAAAAAATTATATGAGCTAACCATTAAAAAATTACCATGTAAATTAGATATGGAAAAATAGTAATGGTAAAATGCTATATACTGATATTGCAGAAAAATGGGATTTTTTCCAAGAATAAGCCTTGGGTCCAGTTTTGTTTACACTTTCAATAAACATATGTATCACACTAATGAAAGCTACTGATTACACTGAACCAGGAAGAACTGCACATAAAAGGGGAACAAATAAAAATAATTTAGTGCCCTCAGAGGTCAGAAGTTCAAAGCTTTTAAGATCCAGGATAATCATGAAACAGGAATTAAGTCTCTAGCTGCAAAAGAATCATAACACACTAAAAGTGAAGAAGAAACTTGAAAAGCAGCAATGCTCGAATGTTATTTAAAGGAGTTGTCATAAATAAAGAAATACAATTTAAGTTTGTTAGATATCAAAAGCTTGGTCTTCCTACACAAAAGCATTGTGTTACAGAGGATACACCCAACCCAATAACAATCACACTTAACAGATGACCCTCAGACTAAGTCCAACAAATCATGCATGTGGAATGGTGGTATGGACACCAATACTTGGAGAATTGAGCTTAAAGGATGAAAAAAAGAAAACGTTGTGAAAAAAGGCAGACTAAAAAATAGCTTGTAGAAAGCAGAAAGGAATGAAAATATACAGATTGAACCAGTATGTGCATGCAGGTTCTGAATTACAAAGACTATGAAGAATATGTAAAATGGCACAAAACATGGCTTGGGATACTGGCATGAAGTTACAAAAGAGAGCTACTAAATATCACATAAATCCTCCTGCCAGTGAGATGTAATCATTGAAATAATCTTTAAAAGGAAGCCTAATTGTTTTAGAACATATAAAATCTCACTGGCCAAGACAAGATTAGAACGCACAAGTCTACAACCCTGCTTCAGCAAGCATATGGACTAGATAACCTAAATAATTTTTTCAACCCTATCTCCTATGATGATGCTCAGAAGATCTGACAGGCTCATGCACAATACCCTGCAGTCCTACAAGTATGTGAGCAAGTACAGTAAAAAGACATTGACATCAATTATGAAGACAAGCACAAAAATATATATATTCCACAACCTCTTTGTAAGGCTACATTTGTTTTGTTTTGTTTTTTAAAGGCACCTCATCCTCTAGCTATTGCCAGCTTTTAAAAAAATCACTTTTCAGTTTGAGCAAGAGCTCAATAGTGAGAAGGAAACATCTTTCAATTCACATTTGAACAGCCACTTCTTACATTCCAATTGTAATCAGAATGACAGTCTTTAAAAACAAGCATGCTGGCCTATTAGTTTTTATATACAGCAATTTAAACAACTGTGACTACATATTGTATTGTGTAAGCAAAAGCACAACATTCATTTCATACTCACACCATTACCCTTTGTATACATAACTCAAGAGAACTCTTAATACTAAAACATTAAAATGCACCCATGGAGTCTTCCCTTACTAGACACATTTAATACAATAATGTTTACAATATATATATACACATATATAATATACATAGCTTCTAGATTTTTTCAAATAAATCTTTGCAATTTTCTCTTCAAAAAGAAATAAAATAATGATACTGAAAGAATATGAGTCAAGTACACAGAATTCTCACAAAATTGAATGCTCAGTTTTGCAGCCAAGTTTCCTCCTTTTCACCATAACCAAAACATTTTATAAAAACTAAATAATCTGCATTATTATTGTAGTCATCTGCTTCATGGTAAAAGTTCTAATCTTATCTAAGGAAATATATTGCATATCATTATCATGAAGTGACATATGTGACTATTCTGAGCAATAAAAGGTATTCCAGGATATTTTAGCAGTACATATAATGTGTTGCAGGCTCAAACAGCACAGGTCAACCTTTTATTCTAAATAATATACTTGGTTTAAACTCTGAGATCAACTTCAAATGTGGTCCCATCTCCAAATGGCACTCTAAAAACAACATAGTCAAACCTTATGTTGATATCTTTCAATGACTCCTGCTTATGAAGTGTCAGTTTAAACATAAATATTTATTTATCAGTTTCCAGTCTTAACCTAAGGCTGGTATATGAAGAGTTGCACTGGTTTCTTTCCTACTCATATCAGCACCAGAAATCAACTCCAGCAGAAATTCTGCTTTCTATTCCCATCAGAGAAAAACACCAACTTCGTGCTTATGAATAGTAATAATTCTGATGATGACACAGAAAAGAATCCACTCACCTTCCTTTAAGAAGGGATAAAAAGACTAACAGATTGGATTAAAAGTTATTTGTCAAATCAAAAGAGAAGCTCTGTCTGAATAGATAAACAAAGCACATCTGCTGAGTAATTATGAGAAGCACTCATTCTCCAGGTAATCCAATCAATGGCACATACACCCAATGAAGCGGACAAGGTAAAAAGTCCCTCAAATGGTGCAGCTGGGAAATACCTCTAGCAGTAGCAGAATCTCTCAAAACTGATGGAGCTTTGTATAGTTCTCACCTATTCCACTAAAAGGACTCATACAAAGCATCAGATTTAATCTTTAAACAAAGTATTTCACTGTTATCCTTAATGCCCAGAATGATACCCTTTTTAGCAGGAACAGAAAGAGGAGATGAATGTTTGATAGCTAAAATTGTAGGACAGCTTCTTTGGAAAGCTTTGTGATTATTTCTTGTGCCAGATCTCCAAGAAAAAACAGCATTAAAATCTGAATAAGTTAAATTTGCTACTACAGTATACACAGACTGCATCAGTCTGTTGTTAATTGGGATTTAGACTAAAGGCTCAGTTTCTAGCCATACACTAATACAGTCTTAAAAAAATTATATAAATTTTTTGCAAACTAAATATTTACTGAGAAACACAGAAGATGTAACAGAAACTTTACTGCATTTTAATTTATGTTAGTAATTTGCCTTCCTTTATCTTAGGCTAGCAGCCAGGTGGCTGAGATTAACTATTCACTACTGCTCTCTGAACAAATCTACTCTATTCATACCAAAGGGATGACAAAGTGCCTCTCACATGATACAGTAATGAGCATGTGAACTGACTTTGAATCACTTTTTCCAGGTGATTTGAGTACATTAAGATTCCTCAATGAGAAGCATCCTAGGAAGTTTCCCTCTTTTCCTACTCCCTGATGCAATTAGACCCCTTCTTTCCAGTACTCCATTTTATTAATAGAGAATATGTAGACCTAGTTTCACCCAAGGCCTGCCTGGACGAAAATTCACACCCTCTAAATAAAAGCTTTTTTCTTTTTCTTTTTTTTTAACTATTTGAAACTGAGAGATTCCAAGCTCTCAGCACCAGCTGAGCTCACAGAAACCAGAACAAACGTCAATTTAGAAAACAGCACCCTGCAAAACTAAACACTTACAAACATTCTCTGAATTATAGGGCAAGATAAAACAACTCATGCCCTCCTCTTCTCTTTTGTGCAGCTGGTTAAATATATACAAAGCTAAAGTTGAATGGGAAGCACTCTGTCATACAAACACTTTAGCAAGGGCATCTGCTCCTGCACTGGCAATATAACATTTGGATGGGTGGAATGCCACATCATGAATGGACTCATCAAATTTTTTGCGATGAGCAGTAAATTCTTGGATGCAGGTCTTGCTTTCAAGATTCCACAAACGAATCGAGCAGTCATGACCTAAAGAAAGGGAGAACAGTTTTCTTTATAATTTGTATACCTGCCACCATTATGAGAAAAAGAAAATGAAATCTGAATGTACTTACTGCCAGACATCAAATACAAGCCATTAGGATCAACAGCTAAACTTGTAACTGCATCTAAGTGAGCTACCATGGAGTGGATCAGTTTTCCTTTGAAAGAAAAGATTTATTTAGGTTATTTTCTGCAGTTAACTTTGTTATCTGTATTCACTGCTTATGACCCTACCACAGCTTATATAAACACAAGAAATCTTGTCCCATGACTGAATCATTAAAATTATACAAGAAGTGAGTATTTCAATGTTTACAGTTCCCAAGAACCACAGTAGCAGTATCATCAATGTTTATGAGACCTTTGCTTTAAGCCACCCAGACACTACAATCACTGTTCATTTTAAATATCTGCCCCTTAAGCAAATTAAGGAAATTCACAGGTAAGATCTTGAATGGCAAAGAAGGCAGGGGCTGAGCATACTAAAAGCAATGAATATAAACTACATGAGAATAGGGGATAATATTAATTGTCTCAGAGAGAATTAATATTTTATCACAGCTTATTATAATTACAGCAATGATTTCATGTTAAAAATAAGAAATCATGGGTCAAAATGTGGCAGAGGTCTAGGAAGTACTAAAGGAGTGCCAGAGATTCCTGCTCTCAAGAGCAAAATAATACAGACAACCAATAGAAGAAACATAAACATCAGAATATAAAGATTTTGAAAAAGATGCCTCTTATGTTAAATATTTATAAACCCCATACACAGGATGTTCTGAAAGAATGGACAGAGAGATGCAAATTCCTTATCACTTCGCCAACAAAGCTTCAAGTGGGCTGGCAATCTTTAGACTTTATTGCTGATGAGAGATTTCTGCTTCAGAGTCTATCCAATTCTTGACATCCCTCAGCATTTGTGTCAATAATATTGATCATAACAAAATTGGGAATATGATTTGCATTATATAATGGCTGTGGCTAACACCTGCTGGAAAGATGCTTACCTGTATTGTTGTCATAGAATTTGATGTGTCTGTCTTCATGGGCAGTGATGCTAATTGGAAGAGTTGGATGGCTGATGACTCTGTTTATCTGACAGGAAGAACTGACTGCTAAGAAAAAACCCACAGACATCAGTATATGTAAATTGCTAAGTTCTTTGAAAGATTGCAACTAAGAAATAAATATGTAATCAATCTAATTTGCAAAATACTTCTTACATATATATCCTGGAAACTCTGAGCTAGCACCTTATGTTAGGTACTTTCCACTAAAATACTTTCCAAACTACATAGGACAGAGATATACATAAAACATATGTATGCCAAATAAGGTCCAGCTTTTAGATAGGCACACAAGGCAAAATATGAAACCAAAAACTGAATGAAAACACCTCATTCACACACATTCCTCTTCCTGCCAAGTCAAACTTTCTTCATAACATACAGGACAAGAAAATAAACACTGCAGACAGTATGTCTGAAGCAAACAAAATCTACCTCTTATTATCTGATATACATGTATTGAAATCACTTTTATAAAGAATGCTAGACTATTCACAGGAGAGATAATTTCCTCACCTTCAGTAATTCTGAAATAGTATGCATATATAGAGATATATATACACACAGACAGAAAAAAACTATAGCAATTTTCTGGTCAGAAATCCAGACATTGCTGAGATGGACGGGGCTCTTAAGAGGCACAGATTATGACAAAACTCACAAACAGTCATTACAAAGAACCTCAAATTACAGATATTGTCTTTCATGTTGACTGTTTTTAGCTAAATTGCTTCTAAAGAACATTCACATCATTTAATCAAAATTCTTACTAAAATAAACAGAATACTACTGAAGATTCACTTGCTATTAAAATGGTAAAGATTTCATTTTTGCACCTTTCTATAAAAATCTGAACCATAAAGCAGTGTCAGCATCCACAGGACACTTAGAAATTGTGAAAGTATATATTAAGGAAAAAAAACTCCTCATTCATATCAACAAACTCCCATAAAATTACTAAAAGCACATGAACTTTCATCACAGCCAGCCATCCTCAAGTTGCAAAATGCCAAGCAGAGGCTTATACTGAGCAGCAGAGTCCCTAAGTACTGTGGTAGGGCATTTCAGGTGACATTTTCCTCTTGTCTAGTTCTTGTAGAAATAATAATTTATTTCTTTAAAATACATGTAAGCTTTATAGTACTGTTACATAACTAAAGATACTAAACAGGGACTGCTGGTTGCCATACCAGTGTCTCACTTTCCTAAAGGAACATTATGGAATTACAGCAAGGAGGAGGTGAAAAAAATAGAAGGGAGAAGGGGAAGGAAGAAATCTGGCTTCCACTGAATTGCATTAACTAATTTAGAACTCTTTTTTAAACAGGAACAAAGATGTGGGTTAAAAGGAGAAATCTTTTTTACAGCACAGTAAGGAATAACCTAAAGTTAAGAGAGATCAAGTCATTCCATTTGCTCTTACGACAGTCATTTAAATATTTTAAAACACACAAGCAAAGCCAACAAGAATGGCTTAGTCCTTTTAAAAAGTATAATTAAATAGTAGATTTCAGTGATATAAACCCTAAGGGTGGGGGAAGAAGTATCAAAATTTTAAAAGACTCGATGTTTTACCACTGTGGCCTGACTATGAAACCTTATGCTTCAGCTCATTCTGGTCTCTTTTGTAAAGTCAGGGTAAAATAATTTACTGATAGCAGGCCCTTCACAGTATCCTCTAAAACTTCTAATATTGGTCACTGTCATGACCCATTATATGGGACCTTGTGAATTAATACTCTTTCACTGGAGCTTTGCTTTCTTCCTACAGTGAAAATTTCGACGAGGACCCAAGTCCAAATGAGCGAAATGAGTACAATAAAGCTTAGAAGATGGATACCTCTGAGGAAAAATAAAAAAGAATTGACACGCACTGCCAATTTTTTAATAAATTTAACTTTAAATTTTCCTGATACTGCCTCTATTTTTCAATTTTGGACTGAAGAGAAAATGGATACATTGAATCTGCAAAGATCACAAAGCTGTATTGAAGAAACTTGCGCTTTTTCTTGTGCTGCTATCCCTTGAAGAGGTATTCAGAGTGTGAGCTTGTTTCTTCTGTCTTATTTCAAAAGTATGAAACACACTCTTCTGCTACCTCAATACCCATAAGGTCTGTTGTAGTAGTAACAATTTACTGTTATATCTCAGAACACAGCTTGCTCATGACTCATCTCATAATTCATCCAACATAATTCATCAATTTCTCATGACACTGCTTGATACTTTGGAAACACTGAAAAGATTATCAACAGTATCAATCTTAAACAAGCAATTATTTTTTTTCCTTTGGTTGGTTTGGGGCTTTTGATACATACTAGTATCCACATTGGACTCCAGGGTAAGAATTCGTTGCCGTGTCTCCATGTTAAAAATGCTAGTGTGTCCACTGTTAAATGATGCTACCATGAGGCTTGGGTCACTGCTCACAAGGTCCACTGATGAAGGGATTCCCATTTCTAGAAAACAATGTAGAGCAGATGTAGTTGTTGTAAAGAAAATAAAAAAACAATTTAACAAAAAAGAAATCCTTACAAAAAATAAGCACTTCAACATCAAAAGGATCACAATTATAAAAGGAAATGTGCATTCTAAAATATAAATTATGCCAATCTATATAGCTTTCCCTGTATGATACCCATTTTAATCCTGTTTTTTTGGATATGTGTATCAACGACACTCTTTACTAAGATGCTGTATCTGGAACTGTAGCTGTGCACAAATCTACTTAGAAATTAGGAAAGCAAGAACTCCCTGGCCCCTTTTCCTTCCTTTAACTGTAACAGCAAGTCTCAAAAAATTTCACCAAAGTTCATTGCTTCAAGGAAAAGGACATGAAATTGAAGTGGTACAACAACTGACATGACAGATGATTAACACTGTTATAATTAATTTAGACAAAATCAGAGCTTAAAAAACCACCAAAGTTCTCCAGGTGCAGATTTTACTGGAACTGTCATCATGTAAAGTTATATAAATACATCATAAACTTGTATTTCAAAGCTCCTGCCTATTGTGGTTTATATTTGATCTCCTTATATTGTAGCTATCTGCACACTGCAGGACAGAAGATCACATCAGCAAAGCTTGGGCATAGGATATATCCCTTAGGATTTGTCTCCTCAAATGTCCTGTTCACCACCTGCTATGTGAAAGAACAACACCAGTTGCAACAGATGCCAGGAGGAGGAGGAAAAGATATAGAGTGAGAAACTGAATTTTAAGCAACCTAATGTTGGATCATAGATTCAGATAACACAGGAATACCATCACATCCCTGTAAACTCTCTAAAGATTCATGGGAGAAATATCTTTCTGAGACGGGACCTCAGGAGTATTTCTCAGGAATGGCAGTAGCTGACTTTTGGCAAAAAAAAACCCAAAAAGGATTGGTGTGAGAAGAAAACACACTGTTTCTCAAGTGACCTTTTCTACCACTGCCATGCATGCTTATCTATAGCTTCCTGCTAAGCCTACAATGGTTAATCTAAAGGACTTGAATTAATGAGTGATGGATATTTTAGGGAGTTTGTTCAAGGTTATCAATAAGTCAAACTGAGTTTTCAGTCTTTGGATTTCACAACTGGGCTTCATTCCAGTTTAGAATACAAAAAAAGCCCTAATACTAGCTCTGTGAGGCTCCTTCCCCCTTAGTTTAATTATTAGAAACAAAACAACTCACAGTAACAAACCCCAAAACTCTACCAGGAAGTTTTCAAAGCAGGCAGATAGGCAAGCTGACAATAAGAAGCCTGCATACCTTTAGAAACATAGTTTTGCAAAAACTAGAACACATGGCATGTTTCTATTTTGCTCAGTCTGTTTTCACTAACAAGCAATGGCATATCTGACCAGCTTTACACTATAATTTGACATGTCTGTCCAGCTATGACAAGGTTTATTTTGCCTCAAAGTTTTTCTGAATAGACAAGGAACTGTCTCAGCTTGGGCTGTCTTTAATGACTATCAGCTCCAAGAGTTTGGCAATGTCAATGGGCTCGTTCTAGAGCACTCTGACTCAGACAGCAACTTCCAGAAATTAGATTCTAACCACTGGGATTTTTACTTGTGCATGACATTTCAGTAACTAACTCCAAAGGAGTATTTCTTTTCAACTAGCAGTGTTATTGTTATTTAGTTAATGTACAAACTCAGACATTCAATTGGAATCTCTGTGTTAGAGGCACAAGGCACAATCTGGAAGGTACAATGACACTGGCTTGAGATGAAACACTGGTTACCCCAAAATCCCATTGGGGGAAGAAAGGGCTTTTTACTCTGGACAAACCAAAAGCAAGGGCCTAGTGGAAACTCAAGTGGGCATCTGAATTATGGAGTTAATACATTATCCTCCATGGTGCTAGTAATACCAGCAGATCATCTGCAGCAGTTGGCTTTTAGATGTATCTAACTGTCCCCCTGCATGCAGGTACGTATTCAGGTAATGTCAGAGACAGGTGACAAAATTTACACTTCCCAGAAACATTCATAAAGATACAAAACTCAGAAAGAAGCACAAGAAGTATTTCTATTCAGTAGCCCAAATTACATCAGTCTGAACAGCGATGCTCATGAACTTCGGGTAGGGTGATTTTCCATACCTTGATTATCATTAAATATATTGAGAGCTGGAGCAATTTCTGTAGCTTTCCATAAACGTATGGTGCCGTCTGCCGAACAGGACAGCAAACGCTGGTGAGCTCCACTGTAAACCAGACCCCACACTGCATCAGTATGGCCTACAAAAGCACCTCTTAGAACAGAAGGATCTGTGAACAAAACACAGCAAAACACATTTCAAAACAAAATCTGAGTTAAGTCAATACCTGTATCTTAGCCTGTGTTTAGGCACCAACCTTTGGAAGATAATCCATAAAAACCCCAAGATCAATCACGTCATATCAATATAGAAGTCTAAATTATTCTGGCATTAAGATGCTTCAATTTCAGCAGCATATGTGACATTTAATTACCCAGTTTACAACTAAAGAGAACAAAACAATGCTTCAGCAGAAGGGACAGTACTGACTTTGGCAAAACACACTTCATTGCTAAAATTCACCTTCAAACAGCCATGAAAGCCACAGCAGTTCCTTTTATGCAGAAGTTAGCTATGAGGCCAACTGCATCTGAAGCTACCAGAAGTGAAAAATAAATCATAAAATCCAGACACAAGGCTGACATCCACTCAGATCTGCTAAATTTTGCCAAACTGGGCCTTTTTAGCTGCTTCTAGCCAACATTAACAGCTTTGGTCTCAGACTATAAAACCTTTTTATCTCAACTCCACAGAACTTTGTCAAAGAAAAAAACACTAAAATACACATTTTCTGTACTTGCCAAACTATCAGGTTTAGTCCTGTACTTTTAAAACCTGTACTTTAGACTAGCTGTTTCTCAATACTGTGATGAGATCAAGGCCTTTTTCAAGAAAATGACATTTTATCCTGCCATCAAGCAGCATCAGTATTAAAACGAAAGGTTACTTTAAGTAACTGAAGATAACACTCAATTTGCTCTTTTAAACTTTCACAGAAGTATTATCTACAAATTACACTATTTTGGTGACATAACATTACTGTCACTAAACTCATCATTTCACAGCTGCATGTGAAACATACCATAAGAGTCATAGGGGTCGATGTTTGGGTTGGTTGTGTTCCAGCCATGGATGAGGCCATCTGTTCCCCCACTGTAGCACTGCTCACCATTACTGCTCATCACCACACAGAGCACTGGTCCACTGGAAGAAAGCCCCAAAGAAACGTGAAATGTAATGAAATTAACATTTTCATTACATGAAACGCAATGTCAGTTTTTAGAATCCTCAAATTTCCATGTTAAGATGCAATTCGCTTGCTCCATGGATTGCAACAAAAATGCTGCCTAATGAAATCATATGCTACAAGACTTCCCACAAAAACAACCTCCACAATATCTGGTAACACTACTACAATCAGGACAATTAATCATTATGCACACAAAATGTGAAAATCACAATTTAAACTCTAGGATTTTATATTTTGCATAAACAGATTTTTTCTCTTTTCAAAAGATTGAAGGCTCTTTCATGAAATTATCTCAGTAGATTTAAATTCACTGCATTCATTCTTCTTCAGTTTCATTCCACATATGCAAGTATGTGGCAAAAAGGCAAAAACTGCAATGAACAGAACACCTAATCAAATCTGAACTGTATCATTTGTAGGTTTTTCATTATGAATTGTGGTGTATCTGACTTCAGACATAAATATGCAGAAAGGAGAAAAACGCATGCAGATATTCTAAACAACATAGGAATTAAAAGCATCACATGAAATCAGCAGCTGATAAGGTGGAAACTACTTTTTTTTAAAATTCTGTTTCTGTTTAAAAATCGTATTTTTCTCAAAATATGACAGTATTTCTCAGGAAATACTTACTTATGTGCTCGGAAGGTATATATTGGCTCTACATCAAGAGAAGCACTCCTAAACGAAGCATGAAGAAAATGTTAACATGTACACCGTCTATACAATGCTTTACAAAAATGTACCAGAATCACTAAATTCTTAAAATCCCTGCTACATCTTTTGCACTGTTTCCCCACAACTTCCTCTCCCAACAGGATTTTTCGGGTGTCTAGGAGCTATTTGCAGTCTTTCAAGACATGAGAGGATTTGTTGTTTGGTTTTTTGTTTAAAGACCTTCAAGGTAGTTCACAGACCCATCAAACAAGTAGGTAGGTACATCAGTGGAGCAGGAGTGGAGAGACATCAGCATCACACGGAACATATCATTCACTGTTCCTATTGGACCAAAGGAGTTTTGGACTCATAGTTTTTCTATCAACACTTTTGAAGTGCTTCAAAATTTGCTGCTCTGGACTTCATCAATCCAAGGGAGGACTCTGTGTTTTGCCCAGTTCTCCCCAAAGGTGTGACATACTCCCTTAACCACATCAGCCCCTCTACGATTTTCCTCTCATTCTGCAAATTCCCAGCAATTTGCAAGAGACAGTGGAACAAAGGAACCTGGCAACATCTCAGAGTTTCAAGCTGTATACATGTATATGCATGTATGTGTATACATACATATGCATACATATATAAATGCATCCTATACATTTATATACACATGCAAGCACACTAACAGGCCGCATCCAAATATTTTCACTAGTAAATTAATTTGTCATGTTATCTACAAGGAAAATATTAAAAAGTGAATGGTTTTCCTCTTCACAAACAAAACACATTCACAAACAGACATGGATTTTTTCTGGCATTCTTTAGGCATCTCCACCCTTCTCTGAGAGCTTGTTTTCCTACTCTTATATTCAGGGAACACTTTCCATTTAACTGCAAGGGCTATTCAGTGAAGTAGTATCTAGGTTTGTTGTTTGTTTGTTTTTCTTCATAAATTAGATTTGTTTTTGAAGAAAAGAAAGAAAAGATCTTACTTTTTTGCTGGGGCTGTTTTTTGTAAATTCCACATTTTTAATGTATGGTCCTCTGAAGCTGTTATTAAGACTGGTTCAACCGGATGAAAAGCGAGACCTCTTATTCCATCAAAGTGACTTCTTAACGTAAATTTGGGGTTCCAAGTCTTTCTCAATGCATCCTTATTGTTGGCTATCTAATAGAAAAAAAATGCCAAACTTGTAATTAAGCTGGAAGGCACAACAAAAGAAAATTTCAAAAATTCAGTTTGGCATTTTCAGAAGATGTCAAATTACCTCACCCACTTTTCACAATAACCTGCTCTCAAACAACAGTCCACTTAACACTAACCAGAGACTTCAAAATGAAAACCAAGGTAGATGTATTCCCTACGAGTAATGTCGCACCCACAGTAATAAATTCTATGCAAATCTGAAATACTCTCTTGTCTGTAAAATTACACACTTTAAAAGCACTGATACTTCAATGAACTCAGTGAAGCATTTAAAATTTGATCTATACCTACTGGCTCACCTACAAAGCTGGGCTTGACTCGCCAAGGTGCAGCCCCTGAATATCCAAAGTACTACAAACATGGCACCTCTAAAGCAAAGATCTGAGAGAACACAGAAGTCTCTAGAAGCACAGAAAGGAACACAACCTAACTTACCCAGCTAAGGCAACACAGGCTCTGTAATAATGCATGACAAGTAAAGTTTGCCAGAATAGGAAAAAAAAAAGACAAAAAGGACTTGGCTATACACTAAGAATGTAACTGGCAGGCAATAAGGTATCGTGTATACAGACACAGTTATTTGGCAATAAATGCATTTTAGAAGATCCAAAAAGAAAGCCTTTAAAAAAAATAAGTTACTTCAATATTGCTCCTCTGAACAAATATTGACGCAAAATGTTGAACCGACTTTCTCACTGTCAGTCAATAATGCCGTGAGTTAAATTTACTTTACTTACTTACTTACTATAAGCACTGCTGACAGTGGTTACGGAAAACCAAGAAAACAAACAATTGTACTGATGTTTATCATGCTGAAATCTACAGATAATTTCAAATAATTGATAGCTTTAACTGCAAAGACAAGACAACTGTTTTGAGACATTTCAAGAAACATTTTATTTGGGGACCAAGGATGAAAGAGGAGGTTTAAGAACAGAAGTGTTTTTTCTTAAGCTTTGTTACATCTGGATTTAATAATAAAAATACACATAATTTAAAAGGTTCTATAGATTTTAAACAAGGAGAAAGGAGCCATAAGAAACAGCAGGTTTAGTCTCATCATATTTCTTAGTAATGACATATTGCCTTACTCAGGGCGACAAGTCAGTTTCTTTGCCAGTTTACTGAGCCAAGTTGGCTTGGTGAAGGAACAGACAAATGCTCGAGCTGGTACAAAGATGGGGCAGGACTGCACAGTTAGCAGCTCTGGCAGGTTTTCTGAAGACTGGCCAAGAAAGTCTCAGAAGAAGGGTACAAGATGTACATATATCTGGAGAGGAATTTGGTTGCCTCAGTATAAGCACCTAATGCCAATTAGGTGATGGGGGGAACCCGCCTGCCCTCCAGCTGCCATACCAGCAGCACAGGTTCTGTGCCACATCTGCAAAAGCCACAGAGACACCTCAGACAGCCTAATAGTGAATTCCAGTCCTGGCAGGGTAATATTCCCCATTTGCTTGTCTTTCATTAGGAGTCCAAGATGGGTAGTTTATAAACTGGGAAGTAGATGGAGGGCAGTCCCAGCCAGCAGACCAGCAGCAGAGGTGGAAACAGATTCTAGCCCTGACACATCACCCACCTGACTGCACCACATCATTCTACCCACCAGTCTCGCAAGCTGTGAGCCTGGTTACTCACACAGCAGACAACCTCCTTCTGTCTCTCCCCACCAAAGTACAACAGTGAGGAAACCTGAGGCCTGAAAGGCAGCTTGGGGGGATGTTACACTGCTACAGACAACGCCAAAATTAGCAGCTGATCTGGATTTGCCACTTATAATAATATCCGTGCCTATACAAAATCAAAAACTAATTGAAAGTAAATTGAAAACTAAAAACAGCAATGACATGCAATTACAGGCACTTCTCTTGTTCAAAGCTGTAAGAAATCAAAAAGGGCCTACTGCAAAGTACAAAACCTCCAAATCAGTACTCAGCATTAAATGCAATGATTTTGTAGCTCAGTTACTCTTATCTAAAATCTATTTTAATTTTATGAAGACTCTTATTCTATCCAGAAGACTAGAGAAAAAAAACAGAGCGAACTAAAGTGAACATTTGTCAAGAATGTGTAAAGGAAGGAAAAAGAAAAGGCAAACTTTAGTGTATTGGCTAGCAATCTGAAAAATGTAATCTTGTTAGGTACTCTAAAAACCTATCTACAAAAGAGAAAATTTGTCTTTTAAGTAATAAATTCATAATCTCCATAACCAAGTGAAAACCATTCTTCAATTTACAGTCAAAGCAATATGTAAAAAACTGAAACCATGAAATGAGGTAGGCTAATGCTGCCATTTTTAGAAGAAAAGAACCCAGTAAAAATGTCAGTGGGATGAAAGGGACAGAAAATGGGAAAAGTGTCTGCCACTCTTGAAAGCAAATATACTTAAACACTGATTCACGTGATCTTTCCACTTAATTCTCCATATGATTTAAAACTGATACTTACAAATAACACACAAAACTTTCACTAATCATACCTGATTCACATTTGGCAGCCAGATGTATGAAATAGTCCAAAATAGAAACATTATATTATCTGTAAACTAAACTTGCAATGAAACTTGAAATAGAAACACCAGCCTTTCATTTTGCTTCAATAAAGTGCACAGTAACTAGAGCAAATAGTTTTGTAAATGGTTTTTTTAATTGTCAGCACTAGAAAAAGGTAAGAGTTAAGGTAACCATGACTATGAATTCCTGATCACAGGACTTCATAGAGGCATTGGACAAATGAACAAATAGAAGTTAGTATTCTCTCCCATGCAGGAAAGGATTGGAGTGGATAAAGAAGTGCTACTCCATAAATGAAAGCTGTTAGTTCAGGATACAGACATGAACAAACACAACAGTTTTATGGACACTTGCACAATGAAGTCAAGCAATGAAAGCATCTTGTACAGATGGGTTATGTTTGTCATGTTCTCTGAATTTAAAATCCAGCCTAGGATTTTTGGGAGTACCTGTAACAGAAATTCATTTGTACATTACCGTACCCCTTTCTGAAGACACAGTTAGGGACAATTAGTAAAAACATTATGAACTGAGCCCAAACTAGGCTCACACTAAAATAACTGAATTTTAGCAGAAATGCTCTGCATTCATTGCAATATTGATGATTCATAACATACCACATGTCCAGAAACTTGCTATAGTGGTAGGGCACATCTCTGCAGTGGCACTCTCAAAACATGCATAAGGTTTTATTAACTATGTATTTCATTGCTTTACAAGTACATGCAGGGGTAGAACTCCAAAGTAAGGACCTGCATCTTATTTCAAAAGTCTCAGACTTCATTTATGATGGTAAAATCCCAGATAATGATTATTTTAAAGAGTCAGATTTACTGAAGGGTAGGATTCTTCCCCAACGTAGTATTAAAAATTGTGTCTGAAATCCCTCAACCTTGACACAGCTGGGCAATGCAACAGCAAGACTAATCTGAAGCTGATGAGAGAAGATGATTAAATACCTTTCCCCAAGAAATCAGAAATACAGAAAAAAATTGCATACAACTGAAAAGATGCAATTTTAAGAAAGATTTTTTTTCATAAACTGTGCAAGAAAAAATAAGGCTACACACAGCCACAGAAGTTCTGGCCACAAAACCCTCCTAAGTGTTCTGGTCCAGTTTCCTCTTTGAAATGAAACTGTAGCCTATACCAGGTAATGTAAACCACAGCTCTGCCCCAGCCAAGTCTTGAGTATCGCTCAGGAGAGCAATTTCACTGTTTCTCTGACCAAGCTGTTTCAGTACCACCTACTACACAACTTTCTTCCCCAGTGTCTTATCTGAACCTGTAATTTGCCGCTGTTTTCTCCTGCCTTAATGCCTGGCACTATGGAGAAGCTTGACTCTGTCATCCTTACAGGTACCATTCTAATACCTGCAGGCTGCTATTCAAGCACTCCTCAGGCTCCTAACAGCTGAGTAAGACTAGCTCCCTTAACATCTGCTCACCAGTCAGAACCTACTGAACTCTCTTCAATTTCTTTACAACCCCTTTGAAGTGGAGTGGCCCAAAACTGCACATAGCCCATGTAAAAGGGACATAAATGTCCATCTGTCTGCTGGCCATGATATTCCTAATTTTGCTCAGTCACTGGGGCTACACATACCAGATAGTTACTGTACCATTATCACTAATTTACTTTCAACTACTTGCATGACATGGCTGGCCAATAAGAGGAGAGGGGCTTGCAGAGAGCTTGAATGTTGCTGTGTATGGGAAGGCCAGCTCTGTCAAGTAAAACTCTGTGACATCCTCTGGCAGCATAATTTTAACTGGAGAATGTTTTCTGCTGAGTCTACACACAAGTAACTTGTATCTGTCCTCAACAAGACAGAAGGACATTGAGTAACCATTAATAACCACTTACATCATAAGTCAGCGAATCTGCCTCATTTGCTACAGTAAGGCCTGCCAGTTCTCCAAGACCCAGTTCATTTTCAAGGGCTTCATCTGTTCCCATAATGAAAGATTTCCCTGAGGACGGAGGGAATGTTAAAGCTTCCACTGCAAGAAAACAAAACAAACAAACAAACAAACTCCTGAAACACTGGTTTATACTACACTGTACAATAAAAGCACATTTTTGACTTTCAGAATGCTACATATCTCTCAAGTAGCTGAGGGCAAAAAGATACACAGAGGTGTGTAGAAAAACAGCCGTTCTAAAGATATCACTGTACTTACCAATAAACAGCACCCTCTGAACACACCTACACTTGAGGTGTGTGCCACTCCAGACAGTAAATGGAACCAGCCAGAGGCAGGAAGGGTGTGCTACCATTCATCCATATATAATACACAAGTAACACAAAAAACACATTTCCCAACTTAGCTAGAAAATATGCAAATAGTGCTGAAGAAGCAACAAAACGTAGATAGAATCAGCTGTGGGAGCAGCCCAAACAAAAGCCCTTCAAGCACTGCTCTTTGATTAGGTCTCTTAGTTATTACTTTTTAATCACAAACATCTTTTACCTTCTTCACCCCAAAGCCTACACTACCATTCTCTTTTCCTGTCTTTTGAACTCACAATGCAATATTTCACTCTACACACAACACATACAGGACATCAAATTTGAAAACTCACTAGAATAAAAAAAATGTGTGCCCAAAATATCATGTTGTTTCAGCTTTATAAAGCAATAAACAGCTAATAGTAATACCAAACTCAGTCTGGTAATCATCAGCTGTCCTTTTCTGTGAGAATCCATTTGAGTGTCTGAATTAAAACCCACATTACTGAAAGGACATGAAAATAGAGCTCTGCTAATATAGCTCTCAGTATATGTGAGAAAAGTTGGAAAGGGAACATTCAACAAAAAATTCTTCCACTTCTCAAAGCGTTGCTAAGTTACCCCCTTCTTTCATAAAGAAAATCACTGAGCATGAAGGAAGCAGTACTACTGAGATCTTTGGTAACTATTCCACACACCAGGGCTTTTTATGCATCTTAATTATAACTTGGCCGACCTACTTTTTCACTCCCATTGAACGACTGCTAAGTGGAACTCATGTTTTGCACGTTTTTCAAAACACATATTTACCATTTTAATAGAGCACATGATATTACAGAATCATAGAATGGTTTGGGTTGGAAAGGACCTTACAGATCATCATGTTCCAGCCCCCTGCCACGGGCAGGGACACCTTCCACTTGATGGATTGTTCAAAGCACCATCCAACTTGGCACTGAACGTTTCCAGGGACAGGGCATCCACAGCTTCTCTGGATAACCTGTTTGGTGTCTCACTACCCTCACAGTAAAGAATTTCTTCCTAATATCCAATCTACATCTGTCCTCTTTTCAGTCTGAAACCATTCTCCCTTGTACTGTCACTACATGCCCATGTAAAAAGCCCCTCGCCAGCTCTTTTGCAGGGTCCCTTTAGGTACTGGAAGGCTGCTACATTTGACAAATTAATATAGCCTCATATACTATATGTTATTATGCTCCATATTACAGCAATTCAAACATTGAATCAAACAGATGAGTTAGCATTTTTCAGACATAACAGTAGTGCTTCATTACAAAGATGCATGCGTGGCTCTCCATACTTGGACTAACCCCTATGAGAATTTTTCTTAATTTTTAGAACACATTGTGGAAATTAATACACTGGCAAGCTGCAAGTTGTTCTGTGTGATTCACTACACAATCACCACATGCTTTTGCAAGCTACAGTAAAGCATCTGTGTTTACCTGCAGAGCCTCTATCTTTGCACTTGGGAAAGAAGGACATGACTGTGTGTGCGTATGTACACGTACGTACATTTAAAATTATGTCAATGGGGAAAAAAAAGGTTGCTCTTATGTCCTCAGAGTTTATGGTCCACACTCGTCTGCCAGGCTTGAGCACAAACAAAAGCAAGTGATTTAGGATGGTCATATTACAAAGCCACTAAGTGCCAAATTATTTTTTCCATCATGCTCAAAGGTATTCAGCCAAGACTTGAACTTAGGTAGGTGTCTTGACCTTACTAATCGTGACCATAATGGAGGAATGGGAATGTCATTTATCACACTTGGAATTTGCAATACTGAATCAGAATTTGTAAAGTGCTTGGAAAGTCTTAGAGGATAATCCTTAAGAAGTAACTATAAACATCCACCCTCTACGATGGGGTATGCACTTTTTTAATATTTACCTTCATCCGTCCTGTTTATCTCATGTTCAATGAGCCTTGAGCTACTGGGCCTAGAAGAAGGTGCAACAGATGGCTGTAATGAAGGGAGATCATCAACATCTCTCAAGTTTGCAAGCATATCTTGCAGCTTTGACCTGTTGGGCCCTAACCAGAAAAAACCAAAAAATTAAAGGGTTTAGGCATAGTTCACGATGACACTGCTTATATCAGATATGCTACAGCAGCACATGCAACAATGGATCCTACCTTGCATTATGACATTACCACAGAAAAACTAATGAGCACTTATTTCAGCAGTAACTAATCATCCAGCATGAAATGAATTTCAAGAAGAAAGTGACAGAAGCAACTGAGAACTGTGAACGCACAATTTTCCCCAGATGTATGAACTCATAGTGCTACTTGTACGGGATGCTGAAGAATGCCGCCAACTGAGCCACGCTTTAGATTATCAGAATATTTACTTTGCTAAAACAACAGCTGTGAATATTTTAGAATTTGTGCATCAGGTACTTTGTGCAGCATATTCTTATGACAACATTATAATTTAAATTTATTTGTGCAGTAGTGTAGTATCGTGAACTATATAATCCAAAAAGCTATATTAAAATAAAAATGCAACTGGATTCACTGGCCTACTTCCTGAAGCTACATATGGTGAAGACCCATGCCCTCCTTGACACTTACCTGTGCTTTGCTCCATCATTTTCCCACATCCCTGTTTTGACTGTTTTATATAGGATTGAGGCTGAAACATATCTTCGGTAGTTTTTCCTGTTGTAAGTTTAATTAAGAATGGGAAAATGTCTTACCCATAGTCCATTATGCTTTTTCCTAGACCAGTAAATAATACAGCTATTTTTAAGCAGCTTTAACACAGTAGTGTACTCTAATAAATGTATTCTCTCATAAAACCATTCTATGATTCTATTCTCTTATTACTTCATAGGAATGTTTACTACAGCCTTGCAAAATCATGAGTTTACTAATGCAGTTGCAAACACTACTTTGTCCACCCTAACCATAATGACTGAAAATAAACTAAATTGTATTTAACTTGTCTGTCACCAAAATATTACTCAATCCAGAAAAACACTAAGAAGGATTTTGCAAGATTGCTTTACTATAATATCTGCTTTATAAAAACAGTATTTTACTTAGTAGCAGTTCAGTGGCTAAGCACCATATATAATGAAATTAAAGTCATAGAAACAAACTTTGTAAAACTTAATGTTATTTAGTCCCTTCTTTTTCTCCAGCCTCCCTCACATTCTTCTTCACTATCTGCAATATTATGAATAACTGAAAACAGGCTCTGATTCTTCCTGATTTTTCTGCATTGATGCCCCTCCAATGACGGTTTATACATGGAAAGATGCTTAATTCCACTGCTACAGTAAATCACTTTGTCTCCCAAGACCAAACCAATCAAATCAATCCAAAAGGTACTGAGCAGCAGTTATCTTCATGAAGGAGCACTGGATGTCCAAGTGCTGCTTTTACATCGTGATTTTTTATCAAAATGATATAAAACATATTCCAATAATGTCTACGTCTATATTAACAATTAAGTTTTATCATCAAAAATAAAAAGAGAGCAGCTATTCAAGAAGAGAATTTCAACACCTGTATTAAATAAATTCTGCTAAACTAACCCTAGAGCTATTTACCGTGAACTACATAACATGTCTGTATATTTTAAAAATAACAGACAAGTTACAAAAATCACTTCCACTGTAATCATACATTGGTATGCCCTGTCTATCTTAACCATAAAGAAATTTAGAATCAATTTTGTTAAACACAAGCACTTTAGTTAGCCAGCTCAGCTTCTTGTCAGACTTGAAATTAACTTCCAGTAAATTAAATTATTCCAAAGATGACAAAAATATCACTTGAGAAATTTAAAGCATAGTAATTATTTATTTACCTTTTTTTAATTTGGAAGAAAAAGAGAGGTCTAGGTTTTGTATTTCATTACATGATTTCAGCCACATAGCCAACTGCTGAGCAGCAGCTAATGAGAATATCAATACAAAAAGTAATAAAACAAGTCAGCCTCAATGATGCGAGGGCCTGACATATTTGCATCATTATGCATATCTCTTTGGAAGTGAGAATTTTCTTGGTATTCATAAGCATCTTCCCACAAAGGGAGAAACATCTCTGAAATTTCTTACCAGGCTACATGCAATATTATTAACATACATCTTTCACACATGAATTCTCAAATATGGCTAAGGTATTTGAAACACAGCCATGGATACAGTGTTTCATTTTAAACTCTCCATCTGTGTTCAAAAACTTTTATGGCTTACCTATCAAAACCCATTGATTTTACAAAACATATCTGCATTTCAAGAAATGTAACAAAAAAAATACAGGGCTAGAAACCGTATTTCAGATACTGTTCACAGGGTTTTTTTGGATAACAATACCCAACTTTTTTGAAAGCTAGTCCCAGAGGTATGAAAGTCAATAAATAAATCCTGTGATTTACAAATAAACTGATGGTCATAGTTGCTTCCTATTTCGAGCCCTGCATAACAAATTAGGATGACAGCATGACTTTCATGTTGTGAATGTCAAGTATAAACAGGGGTAGAAATTAACCTGTTTTCTCCCACTGTCATCTAATAGGATACTCAAGAGAGTTTCCAGTTTGGTTTCTTCCTTTGTTTATTTATATACCAGACTTTAACTCTTCCTGTGAAACTGGCATGTTTCCAGCTAAGAAAGGGTTCTGAAGTCTTCTGTATTAAAGTGTGAAGTATTAAAACAATGCCTTTTACAATTTGAATATCTGAATAACAAAAGTACAAAACATGCTCAAAGCAAGAATTTTTAACTAACCCAACACTTGGTTGGAAGAAGTTGTATCTAATCCAACTATTTATCAGGTAACTTGATCGTCTATCATTAATTTCAACCCCTGAGAACTGGTGAACAGGAAAGCAGTCAGGAGCAGCAAAGTAAAAGAGTAAGTAATTTTAGGAAAACATTGAAAGAGAGATAGAATTAAGGGTGTGAAAGATGTGAGATTTATGATTTTAAGGTGCAATGTTTTCCACTTACTCTTCACCCCCTTTTTCCCCTTGCGCTCCTTTTTGTATTGTTCCTTGAGTTTGGTTATAACTCCCTGGTCGACATTCCAGGCTTCAGGCATGAGACACTGGTCTTCCTTTTCTAAACAAAGTGAAACAAATGAAACATCCTTTTTCAATAATGTCACCAAGTGATCTCCCCTGAAGGAGGCAACAGCTGCTGTCAACGGCATTTGTCTTTTATTTTAAAGAGACAGAAATAGCACCAAGCTTGTGAAAGCTGCAAAACTGCTACTCACGTTCCACTTCTGTTTGCTCAGAATGTTCTTAACAAAAAATTTAGACGAAATTTCACGTGTTTAATTCCCATAACCAAGCACATAGCTGTCCATAAACGTAAACGACATTTACTTTACAATAAATCAGGATGTATTTTTCAGCTTTTTCTTTCCTCCAAGGAAAGAATTATTAGATCTAGAAGAAACAGCTATGTTACTCATCAACATAACTTTACAACTCAGATGTTGTGTTACTGCATTTCAAATTCTCATTTTATTGTCTTTGTGCTATGTTGGCATTTACACAAAGCAGTAGCACATTTAAATCATTTTGGAACCCAATATTCATGTCATCACGGTTTAAATAAACCCTTCAAGCACTAAAGCCATGAAACTTCACAAAAAGGTGAAGGCCTGAGGTTGTAATCTTTGGAAAAAAGGCCAAAACATTTCAGCGTACCTAATGAAAAAAAAATCCCCACATTTTGTTTTGGATTTGTTTTTTTTCCTTAAACATCTCCCTCAAATTGCCTCCTCTGTGACATGATATAGAATAGAAGTATCCTTCCAAGTCTACAGTATGTGGAGATTTTGAACAAAACATGTTATGTGAGTTCAAATCTCCCAAGTAATTTTTGCATATATAGAGGCTGTCCTGAGGCAGCTTAGAAAAACAATTTGCGAGAGGAGGGGAGGTAATACAGCTTTTCCTCATATACATTTTCATGACCATTACAGCTCCAAAATCTTTGAAATGCATTATCTTTTTGCTTTGTTTTCTCATTAAAATCTCAAACTTATTATTTAAAGATTAATTCCTCTCAGACCAAGTTTGCTTTCCACATCAATAAGCTATTCTAGACCTTTCAAAATACAAGTGATAATAAACTTATCCTCAGACTAAACTGCACAACTTAAATGTCTGTAGAGGAAGCACAACTCTATCAATCACAATCTGAAGGAGTCACTATGACTGGACAGAAGATAAAAACCACACATGGGTTTTAATGTGACTGACTTGTCAAAAATGAACAATGCTGAAAAAGACCTAGAGATCCTCTATCAACATCAAATTCAACAGGATTCAGCAACACACATATTCTTGCAGCAAAAGCAACCAACAATATCCTGGGCTGCATTAACAAGACTGTAACCAAGAGGGAGAGGGAAGTGACTGTTCTCCTATGTTGGGCACTTATGAGACCACATTTTTGAGTACTGTATCCAATTTAATATTTTTAATACTGAAAAACCTTTTGGATAGAGTCCAAAGTACCTATTATTGGTGTAGCATAGCAAGTCTAAGGGAGCCACTATGACAATTCAGGCAGCTGGAGCAGATGAGCTTCAAGGAGGGGCTGAGACTACTGTGAGAGCTTAGTGATGCCAAAAAAAGGCATCTTAGTGTGGCCTCCAACTACCTGATGTACAGATGCTGAGAAAACAGAGCCTGACCCTGATCAGACTTGCATCAGAGAGGGAGAAGATACTTTTTAAGGTGCTTTCTCACTCCTTTGAACCCTTCCCCCATGATCCTATACTCATGGAGTGTCAGATAAACTTAAGACAAAGTTTAGAAGTTTAAGTCTTTTAAGAAAAGCTATGAAAATAAGCATTAGTAAGCTGAGGAGAGACTCTAAAATGAATTGTCTATGGGCTAAGTCATGTCCTCCTAATGCATATACCTCAATTACCACTAATGAGCAAGAATTGCATAAAGAATTCAAAAAAGATATGAGAAAATCATGCCTCAGAGAAACAAGTATCTAGTCTTTCTGGAGTTAGGTTAAAAGCTTTAATCATGCTTTTCCTCCCTGGCTAGACAAGACTTTTTTCCCTCCTCCAGGAAAAAAAAAAAAAAACGTTTAAATAGATTTTTATTAGATTGTGTTGTTGCCAGGAAAACACCCAATATATTAATTTTCTACAGACTGTCCCAGCACGCTTCCCACATGTCCGACAAATGCTATTCAACTTCAGAAGTGGATCCTGAACTACTGCTATTCAAGTGCTTTATAGTTTAAAAGTTACCAGAAAACATCTGAGGACCTTTCCAGCCAAATGAGTTCAACAGATTACTGTAACTGAGCAGTAATAGTTGGAATCCAAAATGAAGAAAGAATTTCCTCTGTTTGCTGCTGTCCCTCACTACAACATCACTCTACAGTACTACATTTAACAGTTTCACTTAAGTTGACCTAAGTGATTTATAACAGCAGATCCCTGAAGAAGTTTAGTCTTATATATAGTTACCATAAAAGACACAGGTTGTGAAAGAAGTAATTGAAAAACATGAACACCTCCAACTCAAAAAAATCCCTTTTGCATTTCTGAAAATGAAACTACTACTTTTCATAACAATTTATTTTAAATGTTAGACTTCCGCTCACTTGTATTCAGGTGTCATCAATGAAAGCAAAAATAAACCAGACTTGTGAATTTTAGAACAAAAAGCTCCTGTTGGCATACTGGCTTTTTGGTGACAGAAGCAATAGCTGCACTGACCAAGCATAAGTGGATGAAATTTTAGTACTAAAGACGAGTATCCGATTTTTTTTTAAAGCAGTACTTCTAAATTTGTTTGGTGAATAGAATACTGACTGCTGTATCTAATGATATTACAACATCCTCTTAAGCAGAGACTACACCCCACTGAACAGTAACTTGGAGTCCAACCAGGAGATGGACATGGCTTCAGTGAAATACAGCATCCAACAGCTCATGTGAGAGCCACAGCTACCATGGTTTTATCAGTCTGTCACAGATGCTGCTCCATTATAAAGCTCAATTATTTCCCATCATCTTCAATAGCTCCCTCTGTGTCCATTCATCCTTAAGACTTTCCCAAGCAGCTTAAGTAGGAAACAACTTCCCATCAAGATATTTAACCAGTTCTCTTCTTTCTCCCCTTCTCCATACCAAGGGTTTAGGCAGAATAATTATGTAAGGTAAAGTGGATGGTGGCAATCTGGGTTGCAGGACATGAACCTCAAAGGACAGAGAGCAGTTTGTGAAATGTCTCTTTATGATTAGTAGACTTAAAGATATATTATTCTGATAAATTATGAAAGAAAGTTTGAGCAACTGAAGAGTTCATATTAACTAAATTACTAACCCAGAATAAGAGTACAACTAATTTGGATTTTACGATTCACATTAGTCTCTGCATCAAAGTGGGAAGAAAGCAAAGATGACAAAATAACTTTCATATCATAATTGTAAAATACAGCTTTATCAGAGCCCTTCATGTGCATGGGTCACTGGAAAGATACATTGAAATACCACTCATAAAATTTAAATTCTATCTGCCTTAGAATTAAAGAAAAGGGAAAAATGACCTGAGGCAGAAACCTTGAAGAAACTTTACATTAAAGCAGTGTACAGAAAAAATGAATATTTATATCAAGAGGAATTCAGTCTGCCAATTATTTACTGATAATAAAATAGAAATAGAGGAAATAATCAAAAGATGTTGTGATCCTAACAGAGACCTCATTCAACAAACTGATCAGTCACAATATATTCTTTGCACATTTTTTTTCTCCGGTATGATCCATCAAATTTCCTTACCCCAGTCAGTTCCATCTCCTGAACTTCTCGATTCCCCATCACCATCATCTGAGGTAACCAAAAAGTCAAACTCTTTCAAGGCTTCCTCTGTATCTCTGTCTTCACTGCTGTCAGATAGCACTCTTTTCCTTACAATCTGAAGGATCAGAAAGGACAGAAAGCTGAATTAAGTTACAAACACATTTTTAACCCAAGCAGTACTGTCTTGTCCTCTACACAAAATCCAAACAGGAAGTTGAAGAGGAAGCAGAAAAGTACACATTAATAAGCAAATCTGGAATAGTACACAGACTTTGTTCAAACTTCTAAGTGAAAATGAAACTTGTGTGTAACTTTCTTCCTGTGACCATCAATAATCCATCACGTGGATAATGAACCTACACTAATCTACACCACTACTATCTTTTTCTTTAATACTAGAATCCACAAACTTTCTCTTAAAACAGTTTTGAAAAACACATAAAACCCACAAACAAAAACCCAAGAATGCCATAGAAAAGACTTCAGCAAAACCAAACTCACTTTGCTTCTCTGAAAATAGCCTAACTTTAAATTCTGAAATCATTCTCAATAAGGACCAAGACACAACTCCAGGAAACAAATAAAGCAACCCCAAACCCCACAACTGACAAGAATCGATTTTCTTAGACTTCGTAAATCATTCCATCCTAAATGCTTTCTCAGATGTTATTGCTATTTAAACATGTTGCTTTTCATGTTTACACTGCATTTCCCTCTCAGATTGAAAAGCAAATTCTGGTAAAAGAAAAAAGTATATGTTTTAATGAAGAATTTCATTTTAAGTTTTCCACAAAAAAATTACTTTCCCCTCAATAATCAAAACTAACTAGATTCCTTGCAGTTATTTGACCAACCAGTAAGCTGATGCCAGGATACATGAAAACCCTACCATAATTTTTACTTCTACAGAAATAGAAAATTTACATTAATCATAATGTTTTGACTTGGAACCTAGGGTCAGTCTGTGAAGACTTCAATACATAGTCCAACATTCCACAGCTCATGAGGATGAGTGACTGTATTTCCTCTAAACACAGTGAACCAATTTGTACACCTGAAGCAATTCTAAACGTCAAGCTTCATTTCTCCAGCAGGCTTAGTGAACATACTGTATTATACAGGACTTAACAGAAGAGTCTCAGACATTAGTTCACAGTCCACGAATGACAGGCAAGATCTGAAAAAATCCCCTTTAAAAATGCCATAAAACTAACTGGCTTTTTAGTGTTAATTATTAAAACTGACCATAAAAACACATCCATCATCTCTTATCTGCTCAATTTTTCGGAAATACAATTCACTGAATAAATGTTAATTTTAAAGAAGAATGCTGATTGCATGTATCTGTGTGATCATATGAACATATAGCAAAGTATAGATCATGAGTGAGGTTAAGGCATTTGACTGATCAAACAAAAAAAATTCTTAACTCCATCAGAGTTCTTCCAGTTACACCTTTTCCTTCCACAAGCTATAAGTACAAGTGTATTTCAGTAGTGTACTCCAAGACAAATTTTAGAAGTCATTTTAAGTATCAATATTTTTTTAATAAATATTCAAGAATAACTATTGACATGCAACATTATGAACAATACCTTCAAACTAAGCTGAGAACTGTAAAGAAAGGACATCCAATACCTTAAAAATTGTGTTCCAGTATATATCAAAAATACTTGTCAGTATGGAATAGTAAAGAGACAATTTCAGGAAAATTTAATCTAACTTCAAGCAATAAAGATGGCAAAACATAACTTGTATACAAAAACTTAGAAATGTATATATAATTCCTCTTATGCACACATGCTTGGACAGAACATCATAAAGATGCATTAATGATTTGCATGTGTACATACACAGTCATATACTTTGCTTATAGGCACCTCATTAATCTCACTTTTTCTGTTCTTCGTAACTTTTTCAATTATTTTTTCCACTCACTGTTGCGGTATCAATGATTGTTTTCTCTCTTCCTTCAATATCTTCTTCATCTTCCTCATCACTAAAGTCTGCAGCTGCATTTTCAAGAAACTTGAAGGTCTCTAGCAGAGAGGCAGAGTCAGTCAATTCAGGTTTCCTAAACAACAACAACAACCACCATTATGAGACAAAAGAAATCACAATGAAGTCTCTTTTGCAATTACTAGCCTGTTCTGTATTACTATGTCCAACAACATATAAGACTAAAATAAGCCTACAAGTAAAAAGTCCACTGTTAACAGGTAAAAATTCTTGTGGCTGAGAACTAAACAATAGACATAAACTGCATTATTAGAACCAACACAACTATTTATTAGAACCAACAATTATTCTTATTAAGGCTACCATTATTAGAACAGACACTTCAATTTTTTATTTGAAAAGCATTTTAAAGCAACATTCATCTGGCACGTGCCCAAGGCAACATCAATACTGCTATGCCATTACTGAAAGCCTCACCAACAAGGACATGAGCCACAGCTACCAAGCTAGGTTCCCACATGTACATCAGGGTACAGGAAAACTTTGCTCCTGCTAGCTGATATTCCTTATCTTGCTGGGAAACATCAAACTCTAGCTCTATCATTCATTAGTTTTTAAGCCATGATGAATATACCACTGTAAAAGAATATAATGGGAAAATATAATTGATGACTAAATAATATTTCAACTCACATTAAACAAATAAGGAAATGGATGGAGATTGGGTAAAATTACGACTGCGCTGGCAGAAATTTAGGCAGTGCCTCAGAACAGGAAATGTAAAGGTTATATTAACAACCGAAGAGGAAGAATCCAAGAAACAGGACTGTAACAATTATTAAAACTCTGACAAAAGTACAGACAAAGCAGTCCTAAAATTATCAACAGGATCTATGTTTTCTATGCAGAAGATGCACTTCTCTACGAACCCCTGAAGGATACAGTGGTGAACAAAATTTATTCATTTTTAATTGTTACAGTTACTTCCAGTAGAAGCTGGTACATTCTTTAGATGGCTTTACAGCAGTGAAGACAAGCTTTACTATTTTCTTACCTTTAATCAGGAGTCAGTTTTTCATAGTTCATCACTAAATGCACGTCATCGTGATTTCAATCACTGAAACAGCAGAAGTCTCCCCCTCTCCCTTTTCAGAACTGTAGCTCTAAACTGTCTTGTGCAGTCACCCTAAGTACAGCAAGTGCCTTGCTTCTGCTAACCTTTTCAAAAGGTTCAATCAGCTACCACACCTATTCAGTAAGGCCTTGTAAACTCCCTGCAGTGTGAACACCTGATCATCCATCCATAACACACTTACTCCGGTGTTTCGTCACAACACTTCCCAAAGGTCTGTTACAGGAAGCATCCAAGGGCAAAAGCTTTGATGTGTAACAAGGCATGATAAGCAGCACACTTCCTCCTTTGCACAGTCTCTGCTCAAGCAGTTCTATTCTTACATGACAACAATCAGCAGGAGTGGCTTCTTCATAGCCCCAGTATATCTGCACTTCATTGAGACAATTTGCTACTCTACTTATTTTTCATTTACTCACCTTTATCACCCAAAAAATACCAATACAGATTTCACTTGCCATTAGAAATTCTGCACACACAGCAGCATAATATACCATGATGTACAGCATGTTTCCATGGTCACTGGTTTTTCTGAGAACATTCCTTCCACTTTTCCAGATCTTAACTTAGATAAGAACAATCTTAAGCATGTTTCAGATTTGCCCTGTTTCCTGCAGTATTGTGACCCTTGTTTCTATGACAAATCCAAAAACACTCTGTATTATTTTTATTTTTCTTCAAGTAATCACTACTTTGGCAGCCTATAACACCCCATGAATCTGTTGTAATAGTGTACATTTTCACAGAAATTGTACAGTATGGTTGCCTTGCTGTTTCTAACAGAAAAATCTTGAACACACAAACTTGCAATGTGCTTCATTTGCCTAACTTCTTAGAATTTCAGCAAATTCTGAGAGTCCGTGTCTACTTTCATGTGACTAAATCATCCAACCACAACTATTTCTGGTTTTTTTCCTCTGTATTTTGCCATGTAAAAATCTGCCATGTAAAAACACCATGGTTGATGATCTGTAATAGCAATTATCAGACATACTCCAGTAAAGAGCAATGTATGAACTAATACCAAACATGGAATATAAAATTTTAATTAAGAGAACTTACTATTAAGATACAGATATCCTTCTGTGGATCAAGTATTTGCAGTAATTCATAACAGACTTGGCTCTGTACTCATTTGCTCTTAAACCTGGTTCTCTCACACTGAAGTTCAAAGTAACTACCAAAAGAGGTTGCATCTTTTTTTGATTTACTGCTCTGATTTCAACTATCCTATTAACTATTAAACATTCTAGTGGGCAGGATATATTCACATAATAATGTATCTGCACTTACATAGGGAGCAAGGATAAACGGGCATCTCAAGCAATGGGAAACATGGTAGCTTATTTATCATGTATTTCAAAACTCCTGCACAGTACAAAAATGTACAGTCAGCATAGTACAACCAAAGATTATTTGTGTTAAGACACAACTTCCAAGAAAGAATTCTTAAGAAACAAAAAAGAAAACAGAAGAGACAGAATATTTAAACTATTCAAAGGTTCTACAGGAAGATAGTTTCAAGCTGACACACAGACTGATTTCCTATACCATACCCAATAAACTTTAGCAGTCAAATCAAAGGTAATTTTATAATTTGAGCTAATTGTTTAATATATATAAATACATAATTTCATATATTTGAACTACATGCTTTAACAGCATATGAACATAATGCATTTTGGATAATGCTGTCAGCATGAATACTTAGGAAGAACATAAAATGTATTGAAGAAAAATGTCTGGCCTTATCTAATTTATGCTATGTATTTTGATGGCAATTTCAAGCTTGCTTGTTTCATTAATTTTCCATCTGGTTAGTTTATTTCTCTTAGGGGGTCATTCCCAAAGCAACAAAAAAAGTAGACGGGCCAAAAATACATTCAGAGATACGGTAGTAAAATAAGTAACTTTTGAATTCCATTTTAGAAAAAGAAACGCAATTTGACATTTCCAGGGCTTTTTGTAGCTTTGAGTATTTTTTAAAAAATGAATGGGTGAAAACAACAGAATCAAGCTCCAAAAGAGGGGAATGATACAAACTGTGGTATTACAAGCACGAGTGAGGCAAGACTACAGCAAGGTTCAGGCAGGGCCTGTTGCAAATAAAGAGAGACCAAAAATCCTAAAAAGGTCTCAACAAGGACAATTCCTTAAGGGAGAACATAATTTCAAAGTGCAAGAACTTAGGTGCAGCTTCTTCCCTCCTCCCCAGCCACACTGTTTAAAGAGAAACAGCTGGGGAAGAATAAACCAGAACCCCCAGACAGCAGGAGAAGCTACAGAACCTGCCAAAGCAGAGAGCACAGAGCAGCCAGACTCTGCAGAGCCTCCTCAGCCTGGTGCTCCTCAGCTGCTTGTTCTGAATCTCTTTCCCACTGCTCCTTCCTCAGTCAGACTCTGCAGCAGCACTCTTGCATGCTTTTCTCTCCAGCACCTAACTTTGTCTTCTTTCCTTGAAGGTCTTGTCCCAGTTGACTCAGCATTTCCTAACCAACCAACCCAACAAAAATCATTTAAACAGTCTTGTATCTTCTATCATATATGTTAACTCTGTCCATTACATCCTCCTTTCCAGTAGCCTTATCCAAGTAGACAGGAAATTCTTTGGGGCAGAGAGATTACCCTGCTACTCCTGCCTACCCACAATTAGGTACAACAGGACTAACTGCTTCTCATGGGCAGAACAATAAAGTACTGCCAGAAGGTAACTGTAGCTAGACTAATACTGCTGGGTTTTCCATCTTACTACAATGGATGGGCAGTGCACAGGTTTTGCGAATATCATTTTGAAACGGGGAACTTCTGATTCCCAAAGATAAGAAATGTTTTCTTTTTTAAAACACAAAATTCTTGTTACAAATGGGATGGTAACCGAAGTACTTATGTCCCTTAAAGTAACATGAAACTGAAATCACATGAGTGTTTTCCTCCTCAGGAGAAGCTGACAAAATTTTGTGCAGCTGTGGTGGCTGTGAAAATCTGACCCCAATTTCTACTTCACAGGCTGTTCAATTATTCAGATTTGTGTTAACCTCTTGGCCCCTTTAAGACTAAAAATAATAACACCTTTCCATGAAATCAAAAAAATATGACTTGTGGATATTCCACAGACACTATTTAAATAAAGCAAGCCTGGCTTTGCTGGGCTCTGCAGGCCAGAACACCAACTCTTCATTTTCTGCCCAACAGTGACATGCCTTGAGACAAGCATTTTATGTAAAAATCCAGTTGGTTCTGACACTGAAATAGTACCAGCTTTAAAAAATGTATAGTTCAGACTGAACATATTTGCTCTCAACATTTAATAGTCATGATCTTAATACAAATCCTGTTTCTTAATGAGTGAAATGCAGAAGCCATAACCTATAGGCAAGGTGAGGTTTTTTGTGGAAACTAAAACAGCATGCTGATGATACCTTTCCTGCTCCCAGTGTGATCCAGAACATTGCAAATTGCAAAGTCAGGTTTAGCTTAGATTAAAGTCACGTTATAGACATGTACTTTCTTCGTAACTAACACAATCTATATTTCTATCATTACCTTCTCCTTTGTTGATAATAACTCTGGAAAGTCTGGTCATGTCCAGGGAGTCTCAAACTTCTCCCAAGAACTGTCCAACCACAAGGCCATTAACTGCCTCAATCCTACTCACAGCCTCAAAGGAAAGAGTAGAGGCCTTTTGTGTTTGTTTATTTTATCCAAGACATACACAAGTTATCTTAAATAAAACCAAGATTTTATTGATAAATTCAGAAGCAGGAAGAAATACCACAATAAAGTTAAATAAATACAAGTTCAGCTTAGGCTGAGAAATGTTCCTGGGAGCTTGCACAGCCAGAAAGAACCTGTTGTGACCCAGCACTCTGAGCTCTTCTACCATACTCTTTCTTGAGCCATTTTCTTTGTTTCAGTTTCCTACTGCTACCAAAATAGCTACTGCATAGTCTTCATTACGTTTTATTAATTGCCCACAGAATTTAGTTATCACATGTTTTAAAACAGTCTTTTCAATGTGGCTAGTTAAAGTCTATCAAACTGTACTCATTAAATAAATGCATGAAAATTCAATGAGGAGTGTCTTTAAGAACAGTTCTTTAGATGTTCAACAGTGTTAAACCTTTCATAATGCAGCACAGAAAATATCAAAATAACTTATAGAACTACAGAACACAATCATCAAAATTTACACACAACGAACACAGGTCAGGCTAACAGTCTGTCAAAACCTTTGAAATCTCTTATGAATTCACACCACACAATGCAAGAACTAGTGCAATATGTATTACAACTGGTAAGCAACACTTACAAAATGGTTTGGATATAAATTGGAATTGCAAAGGAATGACACTTAATAAGCAAGGAAAACTTCTCTTGCCAAATCTAGTCAGCTAACTATAATATATCAAACAAACAAGCTTTACAAAGAATAAAAAATAACCTTCGTATTTGAGGTACCAGAGGAACTTTTTAAAGTTATTTCTCCATTCACCTCCCCTCTCTTTGCTTCTCTCTCTCCAACTGCACACATTCTGTCTCTTTCTCCCCATTCTTTCTGTACTGTGAGTCTTATGTGACATTTCCAAGAAGCATCTCTCAAACTCTTATGCCACAGAATGGTGCCAATTAAAAGTGTGGTCCATTTGTACTTCTTTCTTCACATAAAACCCCCAATTTATCTACTTTTTTTCTGCTTTAGTGCATCTGCTGAAAGTGTCCAGATCTGGCCTAAATCAAGGTACCTTTGAAATGCCTGTTAGGTCACTGCAAGATGGAGGCAGGGAGAAACAGAAAAAAGCTGGAAAAAAAATCCAAAATCTATTTGCTTTATTCCCTTTACTGTTTTGGTTTTTTGGTTTGTTTTGTTTTTTGTGCCTTTTTTTTTTTTTTTTCTCTTCTTGTAATTCAACATCTACTTGCATACTATTTTGGATACTATACACTTTTTCATGGCAGGCGCTACCTGAGGTTTACAAATTCAGAAGTATTTTCCCAAATAAACCATTTTATAAGCTTGTCAGCAAACAACATTTATCAGCCAGTATGCAGCATTTCCATTACTTGGGCCAGTGTTAATAGGATTTAGAGATGCAAAAGAGTTATTTAGGTCTTCTGGCATACAAAGAAGTTCATTCACTGAAGTGTCAGTTGGAATGACTTGTTGTATATCAGAAAGATAAAGATTTCAAAATATTTAATTTTTGAAAAGGTCTTCAGATTTGCTCTCAGATGCTGAGGTTTGATGCCTTTTTGCTCATGTAAAGTATAGGCAGTGGAAGCCCTTTGCAGTTCAATAGGAAAAGAAAAGGCAGCAGGTAAGTTTCAGAGAGAGACTGATATATCACTCAGGACCATTTTTCTTTCAGAAGTTTCTATTGGCTATTTATAGTTCTAATGATCAAACCCTTAGCAAGAACTAGTCAATACCATTTTTATATACAGAGATTCATATCTATGCATATATATACACATGTTTGGTATATCCTCATTCCTTTCCAGTTCTACTCCTTTATTGTGTTTGCTTCTGCTCATACTAAATGGTACTCAAATACACACCTTCAAGAAGGTAAACTAACTTGGCAGTTTAGGTTTCACTCAGTAAGATAAAGCTACTAAAAATGAGGTAATAAGTGAACTAAAGATATTAAATACTTTCACATTTTCAAGGCTACAAGCTACATTGGCAGGCAGCTTCCGTTTCTGTTTCAGCTTGCTAAGGGAAAGCACCCATTCCTCTCACTGCAAGTGTTAGGAATTTAAACCATTATTATGAGGTTATTATTTTAGTATCTATTTTTGAGTCCAGTCATGCCAAGTGGTACTTATCTTTTGTAATGCAAGTGAGCTGATTGAAGAAAGTGAAAACTGATTCCCTTTTAGATTCCATGAAATAAGTGAAAACGGGACTATATCTAGCTCACGTTATCATATTAACTTTTCATTTATGTATTCAAAATCTTGCAGGGTGCATTCAAAATCCACATGATGTCTTTCTTGAGTGCTAAAGTTTTCAAGAGGATCTGTACATCAGCAAATAAATAGGCAATGTAAGAATACAAGTCTGGCCACACATGTAGCAGCTAGTAACACAAAGTCTGAGGCTACTTCACCTAAGGATGAAGAGAAACGATTTGGCTTAAAACAGTCACATAACAGTAGTTTGTTCATCACTGTACCAAAGGAAGGGGAACTTCTCTGATATAACTGCAATCATGTAGGATATACAAAACTATGCTGTGAGGGATCAGACAGCAATTTTCTAAAATAATTAGAGCCTAGCAGAATTCAAGTTACATATTCCCTGCTGCAAATAAATATTATTGGATTAAGCATTTGCACTACATTAACCATCATATACTTCTACGTACCAAAGCAAACAGCATCAGCTTCACAAAAATCACCCAACTCTCACTAGCCTTTCCCACAAAAAGGCTCAACTCAATGCTGGTATCCCAAACACTGAGTGTCCAAACCTCGCTGTTGAAATAGGTATAAAGGACAGACAACAAGATACAACTCATAGAACAGGCAAGTGCTGCTGTAACAAACAACTTAAAAATCTGTAAAAGCTGTAATAAGCCAAAGAGAGGAAAAACATCCTCCCCACCCAGCATGAAGTATACACTTCACATATCCCTGAGGTTAGAGGAAAAATGCCAGGAATTATCTTAAAACAATCAAAGGCATTAAAAATATTAAAAAATAAGAAAAGTGTGTGTTTCTACTGTGCTCAGAAGTACAGTTAGAGCAAGTCACAGAGATAAATCTGAGGGAGGCTGAGTAGCAGAAATAAGAACTATGAACAGCTAAAATCAGACTGTGCTGAGAATTAGATCAGCTCTTCCATTCTTTTCCTGGAATTTTTTTGCAATACTAGTTTATTATGTGCTCCACCACTTTCATTTCACTAAGAAAGTAATGGTTTTTACTACCAAACAAATAATGAAAACATAAAGGATTTTGTTTCCTACTGCCATTACTCCTTCTCTCCTCTCAAAGAGATAACCATATGGCAGCATAAAAGCATCAAATACCATCTCTTTCCTTTCTTTGAATTTATCACAAGTGTTCAGTTGTACAGAAGGCAGTTGAGCCAATCTGTTCTTCCTGCAATTTACACTGCTATATGGGGAAATCTTTAAGGAAATTAAAAGCTAGTGTGCCTTCCATTTTCCTATTGTGAAAATGCATCATTAAATCCATATTCCTTCTGTTTTTCACTGTACCATTTTCCCCTCTATTGTACATTATCTTCATCACGTTCACCCACATTCTTTCCAACTCCTATTGATTTGTCTTTAGCGTTTCTCATCCCCAAGGTTTCTCTTTACTCCAGTCCTTATTCCACTTCTCATATTTTTCACTCCACATAAACAGTTTTCTAAAACACAGACTTAAAACACACAGATTCAATTGGGTGCATATCATGTTCTTCCAAGACCAAACAGATCAAATGATGATCAGATGAGCTGTCTTTTCTCACTTCAACAGAGGTGTATTCCTTGTTAGACTACATCCATTTTCATGCATCACTTTCTGCCCAGTGCTCTGCTCCTCAAATGTAACTAAAACATCTTCAGGCTGACCAGTGTCCTCAGACTTGCTAGCAGAAATTTGACATCAATGTTCATTATGTGTTTTGAACCAGAAAATTTGCCAAACTGCATTGGCTTGAGCGGTTCACAGGTTTCTCTGGTGAGAGTTTCACTGTACTCATACAGCCACAGAGAGTCCTCAGTCTGCATTTTAGTTTGCAACTGTCCCAATGTCTCGTGGTCCTGGCAAACACTCACATATGTCTTTAAACTTCCTGGAACTGCACTAAGGTTTTGTTTGGTTTCTTGTTCTTCCAATTTCTCACCGGAACTTTCCTCTTCTACCAAACTGCAGACACTTGTTCATTGCACTCCTTCCAACTGTAAAAGCCTGCTGTAGCCTAAATCCATTTTTCACTTTACATGCACTCAAGGAATAACAAGAGGCTGCTAAAGGAACTGCCAGTCCTTTTGCCCCAACAGTAAGCAGCCTAGCTTACTATTGAGGTTGCCTTATAGTTGCTTGCACCTTGCTCAAGTGTAGGCCAGAATTTAGCTGAGTCACCTATATTTTTCCTAGTTCTGCCAACCAGGTAGGAAAGAGTTGAATTAGGTTTTCAAACACTCACTAAAAACTTCAGTTGAGTTCAGGAGTAACATCCTGAGTTCAGGAGCAACATCCATGTGCCTTGTGCCATCTATTTAATGCTACGCTTCTCAAAGAGAAGCTGTTCTATATAAGCTGAAGTAATGCTGGCATTACAAGAGGCAGGTAACAGGTAAACATGAGGCTTATTTCTGATTTTGCATCTATTTTGCAAAGCTGCACTTTGAAATCTCAGAAGCAGCTAATGATGCAATTGGAAAGAGGTGAATAGTGCCACACGTCACAGAAACAGTGAGAACAGAAACTTGTGCTAACAAGATGAAATAGCTCTTAAATAACAGGCAGTCTCTGCCAGGAAGCAAGCCACAAGAATGCTTCCTGAAAGAAAAACTGAAAGAGGTGATCTGAAAGTGTGACTGAACCACCCAGAAGAATCACAGCATTGAGAAGTAGTCCTGTACTTAGTCTGATTGAGGAATTCCAGTAAAATCCTGACTTTTTCCTTCCAGTGAAGGAGATCTCAATGGACATCCAGAAATTCAAAATCACCCATAAAGACTGACATGACTATGCTGAACAAGAACCCTGGACTATTTTTCCACTGTAAAGCCCTTTAGTCCGTTCTTGGTCATTATGTTGTCAAAATGCTTCCCTAAGCTCTGTAATGCAGTCTGCCATCTCAGGCACCACAAGCAAGAACAGTTTTTCAAAGTGTACAGCCTGACCAGCCTTGCAGCTGACAAGCTTGTACAGCCACAATGGAAGGGAATTGATTTTTCTCTATCAGTGAATATCCTCAGCCTGGGGGCAAACGACAAAGTGCTAAACCTAATGTCAGATCTATCCCAAAATCAAACAGACAGGAAAGAAATGCAAATATATCCAAAACTGCTATATCAAAACCACTGTCTCAATATTTCATCCATCAAGTAACTACCTTATACACATATCCACCTTTTTCAAAACTATGTAAACACACATAAATAAATTTGGAAGTGTAAGAGGAGAAGCATTATTTACACACTTCCCCTTCACCAGAAATCAAACCAAAACTGTTATTGCAAGCTATCAAGCATTCCTTGTTCTTCAAAACAAAGCTGCTGTACATAAACAACATGACTAGTCAACTATGTAGCAACACAATATATTTTAGTAGCTTGCAGGTTTTCTCACATATTCAAGTCTTCCATCTCACAGCATTATATTTAATTACATAACAATGAACTTCTGTCCTTATGTAATTTGTTGGCCTGAAGTTGCTGCAGCTATCGAGAGGGTATAAATGAAATCTTACAAATGCTTTTTAGAAGATAGGATGCACAGATAACAGCATTAGGTCTTAGAAAATAAAGGCTTTGAATTTTGCCCCATGAGTATAGAAAAGGAAAAAACAGTGAGGATTTCTAAAGAAAGCTGTGCTACTACTGAAATTGCTACCTCATCTATTGTTCCTACCTTTCTTCATAATTTTCATTATTTTTCCAGTTTTGCAACTATAAAATCTTAAATAAGAATGAGCAGATTGTTTTTCCAAAACCTTTAGAGTTAACTTACTTCTTTTTTTCTTTTTTTACTCTGCATGGAAAAGAGAAGAAAATGGAAAAAAGCCTCTTAAGTTTTAACATTACTTAAGAGAAGAAGTAGGAACAAGCTTTTACTATCTTTGTCTGACTTTCCATAGTATTAGAAATATTAAAACACAGAAATTAATACCTTATATTTCAGGCACATTTACATATGTCTATTGATCAGTAGAAAACCAAAAACTTACAGGACTCAGAACGTAATGAGTGACTTTGTTTTTCAGATTTAAACCAAAAAATCCTTCTCTTGTATAGATTATCACGTCAGAGTCTGCACAGACCAGAAGAACAAACCCTGTAACCTACACAGTAAAGTGTCCAGCAATACAAACAAACCACTAACTTGAAACAACACTGACTTCTAAACACTTAGCCATCATATCTCAGAAGAGGCTTGATTTGACTTAGTGCTGCCATTAAATGGAAAAAAAAAATTATGGTGCTTTTAAGATATGGATCTAAAGAATTACTTCCAATCTTATTGCTTAATAAAATAAAATTAATTGGAATTGCTCTAATCTCAAACTAGGGAAAAATTCTGAAATCTTCTCAGCAAACAAAGATTTTGTTCAACACCACTAAGCGCATTTACGCAGAACGAGAACGAAGTCATCTTGATGCTTACCCGATCATGGCGTTTTCTTTAATCTGGCCCTCTGTTCCATTTACCATTGGCTCTTGATTTCTGTTCTCTTTTTCTGAAGCATCACTTGAGAGGCCCAATAAAGCTCGCACTCGCTTTGATTTCACATCCAATATCGTGTCGGTATAGCCCACTTCCTGTAGATACCTGAAGGAAGAGAACTCATGCTAATCTTCTCTGCACATCTCATTGCTGCAAAACATGAAATGGAAACTTCTCCCTGAACCCATCCTCAATCCCTCAGCTTAGCAAACTCCGGTGCTGAGCTGGTGAAACATGCTTGTAAATCATCCTGTACCAGCTGCAGAGGGATCGCCTCTTGCAGTACCAGCCTCTACAGTCACTGAGAAAAAAAACCAGAGAGCCTAGCAGTCAGAGGTTATACAATACGTTATTCATTCATTTACTAAAATGGATGGGAAAGCACTTTCAATTAAAATATTTACAACTGCTTTATAAAAACCACCACAGTTGCATGCACAACCATGGTCATCTTATTCTTTGACACATGGAAACTAGGTACAAGAAGCACTAGATATGCTCCTTATGTAAACATTATTAGAAGCCTAGAAAACAGGGAATCAAAACCAAATTCTATAGCTATGGCTATTAGTAAGAGTTGCTATTTATGATAGACTAGGCTTGATACAATCTTTGTCTTGCCTCTGCTTTATTATGCAATGGATCTGCAAAAATTTGTCTTCCTTATAAAGACTGAACAGCAAAAATCCTGGTATGAAAACCTCACAGCCTAAAGTTGGTTTAAAGTTGGCACTTTCATCAATATGCCTTGTTACCCTTGAGAGAAACAGGAGGGAAATAACAATCAAAAAAAAAAAAAAAGTAAAAACTGGTTTGTGTCCTTCCCTCTAGAACAAAATAGCACTGAACTGATTAAATTGTCAATATTCTAGACAACTCTGAAGAAGGGAAATGTTATTTTACAGTGACAGCTGTTATGAATCAGGGACATGCACTTTTCCTGCAAGAACATTCTCCTCCAATTATTTAACAATATCATCCACATAACCACATTAGGAGAAAAATCCTGATTGCTGGCTATGGAAAAATCAAACAAGTCACCTATGCAAAACAAAGTCTGTCAGTAATACGCACTCTATATTCAGCACTGTGTCACTCTTGTATGAACTGCACTGAGAAGGAATGGCTTGCCTTCAGAAATCACTGATCCAAGTCAAGACCACTCTGTTTACATTTATATTCAACATGCATGCAAAGATTTGAGCTCTTGCAAAAGAGAAGCCTGTACAAACCATCCAATTAATTTAACTTTTGTACAACTCCTTGGAAAAAGGTTTTTTAATGTAAGTTCCAGACCATCCTCACTGTCTCAGTACCCTCTCATTTAATCTTCTGTAACACACCTAATATCATGGCAATTAATTTGGTTATTATAATCACAACTCAAAAATTAATTTAGATCAACAGACATTTGTTTCATTGAAATAAATAGAGAATTAGAAAACATCTAATCTAACCTTCTGGATATTAGTATTTTCTGCAACTTAAGCAAGCCAAACTAAAACTTTTCCTTCTCCAACGCTAGCTGTTTTTATTTTACACAGCTCTTAGCAGAAATACTTGTGTCTTTTGCTTTTTAATTGCAAAGTATCATGACCTACTGTTCTCACAAGCGGCTTGTTTGATTATACTCAGTGAAAGAAAACTAAATGAGATCAGGTGTTTGTGACTTGACAAGGCTTCTCATCTGAAGTTATGAAATATTAAAATTTTTCAAAACCCAAGGAAAAGCAGTGCAGAAACTCAATGAACTTCATCACACACACTAACTTGTCTTTCAGTAAAATATAACTGAAAAAAAAATCAAATATTATCACCATCATATTTCATTAGCTGATTCTTTCTTTGCATTCAGTATTTGAATCCTTTTTTCAACACTTACTGTCTTAACAGCTGTCGTCCTTGTTTCCATATTAGCTGACTGTTTTGTTGTGGCTGAATCTCTGTCTCATTCCCTTCATCTGAAAGAGATTATTTTATTACATTTTTTTCCTTTTCCTACTTGCCCTAAAAGGTGCCCATCCACTTGAAAAGACAAATGTGATCCACCTTAAAGTGATTAGGAATGGTTTAATAACAAAATTCAAAGTGCAAATAATGAAGGGAGAAAAAAAAATGCACACAGCACATCACTGTAGTACTATATACACATAAAGATTTCCAGGTACATCCTACTCTACAAGAGCAAGTTCCACTAGTTCTAACCCCTAAACAGTCCTACTTTATGAGAGCAAGTTCCTAACTCCTTTAAGGGCACGTAATGACAATCAGTCTGCAGTCCAATTTTTGCATTGCTTCCCAGATAATTGCTGCTCACATTAAGTCTGAATACAAACACCTTTAATTGCTAACTGCAGCATGATATTGGTTTACAACTTCCCAATTTCCTTAATATTTTACAGTTCAAAATAAATCAACAGATCTACTTATATCAATTTAATTCTTATTTGCATTAGTTTTGTAGAAACAAACAAACAATAGGGGTTATTTTTTAACCTGAAAAGTTGTTGAAAAATTTTTATCACATTTTCCCCGACCATAAATTTGTAACCATATGTTACTACTCCAGGAAAATCTACCAAAAATAATAAAAAAGAAATCGTGTGGCTGTTCTCTTAAGAAAACTATCAGAATGCTGGTAACCAACAGCTATGTGTTTATTCCACATATAGCTTCACAGCCCATGATGGTGGGGTTTTGTTCCTCTCCTCAAGGAGATGCATATGCTTCCCAAGATAAAAGATCTTGGTTTATTATCTATGAAAGCCTCTACAAAACTTGAAAACCATGTGGTCCAAACACTGAAAGATGAACAAACTTCCTGTGTAAACAAGACTTAAGAACCAGAAAAACCTGTGGTATAGTCCTATGAGTAACTTGATATGTGAGTGGGAAAGCTATTATTCTCATCAGGAAGTCATTTACCTTTAAACAACTCAATTAACACATACAAAAACCCCCCACGACCTACCTAAAGAAGCTATCAAATACTAATCAGAATTCACATGCAAGGAGAGACATACGAAATTCAGACATCTCATATTCACAAATCTATTTAATAGTAACCACAGGAAATAATCAAATGCACAATCATATTCCAGTGACAACTGGACACAGCTGGATCCAATGCACAACTACCAAAGCTCAGTCTATAATTATTAAAACATGACTGAGGTAAATCTGCCTGAAAATTCCTTTTGAAAGCAAAACCCGTTCTTCTGAAGGCACTGTTAAGTATATCCAGAGGCAAGAATTCTCTTGTGCTTAGTCTCCTCAAAAATGATGACTGCTAGCAGTAGCAGTGGTTTACAGATAAGAATGAAGAGACTTGCATTATGAGGAAATTATAGCAGAAGATATAGTGTATATACAGTATAAATAGATAAACTGTATAAATATTTTAAAGCATCCTTTTACCAGGAGATGAAAAGATTTCTTTTAAAATTGTGTTACAGACTTGCCAAGAGATCTTAAAGAAAACAAGGACCCATGTCGAAGAACTACTACCAACATTTCCACTTTTTTTTACAACTGGGAAGGAAATACAGGGACAGAGTGATGGGAACATATGGACACACAACTTAAGTATCTATCAAAGACAACTTCAAAACACCATTAGAACAGAGTTTCTATTTTAAGTCATCAGTCCAGATTTGATATAGAATAAAAATACACATTTCTGGTAGCAATATACAGAATACAATGGGATAAATGAGAATAATGGAATTTTAACTAAAGTATTTCCACAGTTTTGACTTTGCAGTCTAGACCTCTGCTGGGCAAGCCAGGCCTCGCACTACATTCCTCAGCTGGAAACTGGAGCAACATGCTGTAGCTGCATCCTGAGAAATTACAAAAAAACCCACCCCATGGTTGTCTAGGATTGTGGTATGATTAGGACAAAGTTTCTAAAGGTCCAGATACAGATTGAGGTCTTCCACTTAGTAGCACCAAATTCAATATCTCTTCAGTTATGGAAATAATGTTGATAATTGCATGAAATAAATTTTTTCAAAAAATTATTAAAACCTTAGACAAGAAAATCCTGGTGTAAAGCTTTGCTAGTTGGTGTGAGGTTGGATTTTTCATTTATTTGGGGGTCTTTTAATGACCCTCTAAACCCAATGGGGGAAGAAATCATCATGACAGTCAACCAGACCATCCCCTCCACAAACCAAGTCACAGAGGTGAGATGTGCAGACATTCTATGCTCTGCCTTTACATACAGGTGGTTTCAATTTCATTGAAGAAGCATCAGGAGACTGACACAAAAAACATTACCTATTTTTTCAATGGTGTGACCTATAGCCAGATCTCTGTACCTCTTTTATATATTTTTTTTTTCTCCTGAGGAAAGGATAGAGAGATAGAGGGATAAAAGGAAGTAATTGAAATTCTTAATTTCCCCAGTTCCATGCTTAAATCTATTTGTGTGAAGTAGGAGATGAAAACAAATCAGCTTTCCAGAGACCAAGACAAAAAACTGAAATTAGCTAAATGCATCTCCAATGATCACTTGAATTCTGCAGAGAAATCTCCCATTCAAAAACTCTCACTTATGTCTAATATGCACTTCAGTTATTTTTTTCCTGGAATACCACTGAAGTAATTGAACAAAAAATTATGAATTACATATTTCATTCAGATGAATTATTCAGAGATAAAGGATTCTATTGCTTTGAATTTAGTATCATCCTGTTCTAAAATATCCATACACATCACTAAGGGACAGAAAAACTATTCTCTCCAAGAGCAGCCTGCTCATTTGGGTTAGGATTTTTTTTAAAAACTAAACTAAACTGATTTATTAATAGACTCTTAGAGCACTAGCATGTATTTTTAATTGTACAAGAGTAAAATATAGTCTTTATTAATTATCTCTATTCTCACTGCTCCATTAAGAGACTTACTTTATCAATACTACCAATTCAGCATTTGCACATAACACAGTTAAGCTTTTATTCCGGTAATAAACTCATTCTTAATAAATGCTTACCAGAATCATAGTTCGGTGGTTTCATATCTCCCTGATTCAGTTCTGTGCCATATTTTAATTTGTGGTATTTAGCCCTGAAAGGAAACCAAACAAACAAACAAAAATCTCTTAGTACATTTAAAGGATATCTCTAAATATGTCACCTGTTTTCATTTGAAAAACCACTCTTTTCCTCTAGGCTAGGAACAAAGCAAACCAAATAATTTTACCATGACTTCAGATACATAATTTTATTCAAATATTTTTTTCCAAGGGGTACATGTAATTGCATAGTGAATACTGAGGAAACACACAGAGCAGTTGACTGAAGATTTTACAAAACGTTCTTGCTACAGGAAAGGTTTCTTCCCTGTGGACAGGAGCAACTCCTCAGCTTCCCTTCCCAACCCCCCCAGTCTTTCCTTTTCAGCCATCACTATGAAACATTTTTACTACCCATGTCAGTTCAGTGCCATCTACTTCGTATCTCATACTGTCACTCCATTAAGCAAACTTTAGTTTTACTCTTCGAAATGCTGTGCTCTCCAACAGCAGCCGGCCCTCAGTTAGAACTGCTCTAAACAAGACGTAGCAATGACAGCTCACCCATACCAGCTTCTCTCAAAGCTGCTAGGTCTGCCACCACTTTTGACCAAGTGCAAAAATGGAGACTTTCTCCAAAAATATTTAGCCTTCAGGAGGTCTACTGTAATAAGCTCCGCAAAACATACCACACAATGCCAACAAGAGTTGCTACAAAAAAAATGGAAATGCTTTTTAATTTTAAAAGCTTCATCCTAAAGATTATGTATAGAATTTAATTATACATAATAACACCACAGTAGTAAACATGCACATGTAAGTTACTCAAGATTCATTACAGTAGTCTTATAACATTGCAACAGAAAAAGTGAGGCAAAGTGAGCCTTTACTAGTTTTGCAATTTATTCCCTCCTTCTCTGACGCGCACTATAACTTTTTAAGTACAAAATTATAAGTTTTATACATGCACAACTGGGTAGAAGAGTAGCACTTATACTAGTTCCAACCCTAAACAAAAGGCTGAAAACTCAGGAAATGCTGCATGTCCACCCTGGTATGAGTAGTGAGACAATCAAAGAGCACACACGTACACGCAGATCAAACACAAATGTACAAAGCGAAGTGTAGGGTAGGAAGAAACAGGCTAGAAAAAAAAAACAAACAAAAACCCCAAACAAACAAACAACCTAACCCAACTCAAGCCAACAAAACCTCTCATATGAGTCAACAGAAAAATGAGTTTCATTAGCTCCACTAGGCACAAGGGAGCTCTTCCACTCTAAATTTGTTTCTAAAAAAATTAATGGGTTTGACACTTTGTAATTGTACGAGGCAAGTTTTCATTAAGCTCCCATGACTGTATCAAGAACAGCTGCAGAAAATGTTTTCAAGTTACCTACACATCTTGATTGCTTCTTAAATGTCTTCATTATATTACTGTTTTCTCCAGCCTTTTCCTATTTCATCAAGAAAACCCATTACCTCTAACAAAACAGTGCTGAAGAATGCTTGGTAGTTCTTACACTCCAATATCGACAGTACTAGCTTCCTACTAATCCAGCTGCCTTTTAATTATAATAAACATTTCATTCTGACTGAGAAGGGTAAGTGAAGAGTGAAGAAGTGCCTCTTAGGCATAGCAACATTGACAGAACTAACTCTCAAGAGCCAGAGCACTAAGCTAACTCAGCTGAGCAGCAATCAACAAGAAAAGGAGAAAGCATGTGCTTGAAATGTATTAAAAGCAATAGATGAAAGTTAAACACTTTGGTCAGTACAGAAAAGAATAACTGAGAGTAGAACAAAACCAAAGCTGAAGGCTTTAAAATTTATTTATTTTTATATATTTAAAAATATTTATCTTTCCTTTTCCAGCTATCCATTTCTTACATGTTACCCTGGTAAAACAACTGCATTTCATTATTGTTATATATTGATGCTATATATACCTTTCCCCCACCATCACTAATGAAAAGCAATGATTAATCAAGAATTAATAAATCCTCCACTCTGTCACCAACCTACCTCACCAACTTTAAACACTGCAATTTTTTATGCAGTCATGAATTCAAGAGACCTTAATGTGTAATCTATTTTGATCTGACTTATCAGAAGTGAACAAATATTAATACTCTGCTCCAATCTGGATTACTGACATATGTTGTTTTCTACCTCATTCCTTCAAATAATTTCAGGGAGAAGTCAGTTTTGCAACAGTCAACACTTGCTTTTAGTTCATGGGTTTTATACAAAGTTCCACTATGCTCTGTGTTCACTAATTTTCTTATCAAGTTTTGTTAATCATTTCCAGCCTAAGTAAAATGTTTGCTAGGTTCACTGAAAGATCATTCTTTGTACCTTTCCTGTTCCTCAGATCTCATGTTCTCCAAAATCCATCTTTCAAAGATTCAGACTGCAGTTTATTGAACTTTTCCGTATATTTATTACAATCTCCTAAATCCATGTTTGCTCACTTTTTAACTCACTTCCCTCTTAAATCAACAGCAATAGTCTTTTTTCTTACTGAAGTTTTCCCCACTCATCAAAAGCATTATAAAGTAGTTTCAGCAAAATGAGTTTATTCATTCTACATCTATTTTAAACTGCTAGTACCAGGATTTTGTAACTGGTTCCACCTCATAGTGCAATAGCTTTTAACGCTGTTCTTGTTATTCTTTACTTCAGGAGGATAATGTAGATTACATGGTCTTGTACACCATTGGCCCTTTGAATTTATTTTAGAGGCAAGCTGGACTAAGATTTCATCCTTTAGAGGACCTAACTTTGTATATTGCAGGCAGAGACCAGTAGCACTACAGAAAAGGCATAAGAACCACATTATAACAAAGAGGCAACTGAAGAGATGAAAATCTCAAAAAGTAATCCTTATTTTCAATATTGCTGGCAAAGCTAAAAGCAAAGTTATAGGGCTCTAACTGCACAAAATAACAAAAAAACCCCCAATGCTATTATCAAACCTGAATTAAATTCAATTGGCACAAATTCAGGTCTCTTAGCAGGACACAGACTTGAAAGAGAAACATGAGTATCATGCCAGAGTATGTGACACATTGAACTCATCTTAAGTTGTGGTCAGCGTCTAAAGTTCAGAAAAATATTACAAAAAATCCCATAAAATCAATACAGAACACTAACAGGCCAAATCTAGGAAATATTTTCTACACTTCTTCAGGCAGTATGAGACATATTATTAGACACTTTCTTATGATACAGCTGAAAATGTCACACGTATGAAAGATAAACAATCTCTTTCTAAAGTGCACTAAGAAAAGGGCTGAACACCATGACTCAGACTCCAGGCCCAGAAGGGAGTCTTGACCCTTCAGTTACATATATTGCAATCAAAGGCTATGAAACTTTTCACAAAATAACCTTTAATTTCTTTCTACACAAATTCAAAATATTACTTATTCCATTAGTACATTTTAATTTTATTTGTTTTTACAATGACAGACTATCTCCTGCCCACCTGTAATGCTTAATTTTTTCACTTTTTCAGAAATCACATGGTCCACTTCTTAGCAGCTTTGAACTGGCCTTCTGTAGCTCACATTGAACTGTAGCTCACATGTCCCAGTAGTGTGATATTACCATCACAAAAGAGATAATATATTTTTTGTGGTAAAAAGTATAAAGTAAAATGAAAGTTTCTTCACCCTTTCTATCATCTAGTCAAAAAAAAAGGACAGTGGTTTGGTGGCAGCTGAGAAAAAGAAACATCTCAAAGATTTATTTTCTGAAACTTGTTCAACTTCAATGATTTACCTTCCATTTCTGAAAATTACATATGAATTATTAACAGCATGCAGAGACAGAAAAAATGACTTAAAAACAGCTACCTGAAGGACACAACTTCATAGAAGGTATTTTCTATCTGAAGATTAGCCTTCCAATTATTTGAAAGGAAGCTATTTTAGCAACTGTGAAACTATGTTCCTGGGTAGATGCCCTTACTTAGGTAAGTATGAATATTACCACTGCTCTGGCTTCTGCCCTTCCTTACACAATTCTCCTCTTCTGATTAGCAATATTTTCATTAAACTATGTGTCTTCTATTCAGTGCTTGGAAAATTCAACATGGCTGCCACAACTTCAAGAATTGCTTAGGAAAATGCTAAAAGCCTTCATCCAAATTTCCTGAGTGCAGTGAAACTTTTCTGAATACTTCACACAGAAACAAGTTTGACTCCAGTCAAAAAAAGCCACTATTTCTTGGAAATATCTGTCGCCAGACCTGAAGCATCTGATCCAGCTGTGCTGAGGGAGCCTGCCAAAACATCCGTAGAAGATCTGGGAGCTGCCGCCAAATCAAGAGACATAAACAAGAACGACTGCCAGGAACAGCACGGCGAGATATTCTACCCAGGGGAGAAGGCGCCAGCCTTACACTGATCAGACACATCAGTGCAGAAAACAACATAAAATTAAATCAACTGCTTCTAGAGACATGGCTCAGGAGTCCAGCTCTTTGGTTGAACTATGTTAAGACAGGAAGTGAGCTAGACTAGCTGAAATAGGCCATGTACTTGAGAGAAACAGTACTAGGTTTCAGCTAGCTCCTGAAAATCCAAAGGCACCAATGGAATTTACTGGTGGTGGAGCAAGTATTGATAAAGTCATAAAAAGTAACCCTCAACTCTGAACAGCCTCACACTGCAATCTACTGGATGCTGGCAAAACTACATCAAAACTGCTGTTGAAAAATGCTAGCACTTCACTACGCACTTGCTCCTTCTAAGCTCCTTGCCATTGCGCCTACTAAGACTCTTCAGCAGAAATATCCTGGCTTGCCATACACACAATAAAGAGGTAACCTCACAATTACTGACATAAAGACTAAGCATTAAACTAAATTTGCCAGAAAACATGGCATTCAGTAGTAAAACTGATTATTTTCTACCTTACCCGATAAAATGACATGACATGAAATAGAGAACAACGCTTCTAAAGTTGTTTATTTATAGTAAAATTTAAAACTATTCAGCTGATAAATGTGGAGCAGCCACTATAAAGAACAGCAGCTCACAGAAGCATGTACCTGAGAAAACCAATGTTACTCAGGTTTTTTTTTCATTATTTCCTGAGGGCATTGTGAACATGGAGTATTCTGGTCCACAATTTCATATTCTGTTCTGTTACTCATGACTTATTTTGTCCAGCTGAGAAAGATCTGAAATGCTGCACAGGCAGGGCAGAAATGACGGAATACAGGAATGATTCCCTACCCCCTCACAGCACACCAACCTTTCGCAAACTCGACAGCAATGTCTTCCTCCTACCTTGTCATTTTCTAGCTCCAAGAACCCAGTGGAAAATGCCAGCATCCTGGCTACTGCCTGACCTGGCTGACAGCTGATTTAGGAAAATGCTAGGAAAGAGAGCAGTGCTTCCAAGCTCAGTATGTTGCCCTTCTTTGAAGTATCAAGCAAGAACACTTGCTGGGAGATAATTCCAGCAGAAATACAAGACTATTTCTTCAGAAACTGGCAAATAAAACTGCTGTTTAAAACTACAGACTCATAAATAGCTGTCTCCAGCACATACACCAGTCACAAGCATCACATCTGCCTACAGAACCACTGCACACCCGTACTGGAACTGTCACACTGGATCAGATCAGCTGACTGTAGCCTACTGACCTGAGAAACCAAGGCTAAGGCCACACACTGCACAGAAACATGCAACATAAAACATTCAGATGTAAAAACTGTAACAAGAAGCCACCAAGTGTTCTTTCCTAATCCTGACAGGGACTGCCACATTAAGTTTTAAATGTCATATTTAGGTGGATTTTACAGGATGGAACTGGGGGACATTTTTACCATCCATAGAGAAGCTTGATTTTTGCTTTTTAATGTTACAAACTTTCTCTAATAATACACAAAAATGTATTTACATATTTTGTTAATTTTAAATTGCTAACTTCTGTGAGTTAGGAAAATGAAGGGTTAGAGATACTTTTACATAATCAGGAATAGCTCCCCCAGTTTTGAAATACAAGAAATCTTCACAGAATACATGTAACTTAGAGTATATCTTTAGCTGAACCAATGACACTAAGCCTGGAATCATGCTTCAAATGTAAGCCTTTCCACAGCCATAAACTGCAAACTCCATTATGCATTCATTTTGTATTTTTCTGTGCTCTTTGATGTAAGATCAGTACCATAACAAGGCCTGGGCAAAAAGACTATCTACCTTAAGCATTCCTCCAAGAACTTCCCAAAGCAGAAGAAAATACACTGGAGCCCTTGGGATACTGCTGGCCAGAATCCTCATTTGCATATGTGTGTATTTTTAATCTTACTTCTACTAAACAAACTATTTCAGAGGCTTGTTTTATTAAAGAGAAGCAGAAATTATCTGACAGGAAAACGATAATTAAAGCAATGACTGCTTTGCAGCAGTACCATAAATATATTCTTTATTCAAGAAGTTTAAAAGACATTTCACTATTAAAAGAATTAAACTAAACTTGGCCTAAAATAAATTGGTTCAACAGAGAGATTTCTGAAAACATGATTAAAAAACAACTTGCTTGTCTCAAAGGTTAGAATAACAGGAAAGTGTACATAAGAATAAAATGGTAAACTGGGGACTTGTACCAAAATGTCCATGAACAAAGAAATAGACATTTATTAACTGGTAAACATAAACATTTTTTCAATCACACAATTAACCTCCAGAAGATACGGTAGAATCTATCATACTGAAAAGACTAAAAACTTAGCAAGATTAAAAGCCACACAATTTCAGCTATTGTTCTTATCATAATGAAGACATTTACCCTAGTGGTTTTATTTAGTACAGTAAAATTTATCAATCTGACAACTGAGTAGAGACAGAAAAAGTATTTCTTGGGTTTTGTCAAATACAAAGGCAAAATAAAGTTTGTGTCTTCAGCATTTCTTCATCACATACTCATTGCAAAAGCAGCGTACCTTTCCTGTTTGAGCGCGTATTCCAGCATTTTGATTCTTCGCACTAGATCCTTCTTCAGATTTTCCTGTCCTTTCCTTTCACCTTGAAGAAAGGCGATCTGGGCCTGCAAAAGGAAGTGTTCAATTTACAATCTGCTTCCTCAAAATTATTCAGCATAGCTCTTAAGTGCCCGTGTCTTCCCAAGTTATTTTAATATTCATTTGTAGAGTTCAAAAGGAATTGGCTTATAAACATTAAACACTTAAAAAAAACCCCCACTGCATAGATAAGCCTTCGAAATGGCATGCTCACTACAGATCAAAAAAAAAAAAAAAGGAAAGGAAAAAGATAAAAAATAAAGCAATTTCGGTTTGTTTTCTCTCTTGGATAAACATTAAATAAAGGATAAGGAATGGATAAAATAAGCCTACAAAAAGCCTTCAGCAGATAAAAGTATTTACCAACAATAAGTAAGGGAAGATGATAAAGTATTTCTGCTCACTAATTGAAGTAGTGTATAATTAGGGCCTAATTCTATAGATACATGTTAGATACATGACACTAGTAAAAAAAACCTGATGTAAACCATGTTCAGCTAAAATAAGAACGAAAGAAAAATAAAACCCTGTTTGTGATACAGGGTTAAGTGTTAATTATGATACTTACTAAAATAGGTTAAGGAAAGCTCTCCAGAAATACTGTAATTAAGAGAGGAAGAAAAAGGAAAACAGGGAAGGGTATTTTGGTGAGGCAGACAAGGAGAGAAATGGTATGTAAGTAAATAAAAGTCAAGTAGAAAATAGACAGCTAACCTCTACCAACTTCCAGCACAAGTATATTTAGTTGCGTGTGAAAAACCTCCTTTAAATAGAAAATTGTGACAAATACAAGATATTAATTCCCAACCATAAAGGAAGAACTACCTGCTTTTGCACCTAATGCTCACATCAGGAGGCATATTCTTGTGTTTGCTCAACTCGTAAATACACTTTAAGGCAAAAATACCTACAAGGCAGTCACCACTTCATGCCTCAGCCTCACCTGGCATTTCCAGGATCAGAAGCTTTCTGCACTTCTACAGCTATGTCTCCAAGCATCTCATCTGTCTCTTGAGAAGCACAGACAGGATAAAAGGTAATTGGTCTACACCATCAGCTACTGAGTACGAAGACCTACAAGCCTTTCGTTTAAATAAATGTCTGGGAAAGTCAGGGATTAAAAATGAGCAGGAATATCCTATCCTCACCTGTCACAACCTTGTAAGCAGTCACAGATATTTTAGTTAACGGAGATAACTTTGCTTCCAAAGAATCCGACTGCAGATTTTTATCCCAAGGTGAGAAAAAAATGGAGTCTGTAAATGTCATTTTCCTTCCAGCAACTATAAAGGGAAGGCACACAACTAACTCAGTTGAATTTTGGCGACCAGGCAAGATGAATCTTACTCCAAAAGCCCATTTGTTTGTGGCCAGCAATAGCAGCTGCTCTAAAATATCACACCAGCTGACATACTTTCATTGCTCAAGTACAGCCAGTAAACAGCTTGACAGACACCTGAAGGATCCTTAACTGCCAGTCACCAATTAGACCAGCCAGTTTATGACAAGAGAAAAACACTGGCCACTCTCCAACTAAGACTGTTTTCACCTTCAACAGGGGAAATACATTTGAATTCAAAAAAAAAAAATAAAGTCAACTGAATCAAAAGATCTCTCACTCTGGCATCAAGAACTACAATTGAATTCTAATGTCAATTTTATGCTCAGGTTTAAAGAAAGGAACAGGAGAGAGAAATGCTGATGCTGGAGTCAGCATTTCCTACCCCGTGGAATGTAACTGTGTGAGAAGCATCTCAACTCAACAAGGTCAGCATCCCTCCCAAGAGGAACATCTCAGGCACATATAACTTAGTTTGCAGTAACTGTACAGACACACAGATTCTCACTCCCTATCTCCACACAGGCCCAGAGGAACTAAACATGTGCCCTTCTAGTCAAAAGGGAGAGAACACCAAAAGGCACTTTTAAAAACAGAAATCGTGATGTAAATACGTATTTGGCTGGAATGAAGATCATCCAACACCATCAGGACACAAGCTGAAGTGATCTATTATGTGACCTGCTGTCTACAAGCAATTTCTAGCCAAGAATGAACTGACTGAACATGCTGGAATGAAGCATTTTTACTCGGAAGGTTGGCAAACAACGCGGCTCACACACTGCTATACCACAAAGGTCAAAGCAGCATTGCTGGGCTAACAGTTGAGGCTGAAGTCATCTTCCACTGGTAGCAGCCTAAATTAAATTAAAAAATGCAACTTCTCAGTAATCTTAACAGCTTCCTTTTTTAAGAGGGAGAGACATGAATGGATATGATTAAGAAATATCATACGGCACCTCCTTCACGTGGACATCTTTTGTTGTCAGTGAGACGTCCATGCTCTTAATGACGTCTCAGAACTTTCCTTTTCCCTGGATTTTCAAGAAATCCTTGTGTTTCTTACTTAAAATGCACGTAGCAACACCAGATGTATCCCCAGCCCAAGAGCCACTTCTCCAGCCCTACATAAGCTTATTCCTAGGATCCTTCAAAGTTAATAAATATATACTTTTCAGATAGGTAGTTTTACTGGTACTTCAAGAAACTGAGAATAATTTTGCTCTCTTCTTGGAGGCTGCATGGTATCTAGCACAGTTTATTCATGCTTTTCTTCAGAGTAGCATCCTTATGCCTAATACTCACTATTTTTGAAGAATTCTGGAAATGAGAAAACTTACATTTGGTCATTTTCATAACACATAGAAATATTCCCTCTCTTTTCCACAATGTTAGCAACCCTTATCCCTCATTTATACATTTACTAAGTAATTACAATTACGACAGCCTCGGTGGACAATAAACATCAGTTATACATGTAAGCTTAAATGTTATTTGTGAAAATCCTAATGATGATATTCAGGTTTATTTATATTGTATGTAAGGACAGTATTAAAATAATAACTGATATTTTATACTAACAATATTACTGTAACAGTTTGTATGTCTTAAACAGATTTCATTCTTTAAAATTTCATTCTTTTGGCACTAACCAAAAATATGCAAAGGAACCTAAATGTTCATACCATAAAACAAAGAGAAATATTTTGCAGATAAATGTAAACTGAGTAAACAATGAGTTTAAATATCTAAAATGACAAATTATGACATGTAGCAGTATTTTTACAGTCTCTAGAACAATACAGTGGTAACCATAGGATCATTATTTCCAATTAAAATATATAGACAACACCTGTCTAAATGTCTGTGCAAACATCTAATGTGCAGGAGGTCTGGGTTGAAACATGATGAAAATTATAACTGAACTGCACAACTACAGTTTTCTTATGTTTCAAGCATAAATGACAGAATTTTACCAATACACTGAGTCTCCACAGGTGATTTCCCATGGCTGCAGCTTTAACCCAAATCAAATGTGAAGCCTGAGCTACACCTGAGGGAGTAGAGGAGCAAAGGAGATTCCTTCCCACTTTGAGTAATCTGCAACACTGTTCTACACTTGTGTTTTGGCCACTCCTGGGAAAGTTTGCCAAAAATGTCGAGAATTCGCAAATATTCCCAACAAACAGGTTCTGTGACAACTGACCTCCTAGGTAATAAGGTTAAAATGCATCAAGTTGTAAGGCAGTCTTTGCCTTCGGGGATCAGGCCAAACCTCACATTGTTCCTTGCCTCATGGGTGGGGCGCATCGTCTCCAGAAAGCGCCCGGCCCCGCTGGCCCTGCAGCAAGAGCCAAGGCAGGATCCGCCTCGAGTTTATTCCAGGCTAAGTGCTACAAGCTACCGTATTCCAACTCAACTGTGAAATTAAAATCAAGAGAGAAGGAGAAACAAAACAAACAAAAAAACCAAAATCAAACCAAACAAAAATAGGCACCACAAAACCAGAGAACACTGGAAAAAGACATGCCTGGAACAGTCTATTTCAGCTGCAATTGTTGGGTCCAGTGTTCTTTTTTTCCACTTTATCTCGCTGAATTTTTTTGTATGACCAACTGCAACATAACCTAGAAGTGTCACACACATCCAGTCTATGCTACAGCACTGTAGCTACCTTAACTATTCCACTTCTCTACTAAGAGGCTTTAAAAATAACATTCATTCTTACATTAAAAAAAATTTCCAGAGGCAACGACACTACTGTTTCATGAAATTTCCCAAGAGACTCTAATGTCACATTACTGTGAAGCAGACAAAAAGGTGAGATAATGTTTTAGGTAGCAACAGGCTAGAAACAACTCTTTTTAAAAATGTTACTGACTTCCTAATACAGGCTTAGCAGTCATAACAACATAATTAACTAATGAAATCACATCTTAATAAGTCCAGATTTTCCCAGTGTTTAAAAATTTACACTGAAATTTATAATTCCTTGAATCAGCAACCACAACAACAAGCATGTTTAAAGTATATTATATTTAGACATCTTTTTAGGCTTACACCTTGACACTACCTAAGAGCAGGAGATGAAAAAATATTCCTCTTTAACAGGAAATTTTTAAAAATAAACATACTATGACTGCTAAACACCTGGTGGACATTTAGTATCAGCTTCGATCAGTTCCTGATTTTACAGCTATTTCAAGTTAAAAGGCAATTTATTTTTTTTAATTCATAAGACTCAAAAATGATTAAAAGTCTTTCTATTCTTCTCTAAAATATTTATTATAAGATTTTAAAGTAAACCTCACTTCAAATTTATGGGCATTTAAAGGTCAACAGACATTATTTGACAAAGAACTACTAAGCCACACAATTCACTACATAATGCTTCCATAATTCAACAACCAGGTCTTCAGAGGTTGAGAGAAAGAGAATGAAAGAGGGCGGGGGGAAACTGCAAGAAAAGTATTGCAAAAAATGCAGATAGCTAAAACAACTAAATACATTATAGAGATGAATCAATCTGGAACAGTTGTGCTAACCGGTCTACCAAGATCTGCCAGAAGGATTCTGCAGGCTGCCAGGGTACTCAGTATTTTAGATTATAGCTGGCTCACTGAAGCACTACATATTTAAGTATATTTGTAAATAAGTGTAGGCATACCCTGGGGGTGAGAAGAAAAGAGAGGGAGGGGGGAAGGGAAATATCAATGGTCTAGTACAACCAGGGAACAATTTTAAGAGGCACCATACTTCACATCACTACACACACCTACCAGCACTCCGTGCCAAGAGAGGCTAGGAAGCTTTTGTAGTTCCTGCAGCCACTTAAGATAATACAAAACTGAAGTAGGGCCACAGGCTGAAACGACTGGCAGGCACCAAGGCATACTTAACTTCACCTCACACAGAAGGTACTTCATCCCATTTATCCCTCACATGCTCACACGGGGTGACAGCACCTCATGAGACCAATGCACAGCACAATCTGCTGCTGGCACCTTATTTTCATTGGACTTCTCCAACAAAAGAGATGAGAAAATCTTAATGATAATATTCAGGTTTATTTGTATTGCATGTAAGGACAGTATTAGAGATGTCCTAAAACTAGCATCAGAGATAAACCCAGAAAAGCCATCCAAAAGAAATCAAAGATTTAGCTTACAGTAAAAAACTATGGCTTAAAATGCCATTTACTTATGCTCTTTGACTCTGTGTTTCAAACAATGTTTTCAAAGAGAAAATAGTGTTTGAAAAACAAATTCAGTAAGACTGAAAAACTAAATGATCCAGAATTTATTCACAATTTATACCTGGCAATACCTTGATTACTACCTTAGGCATCTCAAAAACAGGAAGACTTGTCTGTCTGCACTTTGAAGAGTTTCACTACGTAGATCGCTGTTCAGATGCCCAGTCTTTCTCTTATCCTCTCTTCAGTGCTGCCTTTCACCGTTCTAGCAATCATAAACATCAAAACACTTGCCAAGCAAGGTATAGTCACCTCATTTAATCATTCTTCATAAGCAAAAATTTTCACTAAACCTCCAGTCATTTCTGTGGTACAGATACTTAGGGGTGAACATCAACTTTTTTTTGACCCAAGAGCACGTGCCACACAGACTGATACAAGCAGAAAAAGAGTGCAGCTTTTAATTCTGTGATGTAATTCTATAAGCAAGACTGCAATGGCATGTCACAAAATAATCACATATTATGAGCTGGAGTCTAAATTGCAAATGCTCAAATTCCTTTCCACTTGCTGTACAAGAAGGGCAGAAATGCAGCGACAGCAGTCAGCACCCGGAGTGATAAACAACTCATGGCCCACATTTCAACAGACAATGGAAGTTCACAGGCCGCATGAATCACTTGGGGCATGGCAAGACAAGGGAGAAAAAATCTGGAGGAGATTTTTAGATTTGGCTTCAGTAACAGAAAGAGGAGTGAACCAGACTTGACCACACAAGCATTTGCAGAGGCAATTGGCACACTCCTGCTCCTCACTCCTACATCCAGCATCAGCTACTCCTTGTATTCAAGCATGCGTGACCACTCTGAACTGACCTGGGCATCAAGTGAAACAAAGAGAAGGGATTTTGTTCTCACCTCCTGTTTACAAGCCAGGATACGAGTATCATGCATGCCATTTTTGCTCCAATGCTTTTGCAATCCTGCCCTATGTGACTGCACTAAAGGGAAACATATTCCTGGCTAAGACCAGAAAAAATGTAGCCTTTCCACACTGCAATCTTTAATTTAACTTCTTTATCACTGGGTTATTTTCAAAAATACTCAATACTAGTGAGCATATAGCGAACTATTTTCAAACACAAAAAGAACATCTGGATGAGTTCATCTACAGGCCCACACAGAACAGGTCACTCAGATAAAATGAACCTTTGTTTTCACAATTCAGAGTATTTTTATTTCTAGTTTACTGTCTGCAAAGTTTGGATTCCGAGCACTCTGAAATTATTCCAAAGAACTCTTTCAGGTATCCAAGCATTTCTCAGCATTTAAAACTAAAACATAAGAATCCCTCACCTACTTCAAAGTCAGTTTTTGCCACTTTTTAACTAAGAAACTTAGAAATGAGGACTTGACAAGGCTTGCCAGCCTTGTGAAGCCAAATAGATGAGTAGGCTACTGACTGATACTCATTTTCTCAGAAAACTGTGTACTGATAACAGTTTTAGTTAAGGCTTGGTATTTTTACAGTCTTACTTCTTTTAGCATTAAATTAAGATGAACCAAAAGTCTCAGGCAATTCACGTGATCTTCCTTGGGGAATTTACACAGACTATTCTAAAATTAGTAAATAAAATTTCCATGTCTACTGAAACGTCAATAAAGGCTAAGTTATATTTGCAACTTGTTCAAGCAGTGCCAAGTTACTTATCTCTGATGCAATAAAACTGCCATGAGCCAAGACCCTCAACAGAAAAAGAAGGGCTACATTTTGGGTAGGACAGATATACCAATTTAATTAAAAACGTGCACTAACACTAATAAAGACACTTAGGATGTTTCACCATATGCTAGCCTGACACTGAAAACCAAAATTTTCTACTTGGAGCACAGTAACCTATTCCATTTTTGCTCAATCAGGAAAAACAGAAAAATGCCTTTTTCTTTTTGCAAGTATAACATTCCATGAAATGTGTTTGAAAGGTTTAAAGACCACTGGGAGACAATGTAGCATTGTAAAACTCTCTCTGTTCATAGGACATCAATATTTACAGCAGCCTTCTCCTAAAGGACTTAGGCTATTTAAGAAACACATTTTCATTACACTTAAACTAAATTACAGGTTTGACAGATTTGAGAAGAACTGAAATATCTGATGCTAGGAAGTGGTCAGATCAATTATGCAAAAAAAAAAAATTCAACTATAAAAACAAGGCACACACCTGCAAAAACATTGTCTCACCAGTTTGTACTTACATTCTACATCTACAAATTTCCAAATTTCTGAAAATCACTGAGCATTTACTCTCACTGGTCCTCCTGGCTTAAACAAAAGAAGCTATGACAGCATATCAATGACTATATTGGAATTAGCTGGCAAACATGCATGTAACTAGAGGAGAATACAGTTAGCTTCACATGAATCTGGCAAACAGAAAGTTTGCAAAAAAAAGTTTGTGAAAGAGAGACTATCTGGTAGTCACCAAGGCCCATTCAGCATCATTTTTGCCAAATAAACACACCTCAGTACTTTTACTATGGCTTGCTTTCTTCTGCCTTCTTTTGATTTATCTGATATATATAAAACAATAAAGTTAAAATTATTGCTTTTCTGCAGTCAAAATCAATGTAACATTAATCACTGGTGGTTCTTTCATACTATCTGCCTTATGAGAAAAAATATTTTATAGAAGACTTACAGCACTTCTGCCAACTCAACTTTCACTGAGAATCTCAGAAATTTGACCCACATCATCATGCTTGAAAACCTTATGCAAAACTTCTTCAAATTGTATTTATCTTCTATTTTATTGGTCAAACTGTATATTTAGGACTTTTCCATAAACTTAGTAACTGACTTCACCAACCCACTGCTCATTACTTTTTTCTCTGAACAACGTTTTCAGATTATCCAGCTATCAGAACAACTTCTAACTAGAAATTTAATCCAACAAGAGGACCGTTATCTAAAAGCCAACAAACTGTAAATATCAACAATTTCTGAATCAAGTAACAAATGTCCTAAACCACACTATAAATAGCCACAACCATCTGTCTGATTTGCCCCTTCTCCTCATTACTTTAACTTGTCTATCTCCAAGGACACAATCTCACCACGTAGCATGCCTGGTTTCATCGCCTGCCTCTTGCAGCAGGAAAGCAGCAGCAAGGGGCAAGATCCCCGTAAGTGACCCCCTCCCCCCGGCCCAGAGAGCTAACATTACTAAATCTGACTTCCACACCCGATCTCAAGTGCTTATCTATTACTTCCATCACATTCCTTCCACTACAGCTGTTTGCTATCATTTAACCACATTTTATCTCATTTCACTATCTCTTTCCCTATCATTTGGGTGGTGTTTTCTTGTTCTTTTGGCACTGTCTTACAAGGACTATTTTTAACAAAGCTGTAGAAACACAAGCACATTGTATCCACCCATTCTCCCTAATTTCCTTGCAAACCTTTTCAAAGGAAAGTTTACCCAGGAAAAATAATTTTCATGTAATGCTATCAGGTCCCACCACTCGTATGGAATCTACTACTCCAAAGAAACAAGTTACTAGTTAGAGGAAATGAAAACTTCAGGAGTGATGAGGACAAAAGCTAGAAAATTCCTTAGCAGGATGGGGGGTTGTCCATAAACACTGTTACATACAGCACAGCAGTTTGTTGCAATTTTGAATATTTGTGAAAAGCGGAGAAATGCCAATGTCTGCAAATCTGCACTTTTGCCACAAGAATGTTTGTCAGAAGCAGAACTTTCTACAGCAACATATGCATTGCTTGCAAAGACAACATTCTACTCAAAACAAAAGCCACACACACACACCTTCCAAGCTCATGCAGCCTTGCTGCTTGCTGGGACAAGGACGTGCATGGGCAGTGCTCAGCTGGGCTCTGCGGGGTCCCAGCCCCCGGGGCAGAGTCCCCATTGCCCCCCCAGGGGTGACAGATGGCTGATTAAAGGGAAATAACATCCACAAGGGACAGTCACTCCCAACCAGTCAGAAGATGTATGGTTAAGGCAAGACACCAGTATGGGAGGCAGTTCAACCCCTGCTTGCCTCAAGCAAAGATATGGATTTCAGTGCCCTGCACATGCATTTGATCAAACCCTTTGCTATTTTTGGATGGGCTTGTCCAACACATAATGACAACTCTGAAATGTCTCTGTGTCAGTCCAGAAAAATGCAGAACGAAAAAACCCTGAAGTTTAGAACTTGCAGAACAGGAAACCCTGTCTTGTCAACTCTCCCAAGCAGCTGCTAGAAGAACCTAAGAAAAGGAAAATCAGTAATTTCTGAAAAGATATGAAAATAGATTATAATGCCATAAAGCACTGTTTGTGAATATTTAAATGAACATTAATAATGTCAGTACTCATCCTAGTTAATTATTTCACAGGGCATCATGAAAGTCTATTCTTACGATAATTTTTCAATCTGCAGATGTCAACGTACTGTAAACAGAAAGCAAGCATTAAAAGTTAAATATGTAATCAGCAGATAAGCATCTAGGGGAACCTCATATTAATCTGTTTTCATGCTTATTTGATATACATAGCTTACTAATGATGCTTGCATAGATATAAATACTGAAGTCCTCTTTTGCCTTGAATGAGGAAGATTATGTAATAGAGGCAACAATAGTTTCAAAAGGTTCAAGGAAAATAATTAGAAAATCAGAATAAACATTAATATTTGCCAGGGAAAGCAAATTATAGGCACTGTTAGGGAGAAAAACCTTGGAGAGGCAGTACCAGACCAGTACCTAAGAACAGATTAAGCTGCCTGGCCTACTAACTCACATATATAATGAGCTTGGGTGTGTGTCCCCTGAACAAGCACCCCAGAACACAACAAAAAGGTATTCTACCTGGCCATCACATTTAGTTCCACACAGTTAATTAGAAGGATAAGACAAAGAGAAAATAAAGAGAGGCCCAGAGAGGAAGCCAGGAAATCACAATGGGACTGATTTACAAGGTGTTTCTTTGAGAGAGGGTCGAGTGGAAGTAACCAACAACTACAGAGCAGAAGCCAAGCACAGTAACACTGTGGCATAAGGCACCCCAAGTATTCCAATATCACAGCAGGCAAGGAACCAGAGCTAAAAGAAGCCTGCCTCTTAGAAACTAGATGAATTACAGGAAAAAATTACGGGATACTAAGACCACCACACTAAATAGGTCCTTTGCCCCACAGCCTCCCAAGAGTAGCTGGATAATCTAGCACTGGAATTTGCATTGGATAAAAGTACAACGAGGAGCACTGCATCTTTATCTCAAGAGAGAGAAACTGTCCGACCTCAAATTTCCATTATTCTGTTAAACATTTCCAAATATACAGGCCAACAAAAGGTTTCAGAAGGAGCACAGACCAGGCCTTTAATTAACACTGCTCATGCTTCAGGTGTACAATTTCTAAAAGCCACCCCGTAGCTGCTGCACCCCTACCACAAACCTCTCACAGGGATCCAAGAACATTCATCTGCAAATGGTCACAGCAGACGTTAACGCCTGATGCCTGCAGAGATGGCCAAGAATTTTGCACCTTCCTGAACATGACTCTGCAGCAGATAAATGCTGTTACAGCTCATGGCAATGCCAGCCACGGCTAATTATAACTTTATTGAGATGTTTTGGCAAGAGTCAGAGGCATTCAAGCAAACAACTTGTGATGGGGTTATCTGCCATTGATAATACATGACTTCTGCAAAAAGTCTAAATACTCAATTTCTTTCCTCCTGTCTAATCCATAGCACCAAGCTTTTGAGGGATACCTGGGGGAGGAGGAAGGATGGCATGCTGTTGAATGACATGATAAATATGCAAAGTGTTACCACTTTTAATGCACTGGCAAAATTTCCTAGGTCCTGTAAAATAGATTCTTTTTCTCCAAAGCAATATTTGATATCTGTATCAGCTATGAATATATGTCAAGATATTTATGGGCCTCCACTGGATGTATAACACGTGAGGTTATTCCTATACATAGCTAAGCTAGTAATTTTCTACACAGTATTTACTGGATGCAGTGAATAGAAATATGATTCAGTTACTAACCAATTTCTCATTGAATCATGGAAGTTAAAATAAAAATTACTCTCTTGTTCTCAAGACCACTTTGTTCAAATTCCAAGGGAACTCTCATTAAAGAACGTAACATCTACCACGCTTCTCAGAGCGGTTGTTTGATGTCACTGTAGAAAGTAAAATTAAAAAGATGGGAAAAAAAACGCAACCCAATAAAAAAAAACCCAACCTGAGAAGCGGTTTGTGTTTGTGGTTTGTTAATCAAGAGACTCAAGACTCTCTTAACAAAGACTGTACTTTCAAGGAGAGCCATAGAAAGAAGAGATGGACAGGAAGACAGAGACAAAGAAAGGAGACCTAAAAAGGAAACCCATAGACACTTCAGTCTCAAACATGGCCAAATGAAAACCAACAGGGCTACGAGCAACATGGCCAGCGTTAAGGTTCAGCACAGGGATTTTCTTGTAAACAACACCAAAGAGGAACGAAGGTTGCATTATTGATTGTTATTGGAGTTAATGCAACGTGCCCATCACTGAACTATCTGACAGCAATGGCTCTCGGCCAGCAGCTCACAAGTTCTTTAACCACAAGATCACTATCAGTCCTTTCATGCATTAATGAGCGTATCAACCCGATGGCTTTTCAAACGAAAGCACTACATAACGTGCCCCACAGCAGCGAAGGGGATCCGGCCGGACCCGCGGGCCTGGCCCCTGTGCGGGCGGGGCGGCACCGAGGGCCGGGGGCAACCGCGGCACAAGCGGCGCGGCAGCGGCACAACGGGGCCGCGCAGCTCGCCGGGGGCAGATTCTAACCGGGGTTATGAAATTGGTGACAAGTCGGGGCGGCCGACCCCCAGAGGCATCCGGAAAACTGCGGGGAGGCGGCGAGGGCGGCGGAGCGCGGCGGGGCCGCTCCCCGCGGGGCAGGGCCCGCTCCCCGCCGGGCCGGCCGCCACGTCCCACCCCCCGCCCGGCCAAGGCGGGGGGCGGCCGCCCTCGGGGGCAGCCGTACAGCCCGGCCGGCCGCTCCCGCTCGGGGAAGACGACAAGCCGCGGCAGCGCCCAGGGCGGCCGCTGCCCTCCAGCTGCGTAGAGACGGGGGACACGGAGGGGGAGCGGCCGCCGGAGCCGGGGGTGTGGGGGGGTAGAAGGTCGCGGGTGTTACCTGCAGCTCCGCCCGCTCCGCCTCCCACTCGGCGCGCTCCGCCTCGAAGCGGCCCCACTCGTGCTGCAGGAAATGCAGGATGCCCGGCACGCTGTATTGAGCCCGGGACGCCGAGAGCGGCGCGGCGGCTCCGGAGGCTGAGACTCCCCCTCCTCCGCCGCCTCCTCCTGCTGCCGCCGCCGCGGCCGCCGCTGCCGCCGCCTCGCCCGGCTCCAGCCCCGGCCCGCCCGCCGGCGGCGGCAGCAGGAGGGCGTTATTGTTGTTGTTGTTGCTGAAGAAGACGCCGGGCCCCGCTTGCTCGTCCATGGCCGGGCCGGGTCCGCCTGGCTCGCCGCCGCCGCTCCCGCCGCGTCCCGGCAGCAGCAGCAGCAGCAGCAACAACCTGGGCGCGTCCCGCCCGCCGTCACCGCCTGACAGCCGCCCCCGCCCGCTGCTACGGTGGCCCGGCCGAGACAGCGCTGGGGAGCGATTCGCTCCGCCGCCTCGCGCGGCATCCTGGGAAATGTAGTTCCGCTGGACGACGGGGCGGATTCCCCGATTGCCGCCTTCGCCCCGCGCCGCCCGCAGTTCCAGGGGTGGCGTTCGGGCGGCCGAGCCTCAGCACCGGGACGTGCGGTCCGGTCGGCTGGGCGGGGGCGAGGGAGCCGGCGGGAGGGGCAGGACCAGGGGCAGTCCCGTGTCTGCAGCGGGAGCACAGGTTAATGGTCACCTGCACCTCCGAGCGGGATTTAAAGGGCTTGGGCTCTCCCGCAGCCCGCCCCAGGGACACGGGAAGGGCAGGTGTCCCGCAACAGTTCCACATGCTCCGGTCGGGCCCTGCCCTGGAAGCCCCGGCTTTTCTGCTTCGTCCCTGTTCTGAGCAGCGCTCGGCCTCACACTGCCAAAAGCTGGAAACCCTGCCCAAGGCTACAGGGGTCCTTGAACATCTTTTGCAGTGTTGACACATTTTTCAGGAATTGCCACGCTGCCTGTTCCGCGAGGACAGGGAAAACAGGAGCCTGTGGGATTGAGGGCGGATGATACGGCAGCACTGCCCTCTCCCCATGGCACCGAGGGGCGAAGGAAGCGGGGCTCCCTTTCCACGCCATGTGCGCCCCAGCAGCAGAGCCGTGCTGAGGGCAGACGAAGGCGCCGCTCCATCGGGCTGTGCCGGGGCACAGTGCCAGCACGGTGTACGAGATGCTGTGTGCCACCAAGGCCGTGCCGTGGGGCTCCCGAGGGCGCTGGGGACGGGCCCCGCTGGTGCCATTTGCGCCCCTGGCCGTGCCCCGGGCGCAGCAGCAGCGCCCCGCTGCCTTCCCCGTTTCTCTGTGGCTGTTCCGAAACCACAGCCGCCTGCTTCGTAAACCTGCCCGCGGAGCTTGAGCCGTGCCTGGTGGACGATCTCTTCTACGAAAAGGCACTAAGAAAGCTGACACAGAGCATCAGGAGAGCAGCGAAAACACGGGACACGGAGCGTGATCTGGGGGACCTCGGCAAGGAACCCGTGCAGAATAAAGCTCACCCAGAAAGGAAGGAAACAGCAGAGAGAGAGATGAAAGATGTGAAGGGGAAGCAGAGCAAACAGTTTCATTAAAAAGCACATTTAAAAGGCCATTGACAAAGAAAAAGATGAAAAAGGACAGTGACAAACAACAATAAGCACTACGGCCATTTCAAGTTACTTCAGTTTTTTTAATCAAATGGAATTGGATGCCAAAATATTGTGTAAAACCACTGATTGTAACTTCAGTAACAGGAGCAAGCAGAGAAGCAAACGAGGACTAAACTGGGGAAGGATGTATACAAACGACAGTTGTGCATGTTGTAGACAGCCACACAAAATACAAAGAAAAACCTCTCCCTTCTCTATCCCTCTACATCTATCTAGAGCCATTTTCCCTTCTGCTAACTTTTTTCTATTGTTCTACTCATTTCTTACACTTCCCTCCCCCCTTCTGAGTTTTCAGACATCTTGCCAAGTAGAGTCTAAGCAAAACTTGAAAGTGCTGAGATAAAACTTAAGGTAAACAAAACATGATTATAGACAAATTTTTTCCAAGAAGTCATTAATTCCTAGACTACCTGGTGGAGGGGAAGGAATCTAAAACAGGTTATAAACTTGTTTTCTGTTTTACTTGCAAAATGTTTGTGTTGAATTTTGAACTGGAAGAGTTTCCTTAATACTTTCAAATGTTAAACTGGTTCAGAACATCTTCTAAGCAAAATAGATTTGTAATGCTGGAAAGACTTATTAGAAAGGGATGTATTTAAATCAATTTAATTCCCACTACCCATAGTAAGGTGAAAAAACTAGTGAAGTTACTTTCCTTCTCATGTACAGCACATTTTTTTTTAATTCTGCATATATCTTTACTCCTGTAGAACAATGGAACAAGATTTGATTAACATCTTTATGGAAAAAAATATATTAGAGTACGCACCACTTGCTGTGTCCTCACGTTAGTAACAAAACATTCACTGTGAAATAAAAGCATTTCTGATTTCATGTTAAATATTTTGCACACAGCCAACTTACCATAGGGCAGAAGAGCATTGTCTTGACCATTTTGCATAGGTACTCAAAGGGGTATTAGATAAGGTCTTAGAGGAAAATAGAAAGCCTAGAGGCAAGTAACTATGCAAAAATAGTGATCTACAAATATTTTAAGCAGATATTAGTCCTATTCAATTCTATTTACTATCCCTTTGTTATATTTGAAGTTTGCATCTGAAATATGCAGTTTTTACAGAGTATACAGAGAAACATCAGAGATGAAACTCAGCAGGCCTAGTGGAGACCTCTGGTTATGTTACTTCTCTCTATAAAGCAAAATGTATAGAAAGATCCCTACAAAAGCCCATAAATTCAACAGCTGTGTCAAAAAATTCATGTCAGTCAGTCTTGTATACACAAGAAAATACATGGTTCCACACTTCTGCCAGTAGGAAGGGTGAGGCCTGGCAGCAGACAGACACTGCGAGTCCCTGGCTGTGCACTGCAAGGTTAGCACAGCACTTGAGCCCCAAGCCCCAAAATCTGCACCTCAGATGTGAGGGGAGCCACATGCTTTTGAAAATAGCCTGGTAGGGGAAGGAAAAACTGCAGGAGCCTGGCTCTCACTTGTGTTCTGCCCCCTGAGTCAGTACAGTGAAAGTGCTCCAGTACCTCTGCCTCCAAAGTTGATCAAGCACTACAGGTACGATGTATCCAGAAACTAAAATCTAGCAGGAAGGTTCAACACCTAGGAGTCTGGACAAAGGGCAGAGCACTGACTCATCACATATTCAACCAGTTGCTGGCAGAACAGGGAGACTGCAAACACAGAGCACTTTACAAGGGCCAAGATCTACACCTACAAAAATGCAGATAGAAGGCAGTTCTCTTTATAAACTCAGTTTCCAGTGCATTCTTTAAAATTTATATTCGAAGAGATAGGGGATTACATTCTTTGCATCCTTTATTCATTTTCAAGCATGGAAACGGATTTGAAAGAGATACACACCACATAAATAAGGACAACTCATTAAGACAGCATGCTTGATCATTCACCTTAAGAAAGGCTGGAAATTTTCAATTCTTTTGTTGTGGGGTTTTGGGTTTTTTTTCATGCAAGCTGAAACAATCTATGAAGTTCCTTTCCCTGCTATTTTTTTTAAGGAAAAATTCATATTTCTACACTAGAAATTCCCCATGGTGCAGGGTAAGCACTTCATAACAGTTTTTCTTCTCTCCGTCCCCACTGTGTTAGTGTGTTGGCACAATGGCAGGATAACAATCACCAGATTTCAAAAACCACTGGAGGGTTTGAGATAGCTTTTAAAAATAAATAAAACTATTTAGATACAGAATACTTTTTTGGTGGATAATTTATAACAGAAATTCATAAATATGACCACAATTTCCTAAAACTCTATACAAATACAAGTAACACCACTTCCCTTGTAATGCATGGATTTCAAGTAATTACACAAAGCTCCATTAGACAGCCTTTCACATACAAATTACACAAAATTAGACATGTATGCAGGGATAATGTAATGCTTCTGACTACTTAATGGTCCAAAAATAATAAAAGTAATTCAAAAAAAGCTAGTTTTCAGTTTAATTGTCGGGGTGGAATGTACTGTGGGTGGTGGTTGCCTAGCAGCTGCTTTTGCTTTGCTGGCCTGACTTGCTCGGACTGCAGTTTCTAGACGTGTTTTCAATTCAGGAGCAGCTCCCATTACTGTCTTGAAAGCATGTGGGTAAAGTGGACCAATGTGCATTAGGTTCTGAAGTGCAAACTCGTGAAGATCCTTAGATGCTGTAGGTGCAGAAGCAAAGGCATTTTCATTCAGTAAATAGGAGATCAGAGTGGGAACGAGAAGGGCAAGCAACTGTACTCCTAAAAATGAAAAAAAATGTAATTACTATATTAGAGAATGAAACAAACAAAGAACATTATCAGTTACTAGACAGATAAGGATAATATTGTTTTCAGAACTGACATTAGAAACTGTAATCAAAAAATCATCAAATTAAAACAACTGAAATGTAGATGGCTTCCTGTGCTTTGATCACACCAATCTGTCTTACCAGGACTGGGTTTAAGATTTCTATCATTGTTCATTAGAGTCATGTTGATCCTGATGCTTATTTTGAGATGCTTTGGCACCATCCAATTGCAGACCATTGATGAAAGACTGTAAAATGTAGAGTGCCTACCATATTAAAGGATTTCAAAACACTTTGCAGGCAGACAGAAATGTTATGCACTTGAATCTAAGTATCTGCATAACTGAATGGTATCAGTACGCAAATGTTCACAAAGAAGTCAGGGATAGCTATCTGCTGTTATTTATGTTGTATTGGTCTGGGAGATCCTAATCCAAAAACTAGCAGTGCAGCTATACTTCAGCTACCATGACCTAGTAAGGCCACGGCCCAAAACAGCAAAGGGATCAAGAGGGTTGACCTTAAGAATAAAAAAGGCAGCTAAACTTAAGCAACAAGGCAAATTTTTCTACCTAGAAAGAATGTAAGTGCACCTTTGAAATGTGTAACCTGGTAATTGTACATTTTAAGCTCAGAGAAGTTAAAAATTATTGGTAACGCATTTATCTAAATTGTTTTAGATTACCAGAGTATTAATTATTTTCCCTTAAAGGTTCTGACTAATTCATACTCATGGGGTGATTGTCTCCAGCCAGCAAAAAATCAGATGTTCTGTTTCCTCATTTGTTTCAGTTACTCTCTCATTTTCATTTCACATGTGTTTCAAACAACTGTTCCAGAAGTAGAATGAAGTTCAAGAAATTTAATATTTTATCAACAAAGAGAAACTCCAACAAGGAGTGTGTTGGGGTAAAAAAACCACAAAAACCAACCAAAAAAACCTCAAAAAACTGCTACACAAAACCAACAGTAGCATTTTTACATGGAACTTTTTCAGCATTTCAAGTCAAATGTCAAAGACAGCAGGTCTTAAGAACGCACATTGTTTAAATTGAAGAGTAACTAACTCAAAGATAAATCATAAGTAATGTATTCTATCTAGTGAATCTTGCTTCATCTACAATCAAGATACTCTGACCAGTACAGTTCAATTTCTTGAGCTCTTTGGATAAAACTTGTTGAGCTGGTAGAAGCAACCTGATAAAAGTCTACTAAAATAATTAAAGTTAACAATGAGAAAAAGTAATTTAAACAGCGTGAAATACAAATTTCCAAACAGAATAAAATATCACTTGTTACTGCAGTTCATGTTTAGATTTTTTTTCCTGCAATCACCAGAAATGCAAAGGCTGCAGCATATCATGCTGTATATGCCATGCAAGTTCATGTATACAAAAGTCTAGCACTGGAATTACAAAATCATGTTGCACACGCAGTCCATTTGTGACCATGCCATTAAGTTTCTAACTGCAACATTTCTAATGTTCAACATTCTATTTTAGCATTACTCATTTCTCTACAAAACCTGAATACTTACTATTCTGCTCCTCACCAAGGGCAACCAATGTTTCAAGGACTTTAATTCCTTCCTGGACTGCTAAAAGCTCCAGATTGTTGTTTGGGCGGCTCCTTTCCACAGCTTTCAACTTCTCAACCATGATAGGGGCCAAGGAGTGAATATATGGAGTTGACAGGGCTCGATTGGTATGTTGGAACACAGAAAGCAGAAGCTGGTAACACTTGGCTTGAACCTAATCAAATCAAGATAAATACATTGTCCTCAAAGTTACTTGTTAACTCAGGGAATCTAATAAACTCTGTTATCTCTGACAGGAAAAAAATACTACTAAATGGGAAGGAAACATACTAAGAGGAAAGCAGCAACACAGCCCATCTAATAAAGCAGTATAGCCCAGTGTTCAATAAAAGGAAGGCAAATTAGAAAGAACATGCAGATACTAAGTAGCAGCAAGAATATAAACTCTGAGAAAATAAAGGCATAGCTAATGTCATACAAGTCAGTCACACCAGTTCACAGTGAACTACATCCTTAAGTCTCAGAACTACCAGCTCTAATAGTAACTTAATCTTCAAAATCGTGATATGCTATTCCAATTCCAGAAGGGCAACACAGCCCATAAAAATGATTCAGAACAAAGTGATCTTATTGTTCTAACACAAGCCAAGGCTGTAGCCAAAAGTGTCCGTCCTTGCTTCTCATTCTCCATTTTGTGCTGGTAGTAGTCTAGGACTATATGTGTAGCCATACTACGAGCTGATCACAGAATGCTCTCCTTCTTGTCCATCTATTTTATTTTTCATCCTCTCCCCCTCTGTGGAAAGCAGAGATTATTAAAGCCATGGTTTGGGAAAATGACTCACTGATGATCTTGTTCAGATGAATTTATGAATCCATTTTTTGGGGGATACAAAGATCTTCCTCCAAAATCCCACACAAATAACACAGAATTTTTGAAAAGGTGAAGCCTCACAACAAATATGAGATAAAACATTGCACATGTTTTCTAGCTGCACTCAAGTCCTAACAGGATGAGTTATCAAGCACATGCTGAACAGAAATGTTCTAGAGGAAGTACTACTGCACAAAATGATCTGTGAGGAGATCCAGGGATTACTGGAAACATAGATATATAAATAAAAATATTGAATAAAAATCATAGAGCGTAAAAACTACTGGTAAGAAAACACAAGTTATGCAGCTCATATTACTGTTAATTCAATGGTCTACAGCTGCAGGTTTTCTATACAAATATTTAAGGTCAGAAATAATAACACTTCTCACATAATTTATATGCTTTATAACAGAGCTCCACAGAAAAGTGTTTTTCCTTAATGCCTGACTCACCATCATCTTTGACCTTTTCAACAAATTTTACCTCTATCTCTCCACACTGTTACAAATAATTCTCTTTCTGTCTTTCCTTAAACTTCATTCCTTATTAGCTGTTAAAGATTAGATTAGCCTTTGAAATATGGAGCAGCCATATTTCAAAAGAGTTTTATGACTGCATCTGACAGCAGAATTTCATCCAACCTTTTTTTCTTTGATCTGTGTAATATAAAACTTTGGACCATTGTGCATTCATGGAAATCTACAAAAATTTCTGAAAGGTAAAATCAGAGCTTCTTCAAAGCATAAGAGTCACACTGTCATGCAAAACTTGCCCAATAGCATTGAAACACTTGGGTCTCTCAACTGAGTTATCTTGTTGGAACAAAAGGGAATTGAGCTCACCAGACTTCTGGTTATTACTATACATGATATTTGACCTTTTCATGTGGTAATAGTTTCAAAAATACTCCTATATTTCTTTTAAGCCATCAGTAGTTTCTTAGGAAGAGACTTCTCCTTAATCAGTTCAATGCACTTAGTACAATCACGACCATGCTTTTATCACAAACAGGTGTGTCATTACTGACTGCAACAAGGTGCATTTTACATTTAAAAAGCCAGAACGAACACACGACAAGTATTTCAGAGTATATGCTCTGCACACTGGTGAGAAGAGAGTGGACACCATCTGGCTGCTGTCCAAACTGCTCTGTGTGTTACAAAAATAGTGGCAAGTTCCAGCTGACGGGCAGCTTTCCAGCAGGGCAGTGGGCGACGATGTGCTTCTCTCTCACTGCTCATGTGTTTATACAGGGCTGGGAGAGAGTACGACACAAAAGCTTCGCTTGATACAACTGACATTTCCATTCACACAATAAAATTCTAATTTCCATCTAGAGTCAGGCTTCAGAATCAACTGAATTTTATGTTCATGCTGGAGAACACCTGCCCTGCTATGGGGAATTATCAGTCTAAACAGGATTTTAAATGCCTCACTATGACCCTAAACACATCCGCAGTTTTTGCGTGTTTTTCTCCTCAGGAATCTCTGCAGTGTTTCCTTGTGGAAACAGATTTTTCTCCTTAGCTCCCACCTGCAGATTTGTATACCCATTCAAACTGATACATACGTGGCTGGAAAAGTTAAGCTTAACTATCCACACAGTGACTGCATCAGCCTGCTTGAACCAAGTCAGTCTACAACTTTTTAACTTTCCTCTTCAATGACAAAATAATTCAGAAGGCAATTCAAAGGCAAGCCAAAGGGCAGAAGTGAAATCATGAGACAAATGAATCATGATCTCTAGATGTTCTGATGGTGCCACAAAATTGTATCTTTGCTCATAAACTGAGTTTTGTATGAACACACAAAATAAGCACAGGTTTTGCACAAAAAAATATAAAATAATCAGAAATGTGGGCTGTAGTTGATCAGAAATGTGGGCTGTAGTTTTATCTATGGGAAAAAAAAGTTTCTATTATAAAAGATCAACACTAATGTAAAAATGTCACCCCTCTATGGTAAACGAACTTTTTCATCTGATAAAACTTCATATACCAAAGGCTGGTATTGCCTTTTAAAAAGCTGAAGCCAAGAACCTGGCACAAGGCCATGAACACTTTATCTAGAAGCACTAACTCTGGGTTATTTTGCTCATGAGTTTCAATAACTTACTGTTGAAGATTCTAGTTATCTCAACAGCAGTATCTGCCCCTGAAGTAAAGGCATCACAAAACATCCAGGAAATGTGTTAAATATATCACAATTAGTTTTTGCTGGCTGCATATCATTCACATTCCTATAACATGATCTTACCCAAGGATCAGAAGAATTCAATGCACTTCTAAATCTGTTCATACATCCATTTTGTAAAGACTGCACTCCAATTATTTCAGTGCTTGCTGACCAGAGGAAGAGAGCAATAGCTGTAAGTATGCTTACTTCATCAAGAATAGGTTTAGAGGCTTCTGAAAAACAAAACCAAACATGCTGTTAGCTTATTCCAAAAAGGCTTTAGCATTTATTTAGTAAAAGCCAGTGAACACAGATAAACTCACAAAGAGGAAATACATGTACTTGAAATTATTTGCAACTGGACAGGCATTTACTTTTTACAGTATCATTATTGACTGTGACTGACAAAAATCTGAGCAACTCTATTTTAAACAGTTATTTTAATAAATTAAGTCAATCTTTCTGAAACTTAAGTATCAAGGAAAACATCATCACCCACACTTTCTCGGACCAAGTCATGCTTTGTTTTCAGTGTGGGAACAATAGGAAAAGAAGATATTTTTAGATCCTTTCCCTATAAAGATCTACTTCACTTTTTAAAATTATTATCTTCAGCTGATACAGCAGAATAAGAAATAGATATCCAGCATGGCAACAACTTTTACTTAACATGAGGTTTCACAGAACAGACTAGGTGATCTGACAGCCAACTGTCACCAATAGGAACAGTCCTACTTTAACCTTTCTTGCTTTTCAAATAGCCTGTATTTGCCATTGTCACAATTTTTTTTCCCTTGCACAAGGTCTGTCTTCACAGATCTCATTAATGAATTCATAAGAGGAACAAAAAAAGGTATATTTATATATAAACTATTATAATATATATCAAAAGCACTGTTCTACTCGTCTGGTTGGCCACATTGGTTCTGCTCTCCCCTGAGAGGTACAAAGAAACAACATATATAAAGTCAGCAAAAAAAAAAACCAGCATGACTGCCCTTCACAGATATAAGCTAGTTACTCAGCTGGCTTAGCCATAATGTGAAACTTTACTTCAAAAAACTACTCCAAGCATTTTAAGTGACAATTTTTCTTACATTATTTAAATTGTTTTAAATTTACATTATTAAAATTTCATTGAATGATGAGGTTTGAAATTGAATGCAGTAGACCTTGTTTAGATTTTTGTGTATATGATCCGTCACACTTCACAGAAGATTGGAAAGGAAAACACTCTTCTTGCAAGGAACCAAGAAACATTTCTGAAGCCTGCAAAAAGGCCTCCAGCCAGTGATGTTTCTGGAAAGAGGGCCTGTGAAATCTCTACAGTAACTAAAGGCTGGAAAACAAGAGCTGATGTGACAAATCAAATTAGAAGTTTGGCTTGGTTAACACAAACCTAGTGATCTTCCCCCCCCTTTGGACATTTCAGAATCATTTGCAATTACCTCCTCATTCCCCATCTCTCACATGAGTAACTCCATTCAAGCCTCTCTTCACTCTCTACAAATGGCTCCTTGGCAATGTAATGGGATGTTTTTCTTGCTGACTACCACTATGCAAATGGAAAATCCTTGTGTCTCTTTTTTGCTCACTATGCAGCTAAGACTGTACATCATTTTCCCTTTTTGAAGGGCAAGGCAAAGCACGTATGTGAACCATAAGAAGTGATCTGCAGTTCTCTGAAGAGACAGTAACCATTGTGCTGGTGAGTAACAGGGATTTTTTTTTTTGACCAGGATTTCTTTTTTACCAAAGAAAGCTTTTAACAAGGTTGTGACTATCCTACTCCAGTATGAACCTTGCCACAATTATCTGTGGCTGTCTTCCCACTCATTCCCTTTAACACTGACTGTCATTAAGACTAAATGACTTGTGCCAGCATAAAACTTGAGAGGCAGGGGCTGCCAGATGCATTGCAAAAGGGAAAACTTCTAACTGGAGGTAATGATCAACACTGTCAAAGAAAACAGACCAAACATCTGAGGTGAGAACTCCTGAGATGTAACTACCTTGTTAAAGCCAATGTGGTGCTTTTCTTCAACAAAATCTATTAAGCAACTGAGGAGTTTTGCTCATTCAGGTCTTACATTTAGTTACAGGCAGATACCATACTTGCCTTTTCATTACAGAAAATGTGTTTTTCTTGAATTTTAACTCCTGCACTGGGAAACCACTTACCAGGCTGAGAGTCTTCCAAGATAGATGCCAGAGTGCTGCGGATAAGACCTGTCCATTGTTTCTGAGTTTCATCAGTCTTGACTGTTGGAAGAGTAACAATAGTTTTTATCCCTTGAAGAGCTGCAGTGACTGGAGGTGGGACCTGATTATCTGCTGACTTTACAGCTGTTTCTTTCAATACCCTTGTTATCAGGAATAGGATAGTGGGTAAGATTGTCATACACCCTAAAAAAAGAAAAAAAAAAGATAAAATAGAATTTCTGAAGTGTCGTAGATAACCTCTTTGTCTTTCCCAATATGGATGTGTATGGTTGGAGACAAAGGAGATGAGATAAACTGCAATTCAGGTGACAAGTGATATGTGTTCTCCAACATTTTATCATCAAATTCATTCATCAGTACTGCTGAAGTGTATCATAACACAAGTCATACAAGCCAACAACTGAAAGGCTGCTGTCAGATCAGAAATGATGATTTAGCTACTAAAGCTTTGTCCTACATGGCATGTGATACATGGTATGTCATCCAGATTGCTAAGTACCTTAAAAAAGGATCTAAGTGTCACTAGGGTCCTATGAACAGCAAAAGTAAGAGGTCTGGAAACAAGTATCCAAACTAAGTTACAGCACTTTCCAAGTAAGATGGTGTGTGGCACAAGCCCCAGAAGCATAGTAAGGAAGCTGTTTGGATGTCTCAAATCCTGGACAAAGGCTGTAGGAGTTTCAATAACACATGCAGAATTTAAGCCCCTACAGGACTGAAAGAAGAGTGCTGTTGGGTTTAGGCACGCAAAAAATCAATCTACAAATCACTTCAGACAGTCAAGCCTCTTTCCATAGCTCTTCTGTGCTTCATTTTCCCACATCTGTGGAAACACAAATCCTGCCATTTTCCTACTTCTGGGAATGCTGTGAGGATAAACACATGAAGTAGAACAACTATAACAGGAAGGGGCTGCTCTTCAAAGTAACAGTAATTTCTGAGCTACTTGCAGTGGCCACTTGCCAAACACTGGGAGTAACACCCTCACTCCAGACAACATAGAAGTAATAGTTACTCTTTTTGCCTACCCCCTTCCTCATTACCCTGACAAAAAAAAAAAAAAAAAAAAAAAAAAAAAAAAAAAAAAAAAAAAAGCAGGAATCAAATAAAAACATGGCATGACTCCAACTCAAAATCTCTTGTTCCTTAAAGAAGTGCAAGACACAAATTCACAATTTTCTGTTTGAAGACAGGCCATGTTGTCTTTTGAGCATAACTTTGTCCAGATATGTTATTTGCAGTGCACCTCATTAGGGGATCAATTTTAAAATGTCTTTATCTATATGACTGGGTGAAACTTCCCAAAGATTCTTGAGACAACAGTTAAGCAATTTTCTCTCCAAAAAGCAAAAGTCAAAGAGCGCAGCTTTCCATGTAATTGTGTCCTTTACCCATGAACTTCACTCAGTGCAATTATCCCAGCTTACACACATCCTTTGTGACAGTCTTCCTGGGCAGAAGAAAGCTCCATTTAGTTTATAATCACATTGGGAATGACTGACAGCCAACGGCTGCAAGCCCAAGTGTACTACAGATGAATTGTGCTGGTTTTCCCTCAGTGGGATTGTCTTTTCATACAGCTGCTGCTTTCCATGAACTTTTCAAGAATTTAGTTATCTCCAAAACGTCTCTGTTCTTTAACAGTACGTATGACTAAAATTGCCCAAAAGGTTTCAAAAGCATGAAAAAAGGGGGAAAAAACCCAATAAAATCAGATTGGTACAGAGCTAATTTCTTCAGCAAACCTGCAGCACACATGGCAACTAAATTCAAATTTCCTTTATGTTGCTCACTGGAAAAGCCCGAATTTTTATTTAGGTAATCACCTAAATACACTTACTAATAGATGGCACTTAAAGCATTCACAGCAATATATTTAGTTTGTTTTGAGCATCATACCCTCACTGTGCTACCACTCACACATACTCTGTTACAATGCCTTACTTACCTGCTGGAGAACACAGGGACGGCAGGTCAGACAGAATATTAACAGTGGCAGCCACAAGACGAGCACTCTCCTCAGAGAGGTGGGATTTGGCAGCAACGTGACTTGGAGAATCCGACACTTTTGAACTCAGATGGGGCATGTGTCGTACCAGGATAAACATGAGCAATTCCATGGCTGCAAAGACTAGAGATTTTCCAGGCACAAGACCACCGCTCTCACCTCCCTCTCCCAAAGCAAGAGGATTTTCTTTTTCCTCATTATCATCTTCATCTGAAAAAGGAAAGAAATGTCTGAGGAAACAGTTAAGATCCCATACCAAAGACTACAAGACACACTCTTCACATGAAGAAGTTAAAAATCAAGAAGAAAAAGTTGCTTTACACTAAGAGAGGAAAAACATGGCTCATGTCAGACTAAATGTTTTAGTTAGAATGACTTAAAGGAGTTTAAAATGCCTCAGAAGTATTGTGATTGCAACAATACTTACTAAAAATCATTCTGGAACTAGAAAACAAATGTAGTCTTGCACAAAATAAAATTACAGTTAATTATTTTGCTTCTCTTAAAACTGAACATAAAATTAACAGCAATCAATGCCAAATAAACAGGACATTTTTTTATTTAATTGCTATTAATTAAATGTTCCACCCTAACAAAATCTTATTCTAGCCTAAATTGATTATGAAATAAGAGAACAGAAAAGCACTGTAGGATCTATGTCTGAGTTCATGATTTGAGTGTATTCAGTTCAAAAAGTCTCTCTTTTGATGGCAGCTTGGCCAGCTGCAGTCTTTCCTTCTCCCATTAAACAGCAACAGAGATTCAGTAAGTCAAAGCTGGCCTGAGCTACCCCTATAGAGCTCCTATGAATTTAAATGATTGCTACTGTTATCACATTCATCAATCTGAAAAAAGCAGCTTACTGGGCTGACAGTAAACAATTCCATTAATTCATATGAAGGAACAGAGCCTGCATTTTCAGTTGTGCTGGTTCCTCAAGTTCCAGCAAAATCTTCTCCCCGTTTTTACATGGAAAATGGGCAAAAGCTATCAGTTGGGTTTTTTTATCAACAGTACATTGTGCCAGATTAAGATAGTAATTTTCCTCAATAAGAGAATATTCTCTGGAGTTTACTTCACTTCTTTCAGGTAACAGAAAATCTAGCAGACCTACCCAAGGTAACCAGGTATCAATGAACTATTTGCCAGGTTGCCTCTTGGAAACTAATTTACCTAGCCAAAGATGGAAACAATATATCTAATATGAGATTCTTAAAGAAATGGTAAAGGGATGATTGAACAGGGAGACTGTCTCTTAAAAGGAAGATGTCACTAAAAGCACCTCAGAAAGTAGCTTTCAGACTGCTGGTCAAGTTTTGAGTATCTCCAAGCATAGAGATACCACATCCCTTGCTGGGCGCCTGTTCTACTGCCTCACCGCTCCCACAGAGACAACTTTTTTCTTGTACCCCATCTGGATTTCCACTGCTGCACTTTGTGTCCATTGCCTCTTGTCCTTCCACCACACGTCTTTCAGAAGATTGGCATTGTCTTTAAATCCCCTCTAAGAAGGGAGATTGCTATTCTATCCCATATTAACCCTCTCTTCTGCAGACTAAGTAAGTTCAGCTCTCAGCCTCTCCTCATAGGCCACACATTTTCACCTCCCTAAGCAGCTTAGTGGACTTCCACTGAACTTCCTTCATGTTTGTCAACATGTGTCTTACTCAAAATGAGGAGGAAGGGTGAAGAAAACTAGACACAGCTCCAGATGCATCTACATAATTGTATCCTTAATTCACTGGCCACGCTTTTCTAACACAGCCCAGTAACAGAGTCATCAGCACTGCACAGGTTTCACACCAGAGACTCAGACACACAAGTCCTCATGTGGCAAATGTGCTATCCGATCTGTCTGCCCACCAGCCTACACCAATGCACATTCCATCCCAAATGCAGGCTTTGCACTTGTCTTTCAGCAGGTTCTCAGACCTGCAGTTCAAAATTCCCCGAAAAGGCAGCAGCACCCTCCAGCACACCCACCACTTGCCTAGTTTGGTATCATCCACAAATCTGCTGAGGGTACCTTCTCTCCTATCTGTCCTATGCACTTAACAGCAGCAGGCCCAATACTGATCTCTAAAGAACATCAGTTGCAACCAGCTGCCAGTCAGACTTGAATCACTAAACTCCATTCAAGCGCAGCAGTCCAACAAACTAGTCTCCTACTTCTCAGTCCATCACTCCAACTTGACAATGATACTGCAGAGTACTGGGTCGAAAGCCTTGCAGAAGTCTAAGTAAACAATATCCACCACTCCACCTCCAAAGCCAGTTATTTCATCACAGAGGGTGATGAGACATTAATTGCCCTCAGTAAGTCTGTGCTATTTCAAATCACATTCTTCTACTTCATGTACTAAGAAGTGGTTTCAAAAGAAATTTACTCAAAAACCTTTCAACAAGCACAGCAGGCTTACTGGCAAGTTCACTCAAACCCCACCTCACATCTTACTCAAAGTTAGTCACAGCATTTTTGCCATTCATTGGAAAGCCTTCTTGAGCACCACAGCTTTTCAAAGATGACTGCAACAAACTTAGCATGTCATCAGCCAGCTCCCTCAGATGCATCCCATCTGGTGCCAGGGCATGGCTGGCTTTTTTGTGAGTAGTCCCTAACTGGATGCTCACCTGCTGTAGCTAGGCTTTCCCCTAGGCTTGCTCATTAGACACAGACACAGGAGTAAGCAAAGAAGATAACAGTGCCTCAGTTATTCTGTTTTGTCATTAGATCTCCCAATCCATTCAGCAGCAGGTTCAAATTTCCTCTGCTGACAACGTATCTATAAAAGTTGTTCTTGTCACACTGGATGTTCATCATCAGTCTCATCTCCACCTAAACTGTGCTTTTCCAGTTCCACTGCTCCATACCCACAGAGCCTTCAGTAGTCTTCCTTGGCAGCTTGTCCCCATTTCCAACATCCACACACCTCCATGTCACATTTGAGCTCAGTCAAAAGTACCTGTTCAGCCAAGTCAGCCTCCTGCCATGATCATAGCGAATGAGCTTTATTTTGTCACCAAGGATGAATGATCCCTCTTTGCTCTGCCCTTCAGGAAAGCTTACCACAAGATCTCATCTACAAGCTCCCTGCACAAGCCAAAGTCTGCCAAGTCAGGCCAAAACTTTTGCTCTGCTGCTCGTTTTCTTTCTTTCCATTGAAATTATGCCACAGCTGGTACAGACAGAACGACCATAAACCTTCAGGACCATTTCTTCTGTATAAGTGCAGAGCAAACCCACTGAGCCCCACCTTTATTTGGAGTGTCCAGCATCTGGACTGAAAAAGTCTGTGCTTCATACACTTCTGAGTGTTAGCCTCCAGCATTGTCACCCTTCCACCACATGACTGGATGGTAAAGCCCCTCTCCCATAGCTTGACTGGAATGCTTCTTTGGGCTGGTTTAGCATGGCTTCATTCACCTCCCTTTCTTCAGTAGGCAGCCTGTGGCTCCTGACTGGTATCACCCTTCACTTCCTTTCAGTGTTATCAGTTTTGATCTGTCAAAGTAGGACAGCTGGCTCTTGCCAGATCTTCACAGTGTTCTCCAACTGGATATCTGGAGACAGAGCCTTTTGTTGCTGGAAGTCACATTATTGCAGCCGCCACCTTCATGCAAGTGTCATCCTCCAGGGCCATATTCCAGCACAGCCTATGGCTGTCTCTCCTTCTGAGAAACATGGGACTTCAGCTCCTACACATGCAGGACCTCTGTGAAGAACATCTCATTCCTCCATTTACCTTTCCTGACACCACAGAGTCTGCTCACCTTCACAAGCATTTCCTTCATGTCTCACAGGTGAGACCAGTGTCACTTCCAGCCCTGGCTGCACAGACAAGCCTCTGGAGCACAGGCACATCAACATTTTCATCTGAATTTCAAACCTGGCCATTAGACCTCTGATGTAGCAGAGGTGATTGTCCCTCCGTCAGCAGACTGTGTTGTTGTATGTCACTACCATCATTATGCTGACTCCAGCAGTCCTGCACAGTCTTGAGCAGCACTTCTGGGCAGCATGAGCATGTCTTTCCATGCCAACTGCCTTGCTCCTGTTGCACACCCTGTTCCCAGAGCTCCTGGCAGCTGACACACCCTGAGTGCCCTGAATGTCAGTGAAGTAAGAACCCAGGTGCAAGTCTGCTCCACTTCCTGGCAAGATCTCCTGGGCAGGCAACTTTTCATACTGGTTTCAGGAGCAGTTCACTCACCTCATGAATGTCACCTGTGCCAGGGACACACCACAATACCATGTACTGGTGGCTAAAACATTAAACTTCAGAAAAAAAGGTAAATGACGTGCTAAGGAGGCAGTCTGTAGAGAAACATTAAGGAAACTGAGCGAGGTATTAATAAGGAATGTGCTGGGTATAACTTGCACCACTCTTACTCCAGAGAAAAGAATGAAAATCATGACATGAAATGAGAATGATCAGAGGAAGAAAAAACATATCTTATAAGAGTTAAGAAATCAGCAGGTATTTATGAACACAATCAAAATTATCTGTGGAATACACAGCATTTTCCTCCTCAGTGTAACCATACTCTAATGGTAGTATTTTTCCAATATGAACACCTGTTGCCTATTTACTCTGCAAAGCAAGCTGTGTTTTCAGAATCTTACTTAGCGTGTTCCTTTTTTCCTGCAAATAATCTTGAGCTGCTCTTACTATCTGCTGGACAACTCCTGTAACCAGTAGCTGGACTGAAGGAGGATCCCAGGTTAGGAGGAGTCGGTGAAGCACACTCAGGAGTTCAACACCAAGGAGCTGCAGTGAAACAAAATACATAGAAAAACATTAATTAAGACTAAACAATTCCTAATTATTCTGTCACTTGCTTATGATGAACAAATACTTTTCTCACACAAAAAATAATTACAGCTCTTGTAATCATCACAGATGAAAAACCAAGACATAGAAAAAGCTGATTGTTACAACATGCTCATACATTACCTGATCCTCTGCAATATGGATCCTGGCACAAGGGGAATCCAATAAAGTGTGAAGTGCTTGTAAGCAAGATGTAACATGCTCTACAGGTTCTTCAGGTCTTGGGGAACACAGAAACTGTATACTAACACCTGAAAAGAGCAATAATTAAAAAGAAAGTTCATATCACCATAAAATCAAGTCTTCTTTTTAAAATTTTTGTAAGTATAGCAGGTTTTTCTCAATTCTTCTTCCTTTCAATTCAAAGGGAGCCTTTGCAGAAGAATTATATTTGCCTCCTCTTCTGCATCATGTCTTACCCAAAATTTGGCAGGATAAATAATACACAGCAACAACAAGCAATTTAAGATTACTGAACAGAAATCCATACTCTGTTCTAAAGATTTGTAAGTCAGATATATGAATCCTTCAGTTGTAAACTGAGTTTCATTTTCTTGAACTCCTTTAAATGTAAAGACAAATGAAATGAAGTTAAGCTCCAAAAATCACACAATATTCATCTTATACATATGAGACTTAAATCCAGATTTAAATGTCTGTATCTCAGCAAACTGCTGGCATTCCTCAGAATAAGAGATTACATCCACCACTTGAAGCTGTTAGGTAACAACAAAGGGAAACAGTGAATGCTACTCACAGATGAAAAACTGATGCAAAAGCTACTCCATGTGACTTGCCAAATATCAGTCTCTACTAAGCAGTGTTTTTATAGGGGTGTGTATTTTAATTAACCTCACAGCTTTTGCATCTTTGAAGCATAACATTTTGTATCTGCATTATATTACAGTGTAGAACAGTTCCTACTCATTTTATTTAATTACATAAATCACAATAATCACACTGACAAATATTCTGTCAAAGCTACAAAGAACACTGAAGGCAGAGAGATAAGAGGGAGGATGAGACAGAGATTTTCAAAACTTTACTGTCCAGATATGTAATGAATTTTAAACTTCACAGATTTCAAGGAAAGTATTTTTTCTAATTTTCATCGCATTTCATACAGTTAATGTGCTGCTACTGAATTCTAAACTTGCAACTCTTACCCAAAATTAAGTGCATTCGATCTTTGTTTATCTCTGGCAAAGATTTAGTGGTAGGTGGAGTTCCAGGTGTCTGGTTTAACATGATGGATGTGGCACGTTTCTGAGAATTGGGCACTGCTGCAGCAGTTTCTTCTGTAGACTCTGACACGTTAAATCCTGTACTGTTTAGCCAAAGTGCCACTGCATGTAGAATGGGAGCCCAGGAGTTTCGGTAATGCAGTCTAGCTGTGTCAATAGTTTCTGGAGTGTAAAATGCTCCTCCTGTTAAATTAACAAAGCAAAGGTAAATTCTGAAGTTCTCTGCAAGTAACAGATAAAAAGCATGCACTCTAAATTCGTTAGTATATGAATTCCGGGTGTGTTTGATCACAAACATAATCAGGTGTAATACTTGTTAGTGGCAGTGCATTCCAATTCTCCCTGTCTAGTAGCAATATTAGTACCTCCCATGAGAAAGTGCACTGGCCTCAATAAAGCAGTAAGCAGAGAGCAAGAAAGGCAGGCACAGTCATCAGGTCTTGCAGCATTTTTCATATAGACCATTCACTCTTAATTCAGTAAAGAACTGTAAAACAGTGTCTGCTCTAATCTCAGGGGCTATGTTTTTCATATAACCAACATATTTTGGCTTTTGATACCAAAGTATTAGAGGTGAAGTACTCTTAATTCTACAAAGACATGGTTTTAATGATCTCAGTGATTTGAATAATGAGTATATTCATTGCAAATTGAAGGAAAAAGATTCAAAGTTAGAAATATTGCTATTACATGCTCAGGCAGAAATTAATCACTTGCATAAAAAACATGCATGCGAAATAATTTATAGAATAATTATGAATGTCCACCTACAGTTTTCTTTCTGTTTTGCAGAACAAAACAAAAACCAAAAAACCCAAAGAAATTTCAGTGCATACCATCTGGTGGAAGCTGGGTAGCAAATTCAGCTGGTAAAGTTAAAAGAGCGTAATCTTTCAGCGCAGCCAACCAGAGACGGCTCAGTGCAGGCAGTTCAGGTTGTACGAGTGTTATCAAACTGTCTGGTGGCAACTCATCCACGGTACCAAAATCATCCTCATCCTCCTCTGTGCTCTTTAAAACACGCTTTGGTTTGGTTTCTGCTTCTTTCTTAATTTTCATGGCAACAACATACACCTAGGAGTAAAACATGTCAAAGTATGTGCTGTGAGATTCTAAAAAGAAAGGAAAGCAGCAGCCTCTCCCACATGAATGTAACAGGTTCCACACAGATAAAACTCACCAGAAAACTACTAGTAAAAAAGAGATTTTCCATTTTATTTAAAGCCTTTCTTTTATATCTACCAGTTTATATATAATGCATAGGCTCATAAATGGGACTTTCCTAAAACAATTTGGCCACACACTTTCTTCCTTAAAATGTGTCAATTATAAACACTTGACAGTGTTAACTAACTAGCTAACTATTGCACTAGTTAACTAACTGCAATATTTTCCCAGAATATATTTTAAGGTTGTTTGACTTAAGGGGTTTATGTTTTCTTGTTTGTGTTGTTTTTTTTTTCAAGTTTAGGAGCAGTAAGAGGGGAAGAAATTCAAAATCTGACAGGGTATGAGTGTGTATTTTTATACAGAAAAGCGCAACAAAACAAAGAACAATCAAACCCCACTGCAAATACGGCTCAACAGAACGGCAGAGAAGATACTGAGTTTAACACATCCCAGGAGAAGAACTGCAAGAGGTTAGGAGGAAGGCACGTACAGCCACTATGAGATGTGAGGCTGCTTTAGACTGCAAAACGTTTCCAAACCTTTCCAGATGTAATGGTCACTGTTTACCTCAGCCCAGGCTTTCAGGACGGCGAGTTTTTCCATAGTAGTGGCACTCTCTCGGTACAGCTGGCTAGAAGATCCCTTTCCTGCTTGCACTTTATCCAGGGAAGAGACAAGAAGGTTGTGAACTCGGCGAAGATCATTCAGGTCACTTACAACCCCACTTCCTATCCAAGCGCTACATACCTAGACAACAAAGTTTAGAATCATTCTAAACTAGCAAAAAAAAAACCCAAAAACCTTATAAATTAAAAAAAAACCACCAAAATTAAATTAGTAAGAAAACCAAACCCAAAACAACCACCAGGAAAACTTAGCCACTGTCTTCCTGCTTAAGACAAATGAATCAGGTTTTCCTCTTTTTTTCTCCCCACCCATGACAACAGAATTGATCAGGTGAGTGGTTATAAAGGCTATATTTGCAATGCATATTACAAGGGAACTTAAGAGACATGGAAAACATTTTTTTAATTTTTCAATGCTCCATAAATAGGTTATAATGATTTTTTTATTCCATTCCCAAGTGTCTGGTCAATTCATTCAGGTAATGAGTCCCTGCATTCTCTATGAAGAATATACTGGACATCAATCAACAAAAGTCTGTCTTTAAAACCCCTCACATCTCAAATCAATATATAAGGCTCCACATTAGTGGGGAGCTTTGAAATTATTGCTGTCAAGAAAACACCTAGAAATTATTTGAAAGACTAAGCTATGATTTGGAAACCACAGTTCTATACCTAGAACAATCTATCCACAATGGTGGACAGACTGCTGGGCGTCTCTCAACTTTTCATTTGAATTAAATGGATCCAACAGGTACTTAAAATAACAAACATCACACAGATGGGCTGCTCCTGACTACTGCTACACATTGGCACTTGTCCTCTGAAACACATTCATGCCAGACATAATGCAGGCAACAGAAGAATTCTGGTGCAGCTGCTTTTCTACAAAGAGAAAAAGGGACAAATTCTTTCAAAAGAGCTGCTCTTATTCTGGAGATCATTCTACAAGGATGATGATCAGAAGCAAAAAGACTCACAGAACTCAAGCAGTTCAGGCTTTACAAACTCTTTTTTCAAGGCATTTTTGACCTAGCTCCAATTTATTTATTTTGCTTTTAGAGAACCAGTTCCATGAAATCCTTTGGGGAAGGAACTCTCCCATGACCTGGAATGATGGACATATTTAAAATAACTTAAACACAAAAACCAGAAGTGTCCCAAACAGGTACAGGACAAAGCTGTTGAAAACTTCTCACAAAACACTTATTCATTCACAGTAGGAATAAAATCAGCTTCAATCCTGCTGCTGAGCAAGTCAACATCTGTTTCACTAATGACATAAAACTATAGTAACATCCAATTCCTTCAGGGAAGCTCATCTCTGTCCATGTAACTTCTAGAGAGAATCAAATATCCAAACCTAATCTCCAACCATTTGATCCTGTAAGTGCACACATCTGCTTTGAAATTGGTTGAATAGAGAAGATTTTGAAAAGTTAGAAGGAATGTTAGATGTTTTCACACAAACTGCCTCTCCATTTAAACGTGCAGAAACATTCTGTAAATCAGGATGAACATATTTTTTCCTACACGTAGACACCAAGTTACGTTGTAATTGATCTATCCTTGCAAGTTCTGCTGAAAATTAAGAGTTTAAAAAAACACTACACAAAATCACACTCCCAATGATCCAAATTTATAAACAAAACTCAGAAACACAGAGTTATCATTTTAAAATTTATGTTTGCATAGCTAACAAAACTGCTGCTTTAAACCACAGTAGTTTCTTTAGCTGTGAAAACCACATACTACTACAGCGATGTTGCTGAGTTGATTTACATTGCAGTACACAAGAAAACAATCCCACACACGCAAAAACAAAATCTTCTAGCAAACTTTCACTAACAAGTTGTTACTATGACTGTAATGAGAATGCTCAGATCTTCTAAATTCTAAAATAGAGCATTAAAGTGAACGGAAGTTTAGTGTTAAACGGTAAATTATCAGTAATCCAAATATTTGATCAGACTGAAAAACATCAAACTTCTACTGGTCTCATTAAGCAAACGGATTTTTTCTTTATTCTTCTTCTTTCTTGCAGGATTGACACAAAGATATAGTTAGTTCCAGATACATTTTTTGATGTAGCTCCCTAAAAGGACTTCTGCACATCTGAGGAACAAAATACATTACTAGGAAACTCAAAAAGATCTTGCAAAAACATCACAGCTTAAGTTTACAACATCTTCCAGCCATTTGATGCTACTTCTCTCTTGCAAAGAGAAGGAAAATTAGTTTTGCTTATAGTATGTGAACAGTTTTCACTGTACCTGACAGGCCTTTGCAGTTATATCAGACGGCGTATCTTGGGAAAAAGCTGGCCTCAGAGCAGCTCCAACCTGTTGATAAGAAGAAAAGTTAAAAATCCAGCTACAATAATAGGGGCACACTGTTGTTTATTCACCGTGTTTAAGGCTCAAGGACAAGTACAGAACAAGCAAGACAAGATTGCCAAATCTGGCATTTACATCCAAAAATTATCCTTGCTGTCTAGCAAACATTTGCAATAGTATTCTTTAAACATCAACAACAAAGTCTTAAAATACTTTTTTGCCTGCTTGCCCATTGCCTTTTTAAGTCTCAACTACCTTTGTGAAATACATGGTATTATCTTTCCTCTGTTAATGAGTATCCTTTTCATCATTACAGTGTTACAGGTGCAACTTCTGCTGAGGATCAATAAGCCAATGACAATTTGATGTCCAAAGGAACAGCAATGTGAAATTAAATGTTTATGGTTGGCTTTCCATCAAGTCTGGAAAGTGACCAATACTGACTGAAAAATGCCTTTTAGGCAGCTGCTGTAAGGCAATATTTTTCTGAAACAAAAGGAACCAAGCCCAAGAGAAAGAAGCAATGGTTACAGCACTACAGAAGGAAGGAGAAAAAGGCAGGAAGTGAAAAGGATGAAAGCCTGCCTTTAAAATGTATTTGGAAAGATCTTGGAAGACAAAGCGAAAACAAAAGGGGTGAAAGAGTTAAGCTATGCAACAAAAAAAGCACAATAATATCCCCAAATATATCTTTAATTGCCCACTTCCCAGTGTTACACTTCTGTAGTTTTCATTTAAACAGAAGTACATTCATTACTTCCCAAGAAAACAGATTTATTGGATTAAATCTAGAACTGAGTGAATATTTTCCAATTCTTAGTTCTACAAACTAATAGCCACTTTTGCCAAAAACTAAATGTAACTTACAATATTTGGCTTTCAAGCTACTGAATTTTAATTTTATCAGCTACTAAATTACAATAAACAGAACAAGAGTCAAAAGTAAAATTTGAAGAGGTAAGTAAGAGAGTCTCTGCAGCACATTTTCACACACAGAAAAATCTCCTTGCAGCTTTTCATGAAATTACAAAATGTTCCCAAAGCTAATACTGGCATATTGGCATAAATACACAATTTCCTGAACTTATGAAGGAGGTCTCACATTGGCCTGATACTGCTCCAGTATCACATGGCCTGGAAACTCTGGCTCAGGAACAGATGCAAATTTCTTGATAATGTCCTCGAGAGCTTGAAGGCCCGCCATCCGTAGCTGGTTGCTGTGGTCAGTGGCAGCCATGAATGCCATTCGGATAAGGTCAGAGAGATGGAGCACTAAAAAGTCATCTTAGAACAAAACAGAAAGAACTGGTTAGTAATTTAAAAGACAGCTAGCATGATGAATACTTGCAACGTTTTCCTCATTGACATGCATGAATTTTACCTATTTGTTCTCAAAGGTCCACATTTAAGGCAAGGAAGAAGCACAGAAGAATGTAACCTAGCTTTCTTTCTTGTTTTCCACTTCCCCTCCCCCCTCCCAAGCGATTCTATGACTTCTATTCCTAAGACAACCTTAAAAACTGAGCAGAAGTTGTGTAGAATGAAGTATGTAAAAGTGGCTAAGTAGCTTAGAATATATTAAAACATTTAGTAAAGCTAATTTGAATGATCCCCCAAACACACAGAAAATCTTCAAGGCAATTCCTGCTCCTGCTTGAGTCCTATGCTCACAGTGACCCCTGCTGATGTCAAGCTTGAACACCTAAAACTGAGTATGCCTCTAGCTCTCCTCCCAAAAACCACATCTAAGGCTGTAAGCATGCAGACGAGAAAAATTCATAGCTGGAATTCATAGCATTTCTGAAAGGATTATTCTTCTCAATGTATTCATTTTATTTCTTTTCTTACTCTCAATTTGAAATTACCATGTGTTGTAGAACTAACATGAAAATAAATTATTTAACAACACTTGCTGTGACTAATGAAACCCACAAACCGCCTAAGCTATTTTCAAGTCTCAAGGTAAAAAAGGAAAACGTTTTTGTGGCTGAAATTTTTCAGAGGCACACCAGCAAAGAAAAACTGAAAATCACTTACAAACTACAGTGATAAAGTCTGCACTTACTTTTTCAGACCACCAGAGACAATAGAAAAATTTGAATATTTTAGAAGCTGCATTTGTGGGGGGGCAGATGTTTGCTGAGTTTTCCTTTTTACAATGATACCAAACACATCAAAGTTCACTTTAAATAAATAGAGATAAAATTCTCCAGATGATAATATGCAATTCTCTGCAGGACCCCATAAGCAGCAGTTATTTCGTTATTTTCTTTGTAATACAATGCTATGCCAAAATAAACTTCTCTGAAATTGTTCCTTCCTAGTCTTCAGTGGCCTTGGCCTCAAATCAAATCAAAAACCAGATTCTCACAAAAGCAATGCACAGTGCTGGATTCAGGCAGCACTAAAGCAACACAGGGAAAGACCTGATAACTCATGGATATCCTAACAGACACCCTCAACAACACAGACATCAAAATCCATTAATGTCACACATTCTAGGGTGCTGACACTACTCATCCTACATACACAAAGTCCTCATGAGCACTACACAGGGGAAGCCAAACAACCACAAACACGGACAGCTCAAGGACAGACACCTCACACTATCTGAAAAACATTTCTTCACAGAACTACTATGGCATTTGGGATTTTGATCTCGATTTTGATCCTCTAATTCATAAAACTATCTTTGGAACATGAGCTTAAAAACTGAAACTTATCCCTCTCATGGATACCAAGAGAACGAACTTTATAAAGTCCATGTCTTTTTATAACTCACTCCCACATCTCTCTCTCTTTGCAACCAATGCCATAGCAATAATTGCCTAGCTTGATCCCTTCTTTTTTCTTTTCTAGCATCTCTTCAGATCGGAGATGCTAAAATAATCTCAAGTTTAATTCATTGCAGTCATGACGTTAAACTCTGAAAACACTCCCAGCTTGCCCTTAGCTAGAAGTTTATTGCTTCTGTTTCAGAATTGAGAAAAGCTTTGCATCTCTAAGGGCTTTTTTTCCCCTAAGCAGACCAGTCTATGTTCCAGAAAACCTCATTCTTTCTGATCATGGTACTGTAACTACTGTGGTTATAAAGACACAGTTTTATTGACTTCTGCTGGGCATTTCCTTTGGTTTTAAACATTTGAATGAAAGAGTAAGTGCTTATTATTTTCTTTTTCTTGGTCATGTAATCTTCAGCTGTAAAGAGGTATCAAAATCAAAAACTGAAGAACGAAACCAAAGCACGCACTTACTTTTTGGGTTTTTCAGTCTGGCAGAACGAGCCAGTGCCAGGTCGAAGTGTGCCTTGTTGGCGTTCTCACACAGCATGATCACTCGGCACAGACAGTCTGCTGCGAACACGCGAGTGGCCCAGCGAGGCGCTACGGAAGGCTTGGACTTGTCCTCCTCACCCAAGCTGGTAAACATTGTGTCATCATCCATCTCATCCTTCTTCTCCAACTCCTCATCCTTCCCTCCTCCCAAGGGAGCAGCAGTGCTCATGTCTATGACACGGAACAATCACAAGGAAGAAAAACACACCACTGTTAAAATCCACAGAAGGCAGTTAAGGACATGAGTTCTTACCTTATCCTGAGATTCAGAACAGACTAATTCCTCTGTAGAAACATTTGACAAATGTCCAAAAGCAAGAGCATATCATTAAAATAAATGTTTTTCACCTCTGTTCTGGGTTAAATTACCCCTTATTTTTCTTACATGATATAAATTCCTGTAACATTGCTTTTCCACAGTTACCAACTATAGCTAAATCCCGTATCTAAATTGCCCAGCTTTGTAAATTAACCCATTAAATTGCCAGTAAACAGAATAAGGCTCAGAATTAAAAGAATTATCAGGCTCAGAATAAAAGAATCAGCTTAGCTTTGAATTTTTCAGCTCCCATTTCAAGTGGAAGTTAAAAAGCAAGTTAAACTGAAAGACAATTACAAAGCTCCATGCCATGGGACAGCTATGCAGCCAAGTAGGCCACTGATAGCTCCCAAAAATGTGATTAACACTGAAAAGTCCTTTCTCTAGGTGTAGGTTTGAGACTTCATTTCAGAAAATAAAAATTATTTCGGGGATCACATAAAAAACCAAAAGCCGAACGTGGACCAAAAAATACCAAACATACATATACACTCCTGCTATTCAGAAATGAAAACATAAATCCTCAGTGACAAGGCCTAAACTAGCAAAATGCCAAAATACTGACAAAAGTTACGCCAGCAATAATTAGAGGAGAATTAAAGGAAATTACTGCAATGTATGCTTCTTAGAAACTAAGGCATGCTCCTTAGTCTAAATTTAAGCAACTGAAGAGCCAAGACATTCAATAAAGAAAAAGGCTATGGCAAATCAGGGATGATGCCAACTCATAACAATGGCATTTTGAGAAGGCATCCAGGACCACATGTGGCCAATTTGCAAACCTCTGCTTAAAAGCAAACCACATTTTGGTCATATGCCAGTTAGCTGGATCAAAGGAGTTCAAAGTGAAGTTGCTGGCTCACAGTACACCTAAGAGAAATTTATTTAAATATGATTTTCTCCAAGACATGTCACCTACTAATAAATAAATAAGAAATTGGACAACCATGTTTAAAACTTTAAGAGCCATCCCACATGAAATAACAAAAGGGCATGCCAATTTAAAACTCAGGAAATGAGGTCTTTCTCACTGGGCAGATTTGTGGTAACTACATTACATAAAGAAATTATTGGTAGCATTACTCATCAGTAAATGTAAAGCTGGCAGCATTTAGAAACAGCTTCAGGATGAACTCACACATGCCAATAAATAAGTATAAATGCAAGGGAAATGAGTAGATTCTGCGTCATAACCATCCTACAAGCTGAAAAACAGGAATAAGGTCTCAGAGGACAAAATCTGTGCAAGCAAATCTGCAAAGCTGAACAACAAACAGAAATTTCATCACCATGGTAACCCATCATCACATCAGTAATTCAAAAAACCTCATAAAACAAAGCTCAGAACGAGTACAGGAGTTTTCTCTCTGTACAATCCTGATATATATGGGCTAAAAAGGATGGATATATGCTTTCACTAAGACACTGAAATGTCAGACTTACAAACACACCATTCTTCTCCATTGGAAATCCTACTTCAAGCAGCTAACTTTTTACTTTTATGAGCAATATTCTAAAACTTAACATCAATAATTCCTTCTTTCTGTGGCAGTTTAATTGCACTATAATCCAAGTATACAATATAACCCACATCTTACTAGGACAAAAGACAAGCTCCAAACCAATATTGCCAGGACACGCTAATGCTAAGGACACACTGTCATTTATGTGAACACGACAGAACGCTTACCACTGGAAGCTGCAAGGACATCCTTACAAAGCATGAGCCAGTGAGAAAGGTTTTCCACTGCCAGAGATGAAAGCATGTGTCCCAGAGTATCGTGGATGTCTGAGCACAGTTTCCGATCAGTCTCCCGATCCAGCATTCCAAACAGGACCCCCTCCAGGCCTGTCTCTGTTATATTGACCCCCTGATGCCGGGAATGAGCGTCTCGCCGAGAGCCAGCTCCTGGTGCAAAAGGATTCATGTCTGCAACATGACAATGAGGAAACTTTTCTAAAATCAGGAACTCAGCAACAGACTTGAATTGGACATTGTGTACCTGCTCACGTATAGTTCAATCAAAGATCACCAAGATGTTACTGATCATTTTCTGAATCAACGCTAGAAAGGTTCTAATACAGCAATTAATTTCATCTGCAAGGCAAATAACACTTCCAAGTATTAGCTAAAAAAGTAAAAAATAACCCCTCTCCTCAAGGCACATAGCCCATGAATTTGTAAAAAAGTTAATAGTATTGGACTCTAAAGACTCCCAGAGACAGACTTAACTGGTATCATTTGAGTAAGCTCACAGTTCTACATTTATATGAAGACTGTGCTGATTAACACTGTTGAGCCTCCTATTTTCAAAATAAAATGATACATGTAAGAATTAGACCAGCCAGCAAAGTCCATAGGCATTGCAGATGTGATGCTAACAAAGTATCACACAACCAGGCATCTGGATCAAACAGCACACCATTAAGTCAATTTTCAAAATAACAAGAGCTATAATACCAGAAAAACTGTAATATGCTTCCACTGTTTATATACTGTGTTCCCTATCTGATTGCCAGCCTTAATGAGAGAGAGAGGTTCAAGTCTGAATTTCACAAATAGCTAAATTATAAACAAAATTCCAGAGGTAAGCAGGGGTGTGGCCGTAAGTTATTGAAGTCAGAAGGGACAGTGAAGGGTTTTTTTCACTAAGGGTACAAGGGGCTTTTGGGCTTTTTCCCTTCTTTCTGAAGGCAAAGCACACGCATGCACACATGAGCATTCAATTGTTACAAAAAGGCAACATGAAGAAATACGTACTGATGCCACTGCTCTCTTTGTCTCCAGCATTTTTTGCCAAGCTCATGGCATATTCACACACCTCTGATGCTTCCCTCTGAGCAAGCTGTCGTAAACAGGCAACTGCAGCCCGGCGTAGCAGCAAGTGAGAGCTGCACAAATGAACCTGAAATCAAAACCATTACAGATGAGTGAACTGCTGCACCCCAGGATCAATAAATCAATGCTGCTACGGACTAAAAGCATTCTATTTTTCAGTTATAAGGCCATGTGTGAGCTGCTGGGAATCAAGTTCTGAAAGTTCAGAAGTGAGCACTTTTCATAATATACAAATATGAAAATAAACCTGACATACACAGAGGTGACAGCTGTGGCCTGGTTAAAGAGATAAAAGCTTAAATATTAGAACTACTGTGCCAGTGTGATTTAGATTAATTACAGTTTCCAGTTGGTTACACTCCAGTACTACTCTGCCTCATATTCTGCTACAGCTGTAAATCACATTCTTTTAAACAAAAAGCCATTATCAGGTGCACTGCACATGACAGCTATCATAAAACTTGCATTTCACGTTAGTAACAGAATCTACAGCATTAAGTTCTTAAAAGTGCCTCTCAGTAAGACAGTATCAGATTTCTTTGCTAGCTAACACTGGCTTCTAATTCCTCTGAATCACCTCAAGCACAAGCAAATATTTTCCTTACAGAATAATTGTGTATGGTCTCTATTTTTCTAAGAGGAAGTAGCTGCACAGAAAAGTTCATGTTTTTCCATGGTGGAAGAGGTGAAGAGTGCCCTTGAAGAAACTCTTAATTCTTTATTTACTTCAGGGTAATTTGGTATTAATAAACCAAATATCCATTTGCTTTCTTGGTATTAGGTTATTATGGGGATGGAAAATGCTTCCCTAAATGAAAGTGTTCTACAGTTTATAAAGCATTTTAACAGTACATCTTTATTCCACATATGAATATACAAGAATTTAGTCCTAAAAAAACAGGCAGTCTTTAAAGAACTTTTAAATATCACACTGAGGTTGTTTTACTGACCTAAAACACAGAACATTTGAGAGATTTATTAATGTAAAGGGTATTCCCTGTTTCCAGTTACAAAACAAATAACTACAAGTCATGAAGCCAATGCAGGAAGAAGAAATTAAAATAAGAGTGTGGAACTGTGTGATTTAATTTTGATACCTGGCATTAATTCCATTCTGAAGAGTTGGCTAATGGTGCAGGTAAGGCAGACCTTGCCTACCTAACTATGCATTTGCAGTATGAAGAAATGCCCAAGACAACTCAGAGGAAATCCTAACAAACTTAGTATAACTTGAAAATAAGGAATATGAGAAAGGAAAACCAAGAATAGCTTCCATTTAGCAGAAGACCATAAACTAGCAGGAGAGAAACAGTAGAAAACCATGGGAAAAGGTTTCAAAACAGCACTAGTTATTCATGTATGAACTTCACTGTCTGTAACATCACCCACAGGTATTTACAGAGTGAATGGCTGTAGGGATTTTCTGTCATGTTGGAGATGGTATTCATACTAAAGAGCTTACCTACTTCTGGGTGTGCTGCACCCCTTTCATGCAAAATTTTGTGAAGGGACAAGTGACAGATTCTGTAAACACACTGCACTCCCAGGAGTGCTTGGGACAGGGTGGGGCTGGGGTGTGCACCCTGCTGAGGAGAAGCACCTAATTGTGAGAGGATGCCCTAGGGAAAATGTGGATGGCAGACTGGGAAAAAGGTCCAATGTTTACATAAGTAGGGTTGCATTCCTTCAGGTAACACTGAGTCATCAGTGCCACAAAGAATGGAGCTAATAAACAATTTTGCAAAACATCTAATAGACATTAGGGAGAAGCTTTTCAAATTTCTCAGTATTGGACTACTGAACCCTCTAAAAATAACTTCTACAATAGTAACTATTAAAAAAACCTCCACCAACCTACACCAAAACCACACCCACACCACCTTTCCTCTTACACTCATATTTAGTATGTTTTGGGTTCAAGCCTTTGCCTTACTTCCAGGTTAAGCCAGGACTTGGTGAAAGAACAGTAATGAAAGAAGAAGGCAGCAGCAGCACAAGAATTTGTATGTCAGCCCCTAATACGCTGACAGTGGTAACATCAAAAACATCCAAAATCTGCTACCTTTTTCCATCTTGCTCAATTCCCTCTTTACATGCAATTAGTTGGAGCAAACACAGCATTTCAGCATCTTTTTTACGTAGTCATATTATTCATAAATGCTTGCTATCTTACATCACTGAGGGTGAAAGAGAATCAGCCCCTATGACTTCAGTTTGGAAACATGTAAAATGGCTTGGAGACTCCAGTGTTTTTGCAAATATAACTTGCTTGGCTATCCTTGACATCTTGCTAAATATCTCCTGTCCTCTGCTAAGCACGTGCATAAAACTTTGAGGACCAAAAGGGATGCATTTGATACTCACACAAAGACTGGGAACCAGACTGGACAGGTTGACATGCCGTGGTGCAAACATATGAAGCTGCTGAAGGCAGGATATAGCAGCTGCCTGAACAAGTGAGTCTGAATGGTCTTGTGTGATTGCACATCCCACCAAACAGGAAGAACGGATTGTTGAAATTGTAGCTCCGTTACCTAAAGATGTAAGAGAACATCCTTAACACAGCAAAACTTTTCTATCACAACTGCAGACTTTAAACCCTTGAGAAGCAGGAATTATTAAAGCTTCAATATCATCAAAAAAAATTCTCAGATTAACATGCAACTTTTCTGATTTGCCATGCAAATTAGAAACACTACAGAGTGTCTTAGTATCTCTTTTTTCCTCAGTTAAACAACGTGCTGTCCAAATGAAATTCTGGATCGGTGGTCTCCAGCCAGAATATTGTGAGACCATCTTCCCAGATCATGAAACCAGTTAATTATCTGAAGTTAGATTTAAAAGTCTCTTTCATTCTATATATGTATAAGCAACATTTTATGCACTGAGCCATTTCCTAAAATATCAGGTAACTCTTAGGCTCATATCTATGTATGCTGGCAACTTTAATTAGCTCCAATAGATGAGTTGCACTGCTCTACTAGAACAAGCATTTTAAAAGAACAGCATTTAATCTGAAGAAAAATCTCATTCTGTATTTTAAGAATCAACCCACATTCAACTAAAAATATTTTGAATTACAGAAATATAATCTGCAGAAGACATTCTACTTAAGTTGTTATTTTAAAAGTTAATCATATTCCAGGTCAAAAGGTTAATACACAAATTCAATTACACCATCTAGAGCTATTTCATAACTAAAACCTTCAGTCTAGCTATTAGAGTTAAAATTCCACTAGTGGCTCTCTGGCACTGTATCAAACACCACCCTATAAATATTCCTAAAAATCCCAGTTAGACAAAGTTACAAATCCACGCTTTTAACACCTGAGGCACACAGAATTTCAGACACAGTGTTTGGCATGACAAGATTTTAATTCTCTACAATAAGGTCCAGAGATTTAAGGATATCAAGAATGAATGGAAATGAGTTGTAGTTCACAGTATCATCAATTGTGTCAAACTTAAGCTCTCACCATCAGTTTAAAATAAAATAAACACATGTTAAAAAAATGGAGGAAAAACCTTGTCTCTTGTCCCACAAAAATACACACAGCAAAATATGCAGCAAGGGTTTCATGGCTTACCCACCATGCAAATTTACCATTAGCCAAAACACCATACATCACTGCAACTTCTTCACAGAGACCTCAAACCTCAGCCAAAAAAGCCTCAAGCAGTCACACAGAGGATCAAAGTGAGGTTGTTTGCAGGACTGTAAGTGAAACAGTCAACATTGCCTCCCCCCACCTACAACTAACAAAAACTTCTATTCTTCCATTTAAGGTTACAATATCATCCTTATACAAGGTAGATTTTTTTTCCCCTTCCAATTCCCACTAACCTTGCAGCTCAGGCCCAACAGTTGTTATTATAGCTCCAAGGCACCTGCCCAAGCACTGATGTACTTCTGTGTGTGATGGTGGGACAGTTAAGAGCAGGGTGAGAACCAGAGAGAGCGTTGGCTCCACATACCCACGGTACATCGGTCCACTGGAATCCACTATCAAGGCAAGGGAATGGAGAGACCAGGTCTACCAAAAACACAAAGGCATGGGTTTCAGTAATGCATTTAGGAAATTAAACTGGCTTTTATGCAGTTGGAGCCTAGCTCTGGACTTCTGTTCTTAAGCACATCTAATTCACTACTCAGACTTCAGGAGCTTTTCCAAATTTTCAGGACCTCAAGCAATCACCTGAGAGTTTAAATATATCTAACATATTCTTTGGTTATCAGCAGTTTTGGGGATAATGGAAATAAGGTGACAAAGAATTTGAGAAAAAATATGCTTATGCACTTCAAGGAAGAACAATATAAGCACAAACAACACATCTACTTAAAACAAAAAGGAAAAAAAAGAAAACTGACTTGAGACAGGAGAAAGAGAGAATCATTCCACTATAAAACTAAAGGCAGAGTGTGAAATGGGTAGCTTACAAAGCCCTTAGCAGAGATGGTCTTTTATATTCCATTAGGAACTGATTTTTATCACAAGCTGGAAGGTTCATATTTTCATATTCACATTTTTCTAACTTTCTTATTAGCAGAGAAATTATTACAAGAGAAAAAAGCAGTGTTCAATCAGTGTACTACAGCATGAGGGAAAAAATGGTGAAAGATAGACCTATTTCAGTTGAAGGTGAGTAAACAACAAAAGAGCAAAGTAATTTATTGTAATTGTCAAAGCAAGAAGCAGGCAAGAGGATGGTCCTTTGGGCAGGCAAGAGGATGGTCCTTTTGGATACTGATGTTTCATTAGAAATAAATTCCACTGACCTGAAAGCATTAGCTCTCTCTCCATCACATCCTACTAAATTATCTTATTTCAGAATTTTCTCACATTAAATACATGACTAAGATAAAAGAGTATTACTACAAAGCTAGACTCTTAGGAATAAGCTGGAAACCCTGCCTTTAAAATTGCTACTTTTTAATCCTCTCTGATGTAACCAAAACCCATTAGCACCAGCAATCATCTCACTACCTCCAGTCCTAATCCTGTGGTAGCACATTACAGCTTATCCTTTCATTCCTGAAAACTTCCATTATTCATACTTCCATACAGTTTCTGTATGGAGCCACATACAGAAACCACACTGATCCAGGGAGGGATGAGGTTTAAGAGCTTAGCTTTTCACAGCGGCTGGGTGCTACATTTTCAATGATAGGTAAGGTAGATATCCAGGTTCCTCCTGGACTTCCCCTTTATACTTCTTTTTTTTTTTTTTCATATAACATTAACCTTTCCAATTTCTTTTTGAAATTACTGGTGCACAATTATATGCTTCAAGTTACCCACTCATACTTGAAGTCAGGTTACATATGAAAATTGCACTTTGTCTTTCCTTAAATAAACTAAGAAAATTCAAAAGAGACTTTTTTAACATTAGCTCCAAAATCAATTAAGGAGGTTTAGCCTGTTTTCCAAAGTGAAAAGCCTTGTTACTTTGATTTTTTTTTTATCGCTCTGAAGAAAATAAATAAGAAGGTACTCAAGTACATGTTCTATCAAGTTAACAGTAAACCAAGGTGTAAGCATGTTTCTTTATAGTTACTGGGGGCTTCATCTTCTCAGGCTCTGGGTATCAAGTGCCCCTACTCATGGGTGGCACACAATTTCCTGCTGCTAAAGCACAATAGTCACCATTCAATATACTCATTTCCTTGCAGTAATTTATGAAAAGGATGACAAGAAGTTATTCATTATATTATGCAATTACAGCACAATCTTTGAAGAACAATAGTATATACTTGCCTTTACTCAAATTACTCAAAATTCCTTTTTTTTTTCCTTCTCAAGCAATTATTTTAGTGCTTTGATACATTTAATTGCTGATGGAAAAAAAAGTCAGCACTTTTTCCTCTAACATTCAACTTCTTACTGTAAAGACCCTGGCCCATCTAGCCCTCTCCTCATTTTACAACAGCCACAAACAGAGGTGTAAAGGAAAGTAAAGACAGACCATGACACTGACCTCTCATACTTCACTTGAGAGAGTAAAGACATTTTCTTCCAATTTTCCAGTATTTTCAACTTAAGAAGCATTCTGAACTGCAGTGTCTATCCACATCAGCATATGTGAAAGCTACTCTTTCAACAGCACGTTTAGTCCCCTTTCTACTATACCAGCAAATTTTAGCAGTCAAGTTGTCCTCTTGTGAGACTTCACATATGTATAGTCCACAATAGATAGAATCCCCTCCCTGTCTTAGACTTGGCTCCTACTGATTCCCCTTCTCTCCCCTAACTGCAATTTAGCTTGCAACAGATTTCTGTGTTTATAACACAACCCTGCAAAGCTGATGTCCTGTACATGTATCACATACACAGGAATTACTTGACAAAGGAAACTCCTGCTCATCACCTGAGACTCCAGTGACTACATGTCAGTCATCACCTAGCCATGAAAAGTTTCCTTTTAGGCAGCTAGGGCAATACTAACATATGCTGCTTTAAAGGCAGTTTGGAATATGCCCACAGTGCATCAGTCTGGCACAGCTGACAAGCAGACACGTGTCCTGAATTAACCTGACCACTTCCAACTGCCTCTCTAAATAGCTACAAAGTCACATTTTAATTACACTACATCTTTGGGATTCTGTACTCTGGGAGTTTGTAAGAAAAGATTCACTTTCTTCACGCTCCCTGGCTACAAGCTAAACTTGCTACATGTGACAACGTCTACTAAAGAGTATCTGAACAGGTGGTTTAATTTTTAATCTTCATCTTGAACATTTTAAGTAATTTTGTGGTGATTGCTTTTTTTTTTACCTGGACTTCAGGAGAGGTTCCATCTTGTGCCAAAGCCAAGAGAATGCTGACACTAGTTTTCAAATGCTGTCCAGAACCTATTCCACCAACATAGCGATGGAGACAACCCAGAGCCAAGGAATGGCCTGTTCTGGATACAACGTCTCGAGCAGATTTTAACCTATCAGTGTTTAAATATAAAAAAATCACATCATTCAGTAAGTTTGTTACACAGAATCTTTGAAGTACACAACAGTGCAAAAGACTAATAAAATTTCGCAGGTCACCTTACAAAATCTTGAGAAGCCTAAACAACAGCAGAAGCAATGTAATTACTTTATATTGCTATTAATCCAGGTTACATATAAGATAAGAGGTAAAAAAGGTATTTTAATAATTATTTTCTTTTTTCCTGGTCAGAACTTGACCTTTTAGGTGAAGAAGAACTTTGAGGGATATAGAAAAAGAATCCAGATTTTTATGAGTGTTTCACAGCAGACTAATTTAATCATCATTCCAAAACCACTGCAGTGAAAAGGAATCAAGAATAAAGAAATGACAACACACAATGAGAAATGACAAAGAAATTCACAGCTAGATCTTCCACTGCAAATCCAGTGTTTCATAGCTGTTTTCTTCTACAGCTGATTTTTATGACTTTTCCAATAGAGCCTTTTAATTTTTTAAATAGAAAGCCTTTTATAATGAAACTAAAAGAGAATGAGTAGCATTTTGAATTATCTAGTTGTATGAAGTTGAATGCATTGACTTATTGAGTATTTTCCACAATACTGCTTCTGAATGCACGTCACATACATGACTTGGCAATCAGAAGCCTTTTTGGTGGGTGAGGAAGAGAAATAAAAGAAGGGATTTGCTAATAAGGACAAAGAAAGTGGGGTTTTTTTTCCCTCTGGTTGACTGTATATGAGAGACATGCATGCTCTTGGCCATCAGTGAACAACAAAGTAAATGCACATCTCAAATATAAAAAAATTACTTGACTGTCAACAGAATGACAACCATTAATGACTTACAAGTAAATCTAGATAAGAAACCAAGGAAAGTCCCAGTAACAGAAATTCAAGGAAAGACAGCAAGGATGAGGTACTTTATTACAAGATGAAAGGGTGAGAAAAATTTAATTGCTCAGAGGTGAGAGAGCTGGACTGAGGCTATGTGCATGTACCTGGCCCAGCCAAAAACATGGGCTGCAGCCCTGAGGCAGTTGCATTCTGATTCACAAATATGCTGATGCCTTGAATTTAAGCAAGAAATTGGGAAACATACTGTCTTGTTGCTTCTACCAGACATCTTTCTAAAGACTCAAGATAAACAACAGAATACAAAAAAAAAAATACAGGCCAGTAAATCAGTTAAATTAATGTGTAAAGAAGATGTTTTAGTGCAACAGAACCACTATTACATAATTCATATTAGAGACATACTTAACATAAGCTGTACTTATCTATCTGAAACAGTTTAGTCACCTTCAGGTAACTCATCAAAAGCTGTTCACCAGCACATCTCACATCCTGAGTGTTTTAAAACTCAGCTTTTATTCCTCGCATGAAATAAATCCAAAGGAGAAGAATCTTTTTGAAAGTTTCTTAGATCTACATAACCACTGGGATCAAGCAAGAAAGAAGAGAATAACAAATACAGCATCTAGAAAAGGAATCTTACAAACTACATTAAATTACAAACTACATTAAATTGTAATTTTATCTCATTTTCTGAATAAAATCAACTTACTTATCAAAACTGTACTGAGCCATTCTAGCAATGAAAGAGGCTTCTCCGACCACTTGAGCCATTCTGCCAAGAGCTTCACCTGCTGCACATCTCAGAATTGGGTTGGGATTATCAAGGGCACCCATTACAAGCGTCAAAGCAGATTTACGAACTTCTTCTGGTCCTAATGTGCTTTTATTCTCAGCTAAACCCTACACAGAAAAAAAAAAGAACAATCCCAACATTCCAGTGTAGGGGAGAAAAAGAAAATATATTTGAGACCCATCATGTGAAAACGATGCACTCTTGCTTTTGTTTAAATTTGTGGTAGTTTATCCTAAAACACATTGGTTGAAAACATTCAAAACTCAAAATCAACAACATCCTGGGTCTCACAATGTCTGTGAGTGCTTTACCTATTTCACATGCAGGAAGACCTGTTGCACCAGTCATTTTTATCTAATGCATTACCTACATGCACTCTAGTCCTACCAAATCTAATCTAGCTTTACACAGAACACCTCAGGAAAAAAAAAAAAAGAGAAGTTTAAAAATCTGACAGCAAATTTCTAACAGGAAAACCACAGATCAGTTTTATTTCTACAAGAATCACTTAAATTAAAGACATTATGGATAAATGAAAATATTTTTTTCTTTATAATAACATCCTTCTAAACATTTATATGAACACTACAAAACAGTAACACTAAACAGTGCTTCTGAAGTTTCCTCTACTCTGGGAGAAATAATTAAACATGTGTAAAGTAAAAACATTGCATGTACTACAGAGCAAGAAGTCAAAGGCTCTACCTTATATTGTAATTTTCTAAAGTCCTCATTTCAGCTCAATTTTGACAGTTTTTGACCACTTGCCATGGCATGGGAGCTTCCAGAAATCTGCCTCAGAATCTACATTTCAATTTCTAGCAATGTAGATCACGTTTTTAAGAACAATGCAAAGAACTGAGGTGCTGTTTTGCCAATGTATTTTGCCAATCAACCAAAGACATGGAGCTCCAGCAACAGCTTAAACTGGGCAGCCATTGTTTGTGACTTGCTGTCTTACTTTCTGACTTGATAGCATCAGGTTGCATTTCTTTCAGGTTGTCTTTCTTCTTGCTCTCTCTCTAAAGAGCACACAGCAGTAGCTGCAGTCAGCAGGACTGGGCATAAGCACCTAGAATTCTGTGCAATAAGGCAATCAAAATGTAAACCCAAAGCTATTTGTGTATTCACTTACACAAGCCACATCTGCACAATACTCTGTGACCTGAGGGGTTTTATGAATATATATGACAAAGTACATAAATCTGTGAGTCCAGTTCAAGTAAAACCACAGGACTGAAGACGAAACAGTCTGAATACTACAGAAAGCTGACAACTGCAGAATGCTGACTACATGAGCCTCATCTGTTCCCTGTACTCAATCCAGTATCCAGAAAAAAATTCAATTCTGGAATTTTCAAATTTCTGACTTCTTGAGTAACTTTAGAAACATTCTTCTAACAGCCCTTTGCACTGAAGGCAAACTGATGGATGTGGGCTCTCATTACAAGTTTGCAAGTCCTACCTTCAAGGCACTAAGAACAGCAGTAAAGATATTAAGCTGCACAGCTTGCTGGCGAACACCTTTAGCCTGCTTGACACATTCAGCAAAGTGATCCAACATCTGTAATCTAAAACAAAGGAAAGAACACAATTGAAGTGACAGCCTTTCAAAACACAAACTAAAGCACAGCTGATAAAAACCACACAGAACAAAAGGGCCTTTTAAGTTCAGTAACAGAACTCATGCTTCAGGGGCTGCAGAAGGTATTCACTATAGGTAATAACAGCAGAGTTACTCTGATCATCCCTTTGCTGGTTCTTCTAGTTCATCCACAAATATTTACTATTCCTTGGAAGAAAACACCACCAAGAGAAGTGAATCTTCAGGTGCATTTGGTTGCATAACTAGAAATGTTAACTATGTTAACTATGGGGACCAGAGTGGAAAAATGCTGTCTATCCACTACCATTTAAAATAGTGCTACCCTTCATATTTGTTTTCCTGTTTCTATCGTTTTTCCCATTTAACCTCCATTCCTGCCCCCACTCCTCCCCAGGAAACATTACTGGGAGGAGGAACATTCCCTAGAAGATACCAAAACTAGGAGTGTAATGAATAATCTGTATTCTTAATTACTCAGCAGTTCCCAAGCTACATCTTTTCACAGTTAACAACAGGTATAGACCAAGGTGAATTACTGCAAGCTGGGGTCAAGTCTGTCCTGAACTTACTACAAAATGAGGCTGCTACAAAAAACCTGCTCCCCTAAGATTTGCACTGAAAGATGATTTTACTTTGAAATGCTTCTTAGAACTGCTTTTGCTCTGTGCTCAGGCACAAATTGCCTAAACTGAGTAACAAAATTAGTCCTGACAACTCATAACTCTGCAGAGGTAATGTGAAACACAAAGGCAAATACATTGAACTCCATTTCCTCTTTTTCATTGAACTTACAATTCCTTGCTGACTATAAATCAAATGGTCTTACTTGTGGAAGCCAAATGAAATTCAGTGGAGGCCTATGCTGTTTTCAAAGCTGATTTGAAGTTAATTGCAATGGGTACTTTTGGAGGAAATTTTGCTTGCAGAGATATTACTACTGTTAAATGCAGTATGAAAAGAGAAGAATCTAGTCTCCATCTCTGAACACTAATCTTCAAAAGAAATAAACCTGAGGATATCACTTTTTATCTAAAGTGACTACACATATTCTGGAATCCTGAGACACAATGGACATCAAATGCTAGAGTCTGAATTTAAGGACAGTTGATACCCAACTTAACAGTATCCAGAGAAACAAAGCATTAATTAGGTTTGAAATTGAACACTGATGGAAACTGACCTATGTTTGTAAGAGACATGAGGAAAAACCACACCAAAGAGAGCCACAGATGCATCAATGACAGATACTCCTAAAGGAAGGGGACCAGGCACAGCTTCACCAGCAGGGATGCGCAGATAAATAGAAGAGGGATCATGTTCCAGAGCACCGCTTCCAGAGGCACTGTTGGGCTGAAGCTGCAAAATGCCACACAACAGGAATACCTCTGAATACACCTTTGCACACAGAATTTGGAACTAGAGATAACCAAAACACACATGCAGTAGTTAAAACAACAGAACAGCTTATGAACATCTGAATACAAGTGCAGTATCCCCAGGCATACACATCAGCATTTACAAGGTCAGCTGAATTCTGAAGGGTCAAAACCATTAACAGCTAGATAAATACACAAACTATCACTTCTGGTATTAAGAGATGAAAATTAAGAGAAAAGCAGATTAATTCTGGTACTAATAGTAGCTTCTGAATCATTGAATATGAAGCACCATTTCAGAAAGGTTATTCATTCACTCTCTGAGCAGAGTTACAATACAGTGTATTAAATTATCAGTTTAGGCTATAATAATACCCTACACAGAAAGAATTAGAAACAGTACTAAAATTATTAACTCTCCTACTACCAAGGAAATACTTCCAAACCATCATTCTTTCTTGAAACACTATCAAACAATCATGTATTTTCTCTGAAGAAAATACTATATTCCTATCACTTATTTAATCATGAAACAAAATTAGAGTCTAGTAGGTCTATATTCTTCTTAGAAGGCCAGAAAACACAGCAAGGTTTGTTGACACCTCTATATCATGAAAAATAAAACATGACTAAGCACAAGAGAATCACAGAATGATAGAAAGTTAGGGGTTGGAACAGACCCTAAAGATCATCTAGTCCCTATGCTCCCCTGCCACGGGCAGGGACATCTTCCATTAGGAACAGGCCTTAACAGGCTCAAGGCCTTATCCAACCTGGCTTTGAACACTGACAGGGTTGGGGCATCCAAAACCTCTCACGGCAATCATTCCAGTCTCTCACCACCCTCCCAGTGAAAAATTGCTTCCTAATACCTAACCTAAATTCCTCCTTTCAGTTTGTGCCTGTTACTCCTTGTCCTATCACTACAGTTCCGGATGAAGAGCCCCCCTCCAGCTTCCCTGTAGACCCCTGTCAGACACTGGAAGGTTGCTCTGAGGTTTCAGTGCAACTTTCTCCTCTCCAGGACAAACAGCCCCAACTCTCTCAGCCCATCTTCACAGGGAGGTGCTCCAGTCCTCTTATCAACTTGGTGGCCTTCATCTGGACTTGCTCCCAACAGTTCCATGTCCTTCTTATGTCAGGGACACAAGAGCAGAGGGCAGAACCACCTCCTTTATCAAAAGCTTTTGATGCAGCCCAGGACTCCATTGGCTTTCTGGGCAGTGAGCACACACTGTGACAGACTACAGACCTCTACTTACCAAGAGCACCACTGTTTTACAGGCAGGAAGTGAGGAAAAAAAAAAGGGGCAGGAGGGAGTGAAAAAGCTCTGTGGATTGAAGACTGCACTGGTAGTCTACCATGTCCTCCACAACAAACAAAGGAAGTTTGTAAAACTCTTTTTTGCTTTGACATGCTGATCTTGGCTCAGAAACAGCTTTCCACACCCTTGGTATCAGCCTTGGCTTTTGGATCTGCTCCATCAAACCTTCTGAGAAACCCTCCCATTATTAGATGGCTGTTGCAGAAGAGGCATTTTCAACCAACAACACTGTCAACACCTTCAAATGAAATGTAAGATTTCTTACTACACCTGTTAAACCAGCTAAATCTTGTTCTGCTGTAACAGCACTTGCAATATTGATATTTTGAGAGCAGTTTCATTATAAAATATGTTAAGTGGAACCTATGTTTCTCCTAGTTCAAAAAAATCTATATGAGAACAACTTCTAGGCTAGGAAGATTGGTGGATGGGACCAATGGATATTGAGTTAGGGTTTTTTTTAAAAGAAATGAGGCTGGTCTACTAAGCACAACCCTATGAGTAGCATTATGCAATTTATATCTCAGCTGTAGGTGGTTTTTAATCAAAACAGTACCCTGTAGATGGGAGCACTTACATTTAACAAAGCTCTGAAATAAGACTAAAATCAAGGTATGAAGCTCCAGTTTTAGAAGGCTTCCCCACACACACATCACATAGACAGGGCAGATAATTCATTCTTCTGGCTTTTTGTTACCTGATCTTCAATTGACTTATGATCTGTTTCCTGCAGCCAAGAGCCAAGCAGAACACTGTCATCATAATGACAAAGAGACCTCAGGAGTGATGTGGTTGTATTAGCAGAGTTGTCTGTCAAAGTAAATTCTGCTACCAGTTCTCGAAGAAGTGCATTAAATGATCCTAAAAAGACAGACATTGAAAATAATCATCACTGCTTCTCAGCCAAAACATTTCAGCTAGTGATAAGAAGCTATAAATGTACCATTACTTCAATTTTAGAGATAGCTAATGGAGAAGTAAACCTGACAATACCAGAGCTGAGAGCAAGGCTTCAAATGGAAATGTAGGCTCTCAATTCCCAAATCATGGGTACTCAAATATCTAAATAATAGGTAAGGTTGGAAACCACTGGAGGTCATCTAATCCCACCCTCTGCTCAAGCAGGATCCACTAGAGCACATTACTCAGAATTGTGTCCTATTCTAAAGAACAGACTGGGCCATCCTTGCAGGATGACAATCCAGATGTAGAAAAAAACCTGCTCATCCACATGATCATGTAAACATAATGAATCAGAAAAAAACCCAAAGAAATCCAAAAAGTTAATCTGTCAGACCATGTGACAGTGCTTGGCAATTTACTAATAGCTGATCTGTGTAATAGATCAAATCAAGTTTAAAAAAGAAAACCAAATCAACCAACCAAAAAAACCCGAATGTAACCAAAACTAAACCTTCATTGTCACATTTGCTTTTCAGCACACTAAGAAATAAAGTTCTCTATCTTTTAAGTAGCAATTACTTAAAAAAACATTATCTGATCTCAGACCATGATCTCCATAGCTCTCAATCCCATAAAGGATTATAACTGCATAACTGCTATACTCCAAGTGTTACTCTGTGAATGCTTTGCCATACTCATACTCTGTAATTGTACTGTCAAGATGACATACAGAAGATGAGGAGTACAGGACAAAATTCTAGGAGATTCCTAGGATTGTATTTTGACTCTTACAGCTGCTTCAGAGATAAGCATCACAAGCAGAATTTTTACTTTAACAAAAACTGTTAAAAATGTATGTACCTTCATATGTCTTCGGAGGCAATAAAGCCAATATATCATAAAGCCTTAAACGAACCATAGCTGCACTGGCTTTGAGATGAGCTCCATGGGCTTTAATTACTGATGGAATGCTATAGAATTAAAAAAGAAAAGTAGATGCTAGAAATGTGGCAGTTACAGAAAAGAGTATTTTCAGATTTCTTTTCACATGATATAACTCTAGGCAAGGCAAGAAAACCGTGTTCAGAGAACTACTCTGAACAACATTACTCAATTAACAATACATTTTCAGAAGTAATTGTACAGAGAAAACTTTTATTAAAAACCCAACAAACCCACAACATACACTGCCATAGATCAGTGACATGAACCTCCTCAGAAGCCCCATTTTAATTACAGGTGGGGCGGCGGAAAGGGCCAGACACCAAACCACAAAACCCAACTCCAAATTAGTTCTAGTATTTCAAGACCAGGAAAAGGAAAAAAGTGAATGAAGAGCAAAAACTGCCTACTTACTGTGACATCATTGTCATGGCACATTCTATGGGTGTCATCAGTTTCCTGATCACATCCTCAGTAAGGAGCTCAGGGCAGTGAGCAACAAAGCTTCTCATAGCTAATAACAAAAGAGTTTGAATTAAGCTTTCACTGAAACAAACCAATATAAGACATAAACAAGATACAAATTCTGAGAATATCAAAAGAGCAACAATTAAAAATGTTTATTCAGAGACTGTGTGATCTGTTCATAAAATTGTATGTCAAAACCAGGACATACTGATGAAAATCTGACACATTTTACTCATTTTCAAAGAAAGAAGGGAAGTTACAGGAGTTCTCTCTACAATACTTGGGATCACATTTTGGTTTACTGTGCAGGCATAATCTCAAAGTCTGAATTTCTTACCACACAGAGCTCCAGCACGGCCTTCCAGTGTTACTTGCCAGGTGAAAGAATCTCCTCTTGCCTTCTCTGCTTCCAGCTCCTTCAGAGAACGTGGGAACACGTTTCGCCATAGCAGCAACATCTTAGGCAGATGGTACCGGACAACAGAAGGACCTATGTAAAAAAATAAAGTGACAGTATAAAAAAATGTGTATTGAAGTGTGAAAAATCTGCTGTGAAGGTTTTTGCTCCTCAAACTATTTTTGTCTTATTTCACTTCTCTTCCTTTTTGCCCTACTTGGAACAATGAAAACCAAATTAAATTCCTTCTCATTCCTAGGTTGAAAGTGGCACATAAGTACTATACATTACATCTGCTTGTGGGTATTTATCCTAAAACAGGAAACAGACTACCCTACCTACTGTCATGTCATACGGAACCATGGTCAACTGTCCTTTTACTGTCTTTTTATTCTGACTTCAAATCTTTTTATATTAATTTTGAAGGCAGTTTCTTTAGCCCAATCTAGCCTGTCCATAAAATAAATAGAAAAATAACTGATAGTTATTGATTATGTAAACTAGTTTAACAGTCAAGTTTTTTTTGAAACTTCTGAAAAAGATCCACTGCAAGTACGTTAAAAATATATTGGAGGACAACCACAATAGGAATACATTGTTAGGAAAACACAATGATAAACTGGTAAAACAGACAATTTAGAGAAATGAAATGAAACACAAATAGTATTTGATGAGAGATCAAAATACTGCAAAATGCATCAGAACTTTATCATATTTTCCAGTATAAACGAAACTCAAAAGAACAAAAGAAACAGGAAAGAACACCACTGCTGCAAAATTCGAGAGTACACTTACAACCTCTCAAAATGCAGCTTGTGATACTTCTGTAATGGCAGATACAAACATGAGGGTGGCTTTTTTAAAAAGACAACTGGAGGGCTTTTAAACTGGCAACACTTCTACTCAGAGCTGCTGCCTATCTAGAGACACACATGAAACTTGTTGGAATGCTCACTGGGTTTCATTTACTGTTCATTTCTTCTGCACCACAGCACTAAGGAAGGAAGACTACGGGCACTTTTGCCCTTTCAGAGAATGACTAAAAGCTGGGTTTCTAAAAACAGAACAGATTTTTTTTTCAGGTAGGACATCTTCTACCATACTTTAGCTTAGATAAGCACTAATATTCACTTCTCCCCAGCACAACGTTGCTGAAGTGCACTAACACTCTGCTTCCCCTGTATAAATGTTCCTGTGCTGGATAACGAGCCCATTATGTGTAAAGACCATTTGCCAGAGTGGATAATCAGAAGTGTTGGACAAGCTTTAAAAAAAAAAAAAAACAAAAAACCAACAAAAAAACCCCCACCAACAAACAAAACAAACAAACAAAAAAACACCAAAAAAACCAAAAACAAACAAAAACCCCACAAACAAACAAACAAACAAAAAAAAAAACAACAAAAAACCACACAAACCATTTCTACAAACCTAAAGTCATAAGTGCTCCAAGTAAAAGCCATCCAGCTTGAGTCCGCTGCAAGGAGAGCCTGCTGTTCTGCGCAGCCGTTCGTAACAGATCTTCAGCAATACTGACCACCATCTGCACCAAGGGCAAAACACAGGGGCCTTTAAAAACATAAATGAAGCCACTGCTTCCCTTTTACAGACTAAAGACTTCACTCTTACAGACTAAAGATGTTCTCAAATCATTTGAATTGATCTTCCATAAAGAATGAATGCAGATTACATTTCATGCTGATGATCAATGCTTTTATATGATAACACAGCCAGTAATATTCTCTTCAGCCATTATTTCAGCAATTTTTCAATATTACAGTTTCTCTTCAGCAAATTTGAAAGAGAGGAAAAGAGCTGTTAAATATTGCAACTGAGATTCTAAAAGCATGTGCTCTGGCCACTACTCTCACACAAGGCACAAGCTCAATTTCAACAATGCTTTAACTCATTAGCGTGCCACCCATTTTGCACGCTCACAGATGAACACTGTCTCACCTTTCCTTTGGCGTGAGGAATGCCTAGAGGACACTGATGCACACCACCTAACAAAGCAGCCATTGCAAAACTGTAGCCACTAACAGCTTCAGGGGAGGTCTTCAGATTGTTGAGTCTCTCTGCACATCTGTCTAAAAATGGAGTCAACTGAAAAGGCAACGCCACGGCGACACACCGCAAGCACCAGGCAGCAGCCAGTCGAGCTGCCATGCTGGGATGAAGAAGAACTGAAGTCACTGTCTCCAACAGACCTACAGAAAGGAGAGTTTGCAGTGTTTACCTGATGATGCACTTTTAAATATACACATGCTTTTTAATATACATAGACAAGTAAACTGAATCAATACTAGACAGCCAATGTGAAAGTTAAGAAAGTCAGAATTAAAGTACTTGATAAAATAAATTTGCCTTTTCCTTTCCAGGAAAGATGGCAGTTGTTACAAGCATTATGCTGCTCCCCATCAGGTTTTGCCAGCAAAAATGGAGTTGCCAGAGCCACAGCACTGACTCCCACTACTTAAACACTGAAAAGAGGCAGCAGTGCTATATCAGAGAACAGGCACCGGATGAGACAATTCCCATAACATTTTACAGCTTGCCAATAACAGTGACACTGATCTGTGGGTTTGCTTCACATTGTAGCCATGCACACACATGCTGTAGATGTCACTGACTGCTGTATGCTGCTTTTGACATGGTGATGTCCCCCTGCAGCAAGTTTACCTCCTTCTACACTCTCTAAACTTCTGTGCCTACCTAATCCCACTGTCAAACTGCACCCTTCAGTCCAATTTGTCTCCACACCAACACTTCCTTTAGTCCAAATCTTGGCAAACTTCTAATTCAAAGCCCCCACTGCTGCTTTTCTCTGGAGCTAGTGAACAACTTCTACCTGCTGAGTTCACAGCAGCTAACAGAAATAATACTGAGGTACAGTCCCCTCTGTTCTTATGGGACACAGCTGGCAGAAGAAATAAATGCGAGCAGTCTTCCCAACTCCAAAGCTGGCATAAAATCAGTGTGGGAATAATGTCATATGCAACAAGACAACAATCTATTATGTGATGAAATGTCTAAAGAAGCTCATACTTCCAGTAGAAAACACACAGGCATCCACAAACTCAAAAAATGTAAAGCTGTAACACTACAGAATAAATATGGATTCAGATATTGAAACAAGAGAATCCCACACAAACCCTGGTCAACCTCAGCCAAAGAACTACTTGAACTATTTCTTTCAAAGGGGCCTACCAACAGCCTCATCTTGACAAAATACTTGTGCCTCCCCACAGAAATTTGGTATTTAAAGGCAATAGTTTTCCAGGAGCAAATATTTCAGACCTACATAGCAAAACAATGTATTTATAAACCATTACTGTAAACAAACCAATACCAAAAATTACCACTTCACTCACCCTTAGAAAGAGCTTCAGAGAGATTCCAATCAAAATAGCTGTTTGATACTTGGTCAAACTTGAACTAAAGTTAGGGTACTACACACAATGAGCTGGACAAATGTAGCTATCTGGAGTACTACAAGAAGTATTAATTTCATATTTATTTCTTTCCTATTCATTTATTATTTAACTAGATTTAATGATATTTTTATATCCATTGCACAAATGCCTCACTTAATCTATTTCCATTTATTTGCATACCAATAGAGGGTTCTTGAATAAGAGGAGATGCAGTGGCATTCAGACTCTGAACCAGACTACCCAGCTCCTGGAGGGCACACACCATTACGTGCTGGCTTGCAGCTACATCAGCAGCTCCTGATTTATTTTCACTGTTAGCATCATTCACTACTGCTTCTGCAGAAAAGAAAACAAGAGTTTTCCTGTTTAAGTACCATTTAAATCCCACCTGAGCATTCACAGGACAGAAAGTGACAGTTTCATTTTGACATCAATCCTACATTAAAACAAAACAAGAAGTCTGGTCATAGTGAGAACTAACAAAATGAACATATGCTGCAGGGAAAGAGTTTTATAGCTATCAGCCACACACAGTTGTCCAAAGACCATAAAAAACAGATGCCCAGCAGCTACTATGGATAGCAGAGTACTAAGAGGTAGGATAAACAGTGTAACATAGTAAAAGCACTGATACAAAATACACATGGTGGATGTGTGTATCTATACACAGTAACAAAATATACAATCTTGACATATCCAGGTTCTGCATACAAATTTGCATGCATATATGTTCCGTGAAACTAAAAAAGAGACCTTTAGTAAATAATTAATCACAATTTCTAATCATTTCAGTGTCACCCAGTTGAGTTCCTTAATCTTACAGTATGTTCTCCTACAAAATATCCCAGAAGCAGCAACCATCTCTTCAAAAAGGGACTTCAGTACCAGCTTAATGTTTGCGTGTCTACTATAGAAGAAACTTAGAGAATGGTCTGCTGTACATGAAGGGAAGCAATTATTACCAAGTAAAAATCCTTCCCATTTTTCATCACATTCATGAGAAATCCTCAAAAAAATGAAAGTTCTTCAAACTATCCAAATACAAATATCCAAATGAATTTCCTGCAACTTTGACAAGGTGGTAGGAGGAGTATTTTCTGCAACTGTTTCCTCTCAGAAACAGTATTTTCAATAGACTAAGAAAATGTTTTCCTGGAAGCAGTACTTACGATAATGAGAAACCTTTTAAAGTTCCATGCCTACCCAACCAAAAAATAGTACAAGAACCTGCAAAAGTTTCTAAATCAATTTCATTTCCATATGTTAAACATTGTTTTAAACTCAAATTAGTTGGCAGCAGAAAAGAAAGATATGTTTGGCATATAAAGTGATTTCCAATTTACTCTTCTACATCTCCAGCTTGAGCTAATTCCTTTCATAAGAAACAGATGCCAAGAGAGTGTTGTTAGCCCTCTCAGTGATTCCATATTCTGCAAAGTTTTGCAAAGGGGTCATATTCTTCAGATTACATAATTTTTGTCACAAAATCCAATTGGATATTAGTATGGATGTTAGCAGGGGAGACACAAGGACCTATAAGATCTTGACCTACAGACTTTCAACACTGTTAGTAAGGAACTCTGCATGACTTTCAATACAACCTATCCCAAGACAGATGGCAAATGCAGTTTTCTTCTCCACTTCTAGGCTTTTGGCAATGCATTTGCTATCTGGGATGACAAGCCAGTGTCATACAACCACTTTTGACGCAGAACTCAACCTCTGAACATTTGAAACAGCAATCAGATGAACTATCATTTCCCATAAGAACAAAATTACTCCTCACAGTAAAAGAAAGCTGAAAAATGGCTGCCTCAGTAAAATGACAGTAACTTTTAACCGGTCTTGAATGAAGAAAAATGGTTCTCACCCACTGCCTTCATCTGTTTACCAATGGCTTGACATATTTCTTTGGCAGCTGCAATCTGTGCTTTCTCCCCCAGCAAGCTGCCCACAGTTGCTCTCAGGATAAAGGACACACATCTCCGAGAGTAAACAGCCTCCACGTGGGTCTGAGTGGCGCGAGGATGGGAGACCAGGTCCAGCACGTGGGACAGGAAGGTGGCAAAGTTGCGCTCCAGCCACTGCCCTCCCAGCGTTGTGACAAAGACAACATAGGCCTGCAAAGCCACAAGTGACACAGCAACCCGATTAGAACAGGAACAAAAGGCTGTGTGCAACCACAGCCAGACACCAGCATGGGGCACAACTGCAACACCAGCTAGCAACAAGCAACTCCAACCTAATGAGGTCACTCAGCATGAACCAACTCAGCATCCACATCTTTGCTGCTGAAACTCAACTTTCTCCAGTACCCAGAGTAGCCCCTAGACTTGATGCATAAAATACCCTTTGGATGACAGCAAAAAAACACCCAGCTCATTGCTTTAAATGTGCCTCTTTCTAAAAGAATTAAGAACACCATGTAAATAAAAGCAGGAAGATTAACGTGTTCCAGTTCACAGTGAAAACCTGGCATATTCACCAAGTTCACCTGAAAAAGGCTGTGAAAATATAAAGGTTTTCACAAAATAACCTATGATCAAAGAATCTGGATTCTGGGAAGCTACTGTAGCATATTGAAAGATGAGAATACTGAGTGAGAATGTCTGAATTTGAAGAGATGCTGCCACCACCTTTCTCTCTCAGACAAGAGGAGCTTCCATATTCATCAGACTTCACCTACTCATGAGAGACATATGGAAAGAAGAAATGTAGTTTAACTAATCTGAGCTGCAGTTGAGAAGGGAGTCACAAAAGGGTAACAGAGCACCCTCTCTAAAAAGAAACTAAATTTTAAAAAGGAACTAAAGCCTTTAACATACTAGGTTTTCAAATATTTTTGCAAGATAATCTCACCTAATATACACTGATCAAATAAGTTTTCCTTAGCTCGTATTTTAATCTCCTGTTACTACATATCAATAATAAAAGAAAGTAGATAGGTGAATGATACCTCATGTACATCTCACAAAACAGAAGAGTCAAATTAGACCTGTAAATGAACTCATACGGAAATACAGAACAGAAACATGTATTTTTTCCTACTAAAAGGGATACAATTATGTATAATAATTTTTACTTCATTAAAAAAATTACAAACCTGGGTAACACCAACTCGTACTTCCCTATTGACAGATCCTCCTACTTTTAACATCTCTCCACCACTCTTCAGGAAACCAGATCCCCCTCGCAGGAATCCTGTGGCCATGAGCTCCAAGACCTCCTCAAGTGTGGCTCTCTTCACATTTTGCCGCATCACTTTTTAAAAAGAAAAGTAATAATCTGTTTCCAAAGGTCCAATCAACACAAGCAATGATCTTGAAACCAGACTTATTCAAAACTGTCTTGCAAAAACAAATCTACCCAATATTTCAGAAAAAAAATTGCTTGCATGCTTAAAAAAAAAGCCACTTCTCCCAAGTGATTATTGATAGTATGCTGTGTCTTTTCTTTGTATGACTACAGCAGAGATTCTGCACTCTTTGTAGCTTATTGCTTGTAAAAACAAACAATCCACCCACAAGCTTCCATCTATTGGAACAACAGTGTGTTGTGCAGCACTGTCATGTAACACGGCACTGAAGGTGCAGCCGGGTCTGCCAATGGGACATGGAATCCAGAAGGGCTCCTACCTGTTGCTTGTTTTGGTATCAGTGCTGTAGCCATGACTGTCCCCAAAAGCTTTGACACTGCAACTCGCACACCATAGTTTGAGTTTTCCAGAGCTTTAAAGCACAGCGTTGCAACATTCTCTAGTTCAGCTGTCCACATAAACACTGCTTCATTCTGTAATTCCAGCAGACACTATAGGAAAAAGCAGACTTGCTAAGCACCAGGAGACCATTCTCACATTTTATCTAAGTATCTGACTGCAATTGTGAGGTTTATTCAGATAATATTTTAATATGAAAATGTCAAGAATTACTTTACGCACACTCTCCCACATATGCCAACTATCTTAGCTGAGTAAACCATCAGAAGAGTCACAGAAGAGGCTAATACATAAATAAAAAAATTAAAAGAAAGCCCAACACAAGAACCATGTTACCAAAAACCTCTCCCACTGAGGCTCACAGATAACATATTCTATCTCAAGAGGGGAATACACTAGTACAGTACCTGTGAAATAAGTCAAATGTCTGAGCCTGCAGTGTAAACTAGTAAGGACTTACCTTGTCCAACTAACTATCAACTTTTCCCTCCTAAACAACAGGTCCCAGTTCAGCTGCAGGCTCTCCACAGTCACAGCACAAGAATTTCTGTGGCTGCTGGGAAGACACCCACCTTAGCCACAGCACACCTCACAGCCATCGATCTGTCCGTCAGCAGGGACCGGGCGTTCTTATAAATATCACGGTGACAAGAGGCTGCTGCTCCTCCAAGCCCATTGAGGACTTTCTGCAAACTCATCAGGATTTCACTGCGGCCCTGAGACTGCACAAACACAAAAACATTGAGGCAAAAATGTGGACACAGCAGTAACCAGGTGTATACTTTTGCATTTTCCTGCTTCTGTGCAGGAATGTTTTTGCAAACATTGAAACTGAAGGCATATATAATTGGTATGTAGCTGATTTTAAACAGAAGTAAACACCATACACAGATTTTCTTAAAAGTCCCTCAGTTGTCACATAAATTGAGCCCAGGCAACCCAACAAACTGGCTCTAGGTAAAGTGCTTCAGTACTGCCTCACTGTTTATCAACTGCAGACTTGGGGGAAAAAAGAAAAAGCAGCTGGTAAGAGAGAATGGGAAGCTCAAGTAAGTTAGCAGCTTGATGCACACAGGCAGGTACTTAAAATCTGAGAGCACACACAGACACAAAAACAAATAAATAAATAACCACACAGGTACAACTACACAGCTGAAGAAGACAGCTGCCACCACAAGATCCACACAGTCAGTACTCCAACTTGTCCCAACAGAGCTATTTGCATAAAATCAGACCCACTGACAGCCCAGGATACATTCTCTCAATATTATGACACATTCTCTCTTTTCAAGGCACAATGTATTCTGCTCACACACAGAGTAACAACTTCCCTACAAAATTTAAGTATTCATTATTAATTTTTAACAACTGAATGTTTATTCAGAGTACATGAGTGAAAGTCCTAACACAGGAGTTAGAAATGACAGTCATTTTTGAATTTTAATTACTGATGCCACTATGAAGTAACTACTACAATATTCATATGACAAAATCTAAACTCTCTGCAGTAGACTTGAAACTAGCTAGGTAAGTGACTTGCATCCTTCAATGCAGAAGAAAAACAATCTAGACAATTTGGCAAACACCTCTGGAGGAAGCAGGTTTCAGTTTAAAATGGAATTAAGACCACACAAATAAACTAAAACTTACCTCTGCACTTTTCAGAGACTTTAACAGATTATTCACAGTTTCTGGAAAGGAACTACCCAGCATTCTGCCCATTTTTTCATAAAATGCTCCAACACATGCCACAGCAGCTCTATGAGAAAACAGAGAAAAAGAGTACACATATTAATGAATCATCCAAATGAAAGCAAACAGTTAAATAGAAATGTATGTTCTAATCAACACTGATGAATAAAAATCTATTTGCCATCCACTACTTATACTGGCTGTTTGACACAGTACACTTAAATAATTTTTATGTTTACCAAAAAGAGCAACAGAAAAGTTACCAGATTTTAAGAATACAAATGTATTTGAAAAGGCATTACTATAGGATCTACACAGAGAGTGAAAAATTCTGGAGAAAACAAGATAGGCTGAAATCCCAGCAAGATTAGGGGTTTGTGCTTTAATAAACTGTCTCTTTTCCAAGCATTTGCAAGAAAACCCCTAGCCTGTAATACATCCTGACACATTTTTGTAGATTCTGAATTATGGGGTTTTTTCAAGACTAAGAACTTAAAATGTAGAAATTATTGCATAAGACAAGGAAATTTACAGGCACTGTAAAATCTCTTGATCCATAAACACTTATTTTTACATGTTTTTCTTGCTCTGTCATTGGAGATTAGGAATATTTAGTTATCACCACATTGCAGTTATATATACAAACTGTTCCAGGACAGTCACAGAAGCAGCTCCTGAAAACATGCAATTTTTCATCACAAAGGAATGAGGCTTTTTTTAAATCTGCAATTGCTGGCCAAATAGTTTTTTAGCCAAGTTACATCATAAACTCATTACAGCCTCCCCCTTAATGGGCATGTGTCCATTAAAAATCCTTCTGGACTATGACTTGTTAGCATAAATTTCAGAGCATATTATAGTAGAAAACACTTCCCACTTACACAAATTCCTTACACAACTGCAAGAGCTAGAAATAAGAGGACAGTATCTACCCAAACAGTGACTATTTCAGACTTTATTGTCAAATCCTATTGTTGTCATAACATCTGAAGGCAAGACCAAATTTGGGTTCACTAGACACCATGAACATAAGAAGCAGTGCATGGGAAAGTACCAAAAACAGTTTCAGTTGGAATTGTTTGTGGCATTAACCAAATTCCTGCCAATGGCACTGCTCCTATGACTAAAGACAAACTGGATCACACATCCATGCACACAAATATCCACATGCAGAGACTCTGCTTGAGAGACCTGTGCAGCTTAGCATGGTAGGGGAACAGAAAAGGCAACATTTTGGGGAAATAACTTGAATATTTGGTTACAATTCTCTAGGCACAGATAACACTCTGGTTTGACAATCTGCAGGTTCCACCTTTAATGGGGTACCTGAGCACAATCAGCAGTAATTCCACTGGTGGAATGCTTTCATTAACTGTTATCCTCTCCATGCCAGCAGGATGCCATGCCTCCTTCTCCATAAGCAGGTGAAGAGTCATGGCATAGTACCTTGCCTAGAGAAAACCATTTCACTTTCACACAGACCTGTATGTGTCACCTTTGAGTCCTGCCCTGCCCATTCACAATCCAGTGCTTTTCTCTGCTATCTATATCAAGCATATGTAACTCCAAACAAGCACATAAAATATAAGCAAACATAGCTTGCACATATATAGGCGGATTCTTCTGTAATATGCATAACCACTTGGCTTAAAAATCATTCCCCTTTCCCCAGAACATACAGTTTTGTGGGCAGGTAGGCTGCAGTATCATCTTTGCTCTTGATGATGTCGTTACACTTGTCAAGTGTCTGAAAAACAGTAAATGTGTCTCCAATGCTGTAGAGAGCAGCAAGATTCTTTGCAAGCAGCTTCCGTGTGGGTGGCCCAGGGGAACTGCTGATGAGTCCTGTTAGCTGTTCTACAAGTTTCTTCTGTTTTTCCTTGACATCTGTCTGTTAACAGACCAAAAATAAATAAGAAAAGCAGTTTAATCTTCTGTGTTGCTTCTAACACCCAGAAAAATCCACAAGAAATGTAAGTAAAACCTTATACCACTCCCAACTGTATGTAACTCAGCAAATTGCCTGTCTCAGAGAGATATGAGACACATTCAACAACAGCAGAGATAGATGCTACAGGCTCAGAATTAGCTTCTGTCCTATTTAATTTTTACTTTTCAGAAATACTTACTAGCTGCCTACTGACTGTCTATAATTAAACACTTAAAATCTACAAATTAGCACAGAGACTCTCCAGGCTGATCTGAAACCATATAGGTACCATCTGAACCTGTCAACTTTCTCTGGCATGAAATTAATACAAATATTTTTTAAAAGAAAGTTTCTTTAGAAAGAAGGGAAAGGAAAATAAACATTAAATTACCTTGTTGGCAGCCACCAGCACTTTATCCAAAAATCTCAACCATTCAAAGATAAAAACTGGTCTCTTTGCTTCTGTGATTTGAGCTAACGCTTCCTCGTTCAGTAACAGACTATGAGCCAGCTCCATAATGGATTAAATTCCAATTTTATTGCAAATCTGTGTAAAAACTCTAAAATAAAAATGTAAATATTAGTATAAAGTACAGTACATCAGTACAAAGCTCTGAAAATCAAACGAAAATATTCAGCTTGCTTAGACTTGTCTTAGCTAAATAGTCCCATATAAAAGCCACTACATATTTACAAACTGAGCCCATTCATAAGTATTTCAGGGAACAGAGTTATCAATTGTTAAAAGAGCACCTACAGGCAACTTCAGGGTACAAACTCTCAGCCAGGAAAAATATACCAAAGCCCCTGTTTAAAGAAGGTAAAGGAACCATCTCACTCTCTAAGCTTACAAGAAAGAGAAAAAGGATTGTTGCAAGTCAAGGACCCTGAGCACACTCCCAAAGCTGAGGCATGAACCTGCCCCCCTTCCCAAAACCCTTCAACAGATGAGCTGAGAAGATGAGCCTATCACAAGTTCCAGCCAAGGCAAGTTTGGGAGAAGCAGGAACAGTGACAGGATTTAGCATCACTGACCTAAGATTTCCCTGATCCCAACTAGCCTTGCTTTAAGTGCTAGCCAAGTAAGCTCCCTGAAATCCAGCAAGCCATGGGGGTGACAGCCTAGAACACAGGACAGCAGCCAAACTACTGCAGGTCTCCCCAGCAGGCAAAATCCTGCAGATGGAACACTGGTGATCCTGCTCAGTCAGTGGGGGCTGGCATCAAAGCACTACCAAAAGCACACTATCAGTGTAAGCAAACACTCTGCCAACTTCATCTTAGCAAACCACCTGGAAAAAAAAAAAGTGTAGCTATTCAATGAAGAGCTGACAGAAGAAAAAACCCACAAAATTTACCTAAAATCACAACACTAAATCAACCACCTCCAGCAAAAAGAAACCCAAAAAGCAAAAAAGCAACCCAACCCCAAAACCTGAATACAGCAATGTTGAAACTAGGATCTCAGGCAAAACAGAGAAAGCAACACAACTACAGAGTATTATGTAAGATATCAGCTTTCAACAGACATCATCTTTTTGACAGCTGCACTGCTCCACTTGTGCTCTCAAGAGCTCATAGCTGCTTCCTCATTCATGGTCAAATTCAACAAATTCTTAAAGTCAAATGAAGTGACTTAAAGTGATTTTTTTTTAAACAGTGCCCAAATGAGACATTAGTAAGATGACATATTAACACTATATTATAGTTCTAAACCCACCTTAATGATTTGGTCCTGATGCAACTAAAACATCTCAATGTCTTTAATGTTAAGGTTGTTCCCTGCACTTCAGCACTTTGCCTATTTTTCACTGCATACAGTTCCAGCAAAGGTGGAAGAGCCACAAATGGAGCACACGCAGCCCTCCCTAACTCCTCCACAGACATTTTTGTTGGTTTTTTTTTCTTTATAAAGAACTGAGAAGGCATTGCCTGTCTATAACTCAGCCACATCACCTCAAAACACCTTTACATGAGAGCAGAGAGATTTAGTGCCAATGAATGATGGCACTGTGATTCTTTGGATATCATGCCAGAGATCTGCACTGTTTGTCACACCCACACACCACATAAATACCACAGGTTCTGCTGGACAGCACAGCCCATTATTCCTTTTCCTCCCCACACAAAGGTTTCGTTTGCCCCGTACCACTTCATCTAAAATGTAGGAAACACAGGCTCTAAGCAACAAAACCTGCACATACATTCAGCTGTGCTGGTGAGGCACAAGGCATCAGACACAAGAACAACTACACAAATATTCAGCTAACTCAGCAGTCAGTCTAACACGGAGCTACTTACGTAGACAAGCCAAAGCTCACTGACACTGGCCAAAGGTTTACCCCAAACCACAGTGAACAGCCTAGCCAGTTCTACCGACGCTGGTAGATCTTGCTGTGAATGCTACAAGAAATACAGACACCGTGATCTCCCACGGGACGCAGAGCCAAAGCCGATATCTAGAGTCAACCAGCAGCCAGCGAGGAGCATTACACAGATACGAAAACGTTTAGATGTACTGAAATTCCTTTCTACTTCCCAGCTGTTTTCCTATACCTAAACTAATTATTTGTATCTTCATTACGGGCGCACTTCAGTGGCGTGAGAAAGCCGAGAAACGGGCAAGTTTAGGTGAAGTCACACACCCCTGAAGGACTCCACCAGGTGAAAAGGTTTTCGCGCCTGGGTCCCCCTACCTGTATCGGCCACTTTAATAAGCTGTAGCCGCTCTCAGGGCATCACGCCTCGTTCCGAAAACCCCTCAGGAGGCGCTGCCTGGGGCACACGGTACTGGCGCAGCGCCGGCCGCCAGGGAACGATGCTCAGGCACGGACGCCGAGGAGACGATGCCGAGGGAAGGATGCTGCCCGCCCGCCGCCTTCCAGCGCGCAGCCCCGCACGCACAGGCGCACACCGACCCCGCACGCCGCCAACGCCGCGGGAAGCGCGGACCCTGCCCCGCTCCCCACAGCCCCGGGCCGGGCCGCTCACGGTCACTTACGCTCCTGCCGTGCGGCGGCCGCGTCCCGCCAGCCCCGGGCTGCACCCGGCGCGACACCGCGGCCCCGGGGGCCGGTCACGGTCACGGACAGGCGTGGGCGCGCTGCGCCGCGCTCGCCCCCGGCCTCGGCACCATCACCGGCGGGCTGGGCCGCTTCAGCCCCTGCTGTGCCCGGGTCCGGCGGGCGTGGAGGGGAGTTGCGGGGGGACACGAGCAGCGTTCCCCAAGCCCGGCCCCGACGCAGCCCGGTCGGACGGAGGCACCGCGGCCGCGCAGCAGGAAGCGGGAGAGGCGCAGGCGCCGGCGGGCGGGGGCGGCCCCGCGCAGGCGCCGGTGCGGCCGGGCCGGGTCGGGCCCGGTGTGTGCGCGGGTCGGGGCTGTTCCCGCGGCTGTCCCCGCTCCCGGCGCTGGGCTGCAGCTCGCCGGGGCGCCCGGGCGTGGAGCGGCGTGGCGGCCGCCGGTGGTCGGCGGTAGCGGAGCCCGGCAAGACGCGCTGTGGGTTCGGAGGCGGGCGCGGGTGCCCCGGGGCCGGCAGGCGGCAGCCCGGCCCGGCGGGTTCAGGTGTTTGCGTCCCTCGGCCCCTCCGTCCCCCGGCTGGCAGGGGACGCGCAGAGAAGTAAAATGCTCGGTGACACGCAGTGACGGCCTCCACAGGCGAGGCGTCGGCATAGAGGCGTGCTAAGCATGGAGGGAGATGAGGAGGAAGACTATATGTCTGATTTATTTATTAAGTAAGTAGGTAGTTCCTTTTTTTTCACCCCTCTTAAGCGATTGTAAACCTGTTAAAACCCACGCTAATGTTTGCTGGAATTCCTAACTCGCAGACAGGATGTAAGGCCAGGCTTGCCCATGGTGAGGCGGGTGAAGGAAGCTATTCAGAAAGAAGAAAAGCAAAAAGAAGCCAATGAGAAGAACAGACAAAAAAGCATAAAAGAAGAAGAAAAAGAGAGACGTGACTTGGTACTGAAAAGTGCATTGGGCAACGAGAACAAAGGCTTTGCTTTGCTCCAGAAGATGGGCTACAAGAGCGGCCAGGCCCTTGGCAAAAGTGGTAAGTTTGTCACTCTGGAAGTGTGTGTCTGTATTTAACTATACCTTAATATTTTACAGACTGCAGCTGTCACTTCATTTGTTGACAGGTCAGTTAGTGCCTCTTGGAGAACTGTGAAGGTGCTGTGACACAAAACAAAATATGAGAGCAAATCCCTAAAAACTGAAGTAAAAATAAGTACAGATACAGACTGTTGAGGGATGCAGGGGAAGAGCAGCACTTGTAGCTCAGTAAATGCACTTGCATACGTGCATACCTACAGGAATTGCATTAAGGATGTTCTGATGGTTTTGCAAAGCTAATAGTGTTCAAAAAAACATCAGATCCTCTTGAAATTTATAGCTGGATTTTGAAAAAGAAGCAGTGCACTCTAGCCTGCTCTTATGAAGCCTTTTACTTGAAGTAAAATCAGTAGAACAAGGAATCAATAACTGTTGTGCCAGTTCAGCATCTCTAGCAGACAATCACAATGAACTGGCCCAGACAGATTCTTTTTATTCTTCATCACTGTTGTGAGATTGCAGAATGAAAATGCTCCAGAAGATGGTAACAAAGCAGTCTTCATCACAGGCCTGTTACACCCATCACGTCAACACCTTTTCTTTCAGTTTGGTCCTGTCATGAAAAAAGTACATAGGATTCCAGCAGACAAGCCAAAAAAGAGAGGGAGTTTCCAGGGTGTCATTTGTAATGCACTAAATGTATTTTGATTGGGGAGTTTTCCACTTCCAAGCAATAAAATCACAATAATGGCAAAAGCAGCTTCCTTACTTGAATATACTGCACAAATTATTATTTGAGAAAAACTTTGTTTTTTAAATTGATGTATTTTTTCTCTTGCAGGAGAAGGCATTGTTGAACCTATTCCTCTGAACATAAAAACAGGTTTGTGGCATTTTCTGGTTTATTTATTTGGATATCAGAGCTTCTCAACTGCTTACGTTCATCTTTTGAACTTAAACAGGTAGAAGTGGGCTTGGTCATGAGGAATTAAAAAAGAGAAAAGCTGAAGAGAAACTGGAAAACTATAGACAAAAACTCCATATGAAAAAACAAGCAAATGAACAAGCTGCAGATCAGTTCAGGTAAAGCCATACAACTGATATTCCAAGCAGTGTCTAAATAGCAATTCTTTTTATGCTTGAAGTTAGGTTATTCTTTTAAAGTCATAGTATTTTTGAATGTTTTGAATGAAAGGTGAGAGTTACAATACAGAGGAATTGTTTCTCAGTTCTAAAGCAAGAGTAGATGAACACTCTAATGCTCAAAACATGTATGGCATAATTTAGTTTTGTAATTGTTAATAATGCTAACAGTACACATACTAACTTTTCTCAAGTCATACGCAGCTTTATCAATTGGAGAAACATATACTTAGAAATATAAAATGCACAGATATTCCTGAGCGATTTTGGCACAATGGTTTTAAAAGTCAGGGTACATTTTTAAAGATCGTATTGGTTTGGTTTTCTCCTGATTTGCTTGTAATATACGGGGAAGAGAAGCTTAGGAAAGGCTATATCTTTTGCAGATCTTTAGTGAACCACTTTTTTATGTCTTAGGAAAACCTGATGAAGAAACAGTGTAGTGTGATCAAAAAAGGTATCTTGAAGGTGTAATTCCCAAAAGTACAAGTGTGCTCCCACAGAAACAATGTCCCAATGACTTCTTAACTTCAGTGTTGTTCAGGTCTGAGAAAATTAGTAGGAATAGAATTTTAGATTTTAGGGGTTTGTAAAGCTGTGGACTGTAAAGCATCTGTCACTGTGTGCCTGCCTGCTTATTGACCTCTGCTTGTGCTTAACAGAATAAGATTCAAAACCAAACAAGAAGAACGTAAGATGGAAGGGGACCTGCGAAAAAGCCAGAGGGCCTGCCAGCAATTAGATACGCAAAAGGTGAGGCCTGGGGGGATTTCTGGGGGGGTGGAAGGAAGGCTTAGAGGTTAGAAATACAGGCTACAATGTAGTGGTTCAGTTCTTGGACGTGCTCAAAAATTGTGGGGTAACTAGCTTAAGTCTTGATGTTTGGCAACACTTCAGTTCTCTTAAAATATTTCCAAGTCTATGCTTGTACCATTAAGATAGTTAAAGGTGCACACCAACCTCATGGTATCTTATGTGAGGACCTGTGTTTTTGCTTCTGCATTCTTGTGGTTACTTCTGAGCTCTTGAGTATCTTCCAGTAGCCAGTATCAGGCCATCCTAAATAATGGTGCTGTTTGCTTCAAGTGAGGGAGCAACATCATCATACATTGGGAATGGTCTCAAAAGTCATCTTGTTCAGTCTTCCTCTTCAAGCAGAGTCACTTAAAGGTTGTCTAGGACCAGGCAGATTTTCAGTATCTCCAAGAATGGGGATCATCATTGAGGGAATGAGCAGATTCACCAAAGTAGCGTTAAAAAAACAAACCAAAAAACACACACAAAACTAAGTACCTTCCACTTGCAAGGAATAATATGAATAACAGCAGTGAACTGTTGTGAATTTTTGCCACTAGAAAACTTAAAGGGTTTTTTTTTTCCTCTTAACCAGGTAGAGGTTGATACCACCTCACAAGTTCTGCTGAGATTGTTCAATACTACTTAGGTTGCTTCAAATGAAGTCAGATGAATTAAACTTAGATCATCCTGGCTTTCTTTTCTTCCTTTAACTTTACCTGAGGTGAATTAGGAAGCACAGTGTGATCTCTTGATACAATAACTTGAGGCAGCATGTCTTCAACTGATAAACAAGCTCACAGGCTTGGTGTGGGATTATTCTGCTGTGTAGCCTTGCACATACCAGACACAGATGAAATAGAACTAGGTGTTAGCATTGGCATGTATTCCAGTATTTAAAAAACAATAAAGTGAATAATCCTTCTTGTGGAGTGCTGTACTAACCTATAGCTTTAATAATTCTTGGTTATATACATGCAAGTTTTAAAGGCTAACAGCTCACTTCCTAGAAATCGGTTTATCCAGCATCTTACAAGAAAACCTACAAAGACAGATAATTCCCATTTAAATCCCTTGTTATTTAAGGATATTCATGTTCCCAAGGAGAGTTGGTTTTGGATAGAACCTGAAGAGGAAGACAAAAAGGATGAAGAAGACAAGGAAGATGAATGCACAAGCTCAGATTTAAGTGTAAGCTCTTCAACTGAATTAATTGCTCAATACAAATTAAACTTAATATTCCTTGAAACATGTATAAAGGATGTATGTATATGTTTCCCACAGTGTAGTAAAAGGCCTCTCTGCAATCCCAGAGCAGTTACTTTTATAGTAGTTACATGATAAAATAAAAAACACTACACCACTGATTTACTGCTCATCTGTTTTGAGGCTGATCTTTGAAAAAAGTAGCCTAGAAATTAGATTCTAAACTGTTTTGTGCCTTAGCCAAGATATGCAAGATCAGAGTTATTTGCTTTTGAGTTTTAGTTTTGGATGGCTCATCTCATGTCTGAGGTTGAAATTTAGAGTCACTGATTCTGAAAATGCTTCACAGATTATCTCACGATGGATATTGGAAATACATATTTTTAAGAACTAGATTCCACAGCTATTGTTAGCCTTATGTGTTAGGTGTGAAAAAAATCACAAAAGATACCATATACATGAAATTAGGTAGCTAAGTAATATTTTTAGCTCGCTCTCTTCAGTGCAGGTTTCTTATCTGGAAAGAAGGATGAGCAAACAACAGCCCTTAACTTTCCAGAGATCATGAATTCCTGCACTGTTCTACAACTGTGGGAAACCTCATATCTGACTGAGCTACAGCATTGTGAAGCTTTTCCATAGCATTAGGTTAAATGCTTTATTTTAGCAAAGCAGTAACTCAAAGTGTAAATATTGGTTTATGTCATGTGAGCCCCAGGTTATCACATACCTGTACCTATCTCTAGGTATCAGACAAGCTGCACATCCTGACAGCCTATTTGAGAGAGGAGCACTTCTACTGCATTTGGTGTGGAACAACCTATGAAGGTGAGAGTGAGCCAAGCTTTTGTAGGTGCTTTACTTTGCTTATGCAGCTAGACTCCAGCTGTAGAATATATCCTTTGTGTTTCTCTTACTGCAGTTTCCAAGTCTGCATAGCAAATTTACCTTCCAGGCTGCTGGTTTTTGCACAAAGCTTTGTACATATTGTTATTGTGATTGTTAGCCAGTTTTTAGGTTCATATGCAGAAAAGCCAAACAAACGAACAAACAACCCACACAACAAAACACAGGCAACCGCACTGACATTTATTTGAATTTATGTTGTAATTTAATTCATTTTGAGAAAAAAATCATTCAGATATTAAAACCAATACCATAAAAAGCTGTCAAAGCTGGCAGGTGTTTCTGAAACAATTAGACCATCCAGTTTAACAGCACCAAAGAGACTAGAATTTGTATTTGCTGTTCTAAAACAAATTTGAGAGTTACTAGCTTGTAACCTTGAGTTCCATTTAATCTGTTCTACATGGATTCTAGAAATATTTCTAGCAACCATTTTTTCCTTCCCTGAGTTGCAATTACTCACATTTTTTTCTGCTTATCCTGTAGACTCTGAAGATTTATCTTCAAACTGTCCTGGAGACAGTGCTGCAGATCATGACTAAAGCCAGTCTAAAAGAAGGAGCCCTAGATAAGTATGTATAATTCATAGTATCTTTTATCTTTTAAAAGGCTCAGAGCTGTGTCATACTCAAGAATTCACACCTAAGTATGCAGAAGAGTTTAAGTTGACAAGTTAAATTCGTATTTTCTGTTTGATGCACAATTTAATAGCAATTAAAACTTGGTATTTGTAATTGAACTAACATAATTGAGAGGTAGGTCACAACTTTGTTTATGCACTGCCCAATTGATAATAAAATTCAAATATGAGTAAAGGTGTAAATATTGGTTAATCACTTTGTTGCATAATGTGTTAAATGGGGTTTTTTCAACTTTACAGAGATGCCTAAATACCAGACTGATTTTGCTTACTACCTTAAACTTGGTGTGGGGAAAAAAAAAAAAGCTTGTGAAACATGACATTACTTGAACCCATATTCTGTTGTAAATAAAAGTGCGTGTTTTCCATAATTAAATAGATCATGATGGTGGGGTTTCATTCTTTTACATAAAAATACATTTTAAGAGACCTTATATTTTTTGGGAATAGCAGTTGCTACTGTAACAAGCCATTTATAAAAAGTTAATGCTGAAGTATACAAATACTATGCAGGGAAAATATATCAAAACCTATTGGGACAAACTCAGTATCACTTAACAGCAAGAAGGTAATGATACTTCTTTGCTCTGTCCAGAAACTGTAAAGCAAATGCAGCCAAGATATCAATTGTCACCTATCAATTTTCATATTTTGAACAGCTGCATAGAATTGTTTAGGTTGGAACAGACCTTTAAGATCATCAAGTACAGCTATATGTTAATTTTATCCCAATAGATTAAAGAGAAGAGAAAGCAGAAATAGTAATATTTTGGCTGTAAGGATATATAATTTCTTACAGATCTTGACCACTGCAAAGAAATACTAATTAGTCTAGACTAGTGAAATACTTCATGAATTCCAGTCAAGGATAAGGTTAGGAAAGCATAAAGCCCTGATGGAATTCCATCTGGCCAGGGATGTCAAGGAGAAGATCAGATTAAAGAAAATATAAGGAACCTGGAGGTGCTCAAGTCCATGGGCCCTGCTGACGTGCATCCACTGGTCTTGAGGGAACTGGCAAATGAAGTTGCTTGAGTTGGAGTTTTTCATCTCGGAGAAGGCCCCAGGGAGACCTTAGAGCAACCTTTCAGTATCTAAAGGGGGCTGCCAAGAGAGCTGGAGAGGGACTTTTTCCAAGGGCATGTAGTGACAGGACAAGGAGGAATGGCTTCAAACTAAAAGGTTGAGATTGAATATTAGGAAGAAATTCTTTACTGCGAAGGTGGTGAAGACCTGGAACAGGTTTCCCAGAGAAGCTGTGGATGCCCCATCCCTAGCAGTGTTCAAAGCCAGGTTGAACAAGGCCTTGAGTAAAGTTATCTAGTGGAAAGTGTCCCTGCCTTGGGCAGGGGAGTTGAAACTGGATGATCTTTAAGGTCCCTTCCAACCCAAACCATTCTATGATTCTATATATGTGACTCACGATAAAGAGGAAAAAAAGAAAGCAGTGAAAGGCCTTACAAAAATATTTACAATCACATTCTTATTTAGCAACACATACTTGCACCAGAACATCAGTAATTTCCCTAAGAATATAAGTACATCCATTTGTTTTTTTTCTTTTAGAGCAGTCACCCACTTTTAACCCATTTAACATTTCAGAAAAAGCATACAGTACTTCACAGATTACCTATTTTTTTGCTTAGAAATCTCTGCTCATTTCCCCTTACAGAGTTATGTTGGCCCCACATCAATGAACAGTTTGACAAAATAGAGCTCAAAGAACCTCAAAGAAAACCTTCAAACACCTGAAGGTCAAATGTGCCTGTCTTTTCACCCTGCTCCCCACACAGTTCTTTGAGTTCAAGCAAGGCTGAACTCTGAAGGATGTAAATGAAGAGTAGAAGAGAACCTGCTGTTGCCTTTTGTGGGGCTGGCAGTGGGCACACCAGAGGTACTCAGTACAGTTATTAAAGGTTAGGCATGTGTTGCATTGTGTCTTTAAGGTTTCCAAGGTGGGTTCCCTTTGGGGTTTTCTCCCTCCCCAGGTAGAATTACCCAGCCAATCCTAAGGGGTTGATTTTAATATAAGGAGTCTTCCTGCCCGCCCTGGAAAAATTCCAGGGAGGCCATCAAAGGGCTTGACCAGAACAGAAATGGCCCATCCCTCCCCACAGGTGGTTTGACCTTTAGGCTGCCCTTCTGCCCTTGGGTCACTCCCTCTCTGATTGGTAGGTTCACTGCCCCCTTCCTCCTCTCCTGGGTAAAAACCTGGGGACAGCCACATGGTCCTTGGTTCTGCCTGGAAGTCACAGTGCTCAGAAGTGCTGCTGGAACTGGAATAAATCTCTGGATCAGACTTCCAAGCAGACCTGTTTCCTGTCTTCACTGATGGTCCAGCCTTTCGGAGAGGGTCACGCAGGATTCATTCTGCTACATTTTGCTGCCACACCCCGGGTCTGATGCTGCCTGGAGCCTTGGGACAAGCCCGGACTTGCCCAAGTGGTCTGGGATGTGGTAGCAGTGCAAAGAGAATACCCTGGTGTGACCAATCACTGGGCTGTTCTCCCAGCACAGTTACCAGGAATATTCCTTTCTAAAGCAGTGATTATTCCCTGCTTGAGGCATGCCTCAGTATTACAATAAGAGACTGAAACCTAGAAGCATGGCTACGTTTAAAGTGCTCTCTCAGCCTAGAATTTCAAACAGTTGCTACTGAGGCAATTGGAGAATTTTCCTATATTAATAGCACCTTGAATGTTCCTTTTCAAAGAAGACAACCATCAAGACCTACCTAAAGTTTTCAAAAATTGAGGTTTGTTCTAAATTAGATTTCCTAGAAGCTGAATGTTTAACATCTAAATCCTTAAGAAATCCTCATTTTACAAGTGTAAATTCTAGAGCACTTCAGATGCTCAGTCATCAGCAGCTATGAAGAGATAAGAAAACTCACCTTAAAGTACTGAATTTCAGTGAAGAATAACCTATTGCTTTGGCACCTATTGCCAAAACTAGTCTTGGTATTAATGGGAGGATTCCAGTAATTATTAACAATATCACTGAACAAATCAGAAAGGTTTGAGTCACATACCCCCAGACAGCACTTCTTCCATGGAAAGCAATCGATAACCTTAAGGGATAATGGATGCAGCATATGCAGGGATTTGTCACAACCCAGTTAGCACTTTAGCACATCAACATAATCTTCAAGGGGAAAAGGACTAGGTTCTATTACTTAGCATACCAAGCAGTACAGCTTATCCATAGCCTATGTTTCCAGGTGAAAATTGCACATGGTTTCTTGCAGAAGTGCCCTATCCTGGTTGCAGCTGGCAGAATGATGATGAATGATGATGTGGCCAAGGAAGACACACCCCAAGTCTTGCTGTTGGTTCTGACATCTGTTGTCATTTCATCAATTGTAATTAATTCATCAAACTCTGGAGTTATAAACAGTGTGAAAGGACATTTAGTAAGAATAATTTCTAAGTGCCTTCTCTTTCTCATCAGACTTAATAAAGTCAAGTAAAAGAGATACAGCGATTCTTGCCGAAGGTTCTGTTGAAAGCATCTTTCTGATTATGGATGCCTGCAAAAAAATTAAATGTCAGTAGATTTTTATTATTATTATTTTTTAGTTAATACAGTAACCAAAAAATATAATATAATCCCATACCTCTGATGGAAATTGCTCGGTGAAGTCCTCTGGAAGCTTACCTATTCTAACAGAAGGCCATACCTGAAATTAATAAAAGAGAATTGTTTTGGTACGCTTTCATTTGTTATGTTTTGTATCTCCACCTTACTGTAAGTTTACTGAAGTAGTTGGGAAATCTACAGGAAATGTAACACTTCAAAAGGTAATTGTAAACAGTTTGAAAGTTGGGAGATTTTTTTCATTTAGTTGTGCTTTGGTTGGTTTTATCAACTACTATTATCCATTTCTAAGCTTAAAAGCTTCACACTCTACAATGACATTTGTTTCAATAATCCTCTTTATTTCAGAGCCATTATTTTTCTTTCCTTAACTTAAAAGTAATGGATTTATATTGTCTAATGACATTAAAAAAAAAGAAAAAAGCAAGACAACTGAATTTCTGTTTGTAAGCCAAGCAGATATGCTTCCTCCTTTTTATCATATTCAGTACCACACACTTACTTCTATGTCATTGTGTAAAATGCTACATGGACTTCAAAGCAACTAACAGAAGATCTGTCATTACCTGCTTTAGAAATGGCTTTTGGTTAACAACTTTCTTCTATATGACACTGTCTCTCACAACATCTTGATAGGCAAGCTCAGGAGGAGCAGGCTTGACAAATGGATGGTGAGGTGGACTGAGACCTGGCTGAACAGCAGGTCCCAGAGGGTCACACTCAGCAGCACAGGGTCTAGTTGAACCCTGTCACCCTGTCAGTCTGGCATAGCAAGCCCTTTATAACCACTATCCAGTAAAATAACAGCTCCTGTGAACTTGGAGTTTTTTCCCCTACTCTTTAGCAGTACGTTTAGACCCTACCTGCTGGGGATCATCAACTGAACCAATTATTCAGCACAGAATCCTCAACTTTGCTTTCACATGATGTTCTTACAGCAGGGCTTGCCAGCAGTGGAGTTTATCATCTTCCATTAAGTGAAATTCTTTCTAATCTAATGGAACAGAAAACCTGCTGACCTAATCTGAAGACCATCCTAGGACTTTCCATCCACATAACTTCCCCACCTGCCTGCAGAGCACAAGATTTTTATAGTTTAAGGAAATGATGCTTTTACAACCGTAAGCACTGTGGGACTGTGCATGCATTTGCAGTCAACTGTGAGCAGGAACAGAAGATCTGAGGAGTATGGCAAGGTAGCTGGACAGGGCCAAGTTGAACAGACACACTGGTATGATTGTCTCATACTGGCAAAAGGATCTGGCTAACAGTGTTCAAAGTCTGAGTTCAAACAATTACTTTAGACAAGATACCCAGGAGCTACATCACTGTCCTACCAATATGTAGGATTGTGCATAAAAAGCTCGAAACACATCCAAGGTACCTTTTTAAAAAAAAGCTTAAGTAACGTGGGGTTTCTTTTTGAAATAATATCTGTTTCACTTAAAGCAGCGTGTTCCAAATCACTTTTGTTTTCATCTTGGAAAATTGCAAGGGTTTTGATTTGGTGGAAGCTCTTCTTGCTCCACTGTGCAGTGAAGACAAGAGCATGGCAGACAAAACTTGCTCATCCATAATTTTTATTTTCTAAAATTAAAAAAATACTCCCTTTAAGCTTCCAATCAAAGAAAAAGATTTACAAAAAACTTGACACCCTTTTTTTGCTTGACATTATCTTTTAGCATGCTTGCACTTTAGTGCATATGAAGGACAGAAGTGAAATAACTAATATTTCTTTCCTTCAGTTACGACATTTCAACTGAGGTGTGAGGACTTACAGGCTTCATGGAAATGAATTAAGGAAAAAACTGTAAATAGAGATAGTACTCTAGATAAAGAGATTCCTTCTAGAATGCTATCAATATGTGATACCAGCAACAAGGCAAAACAACAACAGTGGGAGTTTTTAAATTTAAAGATTACATACCTTAAATTTTTCATGGTAAGTGCATGCCGAAAGAACTTCATACCAAATTAATCCCAGTGCATAAATATCTACTTCCTTTCCATATTTGGCCCCAAACTAGAAAGATTAGAACAGAACAATACAGATATCAAACTGGAGAACAGTACTCCTTAATGCAAAATTGGAAGTCAGCAGAAATTTCCACCCCAAGGCTACAGGACTGGCCCTACTCAATATCCTTCTTAGTTGTTAACCCTTTTCTGCCTCAGACCTGTTAAATAGTAACTATTACGTCACATTGAACACCCTGAAATTAAGACTTCTACACATCTGTACAGATAAAGCATGCCAATAGTGCCCTGTGACTAATAAACAGGGAAACTCAAATTACACAAATAACAGGGGCCCTAAATTCAAATTTAAATATATGACTGGCAGCCTGGTTTTACATGAGCATTCCTTACAGCATGCAGTGTCAGACTGTATGTTCATACTGAGAAAAAAACTTTACCACATTTGTGGTAAAGCTTTCTCCAGACTATGAGAGCTGTCCTCTCATACAGTCATACCAGGGAACTTCAGGCAACTTGCTTTAATACTGAGATTAGGATTGAGAACAGCCAATGCTGAGCTTATAGCACACATCTAATTACAGAGACACTAATCAGGATAATTACCTGTTCTGGTGCCATATATGATTTTGTTCCTCTGTCCTCAGTCAGAGTCTCAAATGCCACAGAAGTCACAAGACCAAAGTCACCTATTTTTATTTTATCATCACATGATATGAATATATTCTGAGGCTATTTTCGTATATATAAATAAAAAGAAGAAAAAAAAACACCAAATGACCAAAGTTTATCATCAAGCATAATCAGCCACAGAAGTGCTCCCCATAAAGTTTGATAATTGTTCAGAAAGTTACATTAAGAAACTGATACTGTGGAAAGAGAAATAAGTTAAATCAATTTTTAAAAACACAAACTAAATTTCAAGTAATACATTCTGCAGTAACTGCACCTTTTTTTCCACTAGCTCAGTCATAACTGTATCATGCTTTAATTGCCCTTTATATACATTGTGCATATAACATTCTATATCCCAAAGTGCTTTTCACTCTTCAATCCTAGCCAGGATAGAGAAATTATATGCTTGGGCAAAGCATTTAGTCTCACATGGAATTCCACTCAAGACAGAGTTTCTCCTAGGCACAGAAGATCAGGTGTGCTAAACCAAATGCAGAGTAAAGGCTTACTACAGGTATCTCTGAGTATCACTTCCACATTTCCATCAAACTTCCCCTTTTTAAATTTGACAGTGTCATAGTTTAAGGCCCATTGGCAACTAAGCACCATGCAGTGGAATGGGAGGGAGAATCAAAAGTAAACTTGTAAACTGTGTTAAACAGTTTAATAATTGAAACAAAAGTCAAATTTAATAATAACAGTAAATAATAATGATAATAAAAGGCTAATAATAAAAGATTAATAATAAAAAACCAGAACAAAACAAGGAGAAACAAGTGATGCACAATACAATTGCTCACCACCCGCTGACTGATGCCAGATCCCCTCCCTGAGCCCAGATCAGCCCCCCTTCCACGTAAAAAAATAGTCTTTGACTTAAAATAAACACTTCCTAGTAGCAAACAAAATGTCAGTGTGTTATCAACATTATTATAAAATTGAATCCAAAACAGCACTGTACCACCTACTGAAAAGGAATTAACTGTATCCTAGCCAAAGCCAAACACAAACAACTAAAAATAGAACTATATATGCTTCAATGAAGTTTCCCAAAGAAGATAAAAACATTCAGAAGTGTAGTTTATTTAAAACACGCTGTCTTTTACTCAGAGAAGCTCCAGTGGACCAGAAGGCCAGGAGATGCTTAACAGTCAACAGGAAGAGATCTTCGTGTAAAGAATGCTCAGTGTAGTTGTTCTGTTTAAGTCTGACCATGTCCACACATATTTAATACAGTACCTATAGCTGGCTACAGTATTTAATGACTCTTCCTACCAGGCACAAATTACTTTAATCTCAGCTTGAACCTATCCTGCAACTTTGATTGCTCAGATGGCCAAGCACCTAAGCTGACAGCATATCAAAGAGGAGAGGAGAGGAAATTTCCTCAATTCAAATACAATTCAAATGTAGAAGAGTTAGCAGTATAACTTGGTTCTTGTCAGGAGAGGGTTATTCTATACCACCTCATGTCATTTTCTGGGAATGGGGGAAGGATTTGTTTCTAGGTCATGGGAGCATGGCATGATCAGGTAGGGCTCCAAAGTGAACGTTTTGCACTGAATCACTCTCCGTTTTTAGACTTCTGGTTTTAATGTTGTTACTGGGTTTGTCTGTTTTGATTTTCTTATCTCATTTCTCTTTCAGTAAATTGTTCTTATCTCAACCCGTGCTCTTTTGTCTTTTTTGCCTCCAGTTCTCCTCTCCAGCCTGCCACAGGGGAGGGGGAAGTGAGCGTGTGAATTCAGTAGGAGCATTAAAGGTGAATACCTCTCCTGATTGACCACAGCCTTATTCCTACCTCAGCTGGTACAGCATGGGACTCCTATCTCAGGGTTTGAACCCCATGTTGAGCATCACATATGGCCAGGGTGTGTAGGGGGTCAAGTGAGGCATTTGTGGGTTCACTGGAGCTGCCTGCTGACTTCAGTCCCAGCTGCCAAGGTCTCTGGTGGTGGGAATTAGACTGCCAGAGTGGCTCCCTTAGTGGTCAGGCAGGGAAATGAGCTTGACCCTAAGAATGCCACCACACCAACGATTTCTTTTATGAAGTGAGTGATTTAAAACTCTGTAAGCAACACTATAGCTTCCATCCTGAAACCGTGAAGGCTTTGTCCCTAATAATCTTCACATTGAAATAAAATCTTCTTATGACTGAGCACGTTTAGAGACTGAAATTCTATCCAAAACTGTAGCCTTCAAACATTTGTATGCATACACAAGACAAAAGTAACTAGAGTATATTGTTATCAAACACAGTATATATTAGGATAGATAAATTATCCCTTTAAAATATGGCAAGAGCAAACTCTCTAGACTCAACTCTTCTTTTTCCAACAGGCAGTCTTGTGACCCAGTAACTGAAAATGCCTGTTACCTGATGACTACTGATTCTTTGAACTATTGCATTCTGAGATCCTCCAAGTTTACCTTCTGATTTTAGGATGAGGTTCAGCCAGCTGCTGAAAGAAAATCAATCACTAGCAATATCCAAAGAAGCACACTGCTAGTGTACCTAACAGAGTAAGCAAAGACTGTAACAATTTAACATTCTCTGAAATTCCAGTAAGTGTCCTTAACTTTTTCTTTTCTTTTCCCTTTATTTACCTATCCTACATACCTTGAGGTCCCGATGAATTAACTTTTTAGAATGAATATATTCCACTCCTTTCACTATTTGTAAAAATTTGTTTTGTGCCATTGCATGATAGTTTTTTCGGTCGTCTCTATTTTTTGTAATCCACTCGTCCAATGTCCCTTTTTCACAGAATTCCATTTGGATGAATAGACAGGAAAATGTTTTGTCTGAATTCTGGCTTCAAAAGAAAATGACATACCATATTAGAAGCGGCAAGATACAATTCCTCCCAAGTCATCTTCAAAAGCCCTTTCTGCTAATAATTATTTTTGGAGTTACCCAAAACAAAGTCTGTAAGTCCATTAATTTTAAGAAAAATCCTAGAGCAATTTGTATTAAATAAATTGGACTGCAACTCAAAGAACCCCTGCTCAGCTGCTACATACTCCCAAAATATTTCTGAAGTTTTGCTTGCTTTCTAGTTTCACATTGGAAGTTTTCTGAGAGCCCAAGTTCCATTTCCCTCATACCTAGAGGCATGTCCTATCCAGGAAGAAATACCACTGTCCTTGGCTTCCATCTGGCCTTGTAGGAACTGCTGCAAGTCTCTGACACGTGTTCTCTATTCTGCTCAAGAGACACAGCATCAGCCTTCCTATCCTGCCCAAAATGGTCATGTTCTTTCCAACTCTGTCCTGTCAAGAAGGTAGTGCAGTGACCATTTTTGGCATTGATTAGCTAGTCACAGAAACCCTTCTGAGAGCTGGAAATCTAGATGGTTTACCCATCTGGCAGCCTCAGACGTTGCAGAGAAGCCCATAGGATAGACTGAGGCTAGAGATGGTGAGGGGAAGGAAAATACAAAGAGAAGCACGCACTGTTTTTCCCTATGTACACTGCGTGATGAGTGCCCTTGAATAAAGCTGCTGAAGGCACTGAAAGAACAAGCCTTAAATTAAATGGCTCAGGACTCTGGAGCCTGGAGGTCAGGGCACAAACTGTCTGAGTTCCTCAGTTTTAAGGACTTTTTTTTCTGTCTTCTACCCAGTAATTGTTTAATGTAAAATAGATACATGATATTGAGGCTCCAACATATTAATGGTTCTGTTTTGACAGACCTATTTCCCCCCCGTTTTACTCCTCATTTAATGAGCACAGTTATGGAAAAGTATCATGTCAACCATAATTTTGAATCCATTTATATTTTATGGCTGAAGAGCATGAATTCACAGCTAGTGAAAAAAGCTTTCCACAGAAACTTGGAGAAGTTAATAGTGTAACTTAAAAGTAAAACTCTCACCACTGTTTTACCCGAAGTCTCAGTGTCAAAAGGCTATTTCTAAATTAAAGAGCATTTCCTTTTGTATTCCTTTTCTAAACAATCAAAACTGTTTCAGGCATCATGGTTAAAATACTAACTTAGGGAAATAATTAAATCTATAGTATCTACTGGCTGACCAGTACTTATAAAAAAGAAGCTTCTGATCAGGAATTTGGTAGCCAACTGTCAGACAATTTTCTAATTTCTGTTCTTAATTCTTGCCCCAAATTTTGGGTTCTGCAGTCTTACTCTCCTCTATAGGTTAATTAAGCTCAAGATATAGAGAGAGGAGAGAAATATAAAATTATATAATGCATCTTATTAATCAAGGAAAATAAGATATAAATATACTTAATGACATACAACCTGCTGCTGGGAAGTACTGTGCCTTTCCACTTAGCAGTAAGACTGCACATGTGCATGTATATTTGTATAATAATTGGTAATCAATTATCAACAGCATAAAGTTCACTATGGCAAAAAAGTTTGTGAGTGCAAACTATTATTTTGTAGTTACCTTGAGTCTGGGTACTTTATATAGTCAAAGCCTTTCCAGCTCCAATGATACCTCACTATGTTCTCATGTGTAAGTCTTGCAAGCCCTTCTGCTTCACGCTCTACTTTCCTATCAGGAGGGGGAAAGAATAAAAAAAAAAAAAAAAAAAAAAAAGGGGGCATTCCCCTGTTACAATGTAATACAAAATTAAATAAAAGATATGCTATCAAGTGGCAGGATACAGATAGTTTTACATTAATTTAAAACCAAAACATAATATTCTCCTTCCTGTAAGTTCAAAGTTCAAAACTGAAGTTACAAATTTGGTGGGTTTTCTTTCATCTGCTTAGTTATTCAATGTGCAAAAAGTGTTTGAACCACATTAGGAATTAAATTCCCACTCAATAAAAGCTGAAAAAGCAGATAGCTGCAAACCTGCCAGCAGAGCAGCAGTCATTACTTGAAGAAACAGTAGAAGGTTTTTGGTATAGTTCCCAGGATAGCAATACCAATGAAAATAACATGTATTTTCAAAGAACACAAGAATCCAAAGGGAAATGTACACATTACACAATTTAAGGGACAAGTATCTCAAACAATTTAAAACATTTTCAATAGATAACCTTAAAGAAATTAATTTTTTCAACTGTTGATAAAATACTTCACTAGGTAATGGTTACAGAAAATTACTTTAAAAAAATTAAGATCATCATTCTCCGTTGAGATTTACAAAAGACAAGTAACACAGCATGAAATTAATGATTACATGGGTCACAAGCATTTTCCAATTACAAACCACAAAACTTATTACTTGGATTTTTTTCTATTCTCTGTGATTATAGTTATTTTGCTTTACTGATATGGAAATTTTCCATGTAGCTGTCAAAAGTAACCAGACTGCTTTTCCATGTTTTAATAATCATCAGGTTTTCTTCAAACACATTTTGCTATATTAGCAACCAGAGCACTACTGTATTCGGGAAAAGAGAACTTTACACACACACATTTTTACAGCTCCAGCAGAAATTAACCCATTACATGCAAAAATTAACAAAGGTTCAGGACCACTTTCAGCTTCACTTGGAAATAAAGAAAACTGTTTACTAGAAAGGACAGACAATTAATAAAGAAAATCACCTAAATGCTCCTAGTACTGTTGAAGAGAGAAAACAAATTATTAAAATCTTGATTGAGGTTGTCCTAAAAGGCAGAAGTAAATGTACAGTACATACTCTGTTAATTCAACTCGTTTGATTGCATAGGTTTTCTTATCACTCTTTGATGTTGCCTTGAAAACATTCCCAAAACCACCTGCTCCAATAGGTTCTATTTTTTCAAAATGATCGAGAAATCTTTAAAGAAAAAAAAAAAGAAAACCACACTTAATTATATTTAATTTTCAATTAAGGGTATAAAAATACTTTTGACAGATATAATACATCTACTGCAGTATCATTCTACAAGGATCATTTGACAAATCTACAGGTCTGAATCACAGCCTTGGAGATTAAAACAACAAGGGAAACTGACCCTTTCAGGCATGTCAGGTAATTACCCTCACATCTTCACATGAATGATGTTTGGTTGTGAGCTTTAAATACCATTGCTTGCCAATTTCTAGGCTAGATTCGAAATTTCCAGGAAAAAAACCCCTAATTTCAATTTTCTTTGAAAGTTCTTTTTACAGCAGTATTTTCCCTCCTCCTACTGTAAACAAAGAAAGAAATCTAGATTCATGCATACTGTTATTGCCTTACAAATATTAATTAAAAAAAAATCCTTCTTACGTTTTATTGACAGTGTGTGGGGTCCCATTCTCTTCTCCAGTATTTGTAGCCACATCTGGCAAACTTGCATTTGAATCTGACACTTTTTCTTCCTCTCTCTTGTTTCTTACAGTAGCAAAATTAGCTGCCAATTTTCTTTAACAAGGATAAAAACAAAATTTACAATGAGCCATTTTTCTAACACAAGATGAGAAAAGAAATGTACCTCCCAATAGCAGCATTTCATTACTAGAGATAGAAAAAAAATAAAGTTATTTGCAACATAGTTTACAGGAGATAGCATTCTCAAAATAAACACATACCTTTTGGGCTTCACGATAGAACTTTCTGCGTTTCTCTACATGGAAAACAGGGAAAAAAAAAAAAGCCTTACCGAGGTATCCTGAATATTTTCACTATAGTTGGTTTAAAACATGTCTGCTAATGGATCTAGGAATTGCCTATAAATATGATCATACCTTATGTAAGCAATGTCATAAGAATGAATCTCAGCTCAGTGTTTTTCACATATGCTCCGGATAACATTATCATTGCAAAAACGTGTATAACATTATCATTGTTAAAAATGAGGTTAAAAATTACCCTTTTCTTGGGAGTTGTTAACTGCCATTTGTTAAACACTACATAAATTTGATTCACAATACAGAAGGAAATTACTAATAGTTTACAGTACTGAATATCCTTAGGAAAAATGCATGTATTTTCCAATGATTGGAACAAACTGATGTTACACGCTGACAAAGAAGCATGCCCTATTCAGGGTCTAAAATGTAATTTTAACATGGGAAAATGAGGAAGGCAATTTTCATACTGTACCTGAAAAGGTGAAGGCTTTTCACATATTTCCATGTCTTTCATTTTTTCTACCAACTTTTCAGATGAGTTCTCAACGCGAATGCTGTTTCTATTGAAAAATAATGGACTATTTTTAGGTGAAAGTAACATAGTAATAAATAAAATTATTGTCACAAGAAAAGAAGTACCAAAAAACCAGTTTTTAAAGCAAAACCTGAAAAAGCATTAACGATCATGACTAATTTAAACTACAAAACATCCTGCTTGAAAGCTACTTAAATAACAACATTTTGTAATATTCTCCTTTATTTCTATTATTAAATGAGTCTATGATAAGTAGAAGATAAAAGAATGTAAAAGTGGTAGTGGCACTACAGTCAAACTACTGGTCCTCAAATCACATATCAAACTTAATGTATGTTCAGTTTCTCTTGCTAAGCAAATTTTTCCCTTTGGTGGAAATGAAGATTCACATAGAATGAAAAAAGGGGGGAAAAAAAGAAAAAAGGGAGAGAAGAAAGCAGAACACGGAGCATAGGAAAGTACTGAAATTGAATTACAGTGAGTTTACAATAGGAAAATTAGTGTTTAAATGGCATGAAATAATGCTATTGAATGAGGTAGGGTAATCCATTTACATCACAGAAAAAATGCTTCTGAAAGAATTACCTATGGCAAAATATGAATAAATCAGAAAGCTCTAAACTTATTATAAGCTATCCCATACAGACTCACATAAAATTGCACAAATAGAACAAACTTTGCTCCAAAGTTTAAGGAACAGAAGTTAAAATTACATGGCTTTATACTGCAATAAAACAATAAAATGATATCTTTTATTTAGAATTAGAGCACATTACCCTCTAAGATTAGTAAATATAGTTATCACATTAGCAGTAAACCCAACTTACTCTGAGCCAGACTCAGCTGGCACTTGAGAAACATTGCTATATTTGCTAGATGTACAACTGCCATTAGATCTTTCAGCTTCTAGCTGGAAAAAAAAGAGAAAAGCCACGAATGTTTAATAAAATCACATTAACAAATCCCTAGCACAAAAGATGCCCTCCAAAGAGGGCAGAGGGAAGATTACAGGGTCCTAAGAGCAAGTTATTAACTGCACTAAACTTTCAAAGTCCTGCAGAAGAAAGGCATCTGCCCAATTTCTGCCTAGAGAAAGGAAAAACACAAGGCCCTGTCACAGTGAGCATACTACACAGACACATTTACAAAAGTAGAATCTGGATTCTATTCCAAGCCAGGATAAGAGTAAGAGTTATGAAAAGCAAATATCTTCGTTGTTTGCTGCATGTGCAACTGCTGTGTGGGAAATGAGATATATATAGGCTTTGATATATGTAATCAGCAGAACAGAAAATCTGAGTCAGGACAAATTGACATTCAATGTCTTCAGCATGCAAGCACTGCAAAACTCATATAACTAACCTGGGGTTGAATCAAAAAAACTTATCCCAAATACTTAGTAGACGTTCTCCCCCTCCCTCCCCCTACCCATGTCATAAGAGCATAAAAGTAACATTAAAAGCAACACTAACACCTACAATGGATAAAGACCATCACATCACAAAAAGTAAACAAACTTGTTTTCTTTTTATGTTTCCTGGTTTTCCATCATGGTATCATGGAAACAAAAACACAGGGTTTATGTTTCAACGAGAGCCAACAAATAAACCTCTTTTTTATAAATAGGAGTACTGTATATTTACTACTATTTGCCAGTTAAATTTTGCTTGTTATACAGACATCACTGAGAATTAATAAAAATTAAAACCAAACCAAAACAACACACCCCAAATTTAGACTAATTGGTAGACAAGTTCTGCTTGAGGTAGTAAATTTCAGACATCAATGAAAATAAAGGATGCCTGGGTTCGCAACATAGGAAAATATTAAAAAGGCTCCTAGAGCTACAATAAGCCACTAATTAATTAAATGGTTGACTTAAAAACATTAAAAAAGCATTGAAAATTTACAGCAACAGCCAAATAATTTTAAAAGTACTTAAAAGTAAAAAGGACTTCTTCCCTCCCTCATACTGCCATCCTTTGCTTTAAACTACACTCCTTTTAAGTTAGTTCATATGTTCTGTGCATTTCACAAGTGGGTTTGGATCACTGTTGAAACTCTGATAATTTTTTCGCACATGTGGAAATAGCAGTTGCCAACATGAAGACAACAGCTCTGCTCTCCAGAGGATGGTGTCAGCAATTGTTTCACTGGACTCTGCCTTGGAGCACTACAGAAGGCCAGTCCTGTTGATTCTGACTCCTGCTTTTGCCTTTCACATTCCACAATAGATTTTTAGTCCAACACAAGACAGTAAAAGAAGTATGTTCATAGCCTGCTAGCTCAACAACACTTCACACAGAAGACAACCAGTATATGAGTCACAATTTAGAAATTTTTAGTATGTGTGCATCCTTGAATGACAACATATCAGACCTATTCTGCAATAGAGAGGTATCAAATGTTAGATTTTCTTTTTCAATCCAGAATGGAGTATAGAAACACAACATAAATTCTACTAACAGTAGCCCTAACCAACATACTAAGACATGGATTGTTTCCTTTAAAGGCATCCATGGAATGTGCTTTTAAATACGATGAGGAAATTGGTTCAAAGATTTAAACTTCTGTGTTAAGGCTAAATATAGCACATACTGTCAGAGAGCTTTCCTTATTTACCTTCTCATATGCTTCCTTTGCAGCAGCTCGTTTTGCAGCAGCTAGGGAAGGTCCAGTGCCCCTTCCATACAAATGACCACTAATTGTACAGCTGATAGAAAACCTGTAAAATACAACAGGGAATCGAGTCTTATATCCCGTATGACAAGTCTTAATTTAATGATTTTTAAACACTGCAATCAACTGATATTATAGAATGGATATCTGAAATATAAGTCTTCAGGACAGTGTTTCCAATATACATTTAATATAATTAATAATGGTAGATAACTAATTTGTTGTGCCTTCAAGAATACTCGCTTTCAGAGCCTGGTACAATCACTGGAAAAGCTCATTCTGGGAGGTATTGATAAACACCTGGGGGACAGCCCAGTCATTGGTCACAGCCAGCAGAGCTTCATGATGGGGAAGTCCTGATTTTCTTCTATGACAGGGTACCCCACCTAGCTGATCTAGGAAAGCAAAATGATCTAATTTTTTAGACTTTGGCAAACCTTTGGATATCATCTCTCAGTGTCCTTCTGGACAAAATATCTGGCACACAGCTGGATAACCATGGATTACATGATGGGTGAGCAACTGGCTTATGGGTCAGGCACAAAGGGTTACAGTGAATGGGGTGACATCAAGTTGGGACCTGTCACTAGTGGGGTTCCACAGGGCTCCATTCTCAGTCCTGTGCTCTTCAACATCTTCATTAACAACCTGTACAGAGGACTCAAAGGATACCAAGTAATTTTGCTGACAAGACTAAAGTGGGAGGAGCTGTTGATCCCCTCAAGGGCAGGGAAGCCCTGCAGAAAGACTAACACACTAAAATTAAGAGATGGGCAATCACTAATCACATAAAATTTAACAAGGGCAAGTGCTGAATTCTGCAGCTGGGATGGGACAACGCCAGTTGTGTGTATAGACTTGGGAACAGGAGGCTGGAGAACAGCACTACAGAGAGGCACCTGTATCCTGGTCATTGACAAGTTGAACATGAGTCAGCAATGTCCTGGCAGCCAGGAGGGCCAACCCTGTCCTGGGGGGCATCAGGCACAGCACGGCCAGCTGGGCAAGGGAGGGGATTGTCCTGCTCTGCTCTGCACTGGGGCAGCCTCACCTCCAGTGCTGGGGGCAGGTTTGGTGACACAGTGTAAAAATGACATTAAATTATTGGGGAGTGCCCAAAGGAGGGCAACAAAGATGGTGAAGGACTGTGAGGGGAAGCCATATAAGGAGCAGCTGAGGTCACTGGGTCTGTTCAGCCTGGAGGAGACTGAGGGGAGAGCTCACGGCAGTTACAACTTCCTCGTGAGGGGAAGAGGAGGGGCAGGCACTGATCTCTTCTCTCTGGTGACAGTGACAGGACTCAAAGAGATAGCATGAAGCTGAGTCAGGATAAGTTCAGGTCAGATATCAGGAAAAGATTCTTCCCCCAGAAGGTGGTTGGGAACTGGAACAGGCTCCCCAAGGAGGTGGTCATAGCACCAAGCCTGACACAGCTCAAGAAGCGTTTGGATAATACTCTCAGGCAAATGGTGTGACTCTAAAGATTCAGCTAACATGACCAAGGATAACTAATGGCAGCATTAGTAAACACAACTAAGTATTAGAAGGAAGCAGGAAGATAAATTATATCTTACGTGGGAGTATGGGCATCTCCAGTACGAGTTTTATTAGGATAATCAACTATTTGACCCGTCTTTAGTTGAAATTCATTTAATAGGCTGACATAATCTGTGCCTAGTGCAGGTGGTGAGGTTTTTTGAGTTGTCGTTAACTCTGCAGCTGCCACATTTGAGGGACTCTTTTGCTATAAAACAAACAAAATAGGTAACTTAAAAACTTAAGCTTAAAAAAAAAACATTGAGATAAACAGTGCATAGGAACTAATATAGCTGCAAAGTCTGTCCACATTTCATTTCTTCAGAAATCCCAAGTTTCCATTAACTGAGTCCTTTGTGGCAAAGGACAGCCATCCCCAGCATAATTGTTACATTTTGAACAAATGTAAACCCGGCTTTCCACACTTTTGCCTTTAACAACCCCTCACCATGCCTCATCCCACCCCTTTTAAGAAAATACAGGGAATGAGCTGTGAAGAAGGGATGGCAGCAGGATGCTGCTGATGCTCCCACTTAGCAAAGGCTGCAAATGCTCCTGTGCATGTACAAGAGGGGAAAGCAGAACTTTTCAGCTGTCTCCTGATTAGTCAACATCAGTAACACATCAGCAGTAACATGCAGCAATTGTGTCAAAGTAATGACAATGACAAAATAAAAGCCATATAGAAAAAGGTAAGGAAAGATTTTACTCAAAAGTAAAGAAGCTAAGAAGCATCCAGAGTCAAAAAGAAATAATAAAAAAAGAATGGCAAATAAAGAAGGGCAAAACACTTGGCAGAAAACTAAGGCGCAAAATTCAAACCTAGACTTAATCAAGGAAGGACAGAGTATATAACCAGCTATACTGTAAAGGATCTAATGAAAAGGAAAAAAAAGATGAATTAGAACAAATGAAAGTAAGCAATTTCATCAGCAGAGTGGCAACAGACACACTGAGTAATGCCCTGCAAATGTTTTGAAGACATTGAATCATTGAGCAGTTGTCAAGATATAAAAGGACCACTGTCCACTCTGGATACACCAAGGCAGCTTAAGAAAGGGAAATACATTTCCTTATCCTCGTGTAACAGCAGAGGAGGAAACACTCACAATATTAGATATCAACCCTATAGGAAAACAGTAAGGAAAACAAATCAGTGATAAAAACTAGAAAAGTGCTGAATAAGACAGAACAAAGACAACTTAAGTAATTAGAAACTGTTTCAAATTAAACATTTTATTGAAAGTCTATTTTTAGACATTTACTACATTACATGTGATGTACGCTGCTTAGTAACCACCCAAAACTTAATCCTACTATTTACTCACCTCTTCCTCAATCATTTCCCATGTGTTTTTTGCTGCTACTGCTTTTGCTTCTTTTTTACTTTTACCAGTGCCTTTACCGTATTCCTTATCATTTATTTTGACCACGACTGTGAACCTGCAATGAAGGCAACTTGTCTAAAACATTGCTACATTTTTCCCCACATATACACTTAAACAACTTTATCAGATTAGACTTTGGGTTTATTCTGTACAAAGCATTATAGGATAACTGGGAAGTATTGAAGCATTAATGTGTTTTTACTATATCAAACCTATGATTATTGTAATTCTTTACTATAAATATTTTTTTAATTTTCCTCTCTAGTCACAAATGCATGTATTTTATTAGTTCCAACAGTATTTTTAACTGCTTAACTGCTATTTAAATTCAAAATAATTTTTAAAAGCATAAGGATGGATGAGGCCAGCATCGTTACAAGCAAGGTTGTGAAGCCCTAACACCAGGACACATCTCAGCAGTGAGACACTAAACAGAGGAAAGATTAGCTAATCTTGATTTCATGAAACCAGATGCGACATTACACTCACCTTTAATACCCTGTGAGGTACACTGCTTAGCAAGAGCAAAAAACATGTCTGGTGCTTGTGAGTCATGAATTTAAAGGCAGTCACGCCCCAAATGCCCCACCAAAGCAAACAAAAAAATTACCAACAAACCCCAGTCCTGCTTTTCTGTGCTCAGCTGCTGATCCCTTCCCTCTTGTCCCTCCATTCCACAACTGTGCATGTCCTGCTTCCCTTATGGCAACTCCATGAGTCAGAATGGGAACCTGATGCAGCTCAGGACTGATGGTACTGGGTCTGGCTGGGATGAGGTTAACTTTCTTCAGAGCAGCCAGAATGGTGCTATGTTTTGACTTTGGGACTAACAACAGGGTTGATGTTTAACCTACTGCTGAGTAGTGTTTGCACAGCACCAAAGTTTTTGTTCTTTTTCCCAGTCTGGCCTTCCAGCAAGCAGAGGAGGATATGTGAAAAGCTGGGAAGAGACACAACCAAGGCAGGTGGCCAGAGGGATATTCCATGCCATAGGGCATCACACTCAGCAATAAAAGCTGGGAGATGAAGAAGGAAGAGGGGATACCCAGGGCCATAGTACCTACCTTCCCAAGTAAACACTGGGCATGATGAAGCCCCACTTTCTTGGAAACATCTGCCTGCTGATGGGAAGGAGTAAGCAACTTCCTTATTTTGCTTTGGTCACACATCCAGCTATGCTTTGTCTATTAAACTGTCTTTATCTTGATCCACAAGTTTTTCTCCCTTTCTCCTTTCTGATTGATTCTCTCCCTGTCCCACTGGGGGAAGTGAGTAGTTGGCTGGGGGTTTCACCACCTCCTGGGCTCAACCCAGTGCTGTGCCCCAATAATGAATGGTTGGATTTCAAACAAATCAGTCCTTACAGATCCAACTTGTCCTGCAGCAGCAAATCCCCTGATGTTTCTCATACTGTCTTTGCATGACAGGCACCAAAGGAGAAGACAACTGGATTTCTGCATTTGGCAGCAGCACACACTTGCACCAAGTTAAAGTGACCATTAAAGCCTCAGGCACCTCTGTGCTTCAAATTGCAGCAGAGCATGTAAAAGCTCACAGCCAACAAGATGGATTCATACAGTCAAGGTGCAGCACCAGGAGCTCCTCTGCAGGAAAATTGGTCTCAAATAGCAAAATGACTTTAGGAACTCACTTTTTTCATTATTCCAACCTCATTCTCCAATCTCCTTTAATGAAATGTTCGGGTGGGAAACAATGAAGATGCAGAACAGTGCTTGCTCTCGTTGTTTAAGCAAGGCTTAACAAGAAATCTTAAGGGGGCAAACAGTAGGAAAAAGCACACCCACAGTGTTCCACATACTCTACACACACAACAACAAAATAAAAAAAAAAAAAAACAGGCAAGAAAGGTTGTTCTTTGAAGGAGTTTGTCAGTCAACCCACACCTAAGCGCTGAATTCTACACACATTCAGCTATGACACTGCATCCAAAATAAACTATTTTATTTAAACATCCTGAGGAAATCTGCAGTGAGTCTCCATGATCAAGTTGAGGATTACCTGCAGGAGTGTTACATGAGTCATACTTACTCATCATGAACCCCAAGTTAATAAGCAATTCCCTGACTTGACAGGTTTAGGCAGGACTGGCCTAACTGTCCACTCTTTGTGTTCCCAGACCAAGAAAGCTCAGGACTGAGCCACCCTGGGCTCCTTTAACCTTCTTACATTGTGCTCAGCACTGACCCTGTCAGACACAGTACTGAAAGCAGCCACAGCACCAGAACCATGATAGGATGGGAGGTCTCTCTGCATCATGCCTTAGACAACTGCAAGGTGATTTATGAGATGGGACACAGCTCAGAAGAGTTAGGGAGCCAGCTTACAACCAGCAGTGGTCAATGCATCCAGTTAGCAGGCAGAACACTGGGAAAGAACAGCACAAGGGGACCAAAGGAGGTTTACAGCACATATCACTACAGCCAGACACTTTACACTGTATCCTTGGAATAGCCCAAGTTACCCAGGATTTTCCTAGATACCACTATCACACAATGGGCTGAATTTCATTTCTGAACGTAGCAGAACACACAGAAAAACAATGAAAAAGCACAATTAATGGGAAAAGTAATTTGGAATGTATATAAATTCTGTCAGTCCCATGCCATTCTTCACTTCTGAAGAATGAAGACGTTGCTGTGTGATCACAGCTGTGGTCTTTACTGCAATAAGGATTACTTTTTTTTTTAATTACATAAGCCACATGGAGAAAAATTAAGTTAACTGATGAACATTTGAGATCCAGATCATATTTATTGATTTATTCTGGGATGGTAGTCAGATTTAAGCATAAATCTGCATAGACAGTGCTATCTGACAACATGCAACACATTAAAAGAAACATATAAATTATTAGCATAGGCTTGTCTTCATGCAAACTAGCAAACAAATTTAAAAAAAATCACACAAGGAACTATTACAGACCTCGAGTATCTATAACCTTTGGCAAGGGAAAAAATACACTCTATCAGTGTTAAAAAATAAAATACATTCCATCACCTCTAATTGTCTCTAAAAGAGAAAGCAGAACTTCCTAAACAAAAGACCCTTTTCTTGTAAGAGATGTTAAAAAATGTACTACACATTAAACACATTAGTATGCAAGCAGTTAATAAATCCAGCCTTTCTGGCTGGAAATCAACAATGCTTTGTAAACAGTTTGCTTTGTAGCAAATTCTCGCTGTAACCCAACCCACCTTCTGAGAGGAGATGCATAACATACAGTAGAGTTACTAGTAAGTAACAGGTGCAATGCTGGTACTTCCTGAAAAAGAGCCATCGCCCTTGAAATAAGTTTTCACTTCAAACTGTCTCACATGATGTCTTCCCCATGCACCTACCATTCCATTCATGATTTCAACCAGCATTCCCACTACATATGTGCTTTCAGCAAATTAACATTTGTGACTGCAAGCTTTACACAGTCTGTTCATTGCAGGAAGAGCCCTGGTAGTTACTGACACGCAGAGTGAACTTACTCAGGATCATGGGATGGGCCCTTCATATCGATGGTGTCATAACCCACTGTAAGTTTATGTATTTGACGGTAATGATTGATCCTCGCCATATAATCCATTTTGACACAACCTTCAGTAGGTGCTGCAAAGAAACATTCAAAGATGTGTCTGTTGCTCTAGACATAGCATAAAGGCAGCCCCTAATCCTGGTAGATAGGGCACTGCTATGATAGAAAATTGGTGCCAGTAACAAAGTTCATGGGAAACTAATCCGAATTTCTAATTCAAACGATTGGTCTGCAAAAGTTTTAGAAGTCATTGCAGGGAATAACAGTTTTAGAAAGCAGAGGGAGAATTTAGTGATTAAAGAAGATTTCTTAGCAGATTTCTTGACAGAAAAATATTGAATAATTCGGTGAATTCTGTGGGAGGGAAATAATCAGTAACGTTTCTCCAGAATTAGAATCGGTTCCTCCAGAAGAGAACTCGACAGCACCTAACATATCCCTCCGAGCAGCCATGACGCCAGGCGTAGCCACACGGACCAAAGATGACCCCAGGCTGCCGCCACCGAGCGCAGCGGGCCATGCGGGGGCAGCCGGGCTGTGGGCAGCCCATCCCGCACGGCCCGCCCGCCTTCCCCCCGCAGCCCGCCCCGCCGCTACCTCCGAGCCGCTGCCGACGCTCCGGGACCCGCGGACGCTCCAGCAGCCAGCCCAGCCCGGCGCGGGGCGCTACGCAGATCCCGCTCAGTTTCGTTTCCCGCCCGCAGCACCGCTCCGCCCGTGTGAAAACGAAAACGAAAGCGAAAGGGAGGCGAGGGCGGGAGAGCCCCGCAGGGCGGGAGAGCGGCTCGGGCCCGAGGCCGCGGGGAGCCGCGCTGTGCCCGGCACAAGGAGCGGCGCCTCCGCCGCCTGCGCTGTGCCCAGCGCTCCTGAGCCTACGGGGAACGAGGGCTCCGAGGCAAGCGAGCGGCTTCGCAAACACCTGACCTCCACGGCCTTGCCCCTGACTCGATGACGCCTTTTTCTGTTACAGTAACCACACGCTCTAGCTCCGCAACACGGCCAGCGGAGAGCAGCGCACACCCAAATACATCCAAACCCAAGAACCCCCGGGGTTTTATACCCTCAGAGTCTCCTCCGGGGCATCAGTCCCGCTCTTCCTTCTCATCTTCTGCCTCCCCGCTCCGTGTTCATCCATCGCTCTGGCGTCACCTTATCCAAAAGGTCGGCAGTCACCGGCTCCTGCTGTTACTCTCAGTTGCCCATTCACCTGGCTGCGGTCACCTGTCTTAATGTCCTATGTAATCCCATAGGGAATTCAGGGCCTCTTGTCTCGAGCTCCAACCAAGGAGCCCAATCTGCATTTTAATCTGCAGATTGCAGACCAAGACATCTGGGTGAGAAGTATTCCTCAACACATTGAGCTTGAAATACATTATGGGTATCACTGAACATGAACGCACTTCACAATAAATCTCTTACTGGGATAAAGGAAAAAAAAAAATCAGCCACCAGATTAATAATATATATTCTGTGGAAGTGGGAAAGAAAAATTCCCAGGATTAATTTTCAGAGGCTAGATGTAAAGGATGGAGCAGATGACTTCCACTGCGCACAGAGGTCACCTACTCCTGATCACCCAGATTTGATTCCCACCCCCTGCAATGTCTCTCCCCAGGAGAAACCAGACAGCTGTGAAAAAGGAAAACAGCAGTAACCCTTAGGCCTTCCCAGCATGAGGAAACAGCCTGGGCACACAGGAAGTTCACCTGCTCTCATAGTGCCAACATATCACAGCCACTGCGATTCCAGGGCTGGTCCGGCTGGGCGGAGCGTGGTGAAAATGAACGGGACGGGAGCAATGGAGTGCCCGAAAACAGAACTTTAATGGTGGTCTGATCACAAGTGCAGAGACTGCACCATTCCAGGGGCAACACCCAAAGGCCCAGGGTGTGCCTAAATTAACAACAGATAAGGTTATCTGGGGGCAGGGGTCCAATCCCAATCATGGGATAGGGGCATGATTTTATATGTCAAAGGTCCTTTGGGACCAACAGAGAACCAGAACCAGAGACGTGACCTATTTTGGAATGATGCCATTAGCATCCTAATTTCCATATTGTGCCTTCCATGGTCTCAGGTTTATGGTTTCTGCATATACTACCTGGGCTAAGGTATTATCCATCTCAGCTAGCTCAGTTGCTACACTAACACAACCCAAAAAGAACCCATTGAGACACCAGTGGGAGGCAGGAAAAAAACATTAGAGAGTTCCAAACACTGAACTCCTAAACATAATCAATCATCTTGTAGCAAAAAAAAAAAAAGAAAAACTATTATATGAGTCAAACAATTCACAAATTATTATTTATGTATGGACGAGTTTTCCTTGGAAGTGTTTATGATGTTCTTCCTTTTTAAAAGATACCCAGAGTAATTCCTCATTTAAAGATACCAAACTGGCATTCTTACATCATCACTTCTAGAATGTGCAGTATATCTTATGTTTCAGCTTGTCTCCTACTCAGGTTTCCAATGACTGTTCTCTTCCTGGTTCTCAGCTCCTGAGAGGGATTTCCAGCCTCTAGTGAACCTGCAGAAAGAACAAGGAGAAAGTAATGCACTTGCTGATAGATAAATCTGTCAGGTGTGAGCTTATTTGCTTACCCTGGGGTCCAAATAAATAATAGCACATCAAACAGCTGGCTGAAGTTCAACAACCTTGCAGAGAATTTTCCAAGTTTACACAAAAGCACATTTTACAATTACAGACATACTCTAGAATGAACAAACACTTTCCATGCAGAGTCTGTTAGTGAAAAAAATGAAAATAAAAAATTTTAAAGTAAGCTTAAAATGTAATTATCATTCATGGTTTAACAGCTTCAATTCTGTAACAGAAAGCTTCTAGTTAAAATCTATACCTTATAAAATCTTGTAAGACATGAGCACAAACATTAATTTTATGTAAATGAACCTTTTTCCAAAGGTACACATAGGATCCACTGCTCACTGACTGCAATGCAGGGCTCTCTGAAAAAAATGCCATCTTCCTACATAGAATGAATCCTAAAAACTCAGCTATTTTTAATCACTCTTCTGTGTAAATTCTGAAAATAATTCAGTAATTCAGTAGAGGCACATGAAATCCACATGCCTAAAACCTTTTCTGTCTTACAAAGCAAAACTAACACATTTTATTACAGCCAACTAGAATAATTTTATTAAAACTCCTCTTATTGCCTTAGCTACAAGATCCTTAGCCATCTCTCTTTCTTCTCAGAATCCCCCTCTCCTTAAAAGTTTGTCTTCTGTAGTTTTGCTTGCCAAGCTCTTGGGCACAGTTACTTTGGCCTGGCACGTGACTCAGTGTCTTCCATCAGATAAGGATGCTATCAAAGGTGCAGTTTTTAGAATTGAAAGTGATCCAGAGTGAACTTCCAGTTTTTTAAGTAAGAGACAAAGCCTCCTCCAGCTTTGTGAATTGCAGTTAACGATTAATGTCTAGGCAACATTAGCAGTATTAAACACTAATCAAATTAAGAAAATTTGCTTGCTAGCTGTTAAAAAATACCTTGTGTTTCTCAAAACCTTATCAACAAACACGAGCCTGTTAAACTTCACCTTGGGGAAAATCACCAATTCTGAAACAGCCTTTGGTACATACACCTAAAAATCTTTTTGTATGAAGCCATTCAGGCCTTCATTCGAATGCCTTTGTGATTCATTTGCTCTATAAAATATTGACCTTTGGGGTTTCAAATAATCCATTATTATATGGGTTCTCCAAGAGTGGAGTTACTGACTTTGGCTTTTTTAGGAACACTTGCTGTTGGATGATTCAATCCTCGTGCTGTGGCTGCTGTGCCCACAGGTAACTGCAGAAGGCCACGCTCCAGAAGGTAACTGGGAAGCTGGGAAAGCCAAACTGAACCGAATCTTTTGCATGCACCTCCTCCTCATCCCTCCTGCAGGTCCCTGCTCACAGAATGCTTCAGTGTGCATGTGATGCCTTAAGTTTTAGCTTTCATGTTTCTCAGATTCTGTGCTGCCTAGGGGTATAGTTTTGAGCCTCATATTGGGTGCTGGTGAGCTCTCTTCACAGAGTAGGGAGACAAAAACAAAAAAATCCTTTTCCTGCTGAGGACCAAGGACAACTTTCAGGCCCAAAAGTATAAACAATGGTGGACTGAAGGGAGGAACAAGGATGGGACATCACAACCTGAAGCTGTAACTGGACAATTAAACCCCAATATGCAAATGGACCAAAACTTATAAAAGTGTAAGACCTCATCACCGGTTAGCCATTTTATGACCATTTTAAGTTCACCTTGGGTGTGGCCGGGGTCAGGCTCTTGTCCTGCCCAAGGTGTATCCTAAAGGCCTTTCAATAAATACCTACTCTATTCTCTAGCTCTGTCCAGTCTCTCTTTCAGGTCAGCCTTCCCAAGGCATCACATGGAATGCTTCGAACTACGGGCTTCGACATCTTTGGGCGCCGCGCTGCGACCCCGTGCAGGGGGATCTGCTTGGTGCCGTTCCCTAAGGCTGGGACAGGCTCCCCCAGCGGCAGCAGCCCGCCAAGCTGCCGCCGACAGCCGGGAGCGGGCAGGCCTGCCCAGGCGGAAGCGCTGCGGGGGAAATTCTTCCACGGCAAAGCTATTTCCCGGCAGCATCTCAAAAGGGTATTTTCCAACCAGCTGCCACCTGTCCCGTTGCCTGATCCAGAAAGCATTCCTACACAGAGGAAAAAAGCCAAACCAAAACACCGAACGTGGAAACACACACCCCGAACACCGCGGGCCCACCCACGCCACGCCCGGGGCCCCGTAGAGCCGCTCCTCCTCCCGGGCTCCGCCGCCGCCCCGCCGCGGTTCCCCTTCCCCGCACGTTCCGCGTCCCGGCCCGCAGGGCAAGGAGAGCGCTCTGGTAGCCGGGGCACGACAGCGCCCACGGCCTTTCTTCCCTGCCCCGGCCCCACCGCCGGCCCCCACGAGCTCTCGGGATTCGGGCAGGGTCTCCTCACAGCCCATTCCAGAGCCCTGCGCGCTTTCAACCCTCCTTTTCTGGAGGGACACCTGGGAGCGCCGAGCTCCGCCCGCAGCCCGGCGCGCCCCGAGCAGCGCCGCTCCTGCCCGGGCCCCGCCCCGCGGGCCGGCCGTGAGGGGCGGGCCTGGCCCGGCCCCGCCGCGCTGATCCCGGCCCGGGCGGCTCTGCCGGCGGTCAGGGGCGCTCCCCTCCGCCGTCCGAGCGGGGCGGCTCTCGCGGGAGGCGGCGCCATGGGGCTGCACGGCGTCAAGGCGGTGTTCTTCGATCTGGACAACACGCTGATCGACACGGCGGCGGCGGGGCGGCGCGCCATCGAGGAGGTACTGCCCTTGTCCCCCTTCCGACGCGGGGCCCGCCGCCACCGCGGCTCCCGGCCCGGCGGCGGCGGTGCCGCGCGTGTCCCGCTCCCTCCCGCTCCCCGCCCCTGCTGACAGGCGGCCGGGGGTCGCTCCCGGGAGCGCGCCGCGCGGCCCCGCAGCGCCCTGACGCGCGCCCCCGCGTCCCTTGCAGGTGATAAGCGCCCTGCAGTCCAAGCACCGCTACGAGGAGGGAGAGGCCCGCGCCGTCTGCGACAAGGTCCAGGCCAAGCTCCTCAAGGAGTGCCACGATCCCGCCAAGATGTGCATCACGGACCTGCGGATCTCGCACTGGGAGGAGGCGATCCAGGAGACCATCGGGGGGGAGGCGAACCGCGACCTGGCGGCCGAGTGCTATTACCTGTGGAAGACGACGCGGCTGCAGCACCTGACGCTGGCCGAGGACACGCGGGCCATGCTGACCGAGCTGCGGAAAGGCCTCCGCCTGCTGCTCCTCACCAACGGCGACCGGCAGACGCAGAGGGAGAAGATCGAGGCGTGCGCCTGCCAGCCCTACTTCGATGCCATCGTTGTGGGGGGAGAGCAGAAAGAGGAGAAACCGGCGCCATCCATATTTCTTTACTGTTGCGATCTCCTGGGGGTGCAGCCCGCAGAGTGTGTGATGGTCGGTGACTCTCTAGATACAGATATTCAAGGAGGCCTGAATGCTGGCTTGAAAGCAACGGTCTGGTTAAACAAAGCAATGACCGCCCCAGTAGATACCGCCCCCGTACCTCATTATATTATTTCTTCTGTACTGGATCTTCCAGCAGTTTTACAGAAGATGGAGCACAACATGAATGCTAAGTTAGAAACCGACCATATGGCTAGTAGCAATGAAGCACATTGATGATGGTTCCAGCATACAGAGACCTGCTGAGCTGTTAGGTGACACATGCTCTTTTTAAAAATCTGACCCTAGGAGGTTGAACTCATCTGTGGTCTCTTTTAAACAGCACAGGGATAAATAAGAGCACAGTTGTCAGTGAAAACGGGACAGAAACACAGAATTATATTAATTTAAATGATGCAAGTGCAGTTAATTTAAAGCAACTGCCTCTGTCTGGAAATGATTTTGACAGACTGTGGCAGAAGCCTGTCTGTCTCTGACCTAAGTTGCCAGTCTCTTGTTTTTTAGTGGAAAAGAAAATTTGAATGTTCTGAGCTTTCACATGCTTTGCTGACTTGTAAGCTTAGCAGAAGCTTCAGTTCCAACCTTGTGTGCAGTGTGTAAAGAGAAAGTGAGAAAGAGTGTGGTACAGTCTAGTAAATCTTCACAATTGATCTGCAGTTTATCTCAGGAACTGGAGTGAGTTTCATTTTTTCTCTGACTATTAGAAGTGCTCTACCTTTGATCTTTTTTACAAGTTTTAGATTTTTTTTCAGACTTTGCAGTGACTTTTCTTTTATGGAATCTGTATCTCTTGCCGAAAGTACTTCAACGTACATCAAAAGTTTGCTTTTTTATCGGGGACCATTTATCAGAGGGACTTGATGAATAAGCTTTTACTTTATATTATCTTGGTGCTTATGCAGATATGCAGTATACTTGTAATTCAGATTATGATTTTTGTTGAAATGGATAAAACAGGGATATTTTCAGTGGTGTTACTGTGCTGTCAGACTCTTCAGAAGCTAATATCATTGTTCTGTCTGATTTTATCAGTGAATTTTGATCAGACTTTTTGGAGAAACTGTTCTTGGCCTTGCTCAGGTGTATGACTACTCAGATTCAACTGTAGGATCAGTGGCTTTTTTGACTGTTTTAATGCTGTATAATCCCTCCTTACTCCAGTTTGCACGTGTAATTCATGTGATTTATTCTGCAGAAAATACAAGCTAGTTGTCTGTAAATGGCTCTCAAGACTCTCTTCTAGGAAACTGGAAAATTATGTCATATGTATTACAGTACTGTATGCAACTTTATAAGGTACATGTGATATCTCCACTACATGTAGGAGATGACTCTCTAAAACAGTAAGGTTTCTCTTTCCCAGATCATTACATTAATTTATTTTTTTTTCTCTGCCTCATATTCTTGCTACGTAGTGGGGAAGTATTCTCATATTAAATGAAAATGTAAACACTTGTTGGCAAGTCTGTGGTTTTCAACCCTATTTGCTAGATATTCACTGGTGTGAGTATCGGACCATATATGAAAAATCAAATTTTATATTTAGAATAATTCCATGACAGATCTTTTGAGAACAGGGGTATTAGGCTGCTGGCAGAGGAGTGTCTGGCATGTGGGCAGCAATAAATACAGAAGCCTACCATGAAATGGGTGTGTAGAAGAAATTCTATATACAAGAAACATTCATGTCAAATTAAACAAAGAAACCTAAGTTAATGCAGTTAAGTCTTGCATAGGATGACAGAGTCAGTTTAGAGGAGGCTGTTACAAGTTTGGGTTAAATTATTTGACAAGGAATTTAGGTTGGATCAAAATGTGTTGTTCGTACATTTAGGAGGGGGAAAAAAAGAAATACTCATTAAATTTGGAACCCCTTTCCCAATTGTCCATTAGAAAAGGTAAATCAGTCACATTCCTTGTCTTACCTGGCCAAGATTGATGAGACATCAGGTCAGGGAAGGGTACAGAGACAGAGCCCACTTGTTCCTTTGAGGAAATGGGCATATACTGAAAACAATCCAATTACAGTAGTAAAGTAACATGAACCAGTGGCACTGACTTGTCACACCTTCTGAAGGAAGAGGCCTAAGTTAAGATTTTGGTTTGCATCTGAAGAGTGTAGAAACAGTCACTGGTTTAGCTGATGAGCAAAGCATTGCTAATAACATTTTTTATAACAGATGATTGAGACAAGAATAATAAGGATCATTGAGCCTCTCAGGGATACTGTGTAAAAATAGAAATGTATCCAAAAGATGAGAGAGATCCCTGAAGTAGTCTAACCATACCATCTGATACAAAAGCAACAAGTTTGCTTACAGCAGCATCCCAAAGGAGCTACAGGGTCACTGACTGCCTTGCTTGCACAGCAGGGTAGTAGAACTTAGGTCAGAATGAGGTTTCTGATACAGCTGGTGTTTAAAATAACAAATAGTAATAATTCACAAGTCTATCTGTGGGCTTGAGGGAGATACAGATATATATCTATATATATATAGTACACCAGGTTACCATTTTTTAATCTAAGTTGAGGCTCATAATCTCTTGCCACTGCATCATTCTGAAGTGGCATGCTGAGCCTGCTTATTGTAGAAAGGGTCTCTTGTTTTAGAAGAGACTGCTCTTTGTTTTGCACATGGCCAGCCATTTCTTTTCATTTCTGACTCTGAAAAACCACAGTAACTGCACACTCAGGTGACAGTGTGGTCTGTGGAGGCCACACCCAAGAACATTTTTCCATTTCTGAGTACTGTGCCAGGCTGGATGTGGCTCTGGTGTCCAGAGAGGGAAAAACAGTTATGATGCTTCTATGAAACAGGAGGAAATGGTAGCAGACTTTTCTCTATCTAGGGCCATTCTTAGAAGCAGTTACTCATTAAGCTCGATTTGGTATCTGGAGTATCTCTAAATAAATACTCAAGATGTTTTTCTTGGATGGAGCACTTGCAGAAAAGATAATGAAAAATAATTACATCTAGTAAATTGGAAACATAAATGTAGAGATGGGATAATTTTCACATCAGAAGCAGGAACAAATCAATTAAACAGTCTATTAACAGTTCCCATTAAGTTTTGGTTTTGCTTAGTGTTATGCTCTGTTAGCTAAGTTACCTAGTTTAAACTGTATTGCCAAAACATGTGAAATAAAAAGAGGAAAAAGAAATTCCATCTATATTTTTAAAACCTTTTTTTTCCAGATAAATATTACCTCCTGAGGTTAATCTACAGTAACTTTGACTTTGGTGAAATTAACTGAAAGAATCGTTTAATACCAACTGTATTGTAATTCTTGATTTAAAATAACCCATGTACTAGTCTAATAAAAGTATTTTGTTTATAAACTGGAAGTTTGCTGTGGGTAAATACGTTTGAGACCTGATTTACAACAAAGGGCAAGAGTTCTGTTCATTTTTTAAAATAGCACAGAATTAGGATTTGAAATCTGTGACCTCATGTTTAGATGTGGTGACTGGGTGTCAGTTTCTGTAATTTCAAACAGAGGCTGGCACATATTTAGGTATTTATGAAGATTCATGGCCAGACTGTGCATGTTGAATTGGCAGCTGCAGTTCAGTGGTAGTTGAACCTGACTTGCCAAGCAGAATGCCAGCTCACATAAGCCTACATGTCCTGACATATGGCATTGGCTGCTGTAACATCATAAGAAGAGACTGCAAGCAGAGAAGATCAATAAATACAGAAATCTCAAATCCAGGGGCCCCATTCTGGCAGGTTATGAGTGCACAAAGCCATATCTGAGCTATCACTACACTGACCTCTGTGACTTAGGAGAGGGAGAGTGGGGGAAGTTGCTCACCTTGTGGCTTTTTTGGCTGCAGAAAAGCAATCTGCTCCCTTAGTGTTTTCTGTTGGATAATGGAACACATAGTCCATCTTCTGGACCTGTGGAAATAGATGGAAAGGTAGAAAGGTACTTTAAGTCACTGCAGGTGAGAGTGGGACATTAAACTGACTAAAGGAGGGCTCAGCTTCTATCAGGCACTTGGCCATGCCAGCAAGCTGTCAGCAGCATCACACACCTGCACAGCACAGCCTTTCTGTTCTTGTGGAGAAAGCTTTGTGCAGGTAAGGCATTAAGCTGGACAGTGACAGCCTCAGAAATGAGGGCATTTTTTTACACAGAGATCGTAGAAAGTGACTTGAATGTTTTACACAGGAAATAAGCACCTTTCATTAGAGTACTGAATTAATGCAATGAGGTAAGGTGTTTGGATTAAGGTTAAGGTTTTCCTACTCCCTGCAGCTTAATGTTTTCATATTTCCTGAAAGGGAGACAACAGACAACTTGCTGTGCCCCAGCTAACTGCAACCAATTCAGTTTGTCTTTTTCTCTGAAGTTTCTCTTACATGACAACACCAGTCTTAGGACTTTGAACTAAATTGAAGTGTGGCCCATCACAGCAATTTCTCCTCTTCACATATGTAGTGATTTGTTTTTCAGCTTCGACTCTCAAATGTGCCAGGTTATTGTGAGGCCCTAAAAAAAACCAATTTAAAATCCTACCTTAATTCTGTGCTAACAAAACTTGTCATCTGGAAATTGTTTGAACACGTTGAGAAGTACGACAAAGAGAAAGCCAATGTATCTCTACTGTACGTAGCATATACTGTTCTTTTGTGCACAGCTTTTGCCATCAGCCTTGCAGTGGGATTGTCTCCATTATACCCCGCTTTCTAGAGCATGCTGTGCACATACAAGAGACACAACAATGCAGAGATGATGTCAGCTGTGCCTAAAGCTAAAACTGCAACTTTTTGCCAATGTTGCTAGGGACCTGGAACAGAAAATCACGTTGCCCACTCCATATAGCGTATCTTGACCTTTTATTTCATCTACTAGAAACAAGGTTGCATGAGAGCCTTCTGCTGAGCAGAAGCCCTCAAATGCCAGGAAAAAATGCACTTAAAAATATAGAATAAAACTATGGTGCTAATATACAAAATTGCAGTTCTTCAAAAGTGTAAGCCATGTTTCTCAAGTCAACACTTCACCGAAGACCAGAAGATAACATCTCATAGGGTCTGATTTAACACGGGAAAAATATTGCCATTTACATCAGTGGACCTTCACAAGTTTAAGTAAGATTTGGCTGCTTATTTCTGTAAGATAATCTGTAAGTGACATCTGCTTTCCACTTCTCCTCCCTCAGCTAATTGATCTTCATCATCTGTTTTGTCAGCTGCATTTCCATATCTTTCTGGATCACAACAATATCTAACATTTGGGATGAAGTTGGCAGAGGACCACAATAAAAACCACTGGAACACAGCCATCTTTTGTTGCAAGGTCATTTTAAGTACCAGCTTCACAGCAACTGTGTGCTGCAAGCATGTACATGTTTTAAATGGTCTTTCCTCCAAACAAACTTCCATTCATATCACACAGTCTACACAAATTTTTCATTAAAAAAAACAGCCAAAAAAACCCCTAAAAATGTTGGTATGAAAAAAACAAAATAGAAAAAAGCTCCTCTGAACAAAATCTTAGTCATCTACAGATATCAAGGTTTATAAGACAAGTTTCAAATACCAGGTCTAAAATACTTTTCTTCAAGCTTTAAAATTAATGTTGATGATTACTTACCTGAGGAGGTGTGTGTTGGGAGGAAGACAAAACACTACACATCATTTCAGCAGTTTCCCAATGTCTGTTTAGTCTGTCACTGGCCACCATAATTTTTCTGTCAAATGTATTCACAAACAACTTTGCCACACTGAGAAAATCCAACTTATTTATATTTTGGGAATAAAATTACTAGACAACATGGAAGTAACCAGAAATATTAACTTCAACTTCATTTAAACACACATTTTATTTGAAGTATTTAATCTATGAATGCACATTTTGTTAAGGGTTGGTTTTTTTTGTATTTTGTCTTGGAATGTTTCTGTTGCTACACTATCAATATTGCAAAAATCACAGAACCACAGACTGAATTAGACTGGAAAAGATCTCTGAGATCATCAATTCCAACCTGTGGGCAAACATCACCATGTCTACCAGACGATGGCACTGAGTGCCACATCCAGTCTTTCCTTTAAACACCTCCAGGGACTCCAGTTCATGCAATACAGGGTCAGTGAGGTACAGAGTTGTATCTGAGTTTATATGACTGTGGTAATCTAAGATCTATGCTTTAGATCAAGGAGTTAAGATTTTTTTTTCTACTTTTCAGTGATTTTAGGGAGTCACTTAGAATAGTTAGGGCTTTTTCTTCCCTGCCCCCCAATAAATGAAGATGGAAGACATGAAGATGAAGTGGAAAGCATTTAAATTTTTTTATGTTCCCAGTCAAAATCCACCCTGGTGAGCATCAGATGAGCAAATTTTTATTTGCCTTCGTCGTTGCTGAGTGTGCTCAATTGCACTGCATTCAGGCAGATGTGGAAAGACCTGCTTCGTGAGGCAGTGACCTTTCAGTGTAACAGAAAGGTCCAACTGGAAGTGAAATCATTACATGTCAAAACACGTCAACAACGCAAATATCTGTTTTATTAGTTCTTCTGCTAAGTGAGTATAAGAGTCTCAGTAAATTCTTCTTTTATTCTTCTCATGGATTAGGCCAATGATATCCTCAAAGTTACTGTTTTCATCTGCTCACTAATGTGTTGTAGGTCTGTCTATTTGATAAAGTCAGGCTTAACGCTTTTCATTTGTGCTGCTGGTGGAGTGGTCTTTGCTGTTAATGATGTGTTAATGATTTAACCCTGCTAAATCGCACTGGGGTTAGGATTTATCAGGAAGTCTGCAGTGGACGGACTGACAGCCTTTGTTTTCCAAACTGTTGATGCCTTCCATTGTGTTTTGTTTCAGACATTTAAATGAGAAGGGTCCTGAATGTTCTAAGTCCCTTTTTTTTTTTTTTTTTTTTCCTTTCAGGAAGAAAATGCATAAACGACACAAACAGCTTGTTTATCTTCCTTTTAGTAGATGTAACTGGGTAAAAAAACTTTTCTGCTTCCATCCCTCTCATCTGAAAGTACTTTAAAAGTGCCTAACAATTTGATGCCTAAGCTACTTTGATATGTTTGTTATCTTTATCCTGATACTTTGTGACACCTTATTGTCTGTTTAAAAACCTGCTACTGCTGCAGCCAGGGCTTCTTCTTACTACTGTGTAATTATAGTTTTACACTCTATTTCTAGGCTGTATCTCAAAATGAAAACTAACCCTACTTTAGAGACACTTTACTCTGAGATAAATCTGTCTAGTTCACAATTTCTATTTGTTTTATTTTGAAAACTCTTCCCCTGTTTAGTGGTGCTCTGTCCATACAAATGACTGTCCATCTGGTTTGTGGGGTGTTTGTTTGTTTTTCTGTAGAGCAGCAGTGTTTGTACAGATTTGCAGGGTGAGTAGCACGCAAGAGATGTAGGCAAAACACAGAAAAATCCCTTTGGCCTTAGGATTTGCATTTCCCACATTTTACAAGCCTTGGCAGTTTTTAGGTTGACTTAACATCATTCTCTGCAGCTTAAGTTCTGTTACCAGTGAATGATGAGGAAACAAGATGCTTTTGAATACTGTGTAATGATTTTCAAAGACTCTGCCAAAAAGAACTGTAATTGGCCTGGATTCTCCATTTGACACTGTCTCTCACAATATGCTCCTAGGCAAACTCAGGAAGTGTGGATGAGTAGACAATGAGATGGATTGAGAACTGGCTCAATGGCAGATCCCAAACAGTTGTGATTGGTGGAACAGGGTCTAGTTGGAGGCCTGTCACCAGTGGTGTCCTCCAGAGGCTTAACTTTTTCATCAATCACCTGGATGAAGGGGCAGAGCAAGTTCAGCAAGTTCACTGATGACACAAAGTTGGGAGGAGGGTCAATGCCCCAGAGGGCTGTGCAGCCCTTCAGAAGGACCTTGACAGACTGGAGAGATGGGCAGGGAGGAACCTTCTGAAATTCTGCAACGGGAGATGCAGGGTCCTGCACTTGGGGAGGAAGAACCCCAGGCACCAGTACAGGCTGGGGAACAATGTTCTGGAAAGCAGTTCTGTAGACAGGGACCTGGGTGTCCTGGTAGACAACAAGCCATCCATGAGCGTTGTGGCCAAGAAGGCCAATGGAACCCTGGGGTGCATTAGGAAGGGCATTGCCAGCAGGTCAGGGGAGGTGACCCTGCCCCTCTGCCCAGCCCTGGTGAGGCACATCTGCAGTGCTGTGTCCAGTTCTGGGCCCCTCAGCACAAGAGAGACACGGAGCTCCTGGAGTGGCTCCAGTGGAGGGTAACAGAGATGATGGAGGCACTGGAGCATCTCTCTTCTGAGGAAAGGCTGAGGGAGCTGGGCCTGTTCAGCCTCAAGAAGAGGCCCTGAGAGGGGACCTCATCCATGTCTGTGAGTCTCTGCAGGGAGGTGCCAAGGGGATGGAGCCAGGCTGTGCTCAGTGGTGCTGAGCAATAGGAGAGGCAATGGCAGAAACTGATGCACAGGAAGTTCCACCTGAACATGAGGAACATCTTGTCAGGTATCAACAGGTTCATGCTGTTACAAAACATTGTAAGGATATTCAAAAATAGGCCCCACTGTTTCCTCTGCTTTCTCTTAAGCAGGACCAGTGCTGCATTTGAGGTTATATGTACTTGCTCTATAATGGGGCTTGCTTAAGAAAATGGCTTTTTTTTTTTTTCTGTATTGCTGAATGTTAAGTGGTGTCCATAAGGAGTCAGTGATGCTAATAAGCTATTCTTCAAACATTAAAAAATTCAAATGTATTTCAGGATAATTTTTTTGATTGATAATTTAAGAGTGAAAAAGAGAAAATAATAGGACCATTTCTTGATTACAAGCAGCCAGTGTTTGGAGTGCAGTTGAAAAGAAACTCCTATCATTTTGGTATTTAAAAGTACACCCTCCTAATTATACTCAGAGTTATTCATCTAACTTTCTTTAAATATTTTCAGGGGTTTTTTAATACAATAAAAATTTAAAAATAAATCAGTAACAAAGATCATACAATTAGAACTCTGCTGGAGACTTCGTTCTCACTTTCAATGTTTCCCCAGCAGGTGGCATTACAGGTTTGTTAGATGTAGCTACAACCATCGTTTTCTGCTGTTTTGTTGTTGGCGGTGGTTCTTTATTTATTTGTTCCTATGTTCCTTTTTTTTTTTTTTTTTTTCCCCAGTTACTGTTTTAAGAATAAAACGTACCCAGTACCCTTAAATTAGGTCAGAGCAGTCTTCTTTTCAATTCACACTACTCTCTAGACATCATAAATTATGATGAGATCCCATTTTGCCGGGCATTGTAAACATATATGGCAAAGTACCCTTGCTTAGAAGACGTTTTGATATAGGTGGATAAGGATTATTTTTATTTTAAGTATGAAGATCTGTGGTGTATTTTGCAAACTACACAACAGCCAGTTGTGAAAATGAGCATCACGGTTAGGATCAGCAACAAATAACATCATGGTGCTAAACAAAATCCAGCTTTCTAAAGTACCGGTGCACTTGTGCTTGACCTGAATTTGCTTGAAATCATGAAGGTATTGGATTTATTTAAGGGAAAAGGAAGTTTTTCTCCTGCATCTAATGCTGCAGTAGCATCTTCATGATTTCAAAAGTCTCCTGACAAGCTCCTCTTCCTAATAAACACAGTAGCACTGTATTTCTGTGACTTTATGTAAAGGATTACTATATAAACTGTTTTCTTCTACTGCATTGTATTTTTCTCACTCTGTGGACTCCTTGTCTGTGCCCCTAGAGCAGCAATTCAGGCTGGTTCTACAGTCAGCACCCCTGTTCCTGTTGGGGCACCTGCAGAAGTGGGCTGATTTTCCTTCACATGCCCAGTGACTCAGTGTTTAGCATCTGCCCCTGGCCACTGGCTTGGATTTCGGCACACGGTGATGGCTTTGGGTCCCAGCCTGAGGAAGCCGGGCACACGGACAGGGATTTCTGCTGTTTCCTCAAGGCTCAGCAGGTGGCAGCTGGGGACCAGGTTCTCAGCAGATCCAGCCCCCGGTCTGCAGCAGCCCAGCGCCAGTGCCCCATCGCAGGCTGCCTCCTTCCCAGCCATCACACCGGCCCTGGGAGCACAGAAAAACTGAGCAACACCTGCAGGGGCCTTCTGCATTTCAGAGATTTGTGCCACATGGTGTAGTGGGTTTTATACGGCACAGACTTGGCTCCCAATAGATGCATGGTGTGTGGACAGGATGGGTGCCCAGCATGCTGGTGAGCCATTGCAGCTCCAGGGCTGCCAGACTTCCAGCAGCACGGCTGGACCTGCTGCTACTGCTCCAGTCAGCCAGAGCAGGGAAATGTGTAAGAATCCCTACGTTTGTCCTGACAGAATTTATAGGATGACAAAGAGAACTTGCTGAGAGAAGGGTGTTCCCACTGTGAGGTACAGAAATACTGCTGTCTGCGTTTAGCAGAGACAGAAACAAGACTTGCAAAACAGTGACTGGCTAACAGTCACACAGCGAGCTTGGGGCTGGGACATGGCTCACAGCCTGACATGTCCAGCCCTGGTTAATGGCCTTGGCCACTGAACATGAGGCAAAGCCTCCCCTGAAGCTCTCCAAGGCGAGGACATCAGCACAGTGGCAGGGCTTATCCATAAAATGAGAATAAACAGTGCCTTGGAGTGGCTCAAAATGTTCACTTGCACTCAGCAACTCTTCTCACAGCTGAGAGCACGGCAGGACAGAAGTATTCCCACAGGAAAGCACCTCTGAGGAGTACTTGTGAATTAGAGTACACACTTGAAAGCCCACATTTCTGCACTGGCTGCACCTTCTCCTAAAAGCACTAGCAACATTTTGGGGCTTTCTCGATAGACCTAGTATTAGAGGAGGTCTTCTTCAATGTTAAATAATATTACCAGATGTTTGCACAGAGAAAATGCTCTTACACAATTCCCAGGATCTTTCCCTGATGCTCAGAAGGCAGGATGCTACCTTGTCTAAGTGACTGCCTGTTTGACACACATACCAGCTGTGGGGAATACAATGATTTTAGCAGATCTTTGTGCCTTAACCAGTCCAGAATGACATCAAATATCAAAACTTTGATGCCTAAAGTCTGGAATAGTCAGTATAAATGGTCAGTGCAGCTGTGTCATATGACTAACTAGGAATTTTGTGCCTTATGCTGTATTTGTTATCCTCCTTTTGCTTTTCCTGCCCACCCAGCTCCTCTCTCTTGTCTCACCCACTTTTCAGGATATGTTTGTTAAGCTCCCTTGGGTGACCAATCTTACTACACATTTCTCCAGCACCTAGCATAAAATAAGCACAGAAGGTTGGCCAGTGTATCAAGCCTAAAGTAAGCACAGCTAATAATTTGTTTGTTTTAACAAATAATATTTCTTTATTGTGCAATGAAAAGCAGACCTCCTAAAATTTCAGTGCTTTTCCTTGCACTGAAGACAACAAATTTAGAAGGTGAAAAGGCCAAAATCCAATACGCTTGCAGATTTCCAGAGGTCATACCAGAGAAATAGTTTTGTGCTATCCTAACTTCTTGTATTTTGGCTCAGACTCCAGTTGTGCTTTCATTGGAGTGCATAGAGAAGACCTTCGTTAAGAGTAAAGTGTACATAACTAAGGAAAGCAGTGGAATAGTCTGACCTGCTGCTTGTGAAGTTACCGCTATCACATGGCCTTGACAAACATTTTAGCTGCTGTCTTACCTCACTGCAGTGAAACAAAGCAGGGGTGATGTCTTCTCTTACAGATCAAAGTCAGTGGGAATTCCCTTTGAGCAAAAGTAGCAGCTGTTACTTGCGTGAGGCTGAGGGATCATGTTTACCTGGAATTTCCCAGGACAAAACCCATAGCTGCTGGCAGGTGTTTGTCAGCATGTGGCAGTCTGGCATGCAGAGGAACACAGTGCATAGTGAGTGCTTTAGCCTGAACACTGCTTGGAAGGAAGTGAAGACATCCTGAGCACTGACACCCAGGATCTCTGCAGGAGAGCGCAAGGCAAGTGGGAATTATATCAATTCAGGAAGAGGGACAGCCTACCTCTTAAATGCAGAATTAATTCCCACAGAATGTTGTGATTTCCAAAATACAAATGGTTTCTGAAAGGATAAATGTGGGGAGACAAAAGAAGATGCTGCTGGAGGCAGTCTCCCCTCTGATATGTTTCACCTGTGTTAATTATCTTAGAGTAGAAACAGCCTTGCCCTCACAGCCATGGGCATGATAAGGAGTGAGTTAACTGGGAAGTTGATCAGTTGGAGTCTGCTCCCCGTGCTGTGAAGACCCAGGGACAGGAGGTCGTGCAAGGGCCAGAAAAGGTAAAATATTGTACATAGGCCAGACAGGGTTAGGCAGCTGTGTCAGGGACAGGAAGGAGTGAGCCACAACTGAGGAGAAAGAGAGACAGAGCCAGAACTGTGCAGAGCTGCTCTTAGAAGTTACAGAAGAAAGATATGGGAGACTTTTTAAACAACAAGATGAAGATACTTAAAGCCTTCTGATGATTGTAATGAAGCACCTCAAGTGCAGTGTCCATGTCGACCGACACATATCGACTGTGACAGATAAACCAATTTGTGGAGGGCACATCCAAAAGAATATTCTGAACAATGGTCTGGGCACAGCTTATGCCACTTTTCAAGCTTGTCCATATTCCTCTAGATGGCATCCTGTTCTTCAGGGTATCATCTGCAAACTTGCTGAGGGTGCACTCACTCCCTTCATCTGTGTTACTGATGAAGATATTAAACAATGCTGGTTCAAGTACAGAACCCTGAGGAACACCACTTGTCACTGATCTCCATCAGGACACTGAGCCATTGGAATGCAGCAATCCAATAAATTCCTCATCCACTGAACTAGTCCACACATCAAACCCATCTCTCTCCAATTTAGAGAGAAGGATGTCATGGATGACTATGTCAAAAGCCTTGCAGAAGTCCAGACAGATGACCTATGTAGTAAACAAGGTACTGCTGATGACTGGAGCCAGAAATAAGACATTTTTAAAATATCGCTTTAAAATATATATTTCTGTAAGTACACATTAACAATTCACCTCTGCAAGTGTGATATTACTAAAGTTAACAACTTTTAATGTGAACTTTTCACTGGGATGAATTTCCTAGTAAAGCTATGCACCACACAAGTGTCAGTCAAAAACCAGCTCTCTCAAAGCAAGGGAAGCCCCTGTGAGACTATTAAGATTTCAGCAGGCACAAGCACTATCTGTCTGCTCTCAGATTTAAACTTAGCTTTGTACCTGTTTTAAGCAGAGCCTCAGTGACTCACCTATGTGATAAACACAAACACACAGCTCTCAGAATGGGTCAGGTTGGAAGGCACCACAGTGGCTCATCTGGTCCAGCCTCCCTGCTCAAACAGAGCCACCCTCTGAGCACATGGCACAGGATTTCATCTGGACAGTTCTGGAATGTCTCCAGTCAGGGAGACTCCACAACCTCTCTGGACAATCTGTTCCAGTGCTCAGTTACCCACACAGTAAAAAAGTTCTTCCTCATGTTCAGGTGGAACTTCCTGTGCATCAGTTTCTGCCATTGCCTCCTGTCCTATTGCTCAGCACCACTGAGCACAGCCTGGCTCCATCCCCTTGGCACCTCCCTGCAGAGACTCACAGACATGGATGAGGTCCCCTCTCAGGGCCTCTTCTTGAGGCTGAACAGGCCCAGCTCCCTCAGCCTTTCCTCAGAAGAGAGATGCTCCAGTGCCTCCATCATCTCTGTCACCCTCCACTGGAGCCACTCCAAGAGCTCCGTGTCTCTCTTGTCCTGAGGGGCCCAGAACTGGACACAGCACTGCAGATGTGCCTCACCAGGGCTGGGCAGAGGGGCAGGGTCACCTCCCCTGACCTGCTGGCAATGCCCTTCCTAATGCACCCCAGGGTTCCATTGGCCTTCTTGGCCACCAAATGCAGATGACCCCCTGGCTCTGTTCATTGTTACAGCTCTGGTCATTTCAATTTATTTTTTAAAACATTCATATGGACCTTTGCAACCCTCCCATTTTCCTCCAGTGTCTGCAAATACTTTTCCACTGAAGTTTTTCCAACAACTTCTTCCTAGATTGTCTAGCCAGCTTTCCTAGGTTGTGTATCTTTTAGGGCTAAATTGTATCAGAAATTTTCTGTATCTTTTCTGTAGTAAAAAATGCAGACTAACAAAAAACGGCTTGTGAATTAGATCTGTCATTAGAATATCAGGTGATCAGCTGATAAAACAAGACATAATGTATCTTGATAAGTGTTACTACATATATTGCTACATAATATAGTGAGCATAAACAACAAAACTGTAACATAATTTTGATGAATAAACAGCGTAACTATTATTTCTAGCATCAAGTATTGGCAGGTGTGTTTATCAGCCTGTTTGGTGTGAGACTGCATGCCAGTTCTCTCAAAATATTTACACTTCCACTTGCATTTTATTTTTCATTACTTGTTTGCTGTAACCATCTCAAAATTAGTTTCTGCAGACCCCTGTAAAAGCATACTAGTTCAATTTTGTGTAACTCGAGAGACAATTGAAGAAATAAGTCGCGGTTGTTTAAGTCCAAAGAAACACGTGGTTTTATTAGTCGTGGGGGACAGCCTGACCAGGGAACAGCAGCAAGAAAGGTCTAAAGGGGCAGGGATCCAAGCAGGCAAAGAGAGCAAGGCAAAAAGGGGGAAAAAAGGGGCCGAATTACCTGTTACATTCCATTTTAACCCTTTCTATCATGAATATTCTAATGAGCATTAACCAATCACCTCAAGATACAAAAACCAACAACATTTACATACAGCCTATAGGGACTACTGCATTACCATGCTAATCTACATACTAAAAACCTGAGGAACCACCTTTTCCCTGATACCTGAGAAGTCCAAACCCCTCCTGTTTGGGGAAGGGAATTGCTTAATCAGGAGCCTTGGCTATTGACTCAGTTAATTCAATCACTGTCTTCCTGCTCAACATTCCACAGTTCAAACCTTGCTTTCAATTCTATAACTCTTGTAGGTTTCATATTCTTACAATCTTTTCTAATGAACTATCTCTGCAAGGGCTTCCTGCTTCATCTTCTCCAACAGACAATGATTCAGCAGTAAGGGCTTTTTTGCATACATGAAAATCAGTTTGTTGCTGCTGCCCAGCTAAACAAACTGTGGCCTGTCTCCAGAAAAAAAAGAAAGGAACTCCTTATTTGAACCCAAGATGTTGTTGTAAGTTTATCTTAATGAGGTGGTTATAGTCTTCAGCACTCATTTCTTAATTATTTGGAGGAATCCTCTTGGACTCAGTGAAATGGCATAGTAGGATATTTATCTGGGCTAGAAAAATCCAATTATCGGAAACAAGTGGGCAGCTTTTCTAAACAACATCCATTACATTCTGCAGGATCCCAGTTTTAATTAAAAGAAACAAAGCCCTGGTGTTCTGGGTACAAAGAAGAACTCCAAACTTTCCAGTCTGGTTCAGGCTCAGCTGCCAGTTCTGTCTTCCCCTGGCTTTATCTATATTCAAAGTCACACCAATTTAACTCCCAAGCAGATTTTAATCCCAGTTAATGAAATAGATGCTAACTGCTGCAGAAATGCACTTAATTTGATTTAAATAAGGTTTATAGCAGCCTAGTTAATTGAGTTTATCACCACCTTCAACTGGTGTATATAACTTTTAAAACTGGAAAAAAGTGTATTCAGGTTATATGACTAAATTTAAATTATACAGTGTAATTTTGAAGGTAAATGTTCCCTATGTTAGGGACCCCCAGTTCTGGGAGAGGATTTAGACAGCCAGGATCACCATGGAAAGACCAAAAGAGGAACTCCACAAATCACCAGCTTGGAGCTGGGGATCACCAGGACCTAGGTTTGCACTGAGAGCTGCCCCTTGCACTGTGAAACCATAGCTGGACAGGAATTTAATGTGCTGTTAACATAATCAGGATGAGCTTCAGTGAGTAACAAATTAAAGAGCTGCAATGTGTATGAAAAGGACTGGATAAAATATTAAATGAAACCAGTGTGCCATGACAGTAGAGCAGCAAAGACAATTATTTTCAAAGGCTGACAGGCATTTCTGTTTCATACACCAGAAAAACAAATAAGATACATGCACATTAAATTATACCTGGTGCTAAGGAGATATAGTTCCTACCCAAAGGAGCAAGAGTTCTAAATTCACTTTCTAAATTGCAAAAGGAAAAATCCACTGATTTATAGAAGAATAGTTTAAAGTGATGAACTGCCCTAATGGTGACAGGATACCTTATTCTGATGGGTACACTCTTCTGCTAAAACAGAAAGATAATTTCCTTATTTTAGATGCAAGCAAATCTCATATTTTGAGATTTTTAACTAAATTACTTATTCTCTCACAGCATATTGATAATGTATCCTCAAACTCAGCTAAACACATCTACCCACAAAGAAAGATCTTTTTAATTAGGAAATCTATTTAAAATTAATGCTGTGGGTCATGAAAACCTAATTTGTTTTTAAAGAAAATTATAACCTGATATGATTAACAATATTTTTGTCCTTTCCTGTTCAACCGTAAATGAATCTCAAATTATTTTGTCTGTATTTGGGATTTCCCCTTTATCAGCAACTCCATATACTCCTTTATATAATCCATTGGCATTGAAGCCAAGACACTATTCATTATTTTAAGAATCCAGCAGATAGGACAAAAATCCTACAGCAATATTGAATACAGGTAATTGCAGTGAAAGAAGTTGCACAAATGAACAACTGAGGAGTTTCATTTAGCAAATTTAGTGTGTCCAGAGACTTCACCAGCACCACTGCCAGGGCCGAGCAGTATCACCCACCCATAGCCCAGGTCACAGGTGAAGCAGCTCCTATTTTATTTTGGGGCTCAGATCACCTAAGTGCCCACATTGCATATGTTTTCATCTGCTGCTGGACTTCAGTCTAGGAAAAAACAACTCATTCCACTGGTGAAAAGCCCAAAACTTTTTTCTCTGAAAAACAAGCAACAGTGCATATTAGTTACCTAACTATATTAATTAGTAGCTCCTAAAAGACATCCTTCCGTTTCAGCTCCCACCAGGCTGAAAAGGGCACACCTCTTCCTATGTCACTCACCCCATACCGTGAGGAGGGTGGCCCCAATGTTATGTCCCAAGATGACATGTAGCTTTACAGGATTCCCAGTCCCTCCAAAGTAACTGAAAGCTGCATTTACCATTCCTCCTTCCCTGCAGTATTAAACTTTGACTTGATTAGGAAGTGTAAATGTCACAGGTAAGATCCAAGTTGGTGTCAGATGGAGTAGGTCCACATAAGACAGGGAGAAAGCTCTGCTGGTGTACATCAGCTGAGCATCTGACCAAGCTTCCATGGCAGTGATGTCTCTTCTGGTTCTTTTACTCTCTTTCGCCTTTTCTCTCTCCTTCCTTATTTCCCTTCCTTCCTTCCTTCCTTCCTTCCTTCCTTCCTTCCTTCCTTCCTTCCTTCCTTCCTTCCTTCCTTCCTTCCTTCCTTCCTTCCTTCCTTCCTTCCTTCCTTCCTTCCTTCCTTCCTTCCTTCCTTCCTTCCTTCCTTCCTTCCTTCCTTCCTTCCTTCCTTCCTTCCTTCCTTTCCTTCTTCTTTCTTGCTCTCTTTTTGTCTCTTTCTCCCCCTTTCTCTATTTCTCTCTCCTTCTCTCTCTTCATTTAACCTCTTTCTTTTTTCTCTCTTTCCTCTTTTCTCCCTTTCTTTCCTCTCTTGCTCTCCTTCTTTCTCTCTACATACTGATACTCGGATGCGTTCTGACTTCTGCAATGGCACTGCAGGAATTACCAGTGCAAATCAGAAGAGCAGTGTACCAAGTCCACTCCCCTTTCCCGCCAGCTGTCAACACCAGGTGTTGTAGAGGACAAGGAAGGAGGCAAGCTCAGCAGTTCCCACCACGCTGGGCAGTGCTCAGTCGTGAGCGCAGCGAAGAGAGAGGACACAGACCCCTTGCACACAGATAGGCTATTTCAGCTCTCTGGAATATATACTTTCCCTAGGTAAGTACCTGATTTGATTTTGGATTTTACTAATTCTGTCTGTCAATTCTGTTCTTAGAGTTCTCTACCAAACTGACACTCATTTTAGTGTTTCCTGTACGTATGCTCTGTGAAAGCAGTGATCAAATGAAATTTTAAAATACCTTTGTGTCATTATTCTTTTAGGAAAAGATGCTGAACTGATGTCTAAACAGATGCATGTATCTGTAGTATTTCATCTTGCATACACCTTCTCTTCAAACTCTAAGCAATATAGTCATGTCTACTTTTCTTTCATATGAAAGGCGCCTATTTCCCTTACTATAATTCTTATTTTTTTATTTGTCTTATATTCTAATTGAGATTCTCATTATTGAACTACCTATTCCCAGTTTTTCTCTTGATTTATTTTTAGTTCTATTTTTTAAAAATCCATCAAAAAAATTCTAAAATAACTAATCACATGAAAGTGAGGGTAGTGCAAAGGATTACACTCTGGAGCAATTTATGTGGCTTGAACAAGTTGGCATTTTCTGAGAATACACTTTGAAGCAGCTAAGTTTCATGGGAAAATGGAAAGAACTTAATTACACTGGAGTACAATGCTATGTTGTCACCCTAACCATCATATTTAATAGCAGAAAGCTGTTTGATAGTTTTCGTCTTAGAAATAATTGAAGACTTACATCACTTTTAGATACAGGCAATTTTTTAACTCCTTTTTTATTAAAAATACTATCTCAAGTTTAACAGTTTGGAAAATATTTGAGAATACTGATTACATCTGGGAAACAGTTTGGAAAATTTGGCTTCTAAAGAGAACTCAGAAGCTGAGTTTGACTAAATTATTTTTAAAAAGTAAGAGAAGTCAAACCAACACTTTGCATTCATTGTGAAGGCAACTGTGCTTTCATTTTTCCTGTCCACTGAAGGAATTTAGAAACCATTAATTCACACATTTCTAGTCTTTTTTTCTCCAGTCTAATAAGCACGTAATTAAAAGAACAAAAAACTATATTAAGACAACAAAAAGCAAGTGAGTAATTCCTACAGTATGGACTGCCGATGATTCAGAAGGATATGGAAAGTTGTATCCACCTAGTGCTTTTAGATAAAAGCATGCTGACAAAATAGTTCCTCTCTTTCACTCCCACATTTTTGCAGGGTGACAGGGGCCTTTAATAAGGAAAAAAAAATCCTTGAGAAGCAGTGAGTTTCCCCAAAACATCTATTTTGACAAAGAGAGAAGTTGTCTTGACAACATTATCACCAGAATGCTTTTTACTCTCCTCTGGCTCTCACGGCTTTCCTAATGACAGGAAAGCTCACCACCACCTCAATGGATAATGAAAGACCACTTGAAGAGTTAGACTGAGTAATCTCCTGAGAAAAGGACAACTTGATCCTTTTCATCCTAGGAAAGCAGTGATGATTTTTCAGTGTTTTGATGATGATGATGATTACTATTATTACTATTGTTTCATTCACATTATACCCATGCTTAGAGGTGCTGCAGGGGAAAGAGCCCACAGTAGGGGAGCCAATGAAGGAGAAGAGCCAAGGTGTCTCCTCCATCTCCTTGCCTGTCATGGTCACCTGGACCCCAGGGCAGGCATGTCAGAGTGACCCAGGTGGTGTCTGACCTTGAACTGCACCCAAATTTCAGAGAAGCCCAAAACCTTCCCTCCCTTTGTTTAGGAGACAGCAGTGAAGGTTTCTTAGCTGCAGAAACACCCAGACAATAAGGCTGGCTAATGCACATACAGTACGTTTAATTTCCCGTGGGAGTGTTGCTGCTTAAGGGAGCATTGTACAGGCAGATATGGCAGAGGTATTGCCAAGGCTTATTTAATTTAATTACAGTGCCTCATTACTGACAAACATCCATTCCAGTCCATGAAAGGTGTAGGCTATTTTATAGAGGGCCTTGTGGCTCCCATTTATTTCCTCCTGAGTTTGATCTTGCTAAGTATTTGAACCAGATGCCATCAGGCAGCAACATTATAATATAATGAAGGAGGAAGGTTAAGCAGGAGGTGGAGAATTTCTGAAACCTTAGCTGAACAGGAAAACTGGAAGAGTGAAGTGTGCTGGACGTAGATGTATCCATCTCCTATATATATGTGTGTATAGACAGATATAACCTACATATATGGACAGATTCCATAATTAAACATAATTTATTTTTATGATTTCCTACATCAGAAATGGGTTTTCTTAAAGCACTTTGTCTTTGTAAGACCACTGTGTGTTCACAATGGCCCTGTTCTTCAAAACCTTCTTTTCACAAATGGACCATGCCACTGGGTGAAACTGAAAATTAGGGGCAGGAGAACTCTTCCAAGGAGTCACAAACCTACAGTCACTGTCCTACAGTCCCTGGTAGGGAACAGTAGTGATGGACTATTTACTGCCATGCTTGTTTCTGATCACTGATGAATGATCATGCAGTTCACAGTGTCATTGTTCAATATGATAAATTTGGGGATAAAATGTGTACCTGTAATTTTACTCGCTCTATCCTTCCCTACGGGTCTTGTGGGGCAATGAAAATCCCAGGTTTGTGAATACCAGCTTGCCCCCAGCCATGCTCAAACACTGTGCTCATGCTCCCAAGACCACAACAGAGGTCCACTGAACTGGCCAAAGCTCCTGAGGATGACAAACCCTGGTCTGCCACATGTTAAGATTTCCTGCCTCTTCTGCTTAACATGATAGAAGTAGAAAAGGAAGCACTGCAAGACAAAATAAAACCAGAGGTATGGCCAACCTGCAGCCTGCACGTGATACTAGAAGGCCTTCTGTCACATGTACTATTAGTAGTGAGAAGAATAAATATTGGAAGGGGTGTTTTGAATTCAGCAATTGTAATTAAAAGCAGGAGGCTGCATTAGTAGCAGCAATGCTGTGAGTCTCCCTAGTGCATTGTCTGTGTGCACACAGTGAGCAAATGAAGCAGCCCATATGTTTTATCACTGGCAGCAGAGGCAGGCAATGGAGGAGTAATCTGGGGAATAGGATTACACGGAATGGGGTGAAGAGGTTTTGTACAGCAAGCAAGGATTTCAGGAGAGTATTTGGTATGTCACATGAGTCTTAGCAGAAGCTGTAGGTGAGCAGGTTTGAGTATACATATGGCAAGGTAGGGTAAAACTAGCTGAATGTAATTGATGTTTTACAGACCTAGCAGGACAGGCCCATAGAGGCTGGAAGAGAGAGGAGGAAGCAGGCAGCAGCCAGGAGCAGGCACTGCCCACAGTGGTGTGCATGAGTGCCACTGAACTGTGCCCTGTTTGGGTGCACACAGCCACAGACACTGGGGAGGGAACACTGTGGTGTCTGAGGGATGCCCAGCAAAGCAAGTGACTGATCCAGATCACCATCAGGGCAGTATGAGTAGGACCTCGCTAGTGCCAGTGAACACAGCAGAGACCAGGAAGAGGAGGAAACAAGGGAGCTTCCTGAACTACAAAATCCCCTGCAGCCTTTCCATTACAGCTGATTCTCACTTGGCTGTGTGGGAAATCCCTGTGTCCTGTGTTGAGAGAATGAGAAAGCAATCTTCCACATTTGGATTTTAGAGCTGGTGTACAAGACACTGTCCTGGTCTCTGCATCACTAGCACGGAGATGTGAGAAAAATCTGTGCTTCCAACAGGTTTTGGTCAATACACGGAGGAGCTCTGCAATCCCTGGCACTGCTTTTTTGCAAGGTGTTTCATGGCATGCATCTCACACCACAGCACAGAATCACAGAATCACAGAATTTCTAGGTTGGAAGAGACCTTCAAGATCATCAAGTCCAACCCATGCCATAACACCTCAACTAGACCATGGCACCAAGTGCCACATCCAGTCTTTTTTTAAACACATCCAGGGATGGTGACTCTACCACCTCCCTGGGCAGGCCATTCTAATACTTTATCACTCTTTCTGTGAAAAACTTTTCCCTAATATCCAACCTATACTTCCCTTGACGCAGCTTGAGACTGTGTCCTCTCATTCTGTCAGTTGTTGCCTGGAGAAAGAGACCAACCTCCAGCTGACTACAACCACCCTTCAGGAAGTTGTAGAGAGTGATAAGGTCACATCTGAGTCTCCTTTTCTCCAGGCTAAACACCCCCAGCTCCCTCAGTCGTTCCTCACAGGGTTTGTGTTCCAAGCCCCTCACCAGCCTCGTTGCCTCCTCTGGACACGCTCAAGCGCCTCACTGTCCTTCCTGAACTGAGGGGCCAGAACTGGACACTGCACTCACTGTCCCTCCTGAACTGAGGGGCCAGAGCTGGACACAGCACTCGAGATGTGGCCTCACCAGTGCCAAGTACCTCAGAGATTATCTCACAGCAGGTGTAAGACACCTGCCTCTCCCATGGCAGCTGGTGCCTTTCCTCTTACACACTTTTTATGTCCTGACAGGCCATCTCCTACCACACCTTCTGCCTCTCTCCAGTTACAGGGTGGGCATCCAGCTGACAGAGACAGCTCACCTTTTGTGTGTTATTGTGTGAGGCAGCAAAGTTTGAAGCAAAAAAGGGGAAGCTTCTTATGTGGGAGCAGAGTGATGTAGGGATTAAGCAAAGTGTTGAGGTTAAAACCATTCAGAACAGGACTCCAGATCTGCCTAGAACTCGGGGAAAAAGTGAATGTATGCCCTGTGGAAGAAGGGGCAGGCAATCTACAAAGATTCTGGCTGATTATGCAGGAAGAAAATAAGAAGGACCAAAGATGAGCTAGAATTTTATCAGGCTACTGCTATAAAAGACAACAAAACATGTCTCTATAAATGTATCAGCAACAAAAGGAGGGCTAAGGAGAATCTCCATCCTTTAGTGGATGAGGGAAACACAGTGACAAAGGATGATAAAAGAGCTGAGGTACTTAATGGCTTCTTTGCCTTGGCTGTTAGTGAGGATTACCCAGTTGTCCAAAGGGTACCCAGCCACTTGAACTGGAAAACAGTGACGGCGAGCAGAATGAAAGCCCCAGAACTCAAGGGGAAATGGTCAGTGACCTGCTACACCATTCAGAAATGAAAAAGTCTACAGGGTCAGATGGGATTCACCCAAGGGAATTTAGGGAGCTGGCAGAGCTGCTCACCAAGCCACTTTCCATCATCCACCAGGAGTCTTGTCTTACCAGGGAGGTCCCAGTTGACTTTAATTTAGCAAATGCAATGCCCATCAACAAGAAGGGTCATAAGGAGGATCTGGGGAACTACAACTCTGTCTGTCAGTCTGACCTCAGTGCCTGGATGGGTTATAGGGCAGAACTTGAGTGCATGTACAAGACAACGGGGAATCAGGCCCAGCCAGAATGGATTTATGAAAGGTAAATCCTTCCTAACCAACTTGATCTCCATTTAGTTCAGGGTGACCCACCTAGTGAGTGAGGGAAAGACTGTGAATGCATTTACATGGACTTTACTAAAGTGTTTGACTCTGTGTCCCACAACATTCTCCTGGAGAAACTGGTTGCTCATGGCTTGGATGGGTGCTGAGTGAAAAATTGCCTGGATGGGTGGGCTCAGAGAGTGATGGGGAATGTAGTTACATCCAGCTGGTGGCCAGTCACAAGTGGTCCTCCCCAGGGCTCAGTGTTTGGCCCAGTCTGGTTTAATATCTTTATCAACAACCTGGACAAGGGAATCTAGGGCAGCCACAGTCACTTTCCAGAGAACAAGAGGTTTTTTGGCAGTGGAGGATGAACTGTATGTCAGCCATCCCGGGGTACAGGGTGAAACTGAAGATGGGAGCCTTCCCTTTCCCCTATTCTGGGGAAGCAGAGGTACAAAGAGCACTGGGAGGAGTTGGGGCTCTGCTCAAACAGCACTGGGGAGCAAACTTACAGCCAGCAGACACCTTCGTGGGTGTTTCACCCTGGCAGCTTGTGCACCCCTTTCCTGAAAGTCAGAAGCACCCTTTTCCTGGCTTGCTGGCAAGTTTTGGATGGGCTCTGCCCTAGCAAACCCATTGCTCACAGTCACCAGAAAGCTTTCAACTACAAAAACAAGATGCCCTGCTCTCTGAGTCATGAGCACCACCAGCTTTGGGAGTTGAGTAAGTCATTAATTTCTTCCAGAAATATCATTTTCCCTTGGTAGCTTTCCAGGCTAGTGTTGCCAAAGACTTCCTGGATGGTACAGGTAATATCCTTTCTCTTTTATGTTCAAGTTCCCAGGAAAAACTGTTAGCCAGGTATGTCTCCCTGGCATGACACCAGTCAGCAGGACCAAAACTTGCTCAGATTCTATTTCCTCCCTCAAAGCCTAGCTCTAATCCTCAGAAAAAAAAAAAAAAAAAAAAAAAAAAAAAAAAAAAAAAAAAAGGCAGCTGTTGTCCAATTTACAGCATATTTTCTCATCTCCTTAAACAGCTGGAACATGAGGTCCTTCTGCAAAACTCACACCACTACAAACCAGTGACACACAATTAAATAATAGTTCCAGCTTACAGCAAAAAGGCACCTAGAGCACAGAACCATTTTTCCCTCTAGAGGAATGTCCTCTTCACTGACTGGGCAGGTTTTAGGAATCCCAGTCCTTTTTAAAAAGTCACACAGAGAAATATGTGAAAGGATCTGCAAAACACACAGTGTTTTGAGTTAAAAGAGACGATGGCCACATGTGGGACATACCTGGCTTCCACTTCAGTTCGTGGGAATTAATTTTCTCAAATATCTTCATTGGTCCTGGTTCTGCAATAACTGGATTTAATTTCATTGCCATGGATATGAGGATTTACCCCAAGTGACTTGCAAGGGATTGGAAAACAAGCTCATGTAATATAAAAAGTTGGAAATGCATTTATTCTGAGTACTGTTCTTCGCATGAAATTTCATCCCAAATGCCAGTCCAGACCTGCCATTACAGTTTCTTACATAAATGACATTTAGGAGTGTGAGCATCAATGGGAAAGTTGCAGTCACATTAAAGCACAGCTCTTAGAGTCACATTCACTTTCTCACCAAAAGAACCTAAAGCATGTCTTAAACAGACATATCACTGTTTCCTCACATCATGTATTTAATTAGAACAGATAAATCAAATTACTTCCTTTGCCTGTACACATAAAATCCCTGTTTAATTACAGAAGAGAAGGCCATCCTGCAGGCCATTTTGTGGCATTATAAATGTGCTGATTCACCTGATCTTGAGCCAAGCTCCACTTTAATCTTCCGAGTCTTGTTTTAGTTTGAGAAACAGCCAAACACACCCAGTTGGGCAGTAGAGATTAGGTTTCTCATTATTCAGTAAAAGAGACAAATAAAGCAGTTACTTTTCTGAGATAGGTTTGGGGGTTTTTTTTTGATAGTAAACTATTGTAATCCCTAAGTTCCATAAGGATTTAATGAAAAAAGAGAAGAGGGGAGGGGGCAGGGAAGATTGATAGGCAATTTCTATTACGCATTTGTTAATTAGCAGGCACAGAACTTTTCCTTGAGTCAAGAAATGCAGTTGCTTTAGTTGCTACACAGGGTCCCTACTGCCCTCAGTACCAAGGGATCTACATTAGTACAAACAGCAACAGTAGCAGGAATAGGGACAAGGATGATGATTGCCATGATGATAATAACTTTCAGCTGCGACTGCAGTGTCCCAACAACTAGTGACCAATAGATTTGATCCTGGTTTCAAAAGCCCATCACAAATCCAGACAGAAGAGCTGCAAAGAGTAGGTGATGACACAACTGGCTTTCTGGAATTGCATGACTTGTGGACTCCTGTTCTGCAGCTGAGATCTTTGGTTCCCATCTATGCTTGAGCAATGACCTGTCTCTGGCAGAAACATCCAGCCTTGGTGTGGGGACACCAGTTGCTGGAGACTTTCTCAACTCCTCCCATTTCAGCAGCTAATTGTGCCCAGTGTTAAATCTGGCAGGTTTCAACTTTGAGAAACTCTATCTTGTCCTGCCTTTATCTGTTAAATTAAAGAGCCTCCCAGTTTCAGGTATCCTTCCCTCCCCTCCTCATACACACTCAGACTCTGATTGAATTCCCTTTTCCCTTTCTCTGCAATTAGTTAAATGTGCTGTGCCCATCAGCCTCCCCTTCCCAGCTCTTTGCAGTTGGCCCCAGCCCAGTGGCAGGCACTGATGCCAAGGGGATCTGCCATGGCTCTGCCCTCCTCTCCCATCCCACACTCCTGGTGCTGGGGTGCTCAGCATTCTGTGGCCCTCAAATATGTCCCCATGGGCAAGGCACCCTTGGCATGGACACCCTTTGGCACCAGCCTCCTGAGCACCCACAGAAGTGATACAGACCCCTTGGTCTTTCTCACCACTTGGTTGCTCCTATCACAATGAAGGAACCAGAGTGTACTTCTTTTCCCTCTGGCCTTCCCCAGCTGTTAATTCCTATTCCTCTGATTTTTGTGCCATCTGCAATTGTGTTCTCAGTCAGCCAGAATCCTCTGTTTCTTCCATATCACTGGTGAATTCCAGACAGACTTCTCATGTGACTCATTCCTCACAAAACACATTTTACCAAAATCTCCTGTGGATTGGTATTTCCTCACTAACTCTTCGTGATTCCTTCAGACCTTCAGTTAAATCAGCTGATGACTTCTTGACCACCGTCTTTCAGGCAGTGACTGCAACACAAACAAAGAAACCCCAGGGGTTTGAGTCTGCCTCTGATTTCTTACAAGCATTCTTGCTTTACCCAAAAACATTTTTTCCCCTTTTAGTCAGTCATTGAATCTTGGAATCAAGTCTTTCCTAGGAAATTTTCTTAGGCAGAAGATGGTGTACATGTGAGTGCCATGGGGTCAGCAAGTTTCCACTGTACCTGGGTGAATCTGCTTCATGAATGTCCTTGCTGTGTGTTCTGTGAAGAAGTTTTGGGTAGCCTGGGGATGGTCAGCTCCAACAGGGAGGTGCTTTAGAGTGAAGCCACAGCAGACTTTGCAGGCAGTCTTTTTCTCCATTTTCTATAACTCTTATATCCAGAAACTGTCCCAAGTCTTCAAATGATCAGTTCCACGGTTTTGCTTCATATTTTAGTGGAGTTCATTTTTTTTTTCCTGGTCTGACACAAGCCTCAACTATATTAGAAAAGCAGACAGACCTGTGAAACTCAGAAGGAAATCCTGGTTGAACAAAACAAATCATAAGTATCAGAAAGAGTAATCAAAAAGAAAATGTTTATGTTTATGGATGATATTGTCTTTTGCTGCCGAAAGAAGGGACAGACTAGAAATTGGTAGAGTTCATTAAATATTCTTATTATCCTGCACACTCAGTGGTGAACACTAAAGAATTGCAGTCTCAATTTATGCCAGGGGACTGGCTATCTTCCAGACTCACTCACAGGACCTTGGGGTGAGCACTGACTTTCTAGCCAATGTAGTCACTCTACACGAGGCCTTTTAGAGGTGCAGAGAAGAAAGTGAACTGGAGCTTCCCTGGGAGATAAATCTGAACATCATGCAATTTCAGAACTGGCAGATACTTTGCTTCTGCTGAAGGCTGGCTAACCAGACAATTGTACTACAGCAGGGGCACTGAGAATGCAGAGTACAAAGCATCAATACAAAGGAAACACGAGAGTATCTGGTGACAGTGCCATAACAGGCAGGCAAAGGAAGGCAAAACCAAAACAGAAATTCTCTGCAGTACACAGATAGAGGCCACTCAGTCTTGGGTGCAAGTGGGTAGTGAATGGTGAATGAATATATAAACATCACATTTCTGGAGTTTTCTGGCCTAAAGACCTGCAGTCAATATCCTCATTTCCTCAATGAACAGCTTTCTCCTCTGGCCGTGACCTTATATTTGGGATCCAAGTGGCCACCATTTCAGTGTTCCTAAACCTCTAATGAATCAAAAGCAAACATCACAGAGATGAACACATCCTGTACTCCCTGGTTTTTGAAGAGATAAAGAAACCACTTTCTCTGCCAGTATCCCATGCATGTCGGAACTCAGTAATAGAACGTTCTGATCTACCAGCCTGCTATGTTGACATACTGAAACAAAAAGTGCTTCCAACTCAGCCAAAACCACATATCTTGGCAATCTGCAGCCTGAAAGACAACAAAGACATAGTCTAAAAACTTGGCAACTGTCCTGGCACGCTACACCTTGGGATTAGCGAGTCAGTCACGCTATGCTGGCTCTGGTTTTACCATAATGCAATAACACAATGGGAAATTCTGGAGTGTTGGTCCTCAACACCTCATCTCTGCTGGCTTTCAGCAGCTGCTTCAGAAGCAAGGTAAACCCCTGAGCTAGGAAGTTATGCTCCTTTCCATAATCCCCTCCTGGTGAATGAAAGGGGTTAAATGGAGGAAAAAACTGCTTACTGCAATTCCCTTTCTCTTACTTGCCTGTTCTCTACTGGAGGTGTTTTCTAAGGCCTGAACCATTGCACCATGAATATAACACTTGCACATCTTTTTTTAGGCATTAACAAACACATTAAGAGAGAACATCCTCCTGGAAGCAGATTTCCAGAGGTCTCTACACTTGGTGAAAAGACACTGCACTGGCATGTTTCTAGTGGGATATTAGGGTGGAGGAGAGCAAAGGAGAGAAAATGAGAACAACTTTGGGCTATTAGGAGGGCCTAGGGCAATTTCCAGCAGGAGGCATTCATCAAACATAATGTCTTGTGGATGGATGTGATACCCAAATTAAAAAGCCATTTTAAAAGCTAATTGCTTAGACAGGGAACTAGCAAACACCTGGGTTAGTTTTATTAACTCTAACACAATGCTGAAAACACCAGAGCCATGTATATCTCTGCCACTTCAGGATCTGGCCTGACTCTGCAGAATGATGTCTGTGAAAATATTAAATCAGTGTTTGAGGACTTAAGAAAATATATAGAATCTTCTGTAAAAGTCTTATGACACAATGAATTTCACGTCTTTGGGCTAAAACCAGAGAATAAATGGTGTGCCATTGAAATGGTGCTGTTAGATGCAAAAAATCAGTTGTTTCACTTCAAATAAAAAAAGGAAAGAAGAATTTATAGGAAAATCAGGTAAGTATGATGTATGATATCAGGCAAAAGAACAGAAACATTCTGAAGATCACGTCTAGTAGGCATTCTGAAGATCACATCTAGTAAGAATATGGATAAATACAGCATATTGATGAAAAGCTGTAGGGTTTCTGCAAAGTGAAGTCATACACCACAAACTTCCTGGAGTTATCTGAAGGCAACAAATGTGCAAACAAATCACCACTCAGTCATATTGTCTAGCTGGGTTTCTAGAAAGCATTTGAACTGGGTCATTCACAGGAGATTCTTAAAGAAGATAAACTGATCTAGAAAATGAGAGAAAGAGGGACTTTTCAGGTGGAAAAATGCTGTTAGAAGTTAAGGATTAACAGTGGGAATAATGTGCTGGTTGTAAAGGTACATGTCTTCTTACTGTCTTTTCTGCCACACCTTCCTCCCCTCACCTTGAAAACTGGGATCAGTCAGTCACATTTTTTTCACTTATTTTTTCCTTTTTCAAGACAAGATTCTGTTCATAACTTGAGAACATAGTATTGTAGATATTTTCCCTTTCTAGTGTCACTTAAGAGGGAAACACTGACACCACTGAAGAAGAGAGGCCAGCAAGGTTGCCCATTCTGGTGACAGAAGATGAGACATTGTGCCTGTGTTTGGCAAGGACTTGGCAAACAGCAAACCAATGATTCTACATTCAATACCAGCAAGAGTTCTCGAACAAGCAACTATAAAATCAGTTTAGAAATACTTAGAAGACATCAGCAAGAATGAAAATAATCAGCATGGGGATCTGAAGAACAGCCTCTGACTTGGTGGATAAGTTGGAAGCATTGGATCCAGATATTTCTTGACTTCAGCAAGGTTTTAAGTAGAATCACATGACACTCACAAAAGCAAGTTAATGGACATTGGTACAAATATAATGCACCAGCTGGTTGGAAATACAGTTTGAAGGAGCACACCTCAGGAATTTGGTGTTAACCTTTATAGACCCCTCCTGCAAGGGCCTTTCCTTAACGAAGTAATCAACATTCCAGTGAAGAGCTGAGAGAACAGAGAAGATTGGGTGAAATGTGACACACCATGCTGGAAGATTTGTGAACCATCAAGGACTAGAATTCAAGCTAAGTGTGAGGAATCACAAAGAACAAAACCCAAATAAGGCTGACATTCAGAAATGACAGTGCATGGTGCAATACTCGAGAAAGAAAAATCAAGCACGCAAATTGGTCAAAAAGGGAGGCTGGGGTTTGAGGCTGATTCTAAATAGAATATGAAGTAATAATTTAATGCTGTTAATTCATCTCAGCTGTACTAATAGCAGCATCATGCATATCTCACAGGAGATAATGGCAGCTTTCTTCTCTTTCCCAGAAAAGACCTCAAATGCCACACTGTGTTTGGTTATAAAAGACGTGGAGAAACTGGAGAGAGAGAGTTTGGGTTACAAGATGTTGAAGCATTGACTATGAGAGAAGATTGTTCTTGCTTACCCCAGGCACAAGCAGGTTTGGGGAGGGTTGATTAGAATCTTCTGATGGATTGCTCTAAAGGTTTTTTGAGAGATGACTGTGATAAACCTGTCTCCACAGTTACTCAGAGAATATAAAAAGAAATTACATAAATTTGCAGCAAAGAAGATTTAATTTATATGTTGGGAAAAAACCCAGCCTTTTGGATAGGAGTCCTGAAATAGCAGAATAGACTCATTAGGCATGCTGAAAGTTTGAAGAAACCCACTGGTCAAACTCTTTTAGGTAATGCCTAAATGCAGGTCCTTCTTTCTCAATAAAAGGATTTTACATAGATTTCTCTAAGGGCTCTTCCAAACACCGTCTTCTGAGTCTGCAATTTCATTTTTATGTAGCAAATCTTTGAAGTTATACATATATAAATTCACTGGGTTTTATTCACACTGAGATTTAGTCAACTTTATGTTCAGCAATAGCTGGCCTGCATGTTGCACGCTTCACTGATTTGTGTATGACTGTTCTGAGAGCTGCTGTTCTCAGCTCTGCCAAAGAACAAACTGACCTTATATGTTCTACCAACAATTTTTCTACCATCCACCAGTAAATGAGGAAAGAAGTATGAAAGGTGATGATTCTGCAGTATCTGCTGCCCATGCTGTGATACTGCCTACAGGCTATAACTGAAAATCCACTGAACAAGTACAGCCCATGTGAATCACTGTTACGAGGTGTTCAGTGCATTTACAGCTCCGTGCACCCCTATAAAATCCCATCTTGGCTGCCAAGAACATGTCTCTAAGATTTAAAGCGGGTTTTTTTAAAAACTGCTGAGGGGAAACAATAGTCTGACAAAAATTAATCCATAGATGTGAAGTTTTGATCAGTATTTTGTGAAAACTGGTAAGAAACATGCTGATATACTGTGTGGCATCTTTACAGAACAGAATATACTGAATACAAATAGGAAACAGATGTCTTATAAGTGAAAAGATAAATTCTAATCTCAGTCATTACATACTAACTTCTTCTCTTCCCTCCCATTAATATGTTCTTCAGTGTTTAATTTTCCGACACTGCTTTTGTTACTGATTGGATTGCTACAAACTGCTATTTTGTGAAAGTCAGGGTTGTTTTTTTTTCACCAGAAGTAAATGTGAAGTTCTCATTTAGTGAAAATATAACCTTACAGTATAAAAGAAAGCTTCTTAGGTTTTCAGAACATTTACCTACCCTAATGACAATCTGTACACAGGCTGTGTGTCAACTACTACCATCACTATTTATTCACCCAACACAGACTTTCTGGTTTTCTTCACAGGCCAGGCTTTGTAGAACAGGCTCAGAGGTACTACCTGTAGTATCTCTGCTTGTCCTGTGTCAGATCTTGTAAAAAATGGAACATCACAGACCCTAAACATCGGCCACAGTTAGGAGGTGGCATCCAGAGAATAAAGTGCTGCTCTCACATGAGCATCCAGTAATAGAAGGAAGAAAAAACCCAAGATTGAAGGAAAACAACTTAAAGAATCTTTCAGATAAAAACTGACATGCATGCTAGAATTAGAGGATGCAAAAATAATAGGAGGGCACAAAACTAGTGATAATAGTGAGAAAACAACCAGTAATGTATGGTAAATTTATTTCTTTCATTGCTCTCCTGATTGTCCTAGAGCAGAAATCTTTCACCAAAGTGTAGTGTTAATAATGTCAGTCAGGCCTGGCCTAACACCTCTTTGATTTAATGTGGTATAGGAGACAGCAACAGCAATTTTCAGCAGACTACTGTGGAAACACAGCTATTTTTCATGTAGATGTGTTAAGATGTGAAATTTATGTGTTTAGGTGGAACAGATCTGAAATTCAATGGTTTTTCATGATATAAAATCTTCATGATATAAAATTTCAGCTACACTTGCCATTTGGAGATTTTGTATTAATCCCAGCCTATAAACCAGAGCAACATTACTAAATGTGAAGCTGACAGAACCATGCAAGCAGCAAGGGTTGTCATGAAAGCCCAGAAAATCACATTTTGAGCAGTCCTGCTTTATTTCATCATTTTTTGGCCAAAGAGATCAGGTGAGTAGCTAAAATCCTGCTGGTTCTCATGGCCTCTTGTCTGCAGCCACTTTCCAGAGGAGAGGAATTGTGTTTGAATTTCAATTCGATCGTGCATCCTCCAACACACAAGCTACCAGCCAGTTCAGCAGTTGTGCAAATACATTCTTGTCCATGAAACATCTACAGAGCTGTGTGTTATGAACAAGTAACACTATTTTATCCCTAGATTCATTCAGGACTTGGCATGAGTGTCTTTATGAGTTAGTTTTGTGTGACATTTTTTTTCTCTTGAAAATGTCTGAAATAATTTTAATGTTTTAGGACGTTCTGCCTCTGAATAGAACATATTTTAAGATACTCTTAATGTGTAAGCCTGCTATGTGTCCTACAGCTCCAAAGAAAGTACTCAAAAAGGGAAAAAGATGAACAGAGATGGCTTTGACCTGACCTTATATCTTTTGGCTGAAGCTGGTCCAGCAGTCCAAGGCACTGCAAGTTGTCCTAGATCTTGCAAAGAACAGTATTTCTGGACAGAAGTGCCTCTCCATGATTTTACCACCTCCTGGTGGCCAGTAAAGCCAGGCCTGTTTCTGGCACATTTCTCATGGCCATGATTAGGAGAGTTTATTAGACAACTCTTCCTTACCATCCTAATTCCTGACCTGAAGGGTCATCCCTCTTTGTTTCCAAAGCCATAAGACCCTTTTCATAAATCTCTGTCCCTCTTTCCCAGAGGACAGACCTGTTCTTCAGCTTCTGGGTAATGCAACTGTGCAGGTGAGTATTTTGGTCCAGTATACATAAGTGTATTGCAAACTGATATTCATATCCGTCAGATGGTTAGAGTAAAAAAGGTGGTGTCTTTTGAACAGCCAGAGATGTATCCACATGATAATCTGATTATGTTTCTCATAGTAGCCCAAGTAATCAATCACTGGCTTTCTTCTATTTAAACTTAAAATCTTCATGAAAGATTTTGGAAAACATTTTTAACATCTGTACTAATAACCTGTGGGAACTGAGAAACAGTACAATGGCAGCAGAGATAAGCAGTGGGAAGAAAGTAAATCAATAGGCTTACTCTGCTATGCAAATTTAAATATTTATATTTGTGGGATTAATGCCTTATTAACATGACTAAGAAAAATATTGGCCTTTTATCAGGCAAATTCCATTCATATATATGGTTCATGAAATGAAGAGACCTGGGAATATATGATGCTGGAAGAGATGTGAGAAATGAGGACTGGTGTAGAGGTGCAAGCTGAATATGAAATTGCAAATCAAGCTGCCACAGTGGGGGGAATCTCATAGCAGAGCAGATGATGGATATTCTTGTGTTTTGCTGAGCTAACAGCATGGGCTATAGCCTGGGCAGAAAGGCAGCAACAGTTAAATTCTGCACTGATTGCAAGTTTATAGTCCTACTGAGTCTGTTTGAACACAGTAGGTTCCCAAATACATGACATTATTATGCCTCAGCCAGGTGATTGTCAACTCTGATCCTGTAATGGCAACTTTTCTTAACTTGGTAACACCCTACACAAGATGAGCAGCCTCAGCTGCTCACATTTAACTAGAAAATCCTCACTGATGCCTGGTGCTGTAGCTATGGACTTACCCTACAAGTACAGTTCTGCAAACAAATGCATTCAAATACTCATACTAATGATGACTATATCTGTCCTCTAAATTTCCAGGGGTAATTCTTTAAGCCATTTTTTGGGGCTGGATGGGTGAAGGAGGATCACTTCATGGTCTCCTGCCGACAGTGCAGATGAGAGGTGAGGAGCAAAGACACTGATTTCCTCATCCCGACCACTGTTCTCCACTTGATCTTTGTAATGTTAAAAAGATTTTTACAATGAATGGTGCCAGTGACTTGATTAGTAAGAAATCTGGGCCTTGGATGGATGCAGAATTGCAACAGAGAAGTGAGGAGGAGTTAAAGAAACAGCAAAAGGGACTTCAGTGGTCGTACTCATTTTCCTTGGATAGACTTTGGACTGCTCACCTCATCTCTCAGGAATTATCTGGGTGATCTGGGGACTCCATGGTGTTCATTATTTTAATTACCATCGAATTATGCAGATGAAATTTACTGAATAATAAATCTGTAGACAGATGTACTCTGCATATTGTCATACAGCACTGTAAATTCAGAAAAAGATTTTACTTACCACATTTAATTGGGCACAGAACAGAAGGGCTTAGGAATTGATACCCAATGCTTTCATCCATTAAAAACATGAGATTTTTTTTCTGATTTGTAAATTATTGGCATAATTAAATTTAAATCATTTCAGCAGAAGCACCTTGGAGTCATTATTGTTTCTACAGCTTGACCTTTTTGAGGTATGTCCACAGGAGGGAAGAGCAGAAGTGGGGAGGAGCACAGAACAAAGCACACTGCAAATAATTAAAATCTGTAGCGAACTGAGTTCAAAAATCCCTTGATTCCTGTTTTATTCCAGCTGGTGGTCAGTGTAGGAAGCATGTAAGAAGCACAGAAAATCATTTTTCCTCATTGGTCCCAAATGGCTCATAAAATGCCAGTGAAACTGCCAAAGGCCCTCAGGGACACAGGCAGTTTTAACTGCTCATAGTTACAGTGAGAGGTTGCTCTATGTGGCCATCTCTTTGCTGTACCCAGATTTCATAAAATATAAAGGCTCTTGAAAGGAATGAACTTGGAATGTGTCATTAAAAGAATTAATTTGTTTTCTTCCCTTCAACAAACGGCATCAGCCCTGTGTGTGTGAGAGGAAAAGACAGCAGTGACAATGCACAGCCATGAGTAGCAATCTCAGGCTGCAAACAAGTGTGGATCTGCAAAGCTTTCTTCACAGGGCTGGCAGAGAGAGAAACAGAGAGTGCAGAAGTTGCATGGGAAGGGTCTGTGGCAGGTGACCCCACACTCCAAGTTTCTTTACCTTTTTTTAACTTTCAATTGAAATCCCTCAGACGCCAGCGTTTTCTATACAGACAGAAATTATTCTCTCTGTGCAGTGATTAGAGTACAACACAAATTACAGGCCCATTTGAATGCTCACAGGAAGTGGCTTCATTACTCATCCTGTTGTCAGCTTCTTGCTGATAATATCTGATAGAAATAACTATTAATACTTGCAGTGTGGCAAAATGGGAAAGTAAATACCTAAGAAAGCAGCAGTTCTGACAGCAGGCAGCCTTTTCAGAAATGACATATTCTATGACTTTGAAGCAACATATCCTGGCTAACAAGATCACCTTCACCAGCCGAAGGCATCGTGTCATTAACTGAGTCACATAATGCCAATAACCTTAAACACAAAGACCTAAACCCCTTGCTTTATCCTATGCCCTATGAGACACCAAACACAAACTTGGGCCCTACCCTTGGCAAAGGACTGGCAAAAGCACTGTGTTTCTCACAGGCACCTTTAATCCCAGCAGCAGAGCTCCAGGGATACTGCAGGGGATTTCTTCCCAGCTCACTTCAGCACTGGCCTTTCCACCAGTCACGCTTCGCTGGGTCTTGCTGGGCGTCCTCAGCAGCAGAGATGCCCGGCATCATTATGCACCAAAAAACAACAAAGAGAGCTCAGATGGCTTCAAAGGACGTGGGATCTGCAGCCCAGGCTGAGGGGGGCTGACAAAGAGCGAGGAAAAGTCAGGCTTCAATAACTTTTAATGACAGCTCTCGTTAGGATTAAAAAAACAACTCAGCCATCGTGGTGTGAGTCAGTCTGAAGGGGTGCCCATCACCCTTGTGCTGCAGGTTGCAGCACCACAAAGGAGGTTGTTATCTCAAAATTAATAATTCAGAGGCACAGCAAAAAGTGTGCAATGCCACAATGCAAAAGTCACTGCTGTCTGCCAGACTGGAACCTGACAGCTGCCACTTCAGCCACTCCATCTTTTTGCAGGATCCTGTTTCACCCACCAACCTACATTCTTGTTCCAAGTGGGACAAAGTAAGTTGTTTCAGCAAAGCCTGTCTTCATCTTCTTTCCCAGGCCCCCTGATCAGCCCCTGGAGTGACTGGTGCAGATGGACACTTACAAATAGCACTGGCTGGAAAAATCACAAATAAATTACCATCCTTCATTTGTCCCATTTCTTAGCATTTATTTGGCTAACAGAAAGGAAGGTTTAACATTTTAGAAAGCTCTTATCATCCTTTACAGCTTTTACTGGAAATAAAAACTGTCGAAGCAAAAATAAGTGGTCAGGATTTGTAGAAGTCAATGGATTCCCAAGCGTTTTAAACTCTCAAGAAATGCCATATACTTGAACTTTTTCCTCATCAGTCCCACATGAGCCCTTGGATATCTTTTTGGCTTTAAGTACATTGTATCTGCCAACATCACAGACAAAATCTATCCAAGTCTTAGTACTTTGGCCACATCTTCTGTGATCCTCTACTGGATAAACTCTTTTCATCACTCACCTCTCAGTAACTTTCTTATGTCAAGAATGGACTATGTTCTCATTAGATGAATGAGACAAAGTGAAAATCCAGCTGTTGATAGTTCTTTTCTTCCGAGAAAGAAATAATATTTATTTACTATGATTTGTGCTGCAATAGGTCCTGAAAGCCCCAGTGGAGACACAAGCCCTGGAATGATATGAGCTATACATGAGATATGGCTACACATCCTGAAAGTTTACAGTCTGAAATAAGAAGACAAACAACTCTGGTGTTATTGCAGACGAAGAATATCGCATATCATGAAATTAAACAGTCCCAGTGGGAGAGAGATTTGCTTGGGTCTGTGGATAAGATTGGCAGAAACTCATCCCCCGAGAGTTACAGTATAAAATATGAGCTTAGAACAACATCAATTACCATACATTTAATAATTTAAATGATGTATATTCCATCTGTTCCTCAATTAACACCAGACCAGCCAATTTATTTCAGTGCATGGATATCTTCTCTACTGTCTGGATTTCTGCTGTAATACTGATAGAGCAGTGTTTCATCAATTCCTGTTTCTCAGGAACTTTCATTCTGTAAAACAGCTCTTTGTGGCAGTTATCTTGAACTCACAATAGCTTCACATCAAGAATTCAGAGGTATCATATGACTGTTATTTTAACATCATTTGTGTATTCAGTTCCACAGAATTACGAAATGTAATTAGGAGAAGAGGTTTAGAGAACTTACGTGTAAGACATTTCAGTCATTAGCAACATCAGCAAAGCCCTGTTGGACCAACACAGGAAGGCAGAGAGAAATGCTCCTATTTTTCTAATGTTCTGGAGTGGTTTTCCCATTTGTTGATTCTAGACATTTTTTCAAGCAAAACCTAGTTCCAGGAGCATGGGAAATTGCCCTAGATTTACACTCATACACTGTGGAGGACAAAAACCTGATCCTATACAATAAATCATTTTCCATTTCATTTCAATATGGAACCACATGACGGCACACTGGGGAAAATGGAAATGGTATCACAGCTGCTCATGGGCACATTAGCAGGAGGACAAATTCAAGATAATACTGAGTTCAGAAGTTCAGATCCAGCACAGGTTTATAAAAACTGAATTACAACTTTTGCTGGACTCGAATCCTTGGAGCAACTACTCCCCTGACACACACTCATGGTGTCATGTGTCCTACGGCAGAATTACTGGGGTGATTAAAATGACAACTTTCAAGTGTGAGTATTTCTGCCCTTCCCTCGCTATCTTCAGTAATTTCTCAGAAGACCCATGACCTTGTTCTTTCTCTGATAATTATGGAAGTTGCAAACCAACAAAACACCAGTATTGGAATACTTTTAAATCCTACTTTTTAGCATAATGGAAATGTCATAGTAATACCCTGATGAATGCACACATATTTAATAGCTTTTTTGGCAGGAATAAAAAAGTCTAAGAAGTGAACATACTTCTCAGTGTATGTAAAAACCTATTGGATTTTAATGCCTCAGGGTGTGAAAAATCAACATTTAACCTAAGGTTCTCACCATGGAAGCATCACTCCTACGTCAAAATGGCTCCCAGGTTGTCTGGAAGAGTGGGAAGGAGAGAAATGCTGCAGAGAACGTGCAGGGTCCAGCTCCTCCTGTAAACTCATGCACCTTCACTGGCTGACAAACAGACTGCCCCAAAAGCACCACCTCTGCCAGGGTAAGGCTTTGTGATGGTTTTCACACTGCTAAAGGTATTTGTAGGAAATGGAGCTCCCTGGGGCCTGATGCCCACCAGCTCCTTCACCCCCGCTCCACAGTTCAGAGCAAGCAGAGCCACAACGGAATCTTCTCTGATTTTTGTTTTAATCGCCAATCCTGAGTTTCTTTGCTGTTTTAATTCAGAGCAGACCCTGCAGCAGGAAGAAGCTGTGGGGGAGGACTAGGGTCACTCATGTGTCTCCTGGGAGGGTTCCTGCCCACTGCAGCTGAAACCATGGAGGTTTTTGTGGGACAGCAAAGGAACAGACCTGTAGGGAAAGGCCAAGGGAGACACTGCAGTAATTTAGCAAAATGGCGGGTTTGTTGCTGTGACTTGCTGCTGTGCTCCTTTCTGACAGTGATCCAAGGAAATTGTCAGATGGGCAGAGGATGTGTACTGAAGAGATTTATTGACTTGTGTGGCCCCAAAAAGACCTAGCTGGTGCTGTGTCTAATTTGTTTTCAATTGCTCTTTTCCTGACAAGATATTCCCTCTCTCTCACTCTCTCTTTGTCTCTCTCTCTCTCACACACTCTCTCTCTCCATCTATCTTTTCCATCTGAGAACCTAAAATTAGGCTTTTAAATCTGAATGTAAGATTGCCAAACATTGCAGTAGGATTTGGCAACACTTGGGCAATTACTGAATTCCTCGTTGCAGTGAGCATCTCACTGCAATATGTCAATATATTCTGAAACAATGGATTTCACAGCAACAATGAACTCCATCCCAGTCCAGGGAAATGAGCTGAATGCAATAGCCACCCCGCCTCTGCCTCACAGGAGATATCCATCACAATTGGGCCAAAGGCATTGCAACAGTTACGTGTCATCGTGATTTAGCAAAAACAGTCAAACAAAAGAGCTACTGGAATAAAGTTACTGAAATATGCTTCTTTCAACATACATTCCGTAATATTTCTCCTCCCAAATTTATGTTTCTTTTCTCATCTTTAGGAATCTCTAGAACTACAGTTCTCCTCTTTTAACCTAGGGTCATTCTATTTTTTACTCTTTTGGTTGGCCCACCATAGTCTCATGCCATTCCAGCAGCATTTCTCTGCAAGCAAAGTCTATGTACAAATTTGTGCTATGCATTTCCTTTTCCTTCATGCCTAGGTTTTACTAAAACACTTCTATACTTACACAGTCATCTACAATAAACTAAAAAAAAAAAACCACTTCAAAACTTATTTCTTTCCAGAAGGGAAGGAAATAGGTTTTGCTACTGTTTCATTTATAGGATCCCCTTAGGGGCTTGCATACATATGTTTTGCTGCAGGCTTACTGCATTGCCTGTGATTTCCACTCAAAGGACCCTGGAACAAACAAAAATCATAATCTTTTCCCCCGCTCTATTTTAAACAATATCAGAGAGTAGAGAAGAACACTCATTTGTCTTTTTTTAAAATGATATTTTAATTACTCATGTCATGCCTCAGCAAAATGGCAAGCCTTTTGTTAAAATGGGGCTTAATTGCATTACGAAGCCTTCATGAGACCCTTGCACATAAAGCGCTTTTCTTCAGACTTTCAAGACCTAAATTTGCAGTTGGCTCCTGACCAGCGCACTCGAGCAGATAGGCACGTAGGTAGCGGGCAGACCCCGCGTTGATGAAGTAATCATAACTGACTGCCTCGCATGTGCTAGTCCACAAATTTGCCCGCAAACAAAAATTGCATCTGCATGTTGGTTTTCATTTGGAATTCATTCAGGAAAAAAAAAAAAAAAACAACCTAACTTAAAAAAAAAAAACAACCCAGCCCTTAGTATGTCAGAAAGCATGAAGACACCTTCACGGACTGTTGGCTACGCCTCAACAAAGCTTTACAACAATCTGTTAGACAAAAAAGAGACTGATGCAGATACCTTAATAAGCATCCCATCTGTGAGGTCATTGGGATATTTCAAACAACTTTCAGCTCTCATTAGTTTAGTGGACTCCACAAGCATGTCCTTATCTTTTGTAACTTTTGCAGCCAAACTTCCTGGGAAAGCCTCTGAGCTGGGTGACATTCCTACCCGTGGGTCAGTCTGCAGTAATGAGCCACCAATTGATGTGTCCTTTGCACTTGCAGGCAGTATATGTTTATATTAACCTTTATGCTGAGGTTTTTTTCCTTTATCCGTGTGATTCTCTGGGTTCTACCATGCAAATCGCATTTTTTCTAACAGGCGGCAATTAGGATATCCCAGCTGTTGGTCACAGTCATTTGCAACACTGATGGGCATTTTCCAAGAACAAATGCTTTTTTTTTTTTACTATATTAGTGATGGAATGTGTAACAGAGATTATGCCTGAAAAGTAATAGTGACTAGTGGAGTTGCAGGCTCATGGGAATCCTTATCAGCTCTCTGGTTTTGTACTTCAATTAACACAGGAGGTATAGCATAGTCTATTGCTTCTCGTAAAATACACTACGCATGACATTGCACGGAAATGAGATTTACAATTTTTCAAGTCTGCTAGGCCTGAATGAGTGAATGGGTATTTATTACAATTTCTTACACTTTTATGCACTTGAAAGGGATAAAGCAGGTTCATCAGCACTTGCCCACATGTTAGGTCTTCACTGCACTAATGAGTACCCCTTTAAAGGGGATGTTGTAATGCTATTTTCTTTTCTAAGAACTCCCGTGTCTGTATTCAGAATTTGTTGGACTGAACCATTCCACTACTTAAGGTACAAGAGGGTAATATCCACAGTCCTTATTCAGATCTTTCTTCAGCTGCTGCTGTCTCCTGAGTTTTGCCTGAAGAACATGGGTGGAAAAAGAGAACCGGTGAAACACTGATAAGAGATGGATGCAGTATGAAGAAGTAAGAAGAGATGCCACAGAATGTTTGTCTGCAGGACCATAAAAGGTAAAACCAAAACCTTTGAATAGGATGGGAAAAGCAAGGGTGACCTGAGGAGTGAGCCAAAAGATGTGTGTATGTGCAGGGTTGGAGGGGCATCTGTCCAAGGTGGGACAAATGGACAAATACAATTTGGGGAAGAAAGTGAAAAATGAAGGCTAAACAGGAGATATTTCAGTATTTCAGGAGTGGTGTAGTCAACATTCAGACTAAAGTTTTGGTGGGAATGCTAAGTAGCAGTAAAACAGGGAAGAGATTACAGAAAAATGCCTGAATGGAAGCAGTGCAAAGGAGAAGTAAATCCTCAAAAATTACCATCATCTGAAAATCCCAAGGTGAGCAGGGCAATGATGAAGGTCAGGAAGGACAGAGTAGGATGGGAGAGACTGATTTCCCACTTGGAGATACAAAGCTGTATTCTGATTGCATTTCATATTTCAACTGTCTTCATTTTCATCCACTGTAAAGAGAATATAAGTTTTATTCCCTCCTTTATTAACCTTCTTTCTCCAGCACTGTGTGTTGGCTCACTTAATGTGCACAACAGCTTCCTTTTCAAGGCAAATAGAAATCATTTATGAGGCACCACATGACTTGAATAAGGAAGGAAAAAGCCTCCATTCCAGACTTCCCCAGCTACCAGATGCCTAAAGAGGTTCCTCTGCCTTCCCACAGATTCCACCCAAAATTAATAAAACCTGGGAAAAGTCTGCTAGGAAGCATCACTCAGGTCATATTCCATAACCAGGAAGAAACTTGAATTCGGATGTAATGGGATCTGTGGGTTTGATAACAATTACTCTCATTTCCTTCTTCTACCTAACATACTATTTTTCATTCTGCCTTGACTATTTGCAGTTTGCAGTAAACACCAGCAATATCTCTTCTGTTGGTACTTCTCATAACCACTCTTTCACATAGAGGTGTCCCTGGAACTGCATTAATGATCTGCTCTCCCAGGCAGGCTGACTTCTAGGTTTCTCCCTTTACTCTTCTTGTACTCCCTAACAAATCCTATAAAATGTGACCTTAAACTCAACAATCATCACATGTTTAGTGGTACTTATTTGTGTTTTCCTGTCAGTTTTCATTTTTACAACTTGTGTGCTCATATGGAGTCAGTGTGGTTTCCTTTCATTGTTCCATAAAATAAAGTAGCTCATATTTGAAAAGGGAATTTCAACCACAGTAAAATCCTTTTCCTGTCTCAGAGAAGAATGTTTCTGGGGTGGGTTAAACACTATGTTTTCCACATGCAAACCTGATGCAATTCAGAACAGACAAGTAAAATGCATTGTTGGACCACAGAAAAAGTGAGGTGAGGAAGAGAGGTTAAATAGCCTGTCCTGGGCAATGAGAAATAAATGCAAATAGTAGCCAGTGCTTTTCAAATTACTTCTGCAAAAATACATATAAAAAGCAGTATTTGCATAGGAGATTGAAGATTTGTGTGTGTTTCATAGTCCTGAAGTAGCATAGAAAAACCATTCATGAAACACAAAGCTTTTGCTGTGGATGTCCTTGGAAGATGTCAGCGTTCCTATAATTTGTGATATGGGATATTTACTTTTGGAACTAACAGCAGCACAGACATCTAGAAAGAGAGAAAATTTAACCCAAATGTTCTAATAAGGTCTCAGTCTCCTCTCTTAAAAAGTCTTCACAAGAAGCGTCTTCATCAGACTTGCAGTAAAAGCAGAGGGTAATATTTTAGGCAGCTTTTGGTTTTTTGAACTGATACATCTCAGACTGATGATTCACAACATCATGATAAGTGTCCTGCAGAATCACATTAAAGTTTAGTGCTTTCAGCAACAGTTTAATGACAGGTTGTCAATAATCAGTTAGCTTATTCTGATTATTTGGGAAGCAACTAATCTGTGAGACACCCTTTCTCTCTGCTGGAAGGTCTAAGAGATGCAATAAAGGCAGCTTTGCTTCCAGGAGCCTGGCATAGCCTCGCACGCTGCCATCTCCATCTGCAAGGGCACACAAACACTGCCTGGTTCTGGCCCCACAAAGCACTGACCTCAAGCTGCAGATATGTGCTTGGTGATACAAAGACTTACAGAAATGTAAAAAAATGTAAAGCAAGCAAGATTATCAGGAAAAACAACAACTGCTGTCAGAAACCTGATTTATTCTCTGTAAGATAAACAAAAGCAGCATTTATGGGTAATTATTAGCTGTCCTGTGCCCTTCATAGATTAATTACTCTATTATAGGGTGGTTTTGGGGTGAAGACATAGCCTAGATCTCAATGCAGTAGCTTAAACATGGGTGTTTAGAGGCATCTAAACTATGTCCTGCATCTCTTTTCTCCCAGGTGCCACCCAGAAGTTTATGTGTATCCTGTAGATTCTGAGTAACTTTATATGTCTTGCACAGCTGTCTCACCCACATGCATGAGAAATTGGTGATTCAAGAATGGATGAGCAAATTCCTAGAGCATCTAACAGGCAGAGAGTCTGCAGAGCAATACCCCCCTGGCCCAGAGCCCTGCTCATAATCAGACCATGAGAGTCATCACAATGTGAAGAAACGATTCCTTCAGCAGGTGGTAGTCTAGATTTGTCAGTAAGCAACAGGAGAGTGGAGAGGACACTCAAAACAATGGGTGAGAAGGGGTCTTGCTCACAAATCAACCCCTCTGCCCTGGGAACATTCCTCTTTGCAAACACAGAACTGCACAGCAGGCATGAAGTGATGGAGAACCTGCCTCGCTCCTGGAAGGCTCTTTCCTCCCCTAGGACATCGTCAAAGGAAGGAGACAGCAGAGCCAGGCCTGAAGGAGAAGCATATGATCTACTACTCCGTGGTCAAATGGTCTTACCCTGTGGTACCACAGGAAATGCAAAGGACTTACCCTCCCAGCAAGCCTGTGCCATTCAGCACCAGAGCATGATTGGCCATGACCTCTCATTTCTGGCTAGCTGACCTACCCCAGTGATGTGGGATCCCACACAGGCCTAATGGAAACCTACTGCATTCTAAAATGCCAGCATGAAAACAAGATAAATTTCCATCAGATTGTCATCAGACCAATCTGAATCTTCCAGAGCTAAACAATCCCTTCTGCTGAAGGCTCCAGATGGGATAAAAAGAATGCAAATAGCAGTCGAATCAGTGTGATAGAAAGGGAAGATGTGGGAGCAGAGCCTTGTTTTCTACTATTTGAAACCCAGCCAATGAGTCATTTAATCTGCAGCGACATGTATAGTACCAGTAGCTTGTAAATGAGATGATTAATATAAACTTTAATTTTTTTTTTTTTTGAGATGTGAAGTTGAAGATAGTGTCCTGTAGGCAGGTGGAACACCACCTCTGGCAACATCCACATAGTCTGAAATAATCAAGCATCGAATTTCTTTCAGCAGCTTGTGTAAGTACTTAGCCAATTTCAGCAGATACAATCTCATTAATAACATTTCTTGCACTTTCTTTCACGTTGTTTTCAACTGGATCTTTTTAAGGTTTTGTTTTGGAAATCAACTGATATAGAGAGAGGTTTTAAAATTAAATCCCCTCTTTTCCCTAATATTTACTTTTTTCTCCATATCTGACTAAGCTTGTACTGCAATAACTCTGTGCTTTCTAATCTGGAAAGGTGCTTCATACTTAGCCAGTAGATGCTGATAGGTGTTTTCCTGCTCTGTATTTATATAGAAATTGTAAAGAGAGATAGCAGGTCAAAAAAAACCCCAAAAAACAAAAAAACCTGCAGAAAAGGGTCATGTAAGATTCACTCTTTCAGCTTGTATCCTCCATTTGCCTTTTGTTGACATCTACTTTTAGCAGATATTTAAAATAAACCAAACTAAGAGACTCAAAAAGTGCATGTGGGTGCTCGCTCTACCCAGGCTGGAGCAGTCTCTGCCACACACAAACAGGTTTGGCACTGAGGAAATGGCAACAAAAGAAATTTATGAGGGCTGTGCAAGATCCTCATTGTCTTGTGTGAGTATTCTCTCTTTCCAGATTCAAGTTGAAGTCCCACATGGAGAAATTTCAAGGATTGCCAACTGCTTCTAGCATTAAACCACATTTCTACAGATTGAAATGATAAATTGATATCTCTCTGTTATATTAAAAAAACCAAGTTAAGTTTTTTTCAAAAGAGTAAAACATTTGTAAAATAAATAAAACTGTAGCTTTCATTACCTTTCTTAATTGTTCAAATTCCCCAGTCCCACTTTAAAAACATTTGCTCCTACTGCAATGATTTTATTAAGGTGATTCCATTTCTTCTGTGGTTGAAATTGTGGTGGTGATTTTTGCTGTACAGTTCACTGACACAGGAAAAAGAGCCACAGAGAAAGCCAAGTATGGATCAGACTTCTGCAAATATTTCTGTACAGATGGATGCACATGCAGAAGTGATCTCACTGAAGGGAATGGGATGAAACACTACTCAAAGGCTATAGGTAAGTGCTTATAGTATGGTACACAATTAAGCTTCCACAGCCAACAGAGATAATATATTTATTATGGGGAGGTAAGAGCATGGACAAACCCTGGAGGCAACTAATGAAAGGACATGCTCTTCAGAGTTTCTTGCTGCAGGCACAGTTAAATGATTCCTATTAGAGCTCCAGCCAAATACCCTGTAGGACAGAGCATACGGATTCAGTGTTGGCTGTGGAACAGCTACCCTTACCTGAGAGGGTTTGCCCTGAAGAAAGGCAGTGCCCTGGTAGACCAGTTTTAGACTAATTGATGTGAAGTGGCACAAAATTGAAGTCCACTTGCAGCAGTGAACCTGTTTCAGGACAGCCTCAAATTCGCTACAGCAGGTTTTAATTTGTATTCAAAAGACAACATTCAGTGAGCTTGCTGCCAATTAAGATTATTTATAGAGAACATGATGTTTAATTTCAAACCTCAGTTTCAAGGAAGAGAGGGCAGGCCCTGAATGAATGCAGATAAGAGACTCCCAACAGCGTTGGCATGTGGCAACATTTGGCTGCAGACAGACACCCCCGAGTGATGTAGCTGTGTGGGGACAGGATGTCTCCGCCCTCCCTTGTCTGGGCTGCCACCTCCTGGTTTGTGAGAGCCATCCTGCCCCTTTCAGTCCAAATGAGCTCAACTAGTGCCAGCAAAACTAAGTAATTTTAAATGAGAGAGCCCTGGAAGGAGGAAAGAGGGACATTTTGAAGGAGGTGGAGGCTGCAGCCAGCACTCCATGGTGCAGATGGTCCACAAGCCACATCTTGGGAGACTCCACAACAGTGAGCCTTGCTCCTGAAGACCATGAAACCTTGCCACTGGCTTTTCATGCAAGTATTTAGAATTTTAGAAGATATTTTAAAGTATTTTTGGAAGTGTCCCTTTCCTGGCAGGTTTACAGCAAAGCCAGGACAAGTTGCAAACACTCTGAAGTCAGAGAGCAGCCAGCCGAGAGAAGGCTCAGAAGCTGCCGAAGGGAAAGAGCTGCTGGCAGGTTTTAACAGGCTCCCTCCAATGGAGATTTTTAAAAAGCACAAAACACCACAGCAATAAAAATGTAATGTGCTAACCTGAGGTAAGCCTGAGAACGAGCTTCTGAGGAAAACTTGCTGTTGATTTTCAGAGAGACATAGCCCATTCCTTATCCCAACCTATCTGGCCTGGCAGCTAGAGAGCCTGTTGGCACAGTGCTTATCCAGTCCTTAATTACAAGTCTTATCTACCAAATTAAAATTCATTAAAAATGACTAGGTGGGCTCATGCTAGTGATTCTCTGTGGCAATGACACTGTACCTGTGAAACAGGCACACATTACACGGGGTCCTGCCAGCTACACTGCATTGTGCTGAGCGTGATGTCAGGTATTGCTCATTATTACCTGCAGAGAAAAACTAAGGGGGTTTCCAGCAACAACAGTGGTACTGCTAATGTCACAGAGGAGTAAAACCTCAGCTGCACTGGTGTACAAAGATCCTGCTGTCTATGTGATCAGGAAAAATGAATTCCATCTGAGACAGGTAGGGAAGGATCACAAAGACGGTAAGAGAATGGGAAATGCCTGATGCAAGAGAAAATTGAAGGAATTTATCCTGAGAAAATTAAAACTGAGATATTATATTGCTGCAATTTAATAGCCAGGGGGAAGTGCTATGGCAGGGGAAGCTCCAGCCAAACTGACTGTCAGAGGGGGAATGCTCTGGTGCAGCCTGCCTGTAGCAGCAAAGAAAGCAAAAAACTTCATCTAAGCAGCGGGCAAGAGATGATAACTTTCTCATGGTTAAGCTGCAGATTACTGATCTGTAGTCTATTACACTGAAAGAAGAATGCTGTAGCATTCTGCATTAATGTTGCATTAATATAGCTCCATATTTCTTAATCCATCAGGTAGAAAAGCATTGCTTTCTGCTGTACACATTTCTAAATATATAGTTGTTGAAATACTTTAAAATTTTCATTAACCAATACCAGTAGATTTAGAGAAGGTTAAAACACAATTATGTGTGAAGCCTGCACTCACAGTCCACCCATCAAAAAGAAAAAGATGCATTTTCTGGGTATAGCAAATAAACTGGTATGAAAATTCCTGGTAGTGCTTTCTAAGCATATATCCAAACCTGTCCATGTCCCAAAAGCCTTGCGAAGAAGAATGCAAAGGTGGTTAGCCCAGTAACAGTGACCAAAAGATGATAATTACTTCACCATTTCTATAATCGAGTTTCAAATTAGACATAAGACTGGGACATACATAGAGAGGACAGCATAGGTCCCACCCTGATGGGATTTATCTTTTCAGGACTGATAAACAATAACAAAACTGTCAACCCAAGAATGAAAAAACATGAGTTGAGACTCATGGACTTGAGCCATAACAATTACTTGAATTTTGTGATATTTTAAAATACATAAGAGAATTTAAGAAGTCTATTTGACTCAGATAGCCCAGGTTTTTCCTAAACCAGAAAAGTCCTGAAATTTACTAAAAGCAAAAGGGAAGTGAAGAAACTGGCATTCACCTTCATCAGGATGTAGAAAAACTATTATGGTCCTGTGGGACTGAATTGAAGAGTGTCAGTGCTGCACTGGCTTAAGTAAACAAAATGCTCATCTATCAGCTATTTTAAAAGAAATTAGATAAATGGCTTTCTCAGAACAATTCTGTTTTCTAGTTATTAGATGTTGTTTTACTCCTCAGTAAGGTAAGTTTGGTGGGAGATCTCTTTGATTTATAAAACACTTTCTTTGTTGCAAAATCCCATCTATAAACAAACAAATTTATTGCAACTTAAGCTGCAGTTGCTCCTATTATACTGTCAGTTCCAATTAACTTCACCCTAATCTGGTACATCAGTTTATTATAACAGGCAGACACGGGTTTCTTCTCATGAGAACAAAGTCATGGATATGGGGAATGAAGACCTTTGTTTTTAATGCTGCAGTCTGTTCTAATGCAGCGAAAACCAACAACAAGAACGGGAACAATGATGGATCCACAAACCTTGTGGATGTGTCATGGTTTAACCCCAGCTGGAACTATCACACAGACGCTGGCTCACTTCCCCCACCCCAGTGGAATGGGCAGCAGAATCAGAAAAAAGCTTCATGGTCTAAGAACAGTTTAATAATTGAAAGAAAGTAAAATATACTAATACTAGTAGTAACAGTCGTGAAAAGGAAGACAGCAAAAAGAGAGAAACGAATAATACTCAAAAAACCAAGCAATGCACAATACAACTAGTCACCAGCTTCTGACTGATGCCCAGCCATTTCCTAAGCAGCCATCAACCCAATTCCAGGTAATACCCCCAGTTTATATATGGGCCATGGTGTCCCCTGCTATGGATTATCAGCTGTCCTGGCCATGCTCCCTCCCAGCGTCTTGTGCACCTCCTCACTGGCAGAGCATGGGAAACTGGAAAGTCCTTGAGTTGGAGTAAGCACTGCACAGTAACAGCTAAACCATCAGTGTGTTACCAACATCATTTGCATCCCAAATCCAAACCACAGCATTGTACCAGCTACCAGAAAGACTCTATCTCAGCCAAAACCAGGACAGGATGCTGTCTACCCAGATTGTGGTAAAGAATTTGACATAATTTCCCTCAGCATTCTTCTGGGGAAAGCATCTGCTCTTGGCTTGGACAGGTACACTGTTTGCTGGGTAAGAAACTGGCTGGATGCCCAGGCCCAGAGTGGTGCTGGATGGAGATACATCCAGCTGGAAGCCGGTCACAAGTGGTGCTCCCCAGGGCTCAGTGTTGCAGCCAGCCCTGTTTAATAACCTTATCAACAACCTGGATGACAGGATTGAGTGCACCCCCAGCCAGCCTGCAGTCAACACCAGGCTGGGCAGGAGCATTGATCTGTTGGATTTTAGGAAGGCTCTGCAGAGGGATGGGGACAGGGTGGATCTATTGGGTGACACCAAATGTATGATGTTCAATTAGGCCAAGTGCTGGCTGCCTGGAGGAGAAGGACCTGGGGCTGCTGGTTGACAGTCACAGACCATGAGCCAGAGTATGTCCAGGTGGCCAAGAAGGCCAAAGGCATCCTGGCCTGTATCAGCAATAGTGTCCAGCAGGACGAGGGCAGTGACTGTCCTGTAATTGGCACTGGGTGCTGTGTCCAGCTCTGGGCCCCTCATTAGTGGGGAATATTGAAGTGCTGAAGGGCAACAAGGCTGTCTGGGACACAAGTCCTGTGAGGAGCAGCTGATAGAGCTGGGGGTGTCTATCCTAGAGAAAAGGAGGCTCAGGGGAGACCTTATCACTCTCTACACCTGTCTGAAAGGAGGGTGTAGTGAGATGGGGCTTGATCTCTTTTCAAAAATAAGCAAATAACAAGGGATAGGACAAGAGGAAATGGCTTCAGTTTGCTCTAGGGCAGGTTTAGGTTGGATATGAGAAGAATTTCTTCACAGAAAAGGCTATCAATCATTGGAACTGAGCTGTCCAGGGAAGTGGTTGAGTCACCATCCCTGAAGGTGTTTAAAAGATATGTAGATGTGGCACTTAGGTACACAGTTTAGTGGTGACCTTGGCAACGCTGGGTTAAAGGTTGAACTTGAAAATCTTAGAGGTCTTTTCCAACCTAAACAATTCTATAATTCTATGATTCTATGGTTTTGATGCTGATCTAAAAGAAGAGCTGTCATTCTTCTGAGAAAATCACTTATTATGAAACCTTTCCCACTATCAGTTTAATTGGTTCTGCACCTCTCACTGGAGTGGTAAGGTGCTGCATTCCAAGACACAGCACCCAGGCAGGCAGCAAGTTTAGTTTAATAATTTTCTCTTGTTGTTTAAACAGATTAAGTATATTCCATTTTTTGCCAAATACTTTACACAAAATAAATCATTCAAGAGCCTGGACAGTTATGCTGAAAGAATTCATTACTGCCTGACAACACCTGTCATCACTTTTCCATTGAATCACAAAACAGATCACAAAGACAGCTATAGCTGAGTAAGTTAGTCTCTTATTTACAAAGCAAAAAGTAACTGTGCTTCTTTAAAACTCCAAATATTTTGTTTGATGACTAATGTTAAAAAGAAATAAAAGTGTTTTAAGAATAAATAAGAAGATAGTCTGAAATGCCTCACTGTGGCTAAGCATTTTTTCTCACATGACAAAGCAAGCTTTCCTCTTCTTTCCTTGCCCGTGGATCTAGTTTTCACAAGGTGGGTGACACAAATGACACAACTGTGGGTCTACATTGCTCAACTCTTCCCTCTTGTGTTACTAGAAGAACACGGGGACAACAGCCAGGTCTTTTGTCTCCTACAAGAACTTCACCTTACCTGTAGATTCCTTCTCAACCTCCTGACACAACCCTGCATTCTAAAGAGATATGCCCTGAGGAAATAAAAATTGCTGGAAATGTGCAAACGGTGACCATGCAATCATCTGGAGGGAGAAGAAACTTGTGGGCTGACATCTTTACAGGAACAAAATAATGTATCAAGAAATCTCCTCTTCTGCATTATCAGGCGAGATTTGGTGTGATTTCTTAGGGTTGGCCTGTGCAGAGGTAGGAGTTGGACTTTGATGATCCTTATGGGTCCCATTCAATTCAGAATATTCTGTGATTCTTTGATCCAACAAGTAAAATAATCCTTCTTTTGGAAGAAGAAGCACTTAGATCTGGAGGTGAATAGCAAACATACGAATTATGACCAGCCACAAAAACCGTATTCTGTTCAAAACTTACTTGATGTTATGAGCATTCAAGACTTGCTCAAATAACATTTGACCAGGCAAACATTTCCTACAGGGAAACAAGCTCTCTCAGCTGTCTAAAATCTTGAAGAAAAAGGAGAGGCTGAATTACTCCTAGAAGATGACAGTGAAAACCCAGAGACTGCAAAATCCCAGACTAGACACTGACAAAGTGCTGTCTGTGTAACTGCAGCACCCCATAGCAGCTATGCACACTCTCAATACATGGGAAAATTAACGCCAGTGAGGTTTGACAGGGATGTTTACCTACAGGCTCAAAAGTCCAAATGATGAAGAACATTCAATTTGTATGTTTAAATCTGAGGGGGTTGATTCATGCAAATTTCACAACTAGCTCAGGTTTTACATCCCCTCTAAACCTGTTTTTGAGCCCTTTCAAAGTACTTCTAAAACTCCCACTGCTCACAGAAGAACCCAGTCCTCTTCCTAGTCTCACTCACTCCTGAGTCTAGTTGTAACTTCTTGGCAATGAGTCTCAAGCTCCAGCTGTATGTTACATAAAATGCATTTCCTTTAATCTATTTGGAATTTGCTCATATTTCATCCCCCTTGCTCCTGTGTTGTGAGAAAGGTAATAAAAGCAACAAGTCTAACAGCTCTGAATGCTTTACCATGTTGTCCAATTTTACACATTCCCTTTTGCTTATGCCATCCCAAATGAAAAAGCATCGATCTTTTCATTCTCTATGGAAATTTGGACTCATTGAAGGAGGCAGAAGCAGCCTCTTTCTACACTTCATGTGCTAGAAGGGGAAACTGAGGAAGCTTTGCTACCTCTGCAGTCAGAAAGGGACTGACACATCATGCCTGGTGAGGAATATCTGAAGACATGGAGATCAAATTGCTGGACCAAGCATGTTCCAGACAAAGCCAGCTTTTTTTATGCACCAGCCTGAGGCATCCTTAGAAAATCGTTTGCTTGTAGAGTTCTTCGTTGTCAGGTAGAGGAAGGCAATGAGTAAATTAGACTATCAGGTGCTTTCCTGGGTGACTCTGTCTCTGTGCTGTCAGTAACTAACAAAAGCAGCTCCCACCTCACATGTCAATAGATGAAACAGGAGTAATTCATTTAGTCACCTTAAGACACTTCTAAATCCAGTGCTGCCTTCTTTCCTTTCAAGTTAGAAACTTTACTCCTCTTCTAAAGCATTGCTGACGGCAAATGTTGCAGAGCTGTGCAAATCATCTTTCAAACACATTCATGAGTTATTGTTAGGTTTCAACATTACCATTTCAAATCCATCTTAGAAATGCATTTCCTAAAAGGAATAGTGATTACAGTGGCCCAAGGAGAATACAAGCTTTGTTCTAGTGAAAGCAGATACTCAGATTTCAAATGTCATTGTTGGTTTAATACTTTTCACACCATAATCTTATTTCCCATAGATATGAAATGACTGAAGAACTGAAGACTGCCATGAATGGGTCATACTATGTGGGATAAAACTTGCTGTAAGTTGGAATCCTCATCTCAAAACTTTTGCAGGAAAGTGCACCCAAATGTCTCATTCATGCAATGCACATAATTTTTAGAGAGGCCCAAATTACAAAAACTGAAATACTTGGATTCTCCACAGCTCAGGCTACTTTATCTTTCCTCCCAGAGCCACTCTACCCCTTTGAGCAATACCAGTGAGTTGGAGAGGTCTCTTATTATTTTATAATGCAATAGATAAATGCTTCATCCAAAACTAGAAACAATTCACATAGTTCTGAAGATGCAGTTAGAGAGGGAAGAAGTAGATAATTTTCTTATAAAGAAATGCAGATGAGCTGAATGTGCCTAGATCTGGATCCCTACTGTCTTTATCATACTTAGTGGTCAAAAAGACTGAGAGCAGGAGTTTTGGCAGCAAATTTCTTGCTAATAGCTGCATATGAGTTTGTTGCTGCTCCAGCAAGAATCAAATTGTACCAACTGTAAAAAATAGTGGGGGTTGACTAGTCTGAGGCCATGAGGAAAAAAGACTGGGCTGACTGTGACAGACTTCAGATAAACCACCTGCTTTGGAAACCCAAGGCAATGGCCGAGTCCTGAGTATGCATATTCATGGTATCCAAACTATGCAGACTAAATAGCTTAGAAAAGGCTCAAATGATCCTAGGAAGCAGCCTGGCCCTGCCTGGCTGGAGGCCCTCTCACTGCCCAGGGCCCTGTGCAACACCAGTGTGTCCTGGCGTGCTGAGGTGGGCATCCCCACGGGGTGTCCTCTCTGTCCCCAGGCCAGCCCCTGGGGCACTGAGCTCTGGTGGAACCCTCCCCACACCACTGGGAGGGGACAAGGCTCTGAGGGACACCTGCCATGCACAGCCCTCTGGAGATCCAGCTGGGCCTGAGGCTGCCACTGGGAAGAGCCATGCCTTAAGACCTGACTGACAGTCAGAGATTTCTCCTTGGAAAGAAGAAGAAAACGAAGACCAGCAAAGTTCAAGTGCTACAGATTAAAGAGTGTATAAATAGACACTGTAAATGCTGTCACATAAACAACAAAACTGGCAAAATATCACTTTGGTTTGGTTCAGTATTTTTTTTATCAAAAACTTGTGTTCTATCAATGTTCTCTCTTGATCACAGCACAAAGGAGAAGAATGTGACACATCAGGAAAGGAGTGATGAAGAATGATTAATGTAGCCATGCCTTGTGGCTCTGTGGTGAAAAGCTGCACTGAGAAACAATATATATGCATAAAAAGTAAGTAGGTGCAGTATCAAGCCCTATGGTGCTCATAATGCATAAAATGACCAGAAAAAAAAAAATTATCAAGAGACTGACATGGAAGTCAAGAGAAATATGCTCTGAAAGGTATTTCATAAAAATTCAAGACTTGCACCCACAAGAGCACTGCTTCACTTCTGGCCAAGGGATGTGGAACTACTGAACCTGCCCCTGTGGATTAGGGTCTTGTGGCTGAATTGTCTATTAAAGGATGAGCTTGTGATGAAGTATGCCCTTCAGCAAACCTCCAATGATACATCTCTCTTCTGTTCAGTTTGACTGAAGTTCATAGGAATTCCAGGACCCTGGGGATCTCAATTCCTCTAGTTTAGAGAGGCCAGTGGGTTCAAAAGCTGTTTGTGGGTCATTAAGACACACACATATGTGCAGACAGCAAGTATTGCACTTGCTTTGCCTCTGCAGGAAACTAGCTTAAACCAGACACTCTTCTCATCTGCTCACTAAAGGAAAGCATCCAAGAGAAATGTGGACAAATATTTTGCAGTACTGCTGCCTACTTCTTTTAAATAATTGCTGCATTAAGGGAAGTTGGAACAGCCTCAGAGATCAACACATAGTTCAGATTTCATGAATAGCTGAACTTGAAAAGCCAGGAAGGAAAACAGTCCAAAAAGGCTGTAGGTGGTCAAGCACATCTGCTAAGCCACTTGAACAGGATCAGACTGTGAAAAAACAACAATGAAAAACAAAGTGAACAACGAGTGCTGCAATGGCAATAGGACATAGAGTCTTACCCTTCTGTCCCATTTTCTGACAAAAATATCCCAGATCCTAGAGAGACAGCTGTGAATCTGTCATTGGAACCCAAGTGACATACAGAGATATGGTTTTACACCACTTAACACTTTCTAAGCACTTATTTTAAATATGTGCTTCCAATGTAAAAAAACAACAAATAGCAAACAGACATAGCTGACAAGAGTCATTTCCAGCCTCTTAAACTTCATGACATTTTTTTCAATAAACACAAACAAAAGGAATATAAAAGGAAGCTAATACTTTAATAAACTTCATCTTTGGTATTCAGTCCTTCGATGACCCAAAAGGAAAATAAATGTCAAGTTGGGCATGTGACTGATGGCAATCTTTGTCACTTTTCCTCTAGTAGTCTTGTACAATTTGTCGTGTTTGTGGTTTACAACTTAGATAAAAACAGACCATCATCCTGAAACACAGGATTTATAAATCTCAAAATACAAGCAAATTTGCTTCCCACTATCAGATTATTTATCTTATTAACAACTAGTCTGATTACAAAAGCTCTACATGCTCATACTTATAAACCACTTTATCAGCTTCATTTAAGTTTATTTGAATTCATGCCCTAACAAGGATTTATCAAGATAATATGAATGACATCACATATTTGCCTATATGGAGTTTTAAAGTCATACCTGGCTAGACAGTGTTTATTCCTCAAACCCTTCCATAATTACAGATATTACTTATCTGGTGTGTGTGCTGGTGCTCTGAAATGCTCCGTGTAAACACACCTTGGAAAACTGACTTACCACCTGTGGGGAAGATGATATCATACTTCCTAGGTGGTATTGCCATAAACCCTCAGTTCACATTTGCTTGTAATATAAGACATGGGAAACACATGCTGCATGTAGCCAGAAGAAAAAAAAAATGACACATCTCACTTTTTAATAGTTTTAACGTTCCACAGTAGAGACAAATATTTTCAATGTTCTTTTAGTGTAACGTTCTTTACTAATGATTCTTGTCTTCATTCTCATTCAAATCTTTTCAAGCTGGTGCACTCATTGCAGTGTAAGCCTCTCATGCTAGAAGACATCAGCTTACTCATAGAACAAAATTTTCATGAAAATCAAGGAATCAGCCACATATACCTTGGAAAAACTGATCTGCTTCACAGAGGGTTGGCCTGAACCCTCCCAACTGCCCTGAAAAAGGTACAAGTCAAAAGAAATGCTACTGCACATGCTAAGCCAGAGAGGTGTGAGGAACACATAAAGAACCTTTTTGGAATACAGAAATGCCTTGTAACTTCCACTAAATCCCACATTTCATTCAGTTAATAGGGAAAGTATCTGATAATTGGGTGCAGTAATTAAATGAGTCCTCCACATCTGCTATGAGCAGAGGCATTTACCATGGACTTGGAGCTACTGCACTTGCAGCAACTTCAGGGAGGGAATCTATCCTAGTAGGCATTGATTCCTTTAGAAAGACTCTCATTAGAGTCTTTCACATCTGCCCAGTTTACAGAATTGCCCTCTTTCTACTTGCTGTCCCAAACAGCACAGCTATTTTGAATGACAAAAGATATGCCAGTGAAATACCAGACACTTTCTGAAAAGATGGAATGAACAGATACTGAAGGAAAGAAATGAAAGATAATTTTGATGAAAAAGATGATCCTAGTGTATACCCTGCCCAAATAAACACTACTGTATTTTTTCAAGCATCAAAATAGACTTGCTGGGAGATGAGAATGAGAAGTCAGGAATGAATGAAGTGTTTTCCAAGAAGACAATAAAAAATAGCTTCTGCTAAAGTAGAATGGCTCCTCCTGGGGACACATAAACCCCTCTGTTTCCCATGGAAATGGGGAACACTTTTAATTATCACAACATTGTTATGACAATGAAACTGATAAAAGGAATGTAAATCAAAGAGAGCTACACATCCATGTATTTAACTATTATAACTTCTTCACATTGCATGTATTCAACTTTTTTCATTACCTCACAAGATCTTGCTTCAGGACATATAATATTGAAATAAACTCCTTCCTGCTTGGAAAAGAGGCACAAGCTAATACAAATAGAAATCCTGGAGTGATATGTCACAAGATTTATCTTAAAAAAAATAAAATATTTTTGTTCTACTCACTTGTACTTTTTTTGAACACTCTGTTCTCTTTTAAAGCAAAAGCAACACAGGAGAATAGCAAGGTACCTGGAAAAAAAAATGACCAAGAATCACCATAACTCTGGGAGCTCTAATTTACAGGGAGACTTGTGGGCTCTATCTAAAGAAAACTAAGGGGAAACACTGTGTCAGACTTCAAATGTATTCAAGACTGCAGACAGAAGAACTCATTCACTGGATCTTTAAGGAATAAAAAGTGATGTGCCTGAACTGCAAGAAGCAAACCTGAAGCATGACATTTGGCAAAGGGCAACAAAGCCCTAGTTGTACTGTCAAAGGACAGAGTGGGATCTCCAGAGGGAAGGGTTTTCAGGAGAGCTCAGACACACATCTGTTGGAAACATTACAGGCATATTTGATCCAGGTTTGGCAGCAACAGGGTGGTCTGTGTTATCCTTGGAGATTCTCCTCAGCCCTCCATGTCTCTGTAATTCTTCTTCTTGGCAATTTCCAGCTGTAGTTTCCAGTCACTTGACCTCCTAGGCTGCTTGCTCCACCTTGTGCATGGGGACACAAAGCCAAGGAACAAGGGGCCCCATCCTGTGTCCTCTGGATGCTCATGCATGCATTGCTGGCACTGTGAGACATGCACCTGCAGCCAAGGTGTTTTCCAGGTCTCAGCAGGTGAACCATGCACGGGTTTCCTCTCCCATGAGCCAGGGCATGACCACATCCACAGCAGAGTTGGAGTCCTTTGTCCCAGGTGACAACCTGACAGGTGTAACAGAACACTCCTCCCTGATCACACATGGAGTTGACTATGTTTTGCCAAAATTATTTTCCTTCTATGTTTGGTGTTTTAAATCTGTGTTTTGCTGACAGATTTCCCAAAGGAGTTTATAAGAGGTGCCAAGAAAATGTTTCAAGTAGGGTGAGCCAGTATCATCAGCTAGACTCAGCACTTGGCATTAAGATGGAAGTGAGTGTGGTGCCTAGCTCATATTAATACAGGTCTGACATGTCAAAACAAGGTTTGGGAATCAGCAGAAGCAGGTGCATGTATTTATTCCTCCTGGTACAGAAGATGTTGGGATATTTTTCTCATATTTTCTTAGTAAGATGAAAAATCTGTCAAATGTTATCCATCTGTGGAAACACTTAGCAAGGTTATGCCTGAATGTAAAAAGATACTAGGTATAAAAGGTAATGCCAGACAGAAGTATGAAAAAGGAACATGAATCTGTAGATAAAGTACAAGAACAGAAGTAATTAAATTTGATTTTATTTCCAAGCAAGTAAAAAATGTCAGAGATGGCCTCTGGAAAGTCCCTAATCCTGTTGTTTCATTGTTTTGCTCTCTAAAATGGAATTTTAATAATTACCCACCTCACAAGTGCACTGCAGTTTGTGCTTAGGAATGATTGCAAAAGGGTTTGTGATTAGCTGACAAAAAATGTTGTTCACATAATTATCAGTATGATCTGTGCACATTTATGCAAATACATCTGTGTCCCTAGGGGATTTATTTCAGATGCTGGCTGGAATTTAAATGTAAGTAACTCCTTACACTCAAATTGTTCTTCTACAGTTAGTACAATGGATTGACAGAGTTACTTACACTTATTAAAAACTGTTTTGCTATATAATCTGGACAGTTGCCTAATCTTAAATCAAGACCAAATAGGGAAGAGCCTAGTAAACATTGATCCTGTAATATGTAACAAGGATGCTGCAGAGCAAAATATATTGAGGAGGGGTACATTAAAATCACAGGAAGCAACTCTTTTTTAAATGTTCAGTGTTGGCTTAATAAACAGAATCCATGTACTTACCTGTTGAAATAATGATTTCAGCTGACCTTGATGGAAGAGTAAGAATTATGCTCCATAAGAGAACAAGTCAGGCAACAACTCAGTAATACAACTCTACAAGCCAATATCTGTAATACCTGGGCTCTGTAAAACTACCACAAACTTGCTCTGTCAGTTCAGGTTGTTCTAAGGACACATGGTCACCTCATGCTTATGTGCATAGGTAATGCCAGACTAGATAGGATTTCTTTTCATATTGCTCTTATGGGTAACACATCTTATTCAGCTGGAATAAAGTGCAAAAACTGTCACAGGACAAGTTTTATTGTGCCAGATGATCTGATAGCACACTGAGGTGGCATTAGTGTGCATCCATGGATCCTACAGCTCAGCATGCTGGGAGATGGCTGGCCAGAGAGGAGTGTGCATGCTGTGTGCTACTTTGGCTTCCAAAACAATTAAGAGCTTGAAGGAGAGTTAAACAATGGGGTTGCAGTTGTTAATGTCACCAGAAAGGAGGACTGCTCATCAAGGTGAACATTAAAAATCATAGTAAAATCATCTAACAAGACTGTTAACTAGTAGGATTGAAAAAGCACTCAGATATGAGTGACATTACCAGGACAAAGAAGAACCAGCTTCAGAACCCTGCAGGAGAAAAGGTGTATGGGCTAGCACAGAGCAGGCAGCTCTCTGGCTGCTCCCACCTGCAGTGTTTGGTAAAAGTGTATTGAAGTGCACTAAAGTGCACCAGGACCGCCACCATCCCTGCTCTGCAAAGATACCACAGGCCAAACCCCCCTGAAACGAGCCACAGTAAACTCATTGACACCAATCAAAGCAAGGTAGACAACAACAGCAGAGAGATATTTTTCTAACTTGCCAAAACCTCCAATGGGGAGCCTTTTCCAGTGCTGTCTTGGTGCCAAGTTCTTCTTATGTTCGTATCTTGTGTCATGATCATGTAAGTTTTGGTCAGACATCCATCAGAGCTAGAAAAAACCAGCTTTGGCCCTCATTAGTTCTTAAGATAACTGCCTAAATACTGAAGTCCTTATCAGCCTAAGCAAGGCAAAGGGTTTCCATCGCTTAAACTTTGTTACAGGTGTCTCTTGAATACAGTGCTTTCATTAATTAAATTTGGCAAAGTTCCCTGATGCTGATGCAGAGGCTGCCTTCTCAGGCAAGGTTGCCATTCAGGGACATAATTATTGAAACTACTGACTATCAGATAGGCACCATGAACCAATATAATTTGTGTCTAGTTCTCTGCACTGCTATTACTTCATCATGTTGGGCTCCAGCCTTCTCTGCAGCATACCCAAATCACTTAGGAAGCTATGCTTGTTTCCCATGTTTGCAGCCTGCTGAAGCCTTCCTCTCTAACTTGAATCAACGTGAAAATAATGACAAATCAAATGGTCTATAATTTCTCTTGGTTGGAATAACTTTAAAGAAAATGTTATGCTGCTTAAGTCAGTGGAATAATTTAGAAAATATTAAGTTTGTCAAGATTTTTCAAAACCTGCTGCCATGCAAAAATGTTTAATGTAAATTAGCATGATTGGCATGATCACTTTTTCCATGGGCAGTAAATAAACAGGGATACTGCAACCAGTCCTTAGTCACAGCTACTGAACTATTTGTACCTCCCTCCTCTCTCTCTCTCTCCTGGCCTATGCACTCTTTTGGGAGTGACTTCCCACTTACCCCCACAGCAGTAAGTGCCATGCAGGCAGAGCTCTGCCCACTCTGGAAACTGCAGCAGATTGTTACTGCCACCTTATTTTACCCTTGTATTGTTTCAGACTTGGCATCCATTTCTGTGATCCTATACAGTTGGAGATGACAATAACTGGTTTGTCCTCCTAATCTGATGTCAGGTTTCCTATCTGGGAATTTGGAATTTTCTGAAGACAGAAGAAGTAACTCATACTCCAGCTTTGCAACCTGATCAAATGCAAATGCTGAGTATTAGATAGGTATCCTGCACTAATCTCAATCACTCTACTTTCATCTACTTTTTATCTTCAGTAGGACTTCCTCTTGCATGTACAAGTCAAATGTAGGCCTGCTGCTTGTTTACTTCTTCATACCTGCCTCCTCACACTTCTCTTTCAATAACATAACCCAGGATTACTGTAATGAAGGAAAAGGAAAATATTTTACTATGCTTGTCACATGCTCCTTCACAGCCTGTATGCTGGTGGGCTTTCTTGCCCAGGGGGAAGGGAAAGGTCAAGGCACAGAAATACCCAAGTCTTCTTCAGCTTTTGCTCCAGGATACAGTTTATTATCCAAACATCAAATTCATAAAGTAACACAAAGCAAAGCTATTCCCTCATCCAAGGCCAGCTGCAGGGGCTCCCAGGCTTTCCATGCCAGAAAAAGGGCACACATCTTCATCTAAACCCCTGATGAATCAAGTGACAAGCAGGCAGCCTGTAACCCTTTCCTGACTGTTGTTCAACCCAGTCACAGCAGAGTTTGCTGTTGTGAATGCTCTATTCCAGGGCTGGAGCAGACAGCTTCACACTCTTTCCAGTTTCTAAGTGCAGAAAACTTTAAGGTTGGTTTGGATTTTTGTTTTGGGGTTGGTGGGGGTTTTTTGGGGGGTGGTGATGGATTTGATTTTGGGAGGTTTTTTGTGCATCAGTGCTTACAGCAACATTAGGCAATTTTGCTACACTTATTTATAAACAGGTTGTGGACAGCAATATGTGTTGGGGTGTGGTTTTTTGTTTGTTTGTTTGTTTGCTTGTTTTGGTTTTGGTTTTTGGTTTTGTTTGGGTTTTTTAAATGAAAACCTTTCTTCCTCAGAAGAAGCCTGTAGAGACATTTACATTTTTTATAAATATACTGACCACAGAAAGACCAACCATGTGTTTAAGAGTTCACAGCTTTTACAAAGTTACTGCTGGATGTGAGTTTTCTACACCCATTTTAAGTATCAAGACAAACGGGGAAGAGTTAAATTGCAGATATGCAAAACTTATGTATTTTGGATTCTTAGAATTGAAAAACAGTGTAAATGATAAACTAATAAGAAAAAGAAGAGTTATTAAAATAAAATTCCTCAAAAGGGCAGCTAAGGAAGGTTGCAAGCAAGAAGCAAAAAAATTGCAGAGGAGAAGAAAGAAAATCAAATGGATTTATTTTGAAAGGAGATTCAGATAAATGCCTTTTGCAAGGGACCATGGTTGCCTGATGACAGTGGGCTTGTGAAGGGGGAAGGCAAAGTTGCATTGTTTGGCTTAAAAACATGAATAAAAAATCAGTCCATCAATCATTGTCCTACAAACATAAGCAACATTTTCCTGGATGCTGGCTGTACAAGGTCCACCTTAAGCTGGAGAGCAGTAGAACAGATACTGGGCAGATCCACACATAATGATCACTCCCAATTTTAGGTAGAATCTGAGGCAAAAAAAGACTAAATGTGCTTATGTCCAGAAATGCAAACATACACAGAGGTCTTGCAACAATAGGTCCATCTTGTTTTCTGTTATTTTAACAATCATTTTATGATGCTGTCATGTGTAAGGGTAGCACTTGACTTCTGCACCTTTTCCCACTGTTTCTGAGGGAAGTGTGAGTAGAAGATCTGTCCCTTAAATCCCATAAAGCTTAATTTAACTCACATTGCTTTCAACTCCCTGGAGATAAGAGGTGGAGCTGAAAATGAATGGGATCCTTTCCCTTTCCTGAACCTCTAAACAAAATGTGTAATTAATTCCTCTGGTGCAACCTTTAACACTAGGCTAAAACACATACCAGCAGTAAAACCACAGAAGTTTAAGACCTCAAAGTTAATTTGTCTGGCAGATAAAGACACTTCCTTTCTGCTTGAAGACCTAGCTAATTTGATGTGAAATCACAGAGAAGAAATTTGTAGCAAACATCATTAGGCTTTCCCTATGGAGTGAGCAAGTAATTGTGAGGGCTGAGCACTGGACTCCACATCTTCCATGCTGTAACTTCGTGTCTTCTGCTGTAACTATGTGACCCATGAGGGATGGATATTTTTTTATACCTTGCTGAGGGAGTCAAATCATACCTCTCCAAACTGTGTGGGGGCTGAGCCCCGTTCAACAAAATGTGGATCCCCCCTCCATCCAGGCCCCCACACCTCAGTCGAGGTGTGCATCCCCACACACTCTGCCCTGACTCTGCTTCCATGAATTATCTCATTTGTAGCTTCCTCCCCCACTTCCAATCCTCTGCCTGCCATACACGAGTGTGTACAAACAGGCAGGTGTAAATATCCTACCTGCCTTTTTTGCCTAATTTTCATAAAGCACTCATGATCAGTTGCAGGTGCAGCCGTGACCAAACTACAGCCTGAATAATGTGATCACACATTCCTGGCCTGACGAAAGGGCAAGACTTGGTCTCCACACAGAATTGCAATAGAGGCCTTTACGTAAATGGTGGATTAATTAGGAACCAGATCAGGTTCTGTCACTTTAAAACTTTCCTCCACCCTCCATCACCTCCATCCATCAGTTGCCTGCAGCATGCACACTGAGGAATCGCGTGCAAACCTCACCATAACCCAAGGCTTAACATAAACTCTGCTCTTTCAGGTCATTGGCAAATAACAGGTATATCCGGTTGGGCCTTTGTACTTGCCTGCACGCAAATTAAAAGCGCATGTAAAGTTACAATAATCAAAGTCAGTCAGGGGGAAGGGGAGGAGAGCAGGGGGATAATAACTGGGGGATCAGGTTATTTATCTTCACAGGGAAGCCACTGAGAGAAGCCTCCTTGCATGCCATTTACACCTCAAAAGAAAGATAGGGGCAAATCTGGCCCTCGGCCAAAGACGTCCCTTACAGCGCCCTAAGCTGTGCCTTATCCTGTCTTTTCCTGCAGCTGGTAAAGACCCTGTTACCTCCACTGCTGCTGCTTCTTCCCCATGGTGCTGGACAGCATTTTAAGCTTCCTCCTTGGCTGTAGAGTGAGTATTTGTGTGGGAGACAGCAACAGCAAGATGGACTTTAGGCTCTCTTCATTGGAAGAATTTTCTTCTCATTGTCTCAGCTACTGCTGCTGTCACCACCTCCAGCACATTCTGCAGCTGCTTCAACCCTCATTCCCTGACAGAGGCAGACACTCTTCCTGCAGGGTGACCCCACATCTGCCCAGCCACCCCAGGGCAGGCACAGGCTCCTACACTGCTCTCCCTTCTAGAGGAAGTCATCAAGCCTTTGTGCAGCCACCCTGAGCCTGGGTGTGGGTTGCTTGGGAAAGGGAAGAATTTATGGCAATTTTTTTCTGTCTTTCTCCTTTGGCGTGCCATGAGATTAACAGACACGAGCAAATGCCTCTTCCTGGAGTGCTGTGACAAGATGAAACCTGCCCTGACTGGCACCTGCAGTCTGTTTCCCTCATGGTCTTTGATCTGCCATTGCTGAAGGTTAGAAGACCTGAATGGCTCAGAAACAGACACTTCCTTGGGTTTGCTTCCAAATGCCAGGAGCATTTATGTGTCAAGACTGCTTTTTCTCCCTGAAAATATTTACTGAGGGACAGAGGAAATATTTATTATTGTTATTGTTATTACTTGACTTACAGAAGAAGTCAACAATCTTGATCAAGATTGCAGCCCTTACATAGAATACTTTAAAATTCTCCTAAAGTCAACTTCCCATCACCGACCACAGATACCACAAAGGGAGTTTCCCTTATTCCATTGGCTTGAATATACATTCTCCAAATCTTTGTTCAAATTAAAAAATGTGCAAACAAATAACTCCCATTTCCCCTACCCCAGGGGAGAGAATAAATAATTCTATAGGCTAGGGTATTACCTGCATACATCCCAGTCCCAAGTATTTGAGTAATTTCATTTACCACTGAAATGCAGTTACTGCTGGAGGCACATGCACCAAACCCTTGGACAAGAGAGCAGAGGAAGCCAAGAATGCCCTGCTGCAGAGGGGTGTGCAAATGTTTCCTCAGCTGAACTTCATCAACCAAATCACAGAAGGTCTTGGTTCAGATTGGTGCATTTTCACCTGACAGGATACTTCAGTGAAGCCAATGTAGCACAACCACTCTTTCTGGTGGATGATCTACCCCTCTGCAGCTGTTTCACAAATACTCTGCAACATTTTATTGACCTGCAGTAGTGGAAGGGAGAAGGAGGGGGTGAGCATGTTTCTTGACTCATTTGAGCAGGGCTATCTAAGAGGTGACATTTACAAGCAACTCCTTGACTGACATGAAATTTATTAGGTCCGTAACATGAATCTCCTTTGGGAAATCCCAGCTAGAGGCCTGTCTCTTCATGATTAAAAGCCAGGGAAAGTCCTCATGATGAGCAAATTATTGCATTCCTCTTTGATTCAGCTGCCATCTCAACAATCAGTTTGTGCCCAGTGTCACCTCCTCTTTCAGAGCACCTGAAAACCTGAAAGCAGCAGTACTAAGGATAATGATGTTTTTAAATGCTGAAAACTTCCCATTATAAAATTTCAATCCTCTAGACAAGAAATTACTCCAAGTGCTATGGAATCCATGCCTAATAGTACAAGAAAGTTCAACATATCCATGTGAATGTGCAGGTAAGCAGAGCAGGCTTTTCAAAAATTAGCACAAAAGCCCAAAAGAGAGTTCTGAAATTCAACTTGGATTGCTCAAGAGAGAGGACTAGATTCAAATTGTGTGGTCTATTTTATTTTGTTCTGCTGTCAAGCACCAAAAATGGCACACACCAAACACAAATGGAAGAACCCAAATTACTGAATATTTGTATCATGGTAAATGATGACACTTGTGCTGTGGGAAATGATTGGTTGGGAAGTGGTGAGATGAACTCTTACAGGCTGGAATAATCAATGGCTAGGACACTTGGGGGACAATACAGGAAAACACATATTCTCATCAAAGAACTGCAAGTTTCTTCATTCCACCTGCAAATGCTTCACTGTCTTCTCCCTCTGTGCTGAAGGGTTAACCCCCTGCAAGTGTCTACTTGCACAGAGTTCCCTTAGCTGGAAACTCTGGGTTCTCTTTTACTTATAATTTTACCCCAATTCAATAATCTGGTCTGAAATTTTTCTATCCCACTCGAAATCATATTTTACATTATAATCTTTAGAAATGTTCTGTCCAAAACCAGTTGAAGGTATTCATGAGAACAAAGAAAATAAGTGTTCATGTTAAAACATGAAGGGGCATTTTCTTAAAACAATTTTGTCTAATGCTCTAATGCAGGGACTTGACATTTGTATGGGTAATCTGTCTTTTCTGACAGATTTGTGCCTTGTGCTCTTCCCTTGATAATTTGCTCAAATTTGGACAAATGTCCAAACTCTGAATAACTCCATTTTGCATATCCATAGTAAAGGCTTTGTAGAACTTTACAGGCAAATCTTTGAAACCTTCACTCCTACAGAATATGCTTCTGCCTGTGAGGGAATTAGACTTTGCTTTTAGCTGCAGCCCAGGACTATTTTGAATTAACACCTGTCAATACTCTGAGCATACAAGTGAACTGGCATTTTCTAAAATGAAAATACTAAAATCTTAGAGTTAATAAAGCAATTGCACTACAAAATTTGTATCACTACTACTAATACAATGCCCAACAAAGTCTGGAAAACAAAGGAGAAATATATTACTGCTTGTTAACATGATAACCATTGGTCCTAAGCAATATTATAATTTTAAATCTTTGAAGTGACCTAGCACATCATAAAGGTCATAAGATTTGGATAATTCAATATAAAGATGGGCATTGGCAACACAGCTCTTGGTTCTGCAACCCTCAGAACAAGTGTGAGGAGATGCAGAGCTGCCAGATGTCCCTGGGAGCCCTCTCTTGCTGAAGCAGGAGAGTGAGCAGGCACAGTAGTTTGCCCACATGCCACATTTGAGGACAGATGCAATAATGCACACCTTGTGCAGTGTCTAATCTTTCCTGAAGGTTGTTTAATCCATCTACTTCAGACTGCTTCTTTCAGAACACTTTAAAAAAAATTTGTAGTGTCAGTAAAAAGACACACAGAAAATACCACAGATGAGGGCCCAAGAGTGTATAAATCAGATTTTGCTCTTTTGCCTTGTAGCAGAAGGCAGTACAAAAAGGCTTCTCAAAAGGTATCCACAAAGGTATCATCTCTGTGTTTTCCTCTCAAGAAAGACTAAGCTGTATGGTTTCATCTAATACTGTCAAAAAAAAAAGAAAAAAAAAAAAAGAGGCAGCAAACTTTGGAAAGAAATACGGTAGGAATCAGGCAAAATTAGAAGTTTCAGAATCAAGTTTTATGCTTGAATTAAGTATAATGCCATGTCCTCATTTCTGTAATCATACCTGTGTGTTGCCTGTGTGGAAGCAGACCACAATGTATGCCTTTCATTTGTCAGTAACATGAAAAATGCAAACAGATGGAGAGGCTACAATTCAGTCTACCACTGAGCCCCAGCAAGTACTGGGAGGTTCCTTGCCTTCCCACAGCAGCTGCAGGGATTTGGCTCAGAATTAGAAACCAAATTTAGGGTTTTCAATAGTAAGGCAGAATTGAAAACGTGAGCTGGGAAGTCAGTGGGAATGCAGGGAAGAGTGAAAGTCCAAAGAAAGCTGCAAGTTAATGAAGGTTAAGAATGTGATATGCAACCACAAATACATATGCTTTAAAAAGCATACCACAAATGCTTTATTGCAGGCCACAATGAGTGGCCTAAAGAAATAATCCTGAATCATGGAGCTGCAGCTGGCTCCTATATATGCCTGGCACTCTGGGCAGCACTGAGGATGTGGCTCCTTCTATTTTGCTTACATCTCATGTTTGGCATGACCAGCAAGCTGCCAAAGCGAGCCAAACCAGGAGCCTGCATCAGAAATGATCTCACTCCCATCCACACTTGTGGTGCCGCTGTCCCAGGCTGGCTCGAACACTGAGCATTCCGTGCAGGGTGGATAAGCCTGAGGAGGCAGGGACATCTCTGGGTGCAGAGCAGCAAGAACAGAGGCTGACCACAGAGCCAGCAGCCATGAGGTGGTACAGTGGCTGGACTGAGCACAGATCTTCTGCTCCAGATCTGAAGCTACTTGAAGCATAATTATTACTACTTGAAGCATAATTACTGCATCACCTGGGATCACCACATAAATGAGTGAGCTGTTCCAAACACACAGGTTTATAGGTTCTGATTCTGACTGTAGTCTGGTTGTTGTAGTGGTAATTTTCCTGACTTACCTCAGTATTGAGACTAGAGTTGGACACTAGAGGTACATAAGTACATATGCACAATTTTAAGCAACCTAAAACAATAGGATGTTGCACTTGGTTACGTTTCCAAGTGATTTGTGCTTTACAGTTATGCTACTTGTTTATTCATCTTATATAGTATTGTGCAACACTCAGAAACAGACAATCAGAAACAACATTGCCAAGGATTGTTTAAGAAAGAATGGCTTGGATCACTCTACAAACGGTAAACAATTTGTACAAGCTCTATGCTGGAGCAATCCCAGGATAAAACATTGCTCAACTAATCCACCCCAGGATTTTGTAAAATTAAGAGAGAGGAGGAAAAGACCCATAGTCCCCAGGTACGGGAAAGAGAGAAATCTAGTGTGGGAGGGCTCTCCATGGAAAGATGCAAAAGGAAGAGGTAAGAAAAGAAAACAGAGCAACGTCAAGTCCATGAGAAATTCCAGCTGATGCTCATGAGGATTTATGAGTAGCTTGCCAGTATTCAAAAGCAAAGGCAAGGGCTGTCATGGTTACAAGTAAAATTAAGAATTGAGTCTTCAACACCTGATTTAGGTAAGTAATTCTTAACACTTCTTAAAATCTCTTAGGGGTTAAGGAGTTTTCTTGGAAGAGGGAGGACTGTTGCAGACATAAAAATTCTCTCTCAAAGAGCAAATGAAGACTCTCTAGGTTGTGCAATTCTTCCTCCTTTGTCAAATTTTTACCTCCACAACAAGGATGCTTGTCCACATATGTAAGCAACTTTATTCAGGGTCACAGAGGTACTGATATCCCCCACAAACCCTGCATCTGGCATTCCTATCAAATCAATCAAGATTTTAAAGAGATTAGGCCTGAATACCTCTCCCTTAATCCCAAACCGACTCACTTGTAGCTCTTCAACTCCTTTTCTTTTCCATATATTATATCAAGTAGGATTTTCTAGACCTCAGAAATAATTCATTTTACCTGGTACACATCTTCAGTGCCTAACAAAACTAACCAACTCAGGAATCTGGGACTGGTTGCAGTAGGACCTGCATCTCAATTAAGTCCCTAGAACTGGGCAAGAAAGAACACACATTCTCTAAGAGCAGTTCTGAACTCCTCTGCTTCTACAAACCAAAGAGGTGAGAAGAATAAATATAGAGGTGGGCAGGAGGGCAATGTGTAGAATATAACAGAGATCAAGGGACTAACCAAGGTCACACAGAATCAGAGCCTAAAATATTGGGTGAAAGTTCAGTGTATATAGTCAAAAGAATACTCAGGGAAAATATGGAGCCAAAGCTGTAAATAGGACAGGGGGACCAGCTGGTACTATCACCACAGAAAAAAAACCCTAAAATAGGTTTTCTTTCTTTCTTAATAGTGGTAGAACTCCTAAAGACCAAAGATAAGTGAAATAAGAAATATTTAATGTTTCCTTACAGCATTAAAAAAAAAGGTACCGGGATTTATAACTCCTAGGCTCCTGCCTTAAATTTTGAGTTTGCAAGTCATGATGGTAGAAATATATTCTTTTCTCTTTACTTCCTGCAAGCAGCCAGGAGCAATCTAATAGCAATACAACTACTTTAGTTGCTGAACCAAAGAAAGGGCTTAGGGGCTTACTGACAAGACCTGGAATGCCTGGAGTTGAGGCAACATTTTACCAGTCACCAAGAAAGAAGCAAATTTACCTGCTGGCAATAAGAAATGCTCAGCACTACAATATAAAGCTCAGGTAATTGATCCAAGCTAGTCCTTACCACCCAGATCCAGTGCCTGGGACAGATCTTCTGTTCAGTGGCAAAAGATCAGTGCCACCCAGATCTTCTGGAACTTTGCCAGAAGACATCCATGTCTCTTCCTTGACATGAGACAGATGAAGGAGGGAGTGGTGACAACTTTACCATAGCTGAGTGGTTACAGCATGTGAAATTTGGGTTCAATCTTCTGATAGTGATGGAGATGTTGGAACACCCTAACCACAGTCCCATTGAGATGGAGCTGTCTTTGCTCTTTTTTGAAGCTGGGTTATGTGTGCAGGATCCTTCCAGTTCACCCTAGAAGCAGGGCTGGGAAAGGGAAGCTCATTTTTTCCAGCATTGCTCAGAAAAAAGTGGTTTTGACACCTCTGGTACTTGCCAATGACAGGAAGGTGCTCCAAGCCAACAGATGATCCAAGGCTGATGCTAGTCTGAGCAAGAGGGAGCATCACCGTCTAGAAGAGCCTGGGACAGTGACAGCAGGTAGGATTACACTTTTTAGCAAAGACAGAAGCAGTAGCAGCCTGGCCAGGACCGGGCTCACACCCCGAGCTGAGCTGACTCCCAGCATCTAATTTTGTCTAATCCCTAAATGCTACCAAAACACCGTATTTTCTTCTCACGACGTGACTGTAAAGAATCTGAAATAAATGATGCATTTTCATATTTTTCTTGTTACTGCAAAAACGACAAGAACAAAGCAAAGGCATTCTGTTTTGTCGGGGAACAATTTCATCCGTATCTGGGGGTTTTGCAGTCCCGGTTCCCGCGGGGCGCCGGGAAGCCCGGGGGGGCTCGGAGCTCCGTACCCACACGCCTCTCGCCAGCTCTCCCAGTGCGGGCGGAGGCGCCAGATTTAAGAGGAAAAAGGCGCCGTAAGCGGGAGAGAAGCGAGCGCAGGGCGGAGGCGAGGCCGGAGGGCACCGGAGCCGGCCGGGGTGCGAGCTGCCCGGCGCTTCCCAGCCTCATTCTCCCCGGAGCTGGTGTCAGGTATTGAGAGGAGGGGTAGGGGCCCGGGGAGGAGATGGCTGGAGGCTTTCCAGCCCCGGCTCACGCAATGCTAACTCCGCACGCAACGGGGAGGCGACAGGCGGAGGAGGGGAAGCTCTTCGGCTTCCTCAGCCCCTAAGATGCAGGCGAGACTTCGCCTCCCGACAGCGAGAGCTGCGAGCCCGCCCGCCACCCCGCTCCCCTCCCGGCACCTCCTCCGCTAAAACTTTTGGCCCCGGCCATAAAAGCATCCGCGGCTCAGCCGCTTCGCTTGGCGGGGGCCCAAGGGCAGCTGGCAAATAACCGCGACCCCTCAAGCCAGGGGACGGGCCAGGCAGCGGCGATTTGCCAGCGGGGCCGAACGCGTCCCGCCCGCCCGCGCCGCGCACCGCGGATGCCGGCGGGTTTAAAGCCGGGAGTGGCAATGCCAGGCGCCCAGAGGTGGCGGCTCCGGTTCCGGCTGAGCCTGGCAGCAGCGGGCCGTCCCCTCCGCGCCCTCTGAGCCGCTCGCCTTCGCTCCCTGCAGCCGGCTGGGGAGCCCCGTCCCGTCCCCGCAGGCGGGTGGGAGGGAGGGAGAGGGAAGGGGCGCAGCAGCGCGCTCGCCCCCGGTCCGCGGGGCTGCTCGGGGCAGGTGGCTGCCTTGGGGCCATCTCCAAAGGGTTAAAGAGCTGGGAAGGTGATAACTGCGCTGGGATCGGGCGCAACTGGCATTTGCCTGCACATGACCTGCCAAGCTCCGGGTGACAGGTACCGGGGCTCCTGATGAGTTTCCCAAAAGCTTGGATCTGAACGCCGCCGTCGCCGCTCTCCTCGGAGCTGCAGCTGTCCATTGGAGCTGCCGCCGGCTGCGCAGCTCCTCTCCATCCTCCTCAAGGTCTCGGATGGAAGCAGCGTGCAACAGGTCAGTTCTGCCACAGGACCCCGCCGCTTATTTCACCCCTCCATCCCCTCGTTGCTTCTGAAAAGCTGGAGCGAATGGTAGGAGCGGGCGGTGCCCGGGCGCGGGGATGGGAAGCGGGACCAGCCAGCACTGCCGGGCAGAGTCCGCAGGCATCCTCCGCAGCCCAGCCCCGGGCGAGTGAGCGCCAGCCTGCGGTGCCGCCACGGGCCCGAAGGTGCGGGAAGGAGGGGAGGGCTCGGGACGGAGAGGGCTCCGTGGCCGCCTGCGGAGGTTTCTCCGGAGCAGCGGGAAATTCCGACAGTGGGGCGGGTAACCCGCTTCTCGCAGGGGATTTTTCGCCGGGGGCAGGGATGTGCAGCGCCAGAATTAACCTGTCTCCGGCGCACGGCAATTGCCTGCATCTGCGGAGGCTCGTCGAGAGAGAGCATCCCTCCTGCTTCCCTCTGCGCCTCTCTCAGCCGTGACCTGTTGGATCTCTCGCTGAGAACTTTCCCTACCGGCGGAGAGAGAGCAGCAGCCCCCCGCCAAATACGACTTCGATCTCTTATTAGGAGCTTGCCACTTGACTATCGATTATCCCTTGTTTTTCGCACAGGATTCGGGGGGCTTTAGGCACACGAGGAGCGCACAGCAGGGACTTGTCCGGACTCCGAGCGCCGGGACGGCTGCCGGCGCTCCCCTCCGCCACGCCAGCGCGCCCCGTCCGGGCTTCCCCTTGCCCGCGGGACCTGGAGGTGCCCCCACCCCGCGGGGACGCCGCCCGCTGACCTTTCCCTTTCCCTTGCAGCATGGCCCTCGAGAGGCTCGGGGAAGCGCTGCACGGCATCCCCCCGTTGCAAAGCTCCCTCCTGCTCCTCCTCTGCCTGCTCGCCGCCATCCACCTGGGCAAGCTCCTCCTGCAGCATCAGCAGCGCCGGCGGCAGGGCCAGCGCCGGGCGCCGCCGGGCCCTTTCCCCTGGCCCCTGATCGGCAACGCGGCGCAGCTGGGCAGCGCCCCGCACCTCTCCTTCGCCCGGCTGGCCAGCACCTACGGCGCCGTGTTCCAGCTGCGCCTGGGGCGCTGGCCCGTGGTGGTGCTGAACGGGGAGCGCGCCATCCGCCAGGCCCTCGTCCGCCAGGGGGCCGCCTTCGCCGGCCGCCCGCCCTTCCCGTCCTTCCAGCTGGTGTCGGGCGGGCTCAGCCTGGCCTTCGGCGGCTACTCGGAGCTCTGGAAGCTGCACCGGCGGGCGGCGCACGCCACGGTGCGCGCCTTCTCCACGGGCAGCCCCGCCACCCGCCGGCTGCTGGAGCGGCACCTGGTGGGCGAGGCGCGGGCGCTGGTGGCGCTGCTGGTGCGCGGCAGCGCCGGCGGCGCCTTCCTCGACCCCTCGCGCGTCCTGGTGGTGGCCGTGGCCAACGTGATGAGCGCCCTGTGCTTCGGCCGCCGCTACAGCCACGGCGACGGCGAGTTCCTGCGCATCGTGGGGCGCAACGAGCAGTTCGGGCGGGCGGTGGGCGCCGGCAGCCTGGTGGATGCGCTGCCCTGGCTCCAGCGCTTCCCCAGCCCCGTCCGCGCCGCCTACCGCGCCTTCCGCGACCTCAACCGCGACTTCTACGGCTTCGTCCGCGGCAAGTTCCTGCAGCACCAGCGCAGCCTGCGCCCCGGGGCCGCCCCCCGCGACATGATGGACGCCTTCATCCGCCTGCAGCGGGAGCAGCCGCGGCTGCAGCTCGAGCACGTGCCCGCCACCGTCACCGACATCTTCGGCGCCAGCCAGGACACCCTCTCCACCGCCCTGCAGTGGCTCCTCATCTTCCTCATCAGGTACGTGCCGGCGGAGGCGGTAGCGCACCGGGACGCCCCACCGGCCCGGGATGGGGAGGGGGACATGCGAGCCCGCCCTGAGTGCGAGCGCCCGCCAGCCCCGGGGGAGCCCCGTTTAAACTGCGCCTCGTGGGCAAAGGCGCTGCTGGGAGGGCTCCCGCGGCGGGAGCAGCCCGCCCGAGCCGCCGCATGGAGCTCCGGGTCCGGGCACAGCCGGGGGCAGGGACCCGCCGTCGGGTCGCGGGTCCGGGCAGCGCCAGCCCGTGCAGCGCCGGGTGCCTCAGCGGCCTCCGATTAACTAACACGGAAGCTCTGGGAAACCTGCCAGAAAGAGATAAGAAAGTATAAAGGAAAAGAAATCCCACCCTACTCAGGCGGTCGGGTTATGGTGCATAAGGAGAGGCTGGCAGAAAAGCAGCCGAGTAAAACCTGAAATAACAGATTTTAGCAGGTCAAGATCAAGGAGATCATAGGAACAGGATAACAACTGCTTAAGCACGATAAAGAGTTCGTGCACCGGTTTACAAGCCCGCTATTATGCTGAGCTGCCGTTGTGTGTGCCGTCCTGGCCATTGCGTGACTGGGCAAGGCAGACCCCTTGGGCAGCCGGCCGGAGCGCTGCCCTGGCACCGGCCCGTCCGCGGGGAGCCTCGGAGAGGGGAGGTGGTTTAACAGAAGGTGCCATTACACTGACTCTCTTGCCTATCCTGCTTTTTCTTTCATTGCCCGCGTAATTTGTAGGCTTATGCAAACCTTATCTACTCAGTCGCTTCTTGAAAAACAGGCAGATATTAAACACTCCAGCTGCGGGTGTGATGCCCGGTGTTCACGTAACTTTTGGGTTTCTCCCCAGTTCTCATGTTTACCCAGCATTTGACATGCTGCAGGAGGAAAAAGCAAGATGCAGAAGCCAAACTTGACTACTTAAAACAAATGAAGGCTCCTGGGCAGAATGTGTGCTTTCAGACAAGCAAAAGATATATTAACATTTTGATTTTGTTTGGTTACTGTGTAGCCTTTCAAACTGGCCAGACTTCAAGACAGTCATCTTTACATCATAGAGAAAACGTGATGTGATATTAATTAGAAAATGTGTTCTCGAACTGAAAGTGGGATGTTCATAGAGCCATTCTGACAATTTAATAATTGGGATTTTTTCCCTAGTTTAGGAACCTGCAGGCTTTCAAAGGTATGAAATATGTCTAGTGATAACAAACTCCATGCTAACTTTTAGAAGTCACATACAGAGTTGGAAAATCAAATTCTTGTTCCCATGGAAGATCCAATACTTAGAAGAGACAAGTAATTCTAGTTTTAGAATTAATTTTCAAAATTGGATCAGAATATTCAGTTTGAGCACACTTTAGGCTATTGTTATTTTTTATATTGAGAATCAGTTACATGGGATATTAAAGTAAAAACTGAGCAAATCTAAAATTACACCATAGGAAGTTTGGTTTTTTTCTCAGAGTTTTTAACTGAGGTCTACATGTTCCTGCAATACTTTTAAACTCTGCTCAAACTGCATCATTTAGGATAGCAGTGAGATTCTGTGAACAATGTTTACAGCGAGGATTATTTGTAAGAAAAATCCTTTGAAAATGTTATGTACACACACACATCTTGCTTTAAATGACAGGTATCCAAAAGTGCAGGCTAAAATGCAAGAAGAAGTGGATAGGATTGTTGGAAGAGACCGTCTGCCATGTGTTGAAGATCAGCCTCACCTGCCCTACATCATGGCTTTCCTGTATGAGTCCATGCGTTTCAGCAGCTTTGTGCCTGTGACTATCCCTCATGCCACCACAACCAACACCTTCATCATGGGCTACCTCATTCCCAAGGACACTGTCATCTTTGTGAATCAGTGGTCAGTGAACCATGACCCAGCAAAATGGTCCAACCCGGAGGATTTTGACCCAACCAGATTCCTGGATGAGAACGGGTTCATCAATAAAGATCTCACCAGCAGCGTGATGATTTTCTCCCTGGGAAAGCGTCGGTGTATTGGGGAGGAGTTATCCAAGGTGCAGCTCTTTCTCTTTACCTCCATCCTGGTGCATCAGTGCAATTTCACTGCCAATCCAAACGAGGACCCTAAGATGGACTTCACCTATGGGCTGACCATTAAACCTAAGCCGTTCACCTTGAATGTTACACTTCGAGATACGATGGATTTGCTCGATCAGGCTGTCCAAAGACTGCAAGCAGAGAAAGCAGCCAGTGAAAGTCAGCTGTCAGCAAATGCCTGAGCGATAAACCTTGCATCTGCAGATAACCCCCCTCTCTCTTTTTAGACTTCTATAACTCATAGCTTGTTCTGCTGATATTTTTGGCACATAGCCAATATTACACGTTATAAAAGCAGGCAGAAAAGTTGCACAAGGTATAATTCAGTCATCTTTTTCATTCTAGAAGGAGAGCCAGGGGAACAATATATTAAATGATAAAACATATGCAATTTGAAAGTAAGCCTTTTCTTTTCTAGCTTGTTTACAGAAGTTGTCATTGTAAAGTGCTTTTTATCTACTGACTGGTTGGAGCATCTCCAGGAACTGTCTCTGTAATCCTTTCCATGTCTCCATGCTCTATGCCTTAACTCTAAGTTTGCCTTCAGTGACTCCACATTCAAAAGTGAAGTCTCTCACTAAAAAACAAACAAAAGCAGTTGCTCCAAACACTGCAGCCTGCTTCTGAATTTACTCTGCTGGAAACTGCCACGACAGCTCTGGTGTTGTGGCTGCTGGGATGTATGTTAATGCCTCAATTAAAAGTGTTCATATGATTTTTGGTAAAATGGCAATGTAAAGTCTTGCCTTCAGCATTCCAAAATGTTTACATAAATGCCTAAAAAAATAAAAGTCTTGCTTGTAAGTATGTTTGAAACTAAAATTCATGTTTTATATGAAAATCAGAAGAATGTCCTAATACAGTAACTTTTCACAAAGTTTTGGAAGATCAGATTTTCTATGTCACTAGATGGCAAGGGTGATACAAATCATATGCTAATCTGTTCATTAGCATGTTCACAAACAAAATATTTGGATTAGATTTATAAAGGTATAGCTGAAGTGTATGTTTCTTTAGGAAGGAGTTAATATTGTTGTCCTTAAGCACATAGGTAAGTGCAGTAAAATCTACATTGGCCAAGGTAGGTAGAAGTGAGATGGGGGGGGAGTATATTAAAACATTAATGCCACAAGCCTCAAGTAAAGCATACAGCAAATAATGCCCCTACTCACTAGTCATTCTGTTAGGCTGAGTTAAATAGTCTATCTGAAAATCATCTGTGCCTTTAGTACAATTTGTTTGGAACAAAGTCTCAGAAGGAAAAGTAACATAACGTGTCCTAATTATGTACCTATTAACTGAACAAAAAGTACTTTTATAATATTTGTGAGGCAAAGTTCATATTTTTTAAAAAAACCAACTTACTATTTTAAAGTAAAACATGTGAAACTTTATGGCATTGAACCTCCAGCTAATGTTTGTTTCACAAAGCTGCATATTTCTCTAGAAAGCAAACAGCTCTATGTAAATGCCTGATTTGAAAAGTGCTGGGCACTTCTTTGGAGCTGCAGGTCGCCTTCAATTACTTATGAAATCCATCAGACATGAGAGTACCTCACATGACTTGCTATGCACATAAAGCATTAGCAGAGCTAGAAAAACAAGGTTACAGTGCTACACTGTCAAGTAGCTCTGCTGAGACCTAAGCAAGTAAGGATTTGCACTGTGACTTGCAATAGATGGCCAGTCTTAGTCACACTGGCAGCTGGGGCACAGCTCCTGCAGATGCTGGGAGAGCTGTGTTAACAATGCAATCCCCATCTTCAGTACAAGCTTTGCTACTGATTTAAAAAACCTGAATCAAGCCTCCAAGCACTGCTCTGTAACTCCACACAGTAATAATGTACCTGTTTAAAGTCTCTGACTTTATATGGCATCTATCATCTCTTTTTAGAGCTAAAAAAGCTTTCTGCTACATACACATGGAGTAACCTCAGGTGTTTTTCTGAATTATGTACGAGTTTGTGATATCCCAGAACTTAGCCTATACCTGTGAAAAGCTTTATAAGATACTCAGCATTTTCATATGGAGATCTACATTAGATCAAATGCTAGCAAAACAATTTTTCTTGTACCTTTTTTAAGTACTGTTATTAAAAGAAATAAAGTATGTAATCTACAGCTGAATATCTATTCTAATGCAAGGATCATCAATTCATATTTTAATAAAAAATGGCTTTTGCAGTTTTGTACTCTTCCAAAAGCTTTAATTGTGCATTGGCTACTAGTGCAAAATCCATCCACACTGCTCATGTCAGTCAGGGGTTACACAATATATAGCTGTTGGTCACATAATGCCTCATGTAATCTGTGAAGTTACTCAAATTTAGTAGCACCTATTTAGAATGTATGCAGTCATTTAGCAAGCTAAATTCTATGGTCATTTTGAGATGTATCATTGTGTTACCAAAATACTAAATAAAATTATTCTTACACCACCACTGCTTAGTTTATATACAGCTTTCTAACATCAAGATAAAGTTATTTCTGACCTAGAAAGTATTATTATTTTAGATATTTGTTCATATACTTTGCAGCTTCTTCCCATTCCTGGATTTTAAGGTTTTTCTTCCATGCTGCTCTTCCAGCTTCTCAGGTCTGTCTGCCTTTCATACCTTGCCATCTGTGTTCAACTTCCTAATGCTCCTTACTAAGAACATTCCCTGCTGCTCACCTCAGCATTGATCTGAATTCTCCCACGTCTTTTGCTTTTTCCTAATACCTGTTAATCTTTCCTCAGCCTGCACAATCTCCTCTGCTATGTTCTTCCCTCTGGCATTTCATTTTACTTCCACCTCCCCTATTTTCAAGCCCACAGACTGGTTTTCCTTTCTCTTTTCCCCTCCTATATGTCGTGCTGGCATCTCTATACTCCTGACACTGGGGACCAATTTGTGCTCTTTTGGCCTGGGTATATAGTCAGGAGTGCCAGGAATGGAAATCTCAGAGCCAAAGAAGCCTTGACCTGCCCTTCCATGTCACACTCTCACAAAATGAAGGCAATCCTGTGGGGAAGGGTGGCTGTTACTGCAAATGTAAAACTTTTCTCCATGATGAAGCATCTCCCCCACCCCTTGGTCTTCTTTTCTTCAGTCTGCTACACAAGCCTGCTTTCTACAGAGCTGACTTAGAAATGAGCACATTTTCCCTAACCCCAAGGGAGTGGAACAAGAGCTGGGTGGGACAGGAGGCTGGGCAGACTGATGAGCAGTTTCCTTCTGATTTGAGATATTTTCAGCTGGAGTTTCTCCCTATGGGGGCAGGGTCTAAGTTCAGGTTGAGGTGGTGAAATCAGGAGCACAAATTGAAGACAATGATGAATAGTAGAGGGCCTGAGGAGTGGGTGTAATGTACAGAGATAGCCCGTGCCAGTGTGTCCATGGCAGGGGCTGGCCAGTGGGACAGTGCTGATTCAGAGCAGGAGTCCCTGGGTAGGAGCCAAGAGTACCTCCCTCACCAACCTGTGACTGGGTCACCACAGCAACACCAAAGACAGGTCGCTCTTTCTTCATGAAGAAAAGCTGGAGGAATCTAAACAGTTGTACTCATAAGAAGAGTTTTCCTTTAAAAGCCTCCTTGTTCAGGTTGTAGTGATTTCAATGGTTTGGGAAAGCCAAATGTCACCTCATGCTTGCTTTTCCTGTGTGTTTGGCACCCATACACTCAGCCCATCTCCCAGAATTTCACTAACATCCTTTATTCAGGTTGAGACAAGGTACTAAAAATCCAAAACAAGCACCATAAGAAGCAAGAAAGCCCACAAACCCCCCAAAACAGGAAGCCTGGACTTAAGCATGCATTTCTTGGAGAGGCAGTAGCTGTCAGACCACCCTGCAAAATGACAAAGGGGAGCAAGTAGGCTGAGCTAGCAGAGTTGATACAGGGTGTGTTTATACCAGTCAAGTGTACCATTACAGTCCTTGTGAAACCAAAGGAAACTTGCTGGCTTCAGCAGGAGTTGGTTCAGAGCTGCTGAAATCCATACCAATAGTATAACAGTAAGGGAAAAGGCTCATCAGGGCCTGAGCAACAAGCACTGCTGTTAAGGTGTATGTGGGGGGGTGTCCAGGGCTATGCAACAGCTGCTGGTACCAGCACAGTCATGGCACAATGCAACTAAATGCAATGCCAGTTAGTTCTGCGTCAGACCCAGTGGGGGTTTTGTGAGTTTCAGGGACTGATGCATAGGTCTTGTCTGTAGGAAATTGTTTCAGAATATCCAACCAGAGGAATCAGAGACTAGGCAATTGGGAACTCATATTTTACCTGAGAAAAGTTGAGGAATTAGCCTTGAAAAGTAAGCAGTTAACATTTGCCTTTGCTGCATCTTTAATTTGGTTAAACATTACTCAGATCTTTCACTTGCCCACATAACAAATTCAGCTTGGGATAACACTGAAGGTGGATCTGGCTTTCTTCATGAATGAAGAGAATGGCTGGATTCTGAATGGTGCTGTTATTTTGGCATACAGTACAACACAGATACAGGGATTTGAGTTTCGACAATTTCTTTGCTGTTTACCACCCAGCATTTCTGCAGCTGACTTTTTTCCATGTTTCAGTCACTTGTACTCAGACCAGGCCAACTCACTTAACTGTCAGGTGAGAACAAGCTCAGTGTTAAGCACAGACAGTCTGGAACATTTAAGACAGCTGTAGTTGATGCTTTGACAGCCTTCCTTTTGGGCTTTTTGCCGACTTTTCAGACAACTCCACGAACCAAAAAATTTGTTGCTCTGTTAATGTTGCCCTTTCTTTCAATACTTAGAGCAGATCTTGCTTCAGCCTGAGAGCAGAGCTGGGGCTACCCAAATCAAAAAGAGCCTCTCAAATCCCTGTGCTCTGGGTCTTTGCTGGAGGTCTGGGGACAACGATCCATCAGTATAGTTAACTCAGGAGATACAGGATGCTCATGCATTTCAAGTGCACATGGGCAGAGGCAGGGAAGGGAGCAGATTCACAGGGGACTCATTAATGGTGCATCAATCAACTGCTGAGCTACATAGGAGTCGTTTGCTGGAGTGCCTGAGAGCTGGCAGAGGGAAATATATGTCTGGACTGCAGCAAGATTTCAGCTGGGAAGAAAATATGCACAGAGTCTCTGATTTCCAGGAAAAGAGAGCTGGTGATTTTACATTGCTTGTAAATACACTCACAGACACAATATGCTAGGATTAGGGTGATAAGAATCCATATGGTATTAAAGATACTCACATCAGCAGCAGGGAACATCAAACTGAGAGCATAAGGACCAAAGCTCACCAGGCTGAAGACAGGATGAGTGATTGTTTTTCTGAAAGCTTTGGAAACAAAGGATGTCCAAAAAGTAAGTCCTGACTGTTAACTCAAATAATATATCTGGGAGGCAGCAAACATGGAAACAAGAGCTGAGGAACTAAAGATGAGGAATCAACTGCAGCATTTGAGAACAAAAGAAGTCTCCAACAAAAGGTCATGGAAGTCTGTCATTCTCCTGGCCTTGGCATCCCCAGTACCTGAGAACAACAGGAGGAGGAGACAGCCCAGCTGCAACAGTCTGAACACCTTTTGGGGAAATCTTCCTCTTGACATTGAGACAGAGCAGTAGAAGAAGCTGGCACTACACCAGAGAGAAACATTTCTGATCCAGAGGGTCTGTTCAGAGGAGCTCAGTGTCATTTATTTGAGCAAGCTGAGCAAGGAGAGTTTGGTATCAATTGGTTATTCTCACAGTATAATTTTGTCTTCAGCTGTATCTAGGCTTGCTCAATACCCCTCAGGAAAGAATGGCATATAAAAATCCAGAACTGGGCTTAATCTCTGGTATTATTGGTATGTTTTCAGTGGTGGCTCAGACTAGGCTTTATTTCCACAATCTCCCTTCCCCCAGCCAGACCTCTGGTAAGAGCATAACTTACCATGCAGAAACAGGCTTCTAACCCTCTCATGATAACAAATGGGATTTCACATAATCACATTTTCTCTGCTAAAAATAACAGAACATTCTCCACTTATTTAGACTGTTCTGCTCATAATAATAGAAGTGGACAGTGTGGAGTGAGACACCTTGTTCCCAGTGCAAAAGCAGGATTGACCAAGCAAGACAAAGTTTGACTTCACAAAGCAAGTATGGTTTGCAATTGTCTGCAGAAGACCATGCAACAATACCCCATGCTTCTTTTTTGCTTTGTATTCTGTGAAGAATTTCCAAGCTGCAGTTCAAATATTTAATTTAACTGTATATTTTATTTTTAATTACACTTTTTCACTCTACAGAGGAAATGCATAAATTGTGAGGCTATTACTCTTCTGTGGTTCAGGAAATTTAGATAATTCAAGTTTAAAAAAGTGACACCAGAAAGTAAACTTAAACTTCAGAATAATTACCCTAATGAAAAAAAATGAGACTCCTAAATGAACCTTTATCTCACTGTAACAAAACTCATTTTCCTTCCCTTCATTTGTGTGTACTGCTGCTGGGACACAGCATGGTGCTTCAGCTTGTTCCAAGACATAACTCTGTTCATCTCTCTGTTTCTGGCAGAAGAGAGGAAGAGCTGTACCTACACTCCAGAACAATATGCCCTGCAGGGAAGCTTTCTGAGCAACCATTCCAGGTGGCACAGAAACAAAAGAAAGGTGTTTTCCACCAGTTTTCTCAGGATAAGAATTCTTTCTCTCGTGTGCCTAACATCCTGCCCAGCCTGCATCATTCCAGTGCATGAGGAGCACCAGAGCCACAGCAAGCCAAGGGCAGATCAGCCAGGGGGGCTTTGGTCAGAAACAACACAAACAGTCTTTAAAAAAATCAAACAAGGAAGAATTCCCATAAAGGAGGGAAAGCAAAACCAATCTGGAATTAATAAATATTTAAATTGAGAAGGTTCTCCACAGAACTACAAGGCAGATCCTCCAGTGACATCATACCTGAACTGAAACTTTGTACAAAAGAACCCGACTCCTGATGGTGTTAAGATCAAGATATTTAGCACCTGTGTGTGCAGACTTCCAGCACACTGACAATCTTGCTCTCTGCATTTGAAGGTTAAGGTACTAATTTCCTTGAAGTCACCAGCAGAGACAGAATACAAAACATTTGTCTCATAATGTATTCACCATACAACGCTGTTCAAATACCTTCACGCCTTACTTAAAGCCAGCAAGATTCCTTTCCTATCTTCACAAGGCATCTCACCCTAATACAATACTTTTCTATTGAGTAAATAGCTCTAGCCTGTTCCCAGAGTTAAGTGTATACAGTAGTTTTTATTGGGTATAAAGTCATAAAACTGCTCAGCAGAACAGAAAGGGAAGTTCCTGGAATAAATAGATGCTCCAGCAATTGTCTGAATGGCTGAAACAGTGAAAGCAGAAGAGATGATGAGGGTTGGATACTAAGGTTAACTTTTGCTCTCAAGAGGACAGATTGCTTTTCCTAGGATTTATGAAGAGTCAGTTAATGAAGTGACTGGACTTCTTTAGCTTTTTTATAGCCCTCAGACTGTGTTGCCATCAGCATATAACATTTTCCCTAGCAAATATCCAGTTGGCACAGCTTCCTACATCCTTACAGCCAAGGTCTTTATGTAATTATGAACAAGTTCCTCCCTGAGGATTTATCATCCCTCTCTTTTCTTCAGAGACTTCCTTGAAATACATGCATCTCTAGGTGGCAAAAGTCAATTATCTCACTTAACGCAAGCCAAAGATATTTATTTTTATTTTTCTGATAAAGTCACTCTGCCTTCTGGGGAAATCCAGCAAAGCTTGATTGTATGCTTAGAGAAGCAGTTGTTCTTCAGGGTCAATCGCAAAGAAGATTCTCTGTGTTCAGAGGAAAAAGTATAGGGAAAATTGGGACAGTTGAGAAGTGAGAAGGAGAACACGTCAGAAGAGGAGAAATAAGAGGCCAAAGAAAACAGAAAGAAATATTTTATCCTATGGGGGAGAATGAAAGTGAGGAAAGAGAATGTGAGCAGCTGCTAATGGTAATTTGCCCCATCCCCATGTACAACAGCTCCCCAGGGTACCCCAGGGACCACAGGTTGTGAGTGATGTGATTGTGGCACACTCACAGCCCTGCAAAGGGCAGTTCATCCCATCTGCCCTTTTATCTCCCCAGGCAGGAGAGCACAGCCAGCCTGCTCATACCAAACACATTCAGCTCATTGATGTGCCTTGTCCTGCCCTTGCTACTCCAACAGCAAATGCTAGAGAACTGTATTTTGTTCTGCCATGCTTAGAAACAGAAATGTTAAGCTACAGAACATCACTGGTGGTGCAGTTAGATTAGGAAAAAACCAATCCTCTTATGCTGGTGGGACACATTTCCTTGGGGATTGAGGAAATAAGCCACATTGTTCTAGCAAGGCCATGTTGCTCAGCCTAACCCAACAGCCTGATGTCACAGAATCACTGGTGGAGATGAGAAGGAACCTCTGGAAGTCATCTGACCTGACACCCTGGTGAAGCAGGCCTCCTGCAGCTGGTCTAGTTGTTCTGCCTTCATGTTAATAACAATTACCTACAGTGCTTTATTTTTACAGTGAACACACAGCAAATATGCTCACCACTGGTTTGCTTTCATTTCTTCTTAAAGCTAAACCCATATGGGCATCACCCTGGGAAACACATTGCTGTCCCTAGGAAGTGTTCTTCCACAGCATCCCTCCCCACTTTTGCTGCATGAGAAAATCCTTCCCTTCACTTTCTGTAGGAGGCATCCCCAGAGGCAGGAAGAGAGAAAGGCCATGTAAGACAGCATGAGTGCCCATCTCCTGCTGTTTTGAGCTGGATTTTATGTGCATTTGCTCCCTGCTTCAGCACATGATAGAGAGGATCTCTGTCCAGAACAGAGACTCCTCCTGCTGAACTGAGCCAGTAAGTCCTTCACGTCCTCCCCAGATGTTTCTGTTTTCTGAACTAATAGGAACCACATGTACTCCTGGCTCTCCCTGAAGATCCGGGCCAGCACAAACAGAAGAGGAAGAGGGGGGAATTCCCCACTTGACTTCAGGAACCAGGCGCCTGCAGGAGCAGGGTTGGTCCAGGATGCTTCCCAAGTGAAGGCTCTGGCAAAGGACCACTCCCAAACCACTGGGAAGAGGGCACAGAGGTGTGAACAACTGTTGAAAATGCCCCTCACTTTCGAAAGATTTTAATCCTTTTAAACTTCTAAACAGCACTTCAGTGTCTTTGATACTTGTAGTATCAAAGCACTACAGGCAGCAAACTCACCTGTGGCAGTGGGTGAAGCAGCCGTGCAATTGAAGGCATGGATAATAAACAGTGCCCTGTTTGCTCACTGAGTTTTAGTGTAGAAGTCTGTGTTTATTGTAATGGTCATCCTGTAATCAAAGAATCTAAGCTTTCCCCTTAGTTTTAAAAAAACCAAATACCTTGTAAAATATTGTTCTCATGTTTCCAAATATCATGTTCTCATATTTCCAAATAACAATACAACTATAGTCAATGCATAGCATGTCTTCAGTCAAACTTTGTGGTCAGGCTTTAAGAGAGGAAAACCTACAGATCAACAAATTTGCAAACTCCTAAATCCCTAATTTGGCCATTACCTTTTACTTTTTTTTTTTTTTTTAATTGACTGCATGTTGAAAGTTAAATTTTAAAGATAGGATAGGAAACAAATTCCAATTTATGCTAATGCAAATTTGGGCAGGGGAATTCAGGCCACTGAATATGCTTCAAAAATAACTAGAAATTAGAATTCTACCGTTTCCTTTCCAGTCTTTGGTTTGTGGGTTGGAATTTTTTCCTTTGCTCTCTCATTCTTGCATAGATATTGCTCAAAATCCCTTGCAGAATGCATGCTTTCTCAGGCTCCAAAAACATTCTATTCAGTTATCAGAAACAGGTATCAAAACTCTACTTCAAATTTTTAGAATCTTTCTTTTATCCAACACACAAAAACATGTGTTTACAGATGTGCACCAAAGCTAGCATGATTAAACTGTACCACAGAAGTGGTCTCCAAATTTATTAGGAGGTACATCATGTTTTCAGCTTAAATGCACGTGGTTTATTCCCCTTCAGTTGTGACTGCTAAATAGCAGCACTATTTGAAAAGACAGCCTTCAGTGACATATGACTCTAGGGTAAATGAATTTAAGTAGCAGCACAGGCTTACACAGTAAGGCTGGAAAGTAGCCCAGTGTTTTTCTAGAATATTTCTTTTCCTTTGTCTAGCTTTGGCCAGACTATATATATTTTTAATATTGCTTCTTTCAAGGTGCTGGCTCTCAACCTCTGCTTAGTAACAGGCTTGGACTCCTGCAGAGGTTCTATGAATTCCTCCACTGAAACTTTAACTCCTAAGTCAGTTTGAGTCCCTTCTTTACAAAGGCACTCAGACATGAGTAAAGAACAAATTAGATAGAATCACCACATCCCTATGCTGGTTTAAAAGAAAAAAAAAAAAAAAAAAAGAAATTAAGACCACCCTAACTGTAATTCTGCACTTGCAGTTTTCAACTTTTGACATACAACCCCAGGATCCTTTTATACACACTACCAGAGAACTTCTCTGCCAGTAGCCTGCAAGGCATGACAAAGCCACATATTTTGTCCAGGAATACTCTAAAACATGGGGTTAAAGTTCATAATTAACTAAAGCTCCTTTCAAAGTCAGTGATCTTAATGAATATCAGTAAATTTCAAAGACTGTCAGGTTACTTTCTTCTTTCTCCCAGATGAGCAAAACAGTTTCCAGGAGACAAAACGCTTGATTTCTGCCTCCATGCCCCCAAGAATTATTATTATTTTTAATGAAACACATTGAGGGTCCACATTGCTGTCAGCTGTCTGCAACTTGATTTATTTTTAGCTGGTAATATAGTTAATAAAAACCAGGTACAATCCTCATCCTGCACATCTTGGAAATTGGACAGCTCTGCTAAAGTCATTATGAAACAAGATTTTAAGATACATCTAAAAACCCATAAACCAAACTGTTCTTAATATGTCATAAAAGAACTGTTTATCTATGTGCATGCATTGAAACATCTGATGTTGCACTTTTCCATTTATAGGGAAAGGCAACCCTGTCAGAGAGACCACACACCATGTCACATTTAGTACCTGTTAGGAAAATTGCAGCATGATTTTAATTATTTCCAAGCTTGGTAAATCCCCTTCTGCCTCCTTGCTGGAAGGGTTTACATCAATTTAAATGCAGTATCCTGTAAACTGTTTAAATGCCTAGAAAAGTTCAGTTTGCATCCTAGTTAGCAAATTCTTCTCCTTCTAATTGTCCAGCTATAGCCTTGGCCATGACAACATAAAATGCAGTTTCACAGGTCACACAGCACCTAGAATGCTATCCAGATGTCCTCTCAATACTTGTGATGAACTGCTTGTGCTATCTACAGAGCTATCCTGCACTGACAGAAAAACCAAGAGAGAGCAGATGGGCCACTTGGCTGCAGTGACATCAGACTCAGCTCCCTCAGCATTTGTGTCTAAAGGGTAAACTTCTAGAAAAGCTGGGACAGGAACTTGGCATGGCTGTGAACCTGCTGAGAAATTTGCATCTGCAAAACCAAACACATTCATTCATCTCAGGACACCGCCTTCAGGAGGCAAGACTATCTGGGATCCTGCCCACCCAAACCCCAGGGAAGAGCTCAAACAAGGAAAGGACAGAGACTACACAAGAGGGAGCAGCACCTTTGCTGGAAATGATGTGGACACATGGGCCAGGGAGAGAGGCCTCACACTCCATCCTTGGCTCCAAGTCTGGTGCACCTGGACATGCAATGATGTATCATACCACTGATAATCAAGGACCAAGGCTTAGCTGAAACCTCTCCCTCATGTTGGGCTACCCACAGCATTGGAGCCTACAGGCTCTTTTTTCCAGAACAGAAATACACAGCCAGGTGCAAAGCAATAACCCTGCAGTCATGTTGGGGCTTTCAGCTTCAAGAAGCCCAGCATCAGAGTTTTCCACACACAGTTACCCTTGCAGAGGGAAAAACTGAGTTATGACCAGCAGAAGAAATGCTGCTTTAAAAGCAAAGCTGGGGTTGGAGTTTACTGATCTGCCCCTCAGATCTTGGCACAGGGGACAGCAAAAGGCAATTACAGGGATATATAAGAAATAGAGCCTCTTGGTCCCCTTCAAAAGAGACTTCAGCATCTCCTAGCAAAGGGCAGTCTTCACCTGCAGCCAGATATCTCCCTGCTCTTCAGTCTGGCCAGCAAGATGAAACTTGAGAGCTTAATCCATGGTAAATTAAAGAACCAGTATGTGTTTTAGTTATTAATAATAACATTCCAAGGAGTAGCAGGGTTTGTCCATATAAGCTGGCTAGGAGAAAAACATTCTTGCATGTCCTAGTTCACAGCTGGGATGCCCACCTCTTCTGACAGAACTTGTTGTGGTTGCACAAGCTTTGTTGTTATTTCTCAATGAAAACACAATAGGAATAATGAGATCACCATACTCTTTTATACATTTTTCCCTTTGCAGAAATAAAAGGCCAGATTTATGTTTTGTTCCATACCTCACTCCAGTTTGGAAAAAGACACACATATCCTGTTAAGCAGCCTGATGCTGCAGTAGGACTGGTGTGAACAGATCACATTGAGATTTTGATACTACAGAGTTGGGTCATCTGAAGTTTCCTTGGTTCTGGATGTTGCAAATAAGCCAAAGATTTCTGGGAGTAGAGGAAGGGTGTTTGGTAGCAAGGAAATTCAACTGGTCCTTACAGTAACAGAAAATGGACTACATCAGACAAAACTTCTGGTTATACCTAACCACAATAAATGCCAGATGCTTCCAATATATATATTTCTGCTTCACCTCAGGGTGGAGTTCTCAAGCTTGCAAGACAACAGTCCTAGAAGTCCTTTAGACACCCAACTCCCATGTAAAAGGAGGACAACAGCCTGCCCATAATCCTTCTGTGAAAGCTTTCATGAAAGGAGATACAAGTGCCACAGCTGAGTTTCATACTGTTGCAGGAGGAAGACAAAATTTTTACATAGCCCTTGCTAATTAATAATTAATCATTGAAAAAGGAGTTATCCCAGAAAAATGTTATATTGCCAAACATCTTCCACACAGATGCACATTGGAATTGTTTCCCCCTTGCATTTCAGGAGTTAGTAAGTAATGCTGGGGCCAATTCCCAAACACAAGGTGATCTTAGCAGACCACCCTGTTTGGGACCAACCCAGAGTCACCAAATATAATAAATATAATCCCTTAAATTCTACTCCCCTGGTAACGTCTGACAAAGTGCAAGCGTAATACAAACTCAGGGTAGCACTTATAGAAGGCAAGGGCAATCATGGGATTTAGGGGCAGAAAAGGCTCTTCATTCCCAAAGGGCAGATGCACCAGTTTCCCCAGTAAGGGTTTCATTGGCAGGTTTAGAGCAGGGACTGAGAGCACATCACAGGGTGCAGACACACATGCTGTGTCAAGCCTTTGAACAGGGAGGGCTGCAGACCCTGAGGGGAACACCAGCGTACTGCTACACTGCGAGATGCCTTCATTCCTTCTGGTCTTTGCATGGCCTGGGATCCCAAGCAGGCTCATGAATTTCAGTGCATAATCCAGAAACAGGAGAGTGACTTGTAACACCAGCACAACAACGCAGCCAAGCTCCTCACCAAACCTCTCTCTGGGGCTTCCTGTAACCACAAAACTTATGTTTGCATTTCAAGCCATAGCCCACATAGCAAGCCCAGCCCTTCCCTAGGGAGAGGGATGGGTGTTAAGGAGGAGATCCTAGGGAAGTGCTTTGCTAATCACACTTTCAGCTCCAGGAAAGTGTTCATGTCCCCGGGCAATCTTTTCAACAAAATTGCATCTGAATGCCAAAAATTAAGGAAATGAAAAATGAGTAAAGAGCAAATTAAAATCCCATAGCATTTAATTGTGGAGTCAACAAAACTCTGTGTTCCTGGAACAAGCACTGTGCCCCAGGCACCTCAGCAACTGCTGCCTGGCCCTGAGAGAGGCTGAGTCTCCTCAGCGTCCCACTGTCCCAGCCAAATGACAGCTGGGAACACACGAGACTCGAAGCAAAAATCCTGGTACACGTCAGGGTTTCTCCTTCCTTTCCTTTATAACGTTTGCAGCACTGACTTGAATGTGACCAACGAGAACAACTGAAGCAATGGATGTGGCTTCTGCAAAGCAGCACATCGACAGAGAGGAAATCACAGGGCTGGTGACTCAGTGCCTGCCCAGCATCACTCTTATGCGTCCCTGCAGGCTGATCTGCTCATTAGGACACAACTACTGGCTGCCATGGGATCTCTGTTTAATGGAAGCATAGTCATGGTGCATTCATATATTTCTTTTAAAATTTAACTGATGGACATGCCTCCTTGCAAATCAATTTCAAGGAAACGTTAAAGCTACTTTCACGAAGGGTAAAATAAAGGGGTTAATTAATAAGAAAAATACAACTCGAAGTTAACACATTCATTCTGGTATTAATATGATTTTTCTTAAGTTCTTATGTATTCTCACTATGATAACCTTGTGCTGAAAACTGTTTTCTTTCCTACACCAGAAACCTGTTGGCTCCTCCCACGCCTTAAGTTTACAACAGTTTAGAAACTGCAGCTTTTGTGATGTGAAAAATCTAACAGCAAACTCCACCTGTGCTGAAAGACCACGAGTCTCTCTAAGGCTGCCCCAATGCCTGCAATATCAAGAATTACTCAACCTGTTTGAATATGAGATATATCCTTCTGAAATCTGTCAATAACAACTGGAAAATCTATTATATTATTGGAAAAATGGAAATGTGGGCTTGAGCAACTGGATTGCTTTGTACCCAAGTTTCCACATCACCTGTGTTTTATTTTAATTATATTGAGCAACTTGCTGCAATTTCCCACATCTCTGGTGCAAAAAAACCCACAAACTTTTGTAGCTCTTATAAGATTCTGAAAAAAGAGATGCTCCACTCAGTTGCAAAACCTGATCCTAGAGATGAGAAAGGGCCCTATCTGATAAAACACGTATGAAATTAAAAGTATGACCAAGTAACTCAGTTACCCCCCTCAGTTATACATACTGCATGCACTAATACATTAAATATTTTGGAGGCTGTACACAGTAATGAAGATACCAGTGCAGAAATAAAATGCTGAACTAAGAGTCCAAATTCCTCTGTTTCTGACTGCCAAGTGTCAGAAAAATCAGAATAAAAATCCAAGCCAGCTCCTGAGAGGAGGAGTCACAGAAAATCAACATCATAAAACAGAATTTGTGAAAACCTATGGAAACTGAAGTCCTGGAGATGTACACAGCTCTGCTGCAGACTTAATTTTTATGGATGCTTTCTCTTTTGGCCACAGGGCCCCAACTGTCTCAGGTCAAACCCACTGACAGCCTGTGGTTCCTGCTGGAAGTTCTGCCCATACACTTGGCAGAAAAAGGACTTCACAGCCCCTGCAAAGCTGCCTCTAAAGCTCACTGGTTTAAGGTTACATTTTGACTTCTCCTTACTTGGAATATGACTGAAAATACCACTCATTTTGGCAAGAGAACTGGGAGAGATTCAGTGTAATAGGGGTGAGCAGACCAGTTATTAGCATCTCAGCAGGAGCCGCTCAGGGATGCATTTCAGTCTCCACGTTCTTAAGAGCTAAGACAACTTCAGCCTTGCCTGAAATTTCTCTCCCCTCCCCACTCTCACAGGATATACTTCACTTTTTGGTGAACAAGTACTGAGTTCAGAAAACCAAAGAAAGTCAAACATACCTCAGATGGGTATTAAACATTCCTCCCCGAGCGTTTTTCTGCAAACCATAATCCTTACAAAAAAACCCAAAACAAAACACAAACAAAACAAAACAAAACCAAAACCAACCAACCAACCAACCAACCAACCAAAAAAAAAAAAAATCAAAAAAAAAACCCAAACAAAAACCCAAATAAACAAACAAACACCTCAAAAGACAAAACACCACCTCAACACATAAAGCTGTTCCCTGATCCTCATCCTCTCCTTCAGCCACAGACTGCCTGGAAGCAGATGTGATGTTTTGGGAACCATCATCCAGATGACAGAGAAAGGGTTGATGGACTATGTGTTGATTCCCACTGACTCAGTAATTCCTTCCTGGAGTTCACAAGCTCACAGTTGGAGAAGGCAAGGCAAAGGAAGCTAATATAGTAATTTACAGCATCTTTAACCTTTTTCTTTACCATCTGCCTGCCCCAAATTGAACACATGAGACACTTCCATTAGGAACTGACAGCTCTATACAAAGATCAGCCTGCAGGGTTATCATCTAGCATTTCCTCTCCGGCACACAAGCATCCTGTGTTCAACAGATTTTTTCCTGTCTTTCCTCGCAGAGGGAGGTCCAACTATGTGCTATGGCAATTCCCTTTCATGTTTTAACTCTGCATTTAGAAGTTATGATATAAAAGGATGTGAAGGTAGAGTCTTTCTGAAGTTTTCACTTCATACATGGATAGAAATTTCAAAAAGCTCACAAAGTAATCAAGGTGCTTATTGAAACTACAAAACACAGTCAGTTATGTCTACTTTAACTCCTCTATTAAACTTATGGATCTATCTAGCCACACAAATATTTTTTTGTGTATTTACACCCAAACACAAAAGCTGTGGTCTCCATACAATTTCTGCTCATGCAATTACAATTTGCATTCAAAACCAGACAGGATCCATAGCAATCCTGCCAGAGTAAGTCCAGTGCAACACAGAAATCAGGAGGTTGCAATTCAGGTGAGCACAGTCAGCCTCTTTGCCCTCAGTCGGTACCACTGGGGACACACGGAACATTTGCTGCTCACGGTTTGACACAAGAAAAGCCCCTTCATTTAAGTTCCTTCTCTAGCCTGAACTGAACGATTAAATAACCCCCGGACCATTTAGGAAAGACAGGGCACGCTTTTGCTTTCCTTTAAGGCTGCCAGCTCCCGGAGGGGCTCTCAGCCGGCGGGGTCAGCGTGCCCTGGGTTCGCAGCGCTGCCCTGCCCCGGCGGCACCGCCGCTGCCCCCGCCCGCCGCGGGTGCCCGCAAGGCCGCCGGGGGACGGAAGCCCAGCCCTGTAACCACTTATGGAAGGAACGGGACAAACTGCTGGCAGTTCAAATACACCCTACCCCGCAAACCCGAGCTGCAGCACTGTTTTCACACCGGTGTCCCAGCTTTATCTGAGCGCACATTTAACAGTATAACAAGCTCGCACCGCAGGAAAACAAACGGCAGCTCACAGGCAATGCATTTGAACTGTCTTTCCTACCTTGTGTTTTTCCATATCAATTTAAGCTGATGAACACGAACAAACACGTCTTTTGAAGCAAGGAAAGTAGAAAACGACCATTTTCACTTCACTGTCACTTGCCACATGCAGCAGTGCCCCACGGCAAAAGGCAGTGACAGAGCCCTGGGGCATCATCCCCTCACGGCCGGCCCGAGGGGAACGGAAGCCCCGCACAGAAGAAAGTCCTGCACGCAGGTAGTTAAGGCCCAAGACTTAACACGCCTTCCCTCAGGACTTACCAAATCCTGTCGACCTTCGGTTACCTCGGCAAGGGACAGCTTCCAGATTTTCTCTTTTAACTTCATGCCGGCCTGTGCCGCAGGCAGACACGGAGGCTTGTGGAACACCCACCGCTACAATATCCACCACACATACTTCTGACACGGACACAGCAGGGTGAGGCAGGATACCCGAGGGAGCACGGAACACTCATCCCTCCTTCGCCCCCAGCCCAGCAGCCCCCACAGGCCCAGCCGCCATCCTGCACCTCCTGCAGCAGCAGCACAGCTCCCGAGCCACCCGCACATCCCCCGAGGCGCTCAGCCGCCCACCACACGCACCAAATGCGGCGATTCCCCGCTGCCAGCGCCCACCTGAACCTCCTCAGGGGTCGCCGTCCTCGTTGCTCAGCCGGGTGTGTCACCTCTCCTGCCTGCCTGGGGGCTGCTCACACACCTCAGTGCCAGAGGTGCAGCTGCGTGCCCGCAGACACAGCTGCACAGGCTTTCCACGTGCTCCAAACCAGCCTGGGATGGATGCTTACCAAGGCTTCGTCTTCCCCGACAGCATTTTGGGGGCTGATCCAAAGAGTAAAAGAGGCCTGAAAGTGAAGGCTAATTTAGCACTTATTTCTCTGTGTGTTCTCCACGTGTTTTTCTTACATGTTTTATTTCAAACCATCCTCAATCCTCATGGGTGAAAGAAGCCTTGTCAGCCCCATGATTTTTCAGATAGGGGAAATAAGTTGTGGGAGGGAGGAAAAATTCTGTGGTGTGCAATAGGCTAGAGTAATCACAAAATTCCCCCTCTAGAGAAAATAAACAAATGGCCTTTAGAGAAATGTGGTGGACAACTAATTAAAAGTATTGCTCAAATGACCATACAGGTCCAGTAGTTTGGGATTTTCCCCCCTTGATCTATTGTTCTGAATTTCTCCCATGACAGCTGAAAATACCTGCCTTCTCATTTCCTGAATGAACCTGTTTGGACACGTAGGACTGGCTGTAAAAGGCCATGAAGCAGTGCACCGCTGGAACAAGCTGGATAGAGTACTGGGATGTACAGAGGCAAATGTCATACAGGTACTTTTAAAAATCTCATCCTGGCACAAAGCCTGGGACTCACTGATGTCCAGAGGTTGTGTTGCCATGCTCTCAATGGCACCAAAATGTCACAGGACAAGTCACGTGAAACTACTCTTCAGTAAAAAAAACAGTTCTGAAACAAAGAAGATGTCAAATGACTGGGGATCACACACTCCATTATGGTCTTTTGTACCAGTGTGCACTGGTAATTCTTGCTCAGGGATTCATGGTGAAGGCACCGGGAACATTGTTGTGTTTGAAACTGCCAATACCCATACCTGGTGGTATCAAAATCAACACACATTCTAGCAGTGCTTTTGTATGAACCCCTCGCTGCAGTTAAAAGTGTTGCCTTACATGTATTCTGTTCTAATTTGAAAAGCATGTATTTTATTACTGTTTTAAGGCTTCATATATGATTTTATAGAGCACTATGCAAGCTAGCCTAACATTCTGTAAAACAGTAATCCTTAACCCAGAGCCGCAGTCAGGAGCTTTACAAATGAATTTTCATTTCTTCATAAATTATTCTCTTCCAAGATTAGGAAAACACAATAAATCGCTGAATCCATTTTGCTGATTTGTCACATTTTTCTGAACAACAAACAGGAACATTTCTCTCTGGAGACTGACATTTCAACAGCTATGTTGGTTACCTTTATCCATGAATCAGAAACCTGAACTTAGTTTGGAAAAAGCACACCCATTTTCATGCCCACATCCTTAACATATGTTTAGGTTACAATATTCCCCGTAAATATTGTGTGGCTCTATTTTTAGCTTATACACGTAGGCAATTCAAACCAGCTCATAATTAATCTTAATAAACAAAACATATGAAGAGTGGACAGGCAGTGTTTGCGTGTGTGTAACTTGGGTATGTAGCTAAGTAGCTTAACCCCACAGTCACATCATGGGTCAGCAGCACTACCAAGCACAGAGCTCAGATTGTTCATATTCAAACTCTCACTGGATCCCACAGATACTTCTAGAGTAACTGGTTGTTTATTTAAATGAGTAAAATATTTCCTAAAAAAATTATTAATGTTTCACATTCTTAGTTCCAGTGCTTCATTTCCCAGCATCACACATGCATGGGTTACACAAACACAGCCAGGGCCAGAAAAGCTTACTTCTTTTTGTATTGTCAAGACAGTTTGATTTGTTTCTTCTCCAAGGAACTTGGAAGCCTGTAATAAGGAAAAGTGCTGGAAAAAGAGAGTCTAACCTTATGTGCAGAAGAAAAAAGAGCAAATAATCATGTTGGTCCTTCAGAGTCACTCCTTCTTCAGTTTGCACTGGATGAATGCTGCAATTTTGTCAAATTACCACAAGACTTTCTGATTTGGAGTAGGTGTAATGCACTACTGTGCCCACTGAAAAAAGTACCACAAGACTAGCCTCCAGATTGTCCAGGAAAATTCCAGACAACCCACCAATCTTGCTGGAATTCATAATGCAACCCTACAGTTCTAGGTACTTCAAGCAGAATGTGATCAGGTAGCAATGGCTGAAGATAAGGAGCTCCAAATAAGCTGCTATGCTTGGGTTCAACATGGCTGGATCTCTGGTAGCCATTTCTTCGTTGTGTTTCTTTTGTTGTTGCTTTGGTTTCAATAATGTTTTTTGCTTTTGGGGGTCTTTTGTTTGTTTGTTTTTTTAGTTCAGGCTTTTACTACTACAATAACAGAGTTGTAGGCACAGATTTAGGTGAGGGGGTTTTTTTAATTGGACATAGGACTTGTCACTTTCTTTTCTAGATCATCAGCTACTCAGTGCTGGTGTACAGCTTTCCAATGATTGCAGAAGTCAGTGTATTGATATTGCTACACAGCAATGTGTAACTCACCTTGACTCTGCAGAAGGAAAGACAGTGCTCTAAACAAGGTAGTGTGAGAGCTTATCTCTGTTCCCATATCCACAATGTGTCTGTGCCATTGCTACAAAAAAAATGTATCACGTGCTTTGTGTGTTGCAGAGGGACAACTGCAAAGGGATTAGGATTCTGTGACAGAAGCCTTAGCTTCACCACAAGAAATAAAACTTACCTCAATCATCATGGACGGCAGAACCAGTAGTTTTAACTCTAATGAAGCACATAAATCCTGGTACCAGGTCAAGGCCCCCTGAGCTCACTTTTTTTCAAGCATGTAAAGAGACAAATTACCACAGAGGATTTACAGTATATGCAGTGGAGCAGAGACCGAACAAGAGATGCCACAGTAGAAGAAGTGAAGGAGGCACCGTGGCTTCAGGAAGCCTGCAGCCCCATCTGCTCCATATGGCTTCAAACCTGCAGGGGGTTAATACAGAATCACAGAATCTAGCTCCTCCACAGAGACAAAACTACGGAAGTGACTGTCTGCTTGTGGATATTTTAAACAAAAAAGAAAACATATGGCCCTCTGGAGCTATGCTTGCTTTTTCTCCAGCTGGTATGACACGGAGAACAGATAGACTGGGCCTACAACTAAATGCAAAAGCTTTAATCCAAGGAGCAATTAGGGAACAATCTAGGGAATGTAGTTCAATTTCAAAAGTTCTCAGCTTATCAAATCAGATTCAAAAAATTGAGAATACTCATGTGTACTAATTAGTAAAAATTTTTAAAAGCACAAAATATCTTAGCCCTTTTGTACCTATGTGACTAATATTTCTGCAATCCACTAAAGACAATTTAGAATTAATTAAGCCCAGCCTTTTCTTTCACAGATGTTAATTTGTAATTCTAGACATACACTAGTAATGAGCAAAAATTAAAACAGAATAATGAGCTTAATTCAGAAGGCTGAAAAGAAAGATCAATAATTTCATTTATAAAATCATAAGTTTTTTTAAAATGTAACCATGTGGATTAAAAGCACAGTTATAATAAATGGTCAACGGCAGTCATGATGCACATCTTTAAATTCAAGTCTTGAAAATGCTGATAAGTACTTCAGAGTACAAACTCATTTGGTAGTCTGGGCCCAAACGCTGAGCCAGTGTGTGCAGACACAGCCCACAACTTCTGAACCCTGCAGGAGTGCCAGGGAGCCGGAGTTGAGCACTGCCCAGGAACAGCAAGGCCAGAAGGGATCTTAAGAAGTCATCTAGTCCAACCTCTGCCAGAGGATGAACTGTGCCTTAAACACTGCCAATGGATGAAATCTGATTTAACTTTTATACTAAAACTTAGTTTATAATGTTCTCAGAAATGTATTGCAGGGCTTTGCAAAGTTACCATCAGGATTATTTTCTCCTAATGCCTAATCTGAAGGTAGGCAATTACTTCTTGTCCCATGAATAGGGAATTTGGAGAACAAGGTTTGAGGGTCTTTTTTTACTGTCTTCTCTGCAAAAGCTTTTTACAAATGTGAATACTCCTTCAGTCCCTGCTCCTGCAGACTAAACACACCAAATTCTTTCATGTTTTACACACAAAATAATGTTGTCTAGCACTCTCATCTTTCTTAGTCTCTCTCTCCTCTGGACTCCTTCCAGCTAGCCCCCAGCCTCCCTCAAGTGTGGTGCCTGAAACCAGATACAGTATACCAGCTCAGACCTCATTAGAACTTATTAGGCCTAATTAGAGTTAAAGGTTATTTCATGTGAATTTAATGGGGAATGTTTATTTATTCAGTCTAGTATGAAATTTGCTTTTTCACAAAAACATAACATTATTGACCCATGATTAACTTGCCACTCACTGGAATCTGCATGTCCTTTTCCACAGAATCACAACTAGCCTGGTCTCCTCCAATCTCTTTCTGTTAATTACTTCAATTCAAGACTTTATATTTGCCCTTAATGAAGTAAATCCTACTTACGTCATGTAATTTCAGTAATTAATGTAAGTAACTTCTTGTTCCAATCTATTCCTCCAATATACTTTCAGTTTTTAGCACCAATAATTACTTGTAAATGAAGTATCTATTGCATAATCTAATTTATTTTATAAAGGATATCAATTAGCAAAGAATTGTTTTCAGTAAAGGCCTCCTTATTACATCTTCCTAGGTGACAGTGAATTGTTAACAACAACCCTAAGTACAAATCATTCTTGGACTCTTTTAAACTATGCTTCCTGCATTGGCTATGAAAACATCAAAAGCAGACTTTACCAACAGCCCCTTACCAAAATCAGGATGTGTCACCTTTCCAGCTTCCCCATTCACAAGTCAATTACTCTGCATGAATCACAACACTGTCGCAGAAAGAACTGTTAGTATTAATCTTTCATGGTATTTCCCCTTTTCTCTGAAACTATGTATTTAAAAAAAAAAAAAAAAAAAAGCTCTTGAATTGAAAAAGCCACATAGAAACTATTTTTCCACAGGATGAACATTAGAAAAAAACTAAAATGCATATTTCAATTTGTGAAGATCTCCCTGTCTTTGCCATAAAGTGGCTCACATTAAAGTGGCACACATCAAATAGATCAAGGGAACATATATTTGTCCTAACTCAATTCTTATACAGCTCTTTAACAGAAATGCCTACTTCTTCCAGATACACTTCCTGCATCTAGATTCAGATCCTGAATTAAAAGCCAATCACAACTGGCCTCTATTATTCTACAGACTCTGGTGTATTCTCTGGATCACTCCAGTGGTGAATGGAAATTCTTTCCCCCTCTGCTACATTTTATTGAAAACACTGCTGTACAACACAGACTGAAGTAGTAGGTTTTTAGTAGTCTATTTTTATGTACAGGTTATGTTATATAGATGATATAAAAGGTTAGTGATGGACACATGCTGGACTAGGTTTCTCAAAGACACTCTGATGAAACCACATTAGGCAACTCTTCAAAGACAGAGCTAGGCTTCACAAACTCGATGGAGGTCCTGATCCAAATCCATTAAACATCACAGCTGTAATAGATTAATCTAAACCACTTCATTTAATTGGTTTGATCTTTAATATTGTATTTGATGTTACAAATAAATTATAATACTTAATTTATAAAATTTTCACATTTCTTTGTAAAACCAACAATAGGTTTAAAGTAAAAAGAGCTTTGTTGCGGCAACAGCTTTGTTTAACTTCAACAAGACTGTCTGTAATTTTTTTAAGAGTAGAGAAATGTGTAAACATAAATATTCATGATTTTCTTCTGTACACATCTGTGTAAATTAGTTGATATAAATATAATTTACTATAGAAACATTTTTTTTTGTTTGTTTATGCTACACGCAGTTCTATGCTGGCATCACGTACTAGTTGATTAATCTTTGAAAGAGTGAGATTTATTCCTTTTGCATTCTAACCCCCAATACGTCCATTGCCAGCAGTGGACTTCATGCTCAGAGAATCAGACTCACAGTGTCAGAAACCTAAAATCAAACTTCAGTACAAGATTATAAATAATCAAAAATGAATGTATTATTTTAATACCATAATCGCCAGACACTTAAAGGCCACGATCCAAGCCAACCAAAATCAATGACTGTTTTTCCATTGACTTAGCTGAAATTCACCCGCAGTTCCCAGTCACTGTAGATTCTCATTTTAGTTTTGCAATTTTATTACAGCATGAAGAGTTAAAAGTACGTAGTATCAGAGCTTCAGTGTAAGAAGTAAAGCCTCTAAGTCTTTCTGGGCCTCTTTATCCTGAAAGAAACAGACAACCATGCATCAACTTAGAGAGGATAAATCCCTTCATTTGCCTAATACGTGCCTATCCACATTTCTTTACTAACAACAGACATAACACACAACTGCAACAGCCACAAAATGTAAAGACTGCATAGTAAGTTAATTTATCAGTGAATACAAAAATAAAGTTTGAAGTGAAAACAAGAGCCAGATGGCGGCCCTCCCTTTACAGTTCTGTTAAAGCACTTAAAATGTTAGCCCACAAATAGCCTTCTCAGCAGACCAGTAAGCCCTTCAGCTTGGGATACAACTTTTATGGGTGTACTTTGCATAAAGTATTGCCCTGCCTTACACCTGATGTAATCTTGCATCCTGACCACATGCAGTTTCTCTAAAGACGTTCTCTGATGTTTGCTAATGATTTATGATGCAACTAAGAAGAAAACATTGGGAAATGTAATCAGTGACATAGGTCAGATTGTGCATCCAGCCATACCTACCTGTAATAGCCACCATGGGCTGGCTGCACCCTCAGTATCTCCAGACCAGGCTCTGCCTCTGCTACTGGGCTCATGGCAGAGTGGGGCCAATGTGGGAGCAAGAGACAAATAACCTGCTGTGCTCAGAGCCAACACCACATTGTACTCCTAGGGCAGCAGGAAAAGGCTCCTTTTAGGCCATGTTTTAAGTGCACAGTTTGCATGGGGCTTTAAACCTAAGCCAGGCCCAAGACTGTCACAGGTACCCAGTGACATGTTTTGGCTATTCCATGTATAATCTGCTTGGAAAGGGGCACATGCATATAAAAGCATGTAAACACGGTACAAACACTCCATTATTCTACTTATTTTAAATGTCTCCTGGATACAACCGTCTTCCTTTAGCGGCTGCTGCAAAACCTCCAGCTTGCAAAATGCACCTTGGTTTAAAATCACATTTCTGAAATGTCAGCACCTCATGCCTGCAGGATCGTAAGGGTCCAAACACCCAACACATGCACCCACAGATATTTAATAGTGCAAGTGAAAAGTGCCTGCACATCACAGATTTTGTGTAACTACTTCTAATGACCAGTAATGATAATGCCACAGGATATTCTTCTGAAAGAAAATACTGTAGACAGTCAGTGAAGTAATCACTAAATTTCAGGATCACTTCATTACCCAATCAACCAAAGAGCTGGAACAAAATACAGAACATTTTAGAATATATTTTATGGGTGAAGAAATTCCTGCTTCTCTTTATTTTGGTTAGTTGTCTATAATGTCATGGAGGACAGAGAAGAATATTGAGATGATAGAAACCATATGCCAGACATGTCAAACTACATCACATTATTGGTCTGGATTAAGGCATTAATACATTAGCTGGACACTTCTCTTGGAGTTACTGCCTTACTCCTACTGGCAACAATAGGCTAAACTATCTGCCTAATCATTTATCAGAGGCCTTAAAAGGCACACACTGCAAAGCCAGCAAACTCTTGCCAAAATACTCTAACAGAAGGAAATGTCATATGGCATTAAGCACCCCTTAAACTCCACCTCACTACAGGCTGTCTGGAGCACCATGCCGTTGCTTTCAGCAAAAATTGAACACCTTAAATTTTCCCTTAATTCAGTGAAAATACACTCTTTTCTGTACTGACTGTGGTCAACTTGTGAAAATGACTCTAAACTTCATTAAATAAAAAAAGTAAAAAGCCACATATTGTCCCATGCTAATAAGAAAGGGAAAGGTTTCGTTGTAGCTGGTTGTACTCTTACGACACGTTCCTAAGCTGAAAATTATAAAGGTGCAGGTTTTCTCACATCTGAATAGTGTGCAACCTTTCATGAGTTGATGGGATTCTTTACTCATTTTGCAGGATACAGCACTTTAAAAATATATCTCTAAACAACTTTGGATAATTGTCTCTCTCTTTAGAAGTAAAGGATTATATTGGGCAATGAGCTTCACAAGTTGCAAAGGTCCAGAAAACATTGGGCAATCTTCCCTGAATCTTCCTCTGGGCTTAGGAAAAAGAACGGAACAAACCCGTGATTGTTCTGAGAACTGTCTGGAGAAGGAACTGCAAACGTGCAAAGCGTTCTGCCGCTGGTTTGCCAGTTCTAAACAGGACCACATCAGTTAAAGCAGGAATTATTGGTGCAAACTGCTTAACAGGTTGCATTAATTGAGCCAGCAGTTTCCAGTCAGTAAGAACTCGAATGGCAAAAGCATTGAAAAAATCAGTAATGGCATTAAAAACAAAGCTGAGAATGGTCAGTGAAGGGAACTATTATGTCACCTTTGGAGACAGTCCTTCCAGACCCAGAGGTGTGTCATGCTAAAAGGAGAGAGAAGCTACAACTCTGTTCAGTGTACTAGTTTCTGGTTTTAAGGGTGAAAACTTCATTATTGTCCAAAGCTTGACTGCTAATGGAAGGAAAAAGCCATAAATCCTGTCTTGGGCCAGCTCTCTTCCTTGTTGATTTCTGGGTCTGTAGCTTTCTGAAAATGAACAATAAGGTCAGCTTTTTTTTTTTTTTCCTCCAGACAGCAAGCTCTCTCTTTAGAGGGTGGCAAGCAGAAGAAGAGGTACAAGTTGTAGGAGGAATGCAGTATCCTTGTGTCAGTCTCATTTGTTCACCCTGAGGCTTAGCTCAGCACTGACTGAATACACAGCCATTTTCAATCTTGTCTTTCTACTGTCAAGGCTTACATTTATTAAACACTCCTTATATCATTTTCAGAGTTGAATATGAGTTCAAAATGTTCTGCAAACTGCTACACAAAAGGTATTCAAATTACAGGGTCAGGGACTGTATTTTGCCTTATTCCTATTTTGTTGCTTTACTTTTATATTTCATCATTCACAGGGGATATGCACAGGAAAAAAAGACCTGGGAGGCCAGGGACTGAACAAGGGGTGTGAGGGAGTTGAAAACAAGAGCTTGAAGGAGAGCTGGTGGGAAAAAGGGAATGTTGGCTTAACTGGAAGTAGTCCACATTTTGACAGTTCATTTTTGCTGAAAAAAATTTACTGATACATATACATAGAGAGTTACACATATAAATGTGCATGTAAAAATTAAATGGTAATTAAAGCCAAGACAGAAAGATAATTACTTTACCTTCCATCTCTGCTAATTATTTCCTTATGTGCTAGCACACTCAACCCAGGCACTGCACATGTGTGCACTTGTTGACAAAGTCCCAACTGTCAACAGAGAACGATACAGCCCCATGGCCACAACCAAAATGGTTACACCAGCCAATGAAAACATAATTGTGTGCAGCCACTGCCAAATCCCAAGCTGACATGCATCCTGTAGGGTTTCACTGAAGTCAGCAGGGCAGCAGGGTATATTAAATAAGCTGGGCTGCAAGGGTGGTCCAAAGCTGTACTCTGATATGCAGGAACAGCAATGAGGTGCTGAGAGACACTCCTGCTTTTGGGTACAGCTGTATCATTGCCTCACAGCTCAGGAGAAATCCTGGACTGTAGCAGAAGAGACTCCCAAACATGCACAAGGGCTGTTAGAGAGCAATAGCTCTTGGGGACAGTATAAATCATACAAAGATAAATGCTATCCCATCCCTTCTCAGTTTCCTGACAGATTCTCTCAGACTGTACTGTGCACTAACAATTGTATAATACCATTTGTTTTCTCATTCCATATTGCAATACACCAATGCAATCATCCACGTGCCACCTTCTACATGACTGCTGTATGTCACAAGCTGGGGCATTCTATGTTCTTTCACATTATTACTATCTTCTCAAGGCTTTTGGATGAAGGCACAGCTTCAAAATATGCAGCTGTCAATAATTAGAGATTTTTGGATATTACTTCAAGTAGCAGGAAAAATACCCTTTCACACCCAGAAGAGTATGAATAAACAGTTCAGCTCATTCAAGGACTACTGTTGAAAAACTACAAAACAGCAGAATACAATTCAGAATACTTAGTAGTCATGTAAAATTTTAATTGGCTACTTCTTTTCTGACTTGAAAGACTAAATTTCACCTATGATCTGGTTTTTTTTTTTTACTATTGTATACAATGTGGAGCTTTTGGTGTTCAAGACATTCTCCTCTTTCTGTCTGGCTGCTGCCTCTCCCATGATGGGACCTACAGCTTTTCCTTCTGCACAGTCATTGCTGAAACAGCCTGAACACACTCACACCTACCTACAGCCCCCTCAGAAAGGTGCCTGTCAAGGCTTTCCTTCACCCTGTATACTGCCTCCAAGACAATATATTTCAAAATCCCAGGAGTTTGACTCAGCCCAGCTACTCTACAAAAATTCAAAATGGGTTTTTGCCAATCTGTTTTGTAATCCTGGAGTGTACCACCACCTCTGTGAATACTTCTACTCTGCCCCTGCATCATCAGAATGCCAGTGGAAGAGACACATTCCATACTTTGGGGAACTGGCTGCTGACCACTCTTGCTTTAATAGGATGTTGAAATGAATACTGTGTGATAGTCAGTTTAATCATAAATATAATAAGTTTGGTATTTATCAGGATAAATTTTATGCTTATGTATGAAAGTGACACCACAAAAATATCTTCATCACTTTTCAGAATCATTTTCAGAGGGAGAGAAGAAATAAGTACACAATGCAAACAAACCTTTTCTCAAGGACTTCAAAAACATGCAGATGGAAAATTGATCTGATCACTAAGACAGAGAAAAATAGACTATTCTTTGAAGTGCAAAATAATGTAAAATATGGGCAGCCTCAAATTATTTTAGCAACTCTTTAACAAATGTCTCATTTTCCCCTTGAATTTTAGTTTGAAATTTGATCTCTTTATAATAAGTTTTTAAAAAGTGTATTCCCTGAGCTTGAAGCAGTCACATTCATTGTATACAAAACCACTAACTAAGGAATAGTTTTTTTAAGCACATTCAAAAAATATTTTAGCTTTGAGTAGGTGGTAGCTATTAGGAAATTCTTGTTTAACTCCAAAAACAGTATGAGCAGGAAAACAATAGCCCAGAATTGAAAATAAGCACAAATATGAATACTTCATTATTTTTCAATTGAAACACTATTGACTTTTGCTGGAGTCCTGGCTGTCCTCCAGGCCACTTGGAGGACAAATGTGCAGAAAATCTAAAGCAACAAATATTCTCTGAAAAGAATGACATATTTGAGCTGAAGATGTGAAAAGAAAATATTCTGGTTGATGAGAAAACAAAAACACTTTTACCAGGTTAGTCCAAATTACTCAGTGCCAATTGGTAGTTTTTTTCAAAACAAGTCATAATTTGTAACTTTGCGACCTTTAAAAGCAAGAGTAAATTACTTTTTCTTCTCAAAATCTTACTTAGAAGGACAGATTACAATAGCAGCTTCAAATAAGATCTGTTGGAAATATCACAAAGGTCTGCTCATATGACCAATGCATGGTGGCTGGAGTGGGTATTTCTTGAAAAATCTTGAAAATCCAAATGATCTGTTGGAACAGAAAAGCTGATGGGTACTGAAGTTTATACTCAGACCTCTCTTCCATCCCTCTGTAACTCCCACTTTTTTTCCTTATAAACAGTATTAAAAATGAAATTAATAGCCAGGGAGATCAATTATGGTGTTGTAAAATAAAGTGTAAGAAAATTGTATGGGCATGATTTCTCCTCAGCAGCTGCATTCTTGTGTAAACATTGAGCCATTGTTGCTGCCTATTATGACATTTATCACCTCCTCCACATGAGTTTCAGATGTCACTGAGGCTGAAGGCAGTCTTTAAGAATTCTCTGCTTCCTGCCATTCTACACCTGTAAGAAGTGAATGCCATAATCACGAATTTCTGTAAGATCTAAATCTCTCTCGCTTGTTAATCTCAACTCCAAATTGCCATCACTTCTAATTACTGGGAAGGATGGAGTGCACAAAATCACCAATAATTTTGCAAAACATTTCCTTAGCTTTAGGGAAGTTTTTATCTACATTTTTCAGTAAGACTTTCAGTAACTCAGGGCAAATAGATTTCCTTTGCATTTTTCCTGCTTTCCTGTCTTCATCTCTTCCAAGACTATGCTTTTTGTAATGCAACTGCTGCTTTTCAGATTAATTTTTTAAAAAATGTAATAGAGACTAGAACCTTGAAATTTTAATCTCTTTCTCTGCTAGGCTGTTAACTCCTTTGTGGTGAGCACAGAGTTCATTGTCATGCTCATCTCCACACACAAGAAAAAATAATTTTGTGACTATTTTACTTTATAATCCTACATTGAGACTTGAAATTCTGTGAGTTCCAGTCTTGAAAAAACTTCCAACAATCTTTATTATAAACAAGAAATTAGGGTCTTATTCCCCTTACAAGCAAAGGACCACATGTTTAACCACATACACACACAAACACACACCCACGCACACCTGTTCTCTCTTTCTGTATGCAAGACAGACACTCATCATTTTAAAATTAAATTACATTTTTGTCTTCAAATTAAAAAAAGTGATTTCATTGCACCACAATAGCCCACCACATCTGGTTTCAACAGCCCTTCATGTAGTCACACTCAGCAAGGCTCTAAGCACACTACAAAGTAATGAGTCTCAGTAAGGGTAATGCAACATCCACTAGATGAACAGAGCAGCTGTTAAGCACTTGACAATAACTCACAGCAGCCCTGAACATTGGGACCTCTTTTACTGAAGGGGCAAATGTTTCCCAGGACCCTGAGGTTATCCACCTGGGTAGCAACCAGAGAAAAACTGGACAATTTAATGTCCCATGCACCTCCAGCAGTGAAGTACCACTCTACACTATTTATGGCCAAGGAAGGACTGTATGATTCATTGGAGGTTTTTTGTTTGGAGAGGACAGAGAAAGGTCTTTAAAACTGTACTGTAATATCAGCTTTGTTTTTCCAGATGTAATTTGAACCAAATCTCACATATTTCCTTTTAAAATAAAAAAAGAATGCACAGACTGGTAAGTTAAAAAATGTGCCAAACTATTTTTAAAAACTATCCTATTTTTAAAAATCCTCCTGTAACTCTTCATTTACAGGACTCACTCAATTGGAACTTGTTTCTTTTTTTATAATTTCTGTGTATCCTTTTTAAGATTCAGAATAGGATTGAAACAGGCCATCTGATTTTTTTTTCCTTTAACAAGAATTAGCTGTGTAAGGAAGCCCCTTTACCCCTTGAATTAAAACAAATTCTGTAAATGGTAGAACAGATGCACAGAAAGGATATTTGGATGTGACACAACATTCAAGACAAAAATAATATCACTTAACTCGAGATGTTACAAGAAATGAATCCTAGAAAAAGTGTCAAAGAAGTGTCCTGAGTTACAGCAGCTGAGAATTTGATTTGAGGATTAAAATGAGCTATGGGCTACTTTACTGATGCCAAGCACCTCTGGTTCCCAGAAGTCACTGGAAACTGTGGATGCTCAGAAGCAATAAAAAGTAAACCATTGTCTATGATTATTTTTCTGCAGGATGATTTGTATCATGAAATACTATACATTTCCTCAATGTGGCACCTTTCCAGCAACTTTGTCTCTCAGTCTGCTCCTGATTTTATGCCTTATACAAATACATGTTTCTCAGTAGAAGCCAACATTTAAAAACAATAAAGGAATTCCCCTGCTTGAAGAAAGAAAAATCATATGAGAAACTATGATTACTCTTGGGAATGATGGGTTTCACATGACTGTGACAAAATACCACACTGCTGACAACCTTGAGATCCTGAGCTGTGGCAAACAGAAAGAAACCCTCAGACTGCTGCTGTGCTTTGTTCAGACCATGAACCCCATCTTCTACAGGGCTGCAGTCAATTCAGGCACTTTATTAGCATCTATTTATTGCCCTCTCCCCAATGCCTCTTCAGTCTTATTACAGTCTCTTTCCCCTCTTAAACTAATCTCACTAAATGTTATTCCTACATACAGCTCCAAGCCCTGAACCACTTCACTTCCAACACGTTTTCCCAAAAATCAGTAACAGTCTTTCTGTAACACAATAACCAAAACAACATGTAATATTCAAATTCAGATGGGATTTGAGGTAACAGTCAGCAACAGCAGAGGTCATGTTCCAGATCTCCATTTCACAGTCATTTCTTTCAGCATGCACTTGGTTTTTTTTACCCTCTGCTGAGTGCTTGGTTGGTTTTTACAAAATTGAATTACATACTACTGCCCTAATGCCGTATTCTGCTGGACTCTTTTTTTCTAAATTTAACTCAAAACACATTACAAGTAAACAAGACAAAGGAGACACATCTGTGTTATCTATAGAATTAGTCAAAACAGGAGCAGTGAAATCATCTTGTCCTCTTCAGATGGACAAAAAGATTTTTGGGGCCCGTTTGACAGCTTGCTCTTCTGCTCACAAATCAGTGTAATTCTTATTCTCATCACCACCCTGCTTGCCAGAATACATACACCTATCCCTCAGACTCCTCTTAAATTCCTGCTCTCACCTCAGGGTTCCTTCTCCTTCTGAGTTCTGCTGATACTTCAGAAATGTGACGGGATATTAAACAGATAATTTATAGCAGCCTTTCCTATGTTCTATAATAGGCAAGCTGAAGGTATATTTTAACAGTAAGTAAAGAATAAAGAGAATTAAATCATTGCTAATGTCATATCAGTATCAATACATATTTAAAGAAACACTGAATTTATGCAATGATTACTTAATTTATGATTGGTACATACTATAACTGGGGCCAAAAGTTAGGCCACCCAGGAGCAGCGGCTGGTGAGGCATGCAGGGGTCTTTCTTCCCAGCAGGAACACTTGACATAAACATGTTAGTGCTCCACACACAGCATTTATTGTCAATCAAGTTACAGAGTTATTTAATGGTCTTTTTCCTTAACTTCAAAGAATTAAATGGGATGGGGCCAATTTCTCTCAGGAATCACCTCTCTTTCTCCATACCACATCTGTTGTGCTCAGAGGGGGTCCCTCAGGCTGAAAAAGCTCAGGTTTGAACTTGTCATGCTCTAGGATGGTAAGATGTTTCCAGTCATAGGTCAGTCATGGAACTTGCTTCTACACGAGATCAGACAGAGTGAACCTTCTTGCCATGACTTGGTTTATATTTGAGAAATTAAACAGCTTAAAAATCTCTCAAATATTTGTAGAAATTTTGTGTCCACATACCAAAAATACTCTAATGGGCCTAAAATACTCTCATGGGCCTCAAGAGGAATCTAGTAATCTCTTAGAACAAACTATATGCCAGCAGATGTGACTTGAAGAACTCTGCCTCCTTAACTGCCCTGTGGTTGAAGAAAAAGCCAATCCTGAATAACCCATCTGCCTCTGCTGTAGTTAACATACTGCCCTTGACAAGAATCACAAACCAGAGGCTTTCAGGAGCAGAGACAGAGACTAGGGCAAAAATCCAGAGTGCTTTCAACAGAGAAAAACATAGGTCTGGGGCAAAATTTCAGCACAGCTAGAGTGACACACTCAACTGCTTATGCTCAAGATGATCTAACGAAGTGGGCTGAATTACAAAGAGTACAATTCAATTTCTGATACAGACAAGTCCCTGACAGTTCCCCAAACAAAGATTTTTTTAAAGCTGTTGATACAGACAACTGTAATGAGCCAACCTAGAGTGGAGGAAAAAGGAATGTTCTGTCTTCAGAGGAAAAACTGAAACATTATGTTGTTACCGGCAGTGCAGTAACGGATGCCAAAGACAAGAGAGCAGTCACAAGGGAACAAGTTATCACTCTCAATACCCACCTCATTAGTAACTGAGAGAATTGACAGTGCAGAATCACAGTACTTCAGTGCATTGTTTTTCTGGCCAAGATCTTTATAGCACTGAGAAGAAAAAACATTTTGTTTCCAATCAGACCACTGTAAGAACACCAGAGTCTACAAATCATTATTTTTAAAAGAACTTCGTTACCTTCGCCAAATACACATAATTGCATTTGGAATATCCTGGATGCATTTCTTCTGCCTAAATAATAAAAAACAGGAAAGGAAAGTGACATAAAACTTGCATGATGAGATTGATGTGGTCTGCATAATATTTTTAGTCATGCACTACATTTCCTCAAACATCAGACGGAATCATCCCTATTCTGTGTAATGCAATCTGTTTCGTAGCGCTTCAAAAAACCATCAAGAAAACAAGAAAATACAAAACTCAAACCCTAAACCAGGCACATGAGATGCTGATAGTGAACACATAAAAATGTTCTGTACTGCTTGCTCTCCTCTCTCCCCAAGTGCCCTGTAAAAATCTAGGGTCATTCTGTACAAGATCCATTGGATTCATTCACTTACAGTGTAGGCTTAAAGATACTACTATCTCTAGATTATTAATACTTATTTCCACATCAAAGAAATAAGAAAGCAACCATTCACACTGTAATGACTAAAGAACAGTGTTTATCAATTTTACAATTATTTCTCTTCCACAGACTCTTCTAGCTCTGGGTTCACATTTCTTTTCAAATATTCATCTTCTGAAAAGTTCAGGTAATTAAAAAAGTTCAATAATGTATTTTTTTAGAACAAATCAAGGCTATAGAAGCTTGCAAGATGATTAAAACCCTTACTAACTATCTACTAATGAAGAAGCATGTTTTAATCGAAAAACAGCTTCTGGGAGGGAAAAATTACATCAGTGAAATTTATAGTAGCTGTAATCCTTGGACCAAAACAATGCTGCTTTCACCACAACTGTGTATAATCAAACAACTGAAAAAGAAACCCAAACTGTTGTCTTTTAGACAGTAATTTGATTTTTGTTGCTGAAGATGACTTAAAACCACAGTCACACTGCAGCCAACCACAGAATGCCCTGAAGCTAAAGCAAATGTTTCAAATTATTTCTACCACTTTTGGAATTTGACCTTCAAGATAAAATCTCTTAAACTGGGAAGATGGTAATATATTGTACTGTCCAAAATTCAGGAGATCATTCAATCTTTAAACAGACTAAGAACTCAGAAAAGAAGCACTTTTGATAGTGAGGAAAATATGCCTGCCCAATTTATTTGAAAAACCTTCTCAAAGTAATTGTAATGATAGAAGTTTATGCTTTGAATTCAGCCATGTGAAAAACCTGTATGCTTTTGAGCTCCAGAAGCAGAAATGCTTCATATGGAAAGCACCAAAAGATAGATTTATTTTATTCATGTGGTGTTTTCTCATAACTCTGTTCAAATAGAATGCCCAGGAACATGGACATATATGACAGAGCTTTCTTCTCTACTTCCCTACAAAAACCACTTCATCTCCACAAATAGGAAAGGCTTCTACTGAATTTTCTACTGAAATTCGATGGAAAAACGTTTCAGATCAGAAAAAAGAGAAGCATCACAATGTCAAAGTTTTCCTTTCCTATGTCAACCCTCTTGAAGAAACAGACAAATCAGCAACTATCACTGTGGTTCACTTGTTTCAACAGCATATGTAACTGATCTATATCCATATCACATCAATTCAGTAACTATTAACCATGGCAATTAACTGGAGAATTTCCTGAAACTAAATAAAGAAAAGAAAGGTGCTAACCACTCATATCCAAACTAATTTTAAAACTGAAAACAAAAAAAATATTTTAATAGAAAGCTCAGTGGTGTTTAGAAGAGCCTTGAATTTATAGCTACTGTACACAGTTTGTTGAACAGACATCTTGACACTATTCATGTATAACAGCCACACAGGAAAACCCTTGGCTAGGACTTACCTTAAGGAAATTCTGCAATGCTTCTTCTACTGTTGAAGTTGGTGGAGTCCCAAAGAGAGCAGCAGCTACTTTCTTTTCAAGCCAAGACAACTGAGCTACCTAGAATTAAAAAAAAAAAAAAAAAAAAGGAAAGGTCAGATTTCTTAGAGGTGCTTCTCAGTTTTGCAGTAAATGCTGTCTTTCATATTGTACTATCTGCACAACATATTTTGGAAAGGCAGCTGTAAAGGAATGCTTTATAGCTGTCTATTTGGCAGCTCAAAGCAGTCTTCCAGATTTTGGAGTCATGACTAAACACCAACGTCCTCAATATAAGATTTCTCCCATGTTAAAAGTTTAAAGTACACTTTAGGTTTCATAGCATCTTGCCTTTTATAAAAACCTAAGGCTAGAAATAGTGCTTGAAACCTGTTAAGGTTTCCATGAGACAGCTTTGCATAACAATCTATGCACTTGACTACTTTCCTACGATAGGAAAAGCTTTTGCTGCAGTAAAAATGTGAGGTTTTTTTGGAGCTTGTATAACAAGTTCATTTATTACAGAGAAGCTGGTGACAACCACTGCTAAGAAATAGGCTTAATTTTTAGCTCTTCCAATCTGACAAATAACACTTGCCAGTGACCTCATTTCAGGAAGATGAGCTGCTATAAAAGGACTTTAGGGAACTGTCATATTGCCACATAATGCACATGATATTTTCCCTTACATACACTGATGCCTGACAGAAACTGCTTTGGTTACTGCCATAAGGTATTTGGCTCCATCACCCAACCCTCACATCTCTAGCAAAGGATGGAGTTGCTAAGAAATGCAATGTGAAAGAAGAGCCTGTTTAAGTGGAGGAGTGAAGCCACTGTCCTTTGGACACTTCTACCAGTCTGTGAAGAAAAGTCAGGACTTTTTTTCTTCACATCAGTATTTGAACCACAGTACTGATGGCTCCTGTCACAGAGTAGATGAGTCAAAAATGGTGAAAAAGAAGGTTCTGTATTTTCTGGCCTGATCTATGCAGAGGCAACACAGAGAAGAGGCACACACAGGCAAAGAAAAAGAGTCTCTCATGAGAGACTTGGAGATGAAATACAAATCACACAGGGATATCTATTTCTCAGAAGGAGCTGCAATTCAAATAACAGGGTTCAGCCTTGAAGTCAAGTCTCTCCTACTGCTATAAAAGTTAAAATGATTTTGCTTGGTTTTCGATTTTTCCTGCCTCATTCCCTGGCTTCTCAATATTCTGCAGGGCTGTTGCTGCCCCCACTATCAGCTCTACCTATATCCAGCAATTATCTAGTAGATGTCAGTTAATAATTGTAAAATACAAGAATCCACTCTCTCATAACTACGCAAAATACCAACCAGAATGCTTCTCCTTTGAACAAACATCAAGTTCTATCTACTTCTTCTTGCAAACTGCCCTAAAAATACCATTCCAAAGACTAGAAATACAGCTCAGCACCCAACAGGAAAACACACAGGATCATGTTTTCCCATCTGGCCCCAATGTCTCTAGCTACACAAGAGCAGCATTGCTTGGAGATAGAAGGCATCCTGGTCAAGTCTTGTTAGCTGCTCAGCAGTGTCCCTACACCTTATTTGTTACATGTTGTCAGTAAGTGTCTCACACAAAAGCACTAAAAATTATAACCCAGAGAGAAACGATATTACAAAAATAAAGCTATTGTTTTCACTCCCTTTCATATATCTCGCTCTCCAAGCTTCTTCTAAGAACATAAAGTGTTTTTTTTCAAAACCTCTCCAGCAATCACGGAGTTCTTACTCATTGAAGCAACAAGATGTTGCTGCCCCTGCAGTGCTTTCCCACTGTGTTACAAACTGCAGCATGCAGCTTAAAACTTCTAATTGTAGGTATGTATATAATTTCCTTCCCCATTTAATTTCTTTCATTCTTGTATAGTTTCTGAGACATATTCTGCAAGTTATTAAAAGACTTCTTTCCAAAGTGCTGTTTCCTTTGCATCAATCTACTGTTGCCTTGTCCTCTCTTCTTTTGGAAGAGGAAGGGGGTTTCTGTGTTTCTAGGTCCATCACGTCAAGAGGGAGGAAGAGAGGAGGTAAAAAAAAAAGGAATGTATTACACTGTTTTCTGCAAGAACACACAATTCCCTGGAGATACACACTGCACAGATACAATTACCACACTCATGTCACTGTTATGCAATAGTGAGGAAACAAAATTGCAGTTTTTCCATGCGGAGTTATAATTAACTATTGAAAACACAAGTTCTTCCTGGCAGTTACTTTATTTTCTTATGAGATTTAATCAGAACTGATTTACTGAGGGTTTAGTCTTTATTTTGTCTGGCTTGGGTGCTGTTTTGCACTACTCAACCTTTTAAAAAGCCCAAACATATATGCAGTTGGCCATTTTTATTTCACAAATCCCATCAAGCTAAAACAATGTTTAAAAGTGAAATGCATGTAAGGGCATTCACAAAAAACCACCCACACTGAAAGGAGGTTGTAGGAGGTTGTTCAATTTCTCTTCTCCCAGGTAACAAGTGATGGGATCAGAGGAAATGGCACCAAAGGGGAAGTTTGGACTGGATCTTAGGAAAATTTCCTTTACTGAAAGGGTGGTCAAGCACTGGAATAGGCTGCCCAAGGAAGTGATATAATCACCTCCCTGAAAGTGTTCAAAGACGTGAGTGAGGCACTTGGGGACACGGGTTAGTGGTGAACAGGAAGTGCTGGGTTAACAGTTGAACTTGATCTCAAGTGGTCTTTTCCAACCTTAATGACTATGATTCTACGGCAATAGTGAAGTTTTTTCAATGTGCACTCTATCCAGCATTTTACTTTTTGACTATTCCAGAAACAATCTGAGAGTTCTGTAAGTTCTGTGAGAGTTCTGATAGTTTCAGCAGTCAGACTTCTATGCTACTGGCTTGATGAATTTGTTGCAGGAACTCTAGCCTTCCATATATGAAGTGCCTGGTTCACACAAGTTCTCCAGGTTTCTTGCATGCTCAATACAGAGAGGCACTTCCATCAGGCAATTCCTCTTCACCTACATTAGCCTGGGATGAGCACTCCTGTCTTTCTTTTCTTTCTTTCCTTCAACTACAAAAGGAGCACAGACCCCGGGGATAGCTAAAGGCAGCTGAGGTGAATCTCATCACAGCAGCTCTAACTGTGCCCCACCTGAGTCTGTCTGCATGCCTCTACGGCTGAAGTGGGACAAATGTAAAAGACCTGTTATATGCAACACAAAATTGTGTCCCAGAGCAATAATGAACAGGAAATTACACCCTTCCCCTAAATGCACACAAGCAAAGTCTTTAATTTGAAATAACTTTATTTGAGTAACTCTTACACCATGTTCAATGAAATGGAAACCTCATTCCTACTGTACCAAGTTATTAACCAGTCTCTGTCTGTGAGCAAGCACAGGGAACAGAACCCTGGGTGTAGCATGCTCTAGTGTAGTGCAGAACAGTGTAGTGTAGAACTGTCAAGGTTACCCCAGTGGTGCAAAGTGTATCTGGAGGTCCATACAAAACCAAGTATAAAGAGATGGTAACTGTCATCAACTACAGCAGAACCATGATTTCACTTCCAAGAGTAGTAGAGTGTAGCAGGTAATAAGGCAAAAAGCTACTGTTGCAAGTAATAGCTACAACAACAACAACAACAAAATTAAGGAAGGAAGATTGGTATTGCCTTACAGATGATTTCCAAATGTTAAGTGAGTTTTGGTTTTTTAGGTCTCCTAAACCCTGATGTCAGTCCTGCCCGAAGCCTGAAAATTCAGAGAAGCACTGCAAGGAACACTGTTTCCACAGAATATCAGGTTTTAATGTACTGGGTCACTCAGGGAACATCACTCCCCAGCTGCCATGCATAAGGAGAGCTAGTCCCACCCACTCAAGAGCAACAAACCTGAGGAACCATCAGCCAACTCCTGATCTCCCTTAGAGCTGAAGGGTCATCCTGACAGCCTGGCCTTTGCCAAGGAGAGGAGGCTATTCTGTAGTATCCCAGAGCAAAGAGAGATGCTTGTCTCAACCAAACTCTCCTACAGATCTGTCAACGAGCTGTCATCCATTTATTCTACCAAAAATCTCTCTTATATCCAAGGATGGAAGGAAAGCACTCCTAGAGTTAAACTGCAGCTGAACTTTGAATTTATACTCGGCACTCTTCCATCAGGCCTCCTGTATCTCTGAGGGCCAAGGCAAAAAATGTGATTCTCCCCTAAATACTGGGAAAATTAATTTCAAAATATCCCTTTCTCTTCCTTAGCCTAAGATCAGTAAAAATCATATATATGTGTACACTGAAACACTGCCTGGAATTTTGTCTTCTGTTTGTTTTTTATGAGAAGCAAACCCTGCCCACTGACAGCTCCTTTCAAATTCCAGGATCTTGGTAGGAAGGAAACTAATCTGCCTGAATTGAAAAGCCATCCAGGGATGACTTTCAGCCCCAAAGGACATCCTCTTCCAATGCTTCTTTGCTAATAGCTCACTGAAGACATATCACACAACTGTCTTCCATAAAGGCAAATCACACCATTCATCCAGCTTCAGTAAAATCTTAAAGGCACCTAATTAAATACCCCCAGAGAGTTCCTTTTTCATTACAATGTAGTAATGCAAAACTGTATTAAATCATTTTGCAGTGTTTTGATTTCTGGAAGAGATTAAGTAACTGGACACCAATTTTGAAATACTGGTTTCCAACAAAAATACTCTCTTTCTTGCCAGCTGAGGAACCTGGACAATCTGCACAGGCATTTAGGTATTTATCCAACTTGAACTGGGTAAGAGAAGCCCACTTAGCACACAAAGGAACTGGATCAGTTTGTTCCCTGATGTAACCCAAACAGATACTGGGATACACCAGAGACAAATCCAAAACATGGCATGTAACCTGCAGAAAGAAAATCCCAGGAGATCTAATTTTTAACACACTACTAACACAATTTATCGGGGTGTCTGATCCAGTTTCACAAGTACTGGATGCTAGCTATTCTGTGCCTGTCCTGAAATGACAAGTAGACTTAAGTCTTAACTAGATAGTTTTATAAGCTATTTGAAACATTAAACACTTAACCTCCCACCTTCCACCCGCAAACATACAATTATAAAGAATTATCAGATAATTGTGCCCAAAGCTTTAAGAAAATAGTTCTTATATACCATGCACCACAGATCCATTCATTTCTTGTATAAACAGCAGGTCTCACAGGCAAAATTTTGCCCACCATGACATCTTTGAAATGACTGGTGAAAATCTTGTCTATCTGATTGTGATACCAGTAGTCATTTTCTAACAGAGCTGATGGGACTCTATGATCCTCCTCTTTTGTACAGCTCTACTGACTTTATAATGGTAAGAGAAATAAGAAACAGCAAAAACTGATTTTTAGACAAGGTAGTATACAGCTGTCATTGGCTCTGCATCACAGACAAACCTCAGCTGCTGTGAGGCAGTGAAAACCCAGCTCATCCTTTCTGCTGGAAGGTGCTATGACACCTTGCATCAGCTTCATTTCTGGCACAGCAAGGATAACTGCTGAGTGAGAAACTTGGCAGGGCTGTACCACTGCTCCTTGCAAAGGCATGCACTACACTGAGGAAGGTGGTAAATGGCAGCCAGGCCAGATTAAACTTTACAAATTAAATAGCTTTTACTAGTACAGCATGCAGTCTTTGCATATAGATTCAGCCTTCAATAAATCTGCATTTATCTCCACTGACATCTAATCCAAGGGTGAAAGGACTGACAGTTGGACATGATGATCTTGAAAGTCTCTTCTAACACTGATAGTTCTATGATTCTATACTTTTTACCTCAAAGTCTTTTGGACGGATTTTCATTTGTGAAAATGAACTGCAACCCCGAGTTACACTTGAAGCCTCCCCATTTACAGTATCTTATGCAATTCCTATTTGTCATCCAAAAAAAGGGTATGCTAGACAATAGTAATAAGATCCCCTAACATTAAATGGGAGTGAATGGGAAATACCTGACTGTACTAGGAAGACTTAAGTACATCAGATTTCACAAAACTGCTACCAAAGCCTATAAAATATCAAAAACTTGTTATCTTTTTTAAATACACTGCTTCAGTAAAAGAATATGTGAAGAAAATTAGACAAAAATACCCTTGGAAGCAATACCTAGGAAAGAACAAATATTGTGGCCAATCCTAACTTGATCCCAAAGTCACCTAGACTAAATGTAAAAACTAACCTTCCTGTCTGAATCATCCCTTTTCTGCTTTAATTCTCTCACACTGAACAACATCCTCCCAGCTTCAACAAGAGTGAGACTGAACAATAAAAACAGAGCATCTAAGAGGAGCATTATCACTCCAGCTACAGGTACTGAGTGACAAAGGAATTTTTCAACACTCCATCATAATCTCTACTCTGACAAAGTATTTGGAATCAATGCCATAGCCAACAGTCCTCTTTTGGGATAATTACCACAGCATGAAACTTCACAGTCTGTAGAACAGGAGCAAGGAATGTGGCTTATCTTCCACAAGCTCCTACGACTACCTAGATCACATGCATGGCCAAACCCTGGGTTAGTGGATCAGCACAGAAACCACTTCACTCTGATAAAACTAGTGAGGATATTACCACTAACCTATTTTACCCTATCACTGGGCTAGAGTAAAAACTAGTAATGCCTCAAAACTAATGTTTCCAAATGACCTCATCTTGCTACTGGAAGTGTGCAAAGACAGTAAGTTTTTCAGAGCTGACAGCCCCAGAAGTTGACCAAGATGTTATTCAGTCCTACACTTGCATTTATTTAGAGTACAAAAATCTGTTCTGTGTATTTCAGGTTACTCTTTTGTCATGGTAGTCACAGAAGACAAGAATTAAGAAAAAAAGCAACAGAAATCTGAAACCAATCCTTACATATTTCAGTGGCTAATCTGTTTAGGTAGATTGTTCACTTAAATAAATGCAGGTCAGGTCATAACCTAAAGCAAAATGCTAATCTATGGTTTCAATGCTTAGTAAGGAAGCCCTGCATGGATGTTGCAAGTGTGGGATATGAACTTGTAATGATACAGTACAACACACCATGTGTATTATTCAGTCAGGAAGTGGTGATAATCACAAAAATGAAACAAGAGTAAAAAAAAAAAAAAAAAAAAAAAGTGCAATAAGAACAAAGTGAGGTATACTGAGATGGTGTGTTTCCAAAAAGCAGCAGCTCACATAAGAAATAAGCCATGAAAAACATCTGGGAGCATTTGGCATAAATGGAAGCTGCAGTTAGCTGTTGGGCACAGCACAGTATAAAAATGCTTAAGGAATCATTGGTGAGAGAGACGCTTCTCAGAGGCAGGACAGCAGGCATACTATAGGGCCATCTTCAGCAACTTATTTTTGCTAATTATTTTGCTAACTTATTATAGCTAATGCTGATATTCAAGAGTACACTGTGACAAAAAGCAAAAAGCCAAGTTCTTTGAAAAAGCTGGTGTCATTCCTTATTGAAATCAATAGAGGAAAAACATGGTTGCTGAAAGCTCTTTGAAAGTTAAATATATGAACTGAAAAACTGCTGAAAGATTACTTTGCATTAAGTCCTGTTGCAGATAAAGACCAAGTCTGCAATGTGTCACAGCAAATGCCTCTCTCCAGTTTGCAGGCACTTTGTAGTGACTCGCATTGGAAGTATCCAAAAGAAAAATGCTTGGCTGGAATTCACTGTGCATTAGCAGTCATTATTCTGAGAATACTCACAGTGATCTTTTACAGCATAGACAATGCAAGAATGTTTTCTTCCAACAACAGATTCCTCAAAGCACTAAAGATGAACCAGTACAGACAGCCAGCTGAGCCCTCAAAGATGTGGATTACCAAAAAGACTCTCTTACTAAACTCTCCTCAATAACTCTATTAAAACACAAGCACAGTTTTTCTAAAAAAATTATTAACAGTTAATCTTGTAAACAAATTATTTTATTTTTTCATATATGAGTACTTATCATTACAGAATCTACTACAATCTAATCTAATCTTTATAAAATATAAATAAAAATATATAACTAAAACAATCTTTAAAAGCACCTGTTGTACTGGTATGACACAAATTGCATCTCTTGCAAAGCTCATTGGTGAATTACAGATTTTTATGCATGAATATTTTTTGGACATTCCCTTGGAATTTACCAAGCCTGTATGCTAGCCTTGCTGCCACAGACATAATCCTGCAGCATGCAAGTGCCTTTAACTTAAGTTATAGATGGGAAATAAAGTTACCACTAGGCTATGTTACCAGCCCAGGTTCACCCAGAAAGTGTGTGGCAGAACAAAGAAGTGAACTCAAGAGGTCATCCTTCCTCCCTTCCAAATATCAGTTACTTTTCATTCATTCATTCATTCATTCATTCATTCATTCATTCATTCATTCATTCAGATAAAAAACCTGAACACAACAATGAGGGCCATACAAGCACAGCTTACCTAATTTCATTGCTGGAATGGTCAGCTGTGAGCATCATGCATCGGGTAGTGAATTCAGGAAGTGTAAATGTCTGCTTCATTTAGCTCAAAACATCTACTTAAATAAACACCTACTTTGTCTTAAGTCCCACAATTTAATCATCATTTTTAGTATACTCAATTCATATGTTAGATAAATAAAACACAACTTACTGAATAGCACCATCTTCCATTTAGGTAATATAAAAAGGGATCTTGAGGCTTAAGTTCAATTGCCTTGTCTAGGTGCTCCTATTGGAAAGAAAATTAGTATCACTTTAGATGTTTGCTTGGCAAGTGCGTTTACATTCTAAGTAGTTTGCTGCAAGTCAGAAACAAATTTAGAAATTCTCTTCTGCTTGTAATGGTCTTCTAACAACCTAAAAATATTTTAAGTAGCAAATCCCTTCCTCATGGAGGGAAACCACAAAATTATTTAGCAACATTGCACACAATGCAAGAAGGCGTGCGGTATTTAGATCATGACTAAATAACTCTAAAGTTCAGTCAAATAATTCAAGAACTTTTGTCTTAAAAAGGCAACAACTTCAGTTAAATTCATTTCATTTACAGTCAGTATTAGGAAACTGTCACAGATCAAATCAGTGAGGAAGCAACTATTCTTGAATAGATTTTACATGCCAGTGCCCATTACTGAAGCATAGTTCCTTCCACCTTGGAATGTGACTGCCCCATTGAAATGGTAGTTGACACAACCAACTGTTTTTATAAGGTGAAATGCAGAAAATAAAATGTTCTGTTTATAGTGAAACTACAAAACCTATAAAGGTCCTTCTTCCAAAACCATTTTCATTTCTGGTCATGAATAACTTTATTTCTCTCTTTAATTTACCAAAGAAAGCTCTTATTGCTCAACCTGAGTTGGAAGAAAAAATAAATATTTCAGCCCTACCCTTTGCCTCTCAAAATAAATTTCATTCAAACATTTCTTCCCCCCCTCCCCATCTGTCTCTCTAATTAAGCCAGTCACAAAAGCATTTGACTTACACATGTAAGAGAGACTATTATATTATCATATCCACAAGCTATTCAGATAGGAGCTATGTTTTCGTACTACTATTTTTCCCAAACCAAGAGATTTCAGAATTTACTTGTGAGGAGGAAAACCTCCCTGAAACGGCTCCTGCTCACACGGTGGACTCTTTTAAAACTCCATCCTTGAACAGCTGCAGCACTTGTGTTATTTGTCATTTCCCCTTGGTTCCCAGCTCGTCCCAGTGCTCAGGGCTCAGCCTGCCTGGCACAGCTCAATGTAATTAATGCTCTCTCCCGCCACACTCCAATCCTAACACGGACACGATGTGAGAGGAGCCCATCCCAGGCATTCCCCAGGGAATGGAACGTGTCTGTTGCCTTTCACTGTCACCCAGAAAGGGGGGACGCCAGCTTGGAGGGCAAGGGATGGATGGAAAGTGTCTAAGCAATGCTGAGACAAGGAGGGGGAGAGCAGCACATGGAACACAAACAGCTAACTCTAAAAAACACAGTTACCTTTGCGTGGACAGCGTTAAAACAAACACTACTTAATTGCAACATGAAGGATGACTGCAGAACTGTGTTAGTTCATCACTTACTATTTCATATGTTTTGATTTTTCTAAACAGAATCGTTATTGCCTTTCCTCCCCCCTTTGACTACAAAGGAAATCAGAAATCTTAATGCTGTTTCCCAGAATCCTACCTCGATTCTTATATTTTTGCAAGCATATAATTTATTTGCATACATAACAATAACCTTTTTGATTTAACTTCAGCACCAAAATAGATCTGTGAGGCTGAATTGCTGTGTTGGAAAAACCTGTCTTTGACACTATATAAGGAAATAACTTAAAGGAATAGCTTAAAAAAACCAACCCCAAATCCTACAAAAACATACCTTAAAGAGATAACCATTCCTGATTTTGTTTTGTACACTTTCAAACTGAGACATATAGCCACACATAATTGCAAACCTGAGAGGGGAAAAGAAAAACACACACACATACTTTTTGTGATTTAAATAAACCTTTGAATCAAATTACAAAATATTTCAATACCTAATGCACACATTTACACCTGTTTTGTTTCCATCTGGATGTCTGGATGGAAGTTTGGCATGAGCTATACGTATTCAGGAACAGACAGAAACACAAACCAAAACAAAACAATGGAAACAAGGAGAAGTTTAAACGATGCTATTTGGGTTGTCAGTTAAGTAAAAAATCAGATTTCTCCTCCAAAACGTCAGCCATTTAGTTCAGAGTGTGACACTTCCTGACTGGCTCTACCACTGAATAGCAGTTTACCTTGACACTTTGTGCTCTGCACTTCACAGGGAACGTCATCACCACCAGCTGCAGAACTTCACCCACAAAGGCAAAAGCTTGAGGTGTGCCCAGTAGGAAGCTGCCCACACCTCAGAAACATTCACAGTTGCCTTCTACCCTTCTCAAGCACCCCAGTGCATTCCTGCACTTCAGACATCCTTCTAGTATCTTTAAAATTTAAAACATACACACGCATTCTGCTCTAACAGGATCACTCCTGCTATTACTGGATATCTATTGCTAAGATTATTATTATTTCTATCATTATTATTATTATTATTATCATCATAAAGTGGGGACACTGAGTGGTAAAAGAAATGTGAGATAATTAATTTCTATAAAATATTTGTATTGTTAAGGAGGTATAAGTGAAAATACTTTCAGCAGTAAATCTACAAATATTCAGACCTCCTAAGCAACACTAGTATGTTATTGACACTCTACCTAAATTTCTATTGCTTTCTTCTTATTTCTTCAAGTTATAGAACCTCTATGCATAAGGAATTTCTTGCACAGATATCAACTGTAGTTTCCTTGGACCTATTTTCATTGATATTAAGACAATTTTGCACCTCTGTATAAAATTAACAGAACCACCAAAGAAACAGTTAAGCAGCAAAACCTCATGTAGATTATTTTTCTATTATTTTTCAGAATTTTGCTTTTTTAATCAAACATTTTACAATGCAACACCAAATGAAAATAAAAAATAATCCTAAAAGAGGAAAATCAAGTTGAAGTCCAGAGGAAAACATGAGTTATGCAAGAAGCTTACTGAGTTATGGTAACACAACCACCATCTGTATGGCACGCACAGTTTTTAAGCTCTATTAAACATCAGCTTCCTTGAATTTCTTTATATAATGTCATTATTCAAGCTCCAGTAAATCCTCATTAAAATGTCATTGCTAACACAACCCAAGATATTTTATTCCTTACAGTTACACCTAATGGTTTTAAGTTAGAAATGCTCATGCTACAGGTTGTTGTGTTTTTTGTTCAGTGAGCGTTCCCAGGTAAGGCAGAGTCAGCAGAACAGCAGCTGAGTTTGTGAGAGCCCCAGACAGACTGACAGACACTTGAGCAGGTGTTTGTTGTTACCAAGGTGCACTGGGCAATGGCAGCACCGCTGCTCTGACAGAGCTGCAGCCAGAGCGCCTTTCCTATGGGAATGAGCTGCAGCTGAGGCAAAAGGCAAGGGGTGGGGGTCAGGAAAGTTCAGGTATTTAGAAAGAGGGGGGAGGTAGTGAAAACTTTATTAGGGTTAAGCGACTCAGGCAACATTGCCCCTATTCCCTTCGCTCATTAAGTACTAATCAGATAAACTCAGCATACCATAGCTAAACGGATTGCTGCTACAAAAGAAAACAATGAAAAGCGAACAAGCTAATCCAGCATCTTGCAGTATTTCCCTGTCTGTGCGTGACAAGAAAGAGGGCCTTAGTTTAAACTAGTTCAAAGAAAAACTTCTACTTACAGCTAAAATCTCTTGGGAGGGAAATCCCAATGAAATTTTCACCGAATTAAAAGTAAGCTAACCTACTAACTTTAAATACCTATTATTTTTCCAAGGAAAAAAAATAAAAATCTCTTTCATGTCTTTATGGTTTTTAATTTCTTATTTTTTTTTATTTTATACTTTTGAAATGGGCTAGACAGCCAATTGATAAAAATAATAATTTAATTCTTGAAATTCTATGGCATTTTGGATATTGATTTCATTTCTAAAATTTCTAATTTCTAGTTTTCTAATTTCTAACCCCCAAGCAAAACAAAAAAGGTGTCCTTTCTTTCCTGAAAAGAATTTTTACACATTCTAAATAATTTTCAAAGAGTTTAAAACACAAGGAAAACTTTTATTTTCAATGGTGCAAAGGATGTCAATCATCAAATGGTCTGTGTTGGAAGGGACCTTGAAGATGGAGTTTCAACCCCTCTGCCATGGGCAGGGACATCTTCCACTAGACCAGGTTGCTCAAAGCCCCATCCAGCCTGGCCTTGAACACCTCCAAGGATGTCCATTCCCTGGGCAATCTGTTCCAGTGCCTCACCACTCTCTTGGTGAAGAAAATGACCAAAGAAAATGAGGCAGGGAGTAACTAGAAACACTTCCATGTGGTTCCTGCCGTTGTTTTCACGGCCCCGGCGCTCCCTGGTCACCTGCCCCATCTCGTGGTGACAGGGGGAATACTAAAGAGATGCTCACACAATAACATGCAGCTATCTAATGAAATGGGTAAAAAGCACACGTCTGTTCCAAGTGCAGGCGATGCTGGTTCTCTGCACAGCCATTACCTCCCTCACACCCTTCGAATATCAGAGTACGGCTTTTACAGAGCTTGCACAGAGAAAAATAAAGAGGAAATCGTATCAGCAAAGAGCTGCCAGGAATGACCTATATGCTGAGCTGATGTTACTCCTGGGTAAGGTAAAAAAAGCCCCAGACTCATTAATCTAGATAAACACAACTATAATTACCCCATTAAGACAGACAGAGTACTTCGGTTGGTGTAAAAAATGTTATTCCCAGATGGAAGAAAAATTACTGACCACAGTGTAGAAGCATATGATTAATCACCACAATTAACAAACCTTTATTAAGCATAAACACAATCAAACAAACTCAATATAACAGGCCAGCACCATGTTCCTCTGTTACAAATGATGTCCTGAAACTCAGACTTGCAACAAACTCTAGCTGACAGAGATGGAAGCCAAGTACCTATCTAGCCCTCCCACAGAAGGTCCTGATCAAAGTGAATTAACATTTTCCCTTTTGGTGCTACAGGATTTCTATTCTGTATTCAGGCCAGGCAAAACTGTAAGGGGCATATCTTACCTATTGCAAAAAAAGAGAGAAGCAGGTTGATCCAATAATTTTATCAAGCCAATTTGAATTTTAATATCAAAAATTATACCAACACTTCAGACTCTGTCATCCAGCTTATTCTACATGAGATAGATTTACAGAAAAGATTCTGAAGTCTCAAATGAAGGTTAAGCCCCACTAGGGCATTTAAATACAGCATTATTTATCTTTTCCCTGATAAATTTCACATGGCCAAAATCAGAAACAACATGCACCTTCCCAGACTTGTTCCTTCCTGTTCTATATACCCTTTTATATATCCCAAATTTAAAAAATCCTTTTATGTCATGTAGACTTTGGAAATGTGTGAGTACAGGGCTTACATTTAGAAATCTAGATCTCTATTTTAGCATCCCAGTATCAATAGGAAAGAAAAATGTCGAATTTTGTTAATTGTATCTGACAAAACTTTGCAAATGGGAGGAGAGTTTGTGATATTTACCACCACCAAAGTTAATTCATGTGTTTCATAACTGTTTCTCACTCCCTCCTCCTTATCTGAGAAATATTTAATGTGTAAAGTAGTGTGAGCAAAGGCCAACACGTGGGCAGCACACAAGAGGCCCAGTGAAAATAAAGTTCATTTCCATTCCAGTTCTAAATGTGTTCTTGCATCTCCCCATTTCTGCATGGCTCAGTTCTGTGCATGCCATCTTATTTTTTAGCCCCCAACTTCCTCATTCACCAGTTTCACCCACTTACATATTCTGACAGTCTCTGCAATGCAGTGAGACCCACAGGATTTCTTTTTGACATGATTTCAATGAGATACCAATTACTATGTAGGGAGATTTTGCAACTTAAATTACTGATTATGATCCCTGTTGCATTGCCCTTCCTGAGATCCCAGTTTTGCACACTTCATATTGTATCACTTTGCTACCAAGATATTTAATCTACAAAAATGCATCTGACACAAAGTTTCCCTGGAAAGGTAAAGTATTGGTTTGATATGATCAGCCTCATGGGGATATGGAAGCAGTGGCTGAGAATGTCTAAGACTGCCAACACACCGAGTAAGCTGTGCCAAGGTGCAAAGTGAAGTGTTTAGGTGATTCTTTGTTTGCAGAGACTTTTTTGTTAATGGGGATTTCATTTCCCTTTCCTTCTTCTTGGAATATAACTGAGTCTACACTGTAGAAATTGGCAGAAATATACTTCTCATATTAAAAATTCACCAGAGCATTGAAGCTGAGCTCCAGGGAAATATCAGATGTAGCAAACACTTGTGTAGGTAACACTTGCAAAAATATGAGAAACAAACCCCTATTTTGGTTTAAAAAACCTCAAAGGTAAAGGCATTAAGAACTCTGGCTTAATTTATTGCAACACATGCAGTACCAAATCAAGGGAAAATGCTGCTGCTGATGTGTATTCACAGAAGTTCACTACCAAAACATGTAGATGTCATATTCTGCAGTCCTTAGGCTGTGAAACCCACAACTGTGTTAAATTCCTATGTCCAGAAATTTAACTTTTCTTTGTATAACAGACAGTTGTTACAGATGGAAATACAGCCTTGAAGAAATTAACAGGATAGTCTTCACAAGTGTAGAAACAGAGTGAAAGAATAGCTTTCAGAGACAGCAACACAACAATGCTCCTTGACAGAAATGTAATAGGGATCATTAGGTTGTCAGAATTATTTCCTTGTGACCATTCTAGCAAAAAGTTTGTAGTAAACAGATCTTTTCACATCTCAAACCTTCCTCCTTTGCTCTTGCATGAGTATGCTGCAGTGTTTCACTGATCCATTTACTTCAGGAAAATTTACAGCTTTTGAGAAATGGCTTCTGGATTTGAAATTGTAAATGATTAAAAAAAAAACCAATTATGTAATTCAAAGATTACTGACTAAGATTACACATAATTAAGAACAAAGATTGCTGTAAAATTTCTTTGATCTTTCCATGAATCAAATACAAGGCAAACAACTACTAGCTGGAAACTTTGTATTTCTGCACAAACTATCAATTCCTGAAAAATCCAACTTGCATGATAGATTCTTGTCGCTTTCAAGCTATCTGCCCTTATCTAAGCTTAAATAACAAGGTAACAAGGATTTAGTCAGAAAAAGGTGATGATTTAATTTTAAAAGTTCTTGGTAGTATGACCATACCCTACAAGATATTCCAAAAGTTTGAAGAGTTTTGTTTCACTGGAGAATTTTTTTAATGCCATTACACCTTACAAACCGACAAATTATCTGTTAGAATCCTATTACTGAGATGGAATGTTCACTTTTTGTGGGAAGTTTATAAAATCACCAAAATACTTGAATGACGATGATTATTCCTGTCCTCAATGAAACCAACCTGTACTACTCTTCTGGAGTGTTGCCTGCCAGTGAGAGACTGTTCCTAAGCTCTGGAATCCACTTCCATGCAAAACCCAGGGCTTGTGAAAATATCTGTGCTTCTGATTAACACTCACACACATGACAGAGAAAACTCCTGGTGTGCTCACCAAGAGGTGGTGTGCTCAGGAGGTGTCTTCCCTTAAAGCTACTGGGTTTCCTCTTGCTAACTTCACTTGCACCTAAATGAGACATCTGTATGACTCCCATTAACAGGTGAGTTCCAGAGAGTAACAGAAACTCAAGAGCAGCACCAAGTTTGTGGCAAACAAACCAAAGCTCAATGCAAAGAATGACCTTTTAAAGTAAATGTCCTGAAAATTTGCCATAAAGAACTTTTTGTTCTTTGCAAAGCCTGTAACAAGTTCTCGTCAACAAAAAAGGAAGTGTGGGGATCTGCACAACAGCAGAGAAAACTTCCAGACCTCTTCCCCAAATTCTTAAAAAAGCAGCAAAAAACTTCCCACAAATATAAAAATTCACTGGTTTTGCAAAAGAATTTAAAAGTGATTGTTTAGTTTTAAATAAAAGTACTGTTCAGCTACACTTTGTTTTCCATAACTGTAAAGTTGTAAAGCAGCACAACTATAAAGCAATATGTAGCACCAAATTGTTCACATAGCACTTCTAATTAAAATCTGGGTGATAAAGACACTTCATGATCCAAGATGGGCTGTGAGGATTCACAGCTGTCCCTTGAGAATCACTGACCCACAAAATGAATTCATTTGAGGCTTGGAACAAACAGGAGGACCTACAATGGCTAATGATAACTTTTGCATGCAAGTTCCTCCACAATTTAAAAAATTGACACTGACTGAACAACGCCACAAATCACTTAGAATATTTACTCTGTGTTTCTTTCTAAATAATAAAGCCATGTTTTCCCCTTCCAGTGTTGCCATTTACTTCAGTTATTTAGAGGTCAACTTTCAAAAAGTCTGAAGGTTTTTGTTCTCATTGGCAACTACGAGATTAAGTATGTTTTCAAAAATCTGGACTGAGATATAAAAATTATTTGCAGCTGCAATTCATTACCAAAACCAACTGACTACTTCAAGATATTTTGCTTTCTTTGTTCTGCATATGTTTTCTCAAATTTAATTTGAGGCTGAATACTGGTTACTTGTTAGCATTCTAATCAGTAAGTTGAACAGTTGAAGTGTTGGTCTATTTTATCATACAATTTTACAGAAAAATATAGGCGATACACTAAGAAGATACATGGCATCTTTTTGTTCTTAAATGAAGTAAATATCAAAAGTAAGGCAAGACAGCTGAACTCTAAGCCTTTATTAGCAAGTTTGCTCATGGAACCATTCCACTAAATTCCATTGGTGGACACAAAAAATGTGTTCTGTCTCACAGACACCTTGTAGCAGTTCCACAGAAAAATACCTGCTCTGGAAAAGGGATGTTTTTGCTTTTATAACTCTGTCTACACCAGGACAATTATGTGGGCCAAGGTGTCACAAAAACTTGTTCATTTGGTAAACAGAGCTTTCAAGCAGCAGGGATAAGCTTCCCAAAGAAACTTCCAAATGGGTCCATAGACCAAACCACTGCATGACAGGTACAGTGTATGCTTTTAATGGAAAAAATGAAATTGTTAAGAAATGCCATGTTAGAAAAAGTTCTACAGAAGATTTAGTAAGAGACAATATTCAACAGCACAGCTGCAAGTGACCCTTTAGTCACAGGGAATATTTTTAAAGATCAATTCAGCTCCAGTGAGGAATTCTCAATTAACTTAAAACCCAAAAGAAACTGACTCTAGAAATGAAAACAAGAGTACACATCTAAGCTAGGGATATTAGTAAAACAATAAGAACAGGTTCTATAAATACAGCAGAAGGAAAAAAAATAAAAGGAAATGAAAGTGCAGAACAATTAGCAATAACAATGAGGAAATAACAGCAAGAGATGAAACCAACAAGGCTGAATTCAATTTCTTCCTCATCTATATCCCCCTGCTCCACAAGGGTTAACTGTAAGCAGAGAGCAAGGTACAGGACCAGGAAAAGAATAGGCTATCATTTAATCCTCACTCATTTAGTAAGCCATAATATATTAAACAGTTTAAGAGAACACTAGAAATAATGTATGAGTGGACAACATAGATAGCAGCTATACCAAACATGAGTGAAAACCTCAGTTGTGCTGATTGGAAATATCAAAACCCTCCAGAAATTAGTAAGAAATCAGTAAAAACTTTCTTCAGTCAAGGTCAGAAAACAGCTTGGTCATCAACAGCTGATACAGACTGACATAGCCTTACATGCAACAAACAGATGGGCTCATCTTACAGAGCCTAGGATTATTTACCTTGCTTTAGCAAATTTTCTGTTGGCAGTGAGATGAAAAGGAAGGATTTTGGTCTGAGACAGCATTGCTTTCACACTGAGCTTGCACTCATGCTGAGCCTCTCATTTGTGTATCTAATCTCCTATTACAGCCAGCAGACACCCTATTCAATTCACAGGATCCCTGCCTCCACATAGGTGCCTACTGCCACTGGAGATACCCTAGGGTTTCTCACCACTTCTGGATGATGGCCCAGAAGTGCAGAGACCCCAAAGATCCTGTGTGATATCTCTCATGCCATGCAAATATCCTGGCACATCAAATGGCACATGTTGCCTTTCAATTCTCCATCCCCCCTAAGTGCAGGATCAGGCCCTTGCTCACATTCAGGCACCTGTGACAGAGACAACATCCAGGTGTCCATCTGGAGCTGGGAACTGCCCTTCAGCTCTGATCCTGACCACCCACTAGTGATCCTAACATCTTTTGGTATAAATATTTGTTCTGGTTTTTTCTTTTCAGTTGGATTCTCTCTTATAAATATTCTTATTAACTATGGATTTTATATTATTTTCACATACTACTTATTCATGACTTAATTCTATTGCACTGCTATCTGTTTATACATGGTCTTATCCATTTATAACCTCAGGTAAAATTCTGTTTGTGTACAACTTTGAGAGCACAAATTTTACAGGGAAAATTCCCTGAAGTCTTATTTCCTGTTCAAGGGATTAACATCTGAAATAATGTTTAGATAAACTGGAAAAATTTGCATTAGACCAGGCTCAAACAATATAGATCCGACACACAGCTGACTACAGAAGTCTCGTGGGTAATGCAGAAAGGCCCAACAGCAAGTAAAAGGCAAACATAGCTGCCATCAGGGAGAAGGAAGAGAAGAGTTACAGGGAAACCAGCCTAAGCTGAAGAATAAGCATACAAAACAGTTAACACAAGGTTTTTGTGAACAAACAGTATAAAAAATATTTCTGGCAAGCTAAAAATGCCTGGACTATAAGAGGAATGTAACAAATGAGATATACCTTGTTGATGTGGCCTTTGACTTCGTCCTACCTGATGTTGCTCAAAAAGCTAACCATGGAAATATTGTTTAGATTAAATCTATTGTAGGGATGGTTGCAGAACCAGGTTCATGTGAACCTGAGCATCACTATAGGTGTCACCCAAAGTTTAGTGCTGGGTCCATTATCTTCCAGTAATTTCATTAATTAAGTGAACGATTTTAAAAAACCCATATAACAAAACCCTCTTTTGAAAAAAAAATGTTAATCCATGAAGGGATCCATTTATGAACCTAAATGACCTCAAACCTGAGAAATGGCTGGAAATAAACACGAAAGCAATTAAATGTGTGTAAAATACTTTATAAAGAGAAAATAAATAGAATTTAAAAAGTTTTAGAAAAAAGTTACAAAACAAGTCCAACTGGTTAAGTAGCAGCACAGCAGAAAAAATATCTACTGGGACCACAGACTGAACATCTATTTTTATGCTAAACAAAAATATACCAATGTCCCTCTGCAGCATGGAAGTCTATTCTGCCCAGTACTTAGAGCCTCAGTAAGATTGGCACAACCATTACACTTACATCACCCTTTAAAAATCAAGCAGCAAGTGAGAAAGATGTCAGAAAATAAAGACAAGCAGACAGTATATTCAGAAAAAAAATTACAACAAGCTATTTTAATCTATAATGTCCATCTATACCTCTAGAAAGACATCAGTTGAACAATAACTGATAAAAACCTCATGTTCACTTGCAACCCAGACACATGAAGGATGAAAACTGCAAACCATGCAGAAATCCATTGCCTGTTACAAGAAGCAGTAGCTTAAAAAATGTAAGATTTTCCTCTTAAACCTCTCAATGTGGCTTTCTGAGCTAACCTCTGGAACACATCTCCTTACACTCATAATTCTTCCCCTGCTAGATGTGCCTGCCAGGACAGGATCTCACATGTGAAGTCCAGCAGACCACCTATAGCTCGCTGAACAATATGTAAGGGTTTATCTGCATAGCTTCTGCCAGTGAAGCTGTATTTATACTAGGATATTTTGTCAATCTTGTGGACTGAGGAGGAAAGGAGGGGCAGGATTCATACTTGAATGTGATTTTGTGGTTATTTATACACAGAGTGGTAGCTGAGAGGGGTGCACCCTGAGGAAGTGGCCATGACTGTGGTCAAGCAAAGAGCAGAAATGGCTGTAAATTGCTTTCAGAAAGAGAGAAAGCAAGACAGAGGATTACCTAATTAAATGACAATGTCTGTGTCTAATCAAGTATCTAAACCTGAGATAGCTGACATGTACTCCCTTTGTTGGCAATGGAGATGTTGTCAACTGAGACCCAGGAGAAATTCATCTCACCCTCACACAAGACTAAATGGGCAAAATTGACTCCAGTGAACTGCACTCCAGAAGTGGCTGCTTCTTTTTAGATTGTGAAAGGAGCCTGGGGTAAAAGTATTTGTTTTAGATATGCAGTTTAGTGAAATCCCATCCCACAAGTGCAAAGACAAAATTAATGAAGAATGTAGAAACCAAAACAGAAAGGAAAAGCTAATAATATTAGAAAAGAAATCAGAAGCTCAGTAAAAATTACTAATAAAATACTAAGGTGAGGAACTATCAGCTAGAACTCAGCAGAATTATCTGTTACCTGATAATGTTGATTTGATAAAAAAATATTTACATTTGCAGACTTTGTTAGTTCTGGCAAGATCTACAAAACTAAACTAAGTGCCACGCTTGGAGAAAAACTAAATGATAAAACAAAAATTAAGAAATTAATTCAAAATTCCATAGTCCTCTATGTCTATTTTTAGTTATTACAATTTAGGCTATAACAAGAAAAGTAAAGAACAAAATTCAAGGTCAAATGACATTATTTTGTGAATTGTTGAAAGGGAAGGTAAATGGAAAACCACAGCTTCTCTGAGCAATAAAATAGTGGCTTAAGCAAATACTCTTATCTACATTTCTTAGTACTTATTGAAGTATGGTTATTGAGTTGTTTCACATGCTACAGTAAATGCTTCACAGACTATTTCAACATAATTTTAGCAGCAACTGGTGATAATTGAGTTTCATAAAACTGTGAAAAATATTAATGACTAATTCATGAAACTGATGCCAGACTGGGGATTTTTTTTCTTGAACTTAATAAATGCACACAAGTTTGTAGAAATTTTCTCAAACTTACCACTGGTGACTCTCAGCACTCCCAGCATCCAGCTGAACAGCCTTTTCAGCTTTAATCTTTCCTGTAAACGGAGTACAATATATGAAAGGATTTATTGTACTCTACCATGTTTTAGGTGACTCCCAAGAACAAAGCAATCTGATTTACTTTACCAGCAAAGAAATTGTTTCCTGTTCTTAGAAACATTTAGATGAACAATATAACAGCCTGGCTTTACTTGATTTATATAGTCATACACTTACAAGTATATATAAACTACATATGTAATTTTAGTTTTTTCCCTTAAAAATCCAATTCAGATGCAGTTAAATCAGGGAAGGATTGGACTGGACTGCCAAAGGAGGCCGTCATGTCTGTAAGACTGAAGAGCCTTAAAAGCAGGTCAGACAAGCACCTGTCAGAAGAATCAGCAAAGCTGTTTCCCGCCTTGGGTACAGGAATAAACTAGTTGAAGTTCCTTTCTAGCACAAAGCCTTCCCTGAAGTTCCACTTTTAACTGAATAAAGATGACAGTAGGTGATTTGATCAAACCCACGCTCCCAGTAAGAAGTTCAGATGAGATTCTTGCTGTTTGCAGACTCTCAGCTGCAACCAATTAAGCTGCACTGACATTTCTGTATTGTAAGTTAACTTCATAAAAACAAAGAATAGCATACACAGTCCTCCAACCCAGTGGAATGAAAAATAACCATGAAACTACCGCCAGCTCTCCTGCAGTCTCAAGCCCTCTGCAGCACTTCCAAAAACTGAGATGAAAAAGGCTGCCGCCACCCCCACTTTGTGAGAATGAGCCAAACTAGGCTGGTTACTCAACACCTAAGACCCACTTTCATTCCATCATTCTTTATCTCTCCCTGTCTTTTGCTATGCCATTATCGTTCATCAGCTGAGGTTACACACAGTCACAGAATCACAGAATATGCTCAGTTGGAAAGGACCCACAAGGATCATTGACTCCAACTCCTGGCCTGCACAGGACCACCCCAAAGAGTCACACCATGTGCCTGAGAGCATTGTCCAAATGTTTCCTGAACTCTCTCAGGCTGGTGCTGTGACCACTTCCCTGAGAAGCCCAGTGCCTAACCATACCCTGGTAAAGAACCTTTTCCTAACATCCAACCTAAACCTCCCCTGACACAACTTCGGTCCATTCCCTTGGGTCCTGTCACTGGGCACCACAGAGATCAGTGTCTGCCCCTCCTCTTCCCCTTACGAAGAGGTTGTGACTGCAGTGAGGCTTCCCCTCAGTCTCCTCCAGGCTGAACAGATCAAGTGCCCTCAGCTGCTCCTCACATGGCTTCCCAACAAGGCTCTTCACCATCCTCATGACTCTGGGTGCTCCCCAATAGTTTAATCTCTTTTTTACATTGTGTTACCCAAACTGCCCCCAGCACTGGAGGTGAGGCTGCCCCAGTGCAGAGCAGAGCAGGACAATCCCCTCCCTTGCCCAGCTGGCCATGCTGTGCCTGATGCACCCCAGGACAGGGTTGGCCCTCCTGGCTGTCAGGGCACTGCTGACTCATGTTCAGCTTGCCAGTGACCAGGGTGCTGCTTCCTAGCACCTCATTCCCCAGCCTGTCTGTACATCCAGGGTTATCCTGTCCCAAGTACACAATCTGGCACTTTCCCTTGTTGAATTTCATACAGTTCTGACTTGTCAAGGTCTCTTTGCAGGTTCTCTCTGCCCTCAAGGGACCCAACAGCTCCTCCCAGTTTTGTATCCTCTGTGAACTTGCTCTGTTTCCCTTCCAGTCCTGTGTCCAAGTCATTTATGAAGACACTGAAGAGCACAGGGCTGAGGATGGAGCCCTCTGGAACACCCCCAGTGACAGGTCCCCAGTCTGATGTCACCCCATTCCCTGTAACCCTTTGTGCCTGACCCGTGAGCCAGCTGCTCACCCATCCCATGATGTGTTTATTCAGCTTTGTGCTGAACATTTTGTCCAGAAAGATCCTGTGACAGACAGTAACCAAAGTTTTACAGATATCCAAAAATACTACATCAACTGGCTTCCTTTTATCAGCTGGGCTACTTTGTCATAAAAGGAAATCAGGTTTAATAAGCAAGACTTTCATGAAGCCATGCTGGCTATGACCAATGACTGCATTGTCCTCCAGATATTTTTCTATACCTCATAATCTTCTCCATAACTTCACCAGGCACTGAAGTAAGACTGACAGACCTGTAGTTGCCAGGGTCCTCCTTCTTGCCCTTTTCGAAAATCAGGACAATATCAACCAGCTTCCAGTCAGTTGGGACCTCTCCAGATTCCCAAGACTGCTCAAAAATCATTAGGAGAGGCTTTGAGATGACACCAACTAATTTTTTGAGGATTGTTGGATGAATCCCATGAGGCCGCACAGATTTTTAGGAATCCAGCTGGAGCAGCAGCTCCTACGCAATTTCCAGGTTGACTGGGAATTGATCATTCTTGCAGCTCTGGTCTCCAGCTCAGGGCACGGATAACCCCTTGCTCCATCATCCGTGTTGAAGACAGAGGCAAAGAATACTTTAAACATCTCTGTCTTGTCCATGTCCCTGTTTGTGAGGCAACCACACTCATCCTGGAATGGGCTCATGTTATTTTTACACTGCCTATTGCCGTTGACACATTTGAAAAAACTCTTTTTATTGTCCCCCACAGTCCTGGCCAGCGTCAAGTCCAGTCACTGGTAAAAGCAAAGGATCCAACAACAGAATTTACTGTTTTCATCCACTTTGTGTAAAAATCCTCACTGCACTGTAGGATTTATGTACAAAGCCAAGTTGCTACTAAAGCAAAGACAGTATCAATTAAGCTGCTAAGACAGTGCAAGTTTTCAGGAGTATTTAAATGACAAAAGGATTGGAAAAAGGATTGAACAAATTGAGGTCTGTGGAATATGTTACAACAGCATGAAGGCATGACACTGCCTTTAAGGATGACAAGGGACAGCTGAAACTGCTTTGTCAGGACATTGTCACTGCCAACAGAACAAAAAGTCAGTGAGCAGTGTCACAAAAGACAAAATAACCCAAACTTGGGTTACACTTACAAAACCTGATTTGGTGCAGCAAAAAAGGAAGGGGCAAGGGAGAGACAAAAAGAGAGAAGTACTCAGAGATAAAGGCAAAAAGGATTATTTTGAGAACAGTGCCTTGGCTGGAGGAGAGTGACAGTGTAGAGAAGATGTAGGTTTTAACATAATTAAAAGAAGGCCCAAAATGAAAAGGGAAACAAACTGTTCCTTTAGCCAATATCCATCCAGACGGTGAAAGAAAGGCAATGTTTAAAAGCAAACAAAAAATAAAGTGCTATGATGAAGAAAATTAAAATCTTGTGGAGATTAAACTGTCAAACAGGACACATGGGGAGAGATGTCTGGAAGCAACACCAACTGTCACACACAACTTCGGTTTCTGGTCAACAGTTCCTCCAGATTGACAAAGTTTCATCCCCACCATCACCACAAAAGAGGCTGCTGATATGCAGGAGTGCTCCCTGACCACAGGAAAGCAGAAAAACAAACCCTGAGCCAGCCTCAGCACTTATTTATTCCTCTTGCTCTCCCACAGATGTAATTAAGAAACTGTGCTGACAGCATCTGGGACTTTTCACATTTTGTATCCATCTGTTTCTCAACAAAATACAGGATTTTAAGGCAATCTGCAGAGATAACAGCCTCCAATTATGACCCATAATACTTCTCTGCCACTGATTTTGGATCTCTCATTGAGGAAAGAATGAACTGAAGTAGTAAACTGTGGTGGTTTACTGCACAAAACATCATTACAGTACAAATGCTCCTGTTTATCGGAGTGCAAATTCCTTATATTGGAAAACTTAACCAAAGTTTAAAGCATGTTTCACTACATTTATATGGCATTCTTCATGAACATTTTTCCTCTTACCATCGGTTACATATTTCCTCTTCTCCTCAGCATCAGTAGTCATCTCAAACAGATCTCCATAAGCACGTGCAAGCCTCCAAAGAAAGTCCACACAGTTTTTGTACTGAAAGGAGAGGACAGCTACATAATTAAACTGATCAGAATGTGATTTAAACAGTTTACTTTCACAATGCTTAAAATTAATAACATGCTTAAAGCAAGTAATCTGAAGATGGCATAATTTTCTGTTAATTTTCCATCCTTCTACATACTACTTTTAGTTCATGTGAGAACCAATTGACCAATTTTCCATGAACAAAAGAGAATACAGCTTTCAGAAACACCCTAGACTGTCTAAAGAGGTTTTATTTTATAAACCAGTTTAAATTTCTTTTAATATAAACATTTACAAGGTAATCCAGTAAAGCACAACAAATCCCTGAACAAAGTGATGTGTATTTTCTTTAGGGAAGCCCTAAGCACCACACTCCCTCACGTTATCTCATTTACCTTACTTGGTATTCCAATATTCAGATGAAAACACAATCAGAATTAATGCTTGCCAACCCAGAAAAAAAATGGTACACTGAATTGAGCACTGCACATCAAACCACCTTTAAATTTTATCTGGAGTTACATATGGGCCCAGTAAAGTCAAAGGAGAAATTCACATGAAAGATATTAGAAAGGTATGAGCAGACTAGATATTCATAGTTCGAGAACAGTAGATCTGGTTACTACTTAATTCTACAGGATTTTCTCACACAGACTATTCCAAACCCAGCAGAAGTAAATACAATTTACATAGAAAAAACTCCCTGATTTTTCTTTGTTTTATGCAAGCATTCCTATGTCAAACAAAGCCTCAAAGTTATTAAATTAGAATGGGATATAAAATAGTAGAACTCCTATGCCCACACAACATGAATATTGACACCACTCTGAAATATTGCTTTTTGACTGTATGTTAAAAATATGCTTGAAATTTCATCATCCATTTCTGTGTGCATTTCAAAGCTTGTATTTAGTTCTCAAAAGCAGTGTAAGGTATAAGTCAATAACGACATAATATTAAGTTTACCCATAATACCTCATCATCTTTCTCAAGCAGCAGTCTGAAGCCCTCCTTTTTATCATCCTCTGAACCCTTGTGCAAATTGTCCACCTGTTGTAAAAAACTAAGTAAGTCTTCATCTTCTGCTGATTTCACCATGGCATCAGGTGATTTCGTGCATCTCTTTTCTTCCTCGGAGTCTCCTTCAGAATCAGTATGAGCGGTAAGGTAACTAAAATCACAGAAAATAAGAACCATTTTTTTTTCTTAAAAAAAAAAAGGGGCCATTGTTAAATTAAAAAGCAAAAAAAAATATCAGAGTACAATTTATCCCAGTTGTCCAACTTTAAAGGATTTTTTATTAATGATATCAAGCTTATTGTTATTATTACAAAACCTTTATCTTCAAAGGGACAGCACAGTCATATTCCAAACATAACAGGTAAGTAATTATACTGTTCTGCTGCCTAATACTGTGTTTAAAAAATGCAGATACATATTAGAAACACATGTAGCCTTGTGTTTCAAATGCAGAACACTTGAAATCATTAATGTGTTTTAAGACATGCTCTGTAACCCTGAATAGGCCTCTTCAACTCTTTACCTCAATTTCCCTATTTTTTGAAAAAGGAATGACCTTACTAACCAAAATATAAGTGCTATAACAATCATTTATACAATATTTTCTTAAACACTTTCAAGATCTAAATACAAGCCAATAAAAATAACACCATTGCTATAAATTCCTTATTTCTTCCGAGCATTCTGAAGTTCAGAGTATCTGAAACTGGAAAAGTTTCTTATACTGGAAAATAACTTATATTAATTCATGATGCTTAGTGCACAAGTACTCAGCACAAGGCAGTCAAGGGCAAAGAAATATTTGCAAAAGCATAAATATCACACAGAGATAAGCAGGTGGCCTTACTGTCCAAAGTGATGAGAATACATTAGGGTACTTCGATTTCAAAGAGGAGCACCTGATGGCATTGTTTTTAAAAAGTAGCTTTTTGCTTATGTACTAAAAATGGACAGAGAATCCTTACCTTCTGCATTTCCACTTTTGAAAATACTGTTCTGGGGAGAAGTAATAATGTAAACCTATCAGCTGCCATGTTCAGAGACTTTCTAAATGGTTACTCAGAGTACAAAAAGCATGGAATGTACTATACACATTAAGTAACTGAATAATCCAAGTAGGCCAAGACAGAGTATATAAAATCTATTTCTTTTTTCAGAAATATAACCAGGACAGAATGCTAGCAAGTCAAAATGAAGGTTATTAATCATGGCTTTCAAATACTCTGTTTTCAATATGCTGCTTTCAGAACAGATCAGTGTATCAGAGCGGATACATTTACAACCTGTAAACAAACAAGCAGAACTGCTTATGAAGCTACAGAAGGGCTAGATGTGGCATGACAGTTTTGGTGCAAAATCAACCCAGTGACACAGGAAAGAGGTGTCAAAAATACATTTGGATAAAACAATATATACACAGACCATGTGTACATGTTCGAACTGAAAAAAAAAAATGGAGTAGAACAGAGATGGGAAACTTCCTATGTTTCTACAGATTTGTTTTACATAATCTTGATGATGCTGAAGTTGACACATCCTATGCTGTAACTTGCAGAGACTCTATTCAGTCACTAAAGACTTATTTTCATTTTCTGAAGCACGTTTGAAAACACAGCATATTGTTCTTTTGTAGTTACTTTGAAGTGGACACAGCAATATATCATGGCTGCATTTGTAAGAGCCCTAACTTAATTAAATGTACAAGGGAGTTCCTGGGGAATGGGACAATCTTTTAGCTCCAATACAAAACTCTATGATGTCAAGTACGTTTGGAAAATATCTTTCCTGACATGGTTTAGATGCTCCATTCTCCCTAATTAAAAGATAAATGCACTGAGGATTTGGGCAATTCCCAACCTAAGATAAGGGCACTAGATAATACAAAAGAGCAACAACTAATCAGTAAAGACAATATCCTTAGTTACAGGAATCTGGGCACTGTATCAAATGCTACCTAATCAGGTAGACATGAAAACAAGGAATCAGTGTTTGGAAATCACTGTTGATGTTGTATTCTTTACCTTTGCTGCATAAATATCTGCTAAAACTTCTATGATCACTGCTGTTCCAGTGTTAGATAATAGATAAAAATGATTATTAGAAAATACTATTCTCCCAACAAAAATATAACGGCTGGATGACAATGACAAGGTTGGGTTGACACCCAAGCCCATTGGCTGTCAGTCCAAACAAGCCCAGCAGAGATTTCCAGGAGCACTCTACCAAATGTCATGACAAAACATCAAATTGAAGCCAAACATCAAGTTCACATGACATCAAGTAAGTCATATATTTATTGGGAGACTCACAGAAAAACTGTGAAGTAGGTCACTATCTAACAGATCATGTTAACCCATAAGGAGGAGATAATTACAAAACAGCAGAGACAGCAGGGTCATTTCTTACCCATTCCTTCATCTCCACTGTCCTGGCAAATTCTCTCCTACCTCCTCTGCTTGCCTGCTTCATGAACCCTCAAAGAATCTAAATGTGGAACAGACCCTCTTAAACGTTGATTAGAACATCATAAATTTCAATTTCCTTGTTGAGCAATTTCTGCCTTCAACAAAGCAGCTAACAGTCTTATACATCTACGCTTCCTAAAGCACTAAAATCAGTACCTGGAGATTCTTCTTAACACAGTTTAAAAACTCTAGGACTTGAAGAACTGAAGAAATAAACAGAAGAAGACTTGAAGAAATAAACAGAAAACAAGGAACAGCCATTATGGTTTGTTGTACAAATATTTCATACAACAGAAATCTGCAGTTCCACCTGGCATTTTCCGCCAAGAGGTTTTATCAGATGATAAACAGAAAAGTGAGTATTTACAAGTGACAAACACATTGATCAATGTTTGAGAAAATGGAAGAACATTTAAAAATGTCTAGAGTCAGTGCCAACTTTTTTTCACCTTTATTACCAATAGATTTTAAATAAAAAACAGTGATAAGAACGTGAGGAGCAACGATCAACCAACTGGACTCAGCTGTATCACAATGGTCTGTTCAAAGTTCAAAGAACAAATGGAAACTGTGCTGGAGACTCACCCCACTGTGGCTAAGCAGTTCAGTAAATTCCAGCACCTAGTACTGGATTAAAACAAACCCTGAGTGACATGGTATAAAACACCTCTGTGGTGTAAACACACTTGGGTGGTTCAAAAACTGTGTTTAGGTGTCCATAAGCTGGCAGACACTGGGCCCAACCAGGTATCATTTGTTCACAACACTTCAGCTTTTAGACAGATCAAATATCATCTGTCGTCTCCCTGCCAACCCAGAAAAAAACCACAAGCTGACACAAACACCCTCTCATCTGCTCTGGCTAATTCCACAGAAAGGTGATTATCTGTCACAGATGGATCTGGATCAAATTTGCACTGTATGCAAATTTGCACTGTATGCACTCCAGCAACGTGCATATCCACCAGTAATGATAAGTGGCTTTCAAGGGAAAGTTTTGCAGCTGGAAGGCTGAATTTAAAAGAAATAAACAGCAAAATAAATTAGAAAATGCTAAGTGAAGTGATACTCAGAAGCAGGCAAGAGATTTTTTTTTTCCTGTTGACTAAACTATTTCAAGGAAAAATTATAAATAGAACATCTGTCAGAAAAGACTTTACTGTAGTGAATCTTTCTGGTGCCTGATGTCAAATGCAATTTGATGCTAGGCCAGCTGAAGATGGGTGCCAAACATGACACTGATGTCCAGGGTTCATCACTGCCATATCAGGGAGGGAACAGCTTAAAAATCACAAAGAGGAGAATTTGATGACATGCTCCATTCCAGGTGATCATCTAGACACAATTTATTGTATTTGTAAATGAATGAGTGCTTGTTACACATTCTCAAATGTTAAACATTGAAGTTTTCACTAGGACATTACTGGAACTGAAATAAACTAAAAAAAAAAATAAATTAATATACAGAAAAGTACAGACTAGAAACCACAGACTCTTTACCATTTAATGTCTCATCCATTCAGTGCACCTTCCATTCAGACTGTCATGTAAAAATATAGCTCATTTATTAAACCATATGTGATATTTCTCCACTTAGAGAAATACATAATTTTTGAAAGGCAAACCAGAAAGCTTCTCTTCCCAGGGTGTTGAATACCAACAGTGACATTGAGAATATGCCCAGAGCAGATCAAAGCAGTGAGGGCCTTATCAGAGACTGTGAGCTTCCAATATTTAATGAAAAAACTAGGTAGCATTAAAAGCTTTCCTGGAAGAAGTTTACAAGCCTGAAAACAATGTAGTCATCCAGCACAAATCCATAAAACTCTTCAGATTAGTTTATCTGTCAATTCCCAGCATCTACCCATGTGTCAATTAAAACCAGAAGTGCTTAACTCAAGCAAAATCCTATCTTCTAGATCATGAAATTACTGCTGAGGCAGTGAAACACACTGCACCCGCTTTAGATGACAGTACAGAAAGGTGAAAAAATGTTTTATCAGTAACAAAGAGCAATATTTTTTTCTCTAGTGCACAAAGAAGCACCTGAATGCACCATTGTGTGTGGAATTCACCACAGAAGAGTACCAAACAATGCACGTGGTGTAACACCTACAGCGTATGAAGTGGTGATGTACAGTAACTGGAAAAAACCCAAGTGTGGCTATTGACCCTCCTGGCCATGCAGCACAGTCATTAAAGTTACAGAAGACCTTGGAAAAAACTATATATATATTGCAACTGTACACATTAGGATTAACAACCTATTGCAAGAGGAAGAAGAAATACTATTTACTTAAATGAAATCAAATTATCTCAAATTTAGAGAAGATGTGGAAAACAAGCACATCAAGTACAAGGTGTCAATAGGAAAAAAAGCCCACCTCTTTTCAAAAGGGATTGAAAAACAGCATTGGGAAAGAACATAGCCAAATGACTAATGCTAACTATAACCTTGAATTATCTTCCTGGCTTCCGACTGTACACAAATACTTCTCAGAGAAGGCCTCTCTTAAGGACACAGCCAATGCTCTTGCACACTATAATCACTTGTATTGGATCACTGCATCAGCTTCTTCGTCACACAGAAGAACCTGAATACACAAGTTTCCTTGGTTTGTTCTCAAAGAGCAACACACCACTCCTGATCAGAAAGCAGAACTTCTCAAATGCTATGTGTGGAATAACCCCTGCATTGCATCTGTGGAGCTGGTAATTTATAAACTGGTCCCCTTGCCTTATCTGCATCTCTAAATATTTTATTCATAACATGAAGGCCTCTGCAAGCCAACTAGTAGATGAAATAATCTAAGAAACTAAGAGAACCAAGATGTTTCCACACCAGATGAAGGAGGAATGTCATTGAATACTTATGCCAATCTTCAAAACTTAAAATAAAAAACTGGTTCATAATAGAACTGACAGGTCTTAAAATATGGTACCAAAATACAAGACTTGTGAACCATGTGGGCTGGGATGTAACACAAATTCTGCTCAGAGGAACTGAAAATGAATGTGGAGAAACTCTTAAATATAGAATTCCATTAATATGCAGCATGTTAGCTGTCTTCAGAATATTACAGTTAGTTAAAATATTTTTGAAGAGAAAAGGTGACATAAGATAGGCAATTTACAGACATAATGCTGCCTACACAGACGCTGAGAAGTGGCTCAAAAAACTTAGTTGCTATAAACATAGTATTAGTAAATTGCATGTAAGTATCTAATCTGATTACACCAAAACAAAGTTGTAATTACAGGAGATTAATGTCAAGACAAAAATATAGTGCCTCTCCTGGACTCCTGGTACACATCATCCCCTGGCGTGTTCCTCAACTCATGAGAATAAGAGATCCCATTAACTACAATGTGACTATGAGACGTGGCCAAAATTAGGAACTTTCTGCCTTACTGAGTCAGTACCCTAAATTCCTCACGGTCACTTTTTGAGCCAGCAGAAAGTGTATACAATAGCACATATACATAAACATTGCCACTTGTACAGAGGTTCTGCTCAGACGTAGCTTCCATAGCATGCAATGCCTCCAGGCAGAACACTAATAACTCACCTGTGAGGCTGATAAAAAACAATTATCAGGAAAAGCACATTAGCATTCGTACAGTTTAACAAACTCTGTCAGAGACACACTTTGCACTAGAAGCAGTTTTAAAATTACACCATTATTCTGAACTTTGCCTCTCATTGCATAGCTATGTAGCAATACTGCATCAGTGTTACCAAATACACTCTTAAAAAAAAATAAATCTGTATTATGCTTGGCATTAAGCCAACTTCAGCCATAGTGCAGATTAAGGGATGGTCACCAAGAGTCTTCTCTGATCTAAAAACTGCTAATCTGAACATCTGTACTTTTTCCCTGAAGTATAAAATCTACACAAAACTTTTAAAGGGCTCCTGTTTACAGTTTCATACAGGTAATGATGCAACTTGCACTGGATGTGTACAGTAGAACATACAAATTATTATGAACTCACCCTCCTTCACTTTCTGCCTCCTCAGAGCTGGTAGTTTCTCTTGCACCAGAAGCTGCCTCAGCTTTTCTCCGCCTCGTTGCTCTGTGTGATGGGCTAACTCTCTGAACATCACCCTTTCCTTGAAGCTCATTTCGAACAAGCTCTTCAAGTTTCGGAATAGCTTCTTTCAGGAATTCCACCTCTCTCTTCAGTTCGTCCACGCTTAGTAGCAGGTCATTCAATTTTTCTAGTATCTGCAGTTGCCTTCCATGTAAAACCATTACTGCTCCTTGCTCAGCAGGAGCCTCATTTTGCAAGCCCGCAGAATTAATTTTGTTACCTATATCCTGGAAGGCACGTATACGCACAGCTGCACCAGGCCTTCGGATCTTGCGGTACCAAATCAGCACCAGGCTTAATCCAGCAGTCCCTGCCATTATGCCCAGTATTAGTCCTTTATTTTCGAAGGGAGACATTTCTGCACGCTCCTAGAATTGTGAGACAACAATAACAGAGTTTAAGATCTTTTCCCCTGCTCCGCGCAAGCGACTTGCTCTGCTCTGAAATCACGAAATCAGTGTAAGGCAGGAAGAACTGCAGATACAAAGTTACACTTTTTGCTGGTTCTGCAATACAAGGCAGCAAAAACAAGACAAAAGTGGGTTCGGGGTGTGAGGGGCGCTGGCACGTGGGCAGGACCGCAGCCTTCACTGTCAACCGTCCCGGCATCCTGGGATTTGTTTGTTTTAATGCGAGAAACTCATATAATCGGATTTTCCGCCACTGCAGAGAGGCAGAAACCCAGCTGTCAGGCCGGAGCGCCGCCCGGAGGGGCGTCACGCCGGTCCCCCAGCCCCACGGCGCCGAGGGGCTGCCGGAGCCCCGCGCTCCCCTCCCGCCCACCCCGGCCCCGGCCGCCCCGGCCGCGCCAGCCCCGAGCCCAGCGCCGCCCCCGGTACGTACGTACGGCCGGGCCGGGCCGAGCCGAGCCGGGAGCAGCGGCGCGTCCGGCCCAGGAGCCCGCAGCTCTCCCGCCGCTGCACAGGGGGCGGCGATACCCGGATCGAGGGGGCCGGGCCTCGGCCGCACCGCCGGCCTGACCGCCCCGGTGACGCGCGCTGCCCGCTGGAGGAGGGATTCCCGCAGCGCTGGGGATCCCGGCGGGCCCTGCTGCTGCGGGACGCCCGCTGCACCTGCCAGGGACACGGCTCGAAATACGCCATTCTAGAGCAAGCGTACCTGTTCATGTGTCTGTCCTCAGTCTGGTGGCCGCTCGGTTTCACCGATTTAACCTTTTGCTACTTCTAGGCCACGGAGAAATTGTGTTTCCACTGCATGGGTGGAGACCTGAAGCTGCAAAATCACGGAGAAACCCCGCCCATTTGCCAGGAAGACGGGCAGTCCTGGTACAGAAGCTTCATTGCAATTTAAGCCATCTAAGGGCCCAAAGGTGATATCACCAAAGTCCATTATAGATTGCCCAGAGTCTGGAGGAACTTACCATAGAATCATAGAATGATTTTGGGCTGGAAGGGAACCCTAAAGGCCATCTAGTTCCAGTCCCTCTGCCGTGGGCAGGGACACCTTCCACTAGAACACGTTGCCCAAAGCCCCATCCCACTTGGCCATAAACACTCCCAGGGTCGGGGCATCCACAGCTTCCCTGGGCAATCTGTCCCAGTGCCTCACCACCCTCACAGTAAAGAATTTTTTACTAATCTAAACCTATTCTCTTTGAATCTGAACCCATTTCCCCTTGTCCCCTCACTCCATGCTCTTGTAAATGGTATTGCCCCATCTTTCCTCTAAGTTCCCTTCAGGTACTGGAAGGCCACAATTAGGTCACAACAAAGCCTTCTCTTTTCCAGGTTGAGCAATCCCAGTTCTCACAGTATTTTTCATAGGAGAGGTACTCCATGCCTCTGATTAACTTGGTGTTCCTTGTTTGGACTCATTCCAACAGTTCAATGTCTTGTGTTGGGGAACCCAGAGCTGGATGCAGCACTGCAGGTGAAGTCTCACCAGGGTAGAGTAGAGGGGCAGAACTTGGATTTATCGGAGTGTGGGAGGTATTGCTCCTGTGCCCCATCTGAGATCACTTTTATTGGTGACCCTCACAAGACTCTCCTCTGCCCTTTATGACAAAAGGGAACTGGCATTGAATGGAAGAAGGATCATTACAGACAACCTGCTCTGACCCTTCGTCTTCCTGAAGGCTTGTGGAGAGCCTGTGCACAACATCCTGCCAGCATTTACAAGCATAAAACTCATATCTTTCTGTGTGAGTGCTTAAGGAAACCATCATGGAAACCACTGGGTCTGTGCAATGGAAGAAGCTCTTCAACAGCTTAAATTGTCCTCAGCCATATCAATCAGAAACAAAGGAACACAATTCTTAAAAAAAAAGATACTAATTGCCTTTAAAAAGTCAACAGACTGCTGTTCAAAACAAAAAAGTTCCTAAAACAGGTACCAAGAACTCAAGAATTTTCAGTCTTAGTACAAATTAGCAATTGTAAATCAGTCTAATGTCTATTTATCTTTAAAGAATTTTGTTTATAACAACTACTGCTCTAAACTAATTCTTCATTAAGAACCTGAGGATGAAATTACTCTTATGAGACCAAACTACAATCTGAGAAAAAGGCAGAAATTTGTTAGAATGAAAAAACTGTTTCAGTATTTTACAGATTTCCCAGTTACAATACAAAAATAACAAAATGTATAATCTGTTCATATGTTTGTAATCTGAAATTTTTAAATCAAGAATGGAAATCTCAGTTTTATGGAAACTTCTCTAAACTCAAATTATTTTAACAAATTTCACTATAAGTAATGGGTTTAAGTTACACAATCCCTCAGTGTTTTAAAATGGAACAAGAAAACATAAATCTCCATATGCTGATAGTCTTTCAAGTGTTCAGGGATGGTAATACAAATGTGTTGGAAAACTTCTAATTTTTGTTTTCTTTTTTTTTTCAGTATAGTCTGCCAAAATCTTTCTGTAAGCCAATTAAAACAAGAAAGGATTCTTAAAAGAGAATTAATTGGAGAGCAAAGCAAATTGGAGGGCATAGCACAGAGCTGAAACAAAATACTATGGATGCAAAAAGCTAAGTGAGTATTTTCAAAGATTTTCCAAAGCGACTGTCTCAGGCTGCAGACCTTAGAAAAGGAGAACTTTTTTTAAAAAAAAATGGCCCAGGAGAACAACCATCTACAGCTGCCTGGATATGTAGCAACTATGAAAATCAGGTTACCTGTCTGGTCCCAAACTCCTTGTTTGCTTTTTACCTGTGGCCATTTTACCCAGGCAGGGCAGCATGGAATCACAGAAGTTACTGCATATATGTAGAAACTTGCTGGAACACAGCAGCTTTCCAGGCTGGGGAAATAAACATTAATTTACTTAGATCTGATATAATTCAATTGGCCTAAATATGACATATGTTCTAAAACACTGAAATAAATGTTTTTAGAAAAGTACTGTTCTTCTGCATATGAATTTTTCCTTATTCAAAAGAAACTTTGTATCTGAAGTCCTAAAAAACAAGTCCAGACAACCATCTGTTACAAAATGGTTAGCCCCAAATACCTTTAGTGTATTTTCAGCCTTATTTCCTAAGAACACAAAGTTTATGCCCCCAGGTTGTCCATGTGTTGTCCTTCTGACAAGCCATACCATGACACTTTCCCCAACCAGTAGCTCCTGAACATGGAGCTTTATTTTCAGCCAATTGTGACAGAAGAAATACGTCAAGATCATAGAATTGTAGAATCAGAGTGCTTTGGGTTGGAAGGCATCAAATTCCACAACATGATCATCATATTCCAACTGTCCTGTGATAGGCAGGGACACCTTTCACTAGGACAGGTTGTTCAGGCTGCATCCAACATGGCCTCGAACACTTCCAGGGATGGGGCACCCACAGCTTCTCTGGGCACCCTGTTCCAGTGCTTCACCACCCTCTGAGTAAAGAATTGCTTCCTAACATCTAATTTAAATCTCTCCTCTTTTAATCTAAACCTACTTGTCCAATCTTTATTTGCCCAAGTAAAAAGCCTCTTTTTTTGTAGACTCTTTGAAGTATTGAAAGGCCACTCCAGGTAGTTTCAAGAAGGCCAGCAGCTTTGGAGTGGAAGACCTTGTGAACATCCTGCCTCCCTCCACCCCTGGCCCCAGGGAGATGCACAGGAATGAGCTTAGCACACCAGTGCTGCAACACTGACACACCTGCACAGGGAACCAGCCTTCTTACAGCACTACTTTTGTAAAACTAGGACAGGCAGTTTACTGGTCTTCTGGGAAATTTTGCACTTGGACAGCATTTGTTTGTCATATTAGAAAATGAGTGATTGTGTTCAATGGATCAGAGAGCCATTACATAGTAAGTAATGGATGCATGCTGTTTCCAGACCAGGTGTAGCATAATCTACTGGTGGTTTCATTTCTGTATGGAAGGCATTTGTATTTCACAATTTTCATAATTTTCTTTAGCTGTAATTCTTCTGTCCAGTTTCTTTTGTGATATGCTGTTCTTTCTGAAATGCCCCTCCCTCCCCCACCCCCAAGAGATTAATCTACTGCTTGTAACAGATACAGAAACCTTTAATGAGCTAGTAGCAGTCCATGCTTACTACTTCAGCAGTTGTCTTGTAGGCATAAAGTCAAATATTGTTAATATGTCACCAAACATTGTGAAAGCTTAAATACCTTTGACCAGACTTGCAACCAGCCTGCCAGAAATCCTGTCTGGATGTCAGAACAATCAGAAATCACTGTTCTGTCAAGTTTGGTTGAATTCTTCTGAATTTTTGTTATAAAAATAAAGAAAATTATTGCTTTCCTCAAAGGGAAGCACTCACTGTCAGACTTGTCAGTATTCTCTGCTGCTTTTGGCCTGAACAGTTGTCCAGTGCCCCTAATGAAAAATTAATCAATTGAAGTTAAAAGGAGATGGGTAATAGCACACTGATCTTTTCTGTTTTCTTGAAATAAAGATATACTGCTTAGCACAGTTCCCTGGGGAGATGAGGCTGCCTCTGCCTTTATGTCCCTGTGTATGCAAATGTGACCTCTCCCTCCTCCCCAGTATTTTTGAATCTTTGGCCAATCTCAGTCAAATTCAACAGAGAAATTTGAACTGATTTCCTTGAGTTAGTTGATCTTTTAAAGAAGAAAACCCCGAATTAGAATCTTTGGGGAAGATTGCCTATCCCTTGGTGCACAACTGAGAATCCACACAGGAGAAAAGCATTTTGCAAGGACAGGAAAAGCTAAAGCAGAGCTCACATTTTATCAGATGTGAACAAACAGAACTACAACTTATAACCTGATAGGAAACCTGGCTTCATTAGTTGAACTGCACTCACAACCATCTATTTATTTATTTATTGTGTTGATAGGCTCCAGTGCTGCAATTTCAGCTAAGTACAAATGGTCACTGATGGCATGGCATTTCCAACAGCAAAAGAAAAGAAAATGTACATACTGTTCCTGCTTCTTAGTGTCTTCAGGAATCTCAAGGACATTATCAAAATATATTTATACAAGCTCTGTTAATTTTTTTAGGCCAAGGTACATGATTCAGTTTCCTTGATGTAAGAGATGACAGCTGGCAGCCCAAAAGATTTTGCGTACATTGTGTTGACAAGAGTAGGAAAAAATAAGCAAGGATACATCTGATGTAATTCCACAGCACTGCCTGATCTCTTCACAAAGAGAAATTGTCCTTGGAGTGCCTGGGTAAAGAGAGGAAAAACATATGAGCAGTCATAAAAAGAAAAAGAATATGTGTGCATAAATGTATAGTTTACATGTATATGTATATGTTCCTTGGGAGTCAAAACTCAAAAAGAATCAAACTCTTTATAAAGATAGTGTGTGTGTGTGTGTACACACTGCATTCCATATCACCCACTGTATTTTCTTTTACTGAATGAAAATTGTCCTTTTTTTCAGCTTCTCTATAAATATGCTATTTCAGACCTTACTGAAGTATTTTAAAGAGCTTTACTGTTTCCACCTGCAAATGGCAGCATGCCCCTTCATGAGCTCCATTGCCTAATGGCCCTAGGATGTCTGCAATTTCCCATCAAAAAATCATCATCCAGGTGACAGTGGTCTGTTCTTCCATCATTTTTGTCCCTCTTCTCTGCTACCACTTGTGAGCTTATAAAAAAATTTCCTTTCTGATTTCAAGCTTCCCTCTAGGCCACTAAGGCCTTGTGTACATTAGCAAGCAGTGGGGACCGGCAGGAGTGGGTCTCTGGGCCAAACAGCTGGTGTTGATGCCATAACATCCATGCTGTGCCCCGGGTTAACTTCTGCCAGCTCCAGCCTGATCACAGGGCTGTGTGCCCATTTGTGGCTGCAGTCCTTGGCTGTGCTTCTGTAATGGATATTCCCAAAGTGCAGCCAGGTGTTGCATGGTACATGGTGAAACAAAGCTTGCCAAGCTGGGCTGATTGGGAGATTTGCCTCCGAGGTGCACACCTGACCCAACCCAAAGCATTACTGTACACATAGATATTTACACCGGAGACTTTGATGTGGGTTACACAATCATTCAGGACAGAGTGGATGCAGGGGGGAGTTCACCTCCCCTTGGCAATTGCTGAGTGCTGGCAAAGGGCTTCCTCCTTCATCGTGGGATCACTTTTGAACAATGATAATCAAGAAGTGCAGCTAAAAGCACTAGGAAAAGTGGTGAAACCAGGTAAGTTAAGAGGAAACATAAACAAACACCTAACCACTTAAAAGAGTTTTGCTATATACAATAACAACATGATTATTGTATGCAATGCACCCACACATATACACTCACATAAATATATTTATGTACACAGCATTTTAGTTTTGCAGATGGTTTCGAGACACCTGATGTGCTTTTTCATAAGGAGATAAGTCTGTTAAAGTAAAATGTAAATGTAGATTTTTATTCTTTTAATTGGTGTTTGCACCCCATCATGGTGTTTAAGAAACTTTCTCTGTGATTCTGAGCTGCAGATTCCTAAAGAGTAAATAAACCAAGTGGCCTTGCTGAATTTTGGTGAGATGGGCTCACAAGCCCTTTGCTCATTCATAGTTACAGTGCTGCTATCTTGTGGAAAAAAAAGTCAGCAGCAACAGCAACACTTGCAAAAGTTGATACTGACCTGTTGTCAAGAATTGTAATGATGACCTTTTAAATGTTTACTTTTTATGTTTGTAATTTAGAAAAACTCTGTTAGTGTGATCAATCCATTAGGTTACATGGGGACCATTACTCAGTGTGGTCCAGGTTTTAATTTGGGCTCTCCTCAGTGTGGTCCAGAATTTCGTACTGCATTTTAGCAGAAGTAACAAACCCCCTCCCAGGACATTCTGGAGTGTAAGCAGTACTGCTGTCCCTGAAAGCAGTGAAACTGTTTCTTCTATTGCCATTTCTTAGAGACACTGTTTAAAGCTACTGCATGGCTGTGCAATATGCAATTTCAAAAATCCATATCTAATGAAAAGATAGAAAAGCATCTTAGGCAACATCACAGTATTTCTATGAAACAGGCAGATTTTTGGCTAGAGTAGTTGTTTTAGAAGAATTTTTGTTGGCATGTGCTTTGATAGTCAAACTGAAATACCAGGTATTTGTTTTGTTTTGGTTTTTTTTCTGAGAACAACAAAGTAAGATTCTAGAGCGAGGAAGAAATTGTACTAACAACTGAAAGATGTTTTTACTGGGTTTGTTTGTTTGTTTTCCAGTTTTCAAAAGCACATAGAAATACAGATTTGTATGTCAACAGGCACACAGACTATTTGACAGACTTCTATTGCATACTGTTATAATCCACTTTACCAAGTTACTAAGCAGCTTTTCAAGTTCATCTGTTTTCATAAAAGAAATATTTTATATTTTACTCAATAGTCTTGGATTGTGAAAGCAGGACTTATGCAACCAAAACACCTAGAAGAGTCAAATACAGCCCTGCCCTTCCAAAGGGCATGAAAATAATTCCCAGAAGTATTATGATATATTTGATATATACTAAAATATATACTTCCAGTTGTGAAACAATCCTTTTCTCACATTCCTATTTTTTAAAAAACATTTTTTTAATTTAAAGCACTTTTAAAGGAGTCTATAAATCTGTATTCAACGCACAACTACAAGTCCTACTGAGCAAGAAGTTAGAAATATGCATAAAATTTAGCACTACACCCTGAACAAGTCTGATACTCATCAAGAGTTACTCTGAAGAGCCAACAGCATGAGGCATCAAATGATGTAGATAAGGTATCCATTGCACTATTTTGCATCAGAACCTGATTCCAAAATATAGAAAGAATGCTAAAAATGTGCTTATTTTTTAACTTATGGTGGCACTATCGCAAATGAGGATGCAAACAGAATTTGTAAACGTGCAGAATAGGAAATCTGTTTCATCTCCGGGTACTGTCTACTCATTTGTGCTGGGCTGCAAACTAATGTTGAGGAATAACATTTAAAATTTCTTTGATATTTTCACTAAAAACAATACCATGCCAGTATCGTGATGCAATTACGCCTCCGGGCCATGATGTCTGGAACTGCTGTTGCGGGTTTGCAAGTGAGAGCTTGGAGGGCAAGCTGGGGCTGTGCACATCAGGTTAGGAAGGTCAGGGCACAAGCCAGGTACTGGCTACCTCCAAGGCAACGCATGGATCAAGTGGCTCCCTATAACCAGCCTGGCTCCCTCCCAGCAGCAGAGCTTTTGCAGGGCTGCTTTGAGGCACGCGTCACCCACATGATTTCCCGTCCTGGGGACATCACTTGCCTCACGGCCACACCGCCTCGCCACTCGCCACCATCTCCCCGCCCCAAAGCGGCAGCACCCACCTCCTGCCGGGGGTGCTGCCCCCGGAGCTGGGGCGGGGCTGCCGGCGTCACAGGCGGCGGGGGCAGGCGGGGAGAAGGGGTGCCCGTGCCAAAGCACACACCTGGCACCAAAGCAAATGGGTCCGTGCTAGCCGTGGGCAGGCACAGCCGGCAGACGCGAGCTGTCAGAGGAGCCGGGTTACACAACAGCCTGGCAACGGCGCTGCCTGGTTTCAGAGGGGCCGTGAGGGGACGGGCCCCGCCCGGGACAGCAGGGGACAGGAGCCACACCGTGTATTGCGCCATACATGGCATGCCTGCTTCTGGGGCAGGAGGGGCGCGGAGCCCACCACGTCCCCGAATATCTGCCCGCACCCCACAGGCTCTCGGGGACGCCCGGGAGCCGCACGGCTCCCTGTCCCTGAGGGATTGCCGCCCCGCCCTCCGCCTCTCCCGGGCGCCCTCAGACGCGGCCGCGCCCAGCGGCACCACTGGGTGGCGCCCGAGCGCCATGGCCGCCAAGGCTGGGTGTCCCTCTCGCCGTCGCTCCCCGTCTCTCTCCCGGAGCCCGGCCGCGCCTCTGGGTACGAGCTCGGAGGAAACGTCCTAAAACACGCCCGTCCCCGGTGTTCCTCACTCGTCCGGGTGCTTCGCGGGTGCATTTGGAGAGATCAGATGGCAGCGGCGTGCCACGGGCTCCTGCATCCAAAGCAGTACTTTTACGTCCTTCCTTGTGCTGGATCCGGTGTTCATTAGATAGCTCGGCTCACTGCCTTGGCTGAGAAAACTGCGGTTTTGTTGTCACTGTTCTGCCAGGTTGCTAGGTTGAATCAGCTCAAGACAAAGCCCTTTGTGAGGGGGAAAAAAAAAAAAAAAAAAAAAAAAAAAAAAAAAAAAAAAAAAAAAGGCAGGGGCGCGTGGCCAGGAGCTGAAGGAGAAAAGTGGCTGATTTGGCTCATCTTATGAAAGTGCATCTCTAATTGCAATTGTTGTAAGGAGAAAGGGTACAAGAGATACAAACAGAGAAAGGAAAGACAACACCTTGTATCCTGTACCTGTGCCAGAGGCAGACTATCAGATATCTCCGGACTAGTCAAGAAAGCAGCATATGTTTGTAGCATATGCTCTTGTTTCTAGTGTAGATCTGAATGACAGTGCATTATCATGGTGTGGCTCTGTGTAAGCTGTCCCTCTATAAGAAAAATTCAGTTCAGAGTGTCGTGTCCTGCAAGTCTTAAGAAAAACCCCAAAATCCTCCCCACAAAAAACCCACAACAAAAAACCCAAAGAGAAATAGAAGCAGTAGAACAGATGCTCAGAAGTAGAATAACCACAAGTGAAACGTAATGGTAGAAGCAAAGAAGGTGGACAAAGTCTCTAAAATTTTAAATGTCACAAGAGCTTGTCTCTGGTCATGACCTGGATTCCTACCTTCTGAATTTACATGTATCACCAGGGCACATAGCTATAGGTTTTCTGTAACTTCTCTGGGGAGAAAGGCCCCTTGAAAAGGGAACAACTCTTCAAGTTCAGGGTCAGTAGTTGTCCAAGTGCTTCAGGCTGTAGACTTCAGTCTTGCTTTTTATGTGCCTAAACTGTGCTGACCTCTGCCACTTGCCAGACATCCTTGTCACAGAAATTATTTGAGGCATGTATTGGATTGCGTTATATGAGAGGCCAGCCTGTGTGATCCTCATTATCTCTTTGGTAGTAAAAAGAGTGACTTTATTTACAACCTTTGGCAAAATGGTTGCAATCTATTTCGAACTGAAACAGGAGGATGAGCACAATATCACGAAGCTGTGGTGACTTCCCTGCTTATCTTGGCTGCCTTCTCCTCAAGAGTTGTACTGAACAGCAGTCTGGTGCAGCAAACAAGCTTGGCCAGTATTTATAAACAAACATGGGTTTCTCAATGCATTTTTTTCTTATCTGCATCTTTCTTTCCTTTTTTTTTTTTTTTAATACTTTAATTGCTCTGAGGCAATGGCCATCTTTATCTGTGATGGTTCTAAGACCACAATCACTCTTCAACAGTAATGTATAATAAAAATTAGTTTAAACTGAGCTAGAAAACAGCATCATTATAGGCACTTTACTTAACCAATTGAGTTACTACTTAGCTTCTACTTCATTTACTTTGTAGTATCTACTTCTAAATAACATGAGAAGGTAAACAACTTAGTGCACTAAGCAGATATTTTCATCATGTTTCATCATAATTTTCATCATGTTTCACTTTCTAATATATGGGAAAGGGTAATACATGGAAAGTTATTATTTAAGAAAATAACATGATAATTGATTTGTTTGGTAAGCTGAGCCAGCCAGTCATAGTAACACCTTTACAATATTACTCATTGGGACCACTGTCCCGATTCATTTGAAGAGCCCAGGTTCAGTGGTAATAGTTTTGGACCCTGTAATTTTGGTAGTTCTATGTACTTCAGATAGCCACCATTGTCCAGCTTGGCTATTTCAGACAGGCAGGGTAAAAAATGCAAGTTATTAAAGAGTTTAATTTTTAAAAAAGCATACCCTTCTTTATGCAAAAAAAAAAAAAAAATAATCAGAAGAATTCATTTTCCTCTTAAATTCAAAGAATATTGACCAGGACTAGGACTCTAATAAGAAGCAGAACTTTTTATCAGAGGGCTACAGTGTTGTACAAAAGCCTTTGAAGTCCCTGGCAAGGCACATGCACCGTTTTGGCGGTCACGCTGGAGTGAACACGCACACGTAATTCTGGAGGGAACATCTGACATTTCGGAAGTGCAGTCGTGGTTGGCTTGTGGCAGCCAGGACTGCAGACCTGCTGTCATGCCAGGGCTCCCAGGGCCCTGCACCTTCCCTCTGTGAGGCTCTCCGGGCCATTTTTGCTTTCCCATTTGGAGCAGCAGTAGCGGCACAGAGCAGAGCTGGCTGGAAATTTCTGACAGCAAATTTCTCCACTGGGAAAAAAACTAACCCAAACTGTAATTGACAGGTTTCTGAGTAGCACATTGGCTGTGAGAGAAGCCAGGCAGAATCCCAAGCTGCCTGCTTCCCCTGCAGGCTTACTTGGCTTTCTCTATCGGCAGTTCACATGCTTCCTGGCCTTCTTGACAGCTTGATAGGGAAAGTGAGGGAACCTGGGAACCTGACATGTGGGAGTATGTTCAAGGTCACATTTCCACTTTGGATAGGTAGTCTTTTCTAGAAATGTGTGAGATAAATTCCTGTTCTCCAGGGCTCTTTGCTCCAAGGAAGCAAAGAGCAGTTGGTCTCCTGTTCCACAGGACCTCAGGCAATGCCATCCATCCTTCTCCAACCCAGAAGAAGCAGCAGGGATAAGGTACTATAAGGAAAAAGAGGCATCTCTCTTCCTTTTCTGAGATGCACTGGCAGAAGCTACCCATGGACTTTCAATCATTCCGTCAGCTACACGGGACTACTGCTGCTATGCTTTTCTAATCCTGCCATGTAACATTTTCCCTGGGGAACAGGCATTTCACCTCCACCAGGGAGTGAGAGGAAGAAACACAGAGAATGATTCATAGTTCCAAATTATTGTTCTCAGGCTGAGAAAGGCATTAGTGCATTCTGGCTGCTAGCTCGGCCATGCTTGCCTCCTGTTTGAAACTCTTCTTTAAAACTGCTAGGCATCTACAGATAATTTCAGCAAGCAGTGAAATATAGCACCTGTATTTCCTTTGCCATAAATGCAGCACAACAGGTTAGCCAGACAACACAGGGTGATTCTGCTTCTCTTCAGTGTAGGTTAGAAACTGCTCTACAGGGAATTTAACTTAAGCACAGGAACACCCAGTCTCACGTAGCCTTCAGAACAGCTCAAACCCCAAAGTCTTTATTCAGACCCTGATTAAACAAACTGAACAAGCATAAATCAAACTAACATCATGGCTTTGCTGAATTCATATCCCAAGTCTTGCTCAAGTAAACTGTTCAGGGAAGTTAAAACTGGCCTTCAACTTTTGATCTGCTGTTTCAAATTAGATTCCTTACACCTGTGAATGAAGCATAGGACCATTTTTTCTTCTTGTAACTTTAAGTTTTCTTCATTTTTTTCCACAGCCATCTGTATTTTATTTTCCCAGTTAGAGATATTTGTAGGAGAAAATAGAGCAGCACAGCCTTGTAAGACATCTGATCAAGAAGCGGAATTAAACTTGTCACAACTAAGCAATTTGACATAAAATAGTGAAAACCACATTAATCTTTCACTGGTTCCATTTTATTTTGTGAGAAGAGAGGTGAATATTTTTCAAGTATGTCTCCTATATACAACAACAAAAGGTTATATTTGTATTTTCTTCTTTATAAGCAAGTCCAAGCTTCTGGCTAAAGTCCAGCGGACATTTTTCTTTGTCCATTAAGGCAGTCTCCTACACAGTTTACCAGGGGAGGATGAAATTCCTCAAGCTGTGTTATAAACATTCATCAATGAAATCACACTCCTAGTAACAAGAACAGCAGACAAAATTTAAGACGGTGCTACACTGAGTGTTCTTTAAGGATGGAGACTGTAGAATCAGGAGTGAACCAGCAAAGCCAAAGACCAAGTAAGCCACCGTGAAAAGATTAAACAAGACAATTTTCCATCACAGAGAATTTTGAGGTTCCGTGAAAGTAGGAAAACCAGGTTCTGTCACTCCAAATATAAGAAAAAGGAATATTTAGATGCCAAAGGAAATAGTCTGAGAAAGGATCTTTTTTGCCCTTTTGAAAAGCCCTGATCCTTCCGTGTAGCAGTACTTTACAGAGACAGCCTACAAGTAATTTAAAGCTGCACAGCCTGTATTTTCTTCTGGATGAACTTTTGGAGAATTCCATGGAATGTCCCCATTGTTCCTCTGTCTTTATATTGCTCAAGTTCATTCCTATTGAATGAAGTCTCTAGAGATGACAGCTGAAATGAGGATCCTGTTCAGACCATGACACGCAATGGGCAGCATTGATTTTATCTTGGTAGTTCAGCATGGGACAGAAAACAGGCAGTGTTGACAGCAGTGCCTGCAAGCTGCTGGTCAGGGAGACTTTTTATCAGTTTACCTTCCTGTCTTCCTTTTCAGCTGCAATTTACCCCCTCCTCTGCCAGTCTTCCTAATTAGTGCAGAGGATTTGTTTGTGTATAGCCCTAATAAATCCTAATCACCTTCAATATAGCGCTTCCCCAGGCTCTGACCTTTTGCTGTCTGACCATGTCCATGCCAAGTACTGGGTGGGAGGATTGGGCAAGGATTTCCTATGTACTGCCATCACCAGCAACAGGGGAACCCAGACTTCCCTTCCTCATTTAGGCCTGTGCTAAAGGGTACCACCATTAATGAATTATTTCCTTTATGAAAGCATTTCACAAAATTAGATAAGGATAAAGCCAGAAAGGAACCTAAACAAATTACTGCAGAACTTCTAAAGCATTTTAAAAGAAAATGAAAACTTCCCAGGGTCTTGTATTTGTGACAAAACCTATCCAACTCCATGAAAGGCATATTGTTCCAGAAAAATAATAATTTATAGGAGACTCTGGAAAGGTTTCTTAAATTGATGATGGCAAGAGGCTGATGAGGTGGGATTTTCTGGACATACTGTGAGAATATCGATACCAGCCTCTCTACTGCTGCAGACTACATCTGGTTTTCAAAGAGTTACATTTTTTGCAGCATTGCTCACAGGTTTCTGGTGTGTGACTCTAGTGAATCTGGGAGCCCCATCGGGCTGTAACTTATGCAGAAGGCTGCACTAAGTCCTGGCAAGCACAGGCCTCTGGAATTTAGCAGTGCAAGGGAAGGAAACATGCCAAACCATCTACCTGAACTGCTATTCCCTCAACACATTCCTCTGTGGTGTTTCTTGGCTGGCTGCTTAATCCCTCAGCTCTAGAACTGAAAATACCCTGGTGCTTGAAGTTATATTTCTCACAGTCCTTTACATAGCATATGTAGCAAAAATACCCTAGAATACTATGTAAGTTCCATTTTCCAAAACAAAAACAAAAAAACCCTGAGAAATAATTGTCTTCTTCCAATATCATTATTTATTTTTGGTTAATAGTAAAGAGTAGCAGATGGGTGCTCAAGATTCAAATACGTAAAATTAGAAGTGCATTTTTAGATACTTAGGTTTCCAATTTTGTTTTGAGTAAGATATTGAAATGAAAACTTTGACTAGGTTGACTTTTAAAACATTCATAATTAGAGAAAGGTTTTTAGACAAATACTACAAATCTAAACCAACAAATTTATCCTGTTCTGTGTAACCACACACAATTCTTTCTTTGTTGTGGATGATTTTGTCAAAATCCCATCAACTGCATCCCCTCTTTTCCTCCCCAGAGGATGTCTATTTATATGGTTGTTTAAAGCAGATACACAACTGGTGTGGAATTGTGATCCTACAGAAACAGAGAAGTTTAGCATGGGAGAACATCCAACATACAACTAGCAAAGTATTATAAAGCTTGCTTAATTGGTGTTTCCATAGTTTACATATGTAGATAACTACAATCTTTGCTATAGAGAGTAGAGAGGTTTCTGTGTTTGTCACTAGAAAACAGTCTGGGTTAGATGGGAATGAAAGTCATTCATGTGTCAGGCAATGGGAAAAAGCAGGACAGATTTCCTGGAAATTATGGTTTTGTAAGTTGTGGAGTATTTCAGATTCAAAGTATATGGAATTGTTGCACATTTATAATTCTTTTGGTGACTGTCACAAACATGGAAGGTTCTTTCCAACAGGAGTAATGTTTAGCATGAATATTTCTTAGCTGTACAGTAGCTACATAGTGAACAGCACAATTCAACAGGGTGGCAGTCTCAGCACTGTGGTTATGTGCACAACATGCAGCTGTACCTATTCCACACACCATACAAGCATCTGCTCAGCAAGGAGACAGGAATTTGGCAGTATGTATTTGTTGGCTCTTTCTGTTTGTGTTGATGAGACAAACTAAAGCAAGGGTTCCTATTACTGTTCAAGCAACGATTGCCACTGCTGACTTCTGCTACACCACAGATTTATGTCGAGATAGTCTCATGCATATAAAACTGAAGTTCTTTGTTGTTCTTTTCCAAAAAGTAGACAGTCCTTCCAAATGTCCTGTGTCCAAATGACCATAAGATGTCATAACATTTGAGTCACAGTTCCCTGTACTTCATGGTGCTATTGGATGTAGCAGAGTCCTTAGATTCATGTCCGACTGAAAAGAATCTTTTCAGTGCCTTCAGCAAGCCTTGGATCTGACCTTGGCTTACTAAGCACATTGTTTTGGGAAGTCATTTACTCTCCTAGACTTCACCCTCTCTTCATTTTGGAAAGCTTATTAATTTATAGGTCTTCAGTATCTCAACTATTGTCTTAGTTAGATTTTGGAGGGTTTTGTTTGTTTGTTTTAAATCTTGGCATTGGAATATGAGTTGTTCGTAGACTAAGATGACCCTCATATTTATAGGCCTCTGGAGAAAGTGGAGTCACAAGTCTTCAATAAAATCTAATCAGCATTTTAAATAACTCACAGATACGAGAGTTTAACTAAACACAGAAAATACCCTAGTGTTCCACCCCACAGGGTCTTAACGTGGTCAGCTTGGCTTCTGTACTACAAAAACATCCTCAGTTCTTCAAATATGCCAATAAACTTCCCCTGAGAGGCAGACTTCAGCAAATAAAGCCCTCCCCTCATCCTGCATAACCAACATTTGCTAGAGAACTTCAGATGAAAGAGTCAAAAATTTCTCTGCTGACCTAACAAGCTGCCAGAGGAGCTTAAACTCTTGTAAGTATGAGAAAGCAGAGCAGTTCAGACCAGAAAGATAGGATTTGGAACAAGGTGATGTCACAGCCCGGCATCCAACAGGAAAACATCAAACTCTGGAATCCTTCTAGCAGCCAAGCAGTTCTGCACTAACATGGATGTCACAGGGGAGTTTTTTAACAGACTTGCTATACTGAGCCAAACAGAGGTCTCAGAGAGTAACAGGAGAAGTGGAACATGCACATCTGGGAACCAAACCACACCAGCTCTGATATTTTAATTGCACAAGGCTTTCACTTGCTATCACCTATAAAGGAGCTTGTACAATGTTTTAATTATTTTTTAAAGTTCACATTGATTCTCCAGACAATTGAATTATACATGGATATATACAGAGAAAAAGGCTTCATTGATGGATATCAGATGAAAACATCAATAGCCAGAACAACAACAAAAAAATTATTGGTCCCTATAGTAACGTATTATTTTTCTTTGAATAAAAGTAAGCTAGAGAAAATAGTATGTTACTAGCCCCTCTTTCTGAGTTGGTAAGAAGAGTATTGAATACATCCAGAGTGTAATGATGTTCAGATGGGATACTGGGAAACAGAACTGGTCAGGAATGAGCAATTAGTTTGAAGGAAGGAAGGAAACATAAAAATGAGGTTAGAAACATAGAGAACATTTTTTAAACTGCATTTGTTTTCCCTTAAAAAATAATTTTGCGAAAAAGATATTTTCTTTTTAAAGGCAATTTATTTGGAATTGCCTAATAAAGCAATAGTTCGGTCTAAGAACAGCAGAGATCAAATTTCCAACAAAGGTGTAATAGCAAATGCATAACTGCTATTAGTTGCTAAAATTAAAAATACTTTACAGTAACAACAAATTAATTAATGCTTTAGGGGAAGGAGAGCTCAAGACTCAGAGAACTGCTGAGGGGGAGCTATGCTGTGCCCAGGAATCTTTTCTTTCCCCTCATATGCTGGCCATGACACAAGTGCCATCCTGCCATCATTTCTTGTTCATAAATCATCAAGAATTATTTGAAAAAAACATAAATTCATCCTTTGGTTTAAAACTGCAGAAATGTTTAGAACTGCAGATACATTTGCTACTTATCTCCAGAGAGGTTGATTTGAGAAATTAGTGAGCGTATGGCCTATGGCATTTGGCTTTCAAATATAAGTCATTTTACTCAGTCTTTGAATGTCCTAATCAACCTAATCTTTATCTAATTCTATGAAAATTTCTACTTCTAAATAAAATCCAAGGGATGTCTGTACAACTTATCAATGGTCATTACATATACAAAGATGTTGAATTATGGAAGACCTCAGGATTTGTGTCGTTCTGTCGTTCTGTTTGTTAGTAGGGCCTGTACTCTGTATCCCTGGACTTGCTGAATCTGTGTGTACCCAAACCAAAGCTCCACACCATCGTGTGGTCTCCTGCTTCAGCCTAGGGCTGACTTAGTATCCATTTCTGGGCCACAGCCCAGGCAGGCAGCATTGCCTGGAAACCCAGACTGAGTCAGTTCCAGCCACCAGGGAACTCTGGGTCCCTCATATATCACGCAAAAATGCTCAGTTAGCAGAATTTAGTGGTAGCTTATTTAGGTGGCAACTTTTAGCAGAAGTCTTTCTAACTTGCTGCTTTGCAGGGCAGGTCTGGTATTGACAGGTGGAAAATCATCCAACAAATTCATAATAAGGAAATATAATGCACAGTTTCTTCTGGTGCTGGCTTTTACAAACCAGAGCCAAAGACTGCCCCAGTGATGAGAAATATGGATCAGGAAAATACATCTAAAGTTGGATATTTGAGGGCTGGCTGGAGTCTGAATGTGCTCCATGTTACCGTGTAAGCACTGGGGGAGCTTACACTCAATGGAGGGCAGTGGCAGAGCTCCATAAATCTGCCTCTAAAGGTTGTGCTGGGATACAGCTGCCTGGGCTTGTGGCAAGGTCTTCCTTGCAGCAATCACAAAGACTTGTAGCAGTGTGGGGTTTTTTACTGACAGCACAATTTCTCTTTCAGAGAAATTGCAGAAAAATTTCAGTTTCCTATTCTATATTTAGCAAACCATGGGAGGATCAAGCTCCAGAGGGGCTGAGGCACCCACCTGCCTCTTCAGCTACCTGAATTCAGCCTTCAAATCTCCAAGTGGCTTTTCCAACACACCTGCCTGGGGAGGCAGTGGAGCTGCCTGCCTAAATTACTGCCTCTCAGCATGTTATAACTACTGAAGTGTGGATATGTCCATGCTGTTACCTGTTTAAGCCCTTTTTAAACAAGCTGTTAGCAGCTCTACATTGCCTGCAGGTCTGCTTCTCTAGGAATTTTCTGTTCATGGTGTCACAGGGTCTGACGCACAATGTTCCTGGCAAAGGTGTTTCCTCATGATTCATCTAACAAGTGGAACCTGTGGGAAACACAAGAATCTGCCCCTCACCTTCCCAAAAGGGACTTTCAGTATATGTAGAAGAGATAATAACACTACCCTCTTCTCATGGAAACGGTCTGACTTGGTTTTAGGACCTCTGCTGAGGAAGAGGCACATGCTGATGAATATTGAGAGGTAAAGGCATGCAGGCGACAGAGTTAGGTCTCACCTGCCCCAGAGTCTTGCTCCGTCTCCCAGCACGTTCCACTGGCTTCACAATCAGCATTTCAGCTTCCAGAAGACCCAGGGACTCCATACACAGTGTCTGACAAGGCATCCAGGTACTAAATGGGAGTAGTGGATCCCCTCTGCTGTTAGTGCAGGACATGAGAGAAAATGGCCAGGGAGAGCTGGGGGCCCACAGAGCACCCCTGATAGCCTGAGTTAGAAATCTGAAATGCATGCTTTCCAAGAGACTGGTTTCCTTCTTGAAACGCTGGAAGAAAGACCTCCTTAGCAAAGGATTGTGTTTAATGTAGGTATGTTGCTAAGGCTGTGGTGCATACACCACAAAAAGATAATGCAGATTTTGTGTGTGACAGTTCCCTCAGTGCATAGTGGCCAAGCCTTAAAAAAGGCCTGTAGCAATTCCTTTAACCCAGGTGAAGTTATAAAAGTGTTAATAGAAATTTTCCCTGCAGTTTTTTTGTGGGGTTTTGTTGTTGTTGTTGTTGTTGGTGTTTTTGGTTTTTTTCCCCAGGCAGCAACAGACAGAGGTAGCATATCACAGATTTTCTAACTTGAAAGCAAATATTCCTTCTTTTCCAAATCAAAATCAGGAATTTCTTCTCTCCTCCTTTATCTTCCTTAGGAACAAGCTCATGCAAAGAAGTTTGTGAGATACTTGGATTTTGGAGTCTAGTTCAGGCCCATTATGGGGCATCCTGAGAGGAGTTTCTCTTAAGCATCTCGTAAAAATCTTGTCAAGTTTTTTGGTATGTGGGTGAGCTTCCTGTCTCCTTCCTCTTCTCCATTCTGGGTTTCTAGCATATTACTTAAAAAGATGCTGTTTGCTTTACTTTTTTAATGTTCTGCATCATGTGTGACATGCATGTGCACAGCACTCAGGCTAAACTGCAAATAAGGTGCCCTCAGGTACTTGTTTGTGCAAATACTGAGGGCATTCACACCTGGAGAATATTTTTCACACCGAAGACCGATGCATGTTTCTGGAAAGATTGGCCATTTATCTTTTCCAATCTATTGATAATAGTTTAACCCATGTTTACAGAGCCACTGTCCCACAAAGTACTTGTAGGTTATTGTATGTACTATCCATACAGTCTTAGGGCTTTCTGGACGGAGGGAACCTTGGCGTTGCCCATGGGTGTTAAATGACTTGAAGGGTTTGTGATGTTGGGTTAACCTTCAAAGAAACTGGACTGAAATCTTGGAACTGTTTTCATTACAGCCTTCACCTGGACTGACATCACAGTCACACATAATAAACAAGAACCTCGTCCACTAAACCCTTTCAGGCTTTATGTTTTAATGAAGTTTTGAGTTTATGCACTGGTTTTGGTGAAAATCTACTTTGAAAAAATTACACTGTGAGTGCCTTTAGGTTTGTGGGTTTCCCCTTCCCGTGATCGTATTTTATTTTGTTCTGTTTTCTTTACTAATTTTGCCAAAACTAACTTATGCAGACTTCAGGTTGCTTTACTCCCAGGTTTCTGCTTCTAATATGTGTTTTTTAAAGGTTTAAAAATTTGGACTCAAGAATAAATGTCTCAAGTTTTCAGAGCCAGAGTAATTTGCTTTAGTGAGATGGTGTATTGCACCTGTATCAGCTTAGTGGCACAAAACATCTGTCAGGAATTTTTCATTAGAGTTTTTAAATTTTATTTTCATTCAGACAGGAGAATGAAAGCCTAGCCAAGAACTTAAAAGACCAATTAAGCTTTAAATAGTTTTACTAATAATACTGAGAAGAAATGGACTGCATAAAGGATTTGCTTGCTGTGCATTTGGCCAGTGTGAGTGCTCAACCATTATTACCAAAATCCTTCATACTTGTGATCAAGAAAAAAATTGAGTGCCAGAAGTTTTATCTGAATCATGCATGGGTTCAAACTATGACCTCAAGAAAAATATGGCACTTTATTAAAGCTGTGGATCTGGCTCATATGTCTGAAAATCATAATTTACCAGCATTTTAAATCACAGACATATTTGGTGATACATGCTGATATCCTTACATGCTCTGAAGATGAACCTTGTGCAGTGTTTTGGGTGCTCAGAGTCAGAGATTTCCTGCTCACCACACTTGGTACTTCTGTTCATGACCTAAGCACAGTTTCATGTAGGCAAAATTTGTGGTTTCTCCTGTTGCTGCCATTTTAACAGGGATGAGTCCCTTTAATCTACAAATTAAGTGAAATCAGCTTAATTACATTTTATTTGCCCAATCTGACTGAGCCCTTTGCCTAATGAAATGGTTTGACATGTAGGCAGGGCTGTCCATTCTGAACCTCTTATTTCTCCCCATGTACTGCTCTGCCAAAGCTTTTAGTTGTTTTGGGAAGGCAAAACCAGACAACAGAGACTGCAATGGTGAGAGAAACTAATGAACAGGGTCTGCATCTGACAGCTTAAATGAGCTGACAGCAGTGAACACCTGAAGTTACCTTCTGATGCCAGTTAAAGGCATGTGTGTTGATTGAAGCTGGGGCATTTGCAGGCAAGATGCAGATCTAGAAAATGTGCTCACAGCCTGTCAGAGTCAGGCTTCTGGCAGAGCAGTGAAGCAATTCCTTCATCCTGACCATGAGCAAAGCATGCACATGTGTCTCCCTGACAGAGTTATAGCTATAGGCACAGCCTGCTGCTAAAGTGGCAAATACCTTGATCTCTGATGGGGTGCTATCTCATCCTTTCTTTAAGCTACCACATGGGAAGGTCATGAATGTTATGTGTGTCAGCCATGGTTAGTCTCTTTTTTCCAGACCTCCAAGATGCTATTTTCTGGCACCAGGACCCAAAAGGGACCAGGGAAATGGATATGCTTCAGCCTATCCTTCTGCCATCCTTATGCTGGGTAGTACTTTCCAAAGAGCTGCTTGAGGAGTGTCTAAGTAATTATGCCATGATTGGTAGGAATTGGATGATCAGCTGAAGCCGGTTGGGAGGAAAAGTGAGAGAAGCAGGTGATGACCAGAGCTGAATGAGAAATCACTTCTGCCAGACCTATGCCTATTCCCAAGCAGCTTAGCATCCATTTGGGCTGGACACAACCCTGTGTTCATTCAGGAGAGGTAAGAGGACTGAGGCACACAGTTGGAGCTAGCCATACCTCCACACCTACTGTGCCAACATTTAAACCCTATCCAAACAGCCTGCTGGGACTCCACCTGCACTTCTTTTCTCTCATTCCAGAACCCATGATTTGCCTCACCCACTGCCTCCTGGTTCAGCCATCTGTAGTGTCTGGTGGAGGAAGTCTCAGATTTCTCCTTCAACTGCTTAGCCCCTTCTTATGTCAGCTGTCCAGTCACCTGTACCTCCAGAGCACTGTTCAGAAGCATCTCCTTGCTTTTTGGTATCTTTGGAAGTGAGGCAGCCAGAGGTGCTCTGCAAAATGTTCCCTTTCTTGTCTTTCACTGTGAACTGACAATCATTCCTCTTCAGCCTGCCATTATTGTGGTGGGTTTTTATTTGATTTTACGCCACCACAAAGCAGTTAACACTGGGAGGGATCTCTCATGATCATCAAGGCCAAACTTCCCCTCTCCCCCCTGCCCTTGCTCAAAGCAGGGCCAGCTAAATCAAGGTTGCTCAGTCAGCTTTTGAATACCACCACAGATGGAGACTCTACAACCACTCTGAAAAACCTGTGCCAATGTATGGTCACCCCCACAGCAATACTCTTTTTCTATGTTTAAATGGAATTTCTTGTATTTTAGTGTCTGCCCATTGCCTCTTGTCTTTTCCATGGGTACCGCCACAGTGCCTGCTTGTGGCCTAAGTACCTCAGGATCCCCATTTCCTTTTTTCTGAATTTCCTGAATTTCTTGTTGTCTTGTTTCTTCAGCATGTCAAAGTCTCCTGGAATGACACCAAAACCATCTGCTGCATCTACCACTCCTGCTGGTGTTGTACAAACTTGGTGATGGTGCAGATTGCCTCATTATCTAGATCATTAATGAAGAACAGTCACGTGTTTCAAATGCTGATAGTGTTTATCCACTGGAAGCTCATTTTCTCCTTTGAGCATTTTATTTATGAATATGCTATTTTCAGAAAATATATCCAACTGATTCTTCATTATTCATCTCTGTGTTTTAGGTGGAATATAAAGCCATGGAATTATTAAGTGAATCCTATATCAATCAAATTTGTAACAGAATATTTCCAAGAAAGTAGTCTTGTTTTCAGGATGAACCTCATGGAAAAACATCCAGAGGAACACTTGGACTTTTTTTGGACTAAAGTTTCTCCACAGAAACAGTCTGTTTTCTAAAGAGGTTTTTGTGGCTAAAACACAGAACAAACATGTGAAAAAAAGAACAGAGACTACATTAAAGGATACTCCCTAGCCCTGAAATAAAACCTAGAAATGCTGGAAATAGGATGTTCCTGCACAGAGAAATGCATTTCTGTGTGTATATATATGCGGAGATATATATATGTGTGTGTATATATATACACACATACATACTTACATGCATATATATAATGTATGTATAAACAGTAAAAAAAATTACATTTTGGCTTTCCATCCAGCACAAAGACAGCCTAGCTCTGGTGACTGCTGAGTATTGAACCTGTTTTCATGCTAAATAGCTTCATTCTGTTGATGCAAATTTGTGCAAAAGACAAGAGAGACAGATCTGAGGTGAGGTAGTTACAGTTTCATATGCAGGCACAGACACACTTCTAAAACTTCCAGTGTAAGAGGTAAAACAGCAGCTAGAGTTTGCACCAAGGGCTCCCATCCTCTTTCCTAGCAGTAAATAAGGCCCAAAATGTCTCTGAGAATGTTGGTTTTCATTTGTGTGCTGCCACTAGTGCCTCTTTTTTGTCCCATGTTTTGTCATACTCGTTACCATTCTCAATCCTGAGTGAGAATTGGGCAAAACATAATTCTTGTTTGTTCCTTTTTCGTGTTCCCAGGCTGTGTTCCTGTTTGATTAGTGGTGTTTCCTTTTTCCTGTCCTTTGTTTATTACTATAACACATTTCCTGTTTATTGATTTAGAGTAACCAGACAAAAATAATGTTGTTTAGAACTCTGTCTTGGAAGTGCTAGAGGTTCAATGACACATAGCATTTCAGTTTTACATGCATTCCCAATATCTCAGCTTCCTCCTCTTCTCCATTTCTCCCCACACTTCCCAGTTCTGCTCCCTTTGTCATCACACACCCCATCTTTGCTTTTCACTCACCCCATAACCCTTCACTCACCCCATCTTCTTATTTCTGGCAGGGAAAACCTAAGTATTTGGCAAGAAGGAGGGAAGGAACCACAAAAATGAGCCATGGCGCAGCCAGTGTAAACACAAGCTCACAGTGGCAAACCCTCTCCCTCCAGCAGCACTGGTAAGAGAAGCAAAGTTGGACACTGTGTTCCAGTGGCAGAACATGTGCAGGGAAAGCCAAACAACTTGGTGAAGCTGAGACCACTGCTGGGCACCCACCAAAAGCTGGAATAAAAATCCTCGTTCTAAGTAAATCAGAAGTATTGCCTTTGCTTCCTCATGGTTTGAGGTAATTTAAGGTTTGCAATTTCAAACTTCTTGTTATCATATTGAAGACTGGCTTTTAAATTACTATTTTCTTTTTTAACAAAAGCTCACATTCACAGGTATCAACCTAACAGCATCTGGAGCTTTAAAAAAGCAAGACAATACAGATGTTGTCCCAAATACCAGAATACCCCCCAAGCAGAGTGCCCAGCCTGCCTTTAGCACAGTGGGATGCCACTGTTGATTCTGTGCCTGCAATTGCCATAAATTTGCTAAAAGTTTGGAAGCAAGTCTTGGTTTCTTCAAATACCAGGTTCTTCATTTGCTAGTCCCACTAGCAGCCCCCAAATGTACACAGGCAGAGAAACTGGAGATCTTTAGGCCTGCCAGAGACATTTCTTATAGATATTCAGTTCACAGTTGCCCTAATATTTCATGTAAATGTACAGATTACACCTCCATACCTAACCCTGAGTGGATAGTGCATTATAGGAAAATAAATTGATATCTTCAGGCTCAACATAAAGGTTATTCCATCCATCCACAGACAGTCACACCATGGACTGCAAAGCCAGAGACCAGCAGGTTGTGGCCTTCTGTCATTAGGAGCCTTTTGGTGACCACTGGCAAGATTGCTACTGCTCTTATGGCCTTGGACACCACAGGCAGCTTCCCAATGCTGCAGGGTCCTAGAGGGCTACCTCCACTACACCCTGCTGCTCCTCTTTCACTCCAGGCTTCAACCTGACAGCAGGATTCTGTCTGGTCTGGAGATTGTAAGGAAGGATTTTGCAGCCTGAAGGTTTGAACTGGAGAGTAGCATAATGTCTAGCAATGAACTTGACATTTCATTGCAAGAAATGAGACCTCATAACCTGAAGGTTTAGTTTGTAAAGTGATGTCAGGAGCATGATTTTAATTTTTAATGGCTGCAAAAATAGCTTTCCTTCTTGCCAACCCTTTACAGTCTGTATAAACAAACCTATTAGCAGTTTAGAGCATACAGAAAGAATTATGTCTGTCCAAAAGGTGAGGAAGATGCCCTAAAGACAGAATTTAGATCAGATGAGACATAGAAGGACAATACCAAGGAAAAGACTAACACTTCTGTGAGAGATTTTGTTATTGAAACATTCAAGGAAACACTTCAAAGGGCTTGGGAAGGCTAACTGCTTGGAACCAAAGCATGCTGCAGGTCCTTTTGGGGTGTAAGTCACACCAGAGTACCAAAAAATATTTCTTAATTAATAACCTGACTCCGGCATATGGAGTTTTACAGTGACAAAAACCAGCTGCAGAATGCAATGTCATGTAACTATTCCTCCCACTAAAGTAACTGAAGGTGCTGGAAGGCTCTCGACACCATTGTCAATCTTTTGTACTTGCAAATCACCTAAATTAGCAACTTCAGTTAACTTTTTTTAAAGAAGCTTTCTGTTCATGTGCTTATTCCCTAAGATAATGATGCTAACTGTATAGGTGCCTAATAACAAATAAAGTGTTTAACCTGAGGTGTAAAATGTTGTACTAAGTTCCTTGACAGAGCTTACAGTCAAGCACTGAAAGAAGGGTGACTGCAATCCAGAGCAATGCATTCCTATCACTTGGCTGGATATTTGAGAATACAATAAAAAATAAAATGGTAGAGTAATAAATTCTTGCCTTGAGTGTTTTCATTTTCATAAGCATTCTTGTCTTGAGTGTTTTCACAGGCATTGATTTCCCTCAGGTAAAAATATATGCACCAGAGTCACATTTACATTTTTGTTGAAGTGTTGCCACCCTCTGTTTTCCAATAAGTTTTTATGCCTTTGTTTAATGATATGTAATTTGTAGCAAGTTTTGTGCTTCAAAGGAAACACATAAAATTCTGTTTATTATCCCATTCTTTATTTGTCACTGAGTTCAGTTTGTCCCACCATGGCACTGAATAGCCATTTGCTAACAGCTCAGAAGATAATCACCAGTTTCATCTCCAAGACTTAAAATAGTTCAGGGTGGTGCTTGTGAGTTTTTGCATGCACATGCATACCCTTCCCCTGCCCCCAAACAAGCCACAGTTAACCACAGACAAATCTCCACATATCTAAATACTATTTGTCCTTGCACAACAGTGGGAATATGTCCTGAGTCACCCCAGCTTGCTCTTTTTCTTTTTTCCTGGAACCATACAATTAGCATCTGTTTTTAGTAGTTAGCATTGGGACTGAAGGGGACACAGAGAAGTCCCTGTTGTTAGCTGTTGCTATGCACTAGTTGGTAGTAGTGTGTAAAATTGCAGAAAGAACTACAGAGCTCACTCTTCCAAAAACATCCCCACATTTTTAACCTATTAGCCCCTTTTCCCTGGGCAGAAGTAAAACCTTCTGGAGACAGAGTTAGGAGCCCCAGAAGGGGGCCAAGCAATGCTCTGCCATGGATGACGGTAGAACAGAGAAGGTGTAGGAAGACACAATATTTGTATGTTTTATCCTCTCCTCTCTGTAGTTAGATACTATAAACTCAGGGCTTGGATCCACCAAAGGAGAAAGGAACTCATCACCTCCATCCCACACAGAGAGAACATACTTCACAGAAATATTTGGGTTTATTCCTTAGAAGTTTCCTCTCCATTCCCACTCATAATGCACCTGACCATCACTGCAGGCAGGGTGGCACAAGCACTCTGAGCTAATAATGTTTTGCTATAGTTTACAGGGCTGCACAAAAGACATGAAATGAGGATGAGGAGAAACATATCATCTTAGGAAATGGACATATATAAACTCATTTAAAGGTCAATAATTTGATGTTATCTTCAAGGGATTCAAAAGTAAGATAGAGCTGTGACATTACATCAAATTATCCCCTAAAACTCAAGTCTGTTCATGTTAGTTAGAATTGCAAAACTCAGATTAAAGAACTCCTACCACCATTTGCTGGTTTCCAGCTAGGTTTTTGAACAAGCATGGCTCAGCTGGCTGAGGCATTTGTGCACCTCATTTCTTTACCAAATCAAGCATGTTATGTTAAAGTTTCAGTGTGGGGACACAATCACAAACATTCTGCAATCCAATGAGCCCCAGCTCAATGAGAGGTTCTTCTGAGAGAGGTGGGCAGTGGGTCACACCCAGAAGTAATGTGTGCCTGGAGGGTGGCTGTGAAAGGGAAGAAAGAGAAACGGAGTGGGGAGCACGGAGCCAGACACTGTGTTTGACATGGCTCCTTGGTGCTGCAAGCAGCCACAGAGGCATTAGCATTTCTGCCTTGGAACTGACTGGTCCTGGAGAACAAACTGGATGTATAAGTTGGTGAAGACCTGGCTGAAATCTGCAGGCCAGTTTGCATACTTAAAATGGGACATAAGATTACAATTTTGCAATGTGTGTTAAGGAACAGGAAGGATTATTCTTAACAGTATCACATCTTTCCTTTCATGACATCCAATGCAATACTTTTCAACTATGCAACCACTACGACCTTAGGTATGAACCAGTGGCAGATGGGTTTACATTTTTTCTACTCTACCAGTCAGATATAGGAGGAAGTGTTTGTGTATTTGGCTACATATCCTTTTTGAGAGGATGAGCTATTTGCTGTCAAACTACATTAGCAGTTAGATAAGATGGCATGTCCATGATTCTCCAAACATTTGACCTCGAAATTGTGAAAGATTAATTCTTAAGTCTATGACCTTAGGCCAACTGGGCTTGTCTCAAACATATGCACAAATTCACATGGACTAGTCTCCTGCATGTCTTGTGACAGGAGAGACATAATGACAGACCCTCTACTCCTCATCCCTATTGCTGTGTGAAAATAGGAGAAATCAAGGTCATTTTCCATTCCTTCAGTGGACTCCGTCCGTACATGCTGCTATGACTTTCATTAGAAAGCTGTTGTATGATTATACCATGCCAACAAGAAAGATGTTGCCTGTAGATTTTATGACCCACAATTAAATTGCAGGTGTAACTTGTTCCAGTTTGCGGCTGAATTCCGAAGTGGAATCAGAAACTGCATGGTGGAGACTAGTCAGACCCCAATCTGCAATATATTGTGTCCAGGATTTTACACTTGCCATGTGGTTTGCTGCTAGGCTTTAGGATTTGACTGTTCTGGATTTGATACCAGCCTCAGGATCTGATACTGCCACTCTGTCATGGGGTCCAATCATGTGGGCATTAGTAGGACTCTGCAGTTTAGCCAATGCATTCAATGAAAATTTTTCCAGTCAGTAGTGCAAAATGGAAATGCAGCTTAACAGGAGTGCTTCAGCAGTGTTAGAGTCTGTAATGTGGTGACTTTTACGTTGCAGATGGAACCTGGCACAGCAGGTAGATATTCACGTCAAGCAGTGATTGCAATCTCAGTAGCAATTACTTGCAATTTCAGTATGATTGGAACTCATTTCATACAAGATTTCAAAGGATTCAGGATTGGTTGCCAATAAAATGTGTCCTCTATCTACTGGAAATGTGACCTAACTTCAAAACTATTTATATTAAGGTAATTTTGTTATCCCATTTATCTGAAAAAATCCTTCCCAGAGAAGCTTAGCATAGCAAAGCTACAAGCAACTGTCTATTATTTGGGCGGTTCAGAAGATCATTGTTACCAAGAAAAAACATAGTGTTGACCCTGCTAATTAATAGCCATCTTTCTAAAGATCAAAGAATGGAACCTGATCAGGAACAGCTGCTGTTATGTATGGTTATTTACATTTTCCTGTCTGATGTCCTAACATGCTTTTAATGATTTATCTGCCTTTTGCAGAGGGTAATTCCATTGTTTTAGGAAAGCAAATCCGTGTCTGTTCCTGGCAGATGACTGCATACCTAAGATTGTGTGGCCATTGATCTGTACATGTAATGTTCCATGGTGTGAATAGGAATTTCACACAAAGTGTATGACCACAGTCCAAGAAAGGAAAACTCCTGCTGTCCTAAGGGATCTGTTCCTGGGAGTGATGGGACACCAGTGGTACTCCACTGGGCAAAAGGGCTTAAGGACTCAGACATAAAGACTGGAGAGCACTTGTAAGAGGTTTCCATGTTTCCGCTCCTGCAAGAGTTAAGTTGGAGACATTTGTGTTGCATGTCCCTACTCTCCACATTTGTGTGTCTGCAGAAACATCTGATATTCCAGGTGCTTCAGGACAGTAGGTGCTGTTGGTAAGTCAGACTGGGTAGATGACATGCCCAAGGAGTAAGAACCCCTTATCACTCTGTTTATGCCAGCAATCCAAGTTCAGACACCCAGCTCCATTAAGGAAAAGTAAACGGTACTTAAATGGAAACTGGACAAACTGTGTTGGTGAGATCTAAGCTCAGTTTCCATTTAGGGAAACTGAAAATAATGTCCACAACCTTAGTTTTTAAAAATATAGTAGTTGATATAGCTCAGTGAGAAGGCAGAAAGATGACAGAAATTATGGCAAGGGAGTAGGTGGGAGAGAACAGATGGGGAGAAGAAAACTCTCTTATTCTAAGCTAGATTTTGTGTGCATGCATATCCTGCATATAGGCCACCCACCCATGATACATGGATTTTGGAAGGGTGTTATTCTACCCCTTATACATAGAACTGGCTTTCCCTGTAACTAAGAAAACATTTATTTTAAAAATTGAATCAACCCTGAGTAAAACATGGGTTTCAGTTACAGGAAGAATAGGTTCATGAACTCCAGCTAGATTTCTGAACCCTACCATATTAAAAAAAATAAAAATTGCCTGTCTGCTGAACTCTTAGGCTCCAGGAAACTTACCTCTCTCTGGATCACCATGCAAACTACCCAGTAAGGTGTTTCAAACTGCACATGAGGCAAAATAGCTACTATTAATCAATACAAAAGAAATAAAATTTTAACAAAGGGAAATGGTTACTGTGACAGACCCAGGTTACAGTTACAGCATTCTTCTACACTAATGCTGAGGTAGGTCCAAGCATGGCATCCAAAAATGAATGGTGTTTCAGAGAACTATTAATGCTAACTTGGGACATGTGCAAGTCTTGCAAAGAGGAATTAGGAAAGCTCTTCCATGCTCTTTGTTCCTTTGAAATCCCTTATAGTCAAGATTTGTAGTCCCAAAGTAGTTACCTCTCCCTCATTGCTCATAAATAAAACGTTATGCCAGCCAATGCAACCTGTTGGCTGCTGCTGAACCTCTGCAGCAGCTGGAGCATGGTGCAAACTCATGGGATGCTTGGGAAGACGTCAGCATCTTTAAGAGCGATTGGTGGTCCTGCCCTGGCAGGGCAAACAATGTTAACAAAATTATCTCCAGGGAAGTAAGTGGGCAAGAAGTTTTCCTCATGGGTATCTGACCTTCACAGTATTCCTTTCCATACTGTTGTTTGCAGGTGCAATTTATGTTTTCCCTATTGAGTGAGGCTATTTCTGTGACATGCTCTTGCTTCTGTATGTCTGCATGGCAGTTCTCAGACTGGGGTAGTCACTGATTCATAAGGGTTTAGTTTGTAGATGTATTTTACCTCTGCTGAAGGTTTTGCAGCTTTCTGAAGACCCATGTGTAGATTCCCAACTGCTATTAAACATTGTATGGGTTAAGTTTCAATATAAACCAAAAATAAACATAATTTTAATCTCCTATGACTTTTAAATTATTGCAGCCTCAAAAATTCAAAGCCTTGAGTGACTTGAACTCTTGCTTCAAGTCTCTATAGAGTTAATAACTCTTATTTTTGTTCAATTAATTTGGATTGCACCTGAGAATAAGAAAGAAGAAGTCTTGCCTACTTCATATGGAACTTTCATTTATTGTAAAGGGGTTTTTTTAGCTTTCCCCCAAATCCTGAGATACCACTTTTGACAAATTCACTTCTTCCACCTCTTACCTGCCCCAACATTCAGGGCACACATCGCTCGACAGTACATCAGTTTGACTTGGGCATGAGTAAGCAATTGTTCAGCTGGTCGTATCCAAGAATGTCCAGCACTTCCAGTATAATTTGTGCCTACGAATTCAAACTGCAGCTGCAAATTCAGCAGCTGTGGCTTCCTTGCATAGTGAGACCCATCTCCTGTGTATACAGAGGGACCTCAGGAGGTCTGCCACGTTCAAGAACAAGGCTGTTCTGTTTGTTGTGGATGTTTACGTGACTAGATATACTCTGCTGAAATGTACTTGAAAAATATCCATGGCATGTGCTTCATCCCAACCACTCATTCCCTTTCCTTGACCTGCCCTTTGTGGAGAGCATGGAATGTTAAACATTTCTTGTTGGTCTGCCCAGCCTCTGCTTTATTTACACTTGCTCTCCCATTCCCTTATGCTGGGGCACCTTTTAGGATATTTTCTTTCCTGCTCGATGTAATGGAGTGCCAGTAGGGCCAGATTCTTCAGCAGTAAGGAAGTGGATCTTGGCCATTAAGGCTGGAGCCTGCACCCACTGAAGCTGCATGCAGAGCCAGAAGTAAGAAATAGTAAAGAAAATTAAGGACTAAATAATACCTTGTGGCTTGCTGAGCAACACATCCCTTTTCCTGCTGCTCTGAGAAGTATTGTTTTAAAACAGTAGGTAAAAATCACTTCTGCTAAAACATTTCTTCTCAATGTAAGCAAATTTTGAAATTGCTTCTGAAACCCACTACTTCAGTAGTCACAGAACCATCTCTGCTGCATTTCGCCAAGATTACACAGTAAAGAACAATCCTTACAGCAGAACAGCCAAGAGCCTATACTTTGAATCAAACTAGTTTACAGATTTTTTTTAATTATTACAGCTTATCTAAACTATCTGTAAACTTACATAAAAGTCAGCCAGGTTTACTCCAGTTTCAGCAAGACCATCCAGAAGCTACCTTAAAATAAAATAAAGCAAAATAAAACTCTGGACCCCTTTTTCTTATCAAATTTCTCTGTAGATAATCTTGTAGATGTGTGAGACAGGTAAAGAATCAGATGGAAGCTTTTGGACAGGAAACAGGACAATGTCCATCACTGAGAAATTCCCAGTTAACTAAGAATTTGAGTCTTCCACAGACTTCAGCTATTGCTTCGGAATTTAGCTGCTTTCAAAGCTGTGTCACCTTATGTCACCTCTTGGAGAGGTGACACTCATACTTGCCATTCATATTTGTAATGCCAGAGCTTATGATATGTTGTTTATCTCCAGTTTCAAATGCTACGTATTTAAAAGCAGATACCGTCTTTCCTTCTTCTGAGTATTCGTATTAAGAGCAAAGGAAAGAGGAAAGCTGTTCTCAGTAATGAGGTTTCAATAGAACAGCAAGTTTAAAGAGAAGTTCATAGGAAAGTGTGGAGAAGCTTACAAAACTTTTTAAAAGCCCTTTTCTCAATGGAAGTCATGTTAGATGTGAGCTCTAGTAAGCCCACCATGACAGTCTCTCACATAGAATGTACAAGATGAAAAATGTTGGTGCTGTATGGATTGTAGTCACACCTGAACTGTGTTTGAAAATTCATACTCAAGCCCAGAATGTTGTTATTAGACTGCTGGTAGTGGATTAGTTTGTTATCCTTATTTATTTTTAATAGAGACAACTTGCAGATCAAAGCCCTCCTGTTGGAAGTAAATAGTGAACTGACATTGGAGCAGGGGTAGAAATGGCCCTCCTTTTGTCTCTGCTGTGTTGAAATTAAGTACTTTATATATTAAGAAGTCTCCAGCCTAGCCCCTTCTCTGTATTAAATGTTCTGTGTGTCGCTGACTTTACAGCAGATCAAAAATTATTTTTTCAAAGTAATATCCTGGCCCTAATTTTGAAAAATGTGTAGTAAGTACAAATGCCTCTGAATGACCTGATTTACAGAACATGTTGAAAATACTAACATTCAACCTTCCAGCCACAACCAGGAGACTAACTCAGCACTTCTGCAATGTAGTGTTTGGCTGTGGAATTCAAGATCCAGCTCAAGACCTAAGACTTGCAATTGTGTTTACTAGCTTGGTAAAATGGATCAAAAAGAGGCACACATGCCAGTGTCACAGTAGTTTAGCATGTTCAGGTCTGAAATACTGCCTGTCTGCCTTGAGTGGTCATGAAGTTTAGATCCAGCTGGCAACAGCCTGCTGAGCTCTGACTTGATACTGAACACAACAAGACTGTACCTAAAATCCTAACCAAGCCTTGGTGTGTTTCTTGGTGATAACGGGGACATTTGCCTGCAGTGAGAGATGCAAAGCAGATCCATAGATTCCTCATCCTTTCATCTACAAAGCAGGATAAGAAGGATCTTGGCAATGGCAAAGGGCTGCACAGTTAATTCATTCATGTGTGCCAGAGGAAAGTCTGAAGGGAAGGAAAAAAATGTCAGAAATACCTGGCCAAAAAATACGTGCCATCATATTTTTTATTGCTGCTGAACAGGCAATTAACATTTCTCACTAGTAAAGCTATCAGTCAAGATCTCAGCAATCTGATGAAAATATTCTTTGGGGACATCTGAAAATAACTTTGATTCCAAGTGTTTATCAGGAGAGACGGTAGGAATTCCACGCAAAGCCTATGTTCAAAGCACTCAGATTCCTTGTGGTTTCTCATCTTCCTGGAGGTAGGCTCATAAGAGAAAAAATGCGTGCCAACTTCTGTGTTGTTGCACAAGCATACTGTAAGATGATCAGAGAGGTTTACTCCCTAAATGCCGAGAAGTTTATTTAAGGTAAGGCTCTGCCCTGCACAGGGGTACATGAGGCAATGGTGAGGTTGCAGGGCACAGCACCCATTACCTGGGTAAGGCACAAGAGCAGCCCCAGCACCACTTCCTTTCCAGTGCTAATGTGAACACAGAAGAGGAGAAATAACCAAGTAGTTTATGGAAGCAACCTAGGATGTGGGAACTGGGGGTTAAGCCCCCACTGTGCTTCCATGGTGACCTGGGATAAATCATTCAGCCAGTTTGTATATTGGCTCCAAACCGACCCCAAGTGCACAGCATTTACTGTGTGTCCAAACCTCAGGAGAACTGTGGTGTCTAGATGAGGGCTGTGCACTCATCAAGGCTAGTGTTGGAGGTCAAGATAATTCCACCTCTACACTCAAAAGAGTGTGCAAATGAGTTAGGAGTGCAAAGGCAGACCCAATGCCGGGAGCAGGAGAACAGAGTTGAATGGAAACACAGAAAGTGATGCTGAGTAGTCAAAAGCAAAATCATTCACTGTCCAGCTCAGGAATGAGGAGGTGTCCCCCATGGCAGGGTGACTCCAGTGACTCCTCAGACAAGGACTGGGGCCTTTTATGGGGAAGGTTTATGCAGCAAGACAGTGTCTTTTGAACAAATAGCCGAGAGGGAAAGAGCAACCTCAGGACAGATATGGCAATGATACAGGATAGAGATTTAATTGGCATTATCATGTGTTATGACTCTCACACCTCCTGTTGTCCATGCTGAGAGCCTGGAAGAAGACTGTTTTCAATTGCACAGCTGATGAAAGAAACTAAAATAAGAACTGGAAGTGAAGGAGAAAAATCCAGACAGACCCAATTCTCCTCACTCCTGTATAAATCAGGAAACAGATGTAGGATTGTATGAACGGGGGAACCCTGCTGTTTATATCATGGTCTCTCTCTTTATAACTGCAGACTGAACTTTTTGGAAGCCAGTGATTAGGAAGCCTCCATGACAAGAATGAAGCAGTCACCTTAGCTGGAAGCAAATATAGCTTTTGCAGCTGATTTAATAACAAGCCTTGGAAAAGGACCCTGAAGGACAAATATGAATGACAAAGTATCCATGAAAGTATCCATAATCAACATGAAAGTCATGTTATAAATACAGCATTAAACAAAAAAATTGAAAGAAATAAATCAAACCAAGCCTATAGCACTGGTTTTATATCTGTTTGATAAACAGTTCTTGAAGTGCGACTTGTCTCTTCCTTACTAACAGAGTTTGTACTTTAATTGAAAGGCCACATCTGAAGCAGTCATTGTGAAATCCAAGATATGCCACTTTGTTTACAGAATGATACAATTCTGATAAGCCACTTCCATGTCACCACATGCCTTTGAGCTAATAGTTTTTCAGGATTTTTCTTAATAACTACCTTCAGACATGGATTAGATTAGTACTGTGTATTGTTATTACTCTTTTTCTCCCAATAGCAACAAACTGTATGAACACACCAATTCCTAGTTCAACACTTACCCCTTAGAGCCCACAAATTGTTCTCCAGACCTTTTATGGCTAAGTTTATCTGCTGGTATAGGCTTCTGAGATATTTCCTTCCACTTTGTTTACTTGTACTGCTGCATTTGCACAAGCAGCCTGTCATTCTGCATTACATAAACTTAAGCTTCACAGCAAAAATAGCAATACCTGTTCTTTGTCTTTGCAGATCTGGCATTTTCCCTAGAACATTTGCAAAGACATTAATCCAAATTTCAATGTACAAAGGAGGAGGTACGGAGAGAACACATAAATCTAGTCCTTCCTTTAGGACTGATAGGGGATTGGCCTCAAGACAAAAGCTACAGCTATCCATACCAGGGAAGAATCAAACTGATTTACTTTTAACTGGTTTTGCTTAAAAATGCCAATTAATTTGCAGCTAAAATTAAGCAGTTCTTATATTTCACTTAAAACCAAAAGGATTTGCAAGCCATTCAAAACGAAGAACAATATCAAAACTGCTGTAATTAAATGGAGTGTAAATCAAGGCACTGTGGAGTGATAATAGAAACATTCTTATCATTGTCATTTTGAGGTGAACTAGAGCAAGGAATGTAAAATTCTGATCACTTTGGAACATTTGAAATTCAAAGACCGGTGGCTGCTCTACAGCTGTTTCACATGAATTAATTTCATTTTGTGATTAGTCATTTCACAATTCCTTGTAGGTGTTTTTAACTAATCAGACACCAGATAGATGTGAACAGTCTAGTGAGGCAATTCCTTCGCATTTCTATACACAGAATGAACAAAGTCATATGTGTCTTGCTGAGCTTACTGAAATTAAAATGCAAAAGGAATCAAGAGTATTTTTTCAAATAAAAATTTAGGAAGGAAAGATGAAGTGATTAGATATCTAGTTTTAGAGTTTCTCTAATTTTGTGCATCAGTCAAATTGGTAGGCATGCACCCCAGGGAAGTGTGTTCTAAAACTGTGGAAATATACTGCAAATCATTCATAGGAAAATCAAGTGCTTTAATCTGATTCAGGGTACACAGTTCAATGTGCTTTTTTCCAGAGTTGATGACTTCTTAATTGCTCTCAACAGTTTAAAACCACGTCAGTAAGATAGACCAAATGTTCCCCTTTTGTCTCTCAGACCTTCACTTTTTTTCATTTGCAAAGTGTGTAACTTTGTAAAATTTTAAAATATAAAATCTTGATAGCAGCCTATTGAAAGACAGACTTTTTTTCAGAAAATGGTGTCCCATCAAAAGCTGAAACAAGAGCTGCCTCTGAAGAAGGGAATTTGTCATTGAACATATTTGAACTTAATTTCCAACATTAACAGCCTTTTCCCTGCATAAACAGAATCAGAAGTTAATCAAGGAATTTCCAAGTTAAACTCTCAGTTTTCCACATCAATAAAAGAGATTCTGCCAAACCCACAACCTCCATATTTTCACTTTGCACTGAAAGAGTGAAACTGGTAGCCAAACCTCAATATGCTACATATTCAACAGAATAGCATCCGTTACATGGGTAATAAATTGCCTCTGGAGGAAGAATTTTCCAGCTCAAATGAGCTTCCAACAGCAAAGCACAGGTGTTCCAAAAACACTCCTTGGTTTAGATGTGGTGAGACAATTTTACACATGATAAATCTTAATTATTACTTTAGAACAACTGCCTTGTTTTTACTTCTGAATTACCCATTTGCATTACACCTCCTCACCTCTGTGTACTCACTCTGAAATGCTGCTTTCATTTGCCAGCATTGCTGGCCACCCAGGTGACAGAGCGTGCTCTGAGACAGAGAGAGACCAGGAAAGAGTGTGGGAGTGCACAGCTGCCCTCACCAGAACGAGCCCCCGTGATTCATTCTCCAGAGTATGGCAGCAACTTCAGATACGATCAGAATGAAATGCAAATCAATTTCCCTCTTTAGATATCTAAATCTACAGATCTCAGTTTCCACTGTGATACCAGCACCACAGCAAAATAAGGGAAGGTGTTTGCAGCTGCATCAGCATCAGCAGACAAGGACAAGAAGACAGACAAGAGGCCTGGCCTTTGGGACATGCTAAAAAGCAAACTAACATGGCCAGGAATCTTGAAAAGTTATTGGTGTAGTTACTGGCACACTGGCATGTGCTAATATGTTGGAGTTTTGAGTCTTGATTATTATTGTCACACATGCTACTGGATTTTGCTGGCAAGGTAGACCTACCCATATAACAACAATACTCTTCCTGCACAGACATACCAGAAACTGTCATCACCAGAGCTAGAAGTAGAATTCAGGATCTTACTTTGAACATCTCAATCACATTCTTTAACTTTAGTGAGGTTTCCTGGCATTAACAGATGCCACAATGTTTGGAAAGAAATTTTTGTGGCACCTTTTTGCTGAGTCGGCATTTCAGGCCAGGTTATACTCTTAATCTTTTTTTTTTTGCTGCAAGAAAATGAGCCTCTATCTGTACTTCTACTTCCTTGGATTCCACATGTCTTGTCAAATTACCTTCAAATTCATACACTGGAACCATTCAGGTCTCTAAGGTGTAATAATAGCTCAGTCAAAAGTGAAAATTTGTTCATATGACTGCCCTTTGAGTTCCCAGATCAGAAACAAAAATAGTTAAAATCAGCACTTTTTTAATGTACACAAATATATATTTAGTTTAAACAGAAAATAAGTTCACGCTGCATGAGGTGTTTCAACATGCAAGTTTGAAATGAACTTTTCCTCTTCTCCAGCACATCTGCAGTTCCCCACATGCAGACACACAACGTTTTTGTTGAAACAGAAAAATGCCGTGAAGGAATATGACAGAAATCATAGCCGCAAATGGCTTCTGTGGAGTCAGCTGAGCTCTTTGAAAATAGCCCTTTACATTATTTTCTTCTGGGCAAGTTCTGTTGTCTCCCACAAAGACCACCGCCAAATACCCCACACGCAACGAGCCGCCCTCATCAGAAAGCCAAGCTCTTGTCTGATGTACCAGCCCTTCTCTGGGTAATCATAACCTGGTTTGACATGTTTGTTGATGAACATTATTTCACAGATAATTTTTTTTGTTTTGCTCTTCCCTGGTTTATGCCTCTTCTAAGACCTTGTGTGACTCCAAGTCACCTTCGGATAGAACTCAACTTTTAACTCCTCTGGATACTTGTGCATCAGCCCAGGGTCAGCCAAGCACCACACTCTTTGCATGACTGCTGTGCAAGGGAGAGGCAAGGGCTCAAAATTTGCTAATCTAGCTACAGACCTGATCAGCAGGAGGAGCAGCATTCATTGTTAAGCAAGGTGGTATTACACTCCAGTCCTCTACCTTGCATATTTGAAACCATCGGTGGCTACATTGCACAGGACAACCTTCTATGGTACCCTTGCTTTTCTTCTCACAGTTCTGCTCTACTGCTCCTTCAATGAATCTAACCACTCCCAGCCTCTGAATAGGGGAGAGACTTTCCTCATCTCCCACAGCATCTCATTCTCCCAGCCTTCCCCTTTTCTTTAATAGAAACTCATTTTCTCCAGTCACTGCTGTGTGCACCACTGCATAATCCCTGCCTTTACAGAGATGTGCCAAGCCCCTCTTCCTAATTGCTGTCACCAGGTGCACCATGCTGCTCAGGAAGCAATAGAAAGCCCTTTAAGGGAGTGAATTGCAATTTTGCCTGTAAAGTCTTTGTCCAAAAGCACTTTCCAATAGCAAAGCTTGAAAGCAAAGCTTGAAAGAAAAGAGAGAGTCAGGGCATCTGCTTAGGATGCAGTGGATGACTGCTGTAGCGATGATGTGCCAGATGATGATGCCTTTAGGTAAAGAGCTGCTACCACAGCTGGAAAACTTGCCTGTACCCTTCTGGTTTGCAGTATATGTCCAATCCTCATAGTTTATGTAAGTCTACCTCACCAGTGATATTCCTAGCAAAACTGTAACTGCTCAGGTTTCTTTGTTTCCTCTGCCAGCCTTTTAACTGGCTTTCAGCTCTCTGCATTTGAAATGCATGGATCATATCAGAAGTAATTTTTTCAGATAAAACTAGGATATGCACAGAAGCAGCCAAAGGCTGACTGATTATGTTCTCTTCACAATTTAAAAACAGCGTCTTTCTGACTGAATTTTTCAACCATTACCATTTTTGTTAGAAGGAGACTCTTGTTATTGTTTTTCAGACTGGTCATATACATGTTACCTTGGCTAATAGACAGTCAAGAGCATTTTTTTCTCCACGTATTCCGTAAGTTTTTAATTAAATGGCCTCAGTATGCCCACTCTTTGAAGTTGAATCTATCCAACATCATTAAAACTTGCTCACATGCTCTTACTTTATTATTAAATTCTACTGAATACCTATGAAAGTCTTTCATTCTTTACCCTTAGCAAGAATTGTAATTACCTTGCTATAACAAGCAGAATAATTAACAACTTAGTCTGCCAAAATTTGTTTACTTACCCATCCCAGCAGGGTAGCTTCCAGTATTATGCATGTTTTCCCAGTTGTCTAGAAATAAAAAAGAAAAATGGTATTCTTGAAAATGTTCAGTAGAACCATGTAATTAACAAGCATTTAATTTTTTTTTCTTCTTACAATTTAGATAGGACGTTTTTGAATAAGTGCTTTTGGATTTTCCAGTAAAGTTGTCAAATGCTGCATACTAGTTTTATTGGGTTTTTTTCTAGGATAGTAATTTAACTTGATTTTAATGGTGCATTGTTGTCCCTTTCTTACTTAAAGTTCTGATTCATAACTTAAGCACAGTCAAAAGCAAGGCAAAAAGCCAGTTTTTACAGGTAGCTAGGAAATAAAAGCAAATCAAAGCATTCTCTACATTCAGAATTCTTTGAAATTACTTTGACCACTTGTTATGGTACACTAGTGCCAGTGAGCCCTAGCTGTACAGTGGATGGTGTGCTTGAATGCTTAAGCAAAATTTCACGAGTTGGTGGATTTAAGCATAGGTTTGAATGCTTCATCTAGGCCCACAGGCTCAGTTTAAAAAAGTCTCCAATAACTCCCAGGTATCATCAGACTGAAACAGCTCAAATACCCATTCTAGGAGTTAAAAGCAGCATTTAAGTGTAATAATCTGTGCTCTTCATTTCCACAAATGGATGATGCCTTTTGAATGACTCTCCTGTTCCCACAAATATTGTCCTAAAAATGTGAAATGATTGCAGGTAAGAAAAAAGCTTCCATTAAGTAAATTATTTTATATTTCTTTTGTACATACCAGCACAGGATAGATATAATTGTGTATTCTGGCTAAATTATCTATTACAGCACCATTGCAGTGACTGTAAGAAACTCAATTTTCTTTGTGACTGTGAACAGTCCCCTGGAGTAAAATGATCAGTTCATTAAAATGTTAATAGGCAATGCTATTGAATATTCTTCAACTTCATAAAATCCCACTTGATATCAGTGGGATATTGACTGAAGTGGGCATTATGTACACTTCTTATTGACTCCCCGCTCCCTGCACAATCCCAGAGAGTATTCCTGTGAGCTCCTTTGCCTTGGAGTGGGAGTGCATGGGAGCCTGTTGAAAGCTGAGATGCAGATCTTCAGAATAACAAAAGGATATGTTGCTGGGTTGAACAACAAAATTTCCAGTTAAAAGTCAATGAATACTAGTTTATTAGATTCCATCAATAAAGATTATAGAATGATCTACAAGCAGTCTAGCCCTAACCCTTTACTCAAAAGAGAAATTTCCAACTTTGCTTTCTTCCCAAATGCAGTGTTCCTCATGCTCTTCCAACAGAATCTTCTTAACCACTCTCTGATTAATGCTGTGTACTAGAAAACTGCTTCAGGTGTTCTTATACCCTATCTACAACAACATGGAGCTGCCACTAGGACATAGCTGTAATTACCCTGCCTCGTTAAAGCGTGTTTAGGTTCCCAGCAGCAAGACAGTGTAGTTGAATTACCCAGAAATTTGGACTTGGCAGGAAGTCTGCAAACAAGAGACTGGGTGCTTGGTTCTTTTTGTTTTCTCTGGAAAGTCATCCACTATCTGACATTTAAACTAGAGGGGAAGCAATACAGAGTACAGGTACTAGGATGGTTACTTTCCTGCAACAATGATGTGATTTGCTTACTGAGCTGTAGTACCCTACCCCTCAGCAGAGGCTTCTTTCAGGGTTCCCCATCTGCCTATCCAGTGACCACTTCAGCAGTGGAAGTGACTTTCAGTAGAGCTGGGGTGTGCCACCACTAGCAGTGCATGCATTCCTCTGAAGGGCTACATGAAGCAGATGTGGACCAGGATCTGAGACTGCAACCTGCCTGTGAACCACAGCTAATTCCCTGTGGGTGTGGGTTGGGGCAGGAGGGCCAGCACCTCCGTGCAGGTGTTACTGCTGAGCAGGTGAGGCGACTCTGGGGGCTGGCTGAGCCCACGGCATGGAGTGAGGACTGGCTGGGAGTCCTTCCCCTTCTGCCTACACATCCTCTGGGTGCACAGATGTCCCCATGCTAACCAAAGGTGGGAGTGTCAGCTCTGGATTATTTATAAATACTCCTTGCCACGAGGTTTTGGCTTTATTAACAGGAAGCTACATTCCTTTCATTGTAATTCTTGGATGAGTTTGTTGATAAGCATGGAGAAATCCCATCCTTCATGTGTGAGTGTGGGAGGCATGTTTTACTCTTCCTTAATCTTATTCCGGGCTCTGCTACCTGCATATAGAACACATTATGCTAGTACCAGCAAAAGATATGTATGATGTGTAAAACACTGAAGGGGAAGGGAGCAGGAGCTAAAATCTGTTACTACCACAGGCCATCTGCTCAGGTATTGATTCTCAGAATCTTTAGATCTCTTTGATTATGCTCAGACAAGGAATAGCACCTTCCTTTAATGTCATGTTTTGACTTGTCCCTGGAGGATAGAAGACATGGTAGTTTGAAATAGCACTTTGAAGACCAAATTGTAACCCTGACTGACGCACTGAGTTGCAGCCCTTAAAAGAAGATGTGATTATCATTACATCTGCAAGTCCTGGCCAGATTCCAGCTTTAGCACTCCAGCTGTGGGGTTTCTTTGTTTTATGTTTTCACACAAAGTTCTAGGATTTGTTCTGCCTCAGTTATAGATGCTACTAGGAAATTCTTTGGTGCACATTTCACTCTCTGTCATCCAAGACAAACACTTATCAATGCTTTCATTTCTTATAAATGGGAACAAGTAGTTTGTCTTTTACCAGAAATGTGATGCTATCAATGTATCACAAAATCTACAGGCAATTCACTCGCCCATATGTTCACCAAACACTTCTCAGCTCTATCTGGGCATCCCAGATCTGTCTTAAAGCCATCTGGAATCATATGTTGCCAACTTCTGATCTTCACTTAAGTACAGTAGCAACTTTTTGAGCTTGTAGTTGCTAAAATGACTAAATTTGGAAACATGGTAAAACTGCACTGTAACAGAGGAGCCTGTTGAATGGTTTAGAACCCCAAAAAGCATACTCCAGTGTTTTCTTTTAGTCTTTTCAAAGAAGTATATAAATAGTAAACAGCTTCATCTGTATCAATTCCAGAAGAACTTCTGAGGAAAATTTTTCCATCATTTTAACTTTTTCTAAATCTGTCTTTGCCCATTCTTTATGAATTGCCTTTTCAAAGAATGTTACTGGCTCTTTTAATTTCACCCCTTCATCTGCCTAATCTCACTTCTCATCCAGCCTTGCTTTACCAGTGGTCTGTTCATCCACTGACATCTGTATTAAACTGTTGGCCACACAAATGGCCATTTCTATCAATCAGAGCTACACTCATTAACTTTGGAAGATGTCTCAGGTACTTCTATTTCCTTTGGAAACAACACCTTCTGAAAAAATTTACAAAGCTCACAAGCCTGTACATGTCATGGGGAAGTACAGCTTGCTGGATTCCTCAGCTACAGCAAATAACTGAGTTATCCTGTCTTTAGCAGCTGGAGGCATTTGTGTTTGCCACAACAGCAGAAGCAAGCACTGATGCTAAATGATATTTTGCTTAAATTTTGTTCTCATAAGACCAAGCTGAAAACTTTGAAATATCTTTCAAAAAGCTGTTGCCATCAAAAAGAGACACTGCAAGCTTATGCTGCAAAATATTAATTTTGTCAACATTTTGTTGATGCTGCAATTAGGTGTAATGTTATTTAGAAAGTTTTTAAGCAGTAACCTCTCTGAGTAGGAAGTTGTGTATAGAAGCCTTTTACCAATGGATTTTTATTGGAATAGATTTCTTTGATATCAAGTTCTATGGTGAGGAGACTACACCTTTCTGTACTGCTTCTTTGAAGATAGTGCCATAGATATACAAATAAGCAAACTTAAACAAGATCAACAAGTATTTATCCAAATATGTCAGTAGCACATTATGTTACATAATTTTTCTCTATTCTTTTTTCATAGTCTGAAACGCCAAGAAAACCTCATTCCTGACTGTCTGGAATACCTTTGGCATACTACCTCTTGTCAATTAAATGAATGCTGAAAATTGGCAACAAAAATTATTCAGCTTATTGAATGTATTTCAGGGCTGGCTCAGTGGCTGTGCTTGAATTTGGGTTTTCTCCACTGGCAGAAAAGGCATCAAAGAGAGTAGAATGTTCCTTCACTGTAGCAAATCAGGAAGTGCTTCAACTCAGTGAGTTGCACTAACTTACAGTGTCCGCAAGTTGTGCTCCAAATTTTGTTTTCCTTTTTGTTTTTGTGTCAGAGTTTCTGAGGACAATAGAGATTGTATAAACCCAGCCCCAGATCTGTCTCACTAAAGGAGTACGTAGAGCTGCTCTAGTCAGAGGGGTCCAAGCTTATTTATCTAAAGTCTTTTCAAAAACACAGTTACACCTCCCTCTTAAACAGTTTTATATTTTAAAAAGAGTATTGCAAAATTAGAGAATAACAGTCCAAGCCTGTTCAGGAATGTAATTTTTAAGGCACAGATCTCAGGAAATACATCCTGTCTCAGCTTCCAAAAGCTCTTTTCTACGTTAATATCTTCTTACATTTCCTGTACCTTTTTTCCCTGCCCAGATAACCTCATCTTGTGTTTCCATTACCTCATGAGTTCTGTTTTACTCTGACCTGTTTCACTCTGTCCCTGGCCTTCATTATGTTTTTGTTAGGGGACATGTATGACCATAAGCTCAGTTACACAGCTTCTAAACGGATAAGTTTTACTGTTTCTTATTAGAATCAAAATCTATTTATGCACCAAGTCAGCTAGGTTGACTTTAGGTTTACTGTGTATGGGCAGCCTCTTGGAGGATTTTACCTGTTTGCTTTCTTCCTGACTCTCTCAAGAGCTGTAGGCAATGCCGTGCCCAAGCGGTGGATAGGGCACGTACCAGTAGATGGTGCTGAAGAACACGCAGCATGTTCCCGAGTTTTGGGTGTTGCTTCCAGCAAGTGACTGCTGATGGTACGCACAGCTGAAGAAAGGAGCAGTCTGGATTTTCATCTTGTTAGAGTAGATTAAAAATCATGCGATTTTCTTGCAATGTTGAGTGAAGAACTTTCAGAAAAAAAAAAAAAATTGTCATCAAAGACAGGCTGTTTCTTCCACTGCAGACCTTACATTAGGACCTTCAGCACACTCTTCTTTCTTTAAAAAAAATACACATTTTCATATCCTGGTATGTTTTTTTTACACAACCACTGCTGCTTCCTTTTTAATTTTTTTACATCTCCTTCCAGGATATGAGACTTCTAAGATGGGGCAGCCACTGTGCACAAAACCATTTTGAGAGATTTTCGTATGCCAAGCGATCAGGAAATGCAAGTCTACCTTGGTTAGACCCCCATTCCTTTCCCTTTAAGTAAATTAACACTGAAACTCTTACCTTTGTATGACTTTCACTTTGTGGCCTAGTCAAGGCAAGGGACACACTCTTGTTTTCACCCCATACTGAGTTGGAGGTCTGCACTTTGATAAACAACAGATAACATTGCTTTTCTTTATTCAAAACCTAGACGTCTTGAGGCAGGAGGGTAGGTTTTGGATGAGGGTGAATGGAAAAACGGGGAAGAAGCACACTTGAAATAATTTAGGTTGCTGATAGTTAAATACATAAATTTGGTGAATGTGATTGAGGCAGTTTAAATGAGTGACTCTTGCCTTGCCTTTTATTGTATTAAACTGCATGAATAAGAGATTCAGGAGGCCACTTCACCTGCATCTGTTTTTATCCTGATTCAAATCATTCTAGAATGAAGAAGCCAGAAATGCTGCCAATAAAATATTTAGCTCCATGAGACCTTCCTGTTGTTTCTTAGGGGGCATGGTGTCATTTGGCAAATTTAGATCAGGTAATTTCAGAAAATTCCTCTGTTCCTGTCTGACAGAGCTGCTCCCCCACTCACCTCTGCACACTGCTAGGGAGACAGCACAAGGGAAAGTGTGTCACTAAGTCCTCAACAACTCACATGCTGGCTCAACAGCACAACTCTCTTTTCCCAGCTTTAACACGCTACCCAGGTTTATGACATATTGCAGCTGAGACCAAGGCACATGTTTGTTTCTGCTCCAGGGGTGTCTTTGTAGTATAAGGATTTCAAAGGGCTGACAATTTCTAGACAGTTTTCTGAATTGTCTTCATTTCAGAAGACATGTTCAGCTGTAGGAGTGAGGATTAAGGGGACAGATGCACAGCCAAGGAAACCTCTTCTCCATATGAGAAGAACCATCTCCACCAGCTCCTGCCCACTGGGCACAGGGCCAGGCACAGCTGCTCTCCAGTTCCACCATGTGCTGAGCATGCCATGAAGTACAGAGAGGTCTTAGCTGAGCCTCAGACACTCATCTGCACTGCTTGGCAACAGCATTCCTGGGTGCCAGGGCAGCAAGGGTACCTAATATTGAAATGCTGTATCTCAGTATTTAGCTCTTGGGATATCTCAGGAGTGCTATGGGGATGTAGCAGTGTTGCACATGGCTTCTAGTGCTGTTGGGAATGGCACATTTCCCATCCTAGAGCCTGCAGCGTTCCTGGAAAAGTTCCTCTAACACTTGACAGTGATTTGTCAGCACCACCCACGTCTGGCAACCCTTCTGTGTAGTTCTGCATGTGCAGTGTTCACACCATGATCCTTCATCTTAGAGCCAAAAGGAGGGGAGGACTCATTCAGGCCTAAGACCAGACCTGAAGATTAACAGCCTTCCACATTCCTCACGGTTTTGCAACTGCTCCTGGGATTTTTTAAAAATACTTAATTTATGCTCTGAAGGGAAGAAATAGGTATTTCACCTTTTATCTCATGAAAGACTTAACTTACTCTGTCAAAAATAGTCCTCTGGATATATGAAAGCTTCTGTTCCATCTGGTTTATAGCACATTGTTTGTAAGGAAATCTTGCAGTGGCAAAAAGCATAGTCTTGTCCAGAAACTCAGCCCATTAATAACACACAAAGATGCACTGTATTCTGCCAGGCAAAAACACCAGACAAGCTGGAAGCCAGTATGGAAATATTTAATGATTTTTTTTTTTCAGTAGAAGAGCCAGCTACTGTATTTCATTAAAAGGGAGTAGCATTTTAAATGAAATAACACATAGATTTTGTAAAATGTGGGTATTATAATTTACACCAAAATAATTTGGGTTTGGGGCACTGAAGCTAAGCTAAATTGAAGAAATGAATGTATTTTCATATATGATGGCTCAGAAAAATGTGTCTGGATTAAGCTCAATATAGCATTTCCCTTAAATTTATATACATGTGCTCTGATCCTGTTGTCATTTTATAATCTATATAAAAACTCAGGTAAGAACATGGGGAAGTTTGGAAGAAAGTGTCAATTTTGTTGAGCTTTTCTTCCTTGAATGGATTTTAGAAGATGCTGTGCTTTACCTAGGAAGATCTACTGCCAGCTTTTCTAATCCTTGGCAGTAAGAGAAGATACAGAGAAGCTGAGCCAATTCTATAACTGAGAATTATAACAGTAATCTGAGTCAAGTTTTAAACTGTACTGGAGGTTATATTGCCATCAAAGAGTTACTGTTCACAATAGCAGAGACTAAATCTGTGGGAATCCCCTGGGTTGATTGGAATCCTGGCTAATCAGTCAGAAGTGTTTACAAAATACAACCAAGCCAAAAAGAGTCATACTTCTCTGCTTTCCACCACCAGAAATGACCAGACAAGGGAGCAAGCTGATATCGGATTTACAGAGCTGGATAGGTTTGGCTTTTAGAACATTTCAGATGTATTTAGAGCTTGTTCTACAAATTCCATCTGCACTTCTGCATGTACACTGATACACCTTGAAACACGCTCATCCAAGCATTCATATATTGTCATATGAAAGACTTCTCAGCTATACATAGAATGATGCTGGCTCCATGATTTGGCTTAAGCTATATAGATAGTCAAATGGTGTAACATTACACTAAAAATAATCAAATCACCTATATACCTTTCTTAGGAGAGGCAAGTATCCCTAAAATGGAGGATAATTTTCTTTTAATTAATTTAATTGTATTGTTCCTCCTACAGTGCAGGCTGAGTGTATCTTTTAGTTTTATGTGTACTCTTCTCTTATGTCTCAGGTATGCTTCTGGGTTCAAAATATGAGGGTGATCCCCCTGAAGATGATTTAAGGCCCTCTGTATTCCTCTCAACATATTTTGCTCCTTGGGAAAATCACTCTTGAAAACTGTCTAAAAGACAAAATTTATAGTTTCAGGTGAACATGTGCCAAACTGATTTGTCTACAAAAAGGAAATAGGCATACAGTGTAATGGAAGAGTTTTCCAGGCAACTAAGTGTCATGATAACTGAGAGCCTTATAGTGTTACACAATCTTAGGGGCACTAATGCACTGCAAGATAAAGTTCCACCCTTCACAACTCTCAGGAAATGCATATTATATGTGCTTCACAATCTCTGTCTGATTTACTGCTGATATTGTAAAGTGCTCTGTAATCTACATCCAGGCTCCAACTGTACTTTAGGAGTACCATCAAGGAAATTAGCATTAATTAGATAGAGGAAAGATGAAAGACTCTAGGAAGCATTTAGGACCCAGTAATCATGTTTCCTAAAGAGAGAGACAGCATGTGGTCAAATAAAGCTGCTGAATGATTAGGTCAGAGGCTCCTGCTTTGCAAGAGCCAAATGCAATGAAAATCACTGCAGCCAGAGCTGAGAGAAGGGCAGCTCTACTATTTCCATCCAAACCCGCTCCCTCTTCCTGCCCTGCCTGCCCTTACCATAGCCATGGCCACAGGCTGCAAATTGGAGGCACACTCTGGCTGACTTTGGTGTTCCTCAAAAGAAATGCTTTGGTCACACATAATCTCTCAGAGGTGTCCAAAATCTGGGAAGTAAACAGCAGAAATAACTGCTTTCCCTGGGGCTGTATTCTAATGGTTTAAAGTGCAGTATTTCCCTGTACTCAGTCCAGCTGCAGCCATGGGCTCTGTGTAGCTGTATGGAATGGTGAACAAACTGAGCAGGAGTTCACCAGAACTGTTCCTGCAGCAAGAGGGGAAGTAAACATGTACATGAAACAAGACTTTTGTCAACCCTTAATTCTGTAGATTGTGCCTGCAGTGGTATACAAGCTCTCCTATCACCACAGAAACTATGAGCAAGCTGGAAGTATCCTGCAGAAACTAACATTTAGTGATGGTTAAATAGATGCAAGTCATACTGAAAGCAGAAGAAAGGAGAAAAATAATATTTACAGACTTTTGGATGGCTCATGTGAAGTGTCTCCTACTCAGTGTAACTGACCTGAGCTGGGGATTTGTCTAAACAAAGAGAAGAGTTAAGCATTTGGCTTTCAGTGCTCTGCCTTGGCCTTGGCTCCCAGAGTGTCCCCACACCATCTGCAGAGCTGTTGCATTTCTGGTGTGTGGTGTCACTGCTGAAGGAGGCAAGCTGGTGCCGTAGAGATCACGTGTGTCTTGCTCTCATATTCTTTGTTTTCCAGAGTTTACATTTGGGGCAGTGCAATGTGTTCTGTCTGCCTTACCATGTGAGGTGCACGATGGCACTACAGCCTGAGATTAGAGTACGAGGGCTCATGTCCAGAGACCCACATTACTTGTGGAATCACTTCCACTTGTCTGGAAGTGCACAATGAATGTTAAATCCTGCACTTCAGGTTTGAAAGCAATTTATCTTCACTTTTGTTAACAGAAACGACCATGTAAACTCTCAAGAAAACCGAGGCTGCAGACTTCCAGGTCAGATAGATCAAATTCAATCAGTACTTGATTAATTAAAAATCATCCTCTATAATACAGGTTAACTACCAAAAATCTTTGTTCACATTTACTCAGTTGCATCAATGTATCAAATTATTACCTGCCAGTGGAAGACAAGGTGCTCAGAAATTTGAAGTCTGTTCTTCACTGTATCATTGAATCAGAATGTAGTGTCAGGTACATCTGATCCACCCAAATTACTCCATGCATAAAATGGAAGTCACTTCCATGTCAGAGAGGATAAATTAGTAAATAATTGATAATCAGGAGATAATGAGTTGATAATCAAGTATGCTTTGAATCAAAAAATGCAAAGTATTATTATCAGCACTAAACTCCAAGAGGATATGACTCAGCCTTCAATGTCTAACAGTTCATGTCACTATATTTGATTTTAATATTTTAATATCATTTTCATTTTGATTTTATTAGACAAAATTAAAAGAGCCCTTTAGCAGCCATAGTTTGGTCTAACAATAAAAATGTGACTTTGGCACCAAACTTTAGAAATTAAAAAATAATATTCCCATTACAGTTTTAACATAAAGGCACTATAAACACTTGAACACAGTATTAGAAATCCTAGCTGACTTTGCCTATTTCCATGCTAAGCATGCCATTCTAGGAATGACATATATTCTGGAAATTTAACATATGTTGGCTTGCATTTTAATCTTTTTTTCAGTCCACTATTCCTTCTTCATTTATATTTCCTCACTATGTTTATAAGTTCATATCAAAATGCAGAATCTACACTTAAAATTACAAACTTTTGTTTTTGCAAACTAGACACTGATTTTGTGATAATTTCTCAAGCACTTTTTAGCCAGATTGCTCTATCTTTCCCCCTGCATCATTTTGGATGTCTTTATATATAGCTGGCAGGGTAGGAAAGCATGAACATTTCAAATGATGCTACAAAGGCAATAGAGCTGCCAACATAGCCTTTCACTCTACATCTATGAAATTTACTACATTTCATAAAAAGAATGGTTCCTGTAATTCTGTGCTGCAAAAAGAATGAACACATGGTACTATTAAATAAGTTATAAAGATAAGTTATAAGAAAAGACACATATTAAAAAGTGGATTTGTTTCTTTTTGAATACCATGATTTGTAGCCTCACCTCAAGGTTTGATTCAGATTTTGCAAAATGTTGGGATTGTAAAGCTAAATGAAGAAACATGATACCAACTTCTGCTTAAAAAGCATTTAGCATACAAGCTTCATGGTAGCTATTGCTGATATGTGTTTGTGCACACAGGCACCACACTGATGAGAGAACTCATGCTGATTAACTGAATGCACATATGGGAGGATTCTTACTTACAACTGTTCTTGATGTGAATAAAACTGCACAGGAACTGATGATACGTCAAAGAGACCTGCTGAATGTCCAGGGACACAGGGAGCTTTTAAGAAGAAAGAAATACAATATCATGTGCTGTTTTTAGAGCAAGGTATGACACAGACTAGGTAGAAGGTCACACAGAGTGTATCTGACATCAAGGAATAAAAACGCCCTCAAGATTTCTATTACTTAGATTCTTATGATTTGGGGAGAAACTATCTTATTATTTTTGGATGCCTGAGTTCTGAAATTACATGAAATAAATTGCACAGCAAACCAGCTCCTGATAAAATTTAAATTGGTATCATCTGTTTTTCTGACTGCTTTTACAGATCTCAAAGTAGCTTAGCTGGGAAGAGAGCTGGTGTGCTATAAAAGCAGTTATTCCTTTAAATAAAACATTTTAGTCAAACAAACTGACTAAATTCCTTAGGATGTATGATCTTGGCAAAAGACGATTCTCCTTTTTTAATATTATCTTCATTCCTTTCTAATAGTGTTTCTGGAAAAGAATGGGTAGACAACCCCTTTTTGACTGAGAATTCAGAATGAAAGAGTTAATGAAGCAAAACCATGTAAAGAGGATAAATGCAACCATGATTAAAAGGTAAATATATCTATTTACCTTGCTCACATATATGGAAATGATGCTAACAGCCCTATCTATGTACAAATCTATCCCATACCTGCATAAGCAAAGGACATTGCACAATCCAAAATGCAGAGGGGGTTTTGGGGTTTTTTTCCAGCCCTAGCTCACCAAGCACCAGACAAGCACATCCTGAGTCATGAGAAAGCCATGGGGCAGTATGTGCATTTTGCATAGAAGGCTGCATTCCATTCATGCACTGAAATTAAAGCTAAATAGAAACCGGAGTTCCTCCAGGCAAGAACCATAACTTCTAATTACCAAAGGTAAAAGATAAACTGAAAAAAACAAACATTCTTTCAGATACTGCTAAAATTATGATGTGAGTCTTAGAAATATTTATCTTTCCATCCATGAGTGAACATTCTTCTGGTAACTTGGAGTTTTTCTTGGATTCTTGTTGCTGTTTCACAATCATCTAAGGCTTTATTTGTAGTCTTAGTGGTGCTTATATAATTACATAAATCTAAAAAAGAAATAGAATGGCTGATTATTCTAAATTCCAGTTAAAATAAGTCAATTGAAAAAGGAACTATACCTCAGTGTTTCAGCTACATTTCAGAGGGTCGTATATTCATATGCTCAGCAGGCCACAGAATGAACAATCTTGTCACAGGAGATCATCGGGATTTCTGTGAGATCTCAAATATAATTAAATGTGGATTCACAATAAACCACAAAGGGCAGCAGTGTCTAAATCTCTGGTAGTCCTGAAAAAACCTTAGAGCTGGGTCAAGTGAGAAATGAGACTATCTCCAGTGAGAGCTTGTTTTTGAGAAAGCACTCAAGAAAGCCAAGTCTAATTAATTGGAAGTACAGCATCAAAGTTGATTAAACATGCAGTTGAGGATAGGACCAGGTGAAATCTGCCACAGATGCTTTGTGGCACCATCTGTGGCACCACAGATGCTATGTGCCACATGGCACCATCTCTGTGTGTCACTAACATAGAGAGCTTTGGGGTTTCCTAGAGCTACTGCCTCCCCACAAAGCCCAGTATTTAGAGCTAATTCTTCCTGTAAGTGTCAAAGTGATTGCACAGGTCCAAGGTGGCTGTATAATGCATGTGGGGTATGTCCTGTGCTTGCCAAACCAGCAGGCACAGTGTGAGTGAGGTATAGATCCATACTGTGTGTCCACACACAGTACAGAAATCTTTGACCTCTGTACAGAAGCCAGGTCCAAAAGTGTCAGCTCACATGTCAGTTCAGGGCATACACCAAACACCATCTGACCTTTCACCATGAATCTCTAGGAAGGCTGAAAATCCCAGACAAATACAGAAAGTGATAAAAACTTGCCCAGGCAAGATTTACAGGTAGAAAGAAAGAGGGCACATGTTGGGAAACAGAAAATGAGCAGTAAAAAACAGAATGTGTTAAGAATGACAGTTTTTCTGGATCATTCACAACTGTTAATGCATGCTATTGCTGTTGGACATTCAAAAAAATTTTCACAAGTCCTCCTGCAGAAGCATGTTCTCCTACTGGCTACTTGTCACAAATGAGTGTTGTAAGGTTTGTAAGGAATCGTGTAACAAATCATGTAATCAAAAGTCTGTATTGTATATTAATGGACAGAGTTGGATCAAACTCAATTCAGATTAATTGCATATTTTTACATGATTACAGTCACCTTCTTCTGGTGATCAGGTCAGAAAGGTCTTAAAGGCATTCAACTGTATTAAAGGCATACAACTGTAATTTCTCCTGTTTGGGATTAAAGGAAACCTTAAGAGGAACGGCATAAAACATGCTGAGAAATTCTCTCCGTAGTTGTTCATAATGAAAACCAAACTCTTACAAGATATGTGATAAAAAGTACAAATGATAGTAAAGATGCATGGTGTTTAAAAGTAGACATAATTTTTAATCTTTTTGGAGTAGTGGTGGTACCAGTACTCAGGGTAAACTTAATTTTGTAGGCAGAATCCTTTACAGAGCACAGCAGATCTGATTCTACTTTTTCAGATTACAAACTGAATAACAATAGCTCACATCTTTTGCACATGCTTTCTGCTGTGCTCCACAACAAACTCTTGTAGGTGAGAAGTCCCTGAGCTTTTGGCTGGTTTCCAGTCCCAGGATGTTCACTTTCCCTTTCAGTGCAGGCTTAAGGCAAAAATGACAAAAAAAAAAAAAAAAAAAAAAAGAAGTAGGAAAACATTCAAGTAATCTCTTGGTACTGGGTCCTGCTCTGCTCACTAGTGCATTATTGTGTTTGGACTGCTAAGAAAAGAAACCAAGGCACAAAGTCAAAGCAGGTCAGAAATCACTGTATTTCCATACCGTAATATACTAATATACACGCTATGCTGCCATGAGTAGTTTAGCCACCATGCCCTTCTCCTTTGGAGAAAACTTTCTCCATCTAGTAAGATTTTGCTGAATTTTCAATGCCTCCCTACCACTTTTGAATATCTGGGCCAAGAAATGTGCACCTGCGGATCCCAATATGCAGCTGGAGCAACATTCCATCAGGCTTCTGCAAGGACTAATCAGCTCTGATCCTGTTCACCTCTCCAATTAATGAAAAAAATAATTGCTTCGAAGTCCAGCCTTTAAGCCTTTTATCCAGAACCACATTGCCATTGCTAAAAAATTAGCAATGTTAGAAATAGTTACTTCCTCTGATATACGTGGAGATTCAGCATGTTTTACAGAGAACGCTTGAAGAATATTAATCTTCACTTAAAAGTTGATTTTCATGTCAGTCTTAGTCTGCTACACTAAGAACTTGCCTTTAAAGTACAATGTTATCTACTTCGGACAGGCTCTTCTATTTCCTTTTTTATTCATTAGTCTCTGCAATTACCCAAATACAAGGTAGATGAATATAAGAAAGTAAAAAAATATATGTAAAAGAAAACAGAAATTAAGTGATCACCATCAGTCTGAGACTTTTGGTCTGCACCTTCTTCTTCAAACTAAACTGATGTAGGACAGACACAAACACTGTTTCTTATAAATATCTACAATCCCGATATTATAATGGATGTTTTTACATTTCAGGTCCCCTGAAGCCTGTGGAGTTTCCTCCTAATTTGCAGTATGCTTAATCAAAGTAGAATTAGCCCGTTAAAAGATCGTAATTATATCAGAATTTGGCCTGTCCCCATGCTTACTCCTTTTCTCCTTAACCTAATAGTAACAAAGAGAAGCTCTGGGTAGAGGCCTAAAGCATGATATTTTTAATTTGAAGGATGATGAAATGGCAAATTATCTCAGTCTTTCCCTTCCATCAATTAAACAATACAAAATGCCACATTATTTGATTATGCCATTTTCTTTATGAGACCTGTGCTATGGAAATGAATACTAATAGTCCCATTTGCTTGCTGACAAAAAGCATATTAGTGAAAGACACAGTTACTGTTGCAGTCTTGTCCCAGGAAATCATAGGAAATTCTCTTTTCACTCTTTGAAGCTTGGAAAAACAAACAGAGAAAACATAAGACATAGATGACCTGATAAAAGTTACACAATTATTGTGTAACTGCAGAGACATTTAAGAGAAAACATAAATCTCTGCAGTCAGCCACAGATTTAATCCAGCCCCCACTTCCCCTCTGAGGTGCCCACAGCAGAGCGCTGGTGGGGCCGATGCCAAACCTACCCCAATCTCTGCAGCAGATCCCTCCCTTCACTCCTGGCAGACCCTTAGCACATGGCCAGAGGGATGTCAGCACGTGAGGGGGACTCCTGTTCTGCTCCAAACCCCCAGGGCTGCACACATCAGTGCAAGGAGTCCTTGTGCAGCAATCAGGCAGTGCCCTGTTCCTACACACCCACTGTCCCCAGTCTACCCTGTTAGAGGCACCAGCTGCAGAGAGAGAAAGGCTGGTACTAGAGGGTCATTTCTGCTGGAAGGTCAAGAAGCATGATAGAGATGCTGAAAAGAGCTTGGATTTCTTTAGAGAGATGCAAATGAGGGCGAGGTGTAGCTCTTGTTTTGAACATACAGAGGGGTGACTCTCACTGTCAAACCAAACAGTTGTCATAGAACCAGCTTGAGGCTTGTCTCAGCTGGTGGATCCAGAAGCACTTCCAATCCCCTGGGTCAGGGCAGCACAGTCACTTCCCAGCTGTGTACGGGAGATAAAGTCAGACACCTGCTGTCTCCTCCCTGCCCTGGTTTCTGCAGGAAGCAGCATGGAAACTGAGCAGAAAGCTGCCATGTGCTCAGGGCAAGATGACAGTGCTGTGGGGAGATCAGGATCCCCACTGGATACCAAAGCAGGCATCTGCCCTCAGCCTGGACACAGCCTAGATGTGCCAGATCCATTTGCCATGGATTCTTGTGTTCTACAGGGAATGGGAAAGATCCTTGAAAAACAGTGGGGTGAGATTGGTTTGTAGCAGCTTAGAGCCCAGGGTGACCTAATGGTGCTGCAATTTCACGTACTCACATTCCTCAATTCAAACTCACCATGAGCTAATCGATGATCCATTTGTCTCCCCATTGGATAGCAAATAATAGGGGTTTAGATGCCAAATAGGAATGCAGCACAACAGGGGAAATTTAAAGCTTCTATTTATTTGGGACTTCCCCTATTGATATCAGCAGTGATAGAAGGGCCAACTGAGCAGGAAGGATATTATGGGCTGTTGCTTGCTTTTTGCAACCAATTCCTTTCAAATCCATGCAGGATGTAGCCTTGTCATCCTGTTTGAAAACATTCTTCACATGTTGGAGTTTCAATGCTAAGAGAAAAGGTGGCCAAAGGGTTTCTTACAGCCACAGGGATCAGGAGACACATATATTTGTGAGGATGAGCGTCACAGAATAACTCTTTATGTCATCCTGCTGGCTCACTGCACCTGTGCAGGCATTGTGTTTTTTAGGAAGTGTTTCAGTTTACAGCATCCTGTTCTATGCTGCTGAAGCCACAGCTATTTACAGCACATCAAAATACTACAATGATGAGAAGGGCTGGAATGCAGAAGTTTCTTGATTCTTCTCTAGTGTGGATTGTCACGTCTGCACCCTCAGAAATTACTCTTTAGCTGCAAGGTGATTCAGTTTGGATCAGTATTTATCTCTCTGGTCAATAATTTCCTTTTAGGTAATTCCTGCTGAGGAGAGTAAAACTCTTATACCTTGCAGAAAAGGAATTCCCACAACAGCAAGACATGCATAATAATGGCATTGGCACTATGTTTTGGTAAGAGAATTTGGTGCCCAGTCAGGACTTTCTGTTTAGGGCCCGTTTTGGCACATCTCAGCAGGGAAGTACCAGCACATTACACAGGAGCCAATAATGAACTGCAAAGCCACCTGTTTGCATGCTGCATCATTTTAGCAGCTTGGTTTTAATGGCATTTCCCTTTCTACATTTTTATTTCTAGTTCACTTTGAAGTGACTGCATATTTCAAGGTTGATTTCTGTAACTGTTAGTACTGTTAATTTGTCAGTATTGGGGGGGTTATTTATTGTAAATAACAGTGTAATTTAAAATTAGTAATAAAGAGCTTGCTAGTCAATGTGCTCCAAACTTGTAAATCTTATTAGATATATTGCCAGGCAGAGGGCTACCTGAAATCATCCATTTTCCTTTGAGCTCAAGTGGGATGTTAGATTGCCTCTCCCAGACAAAATCCCTGGTACTGTTCCACAGAAGGGAGTGCTAGACATGGTGACTGACTTTACAGACAAAAAACTTTAATTTCAAAGTTTGTATTTTAAATATCCAACAGTTTTTCAGATAACTTTAAAAATTACCCCTTATTTCTTTTTGGTCAGTGTGTGTGGAGGGATGGGCTCTGTGAGGCCTGAGAGCACCCCCAAACACTCTGGAAGCCTTGTAGGGGGGTAGACCCACACTCTGCCAGGCTGCACATCACAGCATAGGTCTTTGACAGAATTTTGTTAGAAGGCTTTGTCAGCACTTGTTCTGTTTCACAGCTTGGAAGTGCAGTTTCATGCAGAGAGGGCATTATTAATCAGCCTGCAATTTCTGCAGGATGTCATGAATCACAGGTTGCAGGACATCCTCCTGAAAGGATCATAAATTCTGACTCGTTTTTAAAGTAAACACAACACAATAGCAAGCAAGACCAAACAAAGGTAAATATGAAAACAGTGAAATGCAGAAATAGGATCCGATCATGTCTCCTCCCAGCTGATACCTTCCTCTCTTCTCCCAGCCACTGAAGTGCTGGGAGCTCCTCATTCCCCCAGGAAGGATCAACTCTGCATCTCCATGTGCACATCCAACCAAACTGGAGCCTGAGTAAATCTTTGTTCAGGACTTGAGGAAATGGTTGGCTGTGAGTAAACGCTGAGTAAGACCACTTCCTTTCTTGATGGAATTCACTAAGGAATTTATTGTAATCTGCTCTGGCATTTTTCTTCAGTGATGCATTTTTTTTTACGTTGGACGTGTCATGAGAGAGTCATCACATGACATTTTTCCATGCCAAGGTCTTGTTTTCTAAAAGCTGTGCCTGTACTGCATAAAATATACAACTGAGATTTGCACATCAGTTAGAAGTCCAGATAAAAATGGAATAGACTGAGTAGAAAAGTCATCTCTTCAAGGACAGAAATACAAGACAGCCACGTATGGCTGGAAATCCAAAGCTAAGCACTAGTAGTCTAGCTTTAAGTTGATGTAGCTCAACCATTAAACTGAAGATTAATGAATCTACCTGAAATATTTGTAAGAACTCAAAGCTGATGGGAAATAAAGATACTCTCACTTCTTAAAAATCAGATTAAACTGGAGGAAAATTAGATACTGAAAGCCATTTGATTTTTTTTCTGATTTATAGCCTTGAACAAACACACAGACATCAAATATAACGATTCATGCAATGGATTTTATAAGTATTCAGACAGACTGAATAAAGAAATGGTTGCAGAGCAGTGTGGTTTTCTGTTCTCTATGCAGTGGTAGCTCAGATCTGGGAAGGTTTGTTATATTCCATATTGGCTGCATTTACAGGATGGCTTGTAACAAACTTCTGCACTTTTAAAAAATTCATCAGACGGTATCAATTCAAACCTATAATCTGGTTTGGGTTAACACATACCTCTGTGTAGCAATCTGAAAATTTAGACCAAACCGAAGGAGCTGTTTTTGGAGGTTTCAGAGCACTGGCCACTGCAAGTAATAAACATTTTGTAACAAAAACACCCTGTGTTACCCAGTGGCAGATGTTACTAACTGACACTATTTGTTCCACTCTAGAAGTTCTGACAGACATAAGTGTAAACTTAATGCACCTATAGTAAATGATATAGAGAAAAAAAAAAAAAAATAGGTCAACATTTAACATACCAGGTCCCAAATAAAAACCTCTAAGTGTTGTGGTTACTTAAGAAAACCAAACTACATCATTCAGCAGAAAGACTGTTGATTAAGGTTTGGTACACATCTTCTTCACTAAAATATGTATTCCAGTTATATCAGTTTTCTTAAGAGGTTACTCAAACCAAATAATTTAGCTAAAACAGAATGGGATTTCAAATATTAACTAAGTGACAAAATTCCATTTAAACATAAGCACCTGATTCTGGACTAAGCTAGTGCAGACAAAATTCCTACCTGAATTAAGTGGGTGTTTTCTTATTACACTAACAATGCACCATTGGCATGTAGTTAATGGCCAGTTTGTACTGCCATTTTAAATGTGCAAATTGTTTACACATTTAAAAAGATTAGTCCTTTTGCTTCCCAAATGATATTCCAGGATGACAACATATTTATGTGTGTGTAGGATGGCAAGGAAAGGAGAGAAGGAGTTAGTGATGGTTGTATTCTTCAGATGAAAGTACTTTTGTCTGCAGATCAAAACCCAACACTATTTATCACTAGCAAATGAATTTTTCCAGCACTGTCAAATTTTTATCTGGTTCAATTTGATCAGTGTTTTAATCACATATGGTTGTTCGTTTAGCCAGACGTTGGGTCATCTAATTATATAACAGAAGCATTGCTAAAAACATTACCATAATCGATGTGAAGATTGTGAAAATTAAAACACACATACCAGTTATATTTGTTATTGGGTTTCCAGACATTTTTCTGCAAATGCACTATGTATCTTATGAAATGGAGGTATCTTTAATAAAGATATTTCAGATTTTGCCATGCTAACCATTTTAAAGCTTTTTTATATATTTTGTTTCTACTAATACTTTTCAGTCTAAAATAAATACTAAATCTTTAATGTGTGTAAGAAAAAGGTGTGTCCTGGATTAGGTACTACCATCTTTCTCAAACTGCAGGCTCCTAACAATTCTCCTGTGCAGATCCATACCTACTGACATTAAGCATTCTTTTCTTAATTATCATCCTAAGACTCTCAGAATTGGGCACCAGGAGCCCTCAGATAACAGATTCAAAACAAGTGCTTCAAAAGTAGGTAGCAACTCACTTCTCTTAACCACTTTAGGGACACTGGGGAACAGAAAAAAAGTCAGATCTTTACAATCTTGGGGGCCTTGGTGGTTTCAGGCTTGGTTTGTGACTTGTGTAAGTTGTGAGTTAGAGAATATTTGTGGGACTGTGGAATAGGTAATTTTATTTTTCACTTTAAATGCAGATTTTGATATAGCTAGTCCCATTTGTGAGAAGAAATAAGTAGAGGCAGACTTGGTTCCAATCTACAAGGCAGGCAACAGGAGCTGCACCCCTACGGTAACATCAGGAGATGCAGAAGTGCACACTGTTGTAAATACATAGTAAAGGCAACCTTATGAAGTGCATTTCTTTAAGTGATGCCTGCGTAGAAAATTTCACACCAGCATAATGTCATTGATAGTAACAGTTATTCTCAATTTACGGTAAAATCAACTGAGAATCAATTTCATAGTCCTTAAACAACGTGCAAGAGCCAACACGAGAAAACACGCATGATTCCCCTGTTTCTGGTAGGAACAGGATCTCAAAAATATATTCATGGCAAGGAAAATAGGTAATTAATGATTTTTAGTCCGTTCTAAGCACATGAACAGCAGAGCTCTGCTCAAGTGTATCTACTGTGGTGCTGGATTCAGTTATGGGCAGACTGTGATGTCTGAGGTTGTATTTACTGGTTTTAACTGTGTGCTCAATTGCACCATTCTGTGGTGTGCTGTGGGAAAACTGGTCTGGCCTTTGTGAGTACCTGTACAGATGAGACTTTGTCCCATAAACACAGTAAACTATTTCAACTTGGCACGCTGCAGTTTTCTCTCTGCAACCTCTGTTCCAATCAGTGGTAAGGCAGGAATCCAACTTGGAGCACTGATCTGTTCCAGCTGTTGGCATTAATGCAATCTTCATTTTGGAACCAAGAGGTAAATGCAAGACATGAGACATGTTTGAAGGCATTTTCTCAGTGACTTCTTGTTAGCCAGCAGCATGCCTGGCTAACAACATGCAGACATGGGGGCAGCTGATACAGATTTTCATAGCTGTGAAATCCCATATTGCTGATAAGTGATGCTGTGGTAAGGCAGCAGGCAGAAAGCAATGAAACAACCCTGTGCTGCAGACTAGAAAGGGTGTCAGAAGAGTCAGACTTACAAGCAGAGGAAGGTTCCATGAAGCTGTTGGAAGAGCTTGCCTCTTTACTTATGTAGTTAAGATGAAACTCCCTACCACCCTCTGCAACCTCTTCCTTCCAGCACTATAAACCAGAGTAGAGCCCTACTTCTAATCTGCATGAAAACAAGGAATATAACCCAATTTGGGTTGTCCTGCTGGATTTGTAAAGTGTTTACAAATGAGTTTTATGGAAGTGAAACTTGGGGAGCAATTGTTTAGCTTAGTGGGAAGGGTATGAGGAATACGGGATGCACATGTGATATCTGGACTTGAGACTGAAATCTACACTGTTACCTCTGCTTTATCCTCTGTGAACTCTCATTTTCAGTAAGCGAAGGTCATGTAAAATGACTCTTTCCCAGCCCACATCCACACCCAGCCAACCAGCATTTCCTAATTAGGTTATATTCATTCTTTATAATGTGCTTGTAATAGATGTGGTACTGTAGTGTAATCTCAACTGATATTATTCACTTCCCAGGAATGTACAGCTGAAGCTGCTCTGCAGGCTCTGACTGAAAACAATGGGTGTGCAGCTGACAAATAGAAGTAGCTATTTTACATGCCCTGGTCTATTTGGATGCCATTGTTTAAGTGATGTCTGCTGAACAGGTATTCACATTAGAAAAACAAGCACCATTACAAATTTCTGATGTGGCAGCTATTTTTGAAACTCATTAAAGCTTGCTAGTGCTTTTCCCATGCAATGAAAAACTGGATTTGCCTGTTGTAATATTGGCTGGCAGTTATGAATGGTTTCAGCTCACATTTTATAATGAAGAAGTGAGCTCATGCTATATAATTGTGGGCTATCCCCAAGAATATTTTTATTCAGCGTTATTGTCAGACTAAATTAAAACCGCCAAAGAGCCAATTTCTCAAGATGCCAGGTGCTCTCAACTCCCACAGCAGTTAATGGAAGACTACTCAGCAGTTTCAGAATTAGTCCCTAAATGCTGATAGTGATGCTCAGATTTTCATATTAAGCAAGATAATTTGCAGAGCTGTTGTTCTTCTACTCCTTTTTTTCTTTGTGAGTGTTCATTGCTAAAAGTATTATTTATTCTATTTATTCTATCAATTTATTTATTCATATTTATGTGAGCTACTGCCATATCCTTTCAAATGACTTCTGGTTTACTTTTCCCCTTCTAAGCTTAAAACAAGCATTAATGTCCTTTTATTGAAAATTAATTAGTGATGTATTTGAAGCTGCTGTTGATCATAGACAGCGGCACACGTCTGGCACTCGATATTTGTTTGCATGCCCTCCTGCCAAACACAGTGGAATTTTTGCCCTCGTCTCCTTGAGGTGTTCTGCAAGGAAAAGTGCTCTGAGCTTAGAGGACCAAGAGAGCAGATGAAAAGAGAAAGGAAAAGCCCTTTGAGGCAATCAGTGAACTACCACCTTCTTTCACTGGCTGAATCAACTCCATTCACTCCTCCAGGGAAGACTGGGGAAGGGGGGAAGATTGGTACCTGCATGCACCTATCCTTCCACTTGGCATTTTACAATGCAGTTGGAAAATGCAGACTAGGAAAGCCAAATCTTGTGCAGTGTGGAATATCAAAACCAGTTGAAAGTCAAACATCCATCACTAATGTGTACAAGGTCAGGCAAAACCCTCGCTCAGATTGTGGGTCAATTAGACCTTCTTTTGTCCCCTGGGTCCAAAGTGTTATCACCACAGAGGATAATGAGTTAAAGCCAAGCATGGTCCTCTGGAAATCAGAGGTCATGGAACAAGAGTTGAAAAAAAGGGTTCCAAATATTATAAGTCTTTCAACACTGTTTTCTAGGTATTCTGTTAAATATCCCGCTGGGAGGCTTCTTTTCGTCAAACTAAACCACATTTCTTTGGACTCTCTTCACTGAGTGATTTCAAGTATATAAAGAATTTAGATGAAAAACAGATCTGTATTTTTTTCATTGTTTAAAACATGGTAGTAAATGCTCACTTCTCAGAAGAGCGATAGTGATTTTATTTATAGAAATTCCCAAAGTGACAGTTACAGAAATAATCTGTGGCAAACAAGTTGCAGAAGACTTTCTCCCTCAGTCAGATCATATCCTTGCTTTCCAATGCTGTGTAATAATCTCCATGAAAAGAAGCTTTATTATATAGCACTGATCATTGTTTTCACTTGGTAAGAGCAAGCAGTGAGCGTGAACTATAAAGTTGGGGAAAATAACAGCCTCCTAATAGGATTGTTATAAAGAAGATGGCCTCACTGTTCTCTGGGGTCATAGAGAGAAGAAATTAGACTAATTTGCAGCCAAGAAAGATGGAAGTTGTATGTCTGTTGGGAAAACAGAAAAAAAACAGATAGTGAAAAAATGAGACTATGGGGCTGCCTCAGGAGGTTGTGGATTTTGATCCAGTGGATGATTTCAGGAACAGAGGATAAATGAAGATGTGTAGGAATATCCCAGGTATGCAGTTGACCAGTTTGCCCACAGTGCCACAGGGATCTGGGAGGGACTGTGAAAGGTGAGATTTGTATACACCACGTAGCAGCCCATTTAAGGGAACTCTAAAGGGGCTGCATCTGCCCTGGAAAAGAGCATGGCAATAAATGCTTGATCCTCCATCAGGGCACAATGTGCAGTGGATGACACCAAAGTCGCTTCAGTTCCAACCCTACAGCTCCATAGTAGTCTATAGTAAAGTCACTCTCCGAAGTAACTTATCAGAAATGTAGTATGCTTGGATATGTGTGCATTGGTAATCCACTGGAGTTACTAAAACAGAGCCAAATGTTTAGACCATTCCTAGATAGTATTGCTAAATGCTATTTGGCAATAGTGTTTCAGAATGCAATCTTCAGGAACCCTGGAAAACGGAGTTTTTGCAAAAGGTTTTAGTCACATTTTCTTGTTTGTGTTGGTAGTATGAAGTTTTTACTTTAAATAATTTAATTTAGCTTCCAGACCTTATGTTAATCATGTGTACTTTAGGGGTCATAAAACCTTTTAAACAGACAATTTCAAAGCACAACACACTGCTTAACAATACTCACTAAACTTACGGTCTAGCTCTAGCTGAAAGAAGAGTGAGAGCACCACACACTTAAGTTGGCATATGTAAATAAGGCCAATATTATGATGAATCAAAGTTCTGATTCAACAAACCACTTAAACAGATACTTACATTCCCTAGATATCACAGGAACATGAAGTATTCAAGTATGTCTGCCATTTAGGAAACATTTATACCATGCTTTAAACTCCAGTTTTAATGCCTAATGAAAGAGGTTTGAAATTAAAAGGAGAGAGGGCATACATCTGTGGTCAAAAGAGACTTAACAGCAGAGGATCTCATAACTCCTTCCCAGTGATCAATTACAAATCTGCATGTTTTTAATTATTCTGGCACTTTAGTTGTTAAGAAGTTGAAAAAATTAATAACAGAAATTCTCCTAGGAACATTGGTTCTGCCTCTGCCCCCCACACGTCTGTGCTTCAGGGTTTCCTATAACATGCTCTAGCAGGGGAAGGGATTGGTGGTTTTTCTGCAGAGAAACTGGAACTTTGCTCTAAACCATTACTGCCTCAAAACCACAAAAGGTATTGATGTGTACACACATCATTTTCCTATTAATATGTCCTTTGCTCCTACCTAAAGAACGAACCAGTATCATTCTGGCCTATGATGGCACACTTGGGCTGCAGCCTGGCTTTGATGACCTTGGGATGGCTAACATGGAACTGGAAAAGGTAAGAGCAATGATACAAGACACCAGAAATGGCATGGCTCTGTTTCCAGGCCAAATCGGCTTTTAGGGCTGGAGTAAAGCAGTGAAAACATGTATGAATCTCAGACGAGATAAAGACAAGGGGAAAAGAAGGAAGGAAGAATGAAAAGCTGGAACAGGTGCCACAGATCAGAGGTGCAAGAGGTCCCAACATGAAAGGGCACAAGAGAGAAACCTGAGTAAAACCAACTGTGGCACAGTACAGTGGCCCACAGGTCTGAAACCTAGCTCTGGAAAGTAGAACCAAGGAGACATTCAGAAGAGGCAGGGATGTATAACATGACAGGAACAAGCTTTTGAGTGAGCTACTGTCAAGTGTTGCCAGGCTGTTATTACAGCAAATGAATCCATGTGTCCGTTTCTTTTGTCCTCAGAAACAGTTGTGTGGATTTTCTTCAGCTTCAGCATATGGTACCACACACGTGCATGCCCACACACATGTCCTTTCTGAACTCAAAGGAAGTAGGGATGAGCAATGTCATTCCTTCAGTGTCCCTTTTAAAAAGCTTTAAACCACTTAAATTAGGTTCCTACATGAGAAAGTTGTCTCAAGCATAGAGTTGGTAGATGAAAGGTAGAATGAAGTGCATTCACATAGGATAAATAATTGAATAATTGCTAAGTTGGAAATGTATCCAAAGAAGCCAGGAATTATTATAGAATTCTTTTTTCTTTTGCTTACACAAACTTTATAATAGCTGTTTTCTCTGACTGTCCTTTTGTATAAACTGGGAGCAGCCTCTGGGCTGCTCTCAAATTTACTTTGGCTTCTGCAATAGCACTTAAGAATTACTGGAACTGTGCAGTCTCTGGCCATGCCTCCAGTACTGTCGGAGCCAGGGCACAGAGCCATCCCAATCCCCTGGGCAGCAGTGGGGCTGCTGCCTCCAACCACCTGCTCTGTCACTGCCTGCTCCCACCTGGGAGGCCACACACCGGGTGGGACTGTTTGCACAAAACCCTCGCTCCCATGGAGCAAACAACTTCATCCTTGGCTGTTAAATGACATATGGAGGGCTTGTGGGGGTTTTTATCATTGTGATGTGTAAATCAAAGGGTTAAAAAGGTTTTCACAGAATGGAAACGATTTCAGCAATGAGAAACTGTGAAAAATGTGAAAGGGCACTATTTTCTCTGTAAGTTTTATTTCAGATAGCAGGATTGGGCCATGCATGGCATGATGCTTCCTGCCCAGAGACATCACCCTTTATGCATAAGGGCACAGCGGTCTGCAGGCATGCTGAATATTACAGTCTCAACACCTTGCAAGGAACATATTCTCTGAATTTGGGTACTGTATTTACAAAAAAAAAAGAAAATAAAATTACCCTGTGGTGAAGTGCTTTAGGGTCAGAATGCTCCAATGCAAAGAGAGCAAAGGGGAAAATTCTCTCACCCAGATGCGGGTATGTAAATGTATTTTAAACTAAGTATACACGTTTACATACAATGTATCCACTGTTTACACTGATTTTAAAATGTCATATGTAATGAAAATCATGCAAATATTTAGAAAAATACCTTAGCCTGGGTGAGGTATATACCACACTTAATATTTCAGTAAGGACATATGCAGTGCTTTGTATGACAGTGCCAAAAGTAACATTTTGACAAATGACCCTTTGGTGAAACTGTCAGGCACAGAGTGCTGAGTCCAGGCACCTGCCAACAGAAACCTTTGGGAGGATGTCACTGCCAGAGGTGGAACAATACCGGGGTCCCTACCTGGATTAACCAGAGAACTTGTAAAAAGTTAACATCAGTGCAGTATTTATGGGCTTCCTAGTCAGTAAGCTGCTGGACTGCCAACAGCTATTTTGAGCCCTTTCCCGTTTGGGCAAGGCAGTTTCACTTGTATAAAACAGACGGGCAAGTGCCCTTAAATCTGTCATTAAAGGGCTCTCGGCCGCCGCTGGATGCTCCGTGCCCCGCTCCGGCCCCGCCGCCGGGCGGGAGGAGACGCCCCTGCGCCTCGCCGGCTCTCGCAGTATTTGCCGGTTACCTGCGAATCGCAGAGCGCCGAGTCCTGAGAGCCCGAGCGCTCCTTAACAACGCGTAAATAATGGAGGACACGCAGCATGAATGAGGGCGGCGGGCTGAGCCTCACCCCTGACGGATCGGGGCGCCGAGGAGGTGAGGGGCAAGAGGGTTTGGGTGACAAATCATCGGCTTTAAAGCACACCTCGAAGCTGACCGTGCTCCGGGCTCGGGGGAAAGGGGAAGCCCACCCGAGGGCTTCACCGGGACACTACCAGGGGTGTAGAAAGGGCCTCCCGGCACTGCCCCCACCCCTGCAAAACAGCTCAAAAAAAAAAAAAAAAGAAAAAAAAAAAGGGGAGTGTGGGGGGGAGAACCCTTTATTGTTATTGTGGTAACGCTCCCGGCCTCCCTGCCTGCCTCCCCGGCGGCGCTCCGCGGTGCCAGGATTTCCCTGCAGCCCGCCCTCCCCGCCCGCAGCGCCGCCGGCAGCGCCGCCTCCCGCGGCAGCCGCTCGCCGCCCGCGGCCCCGCGCCGCGCCCCCGGCACACGGGGCGCCGCCGCCCGCGCACTGACAGACGCTCGCAGGTGCCGCGCTCGCCCCGAGTCGCGGACGGGCGGCCCCGCTGCCCTCCCGGCTCCGCACCGGCGGGAGGGAGGTGGCTCGGGAGGGAGGAGCGGCGCGGGAGCAGCGGCAGCACCGTAAGTCGGGGAGCGGGGCAGGAGGGCCGCACCGCCGGGCTGCGCCTCCGGGGCGCGGCGCTGCCCCTCCTGACCTGCGGAGCGACGGCGGGGCCGCAGCGCGCCCGCTCGGGCGGCTGGGAGGGAGGGCACGCATTTAGGGGTAGCCAGAGAGAGTATCCATTAATGATCTTGTTTGGCTGCTCGGTAGGTTCATGCCCGAGCTATCGCTTAGAACGACTCGGGGTGTTTGTACATCACTGAAATTCCGAGCTGAAATTCACTCCCGAATCGATTTAAATTTCCATCCCAGTGTATTTTGGCATACCTGATTTTATGCCCTTGCCTTGGAGGCAGAAGGCATACCCAGCCTACGCCCCCCCGAAACAGACTGCGCTCCTTTTTGTGCGGTGTGTCCGCTTTCGCCGCGCCTTCCTGCGTGGGGCTGGGAACAACCGGCGCTTCTCCCTGCGGGAGTGCGCTGCTCCCTGCCCGGCTGGGGCTGCACCGAGGGAAGGACGGCGCCGGGGGCAAGTCAGTGCCCGGTGTGATGCTGGTTGTCCAGCTAAGAGTTCAAGTCGGGAAGTCGAATTTGAGAATTTGGGTTGGGTTGCTGATGAAGAAATGCAGGTTGTAGATTAATAAGAAGGATTTGATTTATTTTCGGTTGAAATTTAAAAGAGACCGAAATAGAGGAAGCAATTAATTTAGTACTTGCGTCACTGTAGATTGTTGCTATGTTTTAAAAATAGGAAGAAGGCTTATTATGAAATGTTTAATGTAACAAATACGATCCTGATCTCTTATTTTCCTTGGAAAAATATCTGGGGGAGGGAGGCAAGGACTGAAGGACCATTAATTGCGGTTATATATACGCTGTAAGGATGTAACATTGTTCAGGAAAATGTAGATGAAAAAAATCAGAAGGTTTAAGGTATGAAAATCTAAAGCTGAGCAATTCTTTAGATACACACTACCAGAAATCTTATAATCCATGTGCCGTGGCTCAGATGTTTAGAGGAATGACAGAGATACCAAAAAAGGCATCATGATACTCAGCGCAATTCTAGAAGCAGAATTTCCTCCTTCCCTACAGAAAAGGAAAGCACATTTCTGGAAGCAAGAAGTGACAGATGTGGCATCTCGGCAGCTGGCTAAACATAAAAGCATGTATCAGCAGGTGATTACTGTTGCAAGGATTTATTTTTAAAGTGTCTTGTACTGAAAGGCTTCAGCCTTTTTTAGCATTAAGATTTACTTGCACTCTATGGTGTGTTAAAAGTAGTCTTTCAGTAGAAACATTCAAAAAAGCAAGAGAAACCTCCTATGTTCGAGGCGCTCCTTGCTTTGAACATTTGTTTTGCATTACAGCTTGTGAAGGAGAGGAACCGAGCAGGTTCTTTGGTCAGTAGGATAGTACTGAAGGGAAGGATTTTTCCTGGCCTCAGCATAAGCCACCGGTATCTGGGAAGGAAACAATGGGGCCTATCTTCTCCTTAGATTAAAGATAATCGCAGTTATTGTTCTCTGGGAGCGCCTTGTACATCCACAGAAGTAAAAATCAGGCTGCAGAAACTACTTCTGTGGTTCTGCCTCTCTTCTGTGATTGGTAAAGGCAGCCTGAGTCACCAGGAGGTGGCCTGGTTGAATTTTAGAAAGGAAAGAGATGGATATCACCTAAGAGGCAGCCCAGAGCCACTTTTCCCCTGAGGCAGCAGCAGCGTGGGTCTGCACCATCCCTATTTGACTGCTGTGGTTAAATGTCATATTGACTTGAAAGAGGCATCTAAAACTGTTCCAAACCACTTGTATCAGCTTTACTGTAACCAACAAAAGCCACGGTTCGTGGCAGAACATGTTTTGCTCTCAGCTTTTCATAATTAGGTAGGCTGCTTTGGTTTGTAGTCTTCTGACCTAGATGGCTTCTTCTAGAAGAAATTCTGGTCCTCTGCCCAAGATTTGAGAAATAGTTTGGGGAAGAAAAGGGAGCTTGCATTTAAAAAAAATTCTTCCTGCCATGCAGAATTTGCCATCAGGTTCTCCTTTACTTCTTGCCAGTGAGACTGTGTGTCCCAGGGACTCAGCAATGCTCTCTGACCAGTTTTTCCTCCTCTTCCTCACCCCAGTTAACAGAATTGCTGTGGATCAGGTCACTTGATGCCTGTTTGGCTTTTCACAATGATGTAAACCACCACAGGCTTTCACCCTCCTGCACGCAAATTTTACTTTTTGGAAACAAACAAATAAAACCATCACTTTTTTTTTTTTTTTTCCCCTCTTATGATCACGTCAGAGTAAATATATTTTCTCAAGATCTGAACCATCTCATGGAGAACTCTCCTTCCCCCAGTGGTAAAACTGAGCTAATTGGGTGGTCTGTACCTAAAAGCCGCGGTATCTCCATGGGTGCTGTGCTTGCAGGGAAGGCAGTTGTCTGAAGGTGTTGTTTGTTTGTTTGTGTGATAGCAAGGTGAATTTCCCTAATAACCTGAAGTCTGAACTTAATGGAGGATGTGGGAAGACTTGTGTTCGGGTGTTGGGTAGAGGACTGTTTTTAAATGATTTCCTCTCACTGACGAGCAGACGGGTGAAAGCGGCTCATGGCTCGGGGGTGCGAAGGGATGCGTCTGGTGGGTGGAGCAGTGAGAGCACAGTCCTGGCTCTTCTGCAGAGTTCAGTACATCATCCTGTGTGAAACAGGATGGCAGAATAAGGTGGCATTACTCATGAGCTCAAGTAAAGCTCATGCTGAAGAAGAGACAGGCTTCTAGTGCTGTGTTAAAATTAGAACGATTTCTGGTTGACATTCGTGCAGATAAGCATTGCTTACAATGTTTTACAGTGTTCTGTATTTACATTCATAATTGACATTCCTGATGTTATTGAGCAGCGATGTTGATCCAGCATGGTGAGTGCTGGGAAGGTGAGTCTGATGGGAGCAGCTGGAACTGGTTGACAAGACTAACTTCCTCATAGTTCAAGGGTTAAATCAAGACCCAGTAAAGCCTCAGAAAACACGCTGTCAAGATAAAATGGGATGATTACAAGGGACAAAGTCGGCCAGGGTGACAAGATGTATTTATACCTTTACTTAGTTTCATTGATGTTTGTGGAATAAATAGTCAAGTATAGAAACAAACATTTGTCTTACAGTTTTACCACTAGTCAAGTCTACAAGAGCACAGTTAGTCAATAATCTTTAAGCAACTGTGAGATTTTTCTTTTGAGAAACTAGTGAACTGCTGAATGTATTTTACTCTCTGTGTTGTGTTTTGTTGTTTTGGTTTGGTTTGGTTTTTTTTTTTTAAGAGGAAAGATAAGCCATTTGCAGGCCATTTACAGGCTGAGCCTACAGCCAAGTAGCACTTTTAGTGCCTAAAGCTCTGAAAATGTGAGTTGTTTTTGAATGCTCAAACTAAATTGTAGTCGTCATGATCTTAGTAGCTTTTAATGCAAGACCATTTTACTGAAATGTATATTGAGCACAAGTCATTTGAATTACAGTTATTCTTATCTTTGAAATTAGTCAGTGTTGCAATACTCTTAAAACTTGATGACCCAGTATCTCATGAATGCCAGGGAGCCACATTAAGGGTTTCTGCCCCCACTATGTGTGGTAAAACAACAACATACAGCTTAACTATGTAAATGTTGTGTTGCTGTTTTTACTTGCACGGAATAATAGAAAAAAGCTCACCAAATCTGATAGACTGCTTTGATTTCTATCATAAAGGTCAACGGGGAACATGGTAGATAAGAAATTAAATGGACTGATACGGTGAGTTTTTTGCTGGATCTGATTCTGAAGGAGCTAAGTGAACTTTTCTGTGGTTACATGTAAACAGCCGCTGACCTTGTGTAGAGATACAAGAGCTGATGACAAGCTGGGACTAGGTATGACTTGCTTAATCAGGTCTGCAAGCTTGTTTAGGTCTATTTACATGGCAATTAATTTTTTTAACGTCATCTGTAAGAACTTTCTAAAAATAAATACTACTTCATATCTTTGCTTGGAAGATCTAAAATGTAGGGCTTGGTGTATTTTTTTTTCTGTCCCTTTGAAATGCCAGGTGTTTCAGGTCCCTTTCTCACTGTTTTGTTATAGAAATTTTATATGTATCTGAGGATTTGTGTTGTGCCTTAAACAAAGAAAACAGGTGTTGAGTCTTCATTCCAAATGTAGGATTTTTTGCTCTTAGAATATTAGGCACTAGCATAAAAATAGTAAATAAAAGCAAACTGTTAGTCTGAAATTTCCTTTTTTTTTTTTTTTCATGTTAAGAAATCTATACAGTATAACATTAAAGTCAAGCAAACCCAAAACCCTAAAGCCTGTTAGCCTGTTTTTCTGGCAAAAGCAAGTATCCCTAAGTTGGCAAAAGCCTGTAGAAAATGGTGATACATATATAAGTGCATTAAGGTAATGTTATTTTTCATAGCCTTCTTGCCTTATGTAGTATGTGGGGTGAATTAGGTGAGACATAGCAAAAAGGGAGGATCTGCTTGAAATTCTGGGCTAAAGCTGAAGCCCCTGCTCTGTCATAGTCCTTTTGGGTGGTGCAGATGATGAAGGAACCAAATAAAGATTCCACAAATAATGTAATCTTGGGATTTTCTAACTTTGTCTTCTGTGAGTTTGTAACCTTAGTGCTCTACATACAATATTTCTAATTATGGGGTTCACAATTCTCAGTGATACTCTGCAAGGAAGATCAAAGGTGCTTTGCTGCCACCACAGTCAGCATCTCTGAAGCCTTTCTGCAAAGAGGTTGTGAAACCAGCTCCCTGAGAGCCAGCAGAGCTCTCAGTCATCATCTTCACCAGGAGAAATCCTAATCCCTGTAGGAGTATGAATAATAAATCTTAATGAAGAAGGGGCTAATGGATCTTACTGCTTTGATAATTTCTTTGTTTCTCCTCTTCAAGTAAAGTTCCTTAAGCTCTTTATAAGAAGGTGGTATTCTCAAATTATGTGAGTAGGTCAGTTCCTGTATAGTAGACAGGTTTTTTTGTGTGGACGTTTTTTCTAGTACTTGAGTACTAGATCACTAGTACCAAGTGATGTACAGGAACATAATGCCAGTGTTGCTGGGGACTGTTGTTCCATATTTATATTCTTGCACTTTTTTTATTTTTCTCATATTTCATTTACGTTCTCAAGAAATATATGACAGCACTTATGGAGTCTTCTCATTCAGAAAGCTTTTAAATTCTACAAAAAAAAAAAAATCAATACTTCAGTAATTTCAAACCTCAAAAATCCTTTATGATGCCAGAACACTTTTTTAATGTTCTTTGTTCTAATACTTCCTAAATCTAACCTTTTAAATAAGTTCCATTCTTTATGTGTATCTCCAGTCCTACCTAAGTAAAGCCTAAATTAAATTGTGTATGTTGACATACATCTTTGTCATGAAGGCCTATGTATTTTTTAGAAACCTCTAACTTTATTTTTTCAACTCAGTTAATATGGTTCAGTGCATATTTTGATTTAGTTAAATTCTGTTTATTCATGAGATTGGGTAAATTAGATCTGAAACTCAAGAACAGATTAGTCCAAGGCATGGTGGAGTTTTGGTGAATGTCCAAGGTGAATGTTTTAGTTTGTTCTTTCTTTCCTTTTTGCTGTGCTGAAGATGCACACCATAAATATCTTGTCCTCATTGCAACAGGAACTTGTTAAGGCACTCTCGCCACTTCTTTTAGTGTAATTCTGTAGGGGAATAGCCATCAATATTAAATTTTTTGCATTTATTTTTGGATTTTTTGATAAACTGTCTTTTGGGAACTAAAGTATCATTTCAATTTGGTTAAAATTTGTTTCCAGAGGATGGTTAGATCAGTCTTCTCATGTTCAGATGTCAAATGATAGCCAAATCAGTTGAAATTTTATGAGGTCCATGTCATTTGAAGCATTAATGTGACCCATTGGTTCTTCCAGAATACATGTTTCTGGAACCACAAAGAATAAAAGCATCCTTGAAACCAGAAGTTGCACATGCCACAGTGAGGGTGAAGAGAAAAGAAGATGCCAGTTCTGCCTTTTGCTATATAAAGGCCAGCCATGTCATTTCTCCCCAGAGCTGTGGTCCTTGCAAAGGCACTTTTCTTTAGCTTTGCCATGACTTGTCTCTATTCATTTGGAGGATGGTTCATGGCTGTGTAGTCTTTGTTTCCCTTTTAAGGATACATTGCTGCTACAAGTAATGTTAGGGGTTAGCCCAATTTAAGGAAGGCTTTAACAGTAGGAGAGCTACATTGTGAGTGAAAGAGGGACAGGGAAGGAGTAGTGCCATTAATTGTCTTGGTTGTCAGATGCAGCTGCCATGTTTCTGCTCCAGATACCATAGATTACTGCTCTTGATAAAGTTTAGGCTGGTTCTTTGCTTGCTCATGGTCCCTGTAGCAGATGACCTAGGAATAATAACCATGGTTCATAAGAGGGTAAGATGTAATGCATCTGGGGGTCTTTTCTGCTTGATTGTTTGAAAACCAGATGGGAATGTAGGAGTGAAGAACGGAGTAGCATGTCCATGCATAGGCTGTATATATGGCATACAGGGTTGTACTTTGCTTCAGTCCAAACAGTTGGAGTGGAAAGGTGAAATGGAAGGAAGGTGATGTTCACAGCAGCTACAAATCTGTTGGTATTCCTTGCCCCAAAAGACACAACAGCTGAAGAACTGTCTTCTGAGAGATTTCATTGTTTTCATTTTATGTGTGCATAATTCTTAATATACTAGAGACCTGGCTTGTGGTTAGTGGTGTGATGCTACAGTGATACAAATGTGTAGTAATTCACTGCTCAGTTTGGTCATCCTGCCTAGAAGGTGAGGGTAGCACCTAGTCAGTTTTATGATAGCCTTAAATTATAAGCTTTGCTCTTTATTGTTATCATATCTCCTTAACTTGTTCTTGTTAGTAACATGCAAAGTAATCAGTAGTACACAGAAGTCCTCAAGACTGAATAGAAAATCTGCTGTTAGGAGCAAAGATAGTTGACAGAGCAGACCAGTAATCTGTATGGCAGCTGCTCTGTTTTGCATGTCCCTCCCCACTTGTTTGCTATGATTTTAGTGGAAAGAGAGGCTGTCTTTCTTCTGGGTTCCTCTTCATGTACCTTCAGGCAGTATGAATACCTGTCTCAGCCTCTGGAGTCTTTCAGATAAGATCCCCTGAGGTCAACAGCAAGGACAACGAAGTAATCCATTTGCTAGCAGTGGACTGTACAGCTCTTGTAAAAATGTATACTTCTGGTCCTAAAGAAAAAAAGTTACAATAGCAGGAGTCCAAGAAGTTTATGAATCTGTAGGAGTTCCTAAAGGAATTTGTGAGGACAAAAATAAAACCTGCCTCTCCAAATGGAAGTGCTGAACAATCACATAATTTATGCTGTGGACAGTTTTCACAATTTTGCCTGAGAATTAATTTCACTGCTAGTTGCAGTAGTTATTTTGCCTTGAGAGTACAACCGTGCCTCCTGGCAGAGGAATATACATTGTAAATAAGGTATTTTGTGACATTGTATAACGTTTTGATTACTGGGACATGCTCTGACAGCTGTGTAGGAGGAAATGACAGAATTGTTATCTAATGATGCAACAACAGAGAGGGTGGAAGTTTTTTGACATTGCCTTTGGTATGAACAGTATATCCATTCAAGTGTAAATCTTTAGGTGTATCCAAGTAATCTCTGAAAATACAAATATATAATCTGCATATAACTGAAAAATCTGCAAAGAAAGAAGCAGGCATCAATGGCCAAATGAACAATCTAAACATCCAAATTACTCCTATTGCTAAATTCCAACCAATGTTCCTGCATCAAGCCTGTGTAGATGTCTTAGTTCCTTGCATCTGTGAAAAAACCTTGATCCTTTTCCCACATCCACTGTCCTCCATCTCCTGGTTCCACATCCCTGGTTCTTATGCAGAGGTTCTACCACTGATCTGAATTTGAGTTGATGGTTATTTCTGCCAACCGAGTTGTTTGTGGGGACAGAACAATGTAAGCATGAGGGCTGATATTTTCAATAGAATGGATTGCAGAAGATTCTAGCTGTCAGACACTAAAGCTACTGACTCTTCTAAAAAATTATACACTTTAAGATCTTGACATTGCCTGTCCTGGTAATTCAGAATGACAGGAAAGGACACATTCTGAGGTACAAATTTTAAAGTCAGAACTAGCTTTAAAAATAAATAAGTGCCAGAACCTGTTAGCAATGTTGTGGATTTTGATGGTTTGTGTATCCATAGGAGTAAAGGACATTATGGTACAGCTGGGGAGTAGAAATAGATAAATTTTGTTTTATCTCATTAGAGAAACAGTTTAAAAACTCCTCCCACTTCCTTCTAGTCCTCCCAATAAACAAACATATACAGATGGCTGCAGAAGAGGATAGAAAATGTTGAATGGCAGTGTCAGATACTGATCAACAACTCCGAAAATAAGCCTTAAAATGAAAGCTTCCAAGACAGCTGAAGTGTAGGTGGATGTGTTAGAAAGGCATCATCTGAGAAATTGTGTGTATTCTTTCTGTAATAAAAGTGGTATCTGCAGAAATAGGAGCAGCTGTCTGTGTGTGTGTACATTTAAGATCCATGACTGAAATGGTACCAGATGATTTTTCAGGTGCTCTGATTCAGTGTGTTCTTTCAATCCATCTGCTGAGGTAGCTGCTGGTAGTTACTGGACTTTCCAAATTTCAAAGTTTGTAGTTTTGGGATAAATATCCTGAAAGTACAAATGTGGTCCCAATGTCAAGTTTTGCAGTAGTAACAATATATAGGAGATGTGACTTAAAAAGAAGTTACAGATATATTTTCAAATTCAAGAACTGTGTGATTTTTTTTTTTTTGAGTAAAAATGAATGAAGCCACATACATTTTTTTTTATTATTATTGTGCTTTTCTTCAAAACTGAGTAGCTGTAGTTGGACACAGATTCCACTTGGTCATGGATCTTAGATACCCCATTTGGACAGTTGTACTTAAAAATGTTAAGTTTTCCTTGTTTGTTTTGAAGAGGCTCAGTTGCTGTGAAATGGGTGCTCTTCTGCTTGCAGAGTATTAAAGGAGAAACAGCTTATAAAGCTTGCAGATCTCAAAGTGTTCATGGGGATTTGACAGGACAGAATTTGTTTGGTTCTCCATGCAGAATTTGAATTAGTGTCCAACACAGAGATCTACTTATTTTTTTCTTTCTATTTTGTGCTGAAAGATGAGAACTCTCCAAACACAACAGTTTTGATGAGAGCTCTGTTTTGAGAACTTCCAGGAGATTTGTCCTTTCAACTTTCATAATCATCTTGATGGCCAAAGAAACACAATCTGTGGACAGAAAGGCTCTAAAAATTTAGTGTGGCTTTCCCAAGGTAAAAATGCTTTTCCAAATACTTAATTCTTAAGAGAAATGCCATGAATTTAGGGGAAAATACTGTTCATATCTTGAATGATAAAAGTCAGACCAGACCACTGGGGAACTTTTCTTACAAGCTGTAGGCCCTTCCTGAATTGTTACCCAGTTTTGTGTCAGTATGACTCCTGGCTCTGTCTGAATTGTTTGGATTAGACAATAGTAATTTCTTAAAAAAAAAAAAATTAACAAAGATTCAAATAACAGAGAATCTACCATAAGCCTGTTCTTGCTGTTCCAAAAAGGTATGTTTTCCTTTGTGCTTGCTTTGACTAGCTTCAGTAGCAAACTGATAGCTAGATAGTTGGACTTGATGATCTTAAAGGTCTTTTCCAACCCTAATGACTCTATGCTTCTGTGAAATGTAAGTGATAATATCAGTCTTGTGGCTCTCCCGGAACTTTCTTTTGTTTGTGATATCCTCTTGGAATTGTGGCTACAGGAACTGCACATGTGGATGGCCAAATACAGAATTACTGCATTACTGCACCTCCCCTCTCAGTGCCCTCTCATGCAGCAGGGAATTGCACTAGCCCCTTATGACTACAGTTAAAGAGGATGAGATTCAGCTTGGTTAAGTCTTCTGACCTCTTCTTTCTGTTTCTGAGCAGAATCTTCTTTCCTTAAACTGTGCCCTTTGTCGTTTAGTCTTCAATTTTAATCTCGAGCGCATGACTTGGGCTGCTGTTAAAACTCAAGTGGCTTGCTGGGGTTCAGATACCAGCTTGAGGTGGTTTAACCTGAGAGGTAACTGAACACCACACAGCTGCTTGCTCACTGCTTCCCCACACAGTGGGATTTAGAGAGAATTAGGGAAAAAAAAAAAAGGTCAAATTCATAGGTTGAGATAAAGACAGCTTAATAGGACAAAAATGGAAGGGATCATGAGTAGAATGTACAGAACATGGGATGCACAGTGCAGTTGCTCACCACCTGCTGACCAATGCCCAGCCAGTTCCCAAGCAGTGGCCCCTGGCCAGCTTTCTCCCTGATGTGTATACTGACCATGATGCCATTAGGGCCTGCAAATGGAGAGAAACTCCTATGAAGTCAGGCGTGTTAAGCTGCTGTGTAAGAACCCATAATTGATCTATCCTGAGATCCTGTGACAAGAAAAAAGGAATATTCGTGGTTTTCAGTGGATGTACTGGGCTGAAAGAAGAGCTGTATATATTGCAAGTTGTCCTTCTATTGCAGAGGTACCAGTTTTGTAACTGGTAATCTATTTAGTAAAGCCAGAGGTTTGATTCTGATCTGGTTTGGAGTATAGCCTCTGATAATTACACTGATTCAATTACTGTTGAAAGAGAAAAGATGTAAACTAGTGACTCAAAAAGTCAGCAAAGTGTTTGACCCAGGAGCAAATGGCTATTTCCGGGTACATAGGAAATTACAGAATTTCAGTGAAAAGCTCAAGAGTATTTTGGTGTTTGATAAAACAAATGAAAAAAATTCTGTATCTTCTGCATAAGAAAGGTAACTAGCAAGAGGTATTAAGGGAGTTTTATTATTTATTAGCCTTAATCAAGTTCTAAAACAGCAGTTTGTTAGATAATAAGTCACTGGGGATGTAATAGTCAAATGCAAGTCAGATTAAGAGTCTCTGGATTCTTCAGGTATTCACAACTTTTTGTTTTTAAAGTTGAGATTTTGCTTTAAGATGTAATGCTGTTTCAGCCTGCCTTGGCACCCTGAGTAAAATTGCCTGCCTTGTTTCAAACAGTCTGAAACACTCACTTTGGAAGGTGTGAACTCAATCAGAGCCATTAATCTAGGAACCTGGTGAATATAAAAAGTTAACTGTTCTCTTGCAAGCTGCTAATGTCTTGTATTTGGAGAGTTTTAGTTTACTGACTAGGTGCAAGTTTTTTTTCTTTTCATTATTGTTTGCCCTTTTTCCTCTGCCCATGCTAAATTGTCTCTGCTTTCCCATTTTTGTCCTCTCAAGTGAATGAGTTATGGTCTTTCCAGGAATAGGAAAAGTTTAACAGTGGTATCTGTGGCTGGATTTTTGTTTAAGAAGATATATTCTACTTGAATTATTGTAGGATGAACCCAATTTTGTGCTGTGTTCTGAGGGAACAAACAAAACAACAACAAAATCCCATTTTCCTCAAGGATGTGGTTTAACTTAAGAAGCCTATGATTATAGCCATAGGGGTGTTGCTGAACTACTTTTAACATTGGTCTTTGTAGCTGTTGGTGAACTATTTAATACTTTCCTCCAGTAGGGGTTTCCTTGGGCTCCAAGGAAGAAACCCAGGTATGCTGCCCACTGCTTCTGCAGCCAGAAGGAGCATAACTCTGGTGAATCCAGGTTAGCAGGCATGTACAGAGGGAAAGAAGGAATGCCACTTGGGTAGTACTTCCTTTTAGAAGTTACTGTATGTGTCTTTTGTTGGGACTGTGTTTCAAAGTGTTTTGGTTTTTCTGTTCTATAGGAATGGTATTTCTATGCCTTCCCAAGGGAGCTATATCCAGAGAGTCTGTGGCACAGGCCCTGCATTAACCAATAATTTCTTCTGGTCCAGTACTGAAGCAGCAACACTGAGATGTTGATGCCCTACTTGGATGCAAGTTCCCTCTTAAATTTCTTGAGCATACTGTCTCTGCTGTTGTGTAATTCAGGGAGTTATAGTTTGTCCCTTGCCTGTTTCCACAGATGCTATCTCTGTGAAAAGAGCCATATGGACAAGAGAAGAGGCCCACACTATGCCTTAAATTAATGTAATCCTAATGCATTGTCACAGTATTATATCTTGGGGGTTTTTTTGCTGGATATGGTTTGGATTCGCACTTAGGACAAGGAAATTGACCTCAGTTTCTCTTGCTTTCCCTACAGTAAGAAAATCAGGAATACCACTCCACTTACTTAGGTGGCTTGGTTTCTGACTATCTTTACATTGCTTTTATTTTCTGAGTTGATGTTGTGGTGTTTCTTTTGTTGTTGTTTCTTTTGTTGTGTTTTACTTCACTTGATTTCCCTTCCCCCCCAGTAGAAGGCAGCTCTGCAGGTGTGTGCCCTGGACTCTACAACATGTCATCTTTTCTTAAATTTTTGAAGCATGGTAAACCACACTAAGGAACATAGTGCTCCTCCCACGGCTTGAATTTTGACTCCCTGGAGCTTGCAAGAACCATTAGAAATTTGCTTTAAATAGCCTGCAGTAAAGGTAGAATTTCATCTTACCTACTTATTAGAGGATTAAGTAAATAAATATGCCTTTAACCTGGGAAAGTAGGTCCCAGAATTGTGTTTTTATTTTTCTGCCTACACATTGCTGCTTTCCATACCAGTTGTATGAATTGGTACATGAAGGACTTGCAGCGTGTGGTAACAGCTCGTCCTTGGTCAATACCGAGGTGCATCCATGCCCAAAGGGATTGCTCATTTCTGTGCTGCTGGAGTTGTATAAATGAGACAAACAGCTTTAACAGTCTAGCAGCAAGTGTCACAATGCAATATAAAGCCGTGGTATATGTGTGTGTGCTCTGCTTCAGAACCAGCTTCTCTCAACTCTGAAGTATTACTGCAACCTGGATAAAGTATAGGCTCAGTACACTAAGCTGGTATTGGTTTAGTCACTCCTAGATGCAACTTTTGCCTTGTGCAACACTTTGCTTCTCCCACCTGTCCTCCCGGAGTACTCTGTATAGTGTGAGGGGCAAAAGGCTGAGATTACTAAACGGTGAGCTGAAGGATTGCTAAAAAGACAGATAGTTGTTAAATTTGGGTTGAATTTGGCGCCAGACACCTGGTATAGGTCTCCTCAGTATCCTGAGAGTGGAATCCTGCTGCTGATCAGTCTTAAATCAATGACAATGATTTTTTTTTTAAGACAATGGTTTTGGCAATAGATTATGTATTTAATGGTCAGCTTCAGAATCTCTCTCCCCTTTGATCTCCCTTGTTGGAAGTACCAAAAGGAGCACAGTAACTGGTGCTGAGGAGCATGTTTAGCAGTTACTTGGCATTTGTAAAGGAGTGAAAGGGACCTGCAAATGTAAGCTCCTACCTCTGCCTCTGAGGTAGGAGGGAGGGAGTTGTCTCGTTGACTTGATGATCTTAAAGTTCTTTTCCAACCTGAATGATTCTGTGATTCTATCTGGCCTGTGAGGGCTGCAGAGAGGTGCAGCTGGGTGTTGGCATCTGTTACCTAATGTCTAGTCTAGTTTCTGTTGATATATCTGATTAATTTTGGGGGTTTTATTAATGTGGGTTTTGGAACAAATTAAATGTGAACGAGGTCCCAACAAGGATCTGAAATCTGTTTTCTGCTGAGGAAATCTTTATACAAATGAACAGCAAATTGCATCATTAAGCACATGCTTCACTCAGGATGCTCAACAGGATGGAACACTGAGACAGAAATTGCCTTATGCAGTGCTTTTCATATGAGGTGGGAGACACTTAAACCCAACTCGTGCTTTGGCCCATTTGTGTGTTCTTTTACAGCCTTTTTGGGGAGGTGGTAGTTGTTTTGCGGCAGTCTGAGTTTGGTGTGATCCTCTCGTAAAGGTCCTTGTGTCTTGCGTTTCTTTAGGTACTAACTAGCAACTAGACATTTCCCTCCCTCTCCTTAGGCATCTTCTCAAGGATTTAGTGTTTTAAAGGTGTGTGAGAGGGTTTGTTTGGGTAGGAGAACTCATCATAAAAGTTGCAACTTGTTTCTCGCAACAAGGGCAAGTTGTTTTGGTTGGTGTTACGCCACTGTGTTTGTAAGTGTCGGTTTATGTCAGGCATGAAATAGGATGCTCTGCGATGAGTTTGTTTTCTGGTAGTTTGTAATCCTTTCAGGCCAGCTAACATTAACGAGCGGCAGCATTGCTGTGGCTGCCTTTCTTTTGATCATGCACATTCCCTAGTCAGGAAATGGGTGAGGAGCATGAGTCATGATTACATTACCCTAATGTGACTGCCCACTAAAAGTTTTCTTTTTGCCGCCAATAGGCCTTCCCTTGACACTACTTCTGAAAACAAAACGTCCATTTTGGAGCACTTTGAAATATTGACCTTTGAACAGAGAGATTTATGTTCTCTTGCGGTCTCGAGGCAAAGCTCTAAGCAGGAGCCCCTGCGGAGTGCAGAGAGAAAACGAATGTCTGTAAAATGCTTTTCCAGAAGTCTGCAAAGACAGGACTTGACTTGCAGTACACTGGCTCTGCTTGGGTTCACTGGATACGACATGCTTCCATGACCATTTACTATTCTCTCATGTTGCCTGCACATGCAAGCTCAAAGTCCAGTCTTATACAAGGGCTGTCATCTCATTCACCATTTGGCTTAAGCTTCGTCTTAGATCTGTACTTATCTTTTGAAATATGGCTACACTAATGGGAAGATAGGTGCTGAGTGCTGGCTGATGTAAACCTGAGTGTTGAGAAGGTGGCTTTAGTGGGATTTGAGACAACAGTATTTTGGACAGTTTAATTAAATACGTGGGATTTAGAGTTTGAAAGAAATATCAGCTGCTAATCAGTAAACTAGCTGTAGCACCAAATTGTCACTGAACATCCAGACAGTACACCTCTGTACAAGTGCTGAGTACATTAATTTCTTTCAAATTTAACTCATTAACTCTGCTAGGTTTTAAGAGCAGTAGGTGAAATACGACTGTTGGCACAAAGAGTGAATGCACCCTGATACTACTTGATATATTCCAGAAAAAAAGAAGTCTGATCAGTTGAGTACAAGCAACTCAAGCTATCAGAACCAATTGTCTCGGGAGGAAGTGAGGATCCCTGCACTGCTGTCCACACTGGTGCAGCTGGGGCATGTTGCAGGTGTCACTGGCATGCTGCACCAGAATATGACGTCTTCCAGCTGTCACTTATTCTTCCAAATTCTTACCTCTGCTCAAAAGCATTGTTTTGTTAGAAGTAGAGTATAAACTCACCGTGAAGATGTAATTTCTGATTTTTCCCTTTTGTTTCGTGTAAGGGTGATAAACCAGTTACTTTAGCTGTATTAACAATATACTTGAAACAGAATGTAGATAACAAAATTTTAGAAGCCCTATTTACTCTGTGATTTCAGCCCCATTCCTTAAAGAGAGCATGAGTTGGACCAAAGAGTAATTCAGTGGGGATTTTTTTAATCTATTGAAGCATTTCTTTTCTTTCATCTATCCGAACGCCATCAACTTTGATCTCATCTTGATGGCCTTTCAACTCTCTGAAGGAGACAGAACTGCAACAGAGCAGAAGATTCATCCTTCTTCTATGTAATAAAAAAAAAATCCTGTGCAACTTTAGATTTTTCTGTATCTTCATATCTCTACCTCATTGTTAGTCTTTGCATATAGAGGGCTCTCTGGCTTTCAGGTTTGTTTTAAAACTAGTTTATCAGCCACTTAAAGATGGTCAATACTTATTTAAAGTGAAACACTCTGAAAAATGAATAATAGGACTGGTGATTGTGATATGCCTATGTCACTTGTGTGTTTCAAGGAGATGATAAGGAGTATTTGACTTAGAGATGAAGCATATTTGAGAATTGGAGGTCAGGAGTTCAGGGTACGGTTTTGTGGGTTTGGTGGTTGGGGGTTTTTTTATTGAAACCTTGCAGGATCCTTGTATTTTAGATTGCCTTCTGTCAGTAGCTAGCAGTTATGGAAATTTTAAACTAAGAGTCTTTTCCAAAAATAGTTTGACTATATTAAACATAGTTGGAAAAACTTAATTTCGGTATGACAGCAGTCTTGGGAACCCTAAGGCAGAAACAAGTGGAGCTACAAAGCCATTTTTGCATCAGAAGTGCATAAAGTCTGGATGTAATTCCATGGACATTTTTCCTTGCAGAAGAGATGGTTAAGGATTGCCCAGCCCTTCTGCCACAATTCCTTGCTTTCCAAGAGTGATGTCTCAAGACACAGGTTAGCTAATTGAAAGGACTTTTTACAGCTGAGAGTAGCAGTCTCACTCTAAGCCTTGTGATTTTACACCCCTTTCCTAGTTAGTTTTCACCTTCTTGTGTGCTGAACTGGCCTGTAAGGGGTCAAGTGTGCGCACACAGTAGGGGAGAAGGAGAGAATGCCTTTCTGACAGCATGTTTTATTGGGCTTGAACTCTCTTGAAGCATTGCCATCGGGCAGCTGCAGCTGTTGCTAAGCCTGTCCTGTAAACTGAGTCAGTGGAGAGGACTGCGGCTGTGACCAGTTTGAAGTGTGACTTGTTGGCCTGTCTGCCTGCAAAGGGTACAAGGAACTGCGGTGCAGAACCAGGAACCAGCAATGAGGAGTGAGGAATCCAAGGTGGGAACTTCTTAAACCGGCTTTGAGAGCAGAGTTGGACTGAGGAACTACGCCCTTGGTGTCAAAAGAGAAAGCCATCTACGCTAACCTGCTCAGAATCACAAAGGGTGTGGAGTGTAAATTCATAATCCACTTAAACTGATCTGAGTGCTGGCTGACATCACAGGGGGCAGTTGAGATTTCAACCAGAGCAGTTTGCCCGGCTTTTACGTGGCACATTGACTCAGGTTGTAGGTGTTATTTTTTTGTCCTGTTTCATGTTTTTCCCTATGACTGAAGAGAACTGATGGACAAGTTTTTAAGCCTGTCCATCTTGTGGCTTATGGGTTTATGGTTCCCAGCTAATTGCTCATCTGGTGTGTGACTTTGTAGGAGGTGTGTGAGTGCCTCAGCACGCAGTCTGTGTGACATAGCATAACCTCACCGTGGCTGGCTGCATCAGCTAACATGCTGTGCTGTGCCTTGTACTGACATGCACCTCTGCCTAAATCTGCATGGGCTTGTGCTCACCTAGCTTTTGGAAGCCCATGAACTATATGGTATTAAATCTGTATATATGAATGTACTGGCCAACAAAGCTAAGGAGAAGGTAGTTAAGAGGGACCTGTTTCTGTCCATGAAGCTGAACAACAGAAGACAGTGAGCTCATTAAACCCCTTTCTCTGGAGAAGAGGAGAAAGGAATGGAAGGTTTTTATTGTTCTAGGAAAGATGCTAACTTTTCAAAGCTGAAAGCAAGCTGTGATTCAAACCTGTTGAAAGGTAAAAAAAATTGCTTGATAAAAAAGAGTGAATTATTTAAGATATTCTAAGGAGTGGTCATAAGCACAGTTGCAAAAACAGACTGTAAGGCATTTAATTTCGTGTTGCATCACAACCAGATTTTTAAAATGTTAGTCCTCTACAGTATTAACAAAGCATGTAGTAAGAACATTAAGAATCTCAGAGTAAATGTCAAAAGTAAGTGAGCATCAAGGAGGGATGTATTTCTACTGATACAATGCAGAGATCTATTTATGCAGTATGGGTTGCATAGTATTTTATGGGCACCTTGCAAATAATTACAAAATTGTTGTAGTACAGATTTGCAGGTGATGGATATTGGTGAGGAAGTATGTTGGTGAGGGAGATGGAGAAAGCTCGACTGATTTATTGATTCACGGCTTGAGCACATTGAAATAAAATGTTTCTCCTTCTGAAGTATGGCATTGCTTTTTATCCTATAGAATATAAATCCAATTTATTTGCTAGAGAATGATAATTTGAAAAGCTTTTTAGCTTTCCTCCCCCAAGGAAAGGAGTAGAGTCCTACTGGATAAACAGTGTAATATGAGCACTGCCACTGGCTGTGCTGCCAAAATTTGTTGATTAAATGAATATATTTGTATATTGATCCTAAAAATATAAAATGGAGAAGCCCACTCTGAGCCAATAAAAGGCAAGGATAACAAATTCTACTTTTTCCATTATAGTTTATTCTGCTTGGAGAACTTGTTTTTGTTATACCAGCACAAGAATTCTTAAAACATTTGTCATATAATTCTACTCTGTAAATACAGGAAAATTCCTGTTGTAAGAGGGTGACAATAAGAGCAGAAGTATGATCTTGTTTATAAACAAGGCAGTGATGATGGGAAGAAAGAAGTAATTTTTATCTTTTTATATATGCCGTTAGGGAGAATTATATTGAAATATTGTCATTAATTCTGATCTGCTTGGAAAAGGATGTTGGAAAATTGGAGGTGGTTCAAAGGAGAGAGAGGAAGAGACACCAGAAGGCTTAAAATTATTCCCCCACTATCACCACATGAGGAATTCCCCCTCCTCACTTTGATCAAAAAGGATGACTGAGAAGCAACTTGGTTAGTGTTCAAGTACCTTAACAAGGATGAAGGTTTCTGGTTGATAAAGGGCATTTGTAATCTCAGACTGATAAAGAACAAAATAATAACTGGAGACTGAGGCCAATTGCTCAAATTAGAGCTGTTTTTTTTTTCTTTCCTCCAAATCAGTTTCGCTCTCCTTTGTTTCTTTTTCTTACAAGCTAAAATAAAAGCTCTTAAATAGATTAATTACTTCATTTCTATGTAATACACAAGTACTTTAATGTAACTAAAATAAGTTGAAAGTGTTCCCTGGTTTAGTTAACATGATTTACACGATGTCAATCTGTTTGAAAGAGTGCTAAGCAGGGTAGCAAAGAGTTAAAGGAGTCAACAATTAAAAATCAAGAACTTCTTTTTTCTTTGTTTGTGAACCTAGGTTTTAGGGAGGGGGAGGAAACCAGGAGGGTGCTGGAGAAATGGAACATACCTGGAGAGAAAGACACTGTATGTAGCCTGTCCCTGTCTGTGCTCACACTTAGTAGCAATTAACCCTTCTTCAAGTGGATGACTCACAGCTGGTGTATTATTTGTCCTTGATTTCTGTGGAAAAAAGTGGTTTATAGCAAGAGAAGTCAAAATATATCCTTATGTGATTTTTTGCCTTTTTATTTCTCCACAGCTAGAATAGATAAAATAATTTATTGTATGAATCAGGACCCAGAATGGATCAGGGAACACTTTGGGTGCTTATTCTCTGACAACTGAGCTCTGGAAAGTAAATTAATGGAAGTAGTCTGCATGTGTGGGGAATTTTAAGAGAAGGGTGGACAGACACATTCACATCTAGGACATGGCATCTCTGTCTTTTTAGGGCAATGTGGAAATAAATCAACTGCACCATAGGGTCGGGTTGCCTCTTGACCTGTGCTTCTGTAGCTGTGGGAATGATTTGGGATTTTTTTTCCTTCATTTTCTAAATAGTGTATGTGATAACACAATGAAATAGGTAAGATTTGATCCAGGAGAGTCAGTTGAGTGCAGCTGAGAAAATTAGTTGAAGTGCATTTAGCCTGATTGTTTTTATAAAGTAATTAAATCTGTAACTTTAATCAGGAAGGTGCCAATTCTTTGATGAAAGGAGAAGCAAAGGAGACAAGGACTTCTAACCTGATCAAAGGAAGTTGGCTTTATACAGATGAATTCAAAGGCTGTGTCTCTAATAAACAACGTAAATTTAGATAATCTAGAGGGAGAAGTGTTAGCACCTGATGTGGTTTAAGTTACTTAGAAGGTGGTGGCTCTTTAAGTAGACTGCTGGTGGCCTGGTCTAAAAGTGGACACACTTGTGGCCTCTTGTCTTCAGAGCCTGATGATTATAAGGACACCTGAGTCCCCAGAAACAGGAGAGGTAAGCCCTGTGCTGCATCATCTGATGCTTTTCTTGTACTTGAGGACTTGGTTAACTGGGAGTGTGTTTTACTAGCATTCAGGAATCGTGACTGCATGACTTCAGGCCCCTGTTATAAAATCAGTAAAAATTTGTTTTACACTTGATGACATAGTGAAAGTAACAGCATTGACCAGGATGTTCTTAACAGTTTGTTTGTACTGCTGAAAGCTACTGATAGCTAAAACCTAAAATGAAGCCCTAAAGTCTAATCCTTCTATGCTTGCAGATACTTCATCATCTAGAAAAGTTGCAGCTGTTTGTTGTGTCATTTGCGTCTTTAGCTGTGTTACTGTGTTTTCATTTGGATATTTAGATAATGTACAGACTCAGTTTTCTCTTACTGTCTTGCTCCACAAAGTAATTCAATTATATTTTAAATTATGCTTTGGAAAGACCTTTCTCTGAGTTTCATGTGCTTCTAGTCAATGATGTGTAAGGCAGAACCTTTGCAAGGGATTGCCCTGTAGAAAGCCTGTAGGCTTCCCAGCACACACAGTTGCTTCTGGCTCTGCTCTGTGGAAATGTGGTTTTCTTTCTGTAATTTCTTTGCTAAAGGATCTAGGTCTCTTGGGACGTGTGCACAAATAAAAGTTTGCACCTTGACCCTTATTTGTCTCTGGCTTTTCAAGCTTAGCTGTTGAGATATTTGCTGATAGTCTGTCCTTTTAAAATGGACCGTGGAATAAGCTAAGGCATCCATGGAAAACTTTGAGCTGTGTGGAAGGTGATGATTGCTGGGTGGACAGAAGGTGGATTGAGAAGCACCTCTAAAAATATTAGTCTTTGTTACCAAGCAAAATACTTATATGAGAGTGTGAAGTGATAGGAATGAAAATGAGCAAGTGCTACAGCCAAACTAAAGCTTTAATTTTCACTGGGCTGAAATTCCTCTGGTTTGGCTCATGTTTGGATCTTGTTAGGAGAGGGGATATCTTTTCAACTGGAATGAAAACCCTTTCATGTTGTTTTTCTCTTGAATTAAGGTCTTCCACTGTAGGCTGGCAGTCCAGGATTGCAGACTTCTGGTTTTTTGGTAATTTCTCATTCAGCTTTCCAATTTAGCTATACACTCACTTAGTTACTGAGCTGAAATTAGTCAAAACAAGAGACTTTTAGCAGTAAAACCAGAAAAAGATCTCATTTTAAGACAAGGTGAAATTTATTGTGTAGCTTGATGTCAAGATTGCAGTGTGTTGTGTCCCTTCTCTTAGCCCATGTGCCCTTGAGATTCCATTAAGTCTTGTTGAGTGCAGGGAATATGTTAAGATTCTTGTGAAAATTTTATGGACTAATTTTTTTGTCATCTAGGATTTGAGCTGGAGGCTTAGTCTTGTTAGGTTTCTCTTCATTTGCCAAAGTTTGATTTATATATCTTTTTCTTACTAAAAGAACTACTTTATATATATATATGTGTGTGTGTGTATATATGCTATATGGTAAATATTGATATGGATTCTTCCTTATTTAGTTATAAATTAAGTGTGAATAAAAATAGTATTTTAGGCTTAGTGAATATTTCCAGATTTATTTGTTTGGAGTAGCTTCAAATCTGCACTGCTTGAGGCAGTAGTTGACAAAGAGGATAGGTATGCAGAAACAAAATACAGTTGCTCTGAATCTATGTTATGTTGTACATGGATGGCCTGTCCATTGAGAAGGGAGCCCTTTTATTCAAAAGGTGTAATTTGCAGATTTCCAATTCTGTGGGTACTGAAATCTGCAGTAAGAGTAGCCTTTGTTTTCAGCAGGGAAAATGGTGCTTGCACTAAGCATGCAATTGTGAAACTTCTTCTCTTCAAATGTAAAGCCTCTTACACTGGCCAAATGGAAGTCAAGTCCTTCACAATTAAAGGGACTGCTGTGTAGAGAGGGTTTATAATTCTTGATAGTGGAGTCTCTTGCAGCATCCTCTCAGGTAGTGTGGTTTTACGCTGCCCCTTACTGGGGCTCTCTTGTAGTGCAAGAACTAAAGGAGATCTGGATGTCCAAAAGTTTGTGCTGCTTTCAGAGTTTTTGTATTTTTTTCCACCTGAGCTGTGAGCTAAATAAAATAACAGTGCTTTACTTGTCTCAAAATGGCATATTTATACTAAAAGTTATTTTACATTTTCTTTTATTTTTTTCCTGATGTTCAGATGTTTCATTGTGTCCTTCAGGTTTGTTTTTTTTTAACCTCCCCGTGGAGTTTGGTGATAATGGGTTTTGATACAGATCCTAAGTGGTGGAAGCCATAAAAGCTTTGAATGAACTACCATTTGTCTTTCATTTTTAAACTAGTGATCAACAGGCTTGACTTTGGACTGCATTGTCATTCATTCAAATTAAAAGACCTGAAAGAATGAGAAATTAAAATCAGAGAGAACTTGGCCTGTTATTTCTAGGAAGTGAGATAAAGCTGAGGAGTCCACTAGAGAAATATAAACCAACCTGGCCATTCATCTTTGTTTGATAATAGTCTTCTCTGTAGAGTTGAGGACATTTTGTTTAGTTAAATGTGTTGCTTGGGCAGAATGATAAATGGGGGTAAACAATGCAGTGAATTTTAGACTTTAAAGCTGCAAGGTTGATTTGACTTATCAGTTCTGTTCCCATTGCAGGTGGCACATGTAGAGATCTTATTTAGGAGTTACTTTTCTATCTTGCAGTACTGTCATGGAGTAATGGGAATCTCCTACTATATTGTAGATCCTAATGAATTACCATTTTGTTGTGCAGAAGGAAGCTTTGAAGTGCTTTTAATTGATTGATGCGATCGATTGTTTTTTCAAAATTGATCTTAAAAGTATAAAATGCCCTCATAAATTATTAAGCTTATTTTGTATTTCAACATTAATCTGTTTACATCTGATATATTTTGCAGGGGTGGGCTCTCTCACATGATCAAAGTGCAGTAGATACCTGGTGGGAATCAAAAAACCAAAGCACTGACCTTACTAGGCTCCCTGCTCCCTTGTGATGCACAGTTAAGTACCCACTGTAGGAACTAATTACAGCGGTTAAAGGATTTGTTAAAATGCTTAAATGCTTCTTGACAACCTGGGTGTGTAGCCATAGAGTGCTAAGTTTTAAACCTGGTGATTCCATACTGGGCTTGATTTGGTGGAGAAACCCTGCCAGGGCATGGGTAAAAGACAGCAAAAGCAGCCCTTGTTACAGGCAGCTTCCCTCCTCTTATGGTATAGAAGAGTCTTTCTGTGTAAAAGCTGTAATCTCCTTTGCACAGTGAGGGTGGTGATGGACAAAAGGTGACAGATTTGTAGCTGGGTATTCTGATGAGAAGAGGTGATCTGTGGTGCATGGACTTAATAGGAGAATGTATAAAAATGTCCAGAAGAAAAAATAGATTTATTCTGAGAGTGTCCAAGGCTTAGGAACTGGCACTATAAGGAAGAAAATATACCATTAAAGTATTAAAACAGGGTGGTTTTCAATAGCTTGTTGACTTAATAGCCTGTTAGCCCGTTAGCTCTATCAGGCTTTTCAAAGACCACATTCTAGTAGGACAACATGGTCTGCAAAGACTGTTATAATTGGTTGCACAGAGCAACTTGTAAATCACTGTGGCCTCATGGTCTGCATAATACATGAGCTAGTCTATAACTAATTACTATGAAAAATTCATGTAGTCTAAAGAACGTAGTCACAAGAATCAGTCTCCTCTCAAGCATGTGCATTCCTAACAAATTGTAAAGACCTGGACCAGCCCTTTTTTTCCTAAGATAACAGTTCCTAAAACTATCTGTTTAAATGGGCACAATTACTGGAAATGTTATTGGTTACAGTTCCAGCACTAATTGGAAGTATCTGAATACTAATCTGATTATCCTGTTTTCTAAATCCAGGGAGTCTACTCCATATCCAAAACAGTTTTCTGAATGACTCTGTCAGTCTTCCTGGATCTACCAAAAACTTAATGTTGTTGAAAGTTATAAATGTATTTCTGCTTGTGCTCATAAAGGTCAGCATTTTGAATGCCACAATAAGGAGAAGAAAGTTTGAGGTAATGATATTTATCAAATGAATTGTGCTCAGCAACTGTGTCTAAAAAAGTCTGACTTCAAAAAAAGCTATGGAGTCAGAGAAAGGTTAGCTAGCCCTTGTTAATCTGAACTCTTTTATCCTGCCTAATGAAGGGAAGCAACAGCATAAAGCTAATCTGCAGACTGGAACTGTCAGTACCATTACTAATTTTGGGGTTTTGTAAAAACAAGACTGAATGAACCATGAAAAATAAATTAATGATAACCTGATTTTGTATCCCATGCAGGTTTTCTCAAGCTGAGGAAGTAGCAGACCCCAAAACTTGTGCTCTACCTTGCGAAGAGCTGATGTGGAAGATATTTACCTTCACATACTCCACAGTTCTCTGTATCAGAAGAATGAGACTTTGTGGGCAAGAGTGGTTCAAGATGACGATGTAACATTGCACAGAAGGTCTCCCAAGAAGAACTGGCTTTGTAAGAGGCTTCTCCTTCCCTCATTTTTTTTTTTTTTTAAACTACTTCTCTCAGAAGCTACAAGCAAGATGCCAGCCAAGACACCCATCTACTTGAAAGCTGCTAACAATAAGAAGGGGAAGAAATTCAAACTAAGGGATATCTTATCTCCTGATATGATCAGTCCTCCACTCGGAGATTTTCGTCACACCATACACATTGGAAAAGAGGGACAGCACGATGTTTTTGGAGACATATCGTTTTTGCAGGGCAACTATGAGCTATTGCCTGGAAATGAGGGTGAAACCAGAGTTAGCCAGTCTGGTATCCACAATGAATTCTTAAGGGCAAACAGCACTTCTGAATCCGTGTTTACAGAAACTCCATCACCAGTGCTCAAAAATGCTATTTCTCTTCCTGCCATTGGGGGTTCTCAAGCCCTTACATTGCCTTTATTGTCACCAGTGACATTTAATTCAAAACAAGAATCCATCAGGTCATCCCGAAATCCTAGGCTTAGCTGTGAGCCAGTAATAGAAGAAAAACTGCAGGAGAAAGGTAAAGAGATGGAGGATGAAGAAACATACAAAGATGACATATGGGAGCAAAATGGTTCTTCTTCGCATTGTACCAACGGGAGCGACAGTCACTCGTCCAGCTTTTCTGAACGATGCACTGATTGGCAAACGGTTGATTTACTGGATGACAGTCGGCTGTCATGTGAACTAACCAAGACAAAGTCAGAAGAATCCCTTTCAGATCTTACAGGCTCTCTTCTCTCATTACAGCTTGACTTGGGGCCCTCACTTTTGGATGAGGTCCTCAACGTAATGGACAAGAATAAATCTTAGAACTGGTACTCCCTTGCTTCTTTATAAGTGATTCACTTAAAAACAAACAAAAGACCACAGCTCAAAAGCAGATGCTTAAAAATCAGCTGTATTTGCAGTTGTATGACAAGTTTTCTAAAAATATTCTTAAAATGCTATTTTTTTACCTATTGTTTTTCATGGTTTTTATTACACTAAATTCTCATATCGGGAAGGTAAATTTTAATAGTCAGTTTCAGCAAATATAAAATGTTTTTAAGTACCAGTATTAATGATCAGAAACTTAAGAAACAGCGGTTGAGGATGATACTGATTGTGACATTTGGTTAGTTCACTTCTACAGGCTTCTGAGTATGTGAGAATCTCTTAATGTCAGAAAGGAGACTGATACTAATGATTCACTTTTATAAATTATTACAATATCACTTTACCTGTAGGCCTCTTTCTAGAACCTTGTGTTTGAGGGTTTTATAGTGTTTTTCTTCATTTTCCATAGTACCATTTCTGTTATGAATTCACCATAACTACAATCTTAGTCTTGTACTACCACTCTGAATTCAGATGTGAACAGTTTGAAGGCTTTTTCAGCTTGAATACATGGTCCAGAGTCTCAGCTGCTTTAAATGAGTATGCACAAATTTACACAAGTTGAGGCTTGGGCCTGACATTGTATATGAAATGTTATGTTGTAAACAGGTGACACATGCAAGATATTATGGTTAAGTTATTTTAAAAGTTGAAATATATTTTCTGTGTGCATATTGGCTTTTTACTGCAGAGCCTATACATACAGTATCTCATCAAAATAGTTGCTTGGCATTATTGGTGCTCTTCTGAAAATTGTATATTTGTGTGTTTGAAGAGAAATATGTATTAATAGTCCTTGCTTTTTTCTTCATTTATTTCCACAACATGCTTAAACTTGCAACTGATTATTTTACTTTTTGAAGAAGGCACTGGTTATTCACAATGCTAGTGATGTGTGCAGCAACAGCCAATGTTTGCAAAATGTGGATCCTTCAATACAGTACCTACATGGATTGCATAAATACCTTGTGCAATACAATAAAAAACCCTTTAAATCGCTATGTCTTTGTGATTCACTACACAGCCTCACAAAGTTTTGTTTTCTGCTATAAGGAAACAGACTAGTTGCAGAAATATGTGACCAAGGGGCAAATCAATTCTAACTTAATTCAGTTGATTTCTCCAGTTTAGTTCCTGAGGTTTTAAGGGCAAACTCCAAGCAGATAGGACCCTCTGGAATATATATACTGATCTAAAGTAATGGGAGAGAGGGGAGTAATACTTTGGGCCCAGTGAATCTAGTGGCAGAGTTCCAGTAGCTTTCATTGAAGTCTTTAGCCATTATGTATGTCTCATTAATGCACAGTCTCCCGTATTATTCCTTTAGGTGAGGAAATGAGATGTAGAATGCCCAAGAACTGTGTTTATTTTTAAGATAATGTTTAATTGCCTTTAACTTCATATTCTCTGTGTGTAAGCCTGTATCGAATTTCCAATGTATTCATAAGCCAAGAAGAATGGTGATGACTGGTGCTTTTTCTGGTTTAGAAAGCAGGTTCAAAGCTCTGCTTGGCCACGTTTCTTATGGGACCTGGGGATGTAGAACCTAAGGAGAATTTAGGCCAAAACTTTCACTGGAAAAATCTGTCACTCATTAGCATAGGGGAAGTTTGGGTGAAATAGGGAATTTTACATTTTCTGTTTGAATCAGCTTCAAATACCATGATTAGAACATTAAAGTATTTGCTGAATGGAAAGTCATTATCTTGTAGGGCTTTCCAAGAAAGTATTCTCTAGAAAGCAAAGCCAGGTTCTATTAGCAGCTGTTGCAGTCATGTAATTTTTGCTTTGTCCTGTTTTATACTTTATTTCCTGGCTTAGACTGCTGAAAAGTGTCCCACTACTGCAGGATTTTTTGGTCTGTATTATCCTTTCTTTGTCATTCCTCTTCTAAATTTGTAAATCCTTAAGTCTTGTGATGGAGGGTGGGTGGCCTGAAATAAAGCAATAGCCATTGCTCCAGGCAAAATCTAATGTGTTGTGGAGGAGAACCTTTCCTCATGTCAGGAACAGGACTTTTGTCCTGGCAAAGCAGATTTCATATTTCTTTCAAGCTTTCTTGTTACTTCCCTAAGAAGCTGGATTGCTGAATTGTTCAGATCTCCTCAGTCTTACATGTAAAGACTGAGAAGATTCAAAGTTGAAATGTGCCCAGCTTCTGTTCTGACATGGCCTTCTGTAAAATACTGCTTTGTGGAATCCGATCTGGCATCTCATCTGTCAAAATCAAAATCTAAATCTGTCAGATCAAAATCTAAATTTGAAAAAAAGTGAAAAGTTCTGCCCTCCTGAAGCCTCAATGAAGTTCTTAAATGAAATTAGGCTTTCCAAGGAGGAGTTACATGTCAGTTTCCTGAAAACCAATATCCTGCTGCAAGTTGGCATTGTGGTTATTGCATCAACTGGATATATATAGATATATATCTGTATGTCTGTATATATGTATCTGTATATATATATGCAGTGAGAGAGAGAGAGATCGCTCCAAGTTGCCTTGGATGTTGCATCAATTTCCTACATCCATGGGAAAAGTGTGCTAACTGTACCACTGCACTGAAAGTTCCAGAGATGCTTCACAAAGCCTTCCAGTGTGTCAGAAAGCACTTTCCTATTGCTTCCAACTGCAGATCTACTGTGGAGGCCTAGAGATGTAATCTAACAGTGCCAAAGAAGAAAGCAGAGGCATATGCCTACTTCCTACGTAAGTATTTGCTAAGTTTCACGTCTGTACAGTCCTGCAAGCTGAGCTGTACACAGTACAATAGAAAAATATACCTGAAAGTCCAATAATCATCCAATTCAAGAGCCTTTGAATTTCTGTCCCTGTTCCCCACCCAGCCTGAGGTGATCAGTATAGGGCTGAGGGTGTCAGTGGGAAGTAAAGAGCAGGTAAAATGCTGGGAAGCACACAACCCCACATGGATCCATGGCAGTTTCTAAGGACCAAATCCAGACACTGAGAAGCAAAACAAGTCTCCAAACTAGATCTCAACTGAAGGGTAGAAAGCAGCTTGACAAGGAGGCTGGCAGAAACCCTGAACGTGAATTCATTCTCTTGAAACTTCAGTGTACTGGAGGTATCTATTTCATCTCACCTGTTTACCCACAACAGTACAAAGTGTGCACAGGACAGCACCATCTGGATTTGCTGCCAAATAGATATAAATAACTGTACTTTATGTGAACAGGACAGAAAAGGGAAGAAAATCTAAAAAAATAAATCCAAAGGCAGTCATAAACAAGTCAAAACCTTGTTTAAGGATGATTTTACTTTTTAGTCCTTTTTTCCTTTTTGCATTTTTTGGTGTTAACAAGGAAGCTAGTTAAAAAGATCAGAGTTGAAGGATGTTACCTAATTTGTGTGAGAAATTCTCAACAGGAATGGATCAAGGCCAAGTTTCAGAAAAGCATGGGGGATACTGGCTCAATTTTTTTTCCTTCTTGCTAAAATTAGTGAGAGAACAGGCAGTTAGGGTGTCTGCCTTTTTGAGGGTGACATTCATGACCAGAATGGGAAGCAGCTGTTTGAGATGTCTCATGTAAATAAGGCAGATGAAAGCCTAGCAGAGAAGATGCTGGATCTGGCATAGTGAGACCAAATAAAGTTTGAGAAAATGATGCAAGAAGAAGCTAGGAGACACAGTAGACTTCCCTCCAAGGAGAGAAAGAAGCGGTTGTTGTAAATTAAATAAATTAGTGACCCAGCTGGTCTGGTTGCATCTATTTGCTTTTCCCTATGAATACAAATTATGGCAATACATCTGTTTCCTATAACACTTTTATGTGTTTTTAAAGAGGTTTCCTGGCTCCAAATGTAAGACTGGATCCATCACTAGCTGCTTCTCTCTAATTAGCGTTTTACAAGTGCTAGAAAATCAAGGAAGTACCTAATGCTTTCTGTTTACTTTTGAATATTGTGAGTTATTTTCTCCCCTATAACAATTATCAGTGGACTGATAGTCTCCTAGTATAAATTAACATTGCTCCAATAAAATCACAATTTCAGATTTATACCAGGGTATTCTCAGAGAGAAATAAATTTCCCAGAATATATACAGTAGAGATAATGTTCTTTTTTGTGGGTATCTTGTAGTATGACCCTACACATTGTTCAAGGTGTTTGTCTTCCTCATTGCCTAAGATATTTTTAGCTTGTCCACAGAGAAACTAGGACTTCAGGTTTGTGGGTGGGTGACTTCTAGCCTGTGCTGTTTCCTTTCCTTCTTAAGATAATCACATATTTAGGAACCTTTCTTCAGTTAGAACCTCCTGTTGGTGAAACAGGAGCCATGGTGGAGGTGGAGACCAGACATCAGTGGGGCAGGGACTGAAGGCCCTGGGCTGAGATGAAATGGGCCTCCTGAGCCAATGGATTGGGTGGGACCTGACTTAAGAACCCTGACAACCTCTGGCAGAATTTCACGGGTAATCCTTTTGATCTGGAGATGAAGTTTAATTTTATCTTCAGTGAGTCATAAATAGTCACAAAAGCCATCTGACACACAATTAGATGTTGGTTCAGTACAAATGAAAGAGCCTTGGGCCATTTGCTGTTAGCTGTGTAGGATGGAACCATCAGTCAAAGAAAAGTCTTTTGAGCCTTTAGCTCACTTACCAAATTGCCATTGCTATTCCAGGGCACTTAACTGCCCTACTAAAAAATGCTGCAGTTTTAACAGACAAAGTGCTGGACAATAATACTGCTCAAGAAGAAAGCTGCATCCCCATATTGGAAAGGTAAAATTCACACCAAGTTAGATACCATATGTCAGCACTTAGCCAAGTAGATTTTTCACCAGTCCCTTGTGGCATCAGTAAGTGCTTTGAGGTCACAGTGCCCAGATATCCCCCAGCTATTGTCACATTACACTATAAGATGGTCTCATGCTCTTGTGAAAGGCCAGTGGGCCTGGGCCTTTCCTTGCTTTTTTGCCAGATTTCTCCATATAGACTGTCAGCTCGGCTGCACCTAGTGGAAGTAAGGCCCAGACCCAACCCAGAGCTACAACCATCTATAGTGGAAACTACTCACCATCATTCAGTCCTCAGGAGCATCTGTTGGAGTATCAGCTGGAGTCTGATTAGTGGGGACTTGTGGGAGGAGACACCCAGGAATAGGCCCATCATTAGGAATGGGAAGAATAATGTCATCTATTGTGGCAAGCATATATCCTGAGTATCTAGACCCAATAAGAACCATGACAAGTCCTTCAAGATTCAGTCTTGGGAAAGTCACCTTTCTTGAGTTTGAAGGAGATGGTCTTTGAAAATAAAACATCTCACGTGGATCCCTCTTCTCTCCTAAATTGTATCCCCTGGGTTTCTTCTGAGCATATTCCTGACAGGTTAGAGCCTGCTCTTCTGAAGTTTAGGGTTGTGATCTTGCTTTTGCCTGTCTCCCTCCTCTCAAGATCCAGAATTTGACCATCTCATGGTCTCTGCACTCCAACCAAGGCTGTCCCCTAATCTTCAAATCCCCAACAGGTTGTGATCCACATGGACTAAAATGCATTCTATATTATAGCATAGCATAAGCTCTAGGTTACTCATCAGCTGCCTACAGATACAGTGCACACTTAAAAAGAAAAATGTATGTTAAGAATAATGTTACGAAACATGCTCACTGCCACTATGTTCAGACAACTGGAAGGAAAAACATTTCTATAACTGAAAACATTTATTATGCCAGGCTCTTTAGACACCTGTCTAAAAGCAGTATCAGAATCAAAAGAAATAATTTTAAATGCTTGGAGTCCCAATCAGGTATCCCTGACATCTATTTTGTAATGTAATAACTGGATGGTTTCTTTCCTAATATTTATTCTCTTTGCAGGAAACAGAGTGCCACCCAATACTTGCAACTTCTGAGTGATACTGCAGCATGTTATCTCAGTGTCTCAGGGCTTCCACCTATTCCTTTTTGCTGAAGCACTGTGCTGCAGTACAGAGGAATTTAATATTATTTCATATAGGAGTATGAATATATTATATAGGGGGTATATTCACTGTTTCTCCACCTTAATTTCTACTAAATTTCATCTGGTAGAAAAATTGTGGGAATATCCTTAATCATAATATTTCTATTTCCTCTCCTGGCAGATGTGCATATCTGCAGTTCATGGTTGATGTACTTCTGTTTAATCATCAAATATTTTCTAAATTCCAAAAAGCTTGATGTCACTTGCAACATCGTCCAAACTGCTCTCACTAGAAAAATGGCAGATGGAGAGAACAAATTAACAAACCAACTGTAAAGGTTTACCTTCTGTATCCACAGGGTTGTAAGAGCTTTCATTGCATTTGACATATGAAATTATTTGAATGTAAGCCTCAAATATGCTAAATTTTAACTGGGGTTCTATAGTGAACCCTGTACCCTTGGGCAGAGTTGTGGAAGTGCCAGCCACACTAAAAAAGTGCATATTGAGGAATACTATTTCTCATACTGAGAGTAATGTGCTTTCCAGAGTTGATAGTTGTGCTTGCACTGACACAGTGAAGGGAGTTTCCCCTGGCACTGCAGGGCAGGCAACCAGGCTAAGGAAAGAACTAAGGGAAAGAGGAAGATTCTCTGACTACAGCATTAACCTCAACTTCTAGGCTCTCTTGGCTCTAGCACAGGCTTGGTCTGTACCATGAGTTTGGGCAAATTAATCTCTTCACAGCTGAGTCTGACATCACTGGATAGGAAAGATAACACTGTGCTTCTAACTGGGTGAAATTCTGTCACATTAGGTGAAAATATTTACAGCTAAAATGTTTGGAGGACAATGCTTAGCCAAAGAGCATTAGCTGGGGTACTTAAGGAGTACTGTTATATGGAACTGCAGTGCTTTACTATACTATACACAACATGGTATCATGAATACCTATGTTTAACAGATTGTATAAGATTTCAATGATAAACACCTTAAATTCATATTTCCTCTAAACTCCCATGAAAAACTATCATTTAAAGGAAAAAAATCTAGGCTTTGCTCCCAATTTGAACAATAATCAACCATGAGGCAATATGATTACATAACTTTGAAAAGAGAGCAAAATAAGATAGTGATGGCTTCAGGAAATCTAATATTCAAGAATTACAAGCAATGCATTTAACTTATTTGTTTGACTATTATTGTTTTCTTTTCGGAACTGTGGTGGGGAGCTAGGACTATCCCATCCTACGTCTGGAGAGCAGTTAGAATAACCTGGCTGTCATCACAGTTCAAGAAATAATACAACACATGGCCAGCAACAGAGAGGATATTCACTGCACCATGACACCTTAGCAGAGGTCAAATTTGTGCAGAATCGGTTAAGTGTGAACAGGTGTAATCAGACCACCGTGAAATGGCTCTCTGGTTAAGTCATTCTGAGGCATGGGACACTCTACCCTGATGGTATTTGTAATCTTAAACTGTCCTGGAGCCACAGAGTATCTGACACTATTCAAGCCAGCAAGAGAAACAGACATCCTTAATTACTGCTGCATCATGAAAAATATTTATTTTGTCAGTACTGTGGATTGCTCCCTGATGTGGGAGTAACCAGAAAGTATTTTCTTTTCCTACAGTTATTGAATGAAAAGAGGGAAACTGTAGGTAGTTTGCATGGGGAGTGGCATCCTTTCACCTAATAATTTCATCAGGATGAGAGACACTCATATAGAAAGTACTTTGCACTTCATGCAACAAAGAATTGGCTCTGACATAGCTGTCCCATAACTTGTAGGAGGCTGTGGAATTGCTAATGACATCTCAGGGCCCTTAACCAACTTAAAACCCTGTAGGCTTTTCCACCTAATTTAGAAATTGGCTCAGACTCTGTTGGCATTGAGCAACAGAGACAGTGCACATGGAAGTTGAGAGCCCTCATTGGAACAGCATCATGACAAAACTAAAGAATGCCAAACTCCCCTCTGCCACGCATGTTTGGTTTCTTCTACTGAAAACTGAGCATAGGAATGGAAAATGAACATCAGCTCTGATTTCAAACAGGATGTTGCCCCGGCATACCTCATAGACAGAAGCCCAAGAGCACACCAGTTTGTGCACAGTCCTAAAGCTTTCCCCTTCTGGAATTGTGGGCTTTGCCTCTTCAACCATGCACCTTGTGAAGTGTTGCACATGAAAGTGTGCCCACTGTGCCTTGCATTCTGTGAAACTAACACTTTTCTATTTGTAGGGCTCCTCTTATAGCTCTAAAAATGGAATATGTATTAAAAAAAATGGCCCCTCTCCACTGTTAACTTGTATTTGCAAGGTGCCTTCTGAAAGCTTCCTCACTACATCAAATTACAGCCATTTAGCCCTTGGCATGTTGGAAGATGCATCATGCCGGTGGGCAAATCTGAGAAAAGATCATGAATTAGTGGCTGTCCCACTGGATAATGCAGCTTTTTCTGGTATAGAATAAAATCCAATCTATAACATTATATTCATTTTAAGACATAAGTATGCACACTCATACAAATAAACCAACATTGCTAGCACATTAGGGTTTTTAAGAGCTTTTATGTCTTTGGGAACAGAAAATCCTGGTTTTGTTCCCAAAGAACAGAATCTTGTGCAGATTCTCTCATGTCTAAAAAGGGCTCATTTCATGATACAGCCTTTTCTGCATTGGGAGAGTTAAGGCATACTGGAAGGGTCTCTCTCTGCTGTCTAGCTGCTTATTTTCACTCTGACTGAAACAAGACAATGTTTCCAAAAGTACTCCAGGATCCTATACGTATATGAATCCATACTGAGATTTCAAAATTGCATTTCTTTAGAAAGTCAGGCTAATGGTGTACTGTGTTTTAACCCACACAAAAGTCTAGGAAGTCAGGCAAAGTATAAATTGATGCTGAACTTGACTTACTGTTTTGATATTCAGATGTGTGCTAAGTGCAAATAAATTTAAATACTACAGAGTCCAATTTTGGACTGTTTGTTCATTGTTTCTTAACACATCTTTTAATCTGCTGTGGACAATTCTATCTCTTCCTTTTTAGGAAATGTCTCAAAGATGTAATTTAAACTATCTCATAAAAAGTTCATCACTGTCAGGCAGAGATATGTGCAATTGGGCTTGTGCATGGCTATTTTTTGGATTCTGTGAACTGTTTCCTTTTAGGGGTAAATCTATTGGCAAGGCAAACTTCCACTTGTCTTCATTCAAGGGAGGTGAACATATACACTTATTGGCATTCTATACCTGCTTGTTCCCTTATAGTTTCTGCCAGCATTACATTTATATTACAATTAATAGTTGTTAGGTCCCAGATTTCAGGTCAGCCAGCTTTGTTTGTGTCTTGGGTTATGGCTCCAAACCAAGACAGTTTGTTCATTTTTGTATGCAAAACGTCTGCACATAAAAGAGTTAAAGTAGGGAAGACACCAAACCTGGAATATTGAATTTTGATATTTTCTTTCTAAAACTCATCCAATAATCTATTCAATCAGATCTCCTGTTTAAATCTACATGTATTTGAATGTGCTGTCTTGTCCATTTAGTGTTTTCTAGTTACAAATGTGTGTATGATGGAGGAGTTAAAAAAGATAAGAAGCTTTTTCCACATTTAGAAAGCTGTGTTACTGGGAAATATCCTTAGATATTCTAACTGAATAAACCAAGAGTTCATAACTTAAGCTGCCAAAGAACACTTTGAAAAGCAAAATATGACATAGTTTTGCTGGTTTCCTTCTCCCCACAATGTAAGTTGTTGTTTTAAATAACATTTCACATACATTCTATAAAACTCAGCGATGTCCAGACTTGATGAAGGAAAAAAAGAAACAATTAAATAGATCAAATCCATCCATAAAACTGTAACAATTTACACTTGTGAGGGATTCTTGCAGTACCAGTTAGGCTTGAGTAAGTTAGGATTTCTCCACTGTAAAAGTGTTTGACAAACTGAAAACTGTTGACATGGCCTGAGGACAAGCTGAATCCATGGTGCTCTGAGAACTTTCTTTTGATTATCTGTCAACTCATTTTTACAGTGAAATTGCATTTAGCTCCAGTGGAATGAAGGAAGAATTAACATTTCAATATATATTATCTATATGTCTGAGCAGCTGTCAGAATGCAAACAGAAGTAGAGCTCTCTGTGGGAAGCTATATGAGTTTATAATGCTCCAGTGATTCTGGGTTTGCCCCCTTCCTCTCTTCTCCAGTTCCTTGTATCAAGGCCACAGTAAAGAACTAAGTATGTATTTCTTCTGACCACCACCCCTTGAGAAGTCTAGACAACAAGGAATGGTTGCAGAAATGAACACTGAGTTGAAAAATCTTCACAGAATTCACAGTTATATTCACAGTTATATTTCCAGTAATACACAGGTGGCCTTTGAAGTTTCCTACTTGGCCCAGTTTAGACCATCGATCTGAAATTTAACCATGACAGGATCCTACTCTGGAATAACATCATTCAGTGTTCTTCAGAAAGAGTCAGGTATCTCTTGAATGCATAGATAATCACCACTTGTTTTCTCTGGTAACTTATTCCTCATGTTTATCTTGGGGAAATTTCAAGATGATCTCATAAGTCTTCTTAATCTCATCCATTTATAGGATTGTTTTCCCCTTCTCTTCTATGCACTGCTGGATCCAACTGGCCCAAATCCTTCCTACAGTAAGTGGTTTACACCAGAGATCATTTTTTAATTGTGTTTTATAAATAAATAGTTTAAATCTTTGGGTAAGATTACCCATTACACTGAAAGAGAGTAACTGATATTTTTACAATCTGCCTACAATCACTTATTGTACCAGATGAACAGCTTCTTCTTTCTGATCAGACAAAATATAACAAGGAATTTAAAACCAGCAAATCTAAACCTGAACATAAAGAGATGTTGCTGTAATGCTTTGCTTCTCTCTGTTTAAGATTGGTGAAGAGCCAGTCATTTTAAGAAAAGTTACACACCCAAGCAAGGCCTCGTTATGTTGCATGGAAATGCGGCAGGCAAGCAGACACCTCTGGATCAGCAACAGGACAGGACAAAGACACTAATTTTAAAGACCATTTTTGTCTGTTCTGACTTAGAGGGTTGGAAGGAATTTCCTCAATAGCATGAGAATATGAGGCCATGAGAGAAGCCTAAGATAGAGTCTCTGGATGTAGAATAACAGAATGAGTGTTCTAGGAGTAGCCATCAGCCTGCTTATATGTAAAGGCAAAGTCTCATATCAAGTTACTTATTAATACAGAACTGTGAAACAATGTAACTTTGAAATTATTTTTCTATGTTCCTAAGATGTCTAAGAACACATATCCTAGGAGAAACTGCTCAGAGGAAATGGTGACAAATCCTTCCTTAGAAGTAGATACCTGCATGTGTTTCTCAAAAGAATTTTTTAAATGAAGACTTTACAACAGTCATGAAAACCTCAGCTACACTTCCCCCCCCACTCTCTATCTCCTCAGTTGCAGAAATAACAAAAAGATCATTAAAATCAGAACCTGTCGATGTGCTTATAACACTTACTGTAGGAAATCAAGCAAACCAATTTTGTATTTAGTTATTAATGCAGTGAGATCTGAAACTTTTCCTTAGTCCTACAAGTAACAAATTCCAAATGCAGCAAAGCCAAGTCCATTTTTCTCTTGCTCACAAGGGAGCTTGGACTCATTTCATTGTTCTTGTGGAATTCATCTGCTGTGCAAAGGTTCTGCTCACTGCTGGAGAGGCAGTGGCTGGAGCTACTTCAGTACATGTTTGTTTGTAGACTAGGTCTTAAAAAGATAAAACTGCAATAAAGTCAAGTCCCATGTTATAGACCCTTTCATAGCAAGGTCAAACCCCATCTTAAACCCTTTGTTTCCACTGCTGCTGTCATAGCTCTAGCATTTTACTCTTGTAGAAGCTTTGTGGTTTTTCCATTCTAAAATCATTAAGGGTCAGTGTGTACCCTTGTGCCACTGCTGTCTTTTACCCTAAATAGCTTTTTCTCCTAGTGTTTACCCCTCTTCACCAGTGTATTTGTCGTCAGTTTTCATTTTCTCCCTTGATCTTAGTTTTGCTAGACTAAACAAGCTGCTCTATTTCAATCTCTTAAAAGGCTTTTCATTCCTTAAGGATCCTTCCAGCTCTTTTCTGCAAACATTCTGGTTTAAGTTCATCGTTCCTGTACACAGATGACTGTGCAATTTCCTAAAAGAGATTTCACCAGTGTTTGGACTTCCCAGTTTGTGCTGGTAGAGCCTGCTGGAGCCTTGGACCTTGATTGGCATTATTGATTTCCTATATCCTGCATGAAGTGAGAAGCCTCTACGGACAGCAAAGACATGAAGTGTGATGCTACTGCTGACTTTTGTTATAAAATAGGAAGTGTGTCATGTAGTGAACCAGTTAGGGGCTACAATAACTGATGTGTTTTTATTTCTGCCTAACTGTTCCTGAATTCATGAACTTGCAGATTTCTGTGATCAGACCTACTTCTGAAAGGGCAGTCAAGCCTCAGGCCTAAGGAGACATTATCTGGAAACCTACTAGCACTGAAATGCTTGAAAGAACATCAAAGTTATTGAGCATTTGTGTGAATTAGATGTGCTTCCACAGCATTTCCCTCTCCTTGCTACAAGGCCGTGTTTGTGTCCCCCTCATTTCCAGCTGCCTGTTCTCAAAGCAGTGGTTGATTTTACTTTGATAGAAAGCTGGAGGGCTGTGCATTTGAAGGGAAGACCCTGTATACCTGGCTACTATCCACCAGCTACTAGTACAGATGCTGCCTTGCTGCATCTGCACCATGAGCCAGACTGCAGCAGCAAAGCAGTTGCTTCTCTGCTTCTCCTGTTAGGGAAGCTGTTGTCTCCAGTAAATCCTCAAGTAAAAGGATGAACCTGAGCTACGTCCCACCTGTACATCTGTGGGAGCAAGAAATCTCAGAGTTTTTATCCAGTTTCCATCTCACCCTTTATTGATAAGGTGTTGTGAGGTCCCACAGGTCTGGGAAGGCTGGAATCTGATGCAGCTGAGCCACCACTAAAGGATCCTCCTCAGGACTGAGGGAAATGGAAACATACCAGAGATGAAGCCACAGTGGCTATGAACATATTGTGTGGACATGATTCTCATTTTATGAGAGATCCTCATTTCCTGAAAAAAATTCTCATTTTTCATGCCATTGTGAAGGGGGGAAAAAAACCTGTCTTGAGTGTATCTAGGCAGATGAAGTTGGAAAATCTGGTGAAAACTCACTGGTATTTACACTAATGGCAAAACTCCTTTTGATTTTCCTGGGCCCAGATGACATCAACATTAACTATAAGGTATAATATCAGAGCTTCTATTTGTAACCTTCTTTGGTAAAGCCAAAAATTCTGCACATGGCTTATTATAACGGATTTTAATAGCTATAATGCAAATATTATCACAGAGAAGGTGAATTATAGCAATATGTGAGATCTTCGGCTGTTGAGAACTGCCATGGCTTAGCTGAAATCCTATTTTGTTAGCAAAGAATGTTCCCCACACCTTTAGGATATATGAATAGTGAAAGTGTTAGGAACATTAAATGTGTGCAAAGCAACTTCATGACTCACTTTGGTTGAGCGTTTAGAAGCTTCATGTATTGCAGAGGTTCTCCAGAGAAACTGTCAAAGAAACTGAACAATGTACTCAGGGTGTAAAACACATCAACTTTGAAAGAATGGAAGCCCCTGTTGTATATTACTGACTACAAGCTCAGTCCCACAAGCTAAGAAGTAATGCAGAAAAGTTACTGGAAACTCCTATTTAAAACATGACACCTTCCAAAACAATTTCTACAGGCAGTAAGAATTAATGCACTGTGAACAAAGCAGTGTTTTCTCTATAAACCTTTAAAAGTGAAAAAAGGTTCAGCACAAAAAGTCTGCAGTTAAATCTCTGATGATTTAGGCATTTTCTTTTTTAAGTGTTAATAATTTATCAAGAGCTAAAAGTGTTTTCAGAATAACTCCATGCTCACTCATCTTGAAGCAACTTTGGGTTTTTCCCTTTGTTTTCAATTTGTTCTGGTTGCATTCCTTCTGAGTGGGAAAAATAAACCAAGTATTTCTAAGATATAAATAGTTGAGGATGAGATGAGTAATTACGTGAGAAGAAAACAGAGTTGATTGGTGATAGATCTAAGTGACATTACAATGAAATCCATTCTTTCCTACTAGCTAAGCATCGAGGAGGTGATGATTTTATGAAACAATGTTCCATAAAAATCCAATGTATTACAGAAGATTATTATATCTCTCCACAAAATAAAAAGTAGCGACAACAGAATTACCTTTTGTTTACGAAAGACATGCAAATTCTGGCACATTAGGTCATTTCAAGGGTTTTTCCAGGTGCTCTTTCTTCAGTTCTGAGCCCTAGGAGAACGGCCATCCCCACACTTAATAAGCCTTACTTTTCTCCATCTGTCACAAGCCCTCACTCACCTGCCTGCTTTGGAACCTGCTCCTTCTCAGCAGTAGGAATAGTAGCTGGTACTGACACATTTTTCAGTTTGACACCCTTCTTAGCACATCTTTAATATTTATGTTTTTCTCCCTCCGAGCATAAAAGTACAAAGCAAAAGATGATCAAGGCACCAAAAAGTTTAAGCCTCTTCTGTAATCTTAAGGTAATAATGCTTATATTCTTCTAATACAAGCCATAAATAGGTGTAAATACATGTAAAATGTAAATTCATATGTTTGTATAATTTAATTAATTGTTTATTTAGATAAATTATATTAATCTCTATTAAAAGAATTATAAATAGAAAATTATTGAAATGAAACACATTGGCTCTGCAGGATCTCGCTATATTCCATTTTTACTTTTACTTCCCTGTAGACTGAGAATCAATGTGTCTATTCTAGTGAAATAAAAGAGCTTAAATGAACTGAAAAGAAATTATTAAGGCTCTTGATCTTCTTTTGCCATCTGCCTGCTTCACGTGCTTACATTTTCCTTCAATGTTAAAGATCTGTGCTATTCAAGTGTACATTGCAAGCCACTTTACATCACTGCTGGTGAGAACATTTTAAAGGTTAAACACCAAAATTGTGTCCGAATTGAAAGGAAATAATACACTATTGTAACCAGGGAAGGGAGTCTCTCTTCACCTAGTAGGAGAATGAAACTCATTGATAAAACCTGCATGCCCTTACAACTGTTTTGTAAAGTTAGGTTCAGGGCACAGGGGAAGGGCTGATGGTTTATTATTCCTAGATGAGCCATAGATTGCTAGGGGAGCCTTATCTACACTAGTTTTACTGCTGCAAGGTGTGACAGAATTTCCTTAATGCAGATGAACATGCTTATTCAAGTAGAAGTTACTGTAGAAGCTGTGTTAGGTATCTCAGCATTTACATATGGGTTGGGTGGACACCCAACAGCCTTTCCTGCACATAACTATTTTGGTGAAACAGTCCACTTCTAATCAGAACAGTAAGAATAGTGAAACTTTTCAAAGTATATCAGATTTGAATGACCTTTTGATTCTCAATAGTGCTGCAGTGGAAACTCCTCTATTTTCCTTTTTAGGAAACGTTGATCTAGATTAATTTATCTCATAGAAAGATCATCACAGGGAAAAAATAGATTGGACAATAGAGGTCCTGCAACTTCAGTCGCACAACTGATTTGAATGTCAAATCTATTGATACAAATGTCAACATGAAACAATAAAATCAAGAGTAGGAATGCTGGAAGGTTAAATATAAAAATAGAAATTTTAACAGTGCTACTTAAAAGCACTGTTGAAACTATTCAGTAACACAGGAGCACTATCTGGGTGAAACAAGCTGATGTTCATCTACCCTACCTCCTGTCATTGTAAAAGCATACTGATAGAGAGTATACAGATGGAACTAAGTTTGGAGTGATTACCTGCTGAACTTGTAAAGGAAGGATTGTGCTTATCTAGAGAGCTGGTCCCTGGGAAAGTTTGTGCTTACCTTGGATCTCTGCTGGTAATAAGGTCTCATCTCCTTGCCATTCACAGCAACACTTCTCATCTGAAATGAAGTTGACTGCAAAAGAAAGGAGACAAATAGTAAAGATACCAACTTTTGTCAGTAGGAACAAGTACAGCACCCTTGTAAGTGGCTCTCTGTCCTCCATCCCAATAAAGACTTCACAGCTTGTGCTTCTTTTTTTCTTATTAGGAGAAATATTGCATATATGTCAACCAGTCCATCCCCCAGCCTCATTGAAGCAGAACTGGTCTCCTTAGCAACAACCTTTGAGACACAAAAAGGAAATTTCTCCGTCTGTCTGACCTGGAGGCTTGAACCCTCCCTCTGGGGACCAGCTGCCCTCTTTTGTCTCTAGCTTCATTTGTAAAACATTTTCGCCTTGATCTGTGTTTATATTGACAAAAAGAATCTGTATAAAATGAAGGAGGAAGGCTCAGCTGTATAAACCTGCCGGCTGCCTCTGCAAGAGCCAGAAGCAACAATGCTGAAGGCAGAAATCTTCATCATTTTCCTTTAATGCACAGAGACAAGTAAACGGGCATTATTGCTTGTCTTCAGGGGTTGTCACAAACAAGATGAAGTAGGTACTTCCACATGGACAGACAGCAAAGGCCACTTACATTCTCTCTTCTGTGAAGACCTATAGTTTTATTGGACCTGGCTTCAAGACCAGTCCTGAAAATATTAATACTAGGAGACATTTGTAAAACATTGCAAGATCAGGGTACCTTGCATATCTGCCTGTAACATCCACACCAGCCTACTGCAACATGAAGAACTAGGTCAATATGCCAGTTCTGCTACTGGCTTTTATGTGAAAAAATTTACTAGGTCATTGAATTTCCACTTCTTTTTTTTTTCAGGGTTTTTTTTTTTTTTTCCTTTTTTTGCAGCTGCAGTGTAAAAAGAGCCTGAGAAAGCAAGTGTAAATCAACATGGTCACACTGTCATGCTCTGGGAAAGCCTTTTAAGTAGCAGGGCTGAATCTCACCTGTATCTATTTGGTTAGCTTCCAGCTGGTGAAAATTAGAAGTAGCACTACAAGCAGTTGATGATGCTGCTGATAGAAAAGCTCTAGTCCAAGGAATGTTGACAGGGTTACAGTCCTTGCTGAGTGACCAAATAGTTGGAAGGTACCTCCTATCAAGGTGTCAGTAGAAGTTTAGAAGCAGGGTCCTTGCTGATGCCTTTTGCTAGGATTTCCCTCAATGTTGAAGTGTCTGCTGCTCATAAATGGGTACTTCAGAAAAGGAATGGCACAATATGCTATCTCCAGTTTTGATGATGCATTGCACTGGCTGGTTTACATGGCAATGAGGAGCCCTGGTCCAATGCCAGGCTTCATGGAAAGTTCTTGTGCATATACATGTTTATACTCTGGTTTGCTTTCTGCCCCACCAAGTGACTGAGGGAGCCAATGCCCAGGATCAAGTTTGTTTCCCTTGGTGGGAGCACAGCAATAACATTCAATGTGCTTCTTGTCTCAATGTGCTGTTGCTTCACTGCCTGAGAAGACCAACAGAGCAGTCTGGTTTATGGACTTGCTTTTACCTCCATTTCTGCCCACACTCTTATTCATGAGGTGGGAACACAAGGCAGCTTATGCAAATCTTCCACTGTGTAAATCATCCTGGCCCTAAAACTGCATGCTAAAATGCACCTTGTAAGTTAGAACATCTAACACTGATATTGAGGTGAGGTAGAATCACTAAAATGGTTTTGTTAAGAATGCAAACAAGCTAGTATTGACTTGAGACGTTTTCATCTGTTACTTTACTTGAAGAAAAAGAAAACGTGCTAATAGTGCTAACAAACATCAGAGCTATGCAATTTCATAGGGTGATTGTACAGCAGAGTTCTGGAAACCTTCTGTCTACTGCAGCTCCTAGATATTAACACAAGCAGCAGACTAAACATTTGTACCCTGTTCGTACTGCCAGCTGACAAATGAAGGTAATTAATGGGCAGCTGTAAGGTGGAAGAGTCTGGAAAATAGCAAAACTTGTAGTCCTGAAACACATAGAGGTGATGCCAGAATATTGATTTAATTCCATTACTGTTGCTAAGTGATCTTGTACAGTTTTACATTATATATTGATCTTTACAGCTTATTATATTTTCTTATTTCTCTTCTACCAAATTTTCCCTTTGAACATTTATTTCTAGCTGGACATTAGACAAAAAGAAATATCCCATATCAGGTGCAGCTATTCAAGTCAACTGGTAATAGGACTTGACACTTGTCAGGTCTTTTTAAATTTAGGTTTCAGTTATCTTTTTTTGGGTAACATTGGCTCTGACAGTGGATAATTACAATGAATGCGCATAGTGAAATTAAAATCAATGACATCTCTGTCTTTGCTCTTTGGGGAAATTGCCAACAGAGACAAAAAACCATTTTCCAAATACTCCTTTGGAAGTGGCCAATATTAAATGAAACTGGAAAGCAAAAGATTTATGACTGTACAGCATTTGCATGACTGTGGGCTGATTACTTTCTGCAAAATCCATAGTCACGTAAGGTGAACTAAATGTATTTGGCGTCAGCTGCAGAATTTCTTCCAAATTCACAGTTTTCTGCAGGCTGCTTCGGACATCTGTTCTTCAATGGAATCAGGGAATGCACACTCCAGCTTCAGTTTTCAAGTCAGCTTGTTAGAAAACATATGGATTTTCACAGTCATTCAAGGCAATCAGCTAGTTAGGTACAGAGGATAGTTTGTGGTAAAAAGGGATGGATGTAATGGTCTGGCCTGACCTGACCTCCTGCCTATCCTATCTGGAAATTTCCATGGTTACTCCAAAAACTTCAGAAGAAAATATCTTTTTATAAAGACAACCAGATGAAATTTTAGGAGTGCAAAACGTGCTGAGTTTTGCATGCCTGTGGTAAACTGCTCCCATAGTTACATACCTCGGGGTTAAAAATGTATTTTATTTCCTGTTGTAAATTTGCTGATTTAAACTTCAACCACTGCATTTTGCTATGCCTATGCCTTTATACTAGAAACTCTTCAATCTGCCTTTATCACTGATAAAGCCCATTCTGTCTGTGGGGTGGGGAGAAGGATAAGAGCAACGCTAAAAGGAAATGTATTTGCTCTCTCCAATTTTCCAGGAAGGGCATAACAACATAGGCTGAATTAGTTGTTAAGTTTTATCACACCCAAAAGAGCTTTCAGATACTATGCCAATATGAACACTGTATTAGATTAATCCATATGCAGCTTATAATGCTTTCTCCTGCACAGTATTTCCCTCATGGTTTTTTGAGTGATTTTAAAGAAAAATATTCACATTCCACATTAGAAAAGTTCCAGGCATTTTTATCAGTGTATTGCCTTGTACAGGGGAAGCTAACATTCCTCTCTAGAAGGATGTTTCTTTGAACAAAACCTTGGGGATGTGCACATCTCGGCACTGTGGCAGGTTCTAGTTTTCATTCATGAAAGAGGCTCAGGCTGCATTTAAGCCATTGTAGCATAATGGTAAAATCAGTGCCTAAATATTATTAAAGTAATGCCTGTCCTAGGAACTTTTTTTTGTCCTATAAAGGAGAAAGCTCATTGTTGGTAGTCCTTGTGAGAAGGGGGAGGCAGAGTAATAACCACTTGAGCCAGGTTCCAAAACGCTGGCAGCACTTAGTTGGCACAGAGCTGTGACTGAGGGGAAAGGCCTGACAATGCCAGGCTGATATGGCAGGATTTCAGAGTTAAAATAAAACAAAGACTGAAATTCAATAAACTGTGAGGAGACAATTTCTTCATCCTCTTCCCACTTGTACTGTTGTTGGCTGCACACCTCCTTTCTTTACACCTGCTCTGGCACATTTGGGGCCCTGCTGTGATCTAATTTAATTCTAGAAATGGCAGAGAACTATTTAATTTTTCATTGTGTGCTTTTCAGGTGGGTTTTTTTTTTGCCATTTTAGCTGATGGAGTCGGCACATAAGAAGAGTTCTGGCAATTGCCAGCACCAGTGTGTTGGTGATGAGAAAGGAGGACCCAGTGAATGCACATCCTGCCTTGGCAGCAGTGAGCTATAGATCAACCAGCTGCACTTTTGAAATGATACTCTTCTGTTTCAATCAGAATGTAAAAAATACATGTAATACCTTGAAATGGAAGGACCTGTGATGATCCAGAAGGCAGCAGCATGGTGGGAGCCTGGAGAAGCTGGGGCTGTGAGAAGCAAGGAGACAGGGAGAGGTGAGAGTGTCCCTCAGGGTTCCCGCTCTTTCTGTGAGGGCCCTGTCGTAGCACTCGCCCCTTCCCAAGGTCAAGCAGAGGCAGCTCCGGAGCAGCCCCACACACAGCAGTAAGAATATTGTAATGGTTTGAGGGTTTGGGGGTTTTTTTAATTATTAATTTGAATTTCTGTTTTTTCCTTCATTTGTTTTTGAGCATTGTCTGCCCATGCCTCAGTGCGTGGCTGCCGAGGCACAGCTGCCTCACAGCTCACGGGGACAAAGCACCAGGTCCCACTGTGGCACCCAGGTGTCTCGGCAGGCTCAGGGGTTCTGGCATGGCCAGCACAGCACCAGCACCTCTGGCATGGCCTGTGTGCCACCAGGAGTCTTGGCATGGCCTGTGTGTGCCACCAGGAGCTCTGTCATGGCCTATGTGGCACCAGGAGCTCCAGCATGGCCTGTGTGCCACCAGGAGTCTTGGCATGGCCTGTGTGTGCCACCAGGAGCTCTATCATGGCCTATGTGGCACCAGGAGCTCCAGCATGGCCTGTGTGCCACCAGGAGTCTTGGCATGGCCTGTGTGCCACCAGGAGCTCTGTCATGGCCTGTGTGCCACCAGGAGCTCCAGCACGGCCTGCATGGCACTGACACCCCCTCAGCCCAGCCAAGGGGCCTAGACAGGAGCCCACTGCTGCGCTGCATCCGTGGGTGCAGCCCCAGGGCTTGGCTGGGGTGTGCCAGTGGTGGGAAGCTGTGTTTTACTGGTTTACTGTATGGTAAAAAGCCAAAATTCCTTTGCACATGTATATCAAGTCTGCAAAAGGACACGTGAGATGAGAAGGTTGCTCAGGCCTCATGGGTGGTAAAGCTGGCAGCCCTAACATCCTACAGGATCCAAGGGACTAGGGCAGTGGGTCTGGATTTTAATGACAGATTCCAGCCACATGTAAAGAAACTTTAGGAATTGATTCGGACTTTAGGTGGTTATTTTTATCTTAAGTTTATCATGTTGACCAGCTGGGTAAAAAAATAGGAGTTAGAACAACAAACACATAGTGGTATAACATGAATGACTCCAAAACCATCCCATGCTATACCTGTAGCTATTACAGAAAGACCATTGGATTGGATATTGAAAATAGAAATTATTTACACATATTGCAGTGTGAAATTCTGTGGATCTTCTTGCTTTTCTGTTTTTTCTTTTCTTGCTGTTCTGTTGCTATTGCATGCTTAAATTGAAGATGTACACTCCTGGGCATTTTTGATTTCATTCCTACTCTCTTTTGTGTGCTACTACTTGTTTTGTGTCAGTTGGTTGTTTCCATGAACTTAATGATTTTGAGGTAAAAAAACCTATATTATCATTCACTGTCACTTGATATTTTCATAATTCACTGGGAATATTTTAACTGTCTATAACCACAGTTTTGTTGCAGCAGAAGAAAACTCCTAATTATAATATCCTACATAAATACTTTGATACAGTACAGTAGCTCTAAGTCATGTGTAAAATGGCCGCTATTCAGCTCTGTGGGTCTAGCGGTGAAACAAACCATGAAAATAAAGTTGACTAAAACCAGTAATGAGAGAGAATAGAGTTCTCATGCCAGTGGAGATGAGAAAAAGATAGGGTGTTATTTATGGACTGAAGTTGTTACCCTTCCTTGGATCCTAATGTACTCAGTGCCCTTTGCAGCAGGGCACTGCTGCTCTCACAGTGCATGTTTCACTAGTATTAGCACAACCACCTCCATATATTTTGTAATGATTTTTAAAAGTAGAAATACCAGACCATCATATTTGAAATCCAAATCTGTCTCTGTTAAATGAAAAATGAACATTATAAACCCAGGAGAAGCTGGTGAGCAGTCAGAGATTAGCTAACATTTATTTAAAATGTTATTTCAAGCAATTTTTAATTTTTCTAAATTGAAGAGTGAGAACACGAATACTTTAGAACATTTTCGTTTTCCAAATAGTGACAGCACCCTTGTCTGGACAGACTGTGAACAAAAAGACCAGGCTGATGGAGAGTGATGACTGTCGTAGCCCTCTGAGGTGTTGGCAGGCCTCCCTGAGCAAGGCTGATGCAAACTGGGTTGGAGCTAAGGATTGATAATTATTTTCATTGGTGAAATTCATGTCTTTAGTGTCTTTAGTTCTCAGACTTTAATGTATGTGTTTTCAAGGTTTTTCTCTGAAGTCATGACGGACATAAACATGAGGGAAAGGAAGGTAAAAGTGCAGTTAATACAATATAGGAAATGCCTCTGGGACATAGGGCTGGAATACTCTTCATATTTGGAAGGTCTTACAATAAAAGTTATCAGAGTTGGCAGTGCTGGTGAATGGTCTGTTGAATTCCAAATCCTTTGCAGGAAATGCTGTGCAGGTAGTGCTCTTTACCCGGCTCAAGTAGTCAGCTACTATTGCTATCAGCAAGTCCATAATGTATATGGTGGGGAAAAGGATTCTAAAGCAATGGAGATTGTAAATGGCTGCTGTTTCTACCAAATGTTGCTGCGAGAGCAGGACCTGGGCACAAAGTCCTGTACCTACTTCAGTTTGTGGGCAGGGCACAAGCTGTTTGCTGTGTGTATCCTTACCTATGTTTTTGCAGCCTTTTCCATGTGCTGAGTATGTCTCTAGGATACTCATTTTTTGCAGCTTGACATGAGTCTTAATTTACAATTCACTTGATCTTCTAATTATTTGGAAACTAGATTGTGTCTTCAATATAGATGTTTCAATGCTATGTACTTTATATTAATTGTGTGGCTTTAAAAGGCTCAGTAAATTATTTGGACCTTTTGAGTAGTCTCTGATTCCCATCTTAGATTTGTGCGTGTTTTTTCTTACATGGTCCATGAGAGCAGTTTGTAACCAAACACAGAGACTGAGATTTGTCTCTTGTCATTAGTAGAAGTCAAGGATAAAATTCTTTTTAATCTAACTGCTTTGTACACACCTGCATTTAAAAATACAGACACCTCTTTTAGTCAAAATAGTTTCTCAGTTGCAGCTTGAAGGAAGTTGAGGAAGAAAGGAAGAGTACAGTAGGGCATTTTTCATGTCATGCCTTTCCTGCTTGTGTGTTCTTCTGTAGGAGTCTACTATCCTGTGCTGGCAGAGATGGCTTTCTGTGCTTAGGAGACAGTGGATCTGACCCAAAATTTCCATTCTTGAGCTTAAAGATTGAGGGCATTCTGGCCCTTGACAAGACATTTTTAAATACCAGAATAAATACTGACTGCACAGTTAAACTGAAAGAGTTAAGTTTAATTTAGCTTCTTTTACAAACTGCTTCTTAAAGGCTTTTCTGTTTGCTCATCTCCACTGGATCCTAAACAGAGACATTGTGTTGCTACGGAAAATAGTGAGCAAGCAATAACAAATGCTTCCTCACATAGAAGCAAAGCACCCTGTTAACCATCAGCCATACAGATATGACTGAGAGTGGAAAAGAAAACATGGGGGAAAATATGAACCCAGTTCCAGCTTTCATTCTGTCCTTAAGTGAAATACTACCTCACTTCCTTCGTTCAGCACAGCACAGTTGCATTCTTGTGATCTTGGAGAAAAGGGTCATTGGCTGATAGCAGTTTCACTGTTTAAGGATACCTGCCACAGTCATGAGTATCAGTCTGAAACACGAGATTTTGAAAAGCCTTGCCAGGGTTACACTTCACATATCCACATTTTACATTAAGCCAAAAAGAGTGAGGGATTTTTCCTCTGTGATCTTCTTAGTTCCAAGAAAATTTCTTCATGAGACATGTGTGGGAATATATTACTTTAAATCCAGTCAGACTTCATCTTGCCTCCAGAATTGGAGAGATATAAATTAGAAAACTTTGACATTGGCCTTGATCTTTGCTTTGCCACCTAAGGTGCTTTCCAGGGTCAGCCTTGAAATTCAACACAACACCATTCTGTCAGAACAATGCAAAAGTTGCACAGTAGAGCTATTTTAGTTTTTAAAATGTTACTGTTACAACTTTTTAAAAATAGTCACATAGGACCCAAGTTATTTTTAAACAACCAAATCTTTCATTCTTAAGTTTCTTCTTTTTTTCCATCTATCTGCAATTTTCTTTTTACAATGTTCTTGACTAAGCAGAGTTACAGTCAATACTCATTCATACACCATACTGAAGCTGACAAGTGTGGGTCTTTGTTTCAAGGGACCATTTGTGTTGTGACAGGCAAAGAACAGACCAGTTGCACTGTTGTTTTTACTGAACAGGCAAAACTAGGCCAAGTCCTATAGCACTCACTCAAGCAAAACTCCAAGAGAAACTTTGCCTCAATTTATCTAAGAGCAGTCAGAAATGGAGTTTAGCAGTTCCATATTTTTCACAGTGTTCTCAGAAAAGCTCAAATCATCCTTTTTGCAGCTGTTGCTCATGCATGATTCAAAAACGTCTGATTCATTGTAAATGTAAAAACTCAGCAAAAAGTATACATCAGAAATCCCTTCAACACAAAACTCCAACTATATGTGAGATGAAACCTAGTAAACTTGAACTTCCCCACTACTGAAATTAAGCTAATCTTTAAAACAATTAATAGTAAATAAGATAGTCTGAAAAGTGCTCTGTGCCTTGTGGACCTAATCTGCAGCAGCAGTTGCACCACATCAGTCTCCCCAAATCAGCAAGATGTCTACTTATGAGAAGAATTAAATAATGACATCCAGAGTCTTTTGTTATGCGTGTTTCCTCAGTGTTTCTCCAGCTCTACATGCTTCTGAGTAGATAACTTCAGTAATATCTTTCTTCTGTCAGGAGACATCATTATACAGTAAGGAATGCAATAATCCACCCACGTGCATAAACTTCCTTTTGTAATACATCCCCATTTCATCTACATTTTTAAAGAACTTTTACTTATTATAAGTACACTTGGGTGGTATATGGGACTCAGTACCCACAATGCTTTTTTTTCTTACCTAATTTCTAAGCATCATTGCCTGAAGCTGAGAAAGTCTTGGGATATTCCCATGATTCTAGTTTGAGTCAGTATATGAAACACTGGATTAATAAGAGACTTTTACCAACTTAGCCACCATTCTGTATGCAAACAGAAACATTTTTCAGTGAGTGATTTAGACCAAGGTCAAGTTTATAAGCTTGACTCCTTTAATTCTGTTTCCTGTAGCAGAAATATCAATTATTCATTACTTACCAGGAAGGAAGTGTACCTGTAACACAGAAAGATGATCCTGTAGAGAAAGTAATATAGACTTCTTTGGACTTCAAAAACATGCAATAATATTTTGCTTCTCCCTTGGTAGGGAATCAAAGAGAGGCCTTGGGTACTCCAGTTCAAACCACATCACAGTTGAATTGTCCAAAGAGAATCTAAAATTTCAGATTCAGCCACTGCTATGTAAAACAATGCCACAGGAACATTCCCATATCAAAACCACAATTTTTATAGCCAGCTGAACAGCTCTTTCAGGCAATGAGCAATCAGTTCAAATACATACCTTATTCCAACTTAAAAAGAGATCCACTGTATATCTGTTAATGGAGAATACTTAGCATGGACTCTAATTTCTAGAAATTGGCATAATTTGAAGGCACTTGAGAGAACAAACACTCAAATTACAGACTGTTGAATATGAATATATGAATATAAGAAATATGAATGCATTTCTGCTGGCACACTTTGTTGGACACTCCTGCAGTTATGCTGCAGCCCAAATATAAATGCTTTCTGTATTAGCCTGAGAAGCATTAAGGGTCATGTTTTCTACAGATGAACTGAGATGAGGGCTGAAGATCTAACTTGTAAAAGCAAAAAGGAGGGGAGGCATTGAGAGTAGGCTTTCTAATCACGTGTACGGAAGGCTCTTCTGTGGGTGTACCATGATGGCTATAGAGACAGAGCTGGCTTTCCTTGGGGCAGGGCTAGAGGTTAGGTCCCTGTCTTCTGTTGATGTCTTGAGCAGGACTCCTATCTGGGAGAAGCCTAGTTTCTCACTAGTAGACGTGGTCACATTGCTCAGTACTGTGTTGGGCTAAAAGACTTTTTCTAGCTGTCACTTACAGTTTCCAAGGGCTGATCTCACTGCGGGTGAGCACAAAACACCAGGACTATCTTAGGAAATGACACCCTATATTTAGATATCCAGATGACTTAAAACAAAGCTGTTCTGAATAGAGATAGCAAAAGATGTAAATTTATGCACTTTCGCAAAAAAATCTCCTGTCTAAAAATCCTTTATTTTCTCCAGTCTTACTCAGTGATGTCCTTGGTTGCTTTTACCACCAGGACATATAAGAACTGTTTGAACTTACCATGCTATCATTTGCAAGACTGAAAACAAAAGATATTTGTCCCAAGTTTTCCTTACCAACAATGAAATTTAGAATATATTTTTGGTTAGCTGTTCTCAAAATAAATCAAATAATACATTAGAAATTAGAAAAAATTATGTGCTCAGAAAGTGTAAGTTTTGTTTGTATCACTTTAAATTAACTTCTCAAGCTGTACAGAAAGAAATACCTTTCTTTTGTAAATAGGCTCTCTGAATGCAATTATCAAGCAATGATGAAGAGTGTATTTTAAAACCTCACAATTTGGGGAAATTTTGCTTAAAATTTTGGAAGGCCTTAAACTTCTCTGACTAGTGTTGCAGCAGCCCTCTTGTTAAAGGGTAGCAATGAGCCAAGACACAGACTTCTTGTTTATCACAGCATGAAAAGGGCCCTGGTTTATTCCTCTTTACAGCTCAGCCATCCCGACTCCAACCATTCACTGACTCTGGCTGCAGCAAGCTCCTGCTGTAGGTTTCCCTTGCAGCCTCTGACTGCTGGTTATTGCCTGCTAAATGATGACTGCAGGTATTAGTGTGCAGACTCTGACTGCAGGCCTTTACCTGGCTAGACTGTGACTGCAGGTTCCAACAACAGGCTCTAACTGCAGACCCAGACTGACTTCACAGCAGGGATTTTTCTCTCCCCAGGATCCTCCCATTCCCTCTTCCTCAAGATTCCTCCTCCTTCATAAGAATTCCCTCTTACCAACCAACCCACTCCCTTTTATCTCACTTATCTTTATTGAATATAGCTGTGACTCATCAGGGGTGAGGCTGTATTTTATAATTAACACAGCTGTTCCTTACCAGGGGCCAGGTCACCTGTATTCTCTTCTCCTACAGACCAGCACTCTCTGCAATTTCTGGTGGAATTCCCATGAAAGGAAATAAATGTGTCCATGTCCTTTGGTGATTGGGGAGGAATTCAGGGGCTGAATTTCCTTCACATAAAGCTGTGCTCCCAGTTCCCATGCCAAAATATCTACTGCTAGAAAAAAGCTATTTGAATGGTGTTTCAGTAATTTTGAATAATCTAGGCCGCCACATTCTGGACTCCAGAGCGATTTGAGGTTTGAAACTGGGACATTAAAGCTAAAGTAATATAAATGGAATGACACGTGTGCTTTCCAAGATCTGGAAGCCTGCTGCCCTCCAGGTCTTTAGCTTATTCAGGAAATGATAGTTTTTTATAATGTTGATGTTCCCACATATAAATGAAAATCCATAGTGTTTCCCAGACTTGACACTGAAGCACACACAAAAGGGAGAAGTGGACTCAGAATGAAATAAAATGCTGAAGGAAACAAGAATAATAATATTGAACTTCATTTATTGTGCTTTAAATCTTTGTTTGGCAATGTTTCTGTGGAAAGATTGAAGTTTAATTTTTCACACATTTAACACCTGGTTAAACACCATGTAAACCTATGGCAGTGGCCAAATACACCTCATTAAGGAAAACTTGAGACTACTGTCCTAATGAAGTTCCATATTTTCTATGCACTATCATGGATTGATTCTTCAGAAGCTTTTTCAATAAAGCATCTGTCCTGATTTGGTATGTTCAGATTGAGTGAAATAGATTTTATTGAATAACCACCTCTGGCTGTGATTCTTTATATCATTTGAAAATGTGTTTCTAATATTGCTATTTGCAGGACAGCAGAGGGCAAATATTTTTGCAAAGTAAACCAAGAACAGACACTGTAAAAGAGAATTCTTCTTGACACATGTCAGTATTTGGTCCTGTGGTTGACATATTCCTCCCTTTTTTTGACTTGCTTTGTGTACTAAGTTTCACCAGCACCTTGAAGATATTCTGGCTCCTTCGTATCTGCTACAGAATCCTACAGGCCAAGTGTCTTTTACCTCCCTGCTATCACCCCCAGAGGTCAGAAGTTCATTTGGAGCATTGAAGCAGCCTGCTTCTGTAACAATTGGTGAAACGAGATTATGCTAAAGAAAGCAGTGTTGATTTTATTGGAAACCAGAGAGAAGAATTAAATGAAGCTAAAGTTGAACAGAAGAAACTTTCCTGTATCTGGCAGCTGCACAAAGTCTAGCTCACCAGGTTACAATCTCGCAGTTATTACTGATACATTCAAGCATACTAGAAAAATGTATCAGTGCTTATCTGACCTTTCTTCTCATAATATGGTTCACAGATCTGTTACAACAGGAACTTCAGCCAGAAGCAGCTTCAGGGAAGAACAGTTCTGGCAGTCATAAGCAGCAGGGAAATGCTTCACCTTTTGAAGCTCCCTTCAGCTGAGAAAACTCTCCCTTGTTACGATAACTTAAATCCGGGGGTTTTTTTCAGTGGCAGGTTGTGTTAAATATGTTTCAAGGACACAAAACCCAAGCAACTGTTTCACAAACTGCAGTTTGTGGCTAATTCCACCCAGTGATGACAGCATTTCCAAGCCTTTGTGTGAACATTCCAGCTTTGTGCTAGATGTGTTGGAATATGTTGTCGTGTATATGAACTGATAAAAGGAAATCTTCAGCTTAGCCCACACACACACTTGCATTTCTCTTTATGGAAGCTCCACTGAAATGTCACTGGGGAAATACCTTACTCGAAGAAGAGAAACAGTTATTCTCTCAATACTGTTATTCAGAATTAGGTATATTGTATTTAAGTATGTCAAAGATTGCTGCTGCCATAAGGCAGGAAAACGCACAGGCTTAGGCTGCCTGATCAGTGCAGAATTTGATGTTGCTACATTGTAGTCTTTAATATAAAATGCAAGAATACTCTGCCATCAGATTGTCATTGCTTTTAAAAATGGATTGTGATGCTTCACCAAGGGTTCAACATTCCTTGAATTTCTTTAGTTAGTGACTGCAAGAAAAAAAAAATTGGTTGTCAGAACTAAGAGTGTAAAAGTTGGTCTCATTCTAGGAATCTGTCAACTCCAGGTTCAAAAGCCTGAAGAAAAATCAGACTTGCAGAAACACAAATCATGGCTGGAAAGTGCGAGGGCAGCCATTGCAGTGTTTCAGCACGCACGAGGCTCAAATCTGCTTGAAATATTGCAGGACTGGAGTAAAGTTGGTGGCCTTGGAAATTCTTTAATACTGACAGTTGAATGAAATTGTTCAGGACAAAGAAATCCACCTCTAACACAGGGATGTGTTCATGGGATGTGCTCATGTTCATCTCATTAAAACAAACTGTCACATCTAACACCACTCTTACCTACTGAAGAGGCTGTGCTGTCTTTCCAGTGCCTGCTCTCAGAACTGAACTGCAGCAATCTCTTCAAAATATCTCATTTGCCACATTGTGCCAATAGTGAAAACACACAATACATAACCAGAACTGACAGGAGATGGCAGCCATGCAGAGAAAAGTGTGACACACACGGAGTTTTGAAAAAGGAATGGAGGGCCAGAAGAGACAGTGAGGAAGAGCAGGGAAGAGAAGGTATGACAGCCTTAAGACACATCAAAAGAAGGGAGGAAAGCCACGGAAACAATTATGTCAGGCAAGGAGTATGAAACTTAAAACAGGGAATAGAACCTATTCACTCTGTTTAGGATAGGAAGGAGGGATTCAAAGACAGCAGGACCTGGGGGAAAAAAAAAAAAAGACATAGGGGAGTGAGAGGGCTATGAAAGCAATGTTAGAAGTACCACACTAAAAAACCACTATAGAGGAAGTACAGGTAGCTGCAAGAGATTAGAGACTGAGGCAAACATCACCAAGTATGAGGAAAAGGTAAGGAAGGGAGATTTCACTGGGGACTCAAATTAACCATTGATGGAAAGAAAATAGAAACACAGAATGAGGAAAACATTTGGGGAATGATAAAGGAAACAGGGATGTGAAGACATCAGGACATAGGGAAGAAGAGTAGATTGGAAAGAATATTCTAAAGCAGATGAGGAGCACAGGCAAAAATAAAGAAAAAAACCTTCAAACTCAAAATAAGCCAAGCAAAAACCCCAAACAACTTCCTTGTCTTAAGCCACCAAAGTAGGAGAAAGAGGTGAAGTTATCCATTGTTGACGTAATCTCTTCTTTTGAAGACGACTGTATACTGTTTGCAAATTACAGAAACAGCACAGTAACTATAGTTACCAAAGTGCCTGCTGCCACAAATATAATCCTTTTCTGAGTGTCCATGTTAATTTCTGCAGAGATGACTTTGTGATGCACAGCTATATCAAAGGATCAAAATAAGGGCACCTAAATGTATTATAAAATTTCTGTTTATCTTCCTAGTCAGCCTTACATTAGTACTATAACTGTAGTGACTGACATTTGCTTTGTCAGAACCTTCTCACATTAAACTACTCCAGGAAACCATTCCCTAAACCTACCTGATCACACACCTGTGTTAGTTGGCATGTTCATATGAGGTAACAGAGACATAAAGACAGCATAATCCTTGCTGTGTAATGTAATCCTCAGTGTTACAGATGAATAAATTGATTTAGAAAGGTCCCTTTTACCTTTGGGGAAAAAGGTATTTCATCGTATCCTAAAGATTTAGGCAGGTGTCTCTATTGCTTTGGATTATGATTTTACCATCCATTGGATTCATCGCCCCAGGAAAGTTACTTTCCATTTTAGGTTAGTTATCAAAATATACTAGCTTAGTATATTTTGATTTCTATATATTTTTTTTTAGGAATCCTGCAAAACTTCCCTAAATAGTAGCTTCATCCTGGAACGAGACAAGAAAATGCAAATTTTAAGTTAAGTAAGAGCAGTGTTAAAGGGAGCATTTCTGAAAAGAACTCGCTAACATTTTTGTACACTCACTGTCTATTCAAATATTTCAAACGCTCTACATTGACTTTAACAGGCAATGAATTTGACTGAAAGTTGAAGCCTGACTGAAGCGTTCACTTCGAAAAATATGATGCTATCTGTGAACCACTGTGTTTTGAACCTTGTGATCAGGCCACAAAAAGTTCAGCTTGAAACAGGTGCCAGACATTTTTGTAGCAAATCAGTGCAATTTCAGATGAGTTTAATGGAGCAGCCATTTCACGAAGCAGCTAACCAGCTGCTCACACTCCTATTTCACTCATCTTAACAAAATTATTCAAATCTTCAGTTTTCTGCTGATCATGTACAGAACCACATTTACAAGTGGTCATGCTTTGTATTTAATCCATTTTTCCTTCAACTGTGCAAACACGTGATATTCTCTGCAGGATACATACTACATAGGAAGCCACAAAATGGGCAGCAAAGTTTTGTGGTACCTAGTCTGTCCAAACATGGTAATATTACCTACTAAAAGTAAGCTGCAAAATGAGAAATGGAATGACTATAAACTGAGTGTAAGTATATTAACTATAAATGGGATTAGAGAGAAAACAGGCTCAAATTTTTCCCTCCTCTCCTTAAGAAGCTACACTGAACTCATTGGGGTAACTCAAGGTAGAGTTCCTAACCGAAGGATCATGTCTTATTGTTACACATTCTTTCTCGGCATGGAACCCATTTATTTTTTTTTTTCCCACTAGGCTGCTTAGTAAACCACAATTATTCAGTTAGCCGTCAAACCTTAATTAGATTACTTACATGCCAGAACAACCCCAGTCACCTGTGTGAACTACATTAACTTCTAGTAATTTAGAAGGAAATCACAGGCACTGAAACCAGCTCTCTCTCTCACGGATGGGAGAGCAGCTGCCTGCAAGATCACAGTCGTGCCAAGGATACTTTATGCTCTGCAGATGGTTCCCTTCCGTCTCAAGTTTGAAGATAGAGATGTGCTGAACAAGCCTTTTGTAACATTCCTGCTGAAAAGTTAATAGTCAACAACCAAATCTGAACAAAAAACCAGCAGTGGAATATTCCTCTGAAATATGAAAATCTTCGATGGCCTTTTAGCAACAGCGACTAATTTGGTATTTCCTAAACAAGGACTTGATTAATGATACTTGGAAGGGATAATGTTTTTAAATGTTAGAACTGGAGTGGAATTAAATCATCGTTGATTGCAGTGCATGCCTGCTCACACCAGTTATCATCCTCTGCCTGTCTGAAGATTAATACTCTGTATATATACTGTGAGCAGAGAAAGATGGAGCAAATTCCTTTCCAGCATTTTTTCGGTTTGCTAAGATAATTTTTTCTCCCTGGTACAAAAATTCTATTCCCAGCATTTGAAATGAAGCAACTCCAGGAATGTAAGTTGAAGATAACATAGTTCACAATGAGTAGCACCTTTAGTCACAAAGATGGAAGCAGTGAAAGCCTGATCATGTGCAGCAGAAATTCTCTGTAGTGCCTGAGCAGGATTCTGATGAGCAGGGCTGTGCTCTCTTGTGGAGGTGTCAGACTGCATCACTGCAGCAAGCTTAGTGTACACTCCAAGCAACTGGAATCTTTAGGGATGGTGTATAAGAGTGATGAAGAGGCCTGACAACAGGCCTTTCCCTGAGGAACTGAAATAATCACCTCCTGAAGGCAGAAGCTGAATTTTAACAGCTGTTCATACAGGCTAATTTTTGTCTTCTTTTCTGCTGGCCATTTACAAATAAGCAACACTGGATAGTGCCACCTATGGCTTCAGAATTAAACAGGTTTAATTTTTTTTTTTAGCAACGAGAAATACACAATCATGAAATGCTGTTGCAGATCATGCCAGCAGAAATGGGGAAAGAAGTGTTCTTTAGCATTCTGATTAAACAATTGCCTATGTAACCTTAATTTGTGCTTTAAATCACCATTGGCTTTAAACAAATAGGTGATGTGAATGAAAGGCACTGGACAGCTGGTGGGGAGAGTGGCAGAATGGAGTCCTGTTTGTAAAATTTGCTCCACACCACTCTCATTTGTCAACCCACAAAAAGCCTGCGAACTCCAAGCTCTGAAGTCCTGCTGTTAGTAACAGTATTTTACACACTGAAGTAGCATCCTGAGGGCCGTTCTTAGTGAGTGAAAATGGGATAATAGTTATGACATGAAAATAAAGTAGCCTCTGCTCCTCTGCAGCATGTAGACCTAACTACTTTGGCACTGGATAGATTCAATCCATATATAAACAGATAGAGATGGCAGGATTTCAATTTTTTGTTTGCTTTGCTGGTCTTTTCCAGAATTTTGTGAACATTTCTTAACATTTCTTAACATTTCTTAACAATTACCCATCCGGTGTTATTTCTGATGAGGGCATTGCTTCTGACATTGCCTGTGTACTGCAAGCTTTCATCAAATTGCCAGAATTACTTCACTCTTCATTTGAGCCTTTTCCACTCAATTTAGGCAAGATAAAGGCATTTTTATTCTCATCTGCATACATGCATACTGATAATTTTCATTATTTCTAGCTATAAAGAATTTTTTTGGCCTAGCTTTCAGAAAAACTCTTTTCTATCAAACATTAGGGCAACTACAATTGTAGATATCAACTGACAGACATTAACAGTTTGCTTTTTTTCCAAATTAAAGCATAGTAAAATGTTTAATTTGTAATATATTTTAGGTAGCCTCTCAACATTTATATGTCTCATAATTTTACTAAGTCTATGAAACCTAGTGCCTACTAACTCCTGTGTCGTTGATTTTACTCAGTAACTGTGATGTTCATTCCCTTGAGATAACCATATACTTCATCTCAGGTAAGAAAGGGGCTCTGCTTTGGATATTTAACAATATGCAAAGCAATGTTTTGTCATAGTATCTAAAAAAATGTATGGCAATCTCTCCCCTTCTCCATGCCTTAGTATAGGATCTCCTCTCATGTTTCCAAGGTCATAAGAAGGGCTTTTGCTAATAGCCCACAAAAGCAAGAGAGATATGAGAAGCATCATCCCAAATCTGTGAACAAGAACCTAACATATTTTGCATATATTTTTCTGAGTAGACCTCCAAGATAGATATAAATTTTACTTTTTCTTATTAGTTGTTATCTATGGCTGTTGATCCCACTAGTACTTTAACTCTTAACAAATGAGTAGCACCTGCTTCTTTAATAGCAACATTTCTTGACCCCAAATGAAATTTTGCTTTTGCTTGTTTTAAAAGCATTCTGGCTTTATACCTGTGGATGGCTCTTTGAAGCAAGCTGTGAGATGTGATCACTCTGTTTAGTGCACTAAGGGACTGCATGCCCTGGGCTTTGTAGGCAATTGTTCAGCCACATAGTTCTCTCAGTTCTCCATTTCCAAAACTATAAAAACCCTCAAGACCTGGAGAAGGCAGCAATGGGGGTTGCTCCAGGTTTACACCATTTAGACAAGCTTAGATTGCTTCTGGCTTTATTCTAGTCTAAGCTTCCCTGTGTGTAGGACAGCACATATGGGGAGGTTCCTAATAAGTTGTACATTTTAGAGGACATCTTTTAAAACATCTTTTTTCTTATTTGAAAATAATGTTTGTGTCTCATTGGTAAAATCACATCTTTAAATGTTATGCAATGACATATTTCTAGTGTTTGTACTGCTGAATGCTGGGTAGAACACTCACCAAATCAGTCATCTATAAAGATACTTGAACCCCCAGAGGGGGAACATGCTTCAGTTTAGATTGTTATTTCGTACTAAGAATGACATTCTTGTTCTATTTTGGTTTTCAGGATGCCAAAGAACATGTTCTGGGCATGATTTGTGCTGAAAACCAGAGAAAATTCCACTTTATCCTATGCCATAAACCTGCTAATCATTTATAGATAAGATCATTAGAGCAAGCTCAAGTTAGAGTGCAGGATGTAAATCTTTGTGTCACTAGTCAGCCATTTATGAAAATGTTTGTTAAAACTCTGTAATAAATAACATAATCAAGTCTAGCAGTGTGTCCTCATTTTCTTTAATTTTTCCTCTTAAAAAGTGAAAGATTAATTAAAAGTCTGCCATCTATAATACATCAAACTACTTTGAAAACAATGCTTATCACACAAGGAATATTCCATAAAGATGATTTCATGATAATTATGTAAAAGTCAACTTGTTCAGAGCTCCCAGCAATTATCATTCCCAAACTGTGGAGCAACAAAAATGATTGAGTAGCTAGAGAAGCTTTGATATAGAAAAACTTAGCAACTTTTGCCCAAGTGATATATATGTGCATGCATACACATGCACAAATACAGGCAAGAAGGAGGGACGTCCAGCATTTTTGGGTTTGGCCAGTGTTGGAGATGGAAATCTCCTATTTGATTCATTGTGAGTACCAGCCTGAATTTTTGAAAGTGTCAAATAAGCTGAATTCAAGGCACTAAGAAGATTTTGGTTTTCAGCTCCAAGTTCAGTTTGCAAATTAAGTTATCAGAGACATCTCTTCAAAATGCAAACATCTAAAATACATCTGAATCAGGTGTTACAAAATGAGGTCTGTGACTGAAAGTTCTGATGCAGGAAGACTGGATTTTTGACATAGAGTAGAAGACAAGTTGTACATTGCCTACACTTTGGTACCATAGAGAATTAACAAAATAACATTTAATTTTACGAATGGAAACCCAATTGTCATCCAAAATCCAGCTAAAATGAAAATCTAACCATAAAAAGTCTTCTACTAGAAGTTCTTTCTTCATTCAAAGCTGTTCTTAAAAATAAAAAAGATTCTCTGGAAGATCTCTAGATTAAGAAAAAATAGTTTCAAACAATTAGCAAATACACAACTCTCTTTTCTATTATATCTTGTTTTATACACTTTCTTTCCATTAAGCAAAATTTATTCCGTGCTCTTATTTCCATTCAGCAGCCAAAATCAAAACATAATGAGAGCATACAAATCAAATAATATACAGCAAGTTTCCATTCTTTGGTGAGAAGAAGCCAGACTATTCTCTAGGCTACAATATTCCTGACAGCATGTGGTGTGAAGGCCCAGCCCTATCTGGTGCTGCAAAGTAAAATGCTATTGGGAGAAGTTTTGAACAAAGAGAAACATTCAGTGTCTTTCTCCAAATACAGTAGAATTAGCGTAGCAGTCAAAGTTAATTTTCACATGGTCCCTGTGTAAGAATCGTGTGCGTTCTGGAGGATTAAAGCCAAATTCTGATCTCACTGATGGCAGATGAGATACCCCAGTGATGAATGTGGTTCTTGGCTTCCCAAGCAGCCGTCAGACTCAATGTGTTTCTAATAAGATGGAGACTCAGTAGGGGCCAGGTGCTCTATTAGTTTAAATTGTTAGGGAAGCAGGAGTTGTGTAGAAGGTTAGTAGATGGAAAATGTTTTATACCTCCTCTGAATACCTACTCCAGGTCCAAAAATCCAGTTGCTGCAGCCCAGCATTTGTACTGGCTGAGCTTCTGACTGAGGTTTAAGTTATAAGCCTTCTATGTAACAGCAATAAAGCAAACACTTGATGTTGTATATTTGCAAGAGAACTTGGTTTCAGATGTTTAACATCTCACTTATTTTGGTTTGGGACAGAATTCTACCTGTTTCTCTCTGAGCAATTATTTTCTTTGTATTTTCAAAAGTACTCTTGTACCTGCTATTTAAATAAATCTTTAGTTCAAAGGTAGCTGATATCCGTTAAATGTAGTACTGAGCTACATACTTAGTGCAAACCTAACACAAAATCTGTGACTGGGTAATAATGCTGAAATAGAAAATTTGGAATATAAAATGTTGTGTTACAAGGGGAAAATTAACTGAAGCTTCACGAAGCCAGGTCTGAGCAATTTCAGACCATGGAGCAGTAAGGAGGCTGCCAAGCAGTGCGGTGATCTGTTGTTATATTGATGGCTGTCCTGACCACAGACCCTGGTCCCAACTTGCAATCCTTCCAGAAGCACTTCTGGCAGCAGTGCAGCACCCTAAGGAGCAGCGTTGTGTTGTCTGCAACACTGTTGCATGTCTGATCTTTTTCCAGAATAGAGAGGGCACTCACCAATATGTGAACTTCAGGATATGTGGTGCAGGCACAGCAGAGTGGGGGTTTTCTGCTTGGACAGCACCTGCAGCAGTGCTCAGCACCCGTGTTCCCTCAGCAATCCTCCCCAGAGAGCCAGGCTGTGCACATAAGTGACACGGTGGCCTATGCTGTTCCTCTTGGCTTCATGAATCCTGCACATTTTCAGGGACCCTGAAGAAAGAGGCTGGGGGGAAAGCTGCAAGTATACCCTTAGGCAACACAAATTAAGAATATCTCAGTTACCAGTAAAGTCTCTTTTTCTCTGAAAGCTTATACATGTATTCACACGGTGTGTGACTGCAGGCAGCACCTCCAGCATACTGCTGTGTAGCTGGAGAACTGCCCTGGAGTCCTTTAAATGAATCAAGACAGGGCTCTCTTCTTCATTACAGGGCAGTTTTGTGCCTAAAAGTATCTGTATTTGTGTAGTGTTACAGAGAGGGTGAATGGAGTCCAGATGGCAGCTTTGCAATTTGCAGAGATGAGAACACCCTACAGAGAGGTCACTGGCACCCTCTGAGCTGTAATGGAGCTTCAGATCATACTGTGCTGCCTTGCCTTACTGATGCTTAACAGGTTTTAACATCATCTGTAACCCACTGAGACAGTCTCTGTGCAGAGATAACTGACCCTTTACAAGCCTTGAAACACAAATTTCAAAAGACAGGAAGAATTCTGTGGTTTTCATCCTTTCCAGATAATTTAAAAAATACATGGATTATATAGAACATGTAAGAGTACTTTAGGCAGAAAAAAATCATTGCTTAATTTTTCAACTAGGATAGAAACTGGACTTCTCAGCAAGACACTGAGGAGAAGCCCTGAGCATGACTTTTTCAGGAAAAAAGGGTCTATCTTCACTGGAGGGAAAGCTCCATGCTCCATATCAGGGACAGATTCAGCTCCTCCAAGGACTAGGAGTTTTATCCAGCAGAGAGTCTCACTAACACATCAGTGAATTCTGCTGTGGTGGAGCAAGACAGGCCTTACTGTGAGAACTGCTTTACTTACTACAAAGATCCACTGACCACTCCTTGCCTGGCTGATGGCTCTGCTGGTCAGCCCCAGTTAAACACAGCCTGGGTAGTTTCATGGCAAAATCATACCCAACAGAACATGAGACCTAATTGGCTTTGTAGGAGTATACAAACATAAACCTTTCAAATACTGTCAGCTAAAGCACTTGCCATATGAGGTGCTCATGTTCTCTGCATGTGAGAACTAACTAACCTCAGTGCCATCTCAAGGGGTGATGCTGTTCAGGAGTGCAGGCACTGGACCTGAAATGAGAAGGTCTGGTAGCAAGAGCAGGACCAGGATAAGCCACACCTGTAATAAGAGAGGACAAGGCATGTGAATGCTCTGACTACAACTTTTGGAATCAGTGCAGCAGCCCTGCTCCTGTGGCAGGGAGGAAGACACCGTGTGTCTGGGCCTCACATTGTGCCTGTAAAACCAGACAACTCCTTGAAAAAGAGAAGGAAAAGAACAATCTCACTCGCATGACAAATTATCAGAGTCCACCACATTAACACATGCATCGCCTTTCTTTTTATAGTCTATTAATATTTTTTGCGTGTATTTACTTAAAAGTAACTACTTTTACGCGTAAAAGTAATTATAGAACGAATAGTTCTATATCAGGAAGGAGAAACTAGTTCCCTTGCAAAACACTTAGCTCTTATACCAGAAAGTAAAAAGATGGGGGAAAGCAGAATGTCTCTATATCTATGTACATCTATATCTCTCTTCAGGAAGGCTTAGTAACCTTTTCCAGTCCATGACTGCTAACTCTGAAAGCACGTAGACTTTTATTTTGCACATGCTCTATCAGTGTCCCAAATCCCAGTTCAATATACACATTATAAAACTGTTTTCTTCCCTTTGCTGCTGAACATAGACAAAGGAGGAAATTTCTTTTTTTCCACAAGATGCACATCTTGAAAATCCTAGGAACCAACAGCCCATACTGTACATTGAACTAACTTTATATCCTCTTTTTAAATTGAAAAATATAAAAGCAATTCCCTGCTCATGATGATTTTTTTTCTGAATGAACCAAATTTTATATAGGACTCACAGTGGGTATTTATGAAATTAAACAAAGAAATTCAAATTGCTTCATTATTGTTCATCAAGGGGCTAGTTAGGGGCAGGGGAAATAAAAAATCAGAAGAAGCAGAAGAAAAACGAGAGATCATTAATTAATCTTAGTAAAATTCTGTTTGCTTTGGGAACAGAATTTCTATTATCTTAGAGACATTTAAGTATATTTTTTATTACATGTGTATATGAACATTATTCGACACTGCTGTACACTTTGCAGTCTGTCTAATCTCTTACTTGAATATAAATGCTAATTAATTATAATGATTTGAAAACAAGTTAAAATATTAATATTTCATACAACTATTAAAATGGGTTTGTTTTCAGTACGACTTGGTACTCTGTAGATGGAAGGTGTAACTATTTGGTCTTTGGAACCAAGCATCTGAAAATTACAAAAAAAAATTACTACAATGTAGCCTTGTGAGCTACATTGGTATTAACTTTCATTGAAAGGCACTACACAGAAAAGTATATTTTCCCTCTGGAAAAGCGTAACTCCATTACAACTTGGGAGGAAATAAAACCTAAATCAGAAGGAAAACATCTACACAGATAAGTCTTTTTACTCACTACGTGATTTTGATGCATGTTACAAAATGGGACAAATTTGCTTACCCTTCCTGAAGAGGTATGAAGTAAGGAAAGATAATTAGTATAATATAATATCCAATAAATTACTCTTCTAGAGTCAGACTAGACTAGAGTCAGCCATGGGCTGAATGGTATTATAGAGGTTAGGGTGGCAAGGATTTCAGAAGTAGTTGAGGTTGAAAAAAAAAATAGAATAAGAAGTGGTGTCCTTGTAAGAAGCATCAAATAAACTAATCAATCAAAAACGTTGTAGAATTCAAGTTTAGGTTGGAGAAGGTGTTTAATTCAGGGCTGATCTTCACTTTATTGAAATTATTAAGCTGCAAATTTCAGGATTTACTCATGGGCTTTCTCAAAATCACAGAAACTACTACTATATGTCAAGATCACACTCGTGGACTTTGTTGGTGAAAAACAGTTGTCTATTTGTCCAACTGATATGAATAAGGTCAAGGGAGTTCAACACCTGCTTTAGAAAAACATGCTCAATAGTTACCAGATTTTTCTACAACAGGTGCTGGACTCATCTAACCTTGGTCATGTCAGAAAGACAACTGTTTCCAGCACCATCCGATGGAGAAGTAAGCTCTGGTATGTTTATTAGCAGTATTTGTACTGGAAATGAACAGAAGAATGAACAGAATTAATGGATTTGTGAGGCAATTGAAATGCCTTCAAAGGGTTTTGGGTTTTTTTGGCTAAACCCTCTGTGTTACTTCAGGATGGGTGAATGAGGCTGATAGGTGTCTGTACACATACTTGTGTAAAAGCATACCCAGAACTATTGTAGAAGCCAGGCTGCCATATGAAGCATCCAAAGGTGCATCTCAGTATTGTAGCCTGGTTCTCTAACCCACAGTGGCACAGCATTGCAAATTGCCTAGTCCCATAAAAGAAAAGTCTTAAAAAAAGACAAAAAATGTTGCAAATAACACCACTATTGTTACAACCAAATAGCTCATGCACAACTTCATAAACACTTCAACTGGTGCTCTTAAATTTCCAGATATATTTACTTTACTCCTCTAAAGCACATTAAAGAGAAAGTGTTCTTTGTTATCTGGGACTATTTGGAATCTTTAGCAGTACAGTTAACACATCATAATATCTGTCACAGACTTTCCTAAAACACCAGGGAAAATGCATACCTCAGGAGAGGAATAAATCTCCTAAAAGGTATTAGTGTAATTAAGTAAGTCACCCTGTAGAGGTGAAGTGCCTCTTACTATTGCTGGATATTAGTCCTGATTCAACAGAGTGCTTAAGCACGGCCCACTAAGATTTGTAGGCAAATATATGTGCAGTAAATGCAAGTTATTTCCTGAGACATGGTCCTACATAGCTGAGACATGGCTATTATGCTGGTTCTGAGGCATTTTGCCTTTTCCTTCCTGGTGGAAAGCCAGCCTTACAGCACGTGACAGAGACATCCAAACATAAATGACACCTGTGGGTTTCAAGTTTATTGCTCTTCCCCTGAGTTGTGTCAGTATAAATTCTGCCCCAAACATACATGCTTGAGAGTAGGGTTCAAACCATTGTATATCCTATGGAAAATCTGCAAGAAAGCCGAGCAATGAGTTTCATATTTGCAAGCCTGTGAGTGTTCACAGAGAATCACAGACAAGGGTTGAGTTTGGAGGGGGCCTTCGACAGCTGTTTCATCCAACCCTCCCTGCTCAGAACAGGGTCAACTAAAGCAGGTTGCTCAGGGCCATGTCCCATGGGGCTTTCAGTTATCTCCAAGGATACAGACTTGACGATCTGCCTTGACAACCTGTTCCCATGTTACACCAGCCTTACAGTGAAAAAGCCCTTCTTCTTATGTTTGAATAGAATTTCCTCTATTTAAATATGTGTCCTCTTGTTCTTTCCCTGGACACCACTGAGAAGCCTGGCTCTGTCTTCTTTGCTCTCTACCATCATATAGTTACATACACTGAGAGAATCTCTGTGAGCCATCTCTTCCCCAGATGAGCAACCCCAACTCTCTCAGCCTCTCCCCATATGTCACAGACAGGAAATAAGATTAGGCTCTTGCTGTCCTGTACAAGGCTGGCACTGTTTGCCTGAGGGGCCTTGCCCTGGAAGCAGGCATCTGTACTGCTGAGAAAGGTTTAACTGAAAGCTTCTGACATGCAGAGACAGGACCTAAGGGGAAACAGGTAATTTTTCCAGGGAATGCTAATTGAAAGTATGGACTAAGTCATCCTTGAAGAGGGATTCTAGGAGTGGCCACCTGAGGCAGAATGTATGATCTGTCTTTTATGGTATAATCTTATTGTGGTGGGTTTTTTTAATGGAACACAAGCTCCGTGAAGATGCTGAACAAGTAATTTCCATATTGTAGGAGAGCACTGGAAGATTGAATTTTCCTTCACATACTTTACTGAAGGCTGAAAAGTTGCTTGCAAAGTCTGTTTCTGAAGCATTTCTTTTCGGTACAAGCTTTGGAAACAAAGAATGGATAAAGGGAAGCAAGGTTCATGCAGCACATAAAGCACTGACCATCAAATCAACCAGCTTGTCTACTGCTATTTTAACTCCTAGATTCATGAGTCCAAAGGGTGTTTGCTACTCTGACTGACAGCCCTTTGCATGATTCTTACAGACTCTAACATGTCTCCTGTCTCTGACATTCCTTGGTTCCATCTTCCCTGACCAGTTACAAATCTTATTTTGCTATTTTTCATTGCTAAATCTGTCTTATATTAGGAAATTTTGAAAACAGTGATGTAATCGGGCTCTGTGATTACAGCTGAAATTAACTTGCCCGCACGATATTACGCTACAATGCTTAAATTCATGATGGGATGTAAAGTATGCTTCCTTTACCTTTCTGTTTTGTGGATCTGCATGGACACAGCAGGGGAATGATGTTTCTGATGTCCCTGTAGATAAGAGTAGCCTGACATAAGAGATGGATCCCAAAGGACTGAACAAACAAACTGAATAGTCAGAGGAGCTGACAGATCAGCTGTCACTGCACACAGAAGCCAGTGAAGGAGAAGGTATGTGGTCAACTCTTCACTGAGCTGCAAAATTCTCATAGCTGTTCAGGCAAGGAAATTCTTCCCCTTTTCTTTGATCCCAAAGATTAAATCATAACCACTCAAATGCAAGCATTTCATAATTTAGTCATTCTAGAAATGGCTGAAGAACACTTTTACACTCATGCAAGCTGTACATACAGTCAGACAGACAATGCCTGCTAAGCATGCAGGTGTTTCAACTTCCTGTTTCCCAGCACCTGAGAGCCTGTTTAGGTAGGAGAATAGAAATTCCTGTGCACTGAGTTGCCTCTTTGCAGGGTATTTGCAAGAGCTTTGTGTGCTGGAGGTGCTCCAATCACACGGGGGATTTCACACACTTGCATGTTGCAGTTGCAGCTGAGGGAAGGTTTTTTGTAGGGCTGTTTTCCAGAACAACCTCACAAACCTGAGTGAGTGGACAAAAAACTATCAAATTAATGTCAGTGTGAAAAATGTGAAGTAATTAATTCTGAGGGAAAAATAGTCTAAACTGTGCTTCAGGATTCTGAACTTGTAATTGGCAATTATACCTCAGGGCAGAGAGCTAGAAGTCGTCATCAGCAGTTCTCTAAAGTCATTTACTTAAGATACAGTAGTAGCCAAGAGAAAATAAAAAGTCAAAATTCATCAGAAAGGGCATCTAGAACATGACAGAAAATGTAATTTTGCTGCAGTACAAAATCACACACATCCTGGGTGCTGTCTGATGTTTGATTGTCACATCACAAGGAGTCATAGTGGAGTTAGAAAAGTTTCAGAGAAAGGCAGTACAAGTGATTAAACATGTCAAGTAATTGTATTGAAAGAAGAGAATTAAAGGACCTAATTCTAAGCTTTAAATGGAGAATACTCAATGGGAAATGTGAAGACAATCAATGAAGTGAATGCAGAGCTGCTAACTCACCAAACCCTTCATCGTCCTGAAATTGGTTGCCACAAATTTTGTAGAGAGTTTCAGCAGAGGACACAAGAACTAGAAACTCCTGAAAAAACAGTCTAATACTATATTAAAGAAAACTAACAGGAATTCCTTAATGACTCTGGACATGGGCAGAATAGCAGGGAGATAGTGGGCAAGAGCACATACACTCCCTGAATAGCATCTCCTGGGCAGTGGTGGAGGCAGAATGCTGGTCCTTCTTACATTCTTATTTTCTGAGCCCTACTGAGATGTTATTTTCATCTGCTTCAGAGCATCCTAGTCTCCTCCTATTTCCCCAGCCTTGTGTACAAGAGCCAGCTGGGCTGCAGATTACAGAGCAGTAGATAGGTCAAGCTAATACTTCTGGTGTGGGAATTGACAGAGTGGTAGAGAGGCTGCAACAACATGCAGGAAGTACAGGAGAACCTCAGGCAGCTTCTGGAGAGTGAGAGATGTAGTCAAATGATTAAGTCATCCGCTCCATATCATGCCTGGCTGTTTAAGGACTTCTGTCAGAGGAAAGCATAGAGAACAACATCAGGCTGACAGGCAGTAATAACAAAAAAATATAAATTATTCCTTCTGGTTCCTTATGTTCTCTTTTTGGCTCCTACAACAGGAATTGTTGAGAGTAGGATTATGGGAGGCCATGAAAAAGCTTAAAATCTGTGCCCTACTTAACTACCTCTGATTTTGTATGTGGGAAGGAAGTGGCCTAAATCTGACCCATCTAATATATATAATATATTCCATGGCATGTAATGTTTTGACAGCTTAAGTAGATATATGAGCACTGGATTGGTAACTCATTCAAATAAAAATTGGTATGCCTCCTTATCTAAGTATTGCAAGTTCTGGTTTTATTCAGATAATTGTGTTTATTTTTTCTTTTCCAACAAGATAATTGTGCATATTACTTCAGTCTCTGGTATGTGTTAGGCTTGTCCAGGTTTTTTCTAATGCACTCTCATGAAATTTTAGATACAGATAGCATCTGTGTTGGTAATGGGGAATGTAGGTGCTGGACAGGAGCAGGAGATTAACAATCTACTTTTCCTGCCTCACAAACACATTGTTTATATCAGAATTTTTTTTCCCAAGTATAACACTGTGTGGACTGTGTGAACACATCTTAAATGGGCTGATATTTATAATGTATTTGCTAAAAATATTTCATTTTATACATCAGGAGCTAGGCTACTGAGAAATTTGTGTTTTGTCAGGAGAAGTCAGTGGCAGAGAGACAAGAAATGGCTGTGGAGTGCCTTAACCACAAAGCTGCTATAGATCACTGGAAATGATATACCATGGAGTTACTCATTTGGTGAGTTTGACACAACTGCAGAGCAATTCTAGGGAGACAGTGTCAAGGAGAAAGATGAGTTTTATCTGCACTGTCTAATCTCCTCTAATAATGATAAAATTTGGCACACATCAGATAATTTCTTTCCTAGTATTTAAAGCCCTTCAGCATGCCTCTTACCCAGGTAAATGATATACCAGGAATTACACCACTGGGAACTTGCACATGGAGAGAAGGCTAGGTCTGTTTTTAGGAAAACTCTCAATGGATCCCTGAAACTTGGACATTCAGTCATTTGCTTTACTCACATGAAAATTTATGAATTAATTTTTTCTTTAGTGCTCCCTTCCTCTTCCCTTCTTCACTTTTTCCATTTCTTTCCTCAACACTGTTTTTTTCTTTGCCCAGTAAATGTCTGGTTATTCCTGACAGCTCAGCCTCTGAGTGGTAAACGAATTTGTGTCCCTGCTAAAATATTTTCTGATTTCTGAACCCCCACTTGTGTTCTGGCTGCTGAGAAACCTATATTAACACTCAAGGACATTATTCTCATACTGGACAGAAAGAGAACCAAGGGACAGGGAGTGTATCCTGATCTTGCTTTATTCATGTAGAAGTCTGGCAGGAAAATAATTGCTGCCATTGATCACAGACAGTGAATTAACAGCTTGGAAATAGTGCTTCCCACATTCCCCCTCTTGTTCTCAGGCCTAGGATCAACATGAATTGTGCTTGTAAGTACTCTATTCTCATACCAATTTATGTTCTGCAACAATTATTTCTGAAAATAAATTTCTACCTGAAAAACGTTATATATATATATCACTCCATAAAGAACACCTTACCCTCTTAAAGTAGCATCAGGAATACAGGTCAACCATTTACTGTGGAGATACCAAAGTCTAGGGAAGTGGACTGTTACATTTGTCAGTGGATATCTTGTTGGCCAGGTAAGAAGATAAAAGATGTGGACATGATTTTGCCATACTTAATCCCAAAACTTGAGATGCTGAAAGGGATATCTATCTTTGCCCTTTCCTTCATTGGTCTCATTTTGTTGCCAGCTTTATCCTGCTTTTTACCTTTATTCTCTTCTTTTTTTGCTGTCTGAATTTCCTCTCTTCCAAGAATTTGATATTCATTGCTATGGAGGTTTCTGAGAAGCTTTGGAGTTCAAGATGGGGTTTGAGAGACATTCTGCAACAGATTTAAAACAGAGCTGGGGAAGCCACTGAAGGATTCCTGCACTCATTTGGTTTTAGGCTTGAAAGCTGTTAAAATAGTTGTTCCTTTGGGTTGCTAGAACTCAGAGCAGCACCAAAAGTGATTAAATGAATTAAAAAAAATGAAAAATTATTTGTGTAAAACAGATAGTGGTATAGGTTTGTAGAAAAACCCTAATCTTGCCATTTCCTAAACCCACGAGGAGCAGAATGGCTGAAGGAACCTTGCTCATTCACAGACTGTAATCATGAGTGCAATTTCATATTGATTAATGGCTGAGATAGAGTTATGTGTGTCAGTTTCTCCCATTTAACGACTCATGTTAGAGTGGCCTATAAACAAACTTCCCATTGCCTTTAATTTTGCCCCTCTATTATGAGGGAATAATACATCTTATAGTAAGATGGGTTGAGTTATTTTGGAACAAATCTGTCCTTTCAGGCCTTAGGCAGGTAAGCATGTCTTGTAATTTGGAGTTCTGGGGACTCAAAAAGGTCACTTTATTCTGCAAATAATCAAATACTTGACTGCATATTTGGACACAGTATCAATACAAACATAGAGTTGAGCAGTTTAAAGGTTACAAATTCAGAGAAGCAGTTGTTCAATTTCTTTTTTCTGTCAACACAAAAAATGAAAGAGAAAGTCCAGTGGGAACATATTGTAAATGCACATGGTTGTAGCAAACGGCTGAATTAATGAATTTCTCATGTATTTGTCATTTTATGCCCTTACTGCAAACTACTGAAGTCTTTGATTAGGAAAGCCTGGAACCAAAGACAAGAAAATACCAAAATAACTGGAAAATTCCCTGTGATATGATGCAAGACTGAAGCGTAAAAGTTGTAACTCAAGGCAGGGAACATTCCATTCTCTCAGAGGATCTTTGAAGGAATGGATGAGGAACAAAAATTAAATACTGAAGTCTGCTTCACTATACACTCTCTGGTCATCCTTGTATTGTCATGAGCTTTTCTCTCATAGCCACAAGGCTACAGAAGAAGGTGAATTCTGACATGCTTGTTAGAAAATATGTGACAGAAAAGTTTTTGTTACATATGGAGAAAAGCAAAACACGCTATCATTAATGGAAGATTTTTATGCTGCGTTTCTACACAAACTCTCTTTGGTTGCACAGTCAAGTCTAAAAGATCCCTTTGCAATTTTCATGCTTGGACTCCTGGGTGGGTAGGTAATGAAGTTCTATTAGTCATTCAAATTTTTGAGATGGCCAAGGACTCTAACAAGTATTATGTTCCTCATAACCTTTTGTTGCTGTTGTTGCCATTTATGAAACTGTTTTGATGTTATGGGGATTTTGCTGATTGTGTTCTGTCAATATCAGGTCTTATGTTATTACCCTCCTGACTCCAGCCTGGCATAACTGCATCACCATCTCTGAAGATGAGAGTGTAGATATCTAACATATGCATCCTGTTCAAAAATCAGCAACTGATATCCATGTCTCCCTTAAAAATATCAGAGATCTAGGCACATTCTTACATTAAAGAAATTTGGAAAGTGTTCAAGAAGAAAACTATTTAGGTAGAAGAAAAAAGGTGATCATTAATGACTATTTTTGAAGTCACAATATGTATCTGGTATATATTTTAATTAATCTGTATGGCTTTTTGTTTCTGTGGTTGCTCAGACTCTCATAACATAATTTGATGTGAACTGGTCCAAATCCTTGCACGGGCTTCCAAATGAGTTACAGCAGCACACTGGTAAGGAAACCCTCAGCCCTACCCATGCTGCCTGTGGGGCAGAGCAGAGGTTCTCTTTAAGACCACTGTCTATGTAGTGAACCTGAAACCACAGCCCCAGATACCATGGGGCCGTGCCTAATGGAGCATGCAAGCTGCTGTGTGCCTGAGCACCTGAAGGGAGCTAACACAATGCTGGCATATCCAGGCAGGCTGGCTGCTGCCTGCTTGCAAGTGTCCACAAGTCACCCACATCAGTAAGAGATGGGCAGGTCCTTGCGTGCTCACAGCCACTTCCAGAGCTGCTTTTAGAAGAGGTGGGAACGTACCTGCTAGGGGTGATTCATGGCTGCCTCTTCTCAGTGTATCAGTGGCACAGTCTCCTGTGGCTGGCAAGGGGGCAGCATGAAGAATGAAAGTGATATTATCAAAATGATGAGGAAAAATGAATGGATAAACGAAAAAGCAAGTAGCACCTATGTTATGCAGCATGAGGCCAGCTGGGGAGCTGGCATTGGGACACTGAGCAGGGAAGAATGACTTGCACTTGTCCAGGGTCATAGCAGTTTGCACCAGAACATGCCCATTCATTAGGATCCCATTAAGAAAGGTGCTCAGACTCTGCAGAGCATAGCTTAAAATTCCTGTTATTCAGGTTAATGCTATAAAGAAGGTTGGACTCGATTATCTTAGAGGTCTTTTCCATCTTAGTGGTTCTATGATTTTATGATAGTGATAGGGAACATGTCAAACATGTTCAGCCTTGGGTGGGCAGACAAGGAGTGAAATGTGTTTTCTGTGATGTATTTTCTATATGTCTTGGACATGTAGAAGTGCAACTTGAAAAGTCTTCAGTGCAACCACTCTCGCCTATTTGTGCCCCTCTGTCACCAGCTCTGGAATTGATCCTGTTGTGGCTTGTACCAAAGGGAGTTGAGTGGATCTCTCAAAGGCAGCCTTACACCATTTTCCCCAGTTTTATGAAAAAAAGAAACAAAAGAGTCTTTAAAAGAGAGGTAGGATGACTGAACTTCCATTCTCAGAAAACTATCAAACTACATACTTAAACAACATATTTGTAATTACAAGAAGGCCACAGGGTAATAAGTTAATAGCAGGGTGAGCTTATAAAGAACAAGTGACGTAGTACTAATCTAATTTCCTTTTATAACACGGTAATTGTCCATGTGAATACCAGAGAAATAGTATCTGGTTATCTTAATTTGGTCTTAGATGATATAAGCGACTTGGGAATATATGGTAAAGTAAATCTCATAACATGGGAACTGGAAAGCTGGTTAGAAAACTATACCCAAAGGATAGTTATTAATATAACTTTCAAGAGAGAGTCTTCTCTTTCAAAAGAGAGGACTGTATTAAGCATGTTTAGCTTAATAACTAATAAAATAATAATAATAAGAGCTTAAAGCTCTTTTCCTATATTAGTACTTCCACCATTTCCATTAGTGACTTAGATGCTAGGGGGAAAAATATTTTATTTTAATACTGAAATACTAAATAAATAAATCATTTTTCAATAAGTGTTGCAGCAGACCTCTCATTAGGGGTAGAAATGAGCCAAGACACAGACTCTCATTTAACAACATGAGAAGGGTCCCAGTTTATTCTTTACAGCTCAGTTATCCTGACTCCAACTATTCACTGACTCTGGCTGCAGCAAGCTCCAACTGTAGGGTCCAACTGCAGACTTTGACTGCTGGTTATTTCCTCTTGGAATATGACTGCAAGTGTTTGCTTGGCACCTTTGACTGCAGGCTTCTACCTGCTCAACTATGACTGCAGGCTCCAACAGCAGCCTCCAACTCCATCAGACCTCATAGCAGATCTTTTACAGCAGCAACTCTCTTCATTCTTTCTCCAGGTCATTCCTTTCTCCTTAGTGCTCCTCTTCTTCCAGGTCTTCCTTCAATACCTCCTTCTTCAAAGTCCTCCTTTGAGTAACCAACCTACCACTTTTATCAAACTTATCTGTATTAGTCACAGCTGCAACCCATTAAGGGCAAGGCTGTTCCTCTTCTTTGGTAATTAGTACAATTGTTTAAGTACAGTACAGGAGAGAGGCTGCCTGTAATCCTTTCTTCTACACCTACAAATAAGCACAACCACAAAGCAGTAAACATTGAAATAATTATTTTCATTATTTAAAGATGCAGAACAAATAATTAAATGGCCTTTCTGGGCAAAATGGTTAGGAGATTTAGTAGATCACAAACTGAATATAATGACCAATGAACAAAAATGAGTAAGACATGTTGTAAGTATGCATTGTAACTCTCCCAGTTAGCCCTGGCAAAACCTCACCTGGAGCCTTGTCCTAAGCCTTGGGCAGCCCTTTTCAAGAAATTTTTGAACCAGAGGAAAGCAGCAAAGATGATCAAAAGCCCAGAAAATCTGATTTCTGAGACTGAAAGGATGAGGTTTGTTTAGTCTAGGGAAGGGAGAACTGAGGAGAGATGTGAGAACAGTGTTTAAATACATAGAGATTGCTGTGGAAAGGTTAGAAACAAATTGTTCTTCTTGTGTATTGGGGGTCAAGAAAAAATAAAGTGTGCTCAATCTGCAGTGCAGGGAATTCAGGTCAGACACAAGGGAAGATTTCCCAGCTGTAAAATAATTAAGCACTGGAATAGATCTCCCACCAGATACAATACTTCAGAGCCCTTTGATGCACTCCCAGCCTTCTTACTTGGCATGAAAAATCTCTCCCAAGCAGTTCAGTTTAAGAAATGTTTTGTGTAAGTAGAAATGAGAAACATTAGAAGGCAAGGTGTGGAGACAAGTTCATATTTTGACTTAGATGGAGAGAGCTGGGTCTGAGGAAAATTCATGCATCAAAAAAAAAGTAGTGTGAGCAGTTGAGGTCACTCAAAAATAGAGGAGAAGAAAATGGATCTAAAACCAAATGAGTTTTCTGATAAGGTGTGGCCCTCACCATGATTCCAAGTCAGAAGAGTAAGTGGCCCACTACACTTGATATTTAAGTATCTACCAGAAAGACCCCCTGAAACTGAAAATATAATTAAAATATATTGACTTTTCTAATTTTGGGTCATTGCCAAAATAATGTATAAGACATTTTATAAAAATATCTTCAAAGCCCTATCATTTGATAAGGTGGTTGTCAGTGATGTGTTTACAGGGTAAAGGTCAATTGCATTACATTTCATGAACTTGTTTGATGAAACAAGAAGAGGTACAAAAAGGTTTTATGCAAGGAATGGTGTTTTAAGAACAAATCATAGACTTCTGTAGACAATATTTCCTTCCAAAATGCTTGGAGTATGCATGCTAGTGTACACATTTGTCAACTTGCTGCTCTGAAATATTTCTCTTCCATTATCTCATACCTTGTTGAGGCTCTTTGGGAATTCATGCTTTGTGCATTCAGCTGACAAAGCAATCTTTTGCTTTAAGATTCAGTATTTTGTGCTGCTTTGTGCTAACCACAGCTGTCCAAGGCCACATGGTCATTCTGATCAAAAATATTAATTGAATTGCATCATCAGAATATTCCATGGACATTCATAATGAAATCCTAAACTTCATGAACTTCCTGGGAAAGTTTGCTTTATGCCTAATTATCTCTATGCTCTTGTACCAACTTACTATTTCACTTGTGATGGTGAACTGATGATAGAATACTACACAATATTATAGTGGAAAGCTGCAGCTGTGGATAAGTAGAGAAATTACAATGTTTTACTCAAATCCAGCTAATCCAAAGATCTCCCTCTGAGATGAACATAATCCTTCTCGAAATAACCCTTCACCTTTTTCTGGACTAAAACCAGAAAAAGGTGAAGTAACAGGAGTGGAGTTTAGACCTGACTGATGATGTTAAGGCAAGTAACCTGTACTGTGAATATGTGCTTAGAAAGCTATCTTGAAGGTGTATTGATGTGTGATAACTGTACCTAGAAATTCCCTTCAAAAACATGTCCCTGGCTAAGTGTGTTTGCACAGCAAGAATAAGTTTCTGCCTCAAAGGGTTTTCAAACTAAATAAATAAGAAAGAAAAGCAGTGGAGGTATGCAGAGAAATGAGGATGTTCAAGATGTTGTTGCCAGGGAGTTGGAAATGTTATTGGTCATTGGAGTCCTAGCTCAGTGACTCAGTGAAGCACATTACCTGAAGAAATCTAAGTTTCACATGAAAATACTTCTTGAAGGTCTAAGTGCATCTGGCTTGCTCATACTGTTTGCCTTTTGATTTCAAAAGGCCACTTGTACAAATAAGGTAAGACAGTCTAGCCCTAGACTTCTCTAGTTTTTGATCTCTTTAGGCTGCTCATAGTCTTTCTTTCTTTGATAGACAGATCAGCAGATTTTCCTCATAAAGACACCTTGTGAAGGTTGTGAAGGTAGTAAGTCCTCATCAGACTCTCTTCCCTTTTCTGTCACACTATTTTCCCTTTACACTCTCTATTCTTGTATAAGTAATTGTATCAGTTTTCTGGTGACATGGGGAATCTCTCTCCTCTTTATTACAGAACTTCTTTCAGCATTACTGTTTCCCTACAAATAGTCCTTTTCCATTTCTAGTATTTCCTCCTGTTGCATTCCATATGTTTTAGATTATTTTCTCTCAGTGTGTTAGCTTGTAAGACACGTTCTTTTTACAGTTGTTTTCCACCCATGATTTAGTTGTGTTACTGTTGATCTGTCTACACTGTTATTTGTATCTCCTAACAAATTAGAATCATATTGTAGCATTTTACCATACAATGAGGATTTTTAAATCCTTAATCAGGAAACATGATGGCTTCGTATCTGATCTCATTGGCATAGCACATAGTACTCCTTAATCTCCATCTTTGCTTTCTTCCTCTTTCCTCTTCCTTTTCCCAATTTCCTCTATTTAACTCCTCTGCTGCATCTTCAAAAAGCCATATACGTGCAGACGTCACTGTGCATATTAAAAAAAAAAAATTGTATCTTGATCTGAACTATTGTTTCCCTACTAGTCATGGCTTTTTTTTAAGGTAAGATCACCTGAAACTAATCTGTTCTGCCAAGGATTAATACATCTCCATTTGCTCTAATTCATGCATTGGTCTGTCAGTCACAAGGTTTGTACCCTTTATATTGTCATGGACCTGAGATGATAGGTTTTGTTAGTTTGTTTTGGGTTTTTTTTTCTGGGTTCTTTGGTGGAATTGAGCACCTAAATCAGTGCTCTGCATAGTCATAGATAATGAAAATATTATCAGAATCATCAATACTTTTCTTTCACCAAAAGTAAGGCCACTAAGCAATGTCTATGGTGACTCATATTAAGTAGGTTACATCCATTAAATCTGTACCAGTTTTCTTCTACTTCTGTAAAACTGCTATAATGCCATGGAAAAGAAAGTGTAGGGCTCAAAACAATGCTTGTACTGACCTGGAGAAGATAGTCTGATCCCAAAGCTTATCTTTTTTTATGTTTGGTCTAATGCAAAATAGTCAGATGACCTAATGTAAAATATTGCCTCTCCCTGTAAGCTCTGCTTTTCTATAGTGTTCAACATAACAACCTTTCAAACATCTTGAAGCAAATAAAAGCAAAGGAAAGAGTACCTAAGTATCCTGGCATCTCAAGCTTTAGTAAAGACAAGAATATTCATTAAGAAGCTACTAATTTATTTGGTAGTTATTGCCCATAACTTCATCTCTTGTACATGTTGTGGTCACTGGAAAGTAAAATAGTACTTGTGAATACAGATGTGTATATATACTTCTGCTAGTTAGAAAGCCTATAAATCTCACAAATTCTGCTATGGGAGTCATAAAACTACTGATAAAAAATACAAAATATATTTGCTAAAACAGAAACAATATTTGGACACTAGTTTTGTAAATCCTGGTCATGACATTACTCATCCTCTCCTAGGAAGAAAAATCCTGAATGCAAATCCTTGATTGTCCAAGTGACTGCATTTGGAGCAGATTCCTGAAGAAGCTTACATCCATTTCAGTGAAGTGGCTTGGAGGATGATAGGAACATGTTCAGTAGATCTGTGTCTATACAGAGTTCAGTTCCTTTCTCTCTCAGATATGTGTCCAAGAAATGTACTCAGCGTAAGAAAGTAACTGTACAGCATTTGGGCATCTTGGAAAGCAAGGTAGCTTTAAACAATCTTTGCACCTTTTAGTGACACCCCAGAGGCTGGAGAAGTGTTTAGTTTAATTTAGGCTGCACTGTCTGTAATTTTCTAAGCATTGCATGGCATTTAACCCTCTTTGAATTTATTCTGACCTCAGAGTGCTTCTTGTGCTTTGAAAGAGGTCCTAGAGGAAAAGTTTTATGGTCACCTCTCTGTATTGCTCAGGGAGCTCTTCTCTAGACAAACACAAGAATTTTAGTTTCTTTGTACCAGCTGGCATTTTTATTTGTTCTGAGACTTGCATTAGAAAACCTTACCTCCTAACCATTATATACTCCCTGAACTAAAATACCTCTGCTGTTTCTACTAGATTGCACATTCCACTGGTCCTTACCAGGCAGTCTCAGAGGACATGGTGGAGAATGATCATCTTTACATGCAGTAATCCTAGGATTATTTAATGAAACCTATGGTGAAGATCTTCTTTGGTCTTAATTTTTTTTTGCATTTCTGTCTTCATAAAAGCTTGTTAGTTTTCTATCTTCTTACATTTTATGGCTTTTCCAGAAATACTTCCTCAAATGGGGGAAAAAATATTTCCTGGGTTTAAGTTTCCAGGTTTGTTAATACTGTGTGGAACTAGACAAGGACATTCCACATGGCCTCATAGAAAAGTCCTAAAAGTATAAATTTGAGGCCTAAAATTAGAAAGCATCTGAGGGAAAAAAAAAAAAAAAAAAAGCAGCCAACCTTACCTAAAGAGATGATTTAGTGTTAGCATCGTGTGCTGTCTTCCCAAATATTTCTACAGCTTTGCTCTCCCGCTCAGCTGGCCTATAATTCTCTGTCCTGTAAAAGAGCTTTGCTGTCACTTTCCTGCATTTTTCTCTTTCTCAGGCATCTCCTTCAGCTTTCAGCACTGCATTTCAAGCTCCAGATCTGATCCTGCTTTTGCATACAGCTCAGTGAGGGGATTATGGCCCCCTCTGCCTTCCCCATTCACTGTGGCTTTATGAGCAGTGCTGTGTTTCAGCAGAGAAGCTGGGTCCTGTGCAGTGCTGCTCTCCTCACATCATTGCCACCAGAGCAGGTGGTACTGTGACCTGATGGATTTCTACAGATTTTGTGTTGCTAACAATGTAAAAAACAAAAAGCAAAGATAATTGGGACCCAAGTGTTCTGAATTCTCTTACTTGTACATCATGCAAGCACACCCAAATTTCAGATTCAAGAAATATATCACACATTTTCACAGGAGATCACCTCAGGCACAAATTGTACTTTATCTTCTTGTGATTTGCAAATTAAGCCCCTTGCAAATGCAGATAGGATGGCAATAAATAAGATAATTCAGCAAAACCTAATTCATAAAAATGTAAATGTATACTCCCTTCCCTGTGGCAATATATTCCAAAGTTTAAATCAAGCTTCAGGTTTCTTTTAAACAAATCTTTAAATGTGCCTTAGTGGAAAAGTTATTCAAAAGTTTGAAAATATCCTCTATCACATTATTTATGAACTCAAAATATTTTTCCAGGACCATAAATTATTCTAAGCTTGTTTCCCCAGGAGTCCCATTATGAAATGAGCTTTAAAGCTACAGTTAGAAGGTGAATTTAATACCAGTCATACAAAATATGAAGTTCCAGCCCTGCAAACGCATCTGTGTCTGACTTTAGGCTGATGATTATTTCTACTGACTCAGTGGAGGTACTCCCACTAAAGTTAAGTACATCTATTAAGTGTTTGAAGGCCTGTATCTGAAAGTACCACAGTAATAATCATAAGTAAATATTTGTACAGCCTTTCCTTTCTCTAAATGTTTAATTCTTTGAGCATCTTTAAGATTCCTGGCTAAGAAGTTTGTTTTGCAATACTAAAAGTTTTGGAGCAAACCCAAAACTGCAGACCTTGCCAATTTTGATTTACACGGGTATCAACGATTTCTGGGTACTCCAGTTCTGGTTTCTATCCCTGCAACTTAAGATTAGTATGCTGTGTTCAACTTAATATAGACAAAGAAAATTTACTATCTTCAGTTACAGCATTATGAAATACAAAAGTGTTGGGCTTGGGCTTGATTGAAACCAGAAACTGGACAACTAGCTGCTTATTTGGAAATTCTTAAAGGTAGGTCAGATATAGAAAAAAATAAGTTTGTTTTGGAGAGGACAATGTTTCCAATTCGTCTAGGCTAGAAAAGCAGACTTTGACTGAAAACATTTCAATTCTTCTATAGACAGAAATTTGCAGTTAAATAAGTGTAAACACAATTTGACACCTTTTTAAGTGTGTTTGTCAGCACAAGTCCACATTTCAACTGTAACTGCCAAGCTGTGCTTTAAATATGGACTGTTTTTCTTATTAGAGCCAAAGGAGGACAAGAGGGAAGAAAGTGAGTCTGCCTCAACTGTACAGGCACACAAACATACCAGCAATTCTCCTTCCTAAGGTTCATTTTAAGTCAGGACTATTGCATGTTACATGTTCAATAGGTTTAGAAATATTTACTCTTTCATTATATATTCCATATTTTCTTATATTCTTCCAGGGCACAAGTGATGGACACAGCCCATCAGCATGAGCATTTCAGAGATTGACAGAAGTTCACTGTAGATGTGTTTTTGTGGAAGAAAAGCAGCTACTTTGCAAGCAAGTACATTATACAAGAATTGAAAGCAAGTACCAAGCTTGCTGCTGTGGTCCCAGCTGCATCCACAGGTAAATCAGTATCAGCTTTTGTAGAAAGTGCTCTGCAAACACCGAGGTGGAGTGTATTTCAGGAGGGGCATATAGAGGACTCACTGATCTGCCAAATGTCCTTTCCAATGCTAGAAATATGTGTGTGGGAGGGCTTGTTAATATAAAAATGGTGAGAGAAGTGTCTTATTTTCACATTTTGGGGAGTGGGAAGCATGGTAGTGGCAAATGAACCAAATTCTTTTGGAATAAAATAATTCTGATGGCAACAGGAAGCATTTGTATACATGTGGAGGCAAGTGTGCCTGTCAATAAGTGGGAGTTAGCTGTGCACATCTGGGCAGCATGCACTGACCATCACCAGGGATCAGAGTGGTCATTAAAATAGGAATTCCACCTCAGTTTAATTTGCTGAGTGTAATTGATGCAAAAATACTAGGAAGGAATGAAATTTTAATGCAAAAATTATCCATTAAAAATCACAGTGTAAATTTGTGAACTTTTGCAGTGTACTATTTGTTGTCTTTACTTGTAAGTAAATTTGCACTTCAGTTCAAAACATAAACTTCCAAAATATCTCAGAGATTTTATATAATAATACTTTATTTTTAATAGCAGTAGGAAAGTTAAACAAAACATAAGCAGACGAGATATTGCACGACTCCTACTGTATGAATTCTAACATCAATTAAATCAAGCTCAACTACCACATTCAGGGTTTGCAATAAAGAGAAAAGAAAGTATCCATTTGGACAAATCTGCAGTTGCCATGATTTTGTGTCCAAAACCTGCTCCAAAACTACTCTAATAATAGAATGAATTTTCATAAAATATTTTTGCTCAGTGAAGAATTCCCAGCCTCCTGAAGCGTGCAAATGCCAGCTAATTTCAGATGCCCCGAACTCTGGTAATCCAACATTGTATAGAAATCTCCCTTCCCCTGGCACAGCACTGCTCCTCCTTGCCAGGGTTCTGTACATAAGCTGAGAATGGATCTGATGGAGGCCCTGTTTTAGATTATTTTTATCCTTTCATCAGGCTTCTAGAAAGAGTCTTGTTTCTATGACCATACCCAGGGTTGCAGTAGTAGACAAAAAGGGAAAAAAAAACAGTGCACAAGTCATGAGAAACTAAGATCAACAAAAGTCTTTCTTCTTCATTACTCACCTTTTCCATGCTGAGTTTTATATACCCCGAGATATTGGGCTTCCTTTCCAAAAACAAGAAATATAGGACAAACATTAGGATGCCTTGCATGACCAAGACTTAAAAAAAACTGTCAAACCAACAGTCTGGGAAATAGCCAAACAAATGTCAGTTCTCCAAGTTTTGTTTCTTAGAATTGAACCCAAACTATAAAAAGTTTGTACTAGTAACAAAATTCAATCTGCTAGAGTAAAATCCTTCCTTGGAGCAAAAAAACTATCTTTTCTCCATCTCTCAAATTAATCTTTGCCAAGAAAGTATACATAGCTCAAAAGTTAAACAAGATATTTTTGTTCCTAGCTACCCACAAAAGAACATCCTTCAATGTTGTTTTGGAAATACTGTAGCACAATTAAGATAGAGTGTAAATCATAGAAAGAATATTTCCTGTAGCCTTAAAATATTCTAAAGCAACCCGAGTGAAAGCAAAGCCCTTTACTGTTGCTTAATGCCAAGTGAATATTCCTGTCCAAGAAACCAATTTATGATAAAGATCTCACAAAAAAAATATTCTCTTGTGTTTCAAAGACAGAAAATATTACAAAGCTTGCATATATTCTGTTTAAAACAAAACACCCAATAACTGCAAACAGGACTTCATGACCCACTGGGAAAGTAACAACTTCGGGACATGTTCAGATTCCAATTTCCAAAGTGACTTTAAAGTGGAAAGGAAATTTGGGGGCAAAGGAAGGAGAGTCATGAGTGAACAGTGAGCAGGGTACAAAGGGTTTTAATAACTAAGGGCCTCAGAAAGAAGATCCTTTATTTCAGTCTACTATCAGAAAAATGTGGGAAATGAAGAGAGCCTGCATTTTCTCCCCTCTTCACCCAGCCAGGTTGTCTGAAGGAGCTCTTGAACACAGAGGAAATGGTTCAAAGGTCCTTTTGTGGAGGACCTTGATCTCCTGACATCTATCAGATAGCACACTGGCTCAGCTTATTAACACACAAGCAAACCCATGTTTGCCCTAAAGTCAGTAGTCAAATTCCCACTTAATTTCCTGACATAATCAAAGGTACTTCAGGAGTTTATCTCAAGATATTTGGTAGACACAGAAGGTTTCCATTCAGACCCTGTAAATTCTTGCTTCTTGTCTGAGCATTTGTTCTCAGAACTGGCTAAGTAGATGTGCATATCTCCCCTTTGATAATGAAGACTTATGAAATGCCACTGGAACATTCTCATTTCTGGCTTTGCATATCTGGAAGTCTGAATCATCATGTCTGAGGCAAGGAAATACCATGTGAGTAAATACCTGCATTGGATCCATAGAAAGAATGAGGTCAAAGGGCTGACATACTTTTTAATAATGTAGAAGGGTGCATACACGTGATTAAGCCATTGTTTTTTGGCTGAGGTAGTTATGGAGATAAAAGGAAAAAAAAAACAAAACCCAAAATAACCTCTGGATAAGAGGTTTTGTGTCTGAAATTATGTTATTTTTTCAATTTATGCAAGTTGATCAACTGGATAGACCTTAATTTGTTACCTGTGGAGAAATGAGAAAATGGAGATGGACACAATGACCCCTTTACTTTATATAATAGTCATTTGATGTTGTTAATAGTATCATCTAAACAAGCAATTAAGTGATCAAAGTTCCAGTCTTTAAAAGTGATCAGTATAGAAACAACATTAATGACACAGGGATTTTTCAAATAAATGTCCAGAAATTACAAGTTTAGTAAACACAAATGCTCTAAGTTAAGTGCTCTGGTGCTGGGGCACTTTGAAGCTGGGCAGCTGAGACATCGTTTAAAAAAGTATTCATAGCTACATTCCAAACATTTTGAAATGCACTCTGTCCAGTACTTACATTTGTATCCAAACATTGCTAACAGTGATTTTTTTAAGGATGTATAAACTATGTAAGATTAAGTTGATTCAAATGGAAATGGCTCAGAATCCCATAAAGAAATTCCCATTTTAGAGACTATCTTTCATGGCCTTGTAGTGAACTACATTTTATGTAAAATAGCACATTTCTTTTCCTGATAATTGAAGTGGGATATCAGGAAAGGCACAACCCATGCAGGCAATGCAAATATTGATAATCTTGTATTTTAAAGGAAACAAACATTTTTACTTAGAAGAAGGACAGAAAGCAGGAAACCACAACATAAAGTGGAGACCAAGTAACATGGGATGGATGAACAAATCTGATCAAAATAAAATTCCCAGAAGCTCCTACTGACAATTTTCAAGACTATTGTGCTGATTTCTTTGTGTTAATGATGCTTATTTGTTTGGGGTTTGAGATTATCAATTAATTTTGATGGACTGACTCCTGATTAACACAGCTCTCAGACTAAAATCTATTTCTCCATACTTCTAGTCATGCCATATCTTCTCCATGCCTCTGAGTACTGATGACATTTAAATGCAAAGAAGATAAATAGGAAGCTACTTTTCAATTAGTTTGACAAATGATAGCATAATAGAGTCCTAAACCTTTCAAAAACCCTACCAATATTCCTATGAAGAATAATACTTTTTTTTTTTCAGATGACATGTGTGTCGTGACATCTGATGTCAGGAGACTTTGAAACATAACCAGAGTTGAACACATCTGAAGTAAGTATCATCTCAGTTACATCTTCTGAAGAAAAAATCACCACTGGGAGAGCTCTGAAATTGTTTCTGCAAATATCAAACATTGTCAGCCTAATCCAGCAAAATCCTCTGAGATGGAATTCAAAATATATAGTAAATAGTAAATTATTAGGGTCACAGAAATCAACAGGGCTAGTCTAATAAGGGCAGCAAGCTCAGAACCTTGCAGTTTGATATCCCCAGTGAGAACAATAAATGCAAAAGTCAATGTTCACTTTCTAATCCTACCACTCTTTCCTTCATTTTCTTCTATACCAGAGCTGAAGGAGGCTGTGGGTGTCAATGATACTTGTAAGCAACCCAACTGTTCCTTGTCACTGCTTCCAACTCCAAGAAACATGAGAAATTACATTTGCTGTCCTAAAAATTCTCATCAATCACAGCCACTTTCCAATACCAGCCCATTTTTTCTGAATGTAATGTATTAAAGTATCCAGTATGTATAGCTGCCTTTATACCTTCATGTGCCTTACAGCATAAGAAATATGAGGGAGCTGTGCAATGTGAGGATGGAAAATATCTTGGTTAAATAACTCAATGCCACTAGTTGAATATGCTATATCTCAGCTAATATATGTTCTCACCTTAATCAACACCTGCACCAACTTCAACTTGAAATTGAGCCCAAATAGAACAAAATAAAATATTTTTTAATTAAAACAAAAGAAAAAGACAAAATCAATGACTAGGTAAAAGATGCATTTTTTTATTATTATTCAGAAAGTCATCAGTCACTTTAAAAAAAACTTGCTAAGCCTAAATGCATCTTCTCTGGCTAAAGACGGAAAGGGAATTGCTTCTTCACTGAAGATCTGCTCTGAATGCTAAGTCAAAGAGGAAAAGAAAGCTGCATGGAAGTGTTATTTTTAGTATCCATAGAAAAGCAGTAAGGCATACTCATAATCTTCAACGTTAAGACCCAAAAGCCTCTTTTCTATTGCCCTTCAGGTTCTGCACTGCTTGGTTTCTCACCCCTTCTTACTCCCTGGACAGATGCATGGGGAACTGAAGAAGATATTGTGATGCTTTTCAGTCAGTCCTTTGAACTTGTCTCAGTTGAATTATTAGGCTTACCATATCAAGACCTTTTTTTCATCCATGGAGGAAAGAGCTGAATTTATCCTAAAAACCTCCTCATAAACACTGCCTGGTAGATTATTTTTCAATTTATCAGGAAAGCAGAATTACAGGAGATGATCCCACCACCCTTGAAACTGTAATTTCTTACTACTGTTTATCATAGTATGGCATTTTCATAACCAGTTACTTCAACACTAGCCCTTTAAAAATAACTGCTTTTCTGTTTTCCAGGGCCACAGCTGTCTCACATCAGAAATGCTATTTTGTGAGTAGTTTCAGTTGCTCTGGCAACAGCCTTTGACAAGTTCTGTCTGTGAGGCTGCAGAGAAGAAAAATTGCTGAGAGGAGAGGTCCATCCCTTCCCAGCAGTGCTCTGACTTGGCCATACAAACAATACCATGTGTCTGAGAGACAGCAGTAAATGCATATCAAAGAGAGCATTCCCTTGCTGTCACTGAGTACTAAAGGGAAAAGATCTTATGGAAGAAATATACTGGCTAAGAGCTAATGTGTTCTGATTCAACCACATGCAATACATGAAGAGACAGTACTAGGTTGTTATGCATGTTCTTGCCTGAAAATGCCACTTCAAAAATGGTGGTAAAACAGCTGCCAGGTTCACCATTGTCTGTGTATGAATTCCATCAGAGCTGAAGGGTACACAGAATGTCAACAATAATCAGATATTGAAGAGGTAATATCATGCATGTTTATTGTTTAAATTTTTTGCTATAAAAAAAGTTCATGTTTCTTGACATTTCTTTCCATCTTTTTAAGCAACATGATAATTATGCATATGTGTTACAGTATGTCAGTCCAATGTAATTTATTTGCAATTAGGGCAGACAGATGTTTCTTCCTACTAATTACTCATAGCTTTGGACAGTATCTCTGTAAATTTGCTACTTCTATCATGATCATGCCATGTTAGATCTGTCCAGACCACCTTTTTTTCTTTGGATTTTGGCTTGTCAAAACTGTTTATTTATGGAGCCTCTTGCTACCAAAGTACACAGAGCTTCTGGAAAGAGGGCCTTGACTTAACTCCTTCAGCTGCACAGTGGTGTGTGGGTGCAGCCCCTATGCTTCTAAAAGTACTGCCCAAAGATGAGCTGTAACTATCCTTAAGGATTATACAAAAGCCAGTTTTGGCTAGGTGACTGTATAAATGAGAGATTCCTTCTCTCAATTTTTCATTGTATTTCATCTGCTGACACAGTCAGAAAACTATCTTAAGCCTATTCGAGCTCTCAGGGCTTAGAAAGTATCCACAGGATTTTGGTGTCACCTATTAAAGTAAGTGACAAGATTAAAGAACATGAGGTTGTCCTCATGCTCTTGTTTGACTGCACTTAAGCTGCAAAATTAGTACTTGGCTGGATGGCAGATTTGGGATCAGGAAAAAATTAGGTAATTTAGTGAGGAATCTATGGCTGTCTATCTGTCAAGGTGAGTCTATTTAAACTGTCAACAGCTTTATGGCTGTAAGTTGAATGTAGGATGTAAGTAGTTATCATTTATCATTTTGTTTGGTGGTGTTGAATAGAATGAAAATATGATAAATTCAATAGCAATGAGCAAAAATGTGCTTGCCATTTTCAAATCTGCTGCCTACCAGACTTCAGCTTCTGTCCCATATAGTTGCTCAGAAGAGCTCATTTGGCATCGAAACCCATGTGAGCCCACACCAGATGTTACAGCAATCCTGATCTTGTTTCTTAAGTAATGTGATAAAAGGGTTTTTTTTTTCTGTTCTTCTAGGATGAACTGTTTTCTTAACTTGCTGTAACATTTTAAGTTCTTTTTCCTGCTGTCTTTCAATGAATTTTTCTCTTCTGTTTTACTGCTCTTCGTGTTTCACAATAAAAAGACATATATCAACCATTCTTACAAATGGAGGCAGATCCCCCAAAACTGAGACTGGCTTTCAAATAAAATTACAATCAAAGAGTACTAATGGATTTATGGTTCTCTTTAGATATTTCTTGCTATCAGCATTTATCTCTGCATTTTAAAATTTTAACCCTCAAGACTGGAATGCTTGAAATTTTCATCACATTTTTTTCAGTATGAAAACACCTGCAGTCTTTAAGTATCCTTATTGTAGCATTTGAGAATCTCAGGGAACAAGACCTATAGCAGGACTGTTAAAAAATTAAGAATTGAAAGCACTGATAATTGTATTAATTTTATTAGTGCTGAATCCTTTTAATTTGATTTCCAACCAGGAGCAAAATAGAAGAGGTATAATATGAACATTGTCTCTAAATTTGCACATAAATATGTGGCACATTTGCTTTATGATACACATGACTATAAAATCCTAATAATAAATAATTCTAGCATTGCTGCTGTATAATCAAAGAAGTAAAGAAGCAGCAGAAAGGAGGCCCCAACCCTGGGAAAAGATTAGTGCTGACAGTGTCTTAGAGCATAGAAGCTATAATTAGAGCTGAAAACTGCTCTATCCATTCTACCAGTGGATACCAGGGAGTTATGTTCATAGCTCATCACTGGTTTTAACAGTGAATATGTGACAATTGAAAGTCTAAAAGAGCATGGCATTTATGGCAGGCAAAAAGCGAAGTTTGCTTATTCATAGACTTAATTAGATGTAAATTGAAGGCTCTAACAAAGACTTTGACCCCACCCTGGGCTTCAGAAGACCAGCTCACAAAGGGTTTTGCAGACTGCTGCTGTGAAAAATCGGGAAAAATGAGCTTCTTTTCAATAGGTTAAGGTCTTGCAAGGCCAGCAAGGATCTAATGAGTTTTTTAGAGAAGTCACTGACAAATGTAATGATACACCATGCTGAATGAAATAGAAGTCCTGCAGAATAAAAATCATATGTGAGCTTCTAATTATTGCAACTATTTGCATATGAAGAGATGGAATTAAGGATTTATAGACAACGTTGTTACTCCTTTTGTCTAAGGCCATCACAATAAAACCTAAACATTCTTTTCTATAATTTTCATATATTTCTTACAGTTCTGTTTAGTATCTGTCGCTGTGGGACACGAAATGAGGACACGGACTCTGGTTTTCAGAAGGCTGTGAGACTCGAAGTCCAAACTTTATTTTTCAAACCTGCCTTATGTACTTTTTTACAATGAGCCCACCTAAGAGGTGGGATCCTTTGGCCCATTGGTCACCCCAAAGGGCCATCAAACGAAATCCCTCCTTTGGGAAAGAATGGAGAAAAACAAGATAGTTTATAATAACATGCTCCTGTTTACAACAGGTGCCTGTGGGAAAAGAATTTCCCGAAACCAAAACATGGCAGGCACAAGCTGTGGCTACAAGTATCTTTAGTCGGATAACTGTTCCAGCAATGTAGAAATGAAACTAGAAATTACAAGAGCAGAAGGTTTGTCTGTCTTTCATTGTTAGATTGCATATGCTCATAATGATTCTTTGATTATTCTCCTCTTATTTTTACATGTGTACAGGCAGAATAAAACTGTGGGAATGATCATAATGCTGGCTGACATATTGAAACAAACCTGTATATGTTGTTTGAATAACTCTTAATGATTATTTAAATATCATAGGATCACAGAATCACAGAATGACTAGTTTGGAAGAGACCTTCAAGATCATCGAGTCCAACCCGTGCCCTAACACCTCAACTAAACCATGGCACTGAGTGCCACATCCAGTCTTTTCTTAAATACACCCAGGGATGGTGACTCCACCATCTCCCTGGGCAGACCATTCCAGTCCTTTATCACCTTTTCTGTAAAAAACTTTTTCCTAATATCCAACCTAAATTTCTCTTGGCACAGCTTAAGACTGTGTCCTCTTGTTCTGTCAGCTGCTGCCTGGAGAAAGAGACCAACCCCCACCCGACTACAGCCACCTTTCAGGGAGTTGTAGAGAGTGATAAGATCACCTCTGAGTCTCCTTTTCTCCAGGCTAAACACCCCCAGCTCCCTCAGTCATTCCTCACAGGGTTTGTGTTCCCAGCCCCTCACCAGCCTCAGTTCCTCCTCTGGATGTGCTCAAGCTTCTCAATGTCCTTCCTGGACTGAGGGGCCAGAGCTGGACACAGCACTCAAGGTGTGGCCTCACCGGTGCCAGGTACAGGGGAAGAATGACCTCCCTGCTCCTGCTGGCCACACCATTCCTGATATAGGATGCCACTGGCCTTCTTGGCCACCAGGGCACACTGCTGGCTCATGTTCAGTCACTGTCACCAGTACCCCCAGGTCCCTTTCTGCCTGGGCATTGTCCAGCCACACCATCCCCAGCCTATATACCATAACACTGGAGTGAAGTTTTAAGGTCATCAATACTAACTCTTTATAGATAGTCTTACAGAAATTCATAGTGACTGGATGTATACAGAGAACTCAAATTTGTCAGTAATCCCAGTGAAAAAGGAACAGATTCAACTCAAGGGTGTCATTCATCTCAATTGCTGGTCTCTTTCTCATAGACTACACATTATCTTCTTCCCAAGGTATTCTTTCTGAACTTTTGCAGCCCTGTTAACCTTGTGTAAGTGTTAGCTGTGTGTCTGCCCTATCATGTTCCCAGAAAACAGAAACTTCCTCTGACATTATGAACAAACAAATGTTTGTTCATTATGAACAAACAAATGTGAGTGATGCAGGAAAGGTGAGCAGACCACCTAGGCTCCCTGAGAACCCTCTGGGTCTCACATGTTTTGCATTACTTCATTTTTTAAGAATGTTTTGTCATCATGACTGATGGGTCTGATGACTGATAAAGATTAGAAATTTAAGAACTCATACAAATTCACTTACTGTCAGCACTTCCAGGGATGCAAGTTTGAATGCAGCTGCATTAGGATTGTTACATTTCCTACCCAAATCTATACTTTGGCTTTTTACTACCAAAGAAGTGGACAGTGAGAAATGCATTGGCAGTTTATCAAACAAAACATCTGACTACATCCTTTGTACCTCTAGAGTATTAAAGTACACAGACATTTAAGTGATGAAAACTCTGCAGCTCTCTGTTGCAATAGAAGAACACAGTAAGGTCTCCCATTATCCAGCAAGTTACAACTTGCTAGTCCATGTCTTGCCATGACATTGGTTCTTGACAACCATTTTTTGTATCTCTGTGCTGAAGGTAGTAAGAAGTTTCAATCAAATCTGCCAAAATATTCTAAATGCAGTTGATCTAGATAGGAATTCAGTCATGCTGAAAGAATTTTGAGCTTATTTTTCCTCTGATTAAATACTGCAGTTTTCCACCATTTTGAAGGAACAGACTACATGAGCCTTTGCCACAAACAGATTTGTGACATAAATTAGGTATTCCATTTTCAGTCTTAAACAAGGAAGCATATTGAGGCATTTTGTGTTCTTTTCCAAAATGCTTTAAGCTTATATTTCAGCAATATTCTAGTGTGGTTTCAGTCTCCTGCTGCTAATTAGAACAATCTTGGATGCCTCCTTAAAAAAAAAAAAAAAAAAAAAAAAAAAAAGGAAAAATGAAAGAAAGGGTATTTTATGGTTTCCTTTCTGGGTGTAGAATCAAGAGTTGTAAGAGGGAGTGCATTTTTCCATGTGGCTGATAAGACTCCATAATAAGTTGCAGTGAGAAAAAAGTAAGTTTAATTCTTTAAAAATCCTAGGTTTGATCCTGAGTTTCTTCATTTAATGTTTCCTTCTTCTCTCTTTTCTGTTACTATTGCATCGAGTAATGATCCTAGAAATGTGAAATACATTGTTATCTTCTATCCTAAAAATTGTAAATACCAATTCTGATGTAGAATTGATCTTAGCGATCCCATGTAGTTCATGTAGAATCATAGAATCACAGAATATGCTGAGTTGGAAGGGAGTCACTAGAATCAGCAAGTCCAGCTCCTGGCCTGCACAGGACACCCCCAAGGATCATACATTGTGCCCAAGAGTATTGTCCAGATGATTCTTGAACTCTGTCAGGTTGATGCTGTGACCACTTCCCTGGGTCCAGTGCCCAACCACTCTCTGGGTGAAAAACCTTTTCCTAATATCCAACCTAAACCTGCCTGACACAACTTCAGGCCATTCCCTCAGGTCCTGTCACTGTCACCAGAGAGAACAGATCCTCCTCTCTTCATGAGGAAGTTGCAACTGCAGTGAGTTCTCCCCTCAGTCTCCTCCAGGCTGAGCAGACCAAGTGACCTCAGCTGCTCCTTATACAGCTTCCCCTCAAGGCCCTTCATCATCCTCATTGCCCTCCTTTGGACACTCTCTAATCACTTCATCTTTTTCTTACTTCTTGGCACCCAGACCTGCCCCCAGCACTGGAGGTGAGGCTGCCCCAGTGCAGAGCAGAGCAGGACAATCCCCTCCCTTGCCCAGCTGCCCATGCTGTGCCTGATGCATCCCAGGACAGGGTTGGCCCTCCTGGCTGCCAGGGCACTGCTGACTCGTGTTAACTTTCTGTCCACCAGAACCCCCAGGTCCCTTTCCTCAGCACTGCCTTCAAGCCTCTTGACTTGTACTGTACAAGTCTGTACAAAGGTCTGGATGACATGTTTACACTATTTCAGAGCCACTGATAAATCATTCTGTCAGTCATATAAAGATAAATGTTCAATATAAACATGGCATTGGTAAGACAATAATCTTCTCACCAAATCAATGCTCTCACATGTGGGAAAATGTATTTTGGAAAATACTATGTTATGTGTAAATGGATTATATCTCCAGCTCCCTAAAAGAAAAGGTATTCCATTAACAGAGTTCAAGTGTTTTTCTTTTACTTAATTTTACTGTTTTCTCAAATATTGCAATTTTATCTCTTACTGTTCATTTCCCTCTGCATGTGGAATTTTTTGCTTCTTTGTAAATACACCCTGTCTGCACCAGCTGGCAAAAAGCTTCCCAAGAAAGTTTGTGATTTAGATTTACGATACACGAGCCTGCAAATAAGTGTGGACACATTTAACAGCAAATTTGCTTTCTTCCCTGCAGTATTTAAAGAGTCCTTGGAACTTCATCTTATTCCCTTTAAATGGTTGACTGATGTCTTTGCTTTCTCCAAGTCAGGCCCTGATAGGTAGAAAACAGCCCTCTTGAGCAGCTGTACATCCTGTTCCTTGTCTCAGGAGCTTGGGGAAAAGCTGGTAGAAAGGCTTACAAAAAAGAAGATGTTGCTTGCTCTAAAAATATTGCTCATTTTAATTTCCTGAGGCTTCTAGTATCTCATTGAAATATTAGAGAATCCAAATAAATAGAGACCTAATGGAGTGCTCAGTTCAGCCAAGCAAAACATAACCCTGTAACACTGTTCTCAGGAAGTCTTTTCTGGTGGGTAATAGACAACTGAGCATCACCAAAACTTCTACTGTCTTTCCTTTGTCTCTCCTCTTTCTGACTTCCAAACACTAGTTAGCACTATGCTCAAAGCCCCCACTAGTGTTAGTGCCTCTTTTTGTCAGATTGTTTGGAAATGAGAGCAGATTCCTTCCTAAGCAGACTAATGGCACACACAGCACAGAGCTTTTGGCACTGGGCTTTCACTTGGCACAACAATGCCCAGTCCCACATCCCAGTTTTGCTTTAGAAGGTATTAAGGAGCTGCTGGGAACACACTAACATTTAGCACTGTGGCTGGCCAGCAAATCAAACCAAATGGAGTCACTTATTCAATACTGCAGATATGCTGACCAAAAATAGGCTTAGTGGTCACTTGCATTGTCTTCCCCAAATGCCTTTTGTTACCACTCTGTGGTAATTACTCACTAAAGTGAGTAATAAGCCATGTCCATTGTTCTCCTTTTTATTTGGGAATAAAAATTTGTATGTTGTAAGGCATTATATGTAGATGATTAAAACTGTTCACACCAGCCTGCAGGGAGAATTTCAGTCAGGATGAGTAACTAATTAACTCTCCAGTACTCAGCATCTTCAGGAAATTGCAGGGTGTTTTTCCATGTTCAAATCAACATTTCACATGTGGAAACCCCAGACAGATTGCTGGTTTGCTGATAGGAAATATTGTTTCTCTAGTATAATTTTTTCTGTATTTGAAGGCAAATTTTCACCTCTGAAATGGTACCTCAGGAAGACATGGTGAATGGGGAAGAGGACAGGGCTCTCCCTTCCATCACCAGCAAGCAATCTACTCTGGAACAGTCTGGACATGGGACACTGGGTTGTCCCTGGTGCTGCATGACTTTGCTAGCCAGCTGTAGTCACAAGGCTAACCTCCTCTCCTCTTCTCTTCCATTGTTTCCTATCAGCCATTCCTGCCATATTCTGACAACATTTTTCCCCATCTTCTTTCAGACTCCTCAGAGGTACCACCAAATTACTGTTCTGGGAACGCAAAAGGTGGTGGAACTGTGGTAGGAGAACAAAGAATGAAAACTAACAAGACAAACCCCCCTCCCTACTTCCTCCCTTGCCCAACAGATTTATGCCTCCCAAATGTAAGGCAGACATGGCTTAAATGGGATACAGGCCACTAGAAACTGCAAGACTTAATTAGGTTGTAATTTTTTTTTCTGTCTCCACAGTTAACTCTAATTTAAACAAACCTGTGTGTAGTGTTGTCTCTGGAAACAGCATTGGTTCTGATGAGTTCCACTAGTGGAAAATAAGAAACAGGGGTATATGGAAACTTTGATGGTAGAAATGGGAAAGGGGAAGACAAGAATTCATGTTTTTAACAATATTCCTTTTCTCAAGGAGTAAAGGAGATGTTTGAGAAAAAGTCTCATGCCTTGTTTAACAAAGGTGCATTGTACAGCTCATGCAGTATTTACAGAGGAGAGAAACTGTGAAAATCATCTTGCTCTTCAAACTTAAGTATGCTTTAGCATCTTTGCTTATTAGAATTATCCAAAAGTGAGAGTCTGTTAGTTTTTCTCCAGTGGCTCACAGTTTCTGGCACCGATGCCAATTTATTTGCAAAGGAAGAAGATGAGGATTAATATCTGAGGTAAAAAGCTCTATTTTGACTGAAAAGGAATATCTGCACCAAAGGCATTGGACAAACTTTCTAAAATTTAGCTAGGTTGTATAAAGGCAGGAATTTTGAGGAGTTCTACTCCTCCTCAAAACCTACTGCCCCAAAATATTTAATTTTAAAAGCACCTAGAGATCAGAAGTTAGTTAGATACCTAAAAGCAGATACCATTCATATTCAGAAATAACCTAATCTGGGAGTGTAGGGATTACCTAGCTCTTCATGCCTCTTTACCTATGACTCTTCACAGACCTTCTCTAAAAAATATGCTCAAAGGATGCTTACTACACCACATGTTCAGTTCCTAAGGAGAGGGCTGAGCTGCTGGGCCATGACGGGAACCTGGGGAGAAATAATGCCCTGTCACTTGGAGCAAGAAAGGAGAGGTGCTGATTCTGCCCCCTTGTTCAAAGCACTCAGATGGAAAAGAGGCATCTTTTTCTGCACACCAGAAAGGGTGCAATGAGCAGTGCCCTTTTGTAGGATGAGAGAGAACTGGCACTAGAACCCATATCTGCCCACTTTAAGGGCTGAGGACGCCTATTATTAGTCTCCAGATCAAGGCTGGAATTTTCTTACTCCTTTCTGGCCGCAGGACTCTTGCATTCTCAGATACTCAACACAAAATAAAGGCAAGACAAAGCTGCTGAGGAATTTGAATGCTCTGAGCAGAGATACTTTGGCTGCATGAGGTTCTAGGGAAAGTATGTGTGAGTGCACGTGAGTGTGTGTATGTGCGTGCCTGCGTGTGTGATATGGCTCCGGGATACAAGGAGCGAGACCACACACTGGAAGAGAGAGAAAAAGCAGCCTCAACAGTCTGAACAGAGCTGCTGTGTAGGGTTGTGGGAAGCCTGGAGAGGTGACTCTTGGAATAAGATTCTGGCAGAAAGAGTCTTGAAAGGGTAAGTGAAGAAGCTGTCATAGGTTGTTTAGTTTTTTTTTTCTGTGGTCATTTTTTTTTCTGTGGGATTTGGACATTCCTGTAAATCAAGTTGCATGGAAGATGTGTGACTGAATCCATTACTATTTTCTTCCCAACTGGCAGATCTAAAGAGATCCTGATCTAACAGCTGCTTAGATGAAAACCTGCTGCCAGTAGCAGTAGCAAGTTTTCTTCTCATGGGGAATGGGAAGATATTTTAAAGAATGTTCGTATTCTTATGTTTCAGTGCTATGCCTACTATCTCATTTTTCATGGTATTCAAAGATATTATTTCACAGAAGCAGACTTCAATTGTAGTCTACCATTTCAAACCTTTTGCCTCGAAACAATTCAGAAAATTCAGAGTTCTCCCAAGAAGAAAATAGGCTGGCTTCTCTTGTAAACTCTACTCCTGTAAAGCTTCATCAGTTGACTCTAAGTTTGAAATGAACCCTGAAACTCAGATAGTTTAGGTTACTTCAAGTTTATATAAGAAATGAGATCTGAAACTCAGCTGACAAGTACAGACCTCAGTGGTATCTATTACCTGTCTTTTCTCACAAATCAGTGCATGGCACATCACAGGCAGTAGAGAGGAAGAGGGGCTGACAGGGAGATGCACAACTGAAAGTCCAAAATAGTCTGAGAGGGGACAAGGCTTGCTATTGTTAAAGGGAGAAGAGATGCTGGGGAAGTCAGCTTGCTTTTGAAAGGAGCTAGGAGGCTTTTTTCCACCTTCTAAGGAAATCCTCTGACTTTTGGAAGGAATAAGCTATCTACAGTAACCAAGATGGCTCAGGCCTAAGGGATGTGAATGAGCTGCAGGCTGGCTGCTCTGCTGAAAGCAGCTTCTGCAGAGACAGGGGAAGTAAATAAGTACCCTCCCTCTGACCTCAACAAACCACTGGTGCTGACATCTTTCAAGATGTAAATGTAATTTGTATACAAATGATGCACATACACATCCTGCTAGAAGTGAGACAGTGCTCATGATTCACATTTCCTACTGCATGAGCATCCAGGTGAAATTTCTCCCCACTCACTTTCAGCAGTGGCCTGGCACTGGCTTAGGCTTGGGCTCAGGCTGAAGCTCAGATTCCACCACAGTTCTTGGGGCTCATCCCATTAGCTTCCAGCAATCTGAACTGCTCTGCAAAGCTGTAAAAAGCCAACATGGAATTTAGCTGAATAAATAGTTTAGCAATGAATATTACAAAGTAACCTTTTACTTGGTCTTTAAAAACAAAAACCAAAAAACCAAACTAAACCAGGGGATAGATGTTTTGCTGGCAGTTTGTATGTTTATTTTCCAGTTGCCATAGAAAATAATTGACCTATTTTCTTCCAAGAATAAATATCTTTATTCAAGCTCCCTAAAAAAACAGGCAGCCAAGACTTGCACTGAGGCCCCACCCATGCTGTCTGCTGCTACAGTCCACAGCGGACAGATTAAGCTTTACCATTTTTAATGAGGCTTTTGAACTGTTGGATGAAAATGTGTTTCTTACAGTACATTTATCCTGCTGAATCCTACTGTTTCAAACCAGAGATTTGGTTCTAATGAGAAGCCTGTGTAAAAAAAGACAAGGCATTCAGCAGTGTCATTGCCCTGGGCTCATTCCTGTTCTCTCTCCATTTCTTAAGTCTTCCAAAGAGATAAGTAAACCACCTTTCAGAATGTTTCTCCTGGCCATTCCTTTTTTCTTTACCCTGCTCTGGATATGTAAGGGCTTCAGCAAAAGGCCACTGGATTTATGGAAAGAGTTGATGGCTCAGGAGTTGAGAATTTCACTGTTAAGTAGATTAGCCTTTGTTTCTGGATCCTTTTCTTACTTTTGCTTGTGGATATAAAATGAAAGTCCTTAGGCAGCTCCCTGAGAAGCAGGCCATTTGCTCTGTTACCTTCTCTGTAACCCCATAAAATGTGCTCAGACAGTACTGCAGTTGCTTTTTCTCCTCATACTAGTCCCTGAATATTCATCTTTTTGGATATTGTTCATGTTTGCATACTTCTGTCCATTTTAAATAATTCTGAAGTCATTTCTGCCAGATTATAGACAGTGTTTCTATTTATATATTGTAGAGTCTTTTTTTCATTGCTGCTAAGCACTGCATTGCATCTCTGAGAATCTTATCTATGGCTTTTTCTGCAAAATTTCTGTTCAATGTTGTGGTGTACATGGCAAGTGAGGTAGCCTTGTCAGACTGAGAGTGTCTGGAGCACTCCTACCTTATTTACTGAAGATGTGGAAGTGTGTGGTAAAGGCAGCGCAACAATACACAAAATAAAAGAACAGACTTGTAATTCTGGTTTGATTTTATGTACTTGAATAAGTAGCTGATAGAACAGCAGGTTGTTAGGCTACTTCTTCTGTGCTTCTTGTGCAGAAGAGTCAGTATCTTCAGACCCATCTGCTGGGCTGCCAGAAATATGACCCAGAAGAGGACTAGACAGAAAATTCCCCACAGTCATGGGTGGACCCACGTTATCCATTGGGCCATATCTGAACACGGACTTGCTCCTCTTCCTTGTGTGAATGCGAGGGGTGACTTGGCAATGGGATTGGGCACGTACCAAGGGAGAGAGTCAGAGAATATCCTGCACCTGAGTGCCAGTTCAAGCCCCCATCCCCACGGGCTCTTTGCTCTGCCTGGCTCTTCCATCTGGCCAACAGGGCCAGCCCTCGGCTGCTCTCTGAGCTGCAGGGATGCAGCTGGGGTGTGACACTGCAGGAGTCCACTGCCTCCAAACCTCTGTACAGAATGCACCATGGGGGCAGTTGGGTATGCTTCCCAGGCATATTTATCACATCCGCAAAGGGAAATCATTGTAATCCACAAATCCTCTCTCCCAGCTACCCTTGTAGAACATCGTGTATGTTTTAAAATGCAGTTGTTTAAAACAATCCATATTACTTGTAAACTCCTTTTAAAAATATGCAGAAACCTAAAAAAGGCTTTCTTGGTTCACATTACGAGATCTTATTTCTGATGTTCAATTAAAATTGAGAATAGCTGGAATTTCTGAAATAAATAAGACTGATGACCTCTGGAAAAAGGAAAGGGAAATTATTATTTACTTAGTGTTGATTGTATCATTAAGTTAAAGAAGGGATGGTTGTGATCCTGTGTCTTTCTACTAAGTTTTCATGTATGTAAGTTAAGTGATCCCAAAGATGCTCATGAGTATCACCATTCCAGCATGACAAATTGTTTCATGTTCTCCATGATATGATAGCCAAATAAATAGAGGCAATGTTTATTTTGCCACTCAGCAGATCTTTCAAATATTATCACTGTGACATATTTTCTTTGTTTTATTTTATTTCAAGTTAAATTCTATTTAAGACTCTAGGTCACTGCTTTATGCCCTTGGGCCAGGTACAGGTCTTTAACCAAGCCACTGTAAATAAACAGTAGTGATTTCCATGATTGCAGATCATGACAACACTGGCAGGAACATTTTCCTTAAATGCCATGTCACTTTCACCTACTGCCTTCAGGCCAGGGCATGACATGCAGTAAGTGTCAGGCGAAATGTCACATCTGGGAGGAAGAGCTTGTGTGAACGTTAAACTGGAATGTGGAAAAATGGTGTCACATACTCAGTAATCTAATACTGTTCTCCCTTAAAAGGGATGTTTTCTCTATGGAGATATGTGTTTACCAAAAGGACTTCTGCTTGAAGTTCAACAGAAACTAAACTTATCTACTTATCCCCAGTTTTCTTGGGAAGCTCTTGCTACAGGGGTTGAATTCCAGGTCCTTGTATATTTTGCTGACATGATAAGAGTCTTTAGCAAATAAACTCAGAAAATGGAAAGGGAAGGAATGAAGTTAATTTGTGTTATGGAATGAGAACAACCTTCTCTTAGGACATGAGAACAGCATCCTACCCCTAAGACTCCAAGTCTTAGGAGTCCCTATTCTTATATTTGGAAGGATCCAAATATAACATTAGGGAGAGTATCTAATGATGCTTCACTGGTGCATACTCAGCTCAGGAATACTAAGGACTTGGGATGCATTATGTGAAGTGCCTCTTTTCTGTTTGTTTTAAATCTGTCACCTGCTAGGTTTGTTTGATATCCACAGTTCTTATGTCAGAAAAGGCAATGGATAACTATTCCTATTCCTGTGCATTTTTCTTTGCTACTCTGCTTGCAGAAGTCTGCCACAGCATTTCTCCACATTTCTGCCACATTGCTTTCTGGGCTGTATTCCATTCCTCTCGTGGAAGACATTGTCTGGCTTCAAGACTCCCTCTTGTCTTTATTTTCAGGTTTTACTATAAGCTTTTTGAGATGATGGCACCAGAAGTTCAGTTCTGAATCCACTGTGGATTCATGCCATATTTTTTTCCAAATAATTCTCAGCATTTTAGCAGCTTAATAGTTCATTAAATCTCTCTCCTGAGTGACAAACTATTTCTGAATCTAACATGTAGATAGGATTGTTTCTCCCATAGGCGTTACTTTACATTTATGCATTCAGTTTCATTTGTTGTACTATAGATGCCTTCACATCATAGAATTCAACAAATCTTCACAGTCAGCTTTCATTTTGATTACCTTGAACAATACAGTAGCATCAGCAAATTTTGCCACTTCACTGTTAACCTCTTTTCCAGCTCAGTGATTACATCCTCTACCACTGGTTTTAGCTGTTTAGATAGTGCTTTTAAAGATTTTGAATTCTTATTTCTGACAAATTTAGAAATTCCTTTCAGCTGTTATTGAGGTGGTTATAAACAAAACGTTACACATAACAGTTAAACCTTCAGTTATTCCAGGCTTGAGATCCTTTAAAACTCGTCTCTGAACTACGTTTGGGTACAGTGATTTGTTACTATTAACTTTGTTGATAGCTCCATTTCCACTTCCACTTCCATTCAGTTTGTGACACAGCCCCAGATTCATCCACTAGGAAGGAGAAGTCTGATGGAGAAATAAACCCAAAGTCTCCAAAGAAAGCACAACTACAAAAATTTTTTTACTGTTTCTGCTCTGACATTATGTTCTCTGAATGCTCCCTTTTATGCTTGGCTATCAATTGCCCTGCTAAATTTCTGTCTGGCTTTTTAATCTTCATCTATTTGGAAAAGAATCTATATGACATTTCATGTCTTTTGCAAGTTGTTCCTCAAACTCTTTTCCAACCTGCCTTCATATGCACTTATATTTAACCTGCCAGTTTTTATGTTATTTTCCATTTTCCCTTCTCAGTGTAACCTCAGATATTTGAAAGCTTGTCTTCTTACTTCAAATGCCTTCCATTAACCTGATATTAAATCACGTTAATTGATTGCTTTGGGCTCAGGGTGATATATCTGAAGTTTGTGTGGTAGAAGTCCTGCCATCCTTCTGAGCCTTTGAAACACTTCTTATAAATGATCTTCATGGTAGCTGCAAACATTTACTCTTTAGTTGCCCCTTTTAGATTTTTGTTTTAGAGTTCTCATTTCTGTATAGCTGCTTGCTTTTGGTTTTTTCTTTTTTTTTTTTTCTTTTTTAGAATCAGCTATTACTGAAGTAAACAGATTTTGAAGACTTGCTGCTCCCCAGAACTTTCATTGCCTTTGTGACCTTCCTTCTGCCTTCTCACTTGTGTGTTACCTGGTTGTAACAGATCCTCTTTATGTGCCCCTTTCAAAGACGATGAGAGATTTTGCCCATGTCCTATTTTCAACTAGGAAGTCGTTCACCCAGTAATGCATTACCTCATTCAAATGGGATCCTCTGCATTGCAATTGTCCTTTCTTCCAGTGAGATATTCCCTCCTGGAACCATGTAACTGGATCAACATTCAACTTGCCCTTTTATTTCTAGGCAGAAGGATAATTATGTGGCATCATCTCAGAGTCTGCAATGAAACTGTCTTTGGTGCAGTGGTGCCATCACACTGCATTTGCCAAATTATTTACAGAACTGTTCACACATGCCATCATGTCAGCATCACTGCCTCTGCCCTCAGACTGATCATCCTCTTCATGTAGCCTCTTCACTTGATCTCAGAAGCAAGTCTCCCAAACTCACATTTTTGATGGGTTGGTACAGAGCAGGGCATACTGACCTCACTGAATACTTTATTAGTGAAGAAGTAAATTATTAAAATGCATACAGATAGAAAAAGAAAATGGAAACTATGCTATAAATAGAGCAAACTTGCTGCTTGAGAGGTAAGAAGCCATTCATACTCATCTTCTAAATTATTTAACTCACTGCTTTAATTCACTAGTTTCTTCCTAAATGAAAAATTGACACTGGTTTCTATGGCAATCCTCTATCTAGAGCTGAAGATCTAGATAGCCCCTGAAATTTTACAGGGGTTTTTATCTGTTTAACCAAAACCTATAAACTCAAGTTTACCTTTATTTTAAAAAGATATCCTTGAGGTTAGCTTTGGGTCTGTGCACTGATGACAGCTATAACACAGTAAAAAAAATGAATAAGGGAGGCTTAAATTGGTTTCATCAGGATGTTGCAGTCACAGTAACCTTGACATAAACCAGCTGCAAGCCTCTTGGGCTAAAACAGTCCTGAGATGAATCAGTTTTAATAATACTTCTGGCTTCTGCGCCATTTTAACTGTATCTAAAAGTCCTCCAGGTTTATTGAGTTCAAGAGATATCATTATTATTCAGTTTTATTTGCATGAGTCACATGAAACTTAAGCAATAAGCTGCCCACTTGCTATATACTTTAGAGGGTTCTAAGTGAACTGTAAAGAAGTTTGTAGTAAATCCTTTTATCATAGAGCTTTGCAGACAGAACCAAGTGTAACCATGAAGCTCAGAAAGAAATCTTGTCTCTGTGTACAAAAGACCAGAGAAAGAGAAATCTCATTCTTAGCTGCTTTCTTCAGTTATGATTGAAAGGTGGGCTGGAAGTGCTTGATCTAGCAGCTGTTTCATTACTGTACCTCACAAATGGTGTAAGGTAATCCCATCTGCCCAGAGCTCAGTGAAGTTCACTATAAAGTCAGTAAATGTAATAAGGATTTTCAAATTTCAACCACCCAAAGTCCCAAGTCTAGGTGCTTGTTCCTTGTTTATTTTTTGTCTCAAGTGATGAAAACTATGCATGTTTTAGCAAGTTTCCTTGGGACACAGTGGACTTCTACAGCTGTCACTCTGTTTAATGTTGCTTAAAAGTGGACTGAAAATTTTGGGACTGCATCTGCATTATGACTAGTTTGCACTGGGTCTCACTGTGAAGATAAATCTAAGCAATAACCGGGTGAACTTTAATGGTACCAAATTCCTGTTTATACTTCCAGAATGCTTTGCCTCTCCCCCTCAGTCAGCTTATTTCCTTAGCAAGGAGGTAAATCAGAAATAGCCTTGAGAAGGAAGTCCCATTACATTTTGCTTTGTCTTGAACTAAGCACTTCTGAGGCCAATTTGGATCATGATCTTTGAATCCGATTTTATCAGTCACTTGAAATGTAAAGGATTAAAATACTATGGATGAATCTTGCTGATTCAACAATATTACGCACAGACCTTTTCAAAACAGGGAGCACTTCAGTATAATTCTGACACAGCTTGGTGCAAACCAACACAGTCTGAGAACCTCTGCATGCCTGCTCTTGGTGGTGATCTTAGCTCTAAGGACTGCAGCATTCAAATCGTAATATCTGTCAGGTACCACAATTCAAAATGGTTACATAAAAAAAATAAAATGAGAGGACAGTCTAGCATTAGTTTATGAAATAAAGGATGTAGGGGTAAATCAGTGCATATAATCTGTGTCATATCGTTAAGAGTTGCAGTGGTGGGATAGAAAAGAAACACAGCTGATAAAAGCATCTGTAAGGTGGCAAACCAAGTAAGACCTCAGAGGTAAACCTGCACAATGGAATTCTAAACATTTGAAGAGAGATGCTTCTGGTGAAGGTCCCTCTTAGCTCTGTTGCAAGTGTCTCTAAGTACAGAGTATTTGAGCATATGTCACATTAATCACAGTGTGAGAGTTAAACGTCAGCAAATTCCTATTAGGTCTGTCATTTCCTACCTTACAGTCCTATTTGCCTTCAACCAAGAGATACACATCCACAGAATTTGCTTCTATATTTGCAGAACAGAGGAAGGCTGTGTGTAAACACCCTGATTTCTTGTTGTTTGGCTTAAAGTAGTTACTTTAACTATCCTTTCCAGAAATGTCAACACTTGCAGTTGTTTGCATTTGAATGGATGATCTCATTATAAAAGTATGCCTTTGGTGTTCCTCTTTCTCAGCATCCTGTGATTTTCCCTTCAAGAAAAGGAAATTTGAAACACAAACTGCACTTTAAAGTAGTGGTGAGACCCTTCACAAGGTAGAAACTCACTGAGTGAGAAAAGAACTTCAACAAAACTGGGTTTGCTGTCCAGCATGACTGGATGATGATCTCATTGCTGTCACTGAATCAGAACAAAGACCTGATGGGAGCTGTTCAGGAATTTGAGAACAAAATGTAATGACACTGGAAAATCCTGACCTGTCAAAGCCAACATATTCTTTGGAAATAATTTGGTTTCAACAAACTTATTCCAAATCACTGTTGTATTTCCTTTTAAGACTGGCCTAGTTTTCTGAAAATTCATGTAGAGAGAGCAGTTCAGGAGTTTGTGTTTCAAAGGTCTAAAGCTCTTGCCAGCTCTGGCAAAGCTTAAAATGAGTTGAGTTGGAAGGAGTTGAAGACACAAAGTTTACAAATTGTGAACAGAAAGGTGGTTTGCAGGAGAGAGGACTTGACAATATTCTGAAGAAATCCCTCTAATTGCTTGCTGTCTTCACAGCCCTGCATCTGGGCTATAGCAGCTGATGACAGCTCCTAGGTGTTGCTCAGCCCTCCTGACAGAAGAAGACCAGGCAGAAATGATCCAGGATCACAGGCTCCATCCTGGTAGCAAAAGGACTGCTCCTATCATTTCCATATCTGCAAAACCTGTATGGGGAAAGGGAAGAACCAAACAGCACCTGGCTCTGCCTGGTGTTGGGAAAGAGAAGTCACTCCCGTTACAAATTTGGGAGGGACTGCCTCAGAGACCAGTTCTTCATAAATCTTGCTTCCACACTTACACACCTGATTTGGGATTTGAGAGATCAAATGAAGTTTTTCACAGTGGTTGGGCTAACTCAGACTGGTGGTGGCCCCCACACAGATTTACTCCGTGCTTATAGAACATGCAAGGCACTGGTGTGTCTGCTCCAGGCTAGCTGATGGTTAGAGGTCCCCAGATTTCAAGTTCCCTGCCCATACAGCTGGCAGATTCCCTTCTTGCTGACCTCCCAGGCTGTAACACAGAGCCCAGGAGCTTTGGGAGCCTCAACTCCCACTGGGTGTCACAAGACCTCCCCCCTCCTCAGCAGAGGACCGGGTGCTACATGTATACATTGGAGGTTTTTGGCTCCCTGAGCTGGGTCTGGGAGCTGGGAAGCCAGGATACAGAGCAGGCTTTTGAGTGTCCTGAGCTCTCTACCACAGAGTAGAGTGCTGTGTCAGGCCACAGGGCAGCAGCAGCAAACCTGCTGGGGAGCCCTCAGGAGACAAGTCAGCTTTGTTGCTTTTTGAAAGCAAAAAACAAAAACAAAAGCAAAGCGAGAAGACAGAAGGAATCTGGGAAGGGAGTGACAGTGCCTGTAGTTTCCATTCCAGATTGAAGGGGAAATAGTCCATGTTTAGGAGTACAAAAGCCAAAATTTTAGGCAATTCTAGTTGCAACCACAAGGCCCCAATCCTTGCTACTGCTTAGGCATCAGCAGACTCACAGAGGCAGAGCTAACTGCAGAGGTGCTTCAGCTGTTCACCAGAGAATGTTTCTAATGCATATTCAGTATTTAGAAGATAAAACATGTATGACTCACACTAAGTCAGTACTTCTCTTTCCTATTTTCATCAGGACACTGACCTTTCTGCCTCTCTTGCTGAGACTGATCAATCAGAATAGTGCCATTGATACCTACAGCTGCCTGTCTCTTGCATGAATAATTCAGATAGCTAAATATGTATCCCATGAATTTGGTCCTGAAGGAAAAAAAAGCACTTCACCAGCACTTTCTGTCCTTGCTCTGTGATAACCATAGCAGAAAAACCAAAGACATGTTGGATCCTAGATGAAGTTATCTGCCAGTCTCAATGCTTTCTACTTATGCTGGTGTTAAGACCAGAGATGCCAAGAGAGAATCACCACGTATTTCTTCTGAGCTTTGCATACGTGCTGGTCAACTACTGTGGCAGAATCTCATGGAAAAGACTCTGAGAGGCCACTTACATGCTTGGACTTGAAAGTGGGGACTTCAAAGCATCCTGATAACTTGGATGCAGGTTCCTTCCTTTGACAGCAGCACCTCTTTCTGCCTCTGCTCTTCCCACTGTCAGTCCTGCAATGACCCACCAGGCCTTGCTGAGGAGCTCAGCACAGCTCAGCTCCAGGATGGGATGCTGCTGCTGCTGTCCCTGCAAACAGCACATGGTAACCTTCACTGACAATGACACTGTCTTGTGAAACTTAAACAGCTGGAGAAGCATTCAGGGGGAGTAATGTGTACAATGGTCTGTCCAAAGCCTGGAAGTCATCCTGGGCTTTGCTTTCTCTGTCAGACCAAAAGCTGTTGGTGAAACCGAGGGTTGGAAAACCAGAATTTTGAGCTGTTGTGTGCCATAATCAATCTTTTTTAAAAATATTCCCTGAAGAAAGAACTTCCTTCTAGAGAACAAGTTGTTTACAGGATGAATTCCATGCTGAGGTTAATATTTATAGCCACTATGAATCTTTTAAAGGAGAACAGCTTCTAAATGCAGTAAGGTATGAGGCTTTAATAGCACAATAGTTGCAGAGCTCAGGCAAAATGTATGGTAGATGTTTTTGTAGCCAATGCATTGCAGAGAAAGAAATATAAAATGAACTCTGCCCACGCTGATGCCAGCAGTCACAGTTGCAGATTGTAAAAAGAGCAGAGTATCTTTTTCCTATTGTAATCTCTTAGCTGACTGCTAGTTTTTTTATCATTACCTGTTCATTACTATGGGGCTAAGAGCTTCATATACACAGGAGAATAAGCAACCTGACAGTTCCCTCAAAAGCCACAATAATAGTAGCCATTATATGCAACTGATTTATTTTCTTAATATAGTAACAAGCCCGTTTTAGCTGTATTTCTAGAGACATAGTGACACCCAGTGGTTGCTGATAAATATAATGGATGGACCCATAATTTCTTCGGGGCACTGGATCTGACCATTATCTAAACTAGCACATATACATTCAGAAAAGTTCCAGTGTATGCTGTTTATTGAAAAAAACTTGATTAAGTACCTGTTTTTGTTATGTAAATTATATTGAATCTCCAAAACTAAAATAAAAGAGAAATATACAAAGCTAATCATACAAGTAGTGTTCTCTTATAGTCCTTGTTAAATAAAATCGTGTTGGCTCAAGCACAGCTCAAAGAATTAGCTGTTTTCATCTGTCACAAAACTTTTGCTAATCAAGTCTGTAGAGGAAATATTCTGTTTTGACTGTAAGGCAGAAGATAGGATGGTTTACGTTCAATTTATCCTTCTATCTTTATTTTAGCATTTTGGGTAGCCAATCTGCTCTTACAGTGGACAGTGTGTGAAGACCACTTCATATTTTAAAGAACAAATCTGGTTTTCCTCTGTGTCAAAAGTGTAGATTGGGATTTTATTGTGATTTTCGGGTTTTTTATAGGAGCCAAATGAGGCTTAAAAATGGAAACTCAGTGCAAGGTTTAATGAAAAAACAAATTGCTCTTGCATCAACTGGACATAAATAAGATTCCTGCTTGAAATTAAGCTAATAGTGAGGAGTGATTGCTGATTTCTAATCTAGCAGCAATAATAATTTATTTTTTATATTACGTAGAGCAGATGCTCAGTAATTCAATTCCCTTCACTCTGAAATTTTTATTGAATCTTTGCTGAAGATTTACATTGGTTATTCTTATGTTCTTGTGGTCAGCAGAAGGAGTGTAAGAGTTTGAGGGTGGTTCTGTGCCAGGCACAGAGGAGCATTAGTACACCGTGAAAGATGAGGTTGTGCATGTTCGAGAGTCAGGGGAGGCAAAGGAGCAGCAAAGCCCAGGCTCCACTGAAGATCCCAGAGAAACTCCCATTGACATCAGCAGAGCAGAACTGTGTGTAACTGGCCATGAGTGCTGGCCCAGGTGATTCCTGACTGACAATCTGCCTCAGGTTTGGGGCAGATACATACTCATGAATTGGCTATTGCCACCCTGACTGTTGGGGAATATTGGTATACTCATCATCTTCCAGGCTGTGGCTTTCTTGAAACACTGGTTTTGTCCTACAGCCTGAGGAAGAAATCTCCTAGTCACTCTTACTTCTTCTCATGTCATACTGGAAAAGGCTTGCTTCCATCAGGCACATAATCTCACTCTTGTCTTCTAATAGATAGTTCAGAATAGGCCTTGTCTAGGCCTTTTTTAGGATTATGTGTGAGCTGACAAACCCTCTTACCTTCAGTGCGTGTGCTTTTAGAATTTCCCAGTAAGGCACTATTGTACTGGCTGCAGGGAGCCGGGTGTGCTCCACATTCCTACCTTCAAACCCTCAGCTGGAAGTGGTCTGGGGTAACTTTGAGTAGAGAACCCAAGAGAATGTGAGTAAATCTTCTGACTCCTTGGTGTGCCTTGAAGAAGGATGGGAGTATCTACGCAGCTAAATTTCTGTGAGTGTCTCCAGATCACTGCAATTTCGCTCTGGATACTAGGATATTCACAGGCTTGAAGAGGAGCAACACTTTGCTGTTCTTCCTATTATATTCTTATAATTTGGAGAAAAAAAATTGAGTTTGAATACTAACAAACCTATTACTGTTGTTATGTTTTTGCGTTGTGGCAGGTGGTACCAGTTGATCCAGATCTCAAGCTTTTAATTTTTGAGGTCCTAGTCTTGAAAGAATTTGAGCTTTGCAGCTCCCACAAAAGTAATCTGACCATTCCAATATCCCCAATAAAATCTAGCTAAAGACATTTTGTTAAAAATCTCTTTATTATAAAAAGAACAATGTTAGGGAAGATTCACAGGAAAAAAAGGTGAGGGAGGAGAAAGGAGTAAAGTTAAAGAAGAAAAGGAAAACAAGTGCAGAGGAATAAATTTAAATGCCAGATACGAAGGTTAGAAATAGTCCCAACCTTATTTCCCTCCTGTTGAATCCCAGTACATTTTCACACAGGAGAACTCACACAGTAAGGACACTAATACACTTCTTGCGTGCTAGCTGGTTATTAGAGCCTCACAACAAGGAAGTGATCAGAGAATACTTGTCACATGCCCAAACTACCCTAATTCGAGGAACCTGCCACTTCAGTGCATCATATGAGGCAGGTCAAGCCTAGGGTGAAGCAAGCTTTCCATGTAAGAATTTTAATTAGCAATGAGCACAATAAAATCCATAAGCTGCTGAAAGTTAACAAGTGCTACTGTTTGAGATTTATGTTCAAATCCATGCTGTGCACTTCCCTTTCCTCACCACTAATGGATTAGCAGTATACCGGATAGTAATCAACAAATATTACAGTCATCCTTCTAATCTTATTAACAAACTCGTAAGAAGCATTAAGGACACATTTATACCACTTGTGGGAAACAGTCCAAATACAACGAACCAAAAGCTGCTTATCTACAAGCAAAACCAGCATTATATGGCTGAAAGGAGCCAAGTTAATCAGAGCTATCAAGAGGCTAATTCAGGTCCAGAGGGCTGAGAAGGCAGGTTAAACGATTGTTCAGAAGTCAATGAAAGCATACGGCATTGTACCACACGATACAGCATTGTAGCAACAAACAATGTTCTTCTGTAGGGTGCAGTTTCCTGCTTTCTATATGTCTGTGTTTTGACATTTTAAGTATCTCATCAGCATCTTTTTATCCTTTAGTTGTGAATATGTTATAACTCAGCTTGTTAATCATCAGATCTTTAGGAAGGAAGGGGATAGACTGTAAAAACAAACCTAAAATTGTTTGTGTTTGCAGGCAGCACTACTGTGCTCACTACAAGCATATATAAAATAGAAAAGAATGTGGTTCCAAGATACTGCAGAAGAAAACTGGGGAAAGCAACTGAGAAAATCTGAAAAATCAGCTGTGTATGTCTCTGGCTCCTTTGCTTTATAGGATGAAGGAGAGGATACTGATGGTTAATTTTTCACTTCAAAATAATTTAGAGAACTATTGATATGTGCTGGTTTATGTAATGTAAACTTATTCACTGATTCCACCATGGAAAAACTGGGATCTGGTCTTACTATGCCTTTCTTTTGATGGGATTGAAACTATCCACAGGCTACAACTGACTACTCTTTAGAACTGTCTTCCAAAGGCTCAATTACCAATTTTTGAGAGTGTTTAAAACACTGCTCTTCAGCTGTTGCTTCCCCCCCTCTCCCCCAACAGTCCTAAGAAAGACTTTCCCACTACTTTAAGTAAAGGATTCCTACAAGGACTAGAGTTAATGGCACTTGTTTCTGATCTCACAAGATGTGGGACATCCTTCAGTTCTCTATACAGCATAATATTCCACATTTCCAGTGCCTGATATTCTGCTGCTATGCACTATAATATTAACGTGCACCAGGACAAAGGGAGGGCAAAAGGCTGCCATTGCAATGTGCTCCCTCTGGAAAAATGACACTCAGGGAGAAAAGACAGCATAACACATCAGGAAGAAGAGAATAGTCCTTCAATTACAATTATAAAGTCATGTGTGATTTTGTCAATTTTTCCGTAGAGCACAGAAGGTTTTCAGACTGGGACAATATGGCTGAATAGCACAAGAGGCTAAAAACAAGGGAAGCCAGCAGTTCAATTTGATAACACTGTCAAATCAAAATTGTATAGATTTGTCCCCAGCTATCTGAACAGCATCATTTGCTCATTTTTGCAACTTCATGGGCATGTTTTTCAGTTCTCTTCTTTCCTTTTCTCTACTGAAAAACTTTACATACCCATTTTTAGCTCTAGGAAGTAGATTGCCTCAGGGCTGACACAGTACTTTCAATTTTGGTATAGCGTGAGACATAAGCCCTCATCTGGCTCTTATTTTCTATCTCAGCCTCACCAAAATTTGAGTGCTCTAGAGCAGCACATTTCCAGCTTGGTCCTATTATGCCTGAAATGCCAACTGGCAGCAAAACTGCACAGGCACCTGGAGCAAAAAGTAAATATTTCTTGTTCATTCTAATTTCTCAGCATCATGTCAGAGCTTCTGGTTTGCTCCCTAAGTTTCTCCCTTGGGTCTCAAAAGAAAAAAAAAAAAGAAAAAGAAAGATCATCCATCTCCCTTCAAGCTCCAGGACTGAATTTTTACCATCTGTCCAGAATTTTGCTCTTCCAAGGCTCCCCGCCTGGGTTGTACACACCACCTTCTTCTGGTTCACCCACAGCCATTAACACTATTCTGTCAGCAGCTTTCTAGATATGAGGTTTTGCAACTGCCTTTAAATGGAAAAATGAAGTCCTTCCATTTGATTGTTTCAAACATCTGTCCACATCCTTGTACATTAACTATGAGGCCTAATAGAGCTTTTTGGTTTTGTATCATTTGTCTTAATTGTCAGAGTGGATTTATACATCTCAAGACAAAAACACTCAGTATGCTGCAACTCAGTATCCATCAAAAAAGAGAGTGTGTGCTTTTCTACTTGTATTTTCTTACAGAATAGATCTGTGGAGTGCAAGGGATTTGCCTCAATCTGCAGGATCAGGTGGCAGTGATAGAGTAAACAAAAGAATACACATAATAAAAATAATCTTTCTAACTTTTCATTGTTTCTGCTGTAAACAACATTAACTACAGTCTTTGGTGAGAGGTACAGTCTTCTGAGGAAGTAGGAGGGAAAGGAACCAAATTCAGCTGTGAGAAGAGAGATGATGGGGTTACCAAGACCTTGGTTACTCTTCATATTTTGACCAATCTGAAAGAGAGCTTTGAAGCACAAAGTTGCTGCTAAGCAACTAAGAAACTGAAAAGATTGGAATTCTTAAATGTTTATGAGAATGTCTTTTTTACCATATTATGTTGAGATCTCTGTTCTATGTCAAAATTAAAAATAAGTATTTACTACAAAAATCCATGTGTCTGTTTTCACAGATGCACCCTAGCAATTTTAAATCAATTTTTTCCATTTTATTAAGCTTTATTCAGTTTTGGGTTTATATATCTGTGTGATGGTTTTATCACGTTCTATATTTCATTTGACTGGAAGAATATAAAGCAAAACAGACCCATCTTTAAATTACAAAGATAGTTTATTAATACACACAAAAACAACAAAAAAAAGGGAAAAAACAACAACAACAACAAATGAAACTTCTAAAACATCTTTCTTTCTCTTTCTAAGTTTTTTACCTTTCTTCACTCAACATAAAAAGACATGACCTGCAACCTCAGCCAGTTTTACCATTTTAAAAATAACCTTTTATCAGTTCTTTTAGGAAAGGAGTCTCTCTGGGTTCTATATAGACATCCCATGCTCTACATCTGCGAGGATTTTAAAGGAACTCCTGCAAACTGCGAAATCCTACCCATTAGCAGCTCTCTCAACACTGCACATAGGCCATATTTGCTTATTGGGGTACTGTTTAAGGATGCCTCCTCTAGTATGACACAAAGATTCTCTTCTTCTATTTCCAAAATCATCTCAAGACCCAAAAACAAATTTCCTCTTTCTTTAGGAGCAAAAAGCTTCATATCACTTTTAACTAGAACCTTACATCCCCCCAAAAGCATTTATATGTTACAGGAAAAAAGCTAGTTCAGTCTCTATAGTTTACCAGAAATGTCCAGCCAAAATTAGGCCACTCCTTGTCCTTTTGCCTTAAAGTCCTTTTCACTCTCCCTTCACCGACTGTAGCTCCATGCTGTGTCTTTCTATTCGCTATATTTGTTCTTCTTCCGGAGAAAGATGATGTTTAGGAAAGTCCATCTGCTAACAACAAAGGGTTAAACTTTTCGGGCTGCCGGGCTGCCCACGTGGCTCTGCGGCGGGAAACTGAGTCGTTTAGAAGCCGTGCGCTGGTTTCTTCGGCTTGAAAAGAAGAGCAAGGGCGAAGGGGCACTCCGTCCGAGCTCTCTCTCCTCTCCATGCTGTTTGCTTCTCTGCGAGACAGCGGCTCCTAAAGCTCCGGCCCGACCCGGCCCGGCTCCACCAGCATCGGGGCCCGGCCCGGCCCGGCCGGCCCGCCACAGCCGCCCGGGGTGGGGGGGGCACCGAGGCCGGCCGGCCCGGCCGCTCCCTGTCCCCAGCCTGCCACACCGGAAGACAAAGAGGTCGCTCCTCTCCCCACCCAGCCTTTTTAAGCATTCCGCCAAAAGTCGCAGCTTGTCTTCTACTGGATAAATTGCTTGTCAATCAAAAAAACTGACCCCGATTGGAACAAAATCAGGCTTTTCCTAGCCTATGACAATATCCGCCTCTCGACTTTTGGCGAAATGCCCAAACTTATTATTAAAATTACATACAACTTTCATATACTAAAACAAACCATTGTACATTATGATAATTTACTATAATTTTACTTAACATATCAACTCTTGCTTTGCTTCTAAACTCTCCCAGTCAATTTATCAAATTTTCTTTTCTTGTCTGGCTTGCTAAATTAATGTGATGGGTTTTGGTTCGAATTTCCCGGCCAATTGCACCAATTATGTGATGGTTTTATCACGTTCTATATTTCATTTGACTGGAAGAATATAAAGCAAAACAGGCCCATCTTTAAATTACAAAGATAGTTTATTAATACACACAAAAACAACAAAAAAAGGGAAAAAACAACAACAACAACAAATGAAACTTCTAAAACATCTTTCTTTCTCTTTCTAAGTTTTTTACCTTTCTTCACTCAACATAAAAAGACATGACCTGCAACCTCAGCCAGTTTTACCATTTTAAAAATAACCTTTTATCAGTTCTTTTAGGAAAGGAGTCTCTCTGGGTTCTATATAGACATCCCATGCTCTACATCTGCGAGGATTTTAAAGGAACTCCTGCAAACTGCGAAATCCTACCCATTAGCAGCTCTCTCAACACTGCACATAGGCCATATTTGCTTATTGGAGTACTGTTTAAGGATACCTCCTCTAGTATGACACAAAGATTCTCTTCTTCTATTTCCAAAATCATCTCAAGACCCAAAAACAAATTTCCTCTTTCTTTAGGAGCAAAAAGCTTCATATCACTTTTAACTAGAACCTTACATCCCCCCAAAAGCATTTATATGTTACAGGAAAAAAGCTAGTTCAGTCTCTATAGTTTACCAGAAATGTCCAGCCAAAATTAGGCCACTCCTTGTCCTTTTGCCTTAAAGTCCTTTTCACTCTCCCTTCACTGACTGTAGCTCCATGCTGTGTCTTTCTATTCGCTATATTTGTTCTTCTTCCGGAGAAAGATGATGTTTAGGAAAGTCCATCTGCTAACAACAAAGGGTTAAACTTTTCGGGCTGCCGGGCTGCCCACGTGGCTCTGCGGCGGGAAACTGAGTCGTTTAGAAGCCGTGCGCTGGTTTCTTCGGCTTGAAAAGAAGAGCAAGGGCGAAGGGGCACTCCGTCCGAGCTCTCCCTCTTCTCCATGCTGCCTGCTTCTCTGCGAGACAGCGGCTCCTAAAGCTCCGGTCCGGCCCAGCCCGGCTCCAGCAGCATCGGGGCCCGGCCCGGCCCGGCCCGGCCCGCCGCAGCCGCCCGGGGTGGGGGGGCACCGAGGCCGGCCGGCCCCGGCGGCTCCCTGTCCCCAGCCTGCCACACCGGAAGACAAAGAGGTCGCTCCTCTCCCCACCCAGCCTTTTTAAGCATTTTGCCAAAAGTCGCAGCTTGTCTTCTACTGGATAAATTGCTTGTCAATCAAAAAAACTGACCCCGATTGGAACAAAATCAGGCTTTTCCTAGCCTATGACAATCTGATACAGGATTCTTCTCATTGGGGAAAAAATTATACTGTGTCAGCTTTTGTCAATACAAATAACTTACGCATTTTCACTGAATTCAGCTCTTTGCTGAATTAGAATCATGCCTTTGAAGGAACTGAACTACAGGAAAATTGCTCTATTTCTTTTCATTGGCAGGGCAAAAGCAGCTGAATGAAACAGCTCTGAAGCACTGCTCAACACAAAACAGAACCCATGAGCACAAGTGCATATAAGGAGATAACAGAGAGTTAATGGGTCCATGATACACAAGTACCCATGATTTAACAGTGCCTGGAGAAGTGAAATAGCAGCTCTAAGAGGTGTTCCTGCCCCTTCACTGCACTGGCAGACTGGAAGCAAAGAGTGCTGTCTTTGGTTGGCCATCACGTTTTACAGGCGTGGCCAAGTGACTCATTTTCTTCCTCTGTGTTTGGAGCTGCCTTGAGTGAACAGTGCTCTCCTGGGACATTGGTGGACTCTGGGGGCCTGGTGACTTCACTCTGAATTGTCTACACCAGGACCTAAAAAGGTTTCAGTCTTCCTGTAAAGTGAAGGTACAACATGAACTTGACAGCATACCTGCAACTTTGTTATAATATCCAGATGTCAACTCCTACCGCATGTTAAATGTGAGATGGCTTACTGTGAAAGAAAGCAATAAATGGTGACTTCTTTTTGCAAACCAAAGTGGTTATATATTAAAGATGGTAAAGCCACTTGAAATAAGCTCTCCACTGCTTTGCTGTAGAGTAAGAATTCATTTGTGGCAAATAACTATAGAATAGCTCTTGTTCACATCTACTCATGCCCTCTTTTGTAGAACTAATAAGCTCTAATCATTCTGTTATTTTAGAGATCTAAGTTTTAATTGGCATATGCTGTCTTGGCAATAAATTTTCATGTAGTGAATTACAGAGATGTAACTATACTAGAATTGTCCTGCTGATAGGAAAAGTTTCTTTTTGTTAGGTCAGACAACTATACTATCCCACCAGAAAAAACCTACTGGTAAAACACCTACCTATTATCCATCAGGTTGCAGATTTTGTTACCTTTTTCTTAAGAGCTTTCCCTAATCTAGATAATGTCAGAGCTAATAAAAGTGAGCTCATAAAAAACACCCAGATAAAGTGAACACTCTTTGAAATATTTTAAAGACTGAGGGGTGTTACAGATTGCTGGATCTGAGGCTAATGCAAGGTCAGCTCTCCCTTAATTTCTTTTGACTTGTTTCTTCCAGGAGAGGATATGATACTATTCTCACTTGACTCTCGCTTGCCAACAAGGAGATCCAGATAATCCTCAGGCTGCTGAGTCAATATGTGGTTATAGAGAAAAGCATTTCTCAAATATGAGAGATTGTATATCCACTGGGAAAGCTTTCTCAGACCTCTCTCAAGCAAAACAAAATTAAACTATTTCTCATAAGTCACATTTTATTAACCTCTAGCTGTTCTTGGTGCTCTCTTTACTTCTCTGTACCTTTCTTAATAATCCTACCAAGGCTGAACACAGACTTGTTCTTCAGGACTCACCAGCACATGTTTTCTGCAATAGCACAGTTTTTCCAGTCTTTCACAGAAGAGCCTCAATTTTTATCTGTTACACAGGTAAACCTCCATTTATATTAATGAAAATGATGATTCATTCCCAGCTACAGCTCTTTACATCTCTCTGTAATGAATTCCCCCTTGTTGTTTTTGAATCACTTAAGTACATCCAATTTGATTTGTGGTTTTGTATTCCAACAGGACTTGTAAGCCTTTGAAACTCAGTATCATCAGAAATAAGTATATCCCCCATTCTCTTTTTTAAGCCATCTGTTAACATATTGCTTAGTACAACAAAGGAACCACAGAATTACATGTTTTTTCCTTCTGTTACAAATTATGTATTGATTTTCAAAACTCACATATTCCATTTGTAAACTTACTATTATTATTATTATTTTTACCTAGAATTTCCACAGCATCTCTGGAGATCCAGCAGTTGCCGAGTAGGATTTCTTCAAGGTCACTTAGTTCATCAGGGATTTATCTCACAATGCAGGTTATACTCAATACCTCAATAGCTGTCAGATGGTTCATGTGTAATAAGCATAGCCTTCTCATATTTCTGATACCTTCAACCATGAATGCAACAGGGGAAAAAATAACAAGTCACGTTGTTAGCTGAAGTGTTTTGGTATGTTTCTAATGCCTTGGTGACAGCAAACTGCTAGACAGAATTAGATGTTTACTGTTTCACATACTACAACTGTCTGTATTTTGATGCTATTCATTATATGGCAAGTTTTGTTTGCATAAAAAGATACACACAGCCTACTGATCAGGTACTGTGTCATGTAATCAATATGAACTACCCCTCAGCCCAGAAAAAGTAACTCATAGAAGATCAAATAGGATCCTCCTGTGGAACAAATCCAGGAGAAGCATTTTTTTACCAAGTCATCGAAGGCAGGCATATGAATTGTCATATCCATTTCAGTTGCTGGACTCTGTGGCCCTAGCAAACACTCAAGCTTTTCAACCTTGGTATCCAGTGACTGACCTCATAGAAAGCCAGCAGTAGGTCAGAGAGGGGAACTGTGTCACCTTTGCAGTGTGAATGGCAGTTCATGCAGATTAGCCAGTTCTGGGGTCAGTCGGTCAGATTGGCTTGACTATGGTATGCATTACTAACTTGAAAGGAGCACTCTGATACTTTGTGGCATTTGGGATACAGAACATATCAGGACTTCAGTGCAAATGTATAAGAAATTACTTTTCTAAATAAGTTGTAGCATTTTCAAGTCGTAGTATCATACAAACTTCAGAGGTTATTAAAACATTCACATTTGCAGCACAATATACTTTATTATGATGCAAAATAACAGTAAGCAGCAAAGTAGTGTAGTGCTTGTCAAAAACTGTCTCCATATTATCTGAGGGTACTTTCTCTGCAAGTTTCCTCCATGTACAATTACTTAGTATCTTGTTTGCTTACAGAGTAAGTTGTGCAATGCCCTTTTGTTGCTAGAAAAAACAGAGAACGGTTTCTTGCTGTAAAGCAAGTTCCAGTTCATAAGTATCTGAATTTTTATGATACAGCTATCAAAAACTTGTTTTTCTGTCCAAAATTAATGGTCCAGTTAGTGAATATTTCTGCTACCAGTAGAAATGATTGTATCTACAATGCATTTAATTACATAATTCTTTAATGGTTTCACTAAAAGATGGTAGCTTTATTTCATGAACAAGATGTTTATTGTGGGACTTTGATACCTAGACTGAACCAAACAGTCATACTGTTCCATAATTTGAGCAGCACTGACTCAAACAACTAGATATAGTGAGGCAGGCCCAAAGAGAAGCTCTAACAACCCTAGATGCAAATGCAAAAGCCATTTCAAAGTGGATGACGTATATTATAACAATTCACCTAATCTGATATTACTTTGAGACATTAGGAATAAAACTCCACAGCAGTCCTCTTGCCTCGTCATGGCAGTTGGCTCTAAACTTCCCAAAGAAATCAGATGACTCTTAACATCAGTGGTTCTGACTTCCTTTTCACACAGTAATTATTAGAATGTGTTTTGGTAAATTCACATAATGCATGAGTCTTGAATTTCTAAAAATAAAATTAAACAGGAGCCTTTCCTAATGGCAGACAGGTTGTATTTGTCATGATCCAAAAAGGCATTTTTAATGCAGCACAGCTTATTACAGCCTGTTGAAATACTTCCTTTCCCTTTTCCCTTTCCCTTTCTACCATACAGGAAGCCAGAGGGAAAGCAAAATCCCACTGGTGGTAGGAATGAAGTCAGCCTTTGCCAACAGTTAAAATACATGGAAGGGTGGCAATGTGCAGAGAGCTATAAGACACCCAAACAGAACACTTTATGATTGCTCACATATTTACATGTGGTGTGGGCCTTAATAACTAAAGGCAATTTCTGAAGTGCTCAGGACGACAAAATGCAGAAATTGCTGAGAAATCTAGCAGCAGCATCTGGGCGAAACAGCTTACTCAGCTGGTTTCAAGCACTTTTTTTCCCCCTCCTCCAGGAAAAAGCCCTGAACTGAACAAGGTCTGATCTGGCAAAGGCAGTGCTGGAGTGCCCTCCGCTGGCACAGCTCAGGCAGGGGACACGGGCTTGCTCCTCCACGGTCTGAAGGGAAGGAGGCTGAAAGGAGGAGACTAAAATCTTAATATTTGGGCAAACGCTGAGAAAAATCCAGAGTGCTTGGATCAGGTGGATTTCTTGATCCTTCACTACTCATGTATGACAGAGCATGTGGAAGAGCAACTCTTAAAAACCTACTCACTGTTATTTTACATAGGCATGGGCAGAACATCTATCCTTTGTCTCCTTCAGTGTCTCTTTCATGTGAAATTCGATCTGGATCTCAGCTGGTCAGAAAATCCCTAGAAAAGGAAATAATGAAAGCAAGTTTTCTTGTATTATCAAAATTATGTTTAAAAGTAGATCATGAATGATAATGAATGGCTTTATAAATAGCCTATTGAAAGCAGAGAAGTCAAATTACTGAACTGCTTGTGCTCATACAGAGATCACAGTCAGAATCAGACAATGAGAAAATACAGAAAATATTTCCAAATAGTGAACAATAGCTTGTCTTTGCTAGGTACCAGCAGTGTCACAAAATTGTCTTCTGCTTCACATCAACCTATGCGTATTTCACTTAGGAAATGATACAGATACATAGCACAGGCTCCAGTGCATGAAACCATGAAACAAGGAGAGACAGAACTTGTCACCCAGCCTGTCATGCAGCTTCATTTGTCACTGCTCCTTTTCAGCACATTAATAAAATGTGCATTTGTGACTCATCGTATTGCATAATATTCTGTCATTAGCTATCATTGTCCCAAGTTTCCTCCTCAAAGCTGATCCAGTGGGATATTTCATCTCTTTCTCTTTTGTCTCCTCCCACCCTTTTACAGTGCCTGAGGATTACTCCTTTTGTTTATCAAGGAGTATACTACATTTGTGCCCCAAATCACTGAGTTTTGTTCTAGCAGTGTATGCTGTTGCTCCTGTTAGGAGACAAGTACTAAACAGCTTTAAATCCTACTTCAATAAATAAGAATTGCAGTGAGACAACTGAAAGGTTTGCCTTAAGTGCAAGCAATTCCTTGACATGGCATTCTTTCTTGCCATTCCTATATGTAATTAAATAAAAAGGAAAAATAAAACCAAGCAAACAAACAAATAAAAACCACACAGAAAGGAGTCCAGGCTCCAGAGAGGGACCTGGACAGGCTGGATCAGTGGGCCAAGGCCAATGGTATGCAGTTCAGCAAGGCCAACTGCTGGGTCCTGCACTTGGATCCCAGCAACTCCTTGCAGCATTAAGTGCTTGGGGAAGAGAGGTTGGAAAGATGCCTGGGGGAAAAGGACCTGGGGGTGCTGGTCAGCAGTGGCTAAACAAGATCCAGTGTGGGGGCAAGAAGGCCAATGGCATCCTGGCCTGCATCAGCAGTGGTGTGGCCAGCAGGACTGGAGCAGGGATTGTCCCACTGTACTCAGCACTGGTCAGGCTGCACCTCAAGTGCTGTGTCCAGCTCTGGGCCCCTCACTACAAGAAGGACACTGAGGTGCTGGGGCAAGTCCAGGGAAGGGCAAGGGAGCTGGGGAAGGGTCTGGGACACAAGTCCTGTGAGGAGCAGCTGAGGGAGCTGGAGGTGTTTAGCCTGGATAAGAGGAGGCTCAGGGGTGACCTTAGTGCTCCCTACAAGTGACTGGAAGGAGGGTGTAGCCAGGTGGGGTCTGCCTCTTCTACCAGGCAACAAGGGACATGATGAGGGGAAATGGCCTCAAGCACCAGAGGAGGTTTAGGTCGGCTAAAGGAAGAATTTCCTCACTGAAAGAGTGGTCAGGCATTGGAACAGGCTGTCCAGGGAAGTGGTGGAGTCACCATCCCTGGAAGCATTCCAAAAAGTGTAGTTGTGGCACGTGGGGACATGGTTTAGTGGTGGAGTTAGTAGTATTAAGGTGATGATTAGACTTGATCTGAGGTGTCTTTTCCAGCTTAAATGGTTCCATAATTCTATGATTTCATTATTTGAAATTTGTCTAATAAGAGACCTGTCTGGCATCCTCTGGAGGGCAGTTTCCAGAAGCATCCAAGACATCCCAACAGCAGGGAACAGCACACTCATAGCAGTGTAGTTAAATATAATAACAGAATCATGGAAGTCTCAAATTGGAAGGGATCCATAAGGATGAACAGGTTCAACTCCCACCTCCTTGCAGGATTACCTAGAAATAAACCATATGACTAGAAGTATCATCCAAAAGCTCCTTGAACTCTGACATGCTGGCTGTAACTGAGTAAAGAGAAAGAGACACCAGAAACTGAAAGAAGTCTATTGCAAAGGTCTCGTAACAAAGAATTCCACATAACAGCTAAGAAAATGAGGTGCTCTTAACAGATGTCTTGACTGCTCACCTTTTAAAAAGGAAAATCTGATTATACAAGTATCTGTAGGGGCATTTTGTATTACCAAGATGATTTTTGATTTAAAAACAGGTTATTATAAGTGATTTTTTCCTGTTGCTGCAAGGAAACTGATAATTGTTGTAAAATGTCCACAGAGAACCTGAACCCAAATCATATTTGATACATATGCAAATTTGAGTGGTTCTTGTGATGCCTTGGTGCACGCCTTAAGGCATCACTTGGATATGGCAAAGTAGGAACTTCCAGTCATGTTCTCACCATAAAAAACAGATTAGGTTTTACTTGTTAATTTTTTTTTTTTTTTTGAGATGGACCTGTCAGTGATTTGCTTTAATGGGATATATATGAAAAAGAAGGTTCCTTCTACAAATCAAACCACTGCTCTAATGCTATTTCTGGACCTGTAACTTCTCCATTTTATATCCCACTGTGAGAAACCATGGCACTTAATGAGAACTATGTATGAAATAGAATTAAATATATGTAGAACGAATGCCACATTTAAGCCTATTTCCTTGAGATGTCAGGAAAAAAATGTGTCTCTAAGAATAAATGTTGGTATTCAGTACGGAGCAAAGGGATAGATTTACCCGCCAAGCCTAAAGTGGAGTTATCTGTGAGCTTTTCTGTTAAGTCATTGAACACAGGAAAAGTGAGATCCCACCTTCTGATGCTTCAAAGCACAGACCACAACCAGAGCCAGTGTTTGTCTTCTTATTGTAACAGGGATTGGCAACAACATCTCAACTGTATTGTTTTACAACTTCTTTAGTGCTACATAGGTCTCTCTGCAGGTCAGTCAAAAAACATGCCTCACAGCATTATTAGCCACTAGAGGGAGGGAGGGAGGGAGGGAGGAAGGAAGGAAGGAAGGAAGGAAGGAAGGAAGGAAGGAAGGAAGGAAGTTGGTTGGTTCGTCCCATCGGGAGGAGCTTTGCGGCGGGCTGGAAGTGACCTCACTCCCGGGGCAGCTCCGGGATCCAGTCAGCGCTGGAGCACCGGCGGCCAGTGCGGCCGCGCCGTGCCAGCAGCCAATGGCAGGGGCGGCGCCGTTTGTTGTCGCCCCGTGAGGCGGCTGCGCCCTGGGCTCGGTGCCGCCGCCGCCGCCGCCGCAGGAGGGACCCGGGAGGCCCCAGGCCCCGGTAGCCGCTCGCCTCTCGCCGGCCCTGCAGCCCCCGCGGAGGGCGGGGAGATGCAGCCCCCGGGCGCTCAGCAGCCGCCGCTCTACGCGCCCAGCAGCGGGGACTTCACCTTCGTCTCCTCGGCGGACGCCGAAGGTGAGCGCGGGGCCGCGGGCAGGGCCGCGCTCGCTGTCCCGAGGCAAGGCTCGGCCGGGCCCCGGGGGAAGGGGCTCTTCCCGGGCCGCAGAGACAGGAGGGGCCTTCCTTGCCCTCCTGCCCGCCGCCCCCGCGGTTGGTGTCGTGGCTGGGGGCGGAGCGGGGTGGCCGAGGTGGCCGCTGCCCCGGGGCCGCTGCCGCGGGTGCGCCTCGCTGCGTGTCCGCGCCACGGGAGCAGCACCAGCGTGGCAAAGGCGGCCGTGCCGCTCCGCTTCCAGCTTCTCTGGAAACCGGAGCCGAGCTTGTTCCGGCTACGTGACACAGCCGTGACCGCTGTCACTGCCCGCTCCTCTGGCTCCCGTGTTGCTGTAAGCCCACTTTGTTGTCTTACCGGAGATTGTGTCGTATGTTGACGTTTGCTGTAATGTTGTGCCGAAGTGCCTGCGCCGTGTCTCACTGCAGCACTGTCATGAAGAAGCCGTGTATGTAATTTAGGGGGTGAAGTGTGGCCTGCTGCCAAACTGCTGCACAAATTGCAGTGGTGTACCAGCATGCCGTGAAGATGTGCCTTCAAACTTCAAAACTGAACGTACAGGAGTCAACATCATGCAAACTTACTTTCTTGGAGAATGATTTTTTGGTCTCTCCCCATTTAAATAGCAAGGATTCTACTTTCATGTATGTATTTAGTTACTCTTATAATTGTGGCTAGGGAATCGTATGAATCCTTACTCATGTGTCCCACCCTGGAAAGGAATTGCTGAAGTGGAGAAATTACTGTAGAATACCTGTTTTTTAGTGCACTTCGCAGTCCTTCTGAGAAGAAATACAAGACAACAATACAGTCGTGGCTCTGGGGCTTTTTTTTTGCTGGTTAGTTTTCATTTGGTTTTGTTTGTTTTTTCTTCTTCACCTTGGCCTGAAAAAGGATCCATGTACCTCTGAGCAGAAGCTCTCTGCTTCTTCCCTGGAAGTATTTGTTGGGCAATGCTGAACCCAATCCAGTAAAGCCAGCTTTCTGGTCGGTTGTGTTGAATCACACTTGGCTCCATGTTTTTTATGAACACACGCAAGATGTGATCTCCTGCCTGTTCAAGTGTAGTCCTGTCCTCAAAGTGCTGCATAGACCTATCCTCGCAAAGAAAAACACTAGCAAAATTAAACATATTGATATTTAAAAATTAAAATACTACACATTGCACTTTAATTTTTATGTGTTTCCCAAATCTCAGGCTGTATGAAAAAATAAAAATTAGCTGTTCTGTTTCCCCATCTTATTTCCGTGGGATGTAGGAGCTGTATGGAAGAAAGCTGGAGAGATGTTGACAATTAGGTCACTAGACACAGAAAGAGCAGACTGTTTATTGTTTTGCCTCTTGTACTGCATTTTCAAAATTAAGAGTCAAGACTGTTTTGAAAGCTGGTTTTCTACAATGCTTTGTTGAAATGAGGCATCTGAGAGACCTTGGTTTTGCTTCTGTGATGTTCAGCCTGAGACAGTAGCAGTGAAGGCACCCAGACTCTTGCTAGGAACCATCAGTGTCATCAGTTCTTGGCAGATTTTGCAGTGCCCAGATGACCCACAGTTAAAAGTCTCATTCAAAGCAGCCTGCAGAAGAGGAGGTGACCAATCCTTTTCCCCCTAGGTCTTGCAAAACAGACTTCAGATCACGTTAGTAGATTTTGTAATTCGAAAGTGTGGTTGCAGGTACTCATTGACTGCTAAAAGGAGTCTTGGTAAACACAACTTGTGCAGGAGTTTCCATGCCTCAGGACTGTTAGTGGTCCCTGAGAAAGGAGAAATACCCGGCTGCTTGGACTTCTTTGTTTGCTTCTTTTGACAGCTGCATTTATGCACTGTGTAGCAAGAACCTCTCCTTGCAAGAAAGTGTTATGTTGTAGCAGAAATAAGTATTTCGTAATGACATAAGGGTCCACAGTCAAGAGAAAGCTTCAGCTTGATGCCCAGGCATTAAGATTTTTCTTTTTTCCTCCCTCTGTAAACAGCAGAGGAAGGCTTTGCTTGAGTCTGGTGAGAATGATGTATGTGTGCTGGGACTGGGAAGAGCAAAGAGAAATTCCTGCTTTAAGTTACAGTGATCTTTACAAGAGTCCTGTGCAGATGGTGTTCCAAGAATCAAAGAAATGGATCATTAACTCTTACAATTATGAAATAGTTGAAAAGCATTTATGGAGAAGTTTGAATCTGAGTGGCCTAGCAAGCTGTTCTGGGAAGGAGAATTCTGTTGAATTAATTGCAATACTGAATGTTCAGTGAACACTTAAGACATGTTGGCTGAAGACATGGAGATTCTGTCACTGTGCAAATTTTACTATAAGACTGTAATATTTCCAGAGAGGATATTGCAAATGTAATCTACAAATATGACCTGATGTGCCTCTGTGAGTGTTTCAGAAGTGCTTGCTATAGTTAGGTGTTTTGGGAAATTTGTGCTGAGGAACTGTAATGTGTGAAAAACACACAACAGTGAAGAAGCAAAAAAAAAAAATAAAAAAAACCCAACCTCTCAATATATTTATAGTAAGCTTGTACAAAATATTTACACATTTCTGTTTGGATTTTTCCTTCTTGGCAGGATCCATGCTTAAAGGAATTCCATTCCTAAAGGAATAATTATTCTGTTCTTGTGTATCTTTCATCAAGTTGCTTAATTTATTTTCCTATACTACTTTCTATTTTCCATCTATATATAACTGAATAAAATGAGCAAAAAAAATTTATTGGCGATTTGGCCAAAACCAACCAGAATATAGAGAAATTGCTCTGTGTTTTGCTTAGTACTGTGGCAGAGAAAGATCACAGTATAGCAAATAGAACTTGTATTACCTCTTATTGTCTAGAGCCTAAGGATCTCTGGTAGCATTCTTTCTCTAACATTTTCAGCTGCATTGAAGGCAGGCTACAAATTAAAACATCTTCAAATGTTTTCCTTTTATGAAAAATTTGACATAAAAGCAGAGAGTGGTTTTGGCTGAAACAATGCCACTGTAAAAAAATGGGTGCCAAAAGAGGTAGAGTATGAGCAGAAAATAGTTATAAATAATCCACAATTTATAACATGATGAGACTCTGATTAGTGTTCTCCTTTTGTGCCTTTAAACACTTAATGATAAAGCAGAAATGGAAGCCTTTCTGTCATACCACAACACTGTGTCATAAAACAGGAGTCTCATCTAAAAGCTAAAACCTGGTATTTGAGACCTAACCCAATGTTGTCACTATTGCAATAAAACCACAAGTACATTTTCAAATTACGTATCTGTGAAAGTATAATTTTATTTTGTAGCTTTGAGTGTTTTATGGTGATGACCAACACATACAGCTTCATATGTTTGTTGTTTATCTTCCAGTACTTTTAAAATCAAATGGCTTTTGGCAAGACATAAAAAGTTCTATATTTTTCTCCCTTTTTCTTTAGATCTTAGTGGTTCCATAACAACTCCAGATGTTAAGCTAAATCTTGGAGGAGAATTCATCAAAGAATCTACTGCGACTACATTCCTAAGACAGAGAGGATATGGCTGGCTTCTGGAAGTGGAAGATGATGACCCAGAAGATAACAAGCCACTCTTGTATGTTGTAATTATTTTTGGATATCTATCTTTATTAGCTGTGTAGGGAAAACAAACAACTTGTAGTCTCTCATTGTCCCACAGCCTTGTACTGTGACTGGAATTCTGTTTGACAAATAACTTGACCAATGAGTGTTTTCTGGTGCAAGAATGGAAGCATTGTTTTTCATTATGGATTTTAATCTCCATAAATATAAAGCTTATATGGCTTTTCTACTTTTAACTGTTGGTCTTGTGTTGTTTTAAAGAACGTGAGACTGTATTCTTTGTATCTTTTGCATTCATGTTTCTTGATATTGTGAAAGAATCAAAGGCTAAGACAATCCTGTGGGAAGATTCCTATTAAGTCAATCTCAGTCATTTCTGTCAGTTATTCTGAAGCAAAAGCATTGTCAATCATGGTTGTTACAGTAGGAATGTTAGAACCAAGGTAGCACAGACTTCTTTATCTTTGAGGCTGCCTTGTACTATAAAGCTAGATTTAAAGGGTGCTAGTGCTGAAAGGCAATAATGTCCTTAAAACTGAAAGTCTCACATCCCTTGTTCTGTTCACAGAAACAGGGCTGCCTGAAGAAAGTTTGTATCTTAAGGTTACTACACTGTGAGTCAGGCAGCTTGGTCCTTGTTCTGCACTTAAGCAACTTCATTCTCAGTATCTCAGTGTTTTCCTCTGAATTAAACATAATGATGCTTGAAAAAATTGGAGTGAGAGAGAGTACTCTGGAGAACTCAGATGAGAGTGTTGGAAGACAGATGCCTGGAGAGCTTAATAATGACAGTGTTACTTGAGAACTGATTTAAAGTGTGCAGAAGTAGCTCCTTGTGTGAATAAGTCTGTTTTGTGAGCCTCTAACTTTTAATTTGGAAACAGACTGGTGTAGTGAGGTGACAACGTAGGAATTCTGACTTTAGTGTAATTTTGTTGTTTTGATTATTCCCAGAAACATGTGTCATAATGAATTCTTACAATCTGAATCCTATTAAGGATTGAAAGAACAGCAGCCTGCTAAGGGAAGTTCACCAACCCAGTGCTAGTGTGCAAATGTTTTGTTGAATAAAGTGAGATTATTTTTTTTTTACTTTCTCATTGGGCAGCCTTACTCCAGACACTTGTTTCCTGATACAGGTACCATCACTTTCAGGTGAGGTAGCTGTCAGCTTCCTGCAAAAGGCATTTTATTCTCATGAGAAACTGTCAGAAGACCTAGACAATGAGAAAGAATTATTTCCATGCAGCAAATATTTGTGTTACACAGTCTTCAGAGTAAAGTATAGGTCTGCTGCATCCTTTTTAGATAACTGGTGGCAAATAGATGTTTCTAGTCTATTCCTTAGATTCAGGGGTGGTTAAAGAACAATTTTTGTTACTTAGTCACCAGTTAGTAATACCACTTTTGAAGCAGCTTCAGTAATATTAATCCAAAAATTGCCTTGAGGGACTGAATTAGCAGTATTTGATTTTTTTTTTAAACAGAAGTTGTGGTGAATCACATCTTTGCATTTATTTCTCACTTCAGCTTTTGTGAAGAAAAAAAATCAAAGCCTTGGATAAAACCTTCATAAATGAACTTAGGATATAATTCTACATTTTTCTTCACTATGTTCTTAAATGTAGAGCAGTATATCTGCTGGAATTCTCTTGCAACTCTTTGGAGCTCCTCAGTCATGACTGAGGCTCTGCACATAAAGAAGTGGAATTGCCCATTACTTGGGAAGTCTGATTCCTTCCCCATTAGGCTAGTACAGTCAGGGCACCATGTACCAGCTGAGAGTCCTGGGCAGAAGAGTCTTCTGGCCAGTTTGTATCTGCTTGCAGAGAGTTTGTAACAGGAAGCAGAGAAGGCAATGAAAGAAGGGCACGATCTGTTGATACATATTGCTGCTAGTTCATTTCACCCATAGTGGAAACAAGCCAGAAATTAAGCAATACACATAAAGTGGTCTGTTGAAAACTACTGTTCTTGAAGGAAGCTAAGCTTCATTTTCTTTAAAAAAATTGGTTTTACGTGATGTACTTGGGATGGTATAAGATTAGTGAATGTAATGGTATTCTTGCAGAATTTGAAATAAAATATTTTCCTAGTGAGTGTGCTCATGGCAGACTGCTTGGCATAGGAATACACAGACATTCTTTATGTAAGCATGTCTTTGAGTTACAATGACACAAATGTGTCACATGTCCTAGTGTGCCCGAAAAACAAACCTCCTATCTTAATGCAGATTCTCAGGGTATCACACAATCATAGAATGGTTTGGGTTGGAAGCAACCTTAAAGATCATCCAGTTTCACCCCCCCTGTCTTGGGCAGGGACACCTTTAACCAGTCCAAGTTTCTCACAGCTCCATCCAGCCTGGTCTGGGTATGTTGTGTATGTTTTCTGTTCCCAGTCATGTAAGTTGTTTTTGAGTAATTAAATAAATCTAACTGTGTCCCAGCAGTTACAGAATGCAGCAAGAAGGTATGGTGTTGCTTTACTGTGGACAAACTGTTCTTTGCTAGTCGTGGCTTCAGAAAGCCTTGTGGCTGACAGGAGACTTGCTCTATAAACCTACTCTTTGCCCCTGTACTTATTTTTTTAGCTCTGTTTCATTACTGTGGTGTATACTAATGGTCACTTGCTTTACAATTTCAGGGAAGAACTCGACATTGATCTGAAGGATATTTACTACAAAATTCGATGCGTGTTGATGCCTATGCCATCTCTTGGGTTCAATAGGCAGGTAGTGAGAGACAATCCGGACTTTTGGGGTCCTCTGGCAGTTGTCCTCTTCTTCTCAATGATTTCATTATATGGACAGTTTAAGGTAGGTATAAATCTTCTGCCTAAAAAGAAATCCGAACTAAATTTGGGGACGTGATTGCTAAGCAATTTGCATTCTTACGTAGGCAGAAAGTCTTTTTTTCACATACTAATGTGGGGCATTTCAAGTGCTGTTTCTCAAGTTAATATGTAGAAAGGCAGCAGTTAGGAATGTATTAAATAGCCCACGGGTAAGTTAATCATGATGAAATGTCAGGTTTGTTTTTATATAGTAAAACAAAAGAAAGATGTGGTTTCTAGAGGAACCAGATTGATACTAATGGGTTTATAGTCATATTAGTGAATCTTTCCATTTTAATTATGACCTTTTGTTAACTTGCTTTTTATTACTAAAAAGTGTTAGCGAAAGCATTTGTTTGGATGCCATGAATTCTAATTTCCTGACAAATAAAGCTGCTTATTTAATTCATGCTCTATGACTGCTGTTATCTGGTATATTTAATCCTTATTAGTGACGTTTGCTATTTTGTCCTCCCTGCTCAGTTACAATCAAATAACTGTCCTCTGGTCAATAGACTTTTTCCATAATTCCTTTTGAGCTCCAGGGTGAAGAGGTACTCAGAGGCGTTGTGCATATTTAATTGACTTCCATAAACACTGTTAGCTTTTTTCTTTATGTTCTGATTAAAATAAACAAGTGTTATCATTTATAGTAACAATTTGAATGTAAGCCTAGGTGCTCCTGCCTTGGAAATCTTTATGACTAAGTGTGTGGTTACGGTTGTTTTAAATGTGACCAAGTATGGCAGTAAGCCATATGTAAAGCAGCAGAATGTGCTTATGCAAGGATTCTTGTGAATGGTGGGATAAAATCATTCCCTTTGGGACCTCTGGCTTCCATATGGTGTACCAACTGCTGACTAAGAACTCACTCTCAGTATCTTGTCTCTATGAGGCTTGAAGTGAGTAGGCTAAACCTCTTTATTGTTCAAGTCTTCTGGGTGGCCCACTCACCTGTCTCCTTGGCAAAGCCAGGACCATTCCTTGACCCTGTGACAGGTGAACCACCTCCTGCAGTTTGTGTACCTCCTGTACAGGAACACTGGGTCTAATGTTTCTTAGGAACAGTGGGTTTACCATATGGATGCAAGAGTGCTGTATGTGTGTGAGCAGGGAAAGCTAGCAGCCAGCAACAGGATGACTGACAGCAGCTGGACTAGACAAACCCAAAGGTGTGCTCTAAACTGGAGAGAGATGAGCATTTCTGCTCTAAGACTTTAATCTGGTCCTCTTCTTTTAGTCAGTGGAGGAAAACAGGAAGTAAAAGGAAGCTATGTGCTATTTTCACAAATAGCATAAAGCCACTATATTATTTTTAGTGCTGCTGTGATTTTTATTGGGTTTTTCCTGTTTCATGTAGAAAATGTGGAACTTTTAATTAAGCAAAGTACCGAACTGAGTACTGACTTAATTTTTTAAGTTCAGTCATTGTATGTTTGGAAATACAGGGACTGGACTTCGACTGTTGTTTCCTTCTAAAAAAGCCTTTCAGAAAGGAGAGCTTTACTTCTAGTCCTCCCAGTGGCTCAACACCAAAACCAGCTAAGTTAATTTGAAGGTTCTTTTAGGCCAGAAGATGATTTTAAGATTTCTTCTGTAGTTTAAGATCAGAACTATGAAAGAAGCAAGAAAAAAATATGACAGACTTGGTCCCAGGAATCTGAGGCTCTGTATTAAGTTGTCATCATCATCAAGTTCCACTGAGAGTTAAAGTCCTATGTCTTCTGAGCATTCCCAGTTTGAGTGAAGGATAAAGAGGCATCTTCATAAGCGAAAGAAGGAGAATTCCAACTCCTTGTATTGGTTGGGCTGACTTTTAAAAACTGTCTGAGCCCATATTTTGTAATAGGTGGGATATGAAGACATTTAGGTAGTTTTAACTCAACTTCCTATTCCTGTTACAATACTTAGAGAATACATTGCATGTGCATTCCTTGTACACCAAATTTACTATTAATGTGATTCTATAAATGTAACCTCTGAAGTTCATTTGCTAATTACACTGTGATACTAAACACTATTCTTGCCACAATTCAGAATTCACTTTTGCGTAATGAAATCCTTGACTGCCGTGCAAGCGATTATGGAAATGGATTTTCCTTTTTTGCAATGACAGTTACTCATATAAATGAATTATTCTTTATCTCCCAAGGTTGTTTCTTGGATCATAACTATTTGGATATTTGGATCCTTGACAATTTTTTTACTGGCCAGAGTTCTTGGAGGAGAAGTAAGTACCTATATGTGAAAAGGATGTAGAGGGAGGTAATGTAAAGTCTCTTGATGATGTTTTTCAGCAGTAGTTGGGTTTTCATAGTGCTTGGGTTTGGATCTTGTGGCCAGCTAAGAATGGATGCAGTTGCTAAGTATAAAGTCAACATTTCAGGTTTTCAGTCTCCAAAATGAAGTCTAAAATACAGAGATCATCACCTAGTCTCTTGGTGCAATGGGTTGTGTGCTTGGAAGTGATAAACAGTCTGGAAATTTGTGCTGTGAATCCCAGAAATTCTAACAGCTTCCTGTGGTCCAGAACTGAAGTCCATTCTTGAGGGAGAAATGCTTTCAAGGGTTTGATAACTGGACTAAATGGAGACCTTTTTTTTTTTTTTTTTAATGGGATGTTAACAGCAGTTAGATGTCCTTGTGTGTAAAGTATCTGCCAGTGTTTGTTTTCATCCCTGGCCTGATGCAGTTCAAACCCATTAAAGTATGAAAGCCAGGGCATCTTTCTCAACTGCAAAGCCAGATGGAGTTGTGGCCTGCATCCCTTCCTCCAGCTGCTTGCACCAGCAGGGTCAGAATAGTTTCTTGAGCTGTTTACAAACTGACTCATTAAGTGGTTCAAGTGTAAACAACAAAAAATGACTTAGGGCAAGGCCCACAGACAGCTGCAGTGGAACAGTCAGGAGGATAAAACATCTTAAAATGTATCTGCAGCATAAAATGTATTGAACTGTGTTATGAAGAACTAACTATTCAGTGCTGCTTGATTTTTATACTTGTACTATGGATATTGCATTAATGATGCACCAGTGTTGCTGAGGTCCTATGTTATTTACTTTAATTTTTTAAAATTTTCCTTTTAATCATAATTGCTAGAGTCTTCTTGTGTGAATGCTGTTTTGAAAGAAAGAGTTTTTATAAATGTGATTGCATAATATTTCTGCATTTCAGCACAATCCAGATGCCTTTAAATCAATCTGGTTTGTGGCTCAAAATGGGAAATTACCAGATGTATAAACTGGAGAAAAAGTATAGGTTTGCAGAGCGTGTCATGACGGATCATCATCCACAAGAAAATGCTTGCAAGATGCCACTGCTTTTCCTGTTACATCCGAGAAGCCTAGCTGTGCACAGGAACATTTCAGACCACTGCAGGGGAAAATCAGACATTTCCTTCTGAAGCTAAAAGTAGTTATGGGAGTACTTGGAACAGCTCTGTTCTAGATAGTCACAATAAATTGAAGCTGGAAATCAGGATTCTGTGCCTTACAGGGATCAATTTTTAAGTCTTTCACTGACAGCAAAAATGTTTGTGTGCTTTATGTATTTATTTATGTATCATGGATATGAGTATGTTAATGAAGAAAATTATGTCTTTGCTGCTTTTGACAACCAGGACTGCAGCTGGTCCTTGAGAGGTCTCTTGTAGTTCTATGCTCCTGGCTATCATATGTAAATGCTTCCTTTGAAAGTGATCATTTTACAGTGTTTTGGAAAAAAAAAAGACAACATATTTCTAACGTTACAGTTTAGCATAGAAAACCAATTTTTATACTAGCAAGCCTCCTTTAGCTGAAATTTCGTGAGTATAACACATTATAATTGTTACTCATAGTATTATAACAAGAACAAATTGTATTTGGTGATAGAGATTGAGTACTGCAAAGCTTATTTTTATGTGCTTGAAAATTTCAGGTTGCTTATGGCCAAGTTCTTGGTGTAATAGGATATTCCCTACTTCCCCTCATTGTCATAGCACCTGTACTTTTGGTGGTTGGATCATTTGAAGTTGTTTCTACCCTAATAAAAGTAAGTTCATATCATCTATTGAGAATTTAGTTATTTTTAAGTCACTTTCTTAACACTTCAAGTAATCTGCTCAGGCAAACATAATGATGTGTCAAAATTTTCAGAACTACAAAGTGAGCTCTGTGATCCTTTTGGTTAGCATGGTGAAAAGTGGATGGGGTTTTAAATGCTCCATTTGAGTGCTTGGGGATATACAGTGCTGTTGCTATAACAACACCTGTTGTTACTAGAGTAGCTTGTATTTAAGTATTTTGCTGTGCTCTAATAGTTGCATTACAAAAAAGATGGGATTCTCATTTTGAGGAGAGAATGCGTAATTAAACCTCAGAATGAAGAATCTGAAAAGAAGCTGTTCTCACCCTTCCCCCATTATCCAGATTATTTTTAGTCACTGCAGCATGAACATGACGTTAGTCATTGTTCTGAGACCTCCCCATAGTGGTAGCAGTACAAAGCTGTCCATACCCTTTGCAGAGAAGGTAAGGATTGTTCTGATTTGCAGATGGGGAATGTAAGGCACAAAGAATAACCTGCCTGATACCACCTGCTGCTGAACACCTTCTGTGGAACCAGCAACATTCCTTAAAAGATCCCAGAATGACATAATGCTCTTGAACACTTCCAGTACTCCTTAAAACCCTTTTAGATAGCCTTTGAAGTTACTGCTGAGCCTGGGAAGGTTAACTGATAAAATTCTGTTATGAGCTAAGCTGTACACTTTCTGGAGGTTTGTTCTGTTGATTTCATTATTTCTGTCCCTTTAGCTTGCTGGCAAACAGTAGAATTGGAGTACAACTAGAGTGTACGACAAGTAACAAAAGTGCTGTATTTGAGATTTGATAATCTGTGATTACTGACAAATGACAGTCAGAATGTCAATCATTAACTTGCCAGTTAACTAATATATAACTTCAAAATAAATATACGTTCATGAAACCTCTGTTACTTGATTACTACTAACAGCCTTACATTAGCTTTGGGGTGAATCTCCACAAGGTTCTTCTCTTTGCACCACTCGTATGAAAATGCATTACAAGCCCCAAATGGCCAAAACTTCTTGGGCTGTGACAAGTACTACTTCTTGTGGCTGGCTCTGTGTTGTACTGAGAGAAGTGATTTTTACTGTGGTATTTGGAGAGACTTTCTTGTGGTGTCAGCTAAGACTGTTCATCTTTCTTTTTCAGTTGTTTGGAGTCTTTTGGGCTGCATACAGTGCTGCATCATTACTAGTTGGAGAAGAATTCAAGACCAAGAAACCCCTTCTAATTTATCCAATCTTTTTATTATACATTTATTTTCTGTCCTTGTATACTGGGGTGTGATCTAGTGTAAGATGTGGCCAGAAACTATATTTCAGTCACTTGCAGACTGAGAGTGTGTAAGATTTAAGAAGGCTGGAGATAATACAAGTAACTGTTTTGTATCCAGTTGTTGAGATGTTTTAAGATGGAAGAGCCTATTTGTGTATATTATTTAATGAAGCAATTGTAGCTATATAGATTTGTATCAAAGTTCTAGGTTTGTTTAAGACTCTTCAGATTTTAATGAACAAAATAAAGGAACCTTGTGTTTTATAACAAGCGTAGCAAAACTGCAACTCAATACCTGTGCCAAAAGCACTGGGACCAGATTACTATATTCAAGAATTAAAAATGAGAAGTTAACTGTTAACAATCTCAAAGTGCAATTTTTCTTTTGAGCTTAAACACAGCTGGCTTTTTTGGCACAGCAAATTCTGTAGATAATATATATTTATGAAACAGTCCTGATTGTTCACAGAATAGTCTGTATAATCAAGACAAGAAGATACTACTTTTAATTTAGTGCCTCAATTACTGTGATTTGGCTGTTGAGTTTTTATAAATTCCAATTTGTTTTCAAAACATGTATATACTGTGTATTTTGTATCTATGGCTTGTGCGTACCGTAAATACTCCTTGGTTAAGGATGTATATTGGGTTTTTAAAAATTGAAGATACAAGTATTTGAAGTTTTCATTTACTATCTCTGACCAAAGGAGCAAGATATTTACTGTGTGACATAATTAATTAAAGTGCATATTTAGAGAATCAAATTATTTTACTTCAAAGTATAAATTTACAGAGAAATGGGTGAACACCTTTCTCAGCTCCAGTGCTGGCCTAATGTTGGAGAAAAAAAAAAGATGATCTATCAAATTTGTGTGATCTTTAAACAATGTTATTTTATGATGACAAAATAAAAATACTGCTTCCCTAACTATGTTTTACAACATCTTGCTCTGTTTTGCTTTTAATAGCATGGTATTTAACATGCATCCTTTTTTTGTTTTGTTTTGGTTTTGTTTTTTTTTACCAATACTGTTAATCCCTTGTAAAGAGAAATAAGAAAGATTTGGAAGGCCAGATTCTCCCTCCACTAAACAAGGCAGAGTTACAGCCTTAGTAACAGTTAGAGTCTTGCTAATTTTGACTTTCCAAGGATTATGTAATAATGTGATGACATGTTAAATATTTCCTGTGTAGTGTGTTGATTGCTTATGTAATGGTCCTTATGGTAATACTTCTTCACAAGGGAAGTCCACTGAAGTTCACTTTGTATGGTACTAACATAGGCATTTGCAATCTTCAGGATTTAGTATCAACAAATAGCTCTGAAGGTTTGGGGGTTTTTATTCTGGCAACAGAAGAAAAACATTTCCCGTTCCTCTCCCCACCTCCCTTTTCTTTTTAATGCTACAAATAAAAATCAGCCATGACAGGGTAATAGCAAGGGCTGTCTTGGATCCCTGATGGACATATTTCCATATCAGAACTGTAGTTGTTCAGCTTTTTAGACTGTATAACTAGCCAGCTTGGTAACTTATTTTTACCAGTCATTACTGATGCAAAATACATAATTAAATTCCAGCTCTCCCCCAAACCTTTAGCTTATTCAGTCTGCTTTCCTGGCTGATGCTTGTGTTGGTTTTAAACAGAACCACTTGAAGTCAGTGCTGGAAATAAATTGTAGTGTTAATACTTGACTTTTTAATATAAAAAACCAGAAAAATTGGTGGAGTGATTGACTTTTCACCTGATTTTTGATTTCTGAATGTGTTATGGTGAAATTAATGCAAAGTGGTACTAAATCAATTAATACCAGCAGCAGCTAATTTCTTACCTGCAAGTGTTTTGAGAGCATTCATCCACATTCTAAAAAAAAAAAAAAAAAAAAAAAAAAAAAAAAAAAAAAAAAAGCATATTAGCTTTGGAATCTTGCATGATAATCTGGTCTTATCTCTTTTTTTTCATGACTTACTTTTTTTAACAGGAGTATCCAGCATATTATTACTAGACTCCACCCAGCCCCTGTGAATACATTTAACTTCTGTCCCCACAAAGGTGAAGGGCAAGAACACATTTAGGTTACTAGGCTGTCTGACAGCTTTAAGCTTAGTTCCTCTTTGCATAGTTGTTCATGAGGTGTTCTGTGCATCTGAACTATGAGTATTGAAAGGCTGCAAGAATGTTCTATTGCATCTCCAAATACCTTCCCTTTCCAGTAATGTTCTGTGAAATTTCTAGTTGGAATTTTAACTGTTCCTTTCCACAGACTGGGCACATGTGTAATATGCAATGTAGATATGCACTTAACATAGTACATGTTTTGTACCCAATTGCAGATTTGCACCTTTTAATCTTAGTATCTCTAGGGTCACTTTTTGCATATGTTGTGCAAGAAACATACAAACAGCTCTCAAATGATTCTGATAGTTTGTAATGACTTTGCATTCAACAAACTCATATTTTTAGATGAGGTATGTGTGTAAATACAAGATGTATTTTATAAAAATTTTGAATTAAACTTGTTTACAGAATGTATGAAGCTCATTTATATTTACTGACTTAATAGTGAATAATTAATATTGACAAATTAAGACACATCCATGTTTTCCTGTGCCTGCCACCAATATATTGATGCTATACGTCACGGCAATAGCTTTAAGGCTATAAATAAGTTTTTGTGATAATCAACATTTACCAACATACTTCAAATTGTCAAAACTGGAAAATTAAGACCACATCCATCTAGCAAAAAATTGCCTTTTTAAGATGCAACACCTCATTTTGGAGTGGTGAAATGGGTATCACACCTTGGTAAGACACATTTTGAGTGATCTCTAGAGAGCAGCTAGACATGTATATCTTGTTTCCTCTTCTACCCATCAGACATACTCTGCTGTTCGTCAGAAAAATTATACTTACTTAAAAGTTGATGAAGTCAATTGTTGAGACAACATACAGCTTAAGATCTGCTGTTAATTTTCTCATTATCCTTACGGGTGTTTTGCTTCAAATACTACAGCAAGCTTAAAAGCTGCTCATTTTGCTCTCAGGACAATTTTGATTAGCCTGGGTGGCACACATAATCCATGTGGGTTTGGTTTGGTTTCCTTATTTTTTCTTCACACACTATCTCTTTAAAAATTTCCCTGCTAGAGCAGCCTGTGCTAATTTGGGTCCTTCTAATAAAAATATTCGGTAGAAAATTTGTGCTTTAAAATTAGCTTTAAGACCATCAGTAGCCTAAAAGCTTTGTGACTTAGATCAAATAAAGCCTGTGGCAGATAAAGTAACGTGTACAGGTAAGCTGAGCTATACAAACTGAATTGGTGTTCTAGTGGGCGAAAAGGGAAAAGCTCAACAAAACACAAAATTTTTATTAAACTCAAGTAATTTTTGAGGCACTGCTTCAGAGCAGAATGCTGTCGTGGGTGCAATGGCTCCGTGCTCCCGGCCCGGAGCCAGGGACACCCTTTCCAAGGGCAGTGGGGCAGAGGCATCGTGGCTTTGTCCCTCCGTACCAGCGCTCCGGCCACTGACACCGGGCCCCTCTCGCACACTCGGGGTCAAAACCACAACCACTGCGGGAGCCGGGGTATGAAACACCAATACCCGCTTCGCTTTTCCCGAGGCGGGGGGTGGCGAAGGCGCTCGCCCGCTTAGGACCCAGGTTTTATCCGAAGCAGTAACGACACGGCAGCGGCGAGGGCGGGGATCCCTGCGGGCCGGGATGGCCGCGGGCGCGGAGCCAGCGCTGCGTGGGCCGGGTGGGTGGTGCGCAGGCGCGCGCGCGCGCAGCGCGGCCCCGCCCCCGGCCCGCCCCGCCCCTCGCGGAGCGGCCCCCTCGCCCCCGCCCCCCGCCGGGCCGCGGCCGCTCGGTTCCGCATCCGGCGCGGCTGTGTCACTTCCCGCTCACGCGGGCGCTCTCCCTTTCCCCCTCTCCCCGGACCCGGATGGTGACTGGCGGCGGCGGCTCCAGGGACTGTCAGTGAGCGGCTCTCCGCGGGCCTCTTGTCCTGAGGGCGGCGGCGGCGGCGGCCGCGAAGATGGCTGCGGCGGCCTCCTGCTCCTCGGCGGCGGCGGCGGCGGGGCCCGGTCCCGGTCCGGGCTCCTGCGAGTGGCTGCTGCTGCGGGACGGCTGCCTGCGCTGCGACGCCGACGGGCTCTGCAGCCTGTGCTACCACCCGGCGCTCAACGCCATCCTGGCCGTGACCGCGCGCGGCGCCATCAAAGTCATCGACGGCACCTCGGGGGCCACGCTGCAGGCGTCGGCGCTGGGCGGTGAGCGGGGAGCGGGGCCGGGGCCGAACAGGTGTCGTGGCGGGCCGGGGAGCCTCGGGAAGGAGCGGCCGGGCTCGGCTCGGGCCCTGCATGCCGGAGGATCCCCCCGGCTTCTTGTCACCCCTTTTTCTTTTTCTGGCCTGAACGGCCTCCCTGCACAGGGAGGCGGTGGAGTCACCGTCCCTGGAGATGTTTAAGGAGAGCCTGGACGCGGCACTAGTGCCGTGGTCTAGTTGACATGGTGGTGTTTGGTTGTGGGCTGGACTCGGTGAATCTCAGAGGTCTTTTCCAACCGGAGCCTGTGGTTGGTTCTGTGTTCCTGCTCTTTGGGGCAGAGATACTTAATGTAGATAGCGACGAAGCGTTTTACTTCTGTAAAACATATTGGCATGGTTGCTGAAAGATTAAGTGGGGATGGAAGGCTGTGGTGTATAGGGTTGTATTTTTTAATTTTGCTTTTGCAGGTGGTGTTGTGGATCACGTAACGTTGAACCTTCCAAAGATTAGAAGCAGCATGTTGGGCAGGGCAAGCATAGTTCTAGTTCTTATTGATATGTGATACTGTAATAATTTATTTATTGAGCCTTATTCTGTTTTCTTAAGAAGGTGTACTTCTTTAAAGTGTCATTTGTCTTGTGGCTTAAAACGATTTAAGATCAGAATCCTTTATGAAGTTATTTGGTGATATGTTTTTGTATGTGTTTGAGTAGTTCTTCAGGCTGTTGACTATCTTGACCGTCTCTGGTGGTAGTAACCATATCCCTGCTATTATGTTCAGGAGGCATGACTGTGTACTGGCTTTGCAGAGGCTTAGACTGTAGCATCTCCATAAGTTGCTATGAAGCAACTTTTTTTGTTGACCATTGGTGTTTTTGCACTGTAGAAAAGGATCCATATGTCATTCAAAGCTTTTGTTCCTTATTCATTAACAGCTTTTAAACTGTGTCACTTGTGAGAATATTGGCGGTGGTGGTGGGTAGGGTTATTTGTCTCCCTGTGAGTCCAGCCCTTGGAATAGAACGATAGGCTTCTTACCAGTTCGTGCTTCTCCTTACAGCTGTGCGTTGCTAACAAGATGTTGCTTTGCTGAGTGCTGGTGGTGAAAGGTTGTTTGCTGCCTGAACGTGGTACAGTAATGCCAAGAACTGCATGGGAATGCCATAGCCCAGGCAATATGTACACTTTCACCTTGAAAACCAGTAACTACATTGCAATGTCACACTGAAGAGAGCAGGACAAAAATTGCTGATTTCCTTTCATAACGCAAAGTTGGTTCATTGTATGTAAAGGTTAAGCATTTGGGGCAATTGAAAAAAAGAAAAGTTTTGTGGAATTATTAAGAAGGTGCCAGCTGCTTTTGTTGTCAGTTGCTTGCATGGAGAATGAGGCTCTTGTGTGATGTTTCTTGCATTGTTCAGGATTCAGATCACTCTGCTTCTATAATTCCCTTCTACCATGCTGTCCCCTGAAGTGCTTTTTTTATTAATAACTTTGTTTCTTTTCTTCAGGCTATTGCAGGAATTTTAAAATTGCTTTTAAGTTGTGGATGAAAAGGGGATAAATAGAGGACTTAATTTGTAATTGGCTGCCTGTGTAGGAGATGTTTAATTCTCAGATACAGAAAAGGAAGTGAACTGTAAATCAAAGTGATTCTCCACTTCTGCTGTGATAGAATCCTTGCAAAGGATTTGACTCAGTATTCAAAATGCTAATGGCAATTCTCCCCTAAATAGTAACTATTTGAAAATAACATATTGCTTTGCTTCTGTTACGTACATTCAATCATGTATACTTCCTTAAGTGTCAGTCTTCTCTGTGACAGCATGCCTGTAAAAGATGAGTTCTACTCCTCCTCACATAAAACAACAGAATTGCTTGCAATCTACCCAATTTTTTTCTGTGCAGTAGAGCTGATGATTATATTACTGGGAAAAAAAGAGATAACCTTAGCTTAGTTTGAAGAAACTTTAGATGAATTTTCTGAGATTCAGACTGGCATGCCTGTCAGAAATCTGGTTCATCTCAGTGGTTGGTGTCTGTTGTGGCTATTAGCAATCCTGTTCACTCTTTTTCTCTCTCTCTTTCCTCCCATCTTTGGGAGGAGAAGGAGAAGGGAGTTTAGCTGCTCTCTGATGTCTGCCTGCAGTGTACAGTGTGAGCCCTTTTAATGTAGGATAGTAGTAGCTGGACACTCCGACCTGTAGACCAATTCTGTCCATACTCCCTCCCCTGCCATAAATGACAGGTCAAAGGATATTGTTGCTTCAGGGACTTCTGGTACTATAACTAAAAATAGAGTCTCTAGGAATTAAAACTGCTTCTCCTGGGAGACTGCTTGTCCTCCTTGGTAATTGAGGCTGCAGGTCTTCTGCCTTGCCAAAAGATTTACGTTGGACAGAAATGCTGTTGCTTGTTACCCAAAGAAAAACAAAATGTAGCAGACCTCTTTCTAGAAAGGAGAGCAAAGAAAAGATTCTCCTATCAAGGCAGGATAGGGGAGGAAAAGAAACACCACCAATCCTCAGTGTGTTTTGTATTTGCAGTCACAGTTCACTGCGGAAATATATATTAAGCTTTGAGCTCATTCTCTGTGAAAAGATTGAACCTGTGGAATGCTGAATGTGGTAAAGCAGTGGAGGCTGCCTTCATTAGAATAGAAATGCAGATTGCTCTTTGGTGTGTAAAAGAGCAAGGCAGAAGATTCACAGCCAGGAGACAGTTCAGTTATAGATTGGGTCCAGACATTAGGATGTGGTCTGTGTGCTTCAGTTCCTCACGTGAACTTCATTGATCTATTGTATGTGTATCCAGGAATTGTTCTTCTGAGCCTAGTCTGTAGGAATTCAGTGTGGATAGTTATACCATGTTGAATCTTCAGCAGCTCTGTCTCTTGCAAGTGTGTAATCATTTTTAATCTGTTTCCGGTATGAGCCCTATAGGCCTGTTCAAGAGAACCAGGTGATCATTTGCAACAGCCCAGAGCGTGGTAGTGCATAGAAGTAGGGGGAAATCAGGTGACACTAACATTAAGCTCTGTCTTACCTGGTCACAAGGTTGTCCTTTTTATTCTGTCAAGACTTGCATGCACACTGAGCATTTCAGAGAATCACAGTGGGAGTGCAAGGAAGATTCTTGTGATTTGTGGATGTTCTGTTTCTGTTTATTCGCCTGTAGTGGTTAGTCAGGACGGGTTTTGAATCTGTCACGCAAGTCTATCAAGTACTTTATTTTCCCTCTTAGACATTTAAATATTTCTGTGGTTTCAGTTTCAAGTTGAACACTGGTAGCCAAAAAAGCATAAATGAGTAATCTTCAAATGCAGCACTGAAGATGAGCCTTTTCCTCAGCCTCAAAAGAAGCAAACCAAAACAGCAAGACAAAAAACCCCTGAAGAATCTAAACAAACTTCCAGTTTAGTCTTGAGTGACTCTCCTAGTGTTCGTAGAGGTGTTTGATTTATCAGTCCCTTCTATTTACAAATAAAGTAAGAAAACTGCCTGAACTGGGAGAGTTCTCTGTAACTCCCAGAGAAGCCTGGGCAAGATTAAAATAAGAAAGTAAATGTACCATCAGATGGACAGTGACCATCTTGAATGTTCCAGCAGGTATGTCTAGATTGATGTAGCAGTAACTTCAGAGCTTTGTTTGCTAAAATGCACAGTCTTTTGTAGCTAAGGCTGCCTGAGTTACTCTAAAGGCCGTAACAGGAATCAAAATATAGACTTCTGAATCTGTACAGGGAAGGATCTGTTCATGGTACACACATACCAGTTCCTGCAGGGGAAACAGAGCTTCTGCCTTATCATCAGAGGCCCTCAAGGGCTGTTCCTCCATCAGAAGAATTTAGAAGCAAATAGATCCCAGCCCAGGAGGCTCACCTGTGCCAGCAAGTTCAACACCATTACCTGTCAGAGTCTCTTTCAGGAAGTCTTGTTTTTCTTCAGCTGTCTAACTTCAAATTATGGTGCCTTGGAAACCTCTCAAGGGGTATCCAGCTGTGTTTCTTTCTAATTCTTTTCCATGTGATGCAGAAGGCAAAACAAGAGGAAAAGATTCTCTTTTGAAACTTGAAAGTTTAGTATATAGAGGGAATTTACACTTAGAATAATCTTTAGGAAGAAACTGTTGGGATACTCTGTCATCCAATTCTACACTTGGTTTATTTGAAGACACCATCAACAGTTTCAACTGTTTGAAGCTCACTGGTAATGCTGCTCAAGTTTTCCTTCATTCCTCAAAATTGGGGCAAGTTTCTTCTATCTTCTTGTTTCTTGTGTTCTTTTGTTCCATTATGAAACAAGGATAATAATGATGATGATAGTGATGAAGCCCCTTGCTCTTAACACAGAATTTCTCATCACATAGGGAATATTGTCAAGTCTAGTGATGTGCTACAACCCGCCTTGCATTTGAGCATACTTGGGTGATGGCTAATCTGGGTGAAAAACTTTTTTTAAAGAGATCATTTCATTTATTTATGTGATCTTAAGATCGTTCATGAGGTGCCTTAAGCATTTGAGAAAACAGGAGAATTGTTAGATTTGTGTTCAGTGTTTTATACTAGCAAAGGAGCTAGTGAGCTCCATTTGTCTGCTAGCTTAATCAGAGTATGTCAGATACCCCTTCTTACTTGCCAAGCATCTTGCCAGACTGTCAGAATGCTGTTAATTGATATTTCCAGGCTCTGTTGAAGCACATCTGGATTACCTTCTGCAGAAGCTACAATAGAGTAAAATCAGAGATCTTTTCTTATCACATAGTTTTAAAGGGATGTTTGCATGTGCATGTTTCATGCAGGGATTCAGAAGTTATAACAGGCAGCAGTGCAGGCATGTGTTATGTTGCCAGGCATGATCACACAACATTTTTTCATTTTATTGACGGATCATTCATATCTGGACTGATGGATTCATGGCTGTCACTGCAACAGCAGTGCAGTATTATTAAAGGTTGCAGAATGCTTTTATGTCAGATAATCTGAAATTTCCTAGATCTCTGCATATGGACTTTGAAAAAGGTCTTCTGCAGGAAGATGAATCCTGAAATGTTTCTTAGTGACCTGAAGAGGAAACATTGTGCTGAGATTTGTGTCAGGGATTTGAACTTTGACTTCCTGCCCTAATTGTCTCACAGGTAGTTAGAACATTTCTCACTGATATGAAGGTTTCTCAGGCAAAAAACTGACTTTAATTTCAGTGCTGATTATTATCCAGCTTTGATTAAGACAGCTTTTATTATGCCTATATGATAAACCCTTCAGCTCAGCTCCCAGTTATATTGTGTAAGATACAGAAGAAACTTGGTAGAAATATATTCTGACAGATAACTGATAATTCAAGTCCAGAACATTATGGAAAAAAGCAGGTGTATCTCTGTTGGACTTGAAGTAATGACAACATGGAGAAGGCATTTACTGGTTACCCAGCCTAGTGATCTTTAAAAGCCTGATCTTTTACTATTTTGAACATGCTGGTGATCAGTGGTTTGGATCTAGCATACTCTCCTGTCCTGTAGTTGGTCCTTTCTGGCAGCCCATCATAGTGTTAGCTGGCCCAGTAGAACCACTTTCTGAGTCTTCAGTTACATAGTTTGTAACTGTGTTTCTATGGTTGCTGTTGCACTGGTATCCATAACTTAAGTGAAATAGAATGTCTGAAGTTTTATAAGACAGATTATAAGAAAAATCTGTCCTAGATGAAGATTCACCTTAATGCTTTTTAAATAATGATTAGGTCTGATTTTTTGGTATGGTGTTGATCTGTTATTTCAGGTTTTCTTTCCAAGTTACTTTCAAATCAGGAAACAAAACTGTCCATCCTTGGTTTTACAAGTATTCTTTAGTTTTTCCTGAACAGTATGACATATTTGAAAAATATTTCTTGGATTGCCTTGAAGATGGAGATGAGAGGCTTGCAATCATGTGGACTAATGGACAACTTTTGAATCAGACTGTCCCAGGTCATGTTGTGAGATAGCTTGTTGCATGTTGTCTGTTCCAGTGGGATCGGTAACTTTTCACAATTTTTTAAAAATTTGTAAATAAAGAATTTACACATGGGTCAATTCACTTTCCTGATGGTTCTTAAGTGATGCCACAGTATTGCTTTCTGCTGTTAGAAAGCTGACCTTTAAATAGTTAATGCTCTCTTAATTGCACTGACTGCTTGCAGTCACCAGATGAGTGCTTGCCCCCGAGTAGAAGTTTCAAGAAATAACAGCTATTGGCCTGAATTCTTTCATCTGTGAAATACAGATGAATACTAACACTTGCTGCCTTGTCTTTGGGAAGAGTATCAAGATTTGTTAAGGACCAAGGGTATGCTGCTACTGAAAAAGTAGACAGGAAGTCTGCAGAACATTATTTTGGAGGTTCCTGTGCATGTTGGGAAAGAGCACTCCACAGATAAGGATGATAGTCAGCAAACATGGTGCATGAATTTAAAAGTGTAAAATTACGGAAATAATAACTTATCTGTCACATCAAAATAAACACTGTTATATTTAACATTTTCTTTAGCTATTTGCTAGGACCATTCACTGAGTATTGGTAGCTTTTTAATGTGCAACTTAAGACAGAATTTGCTTAAGTTGTCTTGAGAATTGGTAGCAGTAGTGAAAACAAACCCAATCCAATCACAAGTGCTGGTTAATGAAGGCTTGTGTAGCTACAGTCGGTCAGCAGTTCTTCAGTCCCCTGTGCAGTCTGGGGAGGGAAAGCTGTTTGATCCACTGCACTTCCCTGATCTGACTGAGCATGGCACACTCAGGATCTCATCACTGCATTTGGCAGGTGTAGGAGAACTCTTTGGTAAACTCTTGTTTACTGGGCAACAGGCGACAAAGATTAGTGAAAAACTCCGTATTGAAAGGAAGAGCTGGGAGGGTGAGGGGTGGCACTGAGAGCTACATGGAGTGCCCAAATGACAATGGGGAAAGGATTAGTAGGAAGCTAAAAGGAAGTAGGAAGCTGAGAAGATGGCACTGAAGACTGGAAATATAGTGTTTAATTGGAGAATAAGAGGGCAGTGTGGTTAATGTGGAGAAATAGTGGGGTAGACATAGCTGACCTGTCTTCTGCGGGATCCTAGATTTATGTTGTGATATAAATGATGACATGTAACACTGCTTGTTAAAATTCCCTTTGTAGTGGATTTTTCTTGTTCAGTGTGCTATAGCTTTTGTGAGTCAGAAGTCGCAAGACCAGCATTTTTCAACAAATAATCTCAGATTCCCTCCTCATGCCATAAGGAGAAAGGAAAAAGTCCTTATTGTGAATTTGTGGAAGAACTGGCTTCCCAATACCTACAGAAGGCACCTGGCAAGTCCAGGCCTAAGGTAGCTTTTCTGAGTGTCCCACTTTAGTGACAGAACTCAGGTTTAACTTATGTGATCACCATGTTCAAATATTCTGATTCGGCAAATAAATGTTTAAAAGGTACAAGGCCTTTTAATTTTGCTGGCTTTTCTGAAGAATTTGAAAAGGCATCTTAAAGAATCGTTTCACTTCTGGATATAACTTATACGTGCATGAATCTAGTCTGTTCTACTTCAGCTTCTCTATGCAGAAATAGTTATTAGGAGAATATCAGAACGCATTTAATAAACTTGAAATACTCATAAGCATTTAGTGGCATTGTAGCCTGGTGTACTGGGGTCTGAATTAACTCATAATGCCAGAATGAGAACTTGGAGTTGTACTAGGAATATGAAATACCATCTGAATGCTCAGTTGTTACCATATAAGCCAATGCCAGAGAAGTTGTCAAGAACTCCTCTGATTATATGTCCTTTTTCAATGTCTGTATGTGCCGCATTTCCATCTCAAGAAGAGTGTAACAGAACTACAAACTTAAGGTGTGGAATGGTTTATGTGTGTGAAACAGTATTCAGTCTGAAGAAGGTGATGGGGATGATTTGGAATGTGGAGTTAAGAGTGTGTGAAAAAATGAAAATTGGGACTTGATTATTCAAGTACAGGAGCTAAGGGCTTCAAAAGAAGTAATTATGAGGAACAGTAAAATATGGAGCTCCTGGTTACAGGGCATTGTGGATGCTCTATGTTTTTGGAATTACAGCAGTATTGGACAAAGTGATCGAGGGAAAACCTGTCAAAGGTCATTATAATAATCAAAATCCCTTTTGAGTCAGAAGGTCCCTAAGCTCAGATTGGCTGGGGCTGAAAGTGTTACAGGAAAGAACCATTGTGTAGGTAACCTTGCTTAAATTCTTCACTAACCACTTGGTTTAGACCAACCAAGGTCTGTCTTGGGCAAAATGTGGAGTTATGAGCATTTTCCTCTGATCCACTATGTAGCTTCTCTGGTCAGTACTTTTTTTTAAAGTAATATCCAAAAGAGAAAGGTAATAACTCAGCAGTCTAAATAGCTTTTGAACTACTGCTGTAGTAATGGAAGACTGCTGTTAGATTTTCTCCTGAACTTTTTTTTCCTGCAGACTAAACATGTCTTTCCCCATGTGTTGTATGCTCCAGCCCTCTGACTTCTTAGTACCCTCTTTGTGGGACTGCCACATATGCGCTGATATCTCGGAGGAGCAAAGATGGAACTGATATTCTGGATGTGGGTTTATTGCTGATTAGAGGAGACTGATCTTTTCCCTTGGTCCCCTCTATGGTAACAGTTGGTTGCTGAGAGGATGCATTGCTGCGTCTTGTTCAGCCTGTCCATCAGAATGCCCAAGTTCTTTCTCTTGGGTTGCCACCCAGACAGTTGGTCCTCGACTTCTCTTGGTGTGTGTATGGGGTTATATCCCATTCTAGGTGTGAGACCTTGCATTTGTCTTCACTGAACAGCAGGAGATGTGTGTCAAGCCATTCCTCTGTCTGAGATCCTGGTAAAAGGCAGCCAGCCCTGCCATTTAATGCATCAGTTGCCCTCAGTCATCTGCCATTGGTGTCATCCACAGTCTAAATAAAGGTGCAGCGTGTCCTGCCACCCAAGCCATTGATGAAGGTAGTGAACTGTATATCAGGCTTTGTTGAATGCCACTCCTAACTGGCTGCCAGCTAGGTGTTGTACCCTTAAGGACTAAATTTGCACAGGACAATGTAGCCAGTTTTTCACTTGCCTTACAACCCTCCCATCTGCTTTTGAGAACTTGCTGCTGCTCCCAGCACGATGTCTTGGAATCTCCTTACAATATTTGAGCTTGGAAGGGGAGAAACTAAACCATTTCCTGCCAAACAGTCTTGGGAGTTCAAAAAGTGCCAAATGTGGAGATGTTTTCTCCTGTTACAGAGTTACAGGATACATAATGGGTGAACTCAGATGCCACTTTAGAGACCAAAAGAGGAACTGGTAGTAAAATTTCATCTGGCAAAGTTTCTTTGTTGTGAAATGCTGTGATGGGACTAGCACTTGAAGAACGGGAACTTCCTGTTACTGAGCTGCGAAGTGTTCCTTGCCCGTGTCTGGTTGTGGGTGGAAGCTGTCTGTCTTCACTCTTTGAAAGAAACCTTTCCTGAAATTTTTTCATCATTTTTCACTTTAAGAAAAATTTTGAAGAAGAATGTGCCCTCTGTGAGGTGTTTGCAGAAGAATTGCAGGGACTTATATTATCGCACTTTACTGGGACTTGCAGGAAGGATTCCAGAGTACCTTGTGAAATCTTTCCTAATTTGTTCTTGGGATAATGGCATAGAGCTCTGTGAGCAGTTGTGTCCTGTACATACAAGTGATGCCAGTGATGTCAGATCAGATTCATGGAGACCTGAAACCACACAAAGAGCACGGGCACAAGGAGCTCAGCAGCATCCTCCTGCTGATTCAGTCTCATTTTAAGTCAGTACAGTGGGAGAGGAATCCATGCAAAGCGAGTGAGATATGAACTGTCTTGATCTCAGTGGGGTTTTGTTTATGTTCTGAAACCTTTTAAGTGTTAGTGTTACTTCTCTTAGTAGTTGCTTGAGCAGACACATCTAGTTAATATTCATGTGGCAGTCTCCAGTGCTTTGGCCCAGATAACACATCTTCCTATTAATAAGGATTATTAAAACTGGCTATCATATAATGAAACTGATACTGAAGCAACTCTCTCCTGCTTGTTGCTAAAGGAAAAGATAAACTTTAGATCACGTAGTTTTTTTATTAACTAAATCCAGTTTTTGCAAATAAGTGAGTTTGAAGGCACTTTGTGACGCGAATCTCCTTCAGCATTCCTGCTGTTTGAAGAACATTTTTAATTTTATTTCCTGCTTCAGCTCTAGTGTGTTTTTTCTTTATTAAATCATTTTGGACAGCTCTTCCAGCTGATGTGGCAGACAAAGTTATGTGTGTATATAGTGAAATCTAAAAGAGAAGGTGTTGCTTGTATATACCTGGTTTAATCCATTTACATAATTTGTCTAAAATAGGAACTTGAATTTGTCTTCATCTGATAGTTTCCTTTCTAGCCTTTCCTAAAGTTTGAGAATATTTCTGTTTTGGGGGAAGGAGGGGCTCATGGAGTGCCTTTGTGATGACAGCAGACTGCTTTGATGAGTGATGTTTAGTGCAAGTAAGGGACTGGGCCTGGAAGATAAAACTACACTGCTGAAGTTATCCACAGAGGATGTACATGAGGAAGAGAAGAGGAGGAACAAGGGACAATCTAACTGATAAATTCAGTAATTATGAGCAGTCATAGTCTGATTCGGCCAGGCATTAGACATCTTCTCATTATGGTCATCCAAGCTGTTCACAACCACCATGTCTTTGTTTCATTTGGGGGCCACTGATGTGGAATAATTTGGAGACAACTTTATTTTTAGACTAGACTTGCAGTGATTTGCTCTTTATCTTCTTTTGTGTGAACCCTTTGCAGCTCATCCATAGATATGCTTTTCTGTAGTACTAGTTCAAAATAGATTGCTGCAAATATAGCAAGTTCAGACAGCAAGTTGAACTTTAGGACAGGATTTTTTTTTTTTTTCCCTATTGCAGAACTTCCTCAAACTGCAAGTGTTCTGCTATGCTCGCCTTGGCAGATGTGTTGCTTAGCTAGCATGTAATTAGGTGTTATACTTGCTAACTTTCAGTTGGTTTTATGATTACAAGAAATGGTAGTAATAAGAAAGGCACTTGCCTTGTGACAAATGAGGACAACTGATAGGTAAGGTTTTTTTAATCCCAGGTACACGTGAAAAATGTGTGAGAAGTAGCTGAGTGAGGTCCTAGCAGGAAGTGGTTTTGTCTCAAATGGAAAGGATAGTTTTGCTGTTCACTAATCTGGCCTTTTCTTGAGTTTTGGATTCTCTTTAAGTAGCTTGATGCTCAAATCTTACGGTACAAAATGAATGGAATAGATAGGGCTTTTGATCTCTTGTAACTTCATTCATTTGTTTTTCCCATGCCTGCAGTATTTTGAAATGAGTACTGAGATATTGTTTGGGTGCTTTAACTTAAATTGAAAATGCAGAAACTGGTATTGATGCACATAATGTATGTGTTCTACTGGGCTGATGGGATTTCTATTTCTCCAAAAATGTTACTTTAATTCTTAATTTAAAGACCTAGTGACATTCATAGATCAAAGTTATGAATGTTCGTTTAGATATTTGATTATGCTTGGGTCTTAGCATAATGGAATTAGTGCTATGATGCATGTGTTTATCACTCACTTTATAGCGGCAGGTGAGTGTTAGTTTACTGTAATATAGAAAGTATTGGAGGGGCTTTTTTTTACTCTTAGGAGCTTCTTGTCAAGAGAATTACTGACTTTGATATGTTTTAGTACCATTCCTGGCTAGCAGTTTTCTAGGTGAAATAACTTTTTTCAATATCACGAGAGATAGAGGTGTTACTGCCAGCATTAATCTGTATCTCTTCATGATGGTGGCCAAGCATATGCAGATGACAGCCACTTCTCTTAAGCTCTGTAGCTTTGAGGCTAAATCTACCTTTAGCAGAGAGATGGAGACAAACTTTTTCATTGTTCTACTTCTTGAAATGCAAGGCTAATTCTCTAAGTGGTTTGGTTCATCTTAATGCCCACAGGCAAGGGGGCAGTACAGATGCTGCTTAGACTTATGAATTCTCCAAACAAGTTTGTTTTCTGTAATATCCTCATAGGTCAGATTTCGATCACAGGAAATTGCTGGTCTCTGTTCTCTGTTGTTTGAAACAAAGAAGGTGGAGGTGAAATGTTCCTTTTCTCAGGGGTCTTAATTTCTGCAATCTGATGTTTGTTTGATTTGATTTTTGAAGTTTTTAGGTTGCTAGTTCTAATGTTGTGATAGATGACATACCAGAGTGTAATATGCTATTGGATTTGCACATCTAGCATGCTAGCAGCCTGCCAGGTTTCCTTGTAGGAAATGACAAAAGGTTTAATGACTTCTTTGTGAGTTGTTTTGTTTTTAATCCTAGGCAAATAGGCTGGAGATATTGGGAGAAGCTGGGATTCACTTGTGCCAAGACTGAAAAGCAAAATCATTAGAAACTTTAATGCTTTTTCTCCTACTACACAAAATAAATTACAGCTAAAGCAATTGGGGCTAAAATGAGAGTAACAGTTGGGTTTTGAGGATCTAGCTTAAGTAATTTAGTGATTTTACATGAAACTTTTTAGCTGTGGTTTGTGAAGGTGCAGGTCACTATTTATTGCCGGTAGACTTAGGCTGGACAGGCAGGACATAATGTTGGAGGGGCACCAGTATGTTGTTCAAAGGGTGTTGGCAGAGTCCTCTAGCACATGGTAAAATATTGATCCTGAGTTAGAAAGGACACTTCTGACAATGCTTTAGGATGATTTAACTTTTCTAGGCATTAACTTCCTGGTTACTACATCTGTAGTGGTGACTTCTATATTCCTTCCTTTCCTGGTTCTCAATCTGGTATTATAATCATATGGTCAGCTATATGTAGACTGTCTTATAGCATGTGACTAGTATTAGAATCATCTTGCAATGTGTTTCGTGAACTTTTAAAATTAAACTCCTGTTTGCAAAAAAGCTTCTCCGCAACTCAGAGACTCTTCAGTGTAAACTTAGTCAGTTTACAGAATGTGTTTGTCTGGGTTTTGGAAAAATATTAAATATTGGTGGAATCATTTGCTTGAAGCTCCATCGACTTAGGTTAAGGGAGCCTGTATTGTTTTTATGTGCTTCAAATAAAATAAAAACAGAAACTGTAAATAACATTTTAGAGATAATTTAGCCAGTCTTTCTGTCAGTACAACCAACCAGAATATTGGCCAGCTCAGGGAAAATCACAGCTGGTAGGCAATATATTTCTTCTTCTGTAGTTGTAACTTCTTATTTTGTTTTCCAGTGGAGCAGAAATGCTATGTTATCTGCCTCGTTAGTAATCTTCATTGGCTTTTAAAGATTTGGACCATTTACTCAGATGATATTAGTTGTTTGCTGCTTTAGACATGAGATTTCATTAACATCACTACAGAATTGATAAAATAAGAATGGTCTAGCCTGGAAAGCCACAATGACTGGGGCTCCTACAGACTACTGAGCTCCTAGGCACAGGGCTTGAGCCTGTGGTTGACAGGAAATAAGGAAAGTGCAAAAGAAAGTGTTCATGGTGTTGGCACTGCCAGAAAGGGTGAGCTGCCTTTCCCATTTTCTTTGGGAGGGAGGAGGAGGAGAGAAGTGATGTGTTAAAGAAAGTGTCCTGTAGTGATCCATCCCTTGGATCACTCTGAATAGTCTGCAAACACTATCAGAATCTACTGAGGTTTATAGTTTAGTGCATCAGATACTGTTCAATTTATTTGCATAATAGTTTCCAGTATGTTGCTGAAACTTAGGCTTTTAAAGAGTTTAAAACTTGTATTTGAATTTTTGACAAAGCTTTTTTTACTGTAGAATGGTTTACTTACTTCCTTGCCTGCAGCTGTGTTGGCTGTAGAAAGTCTTGTGTGAGGAACTCCCAGTGTATTGGCAAAAACGCAGTTTGAAGTTAGTTGATTTACCATTCAGAGAACCTTTTTTTTGCTGAGCAAGGACCAAAGACTTCACAAGTGATCAAGTGATTCCAGACTCTTGAAGTGTTTCTGACTGCTGTATCAATGATTACAATTGCAGTATACTTAATGCAGGCAAAGGCATATGTCCTTTGTTTTGTGAGTATGAGTCATTGTTTCTGAAATCTTGGTGGGAAGGGCAGCTGACAACTGTTCTTTCCCTGCATTTTCAAAGAGAGGATAACACAAATGTAATGTGGTAAGATTCATGTGCCCTATATTTCCAGAAGTTTTAATTTCCATTTAACTCTATCAAAGTGTGAAGATGACAGAAATATATTCTGTCACCTGTTCTTACCTGGGTGTTTTACTGTATGCTAGCTACCAAAATGGTGATTTTTAAATTATTTATAATAAAAACAGTATTCAGTGTCTGAGGAAAGAGGAGAACATGGACAGGACATGATTAATGCAAAATTTAGTGAAACTCCTGTTCCTGTGTGACAGGAAGATATCTATGTAGACAATGCAGCATTTTCAGCTGCCATTGGAGAATATGTCCATATATTTAAAACATACACACAATCTGCTTCTGGAGTGGCAGCTTACTCTGTCTGTGATGGAAAGCAGTTTGCCTTCTATGCAGGGAGCATTTTACATGGATTACATTTAGTTCTGCAGTCCATCCAGCTTTAGGCAAGTAATAGTGACAAGTAGCATTAAATATTTTAGGGGATAATATCCATTGCCACAGCTTTTGCTTATTTATCTGCTGGCAGTCTTCCTCTGCCTTCACCAAACTTCTCAAACCTGCTACTGACATCACATTGTGCAGCACTGAGCAGAAATGAGCTGTTGTAGGGTCTCAAGGAGCACTTGACACATTGGTACATGTTACATGCTGTACTTAGTTTTGAGAAGTTTAAGTATTGTTTTGCTTGATGAAGTGGTGTTAATAAGCCTTAATGGTAATTTAGCAATTTTGTCTTAGTGTTCATGCTGGTTTGTACAATTTAGTTCTCATACTGTCAGCTAGTATCAAGTACACCAGGCGTCTACATTAAGCTTGAAAACACTAGGCCTCCTGGTAGGAGGAGGACTTAAAATAATGGCTTCCACTCTAGGAATAAGATGGTTGTAGTTATTGATGGGATGAATAGATTTTGGTAGTTTGTTTTTAATGTAGGAAATAAAAAAGCTTGGTGAAGATTGTGGTTCCTAAAATGCTAGGTTTTGATCATCTCAAGAAGTAAAGATTTTGTCAAAGTGCTACATTACTTTCCTGAACAGAAATTAAAGGTCTTTTCTATAAAAGCATTTTTCTAATTAGATCTTGCATTTTGTCTTTCCTTTACAGCTAAACCAGGTGGACGGGTGAAATGTCAGTATATTTCTGCTGTGGATAAAGTGATCTTTGTGGATGATTATGCAGTAGGATGTAGGAAAGATCTCAATGGTATCCTACTCTTAGACACAGCTCTGCAAACGCCTGTTTCAAAACAAGATGATGTGGTTCAGCTTGAATTGCCGGTTACAGAGGTAAGATGTGGAGGGGGGAACAAAAAGAGCTATGTAAATAACTGTCAGAAATACTGAAACCAGACATTCGACTCTGAGTTTCTAGGGTGATAGTAACGCTGTCTAATGGAGAGTTCCTTGGTTATTAGCTGTCGTAGGGCCACAGTTTTTCACAGTTACCTGTGTCTCAGGCAAACAAGAGCATGCTTCAAGACCACATGATTTCAGATTTAAGAACTTTTTAGTGACCAGAGATAAGGACTTATTTCCCCATCTTAGTCAGTGCTTGTGTATGGAATCTATATGCACTTCTAGAAGTCTGTCTGGATTGTTAGGCATCCCTGATCTGTTGTTGCTGTTGTTTTTGTTGTTGTTATGGTCTTTCAGTAAAGGAAAGATGAAATCAGGTAGTATGGTGTTTTGTCATATGAAGAATTGGAGCTGGAATCTAAGTTTTCTAACAAGGTCAGCTGGCCTAACAAAAGACTTTTTTCTGTGCAAACCTGGCTTCCCTTTTATGTTTGGATCAGCTGTAACACAGTACTTTGTGGTTGGAACATTTAGTATTGCTTTAAGAGAAACGAATGTAGACATTTCTGCCTAGAGTGTAATGCTTAGGATTTTGTTGCATTTGTTTATCCTCAGCATTGATGTAAATTATTTATGTGCTTCTGAAGTGTGGAATAACAGGTGCTTACTATGAATTAAGAATATATGTTATATGTCAAGTTTTTACCTGTGTGACACTTGAATAGGAGTAACAGCATAAAATGTTTCTTAGAGGTCTCTGAAGAGAGCTTTCTGGGCTCCTGATGCTTGCTGCCCACTGGCATCACATTTATACCCCTTGTGGGTTACTAAAGAATCTTGGTATGTGTGCCTGAGTGTGAAGTGTCAGAGGTCAGGATTTCCTTTCATAAGGTCTGCTGTGACAAGTTTGCAGTCTCAAGTGATTCGACACAACCTATAAGTTTGTGTCAGTTTTTTGGCACAAAGATTCTTTGGTTCTAAAGAATTTATAGACCCTTATTTATAGCACTTCTCTGTAAAGATCCTTCCTGTAGAAAAAGAAATGTGGAGTTCAGTAGGAATAGCTTTAGGAGTTTGATCACCAGATCAGTGAGGAAGGAGGCAAAACATTATCAGTCTCAAGTTCTTACTTTTAATTTTAAAGAGGCAGTAACTCAGACCTTGGAAAAAATCAGTAAATATTAAGCAAATATCATACAAACACACCTGTCCACCTCTTTCATCATAGAAAGGTCAAGAACTTTCGTCCAAGGAGGGGTGTTAAGTGTTTTTTTTGTCTCTAGGACTTTTCTGCAAGTTTTTGCACTTAATTTAAGTAGTTTTTAAGTAGTTTGATCTGCTGGCAGTGCAGTGCACCTTTAGGATTTCTAGTTGTCAGCATTAACAAGTTATGAAACAACCTCTATGCTCTTTTAAATTCACCATGGAACACTACAATTTAGGAACTTCCACAGTCTATCTGTATACAGCCTTAGCTAGTGAGCTGGTTTGCCTTATTTCAGTCTTTTCTTCCCCTGGACTTCCCAAGGACATAACTAAGGGGCCTTTTGGTCCATTCTGTTTCGAGCAGTTTGTGGTTGTTTAAAGGACTGACTGACCATTGTCCTTGGGAAATATTTCCCTGTATTTGCAACTTGAAAGAATTCCGGTAATATTTTTCAGATGTTAACCCACCTAACAGCAAATTTAGAATACTCTGTGCCTTGTACATTAAGCATACCTTTAAATCTTACCTGTCAACATGAAGTTAGCAGACAGAGAGATAAGCTGGAAACAGATGAGACTTGGAAGAGAATGTCTATAAATGGATGCTTATAGCATTCTTTTCTAGCTGCATTATTTCTGAGTTTTAAGAACTAACTTCTGAACTCGCCTGGGTTTTTCTTTGCCTCATTTTTCAGCTTCACTGTATTAGCATTGTAAGCAACTACTTCTAATTTTGTTGTGATTTTGTTGGTCTCATTATTATCTACCTTTTTGAAGGTACAAAGCTACTCAAAATGGCAAGACTTTTGTTCTTGCTGTCACTTTCTGTAATTAAAGCTGAATGAAGAGTTTTGAAGATAAGGCATTGGGCAATAGATGTCTCCTCATTGCTTGCTTTAATAGATCTTCAGTTTTAACTTCTATGACTGACTTGTTTAACATTTAGTAATATTGCCCTTGTGGGAATTTGTAGTAATTACAATTGCTGAAGTTTATCTGTGGCCTGTGAAGTAAAATTTGGAACCTCATACTCAGGTCTGGATCTTTTATGGGAATTACTCTGATATGATATATGATAAAGTAGGATCTGGCAAAGGACATTTCCAAGAGTAATGGAACAGGTGTAATTCCACTTGTAGTTACTTAATATGGATGCTAACTTTGCTTGCACATCTGCATTTTAGGCTCAGCAGCTGTTATCTGCTTGCATAGAAAAAGTAGATGTTTCTAGCACAGAGGGATATGATTTGTTCATCACACAACTGAAGGATGGTTTAAAAAATACCTCACATGAAACAGCAGCAAATCATAAAGTTGCAAAGGTAAGAATTTGTCTTTGTACTGTCTAACGTGGATTCCCAAGTCTAATTTGTGTGTCTCCCATTGAAACATACAAAATCTGTGACTCAGTGTGGTGGATTTTGTTTGAAGACAGTGGAATATATTATCTGTTCCTTAGTTTTATGTGTGAGACTTCACTTGCTAAGAGAATAATCAAGATTAGTTTCTTGCTGATAAAGTCAACTAATAAACCCAACTGAGCTTCAAATTTGAGGTTACTGACTTTCCTTGTGTTATGTTTGTGTTGCTTTTGTGTGTCTGTTGTTGTATTTCTTGATATCACGTGTTTGGTTTTTGTTGTGACACTCTTGTGATCTGTTTGTTGTTTAGATGTTAAAATTTTAAAACACAGACACTTTTTTTTTTTTAATTTAGTGGGCAACGGTTACGTTCCACCTCCCTCATCATGTTTTGAAGTCTGTCGCCAGTGCCATTGTAAATGAACTCAAGAAGATAAATCAAAATATTGCTGCCTTACCTGTAGCATCCTCTGTGATGGATAGGTTATCTTACCTCTTACCCAGCGCACGACCAGAGCTTGGTGTGGGACCTGGGCGATCTGTGGACAGGTATGTTAAGACAAAATAAATGGTGAATGTGACCCCTTAGTTGTATCAGAATAAGCTCTTAGATGACTTGAATTTACTTGCCAAAGAATTAGTCCTACTCTGTGCTTTGTTGTACTTACACATACAGCTAATTAACTGTTTAATGCACACTGTGCTGTACATATTACTGAATTTAGCAAAGCCTTTATGGATGCCACAAGACTGTCTGAGTTTCAGCTTCAATGCAAATTGAATTTACTTTGCTCTATATCCTAACATATATTTTTAGAAAGGTAACAATTGCAACCTTAAATACATAACTATATTGTATCCTGAAGTCAATTGCCTTTTCTTCATACAAGAAGGAGTCATCCTTATGTTTTCTGGTTTAGAAGTTTAGGAAGTTACCTTTGCAGACCATATATATGCTACTTCTAAACTCTCTAGTCACCTGCTACATGTTTATGGTAAAAGAACATTTTACCTCAGATTGCTGCTTCATCTCTTTCTGATCCGAGTGGTAATGTATACACAAGCAAGTAGCCCATTATTTTAACCTTCATAAGCTTCATAAGAGAGTAGTTAGAATACTGGTAAATCTTCTAAGTTTATAAATTATTCCTTCTTGAAAGTGTCAAGTATACAAATACTATTTCGCATGTGTATTATAATTTCTTACACCTCAAATAATTTAATGAATTCGATTTCATCTCCTAGCTTTCCCTCCCCAAGCCTTCATGTCTGTCTACCTGTTCCTCACCATATTGTATTTTGATTAGACCTCTCCCAAGATCTGTCTCTTGAGCTGGTGTAATGTCAAGTTAAGATAGCTCTTATGTGGGTGTTGCTAGAATAGATTACTTCCTTGGCAGGAAGTATTTAATATTTCCATTCTCTTAAAAGACAGCAAAGATCTCCTGAAACTGAGAAGCAGAAACAGGAAATTAGGCACCTTTCCATCTAACAGCCCTAGTTCCTGGGAGAACAAAGCTCTGTCAAGGGAAAAGAAAAACTGCTATTCATTTCTCATGTACTGTTGCAGATGAGGGACATGCACTGAGTGAAGATGCAAAAGAGAGGAACTTTTTTGCTCTCAGACTATTGAGTTGCAGAGGGATTTGTATTTTGGGACATAGTAGTTTAAAATTTACAAATATTACACTATGTAGTGAGTGATAAATGGGAGGTATTGTACCATGTATTCAGTTAAGCCTAAAATACTGCTTTAGAGTGTTTTTAAGTATGCATATTCATATCTGTTTAACTAAGAACCCCGCATTTTTAGAGTAGTTGTCATGTAAAAAAAAATCCAACTCTCTTGCAGTTCTCTTGGGCTAAATTCTCCACCTGCCTTTTGATGCAGAATAGCTTTGGATATATGATGCTTTTCTGCAGGTAGATCAAATGGGCTACCTGGAAACTTATTTTATTAATTCTGCTTTTAAGGTCCATAGGTTGTTGTGTGGTTTTTTGTTTTCTGCTGGGGATGTACTTTAAGCACCTGAGTGAGGGAAGTTTGTCACTTTCCTGTAATAGTTAATTATAATTTTATATGTAAGTTGTAGGTAATTATTTGTGCTATTTTTAATGGTTACTAAAGCACTGCAAGTCTTATAAATAGTTTGGGTTTTTAATTTTGAGTGGCAATTTTAGGTGATGCAGAGTTTTTCACCTTTCTAGGTCTTTGATGTATAGTGAAGCTAACAGACGGGAGACATTCACTTCATGGCCTCATGTGGGTTATCGGTGGGCACAGCCAGATCCTATGGCTCAAGCTGGATTCTATCACCAGGTAAGAGATTTAGTTGCTCGTAGTATTTGGTCCCCAGGTGGGAGGGTAGGGGAAAAGAGGTAGTGATGATTTTTAGTAGGGTTGTTTTTCTTTTTTTATGGATTCCTTCAGTTATGCATAAACCATAAACTTTGTCATTCAGCTCTTTTTTTTTTTAAGTTTCAAGGAGTCTTGGTGCCTTGTGTTTGCTGCTTTTTTTTTATTTTTGTACAGATCACGGAAAATAGTGTTCTGAACTTCAGCATGCAAAACTTTTTGAAATATCAGATTGATCTGAGTTAATAGCGATAGAGATGAAGTTGGTTGTTATGTAGAATCTGTCTTTCTCCTTGTTAGATTGTTGAGTAAATAATCCTTTTTATATTACAAGTTAAGCAAAAAAGCAGTAAGCTTGGCACTGGAGTTCTCTAACCATACTTTTCTAGTAGAACTTTATTGGATCAAACAGAGGTCCTAGATCACATTAAATTGTTAGGCTTAGTGAATACGCAAAACCTCAATGTTTTATTCCACTACTTTTGCTCATTTCTATTTTCCATTCCTTAAAATTATTCCTGCTTTAAAAAAATACTTATGATATGGATTTAGATAATGATGACTTGGCAGTGCCTATCATTTGACAGCAATATTGTCTCTTTCATTCTGTCAGCTGCAAAGCGTGATAGGTGGATGAAATTTTGGATGATTTCCTAAACTTGTACAGAAGGAGAAATGCAGGGAATTCATGTGTTGGAATTGCATCTGCATATTTCCAAGCATGTCTTGAAATGAGGTCATGAAAATGACCTAAATTTTAAAAGAATGGAAATTTTGATTGTTTTTCCTCAGTTACTTCAGCTAGTAACACCTGTTCTTTGCAGAGGAGTGGTAGACAATACTTTATGTCCTAAGAGATTGGTAGGAATATTTTTTAACCTATGTTCATCCAAGCATGTATTCTGCTGCAGTTCTAAATTTTTTGAGTGTTGTGAACTTTTGCCAAAAAAAAGAAAGTAATTTTTGTTCTCTCTCTGTGGTTTGCATCCAATGACTTGCATGAATGTTAATTCTGGATCTCTTCTGTAGTAACGTGTATCCTTTTTTTAATGTGAAATACCGCCACTTTGTAGTATATAATTTGTGGCCTTTTATATGTTTGATGTGATGCTTTTGTATGTCACTAGAGGGAAAGAACTTGATCACCTAGTTAGAAGTGTTTCATAGTACATAGCTGTATAAATTTCAAGTGTTTCTTCCTATTTTCATAGCCTGCTTCATCAGGAGATGACAGAGCCATGTGCTTTACCTGTAGTGTGTGCTTGGTGTGCTGGGAGCCTACAGATGAACCTTGGTAAGTTTAATGATACGTGGTTTAATTAAGCACTTAATTTTCTGCTGAAGAGGTTAGAAATCTTCAAAGGACAAAAACCAACATATTTTAATAGTATTTCTGGTAAGTTTAGGACAAGTCATTGACAAGAATGGGTTTCCAAAATGATTCCATGGAACAGATCACAAAAAGATTTGATGTACTATATCAAATTTCTGTAAAATACTAAAAAAAAACTTAGTTGGTTTTATTTCTTAATTCTGATTTGCTATTTTATTTCAAATTGTTCCTTTAGAGTTGTCAGCCAATACTTCTTTTGTGGGAATCTAAACAGAGTCTTCTATTTGATTGTGACTAGACTACATCTCTTTTCAGGTTCAAAAACGGCCATGGCTTGTAGAGCATATTTGCCTTTTATGTGAAGTTGCAGTATCCATTACTAGTTTCCTGAATCATCTAAAATTGTGCATAGTGACAGAAATCTGGGACCTTACACTGATTAAAGGATTCTTAATGTGATTTTTTTCTTGATTAGTTGGTAATTTATAATCTTCCCTTGAACACATCGGATTCCTGACTTGCTGGAAACTTTCCCTTGTAATATTATCATCATAGTTTTTGTCTACTCCTTTCAGTTATGATTTTTAAGACATTTTGTAGCTTTGTAATTGCTCTTGTCATGTCTCTGCCTTAGTTGTATATCAAGATTAGGTTTTTTCCATGCTTCTTGGTCAATGTGACATTCAGGACTGTTTTCAGCTTTGATTTTTTTAATTGTGGTTATAGAACTAAAAACAGGACATTGTTTCTAAAGTTACTCATAATATTAGAATTTTAATGTACGTTAATTTAATCTGGGCTTTTCTTCATGGGGACATGATTTTCTACTGCCCATAGAACAATTATTTTTTTAATGGACTAATTATATTAAGACCATTGTGTAGATTGATCCATTTGAATATGAATGTGCATTGAGTGATCAAAGTCTTTAATACAGTCTGTTCTTGAGAATCAGGAGGGAGAGCTGTGTTAGTAACTTCAGGACTCTCTTGTATGGTTGACTGCAATACAGTTCTGTTTCAGCTTCACTTCTAGGGCTTAGCTTGTATATGCTGTGTGTAGTTTTCACAGTAAAAAGATCAGTGTTCTCTGTGTTTGTTTTTAATCTGGAAAGGTCTGAACATGAGAGACATTCCCCAAACTGCCCATTTGTCAAGGGTGAGCACACTCAGAATGTACCTCTTTCAGTCACACTGGCAACAAGTCCGGCACAATTTCCCTGCACAGATGGCACTGACAGAATAACCTGCTTTGGATCTGGAAGCTGCCCTCATTTTCTAGCTGCTGCAACAAAACGAGGAAAGATCTGCATATGGGATGTTTCCAAACTTATGAAGGTATGCTATATAAACAGTCATTTTTCATCGACTATTTACTGATCAGGGATATCTTGTTTCAAAATCAAATACCTCTTCTGTTTTTTGTTGTTATTTCTCAGGTCCACTTAAAATTTGAAATCAATGCATATGATCCCGCTATTGTGCAGCAACTTATGTTATCAGGAGAACAGAGCTCAGGGGTTGACTCAAGGAGACCAACACTAGCATGGTTAGAAGATTCCTCTAGCTGCTCAGACATACCAAAACTAGAAGGAGACAGGTATGCCACATCTACCAAATGAGAAATATGAAATGCTTCTGTGTAAGTGATAAATGCCACTTAGCCAAGTCATGCTTTGTGAAACATAAGATTGGTAATTTTCTTTTCATGGAAATAATATTTTTAGTCACTCTATATTTGTACACAGTTCAACACTTGAAAAAGGCTAATCTAAATTTCTATTTTTTAAGCCAGTTTCCTGCTGTTCCAGATTTATACTCGGCTAGCAGAGAGATTGCAGATCTCATTGCTGACCTATGCTCATGTTTCAGAGGCAGAGTAAAAAGAGAAAGGATTATAAGTTTTGGATCAGCATTTCATTTCAGTTGTGGATTACTTATTTCAGGTTTGGAAGTACAGGCTCATGGACTTTTAGAACGCACTTTTCTCTGATTGCTTCTCTCTAATTTCTGGTTATGTCATTCTGAAAATAAACTGTGTGGATGTACTAGGAATTTGTACTTCCTTGCATGCTTCCAATACACGTATACAGACTCTAAACAATTAGATAGTCCTGTTGCAAGGGTTTGGATAAGCTAGAAGGTATGCTAATGCTTAGAAAGTGTGATGTGAGAAAAACACGTGTGTTTCACTTGTGTGTCATGCAGTCTGTTACTGGGAACTCTTGTCTGGTCTTGCCAAAGCTCAATAGAGTGAATAACTGTTGGAAAATTTAGAGCAAAAGTTGTCTGGGGAGTCTTGCTAGTTTCCTGAATGTTTCTTCTTAAGCTTCAGCATTAAGAAGAAAGTAACAATACTGCTATGTACACAGGGAGGTAAATCTTTGGTTTTAAGCTTGGTGTGATATCTACAGTAGTGCAGAGTGAATGTGAAGCTTGCTCTTCTGCTGACATGGGCAACATCAGCAACTACCTGGTCTCTTACTGTAGCTTTAGGGCTGGGAACTCCTTAATAGTTAAAAAAACAATTTTGAGAGCTGGATAAAGGACAGTGCAATCATACTGCCTAGAACTAAGCATCTTTCATTTCACTTAACCTACATAGAATTTGCTATGACTTCTCCACTTAAGGAGAGGCTGAATCAGAATCAAAGTATTGAATTTTGTCTGCCATGTTGTGAAGGTTGATCAGGTTTGACCCCACAAAGATCTGGTTCTTGGATAGGAGGAATAAGCATCTAGGTTGTTGAAGTTTGAGGATCTGACTTGGTACTGTGAGTAGTTACACCTGAAACTGCGAAGGGATTACTGTCTTTCCTGTGTGTAAGGAGCCTGATATAGGAAATAATTTCTTTTCTTGGAAAAGCCAGATGCATTAATTATTTATATATTCTTAGAACTACTCAGGATCCTATTTCTCTTGAAAAGGTGTCTTGAACAGAATGTGGTTTTACGACAAAATTATTTTTCTGGCAGTGTTTTTAAAATCAGCAACACTGTTCAGCTCTTATTTCAGTACTAGCTACAAAATCACCTTGAAGAATTGAACACCAGTGTGTTCTGAAAGCTCCGCTTTCCAGAGATTGTTTTGAGGAATTTGAAGATGTCGATATTAATTTTTAGATGTCCTGATTGTATGGTTTTATTTTTCTTGGAAAGATTCCTGAGAATGGCTTTCATTTTAATTCTATTTATGCCTGAATTGCAGGAAATACAATAGTAGAATGAGACAAAAAGAAATGTGGTCTACTGGTTCAATAATGGAGGAAAAATCTTTGTTGTTGGTGTCTGTGATGAGCTCATCAGTGGATGAACAATGCTGGCTGGAAGGAATGGCCAGTTATAGTACACATTGTGTTTTTAATGAATTTTTATTAATTTAATTAAAAATAAGCATGCATGCAGTTAGCATGTACATGGTGTCATCCATGCATTATTTTTTTTTTTCAGTGATGACCTACTGGAGGATTCAGACAGTGAAGAGCATTCCAGATCGGAATCTGTTACAGGTGGGTTATATCTGATCTGTTATATATGTAATAGTTTAGAGGTGAAAGGGGAAATTCTTCCTTTGGGCTTTTAAAAAAAACCCTGTCAAAACCAATGATATGTATAAGAAAAAAGGAAAATGATTTCTCTTGAAAAGAGTGGCAATATTTAAGTTTGTGTGGTGGAGAGATTGCATGTAGGAGAAAAGAAAAACTGCACTTTGTTAGTTAATAAATGTCTTACTTGACAACAAGCATTGCTTATCTTGCTGTCAATAAAGCACACAAACCAAGATAAAAGAACTTTCTTAGAACAGGAACAAATTACAGCTGTACAAAACCCTTTAAATTCAGAGGATTGTCAGAAAGAGTTCTGTGTCTTGATTGTTTCCCTAAGGGTGTCCACTTTGATAAAGTATTTCTTCTTGAATAAAGATTTTACATGGAAGCAGAACAGTGCTATGCATGGTGTTGTGTTATTTTCTTAGAGGTTGAGTCAGAAATTTTGGGGGAGGAAGGACTACATGTTTATTTTCTATAATCTGGTTCATGTCTTTGAGTAAGGATCACCAAGTGGGGAAAAAAAGACCATGATATGTAGAAAAAGATCCTTTTTTTCCAACAAACAGTAATATATGCAGTATGATTCCTGTTTTGTCTTTTGAGCATTTGTGTTATGTTAAACATTTTTGTTTTAAAGGGCATACATCACAAAAAGAAACTATGGAAGTCAGCCTTGATATAACAGCTCTCAGCGTTCTTCAGCAACCTGAAAAGCTTCAGTGGGAAATTGTTGCAAATGTTCTGGAGGACACAGTTAAAGATCTAGAAGAGCTTGGGGCAAATCCCTGTTTGGCCAACTGTAAGAGTGAGAAGATGAAGGAAAAACATCTAGAACAACACAACATTCCCTTTCCTTGTTTATTAGCTGGAGGTCTGTTAACATACAAATCACCTGCTACCTCTCCCGTTAGCAGTAACTCTCAGAGATCACTGGATGGCTTAAGTAGGACTCGAGGTGAGAGTGTCTCAGAACAGGGATCAACTGACAATGAATCCTGCACTAATTCAGAACTGAATTCCCCTCTGGTAAGGAGGACTTTGCCTGTATTGCTGCTCTACAGCATTAAGGAGTCTGATGAGAAAGCAGGAAAACTCTTTTCACAGATGAACAATATTATGAGTAAAAGCATACATGATGATGGTTTCACAGTTCCACAGATCATTGAAATGGAGCTGGACAGTCAGGAGCAGTTGCTGTTACAGGACCCCCCTGTGACTTACATTCAGCAGTTTGCAGATGCTGCAGCCAACCTGGCGTCTCCGGACTCGGACAAGTGGAGCTCTATGGTTCCCAAGCCTGGGACTTTGGTTCAGTGCCTGCGCCTGCCCAAGTTTGCAGAGGAGGAGAACCTGTGTGTAGATTCAATCACACCTTGTGCAGATGGAGTTCATCTGTTAGTAGGACTGCGGACTTGTCCCGTCGAATCTCTGAGTGCAATAAATCAAGTAGAGGCCTTGAATAATTTAAATAAATTAAACTCGGCACTATGTAATAGAAGGAAGGGGGAACTAGAATCAAGTCTTGCTGTAGTGAATGGCACGAGTATTGATGTAATCCAGCATGAGTCACCAGCAGATGTACCAACTCCTTTAATAATTCAGCCTGAACAGAGAAGTGTTAGTGGTGGATACCTAGTGCTTTATAAGATGAATTATGCCACTAGAATAGTTACTCTAGAGGAGGAACCAGTAAAAATCCAGCATATCAAAGACCCCCAAGACACAATTACCTCAATGATTTTGCTCCCACCAGATATATTGGATAATCGAGAGGACGACTGTGAGGAGCCTGTAGAGGAAATACAATTAACTTCTAAAAATGGCAGTGGGAGAGAGAGAAGATCTGAGATCTCTACTCTTGGGCACCTGGTAATAACTACTCAGGGAGGATATGTAAAAATACTAGATCTTTCAAACTTTGAAATTCTGGCCAAAGTGGAGCCACCTAAAAAAGAGGGCACTGAGGAACCAGATATGTTTGTCTCTGTGATATACTGTTCGGGCACAGACAGATTATGTGCATGCACCAAAGGTAAGATTTTTTTTATAATTTTTTTTAATTATTGATCTTACTGTATTTGAATTATGTTACAGAATTTAGAATCTAAATTTCAAATTCTGCTGAATTTACATGTAGTTTAATGGTCTAGGAAGCATGGACTCTAGTTAGTTCTTCACCTTAGATGTCAGTTTTAATCTCTAGAATGGCAGTAATTCTTGAAGAGGCACAGGTTTTCTTAAGTTCAAAACAAACAAAAGTCATTCTTGTATGTAATTATTTCTATGATAGAGAAATCTCATTTCAGAAAAATGTCTTCTGCCTGTAATTAATGATATTCAAGAGAGCAGAGAAGATAATGCTTTTATACCTTATCCCAGTGTATTTTCATTCAGGTGATATGCTGCTGGTTCTGCTTCAGCTTTTTGCAATTGGGATTGTACTTTCTTGAATGTAAGAGCCAGACTATCCCTGCAGGATTCTTAAGTCTTTTATTCCAAATGAACAAAAGGCATTTTGGGGAAGGGGGCAGGTAGGAGGGGAGTGCAACTCAAGTCCAGGTAACAAGTACTTTGAAAAAGTCCCTAGACCACCACACAGCTCCCCGTTTCCTTGTGTCACACTGGAACACTGGAAACAGCTCTGGGTGTCATCCAGCTGAGTTCCTCCTTGTCCCAGTGTTCTGTTTAGTTCATCTGCAGCCGATTGCAGCTCTGGAGGAAATGCTTAGGATCTCAGAGGGGCTAAGCTAGTTCATACATTTCAAATAGATCTGCACCAATATCATGTTGAGCTTCCTCTTTACTAGAAGAATTGAAATTGATACATTTTTTCCTTTCATGATGGTGTCACACTAATTATAAAGTCTTCCTATGAGCAGTTGTTAAATCAAATTTACTTGTTATTTCCAACAGATAAAGTAAAGTTTATTGTAAACATCTCAGTTTTCTTAAAAGGCTCTGTTTCTTACTCACCTACAAGGATTTCTAGAAGTGGGCATTTCAGATTTGCTTTTCTAAATACTAATGAAAACATTGGAAGTTAGTAACTAGTATTTGTGTTTGCAGATTCCCAAGGGTAACATTCATATTTACTAAATTGTTCTCTTTTGGTGACTGCCTTTGAAGAAACATCTATTAAACTGCTTCAGCTGTATTTAATAATGCACGGTGTTTCCTAGTTAAAATGGAACTCTAACTGAAATATTAATTGCCTTTGAAAACTGTGTTATCATATCATATCCATGTCATAATGCTTTTAACCTTATACTTAGCTGATCAAACTGCAATCTTATTGAAAAGATCTCCAAACAGATTTTTTTTCTACAGAATTTTATTACTATCGGTTTCCTTTTTTCATCAAATCTCTTTTGCCTTTCTTGTGTTTTAACATTCATGATAAAAGTTAAAGGGCTTATTGTGCTTGGTACTTTTCCATCCAATGTTAGTGTGTATAGTAATCATATTCTTGTAACTTTTGGTGTTATCTAAACCTCTTTGGGGCATGTAGTGTAAGATATACAGGTCTCTTGAGCTGGAAGCATTTATTCTGTGTGTGTAGAAGTATTTTGTCTCTGCCTAGATAACCACCATCTCTGTTACTGACTGGAGAATAGTTCCATCTTCCTTGTAATGGACAAGCACATCATTCTGCTTTTCCAGTAAATCTCTACCCATCTAGTGATTCATCAATAGCTTTTTTGGATTTCTTTTGTTCATGCTGCCCTTAAGACGACTGAGATTTTGGGGAATTCTTCTTCTGTAGCCAGTATGCTACAGGTATCAAGTCAACCTGCAAAGGTTGTCTTTTGAATATAGTGCTTTGTTTACTTAAAAAAAATCCACTGCTTATTCTTATCTTTCATTTACACCCACTATTTGGAACTTACATTTTCTGCTCAGCCATGGACTTTGGAGTTCATTATTTTCATTGCTGAAATGTCTTTAGAGGGTTTCAATTTCTATTCCTTTTTTAACATTTCAGTCATTATTATGTTTTTCACACTTTGGAGAAATTCAGTCCAAAGCTATCATAAATACTTAGGGGTCAATATCCATTAGAAGTTTGGATTTCAGAATCTGATGCTAGGTATATCTGAAGCCTCAGAGTCAAAACATTTATGCCAAAATGCATCTCTTGGTAAAGAATGACTTGAACTGAAAGGTTTATAAATAAGGCATAAAAGGTATAAAATTGAGGAACGCTAGAAGAAAAAGCAAATCAATAACCTCAACTATTAATATAACTTTTAAAATCCTCTCTTATTGTATGTTTGAATAGCTTAATATATGGAATAGGCTTTGCATAATTTTCGTTGTCTTGAATAATAATCATCCTTTAAACTTTTGCATTTAATGAGTAGAATTTCTTGCTTAGCTAGGTGGCTGAAGATGGAGGGTTTTGTTGTTATTATTTTTTCTGAAGTGCTGTTTTCTCAGGCTTCTTCACAAATCACTTTGAGGTGTTTGCTCCTCTAGGTCTACTGCCACAAGTGGGGTGGTGCCTGCAGTCTGACAGCATTAGAAAGATGCACTGAAAGAAGAATGTATTCACTGTGTTCACTGATGTGTTCAACGTTATTCCATCTAGAAAGGAGCTTGTAGTGCAAAGACAGAAATGAAAATGTTAAGTGAAAGTTTTGGAGCATACATGCATTGGAAATGCTTGGGTGATGTTGGAAAATACTCAGGCATGAGGAGTGTATTATTTCCTGTTTACTTGTTTGGGACATCAGAGTAGGCACAGAGCTACTTTAATATCTGAAAGTTCTGAATGCAGAATAGCATTTTCTTCTGTTTCTCCTGCTTGCTGATGTATTATTTTCATTGGTAGATGATATAAATTTTTTCCATAGCTGCCTCTAAGATATGACTGAAAAAGAAACCTCTGTGTGAATGGGTGCTTCAGATCTGGAGTGGTTTTATGGAGAGATGTTTTAGACCTGCATTTGACGTCATCCATCTTTGTGAGGCACACTTCAGAAAGTTACCTCTTGGTGTCAGCTTCAGGTACTTACCTGTTTCTGCAAGGATTACCTGAGCTTGACCTCTGGGAGAAAGTGTGCAAGTGCATTCTTGGTTCCAGTTCCATTAAGCAAACATAGTGAACTGTAATATCTTTGTATTTTGCTTTCTTCTCTTCCCCTTGGCCAAGGTAGACCATATTTAATATCCCTCTTAGTAATGCTTTGTCTGCTCTCATATGAGGGTTCAGATGTTTTCTCTTGTGTCATTAATAACTGAGTCTAACCTCTGCTTTTATAATGTTCCAAATCCTAAGTAAGAAATTAAGTAATTTCTTTTTTCTAAAACTAGGCAGCAGGTACTGTTTTTGAATAGAGATGCAGCTGTAGGGTGGTCTTTTGATTCTTAAAGTCTATTATCTTGTTGAAGAGGGTCAGATGTAGTTTCTTACTGCTGCATGGTGTTCACCTGAAATTTTGATGTGTTACATTATAACGTTTTAAAGGTGCTACAGTATAACTTTTGTCAGAAAAAGTATTTTTTCAGGCTGGATTTTGGTATATGGAGAGTGAGTTGCCTAAGCTGATATTGCTTACCTGCAAGCATGGCAGAACTGGATGGCACTTGGATACATTTGAGAATTGATTCCTCCAAATCTTGTGCTTTTCATTTATAGCAGCTTTCTTGCTTTTCAGTTGTAAATAGCGTAATAGTTTTTTCTGATTTAGTTGGGATATCTTATCTGCATCTTCCTTGTCATTAGGCTTTGTCTGCCCTGTGTACTGTGTATTTGAAGCTCAGGAATCATTTCAGTGTTTTCATTTTTCTACCTTGGTCAGTAATGGAGTCTAATAGGATTGGAGAGAGGTAAAGTCTTTTTCTGCATCAGAATTAGTCCTGGAAATGTTGCTAAGAGCTTATCTTCAAGTCAGGGTCAACTACTACACTTACCCATTCAGAAACAAAATACTGATCACTGTTCTCAAACATCTTTAAGATGGAGATTTAACAGTCTTCTCATGAAATTTTTCCTGCTGCATGCTGTCCTTGATGATGATTTTTTACTAGTGTTTAGCCTTTATCATCTTTGTCACTGGAGTCGGATCTCTTGTGCCATTCATTATGAATATGGCAAAGAGATTTCTTAAAAAAAGGAGGGAAGGACAGAGTTTATTTAGCTGCTGTTCTTCTCCAACCATTTAGTTTCTCAAGCTGAATCTCTCCAATCCTTATGAAGGAAGAAAAATACAAAGCAACCTTTACTTTCCCCTCTCAAAAGACCTGATCAAGTCAGTCCACAAGTTTCTTGATGAGATATGCAAAACCAGGCCCAGTAATCCTAGAGATGAATTCCTCAAGCAGCTCTTCAGTCTGTACATACCGTGTGTGTGTATACACATAATGGAATGTTTGCACTTTTGAGCAGGAATTGAATGAGGTTTATCATCTGACTCACAGGAACCTCTCTTACAGAACTGCTGTCTAGCTGATTTTTTTTTTCATCCTGTAACAGGGCTTTTAATTATTTCTTTCTAGGCATAGTACTTAATTAAACTTAAAATTTTTCAAAGTCGAGGCAGAATTTTATAGCTAAAATCTCCTAGAGTAGTTTAAATTGGAGTGCCTCCAAGTGAGGTTTTGAGATAGCCTTCTTGATGACATTTTTCAAGTGTTCTGAACTTCCACATTTCGAGCTAACCAGTGACAAGAGGAGGAGGGGACTATAAGTTAATTAGTGCATAGTTTCCTGTGGTATGGCTTTGTTTTCTAATTCCTTTTTAACTAATTGGATGTTGTTCAACTATGTCATTGTGTTGTGATTTGCTAATGACAATGGTGTCACTCTTCCCTAACTCATTCTAGAGTGCAGGAATATCTCACCAGATTGGCTTTGACTGCAGTGGCCTTAGTCTCTGCCATGCTCTCTAGCTTGTTCCAGTGCTGCTTTCATGGAACCAGGAACTGTTTTGCCAGAAGGAAGCCTGTGATTTATTTGAATGAATTCGTGATTCTTGTGTTCTGTTTGTGTTGCCCACCAGATTCTTGAATCCATGCAAATTGCAGGTTTTAAATACAGTTCAGAATTAAATTAGCAATGTTTTGATTGTGTTACCTGTTTTTTGAAGGAAGTATAATGATGCTAGTTTCCTATTTGTCTCTTTCATGATGACTGAGTAAGTCAGTGTCAGCTTTCATGTCTTCTTGGTAGTGCAACAGAAATACTTACTACCTCTGTCAAAGTGATGCAAGCAGAAGAGCCTTCAGATAAACTGCTACTTGAGATGTTTGCTCCCTGGCTAGAATTGGAAAGCGCTGGACGAGTCACTCTTTCAGCCTGGTGCTGCACACAACAGGAGTTAAAAAAAAAAAAAACACCAAAAAACAGCATTGGCTTCTGCGCAGATTATTTTTCACTGGCACTTGAATATTGGAACTGCAGTATCATTGAAACAAATAATGAAGCATGCATCATCAGACAGCCATCTTTGGATGTTCTGTGAGAGGAAATGCCTCCTTAGTGATACAGAGGCACAGCCAGCTACAGCATTTTGGAAAAGTGTGCATAAGCAGAGGCTAATACTGTACAACTGAAGTTCGTGGTAAACTTCTTTACAGAACCTTTTTAAAAATGAATATGAGGAAGTGAGGTATCTCAAGTTAGCACAGACTTTTTCTTGGAAAGGTACTGGAATCTTTCAGGAATGCAGGGATTTTGGCTATTCTCTTGTATGGAAAAAATGGTAAGGACTAAGGACATTTTTGCTGCTGAGCAGTAAACAAAGTGATATACAAACTAAGATTTGACTTACTACCCAATGAAGCTGTCAACATTTCTGTTTTCTAATGTGTCTCTAATTCTCTTAGAAGTTTGAGGAAAATTGCTTATTTATGAGTTATTTAATTTCAAGGAAACTCATGTTATTTGCTAGAATTGCTTTTTTTCCCCCTCCACTCTTGAGGTCTGCTTGGGATGTACTGTTCTGCACCAAGGATGTGTGGTTTGAGGCTGAGAGAGGGGGAGGTGCAGGCTTCTTAGTGGATCTCTGTTAGAAAAGATACACCAAGAAATGGCTTAATGGAATAGCTGTTTTGAGAAGATAGAATAAAAAGATAAATAAAGATAATGAGAAAATCTCCCATCCCTTCAGTTCCCAGGAACACTACTTATATTACCCATACCTGGGGTGGATTTTCCCACAGCACAAGGCACTGAACCTGTCCATAGAGTTGTTCTGACCATTTTGGTCATTTGAGCAATTTGTTATTCTATCTTCATAAAGGAGTGAGTTTATTAAGCTATTTGTTGTCGGGCCTTTCTTAGTGAGATCTCAAAAAAGACCCCCAACTGTGCGAGTTCCCTCTGTGGCTCACATCTTTTCTCTGTGCCCCACACTCTCTCTGCCTCCCTTTGCCTCTCTATCACTCTGTTTCACTCTCCTCACCCTTCTCACTACAGGACATATACCTGCTTTTATCTTGGGGTTTTATTACATTTTTGTTCTCAAGTTTCTTTGTTTCAGACTGCCTGGATATTTTGTATAACAAAGTTTGTCATAATGTTAGTCAGATGCTGAAGGTCAGTCTGGTAATTTTTCAGAAAAATTACATAAAACCTATGCTTGGATTTGCCTCTTGGTTTGAATCCTACTGATTTGACTTTTTGTAAGTTCTGGAACTGGTAACAGTTCTTCTCACCCACCCCCCCCCCCCCAGCATTATGTAAAGTTAAACATTCCTTCTCCATGACTTAGAGCACAAGGAGGAGCGAGGAGCAGCTCAGGGAGCTGGAGTTGATTAGTCTGGAGAAAAGGAGGCTCAGGGATAACCTTATAGTTCTGGACAACTACCTGAGAGAAGCTTGTAGTGAGGTGTGGGTTGACCTCCAAAATAACAAGTGACAGGATGAGAGGAAATGGCCTCAAGCTGCTCCAGAGGGTGGGTTGATATTAGGAAAAATGTTTTCACACAAAGGGTTGCCAAACATTGGAACAGGCTGCTCAGGGCAGTGGTGTAGTCACTCTTCCTGGAGGTATTTAAAAGATGTGCAGGTGTGCCATTTTGGGAAGTGGTTTAGTGGTGGACTTGGCAGTGCTGGGTTAATGGTTAGACCTGCTGATCTTAGAGCTCTTTGGTTCTGTGACTTCTCTGTAAATGATGGAATTGATCTATGTGTATCTGTCCTGCTGACTGGTGGGCAACCTCTTTGAATGATTTCAAACTTCCTTTAATACATTGTGTCCACTGAAAATTTTGGACTTTGCTCTTTCATCTGTTGACTTGATCAGTGTTTTAATTCTAGGTTTAATGAAATAATGTGGAGAGCTCCTTAGAATTCAGAGAAATCAGTCTATTTTCAATTTTCAGATAGTGAATTTTAAAAGGAAGTTTATGCACTCTGTACAGATGAGGTAGTGTAGGCCTTCACTTGACATGGTAGAATATTTTCTGTTATAAGCATAATTTGGTTTATGGGAATTGTCATAATTGTTAGGATTTTTGGTTTCTATTGAGGTTGCCTTTGTTAATTGCCTTTTAAAACCCATTCCCCAGTATAGTTTTTACCTTTGATACCATTTGCAACTGCAGTATTTCTGTAGTTTTGTTTTGCATTTGTCCTGAAAAACATTAGTAGTTGTAAAGCAAAATAAGTATTCCTGTACGATTTCACTGATTTCAGGTCCTGCATAAATACTGTCATAATTGCATAGCAGTTCAAGTGCAAGCCTGTCTTGTGAGTTGAATTTAGCTATATGCCTGTTCAAACTTTCTTCTTTGTTGTCTGTGATGATTTTAGGTGGAGAACTTCATTTCCTTCAGATTGGAGGGACCTGCGATGACATTGATGAAGCTGACATACTTGTAGATGGATCCCTTTCCAAAAGTGTGGAACAGTCATCAGAAGGCACCAAGCCCTTATCCAACCCTTCTAGTCCAGGCATTACAGGTAAATTGCACATGTGTGCATGTATCAAAATACTTCTGTCATTTTTGAAAGTTGCATCTGAACATGACTTGCAATTATTTAATAGCACACTGCTTTATAATTTTTTTGCTGCCCAAAGTTAGAGTTCTGTAGTTGCTGTGTGTCTGTCACTGGGTGTGTACAAGCATAACACTTCAGCAGTTCTTGATTAAAAAAAAAAAAAAAGGCAAAACAAAACACTTTGACTTTTTCCAGTCTCTACATGTGATTTTTTAGGTGTGGCAGACTGTATTTGTGTGACCCCAATTTTATTCCTCAAGAGTCAGTTGAAAGGAGGAAGAGATCCTTTTTGTAATAAGTTTATTTGTAAACAGCATTACAGCAGTTGCTTTGAGGACTGAATTTCTCCTGCTCCTCCTCTTTTTCACCAAAGAAGCCATTCCTAAAGTTTGAAGATCACTAGAAAATAAACTGTTGTCCATACGTGAGGGGGGGAAAAGTCTATGGCTTTCTTCTGCACCCCTCTTTTGCTAATGGCAAATAAAAAAAGAATAGAGATGTATGTGGTTGCTCTGAATACTCTTGAGTTTGTTTCTGTTGGAAGAAGTAGGAGAATGAAGCAGAAAAATCCAGTCTGCTCAAAGATAGGCCTGTTGTACAGTTTGAGCAAAGATCTCAGTTCTCATTGCAGTGTCATCCAGCTAATGAGGTTCACATTTGGCAGTTAAAAAAGTGAAGGTTTTTGCTGTATTATTGAAATTCAATTTCTAAAGCATTTCTAATTTCTTTGGCATTTTCCTGCCTCAGAGATTGAAAAGTAGAAATTATTATAGTTGCAATGAGGATGAATTTATTACCTGTCCAAGCATCTCACCTCAAACTCAGCCTGGATTGTTTTTCAAGATACTTGTCTAGGTTCAGGCTTCACAGTGAGGGTGGTATTTGTGGTGGTGCATTGTTATCTCCTCACCCCGAGTGGTGACAGGAGTAGTCAGGTAGCAAACTTTCTCCTTTTGAAAACCATGGTTTCTTTACAAGTAAAAGCTTTTCCTTCAAAACACATTTTTAAGAGAAAATGCTCAAAATACTAGAAAGTATACATTGCACATGTCTTATTTTCTCTCAAGTTTAGTTGATTGGGGCTCTTTGGTTGGTAGGGCTTTATTCAGGGTTTTTTTGATTTGGTTTGGGTTGGGTTTTTTGGTTTTTGTTTTGGGTTGTTTTTTTTTGGGGTGTTTTTTTTTTGGTTGGTTAGGGGTTTTGTATGTCTGAGAAAATCTGATTATCAAATTTTGGTTTATTTGTGATTCCTTTAGGTGTTTGACTTCCTGGGATATTTTATTTTTTGATACTTGAATTAATACCCTTGTTTCCTTGGTACAAGGCCTAAATATAAAGACAACAAGACAAAATAATTGTCAAGGCCTAGTGTCTTTTAAGTGCTTAACATAAAGCATGTTTGTTTTTCACTTACCCTTCTTATAAACTAAATTTGGAACCTTCCACAGCATTCTAATAATCCACCATAAAATAAGTTTATATTGATAATCAGGGGCCAAAGTAATGTTTCAAACAGTGATAAAAATGCATAGTAATTCTGTATGTCTGTTTTCATTAAATATAATTTTTTTTTATCTGAGTCAGTAGGGATATTAAAAAAATGTTTAATCAGCTTTACATCTTCAAAGTATAGCTGGCTAATTACTTATTCCTGATACCTCTGGCTGAATCCCAGACAGCATAGCATGCTCAGAGCTCTCAGTATTTAGAAAATTTATTCTGAGTGAACTGCCTTCAAAGGATACAGGCTTCAAGGCTGGGATGTTTGGTTGTTTGTGTTGGGGTTTTTTGTAGTTGTTTTTTGTTGTTGTTTGTTTAGGGTGGTGCTTTTGGGGGACTGGAGGAGATTATTATTCCTTTTTAACTAAAAAAGCCTTCATATGACTTGTGGTTCATTTTTTCTATAGCAGTTCTGATATATTTTGAACTATTTTTTACAGGATGTTCTGAAAAAATATCTATGTAGTAATGAATGTATGTGCTGTAATTATTCAGGAGTTGATCTTTTGGTGGACCAGCCGTTCTCCCTTGAGACACTGACATCCCTGGTGGAACTGACCCGATTTGAGACCTTGACACCGCGGTTTTCAGCCACTGTCCCTCCCTGTTGGGTGGAAGTCCAGCAGGAGCAGCAGCAGAGGCGGCACCCTCAGCACCTGCACCAGCAGCACCACGGGGATGCAGCTCAGCACACTCGGACTTGGAAGCTGCAGACGGACAGGTACGTAGGGGAGCAGTGCATGAGGGATTGTGTGCATTGCTTAACTAGTTGGTGTGGCTGTACAGCCACAAATTTGATGCAATTTAATTGTTTTTAACTAGTGTGCAAGATTAAGAACATGTGTTTTCAGAGGTGATAGTCTCCATTTGGCAATTTGCAATATAAGTGTTGGTGAAATTGCCAGAGGTGTTTTAGTGGACCTTGAAACAAATTGAAAGTCAGGTTTTGAATTGGTGGATTTTTATTTAACATTACATAATTGGACAAGCACATTTGCTAGAATTAGCGATATTCTTGATAGTTTCTGTAAAAGTCTGATTCACCTTTCTTATGTATACACACATTTTTAGTACATTATTTAATCAGAAAATGAAAACCGTGGGTGCCAGTGGGACTAATTAGTTGACCTAAATGAACTCATATTGTAGTTTACTTTAAAATATGAAGGTAGAATCTGGCTTTATGTCTATTGAAGTTAATGTTTATATATGAGACATTTAAGCCACTCTAGAGCCCTAGTAGTGCTAAGTTTAGGCAGTATTTTCATTGAAATGAACTGCACCAAAATGGTATGTGTGGCAGGTATTAGTTTTTTACATGTCACATGAGAACTTGGAATTCCTCGGGGCTCCTAAATACGACTACAGCAGTGTTGCAGTCTCTTGAAGGATTGCTTAAAATCTACCTGAAGTAGCTTTGTGTAGTTTTGTGTTAAAAATGCTTGCAGAAACAAAATATAGAGAGAAGGTTTTTTGTTTGATTAAGGGACGTGTATAAGACACTACAGGATCTTTTAGGTCAGAGTGCTACACATCTGTTCCACTGATGTGTAACATTTGGATTGTCATGTAGGCTTGAAATAGCAGTAGAGTGAAAATAATGAAATGGCCAAAGCATGCTAAGGCATCTAGAGGTCACGTGTGGTGGAAAAAAAACTGTGTCATATAAACAACTGAAAGATAGCACGTGGTAATGAAGCATTCCAGGTGGGAAAACATGTAAAAGATGCAGGCATTTCCAGGGCTGACACACAGCAGGAGCTGGACTTGCTGTAAATAAACGTGCATAAGCTACGGTTGAAAACTTGCAATGCATTATAGGCTTTAAAGCCTTTATTTATCTTGTGGTTTTGCTTTGTGTAAGTCAAATATTCTGTACGTAGCAAGTGGAAGGGAGGTGATTCTTTGCAAAGTAACTTCCAGTCAAAATTATTGATTATCCAAATCTATTCAGCAACAGTTGAAAAGTAAAAAGCTGTCAGTATTTAGTTACAAGGAAGCCAGCAGTGAAGGTAATAGCTGTTAATTGGAAGGGCATAAGTAGAAAATTAACTGAGGAATATTGTTTCATTAGAGGAAAAGAGTTATGCCTGCTGCTAAATAAAACAGGGCTGTAAAGAGGAAAAGTTAGAAGTATTGGTTTAGTACTGGAAATCTTTGACAGCTGCTATATGACTCATGATGAAAATGATTAAATTACAGTCTCTTTGTTCTTAGGGTAGAATCTTAAGATTGAAAGCCATGTTAGCTCTTAATTAAAAGTTATCTGGGAAGAAACTTTTTGATTTCTGGATTATTTTTTTGGTCGTTAATATGAGGTTCCTTTTATCTCCTTTTTGAGTGCCTCATACTGATACCTATCACGATGTGGGATTACAGTGTTAGATGGATGAGTAATGCAATTTGATATGGTAATTCTTTTGTTTCTCAAATAGATAGAAAGAGATAATCCTGTAATTGTATTTTAGAAAATGGCATTATATTACAATCATAATTCGTTATTTTTAAAAGACTGCAACAAAGAAAACAGAAAAGCAGAGTCTGGTTTACCCTGTGAATTATCTAAATATCAGTATTGTCCTCTCAGGTGTCATGTAACTGGAATGTTAAATGAGGTTAATTCTTGTAAAAGAGAGGTACATGAATTCCTAATATGCATGGATAAAACAGTAACATCTGGGTTTCTTGGCTTTATCTCAAATTTATGTAGGATGTATTCATCTTATGGAGACATATTTGAAAATATATGAAAGAAGGAAGAGCTAGATACTGATATTCTTTCCAGTGTTTAACCTCTGGAAATGGCTCTGCAGTTCAAAGTTCAGTTGCAGTGGAAGATCAGACAGTGAGATGTTCTAGAAAAGGAATGAATAAGTGTGTTGGAAAATATCTTGTAGTTGAGAATGGTATATTGGTGCTTAGAACGCAGTATGGATTGTAATGTTCTTCTTTAGAAAGATGCAATAGATTTAGAAGGGTTTCAAAGGCAGAAGAGTTCCTAAAAGACTTTGCATTACATTATCAGAGAAAAGTGATACTTAGGATAGATATGTCAGATATGAGAAAAAAATAAGGAAGTTAATTTGTTTACTACTTTGAAACTTTGCACATGGATAAAGGATGTACTTACAACAACCTATGAAATATTAAAAGAAAACTTTAAAGGGGAGTGTTTTAACTAATCACAGAATTAGATTGTGAAGTTTATTGGCAGAGGTATAAGAGGATCTCTTAACTGCTGGATTAATGTGAGACATTCATGGAGATTCTTTATTCCATACATGCCTATTGAGCATCTGCTGCTCAATTCTATAAAAAAATAGATTTCTGGTATAGACTAATAACAGTTGTAATTCACTGTGGGTGTGTGTACTGTTTGCAACACGTAAACTACAAAAGACTGCTGCAGACAAAGTGGTTTATTATTAATTTCTGGGTTTGTACCAGATCTTTAACTAAAACTGAATGAGCAGTTGGTGTTTCAGAAGTTTGGCTCTTTTGAGTGTCTTATTTAGTCCATGCTGTGCAAAAACCCACCCCCAAACCTCTCTCTGTTTGGCACTGGATTATGTGTTCTCCAAGCTAGAGGAAAGGCATGAGTGATTCTAAATATTTAGTGTTACAGTTGCTAACAGAGGTTTTAGGGTTTTTTTCCCCCCAGAGCAGTGGGATAAGTTTTCATTATATTTTATTTACTTGTGTTCTTTTTACAGTTAGCTGAAAAATCTTCACTGTTACTTCTTGAATCATAACACAAATTCACTTCTCTCCATCTTTTGCTTCTGTTCATCTTTCCTCCCAAAATCTGTTTTTCTATGCTGCTTGCTCTGGAAAGCTGGCATGCCATTTCATTACTTGTACCTGAAATCTCTTTTAAGTTGTATTACATGTGCCTGAAAGAAATCTGACCATCAGGGATATTACTGTAAAGAAATAAATACATTTGCACCATTCCTTGATCTATTTTAAAATGGTTTTCTGCACAATACTCAATGTATAGCATGCTATTGATGTTCAAATACCTATTCGTGAATTAGATGTTAGAAAGATGTCTGAAAAATATTTATAGCAGCATACTCAGTTTCTTAGTGTTCTCAGTTATACAATTAAATAAGTATATCAAAGTCACATTTTAAAAATTATTTACTGCTATATTAAGGAGATAAAGAAGTTAAATTAGTTTTTAAAATGTACACAAACAGGACAATTGACAAAATTAGCTTTAATATCATTGCTCTTTGGTTTGAACTTTTTTTGCAAACCCCAGTGTATCACACTATGGAATGGATCGAGGGGTACTTGCCTCAAGTTTACACTTTCAGTGTAAACCAAACTCGTCTTCAAAACAAAAATGTGACTTAATAAAAGAAAGCTGTACGCTTTTGCACAGCACAGGCTTCTGAGTGTGCACCTGGTAAGAAGCACTTTTCGTCCTGTATGAATTATCAAATGTTCTTTAAAAATAATTTGAAAATAGTATTTTGAGTCTCCTGTGTGTTGATACCACTGGAAAGTGACATTTGTAAGTGTTAAAGAATGGATATGGGCAGCTTAAAAGAGATTACAAGGGAGGTACCTTGTTGCCAAGGTGCTTTCATACACTTCACTAATTGATAGATCTTCTTTTAGTGTTGTGTTTGGTTTTTTATTCTTGTACTTTTTGTTCATGGAAACAAGTAACTGGTATTTATAGCAGTATGCAAACCTTCACCTTACCACCATAAAGGTAATAGCTAGGGAATCTTTCCACTTCTGCTTTTATGTGAACATTGCTTCTCCCCGTCATAGCAATCAGCGTTTTAATGTCTTCTTCACAAAATTAATGTGGTTATCTTGAAAGCTTGAAAGCTTGAAAGTTTGAAAGACTTCTACTTGAGAAATTCATGTGGATGTCAGCTAACACAAAATAAGTTTTTCTTCTTGTTCAAGAGAGTGTGCATAGATGCAGAATGGACTGTGTGATGCTGCCTGCATGATTGGCATTTTCTCCGTACACTGGGTCATTGTCTTCTTTTTTCCTGACAGCAACAGCTGGGATGAGCATGTCTTTGAACTGGTTCTACCAAAAGCTTGTATGGTTGGACATGTGGACTTCAAATTTGTTTTAAATTCGAACATCACAAACATTCCCCAGATTCAAGTGACTTTACTGAAGAATAAAGCTCCAGGCTTAGGGAAAGTCAATGGTAAGAAAAAACTAGGATATCTTTCAAAACATTATTTCTTTTCTCAAACTCATTATTCTCTGTGACATATATCAGAAAAATTGCTTGTAATTGTCTAAGTATTTCACTTTTACTGATTTATTCTGTTTCTCAGTATCATGGGCTCTTTTCAATATCATGCTTGAATGTAAATTGGGGAGACCAACTGGGTAAACAGTTTTAAAATCTTGACATTTATGCAAATGTTATAGCTCAAATGTACATAGCTCAAAAAGGCTGAACTCACTTCTAATTCTGTACTGCATGAATCCTATAGTCAGTAAAAATTAGTTGTCAATTTTAAATCGTTCTAGAGATTGACTGATTAAACAAATGGTGCTCTTTTAAGGTCTCGATATAGTAAAAAAAAAAATAAATACACTAAATTATTCCAAGTCACAGAAGTGAGAAAATAGCAAGGCTTTTCTTGATGGAAGGAAAAAATCCCTTGGCTTCCTTGGGAATTCTCTCATCCTTTGGCTCATTAACTAAGTTATGTGAAAGCTGCAGTATGATTTCACCTTTTATTCCTTGCAGCTTTGACAGAGTAGACCAAAGTTAGGAACACTCTTGCCTTGGGAAGACTCCTAACTGGACTCTGCATCTTACTAGCTCTCAGGGAACCTGTGAGGGGATAGCATAAATTGAAATGTCAGTTCTTTGATGTGCAAGTGCCTCCATTGGGGCTTTCCTGTGGTGAGAGCATTCATTTCTGTCCTGCTGCCTCATCTGCTAGGAGTTGAAGGTATTACATGCTGCAGCTCCTTTTATTGAGGCATTAATTGCTTATCTTTACCTAGCCACCTCTTTTTCAAATGCTTCTGGAAGCTGCCTATTTCAGAGAAGTCTTGCTGTCAGATATTATTAAATTGCTTGCTGGATATAAAATGTGTTGAGGAGAACAGCAGGCATGATCATAATCAACCCTTTCCCCCCCCTTTTCCTAATTTTTTAATTGCTAAATAAGACCATCCCACTTAAACACAAGAGTAACAGCTGTAAATTTCAAAAAGGAATATAGGCATTTCAAAGATCATTACCATGCTTTCATAAAATTTCACTCTGTAGCATCTCCCAGCGTTTAACAACAAAAAATGTGTGCTGGAGATGCTCCCTTAAATACTATAAACTGCTTGTTATCCAAGAACAAAATATTCTAGCATAGTAATATTGCTTGAGAAAAGACTATTTTTTTAGGTTCAAGATGGTTTATATTTAACAGAAGTGCTATCTGTGACTGCAGGACAGCAGTCAACAGGTGTTCATTCACTTTCTTCATTTTTTTTTAATCCTTGCTGTAAAACCTTAATTTAACATGTAGAAGAAATTTGTTCTATCAAAGAAAAAAACAGAATAGATTGTCCCTGTTTCTCTCCTGAATGGAACCTGCTTTGTTTTCAGCATGATTTCAGTCCATTTGCAGATCTAGATGTCAGAATTAATCTGAAAATCTTCACCTATGGAACAAAACAATAGAAGAAAAGCTAAACTCTTTTCCTTAGTGCTTCAATTTTAAACACTTCTGAGCAAACAGTTCCATGAGTTGGTAATTCCTTGGAGACATTTGATTTAGCTGTGAACTAAAATGCCAGATCTCTCTGTGAGTGCTTTTCAGCAGAGCATACTGATGAGAAGACATGACAGAACTCTTCCAGAAAATGACATTTCACTTCCTTACATGCAATATACTGGATTTTTTTCTCTTACAAGATAGAAAAGGTATTGAATGTGGGGGGGGTCAGGCAGTCTGGAAAGGACTGGGAAATGTGAGAGCACCTGCAAGGCAGCCTTGGAAAAGTCTTTTTTCTTCTTTATTCAGGAGAATTGGAGAGCCACAACTAACCAACATCTTCTCCAAGTGTAGCTGCATTGCAATTGTTCCCTTCCCTTTTTCAATTTCTTGAGTTTTGGAAAAGGACTTTAGTGACATTTGCCTTTTTTCTGTGCACTATTGAATAAAATAATAGGACACTAATGATTTCATTATAAGGGAAGACAAAGCTAGGTAATTTATATCTGTGATAGATCTTAACCAAAATGTTCCATTGTTCTAATGTATGAAAACCTTAGACTGAAATTCAATTAACTCCCCCCCAAGTTCTCTCCTTCCATGGGGAGAGAAAGGAACTAAAAATTTAAGATAATAAGACATAGGGGCAGATGTGCAGGGCAGAGTTTATTCAGTCATTTTTTTTAATGACAGGTGCCCTGGAAACAGTTAAATATGTAGTGTCTAGTAATGGGAACGCCAGAGACATAATTCTTCCAGTTGGGAACTAATGGTTTTGGTCTGGCACTTAATTCACTGTATATGCTTCTTGTTAATTTGCTTGCATGTCCTCTTCATCTATAATTCATGTGATCCATTTAATTGGAAAAAGGGCTGTGTTTAAGTATTACCAAAATAATGTTTGATATTCAGCAGGAGCAATCCAGTTCTTTTAAGTTTAAATTATCAAACTTTCAGTTCTGGAATCTAATTGCTTAGGAGTAATCTGTAGTTGATTATTAGGGGAAAAGAATTTGGGCAACATTAAAACAAAACAGGCTCTTTACAGGTCATTCAGAAATACTATTTTTTTAATTACTTGCTGCAACCTCAATCTATATGAAAAACATGTCTTTGTATACTTGTGGGTTTGTAGTAGAAGTATTGCTGTGGGCAGAAAGTTGATAATTTTGCTGTGAAAACTACCACTTCTGTTTTTCCTGAGCCTTGAACGCTGTTTGAAGTCATGCTAATATTTTTATTTCCAGAAGCAGCAGTAGATAGACAGATCACGTTTCCTTTATCTCCAGCTCATAATATTGAAGTGGAGAGAAATGGAAAACCAGGACTGGTGGAATTCAGTGAAGAAATGCAGTATATGGATGTAGAGGAGCCACAATGTAAGTTTTATTGATCTTGTTATACTACAGTTAAAATAGGATCTTACTTTTTTCTTCTTTTAATGATAAATTTGAATTCCTCTGCAAAAAATTTCTCAGACATTAAAATAGACTAATTTCTCAGCTGTCTTCAAAGTCGTTTTTCTCTCTGGGCTGTTTGCTGTATGAGTTGAAAGTTTAGCACAAACACACCAGAAATGTCCCAAACTACTAGAGAGGTTTGATGCTTACAAGTAGATTAATTTTGCTTTGAATTTAGAAATCAAGTAGATTGATATGGCACCTTTCTAACTTAAATTGCTAGCCTGTTTCAGCAGTATATTACTTTGTTTCTTTGGCTAGTTTTAATACAAATTTTCATTGCATACCTGGCTTTTGTAGAGATTGCTGCAGAAAGCCAAGAAAATAAGGAACAGAGCGTAAGGAATTTATAGCTAGGCAACATCACACTGACTCTGCCTGTTTTTATAACTTTTTTGTTACCTAGTGCTCTTCTACAAAATGTCTTAGGCAGTGAAAGGCAATGAGTGGGTCTGGGTGAGGAGAACTGCAGACTAAAATTTGGCAGTTGGAGTGACTCAGTTCTAGAGCGGTGATTCTTTTTCTTGGTCCTTTCAACAGTCTTACTTTGCACCTTCTTTCTCTCATGTAATCAGGCTTGTCTAGAGCAGGACTGTCAAGGTCCTTTCCAACCCAAACCATTCTATGACTCCAAGAAAGGAGAGGTTACAAAGAATGAGGGGAAGGATCAAAGGGGTGATAAAGGTGCTGAAAGGATGTGTTTTATGCTGAGAAAGGAGCACCAGATGAGTGAAGATGATTTCAATAGCTTGTGTATCCCATAGAATAAACAAAGCTGTCTTTGTTTTAAATTTATTACTAGTTTTGTTTTGTTTTTAAACAGTGTTGTCCTGCTGCAGTATGACCCAGTAAGGATTGTGGCTCTGTATATATTGGTTGTTTATTTCATCAGTTGTGTATTTTGTGGCTTTTATAAGCCAGTCAACATATATATTAATCCATACAATACAGCTGAAAATGTTTTAAAAACTGTCATTTACCTCAATTAACTTCACTGGAAAATGCCTAAAAGTGAACTTCAAGTCATTTTTATGTAAAGTTATATGTATTTAGTGATCAGAGTTTGACACAGGTGCATTTTTAATCCATGCAAATGATCAGATTTTGTGACTTAATCGTGGCTAATTCAGATCCATATTATTCATGTTTTTGTAAGGTCTTAGACTGTGTCCATTTCTGGAGGAACACAAGGAGGATATACTTTGTGGTCCAGTATGGCTGGCTACTGGACTTGATCTATCAGGACATGCTGGAATGTTGACACTAACAAGTCCAAAGCTTGTTAAAGGTAAACCCATTTATTATGCTATTTGCATGGAGCCTGTGTGACTGAAGTGCATCTCATACTTCTGTAGTCAGACATAGGTATGTTACTTATTTTTACATTGACAAATTTTGCTGTGTAACACCATAGTGAGTTGCTGTTTCAAACGGATGATAAACTACTGTAATTAACAGGGTTGATCTGTTCTGTTTACAACTTGCAATCTGTTCAAACTTTGCAAATTCTCACCCCTCCCTTTTTCTTCTCCACTTTTAGGCATGGCTGGTGGCAAGTATCGTTCATTTTTAATTCATGTCAAAGCAGTGAATGACAGAGGAACAGAAGAAATCTGCAATGGTGGCATTAGACCAGTGGTTAGAATACCTCCTCTAAAACCTCAGACGAACAAGGGCCATTCTCTTGCTTCATTGCTGGCAAAAGTTGCAGCAGGCAAGGTAATGAATAGCCGAGGAAGATTTGTGTGTTAGTTGTAGACTTGGTATGATTCATGTCACCTGAAAATGAAGCAGCTGTTAGCAGAATTAAGGTCCATTAAAAACTACTTTCTAAAGAGGTGACACTGTGTTGACACCTTCGTGAATTAGAGTTCAAGATTTCTGAGTTGTTTCTTTTGTGCAGATTTAATTGAAAAGGTCTATTCTGCCACTTCACATTCTGAACACTTGTTTTTGAAGCTTCAGTTTCCTTGAGTATTTTCAGTCATTGATAGGTCTTACCCTGTGAAGATGTGTGTGTGTATGTGTATTGTTCTGTATTAAAGCAATTAGTGAATAAAAATAGTTTGTTTTGGTACAGTGCTCAAACTGAGAGATTTTAGCAAACTGCTTGCATTTCACTGAACAAGGTGTAAAAATAAATCAGAACCAATGTGACTTATGAAGGTTATTTTTTCCAAAAATATAAGGAAAAGCCATCTAGCAAAATTGAAGCCACTACTTCTTCAAGAAAATCAGATAATCTGCGAGGCTGTGACTTGCTTCAAGAAGTCTCTGTAACAATTCGAAGATTTAAAAAAACTTCAATTTCGAAGGAAAGGTTAGTAGGTGTTTATTAATTCTGAAGAAATATTAGCTTTAGTTGCGCTTCTCAAGAAAGCTTAGTTCTTGAAATAGCTCAGGTCAGATACTGTTTCAAGTTGTCATTTCATAAGCTTATTGTATATGGAAAATCCTGTAAATTGCAAGTAAGAGGGCACTATGCTGTGAAAGTTGTGGTAGAATAACACCATGCACAAACTATACGTTGAGTGGGTTTCTTTGCCTGACTTCAAAAGGTGAATGTAAATCAGTTTTCTTGGTAAAACAGATAAATTTTTTAAAGGAAGCATCTTCCCTTTCTATTTCCAAATAGCCTTGTTTCCTACAGCAGAAATTATATTATTTGTCAAAAAGTTTAGAATCGAATTTAGCTAACAAAGAAATGATTGGTACTGCGGACCTAGAAACAGGTAATACAGCTTTTAAAGTGTATTACCAGCTCCTACCCTGCAGTGCTGGCACTGACTGTAACTGGCATAAAGAGGTCAACGAGGCTGCAAGGAGGTATGTGCAACCAGTTAGTTGATAGGAATTCTCTAGATGGTGAATATTTGTTTGGGTTTAGAAGTTGCTAGACAAGTTAAAAGTGGGGGGAAAATTTCACAGAAGCTTACTAGATGTATTGTAATGTAAGAAGTTCTGTGAGCAGAAAATAGGATGATTGGGAATGTGTGCACAGAAAGTATTGCATATGATTGTGTATTGCTTTTACTTTCAGCTGGGATTCTCTTTTTTGCTGCTCCTAAGATAGAATACAAAGCTGGAGAATGGCCATATTGGATAATTCTGGTTTTTCTTTCCTTCCTCTCCTCCCTAGAGTTCAACGGTGTGCCATGTTACAGTTTTCAGAGTTCCATGAGAAGCTGCTCACCACTCTTTGCAAGAAGACAGAGGACAGTCTGACTACAGAACATGCTCAGAGTCTTGTACTCGACACACTTTGTTGGTTGGCCGGAGTGTATTCAAATGGCCCTGGCAGGTAAGGGAGCAATTATGTTCAAACTATCTTGGCTATTTCTCAGTATCAGTTTAGTTAAAAAAAATTAGTTTTATATAATTCTCTAAAGTATGCAATTTGTTTTCACAGCTCCAAGGAGGGAAATGACAGTTTGCTTTCTAAAACACGTAAATGTGTCTCTGATGTTATACGTGTTTGCTTCTTTGAAGCTGGGCGGAGCATAGCTCACAAATGCGCACGATTTCTTGCACTATGCATCAGGTCAGTGCTGATTATTATCATATATTTATTTTTGTTTATTTCTGTTTTATATTTGGGGCATTTGCATGCATCCTGAACTGAACATTGTGTTTGTTACTGTTTGACATTGAATTCATAAGCGACAAGATCTGCTAGGTGTTCTGTTCAGGAAATACGTGTTTAGGGTATGACTGCAAAGAACATCAGTCTTTCAGCTTCATCTTCTGGAGAAGATTTCATCCTTCATTCTTACTTCCTTAAATGTTAAAGTATCTGTGTTTTTTTGTAGCAATGGGAGGTGTGACCCGAGTCAGCAAGGGTTTGGATCAGTTCTTCTAAAAGCTTTACTCGACAATATGCCTCTTTTGCCTGCTGCTGCCACAGGTGGTACGTATGCAGTGTTTGTTGTCATAATCATACATAATACATTTGTTGTTTGCTGAGTTGTGTTGGACTCTCTTGAGAAATTAGAATGAGGTAATTGTTCAAAATGCTCCTTGTAGTGGTCTGGTCACGAAGTAGACATTTGCAGTTGGTGGAATTTTAAGCAAATAAGCTTGCTTAAACCAGAGTGTGAAGGCTGACACTTTTGGAAGAGCTTAAGCAAATTTTCTAAGAATTCTGAAAGGTGTTTAGCAACAACAGATTCTGTTGACATAAGTAACAGTCAGGGTGGTCTGTTATTTTTTAAAATTAGGAGATAGCCAGGAAGCTTGGCGATCGAAGTGATGTCTAACTAGCAATCCACTTCTGATTCTTCTGCACTACAAGGAAATTTTAACTAAATTAAATTTCTTCCTTATCTGTATTGCAGTGTAACAGTCTCTTAGCACCTTGTTGAAGCATCTGGAGTGCCAGATGGAATGGGAAGATGACTTCACCCTCATGTTTTGGGTGGCAAGTCCTGCTTTTCACACTAGGACATTGTTGAATTGTTTCTAGCTTGTCATCACTAATGAGTCTTGCAGAAAAATTAGTTTGCATTCCAAAAGGCTTGTTGTACTACCACCCAGGTCAAAACCCTTAACACAGTGCTACAGAGGGTATGGAATGCACGGAGAGGGAAGAAGGAAGGAAGCTGAGATTTGTGTTTCTGTGCAGAACCGCTGTGCTGTGCTCCCAGAACTGATTTGTATGGAAGCAATGTCTCCAGCAAATACAGATTAAGGAGACAGCAACCAGAACCAGAGGGTGAAATGAGGAAAAGAGTTGGCTCTGGAGTATGGCTTGGTTCTGATGGGATGGGAACTCCTAGCTGAGCACCTTAATATATCAAGAGCATTTTGATTGTTGTGAGCGGGAGCAATGAAAGAAGAAGTGTGCAGAGCTGTCTCTTGGAACCTTTTTTGCCTTCAATTATGTGTTAGTTGATAAGAGAATCAGAAGTACTTGTAGAAACTTATGATTACAGAATGATTCTTAGTTGAAATCTCTCAAGAAGGGAAGGGGTAGAATATCTCCTAGTCTGTATTCAGTAACCATTAGATAACTATCACTTCTGTTGATTATCCTTCAAAGTATGCTTTCTCAGTGAAAATTTTATGTCATGTTTCACCTGAAATATTTTTTTTTTTTTAATGCAGGATCTGTGTATTGGTATTTTGTATTGCTGAACTATGTAAAGGATGAAGATTTGGCAGGATGCAGTACAGCTTGTGCATCATTGCTGACTGCAGTGTCCCGGCAGCTGCAGGATCGCCTAACACCAATGGAAGCATTACTGCAAACAAGGTACTAAGAAATGTGGTTCTTGTAAACTTAATAAGAACAAACCTAGGAACTGTATAATGCCATCCTTTGGTGTTCTGATAAAGATTGTGTGTTACACTTTGCTGTATTTGTTTCAGCAAGGATTAATTTGCTGTTCTCTGGAAAACAGTTTCAAATTGTGTGGAATTAAAGTTGAATTTTATTTCTATCTCACATTTTAAACCCGCACATGTGTATGTGGTGTTTGAAGTCTGTGCAATCCTTAATTTAGTAATTATGATTTTTAGTGTAAGGACTAACACAGCATGTCCTATTTTGACTCTTAGAGGGAATTAAGTATACAGAATAGTTTCAGTTTGGCACAATGCTTCACAAAACTATATTCTTTCACTAGGCTGACCATACATTTAATGTATTTCTTCTAAAGGCCAGATTCTAGGTGTAGAGACCTGGAGTAATTTACTGAGAATGCAGGTTCTTCTTTAAAATTACAATAATTTAAAGTATCAGTGTTTATTTAGGACTGTGATGTTGCTTCTTTTACGTATTGAACTGATTGGCCATTTAACTTTGGATTTATGTGATACAAAAAGGAAATTTCTGATGGTTCAGTTTTGTAGTAGTTTCCAAAGCTGCATTATGGGGAAGGAAAAATACTGCTGTTTGACAGATCTTTCAGTTGTGGTTTGGGTGCAAGAGTTTTCCTCAAAGTCCAGCAAGATCAAGGTAGAAAAGGTTTGGTGGAGATTAGGTAAGAATTTTCAAAAAATTTGAAAATTCAGTAGAAGATATAGTAAAGGAAGATGTGGAGGAGGAAGGATATCTGTCTATTTTTCTTTTGTCTTTAAAGAGCTATAATTCCAAAATACTTCATAAAAACTTTGTCTCGGGTGTTACACTTGGATCCTTATCCTGCTGTCTGCTGCATTTCTCTACTTAGTTCTTAATTTATTTCACCATCTGAAACCCTTGCAGCTGATTAGAAGACTTGTCACAACAATAGAAATGGTGTCTGGAAAAATTGAGAATTTTGAAAAATAAAGTGAACTGAACCAAATGGAGGAGAAAAATCTGAAAATTACACTTGACATGAGAATGGCACCTTCTGTGGGAAATGAGTTGTTCCTTCAAATAAATTGCTTTCAAGTATTTTCTTTAAACAGAAAAATAGAAATGAACTAAAGTGGAAAGTTTTCTTCCTTTCCAGTTGCCTACTTTTGGATTTGGTACATGTTGCATTTCAGATGACCTTCTGGTGAGCACAGCTGTCTGCATGGCAAGGGAGGGTTTCTGAAGTGAGCCCATTCTTGGTGCCCTTCAAGCTTAGATTTTCTGAATGTTTCTAGACAGCATTTTACTGATTTTCTTCTTGGAACTTAATTTGCTTTCTCTTTTAACTCTGTAACCCCATAGGTAGTTTTAAGAGTAGCAGCAAATTCCTGATTTGATAACAATAGCTCTCTAGCAAGGACTGGCTATTTCTTGATTTAGTTTACTATTTCAAGCAAAGTTTTGGGCCTTTCCTTCATATGGCTATGGATCAAGAGAGTACTGTCGTTTTTGGGTTTTGGTTTTTGTGTTTGCAGGTTTTTTTAAAGAGAAATTGGTAGGCAGCCATAGCTTTCCCCTTTTTCCTTTTCCTTTCCCTGAATTGTATTCTTTTTTGTGTGCATTTGTGTTGCAGAGTTTATACTATTGTGTTTTTTCCTCTTTGTCATTGGTCCCAGGTGCAATAGCCTAACATCTGGTAATCAGCTAAAAGCAGATGTCTAATTAACAGATCTGCACATTCATAGGAGAGTAATACTCATTTTACTATCATGTGCTGCAATAAATCAAGTAAAACTTGCAAGGATAAGGCCAGTAGGGTGTGTTACATGATTTGCAGTTCAGAAAACAACAACAAAAAAGAGATTTCAGATAGGATTTTTGGCTGTCTTACAAAAAACCTGATTGGTTTTGTCTCTGGTAAATCTGAGAAAATTTCTCCAGCCTGCTCTTGAAAGTACCAGATTCAAGTAGTCGTGGAATTGAATTATTCTAAATATTGAAAAGTATTATGTGGTTTAATTATAATCATTAGTACTTGAACTGTCTCCTGCTCACATCTAATCTGAAAACTCTCCTGCAATTAAAGCCTTTTAGTGCTTGTGTCCTGCTCACATTGGCACTGGAGAGCAGATTCTTTCATTCTGAACAAGTTCTGGATGTTTGGAGTGTATTTGTGTCTTCATTGTATTCGCCAGATCTGTGATCATTCTTAAAGCATTTCCTTGAGCTGCTTTGATCCTTACCTTCCTTGTATTGTGATACACAAAATTTTAGACATTATTCCAGTTGAGGGCTCTGATGAATGAAGCAGAAGAGGTATTTTGCGTAGTTTATGTTCATTACTGCACAGATGAATAAGGTAATTCTTGATTTAGTTTTTGGGTTTTTTGTTGATGTACCTTCTATATCCTTTTGTGAAAAGGATTGCTAATGAAGCTCAAAACAGTGAACCTGATAATTCCTGCTCACGAATGGGTAAAAGGCATTGTGCTTGTTGAAATAAATTTGGATTGGACGGAACAAATTAAACCCTCTGCAGTACATTCAAATTCTGATTCTCTCTTCAACGCTCTTACAGAATTTTGACATTTTATGAACTACTTACTTAAAAAATCAAACTCTTTATTTAAAAAATGTAAGTAATCATTGTTAGTGTTGAGCTGACCTGATTTATTGAATGTTTAAATCTGATGTCCAGAGCAGGCTGTGAAGGTACTGCACTGAATTTTGTCTGAGCGTTTTTTGTGTGTTTTAGTAGGCACTTTACAGGAGTATGTTGTCTTGGCTGGCATATGAAAAAAGGTCAGGCAGCAAACACATCAGTCTTGTCAGATGTGCAGGGTGCACTGGCTGTGTCTGATGTGTGCTTGTAAACAGCAACCAAGCTTATCCTGTGTTCTTCTGAGTATAAAGTTATTTCAAATTCGCTACCTTGTAAGTAACTTGGTTGGGAAATGTAATGTTAAATGTAATATCTGTAATTTAGATGAGCTGTAGCAATTACTGCCCTTTTGTAAGATTGTTCATCATTTTCTGATAATTACAGTACACAATGCTGTGTGGCCAGAAGCACTGAGCTCAGCTAATATGGAAACATAATATTCAGAGAAGTCTAGAATCTGTTTTTAACTTGTTGCTGGTGTTATATTATGTAGACATTTACACTTTTTTGATTACTTGGTCAAAAAAGACATTTAAACATACCAACCTTCTCAGCATGTTTGGGGTTTTTACCTCATCTGGTAAAAAGAAGCTACTCAGAGGCAGAGGGAAGAGGAGGTGGAAGAATTTACTGTCCCAGCTGGTGTGTTTGTGGAAATATTTCAGATTTCTTCTGTCTCTTGCCCAAGTGCAGAGTGTTATGTTTCTCACTTCTGTACCTACACACATGCATTCTTTCTTCCTACTCTGGCTTAGTAATTTGGCCTGATTTCCATTCTTTTCCTCTTTTCAGTTGCTAGTAATAGGTATTGGTAAACACTAAAAAAAACCACTTCCAAACAAAACCACAATCCAACAAAAAAACCCACTGATTTTGATACCACTTTGGAGTTTCCTTTTTCTTGGCTTATAAAACCCTAATTGATTTGGGACCACTTTGAGTGATGGTGCTGTTTTTTCCCCTCCAGTATTGCCAGAGTAAATGTTACGAGTTTCCTTCTGTTGAGGTATTTGTCACAAGTGTTGATTGGTATGCCTGGCAGTATTTCCTTTTTTAATTCTTAATTCAGCTGAAGAACAAGCTGAGGTGGAATTTCTTCCGCTGTTATGAAGCACTACTGTGTTTTTATTGACTTCAGACTAGTGTCTCATTTATCATGTGCAGGTGTGTGTGTTGCTATGGCTCGTTGTCTAAGGCTTGTAGTTCTGTTTTCCATGCCTAGTGTGATTGTGTGTCATGTTTCCAGGACAGTATCACATCTTCAAAACTCTTTAGTAACGAGGAGTTACTTACATAGCATTATAAACTGTTGGAAAATGCAATCTAATAAATGATTTTAATGAAGTGTAAGTAAGCGATAATTTCTAAGATGTGTCAAATGAATGAACAGAATAGTTTGGAGTATAATAAATCCTGATGGTGAAATACTTGGCCTTTTACTGTAAATAATTTTGAATGAGTTCTTACTGTGTGAATGTTGCTGTTTGTCTTATTTGCAGATATGGGTTATACAGTTCACCTTTTGATCCAGTTCTGTTTGATTTGGAAATATGTGGCTCATCTGTAAAAATGTATACAACAGCAGCATTGGAGTACAGTCAGATGAAATTGATTTGTCTGATGTTCTGTCAGGTATGTATGTTTAGCAGTGACTGGTTGTGGCAGAATTGGTAAATCTCTATTATACTGTATTCTTTTTGTGAAGGTGTGATTTTATACTTTCCAGCCAAGCTGAAGTCCAAGGTATTCCCTTGCTCATGGTATCTTTTACATTTCCTGTGGCCTTAGGGCAAGGAGAAGAAGCCTCTTTCTGCAATCTCTTATTTTCTTATCCTGTAGAATATCTCAGGGTAGAGATTAGACAAAAAGGCTGCTCTCATTCTCTGGGTCAGTCATTTAGGAATTATCTGTCACCTTTTTCAAGTGGTTTCCTTGAGATGCATTACTGTTCATTTAGGCTAGCAACACTCATAGGCAGAGAAACCTAAATGGATTTCTTTGAAGTTGGGAAGATGCCATATGGCGTTCCTCTACTTAAATATAAAGGTTTAATGCAATTTTTTTTTCTGTTTTACAGGGGTTAAAATACCTGAAAAGCATATTTATGTCTGTTTTCTCAGATTAATTCATAAGTGAATCTTTAGGCCCTGCAATGGCCTAAAGAACTAGATAATTTTTATCTGTCAGGAAATTCTTTTCATAGCAAGCATGTTCATCAGTCAGTGACTCCTTTCCTTCTCTTGTATGCTATTGTCTTTCTCCTTCCTATCCCTTCCTCCATACAACTCTGAATTTGTTTCGATATTGAATAATAGTCTAGGTTTTAGACTAAATTCATGTATGATCTTAGTTGGACAGTTTCTTCCTCTTCCTTTCTGGTAACATCAGTGTATTTTTGCAAGCTAATTTGCTTTCAGTGTAGAAAGACTAGAGCATCCATATATAATTTATTTCTGGAATTAAGAAGGTTATACTGCGCTTCTGTCACAGTTGACAGTTTGACTTATTAATATACTCTCTTCAGATTTAACAGCATTATCATTTTAAAAATATACTTCAATTTATATTGAGGAATAGTGAGAGTGATAAGATGTTTCTTCTACAACAGGAACTAATAAAATATGTGCGTTATATTTAGTTGTCCCTTTTGACACTTCATGACTTGAAATGTCACTATCAAGAAAACATTGGCTGACTGTGCAGATACATGTTTCTCTTTCAGGAAATGGGAAAATAAGTAGCTGTGCAGCTGCTGAAGGTAGTTTTACTTCCCTTACTGGACTTCTGGAAGTTGAACCTCTGCACTTTACCTGTGTTTCAACAAGTGATGGAACTAGAATAGAAAGGGACGATGCAAGTACGTTTACTGGTATATACAATTTTTCATTTCTTCTACTTAGCGTAGTTCCTCAATACGTTTTTAAATGGACATAATGGCACTGTTTGACAAACTGATTGCTTGTAGTTTTGCAAGTGTTGAAATGTTTTGTCTGTGGTTTGTTTTTTCTTAATAGTTTCTATATGTGAAGTTAAACCTCCTGGACCTTAGAAAACAAAATGGATTTTAAAAATATTAATTTGAATCCATTTGTTTGTATTGGAGAGTAACATACAAGCTTGCATCTTTACCTTACTACCTTTTGTGGTAGAAGACTTTTAGAGCAATAGGTGGCTTTTCTGTAATCCGAGTGTTACATGTATGACCAAAGTGCATAGTCTATAAACTAGACTCAAGTCTATAAACTGTAACTCAAGATGATGTTACCTTGTAGCAAAAACTCGATAAAAAGATATTTCTCTTGTTTTTACATCACTCTGAACAATTAAAAGGAATTAAAGGTGCGTTTTATAATTTCTACATACATGTTTTGCTTTGTTTGTTTGTTTCATGCCAGTGAGTACCTTTGGGGTTACCCCAGCAGTTGGTGGCCTCTCTTCTGGAACAGTTGGGGAAGCCTCGACAGCACTGAGTTCAGCAGCCCAGGTAGCTTTGCAGTCTCTCTCTCATGCAATGGCCTCAGCCGAGCAACAGCTCCAGGTGCTGCAAGAGAAACAGCAGCAGCTTTTGAAGCTTCAGCAACAGGTTGGAGGCTATTTGGCTCTTTTTAGTGCTGTATATAGACTTCGAAAGCTGAGAAAGTAGTTGCAGAGCTAGTTGCCTTTTTTTTTCTCCGTAGTGTATTTGAGGAAGGAACTGCTCAGCACTCTGGTTTGCTCTCCTTAAGCAAAGTGCCGGGAGTGTCTCCCATGCTGCTTTGGTCTTTCAGATGTAGTTTTTGTGTATTTTAAGGGTGGGTTGGGAGTTTGTAATAAAAACTAAGTCTTCATAAGTAAGTATATCAGTCTGGAATTGGAAAAGCATACTGAAATGAACAGCACAGTTGCTGACACAGGGAAGTGCCATAAGTCATAAAGCCATTGTTAGTTGGCCAAGCCATTGTTAGTTGGCCAATGCTTGGCTGTGTTGACTCTACTTTGCTGTTCAGTGGTAGGGTTTTTGTTATTTTTTTGATTATTCCATCTAATCACTCATGTTCCTCAGCTTGTGAGTCAAATTAAATAGAGATAGTTTAATAGTTTAATTTTTCAGCTTATAGTTGGTCATCCAACTTGGCTATACTGAAGATGGCTTAGGTTTATTAAATCCAGTTGTATAATCAAAGTTGAACTTGTGGCTCAGTACTACTCCTGTGTTCACAAGTGGTGTTATCTGCTACAAACATTGCTTTCATCTTCTCCACAGAAAGCAAAGCTGGAAGCAAAACTGCATCAGACAACAGCAGCAGCGGCAGCAGCAGCATCAGCAGTTGGTCCTGTTCACAACTCTGTGCCTTCTAATACAGTAGCAGCTCCAGGGTTCTTCATTCATCCTTCAGATGTCATTCCACCCACCCCAAAAACAACTCCTCTCTTCATGACTCCACCTTTGACTCCACCTAATGAAGCAGTTTCTGCTGTTATTAATGCAGAGCTTGCTCAGCTTTTTCCTGGTTCAGTCATCGACCCCCCAACAGTTAACCTTGCAGCACATAACAAAAATACGAGCAAGTCTAGAACGGTAATTATTTTCTTTTATTTTTCTTAGAGAAACAAGATGCTGTAAGCATTACCATGGTCTTAATTTGTACTTGAGTGCTAGTAAATGTATGTTTATTTGGGTGAGATGTGAAAACTATATCACTAAATTTATACCATATGAAAAGAACTTAGGAAAGCAAGATAGTATTGTTACAGTACCTCATATGGTTTCTCTTTATTGGAGCTAGCTTAACTGTGTAAGGAGTTATTAATCCTTTGAACTTAGTAGTTAATCTATTTTGATGGTTCATGCTCAAATCTAAGTGTAGTGAGGTGTTGTCAAAATGGTACATCTTTAACAGCTCACAATAAATGTATAGATTTTAATCACTTAATTTTACTGATGTTTTTCCACTCCTCAGAATCCACTTGGATCTGGCCTTGCTCTTGCAATATCTCATGCTTCACATTTTCTTCAACCTCCACCTCATCAGTCAATTATTATAGAGCGAATGCACTCAGGTAAAACCACAATTCCTAATAATAGTTTTGACACATGTTCTAGTAAGAAGTGGAATATTTTCTGGGGCCTTTAAATAAGTTGCTTAGCTACAGCCTCTCTTAGCTTTCCAGAGAGATATTTCTCAGTTTGCTTTCTGTCATATCTATGAGTTTAAGACCTACCACTTGGTGATAGTTGAAAAATCCTGAAGACTTGGGGAATATGTTGGGTCTCTGAAGAGAGCACCTGTTCAAAAATAATGCATAAAAAGCAAAACAGCTTCATTTGAGTTGATGCCAAAATTTTCTTCTCAAAGTGTTCAAGCTGTAGTGAGAGTTTCTGGGATTGTACTGCTATTTTTAGCCTCAAGTATACAAATATACCTTTTAAACAATGCATAAACCTTTATATACCTTTTAAACAATAAACAATGGCTTTATTGTTTAAGAAGCAACATGTCTTGCTGGTTAGCACACATTGGTCTTTCAGGCAATCCTGTGTTTTTCTCACCTAGGAGCAAGAAGATTTGTGACCCTGGATTTTGGAAGACCTATATTACTGACAGATGTATTGATTCCCACTTGTGGAGATTTGGCTTCTTTGTCCATTGACATCTGGACTTTAGGAGAAGAAGTGGATGGAAGGCGACTGGTAGTGGCTACTGACATTAGCACTCATTCACTTATTTTACATGATTTGTTGCCACCCCCAGTTTGCAGGTTTATGAAGGTAAAAGGATCTTTTGGGTTCCTGATGTTTGTTAGTACGTGAACTTTCACTTAAGCTCTCTTCAGACCAACCTTTTGTTGACTATAAATTTTTAATGTATTTTTGACTTGGTGTTTATTTTTCCTGGTTTGATACAACTGTGTTACAGTATAGTTGCATTTTCTTTCAGATCACTGTTATTGGTCGATATGGTAGCACAAATGCCAGAGCAAAAATCCCATTAGGATTTTATTATGGCCATACCTATATCCTACCCTTTGAAAATGAGCTGAAACTAATGCATGATCCCCTCAGAGGAGAAGGTGAAGCAGCAAATCAGCCAGAAATTGATCAACATTTGGCAATGATGGTTGCATTGCAAGAAGACATACAGTGCAGGTTAGTAGGACAAAAAAATGTATTTGCTAAGTATTTTAATGTCAAACACAGGGATATCATAATGTTAGAGATTTTTTTTCTTCCCCTTATATTCTTCAGACCAAAAAATACTCTGCTGTTGTAGAGTTGTTGTGAATATCTTTATAGCAGTAACAAAGACCATACTGTATTTTTTCCATATCTGTTTTAACAATGCATTCACAGTGGACCAGAAGTTGTCTTCTGGCAGGGTGATTGTCAAATGTGTTGCTGTTTGCTAATGTGTATTGAATTGTGTTTTTTGAATATTTCCCTTTAGGTACAATTTGGCCTGTCATCGGTTAGAAATCCTTCTGCAGAGTATTGACCTGCCACCACTCAATAGTGCTAACAATGCCCAGTACTTTCTGAGAAAGCCAGACAAAGCAGTAGAAGAAGACAGCAGAGTATTTTCTGCTTACCAGGACTGCATTCAGCTGCAGCTTCAACTCAACTTGGCTCACCATGCTGTTCAGAGACTCAAAGTAGCTTTAGGTGCAAGCAGGAAAACCCTGAAGGAACAATCTGACCCAAAAGAGTTGATTCAGATGTCATCCACAGAACAGTTACGCACCATCATTAGATACTTACTGGATACTTTGCTCAGTTTGCTACATTCATCCAATGGTCAGTATTTCTTGAGGTTTTGATTTTTTTGTCATGTTAGTAGAAACAATTTGCAAGTATTTCTATTTCTTGACCTGCACTTTTCTACTATAAGGCCATTAAACTATGTTTAGATGTAGAATCATAGAAATGTAGAATGGTGTTTGAGTTCGAGATATCTGAAAGATCGTCTAGTTCCAACACCCTGCCATGGAGAGTGACACCTTTCACTGGACCAGGCTGCTCCAAGCCACATATACTGATTTTAGTAGCTAATAGCTCACATTGTAAAGCATTAGCAGTGGCACCAAGCTGGCCTAACCACTTCCTGAAAAGGATAGGAGAAAGTGTCAAGGTCCTTCTCGCTTTTGTGTAGTCCTGGCTGCATATTCCTTTGTTCAGATAGTAATATGATCCTTCTGTGGGATGATCCAGTTTGCTGAAGTAACAAAAAACTGCCCAGGCAGAATAGTCATGTGGTTTTCACAGGCAGAATCACCTTGTGAAAGGGTCTGTGAGCTTTGAGACCTGTGCAATGCTGGGGATGGATTAGGCAGTTAGAAGCAGGCCAAGGAAGCAGAAGTTGCCTTGAGTGTGATGGTGGTAGTGAACTCATAAAACCAGTATTTCTAGTTAGTTCACGATTTTTTGATATCCAGTAAAGATTTTATTTCCTAGGCTTGCCATTATCTTGGAGAATTGAAATTAAAAGAGGATGTCTTGGAGAATTGAAATTGAAAAATCTGAGTAGGAGTTGGTAGTATTAAAAAAAAAAAAAGGAACATTGTTCTGTTGATAGGTTGTCATGTGATTTTCTGTGCCAGTTTATTCTAAAGTGTGATTTGGTTTGGTTTTTGCTTTGTGTACGTTCTGTGGGGGTATTTGCACTGACATAGTATTGATTTGGTTTTGACCAAATGGCCTGGTCTACAAATCACCATCTCCCCATATGTTCCCACCTCCTTTACTCCTGTACCAATTAGTCTAATTGTAGTAGTTTAAAAAATTACTGCAAACTTTTTCCTATGTTTTCAAGTCATTGTCTCTTTAAATAGAGGTGTTCTCTTTTCTTAAAAGGGCACTCGGTTCCTGTGGTTCTGCAGAGTACTTTTCATGCTCAAGCTTGTGAAGAGTTATTTAAACACCTGTGTATCAGTGGAACCCCCAAGATACGATTGCATACTGGCCTTCTGCTTGTTCAGCTCTGTGGAGGTGAAAGGTGGTGGGGTCAGTTTCTCTCAAACGTACTCCAGGAGTTATACAACTCAGAACAACTTCTCATATTTCCACAAGACAGGTAAGGTATAAATCTATATTGATACCCATGAATCAGTGAAGTAATTCCATTGTTCATAACTTAGCATTGGAATTGCCAAAATGGAAGAGAAGGATACTCTAGCCATGGTTTTCACTGATTTAAGAAATAGACCCAAAAAAGTACTGCAGATGATAAATGTCCAATTGCAGTTATTTATTGTACCTATTTGGTTCTTACACCACAAATATTTGCTATTTTTTCTTACTTGGAGCTCTTCACTTACCTAGCAGGATTGTTCCCCAGTGTCAAAAATGGCCTTCTGCTTTATCAGGCTTAAATGTACCCTCATCATAGAGCTTCTCTTCTTCAGCGTTTGCGAGTGGGATTGAGACTGGAAGGTACATTGTTAGCACTCACTGCAAAAGGCTGCACTGAGATAAGAGCAAGAGCATGTAGACTTGAGCACTGAATGTTGGATGTATTGATTATTTCAGACTATTGATTGAGGTCTTTAATATTCTAAACGTTAGCATTTTATTTTAATTAAGTGTACTTGTTGCTTAGTGGCTTTCTGCGAATAGCAACAGCTATGTTTTGTATCTTTTTAAAATTCATTGATTGAAGAATATAAGAATCCACTGATTTAATCCTCTTTCCCAGCTATCAGTAATATGTAATAGGAAATAAAATGGATGAGATCTTGTTTCAGATGTGGAAGACTCTGCTGACCTCTTGAGGGTGAAAGAGATGTTCACCCTAAAATGCTGCATTAACCTTAACAATGATAGAATGTGAAATCCAGGCTACTTGCTTGAGCCACAGTACTGCTTTCTGTAGCAACCTGTCTGTGTCTCAGATGAAAGCCTAGGACCATATTGTTATATAAGGGGTGTTGCAGGATATTACTGATTCTGAGAAAGAAATAAAATCTTAAATATGTAAATTTTATTTTTAGGGTCTTCATGTTGCTTTCTTGCATTGGCCAAAGATCGCTTAGCAACAGTGGTGTTTTAGAAAGTTTACTTAATCTTCTGGATAACCTGCTGTCACCACTACAACCTCATTTACCTGTGCACAGAAGAACTGAAGGTAGCCTTCTAATTTGGGAGATTATTTTCATATTCATTATAAACTAGTAAATTGAGAGACTAACTCACAATTTTTTTGTGTATTAAAAGAAGAAATTGCTTGTTTACTATATTTCTAAAACATGGTTGTCTTTTAAAATGTGATGAATCTTCTCGTTCCTTAGGTGCTAAAAGAGATTCCTTCCCCCACCCAATTAAAACCTGAGCAAAATCTATTTGATTGTTTATAATTCAGCTAGGAAGCTTTGGCAGAGTGGGGGGAACATTCCATGTATAGACAGGTCTAGTGAATGACTATGGAATATAATGTTTGGAAAGAAATGCACCTTTTTGCTCATGAGATCCTTTCTAAGTATCAAGTTTTTGAAGCGAAACAGATACGAAGACAAGTTTGTTACATGTATCTGCATGGTTTCTGCAAACTACACAGAGTTTGTTCCTGTGAGGATTTTTATAATTACAAGGAATTTACATTTTTTTGATCCTAAAAATTTGCTGGAATTATATTCTGCGAACTTGATTTTCTTTGAGTGTTCTCTTAACTACCCCAAAGTTGATGCAAATTCTTACTTCTGAAAACATCACACTCTAGGCTACTTCATTCGTTTTGTACAGATAGCAAAGCATCATAGAAGATAAGTTGTTTAAAATTCTGTTTAAAGGTCTGTAAAGTGTTAGCTGAGACTCTGTCCTTAGTTTTCCCTTGTGTCCTGATGTTAACAGACTTACAGCTGGTGTCAGAAGCTGTCCTATTGCTTCCCACTGATCTACCATGTGCTTTCTCTATCAGGACCATATCCTGCTATAGTCTCTAACTAGTTTGAGGCAAACCCAAGCTTACATCTCCTCTACCTCTGTTTGCACTCTCCCCACAGCTTCCAATTCCTTTCATAGCTCTTGCCTTACTAGTTGTCCTCATGGAGGACTTTAGGAAGCAGAAGTAACTGATACTTCAGAGCTTTATTTGCTGGTCTTCCAGCTTCCTTCCTCCTGGACAGTACAGGTGAGTACTAGGGCAATATTATGTGTGGTGGAAGCATCAGGTATGGCAGAAGAAATTCCTATTTGAGAACTATCACACATAAATCAGGGTCAAATGGTGAAAACTTACTGGGGAAAAAGTGAAAAAGTAAAGGAAAATCAGAGCAAGAGGTGAGAGTTATGGGTGGAGAGAAGTTGTAAACTTTGAGGCCGAAAGAGGAAAAGGCCAAAAGCAAAAGACCCTTGGAGGGAGGGAGGGAGAGAAGCTGAGAATTTTGGTTTCTTTTTTGAGAGAGATAAAAGGAGATAAAATGGTCTTGTTCTAAAAGAAGTATGAAAAGGTATGTACTTCACTCTGCAGCAGGATCCTTTCTTTTTATTCTGCCAGCCAAAAAGGTTAACGCTCACCAGTGCTCCTCATTCTTGCAATTTAGTCTGTGGTTCCAGTCCAGGCCCTGTAATGGATCTGTTGGGGTCCTTCCTCTGCCTGCATGGGATGGGCTGCTTTCTGTCAGAATGTGCTCAGGAAACTGCAGTTAACAAGTCAGGCTGCATCCTACTCTTGGATGCCAGCAGCTACATGTGATTTTGGGTGGATTGTTTCTGTGCCTTAGTTTTCTTGTTTGATCTGTGTTTAATAATAGTTTGAATTAATTATCGCTTTTTTGAGGTCAGTGCATGAAAAACACAGTGTAGTTAAGTGTTGCTCAGCACAGTGCTCTGATATGAAAATGTGGGTGTAACCTCTTGTGCTGATGTCTTTGCTGTATTGACATTGTAGCGTTATGCCATTTGCATAATGACTGTAATCAAGTGGTCATTATTTGTAGGTTTCTGGTTTTGTTGAGCAGTCGTGAACTTCAGAGCTGTTCATTTAGATTTCCATGTGCACAAAGATTTTTCTTGCATGATGCACAAGATATATTTTATTCTTTTCTGCCTGTACAAAAATACAGCATTTAAAGTGTGAGACTGAGATAGGCCAGTTGTTAGTGCCACCAGCGTGGTTCACCTGAGTCAGAAGTCACTCTTGGCTTTCCTGCAACTTCTTCAGATAGCTACATGAAAATACAGTAATGGAGAAGTAAAGATGGAGGTATCTGTATGCATGGTTATAACTATCTTATTGGAGTCCTGCTTGATGGAGGAATTGCACACTGTAGAATTTGAGATATCTGCTTCTTGTGCTTTTAATGCAAGCAGCTGTCATGCATTTGGTATTTAGGAAATTTAGACATAGAATTTTTGACTCTTTTTAAGAAAAATGCTGCTTAATTTTTAGCTTGAACAGGTGAGGTGAAGCTTTTGACTTCCAACTTCATCAGACTGAGAATTGTGACATTTTCATTTGCATCCAAGTTTTATACTGATTTCTTCCCTCATTTATGAGTGCTCAGGCTCTAACTCTCCTTCTAAAAAGCAAAGAGGGGAGTGGAGTCTTTGGCCTAGTGAAATGTGTGATTTTTGTTATGTCTTCAGAAATTTATTAAGGCACTGAAATTTGTTTATTTTGAAGGAGTTTTAGATATTCCCATGATCAGTTGGGTTGTAATGCTGGTGTCCAGACTACTGGATTATGTAGCTACTGTTGAAGATGAAGCAGCCACAGCCAAGAAACCTCTGAATGGAAAAGAGAGGGAACGATTTTTGACAGGTACATCACATTTGTTATCAGAACTTGATTCTGTGGGTGTTGCTCTGGGAGCTGTTCAAATACCTAAAATGCATTTTCTATTCACTTGAAAAAAGAGATTTTAAAAACGCATGTTGTGATCTTATTTTTATTCTTGTCTGCTTGTTTACATCTCCATTTCCTTATAAATACGATCTCTTTCATTTTTTCAAATGAAAAATGCAGGATTGATTGATTTAGTTTGATTGATTGATTTAGTTTGTAAAATGTCTGTATATTGCCCTGTGACTGGGACTTTACAATTGAGAGTGCACCATGTTGAGACACTTTGTATTATGAGAAAGGGCCAGCAGTGTAACTTCATAAATGTTTTGGTATTTGTATCTACTATTGTTAAATGTGGTTTTTTTTGTCTGGTTTTCATTTATTTCATAGTAGTTGTAGTAGTAGTAGTAGTAATAATAATAATAATAATAAGTACTACCATACAATGTTGTTATTATTATTATCATTGTTACTATTATTTTGATTAGCTATGGTTTTCTTTTAATATCTTTTCTAAAAATTAAAGTAAAACTTTAATGTTATGAAGCTGTTAATTTATTTTTACTTAAGGCAGAGTTGCTTGCCTGCTTATATGTTTTAAGAATAATGAAAAAAGATGGTACGACCACATTTTAAAATCACACAGAAATACTACTGTGCATGGGGATAGTTGAATAATGCCAATAGTTGGATTTAGCTTGTTTCTTTAGTACTTAGTGTATGGAGATGCTAACCATTGAAACATAAAGACTTTTCTCTAGAGTTAAACAAGGTTTAGTAAGATGATTTGATTTTTTTTTTACTTTATTTCCATTAGGAAACCAGTGGAGTTTTATAAATAATAGCCTTCACACTCAGAGTCTGAGCAGATCTACTAAAGGCAACAGTAGCCTTGACAGATTGTACTCCCGGAAGATCAGAAAACAGCTTGTGCATCATAAACAGGTGACTTCCTGCATGGTAGTGGCTATTTTCACAGAAGTATGTCTCGTTTATAGGATATCTCATTTCTTGAAACAACAGCTTTGGCATTGGGACTCATTCAGCCTTGCTTTTGCATAGGTCTGATTCTGTAGCTAAAGGCTGCCTAACTTCTTTGACATTCATCTAAAACCATGGGGCAAGGGTTCTGCTGGAAAAACAAAATGTCAGAGTGTACTGTTCTACTCTGTTGGACAATAAATATGATGTACTTTCTACATAAATCTGAGTGCACTGGAGTGCAAGCACCTAAGCTGTGATTTAAAAGTATTTTAAAAGCTCAAGTTACAGTTTGAACTGAAGATTGCTATCATGTGAACATACTGATCCTTTTAACATCTTATTGCTTTAAATTTTCATTTATTCCTATTAACATTTTCTTTTAGCAACTTAACTTATTAAAAGCAAAACAGAAGGCTTTGGTGGAACAGATGGAAAAAGAGAAAATACAAAGCAACAAAGGATCATCATACAAACTTTTAGTAGAACAGGCAAAACTAAAGCAGGCTACTTCAAAGGTATGATGCTCTGAAACTGTAACTGACTTCTTGTCCTTTGTGTGAAAAGACCTGTTCCTGCAAAGTCATTTTTGTCCTACTTTGACCTTTTTATAAAAAGTTGTTTCATCATGGCTGCTATCAAGTATATTCTAATACTGAAAAAAAAGCAGCCATCTGGAAATTTATTGCTCTGTGAAACATAGTTTATTGTTCTACTGGGTTCTTTTAGGTAGTCATGGCCAAAATTACTAATCAACTTGTAGCTTTGGGAATGCCAGTTAAGTCATTAAACTTTGGATAACATACAGCAATAGAAAGATAAAGTAGTACTTTATATGGCTAGCTTTTATGCATGATGCTCTTTTAGATGCTTTCCTGGTTGAGTAATCAGAAAATAGTCATGCCAATGTCTGTCTTCCTGAACTAATAAATATGGCTTTTGAGAATTATTTTTGAAGTTTGTCATAAGTTCCTTAGCTTCCTGAAGGTAGCCACCACTTCAGTTGTGGCATCTTGCAATAAGTTCCAGATATTGACAGTTGATGATGTAGTTAAAGAGTTATTTTGGTTATGAGAGGAGATGCTGAAATTTAGGGATTTCAGGTGATGACAACATGGACTTTGCAGGAAACACAGAAAATGTGTAAATCTCTCTAGCTACCAAACTAAGGTGTCTCTTGAAATATTTACTCCCTAGTTCAAGAAGTGCTCATGTCTGTTAGGATGCCTGAAAATAGGTCTGTGGAAGGAGATTCCAACATGACATTGGATACAGGCAATCTAAAGGGAAATCTTAAAACGTCTAGTAATTATGGAAAAGAAATAATCACTAGAATAAAAATAAAACCCTAAGTTTTCACTAACTGCTTGTCATGACCTGTTCTTTCCTGCACTATCTTCTGCTTTATTCCAGTAGGTTATACCAAGGGGGCTGCTCCACTGGTGGCCCCTTGAGACATCTTTAAATGAGTTACTGGCTGAACCGTGCTGTCCAGCTGTTCTAAGTTTCACTTTATAGTAGCCATGTTGCATAAAAAGCCACTGAACTAAAGATCTTTCCTCTTGTAGTTAAGGTGTTACTGTACCCTTGATAGTTTATGTGGGTTTTGCTATTTCGCCTACTAATCACTTTTAGTTATGACAAGCTGTGAGTGATGTAAAACATGTACTGCCTTTAGAAGAAAGTGAAACCTTTGTCTTAGCAAATAGCTCTTTCTCTGATCTACTTCAGTAGCTACTGCTTAAGTGAGATTGTAAGAGGCATTTTTATTATCTAATGACTGCTAGTGTAGCTGATAAAATGAGCTGAGCTGCTAAATGAATGTCCTTGGTGAATGAGAGGATTAATAAAAGCACCTTCTTTTCTTCATCTCGTGTAGGCCCTCTATCAAAAAGGTTGTAGTTCAGAGCCATGATCAAAAATCAAACTAGTTCAGTTTATGGTATGGCTAATGAATACTTTGTATCATGGCAGTATTAAGAAATTTAGAAATTACTGGTGATTTACTGAATGTGAAGAATGGAAAAATCAGTGTTCTTGTAAATTTCCATATTGGCTATTTTTATATGCAGTTTGCTTTATGGAAACTGTAGCTTTATGTACAAGTGTGGAAATATGAAAGAAACTTTGAAAATATGTGTATTTTCAATATGTGTTATGGCATACGTAAGGCTTAATTGGCACTTCTGCAGAACTGAATTTGATGATGCGTTTGTCATCTGAGATAACATGCTGCCAAAACAAATTTCTGCCAATAAAGCCTTCATTCCGTTCCAGATTCTCATATATTTTTAGACTTCCTTTTATTTCTTTAAGAAGTTCCACAGTCTCTGTTATTGCTGCCACACTGATTCATTGGGAAAAGATGTAGAGGTCAGTTTTTAACTATAACTGTTGTTTCACATTTAATTTCTGCAGCACTTCAAGGACTTAATACGCTTGCGTCGAACTGCAGAATGGCCTCGTTCGTCTTTAGATACAGAAGTGTCAACAGCAAAGGAAACTCCAGAAATTGAACCACTCCCCTTTACACTGGCACATGAACGTTGCATTTCTGTAGTGCAAAAGCTGGCACTCTTTCTCTTGTCCATGGACTTTACTTGTCATGCAGATTTACTTCTTTTTGTTTGTAAGGTAAACAGAATATGCAACATCACTATGTAGCTGCAGTAGCAACCACTTTAAATTAGTTTTCTATTACTGCTTTTCTGCTTGTTTGATGGTAAAAATTAGCTGCAGCAGTAAAATTTCTAATCATTTCTGGTGAGGTGGTTTTTCTGATCTGTCACTTTTTATGTGGCTTACAATATGGTGGCTTCAAAATTGCATGGAAAAATTTACTTTAAAAAAATATATTCATGTAATTACACTCATAAAATTCCAAAGTGTGAGCTGGTTAAAATACCTGATTTATTTGTCAGCAAAATCTAATAATCATAGAAAATCAAGTTATTATATACTTTCATAGGGTTAACTATGGTTAGGGATATATTTATCTTCCCTTTTTTTAATAGGTTCTTGCTAGAATTGCAAATGCTACAAGACCAACAATTCATTTATGTGAGATTGTAAATGAGACTCAATTAGAACGATTATTGTTGCTTCTTGTTGGAACTGACTTTAACAGAGGAGACATCTCTTGGGGAGGAGCATGGGCTCAGTATTCTCTGACTTGTATGCTACAGGATATTCTAGCAGGTTTGTTTTAAGTTCATGTTTTTCAGAAGGTATCTTGTACTTCAATCTTTCTTTAATATTTTGGGGGAGGGTTATCACTATGTTAGAATCTGCTGACACATTCCAAATTATTAAAAAAAAACCAAACAAATCATAACATTTAGGTTAGTGTGTAGAAATGTGATTTAAAATTACAATTAGAGCAACTTGTGCATTGAAAAGTTCATTTTTATATGACCCTGATTATTTAAAAATTTTTCAAAACAATTCCCCTTGAAGAAATATCCTCCAGAGAATTTAGAGTTAGGTTAAAAAATGACAGCATAGACACTGGGATGTTAATTTGTCATGGGAATAAAGCTTGAAATGAAGTTGTCTGCTTGATTTAATACCTAGGAGAGTTGTTGGCACCTATAGCAGCTGAAGCTATGGAAGAAAGTGCTTTGGGAGAAGATGCTGGAGCTTCAGCTGGAGATTCTGATGACTCTCTCCAGCAGTCCACAGTTCAGTTAGTAGAAACCATAGATGAGCCTTTGACACATGACATCACAGGTAAATTATTCCATAATTTTTATATGTGTATTTATTGAAAAGAGTAAAAAAAAATTTACTCATCTGTCAAAGTACCAGTAGAAAACCTTTTGGTGATAGGATAAGTAGTTTCTGATAAAATAGGCAGATTGAGTAATTCTTAAAATTAGTTTTACATCTGACAAGTAAAAAATGGTTATTTTTCCTATTATTTTTGAAAAGGCAACTTGATTGCATATTTCAACTTTTTCTACAAAGTTGTAATATTAAAAAACTTAAAATTATCTGTTAAGTATATTATACATCCTTGTTTTATAAATTTTACTAGCTGGTGCTAATACTCTTTAAATGATTCAAGGTGCTCCACCCTTGTCATCATTGGAAAAAGATAAGGACATTGATCTTGAATTGCTGCAAGACCTGATGGAAGTCGATATTGATCCTTTGGATATTGATTTGGAAAAAGATCCCCTTGCAGCCAAAGTCTTCAAGGTATGTCACACCTACATTTTCAGGATAAGCTTTACATGAGATAGAAACATCTTTACTCTCTTACACTTCTTCAGTGGTGGTATTTGATGTTTTAGACCTGCTGCTAGTTTATTACGATGTTTAATGTGGAAAGACAGGAAAGAATGTAAATATTCACATTTCACTTTGACCACAAAATACTTTGCTTTTGCATGAAGATACTTGTGTAAACAAGAGGTTGTGAGTTTACTCACACTTTAGCACGTGTTAAAGACAACAGAAACATAATAGAAAAATAAGATCTAGTCTTGTCCTTTTTATTAAAAATAGAGCACCATTTCTGTGACTGATCTTAAGATGACTTTATACTGTTAGTATTGTAGAAGCCAGCTGTAGCTTGTGCTCACATTGGCTTCAGACTATGAAGAGAAGCAAGTCACTTCAAAATTTACTTCACTGGGGAACAAGAGAATTACTAAGTACTTTTATACTTAAAATGAAGGCTAAATGTACATGTGTTGTACAATTACAGTATTGTCAGTATGTATGAAAAACCAAGGATATTTAGACTTCAAAGAAATGCACTGTTCATAATGAAGTATTGAGTCTCTTTTCTCTGTTTAGAGGGATGACATTTGGAGTTTTTCTGTGCCTCTCACTATTGACTTAAGCCTCTTGTTTGAATTAATCTAAATTATCTGTCTCCCTGCTTGCTTAGAAAACACTGATTTTTTTTCTGTACATCCTCATGTGTCCTTCCACCTGTTACCTATCATGTAAAGATTTTATTCTTTAAATCTCAGTCTACCACCAAAAATTACACTTACTGCTGAATTTCTGCATTACTGATGTTTCCTGCCCTCTTTATTCTCCTGTTATGTCATGTGGCAGTACTCTTTAGTCAGCTTCATCCAAGCTACCTTTATTGCCTTATTACCTGCTTTGATGTCTACCAAAAAACAGCCATAAAACCACTTCTTCATTCTTAATCCTTCTTAACATTCACTTCCATATCTGTAAAATGACAGTTGGTATTGGATCTTACATTAAAAAGACCAACATATGGAAATTGCCTTTATACAGTGTTAGATTACTTTTTTTCCTTGTGATCCATATACTTTTAGTGTCTTGATAGAGATTATTCAACTGTTTCTTTTTCAGAACCCAGTACAAATAGTCCCTGAGCCTCACTGAGGCTTCAAGGTACTGAATTAGTACAGTTAATAGTATTCTGTCTTGATAAATAGCTCCTCAAAATACCTTTGTAATACTCTACTTCCAAATTTACAATGTGGTACAAATATATGAAGAAAAACTGATGATAACATTTTCAAATTGGTTTCTTGAAGCTTTGAGGCAGCTAACTACATTGCTGAATTTTGACAATCATTAAGGGTTCAGTAGCTTATACTGCAATAGGAATTTAAGCAGTTTTCTAAAGCTATTGGAACCAATCTTCTGGTTTTAAAATTTTTAACTTCAGAGTTTGTTATTAGTAATTAAAAACTTTTTGCAATTTAAAGACTTGCTGTTTATTGTTTTTCCTTGGTTTTTTGTTTGTTTTTTAAGCCTATAAGCAGCACGTGGTACGATTACTGGGGTGCTGAATATGGTACCTACAATTACAATCCTTACATTGGTGGTGTTGGAATTCCAGTTGCAAAACCACCTGTAACTACAGAGAAAAATGGATCACAAACTGTCAGCATATCAGTCTCTCAAGGTAAGCAATGAATTAAAGTTCTATTTGGGATCTCTTTTCTGTAATACTGTATTTGACACCTTAGAACAAGAAATTATTTTAGCAATATCTGTGTATTTTAAGGGGAAAGAATTACATTTTATATATTCCACATTTTTTCCTGTAGTAACTGAGAGAATATATTGTGAAACTTATGTTTAAAAATGCCCAACATAGCAGGAAATCTTATTTTCTAAGATTTCAGAAAACATTTATAGGCAGTTTTAATTCTTTCCTGTTTTCTCAGGAAATTTTAGAAGCTCTTTTCTAGTTGGCTCTATCCCAAAGAAGTGAAGTGGCACTCTTGTTTCATTTGTAGGAGTACTACTGAACTGGGTGATAGATTTTTCTTCTGCCACAGTGGATAAAAACAACTTTTTGGTTCTTGTTTGAGAGCTATTACCTGAGGAAGAAATGACTTGAATTAGTGATAGTAAAGTGAGTGATAGTAAAGTGAGTGTGGAAAGGAGTATGGGTGTGTTTCACAGACATACAGTATTTTAATAGTTATGTATTTCAGGTCTGTAAGAATGCTATAGAAAGTTAGAGGAACAAATTAAAGGTGAGATTAGCTCAGTTGTTCAGAGCATGGTGCTGGTAACACCCAAGGTTGTGGATCCAATCCCTGTACAGGCTATTCTGTTAGGAGCTGGACTTGATGATCCTTGTGAGTCCCCTCCAAGTCAGAATAATCTGTGATTCTGTAATTAATTATGTATATCCTTGATACAACTCAGTTTTACCTTTTTTATTGCCTTCTGTAGCTTTAGATGCACGTCTTGAAGTTGGACTTGAGCAGCAGGCTGAGCTGATGCTGAAAATGATGTCCACACTGGAGGCTGATTCCATTCTACAAGCATTAACAAACACATCTCCTACATGTAAGCACATGTTGTCAAATCATTCTCTTCACAGAATGATCATCATGCTTTGAAATTTGTAGTAATGTTTTCTGCAGTCACTTAGTAGCTTAGTAAAAGTTACATTTTGCTTGAATTTCCTTATTAGGCTGAACTTTAGAGATAGTTCTTTATTCAGATTTTTGATTAACTTATATGCCTGTCTTTGAGACATTTTGTGAAAGTCAACTGTGCGTGTGGGTTATACTACAAAGGGGGGAAAGTTTTCATTTTTAGGTCTAGGTGCAAGTGAACATTAGGCTTCCTGTGTGAAGCTTCATTCTTGGTGTTTGAAAGCTCTCTGCATTTGACAGTTACACCCCCCTGTTAAGTGATGAAAGTGAAAATACTTGAATACAATTTTGAACTCGGCTGTTCAGTGAGCTTTATGTTAAAAAAACACTCACAGTGTGTCTTACTTTTGAACCTTTTTTCATTGAGTTGTGCTGCCCATCTTGTTAAAATCTGTTTCTTTGTAGCCCTCTTGGTACCTTAATGTGCACTCAGTCATTGGTTGAGTATGTAGTGATAGAGTAGGTTTAGTGACATCTTCAGACTTTATTCTCTGGAAGTTCATTGTCTGCAACAGCTGTACTGTAATGCCTGAAGGAGATATTGCAATTGTTTGTCTTACCATTGTGTTACCAGGACACTGCTGTAATAGCTGTGAAGATGTATTTGTGTGGACTCAGTTCCAAACAGTTGGAAATGTCTGATATTCAAGTATGCCACTGCTGTGGTAATCAGTAGTCCAATTCAACTGAACTACATTGAAGATGTTCTTCTAAATGATAAAAAAGTGTCTTTCACTTAAGTATAAAATGCAAGGAAATAATTATGGCAACTTCTCAAAGTAATTCATGGGGGGATGGTGCCCTGTTTTGTTTTCTAGTGACGCAGTCTCCCAGTGGCACAGACGATTCATTGCTGAGGGGATTACATGCTGCTAACCAAAATGCCCAGCTGATTGTGCAGTTGTCATCTATACCTATGCTGAGCGCCTGCTTCAACAAACTCTTTTCCATGCTACAAGTCCACCATGTTCAGGTAGAGAATTTTGAACTTTGTATGTTCTGATAGTATTTATCTCTAAATTTGAGAGTTATTTTCCTCTACTTCTTGCTACTTAGGAATCAAGTAATCTGTTATGTTAGGTGCTTTATTGCTTATGAAGATGTACGTATGGGCAACAGTACTGATAAAGTAATAAAGTGCTGAATGCTTTTGTCAAAGCAGACATTGCTTGTTACATTTTCATATTTATAAACAAGACTGTATGTCCACTGAATGATAATGGTTTGCTTATTAATAAAAAATGTCTCTGACTGCCAGTTAATGACAAATGGAGATGTGTGGAGGTTTTCAAAACCCAGTTGAGTAAGCCCCCAAGTGACCAAATCTGGTATCTTCTTTGGCATTTCTTTGAGCAGATTGGGTTGGATAACTTGTACAGTCTGAATTATCCAATGATCCTGTATATTAATAGCAAATTTAAAAGTTTGCTTTTAGAAAAGTCATTGGTTTAGCTATGCTTTTCTTGATTCATACAAAGGAATGCCATGCATGCTATATATATATATAATGGTTAGATGCCTGCCTGCCTCTTGATATTTTGATAGAGTGGCTGACTCCATCCCTCAATTGTTCTTTAAATCTCATCCAAAATACACTTTCTCATGTAAGCATCGTTGGTGCTTCCCCAGAATATCTAAAGAGTTATTTCCCTCGGGGGAATTATTCAGAGTAAGCATCAGTGTCTCTGAGGTTTCTCATTAGATAAATGGGCCTTTTGAATAATTTTGGTTGACTGGAAAACATCACTTTAATAACATTCCAAAAGCTTCCATGCAAACCTGTAAGCCTACCTATACATGTTACAGGTATAAGGTTATGATAAAGGTGTTTCTGAACAGTGTGTAAAGCTGCATTTTTTTAAAACAATTTTGAGGAAACTTCTTAAGGGAAGTTTATTTAACTTAACTGTTAGGAAGAAATCAATTACAAAAACAATAGCAAAGGCGTTTGCTAGTTAGGCTGAATTTACCTTGAATGTTGTTTAGCAAAATTTTCAAATCCAGTAAAGGAGAGAGAAGAGAGTGTATGTGTATGTGTGTGTGTGTGTGCAGTGAAACAGTAGCAGCTAAGAATGTAGATCAGGTTTTTAAAATGAAAACTTTGATGCTCTGAGTTTGGTCTCATAATGGGGTTTTTTTCCCTTTCTTTCAGCTTGAATCCCTGTTGCAGCTATGGCTCACATTAAGCCTGAATTCCAGCTCCTCTGGAAGTAAAGATAGTGGTGCTGATATTTTCCTTTATAATGCTAACCGAATACCTGTTGTTTCCCTGAACCAAGGTAAAATACATTAAATATGAGAAATAAGTTTGGGGTTGTTTGTTTTTTTTTTTTTTAAATACTCAGTTTTTGCTAATAAGCAAAAAGTATTGCGGTAAGTATTTTTGCTAAGATCAGTGTTGAGATAATTTCTGTGTTCTTATTAAAGAACTCTTGGTCTTGTTTTCTTCTTTAAGTGGAAAATACATGGCTAGTGTGTAACAGAGAGTTGATTCATTCAATTTTTATAAAGTTATTAGAAATGAAATCAAAAAATTTGTGGTTCTTAATTCATAATTATTCTCAAGAGGACTCATTAAAATACACTTTTTAGTCTGAGTTGAACTGTGCAACTGTTCTGACAAATAGCATCTCGTTTATACCGTCCTGTGATCCCTCCCTTAACAAAGGGGTCAGCAGAGTGGAAAGCTCCATTACTGTTGACTGCTAATCTAGTATGAAGATACGCTGAATATTTTTTCTTGCAGTATGTTATACTATATAATTAAGAAAGTCTGTGGTGTCTTGTGGTGATAATCTAAAATGTTAATGCCTGATATAATGAGCCTGTTACACTGACTTCCATGACAACATTTGAAACCAGTTTCTTTGAATTGTTTTCTTTGAGATGTCAAGGTCTGCACACTGTAGAAACTTCTGTGGGCCAGTTCCTATGAAGTGTTGGTGAGGTTTCTTTTCCTAATTTCCTGCCACAGTGGTTGTCAAAACAAAATGAATACAAGGAACAATACTTTTAATAACAATAATCAGCAGAGCACCTCACAGTAAAAAATAGAAATTTATAGTAATATCTTGAAGATTAAAACTTGGAAAAAACGTTTTCTTGACAGCTTCAGTAACCAGCTTCCTGTCAGTGCTGGCGTGGTATCCTAATACTTTACTCCGGACGTGGTGCCTTGTGCTTCACAGCCTAACACTCATGACAAATATGCAGCTTAATGGTAAGTTTGATTGGTTGGTTTTCTTCTGTTTACAGTTTTAGATGTACAAATGAGTGTTGATTCCATCAAAAGACTTCCAGACCATTCCTTTTGTCATGTATGTACTTTGTTCTGCATTAACTTGGGGCTTTTCAAGAGTGAGCTCCTTGAATTGCTTGTGCCGTGGGAAACAGACACCCTTATGGTAAAAGAAAATGTCATTATTAGTAAGTTGTCATTTTCTTTCAAAAACATTTTAGGACTAGCTGATGATCCCTGGGAATTAGTTTTGTAGTATGAGAAGAAGTAGGAGAGAGGAATGATTAAGTTGCTGTGAGTGAGATTGAAGTTTTTCTTAGAGAGTAGGGATATTTTTGTAAATATGCAGGCATCAGTCACTGCTTATATTAAGCTAGCTGCAAATAAGCTCCCAGCAGCTGAATCTATTAAAGTAGAAATCCAGCCATTTCATTTCCATATGCATACCAGTATATCTCACATTCTCTGTATTGCTCCATAACACACTAGAAATAACCTCACTTTGTGAATGAGCTTTTGCCATAAGACTCATAGAAATTAAAGGAAGTAGTTTTTAAATGTTGCCTGTGAATCTCTTCTTCATATTTGCCATTTCAAATCATTGACTTTAGGATGCACTTTGTTCTTAAAATTTTTACTTTCAGTCCCCTTTCTGTGATGTTATTTAGGAAGCAGTCTCACAAAAATCTGCTGAAATTTTTGCTGTCAGGTGAAGAAGTAGAGCTGCAAAAAACTAATGAAAGAGACTTATGCACAAACTGAGATTTCACTCTTATTCTTAGTATTTGAGAATAGAACATGGCCTGATTTCTGGTATAACTGCCTTCAGTTAACAAGCACATGTACTGTCATCTCTTCAGGTTGTATCTGTAGACTCGCAAAAATTCCCTAAATTTATGCAGTGTGTATCTCTGGGATCGTATGTGAATATCTTGCAAGTGTTATGAGGCTTGCTGTTCTTCCCTGACACTGACAGGCAGCTGCATGTTTGCAAGAGTCTTTTTGGTAGTTGCCTGAGATCAGTAGGTGAATAAAAAGCTCCTCAGAAGCGATCCCATGAATGGCAGGCACACTTGAGCATTTGAATGCGGTTGTGCATTTTTTGTATGTAGGGTTGTGAGTTGGAGTTGAGTTGGAAAGGGAGATGTTGGAGGTGCAAGTGTCCTGCCTGTCCCTAAAGTCTGGGTTACAAGTTCTTCTTAATAGATCCCTTGGGATGGATTAGAGTGAAACAACATTCCACTGAATGATCAGTGTTCATGTGTATATATATAGAGAGAGAGAGGGAGATAGATAACAGATATATACATCTGTGTGGCAAGTTTGTTTTAGAACAATTTGGTTGTAATGGAAAAGGAGGTATGTAGCTGTTTTGGTTATTATCTGTAAAAAATGAAACAATACAGAAATATGAAGGTATCACTTAGGGAAACACAAGGAAAAAAAGGAAAGAGAAAGAAAGGGTAAGAGTAGATAGGGGAGAAGAAAGGTATCACCTGTGGATTCAGAGACAAGATTTGATTGCTGCAATTTAGATATCCATTGGTGGAATTGATGGTCACAGTTTTGATCCATCACAGGTGGGGGGAGCCTAGGAAACAGAGTTTGGTGGGTTAATATACATTCAAGTTCAGGTGGGAGTGCCCAGGTGCCCCCACTGGGGGGGAGTTTTACACTGATGCAACATGGGATTGTGCACAGTCTTATGGTGGAAGGGACCAGAAATGAGTCTGGGGGCACTTTGGGGGTCTTTGATGGTTTAACACCACCTGAGACATGACAGGTGCCTCTTAAAGACAGGGTAGCTGTCTTAGTCTTTGCACCTACAAAATTAATCTCTATTTTCAGGCATACTGCTTTAGCAAGCTTGGAACACTGATTGGACAGGTTTGAGGCTTTACCTTTTACTTACTGGAAAACTCAAAATTGTCCTGAGTAAGCAGGTTTTTGGTAGATGATTTAGCTGAGAAAATTTCCACATCATGAAATAAATATAAGTGATTTGCACTATAAATATTTGATTTATGCTTAATGCTTAAGATTATGCATGTAATTTTTATGTCTTTATTTTTAAGCTGGTCCAAGCAGTGCCATTGGAGCTCAGGAAAGTACTGCCCAATTGTTGGTGTCAGATCCCAACCTTATTCATGTGTTAGTGAAATTTCTTTCTGGCACTAACCCTCATGGAACAAATCAACACAGTCCACAGGTAATGAGCAATTAAAATAAGAGTAAAACTTTTTGCAATAGGATTTCAAGACACTTGACAGAAATATGTGTTCATTCAAAATGTATTACATCCTTGTCTTGTTTCTTCTTCTAGTTATAGTCTTAGTTGGTTCTGATGAGTAGCCATAGGGAAGTTCATGTTGTTGATACACTCTCAGTGGTGCTGGTATGTTTTCACAACTCTCTGGAGACTTGCCACAGGGAAAGGATGCCATATGTGAATGAAGTGATCTATTCAATTATTTCCCAAAATCTTGTTGGGTTGGGATAAAAATGCCAATGAAGATTAAGTGTTAATATCTAAGAATTCCTGAATTTAAAATGATACTTTCATTATCTGCCTGTTTCTGAATTCATGTGGTATCTGCTGCCTCTCCTAATTTCAATTAATGTTTTCTTGCTTTTTACAATCTTTGAAATATCTACGAGTAGTGTTTTAAAAGAAGCCCAAGTGATCTTAATTGTATGTAGTATTTGACAGTAGTCTTAGTTTAGGAGATAGAAAACACCTGATAGTTCCAGGTTTGATTTTTTTCCCCAGCAAATTTTCAAGAAGATACATAGTCATTTCCAGAACTTTAACACACTTCACTGCCAATGAAGTACTTACTTAAGTATGTAGGTTGTGAAAAAATATTCAGATTAGCACAGAAGTGGATTCTGTATGGAGTATAGTTTGCATTACTGAAAAAAGAGTCTCAAGCTGAAAAACAGATCTTAGACAACTGAATTTCTTGCTTTTGACTCATAAATAATAACAGAAAAACACATAATATAAATGGATACAGATTGGTTGTGTAAAGATGCTGTAAAAATTTCAGAAAGCAAGTTAAGATATGAAATACTTTCCTGTTCTTGGAAGATGTTAATGTTCTTGAAGACAAATGAGTTATATATAATACTTCCTAAAATGTCTTTTCTTCTAGGTTGGGCCAACAGCAACACAAGCTATGCAAGAATTTCTTACTCGATTACAAGTGCACCTTTCTTCAACTTGTCCTCAGATGTTCAGTGAATTTTTATTGAAATTAATACATATACTTTCAACAGAAAGGTAAATCTTACATGTTTGTTTTCTTTCATACTCTTCTTTTGTCCTGGTTTAGGGCAAATTTGGGAGGAAACTTCCAAAGGGGTCCCTCTAGAAAGCAGATTCAAGCGGCCCCTTCCCCTACTGGTTCGGGAAAAGATTGGAGAAAAGTGGAAAAAAACTGTTTATGTAATGATCAAAGTATTCACCAGCATAAAAAATTAATAATATTAAACAGTAAAACCTCTTGCTGTTCTGAAGACATGGCAAATTCAGAAAGTCCTTGTCATGGGGTGTAGCTCGGCTCACTCAGTCTCTTATCAGTCCCTCCTGCACTGGAAAATGCCACATTCCAGGCCCTGGTGGCTCACAGCTGTGAGCTCCTGGTGGTTTTCTGGGTTTTTAGTGCAGAGCAGAGCTGATCAGTTTCAAGAAAAATAAAAGCCATGGTCCAAGGAACTTCTCTGCCTCAGCCGTCTAAAAACTAACTAAAAGCAAAGGAGATCTCTCTCATGCTGTCCATACTGCAGACAACACAGCAGTGAGAGAGAATGCAGGGGAATGAGTGCGGTGTGTGCAAGCAAATTGCGCGCTTCTTCTCCCTGCTTTGCTCTCAGAGCCACTCGTAAAGGTGCAGAACATAATATCCAGCAGAAACAGAACAGGCAACTGGGGATACAAGCATCATAAAGTCACCCCAGGGCACTTGAAAATCTGTGATTGTCAATCACAACTCAGATGTGTATGTGCCTCCTCATACTATCAAGTTATGTGTCAATGGAATGTGTCATTGTAGCTGCAGCACTACCAGCAGAGTCTGGGCTGCTCCTGGCACATGGAAAAGTGCATCTGGGATTCACACACAGTTGTCTCTGTGAGGGACTGTCAACAGAGGCACTAAAATTTTGGACTGATTTTATTTAAAGCTAAGATGTAAACCTTGAAGTAATTCCCTAAAGTAAGGGCGCTGTTGATGAACTTACCTATTAAAAAAGTATTCTGAGAGGTCTGAATTAATGAAAGATTACAGAAATTATTCATAGATTGTGAAAATAGCACAGATGGGTTTTCTCACATGGTAGGATGAATTATGAGATTGCATAATTCTATTTATGGAATATGCATTTTTATTGCTTTATCTTCGGTGGGTTTTTCTCTCCACATGGCAGTGGAAAAACATCCTCTGTCCCACTCTCCTGGGGCCTACTGATGCCCACTAGTGTAGAGAAGTGCTTCTGGCCAGGAGGGAAATAAGAGCTTATGGCTGCTCATCTTTCACAGTTCTGCTTCCTCAAGGCAAGGCTAATGGGTGCTAGACTGTCTCCAGTGCTACACTGGAAATATGGCAATTGTTTAGTCTGAAGTACACCAGGAAGCATTTCTTTCTGATATTGGTGTTCTGCTCATCTCCAGACAAAGGCTTTGTATAACTAGGGATGAGCTTCCTCAGTTCTGGGTTCCCAGTAGGTGGCACTTTGGTGTTACCTATTCTTTAATTTTACAGAAAATGGTTTCTGCCTTCTCCAAGAGATTTTACCTTTGTAACTTAAATTATAGGAGTGGTGTTTACCAGGTTATATTGATGATCAGTGATTTCTACGAGACATGTCATAATACAATAAAATCATTAATTCACAGTGAATCTTGGACAGTGTATCTGTATGCCAGCATTTGTTTAAAATAAGCTACAGAGACCACTGGAAGGGTAGTTTTTGAGACATGTTAGGGTTGGGGTTTTTTTTGTGAAATGCCACGAAATGGAAGCAAAGCACCAGAAAGGGATTTAGATGGTTATTTCTGAGAACACAGATAATTACTGAACTGTACTGTGTCTGATCATAAGATTAATTGTAAAGTAAAGCAGTATTTTACTGTAAGAATTACTTAAATTTCAATTATTTTCAGGACTGTTTCTATAAACTGTTTTGTTCTGTATTTATTTTAAAAGTTAGAATAAGATTAATCAATGTGAAAAGATACAGAGAAGTTTAGGAAAATTCAATAACTAATACAAACTTTATTTTAGATACACTGATTCAAAAGGTTCTTTTTGTAGTTCACCACTATATGTGTAAAAGCAATTGATAAAATAAACTTATTCCTATGAGAAATTCTTTAATCAGTCAACCTACAAGCACCAGGCTCTGATATTTTAAGTACCTTCTCATGGTCTTATGTGTATTTGCTATTTAGATAGGTAAAACCTGACCATTCTTCTTTTTATCTCTGGGTGGGGAGTGGCTGGGTGGGGGGACAAACAAAAGACCTATGAGAAGAAGAAAATCCATCATGATTTCCTTTTAGCAACCAAATAATCCTCATGATATTAAAGTATTATGTGACTGCTTTGCATGAGATTTTCTCAAAAGGAAACTTTTCACAAAGAACCGAACAGGACTGTTCAGTCTATATGGAGACTGTTCCAAGTCTTTTCTTACAAAATTAACTGAATTACCAAAAAAAAAAAAAAAAAAAGATGAATCCTAGCTTTTTTCAAAGTTACTCTCTTAATCCTTAGTGGTATCAGGAAGGTGATGGAATGAGCAGTTTCTGCAGGCTGTTTAATGACCAGTATATTAAAAAATTACAAAAGTTGGATGTGGGTGAAAAATTAGATTTTGCTTCAACCTGCATTTCTGAAAAGAGCTGGATTTTTATTTCTTGGAAGTCTGGTGTGCTTTAGGATTCTTAAAAATCAAGGAAAAAGACCACACTCAAACAGCCAAACTGTATAACTTGTAACATCTCTCTCTCTTCTTTTTTTCTTCTTTTTTTTTTCTTTCAGGGGTGCTTTCCAGACAGGCCAGGGACCATTGGATGCTCAAGTGAAACTGTTGGAATTCACCCTGGAACAGAATTTTGAAGTTGTATCAGTTAGCACTATTTCTGCAGTAATTGAGTCTATAACCTTTCTTGTGCATCATTACATTACGTGTTCGGACAAAGTAATGTCTCGCAGTGGCTCAGACAGCTCTGTGGGTGCTCGAGCGTGTTTTGGAGGGCTTTTTGCCAATATTATCCGTCCAGGTGATGCCAAAGCAGTTTGTGGAGAAATGACAAGGGATCAACTCATGTTTGATTTGTTAAAGCTGATAAACATTTTAGTTCAACTGCCGCTGTCCAGTAACCGAGAGTACAGTGCCCGCGTTCCGATAGCAAGCAGTACTACGGACAGTGTGTCTGATGAGGAAAAGGTTTCAGGAGGCAAAGACGGCAATGGAAGCAACCCCAACACTCAAGGATCGACTGCGTACGTGGCGGATTTGGTGTTGGCCAACCAACAAATCATGAGCCAGATTTTGTCTGCACTTGGCCAGTGTAACAGCAGTGCCATGGCAATGATTATTGGTAGGTGTTTTCTGAGTAACATGGAAAGTCTTTTGGGTGGTGAAACATTTAAAACTTCTGCAGTCTCATAAGCTAGGTGAAAGAATGTGTCACAGAAATAACAGGAAAACAGACACAGAGCAAAAGGTAAAGGGGAACAGATGCATGAAAAAAGCCCCTAACAGGAGGTGGGAGACAGTAATTGAATTCGGTGGGAGACAGGCATTTGAATTTGCTGAATCTCACAATCCTTAATGTTAGGGGACCTCTGGAGATTGTCTATTCCAGCCTTCCTGCACAAACTCAGAGCCTGCCTCAATTGAAAGCAGGTTGCTCAGTGCCTTCGTTCAGTTGGGTTTTTAATTCCTTAGGGGTGGAAACTCCCCATCTGCTGTGGGCAACCTGTTATAATATTCAGTCATTCTTAAAGTAGAAAAGCCTTTTTCATATGTTTAAGTGGAACTTCATGTATTTCAGTGTGTGGCTATCACATGGCTTTATGCATGAATTTGGGTGTCTTCAGTTTGTACAAGACACCTTACCTCAGTTGTTTGCTATGTATTGGATGATTTTCCTTTTTTAAATCACTTTTAGAAAATACAAATTACAACTGTGTCCCTTTCATAGACTACCTAAACTTTTCCTCTTTTTTTACCAGAAATTGCATTAACATCATGTTCTAGGAGTTGCAGTCGTATATTTGTGGGTGAGATTTTCCTGTTATGAGCTAGTGAGGGAGATGACGATATTTAGAAAGCAAAGCTGCTGTTTGTCAGGCATTTGTCTGAGATGCATTTTCTCAGAGGGACTACCTTTCCTTGTGACTTACTTGTGTGCTGTGATGGTAGCATAGAACTGGTTTGCACAAGTTAAACCACTGACTGAAATACCATGGTTTTATGAGTGTGCAAAACATTTTGCAGGAGGATAGACAAAGACTTGCACTCCATTTCAGGTGTAATAGTTGTAAAGTTTTGTTCCCTTTATAGCAATTCTCTTTCTATGAAGCAACTTGCTCTGGCCTTTTCTGTGCTGCCTCTTTTAAGCAGATATGAAACTGAACCAATGCTATTATCAGGAAACAGTTACTTGTTCAGTGAGTCCTCATGAATTTTAGACCAGTGGTTTATTTCATTATGAAAGCAATTGAGAAAAAGATAGTTATCTTTAATAGTCAAATTAAACAGGAGGCAGGATTTGACAAGCCTGGATTGTGCTGCTGGAACCTTCCTGAAATTAATTCCAGAGTATCTCCTTCATCACTTTGAGTAGTTGGTGTCATATTGCAAATACACGATTGACACTGAAAGTAGTTTGTTCTGGGAATGCTGGTTTGTTCTGAGTATGTATTTCTTTGGTGTGAAATTCAGATATTCTTCTCCTCAACTTGGACATCTTTCTAAAACACTGATTTTTGTCCAGCAGTTGCTTTGCATTTTTTTAAGGGCAATTTGGAAAGATAGTTTTTTCAAAATGTTTTTCATTGAAATTAGGGTTCTGGGCCAGCTGATCCCTTCAATGGATTATTCTTCCAAAGGGTTTTTAGTACAGGTTATTGAAAATAATCTGTCCATATATTTTGGGAAGATGTAACACAGCTATTTGTGGGTTTAGTTCCTTCAAGAAAAACTATATCAAGCTCTCTGCAGACAGTTTCTGTGAACAAAATGTTTTGTCAAAAATCAATTATCAGCATATAGTAGTAAACATGTCATAACTCATGCAGCATGGAAAGGTGCTACCAGGATAGGTAAACAAGAAGATGTCTGTAAATGTTGCTGATAGGTAGTGGCTCTGGTGTCAACATTTATGCTAATAGTGTTAGTTTACTGCATCTGGCAAGCCAGCTGGTCAGGATCCAGAATGGCCCTGAGTAATTCACTTGTCACATTAATTTTCAACAATTTTCCTTCTGTTTTTCCTTTTGCGACCATTGTGTCTGTTTCATTAGGGTTTTATGCTTTGTAATTGACAAACTGTGAAAATCATACAAGTAACAGTATTCACCTCCTGTCCTGTCTTGTCCTCCCTCACAGCAAATCCAGCTTACTTGCCTTCAGCTCTGTCATTCATTCCATTTAGGTTTTCTAGGCTGGACAGAGGCTGGATCTTAGGACTGCTTTTTTTGTCACTCTGCATTGTTTATCAGTATTTGCTTTCTTGATGGTTTAAAGGTGGCCAAAGTACTACACCTGGCAATTCTCTTGCCAAAATGTTTATTTAAGACATGCGCCAAAGATCATTTGAGCACACTGATTTTTCTTATTGTTAGTACAACTTCAATTTCTCTAAATGGGACAGGATTACTCTATTGTTGTCTTACATTTAAATCTAAGACCACTTTTAACAGCTCTTCCAGATCCAAGTCATATGATTTGTAAGACAGTTGTATTTATGGAAGTAATCTCTTCCATGGGAAGACTATTATTTTGCTTTCTGTCTGTAATCTCAGCAATGTGTAGTCAATATTGCTGAGAACTGATATTCAGAAAATGGTCATGAATAAATCCTGAGCTTTAATAGTGAGAAGCAGAATTCCAGGAGAGCTATTTTGAATAGAAACGTGTTAAATGTTTCGGGAGGTTTTTGGCAGCACAAGGGGGCTTTATTATTATCTGAAAAAAATCTTAAATGTCAGTTGCTTCTAGCTAGGAGTGATTCCAATGCTTGTAGTTACCCTATTTCCTTCACTAATTACACTCATTTTTATGGTCTGGTTTGATTTGAGTTTCCTGACTTCCTGGGTCAAGTCTTCCTATTTATACATTTCTGGGAACACTGATTGTAAGTCATATGATCCTGAAAACGAGTTCATTTGTACTTTGTAAAATCCATGTGAACATTTGAATGTTCTTGAGTTCTCTTATGTGCTACTAGTGGTTTGTTAGGTCTCAGTTTGTGACCTTTGAACTGTCTCTTTTTCATTTAGGTGCAAGTGGCTTACATCTGACTAAACATGAGAACTTCCATGGTGGCTTAGATGCAATATCAGTTGGAGATGGGTTGTTCACTATCCTGACAACACTTAGTAAGAAAGCAACAACAGTTCAAGTGATGCTTCAGCCTATTCTTACCTACATGGCCTGTGGGTACATGGGAAGGCAGGTAAGTTCCCTTGTGCTTCAAAGCAGTTGATCCTGTAATCAGTAATAAAGTCAGAAAACTAAAGTATTGCTATATAAAATAAATGTTAACATTTTTACAACCTTGCTTCATTTGGATGCTGAAGTTAGGAAGCGTCTCTCTGTTGCCCATGGCAGAGGGAGAGAATTTTCTCTGAGGACATTCTGACATTTCTGTAAATGTTGCTGGCTAAAGGCTTGAAGATAGAACTGATATTTTATTATGTGCAAGTGAGAAGCACATTTATTGTGGCTATTTTAATGCTCAGTAGTCTTCTTTCCCTGAAGATGCTCACCCCCAGAGTTTGAGTTTTTTCCATACCTCAAAGGCTTTTCCTGTGTAAGGAATTGAACCGTGTGGGGCATGGTATTGTATATGGTGGCAGAGAGGTCAGCTGTAGTGACATTTCTTCCCTGGTATTTTGCCTACTAAAAGGGGAGGCTGAGAGCTGTTACTTGAATTTCTACTGTACTAATTTTGTATGAAACCATTTATTTCTTATATGATCTTCTTCTAGGGTTCTCTTGCCACGTGTCAGTTATCTGAGCCACTGCTCTGGTTCATTTTACGAGTGTTGGATACAAGTGAGGCACTGAAGGCTTTCCATGATATGGGTGAGAATGTCTTTTCTTTAGCCACATCAAATAAAAAGTTTGGCTTCCATTTTCTGGCACTTCAAGAATACATGTACGTGTGTACATGGGCCAGTTTACTAAATAGGCCTTTGCTTGTGTGGAATCTATTGCATGCTTTGGAGCAGTATTTTTTTCTCTCTGCCCACATTTTACACAGGTGGTGTTCAACTGATCTGTAACAACATGGTAACAAGCACAAGAGCTATTGTTAACACAGCAAGGAGCATGGTTTCAACTATCATGAAATTCCTGGATTCTGGTCCCACCAAAGCAACAGATAGCAGTTTGAAAGCCAGGGTGCTCGCTTCTGAGCCTGATAATGCAGAAGGAATTCACAATTTTGCACCTTTGGGTGAGTGATGCTGCTTTCTCTTAGATTAATGTCTGTTGGTCATTTGAATGTGTATCAAGGTCTTAACAAAAAGTAATACAATAGTGTCAAGTGTTCCAATACTACTAGATCTTCTAATGAGAGGGGTTGCTGGTGTTTCAAGGTAATGTTGAGGGATGAGGTTAGTCCCCTCCACCACAGGTAATAAGACCTCATGTGGACAGGGGAGAGAAGGAGAGGGAGTGATCTGTGTCTGATGAAGTCATGCATCAAGGTGAGCCCTTTCTCCTCCCCTAGGTCAGGGGGTGCCTGGTTCCAGCCCACCATCTGCCTTAGACACACTAGGACTCAGTAACTTCTTCTTAGGCACATCAGTTTTGGAGTTAATACATAATCATGGCGTAGTGGGATGACAGAATGAGCCTGAGCTTTCTGAAGCAGAGCAGAAGAAGCTGGAGCATAAGGCTGATATTGCTGATGGTGCTTTCATATCTACTTGTGACTGCTCTCATGTTGCCTGCCTGAGCATTTGGGGGTTTTTTGCAAGTTTTTTTTTTTTTTGCAATGCTGTTTTGATATCAATACAACGGCTGCCAGTTAACTAAATTGTGTGTGTTTTAAGAGGTAATGGTACTGTAATGTCTTAAAAAGGCTTTCCTTTTCAGTACTAATGCTTTTGTTTTCTCTGCTGCCCACTAGCCTGGTGCAGCCCTTGAATGTATTCATACAGTTTGTCTACTGACGAGAGGGGATTAATTTTAAAAATTCTGGAGAGATTATTGAATGAGAAAGGAATCCATTCAGTCCTGTGATTCAAATTTAAGTGTCAAAAATAATGGCATGACAAAAGACAATAAAAGAGGTTTATTTGGTAGAATAGGGGCCTCTGGAAATCTTCTACTTTGGTCTACACAAATTTTTAAATGGTAGATTTAGGAATCCTGCAAGTGTTTGTTCTTTATTACTTTAAATAGTAAAAATCCTAAGCATGTATAGTGGGAGGTTCTTGCCTGTCTTATCCTCCAGCTTACAAAATGCTGCAGTTCTTGATGTTCTGCCATGAGGGCATCTCTCTTAATATTTAACTTTCAGTCAGGAGTGTGCTTTTGAAATTAACCTTCATTGCCCTCACTTAGTACATTCTAATTCCCATCATTTAGTAGTCTCTGCAGTGTATTTTGATTCTCATCATGTGGTTATTTGTCATGACAGGTAAAAGAATTATAAAAGAAAGGCCTCGCAAAATCAGGCCTGCTCTCCTAAATTGCCAAAGTTAGCCTGTCACCACTTCTAAGTAATTTGCAAGTCCCCATGTGAAAACGATCTTGATATGAAAACTCATTAGCTTAACAACCTGTTCCTGGGTTGGAGAACAAATGCATGACAATTCCTGAAATAACAAGGAATTTGGCCCATGAGCATCAGTAAAGAAAAAAATGTGAACAATCCAAGAATAGAGAGATTTCATGGACAAGTAGAATACCTTTTACTAACCAATAGAGTAATTGGCAAGAAAGCTATTAACCAATTAAAGTTGCACAGAAAGTCTGTAAAAACTTTATAAAAAGAGTTGTGATAAGAAAGAATTGGCTTTTCCCTCATGAAAATAATGGAGTCTCAGCAAACTTACTACAATAGTTATTCTGTGAGATGAGCTTAATTCATTTTGGGATGAAAGTTTATCAAAATGTGTCCAGGAATTAATGTCCAGCTGCTGCTAGGCATTTAGTCATGGGGTCAGGCTGTAACTACTTTACAGTAAAACACCCCAAGTACCTGTGGTTCGGAACAGCTCAAATGTGGTCTTGTTATGCCCTGTAGCTTGCTAAAGAAGACAGCCTCCATCTTCCTTCTTCATTCTTAGCTTATGCTAAAAGTAGAAAAAGAAGCAGCTGCTGTGGCCAGTTTTGTTTTTTTTTTGATTCTGGTGTCTTTTTTAGAAAAAGGTTTCTATGTGAAACCTTTCTAAAGAAAGAGGGTTACAGAAGTTGGTTTTAAAGTTATTTATGTTATTTTAGTATTGAAAGTGTGGTAACTGAATTGAGTTCAAGTTCTAAGTATGCTGTTCAACCTGTACCTTTCTATTTGGTTTGTTTTTGTCATGTACTCTTGAGAGTAAGGTGAGAATTTTGGTAACAATTGTCCCCTAGCAAATTTCAAGGACATATATATGCATGTGGATATGTAAATTGCCTATTTAAAACAATCTCAGAGTAAAAGAAAAGTAACTGGATAGTGAGCATTAAACATGGGATATTACTGATAAAGCGGAAGAGATGAGACAGAAAGGAAAAGGTGTTTTCCACAGTTCAGGTTGTAAATTAATGTGGGTTTTTTTAATAAACTTTAATAATCAATGTTGATGTTTTTGAAGGTTCAATCACCTCCAGCAGTCCCACTGCCCAGCCTGCTGAAGTGCTGTTGCAGGCTACTCCTCCCCACAGACGGGCTCGCTCTGCTGCATGGTCATACATATTTTTGCCTGAGGAAGCTTGGTGTGACCTCACCATTCATCTTCCTGCAGCTGTGCTGCTCAAGGAGATCCACATCCAGCCTCACCTGGCCTCTCTGGCAAGTAAGTAGATTCACTGATGTTGATGGCAATTCAAAATTTTGAAGGTTCGGATACAATACAAGGAGTGTAATCAGAGGAACTAAAGCTGGGAGGTTGTTTGAATAATGCCTGTAAAATAAGTTTGAAAAGCTTGCAAATTCAACTTACCTTGAGAATGGAAGGCCCTGCCTCTGCTTGTTTTCTAGCCTAGTAGATGTCATGTGGCATTCATGTTAAATATGTCAAAAAACCTTGTCATGCTTATCAAAACTTTGCCCAGTGAGAAAGTGATATTGGTCAGGGGTCTTCAGGCAAAATGCCTGTGTATGGTAGTTAGGAAAATGCATGAGATTTACAGCTCTTATTGTTGTAGCCCTGGTAGGGAAACAGTGTTTTCAGTGACTTTTCTTCATCTGAAGTCTTTGAAATAAACTGTATATACCATGTATCAAAGTGCTTGTGCTTTTTAACATGTACCATCTCCCAGGTGACGTCCTCCAGCTGCAGTTCTGTAGTAGTGTCTGCCTGAGGTCATTTCAGGCATTTTGTTCTCTGAATTTTAAGTGTTGACTATGTATCCATGATGAAGGTAAACTGGTACAGATTTTAAAATAGTGTTCAACCTTCTTATCTTACTTTCTAGCTTGCCCTTCATCAGTATCTGTTGAAATAAGCGCAGACGGTGTCAATATGTTACCTTTGTCAACTCCTGTTATCACGAGTGGTCTCACCTATATAAAGATCCAGCTGGTAAAAGCTGAAGTTGCCTCAGCTGTCTGCCTCCGTCTCCATCGCCCTCGGGATGCCAGTACCCTGGGCCTGTCTCAGATCAAACTGTTGGGCCTCACCGCCTTCGGGAACACCTCCTCTGCCACCGTCAATAACCCCTTCCTTCCCTCGGAGGACCAGGTCTCCAAAACCAGGTAAGGCTCCAGTGTCAGGGGACACTCTGTGCCAGTTCATGGTTTAGGGTTTGGGTTTTTTATGGTGTTTTCTTCTCTGAGTCAGACTTCCAGTAGCAAACTCTTCCCCTTTATTTTTTTTTCCCAATATGAAGGGAAATATAAGCACTACTTCTGCCTTCTTTAGTAGCATACTTAGTCTGCAAATGTAAAAGGGAATGTTTTGTCCCTGCAATGGCAAAGGATAGGAAGGCGTTTAGAGTTGCATTTTGTGTTTTTAATGGCAGTTGTCAAAAAAAAATGGAGTGTCAAAATACTCCTTATCCTTAGAGAAGTCAACAGAGTTACATAAGTATTAGAGCAAGAGTAGAAATAGAACAATGGAATGTTTTGTGGAAGTCGTATCTAATATTGCTGTTTGCAAACATTTCAGAAATAGGAGCTGAGCGTTGTTACGATTCTGACATATCAGCAAGATTTCTTTTCAAAAGTGTTTATTTGGTTCAGTGGCATTTTGAGTTCCTTACTCATTTTAAAAATAAAAATAAATGAACACATAAGGAATTTTTTTAAAGTGTCAAAGTTTTCCAGCTTTGAATTTAATTTACTGGATAGATTTTTGAGATTTCCTGGTTTTTAAATTTGGCTTACTAAATTTAAGAAGTTATTAATTTTAAGTATTTCATCTTCGAAACTTAGTGTCTATAAATTTGAAGAGAGCATGGGAAAGTTTTAAAAACCTTTCTTTGCAGGAAAAAACTTAAGAGCGTAAGTAAATTTAGAGAACATAAATACTCTCTGTGTATAATTATTAAAAGCTGTATAACTGAAATTGGTCTTTGCTCTTAAATAGCAGTGAAGAAAATTACTATAGCCAAATTATACTATATTTTTACTTCAGAAGAGGTTATAATAAAGTTACACAAGGATGATCAGTATCTAAAGAAAGAAGGTGTGTTGTGTATGTTCCTCATTTCTTGAAATGTTTTATTGTAGCTTTCAGCTTAATGTTGTAAGTATCTCAATAAAAGCAATGATAGTAATGTGAAACATATTCAATAAACTTGCATAAATCTTGTTTTAGACATAACAGAGAACTTGCTCTCTTGTAATTGATGAATCCAATTCATTTAGGAGTAAAGGATTCCTAAAATAAAATTGTAAGTCTAAATTAGGATCTATAATAAAGTTTGCATTTTTTTAAACTGTGGCAAAGATTAGTTGTGGAAACAAATCTGCTAATTCAGAACTTGTCAGTGAAAGATGCCATTTATTTCACAAACAGCTTAGATTGCCATCTTGTTCATGATGCTGGTTTAAATAGTATTGTGTTGTATTTTATAAATAAAGTCTAATTCATGTGTTTCCAAATCGGTTTGATTACAATAGGTTTATTTTTCAGGATTTGTTATGAAAAGGACTTCTGGATGATTTTGTCAAAGAATGAGAGAAATGAAGTAGCTAACACATTTTTAATTTCTGTGCTTTTTCTATATGCATTTTAAATCAAGTTCCCTAAGGTTTACCATAGTTTATTGTGAATGTGTATGATCCTAAAAGTTTATGATGTCACGGAAGTTGTGTAGGTGTATAATTTTAATGCCAACTGCTGTTGCACCTTCACTCCTTTTGATGTGAAAAAACAACACACAAGCAAATAAAACCCAACAAAGGAAAAAAAAATCAGCAATCAATAAGACCCAAACCCACCCCACACCCATCCCCATATATAAACACCTTCCCTTTCATCCTTCCCTCAACAGGGAAAGATTTCTTCCTGTTGGAAGAAATACGTAAGTGAATTGAAAAATCTTGAAAAACTTTAGTAATAATACTTGCAGGCTCTTAACTCTTTCTGCCCACAGACTGGGCTTTTCTTACAATCCTAATCCAATGATTGCAACAGCATTACTAATGTATATTTCATTGTGGTCTTAAATTCAGTCATTTGATGATGTTTCAGCATGTCACAGAAGTTTTCTGTAGTACTTCTCTTGTAATCTAATGCAGGTAGTTGTGCTACAGGTAAGTGTTGTAACAAAATAATAGATTAGCTCATTTTTCTGTTTTCCTTTTCAGTATTGGATGGTTAAGATTATTACACCATTGCCTCACTCACATAAGTGATTTGGAAGGAATGATGGCTAGTGCTGCAGCACCCACTGCTAATCTGTTGCAGACATGTGCTGCTTTACTAATGTCCCCTTACTGTGGGATGCATTCTCCAAACATTGAGGCTGTGCTTGTGAAGATTGGACTTCAGTCCACCAGAATTGGCCTAAAATTGATTGACATTCTTCTAAGAAACTGCTCAGCATCAGGGAGTGATCCTGCAGGTGAGTGCAGTGCATTTCTTTTCAGTTGTTGCTTAAAAACATTGTTTGTATAAAAGTACAAATACAAATACAATATATTTGCATGTTGCTTTCTAATTCTGAGCCTGGGTTGCCACAACTTGCCATTGTGCTTTGTTGGGCTTCTAAGTATCACAGTCCTACCACAGTGAAGCAGTGCAACCAGGGTGATTTGGTTTTTCATAATTATATGGGTGTTTTGAAGACAGAGTAGGATGCACAGTGCATCCTAAATGCCTCTTACTTTAGATACTGTGTCCAGATGTTTTAAACTAAAGAATACTGCTAAGGAAAACTAATGCAGCAGAATTTGGGCAGCAGTAGTCTGTAGGACAGTATGAATTCTGAATAACACTAAGCATTGAAAATACTTACGTGTGGAGGTACATAATGAAGATACAGCTATATTCTATGTCTCAGTGAAATTTTGCAGAAGCTGTTCTGTTAGTGCACTGGGGATCTTGTATTTATGGTTTCATACCACTTTGCTGTTTTGTAGTTTCTAAGTGGAAGAAAACAAATACAGTTTTTCCCATTTTGAGGCTGCTAACAGAAAACTCTCTTTTTAAAATGGCATCCATGACTTCTTTTGCCATGAATAAGTGTTTCAGCATAGACTGCTCTGTTTTGTTGTTAGATAGGAGAGTACTTTCTGGCAGGGCAGAGGCTGAAGACAGTGAGGAGAAGCTGAATAGGAAATAATCTCTGGAAATCTTCAGCTGTAATCCCATTGATGGAAATTAAATAACCTTTTAATGGAGTTAAATAATCTTTCATTTTGAAAAAAGCATTTGCTTCTGTGAAGCAAGAGGTTTGACAGCTCTGTTGGAATTAGTCATGTCTTTTTGGACTATGTTGAAGGAAACCCTATATAAACCTCTAAGTCCTGTATCTGATGAATGTTGTAATGGCTTTTCCTTTCGTAGTCAGGCTGAACATTGGACATACAAAATGCACAGTTTTGAGACAGTGGTGTGTATAGGAATTCCATCCTTACGTTAATGAGAAAACTTAATTCAATGTTAATATTGCAATTCTGTAATAATGTCATCAGTACACTTAAAAAATACGTATGTAAGTACTTCTATTATTTCCCCTCCCCTTTTTTTTTTTGAATGCGGCAAGATCTGAATAGCCCTTTACTGTTTGGAAGATTAAATGGTCTCTCTTCTGACTCCACAATAGACATTCTTTATCAGCTTGGAACAACTCAAGACCCTGGAACAAAAGATAGGTAATGTTATTTGGGTTGTTATATGGAAGCATATACAAAAAATAACCTGTTAAACAGTGGCTTGATATTAGTTCACAAACATTTTTGAAATCTGATTGTTACGAGGTAGCATGGAAGTGCAGACATCTGAAAAAGCTTTCCCAGCTTTCTGTCCTAGCTCTTTGCATCCTTTCCAGGGAATGCTGTCCCTCTTTTTCTGCTCTTATAAATGTGATAAAACTTTGGTTTTCAACTTTTCTCTCAAATAGTCAGAAGTCAGATACCTGCTCTATTTTCTTTTTCTGTAGAAGGTTCACATTTGGCTGTCCAAGATAAATTTTTAAATTAATTTTTGCCCTGATCTAAGTCTTGAGAAAAAAGGGCTTGAGCTCACTCTCGAACTTTGCTTCAAAGAAAGAGATAAATGTGTAAATTGGATTACAAAAAAACAGCAAGCTAATTTGATTCTGAGTGTGTCTTTGCTCATTTATAATGTGCAATATCATCTTGTCTTCCAGAATTCAAGCATTGCTGAAATGGGTCAGTGATTCTGCAAGAGTTGCAGCTATGAAAAAAAGTGGCCGGGTCAGCTACATTTGTCCCAATAGCTCAACCAGAGAGTATGGGCTTCTGATGCCATCCCCTTCCCACTTGCATTGTGTAGCAGCAATTTTGTGGCATAGTTACGAATTGCTCGTTGAATACAATCTGCCAGCATTGCTGGACAGGGAGCTCTTTGAGTAAGTAAAGCAAAGTTTTGCACAGCATTGTTTTTATAATTAAATTGTTTTGTTCACAGATGTAAAATCCACTCAAAGGGCACTTCCTGTGAAGTAGTAGTGGAAAGTGATGTGCCTGAAGCTAATTGATAGTATGGATGCCTACAGATATCCAAACAGGTGGTTTTGTAGTTCTAAACTCAAAGCTGCACTTCCCATATTCCAGGTAAAACTGTGTTTAAAGACCCAAAAATCTGAAATGAAACAGCAAATCCATGTATATACTTGCATATATCTGAAAGGTAAGCTGGTTCATGGTTTTGTTTGTGAGGTCTTTTAATGGACTATTCTTGTTGAAGTTTGCAGTAATTTTCGCAGTACACATAAGGGATTTTCATTAGGATGCTGTTATAGAAGTGTTGTCTTATTGGTCACAGTATCCAGTATCTATAACTGATAGCTGAGAGGTAGGAAGGAGGAGATGTTTTCTTGGAGTTTTCACTTCTGTTCTGGCCAGTCTGATCTGAAAGAAATGAGGGCACAAAATCTGGAGCGAATCTTAATATATGAACTTGGTCCATTTTGTTGCATTCTAAAGAGAAATTCACCCTAAACACCACATGTATACTCTTAGTGACTCCTAAAATGAAAATATGTGATCTAATATTTGCAATTTATGTTGCTTAACAACCTCTTCTGTTTAAACAAAACAAAAAAGCCACATAACATTGTTTCACATCTTTCATAGAAAAATGGCTGTTAAATTATTGTATCTAGTGCTAGTCAGGCATCTTTGATTTGTACTGTTGAATACAGTTGCAGTTAATGAAGGGATCTTTGCACATGGTTTTGTTGTTGCTCTTAGGAAACCTTCATATTTTTCCACAACCAGTCTCCTTTAGGCATAGTCAAACGTTCAAACACCATCAAGTGTAAGTGTAACACCGTGTAAGTTATGGTTACAGGTACGAGCATGTGGAACTCTTACATATGTGCAACATGACTTCAAACAAGACAATTCCCAAAGACATTTGAGTGACACTGTGATGTCGATAATTTTTAATTTAAAATGAGCTTGTTCATGTTGGGAATCACTTTAAGGATTTTAAATTGCAGGTCAATTAGTCTTTTTAGCAATACACTTCAACAGAAACACATTTTTAGGATACATTTTAAGATTTGAAAAGGAAAAGGTCTAATAAAAATGGACTTTCTAAAATGGACTGCCCAATTAGATTTATATAAATGTGGATTTCACAGCTGAGTTCCTGTCTTTTGGAGGATAGTGTGTAGTTTTCATCACAGGGAGAAATGATAGTTTGTAACTAGTTTGAGTATGCAAGTTATGGTATAGCCCTGTTCCCCTACCTCCTGCCAGATATAAAACTATCACTCATATGAGCCACCATCTGGAGCAAATTATAAAATATATTCTTCCATAAACAGAAAAGCTTTTTTGTCAGAGTTATATGGGTAAATAATTTTTCTAATAGAAATAACTTTTCATGTGTATTCTTCATCTTCTTTGATATAGTAACTTTTGAAATAAATGGATTCTAGCTATAGCTCCAAGTTTTTCCTTCATGTGATAAATCACTTTTTTCTTGGAAATATTTTCCCATCATCCCCATTTTCCATTTTAGTATTTTTGCTTTGGCCAATGTATGCTAATACCTTAGTTATTTTTAAATATGTATTTAGAAAAAAACCTTATTTTTCATAGAGCATGAACTCCAGAAGATTTTGGCATTTGGATTGTGTTAATATATAGTTGGAGAAGAGTTAAGTGTGTAACTTTATTATACGTGGACTTTTGGAAATTGTGATTCTTTCCAGAGTTATAGATCATCCAGCCACTGAGATGAGTTTTCTGTTAGGGAGGGGTTTTATTGACCATTCTCTTGACTGGTGATAAATCCAACTTTTGATTAGACCCAGAAAGTTCCTTGAGTTCCTAAAGTGAACTTAGACTAAACACAGAATAACATTTCCATCCAGAAGAGGGGAAAACAACCCTTGTCTTCAAATGGGAATGCAATATATGATACTACATCCAAATTTAATTTAAAATCCTAGCATTCAATGGCATGAAGTGTGTGTTCACCTGTGTATGTAAATGTTAAGGTAACACCCGTGGTGTCAAGGGACTGCGAATGCAGTTTAGAAAACTGGCTTTTTTTTTTTTTTTTTTTTTTTTTTAAGTATTTCACATACTCTGAACAAGTCTGTGTGAAGAAATTATCATTTTACTTTACAAGTACCCCTTCTGAATTTTAAGCTGAGTAAGAGGAGCTAAATTAGCTCTGCACTCATATGCCTTGGATTAGCATTCAGGCAGATAGTACTTGGATGTGAGGTCAAAGGTAGGTGATTTTAGAATCACTGAGGAATAATTCTGTTGTTAACTTGTGTCCTAAGTTTAGGTCAAGTAAGAAGAGCAAGGGTGTGTTGTTCAACCAACAAGGTTGGAGGATAGTGTGTAGTTTTCATCACAGGGAGAAATGATAGTTTGTACCTAGTTTGAGTATACAAGTTATGGTATAGCCCTGTTGCTGCTTTTGCTTTTTTGCAGCATCTTTAGGAAAATGCCTAATAAGGGAAATTTTGAAAAATTTTGGAACACGTTAAAGTACTTTCAGTTCTTACAAAGAATTGAGACATTCATGTAAATGAGCCTATGTACACACACGTGTGACCCTAATAGCTGCAGCTTGGAGAACTGACAGCACAAAAAGGCTGCAGTTGGTTAAAAATGGATAAGATGTGTGACAACTGTCGAAAGGCTGCAATCTGGTTTTTGTGTGCAGCTGGTTTATATCTATTTAAAATACAGTATGGTGGAAGAAATTTAAGCATGCAGTTTAGAAATGCCTTTTGGGTAATCAGCCTCGTGCTGATACTGTGATCCAAAAGAAGTTCAAGTTCAAGTTTCAAGTTTCCAAGTTCAGCTCAGAGTGTTTCACAGCATCTTCTGTAATAGTAAATCATAAAAGTGCAAAAACATTGTATGAACCAGTGATAAAAAAGGGGAAAATGACTGGCGGATTATGCATTGATAGGATTTTCTGTCTTCTACAGGTCACTGTTTAACTGGTCCATGTCTCTTCCCTGCAACATGGTTTTGAAGAAAGCTGTTGATAGTTTGCTTTGTTCCATGTGCCACATCCACCCAAATTATTTTTCCTTACTGATGGGATGGATGGGTATCACTCCTCCTCCAATGCAGTGTCAGCACAGACTGTCTATGACAGATGACAGCAAAAAGCAGGACCTTAGTTCATCTTTGACAGATGACTCTAAAAATGCACAAGCCCCTCTTGCACTAACAGAGTCTCACCTGGCTACTCTTGCTGCCTCATCTCAGTCTCCTGAAGCTATCAAGCAGTTACTGGACTCAGGTTTGCCTTCACTGCTTGTAAGAAGTCTTGCTAGTTTTTGCTTTAACCATACTTCTAGCTCTGACTGCACTGCACAATCAGTGGATATGACCCAGGACAGGCTCAGGAGGCACCACGTTCCACAGCACTTTAATAAAATGCCCATCACGGCAGACCTGGTCGCTCCTGTTCTCAGGTTTCTAACAGAAGTTGGCAACAGCCACATGATGAAGGATTGGTTGGGTGGCTCTGAAGTCAATCCATTGTGGACAGCACTTTTATTCCTGTTGTGCCATTCTGGTGCTACCTCTGGAGGACACAATGTGACGGCACAACAGACCAGTGCAAGATCCAGCTTGCTTTCTTCGACTGTAACCACAGGATTGACCACTCAGCAGCGGACAGCAATTGAAAATGCAACAGTTGCTTTCTTCCTCCAGTGCATCTCTTGCCATCCTAATAACCAGAGACTTATGGCACAGGTGAGAGAGAAAAATAAAAATGTTTTAATTTAATAGCTACAGCTAACTTTGAAAACTTTCTATGGTTTTTACCTTTCTTTATAATAACTTGGGTTTTTGTAAGCTGTCATTGACTGGAAGAAATTTATATTAAAACTGTTAGCTTGTTGGTCTGAGTCTGAAACATATAAAAATGTTTTGGCATGGTTGTCCAGTCCTGTGTATAGATTTGTATACTTCTGGTTTAGAGAAATAAACTTTAGACTGAACTCCAAGAGACTGTTTAATTGGATAGGGCTGAACTTTTGTGAAATGGAACATGAATAGCAAGCTTCGTACACATATTTAATATTAGTAACCTAAGGAGATTTCCTGGGAAGTTTGCTTGTGCAGCCTGTGTGCAAGGATATACACGGTATTGCAGAAAATGGCTTTGCATTTGGCATTCCAGAGCAGATTCAGCTATCTTCGTCACATTCATTAACCTTGCAGACCTAGCTGAATACAAGTATAATGAAAAAATGGGGTTTCAGCATTAAAAATGATGATGCTCTAGGAAGAAGTAGACTTCAGTAAAAAATTGAGTCAGTTCTCTGTTAATGGCTGGGACTAATAGTGCATTATGCTGTGGGAAATGTTTGCTTTAGCGATTCAAAAGCTGTTTTTATAACTACTTTATTTTCAGTTTTTTTATCTTTTTGAGAAATCTACATGTTTACAATTACTTTGATGCTATAGTCAGCGTTTTAAACTTTTATATTAAGGGCCTTATTTGCTGCAGGTATTTTCATTGGTGCTCATTTCTGAGCTGGTTTTTGTGATAACTGGAAGTGGATCTCAGGCACTGAGATGGCTGTGTGGAGCTATATTTTAAAGACCTAAATTTAGAAATATTTTGAATCTGATATCATTTTGCATTCTCAGGTTCTCTGTGAATTGTTCCAGTCCTCTCCTCAGCGTGGGAACCTCCCAACCTCTGGAAATATTTCAGGATTTATTAGGAGGCTTTTTTTGCAGCTGATGCTAGAGGATGAGAAAGTGACTTTGTTTCTTCAGTCACCTTGTCCAGTAAGAATTTTTGATACCGTATGGTAAACATGGAATAAATTTAGCCTTTAAATGTCAAGTCTGAGTATATTCAACTTTTAAATGTTAGACAGCAGCTTTTTTCTTCTGTACATGTTATGGAATTTTGGAAATGAAAGTGCCATTGAATTGTAACTCGTCATTTTTGAAGAAAATTCAAGGCACTGTGTTATGATAACACAAAATATTTGTTGGAAATATACTGCTTCTGAAGGATCTGACAACTGAAATTTATCTTAGTAGCACCCTTACACACTAGCAATAAATATAGATACAGTATCTGTCCAGTAGTCCTTAGCAGTTTCATTAAGGATCAGTCATAGTCAAAATTGGCAGACATCCTTCAGCAGTTAGCCAAAATGCCATGAATAAATTGAGTGACAAATATGTGAGTTAATTTATGAAGCAGATGTGTGCTTTATGGTTCCACATGCTTCACTGGAACAGAATTACAATTGATGCCTGAAGTGCTCTTTGTTGAAGGCTGTGACTAAAAAAATAGGGTTAAACCACAAGTTTCTTTAAAAGTCTGATACTCCCATCCAAAAGAAAGCATTTGCTGCTTTGGTTTCTGGATTTCAGAAGTAAAATACTACAGGAGAGACATGAGAGGGGAATTTGATCAGATTGTATAAAATGGAAAAGGAGGCACAAATATAATTCTAGCACAAACATTTAAATGTTTTAACTTAGCTGAGTAATTGTTAACAGGTCCATTGATAATGTGAAGGTGACATGAATTTTCTGTTAATTGTTTTACATACAACAGATTTTTACAGAAAGCTGTTACTAGATCTGTAAAAGCAGAAAAACTGTCTTGAAGTTGTCATAATTCAGTTTCTTCTATTAAAAACACTGGAAAATTGTGTTCTTACTGAGATGATTCCTCCTATATCAAGCAAAGAAAAACCTTAATAATGTGGATGTACAGGATATACTTGTAGAATATCCAACAACATAACCTTTCAAAGATTGGTTCCCCATTTTTATCTTAAAAGTTCTTACCAAAACTGTTTTTCAGAAGCTCAGTTCTGGTTGTCAGCAAATAGTAATTTTTCTTACTGCGTTGCATAACAATAAATTGGACCTGTAAGTGCATATTAATAAACAGGTCCTTGGGGCTGTCTGAAATACCTAATGGTGAAACATTTGCAGTGTTTTAACTAATAGTGACTTAATTACCTGTCATAATAACAAAAAGTAGATACTAAGTCTAGAATAAACTTCCTCCTTAAGTCAGAGCAATACAGAAACATCGTGTTTCTCTATAAAATGTATATTGGTTTTTTTTGATATTTAGTTTCAGAGTTAAGTTTTCATTTCCTAAATAATGGCAAGTCTCAGGCATGCAATTTTTCTCTCATATTACAGCTATGTAAAATAATTGGGGTTTTTTAAGCAAAGATGATACCAGACTGTTTCTGGTCCTAAAAATACTATAGGCTTTCAAAACAAATTATTTTGAGTTAAAAAAACTAAGCATGTCCTAATTTGATGCATTTTTACTGTGTACCTCCAAAGTTGAAGGATATGTCAGTTTTCTTTTTTAGCACACTAAGAATTTAGCTTTATCTAGCTGACGGCTTTATAAGAACATAGTGGTTTAAGTTATTTCTTAGTGTTAAAGTCATAATTAATGTTCACTGTTTTTTCCTTTCAGCTGTACAAAGGTAGAATTAATGCTACTAGTCATGTAATTCAACATCCAATGTATGGAGCTGGACACAAATTCCGTACTCTTCACTTGCCTGTCTCAACAACTCTAGCAGAGGTTCTTGATCGTGTGTCAGGCAAGTTTGTTCATGGTGTTTATTTGCTTTTTTTTTAAATGCAGTTTAAAAAAAAAATCTTTTACTGTTTGTTTGACCATGCAAATGATACTGCAAATATCAGTCTTTAAAATACACTGTCTTTCATCCTTTCATTAAATTTCCCCAAATTCTGTCAGTTAAATATCCTGGAACTTAGTGATACATCTCAAGGTGGAGATGTATGTGAAAAGGACCTTGATAAAGGCTCCATCTAATTTCTGTGATTATGCATTTGTCTGCTATATAAATATTTGCACTTGCTTACTAAGTGGAAAATGAAAAGTATAATTTACTTTTAGATATTAATTTTAAAATTATGCACAGTGAGAGCATAATGTTAAGGCATTAATTTTGTTTGTTTTTTAAATTTCAGTACTTTGTTATACTACTTGAATATAGACTGAGAGATGAACCTCTCTGTAGGGAACTCTGTTGATCAGACTTTCACAGACCGTAATACGGATTTTGACACCTAAATCTTAAACATCTTAATCTTAAAATTAATCCCACCTTTAATTTTAGTGTTTATTTAATACTTTAGAAACAGAACTATATGTTAAAGATTAGGATTAATAATTTTTCAAAATCTTAGATAAAGAGTAGAATTCATATTGAAGATGTCACGTCCGTGCCAGAGTTCTCTAGGTAAAACCAGGCAAGATACAAGTTGATTCTCCTCTAGTAATAAACAGAGCAAAAATTGTTTGGACATGTTAAATGAAAAATCAGTTTTATACATGTATAGTTAAAAAAAAAATAAATCCAGGACTTCCTCTTTATTCTTAAGATATTCTTAAGATATGGTACTCAATAATACCAAAGAAAAGTCAAAGATTGTTAGAGAAATTATGTTTTTGCTGTATGGGAGGTATGCACTGAATGGTGTGCACTTAGTTGCCCATTCATCTGACTAGGTATGTATGCTCATATCTATGTATGTTTACTTGACTGTGTAGCCTTTTGGAACTCAGTGTAGATCAACTTTTAGTTATAAGACAGGTCTTCATGGAGTTAAAAGCAGCTATTGCTTTTTTAAATCTATGGAAAATTTTTACGTTGAAATTGCTGACAAATTTGTTGGGTCAATGAATGCCACCTAACAAGCTGATAGGAGTACTAAAATGTTATTTGGCAGAGTACTAGATAGGACAAGATGTGTTTTAGGATTTTTGTAGAAAAATATCCATTCCTAGCTAAACGCTTGTATCCTATTTATCAAGGATTAGTTTACTATTTCTGATAGAATTCTGTATTTATTTACTGTCCAGAGAGTCATGTGTGAAATGTGACTAAGGTTTTTCTGACCACAAACTGCACAAGGATCTCATTTACTGCAGTGGGTGGGATGCTCACTTCACACGAGGTAGGGATCAGTTGTTGGGCAGTGACATAACTGTACTGAGTAACTGCCTTAGGGGTGGATTGTTGTCAGCTTGATAGCCACTGCTGATAAGGACTGGAGAGGAGAATGTGATGATGTGTTAAACTAATGTCTGTAATTGAAAATGGTCAAGTGCTGACTTTGTAGGGCACCCTAACATTAGAGTTTGCTATAGCATTGTTATGCCCTGCCTTTGTGGTTCTTGTATGTCATTCCATGAAGTCCATGGTTAGGACAGAATGCAAAAGGCTTGAATATAAGAGGAGCAAGCTATGTGTTTGGGTGAGAGAGAGAAGGGGTGGACTGGGGTGGAAAAGAAAGAAGAGGCTGTCACCACTACAGCAATAGGAAGTCATGAAGATCCTGTGTCAGAATATGTCCCTTGGGTTAACTTCTTTTTTCTTAACTACTGTTAATGTCTCAAATTAACGATTTCATACTTTCTGCAGAAATAAATCACAAGAACCATATTAATTGCATACTCTTTTCCCAGCTTTAAAAAAAAAAAAGAGGAGAGAAAGGGATCCTAACATGATAGACCTGCTGCTTGCATCCCTTCACCATAGGAAGAAAATGTGCAGTACACAGCGGATAGGATTGCCTGGATGAATACCAGTTGTTTTGTATTTCATGCACATTAGTCTTGAGTTACTGCTTGAGTGAGAAAAACAGAACAACAAATCTGGGTATCATCTGAGTAGTTAAAATACCATTGCTTAACCTTCTTCAATAATTTTATTAATGACCTTTGAGTTACCCTCCAGTAAGTGGACATTGAGTCCATGGGACAGAACTAGAGCAACTCAGAAATATAATAATAATAGTAATAATAATAATGGTGATGATGATGAAATTTTTTTTAAAGCCAAAACCATATACAGTCACATAGGTACGTTTGTGTGTGTTTGTAAATATATATACACACGTAAGTGTTTGTATATTTACACACAGATCTATACATAGAGTGTGTGTGTATGAATGTTGAGTCCTAAGTGGCAGTAGTTTCACACTCTGTATCTTTTTTTAGTCTCCACTGCTGTCTAACACAGACATAACTAATGTCTTCAGGCACAAATCATAATATACTTCCAAGCAGCCAAACCACGTCCCTTTCAGCACCTCACCCACTGCTGACACACAGTTAAATGTAGCTGGATGGTACTTCTAGGTCTTGAGCCTGGTTGTACCTTAAAGCTGGTGTGGCTATGTGGGAGCAAGTTACTACTCAGAAACAATTAGAGAATTACTTGGCCATTTTGGTGTCAGTGTTGTACCATACAGGGTATGAAATTGTCCACTGTCACCAATCGTCAGTGATTTCATATATTAGATTGGATTTAATAACTTACTGATAGTTGTCATCTACACTAATGATTGAATCCAAATGGTTGAAGTGCAGTAATCCAATGGTCTCTTAAGCAAACAGCTCAAGGTTTGGTTGTGTAATGTACTTTAGGCATCTTCCAATTTCAAAGGAAGAGAATTTACCAGTTCTAAAATTGGATCAGTATGTAACGAGAGATACCCAGACCCAAATACAAGAGCCTAATTAAATAAGGCTGCAGTTGTCTTTAAAAAAAAAGTTTTGGAATTTCTTTTTTTGTTGGACCTTTTTGCTGTTGTTGTTTTGTCAAGATTTTTGTGGGGTTTTAGGTTCATTGGGTTTGGGTTTGGATAGGGATTTTTTGTTTAATCTCATTTTTGGTTGATTGCAGTGGTTTAGTGGGTTTTTTTAATGTGAAAACACTTGACTCATCAAGTAATGGTTTTAAACTGTTACAGATTTAAATTATCAGAGAACAGACTTTTGGGGGAAGAAGAGGACAGAACTACTGTAATACCTTAATTCACAGGCAGTGACAAGACTAGTGGTGCCTATGCTGGAACTCTGAGATGCTACAGTAGTTGAGAATAACCTTGTTAACAGCTTACAAATTAATAAAATCAACTTAGTATCTTGAAATGCTTTTCTTTCCTCTCTTTGTTTGTCCTTGTCCCCTCCATCCCCATATAGATACACCCAGCATTACAGCTAAGCTAATTAATGAACAGAAGGAAGATAAAGAAAAAAAGAACTATGAAGAGAAAGAAAAAGTTAAAGCAGAAAATGGATTTCAGGACAATTACAGCGTTGTTGTTGCTTCTGGTAAGTCTTTTTCTTCTATCTTCTATAAAATGGATCTTTGTGGTGTTAAAAGTGTGTGTGGCTACCAATAATAATTTTATTACTAGTGATGGTTAGAAGATTGTAGTAGGCAGTACTACAGTAACTGATTCCTGGTGAAACAGCTGCCTCTAGCAGATTATACTTTGACAAATTTGTCAAATATATGTACACCTAAATATATGACATCTTCGTGGATGCTGTTGCTAGGGTATTTTACAGCATTTTTTAAAGACATCCCTGGAGCTTGGAGGGTATTATTGCTTCTACCTTCTTGCAGTAGCTGGTGCAACAGAGTTTAGTCACCTCTCTTCCCAAAATATGCTTTGGAAATAAAAGGTATCCACATACTTTGTGTAACAACTAATGGTACTCTGCTAAAAACTGTCAGATAGAGATGTCAGCATAAAATCGTGTTATTGCATTTGGAAACAGCTAATACTGGAGTTTCTTTCAAAGCATTCAGTTTATATAAACTAATGAGTCGAACCTTCAGAAGTCTGTCATGTAAGCCCTTTTCCTGCAGACCTATTGTTGGAGGATATAGATTGAACATAGTAACTCTGCAGTGGTACACAAATGTTACAGTTCAGATGATGGCTGTAGAAGTCATTAGTCTTTCAGTTTGAAGTTGATTAATGAACTTCAAGCTACTCCCTTCCTATCTAGCTTTCTGCCATTATTGAGGTGCCTCGAGTTCATTCACACTTCATGAAGCATAAAGCAGAGATGCTGATTTCCTTTGACTTTTGGCACCAATACTTCTTAAGCTTTTTATTTCAGGTTTCTAGATGTAGATATAACTCTTAAGGCAAATGTTGAATAGGGCAGCAGTTTCACTGAACTTGGTATACTTTAAAACAACATAGCTATGTTAATTACAGCATCTTTATCTGATGATATTTACAGTAGGTGCCACTTAAACAAGTTAGACATGCTTTAGTAGTAACTAAAATATTAACAGGTCCAAGCAAAGGGTTAAAACACAAATAAAAATATCTAGAAAGAAACAAAAATATTATGCCAAGCTTGAAGATAGGGCATAGCATAGTCAGCCATGTTATTCCAGTTACATTGCTCATCCTACTACCTGATACAGCTCATTCTCTATTAAAAAGAAGCAAATTTCAGTTTTTTCTGATGTTGTTTCCAATTTTTTCCAATTAAGAGTTTAAATATAAACCTATTTCATTTGTATTTGTTTTTATTACCTGTTTGTCAAATATTTTCCTCTTTTGTCATTAATTTTTCACATATTCTGAGGGGTTTTTTAAGTGTCCTCAGAATCTCAAGAAGTTAAAAGTATTTAACTTTTTACCTATGGGTAAAATTAATAGAGGGACATGATGGTATTTGCTGCCTGATCTTCCTGAGGTTTAGTGTACTGTGATTATTGGATAGTGTGTTGTGCATTAGACCTGCTTCTAATGATCAGCTGAAACCAGAGTGTATTACAGCATTTGAAGTGTGGATGTTGTTAGCTTTGTGACAGCTCTGGGACAATGATATGTTAGTAATTGTCTGTCTTTGTATCTTGACCTGCTGGCTTTTTACTTTGGTCTGTCACCTGCACAGAAAGGTACATGATTGCAGTATAATTTTGCTGTACCTTAAGTCACATTAAGGTTTCCTAATATAAGGCAGTCTTGCTATGTAATAAGAGCAAGCTTTTATGTAGCTGTTCTGCCTCTTAATTTTCACGTAGTGCTTATTTCAAATGTTTTGGGGCCAGGGAGCTTGAACAGCACATATAAGGACACCTTTCATCACATGTGGTACTGTCAGTACTGCAGCTGAAGTCACCTTTGTAGGCCAGACAAGTGGTTGTTATCTATATAATCTGTGCTGAAATGTCTGTCAGTTTGGAAAATTTTGCCTTTCTTGCTTTCAGGTGAGAAGACAGCCTAAGGAAGTTTTGCTGTAGAGCCCGTTGTGAGACGCTCTCTTTAACGAGAGCAGAATCGGAATAGCTTTTGCTTTTTTATGTATGGTGTCATCTAGTTATGGTTTGGTTTATGTTTGGGGCTTAGGAGAATGCATGGCCTTTTACTAAAAATACAGGGATTATATCCAAATATGTTTTATACATAAATGTTATTCTGGTATTTAATTAGCTAGTGAGGTAAAGTTCTCATATTTTTCTATCATTGAAGGTTTTGAGTATGTTGTATCTTGGCTAACTGAAGGCAGTAAATACTAGGACAACTTAAATTTTTTACTTCTGTACTAGGTTTGAAATCTCAATCAAAAAGAGCTGTTTCATCCACTCCTCCGCGTCCACCATCAAGGCGAGGAAGAGTGATGGCAGATAAAGTTGGTACTTCTTCCTCAGGAGGAGAATCTTCCAGCAAGACCATTAGTGTTCCAGTCTTTCATCTATACCATAAACTACTACCAGGTAACTTTAATAATACATTTTAAACATCAAAATTATGATCCTTTCAGTGGCTGATACGTGATCAGGAAGTTGTTACAATGGTAGTGAGCATTAGCATCTTGGAAGTGTGGAGCCCTTCTGGGCTTGTAAACAGATTTCAACTGGAAAGCATTAGAGTATCAGCAACTGCAGCGCTGTAGCATCATAGTGGCTCAAAAAAAGTAGCAATTGTGTTGATCTCCCTTGAAGTTTAGTACCTTGTTCCTAAAAAATACTCTCAAAACACTTCTACATTCACTCATAAATGAAAGCAGGGTGGGCTTGAAAGGTGACTTAGGTTTTCTTCCACATGCAATGCAGAACTGAACTGGTACCAGTGCCCTAATGTTTCAGCTTCTAAGTGGGCAACCATCTTGTATTGCTTTCTGAAAGGTTGATTTGTCAGTTCAGGAATATTCTTGAATTCCATAACATTTGTGTTTTAAAGCAACAGCAGTTGGTCATGGTCTCTGTATATCAGATATAGTATGGCAAGGTTGCCAAACTGGTGGCAAGATTGGCAATCTCTCTTGTGTAGAAAGAAACATGGGTGAAACACTTCATTTTTGTGCAGAACAGCTTCTTGTCTGGATCTGTCTAATGGAATTAGGTGATTCATTTCTGATTAAAGACATTTTCACCAAAAAATCCCTAAATTTGAAACTTACTATCAAATTCCCAGCTTTGAGGCTATCCTCTGGCAATTGTTAGCAGGATTGTATTTTAATACTTGGATCAAAATATCTAAAATTGATGAGTGAAACCTGGTGGGATGAGTCCAGTGATTGGTGTGCTGTGATGGATGTTTACAGGTTCTTCCAGAGGGTAGGCAGATCAGGCACAGCACTGCCACCAGGCTAGGGAGGGGATTGTCCTGCTCTGCTCTGCTGCTCTGCACTGGGGTGGCCTCACCTTGAGTGCTGGGGGCAGGTTTGGGTGCCACAATGTAAGAAGGACATAAAGCTGTTAAAAATAGTCCAGAAGAAGGCAATGAAGAGTGAAAGGCCTTGAGAGGAAGCCGTATGAGGGATGGCTGAGGTCACTTGGTCAGTCTGGAGAAGAGGAGACTGAGGGGAGAGTCAACAACTTCTTCATGAGGGAAAGAGGAGGGGCAGGCAGTGATCTCTTTTCTGATGATCGGTGACCAGTGACAGGACCCAAGGGAAAGGCCTGAAATTGTGTTAGGGGAGGTTTAGGGTGGATATTAGGACAAGGTTCTTCACCCAGAGGGTGGTTGGGCACTGGATCAGGCTCCAAAGGGAAGTGGTCATGGCACCAAGCCTGCCAGTTCAAGAAGCGTTTGGAAAACGCTCTTAGGCACGTGGTGTGATTGTTGGGGCTGTCCTGTGTGGGGCCAAGAGCTGGGCTTTGATCCTTGTGAGTCCCTTCCAATCAGGATAATCTATGATACTGCTATTTTGGAGGTAAGATCAAAACCCAGTGCTTGTTTTCAGTGTGTAGCTGGTAAAGGTTGACTGTCTCATGACAGTGATGTAAACCGTTCTGTATTTGTGATCTGGTCGTGTCTTGCATAGCAGTCAGTTGTTACAAAATAGTAAGCCATGTGAATAAAATCAGTGATGGGGAAAATGGGTAGAAAACTTACTCACTTGCACAATGGCAAGGCATTTTTAATTTTTGTTTTTCTTAAGACACAATCTTCAATTGAAGAAACAGGTTGTTACTAAGAAACTCTTAGATATTGTTTTATTTGATTACAGTCAAGATGAAATGGACACGCTATTATATGACCCAACTCTGAGATAATCCATGTGTAAATCTACTTGTTGTCAGGCAAAATTTTTGTGCCTTGAGATTAGCTTGTAATTTGAGGGAAGAACATATTTGCAATCAATGAAGTGGCCAAAATCTGAATTAGAGTAATCACTTTGGACTCTATTGCATGTGCATTTCAAGTCTACAAATGTGCATTTCTTGCTGTGGAGAAAAGTAGTCCTGGCAGTGCCCTTTTTTTTTTTTTTTCCTGCTGAGTTCTGCTCTTCTGACACAGGAGTAGTGAGCTAGGCTTGAGATCAGTAGGCCTGAAAAAGAATTGCCAGTTTCTTTGTTTTCCACTTTTTTCAATAGCACCCGTTTTACCTTCTGGTCACAAACACCTCTGTGCTCCCACAATTCAAGGGTGATGCATAGGTGGTGTTTAATAGAAGGGGACAGCCAGTACCCACTTAAAATGCACATCAAATTACAGCCTTAGCCATTTGTTAAATGTGCCAAGTGCTTGTGCTCTCAGCACAGAGCTGTCTCAGGGAATGTTGGCATAGATCTTTCTGATGATTGGTTCCAAACTGATAGGGCTCCTTTTCCCAAGAGAACAAATGGTAAAATTAAGGCCTTAGTTTGGAGCCAGATGATATTTAGTCTACTTGGCATCTGTGTTGCAAGTAATGAACAGCACCTGGATATATATATATATATGTTAAAATAACCCAATCAGGATTCTCCTCTCTGACTTGATGCCATTGTTGTAGGTCAACCATTACCAGCTGAAATGACGCTCGCCCAGCTTCTGACTCTGCTCTATGACCGCAAGCTCCCTCAAGGATACCGATCAATAGACTTGACAGTTAAACTTGGTTCCAAAGTCATCTCAGATCCAAGCTTATCAAAAACAGACTCATTTAAACGTCTTCACACAGAAAAAGGTGAGTGTTCTTACTTTTTTTGGTATACTCCTTTTAAAAATGTTTTTATTTTGGACAAAAATTGTTATGATTGTCTTGATGAGAAACATTAGTTGTCTGTATTTTCTTGGATGATTTTCCTGAGCTATTCTTTTCTAGACAAGAGCTAAACTTTGTGATAAAGTACAAATTAATTGCCTGCCTAAATTGTATCTATAAGATGCTCCAATATGGCTATTCTGGTTTCACTTCTCTTTTTTTCATTGTAATATTGTATGTGATACAATTATGATTGTATCAATACAGTATTTTTATTTCTTGACGTGAGTATCAGTTCTCTCTAGTAAGTGTTTGTGCTGGTAATGAGGGCAGATTTAATAATACAGGAGCTGTTTGAAACCACATGATTTAGAGAGGCCTGTGAATTTTTTTATTGCAGTATCTTAGGTACCAAATGCTGCTTTGAAAATGGGAATTTCTCTCAAGCCATCTAAGCAGGTCTTATAACTCCAGCTTTTAAAAACATTTAACATTTTCTAATACAGTATATTTCTTGATAGTACTTCTGCCAGTTGCTTGCTATCTACTTGCTGGGGAAGGGAGGAGATCTATCCCAGGAATCTGTTCTGAAATATTTTTATATCATTCCTTTGGGTAAGACTTAGAGAAATGGGACTTTGAAATTAAGCTAATTGTGATCTACTCATCATCAGCCTGCTGACACAGCATGGAATTCCAAAGTTAATCATTCAGTTCTTTTAAGACAGGGGCTTCTTTTTATCCCTGTTCACTTGCCAGTCTCTTTCTAGAAAAGATAAGAAACAGATGTGTTGAAAAAATAATAATTTTCTTGATATCTGGTCTGAAATAAGCATTTCAAGACTCTCTGCAGTGTCTGGATATACATATGTTTCATGCTATTGAGAGATATCTTTTTCAAATGATACTTTTGTTTAGTCACTCTATTTAAATTCTAAGTATTTTAAGTATTTGAATAAAACTCAAATCATTAGAGAAGGTTCAGTTTAGTAGTAAAGTCGCATGGGAAGACATAAAGGTACTCTGAAATTTTATTAAGTTACTTGGCACTTTTTTTTTAAACTTGAGACAAGTACTTTTGAAAATTTGAGTTTGTCATTACAAATCCATTGATCTGTGGTGCTATGCAGCAAAATATTAGTTTTATTCACAATGACCACTCAGCAATAATGAAAGTCAGAGCAACTGCTTTTTTATGACTAGTTTGTAATATCTAGAGAAATCATTCTTACATATGAGTGTTCCTTTACTTGCTACTTGAAGTAGCCCATGGGTTTTTTGACACCATCCGTGCTGGATAGATTTTATAGCTTCACATGGTGTCTCTAGTGCTACATTTACCACTACCTGAGCAAAAGTGTCATTTATTAATGTTTTTTTCTGTGTGCTTCCATGCCTTTTTAAAGATCAGCAGTTTTCCACAGCTGAAGTGCACGACTTCACTGAAAACTTGGAAAATACTCATGGAGGTGAAATAGTCTAAATTGGATTATAAGAAGATTAATTAAAGCAAGACTTGAGAAGCATACTTAAGTGTAACTCCTTTAGTGAATATTGACAATGGTGGGATCTATTTGCACTGAGAATGAAAGGATCTGCCTATAGCCTTACTCACTGAGAACTTACTTTTCAAGTGTCTTTTGCAGAGAAACAGCTTTTTGTGCATTATCAGTATCTCTGTTTCTATTTTCTTGTTTTCTTTGTTTGGGAAGGCTTACAGCTTTCTACACTGCAAAATAGAGGGGCGAGGTTTTTTGTCAAAATCTTTATTTTAAAACCATTGTTATGAAGGATATCTAACATTTCCTGTGGTCCAATCAATTCATGCCATTGCAAGCAACGGAATTGCAGATCTATGTTCAGCCTAGTGAGGTGGAATCCTCCATATGTCTGGTGGAAGGCAAGTTTGTGACCCCCTTACCCACTGTCTGGGGGGGAAAAGGAGCACTTCCAAAGAGGAGATTTCTGCCTGTGTCCTTTAGAACAGTAGACATCAAAGCTGTATGTATTGAAAGTGTTATATGAAAACACTTAGGACACTTTCTTACAAGTATTATCCTGCTTTGAAAGTATCTGTGACTTTTTCTCAGTCTGTCTATGAAAGACTTCTTCAGAGAGACAGACAGACTTTCCATAGTCTGTGTGTTTGAAGTAGGATGAATTGATGTATGTATTCCTACATGTCCCTGATTTAAGCTTATTAAATCTTACACTTCGATCCCATTGTTCCACAGCAGTGTGATCCTCCCACAGCATATTGGTGATGTCTTTGTAACATGGTGCTTCTTTCATGTTTAAAAGTTGAGAATTAGGATGGAGAAAGACCTGCTGTTTCCTGTTCCCTTTCAAATTAGAGAAGAAACAGTTATAAAAGATGAAGTATCTGTTGAAAGATAGTGTCTGCTGTTTAAAAAAAATTTCATAAGAAATTTGTTTTGGTAGCTGCACAAGTTATTCTTTAATGTGCTTCTGTGATTTTACAAGTATATAATAAATAATAGCATGTGTAGTATACATTTGGAGTATAACTCAGGATTATCATGAGTGTCAGACTGCTCACAGTGAAGAGATCCTAAGACCACTTGATCTCTCCTGCATTTTGATGTGGTTGTACTGTGAAAACTCAGAGGACCCCTGCATTACATTGTTTAAAATATAATCTGCAAAACAGGTTTTTAGATTAAATATACAGAATATTCACTGAAGTTTGCCCGTGGCAATTAGCAAAGAGGGTTGATTTTTGGCAATAAGGAATTGTGATAATTCTGTATATTCTGTATATACTTGTGTGCATAAGTGCATAGAATGTTCATTTTTTTGTCTGTTGTACAAGATGTTAGGGTGCTTAGTCATAGGACGGAGGAGGATGGAGGCCAGTAGAAAGTCAGAAATCCAGATCATGATCTTTTTCCTGAGGAAGAATAAAATTGTATTTCATGGCTTTTGTCAGAGTCCAGGGCATCCCTTTGGTCACCCTGGAAGGTCAGGGACCTTGGCAGAGATGTCTGGGACCTGAGCAAGAGAGTTTGATACCTGTACAGGAGGGTCTGGGATCTGTACAGGGGGATTGGAGACCCTGGCACAGAGCCCAGGAAGACACTGGCTTTGACTTCAATCCATGGGAAAAGCTTTCAATACTGAGAGAGGAATTGCAAGCCACGAAGGTATGAAAGACAGTAGTGTAGTTTATCACAGGGTGGAAAATTCTGTAGGTTTGGGTTTTTAGAATGGAGGTGAGTGAAGACAAGATGGAGGATTTTGGGCGGTGCCCTGAGTTCTTCTTCTTCTTCTTCGTCTCCATCTTCTGCTGTGACGGTGGCCCAAAGTAGTTCAAGGAGATTGGGTCAGAGTAGAGATGACCTGTTCAGTGTAGATAATAGCTATTGGTGTGTAACTGTAAATAACAGGTACGTAATAATTGCTATAAGAGGTGAGGAGGCTCCAGCGGAGGGGGAGTCGCCTGTTGCCCGAGCTGCTGTGAAGACCTTGGCCAGGCACAGAGCAAATTGAAAGATAGGAAATAATAAACAAAGCAAGAAACCTTGAGAAACAAGAACCTGAAGACTCTGCTTTGTTCTTGTGTCTGGCTCGGGGCCTTTCAGGGGGCAAGAGACTCTCAACCACCCAAATCTCAGGAAATAACGAGCCCGAGCGGCTTTCACAGAGGGTCATTTTGATACCTCACAGAGAGGAGATGTGAGAAGCAAAACTAACTTAAGGTTAAGATTATCTTTCCTTTCTTCAGCTATAAACTCTTCATTGGAGAATAATTAACCTACACTTAACTTCTAGATGAAAGAGTGTTAAAAACTGTCATAACTCCAAAATTAGCGAAGTCTTGAAGGCATAGATCAAATTCTAATAAAACTTGAAATTCTAATAATTAACATGTAACCCTATATAAATAATGCTAAGTTTGACACAGATCTGCTGTCATTGGCAAAAGGTACCACTAACTGTTATTTTCTTTAGATATTCTTGTATTCATTTTGGGTTCTTGGCTCAGTCTTTGCTTGAGAAGGAACCAATACTTTTGAAATCCACTTTTAAATGAGGACAAAGAAATAAACACAGTATTGATGATATGTATTAATTTCTTTTACGTTTGTGTTTTTGTAGAGCATGCTGATTTACTGGGACCTTGCCCTGAGGATGAAGCCATCAGTCCTGGGGACGAGTGTATGGATGCAGTTCTAGATGAATCACTTCTTGAAACCTGTCCCATTCAGTCTCCACTGCAAGTTTTTGCAGGCATGGGTGGATTGGCTCTTATTGCAGAGAGACTCCCTATGCTTTATCCTGACGTAATTCAACAAGTGAGTAGAAAAAAAGAAATGTCAGAAAATGTGCTGAGAGTAGTTTGTTTGTTTGTTTGTTTAAGGACAGTATTTTCCTTACAGTTCTCTGTGGTTCAGTTTAACTTCTCAGTTACGTGGGGAAGTTAATTTAAAACAGGCAGGTGCATAACTCTTGGACACAGCCCTGTCCAGCTGCACATGTGCTTCCCTGTCCATGTCAGACTGCCTGAGTAGCTGTGTCCTTGTGGGACCAAGGCAAGCTGCTTCTCTTAACTTAAAATATCTTGGAGGGTGCAGTAAAATAAAGTTACTGATGTACTCTAAAGGCATACTTGCTTATCACTTAATTTTTCACGCAAATGTACCCTCATAGATATTTTTATGGTTAAGTGAAATTCAGTTCTCAAAGCAGATGATGTAATTTTATTATATTAAATAACAGTATCATTTTAAATATGTTTATATTAAGAAATAATAGATATTATTTGTATACTTAAATATAAAATTCAGTGCTGGATGCACTGACAGGCATTTTTAAATTGTCAATAGTGGCATTAGTGTGGAATTGCTCCTTTGGCTGCTGTTCTAAGTACACACTGCTAAAAATAGAAAAAATGACCTGTGAATTATTCAGATTCTATTTGATATATTTTTGAAGTTTTTGGCTGATACTCCTAACAGGAAAGAATATTTAGTCCCCTTGAAACTGAATTAGTCATGAATTAAAGGTGCTAGTCAGTACCCTGACTGGAAAATCATGGCAACCCTGTAGTGAGACTGGTTAATTAGTGTGCATCCTTAGTAAATAGTTAGGGCCTTAGAAGCCTAGTAGCAATGCAGTTCAATATTACAAGTTAAGGAAAACTATTTACATAAACAGTTACTGTACTATGAATTCCAAGAGGGATAATGTGTACTCTGTATTGAAGAAAACTGATATATGGAATTCTGCAACACATGAAAGGTAACTTATGACCATGAGAAATTTAATTCCGTTTTTTTCTTTTTTCTATACTCCTGGGAACTTAATGTCTTTTTACAATTTCTTAGCTTGAGATATATGTTTAGATTCAAATACTGAACAAGAATTGTGCGAACCATAAAAAAAATTAAATACAATAATACCAAACAGACTCTTCAGAGTGAAGACTGGTTTTTCCAGACCCTTAATTCTTTAATTTTACTTTTATATTTCTTCAAGTCACTGGTACTTCTGATTCTCCTAATGTGAAGATAATTGGAATAAATGCAGTAAAACATTGCTTTGACTTTAAATTAGGAATTTGGTATCCTGGATAATTTCTGTAAAGGCTTTTCATATTAATCTTTTCCAGTTTAGATCAGACGGGTGATAAGTACTAAAATTCTAAATAAATCAATTTATGTGAATAGCATGAAAGCCTGAAACCTCTGTGACATTTAATTATGAGAAGGACCTCTATGTCATAATTGCATTTAAATTGTTTGATTGTGTCTTGGGGCACTGTACAGCTACTACCCCCTAAAACTCTTACTCCCATTATAATGCTTCACTACACAGTCCTCTGGTCATAAAACAGAGTGTTCTGTTAGAGTATAATAGTAATAAAGCCTGCCAAATCAACCAAAAGCTCAAAAGGATCATGGGTTGCTACAAAACTGCTAAGATACCTGAAGTTATTGTTTTTAAAGGCATTATGATTATTTTTTCTTCCTTTTGCAATATGTAATTGAAAGTTAAATAGTTACATTCACAGTGTTTAATGTTAAAAATAAAAGGGCCATTTCTTATTTAGAGTATGGTAGATAAATTAATCTTTGTATTTACTTCAGAGTAATTAGCATCTCTTATGCCTCTATATTTAAACAAGACACATTAACTGAGGATTTTAGGTTGGCAAAATACTTTTGCTTGCTTGAATAGGCACAGCTTTCTAGCACTGTATTGCATATGCAGCAAGTATTCCCTTTTCAGCCATTTAGCATGGTTCCTGTATCTGCAAATGGTAGTATTTAATGTGACTTCTTTATCATGTCCTGCATTAAGATTGCATGTCTTTTAGATCCTTACTGTAATAGAACCTTTTGTTTAAGGTGTTCAACTGAATGACTGCCAAATCTCTTTGTTGTTTCTGTTGGTTAAGGTGAGCACTCCAGTGGTTACGTCAGCCACACAGGAAAAACAGAAGGACAGTGATCAGTTTGAATGGGTTACCATTGAGCAATCAGGGGAATTGGTGTATGAAGCACCAGAAACAATTGCTGCAGAACCTCCACCGATCAAGTCAACAGTCCAGACTATGTCTCCCATACCTGCACATTCTTTGGCTGCCTTTGGTTTATTTCTCCGTCTCCCGGGCTATGCTGAGGTGCTGCTAAAAGAACGGAAACATGCTCAGTGTCTGTTGAGATTGGTGTTGGGAGTTACAGATGATGGTGAAGGAAGTATGTGCTGTAATTATTACCTTTCTTTGTAGACCGCAGATAGATCATTTTACTTACATTAATTTGCACTGTATTGCTTTTATCAGGAAGTTAGAATTGGTTTGTGCAGAAGTGCCTTGAAGGCATCTTCGATAAACTGTTGTCTCTATTAAATTCTACCTGGCAAATTTTTATCACAATCATCAGTATTCAAGGGTTCTCATCTCATGTCAGAGTAATTGTAAAATAAGCACTGATAAAACCTACAATGACACTGTCAAGATGACTGCATTCAGACAGAATGATCTGAGTATCTGGAAATGCTTGACTAATTGAGCAAACATCTTATAATTCTGCAACCAAATGCAGAATAATATGGATAAGAATAAAGCTACAACAGATGTAGAGTAAACCATTGAATAATATTGTTCTAGAAAGGAGAGTAAGATCTAAAGATTATGGTGATTAAATTGCCTAAATAGAAAATCTGCCTTGATGGTGTGAGTTCAGAGGGAGAAATCAGATATTCTTCAAAGAATTAACAGACAAGCCAGGAGAAGATTTGTTTTCAGTGTCTTTGCAAATGAACCTGGAATTCTGCATATAATTCTAATATTTGTGTTTCTTACTGTTTTGAAAAACTGGACCAGTGTGTATGAAATATGTTTTCATACATTTAAGGCATTTCCTTTCATTGGGTATTGTGTAGTGATGCACTTGAGCAGTGTCAGGTTTACAGATGAACTTGATGGTGTCAAAGGTCTTTTCCAACCTACACGATTCTGTGATTATGACTTTGAAAAGAATGCTGGTTTTTCTGCAATCATCAGAAGTTAGCCTCTATTTAGCACTCTGTAGAGTGATGTGCAACCTGGACCTCCTAAGGCCAGCTGGAAAACCAAGAATCTCGTTTACCATCCCTTCTGCTTATCTTTTTATTTTTCTAGTATTTAGGTGCAGGACAGTAGATGAGAATAAACTGGGCAATAAAAATTCAATCTAGCTGCTTACACCCACCTAATTTGAGTGGTAAATAACTGAAGAACTATATGCAGTTTCTAGAGTAGTCCCAGTCCCTTACTACTACAGGCAATTTTTATATCCTTTTTTTTTTTTTTTTTTTTTTTTTTTTTTTTTTTTTTTTTGGGTTGCTTTCTTTTTTGTGTGTGTGTGCAGCCACTACTGCTATTGGAGTAACGTTCCAGAAAATCATTTTCTTCATGGGCAGGGGCTGCATTAATTTTCTGCCTATATTTATTTGTATGCAGTTTGTGGCCAACAGCTCTTCTTTCTCCAATGCATTTGTTGACAGGAATTACATTCCCTTGGAGCCTTTGTTTTAGCTGGACTAAACAGCCAATTTCTCTTTTCCCTAAGCCAAACATCTGAATTCAGCTCTACAAAATGTGGCTTCAGTTGTACACAGTAATCCACATTAGTTTTCTGTGTAAACTATTAATATCTTCCTTTTTTGTTCAAAATATTTCACAAATGTAGAATCTCATTACTTTCTTGCATAATACGAAGAGCTGCAATTACAAATCTATGGCTTATAGATTGAAACATGGATTCAGTTGTCTGCAAAGATAAATAATGTGCAAACGTTTCGATTATTTTTTTAATTTGGCTATGCCTACAGTTATGGAATTCTATCAGATGGGCTTATTTTCCAGAAGTTTTTGATTTTATTTATGAAGATCCCGGTCAGAGGACTTTTGATTCCTTTTTGTTACTGTCATTGCAAAGAGTGTCAGATAGATATGAATTAACATAGAGAAAATAAAATATTTAAAATGGGAAGCAAACTTATGGACAGAGTTGGCTATTTTAAAGTATTTTCTCCAGTTGTCAATTGTCTCTCTCTATGTATGCACTCGGGCAGAAATGTGAAATGTATTGTTAAATACAGGAAAAAAAAGTGAGGCAGTTTCCAAAATCTGAGTGTGTTGCATTAATAGGTCACTCCGTTATTTGAAATGTGGCTTTTAAAAGAAAATTTTTGCTCATAATGCGAAGAGATTTAAAATTTTAAATAATTGTAGCACAAAATTCATACATGCAACTCATCTAATTAAAATTATGTTAGTATTTCACCATGTATTCAACTTTAGTAGAAACTTGGTTTGTGTCAGTGCATTAATTCACACTTTGGGCACATGAATACCAAAAAGAATCCTACATATGATAAACTACTGCTGCTTGTCAGCTGAGCTGCTAATAGCTGATCACATGCATTCTTTACCTTGCTGTATTTGGAATGATTAAAAATATATATTAATGTTAAAAAAAAAAGAGTCCAAACTAGTTTTCTCCCTGGAAATCGCAAATCAGATTTTTAAAATTTGGTTCTTGAATCTATGAATATGAATCCAAATCTATGAATAAAATAAAGGAACACTCTTTCTTCTACACTCTCCTCATAAGGAATTTTTTCTTTGAAGAGAAACATAGTGTTAGATAGCTTTACTGTCTGTGAATGCCTAAGTCCTTAGTAGATTTCTGTATGTTCATAAACTACTGCAGAGATGAATAGGCTGTATTGAACTATTGAAAGAAAACGTGGGTTTGATGTGTTTCTTCTCTGACCTAGGTCACATCCTGCAGTCTCCTTCTGCAAACGTGCTCCCGACACTGCCCTTCCACGTGTTGCGCAGTTTGTTCAGCAGCACCCCGCTGACCACTGACGATGGAGTGCTGCTGAGGCGCATGGCGCTGGAGATCGGCGCCATCCACCTCATCCTGGCCTGTCTGTCTGCCCTCAGCCACCACGCTCCCAGGGTGCCCAGCTCAAGTCCCAACCAGGCAGAGGTAAGGTTGCCGGCATGGTATGGACTACCCAGAAGTACTTAAGAGTTTTGATTAAAAAAGGAAAACCGTCTCGTTGCTTTCATTGTAGCCTAATTTTTGCAGACTTCAAAAATAATTGTGAAGTACTTGATTAGGTAATTGTCCCTGCATGTTGCAAATAAATAGCACATGATACATAGTAATCATGAAAGTAGGTTTTTGCATCAAAGTAGAGAAAGAAGGCTTGTCTTGAGGCATTAAGGTGTAATCAGTTTCTTGCACAGGACCTTCTTTTTCAGGACAGGAGAGGCATATAATGCTCGATGAATGGCTTCTTTAATACCCATTAGATAGTATGACCCCATTACCTTATTTAACATTCATCATGTAAAGGCCTGGTTGCAAACTACTTCCTTTAAAATTCTTCATAAATAATAAATGATTTGTGAAAATTAATGAATTAATGCAGTGATTTTTGTTACAATCTTTGTACTGATATTTAAATGAGATCTAAAGACAAAAACTTTCCGTAGTATTCAAGATCCCAAATTCATCTTCAAAATTCGACTTTTTTCAAGGTATTCCCCATGTTATACCACCCTCTATTCAGAATATATATATATTCCAATTTTGTTTTTAAGACTGTAAGTTACTGTTTCTGCATAATGTACCAATTGTCTGTAAAAGTGTTTGAAAAAACCATTAATGACTTGCCCTCTTTAGCATTGTTTTGGTAGAGGCTTACATGAAACAGTTCCTGGTGGCTGAATATGGACTAGTACCTGCAAAATATGAGGCTGTCCATATTTTAGCAGCTCTGATACTGATGAAGGGTTGAGCAAGCAAGAGATGAAGCTGTGCCTGAGAATAATTCACCTTAATGGCTAATCAAATTCAAGGGGAAGCTGAGAGATTCTACTTCTAATGGGGTATCAGGCTGCTGACACATTAACACCTCAGCATTTTTGCATGTTTGGAGGGAAAGAGGAACCATTAATTCTTATTTCTGCTTCAGTGCTACCATGACCCCTTAAATAGCTTGCTTTCTCATAATTCATATCTCTCAAGTGATAGATGGAAACTTGAAACTAGAGATGCATCAGGCCTGCACTGAGGCTTGTATTTCTGGGGCCAGGCTCTCCCTTAAGTGCTTTGATTCAGTGCTCATGACAGTCCTCTCGAGTGATAAAGGCACAACGTGTTCGTGAGTGATGTAATGAGTGATGTCTACATGAAAATAACCACACAGCTGTTTCATCACCAAGACACATTACATTCCCAGTGTAAAAGTTATGATTCCAGACTACTGTCAGTATGATACTTCACAGGTGATAATTTCTTTTACCGTTGCAGTCTGTTCATACATCATTTCTTTTCTTTGATGTACAGTCTTTAACAAAGTCACTGAAGGAGATGTGAATAGAAAATGAAACCTTTTGGAGCCATAAAACAAATACTGCATGATGTGGTTTCCAGCTAATTGTCACCAAGTAATGAAAGTAGCTAGTCACTTGTTCAGGGTGCTAAATAAGTAAAGAGGAAAACATGAGTTAAAAAATGCTTATCAGAGTTTTTTCTGCATCCTTTTCACCAATGACCTGCTAAAATTAAAAAATTAATGTAAATACTTCCACAGTACTTCATGAGGGCTAAGCAGTGTAATATTGGAGTTACATTACGAAATCACTGAGGCACACCATTTGTAAAAGCTGTACAAGAACTGTTGGAAAAATATGCTCTCAGAAAATGTTAAGAGTAACTTCCTCGCTCTTACATAGAGAGCAGGTATTTTAGTGACTCAGAGATCACTAAAGTAAGTGTCAGAGCTGTACATGTAACTTACTTCTCTTGCTATAATGGAGCATTTATTCAAAATCAGCAAATACTTGAGCATCTTAACATTTCAGTTCTCTTCTCTTGATAACATTTCCACTCCCATCCCCTTCATCTCATTATGTTATTAGACTCGACTAGGTTCTGAACAGCAGTAATTACAGAGCTGTGATGTTTAGAATGATATTGATTAAGTAGCATTTTAATACCTCTCATCATTTAAGCAGTGACAGTATCTCAAAAGAGCTTAATAAAGGGCTTACAATACTGGTCAAGTTGAAGAACTACTTTCAACAGTTTGCTGCTGACCTTTACTAGAACTCCATATATGTGGCAGTCTTTCCTATGGAAAACTTTGAATTTCACTGGATCCTGATGATATCTTTATAAAGTTAATAAATTGGTATTACATTCTTTTGCATAACAAAGGCTTTTTAAAGATAGTGCTACTAAGATAAAATCATGAAATAACTGTGGTTTTCTTTTTTTTTTTTTTTTCTTACCTTAGCCACAGGTGTCAAGTACACACAATACTGCATCAACAGAAGAGCAGCAGTTGTACTGGGCTAAGGGTACAGGCTTTGGAACAGGCTCTACAGCTTCAGGATGGGATGTTGAACAAGCCTTGACTAAGCAAAGACTAGAAGAAGAGCATGTGACCTGCCTTCTACAGGTGTGTAATTATGAAATTTTGATAATTGAGAGGCACTTAAAGCATGGATAGTAAAACTGGAGTTTTGTCAGTTGCAGAGTAGAGTAATTATAATATTTGGGCAAAAATTATTTGCAAACAACTGTCTTAATGGAAAATTATATAGGTCATATTTTGAGCAAGGCTGTTTTCAAATGTCACTAGGCTGCTGCATAAAAGACCTGGGTGTGAGTTTTGAAGAGAAAGTGAGCAAGGAGGTGCATTTCCCTTGAGCTGTCACACACCTCTGTCAAAAGCACTGCACTCAGTCAAAAGTAAAGACTGTCCATTGAAGGAGAAGGATGCAGGAATAGACATTTTGTTTGTGTGCCAAGAAGTGTTACCTGTTCACTTCTTGCATGTTTTCACTCCACTTGAAGGAAGTGCCCATAGCTGGTACTGGTGTCCATGAATGTGTTACACCAATATAACAAAATCTCACTCACACATACTAGAAAACCTTGCATATGTCAGTTACATGGCAATAGTAGTTCTCCAATAAACACCTAGCTCTTAGTAAAATTCTGATGTCTTCTAAATACCTGAGGAAGATCCTGCATCATCAGGCTTTTCAGTCCATTATCCCTGTAATCTTGGACCAGTGTAGGGAATATGAGATTGTATCTAGTCATCAGGAGTTTAATTCACAGAACCCTGAGTTCAAAAGCATTAGCTAACCTGCTGGGGTTTGAGCACAAAGGAGATGAAATTCTGAAAATGCCCACACCCTGATACCATTTTGATGCTCAGTTATTTTAGTCACTATAGATTACATGGCACAATCATCATATCCCTTACAAAAGTACAATAAATAAAATATGAAAACATTTTTCTATGCAAGAAAGAGGAAAGTCTCCTAAATTACTCCCAGCGAAGCTTCCAGGCAGTATTCTGTATTCTGCCAGGGAGAGGTTTAGCTATGAATGTGATAAGTCATGAAGTAAGGAGGCATTTGCTTAGGGCACTCAGCAGTTGAAGGAAGTAGCATTTTACTGAACATGTCAGTCAGTTGTACAGCAGACTTAGTTCCTGCTCTAGAAAGGTTTAGAGAAATTCTGTTGTACAGGGTGCTAATAAGATGCTGCAGCAAAATACCATGGGTAAGGGGGTTAGAACAAAGAGGGAGAATGAAAGAAAAGAGAAGAGGCTGAAAAGGTGAACAGAGTCCCTGGGACTTCAAGCAGTACAGCCTGTCAAACCTCAAAGTTCCTTAGTTTGAGAGTACAGCTGCACAAATCAGACCCATGGAAACGTGTCTGTAACACACAGTAAGGGCCTGTGAGCTCAGCCACGGCTGCCCTTGGGACAGGTGGGTGTGCAGTCAGGAGGTGCCTTCCCACCATTGCCAAGGGGAAGGCTGCTCTTTGTTTCCTCAGATAAGAGCTGTGCTCATGAGTAGCTGTTCCTCCAGGTGACCCCTGTGCTCACCATAGCTTACTGTTTCTTCTGTAAACCCTGAAGTTCCATCCCAAAGGAAGTTACAAAAGTATTTGAAGCATTTGCAGTTGAAAAGAAGAAAAGTCCTACTGCTAGTTGGTGTACTTGGTGTTCTAAGGTAAAAGGGACTGGTTAGGTGCAGGTCTCAGTGGTCTGAGCTGGCAAACTCTTGCTTTGAGTAGCTCCAGCAGGTTTGTCAAAATTCGTATTAATTAATCTCTTAAAGTAATTCAGAATTATAATAGCTATTTAATTTTATCGTTAGCCAAAGTTTGAATAATCTAATAACTGTATAGAAATTCTTCTGAAACATCTTTGGGGCTGCTGAAATAAATACCAGAACTGAATTCGCAGAACAGTGAAGTGTTAGGGCATCTATCTTAAGGACAGTCGAAGTTCTTTTGAGTGAAATAAATCAGTTTTGATGAAATACTCTGGTGTATTTCAGGTTCTTGCCAGTTACATAAATCCTGCAGGGAGTACATCAAATGAGGAGACTCAGACAAGCCATGAGGGGAGAGGCCAAAACAGCAGCGCTCTTCCATCCGTTCTCCTGGAGCTGCTCAGCCAGTCTTGTCTCATCCCAGCAATGTCGTCGTATCTCCGCAACGACTCAGGTAACGTGTCCCTGCCTCCTTCAAAACCAAAGCTGCCTCACCTCTGTCAAGTCAGTTTTTGTAGAAACAACAAGTGGTTCTTGCTAGTTCTAGTACATTTGCTGATTTAGAGTTTTACTAATGGAACATTCACTTGAGCCTCAGAAAACAAAATCAAATAGAATCATCAGACAGAACGTTGTTGAAATGCTCACATTTGTTGCAGTATCTCTTTAAATTTGAAGTTCGGTTCTTCAGCTGTTGAAACTAACAGGAAAATGATGTTTTCTTCTGAGAAGTTAGCATGTTAGTTCTTCTACAGAAGATACTCAGAGAGGGAGTACTTTATACAAGACCATGAAACTTACTGTGAAGAAAAATGTTAATTTTAAAGAAAATTGAGGGAATGTATGCCTGAATTGGGTAAGTGGCACACATAGTAGGGCAATTCTTCTTCAATCAAAGCTTTTTTTTTTCTTTTATTTGGAAAATACAAAAGCAAGTACTCTACCAGAACTGCAAAATATTTTGAATATATGATAACAATTAAATTGTTGGTTTTTTTTAAAGCAAAAACAAATGATTTCTATGATTTCATCAAATTTCTACTCATAATTTTAAAACAAAGATGCTTTGATAATTTTCATCTGGTATGTTGTACCTTGCTGGGGAAACCATTTCAGTTTTACAAGGTGGTGTGAAGCAGAATGAATTAAGCAAATGCCTGTGCAGAACTAATGACAAAATCAGCAGACTGGGTTTGTGATTTATGTTCAGTATCACTAGATGACAGGCTTTAGTCTGAAGATGGGCCTTGGAGATGAGGTTGGATTTTTATTAAGTTACTTTGTTTATAAAGATGGATTTATTCCTTAAGTATGTGGAGGAGTTGTTCCAAATCTGAGTAATTTGGTTTTGGAGCTTATTTTGCCTGCCCTATTTTTGGAGCAACTGATAAATGTCTTTGTCACATTACTGCAGTTCTTTGGGATGTCAGTTGGAGGGTGGGGTGATGTGAATTCATGAAACAATGTTATAGCTCTGTGAATGACAGCATATATTTTATGTTAGAGGTAAAAGAGAAATCATCCCTGTGTTTAATATTTGCAAAGCTACTTAGGACTAAAACAGGAATGTGGCTCTTTTAATTTGCACTAACTACTAGGGCATTACATAATCTTGTGTGATGGAATGGAACTAGTTCAAAAAGTCTGCTGGGGTCTTCTAGTGAAAATTAAAAATATGAAGATTTTTCACTTGCTAGTCTGCAGTTCGACACCTCTCCCTAATTTTGCAATGAATTTGTTGGATCTGTTTTGCACATATTGCAGTGAGGAAAATGAACTAATGATCGACCAAGCTCGTTATTGCATTTGAAAATACAATGTGAAACAATCAAGGAAATGATAAAGCAAAAGAGTTCAGTAATCTTTCTGACAGATTGTCATAAATTCTTCTTTGTTGAGGAGAAGGAAGAGTCATTGAAAGGCCTGGCCAAATTGCCATGTTATCTAAAGGATGAGGCAGTTGGTCCTGAGTTACAGATGAATCACAGCTGCAAATGCTTTTTGCTGCTTTCCATAGAAGAATGTATCTGTCTGTGTAAGTCACCTTTAACTGGGAGAGAACAGTCAGATACTGATAGAAGAGATGAGATATGTGGCTGGTGGCGAGAAGTTCAGACTAGTTTGGCTTTCAGGGACCATTTGTTCTCCCAAAGTACAAAGAAAAGGCAAAGTTTTGGTGAGACATGTACATTTTAGGTTATGCTTTCCACTGCAGAACTGGTGTTGTTTGTGATTGGCAGGAGGTGTCTCTGTGCACTAACAATCAGGAAACAGTGAGCAATGTAGCAGTTAAACTGTATTAAAGCAAAGCAAAACCTTGCTTTTCAGAGAAGAAAATGAAAACTACTCTTTGGATTACAAGTTCACAAAGAAGGGGGTTATTTCTATTGAAATTTAGAACTGTAAAATCTGAGGGTTGTTATCCTTTGATTGATCCAAGCAATGTGAATGTTCCCTGCTGTACTTGTTCAAAAGTCTGTATAACATTATGATTAACAGTGTTCTCCCAAATTTAAAAAAATAATAACTCTGCAGTCTTGCATCAGTCAAGCTCATCTTTGGAAGCACAATAGATAGCAGCATGGAAGGGAAATGTGCAAAAAGGATGAGTTCTGGGAAGACTGTCTTTTCTTTGTTAATATTTGAGCCAGATGCATTATTTGGGAAGGCATCCCTGAAAACAGTTTGTCTTAGTGATAACAAGGCATAACAAGTGTAGTAATTACTGTTGAGTTGAAAGGCAGACAGATAATTTTCCCATTAATGAGTGCAAGTTGCACGTGATGCTGGGGCTCTCAGTGTCACTGACACTGAGTGTCAGGAGACATAGCTAACACAAGAGAGGGAGGTTGAGGAGCTCTGAAGCTGTCTTGGGCTCTGGTACAGTGCTTGAAGAGCTAAAAAAATCACTTAATGTGTTTATAGTTCAAACTTCTCAAATACAGAGATTACTTTTTTATTATTACCACTATTTTTATTTTATTTTTTAAAATCTTGAAGACCAGTGCAATGTAGTAGAACAGATTTGAGTCTTTCCTGATAGAGCTTTATCTAATTTCAAATTTATCTATCTTGAATACATGTCTCTTGTCTAGCAAGGCTGAATGGGAGCCATGGGAGGGTAGGAAAGGGAACAGCATTAGCAGTAATGCACATGTATATGGCACTCTGATTTTCACACTGGTGCAACTTCTGCTGTCAAAATGTGCTTTTATGTGGAAGAAGCAGGTAGCTGTGTTTTTCCTGTAACATGCTGGACTGAGAAATTAGGATACTGCATATGGAATGCTAACAGAGTGTTCCTGTTCCTGGGTTCTGGCACCCAAGCAGGAACAAGCTGTGCCCAGCACAATGGTGACAGAAATTAGTGATTTTCAGCAGCTCTATAACTTTCTCAGATTTAAATGGCTACTAGTGGGACCAACTGAAGGTTACTCTTATGCTGAAGGTGTTCTGCCCAATTTTAGGTTTTGTTGTAATTGTTGGAATAACAGTGGTTTTCACATATCTATGTATATCAACCATACACATAAAAAAAGGGGGGGAAAAGGTTTTGATAAGGAAATCTGTGCAATGAAGCTGCAGGTGTGCTCTGTCCTTTCATTGCACAGTAGGCTGGTAACTCCGTGGTAATATAAGACAGTAAGTATTCTGGTATTGATGTGAATTTTGTATTTTGCTTACATATGTTCAATTAGCTACAGGTCTGAGACATCCAGCTTGCAAAACTCTTTTGGCAGATTGGCCTGTGTCACAGTTGTAAATTTATCTAGGTTTTTTGTTGCTTAAGTTTATTTTGGCATTCTGCTTAATTTTCCCAAAACATACATGGACTAGATTGTTATCCATATAGTTCTAGATAAAAGGAATATTGATCAGACAAGCAGTGCTCACATAACATTTAATCTTTTAGCAACCTCACCTTGAACCAGATCAGTACAAACCAGATTGCTCTGATATGTTCTGCAGCTTCATCTAAGTGAGGTGATTGTGAAGTCCTTGAAAACTGTGAACTGACCACTTTAATTAATTTCTGTAATTGCTTTTTTCTTGTAGAGAAGGAAGGTTTATCTGTCTTTGAAGAACTTTCCTTAGTATGCAAGATAGCTCTCGTCACAAGGGGCAATAGCTGCTGTAATCCTCACTATTTCTTGATCATTTCTTTGGTGTTTCTTTCATGTCTTGTTATGGCATTACTCTGGCTTTTATTGTCTTCCATTTTGTAAATGAAAAAGGTTTATTTTTGCAATACAGTGAGATTTTTTTATTATACCTATGTTTGTTCCTAAGAATTAACTCATATTTACATTTGTAAAATTGATGTAGTTTTAAACTTCTGTATCATGAAACATCTAGCATTCATTACCACGCATATATGCACATTTCACCCCAAAAACTGTCACCTAAAACCTTTTCACTATTGTCTTGTATACAGCACATTTCATTAGAAAGAATTTAGGGACTCTGTCAAATATGTGAACACTTCTCTTCTTGAACAAAATGCACAGCAATAAAATTTGCACTGTACAACAAGAGGTCCCCAGCAAAATGACTGTCTTGAAGGTCTAGATTTTGATGATACAAGTAAGTGTTATTTGACTGATGGGTTTATGGAAATTAATACAAGCTAGTATTTGCAAGTGGGAGAGAAGAAAGCAGTATTTATAATAGTCTTTGTAGCTAGCAAAAATTTTAGAGACAAGGCAGAGGAAAGGAATCATGAAACAGAAGGAAAATCAAGTGACTTCTGGAACAGGGCAGGGACTGTCTATTTTTTAATAGCCTTGAACAGTAAGAAGCTGAGTGAAGTTGACATTTGTCAATAACACAATATTAGGTAGTCTCCTCATGCTAAAAAGTAGTTTTGTACTGGTTTGTCCTCAAACTAGTATCTAGTAAACCCTGAGATGACTTTGACTTCTTTAAAGCGGACTATCGAGACAAGTTTGTTGTCACCTTTTCCTTGGAAAACAGACCTCACAGCAAGTTGCAGAATTCTGCTTGAGTTCTCCTTGTTTGAATTTCCAGGCTTACAGGAAGCAGATGATAATGTAATTTTAGCTGGGGTTTTCTTGCATGCTCCTTTCTTAGGCACCTTTCCTTCTTTGGTGGACAAAGACACCATGTGATGTGGTCAGCGGTCAGCATAACTTGTAGTGTTACATGAGCTTAGTCTTCCCTGGGTTTGACTGCTGAGAAGAGATGATGCATTTCTGTGGGAGGGCTTTGTTTTACTGACCAGCATCTTCCACTTGATGAGAGTCCAGCATTTGCTTCCAATGCACTTTTCATAGTTTACCAAGTACTACCACATCATGGACTTGTAGATTCATTAATGTTCTGCTGCTTTATCCTGCTGCCAAATACTTCATTGTGAACTTAATCTAGTAAGTGCTGTGGACAAATCTGTTGAATGTGAATGTGCTGCATTCTTTTTTCTCCTCTTTTGATGTATCTTTGTTAGTGAAGTCCATTGAAGTCAAACTGTTCAGCCCATAAACTGCACTGGTTGGTCTGCTGAAGGTAGAGTATTTCTTTTCTAGCAATTACACTTAGACTCAAGGCATTACATGGTATTTTAATTTCTGCCATGTAATCCAGTCCCACTGAACTGAGTATGTTGAGTACTCTGAGGCAGGTACACTGAGCTCTTTATTCCTCTATCATTGAAGGTGTGACGGTATTGCTGCAGTGTAAATGTTGAATCATCGTGCAACTCTGCTTTTCCCTAGACTGTTGATGTTTTGCTGTGTATAATGGGAGGTATTTGCTATTAAGATATTTTTTGTTGGTGAAATTCATAAGCATATATTGGATTAAATATATAAGAACTCAAGCTGTTTATTAGAGCTCATTTAAGTGAAGTTAGACTTAGGTCCACATGAGTATAGCCCACAGGTATTACTTGTTAAGAAAGAATATCAGATTGCTGTTTTAAAACAAAATGTAACTTGTATGCTGAGGCAATCTAATGATAATGTTACCCTGCGAGTTACCTCTAAGGGTCAAAGCCTTTGCTATAAATGAAATCAGAAGTACAGTGGCAGTTTAGATAGACAGCCTATAATCACTGAAATTAAAAATTCTTCTAGCCTTCATTAATGTTAATGAGCTCATTCATTGGTAAAAGAATCATGCTGACCCTTTGCCACATTTGGTTATAATTTTGGGATTGGTTTCTGTCTGTTTTGCTGTTGAAGAGCTTACAAAGAAAAGTGCAGTATTTCACTGTAATGCAGCTGTACTAGTTGAATCAGTTTCGAGAAGAGAGCTATGCACTGAAATGATATGAAATAAAACTGTTTATTTATTTCACAGAATTGACAAGTTTTAAATAACTTCAGGATCAAAATAAACAGCAGTAATTTCTACCTGAATTTCACTTTTCAGGTTCTTGTAATCTTTCATTTCAGAGACCCATCTCAAATATCCTGGCATTATGAGATTAAATGCAGTAATATACATAAGTATGTACATATAAGAAATACATTGAAAAAATTAATAATGGTAATATCTGTTCTGTAGTCTTAAATAAATATTAGTAACCTGCATAATTCCTCTAGAATGTAGCTTAGTTTTACAGAATGCTTTGGTGCTTCATATACTGAAAATAAGTATACATTTAATAGAGACTTGCTGAAGACTGTGGCTAGTGAATAAGTTGCCTTGTCTGCATGTACTTCCTTCCAGTGCAGCCTCAGCTCTGTTTATCATTTCTTCTAGTTGAGCCAGTATTGCCAGTATTTGCAACTCAGAGTTGCAAAATGAGAATATACCATCTTCAACCTCATTTGTCCACAAATCAGTGTTACAGCGTGTTTCTGCCATTGGCTAAAATATCATTGCCAAATTCATTCTCTTCTAGGTCCCTGACCTTACTCCATGCATGTACTGATTTCAAAGTGACTTCCAAAGGCTCAGTTGGTTTAGCAGTTACCAAATCCTATACAATAATAAGCTATTACCTATATAAGGGATGTATTTCTTTACATGTCATTTTATGGAGGGGCTGGATGTAGTTTTGTAGCCTAGAAGAAATTGAGCTGATATTCAGAAATGCAGCTGCTCTGTTGTTCCTCTGTGGCACAGGTAATAGTAAGAAAAGTATTAAAATAGGTTTCTTTCTATTTTTTTCATGTTAGTTGTTTAATGAGGTTTTAATCCTAAGCTCTCAAAAGTAATTTTCATTATAAGGTACACGTGAGTTACATTCATGTATACAAAAACTTCTATGGTCTCAGACTGCAGCTTTGGATCTAGTTTAAAGGCATATGTAAATTTAATTAAATATGTGGAATCAGTTTCACTGGTTTCAGTAGCCAAATGGTATGTTCTGTGAAGTATGCTTCAGCGTTGCAGTTCTGGGCCTCAATCATAGACAGTGCAAAAAGAGAAAATTTCTTCAGGACTTGGTCCAGAGAGGCAGAGTACAGTCTTCTGGACAAAGGTTAAACCTGTTTTCCATGCAACACTGTGATTCCTTGCATGATATGTTTTACTTGAAAATACACATCGGGGTGAAAACATGAGATTTGTATTTGGCTTCTGTTAAACACATTCTAAAAATGGTGATATAGAAAATGTAATTTAAGATTTTTTTCATTTAGAGTATATGTGTGTCTTTTTGAATTATTAATGTAACTTAAAAGAAGTACTAAAATTATTCTTCATTTTTTCACACCACTTTAAAGTATTTTTAATTAGAAAAGCACATTGTCAGTATAGCATGATGATTTCAAATACAAATTTAGTAAAGGCAAGAAAATCTAACCTTTTTCAGCTTTCCACAAGACTAACAAAAATGCTGCAGAATATAGTCAATATTACAAATTTTATTTATAATTTACAATTCCTAGTATAACAGTGTTCCTGTTTCCACACTTATTATACATTAGTGTAAGTTATAAGCCTAAATTATGGTGGCCTAAAAATAAAAACCCTTTTGCCTGTTTTCTGGTCTCAGCTATGAAGAAACATACTGCACAAAACCATAGAAAGCATGGGACTTGCTTATAGTTACTTATATATTTAGTTTCTCTCTTTCTATGTTCTGATTATTTTCAGTGTTTGCCTACATTTATGTCTTGCATGTTTGCTGGCAATAAAACAGTGTCGTCTGTGATCCTGCTATTCAGATTTCATCTGTCACCAACGAGAAGTTGTACTTGGTCTGCCTTCATTTATGTAATTTAGCACCCTAGCTGGGCTCATAGGTACACTTTGCAGGCATTGATGCAGCACCCTTAGCCAGATACTTCACTCTGGAATGTTTTTGAGACTCTTTTCAGAGAGTGGTGGGTTTTTTGCTTTAAATTTAGAAATCATCCTTACCATTGCAGGTCTTTGCACTTTGTGCTGTACAATTGATTCTCAAAAATGTCATCAAAGTGTAGTGTAGATGTACACAAAAACAATAACAAATAAATTGAGCACAGTTCCAATAATCCCAAGCAGTGCTAAAATAGATTCTTCTTTTTCCTCTTTCTCCTCTTGCCTTTTTACGTCTTCCAGTGTTGTGATGGCAGAGGTCCCCATTTTTCCTGCAAATACCTTCACCAGTATTCTGGCAGCTAGCTAGAAAAAAGAAAGCAAATGGCAAATCTGGTCTGACAAACATGCAAGCTTTGATCTTTTTAAAAACAATTCTGTAGGTTCTTCATACAGCATTTCTTAATGCTGCCTTTATTGAGTTGTATTTGTCTTTTGTTTTCTTTTTGTATGAATATATCCACGTTAAAAATAAATGTCCTGTAGATACAGATTTGATAGGAGTGAAAAACAGCTTGGTGCTTCAAGCCAGTTAATATGCTTTATTACAAAAGACATTTAAAATTTATCTTTAGCCAGCTAATTTGTTTCATTATAAAAGATGAAACTGGTGAAAGCAGGTATGTGAGCATTGTCAAATACTCTGAAATGCCTGGGGAGGTATATGCATTTTCAGCTTTTCTTAAATCTTTAACTGCCACATAACAAAACCAGTTGAAAATATTCATGCCTGCTGTTTTCAAACATGGAAAATATGCCTCCTTGATACAGTATCACAGTTGTTTTTCACCAGTGAGCCCCAAGTAGGCAATTCCAAGTGAAATCTTAGCCTTTTCATGTTTAATAGATCAGCTTCTGGACATCCATGCAACAGTAAACATTTAACAGAAAAGATCTGTCTCTTCAAATATGAAGGTGGATGCTATATATGCTGATCATTGCAGTATGCTACAGGATGGTAGTGCTTTTATAGTAACAACATTCTATGCAATATAAGAATTCGAGTAGACATTTACAGATGCATATATGATTTGTTATCTTCTTTTGGTTGCAGAACTGAGGTTGACAAGTCGTTTCTATTACTTAGCTGCTCTTGTACTCTTAATTTACAGTCAAATATCCTTTAGAAACAGATATTCTCCGTAAAATCATGTTCATTGGTGACTGGGATGTTGATCTTGTATGTAATCTGCTATGCTCTTTTAGCTTTATTGATGAGAAATTTGACGGGGATTTCTACTAGTTCAGATCACTCCAATTTACTGAAGATATACAATCATTTTATAGTGCAATAGCATCTTTCTCTCTTGGCAAACGGCTTTAATCATTAGAGATTACCGTATCTCTGCTGTGAGTCTAATTAATGTCATCAGCTCAGAGCATCTCTTACAGAAAGGTTAAAAAAAAAGGTATTTCTTACCCTACATTGCATCAGGAATAAAATGTCATCAGACATGCTTCTTACTCGTCGATTCAGTGGCAAGCCAGGCTTTTATCTTCATGAAGGGGCTGCTCTCCTCTCTCAGATAGACCAGACAGAAGCATGAACAGTTTCTTGATGAAGAAGTTTATCGGTGAGGATAATAATGTTGCAGAATCTTCCAAACGACTGGTGTTCTTTCTCAGTAATCCACTAAAGCAAGTGTAGTCGAAAAAACAGTAAAGCTCTTTCTCATAATGATCCTCACTGTTGACTAATTCTCATTAAAATTGAGGCGCTTTTTTTCCTTAGCTGATGCAGAGCAACAAAATGCATGCTGTTCTGTCTTAAAAAAAAATACAAACAGCTCCTGGTGTTATTCAGTTATACTTAGTTATTTATTAAGACTTCAGAAACACCCAGCCTTTGATTTACTCTTTGTGGCAGCCGTCTGAAGAGGCTTTCTCACGTTGACATGCTGTAATTCCAAATGCAGCGAACTACGTGCAGTCACACTATGTAATTTTAGTCCAGCCTGAAAAAGGATGAAAGAGGCTCTGCTTTGCTGGCAGTAGTGTGAACGCTGTCACACACCTGCATTCAGAGCCTCTGGATAGAATTCCAAGGTATTCTTCGGAGCATTGCATAACTCAGCTAGGCAAATCTGAAGAGAGGAATGACAGTGGCTTTAGTTGCACACTGTGGTGAGCTGTGACATTGATTAAACATGCACTTGGCACTTACTGAATAAAGAAGGAGCTACGAGCCACCCTTGCAGACAGTGAGTTGCATAACAATGTGCGATGGCTCTGCTGTTTCATCGGCAGGCCGGGCACATTTTAATCCTGTACCAACGGAGAAAGTGCACGGTGGAAAGAGGAGCAGAGTTAACTGTACTTCGGGGTTTTCTGAGGAAGTGCTGCATGACAAATGGTGACATTAAGGCATTCAAGCTGAAACAGTGTTTCTGCCTTTTGTCTTTTTATGCTTTGTTTGACAGGCAATTGTTTCTATGGGAAATAAATGCTTTCCCTCTTTTATTCACCACCCAAAGAATGCAGTTTACCGTGTAATTAATGAAAACACTTAAAAATAATCCTGTTCTGATTTCATAGGAAGCATCAACACAATTTTTTTCCTGCTTAGATCAGAGAGGCAATTTTTTCTTGTCCAATTGGAAAGGGAGGAGAACTCTGTAAAGTCTTCTCCTCCCAGTCTCTCCAGATTAAAAAAAAAAAAAAACCCACGCAATTTTAATAACCTCTGGAAGGAGCTGTATTTCAAATAATTTTATTCAATCACTTTGATCTATGAAGGCAACCAATGCAGTGTGTTTTTGTTGGTGTAGCATAGCTTCTTGCTGTGAATGCAGCTGTACTTTAAATATATCAGAAAACTTGTTTTGTAAAATATACTTGCAATGCCAACCAAGTCAGAATTCAAATGTACAAAAATGTACTTTTGTATATGTTTATGAAAAATCAAAATTTAATTAATTAGATTGAGTTTGAACAATGGGAAATGTAAATAGAAACCTTAATCATTTTCCAGAATAATATATTTTAGGAGTTACAAGGCATTGTTTGAAATTCAGTGTTGAAAAATCTTTTATAGAGAAAGCAGAAGACAGTAAAATCATTGTTTTAAACTCTTCCATTTTCAACTTAATTTACATTACATTTTTTTCTTTGTTTTTCCATAGTGTCTAAGTACAATTGTTAGTTTCTTAGTAACAGACAAAACTGCATATTTTGCATGTGCATTATTTTAATGGTAAATACCATGTTTGAAGTACTGTGAGTTGTATGGTACTTGTATGTGATTTGCCCTTTATCCAAAAGTTATGTTGCCTCAGTGAAATTATTTGTTTCTAGAAGAATTAACTAATTAGATTAAATCTCTCCAGCATAGCTTCCTTAAATGTATATTTTCTAATATGTGTATATGGTCTTCCCTTATTCTGAAAACGCTGCTTCATCTTCAGCTGTTCTTGCAATTGCTTTGTGTCTATGTATCTTGAATGTATTTCTGTATTCATTTAGATCCGTTGAGAGATACAAAGATGGGGGAATTTTCACCTTTGTATTCTGACCATTCACATTGCTGACAGCACCTAGCAATAACAGAATTTTCAACCTGCTGTACTGTATTAACCCTCACGTGTTCAAAATCAAACCCTTTCCTTTGTGAAAGGGGGAAATGGTCCAACGTGCATGTTTTATTTAAAGATTAATTATATAATTGCAGCTCCACTGCAAATAACCAGCTAATTATGATGTACCCACAGAGAGCAGCAAAAAAATCCTGAAACGTTTCTTGGCCTGGTTATTACCATGGTTGAGGTCTCATCGTGGTCTGCTGTTTTTATAATTGTGCTGCAAATGGCACTTCAGTGGTTACAGTGAACCCAGGGAAGCAAATCTGCCTGGGCTGCCTTTGCACACAGGTGAGGGGCAGAGGTGCCTCCTGCACAGCGTGATTCAGATGCAGGGTTTGCCACGGTCTGATGGCGTTTCTCCCTCACGTCCTGCCATTGCATTGGTATGCGTCTCTGTGGGGGCATGACGTGAATGGGTTTGGGAAACAGAGCCAGCCAAAAATAAATCTCCAGCACAACACAGTAAGAAGGATGGGAAAGTAGCTGCTTAAGCTGTCAGTGGTGGCAAAGAGTTGCTGTTTGAGAAGAAGCAAATAAAGGTTGTCAGATTTAACATTTGTCAGTTATAGGAAGCCCAAGGAATTCATCCATGTTTGGTGGAAGCTGGCATTTACAAATAACTTCCTTATAGCTACAATGCATCTCCAGTGTGAAGAGAAAATTTCACGCAAGGTTTCTCACATGAGTGAAGTAATGTAGGTTGATTAGAAATGGCCTTGATTTATCCATAAGACTCAGTATTTGGAAAGATGGGGAGATGCTTTACATTTTGGGTAAAATAACATTAGAGTCTGGGAGTACATTTTATAGACATCAGTAATAAATAAACCCACCTGTTTCGGGGAGAACTTTACGTGGCTGTATAGTATTTGAAATTTGGACACTGGTATCCAAAAACATCCTGAATTTAATTCTGTTACTTCCATCTAGGAAGAGCTTTCAAGCACTTAGTAAGACTTTGGCAACTCCTCAGTAACTGATTTATGTGGTATTCTGAGAGCAGGACAAATTTGGTTGATTAGAGGTCACTCTGTTCATTACTGCTGAAGTCACTTCTATTGCATGGGAATAGACCTTAGGCAATACAAATGTGTGTCATATTTTAAAGATATTCATACTTCAGAGGAAGAAGCCAAGCTATCTTGTAAAAACTCCATGGTATAAATTCAACAATTTACAGTCCTGATCCTTCGATGATCATTATCCTGCTATGTGCTACAGCCAGAAGTAATGTGGTACACCCAGAGCATCACAATTGCAAAAGAAACAAGTTGTATGTGTATGTTTTGGTTTTCCTCATGTACTTTTATGAATTTAGAATTTGGATGTTTGTGTACACTAAAATAATTCTATATGCTGTATTTTTTTCATTAAAATAGCATGTTTTGAGTCAGATAATGTCTAGATTTAAAAGTCTATTTAGGTTAAAGTGCTGTAATGAAATCCAAAAGATCAATTGTCCATGAAGACTGTTTTCCCTTGTAGTTGTTCTGAATTTTCCCCAAGATGCAGGAAAATACTTGAAATGAGATAGCACATGTATTCTGTAGAGTGATGTATTCTAGTTTTTTCTTCTCCAACAACCTCCACAAACTTCTCTTTATGAGGTCTGACGGTTTCTCAGTTAAATTGCAGAACAATAGAGCAAAGCTGTATCTCTTGGGAGATGCAATAGTATGCACAAATTAAGATGAACTGGTTGGCTTAGCATAAGAAAGAAGTGGATAGCCACATTCCTTCTTTTTTCTTTAGGTTTTTATTTATTTCCTTTTTTTCCCCCCTCTCTCCTGATAACACAGATACTGTTTTCTTTGTGGGAGCTGTTAGCCTATTTTTTATGATACAGATTGATGTGTGATGCCCTTGAGTCAGCAGTGATAGGCATGGCAAGGTTTCAAAGTATTTTTTTTTACTCTTCTGCTGAAAAAAGAGGAAGGACTCAGGTCCTCCAGCTGAACCAACACAAGTTATTTTTAGCTTTCTTACTATTCTCTTTCATGGCTCTTTTATGTATTTCAGCTCAGTATTGACTTGATGATCTTGACACTCCACCTATACGCTTCTTGTTTTCCTTCTGACTGAGGAATTTCATTTGTCTTTTGTCTGGGGGTTTTCCTGATTTAGATGCTGACCCAAAATGCTCTCAGAAAAATTCAGAATTCTCTCATAACTAACTACAGGAGTTTCTGCAGTCAGTTCCCACCTGTCAGTTTTCACTTAGCAAAAATGTTCTTGCTCCAATCTCTCCCCCTTGCTCTGAAATAGTTCTGTGTTAAGAAATCAATTAAATGGATGTGAAGTAGCACCAATTCTTCTGCCACAACCCTTTCAACACCAGCTTCTCTTATTACTGGTCAAGCTCAGTTCCTGTGATCATGGTCAGAATGGACACCACTATTTTGTCAAGAAAAGTGCTAAGTTTGACAACTGAGTAAAAGTTTAGAAAAAAAAGCCTTTGGAAGGTGTCACGTGACATGTCATGTATTTGTTCAGAGAGAACTATTTAAATCACTGTCTTCATGTACTGCAGCAATTCAGAAGTTGGTGATTGATGAATGTTCCTGAGTTAGAGGTGAGGATTTCAGCCCCAGCTGCATGTGGTGACCTTCTGACACTGGGCAATCTTCATTTTTCTCTTCTTTACTTATATCAAAAAGAATCTCTTGTATGGGTATTGTACCTATATAAAGTAATTGGTAACTTTTAGAGTGCTTCAGTTCTGATTCAGTGCTGTTCTCTGCAGCTCAGGAGGGGTTTTTTAATCAAAGATGACAGGTTTTTGGGACTATTCCTTCAGTATTTGAGTGTGGGCTTCATGCTTCTGTAGCAGTATTAGGACTTTGAAGTATCAGTTTTTTGAGTTCTCACCTTCATAAATTTTGGTGTGTTAGAGGAGTCCAAAGACAGGAGAAGCAGAGTAGTGAGAACTGATTGTAATCCAGGAGGATGGCTCTCAGGGAGCTGCAGTACTACACCAACTTCTTCTTTCTCCAAAGTCCTTAAAGCATCTTACCATCTGAGAAAGAACACATCTTGTCTGTCTGAGTTTTCAGATGACTGACCTTGAAAAACAAAACAAACCTAGAGATTACTGCACTCACAGCATCTTTTATGTGTTTCTTTCCTCTGTTTTGTCATCTTTATTTGGAAATAGTTTTGGAAGAAGAGGATGAAATTATTAGCCCACAAAAGCTCTTATTTCCTATTGCAAGAGAATATGGATAAATGCTTGTATTTTCAAAGCATTTAAAGTAGCAGACTGTTTTCTAGTAGATACTGCTTTTGGGTTACAACTATAACAGAATTTTTTTAAATGTCAAAACTGATTATCCGTTTGACTTGTTAATAATATAAAAGATTTATGAAAGAACAAATTATAAATTTGTAGTTTCAGCTCTACTGTGTTGCAGAAATTTGTTGTAATTTATAAGGAATAATTATGTATTGAAACATGGCATTAAAATCTTTGGAAATTAAAAACCCAGTTGTTAACAAGGAATGAAGCAGCTCAGATTTGATTTGTAACTGGGTACTGGATTGCATGACAGATAAAGGACTTGGTGTTTTCAAGACTGAGGCTTACTACAAAGAGCTAATTGGAGGGGGTTTTTTCCAACAAATTGGTATTTAGCGAAGTTCACTAAGACACTGGACCTTTGCTTCAATCTTTATCTGTTCCTGTACTGCATATTGTTTTATATGGCTTTTAAACATAAATTCATGAATTCGTGAACTTCATTGATTTTCTCAGCTGGTGGCATATTTTGCAGCTGCTTGTACAGAGTATACCTCAGACTAGCTTGTGACCTCTGGCCGCCCTCACTTGATCACAGTGAATTAAAATGCCCATTAAATTTTCCAGAAGGAAACGATTTTCATGGTTAAGATACTCAGGAAATATCAGGTGAGAAGTAGAAGGGGTAAAGATGAGATTTCAGTGGGGCTTCTCACATCCCACATTGTTCTTCCTTCTGCTTCTCACCCACATATTTTTGTCCTGCTGCTTAAATGATGGAGTATTTTGCTCTGGAATCAAGAGTGGGGTGGGGTTTTTGTCTGTCAGTTTGTCTTTATGAGCCTTAAATAACAGATTTTTTTCCAGTTGATGACTAAGCTTCTGAAGGTGCTTTACAGGACAGTCCTGAAAACCTAAGTAAACAAGATTTCTTCCTCATCTGAGACCACTGTGAATTTCTGGACCTTTGTGGTTATAGTATAATGTGACTGTCTTGAAAGCTTGAGCAACAGACTGTTTATGTATCTGTATCTGCCTGCCAAGGACCTGTTATTTTTTACTATTCCCCTTTGGATCCATTTAGACATAACTCTTCTGGTACTAAGCAGAGATATACCTTTTTGACAGACATTTATGCCTTTCACTCTGCTGTACAATATGTCTTATGTAAAAGGAAACTAAACTGTGATATTTGCCTTCCTGCCTCCTGCAGATGAGTTATCTTTCTTAATAAGCTTTCAGGAGAAATACAGTTAGATGCTGATCCTTGATACAAGGATGTCTGGAAGCTAACAAATCATACATGAGATGCAGCTACTGTTCGTTTCATTCTTGAAATTGTTTTCTGTATGCTTACTTTTAATTGTTCACTTGATCAATAAGAGGCCTGGGTCATTGTCTTCAAACGTGTTTGAGTTTGGCCATGAGTGTTCAGTGAAATTCCCCCTGCCAGTGGACTGTCACCACGTTGTGATGGCTGTTTAGTTGTGGGGAGACAGTGCAGGCCACTGCTCTGACTGTTCAAGGCACAAGGCAGCAAAGTTCAGTGTGGAGGGAGCCTATGCTTGGGCTTTCCTGGGCCATTTATCTCATTGCTAAGGCCCAGGAGCGTTTCACCCGTTCCCTTTTTCCTTTCATCTATTGGAAGCCAACACTGGTAGCTGTATCCCTGCTCATAAGACAAGCCTGGGAAACCGTAAGTACTGGATTGGTTTCTCCTCTGAGGGTAATTGGTTAAGGTATTCAGCCAGCCCTTTAAAATTTGAGATACCAGACTGCATCTTTCAAAAGTTCCAGAATAAATACTACCAATCCTGCCATTTTTTCTTATTTTACTTTAGTTAGACAGTATATCTCAAGTGGTTTCATTTAGACTTGGTAATTATGGTTGGGAATATGAGTGCTGGATGTCTGAAATAGATTGCTCTGCAGTGCCACATGCTACAAACATTCACAGATTTTACTAGAGCCATTAAGAATTGATTGTAAAAATTATGCCTCATTAGCAACAGGCTCAGGCTTTTTTGAAAAGAGAATATGACTTCAGAGGAGAATGTGACACCACACTACATGTCCTACAGTTTCAAATTATATAGCAGAAACATCCAATGTGCTTTCTTCCTTTTTAACTCTTGTGCCTTTCTTGGTAAGATACAGTAACCACTAACAGGACACAAATGTTTTAAGGTACGCAAGGGACCTCTGAAAGAACTGTAAGTAATACATTTTCAATTTTTTGTGTTTCTCCTTAATAGTGGTTTTCCCAAGTAGTGGCAGCACAATTAGATAAGCTGCTAAAAATCTCCCAACCAAAGAAAGTAACAATCCCTTTCTGTTCATGTGCAGAGCAGATTACCAGGGTTTGTCCTGGACATTTTTCCTTTGCTCTTCCTACGAGCAAGCTCACTGTACTTTCAGGAAAGAGTTTTGTCATCTGGGGTGTGTGGCTCCATGTGCATTTGAAGAACTCACTAAGGTGAGGGCTGGCTTTCATTTTCAGCAGTTGAAAGTGTTACTTACGTAGTCAAGTGATAGGTTTTCATTTTCTGGGCAGTAACATCCTCAGCTGTCATTTATTTCTTTTGTGTTCTTTTCTTCCTCTGCTCTTTTTAAAAATATAGTATTGTAAATGTATCTGACACTTCCCATATTGTTATGCAGACACTTCCCACTCATGCTCTTTCCTTTCTTTCTATCCTCTGAGGGTATTCTTAGTCCTGAGTACAAATCCAAGGAAATAGATCTCTGTGGTTGAAGGAAGTAGTCTATGGCAAATTATTCCAATGCAAAGTATGTTTTTTTATGATGGGATTTGTATCTTGTCCTCTCCAAAGACCATCATTAAAAAAAAAAGAAGTGTTTTATTTTGACTTAATTTTTGTTGTTCTGCTGTAACATAATGGGGGATGATCCATTTTAATAAGTGGTGCAGGAACTTGCATGAGGTTGCATGGAAGGTGAAAATTCTCCTATTCCATGAATCTTAGAGGTGATTCTTCCTATCGTTTATTAAATTGGTTGATACATTTACCACATAAGAGATATTTGCACTTGTCTTGGTTTGAAAGACAGGTATCTGCCAAGCAGGGGCAGGGCCTCCCTAGGAATGCAGAATTCAAATCCCCTCCCTCCAGCTTATTATAATTTAGAAAATTAAAGAGGCTTTCAGGCAGAGGTGTGGGAATAGGAGTAACAAACAGACAAGAACTACAGCATTAATAGTAAACAGAATCAGGAACCTCGAGGGGCTTTGTTTCAGAAGGCCCAGGGCAGTCTGATCTCTCAGAGCACCAGGCTGGAATGGTGGAAAATCCTGGGCTGGTGGGTGAGATCAGAAGCTCAGTTGGTGGTGGCTGGAACGGCGGGGATGTCCCGGCAGGGCAGGGCAGGGGGTGCGGGGACACAGAGCAGCAAAAGCCTCCAAGCAGGGCCAAAGGAAACGGAGGCGGCGGGACAGGGCCGGCCCAGCCCCAGCAGGGCAGGAGGAGGCAGCTCAGAGTTCTGGGCACACGAGCAGATGGTGGCAGATTCCTCAGGACCGAACCCGGAGGTGACAGTGAACTCCTCCCCAGCCAGCAGCAGCCTCCCGTCCTCTCTGCGATGCCCAGAGCAAGAGAGAGCAGCTGCCCCACCCCATCCTTTACCTGCCCCAAAACTCAGGTATCTCCCCCTCCTGACTTTTGACCACCTCTCTGTTTTGGTCAAACACCCATCAGCACCCAGTAGTTAGTGTCTTAGCAACTTATGGGGAAAAGTTCTCTAAGTAAAAAAGGAACAAACCTAACCCCCAACAATGCTGTAAGGCACTTTGAATATGCAGTGAATGCAAAGGGTTACCTTTCATTTAACTTGGGCTCAAGAGAGCTTTTAGGCTTTAACTTTTCAGCATGCTCTTTGTGTGTTTACTAAAACCCATCTTGGTATTTAAAGGACCAGCTATTCTCTGAAAAATACACTGAGTGATAGAAGTTCTGTTTTGTATATGCACAGCGGCTCTGCTGTCTTGACCAAGCAAAATAATTAGATATTTAATGCAGAGTGAGATATGTAAATAGTCTCCCTTCTGTCCCCTGAGGACGTGATCTTAGAGGTGTGCTCACACATACAGCAAAAATAAAGCACAGGAATTGCACATCCTTTCATTCCAGTAACAGTCTTGGTATCCTTTGCTGACAGAGCAGAAGACTCAAGTCTTGGCCTTTTTCCATCTGCTGAAGTAATGGTTTAAAAACACTCCACAACTTCATTATCTAATTTTGAATTTCTGCATCTATTCCTGCAGCATGTGCAGTGAAATGGCAGGTTTCCATCTTATTTTTGATTCCTGTCTTATTCTAAGATACTAGTGACTGTTTTATGGCCTGGAAGAGGTAATACTCAGACTGAGGAACTTTTCAAGGTGGCTGCTTGCCCACTCCTGTGCCAGAAATAGTGAAATCACTATTCCCTCCTCCATTGCAGGGATTGATGAAAGCCAGTTTAACTTCTATAAAAGCCCTGATCCACATTCTAAGGGTAGTGATACCTTTTCTTTCATCTCTATGTAGTGCTGCACACTTAAAACACTTAACATGTTTTGAAGCAGGCTTCCACCTCCTTATTTATTTTGAACTTATTTTTACTTTTTTAAGAAAGGGTTTGTCTGCAGAATATTTAAATCTTGTATTTTTCCCTGCAGAAAATATTTTTATTATTTTCCTAAGTGGAAGATGAATTTGGCACTTCTAGCTTACCTTTATTATTAGATTTATTTAAGTACATTGACCTCAAATAGAAATCATTGGTCCTTTCTATCTTACTAAATGCCACAGTGGGTTGTATTAGCAATAAGTTTTTCTTCATCCCTTGACCAGGAAAACAACTTATTCTCATGCAGTCTCTGATTGCCTGTCTTTATGTGTCTTTCTTCACATTTTCATCTATTTTTAAATTAGTTTTTCTTTTATTTATGCTTTTCTCTATATTATTCTTTATTTATTTGATAATATAGAACATTCCTGGAGCACTGATGCTTCCTTACACTTGTTTTCTAGATTTTTCATGCTGTTTTGATTTGGTTTTTAACTGGGCAGAAACACTAAATTATGTAGTGGGTTTATGTTTACTTGTTTTTGTTTGCTAAATTTAGCATAGTGGTTTGAGTGTTTACTTTCTTTCCTTTTTGTGAGATATTATTAGGAGGAAAAGGCAAAACAGGTTTAACTTAAAGTAAACAGATTTTATTAACACACGCTAAAAGGAGAAAAAGAAAAAAAAAGGGAAAAAATAAAACATTTGAAACACTTTACTTTCTTGTACAAACAACGTAAAGAGATAACTTGTGATTTTTAGTTAGTTTTACTATTTAAAATAGTCTTTTATTTCTTCTTTAGAAGAGGAGGTTTTTTTAGAGTTACGGATTTTACTGACAACTTAGAACAGTTCTTTTGTGGGTTTTAACTCTTACAAAAATAGCTGCTTGGAGAAACTTGCTTTTGTGACTCTTTTTATTAGTAGTTTTAAAAGTTGTTTAATGGGTTAATTAAAGGGTTAATTTACTTAGAGATTTTGGTTTTTTGCTTTTTTTGGAGCTGTGGTTTACGGTGTTAGATTTTAAGGTGGTAGGAGATGCAAACATGATTTGGTTAGAGCTTTATGCTTTAATTGGGTTCCTCCAATTTTGTTGGTTTTAAGAACTGGTAATGGGTAAATCCATTTAGGATTACCATTTAGGAGAGATTATTAAATCCATTTAGGAGAGATTATTAAAAACTGCAATGGGGTTGGATCCCATGGCAGTATGTGCTTACTCTTCAGTACTTTGCTCACAGCCTTTCTACACTGATCCCTGCTGGGCCATTTTTAAAATCAAGCAAAACCAATGAATACAATGAAACAGTTTTGCATTTTTAGATTTCATTAATTATTCTTGCTTGATGATGTATTCCCAAGCCCCATATAAGATTGCTCTGTAGCCTCCAAGAAGAAGGTTTGTTTGGAGTTTTATTTAATGGCAGAGAGTGATCCCTAGTGGATTCCATCTGGAGGGACTAGAGTGTGGCATTAAATAGTAATATCTCCAAAACTGGGGATCATGCATGGCTTTAGTGGTCACGCTCTAAAAGCTCAGTTTGGTTTTCATGTCTTTTGTACTGTTTGGGTTTCTTTTTCCCATCCTTTCAAATGCAGGAAATTGTGTCTTGTTTATTCAACGGTACACATTGGCCTAATGAAGTAATGCCTTACACTTTTTCTGGCAAAGGTTTTTTTCTGGTTTCATGGATATGGATACATGAGAGAAAAGTGTTGTTTGACTTAACTTGTAAACAGAACTTTCCTGAAAATGCTCAATTCCACCAAAATCAAATATTCTTTAAAAAATAAGCAAACCAGAAATGGTTAAGAGCAGTAGTTTTGAGCCTCATTATTGCCCTACGGATGACTGACCAACTTCCCTGAGCAGTGCATTTGGCCTGTCTAATTGAGCAGTTTTCCTTTCCTGTTGCAGTTACGCTTTTTTTTTTTTTTCTAAGTTTCCTAGAACACACAGTAATAGCAATGCCAAGACAGACCAAGGTTGTTAGGCTGCCACTTTATCACCAATAGTGGACAGTAACAGGGAGAATATAGAGAAGGGGCTGACATGCAGATGCTGCTTTGGTATTGCTAGTATGTTGCCAGGGGTGGTGTCCCCTCATTTATTAGCCCTTGATGGCCTGTTCTTACATCAATTTACCCAATTACTTTTGAACCTCTGATAATATTTACTACCCTGACATTTAGTGCTAAGCTCTTCCAAACCTTAAAAGTGATGTATTGTGTAGTGTGTGTTCTTGTACAAATGGCACTATTTCTTCTAATGGTGTGCCTATTCCTTTGAATGTATTGATCAGTCCAATTCTACTCTTTTTTTACCACTCATAATTTAAAAGCAATGATACCCTTCATTAGTCACTGAGGCTGCAATGTCTTTATTTCATCTTGAAAGTGCAGCATTCTGTACCTTGCGTTGTTCAGTCACCCTTCTCTATCTTTTCCAGGGCTGCCCCATCTCCTTGATAAAAGGGGGAAATGCACATGGTGTTGGAAGTGATATTAATGATTGAATGCAGCCTCAGTAATTAATTTCTAATTTATCTTCAGCTTTTCTAACATTTGACCTGATATTTTTTGACTGCTAATGGGCTCAGTGCTGACATCAGAAGAACAAAATTTTCAAGTTGTATCTGAACAATAATGGTAATAATTTGGAGCATGACACTGTACCCATTAAATTCAGAGGCCCACCCTTGTATTGTTTTACTGCTCTGACATGGGCTTTGTGACTCATGGCTTGAAAGGGTGCTTAACCCCTTTCTCCTGTGACGTTATTTAAGGGATGAGTCCCTCCTGATATCATTTTTCCTAATACTGAAAACAGTACTGTGAAAATGCTGGTGTTATCCCTATTTTAAAGTAAGTGAAGAAAAAGTCAAGCTAATTAAATTATTACAAGATTACACTATTTGGAAAGCTTTTGTTTCATTTTTACCCAAAGGCTAATGTTTTCTTCGAGATCTGATTTTGAACTACTCTGTGGGCAATCTCTTTTTCTATCAAAGCAGAGCAGAACACAGCGTGTTAATTAGGCCTATTATAAAAGAGGCTTGCCCTGGGTTGATTCTGCAACAGAAAATCAAGAGGCAGCAGAGCATGACGTATTTGGAACCGACACTATTGCCTGCAGCAGGGACTGCATTCATAGATCATATGTTTGCAAAGATGCAGCAAAGGGGGGCTGAAGAACGGCTCCAGTTTTAAAATATTTAGCAAAAGGAGGTGTGGCCCTGTTGGAAAGACAGAGTGCCTCACTCGTGCTTGGTCATGTATGTGGCCCCAAGACTGTGTTTTCTGAAGGTTTTAATTAAAAATACAAAAGGAGTGTTTCCTTTGTGTGGTTTTTGGTTGTTTTTTTTTTTTTTTGAACAGTGGCGTTCATAGCAGCTGAGAGTCTTTAATATGATAATGAGATCCTGAAGTCTTTAGTTTGATCAGGGCTATGGGTTTTAGGTTTGTGAATAACATACTGAGGCATCAAAAAATACGTTCTCACTAATTACTAAACATGTTTTAGAAATGGTGTAAAATTGGCAGAACTTTCAGATCTTTCTTTTCATTTATTTGGAGGTTAAAAAGCATGAAATAAAAAAGAAAAATGTAGTGCCAGGTGAATGTGGTGCTGCAGTCATGGTCTAAACTTTAGTAAGTAGCAGGGTAATGAGAATGTCTTATTTTACTTTTGGCTTCTTCAGCTGATGATCCCATGTCTTTTAAACTTTATTACTATGAAAGAAGAAATAGGTCACTCAGAATACATAGGTATTTCCTTGGGGTTTTTGCAGGGGAGGCTTGGATACACTGTAGTAAATTTTGAGCATTTATGCATGATACAAATAGAACAGTTTTATAATATAGTTACTCCACATAACTTGTGGTTATCTTTCACATTGCTTAAAACTGAGGCAGGATTAGATGGCTACTTTAGGTTGAATATTTAACAAAGCACAATCATTCATCTTCTCAGGATGATAAAACGTCTTACTGAAATAGATCCAAAACAAAATAAGAAAGGAAATTTGGAGGCATCTCTTGGGTCACTGGAAATTGTCCCGTGCAAGAAGGAGGTCTATATTTCTGGGGTTTCCATACGGGTTCTCTCCCAAACATGTTTCTCTTTTCAGCTACTTCCTTTTAATTGATCATACCTGATCATCTCTCTCATATTTGCAGTGGTAGATCTCTTTGAGGAAGGAAATAAAAGGACTGTAGTTTTGGAAGAGTTTCCAGTGGTGCCTTCTGCTGTGGCTGACAGCACTATCTTCTTTCCTTCAGCAAAGGCAGGACATCTCTCCTGTGTATTGGTATAAAGTAAAACAAGATTGTACAGAGGAAATATAGTCATACTTCTGTGAGCTTCTAAAATAACTGAAATTCACTAAGTCCTTAAATAATGAGTGCAGAAAATAAGAAGTTATGTACAAGAGAGAGATTGACAGCATATATAGACAACTTTTCTCAGAACACAGAAGGAAGGAGGGTCTGCATCTGGCAGTGTCATAGCTGCAAAACTGGTAAAGGTGTTGATTTTTTTATTTTTCCTCAACTGGCTGTTCGGGAGTTCATAGCCTCCATTGGGTTAGGAATTCCTAATACAGTCACAGTGAGAATCACAGTGGGGAAGGCCTTGACATTAGATGCAAATAAATCAGAGCCTTTCATAATTTTCTTAAAAATTATTCTTCTGTATTTGTCTCTTTAATTTCCTGTAAAGTGTGAAGATCTTTTTATATAATGGATATGCTATGTTAATAGTTTGCTTCATTTTAGAATAAATGTGCATATTCTTTGTGATGTTTTAAATATGCTTTGCAATGGAAATAATCTTATTCATAGCCAGTTAAGTTGAACTGAGGATGTTAAATCAATTGCAAAAAAATTTATTGCTGTTCACTACTGTCTATTTAATGGGCCATTAGGCCTGGCTATTCTTTGTTTGAATATTGTATAATATTAAAAGAAAGCAAAGGAGTATTAGACTCAGTTGGGTCATTATCTTGCTGCAGATACATATGAAATTCAAGGTGATACCTTGATGCTGTGAAACTACCTCCTCTCAAATGCTTTTTCATCATATTAAGGTTGTAATTGCATATGGCTAGTCTTAGATATTTGTAAGAAACAGATCTGTGTTAGTGATGAACAAATGGGTTTGTGGAAAGCAATTGAAACGCTCTGAAATCACACATGATCTGTAAATGGTAATCAATTGCTTACCAGGAATAAGTAGGCATGGGTTAAAAGTTCTCAAAAATGCCTAAAAATCCCATAATGTTGAGGCATGTGAAAGACTGCAGCTTTCAGAAGACAGGATGCTCAGCAGTTTGTGGAACTCAGGACTTTTTAACACAACTTCAGTCATACTCCTTTTCCTTCCCAACTCAAACTGATTGTTATTAGCGTATAGGGGGGATTTTGTTTAATGAAATCTCTATTTTTACCTATTTAGCCTTCTTTCAGCATCTTTCTGAATTGCAAATATTGTGGCAAGAGACTAGCTGAATTGTAGTGATTCAGGTAAAACTTGACCTTTATTACTAAAAGGATTGGTAAAAGTAGAGTGAGACCTTATGCCCCTAAACTATGAGACACTTTCAGGTGTTTGTCATCCCTACCTATCTGAGCAAATGGCAACGACCTTGCTGAGATTTCTGCTTTTCATAAGCACAACAGAATAAATTTAGACCTGATGTACTTTTCTGATGTGAATTGTGAGTAAATATGTATGCTGCCTGTTGCCCCTGAACTTCCTTGCTAATTATCGGGGACAGCAAGACATTGACCTGTTTTTTGGATATGTCCACTTGTAATTGCGTAATTAATAAAACAAAGGTGGTGATAAAAATGCTACTGTTAACAGTTGTGTGTGGTACCACTGGTATTCCAGCCTTTAAGAGCACTGCTGTCATCATCTGGCCTCCCCCCATGGTGCTGTTGCCCTGCTGTTCTGTGTCACCTCCTGCCCTGCTCTGTCACCCTGGGCTGTCACAGCGAGGGGCCGTGGTGCTGTCCTGCAGCTGTCTGCTCATGCTGCACGTTCAACTGCAGCTTTTAGCCTGTGCTCTGCTTCATGCTCTGCTGCTTGAACTGGTTAACTGTTGGTATAGCTAAAAGGTGAGACCTCAGTGTGTATTTGCTCAGTGCAAGTTGAGAATCACATGGCAGGCTGAGAGGGAAGCAGCTTGGGGCAGGTGGTGCAGAAGCCAGTTCCCAGCTTTGGTTTTGGAGCCTTCTCTGAAACACCAGTGTTCTTGCCAGGCAGACTGATCCTGACAGCCCTGGTTAAGGCAGACAAGGAAGCAGGATAAAACCTAAGTGCAAATCCCTGCCTTGAGTCTAGAAATTAAATAATTTAATCTTTTCTTTTGATGTAAGTGTGTGTCATATAGTAATCATTTGAAGAAGTGCACAGGAAACCCAGCAGAAGTTCAGGTGGGCTCTCTGGGGCAGCAGTTCTGTTTGAGAATCAACAAGGGGGATCTTCTTAACAGGTCTGTGGTGCTGGGAGCTGAATTTTAATCTCCCGTTTTCATTTTCTTAGGAATGCTGTGTATTTGCAGTTTGGTGTGCTTACATGCACGCCCATGTAAATCAAAGGCTGTTGGTGCCTTCTTACACAATTGAAGTACCCAGATAAAAAGATTCTGACATATTAAATGTGTCCTAATGTTGTTCAAATAATAGGTCTGGTATAAACAAAAGTATTTGTTTCTGTTTCGTGGTGTGTTGGGGTTTTTTTTCCCATAAGAGAAACGATCATATTTAATTCAGGTAAAGTGTTATGATACACCTTCATTGCTCAATTGAGTCAGACAAAAAAAGTTGGATATGTTCCCAAGGGAGAGCATACTTTGAAGAACACAGTGGTTTACTTTTAACACTTGTTCTTCACTGAAGTTTATATTTGCTTGAAATCCAAATTGTTGGCATCTTAGTTGGCCAGATACCTGTATGTAAGGACAGTAGTCCAAAAGTTCCATTGCTTCTATTTGATGGAGATAGGCTTTTTTAATTTGCAGTTTTGTATTTTATGTTTTAATTAATTTTTGTACTAGTTCAATTCAATTCCCTTAAAGGATTTTGTTACAGAATGAAAATATTTTTTTTGTTATAAACCTGTGTCATTTATATTTATGTTTCTGAAATAAATAATGATATCTGAAGGAAAGACCTGTTTCAGAAATCCCAACTAAATGTGCTGCAAACACTAAAAGCAGTGATGATGCTGATGGAGTGTGAATGAACACTGAAGTTCTACTTGGAATGCTGCTAGACTTGTTAAGCCTCTCTCAGTCCAGAAAATTGTTGGGACATCTGTAGTTGCAGTTGGTCACACCAGGAAGAGGTGGGCAGGTTAGCAAAGAGTAGATCTGGGCCAGGGGTGTAATTTACAAAAGAGTATCCTGTTGTCCTGGTGGCTTAAACATAGTGGCTTAAAAATTACATAGAGCTCAGCAAAGTGCTCAAGTCTTCTTCACCACTTTCAGAAAGCAGAGCTGTATCTGCAGGGAGCATACACTGCAATCAGCTTGGCACTCTTTCAACTGAAGGCAGACACAAGGAGTAGGTGAACTGCCAGATAAAGATAATAAACAGTAATTTGCCAATTTGGGGTTCTTTCCAGCAAATTTTTCTGATATTTATCTAGGTATCCAGTCTTCATGAACATTTTGAGGATTTAGATTACGAATGGAAGGGAGTTCAGGCATTTTGGACAGAAATATACACTTGCATGAGTCACAATTCTTAGTGAGTATAATAAAGGAGAAAAATAGCATAAAACACATAATGGTACCAAGAATTGAGTTTCACAGAGTCTGGCATTAAGGTAAAAGAAATTAGTAGTTGTTCCCTAAAAGGTTGTTTAAATTGAAGCCAAGTGAATGCATTTCATTTGCTTCACATGGGAACTATCACAAAGCAGTGCAAGTGAGTTGGACCTGCTAAAACCAGAAATCTCTCCCATCTCTCTGGAAAACATTTCCACTTTAAAGTTCTGTCGGTTCAGTTCCCTTCGTGATGGTAATTTTGAACTTAACTATCCATTTAGCAAAGGAGAGGGCAAGCCAGCATTGAAGGATTTGAAATTATGTATTCTGGTCTCATGAAAATTTCATGGTTAAAATAAATAAATAAAAGCTTTCCAGAGTGAAATGCTGTGGTTATCTAAGAGGTCATATCTCTCCCTCACTACTATCCTCACAATAAACAGCTATTGATTAAATTGAGGAGCCACTTGGTCTTTACCACTACAGGTGGGAGGTGTTTTTTGGCCAGGGCTACACTATGGTAGGATATATTTTATGCTTGCCCTTATTTCACCACCCTCCTTTTCTTTTTTTCTTTTTTTCCTTCTTTTTTCCTTTTTTTTTTTTATGTGTTGTTTTGTTTTTTGTGATTTTTTTTTTTAAATCCACGCATCATCAGCTCTATATGTGTTTATTTTTACATATTGTGCAGATTTTTTTGTGGGCAACCATTGTTCACTAGAGACTGAGCATTAAAAAAGGAGGCATATGTATTTATATAAATATATATATAAAGTTATATATATTATATATATATATAAAGTTATATATATATATAAAGTTATATATAATAATCAGCAGATAATTGAAACTGGTTTTCTTAATTCCAGTGTTCAAATTCAGTTTGCTTTAGATACATGGAGTATTTTGACATGGGTTATTTTTAGAGCCATGATACCAGGCCTGGCAGATTAATATTTTGTTTTGGTAAATTTTCTTCCTGTTAATAGCACTTCACCCAGTTAAGAGTTTGTGCCATTGTAATAGATTCAAAAGACAAAAAGAAAGCTATTGATCAAAGAACTCCTGGCAGAGATAAATCCAGCCTTAGAGCTGCATAAACTGGCTTGTGGAATTTAGCTCGGCTATTTATACTGTCCCATCATCCTGTATTTAGAGCTAAGGGCTTGGTGACAGGAGTTGAAAGTCTGTGATCTGCTTTAGCTTGGAGGATGAGATGTGCTAAATGAAACATTAAAGAGTTTTTCTGTGCTTTGTTCTGTCCTAATGCAAGTTGTCAGGGGCTTTTTGTTGTCTGGGGTTTTTTGCTGGAAAAAGAATAAATTTATTTTATCATAAACTCAGTCATTTGTGAATACTTTAACTAGAGCAAATATCTTCTGCAGTTAGGTTAAAAATAGCATGTCCTAGGGACAGAGGAAGCAGCTGTGTTAAAGTATCTGCCTATTGCTACATTTTCAGGATTTCTATTAATGATACAAAGTCAGTTGAAATGACATCCATTACGTATTTGTCCAAACAAGTGGAGAAGAAAAATAAACAATGTGGTGGTAGAGAATCCATTAGAATTGTGTATCTCTGCCTGTCTTCCCTAATCAGAGGAGTTGATACCTATATTCTACCTACAGTTACTTCTGTAACACTGAAAAGCACTACGACAGTGAGGTTTGCCTGCCTAATATAATTACTCATCTTTACTGTTTTGTAATTAAAATAAGATAAAGATATTAAATAAGATATTATTATTTATTTATAATAAATAAGATATTATTATTTATTAAATAATAAATAATAATGTAATTAAAATAAGATAAAGATGCAGATAAAATTTGCATGCTCTGAAGGATACATAAAAGTTTTTAGAATGATCCTTTCTGCATGAAAAGAAGCAAAACTGGACTTCTATTGAGTAGATAACTTCATTCATTTAAGAACAATAAATATTTTTGCAATCATGCAGAGAAGTTTTCCCAAAAGGAGATGACTCCTTTGACGTGAAAGTCTTTATTAATGTTTATGCTGTTAGATTCAGCACGTGCTACTCTACCACTGTCGCTGTAGAACACGAAAGCAGGACATGGACTCTGTTTCAGAAGGCTATGAGACTTGAAGTTTGTGTTTATTACATCAAGACCTGCTCTTTATAGATTTTGCCAAGGAGCCCACCTAAGAGGTGGGACATTGGTCACACCAAGGGACCATCAAGCAAATTCCCTCCTCTGGGAAAGAATGCAGAAAAACAAGATAGCTTACAATAACATGCTCTTGTTTACAACAGGTGTTCTGGGAAAAGAATTTCCTCAGACCAAAACATGGCAGGCACAAACTGTGGCTACATACCACGCCATAGGTTACAGTTTTTCCTCCATGGATTTTTGTTTACAGTTACTGTCAGCATACAATTTGAGTCAGGACTGTACATTAAGGTACTAGAAACAGATATAGATAGCATGTGGTAATCCTGTTCCATACCTTGTTAGTACTTTTGTCCTCTTGTGTCTTGTGTTAACCTTTGTTTTCCAGGTATCTTGTAAATTCCTTTCTGTACAGGTCCATTACAACACAAATTAAAAATGGCAGTTACAAAATACTGTATTTTACCATTACAGTTCATTAGTATTTTAATGATTACTAGGAGTGCAAGTGTCTCCAGTGTTAGTAAACTTTTGCTTGTCTCTTGTAGTTTTGGATATGGCTCGACACGTTCCCCTGTACCGAGCTCTGCTGGAATTGCTCCGGGCTATTGCCTCCTGCACATCCATGGTGCCCTTACTGCTTCCTCTGTCAGGGGAAAGTAGTGAAGAGGAGGAGGAGCAGTTGGAGTCACAAGCTTCTGTGGGGACCTTGTTGGCTAAAATGAAGACCTGTGTAGATACCTATACCAACCGACTGAGGTAAGCACTTTGCTCAGCCCTGCCCTTCATTTAAACTTTGTGCTTTAGGAATGCTGCTCCCTAATTTAGTGCTCCCACTGAGATGCTCCAAACCACACTGCCCATTGCTGGCTCCTACCTTCCCCTCTCCCTGTGGTGGGCTGGAGGGGAGAATTGGAGGCACAAAATTAAAAAAAAAAGGTAAAAATCCCAGGTTGAGATAAGAATAATTTACTGGAAGCAGCAATGATGTAAGAGAACAAGCAGCAACAATATTATTAACAAAAGAGTACTAAAGAGAGTGTGGTTCCCATGCAGAAATGCTCACCACGGGGCTCAACCCAACAGCAGCTACACCACCCTGACCCCTCCCTCCAGCTCAGAACAAGCATTATCCAGCTGCTTTTTCCACTGTGGAACTGACACCACCCAGCTGCTCCATCCACCACACTTACTTGACCAGAAGGAACCCCTTCTTCCCAGAGGAGAGTCCTTTTCCCCTGTCCCAGCAATGGTCTGTGGTGGTATAGAATAACCTCTGTGTCCTGGCCATGCCCTCTCCTGGATACTGCAAGAATTAGCCCTGTTGTGGCTGGAGCAGGACATGTGCTTTTACTCATTATGAATATAGAAGTGAAAGAAGATGGAGTTCTGTATAGTTCTCTGAATGGATGCTGCTGTCCAGAGTGAGAATATAGCATCTGTTTGATCTAGAGTTGTATTTGTATGTGTCTGTCTGGTTTACTGTACTGTTTACAGGGAATGGTTTTGGTATGACAGACATAGGCTGGTAGATTTGCATACTCTTTGTCATTTCATTGATAACTATCAATGTTGCAATGCAGATTTTCATTTCTTTATTTTAATAATTTTCTGCTTCCAGTAATTAGTTGGTTTCTTGATTCTGTTTACTTCCTTCCAATTTAAAGACAGCTCTTAAGAAATAAAAACCTGTTCTCCTCTGCAAAATTTAGTGCTGTCCCTAAGTATATGCTGAAACAGCATGGGAAGAAGGAAAATAAAATAAAATAAAATAAAATAAAATAAAATAAAATAAAATAAAATAAAATAAAATAAAGATGTGTTGAGAATGTTCCTTCTCCCACTATTAACTCAGAATATTTACCAACCATTACCTGAGAGACTTTTTGAGAAGGAATCTCATTATTGGGAACTCTTTCCAGTAGCTCCTGATGAACTGGATTTTGCCCATCAATTTCCCCAATACTTCCTGACTGATACTGCAAGTCTTGCTTATCAAGTGTGTACCTGTACCTGTAGTGGGATTTTTTTTTTTTTTTTTGCTAGTGTAGTGCAAAAGAAACAGAACTGGGAAGGACAAAAACCAGTTCTTTATGTTGGATACCCACCTAAAAAGTTAGCTTGTGCTTGCTAGCAGTATATATATATTTCATAGTATATGTAATTGTCTTAAAATAGGAAAGATATTTGGCTTCCGTGTAATCCATTTCCAATACCTGTGTATGTAATGCTCCACCAGAATCACTGTTTTTTCTTCCCAGTCTGGTCATCCATTAGCCTTGGATTTAATGGCCATGGAAACCTCTATCTTCTCATGTCACTTCCCCAGGCTGAAGCCTAAAAAGTTTCTTTGTGAGAATGGCGTGACTACTGTTCATAAACTCTTTTCAATTTTATAAAGTAAATACAGTATGAGTAGTTCTTCAGTGCCACCTTAGTATCTGGAAGCAAAGAAAAATGTTAGCACCACAATTATTTTAATATTAGATGGATTTGATAAGAATTCTGTGGTTAGTTCTTTGTGCATTATCTGTACAATTTTCTTGTATTACTTTGTTATACAGCAGGAAAGGAAAGCTTGTCTTTTTACTGGATGGTTTAAGCCTAGTGCTGTTTGTCTTTGAAGCAGTGTATGGACAAGGATGAAAACACTAACATCCTGAACAGCCTGGAATCACTGGGGTGGAAGGTTTGAATTCTCAGCATTTTAGTTGAAAGCGTGCCAGAAATTTAAACAAGTATTGGCATGAATTTCTTAAATGGGACAATCAGCTGTTTCTTTTAGGTCAAATTGGCAGAACAACAATCCAAAATTATGGGTTCTAGTTTCAAAGACAAAACATCACATCCTCTGAGCAGCAGACTTGCATGTCTGCCAAGTGTCATCTCCATGTTGGACTGGGAGTGTCCACTTTGATCCAGAATTGGAGTGGAACAGTTTTGGTTTTGGACTTCAGTTAACATTGAATTTCTTTTACTTTCAAAGGCCACAGTATTCTGTTAGAAAATTGGGAAGTTTTTGGGTAATGGAGAAGACATTTAGGGATGAGATGATTTCCCATGACTGTTTGAATGCTAGGGAGTCAAAGCCATCAGTGATTGGAGAGCAGTTGGGCTGGTGTAATGAGTTGCCACGAGGGCTGAGTTTGAGGCAGGAGCTTGCTGTGATGGCAGAACCCTTTGCTGCAGAGAGTTGCTGATGTGTGGCAAAGCAGGCTCACTGGGACCAATGTCTGCTGGATGAGCTTCATGCAAATGGTTATTCTGCCAAAATGAGATGGTGGCTCATTTGTGTGATGTGTTGTCTAGCAAGCTTACCTCTAAAATTCCTAACTATGCTGGAATATAACCAGATGGGCTTGGGGCATTTTCTCTGCTGTGGCTTTTCATTGTCTTCACTGCTATTTTGGAGAACTTCTATGTGAAAGGGTGCATTTTGCAAACAAAAAATATTTTCTTCAGAACTGGGCCCCAAGAATCAAGGCCTAATTTGTTTTAATTTACTTTTCTTCAAAAAACAATTATCACTTCCTTCTGCTGCATGCTGAAGCTCACATTTTGAGTTGATGGTTTTCTGCAGGGAGCAGTCCTGCAGCCTCTGGTTTGGAATGTCTGTAATCTGTCTTCCACTTCATGTCTGTAAATAGTGCTTCAAGCCCCAAGGTGGGATAGGTGGAGCTGTTTGGGAGGAGACCAGCTTTCACCAGTGGTCATTTGCAAAGTCCCAGTCCCTTGCTTGTTTTGCCTGATTTCAGGAGGTTTGTTTAAGAAATTGTGAATTACTGGAAGGAACAAATGTGGACACCATGAGGGCTGTGGTTGCAAACAACCCCAAGACAGTGAGCCCCAGACTAAGAGTGAGCATCATTGTGCTGTGAGCACTGTCCCTGTGCTGCACAGGGGCTGCATGGTTCATTGGCTGTACTCTGAATGCTTTGATAAGGGTATCATTCTGTATCATCACATTTACCTCCAAGTACCAGGCACGGGTGAGTAAGTATTAGTATTGACTTTGAAAATTAAGGTTGCCTTGGGAGTGTATAATTCATTATCCATTTAGCACAGCATAAAGAGAAGGCTGTCATCTTCTAGCACAAGGTAAATTAGTGGCTTAAATTATTAGCATGTACACTGCTGTCTCTTCTGGCAAATATATTAGTGACTGTCATCCCTTTAAATATGGGTTGACATATTCTCTACTTTTTCTTCAGTGGCTGAAAAACTGTATGGGGAAGTTTCTGTGTCTAAATTAAATATTTGGCTCCTCCTCTACTCTGGAAATCCTAACATTTAGATAAAGGTTTTTCCTGCATTAAAGCTCAGGAGTTTGTTAAACTGTTAGCTGTCTGCATACACAAATTCCTGTGCAGGCTGACAGAGTGCAAGGAAGGAGCTGAAGCATCTTACTGGCTTTATGACTTCACTTTTGGTATTTCATCTCCTCCTTCATGGAGTATTGAGAGAGCTGTAAAGTTCCCAGCAACTGCTTCTTCTCTCAAGCTGGGGCCATACTGGTGCCTCTGGGTCACTCATGTGTGACAGCTTGGGGAGAGAATGAATCCAGGCAGCACTGCAGCAGTGGGGATGACAGCAAGAAGGAAGAATGGTATTCTCTCAGCTTTATTTAGTGTGCTTTGCCCACATGATACGTGCTCACAAATGGCAGAGTAGTCACCAGGTTGCTTTTCCCATGTGTGCACAAAGCAATGCCATGTGTTTCAGGTCACACTGAGAAACAGTTGATGGACTGTCATCTTCAGTAAAGCTGTCATTTTGACCTTGGAGGATTCCAGGATTGAATCTGACCATGGAGTTATTTTGTAGGGTCCATAGAGCAGCCACCAGGCTCATGGAGGCCTGCTGACCTTTCTGAGGGACTGGGACCCTCACAATGACTCTGAAATGACTCTGACCTTTGTTTACTTTGTGTGTTCTAAGATTCCCCAGTGCACTGGTGATGTATGAAACCCTCTGAACTTTTTCATGGGCTTTGAATGACACTTTTGTCTCAGCCATTTTATAAGCATACAGTTTAGGGAACAGAATAGGCTTTTAGATTTTCCAGACCAGGATGTTTGTTACATGAGGGAGATGGGTACAGAGACCAGATTCACACCTCCATCTTCCATTCCAGAGCTGTTTTGTGCAAGATTTTTATCTTATAGTGCACCTGTTAGTTTTAATTGCATTATTTAATAGCCATGATAAACATGTTTTAAGGATATGTTTTCAGAAAGGGCTGCTGTGGTCTTCTAATGTAAAAGAAATAAAAAATGAAGTGTAATAGTTCGTGCCTGCAGTGGTGTTCAGTTCTATCTCAGATCACAAAACCCTGTGAGCTTTAAAAATTATCATCAGTGTGAGAGTACATATGGCTGGGGAAACTTTGACAGATTTTCCCATCCAGAGTCTAGGGAATTACTTGATTTTCCATATGCTGATTGTAAATAAACTGAGAAACTATAAAGTACTGTTAAATTTCTCCAAACATTTGTGAATAATGTTAAAGTAGAGAATAAAATAGTGAGGCAGATGCCTAAAAGAGAGCTGGAGAAGGATTTTTTACAAAGGGCATGCAGTGACAGGGCAAGGGGGAATGGTTTCAAATGAAAGAGTAGATTTAGATAAGGTATTAGGAAAAAATTCTTTGCTCTGAGGGTGGTGAGGCAGTGGCACAGGTTGCCCAGAGAAGCTGTGGATGCCCCTTCCCTGGAGGTTCAAGGCCAGGCTGGATGGGGCTCTGAGCAACCTGATCCAGTTTAAGCTGTCCCTCCCATGGCAGGGGGTTGGAATGAGATGATCTTTAAGGTCCCTTCCAACCCAAACCATTCTGTGATCTCACAAACTGTGCAGGATGGATCGCACTAAGTTGTTGTTCTGAATCAAATGAAGGTAGGAAGACAAAATGGGGGAAGAAAAAACTGGATGTCATCATTCATAGGAGTCTTGCACACTATGGCAATATCCGTTGGTTTGTTCCCTAAAAGTGGGAGGTTACCTTTAGCCTAACTAACCATTAAAATATACAAACAATGCTTGTGTGAGGAAGCTAAATGTTGATAAGGCAGTATGTTCAATTCTGGGAATTTGTGTACCAGGTATCTTATCGCCCCTAAGAAACTGACTGAAATCCATGATTAGGCAGAATCAAAGTCAAAAAATGAGACTTGGATGGGGCAGAGGTGTGTGAGTTAGATTTATTCCTGCATTTCACTTCCTAAACTGTTCTTCCACAGGTGTGGCCTGACTCAGAAGTTAGGCAGCTTGATAATGTAGACCCTCAAACAAGCCCCAGGTAACTGCAGTTGTTAGGGTAGAGCTGTTCTGCAAACACATGATTTCAAGAGTCTGTTCTGAGGAGGGACAGGGCAGGGGTTTTCTGTTGTGCTCATGATTGCAGTGGACAGAATCTCCTCTCCCTGGTGGCACAGGAGATGTTAGGAGAATACATTCTCTTTTGACAGTTCAAAAGTGCTAAAGTGTAACTGTTGTGGACAGCAGGGAGAACAAGAGGAAATTATATTATTGGTACTCAAAGTTTGCATTTGAGTAGATGTCTCCTTTCCCTGCTGCTTCGCCTACATACATTCCTTGTCTGCAGAGGCAGTTGCTGTCAGTAACTCACTGTATCTGTAGGAGTTTTTAAGCATGTGGTGAAGCATTTTGCTTAATGAGGCCATCACCTTGATTTTTTTGATTCTAAGACTAAGCAGAAGGAAGAAAACCAAACAAGTAGTCTAAATTGTAAAAGCAAATGGATGACAAAAGAACCACAAGAACACTGTTTTGAAAATTCATTTCTAAGAGTTAATCTTACTTTGGTACCTTCACCAAGCACATTTTTATTGTTTTTCACACATCTTTCTCTTGCATAATGCCCACTGACATTTTACTTCAGCCAGAATTTCTCCAAGGGTTTTGTAGCAAATAGCTTAAGGCTCTGCATCAATAGCAGGCAGATCTAAATCTGTATACCTTTCTAGGGACTGGTAGCTGCTAGCATGTGCATGATGTTAAAACAGGTTATCACTGAGGTTTAGTAGCTTTGAATATATATTTCTGAAGGTGCTTAGTAGGTTATTTTAAAAAGATTGGCCTAGCTTTCCACAAGGAAAAATGCAGTAGTAAGGACTGGAAAATATGAATGAGAAATGCAGCTGCTGCTTTTTTGTCAGTGTTCCTCAAATACTGGGGCTGGCTGTGATGCTTCTGATTCCTCCTAACTTTGAGGGTCTGAAAGCTCAGAATAGCTTGAAATCAGCCATGGGCTGACATCCTTTTGGATTAAATCTGGAGCAGGGAAAATGGACCGTGCTACAGTAATGTATTTTGTTATTAATGCTCTCTAGGGATATTCTCATTTGATTAGGTACAGTTCAGAGACCATATTCAGTACTACTGTAATCACCTCTACTGAATAGTTTAGAGAGTCATTCATTATGCACAATTCCAGTCTAGATTAAAACACAGAAATGTTACAGTTGGTAAAATATGTTTGCTATATCAAAACATTAAATTGCTGTTTTTATTCATGTAGATAGTTTCTTGGTTTGCCAGTGAGAAAGAGGAAACCAAATCATCTTGGCTGTTGAACTTGGCTGTTTGGGTCTCAAACAAGTGCTGTTGAAACAGAAATGTATAGAAATTGTTGTAAAATAATTTGCTTGCTGTTAGCATTAAAATCTCCCAAGTTTTGCAGGATGACAGTGTGAATTTATGCTAGCTCTTAAAACATAGAAGCTTTTAAATACACACATTTAGGTTACATTAGTATCAAATACCCTTGTCCTCATTTCAGCAGTTGACTATCTATGCTAGTAAGGACTGGATTGTCGCAATCTAAAGATGTAAATGTGTCTTAGGTTACTATGCAACTAGCTTCTCTATCAAATAACAGTGTTAGTATATGCACTGCATTTTCAAATACTTAGAAAAATCTGAGTTGTTTAAATTGACATTTTGATTTGCAATACTTTGATTATAAACATCCAATGTAACCTAGATGCTTTTTATATTTTAAGGCTTTTAAAAGTATGTTACATTAAAACTCTTTATTGAAATAAAAGCTCTACATTTCTGTAGCCTAGAAGGGAACTACAGAGAGACACAAAATGCATGTTTGACCCACAGTCCTGTGGTGCCTGGGTTGATGTTCATCTACCTGGTGTGAATTTTTACTGGTGGTTTCCTAGAGTTTTACCATTAGTGTATTTTCAGTAATTGCTAGTGTATTGTATAGCAGGAAGGAGCACTTCATCACCTGTTCAGGACTTAGTTTTGCACAAGGATCTGCAAGGATGAAATGCATATTCACAACATGATCTTTGTTAGATTGATTTTGTAAGGTTTTCTAATCCTATGTGAAGGTGTGCAGACATCAGCTCAGCCTGCAGGGTAACAATCAGGAGGCCTGAAATGTCAAAGCAGAAACTGCTGTACTGGGATCGCTGGGTTTGTGTTCATATTTTCACTGCTCATACCAGCTGTACACCTGCTTGTCAATTCAAGGCAGCACGTTCAGCGTTGGAACTGCTGGTTGCCTCATTCAGTGATGAACCTGGAGGTGCAGAGACACATTCCATTTCAGAAGGCTTGGTTTAGTCTCCATCCTTTACCTTTGGTATTTTCCCCTGTTGACAGATGCACTGGATACTGTATGTCTGGTTGGAAGATATTCCCTCATGTTATATCCCATTTCTTTGCCCCGTACAGGTCTAAAAAAGACAAAGCTAAAGCAGGAGTGAAGCCAGATACTTCTGACCAAGAGCCGGAGGGCCTGACCCTGCTGGTGCCAGACATCCAAAAGACGGCAGAGATCGTTTATGCTGCCACCACCAGTCTGCGCCAGGCAAACCAAGGTGAAACACAAACACTTCCATACCCCCTGCTGCTGTTCATCTGTAAGACAGCCATTTGCAGATAACTTACACATCAGCTTAAAGCGAGACAAAACACTTCCCTCCTGTCCCCAGCTGCTGACTGCATTTTCAAAGGTGGTTGGAACCTTGTGGTAGTTTTAAATGTTTTGATCAGGAAACAGAATAATTCAAGTAAGTTACAGTACACCTGACAGCTTCCAGCACGGTTATGTAGCACCTTTTTATTATTACTTTGCTTGACAGAAGACAATATACAGGACCTTTAGTAATAAACTTTTTTTGTTAAAACTAAATCTGATTAATTGGATTAACTATTAAGTAGATGAATGCAGAACAAAAATCTGAAACATGAGCTGACTTGCAGATGTTCAAAAGACCATCTGGTTGTCTAGTAATAAAAACTAAAGATAAAGTAGCTGAATCAGGGGAGTGCATTTTATAAAGGCATGTATAATCAGCTCCTAATTTTGGAGTGTCCAGGAATGCATGTGGGAATAGCCATCCACACAAACTTCCTGTTTGAAATTAAAAAAAGAGAAAAGAAACAATAAAAAGAGATAGAATAAAAGAATATTCAAAGAAGGAGCAGCAGTCAATTATTTCTAAGCTGAGATTATGATCTTTATTTACTCCAAGCTGTTCAGATAATGATACACAGTAGTGAGAAAAAGAGATTTGTATATCCTAAGTGATGCCCAGTTTTGAGATTTCTCTGCAAAAGAATGTAACCATAAAATGTCAACACTTGCTGTGCTTTTCTTGGAATTCTGTAGTTAACTACAAATAATCACATTTTACACAACAGAAAAGAAGATGGCTGAATACTCCAAAAAGGCTGCTGTGAAGCCCAAGCCTTTGTCTGTTTTACGATCCCTTGAAGAGAAGTATGTGGCTGTCATGAAAAAGCTCCAGTTTGGTAGGTTGAGAAGTGTGAATGTGTGTGTTTTAGAAAGCAGACACTGAAATTGTGTGTTCTGTTGAACAGAATCCTTTATTATTTTTAAAGTTAACAACTGTCTTACATACGTGACCACTGATAATTTTCACATGAGGAAAATTGTACATCTGTGGTTTCAGGTTACCAACTGATGCAGTCTTTGAACTAACAAGAAATGTTTTAAGCATGCACTAGGGTACTTCAAGGGACCAGATGAATTCAATGATGTGATGGTGTTTATGTTTTCATTACAGTAATGATTTTTTGTGAGTCTTTCAGTTCTCAAATTACATTGAAATGTTTGATTTTTAATGCTCATATATGAGCTTTATATATATATATATATATAAAGCTCATATATGTTGTCTTTTAAATAGAAAATAATTCAAATCAAAATGTGTTTTTTAAATGAAACTGCAATAAATTTGATTATGTCCTTTCATGAAGTGCAATATATTGCATTTGGAAAATGTGATGGGAATTGGTCCTTACTTTGGCCATAAAAGGAATATGTTACAAAAAAAATAATAAAGAATTAATAGTATCTTATCCAAAAAAGAGCTATAAAATTATTGCAAAAACATGCTCACTGAGTATTTTTTGAGTTGTGGTGACCGCATTTGCAGTCACATTTCTTTGTTGTATCTGTAAGAGGTTTTCCTCGCAAATGTTTGTGGAGTGTATGCCAAGAGTAGGAGTTAGGAAGGTTTGTAGGAAGTGGGAGCTTTTCCCTCTGGCATCTGTGCTGCATATTTTCTGTAGCAAGTGATTAAAGAAAACCAGCTCCACTGTAGTTTTTCATGGTTCTTCAATAACATTGCCACCAGCATGCGAGTAAATACCGCTGGCACTTGGCTTTGCACAGGTTCCATTATTGGCATTATTATGTATTTGTAAGTAAGATTGGAATATGATCCAATCATAATCATGGTTGGGAATAGCTGGTAGCTTTCCAGATTGGGGGTGGTGTATACTTGAGAAGTTGCATATGAGAGTTTGTAAATTACCTGCAGAAATCGTTTCAGCCCAGCACAGTTAATGCTTTGGTTTCTATGATCACTGTTAACTCACAAAACACATACTTTTTTGCATTACTGTTAGCAAGTTAAACTTTCCTGATTGTAACGCTCATAATCTTTATCCAAGACTAATCCACTATAAACTCCCCTCCTTTCCTGACGCACTAAAATTTTTTTCTCTTCTAGATACATTCGAAATGGTTTCCGAAGATGACGACGGCAAGTTGGTTTTTAAAGTCAATTACCACTACATGTCTCAGGTGAAAAACGCCAGCGACGCCAACAGCGCGGCCAGGGCCCGACGTCTGGCTCAGGAAGCCGTGACTCTCTCAACCTCCCTGCCTCTCTCCTCCTCGTCCAGCGTCTTTGTGCGCTGTGATGAGGAGCGCCTCGACATAATGAAGGTAAAGGAGCAAAGCTGGGTTTGGTTCTCTCTACAGCTTGGCATAAAAGTGTTCAGGATAGGTGCTTGAAATCTTAGGAGAAACCAGAAATGTTTCACATCCACTTTAATTGCTGTCCAGGCATTAATGTAAGTGGTACTATTTGAGTCTGAGTCTGGTTTCTCAGCGACTTGGCAGGGGCAGGGAGAGCCCATCTGCCCCAGGAGCTGGGGCCAGAGCTTTGTTGGCCAAAAAGTCTTCACAGAACAGGATTCATTGTTTTTCAGCTATTCCAAAGGGAAAAGTTTAGTGCTGTTGCTCCATTATGGTCCAAACATATCCTTGCATGTGACCATTGAAGTGGCAGGCAGTAGGTGGGGAGAACTTCACTGAGTGCCTCTGGACCTGTATTTTGAAGAAAACATTCTATTAATAGCATCCAATAGGAAAGAGTTTGAGCTCCTTCTGCCTTGCTTTCCATTTGTAATCTGGAGAAATGAGTGTTCATAGAGGGCTTTGCTTACCCACAGCATCAGAATGAGCAGACTGACATCTGTGTATGATTATGAGGTCCAGTAATAATTCCTGCTACACAGCAGGTGGAAATAAAATGCTTCATATAACTTACAAAATCTCAACTGTGTGACAGATACAAGGGTGGGGATTTTAAATGTTCTTCTTTTTTTTCTATTTTAACACTGCTAGGTTCTCATTACTGGTCCTGCAGACACCCCGTACGCAAATGGGTGCTTTGAATTTGATGTATATTTCCCACAAGACTATCCGAATTCCCCTCCTCTTGTGAATCTGGAAACAACTGGAGGCCACAGCGTCAGATTTAATCCAAACCTCTACAATGATGGCAAGGTAGGTCAGCTGGGATCCTGTGTTAGATGTTACTAGGAAGTGAAACAGCTGAAAGTTTTTTTCTGTTGTGATCAAATTATGGATCAGCCACTCCCAGTGTACAGGAGGAAGCTCTTTGGTTAATACCGGTCTTCAGACCAAAATGAAGAGGGATTTGCCAGTTTCAAGTGGAAATTACCTCCTTTCTAAATAGCCTTGCAGATTTTTGGAGATCCAGCCTTTATAAGCTGGACTGGAATAAAAAAGCAAGTGCTTTTGACTGAGAAAATTGTTCTTTTCCCACATTTTTTGCTAAGTGAACCAGTCAGAAATCTGTTTTGGCTAGCTGAAATACCCTTTCATTGGACAAAGTATGCTTCATATCAGCTGCAGCTGAAGGTTTGCTGGTTGCTTTGTCTCTTTTTCTGCATTCACTTTCTATTAATGTGGACACAGAATATAATTCCTAGTGAAGACTTTATCTCCATTTTTCTTTGTCTAGTTTTAATTCTTGGAAAATACTTGCCTCTAAGTTTCTTCTGCCTGTTTTGTCTCTTTCTCTGTCTTGAATTGTTCCATTTCACAGTAAGATTTACAAATACCATAAACTTCCCTAAAGTTGAGATCAGTCACAAAAGTTAAGGAATAATTCCAATTTCTTGATAGTCTGTGTGTCAGAAACCACCTTTTACATGCTTAAGCAGAATGACTGTCTTTAAAATGCACAATTACAAGTTTTATAACAGTATCTAAAGCAGAGAATAGAGAATCAGACAATACTCATAATTCAGTTTTTTTGAGCCACTAGAATCCATAGGTTTCCCATGAGGAAAAGTAATCTGCCTTGTCCTGTTTGTTTATTAGCATGCTGTTCTTGCTTATCCACATTATTTTTCTCTGTTTTCCTTTCAAAGTAGTCTCATGGTCTTAAGCTGCACCAGAGAAGCTGTAGGTTGGACATTAGAGGAATTTGGCCACAGAAGGGATTATTAAAGATGGGAATGGGCTGCCCAGGGAGTGGGTGGAGTCACCAACCAACCCTGGAGGTGTTTAAAGGAAAGTCTGAACATGGCACTCAGTGCCAGTCTGCTTTACATGGTGGTGTTCCATTCACAGGTTAGTGATCTCTGAGGTCTTTTCTAACCTCATTGATTCTGTGATAGGAAACAAATTTATCTTTTAGAATGCTGTTGTAAAAAAGGTTGTCAAAAAAATTAATGTAATGTCAACATTCTGTTCTGTCCAAGCAGAACAATTTTGTCATAATATTTGTCTGTGGTATTAATAATGTCACCTTTTCAGGTGTGCTTAAGCATACTTAACACATGGCATGGGAGGCCAGAAGAGAAATGGAATCCACAAACATCAAGTTTTTTGCAGGTGAGCAATTTCTTCTTTCTCTTCCAATGTCATTTAGGAGTAGTAAGTTGTCTCTTGGTCCCTAAGGATTCCTTTTCTAGAACATTTAAACCAGAATAATCTTCAAATGAGCATAAATAAGACAAAAGTCCAGAAAATGTCCTTGGAACTCTAGGAGAGGAACACTGCTGGGGAGACAAGTTCTTCAAAATGCTCTCTCTAATGAGTATTTCTGTTTGTCTGGTCGTGAAGAGCAGCTGTTCATGTGGGCAGCTCATTCCTGCACCGGCTCCGCTCAGATGATTTCAAATACTTTTATTTTCAAAAAGAAAAAAAAAAGGACTGGGAGATGACATGATCTCATGGATTTATCACAAGCTTTTTATGGTGAAGACAAAAGAGAGAGGTGAGAAAGTGAAGTACACTAGTGCAGACTGTAGCCTTCCTCTCCTAAGTGTGCAGGTGAGTGGAGGAATAAAGATGAAGGGAATGGAAGTGCAGCTATGCTGTGTTCAATAACAATTAGTGGTACATTAGAGCAGAATTTATTAGGGCATGCAGTCCTTATAATTTTCAGCTTTATTTCACAGACATGCACTGACTTACAAGCGAAGACATTAAGTAGAAGTAAAGCCTGCAATAGCTTCTTTCCTGTGGCAGTTACTGAATTTATTCTGAGTTTGGAGTAATTATTATGTAGCACAAGGTACAATTTCTGTTCCAAATCCTAGAAGACTGCACAGCTTCAGCATAATAAAATTACTGCCTTCAGCAGAACAGATTTCAGCTTGTTCAGGACTTGGCCTTGGAGAGCAGATTTATCAGTCTCCTAAAAGTTCAAGAATGGTCTGTTCCAGTGTGTGGAAGTCAGGCAAATGAGGCAGAAGGCCAGCATGGGTAAACAAGAACTCTTGCCTAAGCTCGGCTGCAAAAAGAAGCAAGAAAAGGGGGAAGGAGGGGATGGGTTACTTGTGCAAAATAGGGGGACTGTGACCAAACATGCAGGAGGGAAATAAGGGAAACGAAAGCTTGGATGGCACTGAAAATGCTGAGGGTTCTAAAGATGAACATGAAGAGCTTTTCGTAAGTATGCTGGCAGCCAAAGAACACATTTTCCTTAGGCTTTCCAGCTGCTCAGTGGGGCAGGAAACCTATTGACATGGGCATGGAAGAGGCAGAGGTCATCTCTGCCTCACTCTTAGGGGTAAGACTTGCTTTCCCCTGTCCCTGAGCCCTCACAGGGAGGTCTGTGAGGATGAGGAGTTACCTGCAGTAGAGGAAACAGTACTGAAGCTGCTTGGACTCACAAAGCCCATGAATCCAGGGGAGCTGAGGGAGCCAGCTGATATCACTGCAAAGCCATTAGTGCTCATCTTGGAAAGGCAGAACAATCAAGGGAACTTCCTGGCAAATCTCACACTCAGCTTCAAGATAAGCAAGAGAGAGGATCACGTAGGATAGGTATCCAACACTTAATGAGTGCAAGTCCCCCAAGATCCAAATTCTTAATCAAGAGATGGACTGTGGTTTTGGACTTGAACTGTAAAATCAGTGTAGAAAGGTACGAGTATTTAGGAAGTCTTATTTTCACTAAGGTCCCTTTTCTTACATTAAAATATTAGATTTGATTGTTAAAAATCACATGCAACATAGAAGTTTATAATTTAAAACTTCTTTTCAGTGTTTCAGTTTAAGAATAATAAGAAGACTGTTGGAAAAAGTCCTGTCCCCATCATATTGGGAGAAAAACACTTTACAACTATTAAATGGAAAACAGCTGTAGGACTAAATAAATTGCTTGGAAAGAATTAGGCAGTACATGTTTTTTCTGGCTCAGAGATTGAACTATTGTGAGACCACCCAAAATACTTCAGAAATTAATTTTTATTACCCAGCAAAACTGGAAGATCGTAGAGTGTAGAGTTTCTCATTACAATTATAATTCCAAGTATCAACTGCTTATTCAGGCCCAGAAAGTACCATGCTGCTGTGTCAAATTTCTCTGCCATAGCTACTTAAAAAAGTATAGGTCTCTAAAATACAAAATTTTTAAAAAGCAGAAGTGTATTCTTCCAGAGACGTGTAAAAGCCACAGAGATCATCAAAACATCTTTCAAAATACCCAAAGCCTTGGCCCTGAAGTCACTTTACCTTGACTTAGCACATTTGCATAAATATTCTGCCTTTTTTGGTATCTGTGTGGCCATTTGCTTGATGAAACCTGATTTGTGAGGCACATTCTGTGTGTTTTTATGCATTTACCTACATTTTAAGGTTTAACACGAAATAACTATGGCTGCTTCTAGTTGAGTGCAGGGCAGGTACAGGAGACTGTGATGGTGCACATGGTGCCAGCAGCTACCTGGAGCACCTACCTGAGAAACAGAAAAACTTTTGGTTCATTTTCCTTCTCAGCCCAGCAAGGGATGCTGGTTCACATCTCCCACTGCATAGCTACATGTCCAGTCCATCAGGATGAAGTCTTGGCTGTCCTAGACTGCCTGTCTGGGCTGTAATGAAAGCACAGCCACTACACAAGGGCAGTGCCAGGGCACCTAAAGGAGTGAGGGTGTGTTCCTGTGAGGTGCTGGTGGGACTGAGGGTAACCTGTGTCATTCAGCTGGCCCTTGGACTGCTGCTTTGATAGGAGTTACTGATCTGGCATTGTGTCTGTGGAGTGAGGAACCCATCACAGAGAGGGTGGGAAGCTGGAACACTTCTGTGCTGGCTTTGCTACAGGAGAAACTCCAGGAGAATGCCACACTTGAGCACAAGCACAGCTGTGGGTGTCAGGGCACTGCCTGCGAAAGAGTCAGAGTTTGGATTGCTGCTGGCATGGCATCTGTCTGATGTGAGCTCTACATTCTGCATCCACCAAGATAAGGGAGGGCTCTTGTCGTCCATATCCAAATTCACAAAAATTAGGCTGCTAAATCAGGGAATATTTCAAAGCTCTAAGTTGTACCTAGGTTGGGAGGAGAGTCAGTTCCGAAAACAGCTGCCCTGACGTGTTTATCTGCACCTAAGTATGCTCAGTGCTGGAAATGCCCTTCCTAGGTCTGTATCATCAGCTTTTCACTAATCGAGGAAATATAAGTGTTCAAATCACCTTGGTTGAATTGTTTACAGTTGTGGAAGTTTGTGTCACAGAACTGTAATCCCTAAAATTGTTGCTGGTGGACTTGATCCTAAGTACATAAGAAAAACTTGCCCTTCCTTTAGTAAAAAAACCAAGTTGACAGGGACAACCTTTTAATACTGGAAAAACTAGCAAGCTATCAATATACAGTACATCTGCATTTGGATACCTAAGAGCCCTGTGTATCTGTTTAATTATTTGGGTTTTATTAAAGATATAGATAAAGATATAGTTAAATGCCTTGAATTTATGTAAGCATCTATTCACATGTGTGCTGGATAGTAAAAATGAAAGGAGGAAGATTGTTATTTCCTAATTACTGAATAGTTGGTGCTTTGTTCATATAGTGTTGAAAACATTTTTTCCCTTAAGAAAAATACTGAGATTTTGTTTTATTGGCATATGACACAGTATTGTTTGTAAAATCTGAAACTAAAGGGCTAAGAACATTCATTTGAAAGAAAAAATGGGAGACGATGTGGATCAGGATTAATTTCAGTGGTTCACGTGGCATTTTACCTCTTTTGTTTCTTTTCCATCTAGTTCAGAATTAGAAGAATTAGTAAGCTCAGCCACAGGGAAAAAATCAAAATAGTTGACCGAGGACTTGACAAATACACTTTCTTTCACAAAAGGGCGCAATCAGACATCTCTTCCTTTAAATACTTTCTTTTCCTTACATCTGTATGTTTGTTTTGCAGGGTTTTAAGTTACATTTGTTGTTTTCTCAGTGTTTGAGCTAAATAGACAGCCACAGGACTCGGTGGTTTTTGTGTGTAGTGACAGTCTAGGTTTGAAGCGTGGATGTTCCCTGCTTGCACGTAGCCTGCATCACAAATGGAAGTACTTTGCCATAGAAGTGGTTTTACTTGTAAGGTGAGCAGAGCTGTGTGTATTTGTAAGAATACATTGGTAGCATGATTTGAATATTTGGTTTCTTCTCTTACCAGGTGTTAGTGTCTGTCCAGTCCCTGATACTGGTGGCAGAACCTTACTTCAATGAGCCAGGTTACGAACGATCGCGAGGTACCCCGAGTGGCACCCAGAGCTCCAGAGAGTATGATGGGAATATCCGACAGGCAACAGTCAAGTGGGCAATGCTTGAACAGATGAGAAATCCATCACCATGTTTTAAGGAGGTAGGTTTTGTGAAAGGCAGTATTTCTCTTTTTTGGGCAGTAAGAATAATGCAAATATTTGGTAAGAGCATGCACGAGATGTCTGTTTTAACCTGAGGCAACTGACTCAAGAGACTGTCTTGTTCCGAAGTGGATAAGGATGCACCAAACTTCACAGATTCTTCTCTGGGAAACAGGAATGCAAGCAAAGTGGGACTGACCTAAACGGGATCTTGGTGCACAGTTGGATAAAGCATGGTTCAGTCAGCTCAGCTCACTCTTCCTGTTGAGCAGGACCTTTCACGTGGCCTGTAACAGCTGCTGGTCAGCCCTACAGAGGGGCACTCCATGCTCCATACTCTGCATAAGTAACAGGCAGTATTTTCCAAGGATCAGGAATTTGAAGCAAATACTAAGAAACACTTTAGATAATGCAAATTGGAAAAACACCTTAAAAGAAATTTCACAAAGCATCTGCACGGGAAACCTGTGCCTTTGAAAACAACTGTCTTGATGCTGCTAAAAGCAGTGCTAACCTTCATGCATTCATACTGTCTTAAAAAAAATCGTTGTAATAAATCAAATTGCTTAATTTGTTTACATTCCTGAAAATAGGCTAAAGCTCACCTGTAGCATCATAGAAGAATTTAATTATTAGGGACTTCTCTCAGTGTCTGTAGTCAAATTCCTTTCCCAAAGCAGATGAGTCAGATCTCAGGGGCTTGAACACATAGAGCAAAGAGTTCAAGGAAAAACACTTAAGAGAATCTGTATGGATATTAATGAAAAATGTTTGGTCAACCATGAGTCATCTCACAGTATTACCAGCAAATATTTCCAGAAAAACACTGAACTACTGCAGCCGTTGCCAGTGTTGAAGCGTGGAACCATCTGTCAGTATCACCTCTGCTTTCAATTTTCAATTGTCTGCATAATAAAATGTTGAAAAAGCCTAATTATTTTAGGATTATGCACATTGCTGGGTGTGGCATCTGAGATGTTGATCTCCCATCCCTTCCTTGATGTCATAAAAAACATCCTTTGGAATGCAAAACCTTTTTTCATTAAAATTACTGTGTCTTGTGGAATAAGAAAACATTGATAATTTACCTGCACTACAAGTGTTAGATAATTTTATCCACATGCAGGTGAAAAAGGATGTGCAGTGTATGTAGGGGTGTTGAATTAATGAAGTAAAACCTGGTGGTGGTTCAGAATTATCTCTTAAATGTTCTACTCAATAAATAGAAGACCATCACAAAGATAATATCCGGACACATAATCCAGTAAATTCTGCTAATAGGTCTTTTTCTGCTAGCTCATGTCATGGGTTCACTTTGGCAAAAGGTGTTCTCAAATCACAGTAAGATTAAATTAATTGAACATATAAGAAAGCAGTGGGCTCCCTGACAATAATGCTCCACATTTCTTCTCACATACACAGAAGTGAAGGATATCCAGTACCACACCATTTGGTAACTGAGTCCCAGCTTATTGTTACTGCACTTTCCTTTAAGAGTCTCAGTCATCGTGTGCTTACTCTGCAGCTCAGCTTTCACACTGCTGGTAGGAAAAAGGCAGCTTTGGAGCAATGCTAGATTCCATCTGCAGCCCCATCCAAATGGAAATGCATCTCTTGGATTATCTGAGCACTTCTTGGCAGATTCCCTTTTTGTTCAGACCTCTAGGTGTTTTTAGGGTTATCTGAGAAACCTTAACAGTGATGAGCAGTTCAGTAACACAAATGCAAACTCATGCTGAAGACTGAGGTCTAAGGACGTAGATCCTGAGATCTGTTGTCTTCAAAAATCTGAGCTGTCTTGTCTTCAGTGTCTTAAATGATGGGTAGGCTTGGGAGATCTAAACTGCCAGCCTTTGGGAGTTTTTCCAAGCTCCATTATGGATTTAAGGAATGTATCCAGAACTGAAGTCAGTTATGGTTTCAATATGCAGTTTCTTTTTAGACAGATAGCTATTTTCTCTAACCTCTAAAGGGAAAATTTTTTTTCCCATTATGTTGCAATATGGCCAAGAACTCTGAGTGCTCAATAAAATTTCTTTGGTTTTATTGTTTCTTTCACCATTCAGAGTTTTAGAAAACTGTTTAAGGCAAAGCCAACACCAAGTAGAGTTTCACAACTTTGTATGAGTGTTGGTTGGTTGGATTTTTAAACTCAAATATGTACTTCAATACCAAAATTACTCCTCAATCAAATACTGGCTCCCATCCAAACTGGGCAGCTCAACTACCATGGCCTGAGAATTCCAGTGTCCCCAGATGTGCTGCCTCTGCCTAGAGCAAAGTGGTTGCATCCCCTCTGAAGCAGCTGCTATGATCCTGCTCTCTGCAGAAGCGCCTGATGTTCCTGTGCTCGTACTGCCAACAATGTTCCTGCTCATCTGGTTTCTGTTGGGGCAGCCCATGCTCAGTGACAGGGGAGGACGTGGTGGTGCTTCTGCCTGCTCTGTGCTTCTCTAGCAAAACAGGGCAGGGAAAGAAACTGTGAAAGCCTCAGCACCATCTCTGTGTAACTCTGCTCCCATGCCAGCTTCGTGCCTGCCTAGCACATCCAGCTTTGAACTGCAGAGTGTGAGCAGCTCTGCTCTCCCTTGTGCTTTTGCTCGCTGTGTTTCTGGCACTGCTTTACCCTGCACCCAGCTAACACAAGTGACTGCTGAAATGGCAGGCTGCACTCAAACAGTGGATCCCTACAGACTGGAAGAGATACCCAGACCAACAAACTCCCCAAAACAGCATCAGCTGAATTCAGAACAGGTTCCTCAGGGCTTTTTCCAGTTGGATTTTGGAAACCTCTGAGGACAGAAATTCCAATTTTATCTCCAACCTAGTTCAATTCTGAATTACTTTCATACTGATTTTTTTTTTCCTTATATTCAATCAGACCCACAGAGGTCTTGCAAATTTGGTATTGTTAAAGTATATGGTTCTTCCATCCATGTTACATTGGTAATGTTTTCTTGCAGGTCATCCACAAACACTTCTACTTGAAAAGAGTGGAGATCATGGCTCAGTGTGAGGAGTGGATAGCAGACATACAGCAGTACAGCAGTGACAAACGAGTGGGCAGGACCATGTCCCATCATGCAGCAGCTCTGAAGGTGAGATGTTTATAACAAATCTAAGTTTCTCAGTTGTCAAGAGATGAAATGTGTGTGCATTCCACTTCCTCAGTATTTTTACTACAAGTTGGATTTTCCTGCCTATTTTTTTCTCTGAATATTTGTATAGTCTACAATGACCCTGAGATGAGTTCAGTTGGTTGGAGCACGGTGCTCACAACACCAAGGTTGTGGGTTTGATCCCCTATGGGCCATTCACTTCAGAGTTGGACTTGATGATCCTTGTGGGTCCCTTCCAATGCAGAATATTCTGTGATAATAGCTTTTTTGGTTCACTCTGAGGGTGGGTGGGGGTAAATGATAAGTTGTATTACAGCCAATTCCTTGCCAGAAAACAAGACCTTAGAGTAGACAAGCAGTTAATAAACTGTGGTCTGCTACCAACAGTTTTACCCTGTGTTAACTGTAATCAAATTCTCACTATTATAAATATTTCCTGCCTTCCTAGCCAAGTATTAGTATTTGTGTATTTTGTGACCACACAGACAACAAGTCTATATTGTTTTTAATATTTGAGGTTTTATTTCCCCTGAGCAGCAAACCGCTAATTTTTGAAGGCTTCTTCTTTCTATTGCCAGACTTGCATTCTTTCAGTGTGACTGGTCTTCAAAATGAAGTTATTGTGATCAGGTGTCACAGATGTCATCATGAATTCTGTATAAATGTAGTTTGACCTACCAAGTCCAAGCCAGTTTCTGCTGTGACCCCCAAACATCACCTTTAATTTGTCCCTAGCAGCTCTTGTTAATTACTCTGTCACTAAAACGAAAGTACCAGTCCTTAAATATAGGGAAGAAGTTGATCCAGACATGGAAATAATACATTTAAGCCTTTTCTACCTACTCCTTGTTTTGCCTTATAGTGTCTAACCTTGTGAAAAGTCTTGTTTTAACCGTGGCCTTCCACACTGACTTGTTCTTGTATATCCAGCGTCACACAGCTCAGCTGCGGGAAGAGCTTCTGAAACTTCCCTGTCCTGAAGGATTGGATCCAGACACTGATGACTCCCCAGAAAAATGCAGTGCCACAACAAGCTCAGAAGAGACCATGTTGCACGACCAGGTTAAACCCAGCAGCAGTAAAGATGTCCCCACTGATTTCAAGTCATGAGTTGCATTGACATGGACTTTGTAGACACAACGGCTTCGAAGCACAAGCCAAATATGTCAATATTTGTATGTAAGAAGTTAATTATGTAATAGGTAATGAAATTGAAACTATACTATGCCCTTAAGGATATACAGTTTAATTAAAAATGATCTTTTATTTACCTGTACAAGAGTGTAAACTTTTTTGTGCTTTTATTTTTCAATTGTGAGAACCACTGATTGGTATGTTTAAAAAGTTATGTATACAAAAAAAATGGATAAATCACTGATATATAAGGGAAACTACCTTAGGAAAGAATGTTTACTGAATGTTTATTATTTTTTTTTTACTTGTAGAGTGAGGGCGGTTGTAACAAAGAATATATATTGGTCATTCTTACAGCTACTATTTAAAGTCAGAAAATTTTCACTGAATTTGATAGATTTTACGTTTGGCCATATATTCATGCTCATATTTGATTCTAAAGAAAACCTCCTGTATACTTCAATAAACGTTAAATGGACATGATCCCTCTTTTATGATTTACTGGTACATTTTTTAAATAAACTGCCATAAAATACGTTCTAGCTGAAGACTTGCACTTGTATGACTGACTTCATTACAGTCAACATACTTAATTTTATGCTTACAAAATCTAAAATGCAGGTGAAATAAATGCACATGGTTTTACCTCATGCCAAATTTGGACTTCTGAATTAGTTGGGTTTTTTTGGCGATTTTATGCAAACGAACAGTATTCTAAATTTCTTAAGGGCTATTCTGGAACAAAGTCTTTACTGTATTGAAATGTCTGATTTTTACCTACTCGGCTGTACTCGTACGTACTGACACGCCACACAGGACTCTGATGTTCTGTAGTTCCTACTCTGTAGACTTATTTCCAGTTTTATACTTGCAGCCACAGATCCCTAACTAAAAGGGGAAGGGATTGCTTGATTTAATAATCAAGTCTCACTTTCAACATAACATGCATTGCTATCATTGTTATTAATTTTTGAGCAGTCCTCGAAGGACTAAGAAGTTAATACTGGTATTACCTCAGACTAACGATCTGTGTGTGTGATAAATACTATAAATCAGGCAAAACCGAAAGATTTTGTTTTCTATTTGTTCTTTGTTTATAAGTATCACGCTGGAATTTTCTCACTTTTTGTTTTACAATGTATTATTTCTAATCATTAAAAATGGCACCAACTGAGGTTGTGTTCTTATGCTGATGGTTAACAGTTAGTTCTGACAGTCCTGACCCAAGAACAGTTTTTGTGTTCTGCTGATGTGTTGTGTTAATCCAAGGCCTGTTCTGATTGTCCATACCTCTCAAAATACCAGCTTGGCTACATCTGTGGAACTTCAGGGGTCCTTAGGCGAAGAGCAAAGCAAGCAGCCCTGTGCCAGAACTGCTGGTAAATACATGATACAGAGAGCTTATGCCACATAGTCCAAGTGTGAGAACTTCATCAGTGTTAAAACAGCCCTGCATTTTTCCAGATGGCTATTTACTTCCCTTCTATTACTGTACAAAATGACTGTGATACTCCTGTAAAGGCTCCAAAAGCAAAATTAACCACTGACTTCCAATTATATTTGTTAGGAGTTTCCATCAGAGCTCTTCATTTACTGCTTAAACTGCCTGCCTAGAGGAGCACAGTCTTTTTATAAAATCCTGGTACTTGTAACAAAACCAAATGTATTGAACCCGAAGATTCTCTTTAAACATGAAGACTTTTTTTCTTTACCATTAAAACGCCAGACTGAAACAAAAAGTACCCATCTTGCATTGATTTGACGTGAGGAAGGTGGTTAACATGATTGTACCTTTATCTCTGGTGTGTATTTACGGTTTCATAGCAATGCTAATGTGAAGTCACTGCTGCTTAATTAAGCAGATGTAAACAGCTGCATGGGATATTAAACTCTAATTTGCATCTACATACCAATTATCCTTTTTTTGCTCTAACATGAGCTAGAATGGTGTTGTACCAAATTAATGCAGAGATTCAATCCTTAATAACTTTCAACTGTGTTACAGTCTAGTAAGTAAATTGTGAACTTGGCAACAAATACAAACTACACAAGTTAGCTAAGCTACTTGGCAGTAACATTACAGTAAATCCTATGAGGTGGTAGATTCATCTCTTACCACTTCATCAAAGTGAATAGAAACCTGTACAGATCGATCACAGTTTCTATCCATCCATTCAGGTCCTGTGTTTTTAACTATTGAGCTGATTTTGTAGAAAATGTTTTAAAATTCAATGAAGTTATTTTCAGAAATGCAAAGGGCAGCAAGCTGCTAGTTAGATCATTATGGAATTTTACTCCATGTTTTTGGTGCTGCCTTTGGCCCATGATTGATAACACTACAGTTCTGCAGTGTAGTGTGGGATGTTACCAACCATTGGAATTGCTGTAGCACTCTGCCAGAGGAAGAGTCAGGCACCACAGAGTAAGACAGGAGTGTTTCCTGGTGCTTCACAGACAACAATGCCAAGCTTTTCTGACTGGTGCAACCACAGTGTCTGTGGAAGAGGAAAGAGCTCAGCAATCCATGAGACCTTGTGCTCCATGAGAGCAAAGCCCGTGTTCCACTGATTGCTGCACATGAACAACTGTTCTGTTCTGCAGCTGCAGCCACAGCACCCTCCATATACAGACAGCAATGATGGTACCTCTGCAGGATTTGATGTTTCCTCTGGAATTTCCTCCGGGTAAAAGATGTGCATAAATGTACGGATTAATGCTCCTCTGTAATTCTGCCACTCCTATACAGGAAAAAAACAAATATGACAGTCTAGAAAAAAAAATAAAGAATAACAAAACAAAATTTGAGACATAAAAGCTGTAAATAACTTCTAAGTTTCAGTCCAGTAATTACATGTTAAATGTGTAGGTAAAAGTAGAATAAAATATGTGTGACTCTAGATTGACTGGATCTGCAGTGACCTGTGTGGCATTGTTGGTTGGGCTTTGTTTCTTTTTTTCTTCTGTAAGTCTTTTCCATAAGCTCAAGGTAGATACTGTGCACCTCTGCCAGCCAGGTGAGGAGACTCTGCTGCAACCAGAGGTAAAATCCTGCTGACACAGGTAAGGCACTGGGCTGCTGAGCACTTCCATGAAGTTTCAGTGTGAGTGTGCCAGTGCTGTGCTTGGATGTTCTGTTTAGCAGCAGTGGAGCGTCCATTCTTTGAATAAAAAAAAAAAAAAAAAGCAAGCTCCCATGCAGTCAGGAAATGTACTGTACTATTTTTGATGGCTCTGTCAAATAGGGCATTCAGTTTCTGAGGATCACATTGTTAAGAAAACATGACTACGAAATTGTCTCTTTTTCCAGCTATGTCATCCATTACTTTTCTTCCCCAGATGTTTCTGGTGGCACTTTAAGAAATGTTCTGGTTTACATCCTGAAGAAACCAGGTACAACCTGGTTGATGTACAACCCAGCTGACCTACATTAAAGCCAGGACTATACTGTGTTATTCTGATGCCTGTGAAGGAGAATTACTTAGGCTTAGATTTTAGTTGGAGTTTCTCAGGCAGGCCTTCATTTTATAACTGCATGCTACCTTTGCATTAGTGTGATTTACAGGTGTTTCCTTTTATATTTCTCTGGAAGCCAGTCACCACCAACTAGACTCACCTCCTTGGACTGTCAGCTCTCTCTAGAGAAAACAGAAATTAAAAGCATTTTACAAAAGAAATGAGACAGATTTTCATTCTTCTTGCCATAAGGAACAAGTACAAGGTGCAGAAGGTATTTCAGATATGTTTCTCAGGTTTTTTTACCAACACACATACATATCTATCCACGTATAAATGCATCTGCCCTGGCAGTTATTTGTCCTGAAAATGTTTTCTGAGCTGTATTTTTCCTCTCCTCCATAGCCAGTGACAGCATTAGTTGGAACAACTGGGCATTTATATCAGAAAAATAAGTATTCTGCAATACACTGAGCTGAGTGGGAGCAAAAGTAAGCTCCACAATTACTAAAATGAATCACAGGTAAAATTTTAATTCTCCAGAGATTTGGTTGTTGCCATTGTTTTATTCTCCTAAACCATGAATGCAGAAAATACATTATCTACCCATTGAATTACTCTAGCAGAGCTCCCAAATAATGTCACCACTGCCTCTGTTTAATAAAGGCTCAGAAAACAAATCCCAAACCACAATTCTCTGTCTTGACTGAGAGAGTTCTGCATATTGTGACCTCTCATCTCTGCAGACTGCAGTCTCTTTTCTGGTCTTCTTGCCTCAGATCCCAAGTTCATGGCTTTCAAAAAATAACCTGTTCCACTTAGTTATCCAGGTGTATTAATGCAGCTTTACCCTTTGCATTAAGAGTGCAAATGTGGAAATGAAAACTGAAAATCTCATGATAAAAAAAAATCAGTTTGCCATCTGCAAAGATTCTGTGTTGCTTCATTAAGGATTTTCTTATGTACTGGGAGAGCAAATGGGAAAAGCAGAACTTGGGGGGGTTTCCATCTTTTCTGTTTTCATTAAGATATTTAAACAAGCATGTGATTCAGAAATGGAATACCAACAGGAAATATTCTACAATCTACTCCTAAGCAATGGCTTGGATGTCTCTAGAAGTCCTGTTCTCTCACCTTGAAATTCTGAGTTTTTGGCCACAGAAAACCTTTGCCCATACCTAAATTAGGAATAAGCACATTAATGCAAACTTCCAGAACTTTTTCAATCAAAATTTCTTCGTTCACTCCAGAGTTTTGAATAATAGATTTATTTCTACAAGTATTTTAAGCAGCTTGTAAGAAGGTGGCCTTAGCTGGATTCTGGTGCAGCACAGTTCTAAGCCTGGACTACGACAGCACTGCAGGAGGGGTACCAGTGTGGTTAATTCAGGCTGTGACAAGGCCACCATCATCACATATGTACAACCAGCCCAGCCAAGCACCAGCGTTCTCTCATTAGGGAATCCAGGGTGCCAGATCCCTGTGCACAATGGCTGGGAATGGTCTGCAGGATGTGAGTCCCTGCCTCCATCCTGGCTATAGCTACAGGCTGTCCTGAAAACCTTGCAGCTTCTTGCTGGCAATGCAGTGGGGCAGTGATTCAAGAGGGAACAGAGGTGACATGGCACAGCTAAACGTAGCAGCCAGCAGCAGGATTGCTGGAAAGGAAATGCTGTGCTTGCCAAACAGGACCCATCTTCTCAGCTACGCTGCAAATCTCAACTGTATTTTGAGGCTGTATTTTCAGCTGTATTTTGAACTGTATTTTCAACCAGAGAAACGTGATGCGATAGGTAAAATTCACAGGGGCTGGCCTCCAGCAAAGCAACAGAGAAATCATGTGACCATCTGGCTGGCTGAATTTTGCCATAGCATGTGAGATTCTGGAAAAGTCCCAGAGCATTACAGAAACCTCAGACTAGGGGGAAAAAGATCCAGTTCTACACATCTCCCAGTTGCCTGATGGTCACTAAAGGCAAGAGTGTACAGGCTTGTCACACAGACACTGAAACGCTGCTCAGTACAAGTCCCTGGGAGACTTCAGCATCAGCAACATGAAGAGTCTAATAGACACCACCTGATCCATCTGACAGAACAGGGAAAACAAGCTGGAAATTACATCCAGCTATTGATTTAGCTCCATACAAATTTCACTCTAGTTAAAGAAACCAAAACAAACAACATTACAAATGTACACTATGTACACTCAAACAATTGCTGTTGATGAGAGCAAATGGTGACTGAAGCAAAGGTAAGCCAAAGAACAAAATATCCTTTTGTATCTGCACTGCTTACTGATGTGTTAAACCTCCTTTCACTTTTTTCTAGCTCTCCCTCCAAGGAAATCATTCGTGTTTAGAAAAAAAAGAGCTGGATGAACAAACACCACACAGCAGGAACTGAACATCAATAACTTGTATCAGAGGAAAAACCAAGCCATCTGAACAAAAAATGGGAGAACAACAGTACATGGCTCCTGATAAACAACTGTGTAAGTTAGGAAAGGCAGTTCAGTCTTGAAGAGCTCTCAAGAGCCTGTACTGGTAGCAGAAGTCAATGAGGGACAGTGCTGAAATTTCTAGATTGCATATGGAGAACAGCAGTAGAATGATGAATTAAATGTGTGCCTAATGGAAGACTTGGATTCATCATCTGAATAAAAATAACACGGTTAAAATGCTTGTTGTGATACTGCTGTCTTCCTGAAAATGTTAGTATGGCTTGTGTATTTTTAATCACTACCTTAAATACAGTTTTGCTTTACTTGCAAATGCCTTTTCATGCACAGAATCCAACAGCAAGTTATTTTCCATTGCCAAATGTGCCCTCCAAGACAGTTGTCCCATCAATGTCACTAAGGACAAGCCATGGCTGTAAATTCATCCAGTTTTCATTTTCCCCCGATAGTTCATTTTACACCTTTCAACGCAGTGAAAGGCACCAAGGCTCCACTGAGGCAGCAGAACAGTGCTCAGTGCCCAGCATCCATCACAGCCTGGGATTAAATGTCCAAAACAAAGTGTAGTTGATCTGTCATACAGAAATTCTTCATTCTCAAATATTACATCTTGTGACTGATACAAAGTCTCCATGCAGATTAAATTGCCAGCGTTCACCTCAACCCTTGCCTGCTTTTTAGCAGAGTGATTTTGTTTCATAAGACTCCTGGAAAAAAAATGCCACGGTTTACATTTTTTCCTGAATTTAAGTTTTTCCATAGTTTCCATAAGCTTTTGCCTTAATGGCCTTTGGGTCTCAGTTCAGTTAATATATGTAAAGAAAATATTTCAGAGTTCTTATTCAGCATCTTCTTCTCATCTTAGTTTAGGCCTTGGTGTATTACTTGTTATTTATATGATATTTAAGGGAAAAAATACAGCTCTGTATGAAGCTAAAGGAAATGTTTCAAGTGTCATTTTAAGACATGTATCAGAAATGATTATTTGCTCCATGGTTTTCTGTTAAAATACTATTTCACCATTCATATGATCATTCTGTATTTCAAGTTCTCTGCCCAAAGTCAGCTGTGTTACAGAATCAGAGGAATGATGAGCAGGAGGGACAGCTGGAGGCGATCATCCTTTAGCCTGCTCTTCCCAAACTAAACACGTGCCCTCCTTGAGGACTTTGACTCCTCATGGAATATGTGATCCAAGTCCCTTGCCATCATGATGCCAACTCTGCCAACACAGAGTTTAGACTCTGTGTTTCTAGCTAATTTCTTTCTCCCTTTTGTCTCTTATTCTGGAATGATGTTACCATGGACACCCCAGTGTTTATAGCTTACTTCAGTTACAAGACATAATTTCTACACTTTAATTTATTCACAACCAAAACCATTTTACAGTAACTGAAGAAAATAAAAAGGAGGAAAATTGAGAATAGGTCATGTTTCACTTTTAAAAGGCTGGCCATTTCCAGGTTCTCTCATACTTGCAGTAAAACCATTAATCATCATAAACTCATTTTGTCTAAAAGCAGAGGTAATACATTTTTCCATGTAAATCACTTCATTGCCACGACAGAATGATGTCAGAGAATCAAAATAGGTGATATAATAAATTTTCCTTTTGGAACATTGTTTAGCACTAAAGGTTATAGGGGGCAGGGGGAGGGGAGAGAAGGGGACATGATTGATGTCAGCTGCTAAAGAGTAAAATTTGATTTTAATTTTCATTAAATAGACCTAAATACTGTATTGACACAGACACACTATTACAGACTAAGAAAATATACACACAGCTTAAAAATGGTGCAGTAGAGAACCCAAAACCTTTCTAGAATAAAAATCAAGCTCTAGCTAATAATTTGTAAAAGATGATTAAATAATAATTAACATTGCACGTTTTAATTTCTTCCCTTTTTTAAGCACAATTTTTGAAATTCTGGGCTTCATGTTCACCATTTGTACAGGCATAGAGAGTTGAACACATAAATTCCTTAAACTGAAATTAGCTTAGCATCTAATTTGGCTGTGTGCATAAGAATCCTCAAACAACCAAGCAGTGGTACGGGAGAGAATTAGAATTTTATTTCTTCCCCTCCAAAAGCAAGCAACCTTGTCTGAATTACAGCCCACACTTTAACCAAAATGCAACTATCCTCTGAAATGCTGCAGCAGCCTGGTAGAACAAATGTATATATGTGGCATCGTGGAAGATGGAAGGATAGGGACCAAACCTTAATGTCAAAGCTGTTACTCCCCATTTCTCTCTGTAAGATTTCAAGCCAAGGTTTGGAAGAAATTATCAATTTCGGTTTGACTCAAACCTTTTTTTTTTATTTGGTCTTTTTTATTCCTTTGCAGAAAACATGAAAAGCAAAATGGGGAAACAGCTGAAAATCTCTTTCCCCCAGCTTTAATCCCTCCCCCTTGCTGTAGCCATGGTATCTCTAACCACAGCCCTGCTGGGTGAGGCAGAGCAGTTCTCTTTCCACACAGCTGATCTAATCCAAGGTGTGCAACAGCCCACACAAAACAGCTGCAATGAAAAACCAAGTTCATTTAAAACATCCATTTCCTATACAGATAGAATGGAAAGCTGGATAGCCCCCCAGCATTTATCCAGCTCTTAAAATGGGACCCACAGGGCTGAGGCTCCTTCAGCTTCCCAGTCAGCAGCTTTAAAGCCAGGGTTTTGTGCATGTGACTTTTATATCTTAACTTAGAAATTAGACACCCTGAAGAAACAAATACCATCATGCAGAACACCTACTTTGGGCAAAAGAGAATTAACACTCAAAAGTGTGGATTTGTTCCTTATTTGTTCCTTTTCATGTTCACATTATACTTCAACACCTGACTCCAAAGGAGAAGCAATTTCATTGGGGCAGTTTATTTCTGTAAAATATCAAATATCTGTACAATGTTAAGCACAAAAGTTAACACAAATGTTCTAATTATCCATTTCATCCTGAAGCACAGTACACAGCCCCGTGACATGGCCTGACTTGACTTACCAGGTCACTGCTGCACAAGTGGGGGTGCTCTCCAGCACTCCAGAGCTGAGCTGCCAGCTGAGCTCTGGTGCTCATCCAACACTGCCATCACTGTGACAGTGTCATCCTCAACCTGACAAGAAGCTGCCTGAACAAAGAGGCACCTGTCAGGGACTGCAGCCTCCAAGGAATGCACAGGGCAGTGTGGATGGAAGCAAGGCAGGAGGGCAGGGTGTTGAGACCTCTCATTTTCAGAGGCAGTGACCTGTTTGGCCAGCTCAGCTGCTCATGCAAGTAAAACCTCAGCTCTTCTGCCTGGCCAATTTTCAAACTTACCTCATAACTTCTGTTTGCTTCTCTGTTAAAAAAAGGAAAAGAAAAAAGAAAAGAAAAGAATTTAAATTTATGTATATATTTTAATGGATCCTTAAACTAATGTGATTTATTACAAAAGGACAGTTTCTTGGTGAATTCAACCTAATTCATTTATCAGTCATGTTTATTCATTTTTATTCAGCTTGATTAGCTCACCAATTTAAATTCCTCTAGATGGGCTCTGAAATACATTTTTGGGGTAGGGAATATAATCAGCGTGACTTTGCACCAGCAAAACCTCAGTACACAGTATAGGGGAGAAAAAAAAAGCAAAACTAAAACAGAAACCAAACGAAACCAAACCAACCAACCAAACAAACAAAAAAAAACAAACCCCAAAGACAAACCCAAAAAACCACCAAACCAAAAAAGTATCACCAGTAAAGCCTCCTGAATACACACAGAAAATAAACAAAAATCTTTCTTTTCCCATACTTCAACATAGTGTTCAGGAATCCTGCTGCCTCCCACATCACACATCAAAATAAAAAACAACCACCTCAGGGATGAAAAATCTTATTTTTCCCTTTTCCTTCTGTTCTTACCCTCAGAAAGGGAGACTGTATTGCCATAGTTGTGCTTGCGTGCCAGCCCACTGATCATGACAGAAAAATCAAATGAAATAACCCTGCCTTGTTCTGACAGGTATGACACAGTCTCTGTCCTTCTGATGAGCTTCATAATTTCTCAATACTGATACAGAGGAAAGGAAATGGATTAAAGTGCAGTATCAAGGCATTAATCTATAGCTGCATACTGATTTCCTGGCATCTTGGAGGATGCCACCTTAAATGAGAACAACCCTTGGCAGCAATCAGTCAGGATCTGGGTGGTATAATCTATACTGCTGACTCTCAAGAGACTCAAAATAGAATCAGATCCAAAAAAATTGACTCAATTATGAATTCCTCTCACTAAAACATTTTAAACTCAAGCGCTGCATTCTCAAGTGCTGTTTCCCTGCATGATTCCTTTTATCAGCTCATAGATTTTTTTCCCATTCATTTATCTTTCTCTCACTGCAAAAAGTACTATCAACTTTTCCAAAATTTGCATTGTTCTTTCCCTTCTATATTCTCCCTGCTCATGCAGTGCTTGACTTCTGTCTTCCACAAAATGTTCTCTTCTTGTAATACAAGGCCCATCACTCCAGACTATTTAATTAGTGTTTAGAACTTAACTTCTATTTGGATGCCCAATTCTCTTAACTCATATGGTATTTTCTAGATTAACATTGAAATCTTCACCACTTTCTCCTAAAATGGCACCCTAAATGTGTTCCATTTTATTATTTTTCAAGCTCTTCACCTTTCTGCCCCTTTTAAGAAGAAAATATAAAATGCAATTCAGTAATTGAAACAATGATTCAATTCAGCAATATGTTAATGTCAGATTTAAATGGTAATGACAGCTGTAACACAGAGGAGAAATGCATGCACACATTCTCCATATTGCATTCAGTGCTGGAGCAGACTGTAGCTGTCACCTCTGTGCTTACTTCAAAAAACTGAGTAGTCAAACTTCTCTACTCCTTGATATTGATAAAGATGGTATGGGCTTTAAAGTAATACTGAGTCCTCTTATCCTCTAAAGCCATGCTGAAAGCTGGCAACTAAACCTGCCAGCTATGGATATATTAAATTCCCTCTAATTCCCTCAACCTACTACATGCAGAAATCAATTACTTTTTTTTTTAATCCTTGTATATGTGTCTCTCTCTAATAATTTCTGCCAGGTGCACTGCAGTAAGCCAAAGAATAACATTAAGCAGTTTGCAAAACTCTTCTATGCAGCATTTGCTGAAGTGAAATTTCTATTTTCTCTGGTTTTGACATCCCAGTGACTGCACTGCAGAATTGCTCTAACCACTGCACTTACAGGTGACAACATGCTGATATCTTATTGAAATTCTGCAAGGGCACCATCTGCCCTGTTTTTGAGCTATGAGGCTGAAATGCTCTTTATTCCAAGACAAACAGGAGGTGTTTTAGAGAAAAGGATGTAAATTTTGTGGGGGAGGAAGGAACATGGACTAGGTTTCATTTGCTTGAAAAATTCTGTTGCACTCCAAAGAAATAAAAGCAGACTTCAAAGGAGTCTTGGTCAAGCACTGAACCTCTTGTCCAGACACTTAACCTCTACCAGCAGAGCTGCCACAATTTTCATGGAGGTTTTTCCCAAAGGTGACTCTCAGCACAAAATGCTGCCTTTAATAATTGTTTTCCTTGTCACTAATAGTAATGTATCAGACCTTTTATATGTCCACTCTCTCCCCATATTCATCACCTCCTGAACAAGGCACTAGAATTTTTAACACACATGTGTGGAAACTGGTACAGCAATGTTCATTTCCATTGCCTGTTTACCCTTTCTTCCACAAACACATTCATCTGTCTTTCACACTGCATTATGGACAAACTGAAACAAAACCCTCCCAGGCTTGTCTGCAATGCCACTTCTCAGTATTCTTCTTTTCATCCTTTTCCAGGATCAACCATGACAGCTCCTACAACGTCCTGATTGTAAATACATGGAGGGTTTCCAGCAATTTCCCTTATTTCTGTGGCACTCAGATCTTTTCATTAGAAAGATAAAATCCGACAAGATGCAGCTGTTTACACAGCTGACTTATGAAAAGATTGTTTTTTCTGCCTTTTACTACATCAGCTCTCCAAAGCATTTCTAAGTTTATCTTCCCATCTTGAACACCAAAATGGTTCTTGCCAGAGCCCCTGGTGCACGGACAGGCCTTGGCCGTAACCAGCCTGACCAGCCCCACCTGGGCTTCCACACACACCTGCTCCTGTGGGCTCAGGAGCATCATTTAAACCCAGCCCAGGGCTGGTAACCTTTGCCTGGGCTAGGCTGCTGTTGGTTTTTGTACCTGCCATAGCCGTGGATTGTACTGAACTGAACCCCTGGGCTGGCTTGACCTTGGACCTGGTGAGATTTTGTAACAATCTTGACTTGATTGGGCTTTGTGGTCTGTGGGTCTGCCTTGCTCAGGTGCTGTGGGCAGTGGGCCCTGACTGTGGGAAACACTGCCCTGCCCTACCAGCTCTGTCCCCATCATCTCCTCTCCCATCTCACCAGCCCTGAGGAGCAGGCAGAGCTTACTGCTGCCTGCCAGCCCTGTAGCAAGGACTGCTACCCAAATCTTCTGTGGTGGTGGAGATTTTGGGTGTCTGTCTTAATATGGGCTCTTAAACATTGCAAAATTATTTCCCAAGCAATGAGTTAGCAAAACAGCTTGATTGCAGTGCTAAAATCAGACTTTCCCTGCAACTGATAGACTTTTTATGCTGTGTTTGTACATGGAGTGGAACAGCAGGATCTCTCAGAGGCACAACCCTAATACGAACAAACAGCAGCACAGCTTTGGAAATTCAAAAAGAAAGGCCCTCATCCCTCATTCATATGAGCTCAAAAACTACTATTGACATGTTTTCTGTTAAAATATATATATATACACAAATAGGAAAAACTGCCAGTGCTCTGTTACGTGAGCACTATGTTGGTCAGTAAAGCTCAAGCTGGTGGCACTGAACTGCATTGTCAACATCAGAGAAAAAACTGTCGCTGTCTTATTTCATGAACTGAGTGCAGATGAGTCACATTTATGATAAGTCATTTTTGGTTTTAACTTGTTCTGTGGCTTCATCCAAGCTACTCATAGCTTGAAGATTATCCTGTGCTGAACTTGCCAAATTTCTCACATTTGAATCTGCTGCTAGAATTATATGTAAAACCTGCACCACAAGGCAATAGTTGTTAGATGTCTTTTGCCTCTTAAGTAGTCATTTCAATAATAAGCATGAGGATCATTTGCAAAAAACATAAGAGAATTCAAAGGCACATACTCTACCTGAGAAATCTGTACAATTTTCCAAGAGCAGATATCTGACTACAATAGTGCTGGAGCATGTGCTGAAAAAACCCCTGCAGACTGCTGCTGCATTAGCTTTAACATTGCATTTGTTTAAATTTCAATTACATTTTACTCCATCTTCTGTAATTTTTGACTTTTTCAAGAAGATGTGAATTCACTCATGCCTAGGGAAACTATGAAGACTGTGGAAGGACTGAGAGGTCATTATTTCCAAGAGCTGATCCTTTCTCTGTGTCTCAGACTATTCTTCTATCTTGAACTGGATTCCTTGCTCACATGTGTATTTGAAGGTGTCTTGCTTTTACTTCTGGTGTATAGATACACTCACTAGGATGACAGAATTATCAAGAGGGATATCTGGGTTTGGGGTTTTTTTAAAAAAAGGAAAAACCAGTCACTTAACTCACATTTTAGTCATATTCTGCATATAATTTTTATATGAGTCCTCGAGAGACTGGAGTTTTCCACGGTATGTCTTTTCCCATGGTTGCTGTTTTTTGCTGTACAGAGGACAAGGAGAAAAGCTTGGTGGTGGGCCAAGTTTGTGGTGGGCTCTTTCAGAAGTTCTTGATGGCACCTAGAGTCATTCTTACCATGAATTCTCCCAGGTTAAAATGTGAAGCCAACTACAAACCAATTTAGGAGTTGTGCATGGCTCTGATGCCTGAGAGAAAGTTTTGTAAATAAATGTTTGAAGGAATATCTTTTAAATATGGTTATTTGTGATTGGCTTTAATCCAATTGCTCCAATAAAGAAAATTCTCACCTCAGTCATCTAAAGACTGAAGTCTTGCCTTTCCATTAGCATTCTAAAAATTGTAACTTTTTATGTAGTGAGAAACAGGAATGCGTTTCTGAAAGAAGCTCTGTTCCAGGGTTTCACAGCTGTTACTGGGTCCAAAGGAAGCATCAAATGTGAGAGGGAAGTAGCCAGTGCTGCTGCAGCTGGGAACTGCCATGAAGGTGCCCCTGTGGTAGCACTAAATTTTGATTTCTTTGAAATATACAGAATTTAATGGCAACATCCAGCTGTCCTTTGCAAAGACAGGTGTAGCAAGGGTGTTTTATGGGACTTTTTTTTCATTTAAATGATAGACTACAAGATCACAGATGATGCTACATATCTTACTCATACACCCCTATGAAGTCCTGTTGTTAATCAATGGTATTTCAGTAAGAATATATATTCCATCCCAATTGAAATTAAGAAGATGCCAAAAGAAAACCATTGTCAGATTTGCAATCCAAGGATTTTGGCAAATCTGACTCAACAGACAAAGTGTCAAGCCTTTCTCTTTCATCTCTCCCTCTCACAGTCTTACTTTAGCTAGTATTCTTTTAGATTTGTTTGTTTGTTTGTTTGTTTCAGGACTGTGCTAGTGACCTGTAGCAAAGCATTCCCCACTTTGGAGAGTTTGGAGTATATTGATAGTGATTTAACAACACAATCACTATGACAGGAGAACTTTACAAAGAAAATCACTGTACACCGGTATCTTCCTCTTCTTCCTCAGCATGAGAAACAAATAGAAACAAATTCTGGTTTAGAACTGGAATCTGGAGATTTTAAGCTGCACATTTTTATTGATGAAAAGAAGATTTAAATGTAAGCTGGCTGTGAAATAAAGCATACCACTAACTGAAATACAGGACAAAAGTGAATTATGACAGCAGCTTGCATTGCCACTGGCAGCAGAGTTTAGCAGAGGTGTAACATGGGTGCCATGACACTGGAAAAAAGTGATAGGTCTAAGGACAAAAAAAAAACCCCTACGTTATGTAAAGAGAATTTAAGAGACAGAAAAATTTACTGGGAGAAGTAAACAGTTTCCAAATGTGTGTGCTGTAAGCAGTAGTGTTAAGGATCATGGTGCCATAACTAAATCAGGAGTTCTGTGTAAAGAAGGGTTCATGAGTGTGGCCTCCAATTGATTTGTGCCTCAATTGATTGCAGGCTACAACAGAAGCCTTTTCTGCTCTCAGGGCTCTTAATGTTCCCCTCTCTCACACCCCCTACCCTCCAAAGGTTGAGTTCTCTCTCACATAATAATATAAAAGTTTTCATGCAGGATCAAAACTGTGACTGTTATCTTTCTCTTCTTATCTATCCAGCTTTTTCACAAACCTAGAAGAAACTTAGTCATCTTAGAGACAAGTTATGTCTCTGTTCAGTTTGGCTGAATGATGGCAGTGGCTTAACTGAGGGCAGTCACTGAGGTAAGACTGCATAGATTGGTTTTCCCTAGAAAATCAGGCCAATAAGGACACTACTAAAAGGGCTGGAGAACGTCTTTTTGCCTCCTTATGTAAAGTGTTCTCTTTATTTTTGGTCACATGTAGGACTAAGATGTTGGCACTATTTCATTATTAGGGTTGGTTAATATATTTTTATGTGTCACTATCATCCAATAGAGTCTGAAGTCTACTGCCCATTTATTTAGGCAGTGAGTCTGAACACTCTTAGTCCAAGCTGCTGGCAGGACTTTTTCCTGGAGGCTAAATGGCTTCTTTCCAAATTGGAGGCTGGCAGAGATTTTGGCTGTCCTTAGACCCGTGGGATTTACTTCTTTGTGTATTTCCAAGTCATTAAGCAACAATAAAATCTTTATGGTATCTAAGGTATTGAATTTTATAACCACTGCTCTAATAGTATGATGATAAGATTAGTTTATAATGTCTTTTAAATTTTGCTATCATGTGCTGTACTATATTCCAACTTGTGTGTCAACAATCACTAGGCTTGACAGAGTGACAGCAGGTACTCTGTACATTCCAGGTGTGGGACCTTCCTGCATCAGGACAGGGTGTGTAGTTTCAGCCCAGTCACTGCCATAAATGCTATCAGACAAAAGAGTGCTTCCTATAGATTTTTTAAGCTTGTTTTTGAAAGGTTGGAATAATGCAATAATATCCAAGACCAAAGGCAGTATCTCTGTACATGCCAAGGTAAGAAAGTTTTGATTTATAGCAACTTTATATCAAATTCAACAAATAATGCTAGGGAACACGGGTGACAAAGGATTACATTTTCAATTCCAGACTTCAAAAGTCAGCTACTGAAATAAGCTTCTCATCTTCCTTTCCCCAGTGTCACTTGTGCAAGTCTGAAGCAGTAAAAAGATTCTGCATTGGGAATTTGGCTGAAGTTGCTTAAAAATGTTTTAAAAATAACTACTTGAATTAACTATTTTACATATCTAAATTAGATATGTACTACATAATAAACATGAGGCTTCCCTGCACTTAGGCCTATTCTTCAGTGCAGAGACAGAACAAAACGTTTGGAGTCTCTGAACACTCAGCCATTAAAGTAAACAGGGGACACATTCAAAACTCGGTTCATTTGTCAATCTGACAGCAGATGGAAGATTTCTGCATGCAAAATATAGGAGCATCTGGCTATCAAGGATATTTAAGACCTTACCTATTGATCTCCTTCATCTGCTTAAATTAATTCAAGATGTTAAGATGCCAAAAAATGGTGATTAAAGATCCCATGTGTATAAAGCTGAAATCCCAATAAGCAGTAAGGAGAAGATTATACAAACACTACAAAACAAAACCAGCAGCAAAGCTCCCAAGTAAGTGATTATAAACCTGGAAACACCAGAAACTTGACTGCCAGAAATGGAGGACAGTATGGCTTATTAACTGAGAGAGACACATACACACACAAAATGTATTTTATTAATTTGTCAAGAAGGACTTTAAGGAAAAAAAAAAAAATCATTGCAAAGAAAGGTAAGGAACTAGAAGGGGGGAAACACGATTAAAACTAAGAAAGATACAATATTGCTTACAAATACAGGCTAGGTATAACTTCTCTAACAAGGACCAATAGGCTCTGCAAAGCTCAGGTTTCACTTATTAAATACCTGAAGCAGATTCCTTTAAGTTCAGAAATTTAGCAAGTAATTCATTTAAATAATTGTTCAAGACCAGATTGGCTGGGGCCCTGAGCAACCTGGTTTAGTGGAAGGTCTCCCTGCCTATGGTCATGGCGTTGAAACTCAATGACCCTTTGAGGTCCCTTTCAACCCAAACCATTCTAAGTTAGAAACTGGAGGGCTTCACAATGTAACAAACATGTATTGCTACACTAACTGGGTGACTTAGGGGTAAAAGCCTTATCTTACCTTGTCTTGCCTGGGGAAAAACTCAAGTCCCCAACACCACCTCCATTCTTCCAAAAACAACTGAACTATAGCAAGGGCACTATCTCTTTTCCTGTGCCTTTTTCTTTTTTTTTTTTTTTTTTTTTTTTGTCTTTTTGGTACTAGCAGGAGTTTTGTGGCTTGAAAAGGAGATGTAAATAGAACTAGCTATTATTCTATGTCAGGAGCAGAAAGATGACATTACAGGAGAATCCATCCACACTAGAAGCCAGGCTAAATTAAGTCCTGACCTGTAACATGCTGTGATGCTATCAGAATCTGGCTCCATACCAGCCAGTCTCAATGTCAACATTGCAAACTAAATGCAACTATTAAAAAGTATATTTATCTATAGAAAAGAAGGAAAGCAACACACAATGGCTGCTTCCATTGCTAAGCTTATACAAAACTAATAAAGCATTATTTCAGTGGATGAAACCATAACTGTAAAAAAACCACCAAGAAAGAGTGGCAGCCACTTCCAATCAAAGCTTAATTCTGCCTCTAAGGTCATGCAGCTGTCATTCCCACAGAGAGATCTGTTACTCATTTTAGGGCTCTGCCTGGGTGCAGAGTGAGGACGGAGGGAACAAGTTAAGACAGCAGAGGAAGAAGAGGAGGAAAAGTTCATTTTTGTTGTTGGGGCTTTTTTGAGAAGCCTTTGACTAAATGTTTCAAATCCTTTTTCTAAAATGATTAAAAAGTCTTACAGTATGATTGATTGAGCAGCACTGCAAATGGGACACATGGTTTTAAATCTATTTATCGGATCACAACCAACCCTGACAAATCTTGTCCCCCTTTTCCTGACTAGAACTCCAGTGGAGCAGACCAGGAAAGGTTTGTACCGATGAAAGTTCTGCCAGCCTATTCTATGCAGTTTGTATTTCATCATTGTCAAATGTGAATGCAGCTCATATCGTGGGGATTCATGGCTCACAGGAAAACTTCAGAGGACATAAAATCACAAGGGAAAAACCTTCATCCAGAGATCATTTGGGCAAAGCTTGTAGCATCAGAAGACCACAGAAGTCCAAATGTCTGCTGAACATTGTGTGTCCTTTTTACAGTAACTTTTTACAAATGGGAAGGCTATCATGAACACCTCTAAAACTTCCCTAAATACCATCATAACTTTTTTTTTTTTTTTACAGGCTAGTTCATCAAGAAAATAAAAGAAAATTTGACAAAGAAAACAGAGAGAACTTGAGAATTAGTGATTAACAGGAAAGAAATAAACTAAGAAATTTAAAAGAACCTTCTGGTTCCCTAACTCTATCCATTGTCAGCAAAACCCAAACCAAAACAAATGGACCTGTTCCTAAGGGTCAAGAAATCCACATTTATTTGTTTCTGAGCACAGATCCTATGATGACACATTAGCTTAAAAATTCCTCAATGAATTTATCATACTTGAAATCAGCAATTTAAAATATTATTCATTAAAATGCATCAAAATGAAAAATACATTTCATCACTTCCATAAAGCTCTTGGTGGAAGAAAGAATATATAAATAGGTTCTAAAAAGGATTATGTGACAATAGAGGAAAAATTAAACAGTTTTACAAAGTTTATCTGCATTGGAGGTTGAAATGGCATGTGAGCATCCAGCATGGGAATGATGAATCTATAGCTCAGCCTTAGAATTACTGCCAACTCCAAAGGAAAATTTGAATAAAAATACCTAAGCTTCAGTTTCCTGGGTAAGAAAAGTCAAGACATGGCTTCATTGAGTTAAAAAAAAATATAGGTCTGGACAAAAAGATCTAAGAGCACTATCAAGACACAGGTAGCAGCAGAGACCCAAAATATATTCCTTGGAAGTTCTAAGAAAGGATATTTTTATTTGGGAGGGCACTTAATTATGCCTCTTTGGCCTGATCTCTCCTCAACTTGTGAGGGCTTATCAATTTTCAGAAGCAAATCCTGTAGGACTTTTGCCAGACATTAAGTCATATGCTCTTAGCCCAAGTGTGCTGACAAGAATTTGGCAGTAATACTGTAATTCACCTGAAAAGTCCTTGTGAAAAATGCAGTGAGCAACAATTCTAGTGACTTTGTGGAAGGACAGATCACCCACTATGTCACTAAGGTTAGAGAGGATGATAAGCATGGGAGGAGGGGGAGGGAAATCATCACAATTTCTGGAAAAGAAGGTATTGAATTCCTTCCCCCTGCCCTCAGTGTAAATTTGGACATCTGCCCTGAAAACACAATGCCTCATCTACATCCAGAGACACTTGAAGAACACACCAGTGAAGGATCTCCTCTGTGTGTGCCACTCCTGGTTCACCTAATCTAGGACTGATGTATGGTGGCAAAACCCACGGAATATGTACCATTTCATCCCAGGCTGGATAGTTCTGAGCTGAGTGGAACTGAATACAAAGAATTTGTAGCACTGGCTGATCATCTTATTTTAGAAAGGCTTTTCTTTTGGTGGCTGCACACAAGATTGTTTTATAGGGATTAGAATCTTTATTCTAAAGGGCTTAGATGTTACAGCTATAAAGAAAAGGCACATACAAACAGCACAACAGCATTCTGCTTGTGTTATACTCTTGTGTCTTGGCATTGGAAGGAATTCAGTTATAGCAAGGTCCCTAGAAACAGTAGGTAGGATTTTATATTCCTTTTCCATTTGGAGGAGTGAATACTTGCTTCTAATAGAGCAATAAATGCACCTGCAAAACAGTGCCTGTCTTCTCGAAGAAGGGAAGCTCTGCTGTAGGTGTCTGTTAGGACAGAAACTTCATTGGGAGGAGAAAATAAAAATATGCCAACTGAAATTGCTACAAGGGAGAGACAGCAGCTCTTTCCCAGCAGGGATGTCAGTACGCAACGAGAATGAGTCATTGTGATGCAGGTCTGTGATTCAGACAATTCAAAGCCACTCTGGGATGTCAGGCCACCAAGATATTTTTGCTGTGTGTGAATCCATACAAAGATAAAAAGTGCTCGCCAGCTCTTGATAGACTCCTACATCACTAACAACTTTCTCGTAAGATTTTTAAATTTTCTTTTCTAAATTTGTTACTGTGAATCTGGATTTAGACAACTTTTGTTCCTTAGTAAAAATATCTGTATTTGTTTCAGGTCATTCTTTATCAGGAAACCTAGAGGTACGCTACAGTGAAAAAGAGCCTTAGGCAATTCAGACAAATATCCTAAAATTAGGAGTAGATAAGGACCAAAACCCAGAACTGTTTCATTTTTAATAATTGTTTTACTCATAAAGCTGAACAAGAAGAGCTCTTCCTCTGAGATACAATGTAAGTTTAAAGCAACTGCTTTTCTTTCAGGTGAAAGGTTGAGAACAGTATGAATGTTTTTCTTGCCCTCCTGTTCAAAGTCTGATCACAATGCCCTGCGGTTTATTTTGTGGCAGTACCCCTTACTGTTTCCTAATCTATTTTCACTAATAATTGCTACAGTCAGTCTTTGAACAGAATGGATGTATAAATAGATCAGCAGAGTAGGTGTCAAAAGTGCTTTCTCGTCATAAGCATTTCTAGTTATAACCCTACCAGAATGTTCCTAAACCCACAACATCAGAAAGATGAAAAATTTCCTACAGCCACAAAAGTAAGGCATAATTCTGCTGCTGAGAACAGTTGGAAAACCTGTAGGAACTTATTTTCCTCCTACTAGCCTCAAGAAACCTGGAAGAGGACTGGACTATGATACCACTCACTGTACCATAGGACCTGAAAGATTGTACAGAAGTTACAGTGAAAGTCAAAGCCTGATTTTATTGATACCTTGCCTGTGGAAAGTAAGAGATTGTGAATGACACAAACAGATTTCCTAATGTTTGTGGAGTCTAACGATTAACAACTGCAAGATGAATGAAAAATTACTTGAATTCTGGTTTTACACAGAAAATTTGTTAGACTTGAAGAATCCTTTGGACATCTTCAAGGACTGTAAAAGAATGGATTGATTTCTTCCAACTCTCTGGAAGCCTGCTCAGAACACGTCAGAGTTTCTCCTTTGGGCAGCTAGGAGAAGTAAAGAGCTCAGCAGAAGCAGTCAGGAAGGACAGGGAAATGAGTCATCCTAATCCACTGTAATGATCTCATCAATCCTTCACCATGTCAAGTTATAAATATATAGTAAATATTGACAAGCGTGTTGAGGCAGGTTTTGAGAGAGAACATTTATCTTATTGTTGTTCTTGCCAGGACAGATAATCCTCAAAGAAGCTAGCAGTTTCAAGGATTTAGGGAGAAACTCATTATGGAGAATATGAGAAATCATTTCAGTGCAGATTTTTGGTTGCTGAAGGACATTGAGATGTACTGGTGTTTTAAGTGTGAATACTCTCTCTCCATCTACTTCTCTCCACTATAATCCAGTTATTTATTTTACTGGAGCCTTTTCATTTGCAACTTCTAACATTTGCAGTCAGTTTTGCCTGCCTCAAACTTTGGAGAACCAATAGCATCCACAGTGACGTCCCATATTGTCCAAAATAACATTTGAAATTACCATAAAACATCAACTTCTCATAAATACTGCACAAGTGATTATCCAGATTAAATTCACTAGAACAACTAGATTCCTGTCTTTTCCAGACACTTCCAGAATTTGAGGCCTCCTGCCTTAACATTGGGTTCTCATAAGTTCTATTCCTCTATTATTATAATTCTATCCCACTGCAAAGCTATGCTGAATTTTTACTTAAGCAAATTCAAACTGAGACAGCAAAAAGTAATTCTCTGGCATACAGGGCACCACACTCCCAATCACTAAATACCTCCTCATCCAAAATACACATTTCAGAGAAGAGCAGAAAATACAGGAATAAACATTTTTGTGCCTGTGTTTAAAAATAGAGAGAAATTGCACCTAGTTTGCTTAGAAGTCCAAGGCAAGGGACATTTTCCAAATAGAAAACATCAAACTTGGTATTTGTGCTACTTGGCAAAGCTGTGAGCAACGGGAAGTTTCTAGGATAATACTCTTCTCATCAAGCAGAATGTTCCTTGTTGCATTCCTGTCATTACAAATCAACACAGCATTTAAGCTAATACCACTGTTAAATCCTTCATGCTAATTAGTTATACAAATTGTACATTGTAACATCTAATAGTCTAATAGTGGTGACTATTCTGTAGATCTAAAACAATTCTGGGATTCAATCTGCATCAAATGTATTAGTGTCTCATAATGTAACAACTGAGCTCATGTTTTTAAGAATCTAAGACAGAAAGATGAAGAGAACTGCTTGTTATTCTTATAAAAGTAGTCACAAACCGTATCTGGTATTTTCTGCTGATTCACACAGAATATTCTATATTAACGTGACATGCCATATTTCATCCACAGAACTCACCAAATCTTACATGGAAACCAGGAATGACCAACAGTCCTTATTCCCTAAGTCATGCACCAAATCTTACTAAAGTCAAAAGTCACAGACAGGCCCCAAATTTTGGAGGCCCAACATGAACAGCATCACTGCGAGTGATTTTCAGGCACAGTTGCAGCTGACCATCCAAGAGCTTCACTCTTCCCTGGTGTCAGACAATATATTAGGGATTCAGCTGGGATCTCCAGATCAGGAACTCATCACCTCCATTGTTTGCTGCCTGTCACAGTCCGTGTTTCTGATGAACCCACCAGTCCCGTGCCAACACAGCCCCACAGGGATGTCCCGGCAGCAGCACCGGAGCCACCATGACCTGGTTGTGACACAAACGGACCTGAGAGCCAGAACTATTCACTCTTTTATTCAGTGTGAGGTAATCTCAAAAACATTATTGCAGCTTACAGGTACCCATGCACACTCTATGTTCAAAAACATAATCGTGTTTGTGGGTGCACTGAAGAGATTAAAATTATCGTGCAGTTTTAATAAAATATTCTTTTTCAGCTAAAATTTCTGTCTGATGTAGTGTGACTGGAACCAATTTTGTTTGGCTTTCTTTCTCCAGACTAACAAAGAGAATCCAATTAATGAGAGCCATTTAATGTTTTTAAATCTCATTTTAAATCCTTCTCTCCTTTCGAAGCTAGCGAAGAGAGAAAATGTTGCTGAATAAAAAAAAAAAAAACCATAATAAAATAATGCTTTCTGTATGAGCTCATATAAGAAGTCATTAAATACTTTGCAAGTGTCTACTTGGGCAGATATGAGATGCTTATTTAATGGACGAGTAATTTCTGAATTCCTTTGTTAAACAGTAAATCGAATTATTTCCACATAAGCTTTGGTTTCTTCATTTGAAAACTCACAGATGTTATGTAGTTGAGGCAGAGCAGATTTCTGCTAACTAACCAGGTAATAGTTTTTAAAAGTTCAGATGAGATATGTTCTGATGTGACAAAAAAGGAGAAAAAAGAAGGAACAGAGAAACATTTGCAAAATGGTCAGCAAATACTAATTTATGGACATCAGGAATGACAACAGATTTTCTACTAAATGGCTAAATTTTAGAAAAACTTATTACAAGTGAGAAGCACCTCAAATATTACAGCTGTGTTTTACAGACAGAGTATGTATTTACTGGAGCCTACTTCCTCTTTTTCTACTTATTTACTGATCCTGGATACCACACAAAAAGAAATACAGTAATATTAATATATAGTATTTTCCAAATGATTAATGAAGATTAATGTCAGCCTCTAGAAGAGTTGCCACAATCCCACCAGAGAAGAGCTGCCCAGGGTTATTTGCAACTGGCCATGTTCTTCATTTTACACTCCCAAAGAGTGGTTTGAAACACTCTTTCTTTTCTTGTGGTGCAGTGGCCCACACTTACTGTTACTGCTTTATAAAGTTGTGAGGAAGAGAATTCCCTAGCCTTTACTATTTTAGCACACTTGAAATGTACCTTTTCTACCTCCACTGACTGCCCAATGATTTTGTTCCTAGGGGTTTGGTGAAGCAAGAGCATAAGCTGGCCAAGTGGTCAGAGAGACTCAAGGGATGCAGAGCTGCTTGGTGAGTGCAGTGAAGCAACCACAATCCATGTCGAGCATCACGTCCGTGCCTGTGCCTGAGATACCCTGCTAGGATTGTGCAACAGCTGTGTAATAATTGCCATTCTTTTGCACTTGCCACCTTGAGACTGCAAGCCTAAGCTTATTTTTAAATTGCAAATGTAACTGGCAAAGCAGTAGATCAGCTGGGAGCCTTCTGAGGGCCCCACCCTCCTGACAGTGAGGGCCTGTGCATTAACTCAGCAAACCCAAGAATACAGCGTGAACATTTAGCTGATGTCTGCTGGGGCCCCAGGCTTCCAACGAGCCTGAAGTTTCTGATACTGTAACTAAGATGATGTAACCTTAAATATGATGGATCAGAGACCAGCTGGTTAGTGGGATATAACTTACAGAGCCAAAGCAAGGAAAACTGATAGAATTCCCCAACACCAGCCTTGCATCTCCCCTCCTCTCACCAGGTGCATCAAATGTGCTCCAATTCCTTGCCTTTCCCCACTCCTCAAACAGCAAATCTTCTGCTCAAAATTGGCACAATTGCTTCTTCCCCCAGCAGTACCAGAGACCCAGCACAGAGAATTCAGGATCAGTTTAAAAATCACGTAACAGCAGCTTTTACAAACAGCAGCTCACTGTTAGAACGCCATAATAATAAAGCTATGCTAATATTAATTGCTTGAAGCTTACAAAATCTTTTTTTTACAGTTAGCAGATTTTTTGGGTTTTTTTTTTTTTAGTCCACAAGGAGATCATCTGTTTCAAAAGGCTTTAGAAAAAAAACCCCCAACCCTGCAGCAGAAGATAAATACTGCATCAATACAGCAGCACAGGTATCCTGGAAGGTGATATGAAATGTGCTAGTTCAGATACCACAGTAGCACATTTCATATGGATAATTTTCTTACACTCTCAGAAGAAAGTTAAAGATGAAGGTTATTCTCTGAAAACTCTTGTATCAGAAATTTTGATTGTTTACTTCCTGCTTAGAAATAATAAGCAGCACTATGCTAAAATCTTGAATCTGCACTACACAGCCCTGCAAAGACTTTCCTCCCCTTGAGCCATCTGGCAGAAGCTATCCTTAGATGCAATCAAAGAAAACTTAAGCAGCAGATTTCAGTAAGTCTGTGGCAACTGAGAAACATCCCAAACCATCTTTTAAATCAGAACTAACAACCAGCCCAGTGCCAGGGCGGAATGCACTAATTCCTGCCAGGGGTACTCCTGCTCACACACCTGCTGCAGCTTCCAGATGTTTCTAGATGCTTCCAGAACTGAACTGTAAGGATGAAACCCCACACATTGGGGGAACTGGCAGAGGTGAGTAAGACAGTAATATTCCTTCTTTTTACTAAGGAATTATATTTAACAACTATTTATTTACAGAAAATGTTACTTTACTAGTTTCCCCTGAAAATAAAAAGCACAAAATCTCACAATAGGAATTTTAATATTAACATTATCAACGTTTTGTTTGGACAGGTGCTGAAATTAACACCAGGAGAGACCAAAGCATGATCCTGACCTGCTTGCCCTGAGTGCTGGACACCTCAGCCTGCACCTGTCCGGGATCTCAGAGGATTCTCCACAGAGGATGTATAGATATCAGAAGGGAGGGTGTCAAAAGGACGGAGCCAGGCTCTGCTCAGTGGTGCTGAGCAAGAGGACAAGAGGCAATGGGCAGAAAGTGATGCACAGGAAGTTCCAGCTGAATGTGAGAAAGAACTTCTTTACTGTGCGTGTGACTGAGCACTGGAACGGACTGCCCAGAGAGGCTGTGGAGTCTCCCTCACTGGAGATATTCCAGAACAGTCTGAATGCAATCCTGTGCCGTGTGCTCTGGGATGACCCTGCTTGAACAGGGAGGTCGGACCAGCTGACCCACGGTGTTCCCTTCTAACCTAACCCCTTCGGCGATTCTCCACAGGGAGCGCCCAGGCAGACTCCATACAGACACGTACGCGTGCCCGGGCCCAGTCCCGCTCCCTCACCAGCTGTTGCCTGGGGGTCACCACCTCCCCCGAGGAGCGAAGGCTCCTCCCCCGGCCATGGCGGTGCCCGCGCTCCCCTCACGGCGCCGCCGGGGCGGGGCCAGCGCGCGCTCCCGGCGTGCCTCGCGCCGCTGTCATGGCGGCTCCCTGCGGCCGCTGCCCGCACATGGGCTGAGGGCTGGCGCGGGCAGCGCGCGCGTCTCTGTGGGCGCGGGGGTCGCGGCCCCGAGCGAGGCGGCGGTGCCGGGGAGCGGGGCGGGCCCGGGCGGCGGGACCATGCTGGCCCTGGAGCGCGCCCTGCTGAGGGGCTTCCTCAGCGCCGCCGAGTCCCTGGAATGGAAGCAGGGCGAAGTCGCGGCCGCAGGTGAGGGGAGGTCCCGGCCCGGCGCGGGGAAGGTGCCCGCTCGTTGTGTTTGTCCGGAGCCACCGGACCGAGCCGGGGCCGCGGCTGGCGGCTCCCTCCCCCGGGCGTTTTCGCTTCTGGCGCCCTGTCAGATCCTCGCCGAGCTCCCGGGGGCTCCTGCCCGGGCTGTAGGGTGGGGGAGGCCGTGGGCTTGTCAGGCTGGGGGAGCGGGAGCGGCACTGCCGGCAGGGCTGAGGCGGCAGGAGCGGCCGGCGCTCCGCAGGTTCCTTGGCCGCTCTCGGTGCGGGCGGCGGGGCCGCGGCAGCAGCGGTGCCGCCCCCCGGGAGGCTCGTAAACACGGGACTCCCTCCGGCTGCTCCCGAGTGAAAGGCTGCCTGCCTGCCTGCCTGCCTGCCTGCTGGAACTTGGCAGTCAGGTGGAACGCGCTCTTGGAGCAAAACGTGGGAAGGAAGAGTCGGGCACGAGCTGCCTGTTCTGTATTTATTAGTTATTCGGTCACAGTTGCTTGAGGGATCAATGGGAAATAGTCTCTTGAGGGGACTTGATTAGACCCAGCTTTCCTGCAGGGGAACGCAGCAGCTCTTAAAATGTAACCTTTGTCATGTAAAGGTACTTCTGTGTTTCAGGCAGACTAAAATAGAGTTGATGATGATTCTCAACATGAACATGATTCTCAAATCATGTGCCATGTTGTAGCACATTGAAAATCTCATGTATCCTTACCTATGCACTTACTGATTTTTGGAAAAGAACCGCACAGAGCTAATCAGCTCTTATTTCCTTATGTGACGTTTCATTTGACCTTAATCATTGTACTGTCCAGGAGTGGTAGCTGATGTGACTGACTCCTATCTTTTCAACGAGAGTTGTGCATGCTGCTTGTGGTGTGGAGTTTTTCTGACTGTTTTTTAGCTTTGGTTTGTTTTGAGCTACTTTAAGTAGTGTGCTGCTATAAGATATGCAGAAAACTTGTTGAGGAAAGGCATCTTGCAGTACAGATGGAAGATGGTGGGGTTTGTGATTCTTTCATCATTTACATGGACCATTCCTATTGATGATCCTGAAAATAAATTTAAAAGCTGTGACCTTGAATTTGTATAGTGTCTTACAGCTACACACAGAAGCAAAAAGAGATTTTACATTTTTACAATTACATTACTGGAAAGAGAAGAACCTCAATATTCTTCATTCATCATCATGTGTCCTCACAGCCCATGGTTATTCTACAAACGACAGCATTGCCTGTCTGGGCAACTATAATCCAATCTAAAAAAGTCATTTGGTGAGAGAAAGTCTCTGCAGAGCAAAGACTGGAGAAAAATCTTATGTTATTTCCATTCTCTATGGGGGTATGATGTCAGCAGCATTGCAGAACCACTGCTATTCTTTTGTATATGTCCTTCCAGGTACAGCTTAAAGTGTTTTTTAAGTAATACATGGCACACATTATCTTTATATCATTCAGTAGATCATTGTGGAGAACAGAAGTCAACTTTGGTCAACAGCATGGTGCAGAGACATTAGAATGAGTGATTCTCTGTCACCCATTCCTACAGAGTCACCCATTGCTGTTATTGAAGGTGGTTCTGCCCTCTGTGTTCCTGTATTGCTAAAATTTAAAGCACTTGTTTAGCTGGATGAGCTTGGGGTTGGTGTTCAGCTCACTTTGCACAGCTGCTGCTTTTGTGTACCCATAGCTGTGCCCGTGTTTAATTGGTTACCTCAGCTGCTGATAGTGCAGCAGCTAACATCACTGCAACTCAGTAACACTGAGTGCAGGGAGCTGCAATCCCCAGCTGGAATCACAGATTGATAGTGAGGCACTTATCCTGTGGAGACCTCTGCATTTCCTCAGCTGAACCATCACCAACACCTGTGTCATCTAGTCAGAAACCAGTTAGTGCATCTGCATGAGTTGTAGCCACAGCTGCAGGCAGATGATGGTTTTGCTCGAGAATAGCCAGTTTCAACATGGCCAGATTGTTCCAACAAGTGCTGTATTGTAGCATATCTGAAGCCAGCATCTGGGAATAAAGTTATTGCCTGGGTCAAGAACTTGATGGGTCTGAAGCTTCTTAGGAATATATAGCATTTCTTGACTTCCCTTTGTCTTAAAATCGGGCTTTTAAAACAGTCATGGGTCTAAATCCACCTTAGTAATTACTCCTGAGAGTCTGCTCTGTATGCAGGCTTTTCATTGAGACAGTATAGTTACCATAGGAAATAATTCTTTTGTATAGATAAAATCTCATTGCCCATTGCTTGTGGGTATTCTAAGCATGTAAATGAAGGACTGAGCAGTTTCTGCAGTTTTGCATAAGACTTTATTCACTGAACTCTGCAAATATTGAATCATTTTTATTTGTTGCATTTCCCCTAAATAGGTTCTCTTTCTGTGAAATCATTGTCTTATCTATAGGAGCTTACTGTTCATTTAAAGTGTTTTGAAGGAAGAACATCCTCCTGTTACAACTGAAGTATTTTAAACGGCCATCCATTTATTTTTCCTGAAATTTCAGTGCCAGTTTTTGTTTTACATTCATTTGGTCATTTGTGTTTCACTGTAACTTCAGTAAAAATGATTTGAATGAAGTGACACCTGCTAGTGCTGCTCTCGAGTTTCAGTGCAACTGCACTTTCCCTGCAATGTAAATGAAGGTACATTCTTTAGATAGATACTTTAATTGGGATAGGTGTAATAGGTCTTGGAAGACAAAATTGTTTGCAAGTTGACACTGATTTCTGTGTTGATTTTTCCTTTTCCCTTCCAGAAAGTGGATCATTATTGCAATTGATGTTTGATGGGAAATACGAGGCGATATTTTCAAATCCAGCCATCCAGAATGTTTTCAGTGCGTCTTCTGTGACGGAGGAGAACATTGACACTCACTTGGAGAAACAGATTCTAGCATACCTGGATTGTTCTGCAGAGGTTGATAACGTGGAAAGGTGGAAATTATTATTTATTATATGGAAGTTTAATAGAGGCTATGTTTGATTTTTACAAAAGGCATTTTAAAAATGTGTAGTTTGTATAGGGCCTTCAAAATCCTTGTACTGACAGGAAAGCAGAAAACGAATTTCTTGTGTTATTTCCCCCTCTCCCTTGGGCATCTATTCATTACTGTGCAGTGAAGTAAACAATGATGTTGTGATAGGGGGATTGTTGAAAACATTAGCTTTATTTTGTTTGGGTGATTACCTCAGAAGGTTCTGGTATAAAGAAGTCCCACATGTACATTCACACTGCCGTATATCATCAAACAATTAACAATTGTTTCTCTGAAATGTTGTATTACATTTATGTGGCTGCTTGAAGTACTGTGTAATGTTACTGTCCAACCAATGCCTGTATTTCTAAGTTTGACTTATAATGAAGCTGTTCTACTCTTCTTAATGTAAGGTGTTACTCATGGATGCTGTTCCTCAATTAATTATTTTCTTCCCAAGACTTTTTCTGATAGAGTCTTTCTTACCAGTGCTGTATGTGCTAATTGTTGCTGTTAAGGAGTCTGAATTTACTGTTTACAGTGTGCTGTGTAAATGATGAACAGACTGAAATCTGACATGCTAGGGATAGTAGAAGCAGAAAACTATATGTTTGTTGTGTCAATATATATTGATATTTTAAAAGGTAAAAAAGTTTCACCAAAAGAAGAGCAAAAGGTAAGAGAAGATAAAGGTTGAAAAATAAAAGCAAGAGGAAGGTGTTTGTTACCAGTTAGTGTTACGTGTGTTTTGGTTTGACACACATAAACCTAAAAGTTTTTGCTAAAATATCAGGGAAAAAAATAGTTGGCATGTTTGAAAAACTGAGCTGAGATTTGCTTGTGATCATAGTGTGTCAAAAACTCATCTTCTGGTGTGGTGCACAATACAATGCACTCCTGCTTTCTGAGTTGGAGTGTTCAGAGGTTTTTCCCATGCATGTTTTCTGCTAGGTGTTTCTTGTTTGTTTATTTTTCCCTTACTTTGTTGTGCTGTTACTGTTAAGTATTAGCTGGAGAAATTTTTCTAGATTCTGTGACCCTGCAGTAGTTTGAATAATGTGACAAAGACAGAAAAATCAGTCAGGACTTAAAACAGACTCAATCCTGATCTTAGTTATTGCTTCAAATATGTGTTGCTGCCTTTTTAAGCCGTTCAGCTTCCTGAAGGTAGTCGTGATCTCTATCAGTGGAACTTTATATGTATCCTGTTATAGTGCTCTCCTACTGCAGAAAGCAAAGGAATTTGTTCCTTGGCTGCTCACGCTCCAGCTCTATGGTCTTTGAGGTTTTTCCTGTTTGCTCTGCAGCTCTGGGCTGCATTAGAAGCCCCCTTGCCAGAAGATATGGAGGCAGATCTGCAATGTTTAGTGTTTCAGAAGCAGACAGAGGGTTTTCTGCCCAAAATTATATCCTGAAGTTAATTCAAAATGAAAGCAGAGTCTTCAAAACTTATCAGTGTCTGCCAGAAACAGTTTTGTTTGTAGCATTCAAGTGAATTTTTCAAGCTCCATTAGTAACAATTTAAGAAGTTTTGGGGGCTGAAGAAAGTAATTTGTGGCTTTGTCTTATACAAAAACTTTTACTGAAGTTGCTTGTCTGAAAGGCAGATAATTTCCTATTTTAGGTAGGCACTGCACAGCACTTTGACCTGCACTGTCTTTCTCTCCCCAGGACTCTCTGGGTTAAAATGTGTCACATAGTTACTTTTCCTACCTGCAGACCCTATGTCCTGTGAAGGCCTCATGGAGTGAACCTGTGTGACCTTTGCATCCAGACTTTACATTGCTTATGGTGACACGGGGTGGGAGGAGGGTGGGTATGTTTCCTTTTTTTTTTTTTTTTTATGCCTAAAATGTAATTTTCTTTTTCCACTGAGTGATTCAGAGGAAGTGCAGTAAACCTCTTAAATTCTAGCCCAGAAAATCCAGTAAGACACTGGTTTTCTTGTGACTTTTTGTAGATGGGATTAAGTTAAAGTATTTTTTTTTTCTTGAACTGAAAGTTATAATTCTGGAGATTTAAAAACACAGTAGGAGTTGAATTCAGTCGGAAACAGAAAGCTGGATAATGTGAATCTTATTCTTTTTGCACAATATAAACAGTGCAAAGTATGGTTTTGTAACAGTGTTAAAAGAACTCTTTAATAGTTCTTCTTCTGAAGCTAAAACTGAGCAGCTTGAGGGCAAAACAGCTCACAATTTGGATCTAGACAATAATTTTTTTGACAAGTTCTCTGTAACTTTTTCCACTTTCAAATCCATAGTTCTATAAGGACAATGATTTAGCAGCATTTTAAAAATTGGTGCAACTTTTCTATCCCTTTCTATGCCTTTTTCCCTTGCCCCAGATGCATTTTCACTATGGCACTTTATGCCTTTATGTCATAAAAATTAAGCATTCCTTATAATAAATGTGTTGAATAGGATATTTTTTTGTTTTACTTTTTCCTGCTAGTGCCACTCACTACAATGCTTAAAACGGTTTTCTACAGAAGATGTAGCTTCATGGCCATATTTTAATCAGCAAAATTTGGAGGGTGAAGCAGTAGGATATGTGTTAACCATGCAGAGGGGGATTGCCTTGTTTTTTTTTTTTTCCTGAGCCCCGTAGGAAGGTGGTGCATTCCTTGCCTGAGGTACAGTTTAATTCCAAAGACTGGAAGGAAATAGCGTGCAGGTTCCAAGATCTAAAGGAACAAGGAAGTTAATTAGCACTGTTTCTTGTTGAGCATGTATTTACTACCTTATTCAACATATAAATGAATACCAAATTTGGCAAAAGAAATCCATGCAATAAAGCTTGTTATGGTTTCCCAAACTGCACACTGAACGGAATTTCTGGTATTTCGCATGGAACATCTGATGGTTGGTTAACTGGTGTGCTGTATGTAATGGAAACTGAAAATGAAGAAATTCTTGCTGTTTCTGCAGCTTGCTTTGATGTTCATGAATTGAAAAAATTATGAAGTTAGACACTAAATAGTTTTGGCTACTCTTCTGTAATTTCTGGCATCACTAAAAACAACAAACCTGTAACTTCTTAAGCAGAACCTGACCTGAATATTTTTTCTTTTATTTTGTTTATAAATTCTAGCATTATATGCACATCCATTTTTTTGAAATACAAATGCACTATTGTTCTTTATATTTGATACAGCAGTATGAATATTAAACATGTGATTCTGCATCATGAAGAACAATTGGACTTGGTGTAAACAGTGTTAAAAAAAGGCAGTAAAACCCCCATTCACAGAGAAAGAAAAACAAGATGAGTGGCTATCCTTAGACATATATCTAAGTATAAATGCAAAATAAATTATGTAGATCACCATAGCAAGGAGGACATTTGCAGCAGTTGTCTCGTTGCTTTTCAGGCAGCCTTTAGGAGGTGAGCATCTGCAGGTCTGCATTGTAAGTGTGAAGGGCAGTCAGGGAGACAGAATGCATTTTCTTGGAAAAAATAGGAAATAGGCAAGGAAGGGTCAGCATTTGCAGGGATTACAAAATTGGTTTGAATTGAAATTGGTTTTCTGATACAGGGTGAGTGTGATAAGGAGACTGGGAGTTGGTCACGAATCTGAAAATGGGGAAAAAAATGGTGATGACAAATTAAATAGTGGAAAAACAGTATCCCAGCTAAAGTAATGGATTTGGTTATCAGTTGTTCTGAGACATTCTGCATGGGTAAAACGGTGTCTGTTTCAGCATGTTTGCTTTCCAGATAGATATCAGTAATGTTAAAATAAATAAATAAATTGTTACTAGCAGAAACAGTGTAAATTGTAATGAAAATGGTCTTCAAAACACTAGAGTATCAAATCACAGTGTAGGGATTGTTGATTGCTCTGTATGTTACCTTTCAGAAGCTTTGAAGCATAATTTATCATGGGAGAAAAATTAGGAAATTTATACCAGTATAGCTATTTTGTGTGTAGTGGTAATAATTTAGTATACAATAATTGTTAGTGCTTTATGTTCTCGAGTTATTTTGAAGTTTAATGGTGATCTTGGATGTGTATTCATATTTCCTAGCAGATAGCTACTGGCTGAAAGTGAGTGTTACCTTGTCTTATTCGACAAGAACTCTTTATGCTCTTCCTTTTTCTCTAACTCCCCTGAAAGACGGTTTTGGTTTTTTGGATTTTTTAAAATTTTCAATTGAATGTTCCCCACCCCTGCTTTCTTATTGTTCTACATCTTTTGTCTCATTCTTGCCCACCAGCTGCTTGTTTGTGTGCGGCTTTTCTATTTTACTTTGGTTTTTAAGGGGTTGTATAACACTTTATTTTTTTGTTCCCTTTGGAGGGCTCTTACATCTCTTAAGTTGCTGTTTTTACAAAAAGAAATGACTATGTTTCTCTGTTTCAGTTATGCTCCTTAACACAGCAGTGTTTATATCAAACCTATACAATTAAAATGCTAACTTTTTCTAGTTTAGGAGGCCCATTCTCTATGTTTTAGCGCCTTTGTCAATAACGTTCTAAGTCATTAAGGTATCATAAAACAAACCAGAAGTTTGTATATAAATCTTTAAAAGTCTACACCTCTTAAATTGACCATTAAATTCTGAGAGATTGTGCCCTGCCTTCTGCAGGCCGCATAGATTATTTGCTAAAGAAATCATAGTAATGTAAAGTGAGCTTAGTCTTGTAGATAAAGAAAATTTTGTCATACCTAGTTTCAGAAATTAAACAAAGTCTCTTAATTTCATCTTTCAATAAATTACTATTATTATAATAAAAGCTGTGATGAATTAGATATTATTTACTGCCAAAGTATCTGAACCAACTTGGAGGTAGTATTCTGAATTTTCGATTTAATTTTTTTTTGTCAGAGGGAGTGAAAATAAACAGTTAGTCAAAAATAAACTTGCTCTTTTGGAACATAAGCTAATACTGTATTTTTACTGTGAAAATGCTGAGAATTAGATGTATCATAAGAAACTATAACAACCATGCAATAGGCAAATATTGGACTATCTGCATCCTTTGCTAATCTTCTGATCTCTGATAGTTATGTACAGCCTTAAATTGTGAAATATATGAACTCTGCCTCCAAAATGTTTGGCATTAGTTACAACCTTTATTAACAAAGATGTTTTGAGGACTTTGAGTTTCCGATGTGCATTGTTGAATATTCTATTCATTGTACCCTCCTCACAAGAGAGTGGTTTTTTGTGTTTTTTTATTAATGCTGAGGGTTTTGAGCTAGCACAAGGTTTAATCAGCTCTTGTAGCCTTAAGTGAAAATGTAATACGTTGCTAATTGCTGTTCTTATCTGTATTGCAGGCAGAGGTTGATGTTTCTGCTTGGCGTGGGGAGTTTGCAGCTCTTTGTTCAAAGCAATTGGACTGGGCCTCCTGTTCAGTTAAAGCTCCAGGATTTTTTGCCACCTGCATTGTTACAGAAATTCTGTGAGGTAGGTTTGGATTTGAATAAGCTGGTCTTTTATATTGCCACTGCTTTTCACAAGTAACCATGACACTTAGGTGTGTCAAAGAAGGCACATCTGCAAGGCAGGGTGCTAGAATGAATTGCCATAATCATCAATCCTACTGGCTGCTATTGCAGCATCTGCAGTTACATCAGCAGTGTCCTAAAAGTAGTTACTGCTTCTCTACTTAAGGTATTTCCTGCTGGAAATGTTGGGTTTGGATGGAGAAGATATCTTTAATATGGGCGAGCATTTCCTCAAAGGGCATTTGCAATCAATAAACTTTTTATGTGTTTATTTTGGGATACATTCTTAGCTGGATCGAAGAAAGATATTTATAAATGGCTGAGAAGGTTCCCTTCCTTAGGGAAAGGTAGCAGTTGCATATCTTGCAAATAGCAGAGTGTTTGGCAGATGCTAACAGTAGATTTGGATGCTCAGTATGCAGTTAGGCTCCTGAGTGCCAAGCGAATTGAGGTAATATTAGTACAAAAAATGCTAATTTAAATAGAGCTTTTGGAAGCAGAAGAGAATGTAGGAGATGAAACTGAGGACTGTCAGTTTTATTTATTTTGTCATCATTTTATGTAGATTACTAATCAATACCCTAACTTCTTTTAGTGAGATGTCTGTATTGTTCCTCATGGCAGTACCACGGTCCAGACTCTCCTCACGTGGGGTTTAGCACAGCTCCTTGATTTTTCTCTTGGGGTTAAAGCTGTGGTAAAATACTGACTACTGCAGTGTGTCAGTGAGGAATGCATCAGCAGTTTCTGCTAGTGCTAAATCTATCTATACACAAGTTTGAATTTAGAATTTCACTAAGAATAAGGTATGGACCACAGGCAATGTGCGTGCTGTAAACTGTGAAATGAGGGGAAGTTGGAGTATATGAAAAGTTTCACGTAAAACTGTTGGCTCTGCTGCCTTACTGTGGCATGTTTTCCATAATTCATAAAATCCTGCCTTAGGTTCATTTGCAAGGTTGTATTTCTAAATAACTAATTCAGATACAGTATTGCTCCTGATTTTTTAAATAGATGTTTATAAATTTGGTTTATCTTTTAGGGCTGGCACAGTATGTATAGATAGGGTTATTTTTCACATGATTTTTGATACTTGAAGTTCAGATCTCATCTTTTGATGACTAAATAAGTAACAGTGGAAACCAAGTGTACTAAACCTTTTAGGGTGTGAAATGAGCAGAAGTTTTGAAGTGTGCTACCTCTGAAGGGAAAAATAATTCATTTTGCTTTTATATATAGTAAAAATAATAAAACCTTATTTAAGTGATTCTCTTTATAATTTGTTTATAATATTTAATATTATAATATTGAAATATTCTTGTAAATTTTGGTTTCTGTTTACTGGAGAACTCTGTATTCTGTGTTAGTGTGTATGCACAGGTTGCAGTGTAATGCAGTCTGCAGCCCAAGATGATGCTTATAGGATTGCTATCACGGACAGAGTTCAGAGACCTGGAAAATCCAGTGTTCGTAATTTCTGTTAACCATTCCAGAGAATCATAAAATGTTTTGGCTTGGACGGGACTTTAAAGATCACCCAGGTCCGAGCCCCCAGCCATGGGAGGGACACCTTCCACTACACCAGGTAGCTCAATAGTTCCATCCAACCTGACCTTGAACACTTCCAGGGAAAGGGCATCCACAGCTTCTCTGGGTACCCTGTTCCAGTGCCTCACCACCCTCACAGCAAAGAACTTCTTCACCTAAACCTACTCCCTGTCAGTTTTAAGCCACTTCCCCTTGTCCTGTCACTACATGCCCTTGTAAATAGTCTCTCTCCCTCTTTCTTGCAGGGCCCCTTCACGTACCAAAGGCCTCTATTAGGTCACCCCGAATCCTTCTTTTTTCCAGGCAATTCCATTTAGTGTTTGGAAGAATGAGATACTAATTCCCTGTGGAGTAAGGAAATATTCGATCTCCTGTTTAGTTTCTGTTATATTTCTTTAATGGCTGGGAATGTGATGCTTTGAAATATGTTTGCTTATGCAGGGGTGGTATTGCAGAAACTAAACTGGCAAGAGATTATAAAGGAAAACAGACTTGAACATACTTTATTTCTAATGAGTGCTCCATCAGACTTCCATATTACTTCAAGGTTTAGCTATTTATGTATTCAGGCAGAAGTTTACCTTTATTTCTATTACTGCTATCTGTATTGTCTTCTGACATGTTCATGTTTTTTTTCCAAGAGCACTATGTGCTTATGTGCTAAAATATAATATCCAGTTCTCTTCTTTGTTAAAAATCTTAATTTGAAAGGTTTTGAATTATGTTTTGAATTATCTTTATGTACTTTTCATTCCAAGGATTCTTCGTATGTAAACACTCTGTAAAAATGAACATCTCAATAGTGCCTTTTTTGTGTTCCCTTTAATCCAGCTTTCCTCTCATGCACATGCAGATACTCAGAAAACATGGGTTAAAAATGGAACTCTTAACATGTGCTGTAACCTTCCACATTCTGTCATCAAGGCTGATACGATCTCTTTTTAAACAGATCATCCATTTTCCAGGTTTTCAAACTAAAATTATTTTTTCCCACATCAAGGACAAAAAGTTATGTATTCATGTTCTTTTAGCCTGCTCCAAATAATGTCACTAAATTTCACCTTTACAATATCTCATTTATTTCAGGAATATTTTAAAAACTGTTGCTCCTATTTTCAGAACACTTTATTGGCTTAGTCTTTGTTTCCAGGGTATATAACTGCTGCCATTTCTATCCTTGGAAAGTTTCACCTCTGGATCAGTGACATAGCTTCATTTCTGCTCTCAGATAACTTCTTTTCTTACAAGTGCAGTAAGGCTGCATGAGACCGTAATTAATTTTGGTGAAGAATAAATAAACTATCCTCTTTAAGAGGAGTTGCTAGTAGGGGCCTCTTGGATGTCTTCAATGAACAATATTCATGAATATGTGTATATTATTTCCCTTTCCACAAATTGAGTATAGCCTTCTCTCTAAACTATGGTTACATCCATGCATCCATGTATTAAGATTTGGTTTTATGTCCTGCAGAACTGGCTTGTGATTTTCAGAGTCCACACAAAGTAGCATTTTAATTATTAGATGTATTTCAGTTTACTAAAATAACTGAGATTTTACCACACCAATTAATAGTCTGACTGATACTACAATGAATTTTTTTAATGAGTGAATGTGGTAAAGGAAGATTAAAAAGTACTGAATTATGGTTAAAATGGATTAACAGTTGTTGTTTTGAACTTGCTCGGGTTAGACTAAAACATTATTAATGAGCTCAGTGCTTAAAATAAGTGACTTATCATAATGGGCTCCTTGTGTCTTAAAATAATTATGTCTCTGCATGTAAGGAATAAAAGGTACAGAGCTGTTGAAGTTGGAGCATATTTATTCAGCTTTAAGTTTCAGAGCTTCTATGTATTAACTCATACAGCTGAGCTCAGTATTTTCATTGGATGAATTGCAAAACAATGTGTAGTAGTACTAAGGAAGATCACTGATGATTAAGAATGTTGTGAGGACAAGCTGCTTGCTGCTTTATTTGTTGTCTGGTTTCATATTCACAAGTAGAATACATCTGGTAACAGTGAGAAGCTCCATCTGGAAGATCTTAATCTGTTAATTGATAATACATGTAAATAACTGGTCAGAGTCCTCCAAATATGTTCATCAACGGTTCCTGCTCTTCTTTTTGTAGCTTCCAGGCTGATCCCAAAGAACAAGTTTTGGAGTACATTTGAATAATTTTTTTCCTTATTTTTTATTGCTCCTTCTTTTATTCATTATTTGATCCTTTTACTGGAAGAGACTGAAATATTGCCATGCTTCTGTTGCCATCTATAGCCATATTCATAATTAATATGAAAAACACAATGTACTATGTAGCACTACTGTCTCAAATCCAGTATGATTCCTTGGTCTTGTTAATTCAATCACTGTGAATTCCTTTTTTCAGGCCCAGATACTGGGCTTCCCTTAGCATGAACTAGCTAGAAAGAAAAAAGTCTGTGCTTGACCAGCAAGATAGAGGCTTTAAAAGTTATGCAAATTTCTCCCTCTTGTGGGGAATGTAGGGATGGATGATAAAGGCTAAATCCAGAGGCAGATTCTTGTAAGCAAAGATAGATAATAAAAACTATCTAAAGTAGCCTGCAGTCTTGCCCTGCATTCCCTTGCTATGAATATAGAGCAGAAGGGGGAATCCTAGTGCAGTCACTTGAAAAATACCCCCTTAATAGTGGAGCAAAGTCACCCTCATAGGGTTTATGAACGAGAACTTTCATAACCAAAGTACTTCGTTGACAGGTAGCGCTCTCAGGCAAGACTTGCTTGCACTAGCTCACCACAATTATCTTCAGTCTGGACCTCAGCTCTGCATAGGTTACCTGTCACTGATTTAGCTTGTAAAACTGCAGACAGCCTTCCATTGCCTTAAAGTCTAAAGGGTGAATCCTGTTTTCAAGGACCAAACCTTTGGCGGGTAACCTCAGTATATCCTCTGTTGATCTGGAAGATAAATCACCTTGGCTTCGCTAAATAACAAATTGTTGTACAGTAGTCTTTGTATTTTTAAAAAATTTTAAGAATATGAGAAGCCCAGTATATCGGGCTTAGTAGCTACATGCAGCATCTTCCTGATCCAGTAATTTGTTTGTCTGCACCCCACCTTTGCTTCCATTTAATCAAGTCTTCCCAAGCCTTTAGCCTGGCTTTGCCTACTTCTTTATGTCATATGCACATAGGTTTTTATTTACAGGGGAAGGATCCTCAAGACAGAAAGAGCTGATGAAATGTTACAAAGGCCAGAGTGGTTCTCAGTATAAAAGTAAAAGCATGCTGAATGCTCACTTTGCTTCTAGTCACTATCATTAGCAAGAAAAGAACACCAATTCTCAAAGCTAAAATTCTCATACACTCCGTTTTTAGAGCTATTGAATGCGAATGGCAGGAGCTTTCTCCTTCTGATTTTTATTATTATTCAGGTGGCACCAGTTGGGCTGGGAAATATTTTTGAAGTACTGTGAAAATTGAAATACCCAGGAGTACTATCCAGCATGCAGTTGATTTAAGGCTTTATTGGTAGTAACTTAAAAGTAGCCATTAAGTTACTGTTTGGAAGTTGAATATAGAAACAGCTGTGCTTTAGAGATAAAAAATATGGATCTCGAGTGAATTGATCTTAATTTGTGTGTATTTTGTGTGTTAATTTGTGATGGTCAAACAGAACCACTTGCAGGTCCAGCAGGACCTGAATGACTACTCCAGTGATTTCTTTGCATGTTTTTATGAATTAGTTATCTAGTATATGTTTCTGTGCTTTAAGAACATTACTCCTAAATTATATAAAATAATTATACTTTGTGATGTCAAGTTTGATGAAGAATAGAAAGACTCAAAAATCTAACCCAGGTTTACTAGGTCAGGACCATTATATTAGCAAGTCTTGGGTTGTGGCTGTTTTGAGATACATGAAATTTTTGAGCTACAAGATAGGTTCAACACATTATATATTTAGGTGTTTAAACACAAGAACACAAGCTCAAAAATTCTTTTTGCTCTTAGCCAATGTTCCTGAGATTTTGGTGGACTTCAGTTCTTAATTTTGCAGTCCTTGAAGCCATAACACGTTAAACGTCTACCTCTTACTTGTAACTGTTCACTCACTTTAAATACTACCTCAGGGCAGTGAGTTTTGCATGGATAATACAGTGTTAGAGTATAGGCTGGAAAAATGAATGTTGGTTTAGGCTTTCTCAGCTAAAGGTAAATGATGTCTGCTTCTCTGGATGGGATTGTTTCATGAAAAAGGACATGGATTTGTTAAAATAGAAGACAGCAGTTCTTTGGCTCTGGGACTTCTTGGCTTATTTTCAAGGCTGTAATATGTCATCAACTTTCCCTTCTTCCTCCCTCATTCTTTGTTAATGTTACATTAGCAGGACTGGGTTTTGTGGTGAAAGGACTTGAATGTGAATTTGAGGTTAATTTGTTACTACAGTGCTTAAGCAAGTATAGATAACTCTAGCATTGCAAGGCTGCTTTTGAAAAAGGTTTTATAACAAATCTCCTTTGCTTTCCTGTTGAGTATTTTAAGTGTGGTCTACTTTGATTACAGAAAGAATCAAAAACATGCAGATAGGAAAAAAGTTTCCATTAAACTGAAAATTGTATTGAGTGTCCCACTATGTGTGTGTGTGTATTTGAAAAATTAATCTTTAGAAGTACTGATTGATGACTTTGCCCTCTCAAAATTACAGATGTTGATAAGGTTTTTCCTTTCTAAATGGCCAGAGGTGCAACAGATCTGGTATATTTCCAGTTGGCAGTTTCTTTCCTTTATTCTCAAGTGGTTTGTCTGAGTCTTGTGATCATAATTTTCCACAGTGGGATTGAAATGACTGCAGTGATGTCATACAGGAATTCCCCTTTGTCCCAAATCATTGTCTACAAAGTAGAAGTATTTTCAATGCTAAAGCAAACTAAAAAACCCCATAGTAAATCAGAATAAACTTAAAGATTACTCTGTTATTAAAAAGTGATGTTGGAGATTCATGTAGCTTAACATTGAATTTTTGTCTTCGATGTAATCTGTTGATACAGGTATTGAAAAGTTTCACATAAATCAGGAATTACGTGATTTGTTTAGTTTAAAAAGCTGAAATATGATTCAAGTAACATATCTTGGTTGCGTAGACTGTTTAAGAATCTTTTTCAGGCAAGTGACTTCAATGCAAGTTGTCATTTAACCTTCTGTGCTTTTTCCCTTCCATTCCCTTTTCCTGCCCCTTTTATACCAACTGAAAACTAAAACCCAATTTTTTTTGTTCATTAAGGAAATGTATCATATGAGAACCAGGAATAGACTGATAAATGGACAACTCCCTGAGCCTGAAGATAAACTGCTCAAGTGCTTTCATTGCATTAAAAGGGAGGGGAGAATAGGTGACTGTCAGATGACAATCACCACCGAGGGAGTCCCTGGAGAGTTTACCTCAAGGCCATTCAGTAAAAGCTTACTGTAGAGAGCATAGTACAGGAATGCATCCAAAGCAGGGAGAGGTTTTTATTTATCAGATAAAGGGAATAATGGCTCTGATATTGCTGCTCTGTTGCCACTCCAACAGGAAGCTCCCTCTGGGGAAAGAAAATGATAACACATACTGACAGCACTGCAGGAATATGTACTGTATTTCAGTGCTGTAGAATTAATTTAATTATAAAATCGTTTTGTTTCTGTGATTGCAAATTGAATGGCATGGATTTACCAAAGCTTTTCTCCCTAGATCGTGGGAGTGATTATATTGCTGTAATGTGTTTGGGTTTAGTTAACTGCATGACATGCATTTCAGGTGGCAGGAAATCAGTGTCTTGCAGATCATGTTGATGTGGTGTATCAGGACAGCAAGAAACAGTGCAGAATTTACCATGATTTGGTAAAAGATCAAGACTCCAAAAGGCTGCTTTTGGTTTTGTTTTTTGGGGCTTTTTTATGTTTTGAGCAGACTTTTTCCTTAAATACATTAATAGCTATTTTTTCTTTTCTGTATTACATTATTTTTTAATAAACTTAAATTACCTGAAACTTTTCTTTTTTTTTTTTTTTTTTCCTTTCTTTTAGCCAAAAATGCTGCATGCAGCTATTCTGAAGGTGCTGGTTCTAGATGGTGAATCAGTCTATACCTTGACTTCTCATCCTATTTTGCTGCTTATAGCCAGGATAATCCTTGTGAATTCAAGACACAAACTTGCATCTCTCCAGGTAAGAAGTATGTGACTAATGATTGTGACTACTAGCTACTCCTTAATTGGTTCTCTCATTCTTCTCTTCATGCCTCATTGAATCATTCTGACTTCCATTTCTTTTCCTGTACCTCTGAGGTTCTTCCCTCTAAGAAACAGGACAAAGTGATTGCAATTAATCACAAGTATCGTCTCAAAGATAAGCTATTTACTCACTGTCTTCCCCAAAAGAGAGGAAAGGTGTCTTTATTAGCTGGAAAAATTAGAAAATTTAATACAACCAACTTTATCAAGATGCATACTTTGTGATATTGTTTGTCAGGGGTTAGTTGGGAATGCCCTTATAATGCCCTTATATCCTTTTTAACAAGCTTTTGGCTACTGTTAACCATTACTGTATGAATTCTAAGTCTAAATCACTGTTGTGTATGTGTGTTAAAAAACAGGCAGATATGGTGAAGCACCTCTTGGAGGGTCTGTACCTCCCTTGTAGTTCAGCAGCAGCCTGGTTGGTAGCAGGGCTCTCTGGAAGTGGGGGACTTTGAACAGCAGCAGCTTCTCTTTATTCAATTCCAGTTGAACAGATTTTGGCTAGAGATCAAAATGCCACATGGCCTCTCTTTATGCTTGGCTGACAACATCCATTCCCAGCTGGGTCTTTGTATGAGTGATGAATTAAACTGTGTGGGAGATGTTGGCTGTACTGCATTTCTGGAAGCCAAGTTCTTCCATCGTTTTCCCTCTTATTCACAGATGAGTGCTGTTGAATTTCAGCAACTGGGTCAGTCAGAGAAACAGAAAATGTACCTGGTATAGAGAATTCCCCTGCTGCCTTCCCCTAAGAGTGACATAATGTGGGGCTTTATTCTGCAGGGTTGAGGTTCAATTATTTGTGTCTACATCAAGTTTGAATAGTAGTTCAAAGGCAGCAACTGGTAGGAACTACTTTCATCAACAGGTTGGTGTAGCAATCAAAGCTTGCCATTCTTTTTTCTTTTAGCTTAATTCAAAGGTGGCCTCTTAATACTTTTGATGTTTTAATAGTAGTGCACATAAATTTAAAACAAGATAAAATACTTTAAAATGTATTATCAGAAGTATTATTAATAAATCCCTGTATGCTATTTTGCACGTAAGAGTAAATGCTTAAAAATCATCTGCAAGTTTTCAACTTGGCTCCCAAAAAGCATTGCCAATAGAATATTGTACACAGCTCAGCTGGCTTATCTGAAACTTTAAAGATATATTCTCACTGATTCTAGCATAAGTGGTAAACATAGGGCCCCAGGAAATTGTATCATTGAACTGGATACTCAGTTGTGTGGGAAAATTAATACTTCATTGTATAAAGCTAAACTCAAGTAGTTGAAACTCGTTACTTAAATTGCCTTTAGGTTTCCAAATAAATGATGAAATGTTGGGATCTGACCTCTTTCATGAAGCCCATTTGTGTGCTTTGCTCTGTCCAGCTTGATATCAAACGTCATCTTTCATTGCTCTTGGAAATAGATGCTATTATTCTTTTTGATGGTTCCTTTCTGGGGATGTTAGAGTCAGCTCCATGTAATTAGTTTAGATGTTTGTGCTTGAATACTGCACAGCCCTTAGGTCAGTCTGAAGCATACCTGCATAAAAAGTTCAGAAGATGGGTGGCTCTAAAGCAATCAAACATCTTTCAGAGAAAATGATTAGTGTGCTAGCAGCACCAGAATAAATAGCAATCATTAGAGCCTCTGTAGAGATGTGCTCTGCATTCACAGAGTATCTTAAATATAATTTTGAGAATATTAAAATTAACTTTTCCATGCATTTTCTCCTGCAACTAGAGAAGAGGTTAAGAGACTGTGGGGAATTTATGCTTTGTGTACACAGCTTTCTAAAATCAGGTATTTCCTGAGCTGTGGTTCAGCTCTGCCTGCTGTTAGAGTGATTGCTTAGTTCAGTACCATCTTTGCCCTGCTGAAGTTCAACATACAGACATTAGGACTTCCAGTTGTGAGTGTAATGTGTTCTTAAGAGCAATTCTGCTCTTATTCTGCTCCTATTCTGCCTCTCTCAGGCTCCTTTAAGCTGCCACCTGAAGAAATAAAAAAAGGTCAAACAGAACAGGAAAAATGCATAGAAGGACGACAGTGGATTATCAGAAATACTGAATGGCTTTCATACAAACAGTAACTAAATAGTTTAGAACTCTTCAGGCTGTAAGATTGCTGAAGAATGAGATCATGGCTTTCTGTTAAAATAATCTATGTGACACAAAAGAGGATAAGTAGGAAATAGCTGGACTTGGGGTTTTGGTTTTATTTTGGTCCTTTTCTGTTACAAGAGTTAGGAGCTATGAAATCAAAGTAGCAAGTGGCTGTTCCAAAATAAGTGCATGCAAGTATTTCTTTTTTCTGCTGTTCACAGTGTTTCTTACCACATGGTGGTACTAAAGATTTGCAGGGTTCAAAGAGCAGTTAGAGAAATTAATAGAGGGAAAATCCATCAAACCTTTGGAGCACTGTAGAGCTGCCTGGATATGTTAATCTTTACACTAGGTTATGGTTGTTTTTTTAATAAAGCAGCTATTTTGAAGAGGTTTGTATTTTTTAGAAACTAGAATTGAATAGACTACAAAATCTGTATTTTAAAACCACTTTACTTTTTTTCCTTTATTTTCTTAATGCTCAATACTTGTTATGAAGTTGAAATATCCATATTTTCTTTCAGACATTACCTTGGTGGACTCTAAGATGTGTAAATATTCACCAGCAGTTGTTAGAGGAGAGATCACCTGAGCTATTTACTCTTGCCCAGACCTGTATAAAACAAGGTATATTTCTAGTTACTTGTTTTTTTGGCTTGCAGCATCTCTTGAAAGATAGCACAGGAGAGGAGAATTTGTAGTCATAAGTGTTATAATGCTTATCAGACACTTACATAACTGCAATCAGCAGAGAGGGAGCAGAATTTCACTTAAGTTGGCTTGGACTTGTAAGGCACACGCTATTTTTCAGCCTCTAAGATGGAAATATGATTGTAGACAAAGGTTTTTTGTCAGTCATTTGTTTTGAGACTCTTGGATATGATTCTCAGAGATAGATGATGTGAAATACATCTGAATTTTTAGTGAGTTTCTTTCTGGCAGTTTTTGCTGCCTGGTGCCTCTTGCTAGTTTGTTTATTTTCTCACTGAAGCCATCTGGTATTTCAAACAAGTATCTTCATATTCCATAAAATAAATACTTTTAAAGCTTTTAAATTATCTTTGAGTAGGGCTTGAATAACCCACTTTCTTGTCTGTATCAAGTTCTCAAGAAAACTTTGTGTTAATTACTAGAGGAAAAGACCTTCAAATTTAGGAAAATTACATTTTTCTCAAGTGTTAGGTCAATATCATCACCTGAACAGAAGACAGCTGCAAGGATTTTGTGTTGTTCTGAAGCAGCCATTATGTAAAACCAATTGGACTTGGTGCAGTTTCCCATCCTTTTGGCTGTGTACCAAACATGGTATGGGGTACCAGAAGGATGTTGTAAGTTTGGGACATCAGTGCTTCTGGGCCACTACATCAGTACTAGTAATGATGTGAAGCTTTCCCCATAGGTCTTTGAAGTTTCAAAGTGCCTAAACTTATCAAGCACTGCATGTAAATGGTATTTAGGTAGTGGTGAGACTGCTGCTCAGTGTGTCACTTGAGTTCATCATATGGCTTTAGCACAAGTAATCTTGTATTCAGCTCATTGAAACTTGCTAGCTGCAGAAAATCTAGTTGTAATGCACAATTAAACATTATAACCTGATTTCTTTTCCTTTGAAACTGTATTGTGTCAGTTCAGAAGTTGTGTTTTTGTGTGGTTTCCACTTGTACCTGTATATCCAGTATTTCGTAGGCTTGGAGTAATATTTTTAAATTACTAGTTAGTGTTTTGGTTTTTTTTTTAATTAAATCTCATCTTTGAAAATATTGTAACTAGGCAGGATTTATCTGTGCAGATTTGGGTTTAGTGATTTGAGGCTTTCTACTTAAGGGGTGCATATTAGCTCAATATTTTGTTCTTATGTTCTTTAGAAGGTCCGATACAATTAGAGTTGTTTATTTTTTGCAGAAGTGATATTTCCCAGTTTAGCTTTGAGCTTTTCTTTTTTCTGGTAGTAATCCTTAGATATAAAACTTGAAAAACGTTTTAAATCACATGTATCTTTTATACACTGACAGTGAATTTTTAGATATGTGGAGGTTTTCTCTCATGGTATGTTAAATGTATTTTTAAAATACGATTCTCCTGAACTGCATTCTCATCTCTTTTCTTTTTCTTAATTTGCAGTGACAGAAGCAGAAGCTTTGTTCACAGATGGTGAAAGCTGGCACTTAACAGTTCAGTTCCATCTTGAGTCTGCCTATACATTTTTGTTTTACTATGAATATAAAAAAGCTAAACACTGTTTCAATATGGCTAAAGACATAACAAAACTGCAAATTAACCTTACAGGTAAGTTTTGCTTGTGAAGTCTCTGAGGATAATTGGTTGGACCAAAGTAACCTATTGCTTGTTGGGGTTTTTTGTGACATATCCAAGTAATAAGGAACAGTACTTTGGAAGAGCTTGATGTTTAACAGGTAGGTCTTACTTGTCTTCCAAGAACTAGTATTGCTTGGAAGAGAAATATGACAAATACCCATTCCTGAGTGGGTATTTGAGGAGTTGGGGTATTATAATCCTTTCTAGTGTTTCCTGTCAAATTCTAGGTCTAGTTGCATCTGCTGGTGTCATGATGAATATTTTTTGGTAGGTTTGGTTTGTTTGGAAACACTTGTAAAGGTGTCTGCATGATGATTCGATGCCGTCTTTCACCTTGTGTCCCACTAGCCTAGATCTACTCCGTGTAAATAGCTTTTAAGAAGTCACTCCCAGGACTGGTGTCATCACAGGAAATAAATAGAGAAGTCAAATTTCTGATGAACAGAAGTCACAAGGATTCAATCACTATGGAGACTTTATAATTATCCTTTCAGAATCTATTCTTTGGCATCAGGAAGATCAGATTGCTGCACTTACAACTTTACATGTTGGATCTATGGTCTAGCTGTTCCTGCTAGGCAATCAAAATGACATAAAATCACACCTATTCTGTGTGAGAACTTATGATTGTACCTGAGTAGAAATGCAAAAATCTTTTGTCTAGTTTTATCCTGTAGACTTACTAGTAGAAAGTGCTAAGGAACTGAAACTTGCAGCTTCCTTACTTATTATATCACGGTACAAGGCTTATGCTCCTTCGTATCTAGGTTGGAGCTGCAGCTAATGCTGTTTATATCATGAATTGTTTTAATAATTTAATTTCAAAAACGCCAAGCCATCAGCAGCAAAAAAAAGCCCTAAAACACACAAAAAACCTCAAATAAAAACCCAGAGGAGCACAAACTTGAAGAAATTATGTGGAACTCCATGCTTATTTATTCAAAGGTCTTAAAAGCTTACTTTGAAAGATCTGTAATGGAAATAAAACATAACAGTTCATATCTGAAGGAAATCTATACATTTCAATTGATCCTACCCTTTTTTCCCTGTATGCAACAAAATCTGTGCATGTGGTGTGTTCCAAGTGTGGCAATTATTGCCAACTTGGTATTGTAAAGTACTTTTCTTTAAAATTAGTCAAAAATTTTCTCATTTTTTTATTAAATACATCAGTACCTATGATGGTACTCTAGCTATAAAAATGCAATTAACTGAGAACAAGTAAAATCAAAATGACAGGTGGTTATTCACTAATAGTCTTCATGTTGGATTTTTTTTTCCTTTAAAGGAGATCTTCAGATTTTGGATTAATAATCTTCTTAAATCTAATTTATAAAAAAACCTTCTTGTTTGGAGAAGAAAAAAAAGAAAAAGATAGGATGCAGTGGAATTATTTATATTTTTTATTACTTTACCAAAAGGTTATGATAGTCCCAGAGAAAGATTGTGGTGATACAGTATCTTAGAAAAATGTTGTGAAACTCCTAAATGTTGTGTGGTTTATCTCCATAAATCTATTAACATAGTTATGTCTAACCTGAAGGCAAATGAACTGAACTGAACATGTGGGAATTGTTGGCATTCTAGACAAATTCATTTGACATGCATGTTTGGGCTAAATGGGAGGAATGTTACATCACTGAAAAAGACTTTGGTTTAATGTAAAAATCCAATCTCTAGCAGTGACATTTTTAAGGCTTTTGGGAGGAATTTCCTTTTTAGGAAAGGATTTGGAGAGGTTTATATGCATTAATGGTTGTAATCCTTACTAGCTGAGTATTGTATTGCAGCATGGAAATATATATTGTTCTTAAAACAGAGATTTTAGAACCAATATTTTCCAAAGTTATTTCAGTAATATGTGAATAAATCATACTTACTTTGTATACGTTTTTTAAGTCCCATTAATCCAAATATGTATCGTGTTCATCTTTTATTGAAAAGCATCATTATGCCCCTCACAATGAGTCATAACCATCAATAACTCTACAAAACAATTTCCAGTAAAAGAGACCACCATGATCCTTCTTGCATATAAATTTAGTGAAATGAAGAGTAGTAATCCAAAATAAATTTCGAATCAACAGATCTAGAGGATTAATGAACTCTGAGATCTATTAATTCTTTTCATGCCCAGTAACATATCTCTAGCAACTTTTAATATGAAACAGAAGGTGAAGTTTCTGTGTAGATTCCTTTTACTCTATGAGGATCTACCATAGAATGTTAAGGGTTGAAAGGGCCCTTAAAGATCAAGGAGAGGGACACTTCCCAGTAGACCAGGTTTCTCAAGGCCTTACCCAGCCTGACCTTGAACACTGCCACTTGAACATGGTGGTAGAAACCAACCAAATTTTATCTCAGCATTAACACATGTGATACATATTTTTCAAGTAAAAAATAATGCTTTGTCCCTGTAGTAGCAAGGAATTATTAGGTTTAAAAAATGGGATGGGAGGTATGTGCATATGAGAGCATAAACAAATCACAGTTTCTGAGTGGTAGTAAGCAATTTTATTGGGATCTAGAATAAATTTCCTTCAGCTGTTTAGGCAGTAAGACATAACAGGAAGTGAATTACAGCATAGTGTTTTTCAAGCAGTATTAAAATAGAGAATTGAATGCTGCTGTATAAAATTAGTATGAATTATTAGCCAGTATTTCTCTGTGTGTGTGTCTTCTCTGCAGTGTGCTGTGTGATTTTCCAAGTGATATTTTTAGAACCTTTTTCATTTCTTCGTAAGCTCTTAATACAGGGCTCTTCCACTAAAAGGGGTAATTGGCAGAAAAGGAGAGATCAGTTTAATTTCTGGCTTCCCTACTCATCTCTTTACACTTTCAGGAAGAAAAGTGTGTGACTGCTATTTCAGTGCCTCTGCTGGATGGTCCTTAGAGACAGTGCCCTCATCTTCAAGCCTTTGTCACATGAGCAGTCTCTCTTTGAGGAAAGATTTTATATACTAAAAATTTTTCAAAATTATCACAAAATTAAGAACATTATTTGATCTTAATTGGTTCTGCAAAAGCAGCAGTGGATTAGCTCTCATTCCTCCATTTCACACTGTCTGAGCATTGTATCACAGTAATAATGAACAAGCAAACCTCCAAATTTTATAGAGTAATTTTTAGCTCCATTTTGGCTCAGGTTAGGAGCTAAATTTCTGTTATTTTAAGTTACTGTCCTGAAATTACTCTTTTATTTCTCTGCATTTTGCAAGCAAGTTGCTAACAGAAGAGGAACAGACGTGTTTTTCTTTACAATTTGGTATAAATGTCAATTACCCTTTTAAAAACTAGTAAAAATTGTCAGTAGGTCCAATAAGGAGCTGAAAAAACAACACTGAGAGGAATTTCACGTTGTGCATTCTGAATACTGGTTAATTCATTATACAGCCTTCACTGGTTTGCTGTTTCACTCATTCCCAATATTACTTCTACAGTGTCTTACACGCCATATCCTGGTAGCATCATGTCTGTGATCCTTCTTCAGAAACCTAACTCTTCTAATGAAGATTTGAAATATTTAAAATTATGGCCTGTAAGATATTATGGGATTTTCATTCACATAAATGTCTCCATGTAGTCACTAACTTCTAGCAGGCGAATTGAACAATTGTTTCTGGTTTATTGCTTGGAAATGCACAGGGAAGTGATGAAACTTGATGACTATGAGTTTTCAAAATGCTGGGTTATGGGGAATTTAATTAAAATCAGGTTTGCAAGACCTATATAGCTGTATTTGTGTGTTTGTAATGTGTATTACCTTGTATGTTTGCTGGCAGTGAGAATACTGCAAAGAGATCAAGCAGAGTTAAATCACTGCTAAATTTCATAGGTTAATTCTCAGCGTATTTCTCTGTTTTGTCTGGGTTTTTTTTTTGGTAGCAGCTCTCTAGTATATGATTAGATAACTGGTTCTTAGTATTCATTAATATAAACGTATTTTCTCTAGGTGCTTTGGGGAAGAGAACACGATTTCAGGAAAAATACGTTGCACAGCTTATTTTGGATGTCCAAAGAACAGATGGATTCCTCCTTCCTCACAGTGAGCTAAGTCCAGTTCCAACACCTCTAGAAAGCTTAACAATAGTATGTATCTGAGAAGAATTGTTTTAATGTCTTAAAATGAAAATGTTCTGAGGCTTTTGTTGGGTGTCTGCTAGGGAAAAGTGTGTTGTGCCTAGAGAAACTTAGCTTGGGTTTTTGAAAGTTTGCGGACAAGCTGTGGGGCAGTAATTTGCCAAATATTAAAGGATGTGGGATAAAAGAACATATGAATATCTGCAAGACAGATGTGTCTACTCAACTAAGAGCATGTTTGCAAGTATGATCTTCTACAGTTCATGCATTAATTTTTAGTGACTAAGAATGATGGAGCTAGGAAAACAGGTGAGAGGCAGATTTTCAAAATAGCCTGCAAGGCATCACAGGACTTCAGAGATTCCTATGGACTGGCAGACGTATTCAGTTACAGTGCAAAGATAGGAAATTGCTCTGCTTATTCCTGTGGCATGAATTATGTGAGTTGGTCCTTCTGATCTTAAGGGTGTGCATGATGACTTCAATTATAAATTGCTTGAGAACCACTGTATTGATTTAGGATGGCATTTTTCTCTCATAAGGAGATTTAAAGTTATTTGAACTTACTAAAGAAGCCAGAGATGAATCGAGCCATTATGGTCCCAAGTTTATTCTTCAAGTTGGAAAGCCTTTATTAAAAAACGTTGTGCCTTGATAGACTTCCAGGTCAAGCAGGGATTTTATGCAGAGAAATTGTCAATACTTCTCTATTTCTTAATTGAATGCATAAATATCTTAGAAGAGTAATCTAGCTTTTTCTTGTTTGTCCATTAGCATATCCTTGGTGTTGCATTTGATTTGATGAAACGAGGTTGACTACATGTGTCACAGCTCAGGCTTATGGTAGAACTATAATGATAGTGAGAGCTCAGGAGAGGCTGCCTGGTGAATGTGGCACTTAGTTATGGACTTCAGTTACAACTTATGTAGGACTAAATGATAGGGTGCATTGTTCTCAGAGTTCCTAACTGGGATATTGTACAAGTGGTTTTTTCCAGTTATTCGCAACTTTCTGAAGCATTTGCCTTTTTAGTCTATTTCTGAGAAAGTCTGTAGTTTGGAATAAAATTATTTCATTGTTTCAATAAAAATGGCTACACTGGCTTAGGCTGTAGGTGTAACTCAGAATGAAATATTTTGTCCTTGCTAGTCAAGTGTTGTACTCATGTGTCCTTTCAATGAAAAGACACAGAGCTTCTTAAGTAAGTTCAGCAGAGAATTTGAAAAAGAAAATGTGGGTAATTGGAACCTTTAAAAAGCAGGCAGTGATGCTGATGTGATCCATACTTTCCTACTAAAATTTTACTGAGTGTAGCTTGAAAATAATGCTAGAGAAAGTAAACATATCTACATTTTTGGAAAAGTGGAAAGGCAGTGCTAGAAACAATATGTTCTGGCTGCAGGGAGGGAGTTGAGTTTTGTGCAAATCTGAGTGACTGTGTCATATAATTCTGTCATAAGTTACTCAGGCTCCTCTTTAGAGAAGGTGAGGCTTTCTGTTCCCACAGTCTACTTCTCAAAAAAAATTAAGAATTAAAAAATTAGATTATGCATCTTGTGTGTGTCAAATTCTAGAAGATCTTGCAGTAGAACCATGTGCTGCTTTGAGGAAAACCTGAGGTATTTCAAGTTCAGACATTTTATTAACTTGTGTGAGTGTGGTACCACAGGTATTACACCAAGTTTGACTAAGTAGATTCTTCAGTTCATGTGTGTACTAAATTGCCAACTAAAGGTTTCATTTTGTTTCCCTTTTCCAAAAATATTTTTATTGATAATGTAGTATCAAAATACGTCTTAATGTACTTTGCTAGTACAGTGTAATTAACTTTAGCACTGAGTCTTAGTGATTATTTTGCTAGGTCTGATTTCAAATTTGTTGGCGTTGAGTGTATCTTGAATGTATTTTAGTTAAAATTGGAGTTAATGCCATTTTCCTTCTGCCAAAAACTAACAATAACATCATTGCATCCCTGTCTAGATTTAGGGAGGATACTTTGTATCTTGTATACTTCTAAAAGACTACCCGTGGCAAATACGTAGAAGTTAAGTCTTGAGAGGTGCTGAGAATCTCCACAGCATTAACATATGCATATGAAAAGCGAAATTATAATAGGCAAATTTTCTTCCAGTTCTCTCCAGAGTTCTTATTTTACATCTGCCATTTGCAGATAAAGCAAAATGCTCTATTTGTCTCAAGATAGGATTTATCCTGGATGAGTGGAAAATTTCCTAAGAAAATTATGTATTCTGACAGTTTGGATAAGTTGAGGCTGGTCCCACCTAATTTTCATCTCCTATTTTGGAGTGCTTACCTCCATGGTCTTAAATTTCTCCCCTTACTCTTGTTCAATAGGAAGACTGAACAAGTTATTTTACAGTTAAGCAGTAATTTAATTCCATTAAAATACAATCAAAATAATGGTGTGTCCAATGGTTGGATTGGTACCTGTGCTGGTCCTTCCCTCTGGTGCTAAGCAGTTACCTCAGGTGGTGCTAGAAGCAAAACTATTTGCATTTCAAAATAAATATTTAAGATTGTAAATTCAATCTTTGCTCCCAGGTCAGTTTCTGTGAAAGGAAAGCCACAGGCTTGAGGTGATGCATAAGGACCCTTGATATGAAGTGGTGTGCTAAAATAGTTTGATCAGTTTTAAACAATTCAAAGCTATTTTTATCTTATGGGAGAATGAGGAAGTTCTTTTTATATCTAGGAGTGGAAGTCATGCTTTAAAGCTCTGGCATACAGGTGCAGTTGAGTTCAGTTGATCAATATTCATAGTGAAGCTAAAGTAATTAGTACTATTTATACAAGTTAGATTTTAGAAATGATGTAGACCTGTAGGGGGAAATTTTTAACTAATTACCATGTAAGTTAAGTGGTAATTTATGTTACACCTGATGAAATACCATTATACTAGTTCTAAAACAATTTTCCACTGAAAGTGGTAGATAATCCTTATATAGTATAATGTTGTAAGAGAAGAAAATGATGGTAGTAAGTTTGATTTTAGAACTGTGAATATCTTCCCTATTCACTTAAAATAATAAAAAAAAGCTTATTTTCTTCACATTCTTGGTCAAATCATGGTTTCCTTTCGTTTATATAGTGATAAAATAGTGGTGATGAATGCAGATAACGCACTTCAAAGCATTCCTGTTTTCTCTCTGTTCTTCTGTGGACCTTCATTTTGACCTTGCCAACGGAAGATATGAATGAGAAACAGCTACTACTGGGACACTGAAGGGAAATTAATAGGAAATTTGAAAAACTGTTAATATAAATCCATTATCTGTTTTTAATAGTTCGTAAAAACTACTACTGGTAACTAAAAACCAGCAGTATGATAATTGGTTTCAGGACCAGTTGTTTAGGTTTGGGATTGTTTTTTAAGAGAAGGTAGAAGTGGTATTACAGCTACTTCCTCTTTGCTTGCAGCCAAGGAAATCTTTTGTTGTTTTCAAACAAACACAAATTCTGTGAGCATGGTAATTTACGCTTTTCACACATAGATTATATTATTTTCAAGGTAAATGATAGATACTGAACTACAGGTAGCATGCTTTTTTGTAAAACTTAAACTAAAGACTCTTTAAATAAAAAGTGTGTTCCAGAGGAAATTTTATGGAAAATAAATATAGTTGTCCAGGAGCAAATGTTTTCAGAATGTGCTGGCTCAGTGAGGTCTTTCCAGTCCGTGTTTTTCTTAAATTTACCTTTACTGCCAGAAGTCATGGTTTATGTAGTTGGGTTTTCCTGATACTTAAAGAGAAATCCTTAAATTCCCAGAGGTCCAAGGTGGCTAGCCTGAAAACCTGCATTAATGACCATAACATCAATCTGTTTCAGTTGTCTGTACCTATATAATAGAGGATGAAATTGTTGATAATTCTATGAGCAACAGTTTGAAAAGGGAAGCTGCCTTCAGGCTTATTTAAATAGAAAATTGATATTAGCTAACCTTAGAGTTGCTCTGAATACTGTTCCTCATGCATAAGAAACAGTATATTTGTAGCAAAAATGTTTTGGATGATAACTCCTTGTACTGGCTTCATTAGTTGTCATTTATCATAATGGTAAATTACTTTTCATTGTGTTGTTCTTTAATGGTAGTGTTACCCTTTTTCAAACAAGTCATTTTTTTTCATATTTTGAAGGCATCATTCTATCTATTTTAAAATAGTCTTTTTCTCTTCCAACAGAATTATGATTTAAATGATGACACAGTGCTTAATGAGATAAAATTAGCAGATGCTGATCAGTACCAGGTACCTGATTTGTGTGCAGAAGAGCTTGCTGTAATCCTTGGAATATGGTAAGTTAGTTTCTGGTTACTTTAAAAAAACCCAAACAGCTGCATGAATCATTGTGACACTGACATAATGAAATAGTGAATTGATGGGACTTTTTTCCTTCCTTATTATATAGTCTGGCTAAAAGGCTAAAAGTTTTGCATTATAGATGGATAGCATTTTCAGTTATCTCAGAGTGAGCATTAGTGTCCAGTTCAGAATTTCAGCAATAGTTCATTAATAGCTATATTGTAGTTTTGTCTTTAAAAAGCTTTATATTCTTTGTGCTTCATGTTAATTACATTTAAAATATCAGCTGGCATTAGCTACCACACAGTGATAGCACTTTGGTAAATTTTGATAACGTATTTCAGATTCTGCAATTGCCAGCTTCCTGTGAGGATCAACCATCAAGCCAAACACTGCCCTGCTATTCACTGAAATGGAAACATTTGTATAAATTCAGGGTCCATTGCTAGTTAAAAGCTATCGTATAAAATCCTTGTGATTTTGCACTTTGGTATTTTCCCCCTAACTTTTGGAAATGTTGTGCTACCTGGGTTTTGTACATAGCGTGGGAGAACAAAGGGCAGGCTTGAGATCTGAGGATCAGAAGTAATGGCATGTAGGAGTATAATATGGTCAGTCAGTGATATTGGTGCAGTGTTCACCATCACTGACTCTCAAAGTGCTTTTCTGATCTATGAGTTGCAAAATGATGGAGTCTGTTTGATCCAGCTGGAGGACCATGTAGTGGACAGCGGGTTGACATAAATTCTTAGCCCAGTCACTTTCAGTCTTCCACACTTTGACTCAAGTCAAGGCAAAGCCTTTCCCATACCATTCTCATGAGGATATCATTTTTAACGCAGTATTGTCTTATGTTCAGATTATATAATCCTTCCTGTTCCCTCCCTTCCAAAGGAAATTTTAATTTGCCTACTGCTCGTTTTCTTTTTTTTTTTTTTTTAAGGGTACAATTTGAGTTTTACACTGACTGCCTACACAGTAGGTTTTTGATCACACTGTTTGACTTTGACACCACCACTGTCATGTTCTGAGCAGTGGCTGGGAACCATATTGATTGCCAGTTGTGTGTATATATGAGTTTGGCAAGACTGAAGGCAAGACGAAACTAGGGACAACCAACCAAAGCAAATTCAGTGTTGCTTCCCTAAGGGAATGGTAAATGCCATTCAGTGGATGGGGTAATGTGAAGTGACTGAAGCTGTCTCAGTCAGAGGTGGAGACAAGATTTGAGATCCAGCAGTGCTGCAGGAAGGGTGTTTAGTAGGATGACAGCTTTGGGACTTGTTCTTGTAACAGAGTAGAGTTTAGGCTTGGATTGCTGGCTGTACCCTTGGTGTCCATACCAGCTCTTGATATGTCAGTTTGTGGGGAAGCACAGACATGTTAAAGCATGTAGTAGCATTGGCTTTTAAGCAAAACATTCTTTTCAAGCCGCCTTCTGTAGCAGGTTCTGTGCTTTTTTTTCATGCATGAGGACTGCAGTTCTGGAGTGCAAATGCTTCATTTCATAATTAGTAAGTTAGCTTTAGAATTCCTGTAAGCTGTTTTATTTTTTAATAGCTTTAGCAATGTTCTTTAACGTTTTTCATCTTTTAAAATCAGTTTTTGAAACAAGTATATAGTCATAATCCAAAAAGCGATACTTTGATTGTTACTAATTTTACTGTTTTGAATATGGCTCATTAAGTCCCAAAGCTTGTAACTCATTAGTTAAGATGGATTCTTTATCCATTAGGCTGTCAAGTAGATCTGATTAATCAGATGTAAGAATTGGTTGTAAGCTGTTGACAATTAGCTTTTGCTATTTTACTTTCTGCTGAGTACTTTCTGCTGCACAGGATATCTTACTCCAAGGTTCTGTTTTACCTGTCTAAAGAATGTCTGTTTCTCATTGTTTTCTTTCCCTCTATTATTTCAATAAACTCCTTAAGACAAGATTCAAGAGTGGTGAGAAAATACCTTACAAAACTGAATGATGTGATGATTAGTGACTTCTCTTCATATTGTTATGAAAAGATTCCTCACCATAGATCTTACACAGTAGATCCTAAGTTCCACTCAGATTTAAACTCCTGAAATTCTCCGGGATGAACTGGTTTGTCTGTCCTTGAAACCAGAACAAATACAGGTCATAGAAATTCAATTTTCATAATGTAGTCTGACAAGAACTAACACAGTCATTAGAAATGCTTAAAAACTAAGGTATAATTCCATTCTAGATTGAGATTCAAATTATAGCTTTAAATTTGATTTGATTCAGTATGGAAAATAATGAAAACAATTTAGTTGTTCTCCTGTCTTTCAAGACTTAGATCTCTGTACTTATTTGTCTTAAAGCTTTGTAAATGGATGTGGCAGAAATGAAATTCAGAGATCTATTCTAGCACTGCTTTGGTCTGAAAGGGCTACATCTATGAGCTTCAAAAAGCTGTGACAAAAATTGATCTAGAATAAGAAGAGGATTAATCCTTTTTGCTTGAATCAATGTATTTTTAGGATGATGAAAAATAAGTATCACTTTTGTCAAGATTTAACTGTCCCTTGGTTTACCTGTGCTTTTTGAAAACTATTGTCATGTCATTTAGCATTCTGGTTGCCTAAGTGCTGTTGTGTTGGTATAATACTTGAACTTTGCTTGCCCTTTTTTCTTCTTGTTCTTGGTTTTCTCCCTCCCTCGTGCATAGAGAAACTTGCTGTTGTTTACCTGAAGTCAGTTGACTTGGGTTGACTACATCCAGCTGACAAGAAATGTCTGCTAGCAGCTGACATTAGATATGGAAAAAAATGCTTAACTGAAGCAGTGAAATTCTCTGTAACTTTCCTATTTGCATGAAAAATTTCTGAAGGTAGGGAAAAAACAGTGAGATATCTATATATAGATATAGATCTATATCTAGAATTTCTTTCATGGCACTACTATCTAAAACTTTCAAACCAGTGCACCAACAGCATAGGTTTGGGGGGGGGTTTTATGTGAGGAGATCAGGGAAAATGTATTGAAGCAATAGTTAATAAACTTTCCTTTATGTCCTTGTAGCCACGCTCAAATAGCTTGCTGAAGCTGATGGTATTATGAAACATCAGCATAAATGGTATGGTGTGTAGAACATCATGGGAGGTCAGTGGGAACAGACTACATAACAATTTGTCTGAAGTGAGAGGTTTGTAATGCAGGAAGAAGAGCTGGAAGAGCTCTCAAGACTTCTTCTAGAAGTTGTTGTGAGTAGTTGTGTGCATTTAAGAAATCATGCCTGAATAACCAGGCAAAGCAATCTCCAAAGTAAGTTACATAATGTAGAGGGTGTAATTTCAGTCTGTAACCTATTATCACTACAAGTATCTTTGCAATTTTAGCCTAGAAACATGAAGCCTCCTGTAGAATTTAGTGTAATAAGTTTAGGCATATGTATGTAGCCATTATATGGGTTTGGTGATAATCCACCATCTGTGGTATAGTTTAGGATATATTTTCACTTGGTATCTTCAGTTTTAACTGGGAGCTTGAATCATAGCTGTTGGTTTTTTGTGCAATTTGGTGATGTCTCTTAAGTATGTTTGTAAATGTTGGGAGCTGTTGTCTAAGGAAAACATTCGCCCACGGAGAGTTGTAAGCCAGATTTCTTTATCATCTCTGTAAGCACATCCAACTCTGAATAAAATAATTTTAATTTTAATTCTCACCTCTGTGTTTTCTGCTGATTTTCCCCCTGCAAATACTTCAAGGTAGTAGTAATGCTGGTTAGTGAGAGATTACTCACGTGGTTGTGTTTTTAGAGTTACTAGAGCGAGGGTGTTTGTCAGAGATTACCCTTCAGCACTTCTTGAGCATTAATAGTGTTTTGCTTTGCAGAATCTGCAATTAGTTATAGGATTTTGACTCAAAACAGATCTCTGTGAAAACGAACAATAGATTTTAAACTTTTTTTAGGATTAGTGAAATCGTTATTCCTGTAAGCTTAAATTGAGTAAGACATTTCACTTGAGGGTGGTGTTGGAAAGGTACTTACAAAATATCTTGGTCCCCTAGATGGTTCTTTATTTCTGTGACTGTTTTCTAGGTCTAGGTCATTTTCTGCACATACCATCCTCCCATTTGTCATTTCCAGAATGTCCTTTAGATTTCTCCAAGTTTGAAAAATGTGTTCTGAATAATGTTATTCTGAAAGTGAAATCAGCATTGTTTTGGTTTTTTTCTCTTTACAGTATAGACTTCCAAAAGAACAATCCAATACACAAATTAACTGAAGAGGAACTTCTGGCTTTTACTTCAGTAAGTAACTTACCTGGCAATTAATAAAGATGTTTTCACTTAATATTTAAGTACCAAGCAATAATCTATCAGTCACAATAATCAGGAAAGTGTTTGTAAACCAATTTTTGTTAGTAGTCAGATGTTTCATTATTTTTTTCTTATTTCAAGTAATTAAAGTATGCTGAAGTTTAACCTTATTTTCAGCCATCATCATGCAGGAAAAACTTGACATCTAAATATTTAATTTCACCTCAAAACCACACACAAGACTTTTTTTTTGTGTTTAAGTTTTATTCACTGTATGAATTATAATGTAATATGCAACTAAATCATTTTACAGGAAACTCTTCTTGTGACACTAGTGTTGAGGGTGCTTTTCTTTAAACAGTGTTCCAGAAGAATTCTATAGAAATTTCAGCTTTATTCTGTCAGATTTATTCAGTCTGTATCAGATGTTCTGCTTAGACATATTCCTTCCCAATTCAGTGGCTGATTTGCTGCAGAGCAGATCTGTAATTTCCAGAGAAGCTTTGAAAAGTCTCAGTAATTTTTGTGGGTTTTTTTATTATTTTTTTACTTAATAACAAACACAATTTCCTTCTTCCCTGATCTTTTCTGCTTTTGTGGGGTTTTCAACATTAGTTTAGATGAGAGGATATAGGAGGAAAGGCTTGTCATTATGTTGCCTTTTTTGCTTACTTCCACAATGTTAGACTTAAGTTTGGGTGCAGGAAAGAGGACTTGCTCTCCTACCCAAGCCTTGTAGTAAGAGACTGTATTGCTGTAGTAGTGTCATCTGAGAAAGTAAATTATTGGAACTCAGCAAAAACTCCTTGGATTTCACTTGAGCTAGAATCTTACCACTGACAGTTGTAGTTATGTGAAAGGACCAAGGACAGTAATCTAAGGTTAACTATGGTAATGTTTGGCTGAGGGCTTTTTGTAAAAGGAGGTTCTGTCTATAAAAAAGATAATCCTAATCTTGCTAGATAAATGTGAAATAGATTACTTTAAAAGTACTGTTGTTTAGGTCCCTTGGTGATACAGTATATGTAAGAGGGGATGGATGAGGGAACTGAGTGAATTGCTGTAAAACAGTTTGGGTTTCATAGGTTTTCTCTTTGTTGCTACAATGATTGTAGTGATATAATTACTCATTATATAATTTCTGAAGTATTTTGTTTTGAACTACAGTTTTGTTCTGGGTTTTGTGTTTTGGTTTTTGTTGGTTTTTTTTTTCCCAAGAGATAGGAATAGAGAGCCGGAAGAAATTGAAATGTAGGAAAAAATGAAACTGTCCACTCTCCTGTTGCAGTAGTTGCAGTATCTGATAAGAATATTGAAGAATGATGACCATTAAAGGGGAGTAAAAGATTACAGAAATAATAAACGCATATAAAGTAAGGAAGGGTACACATAAAAGAAGCCTGTAGGAGTGACACCAGGCACCAAACCGGTGAACTGAGAACTGTAAACTGTTTTCAAAAGTGGTGAAACTATTGCAATACAATTTTTCCCCCAAAAGTAATGTTAATACAAATGTATGAAGTTTCAAGACATGCATGTAATTTCATTAAGACTAACCCTGCCATTTTTGTTGTTGAAATAATGTTAAAACAGTATGTAAAGCTATAGAAATAGGATTTTCTGTGAAAACCCGTACTCTTGCTTCTCATGTTTTGTTTCCAAACTCTGTAGACTATTTTCATATACCCCTTGCTTCAGTCTCCTCACTACCAGTATTGTTTGCATCATTATTGGGTGGAAAAGCAGCCATTATATACCTTAATCTTGAGATAATGTCTCCATTTATTCTATCATTTTTATATTAAGTGGAGTGATATTGTGATAATAGAATATCTTTAACAAAATTGAGCCTACTCCTGTAGTGGTCTACTTTCAGAATAATGAAAGTAGGTGTGGAGTTTAACTGTTTTAACACTTGAGTTTTCCAACATTTAAATATTTTTAAAGTTTTACAGCAGAGTAGAACAAGTCAAGGTAGGTGGTGCACTAGGGAAGGAAGATAATCAGCCTTCCTGTCATCCTTTGTCTGACACTGCTTGACAGATGACCTGTTATATCAGATGTAAGAGATCTGTTGGGTGAATTCTTCATCATGATGGGAAAGTCAAACTGCATTTTTCTGCCATCTAGTGGCTGATGCCTCAAAAACCACAGGACAGCTGATTAACATACTCTATTTTATTGCAATGACTATGGGGAGCTTATGTTTTCATTTATTTACTTATTTATATTTTTATAGAGCTGCTAAGTCAGCTATGGCTTGCTTCACACTTGTAAGATCAGCAACCACTATCAGGTTACATCTCCAGAGAAACAGCTGAGAGATCTGTGTGGGCTTCCCTCACTTTTTGCTCAGAGTAGCAATAAAGAAGGATCTCTGGCAGTAAATGAATAGGAATGTAGATCTCACTAGTAATGTAAAATCAGTGAACAGCAGTGACATAAAGAAGTAGCTGGTAGTCTAGATATTAGAGTAAATAATAATTTACCAAAGAGTAGTAAATCTTGGTATCAGAATAGTGTTCTTTTAAAGTTTTGCTTAATGTTTCCATTAATTGGATGTAGGGACACAATTGTATCTTAGAATTATTTTCTCTTTTGATCTTGATCTATGGTCCCAAGACGCAAACAAGAACAAGTACGAATTGCAATAACACCATCCCAGATCTTTCCTGGAAGCCGAAAGCAGCAATCAGATATTAGCTTATATGAGTTCTTTTCAATAAATAGACCTTTTGTGGCACTTGCATCTGGGCTTAAAATTGTGAATAGTCACTGCAGAATTTCATGATGAAATCTCTGAGCTTTTCTCAGATCTCTGAGCTGTGTCTCAGATCTGAGTCATCGAGGCAAATCCATCACTGTGTTCCCTGGCAGTAGGGATGTTCTGTGTCCATGTTAACACAGCCTTGGTTCCTACAGTGTCTGCTAGCTGAGTAAATTAAATGGCACCATAGCTGTTATCACTTGTATTTAAGGTATTTACCAAGCTTTGGTACTGCCAAAACAGGAAAATGAGCACTATATCAATGCTGCTCTAGTAGTTTCTTTAGCATCAAACTGCTCTGTGTGTGTGTGTGAGCAGGCATCTTCTCAGCCTACATGTGGATTCCTAAATCTGCAGGCTGGTTAGATGGTTGTCATGCATTCATCTGATATCTACTGAAATTCATGTTTCCTCAAAAAAGCAAAGCATTTCAAGTTATCTTAGGAAACTTGAAAAATTACAAGGCATTTTTAATTGATCAGAGTATCATCAGGAGATCTTCTTTGGACACTGCAAAATAAGTGCGTGTGACATCCAATTTCTGTCGAGCAGAGAGAATTAAGATCTAGTAGTGTGAGAGGGAAAGGATGACCAAATTGATCTCATGTAGATGATGTTATTCTGCCTTGTACTAGGTGCACTTTGGAAAACTGACATTCTAAACTCCCTTTTATATCTGTAAAAGTTGAAAATTACTAGATCCGTAAGAGATATTTATGTATCAATATCTGTATCTATAGCTATTAAACAACATAACTTATAATGCTAAAAATAACACTATTCACTGCTTGGCAACTGCAGTCCACTACAAAAGGCTTGCTGCTTTTCATTTACTGGAGCCACTTGGAAATAGTTGCTATTGTCCTAAAAGCACTATCTTTTGTAACTAAGAATTGCTTTCAGTGTTGCTCATTTTTGAAGCAACTTGTGAGGGTATATGTAGTCTCATTGATTGGGATAGCAGCTCTTGTAACAAGAATTTGGACTTAAATGTTGAGGTGTTCTAGTCAAACCTCTTAACCCATCAGCATAATATTTCAACTTTTAAGATGTTAATCCAGAAGTGAAATCAGATGCAATAGATTTTTTTTCCTTATAGTTCAATTGTTGATACAGTATCTTTACATGAGAAGTAATGCAGCTGTCATTCTATATTTTAGCATAAGACTAAACAGAAAATAAACCATTTATTTTTGAGGGAGGTTAAATATGATTTTTTCACACTATAGTTTAGGGAAACAATTATGATTTTTAACATTAATTCTATTATGGTAAGCACTTGGTCTTCTAAGAAAGCTAAGATATTTTTTAGAAATTGAGTATCACACAAGACACTTCAGAGACACAGTTATGCAGCTGGTATTTGGTGAGCTTTCTGATTATCTAACTGAATATTGCATTCAAAAGGCATTTTAAGAGAGGGATGGTGGGACAGTAAAGCAGTAGTGAGACTCTGTGCTTCTCTGGTAGAATTACTGGTTTCTTCCTTTTAATAAATTTTTTTGCCAGAGCTTTCTGTGTAGGATGTAGGAAGTAGACAATGCAAGAAACCAAAGAAGTAAATCAGTGCTGCTTTTACACTGAGATTTTGTATCTTAGTTTACTCCCAGGTCCCAAATTAGTTTTCCAAAGCCTAAGTGCTTCCTTACCTTCTTTAATTTCAGTGGATTATTTTTAATGTAAAAATACAATTGTGAAATTCTGCTGCATTTTATATTGGTCAGCAGTTTTTCCCTAGAATTATACAAGTGCATCACTGAGATATAAAGCAGTGGTCAAAATACTTTTTTTAGAAAAAAAATCCTTTTAGGAAATGAGCAAAAGTAAGCCTTAAAATAATTTCCATTAAATATTTGTTGTTTGCATTATTTCAAATAGGTCAGACAGTATACCAAAGAGGAGATGAAATGAACAACAGTGCTATGTAAGTGTACACGATATTTTAAGAAAAAATTCAAAATTACATTTGAAGCTTTATAAAGATGTTTGTGGTATGAACATAAGTTTTAGAACAGGGGACTTCAAACTATTTCTGGAATATAAAAAAGTTCCAGGAACACATGAAACATCTATTTAAGAAATGATAAATATTCCTTTATTATAATTTAAGTATTATGCAGTTCTTGCAGAGAAATAGGGAAAATATTAAATACTGGATGGTGTTGCATTTTTCTCTTGCAAAATAGAAAATGTTTTCTTTTTTAAAAAAAGGCTAATAAGATTAAACTCTGTAATACAAGTTCTTGGATCATCATAGAAAGCTTATACTATAGCTTATGGTTTACAGACTGGGGAAACAATTCAATGTTTCATAGTCTAATATGACACTCTGACAAATATCCAAGATTAAGGAGCTACAGCTGGTTCTTAAAATTACCCATTCCATCTGCTGAAGCAGTTGAACAGTCCAGGAGAAATGGTTTTTGTGGTAAATGTGATGAGCACTTAGCCCAGTGTGGGAGAATATTACTTTTTTTCCCTTATTAGTGTGTTATGATCAAGGGACATTGAGTGGCAGCAACAGTATTAACCTGTAGGGGACTGAGAAGAGAAAGTAACCAGAAACTGTGAAGGGGAAGCCTTGCTTTGTGCATCGCACCTCTTAGCCCCATATTTGTATCCTTTGGAACCCATGGAAGATGAGAAGGAAGAGAAAAGGGACCATGAAAATTTAGTTGCTTAATGGTTTCTTGAAATTCTGAGACTTCTCAGGATTTATGGACAGTTGAACAGTCGGCTTTTCTATTAAGTGGTGAAAGAGGGAAAAGGAAGCTCTGGCAATTCTTCTCTCTGTGGACATTTTGAGCAGGTGAGGATATCTTTCTAAAGAGGGAAAAAAACCCAGGGTAATAATACGAGGTAAAACTTGTGTTTTTCTCCGACTACAAAACTGAAGTTATTTACCACCTTCTAACAAAAACAGTGTATCATGCTTGAACTTGTTCTGGTAATGCTGAGAGGGATACCAAGATCTGATGGAGGAATTGGAGAATGTGGAAGGAGTCTGCAAAATCCAAGGAATACTATATATTCCAAAGATAACACCAGATGGGAATGTTTTTCCCCTGTGTTGAGCTACTGATTCCATAAGAGACTGTTTTTACTAAGGAATTTTAGAATGGTTGGATTTTTTTTTTCCATAGGTGGGCATTTATTGAGTGTAATAGAAGCTGATGTTGTGTGGTACCTTTGAAAATCACACTGAAGAATTACAGTGCACATTTTATTGAATGTGTGTGTATGAATATGCATATATGAATACTTTTTCTGCTTTTCACTGTAGAAGGGAGCTTTGGGAGGAGGGAGTGGAAGGTGGAAATGGAAATGCTTTGTTTTTCTCATCTTTTCTATGGCATTTGCAATATTAATGTGGAACCAGGGAGCAATCAAATCACGGCATACGATATTTTTAATGTTAAGCCTTCCTATCAAAACTCTATAAAACTAACATGCCAATTTGGTTTCTAAAGAGAAATTGTTTATATAGCTTAAATAAAAGCAGTGCATTTTTCTCTGCTGAGAAAATGGCTGCAGTTTTTTTGTTTTATAAGCAGCAAGAGTATTGAAAAGCTCATTAAGAGTGCCATGTGTCTCTACTGCTGTAACTTTTGTGGCTTTATAAAAAGTTTCTTTCACTTCTTTTCTAAGCTGTGTTGCCCATTTTGAATAGCCTCTGTTGGTTACAAGATTATAACACTGCAAAGGCTTTCTCTCAGCAAAGCCCTGCTAGTTACTAGTGAGACTTTTTTTAAGTAAATGAATTCGAAGCTAGTCTATTCTTTTTTTTTTCTTTCTTTCATTTTTTTTTTTTTTCTTCTAAAGACTTTATTCAAAAGTCTGAATCATTTTGCAGGAATGTCAGGATCTAAACACTTGCTAATTTAGTGCATGTATGCCTTCTGGCCCATCACACAGTACTGAGAAATCAGATTGAGTGTAGCAAAAGAGAAGCTGCCTTTTTCTGCTGCATGTGCAAAGACTCGACTGGATCTCTTGGAAGCTTATTCACAAAGGGTCTGGTACTTAGGTTTGCAGTGTTTTGTGGGTAGCAGACTGGCCTGCTGTTGTCAGTTATGTTTGCTGCATTTAGATGCTTTAGGGTAAAGTAACCGGGCGCTGTAGTACATGTGTTGCAGGGTGGAGGTGAAGCTGGCATACCATTCCAAAACTGGGATTAAGTAACAGTCTGTCTGAAGTTGGTTTATTTTACAAAGTATCAGATTTCAGCATAATTGACACTTTTATTCCTTTCAACTTTGTTCTCCTCTGTGGTCTGCATTCTTCCCTCAGTCCATGGGATCCACAGCTCTGCTTGAATTATATCTTGCAAGAGATGATTCCTAATTTATTGTGTGCATTTCTGAGCAAGAAATTTGGGATAGCCTTTCCTTTCTAGCATAGTGTGCTCTTTTGTATAATCTGTACAGAATTACTCAAGCAATAGATTTTAGTGGGCTCACTGAAACTGTACTGGTAAAATAACATGAAAATCATGTTTAAATATTAATGGATTTTTTGCCTGTCTAAGGGTTTGAGAAGTTAAGCAGGCAAATTTGATGACAGTTATTAACATTTTTTCCCACAGCAGCCTTTCTTCTCCCCCCCTCCTTTATCTATCAGCAGCTCACTTATTTTTTTCTAGCAGCCTCTCTGACAGCCAGTTGACATGTCCCAGGCTTCCCTTCCCCCTCTCATGTCCTTCACCAGTTTTAAGTATTATAATTTACTTCAGAAATATTTCATTGCAGCAAGAAGGTGTAATTAAACCCCCTATTCAACAAAATGCTGTCTGAGGTATCATCTGAAGGAAATAAGACATTCTCACTATTCTGTCTGATGCTTAGTAACCCCTTTTTGGTGATGTTAGGATGATCAGTTCACATGTTATCAGTACTAGCAGTCACTTCCTTTAGTGACTTATATTCTGTGTATAATTCATTGTATTTAGTGACTGTTTGGCTGGAGAGGGCGTAGATGAACTAAACAAGGTGTAAATCCAATCCTTTTTTTTTCAAAGTAGTTTTTTTGTTGGTTTACTACATATGAGGAAGAATTATTCTTAAAATTTATATTGCTGTCATAATGTCTTGCCCTCATCTTCTCTAACTACCGAAATATCATCCCTTCATTTGTTTTTCTTCTTAACCCAATACTTCAAATATCACTCTATTCTTGCTTGTTACATAGCATCTGAAAAAATAAAAGTGGTTGAATTCTTGTTTGCTAGTGTCTAAACAACTTGAGTTTAATTTTCTCTGATGATACAATGCCTGTATTTCAACTGTAAGTAGAACATTTTTCATGTCAGTTGACTGAACAATCTTTATGGTCTATGTTAAAGATGAAATATAGACCAAGTAGATTTTTTGTGACTTAATACACTTTAAGATAGGTTTGATTGCAATGTCATAGTCTTTGATTGCAGTCATGAAATGTGTTTTTTCTTCCCTCCCAAGGTGTCTGAAATGTGCAAATCTGATACTCATTGATTCATTTATCATCAGTAAGATGTCACTGTCCTGTTGTTCTTGCTTCTTTTGGGAGCAGTCAGTTATAGCTATTCTATTCTAGCTGCTTTGGGAAAAATAAAATATGAATTTGATAAGCAATAAATCTATCTTACCCCATTTCTGCATGACTTTCTTTTTCTATTCCCTCAAAATTAGGGATGAAAAACTGAAATGGCTTCAGTGATTCTTCCTTTCTTTATTTTTTTTTTCCTTTGGTCTTTTTTTCTTTTGAAGTTTTAGATAGCCAAGCCACTGGAAAGGATTTCTAATTGGTATTTTCTTTTGTACATTTATTGACATCTAGTTCAAGATTTTTTAGGGAAAAAAATGTTTAATCAAGTTCTAAGTCTATAAACAGTGGGCTTTTGAAAGGTGTAATAGAGAAAGATCTAGTTTTGAAAAACTTTCCAAAGAAACACTTTTAGCTTAGATTCATGGAAATACTCATTTACTTGCTTAGCTGTCCTTGTTTGAGTAAACCCTGTTCTGTACAGCAGGGATCTTGGTTATGGTTTTGTGCATTGTCCTGCCCTTGTATGAGGAGTTTGTTGGCTTTGGTATGTTGTAGAAAAACACGGTGCCCTTTAGGCTACAGAAGGACAAAGATTAAGCAGCTTTGATTTTGATATTTCCACAATATTTCCTTTCCTTTCTTTTATCAGAAGCAGCGTGTTTAAACAGAAAAATGGAATTTTAAGGTGCTGTTGGCCAAAAAGTAAGATGTTAAGGTTAAATTAATTTGTGAAACATTTAAATACATCTGTATGCAGGGTGTATGCACATGTATTTTACATGTATTTATAGAATGCTTGAATTCAAGTACTGATCACGTATTATATGACTAAAGGGAGGAAGCTTTTATTCTCGCCAGCAGGACCCCATTGCTCAGCTGGATTTTTTTTCTTCCAGAAATAGATTTTTACTGGTATAATTTACAGATGAATAAAGCAAAGTATTTTTTTTTGTACTTATTTGTAACATCAAATATGCAGGAAAACTTCATAAGGTAATTCACATGAAGTGTTTGTGGCTCTTATGAAAAGTAATTTACAGTTATGCAGATACATGAATAAGAAAGGTTCATATTCTGTTGGTAAACGTTAGCCCATTGCATCAGGAAATAGAACTGATGCCAGCTCATTTAGTGGACTGTGCAAGCAATGTGCAACATAAATGATTCTCATGATTACTGTGAGAAATTTCAGACTTTTTTCTCATATAATTTATATGCCTAGAATATAGTATATATGATAATATGGTATAACATAAATACTTGTGACTTGTTTAGATTGGCTGCATTAATCATAGCAAGTAGAGCTGTTAGTTATGAAGACTATTCAAATAAAGGCCAATAAAATGTTTAAAAGCATCATGTTCTGCATGTTTCAGTTTGCAAAAATGTTTTAAAATATTTACCCTATTAAATGTTTTTCTATTTGAGAAACTGAGATTTGGGGCTTTTTCTGAACCGAAATAAAAATCATGACACTAGGTATTAGTTGATATATTTTGACATATTTGAGATTTTACTGTCTTGTCTATATTATCCTTAAGCATGTCTTGCATTAATTAAATTGGAGCTTGGGCTTTTCTTTTCTTCTTGAAAGACTTCATGTCTTGTGTCAGCTAGATTTTTCTTAAGTACATTTGTCAGAATACATTGGCCAACACATTCTTCAATGAATTCTGTCTAGTCTAGACAGAAGATGAGAGAGAAATAATTTTTTACAGATTTCTATAAATAGGCTGTGAAAGATTCTTCTGTGTTGTAAGATTAGATGTTTGATTTTGTAATTGCAACACCAGGAGAGGGAAAGCATATGTCTTGGGTATTGTACCTAATTTGTTTTTTTATTGTTTGCTAGAAATGATGTTTTCTTTGCTTTTTAGTTTAATGCATATCTATCAAAGCCTTACAGTTTTGGAATAAAAGAATGAAGTATGTTTAGAAAATTATTTTTATTTGGATGGTCTGAAGCTCTTAGTAGTAAGAGTCAGAAAGCAAGCAGGACATTTAGTGGCTGGGGTAAGGACACAGTTCTCATCTTACAGTTCATTGTGCAAGAACTGCAGTGTGTGTCCTTATGTGTCTATATATTCTGTGTCTTTTCTGAATCTATAATAGGCAAATGTTGATTTCTGTGTGTTGTAGCTGTAATAAAGCTGGAAGGTTGCAAACCATAGGGGTACATAACTAAAGAGATTGCTTCTTTCGTTTGTCAAAGAAAAATGTCTTTGTAGCTTCTTCAAACTAGACATAAGGTGGAAATTTTTTATGAAGGTGGTATTGAAGCACTGGAACAAGTTGATCAGAGATGTGGTAGATGCCCATCCCTGGAAACATTCTAGGTCAAATTGCATGAAGCTGTTCTAGGGGTGAAGATGCCCCTGGTCACTGCAGGGAGATTGGACTAGATGGCCTTTAAGGGTCACTGCCAACCAACCCATTCTATAATTCTTCATCCAATTTTCACAGTGATTTTATTAACTGCTGTGGTTTCTGTGCATAATGCAATTGATCAGGCACTAGACTGTTGTGTTTGAATCTTAATCCATTACAGCTCACGCCTGTATCTTCTTTCAAGTCAAAGCACAACCCAGATACAGATATATTTGTCTCTAACAAATATATTCAAATTATAGCTTCTCTCTACACAACTCTGTCAGATCTAGGAATGTCATTCACTTTTGCCCACCAAGACAGGATTTTTTTGTGCTCTCCAGCAGTCTCTCACTCTTCCCACCACTAGTATTAGTCACTTGTGCTTGTGTCAGCTTCCCTTTTTGTTTACTCATCCATGCCATATTCCTCTGAGCCCTTCTTTGTCAGTGCTTGCCTGTTATCTTTCACTCTTGCTCTCATCTTCCCTAATTCCTTTCTTGCTAATGTATTGCTAACTCTTTTTACTCCATTCTTTCCTCACTTTTGGTTGCTGCTTAAGGAGTTAGTCTTCTTTCAGGACTGTTATGTCTTCAGGCTCTGAAAGGAAGGGGCAGTTTTGTTTTGCTCCTGGGAACTAAACTTCTGCACATAAGGTTAAAAGCTGGGGTGCTGGTGGCCTCCAGAAGCTTGATTCTCTTGCATGTGAGAGCAGTAGCTCTTCAAAAGAGCAGGCTCTTTTGTATGATTCTTTTTGCTCTTAAAAAATATTTCTGCTAGTGAAATCGGGAAGGAACTGAATAAAATCAGAAATCAAGTATCTTTCAATGGACAGTGAGATTTACTAATACACTCTTTCTGGGGAAACTGTTGAGGCCATCCTCGAAGTCTCACTGAAATTGTCATCTCCAGCCCCTAGCCCATCTCCTAGCCCCTTAGCCCACCAAGCAGTAAGTGAGGCATGCCTCTTGCATTAACATGTCACATTATTTGTGAACACCAAGTATTGCAGTATGTAGACTGCTGAACCATAGAGACCATTGTAGGCAGAATTCCTGTGGTGGATGCTGGCCTTCAAAACAGGGAAAAACCAGGTAGACATACTCCCTGTAGAGTCCTGTCTGGCACTCTGTGGTTTTTCTTTTGCTGTGTCTCACTGTTCTACAGACAACTGTTCTTATAGACTGAAGGTTGGGAAGGTGTTTTATAGAACTTCTGTAATTTGTTCTGACATAGATGAATAATAAAGTCAGTGGCAGCCTTACTATAAATCACTGGTCTAGGCGTGTAATTATTCCTGAATTTTTTTGACTGTGCGTGTTACAGAGGAAAATGTGGTAGTGATTTTTACTAGTTAACATCATTATAGGATGGTTTCACAAATGGGACATGTGCATTTTACAGTGCAAAAGCTGTATGCAACTGGTATTCTTCTTGTGCCATTGACTAATGTTAAACTTAGGAAATTATGAGAACATTTAGATCAGTTCTTTTCAAGAAGATAATTTAATGCTTTGTAGTGAGGCTGTGAAGGGGACTTTTAATGCTTCATTGTTTCATGTAATTTTTTTTGTTGTGCTCCAAATCTGTCTGCAAACAAGTATTTTTGCTACCCTATATTCTCTTCCTGCAAAAGATTCTCAGTTAAGGTATTTTAAGGATAATTATTGTAAATGGATATTTGTACTGAAGTTATCATTGTAGAATTAAAGATAAAAGTTGCTGTTAGAGTACAAATCTATGCAGCATCAGCTAACAACAGTATATAAAGCTGCATTCTTCCAGAAGCTGTTGGTAGGCCAAATAAACAGGAAGTATCACTGGCAGTCTATGGAAAAAAACATAGTGGTGAGCTCATAAATGTGAGTAGGCAGGCAGAACAGACTAATCCCACCACCCTGGGTCGGGTGCATAAGGATGCAGGATCTGTCAGGCCTAAAGAATTTTTCCAGTGATCCAGAGTTTTGAAAGCAGTGAGTTTGCCCTAAGAAGTTCAAACAAGTAAAGCAGAAAAAAGGGAATGGGAACTTTCATGTGTAGTTTTACCTGGATATTGCTGCGTAAGAAGTACCGCTAAACAACAACAACAAAACCCCCCAAACAAACAAACAAACAAAAAAACGCCAAAAAAGGAAATTGATCAACCCAAAGAAAGTATTGAAAGATCTTGGGTTTTGTCTCTAGCCACAGGCAGCAGTAACAAATGAAAGATTAAAAGTCATAGCTGCCTCCCTGAAGAATAAATTTCTATCAGGAGAGGATGAGTTAACCTGTAGCACTGTCTGGTCCAAAAATGTTCTTTGTTAGAGGAGAGGCAAGGCTGAAGGGGTGGGTGGAGCATGAAGGGCAGAGGATTTAGGAGCCTTCTGTGGTAGTTCGCAAGGGGAGTAGGATATATTTCTTCTCCCACATGGCCAATTCTAACAAGTTAGAAAATATCCTCCACTGATACAGGTTTTCTAAATTTCAGCCTTTTTTTCAGTCATTTGCTTTATTTGTCTTGAGACTAAATAGATTGCAAGTCTGTAGATAGTGTGTACCATTGCATACAGTCCTGAAATTATCTATTTTTAAAATATGATATCTAGCCATTGTCAAACCAGGTTCACTCTTTTACTACCTGTGCAGAGGAAAAAAAAAATAAAAATGCTGTGCTGGTTTTCAGGATATAACCTCAAGATCACATGATACATTGAGAATCTTGGCACAGATGGTGAAATTCCAGAGGCTGAGCAGTTAAAATGAGAAATTTGCTGTTGTTTAATAACTAGAGAAATCCTTATCATTGGTACCAAAGAGTTAAAGTCTAGTCTTTTGTATCAAATAGTGATTTATTACTGTTGAGCTTGGGCCTTAGGAAATAAATGCAGTACTGTGATGTGGTGTGGAAGTCTGTACTTATGCTGTTTCAGGAGTAAGTCCAAACCACAGACCTGAAAAAAACAATGCTACTACAGTCAAATCTGGCTGAAGTTGTTTGCAGCATAACACAGAATAAGTGATGTGTTTGGCACAACAGAAAAAGTGTCAGTCATATGGCTGGACTCCATTCTGAGTCAAAATAGGAGCTATATCTTATGTGGTTTACCCTTCACTAGTCATTGAAAGCTGATTCCTTTAAATAAAACAGTATCTTCTTTTTTTATGACACTTCCTTTTCTTCTTTAGTTTCTTTCTTCTAAAAAAAAAATTGAGAACCTCCGAGGAAAGCTTACCTCTGAACATAAATAGTCTCTTAAAATGAAAAGAAAAAAGCAAACCAAAATACAGCACAAAAAACTGATTAGGCAACAGCATAAAAAATAGTCTTCTTTTACATCTTAGATGAGGAGACAATATGTATGCCACTAAGAGACCGTCAGACTCTTAAAAACCTGCCAAACATCAGCCCACGGATGCCTGTTAATGTGAAAGAAAACTTACATAATTCTGGACATCCAGGATACATCTGCAATTTGGTTGTATAAGTAGAAGTGAACAACTAATTTGATTGATAATATCTTTGTACTGTTATTAGAAAGTACAAAAATCTTAAAGGAGGGAAAAGCACTGAAAAATTTTCCTGGCCAAACCTGATCTGAGTTGATTATTTCATTGGGTCTAAAATTACTTTGAATTGTGGTATTTGTTTCTTCCATGGCTTTCTTTGCAAGTTACATACGTACCTGCGTGCATGCAAGTTAACTCACAGACTGTTATATGGAAGCAAAGAATCATGTTTATTTCAGACTCACTATAAGTCTCCGTACTTGTTACTATATTTTTGTTCCATGCAGGCTAATATGAGCTTGCTTTTGTGTGTTTCTGTTACATTTGAATCCATACAAAGCTTTCTTTGAGTCTTTTGTCTCCACTGTAAATCCTCCAGTAAGCGTAGATCTTTGTACTCCTTTCACACAGCTCTTTTTGTGGAACATATGAGACTTCCTCTGAAAGGGAAGATTTCTCTAGCTCATTTTCTCTGACCTTTTTCCCTGTGAATTGTATCATGTAGGGAACACTGGGCTGTCATTTCAGTTTTATCTGCAGAGCTACATTCAGAGCTAGCTGGAAAGACAGTCATCACGTGCTTGTGTTTCTTCTGTTTCTGACTAGAGATCTGTTTCCAGTACTCCCATATCCATGTCAAAGGATCTGCTTTTATTTAATTTTTTAAATACACACAGTATTTAGGTATTTCTGGAGTTACAGGGTTATGGTGTGAAACATTGTCTGAGAGAACGTAGGAACATCCAACTTAAAAGCCGAGACTGTAACAGGAGGAAGGAACAGCTATGGCATTTCATATGTTTGGTTACAAGCCTTGTTCTAACAGTGCTTAACCATTTCCCTTTACACTTCTGAAAAGTTTGTTTGGGGAGAAGGAGAGTGAGTTGTTTTGACTGGTATTCTGCATGTGAGGAAATGTACACGGAAGCAGAAGGAGGGAAGAATAACAGAACAACATATTTAGATCTGTTAGCAAAAGCAGCAGATCTAGACCTTTTGTATGATTCTTTTTGCTCCATGTTCTTAAAAAATAAGGTTCACTGAAGAGACAAAATGGACTTGAGATTATTCAGGTTTCAAATGAGATGGTGATGGAGAATGGAAAGAGAAGTTGGGTGTTCTCCTGGCTAATGTTATTTAGAAGAACCAAGACCAGGGGTAAGGCAGTCTCATTTTACCTGAATATTGTTCATGTTTCCTTTGCTAAAGAAAACAAATGGAGCAAACAAGCTGTAAAGTCTGAGGATATTTCCTTCTGGGACGTCATCATTTTTTCCAGTCAAGACTTTCAGCGGTATAGTCAGCTGACTATGCTGAGTCTGAGTATTGATTAACACAGGAAAAAATTGCTGGTAAATATGAAGCAATGTTGATCTGTTGCTGAGAAGAGGCTGTGTTGAGTTTTTCCAACCACAATTGCTTTCTTTTAAGGGGAGGTAGAAGAGATGGCTGAAGAAAGATAATGAAGCATCTTGCTTCTAATACGGATAGTAACAAGTATCTTTGAGCAGATGATAGAACTAACTTCCAAGATTTCCTGCCTGGTTTGTTGTTTTTTGGGTTTTTTTAATTATTCCTTGAAATTCTAGGTTCTACAGAAGTGATAGACAAGCCAGCACAGTTTCCAGCTGATCTAGCATACATAGTTGCCTAGAAGCAAGGATTGCCTCTGTACAAGGTAGATATCAGAAGGACTAAGAGTTACTGCTTAAAACAAGTGCAGTGGAGGGGAAATATATTTAGAATCATAAGCAGGACAGAATACGGGGATACCGGTGGGTGGATGTTATCAAGACCTACCCATTTGCTACAGAACGCTGTTTGAGTGGGGTAAAAAAAGCTGTAGAAAATACAGTTGAAGTGAAATTATGTTAGCCTTCATGTATTAGGATATGTTTTAAGTCTTCTGAGAAGAAAATTTATTCCAGTCTTGTCTTAAACTTTTGAATTGATTGAGTGAGCTACAAAATAACTCTTATATTGTATTTAATGTACCTTCAGATGTGTTAAATTCCAGATCTGATAAATTTCAGAGAGAGTCAGTCACTTCCAGACTAAGATTAAATGAGACACTTGAGAACATTAAATTGCCTTTAGGTAAGTGCGATATAATTGCTGCTCTGTTGGGTCCAGCATTCATTTCTAGATCAGTCTAGATCAGTGTAAATAAGTAACTGTTTACCTAAGAGGTTTCTAACATTTTGCCTTATAAAGTGTGTATGGACAAAAAGAAAACTGAAAACTGAAAAAAGTAACCTCTGTATGTGTGTGTGTGTACACATATGTTTTATTTTAAAGCAGTCGTAATTAATATTTTACTCCAAATCCATTAAATTATCCAAGCTTCTGAAATTATGTATATGAAAAAATCTCATTCAAACACATTGAAGTATATAGCAATGCAAAAAAAAAAAAAAAATCAGATAGTGTCTTCTTGTTTCAGTAGTCAAAGTCAACAGAAGGTACTCTGTATTTACAATGATGTAATGTTATAATTTGAGCGCTGAGGCTACCAGACAGGACTAGACAAAGTGAATTTTAAAAATGCCGTTCTAATTAAACTAGTCCCTTGATGCAGATCACTGATGGTGTTTTGGCCTTGCTCTTGACTTTTTAACACCAAGAGGTATTTCTAATGGCTGTGGTTAAGAGCTTTAAGCCCAGCTCTGCTAATGATCAGCTAGCACCTGTTGTGGTGAAAAGCTATTTTAGTTCAACAGTCCCAGGATTAGTTTTATAGACCAAAGTAAACCTTTGTCATACACTTGAGTGAATAGCTTTAGATTTTGGGGAAAAGTATGCTGAATGTGGGGTCTAAATGTACTGAAATATACGAAATATTAAAGCAGTATTGGAAAATGGCACTGTGCAAATGCTGATGTCTCAGCCAGTGCAGGAAAGTAAATCTTCTCTTCTGTCACTTTAGCACTTTCAGGATTTCTGCCTGTCTCTCATTTACCTAACTGACAGTCAGACAATTTGTAAAATCATGGTAACTTCAAGAGGCCTTAAAAAACCCACAGGTGATCACATGATTGACTCTGTAGCATGCTGTCATGATGTAACAACTCACTGAAACTCTGAGACCTAATAAACAAAAATACAGAACTTCTGCTAATGCGCTTCATACAGACTCAAGCATTGCTTTATTTTTTGTTTTGTTATTACAGTGCAAAGGTCTTGGCATAATGCTCTAGAGGTGCCATGTAGAATTTATATTAGATGCTGTTAGGCAAGAAAATATTTAAGACCTAACCAAGTAATAACACATTTTCCTCATGCAACACTGAAAAAGAAACACTAACACAGGACTTGGAATAATGCCTGAAATATAATTAATTAGAATTTTATAATGCAAGTTGTCATGTTTGCAAAGAAAAAAAATGTAAATTATCCTTTCTAGAAATTATTTATCTGAAAGTTTGCTGTCAAACTAATTAAGAGATGCCCCAAATTTGAGGTTTTTTCTCATTAGTTTGTTGTATCTAACTACTGATACATGCAATCAAATACTTCTTGTCAAAATACTTAGAAAGGTGAGGAAATTATAGGTGCTCAAATTGCCATCCTGTATAGTGGTGCAGATTCCAAAAATGCTATTTGGGAATGTTGTCTGCAGTGCCAATGATTATGGATGACAGAAGCTGAAAAGAGAGGATGGTTTGAAATAATTTACTTAATCATCCTATTTGTTCGTTCCCAGGTTAACCCCTGTTGTTTGTTTAGAACTATCACGTACTCATGACGTTTTCTATAAATTGGAGATTGTACTGGGGTTTTCATGAGTAGAAGTTCTCCTGTGGAAGCAGTAAAGTCAATAGGCTTGAATTTGATGTGTTGTATTTTGTTGCTACCTCTTCCAATTTACTGTCCAAGAGGAAATCTTTATTGGCTGTCTGGTTTTGTTTGAATTTTGAACCTAAAGTAGAGTTGTCATGTGTTAAGGTGATACCCTCAGAGAAATAAAAAGTATTTTGTATATTTATATATTTAAGTATAGAAGAATGGAGTTGTTTCTATCTGAACTTTAGATTATTCAATTTCAATAAAATGATGATTTATTGTCATAGGCTAGGAAAAGCCTGATTTTGTTCCAATCGGGGTCGGTTTTTGTGATTGACAAGCAATTTATCCAGTAGAAGACAAGCTGCGACTTTTGGCGAAATGCTTAAAAAGGCTGGGTGGGGGGAGGAGCGGTCTTTTTGGTCTTCCGGTGTGGCAGGCCGGAGACAGGGAGCGGCCGGGCCGGCCGGCCTCGGTGCCCCCCCACCCTGGGGCGGCTGCGGCGGGCCGGGTCGGGCCGGCCGGCCTCGGTGCCCCCCCACCCCGGGCGGCTGCGGCGGGCCGGGCGGGCCGGGCCGGGCCCCGATGCTGCCGGAGCCGGGGCAGGCCGGGTCGGAGCTTTAGGAGCCGCTGTCTCGCGGAGAGGCGGGCAGCATGGAGAAGAGGAAAGAGAGCTCGGACGGAGTGCCTCTTCGCCCTTGCTCTTCTTTTTCAAGCCGAAGAAACCAGCGCACGGCTTCTAAACGACTCAGTTTCCCGCCGCAGAGCCACGTGGGCAGCCCGGCAGCCCGAAAAGTTTAACCCTTTGTTGCTAGCAGATGGACTTTCCTAAACATCATCTTTCTCCGGAAGAAGAACAAATATAGCGAATAGAAAGACACAGCATGGAGCTACAGTCGGTAAAGGGAGAGTGAAAAGGACTTTAAGGCAAAAGGACAAGGAGTGGCCTAATTTTGGCTGGACATTTCTGGTAAAACTATAGAGACTGAACTAGTTTTTTCCTGTAACATATAAATGCTTTTGGGGGGATGTAAGGTTCTAGTTAAAAGTGATATGAAGCTTTTTGCTCCTAAAGAAAGAGGAGATTTGTTTTTGGGTCTTGAGATGATTTTAGAAATAGAAGAAGAGAATCTTTGTGTCATACTAGAGGAGGCATCCTTAAACAGTACCCCAATAAGCAAATATGGCCTATGTGCAGTGTTGAGAGAACTGCTAATGGGTAGGATTTCGCAGTTTGCAGGAGTTCCTTTAAAATCCTCGCAGATGTAGAGCATGGGATGTCTATATAGAACCCAGAGAGACTCCTTTCCTAAAAGAACTGATAAAAGGTTATTTTTAAAATGGTAAAACTGGCTGAAGTTGCAGGTCATGTCTTTTTATGTTGAGTGAAGAAAGGTAAAAAACTTAGAAAGAGAAAGAAAGATGTTTTAGAAGTTTCATTTGTTGTTGTTGTTGGTTTTTTTTCCCTTTTCTTGTTGTTTTTGTGTGTATTAATAAACTATCTTTGTAATTTAAAGATGGGCCTGGTTTGCTTTATATTCTTCCAGTCAAATGAAATATAGAACGTGATTAAACCATCACATTTATGAAGACATGGAGGAGATTCCTGTTAGTATGAAAAAAAATACCAACCTCTCTGAAATGATAGCTTTAAGTCTTTGGGATGAATCAGATGGGTGTTTACAAATACACATTTCAGTTTAAGGGTTCCATTTCAATGCAGTTACATAAAAATACATATAGGGATTTACATACAGTAATTATATATGATTACACGTAACAACAGAGAGGATTTGTGTATAATAACAATGGAAAATAAAAAGGGGAAAAGTCTTGGGGATAGCATTGAACTAAGGATAATAGTGTATCAAAGACAATCTTTTTTTGCAACTGTTACTCAGTGTTCTGCAGTTCTAAATGCATTTTTATATTTATTGGAAGTTCCATTTTGGTGTATGAAGAGCATATGTCGTGATAATTGCAAAATAGAAATTTAATTTAAATATAAAGAGATAAAATAATCCCTGTAGCTGATTGCTAAGCAAATTTTTACGTTAAAATATTTATATTCACCAGCACAACAGCGTTTTGTGCTTAAAAGCAATCCTGTACATTAAATCAGCTTAAATATCAAATACTCCTTCTTTTCCAGTTAAATATGCGTATTTAGAAAATAGTAATGAATTTTAGTTGTTTATTGATTTGAGGGTTTGTGTACGTGCATAGTTATTATAGTTTCCTCTTAATTTGTGGTCACTGAAGGACTGGTAAACTGCTGAGTGTTGTGATAAGAATAAAAGCACTACTGGGAGGAATTTGAGCTCTGTGAAACCTCAGTGTCATACATTTGCTAGTGATGCCATATAATCAAATCATCTTTTGATCCTATTTATTTTAAAATATTTGGGATGGGCATGTATGGCAGAATAGGTATATATACTTGATTTGAACATACTTGTTCTCTTTGAGCCAACAGGAAATTTTTACATGTTCCTACACTAAGCAGAAAAGGTAAAAGTGGTCATACTGACTGGCTTGTTCTGTTGCCAAGCCATGGTTCTGCTGCTTAATTGTAAGTAGAAATTTAGTATTTTTCTTGCCCTCTTGATACTTGTGCTTTTCACTAAATCATAAAAACTGCACTGGTATTGGAAACCACTTAGTCACAAATGTACTTTATTTTAACTTATAGGGTTCTAACAGAATTATTGTTTAAAGTTACAAATCCCATTTCAACCAGATGCTGCCAGTACTACTGCAGATCATCTGTGTTTGAGCTTGGTTAGTAAAGGAGTTAATATTTTAAGGACTTTTCTCAAAACTTCTATTCTTTTTGCATCCCTCTGGACCTTGGATTGCCTTAATCTTTCTTAGGCAATTAAAAATAGTTTCATTAAGTTAATTTAGCTACTTTCCAGGGCAGAGTTTTCTGTACATACTTTTTTCCAGAAATGCAAGGAGTATCTTTTATAAACTACTGTTCCGCTGACAAAACATAGATTTAATGTAAGGAAGTTTTTCCACAATAATGCGGCATCTTCCAGGTTTTTCTCTAAATTTATTATTTTTAATTTTATTTCAATTGGCTTTTTCAGTCAACAGTTTAGTGCTAGGATGAATTTCTAAAAAACTTCAAATTAAGTGATTGTCATTTGAATATGACTTTTTAGAAGAAAGACTTGGGTTAGTTATACAGAAACTTACGTGTCAGATTATTTGGATGAGAATAACATGTGGAAGGTAAATCACATTCTCCCTAATATCACACTGATTTTTTTCCTCTTAATTTTAGTAATGAATTCCATAGAAGTTTTTTTTGCTGTGTATATAAAAACAAATTAAACACTTTTAAGTTAGCTTTCAGTAATAAAGTCATTCATCAGAGATTAAGAGATATGTATACAGGGCCAGTGCCTTGTATACATTTACAACAAACATTTTCCCTGTTTGTGCCTCTGTCATACTAGTGGGGTTTTTTATGTACTCACCTTATTTTTGTGCAGGATATAGAATGTGGAAAAGAAGCCGTGGTAGTGTCTCATTTTACAGAAAAGCATAGCACAAGTTAAAGGGTTGCCATTTTGCCTTGGGATGTGTTGAAGAAATAAGGGTTTCATGTTAATTATGAATGAATTACTGAAAATCATCAAATAAAGACATGCACGGTTATATAAAACAAGACTGTTGATAAGTAGACATGAAGTAATCCATGTGAGTAATTTGAAAATCTTAATGTGTGTTTTTTTGGAAAAGTAAACAACAAAGCTCCTGAAGTATGTTAACTGAAATGGATAATATAAGGGAACTAAAAAGGAATATTTTTAATTTTCTTCTCAAAATCTTCCCCAATGTTTTGTGCTTTTTTTTTGTAACTTAAAATACGTTAGCAAATATCCCCAGCCAGATCTGAACTAAGGGTCGTGTCTTTGGAGGTATGAGCAGAGCAATCTTCAGGGTGCCTCATGCCTGTGACTTCAGTTAAATAATTTTGCTACATCCCCACAATTTGGTCAATAAACAGAATATTTTTGGTTCGCTGATGGACTGATGTGCAAATTCTTGGGAATTCCACAACTGGTTGCAATTAAAATTGCTCAGTCTGCAAGTCCATTTTCAGATGATAGCTCCATCGTAGCAATCACAGTACTTTGCTAGGCTGCAGGTAGCTTATCAGTGAGCAAGCTTCAGGAGTGAAAGAATATCCTTACTGCACAGATTTATCATAAGGAAAAATTAGAAAACATTAAAATTAATTAGAGCTGCAGTTAACAAGAATCATCTTTACCTGTACCAGGTTTTCTAGCATGCCTTACATGCCCGAGTAAGCTCTTCCTGACTTTGATGTCAGGAAGAATGCCTATAGGAACTCCAACTCTTTAAAATAGTAGAAGGAGGAATGCAGAATAGTTGCTTTGACCAATCTTTGCCTTCTGTAAGTCATGAGCAACTGATGCAGTTCTTTCTCTGTTTCTCTGACAGAAGGTTATAAGAGTGATCAGTGCTTCATACCTAGTTTAAATTCTGAGTACTGAGGCTGAATTGTTCATTAATGGTACATAATTTTTGGGTTTAACTGTGGCTGGGTTTGATCTGGGTGTCATTACTAATGTAATCTATGTATCTCACAATTCAGGTATTACTTGCCATCATAGCATGGTTTGGGTTCTTAAGGATCTTAAAGGCCATCCTGTTCCAACTCCCCTGCCATGGGCAGGAACACCTTCCACTAGACCAGGTTGCTCAGAGCCCCATCCAGCCTGGCCTTGAACACAACCAGGGATAGGGCATCAATAATGTCCTTGAACAATCTAGAACAGTTTGCCTGGAGAAGTTTTGCTCCAAGAAGAAAACTTGCCTGTTGTTCTTACATAGTTATGGGGATACTATAAGTGTTGTACAATAGTGGACTTTGTTATTAAGGCTTACAGCATCATCTTATTTCATTTGAATGTCATAAAAGGAAGATACATTGAATTAAATATTCTGGTTTGTGTAATACTTTGGTCATCTCCGTTTTCACATTCTGATATGATGGGAGAGGATGATATTGTTTGTAGAAAAAAAAATGTGTGGAAGAATTGGAGAAATGGGTTTTCCCATGTGAAAATATCCTATTCTGTGCAGAAACTATTGCATAACCTTATTTCCTTTCATTTCTTCTCACCCTGTCTAATCTTACTGTGTTTCTCTTTCTTTATTTTATTGTTCTTTCCCTAAACTAAAAACAAAGATGACTTGTGAAGATTCTCAATAGTGGTTTTGCTTCAGAATTATTTTGTTAATTTTCTTAGCTGCCCTTGGTGCAGTATAATGAACTTTAAAGTATGACAAAACTTGCATAATTAAGTGATAATTAATAAGATCTTAATTAAGTGTTTTTTGTTTTTGTTTTTGTTTTTTTCCCAGATGTTTTATTTTAACAGTCCTATTAACAGAGTCTAGATTTAGCTTCAGGTGAAAATATAAAGCTTTGGATCTTATGAGAAAGTATTTATTATCTGGAATATTTGGACATTTTGGGTATAAGATTAAAGCTTGCTTAATAGTTATGGTTAGATGTTCTGAAACTATTCTTTAGAGCCTTTAAGTATAAACATTTGTGCCCTTTATGCATGTATTATCTTGGGGGTTTTTGTGGTGTTTTAAACATTATAATTAGGCAATGAAAAGGTGAGCATTTGAATTCTGGCACAGGACTGTGAGCTCTGTACAAGTATAAAATTACAAGTGCTTCTTAAAACTAGGTCTGCTTCTCCTTGTCTTGTGCAGTTGCAATGTTTTTTTTTTTGTATCAATAAAACTGTTGGAAAATTTTTCTTCTGTAATTTTACAGCAGGTATACCTTTCATTTTATTTCATGGATACCTTTAAAAAGCCAGATTGTTATTCAAAATATGACTTGTCATTGCTCCTGCAGAGGAGTGAAACGTAATTATCTCTACTTGTCTTCCACCCTGTTTCTCTTCAGATTTTCTCCCTCCCTATTTGACTTTATACACCACTCATGCAGCATGCTTGCTTAAATCACTGCTTAGGTGGTGGTGTGGGAGGTGCACACAGAGACAGAGGAGAGGCTTTCCTGGGCTGCTGGTTCTCTTGCAGATCCAGATGCTGTGGACACAGAAACTTCATGCTCTGCCCTCCATGGGCCACTTGCTAAGGTGAACCAGTGGGAGAACAAGGGCTCTACTGCTGGACAAGGGCAGTAATCAGACCTGAAAATATCTTTAGGAGCGTTATTAACCAAGACTTTTAGTTGTCATTGTTCTTTTGCAAAATTAATACTAGTATCCACCGCCAGGTAGCATAGAAAAAAATCCCTTGAAGTAAAAAGTTGAATGATATCACAGAATATTAATAGTGGAGAAAACTGGGCAAAGGATGACCTTTCCCACAAAATAAGCTCTTAAGGTAAAGGAAATGTTTGAGTGTTTGTCCTAGCAATTCCTTAAGGTGTTTGATTTAGCAGCTACCTGGTATGGCTGCTAAAAAATAAACTCAGACACCAATGTCCTGTGCTAGGAATGCCTTGCTTGTGTTTGTCCTAAGACTAAACTAAAATGGGTATTTGACTGAAGTTTGATGAAACAGGAGAGAGATGAGCTCTCAGAACTGGGACATACATCAGTTGACAGATTTAGTGATTATAGTTTGTAGAAGGGCTTGAAAGTCTACAGAATAGAGAACGCTATGTTCGTGTTCCCTTAATTAACTCTGGATCCTTGGAATGTAGAGGACAGTGCAGAAGCCTTTGGGTGCCTCTTAATCTAATACTGAGTACAAGTCATGAGAGTTGGTGCAGAGATTCTTGGTCACAAAGGGTAGGATTAGTTGAAGTGTTTGCCTTCACATTGCCTTCTTTTATGCTTTCATTTGCTGTTGCCTCTCTTCCTATTGTAGTTTTGTTTGGAGGAATTTTTTTTTAGATTGTTTCTTTCTGCTTCCTTTCCTTTGAAATCACTAGGGAAAACAAAACCAGATTACAACATGACAGAAATTTGTCAGGCATTAAACACAAACCATGAGCAAATTATGCTTTTTAGTGCTTTGGGAGATCTTTGAGAGGAAAGAATAAAACCACTGGGGCTTTTTCTCCAGTCTACAAGTATCTATAGACAAATATATTTTCTCAGAGAGGGTGGATTGTATTTGCAGTGTCAATAAAATTAGCAAGGAAGCTTTCCTGCTGTCTCACTTTTCAGAAATGGTATATTCTGTCTAAAACCATGCTGGAAAGAATCCAGGCAGTCTGTAAGTTATTAAGAGATACCAAAATTGTATTGGCTGCATGTCTTCTATTGGACTTTCCTGAAAATCAGTGGTTGGAGACTGGCACTAAGTTCCTGGCATGTTCCAAGTGATACCTTAAAACTATTTTAGTAAAGCTGCTTACATAGATTATTCCATATTCCCTATACATCTACTGAAGTAAAAAATTCTCCCTGTTACTCTCAAGTTATGGCAAGTTCTAGATTAATTAATCTTCTTCAGATTCGTAGCAGATTCAACATTTTTCGTGTGGAAGTGCTGTTAATGTGGACATCAGGGCACCTGGCATATGAGAAGAGGCCAAGAGAGAGCTGGATTTGTTCAGCCTTGAGAAATAGGATCCCTGTAGCTGTCCACAGCTACCCAGTATGCAGGTGTGGAGAAGGCTGAGCCAGTCAGTCCAGGGTCAAATTCTTTGTTTTCCTTTGATTCTGAGTAACCATTTTCATTTGTGCAATTTGGTCTGTGCACTGTATGGGTAGATGTGAACATAGCACTGCATAGCTGACAAGGAGAGAGTGGTTTTGAAGGCCACTTTTTATGTTGAAAATAGATTAAGGTAATTTGTACATCGCTCAGTTCATCAAATAAGTCCTCCAGCCACGTATTTGACTTTCAGAGTAGGAAACAGCATTCATGTTTGAGACCGTTGTTTAAAAACTTTACTGTCTTCAATGTCTTTAAAAGTGAAGTAATGGCAAAATGTTCTTTTTCTCTGCAGTGCTTGCTCTCCCAGCCAAAGTTCTGGGCCATTCAGACATCAGCCCTACTCCTTCGGACCAAACTGGAGAAAGGAAGCACTCGCAGAATGGAACGAGCAATGAAGCAGACTCAGGTAAGATTTCTGAGCTGTCTTAGTATATGTCTGTGTGTATATATAGATTTTATTTATATATATATATGTATATATAAAATCAAATACAAGCAGGCGGGAGTTAGGAGGTTCTGCAGTTCCTCCCTGGAAACTGTACAAGATAATTTTCTAATTATGTCTCTAAATTAGATGCATAAACCACAAATCCTTCTGTGTCTGCTAGTCCTGAGATAAGCTTATACATACAAGTAATGAATCATCACTTTCAAAAACATGACAGGTTTTGGAAGATTGAAATTAAAATCTATTTTTGTACCTGTAGTCTGTGACTTACGATCTGAGGAGTGTAAGTAGATGTTCCTGAACGTCAAGCTGCTACTGCTATCAAAATTTTCAATTTTTTTTTTCTTAAGTAAATCATCTCTATAAAGCACTGAAACTTGTAAAGTTATTGGTATTGTGAGAACAAGAAAACACATTTGTGAATAAAGCAGCAATTTCAGTATTTTTATTGCAAGTTTGACGCAGTGAGTATTTAAATAATCTCAGTCCAAACAAAGAGAAGATTGGTTTTTCAAATACAAAAAAGAAATGTTAAAATATTGAAATATGTCATCTAGTAGGATTTCTTTTAAAAATAAATTTTTCAGAAGAAAGGTCTATAGGCTTTGTCAAGATTCTTTTAGATTCTTTTTTACCTTCATATTATGGTTTTGTTAGCCCTTTATCATCTTTGTATGGTGAAGTCTTGTTGTCACACATGAACAGCAGGCATTTGTGTATGTCCATCAGGCAACACTCCTTTTGCTAAAACAGCCAGGAATGTAAAAAATTATCATTCTGGGACTATGTATTTAAATCCTGAAAAGCTGATGTTTCATTTAAAATCATTATGATGCATGAGTCTTTGAAGGAGGGCATTTTGGATGTGCTGCTGCATTTTTCTTCTGCTGCTGAAGACATGGAGTTGCTGTAGTGGAATTTCCTGTGGTCATTAGGAGACTGTCAGGGAAGCCAGGATTCCAGATCTGGGAGATGTGGAATTTGACGGCACTTGGGAAGTGATCTCAGAATCCTTGATGCCCTAAGCCATAAAACAGTTGGAGTGCCTCCAACATTTTTTGTCTAGCTTGATTAAACCTGAGTACTGGAAGTTGTTAAATTAGACAGTTTGACAGTCTCATGACAGAAGTCTTCATGAAGAGGTTCTCTTAGCAAGTCCATTTATCTGACTTCTTGTGCTGCAAATGCAGTAATGCAAAGGATTTGAGTAGCATGGGCTGTGACATTTTGGGAGATGACCCCACAGTAGACACAGAATCTGTGGTTTTAAATATTCCCTTTAATCTTAGTGTGTTTATATTTTCTTTCATTAAGCTTTCTAGTCATTTGGATATAATTGCATATTTGCGTTGATCTGATGGTAACAAGCTCAGTTTCCAAAAATAGTTAAAAGTTGTTTAATGATTTATATGTGCTAAATTAATCAAATAACTTGAATAACTTTCCATTTAAGGTTTTCATTCCTAAGTTCCATCAGATCAGAATTTTGTTAATATCAGTATTTCTAACAGTGCTAAGAAGGAATCAGAAAAGATACCATGAATGATATTATTTTCATACATAGCACAAGTAATTTTTGATATATCATCTTCATGAAGATGCTGATGTATAATTTTCATTAAGATGCCAAAGAATGAGTGAATTCTGCAGCTATTTGTCAATAGAAAATGGATTTCAAACCTCTTTCATACAAATTTTCATACAAATGGGTTTAATGGGTCTTGTTTTACAATTTCATTATTTACTAGTTCAGAGTGCTGTAGAAAGATTAGTTATGGTAGATTAAGAGAGGAGTAAATGTGATTGTTTGCAATATCAATCTTTTAAAGGAATTATAAAAATTCTTGTAAAACAGCTTGAATAAGACGTGGTAAACTAAGTCTACATTCCTTTAGGGTTGTCTGAAAAGTGTGTGACCATTACAGGCTCTAACTTAGGGATGCTGGGACTCTCCTGTCTTATTCTACTCTAATTTTTCTTCCTTTCTCCGTTTCCACCCTCACCTGCTCCTGTGCTGGGTCTGCAGCTGATAAACATCTTTTTAAATGAATATTGCTGAGTAGGCATAGGCTGCTTTTCAGCCTAAAGCAAACCTGGCTACATTGTTGGCTTGTCAAAGAAAGCGTTTTTCAGCTTCTTTCGTAGGACTGGCTATGTCTGGTTACATTATTTTAATTACTTGAAAATATTTGCAGCTCTTTTTGAAATGACGGCATATTGGTTAAAATTAACTGCCAGACTCCAAATATTAAATATATCCCTACTTTATGCCAAACTGTTTCCATAAAATTTTTAAGTCTTTTTTTTTTCTTTTTCTGATTGGAAATTTTCAAGAGGAATTGGAATGATCATTTTCAAAACCTTTTTCTGATTATTTTTAAGACCTGAACTACCGACAATGCAGTCTTTGGACTGATTTTTAAAATAATCATTCTGGGGACTCTAGTAGCTAACTGCAAGTGAGGAGGAGATACTTTTTTCCTTAACTTTTTCTGGATGCAGTGGGTCATCTCTGTGCAGTTTTTGCTTAAATGGAGTTTGGATCTGCAAAACTAAGGTTAAAGATTTCTAAAGCCAGTACTTTTTTCAACCAATTTTCTAAGAAAAGGAAACAGTGTTTGAAAACTAAACCAGTTATTTTATATTCCAAGAGAATATTTAGTTATGACCAATGTAACATACAGAGAAATGTGGATCGAGGGAGGTACTGCCAACTAAAATGTGTCTCTGGATGCAATAAGATTTTTTTAAGGTTATGTGATTGTTTTTCCTCTGTTTGGGTGAAGGTCCAGGAGGGTGAAAAGTACTAAGGTGGAAAGAAAAGTGGGAGGGAGAAAACAGGAGCAAATGGGGGTAGGTTTTTGATAAAACCAGAAACCTGCTATTGCTGTATCAGTTTGGAGATCTTCACCTACCTTTTACTGTAAGAAAGTATTTCAGAAACTATTAATAGTGGAAGATAGGTTGGACTAAGATGTTAAGCCAGATTATTACTGAAAGTGCAGTCAGAGCTCAAGTAACAGGATGGGAGAGAGAAAAAAAGGAATTTTGAGTGGTGCCTAGGAGCTATGAAAAAATGAGAAAAGTGAAGGATGATCTAAAAAAAAAACAAACCCCGAAATAAAAAGAGACCACCCACAACCAAACCAGTTCAAAACACAGAGTATCATCCCACTGTAGTTTCTTGATACATGAAATAACTTCACTCTTCCATTGCAGTGGATTTGAAAGTATTTTTAAGAATGAACAAAATGAATTAAAATGTCACCCTTTGTACAAAGGATGGTGGGGTAGAAACAGGACCATCATTTACTGCTGTACCATGCCAGCAGTGAAAGAGGTGAAGCTGCCACGTGCCTGGTACTCCAGCTGCCTGCTCAGGTTTACCCTGCCTGGGATATCCCAGGTGTGTCCTACCCTAACCTGGGTGGCTGCACTGGCTCCCTCGCCGTTTGCAGCTTTTCTCAGCTTGTTATGGGCCCCTTTTCTGACTGTGTTTTCTGCTGCTGGTTACACCTGGTGACAGCATGCCTGCAAGCTGATGCCTTGGCTTTCCTAGCACGTCGTACAACATACGCAGTATTTCATACGGTTCCCTCCTGCTTGCTTTTCTTGGCAGTAAAGGAATTTGCCTGTTGGGGCAGAGAAATGTGTCTTGAAAAGGGTGTTTTAATAAGACTTCAGGAGAGCTGGGAGCAGACTAGCAATATTATAGGCTAATCATTATGCCTAAGATTGAAAGGTCACATGAGATCTTGTTTTATATCCTTAGTCATACACAGATGTATGTGGTTGGGAATTCTGTCAACTGCCCTTTAATTTGCACTTAAATAATACTTCAGAGTGTCATTTTCTCCAGCAACTAATGTTTTTCTATGTGTATAAAAAAAGGGAATTTTTTTTGTTTAAATTGTTCTTACTAAAGAAACATGCTAGTTAGTGTTCATTTCTTACAAATCTGAAAAAAAAAGTGCGTCTGTAAAAAGGAAAGAATTGGTGTCTTGAGCTTTATGAGCTTGAACACAACTTTGCTGTTTTTGTTAATTTCACATTGATGGGCTTTAAATGGTTATGCAAGAAAGTTATGTCATTTATCATAGAAATATATCCTTTTTCTTTTCAAAATTAAATGGTCACTTCCTTGCCAAATTGCTTGCTCTGCTTTTCTTTATTTGGTGGTTGTTCTACATTGGACAAATTCAACATTTAAGGGAAGAGTTCAAAAAGGAGAGGAGAGCAGTATTCCTCCCAAAAGGCTCATCTAGAGAGGTTTGAGGCAAACAAATTTTTCCCTGTTCTTTTGCTTCTCAAATCATATATCTTTCTGATCAGGCCTCTCAAACCACACTTGGAGTAATAGAGAGAGACATGTAGCATAACCAAGGGAATGACAGCACCTGTCTGTTCAGCAAAACTATTAGATCCCTGTACTAGGAGTTCCTGTTTCTCTTCTTTAACCCCCTGTTGAACTCTAGGGGTATGTCAAATAAGATTTTAATATCTGCTTTTAGTTGTGGGTGGAATGGGGGAAGGGAGGAAGGAGGAGAAAAAATAATTTTAATAGATTTGTTTCACATGAAGTTGGAAGTTGTAGTGGAAAGTTACTGGGAACTGAGATGTACTGGAGAACTGAGGGAGAAATAAATCACTTCCTTCAGGAGGGTAATAAGTGGATGACAGCCCTCTTCTATCCTGTGGAGATGCTGCACTGATATCCCAGTAGTTCTTAACTGTTATGAATTGTATTTATTATTAGAACACATGTTCCAAAAAGTATTTAAAAAGATGAGAAAAGCCAGGTGTCTTATAAAACCATTCCTTACTGTGTTCTATACAAGATCACAAGGTCTCCAGAACACTAGAAATAAACCTTATTACCTCAGAAAGCAATCTCAAAAGAGAGTGACCTCTTGGTGATAGTTATGATTTCAGTCTCAAGGCACACATTTCCAGAACGTATTTAATTTTGCTTAAACAGATGACACATTTGACAGAAGATGTTACATGACACAACTGAGTCTGGGGATACAGCAAACTCATTAGCACACTTCAAAATAATTAATGTGGTGGTGCTTGACTCCTTCTGTTTTTCTTCTACTATGTGATTATGGAAGGGACAGGGAGGAGGGGGAATCAGAGATCCAGTCTGCCAAGAGTTACTCAGGAATAACTGAAGTGGTTTTGTACCACTAGCAAAAAAGGAGAATATTGGGGAGTTTAATTTTCCAGGTAATGATTTCTGCCTAGAAGTTTTCTGCTGCACTCTTGGTTTTGCAAGTTTGGATCAGTGCTATTAGCTGGTACTGGGCGAGGAATGAAACCATTCGTTCTGTGCAGAAGTTTCTTAATATTTTCTGAACTATTCTTGACAACTATGTTCAACACCTGAGCTGTTCCACTTCCAGTGTCAGTGTACTTTCTGAAAAAGCCAAAAATATGAAGCCTCTATTTTTTTCCAAATGATTCCAATTGAGTCTTAGTTCTGAAGACTTTTCTTCCTTAAACTCTTTTCACTCAGTGTTGTGACATTTTGAAAGGTGATGATAGGAGAATCTTTAAGCCATATTGAACAGTAATACTACGCTTCTTTTATAGATGAAGTGATGACAGGAAGTTGCAAAGAAAAATACAAGTACTAGGACACAACATTCTCATCGTTCTGCCTTAGCTTTGCCCTGGAAGGCATAAACATTATAAGCTCCATTTCAACACACTAAACAATTAAAATAATGAGTTCCACAGACCAGATGGCATGGAGGGGACACTATTCCTGTCTGTCGCTAAATTGAATAGATGAAGACATACAGCTGTTGCTAAATTTGAATAGATGAGTCTTTACAGTTTTATGTTATAAGTATCATTACAGATCTGGAGATAGGTATCTCAAGGTGAGCTAACAAATCCTGTTTTGAAATAGCCATGTGCTGGTAGACAGTCACACTGTCCAGCACTTATGCCAGGTACTACAAACCAGACTTTGCCTTATCTCAGGGCAATTGTCTGCATCTCCTGTATTGTAATTCAGCTTGAATTTGACGGCGATGGTTGTTCTTCCCTTTCTCCATTCTTGCCCTTACTTCCCCCTTTAGTGATAAACAGGAAGCAGAGCTGATGCAAGAGATCACTGGATCTGATTTTCAGCACTGACTGCTGTTGTGTCTTCCCCCAGATCAAACTGATTTGGGAACTATAAAAGCAGTATAACCACAACAGCTTGGAACTTACCACAGGCATACTCTTTTGAATCATATGCAGTTCCTCTGTGGGTTTTGCACCCTGGGCAAAGTGTTTTATACCTGCTGTTCACCAATGGCAGTACATCTGGTTTTAAATCCACCCTTCATCAAGTAAACTTGTAAATCTAGCTTCTTCTACAGACTTAAGAGGAAATTCTGCTTACATCTTTTGATAAATCATAAAAGTAACATAGTTGACAGGTGGAACAGCTTTTTTCTTTGAGAACAAAAACGTTCAAGAAGGTACACTTGCTTGATAAAGATAATGCAATAACTATAAAATTATATTTAATGTCAGTAACATATATAAAAAAATAAGTGTAAATGGCATAAAGAAGATAAAATACAGCCAGTACTTTCCTGAATATTTTGTGCTAGTAGTGGAGGCTTAAGTCATTAAGAGGTTTTAACATTGAAACCCATATCCTAAGCACTGGCACTCAGTAGCTTTGGGTTCAATATTTCTCCAGAAATAACAGTAAGCTCATGATTTTGAAAGTCAGTTATGCTGCTGTACTGTTGGAGACTTTGTGTTTGTCACCACACTTCTTTAGGTGGTGGTGTTTGACTACAGCAAAACAGTCCAAAGGGCAGTTGCATTGGGATGCTCTAAATTGCCTGGTACACTGCTTGGCTCTGTGTTTGAAAGAAAAAGGAAATCTTACGTCAGATGGTCATGAATCCAGTTATCTTCTACTCGTGACCTTGACCTCTTTTGTGCTAATTTTGATATCAAAACTCTTTGTATTTCATTTGGGATTGTTCGACTCATTTCCTCTTATGTGCTTTTCTTCCCCACCCACTGCAAGAGCCCTGTTATAAAGAAATTGAAGCTTTTTTTAGTAAAATGACTGTGAACAACTGAAGTGAATATTGTTTCTTAGTTGGTTAGTATTGTTTTCAAAGTGAAATGCACATTGGCAGGACCTGATGTAATGAACCAAAACGTTAAGAATCTGCTATGCGACTCGCTTTAGAAAAAACCCCAATATGCACACTTCCAGCATGCTAATCAACTCCTGCCCTAGCATACTTCCTTAAAACTATCAACATCATCTTGCATCTAAGAAGTTCACCTTGAGTTAGGCAAAAACTAAGTACTATTGTTCGTCCAGTGCCTGAAGTTCTTCTGTGTTAGATCCCTTACAAGTTTTTGGCCTTCCCTCTTTCCTGCCATTAAAGTGATTGTGATGGGTACATTATGTTCAAGAGGTAGTCTCTTCCTGAATAATTTTTAAATTTGAAGTAATTTTGATGTGGATAACTTCAGATGTTGAGATTACTTAAATATGTAGGGGATACTTAAGGGACAAGTTAAAGTGAAGAATGAATTTGTTTGCCTGGAGACAAGGTAGTAATGGGTGGGAAAGAATGAATTACCAGAATACCATAAAGGAAAATGACGGGGAAATGTTGTGTAGGCAGTAGCTTTCCAGTCTTCCACTACATAAAATAGAAAAAATTAACAGCTTTGACTGGATTACCAAAGAATTAGACTGAAAAATCTCTTAGATAAAAGGTCTACTAGAGATAGACAGTTAAACAACTGTAATTTTTCTAAATGCTCACTTTTGGAAAGATTAGCAAGAAGTGATAAACTATTTTTTTTTCTTATAGACTAAGAAGTGTAGAATACTTGTTTAAAATTGGTAATATAGCTGAATCGTTAAATGTTGAATGCTTAAAAATGTTAATATCTTTGTACATTCAATATCTCTGTTGATGATACAGGCACTACCTATAGAGCAACCAAGTTTAAAGTCCAAATGATAACATGGTTATAACTAGGGTAAGAAAAACTGATCTTTCAATTAATGTCTATATATTTCATTACTAAATGTTTTAAATTACTCTTATAATTAGCAATCTCAGCGAATATACCAGCAGGACATGTTTTGATGCTGGGGTTAAAGGGCAATAGTATGTATGATCTGGTAAAAATCACTAACAAAGTATCTGGAATTGAGAGTGTGTTGAAAGGGCAAACCAGCCTTCAGTAGCTGCCAGGCAGGTGCAAAGGTGCATTGTCTTTCATGGCTTAAGAGCTAATTTATTCAGAATTGAGAAACTCAGTGGGAGCTGGTAGGACAAAAAGGCATGGTGTTTGTGTTTGCCCTGTAGAATTAGGACTAAACCCCTAATATATATTTATTTTAATGCGTAATCAGAACCTGTGCATTTCTAAGATACCTAAGAAAAGAGAAAATTGTAAGTGCAAAACTAATTTGATAATTGTGTTTTCGTTATGAGGTCTGTAATTTTGTTTCATTTGGATCATAATGTACATTTGCTTTATTTGCTAATCACACTTCCATTTCCATCTAAAAAAAGTCTTAAAACAGGGGCAAGTTAACTTCTTAATTTAGGACATGAGAAATGCTCTTTATCATACTCCAACATTTAAATTTAAAAAAACCAATCAGGAATTCTGTGCTAAAGATAGAGTTGTCTTAAACATGTTTACATTGAATCCTTCTGGGTAAAAAAAAAAAAAAAAAGATAGAAATAACGCTATGTATCATTACATAGCATTAGAAGGACAGTCTGATTCTCCTTGCTGATGAAAATTCATCTTTGAAAGGAAGAGAAGATGAAAATTAAAAAAAAATCAAACCAACAAAATCCAGATAAATGAAACAAACAAAACTGCAGCAAAATTATTTGCTGACCAAAATAGTATTGAAGTTTATTAATTCACAATGCATAAATTTGTAATAGTTCTCTCTGGCTCAATCTTTCTTCACCTTCAATCACACAAAATATGCTTGTTTTGTTTTTTTAGGGCAGTAGTCTATTGAAAATATGAAACCAAATTAAGACAGAGTGAATTTTGTGTTCTTTTCAGTTTTAAATCATTTTCCAGAACAATAAAAATATATGCAACAAAGGTATAAAATTATGATTATTAACCTCATTATGACAGTTTTTGCAGTTACATTAATGATAATCACCTTATTACAGGGAAGAAGTTAAATCAGTTAAATAAATTAAAGCAGTTCTCTTTGTCCTCTCTGTTTTCTCTGTGGAATCTTGCCGTGCAAAGCCTGCCAAACACATGAGTTTTTCAATACAATGAAAAGGCACTAAGTGCATTGGTTTCTGTAGTTCCAGAAGTTTGAGGACCACGGTGAACTGTACTGAAAAACAGAATGAATCCAGTCTTTAATTCAAAGTCATGTGTGTAGTAGATAGTGCCGCCTTCTTTCATGAAATTAAATGAAGATGTACAAAAACAATTGCTGGGAAGTAGCACAAAAACAACGAGACAAATGTTATTGATAGAAGTGCTTGTGTCTGTGTGTCTTTTAATATTTTGAAAGTGATCCAGCATTGTTCTGAAAAATTCTTTCATTCGAAGGTATTTTAATACGCTTTACCCATTGCAAGAAATGAGACTGAAGACTACTTTTCATTTTAAAAGTACCAGAAGTGAATGAATATGGAAATACTGGTTCTCTAATATTTGCAGAAGTTGGAATAGGTAATGAGTCAAAGCCAACTTAGTAAGTCCCAATAACTAGTAGTCCTTGGTCTTGCCCATATATATTCACTCAGTAAAAAAAGACTGAATGGTCTGTCAGTAGGGCTTTTCTTTTCTCCTGATACAAAAAAAAAATATTTTACTTCCTCAGGGCAGCATACAAGCTGTGATTTTAAGGCAAGCCAATGCCTTTATTGCCAAAGGAGATTTTCAGTGGGAAATCTGATAAAAACTGAAAAGAATTACTCGCACGTGTTTAGGGGCAAGAAAGTGTTTGTAGAGCCAAATAGGGGTAGAGTTTCAGCACAGTACATTGGAAATATTTTGTTTTTATTAAGCAGGTCAACACCAAGGATAATCAAGGAGAATTCTTTGGAAAATTTGTTTCTTGTACACTATTAAGAGCACGTTTTCAGCAGATCAGTTTTCTGCAGCAAAATTTTGAAGTATAAGCTGTAGAGATTTGTAAGCTTTGACCTAGAGAATATGGATTCACAGGGAGTGGGATGAAGGAATTTGTAAAAAAGGCCGTTAAACTGGTGACAAATCCCTGTGAGGTAAGTACAGAAATAGGGATTGAAAATAATGCTCGAGGAAAAGATAAAATAGAAAAGAATGGACTATTGTGTAATTAACAAGGGGAAATGTTATTTTTCTGGTTTTAGATTAAATGATTGTACCATTTACAAAAATAAGAACTAGTTTTATGTGAAATGAAAGTGTTGATGCATTTAAATTAGTTTGTAACTGTGATGAAGTAGTGGAGAGGGAGCACTTCTGAGAGATGTTTCTACTGAAAGAATTTCCATCATGCCAAGGGCTTCACTTTCCAGTAAGTTACAAGGAGGGTTGGGTTGTTAAAAAACCCTGTTTAATATGGTGACTGTTGTGGTTTCTAAGTTTTTTTCTGAGTGTTTGGAGATAGAAAATTTGGAGAATCTAGTATGTAAAGAATCAGTTGATTGTAAACTATTATACTGGAGACAAACTTTGCAATAGTGTGTGCTAGATGCAGCTTCTAACCAGAGAACTGATTTTTATGGCCTAATTCAACTCATTTAGTTCCTCTTACAGTTTTAATTATGAATAGAGGAATATATTTGGATTCTGAACTTTCCAAACTGATTTAAGGAGCATTGATTTAAATTATCACTGGGACTGGTGTATGGAGAGTTTTATATTCACAGAATCACGGAATAGGCTGAATTGGAAGGGACCCACAAGGATCAAGTCCCACTCCTGTCCCTGCACAGCACCATCCCCAAGAGTCACACCATGTGCCTGAGAGCATTGTCCAAATGCTTCTTGAACTCTGCCAGGCTGGTGCTGTGACCACTGCCCTGGGGGCCCAGTCTGGTGTCCAGCCTCCCTCTGAGTATGATATAGTAACGATTCTTTTCAATATTTCCATTTACTTTTGCAGTTACCCAGTTTTTTCACAGTGTTGCTTTCTGACTGAATATTGTAAATCGTAGCACTGTGGTTTTGTGATAAGACTTAATCATTTTGACAGATGTGGAGATGTTTTTGTAAGCAATATGACCTTCCATGCCAGGACTAGATTTTTAAATGACATAAATATTATTGTTTCTAGCTGTTATGCACATTGCTGTGCTATACCTGCCCATTTTTCCAGATACAGATCTGTGAAAACATTGAAGTTGCCTAGAAATAGAAACGTGTAGTAAATGATTCTACCACAGAACACTTCTGCTTTCTTTCTGTTTTCCCCTATGCGAAATGCACGCAAGCTGAGGTCATTAATAATGTTGCAGGTTCAGACACTTAGGAGGTCAAAAATGCCAAATTATAGTGCGACCTTTAACTATTTCAGGAGCTTCCAAGCTCCACTTTCCCTTTTCTGTGGTCTGATATCTGCCTTATTCCCTCTGGCTCTCCATTAAGGGTGCAGGCTGAGGATTGAATGAATGGCCAGAAGCCCAGCTGACTCCTGGGCTCATGTTCGAGATTCTCTCCCCTGGAAAAAAATGGTAGCAGGAAGTAGGTGGTGGCAGCTGCTGGTGGAAGAGTTGATTTGTCCTTCACTTCTCTCCCTCTGGCTCAGGTTAGAGTATCTCAAGTAAAACAGGGTTAGCTGAGAGCAAAGTGCATCTGTTCCTTTGGCAGCAGCATGCTACCCCTTCCTGCAGATCTGCAAGAAAATTGCCTCCAGTGCAAGAGTGGTACCATTAGAACTTGCAGCTGATGGTTCTCAGTTAAGCAATTGAAGATTGTTAACAGAGTAAAGGATGAACATGTTATCCTGGCTTTCCCTTTGGTTCTGTAGTCCATGGTTTTTTTGGGCAAGGTTTTTAGTATGGTAAGTCCAGTTGCTCTTCTGTGAAGTAGCAGAAGATTCTTTGTTGTCTTGTCTCTGTCCATCAACCAGTTTGGTGTGTGTGACCACCACAGACCATAAAACTTTGTCCAGCTGACTGAAAATATTTCATTTGGTCTGTTTGTTTGTTTTTTTGTTGTTGTGGTGGTTTTTTGTTTGTTTGTTTGGGTTTTTGTTTGTTTGGTTTGTTGTTGTTGTTGTGTGTGTTTGTTTGTTTTTGGTTTGGTTTGGTTTTCTGGGGTTTTTTTTTTTGATTGGTTGTGTGCCAAACAGGCTGTATAGTTGTGGAAAAAAATGTGTTTTTGTGGGTTCCTCCTTCTTTCATAAAGAACTGAGTCTTCAGGGCAGCTTGATACACTTCTATTTGAATATGTCATGCAGTCAGGCATGGAACATTTAATGCATTTAGAGTGTTTTCATTTTCACTAGAAATTGAACTGATTTCAAACCAGTTGTTAACTGAAGATGTTTATTTTTCCTCTTTGGTGAATAGAGCAATCACCAACAGAGAATGATAGGGGGTTTGTTTGTTTTTCCCTCATGTATAGAGAGCTTTCCAGGAACATGTGAAGAACTGGCTTGGATGTCTTTCAAGAAAATACATATATTGAAAACAGATTTCTTTACATGTGACTGCTTTCTTTTGGGATAGCTAAAGTTTAAACGCTTTGCCCGTGTGTCATATTTCTAATGTACTTACCATCATACACTGTATGGCTGCTGGGTCAGGCTCAGCTACTGGAAGAATGTTTATTTCCTGCCAAGTAATTTTTCAACAGAAACTACTGGGTATCAGTCAAGGTTTCATTGTATAGGGCAGCTATTCTTACAAAAAACTTCTCTTTTTCTTGTAAGAAGGGAAAACAATGGATGTCCCAAGATGTTCTCTGAGCCATTCTGGCTGGATTCAGGACAAAAGAGACTGAACTTGTCTGTCTTTCCCCTTTATACTCCTGTCCTCTTCACCAAATAAGTGAAGATGTTCTTGAAGTTTTCAAGTTTTCAAATGAATGAAAATCTGTTAAAAAACAGATAACAGCAAAAGAGTACTTCGTGGGCGAAAAAAAACCCATGATAAATTGACTATTTCTATTACTGAAAAAAGAGCTTCTGGCAATTACAGCAGAATTTCTGTGATTTCATATTGTTGGTGTCTAGATAAGACTAGACATGATTTTCTTTCCTTTTTCCAGGTATCTTAGTAACATGAAAGAATTACACTTGGTGCAACTGCACCAAAACCAGATGCGCTTGCACCAAAAACAGTAACGTGAATACACGGCATTTTGTTTTGTGCTGTGTTTTTTTCTTTGTTACTTCTGTTTGTGTAACAGAATACCATCAAGTCTCTGTCCTAGGTAGGAAGCTGTAAATGTTTGCATGCTTGCAATTAGTGACAAGGTCTTATGAACTTTTCCTCTGAAATTCTTTTTTTTATTTAGTTGTTTCAGAAATGACCATCTAATTCCTTAGTTCTATATTTTTTGCCATATATAAGTGTTTATTTTGAATATTTATTTCTAGTATGCTTACTTACACTTTATATTAAAGCTTGAGAGAGACTCTTTTTCTGCTATTTACAGATACTGTGAGGTTTTTTTTTTTAATTGCTTGTGTATATAAACATTATTCCACAGTTTACTATCAGCAAAATGCAAATATCTGCTACGGGGTAGGTAAACTCTAGTCTACCAGCAATAGAAACAGTACAGGATGTTTCTGATAGATTATTCTTTGTGAGTAGGGTGTTCCAGTTGGAATACAGGATAAATCAAATGGGTCATAGTTATGAAAGTTTATGACTGTATCCAAACTAACAATTATATACTGCATAGAAAAATTATTGAAGAATTTAGCTTGACTATCCCCTTCCTTTCTTGGCTTTTCTGAGGAAGAACTGCATCTCTCAAAGAATATATCTGTTATATATTACAAAACACAAATGCTTGATGTAACTTACTCTCTATAACAATTTATTGTAATGCCTGATGGGGCTGGGAAGGAAAGATTGTACCAAAACAGAGGTTTTTGGTGCAAGAACAGTCAGATCTTTATTAAAGGCTACAAGTAAGTTCCTCCCTTGCTGCAAAGTTGACACAACCCTTGTTTTTTAAAAACAAGTATTTGCCAATGCTTTTAAAGGGAATAACAACTTCAAATGTACTTACACTTTCCAAACTTGTTAGGAAATTGTCCAGTTGTAATCTGTCGTGGAGAGAATACTACATTATTCCCAAGTTCAGTCAAGTGCTGACAGTGAAATCAACCCTGTGTGCAGATACCATTCCTGAAAAAGCCTCTCCTAGCAGTCCTCTCAGCCTAGAAACTTTAGGCTTTTATGTATTTGGTGAGGAATTGTTGATGCCAAGGAGGTTCTTCAGATGTTTAGTGGGGAGAGGGAAAAAGGAGATAACAGGGGAGAATCCCTGTTCCTTATGCATACTCAGTACTATTGGTACTTACAGCCGTGAGAGCTGGAGCATCTTAACTCAAGAATCCATCAAAATCAGCTAGATTTTGATACAATGATACTAGATACTAGATAGTAGATACTAGAACATTGCTGTGGGGTGCATAGTGCTGCATCCAGTACCAAAAGACCTCCTGTTTTTACAGATCAGAGAGTTTTCTCCATTGAGTCTATGGTGGGAGGGAAAAATAAGCAAAGTATTAGTTGGGATTAGTCTGCTGTTTAAAAAGGGATTACTCTAATTTGAGGGAATATTCATAGAAAAATTTTGTTTTCATTTCAGTTAAAGAAAATCAGTGGTTTTCCTTCTGTGTGTAAAGCTGCTAGAAACTGGGACCATTTTCCTTTTGTGGACCCAGGAATAATAAGAATTCACCTGGGTCGGTGAACATTGTGTTTTCTATCAGTATAGTGACTACATACTGTCAGGAAGTTTTTATCAAAGCATTGACCAAAATAGGTAAAACACTGCTTTCAATGCAAACAGGTTTGAAAACTTGCATCCTAAAGTCTTCTACTTGAATGTTTCAGTTAATTTTGTTTCAAGTTGCATTACCTTGTTAGTAGTTTTGCTCTGTGAAGCATCCTGAAATCTTTGCAGTTTCTGTGTTCCAGACATCTTGTAGCCTTTCATTTGCAATACAAAGTAGGCAGTCAGTGCTATACAACATGGTAAAGTTAGTTTTCATAAATTTTAAACCAGTTGTTAGTTCCTAGGGAGTGGTGTGATACACAGTCCTCTAGTTGGTTTAAATAAACACACCAATTGAGGTCAATCATAAGAAGAATAATTTGATTGGAAAAATGACTGGAGAGGGTGAATTTGCCAAATGAACAAAACCACAAGTCTTCAAGGCTACAAGATTTTAGTGAAACTAAGGCTTGTGTTTTAATGAGGTGTAAAAAAGAGGCAGTATTTTGGTGCTTTTAAGCATTTAACTTCTGCAGAGTTCTCACAGAACATTTTTATCCTCTTGAGAATGTGAATAATGTAAAATCTCCAGTAAGTAGTGGTCTTCAGCTTGGCGTCTTTGCACAGTGTAAGAAATGGTCTGTTTAAGCTTCCATGAACTACAAATCACATTTTGTAATAGTGATCACTGTAATAAATTTTCCTTGAGTGTTTAATGTCATAATTCCACTTTGAAAATTAGATAAATGAGTGGAGGTTTCTTCTTGATGTTGAAATGCATCCTTGCTTAATGGTTTTTGCTGTGTGTTTTGATGCCTTAGTTCTTAACTATTCAGAGATCATTTCATTGTTTAACAGAAATATCTAATCTGTGAGCTTTTAAAAGGGGAGCTGTCAATATGCTGTTTTGAATAATGATTGAATGTCATATGATCCAATGAACCGATTTTGTATCTATTTCTTTAGTGATAAAATTGGCAATCAATAAAGTAATCACTGTTTTGTCATGATACCTAATTCAGAGGAAAAAAAAATCAAAAAATCTTATTATTCTCCATATTTAATTATCTGTTTGTCACCTGTTATCTGATATGTGTACAGATTCTGAATTTTAGACACTGATTATTTGTATGTTCTTCAGTGAGAACGGTGGTTTTGTTAGTAATTTTCTGTGTTTATTATTGTGTACACTATTGTGGAACAAGGCTGCCACAGTTACTGTTGTAATACACCCCAAATTAACTTAGATTGTAGTTCTTTCTTCTGCAGCATTTTTCAGAATTTGTTAGAAAATGAAACCTGGCAGAAGGCAACATGAAAAATAATAAAGCCAATTAATGTTTCAAAACATCAAGAATTTTGTGGGTTTTCTCTTAAACAAGTATCTTGATATCACTGCTTTCAAAAATAAAAATTTTAAAGCATTTAGAATTGTCTTTAAGTTAGTCTTAAATTGTGTGAAATTTATCAGAATCTCTGAAAGTTTTACAAAAGTCTGTACCTATTATAGCGTCCACAAGAACTGAATGTTCCATAAACTTAAAAAAATGCTCACTTTTTTTTTTTCATAAATACAGTAGAAACTGTCAGTGAGACCAACTTCTGTGGTAGGAAATCAAAGGAGCTTTTTGATGATAAATTTTCTTATTCATTCATAATTTTTGAAGTAAGCTTATGAACAAAATACGAACTATGTAATTCCACAACCAGAGTTACACATGTAGTTGTTGTTATTTTTACAAAGCTTTCCTCTACTTTTTTTTGAGTAAATAGCATAGGTGAACTCAGTTCAGTTTGAGCTGTAAACCTGCTAAGTTCTTAGGAACCGTGGTACAGATGAGGTAGCAGATTTGTTTTCCTGACACATGTATTTTTACCTCTTGCCCCCTTTGTCTCCAGACGCCTTTCTTCCAAGCAGCTGAACAATTCCAACTGAGTCATGGTGCCATCAGGCACTTCTGTGCCTGACACAAAGCCATGACCCGCCAGGCAGTCCACAGCTGGTGTCCATACTTTGGTACTTTAACAGTTATATAGGTTGTGTAGGTAGCTAAGGGCTAGAATAAAAGAGCAGTAGAATGGTGACACCAACTTGCTGCTTATAAATCATCCAGAGGTCACGTTCAGAAATGGAGGAAGCACAAGGAAAATGGAAATTGTTACCTAGGCAGAGCATAGAGAGGTCAGGGTGATTAGTGGGATTTTCAGAAGGAGTCTTCAGGCTTGGGAGAAATTGAAGGAAAAGAGCCCTAGAATTACAAGAATTTCGTGGCAAGGGTGTCTGCAGTTTGTGTTAGAAAAGACTGAAAGGCACTTTTCCATTCATCCAATCAAGCTCAATCCACGTCAAATATGATGAAACCATGTGAGAAGCAGGACAGTTTAGAGGTGCTAGAGAAAGGTAAAAGCAGGACATGGTAATGCCACAGTCACCATGTCAGCTGGGATGATGATGGATAAACATAGTGGTTTATGGCTGGTGTGAGCATTCTTGTAGAGAGGACTTCATGGGTGGACCATCACCACTGGAGTCCCAGAGATATTAACTGGGGGTTGATTCTGGCAGCCTGATGAGATTTCTAGACTGAGGAGCAGAAGTCTAGAAAAAAAATTACCTAATCTTCCTGCCTATAAAATCATTTAAAAAGAGGAATTAGGGTAAATCAAAGGGTATGAGGAAATACAAGAAGGCTGGAGATAGCAGTACTGATAAATGCATGGCAAATGGTCAGGTACTAACATGGTAAAAACTAGCATTTTTAAATAGGGTGTGGTTGGTGGAAAACAGCTGGATGCCTGGTCAGCAGTAGGACAAGACAGGAAAACAAAATAAACAAGCTATGATGATTAACACTGTCTGTGAAGCAAGCTGTTGCACAGATGAAGGAAATCTGGTGGAACAATTGTGACTGGAATACTAAAACTAGAAAATGGTCTTGTTGGAAAAGATAGGTAAAGGAAAAAGTGGTGTAGTCACACTGTGTATTACTGATACAAAAACTTGGGAAGAAGTGGCATGAAATTGCATGGATAAAATGGAGATGTTTTATTTGGGCCAGCAATGTTAAATTTGGATGTGAGTAGTTGTATCTTCAGTTTTTGAGGTGGGAGATCCAGATTGAATTAAGTAGTTGATGCACAAACAAGGTGTTACACTGTTTCCAGTACATTTTTGACAAGTATTAAATGCCATGCTCTTTTCAAAGGATAGGAATTTGGGGGGTTTTTTTGTTTGTTTGCAGGGGATTTTTCCCCAAAATAAGTTTGGATCAGGACATCCAGGTGAAATGGATAGAAAAAGGTATTTGCATATAGTTAGTATTACATAGTAAGGAGCATTTTTTAAAGCAAGTAAACTATTTCATCTAGAATAAAGAGGTTAAGAATAGAAAGAAGCATGTGAAGGTTTGCCATTTACTTACCTTAGATGCCAAAAGCTATCTGAAGGTTATACTTTAACAAAAGGACCAAATCTTTGGGGGAGGGATTTCAGACCAGTTGGATGAATAACAAATTTAAAACTGTACTGTAAGTAGGTTGAGAAATCAAGGATCATAATGTTGTGAAAAATGACAACTCAGAAACCATAAGGTGTCATAGTATTTCCAGAGATTAAGCACAGAGATAAGATCTCACTAAAAAAGAAAAAAATTCTGACTCAGTCAAACATTGAAGATAAGGATGGCAAAACATGTGGAGTGAATGAAGAGATTGAAATTTGGTCATGCTCAAAGATCAAAGCTGATATTTTATCATGAGGACCTTAGTTGTGTTACACATATGTTGAACATAGAAGCAAAGCAAGAATATACAATGGAAATGAACATAGGAAAATTATGTCCAAGATGGGAAAAGTACTTTACAGGCTTCATGTACTCAAGCTGTGGATAATTACCAGCTGGGAGTGATTAGAAAAGTGATTAGACTGAGGTTGATAAGTAAAGTAATAAAAGCTCTACTGTGATCATTCCAAATTAGCATGGCATGCTTATCCCAAATGGCTGCATATTGTGCTACTCAATCTTAGAGCAGAGATTGGAGTGTGAGGTGGGGAGAATGCATCGTAGTTTCTAGAGTTGTCTTTTCCTGCAGTCACGTGGCAATAGCATAGTCTTTGCTCATGATATAAAATTCCATCAAAACTCTCTGGTTTTTTCAGACTGGATTAATGTGTCTCTGTATTGTGTTTTTGGATTTCCATGACAGTTTAAGCCTTGGGAAAAGGGTGTGTTACGTGATGGGAGAGTAGCCTGTTAACGTTTTTAAATGTTGCCTGTGGAGGAACTCATATCATTTAGAACTGTGAATTTTAAATAGTTTCTGCTCTATTTCTATTTAATAACTTGCAAGGCAGGAATCTGAGTCTCAAGTTAAACTAAGTCTCAAAATCTTACATCTGCCTGTGTTGCAAGTATTGTGTATTTACATACTTCTTTTATTACAGCGTATTTAGGTTGAAGGTTGTTCATGAAAAAGACTGCTCACTTGATAGCGCTCACTTGTTGAATTTGTTGATTGTTCTGTGGCCTAGTATCTGTTAGATACTAGCTGTGCAATACTGTTAGGATTCTCCTTTTCTTGCCATTATACAACCCAAAGTTTATTCTTCAAGCATTATTCAGAAACACAAAATTCAGAGTTTGAGTAAGATATTTTCTATACTTCAATAGTAGGCAGAACTGTCAGAGCTTATTTTTTCAATGTATTAAAGAGTGCATTAACCACAGATTTTTAGGACTTCTAAATTCATTGCCATTTACTCTTCTTAAGGAATGTGTAATATTCATAAGTTCTAGCTACATTTTCAGTTTTTGTTAGAACTCTGAACAGAATACAGTATTGATTTTGGGAAGGGGGAGAATTCTACTTGTTAACAATCATATTCTCCTCTTAACGTGTCACTTACATTAGGCTTTTCTGCTTGTGAAGTGTAGAAAAGATATGGCCACATTTTAAAATAAAATATGTTCTTCTGAAAAAATATTTTTCTTTGTATTTCAGTTTTTCTTTGGAACAATAGGAATTAGAAAAGGGGGAGGCAAAAAAATTAAAAAAAGAAAAACCTCTTTTGATTCACTTAAAACATTTCTTGCCTTTCATTTCCTGTTCTCAAAAAAATTATTTTGCAGGACATATTTAAGAGTTTCCTGCTTTTCTAAGGCTTAGAGCAATTATTGTTTTTAAATTTTTGAACTGTATTTTACTAAATTGTCTCATAAAATCAGTACCCAAGGAATTGGACAATTTTTTGGTTTAATTTTTGTTACAACAGTATAGAATAATGTGCTTCTGTGTTGCATTAAGTTCATGCATTGCATTGCATTCTTCTGCAGCAGAACTAAAACAGAGAAATATAATGTATTATGTAGTTTGTATTCAAATAAGTTTTAAAATTAAATAATACTACTTTAAAAGTTTTATTTTAATCTGACTCTTTTGGATTACCTGAAACTGTGTAAAGGAATGCAATTGTATTAATGTGTGGTTTTCCTTACTACAAATACATCTCAGCCATTTGCTTGGCATAGGTTTCTAGATATTCTGTGGGAGCAGGCCTCTGGAGATAATTCTATGAAGAAGAATGTGAATAAGATAAAATATGTGAAATATTAGTATTTGAAATTAGGAGGTTAAGCATCAATTCAGAGCCTAAATTATTGCTGCATGTTGTGATTTCTTTTCTTATTAGAAGAATGATGCCACTCTAGTAAATCTCATTAGCATCAATAGCAGTTACAAGATGCTTAGCAGTTTAAATCACAGACTTGATTTTGTGCAGTTGCCAGTTGCATTATTGATATCAACAGTTGGGTGTAAAAAGAGAGAGAAAGAAGTGATCCTGTCCATTTTTTCCTTTTGCTTGGGAATCTTTACATTTATTTTCAGAAAGCTGAGGAAATTCTGACCTCTGTAGCACCATGTGTAAATCTTTGACTGAGTTATTAATGAGACTTTGATAGTGAATCATGTGGACACAAGTAATTTAATTTTCCCTTATTTATACACTGGCCTTAAATTTGCCACTTAATGGTGACTGGCGTTTGAAGAGTGTTTCTCTCTTACCTTAGAGTTTCTAACCACCTTTCTGGCTACAGCCTACTTTAATATTGTAATTTTTTTGCTATCGAATTTTGATTTAAATAACTCTGTAGTGGATTTTCAGACAAAAAAAAAAAGAGTGGTGCAGTTTTTCTCTGTGAAAGCTACCATTCTCTTTCAAAGGGCTTCAGAAGAAAGTATTTCAACAATCTAAAGCTCCACCAAAAGAAAAAAATTAGACTGAATTGAATTGTATGCCAAGTCACAATAATTTATTCTGTATTAGAACTGTTTCCAAAACCATGGCCCACTGTAATATGTTTGTCTTTCTCTTTTTAATAAGAAATGTCATGCCTAAAACACATCAATTCTGTTTTAGTGGAAAACTAGCTTAAGGATTGAAATGGATTAGTCAGAGTCACTTCAATAGTTGATGCAGTTTGACTCTGCAAGTGTTTGCTTGGGATTGTAAATGTGATTCTTATTCCTAGTATTGATTATAGTTGATTATAATTTCTCCATTATGTCAAAAATGCCTAAAATTCTGAATACTTTGAATTTATGGGGGTTTAGGTGGATTAAGTCTAAGTAAATACTAAATCAGGATATGCTTTGCATTTACAGGCACTTGCAGACCAGTTTGAAAATACAGATACATCAGTATCTGAACGCATGAAGATTTTCTACTGTTGTCAGGTGCCTCCACATTGGGCCATACAGGTGTGAAACAATCCCATTTCAATCTTTACTTGCAAGTCTGTGGTGGTTCTTTTTGACGCTGCATCACTCCAAAGTCAAGTGAGTGTGATGCGACTTGGAGTTGAAACACTGTAGAAATAAAGACATAACCTAACATACACCAGGTGTTTCTGGAGAGAAGTCAAGTTCTACAGTGCTTTGCTTTCAGTTGTCTTGTTCTGACATGCACAGGAGTAATTGCTTGTTAGTGCAATTGTTCTTACTTTTCTTTTTCCTCCAGTACAAAGTAGATTAAAACTTGCAAGCTTCAAACATAGCTCCTATTAAAATAAACTTGCCACTGTCTTTTAATACCTTTTATTACTGGTTTACTTAGGCTACTGTTATTTACATCTTTCTTGTCCTTTAAAGTTCACTTTGGGAAGTTGATCATGGTGAAATCAGCCAGGTTGGGAGTCAATAGTACACTGAAGAACTTCAGCTGAGAAAGCTTTTCCTTTGTGATAGTGCCCTCTTTTACTAGTACTGACTGGATTTTTTTATACCCATAACTACACTGTTCATCTTGATTTTCTAGAACAGAAATCTACACACTAAAGTCTTACCTGATGATCCTTTATTTAACAAACTCGAGAAAATTGTTAACATTGCATACCTACAAGGGTATTCATGTTGGTTTACTTTTAACAGTGTTTTATTCCTTTTTGATTTCTAATCTCAGTGCATGTTGTTTTAACCAATCATATCTTCTCCAAGCATTCTCACGTTTTTGTACATAACCTTTCAACAGGCACTTGCAATATAACCATCAAATATGGCTTTCATTTCCAGTTGTCAATGGCATTTTCAATCTAAGCCAGTTTTCTAAGCCAAAGATAGAAATGCTAAATAGGGATTTATGATGAAAGATGACTCAATCTTCTAGTCATAGTAATGAAGACACATGGCATATATAAATTTTGCCAAATATAACTGAGCAAATTTAATTAAACATTAATGAGATCTAGTTTTAGACAATGGCAAATGCTTTTTTCCTAAGTGATTAATATCAAGCTAACAAAGAGGTTTCAGAGTTTGTTACACATTTATATCAAAGAGTTGTAGCCAGATGTTAATTTTTTTTACTACTAGTCTATTCCCCTCTAGTAACTCCTTGGATTTGCAACAGATACTGAACCCAAACCAATAAAGATAAGTTCATTACATATGTGGAGAATTTCAGGGAGTCCATTCAGGATCACCAAGTCCACTGCAGAGGTTAACTGTGTGGGGTATCACAGCATAAGTAGCTGCCCATACACAGAATGTTCCCATTTTTTTTTGCAAACCTATTTGTCACACATAGTATATAAGTTAATCTTTCCTCAAAGGTTAAAAGCTACTTGCACTTTTAATCTTCTCTTAAAAAATAAAGGCCAAAGATGACTTTTCAAAGTCATGAAAACATGCCATGTTTGTTTCTGAATTGAAGACATGACTCATTTATTTTCATTAGTACACTGAAATAATAGCTGAATTTGAAATAACAAAGAGGCTGACTGAACTGTGAGGAAAACTCAACTAGGGAGTTGAACCTAAACTCAAATCCAGTACTGATTTGGGTAAAAACCAACACCCTTTAGCAGTGGCTGTTTGGGACAGTGATTTCTCACAGCTACTGAACAGAATTGTGTCAGAGCCTTTCTCTCCATCCTTGTCTCTCCACAGGTGCAGATTACTGTGACAAAGCATTGCCAGAAGGGGCTTTAATTCCCTTCTTTGGGCTGTGTTTCCCACTTGCCATTCCCAACATCCTGCCGCAGCTGTTCTCCAGCCGCATGGGCCTCATTTGAGGGCTGGAAGTTCATCTCTGTCAATTCATTCTTGCCATGTCCATTTCTATTTTTGTATTATATTGTTAAATTGTTCAAAGCACAACAATTTTTATTCAGTTGGTGGGGGGTGGGGGTGGGGGGTGTTGAGGTATATATACACTGCTTGAGGTTCCAACCTGAAGTTTTGGGAGAATCATTCTGTATTATCTGTTTGCTTCTTGTTGATGTCAGAAATGCCTCTAACATCTTTTTAAGTTGTAGACATTGTTTGCTACTTTCAGTTACCTGGAATTTCTTACCATTCCAGCGCCAGCTTGCAAACTTACTCTTTGAGCTGGGATGCACCAGCTCTGCCTTACAAATATTTGAGGAGCTGGAAATGTGGGAAGATGCAGTAATCTGCTATGAAAGAGCAGGACAACATGGAAAGGTAAGAAAAATGTTTCTTATAACTGAGATCCCATCTTGAAATAGCATCTGGAGGGGGACGGACTGTCTGGCTTTAGCTGGCAAATCACTAATGACACTCACTTCTACAGGGGTGTCATCACAGGAAAATCTGCTTAGGAAAAATGGACACATGGCATAAGAGCTTGTTATAACCTGTGAATGCTAAAATAGTTGAGTTGGAGTAATAGCCACATGAAATAGAAGTTGGTAAATAGGAAGCAACTTGAGGAAGATTGTGATAGATCCTTGAGCTTTTCAAGGATAGTTAAATTAACTACTATGCATAGACAGCAATGTGGGCATTTCAAGTAAGCTGTAGCAGTCATTCATGATGGAGTCTTGAAACTGTCTGGAGGGGATAATAATTTTCTTTGCTACTTGATTTCAAACTATTAGCTGTAGTTTTAAAAAAACACTTTGAATAGAGTAACGTCAGTGTTTGATGTATTTAATTACTTAATGTTAACATATTCAAATTACAGAATCAAACACTTGAGACAAGAAGTGGTGTAAGATTAAAAGGCTTCACTTGTTTAGTCTGTGTTGATGTTTTCCTGAACTTCTCCATCATTTGTTTAGCACTGTGTGTGATCAGCTCCAAGGACAATTACAAGATATGACCTAACTACGTATCAGTGACATAACTTTAAAATTGCTGGTAACAGGCTATATTAGCCTTCCTATTGTTGATTATTTTGCTTTTACTATTAGAGCAATGATAGGAAAATTTTAGAAAATTATACTTGGAAGCAATGCCTACTTGTATATAACTTTAGCTGTGTTCGCTTTCTGGTGCAAACTCTCACATAGACTGTAGCAGGAACTTATGCTATCAAGCAGCGTTTTCAGAATTTATATAGATATTCATAAATATTCAATTTCAGACAAAAATAGGGATTTTTCTTTTCTACCCTTCCTTTCCCTCTGTTTGGTATATGGTAGCATTAAATATGTGAATGTACCTGTGCCTTTATGACACTACAAGCACAATGACTATGTTCTAACATAATCCAAGCTTAATGAATTGAGATGTATAATTTCAATTGATAGAAAAAAAGCAGAATGCCTTATACTTACATGTTTTTTTTTTCTAATTGTTATGCACCAAAGCCTAGATTTTGTTCATTATAAACTGACAGATATGTCTTGCTGGCAAATTCTGTGCCACATTATGCATGCCTTGGGGACAGCATGCCAATATCACAATCTTCTCAGTACAGTGGAGAAATAGAGGTCAGTATTTCCATTTCCTGGAAATGCATTCTGTCCTAGTTACATTCACAAACTGCCCTTAGGGAGTTATGAAAATGGCTCTTGGAGAATAGGACAGGATATCTGACACAGGAAACTGCTTAGAAATGCTTTCAGAATGAGGGATTGTGCTGTGCTTTGAAAAACAGAAAATGCTGTGTAAGTATGAAATAACAGTATTGGAAAAAAGCTTGCTTTGGAGCAAAAAAAAAAAAGAAAATTAGAAACATGTAGCTGTGCACCGAGGGGAGTGAATGTCTGTGCTCTTTATTGCAAAGTGTTCAGAGTGTGAACTGCTTATATTTACCAAAAGTGTTTTGATGTTTTTAAACCTGGTAGTTATTTTTGTAGAAATGCACGAAAATCTACTGGAGTAGTATGTTGGCCACTAGATGTTCAAGTCATTCATGAGCTTAACATATATCTGTGCAAAAGAACAAATTCTGTTTAATAAACTTCTGTATGTTTTTCATTCACAAATGCTTTTATATAGAAAACCTGAATTTAAATCCTAAAGAATCTAATAAAACTGCTAAATATCAGCAATACCAATGTGATGAGTACTTGCACATCAAAGTAATACCTTCTTTCCTCCTATTTTGGAATTATCTGCTGATAAAGAAACAGAGCCTGTAGATAAGGCCATGTGAAGCTCCACATAGTGCTGTCAGAAAATACATAATTCATTTGGTTATAACAGGGCCATGTAGCAGTACAAATTTTGCAGAGTAAGATGTCACTAACATTTAGCAAACTTTTTTGAGGATTTGTTACTGTTACTGGATATGGCTCTATATTAATTTGTTTTATAACCTGAACAAAAGTAGTAGGAACTAATATTATAACATGAGTCAACAGAAGAGTAATAGAGTGCCAAGCAATGAGCAAAATGGCACAGAACAAGGAGAAAAAACTATTATAAAACCCAAATGCACAGTATATTGATAGTTGCTGTGGCTTTCTCATTGAAGTGTTTTACTTCTTGTATTCCTTAACAGACTTGTTGCAAAAGGAGACATCTCCACATGTGTCGTGAGAACTGGTGTTAAAAAGTGCCCCTCTCCCTCCTTTTAACTGTGGGAGGGACTTAGAGATCTCAAGGGTGTTAACATTGAACAACTCTGTCTGTTTAAGGTATAAGAGGTCTCTTCAGCCTAAAAATGGTACTATTTCCTTGCTAAAACAAAAACAAAGGGTGAACCAGAGATGGGAATTTTCAGTTCTTCCACCTGAAGTGAGGCCTTTTTTCCTTTGCAAGAACTCTGTAACATGGTAGCTGCTGACCTTTGATAGCTTAGTGAGATCTGCCATTTGACATCAGATGGACATTCTATTTTACAACAGCCTGTTTTCAGCCCTATCTCCATTCCATCATCTCATGAGAGTATACAGCATGATACAGAGTTTAGACCAACATACCCCAGCAAACCAAATTCTGCAGGGTTATTTTTCTTGTCTTGCATGACACAGATACCTCAAAACATTTGAGGGAGGAAGCACAATTATTGCAAGATCTCAAAAGCTCATCTTTAAAGTCAGGTATGGCTTCCCAGATGTGAAGCAGTACTACACTGATTAGTGCATGAGCTCATTCAGGAACTTGATTAATTTCCACTATATATAGCAACAGTCATAGAAGGCAGATAAGCACTCCTTATGTGGTTACAAAGCTAAGAAAGAGGAGTAAATATCTCGCCCAAGGTCTTGCATGAAATTACAAGCCAAGAGGAAATGAAAAGCAAAGAGCTTTCCTTTTCTCTCACTGCCTTTTTCCATGCTCCTCTGATCTGCTTCTTCATGCAACTTCTCTGTTAGCCAAACAAATTATGTGTAAGCAGAAAAACGAAGGTTTTTAGGAAATACTTTGAATTAGCAAAGAAATGAATTGTAAAATACTAGAACTGGTAGATCAATGAAAAGTAAGGCTAATAGGGTCTTCTAGGAAATATATAAAATAAAAACATGGGAATGCATGGATGGGATTGCAAGTGGAAGTTTAGGGTTGGGAAACCAGGTACAGGATGAATCTTGAACTTGGTATCTAGGAGTCTGTAGTGAGTAATGAAAAGGCACCACCTGTTGTTTAAACTAGGCCCCTCTACTGATTGGAGATTTTTGTGAAGTTTTGCCTGTTTAATTCCCATACCACTCCTAGTAGTTCAGAAGGCAAGATAAGAGCCTAAATCTTTCTTATGTTTTAATCAACTGACTTTTGAGATGAGTATTGAATTCCATCCACTCTTGCAGACTGTGCTGTGAAGAAGTGTTGTTATAAATACACCTGACTCAGTCAGTGAGGGTTATACAGCTTTTTTTTAAAGTTATATTTTAATTGATAATTTTCATGTCAAATTTATTAAATTTAGTTATAACTTTTAGTTATAAGTATGCTTATTAATAATTAGTCTCCATTTAATGAGTAAGAATAAATTTCTAGTGGCTGTATTTCTTTTATGTATATTACATGCACTGTGTAAAAAATGTTTCTTGATAATATTTGTTGTTAAGTAAAGATTTGTTTTTGCAGAAGCAGGGTTCTTAGCAAAGATGAAATGTGATTTTTTGAAAACCTTTTACCACAAAGTTAGAAGAAAGGATTTTTCTTTTTCTTTCTTTTCCCCCGTCCACAAAATCCTGGGCAAAATAAGAAATCCAGTTTTAGAGTATTATCTGGTTTTGTAGAAGACAAATATTTTCACAACACAGAGGTTTTCTTGTAGTTTGATCTTTGTACTAGCCTTTAAAGATTTAAGTAATAAAAATGTTTGCAACATGCCAGAGAGGTGATCAGATAGCTAATCAGATGAAGAAAAAGCCAGTCTTCTGCTTATTTAATTCTGTTTTATCTGTGTGCTGAAGTATTTATGTTGGCAATGAATTCTTGTAAGCTTAGACTAGAACATGATGTTTTTATGCCTTAAATGTGAAATACCATTAGTGAATGGTTGTCTTTCTAGTCTAGGCATTGCCACAGGATAGCACTCTGAGCTTGGGAGTGCCCTGCAGAGGAAGTGGTGAAGAAGCAGCTTGCAATGCAACTTTTCACCTCGTATCTCCTTGTACAGCAACATTTCAATCTTGTTTATCTGAATGGGGGAAAAAAAAAAACCACCTTATCTTTTGGTGTCTAATGTGGTTACTGCAAAAAATGAAGCACTCAGCTCTCTCTGCTCCAGAAGAGAAAAATCTTCTTTAATGTCTGTTATTAATATGTTATAGCAACTAATGGAGGCAGTTAAGAGGAAGTAAACTGCACTTTAACCAAATCCCTGGGAGCCAGGCTGAATGGAGCTTTGATTAAACTGGTCTCATGGAAAGTGTCCCTGCTTATGGCAAGGGGGCTGGAACTACATGATATTTAAATTCCCTTCCAAACAAAACCATTCTATGATTCTGTAAGTACAGTGTTCTAGTTAGGCAAGATTTTTCTAGTGCTTTGGCTGGGCTAATTCTAGTTGTTTAATAATAGTTTGTTTGGCTTTTTTTAGAGAACTGTTCCATAGGGTCTCAAAAACACTTGCCATCAAGTTATTTTCCTAATATTTAGACACCAGTTTCCTTTTTAGTGGGATTCTGTTTTTACTAATTTTCAGATTCATTTACAAATCAAACCCTTCTTCACACTTGTGCACTTCAAATATTTGTAGACTGTACTGTTACTTTACAAAAATAATACTAAGAATGAGATGCTTAAATTGCTATGCATTAAGTATTTCAAAACAAGGTAAAAAAGCCATTTTTCTAAAATTTTTTTTGGATAGGTTTAATGAATTTTACTGATTGCAGTAAAAGACTATGCTTCTCTAACAATCATCTAAAGGGTGAAGAAAGCAATTTTTACACAAGAAAAGCAGTAATAATTTAGATGCAGGGATGATGTCAGGTTTCCTTTTAGGTGAACGAGCTATGATAGAAGAATGACTGGAGTTACAATGTCAGACTTCAATTCTGTGGCAGGCTGTGTTGGATCTTTCTTGATTTGGGTGGTTCAAGTAGGTCTTTTCTGAAAGAAAAATTATACTGATCTGAATTGTGCAATGGGAGACTGAGGTAACAGTTCAGTCTGAACAACAGATCATCTGTCCAGTGTATTTATCTTTTCAAAAAGCCACAGAAAGCAGACTATCTCTTGTTTAAAAGAGAAACAATAATTAGGGTAAAGATAGTGGCCCTGAGAAAAATAGCTTTTGAAAGTTAGTTACAGTTCATAATAGATGTCTGGAAGACACAGCTTGTCTCCTCTTTTTCATAAAGCTGTATATATTTTGAATGCATTTTAAACATTTAGATAAATTTATAATTTCTGTATCTTTTGTAAAAGCATAGCATTTCCACAACCAACAACAGGAAACTTGATTTGTCTTCAGACATAATAGAATGGAAATTCTGTTTTGAGAGAAGAGCAATTAGAGAAAAGGGAATGAAAGTTATTGCAAGAGTACTTTCTAGGACACATAAAAATTAATAAATATTTAACGTAGCAAATACTGTAATGGTGCTGATACTGCATTGCTGTGAATTAGGTGTAGCTTTGATGTCTGGGACTGATATTTGTTCTTGGGACAAAATGTATACCTAAGATGTAAAACAAGGAGTAAACTGCTTTTTGTTTTTATGGTTTATTTTAATTGGTGTGTTAAACCAAAAGCCACCATATTATGTTGAAGTATGTTTTAAACATCAGTTTGGAAACAGACTCTTTCTGGAATTTATTTTTGATGCTGTGTTGGATGAAGATACCTTTTCCTTACTAGTCCTACTTCTTAATCTTCAGCTGATGATTGCAAGGTGCTAAAGCAGTATTTGTTCAGGTGGGTAATTAACTGAAAATAAATAGTCTCATTATGTGTTGATTTCTCTTTGCTCGTTAACAGGCGGAAGAAATCCTCAGGCGGGAGTTAGAGAAGAAGGAGACACCAGGACTGTACTGTTTGCTTGGTGATGTTCTTAAAGACCACCACTATTACGACAAGGCCTGGGAGCTTTCCAGGCACCGCAGCGCCCGCGCCCAGCGCTCCAAAGGCCTCCTCCATCTGCGCCACCGGGAGTTCAGGGAGTGTGTGGAGTGCTTTGAGCGTTCAGTACAGATCAACCCTATGCAGGTGGGGAAATTATGCACATATGGCTTTGTCTTCTGTTCTGAATGATGACGCTTTTTTAAAAGACAGTTCTGGGCACAGTTGTCAAAATAACAGTTTATTGCTATCCTTAGCAAAATTTCTACCATGTACTTGGAAGACTGGCTAAAAATAGTAGTACTAAATGAAGACATCCTTTTTGCATCCAGGTCTTTGTATGCAGATAAATCTTTGCCTGTAGAGCTCCTTCAAAGAAATTTCAAAGAGATGAAGCCACTGCAAATTAATAATTTCTATCAGATAAATGATGGACAAGATATAACGCAAAACATTTACAAGAAGAAGCAGATTTTAATGGAAGTATCCCTTTGCCCTGTCTGAGTTTGCCCTAGCTTTGAGTTACAAACTTTGATGTCTGTATTTCACAGAAATGTTTTTCAAGTATTGTAGTCTCTCTTGTTCTGGAGTCACTGAGAAGCGCTGTGTTACACTCGTGATGACAGTAGCTTCTATTACAACAATGCATCAAAACTGAAATCACAGTGAAAAGAGTTCTCTTGATGAGGCTGGTTTCTCTTGCTGATCTTCGCAAGCTATTCTGCAGACAACTTTTGTAATTTTGTTCCAGTTTCTCCCCAGTAGATCCCATGCCAATAAGGCTCACCCTGTGGAAGGTCTCAAAAAATTAAAAAAGCTCTGTGGTCCTCAGCCATTGTAGTCCTCATAGCCACATAAATTGTGCTCCTCATAGCCATTTCTGGGTCCATGCAGAAGAAGGGTCTTCCTCCTTCTTGCCCCCAAAGAACACTGCTGAAGCTGCTGTTTTAAGTTCCATGTGACTAACTGGACTTTTGCTTTAGAAAAATTTTAAAGGCCTCCAGCCTTTCATGAAGCATTTTTGTATTTTGTATTTTGTATTTTGCTGAAGTCATTTATTCCAATGCATCAGAGTCCTATTCTTATTCAAATGAACTCCAGACAGCTTATAAACATCTTTAGAATAGAAAACAAAATGACCAACATTGCCAGCAAGATACGTATTACTCAGGGAGGAATTCTATTTAAATTGAGAGGACTTCCAGATAATAAAGGGCTTCAGAAGATGGCCTTCAGGGCTCAAAACTGAGAAATATTCTGCTGAAATGCATTTTTATTTTGTATCCTATCCAAAGGAAGTTTAGAATTAAAGGAAATCCAAGAAAAATAGGCCAGTCCATATAGGAAAGTGAACATTTCCTCCTCTTGTTGCTTAGGAAGCTCTTTTTAAGATTCAGTTGAATTGTTTCAAACAAACAGATTGAGCAGCTAGATAGAGCAGATTGACATAACTGTCTTCTAAATTCTATCTGTATTCTGTGACTACAGAAATGAATTGTTTCCTATTCCAAGGCATCTTGTGGGTGAAAAGCAGAGTGGAAATTGATTCTAAATGCAAGGATTTTAACACGAGAAAAATATCAATTAATTAATTGATTAACTTGTTCCCAGAATTGTGAATAATTTATCAGGTCAACAAAGACTCCCTGTTACAAAGAAATTCTAATTTTTTTGTGGTTGTTAGAAACCTTTCTGAAGGAAGAAAGAGATTTTTAGACTGAATCAAGTGATTGCCCAAAATATGTAATGGATAAAATTGTTCTCTCTCAATCCTCCTTTAATCTTGTGTACTTTTTAGCCAGCTGGTGAAGTGTGATTGAGTTCTTTGAGGTAGGTGTTTGCTGCATAAGCCAATTGCTCTATCAGTCTCTGGGGAATCCACAAAAAAATGAAAGCCTTTCAGGTCAAATATACCTGAAACTCATGTTCATTAGCACTGCTGCTCACAGAATTACTTGATCTAGTACATGACTGTGGGTGACAGAGGCATTGCACTTGTACTTTCACTATGAGCATCTTGCAAGGCTTGACAGACAACTCCAGAGGTCAAAGAGCTCACACAGTCAGTTCTCCAGTGGTGAAAGTCTGCACAAGTTCAAAAGTGAGACTGTGCTGCTGTTACTCATTAGATTTATTAGACGTGCAGTGACTGTTTTTCCTCTCACCCTTTACAGAAGCACTGTTTAACTTGTATCCTGAGCTATAAAGTTGGAACTAACTTTCAATTTCATACTTGATCGCTCCTGTCTCTGCCCCTGCTTTTCCTGTTCAGAAAGTTACTGATCTAGAAAGACAATAAAGGGAAGTCAATGAGATAGCAGCCATGTGGGAGTGCTGGACTTTTGGAAACTTGATGGACAAAAGAGCTTTAAAAAACTAGATTGACTAAATGTTTATTTACTATTAGTATTGCCTTCTGAAATTTGAGAAACACAGTTTTCTCTTCATGTGTAGTTTCTTCCTTGATTGATGAGTTTATGAATCATGAAAGTGACAGGTTGACTGTACTGAAAAGTAGGTTTTCATGTTTGCCCAGGCCAGATGTAGTTGGCCTGGGCAAACAGTTCTGTCTTCACCTATTTATCCATCTGCTCCAGGGATGGGCCATCCAATTACACCCTCATAAGCAAAAGGATATCTTTATTATCAAGTTTATTCTGTTCTTTCCTCAGTATCATGCAGATTGCCCACCAGGCTGCTGGGTCTGACAAAGATCAATGTCATGTGTTTGTATTCTGGGATCTAAGCTTTGAAGCATATTAACTATAAATTTTATAGCAATTAAGTCAGGAGCAGATATAAGTTGGGTAGCAGTGAGAACAAAATGAGTTTGAAGTGGAGAGAACTGTCAGCATATTTGCTACAGTTTGCAATTAGTCTGTAGAGGTAAAAGCTCCTTGTGTATGAACCAACAGCATTATCCTCAACCCTGTAAAATCCCTGATTTGGAAAAAAATTAAGGTTATGCTTTTGTGTTTAAATATTTGTTATGATTTCCTAAGGAGAATCTTGTTATGATTTCCTAAGGAGTTATCAGACTTAGTTGCTTCAGAACTAGTACCCAAAACACAAGAGAATATAAACATTAAACAGACACCTCAAGAAGACACCTCAAGAACAACAATACGTTGTTGTGCAATAGAGTTAATGTAACCTGTTTTTCCATCTTCCTCTTCCCCACCTCTTTCCACCTCACAAAAACTTCCCAAGAAAAGCTTTTTTTTTTTTTTTTTTTTAATCTTGGCAGATAGAATGGAGAAATGGCTGAATTTATTGCAGTAGGGTAGTAGTACCTGGAATAATTTTGCAGCACTTTATAAAATGTCCTCTTTTGTTTTGACAGCATGCATTTAAAAAGCATAATGCTGTCAGAAAATGTTCTGTTAGTGTACTCGGGGTTTAATAATTTCCTGAATTACAGAACTTTAATAAAAGTTAATACTGGTAAACTTGCAGCTCTTTGAGAATTAACCATGTGGCAAATCAGGAACTTGCTGTTGAGGAGCTATGAAAATTTATTTTGCTGTAATTTACACTGTTATCTGATACTATTTAGAGTAGAACAGACTATTTCAGTTGGAAGGGACTTTAAATGATCCCCTGGTCCAAGTGCCTGACTAATTCAGGGCTGACCAAGTTACCACTGGGCAGCAGTTCTGTGTGAGTCAGCAGTGACTTGAATCCAGGAGGGCAGCGAATCCCGGGATGTATCAAACACAGCACAACCAGCAGGTCAAAAGAGGGGATTCACCTGCTGTCTGCAGTTCTCACCTTGAGCACTGTAGGCAGTTCTGGGCCCCACAATTTGAGAAGGATGTGAAGGTCCTTGAAAGTATCCAAAGGAGGTCTCCAAAGCTGGAAAAAGGGCTGACTGGAAGGAACATCCTGAGAGGAGCAGGCTTGTCTAATTTGGAGAAAAGGAAGTTAAGACATGACCTCATTGCTCTCTACAGCACTCTGAGAAGGGGGAAGGAGAAGGGAGGTGCTGAGCTCTCCTCCCTGGTTGAATCTTTATTGATGAGAGGTATTTGGTTGTAACAACAAAAGACTTGAAATGCAAGATTACTGAACTGGTAGAGTTCCGTTCTCTGTGCAAGGCATTACTTAAGTACATTTCTATCTCTAAATATTGCAATAGAAACTTGAGAAGGTCGATGTTCTGACTAGTAGAAAGAACTGTAATTTTGAACTATTCCTGTTTGGTCATTTGAGATGTTTTTTGTAAAATGTGATTACCTTAAAAAACATTTCCTAGTGTTTATCATTTGACCTAATTGTGATAGTATAAAGTGAATGTGGATTTTTTCTCAAATGAAAGCAAACCTCGAAATAGCTATCACTTTGTTCTGTAAATGGAAATGGACTGTTAAAGAGCACTTCACAAATGGTTATGTGGTCTTCATGCAGTCAACACCTTTGTTTATCCATATTTATTAAAACTTGGAATCTAAAGTTTTTCTCTAATCAGCATACAGGATATTATTTTTTCCAGTACAATACTGTTATAGCTGAAGATGGGTAAAAACCAGCAAGAGTTGTGTGTTTGTTCACCCAGGCTAAATTATTTCTTTTGTGCTGAAATATCCATGTGTATAGGTAACCATTAATTTTTTCTCTCCAGCTAGGTGTATGGTTTTCCTTGGGCTGTGCATACATTGCTTTAGAAGGCTACGAAGGTGCTGCCAGAGCATTTCAGCGCTGTGTGACATTGGAACCAGATGTATGTACTTTTGAACAAACGATTCAGATGGCTTATCTAAAAGCAGCAAGGATGTTTTCATTATAAACAAGCAAAGCAATAATGAAAAACTTGTTTAAACCTTAGCCCTTTGAATAAGTTAGGTTGGTTCATGAAGGATATATTTTTGTCATAAGGCATCATAAAAATACTTACCCAGGACTTAACTTTGTCCAAGTATGAGTGTGTGAATGTTAAAATATATTTGAAAAATTCCTTTATGCTTGCATACATTGCTAAAACAGACAAAAGAGAATGACTAAATTTTGAGGAGAGCTAAAAAGAGATAAAACAAAAATTATATTAAAATATTTAGTCCTCTAAGTAATCAAATTCTCCTGGAAAAAAAAGTCAAGTTCATGTATGATGAGTAAATTTTTAACTGTATGTTTCAGGAGCACAGGGAGAATGGAGCTTAGCCATATTTTCAAGATGCAGGGCATGCATGTACAATATTGTTGTTTGAATGTGCATTGAGACGGTGAAGGTTCCAGCTGAATTACTTGAGGAATACACTGACAATACTTCTGCCAGAAGGCCTGATTGTCAGCTTGGTGCTTGCTTAGAGTTAGTGCCATCTACTCAATAAAAACTGTTGTTATTCATTCTTTTCTCCAAGAGAAATGAGAGGAGACAGAGTATTCTTTTTTCTTTATTGTAAAATGTAATAAGTTCCTTAGGGGAAAAGATGTACATACAGACAAAAATGGAATTTTTTGCTTTATATATTGGGTTTTTGGTGTTGTTCAGTGCAGTAAATTTACTTCCAAGTAGATACTAGAACTGGGTTCACTTATCTCTCTAGGGCCTATATTTAATTGTATTATATGACCAAGCCATCTGACTTCTCAAAGGGCTAAGTGGTGGGGTTTTTATGAATAAAAGGTGCTGGACTGGCTCTCAGTTGGAGGCAAAACCTGTCTTTATACATCTGCAGCTGTAGCAATATGGTGACCATTTTCATTAATTGAGGCTCAGAAAGGTTTCCCAGCATGAGTTAAATGCTCCTTAAGCCTTAGGATAGCCTTCAGTACCAGAGTACATTTCATTGCAGTGCTCAGACTCTATTCTTCAAATCATTTCCAGTTGTCACTTTGCTGAATTCAGTGATGGGGCTTCACATTTACAGCAGTGTCAGGCGAAGGGCAGGAATCATCTCTGCACATCTCTGCTGGTTTTACCTAATGTGCTTTAGGGGACACCAGATCATTTTTGTCCACTAACAGAGAGTGGTGCAGGTTAAGTAGCTTCCAGCTAGTGAGAAGTGATGAGCTGCTGGGAGCACTGACCTTTCCAGCCATCCCAGCTAGATCCTGGAAGAGGATGCCTGTTTACAGCTGAGAGTGAAGACAAGAGCTGAGTTACTGCAGCCACAAGGCAGTTAATTAATATTTATATACCTGATTGCTGATGTAGTCAAATATTTATGTATTTCAATTTTAATATCATTTATATTTCAATGTAATATTTTAACTGCCATGTAGAAGGTATGTGTCAATACGTGTGATTAGCAAAATCAATGATGTTTGGCAGTAGTTTCACTTCTGCATTTTTATCAAGTAGGCACAATGTAAGTGAGTAAATTTTTTGGTACTTCTCCTTTTATCGTTCTAGAATGCTGAGGCCTGGAACAATTTATCAACTGCTTATATCAGATTAAAACAGAAGTAAGTACTTCAAAAGTATTAGAATATATTGCTTCCAAAACAAATAACTGTGGTTTCCTTTCTTTGACATTGAGTTTTTTATTATTATAAGGTGCTTAACTCATATTTTGTAGTTCTTAGCCCTTCAGTTCTCTCTCCAGGTTGAATCACTGATGAATATTTTATTTTAGAGGAAATAATTTTGTGTAACCTTTATACAAGTAGCAGCTTCTCTCTACCCTTTTTTCTTGTTAGAAGTATTTGTGATGTAGTAAGTACAACCAGTGCAAAATATTCACAGTAAAGATGAAAAATAAAAACTACTTTGACTGTGAAGTTAAGAAGATAGGTCTGTTTCAAGCAAATGATGTATTCAGACTTATGTAATTTCATAGGTTATTATCCTCAGTAGATTTAAGGGAAAACCAGACAGTTCAGTTTTTATATACAAAAGCAGATGGAAATCTGCACACATGCCATTTCCTTCAAAACTAATGATTCATACAAGAAGCTTTGACCTAAGTGGACTGCCACTCTTGTTTTGTATTTTGTATTTCAACACAATGTAATAAAAGTTTACCTGCAATAATTTAATATTTAAGAATTTCCACATTATAGCTTGTCACCAAAGAATGAAACAAAAGAATAAGATAAAATATTTTTTAAAACCTTACCTGAAATCTGACATCAATTTATATGGTTATGTAGTCGGGAGGCAAAGTAAAAAAAGAGAGAAAGAGTAGTGAATTTGCATAAAAGTGTAAATTTATGATCATAGATAGGAAAAGTGAGAAGTAATATGGACTTAGGAGATAGATATGTCAATGGGAGCAGGAGGGAGGAGAAAATGAAGTGTTAGAATAACTTCACAAGGCTAAAAAGTAATAGAAAGCAAGACCTTGTTTTAACTTTTCAGTAGTTCCTTCCATCTTCGGCAGTGCCTTGAGTATGTGCAATTCATGTGGTTCTTGCTCCTTCTTTTCCATACAATTCAAAATGTCAGATGCTCAGTGTACTGGCTTATGCTTGTTTCATAGAAGTATTTTTAATCAAAATAATTTTCTGTCTGTTCATCTGCTACAAGGCTGAGGAACTACTGAGTGATTAATTTCATTTTTCTGGTTGAATTTTACTATTCTTAATCTGCTCTTGTGATCTAATATGCTAAGTACATACAAAACTTGTAACCTATTTGATATGGTAGCAAAAGCAATAAATGGGGGCATGTTACTGAGCTTTTTTTCCACAGGAAACATGTGAGATAGGACTCAATGTACAATAAATTTCAAGTGAGTATTACGTGCTGATAGCCGAGTGTGGCCTGGACTTGCTGTGGAATAGCAACTTCTTTGATTATTTGTGTAGTCACTTAAAGGTCAAGACTGTGTGAGCTAGTTTAACTCTCAAAACAGGGAGTATCTATAGCAGTACGCTTGAATAATTTGTGTGGGGAATACATAAATCCTTATTTTTCAAACCTGCCAGAAGAAAAAGAATGAAGTGAGGATTTTAAAAACAGAAAAGCAAAAGTAAGATAGTTAATAGTTCTCTTTCACTCCCTCAAAAAAAACATCCTGCTTTACTCCAACCAGACTTTTAATTCAGGCCCACTCATAGATTGTGCATTTGGCCAAGGCTTGGCAGAGCCTCACAAAACAGGCAAATATGACATAAGTACTTTTAAAAAAGTATATGGAAGCAACTTGCTAACACCCAAAGGACAGGGGTTTTGTTGATTTTTGGGGTTGTTTGCTTTTTAAGACTCCACAAGTTTTGTGTATTCTGAATTTCCTCCAGAAAAATTAATTGTGATGAAAACAGACTCCTTGTTATGGTTTACCAGAGAAACCACTCTGTGTGCCAGGAGGTCTTTGAAATGTAGATCTCAGATTTCTCAGAACAAACCGGGACTGGCCCTCTGTCCTTCGTATGAAAGATTCCTGGTTTCCAAGACCAGATGCTGCATTTGTACTGCCCACTGTTTCCTGTCTGGGTATGAATTTACTTAACTGGTTAAGGATACTCCATCATTATGTGATTGGTTAAATACACACAGGATTTGGTTTGAGAATCTGGAGGATTTTATTACGTAGCAAGAGTGATGGTTTGTGGAATACTATTTCCATCCCATCCCTTTGGGATCTTGACTACATTTCACATTTCCATCTTACTGGCATCTGCCCTTCTGATAGCTTACTAATTTTTAGGAAGATAGGGGAAATGATGCAGGCTAACCCTACAGATGGTGAAGAGCAGTTGCAGAAACAATACATGAGTCAGGCAGAGCACCTTCCAGCCTGTCAGAGAGCTGTGGCAGATCCCAACTTCCATTGTAGCAAAATCCACAGAAGGAACAGGACTGTGTTCTTTTCTAATTTAGTCTAGTAAAATTGGGGTCTGAAATCCCTTAGTGAGATTGTTAATAGTGGAGAAAACTCAACTGTTACTACATTTATTCATCAGTATCACAGCTATCAGAAGTGAGAGAAAAGCTGAGTGAACGCGGGAAGATCCTGCATGTGGACTGTTCTGCTCTAGCTATGACAAATGACCTGTTCTCCTTAAATAACTTTGCTTTGTCAATGTATTTGCTCACCTTAAATAATTTTGCTCTTGATGTGTAACTTGATAACTTGATATCATGGCCTTAGATTGGCAGTTATTTACTTTTTTCCCTGACCAAGCTTTTAATTTCGAACTTTTAATGGCCTGATCAACTACTTAGACATTACATTGTCTCTGCTGGGATGTGTACACTCTCTTGGACCCTCTTTTTGAAACCCAACCAACAATTTCTTTGCTCTGTCTTTCTTTAGAGAAAGCACTTCTAACAAGTTGGTCAAGCAATATAGAGCAAGTGAACTGCAAATTTTGATAACAGGCCATCTTTATATGATATTTATTAAGAACAGATTGTATTGTTACACCTTACCAAAGAAGATTTTTTTTACCAGCCTAGGAAAGCTCCAATTCAAGTCTTAATTTAAAGGAATCTGTTCCTTTGTGGTTTTTCACATGTCATGACTGTCCAACTGAGACTTAAGTCTCTTATAAAGAACTGTATCATTCCAATTCTCTAGCAGAGCTAATTTAAAGTTTCAAATTTATTGCCACTTTTGGTAGTATGTTTAAGGGTTTGAACAGTAAGCTCACAAACCTTACCAAAATATACTTCAAATGGCATTTTCTTATCAGAGGATGCCATTACTGCTCTCCTTTGGTAAGGAAATGGTCAAGAGTTGCCTGCAGTAGATGCATACAAAAAACTAAAGATGCTTTGTAACTTGATGATGATTTTATAGGAATTGTGCTGTCCACCTTTATTCCATAACACTTTCTCCTGTCAGTATGAGATGAGTCAGATTGGAGAAGGACCCTAGTAGTGTCTGGTGCCATTCTGACACATTTGTACTGAGCTGCACAGCATCAGGGAGCAGAGGGTGTGGGTAAACCTTCCAGCTGACCTATGGAAAAGAATGGTTGAAAATGATGGGCTTCTGTGCAGTGGATATGCATGTTTGCCATCTGTAAATGTTTAAAATAAATCACAAAAAGCTGTCAAGTAACCTTCCTCTGAGTGATTAAGTAAGTCAATACCATTCTGCGACTGTCATGAACTTGCTGATTTTTAATTTTTTAATGTGTGTTACAACTGCTGCATGAGTAAGATTGTTTTCTCATGGTTCCAGTTAAAAATTTGGAAAGGAAAATATTGACATAGATGGCAAAATTATGATAAATTTTTGGAAAAAAAAATTACAAGAAGTTACCTAGTTTGAACTACAGAGTGTACTGTTGTGTATGAACTATTAGTTCAGTAGAACAATAGAACAAAATAGTTTGCAAGAGAGGTTAAGGGATTATCAATATTGTAAATTACAAGTGATAGCTTTTGCATTGCTCTGTGTTTTAAATGTGATTTTTTTAAATAAGCAGTTTTTTAGTTGATGCTATGCCAACTGATTTTAGTGTAGAAATCTTCCGTAATAATTTCTGTCATTCTTTTATTATTCATTAGGATCAAAGCATTTCGAACCCTTCAAGAAGCTCTCAAGTGCAACTATGAGCACTGGCAAATATGGGAGAACTATCTTCTCACCAGTACAGACATTGGAGAGTTTTCAGAAGCAGTTAAAGCTTATCACCGGCTCATGGACTTAAGAGACAAGTACAAGGATACACAGGTGGGGAAGTTTTCGTGTTTAGTCATCCTATATGTTCACCATTTTTTGTTCTGAGACAGAGATTGCTGATAGCTGCTGATAGTGGTAACAGTAATGACAGTGCACATGCCAGTGTAGTTAGGTAGGCAAGTAATTTAAGTTTTGGAGATTTGGACTCTAAGAAGAAATATTTAAAATGAAACTGGACAAAACTGAAAATCTTGGTATCCAGATTGCAACAGACTTTGTGAAACAACACACATAAGCCTTGCAGTTTTAAGACCTATTTTTATATAAAATTCAGTGCATAATCCCATCTTTCCATATTTTTCCTGCATATCTCTGTATCAGAATTAATATAAATTATTTAGTTTAAAGAAAGGGAAGCTTTTCTCATGTGCTGGAAAATTCCACAAATGAGCCTTTGAAAGTAAATTGAACGCATTATGGTCATAATACTGATTCTTAATAACCAGAACAAAGAAAAATAATAGAGGAATTTTCCTCATCTTTCACTGTAGTTAAGTTCAGTTAAATTTTGTGTTTGTAAATATATACTCTGGACAAAATCCAGAGAACCTGCCTGGATGTTACCTTGCCTGAAACCAGGTCCTGATCCAAGCAGGTTTCTGTACACTCAGTGAAAACAGTGAGATGAATCTGCAAGGCAAGCCAGAGAATCTCTCAAGGAGAGTAGTAAAACGCCTCCAAGAGCCTTTGCAAAATTAGCAGATATGGTAGAAGAGCTTATGAGCTCTTAGGGAGATTGTGTAGTACCAGGGTAAGAGGAACCAGCTGCTGCTGCTCGTGAATCCCAGGAGTATCTTTTGTTTCTTGTCCCATAAAAAGAGAAAAAGTAGCTTTCCTGGATCTTGGGAATTTGAGTCCAGTGATGAGGAGAGAGAGCAGATAGAATTAGTTGTGCTTGTGGAAACATCTCATATGATCAGATAGAATTAGTTATGATTGTGGAAACATCTCATATGATCATGGGGAGCAGGGATGTTAAATACTTGTTTCACATTACTTTTTAATAACAAGTTGTACATGAATGCAGTACTTATTACTAGTAAAGCCAGTCATGCACAGGATAGCATTCTGTATTAATAAAATCTTGTAGGTTTGATATAGCTGTACATTAAACATTAGGACTAAAGAGTGTCAATGGAAGACTGTGTTATATGTGGTAAAGATTAGTGTGTTTGGCAGATAGAGTACTGTAGTGCTGGTGGAGCCTGTCATGGAGCCTGTCTTGTAGGTGGCTGGCTTTTTTCAATCAATTTTCTCTCAATTGCTACTTAAAATAGCATTTTTAGGGGTGGTCTACTGTATTATTTTAAACAGACTGACAACTGACTAGGAATAGAAGTTTCTACATATATTTGCCCATTTGAGATATTTTGAGATGATACAGATGCCTATTATTGACTGTTACATGTCAAATTTTATGTAATACATTTTATTAAAGGATTTGAGGATATTGCTTGTATTAAATTTCTATTTTTGTTGCATAACTTTGTTCATCTTGTTCTCATACAACTTCTATAACTTTTACAGAAGTATATATGCTATCTTTGCTAAATTCTTTTTGCATCTTAATTTTAACTTTGGCTTCTGATGTGTTTTATGGGTTTCATTGTAACTTCCAATACAGTTGCCTCAATTAGGAGGATTTTACTAGTTGCCAAGTAAAACCTCAGAGCCTGATTAGAGAATTTCAGGCTTGAAACAATTATCTTACAAGGAAGAGAAGAGTATTTCCGTAGCAAAACAAAAAAGCAGATAAAAATAAAAGCTTCTGTTGAAATTGTTTACAAAGTTCACCATTAATTGGTGAGCCTCTCCTTTTTTCCAGCTGGACTGTTTTAAAGAGGGATGATCTATAACCATCTCGTGCAATTGTATTTTGACAGTGTGAAATCATGAATATGAGTAAATGAAAACATACACCATTGTTTCCATTCCACAGAGTATCATCTTCTCTCAGGTTATATTTAGCATTTGTAGTCATCATAGATTTTAATTGATAGACTACTAAGCTACATGACATAGTGGTGAGAAACAAGGTAGGAATTTAAAAAATAAATAGGCACAGGACTAGAAAAAACAAGTTGAGTCATTGATTCCAGTTCTTTGTGAAAACCAACCGCCTTTAGCATAACCATTGTTGCAGAATACCCCTTGTGAGACTGAATGTATCATTACAAGTGTGCAACTGAATGTACAATTTGAAATGCCTTTGATTTCTGCAGTTACATCAGAGTTTTTTATTTTATTTCAGAATAGTCATATTTTCAAATCACTGATTTCTTCTAATAACATAAAGCATTCAGATTCTTACTGGTGATTTCTGTTAGGCCTTTGTGCCTAACAGGATTGTTAGTATTGGATTGTTGTCCTTTCTGCCAGTCTTCTGAGTCCAGCACACAGATTTGGGAAGTTTTGCTTCTGTGCTGTTCTAGTTATTTAACAATGCCATCTCTGTGGCAAAGGTTCTGAGATCATGATATCATGAAGCTTGAAAATATGCATGCACAGATTTTGGAGATATAATGGAACAAGAAAGATCAAAAAGGCTCTTTATAAATGAGCAACAATGCAATAAAGATTACAGCAAAGGAGAGTTTCAAAAGTATTAGTTTGTTAGCATTGTGTGTAAATGTTAAATACACATTTTCTTACCTTTCCTCCTTACTGGTTCTTAAAATTCTTCACATTTCCATATATCTTTTAATGTTCTCAAAGCTGAGAAATATACCTGGAAAACCTTTGATATATGTGTTATGTAATAAAATATAAAGGCTAACTGAATTATCTGTAGTTTCCACTAGTAAATCAGTCACTAAAAAGTACCCAAGGAGAAAACCTTACCTATTATAATCATCAATGTGGTCTCTGAATTATTGGTATGAGCTAGTAAATGTATCTGGCATGCTTCTGCAGCTCCTGATTATGCTACTTTCCATCACATGCGTGCTTGTGGAGGCAATCAACCTTTTTTACTTGAAATGTTGCAGCCTTGTAAATTACTAAGTTATTTTGTGGTTGGAAAAACTGTTTAAATATACTGTTTCAGAAACCATATCTTTGTTATGTGCTGTCAAAGATTATGAATACAGAAGTATGGACAAAAGATTCCACTTTGTAATTCTCTGCTACTTTGATTCTAGCAAAGTTTTTCTGGTACCCTTTCCATCAAGTAACATCCTCATTTCAGCAGTTCATGTTGCCAAACCGTTTCTAACAAAAGGCCATAAGAGCGTGTTCCAAGGGGATTTTGAAAAGCGAGGGTAGGAATGAATGATTTCTGGAGCTCTACTTCATTTAAGTAGCTCACGAATAACAATTGTCTTTATTACAAAATCTTTAATTTGGAAGGGAAATAGGGAGAGCTCACAGACTGCAGATTTTTAATTTTGGATCTGTTATCTGAGGGGTCTCATCTTTCTTGGGCCACTGTCAAGTTTGATTAGTGAAGCATCTAAAAATGATTTGACCAAGACAATTTTTATATGAAAGGAGTTGTTTGGAGAACAATTGTGAAATGAGAGTAACTGATGAAAATCGCAGCATTTATAAATTACTTGGTTTATTTCTAAGGTTTTGTCTCACAGTGTCTTTTGTTCAGTTTGTAGTAAATACATTATTCACAAAAGCAAAAGAGAAGGAGTAATGGTGTGATGTCATACTAAACAGGAACTCTCTGATCATATGGAGCCCAGTTCATTAAAAGAGACATGAAAAAATCAACCAACCAAAAAAATTCTCTACTGCTTGTTTGGGATCTTGGGCCAACAGAGCATTGCTCTAGTAGTTTAGTATGTACGGCAGTTTAAAATCTCTCAAAGATACAAATTTTAACATTTATGGCAACCTAATTGCAATGCTCTGCTACACTGCTAATACTTTTGCATGATTAGTACAATTCACTTGCAGTTTGAAATAACTTTATTTAACAAGTGTGCACACCCAAGTAGCATTAATGGTCCATTACTGTTTAATGGACCCTTTAATCTGGGTCTTGACACTAGTTTCATTTTAACTGCTGTAGTGCCAAATCTTACATGATGGATTACAAAAGAAGGAAATTTATTACTATGACAGAAGTGTAAGCAAACCCAGGACTCTGTGGGAATAGGGGTAATTTTACAGTTGCTGCATCCAGTTGATTAAGGAAATTTTTTTTTTCATGGACAAACAAAATATCATTGATTTCAAAACTTCTAATGATTATATATGATATTCACATGAACTAACATTTTGGACTCTGATGTTTTGTAAAAGTGAGAAATTGATTGAGAAGTCATTCATCTATGTATGAATCCTCAGAACCAGTTTTAGTTCCTTGTCAAAAGAGAACATAGTTTAGTGGTTTTTCTTGCACCTCTTACATTTTTTCAGTAGTAATGGAAATATCAACACTTGCTGCTGTTTTTCTACCAACTCATTGTAGAAGACCTGGTTAATGATGGGGCTTGATGCCTTATATTCCAAATCATAAATATAAATGAATTTCAGAACTTTTAGACTATTAATAGTTGATCGTATTTTCTCCTGTCTTAAGTGACACTTAAGAGATCTTGAAAAGAAGGAAGGAACTGCCAATTTGTCATATCATTTTATAAGGAATATAAGCGACTGTTGTGGTTTTGGGGAGACAAGAAGGGAGTTGTTTAACTCATGTCTAGATGTTACTGTGATACCATTAGTTCTGAAAAGGTAGATGTATATTTGTTTTCACTTCTTGTATTACTTAGATTTATTTAATGAAATTATCCGCCATTTTGATTGCTTTGGGTTACTCTGCCAACGATTTTCTGTATCTGATAAAACTCATTATTTTTTGGGATGCATTGTAATTGAGTCATTCTATAGAAGAAAAGTTATTTCAGGAAAGCGACATATCACAAATATTAAACTGAGTGTGTTTTTGTTCTAAGTGTAATATCCTTTGCTACTGTCATGATTTTTGCATTACTTTCCTGCCAGTGAACTGCATCTTGATTTGTGAGGATGCATCCCATTCTACTTTTAGTAGAGCAGAGCAGTGGTGTATTTGTAGGGTTTGCAGCTATTTGCAGCTATTCACAGGTCATCTTTGAAGTTAGTTGTATTACTATCTTGATATTAATATTGCTATGAGTGTGATTTCATTGTGTTAGTGTCATGTAGACAAGAATGTTGAAGCGTTAAAGTTGCCAAATGACAGGCTCGCAAGTTAGGAAGTCCCAGCATGAAGGTGTTTGTGCAGCTCTTACTGGCCTATCTTGAATGCAAGCCTGATGAAACTTCCATTTTGTTTTCATCCTCATTTCTTCCCCAGGCTCTGTGATTCACGCACTGCACAGGACAGGTATTACTTACTTGATAAGCCACAGCTTTTCTGGGGTTTATTTTCTTCTAATTCATCATATGATCTACTGCCTTGATCTACATTTGCTGTTTCTTATTTTGCTGAGGAGAAACTGAGGCAAAGTGACACTGTTTTCTAGTTTTCAGTGTCCAGTTTGGGACAAAAAGACTGGTATGATGTAGCTTTTTTTACAAGCAAAACCAGGCTCGCACTAGAAGCTGCACGCACTCAGCATTTCTGCAGGTCAGATCCCACATTCTCAAGCCAGTAATTCAAAAAGTATGGCCACTAATGAGTACTTGATGGAACTGATTTGGCTATTAATTCACCAGGAGTGCATTAAAAACAGAGATCCCCAAGGTGGTATTCCATTGCCTTCCAGTTTCCATCTTATCCACCGTACATCTTTCTGCAGGTTGTTAAATAGAGGTCCTGTAAAAAAGAATGTCTTCCATTACCTGAATTATTCTGACTCAGCCTGTTTACTGATTATTTTATAACTGTATTAGAAGGTGAAAATACCTGTAAGATATTTTCTGCTGCGATTTCCTTTACCCAAATTTCTGGTTTAGATTTTTTGGCCTCTTCACCTTCACCAACATAGAATCTTATAGATGAGGTGTAAATCAGTTGAATTACTCCATGTATTTCTTAGTAAATTCTGTATTTGTCATATGGCACAATCATTAATAGTGACCAAATATTACAGATGACATTATATATACTGATGTTGATTTGAGTTGAAATAACAACTCTCTCCTGGTGCTTTTTGAAGGTGCTGGCTATTCTGGTCAGAGCGGCAGTGGATGGTCTGGCAGATCGTGCTGGAGAGGTATCAAGTGGATTGAAGGGGAAGCTGCAGGAGCTCTTGGGCAGAGTCACTTCACGAGTGACAAATGATGGGGCAATCTGGAGACTTTATGCCCAACTTTATGGAAATGGAGAGAATGGTAGTGGTGAAGATGTAGAAAAGGTAAGAACTGTAGTGCTATAGTAGAACATGCTCTTGTTCCAGACCTGTTTTGCTTCAGTGTTTTTATAAGCTCTTTGTCTCTTCTTCGTGTTCCTACAGCACACGGTTTTGTTACACACAGCAGGAGCAAAATGTTTTACATCAGTTTTCTTGGACTTGAAAAAAAAATCTTTTTTTTTTTTACCAGTATTTCATTTCAAAACATCATATCACAGCATATGTGTATTGTCCTGAATTTGTATTCTGAAACTTTTCTTGGCAACAGTCTAACGTCTATAATCAAATGGTAGTGTGGATTTTGGCTTTTTTTTAATTGAAATCTTTGATTCTGAAGACAGGATATTGCAGCTTCTGGAAAAAAATGAATCTTAAAGGCATGGCCCAGTAGTGACATAAGCCATCTGTGTTCTTTGCAATCACTAAGGGAAAATGCACTTAAAATAATCTACACCACAGTTAGAGGACCCAGAGTAGAAATTTTTTGTCCTTAATTACCTTAAAATGGAATTAAATAATGCTATTTAATTCTTGGTCTGTTGAATGATTTTTTTTCTTTACCCGTCTCTGGGTATTGCTGTGTTAACTTCCATTTCTTGTCCTTATTGCTTCCCAAGGAATTAAGTTGATTGCATTTCCAGAATAAACACTCTGCACTGCTAGAAGTGTTTACTTTGTTGTATGCTGGAGTGTGCTTTGCATTTGATGTTAAATTTCAAGAAGTTCAGATAGCCTTGCACAGTTCAAAAATAACTGAGGGTTATCAGATCTTCACTGAATTTGAAAATACACAAGGTCAGCATTCAGTATGTGTTCACTAATGGGGGTATGCCTTTGGCCTGGGCAAAACATGCCTCTCTGGAAGATTGCTTGATGTCAAGCAAAGGAGATGGTTAGGCCTACAAAGTCTGTGCCTGTGGGCTTAAATTTACAATCATTTGTGCCTTGCTCATTGTGTCTTTGTGTTCTGCCCTGTGAAGAGTCTTGTTTAGTCATTGCTGGTGTCTATTATACCTCTGGTTCCTCCCTTTTGTCTTCCTTATTTTTCTTTACAGCCGACCAGTAAAAGGGATTTGGCCTATTTAGAATGCAGAAATACAGACACTGCAATATCCTGTAATATATCCTCAAAATCTTACTCAGACATGCAAAGCAGCAGAGGCCCGTCTATACTATGAGTGTAATCATTTCAGAATCTGGTTACATCACGGTACTTTTAACTAACCCAGTTAAAAGCATGGTTTCAATTTGTAGAGTAGACAGTAGTTTAACTGTGTTTCCTAATCAGACTGGTTGTGGAACACACAGTCTAGCTTGCCTATGAGATGCAATGATGTTTATAAATACTTAAGGTATGCTTACATGCATATCCAAATATCCTGGTAGGACAGTACCATAGATCCAGATCATAAAAGTGCAAAACTGCCTACAGCCACAGCATATATTAATTTACAGTGTAAAAATTAATTTGCAGTACACCAAATAATCACTGATTTCTGATCTCATATTATGAAGTAAAAAGGATGAAACCAGTATTTATTTGCTTTACCACTGCAAGCACCATCATGGGTCAGTCAGATAATCAGTGAATAAAACCATATCTGTAGAAAATTCTAGATGTATAGTCAGTCTGCCACCCATATTTATTAGGCAAAAGATCATGAATTCTAAAAGAGCATTATTTACTATACTGTGGCATCAAAGGACAAAGAGATGGGAACAAACCTTTAAAAGTGTCATGCACTTCCTTACAAATGTAGGGTTTGGCCTTTACTCCATATCTTTCCATTCTGCACCTTATTTAGTGCAGGTTTAATTATATTTAACCAGTTTTGTTCCTAACATGGAATTTGACAGAACAATCTCATATGTCTGGCTATTATTAAAGAGTGTCTTGGTTCCTGGGTTTTTTTAATTTTCTGTTGTGCTGATACATCTGATGCCACACAAATCACTAGGTTCTACAGTTATAATTCACAACAGTGCTTTGTAAATTGAATCAAAGACAAGGTTTACAAGTTAGGAGTGTAAACTATGGAAGTGTTGGGTTTGTGGTTCTGTTTTGGAGTATTTTTCTTTAGCTTAGCATATATTTACTCTCACACGTCAGTTTATCAGAGCTGCCACCTCATTCAGTACTTCTTTCTTCCCTACACTGAATGCAGTCCAGTCCGCACCTTTCCCACTGAGGAATCTTTCCAGCCTTCAAGTTTCCTGCTGATCCATCCCAGGCTATGAATCCCTTCTGTTCCTTGAACTTTCCCCAGCTCATAACTGTTTCCTTTCAGGATAAATCCAGGTTCCAGAAGTGCAAACAAACAGCCCACAAGACTTTGAATTCTTTCCCCTCCTTGACATCTGTCAGCAACCCCCCCCCCCCCTAATTTGCTGCTCTGACTCAGACACATGCAGACTGAAATCAGACTGCTGTAAAAACTCTTGTTCCTTCTCTTGGAAATTCTTGCCTCTGCTTGCCAGAACTACGACCAGTTATAACCTAGGTTGTTATGAAAAAAACATTAATTCACTCTGGTTTGACTTAATATCCCTTTATTGCCATTTAAAGCAGCATGAGCAGTTCAGTCACCTGTGCCATAGTGATTGGAACTCTGGTGGGAGAGAGAAGGTGGAAGCCTCTGGGGTGACAACCCTCAAAATTAGAAGTCTTTATTGTGCTCATGTATATGTACCACACCGATTTTTTTTTCTTCTTCTATATTATACTTAAACCCTTTAAAAAGATAACTGGAGAGTTGTTATTGAACTAAGCCATGTAACTTCTGGCCTGTGTTTGTTTCGTGTTTTTGATGCTGTAGAAAGAAAACAAAATTCAAAAGCAAAAATTAATTTCTTCTGCTCAAATTATTTTTTTCCCTTTAATGGGACCCTCCTTCCATGTTGTTTATATTTTTTTCCTGTTCACACTGAGAACCAGAGCAGTATAGCAACTAATAGCTACATCTGTAAAATGCATATTTCCCAGGATTACATATACAGGAAGAAAGCTTTGATGTGTTCAGTTATAATTATTTTAGATAAGAATTAGCTGTTTGAAGTGTGAATGCAAGTATTTTTCTGTTTTTCATGTGCATTTAATTATGATGACTTGGCAAACATGGGTCACATCCATCAGTCTAGACAGATTTTTAAAAGATAAAAATTAGACACGTTACTTTATATGCTTCTCATACTTGAGCTGCAGTATTAGTGAAGAACATCTGTGTTACAGCTGGCGCTTACTGCTGCAGAGGAGAACACTACACCAACTCACAAGAAATCAAGTAGAGTAAAGATAGATTCATTTTCTGGATTCACCACTAATTTCGTAGATACTTTAAACTAATTTAGTCTACTAGTTGATTTTCTGACATACTTTTTTTTCCCTCCTTGCAGTCACTGCAGTATCTCACTAAGGCACATAAATGTGAAATTCAATCAAGTGATTGGGAGAAAGATGTTTCTTCTTTTAAGGAAGTGGTGAAAGGAGCCATAGAGATTGCACATGGTATGTTCTACCTGAAAAGGACTTCTATTTTTCATGAAGAGTGTAACAAATATTTATTAAGCTTAGTGGCAAAATAATGCTCTACCTGTTGTATTTATTCCTACTACTAGGAGTCCTGTAACAGAGAGTATCATCCTGATACTGCATACAAAAATATACTTGGAATGAGGCAGAAATTGTGTAGGGTGAGTCAGTAAACATATGACTGGTAAACATGGAATCAATTAATTTCATGACCTAGCAACTTCATCATGCAAGTGAAAATGCGTCTGCAGTTCATCTCAGTCCTGAGATCATCACATAAATTGTTTGATTGAGTGTGCCAGTCAGGAAATACATGAAACTTAGTAAGATTATTCCCTTTTCTGTGATTCTTATGTTTAAGAAGGATACAGATACCTGTTGTGTTTAGAGTTATCTTCTCAAAATTACTTGGCTTTTTTTTTTTTTTTTTACTTTGTGGTTTTTTAGGGGGGATATTACATTTAAAATTGCCTGTGGAGGGTATCAAGATCTTTAATTAAATGGGTTTTTTTCAAAGATTATTGCTGGAGTGGTAATGCTTTTTTGTTTTGGGGTCCTTCTGTGTTTGGATTCTAGTGGCTATAAAATGCAGCAAGAACAAATCTAACCATCAGGAAGCTTTGCAGATACTTTCTTCAGCTCGGCTCAACTTGCGTGGCTTGTCATCCAAGGCAAAGGTAGGAATGCTTGAAAGGTAGGAATCTTTGTTCTGTTGCCAGATTTCTCTGTTTTGAATCAATTATAGATTAAATAATACCTGCCTGTCTCAGTGCATCATCAGGTGGATGTTCATCTCTATGCTGTTAAGGATTCTGGCTTTAAGTAAACTTCTATTTCCCTTCTTCCTGCTCGGCTTTGATTGCAATACCTCTTGTCTAAGAGGCAGCATTGACATTTTAGAGTAAGGTAGAATTTTACTTAAAATGTTGGACAAACAGATTTGAATGTTTGAAAGCAATCAGTCATTTCAAAGGCCTGTTTTTAATGTGAGTAGTCATGGGATGAGCTGGGCAGTCTCAGAAAAAATGGATGTAACCTGCAGAAAAGACCCAGATGTGTCAAGATTGCTTTGCATCACTTGGAGGGTTTTTAAAAGAGTTATTTATTAAAAGACAGAACTAATTTTAAGCTTTTTTTGTGGATACCCTACCAATTCAGGTATCAATTACTTGAAAAAAGTCATCATATTCGAATCATACTTTTTCTGTTAAAATACACATCTTGTCTTAAAAAGGGATTCTTCCTGCCTGTGAAGGGGAGTTAATAACTGTGAATCACAGAGCTGAAGTTTTATAATGTGTGCCTGTGTTACAAATTGTTGATTGATCACCAGTGTGCTAAACTTTGCTCATTTTCTCTTAAGTCCTTTAATTTTAAGGATAAAAGCCTAGGAAAGTGACATTAGTGAGCACAAGCAGGATCTGTAACTCAGATTTTAGATACAGGCATAGGTAAGACTTTCAAATGTCTTGAAAAAGGAGACAATATATGTTTTCCTGTTACTTACAAAATATGATTGTTTTCTCTTTAAGAAAGGTGCATAGACTGAGTATTACTGTAGAGAAAGCACTAAATGACATTAATTATATGAATACGAGTGCAGGTAGTTTATATTATAAAAAATCATGTAATATCTAAAAGATTAAGAATGTATGAGTCTAATAAATTCTACTTTAAGTTCCAAAGGCACTAATTAAATGAACATCTGTATTATTGGCAGCTTTATATAAAAATGGTTTTATGGTACTTCTGAGGAAACTGTCATATTAGCAATGAACCGTTTTATATCAACTCACTGGTTTTGCGTCCTTTCCAAGATGCCATCTTACTTTTAATTTGAAGTCATACTGAATTTTCAAAATGTGTTGAAAAGTTTAAAAACTCAGTCATCTTCTGTCAGATCCTATGCACAAAGAGTTTAGCACTGTTTATGCCTGTCCAAGCTTGACTGCATCTCATTTTGCTGCCCTGTGAGTCAATATTAGTGTGGGTTTTTTGTTTTTTTTTTTCTTTTTTAATTTCAGCTGGAGAAAGCACTTTAAAAATGTGCTAAGAGCAGACTCACTAGTTAAGATGTCAGAAGGAATAAACAACAGTGAAAATAACTCATAAAATAAAATTGCAAAATTTTGTAGTCAGGACCATGCAATTGGAAGAAAACAGTAGAAGAGGTGAAACAATGTCACTGCTTCCAGGATCTCCATCACTTGGTGTTTGAGCTCCTGTGCTGTGCCAGACTCATGAAGTGCCCGCAATCTGCCAAAGGCTGCAAATCAGAAATCTGGCTGGGCTCTTTTCTGTACAGGGCCTGCTGGGCAGTCACATGGTGTGGCAAATAGCACAGTGGGCACTCTTCTGGTCCTTGTCCCAATGCATCATTTGGATCTGACAGGTGGGGTCAGAAAAAAGAGAAGGGTTATGGAGATGCATGGTAAATGCATGAAATGTGGGCCCTGGTTTGGGGAAACAGGGCACAAAGCCCAAAGGATGATGGTGCTTGAAACTCCCCCCCCCTCCCCCCCCCCGCTGTCTCTAGCTGAATAGATTTCTCTAACTGTGTGTTGAGGGAAAAAAAAAAAAAAAAAAGAGAAAATAATTATATCATCCTGATTTATTTAGCTGTCTTACCAGAAAGAACCACACTTTTCTGTCACACTCCCAGTGTGAGGTTTTTGGGCTGAAAGTCAAAGAAGTTTCTGTACTTGTAGGATGGACATGTTCCTATTTTTGTGTAAGATGTTCCTTATTTCAGTGACAACATTGCTTTGATGCACAGTGAATACCTTGGTTCAAGCCTTTTAAGTACATTTTTGTTTGTATATATATCTGTATTATCCCGTTACGTTTCGATGATATAATGATGTACAAATGTACCCCAGAGCAACTTTGGTTTTCTCTGTTTGTTTTTTCTCTAAATGTAGACTTTGTGTTTGTGTCAAGTGAAGTATGAATCACTCTCCCTTTACATAATGAAGGGAAAACATATGTTTGGGTGTCCCCCCTTCCCCATATTTCTGTAGTGGTACCTCACACAGCCTCAGTGTTAAATAGATAATGATTGCTCACAAGTTAGCTGCTTTTTTTTGTTTCTGTTAATGTCTTGAGGTATTTAAAAACAGTCTATTTTTATGACTCCGTAGTGTTTTGTTTTCTCTGGTATAACTTAGTTACACACAGGTGAATGCCTCCACCCATGCATGTCTGGACATCAGATATGAAAAAATACTTATTTGAGGTTTTGGAGAAAATGAAGCAACAGAATGTGACACTGGGGAAAGTGGTCATTAAAATTCACAAGCAATTTATCAGCAGATGGGCTTATAAACTTCAGTGACAGAATGTGAGATGCTCCTATAATTTGAGTTTCATGAAAAAGTCCTTTACATTCACTGGAATCAGGAGTCAGCTTAGGCAGTCAGGTCGGAGCGGAAACGCCACGTCCACAGAGGATTTGACCCTTCTGGCACAACATCAGGTGTGTGGCACAGGTTTCAGGTCTATATGCAGGATATGTGACTATATGTTGTGCATAACCTCTGTTTATTAGCCACAAATGGCCTTTTCTTAGAGATACCATCATAGCTGACAAAATGGTGAAAAGCAGTATAGAGATGATGAGATTTCTGGATTTGGTCTCTCCCCTGAAAGAGAGGAACTGTATGTATCTTTTAAAGGTATTTATTTTTAAAGTACTTACAAGTATTTCTTTTTGTTGTGCAGCAACTTTTCATAGATGTAACAAGTAATGAGGTTCACAGTGAGATAGCTGATGAGGTGACAGCTATGGACAACATGATTGCTGAACTTCAGGAGCTGAGCAACCAGCTGAGAGACCAGTGCTGACATGTGGACCAAAATTTCGGGACAGGATGACAAGAATGACGTGTTTCCTTTGCCACCGCTTTTGCTGATGAAATGGTAACAATTCTCAGGCAATAACACTCTCAATAAACACTTTTCTGTACAGTGCTGTTCTTGTGGTCAGCTTTTTTTGAAGTTCCAGCTGCCTTTTGGGATTCTTGCTTACCTGGTCCCACTGTTTTACAAAGGTGCATGTTTTGGTCCTTCAGCCCCAAATTTCCTGGAAGAGAGGTGCTGATATTTGTGAGGTGATTATGGAGGATTAGTTCTGCCTGCTTCATCCACCTTGGTGCTGGGCTGCTGGAGGATGCCCCACCCAGGTGGGAGAGCAAGGGGAGGTGCTGGTCTGGAGGAGAAGAAGCAAGCAGCAGAGGTGTGAGCTGGGCCCAGCCTATTTCCCATTGTAATTCAGAGTTAATGGATTACAGGGTGGGAGTGGGGTCCTGAGAGCAAGAATTTATTTTTTGTTCTTCAGGTAGTGCAGTTAAAGTAGAAGGCTGTTGCATTAGGATTTGCAAACAGTTATTACTTAAAGCAGTATTGGTTTATTCAATATACATAACTTGTGTCCCATGGGCAATAGACCAGTACTTCATTTGGGCTTTTTATAGGCAGGGGGATTTCCCCCTAAGGCAGCAATAAAACTGCAGTCTGATCTAAAATACTTATATCTGACTAGACCCAAGTGTCTTATTTTCATCTAGACTATTTTGCATGGTTTCATTTTTCAGCATCTTTGCTACTGCTCTTTTTAAAATAAGATTTTTTTCAGGGTTTTCCAGAAAACTGTGTGAAATAATTCCCTCACATACATGGTTTTGGCTTTCTCCTCCCTTTAAAAATGGTGTGGTTATCTGTGTTCTGGTTTTGTACAGCCTGTGGTATGATCTGTTGCTGAATGGTAAGAATTTTCTCCCTGAAGAGAAGGTACAAGTGAACCAAACAATTATTTGGATTTGAAGCAGCAGTACATGCATGTTATTTTGGTGCATGAAGGGGTAAACCATGTTGACACATTTTTGTGTCAACAAAAAGCTGCACATCTTTGTAAGGCTTCTTAGAATGGAGAATACATTATTTGGTGACAGTATTTAAACATGAGGTTCCCACAGAAATTGCCATCTTAGTAATAGGTTTACCTGCTAGCCAATGACAGCTGTCTCCAAAACCCTTCTTTGTTGAAATTGCCCAGAAAGAGAGGAGACATTAAAGTTTTTGCAGAGGGAGTTTGCTTTAGCTGCTCCCATTTTGCTCATACATATAATGAGGAGTCTACCTGACTAAAAAAAGAGTTTTGTGACAGACTAGCACCACTACCGTCTTTTTGATTTGTCATTATGTTTTGGTGTGACTTAACTTTATTCACTAAGGAAAAGAAAGTATCTTTAAAACTATTATTTTGTTCCCAGAACTAAGTTTTTTAGGAAGAAAGGGTTTAGGTATGGAATAGTTCAGTGGCAGAAGAATCTTCAATTTTTGTAGTAGTCCTATGGCAAATTTTAAACCGTAATTACATCCCATTATTAGCTTGAAAACATGAGATTTGAATTCTGTTGCCTTGATTTAAAAGATGATAATTCTACTGAGTCTACCTGAGACACTTTTATAGCTGCAGTTTGGCGGTGTAGAACATGAAGCCAAATTCATTTTTGTGTAATGGTTTCTGCCTAGCATTTAAAAAAGATAGATGGGAAGTTAACACTTCATGTGGAATATTAGAAAAGTCTGTGCAAAAGCCTTCAAGTTCTTTTCCCTTCGATTTTGTTCTTTTGAAAATTCTTTTTTTTTCTTTGCCTAAGGTGGTCAAGTGAAAATGTCATTCTGCTCTTTCAGTGTCCCTTCCTTACAGTGCTTTACGTGCTTTCTTGGCACAGATCTTTTCCCCATTTGTGCCTCCCTCCCTGTCTTAGTAGATGCATGGAACATAAACAGCTTTGTCTTTCACCTAATAGAGGGAAAGCCTGTGACAACAGACAGGGTGTTCTGTAGAGTGGGTGACTAGTGTTACCACAGCACATCAGTTTTCCTGTCACAGTTAATGTAATAGAGGGGAGATGTCTGCAGAGACTTACAAATACACAACTCAAATATGTACAGACAATATACATGGTGTGAAAGATGGTAATGCAGGAGCTGGCTTATCATTAAGGAGCCTGGCTTTTCAGAGTAGATAATGATGCCAGAAGACCTCAGCCTTTATCCATGAGACTGAACACCTGATGTAAATCTCTCTACCAGGTATGTACTTGCTAACGCTTCCTGTGTATTGGTGGTGTTTTCATCTACCTCAGGTACAAGGTGAGCCAATTCTGTTTCTTTGGAGATCATCACAGGTCTTTTAAAACTTTCCAGACACAAAAACCATGTCAGTTTTGTATGGTAGTGATTTTCTGTGTTCATGCCAGCAGCATTTGGTTCAGAATAGCTTTAGGAGACCGTTGTCATGAAGACAGTGTTACTATAAAAGCTCTGGCTGTCAAAAAAAATCTGGCTAGTTTTGAAAGAGGAAGAATCATTTCCTAAACAGACTTCAGACTTTCAGCTCTCCTTCTTATGGGGAGCATCTGTCTTCTTACTTGGATCACTGTCGTGACAACTGCAAAACCCTTGAGAATTTAGCAAAATTGGACAGTCCTTTCCCAATATCTGCAAATCCCTCTATAACTTCTGTGTTATTTTCAAAGCTCTGTGTGCAGCACATGCTACCAGTTATTAATTAGTGTAGCATGGACTCAATTAAGAAATATGTTGCAGGAATAGCTTACACTTCACTGTAGAACTTTGGGTACTTTCCGATCTTTTTTGTCTTTCTGACTTAAAAAGTATTGGGGTTTCCCCCTTTTGATGTCTGTCTGCCTTTGGAGTTAATGTGGTGTGACATGGAGGTAAAACAGATGACTCTAGATTTTTCAATTGCTACCAACCCAGACAGGGAAAGCAACTGTCTCAGAGTTTTGAAGATGAGTATAAAGCCAGGAAGTATGATGTATGAAAAAGAATTAAATTTCCGTGGTCTAGGAGGGTTTGTTATTATGTCTTTGACCTAATATGGTTCAACACGAGGTATTTTCAGCCCCTGGTGGTTAGAACCCAGGGAAGATCTTCTGATTCACCCAAAGGGCTGTGTTGGGCTGGGTGTGGTACTAAAAGATTTTTTGGGGTTGGGACATTACTCATGAGCTGAAATGAATGTTCTTAGGGCTGGTGGGGCCACACTGACTCAGGCAGGTCATCCCAAGTACAAGTCAGTAAGTGTTGTGTTCCATGTCACATTGTCCTTTGTGTTCCTTCCACCACACTGACCATTCAGAAAGGCAGGCAGCTCTCATCCTATCATTCATGCAGAGCTATGGAAAGAAATAAAGCTTTGAATAATTTTTCAGTTCTAAAAATGGTGCATGTTTTATATCAGAGGACGCCTTTACAAGATCAGCTTTCGGATGTGTACATACACTGGTTAAAACTATGCCTCTTCAAAATGAATTAGACAGAAAAAAAAACAGGTATTAATTTTACCCTGCTTTAGAGAAGCTGTAAAGTCTCTTTGAAATTATTTTGATTTAGCTCTTCTGTTCAGTATTTCTGTCTCAATATCAGTGACTGACAGTACAGATGGACATAATATTTCAGGAGATAAAAGGAAGCTAAACAAACTCATTCTATTTCTGGAGGAATACAAATTAAAATAATATACAAGTACCTAATTTTTTCTTCATCTGCATTCATGCAGAGCTCTGTACCACAAGTGCATGCAAAATAGGGAAAAGGTAACAGCTGATAGCCTACAACTTGGGTTCTCTGAACTTAAAAATAAACTGGAATTTGATAGGAAATACCTTACTGTAAAGAAGAAATGATTACCATCAACTGTATGGAGTTGTTTTCAGTGTGATTACTCAAATTAAGTGCTTTGTGTTTGAAAAACTATTTCAAATATTTTTTGTTTATATTGTGTCTATATACTTGTAAGCTTATATGTATACATGTATAAATATGCACATACACACATATATAGAATCCTGTGTCTGTCACAGAAACAGTTATTAATTCTGAAGGTGTAAGAGGTACATTTACAGAAAGGTACATCTCATGAAAGCTGTATGCATTACAGAGACTGGAAATCAGACCAGATGTAGGAAAGTCATTCCTGTACATTTTACATGATGTGTTTCAGGCATGACTTGCAAATAGGGTGAATTTCACAAGTTACTGGCAATAAAATGTTTACATTTTTACAAAACCCAGTGTAATACTGCAGAAGGGCAGGTCTTTGCAGCATTCAGGCGTACTTAAAAATAGATAGCTTTCAATCAACCAGTAGCTTATTCAAGCATGTGCTCAAATATAGTAGCTGCATTCATTAGACAAACATTTCTGCTAATCCTTCAGCTACACTAATAAAAGTGTTATCCTTTATGGGCTGAGTGTTGTAGCACAGGGTTCTCTTTTTAACTATTAACATCCTTCAAAGACCAAGGTCTAATCATTATTAGTGACAGTATTTGGTTTGCAGGAAATGAGTTGAAAATTGGTAACCTAACAGCATGTTGTTAGAATTCCTTACTGGAAATGGAGACAACCTTGCTTTTGGGAGCAGCTTATATGCTGTAGCTAAAGTGAATTAGTTTCTGCTCTTTAAACAAAGAAAGCCATCAGACAACAGCAGCTATCTTGTTGGACATTTTGGTTTGGTTTGTTTTACCATTTTTATAGCATTTGTCCTTTCACTCACACTTTTGCACCTTTGACTTTCCTTTGCACTTTTGATTCCCTTGTTAAGGCAAGAAAAGTAAGTTTGTAGATCCAGGCTCTCTTCACTGAGCAAGACAAGGATGCCAAGTCAAGTAATTGCTATTCTTCTCTGCTGGGTTAGATGAAAGACCTAATATAAATTTAATTCACTAATACTGATATAAATCTAAAATGAGCCTCTGCAACAATGGAGTGATTTAGGATTAAAAATCTATGTTAAATAACTCTGCTTTCTTTATAGAACTGTTTTCCAAGTTAACCTAAGTAGGAATGTCTATTTTTCTGTTTCCAGTTTACTCTGATCTGAATGTTTTCTCAGAACACACCAAGAACCTTTTCGTCACCAGTGATGTCATGTCTCTTCTCAATTTTTTTTCCAATTTATTTTAAACCTCAGTGACCTGTGAGTCAACTACAAGAGTTCTTGGCCAAAAATCAATGTAACAAACCAGGCAAAGAGGTACCAGCCAAGAGCCATGCAATGGAAAACTGGGATTTACAGCATGAAGATCTTCAAAACTGCAAGTTAGCCTATTAATGACATCACTGCTGAAGTGAAGTAGCTACATTTTTTAAGTTGCTTTTAGAAGTTAACCCCCACCTCTCTTTTCCACTGTCATCTCCAAATGAGCATCATATTCTTTCTGTCTTAAGTGCAATCATTACATCCACTTCTAAGGATTTTTCCTGCCTAGGAACTGTGTTTCAGTTTCTGCTAACTGGAATGGTGATCCTACAAGCACGGAAACTACCTTTGTGACCTTTGGCCCCTGGAAAAGCACTCCTAATTTTTATAGTTCCTTGTGTGCTTCTGCCTCACAGCAATTTCATTTTGTCCTTTTCCAGTGGTACTGTCCCACCATCCCCTCCCTTCCCCTCCCATCTCTCTTCTCTGCTTTAAGGGTTGTCTGTGAGGTCTCAATAGGAAGGATACTTGCAAGGATCTTAAGATTGCAATTATTGTAGAGAGTAGCTGACAGCAGCATGAAAAATTTAATTTGTAGTGAGATGAAAGTTACTTGAAGGAATGGGAAAAGGGCATTTTCCCCCTCTGTCTTGGCTGAGCCCCTTGGGGATGAGATGGAGGGCAAGGACCTTTATGTTTAAGGAGAGTTAAGAGCACCATGAGTGTTTCCCAGAAAATTCAGACTGTGGAGGAAGAACAGCAGCCCAGAGATGATGATGGTCTCTATGGAACTGCTGAAACAAGGAAAAAAAGATTACCATTCTTCATTAGACAGGAAAGTACAAGTCTTTCCTTAGTAAAAATTGAAATAAGCAGACCATACATTGCCAGAGATGTGTGGCCAACCAGAAGTAATAGGTGCAACTGGAGAGAAAAGTCATGGTTTGGCCATAGCCCAAAGTTAAAGGAACCAAGTTTCAGGCACAAACACCAGCGTACTGCAGGACTTGTAACAGCCCATGTGGTCTGAGGGATTGTCTGTCAGGGAATGCTCCAGAGGTACCTGCATTTTTTTTACTTGTTTTATTTGTAGCAGTCCATCTTCCATGGTTCAGTTTTTGCTATTGTCAATGCTATCACCTCCTGTTAGAGAGATTTTGAATTTGACTGTGAATTCTATGCAGTCCTAAAGCCAGGCATAGTGAGCACAGCGTTAATCAGTCTGCATTTTCTGTTTGCAAGTGAAAAACAGGCAAGTAATTCATAAGCTTGGCAAGCTACTGAAATCAGATAATTTTTGCAATCTTACTGTCATGCTAAGCAGAGGAGGGTTTTTTGTAGCTGAAGTATGCCTTGCATTTGGTCCATACTTCACAAGGGCTTTTACTGCCCTTTTTTATCTCTAAGAAAGCTGATACGTGGACAAAGCCAGTTGTAAAGAATTGATGTAGAATAACTTACATAGTTTCAAACAGAACTTTAAATTCAGTCCTGTGTAATTTATAAATTAATGGAGGAAGGAGAGAAAAGGAGCTGGCCTATGGAAACAATGTGAGAAGTGAAGTCCATAAAATGAAATGAAGCAGTGATATTACCAAGGGCATGCAGTGTTGTGATGCCATTCGCAGGTGGCACAGGCAGAGAGATGACTTGCTGCTGCCTGCACGTGCTGTTTCACTGCAGAAAGAGTTGTCAAATGCAGATTCTGATTTGTTCCTAACCAGAACTAAAGCAAACTTCTGGCAAGCTATTGATCAGGAGGATTGGCACTGAGGTAAGGAGGATTTTTCCAAGTTTCCTGAACATCTTGGACAAAGATTCAATCTCCTGAGGTTAAGCCTTTGCTTATCCTGTTTCCTCGGTGTCTTGTGTCTATTATACTCTTGAGTGCCTCACTCTCTTGGATAAAACCAAGAGTTTTCTGCTTTGATTGGGTTACAGCAGCCACGTAACTTGCTGCAGGTATTGCAGACCACTTGTAGAACACACAAGCACACATGATCACGCATGTTTGTAGTGATCCTCCCTCCACCTCAAGGCACAGCAAAGTAATCTGGAATGTTCTGCTTCCCAAGGTGACATGTCTGAAACTGTGGGGTTTTCTTTTTCCTAGTTTATCATTCCTGCATGTGAATGCTCCCACCTGCTACTGCAGTGTTTGAGTGCCTGCTGCATAATATCACTGGCTATAACCAAGTCTCTTCTGGGTATCATGGGAGCTTTTGGTTTATGCTCTTTCAAGCACTCTGCCTGAGGCTAAATTTTAGAGTTTCTGGTTAAGGTTTTATTATTTCCATGAGGTTTAACTGAGTGAAAAAGATACCAGTTTTGTGAATACTGTGGTGAGGTGATTTGTTCATGGGATTGGTTTCTAAAAGGAAAGTTTTGCATTTTTTTTTTTTTTCTAAAAGCATTTGAATCCTGTGTTATTTTGCTGGCAATGCCTTTAGCTGAGTGATCAGTTTGATGCTACATGGGGAAGTTTGGGGAGCTGAGCCAAGGAACTTTGCAAGGTATTTAGATCTTTTCTGGACATTTTCTCATACATTCATACTAGAAGTTATTTTGCACATTGCAAATTATTTGTATTTTTCATACAAGTCTACTTGTGACAGTATTGGGAAAGCAGTGAAGGTAGCTGACTGTGACAACAGTGAACACAACTGGGATACGTTGTCACATCCTGCCTGCAAGTGTTTTGGATATAGTGCAGATATGCTTACCTTCCAAGGCATAAATCCAAAGGAAAACCTGGTAGCCTCCCTTACGCTGCTTCTTGCTGTAATGACATTTCTACAAGGTTCTGCATCAGTGAAAACAAATGGGGTTTGTATTATGTGATGGCAAGGTAGTATCTGTGCAGACAAGCAATTGCATTTGAGTTGTTAAAAGCATTCATGCCTTGATTTATTGTCACTGAAATTTAATCTAGGGTGTTTTGGTTTTTTTCTTTGGACTTTCTCTCTGAGAGCTCTAGTGAAAATATTGCATCACCACTTCAGGAATAGAGCAGCAGTGTTATTTTGATCTGTCAAATGCAGAGGCCATGAACTTCCCCTGAGAAACTCGGTGAAACAGCCTTTCTACTCACTTGAGGATTTGTAGTGTAAAGAAATTTGTAGTAAAGGCCTTCCTAAAACTGAGGCCTTGCAGTTTAAAACAGTAGCTCTTGTAACTTGTTCTGCATGTGAACCTGATTTGTTTGCATATTCTTGTTGGATGCAGTGGAGAAAAGTTACCTCTGTGTGTGTGTGTAGATTTATTAGCCAAAACCCAGCATTATAGTAAGAACAGGATCCTTGAAAAAGTAGTGATTCTTCAAACTTACTTAAACATTGTCTTGTCTGACCTTAAATGTGCCTTTCTACAAGCTTGAATGTGTTTAGGCTTTGTGAGTATTTCAAAACCTGTTTGGAAAAATAATCAAAAATAAAAAGTAGAGATTTAAGAGGAGAATATCCGAAATAATACTAGACATTTTCAACATATAAAATCCCCACAGCAGTCGTGCATCTCTTTGACAGAAGCTTAAAAATAACGTTGGCTGTAATGCTTGGCAAAATTGTGTATGTGCGAGGGCAGGTGTTTGTGCGGGTTTGTGCCTTTTAAAGGCGAACAATGCCAACGTGTCTTTACAAATTACTGTCCCCTTTGCTCTTGATACCATCAGTGATCTCAGAACAGCTCTGGGGATGCTGTTTAATTGTGGCAGAATGAGGGCACGGGTATAAAATTGTAAGTCTCACTCGTAAATATTGACTGTAGTGCAGCCATGGGGTGGGAGGGTTTAGGAGATGGGGGTTGGAAGATCTCAGGGCTCAGCCTTGTGCCTGTGGTTGGAAAGGATGATGTAGCAATGCTCTCACTAAGAATCCCAGTTAAGAGAGAGATGAATTATTCTTTGGACTTTTCTCATATACTAACAAAATCTAGATAAGGATATGCACACACTCTCCTTGTCCCTATTTGCTTTTTTTGCTTCTAAGCCACAGTAGCAGGAAAACCTCCATGAGCTATTGTCAGAACCATGCAAAGAACAAGATGTCCACTTTTCCAGGCAACAGTCTTCCTTTGTCTTCCAGTACTTTGATGCCCAAGAAAGGCATCAAGCTATAAGTGTGTGTTGTTGACAGCAGCAGACATGCACAGCCTTTCTTGCTTTTCCTTGGTCCTTTCTTAATTGTGGCTTTTGCCACCAAATTATTCTTCCTAAGGACCCATAAGAGACAGATAATGGCCTCCCAGTTTCCTATTTATCTTTCCTTCTCTTCCTTAGACTCTGAGAGGGGCCTTATGGAAGGAATAACAACTTTATCAGCAGTCACATGAAGGGGATCTTTGACACCCTGCTCCCTCCAGCATCTTGGGAACACCCTCTGAATAGTGCAAGTTTTGCAGCTGCTTGGTTCTGTTGCATCTTCCTTGCCTTCAATCACCACCTCACACATTAGCCTTCCCTGCTTCAACTCATTGACAGCTGTCTTGTTTTCAGGATGCTCTTTGAGAGGCTGTGTACCTCCCTAGAACCCTCCTTTCCCCTGCAGCATGGCTTTTCTGGAATCAGGGAAGTTGGGAAATCTCTCCAGGTCCCAGTGCTCCAGTGTAGTCCCTTAAGAGGAGCCCACAGGTTTCACAGGGAGAGTTTGTACAGAAAGTCCTTGGCTGACTTGGCTGCTTACTCCCTGTTAACCCTTGAGTCAGCAAAGGTAATGCCCATGGCTCAAGGAGGAGGATGGGAGCACAGAGACTTCTGATCCTTTCTCTTGGCTTCTCTCAAATGAAAGGGAGATTGGAATTGGGTTTTCCCATTGAAGTGTTAAGTAAAATGCCTCTGTGCCTTAAGAAAGGGATACTACAGTAATGGGGGGGGGGGGGGGGGGTGGGCAGGGGAAAGGCAAATATTTTCTTCTGCACTCACAAAATCTTAGGAATGGAAAAAGAAAGCTGTTGTTTAGTCACTGAGGTTCAGGCAGCAAACTGAGATCTCAGTCACGGCTGAGATCCCCCAGGGATGGGCACTGTGCACATCCCAAGCAGCCCCTGTTGCCAGAGCTGGGGATTGTAGTCATGTCTGGTAGGGTGTCAGCCTGCTCCATGATGGCATGGCAGAGCTCACATCCACACAGAGAAACACTTCTCTCTCCCAAACATGGGACTCAGCTGTCTATTGGGAATGGCCTGTGGCCCATCTTAATGTCCAAGCTTGAACTGTGCCCACATAATGCTTGGAGGAGAGTTAGCTGGCCTCAGCCAAAACCATGCCAGAGGCCATTCTGTCGGTTCAGCTTGGTGGGTGACTGGGGTGGGTCTGTGCTCAGACACTGTTAGTTTGAGCAGTCTAGACATAGCTGAAGAATACAGTTCCTACTCCAGGAAAACCACAGCCCAAGGATTGCCAAATAGGCAGAGGAATAAGAACGTCAGTTTCTAGTACATTCATTTTATGTACAAATTACTGTGAACTCCTGTGAGCAGCTGGAGGAGATATGAAGTAAGGCCTTGTAAAAAGCAAAGGGCTTTGCAGGTGACCTTAGAGTCATTGCTTTTAGATGTAGTTATACATATGGAAGATGTCCCAGAAGTGACCTTGGGGAGCTGACAAAGAGAAGCTTGTTGCCCTGACAGAAAAATAAGCCACAGATGGAAGAAGTAGTAGATAACAGCAGTCTTGACAAGAAAACATAAAAGAGGACAAGACTGAATTAAGCCAGGCTTGAAGGTTTAAGTCTTCAAATGACTGATAAGGGAGAATAATTAAACAGGAAAGGGTAAAGAGATGGGAACCATAAAATAATCAAACTTGCTAGTGAACAGTAACCACTAAAATTAACTACTTTCTTCTGCCCCTGAAGAAGGATTTTAATCTTCTGCATTCATTTAGTCAGCTCCTATCTCCACCTTAATGTTATTTTTATATACTACACTTTTCTGAGAATATAGCAGATGGTGAATATAGCAGATGTAACTTCTATATACAGTCAAAGAACATGCATATATATGCAGCTGCACAGAACATATATTAATGGCTCGAATATCTTTAGAGAAATATAACCGTAAAAGGGTTTAATTTGTAGGAAGAAATAGAAATCCAAAATTCATGCATGCCTGCAGTCCCCCATGTGCTATATTGCAGCTACAGCTGACAGCGCTGGCCGTCCCTGGTGGGACAGCCAGGCCATAGCTGTCTGCTTTGTAAAGAACCTGTAAATTCAACAGCAGATGGACTCATCCTGTGGCTGACTGGCAAAGGAAGGTGTAGCTGTTGTTTTCTATAACCCCATTTTATGTGTCCCTGGTCATGGAGCGCAGCCTTGTGACGGGCATGCTGCCACCATTTCTGTCTGTCTGTCCACATCTGTGCACAGAAAGGAAGAGATATGCAAAATCTGACTCTCTGGAATATTTCCCTGTCTCCCCTTGACATTGGCATAGTACTGACTGAGCTATATGAAAGGTGTTGGGAAATAAATCCCAGTCCTTACTCTTAGCTGCATCTAGTGGGGCACTTTTAAACACCATTGAGAATATTTCACTTTAACTGACCTTCAACTGACTTATTTTTGTGCTCTAAGTATATTTAAGATTAACCCAGAGGAACAAACTCCTAAATAACTCACTGATGAGAATGGAGGAGGACACATGGTGTTGCCTTTTCCAATAGCTTTGAAGGGTCTGGAAAGTCCCTGAGTGGTGTTTTCTGCTTGGGAGAGAATTTTCTAAATGTAGAAAGCCTGAGCCATGAAGTAGTCTTTGTTGCCAAAAGACTGAGTGAAAGGAAGAGATTGGTTTTTGGCTTGTCAAACCTTCCCTGTCCAACCTTGTGCAGCTGATGGCACCCAGCAAGGGTCACTGTAACTCAGGTGTGGTGCACCCAGGCTTCCAGGGCTACAGGGAGTTTGTGAGTGTTGTTTGTGGCAGTGCACTGGGGTTGAGCACCTGTATGGGAGGTTAGAAAACAGTCAACTTCCCTCTTTAAGTGTGATGCTACTTGCAAATAAACTGAAGTGGAAAGAAACACACTGTAGGCTGGGGAGACTACAGCAGGTTTTTTGGTGGCATCAGGGTCCCTCCATCTCAGGTGAGAAGTGTCAGCTCCAGGCTGGAAGTGTGGCCGAGCAGGTACTTGTCAGTCATGGCTGTGTGTGCTGCAGTCACCTGCCCTGGATCTCTGCCCACCCAGAACAGTCAGGCTGAGGAAGCTGCTCTTCACCTCCTCTCAGATGGTGTCTCTGGGCTTTCTGTGTGCTTGGCCACCCATGGCACACATAGAAAGGATGCAGAAGCTCATGAATGCTGAATGCCTTCCGGCAGCCTGCTCCCAGTGGGATTATGCTTGGAGCAATTGCATAAGGGAAGGCTATGAGACTGGATAGTTTGGATAGTCTCCAAATCTCACTAGTCTCAAGCTAGTAAGCAAAATAAATATATTCCAGAAGGCACCCTCTTGGGTTTTTTCTTTCTGGGGAGTAAGGAAAGGGTCTGAATCAGGGCTCTGTGCTGCATGGGCAGGGTGGTATCTAAATGATGTTTCTCCTTGCAGTAGGACTGCAGGGGGTTTGCTTTCTTAGAGAAAAAGCAGCAGAAGAATAAATAAAGACACAGACTGCTGGGTAAATTGATAACTGGTAGTGGCTACAACCCAATTACTGTGTCTACACATCTGATTAGCTTTTTCCATCTTTTTTTTTCTGAGATTTTTTTGAGTAATCACTACTATTACTTGTAAACAATAATTTTATAAGGTGTGAAATTCCTATACTGCTGTGTTTATCATGATTCCTGACCCTACTCCCCAGGGGAAGGGAGTAGTTCAGCTTGGCATAAGCAATCCTGTGCCAGATGTGGCGTGGTTCATAATAAGAAATGTTATTTACAGAGATGGGAGGAGAGAGGGGAATGAGAGGATCAAGGTCCCAGATAGGCTGGAATGTGCAGGATCAGATATCTGCATTGGAGCACTTACTGCCTTAATTTGTGTTTTGCAGGATGCCGGACTCCCGTGGATCATTTCTCTTTTCACTGAGCATATGCCTACATATAGCTATTGCCATTCCAGTCCTGGCCCTTGTTTATGTCACTAACAGACCTCATCACACCAACTGTTATTTTTATATAACAGCTAAATCAGTGGAGTACCATGGAATATGCAGCGTACAAATTCTGAAATCAGCTCGAATGTATGCATCAGTGTGATCTAAGAAATAGTGAAGGGACTTAGGGTAGTGATGTGTAAGTGCCAGAGTTTGGTGGTGAGGGTTCTGGTGTTAGTTAACCATTTACAAACACAGAAGCATTTAGGTTGGGAAAGACTCTTAAGATCATCAAATCCAACTATTAATCCAGCGCTGCAAAGTCCACCACTAAATCATGGCCCTAATAAATGCCCTGTCTGCACATCTGTTAAATATCTCCAGGGCTGGTGACTCAACCATTGAGTTACAAAGATTGATTAGGGAATATATCAATGAAATTCACCAAAGGTACTGAAAAAAGGAAACAATGTAAAATAATTGCAAAATGGCTTGATGAATAATCTGTAAACACTGAAGAGAGGCATGTATATATCATCTAAGAATCTGTAATTGTCTGGGATTCAAGAGACCCATGGTAAAATCCACTATCTAAGCATTTCCATTCAATGGAAAATTGTGTTTAATTGAAGCAATACCAGTCAGCTCTGCTCAGGACATGGAAACCTGTTCATGGGGCAGGGCATTCTGTGAGGCAGAGTGTAGTTATAGCCTGCTGGGCTAAAAAAAATAAGCAGGTATTTCTTCCATTAGAGAATGCTCATTGTCTTCCCACTATCAGTGTTTCTTGTAGCTCGTCTGGTGCTGTTACCTCCTGCATTCTACTGTAGCTCCAGTCACTTAAAACCTAGGTGGAGAGGACTGAAAATTGGTTATGAAGAAGTTGTGGTAAGATATACAAAGCAGCTCTCATGGTAAGGGAATAAACTGGAAATGGTGGAGGTGGCAAACTGAATCAACTTTTAAGGTGCAAAGAGAAAGATTACGGGGATTTTACTTTGAAAGGGCTGGGAGAAACAACAAGATTAAAGAGAAAGACTTAATTTAAGTGAGGTTTAAGAAGGGTAAGGAAAATATTAATCTACAGCAGTTTTAGTCTGGCTACATCCATGAAGTGTTTTCCTGTCAACCTACTAACTGGGAACAATGTAGACTAGGGACTAAACTGAGGAACTTTTGATTTGTGTGACTGCAGACCTTCAGAGACTATACTTCCTTTGTAAAGAAAAATGAAAAAATGTGAGAAAGGGATGAAAAAATAAGAGATGTGAGACAATTAGTAAATCTTTCAAGCAATTGCTGTCCAGACCCAATGGATGAATCTCTGTCCATACCAGTGTGCATATTTCATATGTGGAACTGTGGTCACATTCACCCTCTTCATTTTCTGAGGCTTTTGAGCTAGAGTCTGGTGAGGTTTATGGTGGTTGTCCAGTAGGTTTGAGGTGAATTTGGGTTGTTTTTCTTTAAAGTCTGTAGCCTGCTTCCTGAAACAGACCTGAAAAATGTAAACCAGTATATATCCATACTAACAGACCACCAGGGAAGAAGGCTGCTGAGCCTTACTTTTTCAGACTGGAGATACTGGAGAGCAGAAAAGGTTCATTCAATTCTTTGACTCTGGCCCAAGTCTCCAGGTTGATTTTGTGAATGCTGGTGCAATCACAATAGCAGAAGCTTCCAGGATGTTGAGGGTATTTTGTGTGTGTGTGTGTGTGTATGTATGAAATCCAGAATTTGAAGGAGAGATTAATACACTTTTGTAACTTGCTTTAGTGTTTGAAGAATGCCAGTCATCAAGAATGCAGACGGACTTTTGTGACCAAATTTCCTTCTCTTCCAAACAAAGTGAGAATTACAAGAAGCAAAAAAATACACTCACAACATTTGATTAGAAATAAAAGTTAAAGATTTTGTATACCTTATTTCTGAGTTGACCAGCTCTAAGATATTAAAATAGGCTTGGGGGTTTTATCTATGTTTTCAAAGTTCGCTCTCTGATAATTAATCTTGTTTCAGATGGTTTGGCATGCAAAACCACTGCTGAAAATTTAGGACACTATATTCTGCTGAAAAGAAAATTCTGAACAGCTTGCTTTCAGGGGGTTTTGTTGTTTTTTTCCTCTCCATGTTCTGCTAAAGATTTACTTGTTAAAAATCAGGCATCATGTGTTGGCAAAGTAGGCAAGTAGTTTAAATTGTTCATTGTTTGTTGTTCTCAGTAGATTTGTGTCATGGTTTGTTTGTGCAAACCTTTGCTCAACTCTCATGTGTTTCATAGGTCACCAGTTTGTCTTGCAATTGATGGCAGTGAGACTACATTTTGGTGAGTTAGGTACACAACTTAGAGTTTAGTAAACAGAAGTACTTAGTGAAAAAGGGAAAAAAAAAATCCAGACTTGCACATGCCTACAGTACAGCGCTCTTCTTCAGAAATCCTGGAATAGCCATTTTGTTTAACAAGTAAATTTTGTGGCAGCAGAACTAAGGAAGCATGGTTTCCTATAGCTTTTTGTCTCATGGGTGATTGACTTTCACTATCTAAGAGGATGTGAGCCCCAGGCAAAGCTTTTCCCATCAGTTGGGTGTTTATATAAGAGATTTCTCCCATGAGGCTTCTCTCATATCTTGAACTCACAACTGCAAGTTTTCTCAGAGCCAGGACTGATAGCATCTCTACCCATCTGTCTATTTTGAGGAAGAAAAAGGAAGAATTTGGCTATCTTTCACAAGTCTACCAGTGTTAGAAGGTGGTTGGAAATATCTTTATGAAATGGATGGAATGAATACACAGGTGAACAAAAAATGAATGATCACATAGGCTCCAATTTTGTAGGAAATACTAGTGAAAATAACTTGGACATAACAGGATGCAGCACTGCAGTGGCTATCAGATATTTTGTGTGCCTGAAAACCCTGGTTCAAAGTTCTTCCCATAAGAGAAAGCAGATCTGATGATTTATTTCCAGGTTTTCAATGTTGTGTGCACAACAGCAGATGTGTAATGTGCTCCCAAAAGAATGCTTTTGTCTTTTTATTTTGGTGAGACCATAGAACTACCACCATCAGCAGCTGATTAACTATGCTCTTGAATCCAGATTTCATAGGTTTTCACCTCAGAACAGAGATTTTCATTTCAGCCCTACTACAAAAGCCTGTGCTGGCAAATGTTAAGTCTAATCTTTTAGTTTTCACAGTTGCACACTCATTCATAATTGCATAGATAATTATCCAGTCAAATGCAAAATATGCACTATTATTTTTTAAGAACCATGTTCTTCAGTGCAGTCCACTGAAACAACTTCTAGCACTTCATGTATATATTTGGATGGTAAAGGCAAAGTCATAAGGAGTCCTAGGGCAGCCAGGATATAGCAATGCCTATATTAAAGCCAGTGAAGTAAAATTCTAGTGTGTATCCTTTGATGCTCTGCCTCAGTGATGCAATACAAATGTACATTTTAATGGTGCTTTTATAGTGCTTGAACCCTTGGCTGTATTGAAATGCAGTTTTTCAATCTTGATGGTTTTGGAACATGTTGAGAGTGTAATATGCATGGTTTTTATTGATCCCAGGGAGACCTCCCTCAGATTTTTCTTTTACCCACTCACAGAAAATCCTCCCTTGTTTGGGTGCTAGGGAACCCTCGTGAATTAGTCACAGGCAGTGAGGTAAGAAGTGGAGTTTGAGCTAGCTGTCTATATTTTAATTAAATGAGAAACTCCGGATTCTCACTAGACAGATTCTGAGGTTTGGACTTTACTTCTTCTCCTTAGAGTCTGAACTGCTGGAAATTTCCTGACTTCTTTTAATTGACTTGTATTTTTGTGAGAGTGTCCCATGCACATTTTAAGAACTCTTGGGGAAATAAACTTCTTACAGTGTCTAGAACTTTTCCGTCATCCATTTCCAGAGACTTTGGAGAGATATTAGTAGCACCAGTTCACATGTGGGGAACTTGAGGCACAGAAGATTGAAGTGACTTGCCCCAGACCATCCAGCAAGTAAGAAACAGAAGGAGAGTTAGGGGCTCGTGCTTCTGCCTTGTGCCACATCCATTCAGACACGTGCTGCAGCCATCAGGAGAGAAGACAGGTCACATGCTAGCAGTGAATAGCAGCGATTTTGATCATCAGAAATGGCAACCACTTCACCTCTGTGGTTCATAAAGCAGAACATCTGAAGAGTAGAAAGAGCTGGAGATTGGCACCTTCTGAAATTCAGACAGCTTGCACCAGTGTGCTGGCAAGGAAAAGCTTATGTGTCTGTCTCTGTTAGGAGGAGATATGCATCCATGGCTGAGTCCATCTTCATGTGATTTTTTTCTCTCAATGAATATTTTTGAGGGTACAGAATATGGTTGTACTGTTTTCTTCAGTGTTCAGCTCTGGCAGTGGCTCTCATGAGAGAATGAATTACCCTTCCTTTCCTTCTGTGCGAGACACCTCATAATCCTTTAGATACTGTCTGGTCTCATATTTTACTAGATGAGCCATCTCGTCATCTTAATCATAACCTAAACAAGCTTGTTTTGTCCATGTGCACCACAGTAGGAGTCTGGGCAGGACAGACCAAATTTTGAACTTCTGCCCTGGGTTGTGCTGTCTTACCTGTGTAACCAGAGATGGAGAAGTATTTGTGCTATTCTTCCCACATCCAATGCCTCAAATCACAGCTTTTCAGCAGCCACAGGATGAACATAGCTCATAGGTTTTTTAGCTTCTCTCACAGGAACAGCAAGAAACTAGTGGGGCATGATGAGAAACTCCAGACAGAGAAACTCAGTTCTGATGTATTTTTAAGTGATTCTTTTTTGCTTATGGCATTCAGGGTGCCTGTGGCACCCATTATATAACACAGTCACAGCATAGGAACTGAAATATGAACTCCAAACAAACAGTAGAGAAGGAGGAGATCTGTTTACATCTGTTTTAAAGGAGAGCACTGTAAACATAACACTGAAAATTTCCTGTGGAATTTTCTTAACAGCAGTGAAGGGTAAGTCTGTATAAGGAACATTGCCCAACAACAGCTCCTACTTTAGCATATCCCCAAGTCCTAAAGCTGTGTGCTATTGTTTTGTGCTGGTAAACCATCTTGTGTGTGTACTCAATTCTTTTTTTCCACTAACAACCCAAACTGTGGGCCAGGGGAGATAAAGATGAGGTTTTCATTTCATTTCATTCAGAACTCTGGAATCCAGCCCACTGGAGCTTGTATCTTTTGAAGTTCTAATAATTAACATGCCTGCATTCCTTAAACTGCAGCACTCACCAAAATGTGCTTCCTGCAGAGCTGAATGAGGGCAAGAACATTGTCTGACCAGCAGGCAGAAAAGCACAGCAAGCCTTCCTGGAAGGATTCTTGCTGGTGTGGGGTTGATTGAAGAAGAGGATTCACCTGAGCTGGGAGTGGCCAGAAGGCTCCTGGCCTTTTTACAAATACAGGAGGTATGTGTGATGTGGCTCTTTTTAGTCCTCTTTTTTTAACTTATCTAAGAAATAATCTATTTCTCACCTCAGGGCTCTGCTTACTGTAGACATGCTCGGTGTCCATTTCTCTTGACCGCTCCAAAAAGCTGTGATTTCCAACAACTATTGTGAGGATATGACTTCTTTTCCCAGACCACTTCCGCCCTCATGGGAAAAGAGGCTAAATGAGGCCCTAAGAGTGGTCTAACAAAGACTGTCCTCTGAATCAGCTCCCAGAGAAGCAGAAATCACTTGGAAATTGCAAAGGGAAGTGAGTGTCAATAGGTAATGTTTCACACACCTTATGTGGCCAAAAGAAGTGCCCACAATCCTCTGCTGAAGTGCCAAGGAATCCATTTGGCCTTTCAGTATGGCACAGTTCTTGCTGACTTCCATTCACATGGGATGTCTTGGGGTCTGTAGTGTGACCATGACACACAGTTTACCTCATTTAGAGTTTTCTCAAGCTATGATCTCAGAAAAGTTGTGAAGTCCACTCCCTGTCCCAAGGAAGGATCAGTTAAACCAACATCACTTTGTCATAGAGATCTGTCTGGCTGTCTGGTCTGTTCTTAAATACCGCCCATAATGAGCTCTCCAGACAAACTCGCTGGTGTTTTGTTTTCTTTTTTGTTAGAGGACTCCTTTCCCCAGACTTCTCGTACTGCAAATGAAGCATATTGCTCCTTATCCTGTCTACGCTGGCCCTGGAAAACAGTTTATTCCTCTCCTTGCCTTTTTTCAGCCTTATACACCAAAGATTGTTCTCAAGTCTCTTCACAGCCCTTTTCTCTAAACAACTTGTTTATTCTGTCTTTCCCTGTATGTCAGGTTTTCTGAACCTCAGATCATTTCCATTGCTCCCCTCAGGGCCATCTCCATTTGGCTCCATCTCTGAAGTGCAGAGTCCAAATGGGGCAGAGTACTTCAGCTGAGCTCTTTCCCATGCTGAGAAGGGAAAGCATCTAACTTTTCTATGTGTTTCACAGTCCTACCAGCATTTGCTATTCCAGCACTTAGGCCAACAACTATTCCCCAATTTGAGGGTGAAGCAGAAATCCCTAACCCATAAGCAAAGCAAAGAAGGTACTCAAACATCACATTTCAGATACTGCTGGCTCCAGGTGGACTGGTGGCTGAATCCACAGAGGGATCTCATTTGGCTCCCCTTCTTTCTTTTCTGTCTGCTCAGAAAGGGTGACAAGGTGTGGCTTGCCAAGGCAGGCTGCCAACAGCTGAAATTTCCTGTACAGCTGTAGAAATAAATAACCTGAGCATGCCTGGTTCCCATCACACCCTTTCCCTGGCTCTGCTTTGCCCTTTCTAGCTGAAGTATTCTGCTTTGCCATCTGCTTGTGGAAGGAGGCACCTAGGATCTCAGAGTACACTCCTGATCTCTTCCGTCTCTCTTCTCATACTTTTTTTTTGGAAGAACACTGATGAGATTTGTGGGATGTTTGGTGCTGCATCTCTTGATATGCTGGACTTTTTCTGGTATAACCTGCTCAGAATCACAAAAGCTGTGGCTTGGCTACATCTATGAGGCTTCACAATGCCAGAGATGGCTTTTCCTATGTCATCTTAACTAATTAAAAACATAAGGAAAGTGATGGAACAGTTAATGCTTTGACTGTCCATGCTCTAGATGCTATTAGAGACTTTAATTCCATAGCAATTGATTGCAAATATCCAGTGACTAATAATGCAAATATGCCATGATTTAGTCTTACCATGGGCTTCATTTAGGTACCTAATGTCAGTCTGTGGTGCCATACACAGTCTTTGCAAAGCAGCTTTTATAGCTGTATTTTGCTCTAATGAAAGCCAGAATTCAGTTCGTTCAAGAACTGAACAATAAAATTGTTAGGCATTTGTTTTTCTAGCTAAACTTCCAGTGACAAAATATTTAAGGCATATAGTGCAATTAGTTTTCATCTGAGAGATGGGATGGTTTATGTCAGAGTATAAAATGTACATTATTCTTTGTACATACAATTCTGTATTATTTAAGTAAATATATTTTTAAAAATACAGTGGGAAATCTTTCAGAACAAATATTATGTTCTATGTGTTTACAGAATCTAAGGGTCTGCTCTTTCTGCCTTTTTATTTTAAATCTCTGTGGCTTGAACTTGATTTTCTAAGTTTCCATAAGACTGTCCAAATGGGTTTGCTCTTAGAGCCATATTTTAAAGTTTATTTTCAATTTCTTTTGCAGTCTATCTTGTATTTATCAGTTCCAGGAAAAGTCTTGACAGAGAGACTGGGTCATTTTTCAATTCAGTGTGTTTTTAGAGGCTTTTTAGTTCTTACAGATAGAGTATAATTGTATGTTTAGCTTGCAGATGAGAGCTTCACTTACAAGAAAAGAAGGTAGAGACACACAATTCCAACAGCAAGCCAAAGCTATTGCAATGTAATGAAATAATGCAAATATAATTGGGATGAAGTTACTGCATGAGATTTTATGCCTGCTGTGATTAGCTGTCCAGCTGTTTTTAGGAGGCAGGGCTGGAGACCAGTTGTGGGACCTGCTGACAGAACGTGACATAGGGATAATGGCTTCTGGGCTGAAGTGCCTCACAGTAGAACTCCACTCCTTCATAAGTGGGGGGGAGGGAATGGCAGCAGTGGTTCTCAGGAGGCAGAGGCAATATTTTCTGTGGAATTAGCAGACAGCCTGGATGGCAGATGCAGGCAGCCATTTGGTGAGCAGCAGATTGGGACTACACGAACACTTAAAAAAAAAAAAATACATCAGTCACTCTACAAAAAAACAGTTTTGTGGACAGCAACAAACAATCTTGTGGGTAGATCTTGTCTGATCTACAGGGCAAATACCAACAAAACTTGCCCAGACCTAGGATTCCCACAATGTTTCGCATTCACCGATGTCTTAAACTGTTGTCATTTTCCAGTGGAGCTTCTTCTTGTTTCAGTTTAACAATCTTGTGGAACTGAATACATTTGACATCTCTGTTCCTCTTAAAAGGCAATTGAAGTTGGCTGTGTCCATAGGAGTTATTAGGGGAAGGCACATATCATGATTACACTTTTTCAATATCTTAGGAAACTAGGCCAAGAATAATAATGATATGAATTTGCTGGATAAAATCACATCAGGATGGTTTTAGATACAAACTCTCCAGGTTTGGCAGGGTCTTGTTTGGAAAATGAATTATGCATTTTAGGGGTTCACTGTAAAGTCAATTGCCTGCAGATTCCTTCATAGGACAGATCTTTACCTTCTGCTCTTCCCCATATGAAGGACAGGTGATGAAAAAAGATGTGTATTTACTTGTTTAGATTACAGGAAGTCAAAAGGGAAATTAATTCATGGTTTATCTGCCTTAAACAGTATATACAGAATGGTATATGTCCCATGTCAGAGGGAGATGATTCACTATTTATAAAATTAACTATAGGATTCTATTTTTTCAAATATCGAGTAAATCCTTAATACAGTAAGCAATGCCTGCAGAGATGTTTAGTACATGCTCCCCTTGAAGTATCTGTTAATTGCTGAAATAAGTCACCTGAATATCTTTGAAAAAAGATGCTTTATTGCCTTTCAGAACAAAATCAAAATTAAGCAATAGTAAGAAATTCTTTGCACAATCTTATAATGAATGCATAACCCCAGGGCTGCATCCGAAGTAGACAAAAGCATGTAGTAGTTTAAGCAGATCTTTTGGGGAAAGTTGGGTTTGTTTTTTGGTTTTTTTTTTATTTCATGTCCTTCCCTCTCCACTCCCCCCCCCCCCCCCCCCCCCAAATAAAAAATAAAACTCAGGGGAAAAAAAGTGGAGCAAATACTAAAAAGTAGGAGCATGTTTTCAAAATTACAAAATTTGAATAGATTGAAAACAGTAGGCTGGAGAACTCTTCTAAAAAACTTGCTGGCAGTCTGATCACAGGTCAAAGAACTGGTCGATTTTAAAGCCAGGAGAGGTTATAAATATTCATCTCTTTCAGCTTTCCTTATAGGACAAACCATAGAATTTCACCCTGCAGTTCTTGGTTTGTGCCTTTGAGCCAGGTGTGAAAAAATTCAGTATTGACATAAACTTGAAGTAAATGCTTTATTTCCTCACAGTAGAAATTTACATGCTTTACCATTTGAACTTATCTAAATTTCTTTTGTAGCCATGGGATCTTGTTATGTCATTATGTCCAGCATTGAAGCATCTGTCTCTACAATGTGAACACCAGTGCCTGCACTGAGGTGAGGATATCAGCTCAGCAAAATGAGATTAACTCCAAAATGACTGTCACAAGCTCAGAGTGCATGAACATTTTCCAAAAGCTGAAGTATCTCATGAAGCCCAGAAATGGGGGATCTGTTGAATTACCAGCAACAGAGGTGAAAGATCAAGTTTTAGTGCCAGTTACTGGTTTCCCACGTGCCTCTCCTTAATGATAATATCCTATGAGAGACTGTGATTTAACACAGCCACCACACTGACACATAAGAGCTACATCTAAGGAGAGAGAGAACAGTGCTTCAACTGTTTGTCTCTTCTTTCCAGAGCTGAGAGAGCTGACAGAGACCAAGAATGTCTGGTCACTTCTGTCACCAGAAACATGATCTGTCATTTTTGCTGCGGTTGCGAAGGTAACTAACGTGGTTCTGTATCTTACATGGCTGAAAATATATTTTGAAAAACATGCTTGATCTCTCTTGTCTCCCTTCTAGCATACAGTCAGCATATATATGCAGTCTTAGGTAAGCAACAAATTTTGATGAAAATTCTCCATCTAGAAAGAGGGAAAAGGCAGAAATAGTCATAGTGACATGTTGATTTTGAAGCTCGGGATATCAGAGGACACCAGTGGTCTTCAAATACTGCAATTAAAAAACTTTGGGCACACAGAATTAATTAATATTTTCTTCGTGAAGCCTCCAGTTGATTGGTCTTTAGTACTTTGCCATTTTAATTTACATGGTGTGCCTCTTGGGGCTGTCCTGTAGGGCCAAGAGTTGGATTTGATGAATCCTTGCAGATCTCTTCCAACTCAGAAGATTCTGTGATTCTGTAATTTGTACTGTTTTTATTATAAACAGGAATGCAAGGTACTTTTCAGATGAAAAAGCAGAATCTGTTCCCTAAAGGCATGGTTTCACAGATTTTCACCAAACATTAGCAGAGTTGTTGCTAAGTTTTGTTTGCTGAATCCTACTGTCTTCTGTGTTTAAGTTCCATAAACTTAACCACATGATAAATATTAGGAGAAATGGCAGTCTTCAAAAGACAGAATATTCAAATTCTATGCATCCTTTATCCTCCTCTCCTTCTTTCATCAAGCTCCAAGTACACTTGTTCCTTTTCCTTTCTCTTAAATACTCTCACAAAAAGCGATCAGTCTTTACTGAATAATTGCCATTAGTCTGGGGGTTTCCACAGATGTAATGCTTGATAGTATTTCTTCCTTGAGAACTTGGGGAGATTTGTTTACAGAATAATTCAGATACAAGTATTTGGAACAATAAGGATAGATGGGTGGCTTTGATGGATAAGCATTCCTGTCTGGTAACACATTCAAGACTTACTGTGAGCTTAGAAGCTTGAGGCTGAGCCCCATGAAGGGCATAGGTGTTCAAACCAGAAATACCAAAATACAAAGCCACAAAGCCTGCACTTTGCTCCTCCCAGTGCTATAGTCATCAAGTCCATCTCTTGTTGAGGTGTCTGGATTTCTGTTCTGCACACCTCTGGCTGGAAGCCTCAGAAGCATGTACTTTTCTGACAATGCTTGGCATGGTCCTGCAGCCCTCAGAAGGGCCCCAGAGCAATCAGCAAGCTGAGCACCTTTAACAGATGGCAGTTGGATCAGACCAGCACAAACATGGATTTGACTCCCTCAAATAGTGCTCAGTGGGACCATGTGCCACTTCTCACATTAAGCTGAGGGTACCCACCCTCAGCAGATATTAGACCAAAGCTCAGGTAGTGAAGTAGATATCTGTGTGGATATGTATATATGCATATGTCTGCTGTTTATTAAAAAGAAGCTACAAATGATCTCTGGCACAGAGACCAAGACCAGAACCAGCCTCCCAAATGACTACCCTGAGCACTTAGGCACAGCTAAGCTCTGTCCTGCACTTACTGTACATGGCTTGACTTTCCTCTAACCTGAGAAAAAGCCTGAGCTTGTGTCTGGCTTCCTTGGCCAGTGCTCCCAGCAGAAACATGGCAGGAGGTGTGTATCAGTACAGCACTCCATGGGCATCTGATGTCCCTGTTTCCCCAGGTTCATGGGTGAAAGCCTCTCTGGGAGCCAGGATGGCTGCAGAATGCCATGGGGCACGTGGCTCTGAAGAGACCAGATCAAGTCATGCTGGGTTTAATAGCTGTACTAACAGGCTGGTCCTGTAGGGCAGCCCTGGTCACTGCCTGGACCTCAGCAGTGACTGGCAGGGTGTGTTAGCTGGGGTGTCCTGCTGTCCAGGGTCTAAATGTGGTGAGGTGGGCAGCAGCTTTTCCTGCTGCCCTCAGGCATTCCATTCAATTCCATTCCAAAAAGGAAAGATCAAATTGTGCAGTCCCATCATTTGAAAGTAGGGAAGAAAGGGAATGTAATGAAAAATGGGGAAATTTAAGAGTCTTGTTGAGAGTGTGGGTCAGTCTGCTTGTTTGCTTTCTACCACTTAATTAGAAAAGGACACATTAAAATTGTTTAATGATTCTGAGACAATGTATTCTTCTGTTTTCAGGGGAAGTTTGGAAAAGTTCAGGTGACAAGTAAAACTTGAGTTATACCCCTGTGGCTGTGACTGAAATTGGAGGGTTTTGCCTCCTACAAGGTAAGTTAACACACACAGCATAGTGTTATCATTCCTCTAGTGCAGGATGAGGCCATTCACTTGGGGAACTCGGCTTTGTGTGTGTGTTTGCCATGTCACACAGCAGATGTTTGTCTCTACTATTGCTTTTCACTAGTTTTGGATTCTCAGTAGTTTTGGTTTAACCCATCTACTGACAGCTATGGTGTCCACTGCCCTGGAGCAGGAAAACAGGGAATGCTTTTCAGTTTGCTGAATCTGTCTCCTCTTGTATGCTTTACTGCTTCCTTTGTTGATCCTTTGGTGCAGCAGCAGTCATGTCAGTAAAAAAGAGGAAAGCGTCAAAATTTCCTACAGCAGGCAGAGACTCACACACAATGACTAAACTGGATTTGTCCAAACTTCTGCCTTTTCATTTTTTCTCAGATCTTTTGTGGGGAAATTGTTTGTGTTCTGACAAGCAAACTATTGTGTTTGTTTGTTTGTTTGCTTTTAAGCATTAGGTACTTTAAAAAGTTCATTTTTTATGCTCCAATGACTACCCAAATTGCTACTATCCGTTAGTATTTGCCTGGAGGATTAGGACCAACATTTAGAATAAAGTGCCTGGAGTGTCTCTTTGATTATTACAGAACTACCACATGAAGTATTATTTGGTGGCAATTTTATGATGTGCCTAAGTGGAATAAAATGTCAATTTTATTAAAAAAGGAATGTGCCCAAGGATAATGCAATTGGACCCTGATACAAATGTTTTGCAATAGGACACATTCTCATGAAGTGATTTACTGTCTCAGCTGGGACTTAACTCCCAAGGAGAATTCCAGAATTGTCACTTAGTGACACTGGTTTATTTTAGTGGAGAATGCTGACTTCTCAGAAAAGGAGGAGGGGCAAGAACATCTCATTTGTTTTATCCCTGTGTTTGGTGGGTCAGGGCAAAGTTATTTGGGGGCAATTGCACTGCATTCCTTGTCAGATACTCATTCCTCAAGTGCTGAGCAGGGAATTTTAGTGCTTTCACTTGGGCTAGTTAAAAATAATAAATTGTATCAGAGGCTAGGAGATGCGTTTTATATGTCTCTCGTAAACCTTGCAGTCAAAAATCTCCATGAGCTGTGCAAATGTGGTGCAATCCTGTTAACATCTGGCAAGCAACAAACGGGAAAAAATTTAAAAAAAAACTTTAATATTGCAAGGCAAGTTTTTAATTAGCTGGGGTTGTTTCTTCGTCCTTATTTTGTATAGGCCTGAAGTGATCAGCAATTTCTTAGTGGGAAAATATGCTGCTTCTACTGACAGTTCTGGTTACAGTGTAACTCCAGCTACTGGACTGCCTTGTTTGAAAGGAATTGTCTTTGCTGCATTTCGGAAAACACTTCTGGAGGCTGATGGGAGTGGTGCAAGCTTTCAGGAGTGTGTGAGTGCACATCTGCAGTCAGCACGTGCCAGTAGGGGATGTAAAGATGAGTGACGAATTTCAAGTGACATGGAATGTAAATCAGGTAAGTCACAGGCAGAAACACTCACTTCTGGAGAGCTATGTCAGAACTGGAAACCACTCGAGTTCTAATTAAGGACATGGGAAAAGCCACTTTCAGCATTATTTTCCCAGAGGAGGATGTTTTTTAAATGATATAACATGTTATGGCTGCTGTTCTTGTATGTAGGTGTGTCCATGTATACACATACTTAAGCACAGAGCAAACTGATCCATTTCTTCTGTTTTTAGCTCATGCCTAAGAAAAAGACAAATTCTGATTTATAAACCAGGCATGTTTCTTTATGATAAATCCAACTTAGAGTTAAAATAGACTTTGAATTTTTTTAATATTTGTATCTTTTTGAGAGAAGATGTCCCTGCTTCACGCTCAGAAAATTCAGATAATCATTTAAGTGCATTTTCTCATATGATAGAAAATACTTTCCAGGTGGGTGATCCATTGCATCTCAGGAGCTCTGAAGATTGTCAGTACCTATTTTACTTACATATGTGTGTGTCTCCCTGGTACCCAGAACTGCCCATTCCCTTCTTTTCAGTGCACTAATGTTTAACTTTAAGCCCAGCATGAGTATAGCAGGGCTCAGGCTGGACACTTCTTGAGTGCCATGCATGTGACATAACACACTGACTGCAACAGCAGTCACTGGCTGGGTCACTGTGCAGGTGGGGATTTCTGGCAGTCCTAACTCGCCCTATCAGTGTGTAAAGTCTGTGACAATTTCTCTTTATATAGCAGTACTTTATCATGATTTTAAAAGAATTTACTGACAACATGGAGATCAGTTAATAGCATTTAAAAGTAATAAACTTGCTAGAAGTGACGGGCAAGATGTTTCTTGCATTGTTAATTGAAGGAGGTCCATGGAAGAGGATGATTTTGGTTTCTCCATCTGCATTGTCTTCCTTTCCAGCCCTGCAGACAGGTTCTCTTGCTGCACAGAGATGGAAGAACTGGTGATTGTGGCAGCAAGTGCAAAAATTTTGGGCAGAAGGGCAAAAGAAGAAGGGGTGGAGATTGAAAGATACTGAGCATTATTTCCACTGCCTTCCATGAGACAGCAAGTGTTTTGAGAGGATCCCAGCTCCTTGAAGATATTTGACTTCTCGAAAGGCTGCTGAGAAAAAAAGAGAGAAATGGAGAAGACCTGCACATCCCTGCTTAATGGAATGTCTGACCCTGATGGGGGAATGTCTCAATTTTAGGTCTCCCTTTTAGGCAGCTTCAAAATACTGGAAGCTCCAGTTGAGGGGCATTAGGGTTGATGGCTTTTGGGTTTTGGAGCAGGTAAACTCCAAATTATCTCCAACTAAGTAAGCCACTTGGGTATGAGACCCTTTTTTCTTGAAGGTGAACATGTAACTAAACACTGATGAATCAGGAGCTGAATTATCATAAAATTAGTCAGTGATGTTCTTGTTTCACTGGAATGGAATGTGGTGTGACCAGTTTGATGTATATTGTGATACACTGAGTGACTGGAACTGCTTAGAGTCAAGTCCAAAGAGTCAACTGCAGAGCTTGAATTAGCAAAATGCAACAAAAATATTTGGAAGCTTCAGTTCTTGGAAGAAAGTACTCTCCAGTGTGTCTGTGCCCAGGCAATTTCTTTTTTCTCTTCCCTCACCATCCTCAAGGTTCTGTTATGATATCTGTGAGGCATCACTGTCCTTCATTGTCCACTGCCTCTGCAGAGCCATCTGAGCATCAAGATCAGGCAGGTGTATCTGTGTCAAGTGACAAAATATGGGGGAGTTAAATCAGGACATTCTAAAGGTCTTAACAGATACCAAGCAGCCATATTCAGAATTGCCAACACCTTTATTTTTATCTTACTCAAGTTTGTTTTCAAGCTTGAACATGTGTGTACACTAAGATTAGAACTATTTGCATGCCAGGTTCCAGAGTTCAGTTATTTTTGAATTAACTCCATAAAAATATTTTTTTAAGTGTGTGGCATTTGGTCAGAAGAAGAAAGGGAGATGATTTTATTTAAAGCAGAAATAAAAGACACTTTTTCTTTCAAATTGGTTAATTAAACAAAGAAAATGCAAAGCTATGCATGGACATCAAGCACAAAAAAGAAGGTGGTATTCTCTGTTGCCTTCCTGCCTTCTCCAAAGGCAAAAATTAATCTAATTTCTAGATCCATGAGAGCTGGTCCTCATGGCCATTGTGTGATGTCTGCTGTACAAGGAATCTGCAGCACTTCAAGGGAAGTCATGGCCCAATGCACTAGTGCCCCATGCTTCTATACCAACATTTCTCTATTTTAGTCTTTTCTAGTTTTCCAGTTCCCAGATAGATTGAGGTACACTTGAATCAAATATCCAACCTGGATGTTTGTAAGATATTTAAGATATTTAAGGGGTAGATTCTATATGTCTTGCAGTTAACACCTGCTTGCAGATGTGGGTTATGTGTTTGTGCATGTAAAAACAGGGCTTTCCACTCAACTAATAGATTTCTTAATAACACTACTGATGGCATAATCTGTCTTTATAAAGTCCAATGGCTATGAATTGTTCTTAGAGCTATTTATAGCATTTTTATATATGAAGGTCAGAAACCAGAAGTGTTCTGTAGATTCAGGGAAGCTGTACAGCCACTCACTGTGGCTGCTACTGTGTTGGGCTGGCTGCAGTGATGGCCAAGCCCCTGTAGAAGAGGGTCCCTGTTTCTGTTTGATTATTAAAAACAGTGGTCCAGATGCAACATCTGGCTCAGGAAATCCCTGAACTCCTGAGTGTCGGAAACACAGAGGATATTAAGAGAGGGGGGTGTGTGCAGAGGGAATCACTCTGCGTGCACCCTGTTCTTATATTCTTTTCCTAAGCATCTGCCTTTGTCTGCTGTCAAAGGCAGGATATTGGGCTGGATGGACCTTTCATCTACCCCGGGATGGCAGTGTTCTGTGTTTGGGGGGTGGAGTGGGCTGTGGCTGTGAAACACCATCATCCAGGATCTGACAATCCCAAATGTGACTTTCCCCTCCTGCCTAAACCTTTATGGCTGCAGTGCTTCATCTGCTTTCCCCAAATCCTGCTGACAGCAGAAGTGCAGCATGGGGGGAGGGAAAGAGTAGGCCCCCTCCTCAAGGGCTGTGTATTTTTATGTATTTATTTTGGCTTGGACGGAGATTTTTTTTTCTCTTTTCCCCTCTGAATAGGGAATTCAGAAAAGTGACATCATTTTTAATCCCTGACAGTTTATGGGCTTTGAAAAAGATTCTGGATAATACTGAGCAATTAAGATGCCATTTTAATAGTTCTTTCAAGTGAAATCAAGTGAGTAATTAAATAAAATTGAATGAGGACCATGTCAGGCCACCCACAAGCTCTCATATCCGCTGCAAATAGATGAATAAGTTAGAGTGTGGGACAAATGCTGTGTCTAAGTGGTCCTATTTATGTGTTATTGGATGACTCTAGGAATGAGGCTTTCAGCTGGAAGATTTGTTTCCTTTGAACAATGTTTCCAAGCAAGAACATGCAAGATTGTCAATTGTTATTCAAACAGCAGAAACTTTCTCATCTTTTTAATTTTTTTGTGGTAGCGTTAATGCCTTGGTTTTGTATAGATGGTCTGCTGTAAAAGTCACAGAACATAAACAGGATTTTTTGCATTAAATGCTGGATTAGAATTTCTGCTGCCTAGTTATTAGTATGATGATATATGAATGCGTTTTGAAAGTTGCTTTAGACTGTAAGCATGGGGTATGGCATGACACATGGTTTATATTCATTCTACACAGATAAAAAGGCAAAGTACAGCAAAGGGAAAACAAGTACTTTTGAGATATTCAGTTCAATAACTAAGTAGGTACTGGAAAATGGTACCTCTCAGTTGTACATCAGTTCATTTTCTTAGGGTTAAAAACCTTTTTTTAGGTTTTTCCAATCTTACATGTTAAATTTTGTGCTAGGATTTCTCACTACAATTAAAAGTATTAACTGGAAACTATTCTTTGTACTTTAACTGGGATACGTAATCCTGTCTTAGATCTATGCAAAATATTCCTAAAATATTGATGTTTTAAAAATGTCCCATTTGAAATTAAGACAGAGATATTAATACCACGACATATGATAAGAGCCTTGAAAACTTGGCTTTCATCTACAGCATTATTTTTACTGAAATGCACACGGGGGAGGCAGCAGTTAAAAGCAACAGCCAAAATAATCTCGTTGTATTTCACATAGAGATTCACAGAATAACTCGTATAATTCCTCAATAATTTCCTCTGTAGGATATCTTCTGAGCAGAGCTGATGGAGTGGGTACCAAATAGCACTCCCTGCTCACCCCACACAAATTTGTTTTCCCTTCATCTCAGGGAATGAATGGATCATTACTCCATGCCTGTAGGTACCCTGCTACAAATACATACTTGCTGTTTTCTTTCTCTCCTAAAACATGCTTTTCTGATTTTACTTTGAATTTGGGACAATAGAGGCCCCCTCTGGTGGTCAGAATATCTTCTGTACATCTCCACAGTATTTCACTCTAAAGATGTTTTGCTGAGGGGCCAAAATGTCTGCTTTACATTTTAAAGTAATACGACCATAGTTAGTTCATTTTTCTGAGAAAACCACTGGAATGAGCCAAAACTGGAGGAGAAAAATGTGTAGGAGAGGTGTTCCAGTGTGTGTCAGGTCCCAGGAATGTGGTCAGTGACACTGACGGGTGCACACAGAGAGTGGCTGCAAAATTCATTGCACCAACTCTCCCTGCCCAGCCGGTGTGTGAGAGTAGGGATGGTGCTGGAATGGCAGGGCTGGGTCTGCTGCTGGAGGCAGGACAGTACCTTAGAGAGAAGTGGGAAACAAGATGTTACTGCTGAGGAAAAAATACCTGCTTGATTTCACAGGCTGCTCTTTCTCTGATCACTGGAAACCACAGGCATAACTGGATGTGGCGTGTTGAGGTACAGAAAGCAAGCATAGGTTGATTTACTGGTTTCAGTGCCTCCTCTTAATTTGGTAGAGTGGTGCTAAAAATACCAAAACATTTGGACTTAAAAGAGGGTTATGATATGCAACATTTAAATTTAGAGGAAGACTCTTCTAATCACTTTTCTTTTTCCTTTAATAGCTTTGCATGTGAAAAAAGTTATCCCTTTGCTGTTGTGTTGGTGGTGTCCTCTGTGGCAAGATATTTCAGCAGCATCTGATTTTCTGGAGGTTGAGAGAGTTTCTGAAACTGCTGGGGAAGTCAAAAGTTTGAAATCACTATGGCATCTTCAAAAGCAACTGTCATCTGTGTCATCAGGAAGATAATCCCAATGGCTATCCCCAATCAGTCTCAACAGACACGAGACAGGGCTTCTCCTTCCCTTCTGAATCTGGCTGATTCTCGCACATTGCACAAGCTTCCACTGGCATTTCTTAGCCTGTTCCCTAAGCCCTGGACTTGACTTTCTGTCTGCTGCCTCCCAGCAGCCACACATACCATCTGCCACTCAAAGGATAAAAGAGTCCTGTCAACACAACAGCTGACCAAGAAAAAGAGTAATTCACCAACGTGTTTATTCGCTGAAGAGCACTCGATCAATTCTATCAATGGTGACAAAGAGGATTTAATAGGAACATACAATAATTCTGTTGTTGTTTTAAAACCTCACTAGCCACAATAATGGCTGCTGAAGCACTTATCATTGTCGTGTGATTCCTATTAGCCTATTCTCAGGGAAGCCAAGGAAGAGGGATTGTGCTGTTTCATAAAAATACATTTAATGTTCTTTAAGAGTTTGTAATTGCAAGTGTTGGCTTCCCAGAATCCCCTGCTTTTCTCCATCTCCTGGTAGCTCTTCTGCATACCCCTGGACTGCAAAAAAATCACTCTGTGCCTTAATCCACGGTGAGGTTTTAAAACTGCTAGCAGGGGTCATCCTAGCCAAAGGCTTCTGAGTGTTTGGGTTTTTTTCTGTAGTGAGTCTGAAGGCCCTGCACAATTTGCTGGTTGGTTTGTACTGTCAGTAGCTGTGTGCTGCCATCAGAAAAGAGGCAAGCTGCCAGAGTAGCTGGACTGCTTAGAGTTTAGGGTATGGGAGTTTTATTCCAGTTTAATTAATTTCTGTGTCAGAAATAGGTATTTCCAAAGCAGAAAGTTAGAAATGGGCATGAATATTTTTTTATTTGTTCTTTTCCATGTAGGATTGGCATGAACATTTTTTATTTGTTCTTTTCAATGTAGGATTAAGAAAATAATATTTGAAATGGGATTTCTCTTAGTTATACTACTACAGCCATTTACCATGTGAATAAGCAATGCTTGCTTACAGGGTTGTGAAGAGGATAATGGCTTTAAGAAAGAAAATGAAAATGAGGTTATGGCTGCTTTGAACTTTATTTTTCAAAATTTCAAATGCTGTATTACATTTAAAAATAGTTTTTTCACCTTAAGAAATGAAGACACTATTCATATTCAGAGTCCTTCTCCTCTACCTAATAGAAACAGTTGTTAGCAAAGTCTTATTTATGTATCAGACTCTGAACTCAGTCCTTAACCTCCTTTTGATGAACTAAATAGTCATAATTAATGGGTTTTCTCATAGATGATGTTTATTTTCCAGGTAACAGATTAGCAGTGCTCCAGCTACATGAAATAGAAGTGTTAAGGTGCAACTCATGCCAAGACTGTGGCATGGTTGTGGAAAAGGTGAGTGACCAACCCATCTTCTATCATGACCTTGTTTCATCTCCCATGCAGTGAGCCATGGGATTCCTAGGGCACCAATTTTGTCTTCTTCTGATTATTCGTGGAATTTCCCTTTGCTGGCTTTTGTTCAAACAATGATTTTGGTACAGAGCTTATAGGACAAGAAAGATTGGTCATGTCCATGTTAAACACTCTTGTGGCTTTTCTCTGAAGTTACTATAATTTATCAGCATCCCTTTTGAACGGCAGGCACTAGGCCAGGACAGTATTCCAGCAGTATTTGCTCAGGACTGCGTGCAGACATCCGATAGCCATCCTACTGGATCCACCCCTGGGTCTCTGCTCGTGTATCCAAGAGCAGCATTGTCTCTTTCAGCAGCCTGTCACACTGGGAGCTCCTGTTCAGCTGACAGAGCAGCATGACTCCAATATGTTTCCAGCGACCTAAGGCTCATGAAAGAGATCCCTTTTTTTCCCAACTTCAGTTAATCATGGAGTGAAACAAGATTACATTGAGGTCTTTTTAACCTTTTTTTTTTTTTTTTTTTTTTTTTTTTTCCTGGGGACTAGTTTCATTCCTGTGCCCCAGAAACAAAGACCTTAGGTATGAATGGCCAGATGGCTGAAAAGATCCATTCTCTTTCTTTGTTCAGGCAATATATAACAGATGCCAGCAAAGGTATTGAAAGAACTTTTGGTATGGGCATATGCATTCCTTTGACTGGGTGCTTGTGTGCAAGAAAGTTTATGTGATCACGATAGTAAGAGCTGATGTTTGAATACTATCCTTGCTGCAAACTACTAATTAAAGTGGAACAGGACTACCCTATTTATCCTATTGCTGGTACTGAGAGCTGCTCCAAAATACTGTTCAAATGATCAGTGTAAAAAAGAATGCTAAGAAAAACAGAGTATGCAAGTGAGTAGTGGGCAGAGTGTAAAGTGCATGTATATCCAAGCTGCTGTGAGGTTCCTCATTACTGTAAGATGGTGTATTCATGTGACAGAATCTGGCTGAGATCCTCCATCCTTCTTCCTCATTGCTACTGTTGGCAGCTCCCCAGGCTCCTGCCAGGGAAATCCAGCCCCAAGGTGCTGTGTGCTGCATGCCCAGCAACCTGAACATCAGAGGCTGATAAAGATGTCAGGTCACGATCAAGGGACAAAAAGAATCTCAATTCTTAAAATTCCTTAATTAAGGAATTTCACAGCCACACATGAGGGTGGTGCTGAGGAAGAGGGGATAGAGACAAAAAGGATTTTTCAATAGAAGTGCCCAGCTTACTGGCAAGATCATCTGAGGACAGCAAAGTTGAGTTGAGCTGGTAGATCTAAACAAAACAAGCCAGGAGCTGGGCTGTAACATAAGGATGATCCTCCATAGCAGCAAGCAAAGGAAGGCAGAAGCATGTGCAGGCTTCATTGCTTCTCTGTAAACTCCCTCGTAGTGCTCTGTACTTGGCAGGCTCCCGGCTCACCCTCTGTGCCAGAGGATTTTCCTGGCTAAAGCAGTCTGCTGGCAGATGCTTCCCCACCTCAGACCCAGAGATACCATCTCCCAAACAGCCTTGTGACTAAGAGGAGGATGACTGTATTATCGTTAGAGTATCCTGAAAAATATAGATAGGAACGCCGGTTACAGGAGAACCTTTGAACATTGCCATGTTTAGTGTGTGAGGTTACTCACAGTGAGATTTTCCCTTAAAGACAGGGCTTACTTCAAACCATCAGTCTGTAATACCAAGGTTAAAAAAAGATAAAGCAAAACTCCCTATTAAAGCTACATTTGGAAAGCATCCTCTTTGAGGCCTTCATGGGCTCATGATGCTGCAGGCTGCAGTACCCCAGCTGTGATGTGCACTGGTGGGCACTCAGACACATTGTATGTGGATTTTGAGCCCAGGCAGAACCCCTGCCTTTCCCAGCCAGGATGACAGGGCTGTTCTCTTTCTGTCTGCCTGTCCCGTTTTTCAGGGCACTGGAATATCATATGGTACTAAGGGGATTATGTCATGTCTTCCCCCTTCCTCCTGCCTGCTTCCCACCCTTAAGTTCACTTGATTAATATTTCTATTGTATACTTTAATTAGCACAATCCTGGCTGCAGGTTACCATTCCCTGCTCCTGGCCTCTTTTAATCACAGCAGTTTATATAATATACATTATTTTTAAAATGTTAATTGTGCAAGGACCTTTTAGGATTTGTAATGTTTAGCTTGCTGTGACCTTTGCACAGGATCTGCCTGTGACATACATTCAGCATACACCAGTTTGTGGTGGCAGGCTGCCAAAACACCCTGCCTCTTATCACCTCTTCCCTTTACAGTTTGTTAGATTTCTGGGAAACCCTGCCACAGGTGTTAATACAGTGAAACCCTATCTGTATCTGCTCCTTAACACCTATCCTGTGCTGTGCCAAATTAAAAGGTTGCCTTTGACTGGTATCTGAGAGAGTCTGCATTTATGGCACAGCAGAGGCTGAGAATACAGACTAGCCCAGTGGAGTAGAGGTTTCTATGTCTCAGGAGGGGTGCAAAGAGGGGCTGATGTACCCAGAGGGGTTTGCCAGCCCCTCGAGGTGAGAAGTGCCTCCAATGATTTTCTGCTGCTGTAAACTCTGAACTCCTGCAGCAGCCTGAGCCACACCGGTGGGTGCAGCTATTAGCAAGCCCACTGACCAAGTTCACTCTGTTCTTTACTGTAATGTGAGTACCTACTGAGAGGTGCCAGTGATAAAGCAGTCGTGACAGTGACAATTATGTCATTTCACAGTGTCCACCTAAGCATGCAGTGACAGAGGCAGAACTCAAAAGAGGGTGACCTCTGGCAGTGAAAAAAAGAAAAGGAAACAGTGAGCAGCTGGGAGGGTGCCCAGGAGCTTCAGTCTCTGACCCAGTTCAGCTGCAGATACAGCAACACACCCAGGCAAAGCCTCATTAGCATCTTTATAAATTTCTGCAATATCTGGGTGTTGTCTGAAGGTTTGCCTTGAGCACGCCCACGCAACGGAGCCTCAGCTGAGCTGGGCTGTAGAATATACAGGGAAAAGTAACAATGCTTCTTTTCAAGAAATAGATATTAGCATCTGAAATAAGTCACTGTGCTTGACTTAGCCAAACCAAATTCCTGGTGTCTGGAGTTTTGTCTATCTGGTGATAGCAGGATTAGATCCAATATGTGTGAATATACTGCGCGACCATGCAAAACCAAATAGTGCCGCAAAGTTAATTGTGGTTTAATTAATACAGTCTGCTGCTCCATGCTCCACCAAGTTTTTGATTATTTGTCCATCTTTAGATTTTCAACAAAGCATTCCTGCACTGTTGGATGCCTTCAGAAAAAGAAGAAAAAATGTATCTTCCTTTCCATTTTGGAAGTTTGGCTTGATTTCAAGCCGTTTTAGTCAATAAAATAAATTTTTTTGGTTTATTAACAACACATTTGGCATGTCCATTTTTATGGATTTTTTAAGATTCTAAATTTTTGTGAATTTCAAAGTGAAGAACATGAAATATTTTTTACACATAGCATAAAAAATTAAAGCAGTTTGAAAACATGTTTTCGTTAAGGACACAAACATGTTCCTGAAATATTAAATTTACTTGTAAACTTTGTTGAACAATTTCAATTTTATGTCTCAAACTCCAGTTTTTAAAAACATATCTGTCTTAAATACAAGATGGTACTTTTGCCCACTCACAACATTTGACACTGGGTATTTTTTTTCCTTGTGGTTATTTGGTGTAAAAGGCTAAAAATAAAAGCATATTGTTCTGAGCATTGTGGACAGCTTTTCCAGACGGGGAAAACTGAGAGGTTTATGACTTAGGAAAGCGGAGTTCCCAGAGGGCTGGTCTGCTTTTTTTCTACTCTTCCCTTTAGGATTTTCTGAAAACATTTCACTGACTGCTGACTCTGTGGTACGTTTATAGTCTCGTATTTTGGGGGTTTGGTGCACACCTCCCGTGCGTGTCCCCTGCACAGAGGGGTGTCACGGCACATTTCTGCACCATCACTCACTCAGAAGTGACCAAGGATTCAAACTGATGGAGGGGCCTGGTTTTGGTTTTCCCCTTGCCAACCACTAGGCAGAAATTTGCTCTCTGCTTAGAATGGGTTAGGGTGAGTGTTCCGGGACAGCAGCCCTGGCAAGGAGGGGAGCCCTCAGAGGTGTCTGCTCCAGCCTGGGGTGTCTCCTCATCCAGCTGCTAGGGCTGCCCCTGCCAAAAGCTTGTGGCCTCCCATCATTTCCCAAAGCAAAAGCTAAGCAGAAGCAGTGCAGCAAGGTTTGAAAGGGTGAAACATGCCTTTGTCTGCTCCCTTGTTATCCTGAACAGCTGGGTTAGAGCCGCACGCAGCCCAGAGCCGTGAATGGCAATATTCACTTTAAAAAGAAAATCCTAGTTTTGATGGGCTGAGCCAGCTGTCTGATGGCACAGCCTTCCAGCAACTTAGAATTTCTTTGTAATTAGGGAATTGTTGCAAAATAGGGAACAATAGCATTATAGGAAGACTGATACTTAAACGGGTATAGCCAAATTTACCTTCTAGTTGTATCTAAATTAATAATCTAATTTTGAAAGGAAATCAGAACCTAACAGCTGCTCTGACTTTTCTTACACTGTTTTAGAGTCAGATTATGATTTTTTTGAGTATTTGGACACTTGATAGCTTATTCTTAGAGTATACTTCTGCTCATTGTCAATTTTATTTTATTTTTTTACCTAGCAGTTTAACTGGTAAATGTACAAATGCCTTAAAACTTAAACCACATAAACCACATTTTGTTTTCAGTAGAGAGGTCCAGTGTGAATTTCATGTTCAATACATGAGCCAGGATGTGATTAATTGTCAAGTAACTGAATGCCAATATTTCATGAGTTCTTGAACCGATAAGCTTCACCGTCAGACTAAACATTCTAATATTCGGCGTTTTTTAAAATGTTATTGAAGTGTGTTTTCTCCAATATATCTAATTATAAAAGCCTTAGTTCCACATTAGCTAAATATTTTGTTAAGGCTATGTTATTTAAATGTGTTTTTTAAAGCTAAAGCTTAGTTATTTAACTGATAAATCTATTAGCCTAGTTAATAATTCTTAAACATCACACCTTTTTTACTGGTTTAAGACAAGACCATTGTCTACACCTCTGTAAAAGAAATTTATATTAACTATTACAAGGTATTAGGGAGTACACTGGATATAAAGTCCTGTATAAACACAGAAGTTGTTATTAATCTGTAAGTGAAGTGCTAATAGACTTGCAGATAACGTGATGTACATCTTTATCAGGAAAAGCCTGAACTTTGCTAAGGTGGAAAGAAAATTCTCACACGGAAAGCAGGGAGTTGGTACAAAGTGGTGGTGCATAAATGGAGGCTGGAAATTAAAAGAGAGTGTCAGCTTCACAAAGAAGTGGTGGGGCAATGAAAATGAGGCTATGAAAATAACATTGGTATGCCTGTGCCCCAGGGCTGATTGGGTTGCTCCTAACAAAAAGGACTGCACTGCTGGCAGGCTCACCCTGGGATCTTGCTTTATGGTCCATCTTGTTCTTGTGTAATGAAAGGGGCTGCCTTCCTGTCCTGTTAACTTCCATTTACCTGGGCATGGTACTCAGGAGAACTGGACTATAATTCTGCTAATGTTACCAGCACAGGGCAGGAACAGAGACAGGCATATGAGTGGAAAAGTGTTAAGACTGGTAAGCTCAGGCATCTTTGTATTCCAGCTCCTCGAATTTAAAAGGACACCTAAGCAATGCTTGTGTTCTTTGCTGGGTCAAAACTTACCTGTACAAGGTGCAGCTTGTCCCATCTCTTCTCCCCTGAGTGTATTTTCTCACACTGTCCTGGAAGTTTCTGCTGCTTCCTCTTCTCCTTTCACAGTCTCCCCTGACATTCCCTCTGATCCCACGCCACCAACATTTCCGAGGCTGCCTCTCTCCCCTCTGTGTTTCTGCTTGTCCTTGGAAGGTGGGAGCGGGCTGTGGGTGGGTGCAGCAGCTGTGCTGTGCCCGGGGCTGTGGCTGTGGCACTAGGGGGCTTTCACACTTCAGGCTGAGCCCCTGGCCCCAAAACACAACCAGCTGTGCCTGCGAGACACGGGAACCCTGTTGGGCCTTCAGCCCCATAAATGGCTGCACACTTGAAGTCCACTGTGCCTAATTAAACCCTTTTCCAGCACACCAGGGAAAAAACAAGTAATATCCGACATCCTTTTGCCACCCAAACTGCTGTGTGTGTTAGAAAGTCCAGTGTTGGCCTTGCTTTCCTTGACTTTTCCCCTGTGTAAAATGGGGGTACAGCTGTGCCAGTGTGTTGAAGTCTATAAATGAAAAGTGTTCTATAGGTGTGAGTATTATTAGCTGCTTAATAAAACTAGACAGTGTTACGAATTAACCTGATACAATAAGCCACAGCAGTGTCAGGTTAAACCCAGATAAATTGACATTTTTGCTGAGAACTGCTGAAGCACAAGAAAAAAAAATTGCTTTAGCATTTCTGTAACTCTATCAAAATTTCTGTCTACCTGAGTCAAATGCAGCAGAGACCAAGACTGAAAAGATCACTTTCTGTCTCACATTTTTTCAGTGTCTCTTTCAAAAAAATGCAATTTTGACAGCTAAGCACCTTTTCTTTCTCTTAGAGCCTCACAGAGATTTCCTGACAGGTTAGTACATCCTATCATATCTACTGGCAGCTGTGTGCTTAGTGCCATTGTCCCACACAGGCGCTTTCCTTGAGTCAGGGTGACAAAATCACTTTTGGAGACCAGCAAAGCAGAAGTATGATTTGCCATCAAAAAAAAAGCTTGGAATGAACATGCCACCAAAATCTTTCTGTCTCACAACTGCTCACTGAGAGTGGCCATGTGCAAAAGTGAAAAAAAGGGAAACCTTTAGGCCAAGCTGGGAAAACGTGGGGTTTTCCAAGTGAACTTCTTTGGGCTGAGGAGCACCAGGCTGTGTGTTTATCCAGTGTATATCACAGCTGCAGTCAGCACAGGGAACTGGCTTCTAACAGGGACAGATGTGGGGGTTTTTCTCCACTCCCCTGCACTGTTACTTTTTGGTACAGCCCCCTAACCCCTTTTCCTCTGACTCTGTAACACCTCATAAAACAAAGTGCTTGGTTGACTTGTTGGCTTATAACAATGAAACTGGTATATATAACTTAGAGATTTTTCTTAGCCTTTTTTATTTGTTTGTGTTCCACCTGCCACTTCTGAATCCACAGGCTACTACAGCATTTCCACTGAATTTCAAAGATTTTTCCCTAAGTGCCAGTTAGTTGTGCCTAAGCTTTAATTTGAAGACTTTTTTAGAGTATAATAAGTAACAGCTAATTGAGAAATAATACACTGAATACTTTCCTATAGTATCTAGAGAGGTACTATGGCACAAAAAAAATTTGTACTGATTTTTCCTAAAGAACTTGGAAACAAAACAGTGTAGCCATTGTATTTTGAACATTAGAGCAATTGTTCAGTATGTGTGGTGCAACCCTAAATTTCTATGTCAGAACACGGTGCCAGCTCTGAGTTTCTGTAAATTGTGGTGCTGTGGGCATGCACATGTTTAAACAAGTGCTTTCCTATCTCCAGGTTATGCAGTCATATTTATGTATATGGTTTGGAAAAACCAGACAACACTCTAAAAGTGAAAAAAGGGAACCTAAACCATGTGCTTGGCTTTCACACCATTGTACTTTTAAAACAAAGCAAAACCTGTCATAGGGCTTTGATTTTTCCTCTAAGTACATTAGCATGTCTTATATAAAAATACAAATGGATTTATTCTTGTATACCACAAAACATACAGGTGGAAAAAAGACCTAGTAAAGCAAAGAGATAAACAGAGAATAATTAATTGCCTGCAGTTGAAAGTGTTTTGTGCCATAGTTTCTGTTATTTCAGTATGCTTATAATCCTATGATTTTAAATATCTTTAAATTGCAGGTTTATGCAGCATATTGGTGTAACTCCTTTTGGACTCAACAGGATACCTAGTGGCTTAGCCCACTACTGAAGGTCAGGAAAATGTAATTTATCTTCCACAATGCCTGGACATCACCAGCTACACTTCTGGAAATATCCTGGAAAATGAAACTGTGAGAACATTCCAAGCAGTTCAGTGGGATTATTATCTTTGACGAGATTCTCTTGACAGTACACAAACCTTTGTGCACGTATCACCATAATACCCAATCAAAATCAAAGGGCCCCCTTGGGACTGCCCTGCTTGCTGTGCACAGTATTTCAGATGGGCTGGCAATATGAGGATTCAGCACTACAATGAAAACTAACTCATGGTTTCTCACCCACATTTTCAGTTTAAGCAGTCTTTGTTACTTTGAATGTTACTTTCTTACTTTTGAAGAAATGTTTCTCATGTACCTTCCTAACATAACACCTAGCCCTGGAAGATGCTAATCACTGTACTCCATGTCCCCCTTTGGATAAAATAGGTTATTCTCTGAGTCAGTGTTTCTGGTTTAGTAAGTCACAAAAGTAAAAACGTTTCCTTATTTATAGTTCTTGCTGGAATTATGCTGTGGAACAATGGTTTTATATAATTGTTAAGACAATTGTTAAGACTGTGCAAGACTAGCTGATTACAGGATCAGACAGTATGCTCAGAGCATTACAACAGCCAATATAAGAACCTTGATTCAAATTAGAAGTGGAGGTGCTAGAGGTGCTAGCCCTTGAAACCAGGTTCTGTGTCACCCACCACACTGCTGCTGGTTTGTGTCTAAGCCTTGTCCACTGGAGGAATGACCACATGCCACAGCATCATTTCCTGATGGAGACACGATCAGAAAGTATAAGGAAAGAAGAGCATCTCCCTGACTGAAAAACATTAAGAAGATTAGTGGCTGCTTTAGAAATAATCAATGTGAGAAGGTAAGCATGTTGTTTTGGTTAGAGAGCCAGACCTAGGAAAAACAGCAAGAAGAATAAGAGAGTGAAGAAAACTGCAGAAGGAAAGAAGAAGAAGTTTTGGGCTGTTACTGCAGAGGGTTTTTATTCTCATTAGTATTAGAGCTTAGTATTGTTTTCAGCTATGAAGGGTAATTTAGATTACACTGATTTTTTATCACTGAGACAAGGAGCTGGACAGATTTTGCAGAAGAGAAGTGTGTGACTCATGGAAAGAGTAACTAGTGAAGAACTTGCTCAACTTGAACTCTTGCTTATAGGGATTTTATTTACCCCTGGGGGAGGGTGAAGTTTTCCAGCTTGGCATAGAGCTAAACTACTTTACCAGTGAGAGAGAGCTTGAAGCCTCATTTGCTGAGAAGATAAGCTTTCATGATACAGGCTAACATGTACTGAAGATTATTGCACAGCCAGAGAGGAAAAAGATGCTTTAAAGCATGAGTGGTTTTAGCTGTGAAAACTAGCTAATGAAGTATTCAAGACATGTACCTAACTAGATGGTCACATTAACTCTTTTTCATTCAATACACAAGACAAACCATCAAACATTTATTTACAGCAGGCACACTTAACAAAAAAGAAGAAGAGAAAACAAGAACAAAAAAGATCCTCTCCCTGCTTTGAGGATCTGTAGGAGCTCTTTCAACAATGTGATACCCATATTCTCCTTCACAAAATGCTCCTTAGAGAATTCACTCAAAACTATTTTATAATTTTTATTTGTAATGTGAATAATAAGCTACCTGTCTGATGGCATCATTATGGGCACTTAAAAAAATTAGCTGTGGAAACAATTGGGAAGAGCTATATCCAAGAAAATGACTTGCTAAAGAAGTTTGTTTAGTTTAAATACAAATTCAGCCTCAGCTTATCTGTCAAAACAAGTTTTAAAAGAGACACTCCCCCCCCCCCCCCCACCACTTCCCTGATATGCTGATCAGAGCTCAGCAATAATAGCAACATAAAACATGTGTAAGTTAAGAAAACTCACCAGTTTCTCCAGAACAGGGCAGAACTTAATCCTCAGGTACAGCCTGCCTGAAAAGTTGGAGATCACAGAGACGAGATTTGGATGGAGAGTCAAAACAAACACTTCTAATAGGTGAGTTATAAATATGGATGCTCTCTTTTTTTCTTCACAAACCCTACATCAAATTGTGTGGAAATACTGAAACTGCTTTTGTTAATATTTTGTTCAGCATTACTAACTATTTGTAAAAAGATTTTGTTCTACCTATATGTATTGTCAAGTAACTGAGGTCCTCTCTGCAATAGAAATGAATCCTGAATTCTTTCAGAGAGAAAAAACCCACCTCATTTTAAGACTAAGAAAGCCTAAGAAAAGGCAGCAGGTGTTAAAGTTTGATTTATTAGCCCTATCTTTGAGAAGAGCTAAATCAATTAGTATAAGTCTGTTCTAGTCTTTGAAAAATACACAATAATAGATGACAAGAGAAGGCTGAAGAACTGTACCATTTTGGTCTGGAAAAGCTGCTTTAAATGCTGAAACACTGAAGATGAAAATGTCAGTACTTGATGAGTTGAAGTGTAAAGAATCACTAGAGATTCCCGCAGACCCTGAAAATGTTATGTATTTTATCTTTCACAAAACTGGCAAACACTCAAAAAACCCACTGGTGTTTTTGCCAGTCAGTGCTAAGGACTTACATATGGTCTTCTTCAGGTTTTCTTGACTGGAGAGCCTTTCTCTCAATTTAAATTGTTGGCAGCCATAATTTCTGATTTTCATAATTGCAGTTGCCTTTAAATCAACTCTGGAAATCATCAAACTTACAGTCCTGGAGCAGAATCCTGGCCCTTGTCAGCCATGGCTACAACCCCACAGAAAACGAGGGGCAACACAGGTTAGTTCAGCTTTGAAGGAGTAAAGGTACTACTTGATTTTAGGTCAGAGATGGACATCAATGTGCATTGAATAGGAACAGGTGAGAAGCTTCTGTGCAGAGGTAGATCATTCCTTTTGTGTTCAGATTACTTCTTTTCAGTTCAAGAGTGTACGTACACTGATAGGTCAAAACTGTGGTCCTAGAAAATGCTACACTTGTCTTGGAAGAAAAGGAATCTGCTTACTTTTCTTCAGAAAAATTTAAACTTTAATATGAACAAAACACTAGGATCCTGAATCTAGAGAATTTGAAATTTTTGTGTGCTGCTGGCTAAAAGTCGACACAAGCAAAATGAGAAAAAAGAGGCTGCATGAGCTGAAACTTCGTGCTACAAATGCCTGCTTTCCTGGATGACCCTGTTCCGGACAGATAATGGTTCTTCTCTTTACAGCCCACCTACATGTGACTCAAAGAAGAATCTCACTCACAGACAGGCTATTTAGCACTGAGGCACGTCCTTCAGACTATTTTTTTTCTTTTTTTTTTTCCTGCTAGGAATGCTGACGTGTAGAGCTGAAAGGCTCGCTGCTCGTGTGTGCTGCATGTGATGCTATGTTGCCCTGCAGATCTGTGTGTTCCAGTGAACCAGCCTGCAGCTGTGCAGCTCTGGGGCCGCCTGCCCTTGTGCGCTGCAGGCTCGGGGAGAGAGACCCCAGCGCGGCTGTGCCGGGCCGGGGAGGCAGCGGCTGGAAGGAAGGGAGGGAGGGAGGCAGCTCCGGCTGCCCCGCAGGTGGCTCCGGGGCCGGCACAGAGGGACCCGGTCACAGTTCGTCACTCGGGCTGGCCGGCACGGCGGTGAATGGCAGCAGCACGGTGGCGTGGCCAGGCCGGGGGCCGGCCACAAGCCCTCTGCTGTTTAGATTCATCTGCCGCTGCTTTTGGGAAGCGTGGTAAATTACGATGGCAGCTCAGAAACAATCTGACTATTCTAGAGGCTTGTTTTAAATACAGCTACTAAGGGAGGATAAAAATTTATGATTTTCATAATCATGCCTTTTTTCTTTTTCCTTAGGATCAGGTGAACGCTGCAAAACTGACTGTAAGCTGAGAAAGACTCTAGTCAAGTAGTTGCTCACATCACTTTGATCTGGCTAATTAGAGACCATGTTTTGATTATCTGGTGCAGTCAGCCCCTACCAGGCCCTCCTCGGCTAAGCCTCTTTGCTATAAGGCCAGACTGCATTTGTATTTTCTGAATGTGGGTGCTGGGCTGGTGTCTCTCTACAGTACTATTATGTTACAACCCACCTGGTAGCAAGATCAGACTGTGCCTGGCATCATCTGTGAGCCCAGGTGTTTGTTCTTTTCCTGGGGTCTGCTCATCCCTTGTGGCATGTCCTAGCTCTTCAGTCCTCAATCTCCTTCTCACCTATAGCCTACACCAGGAAGTCTTCTACATTCTTACCCTGCAGGCTTGGTTTCTTGAAACTGGTTTCTGACCCACCCAAAATGGGCAGCAGCTGTGCCTGTTTCCACCTGAGGCTGCTTGCTAGGCATGATGCCACACCTCATCACAGATACAATTGGTAATTAAGGGGGGAGGGGACCCTCAAAGGTCCTCCTGCTCAGAGCAGGGGCAGTGTTCAAGCATCCTGATGCAAAACAGACATGCTGCAGACTGACATTAAACATCTCTGCAGACAAGTCTTGCTATTGGAGGAAAAGTGATGGAAATGAAAGCCCAGCATTTTATTCCCTACCTACTTTAAAAAATGGAAAAAAAAAAAAAAAAAGCTTGTAATTTTAATTCTGTCACCATCCACCACAAACCTTGAAAGAGCAGCAGACAGAGAACCTATATACACACTCCCAACCTCTAACATTGGTGTGCTGGGAGCTGCTCCAAGTGCATCATTAGAACTAGTGTTCTGCCTTTTTTTTTTTTTTTTTAATTCTGAGAGCCAGGATCTGCTGCTCAGTGTGCCCAGATGGTCTTTAAACAATTGTTTACCCTGACAGTCAAGCTCAGGTGCTAAGCAGGGCTGGGTTCCTGTCTCTGTGACGTGCACAACAAGGTTAAACTGGACACTAGATACCCAAGCTGTCCATCCAACTTCATCCCAAGCTTTCAGAGGGAGAGACCAAACACAGACAAGGCTGTGAAAACATTACCTTTCAGGTTATTCAGCAGCTGCTGCAGGGGTAATCATGGCTGGTGTTCCCGTGAGCCACGGTTCCTCTTTCCATAGTTTCATACCATTTCTGTCTGCTTCACTTCCACTGATTTGCTGCTCTGCCTAGATTATGTACAATTATGAAAACTTTAGGACATTCTTCAGTGCTAATTGAAGTCAGAAGCAGCTTCATTTTACACAGACTCTTTTTCCTTCAGCTTTCAAAAGTCTGAGCAGCACGTGGTGCAACACTGAAAACTCAGGGTCCACTGCTGAAGTTTATTTTTGTAGAGGTTAGTATTCTTGGCATATGACATAGTCACGCTGTGGGAGTTTTCAAATATTAGTTATAATATTTACTTTGCTTTTGTGAATAATATGTTTGTTTAAACATGCCTTCTCCTAAGGTAAGTGAAATAATTATATGTATTTTCTTATTTTTGTGGTACTTTCCACCTAATTTCCTGGCAGTTTATTTATTTTCAGTGTACAAAGAAACAAAAAAGTTGTAAGGAATAGGGTAATAAAAAAATTCTATAGATACTTTAATTGTTTTGTAGACAAGATATATTTATTTTCTTGAAGGGGAGAATAATTGTGGCAGCACAGTGTGGAGATTTTCGTATCTTGAAAAAATCTTGTATTTCTGAGTCAGTTCTTTTCTGTATGTGAGGATGACTGTGAAACTGCCAAATATTCTAGAAGGGATTTCTGCTAGTTTGGAAAATGGAATTCAGGACTACACAAATCCATAAAAGTTCTTTTACTACAGCTATTGTCAGTAACTTATAAAGAAGCCTAGTCCTGCTTGCCTTAAGTGTGTATTTTGCTGGATATGGTGGTGGTCAGTGGTGACAGACTGGCATCAGACTTCTGTGAAATGGATCCAACTTTCAGTGTGATTTAATGAAAGAAAAAAACAAAAGTCCACATTGCAATCTCTTTTGGTAGTAGAGTGGGAATGATGACCCCTACCCCCACTACCATTACTTTGTTTTCTTTTCCCATCCAGACTTCTGGCTCTGCAATACCTGCATGCTAATCTGTCTGCTTCAGAAACTGAGTGCCACACAGGATCTGAATTTATATCATGGACCAAGCTCATCATAAAAGTTCCTTGTCCCCTGAAAAGCTGGTCTGCTTCAGGACCACGTGGCTCCAGTCAGAAGAGCCAGCAGGATTTATCACCTGGGCTGTGTGTACAGTGCCTAATGCAGCAGAGCCCTGATGGCAGTGGCAGAGTGGCCTTGGGACATGATGAGTTCTTTCAGAGAAGGTGCTTGGGAAGGCACATTCATGCATCTTGGATTCAGCAAATCCAAGAAGGGGGAGGCAGAAGGTTGGTTACCCACACTAACGTAGTGTGAGTCTGGAATTACTGGGATGTGCCAAGTGTGGTCATTGGAGAGCTCCAAATCACTAGGAAGGTCAGCAGTAGTGAATGGGTACAGCAAAGCTCAGCTGCTTCCTTCCAAACCTCACACATCCAGCCAGGCCTAGTCTGACTATCTGAGTTGCTTGGGAGTGTTAAGTGCCTACATGAACGGAGTGAGCAGGACTTGTCCTTTGTGAAACATTACTAATGATATTTATACTGTGGTAACACTCAGGAACAGCTGAGGCCTCAGGACATTAGTACAAACTGTAGAGTAATTGCTGTTTCTGCCTGAAGGAACAAACAACAATCAGGGTTGGAAGGTACAGTTCTGTTTGAAAAATAGCATGTAGAAATGATACTTTTATCTACATGGTCTTACTCTGCAAATCACATTTGTATTCAGAGTCATGTGTGCTGTATACTTTAGTGACATAATAAACACCAATTACTTCTTTTTCTTGCTCTGATGACAGTTAGACTAGGCTGTTTTCTTTTGTTCAAAAGAAATACTCTCCACATTAGAGTCATGTTACCTGTACAGAGCTATGGCTAAAGGTGTAATTTAGACTGCAAAATACAGGACTTTTTTCAGATAATTGTATAGTACAGAAAAGGAAAAGAGCAAATACAGGTCTCCAGCTGATTCTCAGCTTACGAGAAATTATAGACTGCTTTTCCTCCTTTAGCTCAAAAGAAGTTTGAAGTAATATTACTGAAGCTAATGGAGCTGCAGTACTGTAAAAGTTTTCTTAAATAGCCAAAATTGAGACTAAATACAGCATTCAGCCTTGTCAAACTCTGATGTTAAATGTGAGCTCCCAACCCAGCTTTCCTTACAAGCCAAGACTTGCTGCCTGGTGGATCTACAAGATCACCAGAGCCATTTACTGACCCTGTAGCTGGACACATCAGGCATTGCTGATCATTCAGCTTACTGCCTGGCTAATGGGGACATGGAGTCACAGGCAGGCCCAGTGGCACTGTGATGCTTATTGCTGGCCCAGGGATCACCTGTGCTCAGATGACGACAGCCTCAGCATAACTGCACATCCTCACTGAAGTGTCCAGCAAAGGTCCCTGTGTTGCCCTGCAAGCCTATGCACCAAACACATCCTCCATGAGACACAGGGCAACAGCTGTTTGATGAAAAGAACGGTGGAGGTCTGAGTGCTGCCAGCTTTGACAGCTCAAAACAATTGTCCTTCCTCATTCAACTCATGGGACTGACCCCAAAGTCATGGGAATTGAGCAAAAACATACACAGCAGTTTAGTTCTTCTTTTTATTCTGGTTTGAATAATGCTATTTTGGTTCTTCTTGTAGATAGACTCTCAAACTGGCTTCTCCCCTGTCCATTAAGCCTTTAAACCTTGAAGCAGTCCTGCCACCTCATCAGGGCAGCAGTTCTGCCTCCTGCATCTGTCCTGCTCCCAATCCTCCAGCCAGTTCTGCCTTTCTCAGCGTCAGTCTCACCCTTACAGCAGAGCATCCTGAGCTCTGCCCCTCTGGTGGGTGGTGTACAGACTAAGGAACCTTATGTTTCCTTATGTCCACCCTTTAGTCACAAACCACAGGGGACAAGAACAGAGAGAGTGCAAACTGCTTTCCCAGCTCTTCTTCAAAAGAGGGCTGTGCCTGAAAGGTGGTGTGAGATACTCACTCCTGTTTGTCACTGCTAACTCAAGTGTCTTTTCCACAGGAGCTGGGGAGGCAGCCAGAGCAGGTTTCCCACAAGCAGTGACATCATTTACTAAAGAATCCTCAGAATTTTAGTAGTACCTGGCTTGATTTAAAAGGCCAGCATCTGGCTGTTTTGTGCTGGATGAACTTTTGGTCCTTTGGAAGTAAAAACTTCTATAAGTGAAGAAATTTTGAGCTGAGATTTAGTCTGCAGTGGTGGTTCACTGAAGTCCATTTTTAGCTGTTAAAACTTTTGTGGCCAACCTGATGCATTACTGCAGCCAAACCTGGTCCCTAACATCCAAGACCTTGTGGAGAAGAAGGAAGGGGAGGGAGGAAGCATAACCAAATAGCAGACAAATGGAAAAGTTTGGATTTCCTTGCTAGAGGGGAAAAAAATAAAAAGAGAACACAAAATCAGATCTGCCATGTAAATTTGTGAGGAGTGCTTGACCTCTAGCAATTAATTTCAGATAACACTAAATATTTTTTCAAGAATGTTTTTATACCTCAGTGATTCTATGCAAGGCATCCACCTTTGTAGATATATTTCCCTTGAGGTTCCTTACCGTTTGCTGTACAGTAGCCAGTAATACATCACATTTGCCCCCTGCTTGACATGACTTAAACCTCACATTTCTTAAAAGCAACTGGCTTCTGCTGTGGAATGATGCAGTTTTTGCCCTCTGTTCAACAAACCCAGCCACACACGGAGTTGTGATCTCATTCTGGAAAACTTCTGAAGGACAGCGGCCTTATGCAGAGCAATGATCCCGAGTACCACGTCAGTTTCTCTCCACTTGCTCAGTCCTCACCTCCCCACACTGGCTTCAAGGTGTTTTTCTGTTCCCTAAATACTGTAAAAACATTTAGCATAGTTGGGAATCACAGTAACTAGCCTTTGGAAGGCTGAGCAGTTCACTTGTTGGGAATGTTTTCCAAGTTAAAAAGACAATAGATGTGTATGTTTGCCACGAGAAGAGGCAGTGGTCTCACAGTTAACATCCCAGTTAACTTCAGACTGGGGCTCTGAAACTTTTAGGCTTTATCTCAGTTTTTCTCTGGAGCACCACAGAGTTTCATTGTCATTTAACTCATTGTGGATTTAGAATACCCAAGTACTTGTGGCATTTTCTCTTCAAACACTGGGTATTAATTCAGACCACTGGAAGCACAGGAGCAGAAGCCTTTGACATTGATGTGGATCCCTTACACTGTGACTATGGCAAGCTCCAAACTCTCATCTATTTAAAACATCTATTTATTTTTGAGCAGTTTTAAATAGATGAGAACTAAGGAGGAAGGGACCGTTGTGCTCCTAACACCGCCTCTTGCCTAGGATCGAGTCAGTGTAAAACCCTCCTGCTCCCCTTGCCGGCTGTGTAGCTGTGCCAAGAGCATTTAAGAGCAAAATCTCGTCAGTTTGGAGCCGGGGTCAGTGTCCTTAAAGCTTTGGAAAAGAGCAGAGGAGAACCCTGGGAGGAGGACCTGAATTCCAAGCTATTGGATCTGCAAACTGATTCTCCACAAAGTTTCTTGGAAAGAACTCGGACACATCAGCTTCTGAGTATTTTAAAAGATGTAACCTTCGGGTTATTTTGTGAACTTTGTTTTTTTTGTTTACAGTGCTAAAGGGTGAGATTGGTTAAGACACACTGGAGAAAAACGTGGGCAGTTTTGCTTATACGTTAATTACGAGTGTACAATTGTGGTTTGTATTTCATTCTTTACTAATACATACTGCTTTACCAACATAAAGAGAAACAGGGGAGAATATGGTCCCTCCTAATCCTGCTAAGAGCAGCCTCTGGCTCTCATCAGGCTGAGACAGAGGAATGTGCTTACCTATACCGTGTGTAAGTGCTATCATCGAGTTCCCACCTACACAGTGAAGCAGGTACACTACACTTTTGGGCTTTAAAGCCTCACCTCTGTTCATTACACTAGAACAGCAAGGCTCGGCTGTTGCCGAAGTGCAGGTAGGCTGTCCGGCAGCTGTGCGGGGCGGGTCTCCGGCAGAGGACAAGTCGGTGCCCCTGGGTCCGGCAGGTATTTGCGAGGCTCTCCCGGCGGCGCAGGCCGGGACCCCGCGGCCGGGACCCCGCGGCCGGGACCCCGCGGCCGGGACCCCGCGGCCGGGACCCCGCGGCCGGGACCCCGCGGCCGGGACCGCCCCGCCCGCGGTCACCTGGGCCCGGCCGGGCCCCCCCGCGCCGGGAGCGCCCCTGACGTCACGGCGGCCCCAGATTGGCTGCGCGGGGCCGGCACCGGGGCCGGGGCACCTCCGCCCGCCCCCTCCCCTCCGCACACGCTCACTCGCCCAAAAACTCTCTTAAAGAGGGGCTTCGGAACAGCCCGCACCGGCTCAGGGGCCGTTTCTTACACACGCACGCAGACCCCTGGCAGCTCCGGCAACCGAGACATCTGCTCTCCATTGCGACCACCCCCCTCCAGCAAACACCCTTCCCCTGCCGCTCCTCCTCCCTTCCCGCTCCGGCTCGCAGCTCGGCTCGTACCCGCCGCTTCCTTTCTTCCAACGATGTTTTCCTGCTCCACGGGGCGAAGTGTTTGCTGAACTTTCCTAACAGTTTGGGGGGCGGGCGGGAGGATCCTGTGGCTTTTTTTTCCTTCTCCCCCCCGGCCGGAGCAGGTTGGGGGGCAGCGAGCGAGGGAGGGATCCGCGCCCCGGGCGCAGGTCGCACACACACGCGTCCTTTGGCGGAGAGGAAACCCTTGCACCACGGCTCCGCGAACTTGGCCGGCTGCAGGGGCTCCCGCTGTGGAAATGGGTCGGCTCAGATGGGGCTTCCTCCTCCTCCTCCTCGGTGCCTGTGCACTTTTGTCACCAGGGCTCGCAGCCTCCGAAAAGGGCAGGCTAAGGAGGATCACGTACGTCCTGCAGCCCGGCCGAGGGGGCTCCTCTGGCAGCCGGCAGCAGCGCCCGACCCTCCTCGGGGGGGAGCAGCAGCAGCAGCAGCAGCGCACGTTCAATGTGCAGCTGAACACGCGCTACGGCGGCGGCCCCCTGGAGCGGACCCGGCGGATGAGCAAGCCGGGCAGCGCCGCCGTCCAGCTCCGCTTGGGCCCCGCCGGCCAGGTCCACCCCAACTCCGCCGCTCACGCCTCCTCCTTCGCCAAGCCGGCCCGCTTCAACCCGCGGCTCAAGGCGCCGCCGGGCCCCCACGGCAACAGCAGCGCCGCCCTGCCCCTCCGCCAGAAGCACCAGCTGCCGCCGCTGCCGGGGTAAGGCGCCCTCCCGTCCCGCACGTCCCCCGCTCCGCCGCCGCAGCTCCCCACCACCGCCGGCATCTCCGTCGCGGCCGCTGTCGCCCCTTCGGGAGGGGGTGGAGGGCGGGGGGCCGTGCCGGGCCCCGGGGGCACCGCGGCGTTACCTGCCCGGCCCCGGTGGGCGCCATGGGTGCCGAACATCCGCGGCACACGAGGCCGGGCGCGGCGCCAGCTCCCCCCGTGCCGGGAGTCCGCGGCGGGCCCCCGCCCGGCACGGGGCGTCGAGTTTAACCGGGAGGTTTCGTTCTTCCCGCCTTTTGTCTCGCCGGCACAGCGCCCGCCCCGCGGCCCGGCTGGGCACGGGGAGCGCGGGTGCCCCGCCGGACACTGGTCCTTGTTTGCTGTTCCCGCAGGGTCAATGTGTGCGGGGGGCAGTGCTGCCACGGCTGGAGCAAGGCCACGGGCTCCCAGCGCTGCATCAAACGTGAGTAGCCCTGCGGCCGGGGAGGGGCGTGTGTGCGGTAGATGTGCTGGGAGCCGAGGGGAGCACGCTGGCACCTGGCGAGGTGGTGGATGCTGGGATCGTCTGTGGGCAGAGAGGTGCTGGCTGAGCTGCAGAACCCACGGGACAGATGGAACATTCTTTCCTTCCTTGAATCCCTCCTTCCCAACCTTCACCTTTGCTGAAGAGTGGGTGTCTCTTGCATTTATTCTTAGCACAGATAGTGACATTTTTGGAGAGAGCTTCGTGGAGGCTTTGTATGTGTGAACATCTCCCCATCAGTTCTTGGTTTTTTGGAGTTTTTAGAGTGGGGGGCTCAACAGGGTAGAGAATCTACCAGAGGAGCACAGGTGGGGGAGAAAGGAATCGCCATCTACCCACACCTGTCCCTCCACCAGCATCCCACATGGATGGTCCTGTGCTTACCACGTGGAATTCTTGAAGCACTGAACAACGGAAGCAATGAAGGAAGGGGTCTGCTGAAGGTCCCGTAGAGTGATGTACCTTTACTGGGATGACTGCAAACACAAAATATGTGCATAAAGTAACACTGATTGGGTCAATCCTGCTGTGCTCCAGTTGTTCTTTCTAACGGGAAAGCGGAAGAATTTCTGCTCCTTTAGGCAAGATTCAGAATGATTGCAAATGGCTAAACTGGAGTGATGTCACGAGGTCAGGAAAGACTGGAATGGCATGTCTTCAGGAAACTCCTGTAAGCACCAGTGAGATTGGGCAGATCTGGGAATATTGCTGTAGTTCAGCAGGAGAGATTACTGTTCCTGAGAGAGTTGGAGTAAACAATGCTTTCAAGATTTTTTTTTTCCCAAGTGGCTTTTGTCCCTGTGTGGGATTTTTCACAATAGGGAGCAATCGCTTTTGTAATTCTGACTAAGGTCAAGTACCTTTGCTTTGCATGGACCTGTTGCTAAGAAGCAAAGACTTTATGACAGTAGTTAAAGACAAAACTTCACAATTTCCCTTCTAATTTAGACATGTATTTAAGATACTCTTCTAAATTAACATTTTCAAATGCATCCTTGCTGTTAGGTTAGTCACATTTCGTTTAACACCTTACAAGTACTAGAATGTTTTCCTTCAGCTTACAGTGGTATTTTGAGGCTAACTGCAGAGCTTAATAAACACCTACCTTAGCTTAAAGACTAAGCAAAACAAAAAAAAAATCTTAATTATTTCAGGACATTAAGTGAAAAATGTGTTTTAACTGTGCTATTGTCAACCAATTTTATTTTCACTATTTTGAACAAAACCCAAACAATGTTTGGGTGTTTGTATAAATGACTTTTTCTCTGTCTTCTAGTAAATTTCATTTCCAGGCAATTTTTTTGTTTGTAATTGATGTAACTTTCTTTGCTTTTTGTCCTTTGTGTTTTGTCTTTTTCACTTCTCTGATTATCATTGATGTTTTCTTTTTGATTCCCTTTTATTTGAGTCTTCAATAAGGACTAGGTCAGACAATTGGATTTTTATGGGATACATGTGTAAAATTTATTTTAAATCCATTAATTACTTGGTTAGCTCATACAGTTACTGGAGGAATGGAGTAGCAGAGATACAACTAAAAGAAAGAAAAGTGGGGGATTTTCTCATTTTGTGCCTCTGATATTAGGCTCTCCTTAGCATTAAGTATTTTTATTCCCTGCTCTGATGCTACTCTAATTCCTCCTAGCAGTGGTATAATACACTTGGCTTGGATTTTCTCAGTTTCACCCCTCTGTTGGGAGGCCAGGGGAAGCACTGAATGTACTGAAGTTGTCTGTTTTCTAACTTAGGCAAACCATGAGATAGCATTGACTTGATTCAGCTATGGAAGATTAGTCTCACAGTCATAAAAGCCAGAAACCACCTTTTCTGGAAGCTCCTGATGTTCCTTTCAGAAGAAAAGAAAATCCATAACTGAACAACATTTAACCCTTTTGTTTCCTGTAAAATTAAGTGAGTTTTTAAAATTCAGGTAGCAGGCTCTGTTGGTTTTGAGTGGCTTATTGCAGCAGTGGATTAACTGTGCCACAGATGCTGGCACACCTGAGCTGACTTGATGCAAAATCAGTTTGATTCTGTCAGGGTTTATTAGTTCAGGCTCAGTATCACTTTAATAAGCTATTTAGTCTCTAGGGCCAGATTTTATTCTTTTGCACAGTGCAAAGCCTGAGTTAATAAACCCCAGACCCACACTCCTCTTTCCAGAGCCAATTTCCATTTGTCTGCATCGTGCTTCCAGAACCAGAGTGCTGAGAGCCAGCTCTGATCAGTGAGGTTTATTAGCTCAGGTGTAATCCCAGGCTGGAGCAAGCAGCATGTGTTTCTGCTCTGCTGCACCTGTGTGAATAAGGCTGCCTGGAACCCTCAGAAAGAGGGGGTGAAGGGCAGAGGTTGGCTGCCTTCCCTTCCCTTTGCTTTGCTTGGTGCTGTCTGCTAGCCCTGCTTTCTCACATGTGAGGCTGTGGCTGCTGTTCCCTTGGGTGGCTTCTGTCCAGGCTGGGAGCAGTGACATTGCTTTTCCCTCAGCAGCAGCAACAGGGGGTGTTTGAAATGTTCCTGTGCAGGTCAGAGGGCAGAATCTCTACAGAGGAGGCAAGGGAACTTTGCAAGTCCTTTTATTTAAATTTTAGAGTGAAGCTGAGCTGGCTTTTGTGTTACATGTGTTCATGTTCTCTTGGAAGCCTGACAGTTCTCAGAAGGTGAGCTTCTGTCTTGCTGTACACTGCATGAGAGTGCCTACCATATCCAATTTAGGGTTTTCCCCTTTCTGTCCCTAATATTTCAGTTTTACACTGTGAAGTTTTAAAGAACTTTTTTCAAACTGAGAGTGACTTAAATTATGAAGAGCTGCATCATTCTAATTAAAAAGATGAAATGATAACACTCAGTGTAAACATTATTCAGAAGTGCTTTATGCTGGGCATATGATGTCTAACAATCAAAACCAACCTTTTTCAAGCTTTCTGAACATGCACCTTTGGGTAAAGACAAAGGTGGGAAAAATTGAACCACAACATTAAACATCTTGAAAAGTTAAAAGCACGTGAAAAGGGTTTAGGACAAGGACTGTCTTCCAGACATAGTTATCATAGGTTATAATCTGTGCAAGTGCAGTAATGAGATACCACCAAGGCTGGAGACACTGTGTTGTGTTAGTACTTGCTGCATAACAGAGTTTTACAGAAACATTAATTAGCTCTGTAACATGTCTGTAAGGCAAGAAAAGCCTAGAGTGTGGGATTTTTATTATTTCATTTATGGAAATTAAACCATAGGTTAAATGTGGTCTTGGACAAGTTATAACAACTGTCAGGAAGGCCTGTGCTGGAAATCAGGAGCTCCCACCATCCAACTGTGTGTTTATCCCTTTGAAATCTGTTGTCTCCTACTTTGTTACTTACTACTGAATTTCTGTTAGTTAAAACTACTTCTACAAAATATGCTCTTCTGTTTGGTCTGGTTTTGTTTGCTTAATGGTACAAGGAGCTGTTTTTCATGTTGGGAACATAAGAAAAAAATTACATATTGTGTGTAGAATCTGTTATCTTAAAAAGATAAATGGGAAAAACCACCTTGTTGTAGTAGTAAACCCCTTGTAAAATGTATAATATGTTTTGTCTGAAGTATTAATAGCAGTTGTTTGTCAGTGCTCTTAATGTAAACTGGATGGTTAAAAACATGGAAAGGAGAGTGCTGGCAGTTCTTAATTGCATCAGTTCCTTACTGCAAAGGTGTGAGACAAGCTCACAGGGCAAAGAGGTGAGGAAGTTGATTTTGCAGGAACACATTTAGAGTAAATTTCCTGTAGGGAGAGAAATTGCTGTCTGTGTAGAACCCAGGTATGTCATCGTTGTCAATTAAGATCAAAAGGGTCCTAAGTCTTTCTTAGCTGAAGGTGTTGTGTGTGTGCATGCATGTATTCCATGCATAAGGCTTGTACTTTGGTGTTGGAACTGGACTGAATTCTCTGAATTTGCTCATGAGCTGTCTGTCTTGTGCTTGTGCACCTTGGGAAGGTCATCAGAAAATAAGAAAGCAGCCTATTGGCTTTTTCTCTGTATTAAAAGATTACCTTGCTAATTCTCTTTTTAAAAAGACTGCCTGATTTAATGTTAAATAAAGATGCTACAGAGGTTTAATTTATTTTTCAGAGTAAGAAAATACACAACAGTAGATGCTTGCTGCTGTAGAGGCAGGAGACTAGAAAGTTGTGTGAATACTTGCCCTGAGGAGGGGTCCCCTTTGTTCAGTTTCTGAATCTGCTTGGCCTCTGCTTGTGTACTGTACAGTTTCAGCCCCCTCCTCCCTAAATTTCCCGAGCTGTACTTCTCTCTGTTGCTGAGTAAGCATGCTACAGCTTTGTGTCCCCTTCAGGACACGGGCACTTGGCAGTGGGACCAGTGCTTCCAGACCACCTGGATGGAGTGTGCCCTGAGTGTCCAGCTTGGGCTTCTGAATTTCTGAGGGAAAGATTGCATGCTTGTTCTGGAATAGGGTTAGGCTCCAGACCTGGAAACTTACAAATGTATGTGAGTCCTCCAGTTTAGACATAAAACTCTGTATTCCTAAATATTTTAGTATGGGTTGCTCAGAATCTACTCTGGTTTCTGTCTTCAGTTCAGCTCTTAGGAAGTGGTATCCAGGAGAGCTGTACTTCTCATCATTGGAACAGAGTACTTCAAATGTTTGCAGCTGTGCTTCTTGGAGGTTTTCTGGTCACAACCAGTTCCTGAGGCTTGTGCTTAATCAGTTTTGTGGCTTTGAGTTTTACCAAGTTCTGTTTATTTACATTGTGTATACAAAACCTAACTATAACATACTGTCCCCAAATGTTGTTTCTTCTCATTCTACGACCATCATCTCAGTAAAAACAGTATCAATCTCCCTCAAGTTATGTCTAAATGAAAATTTGATGTCAGAGTTTTAAAGAGACAAACTACTTTGACCCCATGGGACTGACCTATACATTAGCCCTTTTTGATCTGTCCTTTGGTGTGGTTTTTAAACAATTCAGAATTGAAAAACTGAAAGCTTTAGAAGCTTGGTTTTGCCTTTGCTGTGCATGCTACTGTAATATGTAAATAAAACTTTTGAATGTCATGTACAGGAAATGGGCTTTTGTAGTGGGAAGGCTCTCATTAGGCCTTGGTGGTAATTCTGCTCTGCTTTATTTTTCGTTTACTGCCCTTGGAAGGGGGAGAACGACAGGGTCCAAATTCTTGTAGTCTTTGTTTATGTTAGCAAGCAGCATGGAGCTGATCTATAGACAAAAACCTTTGGGTTTGATGGCCTGAGGCCCAGGGCATGTGTGTTTCAGGGCTTAGTGTTTTATTTTGGACAAGGTGTAGTCTGGTCTTGTGGAGTGAACACCAATGTGAGGCTGAAATACATTAGGTGCGTTCTTGGAGAGCTCATGTTTTGAGTTTAGCTTTTTATTATTTAGACATATTCTTTTCTTTGCATCTTAATAGAAACAGAGTGCACACACCTAAAGATGGTCCCACAACACAAACTAAACCTCTGTAAGTGCAATTGGTATGACAGCTTCAGGACAGGCTGATCTGAATCAGCAGTAATGCAGGCTTTGTGCACAGTGTCTGTCTCCTGGCCATGGTTGGCAGCCAACCTCCCTCCTGTGAGACCAGGCTGTAAAAGAGCTGTGAGAAGATGGGGAGCTGTTAGCTGCTGCCTGCTCTACACGTGACCATGCCATGTGCCATTCCCTCATTTTGGTGAGGAAACTTAAGTCCACAATTAGTATGAAGTGAAACCGACCCAACCTTCTCTTTGTGAGACGCTGGGGACTTTGCTGGAAACAAGCTTATAATGGTACATAGCCTGTTTTGTACAAATACTACAAGTGTGTATAGAATTCAGACAGAACAAGAAAAAAAAAAAAGAAATGTGTCAAGACATTGTGCTCTCATACTGGAGCAGATGACAGATTGATAGTGAACTTGTTCAGCTCATTGCAACATTCTCAGTTCACAAAAGAAGCAGGACCTGCAGTAAAGTTGTGGTAAATCTACAGTAGATAAAAAGCCCTGAACATTTCCCTTCTTAATAGAGAATCAGAAGGAACACCGAAAACTAAGGTGTTCCAGTTTCATTTTTTCCCCTCCCTTTGGCTTTGTTGGCTGTTTGTTTTCAGTGTGTAACTTGGAAGTGCAGTGGAAAGCTGTGCAGGTGCCAGGGAAATCTGTGGTTCATCCATCAAGTTGTGCACTGCCTGGTTCTGCACGTGTGTAGGAACAAAATGTATTGGCAGAAAAGTGATGCTTTGATACTCACAGTACTTGTCTTACACCTCTCCTCACAGCCACTCTTCCTGAGCATGGAAAAGGAAAGAGCTGGAAGGGGGCATGCTCCCCTCTCCTTCCTGTCCTGCAAAGTGGCTCTGTGCATGGGATCAGTGAGCCTCCCAGCCTTGGGAAAAGCAGGGCTGTAGTGAGGGGAGGGGTTCTGCTCTCTGGGAGGCCTTGAGAAGAGGGCAGCCTCCACCAGCAAGGGCTGCTCGTGCCAACTGATCCTGCCTTAAAGCAAGCTTGGATTGCCTGGGAGCTGTAGGATTTGTGGAGAGGAGATGAAGAGGGGCACACACCTCCCTAAACTGTCTGCTTGTTCAAACTCTGCAGTGCTGGGTGTTAACAGATCATTGATGGTTCAGGTCATCAAGTCAGTCCATGTTCTGGAACTGATATGTTAGTTGTTCTAGTGATGTTGGGGTGGGTTTGAGGTTTCTTTCCTTAGCTGGCTTTTTGTTCCACCTTTAAAAGCAGCAGTACCTGTGTCGCTTAATTTATTCCTAGAAAACAGATTCTGTGCATTGACTGTAAAAAGAAGGCAAATCTTTAGCATTTCTCCACATCTGTGACTGCACACAGAGGGGAAACAAGCATTTTACATGTTAGTAAGGCAAGATGTTCATTTAAATACGGAGCTAAAAATAGGTCTGCTTGGGCATGTTCTTTTTTTTATGAAGTGCAGATAGTAATCCCTGCATATGGGAAATAGTTTTGTGTCCTATGGCAAGATTTGCTTTTTTATAATTAAGATCAGGTTTTTATTATCTCTAGATGGCAGTTTAGGCCTGGAATTTCAGAGAAGCTCAACCGAATTGTGAACTCTTACTGAGAGTTGGTTGATTTTAGGAGAAAACTTTATTGTACTTACTGTTTTGCTTACTCTATTGTGATAGAATGAATAGGTTTTTCTCGAGTCTTTCTGGGTTTTTGTAACACTTCAGTTGTCCTGTACCCAGTTAAATATTTCCAGTTGCCTTTTTACTGAGCTTGTCTTAGTTTGTTCAGTTTCCTGCATATTTATTATGAAGTATTTTATAACAAAATGAGTAAGCACTTTACTGAGAAACATTAAGAGAATTAAAATGGTTGCATACTGGAGTGTTAACCACTCAAGCAGCAAAAACAATGTGTAGCATGTGAATCTGCTGGTTTCCTTGGCTTAGCCCATTCTGTAGTGAAAATGGTGGTTTTTTTTTTTTTGTTTTTTTTTTTTTTTTTTTTTTTTTTTGTGGGCACTGGAATGATAAAGGCATTTGCAGCATGTGAAATGTTTGTATTGTCAGAATATGCATAGTTATGATTTCCTATAATGAGATACTTTAAAATGTCTCTCAGATTGTACAGTCTTAACTATCTAGATTATATAAACTCCAGTAAACACAACATGAATGAAAATGCCAAGTATCAAACAGTGTGGTATATTCTTGTTGCTGATAGTATAATGCATCCTTTTGCTGAAGTGCTTTTGAAGTATTTGAGTACAGTTGCTATTCAATTCTGATAAGTCTTGGCATTTGGAGATTATACTATGGAGATACATAGAATATGTTAGTAAAGCACATTATGTTGCCATTAGGTTGAGAGAGAAACTGTTGTTTTGTGTGTTTGTTTTAAAAGAAATATGTATGCTAAAAGCATTGTTTTTTGTTTCCCTTCCTTCATGGAGGTCATGTTTACATGCCACTGTGGGAATGAATCTGATGGTTTGAAGTGGACAGCAAAGAATTCCAACACATGCTTTCATTTGAAGTATATTTAGGGAAAGAATTCCTTAAGACCATATAGTTATGATAAAAACAAGTTCCTGTGTAGAAAGACACAGATGGTTGTAATACTACCTCCATTAGTAGTGTGGAGGTCACAGAGGTTTTCTGCAGTTGATGTAATTTCTTATGATTACATAAAAGTAATTTCAACTTTTTTTTTTAATAAAATGGTCTTACAACAAGGTTGTATCACCTTTGGTTGCAAATTCCTCTCTCCTCCATTCTCAATGAATGTTTAGAATTACTGCATGTATTTCTGGTAAACTTTTCAATTTTTGAAACATCTTTGGTGTGAGATACTCAGATAGAGAACTTCTCCCTAGAAAAGCATTAGCTTCAGTGATCTTTTGGGTTTCTAGGCTCCAGTTGCATCCTCAATCCTGACAATGGCTTAATACTTGAAAGGGTATTCAGAATAAAAGTGAAAAATGGAGCGGTGAGCTAAGCAGTAGGGTAGTTTGGAGAACAGGAAATTCTGAAAAACATTGCTCTTCTTCAGGATGTCAGTACCATTTCAGGTTTTCCTGAGGGAAATTGGAACATGCCTCTTTCCTTTCAGAACCCACAGCTTGTCGCCTTCCAAGGAAAGCGCTTCACTGCTTTTCTTGTGGAATCAGTGGGGGATCATCACTCTGTCTTTCAACCCAGCAAGAGTTAAAGGTGCTTTTGTATCACAGCTTTTTGTTTAGGATGTGCACTCAACCAAGATGAGCTTTAGTTTGGTTTCCTTGTGTGCTTGAGGAATAAATATCTTGCATTCATGAAATAAGGCAGTGTTTGTTACGCCTTTAACAGTATTCCTATGTTGCATGTAGAGAAGCTTGAAAACTCTGCCCTCAGCACAGCTGTATCCATGTCACAGTGTTGGTTTTCCCCCTTTCTGTAAACGTGATGCATGCATCATTTCTCAGCCATTTTGTGCTGGAATCTGAAACAGCTCTATACTTCAGATCCTCTTTCCAGTTGCTGTATTTTCTGTTATTTGCCTTCTGGCATGTATTGTGCCTGACAGGATTTACACACTCCTATGGGAGAAGTTGATCCATGCTGTGCCAGTGTGTACTGTGATGGAATTTGTTGCAAGTCAGTGCATTCTGTTTAAACTGGTGCTGGACTATATTATGTGTGCTCAAGGTGAGGGGAAAAAAGGTAAGTTTCATGTGGAAAAAGAAAGAAATCTGGTGGATGGGTGCACTAACAATAGCATAAGACTCACAACACTGTTGTAGTGTAATTGTGTCAAAGTATTAGAAATTCAGGAATGACATTGAAAAATGTTAGTGGACATTTAAGTACAAACCAACAGCAGTGGCTTGTTAAAGGAAATACTAAAAGGTGGAGCTGAGGCTAAAAGGCTAGAAACTTGGGTGCAGGAAACTTTAGGGACATTTAAATTTATTGTCAATTTCTCACTGAAAAATAATTTTTTGTGAATTTCTGTTCTCCACAGGGAAATAAACTTGTAAATGTGTTGTTACTTTTGAGGAAGTTAAAATAAGTGATTAGTGTAGGAATGAGATTGTAATGATCTTAATCCAAGAATTAGCATTAGTTTAATATTACTTTAATAAAAACATTTTTAGGACAAGTGGAATCACATGTATTTTGATTCATTTGAAGGGACAAATAGAAATTTTTATCTAAACTCCTTCCATACATGACAATGTTTTGTACTTACTGATTCTAGATAATAAATTATGCTTTAGAATATATTAAAACAAATTACATTCTGTATATATACAAATTTTAAAATATTTATGTGTTTTGAAACTATTATAAACCTTTTATTTTAGGTCTTGCTTCTGCAAATATTTATATACGCTTTATCTGTAATGGCATGAACACATGGACTGGAAAGTGTGTATGTATAGATCAGTCCCAAACCAACATAAGATGTTTTGGAAGGGGTGTGTTTAAACCTAACAGTAATGTTATTTTACCCTTGCTTTTCTGAAAGAATGTCACAGATAGAACCATACCAGGCATGATATGCATTTGTCAAACCCTGTAGTAGTCTGTCTGAGAGAGTGGTGAGCAGTAGTTGGTTAGGGAAAGATGTATAAGAAGTTTGAGCATTTGGGGACACAGTTTTGGGCTTTTTGTGACTTAGGTACTTCCAAGGCAAACGTGTCACTGTGACTTTATTTTTGATTGTTAAAGATTGAATGGTTCAATACAGATTGAACACAAACCAACCCAAAAGAATCCTTGTTCCCTCCCCGCTGTATTGGGTCTGGCTGAGCTGAGCTGTACTTTGCATTGGTACCTAGAAAGGTGTTGGTAACATTCAGGGTTTTGGCTGCTGCTGAGCAGCACTGGCACAGCACCAGCAATGTCTCTCAACATTCCCTTCCCCCCATCAGTAAGCTGGGGGTGGGCAAGATTCTGGGAGGGTACACAACTGGGACAGCTGACCCAAACTGACCAAAGGGTTATTCCATACCATATGACATCAGCTCAGATAGAAAAGCTAAGGAAGGGTAAAGAAACAGAAGGCATTTGTTGTTTGCAAAGCTTGCCTTCTGGTGCAAACCCTATGCATGCTGAAGCCCTGCTTCCTGGGAAGTGGCTGAACATCACTTGCTGATGGCAAGTAAAGAATAAACCTGTTTGGGGGGTTTTTTGTTTTTACTTGTGTGCACACAAACTTTTGCTTTAGTAAACTGCCTTATCTCAACCTATGACTTGTTTTTGGTCTTATATTCTTTCCCCTGTCTAGCTGGGGACTGATGGAGCAGCTTAGTGGGCACCTGGCATCCAGCCAAGATCAACCTCACCACAACCCATACTTCAGGAAAGTGAGGGAAGATTGGTTTTATTGTCTGTCCTGGCCTTTCCATGTGGCCAACTTCCGTGGCACAGCAAGTTTTGGATATAAGTTTTGAGCACAGTGGCTCAAAGAGCAGATCAGTCAACCTCTGACAGAAAAATCTATGGAGACTTATTAAACACAAAACCAGCACTCTTGCTCAGGAAGTTGCTGAACCTCTAATTCTTAAAAGCTGTAGTGGTATAAACTTTTATTGTGTCTCACCCTGTCCTTAAGCATCCACCTTAGTAATGGAGGGAGAACACTGGACTAAGTGGATCTTTAATCTGACCCACTAAGCTTAGTCTCATTATTTGCATCCTTGCCAAGCTCCATTTTCAATTTCCAGTCATGACCTCCTTGAATTGAATAGGATGAAGCCAATTGCCTTTAATAGTAGTATATTGGCCTGCTTTTCAGTTTTGAACTTAATACTTCCACACTTCAGTTTCTTGGAAGCTTAGCTTTGTGGAAAATACTGGTGTTTTCAGTTTTATGGGCCATTATTGTTGTCTTCAAACAAAATAATTAGGTCATTCATTTGGCACACTACAGCTGTCTTGAACATTGTAGAAACTAAACTGCTGTATTATTTCAATTAAAATGCTCATTTTAATTCTTTCCTAAAAATGTGATCTTTTATCCAGTTTTGTGATCTTCTGTTATGCAATATTAATGAAGGACTTCAGTCAAAAGATTAATTGCTGTGAAGATCTAATGGATAGGGTTTTTCAACCTGTTGTCACTGGTCTTTTATAACATAAAAGTTGCTGGATCTCCTGATGCTGCTTTTGTTAAAGGCCAGTTAGGGTAATGGAGTTTGCCCTGCAGAGCATTTGCTTCATGCGCATGTAATGTGTTTCAGGGTTTACATTGCTGTTGGTGAAGTAAGAATATTCAAGTCTATATGGGCAAAAAAGATGAGGTAATTTCAAAACAGGTTCTGTTTTTAGCTTTTTTGTTTTAAATTCACTGCAACCTTCACTTTAATAAGTAGCAACTCAAGTTTTTGTAGGCTTCTGAAGCACAACTTTGGTTCTTAAGGACAGGAAAAAGAGTTTTTTCAGTGTTGTCTTTTGTGTATGTATACATTGTTACTTCACTTTTGAGAGGAGATATGCCCTGATAAGTGTCCTAGCAGAGTGGATATTTTTTCATACTGACTTTTGGTGTGGTCTTGTTAGCTTACTTCTGTGTTGAGTCATTGGTTTTTAAATACTTTCTTGAGAAATTTAGAGGTTAATATAGGCATGTGTCCACAAATATCCATAAATATATGAATGCTTTCTTAATGTAAAAATGTGACTTTTGAAAGTTGTGTCTTTTTTTTAAGATTTTTTTTGAGATATTTTTCTAAAGCACTCTCAACTGGGCCCAAATTCTTTACTGTGATCTATGCACATTTCATACAGATGACCCAGGTGATGGGGTCACTCTCCTGGTCTCTGCAAAGCCAGTGAAATTTAATTAGAATTTAGGCTCCTGATTTTATTTTCCGGAATATGATTTATTTCAGTCATGTGCATATAAATGAGTTTTCACTGTTTCTAGCAAAATCTAAGTTTTATAAATAAGGCACCACAAGGAAGACTTGGCTTATCTGGTGCAGGATATGCTTGTTGCAAATCCCTTCTCAAGTTCACAGTGAAAATGGTCTTCAGTCCTCCAGCAAAGACAAGACAGAGTCTCAAAACTAGACAAATAATAGTGAGCAAATGATTACTTTTGTGTTGCCAGGGAGGTGCATAATATGCAGTTAAGGTAGCCTAGCTAAGTATTGAAAAGAAGTTTCACATGGAGGGGAAAGTGTATGTGAAAAAGCCCCATGCAAAACTCAGATTTAAGTTGTTGGGCAATTCTGGTGTCGTGTGCAGTTGGTATGTATGATACATCTGCCATCAGTGGATAATCTAGGCCTCCAAATTAACACATTCCCATCCTAATGAGTTAATTCATATATACTCTTGTGCATTTGATTCATTTTTATGTATAGAAGTATGTATTAGAACTTGGTTGAAGTGTTAAGTACTCTATTTGGGCTAGGGCTGTGGACTGTTGTTTATTTAAATAATATAATTGTTCAGTTGGATGTATCTGAATATGGTGCAGAATCCCATGTTATAGTTTAAGATATTACCTTACCTATTCTAGTAAAAAAATTATCACCTGATAATAATATAATTTTGTTGATGTTTAACATCACTGATGTTTAACGTTGTGGATCTTTAACAATATTAAAAATATGTTTAGTTTGTAGGAACAAAGTAGCTCAGCCATGTTTTTTTTCTTATACATGCTTCATTGTATACCATCTTTAATGTGACTAATGAAGAAATTTTCTTTGCTATCTTTTAATGTTAAATGGTGTCCTTTAGATAAGAGAATTGATTTGTTTTGCCATCTTTATGTGATGCAGATTTTAGCATCCAAAATAAATCCTCAAGGTAGACATGCCTTTGCAGTATTATGTATATATAATCAGTAATTGCTTTTGCTCTTTTTTCCTCCCTCCATTTTTTAAATGGGATTTGCTGCTCCTCCAAGTTTCTTGTTCATTCAGAGTGGAATTGATACTGCATTAATTATGTCTTCAAGCTGGGTGTTGAGTCTAGGCTGGTTATTCAGACTCTCACTAGATAGAGCAATGCAAAGTAGTGCAATTAATCCTCTCTGAAGCAAATTGTATTTTAAAGAATCTGATCCCTTTTCACTGATGCTCCAAAGAATCTACAGAAGCTGGTCTGGGGTGATCACAAGCACCTGTCTGTCTCTTCCTAGGTGTAGCAATGTCTTTGTAGCAGCAGTTCAGGTCTGGTGTTGTTATAGTGGGGGTGCTGCAGGGAACTTTATTTGGGTTTTAGAGGGGGAAGGGTTGAATTGTTTCATGCTTCTCTGCATCGTTTTGGTGATCTATAATGTGGCTGTAGGGATTCATTCTAGCTACCTGTGCAGCATCTGATTTTAAAAGAGTAGTAAAATGAATCCCAGCCTGGATCAGTAGTAAAATTCTACATCTGTGTAATATTTCATCAGATGCAGTTTGGGTTTTTAAAGTATGAGGAGAAGGGATGCTGAGCAGAAAGGAGAAAGATTTGAAATAATGCTATATTTCTCAATTTAAGTAGTGCATTTCCTGTTATTTTAGATTCAGCATTTTACTTTTTGGAGTTGCTCACATGTTGTGCAAGAAATCAGTAAAAGCTATACCGACTTGTATATTGTCTTTTGTAGAGCTCAGCAACGCTGCTCTCTCCTACTCCAGTTAATATTAACAATTCATGCTGTTCTTTTATTGCGGGGGGAGGGTTTGCATTTTCCCTCACGCTTTGTTTCACAGGTGCTTTTTAAAATGTCTTTTCTTAGCCAACTGTGCACCACCGTGCCAAAACGGAGGGATGTGCCTGCGGCCTCAGCTTTGTGTGTGCAAGCCAGGAACCCAAGGCAGCTCCTGTGAGGACACGGCCGTGCAGGACAGCCCTTCCCCTGGAGGCCGGAGCCCCGCCGTGCCCCCCTGGCCCATCCCTCAGCAGGCTGCCCAGCAGACCTTCTCCCAGAAGCTGCAGGTCCCACCCAAGGTTGGCCCCGTGGCTCAGATGGCATTCACAATCAAGCAGAAGCCTCCTGTTGGGTTAACTCAGCAAATGCAGCCACAGTAAGTGTTTTCCTTGCTTTCAAAGAAGCCCAGCATGTCAGTTGTATAAAACGTCATTCCTTGCAAGTGTTTTCAAAAAATCATGCTTGGAAATTGTCAGAGATTTTTAAAAACAGCTTCTTGTTTGAACTGTAAGATTTCAGTGGATGTTCTATTACTTATGAGCCAGATTTCCTTACCTGAACAGAATATCCCATGGTATCAGTCAACTTCTGTTTTCCTTAGAAGGATACTGCTGTACTAATTTTGGAGGAATTATATATTAATTTACACTGGTGACCTTTTGAGTCTATCCAAGAACAAAGTCTGACATGGAATTCTGACAGCTTGTGTAAATGAGGAGAGTAAGATTTGGTGCTTCTGTCCTCGTTTCTTGTACTTGCATTATGTTTTCTCTTTCAATATATGTGTGTGTGGCTGTGCTACAATGAATACTTGTGCTTGCTTGAGGTGTTGGAGGTTTGGGATTGCATCTGACTGCCCTAAGCAGCAAGGAAACACCAGCAAGGAAGTACCCACCTGGCTGGAGATTTTTTCCTCTGGCTCTTTAGTAGCTCATGCCTTAGCCAGTCTTTGTTATTATTCCTCTGAGCTTTAAATATTTAATGTGAGTGTGAAATTTCTCTAATTGTACTGTGTTTTTTATTGATGAATCCGATGTTAATTTGTTTCAAGACCTCATTTGATATGGGGGGAGGGAGGTGCAAGGAGGGTGGCAGTCAAGTGGAATGTGAAGTTTTAGGTGTTTTCAGCTACTGCTGTCCTTCCACTTTCAGGTGAAGTCAGTGACAAAAAGTATTTCTGTTCTGTAGCAGGTGTTGCTTTTGAGAGGTTGCTTTTGCTTTTAAGGAAGATGTAGTCTGTCTTGCTTCTAGTCTCCAGAGCAAGATAATTGGGATTAGGAAATAAATTGTGTTTTCCTGCGTTCAGAACTGTAAAAATGAATGTGGAAGGGTGGTGTGTGATTGTAGAGTTCTGCACCTGAGTCATCATAGGCTCCTGACAACAAAGTGTCACTTCCTTTCCAAAGCTACATCTGAAAACAGAGATCGTTGGACACTCCCAATGTTTTGTTTTTTCATAACCCCTTTATCAAGCTGGTTTTTTTTCCTCCTAAGCCCTTCTAATTCTTTTACTAACTGTGGATCTGCAAACTGGAGTAGGTTCTTTCTGTTGCAATAAAGGCCAGTTGTCCAAATGGGGTAGTAAAATATACTTTAAAAAAGAAAGGAGGGTGGGGAAGGAAGATAAAAGAATGTAATTTTTTCTTGCCTGAAAAAAAGAATTGTCATCTTTTAAGCACTCTAAAACTGGACTCAGAAGGCTTGTGGCAGCCTGTGGAGAAGGCTTACTTTCCATTACTCCTAGAATAATGTCCAAGGATAAAGGGTTCCTCTTGTAAAAAAAAAAAAAAAAAAAAAAAAGGATGATAAACTGATATTTTTCTGTGCTTCTATGATAGTTGTTGGGCTGTGATGCTCACAGTATTTCTAGAGGATACCTACAGCATTTCATGCTTCACCAGAATATCTACCTGCTTGCATGAGACATCATCACAGATGTAGAGGAAGCAACTTCAGACTGACAAAACCAGTCATCTGTTATCTATGTGCTTCTGCATGCTTCCATATGCAGTGGGCTTTGTTGTTCATGTGACCCTTCTCAGCCTAGGATTTTCTCCCAACTGTAGAGAGACTTTTTCAGGTAGAACTGTTACTCTTTGAGGTCACATGAAGATAAATCTGTTTCAGTCAGCTTAATACTGGGATGGAAAAATGGAAAACTGAGTCTCTGGAGTCGTGAGAACGCCAGCCTACAACCTTGGTGGAAGCCAGGTGTAGGAGCTGGAGAGGAAAAGGACTGCTGCCCAAACCAAAGCAGTTGTAGCAAGTGCAGCAGGAGGTGGATGTTGAGATACAGCTGTTGGAATGAGTGCCAGGGGTAGTTCCCGTGTGTGACTATTAGTTAGGACAATTTACAGGGCTGCAAGATCCTTCTGAGTTCTGGTCTCTAACACTGAGAGGGGTAGACAGGCTAGTTCCTGTTTCAGTTACCCATTGAATATGTTGTGATCTTGTACGTTGTGTGAGGCTGCCCAGGTACTTTTGGAATGGCTTTTCCTTTTCCCACTCCTGGAAAGTGGAGTTGTCCTCACTGTCAGTGTGGTTGGTATGCTGGTCTGGACACTGCTGCTGTGCAGTCAAGGGCTGGACTGGTGAGAGCCAGGGCAGAACCCAACCTGGAACACCTAAATTAGCTCCAATAGAGGAGGCTTGCCTCTGCAGAGCTTCTATTTTGCCCTCCTCTGTCAATTTTTTTTCCGTTTTATATAGGAATGCAACTTTTCCAACTTCAGTCAAGATGTGTTCATGCATGCTTTCTTAGGATCATGGTGGCAATGATGTTTAGGAAAGCAGGGAATTCATAAATTTCTTTCCAGATATCTTTTTTTTGAAGAATAAGGTGCTGAACAGAAGGAAAGCTGGAGAGAGATTAATTTCCTGGAATATCCTCGGTTCAGCAGGTCTGTCATAGCTGTGCTCTGAAGATGGATATAGTGTCAGGTACAAGGTCTCATCTCAGAAAAATGTTAGCAGAAGGTATAGATGGCTGTAATTGAAAACAAGTGGTGTTTCAGAAACAAAAATCTGCTTCTTATTGGAACCTTTAGGGAATTCTGATCTCAGTAACAGGCATGCTTTGTGGGCCTGAATTCCTGTGATAGCTCTCCAGTAACTCTGGGTGTTCCTTTCACATCTCGTGTTCTCACTTGTTGGCAACAGAATAGCTCCAACAGCTTGATTTTGTGCATTTACCATCTGTGTGAGGAGAACTTTTTTTTTTTTAAAGGGATCTTTCTAGTACAGTTTTGGAAATGAGCACCAGAAAGAGTATGGCATCAACCAACTGGAGCTCAGTAATACACTGAAGTGTCACAGCATTGCTCCTTCAGCGTCCTTTGGAGGCAGGTGGTGATGAGATGTGAAAATCTGCTTTCATGTTGGACAAAGCAAAGCCCATCAAAGGGGTGGTGAATGCACACACTCCAGGGGACAGATTTGGACTTACTGGAGGGCCTTATGTGCCCAGAAATCTTTGCTGAGAGGTCCCTTCCAAACCTGTGTTCCTGGGTCACTGGGTCTAGTCCTGTGCTATGATGGGCAGATGTAATGCCTGCTAATTTTAGTAAGCCTATCAACTGATGTCTTAAAGCTGTTTTTTGACTTCGGTTCAAAGATGCAGTATTTTTTCCAGTTTAAACTATTTTTTCCAGATTTTAACTGGTTGATGGCAAGTTGGTGTGAATTTAGATTGAAAAAAACATGCCTGAAAGAACTGAGCATACTGCTGTGACCCTACTGAAACCAGCAACATAGGACAGCCATAACAGAAAATGGAATATGTGCTTGGTATAATATATAATTGGAAGTTAAATGTTTACATATATATCTAAAATCCATAGAGATTGTTGACTTTCTGTTGTGCAAACTCCTGTAGACTGATGATCACTGTAAAGTTTAAGGGACTGCTCTTTTGGCTCCTGTCTTGCATACAAGTTCTTTTTTGTATCTTTGACTGCATGTAATTTGTTTTTTAGAACTTCTGGTTCTAAGATTGATTAATATGATGATGTATCTATCAGGTGATGGTCTAAAAAAAATTACAGACAGGCTTTTTGAAGCTAGTGTGAAAGTCAGTATTTCTGGAAGACACCTTTTTTCACCACCATTATGATAGTTTTGTACTAAAGACGTACAGAGAAAGTGAAACTCTTTACTTACAAGAGTCCTGCACTTGAACTTAAGTGTGAGGTCTGTTTGAAAACACTTTATGGAAGCTCTTGATAATATTGAACTCCTGTCCAAAAAGAAGTTGATTTTTTTTTTAAGGGAACTTTTTTAAGAGCAGCAGGGATAAAACTCAGGTCGGTAGCACAAAGCAGTCGGGTCCAACCCTTTGCTTATGGCAGGATCACTTATAAGAGGTTGCTCTGGGCTTTGTGGGGTTGAACTTTGATTACTTTCAGGATTGCAAGGTTGGAGATCTCTGGTATTTGTGAGCTTCTGTTGCAGTGTTTGACTACACTCAGAAAAAAAAAAGAGTATTCTCCTTTTATAACTGGTTTCCATTGTTGCATAGTTATTACCCTGTGTCTTTTTGCTGTATTCTTCTAAGAAGTCTGGCTCAGCCTCCTCTACAGATTCTCAAGAGGCAGTTGTAGATTGCAGTATCATCCCCTTGAGATGGTTTTTTTTTTTTTCAGAGCTGAGAAATCTTTCTCCTCCTATGTTGTGTGTCTGGTCTCTGACAGTCTTGGTGGCCCTCTGCTGGCCTTGCTCCACTGTGCTGCTCTCTTGATTTGGGGAGTCCAAAACTGGTCACAGTATTTGAGAGGCAGTCTCACAAGTGCCTGATGGAGGCAGTAATCACTCCCTTGACCTGTATGACTGTGCTGCTGCCCAGTATATGATTGGCATTCTTAAGGTGAGGATGTGCTGCTGACATGTGTTCTGCTCATCCTCTAGGACCCCCACTTTTTGTAGGGCTGCTTTCCAGCCATTTTGGTGCCAAATCTACACTCCTGCACAGAGATACAACCAAGGATTGCTACCTGGTGCTTCAGAGCTTTGGTCTCTAAGTCATGGGCTTCTGGTTCTGCACTCCCAGAGCCCAGTGACAGAGCTGTTTTGAGCTTGTATCAGCACCATGTGTTACTTGCTGTTCACAGACTTGAAAATTTAACTCTAGTTAAATTTAGGTCAAAGGTGAGATTTTTCCAGCAGTTCTTGAGCTCACTGCTTTGTGTCAGGGAGATGAAAAACTGGCATTCTGTCTGTAGGTTATGCTGATGACTGCATCCCTTCAGTATAGACTTCTAACATGCAATGAACTCCTGGTGTGCTTGTCTCATGATTGCTAGTGCAAGGTGGCTCCAGGGACAATCAGGAAAATAACTTTTCCATTGTGAGCTCTTTGGGGTGGATTCTGAGATGCCTTTTGCACAGTGTTTTCAACAAAAGACTTGCTGCAAGGAAACACAGTGTACCCTCCTAGCCATCAGGTTATTCATGTTCTTCCTAACAGACTTGTTAAGAGTTTATGCAGATCAGTTGTCCATGTTATGCTGTAAGGCACATTCCCTTTGAGAATGTCAATGTACACTTCCCTCTCACAGTCCCAGCAACTTGAACACACTCCATGATGTAAATTTAATTAACTTGTCATTAAGTTTGGGGTTTTTTGAGTGCTACTGGAGTATGCTTACGTTCCTGTATGACAATACAGCAAAAAGAGTCAGTGATTTAGGGAATATTCCATGTGTGTGTAAATTTTCTTGCTTTCAAGGCACTGCTTTTCAGGAAAGAAAATTGCCTCTAAACTGTACTGATGCTGTCAGCTTAGTTGAAAAGCAGACAGTAAACCACCATTTCAAGCCACAGCATTTTTAATTTTTTTTTTTTTTCGAGTTTAAAAGCAAATGTACCTGACCATTCAGTGTTTCCACAGTGTTTGAATGCTAGGGAGGGCTTTAATGAGGAGTTCTTAATGTTACTTGTTACTGTGTTGCAGTATGGTCTGTTCTCTTCCAAAGTGGCTTTTTCAGGTTGTGGTCTGGATTTTTTTGGTTTGTTTTGCCTGTTTGTTTAGTTTTTTTTTTCCCTGTAACTATTGGAACTTTTGCTATTTATCATCCAACATTTATTTCAGGAGATGTTTGGAAACTATCAGAAGAACTTCTTTTCAGGGGCTTGATGGGGCTGAGGGAGCACAGCTTTTCTTGGAAAGCATGATATGTGGACTGGCCTTAGACAAAGGCAGATGTATCTTCAGGGTTGGGTCTGTCTGATTAATTAAAAATGCCTCATTGATTCCATTTTATGAATAGCCTGCTCTGCTCATGATTTAGGAATCCTGAGAGACACAAATTTCATCTCCAGTGAACTTATTTTCTTCAGTGCTAGAGTCTAAGTACTTCACTGAAAAGCAGTTTCCACTTTACCCAAGCTCCATAAAGTTTACCTATGCCATGTACCCTTGTACTTCCATCAATTTTGCCCAGGAACCCAAAATTACTGTTTTATACAAATTGTCATCTGTTGCTAATTTACCCACTTCCAAGGAGGTTTATTGCTCATGTCATCTTGTGCTAAAGTTTAGGGGTTGCTGTTCATCAGTGTCTGTTCAGACTGGTATTTCTTTTTGTGTGAGTGTGACTGGTGAAGGGCACCAGGCAGATGGAGAAAGTGAGTTCTTCTCCCGATGTTATTGTTCAAACACACATTGAGACTTTGTAACCACCCAGCAGCCTCTTAGAGGGACTCTGCAGGAAATCTTTGTTCATTTCCCTCTTTATCAGATTTTCCCACCTCTCCCATGGCCTTAGGGGGTGGTGCTGGAGGAGCAGAGTGTGAGCTGTTGGCTCATTGCAGCGTGCAGCTAATTGCAGTGTTGTTTCTGAAGAGAAGTCTGCAGGTATACTCAAAGGTTTTGTAGGCAGCTGAATTACGGCTACTTGACTTTGAGTTAAGCAACTTCCTACACTAGGCAAAGGAAAAAAACACTAAAACTACACTAAAAAGTGTTCAGAAACCACTTTTTATATGTGATATATTAGGAAAATAAATACCTTTGAAGTCATACAAAGCATTGTAGTTACTGAAGATAATTTCTCTGTACTTGAAAACGTAACAAGGCATCATTTCTGATGCTGAGACATGAAGTTTGTAGAGCAGATAAAGTATCTGCAATAAGCCAGTGTTTGCTACAGCCCTGTTTTTTTACTAATGTAGTCTATAGCTTGGAAAATATCTCCTCCAGATGTGTACAGAAAAACAAATTCTGATAGGCTTTATTGTAATAATTTTTTTAAGTTTAAATTGCTGTCTTTAAAACTTATCATGCAGGTGGGGGCAGACTTTATTAAAGCCTCTAGCATCACTGGCGGATATTAAAAGGAATTCTTTGTCATCTTGGATGCTGTGAGAAATGATGTTTCGAGCTTGTCAGGGATTTTATAAGCGGTTTTATAGAAAAGACTGCTTTTGGATATTCCATGTGCTGGTTTTGTGGTTTTTATTTCATTAAAGAAACAACTGAAGATGCAGTTCTGTATGTTTTGTGTCAAGAAAAGAGGTTCTGTTAAAAGGAAATAGACAATATTAGTACATACTATTATGTCATTGGGCAGTAGGTGGCAAGCTTTGCTTTTCCTTCTACTTAGGGTCTATTTTCATGTTGCAGAATGCCAGAATTTTTAGAGGAGTGGTTTAAGTTCACAGGATTATGTCATTTATTGGCAGGGCATTTCTTTAACAATCTCTTTTGTTCATTGTGGATAATTGTCATGCTATTGAATACTGAAGGAAAGCCTCTTTTCAAATGATGGATGCAAATCAAGAAATGTGAGCTCTGTTGTATTGTTTCATGACTTCTGTGGGCAGATTACTAATAGACATTATACAAATGAGGTGAAGTCACAGTCAATCTGAAATTATTTGGGATCTTCCTGTTCAACTTCTGTTGTAGACCACAGTACAGCTAGGGGCAAGGGGGAACAACACCCTCTTTTAATACAATGTTTTCCTGTATTCTATCCATGTAACTAACATCTAAAAAACCCCTTATATTTATTTATCCTTATGATGTGTCATGTCCTGTTCTGGTCTGTGTGCTCACATCCTCCCTTCCATTCCCCCCTGAATTGCTGTAGCTGTCCTCACAAACTCAGCCTGCTCTGCTATTGTGTAGGGTTCAGCATGGGGACAATAAAACAGCAGCAGCAAGTTGTCCAGCTAAAGCTAAGGTTGTGTAGAAAGGGCAATGCTACTCAAATGCTTGTCTTTAGGAACTTTCTGTTGGGGCTGACTGTTAATAGCCTTTCTCTGCTCAGACTCCTTGCCTAGAGCAAATGACCTGGCAGCTGATGAATTAGTGATCAGCTCTATATCCTTACCAAGGATACCAGGGATGTAGAACCTCTGCTCCTGTGCAGTTCATCTCAGCTGTTTTCCAACTTAGGCATTCTCATCTGTTCTCTAGAACAATTTTTACTCATTAACCAAGTTAATTATTTGAGTTTCCTCCTAATGAATGAGTTAGAGTTGTTCTTGCTTTGCTATTGGAGTTTTGGGAAAGTTTGTTTTGGATTAAAAGATTTACACGCCTCTCTTTCTCAGTTTCTCCATCCTACATGTGCTTTATAATAATTGCTCTGAGGAAGATCAGCTGCCTTGGATATCCTTGATCCCAAACATCAACATATTCATTCAATTACATCATTCTAGAAATTCTAAAACAATAATTAACGTTTTCTTCTTACTGTGGCAGGGCATTCTGCACTGGGGGGGGGGGGGGGGTGGTCTTCTTATGTACATAGAGGCTCCATAGGAGTTTACATTTTCACTGCTGAAGCTTTCTGTCCTCACACAATTCCTAGTGAAGATCAGAACTCTTTTGGGACTGGTAATGCAGACCTGAGCTGTCAGCTGAGGGCATGGTTAATTTCATTGCTGCAGGAGCACTGGGCTAAAAGGGTCTTTGGCATCAACTATTGGTAAACTGAGACCAGTGTTTTGAGATCCTGATACTGTGGTTAGCTCTCGCTTCTGTAGTCTTTGGCAGTGCTATGATCTGTGTGTGCTAGAACAAAAACTGGTTCAAAGGTAGTTACTCATCTCTTTGTGCTGCCAGGCACTGAGTCAGCCCTCAAGAACACCTCCATTCATCATTCTAGGGAAATGGAGTCATCGGGCTGCAGGAGCTGAAGTCACTGTTTAGTTCAAACACTGGTCTCCCTCAGGACAGGGATCGTTTGTGTTGGCAGAGAATGTGGAGATTATTTTTTGATGACAGTAATGTCAGTCTTTTCTTGGTGTCCCTTTTGAACATGCTAAGTGCACATCTCAGTGCTGATCCATTAAACTAACATATAATATGTAGCTACATCTGTTGGACTGAGTACTTGCTGTTAATTGGGTTGCAGTAGACCTGGGTCTAAGTTCTGTGGCCTTAAGTGTGGTGTGAAAGGCAAAGAAGGCTGTGACTATTACGAAATGGCTAATCATTTGACAGGTCTTGTTAGCTCACAGTGGTGTGAGGAGTGGGCAGATCATGATGGCAAGCTGCCTTGAGCAAAGCCTTTGGTGTTCTGGTGGGCCAAGTCCAGTCTGTTCTAATGACTTGTTTATAAGGCCTTTTGAATGTGAACATTTGTGATATATACCACTGTTGCTTCAGATTTCTTCAAATGTTTGGGTTGAAATATTTGAGGCTGCAAGTATCCGCTTTACTTCTATTGAGAGTTCCACACAGATTCTTTTCAGTTAACTGGACCCAGATAGCATCTGGCCACATCGAGTACTGTGCATGACCAGTGAACTCGTGTCCACCAGAAGAGAAGAGATATCTTGGAAAGATGTTGAAAATATAAAGTATCGGCACTGCAGCAGCATGCAAGGCACTTACGATATGCAGCTGCAGTCCCATACTTCAAATTATTGTTGTTCCTGAGATGACATAGCCTACCTTTGCATGAAAATCTTGTTTTATCCACACTTTAGCTTTTCTCTAGTTAAGTGAACATCTCACAAACAGCTGTTGGAGGATATTCAGTCTTTTCATTAGTATCTTTGACAGGAAAGGGATTCTCAGAAATAAAATCTTTTTGATACAGAGACTTAAATTATAGGAAGCCAACAGGGATCTCAAGCCAGCCAGAGCTCATTCCAGAGAGGAGAAGAAAGCTACTCTGTGATGGTAACAGCCAGTTGGTTTGTGGTTTTATGTGTCTGTGTGACATCACTGGCCTGAGTAAAGCTTTGGTGCAAGAAAAGGGTGGTCAGTACTGGAGTACTAGCAGGGAAACTGTTGCCTGCCCATACTGTTGAACAATTTCCACTACTAATTTAATCTTGAGTGTGAGGGAAGGATCAACTAAATGTTTGTAATAGAACCCTCCACCCCTTCCCCTGTCATTCACGACTCATCTGTCAGGAAGCCAACACAGACAAGCTTCATTAAAGTAAGAGAGAGAAAACACCTCTGTCAAGATTCCAGTCAGTCTCTTAAGAGCTTACTGTGTTTGATTAACCTCTCCAGGCACTGTGCATGAATTGTAATAAACTATATAAAAAAACCCCTGTGTTCCACATGAATAGTAAGAAAAATTAAAGCCCATCTAATTTTGATGTGAGGGTTGTTGTTGAAACTTACTGTGTTCTTCTCTGTTGGGTTTTGTTGTGCCCAGAGTAGTACAAAACAGAGTTAAAATCTTGTTTAACTTCTAGATGTTTTGTATGAGAATTATCTGGTCTAATGACCTATTGGTGTTGCCTGTCTGTTCTGCCACCTTCTCTTGTGCTTCAATCTGAAACAGATCCTGAGAATCCCATATGGAGAAAGGCATAAGAAACTTTCTAAATGCATTTGTGAGCTTAGTTGGGAGGAATTAATTGGGACTGTCTTCTTTGGTCTTTTCTTCTGCGTGTGTTCCTTTAATAGATTTCTTAATTGGGTCAGAAGACTTTTGGACAGATTTTCAGTTCATTAAACTTTTTGAGCTAGCTTCCATTTTATGTTCATTCTTCTGTTCTGGAACAATGAAGTGCTGTAGAGAATCTTTGGCTTTTTTCCCCTTCAACGTTGTTTACTCTCTTTTGCTTATTCTTGAAGCATCTCTTCCATGGTAATATCTGAATTGGATCCTGTACACAGGTTAGACCAAACCAAGATTTTACTGTTTTCTTCTGCATTCCTGGATGAGCTGATCCCTGAAAATGATGTTAATTGCATCTAAAAATTCTGCTTTAGTGTTGTGCTGTTCTTTGGGCAGTAACTAAAATTTCATACTACCTGACTTTCTACCTTCAGTGATATGATAGCTGTCACCATCTTAGGCAGCTAGTCCTAACATAACATAGTCCTAATGCTGTGTTTTCTCTCATTTTTATTGAAATTACAGATCACAGAGACGTTCTCTTAGTGACTGGTATGGTTAACTTGCTGATCTAATTTAACAGGCTACTCTTTGAGAAGTAGCATCACTCCTTCACCAGCCAATCTGTTTCATATCCAGGATAATACATGGATTTTCCCCAGTCCTCCCATTAGTTTTACTTTCCTAAGATAGGAATGATTCCTTCCTGGTAAGTCTGGTCATTCTTTCTCATTCTTGAACTTACAATGCTTCATGTAGAAGCACAGACACTTTGGATTCAGTTGCCTTCTCTGTTAAAAAGCATGCTGTTTAAAAAGCTTTCAGTTTTTTCCGTTTCTCAGTTACCTGTTTGTTACCAGCTCTTACTTTGTTCTTTACTTGAGTGTGATAACTTGACTAAAAATTGTGACTGCATCATTCAGAGCTTTATACTTTCTTTCCCAGTTTCTGATTTAAAAATTCTTCTGTGGTACTTGTCATTCTCATAAAGCTTTAAGTGCAGTTTTGTCTTCCATGGAGCATTCTGTTCCATTTTCTGACAACTCTGAAGTCCCCTGTGTTTATACCATTTCCTGAGCCATGCAGCAAAACTGTCAGCCTCTCTGGCACATTGTTTGTTCAGACTTAGCAAAAAGTGTTGAATTTTAGTACACGAGACAAATGCACTGTAATTTGGCACTTTCCCATAATCCCAGAATGATTTGGCTCGCAAGGGCCCTTTAAAGACAGTCTTGTTCCAACTTCCCTGTCATGGACAGGAACCTTTCACTAGAACAGGTTGCTCAAAGCCCCTCTGCCCTTGAACTCTTCTAGGAATGGGGCATCCACAACTTTTCTGGGCAACCAGGCATGCTGCCTTACCACCCTCTTTGTAAAAAGTTGTTCTTCATGTCCCTCTTTCAGTTCAGTTGCCCCCTGCCCTTTCAATATCTAAGGTCATTACAACATATAAGAAGTAAATGCCTTTATATAATAATCATGATTCCAAAATATTTCATAACACAATATATTACGAATATGTTCTTAAAAAGTAATCTAAAGATGTGGTAGGGGGAACAGTCAACCACAATCTAAACTTACAGTCAGTACTTCTGTTCTTATATCAGCTTCCTAGTTAAAAGAATTAGTCTTAATATGTTTACATTTTTTTGGGAAAAAAAAAAAAAATCACTCTGATTCCACACACACATTCCCAACAGGACACTGCTCAATTGCTTTCTGAACCGCACTCCCAGATTTGCTTTGGAGCAAAGTTAGTACTTTGGTGATCCTCAGTGATTGCCTCTGGATAGCAATGTCTGAGTCTAGAATCCCTTTAGCTTTAAGCACTTTTTTAAGTCCATTTAGAATGTGACTGTTTTTTGGAGCTTCAAATTTTTATCTTTTATGGGTTTTACAATGAGAGAGTTCTTTCCTTAGACCACTTTGTATTTTATAACCTCTATGTGCTTCTGGAAAAGGCAGCAAACAGATGTAAACTGTGTTCAATTGATGAATAATCTGATCTTAAATACTACTATGATATGGATTCTGTTCTGGTTTCTGCATGGTGGACAAAGCTATTGTAGAATTGATGCCACTGCCAAATTAATAATGATGGTGAAGCAGAAATACATATATACATTTATATACTGGAATAAAAGCTCTGGTGTCTGTCTTGCTTTTTGAACTGGAACCTCAAAAGTCTGCACTGAAGGACAACTGCTGGTCACTGCAGTCCCAGCTGTGCCTCCTTACTGCTTCGAACAGCTTCTGTTGTTCTTATGTAATGCCTGTTTGGGTATTCCAGCTGTTGCACACATGCAGATCCTTAAGAAGAAGCCAATTCCCCCCATTCCTCCTTTTGCTATTCCAGTGGCTTATAGCAGCTTTTCATTGCAGAGTACACTTTGCATCCTGAAGAGTTTTCCTTCTGTTGCACCCTGGAGGGCTGTATCTATAAACTTTTTTTGTTCTGATGTTCTATTTAGAAATCTAGTGAATTCCTAAATTGGATTGTCTTTTGATGTGCTTCTGGAAGTGATATTAGAAATAAATATAGCCCACAGCTGTATATTTCTACAGAACATTTCTAATGGGAATTCAGGTGATGAAGACTGAAGAGCTTCAGACTGTAAAAGGAAAAATAGATGTATAAATTCAGCAATGTAATTACTTAGTTTTTTTCCCTTTACCTCCTTCCTTTCCTCCCAGTCATTGCCAATTTCCACTATAATTGAAAGAGTAGAGGAGAGGTGGTAATTCTGTGTGCTCCTTGTAAAGGAGATAATTCTGGGGTGATTCCAGAGTTGTCAGTCAGTCCTTTCTATAACAGTCTCCTCGAAGGGATGGCGTCACATACATTTTTCAGGTTCCCCTTGGAAGAGGGAGACACACAGTCTTCCTATTCAGCCAAGTGAGTGGAAAGTCCCAGGCTTACTGTCCCTGAGGTGAATAAAAGTCCATGGAAACCCTGAGTTCTGTGAAATCACACACTGTCAAGGTTGCTGTGTACGGGGCAGCAGGATGTTGTTGTGTGTTGTCTTGTACCCTGTAGCTTTTTCTACATGTTGTATAGCTTATTCATACCAGGATGAGACTTTATAGCTGCTATCTGCTTAATTGATATTTACTTGTATTGTGTTGAAAATGAAACAAATACTTACAAAAATTATCTGAGGGAGCTCTGGTGACAAATTTTCACTTTGAGGTGTTTGTTACGCTCTTGGAGCACCTCCTCTTTAATTCCCACTTGTTGTAGTGACCATGTGGCCTGTATGATCCTTGCACTGTAATTTCTACATTGTTGGGTGTTTCTGAAGTATTTCACATGGCAAGATTGGAATCCAGGTTGAGATGTCTAAGGCTTATACTCTAAGTAATATTATGGAAAAGGTAAATGCATCATCTACTGTTCTTTTTGTATTTTAACACTATTTGTCGTCTTTAAAAGTTTGAAGTAGCAGCTGCTGCTGCTGATTGTACTTTTTTTTCTAAATGCTTTTAAGTAGCTCTTTCTGAGAACAGCCATTTCAAAGTTATTCATAGTAAACAAGGTTGTTCTAAGAAATGATAAGTGTGTGCAATTGTTTAAAAGTAGCTATGGAAACTAGATGATTCTCAATTTAATATGAACATTCATTGCTTTCATTGGCTGTGCTCCCTTCTTGAAACTGACATGCTTCACAGGCACTCTACAGCATTTCTAATTAATTTAATTTTCTTGAAATGGGCAAAATATTCATCCTGATTAAGATATGTTAGAGTTTTAAAACACAGGACTGCTGTTTCCTTAGCTTTCTGTTTTGTTTTATTTTTTAAGTCATAAATAGAATCTCTTTTCTCTTTCAAGTTGGAAATACCTGGTTAAAGAAACTTTGCATCTTGAAACAAGACCAAAAGTGCCCAATTACAGCTTTAAGTCATTTAAGACAAAAGACTTGTCTCGTGTATGTTACAAAACATGCCCTGAAGGCTACAGGAGTTGTGTACCTAGACTTGAAGGTTCAGAGTTTAGTGGGCATAACTTCCAGTTTCTTAGATTACATTATTTACATTGCATCTCTAACACAAGTGGTTAAACAGTACCATTTTACTTAGATAATGACATTTGAAGAAATACTTGAGTAGTTATTTTCTCATTAAAGAGAACCGGGGGGAGGGGGGAGATTCTTCCAGTTTAGAAGAATGAAACCAAAGAGGCAATAAAACCTGCTGATTGCCACACAATTCTCTCTGTTAAGTCTGTGGTGGCTGCACTGTTCTAGATAGAAAAGCTGTGGGAAGGCTTGTTAAATGTTTCTATTTCTACAAGCTCTCTTCAAGGCTGGAGTTAGTTTTTGATGCTGAGCGGGCTAGATCATAACCTCTGAGCATATTTTTTTTCAGGTTCCTTGACATGTTGAATTTGGTGTGGCTCTCCTAGGTTTGTGTCTCTTGATTATGTTTGTGAAGTTCTAACATACCAGTGACTCACATCAGAAGTCGTTGCTATTCTGATTCACATCCTCCCTGTACATATATAATGCAGTTCTAGTCATTCAAAAGAGGTTTATTAGCTTTCCTAACTGTATAGAAAACAGTGTGCATGTGTTCTTAAAATCTTTTTAACATGGTAGTGCTTGTTAGAAAAGGCTTATTTGTCATCTTTTAACCAGCTTGGCATAAGCTTCCAGAGCTATTATTTCTGCTCTGCTCTTAAACACATGCTATGAGGAGCCATAGCTGCTTTTAGCTGGAGCTATGAAACTCACATAAATAGTTTTAGATTCAGTTAAACCATGAATTACAGTGATTGTCTTCTGAAAATACTCAATTTTAATTGTCAAACTTGTTACAAAGAATTGAAGAGTTAATATGTGCCTCTATTGTAAAATTCAAATGTCAGCTCTTGGCTTTTCTGATCCTCTCTGCTTCTCTTCCTCCCATCTGCTCTTATGTTATTGGGGAAAAAAGCAAATGAAACCAAAAACCCCCAATATCCTGTACGGTTTAAATCAGTTGCAGTTGTTGTGCACTATATTTATTGTAGTTGTTTTTTTAAAATAGTTTTATAATTTAGTAAAATTAAATTATTGCCGTTTGGGTGCAGCACTCTCTGTGTCAGACTCATACAGAATGTTTTGGCATTCACAGAAGCTGTAGTTAAGAACTTAAGTCCTTAACTATAGTAGGCAGGAAAAGTAGTTATGGCTGGAAGTACAGTCCAAATTTTCCCCTTTGGTATGTTGTTATAAAATACTGTTCTTTTTATTGTTGTGTGTTATTTCACATATTGAGTTATTATTATAGCACTCTGAGCTGGGAAACTGCAGAGCCTCATACAATACAGAACAAGAGCAACTTGTAAGAATTACAGCAACTGGTGGTGTGAGCTACAGAACAGAGAACACGAACAAATGTAAGGGTACTTTGAAAATCAAAATGTTCTCAACATCCAGCTCATTAATTATAGTAGGAAATTGCTGTGTGTCCTGTAGTTTGAAATGGGGTAATTTTTTCAGGTGCTTGGTGCATTTTATCTTCATTTCTGTCAAGGAAGATAGTTGGGATATTTCTTGGCTAATTGTTAAGTATATTTGTGATGTATCAAGAGTTAAGCTAATCTAAAAAAAGCTGCTCTTTGAGAACAACTATGCACAGGAGATATTTTGCTGTAATTGGGTTGCTTTGATTTTGAAAACAAGGCTCTACTCGAAGAGTTTCTATTTCCATGTATGTCGAACTCTGTGTATGAGATAAAACTTCTTATAAGCTAAGAAGCAGCAGGCTGTAAGGATTACAAAAGGTCAGCAAGTCAGCTCTGCTTATGAACATCCAGAGCCAAATAACATAGGTATATTGTGGCTCTTGTGGGGAGCTTTTTGCTTTTTCCCCCCTCCCAAGCTTGTGTTTCATTTCCAGGCCCCAGTCCCAGTTTGTTCTGTTGTGAGGCTAATACTGGCAGCAGGGGATTGTCATCTGCCTACCTAACAGTATCAGTAATCACCTATCATTATCCTGAGCAGGGTACTTGGGCAAGCCATCTCTGTGTGTAGGATGCTCCTGGTGTCTCCCCATTTCTGGAAGGAAGTGGAGTCTTGCACCAATCCATTTCTGGGTATCTCTCCTGGAAGGCAGGCTGCAGGTTTAAAAAGTGCCTGTGGGTGATTCAGCCATGTCCCACCTAAGAGCAGGAGCCAATCTCCATGTGATAGGGCTGCAGGAGGGAGCACAAGACTTTGGTCACTTCTAGTCAGCTGGAAGGGCAGAACCAGGGCCTTCATCCCTCCAGCCTCTGGTCTCTGGCTGTGCATGGTGGAGCTGAGAGAGTTTGCTCATTGGTCATGGATGTGATCAGCCGGGAGAACAAAGGCATTTGAGCAAGCTGAGTCCAAAATAGTGTTTGAAGTACTGGAGATGAGTAGCAACTGCTCCATCTTTCAGTCTTTGTTCAAAAGTGGTGTGTTAAACCCAGGGATTCCAAACAGCTACGTCTTTTCATCATTAAATTATGTATAAGAGTAGGTACCTATGATATTTATTGCTGGAGTTTCCAAAAATAGCACTGAGCACTAAGTCTTGCCAAAGAACTCAAGAAGTGTTGAGAAATACTAGGCAATTACAGGAACATTCAAGTGCTGGGAACAGGAAGAATGTGCTCAGTATCATCGTGATTCAAATTAGTGAAGTGGCCTGGGAATGTAATGTTGGTTTCATAGCAGTATCCAGATTTTTCTGACACCCTGGTTGCTTTACCGAGGGAGAGGTGAATTCTCATGCAGAACCAACATGTCTCTTTGGCAGGAATGCCAGTTTCCGAAAGTTCAGAGGAACAAGTTCAGCCTGGCTGCTGAGGTTGTGTAATTTACAAACCAGCTGGCACCACAGAATAGAATGTTTCCAAAATACAGCCTATTATCAGTGATCCTGAGATGGTACTGTTGTATTTATATTCATACCATGACAGATTATCTCAGTAGATTTTGTTTGCAGGTTGTCTCTCCTAGTATGTTCATAAGGTTGTTTGATCAGTTTTGTGATTCAACATGCATTAGCCTACGCAAATACTGTGAACAATAAGTTTTCTGTTTGTTTTGGCAGGAAGTTGTCATTGTCAATCATTTTATTTGAAAATACAAATTCTGATCTGGTTTATAATTCTGTTTAGTAACAGAATAATTTCATCTTTTTCTATGGAGCCCAAAATATGGCCACATGAAGGATGGTTTTTCAGTTCCATTGAAACCATGTTTTAATTTTCAGAATTCTGAGGGTAATACTGTGCTTAAATTTTTCAAGTTAATAAACCTAGATATAACACATGCTCTTTCAAATTACACCACAAACCCATGGGTTTCTAGAGGTGAATTGTACATCTGAATTGTTTCTTCATGAAAGGTGCATAATTGTTTGCTTTTTTCTTTTTTCCCCCTCTAGAAAATAAAAAGCATAAATAGTATGTCATGAAATAATTTTTTAAAAATAATTAAGAAATAGTTACTTTCAGTTTTTAGATTTATTTTTATGTATCTATGTTACTGTGATGATTTAGCAGCTTTAAAAATTCAAATTATATGCAATACATATTGATAGTATTCTTTAATTAGATGTGTTTATTTTGTGATTCATTTTACATGCACTTCCCTAGCTAAATAGTGTATTATTTCCTGAAGTGAAGTCTGCTTTTTCTGGTTTGCTGAGCAGTCACTGGATGTTTTAAGACAATGTAAATTAAGTTTAATATATTTAGGAGTTCAAGCATGTATTTCTTTGAACTCATTAACGAGGACTCTAGCAGACAATTTCAGTAACGAAGCACGCAAATCAAAAGAATGTGAGGGGAAGATTCTAAATTGAGCCCTAAGGATGCAATTCCAAACACTTTATAACCTGTCTTTTTTATAGTTTAGACTTGTTGGAATGGCAGTGTTTAGCTGATGTTTAAACACTGTCCTTTATGCAGCAGGGAGAAGAAGAAATAAGTATTGTGAAATGTGGTTTACTGTTATGTGTGTGTATTACATGAGCCTCTAAGTCACAAGCTTCAGCAACTCAAAATATATGCCTGGTGTACTGTACCAAAACTAAGGACTGGGAGAGTATCAAAAAGAAAGAATGTATTGAATTACATTTTCTCAAAAGTGACTCTGAAAAATATTTCATATAACTGAGCCTGTAGTTCTAAGGAGATCAAAATTTTACATGTAGAGGAAGAAGCAAAGTGAATTTTTGAGGAGAAATCGGAGACATCCTTAAAAACCAGAGGAATGCCTCACAGACTTCAAATTTACCAACTGCAAATAGGAAAACAAGCTATTCCTAGACCTCTGGAATGCAGTCTGGGCTTTTGGTCACAGTATTTTTATTTTTTTTTTTAAAGTAGGCAAAGTGGTTTGGAATAGGAGATCCAAATTCCTCCAGATATTGTTGGTTCAGCCGTATGTTAGAAATTCTTCCTAGCTGCTTCCTCGCAGGCTGAATTTGAATTGTAGGTGGAGTTATTTTAATAATAATGAATTGGGTTGCTTTCACATGCTTTATCCCTGTGTTGATCATGGGCTGAAGTCAGGGGTACAGTGTTCTTTAAGTTTGTTTGCATTTCACTGCCTTTCAGGGTGACAAATGTGGGTTTCAGGAATTCGAGTTGGGAACCACGAGGAATCTCTGCTTTGGCATTCCAAGGCAGGGCAAAGACCACTGAATGTGGCATCTACGGGTTTAAAGTCCAGGGATGCAGAGCTGTGTTTGACAAGTGACAAACTGCTGGGATGAAATCATGGCCAGCAATGAAACAAATGAGAGTTCTGCTGTTGTCTTCAGTGAAATCAGGATTTTATACTAGCGTCTGGGAAAACAGCTTGTATGAAAACCACTTTAACTGTTTGGTTTTCTTTTCTATATGGACCAAGCAGTGTGCCAAGCTTTTCATTGTTAAAAACTTTGCAGTATGTTACTAGATGGTGATGTAGATCTTTGTTTTACAGATGGGGAAGTAAAAAAGAAAAAATGTGTGCTTATTCTATGCAGACTTCTCTGTCTCTGGAGCAAACTGTATGTCTTAGTAGAGCAATATTGGTAGGAAAAATGAGAATTTCATACAGTTCAACTTTTGTCCTTGGCCTCAGTGCACTAGAAAATCTTACCTTTTACCTAACTATTTTAGAAATAAATCTGGGGCATAATTATGATAGTAATTATAATTATAGCATTTGTTGGGGCTCATTAGCAGTGGAGAGGTGAGGCACTACTGAGTTGAAATCTACACTCACTTTCAGCCCTGTAATTTTTGCTGAAAGTCATGAACATTTCTCAGACAAAAATATTACTGTCTTTATATTATCTAAGTTTGCATTCTGAAAAATTATTTTAGCACAGTTTCAAGCAACTGGTCTTTTTATGGCAGGATTAAATTAAGCAAATAAATGAGGAAAACCAGCCTATTTTTAAATCTAGATTCCTTGCATGCTGTTTTTAGATTTGCTAGCTGTAGGAAATGTTGCAGAGATCTATATATGCCAGGAGTTACTGTTGATGTACTAAACTTATTTTTTCTGTCTTTGATGTCTGAAATGAAACAGAGTATGTTGATATGTTGTATCTCTCCTGATGCTGGGACACTAAGCCAATATAAAAATACTCCTCAAGTGCTCCTATTAAGCCTTAAAACGATTAGTCATGTAGCTAAAATTTACCATAGCTGGTCTCCATTATTAAACAAGCTTGATAAGCTGATAAATAGCATTGTGGTGGAGTTTGATTAATTTTTATGGTATCTCTAATAGAAGTATAAATAAAGCATGTTGATTTTTGTTAATCTGTTGTCAAGGTTCTTAGTCAAGGTTCTCTCTGCAGAGGAATTTCTTAGTTCATGACAGTGAATAAATGCTTTATCAGTTCTGTTAGCTTTAGTCTGTTCTTTAGCTCTACTGAAGTGACCCTGGACACAAAAAGAATGTAGGCACAAACACGCTTTTTCTCTGGATGTTATTTTTCTGAAAATACATGATGATGAACATGTAGTTATAATGCATCATATATATGTATTTTTAGTGAACAAAATGATATTTGGCTGAATTTCAACAAACTACAATTCACTAACAATTTTTTTAAATTGCTGCCCTCTGATCCGGCAGAAGTTTACTCTCTTAATTAATTAGAAAACACTTTTCTGTATAATGTTATGTTCAAATTATTTGTGTATATATGTCACAAGCTCCTTTGCCCCAAGATTAGGTTCCTGGTAAGTGTAACTGCTTGCTGCTCTCCCCTCTTTCTCTGGTTCTGCCCACAGATGGAAGTGTTCCATTTTGGTGGTGACTTAGTATGAAGGACAGTCTGTCTTGCTCAATTTTGTGGTATGAAGAAATAGATCATATGAGTGGTTTATCTAGTTTTCAGCTAAGAAAGTAATTATGCATTTAAAAACTTAGATGTTAAAAGTATTCTTGGCCTAATGGAAATATTATTTCTATGTCCAAAACTTTTCACCACTAATCTTTTCACCCTCTGGGGTACAGCACAACATGTACGTCTGTTCTTGCCGTGCATCATTTCCAGACTTCCCAGATGTGGTAGGAAGCTTGCCATTGTTTCATCACTTGAATTTAGGTGACTGCTGTGGAGAACTTGGGTAAACTTTGGGGTTTTTTGAGCCTCCATCTTTGGGATTGCTAAATTTTGTGGTGTAACTTAGGAAGAGCAGCCCCTATGGTGTTTCAGGAAGCGTATCCTCTAGCCAGTACAGTCTGTCAGAGCTTCTTGCTGCTGATTTCATAGACCAGAAAAAGCTTCTGCTGATGAATACACATAATGAGGATGGAGTCTGGATTTAATCTTGAAATTTTCAAGTCTTGCTCATCATAAATTATGCTTCTTGTCATGTAAATTTAGAAAGCCTTCAGTAAATGTGGTTAAGATTCTTAATGTGCAATGACCATTTCCCCACTCAAACATGAAGACATAAGTTGTTCTCCTATAAGCACTTCTTGTGTATAGCACTTGGGCAAACTCAGTATTGTATATATCTGCTAGTGGTTGCTTATGTAAGAAATCAGTGTGTATTACAGAGGGATAAAGTGCTCCAGCTTGCACACCTGGTACTTCCTTAGCAGGAGAAAAGAAAGGTCTGTTTGGATTTTTTAATGATGTTAGGAAACTGATATCCTTAAGCATAAGGATTTCTGACTTTTTTTCCTGTGATCTCAACCAAATTTGACGTGTGCTCATATACCATTTACATTGGCATTCTTGAAAGCAATAATGATCTGATTATGCATTATGTGGAAAAAGTATTTCTTTTTTTAGTCTAGAACTTACTGCAGTTAATTTTTAATTAGGGTTATTTTGTGTCTTTCTATCATATATTCCCTAAAGCATTTCTTCTGGAACCAGAGCTGGGCTTTTCCCTGCCTGTGCACTTTCTGGACACTCTTAGCTTTGTGAATATGAATGCCTTTAAAGTCCTTCCTTGTTATTTTCCCTCAGCTCTTTGCACCTCAGTAATGCTTTGAGTTTTGTCTTTTAATCCAATTTTGTACGCTGGAAACTTTCACTGGGCTGATGCAGGAGTCTCTTGATTGTTTGGCTGCAGTCTTTATAGGCATCAGTTATGTGTGAGACAAGTTCTGGTTGCTTCTGATGCACATTGTCATGTTCATCCCTGCTCACTGTCCTTTAGAGAGGTACCTAAAGTCTTCAACTCTTCCTGTCCAACCACCATTGTCTTGGGTTTTTGTGTCTTTTCCTACTTGCACATAGGTCTAATTTCTAACAAGGTTATAAACCTGTGATGTATTCCTTTATATCTGACTCTTTCTGAGAAACTCTGCTTATACCAACAAGATCATACTTGTAAAACATTTTCTGGACGTAACAAGCAGTAGTGAGAACTTTTTGCTAATCCATCTGCATCTTTGCAAAAACTTAATGGGGTAATTACTTGCTCTTTGCATTTGTTTTTTGTAATCATGAATTAACCTGACAGAATATCAAGGATAGGCCAAGGTTTTCAGTCCTTTACTAGCATCTTTACTTTTATTTAGGTATTATATTCCTAAATGACAGATTTCTGCTGAACTCAGACAAGGATGTAAGTGTATTCCCTGAGAGAATTTATCTTGTGTGAATATAATTGCTAGTCTGGAAGACAAAATAATAGTTGAGGGTTTTCTGAACTACTGTAACAAAATTGCATATAGTTTTAAGTTACTTATTCACCTGAATTGAAGTATTATCAAACCATGTATATGTTTGTAGACTTATTATATATTATAATTAATATATATTCAAGAAAATGAATCTGTTATGTTCCATATATTTGCCCATTTTAAGCTTACAGCACTGTTTTATAATCTAAGATTTCTTAGTATTCTCTTAAAATATAAATCTTCAAAGTTTTTTTCAAATAAATTACATCAGCCTACTGGGCTCTTTGTCTCCTGTTTTGTTTAACATGCTCAAGAATTTGAGCAGATTAGTGATGCGTGGTTTTGCTTTGCAGCAGCTGTGCTCACTTGCCTTTATCGTGTAACATCCATTGTGGGAGTCTGTTTGTTTCTATTTTTAGTTGTCATTTGAACATGCTTTTCTAATAACAAAGTCTGTCTCATGGGTTGCCAGATTAGAAATTATCAGTAGCTAATGTGTCTTGATCTGAGTAATTTTTTTATTACACAGTGTCAGTGTAACATGCCACTAGTACTGTGGAAACAAAAGCAATTTTTCTGTAGAAAATATAATGTAAAACAGGAAAGAGAAAAACATACATGGATTTACTGAAGACAGTGTATTGAACTGACACTTAAAGAGTGCTGACACAGTGCTCTGTTTAAGTAAGTCTGCTACTAACTAGTGACTTTCATCTTGACTCAGTGCTGCAACACAGTGGATGCTTGAAGGGCAATTTCTTACTGCAAGTGACATTAACAGCCACTTTTTTAAAAAGTTTGATAGTGACAAAACACCTTACCCTACTATAGTATTACCAATGGGGCTTCCTGGAAAACAACAACGAAAAACCCCAAAACGAAGACTTAACCAATAAAAGCAGAGAAACAAGAACAAGTCAGCAACACATGTAGGTTTTCTGTTGTGGAATTTTTTCTTTTTTTTGCCTCCTTGAGCTATACTGGTAAGAGGTGTCTGGAAAGTTGAAGATATATGTATGGCTGGAAATCTATATAGAATAATCCAGGTGTCAAATTAATTAATCTGGATTTGTGAAGAGCTTCATTGGTTAAGTGTTAGTGATAGTATGCATGAGGTAACAAGTAATTTGTGATTCCTGGTTGTTCATTCGGTGTGTGGTGAAAGGGGAAGTTTGTGAATTGCATTTACTGTGAGACTAAGACTCAGCTGGCTTGTGTTCAGCGTTGTCTCAGGCTTTTCTAGCCTTTATGCATACTGTTTCTTTAATGGTGGTTGAAAGATACTTAGGATTTAATACTGTCAGATTATGTTTCAAAAATTGGCATCACTTCTATCTTGATGGCATTTTGGGAATGGGGTGGGGCAAACTTTTTTGTACCTATTTTAATGAAAATATGCAGTAGGCAAATGTTCCTTTTTTTACTGATAGAATTACCATTTATAATTCAAGTATTTTACAGAAGGAATATACTTCAAATTTAATCTTTGAATGCTGTATTACATGAGGAGTGCTTGCCTGCTGTTGCATAACTTGCAAGAACTGTATCTTCCTTCAGCTTCTGTGACCAAGTATCTGTATTGTTGCTCTGCATCTGAATATTTAACCAACAGATACATTTCTTTTGCCTTAAGAGCTCTTCCTGCTTTTTGGCATCTAGGAAACGAATCATTGCTTGTGATTCTGGAAAACTCAGTGTATTTCTTTAGAAACCTGGAAGAATGTTTATAATCTACACATTTCAGTTTGTGTTGTATGTGAAAGATGAAATGTATCAATGGAGTCATAGCTTGCTGTTTGCTGAGAGTTTTGTTTCACAGAGCTTTAGTTCAGCTCTTACACCAGGTTATGCTGGCAAATGGGATCCAACCAATGAACAATTAAGTTGAGCCTGCAAATACAGAGCTAGCTTTATTAGCAAACATCTAGGAGTTAGATAATCCTTGAAAGTATCTTGGACAAGGCTTTTACCACAGCAGTTACGTATGAGAGGGGCAAAACAGGTATTTGTGAATAAAAGTTAATGTTTCACAGTTCTGTGTGAACCTTTATAAACAACTTTGAATTCTTTTTTACCCTTTTTTATCTTGGTGTAGATTAAATACCTTTATTAAGATTTGTTGTATTACATCACTTACAAACTAAATCAATTTGATGATAATCAAAGATCTTTTCTATATTGTAAATAATACTCTAACTCTTTAAGGTGGTAAAAAGGTAAGAATTAATAACTGAATGGTATTATTTGAAAACTAATTCATTATATCCAAACTACTGTCTTTGCAAAATTTTGCCTGGGGATAAATGTATTGCAGAGATATAAATCAAGGCAGTTTCATAATGAAGATATTAATGCAACATTGTAGGGTTGTTATTATAGGACAGGCAGGTCTCAATGCTTGTGTTGCAGTATTTGCACTGTATTTCAGGGTCAGGACTTTTAAATATGCATTAAAAATACAGTATTTGTACATAAAATCAACTTTTAGCAGAACTTTCACGATGGCGAAAATAAAGAAAATCTAAATGCTTCTCTCTTTCATCTTTTGTTGCTGGTGAAATAGGCCATCCTTGATTAATGATGGGTATGATATTGTAAAGGGCTTTGCAGAAATCCCATCTGTTCATCATCAGCTGGGAAGTTAAACTTTTTCATGTATCTTAAAAAAAAAAAGAGTGTATATATATATATATATCTCAGAGAAGCAGTGGAAGGAGGAAACAGCTGGCAAAGGTCAGGCTGAACTAGCAACTGAATTTTAACAATTTATGGGGGGGGAAGGATTAGTTCTATTTGCATGCTTTTTGGACTGGCCTGCTTATTTTTTTTTACTCTCTCGTAGTTTTAGAAAATAATGGTTTTCTTCCCCTTTTGATTTTTCATTGTGACTTTGTGAGGACGTAAAGAATAAGGAATTTAATTTCTGCGCTTGCATGAAGCAGTAGTGTTAACAATTCATATTTTCTGAAATGTTGCTAGCTAGGAGCCAGGCATGGGAGCATTGGGCTTACAGCAAATAAAATAAAGAAAGCCACCTGAGTGAGATTTGTCTTGGTTTAGTCTTGACAGTGTTTTTCATGCCAAATGTCGATCTCATTTCTGCTTGCCAGACTTATCCTGATACATCACATTCTTTCTCTGGTTTATCAAGCAAGAGAACTTTCTTTTGCATGATAGCTGAAAATGTTTCTTCCTCCTCTGTAGTGCTCTTGTAACCTTCTTAGTATTTATTATATTGTTTGTTTGTTGAAGGTGCAGTTTTGTTTTGTGCAGATTTGTTTGTCTGCTTGGTATACGCTTCAGCAATGGAAAGGTTTTGTCAAGTTCTTTAAGTTAATGTCAGTTATATACCAAGATCACCCAAACTGAGCATAAGTATGTAAGAAAAAGGGTCCAGACAAGTCTTAGCTTTGGTTTTGTGTGATGATTGTAAGCAGACACCTTGGTGATTTAGATTAAGTGATTTAGTCTGCATTGAAACAAAAATTAACGACTTACACATTGTGAGATGTTTCCTTTTAAAGAATTTGATTGATAAAGTTATGGCTTTCCTGTGTAGTACTGAGTAAGCCACTCTTGTTTAAAAAAAAAAAGCTGTCTGGGCAGTAATTCATTAACATTAATGCAAACTAAATTAAGGAAGAGAATTAAAATACCTGAGAAGGAAGAGGCAACTTTTGTAAATTCTGGTGGGTTAAGCTTTCAGCCTCCAACATTTGGCATTAGTGTTTTTGGTGGGGCATGGTATGTTGTTGTGGTTTTTAGATGATTTTTTAAAAAATTAAACATTTATTATAATTTCAAGTGTTATGATGGACTCAAGTTGGGCTTCACTGTGGCTGGATGTGTGGCAAGATAAAGGGTAATAATAAAAACAAAAGGACCTAATACTAGCAAACAAGGAAGGCCTTGTTGAATATGCAGCCTTGGCTACAGTGACCAGGACATTGTGGAACTCAGTATCTTACATGAAGGAAGAGGGGCAGCAATTAAGATTGCAACCCTGGACTTCCAGAGAGCAAACTTTAGCCTATTCAGGGACTTTTTTGGACAAAAGCATTGGAATGTGCCTTCAGGGAGGAAGTATCCAAGACAGATGGTCAATATTCAAGGATTTTTTGCGGGGAGGAGGGGGCTCAAAAATGATGCATCCTAATGAGCAAGAAATTGAGCAAAGTGGGTAAGAGACCTGAATGGATGAACACAGAACTCCTGTCAATACCCAAGCACAAGTGAGAGATACACAGGAGAAGGAAGCAGGGACAGAACACTTAAAACATAAATAGAAATGCTGTCAGAGTATGCAGAAATGCAACAAAGAAGGCTGAGGCCCATCTGGAAGTAAAAACCTGGCCAAGGATATCAAGTACAGGAAGCAAATACATCAATCTCAAATAGGAAATTAAGGAAAATGTGGGCCTGTTTTTAAATGGAGTGGGGACTCTGGTAACAGAGAATGCAAAAGGCAGAATTACTGGATGCCTTCTGTCCATCAGTCTTCACTGACAAGACCAGCCCTTAGGAATCTCTGACCTGGGAGACCAGGAAAAAGGAATGGTGGAAGGAAGACTTTAGCTTTGTCAGGGAGATTGGGTTAGAGATCACCTAGGCAAACCTGACATCCCCAAGTCCATGGGCCATGATGGGATGCACCCATGAGGGCTGAGAGAGATGGCAGACATCATAGCTATGGCCATAGGTAGGCCACTCATGGTCATCTTTGAAAGGTCATGGCAGTCAGAAGTGGTGCTTGAGGACTAGAGGAAATGTCACCCCAGCCTTCAAAAAGGAGAACTCAGGCAACTACCTGCTTCACCTCAATCTTTGGAAATGTAATGGAGCTCCTTGTTCTGGAGGCCATCTTTAAGTACATAGAAGACCAGAAAGTGACCAGGAATAGTCAGCATGGATTCACTAAAGGTAAATCGTGCTCGACCAACCCAGTTGTCTTCTACAGTGACAAAACTACCTGGAGGGATGAGGGGAGAGAGTGAATGTTTTCTACCTGGAGTTCACTACTTCGACACTGTCTCTCACAACATCCTCATAGCAGACTTGGGAGTGCAGACTGAGAGAGTGGACAGTGAGGTGGTTTGAGAACTGGCTGAATGGCAGAAGACTTGACCAGGTCTTATATTGTTCATTCATTCATCAATGAGTTGGATGAAGGAGTAGATGCCTCCTCAGCAAGTTCACTGATGACACAAAATTGGGAAGAGTGACTGATTCCCCAGAGTGCTGTGAGAAGGATCCTGACAGGCTGGAGGATGGGCAGAGAGGAACTATCTGAAGTGCAAAGGCAAATGCATGCTCTGGTACCAGTAGAGGCTGGGGGCTGACCTGCTGGAAAGCAGCTCTGTGGAGAAGGACCTGTGAGTCCTGGTGGACAACAAGCCATCCATGGGCCAGTAGCATGTCCTTGTGGCAGGAAGGCCAGTGGTGTCCTGGGGTGCATTTGGAAGGGCATTGCCAGTAGGTCAGGGAGGTGACCCTGCCCGTCTGCCCAGCCCTGGTGAGGCACATCTGCAGTGCTGTGTCCAGTTCTGGGCCCCTCAGGACAAGAGAGATGTGGAGCTCCTGGAGCAGGTTTGAGCAGAGGGTAACAAAGGTAATTAAGGGACTGCTAATCAGAGATCATTAGGAAGACCCTGCTTGAGCAGAGAGGTTGACTCCACCAGTGGTCCCTTCCAACCTTAGCCATTCTGGCATTCTGTAATGCTTTACAACTGGTTATAACCTTAACAGAAAACACTTAGCCACTTAAATGGCAGCATCTGTATCTAGTATTTTGATCTCTGTTGTCAAGTCCTGCTTCTACATTCCGTGTAGACACTCTTTTATGTCCAAAACCAGAAATGGATGTCCTTATGCATAGGCATCAAATGGGGTTTATTAGAAAAAACAGGTTGTGCAGGAGTGATTGCACTGATTCTTCAAAGAAATGAAATTCATATGTAAGCAGTACTGAAGGCAACAACTTCAGTTTTATCTCAGGCAAGGGTTTCCTGGTCATACTTCTTATCAGACTCTGTTGAATTCCAAGCCTGAACTCCAACACCAGTGAAGGCTCTCTTTTGATCTTCTGGTAGGAATCCTAAAGACAACATAGACAATACAGTATTCTCTCTTGGTCTGGCAAAAGGACTTCTACTGCATGTAATGAGACTGTGTAAGTACTGTATTAGAAATACTGACTTGAAGACAGCCTGAGCAGTTATGTTTCTGTTCTACATAGGAGGCTTAGAATGTCACTATTAATGAATGCTCTTGTTAACTTGGATCAGTTTGAGAAAAACAGCATCTGTGTAGGACAAAACCCCATTGTTTGTTCTAACCACAAATCCATTGGCTACAGCAGTTACTAGGCATCTTGAATAACATCACCAAGGAGTTAGGCATTGCTTTGGATATAGGGGCTGGCTTGGGCTCCACATGTCAGAAAACAATGCAGTAGTCTTCTAAGCTCTCAGCTGAAACTCTGCAGTCTCACCTCTGTGAGGAAGTGCTGCTCAGCTGTCCTTTATAACATAGGGTTCATGACATTCTCAGAGGAGAGTTATTTACCCAGCAGAACTGTGGCTCCCAGGGATGGTTGTTACAAATCCCATAACTTTTTTCCCCATTTTTCCGTTTTTGAAGACCAAACTAGTTACAGACCCTCAGCTGAGAATGAAGGGAGGCCTACAGCATCCCACTCTGTATGCCTTCGTTTGAGCAAAGGATGATGTAGTCCTGATAGCCACTATTTTTAGGTTAGTAATTGATTCTACATGGAGTGTGTGTCTTCACAGTCTGATCTGCACTAGCTATGGCTGCTTGAAGGCATGTTATTAGTAGGTGTGTTACGTGACTTGAAAGTGTATTATTACTTTCTAGGTGGTAGGATTCTTCAGCTGTGGGGCCCCAAAGCAACTTGCAGTTTCATTGCATGTAGCTAAGAGCTACCCAATCTGCTGCCTTATTAATTGCTGGAAGAGTGAAGCCAGTTTGGTAGTGAAGAAATGATTCCTTCTGCTGATGGTGGCTAAACAACTATGGGCTTTTTGATAGGGAGAGGAGGGAATTGTTATTGAAAGTTGTGCAGTGAGAAGCTGAGGTCAAAGGAAGGAATCTAACCATGAGTCAGGATTAGCCATGGGGGAATCCTGAGCTTGAAGAAATCTTCTTGTTTAGTAGGAAGGGGAAATGGTTTTGTTGTTAAGTGAGGGGATGTGGCTATGGGACATTTGTCAGAGATGTCCAATAGTGCAGGCAAAGAGAAAGTGGATGGGCAAAGTAATGCGACTCTGGGACACAAACCTGATTTGGTGGGAAAACAGTCTGAAAAAGGGGAAGAGGAGCAGTGCTTGCTCTTTGGCTAGAGGGATATGGTGAAGAAGGAAATGATTTCTGGGAACAGAAGGGGAAATTCAGCTGGGTTTAGGTTCTACTTCATGTACCTTGTGTGGAATGCCAGTTGTAGGAAATGGAATAAAGTTTGAATGCATCACTGCTTCTCTGACCTGTCTGGAAAGCTCTGTGTTAACAAATTTGAGCTGCAACTCATTTTGATCAGGGCTTTTCCCTGTTACTCCCTATTTTCTGAGCTGTCCATGATACTTTTCTTGCCATGTCAAAAAGAAAGTTATATAATCCCTGCAGTCCTTCTTTCTTAGGAGTTTATTGAGCTGACAAGACAATGAGGCTGCTACATGCTTAGAAAATCAGGTGCTTACTTTGTAAGGTAGTAGGTTTCCCAAACTGTACTTTGAGAACTTGGAGTGCAGTTGAATTTGTCTTCAGTTTTGTTACAAATGGTTTCTAAGTCTAATTTATTAATTCTTACATTGTTCTGTCTTTTCTATCTCTTTCCAAAACAGGATGATACCCCTTTCATCTCAGACACTAATGATGAATCTTCATCATGGCCAAACACAGGAATATGTGATTAAGCCCAAATATTATCCAGTAAAAAAAGTGATTTCAGGAGAACAGTCTACTGAGGGCTCATTACCACTGAGACTGGGCCAGAACCAACCTGCATCAGCTTTGCGATGTGAGTACAACTACAAAAAGCATACACCCCTCTCTCCCCTCACAAAGCTCCCACTCCCCTTTTCTTAAGATCTTGAAATTTTCTGCAGTAACACTTGAAGACAGAGAAAGGTTAAAATAACTATACATGGGAATACGTAGATTAGCAAATGCTCCAATAGTCTGCATTTTGTCGAGAAACAAAACAGATTTCCTGGATGAAAAATAAAAAATTGAACCTGCTTCACTGTTGAAAATTCATCATGTCTATTTCTTGATAATAGTTTTTTTCTTCAGAAAAGGGTGCTTTGTGAATGCTTTGCTAGAATAGGCACATCTATGAGTGTAGTCAGTGTCAGTATGATGGATACCTTTTTGGAAAGCTGGAGTTCAGGACTGGTCTCATTGGTGACTGTTTTTCTCTGTATTTAATTTATTACGTGCTTATGAACTTCTGCACAGTATGGAGGCAGCCTGAGAGTTTCTGCTTCATATTTATAAAAAAAAGATTGTGTAGGTGCCCAGCTTGTGGCCTTGGCTCATGCCCCATTGTGTGCAGAGCTTGAGGACAAGTTTTGGCTTGGAAGATGAAGAGCTTGATGAATTATGGGTTAGGTATTACAGAATGTCTGCTGGCTTGATTTGGAGAAAAGTTCCTGCAGCTGAATAATGGACTAGTTAACACTGAGACCTTAAGGTACTTGCAGTCTCCTGACAGACTTCCTTTGCTGTAGCACAAAGAATTATGTTCTGCTGAGGTTTTAGGGAAGAGCCTTTCCTTCTAAATCTTTAACTAGAATTCCTTTGTGTATCATTGCATTTCTGCATTGCATATCTTTATGGTCTGTCCATTTACACTTAAATATAACTCCCTGCTTCCTTTTCCTCAAGTGTGTGGAATGTAAATGAGACTGTTTGCTCTAATGGGAAGAACTGTTGGCAGCTGGAGGTTTTTCAATTAACATTTTCAGAGTGGTAAAGTATACTTCTTGAAAAGCACTATCTCCTTTCTTAAAAGTTTCAGAAAAATTTGGTTTTTTTAAATCATGCTGTCAATGTCAAGCAGTAGTCTCTTGTAAATAAGATAATACTGCTTTTTTTTTCCAGTCAGCAGTTGTTTTCCTTCAAATAAAATATTAATGGCCACCAGGACTGGATTGTGTCCACCTCTTATGACTCTTACTAGTCAAAGAGTATACAAATTCCAGGTTGTATAGTTCTCCAGTATTTGGAGTGACTGTGCCAGGTTGGGTTCTGACAAAAAAAAAATAAAAAAAATCTTTCCTTTTGCCCCCATTTTTCAGGCTGTTTAAGTCATTTCTACCTTTGATACATTCAGTGTTACTCACAAGTATGAAGCTGCCACTAAATCGATGGGTTCTGTGAGTTGTTTTTTTCTTCTATGGTAGCATAAGGAGATGCAGCTGTAAGACAAAGGAGCCAGTGCTTCTGGCTCTTTCTAGCTTATTTGAGCCCCACTGTTAATTACAGTGCTCTGAGGGACAGGACTAGAAGAAGGAAAACCAGGAGCTGAAGACAGGAGTGTTTTTCATCAAATTCTAAGAAGCCCCTTAAGTGACCAGTGCATTAGTAAAACATTCTACCCTTATTGAAAAGCTTGCCAGAGGACAAGTAGAAAAAGAGTTTCTATGGCCTCATAAGGTCAGCCATGACTTCTTAACTCAGAGGTAAAATGCAAGCTATTTGGATGGTGGCAAAATTTCTGATTCTGAGCTCTCTGTCAGCCTAAAAACCACTCCCATTACCTGTTTTGCCTGTTTTCTACGTCTGTGAGGTGGGAGTTGGTGACAGCAACTTCTGATGAAGCAGCTTAGATACCTGCTAGTACAGAGTGCAGTTGGAGCTGTATGTTGTGAGAGTCTAGGATTATGTATTGCTAGCCTGAACAGGAGACCTACAGCTTGGCCACCATATCTCTTTGGGTTTTCTGGTTTCTGGACGTGCTGGAATAGACAGCTTGTTTTCATAAAAATTGAGTTCTAAATTTCAGCTGTCATTATTTTAATATTAGGGATGTTTGAATTAACTACAGTGAGGTAAGATTAGGATGTGAAACTTCATGTCAGGTGTTCTGTGATAACCACGAATATGCAGTTCTGAGTCCTGTCTCCACCAGAGATGGACTCTGTGAATTAGTTCATGCTTATGGTTGATGTTCATTGTCTAGCTAATTTATGAGAGTGGCTGATAACCTTAAGGTGTTTTGTCATTCCTCTTAAATGTATAATCTTTTTTAATGGGACAGCCTCTTATTTTATTGAGCAAAGGAATTGGTAATGGCCATGTGGAGGTACTTGAAGAGGGGGAAAATGTAATAATTTTATTAAGAAGCAGAAGCCATAAAGTTAGTACTGAATGCTTCACAACTCTTTTTTTTTTATGGTAGCACTAAATAATTTTTTTTGAGAGATGAGAAGAAATAGTAGCCAGGTAATATTTGGTAGCATTGCCCAAGAGTTCATAGCTATCAATTAACATGGAGTGCAAAGCTACTCATTCTGTCGGGTTTTTATGAGCATTTCTAAAATTCTGTTTGCAACCTGTTAGTCCATAAAATGGTAGGAAGATTGTTTTAGTAATTCAGGTACATCTACCTCAGACATTTCCCACTACTCCTTTAATGGCACTGTTAAATAGTAACCACTAGTCACCTGAGAATGAATCCCCTCAATATCAGTGCTTATCTCCCTAGATTTATAAATTCAGTGCTGAAGAAAATTAGTTAAAGGAATTCTGTCCTGTTTCTATTGGTTTAAAATGTATATGATAAGAAATAAATTCTAAACATAGTGTTTCTGGAATTCCTTTCAACACAGTTATTGTGAGAACTGCTTATTACAGCAGTAAGAGGCTAGGAAGTTCTCAGTTTCACTCTATCCGCCTCTGGTTGCTGTATGGTTCTTCAGAAAATGCATTTAAATCCGCACTTCATCTTCCAGCCTGAGATGTCTGAGGGATAGTGTTTAGTGGTGTTGTACATTTTGCCCACTGAGCTGAAAATAGTGAAATTTCTGCTTCTGAAATCAGTTGTCTGGTGTTGCCTGCATGTGTAGGACAATTTTGTACACCCTTCCACCAGTCTACAGTTCCTCATAAGTACAGTGATGATGCCACTACTTCCCTGCTTTAGAGGCATGATGAGAAAATGTATTAATTAGTGACTGAGGCGACCACAGAATGCACTGAAAGCAGAAGAAAAACTCAAGAGTACTTTACCTACAACTGGAATGGTATTAGGTGAAGTAAATAAGGCATGTGTTTGTATAATGAAGTTATCCCAAGGAAGAAGGCAGGGTAAGAAAGAAAATGAGACTTATCTCTATTCAGGAAGACAATGTGAGAAGTATGTGAATTTTGCAATTGAAGTTATATGTTAAGATGATAAAATTAAGTACTATAGAAAACTACTTTCTTTAGGTAGATTGGGTTGTTTTGGTCTTCACCAAAATTCTCCTTAAAATTAATGAAGGAGAACTTGTCTCTGTTTTAGGTAGTAACTGAAAACATGTCTTGAATTTAAGTAGTAATACATAAGGTTTAGTGAATTTGGGCTTGCAGCAACCCACTGTGGCTTAGTTGTATGTGTTGTGGGTGGAAGTTGGACAAATATGCCTGTGTGGCTTTTGGACTCTTAGGATCTGCGCATGGTTCTGTGGACAACTCTTAAATTCTTGTGTAAGGATAAAGCTGAAACAATATGAAAGTCATGCAATTCCTCTAACTGTGGATATGTTATATTGCATCATACTTTACATAAGTTTATACACATGAAATAAGCTTAATGTGGAAGAAAGTGTCCCAGCACTCAGAGTTGTGATGTGCAGAATACTCTGTTCCAAATTTGGCATAACAAGAGCTTTCCTATACTGGCATCACAATACACTGGTAACTTAGTGCAGCTTTTCTGTAAGCTTATACGTAATTACATATGCTGGCTTCACTGGTGACTTCATAGGTTGATTTGAGCAAATCCCAGGTGTCACTTTGAAATTCCAGTTTAAACTATTTTTGTGGAATTGCACCATTCTGACTTCATTAAATGACACTTACTTCATAATAATAGTATTTCCCCACCAGGAAGTATGGGTAAACAGCTGCAAAAGGCATAAATGTTTTACTGCTTAAAAAAGTGCACACAGAGATATGACATGTGTTGCATATAAATGCATCTGTATGATATGATCTTCTACCCAAGTTCAGATTTTGGAGGAAGCTCTCCCTCAGGTCTTCACTGGGTCAGATACTCTTTCCACCAGTCTTGAAACTGCTTTGTGGAACTGCCCTTCATGAACAGCAAAATAATTCTCTCACTGGCTTGTCTTAACTAGATCATTGCATTGTGATCCTTGTAACTTCTGCCTATCAATGTATTTATGGATATTAAACAGTGGTAATGTTCCCAACTGGAAGTTTTGGGGAATTTGGAGATAAGGGAGGATCTTAAGGCTACACTCTAAATAAGGTATACCCAGCAGAATGAGGTGAGTGAAGCCTAAATGAACTCTTAGAAGATCAACAATAAGAAATAGCAGCACAATTACAACATAGTCTATTTGGAGGGAATGTGGAGTCAAATTTGCTTCAGTCATTCATGGCAACTGAAATTAATGGATTGCTCCTAAAATTGTACAGAGTCAATTGCAAGGGAATGGGGTAAGTGTATAAATGTTGGGGATTTTTTTGTTTTGATCTCAAATGCACGTGTGTTCAAAGCCTGTGCTCTCATTCCAGAGGCAGAAGGGATTTTTCAGGGACAAGCTAAAAAGCTTAAGAAAAAATTCTGCTGCTGTCAGCATCAGGGTCAAACAGCACTGGGGCTTTTTCTAAGAACAGTTTTAGTGTGAAGCATCCTTTTCCTCTTCTCCCATTTAAGAGCATTATTCTGCCTGCTATTGAACAGCATGGCAATTCATAACAGCCATTTAAAGTTTACTTTTGATTCCAGCAGGACTTGGAAACAACAGGCTGAACTCTAGGTATAAATTAGATTATCTAGATTCACATTAATGCAGCTAGTTCTAGCAAACCAAGCAGCACATTTACTTTGCTTTTGCCTCAAAAAATAGAGTGACAAATTCTGAAAAAAATAACTAACAAATGAATGCAGTTTATTTAGCAATTACAAAAGACTATGGAGTTCTTTGGAAACCTTGGAGACAGAATAGTTCTGTATAAATACAAACTATTTCACCCAATATACTGTTGCTGTGGGCATTCTAACAATACCCTTGCTAAGCTGTCTTCGTGATTGTTTGTGTGTCCATGAAGGGCTCACAATTGAAGAGGCCAGAAAATCAGCAACCCCCAAAACATACTGATTTTTCTTTTTGGAATCTGAGAAGATTTTATGGCCCTGAGCTCACCAGAAAATAAATGTCTGCCTGACAGGCAAAGGCTGCTGGTGCTTTTATAGAAACTATTTTAAATGCCACATTCACCCAAAAATGAATTCTCATCCCCATGCTTTAAAATACAGAGACAGAGACTGATATACAGCAGAATGAGGAAGAATGTTGGAAAAACAGATTGGTGTTCTGGCAAAAAGAATTAAAATCAGTTCAAAGCGTGAAATTGCTGGGGGAAAACACAGACTGAGACAAATGCATCTCAACTTCTGCGATGAAAGAGTATTGGCTCCAAAACCAAAGAATTGCTCAAGAAGAAAAGAAGAGGCTTTCCAGAAAATTCTGTAGGGGAAAGCCTTTATGATGTTTAAAAAATGTTGATTTGGGTGGATATAGAGACCTCTTGAACCCACACAATTAAACATTAAGAGTCCATTAGCCTGGCTATCTCCAGAGTTGCTGTGATACAAGTCTTTGATATCAAGAACTGATTCTGATTGTTGCAAGTAGCTGAGTCTGGTTTTCTTCATAGGAGATGTGAAAGTGCTCTTCTGTCAGTGCCATTGCCTAGGCCAGAAGGAATGAACAAATGTTGACAAAAGAATTACTGCAAGAAGGTTCATACCCTGTGAAACCAAGATTTCAGAATCAGTGACATCCTTATGTCTGTTGTCATTTTTTCCCTCTTCAGAAAATTAGGGGAAAAAAAAGAGATCTTGGCTTCATGTACTGCTGAGAGAGAAGGTTTTTAATGGTGATTCAGCATGCAGAGGCGGCTGTATTCATTTATAACTTAATTCCATGATGTCCTGTCCTTTGTCACTGTTTACAGTTTGTTGACTTCCTTAGTGCTTTTTGGTTGTTTCAGGAAATGAAATGTCAAGTGGATATACTTTAGTAAGGTAATACTAATTTAATTTTTATTCCCTATTCTTCCTAGAAATGATCAACATTGACTCTTGCAATTTAGATTTTTTTCTCATTTAAGGGAGTTGCATATTTTGGGAGGGGGGAACTCTATCTCAAGAACTTATTTTCTTGAGAAGTAATACTCTTTCAACTTGAGACTTGTAATACTATTGTCTAATATTTGTACTATCAGTGTGAAAGAAGCCTAAATAATAACTTTAGGGAAAAGGCATAATTGCAGATGAGTACATAATTTCAGGTGGAATGAGTCTCATTCCCAGTGTATAAAGACCAAATTCAGACCTTCTTGTGAAAGAGTCCTGTTGATAAAGTGGACAGTGGCATTGTATTTAGCTGGTAATACTAAAGCTCCTGTATGGCTGTAACTTTGTGTGTAAAGATGTTGACTTCATTATCAGAGTGTACATTGCAGCAGCTTCCATCAGTGGAAAATTGCTTGTGGTGGGCTGTAAAGTTACTGCTGCTTCATTACAGCTTAGGTGAGGACTATGTAGAATAACTCTGTGCCTTAGATATATATCTGTGTCTAAATGTGGCTTTTAGACCTTTGTTACCATATCACTCAAGTGAAAGCCTTTTGGGTCCAGATATGCCTAGGTACCTAAAAACTGCATAATTTGAATGGAAGCTTAAAAAGGCTTGTTCATCTGAATGCTGTGTGTAGAGCTGGAGTAGTATCCAGCCCCAAACCTGAAGCACTGATGTGAACTCAAGCATGAGACTTTTGAAGAGCTGTATGAAGTTCTGTTTTAGGACAAGTACGTCACTCTGGGAAAGACAGGCCATCTGGGTGCTAATATTTTGAGTAATTCATATTTGAAATTGCAGCTGAAGCACTTGACTGCCTGCCTATCCTTAGAAGTACAGTCAGCTGAACTCTCCTGCAGGATTAAGCTCCCCGAGGACTGCTGTAGCAGTCACAGTGGTGTCTGGAATCCAGCTGTAGTGAAGTCACATAGTTCTTCAAAGAAAACGTCTGAGCCCTAAACTAAGCAGTCTTGAACTAAGGATTTCAGCTAAGCAGTTTTAGGTCATCAGCATTTACTTTTGAAAGGGTTGGGCACACTTCTGTTCAATGTGCTGCTTGCTCTGTGCAATTAATTTCTCTCATCCCTTGGAAAAGAGACCAAGGGCTACTCAAGGCTAAAATTTAATTCTTTATCATCATAACCATTTGTGTTTCTAGTTTAAATGTAGTGTATTTAAACCAAATAAATGCAGTACAGATTACAAGAATTATTGCCCAATAAGTTTATTGAAATGAGATGAGGCCATTCCATCTCACATAAAACGACACTGCATTCTCTAATTTATTTGGGTTGGTACCTTTTTCTGGATCACTCTCAACTATGTGAAGGGAAATGATAGTTATGTTTCTCATTACCAGGGAGAATGGCTGTAGTTTAAGATAGGATGTTCGTTGTCTGAGTATTGCATATGAAGTATCTTTGTAGTGATAAAAAAGACAAGGAAGACAAAAGGTGATTCATAAAACCTGCTGGCAGAAATCTCAGATTTCAAATCTATTTGTGATTTGTACATAAGGGGGTTTCCACAGGACAAAATTGAATGTCATTTCTGTGAATTCCTCTCTTGCTCTAAAAAGGCTGTATCAGTGAGAGAATTTATCAGCAAAGGGCTTGTGTCATGTAAATACAGTTAGGTCTTTCTAAACAATCTCAGCACTTGTGTGCCTGCATGTGCTCCTTTGGTACTTTTAAGTGAAGCCATCTATAGAAAACACAAAAAACCCGTGTTGCAGATAGTAGAGACCTTTTTGCAATTTGTCAAAATTAACAGAGGAAACCTACTTGAATGAGACAAGTGTTGCTGTAGTAAATTACTTCAAACAGTACACTGTTCACACTCATCTCTGTTTTAAACTGAGGTTAAGATAATTGAAGAGTGGATTATTTGCCTCTCCTAGAATAGACTACTAAAAATTTTAGTGTGTTTTGGAGGGTGGTGGACGTGGTGATGAGGAACACAATGGAGTTCTCTGTTCTATTCTTTGACAGGGAGCAAGGAAGAGATTGTATCCCTGTAATAATCAGGAAGGAAGAAGACTTTCCCAGTTATTTTCTTTTCAGTTACCTTCTTCCTTCCTGGAAGCTTCCTACCTGATGCTTCCTGGAGGTTTTCTGGATGATTTCTTTTCCTGTTCGCAAAGCATGCTGAAGAAGCAAGCAGGGCTTAAAAGAGGGTAGAGGAACAAGGGTATTCTAGAAGCAGGAAGTCTGAGAGCTCAGTTCTGACTGCAGGGAGAAGATTGTGGTAGGACCTCCTGAGTGAGACAGAAGGAGGAAGTGATGTGAAGATGTAGTGACATGGCTAATCAGAAATAAGTATCTAGAGAAGTGTGTGTAATAGCAATAGTGGCAATAAGAATGGCAGCAAAAGTATCAGTGCACATCCCTCTTCAGTTGCTGTCATATTAGGTAGTTGGATCGTGTTTTGCTTTTTTGGAAGCCTTTTAGTTTGCATCAAGACAGTACCACTGAGTACTTAAAAAGTGATGAAATATCATAGATTAAGCTTTACTAACTAATGAAATACATAAAGCATCATATAAATGCAGCAAAAAAATGAAGTACAGAAATAACAAAAAGTAGGAGTGCTAAATTGATTACATTTCAATAATGTGTTCCTACAGCTGTCTAGACGTGTTAAATCAAGTACAGCTTGCCATGCTGTCATCTGGCTCAAAGTGTTTGACTGGGTGGATGTGCACACATACACCTCACCTCATGCTGAACTGGGGGTGTACTTTTTTAAGCATTAGAGAAGGCATTGGATCTGGGATGAAATAAGTCTGGATCATCTTATTTTTACTTTCATTGACATGTCTAATTTCTCCCAATGCTTGTGAAAAGGAACTGGCTGTGAGGTGTACTAGGGGACAGTAACCAAGGTTCTGGAAATAGCAAAGGTAGGCTTTGTATATTGAAGCCAAAAATCAAATTACTCAACAGCTTTGCTTTGCCTTTATTTAATCCATGTAGTTTTCAGACTTGTTTGTGCTTGTGACTGTTACAGAAAGAATAAGACTTATATTCTGCATGATTTTTGCATGGGTGAGCTTTGAATGCAGATTTTACTCCTGTGCACAGAGCAGAGTGTCAGGGTTGAGTTCAGTCCTGCTAAGGTTGTGCAAGGGATGTTCTGTATTTGTTTTAATGGGATGATATCTGTATCAACAGATCAGAAAGGGATTTGGGAGATGTGTGCCCCTTTGGCCTAGCCTGCAGATTGGTTCTGGGTATGAAGTAGCAGTTAGTGCACTGTTGGGAGACAAAAACAAATTAAAATCATAGAAGCGTTTTATGTAAAACTGCATTAAGTAATTCTGCTGCTCTCCCCACCATTGATCAAACCTCAGCTGCAGTATAGTGTGGTTTTGGACAGGGTTTGTGAGGAAAGATGAGGACCAAGTGACTGGTATCAAAAGCAAAACAAAAAAGATGGAGATCTGCCAAATATGGGCTGATAGACTGAATGTTTAGATGGTTTTGGTCTTGTCAGAATGAGCCTGAGGGAGATTGATGGAGTGGTCTTCAAGTACATTAGAAAATGATCCACAGAGAAATAATGTTTTGTTAAAGTTTGCTGTAGATAAAGCAGGGCAATAGTTTGCTTGAGTTGCTACAGGGGAGATGTGGGTTAGGTATTTGGAATCTTTATAATAAGAGAGGCTGAAGTGCTGGAATAAATTCTTTGGGGGGGCTGTGGAATCTGCATAATAGGAGGTGTTTGAGTATAGTTGGGACAAACATTTTGTTTAATGTTGCAGTTTTATCCTGGGAAAATTAAGATAGGGGAGATTAAGTGATTTCTCAGAATCTCTTTCAGCCCTTTCTGTAGCTTTTAAAGCCTGTATTTCTCTAAATGTGTAATCAAAAATTTAGGGAAGATCTGCCTGTTGTCTGTGTGTCAATTCTGTGTATTTATCTCTCCTTTTTGTTTTCTTTTTTTTTTCTTGGTTTTCTTTTTTTTCTTCTTCTTCTTTAGCTGCTAGCATTATAGATCTTTTAGATTATGTTATTTTTAAGTTGTATGACAGCTAAGTTCAACTTGTCCTGATCTTTGGGAACTAGGTTTTTGTTGGATGGTTGTATTTTTTTCTTTTGTTTTAAATTGATGACTAAGTGGTGACAAGACAGAACTTCCTCATATATTGTCAGAAGTGTAAAAAGGTCATTTGACAATAGTTATAAGAGCTTAAGTATCTTACTTGTGTGGTTGATTTTTTACAATGTCATCTTTCCTTTTAGCTGAACAAGCATATCTAGTGTGAGGAGTAAACCAGGTGGACTGGTGAAATAACTGGGAGACACCTTTTTTTAGGAAATAAGTAATTTCCTCCTGCTTCTTTCCTTTTTTTTTTTTTTTTTTTGTGTGTGTGTCAGCATTTATCTAAGAAAAAAGAGGGTGTTGGTCATTTAAGAATTTAAAATGTTGAATATATTAGCTGTTTAAAAGCTAATTTGGTTTGATTTTAGAAGATTTAATTTTAAATGCTCTCCTCATGCACCGCAGTTATAATTTGAAAATGTGAAATATCCAGAGATAATCTATTCTCATTGGGAAGAGAATGTCATTTCAAAATAGAATCTTCAGGTCTGATGACACGCAGTGTAGATGAACATATGAAAACATACTGGGATCAGTGCAGAAGTAGATTGCCATGAAAAGAGAGTAGTGCATATCATTTCTGGTGGTACTGATGGAATGTCTATAGTTCTGTTTCCTTAGGAGATTTGCCTCAGGATATTTGTCATAAGTGAAGTCATAAAAAAAACCAAAAACAAACAAATAAATAAAAAACCCTCAAAAAACCCCACAAAAAACCCCAAACAACCCCCCCCCCAAAACAAACAAACAAACCCCCCCAAAACAAACAAACAAACAAAAAAAAAAAACAAAAAACCCAAAACAGTGAGAGCAACAACAACATCCCCACACCAGCCTCTTAAAATAATTTTTGAAATTGATGTACAAGGAATATGGGAGATGTGTACATAAGCTGCACTGTGTACTCAACTGGTAGAAGCCACTGCTTGTGGTTTTTTTTTATTGTGAATCCTTTTGATTAGATCACTGTGAAGCACAAAACCATCATACAAATAACATCAAGGTTTTTGACACATTAAAATATTTTATTCTCTTTGCCCCCTTGACCAGTGTAGTTATCTATTTAACTGAATACCAGTCCTGTTTTCACTAGTGTTGCTAGCCCATTGTCTTCCCGTAAAACAGGGACATACCACAAATCATCTGAGCTCCACTGCAGCTATTGAATACTGTCAGAATGTTGGAGATGGGAGAGTAGCCACAAACCCAAGGAAAAAAGTGTTTATAGAAATTCTTCTAGAAGAAACAAAGTCTGAGTTGCATTACACAGCGACTCGGGAGGTTGAGGAGGAATCCTTCCCCTTGTACAATTCTTTCCATGCATGGCTGTGTTAGCTATTGTGACCACCTGGGTGCAAAACCTGCCACCTGCCCTGTCTTAACTACTTCACCTTTTCTGCTAATGCAGGGTGGGGAAAAATTGTCAGAATGGATAGTGGGGGCAGAAAGGGTTCTGTTAAGAAATCCTTTTGCTTATATTTTCCATTTCTCCTGCAGTTGTTGCTAAATCATAAATTTATCACAGCAGGAGTTTGCTGTGTTCATGATATTATATCATAGTGACTTACGGAGATGGAAAAAAAATCACATACATACGGTGCCAACTCTCAACTAAAGTCTCATCACTTTACCCAGACATCTTTTTTTTTTTTTTTTTTTAATCTGGCTCAAGAGTTTTACAGATTTTGGAAATTATGGGTACATTCTTCCACTGATCTCTTTTGACAAATGTATCACAGAGTTCTTAAGTATAAGTGAGCCTGGAGTAGGAGGCAGGATGATGGCGCTGTTGGCTGAATCTCATTGTCAGTTTGCTGTCTAGCTGAGGGATGAAGCTTTATCCACTATTAGTCATCTTGATTGTCCTGTCTTTGTTAAAACAACAATCTGAGTCTATCTCTAGTTTGGCCATTTTTTTCAGGAACTTTGCTATTTACTTGGTGTTTGCATCTTCTACTTTTGGTTTTTTTCATTTGGTGGATTTATCTGGTCTCATATTTGTATTTCTTCAGTCTGCTGTTATACTTAGGAGCATAGTGAGGTGTTTCATTTCCACATGTTTAAAATTGGTCTAGAAGAGTTTGATATACTTCTGTGTATATGTGTGTGTATATATATATAAAAATAAATATTCCACGTATGTTGTTGTAGCACTATCAGTTTTTTTCCAGAAATGGATTTGAGGTAATCTAAGTTGCAGATTTTATCGTGCCTATGTCACAGTGGCATCATCAGTAGAGGTTCTGGAGTTTGAAGAAAATAGTCTCTATGCTTCCTTAAAACTATACTGTCCTTTAATATGAACTAGTCCAAAGTCAAAAGTCCAAAATCAAAAGAGGTCAAGGCTATAGCAGTGCCAGTCTTTTCCTAGAGTGAAATTGTGGGGTTTAGCAGTTATACTGCAAAATCAGCTAACAGATATTGAAGAATAGTTTCTCATTTGGAATTGAATTTTCCTCTTTGGAGAAGAGAAGGGGAAAAAAATACAGAAGAGGAGATTCAAGGAAGTCCAAGAGTTCTTAACTTGAAGTTTCTGCTAAAAGCTTCCTTTCAGTAGAAGGGCTTGTGCTCTTTTTTTCAAATTGAATCTGTGTGTATTAAGCTCACTGTTAAGGTCCCTAAGCCTCAGAATCTGTGAGGTTAGTACTGTTTACTTCTCTGCTACTGCAGAAAAGAGTGGTAGTGACTTGTGTGCCTTGAATCACCTCCTCAAACGCTGATCAGCTTTAGCTCAGAGGCCATACTTAGCTTTGTATCCATCCTAAACGTTTCAAAAGAACTGAAGTTAAAAGCTGTGGCCTGCTAGGAAGGGAGAACAAACTAAGTGTTTTTATAGTTTTCATAAATCTAAGAAAGATGGAGAAAATCTTCCTGTGTCTAAAGAACATGAAGGTGTCTTATTTCCGTCTCTTTGCAACTATCAAAACAGGAATATCTGAGAAAATTTGCTTTATAGCAAAATAACTAGCATACAGCTAGAAAAACACATCATGTCATTGATGGTTGACCAACCAGCTGACAGGTCAAGCACAAAGGGTTGTAATAAATGGGGTTACATCAGGCTAGTGATTGGTCTTATAGGGCTGCTTTTTAGGGTCAGTGCTCTTCAACACAGTTTTAAGTGCCACAATATAAGAAGCCTAAGAAGCAATTGGACAGTGTCCATAGAAGGTCCGTGGAACCAGGAAGGGCCATAAGGGGAGCAGCTGAGGTCACTTCATCTGTTCAGCCCGGAAAAGAGGCGACTGAGGGGAGACCTCTCTGCAGTTACAGTTTCTTCATGAGGGGAAGAGGAGGGGCAGACACTGATCTCTTCTCTGTGGTGCCCAGTGACAGAACCTGAGGGAATGGCCTGAAGTTGTGCCAGGGAAAGTTTTGGTTGGATATTAGGATAAGGTTCTTCTCCCAGAGGGTGGTTTGGCAGTGGAACAGGCTTACCAGGGAAGTGGTCACAGCACTGGCCTGACAGAGCTCAAGAAGCATTTGGACAATGCTCTTGGGGCTCGTGGTGTGACTCTTGGGTTGGTCCTGTGCAGGACCAGGAGTTGAACTCTGTCTTTGTGTCAGTACCTTTTAACTCAGGATAGTCTGTGAAAAACTTTGCTGAATAATGGTTTGAATATTTTGAATAGGGCTTCCATCATGTTGTTTTTAAGATTTTTTCCTGAAAAACTCCATTTAAATATTGTGTCAAGGATATTCCTTAGCTCTCTAGATATTGATCTGTGTTTTTGAAAGTACTGTTTGACTACTATGACTCCCAAACTTAGATACTAATATTTTCTCATCCAAAAGCATTGAAATGCAAGTTTTACAATTTCTGTTGAGTCTTCTAAGGCTTTTTCTTTTACTAAAATAATTGTGCTACAATTACTGCTCTGGTAAAATCTAAACTATGCGATAAAAATTACTTAAAAATTTTTGCTGTTGTGAACACTATGCTCAAGATTTACTACAGCTCAGCACTCAACAACATAGTACAGAATACTGTGAAAGAGAATTAAATAATGGTTTAGTTTCATCTTTACTATTTCAAAAACAACTATGGGCCCAAGACTGGGCGTGCAAACAATCTGTTGCATTTTAAGTTGGGTCATGTTTGAAAGAGCCGCTTGGGTTCACGAACAGCACATTTTATTGAATGCAACATTTGTGGATGCTCCTTCTGCATTGCTGGTGCCAAATGCCTTAACTGCAGAGGAGGTGTATATAACACTAACAATGCTATTGTATTCATGAGCTTCATGTCCTGGGTCAGCACTCAGCAGAACTGAGGGGGCAACACTTACTGAAAGGTGTCCCACCTTGGAGTTGAGGACAACAAACCTGTCGATCTGTCCCTGCCCAGTTTCATGTCGAATTCTCATCTCCTGGGTAGACAGAAAATACCAATACTTCTTACAACTCATTAACCACGATTGTGCCAGGTGCTGCGGTGGGGCTGTGGTCAAACTTTCTGTTCTTTGTGGACACATTGTACAGAATATTTCTTGGTAGGAGGTGTACTTGGTTTGTACAAAACATCTCTGGGTGTCAGGTAGAAGAATCAGAATGGCCTCCACTTTTCTCCCATGTTCCTTCCCGATGCCATAGCAACACAAACCATGTGACCTCCATTCATTTTCAGTATTTGCACTGTGAGCTCCATCACATATTGTGCTCTGCATTTTCTGCCCTTCCAACCTTGACAAAGCCAAATTTTTTTTTTTTAGCTAAGCCAGAAAGCTTGTCTGGGTCCCCCAATACTGGTTTCTACAGTGTAGGCAGGACTGACTTTTGTGACTCAACTAACCCTGTTTTTTTAATTAGATCACATCCTAAAGGAAAAATACTGCTAAAACGTCTGAAAATATAAGATATAAAATGGAGCCTTTTCTAGGAAAAAATATATATAAAACTATGCAAGTAAAATACCAAGTTGGCAATATTGCTCATGAAGCTATGCTTTAAAAAAAGCAAAGCTTAGAAGTTCTACCCTCAGCAGTTCGTAGATCACTTTTATCTGTTTATTGGTTGAGGTGTATTCATTTTTGTATGAAATGCGTGGCATCCCAGAATCCAAGATGTCTTCTAAGTCCCCTAAAATCACAGTATTAGCCTGTGATCTAAATATTTTATTCTGTCAGGGATCTTCCTTTTCTTAGCATTGTTTAGGGAGAATAAGGTGGGAGCATCTGTAGTACAGCTGCTGTTCAAATAGAGCAGTGCCTTTACTGTAGACAAAACAATTGGCTCAATTGCTTAAATTTATTTGCTTATGAAGGGCCAGAAAAAGAAGGCTTTATATTCTTTTGAAATAGGAAGATTTTTAAGGTTTTCTTGATATTTTCAAAAAAGTGTTTGTCTGGAGGGTATTTCATGAACTGGGTTAGGCAACTATCCAGCAGCTCTTTTATTTCTATGACATGAGGAAGGAGATTCTTCTCTTTCTGTGTGTCATCTCTTGGCATTGTTAGGTTTGATATGAAAGTATTTATTAATAGTTTCCACAAAGATGCTATGATATATTTTCAAGAACTTGCTGAATTTATTAGTCATATGCAGAGGACAAAATGTTTTCTTTTTAAATAATTGCAAATAGAATCTGTTCTTTTCCCTACTTTTTCCTAATAAGTAGTTTTAATATAGTTTTTGTCTTCAGTTGTTAGGTATAGAATCAAATACATCTGGGTTTAAATCTAATTCTGTACCAAGAAATTCTTATAACTGGCTTAATTACAAATTAGTGCTTGTGCAGTCTTTATTACATTCAAGTTTTTTAAAGTGACAGCAGGGAAGTATATAAAGAAAGAGAATCTAGCCATTTTTTGTCTTTGATCTCAGTATTTTAAAGCACTGATACTCCCTCACTCTTTTCTCTGAGCTATTTATTACTAAAACAAAGACTGACAGTAGAGCTCAGTCTATAATATGTAAATTCTTGTGGAAAAATAGTGCCAAAAAACTGTGAAGAAAAAATGGGTCCATGCAGCTGCGTCACAAGGTTTGACCACTTCAGGCTGGGGTGCCAGGAGATTTGAGACAGATGTTTTCAGACATGCCGCATGCCTAAAACGTTTCCAGGGGTCGAGCTACAAATAGTGACTTAATAAGTGCAGAAACAGGAAAAGTATGTAGGAATACACAAGAGTTTATTCACCTCTAGGTGCACAGCCAGCCTCTTTACATTACATCTGTCTGTCAGGGTTGGCTATTTAAGCTGTCATGCCCTTGGTATTGCTCTTTGTCTGCCTGTGAATAAAGTGCAGCATTGTGATTACTAATCCCACTCCAGTGACTTGACTTTAAATGTGGTTTTGGAGCGGATCCCGGAGTTCTGTTTGCTAAGCTTCCTACTCCTGTTTCAGAGACACCACTGGAGATCTATGAGAGAGAGCACTGCAGACTGCCCTCCTCCTGTAGACCTGTCGCCTTCCCCCCCCCCCCGCGCCTTTTTTTTTTTCCCAAAAACTTTTTGAAGGAAATCAATGGATACCAAAGTGATCTGTTTATTTTTCTTTTTTTCTTTGCCTCCGCTGACAGTGGGAAATCACACTGGTCGCATCAAGGTGGTCTTTACACCCAGCATCTGTAAAGTGACTTGTACCAAAGGCAACTGTCAGAACAACTGTGAGAAGGGAAATACAACCACCCTGATCAGTGAGAACGGCCATGCTGCTGACACTCTGACAGCCACTAACTTCCGAGTAGGTAAGTACCCTGAAACTGTGTTTGTCCTTAGCTGTCCTCTCCCGACTAACAGAGGGAGGAGATGTTTTGTTATTAATACCAGTTGTGCATCTGTTACTCTTTGTTTGGAGGGCTGTGCTGAGTAGGAACCATTGTATGTTAGACAAGCTTTCTGGAGTCCTTCGGAAATGTTCCCAAAAGTTCCTTTTGTGTCAGAGAAAAAAAAAGCTCCCATATTTTTCATCTGAATTTTCAGCTGCAGGGATGCAACATGCTAAGCTGAAGCTTTCGGTAAAAATCCTCCCTCAGAGTTTGTGTTAGTAAATAGGGAAAATGACAGATTACAGAAAAAAGTTGTGTTTCCTGTATCAAATGCACATAAAACCTAGTGAACAGCTAACAGTTACTCTGTCTTCAAAATTTTGTTCAGCAGTTCCTTAAAACTACAATCCTTTTTAAATATGCAGCAGCTTAAAACTTTTCTTACTGCTGAAACTAAGTCAGATTTCATATTTGGCATTTTTAGAAGCTGAAATAATGTTAAGTCTAATTAAAGTTATTGAAGCCAGTAATTTCTTTGTGAATGTTTATTCTTTCTGCTTGCTCAGTAAGAGTATCAACAGTATGCCAGACTAAACCCTACAACTCTTTGACTCTGTTGAAACAAATCCTGAAAGCTACCTAGGATAATGATTAGCATATTTTAACTGTATACTACATAGGCATTTGTGTCCAAGCATTTGCCTTGTAAATTAAGATACACAGATATATGGGTGCATACCTAAACTCTTAAAATTTGTTTTTTCACTTTATGATACACTGAACTGCTCTTGGAGAGTAATTTTGTAGTTATCCTGAAAATATCATAGTGTTATTTTCTGGAAAAAAAAAATTATTTTGCAAATTTCTAGTTTAAAGAATGCCAAATATGAACACTGTAATTTTAGTCTCTGTCTAGAATAAACATAGAATTCAGGCAGTGCTAAGGCTGGCCAGTATTGCTGTTTTTCAAATGCAGTGTATTTTATGCTCTGAGGGTGGTGGAGGGGGGAAGCCATTCGAAATTATTATTCTTTTCTTCTGGACAGATGATACAAAAAGCAGTTCCCTCTTTTAACACTCCTACTGGGCTGTCAGACTGTGGGGGAAAGCCCTGGAAGTTACTAACTCATTCTTTCATAGTATGCATGTTTGTAAAAATGTATATGTTTTGGACTACTAGTAAAAACAGTTTTAAAACAAGAACAGAGCAAATTTTGGGGTTTGTTTGTGGTTGTTTGGAGGCACAAAAAAAAAAAAAATTGTAAAGGAATGGTAAATCTTATACTTTTAATTTGTGTTTAACTGCCAGTGCAGATTTTTAACAATGTTTTGGCAAGAACCCCAGTTAAGTTTTTTGTTTAATTTTCTGACTAGCATGAAAGGATAGGGTTATTCCTCCCTCCTTTCATTTGACCTAATTTTTCTATTGAAATTATGAAATGCTGAGAACAGGCAGTCATGTAATTTGTCTGCTATGTAAATCTGTGCTGTAACATGACCTTCTCTCAAATACTTGAAAACTTGGAGAGCGGAAATTGACCTGTGAAGACGTGTTCCACACCTTCCTTCCTGGCCTCAGGCCATGCAGCTCCGATGCACTGGCCACAATGGGCTGCTAGAAACATTTAACAAAAGCAGCCTAGAATAGTATTCGGTGGAAAGACAAGGGAGTCTTACGTTGAAGAATGTATAAAAACAAGTCACTACACATTGCTAAGGATTTTTCACCTGCCTGTTAGCTGTCTTGTTACTACATTTAAAAGACAAAAAAAGTGTTTAGTACAGCTCTAGGTATTGTCATTTTCACAGAAGAGTAAGAACGTCTGAACTAGCACTTAAAGGCTCTCCAATTAAAAATAAAAATGCTGCATGAGCTTCTTAAGAACTAGAGAAGAAGAATCCTCTGCCTGTAGATGGAATTCTTTCACCAATCACAGTTTCCAGGAGCTTTTGAATCAGAATTTAAAATATATACTACTGAAATAATTTTTCGTATCTGTTCTCCAATAAGTGCCTCTCACTAGCTTAGGCTTGTCTTGATGTCTCCTGGCACATAAAGCAGAAGTAATTTGTGTTTTTCAAGATCATTAACTTTTGTTATATTTTTAACAGCTGAATTATGTTTAACTTGTGCTTTTAGCTTTGAAGTCCCCGTTCTAAACTTCTTTACTTACTGTTATTTAGATGACTTGGTATTTAAAAATGCAGCCATGAAACAGAATGTCATGTCAGGAAATACATATTTAAAGCAGTGAACAGCACTTTTTCAGTATGTTTTTAAAAAAGTATTTGTTCTTCCTAAAACTGGAGAAAATAGTCATGTGTCCTATTTGGAAAAGTTTTAAATGCTTTTCTGTAGCAGGAGCAGCATTCTAGTACACAAGACTGAATTTGGGCTCTCAGACGACAGATTAGTTAGACATCAGTTTGCTTTGTTCTTAATAAATTATTTCTGATAGGAATTAAAATTTAGAGTATTCTTTTTTGTTTCTTTTCAACTTTTTACTGAACTTTGTAAACACTGCATTTTCAGAGAGAATAAGCTGTAATACCTGTACTACAGCTATTCAAGCTTTGTCATGGATTATTTCAGATTCTTGAAATGTGCTCAGTTTGTCAATTCAGCTAAAGCTTAGTAGCAGTGAGCCCAAGCAAGGAACAAATCCTGTTTCCTGAAAATTTTATACAATATGGATAAGTCATTAAAAACAAAAACCCACAACAAGGGGCAGACTGGGGGGAATACTGCTTTTCAGGTAGCTGAGATTTTTGGCTGTGGTGAGGAATAGCTCCTAGCACTGCAATTTAGGGTGCTGAAAGCTTGGTATTTAAAAGGAAGGACCTCTTTGATTGCTAGGCTGCTTTAGTGAAACTTTGGGGGTTTTGCAGTTTCATTTTGTGAATGGGATACGTTGCAGTTAAACTAACCAACCTCCAATATTTCATTGGCTTGGAGAATGAAAGCATTTAATCTGAGTGGAAACTTCTGCTGAATAGATGAATCTTATTATTTTGTTGGATTGAAGCATGTGCAGTTTGTATGATATTTCAGTGCTGATATATCTACTGAGGCTTGTAAAACAGGATTGATATGTGTGCATAGGAAAGGATGGGAATAGAGTAGCACATGAGGTTTCTGTCTCTTTCACTGTTGAAGTTACTCAGTGAGGTGTCCTGTTTCTACTCAAAATTATTTCACATTCCGATTTGAAATGAATTCTCTTCCTGTAAGGAGTTGGAGGACAATGACTAATTTGTAACTGTAAAATGAAGCAATAAGGAATTAGTAAATGCCTGAACTAATATTTTCATGCTTTCCCCCCACTGTTGTATATATATATTTAATTCTAGATTTACATTCTATTTTTTCCCCAGGGGATCTGTGCTTCATTCATTGAACAGGAATGATATAACTTAGTAAAGGAAGCAGTCATTTAAGACTTAGGTTCATATTCACTCTTCAGCCCTGCATCTCATTTAAAGTGATTCATTCAAACTGTTAGAAATGAGAAGTCAAAGTTATATGCTTGTCAGTGAAAGTGCATATCTTTCTGTAAAAATTTTGTCTCTGAGCACTTGGCAGTATCTGTGTCAAATAAGGAAACAGAATCATAGAATTATAGAAGCGTTTTGGGTTGGAAGGCTCCTTTAAAACCTTAGGGTTCCAACCCCCAGCCATGGGCAGGGACTCCTTCCACTAGACTAGGTTGCCCAAAGCCCCATCCAACCTGGCCTTGAACATCTCCAGCAATGGGGCATCCATAGCTTCTCTGGGTAACCTGTGCCAGTATTTCACCACCATCACAGTAAAGAATTTCTTCCTCCATCTAATGTAAATCCACCCTCTTTCAATTTAAAACCACTCCCCCTTGTCCTGTCTATGCCTATGTAGAAAATCCTCTCCAGCTGTCTTGTAGGCCCCCTTTCGATATTGGAAGGCTGCTATGAGGTCACCTCCAAGCCTTCTCCAGGTGCATGTGGTGTCTTAAGTAAAAATGTATCTGGTCCTTCATACTGAATCCTAAGTTCTGAAACTCTCAGAATGGATCACAGGTGACCTGGATATTCTGTACTCTATTGCAATAATGCTGAAATTACGTTGTCTCTTGAATTTTGGCACTTTTCATATTGGAATTTTGTATCAAAAAATTTTCCAGCTTTACTCTGTTGACTCTGTGTAAATGTTTTTAGATAATTGAGGTTGTCCAGAAGTTTCCAATTAGGTATGGATTGAAACTTCCAAAAAGCAGCAGAAGCATTTTGCTCAAATTTTATTTGGTCTTCTGTTGAAAGCAGTGAAAGGAATTTTGACCAATATATTTTAAAACAATAGGTTATTCAAAGGAAATTTAGTAAGAAGACCCACTCTATGTAATTATTATTCTAACAGAATTTCCTATCTAAGAAAGAGTTTAGTAAGCATAATAATTTAGAATTGTGAAAATTTAAAGCAGTTATTTTACAAAATGTTGACAGAAATCCTGAATATTATTCAGACCTATGTGATCAAGAATTACTGGTAGTGTTGTAGGAGTTAGCATTGCTTTTTATTCAAGCACTTCAGCTGTTATCAAACAGTAGTGTTGGTTAAAAATGGCAATTACCTGCAAGCAAGCAGCCTCTTGGCAAGCTGGCCAGCTGCTTTATCTGTAGTTTACATATGACAGCAAGTCCAAGAGAAATGATTGGTATTTAAGTTGTCAGTTCTTTGCTCCATATGATGCATACTGCACATGTCCTACTGCGTTGAAGAGAAACTATAAGAGTGATATTTGAGGAGGATTTTCTAGTATCCTTTTGGTGAAAAGGCATATTTTAAATAGTACTGGAAAGCTAATTTGATGACATGTAAAGGCATATAAAAGACCAATGTCTTGTGAAAATGTTTGTGTAGATTTTTGCAAATTTACAGTCACAGTCTCTTCTAGCAGCTTGAGGTACGCACTGCTCAGTTTTTTTACCCATTACATTTTACTCTTTTGTTTCACTAGGCTTAGTAAGAGTTGCTAGAAAGGTAGCATGTTTGAAGTGACACTTTCTTCTCAATTTTGAAGTGATGTTTGCTATTTGGTGAATGACATCAGCCCATGTAGGTAACCCATGATGTACGACATGTGTGACTTTGCCCCAGCAAAACACTATTCCTGTGTGCAGTGGTTTCACGTTCACCGAATTCAGTTTGCCAAATTCAGTGTAGTGGTTTGTGTCTTTTTTCTTTGCTGTGAGAGAGAATTAGGAGGAAAAGGCAAAACCGGTTTAACTTAAGAGTAAACAGATTTTATTAACACACACGCACTAAAAGAAAAACAACAAAAAAATGAAACTGCAAAACATTCCTCCTTTCCCCCCTACAAGTGTTCACTTTTTTACAAACAACAACAGGGAGACAAAATCTGTGATTTTCAGTCAGTTTCACCATTTAAACATAATCTTTCATCACTTTGGGAGAGGAGTCTCTCTAGAGCCCCATGGAGACATTCGCCACAAGACAGAACAGTCTGGTGGCTCCCAATGTCAAAAATCTGCAACCACCCCAGCAGCCTTTCTTCTAGCTACTCATGGGCCTTTCAGCATATTTGGGGTACTGTTTAAGAATGCTTCTTCTAGTATAAAACAGGGATTCTCTTCTTCTATCTCAAAAGAAATAGAGACCTCCTTTTACCTCAGGAGCTGAGGGCCTCAAGTCCTTTTCTCTGTAAAATCATCTTCATCTCAAAGACTGAGACCTCCTTTTACCCCAGGAGTTGGGGGGGGGCTTACTCTGTTCAAAATACTCAGTTAAATCTTAATTATATCAGTCCACAACCTGTGACTAAAAACCCGCATTCCCCCAAACAGCATTATGATATTAGAAGAAATAGTCAATTTCTCCATGATTTACACTGGAGAAGTCCAGCTAAAAATGTTCGCTTCCTCAATCCCTTTTTCCAATCAGTCCTTTTTTTCTTGCTCCACTGACTTCATGCTGTGTCTTCTCTATGTGCGCTCTGTCTCTCTCTGCTCTCTCCCAAGGAAGAGTTAAGCCTTGAAAGCTTCATGTAGCCAGGAGCGGGTTAAATGCGCCCAGGCCTGCGGTGTTCGTGTGAGCTCTGCAGCAGCTGCTCCCGGGGAGAGATCTCAAAGCCAAAGTGGCTGGGGAGGGTGGGATTGTCCCCTCGGTGACAATGGGGGTGGGCCTGGCTCCCTCTGGGCTCGGAGGATTCTGAGTTAGGCGTTAAAATCAGCTGATGTTGAGCTGCAGCCTCTCCTGCCCCACCGAGCCCATGGAGCCCCACCAGGCCTTCAGGCGGCAGGCCTGGCCGGGCAGCAGAATGACCCAGCTCGATGTTACCTGATCAGAAAATAAAGGACTTTTCAGGCTTCCCAGGCTGATTTTAAGCCTGGGTGTTTCCAGAGGCGTTTCTAACTCTTTAATTGGTCAACCAAGCTGTCAACATCTGCTATAACTTCCTTAACGAAAGAAAACAACCTTACATCCATGCTTAACCACCATGCTATGGCTTCATTTGAGAAGTAGCAGGTGAACATGTGGAGGATTTAAAATAATTGCTAATACATGTCATGCAGAGATTTTTAAAATTTCTTTTGGTAACATAACTGAGAAGTGATTTTATTTTAGTAATTTTATTTTCAACTTTATGTCTTCCATCAGACAACCTAATTGAAGAGGGGCTTATTTCTGGAATAACTACTTAGCTCAAGAATGGCATATGATAACTCACAGTTTGTTGTTAGTAAATATTCTCTGTGGGTACAAGTGAAGTCTTACTTTGAAATAGCCTTGAGTTTTGCACTTGAACTTGCAAATATGAAGAAGTTGTGATGCAAGAACTTTATTATTCCTTTAGTATTATCACTTTTGTCCTTTTAGTGTCTCTGGTAGCTACCTTGTAGCCTTATTTGGTAAAAGCTTTGTTTCCACTGTTCTTGCAGTAATTATAGTTTGTGCCTTGTCAGACTTTGTTGGTTTATGCTTTTTTTACTGCCAGATGAAATATTATTTCCTTTAATAGACACATGAAAGCTTCAGAATTTTTGGACAACTTGGCTAAGAGAATAGCTTTTTAAGCTTTCTTCAACAGTAGTCAAAGAAGTTGGTCAGTCTCTGTCAGTGTATGTGTCTCAGGACAAAAATTAAGAAAAGAACATTAGGATTTATTCACTGCTTTATCTGGTAATTTGACATTTAATCTGTACAGATGATGACTATGCTAGACATACTCATGCAGCAAGATTGTAATAGCTGTAGCAAATAGGCCAAGTATTTCTCCTCAGACAGTGAACTGAGTAGCTAAAATAATGACAAATAATGGTGGGACTATTATAAATTATTCTTTGCCTTATGGAAGATACTAGGAAAAAGGTATTTCCTAGCCTGAAGAGCCAATGCAAAATTATTTGGGAGGAACCAATTATGACCATCAATTCAAAAGACATTTCTTTTTTCCAATCTCCTTTTGTTCTGCAAATAAATCTGGGCTGACAGCAGAATGAATTAATGAACTTGCAGTCCAGGTAGTACAGTGTAGGCTTTTCTAATCTGAATTACTAGTGCACTACGATTCTGTGCTATAATGTAAGTGTACCATTCTGTAGGCTGTGCAAAGCTCAGGGTTTTAATGCATTTTCAATTATGGGCCTCCAGTGCTCAAATTACAAAGAAAAATTGTATTTTAATGACTTTGTTGGTTTTAATATCCACATCTGTTCAAAAAGAATGATTTCTTTCCGCCATGTATTTATTGGAACTTGTCATCAACAAATAATTCTGGTTTCTGCCATGGAACTTACAGCATCTGTGAGCTCTTTCTTCATAATCTTAAAAAAATTATTCAAAATTGACATCTCTACCTCAGATTCCAGTGGAGGCCAGATGCTAATTTATAGAAAAGAGATTGTTCAGTGAGATGATTTTAATGAGGTTGAACTCCTACAAGTCTGTTAGCAACTTCCTTCCACTCCCTTGCTTCAGACTTCAGACTGTCAGCCTGGAGCAAAAGTCCATCTTCTCTCAAAGTACTTCCCAAACCATCTATTACAGAGAACTCAGTTTTGCATGTGCAGTCATAGGAAAAACCACAAATGGAAACGGTACAAAATCCACACCTGCAGCCATTCAAAAACACGTGGAGTATGTTTCCCTCAAAGTTAAAGCAAAACAGAACAGAAAGCTAAAATGCATAATGTTTTATTTTACTGTGTATGGTTTTAATTTATAGAGATTAGTTCATGTACATCTGACTTGAAGTACTGCTATAGAGAACTGAGTGCATTTATTTGAATGATTACATTGTTGCATATTCATGTAAACACCTTGTACAGCTATAACTGTGTTATTGCTGAACTAAATGTCTTTGCACATACCTCACTGAAGATCAAGTATATGCCAGCTTTGGCTTAAGAAAGAAAATTGCCTCTAAATTATGCAAGTACAGAGGATAGAGTGAAAATTTTCTCTACATGTAAAAATTTGGCACTTATCATTAACAGATTTCTTAGTAAATGGGTTTGTATTTAATGTGTCCTTCTGGGCTTAGCACAGAATGAAGCAAGCAGCTATCACTGCTCTGTTGATCACAGTCTCCCCATTCAGCCTTTCTACTGCTTGTTCTGGTTCTTTATTCTGCTCCAGATAATTCTCATCTCTGTGCCTGTGTAGTCTGTATGTCTTCATCTATCCATTCCACCTGTAACTAGCTCTTAGATTTGAGTATCACTGTAATTGTGAGTCCTGTTTTTGCAGAGACATAGGGGCACTGGGATTCATGGATTTCTCTTTTGGAACATGAACTTCATCTTAATTATGTACACACATTAATTCAGTGAGTTTTCTATATATCCATAAAAACTTGCCAAGAGGGTGAACCATGAACTTCCAACCAAAGATTTATGTATGTGAATCAAGTTGAAGTCTATGGGAGCTGCAAACTCTTTTTTTTTTTTTTTTTTTCCACCAATCTCTTGCGAAGTCTTGAGGGATGCTAGTCAATGAATAGAAGGAAAATTGGATATTTTCTGATTGCACAGGAAGAGGACTGAGTTTTAAGAACCCAAACAGCATAATTCTCATCTATAGTTTATCCATCCAAATGATTTGTTAATTTTTCATTTTGGTTGTATTTTCAGTTTCATTTAAAGATGTTAAGATGAGCTATTAAATCAAATTTTTGTATTTGATATTACTCAGATATTTCAAGTTTATGGGAACTTTTAGCAACTATTCATCTCATAATTCAGAAATGAATTCTTTGACTTCTTCCTGAGAGGGACTGCCTCTGTCTATAGGATGTATAGGGCAGTGGTCTCCAAACTTTTTCGATGGCACATCCCTATCAGTAAAATAGTTTTGAACACTCTCTCCAATATGTATATATTTATAAATTATATACACCTACTACTGTATATATCATCTAATTGTCCATTATAAACCATAGACAAAATAGAAAGTAAAAAATGGATGAGAAAAAGACTAAGTGAACTCTTTTGAAAATTCATTTTATTTATAAATGGTACAAAACATAGTTCTTTCCTGCATCCCAGTACACTTTCTGGCACACTGTGTGGGATGAGCACACCCTGCTTTGGAAACTGCTGGTATAGGTAAACAGAGAAGACCAGTTTCATAATATAAGCTGTAATACTACCTTTCTGCACTTAATGTGTCCATTGCATCTCTCTCATTTATTGTTTGACTATATTAAATTCAGTCTGTTATGTTAGATGCCATAAATGTAGGTGCTGGAACATCTTATGTCTAACCAGAGTTACACAGAAAGCCTGTGGTGACAAGGGGGGAAAAGGGATTTTTTCACGCTTGTACACGTTTCAGCACACAGGGTTGGGTACAACATTGCAGTGTGAAGCTTCTCTATGAGGTGGTACATAGCTCAGGGGAATTTGGTGCATGGTTAAGTTACTTGGAGCTGGACATGACCAGGCAGAACATTGATTGTGTTTTAGGTTTACACAGCTTGTGCAACAATTTATACCTCTATTATGGTTATAAGAACCGCAATGAGTGGGGAAGTTGTGTGTTCTTTAATGAATTTCCAACTGTACATTCTCTGCAGGGTAACCTTTATCCTTCCCGTTCACTCGCAGTGACTCTTCTCCTTTCTTAGAACTCCAGGATTTGAGTCTCTAGCTTTTCACTGGTCTCCTATGACCTAATTTATTACTCAAACTCTGAACAATATCCATCCCATTCTCACATTGTGTCACCGCTGCAAGGTCAACTCCCTAGAAAACTTTCCAATTTCTTCTGATGTGACCAGTGCCAGAAAATCATAGCCTATGTTTTTCTGTTTAACTCTTCCATGAATGCCTGCATTATGAGCTGTTATTTGTCTGCTAGTGAATATCCAGTTTAAAGAGTCTGTTCTTATTTTATTCTTCTTGTAGATGTTTTTACACCAAAATGAGCAGTGTGGTAATGCTACAGTAATCAGAGACCAGCCTCCTGATGTTTGGAAATTTTTGTAATGACTACGGTTTCTGTGGCTTTTCTTTTTCTATTTTAAACTCAGTTTTGTTATTGGAGGATGTCTTGTGGTATGGTGGGATGCAGTAGATCAGTGTTTATCAACCATTTGGATCTAAGTTTGGGGGTTCATCTGGCTAACCAAACCATACCGAGATACCTCAGTCAAGAGCGTAGTTGTGAGTGGGTGCTGAGATGCACCCGTATGGCAAGTTGGCCTGTGGATGTCCTTACTGGCCTGCTGGGCCAGCCTGTCTTCAATGACAGACCAGGAAACATCAGATAACAGTTCTCCTAACTTTTGTGGCTCAAAAAGGCACAAAAGGTTAAATGGAAATCTCAGCTGTTGTGGTTTAACTCCAGCCAGCAACCAGCTACCACAGAGCCACTCACTTCCTCATCAGCAGGACTGGGGAGAGAATCAGGAGGGTAAAAGCTGGAAAACTCTTGGGTTGAGATAAAGAACTTTAATAGAGAAAGCAGAAAGCCATGCATGCATGCAAGCAAAATAAAACTAGGAATTAATTCACTGCTTCCCATGGGCAGGCAGGTGTTCAGCCATTCCCAAGAGAGCAGGGCCTCATCACACGTAACAGTGACTTGGGAAGACAAATACCATCATTCTGAATGGAATTCCTTCCTCCTTCTTCTCTCCAGCTTTTTATACTGAGCAGGATCTCATATGGTCCAGAATATCCCTTTGGTCATTTGGGGTCATGGTCACCAGTCCTGGCTGTGTCTCCTCTGAATATCCTGTGCATCCCCAGCCTCTTTGCCAGTGTGGAAGTGAACAAAGAAGAAAAGGCCTTGGCTCTGTGTAAACTTTGCTCAGCAATAACAACATCTCTCCATTATCAACACTGTGGTCGGCACAAACCCAAAACCTAGCTCTGTACCAGCCACTGTGAAGAAAATTAACTCTACCCCAGCTGAATCCAGCACATCAGCTTAAATATCTATTACACAGTTGCCAGAAATTGTGAGGATGCTGATGTCCCTGGCCAGTGTCAGCTTTACTACTTCTGTGGTCTTCAGAGCCTTTGTTGTAACAGAAGCATGCCCAGTGTTTCTCAGAAGGTGTGGCTGTTTTGTCTGATGGTAATCAAGCAGATGTCTAGGAGGAGCTCTTTTCTCTGCCTTATGCTACTGCTGTTACTCCATGTGAGAGTGCAGTGTGTTTTTTGGAAATAGCCTAATAGGATAATAGGTGTCAGAGCAGAGAACCAATTCACTGACTTCTTCAGATTCTAAGAGTGCATGAGCAATGACAGCCTAGTGTCATTACGGTCAAATTAGTCATTAATCCTGTTGTCCTTAAAGGTAGGTAGGGCTGTTCACCTGGCATCTGAGGGGAAGAGTATAGTCTGGAAGGATCCTGTAGCAATAAAGATGCTTGCTGTTTGTTGTTACCTGTCCTTCTGTTGAACTCTTGTTCTATTGAAAATGGGTATATTTCAACAACATTAACTGATACATGTTAATATTACTCATGCTCAGGCACACTAAACACTACACAGAAGGTAAGTCTTAAAAACCCTAAGGAAGGGTAGTTTTCATCTGGCACTGTACATCTTGATGTCAGTATTCCTGCTTTGACGATGGCAACTAAGAAGTTGTTCAGGACTGCTTAAATTACCTGTAAAGTTTTTACATTGCAGCATGCTTGTTTTAAGCAAGGGTACTTATTTGTTATCCTCTCAAAGCCAACTTTTCCTGGTTATTTTATTTCTGAGGAAAATAAATATTGATACACTAGAAATCCAAAGAAGTGTCCATTGTATCTTTTTTGTATGTGCCAGCATTGTTATCAAAGGTCTGATCCTGGCCATTTGTAAGGCATTAATTCCTGATGAACAGTAACTAGTGGATTTTTGTTTTTCTTAGTGTACTGAGTCTAAGCCTAACTGTTCTGATACAGTCAGTATATCAGGGTGATGACTGATAAAGTCAATAAATTTGCACCTATGGTCAGCGTAGAGTGACTCAGATGACTCCTTAGTAGTCTGTCTCCTTGCCTCCCAAAACAGTGTCTGAATCATCTCAGGTATTGAGAATATTAGAAGCAGAGTTAGCAAAGATTGACTAAGCATCATGCCTGTTAGTAAGAATCCTCCTGTCAATCATTTTGCAACTACCATAATTTTTGCTATACCTTTTCTATATTGAGTAAGCACAGCTTTAGGCTATTTTGCGTGCTACAGCATACATTGTATTTTTCTGATAGTATTTGAATATTTTAAGACTGTTTTTCATCCATCCTGTTCTTTCCAGACTGTAACAGTAAGAGTTTTATTGACAGCTATTGGTGATCATGTCAGGCACCTGCACAACAGGCCTGTGTTGCATTTGACACGTCTGAGGATAGGTGGCTTATCACATGAGTTTGGAAAGATGTGATACAGGGCCAATGAGACTCCCATCCCATTGGGACCCACAATGGGAGATGAATGGAGTACCTGGGGACATACTGAATGACTCTTGCTTGACTGTGTACACATCTTCAAGTTGTCAACATCCAACTTTTCTTCCTGATCTGCTTTAAAGTACTCAGTTTAAAACTGAGGAAGTCAGATGAGTAGTGCAGTGAAACTATCTAGTGCATGTTCATTCTGGATTTCTTGCTGATCATGATGCTCACTCAAAAATGTATATTTCTTTATAACATATTGTAGCCTTATTCTTTATGATCTGAACTTGCTGCCCAAATTTCAGTATGAGGATCTTCCATAGTTGACAGTGTAGCCTTCGTTAGCTCTAAAAAACATGTATGATCCAGACTGGAATAACACCACAAAACTTGCTTATTTTGGCAGTAATTTGGTTTGCTTACCTGGTTAAATAGCAGTATTTATGATCCTGTTCCCAAGTGGGAGTGCATTACTTTTTTTAAAGATCCCTTGATAATAATAGTTTAAAAATATAAGGCAAATTCTAATGAAGCCAGTAACCATGTTAATTTGCAGTAGCTGAGGGGCCAGTTTAGTAGCTGGGCATTTTTTAATCGTACAATTAGGTTTGTGCTAGGTTCCTGTTCAAAATTTTTCCCTGTGGTGTTGCAGATTTTACCTCTTTCCAGAAGAAATATCTCAAGTGCCTTCAGCATCATGTTCATGTAACTAGGCTAGTCACAGGAGCAGGGCATCGCTTCACCATTTTCAGTGGTGTTACAGAGGTGTTTCAGGTGTTTCAGTGTTTTTAGAGCAGAAAAAAAATCATTCTTACATCTGGTGCTGGAGCTCTTGCTATCATATCTGCTTTTTAAAATTGCTTTTTTGTTGTTGCAATGGAATGTTTATATTAAAAGTTGTCAAAATACAAACATTAGGATGAATTCAGAGGTGAATGCAGAGGTATTACACTTTTAAGGCCACTGAAAGATTTTCTTTTCTACGCTTTGTGTCCCAAAGCACAAGTTTTTGATATCAAGATTATCTGAATGCTAGTAAAGTAACCAAATAATTAATTTATTTTTTAACTTGCAACTTCTTCGCATAACACCTCTGCATTACATCCAGAAATCTGAAGAGAAGAGTCTAGGATGAATTAGTTAGAAAGTTGAGGTACCACAAGTTAAGAATAAAAGGGAAAAAACGTATGGAAGAGTCTAAACCAGAGGGATAGCATCACTACTGTAGTTCACGCCTCTGTGCGTTCTGTGAGTTACTGTAAGAGTTTCTGCAATTAGAAAGGAGAAATAAGTTTGGAGCAATTGTGCAGATCCATATGTTGCACCTCTGGGTTTCAACTTTTACCTAAAACTTGTGGTGTTTCAGAGCTCTGTATTGTAAGAATGTTGCATATGGCAGTGTGACAATTTGTGTTCAGTAGGTCTGCGTAGGAGTGAGGCCCTGTGCTTTCTGTGTGCTTAGTAACAGGGTGGATGAAAGATGCCCAAACAGCTGGGGGGCATGTAGTAATGCTGGATAACTATAGTACTTGGAGACAAAATTAATCTGCTCTTTGTGATGCATCCAGTGGAAATACTGTAATCTAAATGAGCACTTCAAGGTTTTACTTGGCGAGCCTGTTGGTGTGATTGAATAGTGCTTATGCTTGAATTGTTGATACCATGTGAGTAGAAAAGGCAAAGAGTGGTGAGGGAAACTCGTATGTTCCCTGAGGTGTAAAAGAAAAGGAATTTGGAGACTCTGATGAGGAACATTTCAAAACCCATCTTCATTTTCTCTAACACTGGTTACAGGAACGGAGTTTCCTTCCATCCTAAGGGCTTGTTTGGGTAAGCATGGGCTATTTTTTAAGGATTAGGAGGATTTAGGTGCTTGGAATTTGTCTTGTTACACATTGTTTTGATTAAATGAAAACATTTGGACTTGACTAAATTAGTTTATCTGGAGCTGTTTGAGGTTGTTTGAGTACTGAAAACAAATTAGATTATGTAATTACATGAACAAACTGTATTTATCAGTGGTTTCCTAGCTGCTTTGTTGATGATTTCATGCCCTGTACTAGTGTTTCCAACCCATAGCTGTGACAGCTTTATTGGAATTCATCTTGCAAATGTTCTTTTTCTATGCATTGAGCCGTTCAGAGAATCCCTGTTGGGGGCATCTTAATGCACCTTCTCTGCTTGGCTCATTTTGAACAGTGATACCCAGCAGGCTTTGCCAGACTGGGAGGAGTTAAGGTGTTTGGATGCCAGAGGAATCAAAGCTTGCTGTTACCAATTAAATGCCCGAGGATGGGTGGAACACTTAAAATGTTTGTGTTCTCTTTAGCTTGTCTCCACATTTTTAAAGGATGTGTGTTCGTTTATAGCAAAAAGTAATAAAGCTTGTTCAGCCATATGTTGGCTATTCCTTAAGAGGCCATTGAGAGATTTAGCCTACAGTAGACCCAAGTGAGGAAATTGTTGCCTTTCTTAGATCCAGTAATACTTCCTTGGCTTTGTTCGTAAGATACCCACATGTGAACTGAAATTTCTTCTCATCTTATGCAGACCTATTTTCACATTTTTATCAAGTCTGGGCTAGAGGGTTTCACTCCATAATGGATACTTTTTTATCTTCTATTTTTTTTTCTTTTCAGAGGAAATGGTAACAGCCCAGTGAGAATCGGGCTTCAGTGTAACCTTTGTCTGAATGCCAGTTGAGAACTTACGTGCAAACCCAACATCTTCCAATGGTCTCTACCAAAACGCATGGGTCTGGTTTTTGTCAGGAATGTCCCCTATGCCTCTGGCAGTATTCTGCCATTCTGTTTAGGTTCTTTAGTCCCAATGACAAGACAAACAAAGCAAAAAACTTAGAGGAGAGGTTGAGCTGTTCAAACATACCCTGACTTTATGTCCTGTTTCTATCTTAAGTGGTCCTTTCCCCTCGGGGCGCTTTGTCTTCATAAAACAGATTCCCAGAGCTCTGTCAAGGAAAAGCAGTGGTTCTGTCCTTTTTGAAGGCTTATGCTCCTCCAGCTCACTTTTCTCAAATGGTCTGTGTGTAATTGCAGTTCTGGTGAAGTTGTGTGCCTGTGATTTCCAACACCAGTGCCATAATCAAATGCAGCCCCTTCTCGTGGCCATAAACTACCTGAGGAAATAATGCAACAAGAACATGGGCTGCTTATACCTGTTCAAAATAATCAGAAATTTTATTTCAATGTGCTGTGGATTTTTTTCTTCATTTTTTATTTGGTCTTTTGTTTTGAGGTTGGTATTTTTTTCTCATAATACTTGCCATTTGAGATTGTAAAGTTTTCTGTTTAGCCTGGAGATTACATCCTATTTGTTTTTGTATGGCTGATTTCAACTTACAATTATATATTTCAGAATTTGGAATTATTATTACAGAACTTTATATTCTCAGAATGGATCTCATGTATTCTCATTTAAAGTTCTTTCCTCATACCTTAAGTTGGAGATGTAAATCAGTTAATTGAGTGATTTGCACCACATGATAATGTGGGAAGCTTGGAATTTTTATTTTCTGTTATGTTTAAATACTGAGGCATTAAATATTCTTAATTATTTACCTCATACTAGACCTTTTAGTGTCATTTGTTTACACTGATTTGCACAAATTATTTGGGTGGATATCAAAGCAAACAGTTATGAGAAGGAACATGAACCAACTCTTTTCTGTTGGCATCTTCCTTCCCAGTAGTTTTAGCAGAAACTTTTTGCTCAAAAACAAAGCTTTTCATGTGCCTATTCATTCATTACCCACTAGATTCCTCCAGGAGAGGAACATGCGAAGAGTGCCTGGTGGTGCAGAGATACCCATGCAACTTGGCCTTCCAGATGTCAATTGCTTTATAGGAACAGTAGCACAGAAGAAATTAATTTGTTTGGGTGGAAATTCCGCATGTATTTACATTGTCTAAAAGCTAGATTTTGCATGTTACCTTGTTGCCTCAACCCTGGAGAGGGGGGAAAGAAAATCTGTAGGGAAGGCCTCTAGCACTCAAGGAATTCTACACTGAAACGGTTTTTGTTTCTTCGTTTCACTGTACTTCTTTCAAACACCAAACTGCTCCCCCCGTAATGCTATTTCACACTGTTTTGTGGTGTGATTTTACTTTGCAAGAAAACCGCCTTGGTGTTCAACCTTGTTCAGGCACGTCTTTAAAAGGACTAAAATTCTTTGTATGTTGTCCCTATTACACTGCAGCTGCTTGTTTGTGGCTGCTCAGGAAGAAATGGTACTAGAGAGAGAGAGGTGTCTGTCATGCTTTAGTTACTGTTGTGGTCAACCCCTCTTCATTTTGCCCTGAAGTAACAGCAGTTCTGTAAGGATGTCTTTTATTCACTCAGATGAAGTCCCAACAAGGGTTGGGACCCAAAATGTAAGGCTTGTCCTATTCCGGGTAGCGTTCCAAGCTTGACTGGGACCATTAGCACGATGCTACAGCTTGAAGTACTTTCAGTCAGTTTATATGAAATGTAAATATAAGATTAGACAAGAAAAATATTAAATACACTTTTGCAGATCACAGTGAAAGAACAATTCTGGCAGTTTGCATTGTGCGTGGACCTATCTGGCAATGAGGCATTGACATTCCAGACCCTGTCCAGGCAGTGTGAGGGTGCTCTGTGATGAGCTGGGCTGAGTGCGCTGTTTCTTGAGCGTGTTTCCTGGGCCAAGGGAATTACACAGCTGGGTTAGAACTCCTTGGGCTGATGAGTGTTTTACTTTGTCTTCTTGCAGCACACAACACACAGATTCCTTTTCCAACACTGGCCTTCTATGGTATTCGTAATAGTAATAGCCTGTGGCTGTCCAGAGGTCACAGCAATTGGAATAATGAGCACGAGGTTCTTAGTTACCTTGGATTATCTACAGTTTGTCATTGTTATTGTAATTCCTTACAGACCAAGCAATACCAATAAAGCAAAATGCCATGATTACTGTAAAGGTTCTTATTTTTTAAAGTCAGAATCTTATCTTAAATCTGACAAATGGATGCTGAACTCTGTTTCTCAATACTGTTTGATTCCTGACAAAAATGACCTTTGTTTGTCTTGAACAAAAACTTGCAGTATTTTTCGTCTTGTTTTCACATCATCTAGTTCTTGAATATTCTGCCAGCTCATTTACATTGTGATTGATTTATAAAGCCCCACATTATATTTTTGGAAAGTGCTGAACCCTGCCTGTTACTGTGTGTATCTCTGAGTTGAGAAATATTTTTCATTTGATGTTGACATTTTTCATGTTTCATCTGATAAGTTATATTGCTGTAAATGTGCAAGTGCTAGCTGGCACAGAAATAATTACCCTTGTCTTTATATTGGAGTTACAAGGTTTTAATGCTTTGGAGTTTGTCTATGAACTCATTTCAGTAGAATCTCTTGATATTTTTATGATCTTCCTGGGTGGATACAAATTAGCTTATTTTATCTGAGAAATAAATGTTAAGCAAAAATCTAGATCCTCTGCCAGAAATAGTTTTCTAGAGAACAACCAAGGCCTAAAGTCAAAATGGAAAACTTGTCCCCAGTACTTTCTATTCTTGGGTGAGTTTTCTCGCAGACTTCCAGGAAAGGGTAAGTAGTTCCGGATTTTCGGAAACGGGAGGCTGACAAATAAGAGTGTCTGTACTGAAGTGTGAATAAAAGACGTAGCCAGACACCATATTAGTTTAGTGTCTTCCTTAAGAGCATCATTAAATAAAATAGCTGGGGTATATAAGGGAAGGATTGCTTTCTGTGTTTGTCATGGAGAGAAGATGTGAACAAGGCAGAGATCACAAGAAGGGGAGGTGATTCTACCCCAAGGCAGTTAAAAGTGCATGTCAGATGGATAGTCATTCTTCAGATGTCTGATTGAAGGCTTAAGCTCTCCAGCCCTATTCCTTTCCCCTTCAACTTGTATGTGGTATTTGGGCAGATAATACTGAAGCTGAAGTCATTAACAAATTTTTTATTTCTGTTTTCATTTCAGTTATTTGCCACCTTCCATGCATGAATGGAGGCCAGTGTAGTTCTAGAGATAAATGCCAGTGCCCTCCTAATTACACTGGTAAACTCTGTCAGATTCCCGTGCAGACTGCCAATTCTCCAAAACTCTTCCATCACCAGCAACAGATGAACAAGGCTGTAGGATCACAAGTTATCCACTCTACTCATACTTTACCACTGACAATGTCTGGACAGCAAGGTGTAAAAGGTAATTTCTTTCTTGATAGATATTTTTAACTTGTTGGTTTTAACAAATTATTTTGGGTATTCAACCAGGAACAATAGTGCCACATCTACATATATCAAATATTGACACCACGACTTGAATCATGAGCTCACCAGAATGTCTGGAACATATTTTGCTCAATGACTGAAATAATAAGGAATAACAGTGTTATTGAAAATAATTTGTAGGCAGATTTACTTTGCTTTTATGGTAGAATTTAATTCAAATTGCAGAGTCAAGGGATAATGCAGGGGGTTTCTTCCAGAAGTGTAGACCTGTTCAAAAAGACAATGATTGTGGTTGAAAGGAGTCCATAAATTGCAGTATACCTAGACGGAGAGTTGCAAGTGATTCCATGGTTACTAGTGGAGGGAAGAGACCATCTTTTCAACATAAAAAAATTTAAATCTAATGTAAAACTAAAAGTACAAGCCGTGTTTATCTTACATGATTTGGTAGAGTCTTATAAGTTAATTTTGTGGTGAACTTCTTAATGTAGGTAGGCCATGATGTGATCCACTTAAATAGAACATTCCTTCCAGGTCAAATAACAATATCAAACAAACCAACCAACCTTAAGAAAACAAAAAACACAACAACCCCCCCCAAAAACAGCCAAAAAAACCCCCACAACCCACACCCAAAAAACTAGGGTTTTCCTACTGCTAATGCTGTGAAGAAGACAGAGGATAAGAAAAAAGGAAGCCTGTGATGTTAATCAAATTTTCCCAGTCAAAGAAAGTTCATTCAGCCTCAGATTACTGTTTCCTCTGATACTTTTATTGTGAGGTGAAAACTTCCGATGACTTTGAAGGGAAGTGTTGAATTTATTTCTTATGTGTCCTATGGGTCCAGGTAGGATTTTATCTGGGTGAGATCTTGTCCATATAAAGTGACCCCTGCAACTCAGATTCTCAACATATGACCTAATATGAATGTTGTTGGCTTGTTTGAATTGCCAGATTGGTTTTTGGTCAAGGGTAATTTTAAAATTACCTCTCCAAGGTTGGTATCTCTGAATAAAAAGAAAATATATAGGGAAAGATGTGAGGAGGCTCAGTTACTGGCAAATAGTTTCTGAATAACTTTGCTAGAAGATATTTGTGATAAATATAATCTAAGGTAGTAATTCTGTATTCAGAGAGGGACATAGCTGTGAAGGAACTGTTGACAGTATCCTGGAAATGCAATGTTTTATAAATACTTTTGAGTATCTCCTCAATCAGAAGAAGAGAATATAATTACCTAAACATTTGGCAGAGCATCAATTTATTTTTCTCCCTATGTAATTCCAGATGAAATAATTTCAGACAATACAGTGGGCCACAACCCTCAAATTTTTAAGACATAGTTATTCTTCAGATTCTCTCCTAAAATGCACAATAGATTTCTCATTGCTAAAGAGTCTGACCTCTTGAATATTTTTTTCCTGACCTTCAAATCCTCATAGAAATCACTAGCAGTCACAATGCCTTTTCTTCTCTTTACGTGTCCAAATGAGGATGTTGGATTGTTGAGGGACTAATATTTTATTTCTTTAAGGGAAAGAATAAAACAATTCATCCTGAAATGGCTGGCAGAAATAAAAATGAGCACATCTAGGCAGTGATCCAAGAACTGGAGGGGATTGTGATAGTATTACTGCATGGGAGAAACCAGCCTAAATTTGATGTTTTCAGCATCTGAACATCTCTGGATGGCTTGAGACACTAAAGCAGAGAAAGTCAGTGATTTATTTTGAGGGCTAATATACTTTTTAGATTTAGTAGCTATAGAAACTAGTTGAAGGGATCCCTCTTCATACATAAAAATGTTGGGGTGAGTTTTGTTCTTTTTAGAGACAGACTAGGCTGTCCTGTCTTGCCCTCCAAGCCTGAAAAGGACCTCACTGCTTCTACTTGTAACACAGAAGCGCTCCCCTGTTGGTTTGCCTCCAGCAGACCTCATGTAGCATACATTTTGCTTGTGGGTTGTTTTCAGCTGCTGGCAAGATCTTTACCCTGCAGCCATATTTTGCTGACTTTCTACTGTCTTATATTCCTGATGTTTCCGTCTTAGTATGTTGACAATTTTCATAAATGAAACAAAGCAGTCAGTGAAAAAATAAGTCTGCTTCTTCTAAGGAATTTCTATATGAGACCAATTAATACTGATAATGTGCCTAGAGAAATGAAAATAATGTCAAAAACCAAAAGCACTTTCTCCAAAATATTATCATTTTAAAGTAGCTCCAATAAATTAAATATGCCTCCTGAGGAGTGGAGCTGCAAATACCTAATCAAGTTCCAAAGAACAGTTCAAGCTTTAGGAGACAAGGAAATAATCCAGAAGACTCAACAATCCAGTGTGCATTATAGAGAAAGCTTTGTCAAATGATGTTTTTTGGTTCTTGATGTTTGGAAGGAGTGCCACCTCAGATGGATTGTCTGTCCTCAAGTAGCCTGTGCAGTAGTCACTGACAAGAGGCCCAGCCAGACACAGGAAATACTAACTTGTTATGCAGCTTATAAACTGCACAGCTTGTTACACATCTCTCCTCTCTGCTCACCCCAATCATAATTTCATTTGCTTTAAAGGGCATTTTATGTTCCAGTGAAGAGAGGCTTAAGGGTCACAAGCAGTTCTGTTCCCATTGCATTGATTGGAGGGTCTCAGTCTACATACCCAGACTTAAAACTACAACCATATTTAAAAACGGAAGTGTCTGAAAATCATTTCCTCCCCCTTTATCTGCCAAACCCTGAATTCAAAGTTCAGCAAAGGGAGTGGTGATTTTAGATGGTTGAGATGCTGGCAACTCTTGCAGGGGCGAGCTTGGGACTTGGCAGGTATATAAAGGTGAAGGGATGAAATCTGAAGCTTTTTCTGTGTTCCAGAGAAAGATGATGGATCTGAAAAAGAAAATAAAGCTTACTATATATCCAAAAATAACCTAGTAGAGTAGGAATTCTGGAACTTTGAATGGGATTCTTATTACACAGTATGACCACAAATATTAATGTCATACTGGCCAATTTGGACATCCATGTTTATCTAGCAGTCTTTACAATCCTATAATGTTGTTCTTTCCTCCATGAAGCTTTTTCATTTTCTTGCTTTGTTAATGAGACTTTATGTGTTCTTTAAGCCTTCCCTTAACCCCCAAATTTGGGCATCATTTATATTTCAGTCACTTCAAGGCACTCTGTAAAAATTCTGATGTACAAAAAAGAAATGTCTTAGAGGTGCCTAAGATATCTTCTTCACATATTTTATTACCAATTTCTCTTACGTGTTTTTCCTTCAATTATTTTAGTGAAGTTCCCTCCTAACATAGTGAATATCCATGTGAAACATCCCCCTGAAGCCTCAGTTCAGATCCACCAAGTGTCAAGGATTGACAGCACATCAACAGGACAAAAAGCGAAAGTACCTCAGCCAGTACATCCACAGGTCTCTTACCAAGGTCTTCCGTATCAGAAGACCCAGAAAGGACATACAACTTACACAAATCAACAACCCATTCCTCATATGTTTCCTGTTTCAGTTAAAACTCAGCTTGGGCGCTGCTTTCAGGAGACTGTTGGGACACAGGTAAGAAATGTTTGCTAAGGCTTGTGAGACAGGTAGCTTTAAAACTGTTATAAAGGAGTGAAAAAAAGGATTTAAAAATCCAACAATTGGAGGGAAAGGACACATTTGACATTCTTTTATGCAAGAAAATTATTTTGAGAATGTAACATTTTTATTAAGTAATGTTTTTCTGAACCTCTTTCTCCTTCAAGCTAATGTCTTTATTTTCTGTGGACTTGGGTCTCTGACATTTTGGTTTCAGTTATTTTATCCATAGCTTTTTCTTTCTCTCATGGAAATTCCTATTCAACGACTTTATATGTTTTACAGTATTTTAGGCTGATGTTTTGAATCTGTTGAAATGTGACCATTGAATGGGGTAGAAAAATCATGAAAGCCAACTGAGTGTTCACTAGAGCATTAAACCTTAGTTCACTTAAAAATAGTATGTTCACATCACGTTTTTCATACACCTATTCAAAATTGTGTATCTTCTTTCAATCCTGAAGGCATTTTAATAGCAACACGTTTTTATTTTTACATATATATTTGAATATATATATACAGAGAGAGAGATGATAAGGATTATGTGAAAAGATTGTTAAGAAGCCAGTAAAATCCTGTTATTTATTGCTTATTACCGTTCTGAAAATTGGCTTTTCAGATCAAATGTCTTTAAGGTGAATGCATGCCTCAGACTGAAATAATGTGTGAGGTTTCAGGAAAAATCACTCATTTTGGGAGGTAATGTTAGAGAATAAGTATGTTGTTTTTCAGGCTAAAAAATACTTTATGACTCTATCATTGAAGATGTGAATTTTAAGTTTATCACAAGGGTTGCTTTGCTTTTGGTCCTTCCAGTAATATGCACCCAAAGTTAGCCAATTTTCAAGCATCAAATACTGTATGTGTTTTCAATATATTTCAAAAATGCTTGTTAGCAAATACTGTATGTGTTTCCAATATATTTCACAAATGCTTGTTAGATGTTGGCAGCAAAACAATCCAAAGATTTCAGCAGCAACAGAGCATGTCTTCCCCTCAAAGGGACATCACCCATCATTCCTGAAATGTGGGACTGGAGCAAAATGCCCTTTACAAGTGTTTCTTCTGGCCGTTTCTTCCAGCTGTCAGTGAATTTTTTTCAATGCTCTTAAGCTGTGTGCAACCCCTGCATTCCCCTCCCCAAAAAACAGGGAAGAGACCTCACTCCCTTACTCACAGATGGGCGAGGAGTTTGGAACGGATCAGTAATGTGGAACAGCCAGGAGCAGAAGTTAGATGCAGTCAGAAGCAGCGTGAAGGTGACATAGTTGTCAGATCCTAAGGTACTGAATCCCCCCCTTGCCATGGGCAGAATGTTGAACTTGAAATCAAAGTTCCTTAGTGTCAGTCACCTGCCATCTCTAATGAGTTGACATGAGGATGCTTAAAAGTAATTCATTATGAAAGATGCAATGGAAGAAGTTCATTTAAATGTCATTGCACACCAAAACTTATTTTAGAAGACCAGAATGAAGTTTACATATGATTGAAGGCTAGACTTTACTAATTGTCAAATGATTGATTCAAGATCTACAGTGTTAATTTACACGGGTGAGTTCTTTGTGCTTGTCTGTTTCAAGCATAGTAAAACCTTCATTCTTTTTTTCAGCAAGTGTTGAAGCACATGGTCAGATGAAAGTTCATGGATTTTACACGAAAAAATGAAACAGGGCCTGTGTCAAACATCCATTTCTCTCTATTTCCTAAAAATGAGCGATCTAAGAAGCATGGCATCATAATGTGCAATCCTGAAAATCTAGAAATAAGTGTGATATTTAATAGTTGTGTATTATTTTTTGATCTTTCTCTTCGTTCTCATCTATAAAGAAATACAAAATTAATTCCTTGGTCTTACACTTGGCAGAGGGTGCTGTTTTATTTCTATCTCCTTTTAAAGGGGGAGAAAAGGGAAAATAAGCTTTCATTACCTTCATGTCTGACTTGGAATCCTGCTAAATGCTTAGTCACCAATTTTTATAACTTTTTTTTTCAGTATTCCCCTGGAAAAATGTGTCTTTGCAGTAGTCTCAAGAAAGGGTAGTGCCTCCTAGTTTAGAATAGTGCATGTTCTTAGTTTTTACAGATTTCACTGATCAGTATCAATCTTGAAGACTAGCACATTTCAGAGGCATTCTGTTATAGTGATGGTTCAGTTTAGAATTGGAGTTGTAGAATGGCATTTTGTAGAGCATTTAAGACCTTGCCATAAATATAGATCTGAGTGACTCAATCACCTTCCACATTTGAATGTGAAATGTTACTGTTTTTCCTGCAGCCAGTCAATGCTTATTATTTATTTTTATGTTAAATACGCCTTGAACTGGGAAAGACAACTTTTTTTTTTAACTGTTTAAAAGGTCTACTGTGAAAGAAATAGCTTTTCCATTTCTTTCATATTTGTTTTGCTGTATCTATGGGTTCTCTCTATTTGTTCAGATGCAATACTAAAATGAGATTTCCCTATTAGTAGCAATGTGTTGCAAGTCCTTTCTGGAGATGATGCTGGATAATTTTGATACCCATACTTAGTTCAACAATCATCAGTGTTTACACATTTTTTTGCAGGGTGGATTTGGCTTCAGAAATGTGTTATTAAATATCCTGGGATCCTGAGACGACTTTACTGTCTGTAGAGCAGATTGGTGGAAGGATTTGTGTGTGGCCTCTTGTAGACAAGTCAACTAAGTTGATTAGGGCTTTGCTGAACTTTTGCTTCACACTAAAAGCAAAGGATTAAAACTGTATCAGAATCCCTTTTGTGATTTTTTGTGCATGTATAACTTCTACCATTCTGTGTTTCTCTCCATCCCTTGTTCTCTCCTTATCTTTCTTGAATTTCAGCTGCTTTCAGTTACAGGTCCTTTGATTTTGGTGCTCTGAGGTTTTTTTCTTCTCTGGAATATTTTTCCTCTCCCAGCACATTCTTCCTTGCCCCACCTTATTTAAATTCCCTTAATGTATCTCATTCAAAAACAGTAGGATACTCAGTTTCCAAGACAGAGTGTGTTTGCTGCAGTGAATTTCCAAGCAAGTGGATACTCTTTGAGTTAGCAACTGGAGTCACCTTGAACTGAAGTTCAGAGGACATTATGGCCCAGATAGTTAAAGAATCTGGTTGTATCATCAGGTCTGCAATCACTTTTCATTAGTGACACAGGAATTTTTTCAGACATATATGTATTTTTTCATACATGTATGTATGTGTGGGTTGAATTGTGATTGTTTTCTGAAGTGTCCTCAGCACTATGAAGTAAAGTGGAAAGATAACTACAAAAATAGCGTAACTTTTTGAATTTTTAAAAGGTATTATAGGAAGCAAATAGAGTTTTGGATGGTTCTGTTTTGTTCTCAAGTCAATTCACTCTTCCTGGCTGCCTCTCTCTGAGTGGAACACTTAGCAATTATTTCTCCTCTGGGAGATGTTAATGGTGATTGCTCCAGGACAGCTTATCATGTTACATGATAGCTCGCAATGATACATCCCACACAAAAGTTGTGGCTCATCAAACTCTCCCCTAGTACCACAAAGATTTTTGCAGGGTGTATCCCCTAGTACCACAAAGATTTTTGCAGGGTGTATCAAGCCATTTTAAGCTGCAGGCCCGAAACTTGCTGTTGACATAAAGGAAACAAACCTTAATCTAAACTTGCCCATTGTTATATAGAAAATGATGTAGAGGAAATAGAGACTTGAAGGTGAGAAACAGACATGATGGGAGCAGTAGGTCAAAAATCCCAATTAAGATGGAGAGCAGTAAGTTTCTGGAGCGCTTTCTATAATGGTGCCTTCAAAAGCTGGAGACTGGGCATAGTGTCCTGAAAAATATTTTACAGCCATTTAGTCCTTTATTTCTGAAATCCAGGGAGTTGGTCATCTTAGACCACTGACTCACTAAGTCCTATTTAAAAAGCAAGCAAATAAGGAAGATTTTGTTTCTCTTCTTTAATTCCTCCTCTTCTGATGATTTTAATTTTAATTCTAATAAAAATGCCTTTATTATGATACAGGATAGATATCTTGTTATTTCCCAAAATACTTTTACAGCATCAGTGGTGTACCTAGTAAAGATCATGTTGGTATTGTTGAGTCCTGTTGATTTTGCATATAATTTCTTTGCATTTAAATGAAAGAATGCACTTGCCTACCTGTCTGTCAAAATCCTTATAAAGATAATCGAGCACTACGTTTTTCACCCCTTAAGATCACTTTGAAGTGTTTACTAAGTATATTCATGTGTTTTCCTGTGGTTACTGCATTGCAGTGTTATCACTAAAAAATGGGGGTTTTTCCTCAAGATGGTTGTGTCTCTTCTTTGCTTCAGTGTAAAAAAGGAGGTATTTTTTGCAAAACAGCAAGAAATTGGAGAAGCTGGTATTGCAAAAAAATTGTCTAAGTCAGGTTCTTTCTGTCTAGATTCACATGTAATGCTGTTCTCTTCAGCAGATATTTTTGGGTATTAGCTTTACTGAAGGAGACTTCTAGTGGTCTTAGCATCTGTAGTTTAAAAACAAAATAAAAAACCATTGTTACTCTACAGAGAGACAGATACTGAAATGACTGACCTTGATGAAAGAAGCACATGGCAGAATGTCCAGAAGAGAAGCTGGCTGTGTAGTCATGACAGCCTGTGCTTGTTCATTCCTCCTTGTGTAATTGCTGAGAGGAGCTGGACGGCTCTCTGAAATGATCACTGCAAGAATTTCAGAAACACTGACATTACTGATCTCCCCTTTTTGTTGTGGTATTTTAAATTCAAGTCAGTTCCGGGTTGCTGTGTTGGGGTATATATTCCATTCCTCACTTGTCAGTGGTTTGCTGCATGATGCTTTGTGCTTCCCTTGCAAAGGGTTTGCAAGGGAAAAGGTGTTGCAGAAAAGGTCCATAATTGTTACAGCCCTGTTCAAAAGGCTGCCTGAATTAGAATTGTTTTGTTATTGTGAAGTGAAATTTGATGCATTATAGTGATACTTCAGAAAATCATATTGAAGAAAATCACAATATGACATCTATAGCAGACAAAAGAAGTGTATTTTGATAGGTGAATGGTTTTAATTAATTTGTTTTAATTATTTAAATGGTTTAATAAATAACATTAATGATGAACACTAGGAAAGACTTTTGAAAATTACAAGGATCGTCCATTTTTCAGTGCAATCAAAACTCTGAGATGCATTCAAATGTGTTTCAAATGTAGCTTAGTTTGTCTGATCAACAGATATTAGTTACCAGCATCTTAAGTGGGATAAATTTCTATGGAGACAGTTTATTTAATACTTTGTTTCAGCGATGTCTTTTACAGGAAACATTTGTTTTGGTTTGAGCAACACATTTCTATCTGCTGTCAGACTTCATAGAATACAAAATAAAGGCAAGTGATAGGTGGCAGCTGGAAAAGATCAGAAATTATCAACATTGTATCATGGTCAAGATTGTGACTGGAAATCATTAAGTATTTACTTCATTCAGACATGGGCATACACTGATTGGGTACTCACCTTTGAGATTATACATACAGTTTCTAAAAACTGGGCTTAGATAATTGGTGAGTTTTTCATGATGGGAAATATTAAAGCAATGCATCAAAGTTTTTGAGTTAGAAATCAGAAGAGCAAAATATGTCAATACCCTTTAATGCCTAGCCTAACATATTGATACTACTGCATGCAATACGACCATAGTGTGTGTAGTGTGGAGGTGATGACAGCAGTAATATGCCTGTTGAAGTTATTCATTCAACTGTATAAGCATCCCTGTAGAACTTCAGATTTAAGAAAACATTTCCTATGGAAGTAAATTTCAGGTATTTTCTTTCTTTGACAGCTGTATGCAATGAACTTTAATATTTATCTTCTTTAGGCAGAAGTGATACAGTTTTGTGCTTCATACTGGTACTTTTTCTCTTAGAGCACTTTTAAAACCTCTTTTCCTTAGAATAGTCTTAAAAATGCCATCTCGTAAAATAAAATAACTGTCTGGAATTCCTTAAAGCTCATGGTTTGGCTTCTGAAGTTCTTAAACAAATAGACTGTCAGAAATTGGTGTGGATTCATTTCCAGGATTAATGCTTCATTTGCAGTAGTTTCTTTGCAAGATCAATACTCTGAAATATCAGAAGATTAAAGATGTATCAGATACCAAAAACACCAAACATTGTTTTAATTACTCAAATAGAAGAAAGCTGGATAATTTTTACTTGCTTATGAAGAATGTTCTGCTTAAGCCAAAACAAATTCTTTACCAGTTCTTCTGGAAAGTCTGGAAGTATTTAAGTTTCACTCCTCTGCTTATGAGACAATGCCTGTTAGTGAGCCAGTGCTACATGGGATAACACTCTTCATTTGTAACAACCTGTCATTCAGCTGGTCAGCAAGCTAATTAAGTATGTCTGTTAATTGTTTCAGTAGTACAGTTTATTAAGTTTGAGGTTTCTTGCTGTTTGTCGTGCCTATAGGAAAAAAAAAGCAACAATCCAAGGTCTGTGCCTGTTGAATAGTTTGCAGAAAGTTAAACAGTGTATCCATTCACTTCTGCTATTGTGGTATGTGAAATGCAGTCTTTTGAGCTGAATCCCAGAGTCATTAGCTATTAGCTCAGGCAAAGCACCTATCAATTTCAATCATAGTTAATCATGTGACACTCCTTTATTTATGCCTGTATTGTGGTTTTAACTAACAGCTTGTGACAGGGATTTGTAGATGGGTCACGCAGGAGTGGGAGTCCCAGGAAACCTTGTGGTCCCTTGGCCAGAATCCTCTGCGGTTGCCCTGAGAGTAATTGCCAGACTGGGCTCCCTACTTTACAGGGAGCTGAATACATTTTCTCTACTGCCTTAGCAGATGAATTTCGAGGATATAATCCTTCCTTTGCCCTGGCATTGGAAAACAGATGAAGCACTGGTGGCAATACACTAGAGCTTAGCCCTCTAGGACTGTGGAGATGGGGCATAGGCTGGAGTCTGGACAGAGTAACAAAGAGGTGATGTGGCTTGGGGTGGCTTTTGTGCACCAGCACAGGGTCAGCCAGAATTTCCGTCTTCCAGTGGGAATATTCAGTACTTCCTTCAGTTATATAAAATACTGGCATAGGAGCCCAGGCACGCATTAGGAAAAATATGTGGATTTGAAACAATACTTTCAGTGTCTCTGAGCGCTTTACCCAGGAAGAGCTTTGTTTTATAGCAGTACCATGTGTGCATCATACTGCTGCTACTGCTGAGCCTTTCAGCACAGTTGAGCTCTTTTATACCAAACCTTCATGACTTCTTTGCCTTCTGAACCAGTAAGACACTTCCAAATCATAAGCTTATGACAGAGATATCATTCATGAAAATCTGTACTGTTTTCCAGAAGCCCTCAGGAAATACAGACTAGATTAGTTTAAAATATGTGTAGTTGATGGATAGAAGAGTGTAAATCTAAGCTTAAAGAATGGCAATATCTTCATGCATAGTCAAGCATGCCTGTGTTTAGCTTTCCTGCTTATTTTAGGCTCGCAAGTATGCGTTGGAGTTGTGTTGAATGGTGAAACAAACTGAAAAATAGTTATGAATTCCTGCAAGTGACTTTTCCAGTCACTTGTGAGTCAGAGACTGAGAAAGACTGTCTGAAGAACTAATGAGCTCTTCTTGGTAGTAGGAAGTGGGTTAAGACTTCTGAAATGGAAAGGAATTACCTATAAAATTTTTTGAGACCTGTAGAAATAGAGCTTCAGTTCATATATGCTTAAGGTTGCTGAAAGGAGGGAGCATCTTAAGAAAACGTAGCTGGCTTGTGCAGTGCCATGAGTGTTTAGAGTATCTGAAGCACTACTAGATGTACCAGAGAAATCAGGGTGTAGTAGCCACAGAAGAGCTCTGTTTCTGCTTGGATTAGGACTTTGCAGAGCACTCATGTTTTGTGATGCATAGCTCCAAAATTACACAGATCTTAAGGCAATAGGAGCCCCATGTGGGAGTTGCTTTTGCTTGTTGCCCAGTTTCTACAATGATGTGGATGTTGACCAAATTATCATTGATTCTTCAAGCTCTAATTCACCATAGAGGCAGTGGGAGCAGCAGCTTTAATCATTGCCAGTTTTTACTGACAGGACTGCAAACCACAGTTGCCAGATGACTCAGACTTTGGCATCCTTATTTTTGCTCATAATTTTTATATGGAAATTTGAAAAAGTTATGACCACAAAGATCATGATTTTCAGTAGAGTGCAAATGCTGTAGCACCACACCTAAACTATAAGTGGGATTTAGTCCATCTTCCTCCTTCTCCTCTCCTTTCTTTTTTCCCTTGTTACTATTAGATGATGCCTTTTCTATTTTGGGGAAAAGGGGAAAAAAAGGAGAGGGACCAGTTCATGATGGCATGTTGGCTCTCATGTTAGTGGAATCTTGCCTTGACACACATGAGTTCCTGGGATGTGTCCTTGAGGTTTTGACCTTGAAGAGAAACACTGGGTGTTAGGTAACGTGCCTCACTGCCCAAATGCTCCATTTCTGAGATCATAAGGGGAGATGCAACGCCAGCCTTGATTCCTCCCATTTCTTTTCACAGAGTGGAGAGTTGTAAAACCAAGGTACAGTAGGGGGAGAAGAGCAGGGTGCAAAATGCTTTAGCTGACTCTGGATAACAGCCGCACTGTACAACTTTAGTGAGTGGCTTCTCTTTGAAGAAGCTCTAGGAAAGGAGTTTAGCATCTGTAACTATAAAGCAAAACTTGGTAGCTGTGGTTATAAAGTAAAATGGTCCTTCCTGGAGCATGCCTGCCTGGGATGCAGGTTGAGAAAACCAGCATTGTGTAAAGATGTAACATGAACACTCTAAGGTTTTATGGTAACCACTTAGAGGAGGCATTATGAGTACTCTCCAGCTGAAAGATTTTTTGAGCTTCTGGGACGTGGAGCACAATCTGTGTATCCTCTAGCTAGAGGCAGTTGGAAGAGCTTATTTCAGTTTTGAAAACAGCAGAGTTGCTACGGCAGAGGAAGTTGTGTAGAATTCCCCATTTATGCATCTTGATGGTATTTCTGAAGTACCAGGCTGGGAATTGCTTATGGAGCAGAACTCAGTGGTATCTGACTGATCAGGAATGGTCAGCTTTGTATTAATCCTACCAGTGCCTAAGCCAGAGGAGTGCAGGACAGCTGAAAGGTGCACATTCACCTAGGGTAAGCCTGGGGCTGCATCTGAAAGGTGGGACTTGCTGAGATACTCCAGTGTTTTAACACAGCCAAATACCATCCAGGCAAGGACTATTTCTCATCCCTTGCAACACAGGAAAATTTGTCACCAGACCCACTCCAGACAGTAATATGAAAATGGACTCCTAAAGTTGCAGAATAACTGAGCAGTCTGTTTGAACCTGTTTGGCCACTCCGTTGCTTTTTGCTGTTCGTGTGTCATGTCAAACTGAGGCTCAAAGCACAGGTGGTGCTAACCTGTATGTGGGTAGTGGGCAGAGGCACACCATAGCCTGCCAAGTTGACCTAGGTCCTAAAAACTTGGACATGTGTAGCTGGCTGTCACTGAGATGGAGGACACTTCAGACTCCTTACACATCCCTTGACACAGATCTAAGCTTCATGTGCTGCAAGTGCTGAGCTGCAGTCTGATGCTTAAATAGTGAACTGGTGCCACTTTTAGTTTGTTGAGATACTTCAGGATGTGTCTAGGGAGTATCTTTGAAAAAGGGACAGAGCAAATGGCTGGGATGATGGCTTGCTGGCCCTCGCCTTGCAGAGGGGACCCTCTGATGAGTCAGAACCCTTGTAGGGTGGCTTGCTATCCTGCTAGTAGTCACCCTGTAAAGCTACACAGAGTAACTCTGCTTTAGAAATATCATGGGCTCATGTGTGACAGTATGATTAAGAGCACATTGGAAAAATTTTGGGAAAGCTGGAGGAAGCTGTCAGTGCCTGTGCACTCAGCATGCATCTGCACTGTGGAGTGACTGTGCTACCAGCTAAGTGAGAGCAACCACAAGGCCACAGCCTGTGGCATAGGATGAGCCAGCTATCTTGAGCTGAAAGCTATGTGGCAGTGAACATTTGGGTCAGAGGTTTACACACTGTCAGAAAGCAGAGTTAGATTAGGGAAAGTCTGTTCATGCCATACTGAGGATTCACACTTCAGCACATTTGAATTGTTTGCTGCAGTGCCTATTTATATCACATTTGCTTTGAAAGTATTACTAAGTGCAGCTGTTGTGGACTTCTCCTGTGCTTTGTGTGTTCCATTGTATACCTAATTGTCAGGTTTACATGTTTGGGGGTCTTTTTAATGTCTGCAGCTGAAATACATTTAAGCTTTCTTTACCATGCAAAATGGAAGAAAATTGCAAAAGTCAAGAACATAACTAGTATGTTGTAAGCTTCCAAATATTAATATTCTTCTTATTATAAAGCATAATAAGTATGTTATTGATCAGTGGGGAAATGAAAATTGACCTCAGAAATTATAAGGTATTTGAGATAATTCATATAGCTTTTAAAAAAGTGGACAAGAATGTTTTTATGATGGAAACGGTAGCTGCCAACAGTGAGTTACTACCTTAGAAATATACTCACACATTCCTATGACATACTGTTTTCTTCTGGTTTTTACTTCTTTTGAAGTTGACACGGGGGAAGATAATAACTCACTTAATTTACTTATGCCTGTGTAAAAAGCCTCTGCAATATGTGAGCACCATTTAAGTTCAGAGCTCCATTGAATCTTCAGTGTCTCAGCAAGGGGTGAGACTCTGAAGATTCAATGGATATTTCCAAAATGACTGAAAAAGAACATTGTACAATACAGTATCACTAACCAGAGTATTCTTTACCTGACTATTTCAGTGTGGCAAAGCACTTCCTGGCCTTTCCAAGCAAGAAGACTGCTGTGGAACCGTGGGTACTTCCTGGGGTTTTAACAAATGCCAGAAATGTCCCAAGAAGCCGTGTAAGTGCTATTTTATTGTTATTCTCGTGGCTTTTTCCCCTCAAGTAGTATTTTCCCTTTTTACAGAGGGGAAAAAAGCCAAAGGAACCTAGTAGAAAAAATGTGCTATGATTTGATTAGGTACAGGTTGTAGAAAGTGGAATTCCCCAGCATGCCAGCAGAGTTACAATATGCAGGCACTTGGTGCAGCCAGCAAAGTTGACGTCGTTGGGTTTTTTCCCCTGCTCCTTCCTCCTTTGAGTCAGTGATGGACTGTTGCATTTACTCAGTGCAGGAAGAGTAATCACATTGAATCATCTCGCCTATTCCAGCTGGACTTCTTTTTTTTTTTTTAAGTTTGCAGAGAAATCTTAAATTATAGAGGCGCCAGTTTCTGCTTGGAGAGAATGCAGTGACCTCTCGGGACTGCAGATGAAGTTTCAAGTTTGGAGCCAAGCTCTTCCAGGCTCTAAATTGTTGGTTGCTTTTTTTTCCTTTTCTTTTGAAATATCTTCCCCAACAATTAGACAATGACAAAGACTTTCTTCAGCATTTTATTATGATTTGACATCATATTATAATGAGAAAAGGATTTTGAATTATTTGGGTGATCAGTGAGGATAATCTCTTGAACTTTTTGTGAATTACATTATTGTTGCATGGGAATAGTAATACTTCTGTGTCATGTCATATTTTCGGCATTAAATGAAAGATGGGAAAAGATAAGTGAACCTGCATTTACTGGGCCAAAAAGATGGAGTGGACCTGCATTTACTGGGCCAAAAATAGGTCTTTAAAATGCAGTCACTCTTACCTAGTTCCTCTAGGACCCTGTTATTCAGATAGCAATGCTGGAAATATGTTCAATGTTTGATTTTTTTGGAAGCATGTGTTTCTCTGTAAGTCTTAATGTGGATGTAAATACAATTCCAGCAGAAGATTTGCTATTACTCCTATTTCTCTGACTTCTTCTTCCACAAGAGACTCTGATATAAATTTATGGTAACTCAGTCTGGTTTGCTAGTTTCTGAAACATGTTGTGGATTGGAGTATGTCTGTCTTCTGATGTGCTTTAGAAAGAGAGAGCCTCCTTGGGTTGTGAAGGTCACAGTTAATAAGACTCAGGTATCTATTTCTATAGATATATCTATTCTCTATCTATTCCTGTAGCATGTAAATACAGTTTCTGAAAGGACCATGCATGCCAACCATATAAAATTTGACAAAGACAAGTGCCAGATTCTGCACCTGGCCTGGGCAACACTGGATGTACATACAGACTGTGAAGTGAGAGGCTGGGGAGCAGTGCCAGTCGGAATGTTGAACACGAGTCAGCAGCCAGGAGGGACAACCCTGTCCTGGGGGGCATCAGGCACAGCATGGCCAGCTGGGCAAGGGAGGGGATTGTCCTGCTCTGCTCTGGGTCAGCCTCACCTGCAGTGTTGGGGGCAGGTTTGGGTGATGCAATGTAAGAAGGACATAAAGCTGTTAGAGAGTGTCCAAAGGAGGGCAACAAGGATGGTGAAGGGCCTGGAGAGGAAGCCATATGAGGAGTGGCTGAGGTCACTTGTTCTGCTCAGCCTGGAGGAGACTGAGGGGAGACCCCACTGCAATTACGACTTCCTCATGAGGGGAAGAGGAGGGGCAGACACTGATCTCTTCTCTCTGGTGACCTGAGGGACAGGACCTGAGGGAATGGCCTGAGGTTGTGTCAGAGAGGTTGGATATTAGGAAAAGGTTCTTCATCCAGAGGGTGGTTGGGCACTGGAACAAGCTTCCCAGGGAAGTGGTCACAGCACTGGCCTGACAGAGCTCAAGAAGCATTCAGACAATGCAGTTGAACTACAACTGAAATCTAGTTCATTTGAATTATATTGACAAGTGAAGTGTTGGTTATTTGGGTGTAGGTGTACTATGAGACAAATCACAAAAGCCTGAAATGTGTTTCAACCAAAAATTGGTTGGAACTACTAATACAAATTTTTGATGCCTGGTTTGAAGGGAAGCACACCTGTTAGTTCTTCATAGTTCAGGTAAAATACTGATTGTCTCAGCCTGGAATCCACAGTAAGTATGTGGATCAGGCAACTGCTTAATGGCACAGTGCTCAGCACAGTGTTAAAAGCAAGCAAACAGGAAAACTGTGACAAACTTCTGATCCACTGATTAGAAGTTCCTAAGCGGGTACAGAGAAGTGCTTGAACTCAGCCCAAAAACCTCTCCTAGAGGGAAGTCCACCATTCTTTTTTCAAAGTACGGAATAAGAATAATTTGTTTAAATGCTAATGAGATGAGCAATGTCCTTTTGTTATAAAAGAGTTTAATGACTAGCATGCTTGCTCAAGATGGGACACTTCAGAGTTCCTTTATCTGCCAGAATAATTTCTAATCTACATTTTATACCTATGAGGAGATGCCCTAACCCATAAAATGTAAAAACAATTCTTGGAACACATTTAGGAACCCAGTCTCTCTCCCAGAGTCCTTAATTACTTACAATATGAGTCATGCTCACTCCTGCTTTCTGGCTCAATTTGGAATTGGTTTTTTTTTTTGAATGTAACTGTATGATTTCAGGAAGAGAGAGAATGGTGCTGCTTGGAATAATCCTCTCCTTCTGATTAAAGCATTCCTGGAAAGTAAAGATTTGTATCTCCTAGACATTTCTCATCTCTCTAGGTGGGAGTTCTCACTGTATGTTAGTGTTTTAAGAAGGGAGGAGGAGAAGGGTGCACTATCTCTTTTATGCAGGTTAAAATACAGTGTCATTGTATCAAGAGTGTGATTTGGTAGGTGAATGCTTCAAGAATATTTATTGAATCTGTCAAGAAGGTTTAGTAGTGGTATATGTATTTTCTCTAGGCTACATTTGATTTAGGAATGATTCTAAGCATGATGCTGTTCAATCATGCCATGTCTTATGGCAATTCTGCATGGATGTAAATGGTGAATTTTTAGATTTTTAAGGATTCAATGTGATACGTTTATTGTGTTGCAGGTGTTTAAATGATCTTACAGCATCTTAAAATGTTATAGATGTTCATTTTGAACTTAGGCACAAAACTTGAAACCCCAAAATCTGTTCTGGATCTAGGTCAAAGTATCTTTTGGTCATAGGTGTCAAACCCTAAGCCTCACGACAGTATCAAAGTTTAACAGTTCTGTAGAGTAAACAATTTCCAAAGATAAATGTAAATTTCTTAGAAGATTTAATAGAAGTCTGGAGTGGATGCTGAAGGATTTATATTCATCAAGTATTTTTATTTTTACAACACTGAGAATGCTTCAGTGGTAAAAAGAATATGCATATATTTTTATGTACATAAATTTATATGATATTGGGTAAAAAATTTGAGATTCAAGCAAATAATTAGTAAGTTGTCAGTTAAGTGATATCTGTGCTTGTGTCTCAACACATGAAGTTAGTCTGCATTCTTCCCATATAATTCTGACCTGTTCTAATATTTCACTAAATTGGTATTACTCTTTTTATTGTAGATGTTTTGGAAGCAAACAGACTTCCTTTTGCTTTTATGGTTTTATGCCTCATAAACTTCATTTAAAGTGGACATGTTTTTATAATAATATGTAATCAGGTTGTGATCTTTTGCATAACCCACTTCAGCAAAATATTTAAGCAGGTACTTTAGTGTCAGTAGCAGGCACTTCTCTCTTCAATCAACTACTTAAGAACATGAATAAATTTGCATATGTCTTGTTGCCATGGTCTTACAGAGGGCTCTGTCATCTTTGTAAAGAGTTGAGTATTTTGGGTAACAGCCACTGCTCAGTCAGGGCTTCTGTCCTCTTGCAAATTTAAGTGCTTTGGCCTGAGATAGCTGCTGTGTCTGTGAGTTTATGGGTTGTTCAGTATTACTGAAAACCAAAAGAAGTTCTGGAACAGATCTCCATTTTTAAGGGCTTCTAACAGAAGACAATTTTAAGAAGAAGAAAGAATCTTTCTGTGTTACTTGGGGGATGTTGTGATTGGTCAGGCTTCTTGGTAACTTAGTAATTACAGTTTATTTAGGTGAGTAAAGGGTAAGTAATGTTGGACTCCATCCTGCTCCCACATGGATCACTAGCTATCACTGAACAAGTTTCTTCTCTACTGTGACTTGCCTACGTTTCTGCTCTTTGTTGAAAGGAAGAAAACAGCTGCTAGTAAGCTGCCAGTTTCCTGTTCATTGTTGGAGTAGGAGGATGAGGAAGGAGGGAGAGTCTAAAATCTCTGACTTCAGTCCACCACTGCGCTTCCTAGAGCAGCTGAGTCACCCTGGGAGGGAAAATGTGTTGCAGCACTGGAAAAGCCCTGGCATAGGTTACGGGCTACAACTGGAAGCTATTTTCATTCAGCAGGCTGCACTGCAGGGTACCATTCCTGCCCACAGAAAGTTACAGAGACTCTCCTGGTTTTAGTGTGAATTAAATCAGGCCTGTTATGGCAAACAGAGATCAATTAGAACATAATGAGTGCAGTTATGAGTTTGAATCTGCCAGCATGAGTACTAGGACATGGACATTGACATTGACACTTTTGAGGACCAGAAGTAGATTAATGCACTGTGCTTTTGGAAGTCTCTTTAAATTTCAGCTGGTTTTAATATTAACATTAGGAAAAGACTGAAAAATCTGCCTTGGACACTAAATGTGTAGCTGCCACTTTAGTAGAGAGACAAAATTTTCAAGTTGTAGTTGGTGTAAAAACTACTGTAGTCAGTGTAAAGAAGGAAAAGTATGTGTTCAGAACGGTAAAAACATTGCTGTATTTTTACTATATGTGTTAACCATTTTGCACTTTATGCAATAACTAAGGAGAATCTCAGTGTTTTATTTAAGCAATTGTTTTTAAATAATTCACTGAAATTTGAAATAAAACTATCTCACTCAATATCATCACTTAATTTTTTCCAAATAATAGGCAAAGCTTTCGTTAACTATTTGTTATAACAATTATCCTTTTTTTTTATTATTTCTATCATTACAGTCAACCAGTTTTAAAGTAAGCTGCAGGGATAAATGTGCAATTCAGGCACTATGTGAAGGGAAGCCAATCAATGGCATTATTTTATTCCATTGTTCTTTCTTATTTGACAGTTTATATACAGTAAAGATGGAAACAAATTAATCTGGTGGGTTTTGGGGGGGTTTTGTCTGTTGAACATTTGGGACACTTTTGAAATGAAACAAAAGATCTGACAAAATATATGGTATCTCTGTTCTAACATTCAAATTACGAAAAACTCTCTTGACTCTTATTTACGTGATCATAGTGCCAAAAGTTTAGTCCTATATGCTTAACAAAGTAGTGGGCTTTCCAAGAGGTTAGCTTTTAGTGCATAGCCATACAAAGAAATTACTGTTCTCATTTATGATGTTTAAGAATCAATAAACAGTTTTCCACAACCTTAAGTGGAGGATAGAAACAATGAATAGAAATAAGAAGCTGGTTAACTGAAAACTTTCTAGTTTGGCAAAATTGAATTCAGTATTTATTTTGCAGTGTTATTACATCTGTGACTGTTTACAGTGATCATCAAATAAGTGAAGTGAAGTTTAGTATTCTAAAATTCAACAGGTCTGTTAGGTAAATCCTAGATGTTTCCATAATGAATCTTCAACTTTATCTTTTCCAAATGTGATATTTGTAGCTGGTTTGCAAAAGTTATAATTTGAATATTTCAGAACAAATAGGGTGAAAGATATCCTGTTTTCAAAGATTTGTTTTGGTTTTTTAACACACATTTGACTGGATAACTGAAGACTTAAGTGGTACTAATGTTGAAAAAGATGGAATTAAGGTTACCTGTATAATCTTTAATTTTAATTTGTCTTTTTTGCTTAACCATTTATCACAAAACCTTACAAATTTTAAAATATAATTTTATAATTAGCTGTCAGGCTCTGCAAACATATAAATTATCAGTATTTAACTCATGTAATTTTTTTTTCAGCTTACCATGGATACGGTCCTATGATGGAATGCCCACAAGGCTACAAGAGAATTAATGCTACATTTTGTCAAGGTATGATAGTAACCAAATGGGTTGTGTTTATTTTTAGTACTGGCTTTCTGTGACAGCTTCTTTGATATTGATGATTTAGATTAATGATTCTGGTCCATTGATTTATATTTGGGAAAAATTGAGTATACTTTTGACTGTTTCCAAATACTGACAACTCTGTGAGTTTTTTCCTCCAGGGAAAGTAACTTCTGAAACTTTTATGTATACCCTCATTTTCTTTGATGATGTATAAAGATGATTTCATAAGTGTTCTTTTACTCTGTTTTTCTGTAGAAATACATTGTTTTGTCAGGTTTTTTTGCTAAACAGTGAGTCTGCAGATACATTCAGTTAAGTCAGGTGAAACTAGCAATACAGAACAACTTTTGTAGTCATGGAAGTGTAGAGTAATCAGAGAACAGTTCTTTTTGACTCAAGAGGCTAGGGGTGGTAAATACAGAAGTTATCAAAACACACAGGATTGTGGGGTCTGCATGATCATGCAGCTAGAAAGCAAGGCTTGGGACATTTGGATTCTCCTGGTCTGTAGCATCTCTGACAAAGCTGAAGAGATGAGCACAGACAAATGCTCATTCTTTCTGTGTGTCTTGGAGCACTGCACAGAGGTGCCAGATGAGGATGTAGGAAAAAGCTTGATTGCTTGTCTGACTTGTTTGGCACAGCACAAGTAAACAAGAAAAAGGAGCTCTGAGACAATGGAGCAATCTTGCAGTAGTGTTCTGGAGAGAGATTTGGGAAGGAAGGGAAAAATGAGTTCAAGTGAAGCTGATACTGCTGTGGCCAGGTTTCTTGATCAGTGTTGATACTGCAAGGGATACAGAGATCCCAAGAAATAGTAATGCTGTTGGAGAGCTGGTTAAAATGAAAGAACAGTTAATGATAAAGGATATTTGTAGGCATTTTGGACATAAATTTAATCTTATTTAACTGAAAATTTTCACTTTGCACCTTAATGAGGGAATGTACAATAGCCAGTTGCATCAAGAATTTTTTGCCCACCAAAATAATAACGTTTGTAGAGCATTAAACACAAACATCATGCTGTTTCACTTCTGAGGGAGATGTGAGCTGCTATCTGCAGGTACCTGAGTCTACCTGGTTCTCTGGTCTCTAACTAGTGGTTTACCAGCTTGGAGGGTAGGGGCATTTGGAGGACTGGATGGATCAAAACATTAATAAAAGTAAATGGAGGAGAGCTGCCAATTGTATACCAAGAGCTTGTTCCCTGCTCTGCAGTGAAAGACTGTAAAGTCCTCTTAATAAGTAAAAAGGGATGGGGAGATGTTGATGAGGACTGCAAAGTGAAAAGGTGAAGGAGGTGAGTGTCAGGCATAAATGACACTGGTCTTTTTATGCCTCAAATTAAACATGCAGGTGATGTATGTATTTCAACAAGATGGTTCCAGCTATTTCAAAAGAGATTGTCTTGTTCCACATATCAGTCATGAGGTTTTTCAGAATCTGCAAAAGAGAGGTTTTCTAACTTTGAGCCTGGAAAGTGTCTGGAAGGTGCCTTCATGCAACCCTGTGAGCATGATCCAGGAGAGACAGGAGCTATTGATATCTTCAGTAGTCGTGTCCATACCCCACAGAATGCACAGTGTTTTCAGACAGCAGCAACCCAGCAGGCATTTAAAGGCGAGTGGGGCATTCAGTTTGGTTCAAGAGGTTAAACCTAGGTGTTGGCAAACCTTATTTCATGGAAGCTAAGGTCCTTATTCAGGGGTTATGGACAGTTAGAAATGATCTGGTGCTGGTGAAAGTTGCCAGAAATAGGCCAGGAAGTTGTTTCACTGAGCAGTGACAGCCTGATAGAGAGAGAGAACATATGTCTCTGGGTGGGAGCATAAGAGGGAACTGAGTACTGCCACGGTAGTGTACAGAAATAGATCTGTACCTGGTAGGCTAATCATTGGGTTTTGCACTGGATTTTGATAATTCTTCCCCTGACACATTTTTGTACTACATGAGTAAAACTGCAAGAAATATGAGGCTTTAAAAAATTTGTTTTATACTGCTGTCACTATCCCAGAAGAGAGTGAGCTGTAGAATCTAAATATAACTTGCAGTTGATACATGGAAATACATAATGTAGTGTTTAATCATAAAATGATAGTAGGATTATCTTACGAGGGAGTAGACTGTTGATGAATTCAGGATGGGGACAATCTCCTAACTTTCTGGAGAGGGATGAGGTAGTGGTTGTTGAAGGTTCCCCTTATTGCTTTACTGAGGTTTGAATAGCTTCTGTGTAATGTGCTCACTAACACACTCCAGAAAGGAGATTCAAATGGGAGAAGCCCATGAAACAAAGCCAGGATAGAATTTAGTCCTATTGAAGTAAGTAACCAGGTTACCATGTTCTTTCAGAGGGTCAGGATGTTGACCTCAATTTGAACATTCTTCAGGAAAGCTAGCTTCATATGTGAAAGCTGCTGGCAGGGTGCATTTCAGCCCTGAAATGGTTATTAGCATGTGCTTCTCAATGGGTCAGCCAGAAGTATCCTGTTTGTTTATCTGAAGCAGACATGCTTTTCTATAAGAGAAGAGGACGGGTGATGAAGAAAGAGCTGTCCGTATGACTAACATGGACAGCCGTAGAGGTCAAAAGAAAACTCTTTAAGCTGCTGGTGTGGGAGTATTCATATTCCTTTAAGAATCCCTACAATTAAATTGGAAGGGAGTGGAACAGCATGTCCATATGAAAGTGTAAGTTTTAATTAGATTATTCTTTGCTGTAAGGGTATGCATGCTGTGTCCAGGCTTAGAAAGGGCCAGGCCGAATAGTGATGGCGATATATTTCCGAATCCCTGCCTGAAGCTAAAAGAGATTGTTTTTTTCACCTAGATGTTGTCCAACTTTCCCTGCCTTTGAAAACTCAGGCCTAAAAGCTTAATTAACCTTTTGTTTTACTTTGGTTTTGCAGTCAAAAGTCTACATAGGCTTCATCAACCAAGGAGTATTAGTGTGGTTAATAACCACATCATTATTTTTTTTTTCAAGTGAGTGAACTAATGTAATCAAGCATTCTTCTCTCTAATGTCTAAGTAGGACCACAAAGAACCATCTGTGGGTATGTTAATTCGAGCAGTTTAGTGTAATTACTATCAAGAAAGCTTTTTCCCCCCTCAGTAATTATCTTTTCAATGGGTGGATGATGCCCTAAGGCTCTCATTAGAGCCAAAATACAGCTTATCAGTGTTGCAACTTCTTTGTCAGAATCCACATGCAATGCTAATTTCTGGTTCCCTGTGTAGAGTTATTCTTACTGTTTCCTTAGTGTGCTAATGGTTTTCTTGGAAAACTGAAATAGAATGGAAAAAACAGCTGGTGAAAAGGTTGGATTCATTTTTCAGGAAACTAAGATATTGCCAACAGAGCACTTTAGAAATCTTATCTTGAAGAACTGGAAAAATACCTGAACACTTGTTGTTTTGCAGTGAAGTAAAAAGTGCATGGAAGTTCTTGGAAAGTCCCCATATTCTTAAAATTAAATGTTTATGAGCTTGAAGAAACTAGTATGTTGATAGATCAAATTCTATAATCAAATGCTTGGGGGACTTGAACTGCTTTTCCCTTGGCTTCATCATGATTTAAGATAAATTTTGAAGCTATATTCTTCCCTCCTACATTTTTCCCTAAAATACAGTAATAAATTTGTTTACTCTTTATGTTGTATTTTTATTTCACTACTTTTAAGTAATAAAAGAGCTTCATTAATAAGAAATGCTCTTACTTAGTTACTAAGTCAACAACCATCTTTCAAATAAGTTCTTTTGTGATGATCGTAGTGAGAAATAAATGTATCTCCAGAAACTGGGCTGGGTTGCTGTTTGGACACTGATTATGTGTTTGAGAAGTGTGGCTCTGCAAACTTGTGTTCCAGTAAATTCCACGCAAAAGCACAAACCGAGCTGGACTGATTTCTTGTGCTGCTATTCTGCTAGCTCGCAGAAATCAGGGGGTCATTTCTTAGAATAAGCAACTGGGTTTTTTTCTGTATTTTAAAAAACATTACAATAGTTTATTTAGCACAAAGCCTTGGGTTTTGTTTCTTTTACCGCTCATTCTCACTAATCACCTTATTGTTGAAACAATCAACTATAATGGAGGCATTAAATCTGGATATTGTATTTTACTTAGAGGATATTAATAGTAGTTAATGTAGCTATAGCAGAAACAGTTGGAGCAGTATTTTCTGTTGTGTTAATAGGTAATTGATTGTAATTGATTTTCATGAAGAGACTAAAAACTGATGCCTGCGTATTGAGTCAATTTAGAGGTCAATCAGTCAGATGGCACTTGCATTGAAGCCTAGTAATTAACTTACCAGAATGTATCAAATTTTCACAATTGACGTAAATTATATGTTCCAGTCCAAATTTACAGGATGATTTATTATGCATATTAAAGCACTTCCAGCATGAAAACATCTATCAAGGCAGATATTACTAAATAACATTTAATGACTGACCGCTAGGTTGTTTTTAATTAAGAAGTTGCCTAAATACTTTGGCAAATTCTAATTAGTATCTAATTGATCTAGACAGCTTTCTTTGCTTAAATGCAGCAGAGCGTTTTAAGGGTGCATAGGTCTTATTGAAGGGCAAGTTCTCTTTGCATCAGAAGGGGACAAATATTTTCCATTTGGTTTTATGGCTCAGTAATTTAAACAAAGTCAGTCAGTTTTTGATAAGCATAGATACAGGATTTCAGAGCTAACTGTAGAAGTCCCCCTTCAGAAATTTATCTTTCCACAGTGCTTAGGCCTGTAATCAGCTGTTGAGATTGCTTGTGTCCTCCAGCACCAGCCACTTGGGGCAGAGGGGGTGAGATGGGCTGCAGTACTTTTCTAGCTACAAGTTTATTCTGAATAGTTCAGTGAAGTTACCAGGGCTGTGGTGATCTGACTAGAAATCTGTGCTTCCAGAAGTTCTTATTCTTGGTTCAAATTTTATAAGAACCTTCTGGATATCGTAACTGTCTTATCTGAAAGCAGTTGCATATTTAGTTTTTTATGCCTTGTTATGTGTTGTATTAAAAATAGTGAAATTATATGTTGTTTTCTTCTAGTGCATGTAATGTGACTGAAAATCAGACTTGTTCATTGGGTTTTGAGTCATAATAATTCATGTAATCAAAAATCACCTACCAAATTTGTAATACAGCAAACTTGATGATACAAGTGAGATCTATTGTTTCGAAAGAGGGATTATTTTTTAATTAATATTAAATCACTTAACATTCTACATCCTTGTTTATGAAAGTTTAAAATGCCTTTTTTAGTCACTTCAGCATAAAATAGTAATAAAATCAAACCTCAGTCCTGTTTTGATAGTGGAACCTATAGAGTCCAAGCTATCAGTGCTCCTGAAAAGAAATTTGACTGCATTATTTTACACCAATAGTAGCAGTGGCTTCTTTCAAAAAACACAGGCTTTTTTTCTTTGCATTTACATTGTTCAAAACTCTTGCAGTAACCCCTGACGTTTTTGAATTCATAGACTGCTTTTCTTGAGTAAAAAATGTTTTCTTTAAAATGAATGGATAGATTTAAATAATGTAATATCAGGAGATTGCAGGACGCAATAATAAACATGTATGTTCGGTTGTAGAATTTTAAGATAATACTTAAATGTGGTTAAAATTTCCAAGCAGCACTGATTTTGATGGACATAAATTCAATGTGCTAAGCCTGGAAATGAAAGAATGAATTTAATTTTATAGGAATGTTTCAAATTCCTGCATGTCTGTGACCAAATATGGGCACTGCTCGCTATCCGAAAAGGGTGGGCAGTGGACTTGCTCCGTGTGTCCAAATGACTTACTAGGCTGAAGGCAGAGAAGACAGCTTTACACCCCCTCAGCCTTTCTGTGTTAGGCCAGCTGGCCCTGGGTGGTCTGAGAAGCTGCTGTAATGGTTAGCACAGCCAAAACACAGTGAACTTCTCTTCCTAAACAGCCTTACAGCTGGAAGCTGCCAGAGGGAAACACTGCAGAGCTGATACTGCAGCCATCAGCTTTTGTAGGGTGCTCTGTAGCAGAGCAATTCTCTGCTGATCAGGAATCCTTCTGCACCACTTTGCTTGGCTGTAGCAGCCATCACCTTCAGGTTAATGTGTAGAACAGAAGCAGGCTGAGAGGCATTTCCATGTTTGCTTGCTGAAGCACCTAGTAAGGTATTTCAGTAAAAGGGGAAATTAAAGGAGCTTTATGATGTAGTAAATAACTTGGCATGTTTTATAGTAACCAAGCAAAGCATATTCTTTTAACAGTAAGTGACAGGAACAGATCTCGTTTTAAGCAGGCACAGGAATTTTTCCTAGGATTGGATGTTTACACTTAGCATGGTTTGTTGTTCTTGGATAAAGGATACTCAGGCTGCGTTAAATGTCATTAATCCTGGAATAAAGCTGAAATGATTCACTTCCTGGATGTGATTGAATTAGGTATAACATTGCTCAAGGAAATGTGAGAGAAGTTGCTTGTAGGTTTCCAGTAAAGAACCAAAGTACTGTTGAACAGCAGCTAATGCAGTCACAAACACTGTTTTGATCTAATTTAAAAGCCAGTGTCGAACTGGAGAATACAAGCAGAATATTGGAAGTTAAGACCTTCTGCAGCTTGTCCTCCCCTTCAGCACAGAGTTCTGTGCATTGTCATTCAGTTGAGAAAGAGATTCTACTACACTGTACTTTTCTGTGCATAAATACCTCTACATTGGTGAGAGGGAAACCTTCCATTCAGTGTGAAAATGTTTGTCACTGACATTTAAGTACTTTAGGACAGAATTTAAGTTTGATTGATGGATTTCTATTTCAGACATCTCAATTCCCCAGTGTGCAGTGTATGTAAGAGAGCTGAACAAGTAAATCCATGCTTGAGGAAATACAGGTGGACATGTTGAAAAATCACTGAGGGTTTTGATCTTTAGGCACGCAAGAACTGTTTAGAGAAGAGTAACAGATAAGAGTCAGGTTGTTTTTCAGAAGCTTCCTGCATTTTTTAATTTTTTTTGGAGTAGTCAGTCTTTCTCTAGATCACAGTTATTAGCAGAAAATAGGTGATCTTAAGTGTTGCCTGCACTTAGACTGAATGAAATTTAGTTTAGTATTGTGATACTCAGCCCATGCAAATGTCTATGTGTGGTCATGAGTAAAAACAGTTCTTCATCTGATTGTGTAAAATATATATGGACCAAGATTCTGGTAAAGTGCTTTGGGGTATTTCTGATATGAAATCTTGGGGACTGCCTTACACTGGACAAAAATCCAAATAAAATTTGTGAACATTCATAGAAAGCAAGCAGAAAAAAAATGAGCAAAGTAAATTTTCTTTTTGTTATCTGACTTATCCATTCATTTCCATCTTTTATCTTCTAATAATGGATGTAAGGTTCTTTGAAGATTAATCTGGTTTTGGACTTAGTAAAGCTGTATAATTATCATGGTTTATAGGAAGTTCAATGTTACTATGTGCTTTGTTTAAATGAACACCATCTTTCATTGTTCCCATCTTTCTGCTTTGCTTGGTTGGTTTTGAGGGTTGTTTTTTTCTGTTGTTGTTGGGTTTTTTTAAGTCATGAAGATATTACTGTGTTCATAGTCATACTCTACATGAGCAGACAGGCATGCAGTTAGAAAATGGCTGTTACAGCTTGCTTTTTTCACCAGGAAATTCAGTGGCAGTGAGTCATTAACACATTGCATTTTCTGAGAGCGGGCTGACCTGACACCCAGAAGATCTATAAAAATGTGTGGCAAGGTATCAAACACCAACTGTTGTTGTTAAGAGCCTGTTTTAAATTCTCCTCAGTGGGATAGATTAGCAGCAGCAGTTTGGTTACAGTGTCTGGGTTATTTGGAGCTGGGAGAGCAGTGGTGGCTCTGGAGAGCGTAGTGGCTGACTTCACAATATATCAAGCTGTGCTTAGAAAAGGGGATAGGAAGAGCTGAGACACACCACACTCATCTGAACAATGCTGCAGCATCACTGTTAAGACCCTGCTTGTGGCAAAGCTTCCGTGTATTTGGGTGGACTTGTGAGAGCAGAGTCACCAACTGGGCTGCTGGGATGGCATTTGGCTTCCACTGCCGTCTCATATGGTTGTAAGGATGTGTCAAACTTTCATGGATGGATTACCAGATCCAGGGACACAGTGTGCCAAGGAACAGTTCCACAGATTTGGTGTGGATAATACTAACAGCAAATGGTCAGGCTGTCAGTCAATGCAGAATTGACAATGCTTCGTTCATGCCAGTGGGGTTATACCCATTTACTACCATTGAGAAAGGGTCAGGTCATTCATATTATCAGACACCAAGTGTTAAAAAATCAGTGCTTTATTTACCAGTTCTATATAAATTATAAATTACAGTGCTTACTGTGAGAGTTCTTATGGAGCCATGTGAGCTGCTGTGTGGAATATGTCCTTGTTTATTTTTTTTTTTTCTCTGTATCACTGGTACAGAGGCTTTTGACCAATGGAACTTCATTACTCTGCTTTTCTCAAAAACTGAAAGTTTATATTGAGTTGGAAAGCTTTATTTACATATGTGTGGTTTTATAGTACTGCTACCCAGCCCCTTAGTATTTTCTTTGTGTAGATGAAGGCATTTGATCAAATTATTCCTGAAGCATGCCATTAGTTTATACTTCTGCACAAGACATTTTTCAGACATTTTTCTCTAGTTTTTACCATGGAGCAAATGAATTCTTATTCCTATACTAATGTAAAATTGAATTTTTTTTTGTGTCCATATACAAGAAATAGAGGGCTAAAAAAAAAGTCTGCTAACCTTGAATCAGATTTCCTTTCCAGCTGCCTGAACAAGTTGATTCCAATGCAATTTGCACAGCTGGGGAGGCTGGCAGGTGGTAGGAAACATTTTGGATAGGTGGCCTTTTACCACAGTCTGAAATGAAGTGAAGTAGGTAGTAAATCTGGGAGGAATTTTTTTTTTCTGCTCAAGTTGTTAAATAAACACTATTCCTATGTGTATGTATGTTTCTTTTGAAAATTTGAGAGGTTTGTTTGTTTGTTTGTTTGTTTTTAAAATCAGCTTCTGGCTTGTTTCTGTGGAATCCCTAGATAAGCTTGTGTAATTCAGAATAGAGCATCAGCTCAGTAATTCAGTGAGCTCATTGAGTAGACGTGATCAGGAAAAGAGGCATTAAAATACACTGTAATGAAGTTATGCTGGGCCACTGGAACATGCACAATGAAGTTAACTTTAAAAATTGGACAAATTTAGCAAGAGGAACTCTAGAAGGAATGCTAGTTGGTATTTACATATAAATATATAAGCTGGTGCTTAAATGTAGGAGTGCCCACATTAAATAGCAATAGAAGAGCTCATGTGGATGGGGAATTATGTTTTTAGTACAAGACATACAAGAACATTCATCTATAAAGAGATTGAATACGGAGGCAATAATGACAGCATCTGTGAATGTTTCCTGCAGAACAGTTGAATCATTTGGAAAGAAGGATGACTGTGTATTCATGAATTATAGGAAGATCCCATGTATCCACAAATCAGTCACTCTAGTAAATAATGCCTCGAAACATTCATGCTTCTAATATTCAAATAATAAAGTGTATCCATATAAAGATTTTTAACATTCCTTAAAATGAAGGTGGATGCAAATGAGTGAAGTTATCATCTAATAAGTGAAGAATGCATCATTAATCCTTTTTAACATTGAAAATACAAATGCACTTATGTTAAGCCGTATAATTGTTTACCTTGCTTAAAAACATGTAGAGGAGTAGAATTAGTCTCGTAGATAGAAAGAAAAAGTGTCACCTATTTCATGCTGACATATAAGTAGCAATGTATTTTAGTGGTTAACAAACAAGAGACTTAATCTTTTCATTGAAAATAAGAATTATAAAATCCGAGTCAATTTCTAATTATATAAAATAAGCTGTCTTCTTTGCTGATATAAAACTTAAATGCTGCTTTCATTAGACAAAGCATTTCTGCTAATTCTAATGCCAGAAGAAGTCATCAAAAAAGTGACACATTATGTATGTTGCTTGGCAGATACCTTCCATTTCCATCCAGTCATATATGTTAATTTTCCTGTAAAGAAAAACATATACTGAGAATTTGGAAAGGGAGAAGGTTGTTTAAAAATGTCTGGGTATTATAATGTAGGAAGTAGAGAAATTATTTTTATTATGTGTATCAGTTTCTCCTGTGTTTTTCTGCTTCCCTCCAAAATCTGTATGTGGTTTTTGTGCGTAAGTGTGTGTGTGTGATTTGTGTAATTGTGTTGAGGGTTTTCATTTTGAAATGAACCCAGATAAAGACATTTTTCCTGTACACAGAGTAAAAGATACTATCTCTTTCTCTAATTTATTTCAGACATCAGAGAAAACGCTTTATCAAAGCAAGTAGAATAGTTTTGTGGTTTAGCTTTTGAAGACTGATCTGACAACCCAAATTGCCAACAGATAGGAAATTCAATAGAGGGTTCTTGAGTGTTCCAGTATTTTCTTTGTATTAGCTTCTAGATATTTCAGAGTCTTTTTTTCCAGCAGGTCCTAACCTAGTTGAGCCTAATTTTAGCAAATGGAACATTAGTAATATGTCCTTTCCTCCCAACAACTTCACAACAGCATCACTATGTTTCTGCTTAGGGATGTTTCTATAATGCCTTTAGTTTGCTAACTGTTAAAATTTAAGTTCATTTCTTTAATACTCACAAATCATAATGATTTTGAAATAGTGATAATCTTCCCTCTGGGATCAGTTGGAACTGTGTAGATGCTTTCAATCATATTTTGAGATTTCAGGGTAGAAGAAGGAACCTAGTCTGATGAAGAAACTTAAGAAACTGATAAAATTCAAGTGCATGTGAAAGTGTCTAGCTTGATAAATAGCCTGTATTAATGCAATCCTTAATTAGGATGCTCCTGTTCTTATATGGGATGTCATCTGCTTCGACATTGGACGGGACAAAAAGTAGGCTGCTGTACAAAAATATTTCAGCTGTTTTTTCTGCTCTTTTCTTATACCATTCTCCTTTTTAAATAGTCCACTCCCTCTGAGGTCAGAAAGTCATGTAGTCTGGGAATTTCACTTGAAAATTCCTTTGAGGCAGAGCTGATCCTTCGTAATTCATGTGGTTTCCATCACATTTCATCCAAAGTTCTAGGATATAAATTACTATTCCTTGTCACACACAGCTAAGTGCATAGAAGTGAAGTTTATCCAGGTGGTGTCAAGATACTATATTAGGTATAGCACTGGAAGAGCTGAGGGATAAGCTCAACACAGAGTATTTGGAAAAAAAATGTGACTGATGTGGCAGCTGCCAGAGTCTGCTATACGGTGCACTCTTGTGTCATGGTACAGATAGCCAAACTAATGGAGAAAAATTAAGAAGAAAGAACCTTTCTATAGGTTTTCAAATGCAAACTTTAGCACATCTGTTACATTTTGTATATTGAACCTCTTACCCTCAGTGATGGTGCTGAATTAAGAAGCAGCATAAAATGAGGTCAAATAAAATGAGGTTGGTATTATAAAAGCTAAAAGGAAAGAGAATAAATATTATATCTTTTTACATAAATGGTCACTAATACCTGATTTTTAAAGAACTAGCTGGAATTTCTAACCTCCACGTGAAGTTTGTTTACCCAGCAAAGCAAAGTAGGTGTTTTTCCCTAGCCTTAAGGACAGGGAGGGAAAGTCTGGTGGAAAAATAATAGATATAAATATTTTAAAGTAGGTCTATTTCAATCTGCTCTCTCAATTTTTCTAAAAGAAGAGACCACAATTTATGACACAGATAATTATGGATTAGAGGATTTTTAAATTTTATTTTTGTCACTATTTTGACATTTAGATTATCAGTGCAAACTATGTTGTTGCTGTCCCCTGAAATAAAAACCTAGTTTGGCTGCCTTAGTTACAGATGGTATCCAGATGATTGTTAGAAAGATCCTGTTTTAAGAGTAAGTGAATGATGGATGCAACCACGGGTGTGATATAGACCTGAAGCCCAATGCTTGGGTAGTGGGAGGATTATTCAGTCAGACCCTGAAAGCAACACTTGTACAGGTGGCCTAGTAACAGCAAACTTTATTCAAGCAGTTCACAGAATTAAAGAACGTGCAGAGTTGGAAGGGACCCGCTGATCCTGCACAGCACCATCCCCAGCAATCACACTAGGTGCCCGAGGATATTGTCCAAATGCTTCTTGAAGTGCCCAACCACCCTCTGGGTGAAGTACATTTTCCTGATATTCAACCTAAATCTCCGTGACACAACTTCAGGCCATTCCCTAGGGTGCTGTCGCTGGTCACCACTGAGAAGAGATCAGTGTCTGTCTTTCTTCTTCTCCTCATGAGGAAGTGTAACTGCAGTGGGGTCTTCCCTCAGTCTCCTCCAGGCTGAACAGACCAAGTGTCCTCAGGTGCTCCTTATGTCCTTTGGACACTCCTTAATAGTTTAATGTCTTTTTTTACATTGTGGCACCCAAAACTGCCCCCAGCACTTCAGGTGAGGCCACCCCAGCTCAGAGCAGAGTGGGACAATCCCCTCCCTTGCCCAGCTGGCCATGCTGTGCCTGATGCCCCCCAGGATAGGGCTGGCCCTCCTGGCTGCCAGGGCACTGCTGACTCATGTTCAACATAATTAAGAGGTTGTTACCACTGCTGCAATTCTTTCCATGTCAGGTGTGTTCTGTGCTCCCTGAAGCATATTATTGCCATTAAGTTCCTTTGGGCTACAGATTTTTTTTTTTTGCATTGTACTTCTTTCAGCATAATGGACCATTGGGCACTCTTAACTATAAATACTAATAAAAACTCTTAAATGTGGCAAGCAGTGTTCCACCCTTTGTAAAATATACTAGATTGTTTGAAACTTGTCTCTGTGAATGTTCTTGTGAGCTGTGTTGAGCTATTGTTATTATAAAATCATCTAGTCAGGAGAAGAAGGGTTGATAAGCTGGTGAAAGTGTATTTGTTTTTCTAAATCAGAGTACTTAAGAATGTTGTATAAATATAATTGTGTTTCTATTATGTTCTTAGCAGCATTTTAAAAGGTTATGAATCACAGGTCAGTATGAGAAAAATGTTGATTAGAGTATTAATCTGTAGCAGTTTTCCTTCATATATTTAAAAAAAAAAAGAGAACTTTTGAAGAAAGAGAAATATTAATACATGTTTTAGCATCTGATTTTTTTCAATTTCCCCACAGATATCAATGAGTGTCAGTTACAGGGAGTATGCCCTAATGGTGAGTGCTTGAATACCATGGGCAGCTACAGATGCACCTGCAAAATGGGATTTGTTCCAGATCCTACCCTCTCAAGATGCATACGTAAGTAATACTGCTAATTGAAGTACAAAATTAAATACTTACTTACAATTCAGCTGAAGATTTATTTGACTGGGCCCAACTATTCTAATCTGTCACCTTTGTTTTTCTGTCCCCAACTCATATTCTCAGTTTATTCACTTTATTTAGTCAGTCTCAGTGCTCCTGCCTCTTTTCTGTTTCTTTGTCCTGGAAACCTTGGTCTCCACCAGTGGCTGCCCAGGATCCTTGCTCTCCAGCCCCCACATACATTTGGTCTTTCTCCATAGCCTGGAGTTTCCACTTTTTTTTTTTACTCCCATCTCTGCTAGTTTCAGCCAAAATCATCTTTGTGTCCTCCTCTCCCTTTTCCACCTCTGCAGCTTTGATCTGGGTTGTTTCCATTAATAAACATTTAGCCCATTTTCCTTCTAATTAAGAAGAATTAAAAATGAAGAAATAATGAGGACAAAGAAAAAGTTGAGAATTATGTGAATGCAAATATTTCCTTGTATTAGTTAGCTTTTATTTTGGTTATGATCTATTACCACTGCTAGAAGAAAAGACAACATAAAGAACAACTAAATATTTCAGTTTATTTTTTTTTTTGCAAAGAATATGTACAAGTGAAAAATAGCTATAATCCTGATTTCTTTCTTTGAGCTATCTTTACGTTTATAAAATATAGTCTCAAGTCATAGATGAGTTCTTTTTTTTTCTTCCCCAGCATAACTATCTTATGGTACTAGTTAATGACACTCAGTTGCTGAGAGAGTTTCTCAGCAGTTTGGAGAACTTCATACTGCTTTTCAGTTGAGCACCAGAAGAAGGGAGTTGGTTGTTGGGTTTTGGTTTTGCTTTTATGTGTCACGTTGAAAATCAGGTAGTCTTTGTATTTTCTGAGCTATGTGAACATGTTACCCAGAACTGTTAACTTTATCTTAATGTGGATTCATAAATTAGAAAGCTGGATGGGTCTTACCTTTCTGTTACCTCATACTAATCATAGTTTATGGCCTTTGGCTCTTCCACATTAAAACTAAGGATAATAAAATGTAAATATATCAGTCTCTTTTATGAAAAAAAAGTGTATTGTATGACACTTTCTGCTTTTGCAGTCATATTGATATAGCCTACCTATAGATGGATGTTCCTTTGGCTTTATAGCTTGGCACAGCTGTGTAGTGCCAGTGACTGATCTTCAGCAGCTGTGTACAAGTGAGAGAGATGATTCTCACTCTTCATTGTGGCAGCATGGCAACTGCTGATTTTGAGTTTACTGGTTTTGTTGTTGCTTTTCTTTGAAATACTTCTTATCCTTGGTCTAGGGTAAGTTGGATTTCAGGAGTGTTCGATGCAAAATTAAGATTTTTTTTAATGTTGTGATTCTCATCTGAGAAAGGTGTTTGAAATAAAACTTCTGCAGGCAGAATATTAATCTGTTTAAGTGGTGTTGGAAATCTAGTGGTGTTCCTCTGTTTTGCTTTTCATGTGAACAGTACCATCCTCTCTTCCACTTCCATTGCAGCAGATAACCCTGTAGTTGCTGAAGAGAAAGGACCCTGCTACCGGTTTGTCAGTGCAGGAAAGCAATGCATGCATCCTCTTTCTGTTCAGCTCAGCAAGCAGCTTTGCTGTTGCAGTGTTGGCAAAGCCTGGGGCCCAAACTGTGAGAAGTGTCCGCTCCCAGGAACAGGTAAGAACTTCCCACTAAAAATACAAGCTCTTGCCCCCTGCCTCCTAATTTGTTATGCATGCTCTAAAAAAAAACCAACCAAACAAGCACCACAGTATATCCTATAGATACAGGAGAAGTAACCCAAAATGTAGTTAATACTCTTCAGTTATTAAAGGCTCTGGTGAACTGTCACCAGTTCTCTGGTGAAATGATGGCAGCTTTTGAAAATTTGGTTACAGAAGAACATGAGATGTAGTTTGTATTACAGTCAGTAGGATATGCATAGTAATATCTCTGCTTTCTCACCTTCCTTCATTTCTTTACCACCCATTCTGAGGAATGTGCTAAGGAGAGAACTGTCTTCTTAACAATAAACTAGTAGTTAAACTTTTAATGCCATATTTCACTTAAACAGTTCCTCATTTGATGCATAAAGCTTTCTTGTGTTATCAGTGTTCCCTTGGAGTTCTGCTGTTACTTAAATATATTAGGACTTCAAAAATACCAGCTTGTTTGGTCACTACTCTTGCTTTGGCTGGTTATAGATTAAGATACCACATATTTTAGGTACTGATCACTGTTTTGAGGTACTTTTTATTCCCTGATGTTGCTTAAAACTTCAACACCCACGGAGTCTTCAATCAAAATCGATTTAATATCATCCTTTTTCCCAAATGTAGGGTCAAATTAATCTGTTTTAAAAGTGTCATTGCTTGTTGTAATATACATGATGTCTGGTCTCCTGAGTATTTTAGCCCAGGTATTTGTAGTGACAATCCACTGTGCTTACTTGAAGCTGCTGCAGATGTAACTCTCATGATGCAGGTCATGTATTTCTCTGAAGTATTTTATAAAGATTTACATTTTCAAACCAGCTAGCTGCTTAGGGAAATCCACAGCTACTATCAGAGATATGATGAGAATAGCAGATACCTTACTTTCTTAAGTTTGACTTACAGGAATGAAAGTGACCAACAGTTTTGAGCATTTCAATAGATTTTTAAAGCCACTGTTTCCTGCATGGCCATTGGGTCACTAGATCATTGATCAGGATTTCAAAACTTCAGTTCGCTTTTGGATAAATAATATTTCTATAGCTCTTTAATGGAGAAAAAAATATATTCTCGTAAGATGACTTGCAGTTTTAGTACAGGTGTTTTACCTCTGTGAGAATATTGCATGAGGCTTTATGCCCAATCGTGTGTATAGTGGGGCACACAATACATCCTTATATTGACTGCTATCTAGTCACTAAAAATACATTAAGTATCATAGAATTGGTTATTTTATTTTATTTTTTCTTAATGAAAAGACTTTAGAGAGAAAAATCTGTTAGAAGAAAATTCCGATGAGCTTTTCCCATTTAATGAATGATTTAACTTGCATGATTTAAAAACATGTTCCTTTCTGTAACAGGTTAAATTCATAATGTTTCAGAGTTTTCTATGAAAAATGTGTGAAAGTGGGATACTCCAGAATGGGGTAATGTATTTACTACAGCATCCCATGGTAGTATAAAAGCCACTAAAATAAAAAGCTTCTAAAATATACGTACAAAGTAAACCATTTCCTAAAGAGACACTGAGAGACCAGATTTGTATGTCCAGGTGTTGAGAGCTCTTATCAGAGCTATTCTAGAATAAGGCTCACATTTCTGGTTTTCATTTGAGAGAATATGGCCTGAAGCAAGATTTCCTACATCCTACATATGCATCTGAAGGGACAAACATCAGAATTCCCACCCTCAGCTGGGTATTTTTATGGCAAGTTCTGATATTAGATGTCCCAGCAAAAAAGTATTTCCCTATTCTGAATCCATTCCATTTAATGAGTTTCATATTTTCTATTCTAAGACACCATCTATTCCACTAAGACACATTTTGCAGTTAATGTATACTGTGATTAATGTATAGTTTAACTCATCTGTGAAGTGCTTTTAGCTAGTACTTTGTGCTTTTATTTTAGATCCTAACTCATTTTAAAACCCTGATGTGCTCAAAGCAGAATTTGTGAACTTACTGATGCCCCACTTGGCGCATCCCTCAGGCAGCCATAAGAATTCCCACACAGGATACTAAATCTTTTTTGTTTCATCCCAACACGGCTTTTCCTAGAGCAATAAGGACAATGAAGCACTGCCCCCTCAAGACTCCTGAAGGTCTCCCTGACCCTGACAGGAGCATAACTATTCTCTTTGATGAGGAGGAAGACTGACTTGTATTTCTTTCTCATTTTACTCTTCCAGTAGAACTGCAAAACGTGATACTTATATAGAGCACCTGTAGAGATAGAGCAAGTGCTGTTGCCTGACTTTAATTAACTTTTTCTGTACTAGCTTTATAAATGAGGTTATTTCCCCTCTTTTCCAGTAGTGATTTGGCTTCTTACGATCCCCATCTTGTTTTTAGCCAGCCTTTTTCAATTGAGTGGAATTTGGATCTGGACTGGTATGAGGCCTCTGATGTAGTCAGGTGGGATCCTGTGGATTAGTGTTGATACTGGTTGATAGTGTTCCACTCCTCTAGTACAGGGCTTGTGAGCTTTTTCCCTTTGATTTCAAAAAACAAAACTGTAGCAATAGTGATCTTCATTCCTTATGCAATATAGATGATAAAGATGATTTGCACATTTAAATTAATACATAGAAAGATATTCTGTTTGAAGGGGATTAATTCAAAAAAAATCTTGACATATTGATAGATAAGCAGAACTGAAGAAAAATGGTAAACTGGAGTGGAAAACTTCTGGGAAAAACAGCCAGGACATGCTTTTGGGAGAATGCTCAGTCGTGTTAGCATGCAATGCATAGCTTCTCTTTAAGAGGTTTTTTGTAAAAATGTATATACAATATGAGATTAAATTTCTTAGTGGTAGTCATTATATTTTCCACTATGTCAACATATTGCACTTTTAGACTCCTAAAAGGAATATTTTCCCATCCCAAATCTAGCTGCTTTTAAGGAAATCTGCCCTGGTGGAATGGGTTATACGGTTTCTGGCCCTCACAGAAACAAGCTATATCATCACCCTGCAGTTAGAGTACAGCCACCTGCCATTGGCAAGACCCCGATTACTCAACCTGTTGCTAAAGGTACTTCTCCTCCACCTCTCCCAGCAAAGGAAGAGCCAGTGGAGGCACTGACCTTCTCACAGAAAAGTGAGACTGAGATGGCTGTACAAGAAGGTGAGAGTGGGAAAATTTAGTCTTTGATCTATTTCTGTGCATGCATCTTCCATGGTTTGTTTCTTTGCGTGGTAGCTCTGACAGCGCAGGGTCCAGAGGCATCACTCCCCACAGCAGAGCATTCCATGGTGCCCAGTGTATCATCACATGATTTACTTCTCCCAGGTTGTGGGTAGGTCCTGCCAGATGCTGAGACCATGGAGAAAGAGCGAGACTGCTTTCATCTCAATAATTTTTATGATCAGAGATGGTACACATTTGTTGTAAGACTTAAATATATGTATATATATTTATGAAGTCTAAAAAGGAAAGCTACAATGGAAAAGAAGAACTTATATGAAATTCCTACCACTCCTTCCCAGAAAAAAAAAGTCATATTTGTGGAGGGAAAAAACCACTCTTGCTTGTCTAAAGAAAAGACAAATTTTAAAACTTAATTTTTTTTTTTTTTGCAATAAATCCTTGCGAATTTGTTAGTGGTAAGTTACATATCATTATGACATTAATTTACCTTTAAAATATTTACAGATGTTGTTATCCCTTGGAAGGAATTGAAAAGGTTTCACCAGTGAATTAATAACCTGTGAGTTTGTCAAATTGTTTCTGAGGAAGCAGGTAAACAATTGAGAAACCTACAAGGCAGCTGAATACTGAGTAAATAAACATTAGACAGTGTGTAGAATCTTATTCTGGTTTGAGGTTAGTTTCTACATTTGCTTCAGGAACACGATTTCATGTTTGCACTATTTTGGAATGAGGTTTGAGCCTGAATTTTTTGCGTGATGGCCACGATCACTTTCAACTGTGATAAAATATGTAATAAAATGCTGTGTGAAAACTGATTAATTCTCTTTTTTCTTTCTGGTTTTAGTGGCAACTGCAGCTCCTGATCAGGTAAAACATGATGTAATTTATCTAGGAATTAGAATGCAGACCATGTGTATGATATGGGATACAGATAACTGAAAGGGTTTAGAATCTATGATGAACGAACAAGTCACTGTGGACTTACTCTTCAAGCCCTGAGGCAAAAAGAGTTCGTGTTGTTATTTTATACAACAACAGATAGGTAGTGAGGTACAGGAAAGATTATTTTAAGCTCTCTTAGAGGTATTAGTTGGAGAGTCTGGTATATATTGCTCTCTCCCATTCTGGAGACTGTATTTTAAAGAGGATTCTGAAAAATGCAGAGTGTGAAAAAGAGACACAGATACTAACAGCTAGAGAAAACAAATGAGAAACATTATGAAGCCTTCAGAAGCATTTGTAACATCTGCTGATGAGACTGGTATTATTGCCTAAGTTAATTTCATAGTTTGTTTAGGGTGTCTTGTGTTCATTGGAGAAGAGCAGGTGTGTATCTGTGTGAAGTCCCCCATGCTGGAGGTAATGGCATTTGTTGGGAATAATTGCAGCTGTGCTCCATTTCATTTTCCTACAGACGTACGAGCATCTAACATTTCTATGAAAATAAGATGATGGGTTCAATAGCTAAGAAGGAACCTTCCACAGTTGTCAGACACCTAGATTTGATTGTACTTTTGTGTGATGCTGAACTGCATTCAAATGCTATTTGTAAGCAATTAAAGACCAGAGAATGGGAGAATTATGGAGGGACAAAGCCAAAGAAAGATACAATTAGAAGCTCCAGGAAACAGCTGCTTCAAGTAAAATCATTGTTAAATTGTATGCCATTGTATAAACATAGTATTCCATGTTCATTCAGGTTTAAATTGGTGGTGATTAATGATCTGCTATCAAAAGCCATTCATGTGAGAATGTTAGCAGTGTTTCAAGCTAGGAGTTTGTGGGTAGCTATGAATTAAGGGAATGTTTTCAGAATGTTGTTTTTTTAATCATTTTTCTAGGAATTAGCTTCCATTGATCAAGAAAAGCAGCCTTATCTGGAGCCTGGGCAGCCTCAGCTTTCTCCTGGAATTTCAACAATTAACCTGCATCCACAGTTTCCAGGTAACTTATTTTATCTTTTCTTTCGGTTTGAGAGAGTGCTTGCCATTCTTAAAAGAATGGGAAAGTAGCAATTCTAACAGAGGTTAATGAAAAAAATGATTGGAGCTTCAAAAGCAATTTCTTCATGATCAAAAAATGTCATAGAAGCAGAAGTGGGAGAAATTGAGAGGTTGGCATTGGCTTGGTGACTTGTTTAGGAGATAAAGACATATTTTAAGAAGTGATATCCTGGATTGTGTGCATGAGAATTTTAATGTCAGCAGAGCTGAAGCCTTGTACTCCTTTCAAGAGGAAACTGTGCTTAGGTGACTCTTTGCAGATTTATGCATAACGTTTGCTGCAAAAGTTTTACGACTGTGTTTGTGTTCTTTAGCACCTCAGTGTTTTTTTCACAAGCAGTAGAATGATGAAAACCTCAATTACACTTTTTTTTTTCTACTGTAGTTCAAAGCAGAATAAACAAATTAAAACCTGCATGGTGCCTAGCTTATTCAGTATCATGTGTGAATTCTTTAAAGGTTGGGTTTTTTGAGTGCTCTAAGGTGGGTTTTTTGGATGTGATTGATTTCCATTCCTGTCACACAGTAGTGATTGAGAAAACATCCCCTCCTTTGCCTGTTGAAGTTGCTCCCGAAGCCTCTACTTCAAGTGCAAGTCAAGTTATTGCACCTACTCAAGTTACAGGTATTGTACTTCTCTTTTAGAACTACAATAAATTAAGAAGTGACTGAGTTCCTGATGCTGTTGTTCTGTGCTGTTGATGAATTATCGTAGTGAAGAGAACGTGGTTGTAGAACAGAAAGAATATTGTGGAGAAAGTGCAGAACAGCACAACAATGAGGGTACTATCAAGAGAGCCAGGACCTTCCAGGATGTACCTGCTATTTTTGTATCCATAAGTAAAGGATAGAAGATAAAATTAAGAATTCAGCTCAGATTCAGTTTTGGACTTTCTTTGCAGATATGCAAGGAATGTCTAGAGCTGAATACTTCCTGAATACAAGTCAGGTTGTTAGACAGTCAACTTGTGTATTCATGAAGTATACATGATGATGTTCATTGAGGGATGTAGACTTCAAGGGATGTAGATCAGAATGTTCTGCAAAAAGCAGGTGAGACGTTACTGGGATCTATTTTGAAATGTTCTTTTGATGTTTGTGCTTCATCTTTTTTTGATGTATTAGAGTTGCCTCATCTGCATCTATGTGTCGAGAAAATGCAAGTAATGCACCTGCCATAGCTGAAATTTGTCTAAATGACTGCTGTGTCAAAAGGACATCAACATTTCTTTTGCTATGCATTTAGAAACAAAAATGTAAATGTACCATATTTGTATATGTGAGATCATTACAATGTCCCATTGCTTAGAATGAACCAGAGTGAACACAGGCTTTGAAGTGATTGCAAAATCCTGGTAAATACTGTAAGATGCATTCTTATATATTTAGATATAGATACGTATTTAGGTAGAGATATTTAGGTAGAGATATTTAGGCCTACAGAGAGGTTTTCTGCTTTCCATTCAGGGGGAGAAATTTCACATACTTTAATAAAAAATGAACTCTTCAAAATGGCTTTCCTTCATGCAGGAATGGGGTTTTGAGTTGATGCAATGCACACAGGGTCTAAATCATCCAGTTGTTTGTACAATTCTGTCTGCAATTGAATCCTCCTGAATGTACTGTAAGAGTAGAGAAAGTATCCTGTCCTCCTGTAAGCGTTCAACTGCTGACTTCAGTTTGCTGTAATTACACTTCATCAATCCCATAGGAAGGTTCAAATAGTTGTTGTTATCAAACTAGAACTTAGACGTGAGCTCTTCTGTGACTGTGCCCCTTCTGCCAGCCAGCTCCCAGCTTCCTTACAGGGACAGAAAGTTACCCTGCTGGAAATTCACATCAGTTAGTAAAAAGAAAATGGTAGTTTTCCATGTTCTCTTTTTATTTCCTCAGGAAAATTAGTAGAACTAGAAGTTGCTGTGTGCTATAAATCAATATGTTGTTCAGAGATAATAAAGTACAAGTGCAGTAAGATTTGTAGGACAAAACCCTAAACAGGATTTAAAAAATTGAATGCAGTTCAAGTTGAGAAGTTTTTGTGTGCCCTATTTCTGTACTTTAGAATTTAGTTAAATTTAAGACCTGTTCCTAAACAGTCTAGGTAAACAATTAAAATAACCATTTCTCCTTTTTCAGGAATTAAAATTACTGAATATAACCTTAGTTTGTAGCAACTGAACACAGTCATTAGTGTTTTCTGCAGTAACGCATGTACTTTGGACATTCCTAAAACTACTGTAAGGATTTAGCATCCAATGCTGCCCATATCTGAACCTCCTTATCTTGCAAAATACATCCAAGCCATTAATAGATGAGTATTCTGTAAATCAGAATACCCACTACAGTTATTTTCTTAATGCAAAGGTTGAGCCATATATTTTTTTTATTTTGTATTATCTTATCTTCATTTTACTTGAAATTTTGTGTACTGATTTATAGATCTTGGATGGGACATAAGATGATATCACTAGGAAAAGTCCAGATGGTTTCTAGATTCTTCCAGATAAGGTATCCATTAGAGAAACTCAGGGGTTACAAACTTGATTTACAGTTGTTTTCAGGCCTGAGCTTTCTGCTTGGATTGCTGAGTATTGTGTACTGAACTATGTGAGTAAGTTTAACATTCAGTTTCTCTTTGTTTGCCTAGAAATCAACGAATGTACAGTTAATCCTGATATCTGTGGAGCAGGACACTGTGTTAATTTGCCTGTGGGATACACTTGCATCTGCTACAAGGGGTACAAACTTAATGATCAGCAGACGAAGTGCATTGGTATGAAATGCTGCTTTCAAAAATCTGAAATAACCATGCCATGAAATGCTTGAAATGTACAATCTGGTTAGGGGCAATCTCTACAGAGCAGTCAGGAGTTCTTTCCTCTGTTGAGTACTTCCAAACTACAAGGTTGGGTTTTTTTAATGCCAAATAAAATTTGCAAGGTAGACTCTAATATAGCCTTTCAGCTGCTCTGAAATGAGTGTGAATTTAATTAAATTGAATGAAATGTTTCCAGTGTGATGTGAGGAAAAAGCGGATTAGGCAGACCATCTCTCAGCTGTATATCAGGTGTCTAAAAGTCAGACTACGAGGAAGAAAGACACCTCTGCTTGGAAAAAGAATGAATTTGTGCCTATTTCTCACAGTGATTTGCCCAGCTACCAGCTCTGCAGATGGATTAAGTCCAGGCATTTTGTTAGGTTATTCCTTTCAGCCTGCTACTGAAAAGTAGAAAGTATGTCATAACAACCCAGAAGCACATCTGCAAAGTGAGGTCTTCATCCCCTTTTAAGCTGGTAAATTCTAGAACAGAGGCCTCTGATGAACATAAGGCAGGGCACAAATGGGTCCTACATGAGCCACTTCAGATTTGGAAGCAGCTGTACAGGTGTCTTTTCCTTATTCAGAGTATACTGGTTCCTCTGTAACTTGGATCAGAAAGGGTGTACTGTATCAACAGATCATTTGCCATAAAATGTTCCTGCCACCAAAGCTCAGTAGCTTGACACTGTAACACATGCTGTCAGGTGCAACTACAGTATTGAAAAATAAATTATGCAACACAGTCAAATGGCAACTTAGAATCCCTTTATTTCATCCAAGTTTTATTAATGTTCCATGCTTGCAGCTTGTGCTCATGATGCACACAGTGTAGTGATTTGAACTGTAATCATGTCACGTTCTTCAGGCCAATGCAGTATTCTTACAGTCTAAGCCAATAGGAGCATTTTTCTCTGACCAAAACTATTTAATGCATCTTTTTTGCATCTCTGAGAGAAAACATATATACCTTTTCAAATAGTTAAAATAATTACAAGATCAGTTTTTTCAAATGCATGGCATAGAGTGCACAGAAATAATCACAACTAAATACGTTATTCTACTGTCTTATGTTTTCATTTCTTTTGTAGATATTAATGAGTGTAATCAAGCACCACATCTCTGTTCCCTTGGACGCTGTGAAAATACAGAAGGAAGTTTCCTATGTATTTGCCAAGCTGGGTTCATGGCCAGTGAAGATGGAACTGATTGCATTGGTAATAACTAGTCTCCTTTATAGAAAATAAAAATATCAAAATTATTCTAGAAGCATAGCTAAACCCTCCTAAATTCCCTTTTCACCTCTTTTTTCCTCAATGTCAGTGGTACTGGACTGGTGTCTGGAGGTATATTTAACTATCTCTCACCAGGTATTGTGGTGAGGACAGCACCTGAGTAGCTATCTCCTTTACAAAATGTTTGTTTGCTGAAAAACAAGAAGTTTTTCAGTACCATCATTTTTTAGGAAAACTACATTTAGTAAAAACACCTGTTGTGTAAAATACAAATATTCAACACTCTTACAAAGAGTAGAAGCTGTAACAAAGCATGTTTTTAAATATAGCTGCAAACAGCCACAGACTTCAGAAAGCAAAGTAAACAGCCTGAAGGGGCTGTGGTCTGCCTTAGGTTGGTGCTGGCTTGGGCACTGCATACATGCAGCAACAGGCATTGTGTTTGCAGCCACAGGTGCTCACAGGCCACCCTCTGTACCCTGGCTGCTTCTCAAACTCATTCTCTCTGTGATTATTAGCAGTGAGGTGGCTTGCAAACAGCTTCAAAAACCTAAACTTATGTTTAGTTAAAGCAGAGGTTTGAGGAGGTGCAAGCATTCAGTACTTCAATGGTAAAGCAGCTTCTCTTAACTTCTCTTTATCATCTGCAGATTTTGATGAATGCTCAAGACCTCACACTTGTGGAGAAGGCTTTTGTATAAACACTCTTGGCTCATACAGATGTGAATATTGTGATAGTGGATACCAAATGAACAGGAGAGGGGAATGTGAAGGTAGGTTTGGACTCTTCACTAGTGGCAATGATGAGGTGAAGTTACCATTTATTGATAGCACAAAAACAGTACAAAACTACTGCTGTTTGGAATTATTAACATTCCCTGCTATTCAAGGGAGGCTTAGCATTGCAGCTTGAATTGCAAAGGGACAAATCTCAGAGGATGCAATCTTAAACAAGAAGCCTTTGTGAGTATTATTCAATCTTTGTCAGTATTTGGTGTCTGGAACTGCAATTCAATTCCTGTTATTTAAATATAAGATGCTGCAAAGGACTTCCCCCACTGTGTACAGAACCATCTTGGAACAGCCACTTAATGATATCTTGGCATGGAATCACTTAGCTTCATTGTTAGTCCTTACCTGTTTGCCAAGTTTCTGTTAAAGAAAAAAGGTTGTAATTTTTCCTGTATTATATCAGGTAGCAAATGATAGGTTGACTTTTTAAATCTATATCAAGCAGATATTTCATGTTACAGGAGATCCTAACACATCTGACCTTCAAAGCTTCACATTTTTTTTTAACGTGACATTTTGGCCTTTTTTCCTGGTATTCTTTCATTTTCAACTTGAATGATGAGCTAAAAACCCCAAGAAATCATTTAATTTTAGACATAATTTTGTTCATGCTTTAGTCTTAAGTTACATAGCACAGAATAAAATTGCTGACATGTTAGGTTGGCCCTGCAGATAAGCCACTTGAAGCTGCCATGGATCTGTTTGCTGCTCTAAGAAATGCTAAAAGATTCCTCTTCCATTTTTTTTTAATTTATTTAAATATTTCATAGACTCCACTCTTGCAACTAGTCTTTGCAAATCTTCTCTGTGACTAGGGAATCTGTGATTCAATTAGGCTAGAAATCAGAATATATGATTACACTGTATCAAATTTATTATTAACTTGTATTTTAAATAGTGTGGTGGTAGTTCTCTATAATTTAACTTAACAATATGTGATTTCTGAAACCAAATTCTCTGTTGAAAGTTATTTAAGGTTGCTTAAGAGAAAAAAAAAACCCCTCCTATACTAAATCCATCAAACCAAGGAAATGACACATTCAGGGAATCATTTCACCATGCCATCACCCTACTGACAGATTTCTGATTTCACAAAAGCTTCTTTCCACCCCCTCCACATTTCAAAAACAAAGGCAAGAATCCTTCAAGCTGCACACAATACTCACGGTTCACTTGCACTTCTTTGCCCCATCTTCATTCTGCCTTAAAGCTGTACTCACACAAACTCTGTCATGGGCCTAGCCAAGGGAATGTAAAGAGTGCATATATATTGTTGTAGAGTCTGTTGTTTCTGTACAATGGTGTTGTAGTCATAGCTGAACATCATTGCATAGAATGAAGTATTCTTATAGAATTTTCTTGTGATGTTTTTAAAGCTATGCAGCATTTAGACTTTATTTTGACTGAAAATTTCTGTACCAAGTACATCATTCATGCTCTATGTTTTGAGGGCAGACGCAGTCCAGACCATTCTGAGAAGAAATTACAGCAGAAGTGTTATTTTCTTTGTTAACTAGGTAAAAAAAAAATCCTACAGCAGTTTCATGAGAAACTTATGCAGGTCTGCATTGTAGCAGCTGAAGAAGCCTGTTGATGTTTTTATGAGAAATCTGGACAATTCTAATATTCTAAGCTGGACTATTGCAATTGTATGAAAAATTATGATTTGCCTACATCCAGTGAGTTGTTTAGAGCTGGGATATTCAATTCTCTCAAGCTTGGAGCATTGTCCAGTTAAATTACGAGTGTTGGGAGCTCCTTGAGTTCTGTGAGCTTGTTCTCAAAACTAGGAGTGATTCCCTCCCTGTGATTTGTGCTCGAGTGGCAGTCCTTAATTGCAGAAGACAAAACCGCTGGGCAGTTTTCCTGAGTCAGGAAAAGATGGTAGCTTAGGAAGCTGAGTTTAGAGGTGACTGACAATTTAATTAGTTCTGTGCACTGTATGAAGCAAGTATTTCATAAGAAAAACTATAATTATTGTGTAATTAAATACCATATTATAAAATTGTCTCACACATGCAAGGAGACTGCCTACACAGTTTTAATTCCAGTGTCTTCTGATCATTGGTCACTTAACAGCAACTTGTCTTTGAATATTGTTTTTTTGTGTGCAGTCTCCTCTGGATTGCATGTGTTGCATGTATTATGGGTTTCCTTGGTGCAGGATAAGAAGTTGTTCTTGCTCAGAGCCTGCACATGAGTTCCATGACTTTTTCAGGACCTATCTCTTCTTGTCATGAGCAATCTAGGACCTTGCCTGATGCAGAAAGTCCCTGTATCACCCTAAACACTGCCAGCCTCAATTATGTGGCTTGTGCCTTCTTTCAGACAAAATTAACTCCTTACTCCTTGTAAGCATCTTTGATTCTTATTCACACAATTATGTTTTTAGTCTCCATAGCACTTACATGTTGAATAACTCTACAACATTTGAGAATACCAAATTCTGCTTTGCTTTTGGAAGCCAGAGTTACATTTTTACTGCTGCTGCAACAAACCTCCAAAGTCTTACTATAGGAAGAATCTCAGTCACTTCAGTGTGGTAAAGGAGTAACATAAGGAAAGTTATTCTTACCTGTGGTAGCCAGAAATCTAATATGCTGTATGTTCTGGAAGACTGACCAAAGATTTTTAGTATAACAGAGAATTCAGATTCAGTTGCATGTATTGTGAGCTACTGTATTTCTCAGAGATGCTCCTTTGCTGATACAAATCTGTCTGAACTTGTTCTTTCATGTGTCTCTCACAGATAAATTATACAACTCTTTAAATGCTTTAGTGTCACAGGAGGAGACTCAGATTATTGTTCAGTGTTCTGTTATGGCTTTAACCAGTATCTCCTTTTACCTTCTCTTTTGAAGACATTGATGAATGCCTGACTCCAACTACCTGTCCAGATGCACAGTGCCTTAATGCTCCTGGCTCTTACCAGTGCATTCCTTGCAGAGCGGGGTTCAGAGGCTGGAATGGACAGTGCCATGGTATGTTTAGTACTCCTTGTCTCTCTGGTTGTAGTTCTTGTTCTGAGGTGCTGTATTTCATATTCAGTCAGTGCTACGACCTGATGACAGCACTGTGCCCTGGGTCCCCATTTCATTCAAGAATAACTGAAAATACAAGCTTTTTGAAATCACTTTATGTTCTCAAACACAGTATATAAGAGGAAATCTTGTTTTACTGTAGATAAGTGAGCACTGAATCTAGATTGCAAATGATATCATTATAAACTACACAACAAAATTCTTGAAACAGAAAATACAGAACAGATCAGGGGATATATTGTCAGTGAAAAATACTAGTAGGCTGTTGTTTGGAAATGGAAAGACAAGTGAGTGCTAATACATCAGTGTGACTCGCAGGTTTTTCAGTAGAATATGGGACTTTGCTCATGGAGCATTTTAATAAAACTCCTTAAGTATCTGTACTTCTAGCAAAACATTAGCATATCATAAAGCCCCTTGTCTAACTTTAGGTTAGGGGTTTAGGACAGATTTCTCACATTTTACTTTGGTTGATTTGTTTATAAATGTTAGAATAATTTTTTTTTCCAAATAGTTTTGACTATTTGAAATAGAGGTAAGAAAGAGCAAATTAATCCATTGTGCAAAAAGAAATAATCTTTTGCAGTTTTGAGTGCCACTTTTTGGGTCACTACCAGAAACTTGAATTTAGCATCAATTGTGAATGATCTTCTATCTGTTGCGAATATTCCTGCCCACTCCATGTAACACATGCCCTGTAATTTGTGATTGTTGGAGTAACCATGTTGCCTAAACAGGTGTACAATAACCTGCATAAAGGGGGTGTTTGCATTACTGTTGTAGGGCAGATTGTCAGTGTACTTACATGGCTTATTTTGTAATGGCTCCCAGTTTTGTGATTCAGTTAGTTCACAAAGCAGTCTAAGAGCAGTGTTTGGTTTAAACAGTTCTGGTGGCTGGGATCTGCTGTGCTCCAGCTGCAAACGTGGTGCTGATCTATGGATCAAGATTAGAGCCAAGTTGCAGTGAGGCAATGGTGTGGCTGTTAGAACGTCACCACCGATTTTGCTGTGCAGATTACACCATTTTCAACTACTCTGTTTTCTGAAGAAGTCATACTGTCTGAACAGATCTGCCATGTCACAGCTGCATATTTGGTGTTATCATTTGACTTTCTGTGGAGGAATGTATTTCTCAGATGATTTCATGGATTTTAATGGAGTAGTAACAAGCTACGAAATGTTTACAACGAATTTCACTTTGCACAAATTACTCCACATTCATCTTTGTTTCGTTCCTTACCACCTGTCTGGATTCCTGGTGCCCTTGCAAAGAATGTGGAATATGTACTCTGTTAGAACTCTCTTATTTAACTCTTCCTTCTTTTTGGCAAAATGTTGGCCTAATTTTGCCTTCTTTCCCAATATTAAGCTATTTCTGTACCTATTTATGAAAATAGCCTGGTTGAAAATTCCCTGGCGTAACTTTCAGTTGTTTCATTCTTGCTAACCAATTTGGTAGGAGGAAAATGAGAGAAGTCAGTGCTTTGCTCAGAACTAAGTCATGTAAGGAATATGTCTTGGTTTAAAGTGATATTTTTTTCCTTGTATGACTGCATGTAGCTTCCCTTTTTTCCTTTGTTTTTATGAAATGTTCTAAGCCTGGACATTCTTACTCACTTCATTAGTGATGTGGTCAGTCCATTTTTTGTTTATCTTAGGCTTACATCATGTTGGAAATGAGCCATACACATTTTAAAAAATGTAATGCAGACATTTTTTCTTAAATCTGTAGTTCTGCAATATGGCACCGTTTAAATATACCAAAAAGGAAAATATTTCCCATTATCTGTGAAGGGTATTTAAATCCATTGTTCCATAAATTCATTTGTTTCTCCTGTTAGTTCAGATCAGTTGCAGCTCTTACAGTTTTCCACAGTACTGTTTTCAGTATTTTTTTTACCTCACTTCATTCCTCTGCCTGCACTTTATGCCGTAGAAAACCTAGTGTAACAATCCTACAGATAGATCTTTGATGCCATTTATACTGTAATCTTCCAAGATGTAAAGCCAGGAACATAACCACTTCTGTTTCATTAAGCCAAGTCAATCAGTTCACTTCAAACTTGGGTAGACTACATTTAATTGGAGTTTGGGTGGAATGTTCAATGCATGTTGGAAGAAATGGAAAAGAACACCTGCACAGCCTGCCTCCTCATTGTCTTGAAATTGCCACTGTCCCAGGTCCCTCAGTGCATTTATGTTGTACAGGGACTATTTGAAATAATTAATTTTTTTTTAAGTTTACTTTCAACTACTGATTCATTTTTATTCCATTTTTCTCTCTGCACATTTTCACATTCAAATAAAGTCATATCTCATTATCTACCTAGAGCACACGTGTGTATTGCTAAACAAATTAAAAAAATAGATTGGCATAACTTTCTAGATCACTTCATCCTCGTGGTTTTCACTATGATGGATTTTGAAGCTGCATGGTTAACTGTCAGTATTGAACTTGTGCAGTTTTAAAGATCCTGTTAGAAGATACCAAAGCTAATTCAGAGGTAAGCCGAGCTAATTGAAATACCTCTGGCCCTACTGTAGGGAGCACCAATAGAATCAGTTATAACTCTGAATTTCATCTCAGAAGATGTAAGTGCTGTTCCTGGTTTTTCTGCTGGCTTTGTGGGGAAGTCTCTTGGTCTTTGAGTCCCATCCAAAAATCAGAAATAGTGTTACAGGTTTCTTTGTCAAGCAGCTTGGAGATGAACGTGAATCTGTAAGAAGCAGTTTTGTTGTCCAGATGGAAATTTGTATGCTTGGATTGGGTTCTCTGTGTTTGAACAGATTCTTCAGTTAGAGCAGAGAGCAAAGATTGTGTTTTGTAGAGCAAGCAGATTTTGCAACAGCTGTTGCTGGAAATAAGCCTTGGAGAAAGGAGTAAGTAGTAACACCTCCTGAAGGCCATAGCGCAGCACCTGTGGATGTGTGTGTGTGTGCTGTCATCTCTCTGAGGATGTCACTGCTTCTGCTCGGCCAGGCTGCAGCAGGATATCTTACTCACAAAGCTAGAGGCTCAAGTGAGGAATGCAGACTTGTAGGTTATTGGTAATATGGATCATAATGGTGATTTTGGTTGTGTCTGGGGGAAGATGGGCTTTGTCAAGGCAGGTGGTACAGGAGCTTGCAAAGAGCCACGCGTGTAAATGCATGTGAGGAAAATAGTTACTGCATCTATTCACAATAGCTAATAAGGGTTATGATGATGATTTAAAGATGTCTAATCTTCCAGCTTTCCCTGTGCTACAGCTGCCTAAATGGCTCAAGTGCCTCAAATAATTAGCACGTTTTACGCTGATGGGTTTTGTGTGCTTTGTGGTGGCAAAAGACAGGATAATTTGGAGTAATATGATTTCTGGCACATAAAAACAAACAAAGGGTAGTTCTTTTCCTGCATCAGTGAAGCTAAAAAAATACAGCTTTTTTCCATAAAACGAGGACACGTGCTATTGCAACCCCAAAATAAAGAAATAAAATTTGAAAACTAAACTTATTTTTTTTTCTGAAGTGAAAACCACTACTATAAGAAAACCTGTAATTGTTATTTTAGGATACAGAACTAATTCTGGCTTGATTTGTAGCAAAATATGTTTCTTATTTTATTTTTATGTTTGCTTTTTGCTTTGTTGATTTATACAAATTGTATTCAGAAGGAATTCTTGAAAATTAGTGTTAAGTAGCAACACAGCAATTTTCATGCTGGCTAAAGAAAGTGGCCCATCTAATTAATACCTTTCTTTCAGAGAAGGATGAAAGTAGATGTCTGTGGGATAGCTTATAGGAAAAAACAGCTGCTTTCAAGTCCTTCTAAAGAAAAGATGCTGTGTGACTAGGAAGAAGATTTTGCATAATCCAGTGGAGTTCCGTGATGAGTTTGTAGAGTAGCCTTACAAAGGGACCTGCATGAAGTGCTGAAATCCCATTGAAATAAATTCCTCAGGAATAATAACCATGTTTATGATGTAATTTGAATGTATTCCCAAGCTCAACCGAAAGGTGGTTGTACCCCAGTTAATTTCTTGCACTTTCTTTCTGTTCACAGATATAAATGAATGTCAGTATGGCACTCACTGTACAAATGGACGCTGTGAAAATACAGAGGGGTCCTTCAGGTGTATTTGTGCCCAGGGTTTCAAACTCTCTGCATCAAAGGAGCAGTGTGAAGGTAAGAGAGAATATGATTAAAATTCATAAGGTTGCACTTACCTTTTAGATAATATTTTTCATCTTTTTTTTTTCCTATTTTGCTTTTAAATGTACAACACTGATGCAAAAAACCCAAAAATGTAACCATTTTATAGTTTCTGTGATCCCATTGTAGATTTTGATGTGTTACGAAGCCAATCAAGAACATGTATTGTTAAACTGGAATTTTTGCAAAATCCGTGGCATATCTGGCATTTTGGAGGTTTAAGGACAGTGGCTTTTGCTTTTCTTTCTATCTTTTTTATTTTTTCTAATGTGTGGATGACTGGAATCAAAAAAGGCTGCTCCCCTTTGGAACCCAGCAGTATCTCTTAGCACTGAGCAATAACCCTGCCTGCACTGGTGTTTCTGTATTTCCAGTAGTGCACTTTGAGAGAGAGAGTTTGGTGTCATATTTCTAGAAACAGGACCTGTACCTCCAAAGTGTCAGTTCCCACATTTCTTCCACATCTAAAATGCCCATCAGGACTGTACCAGTGGAACAAAATTAGGTTGGAATTTAGAGTGAAGTAGTCTGAGGGAGAACCTAGAGCATGTACAGGAGGTAGGAATAGTCCTCTCCTTAACTGGAGGGTACTTGAAACTTTCCTGGGACAAAATGGTGAAAATTTGGGACAGTGTCTCCAGGCTGTGGAAGTGCACAGAAACCTACATGTTTCTTGTCAGAACTTGGATTTCCTTCTTTTTCCTTTCCCTCAGCTTTCCCTAAGTGTCTCTGTACAGCACCAAACACTTCCAGACTTCTGAGTGCTAAAAATAATACAGTAAAACTAAATGATCGTTCATACAAATTTGTCAGGAGGTTTGAAACAAAACATCAGTGTAAGTTAAGTGTCTTGAGTGAGTTAAATGTGCTGTTCAGGAGACACAGCAGACTGATCGTGGGGAAAATATGTAGACAAAATTTGACTGTTTCCTCTGAGCCTTTCATGGAAAAGAGCCCTTGCCAAGCTGAGCTGGCATGTGCAGACTGTTCTTTTTAAAGTGCACCCTTCTAAAGTAAGGGCCCGTACACATGCCCAGCTGCTTCGTGGAGCCCCACAGATTTCAGTGATCCTTAAATTCACAACTTCTGTGGTTGCAAGGAACTGTTACTTAAGAGGTCAGACTGTACAGCCATAACACAGACCTGAAAAACCTCATTGAGTAACATTCTCCTGTTTGAATTGAGGTGTATTTCCAGAAAGACATTCAGCTGTGCCAAAATGCTAGAAGTGACCAAGAACTCACCATGTCAATTTAAATACTGCTTCTTAATGAATATTTTACAAATAACAGAGGGGAAAATAGGCTTCCTAGCTCAAACAAGGCATGTGCTATGTTCAGACTGCAAAGTGCCACTCCCCTCCAATATTTTGAGTTTTCCATAGGAAAATTTAAGTTCCATGTTCAAATCCATCTGTTAGCTCAGGCTGACCCCAGTTTATGAGAACTGAAGCACAGAGGGATTAGCAGTGTCGTGGAAGCAAAGAGACGTTTCCCCACAGTTAGATGATTAATGCTGTTACAAGGCAAGAATTTTAAGGAGCCTTAGCGTACAACTTAATAGTGGATTAGCCTGTCAGTGTGCATCTGAAAACCACACCCTGTTAAAAGGTGGTGATCCTGCTGGAAAGTATTTTGTGGGTTTTGCTGACTCACTGGAGCGGCTGACTTGTTACCTCTGCCAGATATAACAGAAACAAAAGCAGCTCTCAGGCAGCATGTGTGTGTATTTGTGAGTGTGTGTGTACCCAATTGTGCATGGAGGGATAAACTGACATTACAGGAGAGAATGTTGAACACAGTCATCTCAAGGAAAACACACGGACTGCAGTTTTGTATAATTTTATGAATTACATTCACTGTCAGTATTTAATAAATACTAACAAGCTTAAGTAGTCCTGAATATTGATATCGTGCTTTGCTGTTTTGCTCAGACTTGGTCTTTGTACCATTTGATGAGTAATTGTTATTTTCAGATGTGTAACAGTTTCACTGTCTCTGCTGTTTCAGATATTAACGAATGCCAGCAGCGATCAGTCTGTGCGAATGGACGCTGCAGGAACACAGAAGGATCTTTCAGATGTATCTGTAGCCAAGGCTACTCATTATCACCTACTGGAGATCAGTGTGAAGGTAAGCTTAGGGACTTCAGTTACTGACTAATTTTTTTTAATAAGATCTTGAGTATTTGAGCTATAGGCGTGAACTCTATTGAAAATGGAGTAGAAATATATGTTGCCTCTCTTTCTTTCCCTACCCTGCCAGCCATTCGTTCCCACCAACACAGGAACACATTTACTGGATTCTTAGAAATAGTCCCTGTCATCTTTCCACATACAAAAAATCAGGACATGTGTTTCAACAGCAAGATTGGAAGACCAGTTGACATTATTACCGAAAACAAGTCAGCCTTTCCAAACCTTGCTGTTTAAGTTCTGACACAGAGGCTCTGTATTACAAAAGCTTCTGCCAGCACATGCTATTCTCTTGGGGGCCTGCTAGTTAAAACTTCTTCTCCAGCTGGTTTTGGGAACCTGCAGCCACCACAATCACACATGTGCACTGGCAAGAGAAAGTATTTAGTAGATGACAAGTTCCAGCAGGATCTAGTGGAACTCACAGCTTGCACTGTCTCAAAAGGCAGTCTAGGTACGGAGCTCGTAAAAACACAATTAAGACGTGAAAGATGTACAATATATGTAGCAAGGAATGCTGTGTTATAGAAAAAAAACCCATTCTCTTATCTCTTAAGTAAATAAATTTCATTGTCCAGTAATTGACGAACTGATTTTTTTTTCTAATGAAGCATTTCAAAGCTCCTCCCTTTCTCTGTTGTTGGCTATACCATCTGATATGGTACATCTGATGCACTACTCCTGGTAACCGTGAGAATGTAAGATTACTTGCTAGCGAGCTCCAGGAAGGATTCTGCCTCAATTGCTTGCTTATCTCACACTAGCAGGGAGAAGTAGCTCTCAGTTAAGGTCTCACTGTACATGTGGCATTAGCTCATAAAAGCTTTTCAGTCTCTGGTGTGTGTTCTGTAACTGCTGATACCTTGCAAGATACAGCTTCTGACTGCTGTTCTACCAAACAGGATTCTGCTGCTAGCTTATCCTCCACACAGCACTTGAAAGGCAGTCCTCAGCTTCTCCCTCACAGCAATAGGTCAGAAATCCTCCTCTTCAAGTGATGCAGGCAGAAGAGCAGTTCCCCCTGGGCCAACCAGATGCTGCTTTCTCAAGGCAAACTTGTAACAGACTTTATCATCAGTGATTATACTGGATTGTCCACACTCAATGAGTGACAGCTTCTCCTGAAGCTCTCATCAACAAAGAATAAGGATATATTACAAAATCTCCTCAGCACACTGATACTCTTTGGTCCTGAGCTATTTGGAGAATATGTTCATGGAAGAACTTAACACAATCTGCTCATCATTTGTGCTGAGTACCAGCATCTCTTGCATCGGCTTCAAGAAATGTGGGCTGATGATGCAATGCACTAGAAATTTGCATCAAAAAAATTTGCTCTCATCTGGCTTCAAGATCTTTGTGAATTGCAGCAGATGTAGAAATACTCGGTCAAGAATCAAAGAAAAATGTGGTGTAATTGATCACAGGTCCTTCCTGCCTCCCAAAGACAGAACGGATAATATAGTTGATAATTCTTGACAACTACTCATCTAACTTGCTCTGAGTAGACATCAGATGAGGTTTCAGACTTCTGTTCAGACTGCCTTGGTGCATTTCATACAGCCCAAGAAGTCATGGTAGCTGTTGCAGCTCTCCATCGTCTGGCCTGTCAGGTCCACGCTTTATCTTCAACTCTTTCTTGATCCTGATCAAAGGCAGTTCTCAAGACAAAATAGTTTCAGACACTTTCAAGGCAAAAGAAGAGGGATTGAATCAAACAAGGAAAAAGGGTAAAACCATTCTCTTACTCCAGGATCTTTGTCTCATTGTCTGCAACCAAATTTACAGCTTCTCCACCCAGTGACAGCGTGGTTAATTTCTGTAGCCAGGTTTGCTTGCTGAAGACTTTTGTTAATATTGCAAGTCCTGCACAAAATAATCTCTTGAAGGAAGAAGTTCTCTGTGCTTTCACTATATCCCTTAAAATTTTCTGAAGTACAGGATATTACAGACTGCTTTTTGCACCTTAGAAACTAAAGAAAAAATCACCTTAAGAAGTCATCCAGTGTTTCTCCACATAATGGCCTCTGATTTTTGGATTAGCCTATTTATCTGAATGTTTTCTAACACTTCACAGAGAAAGCAGGAAAGAAATGACAAAAACTGTGAGCATAGCACAGCACAATTGTCTGGAAAGTGGTTTCAAATTTTCTTGAAGAGCCAGGTAATGGACATTTGTCGTATCAGAGGATACCCCAAAAATGTATGATGCTGTAAAACAAATGTGATTAGCAAACCACTTGCAAGGATTGTGTTTGTTTAATTAGGTTTTCTTCTGGTGCAGACATTTTCTTAAAGATGTTGCGTGCAAGAGCAGTTTGCTGGTTTGATCATTATAACTTGTGCAGACTTCATGGGGTATGGCAGAATTATGCTGAGCTCATTTTCAGCTGTGCTTTTTGCAACTCCCTGGCTGAAGTTTTTGTCTGAAGCCCTTGTGCGGTATTTTACTTGTTAAAGAATAAAAGCTATCTGCAAATAACTTGTATACATCGATGTATACAGGTATGTATCCAGTATGTCTTCAAGATACACACCCACATGCATGTTTATCTTCTGCCTTAGTCAGTTGTTCTTGAGATGAAGTGACATTGAGACTTTCTGCTCATTGTTGCCCTGACTAGGAGGGAACACCAAGTGTGAGGGCACCTGTGAGGCCTTGTCTTAACTGACAGCACCAGCAGGCCTAACATACAGACTGTACATCTCAAAGAACCTGGGTTACTGGAAGAAAGTCTGAAGTATAAGTCTCCAGTGTTCTCCTAGAGCTTTCAGAGATTTTTGCTAGCCAAAATGTTCAAGACATGCATGTGTAAAGGGCAGTAAAAAGCATTAAATGTCTCAAGCATGACTTACTGCCTCTCATTTTCCTGGGGATTCTCATGCAGTACTCATAGGGTCTATGAAGAGTTGCATCAGAGAAAGGGAGATTTGAATCCTATATGGAAAATAATGCATTTTGACTGAATTTGGCAGAAGACACTTTCTTGTTGTGAGACTTGGCATTGACTTAGCACAAGGGAGTCATTAATTTTGCTCATGCTCCTAGTCAAAATTAATTTCTTCTTAAAAAAGCCACGATTTATTTCACAGTTGAAAATGGTTATAAAACATGTGGTTATTTAAAGGTCACAACTTTGTCAACATTAAGTGCACTTTTATCTTCAGTAACATTCATGTAAGAAAGCTATCCCTATTTCTTACTTTTATTAAATAGATTAAATCCCAAGGAGAATGATACAGTGTGGGCTTTCCAAAGATAAATGTAGAAATGAGGTCATGTCCTCTTTTTAATTACAATTGTTATTCATTCCAGCAGGAGAGGAAAAAGTTACAATTCTAATCAGCTAAAATCCATACTTAAGAAATCAGAATAATCAAAGGTACTGGGAAAAGTCTTTGATTACTGCTTTTCAAAGGAAGCTAATTACATTATCAAAGCAATAGGCTGGGCAGATTATTAGGTAGGGCTCTGTGGAGGCTGAGGGAAGTTGCTTATGAGACAGTTTTTTTATTCAACTCTCTCTCTCTTGCTGTTTGCTTTTAAGACTTAGAGGCACAGGCACCAAATACCTTGTGATCTTTAGCTGTAATGAAACCAAAACTGTATAATATCACTGGAATGTCAGCACTTGCTGACTTAATCCTGTACCCATAGTAGCTGTACTCTGTTTCCTCCACTGGGCTGCCTTTTAAGACCTTTGAAAGGCAACGGGAAGAAAAGACTTTAGGTGGAGACAATGCCAGTGTCCTGTTCTTGATATATTTTATTACCTTGTGTCTAATTTGTATCCTGAAACTTTCCCAGCTGTGTGTCAGCCCTTTATCCCATGGATATCAAGGCACTAGGGCAGAGTGTACAGGCCTGAGGCTTGATCCTGAACGTGGTGTATAGACAGCTGGGAAACAAGATCCTGTGTGCCTGGACTCTGGAGCTGGATTTATGGCTGGGCTGCAGCACTGTGCAAAAGCAGCCATTCAGCTTCATGTCCCAGCTGCTAAAAGCCTGTCAAATGGCTGTATTGCATCTCATGAACTGCATGAGAAGCCACCCACAGCACAGCGATGTGCACAGCGCACACACACAGTGTGGTCCCTGGCCTGCGAGCCTCCTGCCCACGGGGCTGTTGTGTGAGCACTCTCCCCAGCACATCCTGTCTGATGTGACACACCAGCTGGGCTTGGGCTCACCTGCTCTCAGGGGGACATGTGAGTCAGGTCACTTCCAACTCAGGGATTTCTGTGTGGTGATTTAAACATGTCCAAAGATCGCTATTTTACATTTGCATTAGTCGGTATTTTTTGTATCTGTCTTCTAAATGTGCAGCTGCTTGGATTTCTTTTTAACTGCATTACTGTTATGATGTGCTTTTGTGAGAGATGCAGATGGCACATGAGTCATATTTGCTAGGGATAAATCACGTACATACTCAAATTTCAAAGCTCTCCAGAAATATGAGACGTTTGATGACATGATGAAAGGAGAATAACAAAGAATCCTAAAGTGTAATAAGCTTGATTTCCATGTATGCACACAGTTGCTTCAAGTTATGTTGAAACTATTAAAAATTTCATCAGTTTTGACATCATCTAATAATTCAGTTGCCTTTTTATTTCAGATGTTGATGAATGCCTTCAAGACAGCAATGTTTGCCTAAGAGGAAGCTGCATAAATACTGAAGGGTCTTACAAATGCACTTGTCCGGATGGTTTCCAGCAGATAGCTAATAGGGGTTGTCAAGGTATGAAGTAGGGGTAAAAAATACATGGATCATTATTATAAATGTGCGGGTTTGTAAGTGTAACTTGTGATAGTCACAGATCATGCTAAGGAAGAGAAACTCATCATCTGTAGTACTTTCTTACTCCTCTTCTTTTCTGTTTTCATTTGTTCTATTCTCTCTGTAAATATATCCTGAGAAATTATTTCAAGAGGCTGAAGTCTCAGCCTTCATAACTTGAAAGAGAATCTATGTTAGAACTAAGAGAGATACAGTGCTGCTTTATTCCCAAATCCCAGAAACATTTCTTTTGACAGAACATTCCATGTGTTGTGAATCAGAGATGTAACAACAAGAGCAGCATTGTTAGCATCAAGTCACATTAGATATCACCTCTGTAAAACACTTGCTGTACTTTGTGGAGGATGGGTGGGGAGGAAGAGAATGTGTTATCTGAGACTGAGTCAGCATTGCCAAACCCAGGAAAACACTTCCCAGGTTTTAGTTCTGAACAACCCCATCTTCATGTTGGCACAACACCCAGGCATGCCTCATCACTTTTGCCCACCATTTTTGTGAGACAGAAACCATGGTATTAGAAGTGATAGCATATTCATATTCTAAATGTCTGAAGGACCAGAACACTGGACTTTGGCTGCTCTGCCATGCAGTTTAGACTTGAGCTGAGAAACTGGATTACAGCTCATTCCACAGTGAAGATCTTCTGCAACAAACACTAAATTCCCTGTAAAGGTTCTGAGTATTCTGTGTGACTGATTTCTAATTCAAAAGATGTTGCATTCAGCATACAGAAGTGCTGTATTATACCTTGCTTTAGCAGATAAAAGAGAATTGACCACAAGCTAAAATCAGTGGCAGCTTTGAATACCCCTCTATGCTCTTCAGTTTGCCATCTAAAGTAGTAGATATATGCCTCATATTTTAAATGGATAAATAAAACTGAAAGCACTTATGAGCCAACTAAGGGACAGACTGTGCAGACAGAGAGCTATTGAGTTAAACTGGCAAATTTATCACAGAGTGCAGTGTCTGCAGTTTGAATCTGGACTAGACTAAAAGTTAGGGATATGCGTTTTGGTAAGGAGAAAGTTGAAAGGACTCCTAAACATGAGAAACTGCAGTTTGCTCTTTCAGAGATATTATACTCAGTTTCCCTAATACTGGTGATTTTGTTTTCCTGTCTTTTAATACATCATTCTGCCTTGTATTATCAGCTGGTTCAGTTTCCAGTATTTTTCTGGCAGTTTTAATACAGCTAAATCTTGAGTACAGTATGAGAAGGTACAATACTGTCCTTGTCATTGCTGATTTCCCACCATTCCTGACTTTCAGAGGGCTTCAGGAAGTAGTTGATGGTTTGCATTTGCTATGAATTCAGAGAAAGCTTTATACATGTAGATGTTGTGTTCAGCACAGTGCACTGACTTTTCCATAGGCACCTCATGCAGATACAGCTTCCCTTAGCCACCTGCCTCTTTTCTTTCCTCTTATGGCCATGATTTCAGGACACTGGTTGGAAGATTTACCCCCAGGCTAGAATCAGTTTGAAGCTAGAGAAAATTCTATAATGGATGTCATGGTCTTGAGATGATGATATTGAGATCATAATTTCTCTAGTATATCAAAATTGCTGGCAACTTTGATACATTCTGGATGGCTGTAAGCAACAAGAGGTACGGTTAAGAATGAGAAATTCTACTGTTTGGATAAGGGATGAATAAGCCTCATGGATAAGTTTTGTTTGTAAATTTGTGTTTAATCTCAGCATGGTACTGAATGCTTCTTAATACATTTTTGTAAAGCAAAAAATACAAAAGTACAATTACAACATGAATGGTAATTGATATGAAACTGGTGGTATAGTACCTTAATGAGAGAATGAAGTCCTTAAGTTCTGAGGGCAGATTCGGTTGCTAACATGAGACATCAATCAAAAGGAAATACGTGTCTTTCAGATTCACAAGTTTAAGTTTAAAATTAAAAGAGACCACCAAAAGAGACCATGATAAGCTCTTATATAGCAATCTTACGGGATCATTCCCACTCCCCATCAGCAAAAAAGAGCATTTGGCTTTAAAGTATATAAAACCAGCCTTCTGGGAAAGATGCACCTCCAAACCTGCTAGTTAACATGTGGAGTCAGATGCCCAAATTGACCAGTGTGCAGCCATCAGAAAGCAGTGAGATGGAGCTGAGGATTCCTGTAACACAGAAGAAATGTTGGCTAGGATGGCACTTATGCTGATATCCCACAAACCACTGTCTGCTCATCCTCATCACATAGTGACGTAGCAAGAGTATGATGCAACAGAACATAATGACATCTAGCCAGCTTTTAAGAATAATCCCAGGAGATTTGGTTACTCTGGAAGATGAGCTGTTCACACAGCTATTTACATAGCCAGTGGAAACAGAAGCTGCTTTTAAGATTAATTGAACTTAGGCTTAATGTGAAGGCTGTGATGATTTACAAAGCTCTTAAATGTCTCTGTGCTTTCAGATATCAATGAGTGTGAGAGATCTGACCTCTGTTCACCACACGGAGAGTGTCTGAACACGGATGGTTCCTACCAGTGCATATGCGAGCGGGGCTTTTCTGTGTCTGCAGATGGCCGAACATGCGAAGGTGAGAGAAGTTTCAATAATCCATTCCCATTGATTTGCTGTTATTAGGAGAGTGAGAAAGGTAGTCAGTCAGTCACTACTAACTCTAGAATCTCCCACTTAAGGCTCCTTTGTTCTTTTTCTCAGAAATAGATGATGTGCAAAGTGGAACTCAGGCTTCTGATAAGTTTCTATGGGTAAGACACACATGAATATGTAGGATTAACTAATTTGAAGCTTAAGTGCATTCCCAGCAAGCCTGAGCCACGTGAATGTTCTCATTGCTGTGTGGAAGACAACAGAACTTTGCTTGTCCAAACTTTTATTTAAAATATACAGATTAAGCAATAAAAAAGTAACTCCAGTGAGAAGTTGTAGTGAAATCCAGTAGTTCTATTGTAGAACTTCAGGCATTTTGAAATGGCAGAAATGGAGTAAATAGCAATAATTAGATCCTTATAGAAACATCAACCAGGAGCCTGGAATTTAGGGTAGCTAGGTTTTTTACATTACTATATCACAAGAATACATCCTGCTGCTGATGGTATACACATGTTTTCAAGCGATGCTGCTCTCCTGCACTGAATTTAAAACAAGACACTTGTGCTCAGTGATACCAAGAAGATATGTGGCTTTGTGAAGTCAGTGATGCTGACAAAAAATAAACACTCCCCTAACTAGATTAAGGATGGCTATTCTTATGGTTGAGAGGAGTGTTCAAGACAATAAGGCTTGTGGGAAAATTTCAGAAGGGGAAAAAATTATATGGCAGTATTTCAGCAGGATGCATGCTGAGGAGAAGCACTGAGCAGATGATAGCTCAGTGTTAGAACCAATGGGTAGTGGATCTCAAGCATCCAAGAAGCAAGCAGCTGTTCTCTCTCCCAAATTACAGGCCAGTAAATCCTTATGTGATTGGTTTTCACAGGCCAATTCTTCTCATAGTTCACTTAGGGATAGTGAAAACATTTGTCCTTTGTGGATGAGGTCACTGAAAACTTGTGTCTGACTGTTGCATCTCCCTGCTTACACCAGAGAAAGACAAGCATTACAGCTTTATTACTGAAGCTGGCATATAACCTGTCATATATTTAGTAATATGATCTCTCATGAAATGAAATACAGTGCTGGCAGGATCACTGTTACACTTGATGTCAGGGAATAAGTGCTGTATATTTAGATACAGCATAACACACCATTTGTGTTTTAATTATTATTGATAATTATAAAATTTTTTGAGTGCTTTTTAGTGCTTTTTTCTCTCTAAACATTTACTTCATTTTGTAATCATGGCATAAGTTGAAAGAAATACTCTCACTGCCAAGACAAAAGCCTGGTCAAGTAAGCTAGAGAGAGAAAATCTGGGTAACTCCTTTGATTCATGGAGGAGGCAGTATTTTATGGTTTGAAGTAATGGGATAATTCCAAAGCATGCTCATGGGCTTCTTTCATCAGCATATATACATTTCACCCAGTGTTCAGGAAGGATATGGCCATATATCTTCAATTGCTCTGCAAGAAAAGTGGTAGCAGGTGTTTTGCCTCATGTTGAGCATAGCTATAAAAGAAGGGCGGAAAAAAGTGGCCAGAGAAAAATACAGCCTTCTCTTTGTAGAAGCCAAACACTTTATTTCAAAATGAAACTAGAAGAACACTTATTAACCTTGTGAAATCAAACTCCCAGAAATTAAAAATAGCACAACTGAAAACTAACACAACTTTAAAAAGAAAAAGAAGTCATTGGCATCTACTGTTAGGAGATGTACCAGAAACTATGAGCTCCTCTGCATCTCTGACATTTAATAAAATAGCACAGTTTCCAGGGGAAGGTTGCTATCATATATGATGAAGTAATACAAAGTTAATCTTCACTAGAACAAAAAAGCCAAACTTCTACTAAATAGAAAAAGATGAAGTCACAAGATCTTATTTCCAGGACTGTGACTAGTTTTGGAACTTTTTAATGAAGAATAAAACAAGTACAAAACCAGTTGAGCATGCCTCACAAGTAATTGGTGTTGTGTATGGAATACAGATCAGACTTTATATTCAGCACTTGGAAAAGTATTTTAATAACCTGGCAAAGCAAGGGTACTTCTAGTCTCTGAAGCAGCAGCACTCCTTTTCCACCACAATTAATTTCTCCATTCTGTCATTTTAATAAAAACAACTCCAGAGTTTTGAAAAAAAAGAAAACCAAATTTAAGGAGCGCTGATGGTATCATTGTCAGTATCTGTAGTGGTGTCGTGCTAAAAGGCAAGATGAAACAAAAGGAATGTGTGACATTCCAGGTACTGAGAAGCCGCAGGAGCTACTGTTCTTTACACTAAGTGCCTCTGTGAATTTAATTCTAGTTAAGTGAGTGAGAATAACTGTTTATATCATCAGAGAAAGAACCTGAGAAAATTTTCCTGGATTCACACACCTCCCTGTACCTGGGGAGCAGATTTTCCATATCTCCAGGCTTTTTTTGTATGAGTTTGACTTGGTTGTTTTTTTTTTTTGAAGTTCGAAACAACAACAGCATAAAACATTTAAGAACCTCATGTGGTTTAGTTCTGGTATGGAGTTTTTGTGGCCATTGGCCAAAGTAAACTGAACAGCTGTGGAGACTGTGTCTTCTTCCAAAGTGTAGACAAACTTTTGTTGCAGCAGTGACATTCCACTGCAGCCTGGCCCCAGGCTCAGCAATTTGACTGTGTTGGGCTTTCTGAACTGGAGGCTCTCAGAGTGCTCCTTCGTTCCTTGTTGAGCTTTCTGGGGTTCATGTAAAGACAGGTGGTTTACCAGCTGGCTGCTAGTTGAATATGTTGGCAAAACCTCAAGTTAGAGGTTCTCTGATGCTTAAGTCAGCCTCAAGCATCTCTTCTGTCTCCATGTCCCGTCCCGTAGTCTCTCATTGGCTTCTCACTGCTGCAACAGGCAGTCCAAAAAAACTTACATATCCCACCAGAGCTCTCCGATCTCTGCTCCTTCCTTTTTATTGTATACATGTTATGGGAGCCCTGGAAGTTTCAGAATCAGAACTCTCCTTCTCTAATCACTTTACAGACCTGTCTTAGGAACCAGTTCTTCCAGACATATTGCTATGTAAGTAGATTTCAGTGAGGTTTAAGTATCATGCTTGAGGCTGAGGTTGCCTTCAGGTTGTCAGAAAACAGGAACACAGTGTTGAACTGCACCAAAGTGTGCATGAGTGCACACATCTTGCCTCTTGATTAAAGCAGGCAGCACTGATTCATGGATTCTAAAATAGGTTGTAATTACAGAGACCTGCTTTAGTCACTCTATAGACATAGGATTTATTAGTTTCATATTTAGTTTTTTTCCCCTGACTTTGTTTCCATGTAGCAAGAGAATTGCCGATTACAAGCCTCACTCTTTATGGGGTGATTAAAGAAACAAATGTCCTTTCCGGCCGTAAAAAAGAGTCCTTTGAGTGAACTGTCTAGACAAGGAAAAATATTTGGTGCTTGGACCTTCTCTGTAATATCCCATGCACTGAAAGATGTTCAGACTGTACTTTAAAAAAAAAAAGCCTGTCTTCTGTGGCTTTATTATATACTGAATTAGGACACTTGTTACAATCACAAGTTTTGGTCCTGTGGCTTTTTAGTCAATGACCTTGTTTTACCTGTGAAGAACCAGCTGCATGAACCATTTCCATGTTCCCTTTAACATTTAAGTGAGATGAGTTCTGTAATTTGGGCAATTCTAGAATCTCCAGTTGTAGTTTCTTCTGCGTAGGTTTTTAACGGTAACTGTCCCGTGGCTCAGGAACTTTTTGTTGTTTAACCATAGTTGTTCACTGAAGGCACAAACACAGTGTTGTTGTCTGTTGTCTGAAATTCCTGGCTGTCAAACCACTGTTGTTTACTCATTTTGAATTCCTTTCCTTAACAGAGCTTTCTGATTAAGAGACAGACTGTTCATATTTTTTACTAGATATGTGAAACTCTGCTGATCACATGAGACTATTAATATCAGATACGTTATGCAGGGACAATGCACAGCAGCAAGAAGGAGGGACCAGAAAAACACAACTGTAAAAACTTTTATTGTTTCTTCCCAGTAACTCCATATGCATCTTTTTATAATTCTGTCACTGCGGGGACTTGAAAAGGAAAAGGTATAAAAGGTAGTTCTTGGCCTTTCACCTCTGACGGTCTTTAACACAGATAAGTTGCTTATTTGCATTGCTGAATTAATTCTACTAGGAAGGGTTTGTGGTAGGTTTCAATAAGTTCAGTATCCAGAAACCACCCAAATTTTCATATTCAATTTCTTGAGAATAAGCATACTGGCTATTGTATTCTTTGCCAAATACAATGGCTCTTTCTAAAATAAGTTCCTTGAATATTTTTCCTTTGTTTAATAAATCAAGTTGTAAAGACCATTAATATCTTTACAAAACTTACAAACCAAATAAATGTTTCTGCCAGTTCCATATGCAAGTACTTTTTTTATAACCATCAATTATACTCAGATATGTGTCCTAGATTTTGGTGTATTTAGTACACCTAGTTTTTGCATGTATTTCGTATGTAGGCTGAAGTTTGTTAACCAATGGATCAGTTCAGTAGGAGAAGCAAGCTTTCCATCACTTAAACATCCTAACATGAAATTACATGTCTTTCTGAGAAAAATGTTAAAATTTCACAGTTTGTTCCATTGGTACAGAAATTGCCAGAGACTGGTTTTTTAACCTTTTTAAGAGGTTCTGGATAGAATCTTCTGGACTTAAAATCTACAGGCGATTCCAGACCTGTTCAGACCCCACCACAGCACACAGGAAAAGCTGGTTTTCAAGATCCCAAGAACACCACTCCCTGAGGCATGCAAAGTTTTTGCAGATGAATTTGAGCACTTGGGTTGCAAAAGGGGAGCTCAAGAGGTAACAGACGTGGATGGTAACGACATGCTGCTCCAATTTTGATAGCTTGGGGGGCTGTGACCGTATGGTTCAAAGCCCAAGAGTTCCCTTTCAGCTGAGCATAAAACACAATTTAAAAGTAAAAAGTCCTTGCTTGGTGAGTACTGTGAGGTAAGAATGCAGTGCATCTTTGCTGACTTCTCTAGGTTTTTTTTGACATAGCTGTGAAGAGCTGGAGGAGTAGGCAGGACTACATTTGAGTCCTTCTCTGTTCTACAGAAAAACACCAGGTGCTCCTCACCTGTTTGGAGAAGCCTCCTCTTCGATGCACTGCAGGATTCAGTCCCAGCAGTTCTTTGATTCAGGGAGTGCCAAAGGCCTTCACTGGAGATAGAATGATGGTAGGCTCCATCACAAGAAGGGCTACCAAAATGTGCAGAATTACTGATAGTAACAAGCAGTCAGATAAATCAGTTTATTCCCCATTTAAAAATGCAATTATCCCTTGAGGAAATGTGCAGAAGGAAGTCAGACAGCAGCCATACTTCACAGCATAATGTTTATAGGAAAGAAGTACAGTGGTAATTTCTCTGCTTCAGACTGCAGAGGAATACAGAAGACAGAAGGTACTAATCCTAGTATCCTGGCAGGTTCACAATTTCAGCTAATGTTCTTCCTCCTGAAAAGCACCTCATGACATCTATAATGACCACATATGGCCAGGGCTTTGGGTTTAAGTCTTACTTAGAGTGGAGATAAAAATAATGCATTCCTAGCGCTTGTAATACACTTACAAAAATAAACCACAGTCTGCCACAAGCAGCTCTGCTTCATTGTAATTTGATGGGTAGCTGAGTCAAAGAACAGACATCAGACACATGCAAGTGACTTGTAAGGCCAGCAAACCCAAACTGCAACTACAAATGAAAAGGCCAGTACAGAAAACATTCCGGCATTGGAATTACTTTGAGTACCTGAGTAAGATGACTTGTATGTGTAGATTTACAGGACTTAAGACAGAAGGTTCAGTCTTCTGTCTTAAGTCCTGTAGATATTTACCACTTATACTATGAAATTGTTATCTATGCTGAGAGCCAGAATGAGATCTGTGCAGCACTTCTGCACAAGGGATGTAGCTGTACTCTTGAACTGTTTTTGTAGGCACAGTGAGTTCACTTTCGCTCATGTTGTTGACTGTATAATACTACACTGGTAGAATCTATAATTAGTCAGAGAAGTTATTTAAACTTTGCCTTAATCTGTAGTATGTATGTATGTATGTGGTATGTAACATCATGCTGTGGTTAGCAAGTTTAGTGAAACAGATGGGTGGAGGAAGTTGACCATTGCTAACATACTTACTGCAAAGCTAACCCTGAAACCATTTCTTAAAATGTTCATGTGCTTACATCAATTTTGTGTCTTGTCCTTGTGTTCCTTCCTAACGTGTTGAGACACAGCTGCATCTGTTTGCAAAATGGCCCATCTATGGGTTTTCTGCACTCTTTGTGAATGTCTGCCTTTAGCTGCCACAGCCTGTCTGACCTTAACTCTTCCTTGCAGATGTGGATGAGTGTACGAACGGCACGGTGTGTGGCACTCACGGGTTCTGTGAAAACATGGATGGCTCCTACCGCTGTCTCTGTTATCAAGGGTACCAGGACACACAGGATGGGCAAGGGTGTACAGGTGAGTTCATAGGTGCTACAGGTCACTGCTGCAAAGATCAAGGCAGCAGAAATAGCATTCCAACAAATTGCATTTCACATTTTTGTATTCTGTCATTTTTTATTAAAGTTATGCCACTTACTAATAAAAGAGTTGAGCTCTTCCTTTCTCACTAAACTTTGTGCCAGATGGAAACTTTACTTTGTATCTATTTAATGAAAAAAACTGTTATTGGGACAAACAGAAGCCAACAGCAAATAAGCTAAGCCACTTACTTTATTTCTTTTAAAAAATCCAAGAAACTTCCATGTTTCTGCATGTCAGGACCATTCACAGATATAATACCATGAATTTAATATTTTTGCTTATTTAAGTGCTACATCTGTTTAGTCTCTTAGCTGAGTAACCAGCACCCTGCACTATCCCCTGCAGGAAATAACATCTGGAATGTGGCACAGCCAGGCTGAATTAGATGGCACCTCCCTAGGCATTTGGTATTTAAACAGATTTTAACATTAGCTTCCAGCTCCAGGAAAGACACCTATCAACATGAAATGATGTAGGATTTTTGTAGCTGTGTAAATACTGCACATTTCTTTTGTGACTGATAGGTTTCCAGATCTGTTGTTAATAGTGATGGCTGGAGAACCATTTGAGGCAGCAAAAGTTTGTAATATCAAATTGATACCAGATCAAGGAAAGGTATTCATTAAGCAATTTCTTCAAGCCAGACTCAGGATGAAACACACTTACTGGTAACAGAGGCCTAAATGGAATACCAAACAGAGAGGAGGAATTAGCAGTTTTACAGAGTATTTGTATGCATTTTCTAATACATTAAATAGTCTTGTTACAAAATTCTTTATGCCATTTGACCTTTATTTTGCTGCATACCAAGGTATATTTTGTCATACAGTGACTTTTCATGGGTGAAAAGAAATGAAGCAAAGAAAGTAAAAAATAAAAGGGGAAAGGATGGTGTGAAACTAAATTTAATTTTGAGTTCCCACTGAAGTAATTCTGAACCAGAAAACAATGCATTTGTTTATTTTTTTCTTGTATAATACTATATAATATAAAAAACTCCTATAAATTTTGAAGCCGGTTATCAGCTGAAACAACATAAGGAAAAACTAAGTCTTTAGTTCCTAACTAGGCAATGTTCCCCAAAGGAGACTTATTCCTTATGACAGGAATCCAGTAAAAAGGTAAAGAAAAATCTGAGTACATTTTTTAAATGTGAGCAAACTGTAAGTTAAAATCCATGTTTATGTAAAAACACACAAAAATCAACATTTATTCAGGTGACTAGATTTTGATAGGCAAGAGGTAAAAAGGATGAAATATTGCTTCACAAGTTATATGTTAGACCACACTCAGAGGAATTTCTGAATTGTGATACAAAAGTTACTATTTCTGATAGTAATCAGCATAATTTCTGTCTACTAAGGAGATTTTCTCATTAGGAGTAGATTTTCAAATGTCAACATTAGCAACTAAAAAGAAAGTAAAGTTAAGGGATCCTGGTAGTATTTGGTAATCTTTGTTTAAACAACAGACAACAGTTCTATTGGTCAAAAAAGCTTCAAGTTTGGCTAGTTAGCAGGTGTATGGAATCCAAGTTAAAAATATGTGGAATTTTTTGGAGAGAGGAATTTTGCAGTGTTTAGCAGGGGTCTCTGGGTGACCTGGGCACAACTTTCGTGGGTCCTAGAGCAGCCTGTGAGTCCATGCATAGACATTTGGTGACAGTGGGGTTGGAGAATTTTCTGTTTGATGATTTGGTGTTTACAAGAAGAATGGTATTTACAAGGAAAATGAATTATCCTTTTTGTACTGCAGTCTGAATCTTGCCAAAACGTGTTCGTTTTGCTCCTTGAGTTTAGTGAAAATTTGATAATAAATTTAAGAAAACAAATTAAATTACTCTGAGTCTTAAATCCCAATAAAAGAAAACACAGAAAAGCAAGTATTTAACAATGAGAATCACCAAAATAACTGTGTTCTGGTCTGCAGTCAGCACCTAATCAGCACTAATAGTCTATAAACTGTACTGTGACTTTCAGGGGTCTTTATTTCAAAGGACTTACTACTTGTTTATGAATCCACTTAGGTATTAGTGAGTTTTTAATCCTTCCCCAGAGATCCCATTTGTAATCTGGCAGACAATATTGGCACAGATACAGCAGATAAAAGAGCAGTCAGTAGTGGGTCTCAACTGATTTATGTTTCGGATTTTTCCCCCAGATGTGAATGAATGTGAAATGTTGAGTGGAGTATGTGGCGAAGCCCTCTGTGAAAATGTTGATGGTTCTTTCCTGTGTCTGTGCTCTGATGAAAACCAGGAGTATGATCCAATGACCGGACAGTGCCGCTTCCGTAGCTCACCAGGTAAAACGGTGGATTTTTGCATGCCTGGCATGATTTCAACTGCACACACAACCAAAAGGCCAAGCTCATTGAAGTATTAGTGTTGCTTGAACCACAGCAGAAAATTTTAAAACTTTGTCAGTGTCTTGGAAGTGTGTGCACGAGAGGAGGCTTTTCTAGGATGGAATATGTTATCAGTGAATCATTAGCAGTGAAAATATAGCAAAAGCACCTTCTAAATGTTACACATCAACAGATTTGGCAGTCGTATTGAGCAATTACCATAGGTAAGAGTAAACAGTCTCGTTGGCTGTACTGTAACAATGAAATCTGATATGGAATCAAATCTGTAACCTGAGTGATTTTGGTTTTTGTCCAAACTTTTACAAACACCCATTAATATGCTTGGACAATGTTTAAGGGAGCATATTATTAAAACCAGAAGTTGTATTTAGTTGTTGTGGTTTCACCTCAGATGGCAACCAAGCCCCAAGCAGCCACTCACTCCCCTAGAAAGCTCATGGGTTGAGGCAAAGACAGGTTAATAGGGAAACCAAAAGCCACACACACAAGCAAAGCAAATCTAGGAATTAATTGACTGCTTCCCATGGGCAGGCAGGTGTTCAGCCATCTCCAGGAGATCAGGGCCCCATCACACATAACAGTGACTTGGGAAAACAAAAGCCATTGCTCCAAACATTCCCCTCTTCCTCCTTCTTCTCCTCATTTTGTATACTGAGCATGTTGTAGTTCAGTCTGGAATATTTCTTTGGTCATTTGGGGTCACCAGTCCTGCCTGTGTCTCCTCCCAACCTGCCATGCACCCCCAACTTCCTCACCAGTGTGGCAGAACAAAAAGCAGAAAAGGCCTTGGCTCTGTGTAAGGCCTGCTCAGCAATAACAAAAAAACTCTATGTTATCAACTCTGTTCAGCACAAATCCAAACTACAGCCCCATACCAGCCAAAATCAGCACAACAGTGATACCTTGTTAGCATTATCTAGAATTAATATAAGTCCTAAGAGAAGGTTGTTGGGAAAGCAAAAGCCAAACCACTAAATTGTTGTCAATCTACCTCTGTTGTCAGTCTCTCTTGAAGTATCTTTGCCTGGTTTATTCCTGTTTTTCCTACAAGTCCATTGTACTGGATTTTTGAGCTTTTCTTATAAAGTGTTTTGGGTGTTGAAAATAGTACTGATTGAAAATTAGTTTAGAACTCTTAAAACTGCCTTCACATTTCTACATTGATCCAGTTTGGAGAAAGGAACAAACCCATACTAAGGATGAACAGAGTACAAAAAATGACAGGATTTACTTGCACAGTGTTTTTTCTCCTCCAGAATGCAAATCTTGGAGTTTTTTTCCTGTGTTTTCTTACACTCCAGGCTGATCCAGCTTCCAGAAAGCCTCAGAGGAATTGGCTTTTTTGCCAGGATGCTGACTTTACAGCTTCAAGGCTGTGGTGATTTTCTCCTATCACTCATGATCTTTCAGACTTATAAAGAGGGTTAAAATATCCATGACCTAATAGTTACAAATATTTCGATCACTGAATGTGCACTCAAGAGCACTCAAGAAGTTGCCTGTGAAATATCATTAACAGCTGATTGACAAACATTTTGGGCCTGGAGGAGGTAGTACCCAGGAGAGTTCAGCTAGCTGATGAAACAAAACAAGAACTAAAAAATGAGCAGAGGACTTGAGTCATGTAAAAAGAACTCACATCCAAGGGACATTTGAGGACATACCCTAACATTACTGTGGGGAGGAAGGGGATGAACAACACAGTGTGACTGATTGTACTGTCAACAGATAAATACTCTACTGTCAGTACTAACTCCATGTTGCTGTCAGCAGTGAGCACAGCTTTGCTGTGATCAGTTTGGAAAGTAACTGTTCTTCCTTCCCCTCCAGGCTTCATCAGGCCTAACAAAACACATGCTTTGCCTCTGTCTCTTCTCTGATAAGGTCACCAAGATCTCTCATAGGAAACCATAAGGAGCTAGTGAGAAGAACTTTACATCATACGGTCTTGGACTAGAATAAGGCAAAATGGCAGTACTCAGAACAGAGATCTTACAGATCTCTTTTCTTCCAAAGTAAAAGGAGAAAAGACTGTTGTTAGTTCTTCTTATAAACTATTCTTGCTGCAAAGAGTGCTGCAATAGCCACACATCCTCTCTGGCTTTGACAAGCCACATACTCAAGTCAGGCGTGGTGCTTCGAGAGCTCCCGTGGTGCATATGGACATCATCTGTCCGCATTAGTTTGCACCATGCTTATGAAAGGCAGAACTTAAAAGGCAGAAAGGAAGAACTTAATCTGTGTTACCCTGTTGCAGATACCTGTAGTTCAGCCTGGTTCACCCAGCTCTTGCTTATTTCTCATTCTGTATTTTTGTGCATAAAGAAGTGTTTGTCCACCTTGTATGAAGTGCAAATAGGTGACATTTGCTCAAATGTTACTTTAATTTGGGACTTTTCTTCCGTGTGGTTAAAGATTTGTGGGGTGCTGTGTGTTCATGTTTTTCTTTACTTGCCCTTAGGGCTCTCAAGACTTCTTTTTATTTAGATTCCACGTGCTGGAAATTTGTCTGTTATTAGCTGTGACTTGAAACAGTCCTCCCAGCATATGTATTAGGAATTTAAGCCCCTATTGTCACTTTCCAGTCAAAAAAGTACAAAAAATTGTGCAAAGCTTGATTGTCTCATTCCCCTCTTTTCTGCCCTGCCATTCATAAAATGTAGGAAATGTTGCAGAAACAAGAAAGGATAAAGGAGGAAAGCACTTTATTCTGTAGATGAAAATCTGCTGTTCTATACATCTCTGTACCTAAGAGAGAAAAAATGCATCCTTTGGGTTGAGGTCTTCTCATTTATTCTTTTAACAAACTATATAAAGCTATTTGTGATTAATTTCTAGCAAGTGCCAAGCTCAATGCATTTGAAGTAATAATCGATAATAGTAATAAATAATAAGTCTGAGTATAATTGTTGTTATAACTGTTGCATGTTGTAGTATATGAATTTGAACTACTACTATAGACTAATATACTACTAACAGGTCTCGTAACATTGAATCCAGAAGCTATAATGGACAGTGAATATTTGAGGATTATAATAAGTATCATTTGGTGTAACATGCCAAAACTTGAAATGTTTCAGTACCAGTGCTTGCAGAGATACAACATCATTGGCATAAGGGAAACCTGGTGGGATGAAGCCATGCCTGGAGTGCCACACTGGATGTTTACAGTATCTTCAGGCAAGGCAGGTGGGGCAGGGAGGTGGCTGGAATGTATGGAGCTTATGTTTGGCAGTGGTTTAAAGTCTCCAAGTAAGGAGTTAGGGACAAACAAATAAGATGGATGTCATTGTGGGAGTCTGCTATAAACCACATAGCCAGGACAATGACACTGATGAACTGTTCTTTGAGGAACTAATGGAAACCTCCAATCAACTTCTCTTGTCCTTTAGGAGGACTTCAACTTGCCAGATGTTAACTAGGAACAACAAGCAGCTGGCACAAACAGATCCAGAAGGGTGCTAAAACACCTGGATGCTAACTTCATGGTACAGCTACTAAGGGAGCCAACTACAAAAGATGCCCTTTTTAACTTGTTGCTTAAATAATGAGGAGGGTTTCCAATCATTGAAGTGGTGATTGGTGGCTGCCTTGGACACAGAGACCATGAAGCAATCAAGTTTAAAGTCTGGTGACAAGAGGAAACTGCCAGCTTCAATCCTAAAGATACGAGGATAGCAGACTTCAGGCTTCTCAGGGAGCTGGTTAGCAAGATTTCCTGAGAAAATGCTCTTGAAGGTGTTGGGGTCCATTCAGTGCTGGTTACTTTTTAAGCACCACTGCCTAGGATCACAGGAGCAATTCCAAAACGTGGAAAGTCAAGAAGGCGAGGCAGAAGACCAGCTTGGCTGAGCAGGGATCTTCTTTTGGAGCTAAGGCAAAAAAAGAATGTATATGTCTAGTGAAAGGAAGGTCAGATAACATAACAATACAGAGATGCTGCTGGCCACTGTTGGAAGAAATTTGTGTGGCCAAAGCTCAGTTGGAGTTGAAGCTGGCTATTATGGTGGGGGACAATAAAAAGGAGGGGGTTTAAATACATTAATAAAGGCAGCGCAGAAATTACATGGGCCCATTACAGGATGAGGATGGTCACCTCACAAACAGGGACATAGACAAGGTAGAGACATTTAAGACATTCTTTGCCTCTGTCTTCAACACAGATGACAAGCTAAGAGGGTCCCATTGATCTGAGCTGGAGGACCATGGCTATGAGAATTATAAATTCACAACTGAACTATAAACTCATTATGAACTTATTATAAACTCAACCCTGAACTCGTGCAGGATCTGCTGCTCCATCTGGATCTGTAGCTCTCTGTGACCTAATGGGTTTAAACCAAGAGCACTCAAAGAGCCTCTCATGTCGTCATGAGGTCTCTCTCAATCATTTTTGAGCAGTCTTTGGAATCTGGAGAGGTGTCCCAGGTGACTGGAAGATGCCAAACATTTTCCTGGTTTTTAAAAAGGGCAAGAAGGAGGGCTCTGCCAACTACAGGTCTGTCAGTCTCACTTCAGTGTCTGGTGAAGCTGTGGAGAAGATTATTGTGGGAGTTATTGAAAAACACCTGAAAAACAACATGGTTACTGGTCACAGCCAGTGTGTCTTCAGGGGAAGGTCCTGTTTATCAAACCTGATTCCCTTTTATGACAAGGTAATCCACCCAGCTGATAAAGGAAGCCAGTTGATGTAATCTTTCTGGATAGCAGTAAAGCTTTTGATATTGTCTCTCACTGGATCTTTCTAGAAAAAATGTCCAGCACAAAGCTGGATAAACACATCATGGGATGGGTGAGCAGCTGGCTCACGGGTCAGGCACAAAGGGTTACAGGGAATGGGGTGACATCAGACTGGGGACCTGTCACTGGGGGGGTTCCACAGGGCTCCATTCTCAGCCCTGTGCTCCTCACCATTGTCATAAATTACTTGGACACAGGACTGGAAGGGAAACAGAGCAAGTTCACAGAGGATACAAAACTGGGAGGAGCTGTTGGGTCCCTTGAGAGCAGGGAGGCCCTGCAGAGAGACCTTGACAAATCAGAGGGCTGGGCAATCACCAACTCTATGAAATTCAACAAGGGAAAGTGCCAGATTCTGTACCTGGGATGGCACAGCCCTGGATGTATGGACAGGCTGGGGAATGAGATGCTGGAGAGCAGTGCCACAGAGAGGGACCTGGGGGTCCTGGTCACTGGCAGGTTGAACACGAGTCAGCAGTGCCCTGGCAGCCAGAGGGCCAATCTGTCCTGGGGTGCGTCAGGCACAGCATGGCCATGAAGATCTCCACTAAGGTACCTGGGCCCACTTAGGTACTTGCAGCTATTTTAGATGTTGCTTTCTCCTGGCTATGTGAAATATAACCAGTTATTTACTGCAATATATTTAACAGTAATTGATGGGATTTATAAGTCAAAATAATGGTTTTGGTGTCCAAAACCATAACTCCCTTCTAGACTGATTAATATTGAAACAAAACAAATCACCCCTGCAATCTAACCAACCACCAGCACAAACAAATTGAGGCTGCCAAGTAACAGTTTATAAATTTGATCCAAAAGGTTCCTTAAGGCTAGAAATTTGATGCATGAGTACAGATTCTGAATTTCCTAAGTATTACAGGCTTTCTAATTGTTAAGTGAATTTCAGTTTTCTGTGGACAAAGTCTTAACTACTAAGTTTTACATGTGCATCACTTTGACTAAGTATGTATATGCACTGTACGTGCACGTGTTAGGTATTGTAGCTTGTGGAGTCAGTTGAGAAATCTAAACAAGTACACCCTGACAATAGGCACATACCAATATATTTTTTACTGTATTCTTGAAAATCAGATTCTGAGAGTTCTTACTCGAGCTGTTTGCTCAGAGTCATCTGAGTCTTAACTGAGCATTTAGAAGTCATGAAGTTATAATGAATTTTTTCATTTTTGCAGCCAGTTTTCTGATTGCATCAGTAAGTGTTGTTGGTATACAGTTGCAGTATTTAAGAGCCTATCACTTCGATGTTTCGGGTTTTTTCAGATCACAGTTGTTAACAGAACACTATATAGGCAAATATTTCACTGTATGCTGAAGTCTAAGTATATGCTAATCCATATTACCCACTGAATCTTACATTTCTGATGCACATTTTTGCATCAAACATATGCTCAGCATATTGTTGGGTCAAGGTTATGCTAAGGTATATAAATTTATTTCTAAGAAATACTTCAGAATCCAATCCAGCAGCAGCTATACAGAATTTCTCTCATAGGTTGTTAATAGAACAGGTATATCGAAAATGTGGTAAAAATATTTTCCTTTACCAGAATACCTTAGGTAGAGAGATATTTTACATTTTCTAACAAAAAACCCAGAATCAACAATGATACATAAAATAAGTATTCATTTTCTGTCATATTTTGTCAACATACCTAGTGAAATCACTTTCAGAAACAGCCTGTTTACTAAATGGTTAATAATCTATGACAGAGAAATTATAAGCTTCTAGACATAGACTGGTCTTGGTTAAAAAAAAAAAAAAATAAAAGGTTTGTGTCTCATTTGCTTTCCAAACATTCATGACGCCTTCTTGACTAACCCTCACTTACAGCTGTGTAAACAACAGCCATTTAAGCTGCTGAACAGATAATGGGAGGAGAAACCAACACATCATATGTAAAATGAGAATAAACAAGGACATGATGAGACTATCTCCCTCCCAGGGCAGCTTCTGGTGTTCTTTCTCTGATAAACAGCATGAAAACAGCCATGCTTGCTCTTCTGATGAAGATTTGGCTTTGATTCAGTTAGACAGATGGCCAAGGAAAATGTATAAATTGACTGAAGCGCTGCTCTCTCACCTTGGAATGGCAGATTTAGTTCAGCTATATTTCTATGACATGATAGTCTTAATATAGTTCCCATTGGATAGCAACTGATAACACAAAACCACCTCAATTGATGAAATGCAGTACATTATGGAAGATTGTAATAATCAGATGAGGATTGACCAACAGGCTAAACTAACAAAGCTGAAACAAGCAGCCAGCTGGGTGTATCCTTTAATATACAATTTGGTTATATTGGCAAAACTGCAAAGCCTTGCAGGTGGCAACATTATACTGAATTTGAATGGAGGTGTTTGCCAGCCCCTCAGCCTCCCAAAACTGAAGTCACTTTTCTGAGGAAAACAGAAATAAATCCAATTGTCTGTGTCTAATTAGAAACCAAAAGAACTATTACACGTGTTCATAATATTGAAGTGCAATAATAGGCAACCCATGCTGACATTTTTAAATCTGCTTTTCTCCAAATGGATCTAGTAATTGCATGTCCAGTAAAGTTGCCTTACTCCATCTGCTTTGGGGAATGTGGGCAGGCAATGATAACAGGATTGAAGTAGCAAGAGCTGGAGTTCATTTAATTCCTTCAGCATTTGTTGGACATCACTGTCTTTGAGTTCCCACCTCAGGAACACTTTTTAAGTGGGATCTTAAAATCCACCCAGAGTTGCTTGCCTCTTGTTTCAAAGGTGATTCACATTTTTTTCCCAAGCTCCAGCCAAAGCTCTCTATTCAGGTAGGCTGGTCATCTTCCCTCCTGTCCCATCTTCTGGCACATAGGGATGGCCTGCTCCTACACTTTTAAGATTTTCTTCCTTAAGTGCATTCAGCTTTCCTGGACTCTTTTGCCTTTCAGGACTGCTGCCTTAGGGAGTCTCTCAACCAGTCTCCTAAAGAGGTGGAAGTCTACCCTCTGGAAGTCCAAAGTGGCCCATCTGCTGGCACCTCTCCTTACTTCCGAAGAACCACAATCACTATCATTTCCCAATTGCTTTTCCCAAGACAGTCTCTGACCATCACATCACCCACCAGTCCTTCTCTGTTCACAAACAGCAAGTCCTGTGGGGCACCTGCTCTGGTTGGTTTCCTCACCAGATATGTCAGGAAGTTCTCTTCCATGCACTCCAGGAACCTCCTAGACTGCTTCCTCTCCGCTATGTTGTATTTCTAGCAGACATCTGGTATCCTGAAGTCTGCCACAACAAGGAGGGCCAAGGATTGCATGACTTATCCCAACAGCTTATAGAATATTTCTTCTGCCTCTCCATCCTGGCTGGGTGGTCTACACCAGACTCCCACCAGGATACCTGCCTTGTTGGCCTTTCCCCTGATTCTCACCCATAAACATTCAACCCTGTCGTCATCATTGTTCAACTCCAGACAAATGAGATACTCCCTAACACGTTAGCAGGGCTACCCCACCGCCTCTCTTTCCTTGCCTGTCCTTCTCAAGAGTTTGTTCATTGCAGTGCTCCAGTTGTGTGAGTCATCCCACCCTGTCTCTGCTAGCAACTCTGTTACAGTTTTCCTGCTGCACCACAAAACTGACATTTGTTGCATCTTGAAATGCACTATTACTCTAAAAAATAGAAGAAGTTCTGATTCCTGCCTCAATAGCTGTGTCCCTTGAGAAATGTCTCATTCTTGGCTTATTGTGCAAGAGCCTGGGTAGAAATTACTGAAATCTCAAAGAGTGAAAGATCAGCCAACATGCAATAATTTTAATAGGTTTTTTGTGAGTTCAACATTTGTTAAGTACTAAGCATAAAGAATTTCCCTAGATAAAAAGCAAATTATCTAGTCACCTCAAGATTTATCTCTCTCAAATTCCTGAATAAAGTTTTGGGTTTGATTAATAAACGTGAGCATATGTAATTTTAGAACTTGGTTACTTTACTGATGGCCTGTGAAAAGTTTTTCATATCGATCAAGCGTGAATAACCATTTTAGGTGGTAGTTCCCACATCTGAGCTCTTGATGATAATTTTCTTGAAGTGAAATGTTAGGTAGACAGAGTTCTGCAAACACAGAAGCTTTAAATTGGTGTTTCTTTTCAAAATTGCTTCTTGGTGTACTTTAGGAGTGCCTTGCTTTCAAAAAGTCTTTGACTATTATACTAATAGGGTATTTATTGGATCTGTGGGACAGACTATTTTGCCTCCAGTCCATATAAATATTGTGAGAGGACTCACTCAGTGCTTAAGGCAATAAATCTGCCTTCTTGGCTGGATTCCTATTTTAAAGTAAAATACAGAGTCAGTTAACCTGACATCTGTATTATATTCGTCTGCTTACCATGGAATCAGTAAGTTACTTTTGCAAAAATCATAAAGGGCATTGTATTCAGATGTGGAGCATGCTTTTTTCCCAATGAAATGGAAAGGGGCTGTAAATGCTCATTCTTTTAAAAACTGAGTCTTTTCATTTCATGCCTTAGCTCCTTTATGTGAAAAAATGGGGTTGTAATATTTGCTTACCTCTGCGAAGAGCTTTTGGATTCATGTGTGAGGAGCATCCTATCAGTAGTTGGGCATGGCCATTGGTAGCAAAACATGAGAGCAGGTACTTCATGTATTGCTTGAAAATGATAGAAGTGCATATTGGAGGAATCCCAATGGGACTTAATGGTCAAGTTGGAGAACAGGTCTGAAAAAACCAAAGGAAAGTTAGTGACTTCTATCATTCTTTCTAATGTCAAAAAATTAAACTAAATTTTCTACTTAACCATTTTCTTCTCTGCTCTTTTGATCTCCTGGAAAAGTGGCTAATTCATGTGTCATCTTGTGTGGTTTATGTTGTCTTTTCTGCTTTAGAAATGCCAATAGAGGCCAATCAACAGGAAGATGGAAAGAAGGAGTGCTACTACAATCTGAATGATGCTAATTTCTGTGACAACGTGCTTACATCCAATGTAACCAAACAAGAATGCTGCTGTACCTTGGGTGCTGGTTGGGGTGATAACTGTGAAATCTTCCCATGCCCTGTCGTTGGAACTGGTAAGAGGAGGCCGCCTGTCCTTTTGCAAGCTTTTGAAGCATTGTATTTATGTTTACAGGGTGTGCTTTGCCTTTAGAGAAGGCTTGCCCATTAAGTCCCATATTCTGTAGTATTTAGTCATGACTTATCCGTAGGAACCCTGCACAGAGGAAAGGGTGATAAGAATAATTCGTACCTATTATAAGTCCATTGGCTTCTCTGCAGTTGCCCTAGGGATAGGAAGAGCCTGTTACTGAACAGTGTTAACTCCAAATGATTTTAAGTAAATACAGGCTCTCACAAAAGCTTTCTGCAGATTCTGTGGTAACACATCAGATTTTTTTCCACAAGCTGGAAAGGTAACCATTACAACATTTTTGGGGCTGCAGCTATTCTTTGTAATGCTGTTTCTGCAGCACTACAGCTTAGCAATATATGTTATGGCATTAGTTTTACATTTTGCAACTTACTGAACAATTTGGTTAATAATGTTCTCTGCGGACTACTGTTTAACCTCTAAATATTAAATTAGACAAGCAGAGCCATGCGATATTTGTCACAAATTTTGAAAACAGTACTTGAAACATAAACAGGGATGCCTGAAATTCAGAATCCAGCTGGAAAAGAATCACGTAAGAGAGAACATGTGTAAAATTTTTGAGATTAAATGCTAAAAATTCCTTTTCACAAAAATGCATTGTCACGTTTAATTCCTGTTTTAACTATACCTTAGAATCGGTCAAACTGAAATGAAATGCATAGTGAAAAAGGGGCCTCTCTGCTTGGATAGATTTCTTTGATTCTGTATAGTCTCCAAGACACTTGAAATAATTTCTCTCTGTAATGCACACCATGTTCTCCTGTTGCAGTCAATTAGTGTTTTTCCTGTATGAGGACTGAAGAATGTGGACAGGGGTTTGTATCTCAGTTGGAGTATGCCTAGATTACAGCTTTCAGCGTAGCTCAGAGAGGCCCATGCTAGCTTTAATTAAGATAATTTGGCTACTGGTATTGTTATAACTGCAGTGCACCATGAAACCTAGTAAGGATCACATTCTCCTGCCAAAGAGCAAGAGAAATGAGTTTGCCTGGAGCTCTGTGATGCTGTGGGCACCCTAGCGAGGTTTGTGAAAGCTAGCTCTGCACACTGAGAGCAGGGGAAAGTCAGGTTGTGGCATTTAACATCCCCCATTAAACTAAAGGTATGTATGATTGCCTGATAGATGCAAACAAGGCAGATATCTCAAAGTACCCTGAAATACATGTAACACTACATATGTGAATACCTTCTTCTTAACAACATAATTTTTACTTTCTTTCTCTCCCAGCTGAATTTACTGATTTGTGTCCTGAAGGAAAAGGTTTCATTCCCTCTGGAGAATCATCTTACGGGCTTCTTGCTCAGAATTACAAAGGTCAGTACTGACTTGTATTAAGTTCAATTATTTCAGAAGTTCTGGTAGTAGATTGACTAGAAACGTGAGCCAGGAATGTAAACACTAATTCAAATTTTATTAGGTGATAAAAACAGTTTGTAGTATGAAACATTACTGAAAATCATCACTTTACAGGTTGTTAAGAATGTCAATTACACAGTCTCTGTAATATTCTGGTTTAATTTCTACTAAGTGCTATATACTGTGAGAATAGGTGCTGTGACCACAAACCACAAATACTCGTTTACATATGGAATACAATGCCAACTTAAATTTGTAAATATCTGTATGGGGAGTTGGAAGAGAGGAGAGAGTTCTGTTGAATGTTTGGCCTGCAAGGGAGAATGAATATAAAAACTGAAGAGAAGTTCAGCAACATTATTTTCCTTACAGAATTTCATGGAATAATTACTGGTGGTAGTCCAGTGGTAGTAAAGAAATCAGAGTGATAGAAGTTGGTGAATGTGGGTGGGAGGGAGCTGGCATCACCAAGAAGGAAATGTGTGATCAGCAAAATTTCTTTTCAGGTTTGAGAAGTAGCCATCAATATTAATAATTTTTAAGACTGTCACAGAGCTCATCTTAAAGTCTCTGAGAGTATTTTTGTTCAGGGATTGTTTAAGGATGTTTTTTATCTTTACAGAGCTAAGATCTCTGTATATATTCCCAATGGGGGTTTGGAACTTGCTGTGTGTGCAGCATGTCCAAATGCGTCTCAGATAAAATCTGCGTTATTTTTGTGCTACCTCAGGGTTGATAATATCTCTAGCTGCTATAAATACTGAAATGTGGAAATAGTTCATCTGGAAATACCTTCCACAAATCTCTGCCATAATAAGACTTTTTCCCTTTTCAGTAAATTTATGTTGTAAAACCTTGGGAATGGCACAAAGGACAAACACTAAATAGATAAATAACTTTTACTAATGTGCTCTTTTGGTAATGTCATCTTTCTCTATTACAGTAACTTAAATGTTACTGTTGCTTTTGTCAACAAGCTTCTGCTTGTAGGAGCAGTTCCTGTTTTCTTATTGAAATTATCTGTCAGAAGTGAATAGCCTGCTAGCCCTCCTTGGGTTTGCTTCCAGGCTTCCCCATTTTTCTCCAGGCACAAATCCATGTTCCACAGGAAAAAGACAGATGTGAACATGACATTTCTTATTAATCTTTGCATTGTTCTTCCTGCTAAACAGTCAAAATATTTAATGTTTGTAGCCACTTAGTGTGTGGAAGAGTGGATGTAAAAATAAATAGTTTTTTAGATATTTGAGTTCTTCTGGAAAAAAGGAAGCGTTTGAATGATTCACCTTTAAAACTACTGTACAGCTGGAAATGACAGCTTTGGGATAAAAGGCTGTCCCAGAATAAATGGGGAGTAAATATATAGAAGACAGTGGATTAAAACAATTGGTATTGAGAGAAGAATGACCTACTTTAGGCTGTGCTTTTTATTGCCATTTTTACTACCAACCTAGCTTTAACAGACTACTCTAAGTAGGTCTAGCAAATGAAAAGTAGGCAGGAAAAAAGGAAGTGAATGGAATTCCAACAGTAACAAATACATAAATACAAGACTGGGAAAAAATGTGTATAACTGTGAAAAGCTATATATGAGCTGGCATATATTTTCCATGAAACCTCCCTGAAAACATTTAGCCTTATTTGAAAGTGTGGGAGATTCTCTTTGTCAGCCGTCACTAATTCTGTAGTGATTGCCGCCCCGTGTTTAGCCACAGACACAATTGGTCCTGTGTGGGGGAAGGCTGCACTGAAGCTGTGCTTTGAGAAACAAAGCCATGAGCAGTGCAGATAGGAAGATTTCCTACCGTGCACAGCAGAGTCACCAAACTCTGTGCAAAGAGAAGGGCAGGCACAGAGTCCATCCATAAGCAGAATTGCTTGGTTAGTGGTAACCAGATGGTGTGCTTAAATCAGATCCATGGTGGGAATACCTTCAGTAAAGCAAATTATAAGGGAAAATACAGGCCATATTGTTCATCTGTTTTGCTTGGAGTTAAGAGCAACGTGCTACCAAAGGAATGAAAGGGAAACTGCAGGTTATTGCAGTCTCTGTGTGCCACGGGACTTAATTCTGACAAGGGGAAGTAACGGCCCACCAATTTTTCCTTTTCCATTGTGGCTACTTAGCCTCTTCCTCACCAGTTGTCTGAGGGGTTTTTTTTCTGTGGATATCTGTGCTCCTGGGATTTTCTGTTTAAACTGGAGTTTGCTTGAACAGAGAAGTGTATAGGATTTATTCCATCTTGCTTGTCTACGTGGCATCATGATAACAATGGTAACACAGCCTTTAATGTTTTCTCCCCAGATGCTGATGAATGCCAACTCTTTGGACAAGAGATCTGTAAAAATGGCTTCTGTTTGAATACACAGCCAGGCTATGAGTGCTACTGCAAACAAGGCACATACTATGACCCTGTTAAGCTCCAGTGCTTTGGTAAGTTTATTTAAAGTGGTCTTGTCACTCTAATGGTATGCAGATGGGCAAAACAAGCAGACTCGTACAGCAGGATTCCCATCAGAACTGTGGCATTCCCAGTAAGGGGAGAAACACTGGGCCTCTGGACTCCTGTAGCAGCTTTGTAAGACACATTGGGTCATTTCCCTTCCTTCTGCTTGGCTGAGCAGCAATTCTGGATGACATAGCTGTGGCATGTAGAGCAGGGTTTGCTTTATTTGCCTCCTTTTTCAGCAAATTACTCCCAGGAGTTTGCATCTCCAGAACAGCCTTTTGTGCTCCTTTGAGTGCATAGTCAAGAGCTGGTGCCAGCCTTAATGCAGGCAGCACAAAGTGATCAGAGGGGGCTCTCTCCTTACATGCACACTGCTGCTTCACTCTGCCAAGGTATAATTTAGTCTTCTGTTCTTTGTATATGGGGTGAGCAGTGAAAACATGTATGTTGAGTCTCACCTTTCATTTGGTAAGTGTTCTGGGTTTACTATACTAAATCAAATTAATGCAGACTTTATTTTTTTTTTTTGTTTCAAGGACAGATATTTTCCATAAGGAGTTAATATGCAATGTGAAATTACAGTTGAGGTCATTGATAAACCCATTTCAGCCTGCACAACCTTGTACTTCTTTGGTTCTGGTATTCAACTGAAATTTACTCATAACCATGACCCTGGCTTTTGCTTTGTTAGCAGAGATCCATGTATAATGTGCAGAATAGCATAATGAAAGGAAGCAATTTTTTCAACTGCAATAGGAGAGCCTTTTACCTTGGAATTCTATGACTATTCTTTACAAAGGGTGGGATTTTAGCTGATTAAATGTAATTTATCTGAAGTGGCCTGCTCTTCCCTTTGAGCTTAATTTCAGCTTTTGCTTTCCAAGACAAACTAAGAAATGTAACTACCATGGCTGGGTAAGGTGATCCCTTCTTCTGACAAGCTCATGAAGAATCACTAAGAGTATGCCCACCTCTAATGCCTGCTGATACTGTCCTAAAAGGAGACAAATGTAGGAACCAGTGGCAGCTATACTGGGTGCAGGATATTCCTGGCACTGCAACTCCTCCAACAAGCTTCCTTATCCTCCCTAGTACTTCTCCCTACTAGCTCCCTAAGACTTCAGGATCAGAGGTCAGCATCCTTCCGATGTCTGTCCTTCTCCATGGGCACAGGCAGGATTTTTTTGCCAGCAATGGGTATTTGTGGTAATTTACACAAGGCATGCAGTGAAGTCTGCTCCTAATATAGGAAAATAGAAACATAGTTTAACACAATGCAAATACTTTGTGCTGGCTCTCCTTGATACATTTCCTTCCATTTTAAAGACACGGATGAATGTCAGGACCCAAACAGCTGTATTGATGGCCAGTGCATTAACACAGAAGGATCTTACAACTGTTTCTGTACACACCCAATGGTTTTGGACGCAACAGAAAAGCGATGCATCAGACCAGCAGATTCGAGTGGTATGATCCATTATACATATTACTGAAGTGAGTACACCTCTACGAGGTGGTGCTGACATGGCTACAGACCCAAAGTCTAAGCTTAGACTGGGTCGTCCTTGGATGAGCCTGCTCTTCTGGAGGATTTTGGAAGGCAATGCTTGGACCGTCGTCAGTTGATCCAGAAGGCATCGTGATGTAGGACTCCACAGTGCTACAGGCACATACAGACAGGACATTGTTGGAAGTATTGTGAGATTAGGCTCGGGCTGAGGAGTCTTCAGCCAGTTCACCAGCTCTGCGTCTGCCTTGTCCAGCCTTGTAGGTAATGAGGCACAGCCTGCTTGCTGTCTCAGGAAGGCTGGGGTTTGGCTGCAGGCTAAGTCTCGAGATTCAGTTCTACCAAAATAAAATAAAAACAGGAATGACAGGATATAGGAGGAAATAGCTAAAATTGTATGTGTGCTTTCAATTGATTGACATTGAAGGTACATTGAACTCAGAGCTTCAAGCTGTGGGCTTCAACGTCACTGTTAAACTAACATTTTTGTGTGTTTTTTTTTAATTTCAGTAGACACTGATTTCAGAAAAAAAAGTTAGATAATATGAGATTCTTAGAAACGTCTCAGAAATCCAGAGCATTATGCAGTCTGCACAGCTTTGTCTATGCCACTCATGTCTTCGAAAGAATTGTTACAATGGGTTTGATTTAATGCTGGCACTGTATAGCCATAAATCTGGACCTCTGGTTCCTGCAACTTGCAGTGAATTTTCCTGAGATGCTTCTGTAAAAGGAAATGGGAGTACAACTGAATGCCTGCTTTAGTCACTCCAAATTGTAAGGCTGATATTTTGAGGAGTAATGTGGTCACCCTGTTGCCTGGAACTGTGAAAGAACCGCAGCTTTTCTATTGTCAATCTTCAGTTAAGCAAACCAAGAGCAGGATTGTCCTTTGGGTTCATCTAGGATGTGAAGAGAATGCAAGAGCCCAAAGGGTCTTCTGTCATAAGACATTCAGGCTGACACAGCACTGATCATCTCAGCCAGCACAAAGCACTCAAGCCTTGTATTGCTACTGGCAATGCCCCCCTCACGCCGAGGGGGAGAGGGCAGGCTGGTTCCCTTGCTGCCAGCAGAATTTGGAGCTGGTTGCAGAGACCCACTGCTGCTTTTCAATGCATGTTCTGGCAAGCTCTTAGTAGAATAGGTATCTAAGTTGTGATCACCTTTGTGCATTCAGAACTCAATTTTGCTCTTTTGCAAGGTTTCAGTTCTGTACTCACCCATGCATAATGTAAAAATGCAGTAAATGCACAGACAAAACAGAACCTTGGTTTGTGACAACACTTATTTTTCACTCTGTGTTGGAACAAAATCAAAACCTTGCAGATGTCTTCACAAAACAATTGTGCTGAGGTTTTTACATTCCAAGTGGAAGATTAAGTTTACAGTTCCTCTCCTTCTGATCAGCAGTGATCAGAACTTGCTGGGACTGGGAATGGTTTCTTCTGAGATCTGTGTCAAAACTATTATGCCTCTGAAATATTCCAGCCTTGACAAAAATACAGATTTTTGTTAATGTTCATAAGAATGTGACAGTAGTTCACAGCAGTGTTCTGTCTCTCACAATAGCTGTAAGTGGATGATTAGAGACCAGGAGGGCAGATAAACAATACTTCTCTTCACCCTCCCCAGCACTCTCTCAGCCTCCAGCTATTTTCAGCTCAGGGGATTTCCTGAGACTGATGTAGTTTGTCTGTTTAGTTAATGGGACTCTCTCTTCCAAGTATTTGTCCGGTCTCCCAGGGAGTTCATGTAAAATTTTTGTTCAGCTCTGCCCTAGTTGTAAAAGTTCTTTCAGATGCCATTGATGGCAATATAAGAAAAGCAAAAAAACTTTTAAAGATCCATTGTGTGGATGGAGTTCCCCAAACATTCACCTCTCTCCCAATGCTGGTTTTTGTCAAGCTCTGTTAACTTCCATGGAAGCCAAGCTGAATCCGTTTTAAGTATTCAGCAATGACTATGATTTAGAAAGACTTGGGTTTGGGGTATCCAACACAATGTGCTTTTAAATTGGCCTAATGTGACAACTCAGAACCTTTTAAGTTTTTTCCAAAGCTGCGTATTGAAGAGATGAGCCATCTCAGGCACCTCAAAAAGGTCATGACTTCTCAGCTTAAATTTGTATTCAGCAAAGTCTGTAAAGCTAAGCTGTTTTTCTAATCTAAATTTATAAAATTTATCATTATACCAGCGTCTTATTTAACTAACAGTGCTGCGATGATGACCTAATCCTGTCTTCTCCATCAGAACAAACCGAAGAAGCTGAGGTCTACCAGGACCTCTGCTGGCAGCACCTGAGTGAGGATTTTGTCTGCAGCCGGCCGCTGGTTGGGAAGCAGACCACGTACACGGAGTGCTGCTGCCTGTACGGGGAAGCCTGGGGCATGCAGTGCGCGCTGTGTCCCATGAAGGAGTCGGGTAAGGAGGCGCGCGCGTTGCTTCTCGGAACGCCGTCTGAAATACTTCATCTCTTTAATCCTTGGCATCAGTATCTACGCCAATAACGTGAGAAAGAACAAAAAACCCCTAGCCCCTCAAGCGAAGGGAAGTGTGTTGCCAGTAAGGACTGAAGAATTTCCAGGGAATATAATTTAGTGTTGAAAAGAAAGCTGGCTGGCATATTTTTAAAGACCGTATTTTGTTTACGAGTCTGGAAATCAGATACTCTTGCGTGATATTTCAGGTGGAAGGTGCTACTTGTGGTGAGTACAAAAGCTGAATGGATACAGAGAGAAATGTCATTGACGCATAGGTTTATTTCTGGGGACTGGAGAAGGGGCCAGTGGAAGCAGCATAGGTATATGTCACGCTGTGCCTGAGATACATCAGCCCTGGTATACACAGTCTGGTATGATACTAACTTCTTCTCCACCTGTATAAACTGTTCCAAGGTCTAGTTTGGATGCAGCTTTCTTACTATAAATGTGTCTTTCAGTGACATATCTTTCCATGTAGGAATACCATCCTGCACTGGTAAAGCATTTTATTGTGAACATTCCTGGATTTTTAGTTGGGCCAGTGTTACTCTAATGGTAATGTTGTGGCTAAAGCAATACATGTTTTACTTGTAGCAAAAATCCAGGAATTAAAAAAACTACATAGAGAAGCTCAGTGAAGCATTAATGTGGTTGTTTCTGTCTGCTTGGGTTGTATGCTTTTATAATTTACTTGCAAGGTCCCTGAACCTGTTCTTAGATATCTTTACTTGTTTGAGTTTGGTTTGGAAATGCAGCAACTGAAAAAAAAGCATCTGATTTTGATGATATTGGCTGGAGTAACTGCTGGCTGATGCTTACCCCAGGAAGAGACTGAAGAAGAAAAACAGGGCATGACAGCTTGATTCATAAGATATGGAAATCTCTGAAATGTCTTTGTCAGAACAAATCTTATATGAGGACATCAAATTACTATATCTGCTAGAGTAACAAATGCAATGGAAAGAAATGTGATAGTAAGACAAATGCAGGGCAACAGCTAATAGCAAGAATTGTTGCTATGAACTGGAACTCCTCAAGTAGAAAGATTGAGCAGATTTAAGGAGTTGTTCTTCATACAAAGTTTATCACATGGTGAGAGTGACCCATCTGTGTCATGCAAGCATGTAATCCTGAAACAGCAAAGAAAAGCTGTTCCTGTTAGAGAGAGTTAAATTAGGTACAAGACTTACTTCAGGACATTTCTAGCTAGTTACATTTAAAGCAGGATAAATCTGAAAAGAAAGAGGGAAGGACCACCAACATGGTCAGGCAAAGAGAACCTGCCTCACAAGCAAAGATGAAAAATTCCAAACATAGCTGCAGAACAAAGGCTGCAAATTCTAAGACTCTCCTCTAGAGCACAATCATGGAGGATTCCCAGAAGCTTTTAATTTAAACAAAAGTGCTGATATGAGGGGAAAAAAATTGGAACTATTTCAGTCTGAAAATATCAGTTGTATTTTGATCATTAGGAACACAGGATTCTGGAGCCTCAATCCTGTGCCAACAGTGGGGTGAAAATCCCCACTAGCTCTATGAAGAAAATTAAGAAATTCATTAAAAAAATTACATGGAGGTTCCCAATGGATAACATCCTAAACATCAGTTAGATGATCCTTAGTCAAAGCTGAAGAGCATTTTGTTGGATAATAAAATCCTTCTCCCTCCAGACACACGATAACTTTTATGCAACGTTTCATTTGCATTGAGAAGTATTTGCTTTAACTGAAACGATGAGCCGTACTTTGATCCCAAATACTTTAAATTATCCTTATAGATTGGAACATAGTTAAAAATAAAAGCATATTGAATGTTTATTATATCAGAACAAACATACAAGCTCTCATTTCTTGGTGGAGATGGTATGTGCTCATTTGTCCTCACACACGTGTACTCACCCACACAGAAACCTGGAAGCCTTTCTCTGTGTTCAGGAACATTTACCAAGAAAAATTTAAAGCTGACTGAACTGAATAAATGATTCATTTGACATGTCTTCAGTCTGTAGCACTTAAAGTGATATCATTGGCTCAAGAGAGTGCTTTCACACTTCCAGGCCATCAGGTCACAGGTTCAAGTCCTGGCTGGGGAACCTGGAATTTCTCCATTTTTAAATACTTAGGTATTGTGTTGGCCGGGTTTACTACTGAAGGTGTTTGCTTATTTCCCCAGTTAGGGGCTTTCTGAAGATTTGTAACACATGTTAAAGAAGACCTGGTGATGTGAAAAACATTATCACCACAAGACTTTCACCATGAAATGGGTTGGATCATAGTGCAGAGCTGTGGTTTCCTTTTACCTTGTTTATAGTCCCGTTGTGTTTGAAGATCTGGTCACCACCCTTAGAAAGAAGGAAATATAGTCTGACCACCATAAGTGATACTTTTGCAAGTCCCTTCTAAAGATATTAATGCTTTATTAAGAATAACCTCTAGCTTTTGCAACCCAACTTGTCCTTAAAGTGCTTCCATTTTTCATGACAAGGTTTAAATATTCTGTTCAAGTAGGATCCAGCATAAAAACAGTGGGAAGACAGAGCACTTTTGTAAGAATTTATCCATATTAAGCAAAAAGAAATACAGTCTTAAATCCACCTGAAAGCAGGCTTACATTGTTGCTACTGTTTCTAAAAACTACTAATCAGTGCTTAATTAAACAAACACCACTGAAATTACTCCAAACACTCAGAGACTGAGACAAAAATAAGTAGCATTTGTTGATACTGCAACAAATACCAACAGCAACATCTTAACAACAGTAAGACTGATAATTATTTTGATGACGACATTGAGGAACAAGCTCAAAATATTATTTCAAAGTCCTGATCAAAATACTGCAAACACGAGCTGTAGTGCTGTGGTTGAGTGCATCTGACTCGTGCAAACAAGGGATGTAAATACATAGTTTTCAATTACGTTATTATATATCATGAGATATAGATAGATAGATAGATAGATATAATGATGTTATCATATTGCAGATAAAGACTTTCACAGATTTCATCCAATACCAAAATGTCAACTACTGAAGTGTATTCTCTCTGAGCTCATGGTGTCATTAGTCTGCCCAAAGAACAGTAACAACAGTTTGGTAATTATTCTTAAAAAACTTACGTGTCACTTGAGGTTTGTTACTGGCAATCTGTAGAAATTGACCTGTTGAGGAAAATTAGAAAATTGGATAATTTTTGGTTTAGAAAGCAACAGCAAAACATCCTTTCTTCATTGCACACACCCAAAAATATACATGTTGGATGGACTTGCTTTGGGAAGTTCTGTTTCCTTGGTCAGTTTACTTGTAGTGCCTAACAGCCCAACCCTCTCCATCCAGAGTCCATGGTGTAGTAACTGGTAGCAGGACAGGCACCAGTAGGTTTAGCAGCTGGGTCAAAGCCTCCATGCCGGAAAACAGAGCAACTGGCCCAGACTGAAAAAATCTGAAATCTAAAATAAAGCTAAATAAAGCCATATACACCTCAAGTTAACTTGAAATTGTAGGACCTGAACTATAAACATTCTGAGACTCCAGAAGCTCTTGTGAGACCCTTAGGGGGCTGGAATGGATTTTGGCAAGGTGTATGGTTACAGGAAATTTGAAGAGAGGAGATAGAACTAGAAGATGTTGAGTAATGTGGTGTGCTGGGGTCAGCATTTAATTTACAGAGACAGCATATTTTTGTATTTGCAAAATTATAGTTTGGAGGCTATTGCAGTGCAGTATCACCTTTGCTTCAGTACCACCTTAAGATGCTGGTAAGGTGGTGTTGGGAGCCCCTGAACCAAAGAGATGTCCATCAGTTAAGGAGGGTACTTTCTCTTCTGTAGCTGGCTGCCTGGAGAAGCTTTCATACAGAAAAACAGGGTGAGGTAAGTCTGAGACTCAGCAGCTTTAGCAGATGTTTTAATAACTATTGAGTGAAGGGGTACATTACTACGTCTGTAACTTAGACTTTTTTGTTGGTGTGAGTACTAAGATAATGTCATGAACACGTTCTCAGGCAACTGTAAAAGGCACCAGCATTCAGTTTATCAGCTTGCTTATTTGTGTACCCTTAGAAATACCTTTTCTACTCTTAAGTGTTAAATTCTGTTACTTTGTGGGGTTTTATGGAACCTCTTATGTTTAGAAGATCTGCAGAAAAGACAGTGGTAGATCTCCAGTCAGTAGATGTTTCAGGTGTTCTGTGGGATTAGAAATCCCATAAAGACCTGCTGTTCATATTGTATTTGAAGTCTCTCTTTATCTCCACCTTAGCATTTGCAAAGCCCATGCTAGGAGAGCTCTTGAGAGTAGCAGGTAATATTAATCACCTGGGATGTTGTGTAATGTAGGATTTCTCTTGGACAATTTCATATTCTGTTTTTTGTATAGAAACCCACATCAGTGCTGGTCCTGCCAGTTTTTCCTTCCATCAGGAAAGATAAATCAGCACCCTGAGCAATATATGCCCCGACCTGTTCTAGACATGTGCTTTACAATGAGAAGCTGTCCTAGAAGTGGTTATGTCTTTCCATGGATTAAAATGGACAGTGAACAACTAATTCAGATGCAGACCCTCAGAGTTGCCTACACAGAGTTGAATTCTGCCCATTTCTGGCAGAACAGATTGTTTGGATTGCATTTTTGTTGCAAAGGAACTCTGTGTATCCTTTGCAAACATTCTGAGTTAGTTCTGGGCTGAGCTTCCATATTATGAGAACATACTGTTCCCTTTAAGTTCTGGCTAATGTCACTCATGAAGATCTGGAAGTACAGGAAAAACCAATGTGTGTAAAGGATGAGTTTTCATCCGTCCTCTTTTGGGATGGTAAAGATCAGCAGGGAGGCACTGGATTAACTTCTGTAGATCATTGCTCATCTTTCCATTTAGGATGGCATTGTGCCTCTTTCCTTTGTGGTAAGGACTCTGATGAAATGGATTATATCCTCTGGGTTTAAAATATTGCAGTGATTGGGCCTTGAATATTCAAATTCTTGTGTTCGGTTGTGCAGATTTTTGGCTGATTTAATTTCTGTTGATGAAGAGTTTCAGTGCTTTTTCTGAAGGTTAGGAGAGACATGCAGAGTAGCTTTGGCTGAAGGTTCTTTCTCATGGAACCTCACATTCCAAGTGTACATGGAAATCAGCAAGGAGTCAGAAAGCCACGTGCAAAACTGTGTTGGAAACAACATGACTTTTGCTACAACTTTTAACTATCTACTTGGAGCAAAAGGAGAGGGAAGATCATTTTAGGAAACTTGAGCAGCATTAGTAGAGGAGAAAAAGGTCACTATCAAGAAGTTTTGAGACAATCAATTTGGTAATTATTTCAGTTTAGCAAGAGCTTTATATCCACTGCGAATCTTTTTCAGGGATTTCATTTAGAGTGTGTCCATGAGAGGATATGAACATCCTTTTTAACGAATGAAAAATAATCTTTAAGACTGATACCCTTACCTTTTCCTTAAGTTGTGGAATAGATATGGATGCTGTTCACTGCAAACCTTAGCATCTATCCATGGGCAACATCAATGAAGTTATCGAATTATCAAATAGCACCATCTAAATATAGAGCAGAAATACCTTTAACTTTGGTTCACATATGATGCAATCTCCTGAGAAAGCATAAATTTAACCAATTTAGACTGATGTTCAGAACCTTTGGTGAAACTGTTACATTCTTAAATAATTTAAGGGGTCTGGTTTGGTTTCTTAGTCTTGGCTTCTTTTTTGTGTGTGATGGTGGCATTTCTGAGGAGCTGGAACAGAAATAAAGCTTTCTTTATGGGCAGTAGCTGGACTGACTGTGGTGTAGTTGTTTCATGGTTGTGTCAGGAGAAGCTTTTTATATAATATCTTTCTTTAAATACATGAAATATGGAATAATGTTTCTGACATTAGTATTTTTAGGCCTCTGGGTACAAGTAAGGCTCACAAGGGCTTGCTCAATTACAAGTGTATATGCAAATTAGATGCACAGCTGCATTTTTGCTAACAAGCACCTAAAAGCCAGTCGGCCCATCCAATTTATATTGTGTCGTCTCTGTCAGCTGAGCTTTCATCACCAATTACAGCTAACATCTCTGCCAGTACACATGTGTGTCTAGATGTAATCCCCTAACACTTGTTTAATATGCAATACATCTGACTTGAAAAATGCCCTTTACATTTTTGGAAGCATACATCAACTTCCTTTTATAATAGCCACTCTAAGTTATACAACAAGCTGTCTCTGTGCTTCATTTGCAAGTTATGAGAAAAACTTAGAAACACATGGACCAATGTAGACTAAACTATATTAAAAACAAAGGGTTTTTTTTTTTTTCCTCTTGAACTGCAGTTGTATTGTCCCTGATTACAGCCAAGAGATGAGTGAGCAAAAAAAAAATTCATATAGAAAAAGGTTTCTTCATTCATTGTGAATTATAGAATATTTTATTTTAACTTTACTTGAAAGATTCTTTTCAAAGTGAGCATTGATTTCTGTGACAACTAAAACGTTTCTGTCATTCAGGGGTAGTTACACGTTCTCTCTTGGTCTCTGCCCCCTTACCACCCTCTTGATCTCCAGTCTCCTCTTGTCATCTCCCTAGGGCAATGTTATGCTGTTCTGTCATTTGAATAGTTCCTGCAAGCTTCTGTGCACCAGAAGCTTTCACCTACAAATCTTACAGCACTCTGTTCATTTAGTTCCCTCCCCTGGAAAACTGTGACCAGTCCACATCACAGTGACCCAAAATACATTATTTTTAATTTGAACTGTAGGAACGTAGCATAGCAAGGGGAAAAGTTTAAAATAACAGAAAGTGTCACTGCTGTAACTTGTTCTATCCTCCACAGGGGCACTCTGATGGGTTCATTTCTGTCAGGGATCCAAGTCTCTAACTTATTTCAAAACACCAGTTCTCATGACCTTTCCAGAACGTGGTCTCCCATATACCTTTCAATCTTTGTACTCTCCTCTCTGCCCACCCTTTTCTTCCTTGGGGAAAAAAAAAAAAAAAAAAAAGGAAAAAAAAATAAAAAGAAAGAAGAAGAAAAAGACAAGCTGAGAAAGGTGGAATAGATAACTTACCAGAATAGATAACTTATCATTGTTACTGACCCTGAATTTCTACTGTTGGTTTCATAGGTGAGTTGCTGTTGCTCCCGTTGGGTTTATTGCCCGAGCACCTAGTGACTGAATCAACACATTATAAAAGGCAAGAGGTTTACTCTACACTACTTGGACAGCTAAACAGAACATACAGTATTGGAGTATTATAGGTATAAGACCTAAAAATAAAGACATTCAGAACTTGATTTTTGAGGGACCAGTGGGGCAGGGAACAAGTTTCTATTGTCAACATTTCTTAATTCTTCTTTAGATGTTAAAGAACTTTGCATTGGCAGACATGCAATATAAAATAATCTTGCACAGTCATCAAACTACAAAACTCTCATGTACATGAGAGCTCCAGCTCTATGGATTTTCAAAAGTTCCAACAGCTTCCTTCAGAACCAAAACATTGTTTATACTACCAGTATCACTAATGGCAAAATTAGCACTGAGTAACCTGGAAGCCAGTGTCCGGGTTCTGCTCAGTCCTTCCCATCAGATCACATTCATGTGGAAGAAGCAGTGATCCCTAAGAGCTGCTTGTCTTGTCCCTTTGCCTTTCACTGACTGTTTTTATGTGGTGGTTTCTTCCACATAAGCCAAATGAATTAGTATTTTGTGGTAGAACACGGATTTCCCTTGCCAAGAACATTTGTGGGCATCTCTGAGAAAATGCTTTTACTATTCTGCATAGCTTTCCTGTGTGTACATATGAATGAAGGGGTCACTCCTGTCCCCATGCATGGATGTTTATCTGGGGTTAGATGTGGGGGAAATAGAATGGGGTGTTTCTGGTCCTGTGACAACTCTTAAAACTATGACCATTATCACAGTATTTCAGTGGGAAGCTGTGCAATCAGGGATGTAAGTAACTTTTGCTACATGTCATTTATTTTGCCATGCTGGCTTTGTTTCCTGTGCCCTGGGATGTTGCTCTTGGGCAGTGTACTTTGTTCTCTGGGAGAGGAAAGTGGTGTTTGAATATTATTACTGTATATAAATATATTCTGAAGGACATACCTCAAAGGAAACCACTTTGCTCTTGCAGCAGAATGTGGTGGGATTTACAGTGATTTGTAATTCTCTGGGGAGTTGGTGCAGCAGACTTGGACTGGCAGCCGTGGCAGCTCTGGGTGTGCACAGACAAGCTTTGCCTGTGCTGCTCCGTCTTGTGCTCTCAAAGGGCCAAGTTGCTGACCACAGAATTCAAACAGACTTTTTGAACACTTTGGTTTTTTCAGTACAAAATAAAATCGTTCCAGGTGGAGGAGATACTACCTGTACAAATAAAATTACAGTGCTGGACAGCAAGTAGGGCTGTGTTCTGTACTGTCTAGAGGCAGTCTGGACTTATCCAACTATTTGCTGTCTGGGACAGTTCTACACAGCATGAGGTTTCTGGCTCTGCAACCATCTGCAATTCTTGGATTTTGTATCTGCTTAGGGCTTTTTTTCCTCCCTCTCTTTTGGTGGTTTTTCTTTCCCATCCTTTCTCTGCCCGATTCTCAGAACACCAGGCAATCTTCACAGAACCAGATACTAAATAGACTGTAGCAGCAGTAAAGGAGCACCTGGGTTGCTGTATTTTAACAACATTTCTGTTTTCAAATAAATTGTATTGTATGTCTTTTAGTAAAGGGTAATAGAGTTCACACATTTTTTATTTGATTTATGAGAGAGTCAAACTCTGCAGAAGCTTTTCAAACGTGGACTCTGACACCTAAAATGAAGAGTTGCTTTGGTCTCAACTTGTGTAGTCTAACTTTTAGAGAGAGGCACAAAATCAGATGTAACTATTTCTCCTGTGTGTTTCCTCATGTGCTTTGAGGTTCACAGCCAAGGAGACTTTGAACAGCACTCACACTTTTAAGCCTGTGGGTTGCACATACAGTTTGTAGATAAGTGAGAGCTATTTCAGTCTAATTTCTGCAGGTTGGCTGATAGTGCCAGAAATATTGGCTGTACCTGCCCCAATTTACTTCCTCTGAGGAGGCTTCAGCTATGGCTTCCCAGCCGTGATGGTCTGGGATAGCCTTTGTTCCACAGCACAAGGAGTATAAACAGAGAGAGCCCTGGAGAGAAGTGCATTAGCAGTGGGATACACAGCATCCCTCGGCTCTTGCTTCCCATACAGAGCAGGAGAACCTGACCTATAACTTTTTGTACAGTTATTGACTCAAATCTATCCCTGGTGTTATCCCTATTATGACTTAATAGTATATATTTGGCTCATTAACATTGTAATGACATCCTTCTTGAAGAGAGAACGCTTTCTGGAAATTTTCTTTTCTGCAGATTTATGGTGTTTCTAGGAAGTTTATTTCCAGCAAATATGAACCACAGCTCACTGGGACTAATGTAATGCAGCCTGTGTTACAAGTGTGTTTACTTTTATATCTTATTTTCTTTCCCCCCTCAGAGGATTACGCCCAGCTGTGCAACATTCCTGTTCCAGGATCTCGACGGCCATATGGCCAGGATGCTTTAGTTGACTTCGAGGAGCACTACACTCCAGAAACCAATCCATACTTCGTTGAAGACCGTAAGCAAGATTCTTTGTTATGTAAAAGTCTTGAAATGAGATTTGTACTTCAGTGTTTTTTCCCCTGTAGCCAGTTTCATTCTTCTCTTTGCTTCTGGGTAGTGTGGCCTATTTATGCTTTAGTTATTCCTATGACACTAGCTTTCAGTCAGGTGTTCCAGTTCAAGAGCCAGGTTTGTATGAGAGTGCAGTTGGGCTCAGAGTACGATTAATTTTTAATCTAGTGAAACAGTTTCTGCCAAATGTACTAAATTTGTGTTTACCAACAGCTTTACAGCTCAGGGTCAAAAGGCTTGCCAATTTTCCTTCTCACAAATTGATTTTCCTTTGGAGCGTGGATTTCTCCAGAGTGCGTTTAATTTAAAAGGAAAACAAAACCTCTTCATCTTTCCATGATTTCCCAGCAGAACTGGTATGGGTGAAATGGGAGCATGCAAGTCATTCTTGCTCAACAGAGAAAATGTACAGCACAGTGTGATCAGAGAATACACATATGTATGGGCTTCAGGCTGGATACTATGGGCTGCCAAGCAGGCTGTGAGGGATTGTGCACAGCATCTTGCTTGTACTTGAGGAATATCAGGGCTCTTTATGGTGGGTCAGGCCCAGCTCACTGTTAAAATTTGCAGGAGAGAAATGCTTACAGATTTCAGCATCTTCCTCAAAATCAGGCACCCTGTACAGGTCCAGAATATTTTACCACAGTTTTAAAGAAGAAAAGTGGAAGTATCAGAAGGAGCTGGTAACTTTTGTGCTTTACATATATATGGCCTGCAAGTTGCCACTATGCTCTTCCCCAGTCAGTGTTGCTGAGTGTTGATGTGTAACTGAAATGTCACACAGCTGAAAACTACTGACTGCACAACGAAAAACCCAGAACCATGTTAACCTAGTGTTAATCTGGAAAGAAGCATTTCACAAGGTATAAGCAAGGTATATAATTTAGTGGTAAATAAATACGATAAATTGTGGAAAGTTTTGAATCCACAGCTGAGACTGCTTCATAGAATGGCTTCAGTGGGAAGGGACCTTAAAGATCATCTAGTTCCAACCTGTTAGGGACAGAGGCTTAAGAGCTCATGGCTCTTGCTCCCATCCTATCACTGAATCAGATGGGACATCCTGTTTAGGGCATCAGAGACTTCAAGATCACAGTCCTGCTGCAGGCTGTGTGAGGAATACAACAACATATCCCATCCCATGGCAGGGCCATGTACTTCAGTGTAATATTTGTCATTGTGCAATCAGTTTCTACAGAAGCAAATACTTACCTCAGAATTACAGTGCAGGTCCCATTGAGCTGTTTTGAACTAGAGTATATTTTGTGAAGTAGAACTTGCTGTGAGTGATACATGTTTTATTTTTATCCAGTTAAATAAATACTGTATTTATGACAGAGAGAGAGAAAAATAAAAGTATATGTGTGTGTACATATGTGTATGCATATGCATATATGCCTACATATAAGCTATATGTCTAATAAATTATGTGGTTTTTTATTTAAAAATATCTGTGTGTTTGGGGGGACACCTTTCCCTTTCTTGGCACTGTTTTCTAAATTAGAAAAGGTCTTTACTTTAAAGGTCTCTCCTGAGCCCTCTGCAAGCTCTGCCAGAGGACTCCAGCAAGTAATGAAACTTGGATACCTACATCATGACTGTGCTTAATATCCTCAATACTGCTGCACTGAGAAGTGATTTACAAGGCTCATGAAAAAGACTGCAATGTCTCCCATTTAATGTACACTTGTATACACATCCTGTGTATTATAGATGTTCTTGAGATGTGACATCTGTCAGCAAGTACTTACGTCACATTATGTGTTCAGTGTCTTCAGGACCTACTCAACGTATTACTGACCAGCTTGATCCTTACTAAGAAGCCCACCATGCTAGAAAATCCAGGATAGGAGCAATATTTGTAGTCAGAGAGAGGGGGAGTAGAAATGTTAGTATGGAAGTTATATGGAGGAGATATGGAAAGGGCAGAGTAGGAAAGGCAAAAGCAGGTCAGGAGAAAAGAGGGCCTCAAGGACCAAGACAGGATGGAGTAAATAAGAAAAGACAAGAGTAAAAAGCATAAGGCAGGGAGAAATTCATATTCCTAGGTAGCTTAGCAAATATATGTATCACAGCTGTTGCAATATGAATCAGTTTTTCAATAAGTTGCTGGCTTGTTGGTGGAGTCACTACCTGTTACAGGACAGATGGGGAGATATATCCTACTCTATTGCACTCCAGCTCCAATTTCCCCTCTATATATTCATTGTGCTATTAAACTTATGACTCAAACATTCTCAGCTTTTTCCACAGCAGTCTGTTAGATGTGGTGGACTGCCATCTGCAGTCCTGTTACATTACTGCTCCATGAGCAGAAAGCTAGTGAAAAAATAGCTTGGGACTTAGAGAAGCAGTTCAGTCCTATAGACAATCTCTGGACATGTAAAAATGTAAAATAATTTTATAAGTATAAATCCTTCTTTATATATAAAAGCATAACTGTCACAAAAGCCCTAAGGCAGGAGGCACAAAAAGCATACAAACCACTGAATACAAAGACAACTCTTTGTATAAGAGGTGAAAAAAAAAAGCTCAACTCTTTGAGCTTTGACTGCTCACCATCTAGAATTATGACAAGGAGGAATTGGTAGATTATAGGTATTTGTACTGGCACCAGTCACTGAAGCACAAGCCAAAAGGCTGTTAACAAAAAACCACAACAGGAAAGCAGTCTCTGATTTCTTCTTATTTTCCTTATGGCAGCTGGGATTGATTTTTTTTTAATATGTTTTCTTCTGGATAAATTATAATGCATCTCTAACCCCTCTACACACACACCTTATTTTTCTACAATCCTGTTTTAAGAAACTCTTATCCTAAATTGCATGACCACTTGTTTCCTTAAAGGCTGATACACATAACAATTGAAATAAAAGGTACTATTTAGAAAACACTGACTTACCCTTTAAAAAATAAACAATTAAATTATGGAGTTTCCATTCTACAAAAAAAAAATCACAGATTTTTAACACAAAATAAGACTTAAGAGTTAACCAAGTTACTCAGTTTCCTTCTTGAAACATATCACAGCACTTTTCTGGTATATTTAAAATTCCAGATGGTGCAGCTCTGCTAAAGCTGACCTATTTTCTGCAAAGTCAAGTCACATTCCAGTAAACTTCTGAGAGAATTTCAGACTCTCACTATGTATTTGGGTATACTGATTCAACAGCTTTGTAACCTACTTGTTTGCAATTCTTTCTCCTCCCAGGTTTCCTGAACAGCTTTGAGGAGCTACAAGCAGAGGAATGTGGTATTCTGAATGGATGTGAAAATGGCCGATGTGTAAGAGTCCAGGAAGGCTACACCTGTGACTGCTTTGATGGTTATCACCTGGACATGGCCAAAATGACTTGTGTTGGTGAGGATAGCATATCACCTGTTACATCACCTGTTATCTCTGGTAGTCTGTCAGTTTACCCAGTCACTTGGCCTTAGGAGGCCTTGAACAAAGGGGTTAGGGATGATCACCTGAATTGTATCAAAAAGCCAAGCTTTGTTTTATTTACTGCAAAGGCCAGTAATTAGTGTTACAAAAATATCTTGGTGTTCCTCAGTGCACCTTGGTCATTACAGCTGTGTTCAGTTTAGAGAGTACAAGTGAACAGACACACATTTGTGGAATGAAGCTAAAACTTTTATCAAGACTTGAACTGTAATGTACAGACCAAATGTTTTCCAAAGGCTTTAGTAAGCTAGGAGGATGGAAATGGATCCAGAGCAGAGGAGTGGTTTTAGGAGTGGATTTTTAGAGTGGATTCAGAGTGATTGCCTAAATATGCAGATAACCAGTTGGTGAAGTTTGGCCCCTGATTTTCACAGATTTCAACAGTCAACAGACTCAACTATTTCTCTCACTCTCAAACTACTAAATCTGCAAGTTTATTAACCAATCTATATCTTCAATTAAAACAACTGAGCACGGGAACAGCAAATGTCAATGAGAAGATGAAGCAAAACAACCACCCCTCTGTGTAGAAGCCTAGTACAAACAGTGTGATTATTTCAGTTTAAGGTCTGCACTAACCTTGTTTATCATTATGCTTTGTGACACACAGCTGGAATGTCCCAACTCTATGATGAGAAGCTGCCTATGTGCCTTGAAATCCTCAGGACTTTATGGCAAGCTGGCCATAAAGATGTAGCTGCTGTGTGTGTCAGGCCAAAGCTGTGTGATGTTGAGTGCAGGCAGTTTGCCCCTCACAACTACTCAGCTGACAGTACCAGCAGCTCCTGAAGTATTTAGTGGGTAAAGTACAGATGTTACACTAAGAACTTCGAGCTTCTTTCTTAAAAGTCACTTTTTGGCCATCAGATAAACACCTGTAAGTGCTTACTTAATTTTGTTGTGCAGATAGGCTGAATTTGGACTTGGTGATCTAACAGTTTAAGGACCTTTAATACCCTATTGATTTCCCATGATAACTTCCACCTCTTCCCAATTCATCTTTTGGAGCTTTTGACCCAGCCTAATTCTACCCAATCGGAACTGAAAATAAAGTTCTCAGGGCATTTGTGCAGATTGTTCTAGTCCTACCAATGCTGGAACTAAATGAGTATTAACTACATACCAGGCTTAAGTACATGTGCCTTTTGATGTCTCCTTCTTGCAGATGTGAACGAGTGCAACGAGCTGAACAACAGGATGTCCCTCTGCAAGAACGCCAAATGCATTAACACGGAAGGGTCCTACAAGTGTTTGTGTCTCCCTGGGTACGTGCCTTCAGACAAGCCAAACTACTGCACACCACTGAACTCAGAGCCAGAGAGTGAACTGGAGTAGAGGAAAATCTCCATATCCTAAGCCCATATACTCTGCACTGTATAAAGAAAAGGAAGCAAGGTATTTAACTTGAGAAGGCACCAGAGTAGCAAACAAAAGGGGAGAAAAGGGTTAAAATGTGTCAAAGGTAAGACGCGATGGGTTGGTTGTTTATCAGCTTCACTGAAGTACAGACCAAATGGACACATTGCTCTGTATGAAAGAAACAAGTATATAGTGTGTTCATTTTAAAAATCTTTGAAAATAATCAAAAACAGTGCTGTTATTTTAAACAGAAGAGCTTTGTTTTTTGGTTTTTTGTTTCGTTTTGGTTTTTTTTTACTATTGCTTGATTAATTTGGCATTTAAATAGTGATGGAAATATTTTATATTACTATGTCATTTTTTGATTGTTCATTTCCTTGCCTACTGTTTCTTTTCAGACCTTTTTTTTCTGATCATTACAAATTCTATGATACAGATATTCTTAGTCCATTTTATGAGAACTGTTACACAGGGTGATGCTCCTCCTTCCCTGGAACATTGGTCAGTGACATTTTTTTTACTTTGCAAGTTGTCTGCCCTGTGGAGCAGGCACCATTTGTTTTCAAATGTTTATATACCTTCGTGAAAAGTCCTTATATGCATTTTGTATTCTGTATGGTTGTTACTGCACTTAAAGTCTTTAGAACCTTTCTTGCAAAGTTCAAAGCTGCTAGTGGACAACATTGGATTCCTTTTGTACATTAAACCAAAAGATTTTAGCTCACATCTCTATTGTAATGTGTAAATTGAACACAAGAGAGATCTTGTATGATTACCCTAACATATTAAAGCTGTATATTAAAACTCAATAAAATCACCTTTTTTTAGAAAAAAAGTACTATTTAATAATTTTGGCTTCTTTCCTTACCCCCCCCCTTTTTTTTTTTTTTGTGTGTGTGTGTTTGTTTTACAAGAATCAGCCCCCAGGTGTTTACAGTACAAGATTTAATTTACATTACAATAATCTTAGGGAGTTATCTGGCTGGTTTTTCCTTCTCATGCTGTTTTAATAAGACCAGAATCTGAATTAGTTAATGCCTGAAGTTAGGCTTCCAGGGAGAAGATTTCAAACACAGACCTACAGAAACTGTTTGACTTGGAAGCTGATTCACATGGAATTTTTTTTCTTTCCTGGTTTAGGCATGTTTCCCACTAAATCTGCAAATAACACTCTACAGTATGATGGCCTGGTTTTCAGAAATACTGAGAAGAAGGGGGAGAATTTCCTTTCTTCATGAACTGTACCTTCCCATCAGCTCTTATTTTCAGTGGAAGGAGAGAAAGAGCTTAGGAGACTGACAGATGTTTCACTTTGACCTTCTCCAGAGTGAAGGAGTTTCTTTCGGAAATCCTGAAACAGGTCCTTTTCATATTTTTCAAATGTTTTGCTGTGTCTTTTAGACCTACCCTGCATTAAAAGAAGGATAACTTAAGCTTTTTAAAAGTGAGTCAAATTCAGTCCAATTATCCAAAAATTAGGTTATTATTTCTCATTTCACCAAAAAAAAACAACCCCAAACCAAAAAAACCCACCCAAACAAACTTGTTTTGATTCTGAATTAAATTTGTTTTCCAATATTCAGGTTGGCCACTGAACCAAAAATATCATAAGTTGTGTCCCTTTCAGTTCTGCACTCTACAGCAGATCTTGCTAAAGTCCATGTGACTGTAAATGTGCAGTAGCATCTGTCCTTCCCAGGACCCTTCTCTCTGTCTGCTGGAACCTGACACTAGGACTAGTGGAGATACTGTTAAAATGCAGTAAAATATTCTCAATAAAACTCTGGAAAGAGGGATCTTTAGGGAAGAGACTCTTTGCAAAGTGCCCAACTCTCTTGACTTTTAGAATTAGGCAAAAGAGTGTGGAGGGCCAGTCACTCTTCTAGTCAGGAAGAGGTAGATTACAAACACTAGAGCTGGTCTATAGTTACACACACAAAAACAATTCTTTCTTACCTGCTGTGGTTAAGGAAGAAGGAAGGAAGGTCTAGTCTTTCAGTGAATGCTGTAGCTAAAGAGCTCTTAGTTGTCCTGCTTGAGGTTAATCCTACAATCTTGATGAAGAGCAAGGTCACAGTTACAACCTTTCACTGGGTTCAGGATGAGCCCTGGGCTGCTTTCAGCCACCATGAAAATTCATAGACAAGACAGTGCTCTCCTGACTCCCACCTCCTCCTGCTTCAGTAACCAGCTGTGTTCATCTCTGTAAGACAGCCTAGGCCCCAAGCCACCACTGCAGTTCTCACCCCAGCCTCAGATTTTCAGCATCCCAGTACTCCATCAATCCATACACAGGTAGCACCCATTTGCAGGTGTGAATGCCACAGCAGACTGACAGATGCAGATGCATTGGCACAACTGCTGCCAAACTAAATGTTGTCCATGCTCTCAGCAGGGAGGATTAGCTGGGTCATTTGTCTCTAGCTGTTCATCAAAGTTCACAGACCACATATCGTGCTGGCCTTTTGCTCTAGTTTGCCTCACAGACATGGCTGAGATTGGTCACAGCACTGAGGACTACCAGTAGGTTCAGAGTGATGGCTTATGCTGGCTCTGGTTCCATAGAAAACAATTCCCCCAGCAAACCTAAACCATCTCTTGGCCTATCAGTTTCTGTTGGCAGCAATTCACAAAAAACACTTTGGTTGTCCAGCCATCTTCCTTCTCCCCTACCTAATTCAAGAGGGCAGCAGTTGACCCAAGCCCTGAGTGAAGCTTGAAACATTCTGCTGGTTCAATAGCCATGTCCTCATTGCAGCCACACACTTCTATCAATCTCAGACACTGTGTAAGCAGGCAGCAGGCTTTGTCTATGCTTGTGCCTTTCCCTTCCACCTCTTTGTGCCTCTAATATGCCTTAAAACACACGCAGGGAGCCAAAAGCAGACCAAGCAGCCTAAATCCCACTTACATCCCAGTGCTTAGTATTCCACGTTGCCTGGCTCCAGGCCTTCAGAAATGCTTTGACAAAGGAACCACAATTGGAGGAATTAAGTGAAATTCAGCCTCTGGAGCCCACCTACTTTGCCCCAGTGTGTGGAGGCTGGTTCTGTCATTTCACCTGAAAAGCTGCAGGGCTTAGGAATACAATTTTGATTCATAGTTAAACAAACATTTTCTTAACATGATTAAGACAAGGGGTTGGGCACCATGGGTGTAGCCATTTTAGTTGTTACAAGAGCTGCGGTTTAGGTGAGAGCCTTCAAAATACAGAAACCACCACGTACAATTCCGTGATTCAAGTTTCTGAGTACAGCAGAATCTGGAACTGATTACAATTTATACCAAATGGCACCAATACTTAATACATCCATATGGATCCTCTAAAAAAAAAAATCAATCCTTTTGCAGGCAGACATTTCCTTGCTACAAAAAATAAAGTTGCTGACATGGTAGAACTGAATTCTGCTAGTTCCCTTTTAATGCTGCTGTGTTAATGAGAATGAAGTTATTATGGAACTGGAGTTAGATGCATTTCAGCTAGAAAGACATTTGATATGAGCAGATACTTTCATGTTGGGATGCTATTCAGTGAAAAAATTAGCCAGTGTTAAAACTATCAAAGTGAACACTAACATTCCTTGGGAAAAAACTCTCACAGCTGGACAGATCGTTTGGATCCAAGAGACAGAACTCGCAGTCATGACAAATATTCAGCTAGTCAGTGGCAACTGACATACTCAAGTAAATTTCTGACTAAGAGAAGTCCTAAAATGCTGAAGGCACCAAAGGAGTTGTCATGAGCTATTAGCTCACATGGATCGTTACCCTCGTGGGGGTTGAATCTGAGTTTGGCAGGAGAGGGGCTCCTGGCTTTGGCACTTTTCTTAATTCCTCAAAAAGAAAGGTGACAGACCCAATTAGAGCATGTCACAGGCCTGATCTGGGCAGCAATTAAACCACAGTGCATTCCTTCAAAGGCAGACTCGGGAACCCCGCTGCTGCCTCTAGAAGACACTACAGTATTGTTCTTTTAACAATGCCACCCACTCTGAAGGGCAGTTTGTGCTTGCCGGGGCCTCTTTTAACACCAAGCAAGCCAAGGGAGTTATTAAGGAGCCATTCAAGCAAAGAAGGGGTGAATTGCTGTGTGTAACAGAGGCTACTGTTCACTTCTGAGACCATGACTGGTGTAGTCACTGTTCCTGGATGTGCTTAAGGAAAGACTGGATGTGGCACTCAGTGCCATGGTCCCGTTCACATGGTGGTGTTTGAACATAGGTTGGACTCAATGATCTCAGAGGTCTTTTTCAAACTCATTGATTCTGTGATTATTTGGTATATGTATGGCTTTTTCTATCAGAAGATCTGAGATTTACCCAGGGAAACTGAAAATGAAGTGTACAAAAGAGAAGCAGAATAACTGAGGGAATGAGGAAAATCAGCCACTTGCTGGAGGTTTCTCACTGAGTGACAATGTCACCTTGTGAGAGTAACAGTGGCTGCTACAGGACTGGCCTACTGTCACTACTTTCAGCTGCAAGAATAACCTCACACAACAGGAAGACTAGAAAATCTGGACCCATCTGGGGCATCAGCTCCAGAGCTGACACAGCTGTGCAAGTTCTTGAGCCCAAACATCACCCTGCCCCTCACCAACCTTTACCACTTCAGTGCCTGTGTGCCAACAAGAGAACATGTAATGAAACAGGATTATCCTGTAACAACCTGCATTAATAAGAGATTTTGCTACCTGATGGGGACAGAATGACATAAACCAAAGAAATGCAGGATGTCAGCTGTGTCAGGTTTCCTTCAAGACCCCTGGATCACCAGATATTTTGACAGTTTTCAGGCTGCATGTTTTGTCACACCTATGTCTGAGGCCTGTCATCACTTTGCTCTTTCCCCTCTAGATTGGAGAAATTACTGCTGTGCCTCAGCAGCTGAGAAACCTCACTGAACTCTGAAGTTTGCCCTGCCCAAGGTAGGAGATGCATTTGGGGCCTCCAGAGGTCCCTTCCAAGCTACATTTTTCCATGAGACCAGGCTGTGACCTGGCACAGCAGCCTCTGCTGCCTATCCTTATGGGAGATAAGTAACGAGACAGAGGGAACATGACCTCCTCCCCTACTTCTCCCACACCTGAGCATGTGCCAGGTGCACTTTGGGGAGAACAGAACCAGCCTGCTCAGCCCACCTCAGGAGAATCCCATCCAGAAGGAGCAGTATGCACAATGTGCACTGTTGCTTGCAAGTAACCTTTAATGTTCTTGAAGAGTTAAGTGACAACCTCAGGAAAAACGAAGTTCTGCAAATTTTGTCCTGACGAAAGACACAGGGGAGGGAGGAAATTAGGGTCTTCTGATTTTATTCAGCACTGACTTTCCCTTCCCCTCAAGTCACGCTTTGCCACACACTGCTTTCCATTAGCTCTGAACCAAGGAGGATGGAGAGGATAATGCTAGCCAGCATGGAAAATTTCTACGTGACAATTTCAGCATCACCTCCAATCCCTATCTTCTCAGGCTGCCAGGATCCATTCTGAGTTGTATTTTTCCAAAGCACTCCATATTGATTTAGCTCTCCTCCCACTGAAACCTGTGGCACCTACATGGATTCCAGTGGGAGCAGGGAAAAGGCTGTGCCAAGCTCTTTGGAAAAAAAATCCCACCATGTGTGTTTAATGAGGAATGTCTCTGGCAGAAAAGTTTTGAGTGCAGCTAAGCAGATTTTTTATTTCTTTCACATTAGAAGTTCAATTCCTGCCACTTCTCATCCAGGCAGTAGCTGCCCGGAAGAGTGGGTAAGACCTGTTCCAAAATCCCCGGCAGGATATTGTTTGTTTTCAGCTAAAACCGGATGAAACTTTACTGTTACCAGGCCAGTCCCTGCAACTTTGTGAGTGGGCACCATTCTCAGGCTGTGACACACCTGTCCTTCTTGCTGCAGGCAGCCATCCAGCTGAGCTCTGGCCACAAGTGCATTCCCCACTTTCTGTTCCATTTGATATCCCTTTCCAGGAGCTGTCCTCACTGAAGTCCTTGCTTTTGCTATTTTGCCTCCAGTACATCCTGTCATTTGCTCATGATCCAAAGCCTCAGCATCTCATGTACCCCATCCTTCCTGTTCATTGGCATTGGAGGCCACAAAAGTAGTTTTCAGTCTCTAAATAAAGATTTGGCATGTGGTGAAATTGATAGCTACTATCCGGTACTGAGGAAAACCTTCCACCAAGGTCAACCAATCATTTCCTTCACAGTGATCCCTCACAGGAATAGAAGCCACCACCACCAAGTAACAAAACTACCCAGAGAGATGTGACATCTTTGTCCTTCTTTTACCATCACCAAGAAATTTCAAACATGCCTTTAGCAATGAATGTGTTCTTTGGCCTGCAGCATCACCAAACTGAGCTGAACAGCAAACATAGAAAAAGGAAGTTTCAAAAATAAGACAGGAAAGGGAAATCCTTTGCCTTGCACAACAGTGAGCTGAATGAACACGGAATTTTCATTCCCATTTGCTCATGATGAGACTTTTTTTTTTTTGTTAAGAATAATTATTTTTAAATTCCCTTATGCTGCTAAGAAAAAAAAAGGAACTACATTAGCTGCATTACCGATTGTGATGTTGGTTCATTGTAGCACACTATATAAACCAAAGCAGATGATAGGGAGCTTTTGAGGGTTTCACTGCTGAGTGCACAGTGCATTCAGACATATATTTTAATTTCACATCTGGTTATAGTTCTAGTATTGGGTTATTCCACTAGAAGGCAGCAATAACTATTTTTAGCCAAAATGGCCCTTACCTCACCCAGTAAAATTCAGTGTATATTTGAGTGTTTGCTAAAAAAATTACATCTACCACGTATGAGACCTAACAAAACACTTGCAAATGTGTCTCCCCAATAGTCTAGGAGAATCTAACACTAGGGGTTTTCCCTGCCTAAACACCTAATTCAAAACAGGTCCTAGAGACCCAGGAGCACCCAGGACTCAAGGGCAAGGACCTTGAACAGGAGCCTCTTGCACATGATCTACCGATCTCCAAGGGCAGGCCAAACAAAAAGCATCTCTCTCACACTTTGATTCCCTTTTACTTCTAATGCCTCTGGTTTGGTTCCCTGTGGTTTCCACTGTCATTTCTTCATTCTTCTTTACAAGTACAGTTAATATGAAGACTGTCCCACCTAATTTTGGTGCAACTCTATTTTTGGTGCACTCAACTGACTTCAGTGACTCACACGGAGTAACTCTGCCCCCGGTTTATGAGTTTCTAACACTTCAAAATTTAAAAAATTAAAATAATTTAAAACTGTGAGGCATGAAGTCTCTAAAACCTTTTTAAAGAGATCTAGCAACCCTGGAGACATTTGCTAATTATAAACTTTTTCTCTGTGTTTCATAACAAGTAGAATCTCATTGAACCCTTCCAACTTCCCTGTTGGCAACAAGGCACATGGACTGAAGTGTAATTAAAAGGCAAATTGTAAGGGTCAAAACAAGCTTTTTAAACTCTGGGTTTCAAGGGTTACGTATCTTCATATAAATCATTTTATTGTAGGATCATGAATGGAATGGAGTATCATCAACTTGCAAAATTTGTTGGGTTACGTATCTTCATATAAATCATTTTATTGTAGGATCATGAATGGAATGGAGTATCATCAACTTGCAAAATTTGTTATAATTAATAACTACTAATAAAAGCTAATAGAATTCTGCCATTGCATAGGCAGCAAAACATCTGAGTCTGACACCAGCTGTTCCACAACTGGACAGAAATTTAAACAAGCATTATAGAGGCTTGGAGATACAATAGGGGAGATTAAGCCCTTACGATTTGGGCTGAACGCTGCAGGAAAGGAGGATGCTCCGGGGGAAGCTGCTGTTGGCGGATTTGAACAGCAAAGATGCTTTCTGTCCCCCTGGCCTGTCACTAGAGGTCAGCGCAGCACCTGCTGTTCTCCGTCAAGGAATGTTAAGAAAAGCCCCAGCTCCTTGAGGCAAACTGTGGTCTTAAGGAACAGCTCCAAGAAGACAGAATTTGTGTTTCTGCAACGGGAGAAAGGGGAAGTCCCGGAGAAGAACATAGCTGGAACTGAAAAGCCTGAGCCCGAAATCAGCATTAAAAAAGCATGCTAGAGGTTGAAAGTTTCCCGCCGAGCAATTAAGTGTAACAATGGCTATTAGTAAAACAGCCATTAGCCTAAGGTAGAAGTTGTCACCTAACAAGTCCAGCTGACTAACACTCTGAGGGCTTTTCCTGATGCATGAAAAACAAACTGTTTAATCTCCCTGCATAACAAAATTCCTACCCCAGGCTGAGAACAGCTGGTCTAGCTCATGTAAGTCGAGCTCATACATGCAGGACAAGGAGACAGGGAAAGCATTAACTGCTCTGGAACAGTTCCTAAGTAAAAAAAAGGAACAGACACTCATTGCCCCAACATAACAAAACAGATATCCACTGTGATCCTTGATATCACCGAATAAACCTCATGATTTGGAACTCTCTCTATGTGCCACTAGTCCTGTCCCCAGGGGGCTTGCAAGGGCCGGATGACAGCCAGCCAGGACCAGCCAGGAGGTGACAGCTATGACAGCACCTGATGGGAATCCCGGTGGAGCAGCTCTTCCTCTTCCTGCAGCAATCAACTACTCTCAGGACAGGTGCAAGCGAGAGAGATTTGGCACTGGAAAAATGTCACCTTGTGGCAGGCAAATTAGTCACCTCCCCTCCTCGCAGTTGTTCCGGTAGGATTTCTGGTGTGCAACCCACCATTCTAGCAGAAGAGCACGAGTTTGTCAGCATGACTCAGGCTGCAACAAAGAACTGCATATCAATACCCCAAAAAGCCATTTAGAACAGGCTGCCCTACCTCAAATGGCAGCAAAGAGACTTGGGCTGCAATCTTTCCATAAACCCACACAAAGACATTTCACACAACTTAGCATAACCTGTCTCCCCTGTTCTGGCAGATGCAGGAAATCAACATCTTGAAATCCAAAAATGTTTGGTCAGCATTTGGTTGTGCCCCTTGGCATAGTGGCAAAGGAAGCCACAGGAGAATAAATTCATACAGACATATGGGGGAAGTAACCCATCTTGGTCAATGACTTGTAACTGAGTGAAACTATTGTAAGTAAGAACCTAATTCCATAACCCAAACAAAAAGCAGAAAGATTTTGGCCATTTTAAAGTATTATCTTCCCTAATCTGTATCTGACTCAGAGGATAAGTAAAATTATGTACACACAGCTTCTGAAAATAAAAAATGAAAAAGTCAACCGATTCCTGCAGGAAGTATTTTTTCAGGGATGCATTAACTGTAAAATGTATTATTGCTCTTTTTTTAATACACACAACCAGTCAAAAGCATGGAGAGACAGGTTATGGCACAAGGGATTACAGCCCCCAGCTGTGCTAAACTCCTAAGGCCATGAACACACTGGGCAGACAATCAGTCTTCTACTTGTATGTTGACACACAGCCTGAGTCTGACCTGTGGTTTTCCCTTCCTTTTTTTAAGGTTATCATGCCCCACTTCTTCACCTTGCCCCATGGCTGTAAGCCACAGATCTTTTGGGATGTGTCTATGTTTTGATGATCTGCTTGAGTGGCAGAGGGAAGAAAACCAATAAATCTTCTATACAGTGAATATAAGCTACAATTAGAAAGGCCCTTAAACTCATGGCTCCTCAGCTGCTGTGAATTGGCACAGATACATTAAAACCAGTTGGCAGGGTTCCTCAGACAGCTCAAATCAGTGTCACTCCACTGAAGCTGATGAAGCAACCCCAATTTGTAGAAGCTGGGGATCTGGCCCACAGCCTGCACTGCAGTCCAGAAAGACCATCTGTGTTTAACAGAATCAGAAAAGGAAAGTCCTTATAATTTACTCAGTATTACTGAGACAAGTGATTTCCATGGTGTTAAGTCAGGTAGACTAAACAAGAGCTACAGAAGATAAAAACTAGTTCTTTGTTTCTTCCTCTGTGTAGTTTTACCACAAAAAGTTTTGTAATTTCTTGCAACATATTCCACGAAGCAATAAAATGTGAAGGCAAGAAGGAGACAACTGAAGAGGTAAGAGAGACAAAAATAACAGAATAAAGAATTCAAGCTACTTAATGAATTACAGCCTCTAAAGTGTGCTTCCCTGCTCATGCTGAATTGATGTCAAACCCATTCCCACTGATGTCAGTGGAAAGAGTGGCATTACACAATGCTGCTCAGCAGCCCAAGGGAGGGGCAGTATGAAATCAGAGGGGAAGGTTCAGGTAGTTCAGCTTTTTATTTTGGAAGCTGTACTGAAAAACTTCCATATTCAACTTGCATGGGAGTTTGGATACCATTGTTAGCATTCTAATTGTTAAAAGCCAGATGCAGAGTTAAAACTAGCACAACAATCAGCTATGGTGAGGTGGGGAGTAGTGAGGGGAGAGCATCTCTGATGCATCTAAATTCATATTTTGTGGCTCAGTGGTAGAAATCAATATTATTTGTGTAAAGCCTCTCTGAGGTGTCCAGCAAAAAGCAATGCTTTTGTCATGCTGCCATACAATAACTCAGTCTTAATGTTTCTGTGGTAAGGAATTCATGATTTCTCTTTACTTTGAAGAAGCTGCATCTGCACAGAGGAACTGACTGAAAAGAGTTTGTTTATGTATTTAACACATGCACATATGGATGTATTTTCAGGGCACAGAATGTAAATGAACTGCTTTGAATTCCTGGGGGCTAAGTAGATCCCCAAAGTTCTGGGTATGGTGTTACTGTGTATCTGCTCCTGCAGTCATTGTTTGTCCTGGAGACTAATGCATAAGGACAAGTAAAAATTAGACTGTCAGAGAAAATACATCTCTTCAGCTTTGACATGGGAAAAATTCAGTTCTTTACAAGCATCTGCCCTCAGCAACAATTTCTCACCCTGCTCCAAGCTTTCTTGTGGCTCCACCAGCTACCTGATCAATTCCCAGGGGAAAGTCTCTAGTGAAAACTCTGAAGATCTCTTTAAAGACAGACTCTCCTCAAGACTGAAATGGGAAAGTGGAACTGAGAAAGTTTGCACACTGGGTGAGAATTTTTTCCAGTGTTCAAAGTCGAATGATTGAAGAGAGTAATTCTGCTTTAACCTTGCAATCTATTTTTAATGTTTAGAGATGTTTTGAATGACACTGAGAAAACATGTGTGTGGTTTTGAAAGAAAGGCCACCAGCAAAATCAGTGCAAGCAGGCTTGTGCAATTGGGCTCTACTGGCACGGTGCTGACACAAGGCAAGCAGCTATTCCAGACTAAGCCTCTCCAGGGCTCTGGCACTGCTTGGTGCTAACAGCACACAGAGCATGTGTGATGCAAATCCAAGTCTGTAACCACTAGTAACTCACTGAGAGGATTTAAGATTTCAACTAAACTACATCTGAATAAAGGTATGTGCAAGTTTATTACATCTAAGCAGCTTTGCATTTCAGTGCTGTTACACTGTGGAGACCACCTTTGCAGAAAGAGAGTTAGTAAGGCCTATTCCACAGCTGCTCAGTCAACTTTTACACATTGCCAATCCTTCAGCCTTGGTCTGAGGTCCAAAACAGCCAGAAAGACTGCAGCTGGCCTTCAGTTACCTCCATGACAGAGCCTTTTAAACAAAATCTGGTTCCATGTTTTAGCTGAAGTCAGTCTTTGATCCACTGTTCACTACAAAGAATTATATTTCTCTTAGTCAGATTTGTAGGACATAATCTTCCAAAGGCTTTCTACCTGTCTCCTACATATGATTATTAACACAAGAAAAAAGTACCATAATATCGTAACTTTCAGGTCCTTCTATAAATTAAATCATTGATTTTGAAAGGAGTTTTGTTTGAAGCATTCCATTTTGGTTTAATTGTATTTTAAAAAGCACTTTTAAGTCTTGGTCTTGAGTTATTATTAATTCTCAAAAAATCAACAACAATGTTCATTCACACGCCACTTGTATGTCTCTTCTTCTTTTTCATAAACAATCACATTCTTGTCATGGCAGCAGCCAGGATCTTTGCAGAGTTCTCAACAAGGCAGGCACTTTCCTGAAGATGACTATTATATAAACTGCTCTGACATCATGTAGCCTACCTAAGGTTAACAGAGATTTACTACTTCATATATAAAGCACCCTACTGGTGCTTTATCATGATCTTTGCCCACATCGTGTCTGAAACAAAAGGTTTAATGTTCTCCAAATTCCTTAAGTGCCACGGGTCCTTAACTCTCACCACTTTCAGTGTGACCCCTCATTTAGATTTCAGATATAAATCTTAGAAGAAAGATCTTTCGTCCACACAGCAACAGCTATCTTTCAAGTCTCTACCTTCCCACTAAAATAGTCACCAACCCCAAACCATGCATTAGAGTCTTCAGTAAACACACAGCAATTCTAACATAAAGCCACCAATGTAAAAAGCAGCAGAAAGGATTTTTTACAGCAATTTATTTAATTTGTATAAAGCAAAGGCAAGGCATGTACCCTTGACAACAGAAAACGTAGGGATAGGGCAAAGAGGTAAAGACAGATAAATACCACTCTGTATTCCCATCCTAACTGAGGATAGTGTGAAAATTGTTAATTTATTTTTTCAAGCTTGAGGGAGTCTTGGAAGCTTGGTGTGTATTTTCAAAACCACTAGGCTGAAAATAATTAAATTGGGAGTTCTGATTTTAAGAAGCGCAGATCAAAATAATTCTTTTTCTCAAATTAATTCATGGAACACATTTGAGGATTTCCACATAGTTGCTATCTGAGAGCTATAGCTGCACAGCCACCTTCATTGAGCACATGCACAGCAATTCTGTTTCCCTGCATGTAAATACACTTAGTTTGCTTAAACACTTCTAGTCTGCAGGACAAGTTCCACTGAGGAAGAGAGTACTCAGACAAAATGAAGATTCAGAGACTTTAAACGTCATTCTTAACCATGGAAGATTTGCACATCCTGTAAGACATATTTCGTCTTCTGAAAGCATGGTAGCCAACTTTGTCCTCTTTTGTAAGCCAAAAAAAAAAAAACAAAAAAAAAAAACAAACAAAAAAAACAACCCTTTTTCCAACTCTCTAGTCCCAAAGAAATTCCAATATTTAACCATAATTAAATCCTTTAAGGAAGTCATAATTACTCAAGACACTAAGACCTATTGCTACTGTGTCTCCTCATTTTTTTTTTTTTTTTGTGGAGCACAAAAGGTGACATCCTAGCATGTTTTTGAACAAGTGTTTTCCTCATGCAAGGAGAACTATGTCTGCAGAGTAAGCCTTATCAAATTCTTTTAGTTATATTGGCAGGGGAGGGCAAAACCCCCTAAGATCTTTCCTTTGTTTAAATGCATTTCCTGCCTTCCTTACTGCTATAGACTGTGTTGTGACAGGCCTATTTATAGTCCAAAGAAAGGAAAAAGCACCACTGGAGGCAGGAAAACTAAGTTGGGAAAGAATAGAAGGAAGTGTGGCTGCCATTTAGGCAAACAATCTAGAACTAATTGAGCTCAAAGGAGCCCCAGCCTCAGTGAAGCTGCTGGGAGTGAACAGAGCACAACCCTGCTTCTCTCTCCAGGGCTGCTGAGTGGGAGAGTCATGGGCAGGAGACTGCTGGAAGCAAATAACCTCAGCATCTTGATATCCTGACAAGAACTCTTTCAAAAAAGGAGAGTGATGCAAGTTGGATACCTATCAAATTAAGGTAAGTGCCTCCTTCTGGCATTTCTACTTGCTGCATGCTCCACATCTTTTCAGGTGTGGCCTGAAAAAAGAATGAGCTTTGGATAAGGAATGGCAACTGACTTTTAGATAAAAGTTTGGCTGGATGTCTGATTTTTAGATAAATCTGACTTCACTTACAGATTCCTCAGAACTTTTCTTAAGCAAAAGAAGCCTTTGCCATAAATCCATAACTTTGCTGTTTTCCTGACTTGTGTCACGTTCATCTTATAGACTGTGATTAAGTACTAGAGAAATGTTATGGTAAATGTATGCCCCAAAGGAAAACAGGATGTCAACTCTGCATTCATTTAAAAATAGAGATTTAGAGACAGACGGAGGGAGAAGTATATGAAATATATGTTTATACAAGATGTGTTATTATGGACTATAGAAACATATCAAAATGTATATAATGCAAGTCTTGTGATAATTTAGTCTTATGATGTACGCTTGAAAGTAGGAACTTAGCCTGAATCAAACCACCTGAAAGTTTCTAGAGTTTCAGAATTTATTATGACAAGTAATTGGTGTGTGTGTGCATGCATATAAACAAAAATATACTACATATAGATATCAAATCAAGATATATTATTGTTGCTTGCATTGCAATACTACATGTTGCCATTCTGAGGTCTAATTTAAACTGACAGTAGAAATTTCTAATCTGCTTATTTTCAGATACTATACACAATATTATACTATCATGACTGAGTGTGTAAGAGCTCCATTTTAAGATATATCAGTGTACAGACCATATTAATTCCCTGAGTTACCATCAACAAGGCAGACTTTTAAGACGGAAAAATGAAGTTTTTTAAGATTGTGTTTGATTTTTTCGACTCTCAATGTGTACTTTTCACTTCTAACAAAGGAAGTGCTGTCGTGATTTGCAGGCAGCAGAATAGAAGCTGTGGAATAATAGACTCAGGTTTTTATCATGCACATTTTATCTGCTTTGAAAGATCTATGAGAATAACCTTTGTATTAGTCTCATTTGTGTTAACACATTAAGCATATGCTACTCAGATTATTCATTTGTTAATCAGATGTTGTCTGGGGTTTATGGTAAAACGTTGCTGGTGAGTAAGAAGGAAGTGTGATGTGATTCTACTGTATCCCCGTAGGATGCTATTTTGTTTAGAGTCTGCTATTGTGAAGATAGCAAGGCAGGATGTCATCCATGTAGGTGAAAAGCCGTGATAGGACAATTGTAAACAGCAGCAGTCAGCTGAAAATCTGATCCAGGGAGGTGCCAAGCAACAATTCCAATGAAGCAGATGTAAGCCAGCTCTCATGGAAAGGATCAGGCCTTTCTTTGTCAGATTTGAAAGTACTCAGTATTTACAGCAATACTCAGTTCTAGGTGGTTATAAGCCTGGTCTTGTGAAGGCTGAAATGGCAGTAAAACTAGAAGCTTGTACAGATATTTGCAAGAGAAAGCTCTTTAGACTGCAATTTGAGTAACTAGCATAGCATGCTCTCATGCAGGTAACATTCCTTGCTTTCAATTTCAGTAACTGGTTGCACTGCACAAAAACTAAGCAGAAACAGAAAAAGAGTGTTTTAATTTAAAAATTTCTGGTGTTGAATAAATACAATCATTTCCATGAGATGTCAGTCACACAGCGACTGCAATACAACTAAACAATACAGGCTGTATCAGATTTGTTCAGGTCAGCAGCACTCAACACATTATTTTAAAACTTGGTACCACTGCATGAATGTAGCAAGACAGAAACCTGTCCTTAGCTATAAGGAGATCATTTAGAAATCAGCCAGTTACAATGTAGTTTACAGGAAAAAGTGATCAAAACTGTACTGATGTGCTTTCACATTTGCCTTTGGAAAAAATACTATAGATGGTACTTTAAAATTCCCTAATTAATACTCTTAATAAACACACATACATAAAGATTTGTTTCTAAACTGCAAGAGTTCACATGTTCATGAGATCAAAGTTTGAAAACTGAGGGTTTTGTCCTGAAGATAGAATCATGTGGAAAAAATACGTTGCAGAAAGAGTGACTGGGCATTGGAATGGGCTGCCCAGGGAGGTGGTTGAGTCATTGTCCCTGGAGGTGTTTAAAAAAAGACTTGATGAGGCACTCAGTGCCATGGTGTAGCTGATAAGGTAATGGTAGGTCACAGGTTGGACTGGATGATCTCAAAGGTCTTTTCCAACCTAGTTTATTCTGTGATTCTGTGATTTCAGAAGGACTTAGAATGAAATTCGCACCCCAGCACCTTATAAAATCTTACCACCTGCTATGCTAGGGCCTAAGTACTCTGCAGAAGTTTCTTTCTACATAAACACTTTTGAGTGTTCACAAGTACTAACAGGGCTGCAATTATTAGAGCTCCAAGCTAAAAATTAAATATGAGAATTTGATATACCAGAAGGAAGTTGAGGTTCGCATGCTTCCTACCCTGACATTATTTTACCAGGTGATTAAAGAGGTTTAGGGTTGTCAAATAAATACTTCAGTCAGCTGTCACTACTGTGTGGGCAGTGTGGATTTCTGGTTCCAGGAAAGCTGACTGAATTGAAGAAAAACCACATGACTTACAAAATAATGCACTTTGGGTGACAAGTCATGCCATGCTTTCCTGCAAAGCTAGTTCAGGTTTAGTAAGATTTATTATTCCTCATGCAATTGCTCCAGTGTAAGTATCTTAATTTCACTCTAAGCCCTTATTCCACTATACCAGACACTCTTACAAGGAAGCTTTGTGCTCCAAGTCACAGTCAGGCCCACTAACATTATAGGAAAAAAAAAGAGCAGAGAATTACAAGTGTTTGGAGCAGTCAAAGCAAGATTTTTTGAGAACACATGTACGGTCTACAGTAGTCTTACTCAAAAAACAGAACTGGGGAAGAAGGAACACAAAAAGAAACCCAATTAAAACACATTAAGAAATCAATATTCAGTACTGGACAGCATCAAAATAGTTCTACAAAAAGATGCAGCTGTTCAACACAACAGAAATGTTAGTGTTAAAAAAATAATTTCTTTGATAATGTCTAAAACACTCTGCTCATAACTATGTGCTGAATAACATCCTGACTTGTGAAAGTGTTTATGCAGGTGCTTAAATTTAAGCATATGGCTAGTCTCATTGATTTCAAGCAAAATTATTTCAACAGACTGATAAAATTTAAAGCCTGGCAGAGTCATTAGGTCATCTAGTCTGACTACAAACACAGCATGTTAATTTTACTGTTTCTCTTATCCAAACCCCAAAAGCTTCCCTCTTTACAACAGAAGAGTATGGATGTAGTATGTTCCAGATAAAAGTTTGAGGGGAAGATCACAGTGTTCCACACGCATGAGTAGCAACCCAGAGCAGTGAGAATTGTTCAGGTTGACACAAATCCTTTAGCTCAAATGGGAATTAAATGTGCAGGCTTTGCACCAACTTACTGCACAAGGGTGAAGGTCAATGTGTGTATGGAAGATGGAGTGTTTCTCCCAGAAGTCTCTGTGCTACCAGAAAAACCCATTAACTTTACTTTGGTTGCTTTCCTACTCTTCTAGTGGACTAGAAAAGTACAGTTGCATAAGCAAGGATTAAAAAAAAAGCTTCTTTAAAATCAATCTTTATGCCAAAGTGCAGCTATATTTTTTTTTTACCTTAAGTTCTCTCATTCACTCCAGACCATGTGCAAATTGTGGTACAAAATAAGGAGCCATTGTTCAGGAACAGACGAAACACAGATATATTAACCAAATAGAAAAATACATCTAGAATGAATTTGTCAAATCTCTTACTTGGTCACACCTAGGCAGTTTAAAAAGACTTATTATCTGAACAATAGATGAGAAAAAGTGGGAGATTTGACCCGGGGTCTCCTTTCCAAGGGTTAGTAGCAGTGGGTTTCTGCTGCATGAGCACACAGCAGTAGCAAGAATGAAGGATATGTACAATATATGGTACTAAAAACAAAAAGAAAAAGGCAACAAGAAAGACTGTCTTGGAGTACAAGTCCACCTTTCCACCTTGTCAATAACCATGCAGGTTATCTTCATGTCTTGGGTTACCCCAGGAAAAAAAAAAAAAAAGGTTGCCTTTGAGAAGTATTTATATTCTTCCTATTTACTCTGAGTTTCAGGGTTGGTAATCTCCTTGTTACTTAGTATAGAAGTTCCTGGGAAGCAGAGGGGTACCCTCTTTTGGCAGCGGGGTAAATGTCAAACACTCTACCTTATGTAAAGATAGATTCAGTGCTCCACTCTTCTGTAAACTCACTGCAGCAGTTTGCTCTCATTTCTACCCTGGATGTCACCTCTGAAGTGTCCCTTCCCAACCCCCCTGTCTAGTAGTGGTTGCAGACCCATTTATCACAATGGTCCCCAACAGACTCCATGGACCCAAACAACTGCACGGTGAAACCACAGCCCTGCTCTGACAGTTCTGTGGTGCAGCACCACACAGCCCCAGGAAAATGAAAATGCAAACTGGCCACCCTGCTGCCAGTACTGCAATGAAGTTGTGCCACTTGGTCAAGATAGCAGAAATTCAGTGGGCAGCCAGAGCAGTTATGGTGTGACACAGGGCATTGTGTGCAGTCTGCTCTGCCAACATGGTCCAACCATGTACCAAATAACTCTGTTGGTGGGGCTGGACAAAGGAATGAAACATCAAGCTAACAGGTTTGGCATTATCTCACTTGTTGGTTAGTGGCTGTTTACATTATAGAGCTGTAATTCACTTAAGTTAGAAAGAACAAAAATTAATGTGTACCAACATCTCTCTTTAGACAGCTCAGCATTCTTCAAATCCTTTATACTCTAACATACCTTATTTTTCCAGCATAGTGTTCCAGCACAGTGTTCCATTGTTATTTTAGATTATTACTGTACCACAATTATCTTGGAAGGCTGGAGACAAAGATAAATCTTCAAAGATGAGCTCATTACTAAAGGGGAAAGGAAAACCAAAGTCAGTCTCAATTGATCTACAAAATACAGCTTCATAATTTCATCAATAGGAACAGGCAAGGGAGGGAAGTGGATTAATGCTGAATTTTTCCATGATGCTTGACCTTCTTCCCAATCATGGATAGTCTCTTCTTTCTCTCTTAAAAGAAAGAACTTTCATAATGCCTTCATATAATGTTTTGGTTTTATACTGGAGCACAGCCTATGTGGAATTCTGGACCCAGCACCTCACTCTAATACAGTTCTATTCATTCAAATATGTTCTGTTAGAGATAACTGTCTTAAGCAATAATTAAAAGCAGTAAAAGCATAAAAGAGGAGGATGTCTTCACTCTGCTAAAAGAAATGGAACTGGAACTAACAACAGAGAAGGGCCCAGAGTAAAACAAGTGTAGTAAATCCAGCAGTTATATATGGAGGCCTTGGCCCCAAGGGGCTCTGTCATACAAAATATTAAGTGTTGTGACCATAATAAGCAAATCTCCTCTCAAGTAAGGAGCACGGAAGCAATAGCCTCTCTCTTGTCTTTGCACTGAATGCTTCATACATAGTAGCAAGGCACAGATGGATGCAAACTCACTCATCTCAGAGTAAGCTGGGAGCATGAACCCTGAGACTTTCACAGCAGATTTCAGACAGGCTGCTGGATAACACAGTCTGACTGATAAACATGCTGTGTGTTGGACTAAGTGGAGATCCTGCCTGACAGTTCTATCAGGGCAGGCATCTGTGATCCATGCCTTGTTTTACAGTGCATAAAAATGCTACTCTTCATAAGCAAGCAGTGCATTAATTTTTAGTATCTTGACAGAAAGTGTTAAAAAAGGTCAGGGGTTTTTTTTAAGAGAGAAGAAGGAAATAGACTTGGTTTTTTGCCTTTTCTGGGCCTGTTACTAGATTCCATTGTTCCCACTCTTGTGATGTCAATGCAAATGGACTGTGTCATGCTGCAACATGAAATGTAGTGCTCTGAGTTGTTACTTAGATACTCAGTACCAGCCTGTGCTGCATCACTGAGAAAAGACTGGCTTACCAAACCAAGAACCACTGTGACATCAGTGGTGACAACATGTTTATCAAAATTAGTAAAGTGAAAAGCACATTTTTCACTATTCACGTGTGATACAAATTTGGCAGATAACATTCTCTCTGTTGTAAAATTTGAGTGAAAATCATTCTCAGTAATGATTTATACAAGACAAAGTTGACAGCAGTTGAACTTGCAATAGGAGAGAGAAGTAAAATGCAGAAAGCTAGATACTTTTGGTAAAACAGAAATAAATGCATTTAAAAACATATGTTCACTGAATTGAAAACTTTCTGTGCAACTATAATTTCATTTAAAGGCTAAGAGAACTCAGAAAAAAACTCCTGATGTCATACTCTTGATCTCTTGTATTCATTTGCACCAAGTGTGGAAAAAAAAACATACTTACTGGAGATTCTTAAATTATAAAGGAACTACTGATTAACTCAAACTTACCAGATCCAGAAAAGATAAACAAAAACTGAGAGCTAGTGTACATTCAACATTACAGCAATGCCCCATCCTTGTTCAGCACATCACTCACAATGAGGATGGCTGGAGAAACCTAGAGAACAAATCTCTTCCAAATGCACTGTTTAGAAACTGTGCAAACTGTCAGTTCAGAAATCTTCATCTTCAATCTAGACAGTATTGGAAAAAACCCCTTTATGATAGATGTGCTTTTGTGCTACTGTATCTAAGTCTAGAATTACTGGAATACATTCTTCAAGCTCTGTTTCTGAGGTAAGCATATCCACCCTGTGGAATGTAACTATTCAGTGTAGTCGGTAATAGACAATGAAGAGCTTTTGTTGCTTTGGGGTTTTGGGGGTTTTTTTTGCAATCATGGGTCTATTGTCACTGCTACAGAAGCTCTCCATAGTGCCTGCTATCACTGCATGGCACAATTTCACCCTGTCTCTTAGCAAGGGAGATGCCAGCCCACTTCAGCATTCACAGTGCAGAACAACTTCTATTTCTCATTCCATGTCTGTACTTCAAGGTGAAACAAAACCAAGTAAAGTGAACTGGAAATAAAGAACAGTGTTCTTACAATAGTAGTAACAATTTTAATAATTAAAATTTCTTACACATGTCTATATAAGGAAGAAACTATGAATTTCCAGCTTCTCTGTGAATACTGTGGGCTTTGGAAAGGCAGGAATAAGTGTGATAAAGGTTGTCTTGTGGGTGGGGCTTTTTTTGTTTGAGCAGGTTTAAGATTTTCATTCATCCCATCAGTCATTGTCATCCCCTTTCTAAATCTGAGAACTGAAGATACAGAAAAAAAGACCATCCCCTATTTTTCATGTCAGATTTGTAATCCCTAAAATCTAGTATCTCCCTGTGCTTCTTTGAAGAAAATATCACATAGGATACAATTACCATTAACCTGCAGCTGTGAGTGCACAGCATTTCCACAAACCAGCACCCTGATTCCAAGATGGACATAAAAAGGAGGAAAGAAGGAAAAGGAAGGAGGTCCCACTAGTAATGTACATGAGAGAAAAGGCTGCCTTCCACCTTTTTCATTAAGCTTCATCCTTCCACCTCCCACCTCTACCACCTGGATCCTCTCTCCTTTACTCTTATAGGTCTGCACTTCACAGTTGGACGATGTTCATCCAAATAGATGATCCTCACAGGTCCCTTCAATCTGAAATATTTCTATTCTATTCTATTCTATTCTATTCTATTCTATTCTATTCTATTCTATTCTATTCTGTTCTATTCTACTCTATTCTATTCTATTCTATTCTATTCTATTCTATTCTATTCTATTCTATTCTATTCTATTCTATTCTATTCTATTCTATTCTATTCTCTCTCCTATCCCTTCCATTCCAGGCCTACTGCTTCTGGATTTTCCACTAAGCAAACCAAGTGCTTAGGAGAAAACTAAGGGCCATCCAAAAGTGGTGGGAAGACAGCCTAGAGGACAAGCAAGAGCCCCTCTGGAACATGGCATGAGAAGCACTGAGGGCACAGACTACTGGCAGAGTGGCTTAATTCCCAGAGAATTCAGGAGTCACAGTAACAACTGAAAACCTTTGTCAGAGGCTAAAGGTTTACTAGGTCAACAAAAAATCTCCCACCGCCTGCCATGGAAAAGCAGGTCTGTACTTCATAGACTAGAACTATTACTGTTTTTCAACTTCACAGAAATGTTGAACAGAGCACAACAATTTTTTTCCGTCCATCATTTCTGACAATAGAATTATTGCTTATTTTAGCTTACTTCACTCTGAAACTGAACTCTGAATTTCAGATGGGTACCACAGCATATCAAACTTCCACGTAGATTATTATTTTCTCGTGTGCTTAAATCACTGAAGGGCACTGTTTTCCAATGAAAAGCAACCAGCAGCCTTGACTCTAAGCACTGCTCTGGGCTTGCCTTATGACATTTAATTGATGATATAAATGAAGGACTGATTTCAAAGGCCATATCCAGGGATGCCCTAATTTGATAACTTATCCTCTCAACTCTTACACTCTTAATGTGACTACTGGGTGCACCCTTGGGCATGAAAGGGGAGGTACATTGGGCATTTGCAGTACTCCTGTGCCCCCTAGAGCATTACACTGAGGAACCTGGAACTGATTTAGATTGCTAGGGATGTAATGTAGCCCATAAATGTTTAAAACTGATTTAATGTAATGGAAGGTTGAGAGCCTTATATGCAGTATTTTCAGCAAAAATTCCCATCTGTTATGCTCCTCATATGTCCTTTAGCTGGAAGCTTTGTGTAAGAGCTGTTGGACTATTTATAGCAGCCCCTTTAATCGCACTTAGGTATTTAAAAAGCATCCTGTCTGGTGAAGGCTTCCATGGTCTGCTTTCATTCACTTCAGCTGATAGTGAAGGCTATATAAGATCTGGGACAGTGGGGTAGACCAGCAAACCAGGCAGTTTGTCTGTTATGTTTGATATTCTAAAAGGCTGAAGTCGAATAGTAGTGCAGCCATTTAGGAAACAAATGTAGCAATACAGACCTGCAGTTGGTGTAACCTGACATTTATGTCCACTGAGAGTCTTACATCCTGTTCCATAAATTTCCAGGAGAACATGTTAACAGAAAAGAGACATTTTCAGGCAATCCACAAAACAGATGTCCATAACTGCCACATGCAGAAAATATAGTTCAAAATTCGGCTCATCAAAGCACTAATGTTGAGATAAGCTCTCCATCAGTGATCAATTTCTAAATTAAAACACCTACAGTTAATTAAAAGACACATAAGCAAGACATAGCCAAGTGCATCTAAAAAAAAAAATGAGAGAAACAACAGTTAAAAGAAGCCATGAAATAAAGCCTATCCTACAGGAAGTAGAGGCTCTGGATCCATTTATCCAGCATCAATAAAAGCAAAATCTTCCTGATCTCAAATGGACAACCATTCCATTCTTTAGTTCCTTGAGGCTATTCTAAAAGCTATCCATACTATGTGTCATTAAAAATTTTACCTTACATGCACACATCCCTATCACAATTCAGTGCTAACTGTACTTATTTTTTGCTGCTCCTTTTCAGTATTTCTCATTTCAGCATGACTGAGAAATCTGTGTTCATCTCTTAGTTTTTATTTGAGGCATCAATCATAGAATCTTTTGAGTTGTAAGGAACCCACAAGGATTATCGTGTCCTACTCACAAATGAATGTCCATAGAGGAAGAAATGTATCCTTTTCAATCCAATCTTCATTCATTTTCTCAACAGAAAGAGAAGGCAGAATAATGTTGTGTTCCACACAGCAAAGCTTTTGTCGTATTTAAGATGCTATCTGATAGATGTAAGAACAAAACGCTTATTTTTTTCTAGCTGCATTAACTACCTGATCTTCTTTTGTATGTCAGTATTTCTTTTAATAAAATAGGAAAGAATAGAAAAAAAGGAAAACCTTCACAATTTTTTAAGACCTTTATTATCAGGAATTACACCCAAATTATTTCTCTGTTCTGTTTCACAATAATTTAAAATTGTCTGTGTAGCATGAGGATAGATGAACATTTTCCCACATAAACCACAGTTTAGGGCACTATTTACTGAGCCATAAAAATTAATTTATTTGTCTACTCATTTCAGAAAGTACAAAGGCTACTTTTCTTTTTAGGAAGTGTATCCCAGGTTCTTTGTGGATTATTACCATTCAGACATTATCATCAAATTATGTTCCTATGTGGAGCATGACTACCAAATAAAGACAGCTATTCAGTGCAGAGTGATGACATTGTAGTCTGTGCTATTTCAAATGGCCCAGGTACTACCAGTATTTAATCAATTATATTAACAGTTGCTGATAAATGTAAAAGAGTGCAGTTGATATTTCATAATCAGAGAAATGGACAAAGTAATAAAAATGGTATTTGTGGACAAATAGGTTATTTTGGAACACATTTCAGTCATGTTTGCTTCAATATAAAGAGGGAGTCATTTTGTACAAAGTTGTAAAGAAATTTAGAAGTAATTTTAAAGTTGCATGTAAAGTTCTGTTACCTTGATCTCAGTGCTTTTTAGGGGAAATGAAATGGCATTTTCAAGGATAACTCATTTGGTCAATGGGCTGTGCCTTAAAGCACAGTGAGTGCCTTCTCCTTTCTCTGAGCGAGGCCAGGTGTTTACACCCAGGTCTGTGATCCATGGCCAGGGTCTGGGGGAACTTCCAACTCAGCTCTGCCAGGACAGCTCTCGCTCCCTTCTTGAAATTGCCATTCCTCCAGTGGCCTAAATTTAAACCAACTCATTCCTCATGGGCTTATTTCTCATTTTTAAATTCATAGATTTTACAAACTCCTTTTTCAAAGCCTCCTCAGCAGCTGTGCGGGCCAGAGCCCCATGCCCTGGGACAGTCTCTTGGAGTCTCCCAGATGGACATGAGGTTGAGGTGTTGCCCAGCCTGAGTGTGCATGGGGACACACCTGCAGCAAACATTCCCTGTTTCCCAGGCCTTCCTCCTCCCTCTGCACTGACCCCCTGACTCAGGCCAAGAGGACACCAGGCCTCATGCAAAGTTCCAGCCCTTTGAGCAGGAACCCCAGCCCCAGGGCTCCTTGGCCCCCCAGGCTGGGAGCAGGGCCTCCCCACAGTTGGATACACCCGTGCCTGGCTGGGTTGAGAGAGCTCCATCAAGGTGGGAGTTTGTTCTCTGAAAACTTGTTTCCCCAGAGTCCTGAGAAGCAGGAGAAGCTCACAAAGGCAGCCGTGGGTAATTAGCACGAGGGCTTCTTCCCTGCTCCGGGCTATGCTGGCAGCACTGGTGGCTGCACGGTTTTGTAACCATGTGCCAGTTTATATAATGTGAAGAGCTGGGTAAGGTCAAAGGAAGCAACCCGAGTTACCCTTTGTCACTGCAGACTTCATCTTCAGGGATTTGCTGGCTTTCATCAGATTCTGACAAACGTGCCTGCTAGATATGCTATTCTATTTTATCAATTTCAAAAACAGGCAGCTGACTCTGAGAAATTCCTTTAATTTGTCCAAATCTTGGTCGCAGCACTATCTATTGGTGCAGTTTGCATTTCAGAAAAATGCCCTATAATGCCCTTTGTAATCCAATGAGACCGTGCCATCTTGCAGGATCTGGATTGCTTACCAAACATCAAAATACCATTACCAAGTCCTATAGGGATGTATGGCAATTGCCTATGTCCTTTCAGTCTTGCCAATTTGCAGTACTGCCAGGGTTTCAGCACAGTGTATCTTATATGTGGGATGGGAATTTCAGAAATTTGTGTTTTGCACCTCACCCTTGAATACCACTGACGGTACGCCTTTGTCCTTAAATACCTAAATGTCTTTAAATGTGTGACCAAGCTAAAGGGAGTTAAGTGTAAAGTCTCAGTTGAATTTCAGTAATGCGTGACTACACATCACCCTGGAAAATTCCATCAAAATCTGTTCCTTTCTTGACTTCGGCGTTTCTCCTTCATTTGTCCTACATCTGGGAGCATGGGGATAAGGATGCTTTTTTTTTGCTCTCTCTCTTTAGACTGATAGTCCTCACCTCAAAGGGTCTGTCTCAGTCTGACTATACAATGTCTGGCAAAATGCAGCCACATAATCCATGATGTAAAAACGCCAGATGCCAAAATTAAAATGATTTCCTGTATTAACACTCATCACTCTACTGTCCAAACACAAAAGATAGTAATGTTACCCTTAAGAACAACTAATCCCCAAAAGTGGGATTGTTCATGTATTTTGCATGATAACTGGAGTGGCCTGGTGTTAAAGACACTAGGAATGCAGCAGTATTTAAAATTTTCCTGTTCCTGTTTAAATTCCTATATTAAAACACAGCAAAGTCTGAAATCAGAAAAAAACCTGAAGTGATCAACGGGCATCTGTTTAACTTTCCACTTATGCTGCCCCTACTGTTGATTAAGGCTTATCTACTGTTTGGTGTTAGTCATTAAAAAAAAAAAAAACCTGCCAACGAAAAACCAGAAGTTATGGAGCACAGTGCCCCGTTCCAGTCAAACGCTTTAGCAAAGGCTGCTATTATGAAAAGGATTTTCTAATAGGGGGAATAATGATCTTCAGATTCTAACCTCCTGGCACGGCACTGAGATTTATCAGGAGGGGCATGTGACTAGTTAAGACACACAGCCCCAGCTTGAAGGAAACAGCTGCTCATTTCATGCTTTAGCACTTGGCAGCTGGACAAGGAAGGGTGATGTTTGTGTTGAATACCTCTGCAGAACCAAGTACAGTAAGTGATTTTCCCTGTTTTTGATTTTTTTTCCTAAACTGTCACTGTTTTCCCATTTTCATCCTAGACCTTTCATAAAAATACTTGAAAGAGTGAAACATATTTTTGCAATTTCACTGATAAGCAGTCATTCATGCTCAGAGTGCCTGTATTTTTCTGACCTGTGATTAACAGCATTGTTTTTGCTCTTGTGGGATCAAGGCAGGTAGAGTGTTTCGCCCTCGTGCTGGCCAGGAAGGGTGCTTATGGTGCTTATTTACTCAGATGATGGAGTGAGGAGGCTGTTTATGATGGCTGTATTTTTCTTTCTCTGTAGAGCTAGTCAATAGGTAGTGATGCAACTTGAGTAGAGAGAAATTTCAGTGTTTGGCTTAAAAGTACTAGTGTAAGGAGTTGACAGATGTACTCCCTCAAAACAGTGTGTTCAATCTGAATATAATTGCTTGTGACTGGTTACTTCCTGGGGGTGAATGCAGAGATTTTTTTGAAAGGAAAAGGCAGAAGTAGAGAAATGCAGGAAGACTGAAGATGTACTGCTTAAGATATTATTGAGCCATTCTGAATAATAATGCATAATTAGATTGTGAAGATTGAAAAATCCTCCCTAAAAAACAGGGAAGGAGTCTCCTAAATATTTCTAAGTTCTTAACTCAATTTATTTTTGGGTACTTGCATGTTTTGTGGTTTTGCTTCATGAATGATTGATGTCCCTGTCTGATAATTTTTGACTCTTATGGTCTGAAGTTTTCTTTTAAAACTGGAGTGAAGAATACATAAAAAGGAACTTTTGATCAATTATTTACATAGAGATGAATCAGGTTTCTTTGGAGGAAGATAGGAGGAATAGGAACAGATGAATGAGTGATGGATCTTGATATATGATATGACTGAGGTGCTCTGGGGAAGGTTAAAGAGGGGCAGGCAGAGCAGTGGGGTCCTGTTGAGGAAGATCTAAGAGTAAACACTGACAGGTTGCAAGCAGTCTCTCCTTTAAAGATGGGGAGAACAAGCTTTTCAAAGATTCCTCGCGTATGAAAGTGAAACATTATTTCTCTTTGAAGACTTTTACTTTTCTTTTAAACCATAGTTTATGATTTTGACAGTTAATTGGAAATTTTATAGGAAAATGTCAATCAGTTTCAACTGTTCACAAAACCAGAAGTCTGTGTGGCTTCCTGCCTGTTTGTGTCTCCAGAGATAGGCTGCCTTTGAACCAAGAACTGAAGTACTCTCAGCACACTGCAGCCCTCCCACAGGGATACTGTGGAACACCCTTAGTGGAGCAGACCTACAGGTCCTGAGGTACCCAGCCTTGTGTCAGGAGCCACAGGTGCCCTGGGCACCTTGGCTGCAATGGGCCCCTCTAGCCTGTCCACATCTCCATTCCATGTGGGGCAGGGAGAATAACTTGTTTCCTGTCACTTTTTATGCTGATCCCAGAATAAGTTTCCTTTTCTTCAGAACTCTAGGAATTCTGCTTTTTGAGAAAGATTATGCCATGGTGTGTTTGTTTCCAGACATTGTATTTTGTATTTGTAACAAGCGCTCTCTGTTCAGCAACCTGTCCAGGTTGAACTGTTGAAGGACCTTGTTGTAAACCTAAGGTAAACCCCAAATCCACCAGAAAGTAGATATGAGCTCAGTCCATACCTGCTGCAACTTCTTCATCCCTGCTTCTCCACAACCACAGTGGCAGCGTTGGTGAAGAAGGTTGATGCAAAGCCATGTGGCTCTGCACCAGCTGGACTGTGAGCCAGCCACAGGTGCCTCTTGTGCAGCTGATTATTTCTCCAGCAGCACTGGAATTAAGTGTAATATAAAAGAGACAAAATGATGATTACAAAGTAAACATTAGATAACTGCACTAATGAGCTTGCCTTCAGGTAATAATGTCTGAAAACATCTTGTTACAGTGGTAACTGAATTATCTCAAAGAAACTAAATTGTCTCAAATTGAGAGCTCAGTTTTGTGCCTCTTTACTGTTGGTTATAAAGGTAATTTTACAACCAAGGAGAATAATTCATCACTTGGATCTGCAAAGTTTAAGATAAAAACACCTGCTTCCAGTTGTCATTACTGTCTTTCAAGTTCTCTGTCCACAAAATGAAGAAACCCTGATCACCACAAGATTCTCAAGAGTGTAATTGTTTCAGTCTTTATCACTTACTCATTTTGATAAGAATATTTACTGTTAAACACAGCCACTGTACTTTGAGAAATAAGTGCAGTCTTCAGGCTCTCCTCACTTTTTGGCTTTTCTCATCAATTCTAACTTCAATATCTGTCACTGCAACACCAGTCATGGAACACCACTGGGGCACACACTGATTTTGTACTCAAGCAGAAAACACAACCTCTGTATCACCACATTTTTATGTTACTTTATAATATCCAGATCTCATTAAAAAAACAATGCTCAGCTTGTTGAATATACACCCCCATGATGTTCATGTAAGTCAAGGAAGGTCTGCATAGGCATGAAGCACATTGATTAAATTTCAGGATTCTTTGTTTGGGGAAGTGCTCTGCCCTTGCATTTCCCCTTGATGTGTCTCTAGAAAGTCCAATATATAACTGAAAATTCATCCTGGAATTTTTTTTTTATTACATTGTAGAGGAGATTGGGTAACAGTGGGGACATTGCTATCCCTGTGCAGAAGCTCAGTGCAGACCCTGGTAACTGAGAGCGTCATAAAGTTCCTGTTAAGTCTTTTTCCTTTACTCTGAGGAAGTGATCAGGGCAGCCTGGCAGCTCTCTAAATGGCTGTATTTCTGCTCTGTTTCAAAACATTTAGCTGAGGAGCAACTACAGCTGTGCTCGCCCCTCTCTCTAGTTGAAAATGCCATTGTACCAAGGAGCCACTCCCAGGATATTCCTGAATAAAGAGAGGAAACTACTTTTAAAAATACTCTAAGGCCACTTGTGTGATTTTCTTTTTTTCCTAAGCTACCCAGGCCTGGCTACAATACATTTGTAGAGGTACTCTAAACAACTTGCACTAAGTGTTTTCTTTTAACTTATTTATGGTATATTCACTTTTTGCTGCTGAATTTGATAAATTTGCTTTCATGTTGGCCCTTTCTTACAAGTCAGAAATAGCAAGGCTTTACACCTCAGAGTTTGAATCAAAAGCCTAAAACAAATTCTCAGGTCTTCTGGTTTTTGTTATTCATTACTTTTCTCTGTGTTTTTTCTATTCAATGTGAATAGCCAGTGAAGTAGTACTTTTTCATTAATAGGTTTTCTTATTGGTATAACATATCTAAAAAGCACCTGACCACTAGAATAGAGGTGTTGTGACAGGGGAGGAGCTTTTCTCTTGTAATGAATGTAAAAGATTATCAGCTACAGGCACCAGCAACATCAAAAAATCAGATTTGTTGAGTCCACTGCGGCTACAAAGACTAATCCTGCCAATACATAGGTATTTGCTGAGCTGAATTCATCAGAGATCCCATCAGAAAGTTCAGCTAAGTGTTTATGAGGTCAGGATCAATGTGTGGGTGTGTGGAAATACTCACGGGGCTGATGTTTACAGCTCAGCAGAAAATACAATTACCCCTGAGAACTACTCTGGTTGTTTTGGTGGCCATCTGCTGTCTCACTTCTCTGAATAGCTGCTCCCCTTGACCACATTCAAATAAGTGAAATGGTTCGACTCTCTCCACAGAGTACTCTCCCACCTGTGATTTATGCATGTGCTCCTTGTTAATGATCTGGAGTTTCTCAGGCAAGGGGAGTGGGCTTCAGTATCTTGAGAACCTGCCAGGCATAATAGTACATGCAAAATTAGTGAGACCTGAGCTATTCTTGTCTAGATACCTCAATATTTAGTTCCTGCAAAGAGAAAATAACCATCATCTTGAATTAATACAAATTTCATATTAGTGATTCAGCAGTATCTCTGCTTTGGACTACCACAAAAGTCATACCAAGCTTAATACACAGTTGCTGATATACATACATTGATATCACATGTTAAATATCTCAATACATTTCCATATACAACTCCTTCCACTCCTGTTAAAACTGCCTTTCTTTTCAACCCCTTCTAAGGAAACCTCTTCCACTCAGAGCAGTGATGGGCTTGTGCAAGGGGGTCTGGAGTGCAGGTGTGTGCAGGAACAGGATCTCTGAGATGAACAAGGATTTTCTGTTCTTTCTGAAGTATGTTTTACTCCCCATGCCTGAAACAGGTTGATGATTTTCAACATAGAAATCAGTCTTAGAGACTGGAATAGAAGTTAGACATACATGATATGGTCAAATAAACTGAACATGGCTTGTATAGAGGGTATTTGCATGCTTGCAAAACATGTTGATAAGACTGCTTTTGGCACATGACCAAAGGTTCATATATTCTTTGTCATAACGCTGTGTTCTTGTTCATGTTCTTTAGAAAGATGAACATTTCTCCAGCTTAAACTCTGTCTCAACAAATTTAATTTCTTTAATCTGAAGCAGCATTATTATAGACAGGCTTCTATTCATAACCCATAATTCACTTAGGTCCACCCAATCCATAATCTTGGTGCTGATTCATGTGGCACACATTGGTAAATTGTTTGATTCACAGCAACACATTGTTTGAGCCCAGAGCTTGTTTAGAAATTTCTGGTGTTTCTAGCAGGAAGTAAAAAAAATCCCCGTCTTATGCAAATACATAATTGATTACCAGTGGGGAAAATGACATCAGAAAAAGTCTGCTGAATTAGGGCTTGAGTCAACTCACTATCTGGATATATAGTGATTTTTGTCCTCCAAATCAAAATAGCCAAGACATTCCAGCCTTATCACACTGTTCATGAAATAGCTTCCTTAAAAGACTTGTAATAATCTCCTCTGCTAAAGATGTCTTGCCTGCTGTAGCTTGCTTACTCATGTTCTGCTTTGCCGAATTCATGAACACATACTTCCTGGAACAGCTGCCACCCTTCCTAAAACTCTTGGTTTCCAAGCCCTGCCCTAATGACAGGCTGTATATTTTTATCTTAAGTAGGGATTAGGGAAGGAACTAGAATTCACCTTTTCCCCCTCTTCTTGAATGAGTGCTCTTCCCCTTAAAAATTATACAGTCATGCTCTTGCTTGCTTGCTCCCTGCAGACCAAAGGAACTTCATTATTTCATGTCATATGGAATTACACTGAGTTCTGAGGATGGTAAATCTCCTCTACAGTCTAAGTCAAGGCAGTGTGCGATCTGCAATCCTTCCACTAACTGGAAGAGTTGCTCCTGTACCTCTCATAGCTTTAAGGAATGTTCAGGGCTCCTGGAAAAAAGATTTTGGGCATCATGACTGTACCTATGAAGTGTGGGATGTTGGCATGTTAGGTGTGACTAAAGGACACAGACAAGGTAGAGGACTTTTTTGTGTACAGATCCCAAAAGGATTTAGGAGTGACCTAAGTAGGAAGCTTCTTGATGTTACTGATTCAGACTTTAATATCAGAAGTGCAGAAAGAGGTTATGAGCTCTAGACAGTCACCTTCTGGGGTGAGGAGGTGAGAAGTGAGAGACCAGGCTGAGAAACATACCCCTGGCGTCAGGCCAGAGAAGTAAAAGGGAGCCAGGATTTGGGCTCTTAATCCTTCCTTTGGATCTGGTTCTCAGCTCATATTGCAGAACTGAAATAAGAGAAGTGGTGTTCAGATTAGCGGATCTTAAGTTTGCTTTGTGTCTGTGTTTCAAAACCATCTCCTTTTTGAATACTTGAACTGATTTAATGATACTGAATTAGAAATTGGTGTAAAATTTGATTTGAGCATGGTTATCTGGGGTACTAATGCTTATAGAAATATAGTTTGCTCCTGTAAGTAAGTTTGTAAAGGACGGAGCTGTTTTGAAAAACTGACTGCAACGGCAGCCAGTCTTTCAATGCTAAATACTGGGGGAAGAAAAACAAGTCCCTAAGCCTCCAAATCAGCTTTTAAATCAAGATCTTCCCCAGCCCTTCACCCTTTAATTTCTTCCCCTTACTTGACCACATTTCTCACTTGATATTAGCTTTACTACATAGCCACAGAATTTTTTTTTTTTCAGAATTATTGGAGTTCAGCAAATCTGTAAGGAAATTCTGATAAGGTCCTTAAATTTGATAATTACATGCTAAGGAGAAAAGATTTGTGGGTGTCTTCAATAAATTCAAAATAAACAGGTTTGGATTAATTCAATAAGAATCTTTCAACTTGCTTGGAATGGTCTGAGCTGGCCACTGCAAAGTTGTTACACTACCAATTAACTGTCAGGGTTTTATCTACCATTCCAAAATGCACTGGGTGCAGTATGTGATTCTCAGCTGTTACAGCTGCAGCAACTGTTCTTGTTGCTTTTCAAATCATGGCGAATCTTTAGCATACATGAGCTTTAAAGAATGACAGTGTTGTATCTTAAGACATGAGCTTTGCAAACTTTAATCAATGGGTTTTGATAAAGTTTGTTTTTCTGAAGTCCTGTGGTAGTAGTGTGTTCTGTGGCTGTGGAAGTGGGATATTTGTGTAGCCGCAATCCTGTGTTAAATATTCTTCCATACAATAAATACATTACTGCCAAAATAATACTAGCAAAATAAATATCAAAGTTGCTTGTTTGAAGTATTACTTATTAAAGCAGGAGCTGTAAGATGCTTTTCCTCTTTTTTCTTTGAGATTTTGTTTTTACACTGCTCCTTCCCCTTTTTAAGTTGTTTTGCTGTTCTGTATATTTTTATATAAAGCACAAACTTACATTACTCTCTTTTTAAAGAAGGCATTTAACTTGTTGGCTGTGAGCTGTCTTATTGTTAGGAAGGTATGTGGTTATTAATAAAACTCATTCTGGTCCAAGAGCTTGGATATAGGAATATAGGAACTGTGGTGACACTGTTCTCATATCCTGTACTCTGTAGACTTGTACCATAAACAGTTTTAGAGGTTTGCTGTTTCTTCATGTTTGTACTGATCAGTGAGTGTCTCTTAGTAGATTGCTTTGTGAGGAAACAGTTTAGTCAGCTCACTGATGGTTGCTTTGTTACCTCTGAAGAAGGAATACAAAATCTAGTCAGATGCACTAACACCAGCTAATAATCTCTTTGCTGCTCTTCTTGTTTGGAGGTTTAGTATTTAAAAAAAACTCTGAACTGGCCCAAGAAGCACTGTATGCCTGTGTTTAAAATGCTCTCTTGGCATCATTAAGAAACCTGAAGCTGCTGTTGTTCCAACCATCTTCCCAAGGGAACCTTAGAAGTAATAACAAGAGGTGAGAAACTGCTTACATATTTTGATGTCCAGCATCTGCTGCCAGAATTCCAAAAAGAAAGATGCTGGATCTCTCCTGACCTCCGGGCTCTGTTTTTACCAGCTTCTTGCAGGCCTGCTTGCCTGTGAGTCGTGAGGCAGCTGCAAAAGCACAGCACCCCCCAAGGCAGGCATGCCTGCTTGGTGTGAGTGTGCAGGAGACTGCAAATTTGCATGAACTGCAAGGGTCAGGCAGCAGCTCTGTCTGTGCCATTTCAATTTGCATTCTCTCCCTGAGGAGCAGCAGCTCTCAAATGAATGGCAGCTGCCACAGGGACTGAGAAGGGTTGCTGGCCATCAGCAACTGGTCCAGCCACCCTCCTAGTGTGGGACCTATTCACAGGTCTGTGGGGAAATAGCAGTTACATGTGAACCATTTTCTACGTTCATCAAAGGGAAACCAAAGGATTATCCGATTACAAACGCACCGTAACAGCCAAATGAGCGAAAGCAGCCAAAGCTCTGTCCTGCCCTCTGTCCTTTTAACTCTGTCTTGCTCCATCTCAGACATCCAGTTTCCCATTACTTAAGTCTCTGAAAGCCTCTTCCTGCCTTTATTGTTTTGCCAGTTGCTGCCTTCAATTTACTGCACTGATAAGTACTTCCCAGGCTGTAAATATATGGTCGAGACATTTCTGAGGCCAATCTAGGGTTTGATTGTAGTCACAGGAGGAAAGGTCAGCAGCAGAACTGCTCTCACTACACAGGGAGGCCACTCCTCTCACTAGGGTAGGTATGGATTGTGAACTCATGGGGAAGAGACGTGAAGGAATGTGGGAGTTAACAGGACTGAAGAAGAAAACATGAACATTCACTTAACCTCTACTTCTCACAAGGTGACACCCTTGCTTTTAGTAGATGTACAGTAACTGCAGCTGTTCTTCAGTTTGGGAAAGGCCAGAAACCAGAAAGAGTGAGAAACCAAATATGATCATCATTGCTGAAAGGGATAGCAGGTAAGCAGGAGGTGTTGAATTCTGCCTGGTGGTATCTGTGACTGCAGATAATTGTTTTGTCTTACCTTGATACAACACAGCTGCAGAGATGGCCAGTGGAAGAGGGGGAGTGGTTTAAAATTTTACTTTTTGGGACACTTAGCTATAATCTCTGCTGTTTGGGTGACCAGCACAAGGCTGTAGAGCTTGGTGGGCTTGAGAAGCTCCATATGTGTCTGCAATTCCTGTGGCAGTGTGGCTGTGTCCCAGTGTGGGGCCCAGAAAGTAATGTTCCATGAGTAGTTAGTCTACAGTGGGAAATGACTGGAAATTACAGAATGATATGGAGTGGAAAAGCTTTGTCTAAGGGAAAATTGATTTAGAAGCCATGGGATTATTACACAGGAACTTGATACCAAACTTACTGAATTTTAATACAAGTTACATGCTCTTATCACTCCTCTTTGCCTTAGAATTGAATAGATTGAAAAGTTGTGTGAAACTTAAAGCAGTGCTGACTTCTAAAACTATCATAACTCTTGGAATGTTTAACAGCTTGAAAGAAGTCAGCACCCAGGGACTACACTGCTACTGAAAAATTTTGGCTTTGTTAAAATATAACACATAACAAGCATTGCAGTAGATTTTCAAGCTGAACATATGAAAAAGTCTAGGCAGATAGGGCCTAGGATTTCTTAGTAACCTAATTAATAAATAAGTGTGATTTTTCTGTCTTGTCTTGAAGAGAACATAGCTGGTTAAGGTAAACAATAATAAAATGCTAAAATATTTTGTAGCAGGTATATGGTAATAAATATTCTGGGTGTTTGTCTTTCAGAACTGGAGGGTTGATTACTTCCCCAGATTTATTTTTTTTTAATAACTAAAAGAATTTTTTTTTGCTTGGGCTGGGACAGCCTCATTATAGGCATGTAACAGTGTAACCAGTTGTGAATATAGGCTCATAAGATGTATTTTAACCCTGACCTGACTAGGCTAACAAAGCAGACTTGCTCTTGAAAGATGCTCTATGCAAGTCTGTGAATAGCAAAGGCCAAGAGTTTCTCAGAAGGCTTACAGGCAGTAGTATAACTTGTAGGAGGTATTGATGGTGTCTTGCTTCTGAATAAAGATCAAGTTAGAGTGTGTGAAACTCTTCCTGCTGTTGCTGTCCTCTCCCTCAGTGCTGGAGATCTCTAATGTGTCTGAAGCACAAGGGTTCTCAGAAGAGCTGCATCCTCTGATGTCACACACGTTAATCAAATGTCTGATACTGGTAATTTGACTTGACTGGGAATAGCAAAATCATTTTCATGACATATCTACTGAGAAGTCTGGCTGGGAGTTTTCCTTCTTTTGAAAGCAAACCAAAATCTTCCTTAGCTCTCCCTTTTAATCTGGTGCATTCTGGGCAGCTCTACTACCCTGACTCACGGAAAGTGGAAGATGTTATCAGCACAGAATATGGAACAAACCAAGGATGTCTGCTCAGTTTTTACTGCCATTTATTAGCTGGAGTTAAAATTACAGAGCCAAACACCAACAAAGTAAATACAGGAAACAAATGTAGAAGTGGATGGGGAAAACCTAAAGTATGGTAGATAACTAATTCCATAAAATGCTAGTATTGCCATTGGGAATGTAGCCTTTGTTGTGTTTACAAATCCAGTTATTTTAGGTGAATTATAAGGGAGAAAACCTGGGACTGGTGGTAGTAGAGGTGTTTCATTGTCTCTGAATCATCTTGGTTATGTTCCACAGAAAGAATGCTGAACAAAATGCTATCTAAGCAGCTCAAGCCTTAATCAAGTGACTTCCTGATTACTGAAAGTTTTTGGTCCATTAGTATTCCTCATGATTTATGTAAGCTTCTCTTTTATCTTAGGTCAGCATGTATTGTACTCCACATGCTAATTTATGAACTTGTACAAGACACCATGGTCTTATGTGTGTGGGTCTGAATTAACAGCTGGGTAGTCCATGCGAGTGGATCCACTTGGTCTCTTACCTGTGGCCTTATCAATTAAACCTCTGTTCCCATAGAAGACTGGATGTCTAGGGCTTGAAATGGCTTACAATACCCTTCTGTGCTGATTGGGTGACTTGTGAAAGTAAATATTAAGCTTAGTAGAGCCTTCTCTCAAAATTAAGCATAATAAAATATATTTTGAGTATTTGTAACTTGAATACTTTTGTGCTAAGGTACAAGTGCTCATCCCTTATGGGCTATACTGGATGTAAATAGGAAGGCTTTGGCACCAGAGAGTCTTCAGGAATGGCCTCAGTGGGAGGAGGCCAGGGGCTGCCCTGTGTCAGACACAGCCACTTCCAGCTGTCTTTGCAAGGGACCCCTTGCAGCTGAGCCCATCAGCCAAGTTTGTGACACCTCTGGAAAAACACGTTTAAGAAAAAGCAGAAAATTCTGAAGAGGGGAAAACATGGGGAGAACAAGGGAATCGGTAGGAGGAGGGAGGAAGAGAGCAAATAATAAGGTCTGAGGACAAGGAGTTGCTCTGTGGCAGAGCAGGTACCTCCCTGAAGACCCTCTGGCCCATTGAGAAGTTCATGGAAGAACAAGTGCACCTCTGAGGGGACTGTGGCCCACAGAGAACCCATGCTGGAGCACAGGACCAGAGTGCATGGTCCTGTGCAGTGGAGCATAGTGGAGAGAACCTGCTGAGTACAGACCCTGACCTTGTTCACTGCTGGTTGTCTCACAAAGGATTGGCTTTGGCTAGCCACCAGCAGAGTACCTGTCCTATCCTCTTTTCAAGCACAGACATCCCACTCTGTTGTTTAGTGTCTTTTGAAGTTCCCCTTTGATTAAAAAAAAAAAAATTAAAAAAAAAAAAAGTGAATCAAAGCAATAGGTGCAGACAGTAGCTGTGGTTTATTGTGTAACTACAATCTGAAGGTGTGCAACAAAGGCAAATGAGTACTGGGAAGTCAGATGAGCCCAAGACTCCCATATTCCATTTTCATTCCTCTCCTGCCCACAGCAAGACTTGGATCTTGTGTTCATGGAGCAGTGCCACAATCTCTCCCTTGTTCTGTGTCCCTGCTCCCTACAACAAACGTCCTTGGTAAGCCAGATGTGCATCCTGCAGCCAGTGCATGTGATGGCTGAGGTCATGGGCTGGGCAGGAGCAGTGGCCTTAGTCTCCTTGACAGCCCAGCATCTCTGCCCTGTCCTGCCTAGCACAGCCCCTGCCTGGGTCAGACCCTGGAGAAACCTGAACCCCTGTGTCACTTGCTCGGAGATTTCTAGAAGTTGAGCTGTGTGTACTGTAATAAATAAACTGGTACTGACCACCCACAAGAAATGGATAACTGCTGGGAGAGAGTAACCTGCAGGAACCAGACAGTAGGCAGCCTAAGATCCGTGCTGACTTGAGCCCAGAGAGATGTCTTGATTGCCCCTGTGTAGGCAAAGGTGCAGTCCCAGCTGGGATTCTTATTATGTAATTAGTAATTAGTAATTAGTAATTAGTAATTAGTAATTAGTAATTACACTAGTATATGTGGATACTAATAACAGGGAAGGGTCTTACTGTGAGAGCCTCCACTACATCTACAGGGTAGCAGAGTGTCCCAAAGAGCTTGCCCTGGATACGATTAAGACAGAACCATGGAAAAAGGTGGAGCAAGGGAAGGTGCTCTTAATCTTTCTCATGAGACATGATTTCTTCTCAACTTCTTCTTCTACATACTGCTACTGACTGGATTTCCCTGTTGAGCTGGTCCCACTAGCACTCCTCCAGCTGCCAGATGGAAGCTGTTTAATGCAAGCATTCACTGATGTCTTGTGTAGGCTTGGAGGAGGGAGGATGAGGGGAGGTCTGACTTATTTAAAGCCCAAGAATGTCCTAATCTTGTGAAGAATACAAGTCTTCTGTGTACAGGCCTCTGGAAACTTTATGGGCAGAGTGAGACCCATAGAGGTGCCTCTGTATCAAGGTGGGACTCTTTGCACAAGCCTCTATTTATTGTCTTTAAGTAAAAGGAAAATAGCCCACTTTTAATAAATGGGGGAAATACTACATGTATGTTTAATTGGGCCTGGCTAGAAAGCTGCTTGAATTTAATTTAGCTAAATAAATATTACCCTCTATGTCAAATTTAAGCCTATTTAAAACTGACTTATTGATTTAGCCTCCACCTGTAACTAATACAGTTTGCCTGAAATCCACCTGAGAGTGCCCACACATGGATTTGTACAGGCTTGACATTTTAATATTATTTAAACTGCTGTAGGTTGTGGGTGTGGACCTCCCCTTAGTAGCCTCCAGCAGTAGAAGTGAAGGCTTTTGGTTTTACTAATGACAACAGCCAACATTTAGACCTTGGCTTCGTGCTGCCCACCCTGTTCACACCATTTGGTGCTTTTGCATAAGATTACAAGTTTGCTGGCAGGGTATCCTGTTTCTTCTAAAAACTAATATATTATACCTGACCACATCTGTCTCAAGAGCTCACAGCCCACATACTTGTTTCAAGTAATCTATCAAGATAGTCCACAATAGCACCATCTCAAGACTTTCAAAATGTTGAACACAAAATGCAATTACTCTGCACAATAGTATAAGGAAACCCATCTGCTCAAATCAGCTGTGTGCATGTGGCCGTCAGGGGGATGGCAGGACTTGGAAGGAATTCTGTGTTTTGTAGTTCAGTCCATGGCAAACTTCAAACCTCTCAACACATCACTGCAGTTGTTTCTGCTTTCCCCCTAGGGAGGAAGTGCACATCCCATGATAGAAATATTTCATAAAATAAAGCATGACATGCCTGACACCATGACTTGGTTCATAGGGATATTACACTTGTTTCTATTGCCTAAATGGAGAAAAGCTGTTGGCTTTGAGTGAGTGCTAAGGTCTGTGTTGAGGGGATTGCTGCTGTTGCAGTCTTCACCTATTCCTGATTATCCCCTGAAATGCCTCCCCAGCATGTGGGGAGCTACCAGCAAGACTTGCAGGGGAGACTGTAATTCCAAGTGGCCAGATAAAGGAATGAGAATGGGCAGCTGTGGATGACTGTGTGCCTCTTGTACCCTTAATAGCCCATGTTAATCACAGTAAACCAAATCATATTAATAATCCCATTATAAGGCAAAAATGTATTTATTAGTTTCATTATAGTGGGTAATCATTCCCTGAGACAGCTGGATGGCAATAAGATATTTTAGTGTTACACTGGAAAGCAGCTGGGGGCAGAGATTCTCAAAGTTATCTTTGTTTGGATGTCTAACTGCACTTTTGGCAATCAATTTTTTAATAACAGCCACATATTTCAAACATTTTTAATTTTTTATGTGTAGTAAAACTCTGCTATGATTCTATTTTATTTTTAATTTTGTGTCTTTCTCACACTAAGCATTGACAGAATACAGTTTATTTCATTTATGTAGATGAAATTTAGAGTTGTGTTTTACTCATCCATCTCTACAGGTGCTGGTGTGTGGTTGGATACCATTGTGGTATGGTTACAGACAATTCCTTTATTGTTTTAGTAGAACAGCAGTGCTTAATCACACAAGTAATGATGTAATGGTTGTGGGTTTGGGAGTCTGCAGTCAAGAGATGTGATATCAGGTTTTGGCTCAGACCCAGTCAGCCAGTTCTTCACTTGGTGGAAAGGTTTTATTCTTCTTTAAGAAGCATTATTATAATAATGCTCTGAGCTTTAGAGGTCAGATAAGCTGCTTGGGAGGACAGCACTCTTATGTCAGGTTCTAGGTGTCTGCTACTTGAGTAGTTGTTGTAAAAGTAAAGAAAAACACCAGACTTTCCATTTTACCCAGGACATTATTTGTTAATTCCCATATGGCTGCCTTTATACTGTTGTCAGTGGAAGACAGAGATGATACTCTCCTATGCTACATTTTCCAGATGATGGGAATACCAACAAAACTTGAAAGCCAGATCAAATCTCTTCCATTCCTACATTTCATTCTCAGCAATTTTCTAGGGTTAGACAAAAAATGTAATATCTTTTCCCCGTTTAATTTTTTGAAGCACTGACTAAAAAATATTTTGAAATGGCAAATTATTTTATTTTTCTCTTTCACTTGAAAGAAAACCTAAGTTTGATGAATCTGGAGGAGCTAGATAGCTGGATTTGTGAAGATTACACCAGTAATTTAAGCACTTAGAGAAGGACTTGGGTATGGTCCAAAATGAAAAACATGCCCTAGAAAAAGTTAAGTGTACAAAGTTGTGATCTTGAAAAACACTGCACAGCTGCTGAAAAGCAAATTCTGAAAGCAAACTAAGCAAATGCTCTGCTTACCTTTTTTTTTTTTTTTTTTTTTCACTTCAAATACATAAACAGTCTTGGGAAGAAAGACTGATCCTAGGGTGACTATGGCTCTTGTGGCCTGAGCAGCAGGTTAGAGAGCCACTCATCTCTCTGCATTCTCTTGTTCACTTCACACAAATTTGGGGTTGGTGTTAGCCCAGCTCTAGCAGGAAGGATTGAGGCTGCCCAGTCCAGGCCCAGAGCCAACTCTTAGGTCACCACCTGGTACACAGGCTTGAAGCCAAGGACCACTGTGTACCCACCTCCCCTTTTCCTTAAATACATGCTCTGTTTACTGTTGTGTGAAAGGATTTGTTTGGTTTCCCCTCGGTTTGCTGCAAGTAGCATCTCTCTGTGACTCCTAGAAAAATAGGTGTGTTCTTTCAGGAGGGGGTTCTGCACCACCAAATTCAGAGGAGAGTGCTTTCTCCCACCTAGGGGGAAGGGGCAGGATCTAACCTTTGCACCTCTGTGATCAAGTTTCTTGTTGGCAGGCTTGGACTGCAGCACTGTGTGTGCACTGACTGGGAGAAGCTCCCTGTTCCATGAGCTGTGCTTACATCCCCCAGGATCCTCTCAGCTTCAGGGAAGGGAGTGTCATCCATTGCTGGATGGGACCAGAAAGAAACTGGCTATAGGAACACATCCTAAAAACCACTACAGAATCATGGGGTTGTTTAGGTTGGAAAAGATGACTTTGAGGTCATCAAATCCAACAATTAGCAAAACACTGCCAAGGCCATCACCAAACCACATCCCTAAGTGCCACATCTACACATCTTTTACCTGCCTCCTGGGATGGTGACTCAGCCACTTCCCTGGGCAGCCTGTGCTTGGCCACCCTTCCACTAAAGAAGTTTTCCCTAATATGCAATCTAAATTTCTCCCCTGGTGGAACTTGAGGCCATTTCCTCTCATTCTGTTGCCTGTTTCCTGGGAGAAGAGCCGACCCCCAACTGCTACAAGCTCCTTTCAGGCAGCTGTAGAGTGGTGAGCTCTCCCCTCAGTCTACCTTTTCTCAGACTAAACAATGCCTGCTCTCTCTCCTGCTCCTCATAGGACTTGCATCTTTGGCTGAAGAGAGTATTTTGAAGCTCTTCCAAGCAAAACACTGCTGCAAACTTCAAACAGGCTCAGCAGTGCAGGACTCTAAGGTCTGTAGAGAAGTGTCCAGTGCAGGACACTTCTCCAGGTGCTGGGATGCAGTGCACTGTGCTGCTAGAGCACCCCTGGCCAGTCAGTGGTGTCCTAACTGGATCTGAGATGCAGGTGGGAGCTAGCATAGGCCAGCAGTGAGCAGCTTACCTATGCCAAGTCTGTTTGGGAGGTTGAGAGACCTCAGTGATGGAGCTGCAGACCAGTGGGGGCATGATCAGCTCAGTGCTGCAGACCTACCCTGAATGAGAAGGGATTGCTCCTCTTTCTGGGAGCTGGGAGTTGTGTCAGGATGTGTTGGCCCTGCCTTTTGCTGAAGAAGGAGCACAGCTGCCTGTGCTGTGGGTGTGAGCTGGCTGGCTGAAGTAGCAGCAGCAGGGCCAGCAAAGCTGCCACTGCCTGGTGTCCCTTGGGTGGCTGGAGCACAGCGATGTTTGCAGGGCTGCTTGCAGACAGAGACACAGCTCAGTCTGTCACTCTGTGCTCATTGTAGCACTGGCCAGTGAAAAGGGGGTCAGGGTGGTTTTGTAAAAAGGGTGAAGGGTGCCAGTCCTGCCAGGACTGGGTTTGCAGTGCGAGGCCTGTGGGTTTGAAAAACTTGGTATTTGTGGGTGAATTAAAGCAGGTATATAGCTCATCAGTGCTTTGCATGACCATCTTTGAAAAGTTGATGTTATGGGCAATAACTTCTGCAAATGAGTTTTCCAAATTCCTGTGTTGTTTCACTTCAAGGACTATTTTAGTTCTACTCTTGGCTTTTTTTTTTTTCTAAGTAGGTTGCTGGATGTACTTGTTTGTCACATTTCAAACACTTGGTGTGATCAGGCACTAGTGGGGCTTAGTTACAGATAGATAATAAAATACTGATTTGTTCTTTAAATATAACTGTAAAATTACTTCTGAAAACTTGTAGCAGAGTATTCTGTGCATCTTCAGCTAAACAGATATTTGATATTTGAATGCATAGTAGATGTATAATAAAATTTAGAAGTTTCTGTATGCATTCAGCTCTCTGTGAAAACCCAGCTACTGTGGGAAGATTTATTTTGTTTTAAAAAGCTGGTCTTAAGGCCCTCTGAAAAATTGCCTCCTAGTTTAATGTTTGCTATGAACTTCATTAAACACTTTATGTGGTCTGTGCCAATTAAGACCATTAGCATTATCATGAAACAGTAGCCTCAGGGGAAAAAATGGTTATGCTTAAAAACATGAAAGCAGGGTTACTAACAAAAAGTGACTTATCAAGTGTAAATAGAATGGCTTGAACAAAATGTGCGTCATGGTACATGCAGGCCCTCATTTACCATCTGCTTTCTGTTTTATGACCCTAGCTATGGATTTATTCTCTGCTAGTGGACAAACAGTTGGACAATGCTTAGAAACATAAGCTGGAATGTGTAGGGAAAGCTTATGGCAATCTTTCATGTGCTCTGTATCAGGTGGGGAAAAAAGCAGTTTATAGAAAAGGTGAGTTGAACTGTAAGCATTGCATCCTGATAATTCTTCCATATAAGTCATATAATTATGATTTCTTTTACTTTCTTCAGATTTTCATTGAAGTCCAGCTAAGAATGCAACCAACAAAATAAAGTGAAAAAGCTGGGCATTTGAAGAAGCATCCTTCTACTTGGTGAAAATGTCTCTTATTTTTTGACAACGATTAAAAGACAATGGGGTCAAACACTCTTGGAAAGGCTGCAACATTAGATGAGCTTTTGAACACTTGTATTGAAATGTTTGGTATGCTCTTTCAATATTTTATTTTGTTGTTATTGAAATTAATCTTTTAATATAAATCCTGCTGTTCTCTGGTTTAGCCAGTCTTTCTCTTGGCTGAGAATATTTTTGTTCTGTAAAATTTTCCATGTTTCAATTTGGCCCAGAATCATGCAAGCCAGAATTTTAATCACATGCATAGTGTATTAAATTTTCTTAATACAAATAATGCACAATTGTGGGTATGGTGGTTTTTAAAATGCTGGCCTTTACCAAGAGAAATGTTTAGATGAATTATTCAAGGAGTTATTTCTGGCATTGATCTTTGTCTTGAGTGGTTACACAGCTGTGGTTTTGACCAGTCATTTTTTTAAAGGTTTTCCAAATCATCATGCAATAATTGACAAGAATATGACCTAAGGCTCATGTAATCTTTTTACTCTTATTAAAATGTGATGTACCAGGTCTGAGGGAAAGAAGTGATGAAAAAGACCTTGATCCATAACACCATTAATCATGACATACATCACATTGCAGTCAAATGAGTTCATGGATGGGCTTAAGTGTTTTCAAATGGGGCTTTGATTCACAAAGCTACATTTAGATTCCCTGGAGATGCAGGACAGATTTTGATTGGAATGAAGTCCTAATTTCTTTTTTTGCCATGTGGAGAGAAACAAGTATCTAAAGGTGAGAGAAACTGAACAATTGATGGATGGATAGATCTTGCTACCCATGAATCCCATACATCCATTTCTGTAGGCCACCATCAGACTTGTTGCTCTAGAACTTAATTAAAGTATTAGCAGAGCCCATGTACTTGTTATGTGTTGGCAATAGTGTCTCTTCTTGTACACACACACCCTCGACAAGCATGGTCCATGTGTGGCTCCTGTTTCATACATCATATCATCTACTGTCTTCCAAAAAAGTGACAGACAGAGAACAATCTAACATTGCAGGTGGTGGGGAAGACTGATGGTCAGCCAGTCTGCCAGGGAATACCTCTGTGTAGTTTCAGTGGCTACACTGCAAGGACACAAGGGTCTCAGTTAGACAGCTGGAGATGTGACCTTGGGCACAGATGTGAGGAGCTGCTTTAAGATTGAATTCCTTGAAGCAGATCCAATTCTTTAAATAATTTAACTGCTAAATTAAAGCTGTGAAGGTGCAATAAAATAAATATTGGAAGTAGTTGTACATAAATCATCTTCCCATCCTCTTGATGGACTAATTTTGGATTTGTCTCTTAGATTACTGGCACTGTCTTTATATAAAGTTTAGCACAGTGCTGCCCATGCCTTATTTTTTAGCAGTGGCCTGTTACCTGCACTGGTTTGGGTTTTTTCCTCTGTTTAAAGAACTGTCACTGCATTCTAGCAAGTTACTGTTCAAGGGGCATTTTTGTGCTCTGGTGTTCTTTCCTACCTTTTTGTTAGATAACAAGCCAACATTTCCACTTTTGATCCACTTTCTGTCTGACTGTGCTTGAAGAATAAAAGCTCCCCTCTTTTATGACAGAGTTAACTCATTGTTTCTCTTTTTCAGATGACAAAGGAAACCCATGCTCCAGCCATTTGCCAAGAACCTTTCTTTTAATGCATCGCTGGTATCTGCCTTCAACAGAGCTGGCTGGCAAGCTTCTGTCCACATATCCTTTCACAAAGTGCTGCAAATTGGCATACAGTGTCAAAAGCAGATTGTTTTCCTGACTGTGCCAATTAATTAGTGACAAACAAGGTTTAGAGGTGAATTCCTCTTCAGCCTAAAAGGTGGAAGTTTGTGAGCTTCTTTATGCTCACATAAAGATTTCATGGGCTTTCTCCATATGTACAAGAGTACTGACTTTGCATCAACTTGAACAACTGCAAATATGAGGCCAAGAACTTTTCAAGTTCTTTGACTACTATGAATTTCCAGTGATATCTAAGCACCTGTATGTCACTTATACCTTTTAATTGAGTAATTGTAACTATTATCATATTTGGTTAGCCAGAGCTGGCAAGAAGCCTTTCAGCAGAGTATTCAGAATTGTAGAATAGAGGCATTATTGATAGGGGGAAAAAAAATGTGGCAGCCAGGAAATAGTCTCTGTTCCCTATGATGTTGTGAAAGTGAATGAAATATCAGAGGAATTTCTAGAAGAAAAGTTTGACACTTTTTAAAATTCAGCTGGTCTATTATCAGCCTCCAATGAATTAAAACAACATTGCTGAATCAAGGCACACAAAGCTTTCTTTAGCTGACACACTTATAGAGATGCTGATGGAGAGAACAGCAATGAATTCAGATTGAAAATCTGCTACTTCATGAGGTAAATGCACGTCTGGTCCTCTAGCATTTCGGTTTCATGGTTCTGTTAATACTTCAATGTAATGTGGTTTGTTTGGGTTTTTTTACTTGGTCTCCATTCTACAGTGAAGAGTGAATTTCTGTGTGTTCAAAACAATTAAGCTGAGCCATCCAGCTTTGAAGACACCTAACTGCATCAAGCTAAAGGGTTGATGGAAAACTTGTGTTATGGTTTATCTGGCTCATGAGTGTTATGATTTATCAGCCTCTCAAGGGTGACAAGTTCAGTGCCACACAGAAGGGAGACACATTTTGCTTCCAGGTCTAACTTAGTGTGGGAGAGGAAAATTGTCTCTGGGCTGTAGACTTCAGTTCATGCAATCCCTTGCAATCCCTACATAATTTATGGTGACAGGCATGTGTTAGTGATGCTGAAGTCATTACACGTTGGGTGTATTCCAAACCTTGCACCAGCTGCTCTGGCCTTGTTTCCATGGGAAAGCTTTCATGTGTTGGGCTGTTCTTATGTAGGAGCACTTCCCTGTCAAAGAGAAAACATGAAATTTTAAGTAATCATGATGTAACTTGCTTCACTCAAACAAATGTTTTTTCCTTCTTCCTCTTGATGAAGTTCTATCACTGAGAAGAAAGGTGAGGTGGGTTACTGAAGCCAGGGCTGATAAAGCCTTTTCCACTCCCCCTGACATAGAGGAGGGGCTTACATGGTTTACATGTAAGCTTATGTGGCTTACACCTGCTTTACATGGTTGTCATGGCAGAACTGCCACTCAAATGTACATTTGCATTTTCATGTAACAGTCTGCTCTGAGCAAAGTTGTCTCACTTGGACAGGGACTAAGTGCAAGTGTCATCTGGGTGTCTTTGCAGCCTGGGTCAGGACACAGTGTGGGCCTTCTGTGGGTGTCACCTGAGACATCACTTTACTTTTGCATTTCAAGAGAATGCTGCTTTGTTGTGCTGTTGTGAGTTAAGCAAAAAAAAATTTAAAAGATAAAGTGGCTTTTGCCACTTCAGTGTCACAAATAATTATGGAAGACACAGGCTGAGTTCACTCTCTCTGTCTAAAGAACAATGGATCTGAAATAAATCCTATTTAAAAATATATATATAAAATATATGCAGCCACTGAATGTTATACCTGAGTCTCTGGGCATCTCTTAACTGCTGTCTGTGGATTTCAGATACTGGATTTTGGAATTTCCTGCAGAGTTTAACTTGGATCTTGGGCTGATTCGTTTGACTGAAGAGTTTCAAGAAGTAGCCAGCCACCTTGGATATGAGGATCACATCCACCTTATTGATATCTCCAGCATGTAAGGATATCATGTCAAGGACATCTTTGTGTCTAGAACAGCAGAATTCTGGTTCTGTACAAAGTATTAAAATATTAAGGCCATCTTGAGAGAACAAAAAAAGCACTTGCAAAGTTGTCTTTAAATTTGAAGCTACTAAAAATTTGAAGTTATAGTTACACAGTAAAGAGAAGATTCCTATCATATGTAAATTTTTAATACGAACAGGAAATAAGTTATTTTTCTGAAAAAGTGAGTGCCAATCAAGTGATTAATATTACGTTTTTCTACAAGTTTTCATACAAAATAACAAGCAATGTAGTGGCTGGCATGCTGTGTAAATCTTAGATCTTTTTATGGAAGCTTTCTTGTCCTCTCATCAGTAATCTGTTAGTTTTCTGCAATGTTTTCTATTATTTAACTGGAGAATTTTTAGTATTCCCATATATGCAGTTGCATTACATCAAAATGATTACAACTACTATTTCCTTGACAAGCTGGAATGAAAGTTACCTTTTAAACATCATCAGCCATGCTTTTGCATCTCATCTGATATTGTAGATTTTCTTTTAAAATATGGTATTTGGCTGTTTCTGTTGTTCCATTACTTCAGGGGCTGAAGGGGAAAAATTAATCCTTCATGTTATTCAAGTCCTGTGGACTTACAGAGGAAAAATTAACCCTTGATTTTATTCAAGAACATTTTTATTCTGTACCAGAATTTGTTGTGAACTGTTCTTGTATTTCCAAAGCATCTTTAATTATGGCTTCCTGTATCATGGGGAAGAATATGTTGTCCATTTGTTGTGATAGAAAGCTGCTATTATTTATCACTTGGGTTAGTGCATCCAAAACTCCTATCTTCTGTTACACTCCTGAGCAGGTCTAAGTGCCTGTAATGTGCTGGATGTCACAGAGCAGAATCTCATGGTCCTTCTGTGGACAATTTTACTTTCCAGCTGTGGGCTACACTGACATACACCCAAACAGGACTGAGACTTATTCCTCTTCTGTTGCAGTCCTTCCTATGACTGGATGAGGAGAGTTACACAGAGGAAGAAGATTTCCAAGAAAGGAAAAGCCTGCCTGCTCTTCGACCATCTGGAGCCCATTGAGCTGGCTGAACATCTCACTTTTCTGGAGCATAAATCTTTTAGGAGAATTTCTGTAAGAAGCCCACAGCTTTGTCACTTGCAATTAGGAGCCTGTCTTTAAAGAGTGTTCACATGGTTTCACATCTATGACTTTTTTATCAACATTTCAGTGCAGTGAGTCTTTATACTCTCTCCTATGATATACATAGCTATGCACTTCCTTGACCTTTTTGTGCCTGATGATTTTTGACAGTGGGGGAAATTCAGGCACAGTTGCTTCTTTTCACAGAGGATTGTACAAGGACAAGAGGCAAAAGTGGATGAAAACTGAAGTTGAAGCTAAAACAAAACAAATAAGTAAGACAAATGCCAAAAGAAATGCTGATTTCTGCTGGCAAATATCCATATGAAAGTCATGTGATGTTGCTGTATCAGGTGGCAACTGGAAGCAGTAAGTTCTCAAGATGACAAATGAGACTTTTTAAAAAGTGTTTAGGACCATGAGAGAAATCTAACTCCCAAAGTAAAAAAAAAAGTATGAGTTTTTTTGTTTGTTTCAAGAGAGGAAGGAAAAAGATCAATGAGGAGCTGAGACCAGTCTAAATAGAATCACTTTTGATGTTGCTTAATAACGTTCAAAGGTTAATTACTCTAGACTTCAAATCATAGGAAAACACCCTACTGTGATCTGTGCAATGCTAACCTCAAAGAAAGGAGGGAAGGACAAGAAAAAATGCATGCATTTCTAATTAGATATAAAATGCATTTGAATTCCTTTGGGGATTCCAGGAAGAAAACTCAAACTTGCAATGAATTTTCATTTTTTTCCCTTCTGTCTCTAGCTTCTCTGTTAATTCTTCAGCTTGAATTTTGCTATCACAGATGTTTCTCTGCAGCCATTGAGAGTTAATTAATCTTGTACTACTTGTTCTCTCAAAGATATGTAATTGAAGAATATGACTAGTCCAAGTTCTGTCTTTACCTGTTTAAAAAATGGGGGAGAAGGAAGGGCAGTGTTAACTATAACCAAAAAAAAAAAAAAAAAAAATTATCTGAACACTGAAATACTGTTTATCTGCAGCTGGGAGACAAGCATCTGTTGTGTTAGAACATATGCCCTCGTACGTAGTTCTAGCAGACTGGTTTTCATCAGCTAAACCCATCTGGTCTGGAATCACTAGCAACTCCCTACACAAGCTAAATTATGTCCTGAGTTACTGAAAACCTCCCTTTAAGGGACAGCTGAAAATAATTTCAGACATTTAGGGAAATTTAATTTTTGGGATCCTATAGAGTACCACGGCTTGAAGGTGTCACAGAACAAAATGTGTTGAGTAAATTATGGGAAAGATGGAAGTAGCAATCACACTCACCTTGCAGGCTTCTGTATTTCCTGACACACAAACAAGTTGTAAGTTCACATTTAAGGAAAAGCCACACCAAAACAACAAGAAGAAGATGTTACGGAAGAGCTGTTGTGCAGCAGCATCTGCTGACCCTGAGTCACGGTCACCTTCTAAACACAAGAGGAGCTTTAAAATTAAAAACATCAAAGTTTCAATTTGATTCTCCAGTTTGTCCACTGTTTTACTGAAAGTGTCTTTTCTCTGCTAGTTCACAGACTACCAAAGCTATGTGATCCATGGCTGCTTGGAGAACAATCCTACTTTGGAGAGATCTATTGCTTTATTTAATGGTATCTCTAAATGGGTCCAGCTCATGGTCCTCAGCAAACCAACACCCCAGCAAAGAGCAGAAGTAATCACAAAGTTTATCAATGTTGCACAGGTAAGTCTTGCAGATGAGTCTTTTCCTTCTAGTACAAAGCAGGAATATAAATGGAGATTACACTAAACAGATTAGCTGATGCTCTTTATGTTATTTCCTCAGTGAATAGCTTGTCCAACATCTCTGGAGGTTATTTGTTCAGGTGTGGTGTGCTTGCTTTTTTTTAACTAGCAGACATAACTTTATAATATTTTTTCTTTGTTGCATTCCAGGTGGCAAGAGTCACTATTGTGTGTTTCTTCTGGAGCTAAGATAATTAAAAAAAATCAAATGTTGAACCATTCTTACATGCCCTGGTTTAGTGATCTCTGCTTTAGCTGTGATGGGTTGTCTCCTTTAACTTGTTGTGTGTGTGACATTGAGTAGCTGCTACTTGTATTTTGATAATTTTTAACTATGCATGATTAATCTCTCCTGCAGAAGCTCCTTCACCTCCAGAACTTCAACACACTGATGGCAGTTGTGGGAGGTCTAAGCCACAGCTCTATCTCTCGCCTGAAGGAGACTCATTCTCATCTGTCCTCGGAAGTCACAAAGGTATGATGGACCCCAGAACATAGACATATTGAGGTGAACATCACCTCTTAGAGGTCTGATGGGTTCTGCAGTGCAGGTGTCTCACCAGCACAGTATTTGGATCATGGCAGAGCATCCTGAAAGGCACTTGGCTGCATTCCTCTCAGTGGAGCAGGATAAGCCCACAGAGATCCTCTGGGTGATTGCCTGTGCCAGAGAGGAAATTAACACTGTCGACACCCTGACAAGAGTTGTGCTCATTTAAAACAGATTAAGGGAATGCAATGAATGCTTTCACAGGGACTTGCTTCTCTGGCTGTTTGTAGGACTGGAACGAAATGACAGAGCTGGTGTCTTCCAATGGAAACTACTGCAACTACCGCAAGGCTTTTGCTGACTGTGTTGGCTTCAAAATTCCTATTTTAGGAGTCCATTTGAAAGACTTGATTGCTGTCCACGTAATTTTTCCTGATTGGATAGATGAGAACAAAGTTAACATAGTGAAAATGCAGCAGCTTTCCATCACCTTGAGCGAACTGGTTTCCCTGCAAACTGCTTCTCATCATTTAGAGCCTAATTTGGATTTAATTAACCTGCTAACTGTAAGTATTGAACATGTTTCAATTCACTGCTGCGGTTCAAATGTTGATGTCAGTAGGAATACTCATATCTATAAAGTTAAATACATATTGTTATCTCAGTTTTGAAAAAGAAAAGGGAGAAAGTACAGTACAGAAGCAAGTTCAAGTGAGGTGTTAAATTAATGAGTTTTACTGCAGTCATATGTGAGGGCTGGAAGCAGCAACAGGATTGTTATAAATTCCCTCTTTTAAAATGACAGATGGAGGGCTGCATTTATGTTAGGAGAAGTAAAAACTCAGTTCTGACTACTTAGAATGGAGGCTTCTGTCTCCTCTGGAACAATTGGGTGACATGCTGGCATCAACACACAAGGAAAATTCCAGCTTGAGCATCACTCTGGTTTTGCTCCCCTGTGCTTTCCATGTGACACCATACCCTTCCTGTCCAGTAAATAAAAATGTGATGGATTTATACTGGGACTGATCAGGTACAGAGCTTTACACTAAGGAAGCTGACAAGTATGAGCCTGAGCTTGCAGAAGCCAAGCTGGTGTGGATATACCTATGGCTTCATTGTAAGGAGGACTGGGAAAGTTTGGAGAAATTGGAAAACCACCTTCAGTTGTGCCTTGTGTGGAACAACCTGGGAAAAAGTCTTAGTCTTGATTAGTGGGATAGGAAAGAGCAGGCACCAGATGCTGACCCCTGCAACAGCCCTTTACCTTAAATTTTGAACTATAAAGTTTTATAGTTTGAACTATAAATTTATTATCTTGTTTTGTTTTTGTATGGACTGAGAGTTGCTTTCTTGTGATACTCTTTCCCTTCCTGGCTGTTTCTTACAAGCTTGGCTTTGAATAGGGGGAAGTGGAACCTCAGGCTTTAGGGAACTGAGCAATAAAAAAGTGAGTCCAAAAGGGTAGAAATTAGACAATGTGAAGTGAGAGATGGAAGCTGAACTGCTGCTACCACTTTCATTAGCTGTTCTCTCTTCTTGGTGTCAGCCTGTTTTCCAAAAGGAGCAGAAAGCTAAAGATTTTTTTTTAAGACCTTGCAGGTCTTCATATATTCATCATTGTATCAGCCTGAGCTCACACAGCATATCTATTTTTCAATTTTTAAAAAATATTTCCTTGTTTTTTGTGTTTTCAGCAAAATTACAGGAATTTTATTTGTGTTTTTGTATTTCTTTCAGTGTACTCCATTTACTGGGAGAAGTAATTGAGTACATGATGGATACTTTCTCACTTATGATACTCTGATGCATTCATTCATAATATAACTCCGCCGACTTAGTTACGTTTGAGCCAATCTCATTGTAAAAATTCAAGTTGCATTCTGCAATGTTGATTCCAGACTTGATCAAGGGTTATAAATAAGGTAGACAATTGTAGGTAAACCTAAAACCTCTCCAGGGTAATTCTGTCTTCACATCAGTCACTGGAAGTGTAGTTGTGGATCAAGTACATTTGTGTGGGATCAAGTACGTTTGTGTGGTTTGATTTAAAATGGTGATTTCTGGAAAGGGAAAACCCAACAAATTTCTATGAAAAGTTCCTGGACCAGAACTTTGATACATACCATAATATGAATAGTCTCATTTTTCTTCATGTATGTAGATTTTTGTCCTTATCTGTGCATATGAATACAATACGTTTTGTTTTTTTTTTTTATGCTAGTCTCTTCAATAGTAATAATGGACCTATGTTGTAGATTAAATGGTTCTATCTTTTTGTTGAAAAGAAAGCTTTAAATTATTGCCTGGGTTCAGAGAAAGAGGACAAGCAAAGGGTTGCAACCCAAAGCTGACAAGAACTGACAACTAAAAGCAGTTGACCTTGCTGTGTGCAAATGGTCTTTTAGCAGATTTAGCCTCCCCTGCTGCCTACATCATCTTCAGTTTTCAGAGCATGAAGAATTAACTGTTCCTTTTATTGCTGGATCTTATCTCTCTAATGTCAACTGTAAAAATTTTTTCCATCTTTACCTTATTTAGAGAAACTCCCTTTCAAATCTAGTAGATGTGTGTAAATGTGTAGAATGCTTTCCAGTTGTGTGTGAATTGGCTGACCCAAGTGTTTCTTCCCTTCTGCTGTTTTCCCATTGAGCAGCTTCTATCTGGGCAAGCTTTTAGTGGGTCTCTTGTCCTGATAAGCAATGTGTAAATCTCTTGCCTGGCCTCCCTCCTGTGCAGTGTTGCCTTTTACACCACACTTATCAAGTGCCTGGCCTGTGCTTGCTTGACAAGTAAATCACTGGGTACTGGTTTGCTAGTCCAACAACTTGCACAAAAAGATAAAATAGGCATTTCATGGGCATGTGGGAATATGGCCTGATTTTTCCCTTCCTCAGTGCTAGAGTCCTATTTGCTCTAAGGGAGACGATACCTTTCAAGTGGCTTGGAAATGGTGATGTTTGGGAGACTTTGATAAGAGCTATGAAGTGAGAACTTGGGTTAAATGCTTGGGTGAGAAGTGGGTAGTAAACTTCATGCCAGTTGCTCAAGGGGCTTACAGGCATTTTAAAGATTTTTTTTTTGCATATAGACCAAAAGGGTTTATGGGGAACAAGAGGACTCCTGGTTTCAGTGGTAGCTGCTGAATGGTCAATAGTTTGGAAAGCTGGTCTTCTCATGCCTTAAATGTCTGCACACAAACTTAGAAATCTACTTTCCCCCCAACCCCACACCCCTCCACCCCACCTCATCTTTTTGTAAGCATAAAAAGTCAGCTTCTAGCTCACAGAATTTTAGCTTTGAGCAAGCAGCTGAAAGAAGCCAGTGTTTTGCATGGAAGTTAGCATGCCACAAACAAGGGAGAGGTTTGCTGTGTGGACATCAGGGACTCATGCCAGGTTTACTGGCACAGGAGACTGTGAAAGCTGAGGGGGATGCAAGTCCTGCCTTGTGTTGTGTAAATGAGTCTGAGTTACATGGGCAAGCGAAGTAAATGTGTTACAGTTCAGCTGTATGTATGTATGTTACATGAGGATGGACTCACTCCTTGGTGCATGATTGCTCTTGGCCTGTGATTATTCCTCTTTTCCTGACTTGCTGGCCACACTTGCTCCACCTTCACTGAACCTTGTGCCTGGTTCTGTACCGCTCCCTGGAATCCAAAACGTGGAGCTAAGAAGCAGTGAGAGAGGACCTAAACACAAGCTTGGCAGTGCAGCAGAGAGGAAAAACAGCTTTAGTGGCAGTTTTGCCTTTAGAAAACTTGTATTTGGTAAGGATGCTGAAGAGACGGCCTTACCTGCTGTGCAGTACTTCCACACTGTCTTGGGTTTTTTTTCACAATGTGAGTATTCATATTTCACCACTTTCTGTGGATTGGAAATGGATCTCAGTTTCTCAACTAGACCACAGTGTATTCATATGAACTGTGTTAAAACTTATTTGATGCCACCATTTTTCCCTCACTATTTTTGTCTCAGTATCTATTTATCTAACCTGTTCCGAGACTGTATGCAAATGACTGGAAAGTCCCAGTCATTTGTACAGTCTAGTGAAGAGAATAAGAACTACCTAAACAATCAAATTGAAAGTCACCCTCCCTAACTTGTGTTCAGTAAGTTCCACTCAGAAAAAAAAAAATAAGTCATGTGTTTCTGATCACTCACCCTACCTTTCTCAATGCCCCTCCAAATTGTTGAGAAAAATAATAGGTCAGCAATGATAGTCAAATTAGAATAGAAACTGCCACTCACTGTAAAGTTTATTCTAAGAAAATTCTTATTATACTTTATTTGTCAGAGCAAAACTGTAAATAAAATATAAAATGAATGCTTACATAACTGCAGAGTCATCATGCTTGTAATTTTTGTGCTAATGTATGAAACTTCTGAACTAGACAATACCTTGTCCACTGCATGCTTACACATTGTGCCTAATGAAGTTATATCCACTGCTTAAGATAAGGTCATATAATTCAGGGAGGGAGAGATACAAGCTTGCTCAATAACACATTTCCACTCCCAAATCCACACCCAGTTCATCTGGCCTGCTGAGAAAACTGTGCTCTTTCACAGGAATCAGACAACACCTTTTGAACTACCAATTCTGCTCTTACTCCCAGTCTGACCTGATAACATCATGCACTCCAACTGAGTGCTGCTTATTTTGTGCCACCAAGGAACCTCAGAATACAGCCACTGAACATCTCACCACAGGATCAATATTTATTACAGCACTTACTGTTCAGTTTTGCGTTTTGGCCAGGCCCTTACCTAACCCTGTGACAGCAGCATGCTGTCTGGGTCAAGGAACCTGCAGGATGCACAGCCTTTCACTGTGCCCTTAATTACAAAGTGCAAAAATCAGCAATGTTCCAGCTAGACAAAATGAATAATGCAATCTCCAGACTTCTCTAAAGCCATGTGTTTGCTTTGGGAACCTTTCTTGGGAGAGGGCACAACTTGTGTCTTACTCATTGCACAAAACTGTGCCCAAAAGAGGGTGGTTCCTAGAGGTGGTTCTGCAGTAGGTGTCACTGGTCCTGCTTGCTGCTACTTGGCACTTCAGATTCTCTAAAAATAACCTTCTGTCACAGCCATTTAGTCAGTAGTAATGCTATCTGTCTGCTCAGGAACATCCTTTTAACCCAATCTTAGCTTAACTGGGGATTTGCAAGGTGGATGATAACTTCAAATCGTGTCAATTCTTCAAAGCCAGTTAATGCAGGAACATGATCACAGGAAATATGCCATGGTTGTTCCTCTCATTGTAAAACATTAGCTACAGTGTTGATTACCTTTCTCTTCAACACTCCAAAAGAGGAGGAATTTAGTGCAGACATTGATCAGTGCAAGACCCGAGCTGCCAAAGTAAGAACAGATTCATCCTACTTTAAGCATATTTTAGTACCTTCTTTTTTCTCGATAAATCCTCTAGGGAAAAGAATGAGAACATGATGGAAAAACCTTTCACTTATCTAGAAACAGCTGAAGGCAATTTGCCTTACTTGCTGAGAGGTGACCAGGAACAGGCCAAGCTGGGCTAAACTGGAACTGCTCTCAATCCACTTTCCTGCATCAACAGCAGTGGCAAACCCAGCCTGCCTCTCCCAAGCCTCTGTCTGCCCAGGGCTTTCCAGGTGTTTGCTGCATGGGCTGATCTCTGCAGAGGAGCTGCACTACTATGACCCTTCTTGAGGAACAAAATTTGACCAGAATAAAACCAGAAATCCTTCCAGCCTAGCCCCTCTATGACTACTGTCCTGAAGTTTTTGCGTTCACCAGGTTGTTTCTCTGAGACCTCTCATGAGCGTTGAGCTGCTAGAAGAAGGCTGGTTTGTGTAGGGGTGGTCTTTGGAGCCAATGTCCCTCTCTGCATGAGGTCAGCATGCACCCCTGTCACCCCTGGGGCCAGGGCAGGGCTGTGCCAGCCCTCAGGTGCAGTGCCTGAGGTGAGCAGCAGCGTGTGCTTCCCAGCCTGGGTTGTGTTTGCTCTGTGCAAACCCGCTGTCCCAGCTTTGGCATGTCTCCTGAGCTCAGAGCAGCAAAACCTTGTGTCTGCCTTCAGTGGGACATATATCTCAGCTTACAAGCCTGTCATATCCAACCCAGTCTAGTAAATATTACTGTTCTCCATTCTTTCTTACACACAGCTGTCCCTGGACCTCTACCACACTGAGGATGACATCTACAAGCTCTCACTGGTGCTGGAGCCCAGGAACTCCAAATCTGTACGTCGTCTTTTACTGCATTTTGACATAGTGCTTACTTTGTCTGCATGCAGTTGATTGAATTTTTATATGCCAGTTAATGTGTTTCCTTATTTGTATGTACATAAAGCTTTGTAGTGTTACACTTGTGTAGAAACACAGGCACTATTTATAGGTTTTAGTGCATATTGGAAGAAATAGTGGAACATGCCAGACTTCAGTGATAATTATTTTTCAACAAAACCTCTGCAAGCCCTGGAAAACAAAGTTCTGCTTTAGATATATATCCTTTATAAGTTTATATCAATTATTTATTGTGTGACCCTTAGCTGATTTTATGGATGCTGGTGCAGTTACATAAAACAACACTGAGTTAAAAGATTTGTTTAGGGCAAGGAAAATAATCCTGTAGTATTTTAAAATTGTTTGCTTAGGTATAATTGGCTGCATCTTGAGCTCTCAAGCAATGTTTAAACAGAAGAAAGTAGATATTAATCTTTACTTGGTTAGGTGCAACTAAAGATAATGCTGCATTCATGCATTTTTCTTTTTTTTGAAAATCAAAGGATAGAGATAAATCTCATCATTAATAGTTGAATTTCACTTCAAGTATTATTCTTTCTTCTGCTGCCAAAGGCTGGGGACTCTGCTTTCCTCTGAGCATTTCTTCAGTGTGTTAACGTTCTTATTACCTTCATGTTCCTTCTGTGATGCTCTCAGACTGAGCCCTCTCAAGTCTGACAGCAGCAGAAGCTGAGGGTGGCTGGCAATGCTTCAAGGGGGTGAGAGCAGGGTCCAGGAGCCTGAGATGATGCATTCCAGTGCTTTTTAAAGTTTTGAAGCATTCTTAAAAGCAAGCGAGGAGGCAGAACCCTTTAATTTCCAAGTACAAGGCTTCTCTGGGGTTTAAAATTGTTAATCACTCTTGGAGAGCAGTTTGAGGACTATGAGTGTGTGCTCCCAACTATGCATTATGAGCAATGATAAGGAAACTAATGAATATTTCCACATTCAACAGTAGCTCAGCTTGAACATTTGAAATTTCATTACTGAGTCTCAGTCCTTGTTGGATACGATTTGACCACAATAGTTGCTGTTTATTTCAGTCATTCTGGATGCCTCATGCTCTCATTACTGCCAGCAAAGTTGAAATGTTACAGCCCTATGCTGTGGAAGCATATGGATTGCTACTGTAAATGAAGAAAATTATCCCATTGCTGCTTTGATCTCCAGCCTGAGCTTTAAGCAGGACAAAAGCAATATAAACAATGCTGTGAACTTTAACAGTGCCCAGCAGTTGTGGGAGACTTCTGCATAAGGCTCAATGAATGGCCAGTGACATTGAGCTGTTGCAGCACCCTGATGGGTAAAAAGCTGCAGCTGAATCGACAGAAGCCAGACTATTTGAAGCTTCCTTCTCTTTGATGGAGTGCCAAAGCACACAGGCTCTATTAGAGGGGAAAGAATCTGTAGGGCTTTTGTATGTGGAAAAACTTGTCAAAGGCAACGTGACAGCACAGTTATGTCATCCCAACTACTCACAATTTATTGTTATGTGGGACACCCCTCCCGTGCAGGTGCACTCTGGAGGAAATGCCTCATGCTGCTGCAATCATTTCTGAGGCAAAAGTGGAGCTGATCTGTTAGCATATGAGTCTGCTGTCAACAGGGACTTGAGCAAGACTTTCCTTCTGCTAAAGCTGGGAGGAGACTCTTCAGTCAGTACAGCAGCCTAAAAAAACACTGAGGAGTGACCACCAGCTGTACCACAGCACCTCCTTGTCACAGTGTCCTGCTTTGCCACACCCATTAGTGATGTTGTTGGGAGCTTTTACTAATACAGCTGTTATCTAGAGGACAACTCTGCCCGGTGCAATTATGCCACTGATGATGCACTTAGGTAATTTTTTGGTTTTCAGTAGAATTCATTTCAATGCCAAAATATATAGATGTTTGCAAACATCTGAAAATGCTTTCTCAGTCCACAATACCAGTCCTTGTTCTGGTGAAATAGATGGGAGATACAATCTGAATCACAAACTGCATGACCACATACAGTGTTTTGGAACGTTTAATAAATTCAGCTTGGTAGTTTCCAGACAACCAGTTAGCACCTTTCCTCATAGGATGCATTTCAAATACATAAATAAAATCATGGTTGTTCATTTGAGTCTATGAGTGCAATAGAAGGAACAAATATTTTCCTTTGTCTAGTGGTCAGTAACATGAGGATTTCATTGCAACTTGTCAAAAAAACCTAAAAATTGAATGAGGCTTCAAATGGAATAGCCCAGAAGGAAGAGGAGGGCTCCAGTGGCTTCAGTCTCTCTCTGCCACTGTGCACTCAGAGCAGCAGATATTGAAAGCTCCCTGAGAGGTCTTGGTAGTCTAGCACTACACTGACACTTTTAATAAGTCAGTGCTTGAGTCAGTGCTTTGAGTCAGTGCTTTTGGCAGATAGAGCTGGATGTCCAGGTTCACTGTGCTTCTTCTGGAAATTGAATTTTGTTGATATGGAGTGTTTTCCTCCCAAACTTACTTGTGCACATTTGTATGGGTCAAAACCTACCAAGGCATTGACAAAAGCTGTTCTAACACTTGAAAAAGGAAAAGCCAAATTAATAAACCAATCCAATAACAAATCCTTTTTTTCTTTTCCAACCAACACATATGAACCTGTGACCATTTCTCATCTGGATGTCAAAGTCTACAATACCATTGTTATATACAATGATACATGTAACATCTTTACATTCCTTAATTGTCTCCCTTTCAAGTCACACCAGTTCAGAGGGAGACAAATGAGACCCAGATTCTTTGCTCATCAGCTAACACAGGGGCCTTCTGAGATTGTGGACCCACTCCCTTTGATCCAAAACACACTGAATTTTTTTCTGCTTGACACTGCTTCACCTGCTAGATGTCCAGTGGCAGATTCAGGGAAAGACCAGTTTGTCTTGCAGTGTTTTTCATGCTAACTGGTTATTTTTGAACACTTACCTGAAAATGCGTTCAGGTTTGTCCTATGTTTTCTGCTTGAAGAATCTGAGCTGCATTCCAGAGCTCCTCCCAAAGCACTGTAGTGGTGTGAGGGAGTCAGGCTGTGAGCCCTGTGCATCCAGTGAGCTATCAGCTACTGTTTTGTCAAGACCAAGACATTTTTAAAATAAAATACTCTGGCTGGTGTTATCTGCAGAGCAAGTCAAAGGTTAGAGCCTTTCTACTCAAGCTGCCTAGATGAATCAAGCTGTGCATCCTGGCACATCTCAGCTGGAAACCAGTGGATTGCTGAGCACACTTCTGCCCCTGCTTCTGCTGTCAGCATCCTGCTGTCTTGCTGGTGCCACACAGAGCAGAAGCACAAACTTATTCAGATTGTGGCTATTCAGTGGTTATTCAGTCCCTCGCCTGGTTTCTGGGCATGGTCCCTCCAGCAGGGTGTTGGGGGCAGAGTGTGGTGATCTCCTCTGAGGTTTTACTGAGGAGCAAAGCAGGTTTATGGGCTTACCTATTTCTGATGCCCACTGTGTTCACAAATCCTACAGACCCCCCTTCCTTCCCTCTTCCTCCAAGTCACATTGCTGCTGAACCCTCTGGAGATGTCAGTGAGGAAAGACTGCTTGGGTTTGCTTCTGAGCTCCCTGGGTGGTGGCAGTGTAGCTGTGAGATGCCACAGAGAGCCTGACTGAAGCTGTTAGTGAAGACAAGCAGCCCTTTAAAACCTTGCCTCATGTTTTGCTAAGCACATTTTTACAGCACGAGTCCCCAGCAGTTTATGATTGTAGCTCTGACATTTTCAGCTGCATTTAATGGAAAACTCAACTTCTTCATTCAGATTTGAAAATCCTTGTCTTCTGATCCCTCTCTCAGCAGCCTACCTCCCCAACCACTCCCAACAAGCCAGTAGTGCCACTGGAGTGGGCATCTGGAGTGGTACCTAAACCCGACCCTACAGTCATCAACAAGCACATTCGGAAACTGGTGGATGTAAGTATCTGGAACATTACACTGGTCTGAAAGAATGGTAGATTTGATATTTTCATCATTATAGTTAATTTCAAGCTTATGATGAGATTGTTATGCTTGGGATAACTTTCAGACATACCATAAAAAATTTGAGCTGTTACTGATATGTTCAGAAATACTTATTTTATTCCTGCAATCAGCAATGGGATTAGTAAATAGGTTTATGGGTGGAAAAGGAGCAGACTTTCAGAAGCATCCAAAACCTGGCTGCTGTTTAATAGGTTTGTCTAGCAAATATAAATTTAGAGGGCAAAGTTTAGTTTTTGCAGCTCTAGCCACACAATTCATGTCTGGTAACAGGCAGCTGAAAAGAAAGCAACTCAGAAACAAGGTCTCATACATTAATAGCTCCAATGAACTTTTCTGGAAACTCTATTTCAGGTTTTAAACTTGCTGCTATTTTACTGTCCAGAGCATGTTGTGTATGGTAAAGATAGTATTGTCTTGGTGTCACTTTAAAAATGTTGACACAAGATCACACAGAATTCTAGCTAGGGTCTTCTGGGTTCGGTTTAGAAGGTGATGTGCTGTGCCAGGTAATGTAAACAAAGATAAACATCTCCAGATTCCTTTGGAGAGACCGAACCTTTCTTTCTGCTTTCTACAAATTAATACAACTCTGGGAGGAACTATTGAATTCTGGCTTTGTGTTACAGATCACTAATGGGGTTATGTTGGGGTTATGTTGTTAAGATAACCTTAACAAACTCTTCAGTTCTCTCACCCAGACTTCAAATATATCTTGTAGTTTACTTTTTGTACATGCCCTTTAAAAAGAAAAAGTTTTATTTTTCTTCTATTGTGGGATGCCAGAAATGGACATGCTGTTCCTGAACTGGTTTTGTCAGTGCCATATGTGTTGATAAAAATTACTTCACATCCAAACCTCTCTTTGACAGCTTGTCAAATAGGAGGTCTGTCACAATTCCTTAATCTTTCCAGAATGTTCTGGGTGGAGGTTTATGTTTGTTCCTATAGCTGGGGGAGTTGCAGTTCCCCATTCCACAGTTTTGGCCTGGTTCTAGGACATATGATCTAGAGTTTGACAGGATTAAAACATGATTTGGGGCTTTTATGGATACAGCTTACCAAAAGGCTCACACTACTCTGTACAGCTGCTTTCACTTTGCCAATATTTGTTGTTTACTTGCTGCTTTGGGTTGTGCTTTTAGCCATTGTTTTTATTACAAAAAGTGTTGAATGCTGCTTGTGTTTGTGTTTTGGTTCCTTCTTTATGATGTTTCTTTGAGGTCTGCCAGTCATCAGTTACAGTCATTTGATAGAAATGGGTTTCATCCTGTTCTTGTTATAGCAAGGACAATACAGATGCCTTTCAGGGATCTCGATACATTAATTTAATGTCTTTATCAACAAAATTTTAATCTAAAGAAGGAGTCTGTAGTTCATTATGTGCCTCTCAGTCATGTTGACTTTGACACTCATGTTTTTCCCAACACCATCTCAGGTAGCTTTAACACGCTTTGCACATCTCTGCCAACAGGAAGACAGAATATAGTAACTCCTTAGCAGCCAAGGAGGGCACCCATCACTGTATGTGACCTTTTAAATTTGATCCCATGTCTGTTTTTACTGAGTGGTGGATTGGGGTGGGTTGATTGAAGAGAATCAGAATTCTCTTCAGATTGAAGGATTGAAGAGAATCAGGTTGTTAGACAGAAACTGCTTGTGATTGGGGTGTCAAAATATTAGTAAACAAAACAGATTGAAGCAGTACTGTGGCAGAGTAGTGGTGACCACCTAAAAGAGAAATGAAGCCAAAACCATCTGAAATACTCATGGGAAAGCTGCTGTTGTTTTTGTTTTATTTCTTCTTTTTTTTTCATTAATAAAAAGTATACTTAATGAAGCAAAGGGAATATGTCATCACCTGGGGCAGAATTTTAGTTACATTTCCAACAAAGAAGAAACATAAAGCAAGAATAATTACGTGTGAAGAGGTGGGGAGGATCATCACTAGATAAATGCTGGCGTCAAGTTTTCTTTTAAAATTAGCCATTTTTCCCATAGAGTCCAATAATATGCACATTGAAATACTAAGCAAAAATAAAAGGAATACAACCTCCCTAATTATAATTATAATTCAGATGCAACAGAGCATCTGAGTAGTTGGATAGAACATTAGGTTAGGTGTAATTAAAATGTTGAAGAGGCTGGTATAGATTCAGGACAGGCTAGATAATAGTGCAATAATATCTTTTTTTTTCCCCCAGTCTGTCTTTAGGAACTACGATCATGACCATGATGGTTATATCTCTCAGGAGGACTTTGAAAGTATAGCTGCCAACTTCCCCTTCTTGGACTCTTTCTGTGTGCTGGACAAAGACCAGTAAGCTTGGAGATATCTTTGTGGTGGTTTTTTGTTTGTTTGTTGGTTTTGGTGTTTTGGTTTTTTGTTGTTGTTGTTTTGTTTTTTGTTTTTTTTTTTTTTTTGTTTTGTTTTTGTTTTGTTTTGTTTTGTTTTGTTTTGTTTTGTTTTGTTTTGTTTTGTTTTGTTTTGTGGGGGTTTTTTTGGTTGGGTTTCTTTTTCCTTTTCCTCAATTTAAAAATTCGGAAAATACAAATATTGAAGGAACAGCATCCCCCAAGTCTCTTGTGCCTGACAAGATTACCGAAAGCCAAATTCTGTTATCATTTAAAGTCTTATATTCTAGTCAGTTCTTTAAGTCCCGAGTTGGAGTCCTGCCTTACCTGATACTTTAAAAATCATTTATGTAATAGCTTAATGACAAATTCCTGCTGGGACTGAGTCAAAACCCTAGAGTACTACGAAACTACAGTGGGGGTGCTCTATCCAGACCAGGCATCAGACTGATGAAACAAATCAGTTCTGTACAACACAGGGGAAATGAGTGCATGTAGCAGAGAGGGGGTAACAAATACTCTAGAAGGTATATAACACGTTGATTTCCTAGCCAGCTGGGCTTGATAGTTCTTGTTGTCCAGAATCTCTTTGGCTGTGAAGGCTGGTGGCCAGCCAGAGGCATAACCACGGGTTCTGTGTGAGCAGTAAGGCAGGTCCCTTCATTTAGTGGCCTAGTCCGTGCTCTCATACCTCTAACAGGTGAGATAACAAGGTTCATGCTGTAAGTTCAGTGTTACTGTTTGAAGAAAGGTAAGGACCACAAAGGCTGTAAGGGTTTTTTCCTTCCAGGACTGTTGCAGCTCTTTCAAAGGATGTGCTTTGTGTGCTGCATGCTTTCTGCAATGAGAAAAACCCACATTTTTCAGTGCCATGACAGTGACAGACCTACTCTACTTTTTATTTCCCTTACAGAGATGGTCTTATAAGCAAAGAAGAAATGATGGCTTACTTTCTGAGAGCTAAATCACAGTTTCAGTGTAAAATGGGACCAGGGTTTATTCATAACTTTCAGGAAATGACCTATCTTAAACCAACTTTCTGCGAGCACTGTGCAGGATTTGTAAGTATGATTTTAATAATAGCATATCTTAAAAACAACTTTTAGCCTTTTATGCATATGGGGTGGAACTGGCTCCATACATTGGTAAAGTCTCCTGGCCAAATAATATCTCATGGCATTCAGAAGCACAAAACATTTACTCATGTTGTAGCTGTGCTATCCAGTTTTGATTGAGTGGTTTCTGAAAACTGGCATTTGTAAGAATTTCATTTGTAAGAATTTCATTTGTAAGAATTTGGGGGGAGAACAAAATTACATTAGCTAAAGGATGTTAGAAATTATATGAACGGTCTTACTTGGTTTATCTTAAGTTCTTTAATTTGGCTTGATTTCCCATGTAAACAAGCTCAAGGGAAAATAGATGTCTGGAGCAGAGGATGTAGATGAGGCAAAAGCTGTTCTTTCTCAGGAAATTGCACATGGCAACATAGATATGTTCACAATTCTCTGAATGGCTGTAACAGCCCTAATTTTCTCTCTATTGAATTAACAGATCTTCTAATTTGGTAAAGAAATCAAAAGTGCTTCCAGCAGTCCTGTACGATAAGAATTTTTAGAATTTATTAGGGTTTTTTTTTTAATTTTGCTTTTTTGTCTCAGCCATAATTTACCAGATGACACTTATTAGAGTGTCTCTACGTATCTGGGAAGGGGTGGTTTTGTGGACATTTGTGTTGCTTGTAAACCTTCTCTAAGCGTTCCACTTCAACCCAAATATAGTAAAGAATAAAGAATTACTGTGATACGGAAGTCACTTTAATGGGCACACTTGGCTGAAATCAAACCTCCACATTTAGACAGCTAAAGCAGTAAGGGCAGAGGGCCATGTCCTCTGTTTGTGTGGCTCACATAACAGGCTGCAAACTCAGATCCTGTCCCTGCTCTCCAGAGCAGATCTGCCTCTGCCCTCGGCAGTGACTTTGTCCCATGATCTTTCCCACTAAGCAATATTTCCTCATGGTCGCAAGTAACAACAACAGCGCTGCGAAGCGCGAAAACCGCGCGGTGCCTCCTTTCAGGCCCGCCCTGGCACTCCTGCTCCTGCTCCAGCCCCTGCTCCCATTTTCCCCTCGCTCCGTCTGCGACGTGTCAGTTTTGTTTGGATGTTCGAAGCCCCTATCGCAGCCACTGATTAATGCCGTGGGGAAGAAGGAATTCCGCCTATTTCCGCTGGAGCTGCATGCACTCTGGAGGTGCCATGGTCAGCGCTGACGTAGGGGTGTGCTGGTGGCTCCGGGGCTGACAGCTCCTGCAGAGCCATGGGCAGGGACAGCCTGAGCCTATTGTTCCCTGGGAAGACGTCATTGCGTTCGTGACACTCGGTGCGTGTCTGGAAGGCTTCCACAGCAAAGCAAGGCCCAAGGACTGCCCTGAAATGTCCTCTCCTGCAGATATTTTTCTCCTGCATCAATATTTCTAATTGGCCATTGTTAGACTTTTCACGTCTCCCTGATTACATCCAGTGCGGAAGTACAAACGAGTAAGGGGTTGTACAGGAAATGGAAATAAGGTCATTTTTCCTGTCAGCTCGCTGAAGTCATTGGCATTGTTCTGTGGATGACTTGGACTGATAGGACAGGAACCGACTACAGAATCTGCTGCATATTTGTTCTGCATTTCAGTGCTACTCATCCACGGGTGGAAACCTACTTTCAAACTGATGCACTGATTCACAGTCAAAATAATGTGCACTGACCATGCAGCAGGATGAATTGACATGACAGTGCAATGCACACAGTTATTAAAACGATACAAACTTTGAAGGTCAAGCTAAGACCTAATGCCATTAAGCAGCACAAAGTTGATATGCCCATGGCCAGTCACAGTTCCGTCCCAAAGCTTGAGTTGCACCACGTGGCAGGGTAGGTGACTGCCTGTCCTGCTAAGCTTTATAATCTGAATTTGCACAGATCCTCTTACCTTGGAGCTGGCTCATGACAGCTTTGCAGCAAAGCTGTGTCAAACACATCCAAACTTCAGGTCACAATTCATGACATGACACTTCAGCTAAGCTTTCACTGCGGTGTGTAACCACAGCAGTGGTGCCAACTTTGAGTGGAAGGAAGGGACAGAGATAAGGAGGTGAGGAGTGAGGAGAGACATCTTCAGTGGGAACAGATTAAAGCTTAAATGAAATAAGTAACAATCCATGTCTCTTACGGTGATCCTGTAAAAGAGACCTGGGAAAATAGGTCATTGCTGCTCTTTCAAGAGGGACTGGGGTGCTCCCCTGTCGCTGCCTGAGCACAGCAACTGCATTCACTGGGCACACATATGTCATTAGCAAGAAAAGAATCAGCCACAGGCCTTCTATGGACCCAGCTTCCACTGTTGTCCTTTCCTTTCTTTTGTTCATCGTTCTTCTACCTTGGCTAATCTATTTTTGCTCTCACCAGACCCCCATTTTTGCTTGCCATTTCTTTTGTGCAGTGTGTGGGGTGTCTCACCCAGAATCTTTCCATTCTGTTTATTTTACTCTTTCCTTTGTATTCTGAATGATCTTGATCTCTTCCTTTTGAACCTTTCTTTAATGACCATATTCACCCCCTGCTCTCTGTGCAGGGTACTTATGAATCTGGTGGGGAGCCACATGCAGCTTCAGCTGCCTGGATGTGCTCACACTCCCTGGTGAATGAGTTCAGGAAAAATAAACACCAGAGTCCCCAGTTTTTTTCCTTTCATGCTAGAGTTAGAAAAACTGCCCCTTCCTCTCCCTGCCTCTCAGGAGTGGAAATGCTTGTTTTTATAATGCCATGGCTGTAGATACAGTGCTTCTGAGTACATAGAAAACAATTTGCTAGGGAGTTTCCCTGTTTCCAAGCAATCCTGCTTATGTGGCAGTGAAAGCTTCCCAAAAGTGGGACCACACACACTGTCCCTTGGATGTTTAGCATTTGGTTGCAAGTGTACGTTGACAAGAACAGCTTCTAAGGGAAGGGAAAGATGAAATTTAGTGGCTTTTTCTGCCTGTTTCATTCTTCACCTGTTTATGGGTTTTTTAAGTTGAAAAAGGCAGGTGGACAAATCAGATTGCTGTGGCTAGGTGTGCTGGGAACCAGTATGGGAACCAAGAACCTAGTTTTTATCCCCAGTGGTGTTTTCTTCTGCTGTGTTTGAATGTTATGGGTCAGTGATGTATCTAGAGAATGGATGTACACAGGAAATTCTCCTGCAGATAACATTAAGGGAGCCTAGAAGCAGAATGTGCTCTGCTGTTTTCACTAAGCTTGATATGATAGCACACTTTAACCCATTCCTGGAAGCAAATGTCGTCTGTATCTCTCCTTCCCTGGTTGTCCCATTACTACGAGTAAGTAGCAGAAGTAAGGGAGAAGCCACACAAGCCTTATCACAATTAGAGGGGGAGGTCTGCCTGACAGGAAGGGTGTTAAGAGCAGTTGTATCCTGTTTGTGCTTTTGTAGCCATTGGTACTTCCTCATTGTGACCTTGTTTTCCTTCCAGCTTTCTTTTCTGGTTCCTTGACGTTCTTTTGTCTTTCTTTGCAGCTCTGGGGTATAATCAAACAAGGCTACAAATGCAAAGGTAAATAAATACTGCAAGGACTTTTTTCAGGCTATGGGTGGTGGGTTTTAGTACAAGTCAGTCAACCATAGCTTTAACTAAAATGGCATTTGTTCAAACACCTCTTGCATCTACACTTGGTATTGTCCATGAGCACTGACTGCAGGTATGCTCTGAAGTTTCACTGCATTAGAGAAAATACCACCTAGGAGGACTGCACAGATTCTGTGAGATGAAGATCCAAAGCTGCCCCTGACTCCATGAGCTGTCACTTTCTACCAGTAAAGACCTTGTAAACTGGAAAACCAAGTGTTCTTATCCTCACACTGAGACATCCTGAAATATATCCCCTGAGACTTAGGTCAGGAAAAAGTCTGCTGGCAACAGTTTGTCATGTACGTCCATGTGCCTGTAATGATGCCTACTTGCAATTTAATAGTGGCCGAGCTAGAAATAGAGAAATATTTAATTCCTAGACTGCTCAGCAGATCTCTTTGCAAGATCTTCTTCAGACATTCAACTTACAAAAAATCCTAGAGCTCTTACATCCCTCTCCTTTGCCTTCATAAAATACTTAATTTCTTGTGCAGTACTTACACCAAATTAAGCAGGTCAAACCAAAAAAGGCATTGTAGTGTCCTCACTGGCTTTAAAATCCTGGACCTATTTATTTCTCAAGCAGCCCAGCTCTGGCTGAAGGGCACTGTTGATTTTCATAGCTGTAGCTGCATCTCAGTTATTCACAGGAGAACATTCACATTTGCACTCTTTTCCCTTAATCTTACACAGACTCCAAGGAGAAGGATAATGAATTCACAGTAATTTTTTTTAGGATACACCATACTCCTGTCTCAGAGTGGGATGGGGGAAATGTCCATGGCTAAATCAACATATGTAATTCAGATATTTCTGATTCCTGTCACCTTAGAAGATTTGAAAGGGCTGGTTGCAGTCTAAAGTTTTACTGGTAGGATGAGGTCAGGAAGGTAAAGTTTTGCCACACCAGCCTGTAAACTCAATCTGAGATCTGAAAGTTGAGCTTCTGTCCTGCATCACTGCCTGTAGCAGTGGCCCAGTGGAGACTGAGCAAAAGTGCTTCTGTAAAGTCAAAGTTAGAGGCAATGAAGCATGGAAGTAAGAGAGCAGAGCTGCTCACTCAGATCGTGCAGTGGTCAACAAGCATGAGGGTGCCTGCCTCTTGTTGCAGCAGCTACCAGCTGCTCTGTGTTCCAGCATCACTGCAGTGTGACACCATCAGGGATGAACTCTGCCTTTGAGCACAGAGCTGCCATCCTCTGAACTCCAACACAGCAGGAAGAGGGAGAGAGCTCCTCCTTTCAGGCCTGCAGCTTACCCTAGCACTGTGAGTAAGGAGATAAAAGCTAGACTGCATGGTCTGCAAGTGACAGAAGGAGTCCTGCACTTCAAGACAGATCTTGAAGTGTATCTGAGGGGGCATGTTACCTTTGAGGCAGGGAAAACCAGAGCTGGGCATGTACTGCTGCATTGGTCATATGAACAAGGTGCTAGCAGAGATCAGAACTCTCACCCATCATGCCAGCACTGCTGCCCTGAGCAGAGTGGTTCTTACAGCAGAGTCATAAATGCAGCACCTGGACAATGCTCACCTAGAACATAATATTGGGCTATGTTTGGTTTCTCACAGCAAGAGAAGCAAGGAAGATAGGAATTCTTAAACAGTGGGAAAGGATACAGAGGAGAGAGAGCTCTTGTGTTTGGGGCACATCCTCTACCCTTCAGCCCTTTCTTGCAGATAAGATCCATACCCCAACCACACTTCAGATAAATGTACCTAGTGATGATGTATCCACAGTGATTTAAATCCCAGCAGAGGTTTGGAGTGCAGGTACTCAAAGAGTCTTGCCTGGGTGGATATTACACTTCCACAGAGCTCATTCATTTGCTAATGTTGCTTACTGAGCTATTTAGACTAGTTTTAATCTACAGTAGTCTACACTGACCTCCAGCAGTCCTTCCAGACACTCAGGGTACGGATGCTCTGTTGTCTTCTAACCAAACCTGTTTACTGTAATGGGCCCTGCTGGGTCAAATAAAAGCCAGCCAAATAAATAACCACTCCTCTTGGAGAGACTCATTCAGTAGAGCAGAAGTTTTATACACAGGGTCATATCATTCCACATCTCTTCCTTGAGACTATTTTATGATTAAAATATCTTTCCTCTTGTCTTCTGCTGCCATTTTTCTATGAATGGCTGTCATGGAAATGATCCATTTTTTTGTAATGCCCTTCACACCAAATGATCAATTTCTGTAAAGCCCTTCACACCTTCTGTCAAACGTTTTGTTCCTTCAAAGTCCTTTCTTGGTATCTGCCTGCTAATAGCCCTGAGGGATTACCAGGCAGTTGTGGCTTTCCATCTGATGACTTGACAATTTCTTTCTTTACAGATTGCGGTGCCAACTGTCACAAGCAGTGCAGAGACCTGCTTGTGCTGGCATGCAGGAAATTTTCCAGAGGAACTTCAGTAGGCAGCAACCATGGGTCTCTGCCTAGCAGTCCATCTCTGCCTCCAGGTGAGAGCAGTTTCCCTCCTGTTTTAAACCATTTCTGGAATCGTCTCTAATGGCCAGGGTCCTTGCTGCCATTTTTTTTCCTTTGTATCAACACACAGAGCAGCACCTGTCCTTTTTACTGCACTATGGTTCGTGTTCAGTCCTCAGGTTACAACATCCTTCTCTGCAGTGATGGCCTTAGTGTCCTGTCTAAGGGTTACTATCCTCCTTACTGGCACCTCATCCCAACTGAAAAGAAATGAAATTGTACTTCTCCTTTTCTGTCACTTAGGAGCAAGGAGACATAGGGAACAATTCTAGCACTGCCTTACCCTCTGAGCATGCAGATGGTGAGACAATAAAATCTGTGCACACGTTATCAGAAACAGTTTCCAAGCAGCACACGGATATTGATAATTATAGCACTGCCTCATACAAGGGGTTACCTCCCCACCCTCCCCCAGGCTTGTTACCTTTTGTAAAGACCTTGAAGCAGGATACTTAAACAAAACAATTCCACCCTCTCTTTCAGTCCAAGATGAAGTATTTGAATTCCCCAGTGTTGCTGCAGAACACCCGGACCTTGATGGCAGAGCTATCACCCTGGTCACTGGCTCTTCACGAAAGATTTCCGTGCGGCTGCAGCGGGTGACCACCAGCCAGGCAACGCAGACAGAGCCACTCTGGCATGAGCCAGGCTGGAACGATTCAGGTTCCCATACCTTCCCCAAAATGAAGTCCAAATTCCATGGAAAAGCTGGGAAGAACAAAGGCTTTGCCAAGTGGGAGAATGAGAAGCCCAGCATGCAGGCTGACGTAGAGCTAGAAGCTGAGGCCCCACAAGATACACAGGATCACAACGGAATAGAAACCCTCCCAGAAAGACAAGAATCTGAGGTGAGTTCCAGAAGAAGCCAAGAAAGTTTAAAACCTGCTACACTCTGAAGTCTCATAGGGTTATTTGATGGATTTCAGGATGCTTTTTCATTCAAATTGCTTCTTGCACAAGAGTTGCTTTCAGAAGAATGCTGAATCATCCCTAGAGCCCTGTTTTCTACACTGCTGTACACATTTACTATGTCACTGTAACTGGCAGTTTGGGTTTTGGTGTCAGTATGTGCTTTTTAGGAGCTGGGTACTTTTCATTTTGAAAACCATTAAAATAGCCTGGTGGATATCTGGCCAGGTGCTGTCATACCCTGCACTGCACATTTCAGGGCTCCATGACAGACTCACAACAATTACCGTTCTGACAAATACAGGAGTCCAGGCCAGGGCAGGTGATTGGCCTGATGATGCCTGTCGCTGTCATCCATAGAGTTTATACTTCCAAAGCATCATGCTTTTATTGACCATCTCTGCCAGCGTGTAAATGCTTCTTTTCTTCTGCTTACAGGATAGCTGATTGCTCACCCCGAGGCACAGAAAGCTAAAGATGACAACTACAGCAAGCGTTGATGGACTGTCACAGACCACATTTGGCCATAAGGAGCGTTCCCATACCTCATCCTTTTCAACCCAAGCACTGCCCTGTTTTCTTAGCTGAAAGGTGTTAGAAGGAGGCACTATTTATTTTCTCACCAGTAAGCCGTTTGGATGAACACTGCACAGCCACAGCAGGACGGATCTCTGCGCTCAGTGTTTTCTTTTGTAGGACTTCTGTGGAAACTTCCTCCACATGCCAGTGAGGATATATTTGGCCCTCTTTACTGCATCATTTTGGTATGTCTGCCAGCAACAACAATGGTGAGGACAGAAGCCAAGCATCCAAGTTTGTTCAATAACACTCCTTTCCCGAGGCTTGTAATGATCATTTAAGGAAAGAAGTAGGTGTGTGTGTTGATTAAATCTCAAACAAAAATCTCTCACAAAGCCCTCTATACTGAAATTCTTTGTGCACCTGGGGTTTTGAATTTTGGCCATGTTTACATTGCTACAGTGAACATATTGGTGTTCAGCACAGTGATACCAGTTCCCAGACTGGGGAACCTTCACATAGGCAGCAGCTGGCTGAGACTGAAGGAATTCCAAGACACTAAGTGTTTGTTTGGTTACACCAAAATGGAGAAGGGTCATCTTTGCCAGCACTGGTTGTGGTAACATTAGCATGCAATAAACACTTTAGTTTTAAGAGTGTGTGTGTGTTTGTGTCTGTATGTTGATGTGATACTTTTCTCTGGTGAGAAAGCTGTACATGTTAAGACTAAATGTTCTGAAGAGCAATCTCCAGATCAGCAGTTTGCTAAGGTAGGATCCAGCACCTGAATCTATAATGGTGTGGGTTGAAGTTGCATTTCCCAGAACCATTAAGTTATTGAAAGAGGACAGCACTCAGCCGGAAAAAGAGAGAAAAACAAAACACCACAAAGCTCAAACCTGAAAGACTGGCACACGTGTTAGTCTTCTTATCCCATCTCCCCACAACAACAAGGCTGGGTGTGTGCGTGTATGAAGCACACACTCTGACTTCAAGCCACCCAGTTACAAGATGTCCTACAAAATTCAAGTTATTGCACCCTTCAACATGTTATAAGCCTTCAGGACAAGAGTAATTTCATAGACTTTCCTAACATAAACCTGACAGCTGCACTCCTCTGTGGTAATTTTACTGTAAATTGCACTGGGACTACATGATACCTGCCCAGGTTTGCATCTTGCATCCTGCAGGTTTGTTTTCCAACAAAACCAGTAGCAATAGTAAATTGTGGAGATAAAAAAGTATTTTAAAAAACCACAAACATTCTCTTTACGGTTGTAAACTCAAGAGAAATAAGCACTGCACAGGCATTGGTTTCCAAACTAGGATGAGGGCCAGAAGCATGCTTCACTCTTCCACCGCTGTGGGCAAAGAAGAAGCATTAGCAGAGCCATGGTTTTCATTTCCTGTGGTGGGTCAGCTGACGGGTCACAGCCAGCTGACCACACAGCCGCCGTTACAGCGCACGGCTTGCTCACAGCGAGAGTGATGTGGGCAAGGATTTGAATAGAGAAATTTGGTTATGATCCAGGCTGTTGATGGATCTGTTGAGATAAGCCTCTTAATGCTCTATAAATGAAATGTTCATGAGCAACTTCATTCTTAACATCACACAGTTTTGACCAGCGTTTAGTCTGCAGACCTCAGCTCATTTCTTGCAGGCTTTTAAAAGCTATTTGTAGCTCTTGATTTACTCATCTCATCAATAAATCTCTTACAAGCCTGGCAGCTTCAGTCATATGCTTACCTCAGTAGCAGTTGCAGAATCAAGGATAGTCTGCAGGCTCACACAGCTGATCCTGCTAAGCAAAACATTGCAGCCTCCAAGGAGAATCACAAAATCATCAAAGTTTGAAAAGACCTCTAAGATCATCAAGTCCAACCTTTGACCAATCACCTTGTCAACAAAACATGGCACTAAATGCCACATCCAGCTGTTTCTTGATGACATCCAAGGATCGTGACTCCACCACATCCCTGGGCAGTCCATCCCAATGCTCAACAACCCTGTCCATGAAGAAATTCTTCCTGAAATTCTTCATGAAACTGAGAAGGAGTAAGTGACAATTTCAAGCACCTGCTACAGCTGGAAACCCTTTGCTTCAGGCATTTAAGGAAGGGTATCACAGAGTGTGTTGTTGGCAATAAGCGTTCATGGCCATTGAAAACAAGAAAGACACTGGGTAGAAATGCAGCCATTTTTCTCACACATACACCCCTCACTGCCCAAAAAGGAATAGATTTATTATAGACAATGTAATAATTTATTAAAAAAGCATTCACAGGCTGTTTACAAAATGTGGATCTCCTAGCTCCACAACAAGAATCTGAGTAGGGAGAACTGACAGGGCTTGAACAAACCTTTTAAGAAGTTGATAGAAAATGAGTTGTTTTTGATTTTTTTTTCCTGTGGGGATGCCTGAATATATGAAATTCAGAAAATCTTTTTCTCTTCTTATTTCAAGTGCACATCCTTTTCTGAACAGGGGAATGACTTTTCTTCACAAAAACAATTTTAGTTCCCCAATCTAGGCAAAGGAACAAAGAATTTCTTCTTTGCTCTCTCTAACTGAACAAACTGCAGAAAGCATCAGCCATCAGAGTTCCTGCCTGAGCTATGTGCCTTTGCTGGTCTTGGTGAAATCCTGCCTGCTAGAAGTACAGCAATTCCAGGAGAGTGTCCAGGAGAAAGTGCGTCATAATGACAAGAATGCTGGATTAATGAAGTAGCTAAAGTCTGATACAATCCCAAATGATGCAGGATACTTCCACCCCATCCACTCTCCCCTGTCTCAGGATCTTTTAAAAAACATGGGGGGAGACTGAGGGATTTCTACACACTGGAAAGAAGGAAGATAATGTCAAACCTTATTTACAGCTTGGTCTACAAATGCCAAAGAATACAAGCAATAAGAGTAGGTGAAAAATGCGAGTGCTTGGATAGACCCTGTAAGAGATTATTTGGCTGTTTGAGCCAAACCCACTAGGACTTTCTGTACTTGTGTAAAACCTCTACAAAGCCTCATGTTGCACATAAGGGAGCTTCAGCTTTGCTTCCAACTTTATGTAGCAGTCCTGAACGCTTCTCAAGGTGTCAGGGGGACATGTGGCTCCCTCAGAGTGAAATGCAAAGTCAGGTTTGAATCACAGCTCTCTCTGCTCTAAACATCCCCAGAGTCTTGCCCTCCTCTGCCCCCCACTCCCTGTCCTACTGAACTTTTAGGCTTTAAAAGAATGAACCCAGCTTTACAAAGAAACATCTTCCTAGACAGAAGCTATCTTCTCAGAGGCACCTTCCTCAGGCAGGTGAAGTCTTGGGCAGGGGCAGGGAGAATATGCTTGCTGACCAGAACTGGTCTGAAGCATGGATTTTCCCCAGCTGGGAAAGGTGAGCCATTTTTCCTTTCAGTACAGCAGATGAGCTAAGCTGCAGAGCAAGGTTAGGGGCAGCCATTGCCTAAAATTTTACATTTTTCCAAAATTAGACAGCCTGTCACCTCTGTGGACTGTTGCTCAAGGACCCCTCTATGGAAGTCAAAGTGAAAGCATGCCCTATGCACCCCCCAAGGTGTTCCTCATGGGAAGCCTGAAAGCCTTTGCCCGAGATAAGCTGAGCAGCCACAGCAGGATCCTTGCAGCCTTGGACACTAGTTCTGGCTTTAGGCATCCGTATGAGAAATACAGATTTCACATGAAAGAAAGCTGCATGTGAAGGATGGAGACAGAGGACAGAGGCTAGGAAAAAACCAGCTAAACCAAACAAAACCAACCCCCACAAAACCAACCAAGCCAAAAAACCCCAAAACAAAACAAACCCCACCAAAAACAGAACAAATAGCAAGACAGACAAAGAGTAAATGCAGGAAGAAGCACACTAACAGACCTCTTTCTCTATGTGACACCAAAAATGGAAGGGGATCCTAATGGAGACCAAAAGGGGGAAGGGAGGGAAGGAAAGAGGGAAGGAAGGATTGAATGCAAATTTTGTGGAGACAGGAGAAACAAGGGTTTGTTTGTTTTGTGACTGTTATAGCGCAAAGAAAATCTAATCAAGGTTTGCTTCATTCAGCATCAGCCTGCTGACTGATGAACATCCATATAGCACAAAAAATAGTTCCAAGTACTTCTCAAGGAAGCCTTGACAAAAGAGCTGGCTCACCTGGGGTCATTGCAGAAATGGATGCAACTTTGGAAAAAGTTTTTGAGTTATCAGCACTGTTCTGGATTTTCAAAATAAGCATTGCAGCCAAGAGGCTAAACTTATTGGAAAATCTGTGTGCTGAACTTTAAAGTGCTGTTTATAGCTGCTGACAATCTGGTCCTAGGAGACAGAAAAGCCATCAGCAAAAGGCTACCGCTGGGGCAGTATGAAATTTAGCCAAAAAGTCTGCTTTTTCCATGAGTGGAGCTAATGCCGGAAAGTTTAAAGAGGCCTTATCACCTTCATCTCTGCCTCATGTGTGAAAACGAGTTGTGACCTTCCACCTGCCCACAGCACAGGCAGACTCCCTCTTTCTTTGGTTTTACAATAGTGTTTTCCTACTTTTTGTACTTGTTTTTCTCTCCTCTGTTGTGGGAAAGACCCACGTGGACAAGAGGGGAAATTACTGGACAATAAAGGGGAAACAATGACACTGACAGCAGTCAGAGCTGTAAAAAGTACAAAGTAAACACAAAGGAAAAATATTTTTTCCCTTCTACCCTTGTTTGTCAAGCCATTAGAGGTGTGACTTATTTTCGGCCAAAGAGGGGAGAAGGCAATGTTTACAGCTGCTAATAGCACCTGCTTTTTCAGATTGTATCCCCTTGAAAAGTCGTAACCTGAAATAAGCAAGCAGATGAGTCTGCTGAGAGCCTTCACAGGGGAAACAGCTCGGCATGCTGCTCTCCAATCACATTGCTGTGACTCTAACCTAAGGGTTTGCTAGCAGGCTCATAAAGCAAACCCGGAGTTCAGCGTGAGCCGCCTTGTTTGGGACTGCTAAATCATGCTCAACACCTTAAAAACGCATTGATACATCTGTACCATTCCTGTTGTCAGGGAAAGCAGAAGTTCAGAGAGAGCAGAATCACAAGCCTGACAGTCAACAACACCTGGACTCTCTACTGCAGTCTAAATATGGCAGAAGAAAGACTAAATTATGTGCAATAAAAAGGTATTTGAGGGCTTTTTTTTGCAGGTCTTCATTAACCTAACAGGGAGCCGAATTAACTTCTAGTACCAGAAGAATCGACATGAGCCTTTTGGACACACTCAGAAGTCATCAGATCCTAGTGAGAATCCTTATTCCCCACTGCATTCTTCCCACTTCAGCAGCTTAATTTTCATTTCCTTTGTGCATAACCCACTACAGGGAGTACTCCTACACCACAGGATTTTTCAAGCTCCAACCACTTCTCATAACTATCTATTGTCATGCATCTTGCTTCTCTTCTCCCCAGCCCTATCTTAGATACTTAACTGGTAAGCCTCTAGGTTCTAATTGAGCCTGAGGTTGGTTGAGGCACTTGCCACTCTCCTCAATTCAGATGCAAATAATAGCTTCATAAAGACACAGAGCCAAAGCCTTAAGGCAGGTTACCCACATGCTCTGGCTGAGAAGCCTCATCTGCAACTTGAGGAGCCCCTCTGAGGCCATCAGCCATCATTGGCACATCACCACGGAGCTGCGCACTTCAGGATTTTGGGTGCTGAGGTAGAGGAATCTCACCAAGCGGGAAATTACCAGCCAGCTAAAGAGAAAACTACTCAGGGAACAGCTAGAAGCCAAAAGGCTCTCTGGGGTGAGTTATGTATGGTGCAAGCTCAGTGTGACCCACTTTCCCTTGCTGCAGTACTCCCTTACATGCAGTAAGAAATAAATTTTTCTCTTCAGGTAGTAATGCAAGGTAGTAATGCACCTGATGTGGGAAGCAAGTGTGCCACCCTCTCCCTATAGATAGGCTACTGCACAGTGATAATGCTTGAGAGACAGTGATCCTAACAGAGGGAATGGAAAGGCAATGCATGTGAAGCCTTTAGGAAACAAAAGCTGCTAGAGAAAAAAAGGCAGATGGAAAAAACCAGAACAAGATGCCTAGAGCTTGTGGGAGAACAGTGGCAAGAACAGGAAGGCCAAGAGGAAGAACACTGTTCCCCTTGCTTGCTTACTTAATTGCCTTTTTAATCTGCTGGAGTTCTGCTTTTGATCATGATGCACAATGGAATCAAGCATGTATACCCAATCCACCACAGTCTAATAACATCCACAACCCATCTCTCCCAGCTTCTATATTTAAGAGATTCCTCCCAGTGCAACAGTGTAGGAATCATGGATGGAAAACAGTAAATATCAGAGCATCATACGCAGAATAACAAAGCAGTGGCTGTTTGCTTTCATTAATCAAAGCTGCTCTCTCCACATATACAAAGCTTGTTTTCTCTGGGGAACAAAGAAGTCACAGCACACTAGGAGGAAACAATAGAGTAAGGAAAAACAACAACAGCTGGCAGAAGCAAAGTGTTTTCTTTCCTGTTGCAAGAGTAAAGCCTCCTGTTTTTGCCTTCTGATTTTTTTTAACTTTCCCCCTCAAAGAGCAATAAATTGGGACTTGGCTTACCCTAAGTCCTGGAAGAGGGAGGAGGAGAAGCAACATATTTTGATGAGAAAAAGCTATCTGGGAGGAGAAAGGGGAAGCTCCCACCCCAGCATCAATTCACCATGTCACAGTGTGCAAAGGTGAGACTCTCCACTGCAGCAACAGCTATAGCCTGGGAGAGGAACTGGCAGCTCTGGCACAGAAAGCAATCTCTGAAGGTGCTGCTCTAACTCCAGCAAGGGATCCCTGAAGAGCCTCCTGAGTTCCCTCTTGCCAGGAACAAGTTTACAGCACTCTTCATGCACTGACAGGAAACACCATCCTCTTTGCAGCAAGGAGTGTGAAGAAAAGCAGAAGCTGTCAGCTTGAGATTACATTGCCAGCAAAAGGCGTTTTTGTAAATCTCTTTACATTTGCTAGTCCAGGACTGACCCCACCGTAGGAATCCCAATTCTTAAAAGAAACCCCCACTAATTATTTTTGCATGAATGCAGCTAGTCACCAGCTAAGGCTCATGACAAGGTATTACCCTTCCACAGGGGAGACGCCTTCTCTGGAGAATGCTGCTGTAAGAAACCACCAATAAACCTTTGTGCAGCAGCAACATTCAGTTTTAGATACTGGTAATTTGAATAGTGTCAGGCAGAGATAGATCTGCATCAGTGATCCTCAAAGACCCGGATTCAATACAGAAAGCTTTTCTCTCACCAGGCTTGTTAAATTTGTTTGAAACAATAAAGGAGAAAAGCCATTAAATCAGAGTCCCAAGTGCCTTCCTCGGGGACCTTTGCTTCCAAACCCGTGAATCACTAGCAGCATCTAGTGGCCGCAATAAATCAAACAGATTTTCAGGTTGACTGTGGCATGAAATTACAGGCAAATCAGTTCTAAACGTTGTTTTTAGCTTATTTACATGATTACCTTGAATTACAGCAACACCAGCATTACAGAGATTCTCTCAGAATCTCATGCTACGAATCTCAAGCCAAGGAACTCCTCCTGCCGGCATCGGTCTGGATTAATCCCCAGAGACAAAACAGGTAGACTCTGCCACCATCACAGCCTCTGCTACAGCGATCTGAGCATGGTAGCAAGAACCTACATTTCCATAAGGCTGGAGAGCATCAGGAGGTTCCCTGAGGCAGCATAGCAGGGCATGCAGGAGGAGCATAACCTAGGAGACACATGCTCACACAGCCTAAGAATAACTTTACACAGCAAGAGTACTATGAGCTGCTACACCAGGTCAGAGGGAGGAACAGAACGGAAGTCAGAGCAACTGAAGATCAGTTCCTCCCACCTGCTCCTGTTCTGACAGCTCTTCAAAGGGCAGAAAACATGGTACAGCTGGGACAACTACAAAATATAAAACAGATTAAAATAAAAAAAAAATGAAGAAGAGAGAAATCCCTATGAATGCCCAGCTACTGTAGCAAATGCTTTTTACTGTCAAGAAAAAGAAACTAAAGCAAACAGAACATACAGATACTTTTATTGCTCACCTTTTGTACAACAGCACACCTTCAGCCATTTTCTTTCACAGCTTTTTGACAATGTTTATGTACACAAAAAACCCAGCAAGAAGCATTATGTGGCTTTCAGTAAAGAAAAAAACCCCAAACATTAGAACACCAAACTCAGCCAGGTTTTGTTTTCTGCAGCAATAATAAAAGGGCTTCCTCCAGGCAGGAACTAATCTTCCCAGGCCGTAGTGCATTTCTTTAAAAAGACAACCCCCAAAACAAATTGCCCTAGATTTGCTGAGCCAGTGGTATTAACTTGCAAATAAAATAAACTTCAGTTTGTCATTTCTTCTAGCTGATTTCAAGTAAAAATTAGGTTTGGAGAAGGAGCAACTTGTTTTGGATGGATGCAGGTCAGTTTGAATTGCTACACCTAACTACAGGCCTACACACACTATCGGTTCACAATTTAGCTTAGTTTGAAATGATCTTTGCAGATTTTGGCGGCGGTCAGTCTTCAGAGTTGAGCGGGTGGGCAACGCTGTTTAGCGGGAGATAAGGCTACTGAACATGGCATCCACAGCAGAGCTCAGGTGACACAAACCCCGTTTGGCAGAGGGGATCCCTGCGCTGTAACGTCATCGTGACCCAAACAAAAGGTCAGCAAGCCGAAAAGCAACACTCCAGACTGGTTTTGGACATGTAACTCAGCAATGATTTGGGGGAAAAAAATGCAGAAGTTCTGCTGTGTACTGTAACAGAAAAATCTGACATTGGTATTTCTCCAAATCAAAGCAGAAGGCAAACGCAGCAGGCAGATTTAGAACAAAAGTGTTTTCAGCAGAAGGAACCAGTCCAACATCCAAAAAGCATGGCTATTAGTTGGTGTTTAGGGTGCAGGGGGTAGTGACAATGTCTTTCATTCAGACAGGTAGAGGTGGGTGGGAGGAGAGGTCTACACAAAGTTGTGCTTTGCTCTATGTGAAACATCCCACCCAAAGAGATTCTACCTGCTGTGTACAAACCTGTACTAATTCAAGCAGCATTTAAGTCAGGCCTCTGAAACCAGGTTTCTATGACGTGAGCTCTGCTGAAGTGTGAATTTTTAGCAGCCTCAGCTGGTGAAGTGTCTTCCTTGTCCAAAGCCAGATTGATTATACTGATAACCTCCATGCTGGAAGTGCTGTTCAAACTGCCCTCCTTGATTAAAGTTCTGTCCACCTCTGCCCCCCCAGCCGCCTCCTTGACCTCCTCGGCCACCGCGACCGCCACGGCCACCCCTCCCTCCTCCACGGCCACCCCCTCGGTCACTGTGGGACCCACCATCTTGGTATCTGTTGTCTTGCTGGTAGCCACCGCCGCCACCACCCCCTTGGTAGCCACTTCCAGAATAAGAAGATGACTGGTAGCCACCATAGCCTCCTCCTTGGTAGCCACCACCATGGTAGCCACCTGTTTGAAAACCTGCATCTCTGTAGTTGCTCTCCCTGTAGCTGCCATCCTGGTAGCCACCACTTCCACCATCTGTCCAGCCTCCTTGGAGCTTGTTTCCTCTTCCTCCTCTGCCACCATGATCATAACCACCACGTCCTCCTCGTCCCCCTCGATCATGGCTTCCTTGTTCATGACCTCCTCGCCCTCCATATGACGAGTCATAGCCTCCTCTTCCTCCTCGGTCGTGACCCCCGTGGTCATAACCTCCCCGCCCTCCGTAGGAAGAGTCGTAGCCACCTCTTCCTCCTCTGCCACCGCCCTGCTGCGAGCCACCCTCTGGTCTTTTCTGCCACGGGGGCATCTCAGGAGGTGGAGGTTCAATTTCATTGGGCCTTCCTCCTCTGTCAGGCACTCTGCCCATTAGCACCTGCAAAGGGAAAAGGGAAACTGTCATAGGAGTTGTGACACCTCACACGAGAGTCACATTTACTGAGACACACCACGGACAGCACCCACTCCGAGGTTTTTACATCCAGAGGCAAAGTTTGTGTGTTTGAATGTGACAGACCTCTGTCTCCAGGTAATAAAAGCTAAACAGGGATTATCTAGTACTTGAAGCACTGCTAACAAGACAAGTCAGGAGACTTGTGCTTTGTGATCAAACAGCAGGCATACCACCATGGGCAGCACCAACAAAGTCTTTCAGTTAACTCTTTATTAGTGCAGAGCACTAAATTCAAATAAGCACAAGTACAATGCAGCACAGTCTCTCTTCTAACTAGTGCTCTGAGTTGCTGTAGAAGCCATTGACTTGGTAAATAAAGGGCAAAAAAAAACCATCTATTTTTCAGTGAGGACATGCAGAAACTTAACAGACAGGTGTCAGACAGCACTGATCAGAGTGGAGCAAGACTCTAGAGGTCCTTAGCTGCCTAAGGATGGTGTGATCTTAAAAATTTAGCAAGGCAAAATGGGACAGGACATTTGTACTGCTTGAAGTTTTAAAACAATGTAACAAAGGAACTTCAATGGAAGTAGGTTACTTTGCTATTCCATGCTACGGTATTGGAAAACATTTAATATTGATAATGGAAATAAGTTAACAGATTATGCATCAGCAGCAGGGCAAATACTGCATTCCTACTAAAACACACATACAGTCTGATGATAGGGTCAACCTGTCTCACTATTTAATTTCTTACACTCCAACAACACTAAACAGGTGCAGAAATTATTTGGGTTGGATGGGCTGTGGCCAAATCAGCACACCACTATTCTTTCCTAAATTAATAGGAACTTCACCTGAGGTACAGTTGGTACTCAGAAGGTAGAAGAGCATGCACCTATCCCCACAATTCTAAAGCACCAAGTATGCTGCTGTAGATAGCTACTGAGCTGCCAGTTCAGCATATATACTTTTGTGAGCCTATTACTTTTCTAAAATCATAATTTTTGAAACAAGGCAGATTGTTTAGGCTAAGTCATGTTTCTACTATGTTATTAATAGAACTATACACTTTACTATAATCTATTTGTGTACCCAGGGCAACCTAATTTGTGGGATCCTCGCTCTGTGATCTTAACACATTCTATTTACACAGACCAGAAACACAGTTACTATACAGGTATTATTTTAGACATGGTGACAGAATCAGATAGCAGTAGGGTAATGGCTTCAGTAACTCTGGTAAGACACAGCAGACCTACTCCCACTGAAAGTAATCCAAGCTACTTCAACAATTCTTGCTGCCCCAAAGAAGGGACACTGTGAACCTCAACAGCTGAAACTGCACTATCCATAATCCACTGATGGATTATTATCTGGAATATTCAAGACCAAGTTTCTTAACCTTTATCTCCAAATTCCACTTATAATCCTGAAAAAAAATTAGGATTTATTACTACATTCAAATTACTTAAATATTCCTAAAGGAACAAGCCATTTGTCCCCAAAGGTACCTTATTAATGGCACATGCAGTCTTCTCTCGGATGGACCCGCTGCTTGTTCTCATAATCTTTGACAGATCTTGCCGAGCAGCCAAGAGATTTGCAATTGAGATAGTGCACTTAGTAGATAGGAGGGCACGTTTGGGCTGGTAGACTTTAGCCAGTTTTTCTGTTTGACTCTGTTGGAACAAAGAAAAATAAAACCCAGTCAGTTAAAGCAATGGGAGATCTCATCACAAGAATCAAATCAGCACTGAGTAACAAGCCACTGCTGCAAACAGAACAAAAAGTTGACACAATATCAGTGAGAACCACCTTAAAACTGAGGATTACTTCAATAAAACTAGTATTTGTCACATTAACTTCTTAAGTAAATAGGAAATACAATTTTGACTGAAATGCCAGGACACCAATGAGCTGACAATTTTAGCAATATATACAGACAGACTGTATTACTTCCAGGCAAACACAGAATAGAAGTGTACCATACAGACTTACTGCTAGAATCCAGAAAATACTGAAACACATTTGTGTTTAGCCTCCAGACCTCCTTCTGTGCCCTCACCCTGACCTACACCCATTCTAGCTGGGCCAGCATCACCCCATCTCCAACACCTATCAGCAAAAAAAGTTCTGTTCACTCTTTTCACTCTTCAGTCCAGTCAGCTTCTTCACAAAGACGAGGCACCGAGAGGGACTGGCAGAGCTAGAAATGAGACCCTATACTCAACTTTGCCTTGTATGCAATGTCTCTTCCTCTACTGCCTTTCAGAATCAACCATTCTGGCTTTTTTGAACACCTCAAAAGTTTTTCCAGCTGAGACACAGGACAAATCTGTGCTACCACACAGGAGTTACTGCACAAGTTACATCAATCTTCAGTCATCAGAGTACAGTGTGTGATGCAGTCAGGATAAACCAGATTGCCATCTGAATACAGATGATGGCAGTGGGGACAGGCAAACCAGGTTTTACAACACATCTTAACAGTGCAAAAATTTAGGAGCACATTTTAAAATACTAAAATCTTATTTTCCATCCAAAGGCAGAAAACTGGCATATGACACTGGCTAAAGGTAGGAGAAGCAAAAGTATTCACCAGAATACTAGAGTGTTTTTCTGAGTTCTGAGCACAGTATTTTGGTCCTACAATACTGTTTTAGGTGAAGCGTGAAATTTTAACTTTAAATAATCCCTAGTAATAGACTGCAAGGGAGTTTTTTTCCCTGGTGTTTCCACTATCTGGAGAAGTAGCTATTTTGTCATGCAATTATGTTCTGATACTTTTCAAATAAAAAACAAAGTTAACATCTTGCTAAAAGTTACTGTTAAAACAAACTGTATTTTATGTCTGGAATAGTACAGCAATAGTCTCCAAATTTGTATTGTTATGCTTCTTAAAAATGTTTGCATTTTCATAGATATAAATGCATATACACAATTTGTGGGTTTTGTAAAAATATTTTGTGTAGGTAGTCAAGTTCAAAAATATCTGGGAATTCCTAGAAAAAAACCAAAACCACATGGATAAAGAAGCCAAAGCTGTAACACAACTAGAAACCCCTGTTTTTGAACCATAATTCACATTTTTGCTCATTTTTATTCACTATTAAAATATTTAAACAGTCAGCTAGTTCTTCAGTCATCTACCAGAAAGCCTGAAGAATACAAGCTTTAACAGAGAGTACACCAGTAGAAGTCCTACTCAGATGATGAAACAGAAAATGGGACAGGTCACAGTTTATTATTGAAGTATAGTTGTTTTTTAAAAAAACACTTATCAAGAAAAAACACTCAATGATTCTAGGTGTCACAGTTCAGCACTAACAACTCAGTCTCAAACACTGCTAGCAGCATACTTAACACCACGTTAGCAGATCTGGTTTAGTACTGAAAAATAAATTTTATGTACTATTTTTTAAAATCCTGTGATTTCTTTCTAAGACACAGAAAACAGGGAAACCATGTAATTATTTCTAAAAGCAGAATATGTATCATGTACTCAAGGGAGAACAGATCTCATGTCACAGCCACTTGCACAGTTCAAAGACAAAAGAAGCACATAAAGCATTACCCTGTCTGAGGGTAAGAACAAGTAGTGCCTTAGCAGCTTTGCTCACGTGCATCTGTGGAGTTGTGATTCCAGATGCACTTTGAGTTAGGGAAATCTGATTGCTGTGGACAGCACAAGTAAGATCAGGGATGGTCAACAGGAAGATGCTTTTCTACCATCACACAAGACACAGCACCCAATAGTTCACATTATGGTACTCTGAACATGGTTGGATCAGTAATCTCCACTTTTTCTGGTGGCTTTGGTGTGTAGCTACACACAGTCTGACTTCTCATTTTAAGGACTGATTTAAAATCCAACAAATCAGTTTTAATCACTTTCCATTGTCATAAACCTCTTCAGAAACTCAAACCAAAACCAGACAACTCCTGTGATGATTTTTGACTCATGAAGGACAGAACAATGATGCACTTTTCCAGAGATACTCATTACAAAGGGCTCCCCTCAACCAGGACTTCACAGCAGAGTTTGTACCTTAGCTCTGTCTGACCAGCCGAAGGATTGCACAGTAACATCCAAACGTTTGACCAACAGTTTTCTTCGGACTTCGTATTCGTTGGCTATGGCTTGATTAATTGCTTCAATTTTTTCCTGAAACAAAAATTTGCAAACATAATCTATAGATTAAAGTGTTTCTACTTAATGAACGACGTGGATGCAAGAGAGCATGACACAGAGATACTATGCAGGGCTTAAGACTGCAATTATCTACCTTGTCAAATGGACTCACAGCCATGCTGTGCCTGCTGATGTTATTTTCCTAATGCTTCCATGCCTCATGTTCAGCCTTCTAACAGCACAAAAACTGCACACATTGCTGAGGCATTTCTCAACATCCACCAGGACGGAGAAGCAAAGGTGAGAACATACTACAGGCAAGAAGCTTAAGCCAAGGGCATACTTAACTCCTAAGAGACAGCACATCCGTGCCCTCTTAAAAAGTAGTAAGCTTAAGGACAAAGATAGAGCAAAGATAAAGGACTAGATGCACGTACAGTAAGAGGATCTTGATTAAAGCACAATCTGCCTACAGGCAGAACAGAGCGCCCTATAGGAAAAAGTCATCATGAGAAACCCCTGGTAGCAGAGAGTGGTTTAGTTAGAGCAGCAGGTGAGATATGCACCATTAGGGAAACAACCTATGTATTACAAGAGGCCTGGCTGGGGGGAGGGCAGCAGGGCCCACTTTCAGCCTCAACAATACAAGTACTGATGGAAGCAGACTGCTGGGAGAAGATGTGCTTCAGCCTTAAGCAAGAGAGACAAGAGAGACCTGAAGTCTTGCAGCAGCAGCCACAGCTTTGAGCTTGGTGCAGCAGCAGGGATTAACCCAGGCACCACGCTCCCAGTACAGCAGGTGACAAACCCCAGCTGGAGAAGATCATGGCTCCACAGCCAGTGTACAATGTGCCTCCCAGCTCCTGCCTGCACACTCACTGCCTCTTGAAGAGGCTATGAAGGAAGCAAACTACTCCAGATGAGAAAAAGAGGGGACATTATCAATAGACTCACAGTTTAGCTAAAAAGAAGGCCCAGAAGCAAACATGACACCATCTCAGCAGGATTAGGTCACACAGACAGTGCTGGCAAAGGGCAGGATAGGAAGGTTTAAGCTACTACACAAGCATGCTGGTCAGCACCACCACTGTAGATCTATCAGTTTGGAAAAGTTTAGCCTGGACCTAGAGAGTCATGTAAGACCTTATCAGCTGCTGTACATTTATTGCACCAACATATACACCATACTGCAAGAAATTATATTCTTCTCTTCAGAAAGACAAAAATCATTTTGCAACACAGAGAATCAACATCAATACTTGGTATACTTCAAAGAGGGAAATGGGCTCCAATACCTGCAACTACTCACCCAGTGAGCTGGCCCCAGTTGTTTCTTCAATAAAGGTTTTCCAACATGATTAGGTGGAACCTTTGCTAGAGTTTCCTTTAGCTGTTAGGAGATACATAAAAATATAAGCTTTGGCTAAAAAAAATTAGTTTTTCAAGATTCAAATTAAAGGAGAGGACTATCAGACAGTGAAAGGCATGACACAGCAACCTCCAATATCAAGTTATTTTCTCTGGAACAGAGGGCCAAGCACACCTCTTTTGGAAAGCAACTGTTTTTAGATTTTTGGTAGTCTCAGCTATAATTATTTAAAAATTAAGAGAAGGGACTACAGAACAGATCTACAGTTAAAACAAAGACACCATGAGATACTGCTGCTCTTGAAGCCAGAGGGATTATTGTACAAATCATCTCTTTAATCCAGAAAAAAACCCACATTTGTATCAAAAACCTTTTATTAAGACTATGTGAAACATAATACAATCCAAAGAACGATTCCTCTTCACAATCAAAAGGAGAAAAATGATTAATATGAAATTTTAAATCTAACTTGCATTTTAGGAGTTTGGGCACAAATTAGCTATCTCATCTCAAAATTTCCTAGGACTTCATGAGGGAAGAAATGGAGTAGCAGTGACAAAAACTTCCAAAGTAGTTTAGAAAAAAAACCTGCCAACCTGTTCATTCTAGCACGTGATCTAACACAGTGACCTGGTTTTCCAATGGTACTGAGCCAAATTTATTTAAGATTTTAAACCTAAGTGCTTTCAAATAGCAGAGGCACTTCATTCAAGCATCAGTTCCTTTTTTTAATGTGGTGGGTCATTAACAAAGAGAGTCAACTACATAAAGATCCTACTCCAAACTGTACTGTGTGAAGAAAAAGTTAGCTTGGTTTTCATACATTAAATCAGAATATTGCCATTCTAAGACTCACTTCTTAAAAACAAGAACACTGTGATGTATTTTCATTACAAAGTGAATAAGTTTTTCAGTTATTAGTCAGCTTTACTTTCTCATTCTCAAATACTGCTAACATGTGAAGTATTCAGACTGTAAACACTAGTTATATGCAATTTCTGCTAGAACTGTAGGTTAGAAATTCTTAATTGTATTTCATTATGCTGTAAGGACAGTTAAGGAGGAGGGAGGTTTATACACATCAGTGAGAGAACATTCATTTAACCTTACTAGACAATGTAAAAGAGAAGTGTGTTAGAAAAACATAACGGAATTCCCAGATTAAAAGGATTTTAATCTACTTAATATTCTGTATTTTTAGAGAGTCTCCTTCAACAGCAAAAACTTCCTAGCATTGTCCATTATTATGAATATTTTCTGCCTTTATATAAAAGAGAAGCACAGCATTTCTTATGTGTCTGCGCAGTGCCCATAATAATTCCAAAGCCAGAAAACAAACTGCTTGCATTCTACACCTTGGACTTCTGGTGGAAAACCATACTCCTCCTCTTCTTAAACAGGTCAACCCAAACTGGTATCTTGCATAGAAACAAAACACTATTTTCAGTTTCTTGGTTTTGTTAAAGTAAAATGCAACTAAAAGGTCTGTCAGACTCTGAAAGTGTTTTGGGGAGCTTTGTAATCACATATTATTCTGCACTGGAAGGGACCCATATCTGTTCTTTAAAGTAATCAAGGCTTGACTTCTGCTGTTCTGCTCTGCCCTATCTCACAAATTAAGTCACTAAATGTGACTTAAAAGCTTTCTGTCCCCGACCCTTGGTCTGTGCACTGAACAGTCCATTCCATTTAATTTCTCTGATTTATAAAAGTTACTCCAGAATAAATTTAATTTAAAAAAAAAAATCACAAAACCCTGGAGAACACAGACATGAAGGAATTATAAAACTAAATGGAATCACAAGAGTTGATTAAGTCTTAGGGAAAAGGTGCTAAGTTTTACTTTAGTTACACCACCTTTTTAACAAAAATACCTTTAAAACATCAGGTTCTCATACAAATTTCTTTAGGTGTATTTCTTGAAAAACATTTCTCTTTAACATTCTTCCTGAGGCCTAAGCTGAGCATTTTCTGTCTTCTGCAACAAGTGATGGCATTAAAACCTAGAGCAGTCACCCTGGAAGGTAATGACAGCAGTAGTCCCTGACCTCATGCCTTGGCCTGAAAAAAGCCTTTAAAATAACTTTTAAAATTCTGACTCTTTGCATATGCAGTAAAACACATTAACTCTCCTTCACATTTCAAAACTGGAGTTTCACAAAAGGCAAATCTCACCCACGTAGCAGAACTATTTTCCATCAAAACAATACCATAAATATTCCAATTTTTTTTCCTTTGCATCTTACCTTTTTTTCAATCCCGCTGAAGAACTGGAACATGGTTATGTTGGCGGGAGGCTTGGACATGCCTAAAGCAATGCAGATGCCTTTCAGCTCCTGAAAGACTTCACTGCCACCTCCTTCCTGGGCTTTTTTAGGAGGGGCGTTCACACACAGCATTCTGGCAGCTTCCAGCTCTGAGATGAGGTATGCTGGGGGAAGAAAAATTAGGTTTGACCATCAGATATAGCAGAGTTAAGTTGTTTTAGAGCCAGTGAAAACTCAAGTGCTTACAACCACCAACAAATGTGCAAATGGATTGTTTTAGACAGAGTGAGGGACAGAAATTTTGTATCTACAGAACACTCAAATTTACAATTACCAAGTTCAGTGCTAGAAACACAGCAAACAGAGGACAGGTTTAGTACAACCAATTAAAGCCTGGAAAAATCCCTGATTCCAGCAGGTACTAATCCCAGAGTTCAACAGAGCACAACTCTTTTCCTTCAGGTTTTGCCCAGCAAAGATGGGAAATTAAGAATATGGAAACAAGTAGGATGAGGGACTGGGATGTGCATTTTAGGGTAGACAAGCAAACCTCTCTTGAGGCTCTAGAAAACAAGAAAAAAAAAGGAGTAGAGTGAAGTGACCATTAGATGAATCTCCTCTATTTCCCCACACGAAATGCAGAGTGGAAAAATAATCCCTCTTAGAAGTGCTGTTGAGAATTCATGTTCACAATAACTTCAGAAAGGAAGGCTGTAACTGATGAAAAAGAAGTTAGAATGACTTTTCTTCAATATCAGAACTGTAAGAGCCTACCATTACATTGTAACTAATTTATCAAACCAAAAGAGAAAAATCAAAATCACAATTTCTGAACACGGTATATGCCCAGAATTTCAGCATCAGGTGTCACTTACAGTGATATAAATTTACAATGATATGAACAGCCTTTGTTTGCAAGTGTCAAAACATTAAGGTTTGAATTTTATAAAACACACAGGTTTAACAATACTTTTCTCATTAATCATAGTGAGTGACCATAGCAATAACATACTTAAGCACTTCTAAAAATAAGGAAAATTGATCCTGCAGACACACTCGTGAGCAGGGAAGTAAACCCAGGGCTATACAAAAGAAGCTTATTATTTATAAAACTGGGACAGATAAAAAGATTAAGAAAAGAACACAGCATTTTAATGATCTCTAGAATGTCTTCTGCTAAAGATACAGAATAGCTTACGAATCAAAAAGTTCTTAGAATATGTAAAGCAGTGAAGCATCCTTTGTAAGTTCTTTCAGCAACATTTTATACAGGTTTTTCTTACATTGAACATTCAACTATTTAGACTCTTTCCAGGCCTACTGAAACTAGCAGGAGAATTTTGTTTCAAAAATTTAGAGATCACATTTAACCTCCTCTGACCACGACAGAAATTTTTAAGCCTATCACTAAGACAAATGTTCTCCAGAGTGCGATTCTTTTTTGCACACCTCTTCCAAACCAGCCTGAAACTCTTGTACCTTTTGTTTTTGCAGATGCCAGTACCTAAGGTATTCTAGTGATGCTGCACATTAAGACAACCAATCCTAACTACTTGGGTTTGTCTGGTGCTTTCCTCTCCCAGCAATACTGCAACATCTCCCAAGTGACATAAACTGTGCTGCATTTCATTAAAATGTAAAAGACCCTGGCATTTCATTAACAGAGGGTTATCCTCTTTCTCCTGAAAAAAACCTAATTTTATGGCTCACATACAACAGGATACTGAACAAGTTCACTTAACACAGCTAAAGAAAGCTGTGCAATTATGGTGGTACACAAAAAAGGAGTTTGGCACTACTGCAATGTCACATTTGACAGTAAACACAGTATTCCTGCCAGATGGGATACCAGAGCTCAGCTCCTGAGCACGGCCTTATATTACCAAAACGTACATCCCAAAGGACCTCTGGGATAAACTGTGTGTCACAGACAAGCCAAATTTATTGAATGGCTTGGCTTACAGAAAACAAGCTGAAGGGGAGACTGCTTGAGCTGCAAACTATTTTAAATGCAACAACCTCACTTCATCTGACATTCTTTAACGCACTATAAAAAACATTCAGATTAAGTCTAATCATCTTTCTCCTACAGTTGAAATACAGCAACCTACTCTGTAATGAATTTCTTGTATCTCAGATGACGGCAGAACTAAATTTCTATTTTGAAAAGTTAAAGGATCAGCAGCAACTGAGGAAGCAAACAAAACATTAATTCATCTTGAATTTAAAATTAGATTAAAATTAGTACTACAAATTCTAACTCCAAAGCTTGTATTTTTTTATTATAATGTGAATCAATATCACACACCTCTCACAAATTCAAGTACTATTTCTTCTCCTCTAACATTTCATAAGCAGAAAAAAACCCAATTTAGCTATTGAGATCTTATGGGTTGAAAAGGAAAGACATCACCATCTCTAATGTCAATTTCCTTTCAATCAGTATAAAGCAACAGTGAAGCTATGTACTAAGGATGATGATCAAAACAAAGAACTGGGACTTGGGATAAAATATTCTCTCTTCCTAACAATTCCAACTGCTGTGAGTGTAGGAAAATGCAAGTTATGTTGCACCTTGCAAGACATCACACTGGGAGCCTCTAAATTATGATGCAGCTGATGTTAGTGGTCATTTTTACAACCATGCTACGTAGAGTTCAGTGGCTAAATTCTGGCAGAAATCTTCAAATAATTCCCTCTTTTTCTGTGCCTTTTGAGAGGTAATAGGACAGGCTTTTTGCTCGTGCATGTGAAACAAAGTTAACACTCAGAATATTTCCATGACATACTGGGTACATATTGACTGGTAAACCCAGAAGTACAATATTCTGACACTGTAAATTACAGAAAAAATAATGCATATTTTTAGGTAACTACATTGTAGTAAACAAACCAGCATCTCATTAAGAGTAAGAAACAATACTATGAATCCTGCAGAAAACCACATTTGCTTGCAAGCACCCTTTTAACTTACTAAGCAGCAAGAGACAGTTCTTTTGATTGTGAAGGCGTTTTGTCACATCTCCTGATGTTAATGACACATATGGACAGTTCATTTCAGACAGCAACCCACTCATTTCAAGCTGAAATTCTTCTGCTTCATTTGGACCTTAGAAAGAAAAGAATAATAATTCATTCACTGCTGATATACATGGGGCTATGATTAGAATGAAGTCAGCTATTTAAAAAAATAAATCTTTTGCTCAAGTTGCTAGTTAATATTAAGACCTGTTTATAATGGAGGCCAAGTGCATTTCTTGGGTTTGTCCAGGACACAGCACATCCTATTTGGAATCATGATATGCTTCATTAATATAAAATTATGTTTCACTGACAGCTTTTCCAAGCTACAACAGACAGGCACCAGCAACTTCTACCACGAAAGGGGACATCAAAAACATCATAAATTTTACAGACATTATTTTAAATATCAATTATCTCTTCCCACTACAAATGTATCAGATAGTTATGACAAAGTAATGAATAATAAATATGGCTTATGAGTCTTCCTTTTTTTCCTATTATTTCTCCCCATAAGCTCACATTTGTCAACTGATTTTATTTCATATCAACATATCCTTTAAAAATAATTAAGTCATGTAAACCGAACCTTTTGACTGATTTCTATCAAAATTACTGAAACTAATCAGAATTTGTTAGCTAAAAAAAAAAAAAGTCATGAGAAGTAACATTTTTTTAATCTTTTGGAAAGGGACTTCAACCCCAAATGTCTGCTATTTCCAAACTCAAGACATACAAAATGAAGGTAGGACCTGATGGCACTCCAGCTAACATGTTTCTATCACTGTGTTTAAAGAATCTGAAACAGGTGTTGGAAGACTTCTGGACTGTATTTTTACATAACATAGAATAGGAACCTTATGCTACTAGAATGGTAGTATATTTCACATTCTTTCTCTGTAACAATACATTATCTCACCCATGTAATAATGTATTATTACATTAGATAATGCATTGTTACAGAGAAAGAATGTGAAATACATTTAAAGAAGAATGAATGGACATGTCAGACAGAGAGAAAGGGAAGTAACAGATGCTGAGGTAAAAGGCAGCAACCTTTGGCCACTGAGTAAATACAAAGCTAAGCTCATAAAGGCATTATGAGTTACTATATCAGATATTCAGGTTATCATGCCAATTTAACAATTTAATCTGTAGAATGTCATGACAAGAAAACAGCTTTTTCTTTGAAAGCTTTGGAAAGGTTTGCTTCCTCCACAAAACGAAAACCAATCATTTTCAAGCTCCTTCTCAGAGGGTTTCATGAAGAGGGAAAGCTTGAGAGCAAACACAGAGTTAAGGGAACTAGCAGCAAAAAGAAAATACAGTCACTGTAGTCATGAGAATGTTACCTTGAACAGTAGTACTACTGACATCAAAATAACAAACAGAACCATGGAAATAAAAGTATTCTCATGATCTAACAAAAAAAAACCCCACTTGCATGAATGGTTTCCTAAACACATCTAAGAACTTTAAAAAGAAATATGGTTGAAAAATTAAAAGAAAAAGCTGTTTTCAGAATAAAGACTGTTTGATCGCCACTATTACTTCAACCTCTACTGGCTGTTTGTTGGGCAAACTTGAGGTGGAAAATATCCCAAATCTGGCAGTGTGCAGACACCATTCCCTGGTACAACAGATACCAACAGCCCTAATCTCTGTGGCATGCAAGAACACACATTAGGTGCACGTCTGTGCTGGAGTTGTGACTACTTACTGTTGGTTGCCTGCACGTTCTCCTCTAGTTTACAGAACAGCCGTAACTCAGACACCAGCCAAGCACAGAGCTTGGTGAATTCAGGGGAGCTGGCTCCATGAGAGACTGCCTGAGCCAGCGCTCCGTCCTCTAACAATGGACCTTTGTAACTGAGAAGTGAAACAAAAGCACAGTTTGTCAATGTCTGCTGTGACCAATGTCCTTTGATAGATTTATTTTATGTTGTGTACATATTGACAGCTACAACCACAACACATCTGCAGTGCTGATCTCCTGGAGTGGTGACTCCTGGACTGGACTGCAGCAAGAACCACATTGAAAACACCAGAGTAAACTCAGAATTTGTGTGCACATTAACTTACCATCAAAGAGACTGTGTCACAAACTATCACCATCGAAGGTTTCCTCCCAGAGAATGTTGCCATGTACAGTGGCAACTTCTCTGCCTCCACCTCCTGAAGATGTTACTGACAATAGACCTATCTAGGGCAACTGCAGTCTCAAAGAATCCTTCCTGAGCTCTACATACTGCTTTACAGTATGTTGGGTAATTACTGCTGAACAAGTGCATCTTTTCTGTCATTTCCTATCATGTATGAAAGGGTTGCCTTACAAAACAAAGCCTTTGATAGAAATATTACAGAAGTGATCTGCATAACAATATCCTCTCTTGAGAAACCAACCTCCCTAAATATACAGAAGAAGAAATAATGGAATTGGTTCTTTGCATAAGCAAAATAAGCCAAAAATCAGACCCAGAGTCTGCATGAGAAAGCAGGTGTTTACAGCTCAGATCTTAGAAAACACAATTTTGAGGGCATCTGTGTACTGATAATCGCTCAGGGGGAGAAGGAAGAATAGGGAGAAGGCTGCCTTATTAACCAGGTAGAAGCCCAAGTCAGAGTCTACCTGAGTATTTTAGAAAAAAAATGTACAATATTATTTTCATCTACTGTCCTGAAAAGAGAAAGACATCCAAGAGTGCTCATAACCAAGTGAAACCTCTCTTGGAAACGTCTGGGTAAAGTCACCCACTACGTCACAACAATCCAATGAGTCCAGACAACTCTTGGCAAACCTCAGGAACAACAAAAAAAAAACATCTCAAACTGAAATGTACTTCTCCTCACTCTGCTCCTGTGCTTAATACCACACACAAGGGATTTGGCCTTCACTGTCGTGGCCTGTTACTTCAGCCAAGTAAAATGAAGAAGCCACACTCAAAAATAACTTTTACCTCACAGAGCAGCTTGATTTGTGACACGGTTAATCTACTGGCAGCTGGTGGGAAGCTGTAATCTCACGTCTTACAACCTACTGCAGGACCACAACAGGCTGGATGCCTCAAGAGGCTGATTAGAGCAAGTTTCAGTCCCATCCTACAGATGTTTCAGGCCTACAGGTGTAAGTTTGGGAACATCTGGGACTCAGAACAGAAGCATCCAGTTACAGATCAGGGTAGAAAGGAAGAAATGGAAAGCCTTTTGCTTTGGCAGGATTGGGATTTAAGTCCCTGCTCAGACCTTCTAGAGGCACCTTTTCTAGAATTTCTCTGTTTAACAGAGGTAACATCTTGAGTGTGTTATTTCTTATAACTATGACTTCAGCTACACATCAGTCTGGCCAACAATCCAACTTGCAGATCCCTAACTGCAAGCAGCTCTTTCCTTCCATTTCTGCCAATGGCACATGTTCCAGGGCTACGCTGTCCTTTGGTAACATTGTGCTGTCCCAACTTTTGCTTTTTCAGTAGTTCCACAAACTGATTTACAAGGCAAGAGGCCACCATCTGAACACCTTGAGCACAGTTACAAAAAGAAGCAGCTCTCTAACATGTAATGCTGTAAGAAAAAACTCAAGTGATATATTAGAAATACCTTCAGAATCTGATGAGAAAAAGTAAGTTGAACCATGAAGACCACAGAGCTACTGCCAAAGCATAAAGGCTCAGGCACCCCAGTCTTTCCAGACACCAAGAATCAGAAGTCCCTTGGACACTTGCAGTAGTTTTCCCAGTTGTTACCAGTATTGCTGAGGTCTCACATCTTTCATCCTCCAAATTTTCTTTTTTTTCACTGTTGTCAATTTTGCTTCATATAACTAATTTGTTCATCTACTTTCACTGTTTGCTTTATTTATTTATGTCAAAAATCAACAACACTGTCTGTCTACAACTCCACAAATCAGGAGTACAAATCACAGCTCCTTCAAGCCACTAGTATCCCTTTAAACATGACAGAAAAAAGAAGCCAATCACAGTATTTTCATTGTGGCAGAGCTGCCTTTTCACATTTCAGTCAGAGAAATACCTGCCAAAACAGAAGCCTATTTGTCAAGCTTTGCAACTATCATCACTAATTTAGCCTGGAAATACAATCTTTGTTGGAGCATAATGACTCTAGCCACAAAGTGATTTATGGGAATGGGGCCAATGTGAGTAAATACAGCTGTTTGCATAGAACCAGCAGCAGAAGGGAAATTGTAGCTGCCTGTCCTCCCAACTCACAACAGCTTACAGACATGGGAGCTTACAGAAGAAGGACATGTTCTCCATGCTCTCCCTTTCATACTCATGCAACCTTTACTGACTTTAACAAAGTAACAGATTCAAACAGCAAGTTTCCTGTGCTATATTACACTTTAAAAATATAATCAGGAAAAACACTTGCTAATTTGAAATTCTTTTTCCTTCCCCCTCCCACTAAATAGGAAGCCTGAGAGTTTTGTTCTTATCTGATGTATCTCTTTATCCACCCTTAGCTAGGGCCGCTGTGCAGAGGAGCAATGACCAGATGGCATCCAAGAACCAAGGAGATCAGCTCGCAGGGAGAAGTGACACGCTCGCCAAGGCTGCGCAGCTACAAACCTGCCCGTTTGGCTCGGGACATCGTCACCAGCCCCGCTCTGATGAAGACGGACCGCTCCAGGCGCTGCCCCGAGCCGCGGCCCCTCCGGAGCGGCAGCGGCCCCGCCTGTGCGGGGCGGACAGCGGCGCCGTGTCCCCTGCCGGGGCCGCCCTCCGCTCCTCACCCGCGGACACCTACCCCAGGTCCTCCAGCGACTCCAGCACATCGTTCTCCAGCAGCTCGAACTCCATCCTGCGGCGGGGCACGAGGGGAGGACCTGCGCGACAGCGGCACTCAGCACCACCGGCACTCACGCTCCCACCGCCCGCCATTCCCCCTTCTCCGCCCCATCCCGGCCTCGTGGGGGAGATCAACTCTCACCCCGCGCCGTGCGGTGAGGGAGAGCCCCCGGCGGCGCAGTGCCTGTCCCCGCGCTGCCCATGCCCGCCCTGCTCCCCGCGCCGCCCGGCCGGCCCCACGCACCGCGCTCGCAGCTGCGCCGCCGACTGCCGGGTTGGCATCTCAGGGCGGGGAGCGCGGAGCCGCAGGCCCCCGGCCTCACTCTTCACCCGGCTTCTCTAGGGCCGCCCGCCCCGCTGCCTGACCGGCCCCGCCTCCATCCCCGGCAGTCTCCGCCTATCCGCCGAGCGGAGCACCGTTGCTAAACCGGGACACGGGTGCGAGGCCGGACAAAGCGCCGTTTTTGTGGGAGAGCAGCCCGGGACCAGCCAAAAATATCACTTTTGTCTTCAGGCGCCAGCACGGGCAGACCCGGAAGAAGGACTCCTCCCTCCCCGCCGCGCAGCCCGCGCAGGAATGTGCTGCGGCGAGCGGCGTCGCGGCAACGGGCGTGGGAAGGGGGGAGGACGGGGCGGCGGAAGGGTCAAACCGCGCCAGAGAGCGAGAGTGCGTCCCCACCCTGCAGGACCCCGTGCCACGGCCGGGACCACAAATCCCGGTATGCCTTGCGAGGGTTAGGGTTTCTGCGGGGGCGCCCGGCGCCGAATAACATTAATAAACTTAATAAATCGAAACCATTTCAGTTCAATTGCTAAAAGAATCCGCAGGTCTCGTTTCTCCCTCTGCTCCGTGGCCCGGCGGCGCGGCTGCCCCGGTCGGGACGTGGCATTTAGAGATGCTGAAAGCAGCGCTGGGCGGGCTGAGCCTGCCCGACTCTGCGCTGGCCGGGAAACTCCGCGAGGCGACGCTCTGGCAGCTTTTTAAAAAAAATTATTTTAAATTCGGGGCGATGGGGGGCAGGGGAGTGGCGTTAACAGCGTTCACTTTTTGTAGTTGCTCGGCTGCCAGCATGTTCAGAGGGAAAGCCGTGCACGTGGGTACAGATCCATCCTTAGGAAAGAAAGCTCAGTTATGGGGCCAAAGGGGATAATCCTGCTCGCTCTCTGCAGCTCTGTCAGGCAGCACTGCCCGGCTGCCCGGGGCGCGGCAGTCTCACAGAAAGCACGTCAGTGCTGGAGAGGAGACATGGATACGAGGATATATTGGGATGGCTACGCCATGCTAGGGAAAGCCAAAATCACCGGTGCCAAAAATTATCCCAGTCTGTCACCGGCAGCGAGCTGATGCTGCAGGAGGGGAGTCCTGTACTCCATGAAACTGCCCTTGGCAGGCAGAAAGAAAAAAAGCTGCAGTCAAAATATGAAGGATCTTGTAGCCTCAAGATAGGTAGGAGGATAAAAACAATACCTTGAATGGCTAGAAAGAAGAAATACTTCACTAGCAGACAGCTCAGTCACCAGTTCCACTACTACTGACATGCCAATATACACATTTAGGGGAAAATTACCTCCTAAAGACGAAAATCTTGATGTCTAAGGAATAATACAGGCACTCTGCTCTGTGTATTTGCTTCTAGCTGTATAGTGGTTCATACAATATAGCCACAGCCTGCTTCAATTTTTTTAAAAAGAGGTAAAGGCTTCTGGCAAGCTGCCTTATCACTGCTGGGCTGTGAGAATTATCTTTTTCTTTTAGTCCATCCATTTTTAATTCCAAACATCTCAGGTGTTTTGCTTGGGAGCCTTGCCTGGGTAGATAGTCTAAACTGGATATCTGGGAGGTTGGATTTTCCTCACAAATTAAACACTGCTGCTGAAAGCTTGTGACCTTTTGCTTGTTTGGTTGACTTGGGGGGTTCTGCTTGGTTTTTGTTTTGTTGTTTTGCTTTTGGGTTTTTTTTTTTATTTTTATGTAATGGTTGATTTCACCTTGCTTGCACAGGTGGAAGTGTAAAAAGCTGGGTAGTACATCTGCAGTCTGATCCTGCTCAGTTGCTGCTGCTGTTTGTGTCATAATGCTTAGCCCTTATTTCTGAACCTTCTTTACTTCTTGCCCTAAATATAGGGTTTAATAGCATTCACAGGAGCGAGCAGTACATGAAACAACCCATTTTATCACATGGACACTGTTCCTGTGTCCACTCCTGAATCTGCCCATGTTGAGAAGCGAGGATTTTGTGCTAATTTCAGGAGGACATTTGCTGTCATCTGCATTTACTGCTCAGATAAACATCAGCACTCAGCTGATGACATCTGCCTTCTGAAACAAATAAATGTATTTCTCTCTTGGGTTCAGTTGTGCCAATACTGCAGGGTAGGGGCAATTTGGAAGGCATCTTCTCCAGTCTGTATCACTCAGTTCCATAACTGCTTTAATGTCCTTTCTGTGCTGTGAGAACCAGCAGTTTCTTGAAAAACATAAGGATCTTGTGGCTGGGGAGAACAGTTGGAGGTGTGATGCTAACCTGGAGCAGGCAGCTACAATTTTCTCCTGGGACAGGGATGAGAGCTTTGCTTTGTCACTGTGTCTTCTCAGTCATGATTATTTTTCCTACCAACACAGGGTTTTTCACTATGAAAATTTGGCATGGGAGGTGTGAATGGCCACTGTGCAGCATCCTGCCCCCCCAGAAGAAATTAATTTTGACACTGGACAGTTTTTGTTTTGAGTACAAGTGCTTTTGGAACAAAATAATATTGTCCTGAGCGGTTTGCTGTTGCACAATGAGATCCAGAGCTCTGCAGATGGGTTACTTCTGAGAACAGCAGCCACTTGGGCTTTTGGCTCAGGGAAAGGCTGTAACTGGGGTAGATTTCCCTGGGCTACACAAGGTTCTTCAGATTTGTCAACCTGCAGAACTGAGCTCAACTCTCCTTGGGTTTGTTCTCTCTCTGGGGTAAGTTTGTTATGGCTACTTCCCTCCCTGCCCTCACTCACAGAGAGCTGTAGGACTGGGAGTCCCACGTGTCCCTCAGGCAGCCTGACTGCCATGTCCTGGCTGGAGCCATACGTGACTCCCTACACTGTGTCACCACTGGAAAAGCCATGTAGTACTGATTTCTCCTATGGGAAGAGAAGCAAACCAGCCCAGGCTGCTGCTGTCCTCTTCATGGGACGCCTGTAAACCCCTGCTGGCCCCTTTAGCCCTGCAGGGGTGGCAAGGTGTGAGGTGGATACTGGGCAGGTGCTCCTAGGCTGTTACATACAGGTTAAGGAAGTTGGCAGCCCATGCATGGCCTGAGGCTCTGCAGCCCAAATATATTTATTCTGAGAGATGTGAGGTGCTCCACTGCTTAGATGTCAGTTGTCATTAAACAAAGACAATTGGTTTTTGCCTTCTGTGATGGATTGGTTTTGGTGTTTGAGATGCTGTGAGCTCTGACTGAAGATAAACAACTTCCTCCTGTGCATATTCTCTCACAGCTGATAAAGTAAGGCTGTAGGCCCTCCTTCAGCTTTGCACTAAAAGAACCTGTCACCAGTGTGGAAGAGGCTTGTTGAACTTTCCCAGGTCACTGAAGACACACCCTGATGGTTTAAACCTCACTTCCATAGGAAAGCTAGCCAAAGACAACAACTTCAAGGCAGATTTTATTCCATTACAGACAAATTATTTTCACAGGGTTTACACCACCCCACCTCAGGTCTTGCCTGTTGGTTCTGTGGTTGTCAAAAATCCCATGACAGAGGCACAAAATATGAAATCTGTACTTGCAGAACAGCATGAAACACACATGGGTGTTACAAGGTGCAGAATGGTAAAGTGCTGCTAAGCACTTTTCTATCAAAATCGATTTTTTTACTAATTTCTCCGAGGATGCTGCACTTTCTTCAGTGTCTGGATGCAACAGAATCCAGCCAGTGTGCTGCAGTTAAAACCCCACTGTCTGCCAGACATAGAGCTGGATTTGCCAGGTATCAAGGAATGTCAGTTCTGGCTGAGAGCATGCTCTGGTTAGCCAAATGGCCTGTTGGTAGTACTAAATGAAACCAGACACCACTTAAGATCAAGAACAGGACAATGACAAATGACATTTCCCCTAGTATTCACCCAGCTTCTGACTATTTTCAGCTCTCTGGACTTTCTTCAGTCCTTACTGCTGTGCCATCAGGTTCTGCCTGAGAGGATTAGAGACAAGAGGGAACCAGGGCCAGCTGACAGGGGGACAGCCCAAGGCCTATTATTGAGCAGATCCAGAGCCTGTGGGTGCCAGCAAATTGAGTGGGGCAGTGAGCCTTGAGGTCTTCCCATGATCAGGTATCTGCAGGAGGGAACAAGGATCCAGGGCTGGCTACTGGATGAAGGAGCATCTATCCTGTTACTGAGGAGGCCAATGGTGTATGTCTTCTCTGTGTTCCACTGCAGAGCTTCATTCCAGAGAGGGAAAAAGGGTTATGGTATTGGCCCTGTTTCCATTTGTTTTCTGGTTTTATATGTGTTTATCTGTGTGGCTGGCCATGTGCACACACAGAGATGTGTTTGTGTGCTTACTGGGAGCACACACACAGCCTTGATGCTGCCTGGACCTGGCGAGGCAAAGATGCAGGAAGCTTCACTTCTGTTGGGCTACCGGGTTTATCAACTCCAACTAACACCTCTACTGCAGGCAGCAGGTAATTTCTGCTAAAGAACATGGTTAAAATGCAGCCTTTGTGGGGCAAGTAATTTTTTCTCTAGCTGTACAGACCATGTTCCTGAATATTTTCTGGAGCAGCTGGATCTGTGCTGTGATGCTTTGATTATGATTGAAGTACAGGCCATCCCTTCTAGGCAGACTGTTTGAATCCACCCCTGGATTGCACCTCTGTTAATGACCAAATGATGTCAGTGCTATGGTAGTTAGTTTACCAGTCAGCCTCTGCAGCAGCAATTAAGAAAGAAGAAAGAGATAGTGGATCTATAACACAACAAGCTAAGAGTTGACAATTCAATACCTAAGATTATACTGATGGGTATGACTGACTGCGTGAAGCTTGCATGGCAGAAATAAGAATTTCTAAAATGTTCTTTCCTGAGCAGCAGCAACAAACTGGTTTGTGGGTTTTTATCATACATAAAGCAGGATGAGCCTATCTACACACTGTAAAGTGATCCCTCACACATTATTTTTGAGAATAAGCAACAGCTATGATAAATCTTTGGGAAAAAAAGGAATAAGCACAGACTGTATTTTTATTCTTTTACATTCCTGGCAGCTGGTGTCAGGACATTTTTGTTGGTGAAACACAGCATCACTTCCCTTGAGATAAAAACTTGTGACAAGAGTTAACAAGGCACTTCTGTGAACACATGACAAAGAAGCTTGCATGAATAATTTAACAGGGTAGCTGAGTTTAAAAATAGCTGCAGGATTCCAAATTAAGTATAGAGACAGAAGCTTTAAAAAGCTTCTTTCCCTACTTTAAGCAGCTCAATACAGAAGGGCCAGTAAAGGCCCTATGAATCAAGAAGCTTCAGAATCCAGCATCCTCTCCTGCCACTATTAATGCCTCATAGTAGCCTGCACCTTTTAAATCCTCTTTAGAGAGTAATTTTTTAATAAACAACACTCAGGAATCAGTATAATTTCATAAAAGTTTAATGTTTCTTTTAAAAATAACACTATTTAATCAAGAGAAAGGAATCCACACATACAGAGTCTTCTTGGATGCTGGCAAAAGAGCTTAAATTAGAGACATACCCATGACCAGCAGGTTTAACCAGAAAGAATACAGAGAAAGTCTCACCGATTAGTCACATTAATAATAATGAAAAGAATGTGCCCTCATACCAAGGAGAGGAGCAAAAGATACCATTCCAGTCATGCAAATCTGCACTCACCTTCTCAGAACAGGTTTCCGGAAGTCTGCCAATTCCAGATAACATTTTCTTAGCTCCTGTGGAAAGTAATCAAGAGCAGCAAAGACAAAGACTTGTTACAGCAAACTACGTTCATCCTAAAATCCCACTTGCTGGAGCATCTGGTGGGTTTGACTGTTACAATCCCAAATCTTAGGCCCTTCTAATTGTTTCCCTCCCCTCTGCATCAAAACCTTTCAATAGCTAAACAGCTAGTCTGGAAGGAATTTGTCCAGCTGTTAGACTGGAATGTTAATGGACAATGACTCAAACAAGCAGTGGTGCTTTGTTGACAATGTGCAGGGTCACAGCCAAGTGCAGAGGGGGCTACAGCCGGGGTTTGAGCCAGATAAGGGAGAAGGCTGGCAAAAAGACCCTTAGTAAGTGGGTTAGCTGGGGAGGCATCTGGCCATTCACACACAGGCCTGAAGATGTTCATCCCTCCCAATAGGGCAGAACCGGCTAAACTACACTATCATGAGAGGTAGCTGTCATGTCTTATAAGGTGTCACAAACCACTAAAACTCCCAAAGTGCCCTCAAACTAATTTCTGAGCCTTTCACCTATCCTTTCTCTCTTTCTCCTTTTCTTTCTACATCTTCTTACATGTTATTTTTACACTTCTGCACTGTTATGTTTCTACAGATAATAATCAAACCGGCTACATACTTCCTATCCTTTGCAACCAAATTGTTCTGAAATAAACCTGGCATATACATACATATAAACACTGGCATATATATACACATAAACACTGGTCATTTGGTGTCATTTAACTCTAACCCACCCCAAAGGATGTATTATTAACAAGAACATCAGCTACCCCACCTTCAAGGATGGGTGTAACAGAAGTGCAATACAAAATGGAAAGAGCTGTCAATGAACACTGTGAATGTAGACAGTTCACTAGGAGAAGGGATTTGTAAGAAGGAGGATAACTAAAAGCCATGTATTTGATGCTTTAGGCTAGGATGCTAATCATATAAAGCATAAGGTTTTGTCTTACAAACCTGAAATAAACCTTCAACCTGTAAGCCTTTCTTGCATTCTGAAGCACAAATTCAACTCTTGATAGTAAACACACATCATTTACTATCTTGGATGATCTCTCTTCTGTAGACATTGTAGCAGCTTGAGGCAGGTTGTCCATGCCTGTATGTTGTATCAACTGCCAGACAGATCAAATGTGAATGATGAAGGACTACAGCAGTGCAAATGTGGGATTTTTTTCACCCAGCCCAAGACACATCCATTGCATGACTTCATTGCACTGAATACATAAAATAGAAGTGTGAATTACTTTTGTAATCCTAGCTTGGACATGACATACACTGATTTTGAACCATTCTCTCATCTTGGTAAAGCAGTATAATGTGTGAAACTAACTAGCAGAGGATGTGAAATTTAAACAGTACCTGGAAAACACCATATTAAATGGGTTTAATTGCATTAAGCCTATGGTTCTTAAGAGAAAATGCAGTGACTGATATTCCTTTGCTAATAGAATTTTTTCCCCACTAATCAAGCATGTCTAAATACCCATCTTGCAGGTGCCTAGCTACAAGACTCCACTCATCTAATTATTGGCATTTACATTTAATTCCTGTTTTTTTCATCTCTGACAGGATATGAATACAGCTTAATGTGAGATCTGATATGAAGACCATCCCTATCATTTCTTTACCAGATAGCTATTACAGGGCTTTTCATCCATCACAGCTACTGTGGCTCCTAAAGTGTTATTTTGTTTCTACATTCATCTAAAGTTTGTAAGCAAATGGAACAGGGTGGTAACACAAATCACTTGTAGTATCTCAGTGTTGCTTAGGCTCTGGCTGAAACTCCCCCACAAAAGCAGCTTCTTGAAGAAAAACTGTATTTGATTAAGAATTGAAAACGTTACCTCTACTGTCTGTAAAATGAAGATTCTTCAGTCAGGCTGGCTGGGAAAGGGAATACTGTTTGCCTTGAAGCAGATCTGATGCAGGTTTTATTTCCTGCAGGTGTTCAACTGTTCTCCACCACCTGCCCAAGCAATTCTAATGGCTCTGCTCTCTGCATCCCCAGTTGATGGACAGCTTCCTGGGAATTGTAACAGCAGCTTGACTCATTTTACCAGAGCCTAGAACTGCTAACAGATGGTAATCAGCCTTCTCATCACAAGCAAGACAACAGCACAAGAAGAGGTGGAGGTGGGATCAGAAAACAAAACCAGAAACTAATTCTAACTGTGGAGCCTTGGATTTCTGCTCTAAGGCAGAAAATAACAGTCTGCAGCTGCGTTATTTTGCTTAAGTTGGCTACAAACATGAATACATCCATATTGTCTGAAAACAGCTGACAGAAAGGATAGTCTAGCAACCACAACTTGCATCTCTTCTTCTTCATGCCAGACAGAAGCAGAGGAGTCAAGTAAAATAAATTTTATGGCTGCTTTATACTCCCACACTGCTGGCACATAGGCTGTTTGCACACAACCGTGCAGCAGGCACAAAAGGACTGAATTCTGTCTCAGAGAATGATTTTGCTCCCTTCAACCTTTTGTAATGTTCTGAGAGAATAATAAAACAACACAGTATTACATCAGGTGCCACATGAAAACCTGCCTCAGATGATTTCTCTTGCCCTCTGCACTAAAGAAATTGTTTTGTCATGCTTTGGGATGCACTGGTTTGGTGGATGGTTGCGGGTTTTTAAAAAAAAACTTCTGCTATCATCACTTACTTTCATAGGTATGTCTAAAAACTGTTTGGGGTTTACCAGGAGAAATAGTAATTGACCTTTGCCCACATTTCCTACTGTTTCCATGAGAAAATTCAAGTTCTTTGTGAAGCTTCTCTTAGATAAGAATTAGGCATGTCATTTCCACCCTTGGCAAAAATTATGGAATCATAAAACCCCAAAGACTAGAAAAGACTTCTAAGATCACTGAGTCCAACTGTTAACCCAGCAGCATTGTGTTCACCACTGACCCATGTCCTCAAGTGCCACATCCACACATCTTTTGAATACTTCTAGGGACGCTGATTCTAGAAAATCTGTGCCAAATGGCAGAGACCTTATATCTTAATCTACTACTTGTACTTTTTACCACTAGGGCACAAATGCATTTGGAAAAAATTTACTAGCAGAATTATGGTTGCTACATTTCTTCCCTGCTCACACGCTATTTAAAATTCTAAAACAAACAGTCCCCCCAAAAGCCTATCTACTGTTTAGTTAAAACAAACTTAGTCAAAGACAAGATTCCAGCAAGCTAGAAGCAAGGCTTACCTACCCAACAGACTCCCCCAGTAAAAATTACTGTGTTTTGCCTAAAACAGTTGAAGGTTTCTTCTCCTTTCCAAATGTACATTCAAAGACACTGTAAGAAATATTAAAAACCCACCTGGGCTTAAAACAGATTGATAGGATGACTGCAGCATTTCTATGTCTCTTCTCCCACTGCTCCTTAATCAAGCTTGGTTTTGCAACAAACTTCATCCAGGAGAAAGGATGTGCCAGCCTCCATCCTGACAAACTAAAGGTTACAGTATCAAATGAAGACTTAAGAGTTAATCCATTGTTCTTTGAATTTACTAGGTATTTGTGCCTGGTTTGAAGTAAAGAGAGAAGCATTCTAACTATACTTGTTTCCTTCCTATCAGAAATTTTCTGAAAACCAGGAAAAAGGTAACTTCTTATGCTTTATGCAGTTTTTAGAGAACTAGTCAGGAAGGAGAGGTAATGTATTGCACCATTCAAACAGAGAAGTAAATCCTCATTAACTCACCCCTCCTCCTGAGGATCTGGAAGAGTCCAAGGCCAGCCTAGAAATTAGGCTTCCCAGTCAGTGCACTATGCTACAGCTCTGCCAGCACAGGGAACGAGTACAGTGGATAAATCATTTACTCTGGAAACCACAGGAAAAAAAAAAAAAAGGGAAAAAAAAAGAAAAAGAAAAAAAATTACATAAATAAAAACACATGCCATTTCATGGAATTACAGTGTTAATGCCTCTTGTCTGCCAATCTGCCTAGATGTCATCACCTACACCACCCAATATGTTCTTGTCCATTCCAGAGGTTCAAGGATTACTGTTTACTCCTTCCTCAAAAGAGATCAAGTTAATCTTTCTCCCAGGAGCAAAAAGCCCTACCTCCTCTCAGGGATAGATTAAAGAGCATGAAGAGAAGCAGTATTTAACTTAGACCACAGGAAAGTTCAGATTCTGGAAAGCTTTAGACATATATGGGGTAACAACTCCCAGTTTCTCCTTTGCAAAGTTCTTGCTTGCCCTTGGTGCTAGCTCCTCTCCATTCATGGCCAGCCAGGTTCAGCACTGACCACGACCACTACTTGCAGAAGCAACTGTAGAACACAGAACAAGGGTAATGGAATTATATTGTCCTTTTCCCAAAAATAAAGTTAATTTTTTAATTAAGTTCCACATAGATAACACAGCATTGAATAAGATTGTCTGAAGAAGACTGTCCAGATTATTCTGTTTGCCACTGTATGCACTGAGACATTCATGAAAACCAATCTGCAAAAGGAAACTAACCAGAAAGCATGCATGTGTTCCAAAGCAGCATCATCTAAAGTGCAGAACTCTAGAAAAATTCAGCCTTCCATTTAATATTTCCCTTCCCTGCACTTATATCTCTCAATACAAGGCAGGTAAGAAAATAAATTCCCCTGTTCCTCTGGAGATCTACAAGAGACCAGGCACTTTACTGAAAAAACTGGAAAGAAAATGTGGGGAAAAAATTATCTGTCAAATGTAAACAAACAAACTCAGGTATATAATAAAAAAATACAGAAGAAAACCAAGAAGCAACTACAAAGGACTTCTTTATAAACCAGGATTTAAGCAATCTCTACTCATTGCCCAACTCTGTCTTAAACTATCAAAGCATGTCAAACCTCGCTTTCTTTGGTTTTGACAGTAAATCAGCTATCTGATGAAAGTAAGGGCAACAACACTAACAAAGATTTCTTATATTCAATGCAGTAACTCCTTAACATCATAAAACCAGCTCAAGGAGACTTTCTCAAAACTCTCTTCCCTTCGTAATTACCTTTTTACTGTTTTTACTTAATTACCTCTTTACTGTTGACTTGACCATTTATACTAGATTTCCAAATTCAGCTTAGACAGTTCTTACATTTCTTGCATGAAAACCACCATAAAACTGAGAAACATTTCATACCTTCCTCACACAGTCATGGAAAACGAAGACAAACGGTGGTTTTGCCTTTTCCAGAGGTCCATGTGCAGGTAGTGATTACAGAAATTCAAGTTCTGCTGGGATCCCTCCCTGACGCCCCACCTCTGGTTTTACACAGGGTTCAGGACTTCAAACAAACTTCCACTGATGATGTTGACAGTAGTTCTTCCATTAACTTCCCAGCTGGGAATAAACTGGTTTTTATTGAGCAGGCTAACCATTGATTATCTTCATCCTCTACAGTTTCTCAATTTTATCAGCTACTACAGGAGTCAGAAACTAATTGAAATAAAACACTAAGCACTTTTACTGAGTTAAGGGGAAAAAAAATAAAAACAAGAAGAAAGTCTTGTTGACCTTCATATGTTTATTTTTTTAAACAATTTACAAATAGAAATGTTATATTTATCCAAGGAAACACACTTAATACTTTAGTCTTTAACAAGCTATACAAATGAGAACCATCACACTCAATAGCTCAGGGACCGTTCAGGGTAGGCATGCATGTGTCTGTATCACATGAAGCGAGTCCAATTCCTGACACCAGGGTTCTGATCTTCTACCTCTTCAGAGCTGGTCAGCTGCTAAATGATTTAACACAAATAGTTACTGGATCACAATAAAATGAAAGAAAGCCCATTTCAAATCACCTAAGTGACCTCAATATGTCTGGTCCAGGTGTCAGGCCACAGAGCCTTACCGATTAGTTTTCTTCTCCAAAAGCCAGTCAGGACAGATTTTCTCCCCTTGCTTAGTGATGTGGCATCCATACATGTGCTTATACAATACAGTGAAAACACCTCAAGTACAGATGTAATACAACAGTAATTACAAATCACAGAGACAGATAAACAGACAAACAAAATCAACTCTAAACACATTCTTGCATTTCAAACAACAAAAGTAAACAAACCCATGCATTACAGTTCAAAGAAATCTTCAGTTTTAGTTCTTCTGCAAGTCTCCATTTCCTCAGTTCTAAACTGCTGCTCTTGAGCTTGTCTCAGCAGCTGGGCTACTCACGGTGCTACTGACACAAACTGGGTGAGCTGGAAAACACCCAGGAATGGTCAAAGAATAAAAGCCCCCAAAATAAAGAAGACACACACATTATAAATGAGATTCCATTTTAATAGCAGAGTGTAGAAAAGAAATTGGCAAAAAAATTCACATGAAAAAACATTTTACACAGTTAATTATGTACAGAATAAAGTATTTGACTGCCTTCTGATGATTTACGTTTCACTTTAGTCAAGTCCTACCACAGAATGCAAAATACACCCAAAACTCCCAGCTGCAACAAAATGGAAAAACAAAAAAAACCATATACATAATCCCAGCTCTGACTCCTCAAATATTGAGACTGGCTGGATTTACTTCAACCCACTGGGCTTTTTGCTATGCTTTTAGCAATTCCTGAATTCATTGTAGCTTCCAAACTACTGTCAGGAGCTTCTGTTTGCTCAGTCTTCTTGCTCTGGATGGTGCACATTCCCTTGCCTCCTGAGCCACCCACCTTCCCATGTGTTTCTTTGAGCCCAGGCAATAAAGTTTCCACACACTCAGAAGCCTGACTTTCTGTGCTGCCTCTGTCACAACTCAGTGACGGCATTTCAACAGAGTCACCTTTGCTCTCCTTCACTTGCACAAGTATCTCAGACGTGGGAGAAATGCCCTGCATTTCTGGAACTGGCATGACAACTTCTGTAGTGTCACTATTTGAGGTCTGTGAGTCAGGCTGCAGCAGAGGTTTCTGAGAAATCCGTGTGCAAATTTTATCTTCACAACTACCAGAAGTCAATGCAGCGAAATCAGTAATCTCTCTTTCATTCACTGTTCTTTCAATGCCCAGTTTTTTAAGTTTACTGGACTCCAGCCTAACAGATGCAACAGTTTCTAGTTTTGTGACTTCTGAATTTTCCGTTAGAAGTCCTGCTGAAAGGATGCTGAAACATTCATGTTTTACCTTATTGTCTCCCAAATTGAAATCAGTGCTTTTCAACTCAAGCTCTGCTTTTTGGGAGGGAGTCTTCATGTGTTTCACATCCTCTGATGGTCTCTTGAAAAGAAAATTATCTAATCTTGCATCAGACCCAGTGTGTCCTAATGACTTTTTTTCATTTTCAGCTACTAATTCTAGACTGGATCTGATTTCAACAACGTTGGAGCAGGTATTGACTAACTGTTCAACTCCCTGCTTCTGGGTTTGGTTATCTAACACTGTATGGCCTGAAGGTTTAGGCTGAACTTTTTCTTGAGCTTCTAATAGGGTACTTCTAGTTTCTGTCTGTCTCTCTATCAATTCTGAAGTATTAATTTCATTAGAACCAGATTTTATTTCTGGATTTGGAGTATTTGATAGATCCCAACCACTTTCAGAACAAGAATGAGTTGTGACAATCCGTTCTTTTCCATTACTAGTTCTGGAAGTGCCCCAGAGCAAATCTGGATTATCGGTTTCTGAGTGAGTTCTACAGTTATCATTTAACTTTTCCTCTACCAAATGGGAATTTCCCAAACTTTGAATTTCATTCTGTGTCTCAGTTAACAAAGTCTTTGGGTGTTGGCTATGCTTAGGCCTTACTGCTTTTATTTCCCAGTCTTTCTTCAAGGTACCAGGAACATTTGTGTTTGTAACTGGAGTTTTATTTCCATCTTCCTGTCCAACCTTCCCTTGGACCTCAGTTTTCTGTAGATCACAGAATTCCAGACTGCCTGCCTGCTCTCCACCTCCTGTATCAACAAGTCCAATTTCTGCAGGCATCTGGATACCAGAAACAGAGGGTTTTTCTGGTAATTCTGTGACTGCCGTTTCTGATAGGTGAGGCTGAAGTGATTTCTTGTTCATTTCAGCCTGATTTTCAACAGGAACCAAACTCCCTGCCACTTGATTATTACACTGCGAGGAATCCACATTCTCAGAATCCTCTTTCAATGAGGATGAGCCACTGTTTGTTCTGTGATTTGCAGGTAAGTCTGCAGGTTTTGTTATGTGAGGGTTTTCTCCATTTGGAAGTGCAGAACTTGCAAGCTTACTGTCAGCTGAACCCTTTCCACCACTACTGTAGAAAATATCATACAGATCCTTAGCATTGGCTGTGGCCAAGCAAGAATTCCGTTTCTCTATCTTTTTTGCTTGTTCACTGAAAGCAGTTGAAGGTGGTGGTGGTCTCACAGGCATTGCCAACATTGTCTGTTCACTTTCAGAAACACCTGGAGCTACTTCATCTGCAGGGATGAGAGCTGCTGGCTGGACTGCTGGTGGAGGACCGGGTGGAGGTGGTCTATCTGCACTCTGAGAGGACTCATTTTTCTCTGCTGCTTTCAAGTCCTCCTCTGAGCCTTTCAAAATGACTTCTTCTCCCCCAAAAGCTTTTGATATGATATCTGGAGGCAGTAGAAGATCTGCATTTGTTTCTTTTACCACTGGCAGTGGTTTGGTGGTAGTTCCAGAGGATTTTATGGATAAAAAGGTGTTCAAAGGTGGTGGTTTACTAACTGTTGCAGTATTAGACTTCCTGAAAATCATGGTGGGGACTGGTAGATTGGGGAGAACTTTTGTTGGTGTCGGTGTGGAAACAACTGGTATCCATGGGCTAGTGTGTGGAATAACAGTTTTCCCAGACAGCTTGATTTCAATGGGCTTGATATGGGATTTCACAGACTGACACTTGATTTCCTCTTTGTTTCCTTCTGTATTCTCTTCCTTTGGAATAGCTCCTGGGGTTTTATCCTCTCTCTCTGTCTTTTTCCAGCTGAATTTCCCAAAGGAGGTCTGGCTTGGTGATTCCTTTTTAGATTCCTCTTTCTTTTCTTCTTTCTTCTCCTCTGTTTTCTCTTCCTTCTTTAGCTTTACCGTGATACCCATTTTTCGCCCAGAAGAATCTGTTTTGCCTTGAGTTTCATTATTCCCTTCTCCAGACTCTGGGGGGCTCTTTACTTCCTCCTTCTTTATTATTTTTGCGTTTTTCTCATCCTTCTCTTCCTTCTGTTTCTCAACCAGTTTCCGTTTCAGCTCGTTTTGCCGCCTGCGCTCTGTTTCCAGAACCACAGCCAATCCAGCTTGACGGTCTAGATTTCTCCGCTCTTCATAAAGTGGGTTTTCATCTATGTATTTCTGTGGAAATAAACAGCAACATTTTAGCCACCGTTTCTGTGAAAAATAAATTAAAAAATGCAGCTCTGACAACTTTGACTTGTTCAGTAAGCGCCATCTCCACACTAAGAGAACAGGGAACTTTTTCCTACCAAGAAACTGAGGTACTACACACTGCTTGCAGCAGCGCTGTCACTTTACAATAGACAGTTTCAGCTTCATGCAGATAAAATATCTCTATATACTGATGTAGTGGGAAGTTCTGCTTATTTAGTTCTGTAGAATGTAGTGAAGATAACCAAATACATATACTCCAAGGAGTTAAATGTCATTCTTCAGGAAAGGAAGACAGAACAAGCGCAAGCTAATGTAGGGAATATCTCCTTCCTAGTACACCAGTTACCAACCTTGTATTTCTCATTGTGGGGATGACTTTTCACATGCTGCTCTGCTGAGATTTGATCTCCAAAAAATTCCTGACAGAGCTGGCAATAATATCCAGTGATGGGAATCAGAAACTCAGAGCCTGAAAAGGCCAAAGAAAATTATCAGAGAAACAAAACTTAATAAATGCCAAGCTCTTAACAAAGTTGGTCGAAAAACAACAGCAAAACCTCCAGTAATGTTCTTTTAGAACAGTTAATGCTGCTCTCCTTACAGTTACATTGTAGGAACTACCACTACCAGGAACAAACATGTAAAGTGAAGAAGTTTATTACTATGGTTCAAATTTAAGTGCTCTCCATTGTATTAAGGTAGTCGAGTATTCAAGTAGGTTAGCATTTCCTAGAGTCTTGATCTATTTTCTATCCTTCTGGTATAGTCTGCTCAAATACTAAGCACCTGGTTTATAAACAGAACACAAATATTTTTGTTGAAGTTCAGCAAGGTTGCATCCTTGTGCCTACAGAACCTACTACAGTTCTCTAAGACACTGCAGATTCTTCTTTAGTTGGCACTACTAGAAATACATAACAGATTAATAAAATGAGTTGATCACTGGCAGGCCTTTTAGACATCCATATTTTAAATCCTATAATTATTTTCAACTCAATTACAGCTCCTTTCATATGTCTGTCTCAGATTCTCTGTATCTGCACTCACAAGTACTCATCGGTCAATTTTCAGGGAGACCTCTGCTAAAAATGTACTGAATGGAAAAGTCTACTACAAGACTGTGTGGAATACTGTGCAAGATCTACCCAAACACTGCCAACTCGTGTGGTCATGCTCTGAATTCTAATATGTGGCCAAAAATTACTTCAGAACTACACTGAAAGACAACTGGTATTCAAAATAAAAAACTAATCTCTAAAAAGAAGAGAAGAAGTCACATTTTTCCTACACTCTTGCTTCATGACCTTCTCCACAAGAACAGCGAAGAAACTAAATAATTTGCCTTTTTCCTACTAATACAGTAACTATATGTGCTCTGTACCAAAGTAAAGTTTTAAAAATTCCTTTCTCTGAGCAACTGGAACCTGCTGGAGGGCAAAGAGGGATGACAGCCGAGTTAATAAAAATTAACATACCTTTGGCAGGAACCGTTATCTTATCAATGCGTTTTATGGAGTCTTGTTTGGTCTCACTCTGGGTCTTCGAAGCCCAAGGTCTGTTGTAAGGATCCAGGGTCTATTTGCACAGTGACAGAGGTATATAGGCTCATATATTACACTAGCAAGGCAAGAACACTTGTCTTTTTCCTTTTTAATATCCTTTTAGAACATTGAACATTAAAATCAACGTGCAAATATTTACAAGAACTAATTTTCCTCTCTTTTCCCTCCCATTTTACAATTTACAATGACAAAATAACCTGTGAAAAGTGTAAAATGTAAATGACAGCAAAGAACAGGTAAACATGTGAAATACAAGTGGCAAACCCCAGCAAAGTGAACACAGGCCCCATTTACAATATTTGGAATACACCAGTAGCTGTACAACTGCTCAAGTCCAATATTAGGGGAAAAGAATTTGATAAGCTACTTCTTGGGTTCGTTATTATTTCAGGTTCTCTGGTAAAATGTAGTTCTGTGATGTGTTTTTGTGTTAATATTCATAGCAATATGAAATGCACTTAGTGAAGGAAGCCTGCAACATACCTGTCTGTGTTTCTTATTATGCATGTGTGTGAAAAAGTCAAACATGGTCCCGCAGATGGTATTGCAGTCTTTGCACCAGTGGTTCCCTGCATCATAATATTCATAAATATTGGCCAACTGGAAAGGATGTTTGGAGGACTGTGAAGAGGATTCTGCTGGCTTCGGGCTTCTACCTCTCGATTTTTCATTAGTAGTTTTTGATTCCTAAATTGAACAGAAGGAAACACTTCTCTAAGACAAGGCAGGACAGACAAAATGCTCTAGAACTCAGAACCTGCCTCCAGCAGAAGCCATACACACCAAAAAAAAAAAAAAATACATCACCTGCTTTTCAGCGCCCAGGTTAACTCCACCGTTTCAGAGAGCTGGTATTGCCGACTAAGATGCTGCGTGGCTGCAGTGAAGAGTTTCCAATAAGGGTCCCAGATGTAATGGCTGGATGGTTGTAGGTAATCAAGGAACCAAATGAACAAATTCCCTGTGGCATGCACCCTTCCCACTTTATTGGTTTCACACAACAGTTCCAATTTACCACACTAGCCAAACAGTGCCCAGAAGACCGCAAATGGTTCCCCTAGAGGCATTCAGAAGTTACTGTGAAAGTAGCTTGGATGAAAGCAGAATGGAAAAGGAGGCAAAAATCAGTAGACTAAAAGTATTTAACTCCATTAGTTTTATCAGATTATTTGAGTATTCCTGAATTCTCCAGAAAACTTGTTGCTTAGTAACAAAAGAAAGATGGTGTTTTGTTAATTACCTAAGCATATAAGGGAAGGATCTTGTGATTTAAACATATGATGTTTGCACTTACATTGATCTGTACAGAAAGACGCCATATAGTGATATACAGACATTTCAGGACTCTAGCCAAAATTAAACTACCACTTGCAGCAAAACAAGCATTATCTGAAATATACCATGAATGAGCCCTGGTAATTTAGCTTATAATAGTACTAGATGTATTTTGAGTTTTGAGTTACATTTCCAATGGCATAAAGTCCATCACATTATCATGTTGCATGGCAGTCTGGAAAGAATGGCATGTTAACTTAACAGACTTGAGTTGGTTGCACGATTTCCAAGTTATTCACAACCAGTACTGAATAAATTTATTTAAGCAGATTCAAAATTGTCAAATAACATCTGCCTCACTTGAAATTCCTTAACACCAATCCCCCACAACATGTATTATAAACCAAAGAATGAAGAGACAGCCAGGCCACTATGCACCCCACAGATATCCATATCCCAATATAATCTAGTTCTTGGTAGCAGAATAAGAAGTGACCCAATAAATATTTGCATGTATTCTGTCAGCAAGAACATAGCAAACATTCTCTTGAACAACGAGATCAACTTACGATCTGCAGGAGGTGCATGGAAGATGTTCAAAATGTCACACAAGCATCAATGTTTATGTTATTTCTAGACATACACCTATAAAAATACTATCTCAATCATTGTCTTTAAGAAGACAATGCTTCTCAGATAGACAGGCAACAGCCCACTCTTAACTCCAGTTTGTGCATTACCTCAGCTCAAAGATGCCTTTGTAATTTGCTACTATTTAGAGCCCAGACAGGGGATCTGTCTTTTTAGCACAGTAACACTGACTTCACCTCTGCACTGACTGTGTAACTACAACACACAGACACAGGGTCAGCAGCAAGGGACCACAAGGTACCTTGCAAATAAGCGAAAGGCAAAGGCTTTTGCCCTCAAGTTGGCAGAGTCAACCAATCTCAGTGTTGAAAGGCCTGCACCATCTTTCTTTTCATGAAAAAAAAAATTAACAATCAGAACTACAACATGAATTTTAGAGGCTGAAGGCCGTGTCATATGTGCCTACATATGAAAATATTAAATGTTCCTGCCCAGAACTCACAATTTTCCATGTTAAAATAGGAACTATGAAAAAGAGATCACATCATTATGGGTTTGGACGACAGACAATGCAAATTAAAATAATGAGAAATATATTCACACATGCCATATCTCAAGAAAACAGTATAACTTAATGCAATGTAGGAGTTAACAGACATTTTTGCCTACTTTAGTTTTATGAAGTGGTGACTGAAGCAAATGGTTTGTTAAAATAAGTGGACAGTAAACTTCAGAGATGTTTCAAGAAACAACAACAATAAAAAAAGCGCAAGTCTTTAAATTAAAGGTACCTAATGAGTTTTCAGACCACAATAAGGCATAAGGAAAATTTTACAGGATAAACAGATTTGAGTGACTTCGTAGGAAATACAGAATCACAATATGGGTGAGGTTGGAAGGGACCGCAGTGAGTCATCTGGTCCAACCTCTGTGCTCAAGCAGGATCATCCCAGAGCACATGGCACAGGATTGTGTACAGATGGTTCAGGAATATCTCCAGTGAGGAAGACTCCACAGCCTCTCTGGGCAATCTGTTCCAGTGCTCAGTCACCCACACAGTAAAAAAGTTCTTCCTCACATTCAGCTGAACTTCCTGTGCATCACTTTCTGCCCATTGCCTCTTGTCCTCTTGCTCAGCACCACTGAGAAGAACCTGGCTCCACGCTCTTGACATCCTCCCTTCAGATAAACTGATGAGGTGCCCTCTCAGTTCTTCCTTATACCCCTTACCCTACTAACACTTTCCCCTCTGCAAAAAATATATATGCTAAGATCTACACAAAATTCTAAGATCTAACATTAGCTATTTCTGTTACATATTTGAATAAACATCTGAAAAGCAGGATAATTGATTTTCTGCATACAAGCATAACCTTTCAGATGGTAGTATCCATCCTACTTTCAAAGTAAAACTATCTTCTGGAATGCAATAAGCCTGTTCTGGTACTCCCAGCACAAAGTAGTACAGACCACGTCAGAGAGACCATACTGACACATACTGACATTTCTTAAGAGAGAACACATACATAAAAAACATGTTACGCTGACCATCATCTTGAAGTCTTGTGATTTGTTACTATCATTACCCAGTGAGAAGACCAACATGCTCCCAACTTTCAGAGAGCTTTGCTGCTATAAACACTCCTGCCTGAAAGGCCATGACAGAAATCTTGTAGAGAAAAAAAAGTCTGTCCTCCTGGTATGGTACTGAAACCAAATAGCTACACGTGATCATGATACTGTTCAATCCAACCAACACCTCACCAAAACCAAGATAAAAAACAGTAAGTGGTGCTGAACTGCACAAAACCTAAGGAACATTATATACACTGATACATTGACTCTCACCTCCATGCACCATCAAAGCCAGTGTATGAGATGTGGTAACAAATGGCATCAAATCATCCTCTAGTAAATGTCTGCAACCAGTTGTCTCCCCAGTGCCCTCTTCTCATAGTGGGAAAATCATTAGCACACAAACTGTAAGACTTTACCTTGTTGGAGGATGATGTTTTCTCTGCACCTTTTGCATTTTCTGACTTGCTGCTCTTCTCCGAGGAATCCTTCGTTTCCACAGATGGTTTCCGGGGCTTCTCAAATATGTTAATCCCCAGGATTTGTGCTACTTTATCAAGCTCAGACTGCTTCTTGTCGGCCGCATCAGCTTCTTTATGCAGCTCTGCAATCTCCTTCATAATATTCTCCTGTAGTCTGTTCACCTCAACCAACAAGGGGTCTTTGTGTCCGTCCTTCTCACGACGTTTTTTCCTCAACATCTCTCCTGAGCCAATCAAGGAACCAGAAGAGTCAGAAATGCAAAAGGAAAACCGATTTTAGATCTCTACAATAACCCCAAAAACAAGTAAAATACTAATATAAAATATTGTGGCTAAATCTTCACTATAAAGTTGTAAAGATGGAACTGACTCTCAGGTGCAGCATCACTAAATCTGCATGATGTGCCTCTATAAGGACTACCATAACACACACAACAAGAGAGGCACCATAATCCTCCAGAGTATCAATTTAATAATCACTATTCCCCTGTGTGACCAAACAAGCAAAAGGTAAAGTGCATATTCTAACCTGTAAGTATAATTTTCCAAAGGTGAGGGAATTAAGTATTAAAGACACAAAAAATTAGCTCTCTTGAGAGAGGACTCTTCTATCCCCAGATAAGATTCATGAAATATTGAAAGGCACAATAACATCTTCAGTTACTATTTCTCACTTCTAAAGAAGCACTAAAATGCATAAATTACAATTCCTTTAGCTATCAAACCAAGAAAGATGCAAGAGCAACTGTTTGTTCAAATTTTGATGCAATTGATCTTAGTATAGTAACTAGGTCACTGCTTTCTCAAGAGTTGTGCATTACCAGGAGTATGAAAACACATGATGGACTATTATTATTTTGGTCATCCTTCTCCTGTTAGATACCAGGACTTGTGACACATCCCAATGGGGGAGAAAAAAGAAGCAAGGGCTGTGGGGTGGGTAATGCACTTTACCTTGCTGTTTACGTAGCCTGTCCAATTCAGTCTTGAGATAGTAAAGCTTCTTCTGCCGTGCTTCTCGATCATTCTTCAGTTTTTCTCTCTCTTCTATCACCTAAATAAATTGGAAGGTGTCTGGATTTTCTTCTCTTCCCAACACAAGTTAAACAGTCTTGCAAGAATGACAGGAAGACCTCAGCTTTCCAGACACAGAACACTGCTTGCTATTCCCAAAATATTTTTGAGTAAGTATTTTCACACAATAAATACACCTCTCCCTCTGTATCTGAAGGTCTTGTGTGGTCATGCTTCAACCCAGTTTGTAGGCAATTTTTTTTTCTTTTGGGCAATGTATTCCTCTAAACTGCTCTGTTTGTTCCCCCACTTCCCAAGGCCCTTAGGCTCAGCTGACTATCTTCTACAGGGCTAATCAAGATCAATGCCAAATGGCTGTTCAAAACTCATGCAGTATCTCTACAGCTAGCATATTCCATCAGCCTTCACAGCCCTTCACCTTGCCTCCCTGCTTTGACTCTGGCCCATTTTAGCTATTAGTTAGGTTTTGCTTCAATCTGACATGAAACATCAGGATGAAATTTGTTTCTAGTTCAGTAAGGGAAACTGTGGCATAAGGAATTCACAAATCCTTTTTTCATTGGTTTTCATTGATTCTCATAGAAGGAAATAAAGCAATATGCTGAAATGAAACCTGGAAAGTTCTTTCAGTTTCTTTTCCAGCTTCATTTTTCAAGAGACAAATCCCAACTTTTTTATCTTCACAAGGCTCTTAAAACTTACTACAGACTCCTCCCTTAACAAACAAGTGATCTTGACTTCCCTAGACAATCACTTCGACTATAGCAATGTCAATGTCGCAGGATCCCCGAATCCTTTCCTGAAGTAGTTCTACACAGTTAAGCTACATCATAAACACTGTAAGGAAATTTTTATTATTATTTTGGTTTTGTATGCTATTTTTTTTTTATCATCAAAGTACCATTCTCTCCTTCTGAGTTTTCTGCAGCATGGGGGCATCAAGTGGAGTATGCAAATTTTTATACTCCAAGCCATCCCAGCAAAAATCCAGTGCCAATCCCAGACTAAACTCAAGTCAAAGATTTCTGTAGTCCACACAAAACCTTAGAAGTTCTACCAAGATGCACAGATGAGCTACCAGGGTATGTCAGGGAAGGAGAAAACCACACATCTTTAGCCAAGATAGCTCTTCCAAAAGTACTGAATTTCATTAGAACAAAATTTCAGCTGTGTCAGCTGAAGAAATTATTATTCCTGCAAGCAGTGGAAGCTCACTTACTTGCTGATGTAGCACTTCATACAAGTGAAGAAAAGGCTCTTATAATAAAAGATTGTATTGCAGCCTCAATAGCTAAAGGGGATTTGAAAGAAAAAGGGATACAGGTATTTTACCAAGGTCTGTAGTCACAGGAAAAGTGGCAACAGTTTCAAAGTAAAAGAGGGTAGATTTAAACTAGATATAAAGGAAGTATTTTTTTTACAAGGAGGATGGTGAGGCATGGAAACAGGTTGCCCATAGAGACTGTGGACTCTCCAGCCCTGAAGTGTTCAAGGCCAGGTTGGATGGGGCTCTAGAGGAAGGTGCCCCTGTCTATGGCAGTGGGGTTGCAACTAGATGATTTTTAATTGTCCCCTCGTACCCAAATAATTCTGTGCCCTTACTTAACAACAAAGAGCAAGTGGACACCAGTCTGAAAACTCCAACAACTTTTGGGAATCTTTCAGTTGACAGTTGTGTAACTAGAGTTTCCTATTTTAAAATACATTCTTCCCCACTACTCTCTAATTATTGTACAAACCAAGATAATTAGAAGATGAAAACATTAACAGGTATGACCTGAACTGGTGTCAGGGCCTCCAAGTACAGTTTCCCCTAAATTCTCCTAATTTTGTGATTTTTGTAAGAGAATTAATATAAATGTAGAAGGAAGACTGTATGTAATGGTGAATGATGATATCCTCTAGTATGTATTTAAGAATGTCTAATACAGGTACAACCATGGTATTTTGTATAATGTAGCATGTTCAGATGGAGCCTCCTGTGTTTCAGTTTGTGCCTCTTGCCTCTTGTTCTGTCATTGGACATCACTAAAAAAAGGCCATTTTATTTTCTTTACACTGTCCCCTCAGATTTTTACATATCTCCAGATATCTTCAGGTATTTCAATATCTAAATCTCAGCAGAATAAAGCCAAACTGTGGCCACCATGTGTTTTCTCTGTAAGATTTTGTTGGTCCAAAGAAATTCAACTTTTTTTTGCTTTCATCTGTTCTGCCATAGGTGATGGCATACAACTTCTGGAGGTTTAAAATGCACTTCTTACAAGTGTCACAGGTAATTACAGACAAACGCTTAGAAATCTTTAACAGAAGTAAACTAGGTCAAACTATTTTTAAACTGGAGTGACTCAGGAAAAAAAAGAAAAGGTGCACCCGAAGAGAAAAAGCTTCCACCCCACCAATCATGCAATCCAACATAATGTGAAGTATCAGAACACCTAACATACCTTCTGCTTTTGAGCTGCCCGATTTTTTTCATCCGATATCCTTTCTGTGGTGTTTTTGAGAGGGTGTGACGACAGACGAAGGGGTGTTTTGGAATGAGAAGGGGTGGTAGGGACTTGAACAAGCACAGAGCCATCTCTTTTTACATCTGGGACATCCTTTCCCAGAGAGACTGTCTCAATCACCCGGAGATTGGGACGTGTGGGGTTTGCTGACATGGCCATAGTAAGAAGACCATGAGCTTCTGGTAGCGTAGGATTAGGCTGCTGGGCAGGGGGGTAGATGGGCCAGCCGGGGGCTGCATATGCCATATAGTGCCCATATGCATCATACCCTGGAGGAGCCATTGTGGGAGGGGGATAGTTTTGGGGCATTTGAGCAGCAGTGTAGTGGGAATAGCTGGGAATTTGGTATTGGGAAACAGAAGTAGGTGTAGGTGGCAAACTAGGAGGAGTCGGTGGAATTGAAGGAATGAGAGAGACAGAAGGAGAGGCTGTTCCGGTGCATGTGGAGGTATCTCCTGTCCCACTGGCTTGTTGTTAGTATAGTCTGATTTCTGAAGAGAGGCTGCATCTTTAGACTGCTGGAAAGAGCCCGGAGGTGATGCTGAGCGCTGCTGGCCTGACTCAGGAGAACGAGTGTCACTGCGGCTGCGGCGCAGCTCCCACGCGTCCAGCCTGCGCGCGTCCGAAGAGCGACGATCAGGAGAACGGGACGCCAGCTTTTTGCCATGGAGGCGCTCCTGGGTGCGAACAGCCAGCTTGCTAATTTCAGCAACACCAATGTCAAGTCCAATGGTTTTGAGTAAGTCGTGGATCTTTGCATACTCTGCATTCGGCTCTTCTATAGGATCCATCTTGACAGCTGGAGCAGGAGAAGGAGGTGGGCTCATTTTCTGTATTATTATCTCATTGCCACAACTCACTGGGGGCTTCTCTATGGGGAGAGATTCCATTTTGGTCTCTTCATCCTCATCGCCATAAAGAAATTTCTCTTCATCCTCAATGTCAGGAAAGCTACGCCTCCTCTTCTCCTGAGCACTGACAGAATCAGCCATCATGCCCAGAATTCGGGAGAAACCACTGCCATCCTGACTGGCCCTCTCATGAGGCAGCAGGAAGTCAGTATGGCGATCAGTGGGTTCGGACTTGGGTTCTGCTTTTTCCTTGTGACTTAAGAAGCTTCCAAACTTCTCTTCAAATGTCAAAGTGTCTTTGGGAGGCCCAGAGAGTGGATTCCACTCATACAAACCTTCACACAACTCCTTGTTTGAAGACTCCACAAGAGAGCCTTTGTTAAACCGTTTGAGAAAGTTTTCCACTTCAGAGGCAAAAGGAGCTATGTTGTTGCTCTGGGGCAAAGAAGACTGACTAGAAAGAAGAGGAGGATCCTTGCTGGGGGCTGGACTGCTTGAAAAGCCCTCGGGCTGAAAGAGAGAAGATACTATTTACTTCTAAGGCACTATGTACCTCAAAGAACAAAGGAACATGCTCCTCCCTCCTTGAGTTCACAGCTGAATAAAAGTGTTAGAACAGACAATATACAGTTGAAAGAGAACACAGAAGATTACAAACCAAGCTGCCTGATGATTCTGGAATGCCACGTCCAACAATGAGTATAAGCACTCATATATATGATCATATATATGATCTCAGAGAACACGCAAAATCACAATTATATTTCACAAATTTTTTGCAAGCATAAGAACTGAAATTTTTAAATTGAAACCCTGTCACATAACTTTGGATATGCTTTGAGTTTAGTCATAGCCACATAGGATTTCAATACTTTAATTCAGGTAAAAACTACTGCATTGGGGTTATTCTCAGTCACTTCTTTAGATATTCATAATTAATGCCATATTAAATAGCATTTCCAGTAATAGGTATGGAACGGGATCCTCAGTATCGAGCACTTCTGAGATAAATATGTCGCTGTCAAACCAACACTGATCCAACAGGCAAATCAAAGTGATGTGTTAAAACACAAAAATTCAGTTTATCACAGTAGTCATAGCCACTTATCTGTCTATTGCTATGATTTTGAGACTCAATTGGTATATGTTTGGTACAAATTAAATAGGGCTGATGCCAGCATATAGTCCAAAGAAAAAAAAAATGAGGAAATTTAAAAGTTGTTTTTAGACAGAGGTACTGAGGATGCATTAGGCACTTCTCCAGGTCTATAAAGAAACAAGAAAGAGACATTGCAACAGGGGATATCAATCAATATCCTGACTGCCTGTGGTACTATGAGAGTCAGCTTTTCTATGAAAGCTGGCCCAGATCTCTGCATCCTGGGCTGAATTTCCACAAAGATATTTTATTCTTTCTCAGATTATATATATACATAGGTATATATAGGTGTATATATATACATATACATATATATACATATACATATACATATATATATATATATATATATGTATATATGTATATATATGTATATATATATATATATATATATATGATTCCTGATTAAATGCCAGAACCATTTAAAGTTTCTAATGCACTTTGAACTTATACAGCCCTGCAGAAAGATATCTCTTCTCTTAAGGACAGGGAAACTAAGACTTGGCTTTTTTTATTTTGGAAATCAAACGAACATTCTGCATCATGAAGTAACTGTTTTGGAAAGTAGAAGCACATAGACAGACACGCAGAGACCAAACCTGAACAGCAGACTCTACTTCCATATCTACTCGCTTCTTCAAAATGGATTTTTTGGGCATGGGTGGGATTTCCTCAGGCCTGTATGTATACCGAGGCTCAGAAGTCTGTAATGTGCTAGTCAAGCCAGGGATCGTGTAGCCACTGCCTGAAACATCATGATTCAAGTTTCTACTGCGTTCTTCTTCCTCCCTTTTCCTCCTTGCACGGTCCAGCTCTCGGAATTCTTCATTCAGGTATGATGGGCTCAGGCTTCTGCTACGGCTGCGGCTTCGTCTGCGGTAGTTCCGCGTTCCTGATGAGAAACCCTGATGCTCCCCACTCACGCCATGCACCTTCTCATCCTTTTCATACCGTGGACGCTTTAGTTCTCGTCCCCTCTCCTCTGCCCTCAGTGGGTAGGGGGATCTCCTCAGCTTCTCACCATCTCTGTCAGATGCACGAGGCAGCTCCTCCCGACGGCCATAGTGTGGGCTGTAGTCTGAGCGGTGCAGGAAAACATCTCGGCTGCGGTAGTCTTCATCGTGCCTCGGGATGAAGGGACTTGAAGGCTGATCTTCATGTGCTGAGTATCTCTCAGGGCCTCGAGGACATGTCAGGCCTCTAGTGAATATTGGACCATCAGCCATATCATCCCTGTGTAAGAGAAGCACAGAATAGAAGTACTTGAATCAGAGTAAACAAGGTCTTACTCCTACTCGAGGGTAAGAAATTTCCAAACCAGTTTCAAAATAACATCTCCCTCACTAAACAGAACCAACATTTTATGTACTTAAAAGGCAGAGTAGAGAGGGAGACTTATTTTTTTAATGGTACTGTACATTCCTCCTAGGAAGTTACCTGCAAACAGTGACATGAACAATTCAACTCATACTGAGGAATAAGAGCCTTAAAAAATTGATAGGATGGATTAGTTTCTGTGAATGTGAAAGAATACACGTTTTAAAAAAACCCTTACTATCATATTTCAGACTACAATCCCTTTCCTCGCCTCTCCCAGTAAGATGCCAAGGTCAGATTTCCTATGAATTATTCAAGGTATAATTCAGTTTCACACTGGCAAATGCTACCAGATCCTCGTTTTATTTTCAGCTGTGGACAAGGACCACAAATTCCATCAACATTTTCTTTTGCAACAGATATGCAGACAGCACTGTCACTAATCACATGAACCCCATACCTAAAAAGAAGCAGTTTCTGACACCTATAAACCAGGGAGATTAAGTGTAATGGTACTGTTCTTCTGTGCCAGTCCCTGCATTATTACCCAGTGGATGTGCAACTGTCACAAGGTCAGAATAACCAGCTGCTTCTTCTTCTCTTGGACTATCTACAGACACCTACAATTAGGGGTACTGTTTTAACTAAGGCCTTTTTCTCTGTGCCTAAAAACTTTCCTGGTACTTTTCTTTAGATAAGGCAGAAACAAACCAAACCTCTTTAAAAGTTACCAGCTACTGGTTGTAATCATTGATATTTCAAAATCCAGCAAGACCATCCAAAAAAGAAAATGTCCCTAAGTGACATCAATGAGACAGAAGACTCTTTCCTGAGTGAATCAATTTGAGATAAACTATGCATAATGGCCTGAATCCACAAAAATCACCTCTTTGTACTCAAAAAGGTCCCTCCACAGATTTGAGAAGGGACAAATCAAGTCATGCCAGAAGACATCTTCAAAAAAATCTGCAAATAAATTACAGTCCCAGTTTTTCACAGCAGATTAAACAATAACAGAGATGCACAGACAAGGTCTTTTTCTTGGGTATTTTCCTAGTTTACACTTGCATATCTAAGAACAAAATCAACACAAAACTTCATTTTACCTTGCATGATTGCAAAGCATTTATTAGATACTTTTATTAGATACTAGATAGATACTAGATAGATACTACTTTTATTAGATATTAGATACATTTATTAGATACTTTATCAGTCCAACACATCTTATTAAACGAATCTGGCCTGCACCCATGTATCACATGGTATCTTTCCAGTTTTCAGCAAACTACACATAACCACCTCCTCCAACAGCACAAAAATACCTAAAAATAGCTAAATTAAATTTCATAAATAAATGTTGTTTTCACAACCTACTTAAAGGTATGTTTATTCCCAGTGGCATGTTTTCTGAGAGCCTGCTAAACCTGTACAAGCTGCATGAACACACCTGATGGAGTAACAGATGTATTTCACCATATACCTTCAGCTGATTTTTGTGCATATAAAATTATTTAGATGCATGTCTGGCAGCTGTCACCTACAATTCAAACACTCTGACTCCAGTGACAAAGCACAGGAATTTTTAATCAGACTTTGGAAAGAAAGGAACAGCAGACCTACTTATATTTAAAACTAGCAAGACATTCCAAATACACTCTGGACAGCTAAAACGCAAATTTTAAACCTGAACATTAAATACAAGTGTGGGAAAAATGATTACTTGCTTTACAGGATTCTTTGAAACATGTTTTCTGTGCATGCAGTCCAATAAAGTTACGTCCCTCCTACTTGGTTTGGATGCTTTCAGCCAGTAATGTCCACTACTGGCCACTGCACTCCCAAGAGAGGATACAAGGTGGTACCACTGTGACCATCCCAATTCTTTCACCAACAAAGAATCCATGAACCACTGGAATTTAGTTTCAGAGATGGAAAACAGACCACAGGCTACACACACACGATGCCTCAGAGACCTACAAACTAGTGTAAGGTAATTTACTTTTTGGCATGTTTATTCACATACACAGAAATAGAAATAAATAGTGGTATTCTGCTGTCAGCAATCAATAGGACTTCACTTTAAGACACAGTCTTTGAATAGGGAGTCAGATGAGCTGTTCATATTCAAGCCAACTGTTACTCTTGATATTATGCCAAAAAACACTATTTCAGAACACAGCTTAATGCAGACCAAGTCTCTGCAGTGATTTGGCCTATCTTCTGTTTTAACCTCAGATGAAAGAATTGGTGGGATGCTCTCTACAGCTTGTGCCAGCTCAGATAGTAGTAGAATGTTTTAAAAATACTGAGGGTCAGAGAGATGGGAGACAAGGAGAGAGAAAAAGATTTATTTTTCACTTTGACAGATTGAGATTCTGGAAGACAAAAAACCACTTCTTGGTCTAAGCAGGAGACTGAAGCTGCTTAGGTGAATTGAAGACACAGTCCAGCAGCATTCAGTGTGCCTATTTAGACATGTGCAGGAGACCAGCTGCCCTAGAAACTTGGGGCAAGTTCTTACAGATGTTTTAGGATGGACCTGCATGTGAACACGCACCCTGAGAAAGTCTCCTTAGGGCATCCTGAAAATCCATTGCTGCAGGAGACTCTAAAAGCCTCCCTGATTTCTCTCCTTTGGTATTTTATTTCCTTTATAGACTAATGAACCTCTCTACCATCCCAAGGCCCTACAAATTACAGAAAATAATGATAGACACTAGTCAAAGTGATTGCTTTAAATATCAAAGTAGAGTAGTTAGCAAAAATAGCTGAGTAACTAAATTCAGAATTATTTACTCCAATTACTTCAAAATTTGAAGAGACATCTTCAGGAAACACTTTTTTCTTTTGCTTAATTTTTTATTTTTAATTAGAATGAGAACATACCACATGCCAAATAAAAATGTGATATGAGCAGTGACAATAAGGACCATTTTACAGCCCAGTGATAGATATAAAGTGTCCTGGTACCAAGGCAGCCTCTCAGAAGAGGGGAAAAAATACATGATGAAAAATACTTGAATGTCCTTAACCAAATATCAAGTGTCTTTTAAAAACAAATAAAATGTCTAGCAGTGAACTTAGAGTTCAGAAGTAGTGCCTAGATGATTTAGGAAAAGCTAACAGGTGACTTGGTTGTCACATACTTTAAGCTTCTGGACAATGGGCATCACTCAGAAAAGTGCAGTCAGCACAGATTAGACAAAAAGAAAAGTAAATGTAACAACATGAAATTCTTACATTCTTACACTACAAACACAAGGAAGTCACTTAAAGATTAAAGTCTACATGGTCTCACTTTATCTTCTCATTCTAACTCATCTGTCACTTTTAAACCTTCTCTGGAGTCTATTATTATCATTCTTTTTCACATCTATGGGCTCTGTAATAGAGAAGTCAACTTTTGTGATTTCTCACTCTTAAGTTAAATAAACTCCACAATACCTGATGTTACTTCTAACCATGCATCAGCACCACAGAACAGGTTAAATCTAAAATCTCACCTGAGAACATGCAGCAATGGCACAAATACCACCAACCCCTAATTTGCCAGAGAAGTGCCAGTTCCTGACATATCACTTCCTTTTCCTTCCAACCACAGTACTCTCCCTGAGCATACACACTCATTTCATTTAGAATATTGCAGACTGCACAGGGGATTTACAAATCTAACAGTGATGCCAGGAGAACTGAGGTAAAGGTATAAAAGTGACAGTACCAAAAACAAAACACTCATTTGGTTTTCTACACATGCTGAAATTTAACTTCACACCTGAGAAAGACAGGAAATTCATTTATTCTGCTCACTTCCCTCTCTCTCTTCTTTTTTGGTTTTTTAACAGTTGATGATATTTGCATCAAAAATGGAAGTGGTAATGGTTTTTTTCTGTGCTGGTTGCTTATCCCTGACCTGAAAGTGCAACTGTATGCTCCAGGGCACAAGCTATGTGTCTTTAATTTTGCAATTCAAGACAAAGAGAGTTGCACGGTTTTCTGATTTTCTTTCTTTTGCCAGATTCTACTGGTTGTCCCTACTGAAGGCAAAGAGTTCCAAATTGTATCTACTAATATTTATACTTCACTATTCACAGCAGTATTTTTAACACAAAAGAATTCTCTCCACAACTGTTTCTCTCCAGTTTCAGTCAAGGGATGATAAGAATTCAAACACTTCCTTTATAATGTATGAGCCTGTCTGACTATGTTCTCTTCTGCAAGGTTTTTAAAGTCAAAATAATAATCCACTTCACGCTACTTTAGCGTTTTCTTCAAGACTAGTCTCAAAAATCAGGAAAGTAGACAATTCCTCCTAATAGATGAGGAAGTTGAAACTGTACACTATCGTTATACTAAACAACCTTCCTTTCAGTAAGGACTAGGTAGGTTCATAAGAAACAGAAGGTGGCTGAAGTAGTGAAATGTCAAATGAAGCGTCTCCATGTGACATCCCACCCTTAAGGGGAAGGAAGCACCAGAGGGATTGACATCACACTCCCTCCTGCAATATATGATGTGCATGCTTAGTTTATATGAGGTTTAGAAGCAGCTGACAAAAGTTAGAGAAGAAGTATCTGTTCAGAGTTACATGGGCAGAGACTTTTGTTCAGGAATTCCCTGCACCACAACTTGCCAGAAGTGGGGGAAATATTCCCCGGGAAGCATTGCTACGTGCTTACCCTCATTCCCATGGCATTCAGTGGGCTAATGAGATGTTTGGTCTCACCCAGCAGAGCCATTCCCACCTGCCCAGGAGCATACCTGTCACTGAGGTTATCGATTGGTGAGCCCAGCCTATCAGGCAGCCTCCTTCGCTCCGGTGTGCTAGATGCAATATCGGTCATTGCCGACGGTAATCCGCAAACTGTGCTCCAGGGAAGACTCAGAGCGGAGACTCGGCGAACGCCTCTGCAAATTGAAGAAAAAGTGCAAGCCATCAGTCAGGGGATTTTAATCTCAGCTACAGAAAGGAGACTGATTCTGCTCTGCTTAGTAAATTTGACTTGGGGGGATGGATCAATTAAAACATCAAACTAGATGAACAACTGTTCCAAATACTTCAATTTTATTTAGTTACTAAAGAAAGAGGAGGGTATTTAACATTTAACTTCTCATTCTGGGTGCTAATAACATGCGCTATATTTAAATTATCTAGAAATTTTCAACTCAAAAATACATTTCATAAAGCACCATTTTGGAAGACGTAAAACCAAAGAGAAAGTCACAAAGTCCCAAATTTGCTGCTGTTTTCCTTTCGTTGTAGAGAAGAAGCAGCTAAATAAACATTGCATAAAAAACAGTGCCAGGAATTTCTTAATAAAGTGTCTTGATTTCTGGCCCTTTACAACTTTAGTAACAACACGAACCAAAGTATGAACCAGTGTAAACAAAGATTTTCCTAGCAGTGATGTTTTTAACAGTTTTCCTCACCTCATGCTACTTTCAGCAGATAATTACAGCATAATGCTAAAAATACCAATGCCACTACAAACACTTTCTGTAAGTGTCTAAAATTCCCATTTCCATTATTTATTACTGGTAGAGATAAACCAAAGTAAAATAAATAAAGTTGCCTCTGAAAAATCTATGGCAGAGAAGACCTGAGCTCATTGCCTCTGCACAGACCTTCCTTTGTACACATACACAGTACACAAAACACCATCACTGGTAAGTTATGCTTAACTAGTTACACCTCACATTACTCTAAAATATAGCAATGGAATACAGGATGGATCCATAAAGGGGAATTCCATAAAAACAGATGAGACTGCCTAAAGACAGAGATACTTGATTTGCTTTTTTAAACCAACTGATTATACAGATTCTGCTTAACGCAAAGCAGCAAACCAGCTTCAGCTCTGCCAAACCAGCCATGCACTGCACGCTGCTTTTGCTGCTGCAAACCGCAGAAGCAAGAGCAGCTGCACTGCATTCTCTGCATCCACCCAGAGAACATGCAGCAGGTTCAGCTCAAGCCTCCAAGAGATCAAAAGAACAGTACACAATCTCCAACAAAAGCAAAAGAATTCCCTTACAATTTACTAAACAAATTTGCAGTACAAATCTGAACTAGAATCCATTGTGCATACAGCTTTATTCTAAGGTAACATATTAGTGATTTCTGTTTTGTTCCATTAAGATGATTAATGGAACATTTATCAGAACACACTTTAATTACTTTTTAAGACCAGCACAATATGATCCTGCAACAGCCTGGCTGAGATAAAACATATTCAAGGTGCATGTGTCCTATACAAATACATTCTGAAGGCTCACTTGTGCCCATTGTAACACTGAATTTTGAGGGCTGCCTCAAGAAATTACTATCTTTAAGACCATCTTCTTGTCATCAAGACTGTGGGCATATAGATGACAGTCACGTCCACTAAAGACAGAGAAGTGACTGATGATTACATCTCAGAACAAACTCTGACAAAGGAAAGAAATGTATGTTTGGGATGTTTGGACTGCTTATGACTGACCTCTACAAATTGCCCAGAGACAGCAGTTAGGGTAGTAAATATTTGAACTTCATGATTTTGAATTGTTGTTTGTTTTTGGTTTTTTTTTTTACTGGAGAAATTCCAGTTTTAACAGGTTTTTGTATCTGGAGCACTGAACACCACCACTAGTCATACCTATGTGTGCACTGCACTGCACTTTTCTCCCTTCCTGTTCTGCCACGTAAACCACAGTTACCACTGCCATATTACTAAACAGGTTGCATACCTGTTTGTCATTTCTCCATTCTCTGTTGACCCCACATGCTCCAGGTCCTGTAATCTCAGCCAATTTTCTTACAAGTAAGCAAAGAAGCTAAAACAAAACCTTTAAAAAGAACAAGCACGCAGGTCAGCAGGGATAAATAAAAGCAGCACGTGTCAGCCTTGAAAGAACAAAAAAAAAGTCTGCCAAAATCTCTCACTGTAAAGCCCTGACCTTCCTCTCCTCCATTACATTTCTCAGTACTCTCCCCAGACCTTTGCTGCCACTCCACGTTCTTCCAATCACCACCAAGTTTTCCTCAGCTATTAAGAAACTAACACCATCCCTTACTTACAACATCCAATACATGGCTCCACTGCCAGCATCCCAGTTATGCACAACAAAATGTGCAACAATGCTGTAACCTGGAAATGCATGTGTTCCACCTCACAAATAAAATAATAATAATAATAATAAATCACAACAACAAAAAACGAAACTAAACTCCCAGAATAAAGAAATTTTAGTAAGAAATCTCTAAGGCTGCTGCTTTCATACTCCAATTCATATGCAGGATAGAGAAAATAACCTGGAACTTGTACTCAAATATTTTCTTAATTTCAACCCCATGCCCTTATCCCATCAGTGTCTTCATTCTACATAATACATCTCCCACCCTTATGCATATATTCCCCTCTTTCAAGTTCTCTTTTAAATTCCTCTTCCTCAGGCTTCTGAATTCATGTCCTTTCAGTGATAGCTCCAAAATCCCACTTACTAATATGTTTGTGAAACTCTCCACCTCTGCACATTTTGTATTCTCAAGCTTCTGAAGAGAGAGGGTCTTAAGTCATAAAACCCTAAAAAATTTACTAAAACTTTACCCTAACTAGTCATGATAACCCAACATATCTGCTGTCTGCTATGCTTCCGTCACATTTAGTTCCACTCTTTGGAAAATGACAGCATAATCCCAGTTTTTATCTTTCTCTAATTAACTCTACTTCTGTAAACAGTAGTTGTAAAAAGTAAAACAAACCTACATACGTATTTTATGCTTTGTAACAGCACTTTTGAAGAAGTAGTAGGGTCAGTTGTCAGTCAAACACTTGTTGGGGGACAAAAGCTTCCATGGAAAATATGTGGATGTTACACTCTAAGAATTACTTACACTGGGCTTTAGCAAACGCAAGAGTCAGCACAATATAGGTTGAAGAGGTCTATTTAATTGTCTCAAGATCTCTTATTGTGATAATTGCTTCCTACAGAAGGGCTTTCCTTAAATGCAGTAATCCTGTAAATAAACAAAAAATCCATTTGGCTCATCAGTACAGCATTATCTAACCTGCTAACACCTAATTTCTAGGATTAATAGTTTTTCAATCCTTCTTTGAAGTTAGAATAGGCAAGAAAAACACCATTAATCTCTAACAATTTGCTGAGAGGACTGATTTAACTTGAGCCAGAAGGGTGTAAAATAACACTAGACGAGCAGTGTTAAAAAGTCAAAAATAATGTTTGTGTTAAGTGGACATTTTTGGTGGCCTACAATCAAAGAGGGAGTGGGAGGCTTCTACTCAAAACTCCTAGATCGAATTTCTCCAAGTCTGAATCACCAACACAGTCAGCATTGAAAGTTTTGTTACACCCAGCAGCACAGGTTCACAGCCTATCATGGACACAGTGAAATGGGAGACTGAGTGAAGTCCGTTTAAGAAAGTTCTGTCCTGTATCCCAGGTTGCCACCCATCAGTTATCAACATGCAACTGCCCATCAAGCCACAACACAAATTGACATGAATCAGATAGAAAAACGTTTCCTTTTTAAAAACTACTTGTTTTCATCATGGATGTTACTAGTAATGCAATTGGCAAGGGTACCACAGAGGAAACTAAGGAGGATGGAGATAAAGGTGAAATACCACGTGAAAACAAATGGCCAGAGGCATGTTTCTTAGCCTGGCTTGGCTTAACTGTCAAAGACAACATTATCTTCCTGCATCTTCAGGACAGCTCACCTTTCAATAAGCAGCAACACCAATACCTGAATTTTAATGCCACTACAACCACCTGTGACCTCTTCTATGACTGCAGCTCCAAAGACATCCGGGAAGAACCTGTATCACCAGGAGAAAGGGCAATCCCAATTCTCTCTTGGGAGTCCCATCAGGCAATGAATGAGCCGATAACACATTTTTGTTGGACTGACTTTCAGCTACATTGTTTCCTCACATCAGCCCACCCCGCAGCTCACAAACCCACGCCTGAGCACACGGGAGAGGGCAGGACACACTGCAAAGCAAGAGGAAAAGGCGAGTATACCGTACCTTCCAACTGTATGTGCGCTGGATTGAGTGACCATGCAACCACTGCCTAAAATACCCCAGAGTATGAAAATCTCTTCCTTCACGGTAATACAAACGCACAATGAACTTGTCACACTCCATAGCTCAGTCACCAGACAAAACAATCACTGCACCAAGGAACAAGAGAGAAAACCTAAGTGAGCGAATCCCACTCACGCAAAAAATCAAAGTCTTCACACCTTGATTTATTACGAAGGTGTCTGCATCCAAGACGCCATCCACTACAGATGCCAAAACAGAGTTCCACATGCCCAAATCAGATTTTGCCGAGACAGAGTGAGAAGACTGGAACACCGTGTGCACAGCCCCAACTACAAAGCAGTGCCTACCAAAGAATACCTCTCAAAGGTATAAATCAGTAACAGTCCTCTTTGTACGCCCGCCGTGACAGCAAGAAGAATTCAGACAAAGTACTCATTCGACATGCTATCTAAAAAGTTATATTCTCATAAGTTAAACGATATTTATACACTAACACAACTCAATGTGTTAAATGGAGGAAAACGAGTAGTTACATCCTTTGCCTTAGTGAAAGACAGCATCATCTCTGAACCTTCTCTAAAATGGCTCTAGTCAGCAAAGCAAATAAAAATGCAACGGAAACTAGAGGGAAAACATCACTTAAAATGGAAATAATTTTTTTTCCCATTTGGCTATCTAAGGAACAGGGGGAAAATTGCCGCTCTCCCTCCGCACAGGGAGAGCCCGGGGCCGGTGTAATTTTGCAAGGACCTCGCCGCGCCAAGTTTGGGGCTCTGACAGCCCCCCGGGCGAGGGGGCAGGACCCGCACCGAGCCCCCTCGGCGCACGGCAGTATTTACCCGGCTGCTGCCGCCGTCTCCGTGCTCGCTGCCCCGGCGGCCCCGGGCCCCGCCGAGCCCCGCTCCTCCCGGCGGCGACGGCAACCTCCGGCTACGGTGCGGCGACGGGGACCGGCGGCAGGGCCCACGGTGGCCCGATGGCGAGCGGTGGCGACGAAGCGGCGGCGGACGGGGCGAAGCGGAGCGAGGCGGCGAGGCGGTGGCGCAAGCGGCGGCGGGCATCGGCGGGGGAGGCCGGCTGTGGCCTGGCCCCGGCCCCGATGTGCTGAAACGGGAGGCGCGGGATGCCGACGAGCCGCCCTCCTTCAGCCGGTGGGAGGACGACGAGGACGAGGGGCCGGAGCGGCCGCTGCTAGAGCGGTACATGATGGCGCCGGCGGCCCGGGGGTCCCGCGGCTTCTCCGGACCGCCCCTCCTCCGGCGTGCGCGCTCCCCGCCGCCCTGCGCGCTCCCGAGCCGGGCGGGGGAGGCGGGAGCCTGGGCGGGGGGGGCGGTGCCTGGGGACGCCCGCACAAAATGGCGGCCGCCGCGACCCCGTCACGTTCAGTAGGGCGGGAGGTGTCGCTGTGTTCGGCCGTGCGGCGCCTCTTGGCCTCCCTCCGCGCTTCGGTCCCCGGCGGCCGTGACTGGGGCACGCTCGGCTTTGGTGGTTTTTTGCTTGGGATTTTTTTGTTGTTGTTTGCTTGTTTTTGTTGTGAAGTTTTTTGTTCCCACACGCACTGTGCTGTGGAGCTGGTCGGCACGGGTGTTGCCTTCAAGCCAGAAGTGTGTTCGAAAGCGATCCCTGCCTGATGGATCAGGCGGTGCTGAGGCTGAGACTCCAGCTCAGGAAGCTCCCGAAGCAATTCCCGTGCTGGTGGCTGCCGGGAGCAGGGAGAGCAGGGAAGGAAATGGCTTCCCGCCGCCTCCCGCTCCCACCTGAGCGGCTGCACCGCCCGCGCTCGGTGCGGGACAGCGGCTGCGGCGGCTTCGGCTCCGTGCGGCGCTGAAACATTGCCCCTCCTTCGTGCTGGGGGCGTCTCCGGAGAGGGAGAGGGATTTGAATGAACTACGGTGGGCTAGCGGTCAAAAGAGAAATGAAGGTTCTCATAAAACTCCTCAGCTTCATTTCCAAAATCCACAAGCTTTTATATCTTGGTTTGTATTTTGTTGTTAGCTCGATGACATGTGAGGGCTCGTATTTGAAGAGCTAATCGATTTTTGGCTGATATTTTGCTTGTGCGTTTAGGAATGTGTTTGCTTGAATGTACACACCATTTTGAAGCATACTATTTATGAGTAGCAACAAAGAGCAGCAGGATGGTGATCTGTCTGCTAAGATATTTCTGCTGGAAGTGGTTTAGTAGAACTGTATTTAAACTCACCCCCTGTAAGATTTTCTGAATGACTGCGACACTACCCAGGCTCAGGAAATGCACTCAATCATCAAAATAAGCATGAGCTATATAAAGACTTATTTTCCGTTGCCATTGTCCTCACCTTTCTGTCCTAAGCCTTGCAGTGTTTATCAGGGACCTTAATTCAACTGTAAGAATTCCTGGGATAAGAATTTCGTCTTTGAGGATGTGCAGCAGACTGTGGATCTGCTTCTGGTGGGACCAATGGATGCTCTGCCTGTTCCAATTAACTACCCTAAGCAGCAAGCTCAGTGGCACCCAGAGGAGCAGAACACCGAGATGACCACGGAACTGATGTGTATGTTGGAATTTCCCCTTTAGTTTTTTGTAGATCTCATGCAAGTAGTTTATCACTATAAGGCATACATATACTGTTACCCAAAATGTGTTCTGTTTTTTTTTATTCAAAAGAGGAACATGTTTTCATGCCTTAGTGTCAGGTGTTTGCATCAAGCACTCAGTTTCACCAACTGAAGTAAATAAAAATAGCTGAGTATAATAAAATGAGTGAGAAAAACGGCTTGTTGCGTTTTGAACATCTCTTTCATGCTGTTGCTTTCATTACATCAGTTTTTAACTATAGTTTGCTTTTAAAACAGACAAGTAAAAAGCCACAAACCCAAGAAACTCAGCAAAATTTTTAATTCAGTTTTCTATAATAGTTATGCGTCTAATATCTAAAAACTTTGCAAAATGCCAGAATTTTTTTTTCCTAACTTTTTTTGCCTCATATCCAAAGGAGGCCTTCAGGAGGTATTCTGGTGGTTTCTGATCATAGATTTAAGTGGCATTTGGAAGGTGAAGGAATGCAGAAAATAAAAACTGAAGAGAAAGTTCATTCAAGTGTCTTATCTGCACACCAGTAAGAAAACTGCTCATGGGAGAAATGGTAAAAAGAGAGCAAACACCTCTGTGTTGTGATGTTAAAAGAGTTCCTAAGAGAAAAAATTCCTTTTGTTGGAGGCTGACCAGTGCTCATTAGCATTTTCTAGCACCCTGTCATCTTACTGAGCATTGCCTTACAATTACAATTTATAATTGTGATCCATAAACTCATTTTCAGCTAGATATAGTATCATCTTTTAACCCCATGTCTTATTAAGTTAAAATTTTAAGGGACTGAGCATTTGTAGTGGATCCAATTAAATTATACCTAAAATTGGTACTGAAATCTGGGCCCAATGCTGCAGAGGAAATTGAGAGTTTTCACATCTTTGGAAGAGGAAGCACTGCAGTTTGTCTTAGGGATTGAAAAAGTCAGGCAAGGTCCTTACCTGCGTTGCAGAGGTTTTAGTAACATCCCTGCAGTTGGTGCTCTAGACTCTCACCGGATGACAGAGATGCCAGTCAGTCTGCTCTGCTAGAAGTTCAGCTCCTAAACTCCTCTTTGGAATTCCAAGGCTCATAGTTGAACTTGTAATTAGCTGCTGCTTGGAGAGGTTTTAGCTAATTGGATGCTGAGGGCAGTGTTGGGGTAATAAGGTGTCTCTGAATTCTCATTAGGCCCCAAATAAGAAAGGGGAGCAAATGACATTCAGAAGGAACAGAATAAGAAAAGTTAGGAGTAGCTTTGTATAAGCAAGTAAACAGAAATCAGAATTGAAGTGAATTCAGGTTGGACCATTAGGTTAAGAAGCAGACTAGTAAAAGAGAAAAACGTAATACCTTAATTATAATTTTTTACCTTCTTGTCTGTGTCAAGACTAGATCCAGAGACATGAGACAGCCATTTAATGTTGAATGGCTAGGCTATGAGTAACAACAAAGACAGTTTCTCTGTTTCTATGACAGAACTGGTGTTCTCATGAGAAGATGCAGTAGAAGATACTCCTCTGTCTTCTGAACTTGGCATTAATTTTCTTCCCTGGAAAACAGGGCACAAGATCTGTCTTGTGCCTTCAGGTCCAGGCAAAGCAGCCTGTTCATGAAAAATTTTGAACTGAGCCAAATAGTGAAACCTTCCTTGGCTGTGTCGTCATGGAATTTGAGGATGGTTCAGTTGATAGCAGAGTCCTGGCTGGGAGCAGAGGAAACGCATCCAAACAGACACTTGCTTTCAGAGATTTTACATCTATAATTACAAGGTTGATAATTCTGAATTTAAGGCTTGTCTAGGCTGGCTTCTGTTTCAGCTCAATATTTACTTATGGCTGGGAAGTGGAATGGGCATGCAGCCTACACTGAGTCCCTGAGTCCTGGGATTGGTATTAAGTAATCTGTTGCAAAACAAACTCATCAGAGAAGGGAGGGCAGTCTCCCTTTGCCAGATAAGTGCTTCCTCACTGGGGATTTATCAGTCTGGAGCATTAACAAACTCTGGATAATAGCGAATAAAATCTGGCCTGCGTGGCCTGTGGAGGTGGATTAAATTAAACCTAATGTTGATGGAGTCTTTTTCAATTTTGAATGCTCTGGGGTTTTTTTATAATTGCCAGGTGTATGATTATTTATAGTGCACTAAGTGTTATGAATTAATGGGCCAGGAGACCAGCTCCTTTGAAAAGGCCTTTATTAGAAATCAGCTCTGGGTAGGGGGCTCGGGGGCTGCGCCTGCCGCCGCTGCTCCCTGTAGACACCGTGGAGGAGGAGGTGCTGACGATTCTGCTGCTGGTGCTGCAGAGTCGGGATTCTTGCCCTCGCAGGAGCTTCCCAAGAATCTTCCTTTTTTTGCTCGTGTGCTCTCGGGGGGTCACCTCTCTCCAGTTCTCTTCAGGTCATGGCGAGAAGGTAACCAAAAATACCTGCTACCTGCAGGTAGCTGGACTTGTGCATTGCACAGTATTATCCTCCTTAGGTCCAGTTTTTGTGTTGACTCGTTGTTTTAGGGGGTTTTCTGGGGTTCAGCCTGGCTGAATCAGTGCATCTTGGGAGCAGGGTGTCCTAATCTCCATATTGGGCGGGGTCAGCAGCCCCCACTGGGAAGCAGGTACAGGATTCTCCCCCGACGGGGTGGGGACAGCCCGGTGACTCAGGGAAAAAGGGTGGAATCCCCCGGGGTGGGGGCACCCCGAGACCCAGGGGAGAAAGGGTATAAAACTCAGGGTACAACAAGTAAAAATTTTAGGGATACATTCAATTTGAACAGCTTAAATAGGTAAGTAACATTGCATCTTTCATTTTACAGCAAAACATTACTTCTGGCTGCCGACAGCCTTCGCAGACAGCCCCTGGGGGCAGGGCTCGCCTCTCGGCCTTTTCTCTTTAGGCCGGGCGAGTTAATAGGCTGTTTTAACATTACAATCAAACTATTTAACATTACAACTTGGGAGTATACAGCTTGGGTTTTTGTATTTCTTTCACTAAGTACTTTGTAAGCAGTATAGCCACCAGCCTGTACTCCACAGTGCTGCACGCCTTAAATCAGTCAAATACACAGCAGTGAATGGCATAGGCAGCAATATTCAGGAGCAGGGGAAATAGTTAAAAAGAAGCAAGGAAAGGAGGAATGTCTGATTAAATTCTTGCTTTGATGCTATTTAAATGCACTTATGCAGAACAGGCAAAGTGATTTCAGATCAGTTAGGGTGGACTAGTATTTTCCTGGCTTTCCTTTTTTAATACCCTTTGTGTTTGTTTCCCATGAGTGTAGGCAATGCTGTCTGGACCAAAAAGGAATCTGTGGCATCTGAAAGTTGTCCATCTTTCAGTCGAAGTGATAAAATTCACCTGAAGAGATTAGGAGAGATGAGCAAGCAGGATGCAGAACTGTGAAAAAATGAGTGCTAAAATACAGTGTGGGTGAATGGAAAACTTCTGAGGGTGATTAGCTCAAGGGAGGAAGGTTGTCATTTGTTGCCATCCAAGAATTTCTCCGGTATCTTATTAATATATGGAAAGTACTTGTTTGGTTGGGGTTTGGGGTATTTGGGGGGCATTTGTTTGTTTGGTTTGGGACATTTTTAAGTGGTTTGGTTTGTGTAATAGATAGTTAATTCATGTTTTTATAATAATGTTGTTATGGTGGCAGGTGAATTATATTTTTGTAATAACACTGTTGTAGCAAATAAAACATAAGGGTAAAAGGTATTTGAAAAACCAAAAAAGGCAGCCACGAAATGAGAAAACAGAAATTACAATACCAATAAGAGGTGAGAGGGAAACTAGAACGGCGATGATCAGCCTCCGATAAGGACTGATGGCTCAGAGACAGTATCGGGTCTGGAGCATTAAGAGTGCTTGAGGACATCCTTACACCCAGGAAGCCTATTCAAAATGGAGTTTCTGTCTCTCAAAATCCTATCAACGACTACACAAGGAACAAAAGGACATATAGAAATTCTGAAATTGAATAGCAGGAGAGTTTCAAGGCCCTCCCAGCACCTGGACCGGGAGACAAGCCCAGACATGCACTCGGAGTCCAAACTCGGGAAGGGTGTAAGACTGGCAGACCTGGACTTGAGCACTCGTGAGACCTGGGGGGTGTGGTGCCGCACGACACTTCACGGGGGTCTCACCCAGTGCCGGCGCTCTTGGTTTCCTTGCTCCGCCGACTCTTTGTCAATTTCGGTATTGGCTCGTGATTTTTCACTGGCAATTTGGCATAAATTTTATTTTATTTTATTTTATTTTATTTTAATTGGCTATATTTATTTATTACAGTTTGTTTGTTTGTATCCATTTGGAAATAAAGACATCACAACCATGAAATATGAAATCAGCTTCACTTGTGTGCTGCTCAGTGTTTCAACCTCATGCAACCCCTACTTGCTGTTTTGAGTTTGCTGCTTTCATAGCATTTGCTTTGAAGGGAAGCTTCCCTGAGCAGAGAGGGCACAAAACTTAATCTTAAGACCTCTTAGGAAAGTTTAGTCTAAAAACCTTTGGATGATCTGTGGGGGAAAAGAGCAGACTGGCCAAATACAGTGTACAGTACGAGTAGCTTGGTGATGTAAAGGCAACCTCGCAACTCTGACACACAAAGATCTTTTTCAGGCATGTGAGCAAATATTATTAAACAAGGAGGGAAGGAGAGAGAGAGACTTGCAGAAAATGCACTCTCCTGCTCCTTACAAGGAAACTGATCAGAGAGTAGTGTGGCCACTGAGCTCTTGATCTTATCTCTACTGTTCCACACTCACTTAGCCGGATTGCTCTGTTTTCTCAGGAACATCACTGATATTTTCCTTCCTCAGTACCCCACTGATATCACCTCTAAGCTCAGAGAATGTTTATGTCTGGTGAGCTGCACATTGAAAGTAAATTTTCTGCCTTTGATGAGTTATTTACAGGGATATGCTTATTTTCTCTGGCAAGAGAGTACTCAAGGGGGCTTTGGGACAGTTGAAGCATTCAGAACATCTGCTATAAAAATCATCAGTAGCAGCTAAAATTGCCAGGTAGTGCGGTGACATTCACAGCACTCTCCTGTTATTGGATAATAATCCAGAGCAAATAGAGCTGGATATCCTCTCCCGTTTGTTTTCTCTCATCTGGAAAGTTGTGCATTTACTCTCCTCACCCAATGCAACATACTCTTACAGGAAAGAACTGTCACAACATTTAGGGATGCTGCTTGCATGAGTGTTCATTCTCCAGACAGTCACTGAACACAATGCAGGTGAAACAGAGAGGATTCGTTTACCCTGTGTTATTCAGATGGTTGTGTTTGGTTAACATCACGATCTCTCACTGTGCCAGGAGACCTCTGCCGCTGTGAGCAGACTGATATGTTATTGGCAAGATGCTAATTTTCATCTTGTAGTACTGTCTACAAGCAAAGAATGCTGTACCTGTAAAAGTACATATATTCTTGTGAAAGCACTGCCTGGGCTATACCTGCTGATGTTTGAGTAACACAGTGGCCCGTAAATATTCCTGTGCTGATTGACACGGTGACACTGCAAGTCTGTAATGTGCATCTGGTGTCTGTACGTGTACAAACAGGTCAGATGCTGTGAGCCAAAAATCATAGGAGAAGGAGGGGAGGGATAAGATCACCAGAACGGAACTAGAGGAATTCTGGGGAAAATCACCCTTGTTCATGACTGGAGCCTGGTTTTTAGTTCGGGTAATTTGTATTTTTTAACCAGAAGGCAGAAGTCTGAGCGCGATTAGCTCGCCCTTGCCCTTCAGCTCGGCCTGTCGCTCCGGCCCGGCACCCCGGGGGCCTCGTCCGGCGCTGCCGGGGCTGCGGTGCGTCCTCCGGGCCGCCAGGGGCGCGGGGGGCCTGCGCCGCCGCGGAGCCGAGGTACCGGGGCGGGGGGCGGCGGGGGGCGGCGGGGCAGCCGGGGGCCCGCCGGGCGCCGGGCATGTGGCGGCCGCAGTGCCCGCCCCCGGCCCGCCTGGGAGGTGCCCGGGCCGGCGCCGCCCCAGGCCAAGGGGTCGCCGTGCCGGGGTCCCAGCCGCGGTGCTGCAGTGCCCCCGCCTGCGTGCCGAGCTCGGTGCGATGCCCAGCCCGTGGCGCTCAGCCAGCCCCGGGCTGGAGATGGGACGGGCTGGTGCGAGCAGAAATCGGTGTAAAAGCCGAGGCCTTCCCAGGTGTGCTTCGGTCCGCGGGCGGCACACAGAGGGGGCCGGTTCGCCAGTCCAGCTTAGAGGTACCGCCCGCTTCTCAGGATGGGCGCCAGCATCCTCCCCTGCCGTCTGGGGATGTTTCATGTTACACGCTGCCTTAAGGAGTACCGTGGTGGGAAGTGTTGTGAACATTGTGGAGATACAATGAATAGGTTATTGTTTAAGCAGCTCAAAATATTTTTCATACCGATCCATAGAAAGGAAAATACTTCCTTATACTACTTACAGAGGATAAAGATTTTCTCGCCATGGGAAAAAAAAAAAAAATCAACCTGGGAATAAGAAAGCTTCGAATTCACAGGGCATTGCAGTCCTGGGTGACGCAAGGGAATAAACAACGTAATTTATTTTAAGATGGAACTTGATAATTTTATGAAGTAGATTATATGCTACTGAGTGAACAATAGCCGGGCTTGGACTATGACCCAGGAAGTTGCTTCTAGCTCTATGTTAATTACTCATCACTTTGTCTTGGACTGAGGCTGTAGTTCTTGTGTTTTTTACCTCATGCTGCTTTTTCTTTACCCTAGGACATCCTGTCTCTCACACTGAATTACCAGCAAAGGAAGGATGGAGAACATCCTGGGTAGTTTGTGTGGGACCAGCCCAGAAGATCCACTCCCTGTGTGGGTTCGTGGCAGCGTTGGCCATTGCTTTAACCAGCTGGCATTAAATGTGATTCCTCATGCGATCCTTGCAGTGGTCAGTGCCTGCTTCCTTGGCACTCCGAGGTATGACAACTGACTTGTCTGGGCCTTGATTATTTATGCAGGACTGGAGGTGGGGTGGAAAGGCTGCAAATTGTATCTCCTTATCATGGGCTGAATAAGTAATTAGGGAATGACACAATATTATAATGCTATTGTATTTGTCAGCATTTGTCTTAATTCAGTGTGCAGAAAGGAATCCAGAAAGAATAGAGGGGATTGTGGGTATTAAATCACAGAAAGTAATTAAAAACTTGTTCAGCAAATGAGGATTGGGGAAATTGGGAGTATTCTGGGAGAGGATATAAATCCACGGTGGCATAGAAGATGTATGTAAGGCAATAAGGAGTTCAGAGAAATGCAAAATTGTTTTTCTGTTTACCCTCTTCTGAAATTTGTAAACATGATAGCATTCACTGATACTCAAAGGCCACAAAGAATCCAGTAATAATGAAGTATTTTGATGGGCGATAGATGATAGACTTTAGAAGCACAGCATCACTGAAACTAACAGTGATAAAAATAATGTTTCTAGAAAACAACCCCACAGACAAGGAAATCAAGGATCAGAGATGTGACACAGAGAATTTCATCATCCAAATTTTGTGTTAAAGAGGTTAAATATACTTTTTTTTTTGCTGCTAATCCTCAAGGATTGGAGTCTAATTTGACCACAGAATGTCATAGTTTGCAAACAAAATTCTGTAAAGAAATGCTTTTGTTTTGTAGCATCTAAATCTCTAGTGTTGGCCAAAGCATGGGCTGTATTGACCTGATGTAGTTTAGCAATGCCTACAGTCAGAAAAAGTTACAGATCTAGGGAGGTGTATCCAGAAGGTTAAGTGGGAGTGGGTGTATAAACATGGGGAAGAGGAGAGGAAGAAAGGACAGTACTGACTGAGAGGTAGTGGAATTGCAATTGTAATTTATTTCACTACTCTTTCCTCCTCAAGGTCTGGCTCCGGTGTGCCTTGCAGGCCGAGCTGGGGGTGGAGAATCGCTACCTCCTTCACACTTGCTGGCTTGTTCCTTGCTGACACCATCCCAGCCACCATTTCCCAGCAGGAGCTGGGCCCTGTGTACCTGGAAGTGCTGGCCAATGGCACTGCTGCCCTGACATGGCTGGTGCATGGCTTCACTCTTCTCATGCTCTGCAGGTCCATTCATGGCTTTACCAGGGGCCCTGCAGCCCTGGCTCTCCTCACTCTCTTACCCCTGCCTTCCTTCATCATCACACTGGTGTGGTACTGCCAGAGTGGGACAGCTTGGTCCCCTGCCCACCCCGGTGCCTCCTCCAGGTTTGCCATTCTCTGTCTGCAGCTGGCCTCTCTGCTTGCTATGTGGTCAGCTGCCTCTTCCCTGCTGCTGGCAGGCAGGACTTCCTCTCCATCAATCAGTCCTGGCAACAAGAGCAGCCCATCTCAGATCCAGGGATCCCAGTGCCTGAGCAGCAGAGAGTGGCAGAAGATGGTGAGAGCTGGCTCTCACGCTTCTTTTACACCTGGCTGAACCCCCTTATGAAGCGTGGCTACCAGCAGAAGCTGAACCAGCCACAGGATGTCTATATGCTTCCTCACCAGCTCCAGACCTCCAGGGTCTGTGACCGGTTCTACTCTTGCTGGCAGAAGAAGGCAGCTCTTCACCAAGCAGAGGAGGAGACAGTGTCTCTTACCAGCCCAATCATTGCTGGAGGTGGTGAGAGTAATGATGCTCCAGACAGCCCACACCGTGCCCAGGAAGCTGTGCGCCTCTTGTCAGTCCTTCATGCGGCCTTTGGGCTCCGTTTCTACACCCTTGGACTTCTCAAGCTGGCTGGCAATCTGCTGGGTTTTTCAGGTCCTCTGCTTCTGAATTTGCTGGTGAACTTCATGGAGTCACGGCAGGAGCCCCTGAGCCACGGGGTTCTGTATGCCCTGGGGCTCTTTGCTGGCTCCTTCCTGGGCGCTCTCCTGCGGAACCAGTTCAGCTACGAGATGAACAAGGTGGCGCTGATGGTGCGGGCCGCCGTCATCTCCGCCATCTACCGCAAGGCCCTGCGTGTCAGCGGCACCAGCCTGGCCCGCTTCACCGTCGGGGAGATCGTCAACTTCATGAGCACGGACACCAGTAGGCTGGTCAACTTCTGCCGCAGCTTCCACGAGCTGTGGAGCCTGCCCGTCCAGCTTGCCATTACCCTCTACCTCCTCCACCAGCAAGTGGGGGTGGCCTTCCTGGGAGGCGTGGCCCTGGCGCTGCTGCTGGTGCCCATCAACAAGATCATCGCTAACCGCATCATGGCGAGCAACGCCAAGATGCTGAAACACAAGGACACACGAGTCAAGGTGAGGGGCAGATTCTCTGAGTTTGTATTTTTTCCCTGTTTGTCCCAGAACGTTGGTTTCTTGGCCATTAGTCATGATCCAAGGCAGATTAATGGAATTGCAGCTGTTGAGAAAAATGCCAGAAGGGGCATGCACACACACTTTGGTCAAAAGTGTTTCAGGGTGATGTAGTTTCACCACCCATAAGATTGTGAACCTTTAATGCTTGTCTTGTCCCCTGGGCTAATTTAAGTTCCCTTGCAAGTTTCTTTTCTGTGTGTAGTAGTTAAGGCAAGACTCCAAATAGTTTCCTCTAGATATGCGTCCATCGTGTTGCTCCAGTGATGCCATCAATGCTAAGGTGGCTTGCAGTCTGGACAAAGCAATGATCATGGGTGTAATTTTATATGGCTCCAGGCATGGCACTCTCAGTCATCTTTTCCACTGCTTTTCCCATATCTGCAGTGCCATCTCTCCTCACCACATGTCAGACATTTGATTCCCACCTTTTAGCATTGTATCTCTAATTTGAGGGGACAGCAGTTTCGCTCATGCTTTTGAAGCATGAAACACAGGTCAGAACTGTTGGCAGCTTTAAAAATACCTATTTTCCCAACAGAAGGTGCATCTACCAGAGTTGTATCTGATAATGTTGAATTTTCTCCACCTGTTGTAAGACTGGTTTGCTGAATAAAGTCTCTCTTGTTAGTTTTCTTCAGTGTTGGGCAGAGACACAGTCAGCTTGCTCTACATATGCTGACCTGAGAGGAGAAATGAGAGGACTGCATCCTGGAGGGGGACACCAGGTTCTGGAGATTAACCAGCCAGGCTCTGGATACAGACTAGCTGTGTCAGGACAGGACCAGGCCTGAGAGTCAGGTGTTACCTCAAGGCACGATTAGGTCGACAGAAGTAAATAGTAGCCAGGCTGTAGCTAGCAATTCCACACATCCCTTCACCTGCGTTGTTCATCTTTCACTTGGAAAGTAGTGTAATATTTTGCCTTTTCCTGAGTTGTCACAGCATGGGTGGCTGAAGAAGCTGGTGGGATGGAAGAGCACAAAGTGTCCAGTAGCTGTCACTTAAGTTTATGTCTTTGTTAGCAATGAATGGTTCCTGACATCTCTAGCTTGACCTGTCTAGCCTGACCGTTAGTGGGAGACAACTGCACACCCAGGCACAGCCCAGGCTGCCTGGGCACTGTTTGCTTGATGTTCTTTTCCTCATTGCTGCAGCTAATGACAGAGATCCTATGTGGCATTCGTGTGATCAAGTTTTATGCCTGGGAGAAGCACTTCAGCAGCAGGATAAATGCCTGCCGGGCTAAGGAGCTGCAGCAGTTGCGGGCCGTGCGCTACCTGGATGCTTTGTGCGTGTACATGTGGGCAGCACTGCCTGTTGTTGTCTCCATTGCCATCTTCGTCATCTATGTCCTGTTGGGTCACCAGCTCACTGCCACAAAGGTGAGTAGGTGACAGGGACAGCTCCAATTTGTCTTGTGCAGAACAGAGACTAGAGTGGAACTGCAGTCCTGAGGCATCTTCTCTGGGCAATAAACCCAGCCCATGTCTCTCCACGGCTCTTCAGGCTCTCACTGGTGAAGCAGTTTGGAGGATACAAGGGAGGTAGTGGCTCCAACTCATGGCTGTTTGCTTACCCATGCAGGTGTTCACAGCACTGGCCCTCGTTGGGATGCTCATTCTACCCCTCAATGGCTTCCCGTGGGTGTTGAATGCCATCTTGGAGGCCAAAGTTTCCCTGGATCGACTCCAGAAATTCTTCGAACTCATGGACCAGGACCTGGAAGCTTATTATGCCCTAGGTAATGGTTAAGGAATCTGCCAGCTCTGAGATCTGAGCAGACATTCAGAGCAGAGAGCTGAGGTGCGAGGCCCAGAGGCAGTACTGAGGGCAGCTGCTTGTCACCCTGTGATTCAGGATGTTCAGTTGGGTAGAGGCAGAGTGGATACACTTAACTTCTCTTAGTTTCTGTGGAAAGCAGGAGACAAGGCTATGACATTCCACCATAAGCCACTGCTTGTCCCAACAGAGCCATTAGTGTCCCAGTAGAACAAGCAGCTCTGTCCTCTGACCAAAGCTTCTCTGACACTGAAACCATTAACAAACTTGGCTTCACCTGGCAGAAAGGCTTGAGTGGCTGCCCCTCTCCTGAGCCATATGAGCTCCCTTTCCTTCTTTTGTTGCCTTTGGCCAGCTCCCTGCCATTCTTTTACCTTCAGCAATAATAAAACCAGGTTATATCCTTACACTGTCTCCCTGACAGCCATGTGTGTCTGGTGTGAGCTGGAGACAGGAGGGTTAGAAGAAGGGATGTATAAGTTTAAGGGCAAGTCAGTAGGCAAGAGTGTCATTCTGTAGTTGGCTCAGGGGCATCATGCCCTCATCCATGGTGTCTGCATTTGGGAACAAAGCTGATGGTATTTGTGATGCCAGGTACCTTTAGTTTTCTGGTCTTCTCATAGCAGTGTTTTGCTGTTCTGCTTTTCACTTGTAGATAGCCCTTCAGATGCTGCTACTGCTGTGGAGATGAAATGTGCAGCCTTCTCGTGGGTGCCAGTTGAGGAGGAAAGCACCAGGCAGCCCTCATCCACTGGCAGTCTGCAACTGCACATCGAGAACCTGTCAGTGAGAAAGGTGAGCAAGGACATGGGGCGTAATACAGAAAAATGGCACTAGAGAAAAAGTACTGGAAACTAGAAATAATGGAGCAGAGGTGGCATGTTTTCCTCAGTTTAGGAGCTGTGCATCAAAATCTTCTCTTGGTCAAGAGGCACAGGACACATATCTCAGAGCTGAAAGGTGCTAGAGAACATCCATGGCTTACAGACAGGAGATGAACTGGTTCTCTCTGCTTTCTACTATTGCTGCAGGAGACAACTGGACAGGGAACAGAGCAGGGCTCTAGAGATAACACTCCTTGCAAATCTGTGTCCTGTCATGTCAGGAGTCTGGTTTGCCTGACATCTGTACCCAGCTGTGCTGCTGAATGTGTGAGATGGTCCTAGCAGCCAGCTTCCTTACAGGCTACGTGTGGCTCAAGGAACCTGGACAAGCTACCCTGTATTAGCACATCAGGTTGCTTCTTTTCCTTTCCCTTTGCAGGGAATGCTCCTGGGGGTCGTTGGGAAGGTTGGCTCTGGCAAAAGCTCTCTGCTTGCAGCCATCACTGGAGAGCTCATTAAGTAAGTAGCCTGAAGACTTTTCCCTGCCTGGTTCCTCCATGCCACGGCAGGTGGGCACTATCCAGTGCTATTCCACGTTGTAGGTAATTGTGATCTGCCAGCAGTTTTTTTTTGTTGCCCTTTGTACCCACTTCTGTGGTGCTTGCAGACAAGGTGGACGAGTGTATGTTTGTGACCTGGAGGAAGGATTTGGCCTGGCTGCACAGGAGCCCTGGATACAGTTTACCTCTGTCCGTGAAAACATCCTTTTTGGGCGGGAATATGATGCCAGGCTGTACGAGGAGGTGCTGGAGGCCTGTGCCCTCTCTGAGGACCTAAATGTGAGTGTCTAGACTGCAAACCTGCCTGGGCCTTCTTGGCAGGCTTTTGCATCCATCCTGAGCTTCAGTGGGATCAGTCTTTGTTCTTTCAGGGTGTAGACTGCTTTTCCAATGTCCCATCATACAGTGTTGCTCTGATTACCAAGCCCACACCATTCCTGGCGTGCCCATACTTCTTTAAGGTGTGAAGTCACTCTTGTAGCACTTTGGGTGGTTTCTTCTGCTGCTGAGCCAAAACCTCTTCGTCCTGGGGAAAGGAGTTGTTCTTGCAGAGCTGATGACTGTTGGGTTTTTCAGGCAGAACCTATCAGCAGCTGATGCTTTTTTGGGGGGAGGGGGCGGGATCAGAAGCAACTTCTTTGGGATTTGGAAGGGCTAAGTCAGTGCTCCTCACATATATTCTAAATTTGAGGTTTATGACTGTATTAGCCAGTAAACCTGGCTGTATATATGATAGGAAGCTAGCCTTCTCCCAGTTTATAAGCTGATGCCTGATTTTCCGAAGTGCCAAGCTTTAGCAGTTCCTGTTTGTTTTGGCTGGAGCTATGAATGCTCTGTAAAGGCAAGATTTTTATTTGAGATTTAGTAGAATACACCTATGCTACCAAACCAAGAGGAGACTTATTTCCAGGTACTGAAATTTGGTAGTTTTTACTGCTACACTGTTTGGAAAGACCCTGACACAATTTTGATGCAGGCACAGCTCTTGTTCTCACAGAAAATTGCTGTGTGCAATTACCTTGGACCAGAAGTTGCTCTCAGTGGGTAGTTCAGATGTGACCACCCTATTCTGGAGTGTAAGAGATTTTAGTTGCATAAATAACGAGTTGTCTGGAGAACCAGTATACACTGGTTGCATTGCTTAATTGTTGGTAAGGTATCAGCCTTAGAAATTACTGCCAGAGACTGGAGAGGGGCCTCTGCATCCTGGTTTTGAGTCCCCAGCAGTTTCCTGCCACTTTCTAAATTATTTTCTTGAATATTTCAGATTTTACCAGCAGGTGACCAGACAGAGGTGGGTGAAAATGGTGTGACCCTCAGTGGGGGACAGAAGGCTCGAATAGCCCTTGCCAGAGCCGTATACCAGGTAAGTACAAAGGAGTCACTGTGTGGCAGATTGTGCCAAGTCAAATATGAAGAGGCTGGAAGCACTCAGCTGTAGAGTGAGCTCTGGCAGCGTGTCTTTAAAGCATATTGTGCTAGTCTAAAGGTGCTGCCACTTGGACTTCTCTCTACAGCACTGCCCATGCCAGCAGAGCCAGCAGCTGTATCCATTTTTCTTTTGTCCCCCTCCCAGGATAAAGAACTTTACCTCCTTGATGATCCCCTGGCTGCTGTTGATGCAGATGTAGCCAACCACATTATGCAGAAATGCATTTTTGGAGTTCTCAGACATAAGACCAGGGTCCTTTGCACTCACAGGACAGAGTTTTTGGAGAAGGCCGATGCCTTGTTGCTGATGGACAATGGCAGGATAGTTAAGACAGGTACATTGTCTTCTCAGCATTCACTTGTGCCTCTGTCTTGGAATGGCTGGAGGGGATTAGGATTAGCCAGTGGGGAACCCAGTGATAAAAGAGGACACTGAGAACACTGCATGTGGGCAAAGATGGGGTGGAAGAGAATGTGCAGATGTACAGATAAAGCCGGACAGCCCTACATGGGTGGAGCTGCCTTCTGATGAGGCAGAAGGATGTAAGAGGTTGAACAGAGCAAAGTGTTCAAGGGTACAATTGCTGTATAACGTAGGGGATGTTAAGAGAGAACAAAATTGGGTCATTTCAGAGCAAGAGGCAGTGGGAGGGTGGAAAGTTGTCACCTGTTCCTCACAGATGCTGAAGAATTTGCATGTCTCTCTTTGCAGGCACACCAGCTGAAATCCTGCCGCTTGTTGAAGCCTTCCCCAAGTTCAAGGATACAGACAAGGGGCATAAGGATAAAGGTCTGTTCCTGATGAGCATAAGGGTGGGTGGAGCAGCACAGCTGACCTTCCAGACAGAACTGTACCTGATGGCTGCTGGCCTTAGAGCAGAACTCCCACCATCTTGTTCTGCTGTGGCAGTGCTGATACGTGGCTGGTTTATACACAGAAGGACAGGAGGCCCACATATTGTTGGGTATTGGTCTGGAGCAGTATTTGAATCTATTGTTCCACTTGTAGTCCAATTTTGGATGAAGAACTGCCAGGGTTGTTGGTGCACCTGTCTTGAAAGAGGAGAGAGGAGGGAAAAAAGGTGTCCCTCGTAGTTTAGACTTACTCTGTTCACAGTTAGAAACAGCTGCAGGAAGAAATGAACACTGCACTGACCTTTGCTTTTGCATCCATTCCCACAGCCCCTAATGAACAGGGACAGGAAGAGACCATAAAGACAGAGGCAGAAGAATCAACCCAAAACAATAATCTCATCCACAAGGAGGAAGAGAAGAAAGAAGGGGCAGTGGCTTTTCAGGTGTACAAGGCCTATTGGATGGCAATGGGCAGCTGCTTGGCAATATCAATCCTCTTCTCACTGTTACTGATGCAAGGTGAGGCAGTGACTCAGCAGCACATCTCTCTTTAGGCACTCCTCTCCTCTTGTCTCATTCCCTGGTTGCATGGAGTCCAGAGGGAAAGATCCTAGGGTTTTAAACGCTCGCTCTCCCTGTTAGCAGGAAGACCACTTTTCTCTTCTCTAAAGTAGCTCAAAGAGCTACTTTAGTAGGGAGGAGGCACATGTGGGAACTATGCCTGGCATCTCACTGCTGCATTTGCATTACTGTACCTCTGTAGCAGTGCTCTGTCGCTGCTGCAGCTCAAGGCTGTTCCTGTGCTCCTGCTCTACCACTGGGGCAAGACTATACTGGGCAGCAAGACTCTGCAAAAGTTGTCCAGCAGCTTCCCCTTCAGCTTGTCTGCTTCATATTTGCTGATTCAAAAGCAGAATTTCTCTTTACCTAGTCTGTTTTTCTCTGTAGCATCCAGAAATGTCTCGGATTGGTGGCTGTCATACTGGATCTCCAGCATATCCCGGACAGCAAATACCTCTGTGATGGCCTACTCAGCTTCTCTGCCTTCCCCAGAGCTGCTTCTCTTCTCCACCTCTGGGCTTGTGTAAGTGTGTATGGTCCAGAGGTGCCAAAGGAAGCTGGAAATGTCCTTAAGTGCATTTCCTGTGAAGATCCTGGAGACTGGGGACGGATAAGCTGACCACTTCACTTCAGGGGATGTGTGTGACTGCTTTGACAAAGAGAATCAAAATCCCCGACCTGATGACGTGCCCCAAAGGCTCTGTCTGGGGCTGATGGAAGACCCCTAGCTGCATAGTAATCAGAGTATTTGTCCCAACATGCCAAAGGGGTGTAACAGGAGTATCAGGCTAAAGTATCCTGGTTTCCCCTGGAGTATGCTCTTGGGTTCTCATGCCGTGTCTGTGAGTTCACTGTCAGGAGGACGTTGGCAGATTCATAATCTTCCTCCCTTTTTCCAGTTCTCCCATTCAAGATCTGGACAAGACCCCAGCCCCTCCCAATGGCTCAGTGGACGTGAATTTCTACCTGATAGTTTATGGGAGCATTGCAGGGGCCAACTCCCTCTTCACCATTATTCGGGCATTCCTCTTTGCTTATGGCGCTCTCTGTGCTGCTGCTGTCATTCACGACCGACTGCTCCAAAGGGTTCTAAAGGTAAGGGGCACAAAGTCCAGAGGAGGCTGAGGCTCCTGCAAGCTGACATTCTTCTCAGAGCTGGGAGTAAGGGTGTGGGACGTAGATTAAGGTTTCTGTTGGTATTGGCTGGTAGAACTGTATTCAAAGAGGGCTGCACCACAGCTAGCACAAGGGGCCGGTAAGCTGGGGTTCAAAATGTGTCCTGTTCATTCCATGGAAGGATGATTTATGGCTCCCACCTGCATCTGTTCACTCATTAGGCTTAGATGTATTGCCAAGGTGAGGGCCAGTCAAGTCAAAGTAGCTTTTACAGGATGGTGAGTTCAGATTTAGATGAGATTGGAAAGAGTCATTAAGCAAGATCTAGGGCTGATGCTGGCATGTGTAAGTTAACTTTCTTTATGTTTTTGGCTTCCTTGGGTCCTCAGGCTAGAGTTAGGATTAGGGGGTTGGAAGTTTGGGTTAGGGGCTAGATTTGCCTCACTAGTGTTGGGCCATCATGGTGTCTGAGTGCCTGCCTTCTCAGTAGCTGTCAGCCATTCGATACAGAAGGAGAGCTTCCTTTTACCATGCAAACAACGTGAGTTGTTAGGCTGCTAGTGGATACTGGCTTTGGAGGCTGTGGTAAGGAAGTGGGTGGTGGTGGCCACCGCCTTGTGGCCTCATCTGCTCCCTTGGTGCTGCTCTCCTACACACTGTTCTGTGGTTGGATCTCACCGCAGCTGGCTGGCTCTTACTGTCTGGTTCCCTTATTGCCAGTCCACAGTCACCTTCTTCGACACCACACCGACGGGCCGGATCCTGAACCGCTTCTCCTCAGACCTGTACTGCGTGGATGACAGCCTGCCATTTATACTCAACATCTTCCTGGCCAACATCTTCGGGCTCTTGGGCATGCTGGTGATAATGACCTATGGCCTCCCTTGGATTGGTCTGGTCTTGCTCCCTCTGGCTGTGGTTTACTTCTTCATTCAGCGCTACTACCGATTCACGTCCCGGGAGCTCAAGCGCCTCCACAGCGTCACCTTGTCTCCCATTTACACCCACTTCTCAGAGACCCTCTCGGGACTGAGCACTGTCAGAGGCATGAGGGCAACAAAGAGGTGAGCAGAAAGTGCAAGCATCCAGAGAGACAGAGCTTTGGCTTTATAGGCCAAGGCCTTCCTCATGGGGGGCTGGTTACAGGGTGGCTGGAATGCCCTTGGTCTGGGGCAGCAGGAGTGGAATTTGAGTGGTGCAAACCTCTGTTGTGTGCCTGACAGGTTTGAGTTGGAGAATCAGCTGCGTCTGGAGCAGAACCAGCGCTGCCTCTTTGCCAGCAACACAGTGATGAAGTGGCTGGACATCCGCTTGCAGATGATTGGGGTTGCTGTGGTTACTGCTATTGCAGGGATTGCCATCATCCAGCACCAGAAGCAGCTGGGAAATCCAGGTAGGTTGCCAGGGATTGATCTATGTCCACTCCCAGGCTGTGCCCAAGGGGTTCCTCCTCTCCCAGGCCCAGAGCTACACATTTTCCTACACTGGGGTAAGATCCAGAGCTTTTGCTTCCTGTCCCTAGCAAGTCACCCTCAGTGTAGTGCTGCAGCTCCTGTCTCTGCTCCTGTGTGTCCCCAACCTCAAGTGTGACCCCAGACTCCTGACTCCTGACCCCAGAGTCCTGACTTTTCCTTTGTTTCTTTTTTGTCTGCCCACCAAGATGCCAGCTCCTTCCCTGCCAGTGACATTCTTGCTTATGCCTTTGTCCTCACAGGACTCGTGGGTCTGGCGCTCTCATATGCCCTGTCTGTCACAGACCTGCTCTCAGGCCTCATTGCCAGTTTCACTCACACAGAGATCATGATGGTGAGCGTGGAGCGGACAGAGGAGTACACCACAGACATCCCCATGGAGCCCCAGGATAAATTGGTCCAGGTAAAAGCTCAAATGTGTTCTCAGGTACTGGCCCATCTTCTGACTCTTTGCCCTGCACTTGCCCCCTGGGGAGATCACAGGGTTCCAGTGAATGGGTGGAGGGCCCTCACCACAGAAACCACCTTGACTCGTCTTTTGCCAGTGTATCTCCTGGGGAGGATGAATCTCTGGCAGGAACTGGTGAAGGCTGGAATGATGGGAAGGAGTAGGGAAGCAGAATGGGTGCTAGATACAAGCTGTGATGGAAGAACAAGCCTAGGAGTGGGTTGGAGGTGGGACTGGGCTGTGTGTTGGTTCTGCTCAGAGGCCAAGCAACCATCTAAAGGGAGGGATGGGGCTTGGACTGTGGGGAGGTGATGCTGAAGAAGATAATCAATCATTATCATACCCCTTCTCACCTGTGTATCCCTCTTAGGTTTCTGCTGACTGGCCAAGTGAGGGACTTGTGGAGTTCCAGGAAGTGGTCCTGGCTTACAGAGCAGGCTTGCCTAATGCACTTGATGGCGTGAGCTTCACTGTTTACCCTGGAGAGAAGCTGGGGATTGTGGGTCGCACAGGATCTGGGAAATCCACCCTTTTCTTGGCCCTCTTCCGTATGGTGGAGATGAAATCAGGCCGGATTCTCCTGGATGGTGTTGACAGCCAGCTGGTGGGCTTGGAGGAGCTGAGGTATGGCTGAGCAGAGTGAAGGGTAGCTGGTGGTGGCTGAGAGCTGTCAGGGGCTGGATGCCGAAGTAAAGAGTGAGGAGCAAAGGACTCACTGTCGTGGCACCCTCTTTTCTGATCGTGGCAGCTTTTTATGAGTGTCTCTTGCTTCTCGACAGTTGTGCTAAGAAAACCAGGCTGAATATCTGACCCTTTCTCTGTGCCTCCAAGATTTGTAGCAAACTAAGATACCCCATGAAAAAAGAAATAGCAGATCTCCGCTTTTCTGCAGAACCCATCCCATGAGCCCTCAGCTTTCGTTTGCTTGCAGGTCTAGGCTGGCCATCATCCCGCAGGATCCATTTTTGTTCAGTGGCTCCATCAGAGAAAACCTGGACCCCCAGGGAAAACGGACGGACGCTGAGCTCCGTGAGGTGCTGGAGCAGTGCCACCTGTGGGATGCTGTCTCTCAGATGGGTGAGTTGGAAACCAGTGAGAAGCAGCTGATGACTGTGGGTTCTGCCAGAGGAGAGAAGGCCTTAGCTCAGGCAGGGAGCTGAGGTGGGTGCAGTAGGGAATGGGTTAAGCAAGGTCACGCTAGAACCAGTGTGGGAACAGGTCAGTGGGAGCCAGTGGCATTCCCTGACATTTAGAGGCAAATGGACTGGCCGGTGATGGATTGGGTGGCAGAATTTTGCTGGTGAGACCAGGCCTCAGTGGGTGTTAGGAGTAGCTGAGAGATAAGCTGGCCTTAGTTCTAAGGGAACTGTGCCAGATGTTGCTTGTGTCTAAGTGTAAAGGCTCCAGTTCCTAAGGCCTGGGCCTGAGTAGAATTGGGATTTTGTGTGCAACTGGGAAAACCTTGGACTGGTGGAGCTGTTTGGGGCCCTGTGCAGATGATGCAGGTGACTGCTGATCTTGATCCCTGCAGGTGGACTGGACAGCAAGCTGGGAGAGAGGGGAAAGAGTCTGTCTGTGGGACAGAGGCAGCTGGTGTGTCTGGCCAGAGCCCTCCTGACGCAGGCCAAGGTGAGTGCATTGCCTCCATCGGGGCAAGGGGGAGGGTGAGCTGCCGTGGCTGTCTGGGGGCAGCAGAGGAGAGCGCCGCAGAACTGGGGGTGAAATGGGAACAGATGTCCTGTGCTGACTTCTCAGGCAGGGAGTGGGGTCTCTGCTGTGGTGCTTGGGAGCTCCCTTCACTCTCTGTCGCTGGCAGGTGCTGTGCATCGATGAGGCCACAGCCAGTGTGGATCAGAAGACAGACCAGCTGCTGCAGCAGACCATCCGCCAGCGCTTTGCTGACAAAACTGTTCTGACGATTGCTCACAGGTATGGAAAACCTCTGTGCCTGAAGTCATCCTACCATTCACAGGGAGAGGTGCCTGGGCCTCAAGCTGAGCACAGAGGTCTCTGTGATAAGGTTTTTCAAGTGCCAAAGCTGGACTTTGCCTTTTGCCTTTTCTGCTGGGTGCTGGGAACAACTGGATGTGAGAAGGGGAAAACGTTGTACCCAGAAGCTGGTGTCAGCAAGGGCAAAATGCCACATCATCATATCACAGATTTCTCTTCCTGGGCACTGCCTGCTGGGATCCTTAGGGCAGGTGAATCGTTCCTTGTGGTTCTGTCAAATTAGGGTGAGCAGTAATGGAGAAGAGCTATGCTATGGAAAGGGGCAGTGTGGAGACCGTGGAGGAGCAGGTGTCCCTGGCTCAGTAGAGGGCAGTGCAGGACAGCCGGCAGCGAAGGGCTGCAGCCAGCTCCTGGATAGTTCTGTTTTCCAAAACCCTAAATTTTAGTCCCAGCCTGCACCTTATGCCAGCAAGATAGACACTGCCCAGGCAGGACAGGACAATAGTGATTGCCCTGCATCTGGGAGATTAAGAGTAGAATCAGTGGATGGTTGCAGCCAGAGGGAGGAGGGCAAAACATGAATACTGCAGAAAAGGGATGGATCAGCATTAGGTGGTGTTCTCTGCTCTTACTCTTGCCAAGTGGAGGAGCATTTGGAGGAGGGTTATGCAATTGTATGGAGGGTGTTTTCAAAGCACAGAGGTTACCACAAAAATAAAAATCAAATGAGCAGGTGGCAGGGGCTGGTGTCCTGCTGCACAGGAGTGGGAGTGATGGATGACAGGCAGGGTGGGCTAGGCCTGGCAAGTGAATCAAGTGGGTCTTGTTAAATATATCGTGTAGGAGGGAGGCAGGAGGGGTGTGAAGGGAAAGTGGTTCCTACACTAGGGATGTTAGGCATAAATAGAGTAGAAGTGCAAGGGCACTGTGGGCTGAGGTATGTGTTTGGGTTGGGTGTGGGGAGGCCACCTTTGATGGGGGAATAATTAAAGAGGAGAAACAGCAGAGGGAGGAGTGGCAGAAGGCAAAGCAGCAAGACTGAGTTGAAGATGGCCCCAGCCCCGTTTCCACTGGGATAAAGAGCAATGGGAGAGAGCAGTAAGGAGAGAGAGGTGATGATGGGGCTGTTTTGCATCCATGGTTTTTCCATGCCACTCAGCTTTGGGTGAAATCCAGGATGGAAAGTGACTCTGTATTTGTCTCTTGCCCCTGCAAGACATTTCCAGTGATGAAAGGCAGCCTGCACTCTCTTGGAGATGAACGTGTAACCAGAGTCTTGAACTCCACAATGCCTTTTACCTGCTGAAATCCTGTGCAGTGTCTTCCTTGTGACTTGCAGCTTCGTAGGGCTGTAGTTTCACACTGAATGGTGCATGAATGTGCAGAAGTTCCTGCTGTCCTGTCTTCCCTGTCCAGAGCCAGAGGTTGCTGCTCTGCTGGCAGTCTGGGCAGACCTGGGCACATATGTGTGCAGTGGGTCCTGTGGTTGGCTGCCTGGAAACTACAAATTCCAGTGGTGGTGGTAGCATAAGCAAAGATGCCAGACTGCAGGGGAATAACAGCTGATGCACAATTTCTGCTGCCCTTGGGAGGTGGCAGGTGAGGAAATGTTGGGGCAAATAAAGCAACTCACTAACCCCTGTGGGGATGGAGACATTTTGTGCAACCCAAGAATCAGGCATGCCCTGAGCTTCTCTCCCACAGGACTTCCCTCTGCCCTCCTGGTGCCCTGCCATGCCCAGCAACTGGAAGGCATCACGATGCTCTCCTAGGAGGTGCTGCATTTCAGCAGTGAGCAGAGGCTCTCTGGGGAGCTGCACTGCACCCTGACCTTGAGTGCAGAGGGAGATCCTCCACAGCTCCTAATGCTGGCCATGTCTTGGGCCACCCTTAACAGCAGGGGAAGCAGCATCCAGAGCTTCTCCTCAGATCCACCAACGGGTGTCCTGGCATTTGTTGTCCACAGGCTGAACACCATCCTGGACTCGGACCGCGTGCTGGTAATGCAAGCTGGGAGAGTGGCAGAGCTGGATTCACCTGCTCACCTAAGCCAGAAAGATGGCTCCTTGTTCCAGCACCTCCTGCACAGCAGGCAGCAATGACCTCCCTCCTGGGCTCAGCCCAGGCAGCCCTTCCAGCTGGGTGCCTGGCTTTCCTCTCCCCTCAGACACCGGCCCTGTCCCTGCAGGGCCAGGAGCTGCTGAGTTGAGGGAGGGGCTTACTCCTGCCTGCAGGCAGCAACTGTGTGTCCTCAGGGATGAGAGTGTGGCACTGTGGACTTTCCTTTAACAGGGAAGATGCGACCTGACCTGCTGTTTAGAGTTAGGCAAGCTTGGTTGGTGGGATCCTGCTCCCCTCCAAGGCTTCCCTTTGAGATTACAGAGGGATTTTCTACTCACTGAAGAATCAGTACCTCCTAGTTTGAGACTTACTCTCACATATGCAATGTAAAATAAAGTGCAAATATCCTTGTGAAGCTGTTAATTCAGGTCCTTGCCCCTTTTCCTCACCTATTTACTTATGAGACACAAGAGTAGTGCCCTCTCTGCACAAAGACAACCCGACCTACTCTCTATTCCCAGAAGGCTTTTCCAAGCCCAGGAGGTTGCACCCAGGGACCTTGCTGCTTTTCCTCTGGTTTTCAGTGGAGAAGGCCTTCCCCTGAAGGGGCTAGAATGCAATTGCATTAAAGGCCTCTAAGGCTAGTTTATTTCAAGACCACTCCTTCAAGGGAAATTCTCTATCCCTCCTGCCCTGCTCCTAGCTGCACAAACCCACAGCTGCTTTCAGTTTTAGGATCTTGCTTTTTCCAGAGGCACCTGGGGCTCCTTCTTCCCAACACTCCGAAGGCAATGCCTAGCCCACACCTTTGCTATGCTGTCCAGGGGGAGGTGCCATTCCTTTCCCTGAGGTTCTAGGAGCCGGCCCCATCCCTGCAGATGGAGAATAAGGCACAACTCCTGTGCCACAGTCTGGGTTTGCATTCTTGAGGGAAGTGATGGAGATGCATTCTTGAGGGAAGTGATGTTCAGAGGTCCCTTGCAACCTAAATAGTTTTATGATTCTCTGATACACTGTGTCTGGGCTTGTACTTGTTTTATTTGATAAAGGTACATCATCCATCCATGTATTAAAAAAATAATCTTTCTGATGAAGCTCCAGTCCCCTCTCCCAGGTCTCACTCCTGCCTGAGCAGTCACTTCTTGGCTCACTTCACACCACCTGGAACCCAGCTCTGCAACCCTACAAGCCAGTAGTAGGGCTTGGGTTGTGGGGAGTTTTGCCCCACTCCTTAGCTGCTGTGCCCATGAGAAGGCACAGAAATCCCTGGTCCTGGGAGAGAGGCACTGATTGCTGCACACCAGACCAGCACAGGCAGGAACAGACCTCGTACAAAGGCTAAGTGACCTGACCATCTTCTGCCTCTTTGCCATGCTTTAGCAATGGTGGAGAAGGCAGTTTTGTGTCTGCTTCCTGTGTCCATCCCAGGCTCAGTAGCCTGTCCTCACATCTACTGTGGGGAGTTTAGCCTTTGTTGTATCAAGAAACGCTGCAATGACTGATTTGAGGTTAGGGCCAGCTGCCTGCCTCAGAGTGAATGGGAGAGGAAAGGAGAACCTGGATCCTGTATTGCTCCTGAACCAGCCACAGCATAGCCTTGTCCATCTCTCCAGCTTCACCTGTGAGGACATATGAGAAGGACCAGCTCAGGCCCAGAAGACCTCAGAGGAGGGCAAATAGTGAGGCAGAAGTGCACACTGCAGAGGCAAAGGATCTTGGTCATTTGTGGCCAGACCAGACAGGACGGCTTGGTAAGTGGGTCAAGGAGACCCCTGGATTATCAGGAGGAAAGTAGAGAACATGTTTGTGACCCCAAGTCTGACAGCCAGAGGAGGGTGCACCAGCCAGGGCAGAAGAAGGGCATGAGACCTGCAATGATTTTTGAAGTCTCTTTGAACTGGCTCATAGAACCAACAAGGCCAGGAGTTTGCTCACTCCCTAGGGACATGGCATCTGAAATGACAGCCTCCAGAAACAGCCAGGAACTGCCCCATACAGTACTGTGGCAGGGAGACCCATGCAGCCACAACTGTCCCAAAGGCCCTGGAAGAAGCATCCCAACACCAGCAGAAATGAGGATAAAGCCCCTTCCTGTAGTCACAGAGAGGAGTTACAAAGGGTCTGGCAGTATTTGGGCTTGCAAGGGGGCTGTGCCCTCCTCAGCACTACCTGTCCTGTTTCTGAGTGCTCGTCTCAGATGATACCAGTGCTTGTGTGGCACAGGCTGCTGCAAGCAGCACACCATCGCTCCCCTGCAGGACTGGCCCAACACAGCCTTCAAATGCTCGTGGGTGCCAGCTGAGCCAGCCAGACAGGAGACAGCTCAGGCCCAGGCAGGGCCATCACACCAATGCTCAACACCCAGGGTTTTGTTGATGTGTTTGCTGCCCTGGGAGCCCTTCCCTGCTGCCCGGTCGGTGCCGGTGTGGCTCCGCGGGGTGCAGTTTGAGGGGTTTGCCAGCATGATGACCTGCCAGGGCCTGGTTCAGAGTCCTCACAGCTCACAGCTCTGTGGTCTTCCTTGGCTCAATCAAGATGGTGTTGAGCATGCCCACCTGACACTCCTGGTCTTGGAGCTTTCTTGCAGCCTGAGAAGGGCTTTGGCACCAGTTCGACCTTTGACGGCCTCTCTGCCAGTTCCTCAGCATTAGCAGGACAGTGATGAGGACCAGCACTGCCGTCAGCACCCCGAACACCAGCACTGTCACCAGCTGGGCTTCGCTCAGCCCTGAGTCCCTTTGGGTCACCACCTCCTTCACAGAGATTTTCAACAACCCTCCCCCCGGCTCTTTCTCACTGTGGTTGGCCACACGTCTCCCTGTGACCGCAGTCCTGACGGGCTCCGGCTGCGTCACCCCCGGCGTCTCACTAGTGGTGCTTTTCACACCTCCAGCGTTCTCATGGTCTGCAGGGCGGTGGGGAGGGGACCAGGTGGGCTCAGGGACGGAGATCTCACAGGTTTTGCCGGTGAAACGGTCAGGACACAAGCAGTCATAGTCATTGATGCGGTCGTAGCACTTGGCCCCGTTTTTGCACGGCTGGCTGGCGCAGTCATTGATGTTGATGGTGCAGAAACGCCCTTCAAAGCCCACCTGGCACTGGCAGGAGAAGCGGTTGACGCCGTCGTGGCAGGTGGCCCCGTTGGCACAGGGGCGCATCAGGCAGTCATCCACGTCGTGCTCGCAGAGAGCCCCCACAAAGCCAGCCAGACACCGGCAGGTGAAGTTACTGGCAAAGCCATTTTCATCTTGGCATTGCCCACCATTCTTGCATGGAGACCTGTGTGGAGAGAGCAAGGATAGGTCATGGCCCTGGAGACCAAGCAGCTTCTCGCGCCCCAGGGAGGTAAACACAGAGCTGCTTGCATGGTCAGAGTGTCCAGCTCTCTCTGTGGGGGCAGCTACCTCTAGGAGAAGACTGGGTTGGAGTTTCTGTCACCTTGAGTGAGAGGCCATAGGACCTCCTCAGTCTGTGGCTGTGCACAGGCCCACCAGCATCAGGGAAGGTCCTCAGCCAAATGATCTGAAGAGGAAACATGCCCTCCTGATGCTCCCCAAAGGCGTCATGGAAGTCAGCTCATCACGCCTGCAGCAGTTTGGCTGCCTGGATATAGGATGTCCCAGGCATGATGAACAGATTCCTGTCCTCCTACAGCAGGGACAGCAATCTGTTCAGATTGCAGCAAAGCCCTTGCCCTGGTGGGACCATGCACTGCACACTGCTAAACCAAAGCCAAAGGTAATTTTGGCTTAACTCCATTAGTGTATGGAAATTCACAGATAACGAGCCAAGCTGGGCCTCCACTTGGCAGCGTGTGACCCGAAGTTAATGCTGTCTGTAATCTCACTGCAGTGCCTCACCCTGCCTTCTCACATGGCCCTGTCTTCATCTCACAGTCCTTCCCGTGGAAACCTTCTGGACACAAGCAGGAATACTCCCCATCTCGATCGTAGATGCACTGTGCCCCGTTCTGGCAGGGGGACTGGTGTTCGCAGATGTGTATGTCTGAGGGGAAAAAAACCCAGTGTGAATTAGGGAGAAAAGAGGGCTGATGTGGCCAACTCAGTGCAAACACAAACCCACCAAACCCTGTGTGGATGGAGAAATGGCAGAAGCTTCTCTCTTCTCCCCTCCAATAGGTACCTGCAGCAACAGAAGTGCAGCGCCTGTGTGGTTGTGAAGATGCAGTGCATGCCAACTGTCTGACCAGTGGAGACCCCCTGGTACAGATGAGTCTCTGGGGCTGGAGGAGTCCCCCAGCCACCTGCTGGAGGCAGGAAGCCTTGGAGAAAGCAGGGGATGCTGCTTGGAGTCCTGACGCAGCATGGGAAATGCAATGAGTTCACCTGCTCCATTTCCCGAGGCTGGCCAACGTCATGCCAGCTCTCGCCATGCAGCCAAGGAGTGTCAGCAGGCTGACCTCTTTTGCAGGAAGGGAATGGTCCCAGCTGTGGCAACATCCCATCTCCCAGGCAGCCAAAATGGCATCACCCAGGTGGCTTCTGGCTATGCTGGCTGACATATCCATGGGGGTGTGCTGGGCTTCTGCCCTCAGCACCAGAGGCGGGGATGTCAAGCCCACGACTCACCTTTGTCACAGAACTTGCCAGCCCAGCCGGTGTGACAGATGCACTGCCAGGGCTGGTGGCACGTCCCGTGAAGGCAGCCCGGCATCCGCACGCACTCCTCGCAGTACTCCCCCTCCCAGCCTGGATCACACCTGCAGGAGGACAGGGCACAGCAGCACAATCAGATCCAAGCAGGAGCTGCACTAATGCTGTGCAGGGCTCCCACAGACACAGCGGTGCTCGGAAACCCTCCCAAAGGCCCCTCCTAACTCCCTCCTCCACAGGTAAGTCCTGGCATCTCATCTGTCCAAGGAAGCTAGCAGAGCAGGAGCAGACACCCTCTGCAGCCAGGGAGGGTGAGTGGCCAGCAGCAGAGCTCAGCAGCTTTGCTTTCACTGCCCACGTCCCTCTGCTCTCCTCCAACCAGCCGCTCTGTACACACCACGGCATTAGCTCAGCAATTCCCGTGCCTCCCACAGCAGGCAGCCACTCTGACAGGCAGGGAAAAGCCCATCCCTAACCCTGAGCTTCCTGAGGGAAAGGGACAAGAGGCTGCTGAGGTCTGTGTGTTTCACTGCTCTTCTCTGCATTATAATGTGTGTCATTTTTTGTCTGGACTGTAATCCAGCTGTGAAACCTTGCTTGCTATGGCTGTGCACAGAATAGACTCACCAGCCAGCTCACAAGGGCAGTACAATGGGAAAACCTGCAGCACACAACGAGCCCTCTGGCCCCACAAGAGCAGGACAGTGGCAATGACTAAGTAGAGCCAAGCTGCATTGCTCCAGTGGCAGGCATCCCTCAGACCTGCCAACTCCAAGGCAGAAAGCAAGTGATAACACGATGAGAGCTGAGAGGAGGTGGCACCAAGCCACAACAAAAGCTGTACTCAAACCAGCATGAAATGAAACCTAACAAAAACAACACAGTTTCTAGAGTAAGGAAGGGGGCTAATTTTCATGGCTGGGGCTCATTTCAGCACAATGTGTGGTGACTGCAGTTTTTTTTGAGCTGGCCCACAGCCGCACTTTCAAACTTGAGCTGGCTGTTGCCACTCTATGTTGTTCCAAAGAGATGAGGAGTGAGGAAAATTGTTAAACACATATATATAAATTAGAGGCTTTTTGATGGGACTGGAGGTGATACCATGTGGATGGTATAGTCTGGGGAGATACATTCATACCTGGAAAGCCCTGAGCAGAGGGATGTGGACACTGCTACCCCCCAGTACCTGCAAGGAGCAGGTGCCATCAATGCTTCCACTTCTCCAGAAAGGGAGCTGGCCAACCTAAAAATGGCCAGGGAGGGGGCCAGATAAGCAGCCAACTCTCCCTGCGTTTGAGGTGATTTTGAGGCACTGCCAAGCCACAAGGTTCAGCAAATGCTCTGGAGGCCTGAAATCAGCAGCAGCAACTCACGTGTGGAAAGATCTGCAGCTGGGACACCTGCTGCATGGTGACGTGTGGCCTTTCTCACTGGGGCTTTGCAGCACCCTGCTCCCCCAGCCGGCCACAGCTGCTGAAAGGGCTCAGGGAGGAACTCCATGTAGCTGCAAACAGGGGCCCAGCCAAACCAGAGCTGGACACTCCCTGATGGGGCAGTCAGCAAGGACAAGTGGCCCAGGTGTGGTGTGACACCGGGGGCTGTCCTGTGAAAGGGGACTGACCATGCCCTGGCGAGGAGAACAGGGTGGCATTGAGCAGTCTGTCCCCTTGCAGCCACAGGTGTCCCAGCCAGCCCAAAGCCAGCCTTTGCCTTCTGGTGCTGTCTTACAGAATGGGGGCTCCAGATGTTCCTACAGTGGGACAATAGGCAGTGGGTCTGTGGCAGCCCAGAGCAGTTATGTGGGTGCTTCCCAGGCTGGAGTGCAGGGTCAGGCTCTGAGCTTTGACTCTGCAGGATCTGGGCACCAGCTGGAGCTGGGATGCCAAGTACCACATATGCACTTCTGCTGCTGTAGCTCACAGCTTGCTGATAAACCCTTTATGAAAACATCCAGAGATCCCCATGACAGCTCAGGCTTCTGAGAGGGCACCCCTGCAGCTCTCAGTGATATGCATGGCTGGAAGCTCCTCTCTTCCATGCCCCAGGAACAGCACCTCCACCTCAGTCAGCAAGGAGGCCAAGCAAGCTGGCCAACCCTCATGCCTGCCCTGCTGCCTGATGACTTTCCCCCATCATATCAGAGCCTGAAGGCTGCTTCCCATCACCCAGGCATGGCCAGGCTGTCCTGGGCTTCCCTCTAGACAAAAAGGGCTCAGCAGAATAACACTGGTCAGTGTGTGAAGGTGGGCACCCTGGAAGCACAGGAGCAAAGGTAGAGGGGACCAGCAAGAAGCTGAGGCATCAAAATCTCTCACTCCAGAGGGTGTCAGGTGAGAAGAGAGCAGAGTCATCGATTCCAGGTGTGGGTGAGTGGAGGAGGAGGTGCTTCAGCTCTGGGCAGGGGTGTAGGCACCAGGGACACAGCATCAAGGGTGGGAGAGCAGTTCCAGTCAGGAGCAGCAGAGAGCCAGAGAAGCCATACCTGCACTTCCCATCCTGGTCACAGCAGCCGTGGGCGAGATTGCAGCGCTCATTGCAGTCATCCCCTACCAGACAAGAGACACGTGGACTTAGATTAGACAGAGATTATAGATGATTCCAGATCTGCCCGTGGCCCTACGTGTTTCCTTAAGTGCTCAGCCTACCTGTCCCCAGAACTGCAAGGTGGGGAATCTTCCTCTCAGTCACTGGGTGCCACAGAAGAAATGAAGATTTCACAGTAACCTAATCAGCAGTAGCACTCTTTATTGAGAAATGGGGCTCTGCTTCAGAACTACCCAGTCTCTGGTCATCTTCCCCACCTTTTCTCTGCTGCCTCCCTTATATTTTGGGCCCTTCTGAGCAAGAGCTGGGGTTGCCTGTGCATTAAGACAACCTGTGTAATAGGGACTGACCCACCTGGGACCTGGGTCCCACAGTCTTGCAGCAAGTATGGTGGCAAAGCTCAGGGCCAGGTACTGCAAGGGGCACAAAGGGACCAGGGATGGAAATGGAAAGAATGGTTCTTCTTTACCTCCCAGGATGTCACCATCCCCAAGGACAGCTACTGGCACAGAGCAGTCTGACAGGCTCCTGCCCTCTTCCAGGACCCAGTTGCCAGCACTCCCCTTCCAGCACAGGGAAGCAGGACTTGGCATCACATGGGGCCAGGTATCCAGTTCTGTTTATTTATTTAAAAGCCACAGAAGATGTAACTGAGCCATGGCCTCGCTGTGCCACTTCTCATCCCCTCCTTTGTGCCAGGTGTTCCCTTTCATCTCCACCTTCCCCTCTTCCCCACCACTTGCTTGCCTCTTAGCTCCAGAGGGGAGCTGCTTCACTCTGGCTCCACAAGCAGTAGAACTAGAGCAAATGTCAGGAAGCAGGGGGTTTCACCAGAAGCCTCGTGCAATCCCAGGCCAGGCCCAGGAGGTGAATGTCCTTACCTGAGCCCCTCCATCCTGGGCCAAAACAGATTAAAGTCCCCATCTCTAGAGATGTGCTCAGCCTTTCCCAAGGAGCATTTTGTGCTGCCTGGGAAAATGAGCAGGGGAAGAAATCCCCTGTGCATGCAATTTTGCTGCAGTGAGGCAGCAGGTCCCACTGCACAGGGTAAGAGCCTCCTAAAACAAATCTCTGTGGAGCTGGAGCAGTATCCTGGACTGCTCAGCCCCAAACCTGGGTATCACCACCTTTCCTATTTGTAACCATCTCTCCTGGCACATGGCTTTGGGAATTCATTACTTATCCAGAGCAGGGATAGAGCAAACTAATCTTTAGGAAAGGATTTTCTCTCACTGGATCCAGGGTTAGCTGTTCATTTTTGGGACCTTCTTCCCCCTGAACAAGTTTATTGGTTTGGGAACCCATTCACCCTAACTGAGAGAGACAGAGCAGCAGGGATGTCTCTGCCAGTCTGCTCAGGCACTGCCACCCCTGTGAGCAGGAGTTTCCAAGGTGCCTCCAGTGTCACACCCCAGGTGATTAATGACTGGGCAGCATTTTCTGCTTTTCCAGGTCGGACCATCTCCATTTTGCATGGAAAACTGAGCAAACTTCAGCAACGCCAAGGACAAGTTTGGAAAGATGGATATGAAAGAGAAGGACCCATGTCTACAGAGACTCACCTTGCACAAGCTGGTGATGGGCCAAGAGGATCCAAATCAAGGACATGAGCTGGAGACAGAAGCTCCTGAGCATGGTCAGTGTGGCCCCACCGAGATGAACACCTGCAGAGAAAAAGAGCAAGCTCAGCAAAATCCCTTGGCTGACACCACAGCCTCATTTCACACATGCCTTCCTCTCTACTGCCTGGGAGTTTTGAGTTGAAACATCCAGTCTTATACAGACTGGTCACCACTGTCCCCTCTGTGATCCAGACTCCTTCCTCTAAGTCAGTGTCGGGGCACTAAGAATTAAAAAGCTTTCAAAAATGTGTGTACTAGTGTGCACACTCAATCCTGAGTGTTTAGTAGCTCAGGCTGTTGCACCACATCTTGGAGCACCCACCCCTGGTAGCTGCTGTCAAAAGATCAGAAACCTCCAGGAATACCAGCGCAGCTGTGGGGACCTTCATCCTCCCTCCCTGGGTCTGGGAGGCTTCAGCTTCATGTTAAATAAGCTCCTCCCGAGCACATTTGAATGAATAGATGGGCTAAGTGTTCTTCACAGTGCCCAGGCTGCTTTTCAAACCCTGCAGGGGAGCAGGGAGGCCAGCAGATCTAGCAGAGGAGCAGGCTGTAAGCAGCAGCCCTCTCTCAGTGTCCGAGCAAGAGAGTGTAGCGACAGGCGCTAGAGCCGGGCTGCAGCCCCGGGCAGGAAATGTGAGCACACACCTCTCGCTAGGTGCGGTCCTTTTCCTCAGCTGTCCTGCAGAGAGCCCCGTCAGCCCAAGGTTCCCGCACCCATCTGTGTTCCGACCGCCTCCCGCCCTCCTGAAGTAGCATTAAATACTTTCCAAAAATGCTCCATTCCCTCCCAGCCTTCTGGGGTTGTTAAGGGCAGGAAATTCGAGGGTGATATCATAAATATATTACTGTAATGAGATGGGAGGGGTTAAACAGTTCTGTTAGGAGAATGGTGAAGGTATGGAGCAGACTCTACCCAGCTGCGTGGGTGTGATGAACAGGGGCCATTCCACTTTCAGCTTGACTCTGGAGCTCTGGAAGGTTATGTTTGGTCCATAGTTGTGTAAGAGACTTCTAAGACGGGGACATAAGCCCTCCCACCCACCTACACGTACACATGCATTGCAGGAAGAGGTTTTGGGGTCCCTGCTAAGAGCTTCACCTGCCTGGACCTGACAAAACAGCCCATAAAAGCAAAGATGTTGCTTGAAGCATCTCTCCAGAAAACAAACCACCACCAACGAAGGATGCAGAATTTTCAGAGGAGCTGCAGGATGTTAGTGTCACTGCCCCAGCCAAATCCCAGCACGGATTGCTGCATCGTCCCTCCCCACAGCCCCTTGACACCATGCCTGCAGGACCCGCCTTTGCCTCCTGCCCCTAAACACTGGGCAGTGGCAAACAGCTGCTGCATTTCAGAGGAGGGTGAAGCAATTGCTATGAAACTTATAATTTAGGGCTGGAGAGCGAGGATCATGTTCCTTCAGGGCTGTGAGATGCACAAGCTCCGATCACATGCCATTGCAAAGGCTGTTTTCCCCCCACAGCTCCCCACTCGAGGCACAGCCTCTCAGACCTCCTGACGTAGCCCCCCCACGGGTGCTGCTCCCAGGAGAACCCCCGGGGTGGCCCCGGCATCCTGGGCGGCAGCTGGTGCCCAGGAGAGGTATGAGCAGCTCCCACCTGGGCAGGCCTGCCTTTGGGTCACAAGGACACGGCGAGGGAGCTCCCTCCGTCCCACTCGTCCGCCTCTGCCTGGCCGGGCTGGGGGCTACCAGACCTCCAGGTGCTGCGAGGACACCCCCCGAGTCTATTAATCTCCCTCTCGAGGGAATTAGGGACCTCTGTGCGCTTGGGGACTGCCAGGGACATCCCCAGCACGTGGGGCATCAGGCACTGCCCCTAGCCCGAAGGCTACCGGGACCCCTCCGGACCGGGGGATGCCGCGCCGCTGCGGCTCGCCGCGCCTCTACCCCCGCCCCCCTCCCCCGGGGGCTCCGGGACCACCCCGAGCCCCACTGCCCCCCGGAGGGGCACGGCCACGGGGGCTGCCCGCCTTCCCCCCCACCCCGGCCGTCCCCGGGGGGGCCCCTCCGCCGAGCCCCGCCGGTGCCCCTGCGGCCGGGGCGGCGGCGGGGAAAGGGGGACCGGCGGGGCCCCGGGGGGGGCTGCGGGTCCCCGCCGCGCCCCGTCCCCCGGGCCCTGCTCACCTCGGCGACGCGGCGGCTGGCGGGGCTATCGCGGGGCGCGGCGGGGGGCGGCCATGCCCGGCGCGGCGGGGCTGGGGCGGCAGGCGCGGGGCTGCGGAGGGAGCTGCTGCTGCCGCCGCCGCGTGTGCCGCGCCGCTCCGCCCGCCGCCGCCGCCGCCGCCGTGCAGCCCCGGCCGCCTGCCAGCGGCTGCGTGTGCCTGCACATCCCCGCTCCCTCCCCGGGACATCCCGCCTCCCGCCGCCCCAAACCGCAGGCAGCCCCCGACCCGGCCCGCCCTGCCCGCTCACCCCTGCCCTGCTCCCGCCGCCGGGGCCGGGGGGGGGGGGACCCCGGCACACGGCCCCGCCCGCCCCCCGCCGCCCCGGGGGAGCTGCGGCTGCCGGGGCTCACCGGCCCCCGGCCCCCGGCCCCGATGGCAGGGCATGGAGAGCTGTCCCGGGCCTTGCTGGGGGACCCCCGCCCGGGGCTCGGGGGGGGCTGCAGCGCTCGGCGCCCCCGGCTCGGGCAGGGGCGCGGCCCCGCGGGCGCTGAGCCTCTCAGCCGGCCGCCCCTCGCAGAAATAGGTGCGCCACGACCCGAGCCTTCCTTTTGCTCGGATCGTCTGAAATAATACTAATAAGCAAAAACACCTCCTGTAGCCCCTCCCTGATGTCCCCGGGGTCCACTGAAACAACCTCCGCTGGCAACCTGTAGGGTCAAGAAGCCCTATCCTTAAAATAAAGGTTCGACTTGTTGTAGTCACCCCACAAAAAAGAAGCTGTGGTCCCCAGCATTTCTCTCTGTTCCACTCACGAGACGTGGACATCACTTCAGTGGACAGCAAGGAACAATAGGGCAACCGTGGGAGAGGGTCTGAGCTGTCACATCTTCAGAAGAAACAGCTGCCCGCTCTCCTACTCACCTTGCATGGCCTTTCTGCTACTTGACAAGATCATAATCGTCACCTTCAAAGGTCCTAGCAATCCTTAATTAGATTACAAGTTCACATCAGTCAGCTCTTTTCTACCCCTGTATCCCACAAGGTTTGCTGTTTTTCACCAGGAAGGAAGAAGAACCATGTCCTACAGGCACTTAATGGATGCTTTCACACTCCATCTCATCTCACTAGACACAGCTCAACCCATCCCTGCTACCTTATCCAGTCCCCCCAGCTCTCTGCAGTTCCTGACAGCCCTGTCAGCACCCTGTGGCAGCCATGGGTAGCTCTGCAGGCCCCAGGAACAGCCCAGGCAGCAACCCCAACAAAACCAAGGTCTCTACTAGCTCTGAGCGGGGACCCCTGCTTGCTCATCCTTGGCATGCCTGGACAGCACAACATGACTGAGTGATAAAATGGGGGCCTACCCCCCTGCCTACCTCTGCAGAAGCTGCCTCCTTCCTGCCTCCTTCCTGCTCTCCTGTCAGCCAGAAGCCCTGTTCCTTTCCTTGCCCTCCTCCTCCTGTCCCTATCACCCCACAGACAGAGGGACAGAGAAGTTCAAGCTTCCTGCTTAGGTTGCTCCATCAGCTCTTCGGATATTTATGAGGCAGGTGTGCACCAGCTCTATGCTGAGATGCTTCCTGTGATTCTACATCCATTCTCATCCCCTGATCCCTCACAGCCAGCTCAGCCTGCTTTTGAGTGCTGATTCCTACCAAGTCTTGAGCTTACAGCAAAAAGGGGAGGGGAAGGCTGAGGGTGAAGCACAGCTTCTGGTACTTGGTTTAAAATCAGACTGCCTCTCCTTCCATCACTACAGCTCTAGGACCTGGAATGATCCACATTTCTGCTCTGACACCCACAACACTCTGCCTTGCACTCTTTGCCAGCCATGGTTTGAGGCCAAGCGTTTACTGGTGACACCTCCAACACTGAGCATAAGCTGCTCAGCCTCACCCTCCCTTCTTCCTTGAAACCCTACCACCTTCCCTGACTGTGTCAGATAGAACAGCACCTCCTGCACCATCCTCATCTGCTCCTGCATTCCTCTGCTGGGATCTGCCCTGCTCCTGACCACGCTAAACTGCAAGGTCATTGACAGCCATGCTCGGGTGCTCTCAAACCTCACTTGGTTAAACGTGCCTAAGAAAACCCCGTGGATGCTCCTGTGCATTTGAGTGGGCAGATAGGAGGGGGCCTGCAGAGGGACCCTGACAGATGCTGATATCTCTAAGTATCTGCATCCACAGCAGGAGCACTGTGAGAGAGGGAGATGGGGTTAGGTTGCAGCCAACAGAATGGGACACATGGCTCTCCCTGTGCTGCTTCTCCTGGAGGTGAGAGCTGTACCACCAAGTGAGGGCTGTCCAGGCTGAGGAGGTAAAGTTGCTTGCTGAAGATCTGAGCTCTGAGGAAGGGGAATGAAGAACACAATCCAGGGTGGGATTTCAGAAGGTGGGATATCTGAGGAAATGTGTTTTGAGGTTTGAGGTTTGGCTTTGCCTGTAAGTATCACAGAGAGAAGCAGGCAGGGATGGATGGGAGTAAAAGGGGAATACAGAGGAGGGAGAAGGGACCCATGCAATGTGGACCTTGGGTGTACTCCTTTCTCCACAGCAAAGGGCTCCTGTCCCATCCCAGGCACAATCCTGTGTCTCAGGCTTGCTGTGTCAGCCCATGGACTGCCCAGTACTATTTAATCAGAGCAGCTCTATTTGCAGACCCAAGAAATGGGCGTTGAGGGGATTCCTGTGCTTGGCTTAGACCCTGCTCTACTAGGCTCTGATCCCTGCCATGCCATCCCTAGAGGCGTCTCAGATGGAACAGCTGCTGGGTCAGAATTAGGAAGGATTTTTTCCTAGCCATAAGAGTCCCTCCATGGCTTTTTCCCCCAGTGAAGGAAATCCCACAAAGCAGGGACCTGGAGTGGGAGCTGGAAGCAACCTCTTTTCATGGTTTTCCCTCCAATCAATGCATGCCAGGTGAAGACTCCCTCCCCCCACCATCATCCCAACAGCACTGTCACCACTCACAGACAGAGGGAGAATTACCTGTCAAAACCAGCTGAAGCTGCTTCCCTTTCTTCCGGATTCTGGAACCTGCACCTTGGAGGCAGCCAGACATCAGGGAGAAGAAGCAGATGCTGAGCTGAGAAAACAGATAACGTTGCCTCTTCTCCTTCACGAAGAAGCCTTCTCTGGAGCAGAAACTCTTCCCTGTGCAGAAATCCAGAGAAATTCGCCCCCTCCTGCTCACTCCAATTCCTCAAGAAAGGCAGAAAAGCAGCACAAAGAAGTTGGAGAAGGACTGCAAACGCCTCTGAGCTGCCAACTCAAATGATCGTTCTCTTCAGCTCTTGCTCCGGGTCACCCTCTCCGCCTTATGCACAGCACCAGCCCAGGGTCTCTAGGTTAAAACAAATGTTCTCCCCCATCCCACCCCCCCTTGCTTTTCCAATTCCACCCCAGCCCACAACAAACAGCAGCTCGCTGGCCCTACAGCCATGTAACCCAACCCCAGCCATTGTTCCCCTTCCACAAGGTCTATATTTGACTTTGCAGCAGCACGGTGGCTGTGCGTGTGTGTGTGTGTGCGTGTGTGTGCACTCTCTGCACACACACGCTCCGATATTTGTTCAGAGCCTCATTCCCCAGATGCCCGGGATTGCTTAGAAATAGCTTCCATGGGCAGTAGGTGTTTGTGCCTTCAGCAGGGAAGTGGAGGGGGCAGGCAAAAGAGAAGCAGGGAGGGGGTGGAAGTTGAAGGTAGAAAACCTCCTGGCTCTTTTCTAACAATTTTCACTATCTCAATACTCTGCCACGCTGTGGAGCATGGCCAGGCTAGCAGACAGCAATGCATGCACTCAAACGTGGAACTGATGGCATATCTGGGGAATGATGAGAAAAGGACAAGCTGAGGTCTTGGTGACTCTGTCGGGTGTTACCCTGCCCCAGGTTTTGCTCTCTGGGGGCAAACGTGCAGTTAAGCCTACAAAAACTCTTCAAATCTTCCTAGGTCTCTGGTTGAGACCACCAGAAATGCCACTGGGCAATTCCCCTAGCCTGGTGGCTTTGCAAGGGGTGCCTCAGGGAATGGGAGCTGCCCTTGGATTCACCTTCCTATGTTCCAGTACTGTGCTAAGAGTAGCCATCGTGTGCTACCCCAAGATGTATTTTGTATTGCCCAAAGCCTCCAGGAATGCTGCCCAAGTCCAATATCACAGTCCCTGTGACCCTGGAGTATCTGGGGACATTGTCTAGACTTGGCATGAGCTTCTTCTTTTCTTTGCTTCTCTTGCGACCTGCCAGGACATAAGGCAAAATGAGAAAAAAGTGCAATCCAAATGAATGACAGGGAGGATTACTTTCATCCTAAACACTGATGATCCAGTGAACTCATTGCCCTGGATAACAAGAAAAGGCTTTCCTTAAAAAAAAAACTTGAGTAGACATTTATACAGACAATGAGAATAAATAGGAATGAACTCCAAAGAACTATAAACCCTCTTGCTCCAGGGCATTGAAGATGAGTTCTAGGCAACGGTATAAGGAGCAGTTTTCCACAAGAGCAAATTCTGCAGTAATTTCGTGCAGGGCAATGTTTTTACCTTTCCCTGAGCCACACAGACCCAGCCCTGGGAGACAAAGGATGCTGGGCATGGGTAGGCATCATCTGTGCATACCCACTGCACATATTTACCATTAGCAAGGCCAAGGAGGGATGGACTGTGTGGATGCCCTGATGATGCCTGTGACATGTCCTGGAGAGGTGATTCCCAGCTCTTCAAAGCCAAGTGTCAGCCTCCATCCAAGCTTCTGATCACCAGCTTGCTTCTCCTCCTCTCGGAGCCAGATGCAGGGAGTTCCTCATCCCCAGGGCTGCTGCTTCCTGAGGGGTGGTCTGCACTCTGTTCTGCAGGCAGCTGCTCTGTTGGGACTGGCTAAAATCTGACTGCCTGCTGGACTGCACCACTAAAACAGATCCTCTGAGTGTGGGAGAATGCATGTGTCATTGTGATGGGCCTGAGTGCAGTACCTGACAGCCTTCACACCTACTGTGAGGAGCAGCAAAAAGTAAGCTTAAGTCGCATGTTATTTTGAGATACAGATTCCTCAAATCCACCCTCAGTACTTCAATCCAAGACAAGACAAAGGTACCAGGGGAACAAGAATTTTAAAAAAATAAAATTAAATACTAGAGGAAAAAGACCTAGACTTGAAGAGGAGGGGAAAGAGACTGAGGTATATATGGAGGGCAGTTAGAGAAAAGAGGTTTTACCTCTTTGGCTGAGTAAACCCCCTCAAAAAAAACCACTCATGAGTTAATAAGAAGGTGTGGGATCTGGTTTTGCCCTGTGATTTCTGGCTTCCTTCTGTGTGCATGTACAACAGATAATGTCAGGGCTCTCCCAAGGGCACTGATTCAGGGGGTGTATCCGTTCCCCCCACCTGCCTCCTGCTGCCGGGAGGAGGCCTGGAAGGACTGGAGTGGGAAGGAGGGGTCTGCCAGGCTTTCCCTTTGCTGGCACACACCAGCTGGGTGCCTCAAAGCCCATCTCCAGCTCTGCGGTCTCCCTTTGCCTTTCCAGCTGGCAGCTCTAGCAATGAAACCTCTTAATCTCACCAGGAGCACACAAGCATCTAATGGGAGACTCTTGAAGCAACTCTTTTGTGCTCTCTTGGTGCTTGCCTCTGAGCTTGCTCCTGGGTGTTACAGAGGATGGCATATCTTGGTGTTTGCAGTGAAACCTGGCAGGAGAGCCTGGTGCAGAGAATGTCAAGGTCATTTCATGAAACTATGGCCTGTGCTTAGAAAGACTTGAACCCTGGCTGCAGAGGAGTCCATAATTAGCAGCCCCAGGGGATGTGGATGAGTGTTGGGAGGGAGGCTAATTGTAGACTGACTGTCTCCTTGGCCTTCAGCAGCTCCCATGAAGCAGAGGAGCGGTGTGCTCAGCCAAGCACCAAGCGTGTCCTAGGGAAAGGTAATTCCTCCCTGGCCTGCCTGGACCCGTCCCTATAAACAACAAGAGCTCCATGGGGAGAGCAGTGCTGCAGATCTCACAAAAAAAAAAAAAAGGTCTCTGTGAGTTGGAGCATGCTAGGCACGTAGAAGGGCTCCTTGAGACACAACACACAGCCATGTGTGTCTGCATGATAGAGTCCCTGCTCTGCTTCAGAGGGCTTGGGGGATCAGCTGCTGCCTCCCCCTTTGTGGTGAAGTGCCAAACCCTGCACCCCAGTGCGTGTTGTCCTCCCTTTGCACGCGGTGAGCGCTGTGCCCACACCTGGATGAAGCCCTGTCTGCCTGCACACACCAAGGAGAGCTGGTGTTACACCTAACCCTCTGCCACCTCCCCCTATGCTCCAGTGAGACATCCTCCCCCTTCCTCCCCACATACTTTGAACTCCGTTCATTTCAAACACTTTATTAGCATGACAAGCTAAACAAGTTTTGACGAAGGGGAAGAGAGGCAGAGCCCCTTGAGTCCTGGTCTGAGGCTGACACAGTGACTCCGGCCTTTGCTTCCCATGGGGTTTTGCCTTGCATTGGAGCAGCCATCCTGCCTGCCAGGCACATTCTCTCCACTCCTTCACCAAGGGAAATCACCGGCCTAGGAGGGCCCTTCAGTCTCTGCTGCACAGCAGTACTCATGCTGGATTTAGCACCCAGTGGGGTGAAGAATTTACGGTGAGCTTTGGTGGGGCTAGGGTGAGGCTGCTGGGAGGAGAAACTGCAAAGTGCTGGGGCAGCTCCTTCTGTGGGGAGCTGACCTCGAGGAGCAGCGGTATCTGTGGTGTGGGTCCCAGCTGGGAACTGAATTTTTCTGGAAAAAATACCCTGTATAAGGTCACAGCCCACTACCTGGTCCCTTGCAGAGCCCTGCAACTGTGCAGAGTAAGAGCTGGAGACACCTGTACAGGGCTCAGTGCAAGAGCTGGGATCGTGGCATGGAGCTGGCGGTGAGCAGAGAAATGAGTGGGATGCCACAAACAAATACCTGAGGTCAGAAAATCCCGACTTCAGCTGCCTGCCCCCAGGAGTGATGCAGCCAGCACAAAGTGAGTGCAAAGAGCACAGATACACCACTGCCAGGCTCTGTGCTCTGTGCCTCACATGGAAATACTGCACCTCAGCAAGAGGTGAGAGCTCACTGTTGCTGCACAATTTTGTGGCTAGTTAGAAATGGCCAGTAGGGGTCACTGATATATATTTATTTTATTCCATTTTTACACACACACATTTATAACTATATAGAAGACTTGCATCAGCAACAATTGTAATGGGCAAGCATTGATGTGCAGCATATTCTTCAGGCATATAGGATGGGGGAAAGTGCCCCTGTGTATGCCTGAAATACCAGTGTGAGCTGTATGTCGTGCTCTGCTCAAACCCCGTGATGGCATGAAACCACCGAACTGTGCCAAACACTGGGGTGCTGCAATGGTGGATTTTTGTCGTTGTTCCCCAGTTCTGCGCTCACCTTCCGTTCCATACTGCCAGAGGTGCTTTGAGAGAGATTCAAGAGATTTAGAGATTCAAGCCTTGAAGGCAGGATGTTGTGTCTGCTTGTCTTTCTGTGAGTGCCCAGCACAACTACATCCCAACCACCACGCATGCCTTCGGGCAGTCCCATAAGACATCAGCATTTTGGGTTGGGTTGGGTCAGCACGCTTGTTCCTCAGCCACTAATGCTGGGGAATGTGTTTGCTTGTGAAAAGGCTCCAGTGGTTTTTTTAGTGTTGAATCTCTATTAAACTCAAAATTGAGTCCCAGCCCTCAGTCTTACGTGGTGGGATGGCCCGAACTCTACATGTGGGTATGTTTTTAGCAACTGTTCTATTGGCGGGTTGGCTGTATTTGTCTGGTAGGTGTATGCTCCAGGCACACTGGCAGAGTGTGTTTGGCTGTCCAATTCAGCATCCACAGACTTGTTTGACTGTCACAGGCTGGCAGTATTTCACCAGTCTTATTGTTCCTGAAATGCTGGTAGTTTTGGGTGCTGAGCTCCTCTTGTATTGGCATATCCCAGAGTGAAAACTCTGCTCAAACTAAGTCTCATGTCTTTTGGTTTTGGTGGGCTCAGCCCATCCATGAAACATCTTTTACCTTCTAAGTGTTTCCCAGCTGATGTCTACTGGGGCATCCTCTGTGCAACTGGAGTTAGAGAAGTAGCTGAGGAGGCAGGTGTTTCATAGGACTCCCTTCACCACTGCAACTCTCAGGCAGGTGACAGCCTCCAAGTCAGCCACCAAGGGGTTGTCCAGCACCCACCATCTTCCCTGCTGGACCAGGTTTGATTGAAAACTCTAGAGGACCAAGCCTGCACTGCCTTCTTCTGGTGGGGTGACATTATTTCTGGCATCTCCTTTTTCACTAGCCAAAACCATAGGCTCTTCAGAGGGATTTGTCCCTCCACAGGGTGGCACCTGGCCCTCCAGGGGTTCCTTTTATTCAGTTACAAAGGTCTATATAAAGTGCTGCCAGCTGGAAAGTATTTTGAAGAAATTCCTCCCTGCTCTTCACTAAGGGTCATAAATTCAGCTGGTATTTGAGAGAATCTCAAATGTACTTCCAGGACTGTTTGCTGAGGGCTGTACATCCGCCAGGGGCCCCTTAAAATAAAAGGATTATTGGGAGTCAAGTGTTAGATTACCTGGTGCTTGTTAATTGAACTTCAGAGGCTTTAGCGAGCAACTGGCTCTAGCAGGGAGCTGCACGTTGGTATTAATGGTGTTACATAAATGAATATAATGTAACCTAGCATCATGCTTCCATCATGTCATATCTCTGGGCTCGGGGCAGTGGTGAGTCCAGCTCACGGAGCATACAGACATGGGGAAAGGCAGGGCGGATGTATGTGGAGAGGAAGAAGGACTGGGAATCAAGGCCTTTGGGATCTGAGGGAAGAGTGTTTTTTGGTGCTTGGAGCAGGTGATTGGTGCTCAGCCAGCCCAAGCCAAGTTCCTGTCTCCCTTTGGCAGTCTGACCTTGAGATCTGATTTTGAGAAGAGTTGAGTTTAATGGAAGCAGTAAATGACAAGGCCATCCGAAAATCAGCCTCTCTCCTTCCTGCAGGACTTATTTCACCTAGACTTGGAAAAAGCCTGAAGATCCTACTCTGACAAGTCACTAAAAGAAAGCAAATTACTGTAATCATTGCTGCCATCAGTGCTCACCCACGGAAACCTGAACAGACCACAGCTGTGAAGGCTCCAAGGCAGCAAGGCCCAGTGGAAATGAGAAACCTCATCAGCTATGAAAATTTCATCAGCTGGCGCTGTGGAAGCAAGAATCTGGAAGTGCAGAGCAGATGGGCAGCCTGGATTCTTGGAGCCATTGTCCTTCTGCTTGTCATCTGATTCCGCCACAGGGAGGATTTGAAGAATTTATGGGGGCACAAGTACCAAAGGCTTTCTTGAAATATCCCTGGCTGACGTGTGGCGCGGTGCAGACGGTACTTGCTGGGCGCTCAGCAGACGTTTTTGCACAATATTCCCAAGGTCATGGAAGTGGGGTCCTGCTGAGCACCTGTCTCTTATTGTGTAAGACAGGGGACCATTTGAGCAGCGTTTGCAGTACCGTGAGCCTGGTACCACCTGGGTGTAAATCTGAATGTGGTAGTACTTCGAAGAACATCATGTAAATTCTATCAGGACTTTTCTGAACCGGGCAAATTTCCTCAGAACTAGGCTCCATTGTTTACTGTGTGAATCATCAATTCATGAGATGCTTGTGAAAGAAAGGATAACAGGAAATGGAAGCAGTGGGTGAGTAATTCTAGGCTCTGAGCATGAGAAGCAATGGAAAAAGTACCTGTCTGAACTCAGAGTTGAATAAATGGGGTGATTTGGTTAGAAATGAAAATGTACTGATTTTTCAAAGACCCAAGACTAGAACAACGCAGTGGAAGATTTTGCAAATGAATACCAAAGCACATTCACAAACTGCGTCAGGGTTTGCCTCGCTTTTGCCTGGCACACGCTGTCCTCAGCACCTCTCCCTTAAGAAGCAGACAGTTATCCTTTGAGTGTTTCAGGTGGGTTTCTCCATTTACTACTCTACGTTTCTCCCTCCTTCTCCACCTGGTCCCACGATGGGGTTTGTAATTCCCTAGTGACAGGCTGGGATACGCCCCAGGGTGTTGGGTCGTTTCTCAGAACACGGGACACGTCGGAAGGGGCAGCAGCGGGTCCGGGCCCTGGCACCGCTCAGGGAGTTCCCGGGTGCCGGGGCGGGCGGGAAGGGGCAGCAGCGGCTCCGGGCCCCGGCACTGACAGCGGCTCCGGGCCCCGGCACTGACAGCGGCTCCGGGCCCCGGCACTGACAGCGGCTCCGGGCCCGGCACTGACAGCGGCTCCGGGCCCGGCACTGACAGCGACTCCGGGCCCGGCACTGACAGCGGCTCCGGGCCCCGGCACTGACAGCGGCTCCGGGCCCGGCACTGACAGCGGCTCCGGGCCCGGCACTGACAGCGGCTCCTCCCGCCCCGCCGCCGCTCGCGCTGCCCGCCCCGCCCCGCCCCGCCCCCCCGCGCGTGCCGCCCGATGACGCAGCCGCGCCGCGACGTGGGGATTCCACCGGATTACCCGGCGTGCCCCGCGGCAAAATGGCGGCCTGAGGCGAGAGCGCGGGGCCGGGGCCGGGCGGGGGCAAAGTTTGGGGCGGGCCCGAGGCGGGGCCGAACCGGGGCAGAACCGGCCGCAAAGTCACTGGGACCCCTGGTGGAGCCGAGCCCGACCGGGTCAGAGCCGGGCTGGGGCTCCGGGGGCGGGGAGCGGGAAACGCGACCGGCTGGGGACGAAGTCCCGGGCGGGGCCCCCTACGCCCCCGGGGCTCTGCGGGCTTCGGGCGGCGCCCGGCGAACGGGGTGGGCCTTTCTGTCCACGTGTGTGGCTGGGAATTGTAGAGTTCCTCGAGGACAGCGGGGTCGGGCGGGTCGCACCGGGGGCGGGGGCGGGAGGGCGGCGAGGCCACAGCCCCGGCCCTGGGGAAGGGACGGGACGGTCTCCGTGGGGAAGGGTGGCGATGCCACTGCCTCAGCCATCGGGGCATTACGGAGCTCTCCCGCTCGGGGACAGAGCCGTGTCAGGGAGCGGCGCAGGCACGGGCTCGGCAGGTAGAACCGGGTTCACGCAGGGTGTAGCTGTCTCTGAGTGATGCAGAGTTGGGTGGTGTGGGAGATGAGAAAGCAGTATCTCTGCAGGGAGCACTGCTGGGGTAGGAGCTGCAAAGTGGAACAAGCCTGGGCCAGCACGTGTGTTAAAGAACCAGATGTAAGTGGCAGAGGCAGGGTTGGAAGGGAAGAATCAGCATTCCTCTGATGTCACACTCGGCAGGGGTTAGTGGGAAATTCTCTGCCGGCCTGGACATCCTCTCTAGTGCAAGGGGTGCTTCCCCCATAGAACTGGTGTGCAGCCTCTGGGAACGTGGGGAGACTTCAAAGGAAAACAGGTGAACAGTGAATGCTGTGGTGCTTGTGGCACTGAGCAGAGGAGAAGGCTGAGTGCTGACACCCAGATCTTTAGGTGTGCATGAGGTTGCATTGGTGGGCATCAGGGTGTGTAAGTGATAGGCAAATCTGGCAAGGCTGAGAATGACCTAGATCTGAGAGGTGCCAGGTGGATCTTGTCCACTGGAAAGAATCATCCATCACATGTAGATCGTTCTGTGCCAGTGAAAGCTTTTCAGAGCTGTGCCTTTCTGTTTTACAGATTCAGAGGAAGAACTGGGATAAAGGGCCTGTGTAAGATGGAGCAGTGAATCCTTACTGAAGCACCAGACAGCAGGTAAGAGAGCCAGGCATGAGCTGGTGCTGAGTCAGACTGTGCTCTTTTTATACCCCTGCTTGATTCTCTGAGAACATGCTCCCCACACACCTGAAGCACTGGCCCTCTGTGGTGTTCTCTGCCTTGTAGTAGGCCTGTGTTGCCAGAATTGGGAGGCCAGGGGTGTCAGTGAAATGGGAGTAACCCTGAGATGTGCAGCAAGAGCTTCTGAAAGAAGAGTTCCATTAAAGATGTAAGGCAGTGCTCTTGGCTTGCCAGCTGGGAAGGCAGTCTCAAATGTGCTCTGTCAGTACCCAGGCACCACATGATTCACAGGGGATCTGCCCAGCCATAGTCCAAGTGAAATCCTTTCTGATGAACCTGCTCTGGCAATAATGGCAGTGTCAGAGTGAGGTGGTTCTAGTGACCCTTTGTGCTGTCAGGTTATTTTTTCCACCACATTGCTTTTCCACACCAATTTTAGCTGTTCCTGTGATGGGTGGTGCAGGTGTGCCTGAGCTCCCTGTTGAGAACCCCTTTGGAGGAGCCGTTGTTTGATACCAGCTGGTTTTTTTTGATTGTACACTGTCAGATCACCTTTGTAACAACTCCTTTCTCTCCCCTTCACCTCCTGGTGGGTCACTGCAGAAAGCACTTCTATCCCAGCAGTGCTTTGCAGGCAGTGTGATTCAGCTGCTGGGTGATAAATCAGCATTTAAGCTACCAGCTCTTAGCTGTGGTACTGAGAGAGTTTTTCATTCCTCCCCAGGCACCCAGTGCTCCTGACATGCTGTGAATGCATTTCAGCTGGGCCAGTGCAGTTCCAAAGTGCAGCCCATGGTTATCTTCATCTTTAATATTAACAAGGCAGTGGGTCAGGAGGGGATGAGTTACTTGCCAGGACCTGTTGCCTCTCCACTCTCCAGAGCAGCTTTCTGAACTGAAGATGACCTTGCGTGCTTTTCCACTCTGTTTCAAGTTGTTTGTTGGCTGCTGCTAAGTCACTTGCTTTGCAGCCAGCAAACCCTCAGTTCTTATCTCTGCCATCCACTCTAAATACAGTCATGGTGTAGCTTGTCAGGGAGATAGGCTAAAGCCTTGGAAAAGGTGTAGGCTTTGGCAAGCCTGCCTGCTTCTTGTCCCAGAGCAGAATAAATCAAGTCAGATGGGACAAATGAGTTTTGGTCGGCGTGCTGGTCTGGATGGTGCCAGAGCTGCCTTGGAGAAAGGGCTTGTGGCAGCTGGTGTGTTGAAGTGTTTTTAAAAATGTGAAGAAAGCCAAGCTGTTTGATTGGTAGCAAAGTAAACAAGTTTTAGTCAAATGTAACTGTATTTTTTGTAGTTGATTTCGTGCTTGTGAGTCTTAGAGGCTGATGGTTTTTCTGAAGGTGAGCTCCCTAACCTGTAAAAATGTCTGCCATGTTTTATGGAGAGCCCACTGAAAACTGGATTCTGAGATTTCCCTGTATCACCACACCTACAGTGTAGACCCAAGAAGGAGTTCTGGAGGTTGGGCCCTGACAAATTTACTGAGTTGTGCCTCACTTCTCCAGCACAGTGTGAGAACACAACTCTCTGCCTTACCTGTTGCTGGGAGAGATGCAACTTGTAGAGGTCTCAAATGAGCCTGCATGTGATACAGATTGAGGGTAGGATTCCTCTGCTAATAAATGAGATCTGGCTTGACACCTTTTTGGTTTATCTTGCTCTTTTTGCTGGGCTTGTCAGGATCTGGAATTGTCATGATAGAGCAGATTTTCTTGACCATTTGACTTGATTAATGCTTTGAGAGTAAATTTAGGGTTCTGAAACTGGGATATTCATCCCTTGCTTGAGGGCTTTTGGTTGGGAAGATAGCTCCTTTCTGTATGACAGCCTGAGCATTGGAGAGAGTGCCTGTTGGCATTCCTGCCAGCTGTGTGTATTTCAGATCACTGGTACCTGGGTAAATACGATCCTCTCCGAGATGTATTTTACGCAGGACTGCAAAGGAACTATGTGTGTAACCTCTGCAAACAGGACAAATGCCTTAGGGCATGAAATCATCCATCCTGTTTCCCTGCCAGTTCCCCTACCTGAGGGCTTTTCCTTAGATCTAGATTGGCTGATTCTGTAACTGTAGTAGGAAGAATGTTACTTTTTAAAGCTGAAATACCTTTACAGCTGGTTGGAGGGGAAGGGCGATGCTGTGGTCAGAAAGATAGCTCATTTCTGCCACAGGTCTGTTGTGTTCAGGTCGTTACTGTTTCTTACTCTTCATTCTTTGCTTGGAAAATATGATTAACAGTGGTTTTACTAGGGATTTGAGGATGAACCCCTAAGTGTGTAGATGCTTAGATACTGTGGTGTTGAATGCTTTAGTAAAGCTGGGGGGAGGAGAAATGAAAGGAGCATTTCAAGCTGTGGCTTCAAAATGAAGCAGAGCCCTGTGTGATCCATTGTCCTGTGCATTCTGTAGCGTGGTGGAATTGCTGTGGAGTGCAAGTCAGGCCCTGCCTTGTTCAAGGCAAGTGGGCACTCTGAGACCTCACCATCTTTGCCTTCCCAGGAACTATTCACTTGTTTTGCTCACGTCTAACCTTGCCTGAATCTTTTAGACTTCAAGGACAATTTTCTCTTTTTTGCTTTGTTGTTTGTTCCATTCCCAGAAACCGTTCTCTTCGTTATCAGGATGTTCATATATGGTTTTATTCCAAACATGCTCAGCCAGAGAGGGCCAAAAGCAGCAGCTTGCAGGATGTTTCCTAGTTGGAATGACATGAGCCAGCCTCTCTGGAGTGTCCTCCTGGGAGCTGCTCTTAGGAAGGAAATGGCATGGAAAACCTTGTAGGAGTGTGAGAATAGCTTTGCAGTGGTTGGAATGCAGTATAAGCATCACTTGGGTGGGCTCAGTTTTCCTCTGCTTTTCCACAATGCTGGGTGCCAAGGCTGAGGAAGACTGCTGTGCAGGGGTGAAGGAGCTGGAATGTGTTCTTCAGTTGAGGTGAATGCAATTCAGTGAAACTGATAGGCATCAAACTGAATAATGATTTTAAAGTATTTTCACATGATGTCTAATCTGTGGAAATTCACTACCACATAATAGTGCTGAGGCTAAGAGCTGAGTGGGATTCAGAAAAGATCAAGCACTTAGGAGTGGAAATGTTCAGACTTGCTTTAGGTAAAGAACTTGTTTTAGAAGGTGTATTTTTCAGAACTAATCCCATCTCTTAACAAGTAAAGGTTTAAAGACAGGGCAGTGTGTTCCATAATTGTCCACTGAGGCTTCTTGCTGCAGCTACTAAATCACCTTAATGTATTGGTCTGTGTCAGGGGCAAGGTGTTGAATCACTTACGTGCTATGTTAGGTTGCTCGCTGACCTTGCTTTTTGTGGTAACTGCATTAGGGAAAAAAACCCAACAAATCATCAACCAAAGAACAAATCCACAAAGCACTGCAGCTGCTCTGATTAGTTGTGGTAGTTGAGGATTTTAAGCTGGTGAAGAGCAGGGTCTGTGGGAACATAGTGGGTTTGTAGAGGAGGACTGATGAACATGGAGACCTGCAGCCATTGTCTTTTCATGCTGAGTGGTTGTGCAGAGCACTTGCTTCTTCCCTTTGCTTGTAAGAGGGAAAAGAATGTGTGGAGTTTGGCCTCTCCACGTTGCAGTCTTGTTGTGGACTTTAGTCTGGTAGGTGTCTGAAAGGCAGGGCTTTAAGGCTGTTCAGGGGAGTTCTGGTATGTTGTAGCATGAGCCTCAAAGTCTGTGAAGGCAGTTTGTGTCCTGTTCCCATGTCCAGTCTGTTCAGGGTTAGGAGAATCATCAGTGCTGCAAGCAGGTATAAATTCCATTTGATGCATAGGCTAAGAAAGATGAGTGGCAGTGGCATAAAGGTGTGTGTAAAAAGCTGTGTGTTTGTAATGTTTGCCTGAGTACAAGGGGAACTGAAGGAAGGAGTCTGTATATTTTCAGAGGCAGGATATGTAAACCTCAAGATCCCTGTATGGGCCCTATGGGCTTCTCTGGGAACAACATCTGCTTTAGGGCACAATTTAACCCTTTTGTGGCAGGGCTAACAGCTGAAAATAAATGGTTACTGACTTTCATAGAAGTTTGGTGTTGCTGTTAAAGTGAAATAGGTCAAGATTGGAAAGTAAGTTTTCCTGCAAGGCTAAGACTGATTTTTAGGCAGAGAGTATCTGACCAGGTTCTGGTGGCAAGAGAGAACTGGTTTAAATTTTTGATTTCTTAAGGATCAGCAAATTCAGACCTGAAATTCCCACAGTGACTTCTATATCTTTGGTTGAATTCTGTATTTGTATTTTAGCTCTGTGATAAAGCTGGCTTTGGCAATGTTCTAGGAGTCATAACTGGATTTTCTTACTCTTGTGTTTAAAGTCTCAGTTGTCCAGCTGTGTTAATGTAACACTCATGCACAAATGGTTCTGAAATCAAAAGGGACAGATGAGATAGTCTCTCTAACTATTGAGGAATTACACATAGGCTCATAAAAAGCCTTAGGCGAGTTTTACTTTATATAAAGCATTTGTTTCAAAAGAATATAAGTTATTTTCCCAAGGTAATAATTAGATAATTGTTGTGGCTGTAAGGTTTTTGACCATTATTTTGGCATGGGCTGTAACTGGTTTTAGACCTGCTTCACAAGCTCTCTGCAATTCCCAAAGATGCCTTGCTGCTCTGTCTCCTAAATCAGATTTCTTCCTGCAGCTTTAGTTTTCATTAGTGATGACTCTGCTGCTGCCCAATGGGAAGGTTAAAAATATTCTAGGGAGATGAGTTGAAATCTGGTGTCTCTCACATAACTGAATAGTGATTGCAGCTAATGCTACTGTTCTGGGTTTTTTTTTTCCCTTGAGTATTTTATTTATAATTTTTTCATTATTGAGAGCTCTCTTCTCTTTTATCTGTGGGAGATTAGTATACAGGGTATTGTATGAAAAGTGTTTTCAAATGTGGGAAAAGCAAAAAGTGGAAAATGACAGGATTTTTGTGCTTAAAATTGTTTTAAATAACCTTTCTTGAGAATGAACTTGAAGCTTACATCCTGCCTTTAAGTGCATTTATTTTTCTGAGAAGAAAGTGTTTTGTGCACTAAAGTATGCAAAATATTTTTATTTCCCGTTTAGAATTGAAGCATTGCTTACACTACAGTTATGTGAGTACTGGGAAATGAAAACTTTGCTCAGAAGGGTTTTCTCAGGTAACTGCGTTTTGCTAGAGATACACTCTGTTATTAGGTGTCTGTGTAGGCACTCAATCCAACTTCTTCTAGGACTAACGTGGAGAGTAATTTTTGGCAAACATCTCATACCAGTTTGGTTTGGTTTCTGAAAGCAAATCCCCCTTGCTGGGCTGCAGGATTTTGGTAGATGCTGCTTGTAGGTGTATTCATTTTTCCATGATGAGCTGATGCCTTTGCAGATAGGTCCCCAGGTGTATCTGAAATGGCTGTAGCAGACTTCAGTGTCGTCAAGGCCCCAGCTGGATGGAGCTGTGTTACTGTGCAGCTCCAGGGATGATTTACTGCCTGACTGACAACTCGCAATACAAACATTAGTCCAAGCATGATCTTGTCCCAAAACCCCGCCTACGCAGGGAGCCAGGAGCCTTCCTGCCACGCGCCATAAATCGTTTAGGGTTTGCTCACGCCCGTAGTTTGCAAAGCAGCTGTGCAGGGGGGATTAGCAGTTTGCAGAAGGCCCGTGCGGGGCTAAATTCGGGGCTCTTGCTCTGCTGGCCAATACCAGGGTCGGAGTTTACTCTGGCAATTTACTCTGGGGATGGGGGTGGGCGCAGGGTATCTGTGAGGGTACAGCAGCCAGGAGAGAGAGCGTTGGATTGCAGTGCTCCAATTTGAGCTCTGCTGCCTGATTGATAGCTGCCCGGCGCTGTGTGGGATTGAACAAGTCATCGTTAGTTCTGTGGGTTTAACGTTTTATTTATATATTTATTGTTTCTATGTATTTTACACATATATAGAGAGACACGAAATGCAAGCCTACCTCCTCTGTCTCCTAGGAGCTGAAGGATGATAGAGTTTTTCGGTGGTTTTTTTACAGCGTGAGGAGCGATTTCCCTTTTGCTAGCCCACGGTAGCAGAATCAAATTATATGCAAAGCCATTTGGGGCTTCACAACTAATTTTAAGCTTTTATAAGAAGTTTTACTGTGCCACTAGGATTTATTACAGCTTTGCAACTTCAACTCCCAAAGTGAAACTATTTTTGTGCTGGCTGCGATAATTTAAATTACCTCCTGGAGCTTCTAGTGACTAACTCGTGTTTGTGGTGAAAGCTCCCATTTATCCAAACCCTGAAAGCACAATCTGTTTGGTAATGGAACTCTAAATGTATTGATGCTTTATATCAATGGCAAGTACGTCGGAGCCTAAAGTCAATCACTACCTTCAAGTCTTACTGTAATAAAGAGAATGTGTAGGTTTTGCTGTACAGATGGGACTAGACAGTCCAGTCCAGAGCTCTCCTGTGTGCTGGCTGAAGGACCAGCTGCTGAGTAAAGCAGATACGAGTAGATAATTTTCAGCTGGGTTGGTTACTCATTAATGAATTCTTTTTGGGTGGGTTGGGTAAGAATCTGGGTGGAATTCAGATTCAGCAGGGTGTCCCCTCTAGAGGCATCAGCTGAACAATGAGTGCTTCCAGATGGTACCATGAGCATCCACAGGGCCATGGGCAAAACCAGTGGGCTCTGGGTAAAGCCGGTGGTTGTTTCCAAAAGGACACAATTAGGAGACTTCTTATTATTTTGTTGAAGCTCTGCATGGGCTTCTTTCTCAAATAAGAGCATTTTCCTGGAGTTTTCCACTGTGCTCTCTTCTGTTGGAGGTTTGGGGAGAGTAGCTGGAAGGGCTCATCCTAGGCTTATTTTAGTCTCAGTCGCCACCATTTTTCTTACTGCTTTTGGCAAAGGGCTGTATAGTCTGATTCTTTCTGCTCTGCTGAGATGGAGGCCAGATAGCACCAAATGTATTTGTGGCTGTTTGTGTGGGCATTTTGAGATTTGGAAGGCACTTTGCTAATGAGCTATAGGTCATTCCATGTCAGATTGGCTGAGTTTCCTTTGAGCTGGCTCTTTGTTGCGGCAACGCATATGGACTGTGTATGTTTGGGGATCCCTATTACCTATCTCAGATGGAGAGGGCTTTCCTCCTCTTTGCTACCTCCTCTCTCCCCACAAGAAAAATATCATCACCTGAGGGCTGTTAACCTCCAGACCGAATTAGATGCCTTGCTGTTACTTATGTAGACCTTTCAAATGTATGCAGAGGATAGAGAGGGGCGTGGATATGTGATCATATTTTGAGCTCTCCCTCCTTCTCCTTGTTTTTAATACTGAAGTTGGAATTCACCCTTCCCTTTCCCTGGGAACTGATGTTTAGGAATTGCTGTCACCCAGAGCAAAGCTCAATCCGCTTGCCTCGAGGCCCTGCCTCTCCAGGTTAGGACTTTGCCTGACTTCCACAGGCAATGGTTTGACCTGTTTGTCACCTGAATCTTGCGGGCTAGGTCTGAGGGGTGCTACTGTTCAGGGCAGTGGAAATCTCAACTCAGCCAGGATAGGGAAGGAATAGAGTTAGTACAGTTAACTCTTCCCCCCCCACACCCTCCTTTCTTCCCTGTTTCCTCACCTGCCCAGCTGTGTAGTAGGTTAGCAGTACGTGTCTGTTCTTATTCTTATGAAAGTAGACTTTGTTCTCTGAAGACTGCTAATCATGCCCCATGGGGGTGTAATCAGTTATAAGGTATTTAATGCAGTGCAGGCGGGAACAGGCTGCCTGGCCGGGCTGGCAGATTGCAACACTACAATTATAAAGGGCCCCTTTCCCCCACTCATCCGCCCACCGGTGGCAGGATGAGGGTACCTTGAAACAGTATTGAGTCTATGAAAAGTGAAGATGTAGTGGGGGAAGGGAGCGGGGAGGCTGAAGAGGCAGCTCCTATTCTGGGAAACAGGCAGACCTACATTCTGCGAGAGCTGCAGCCATTGCAGGTTGCACTGTTGAGACTTGTGGAGTTCGGGTGCTGTCCCTGTCCAAGTGGGTTGCACAGGGATGGCCCTTGGCAGGGTGTAGAACAGCAGGGGCTTTCCATCTGAAATGGGTTTTCTTGTGGTGGCTGGGGTTGGAGAGGTATGGAGTGGTTAAAAGGGGAGAAGCCCTTTCTCCTGCTTGCAGTGATTTAGACAACTAATCTGTAAATCCTGCCAGGCTTCTATTTATATCTTTGGATATAAATCTATTGGTAAATTTGGCCTTTCATGCCTCATTCTTCCAAGTACTGCAGCTTACTGAAGGGAACAGGTAGCTTGAGGACTTGAATTTCAGCAGGCATGAAAAAACCTACTGGACCTCGGTCTGGGCTGTTCTTGTTACCTAATATCAGATCATTTCCCGCTGTGAGGGCCTTGAAATGCACATGTGGGGTGTGGAGCAGCTGGGCCGAGAGCCTTGTAAATCATCCCTGCTCCAGCAGCCTGCTAGATGCATCGGTATGTCTCTGGAGCTTATGGCTACATTGACCTTTCCCCTTTCAGGTTCCCCAGAGGTTACAGTGTTTCAGCCCTTAATTGGTTCCCTCTGAATTTCCTGACACTGTTTTGTGTCTGTTACATTTGAGTTGGATATAATCGTGCTGCTGTGCTCTTGAGAGTGTTGCTTTTCCTGTTTGGTGCTGAGGGAGCACTGGCTATTGAGTCTCAGAGCGTAGCCAGTTAGCCCTTAGCACTGGGTTATGGATTTTTAAGGTTTTCAGGAGTGGGTTGTTGTTTAGTTAGGCTGCACAGAGTAAGTGCAGATTCACAATGTGGGGAGTTCACAATATAGACTTGAGAATTCTGCTGACAGTTCCACATCTGAGGCATCCTTCAGAGTAGCTTTATATTTGAGAATGTGAATTCTTTGGAAAGCTTTAGGATTTGTAGGAGTGCTGCATGAAGGAGGAATATTTTTCTTTTTTTCTGGCTAGAGTACAGAGTCTCTTTGCAATGCTAAAATGATGAGGTTCTGAGATAAGAGGTTACCTGATGTCTTGGGTATTTGTACATTAAGTTTTTCTTCTCTGGATCACTGAAATGACCTGGTGTCAGTGCTGTAGTGGAAGGATGTTGTACAGTGAAGGTCAGATCTGTATGTGTGGGCAGTGGAAACAAGCGTTTACAGGAGAATTTTGGGATAATGAGGAAGTGCCTCCATCCCAGAGAAGCTACTTGACTTAAAGTTGGATGGTTTCCTAGGAATAGAAAAAGACCTGGATCCTTCCAAGCATCCCTTTTGCTCAAAGTCAACTTCTTATTCAGCCCTGCCCCCTCAGCTCAAGAGGTCTCAGTGTTATATTTGTCCCTTGTCTTATAGGAAAAGTCAGGGAAATTCCCTTCCCAGGCTAGTGTACAGAGCTGTTCCTGCCCTGGACTGTGGCTGCTTCCCAGCCCAGGCAGCAGCTTCTCCCTGTGGCTTGCATGCCCAATTGAGAACTCTCCTGCCTTGCTCTGTTTCTCTTGTCACATGGGCTCAAGAAGTTGCCTGGAGAACTTGATCCTCACATGAATTTGGGGCTGAAGGTGTCCTTGGGGTCCTGACAGTGGCAGTGCAGGCAGGTGTGGGGAGGGAGCATGGCGGGTGTCAGCAGGGTGGGTGTGTGGGCTTGCTACTTGTTTTCCTTCTCTGCCTGGTGAGGAATGCAATGTGTTTGCCTTCCTTGGCCTGTGGTTGCAGCCGCATTCCTGCAGTGGGAGTCAGCACGGCGGCGGGCGGCGTGCTGTTCATGCCCCGTGGCTACGTGCTTTCAGCTCCACATCAAAGGTGTATTTAGTGTGGAGCTTGTGCCATTCCTGGCCACACCTGGTGGCCTGCAGGCATGCAAGGAGGTGGAGTCTGGCTGTGTTTGCAGATGGCATTCAGGGTTCAGACTTCTTGCTTGTGGAAAGGCTGGAGCTGAATCCATGCTAAACAACCCCAGGAATGCACCGGGAGAGCTGAGCGGCACAGTCACTCCAGGGGCATGTCCTAGCAGCAATGTTTCCTTTATAGCTGCAGCAAAATAACTCATGCCTGCCTCTCCAAAGGAACTGACTGTTTGCTTGGGTGTGTTGTACGGTTTAATTTACACCGATAAGGCCAATTAAGGTTGGCTCGTCCCCCCTGCAGCCTGTGTGCTCTTGGCAATCAGTAGATGATTGAGTGGTTCGTGCCATCCAGCTCTGCTCAGTACACAAGATGTCTGCCTGGAGATGGAATGGCTCTGGGATTTAACCTGGGCACGACTGCTTCCCCCAGTCGGTGGGTAAATGTTCTGTTCCAACTTCTTCTGGAAAATCTTCCTTTTTCTAGCTGCTACCCCAAGAGCTGAGGACAGGAAGCTTGCCGAAGGATGGCAGCTCAGGATGTAGCTGTTATTTTGGGATCCTTGACATGCTATCTGCTTTGAGAAATGGTTACTAGTTTGCTATGCACCCACCATGCAAGCCGTCCTTGTCCTCTATACAAATCTTTTATTTGCCTGGCACAGGGAAACGTGATTCCATTTGGCAGCGTCACTGTAGGCAGCCCATAGGCAAGGCTTGTGGAAGTTAACACCAGACCATCTTCTGTGTTCTGGATAAGCCCTGGGCTGTTCATCACCCAGTTTGCTTGCATCTTTTGCAGTTTCCCTTTTGGCAATTTCTAGTAGCCTGAAATTCTGTGACCTGCAAATCATTTCCTTATTAAAGTTAGTCTTCTGCAGAAGACCTCCCTACTGCCATCCTTAGATAGTAGCAGGAATGAAAGAATTTGTTCTCAGAAGTTCTCTGGCTTTATAGCTTATTTGCTTTTTAGCTGTCGCCACACTCACCACGTGAGTCACTGCAGAGCTCACTGCAAACAGGTCCCTGCCACCCTCTCTCCAGAAGGTTGTATCACTTTTCAAAGCAGGATCTCAGTGATAGGTGATTAAGGGAATGTTACTTGTTCCAAGGCTCTTAGCATTGTGAAACAGTTGGAAATTATTCACATTATTGATTTCATGTAAACTGTGCATTTTATTTCAAACCAGTTGCCACCGACTCCATTTGTAACTGTTAGGGCTTGGATGTTGAGAAAGTGTTGCCTGAATCTTCATTTTCCTTCCTCTGTTTTGTAGTGGCAGACTGGACAATATGCCCTGCAGCAACAGGAGGTGGTAGCAAAATATAAGTAAGTCTAAAATTGGATTGTGTGGCAGGTTGCTGATGGAACATTTAAGTGTGTCTAATAATTGTCACACTGGCTGTTTCAGCTTTGTCATGTGATGTGGGCTATGGCTGCAGAGTTGGAGGTCTTGTTTTGGATTACATACTGCTTCTGCTGACATGTTCCAATTGCCAGGAAGGGAGTGAGGGAATAAGGATGAAATGGGTGTGACATTGGCCAAGGAGGGAGTATGGCTGATTATTGGCCTTCTTCCATCCTGTCGGTGAGCTTTAATATGTTGTGGAGAGAAAAGTCACTCCTTGTTTTGGCTTCCCTGCTGGCCTTCAGGACTGTAGGAATCCAGGCCTCTGTGCTCCTGTACCTAGTCCCGTGCAGTGTGTTCCTCTGGCTAGAGCTGTAACCCTCCCGAGCAGCTCGATCTCCCCCTGGTGGAACAGAGAGCGGAAGGCATGGCTAGGCTGGAGGGTGAAGTTGGGAGCTGGTCTGATCCTGGGGCACCTTGAGCCGGCAGCAGATGCGGTGTTTGTCCAGCTGAGACATTCCTTAGTCCAGAGTCACAGACTCGGCAGAGCCGCGCTCGTGCAGCTGCATGAAGCTGAAGGCGTGAGTGAACAGCTCACTGGCGATACTGAGCAAACACCTTGTCTGTGCAACATCTGCCTGGCTACATGCTGGCATTCCTCATGGTCTTTGCCCTTAGATGAGCAGTGAGCTACTAGCCCTTGGGGTTCTTGTCTGACACTTGACAAAAAAAAGGTACCTGGAATGTGGTGGCTTGCTTTCTTTAAGATGTCTGGGGTTTATTAGTCCTCAGTTAGAGCCCCTTTGAGGATAGTTGATTTCCCTTGTAGCTCAACTATTTTGCAATCCCTGCTTGCTCTCTGAAGGGCTGCATAGGGTTGGTTTACTTAAGAGGGATCTGCAGGAGGGAGCCCTGTGTAGGGGAAGAGCTTGTCTGTTTAGCATTACTAAAAAGGAGTGGTTTTCTTTAACCTTAGAATAATTAATGGACTGATGCTATCCCAAAGGACAACAGTGGTAAAGCCATTTCAGTTTTACAAGAGCACTGCCAGGCAGGGGATATAAAGTAGTCAGGAGAAGCTAACCTTGTGGTAAAACTGAAGTGATTGGCCTTTGCTGCAATTGCCCCTTGAGACAATTGATGCTCATAATTAGCTGCAGCTGAAGAACAGCACTGGTGCTAGCAATGATGACAGATGTGGAAGGAGGTAGTTGATGAGAGCTCTCTCTGATTCATCTGCCACAAAGAGAAGTTGTGTCTGAGGGAAGAGCTGAAGCAACCCAGCTTGGTCACAAGTGAGGAATCTGTGGTTATGCCCCTCCAAGGGATGAAGGTGAACCTAGGAGGTACAATGCAGTATGTACAGAAGGACAAACAGTGCAGCCCATGACTGCTGGTGACAGGCAGCCTCCCTGTGCAGGGCAGGGGCTGGAGGTGTGAGTCCCCTCTGCTGTGGCTGGGATCCTGCTGTTAAAAGGACGGACTGGAGCCCAGGGGAACAGGGAGAGAGGAGCCGTAGGCAGTTGCGTGCTTTACACAGGGCATCAGTGAAAGAGAGATGAGTGGATCTGTTTGTTTTTCCTAAGCTGGATTAAGCCATGTTATATTTCTGTGACTGAACTCAGAATGAAATCTCTCTGTAGTTCAGGGATGCTGGAGACTAAGAGAATCATTAAAAAAACCCAAACCAAACAAATGAGGCAAACTGACGCAGATTAACTACAGGACCACACCACAAAATAGAGAGAAGATGCTCCAGGATGTTGCTTCAGGAGCCATGCTGCTGTATTGTTTACAGAGCTGAGACAAGTTTTGTGCCTGTGCCTGCCCCTGGCACAGGCTCTGAATCTGCTAGGCCAAAAACATGGATTTGAAAGCCATCTCCTTGTTCTGCCTTTGTGGCCTGTTGAGATGACTGCTGCCAGTGTGTACAGGAGTGGATGCTCTAACACCCAGCATTGTGCCTGGCTGCAGAGGCTGAGTGGAAGTCAATGAGGAATATTTGTTTAGTCTCCAAAGGAGGCAGTGGCTGTGACATGGGTTAAGTGGGAGATCTCTGTGCCTGGTAGGAATCCTGCTTTGCAAAGGAGTCAGTAGCAACACCGCTTGTAACCTCTGGGAAGAGAAAGGGCCAGGATATAATCAGCTTTGGGAAAGGGCTGTGATGACCCCTTTTCTCTTTCATCCCTTTGGCTGGATAGTTTTATTCCTCAAACACCACTTTGCTTCTCTCAGTGCTGCTCTGCTTTTCCCTGCCAGCTTACAGCAAGTTGTTGCTCATTGTAGGTGATGCGAGGTTCAGGCAGCTTGGTTGAAGAACACCCCACTGCTATCCTCACACAACACTGGTGTCACTAGGTTTACTTCATTATGCTGACTGCTGTATGTATTCAGTGCCATAGAGACCATAAAATATTTCTGTGCTAGATCTTCTCTGATAAAGAGTACAGAGGATGTCTCGAGTTTCCATGGTAATGCTTCTGAATGTGCTTCTGTCACCAAAGAAAGAGGGACTTCCATTTGATTAAGATTTGAAGATTTTGTCTGAGAAAGGGGATGGTGGTCAAACTGCATAGTAGTTGTTTTCCTGCCTTTGGATGTGCCTCTGACTGACACATAATCTGGAGAAAGAGGAAGCTGACATTTGCCTAATGGCAGAGACGGCCTGTGTCGTGCAAACTACAGCTGGACCCCTGGACATGCTTAACCGTTCAGCTACAGATGCAGCTGCACAATCACCCAACAGTTAAGCCTGTACCATTCTCTGCCTCTCATATCTGACCATCTGCTAGGGGAAAGCTAATTAAACCAAAACGATTCTTGCTGGGATTAAACCCCAGCAGCAGAAAAAAATTGTGCAGTATAGTACAAATATTGTTCTACTACTGGATCAAGGTTGCTGCCTTATTTGTTCTTATAAAGAATTGCAGGCTATTCAACTCAGTTGTTGTCAGGTAGGTGTTTAGCTCATGTGCACTTTCCTTTTTCTTTTCTATCCCAGTTCATTCTTCTTTTAGGTGCAAGAAATAAAGACTGTCTCGCTGAATTTTTGTGCAGTTCCTTTCTTATGACAGCTGAGTCAGTTTTTCTTTAACTTGCAACTTAATGCAAAACCGTGCACAAAACTGTTCTTTTGTCCTAGTGCCTCAGTTTCTCTACTTATGGAATGGAAATTGTTCCTACCTTCTTTGCATGTATTTATGGTGAGAGAGAATCCTAGAGTTGGTGCGGGGCCACATAACTTTGTAGTTGCACCAGTGTGAATATGAGGTTTAAGACCAAACAGTTCATTGCAAAAATGTATCTGCAGCCCTTTGAGAGTTGAAGTTTAAGTCTTATAAAATGGAAAATGTGTAAGTGTGGTTCCCTTAGTGGCCAACAATCTTTGATGCTGTGTGATCTGGGCTTATTTCAGGGGTGCTGTGTGTACTCAAGTGACACGTCACCACTTTATTCAGTTGTGACACAATTTAGTTTCTGAAGGCCAATGAGGGATTTAGTTCTCTTTAAAGGGCTCTGAGAGGATTCTTGGTAATGTCCTTCTGTGCTAAACTTGGAAAACTTGCACTGAAGAGGAAGTTAGTTCTGCACATCGTGGCACAGAGGCAGTGGTAGAATGTGGCCCTGAGGAGGGAGAAATGGTTGTGTTGCTGGTATAGATGTGAATAAGACTGGTAAGCTTGAAGAGACACAATTGAAAAAGCAGGTAGAGATAAAACAGTGACAAGAGAATAAAGATAAATTTAATCTTGATATTCAGGAGGAAGAGTTCAAATAGTTTTTGATGAGGAACGGAAAGAACACTACTAATTCTAGAGTTGTTGAAATTTAATTTTGACAGATATGTTTCCTGGGGAAACGCTGTGGGAATTGAGGAGATGAGAGATGATGTTAGAGTGTGGGCTTGTAGCATGTTAGGTCTGTGACCTAGGACTTGGTTTGTGCACGTGCTTACCCCACAGTTAGCAGGAGAACATATTTTGGTAGCAGAGGGTCAGTAGTAAGGCTGTGCCTGGGGGCAGTTAGATAAGATAACATGCTCTAACTCCACACTCCAGTTTGCTCACATAAGCTGTTGGTGAGCAGTACCCTCAGGAATGAGCAACTGGGGAACATTGTCTTCCCGGAACTGCTCCAGGTATGTTGGACATCAGCAAGCAAAAGCTGTGTGGGAGTATGGAAAACAGTGTACAGTGTGATTTGATTACCCTTTCCATCTTGCTTGGGGAAAGTAGAGAAAATATTCAGCTGCACTGGTCTGAGAATTGTTATGACGTTTATTTGGCATAGGACTAATAAAACTTTCAAGACATATAGGTGTCAATGCCTTTAGTATCTTAATATACCTTGTCTAGTGTAGTTAGCTTGTTTTGATTCTGAGAGAGGCCACGCTGTTGTGGGTTTGGGGTTTTTTGGAAGAAAAAAACCCAAGCAAAACACGAAAACAACAAAACCATTGGAAGTAGAAAGGTGCAAAAAAGGGTTAACGTCAATATCGGTGGGGATTTTGCCATTGCAGGGAAGTTGTACTGATTTAACTTAATCAGATTAGAGACAGCTGTGATTATATTAGTGCAGCATTCCTGTATAGGCATCCTTAATTTAGTTCGTGTCTTGTATCTATCTATTTAATTTAAATTGTTTCAATGTAAAGTGCTCTTAAACTGAATTAAGAACATTTGCCCAGGAGCGTTATACTGCTTTATATTATTTTCTAAGTCAATTTAATTTAGTACAGTGTATATGTAGACAAGACCTTGGGGAAAAAGCTGATCCTTTTTATTACTTGCTGAACAGTCTGTCATGTTTGGCTGCAGCCATGTGATCATGGAATGAAAGAGCCTGTTGTGGTGCATGTTGGTGGAGGATGGGCAGGCTGATCATTGTGAGCCTTTGTACAACTTGGTCATTCTTAGTCATAGTGTTCAATTAAAATAGGTTGATCCTCCTTGTAAGTGAGGCTTTTTCCTGTCTGGAACAGATGTGAGACCCCTGTAATGTTATTTTAAGTTTCATCCTCAGCCTACCAATAAAAGTGCCTGCAGCGTGGTTAGTGTCCTGTTTAGGCAGCAAAAACAACATCTTAAAACTTGGCACAAACGTTTTATGTTTGAAAAAAATCAGATGGCTGAGCAGGTTTGAGCTGGATTTTGCTACTTTTCTTCATCCATAGCTTGAAATAAATGTCACCCAATTTTGCTGCTGTTTCCTTCCTGGTCTGTGTCTCCCGACAGTACGTGCCACCTGCTGTATGTGGTGACTTACACACATACAGAACTTATGGCCAGGGAATAAGTAAGTACTGCAGATGTCAGTTCTCTTTCTGGTTGCAAAGGATAAGTCTAGTCAATACATCTTCTGTTCTGCTTGCTGGTAAAGGCTCTGTGGGAACAAAACTGGCATGTGAATTACTCTGCAAGCATGGTTGTAGTGATAGCATTTCAGAATAAAGCTGACTGCTGTAAACAGCCGTTTTATGTTTTGAAATTTGTTTTTGTCAGCACCTGCAAGCATTAGGGCTGGACTTAGCGCTTCCTCAGCATTGCAGATGCTCTGTAGGCTAGGTCACTGTAGCAACTTGTCCATCTGTCCTCTGTAAATAATGCAAATAATGTGCTCTGCTCCATTGTCTCACTGTGTAGATGCTGCATAGTGTGTCAGCCATCTGTGCATCACCGAGGCTCTCGTACAGAGGGCACCTTTTGGAGAGTGAATTGTGGCAAGTGTGTAGCTGAATGCTCCAGCAGTGGGGCATTCTCTAGCATTACTGTATCTCTGCTAGAGGGACAGCTCGGTGACATTCAGTTCCTGGCACTGGAAGAGACAGAGATTGCAGTTTGCCCAGAACTTCTGAACCAAAGCTTGAAAACAGAGGACTGCTAATATTAATTGCTGGGGGTTGTGTGAGACTTACAGAATACTTACAGGGGCTGAGAGTTTGCCTCTCAGTAGTTGAAAAATTTAAGCTGCTTCTACCTTGTTCTAATTAAATGCCTTTTGATTTTATGCTCTAGGGAGGTAATATATGATTTTTTTCCCCTCTTCTTCCCTTCCTACACAGCATGGGATATGACAGAGGTCTGGTAAAGGAATTCTGCATGGTCATTTTCTACAGAAATCTCCCTCTTTCACTTCTTTCCAATATTTGCTTGTTGCAGCCATTCCCTTGCTTGTGTTTGAGAAAGTTTAAGGCCATGACTCCCAAATTTCCCTTGTGTGACCTATCAGCTTTATCCAGATACATGTGTTAGAGTACCAAAATTTGTTTTTTCTAGCTAGGTCCAGACACTTCCAGAAACTTTTGAGAGTTCTCCTAATCTCCATAAGTTTTTTATCTAATGTTCTGGTGTTTCTTTAAATTTCTGAGCAATGTACTCCAGAAGTCTTCTCATGGGAGATTGTAAAAGAACAGGTAAGAAGACAGAGTGAGGAAGGACATGAAACCCAGGGTGCTAAGCTGAAGAGACTCTGAAAGTTTGTAGCCTAAACTACCTTGTGAAAGTTGGAAGGATCACTGAGCAAACTAAATACACTTCTGGCATGTCAGCAGTTCTGAATGAGAAGTTGTCATTAGCCCTTGATGTAGCTGTCTGTGCTAAAGGTAACTTGGTAAATGACCTTTTGCTGAGCTGGTTCCTTTTGCAATTTCAGGTGTAGCCATTAAAGGTGGTTCTATGCTTTATATGCATTAAAAGGTTGGTGCTCATTTCCTGGTCATAATCTCCCCTGGGTATTTTTATTCTCCATTAACATTCCTTCTGGGGATTGAATTCTGGTCCTTTGCTTCCTGTTATGTTCCTGTTCAGATGTTAATCAGCTGTTGCATTCTATTCCAGTTACATGTTAGTGATGCTAGCATTTCTTGGTCAGTGTTGACCAGTCCTGGCTTCTGTAAAAGAGTTAGGGAAGCTAAGCTATCCTTAACACAGCAGAGAATAGATAAGAAAATGCACACTTAAGGGTGTAAAGTGCAACTGAATTACAAGGACTGAGATCTTTTTATTGTAGAAGGAGAGAACAGCACTGTAAGAAAACTGTGATTCTGATAATTCTTAAGAGAATTCTGCATGGTGCAGTGGATATGAGCGATACATTATATGTCCTGTGGTGTTTCCATTCAGCAAGAACTGGGTCTGACTGGAGTTCAGGGATTTAATTTTCTTTGGAAATGTGTTAGGTGTTAAGTAGGGCATGTTGCACGGACTGTTGTTCAACAGCTATCCTGATCCCTTTTTCTTGATAGCTCTTGGAATTGTTCCCATGCAGAGAAGAGAGGTTTCTGCCTAACAGCCAAGGTTAATTGGTATGGAAAAGCAGGAATGAGCAATAATCCTCCCCAAACTCGATTTTAATCCAAGAGTCACCATAAAGCTATTACTCAGATCTGAATTGTGAGCACTAACATACAAGCAGAACTGAGATGTCAGCCTGCACTTGGAGCTGTCATCCTTTTATTTTAAAATGAGCTTCAACGTAGCCAGCAGTAGAATGGATCTGAACATTCTTCTGAGATGCCTTCTCTGAATGAAAAGATCTCTCTCATTAAATGTTAAAGGGCCCTTTAATAACCTTGCAGTCCTTTTCAATTGTGCTTGGCACCAGCAGTCTACAGATGCTGCTTTTAATTTCACACAGCTTGTTTTTCTGTCCTGGACAGACATCCCTTGGTGCAGTTATTGCATTGTCCATCTCCCTGGTTAGTTGTCTTGGTCAGGATTTGTGCAGCAGCTTCTCAGATAGTCTAGCTTGAGGCTTTTGAAAGCTAAGGTGTCCTTTATCCATAAGCACAGGAAGGCAATTAGACAGAACTGTCTTGGGCTGGCTTTTCTTGAGGCTAATCAGGAGATATTGATACCTCCTAAAGCAGGATGTGCCAATATCCTGTATTGGATAAGCATGCAGAGTACAGGTTGGCCCAGAGAGAGCAAATATTCCAGGTTAACTGTGGTGGTCAGACATGTCACAGGACATTTGGTTTTCTTACTTGTGAGGATTGTACCTGCAAGTTTTTGGAGTGTGCTGACTCTGATAGCCACAAAAAAACCCTTCTGTCGTGTTGTATTAGAAATAAATGTGACTGTGATTGTGTTACAGAATGTATTTTTTCAGTAATACAGGTTTATCTTTCTGAATAAAAAGCAGTGCTAAAGAAATGCTGCTGTTAAGAGGAAAAAGCTGGAGAGGTGATGCAGTACCTGAAATAAGAAACTTTATCTGCATCATAATCACTGCATTTTGCTGGAGGAAGGGACACTGCTGACCCTCAGCACTGGTAAGAAGGCTGTTTGATAAGGTCAGAAAAGGCAACACAAGAGAAGGTGATGATGAGGACAAGCCTGCAACTCCTCTGCCTCTTTGCAGGAAATGTTCAGCTGCTGCAACTAGAAGCAGGCAGAAATTGTGTGCTTCCTAGAACCAAAGTGTTGGCTACCTCAATCCTCAAGGGGCTTGCCAAAGTCAGGAAGAGACAGTAGGTGCCTACAAATACTGCCTTTTTATTTCTCTTGTTCTTTCCCTTTTTGTCCAAAGCGTTTCTGTTTGAACCTTCCTTTCTCTGCTAGGGACCTCTTTCTTGTTACTGGAGATAAAGCAGTGCTCATGGGTGGTGGTGTGGTTTTGTACACATGCCAAGTGGCTGTTTATTCTCTACAGGGCCCACAGAACTGTCTTAAGCAATTCAGTGCAAGATGACTTCTGTTTGTGGTGTGTGGTAAAGGTTTTGCCTTTCTCAGCTCACAGAGAGAAGAGAGCTACCCTGCAAGTGGATTTTACACTGAGGGATGCTCTCTGGTGAAACCAGCTAGAGTCAAGCTTGTGTGCTGCCTGTGCAGCTGCACTCTGTCACTGTGTTGTGGTTAATCCCAGCTGACAACCAAGTACCATGCAGGCACTTGGTCACTCTCCTCTCTGCTCCCAGGGGGTGGGGAGGAGAACTGCAATAAAGTAAAACTTGTGGGTGGGGATTAGAGCAGTTTAGTAATTGAAATGAAGTAAAAAATAATAACAATGGTGATGGAGAGGGGGAGAGAGGAATAAAACCCAAGAAGAACAAGTGATGCACAATGCAATTGGTCACCACCTGCTGACCAATGCCCAGCCTGTCCTTGAGCAGCAGTTGACCCTTCCCAGCAAATTCCCTCAGTTTATGTACTGAGCATGATGCCATTAAGTATGGAATATTCCTTTGCTTGGTTTGAGTCAGCTGTCCTGACTGTGCTTCCTCCCAGCTTCTCATGCACCTTGTCACTGGCACAAGAAACTGGAAAGTCCTTGCGTTAGAGTAACTGCACAGTAACAGCTAAACCATCAGTGTGTTACCAACATCACTCTCATCCCAAATCCAAACCACAGCACTGTACCAGCTACCAGAAAGACAATTAACTCTGTCCCAGCTGTAACCAGGACATGGAGTCCCTGTGAAGAAAGAGTTTGTGTGTGTTTTGTCAGTGTGAGCCTTGTGGCCCTCAATAAGCCATTCCAGTGAAGCTGTAATCATCAGTGAGCTTAGGAATCAGACTGGAACAACAGTGGGTAATAGCTAGAAGACAGTAGAATTGGACCTACTGCAGGTGATAGACTGGTAGAAAGAGGACTGTAAATGTTAAGGAACATTACTGATGAGAAGTGGGAAGGATGGATAAAAGGAACTAGGAGTTTAAGTTTCCTCTTGTATTACAGTGCTAATTAGAATAGCTGAAGAGCTGCCTCCTGCTGTAGCTCCAGGCTAAAATTGAGCTTCTGCAGGGTAGTCTTAATGTGGACTTGACAGCAAGCTCCTTAAGAGAGAGGCTTGTGAATAGCGTGATGAGCAGAATTAGTGCCTTCTTCTGTTTCTGGATATTACCTATATCCATTTCTGCTTTGGAGCACGAGGTTCATCTGTTCTGCAGAGTATCTGCTCCTCTCTGAACAGAGGTGTGGTGAATTGAACCCCCCTCAGGATTCTCACCCTGTGGTAGCAAGAGATGCTCAGCTATTGTATTTGAGGATGTCTTTGCTGTGCTGTTCACTGCAAGTGATGTTGCAGTCTCTGGATGTCTGGATGTCTCTGGTGTGGCAGAGTGGCTGGAGCAGAATGATGGTGACTGGATTCTGGATGGTGGACAGGAATGCAGGTGGGGAAGCAGGGACCCCTGGAGCTGTGTGGAGAAACCAGCTGCCTTTCTGAGGTCAGTTGCTGGTCTGCACAGGCATCCTGCTCGGTGGAGAGATGGTTAAAAGACCTGTGCTCTCTGGGATACAGCAAAGACATGGAGTTTTTACAGTGGAGGGACCTGGCATTAGATAGCAGTCTGATAGTGCAGCAGTTTGCTGTTGACTCCTGCGCTGGCACCTGGCTGTGGGTTGCTCTGAGCATGCCTGGTTGTTTCCGTGTTTTGTGTGATAGGTGACTGACACCGAGTTTCCTTTCTCATGTTTCAGGAGCTGTTGGCCAGATGCTGCTGAATGCTGACAGGAGAAAGCTGATTCAGAGACAAACGACCAGAAATGTTTGGACACGTCGTCACTTTGGATCTGTAAGTCCTTGTTTGAGGGAAAGTTGCCTGGCAGCCCTGTGAGGTTTTGAGTATCTATGGAAATTCTCAGATCATGAGGGTTGATTTCAAATCCTGGTATCTTTTCCAGGTGAGTAGGGATGAGATGGCAGGTAGCATAGTTGCTGCCTCTAGGGTAGGAAGTAGGGTAGGAGAGTTCTGTTTGAGCTTGAGGAGCTGTGTGCTGAGAGACAGGGAGGCCTTTGGCACGTTTGTTCTGAGCACAGCTGCAATGGAAACTTGCGTGGACCCATTGGTGCAGCTGTTTCTGGAAGCCTCTGTCTGTCTGCCATGTGCCTGGTGGTTATGCCTTGATGCTGAACCAGCTCCTGCTGGGAGCTGATGGAAAAGCAGGTTTAAACTATGCTGGCCTGATCCTTCCTGGAGGTGCATGTTCTCCCTTTCTTTCTCCCCTCATAGTTTACATAGTTTACAGTTTGCCCCACAGAGCAGTTCCACTGTTGTGAAGCTGTTTTTCCCTGTGCTAGTTGAGACTCGAGTCCAGCATTGTAGCAAGGAAAGGGGCCAGACAGCTTGTTGGGGCAGGGCCAGCACTGGGGCACCTCTTCAATTTGTTTTGGCAAAGCTTGATTTTGCATAGTCCTGGTTGGCTGCTTGTTTCATTCACCTTCACTCTGACTCTCCCTGCGTGTGTGTAACTGCTCCACACCCTGCCTGCTGTGCCACCTCCCAGGACTTCATGCCACTGATATGGGAAAAGCAGCACAGCAGCAGTAGTGCTTCAGGGAAAGGAAGGCTTTACTGAAGTCTCTCATGCCAGTGGCACAGTGATGGCCACAAAGCTACTCTCTTACTGAGAGACTAACCCAGCTGACTAACCTACATTAACCTAAATCTCTTCTTGTAGTGATGAGTACTGTTATGGTTTGATTTCCACTGGCAACTAAGCATCACACAGCTGTTGGCTCTCACTTCTCACCCCTCAGTGGAATGGGGAGAGATTTGGGAAATGTTGGTTGAGATATAGACAGTTAAATGGGACAGAAAAAGAAGGGGTCATAACAAAATCAGTAGAATGTACAGAACAGGGGATGCACAGTGCAGTTGCTCACCACCTGCTGAGCAATGCCCAGCCAGTTCCCGAGCAGTGGCCCTGGCCAGCTTTCTCCCTGGTGTGTATACTGACCATGATGCCATGTGCTGTGCCATCCCTTTGGGCAGTGGGGTCAGCTGTCCTGGCCATGTCCCCTCAGTTTCTCCCCAGCCTACTCACTCCTGGGGTGGGGTGAGAAGCTGAAAAGCCAGTGACTCTGTGTAAACACTGCTTAGCAACGTCTAAAACATCAGTGTGTTATCAACATTATTCTCATCCGAAATCCAAAACACAGCACTTCCTAGCTACTAGGAAGAAAATGAATTCTTTTCCCAGACAAAACCAGTTAAACACCCCAGGCTTTGACCAGAGAAGAAAGTTGTTTCTGAACCTCTTTTGTATCCCTGGTTGGCTGGATATTTTACAGAAGTCTGTTAACAGCAAGGTAGAGTGTGATATGCTGCTTGAAGTCAGAGAGTAGCTTGCCTTCCTCCCATGTGGAGGTGTGGGTTATCACAGCTCTAGGCACAAATGTTTTGGCTCAAACAAGAGCCTGATAATTGCCAGCTCATTTGTGGGTAAAAAGCACTGACTTAAAAGGATGAGTGAGATAATTGTTTGCATCACCAAACTTCTGTACTGAAGGCTCCACAGTTAGCATCCCTCTGCAGTGGCAGGGAAGATTAGCTGGGAGGGTCCCATTCTAAAGGAGGTTTGTTTAGTCCTTTCTGGAACCAATGTTGCTTTGAAGCCATGGCTTCATGAGTTTTGAGTTTATGTGATTCCAGGTGCCTGAGTGCCTCAAACAGTCCCTTGCCATGTGCCTTTCCAGCTCTTGCTGGGCTATGTGGCCAAGTATTTCTAAGTTCATTTTCTTTACTTTCAGAAGATCTGACATAGGTTGAGGCAGGTACCTGGAATGAGGTGGCCATCCCAGTTGTCCTTGGCTATAAATATTCCCTGTGCCTTCTGTATTTATGGGATGAGATTTCAAGCTGGCTGTTTTGGTGGATGCTAAGCTATTTGTTTATCTTCTTCAGGTCATCTGAGTGAGTGTCCTGGCTTCATGAGGCGTTGAATTTGAGCCCAGGCTGGTAAGTGCTCATGTCCTTACAAACTAGAGAAACGAGTGTGATTTCAGCTGGGCATACCTTCATGCACATCTCCTGTCCTTGCCAGAAGTTGAGAGAGGAGTCCCCTAGACCACCTGTTTGATAGTGGGCTATTTACAAACCTTCTTCTGGTCAGGTTTTCAGCCTTTCTCTTTGAAAAAAGAGAAATGTCTTCCCAGCAAATGAGACCTAAAATCTCTTTTGCTTAGGGATGCAGTGAAATGTGCATTCAGTATTATGAATGTGATTTTCCTAAAATATTAGAGATCTCTGCATCTACTTGAGTCTTTTTAGGAGAAGGGACATTGAGGGAATGACTGCAGCAAGGAGAAGTTCCTGGCATTCTGATGGGGAAGATTTACAGGGGACTCAGTCTGGGTGTCATAAGGGGCAGCTAGATTAGAGCAGAGAAGAACTGGAGAGAATTCTTGAGGCTCCATTTAGACTCTTACCAGTAAAATGCCACTGTCCAACACACAAAGCAAGTGAAGTCTGTTTGGTCACGGGCCCTGTGGCAGCCACTGACTGCAGGTGTGTAAAGGGGAGTGTGTGGCCCTGCTTGTAGAAGTGGGGAGAGAATGTGATCTGAGTGGACACAGGTCCTGCTCTTTGAAGGGCTGCAGGTCAGGTGCTGAGGATTGCAGGGATGCTAGGCTTGCTGAGTGTAAGGGTCCCACAAGGGGAATGAGAATTGGGCACTTACTCCAAATACAGGACAACTATGAATGATGCATATATTGTTACTGAGGAAAGTCTGGTATTGGGCTCTGCAGCGCCTGCTTGATAGCTCTGAGACTTCTTGTCTTGTGTGCAACAGGGTGGTTGACATTCTGGCTGCTTGTGGGAAAGTCTTCCTGCCCTCAGCTGCAGACACAGAAGATGGAAAGGAAGGTGTTTCTTCCATGTGTACAAGACAGCTGCTTTTCTTCTACCCTGTTTTTTGCTCTTGTACTGCTCCTGCAGGGGGAAGAATCCCAGCATAGCTAGGGTGAAGGAACTAATCTTTCCACTAGTGGTACAGCTGCATGTCTATATATTGTGCACTTACTCACTCTAAGGGTGGTGAGGCACTGGAAGAGGTTGCCTGGAGAGGTTGTGAGCTCCTCATCCCTGGAGGTTCAAGGCCAGGCTGGATGGGGCTCTGAGCAACCTGTGTAGTGGAAGGTGTCCCTGCCCATGGCAGCGGGATTGGAATGAGATTATCTTTAATGTCCCTTCCAACCCAAACCATTCTGTGACCCTGTGTTGCAAAATCTGGCCTTAAGAGCCAAGGGGTCAAAACCATTGCTCCCTAATTTGATGCCTCCTGTGACTTGGGAGTTGTCTTTGTGTTTTCTGCCAGAGTAGTCAGTTCTTCTGACAAATGTCCTGTGGTCTGCTGCACTGGGGTCCCAGTGTAAGCCAAAAAGTTCTGGCTCTTTAATGGCTAAAGTCTCCTCCCACATAGTCCCTGCTGACAGTGACAAGACATGATCAATAACTCCTGCTCCAGCTGTCACTGCTGCCTGTAAGGCTTGCAGTTTCCATATTGAAAAAGGCCTTTCCTAAAGAGCCTAATCAATATGCTGCTGTGAGGTCTGTTCTCATTTGCTATATATAATCTGGACACACACAAGTACGTGAGTGAGCGTGTGTAGAGGGGGGAGAGGATGTGCCAGCCCTCTGCTCTCACTGGCTGGGAGAAGGACACAGCTGCCTCTTACTTTGCTCCCTCTCCTGCAGCTGCTGCTCAAGGCTTGTGGCTACATCCTTTACCTGCTCTATTAGCACTCTGCATGGGGACCTGCTCTGGCACTCCAGGGGAGCCGAATTCCTGCTGGGTCACTTCTAGGGTTCGATGGAGCAGCCGTGACTCTCTCCTCTATGCCCTCTCTGCCGTTGGTAGGTAACCCGCTTTCGGAGCCACGCAGGCGGGAGGATGTCGAGCACGGCCCCGTCCAAGAAGCCTTACCGCAAGGCGCCCCCGCAGCACCGCGAAATCCGACATGAGGTCCCCATCATTCGCGACGACCAGGACGGAGTGATCTTGGCTGAGCAGAGTCAGGTAACAACTTGCCGGGTGACAAAGGGCTTAACACCATTGCACCAGCAAATAGGGTTTAGTTACACCGAGGCAGGCCAGCTCGAGCAGGCAGAGGGGTTTGAGGTTTGCAACCTGAACTTCTCCTCATCGTGGTCCCTGGAGTCCAGCAGTGAGAAGGAAGTGGCAGGGTGCAGAGCAGAGTTGAACGTCAAGAGCCAGACTGTCTCTCCAGCACTTCAGCGTGGTGGGAAGATGGGGCAGCGAAGTGGGAAGAGGTGCCCCAACCGCAGCCGTGGGCACCGCAGCAAATTTGTGAGCCGTAGCATGGAGACAGTTCTGGTGTCTGGAGATGAAAGACACCATCCCACTTGCTCTTTCAAGAGCAGAAGCCTGGAACGCTCACTTATATTTAAAGAGCCTCCTGAAGTCCTGATGCCGAGGAAGTTTCGTGTCTCCTCCACACACCTGCCTCTCAAAGGGATCCTGAAGCAGACCAACATGACTGGCTCGTGCCCTGAGAGCTTGTGCAAGTCCCGCTCAGTGGAGACACTTTGCCGTGGCCGTGGCTCACGCAAGTACAGCGATCCTCAGCTCTGCCTCAGCCCTAGGGAGAAGCGCTCCCTGGAGCAAAGCAGCAGCAGGGCCGCTGACTCCATCAAGCGCAGGGAGAAGATCACAGAGGAAAAACTGCAGTTCTCCAAATTCCTGGATGAGATTACCCAGCGGGTGCTGAGTCCCAACCGCTTGTGCTCACTGGGAGAGACCAGGGGAGCAGAACAAAACCAGAACTCTCCCCTTTTTCCCAGAAGTTCCGTGTCACAAGGCCAAGGGGAAGGTCGCCTGAAAGGGGTCAAAACCAAGCATGCAACTGAAAGATCCCCCTGCCCAAGCAGAAGAAAAGCAGAAAAGAAAAGTGAGGGGCTGGGAATGGCTTCGGGCCAGAGAAAGTATGCTGAGGAAGCTGAGAGAGTTTCCAGACTAAGAAAGAAACCTGTCCTTGGGAGGAAGGACAGTAAGGGAAAACTTTCCTTGGAGAGAAGGGTAGTAGATCTGTGTCAGTATGAGCTGCAGCAGCTGGCAGACCTGGGGCTGGCAGGGACATCCTCTGGGCAGCAGCATTCACTGTCTTCATGGAAAAGCAGTGCAGAGGGCAGAAGGGATGAAAGCAGTCCCTGTTCACAGCTATTACAGCCACACCATCAGTGTGCTAAGCTTGGGCAGAAGCGTGCAGTGGAGCCGAACTACCCAGAGAAAGGATCCTGCTCCACTCCAACATGCTGGAGTCGGGAGGAGGGGCCTACCCCATCTAGATCCTCCCCTTCCTTCAACCTGGCACTGAACAAGGTAGGTGCCAGGGTCACCAACTTGCAGGCAGGGCTCTCACAAAGGCCAAACCCCTACCTGGATTTCATCTAGTCTGTAATGCCAGGGCAGAGAGTGAGAGCAGACCCCCAGACCTCATGTTGGGGGTGCTTAATCACCTGAAGCTGCTCTCTTGTGGGTGCCACTCATGGCTGTGCTACAGGTTGGGTATATGTTCCTGGGAGTAACCAGCTTCCCTTTGGCCCCAGGAGTTAAGGAAGGTAGAAGCTGGTGCAGTTCTCCCCACTGCAGACTTCCCAGGTGTTGGCTGGTTGGAGGCCCTTCAGGCTGCTGGGCAGTAGATGTGTGCAGGAGGCAGGCAGCTCCGTTGTCAGGAGGTGCTGGGATGTTTCTGGTGCTTTGTGTCTGCCCTGTGTCTGGCTGTCTCAGGGTACTGGATCTTTCTATGATGGCTGTTTCAGGTCCTTTAAGCTTTCTCCTCTTTTCTCTAGCCTGCTTTGAGGCAGTGCCATAACCTTGTATTAATAAGAATCACGTAATCCCCTTTGCCTGGTCACTATCATCTGCTGTTCATTTATTTGTGGGGGTGGGGGAGGCAGTTGCTAGATAATTCTGTGTGAATTAACTGATTGCCATGTGGAGTCAGGAGGTAAGAAAAGAATGGATTGATGCTTTGCCCTTAGGAACAGGAGAGTATATACAGGTGTTAAAGACCATTCTTTTAAAGTGTGGATTAATAAAGGAAGCAGCCCCATGAGGTCTTAAGGCCAGAACTGGGATGGTGTACCTTATGGAAGTGTTAGCAGCTCAACAGCCTCATCCTCACACGGTTTCTCAGCCCAGAGCTGACTGTGACACTTAATAGACTGTCTAAAGTGTGGCAGCTCTTGGGTTTGTGAAGTGCTCTTGGTATCAAGCACCAAAAATAATCCATGGGCAGTTTGGACTTTGTGAGAGTCTTGGGCTTTCACAAAAAATAGTTGCTTCTAGTGTTAATTAAATATCTCCCAGCCATCCTGGCAGGCAGCAGCCATCTCATGGGTTAGCACAGAGAGTTCAAAATAGCTGAGCTGTGTGCTCTTGTCACTGCTTTCTGTCTCCTTCTTCTGCAGGGCCCTGCTCCAGCTATCTATGGGGATTTTGCCCATAACATTTTCTTTTACAGAGTTTTCTGACCTTTAGTGTTTCTTCTGCTATCCTAGAAAAGTTACAGTGGTTGGTTTCAGGTCTGCAGAAAGAAACCTTTTTTGAAGCACAATCTGGGTGGCATAATTGGTAGCCACATTTTTCAGCTCCCAAATGATTCTCATGATTTTTGTGGGGCTTCAAAGGCCCCACAAGTGACTGCTGTGGTAACAAGTGAATCCTGTGTATGCTGGCCTGTGAGATTCCTGCTGCCCACCAGATGTGGAGGAAGCTGAAACACTTGCTAAGGTGCTGATGTTACAAGAGATGCTGAGATTGCACCATGGAAGGATAAGTTACCTAACTTGTGTGGTGGTTCCTAGTCCAGCTCTTCTACCCTCAACCAGACACACAGTGTGTTTTAGTATCAGACAGCTGAGCAGTGTGTACAGATCCTTGCAGCTCTAAGCTTGCCTAGTATGAACTGTCAGAGCAGGGAAGGAAGATCACAGCTGGGGTCTAGCAACCAAGACTGCCTTTTAGGACAGTGTGAGAGACCAACTCCTCTTCTAAAAGAATCTCACAGCTGTTTTCTTCCCTGTGCAGGAACCCTTGACGGATGCAGAAAGGATGAAGTAAGTGTCCTGCTCCCTCTTTATGCCTGTCATACTGCAACTGTGTGGGTGCTGATTCCTCACATCCTGCCTGTGCCACCTGCACAGTGAAGCTGACTGGCCCTGCAGGCTCCTCTCAGATCTTCAGTCTTCTTGGGGCCGTGTGGGCAGAGCTTTGGGCTGTGCCTTGCCAACCTGTGCCTTGCATGTCCCTCCTGCTGGAGGAGAGAGGAGCATGGACCCTCAGTCCAGGTGCAGGCAGAGGAGTTGGTGGGTGTGAAAGAAAGTAGGTCAAGTCTTTAACAGAGGTAGAGGGAGGATTTTTCCCTTCTATTCTTCTAACCTGGATTGGGATAAATTATTGATCGGTTTTCATTCATCAGTGAGGGACACTGGAGCTGTGCAGCTCATCTGTCTTTGTGCAAGCGCTGTAACCCGAGAGGGAGCTGGGAGCCATGGCTGGCCAGCTGGCATGTGCTTCTTTGCCCCTGCTCCAAGAGTGTTTGTCTGTCTGTCCTGACAGAGATGTACCTCTTGCTTCATGTGTTGGGGGCTCCTGAGCATTCAGTTCATGACTTCCTGGGGCCCCTGAGAGGACTCTTGTGTCCTAGTGCAGGGCAGCGGGGTGGGGGTGCTGGTGTGGAATGCTCCTTGTGCACTCAGTGGTACCTTGCTCCTGCTTCCTGCCCCAGGCTACTGCAGCATGAGAATGAGGAGCTTCGTCGACGGCTGACGTACGTGACTAACAAAATGGAGGCAATGGAGAGGGAACTGGAGTCAGGTCAGGACTACCTGGAGATGGAACTGGGCCAGAACCGTGAGGAGCTGGAGAAGTTCAAGGACAAATTCCGTAGGTATGACAAAGAAAAGGAGAGGGGTAGAGTTAGAAAGATCCCTCACACCAAAGACTCCCTCAGCTGGCGTGAGCAGGCTGTGTGCCCTGTTGTGCAAATCAAAGGTGTGCTGCATCCTTGAAAAGGTGCAACTCCAGACCCTAGGGGAGATAAAGGCTCTGCAGCCATTATTTCTGCCCAGGTACAGTATAGGAATGATGCCAGCATGAAAGGCTGATGACAGGGAATTCTTCATCTGTTGGATGTAAGCATGTGTGCAAAAAAAAGCCACTGGTGGCTGCAAGAGAATCCATCATTGCTTTACCTGAAAAGTACCTCAGTTAAAAATCAGTGCCAGTCACTGGTCTTGTGCGTAGATGTGACATAGCTCAGAGGAGTCTCCCAAAGTCATCTACATCCCCTTCTGCAGGATCCTTTCACCCTGCCAGCCTCATCTTGCCTCCAGTAACTTGGGGTCTGAAAGCTATCATGTGTCAGAGGTGAGGTACAGTTAGTATGCCTGGTTGTCTGAGTAGCAGTCTTTCTGAGTTCTAGAGTTGGTGGTTTTCTTGGCACCTATGAAGGCAACTTGAGTAGGTGCCTAAGATCCATTCCCAAGCATACAATGTTGTTTCTGTAGGTTGCAGAATAGCTACACTGCTTCCCAGAGAACCAACCAAGACCTGGAGGAGAAGCTGCATGCCCTGGTGAGTGCCCTATTAAGTCACTAGAGAGGTGAGGTGGAAGAGACCAATGTGTCTTAGGAGCAGATGGGGAAAGGGGCCCTGTCTTTACCCAGCAGATGTGGCAGTGGGTGAGGGGTGAGGTTCTGGCCATGACCATCTACTCCCCATTCTGGCTGGTGTCACGAGTGGTTTTCTTGATTTACTGAGCCATACTTGGTCATGCATGAGAGCTTTGGTTCCTCACAACATAATTGCATGGTACTCCGTCATGTTGCTTCAGTCCCTCTCAAAATGCCAGGGATGTGTCAGCTAGGCTTGGGGTGGTCATCCTGGGAGGACGGGGGCAGTCAGAGCAGAGCCAACGTGCGTGTATGTCTGTTGTGTGCATTCATAACACTCATGGCTGTTTCTTTTCTCTCCCTCCCCCTCTCTTTCTCTTTCTCCTCCCCACGCTGCCGCTGGCACACTCTGGGCGCACTCACCTCTCAGGCCTCTCTCAGCCAAAGCTGGATTTTTGCAGTTGCGTCTTTTCGTTTGTGTGTTTTTCCTTTTTCCTCTTTACGTGTCTCAGCCTGTTGGTCTCATTGTCAATCCCACATACACCATCTCGGATGGAGGGGCCCCAGCCCTGGTCCAGCCAAGGGCTCACCTGGTATCCAGCAGCTGCCCGCAGATGCAGCAGGTCCTAGCTTGCAGGGCTCCATCTTAGGAGTGTTTGACTCTGAGCCAGCTGGAGCATGGCATGTTGGGAAGTGGTGCCCATAAGCTGCGGCACTGCACAAAGGTGTGGATGGCTGTGAGCCTCGTTTGCTCCCTTTCCTTCCCCTTCTGAGCTGTGAGCAGGCAAGTCAAATAGCTGAGGTGCTGATTGCCTCTGTGTAGCCCAGGATGAGATTTCATTGGTTCTAGAACTTGAATTTCTTGGGTTAATATTCACTACCAATTATTCATTGTGCTGGTGCCTGAAGAGACTGTATACTTGGGAAGTACTGACTCCCCTATCCCCTTGCCAGTTGCTGTGCTGTACCTGTGAGGCACAGCTGGCCCTGCTGCTCACAGCCTCACAACACCCTTGGGCAGTTCAGAAGAACTTCTTGAGACTGCGACAGCTTGGTTGTTCTGAGCTGTTGTCCCTCTGCTGTTACATGTGGGTCTCTGGCAGCCCTGTACCCGAACTGTTAGGGAGTCTGAAGAGGCAAAGTTGCCTGCTTTAACTGAACTTCAAATGACGTGACAAGTCCTTTTACTTACTAGAGCGAGGCTTAAACTCGTTCAAGATGGTGCCTTCCCCCTTTTGTCCATTCAGTATTGACTGCTGGATCTTTTCAGGCAGTATTCTTGTTTCAGTTTCCCCAGGAAGGAGGGCTGGGTGTCACAATCACAGAGGTCTTTGCTACCAGTGGCAGGTTGGGATTGATCACTCAAAACCACTAGCTTTTTGTGAGGCACCAGGGAACCAGAGGCAGAGAGGAAACGTGCCAGCACTGCAAGAAGAGATACTGCATTATGGAGGTGCAGACTCAACCTGTTGTCTCTGTAGCTAGCAGAGTGGCTGGTCCCATTTGGCTTTTGGAATCACCTTCCTTTGAAGAGGGTTGTCTCCCTTGTCTGTCTGTCTGGAAGTTTTTTGTATCCCAGCTGAACATGTCATTGTGCTATGCTTGGGCTGAGGTGGGTGGTGAAGCCAAGTTCTGTGCTAGGGAGTTTTAAACCTGGTGTTTTTGCATCCCAGATTAAAAAGGCAGAAATGGACCGCAAGACGCTGGACTGGGAGATTGTTGAGCTCACTAATAAATTGCTTGATGCCAAAACCACCATCAATAAGCTGGAGGAACTCAATGTAAGTGTCAGTCTGCAAATGGCTGTGAAAGTGTGTGAGGTGTGGGCTTTTCCTTTGTTCAAAGTCATTAGTGTAAAGGAGCACATGAATGACTCCAGTGTGTATGGAAGTGCAGGAGCTGTACATGATAGCAGGGACAGACAAACAGAAGAGGGTCTGAGAGGCTGAACAGAGAAGAATGGATCTTCAAGTTTGATGTATTTGCTCTTTTAAGCTTAGGGTTTGACCTGGGTCTGGGCTGTACCTATGGAGGGGTCATTCACTCCAGAGCTGGGAGGGAGCTGATGGCTTTTCTACACCATTAATATAGAAATTCCTGAATCCAGTGCTTGATTCTATAAACTGCTCTCAACTCCCTCCAGTCTCTCTGCATCATCAGATATGGCTGAGCTGTGGGATGGGAGAGAAAATCTGGTGGGATTTTTGGGGATGATTAAAATCTTCAGAGGGAGAGGGGCTTGATACACTGACAGAGGATATGCCAGCAACAACGACTGGAGTTGAAAAGGGCGCCTTGGCTGAGTTGTGAGAAAATGCACAAAAGTATGGGGAGGAAGGAATGGCAGTGCCCTCATGAGCGATTCATCAGATGCCTCTTGTGGCTTCTGTTCAAGCAGTATCTGGTCAGGTGGTGCCTTTTTGGGTAGAGTTTGGGCGAGCCTGACAGTGTTACACACCTGTGCCCTCTCTTGCAGGAACGCTATCGACAGGACTGTAACCTTGCAGTACAGCTGCTCAAGTGTAACAAGTCTCACTTCAGGAACCACAAGTTTGCTGATGTGAGTAGTGATCCTGCTGAGATGGGGAAAAAGGGCTCGTGGGCTTTGACCGCATTTTGCTTTCTCCAGCTTTCTCCACAGGGCTGTGGCCTCTCATCCTTCAGTCTCAGAGGTGGGGGAGGTTCCTGTTCCCACTCCCACTGAGAAGACAGCACAGAGCTTCTGCCAGCTCCTCTTTCATGGCAGCTACATTTCACAGTTCAGCCAGGAGCTGTTATAAAAAGCACAATAACCTTGAACTTGATAGCCTGCTGGGTGCATGCTGGTAGCTGGCAGGAGGACAGACCTCTCTCTTACTCTGCTCCTTCCTTTTTCCTTCCTCACCTGGCCACATGGAAGGGCCATACTGCCTCATAAGAAGCAGCAGTGGTGTGACCCGACATCACTTACTACTCTGAGGAGAAATGTGTGAGGCAGCATTCAGGGTTTTCTAAGACTTCTGAGCAGGATAAGCTGGTACCAAGTTGCTCCCCCTTGTGGGGAGGGATGAAGGTGGGGGAGTTCAGCTCATCCTGCTCTCATCTCCTTTCATATTAGTAGCATCAGTTGTTTGGTTGAAAGTATCATCCAGACCCTTAGCTGAGCTCTCCCTTTGCCACACCTAGTCTCTGTCCCTTCTTCGGTTCCTCTCAGCAAAACGACATGCTTGTCTTTTTTAATTTAGCAGGTGACCACTATGTCACCCTCCCCCATTGTGTCTCGAATTAGCACTCTTGAGGTCAGTGTATCAGTTACTGCTGGGGTAACCTTGACCTCTCTCCCAGCTGTCCCCCCTCTCTGGAGCTTTAAATTCTGCCCCCAGAGCTCTGTGTTCCACATGGCTGCCACTGGAGGGGGTTTGGTGCTGAGCAGCTGCTCAAACAGCCTGCCTCACAGCCAGCTGTTGTTATGCAGTGAGCCCTGCATGCCCAGGTGTGGGTGCAGTTTCCTTCTGGCTGGGATGGGACAGACCTCGCTGTGCCACCGAGTGGCTTGGGGACCTCTGCTCTCCACTTCATGCTTCACTTGCCCGTGGTGACCCAGGTGAGGGCAGCTTGGCAGGGTTGTGGGGAGAGCAGCAGTGCCCATTTGCAGGAGAAGGGGTAGCGTTTACGCCCTGGTGAGACCCCAGTCCAACAGCTCTGGTAATAAGCCCTGTGTTTGTCTCTCTGAAATGGAGAGAGTGAGGCAGCAGGGTGACGTGTTGCAGTTGGTAGGAGCACAGGGAGGCATCGATCCTGGTCTGCGGGCAGGCTGCCAAGGCAGCGTGGCTGCAATTATGCATTCAGGGAGCACTGTGGATCTCAGCAGTGGGGGCTGTAGAGTCACTTCAGTGCAACCACCAGCTGATTTTCCACAGATCAATAGACCCCTTCCTAGCATGTGCTGGCTGGGCCTTATCTCTGTGCTCACAGGCGTGTGGGACAGAGCCCACGTGCTGTCTTTACCTGTTCACTTTGCCAAGTGGGGCCTGTGAACCATGGCCTAGAAGCATGACTGCTGCGACAGTTAGAGAGCCTTGTTGGTCACTTGTGGGGCAAGTTTGCTTTGAAAAAAGATACCCTTCTGAAGGCAAGGTAGGTGAATGTTAAGATCAAGATAGTGACTACAAAATACACATGTAGGTTGGTTGGAAAAGGCAGATTATATGAAACTAAATGGCTTGTATGGCATTCCCCTTCTGATATCCTTTTCCTTCTCCCTAGCTTCCCTATGAGCTACAGGACATGGTGAATAAGCATTTGCACAATGCACAGGAGTCTGCAGGCCCTGGTCAGGAGGCAGCCCACACCTTGGCTCCATCTGATGTTGTGCCCACCTCAGTCATCGCCAGAGTCTTGGAGAAACCAGAATCTCTGGTTCTGAATTCAGCCAAGTCGAGCAGTGGCAGCTGTCCTATGGCTGAGGATGTCTTTGTGCATGTGGACATGAGCGGAGCCCTTCCTGATGCCTGCAACAGTGCAGGGCAGATGGGGAAGGAGGGAGGAGATGCAGGGAAACAGCAGAACGGTGGCTGCAAGCCTCAGAGCAGTGTGGAAAGTGTGCCTGAGGAGGTGCCTGCCTTTGAGAAGCTAAGCCCATACCCTACTCCCTCACCTCCCCATCCTATGTACCCAGGGCGCAAAGTGATTGAGTTCTCTGAGGACAAGGTGAGGATCCCCAAGAACAGCCCCCTGCCCAACTGTACGTACGCCACGCGCCAGGCCATCTCCCTCAGCCTGGTACAGAGCGAGGATGAGAGCTGCGACAGGCACCGGACACTGCCCGGCAGCCCTGCTTCCGAGGGGCGCCGTTCAGCTTCCAGCTGTTCCTGCCAGCAGTCCCCCAAAGCAGCCAGGGCTCACGGCTCTTCCCAGAGCAGCCCATTCAGCAGCCCTCCCCAGATCCCCAGCGCCTTTGCCAGCTCTGCCAGCTCCGAGGAGGACCTGCTGGCTAACTGGCAGCGTATGTTTGTGGATAAGGCACCGCCCACCTCCGAGCGAGTGCTGATGAACCGCACGGCCTTCAGCCGTGACACGGCCCCCGAGCTCCAGAAAAGGTTCAGCCGCTCCATGCAGGAGCTGGGTAGGGCAGCCTCGGCTTACTCGGATGGCGAGGAGTCTGCACAGAGCTGCAGCTGGACCGTGAGCCGGGACTCGAGCGTGGACACAGACAGCACGGAGTCCAGGGCCCGCAGGAGCCATTTCTCCTCAGACTATGGTACAGATTTCTCCCAGGATGAAGCCCAGAAGCTGTTGCTTGAAAGCGGTGGAGGCACTGCTGAGCCTGAAAGCCCCTCACCGGAGAAGCACAAGGACTATGTAGACCTTGGCTTGCCTGAGAGCCCAGCTGAGGAGAGAGAAACGCTGCTCCAGGGAAACAAGGAGAGCAGCCAAGGAGGTGTCCAAGAGGAAAGCGGGGAAGGCAGGGCCAAGCCTCCTTTCAGTCGGCCGCACCGCAGCCCTAAGAGGATGGGGGTACACCACTTACATCGCAAGGACAGTCTGACACAAGCCCAGGAACACGGCAACATTCTCAGCTGAGGCAGAGCAAGAGGCAGCCACACTTAGCGGAGCTGTGGGATGCCCCCATCAGTCCACCTGAGGGAGAAGCCTCCCTTAGTACCCTCCTCCAGGGGAAATCTGCTCTGAGATTTTATATTTATTCTCTTCTTTTGCTACCTGGAAGAGCTGGGTTCTCCCTTCCCTGGCACCTGGGACCCACAGTACAAGCACATACAGTGTGCAGAAGCACACCCACTGCCCTGAAACACTCGCAGCTCTCTTCACAGCCTCACACTGGTGCCTGTACCAGAGCTAGTTCTTGGTACCCCTCATCCTGGTGCCTGTGCCTCTTTTTGCTCTCATCCCCCTTCCCACTCAGGTACCTGAGGCCCTGGGTGCTCTCGTGTTGTTTCCCTGCAGCTGCTCTGCTCTCTTTTAACTTGTGCCAACGGGGCAGAGTGCCTGTGCGGTGGTGTCTGATTCCCTGGGAGCCCCGGGGGCTGTGAGTGGGGCACGAGGACTCTCCCAGCAGATGGCTGTGTGCCGTGGGGATGTGCTGGGATTTCTGGTGTCTCATTTTCCTGCTGGATTTTGTTTTCCCCAGCCGCCCACCGGGTGGATCTCCAGAATCTGCCTCCGCAGGTCGCTGTCGTGTGTCTCCAGGGCTGGGCTCAGCACCTGGTCCCCACGGGGGCAGTGCACAGGGGCTGGTGCTGTGGTGTGGGGCACGGGTGCTGCCTGCTGAGGTGGTTTGGGGAGGCAGTGCCTGCTGGGCGATGGGGTTTGTATTTGTGTGTCTCCTCCCTCACACCTCTTCCCCTGCTCTCTGTGCTGTTGTTTTGTTTGAACGGTGCTGGTGCTTTGCTCTTGGGTGGGCTTCTTTCTTCTTTCCAAGCCTTTGGTTTTGGGGTGTATTGTTTTTTCTTTCCCCCACCCCGCATAAACAGACACAGCCGTTGGCAGCCGGTCTGATGCCTGCACTGAGGGTGTGTTGAGGAGTCTCAGCTATCACAGCTGTGCTTCCCTCTGATCCTGGCCTCCAGCCTGCAGAAACCCCTCCAGATTTAAGAACAAGGTCTTGCCCCAGGCAAGCAAGGCATGAAGGATGCTACTGGGTTTTTCTGGGAAGGGCTTGGTGCAGGGCCAGCAGGGATGTGAGGGCAGCATGCTGAAGAGCTGCTCCCTGCAGATGCACTACCTCATGGCTCAGCAGCAGCCCTTCAGCAGGGTCTCCTTGCACGCCCCCTTCTCTGGGAGGCTCCGGGCTCTGGTGCCTCTCTGGGCCTCCCTTTCTGGGTAGGGCTCTCTGCGTGTTTTTCCTAGTGTAGTGTGATATTGTGTCACTTTTCTTCTCAGTCTTGTGTGCTCAGTGTCTTGTTGGGGGGGAGGGAAGGGGAGAGGTCTCTAGATGTAGGTATTTTTTTGAGGGCTTACAAAGCCCAGGCCTCCTGTTTTAATTTTGTCCTGTGCCCTTGTCTGTCTGGTGTTTCTTGGCTTCCATGGGGGTGTGGGGCAGAGAACAGCCCAGTTCCCTTCACCATACCCGCTTCAAACCCTGCCCTCAGCTTGCTGTCTGGTTTTTGAGTTTGGTTTGTGTTGTCCTCCCACCCTACACCATGCAGGCTCTTCACTGGTCTGGAGGAGAGCATCCTTCTCTCCAGGAGGGAGCATCTGTTCACGTGCTTACATCAAGATTTGCAGCCAAGAGCTGTCCGGGGGCCCTGCTCCCCTCCCCAAACCCCTGTCTCTGTAGAGGCCTTGCAGCTTGTAGCTGGGGCCAGCCAGGGCTTCAGCTTGAGCCTGGAGGCTCCAGGGCCAGTGAAAGGGAGCTGCAGGCCTCCCTGGCAAGCTGTGTGCATTGTTTTATGTACCCTGGGCAGAGCTGCTGCCTACACACTCACCTTGTTTCCCACCTGGAACAGTTGTGGAGCTGGATGCCACCCTCTGGTGGGGAGGTGGGACTCAGTATTTCACTTTCACTGCAGTGTTTCGCTGTGCAGACAGGCTGGTGCTGAGAGTGGGAGCCTCCTCTGAGCCTGCAGAGTGTTTATCTCCCCAGTCCCAGTTGTGGAGGGGCAGGGGGTCTCCTTGAGTTTGCTGCCATCAGCCACTCCACTGCTGCATTTCTTCTGTTCTTCTGCAGCAGCTGCCAGCTCCTGCCTCACAGATGTCACCTGGGGTTAGCTGCTCACTGAGTGAGCTGCTCTGGCTCTGAGGCTGCTGGTGGCTGTAGTGGGGGAGGCATTGCCCCCCCAGGGCTCAGCCCCATCTCCCCTGAATCCTGGCACGCTGGTCAGTGGACAAAACTCTTTTGCTGAGGCAGCTGGTGCTGATGGTGCTGAACAGAGCTGGCCTTGCTCTGCTTTTGGTCAAGGTAGACTGAAAAGCAGAACAGTGAAGTGGAGGGGTGGCAAAGGTATGCCCACCGCCTCACCAGACACTTGTGCTTTGCAGCATTAGGCTGCTGGCAGAGGTTGAGGGGGAGTGGTGGCCTCAAGCAGCAGAGCCCTCTCTTTCCCTGTGGGCATTGTGTCCTCTGCACTCATGCCCACCTCCAGCAGTATTGGCTCTGGGGCCTTGAGCCCATCCCACTTCCAGTGTCCCAACTCCAGACTGTTAATCTGTAACTAATGTGGTTTTTTCTGAGATTTTCAAACTGATGTATATTTTAAGACCAGAAATAAACTATTTTAAAAGTAGATAGCAATGGCTATATTGTACTTGATACTAGATAAAACCTGGACTGGAACAATCCTGAGCATGTGAGGCTGTAGCGCTACTCATGGTACAGTGTCCCAAGTTTGTTGAACTGTGGGTGCCACCCGTTGTCTCTTCCAGGGAGAGTGATCCTGTGACCTGTAAGCTGGTGCTGTAAGCATCCCTCAGTGTTACTTGTAAGATTTTGCCTACCCCATTTGACATATTTTGCTGGCTGACTGTAGCGCTGGCTGATGTGTCTTGCAGCAGACCTCCACATTCTCATCTAGTGTAGGATAAGGTGTAGCTAAACCTTTTAATACTTGTTGGTTGTCCTGGAGTCCCAGCTTTTGGAGTCATCTGAGAGTGTCACTTCAGAAACTTAGTGACATGGGACCATGTAACATACCCCCTTGCTAGGGTTCCTAAGAGGTTTGTAATTCTAGATTCAGTATTTTGCGTGAGGAGGGAGGACTGGGGTGACTGGACATACCCCAGACAGGATGCCCTCCAAACATGAGGCTGAGGGTTCCTGCAGGGTGCTGATACAGACGATTGGAAGGGTTTCCTTTTCATGTTGAAGGGTGCTGCAGAGGTCAGAGGGCTGTGATGATGAGTTTTCCTCCATCTCCCAAGTTAGGCTGCCTGTGCCTTTCTGACCTGGCTGCATGCAAGCCTAACACTGGAAAGAGTGTCTTGTTTCTTTGTCCCCGTAATTAATGATTTTATTCCTCGTTCCCTTGAGTAGCAGCTGCTGCCACAATTTAATCTTCTAGCCTAATTTGAGCCTTGAAACACGATCTTCCTTGTCAGGGGACGCTTGGCCAAACAGTGCAACCCACGGTGCCGGTGCGGGCTGAAGCCTCCACCAGGGTGTGCACGTGTGGTGTCAAGCTCCCTGCAAGCTAGATTAGCCCAGCCCGCTTCCTCCTGGCCCAGGGGAAGGTCTGGGGGACAGAAAATGGGGCTGTCACACCGACTTGTCCCCAGGGCCGGGCCAGAGTCGTGGGGCCTGGGGAGGCGCGGGAGAGGCCGTGAGGCGGCGGGCGAGGGGCTGGCGCCCCCTGCCGGCGCTCCGGGCCCACAGCGCCTGCCCGCGCCTGGCACCTGCCCGTCCCTGCCCATCCATGCCCGTCCCTGCCCATCTCTGCCCGTCCCTTCCCATCTCTGCCCGTCCCTGCCCATCCCTGCCCGTCCCTGCCCATCCATACCCGTCCCTGCCCATCCCTGCCCGTCCCTGCCCATCCATACCCGTCCCTGCCATCCCTGCCCGTCCCTGCCCATCTCTGCTCGTCCCTGCCTATCCATGTCCATCCCTGCCCGTCTCTGCCCGTCCCTGGCCCTCCCAGACCCTGCCCGTGTCCGCGGCTCTCTGCCCATCCCCGCCGCTCCCTGCCCGTACCTGCCGGCGCCCGCCCTCCCGGGGTCGCACAGTGGCGAAGGCGGACGCTGCCGAGTGGTGCCACCACATCTGTGACCTTTATAAAAGTCTCATCGCGACAGCAGTACAAGCAATAGAAAGGACATCTCTTATACACATCTGAATAAATACAGCCTGCGCCGTGCGGGCGCAGCCGGGCGTGGGGGTGGCAGGGCGGCGTGAGCTACACATGCGGCGACGGGGACAATCACAAGCGGCCGGCGAGGCGTGTGACGACACAGAGACGTGTGTAGAGATCCGCTTGGACCAGGCTCCTGCTCAGAGCCGAGGGAGGCAGCGACAGGAGGTGAGATGTGTGAGAAGAGGGCTGGGGAGCCCAGCGCAGGCTGGGGCTGGCGGGTGCTCGGGGCTCTCTCTCCTGGGCAGAAGCAGGCAGGGTAGCCCAGCTACATTTCTGTTTCTGCTAAGAGGCTGTCACCCAGGCCTGACGTCATCAGGACCATCTGGGAGCTGGAATCTGTCGAGAGAGAGAGAGAGAAGCATGAGCTGTTCGGGCTGCCAGGGAGCGCAGGGCTGTACTCCAGTCCAGAGGTGAGGATGAGGAATTAAAACACCCCAGGGCGAGAAGAGAGCTGCTGAGAAAAGTGTGAGATTAAGTAGGAACTAGGCCTGCTCTGGCCATACAGCAGAACAGAATCGATTTTTGGGGAGGGGGAGAAAGCAGAGACAGCAGCAAGAGGCCAGGGGAACATCAGGTCTGAGTACCCCAGATGTGCAGGTGATCCTGGTTGTGTTGGCCCAGCCGTGCCCTTACCCAGCCCTGCACAGGCCTTAAATCTACACTCATCCAGTGTTTTTCAGTAGAGGGCAGTGTCCAGGTGGGGCAGGCTTCAGGCTGCAAGCCAACCAACACCACACAGGGTGGTGGTGTTGCCTTCCCAAGAGCAGGGAATGCCATGGGCAATCAGCCATGCTACAGCAGCAGAGGCCTGGAAATACTGACTTTCTGCACTGCATGAATGGAGGGTTTGTGCAGCCCTCCCCTGCCTGCCTTGGGGAGGTGAGGGCAGCTTGTTGGCTCTGCCATGGCTCAGAGCAACAGCCAGGAACACTGTGCCTCTCCCCACAGCAAGTGAATCCACTGCAAGGAGAATGGGCACGCATAGCAAATAAGAAACTTAGCAGGGTACCAGTTTCCCATCCAGAAGCCTTTTGAAACAGAAAAAAAAAAAAATGTCTTTTTTCCTGGATGGGAGGGAGGAGATCTCTAGCAGCAGTCCTGCACATTCCAAACTACTGCAGGGGAATCTCTATTTCAGGAATCAGTTTCTGGAAACTAGGTCCAAAACTTGGCCCAACTGTCACTAAATGATTTTTATGGGTTTAATAGATGAGGATCCAGATGTTTTGAGGCTCAAGGATTGGTTGTGCTTGTCTGGTGGTAGTATGATATGAGAACTGTGAGGGGAGAAGGACAAATGAAGGTAAGAAAAGCAAACCCTCAAACCAGCTGGATCACAAGGTAGGCATGACAAAATACCATATCATATATGCAAACTACACAGAACAGGCTACTGCTATCTCCATAATACACCTTTTTTCCATTATAAGCAAGAGACAGACGGTGGCACCTGGCTAACCTTTCACATGTTTGGGACGTGGAGATAGGAACAGCCGATGCTGTGCGGATTGCAGGGAGGTTCTGGAAACAGTGAGGAATGACACAAGTTTTGGCTAGGATATCTGGCAAAGGCTCCCAAGATCTTTAATATTCCTGCCCTTGAGTTTTAAGACTTTCAGATTTCGTTCCTGCAGCATCAGGAAAAATGCCTCAGAGGTACCATTTCCACTCATTGCAGCAGCTGCATTGTCCTTGGAGGCTGCCTTTCCAAGAGCGGCGCAGCCCAACGCTGTTTGACGTGAAGGTCACGCCTGGAGGCGGACGTGTTCCGTGGAGGTTGTATGTATTCCATGGAGCTCATGGGGAGAAGGGACAGACCCATTCACCAACCCCACTGCAAGAGGCCTGTGGCACTGGAAACACCCCAGACACCCCTCAGCTCCTGCCCCCCAGCCCAGCTCTCAGAGCTCTTACTGTTCTGGCAGATCCAGGGGTTCTTCTCCCTGGCGGTGACTTCGTGGGCCTCTGTCTCTTCCTCTTCCTCACCCTCTGAGAGAAGATCAGAGATCTGCTGCTGCAGCTCGGGACTGATGTTGTTCTCTGCCAGGATGAGTGTCCGTAGGGCTGTGGGGTAATTCTCTACCATGTCCAGCAAGGTCTGGGGGGAGAGTGAGATAAACAGGCTGACAAGCATCATAAAAGCTGAGCAGAAAGAGTGTCAGTGCTTTGTCTCCCTGCAAACTCCAGCCCTCCTCTCCTTACTTCCACCTTCCCTTGACCTCGACCTCCCTTCATCAGGCTTTATGAGAGACTGAGGACTTCCCATCTTCCTGTGGGAAGAGCCAAGCTTGGATTTTCTGGCTCTAACTAAAGAAGGGACTGCTCTACACTGTTGCTGTCACACATCCAGGCCCATTCCCTCTTACCACTGGAAGCTGGCAATCTGAGTCCATGGAACTGAGCCTTGGCATGTGTTTGTCCACAGAGATTTAGTTCTGATTCTCAGCCAAAAATCCAACCTCATTTCTTCCAAGAAAACAGCCAGGGGAAAGCAAGAACCCCCCTGGGTGCAGGGAGGGAAGGGGATGCGTGTGGACTCCAGTGTGTGTGGTTGGAGGCAGGTGTGGGTCCTGGGGCCTCTGCAGACACCCAGACCTGTGCCCTTGAGGTGTCAGTGATGCTGCAGAGTGGCTGTGGGCTCCCATACCTGAGCTGACTGGTTGGTAAGTCCCGTGCCCTCCAAGTCCAGCACTTCGAGGGTTCGACTGGAGGCCACAGCGACAGCGAGCATCCCAGCTACCTGGTCACCTGTGGGAGGAGCAAGCCAGGGCTGTCAGCAGTGCCTGCCTTCCCTCCTGTAATGCCACATGCCCTCATCTGCCTGGGGCTGTCGTGGGAACATCCTCTGTGTATTTCTGCCATCAGACAACCTTCCAAATCTGTTACCTCACGGTGGAAAAAGAGCTGTTAACTGAGAAAAGAGACAAGGGAAGGTGCACCGTTTTGTGGTTATGGGAGCAGTCACTGATTATCAGGGGGAGCACAAAGGAACACTGTGAAATTGGTTTTACTCCCCAAGGAACCATATCTTTCCAAATTTCCTTCCAACTTAAGGAGGCAAGGGCCTTTAACAGTCCCTGTAGGGCATCCCAGACACAGAATAAGAGCTGAATACTTCAGTCTAGGGAAAGGCTGGAGTCAGACAGAGGACTCTGCACCAGCTGGCAGATTGCCTCCCTGCAAAGGGGGTAGACCTTGAGGGGGGATGCAGCAGGATGAGGAGCATTGAAGATTGATGTTGGTGAAGAGACAAGACTCCAGAATGCATTCTAACATTCTCTGTCGAGTGCCAAAATGCCATGCAACCATGACACCTTCTCTTGGAACAAAACCCAGACTGCTGTCAAATAACACCCTGCGGCTTTTCCTGTCCAAGAGGAGGTACCTGGTCAGCGAAGAGGGCCTGGGGGAGGCTCTGCTTGCAGACAGGTTGAAGAGGGGAGTGTCATCTGGATGCTCAGAGAGGCATGGCCCGATCTCTTCACCACCTTGCAGCAGAGCAGGAGAGAGTTTGTTTCTATGGCAACGAGTGCCAGGCTCTCCTCCTCCTCCTCCCTGCTCCTCCAGGAAGATGAAGGGGGGAGCATGGGGACATACTGCATCTGCCAAGCCAGCTTCAGAGCCCAGGGCTTCAGGAAGAAGGGAGACATGGAGGGTCAAACGTGACGCCAAAGGCGGTGGAGTGGGCAAGGCACAGCCTCCTTTCTGCGCCTCCCCGCAGGGCACGTGGCCACCTCACACAAGCAGAGCACTGAGGGTGGCTTCCCCTACAGCCAAAGGTGCCTGGCAGGGTGAACTTGCTGCTGGGGAACAGAGGGTACCTATGCAAGGAACTTGCCCCATCCTACTGTTGATGCCCTACTGCCTTTCCAGAGCTTGGTCCCTGGCCACGCACTGGTGCAAATGACACAAACGCTGAGAGGCAGGAGTGCTCCTCCTCCCCGGCCCCCAGCTTACCTAGGGGGTTGTAGTCCAGGTTCAGCACGCGGAGCTGGGAGCTGTGAGCCACTGCAATGGCTAGGCGTCCCCAGCCTTTACTTGTGATGCCTGGGTTGGCACTCAGCGTTAGCTCTTTGAGGCCTGCAGAGGAGAGAGAAGCCAAACCAGAGCCTTAGGGTCCCCAAAGCAGTCACAGGAGAACTTGTTCAGCTTTGGGCTGTGTCCCCTGTACTCTGTAGGGCTTAAAGGGCTTGGTTTGCTCTGACAACTGTCATCACATATTTCAGTGATCAGTGAAATATTTCACTGCCTTCAGCTGTGGCCCTTCAGTGCTGCAACTGCCCCATTTATCTGCTCTCCCAACCTGCGTCCTGCTTACCCCAAATATGAAACACAATGGAAATTAAGGGGTGTGTGAGACAACTGACTGGGTGAAGAAGGTGGCATGAGGTGACAGGCTGGAGAGAGGCTAACAGGGACAGTAGGCTCTGAAGCCTGCACCTGAGAGGGGTGGCCAGCAGAGATAACAGCATCAGTGGCCTTGTGCACACACAGAGGAGGAGGTGCTGGGAAAAGGTGGAAAGCACTTTGAGAGTCAGGAGAAAGGAGTGGTATTACCTCAGCACATGCCAGCTCTCAGTTTGAGTGGGTCACTGGCCTCACACCACCAAAGATCATTCCCTGCAAAGACCTGAGTCTTGGCATGAAGGCTGTGACCATGCAACTACATACTCACGGAGTGCACCTGCAAGCAGGGACAACTCCCAGGCACTGATGATAAAGCCAAATGCTGAGGTAGGGGCGCACAATATATTTATCTATGGTGATTATCAACACACAAAAGCAAAATAATAAATTCAAAGTCCAAGCTGTGCTCTCCTCCAGTTTCAAATGCTGCTGACATGAACCAGAAGCAACCTGTTAGTCCCTGAGCTCCAAACTACCAGCAGGACAGATCAGTAGTGGAAAGCCCAAACCTGCCCAAGGGAAACCCTCGTCTACTGCTTGGCTTATCTGCTTTTGTTAGGTTAGGGAAAAGAAATCCTTAGCCCTGGCAAACCATAGAGCCTGCCTCCTCCAGGGCTGAGGGTTTAGTGCTGCATACATCTGCTCTATGTGAAAGCTCCACCAGTCACTGAGCAGCCCACAGCCCCTGGTGCTTACCAGACTTGGCCCCATCAGGCGGCAGGAGCCCACAGATAAGGTTGATGCCTTCATCACCCAGCATGCAGTCTCCTAGATCCAGAGCCACCAGCGAGGGGTGGATGGAGAGAGCAGGGTTGAGGAGGGCCAAGCCTGCATCTGTCAGGGGACTCCCATGGAGGCTGTGCAGGTAAAAGGGAAAATTACTACGGAGCCTTCCTTCTTCCTGGGAGCTAACTAACCTGACAGGGAGGAAGAAGCAGACAAAATGAGGTGGATGACAAATACCAACCCCAAGTGGGCAAAAGGCTTTGGGAAGCCTCTGTCGCTAGGGTCGGCTGGCCGCTGCGGTGTCCCTCCTCTCCCGGCCGGGACGAGGGGTGCAGAGGATGCCAGCGTTGCAGGGGCAGCCCCACCACCGGGGCTGGAGGACCGGGACTGAGAGGCAGGGCCGTGCCCAGCCGGCGGGGGCAGAGGTGGCTCCCTCCCAGCCAGGTGACGGGCAGAGGCTTGTTCTCCGCAGCGTCAAGGGCATTTTCCCTCCGACAAGACTCAAATTCAGGGGCTGGCCCCGAGCTGACAGTCCCCCGAAAGAGCCGTCCCCACCCGAGAGGATGCCGGGGCCCCCTCGGCAGCCCCCGCCCCACTACTCACAAGAGGGACTGAACGGAGCGGTTCGTCTTCAGGGCCTCGGCCAGCTGCTTGACGCGGTTGATGTTGGAGACGATGCCCAGGTTGAGGTTGAGCTGCGCGAGGGAGCGGGACTCGGCCACCCCGCGGCAGACGTGCCCGAAGTCCCGCTCGGAGAGCTGGCAGCCCCGCAGCGACAGCAGCCGCACCGAGTTCTCCCGCAGGCTCTCGCAGATGTCCCGGATCTCCGCCCCCGACAGCGTCTCTCCGGAGATCTGGATAGACCCCGGCAGCATCTTCCCCCGGCTCGGAGCGCCGCCGATCCCGGGGCCGCGCCGCCCGGGCGCCGGGGGAGAGCCGCGCTGCGGGCCGGGGCGGGCGCCGCCGCCGCTGCTGCCGCCGCCGCTGCCGGGCAGTCCCGGCCCGGCCCACCGCGGCCCCGGGGGCGGCACCGCGCTGCCTCACCGGCGGCCGCCGGGCCGCCCCGCTCCGCCCGGCGGGGCGGCGGGACCCAGGGCGGCCATCGGCGGGGGCTGATCCGCACCGGGGCGCAGGGTCGCGCCGCCCCGCAGCGCCGGGCGGGGGCCGGGCAGCCCCGCCGGTCCCCGCCCCGCTCCGCCCGCACCTGCCGGGCCGCCCCGCCTTCCCCCGGCTGCCGCTCCGAGCCCTCCTCCCCGCCCGGCCAGCGCCTCCCCGCGGGACGGAGCGGGCGTGGAGGGGAGTCCGGCATCCCTCATGCCAGCCCGGCATCCCGCCCGGCATCTTGGGCCCCGACGCCATTCAAAGCCCGTGAGGGGCGAGGGCAGCGCCCGCCGGCACCCGCCCGCTGCCCTGAGGAGATGGCGGGGCCAGGGCAGGGCCAGGTCCCCACACTGGGGGTGCAGGAGGGCAGGAAGGGAAGCACCTGGGAAAGGCCCTCCATGCCAGCCCCGCTCCCATCCGCGAAAAGGGGCCCAAGCCATTGGGCCACGGCGCACTCTGGGTGCTCGGTCCGAGGAACTGACTTTAATACTTATGCCTACAAAACCCGAATCCTCGACCCATGACTTAGTGGCGAGGTCAGTCTGATCGGCTCCTCATGGCCCAGAGCTTGCAAGAGCCAGTGCTGGGAGGCAGCACTTGGAGGTGAAAGTTGGAAGGGCCACAGACTTCCTTATCCCTGAGCACACAGCCTGTGCCCTCAGCCTGACCTGAGGTACGCGGGGGCACACCCAGCTCCTGCTAATTCACAGGTATGGATCACAGGGATTTGTCCCCTCTCCCCGTTGAGTAATCCTGTACTTGGAGAGAAATAGGAAGCAGGGCCCCTGCGTTTTCAACTTCACTGAGCCGAAAAAGGAAGGCAGTGATGTGGAAATTAGGTTAAACCGCCTAAGTAGGCAGCTTTCTGCACGTAACTAATCTGGCTGCTGCATATAGCAATGCTCAAGTGAATTCAGGCCCAGTGGGTAACACTGGGACAAAACCAGGCTGCTCTGCTCGGTTTGCAGGCCAGGGCCTGGGAGAGGGGATGGAATGTGAAGAGAAAAATCGGGTGTGGAGGGGGATATGGAGCAGTTCTCCATTGAAATGGAGGAGCAGAGCACCTGAGCTGAGGATGCACGTTAGGTCATGAACGAGGCAAGGGGAGCAGCAGCTTTAAGACTTTGGCTTACATTTGCAATGTGGGTATCACCATGCCCTTTGAGTAATCCATTGCTGTTTTCTAGGGTTCCTACAGCCCCCTTTTTCTTTCCCTGTTGCACAGAGATGCATGACCTTGATACTGTTCCTGCAAGATACACTAAGAACAGATCACTGGCCTCGCAGCTCATCTGTGCTGCAATATGAGCAGCAGCTACAAGCATCCAGCTGTGGTACAGCTGTGGTACAGTGGCTTTCAGAAAAGGAGCAGCTCACCTCTAAGGTCAAAGACCCAGTTGGGAATGGGATCCTACGTATTGCAGGATGGTGAGGGACAAAAGACTGGATTTCAGAGTTATAGGCAGGGGGTGGTCAAGAAAGTCCCAGCTGCTGCTATTGTATGCAGGTCAACTGGAAGGCTACAGACTCACCTCCCAATTACCTCCAGGCACTACTCAACCCATGCTTTTTTAAACAGACTATTATTAGAGAGGTGCTTGGAGGAGAGCCCTTGGGACACGTCCCACTTCCATTGACAGCAGCATTCCCGAACACTGATGAAGATGCCCTAGTGCCTCTTCAGTGCCTGTTGTCAGGAGCCAGAGCACATTGAGGAGACAAGTATCCCACCTACTTCAAGCTCAATTCATTGAAAGAGGCGTAGGAGCTAAAGGTCCAAAGCTTTGGCTCACCCAACCTAATGCAGGGCTATGCCGAGGGGACTTTGGCAATGCTACTTTGTGTAGAACCAGATACTTCTTCCTTGTCACCTGCAGGTACCCAGCAGGTATGAGGAAGGTCATTTATTGTTTACCTACTGGGGGCAGAAAGAGTGATGCCATTGAGAGTTAACACATAAACAAACAGTGGATGAATAGCAACTACAGTGAGAGTAGACACAGAAAGGAAACAAATGGGAGAACTACCCATTCCAACCCATTCCCATACCTGTGACCCAAAATCACAGTTAAGGTGACCATTAGAAGAATAGACTGTAAGAAGAGTTGGACTCTCGGGTACTGCATAGGAGAGGAGGAGGTTATAGAAGCTTTAATATTAATTTTCAGCTTTAATATATAGCTTTCTCTTTCTAATCTGACAGCTTTATATGTTTGTTCCATATTTAATAAAGAGGGGCTTACACAGAGCTACCTTTACTCAAAAGGGGGAAACGATGAGTTGGTTATTTCATATTTGCTGCAGGGGAGGAGGGAGAAAATTGAGATTTGCTGCAAGAGCTGTGGCAAGAAACAAAGGCAGAGATAGTGTTGCACGATAGGGTTGTAAGGCTTGTTCTGATAACTAGAGGACTTGAGTAAGCATGAGATGCCCTCCCACAAGGACTTTATTAAGCCTGCGTGCTCAGCATGCTCCCTGGAACTGCAGCATGCATGCATTTCCCTGAAAAAACGTGTCCTTCTCTGTCAGTGAAAGGCAATGCTGAAGCTCTCAGCTGAGTACTGAATTCCTGGCAGTAAAGAATGGTTCAGCTTCCAGCTGCTGCTGCACAGAGAATTAATCAGGGCTGAAGAACTGGAGCAGAGCAAGCCCCACAGGTTCCAAGAGGGTGGTTGGTTGTCACCCTGATCATGTCCCCAGCTGACACAACACACAAGCTGCTCAGAGGAAGCATGAGGAGTTTCCTCACTGCTCTCCTCTGTGCTTTGAGTGAAAACACAGGGCACAGCTTCACCCCTCTGCTTCAGCTGAGTGGCTCAGTGCAGGAGGGAGCACAGCTGTTCTCCAATTGTGTCGTAGATCAGTAATGGTGACAAGTTTGGTGCAGAATGATTTTTTTTTCTCAGCTGAACTTACTCCAGTGACAATTGGCTCTTTTCCTTCCCCCCTGCCAGTACTTCAGAGTTTGCACCAAGAGAAACAGATCATTCTAGATCTAGGCTGCCAGGGCAAGGACTTAGAATTAGAAACAAACCTCCCATGGAGATATGAAGAGGGCAACACCAGAAGCAGCATTACAAACTAACACTTCCATTTTGCCAAGTGTTGAAGTAATAGAAATTCCAGGAACTTGAAGTGGTTCAATTGGTCCAAAACAACCCTATGGAGACTACTAACCAAAATAATTAACAATTCCCCTAAGTACCTTGCTCTGAGTGCTGTTCTTCAGCTAAAATGTTTCCCAAGGAAGGGGGTGAGAAGGGGAGAAGAGGGTGAGGGAACCTGTCTGTTATGCATGTGATCGTTAGCAGAGAAGCTTTTTGCTCTTGAAAGGGGAACAAATCATGAATGTGGGAATAAGCAAATAGTGGACAGTAGGTCTGTGACTGAAAATAATCAAGTCCTGTCCAGTGACATTTTTTTCAACTAAAGCAGATGACCAACCTGATTACAGTAGCTGGCACTATCTTTCCCTCTTTCATTGCACCTTGGCACTAGTCTGAATGCCACTACAGCTGCATCCTCTCCCATTAATATAAACAAGGGACCAAAGAGTGCAGTTCTGACATAGTGCCTTGTGCACTTGTGGGCACACCGAGGAAGGGCAATATCCTGGGTTTTTTTCTGCCTGAGTTTAAAGATGAGTTTCTCTGTCTCCCCAAGACATCCAGAACTACAGAGAGAGATAAGATGAGAGTCAATTTAACAGCTTCTACTTGCAGACCAGTAGAAGTGTGAGCAGTGAGGGCAGGCTGAACTACTCAGTTGTGAGTGCAGGTAAGCTTAGACTGGGCTGTTCTGCTTACCCATCCTTACTGGAGCTTTCCTGCATCAATACACTGGAGTGTATGCCAACTCTATTTCCATTACACATTCTGCTACTTCTCCCTTTGTTAAATGGAAACACCAGAGAAGAGTTTGCCAAGGCTCCAGGAGTCCCTTCAAAAAGATGGCCTAGACTCAGGTTGAAAAGCCAGGCAGCACAGAGCAGAATGGGTGTCTGGGGAACAGAATGCCACTCCTGCCCAGAGGTGACAGGCTGGGAGACATGAGGGCCAGCAGCACAAGGGTGGGCTGAACTGGCCTCCTAATGAAATATCCACTGAAGACCATGCACAAACATGCTGCCCTACATGACCCACAGAGCAACAAGGGCAGAAGGGTGGCAGGAACAAAAGGTACAGCAAAAACATGGGGACAGATACATTTCTGACATACAGAGCAGAAGGGATGGTGAGCTGAGATAGCAGCTTGGACCAAGTGAAGAGAGAGGGACCAAAATGGGACATGACAAGAAAGAGCAGGTGGTTAAACACTGTGCTGTTCCTGAAAATCGCCAGAGAAAGTTCCTGTGCCTTCTGAACTACTATGCCTTTGAAAAAGGTGCCCAAACCAGGACATGTATCACAGAACACCTGAAGAAGGACAGCAGAAATTGCAAAGAATCCTGCTTTGAGTCTGGGACAGGACAGATGAAGGTGCAGAGGCCCAAACACCACGCTCCCATTAGACAAGCAGGCTCAAGCATAAGACATCACTCAGCACCAACATCAATTTAATTCTTCCCTCTTCAGGACAGGAACAGGGCAGATACTCCTGGAGTTACATCAGCAAGCGGAAAGAGGGCTAAGGAACAAACTGTGCTGGGAAATCCCAGCTAAACATGCAGGCAACAGAACCACTCTACTCAAGACAGCCCAGACCTGGATGGGGGAAGAGTGTAGCTCTTCTGAGTCACTGAGGTGCAACTCACCTCTGCTGAGTCCACTCAGCTGCCCAAAACCACAATGCAGAGGACAGGTCCAGGAAAACAAAACCAAGTTGTCTTCTTGCTGTTCTGTCCTGTTCCTAAGAGGCAGCAGGTTACTGTGGCCCTATGCAGCCCCAAAAGTAGTGAAGGAAGCAAGTCCAAGTCTGTAAAACTACAGGGTCAATGCAATGGCTTTGGCTGTTGTGTTCAATACAGCATTGGAAACTACTGGAATGTCTCGGGCAACTCTCTGGAAGGGCGGCATGTTGGGTCCTTCCAACGTGTCCAGGATACCTGCAGAACAGAAAAAGGGGAGAGAGGCAAGAGTTAGATCAGATGATAGCAGATGGCACATTCCTTCTTGCTTTTCTCTCTGTGCAGGCAGTGGTTGTTGGTGGCAGGGCCCAGAACACGCAAAGCACTTGCAGGCAATGGGAGGAGACATCTAGCCCCAAAGACTGGACAGGAGTAAACACTTCCATCCAGAGACCACAAGGCACACACTAGAGCTTCTGCTTGGGGCAGGAAAACTGCATGTTCCCAAGAGGAACACAGATCCTTTTGCTTTGAGGGTGTGGGATGCAGGCCCCTGCCATTTGACCTGAATGCAGGTACTGCCAGAGATGCTGCTCTGCTGAGGGAAATTGATAAAATCCTATTTCTACTTCATCCCAGCACAGATCTTGCTCTTAGATCAAGACTCTGTGCTTTCATCCTGAGAAACACTTGCAGACACATCAGGAGCTGCACTGTATGGCAATATTTGTCACTGCAATGCAAACAGACCATGCTTGGCAGGAAATACACAGAGCAATGCAAATGTTCTCAACTCTCTGTCAATTACCCTCTTAAGACTGCTAACTCCTCAGTTTTGGAGTGTCTTGAGGAAAATTGCTTGGAGTATATTTTATTCTATTTCATCAGCCAAAATGCTGCAGATCAGAACCTTTGCCATAAGAAGAGATTCAGGAAAGAACAGGATTTATATCTAAAAAGACTTGCAATGCTATGTATAACCCCAATTATGCAGATTAATCAGAAATATCACAAACGGGTCTGGCTGGCTAAACTCAGAGAAAAGACTTGCAGAACTGCTTATTTAGGTATCTGGAAACTCTCTAGAGATGGGGTGGGATAAGAGTTTTGGTATTTTTTTAAGGAGGTTGAGACTTTGTTAGGAGGAAACAAGAAGAGACACGGAAGGAGGACCTGAACACGCATGGCCTGGATAACAGTACCAGCTGAGGAAGATACATACAGCCTCTGCTGTCTGGGCTACACAATACGAGATAAAAAAAGATGTTAAACAAAGAAGGAAAAACACTTGTAACACATTTCCTGATCAGAGAAAAGCAACCTGACTTCAACAATATTCAGGAAGGGCTGGACATCTGCATGCAAGAACAGTCAGTGCTGTTACACTACACTTGTGGGAATAAGGGTCCGGTCTCACAAATTGGGTCTTAAGTGCTAAAACTCAGTGCACAGTAACTATCCCAATGTTTACCTGCTGCCATAGTTGAACAGCTTCTTTGGTCATTTTAGAGTTGGAAGCTGGCACAGATGCCCAAAGGACAAATTCAAACTGTCCATCCTTTCTCTCACAGAGAGCAAAAACACCTTCTCTTCCCCCAGATCTAACAGGATGTCTTTGTATCTCCCTTGCTTACCTTCTACCACCTTGTGATAAGCAAAGTGCAGATAGAGGAGGAAAAGCATATGCAGAGCAGCAAGAGTCCCACACAGGATGAGCCGCTGGGTATGTCCCACGGTGCGTGACACCAACACAGCAACCTAGGAGAGAGGAGCTGGTCAGAGACAGGGCAGCTGCTACCTGAACCTCTGGCACTGCAGTCAGAACACACAGAAGAACAGGTCAAGCAGTGACAATCTGCAGAAACGCTGCACTGAGTCTTTTTTGCAGTTTTCACCAACAAATTTAGAGTAATTTGACACTGTTTTGTGTAGGTGAACCTTGCCCAGTCTTGCCAAGAGTGCAGGATGCTCAGGCATGGTTCTCCACAGCAGCATGGGCTGTAAGGAGTAAATGAAGCTCCTGTAGCTGTCTGTTAGAATGGGTGAGGACATTAATCCAAGCAGCACCTCTGTACACCAGTGCCCAAATTATGCAGGAGCATCATTTTCTCCACAGCAGTTTGACTGGCTGTGAAATGAACCACCAGGCCAAGGAACAGAAAGCAAACAACATCTCCCTCCATTTTTTGTCCCGGAAGAGGAGGACCCCAGGCTGCCTGACCCTTACCATTCGTAGTGTAGAGAGTCCTCCAACAACCAACCAGAAGATATAGAAGAGGGAGTGGAAGTGGATGTTATAGGTGACAAAGAGAGTGATGCAGTGTCCGAAGAGACCGTAGCCCTGACAAAACAAAAACGTCCACGTTACAAGCACCAGTGCCACACAAAGGGCCATTGATCAAGAGCACCAACAGCCTATTCCTGCAGCACTTCACCGTGGCAAAGCCTCACAAACCTCTCATTCACTGCCAAACAGTCAACCAGAACAACAACTTTAACAGCAGCTCACACACAGATAATCTGTCTGAAGGATTCACAGGCATGTCAGAGATTGTGACAACATGGGAAACAGAGGAAAGATCCTCCAATCCCAGAGAAATTGGAGTCTCCTGGCTTTTTACCACCAGGTTCTCAAATCAGGAAGTGCAAAGCAGGAGACCTGCACAAAGGAACTGCCTCTTTGCACTATCGCTGTGCCTGGGATGGGAGAGGTCAGAACATCATTCTGGAATTCCAAGTTGTCCCAGTGCAGTTACCTGGGACCAGCAGTTTACAAAGACTTTCCATGTTCTTTGGAAAAAGCTTGTTCTGGAACACCATGCAGCCAATGTGCATGACAGGGCAGCTCCGTGGGTACATACCAGCAGTGACAGCATCTGCACCATGGTGATCTGGGCATTGCACAGATATGCCAGGAAATACATGAAAGATGAGACGCCCAGCCAGTAACCGAAGCAGGTGCCAATGGCTGTGCCCATCAGGGTGCCTTCCCTCTGTGGAGACAGTGTCAGGATGAGGAGAACTCAAAGGAGTGACCTGCCAGCAGGACCTGAGAGTCCCAGACCCTTTGCAGGCGTTATCAAATAGCTGGCCAGCAGCATTCAGGGGGCCACAGGACCCACACCCCGAGCTCTCCCAGCAGCAGAGTGTCAAGACTTTCTGGCACATCCCTCCTCCCACCCTCCCAAACCAACATCCTCAAATCAATCTGCTTTTCAGCAAGATGCTTATTCAGCTATAGAAGAGGTTTTCTCTCCTTTTCTAGTGTCACTACAGCACCCCAAGAGCCCAGCCAAACCACCACTTATCACTGAAACTGGACGTACAATGATGGTGTCTGAGGTCTTCATTCCATGCAAAAGAATGGCCACCAGTGTGAAAACCAGCATGAGGGGTCCGTACAGCTCGCCTGCAATCTTCTACAGCAGGAGACAGGTGAGGGAAAGCTTGGTTAGAGCCCCTGAATAGCAGGGTCCCCAGCATGGGTGATGTGAGAAGTGCACTGGATGGAGTTTATCAGCCAGGTTATCACCTGAGGTTAGGTGACAGCACACTGAGGTTTGGAACAACCATGGAAAGGAGCCACTAACATTTTCAGGGAGAAGAACACCTAACAAAGTCAGTCCTTAATAACATGGATTATTAGAGTTTTACAAGGTGTCTGTGGGACGGTCACTCGGCCATGGAGTCTGATTCAGCAAAAGGGAACTCACCTGTGGGAAATTAATCATCTTCACAGGAATCATGGACTCCAGCAGTCTGCATCACAGGAAAGCAGGGAATGACAACAGAAGCAGGAAGAACAACAGGATAGTTACCAAAATGCTTCATAAGTAAAAGATCCCATAAGCCCATTATCAGTGTTTGCTATTGTGCTAACAGGCCTTGAGGGACAGAGGATTCTTTCTAAAGGGTTAGTCAAGGTCACTAAAGAAGGAAAACCTTACTGTCAGTGGGTTAACTTTGCTGAGGAGGGGCAGATTCAATGGAAGTGTTTCGGGATCCACTTGGGAATGAGAGATCATTGGCAGAACAGCAGGAAGGAAAGATAACTTTCCTCATAAAGGCTCGCAAAACTTTGTCTTGTTGGACACAACTGTGTTGCAAACCCAACAGAAGCCACTTAAGGCAGCCAAGTACGAAAAGAGCCCCTTCTCCTGCCCCGAGCAGCAATGCCAGGTGACAGGGCCCCCAGGCCAACCACGGGACCCCACCAAGAGGAGCAGGACAAAGCACGATGTGTTTGCCCATACGGAGCCCTCCTGCAGGGCTGACAGCCCACTCCGCTTGCTCGCTCGGAGCTGACAGCCGGACTCCCGCGGGCACGGAGCCGCTGCCTGCCCGCCGGGGCTGGCTGCCCACCTGGCTCGCACTTGGACGGGCTCCACATCGAAGTAGGGCCGGAGGATGTCGATGTTGGCGTAGAGGCTGAAGGCCCTGGAGGCTTGTCTCTTCCCCACCTGCCACATCTGCGGAGAGAAGGGAGCGGGCAGCGGCCGGGCGGGCAGGGCAGGGAGCCCGGGGCCGGCCGGGGCACAGCGCTCACCTGGTCAGCGACCTGCCGGCCCAGCTGCCCCCGCAGCCCCTTCATGCCCAGGAACTCCCCGTCCTCCTCCTCGCCGGCGCCCGCCTCGCCCTCCGCCTCCTCCTCCTCCTCTTCCTTCATGCGCTGGTGCATCTCCCCCATGTCCTCGAAGCTGGAGCCCGACGTGTCGTCCATGTTCTCCATGTCGATGACGGCGGAGCCGCCACCCTGCGCCGGGGCAGACACGGTGTCAGCACCCGCTGGGCCCGGCCCCGCCGCCCCCGGCCCGGCCCGGTCCCACCTGCATGTTGTCTTCGAAGCCGCCCCATTCGGCGGCGGGGACCCCGCTCCTGCCGCCGCCCGCCGCCCCCGGCGCGGCCATGGTGCCCGTCCCGGCCCCGCCGCGCTGGCCCGGATGGGCGGGAGCCGGATGTGACGGCGGCCGTCAGCGGCGGCCGGGCCCCGGGAGCGCCGCCCATCGCCCCCATGGCGGCCCGGCGGAGCACCGAGGAGATGCGGGACCGCGTGGTGCTGGGCGAGTTCGGCGTCCGCAACGTGAGCCAGCCCGGCGGGGCGGGGCGGGGGCCGGCCCGCGCCCGCAGCCCCTCACGGCCCCGCCTGTGCCCTCTCCTCGCAGGTGCACACCACCGACTTCCCCGGGAACTACCCCGGCTACGAGGACGCCTGGGACCAGCGGCGCTTCGAGGAGGTGGGTGAGCGGCGCCGGCGGCCGGGGCTCTGTGGGTGTGCGGGTCGGGCCCCGCGGCCGGCCTGACCCGCGGTGCGCGGCTCCCGCAGGCGTTCCGCGTGGACGTGATCCGTGAGGAAGAGGACACGCTGGAGTTCGACATGGTGGGCATCGACGCCGCCATCGCCAACGCCTTCCGCCGCATCCTGCTCGCCGAGGTACCGCCGCTCCGGGGTGCGCACCTGGGGTGCCGGCCTAAGGCTCGCTTGACGGGGAGCGTGGGGTGTTCAGCCTTGGGTCAGCCCTTGCGGACAGCTGCGGGTTTTGTTCTGCGTTCCGCACGTGTGCCGGGAGCCCAGAGAGAATCAGGGCTTTAGCAGCATGGGCGATACCGCCTGCTGGTCCTAGGGGTGCTGTTGGTGGTGTCTGCGAGTCAGCCTTTTCGACACAGCTGTGTTGCCACCCCAACAGAAGCCACATAATGCTGCCAAGTACTAAAAGGTTGAGGATGCCCCAAAGCCTTTCTCTTGCCCTTCACCTCTTGTGACTGATAGTTAAAAACAACGGGGTTGGGAGTAGATGGGGTGTTAGGGTATAGTGCATAGCCTGATTTGGCAGAAATACCACTCAAAATAGTCTGCATGGCAGTTGTTGTGGGAGAGGAGGGACACTTGAGCTGGATAATCTCTTGGCACGTAGGTCAACTATTGTCTTAGGCTGACTTGATCTCTTGTCTCCCTGAGGTGCCAACGATGGCTGTAGAGAAGGTCTTTGTGTACAACAACACATCCATTGTGCAGGATGAAATTCTGGCCCATCGCTTGGGCCTCATCCCTATCCGAGCTGACCCTCGGCTCTTTGAGTACAGAAACCAAGGTGAGAGTCTTGGGTAGAAGAGAAATATTGAAGGATTCTCTCAAAGCAGGAAATCAGGCTTGTGTAAACTGAGCAGAAGTGTGATTTCATGCTCTTCTTCCCAGGAGATCAGGAAGGCACTGAAATTGATACTCTGCAGTTTCAGCTGAAAATCAAATGCAAACGAAACCCTCAGGCTGCCAAGGAATCATCTGATCCTGATGAACTATATTTCAATCATAAAGGTGAGACCTCTCCTAAAAATAGGTGCTGTTTTTCCTTTTTGGTCTTAGAAGACTGGACTTGGGCTGTTTTCTCAGCCCTTTGTGCTCATAGGGAGAGTTGATTCCATTCTGCTAAACTTACTTTTTGCTATCTCCAGTCCTGTACAGGTGGGTGAGCTGCTTTGAGGCAGCAGCTGGCTGATGCCTGTGGCTTCTCTTTGCAGTGTACAGCAAACACATGACGTGGGTGCCCTTGGGGAATCAGACAGACCTTTTTCCAGATGCTGACTTCCGACCTGTCCACGACGACATCCTGATTGCACTGCTGCGCCCTGGGCAGGAGATAGATGTGCTTATGCACTGTGTCAAGGGTATAGGTGAGTCCTGGGGCAGCGGGGCCAGGAGTGTGAGTGCTTGGACTAGGGCACTGCGCTGTGATGGGCAAGGGTGGAGAACTGCCTTTTCCCCTGGGACTTAAGGCCCCGGCATCCTTGTTCCCTGAGGCCTGCTCTCATCCTTGACTCTTAACTCTTCATACAGGTAAGGATCATGCCAAGTTTTCTCCTGTGGCCACAGCCAGTTACCGACTGCTTCCTGACATTACTCTCCTGCAGCCTATTGAGGATGAGGCAGCTGAGACCTTGCAGAAGTGCTTTTCCCCTGGGGTCATTGAGATCCAGAATATCAATGGTACGTGTTTCCTGTGCTAAGTGCCTTGTTCTTGCAAGCTTTAGTAGAGACTGATCGGAGTTAGAGCCAAACTTTGCAGAGACAAAACCTCATTGTGATGTTGCCTTGCTGATCAAGGGTTCATACTCTTCTGAGCCTGGTTTTATGCATGAATGGCTGCCACGTGTAGATGTGTTGGGTGATGAACAGGGATGTCCCTGAAATGCATTGAATACCTGTCCACAGAGCTCTGCACTCACTGACTGCAGCTTCCATTGCTGTTCAGTTGTGACACTGGGTAGTGAGCTTGCTCTTTCCAGCAGCTGTGTGGAGACTTCTTGTGTCCTTCCAGGGGTGCATGTAGGCTTTGTGGTTGGGTTTTTCTGCCAGCTTGGAGTTTCATGCTGGGTATATGCTAATTCTTTATATTGGTGTCTTCCCTGCCTTTGGTGAGGGGGAAGTGCCTGTTTGAGGTAAGCACGTGCTGTGACCGTAGGGCACTCACCTGCTGCAACTTGCCCTTCTTGTTTCATCTTGTCTTTAGGAAAAAAGGTGGCAAGAGTAGCCAATGCCCGGCTGGACACGTTCAGCAGAGAGGTTTTCCGGCATGAGGGTCTGAAGAACGCTGTGCGCCTGGCAAGAGTGCGGAACCATTACATCTGTAAGTGCCCCCTTTTCCAGAGTCCTGACACGGTTTGTGTGAACAAGCAGCGACTGGCCGGCCTGTGTGGCTGGCTCTGTGCCTCTCCCCACCCTCAGCATCCACACACTCAGAGTGCAGGGGGTAACTGCTTGCTTTGGGATTGGCTCTCTGGGTGCTTCCTGCTGGCAGAGGTAGCCGCTTCTGTGCTGTGAAGATCTGGCTTGTTGCAGTGAGGTGTAAGGGCAGGTGAGGGACAGAGGCACGGAGCCAGGTGCGTGCAGGCTGAGGCAGCCTCCTGGCCGTGCTGACCTGTGTCTGTCTCTCTGCAGTTTCCGTGGAGTCGACGGGTATCTTGCCTCCAGATGTGCTGGTGAGTGAAGCCATCAAGATCCTGATGGGAAAGTGTCAGCGCTTCCTCAATGAGCTGGACTCTGTGCCTATGGAGTGACCAGGCTGGAGCTGGGAAAGCAGAAACCTGCACTGCTCTTCTGGGCTTCCTGCACCTGCTTCTAGGGGAGATTCCTCTTCCATAGGCAGGAGGCTTGATAGGGGCTTGCTAAAAGTTACAAGGACTATCTCTGTGGATTTCTCTGTTGGTAATGAGCCTCAGGGAGGAGATGCACTAAAATAAAAGCTTGTGTTTTTTTTTAAAGCTGTCTCCTGTGCCATTCATAATTGTGAAACCATAGTACATGGAGAAGAAAGTGGCAGCAGGTCTGAAGATGAGTAACAGCATTTATTTTAGATGGTATGCAGTGAGTGAGGAGGACTGACAGGGCAGTGTGTTAAAGCCCTTCACAGCAGGTCAGTGAGGTTTAACGAGTTGGTATCAGAGCATGGCTGTTTCAGACCAGCTCTGGGATCGTTAATATGGTAGAGAAAAGGCTGTACTATCAGAGGAGAAATTGAGAAATTGAGAGAGCTGGGATTGCTCAGCCTGGAGAACAAGAAAGCTCCAGGGACACCCTATTCTGGCCTTTCATATATAAAGAGGACATGGAGAAAGACTTTACCCGGGTCTGTAGTGACAGGCTAAGGGCCAGCAGTTTTGAACTGGAAGAAGGTAGGCTTATATTGAACATTAGGTGTTTTTTACAATGAGGGTAAGTTGTCACAGGTTGCCCAGAGCTGTGAATGCCCCCATCCCAGGAAGTGTTCAAGGCCAGGTTAGATGGGGCATTGAGCAACGTGGTTGAGTGTTAAGAGTTGAAAATGTCTGGGAGTATTGGTGTGTCCCAGTTGCTGAAGTCAATCCACACTATAGTGCTAGACTTCAGCAAGTAAGTAGAATGAAAGTTCTGTTTCCTTGGGGTAGAAGAGAGTGTAAACATCCTGTTAGGGTGAATATGCTGCATGTGCATATCATGTTTATCTGTCTGTCTATCTGTCTGTCTATCTATCTATCTATCTATCCTCTGTACTATTGCTTCACATGCTTTTGGGACAGACTCTAATAGCCTAAGGGCTTTACTTTGACAACACATACCCCTCAAGCTGTTAGCTGGAACCTAGAATTTAAATAAACTAGCAGTGAGTGACAAATAAATACTTTAAAAATGCAGCTTCCTCCTCAATTAAACTATATAGTCTGGAATGGTTCATCCCCTCCCTGAGAGTGTATTCACCACCAGCAAAGGTGCCACCTTTTTGGTATTGCTGAGAAATCTCCAGGCAGGCAGTCTGACCAGGTCAGATCTCATTGAAATAGATAAAAGAATAAAAATAAAACATGACACCATGTGTATGAAACTGGAATAGCTTTACTGACATTCAGGTGTAACACAACCAGTTCAGAGACGGCTTCGGATTTAAACATTCCTACAAAAAAGGTTTAAAATCCATTTTACAAAAACCCCTTGTGTCTAGCATGAAGTCACAGAATGTTAAAAATATCACAACACAATAAATACACCCAGCCTTTGCTAGAGCTGGGAGCCATGTTAGCTCAGAGGTTAAAAAAGTTTGAGGCTAGGAAGAAAGTGGAGGGTGCTGGTGGAACAGCAGGGGCAGGAGAGTGAGTGGATGCCCAAGGCCTGCTCTTCCTGTCTGCACTCCCACGCCTCCCAGCCCCAGCCTTTTTGTCCAGTCTGTCCATGTGGAGACACCACTTCTCCAGCTACCACAGTTCATTACTTGTTCTGTCTCCCGGACTGCAAAACTGCCAGCTCGCTCTGGACAGACCCTCTCAGCTCCTGTGCTAACTCTAGGATAGATTGTGTAGTATTTGTCATGTAAGAAGAACCAGCTTTGCAGACTGGAGTAGCTTCGTAAGAGTCCCACCACATCCAAAGCCCAGTTTCTGACCTGCCTCCCCCCTGTAAACTGCAGCATAAAGCCCACCCCTCCTGCCCCACCATGCAATTCTCTGAGAAGTACCAGACTGGGTAAAAACAGGGGCTATTGTCACCTCCACTGCAACAGGGTGAGGAGATCCCTTTTGGATTGCAGGTGCTTCAGGTATTGGTCCAGATTTTATTTACCCTGCGCTGGCCAAGTTCTAGTCTACAGGGCATGATAAAATGGAAAAAAAAAATTAAAAAAATATGTCCTGCTCCCCCTGAGAGATGTCCAAGAAAGGCTGGTACAAAGTAAAAGCCTTCCATTTGGCTCTGGGTAGAACAAGCTATATGATCATATCTATACATATATATGTATATATATGACAGTGTCTGCCTCTTTCTAGAGAGCAGTTGCACCTTAGAAAGGCTGATCTCACAGGAGATCCTAGAGCACTGCTAGGCTTCCTGGCACGCAGCCCTCAGCCCAAGGCTTAGCATTCTGGAGGGAAACAGATTCACCAGAATTCCAGTCTGCTAGGGACGAGTGCTGATCAGCATGACAGGAGTGTCCGATGTGTTCCCTACAAAGCCTGGCTACTAGCACCCAGAAGGAAGATTAGGGTAGCCCCTTTTCACATGGCACACTACTCTGCCTTTTGCATTAATCCTAAACCCCAAGGGATGAAGAGGTGGAGCAAGAGTGACCCGAGGCTACAAGATGATCAGGCTTTACCCTAAAGAGGTCTATGGACTCAGCTCCCACCTTGCAGAGAAGCAGAGGTCTAAAGATGCTCATCCAGTGGAGGGGAAGGAGTCAGGGGAAGAGCTTAATATTGACTGGTTCAAATGCCACTGCAGGGCCCATCCCAGTGTATGGAAGAGAAGGGACAGGACCCGTAAGGGGCTTTATTCAGACGAATGCTCGTGGAGGCCGTGACAAGGAGAATCTAATGTGCTTACTATGAGGAGAGACAAATTATAAGGTAGGGGAGAAGATGGCTGCAGCATCCCAGGCTCAAGGTTCAAAGAGTACATTGAAGCCCTCTCCATCCTCGTTTTCTAGCACATCTGTCTCCAGTGATGGCTTCACCTTTTTGAAGAGAGATGGAAGGTTCCGGATGTGAACCTCCTTGCGGAACTGCTCCCCAATGGGCTTCTGCAAGGACAGACAGACATGCAGCAGTCATTACTGTCTTCAGACCCCCACTCAGCTCAGGGGCAGCTTGCTTGCCCATCAGAGGCAGACCCCAGGTTCTGAGCAATCCCCAGGCCTAGACCCTGTGCTTGCATTTGGATGAATTTCAGGCCTGGCCTTTCCCAAGTGCCAGGGCACTGAGGTGTAACCTTTAGAATCCCAGCTCCCCAGCTTCTTATTCAATGTCAAAGGCTCCACCACCACCATCCTCACAGAAGTCCAATGCCCACCCAGCAGCTTCAATCAAACATTTCAACACCCTGTTTCCTCAGGCACCCTTGTACAAGGTACCCACTGCCTCTCAGTGAGGTCACTGCCAGAGGGGCTGCTTGGTCTGCTGGACCTCCAGGGTGAAGAGAGGCAGAACAAACACTAAGAACTGCAACAGCCTCCTGTCTGAGAAGGGGGGTGGTTGGTGAGAGGAGGCAGGCATCGCTTCTGCATCATACAGCTGTGAAATTTTCCTCCAGAATATCACTTACCCCAATGCAACCTGAGATGAGGCGCTTGAAGTGATCCTTCCGGCGCTTGTCTGCCACTTTCTGCAGTGTTGGGTTGAGAAGTTTTGAATCAAACTGCTCCAAAGAGTCCAGCTGGATGTCTGGGATCTGCTCCATCACTGCCTTCAGCTCACCATAGCGAGGGCGCTGCATGGAGAAGTGCCATTAACACAGCTCTGCTGGAGTAACAGCCTTGCCCTCCTTGGGGGGCATTAACTCCTCTGCCCCGGACCCACTGGGCATGGGATTAGTTTTCACCACTCCCCTCACATTCCTCAACCTCACATTTGGATGAAGAACAGAATTTCTCACCAAGGCCTCGTAGATCTGGAAAGCCAGGTGGACAAGAGCTGCCATGCAGCCATCGTGCTGCCCATGCACCTGTAAGCCCTTCAGCACACTTGTGAAAAACCAGGACACAGCATCGGGAAGGAGGTTTCCTGGAAGCACCTGGGGAAGAAGCACTGTCAGCACTGAAGCAAGATACTGGTACATAACCACCTTTCTCCAACAGCTTGCTCTTCCTGAGGGAGGAGGTGCCCAGGGGAGAAGCAGCCACGCTTCTCACAACATTCAGACCTTCCTCTTCCAACCCTGCCAGAACTAATCCCTTCTTCCCCCTAGAGGTACCTGTTTGAGCAGTGGCCAGCAAAGCTGTGTTGTGGTTCTTTGGCAGGACAAGGTGTCCTTCCAGGACAGGGATGTGTAGGCAGTGATCAGCATTGCAGTGCAAACATCCTGAAAAGGAGTCAAAGAGGAAAACCAGTCAGAAGAACTTTGCCATTTCTAGCATTCAAACCTGATGGGAGCCAAGAGGCAATCCAGAGAATCTGCAGGAGCTTCTGAGAATCCTGCATCTCACTGTTGCTCCAGCATAAAGCGTTCATCCACTGCACCATCATAACCATGAGGGACCAGTGTTAAGTTAATCTGCTCCCTTTATTTCCCTGGGAAAGACCCTGGAGCACTCATGGACCTCCCCATAGCTGCTACTCTCAAGTCACTGCAAAAGCTTCTACAAGAGCTTCTGAGGCATCCACAGCAGAGTACAGAAATAATGGGATAAGGGTACTCTGCACAATGGGTGGTATTAGCACTGTGGCTCCCGTATCACCTCAGGCTGATTTTACAGAAAAAAAAAAAAAAAAAGAAAAAGAAAAAAAAAAAAAAAAAAAGAAAAAAAAAAGCAAAAAAAAGCAAAAAAAAAAAAAGCTGGATGAAATTCTTCCTCATGAAGACTGAGGCCCAGGATGAAGGCAGAGCCAGGGAGCACCCTGGGGGCTGAATGCCCAGGGCCTCTTCCCCAGAAAGACTGGAGCTCTGTAGCTGTGTGTTATAACTGGATCCCAACCCCCATGTCCTTTGTGGCTTCTGCAAGTCCCTTAAAAGCCCTGCATATTCCCAAGAGGTGATTCCCACATGGGGAACGTTCCAGCAGCCTAGATCTCTGCAGCAGTGTCTGGCTGCAGAGCAGACAAGTGTGACAAAGAATACAGAGAAAGGATGGTGGCAGTCAGAGCACACACTTACCTCTTGCTTCATCAGACACTTGCCGAGCTCGGTGAGCTCTGCGTTGGCAGGGGGCGTCACCTCCGTGGCCATCGCCTCATCATCTGCAGAGCAAAGGCTGCACTGTGAACTTGGCCTCCCAAGGACTGAGGGGGGCACAGGGAGGCTGCAAGAACTAAGCTGGGAGTCAGGAGACAGCACACAGAATCAGTGTCCTGGCACAGCTCACCCAGAACATCTCTTTTCCAGCAAAAAGCACCCACCCTTTGTGGGGCAGGAGGGGCATGCAACTGGCTACCTTCAGCTCTTGGGAAACTGTTCACATCCCCCTCTGCTCCTCAGCCCACTTCCCAGAACCTTAAGGACCAGCTGCTCCAATACGCCACCTGTGAACCCTACAGCACATTAGTTTCCAGGCTAGATTGGGTTTTTCTGTGCCCACCAGACATGCTGGGCAGGACAGAGCTGAGGGCTTCTTACCAAACCTATATCCCTGACACAGAACTTCCAGCATCAGCCCAGCCTCCCCCTCACGAAACAGGAAAGGAAAAGTGTTTGTGTACACCAAGGGCAGGAAAGGCAATGGTAGGCAGTTACTTACCATCTCCATCTACAGCAGCAGTAGTGTTCTGTTCAACACCTTTCTTAGAAACACAGCAAACAGCTGCAAAAACAATTGCAGGTCAGGAGCAGAAAAGGGAAGATGCTACTGCAGAACATGCAGAGATTATCCTACAGACTCAGATGGGCTCACAGCTGCTTCAAGCTCCCCCAGCTCTTACAGGGAATCTGAAGAATCAGACAGCCCAGTATAAGAGCTCAATACTGCACTACCTGGAAGGCTCTAACACCTCACTGACAGCACCTTCCCACAGTGGAACCTGCTGCACAGTGGTTGCTCCCTACTACTGAGAACCAGGAATGTTCAAAACCATCTGAAGCCCATAACCCAAGAAGAACACTGATTTAAAGCAAAAAGGCCAATCAAGAAAGGAGACAGAAGACTGAGATCTGTAATCTCTATGGAATCAATTTCCCCAGTCTCCCCACACAAAACCATGCTGACACAAAAATGATGCTGGAGAAGGGGAACACAAGGGAGACTGCTTTGGAGGAGGGACTCCTCCCGTATGTCTGGTTAGAGACACGGCAATTGCCAGCAACAAAACTGCTCTACACTTGGCTTTTCCACAAATCAATGTCCCATACTGGATGCCAAAGCACAGAATGGGAGAAACCAATTCCCTGTAGGACTGGACTCCTACAGGAACGGTGCCAAAACCAGGGAGCCCTAAAAGCTAACAAAAGGAAGAAATCTCTCTTCTGAAGGTTTTAAATTATCTCTTGCTAGGTTTTAGCTAAGATTTTGGCAGGGCTTTCTCATATCTGCCTTCTCATGGTTATGTTATATACTACTGATGGCTATAATTAGATTTTACTGCACACTGGGAATGCCTGCTGTCCTCTCCAGGGAAAACTTCCCAAATATCTCAGGAGACCTAGCCTGATTTCACTTACTGGCAAGATCCATGACTTCTCGAGTCAGCAGCCTGACCAGCTGTTCCTCAAGCATCTCCTGAGACTCGGGGTTGTCATCTGCAGCATCATCCTCACTGAGGAGAACAGGTTTTAGTCTGACAGGAGCCAATGTCTTCAAGTACCCCCTCCGCCCAAACACAGGGAATGAGTCACCAGTGTGTCTTCCAGCCCTTGCTGGCACAGCTGCTCCTGGGCAAAGGGCCATGTAAAAAACCAAACCTCCATCCCATTCCCCGTTTCCCCCTCTGTACCAAGGGGTGGAAGCTTACCAGAGCATGCTTCGCTGGTTGATCACCTGCCATTTCTGGGACAACCTCTGCTCAAGACAAAAGGAAAGATTAAATCTGGACACAATGCAAGGAGACCCAAGCAATAGCTGCTGGCAGAAGCACAAGAGCTTTAAACACAGCTCTCACACCAAGATCCATTCTGAACGGCAGGAGAACTGGTACCAAATGTGTTGGAATGTGAATGAGCTGTCATGAAAATGGGAGGACACAGGGAAAAAACCCCATAAACAAACCCAAGTCTCAGGGCTGCAGGTTGAGGAGTTCATGTCCACAGGTATGAACTCAAAGCAAGGGTGCTGTGCAACAGCCAGGGTTCAATGAACTTTAAAGCCCCTCTCCAAAACATCAAAATCATTAAGCATCAAGGCTCTGCCCTTGTCTCTCCTGGCTCTGTAGGGACAGACATTCCCACATGTTGCTGCCAGCTGCTACAGGGAGTCAGGGCTGTCAAGGAACAGCTGTGTTCTTACCATGTGCAGATAGGTGAAGAGTGGTCCCAGCATGGGGCAGACAAGGGTTTCGTAGTATTCTGAGGGGCAGGAAAGTACCAAGGGCTTCACAAACACACCTGCATGGACCAGTTAAGGAAGAGATCCAACACATATAGGCCAGCTGCTAGGGAGATAGCAGCACAGTGCCCAAGCCAGCCCATTCCACTGGGAGGCCAAGGGACTGACACCTGGAAGCCCACCTTCTCACAGCCCTGAATTAACAAGCAGCATCTCAAGAACATCAGTTACTCAGCTCTTTCCCCAGACAGTTCAGCTGAGAAAGTTAAGGGTGCTTAGCACCCATTTCCTAGCTGTGAGACTGAATGCCCAGCCCTGGAAAGTAGGTTGAAGAACTCACATGATCTCCCAGAGAAGCACATCCTAATGTCAAGCTCCTCACTATCTAAGCCCCCCTGCCCCTCAGAAGGCAGTACTCACTTCTCACAGTGCCTCCAGAACTACACAAATCCTTTGCATTTATTCTGATCCCATGCACTGCTCTTTCTGCTTGTGCCCTCCTAGGCTCACACCTCATCCACACCAGCTGTATCCCTTTGTTTACTTCTCAATCACCCTTCTTTGTCTTGGTCACACTGAAAACAATGCAGGGTTTAAATTTATTTCTTCAGAGCCTCCCAAGCTGGCCTGAGACAGTGCTGAAGGATACGGAGCATGGGGCGCAGTCTGTAGTCAGGAATGTTGTTGAGGTTGTTGAAAGCAGAGCTGAGGAGCTGCGTGGCGAGACCCTCCACAGTGTAGAAATCCTGTTGCATGGAGGGGCCTGCGTTTCCCAGGATGTGAAAACTTCAACAAAAAACAAGTTAGTTACAAGTCTGCTAGGTAACAAGTACATTTGTGATCTGCAAAGTACTATCATCTTGAGACTACACAGTTGTTACATTCCTAAACAATACTGCAGAGGAATTTTAGCACTGTAGTTTTTTTTTTCTGAGATACCTGCAGAGGGACAATGAATTAAGCTTTTAAGCACCACAAGGCACTTTCAAGCACTAATGTACCCTGACACATAATTAGAAGTGGCAAAAGAGACAAACTAGAGCAGGATATCAGGTAAGTGCTCCAATCTGACTACCTAACTGCAGAAGAGCTAAAAGCAGATCCCCCTTTTGAGGTACTTTTTCCACACTGTTCCATGTCTGTGTGGCAGGTTACAACCACTGAATATAGGCCACCACTGCAGCTTGTACTTGGATATCACAGGACACAGCTCACATCAAAAGTCTAACTCTAAAGGAAGTCAGGACCCCACAGTAACCTACTGCTCTGGCTGTGCAGTGCTGGAGTGTGGTGAGAGATGTGGTGCTCTTACCAGTTGTCGTAGAGGGTACAAAAGAAGCCCTGCATCCTTTCTAAGACTGTTTTGTAAACAGGAGAGTCATAAAGCTCCAACAAAGGCTGAGGGAGACCTGTGGGAAGGAATAAGCTTCAGTTACACTAATGAGAGAGCACGGTGTACCTTCAGAGCATACTCAGCAGGCCCTGGCCAGCTTGATGGCAGCAAGGGAAGCTCTTGGCAAATAGGAAGTGGTGCAGCAACCCTGAGGCAGAAAGTCAGAGGTCAGCCAGGTTCAGTTTGGCTGCACCCAGAGCAGAGGTGTTTCCACTGAGGTTGTTGTAGCTGCCTCATTTCTCCACAGTAGAACTTGCTTGAGCTATCAGATGTCACAGCTCCAGCTGGTCTGAAGCTGTACAGACAGATTTGGCCATAACAAGAAGCCCAATTCGGCTAGCCTAGTTAGTTAGAGAATAGAAGTAAACAAGTCTGGGGGTGAGGCAATGATAGGTTAAACCCAAACCCAAACAGGGGACCCCTGCCAATCCCATTCCACCCTGCATGCAGGCAGCTAGTTGCCCAGTGAGCTGGGCAGTGCTGAGACCTCGACCAGTCGGGTGTTCAGGCGTGGGAATTCTGAACCCCCTATGAAAGGGGTGTCCGTGATTAAACGCTGCATGACTTCCGTGTGCTCTGCCACCTGCCTGTCACCAAAACTGTGACCCTAGGTAATAATCAGAACCCAGTCAGCACCACAGCTGACAGTCGTTGCAGCTCCTCTAATAGCTCATCCCTTCAGGTGTGTTTACTCTGCCAGGATACAAGCTCCTGTTGAACCACGATATTAAAAAGTTTAGAGCAGAGATCAAGGTCCTGCTGCTTTATGTGCAAAGGCTCGCAGACAGAGTTTTTAAAGTCACAGAACAAGATAAAGGAAGCATGTCCTCATTTCATAGATAGGAAATGAAGAAATAAAGACAAATTAACTTCGCCAAAATGTTTCACTGCCTGTCAGAATCTGACATCAAACCCTTATTTCCAAAGTCACGATCCACACTTTATCCACAAGGCCACCCACTTTTGCTTGGTTAGAAAGGCTTCAGTGTTCACAAGCTCAAACCTTTTTTAAGAAGGTTCCAAAGGCCCCTTTCTAATACCCTGTCTAGAAACAAATGCCAGGGCCACACTTCACAACTTGGCTCTTGCCCTCCAGGACTCAGGGCTCCTTCTCAGCACTCATTCTACTCAAAGGCAGGAAATTACAGCACCCTCCAGCCTCTGCAGCCTGAAATGCCATGCTGCAGAGACCACCATCATCCCATAGATGGGCTAAGCACTTTGGTAGCATACCCTTCAATGCATGTGGAAAAAAACAATGTGTCTGAGACCAGTAACTTATTTAACATCTTAGTTTCAGCTGGTTCAAATCACAGCTGAGATGCAAATACTATGAAGAAGCTGGTCCCCCAGCCCTATTTCACTTCCAGTGTTACGGACAGATCACTAACTCAAGTATCTCTAAGAATCTGCCCACACATTCCTCCTGAAGAGAAGCCTCTTACCTAGAATGGCATTCTTCTCCACCTCCAGCATGTCCAAGGCCTTTGCAAATGTATCCCCCAGCCTAGCCACCATCTCTGGCATGTAGAGGTTGTTGTGAGTCCTGAAACAGAAGAGCACTTGGTTTATACTCATGTAAGTCAACCCCTTTCGCCCTTGACAGTGGAATCCTCTCCTTCAGCTTGTGGACAGCTCTTCTGAGGCAGATGATGAGGAAGGTGAGACCATGCACATGTGCATGGGATCCCCCTTCCCCACCTGCAAAAATATTGGGGAAGCTGACCCAACAGAGGCATGGAGTGACTCCACCTCATGTCCTGAATCTCCTGGTTGCCCTTTCCACTTATTTCAGTTCATCCCACCCCTTGCAAGCACTGGCAGTAAAAACTCCCAGCAATTCTCCAGATGATGCTGGGAACAACTTATCAGCTTGGCCAAAGGGATCAGAGAATGCATTTTTAAAACTGACAAGACATGGATTCTGTTGTCTCAAAAGATCTTCTGCACCTAAGGCCCCTGCAGAGGGAGGGGCTGTTTCAGCTCCAAAACACACACACTGCCCCTCAGGGATGGGTCACAGTCCCCAGAATGGCAGGTGGCATTGGAGGGACTCTAGTGAGAACATCAGTCTGATCAGATGTTACTCATGACAGGCACAGGTGGCCCCTGGACAACACACACAGCTGGGAACAATTCCGCATCACAGGAAGTGGCCACTGTCAGCTGTCTGCAAGGGACACCAATTCAGCCATGGGTGGCTGCTTCTTGCCATCCAGGCCAAAATGGGTCCCCCCTCTTAGCCAGGGTACTGACACTCAGAGCTGGACTTGGCAGGGGTGTCTCTCTCACCTACCTCTCTCCTTTGAGACCTCAGACCTCCACTCTGGGTGTCGCCAGCTGCACACAGCACAAATCCTGCAGCCTCCTCCAAAACTGCAATGCCATTGTACCTGCTGCTAGAGGTGATCAAGGGCAACTCAGTATCTCCCCCTCAGCAGCGTTTCCCAAAGCAGGGGGTACATGGGAATGGCTGGGGGAAGGGAGGGTGGACAGACCTCAGGATGCCCTCCAGAGTCTCAGCTTTCACTCATGTATTAATTATTGCTTTTTGTGGTTTTTTTTTAGGTCTATGTTCATAGTTCTGGCAACCCTGATGCAGCGATGTCTCCCTGCATTTGCAGACAGCTCCAAAACAGCAACTATTCTGTTTCTCTCTGCAAGTGTTAAATACTTCCCTGCCCACTGCACATGAGGAAGGCAAGAACGTGAACTTCATAAGGAAGAGCTACACAAATGACTTCTTAATGACTCATACTCTCATTCTGGGTTGGATCAAACACCATGCAACAGGCCTCAAAGGAGCACAAGCTGATTCTGCTTTGCCAAGAAGGGCCAGGGAACAGCCCAGCTTCCACACTGGTTAACGTTGCCCCACTGACTCAAAACGCTGTACATTTTTGCTTGAGCCTATCCCGAAACCTAGCCACAAAAACAATCTCTTGTATGTCTCCTGCCCACTCCATGCCAGTGTTGGCTTTGCCCTGAAATCACACTGCATGAACTCCAGCAGGACAGGCCAGACAGTCATATCCTGAAGGTGTGGTCATGGTCCTTAGTTGTTTCAGAGTCCTTGAAACATTTTCTCAAGCCTGAGAGCTGGGAGGCAGATGTTCACTTACAGGGCAAGCTCTCTCAATACTTTAGCAAGTTCCCAGTGGGAATGGAGTGAAAATGGTCAACCACCCACTCCCCACAGGAGTTAAAAAGGCATCCAACAGCCCTCATGTACGATGATCAGCACTCCTGGGCACCCCACACACAGGAAAACAGTAAAACTAATTTCAGGAGACATTTATGCTTTAGAAAAGACAAGCGAAGGATATGGCAGGACTTGGGGATTTTCAGGGACAGTCACAGCTCTGCTAGAAGCAGTATCTGATGCCTAAAGAGAACGGCTTGTAAACCAGAAAATGAGTCCTTTAGGACAGTCCATGACTGAAGAATCTTTTTTCCAAAGCTGGAGCTGTCTACAATGAAAATGCCTACAGCATCCATGTCTACCCAAGAATTCTTTCACCAGCATTAAAGCTTTAGTAATGTCAGCATCGCGTCATCAGGAGTTCCAAAAAAGCCTTTGTCTAAGCAAAGCATTTGCTGAGCCTGAGCACTTAATTGGTAACAAAACATGAGCAAATCCCAGCACAATAAAGGCTCTGCACCCATCCGATCATGCAGCTACTGACTGCAGAAATGCACTAAGGTGGCTGAAAATCACAATTTGGGTTTAAATTCAGGAGTGAACATTTTAAGCCAGAAGCTAGAAAACACCTAAATGAAATGAGGTACCACAGAGGACAGGAGAGTCAGTACATTGAAAACTGCAAGCAGTGATTAATAAAGCAACCTCAAAACAATTCATTAAATACAGCTACCAACACAGAGACAAATACAGGCAGGCACAATAAGATGACACCCAAAACTACCTTATTTTTCCATTACCTGGACTACCTCATTCTTCTCAGTTCCTTGATCTCACCCATGACCTACCTTCAAGCTACTCACCACCCTGGCAAAGGCCCCACAGTTTAACAGATTCATTGCCTCTGTCTGCTAACACAGCAGCAGAATGCCACACATGATCCAGAGCCATGGACCCACCTGCTCAGCCTGGAACACCCCCTTTGTTAGCACACTGGTGCCTGACTTGGAGCTCAGCTCAGCTGCTCAGCAGGATCCATACTACTGCTACCTGCAGATCTGCTCACACAGAAACCAACACAGCCTGCAGGGACCTCCATATCTCTGTCCCACATAAGCATGGGGGATAAGCACTGGATGTTGCTTATCCCTACAGAGAGCTGCCTAATGGCACAGATCTAAGAAAAGTACCCATCCCCACATAGTAATGCAACTATGTCCCTGAAGGCATCCTCAACACAGACAGCTCTCCTGCCAGGCAGCCTGCCTCATACCCCTGTAACTCCTGCCTGCTGACAGGCAGCTACAGATTCCATGTTCTCCTGTGTGATCCATATTAAAGAGGGCTTGAGGAAGACATACATGGAAAAGACACCTGAAGTCAGCAAAGAACACAACAGGAGTTCCATAGCACAAGATCCAGGCTTTGCCAAAAAGATGTAAGCATCGTCAACACTTGCACTGAACAACTATGAGCCTGCAGTTCTCAAACAGAGGCCTATATATCCAGCAGCAGCAATGGAAAAATAGGAAGCATAAAGATTTACTGTTCTTAATACATCATTCATTAGTTCTTGTTGGAGCACCCAGCCTTAAGAAAAGCCCAGATACCTCTGAGTGAAGTACAGGTTTCTCCATGTATGTCACTACCACGTACACAGAAAATATTTTGGTCTGCAGGTGAGATGCTTGAACAACACAGATGCATTATCTCAAAAAAAGCCCAAACCAGCCACAGAGCCTCTTCCTTTATACACTGGCTAGAGAACATAGCTCATGTGTTCTCTTGGAGGTGGTAAACAGCCAGGCACAGAGTTTCTGCTTCTTCAGAAGTGAAGTGACAGAAGCTGGATGACAGTTTCCTAAACTTGTTGTAACAGAGATCCCAAGTGATTTTCCTAAGGCACAAGTTCCGGTGGGAACAGTGACTGCACGAGGAGAAAGTGTCTGTTGCAGCCTGCTCAGACCATGGGCACTGGTTCAGCTGGTCTCACACAATGTGACACGTGGCAGGCACTGGAAGAAACAGCATGAGGCTACTGCTACTCAGGGCAACTCTACCTAACCCCTCCCAAAAACTCATCAATAGCATTTTCAGCCTTCCAGGATAAAAGGCAAAAACACTTCAAGCACGATTCTGTAAGTCTACCTGGTCACTGGCCAAAGTACCACACACTGTGCTACACAGAGTTTAGTGATGAGAAACACTGCCAGCGTGGGCCAAGAGAGCATGTGCTTGTCCCAACAGTCCAGCATGCTGCTTCTCTCTGGAAGCAGCACGTTCCTGAGCTCAGTGACTACTGAACTTCCTTGACTAGAACTCAGCTAACAGGGCCCCTTCCCTTACACACGCAGGAGCTGAAAAATCTAAGTGGATCTGAAAATGCTCTTTCTTAAGAGGCCCCCCTGCCAAGGACAGAGCATCAAGTTTTCAAGCACGTAACATTATCTCACAAAACTGTCCCAAAAGCCTGGCAAAATTCCAGTGTCAGGAGTTATCCTGAGAGAGACTTCTCCTTTATAATTCTAGGAACTGTGTTATTCAGGATTTCCCTTTTCTGCCCTCTCTTGTCCCCTCCCCTGGCTGCCCCAGACCTACACAACACTGGTGACACGCAGAGAGGCACTGCATGGTAGCAACAGCCTGAGAGTATGCATCCACTGATTACAAGAAAAGACAGTGCTTCAGGAGGCTGCTGCTCATGTTCAGCAAAACCAGCTTAATTTAACACTGAAGAGAGAACAACGCCAACAGGATGTGATGAGACCTGGGACTGCCCTGGTGGTGATGGGAGAGGTGGCCTTGTAGGGGCTGAGGGCAGAGCAGAGATGTTAGTTGAGAAATCAGTAACTGGGTGGCAGAACTGTAGCAGTGAAGGTGGGGGAGGCAACCCCAGCACAAGCTCCCCTTAGCTTTGATGGCCTCTTGCAGGCCAGGCCAATGAACATTCAGAAGGCTCCAGTTTCCCCAGTGCCATTCCCCACTGTGAACAGTCAGGAACAGTACTTGGGCACTGGCACCAGCCCGTGTTCCCACTGGTTTCACTGGGCAAACATGCTTTGAGCATTCCACATATTTATCACAGTTTGGCTTTGAGAGATTTATAAGCCAACATAAATGATTTCAAGTCAACTTGACCCACCTTATGAGAGCAAGTAAATTGTCAAAAAGCTTCAGGACCTGCTCAGTGCAGGGATTACGGTACATTGGAGTCCCACTGGGCAGGTATCCCAAAAAGAATCCTCCAGCTTTTGCCTCTTCAGTAGCAGCAGGCCAACGAGCTCGTTTCACAACCCCCAGAATGGTGTACACACAAAAGCTTATCTGCAGCAAGAGATGTGGAGAAAGCATTTCTTAGCCAGATCACAGTCTGAATCAACAGGCTTTCAGAGAAACATGCCATCATCCCATCTAAAAGGGAATGTTCTACAGTGAGCCTAACCTGGTTATAGGAACACACTCTGGTGAGTTTGCTGCCAGGGAAGTGCAGCAAACGATCATGCTGTATTTCACCAACTTCAGAGAGCCCTGGCCATGGCAGGATGGTCTAGGAATTCACTACCAGACAAAGCATCAAGGCATACCATCTCAAGAGCATGCCAGCAGTCAGGCAGGCTGCTAAAAGTAAGGGTGTAGACCATCAGTTCCTCAATGTGCTGGGACAGATGCAGGATCCAAGATGATACAACTGCATTAGCCCCAAATCACAAGCACGTCTCTGTGGACTGCATTTCAGTGTCTCCTACAGATCTAAGGACAGCAACTCCAACTGCAGTCCAAGTGAAGACTTTACACTAATAACTCAGCACAAATCTCCTCAGATGAATTTGAATTATTCTGTGCTGCAGTCTGAGCACGATGTTTTCCATAGTGCCTGTTTAAAAAACACAATTCACTGTATCATATTTCCAAAAATCATGTAAATCATTTGCTTCTCCAAAACCAAACTCTATTAAACAATGAGTAGGAAACAGTGTGCTTCACACTGATAAATAATGTGGTTTTGCATGGCCTGCATGCTCTTTACTGTAGCTTAAAGAGCAAAGGCCAGCCTGTTATTCTGCAATCTGAAAAACCTATTGATCTGCACTCTAAATGAGTACATGATCAGGAGACCTGGTGTGTAATCACAGGAGAAATGGGATGGAAGGAGGCAGGCCTCCTTTCACTGATGTTTACACCTCTCCTGGTAATGATACTCACTCTAGACCGGTTCAGGCCACTAGGATCTTCCAGGAGTGGATCAGCCATTTTGTTGTCTGCACCCACATAGGATATAAAGGCTTCAGGATCTGAGAGGACTCTGGCAGCAGCAAAAGACAGCAATGGGATTAGTGTTTGTACCAGGGAATTTAAGCAGAGCTTTGCACTGGCAATAAACATCTAACAAATAAGAACAGACTAGAGAGGCTAGGTAGTACTCCATCCTGTACATGGGAACATGATTAAAAAGCATCAGAGATGTGTAGACTCTCCAAACATTATCAGTTCTCTTGGGCTGTGGAGATCTAAAAGATTCAAATCTCTTACAAAGACAGTCCTGCTGGGAAAACTCTTGTGCATGCCCAGCTACAGAGAGTTGCAAGATCTCTCAGCTTTATTAAGAACTCAGCTTCCTACCTTCTCCTGGGCATGAGAAGGATGTCTTTTATTTCTCATTTTCTGCAAATGCTTTGAGCATGCTGGGGCAATGTTCCTTCATTACCTTAAGCAACTCCTACCCACAAATTTTCAGCGAACAGTATTTAGTCTGTTGGCAGTTTCTGAACTGCAGGAGAACTATTATCACAATGACTGCTCACAGCACAGGAGGTCAAGAGGCAGCCCATCACCCTCCTATGGCTTGTGTGTTTCCTTACCAGGCATGGCATTACCTCCCCAACACCTCCAACTCAAAAGATGGAGAAGAAATGACCAACAGAAAGAAAAATAACCCATACCTCTGCATCTCTGGGGAGAGCCATAAGCCAGCCACAGGAGCCATGAGCTCCTCCAGGAAAGCTTTCTGTCGCTCATAGTCCTTAAACTGGTTGCTGATGAGGACAAGGGCCTCCATAAGAGCACACTTCTCCATCTGTGTCAGAAGCAGCTCATTTGACAGCAGCTGTTTCACGTGGTTGTACAACATCTCAAAGTTTGGCTAGAAAACACATACAAATGGAAAAGCATCATGCATTTGGTGTGGAGGAGGGCCACCAGGGGAGGTAGAGAAGGGGTGTACTGTACAGCTGGAGGAGCATGTCTGTTATCTTTTCTCTACATAACCATCTCCTCCTCACACTCAAGTTTCTCTGCATGTTCAGTCTAAGAGAACTTCCCTACACCTCTATCATTATCCTGCATCCATTTAACTTTAACTCTCCAGAATGACTGAAATATGAAGAGGAAATCTCTCCCTAGGCACTTATATCCCTTAAAGCAGTGTCACACCTCAAAACAGTTCTGGTGCTTTTATTTGCTCACAGAAAGCACCTTGCTTCTTTGGCCAGACTTAGGATTCTTCCACCTCTTTGCTTGTGGAAAGTAACAATTCATATGGTTACAATGAACACCACAGGAATTCTTGGATTTCTTCCCTTCCTTCTCCAGTTGCCATCACATTTACCCATAATTTTGTACAAGCATTAACAATTATCCCCTTCAGCAAAGTCATCTGAACAACTTTTGGGGCAACTCTGGGTCCTTGGCTCTTCTAGTGAGGATGTGTGGCAGGGCCATGGCAATGGGCCATGCCCACTGGTCAAGGACCAATACAGCGGAACAAAACCCAACCCATTAGTTCTTAGCATCAGTTGCAGAATGCAGACTGGGACCTCCAAATTACCTTAATTAACATCCTTTAAAAATGTCTTTGTTTAAACTAGCAATGTTTAAACAAAGCTACGGTCCTCCCATAATCCTAGGTCCCACTCCACAGAAACACATCTAAAGAATGTTGCATGCAGACTGTTTACTTCAGCAAAACAAACGAAACACAGCCCATGGAATTTAAATGTATTTGTCTTCTAATCTCTTCAAGCTCATCCAGAAAACAAATACTCTCCTTTTCCTCCTATATTATGCTAAGTAACAGAAGAAAATCTAGTGATTGGCTATGCTAGTGTCTTCAGTTAAGGAGTCAACTGAGACCAGTACAGGTGATAACATGGACATTCAGCAAATATTGCCATAAAACCAATGCAGTGCCACTTGTATCATCCTCATCCATCTTACATTTAACTCGCCAGTCTACAGTTCAACTCCTCAGGCAGAAAATTTTTCAGCTGAGAAGAAAAGAAGTGCAGGGAATGGACCACCTGCCCTGCAGCAGGAATGTTACTTGTGAGGAAAGCAGAGACTGTAGCCAAGGAAGCTGAAGACCCCACAAAACCCAACTGAAACTGAGGCAAGACTCTTCACGACAGTTGCACTGACATACCAGGACAAGCTGAGGGTAATCCCGGCACATCTTTATGATTGAGGAGCACGCATGCCTTCTCACATTCTTCACTGCTCGAGTTCTAGGAGCCTGGACAGACACAACAAACTTCAATGCAACAAAACAAAAGTTCAGCCAAATGCAGGGTATCTTCAAGAGACAAATTCATTATATATACATTTCTGTACTGTTGAGCACAGATCAAAAAAAACATTTCCATTCCTCCCCTGCTCCCTCCAAACAACCATGCAGCAACCAGATTTCCTCTGAAGCAGTAGTCAGCTCAAGACATCCATGCTCAAACAAGCTGTACTTCAGGAGAGAGGATGCATGGCTCTTACTATTTCAAGAGTCCAAGCACTCCTCAGTTAACTGGTGGGTTTACAGCCATCCTTCAGAGCCATGTATACCAAGTACTGAAAGAATACCCAGAGCTGCTGAAGGGATTTCACTCTCAGGAAGGCCAGCACTCACTGAGGAGTGCTAAGTGTACTGGCCTTAGAGCACACCTGTGGCTTTCTAAGCTTGTGAGCCAAAGCCTAGCAGGCTATGCCAACCACAGAGATCAGCAATATCTAGACTCCCCAGCTTTTTCAGGAGCAGAATTACACTTGAGAAGCCTGTTCTTCAGCAGAGTCTTTGGACTCAAGATGCTCTCTTCACTAGAGTATGATTTGATCCAACTCCAATGTTATAGCTCATTAGTAGATAATAATTCAGACATACCTTACTTTCTTCTACAACTTCAAAGGTAACTGAAGCAAATAGCTGTGAGAAAAGGGAGGAAAAATCAAAAAACTTGTATCATTTGTTAATATTTAGCACTCCTGTCTGTTTGAGCTCAAGGAAGAGGTAACAAAGATTTTAGTGCAATTTCACTGAAGTCAGTGAAGAACGCCTGAGTGAGCTGAGAGATGAATCATCAATAGAGTGAGGCCTTGAAATAAAACATGGCCAGAGCATGCACTTAATACTAAGATTTAAGGCTAAGAACTACAAAATTTGGGTTAATTGACATTATTCTTCTTGTGACAAGCCTCAGTCTCAGTTTCTCCCATCTTTAACATGAAAGATACTCCTTCCCTGACAGCAACACCAAGAGGATTGACTCCTGCAGTTTAAGTTTAGTCCAAGAGCCCTGCACCACAAAAAACTGATGTGATTTTAGCAGGGTCTGCATGTACCCACCTTGGAAAGTACTTGTGGGAGGTATTCTGGTCGGTAAGTGACAAACGGAAAGAGAGCAGAGACATTGGTGAGCACACAGGACAGGATGAGAGGATCTTTTGTTTCAAAATTAAGGACAAGCTGCAGCAGATCTATGCCATCATTCACTGGGATTTCCTACAAAGGTAGCAAAAAAAAAAAAAAAAGAAGGAAAGAAAAAGGGAGGCAACACTCAATACTTCAACCTGCAGTATAGTTCCCACAAAATCTGGGAAAAAGGCTGAGGCAAAAAGGACAGCAGCATTGCCATTGTTAATAGGGCAGTCTTGAGACATCAGTCTCTAGTCCCCATACTATTGCTTGCACCCTTGGGAAAGGCAAATTTCCTCTCTCAGTCTGTCTCCCAATTCTCCTCTTGACACTGTCCAACAGATTCCGTGCTTAACCAACTGAATTGACCCATATAATTATTCTACTGTGATCAGAATGATGAGTGCATAAGCAGCTTAATCTAATTAAAAAATCAAGTCAATCTACATCAAACTGATCCTTCTGATTTGCCTGCTGTTGAACAAAAGACAGAGAGAAAATGCTTCTGATCTATTCTCTGGGCATAAGTTCCCCTCATTTAGTTAGAAATTAAAAAAAAAAAAAATCTAATAAGGGGCTAATTAAATAAACTCAAGAATTTTTTTCCTTAAGCAATCTCTCCTCCTCTAGCATGGCACTATGCAAAAGCATGTCACCTGAGCACTCTCCAGTGACTTCTCACCCCACAGTGTCCAAAACTAAGACATGCCAGCATGAGTTTGGTGTCACCAAAAGAAGGGTCATTACTCCTCTTGAGAAAGGCTCACCAAACAATCTGGGTTTTGCATGGAGGTAACCAGTTACTGGTTACAACCTGCTCAAGGATAACATAACTGCAAAAACCCACTGGTGTTGACCCAGAAGAAGGCAGGAGAGAAGGCAGGAGCACGGGATACACCTACATCTTTATCCATGGTTCGAAATATCTGGCTGATGACGCTCTCCGAGAAGAAGGTCATGGCATCCCACTGCACAAAGGATGGAGAGAAGATGGAGCAGAGACCTTCGCCTGTCTTAGCTGAAAGGAAGAGAACACTGGAGCTCTCACCATGCTCTTCAACAGCAGCCTGCTAAGTTCCTGTGCTGCAACACCTTAGCACTCACAAGTATTTTAAGCACACAGCTCTCCCTGCAGATGCCTGGCAGGGATGCACTGGGGGCAATTACAGTAATCCTGTGATTTGCTTCACTCAAGTGAAGGCTCCTGAGACAAAAGTCTTGGAGGTACGACGCAGAGCAATATGAACAAATCACAGAAGGGAAAAGAAGGGAAACCACATGTCCAGACTCAGCACTGCAGGCAAGACTGCCCTCAGTGTGACTTTGCAGAGCACCAAGCAGCCTTCCTTCACAACAGGGAAAGGAAAGTGAATGACAAGGGATTTGCCAGACAGGCAAAACTTCCCTAACAAAAGTAATCAATATGTTACAAAGATAAAATGGGCCAAATAATTGTAAATTTGTATCAGAGGGACAGCTGTACCCATTTTGCAGAGAGATTTGGGGGAAGGAAAGGAGGAGCCAGGGCCTTCACATTACTTATTCCATACACAGACTCCAAAAGGATAAATTAGGGAAGAGGTAAGTTTGACTTGGTTTTGCTTTTAACTTGCAAAAACCTTAAAAGCCTGAAAATCTAGCATGGAGTCTTAGCCACCACTTTAAAAACGCCAACAACATCAACAAAAAAACTAAAAAACAAACCCCATATCCCTGATTTTTTTCAGGTAACCTACAGTTCATGGGTCCAGTATCAACAGGAGCTGTGAGTTGGTACTTCAGCCATTCCCCAGCCATTTGGAAGCCAGTTAGAGGGTCCAGACGACAAGCCATCCTCATCACCTCCCCTTGCTGGGCTCGGAAAGCTGCAGGGAAAAACCACACACCAAGAAACCAGCTGATGCTGCAAATTTTGCAGACCCACAAGCATTATGGACTTTTGCTTTGGTAACAGCTGTGTAGTGGGCACAGATACACAAACAGTAAAGCAGGTACAACAGGATGGGCAATTTTTGAAGTGACTTAAGTGAACTAAAAAAAGACGGACTAACATTAAAAAAGTACAACTAAAATGCAGTATGAATTATGAAAATCTATGCTTATGCCTTTTCCTGGTCTTAAAACATTGAGAGCCAGACACAGTTAAGGGATAAGGGGTTTTTACCTTGGCAAAGTGGTGCACCAATAAGCACCCTTATTAAAATGCAAATGTAACCCCTTATCCCTTAACCGTGTCTGGCTCTCAATTTTTAAGACCAGGAAAAGGCATCAATGCTAAACCAGACTTACTACAATTAAGCCAATATTCTTCAAACTATAAACTATAAATACTACTAAATATTCTACTAAATAAACTACTACTAAATAGTCTTCAAACTATAATTTCCACTGCTTGCTGCTTACAGAGCATCTTGGGATACTGAGATAAAATAGCAGCATTAGATAACTTACCACTTCCTTTAGCTAAACACACTTTTCCTACATTATTCAACTAATGACAAACAAATCTGAACTCAAAACCCAGTAGCCTTGTTTCCAATTTCAAAGATACTAAAAACAAAGTACAGAACAGGAATTTCACTTGTTCCAAAATATTCTAGTGCATGACCACACAAAAGAATCAGCTCTGCTGAGTACACAAACGCAACTTGCATTGTTTAATAAAGTTGTGTTGCCAAGTAATTTTATTTTGTGTTTCAAAGTAGTTATATTCTCTTGTATATGTAATATCTTCAATACAACTTAACCCTCTAAAACTATTTCAGATTCTGGCTTTGCACATTTAGCTACTTCATAGTTTCTATCCAAACAGATTACAGTAAGTAAAACCATTTAGTAAGCAATAAAAATGCAATACTTAATATCTTCAGACATAAATGTAAAAGGTAAAAATTTATGTAATTTATTCAATGTATCCTCCCACCCCCCAAGTTAGTACCAAATTACACCAGCCAGTGACAACCAACTTCAGTTTTAGGAAAAAAAATACAAAATGAAAGAAAAACTAAAATCATTAATATCCAGTGCTGGTTTAAGATCCTGATTAAATTTGGCTATTTTAATTGCTCAACTCTAGCTATTGGTACTAAACCAGAAGCTTCTTACCAGGGCCAAGACAGATGTTATTTCTGGAATGACATCTAAAGTCTTTTGCAAGCTGCCTTCCTCTCCTAAACCTGAGCATGACTGGAGGCTGTTTGATGTCCTCCTCTAGGTGACCAAAAGACTCATTTGCTTTGACACCAGAATGCTATTAGGCCATCTATCTGACTGGCCAGCAAAACAACGGCAAATAGTAAAATTAAACACATGAGCTGCCCCAGGAAAATCCTAACTTAATTTACTCCAGATCCAGACTTAAGAAGTTGAGAAACAAATGGAAGCTGCCAAACCAATTTGGTAGGCTCCAAGCTCAGCCAGTGACTAAAAGCAGGAAGAAAGGCACAGACAACAGAATGCACAAAGGGTCATGGCAACTTACAGTTGAAGAAGGCATTGAAGTCCTCATCACTGTCAAAATCAAAACGGGAGTATTCACAGCTGGGGCTGTCTGCTTTGGAAGGAAAGCCCACCTGGAGACAAAGTGGAAAAAGTCAGGAGGAAAGAGAAGTCACCCACCACACCTAACAGCAGCTTCAAGGAGACGAAGCCTGGAGGCAAGGAGCAAGATACAACTGTGCTCAGCAGCCTGGAGATCATGTCTGGCCACGACACAACAAAAATGTAGTTTCTTCCCCCACGACCCACAGGCCACGTTCACCAGGCACCTTCTGACAACCAACTGTGATTTCCACATACCTTCACCAGGTTGGTCATAGATGCACGGAGATACTTGGGAACAACAGCCAGCAACAAAGGGTCATGAGACAGAACTTCGTGCCGAAAGAGGGCTCCCCATGTGATCTGGGTGGAAGAGCGCAGAAACTGGGGGAAGAGAGAGAAGAGAGAAGCAGAGGAGGATTTCAGTGCTGGAATTTCCACTGCTAACATTAAGTGTTGCTATCAGAAAGCAACAGCAAATTATACTGACTATTAAGATGAGGCCAAGGCACCTTGAAGGCACACCCCAAATTCTCAGAAAGCCAAAAATCTCTAATATTAGGGCTGGTTGCAAATTCTGCATTTTCTACTCAGTTCTCTGTCAGGAACTGCTCCTGATAGGGTGGTAATGGAGTAGAAAACACTCTGCCTTCCAGGTCTTCAGCTGAAATGGAGAGCCTAGAGAGCAAAATTCAGCAGCTGAAGTTCTGCAGTTTTCTACAGGCTAGCTCAATTATGCATTCACACACACAGACACATGTGAGATTTTCAGCCCTTTACATACCTGGCTGGGATGGGTTGTGAAGGCTAAAAATGACTCAAGGTATTTTCCAAAGTTGGCTGGTGTTTCCACATCACAATCTGAGCCCTATGAGGAACATGAAGTATTTCAGACAAAATACTAACTTTATGGCAGGCTGGGCTCACAAATGGTATGTTTCAGGGTAAAGCAGGAGCACTACATCCAAGGCCATAGACTGTAAAGGAGCAGAGACAGAAACACTGAACAACTGATTTTTTTTCTGAAACCAGTATAGCCCAAGGAACATCAAGTTCTGTTGACCAGCCTGGAGGTGCTGGAGACACCACCACCCTCATTCAAGAGTAAAGGGTGACTTCTTACACAGTGGAGTTCCATAAAACTAAATTCACAACCAATGCTGCTGCTGTGAGTCACAATTTTAATCCTATTGAGTCAAACCCACACAGCAGTACCAAAGTACTGGGCAATTCACACTGAAGAATTTCACAAGAAAATACACCCAGATAATTTCACTTGATTTTTCCAAATGTTTTGTGTATTTAACATATGGGTATCCATGACCAGTAACTTTTTTGGAAGTTTGCCAGGAAATTAAGTTTTGCCCAGAGCCATAAACTCAAGGTTTTGCTGCTTCTCACAAATTATAACATGACCTGGTTCCCTCAAGATCCCTGAAATTGTACCACTCAGTGCTGCCTGTCCCAAGTGAATCTGAATTAGCAAGCTCCATCTCATGACTTCATTATGGATTAACAGCTCCTACTGCCTAACAGCAAGTGGAGTCACTGCAAGCAGTAATGCATCTTGTCCATTCTTTTTAAGGATGAATTCTCAAAGGTTGTTTTTGGTTTTTTCTTTCCCTCCCTATGAGACTTTACTTTGCTCTATCACTTTTACATGCTGGTTGCTTCAATCTCCACACAAACAGCATCTCTCAATAAGCCTCCTTATTGTAGAAGCACCAAGCTGAATGAAGGGAGTGGGAATTCAGCACCAGCATGGCACGAACAGTATGAACATGCACCTTCATGTCAACATTGACACAATGCTGAACAAAAGCTGAACAGCAGGAACAAAACCTGTTTTTTCCTTCAGCTTGAGAGAGTCTTGGAAGAAGAACAGACAGGTATACTCTGAGTTACTGCTATTGGGAAATTTAGAAGGCTTCCAATAGAAGAGTCATTTCCTGGATTAGATTTTCTGTAGCAGTAGTCAGCTAAAAACCTGACCAATTTTCAGTGAAGCTCAGCATTTTACAGAGGTTATAGGAAATGGTTCTTGATGACAGCAAAGCCCTGGCATCAGTCAGGGTCCCTCCAGCCTACACTCCTATGACTTGGCAGGATACAGTTTAAAAGCAGAGCCATTTCTGCCTTTTGGAAATGCACGGAGAGAACCCTACAGCTGCCAAATGTGCAGAGAGAACCCTGGTCCTACCTTAGATCAGGGTTGCCTCAAGCCCCAGCCCTAAAAAACTAGCCCTGCCAGGGTTGCTGTTGGTATTAACAAAGACTTACTAGCAACGCACATAGCTGGCTGCCCAAGGCGCACAAAACTTGGCAAAGTCTCTTCAAGAAAACGTAGTGCTTCTCCACCAGGCCTTCTCCATCTGCTGTCCTGGGAATGAGGGAAGGGGGGAAAAACAGGATCACAGTTACTCACGCTGTAGGTGACAGGCACACTGCTGTCTATCTTGTACATAAAAGGAGGACTAGAGCAATTTGATTTTATTGCACTGGGATTTCCTTTGCTATTATCAAGAAGTACTGCTTTACTGGCATATAAAACTTATGGAACTGCCTCTCTGAAAGAGTGCCTCCTCCATATCAGTTTCAGGCTACAACAGAAAGCCAGAGAAGCTGTGATATTTACGCCTCTTTGTCTTTCAATTATGGGTTTTGGAAAAAAAAACTGGTTTTCCATGTTTTGCAAAAGAAATGGTGGTTTTTTCCTCTCCTATCCAGGCCCCGCTTCCTTAGTTTAAGCAGCAGTATCTTTTGCACCTACAAAGCCATTTGTATGCAGTTTTGTGTGAAATCACAGCAGCACCACGGTACTCACTGGGCAGCAGAGAGGATGCAGTGCATGGCAACGTCTCCAAACAAGATCATCAGAGGCTTCCGATCCTCCAGCTTACCCTACGCACAAAACACACCACATGCCTCAATTAGAACATAGCTATTCCCATCTACATAAATATTTATTTCCATCTGCAAGCAAAATCAGGAGAGTCACAATTTTCTTTCCATCTGGGGATGGACTTAAGAGTCCACACATAATTCAAGTAAAAACTTGCCAAAATTCCAAGGTATCTGATATAAAACATGTCTCCAAGTAATCCCACCACAAGAATTTTAAATGGTAAAACCGACCCTGAGACATAATCTTTTATTCACAGAGGGCTGGCTAGTTACTTACAGGCAGCTGATAAGCACTCAGCCTTGACACTCAGCTGCTTGTGAATGAATTGGTCAAATCACCTGTCTAGATCCTGCTGTCATTTCTCTGAGCTGCCAGGTGATACAGCTGACATTATTTTCCACTTCACAGTTGTAGGAAGTGGGGGGTAAAAGGTCAGTGAGGACCTCCAAGTTCAAACTGCAAGAAGAAGCGAGCACAAATTTTGGAGAAGGTTCCAATGGTTGCTCCATGTATTGTGCTGGCATGACATTCACACCAAATACCATTAACAGAATCAGCTAAATTTGAATTTTGATAAAAGGGCAAAGATAGCATTGCTCAGTCTGAAGAATTATACAGGAGAATAGGAGAAAAATAAAAGGGAACCAGAAGAGCTGGGGAGGAAGAACTCACTTTCCTGCTGACAGCAATCAGGAGACACTCTGCTGCTCCAACTTGGAGTTCAGGCTCATTTAGCAGCAGACACAACATCTCCAAGAGCTTGCAGTTGTCTGCTGTAATATGGCTTAGGGCTACCCAGTCAATGTAGCCAGCCAAAGTGTTGAGTGCTGCTATCCCCACACGACAGTTTGCCTGGGCCTGTGAAAAGAGGAGGCACGAGGTCAGAGCCAGAGAAAAACAGCAACTCCCATCTAAAGCCCCCCACTCCCTGAAATAACAGTACCAAGAACCCCCCTGAGAAAGTGAGAGATTTGGACCCTTCTGCTGCCACTCCTCACTTGTCTCTTCTCAAGGGGTTTGTATTAAGAGTGAACAAATCTGCATGAAACTGCAGGCAACAGACTCAAAAGCCTGGGAAAAGCCTAGTTCTAAGTAACCTTCATCTTAAGAATTACTAATGAGCTCCCATATAGCTCCACTCACCTTTGGTTCCTGAGCCAAATCGGTCTTCTGAAAAAGAAAACAAGAGAGGGTAAGTGAACAGCTACAGCACACACTTCCACCTAGCCATTGATGGACACGCTTATCCTCAAGGACACAGCCAAAAAAGAGGGTGCATCACAGTCTCCCACTCAGGACACTGCTGAAGCCAACAAAGCCACCTCTGCAGTCTCCAGCCAGGTAAGACAACAGGACTCTGAATTACCAAGTTAAGCCACAATTCCCCTCTCATCCAAAATGTAGCACTCCAGTCAGCATGCACCAGGGAGACATGGGACAAGAAGGAAAAGCATTTTGGTTCTTCTTGGAAGCTTCCAGGAAAGAAACTTTTGACCTTTTAAGAGCATCTTACACCCCAAAGCCAGACTGGCTTTTAAGATTTAGGTCTGAAAGGGTGATTTGTCCACGGTCAGAAGGGCAGCTGGAGAAAGCTGGAGCAACAACTTACAGCCTGACTCCTGGGCCTAGGACACTGAACAGCAACAATGCACCACCTGTACCATCTATCTGCTTAATGCATACAAGTCCCTCAGGTACTCAGGGTTGATTGGTTTTTCAGATGTAAAGACACCACAAGCATTTCTTTCTACTGGAGGATTTTGCTTTGGACTATTCATTGAAATGATTTTTTAAGTTAATCAACTTGAGTCCCCAACATTTCATATATGACCCACCTTATAAACACGTTTATCTATTTATCCATCATACTTATAAGCACTGCACATAACGATGGTCTTGGGGACCTGTCCATCACCTCCCCCAGTCTGTGTGCAGACACAGGAACACCCAACCCTCAGAAATGACCCTCTGCACAAACAGCTCAAAGATCTGCTAACCTGAGGAGTGGTGAGGACTTCTTGTTCCTGGGGTGCTCCAACCTTGCCAATCAGAAAGATTCCACCGTTAGCGGAAGCAGCCACACTTCAGAGCCTCAAGCATTGCAATGCAAACCTTACCTGGAAATGCATTTCAACCAGACTACAAAACACACAAGGGTCACCCTCCCACCACCATGAACTGCACAGAAAACTGCCTGCCTTACAGGGAGGGTTGCTCAGCCTGACAGTGCATCAGAAAGGTATACAGAAGTCAGGTAGAAAAAGGGTTTTTCATTGCTTCCCAGTTTCACATTTAGTGTAACTCTGGATTTTAGTCAATGGAAAAAAGAATATGAGATATGACTAAGCAACTAGTTTCTAGTTTGGTTACTTCACTGTGCTTCACTCTTGAATCCACTCCCTTTTCACGGGAACAGACTGGGGTAGGGACTCCCCTTCATCATGCATTGTGACTGACCTGCACATCACTGAATCTAGGTAAGAATTCAGGAAAGAAGTCTATTTACACAAAAACAGATGAGTATTCCTCACTACAGCTTTGCAAAAAAATGGGGCTTCCTGACTTGAGCTCTTGGAGAAAAGGACCAGAGGCCCAGAAGCATGTTGAGACATCAGAAACTCATGCACTTTGGTGCATCACCTCAAATGTAGCACTGCAGCATGAGCGAGAGCAGACACACTTCCTGGATGGCATCTCTTAATCACTGGGTGTTACATAAACCACCCCAAATTACCTGTTTCTGCCACAACCACACCTTCACTCTGCTGAGCTGTACACCCCCGGTGCCAGCACGCATTCCAACTGTATGGATGAAGCATGCATCCACTCAAGCCATTTACACTAGCAATATCAAAGTATCAACACTAACACCATCAGCCTGGTGTGTTCAGTCTCTCTGATCAGCACCAGCTTCCCAGGCCACAGCAGATCCCTACCTCAGAGCGGCAGCAACAGATTTCAGTTTCTGCACTTGCTTCCCCAACAATTTGCAAGCTGCATCTCAATTCCTAAATGCCTCCAGCACAGACTAAACCCAAGGGAAAGAGACTCTTACCATGCATCTGTACTTGCTGACGTTCTGCTGCAGGGCAGTCAGCAGGAAGCTGAAGATCTTCTCCATGTTCTGGGTGAGGGTTTGCTGGATATCTCGTCGCCGCTGGGTAGGTAGAGTTTGAAAAGTCACCACATCCTCTGCCAAACGTAGGAGGATGAACATCACCAGTTCTGTCTGAGTTTCCTGATGTCCCAAAGTGAAATACACTCATCAGCACAGTCCAAACATTACAATCTCTAGAGACTAGCTCAAAGATGTGGAAAGAAAGCAAGCATGCATGAAGACATGTTGAGAAAATCAACAAGCAGGATGGCCCTCTCTCTGCTAAAGTCATCTCAGGATAGCTTAACCTTACAGGGATTTTTGCGTCCATCACCAACCTGTCTCACTTGACCATGAGTGAGTTAGATTCTCCTCAGGATGATGGAAGACTGGACCCCATACCAAGAGCAAGCAAAAGAGACCAGACAGTTGTGTTCCATACCCCTTGCTTGGAGAGGGTATCCAGCTCCTTTAGCATGTCAGGCCAGTGCTGAGGCCATTCCCGCTTGATCATCTCCACCACAATGCGAGACAGCACGTCCTTGATGTGACTTTCCTCCTCCAGGATACTTTGAGTTCCCTGTGACAGTAAGGGGACAGTTACACAAAACAGCAAGCACCAGGCATTTATAACTCTGACCTGGGAAACACAGTGTTTACAAACAACTGTTCTAAACAGACACTAAAACCAAAACAAAACACAACACTGGGCAGCTCTCATTGCAGCTATCTTAGATGACACTCCTATACTCCAAAACATCCACAGCTAATATACTCTGGGAACCAGAAGGATTCTCCTCAAAACAAAGTCCCTTGGTCATGAGAGCAATCACAACAGAGAAAACATGACTAAGATAATAGCTTTAGTATTTTTGCAAAGGATAAGAACATCCATAGTTACTGAATTTCCCCCTAAGAAAAGAAAAAGTACCTTATATATGTTATACAAGCCTCACAACTTCCTGCCATGTGAGGTGACATGGCTATTCAACTGACAAGACAGAGAAAAGCACTGAAACAACCAGAGACGCAAAGCAAAAAAGCAGTGAAATGCAAATCCGAATTCAGGTCCTCTGTGCTAATTAAGTGGAGTATTTTTTACTTTTGCTCTCACATTTCAGGGAACAGCCTGGGGCAGCAGGTACTTACACTAGATATGAGGCCCATAACATTGTTCTTTAGATAAACTTTTTCTAGGCGAGGCATATTGTTCCAGCGGTATCTGTTAAAAGTAAACAAACAGAAAGGAAACCAAGTCAAAACATTTGTAACGATCTTTGACCTCATTCTCAAGGAACCACTGCTTCTTTACCTAAACTAGAGACACTACAACTCCCTGCCTCTGCCAGCACCCAATCCCTTCATAAAAAGGCTGAGTTAAAACTGCTGCTGGCAAATGGGCGTGCCTCAGCGAGGTCAACAGACAACAGAAGCAGCAGCAAAAGCACAAAGCATCAGGTCTGTAGAGGCGGCAGAGAAAGGAATCTCAGAACTGAACTAATACAAAGCCTCTTTGTTAGCAGGAGACCAATGACAGAACGCTGCAAAGACCTACTGGTAACCCAGTGTACTTATTTTCATCTTGCGATGTCAACGTGTCTTACAGCTCAGTGAATTCACCTTCCCAACCTGCCCAAAACCAATTCTCTCTTCTCCTTCTTTTACAGAAAAAAAAATCCAGAACAGGACTGCACCTGTCCTCTGCTGCAGAACAAACTCCCTGCGTCCTGAAAGTGCCTCCCTGGGTGGGGGGGGAGGTGCCGGAACGGGCACAGATCCCAGGCCAGCACCGGGTGGCGGCGGGCCGGGACCCTTCCCAGGCTGGGCGGCACGGGACGAGCTGACTTACTTGACCACATGCTCCAGGATCTGCAGGCCGAAGTGCCGGACGATGGCCGTCTGCGTCTTCTCCGCCAGCTTCAGCCCGCAGGGCACGCAGATGGGGCACTTCTCCTTGAACTCCTCGCAGAACTAGGGGAAGGAGGGCCGGGACACGTACACGCAGTTACACAGCGGGGCAGGAGGCGGCAGCCCCATCCCTGGCGGAGCACGCCGGGGGACACGCGGCAGCTCCACGGCGGCTCCCAGCACCTCCTGGGACCGACCCGCCAGGCTCTCGCTCGCCCCAGGGCCGTGCGGACGGGGCGCCCGCGTGGCCGGAGCCCAGAGCCCTCCCTCCCTCCCCGTCCGGGCGGTACCTTGAGGGCCTCCAGGCGGTACCGCTGCGTGGACGCCGGGTCCATGATGACGGTGACCGCCTTCACCAGCTGCTCGCAGAGGCCGCTCACCTGCTCGGCGGACATGGCGGCGGCGGCGGGCGCGCGCCACCGGCCACCCACGAGAGGGACGAGCGGGGCGGCCGGGACGCAGCTCCGCGCATGCGCCTTGGGGGGCACGGGGACACGGGGAGAACGCGGGCGCCGCGCACCGTCGCGGCGGGGACACGCGCACGCCCCACCGCACCCCGGAGAACTACGACTCCCGGCGTGCCCCGCGCGGAAAGTACGGGTGCCGCAAAGCGGCGGGCCGAGGCGGAGCTCTCCGCCCCACCGAGCGGGCGGTTATTCAATCATTCACTCAGTCGGGCGGGAGCCGGTGGCGGGATGTCGCGGGGCCAGGAGCGCGTGGTGGCCCTGGTAGACATGGACTGCTTCTTCATGCAGGTGGAGCAGCGCCTCGACCCGCAGCTGCGCGGCCGGCCTTGCGCCGTGGTGCAGTACACCGAGTGGCAGGGCGGTGGGTACGTAGGCGAGCCGGCTCGGCGACCCCGGCTCCTCGTCCCACCCCGCTCCCCGCGGGGCCGGGCCCGCCCTGCACTTCACCTCCGTGTCTTGGCAGGATCATCGCGGTGAGCTACGAGGCGCGCGCCTTCGGCGTGTCCCGCGGGATGTGGGCGTCGGAGGCGCGGGCGCTGTGCCCCGAGCTGGCGCTGGCCCGGGTGCCGCAGGCGCGGGGCAAGGCGGACCTCACACGGTGAGAGCGGGGGCCGGGGCTGGCGGCGGCGGCGCGGGCCTCCCTGGTGGCGCGGGGCGGCGGCTGAGCCCGTGCCCGCCGCCCGGCAGGTACCGGGAGGCCAGCGCGGAGGTGATGCAGGTGCTGTCGCGCTTCGCCGCCATCGAGCGCGCCAGCATCGACGAGGCGTACCTGGACCTGACGGGCAGCGCGCGCCACCGGCTGCGCGACCTGCGCGGGCGCCCCCTGCCGGCCGCGCTGCTGCCCAGCACCTTCGTGCAGGGACTGCCCGGAGAGCCCGGCCCCGATCCCGGCGGGAAGGGCGCGCGCCCGGCTGATCCCGGCGGGAAGGGTAGGCACCGACCCCCGGGAAAGGCCCACTCCGCCTGCTTTGTCCCCCCGAATCGGGAGCGTGGTAAACGGGGTCTGTGTTTCCCGCCAGTTAATGGCTTTGAAGGTGCCTGCTTCTCCTCCCTGTGGCTGGAATGCGCTTACAGAAGCCTGCGGCTGCTGGCTGGGACTGGCTGATGCTGCGGGTCCCTTTGCTGGGCTAAGCAAGAAGTGCCATATCATGTCCCCTTGTGATCCCTTTTGTGTCCCTTTTCTAGAGGAGCTGCGGCAACGTGGTTTGGACGAGTGGCTGGCGTCGCTGTCTTTCGATAACCCTGATTGTCCTGACCTGCAGCTGACCATGGGTGCAGTAATTGTGGAAGAAATTAGGGTGGCAGTGGAAGCAGCTACTGGATTCAGGTGTTCAGCTGGCATCTCGCACAACAAGGTACATGCATAACACATCAGCCTGACTTCTTCTGGGTAGCAAAGGCAGAACATGCTGTAGATGCTCTCCTATACTTACAACTCTCCTGTAGAAGATGAATCAAGCTAGGAATGCAACCATTGTGATCACACCTTCAGAGAAATTATAAGACATCTGTAATGGGAGGAGTTGTTTCCTTGGAGCTGTGGCCTGGGCAGTCAGCAATCCACTCATTTACTGCCTGGGTTCCTGGTGTACCATAATGAGTGAGCTCACTAGGAACAAAAGGGGTTTAAGTCCTCCAGAAGTGTTTTCTGTAGAAGAAACACAAGCATAAAGCAGGTGATCTTCACCTTGAGTTTCAGGCAACAGTCACTGTAGCCAGTTTTACTGACAAATTCCCAGTGACTCGGTGGCAGAAGAACACCAGATTGGGGCACTGAGGTGAGCTGGGTTGCTTTTTGTCTTTCTGGTGAGTCAGTGTTTACCCTGCTGGCCGTGGGGATTTGGGTGATGCTCAGCCAGCTGCTGAGAGCAACCACAGGAGCTCTTGGTGCATGACAGCAGCTGCAGAAACAAACGGACTTTGATGCTATAGCTACAGAGGGTTTCCTGCTGGGTGAAATGCAGGGTGATTTACTGAGAGCATCCCTTTTGTTCTGCAGAACAGGGGTTTCTTTATACAGGTATGACTTTATAAAGGCAGGTTCTGACTTAAAAAAAAAAAAAAAAGAAAAAAATGAAGACTAAATGGATGCTTCAGAGTTCAAGGAAGATATATTTCATCTTAGACTGTTGCAGAAACATCTGGTACTACAGATGTACAGTCCCTGGTACACAGGGACTGTAACTGGTTCTGCAGTGGCTCAGTTTGAAACTAGAGCAGACTGTGAAGCAGAAATGAGCTAGCTGAGGAAGGTCACTGGTGTAGAAGTTTCCAGTGGAAGGTATGTTCAATTTGCCTTTTTGCTTTCCTTAATCAAGAATAACAGAGAACTTCCCTGATATTCCTAGCAGCCTCTCCCAGCTTCCATTTTCTATGCCAGCTGGTTTTTTTGAGAGAGTAAGGACACGGCAATGTACTGTGCTATCCCTGAAGAACTGTGTATCTGTAGCAGCAAGCACAGTGCAGAGATCACCACAGCACACTTGTGGCTGTGCAGAACACTGTACTGTGATTCCACAGCCAGCTCACCTTGGTGGGTGCAAACCTTTTCTGCAGAACAAAAGTGGTGCTCTCAGTAAATCAGCCTGCCTTTCACCCGGCAGGAAACCCACTGTAGCTACAGCATCAAAGTCATCAAAGTCCGTTTGTTTCTGCAGCTGCTCTCATGCACCAAGAGCTCCTGTGGTTGCTCTCAGCAGCTGGCTGAGCATCACCCAAATCCCCACGGCCAGCAGGGTAAACTCTGACTCACCAGAAAGAGGAAAACCAACCCAGCTCACTCCAGTGCCCCAATCTGGTGTTTTTCTGCCACCGAGTCGCTGGGAATTTGTGTCACTAAAAACCATTCTCAGGCTACAGTGACTGTTGCCTGAAACTCAAGGTGAAGATTACCTGCTTTATGCTTTTGTTTTTTCTACAGACAACTCTCCCAAGGAACTGCTTTTTCCAATGAAGTACCTTGTTAGAGTACACCAGGAACCCAGATGATGAATGAGACCAAAAAATTTGTAAGCACCTGGAGGATAACAGCATGGTTTTCTCAAGAACTGCTCATGCCAAGTTCATTTATGTGCCCTCTTTGACAGCATAAGTAGCCAAATGTACAGGAAAGACTACAGATGTGAGGTGTTAGCCTTAAGGTTTTTAACACACCTCACCCTGAGCTGAATAACCTGATAATGACACTATAGCAGACAACATGACTGAAGTTGTCTGAAGGGCATGCATCTAGCTGAAGAAAATATTATGGATGATTTTGTTCAGTGAGTTGCACTCAAATTGAGATGTTTAGAATGGGATCCTGGGGGATCCATCTGAGATCTGCTAAGAGCCAATATTTTCACTGAAGGCTACAGAGAGAGATCAGCTGTATGAATTTAGGTGTTGCACAGATGGGGCTCAGGGCTTGGGCTGTGAAAGTTCTGAGATGAAATTAGAGTTGAAAATTCTGAGCTTGAAAAAGCTTAGAATCAGTCTGAAATCACCAAACAGTGCTTCTTATGCTCCTCTTATGCTCACTGATTGTTTTTGTGGTTTATAGAAAAAAAGGAACCAGCAGGATTTTGGCTAAGTCACAGTAAGTCAGGAAGTAGCCTGGAGTTGTTGTGGACAAGCAGCAGGATGAGTCAGTAATAGAAGTGCTCTTGTAGAAATGCCAAATCCTGTTTCAGCATGTGCAGTTTACAGAAGGTGTCAGAAAAAGTAAATGATTTCTCCCCATGAAGGCTCAGTGATTGGTTTGGCTTGCAGCACGTCACTTTATGAGGTGGGTAAACTTGGAAGTCTCCAGCCAGACAAAAAAACCCCAGTGTTTGGACATCTGAAAAGGGATCTACTTTGTCTAGAAAACTAATTCAAATGTAAGCCTGTAAAAAATGGGCTGTTAATAAAGATCATAGCTCAATAGGCAGGCAAGAAATTTTGCTTAGTTACAGGATGTGTGGCAAAGCAGTGAAGGAGGAAGTTATTAGAGTAGTTCAATAAAACCTCAAACACCCAGCTAAACGTACTTCAAACTGGTCTGTGTATTTTTGACCCTGTGGTAACTTAGAGTGGGAAGCTGTGTAGGAGAACATGCCTTCCAGGCTAGCAATTCTGCATTTTAAAAGTTTCCTTTTGCAGCACTATACCTCTGCAGACCTCACAGAGAGAAAATGAAAATAGTGATATTGAGAAAAAGCAAGATAAACGGAGAAAATGAAGGAGTAAGACATAGTGAGAGACATAGCCTGGGGAGGACTGTGGGCATGCTGTGAAAGCTCTGGCATGCTTGCCTGATGGAAAACTATAGCAACCACAACAGATGATAGATAGACCTTTATCTGCCTGGAGCAGGAGTCCAGCAATTCACAGAACTAAAGCCTGGAAGCAGCTTTGCTTTCAGAGTATCCAGCTAGTGTATGTCGAACCCTGAGGCAGATACTGCCTAAGAGCAAGCAGTGGTGCACCCTGCACACATTCCTAGCAGCTGTTCCAAAGGCAGCTCTTAGAGGTGTGCAGCACAAGCTGTTGGGTAGAGTCACATTAGGCCAGGGCAGTGTGTGTAATAACAGTTTCCACCCTCTTCTGTGTTACAGACACTGGCAAAACTGGCCTGTGGGCTGAACAAGCCCAACCGGCAGACACTGCTGTCTGCACGATTTGTGCCGCAGCTCTTCAGCCAATTGCCTGTCAGCAGCATGTAAGTACCAGGGAGCTGCTGCTTCAGGGCAGCCCGGGGCTGCTCCTGGCCACATCAGCACAGCAGTTTGATGCTCACTGATAGCAGCCAGTAGAAGCCAGCAAAGGCTCTCAGCTCCGCAGTAACTGTTAATGCTCCTAGCAAATAGAGGGAATCCTGCCAGTGATCTCTCACGGCTGCGAGCGACAATTCAGGGGGAGTGTACTTGGGAAGTAGTTGCAGCCCTGCTGGTGAAAGAACCACAATCCAAAAGCCCACTAGCAGCCTGTGGGCATCCTTTCCCAGGGTAAGGCTGTGCTAAGCCAGAAGCAACTATGGGCAAGGAGGCCATAGCTGTTCCCCAGCGTGAGTGACAGCTGTGCTCACAGAGAGCAGCTGTAGTTTGCTTTTGAGCATCCACACTGTGCACAGGTACTTTTTCTGGTATTGGGAAGGGTTACAACACTGCTGCTCCAGAGGAATGGATCCCTAATGCTGCTTTCCAGACCTGCACTGCTCTTCTCTGCTTTCTGTGTCTTGCAAGGGATGGAGAGGGATGTGTGTGGGAAAGGGTCCTGTCTGTGTAGGAAGAAGGAAGCTGTATGTGAGGCATTTTCAGAGCATGGTTTGGGATCAGATGGAGCTGAGGGAGAAGCTGGGGGACCCAAGGAGCAGTTCCTACATCAACTCCTATATGTCCTCTTACTGTGAGCAGAAGAAATGTTTTAGCTGTCCTCATGTAGGAACAGCTGCTGCAATGAGACTTGTCACAGTCTCCACATGATGCTTCATTTGTGTTTTCTCTTTTTCTTTGTTTCTCTGCCATAGCCGTAATCTGGGAGGCAAGCTGGGCACTGCTATCACAGACATCCTGGGAGTGGAGTACATCGGGGAGCTGACACACTTCAGTGAGACTGAGCTCCAGACACATTTTGGAGACAAAACTGGGTAATGATGAACCGCTCACCACAACTTGGCTCTTGGCAGAAATTGAGACTTCCTTTCAGTCACAGAACCTTTTAGGTTGTTCTGCTGTGATTAGGAAGGTTGGAAGGTAAAACTTCAGTGACATCTTTGGGAAGCATCGATCTCTCAGGTGCACAGCAGGTTTCCAGTCTTGCCCGCTCCCAGGCACCCTCCCCAGGATAAAATTTTGCTTGTCAGCCAGTGTCTCAGCCTTCTGTACAGCAACCAAGGATTGGGTCAAAGAGCTGGTTCTCTGCAGGCTGGGAAGAGGGCAGTCTAGAGAGTTTCATCACAGAGGAAATTACAGGGCTGGACTGGAGCCTGAAACACAACTTCTGGGCCCAGAACAGCAGTTGGACTGCCCTGTGGACTGGTCAACTGTTGCCACTTTGGGAGAAGAGGTGGAGGAGTTGTGCTGACAGGCAGTTGTGGCCTGAAGGAATCTTGCCTGTTCAGCTGTGGCTGCAGCTGTAGAGCTGAGGATGAGAGACAGTCACAGCTTGTACTGAGTTGAAAGCACGGCTCAGCAGGAGACTGGTGTGCTGCCCAATGATGCCTGTCTGTAGCTGCCTTAATATCATGCTTTCCCTGTGGCTTTCAGGTCTTGGCTCTATGACTTGTGCAGAGGAATTGAAGAGGAACCTGTAAAAAACCGGTACCTGCCCCAGTCTATTGGCTGCAGCAAGAACTTCCCTGGGAAGTCAGCTCTGGCCACACAGAAGGCGGTAGGAGGAGCCTACATCTAGCTTAAGGCTTGGCTTTCATACTGGAGAAGATAAGAATACTATAAACTGAGACTGGCTTGCAAAACTGCTGCTTTTCTGCACAATTATGCCCTAAAACTCAGACTAGAGGCCTAGTGGGAGAAGGTGGTTTGAGCTCTAGAAGTCCCTGTTGACAGAAATGTATTGATGAACTCCTGCACAAAGAGGTCCATTCTGGTTATAATTTCCATGAGCAAAACAGTCTATGCTGTTTAGAAGTTATTCGCAGTGCCAAGCTTCAAGAGCATTGTTGCTAGAAGGAAGGTAACTAGCTCAAAGAAAGAGGCAGGATGTGCTTTAGCTATTAGCTGGGGTGAGGTTCCCACTGAGCTGTAGAAAGATGGAAAGAGAAATCCAGGACAGGGAACCTAGATTACTTGGCAAAGTCTAGTAGTAATGCTGCAGGGCTTGTGTGGTATCTAGAATGTCTTGCCTGCAGTGTTGAATCTCAGCTGGACTGATTTCTCAAGGTCTGCTACAGATATGGGGCCTTACAATTGTTTATTCCAGTCTGATCCCCTACCAGCATTCCCCAGTGTGCAGAGCATTACTCTTGATTGTGGTACTGCTGTGAGAAGAGGGCCAACCTGTCTGTTACCCCTGCTTTGTCCAGGTGCAGCACTGGCTCCTGCAGCTGGCCTTGGAGCTGGAGTCCAGACTGAACAAGGACAGGAGCCAGGTAAGGAGGGGAGGCAAGGAGGGCACATAGTGCATTTGCACCGTGAGTGGTTTGCAGGAGGCTGAGGGTGGCATGTGGGAAGGGAGGAAATCTGCTCACCCCCAGACGTGTGCCTGTGTGCTGAGGTGTCCCAAGTAGAGAGGTATGCAGGAGCATGGCCAGGCAGGATGGTTTTGCCCCAGAACACTGCAGAGTTAAGAACAATCCTTGTCCCATGCTTTAGGATGCAGGGATCTGAAAGCCACTTCACCTTTTGCTGCACTTCTGCTCCCTTGCAAGCCCTTGGCTGACACAGGTGTGCCCGTGGGCTCCTATCTCGATGGTAGGCTGCAGGCCAGGGTGGGAGCAATCCACCAGCTTTGGCACTGCAGTGGGGCCAAAAAAAGTGTGGAGCTGCCTTTGAGGGAAAGCAAGGACTAGCTGCTTCCCATCCTGTGTGGCACAGTTGTGCAAGCACTTGTTGTTGTGTATCCCATCCCTTGGCAATCCGGCCGGGCAGGACATGTTGTCCCACCCCACCATCGGGAGATGGTGGGGGTGGGGGTCTGGGGAGGGCTCCAGGCAGGGAACAGCCCCCTCGGCTGTCCCTGCCCCCTCCTGCAGGAGTCGCTGGAAGCACAGCTCTGCTCTCCCGGCAGAACCACCGCGTGGCCCGGCAGCTGATGGTGGCGATCCGCCAGCAAGGGGACACCCGGGTGTCACGTCTGTGCGCCCTGTCCCGCTACGACGCACAGAAAATGTGCAGCGATGCCTTCACCCTCATCCAAAACTGCAACGTGGCTGGGGCTCACCAGGCAGCATGGTGAGTGTGAGACAAAGTGGGTCACCTCTGTCAGGACTGGTTCTGATTTGGGAGGTACTGGATGAGCCAGAGACTTGCTGGAAAGGGACTCAAGTTAATTTGAGTGGCAGGAAAAGTGATTCCCAGCACCCTCACAGGAGAGTGCAGCAACCTTCTAGCACTAGGATAGCCTGGCCTCTTCTGAGCCCATGTCTGGTGAGACACTTCTGTACTTGGAGCTAAGGATTGCTGCTGGCTGGGGTTTGTCCAACTGGAGCGAGGCTGTCCTGGCCCTGCAGGGCTGAAGGAGTTAGCTAAGTCTTGTTGTCCTACCCTAAGGACAAAACTTTTTGTGAGGAAGCCATTGGGGCAGAAAGAAAAATGAAAGTGCTCAGCTCCTGTCTTCATTTCCTTCCTTCCTTCTGCTCTGCAATGAAGGAAAGAAAGTCCTGTCTGTTAAACTCTGACAAGGCTGCTGCTCCCTTAGGGCTCTCTCATCTCACAGCAGCTTCAGGCTGTAGTGGACTGAAAGTCTAAGCAGGCAGTAGGTGCCTTCTGCTCCAATGCCCTTCCTTTGGGAGTTGCTGCTTTGGAAAAAGGGGTTCTGCTTTGCCCAGCACAGCCTGCTGTGTCTGTTCTGGGGGTAGTAATACTTTGTCAGAGCAGACATCTCTTCCACCTCTTGTCAGATACTACAGTTCCCCTGTCTGTGAATGTTGTGTGTTGTTCAAAGCCTTACCTCAAAAGATTTCTTGCTTTCCAGGCTGGTGTCTGAGCTGATGTTGGTCTCTCCTTTGCAGGTCCCCACCGCTGATTTCAGTGCAACTCTCGGCAAGCAAGTTCTCGGAGCCTGTCACCCTCTCGACAGGCATTGCCACCTTCCTGACGGGTGATACCCAGCCTGATGGCACTGCCACCACCAGCCAAAATGCCACCTCTTGTGGGAGGGCCAGGGTCAAGTTCTTTCGGAGCCCAAGCAAAGAGCTTCGGCAGAAGCCAGGTAGCGCTATTGAGTCGTTCTTCCAAAAGGCAGCAGAGCGGCAGCCCTCGCAGGCAGCGGCAGCAACCGCTGGTGCCACTGCAGCGTCAGCTGTGCCCAGCTCCCCCGAGCACCAAGAGAGAGCTGCTCTTGGCTTGCCTGTTGGGCTTCCCTCTGCCCTGGAGTCCCCTGTGAAGCAGAGTCCCAGCGATGCCAGCCCTGCTTCTCCGTACCAGAGGCTTCCTCAGGAGAAGTTGCCATCAGATGCTGCACAAACACCCTCAACTCCACCTAGCTCCAGGACCTTTCTGAAATTACAACCAGCTATGGAGGGAAATGAGAATTTGCCACCCTCTCCTGAGCTCACCCTGCTGCCTCCTGCCTCTCCAGGTGACCGGCAGCGCTGTGAGAAGTGTGACCAGCTTGTGCTGGTGTGGGAGTTCCCAGAGCACATGGACTACCACTTTGCTCTGGAGCTGCAAAGCTCCTTCCTGGAGCCCAGCCCTCCCATTGCTCCAGAAGCTCCCAGTGCAAAGGCTGTGGCTTCCAGGTCTCCTGCCAAGGCAAAGAACAAGCCCAAGACTCCAGCAGGATCTAGTGCAAAACGACCCAAAGAAGCTGTGACAAGAACTTTAGATTTTTTCTTTAAGCCCTTACCTCCTTAACTCCCAGCCATACTGGGAGTTTTTAAAGAAACAGTATTTTTAAAGAATCAGTGTTTTTAAATACAGTTAAAAATTTTTATATTGCCTGTCAGGTTTTAATGCCAAAAAGTCCAATAAATTATGTCCACCCCAAGTCTAAGAGCATCTGGAACTCATGAGTTGTGTAGATGTAGCCAGTTCAGCTGGTGGCAGCCAAGCCTGCCTCTGCCTGTGTGGTGCTACTGGAAGCTGCATGGTACTCTCACCTACACTTCTTGCCATAGGTATTTCCATGGCATCATTGCTCAGTAATTCTGTTCCTCCTATAAAAGCAGCCACTGTAAGTGCAGCAGCTTATCCAAGGAATCCCCAGCTAAGCCTTGGTTTGAACCCCTGTCTAACCACTCAGTATGAGTAGTACCAACTCATGGTTCTACTCTGGCTGCAGTTGCAGGCCTTGCCCTTACTGTGTAATTTATATGTGGTAGCTTAGCCCTGTTGTTCCTTCTCCCCTCCAACTGGAAGACACTGATTTTTATTCCCTCCTTCCCACACCCCAGGATTTATGTTATACATGGTTTGGCAATTCCCTCTGTGTAGCAGTCCATTGCATGATGCTTATCAGCAGCTCAGGGGCACACAAGAAAGACTGCTCCTGTCATACAAGATTTGAGGAAGCAGTAACTGCATATGCATACTTTTTGGTGGGCTTTTTGAAAACTTTGCATTAATTCATAATAATTGCTACTGACACATAAACACTCTACTGCTGGAACCCTCACTGGCAAGGGATAGAAAACATGCCAAGAGTCACAAAGCCCACTGTGAAAGCTTTTGTCCAGTGTAGAATGCATAGCCACATTTTTCCTCCTTCCCAGACTCTGAGTGATACTGGATACAACTTGCTGACAGGTATCTGTTCTGACTGTGCTCCGCCAAATGACTTGTTCAGCTCTTTGGGCCACAGGTCACAGTAAAGTGGCCACTCCAGAGCTCCACAGATTACAGCAGCCAACGAAGCAGAGTATCATGGAGGGGACAAGCAGGCACTGAGAGAGGGTGAGACTGGCTCCAGGGCAAGAGAAGTGCCTGCCCTCAGCTGCCTGGCAGGGCTCAGCTCTACTACACTGCAAGCTGCCTGGAGCCTGCCAGAAGCTCTGCTGCCAGTAATTTGAACGTGGCTGCTGGGAGGGGGGAAAGAATGTGCCACGTCAAGGCAGCACTGGGTGGGGTTAGGAAACGCATTGCAGGGAGTTTCATCATCTGCAGGCTTCCCTTCCTTGGGCAGGGGGGGAGAGAGCCTTTCAGGCAGCAAATGATGTGAACTGCAGCTCTGTATCTATGTGCTGTTTTCTGAACTACATCATCGTAAATGCAGCTGCTCTCTCCTTCCAGCAGACAGCCTGTGCTGGGATGCTGCTACATTACTGTCAGTAGAGTCTAATACTGAATAACCAGTCGTGAGATTTCAAGAACAAGAAGGTGGTTCTGGTACATGCAGCTCTGGTAATCAGTAGAGGAAGGAATTATGGAGTCACTCCCTCTAATGACAGTCCTAACATTGCAAAGTGACAAGTTTCCCAAAGTCCTCACGTGAAGAGAAACAGCAACCAGTCTGGCAGGATTGCCTCATCTCCTGTGACAGTGGCACATCTCATTTCCTAAGTGTCCTGCAGGACTGGACTCTGCAGATTCCACTATGTGACACAAAAACAAGTTTAGAAGAGGCAAATCCTTTTGGTCACAAGTCATCTCCACAAGGAAACCTTTCTGCCTCTACTTATCCCAAGGGAACAACCTGTTCTGATGGAGACAAGGCAGTCATAAACCTCTTCATAAGGTCGAAGCTATTTTAAAAACAAATCACCGGTTAGGTGTGTGCCCTAGAAAGCGTCTCTTTAATTAGGCTCTGGGGGAATTTGTGACTGCGAAGAGGCTCTCCCCGCAGCCTGCTCCGCCCACACTGCCCAAAGTGCTGTGCTCAGGGTGACGTGGCTGCCTGTGACCTCAGGCTGCACAGCCAGGCTTACTCAGATAAGCCGGGAGCGCAAGATTGTAAACAGCAGCGCGTGCATTCTTTCCACACCACGGCGCGGTATTTATGGCGCTGAATGCAGGAAGCTTAGGAATGGGTGAAGGGTAGCCAGCTCCAGCTGTGACCCAGCTCCAAGGGCAGCAGGGTAAGAGCCCAGCTCCACCCTCACTCATTGTACAACTCAGCCAGCAAGCTCAATAAAACATGTTTATTCTGTACATTTTTATAGATGCTTGGAGAACTGGGACAATCCCCAGCATTAGAAAAATTCAAGACAACAAAACAGCAATTATGAAGAGCATGGCACCAAGAACAGTCATGCCACAGATGGCAGGGATGAGGTGAGACCAGCCATCAGCTGTTTCAGAAAGGTCACAGCACCCCCCTTTGGGGCACAAAATACCAGTGCTGCTGCAAAGAGCTGGAGTCCCCCATCCCCAGGCAGCTTTCTTTGTGACCCACTAGCACCAAAGGGAAGAGCCTGCTGGCAGCTGGGGCCTGTCCTTGCAGGCATTGGTGAAAAGACTGCATCATTAGAATACCCAGCCCACTGCCAGAATGGGAAAAAAAGGGATCCTGCTTGAGCAGCGACCCTGAGCCAGCATTTCCTTTCTCTCTGCTGGGGATCGGTGCTCCCTCCAAGGGACAGGTCACTCCTGCAACTATTAAGCTGCCTTTCCTTCATTTATGGCACCACTTGACAGGCTTCCCCCCACCTCAGCATGCTCTTGGCAGGGTGCAGCCCCCACCTTCCCACCCTGCGATGGCCTCACCCAGCGCACAGACCCAGGGCCCCGCACAGCCCCGCAGCAGCACCTGTGCCAGCAGCCCAGCAGCAGAACCTGCTCTCAGGGTGGCAGAAGGGCCACTTGGGTGTCCAGGGCTATCCCAGGCCCTCGCCCTTCTCCTCAGTCTGGGCTAGCAGGCCACCAACCAGCAGGAATTGCTGAAGGCCTTCTGCTCACAGCACACACATCTGGTCTAACAGTCAACAGTAAAACCAAAAGCCTATGTACAGCTTTACAGGCCCTGCTGCACCCTCCAGGTTACACAGTAGAGCTGCACGACAGAAAGTGGGAGACCTGTGCTCTGCTCTACATACAGAGTCCTTGCTGGCAACATCAGCTTTCCTCTGACAATAAACACCAGTGGCAGAGGAAAGAAAGGAATTCGTGCTCCAAGAGGAATAAAAATCATGCCACTGTCAAAACAGAAGTTACCTGGTTTTGTGTAGGTAATGCAGCCTGTCCTCCTCACGCATTAAGGCAAGTGTGTGAGGAACAAGGTGCGCTGGGAACAGCCACACCAGGGAGCCCATTGCAAACCACTGCTACCAGTGTGCAGATGGCAGCTTCAGGTGAACATCCATGAAAACAACCTGCTTACATCAGCACAGGCCTAGGCCCTGCTCTGCTCCACAGAATGGCCTCCTTTCTGTCCAGCTGCTGCAAGGAACAGATGCAAATACAAACTCTGTCTTCATGATGTTATGTCAGGAGGCTGTGCCATTCAGAGCAGCCACAGCTTTCTGGGAGCCAGAAAGAGGGAGGCTGAAGAAATGTGTTCATGTGAGTGGGGAACAGGACATCTGTCCAACAGTAAGACACTCAGATTGGAGTAACGCAAAACCAATGCACAAATGGACACACAGCAGATTAAAGCCAACCAAGATTCAAAAGGTTAAAAAGTGTCCTGAACGCATTCTGAGAAGTTCAGCCAAGCCCCTGCTGTGGGTAGCATGGCCTCTTCTAGCCCCTGCCCAGAAGGATGACTTGAGAGAACACTGTTATCAACCCCAGTGCTCGGAGAGCAGAAGTGGGACCAGACCTTGTGTCAGAGATGGAAAAACATCCCTTCACTGCTTGTCCTCAAGGGTGCTGCGCCTCCCAACCAGCAATTTTCGAACAGTAAACAAAGCCAAAACTTGCTTGCCCAGGTCTGCAGGTACCTCTGATCTATTCTGAAGGAGGGCAGGGTAATGAACGCTGCAGGCAATGTGGAGAACATGCTTAACTTGTCCCACGTACGGCACTGAATGCAAGAATCTCTCCCATGCTCCATCTCACAGTGCAGAGGAGGGACATCCACACTAGAACGGGACAGCAGCAGCTCCAGGCATTGCTCAGAAAGCCACAGGAGCGTCCAGCCTTCTCCCCAGGTGCTGGTGATTGGGTATTTCTCTGACCTACTGGTAGTCAGAAGTTCAGCTGTCCAGGCCCCAGGGACTCCTCCAGGCCGTTTTCTTTGGTGGTGATGGCTTGGAGGTCAGTGACATGCCCAATGCCTTTGGTGACTCCTTCACGGAAAAGTAGTTTGGCTCCAATCTTCAAGTATTCAGGATGCTTGATGAACCTGAAACAGACAACTGCCTTCTCTCCTGTCCGCAGCTTGTCCTGGAAAGAAAAATGGGAGAGCTTAGACCCACCTCCCAAGCTGATGCATGCAGAAAGAGGTGCATGTGGATGGTAAGAAGACGAAGCAAATGAGCAGCCTTCTTCAGACTGCATGGCTTGAGCCCTTCCCATTACTGCATATATAACAAGAAACAGGAAGACACAAGCTCTGAAGGATGGAGAGTTCACCTCTTTAACATGTTTGGAGGAAAAGCAACCAAATGGGCAGGATAAAGGGGTAGAGTCTGCTACCAGGAAGGGACACAGCTACTCAAAATACCAGCAGCCCCCAGCTTTACTAGAGGGCATGGTGGAATTCCAACAAACCCCACAGGGAGGTCCATCTTCCTCCCCTTTCTTCCCATGGCCTACCTTTCCATGGATCTTCTCTACGATAGCTGTCTGTCGCACATTCCCCACATGCACCGTCACCTGAAACCCTTCCGGAACGTTGTGGCATGGAATAACAGCACGATCTCGGCTTCAAACACTGAGCAGATGGTGGGGTTCATTTCTGGGCTCACCATGACCATGCCCTGCAGAACAACCCAAGGCTCAGACCATTTAAGGCCAGTGCCCTTGCTTCTGAACAGCCCCCAAAACCACAAATACATCTCCACTCTGTGACTTGGGCATGCATCCCATTCTCAGCCTTGTACTCATTGTACTTTGTAACCTGGCCATTTCCTCCTCCCCTTCCAGCAAGTTTCCTGCAAACATTTCTACTTCATTCCCACCCTACCAATGGGGGATGCCCAGGGAAGCCTCCAGCCCTGCTCACTGGACCAGTGAACAAGCTGGCAGCAGCAGGACTAACCTTGCGCAGCAGGGAGCGGTCGAAGGGTCCGAGGGCCAGGGTGGCCGCCTGCCCAGCGCGCAGCACGCGGCAGGCAGAGCGGTTCCGTTGGATACTGCACACCTTCAGCCGCAGGAACTTCCCATCGTCAGTGGGACCAACCACCAAGTTCTCCCCTTCTCGGCAGATCCCACTGCCAGGGTAGAACAGCAGGACACAGTTAATCAGGAGACAAAGACATTTCACCCTCCAATATTAACCTGAACAAATTCCCCAGGGCCAAGTCTTTGGACTCTTACCCTGGACCAACTAACAGGGACACAAAGCTGCTGAGAACCAGGATTTCTTACAGCAGGAGTGAAAGCCACACTATCACTCTTAAGAATCCCAGGTACAGACAGAGGCCACTGCACCCCCAGTGCACTGCCACACTGCTTTTGTTTCTGGTGGAGAGACCTCAGACAACACTCCTTCAGTGTGGATGTGCTGGTGGCCAAACTGCTCTGATCTCTCCTGAACATGTAGGGACAGCTGCCTTTTCATGGGGTAGCACACAGTTAATCCCTGCTGGAATCAAAGGATTTACCTTTTACATTTCCTCCCTCTACTTGTGGAAGGAAGAAAGCAACTCCTCGGGATCATGCCTGACCTCTGCCAACTCTAGATTCCAGCATGCCTTCTTTCAGCATGCTTCAGGACACATTCCTAATCCAGCAACTTTAGAGCAGACTGTCTGCTTGCCACCACACGACCAACGATCTGCTCACGTCACTTCCCAACACCCTATAGGGCTCTGCTCTCACTCAGCTCAGTCATATGGCTGCAGTCAGGATTGAGGCTCACACAGCTTCCACTTCTGCAGCAGATGACTCTAACCCTGTGGGAACTCCAGAAACCATTCACATCCACACGTATCTGCCTTGGCTCACTTACCTTGACAGAGTTCCTCCCACAACAGTCCCCACCTCTGGCACCGTATAAATTTCATCAACCTGCAGCAAGGCCAACAAGAATAAGCTGCTCAGACAGACAGCTATGAAACAGCACTCCAGAATGAGGACAAAGAGCTCACCCCTTGTGTGGAAGGAGATGATCTCTCTGCTGGTCATCAGATACCATCTCAGAGCTTCACCAGCTCCCACTACCTTCCCATTGAGGAACAAACCTCAGCTTTTTAAATAGCAACCAGAGAAATTATCTTATCTCTGAGACACACATCTCATGGTTAGGACAGATCCTAAGCCTATCAGGCTTTTCTCAAGGACCAAGTCCTTGTTTTAATGTCTCTCCATAGTCCAGGAGTTCACCACATCTCTAACCGTGGTGTCCAAATTCCCCAAACGTCTCTCCCATGGCACAGCAATGAGTCCAGTATCAGAACTGGAAACAAACTACCCTTACCCACCTGAAATTCTGTAAGCTGCTGCATTAATTCTTCCTGCTCTTTACTGTTGGTCAGTGGAGGGAGGATGTTGAGGAAGACTTTCAAGAGATCCAGGTTCTCCCCAGAAACACTGGACAGTGTGAAGATTGGGGTGATGCTGTCAGACACAAATAGACAGAAATAAGCAGAAGGCCCCAGTGTAGCTCCAGAAGGTTTCTGGGATTCTGAACCTACAGAGACCCACAGGAAGATGGATACTACACCAGTAAGTGACTAAAGCAGGAAGGCTAGGTACAACTCCACAGTAACCTCTGCCTCAATGTTTGGTTGAGGCACCAATCCCTCATCAATACACATTATTCTCACAAAGAGGTAACTCTAATGCAGCCTTTGCTCCCAGAGCCCAGAAAAAAGTTTGGGAGGGGAAAATGCCTTCTTGAAGAATGCAAAGGTAGGAAACTTGATAAGGAGCAGAGCATGTTCAAGATGTAGTCACCTCCCCTGTGTTCACCCTTCCCCAGCTCTGCACAGCAGCCCAGTCTGAACTGCCTGCTCCCAACAGAAGAAAGGAATGGTCCCTTACTTGGGAGATTGTGCAAACTGTTGTGCTGCTGTAACAGCATCGTCGTCTGAATTCACAAGGAGGGGAAGCTTGTTGCAGCCTGGCTGCTTCAGGATTCGCTCCAGCTGCTTCACTGTCCGTTCCACGGTGGCTTTGGAACACAAGTCGACTTTGCTGATGACAATGAAGAAGGGGACCTTGAGGGCCATGGCCAAGCCCAAGTGCTCTCGTGTTGTGCCCGCTGCAGGAGACAAGTGAGAGTGTAGGTGCAGCAGCAGTCAATCACCACTGTAGCCTGCTTATGCCAATAGCTGTGTCTGCTGGCTATCCCACGGGCCTGCTCTAGAGATTTCACTGTAACTGCTTAGTTCATCATGTATTGAAAAAGCACAATTATTCTTTTAAACAAAATCAAACATCAGTCCAGAAAAATAAAAAACCACCAAGAAATTTTGTGACTGATCTGTCTGCTTCAGAAAGATGCAGTACTTTTCATTCTTTGGCCAAAGTTTGTCAGAGAACAGTCACAAAAATGTCAGAGATAGATGTGGGAGAACTCTAGATGCCTTTTTACAAGACTTTGGGATTCATCATCCCCAAGACTATGTCAAAGTTGTTTTCTTTTCTGAGAAACACAGCCCCAAATCCCAAACAAAGCCTCTTTGTCCAGGGTACAGTTTAATGTGGTCTACAGCTGGCAAGAGGATTCCAGATCTACTCCCCTCCCAGGCACTCATAGACACTGGCTTACAAGATATCAGTAGAAGCTTACAAATTAATAAACTTTTCTGACAACCACTGACAGCTGACAAGGCCTCATTCCCCCATTCTCCATTCCTCTTCATACGTTGCAGTAAATCCATGCAGGCAGGGCAACACTCACCAATGCCAGTGTTGGCACTAACCACCAGCATGGCAAAGTCTGGGCAGTAGCTGGTGAGGCCAAAGATGGTTGTTTTCAGATACTTGTGGTGGCCAGCCAGGTCAATGAAAGTGATCATTTTGGAAGAACTCTCACAGATCTCTTCTGCTGTCCTGGAGTCACTGTAATTTACCACCTAAGGGATAAGGAGCTTGTGAGAGAGGAAGCCCCAGCAGGCAAGTAATGAAAACCCAACTCTTATCTATCCACTTTGATGTCAGAATTACTAAGTAGAGATCATCCACCATGGGTGCAAGAAACAGTGTCTGTTGCAAACGGACAACCAACACTCAGGTTCAGCTTAAGGGACACAGAACTGTACCACCTCTCTTCCCTCCTGTCCCACTCAGTTCTAACAGGTGGGTAATCCTCTTCTCCTCCAGCTTTCTGAGTTCAGCAACCCACTCTCTCACCTCTCCTTTGCTGTTGAAGCCGAGGATCTCAAAGCTGATGCTTGATGTTCTTCCTGACTGGATTTCATGGAGATGCCGGAAGAGGTTGAGGCGCGCTCTGCCCCGCCCGTTGTCCAGCTCTCCTTGCGTTAGGACACCCAACAGTGTTGACTTCCCTGAGTCCACATTTCCTAGGACAGCTACTCGAAGGTCTAAGAACTACAGGAAAAAGAACAAAGAAATCATTAAACTTAACCACTGTTGTGCTGAGTGCATGAGCACTACTGGACAGTGGAGATGCAGCTCAGAGAGCCTCCCTACAGCAGGGACACTGTGCAGTTTAATCTTGCTCAGATTCTGCTCCTGCTCCCAGCAAACCACTGCCCAGCAGTCACGATACACTCTCTGGAGATGAGATGTGACATAGCAGGCTTTGATATCACAAAAAAGGCCATTTGCTGCAGCAGACCTCTAAATCCTTCCTTGTTTGCACATGGGTCTGCATCAGCACCACTGCCATAGAAGCAACATAACTTTTCACCTCCGATCCAGTCAATCTCCTGCACTGACATCTGCCTCAATCACAATCTTGGAGATAAGAAGCGTTATCACCAAGCCTCCCTCTGGCAGCCCTTTAGAGCATCTGCTGTGGGCCAACCTATGACAAAGTGCCTCTAGGGTTTGGGCTCCTATCCCAAAAGGAAGCCGCTCATTTGAAGCCTCCAGGTCTCCAGCTGGAGAAGACAGCCAAACCACAGGTCCCTACCTGCTGGTTGTCAGGCACCTTTCGGACAAGCACCTCCGTTATCTTCCTTGGAACATCGCTGTCATAATCGACCTCCCTCTCCCGCAGCACCGTAATGTCAGCCCCAACCCTGCCACAAAGACAAAAAGGAGTGAGACACATTTGTACTTGACAGCCCTTGCACCTCTACCATAACAGCTCACAAAGCAAATGGGATAAAGGCTGGAGATAGCAGGCAAGGAGCATCAAGCTTCCAGACAAAAGCCCTATAACGTTCCTCATGTTTCCAGAGCCTCAGGCTGAAGGAATGTCAGCCATACAGGGGCTTTGTATGACTGCTGAGGGGACTCCAGGGATTGAGCCTCTCTAGTGGAGGCTGCTCATGCTGGTGGGCCCCGCAGCTGGAAGGGAGCACGTACTTCTCTGCCATGCGGCGCAGTGTCTTGAGCGAGGCTCGCATCTCCTCCTCCGAGAGGCCCACCAGCAGCCCATTGTCCTCCACGCCGATCTGATAGACGGCCTCGCCTCGGCCCTCCTGCAGTCGCCACTTCATCTGTGTCACCAGGTGCTCAAAGCGGTACTGCGAGGGGTTCACCAGCTTCAGCTGTTCAACAGAGGGGTAGCTCTAGTCACAGCCTGGATGCAGAGGCAATCCCACTGCCCAATTCCGTGAAGCAATGCTCCCAACTCTGACCCACCTCTAGAAAGCACAGCCTGTGTTAGTGTCTGAACAGAAGCCATGGGACAGGTGAGGAGGGGTTTCACAAAGGTACAAACATATGCTAGAAGAACTTTCCCACCTCATGACAAAGGGATCTGTACCCTGCCTGCTGCAGAGTTAAAGACAGCACTCTGGGACCAATCTGTGACCCAGAAGCCAGTAAGTGCAAATGGCAGAGCAGCCACAAGGAAGTGGCAAATCATTTTCAGAGATATCTGCATCTCTCTCTTAAGATAAATACAGCAGGCATCATACCCTAGAAGAGATTTCTAAAAATGAGTACTGAGATCCAACTTTTCCAGCTCAGCAAACTGGGTAAAGCTTGGCCCAGAGACATAGAAGATGTAGTTCCTTATTTCTGTCCATTCCTTGGCCATGTTACCCATAGGCTGTCTTTGGTGAAGTTACTCACTGCAAAATAACCCTCTGGGAGGAAGACCTCCTTCTGCAACCTCAGAAGTCTCACCTTGTACTCGATGTTCCCATCTTCTGCCTGGTCAGAGAATGAAACAAGACAGAAGAGTTAGATGCTGTGCCCACAGGGACTTCTACAGACACCAGCTGCCCATATATTCTGAAGCTCATGCTGAGGATTTCAAAGAAAGGGAAATTGGCAAAAGAGACTGTGTTAGGTCCCAGCCTTCTGCCATTCTTTCCTACACTCAACTAGAACTTTCCTTATGGTTTGTGCTGTTTGCATCCCGCATCATGAACACCAGACAACAAAACTAGAGTGGGGCACAAGGGTAATACTGTCCAGAGGGGATTTTTTTTTTCTGGATAGTAAAGAATAGGGCCAGCCTAACAGCCACAGAGAGAGAGAGAGAGAGAGAGAGTGTTCCAGTTTCAAAAAGGCAAAGGCCACTATGTGATTTAAAGTCTCCCCCCTCATCCATCCATGACACACAAAATGCCACCCACAGCATCCCACTCCACCCTATCCAGCAGCTTCCATCCATCCATCCTGCACAGAAACAGGGGCTGAAAACAAAAGCTTCTGCTTCCTCTCCTGTTCAGTGATACTCTCCCTCATTTAATTAGTTTTTCAGTGACTCCTTTCTACATCCTTATGTATCTTCTCTCTTATAAGGAAGGACTACAGACACAAAGAAGCAAGATAATGATTCCTTTGCCAGCTAGTCACTGGCCAGAGAGATCTGGAGAAACAGACCTGATTGGGACTGTCTGTACCCAATATGCTCAGAAGTACTTTCTCAGGAAAAGTTGAAGCCAGGTGGGGCTGTAACAAAAAGGCCCAGGTACTCATCAAACTCACTTCAACCAAAACAGGCTCCAGCTTTCCAAAGAGAATACCTAATATTACAATTAGATATACAATAATCAAGTAATTTTTCCCATTGATTCAGTATAAGGACCACTAAGAAAGGGCTGGAGCCCACGGGAGCCACATACTCTGTTAGACTAAATGGGGCTGGCAACAGTAAGCACTTCCTTTTCCTCTGGACACCTATTTGCATGTCAGGAGAGGCAACAACCCTCTCCTTGCCTTCCAGCTCAGCTCTTAACCACAGCGGTGCTTACAGTGGCAAAAGGCCAACAGAAGTTCTCAATTGTCAGCTCAGTTCTCTGGCAGAATAGCTATGCCACGAGAAAAATGTACTTGTAGCAGGTTTTCCTCTTTTGCCATCTACCACCTTTCCAGTTCTAAGAAAAACCCATTCACCTACTGCGCTGTCATCTAAATAAGGAAGTGGGTCTTCTCCAAGGCACTTGAGACAAGAAAAGCAACAAGCCTAGACTTGCTGGGGCACACTGCACAGGGTAGCCAGAAACAGGAAGCTGTTTTGAAACCACAGGGGCTGTCCAGCCTCCAGCTGAAAGGAGCAAGAACTAAACTGCAGCTGCAGGGCACAGTCCTGCCCGTGGAGAAGATCTAACAGTAGCAAAGTGCTGTTTTGCCATCTTCCCAAGAGTCCCATGCCTGCCTTGTGGAGGAATTGCTCCCTCCCAGGACAGGCTATCATATATTTTACAGAAATATCTCACTGACTGAGGCCGAGCAATTGAGTCCAAGCCAACGTAATTCTCCCCACAGTGACAGTTCTATGAGAGAGGTGACAACTGCCCCAACTGAGTGACAACGCCCACGTACTGCCAATGTCACTTCTTCCTTCTGCAAGAGACAAGTGCCTCACCCTCTGTCCATACCATCTGCAGCCCTATGTAAGGAAACAGCTGTCAAATTAGCCGGGAAGGGAGTTACCAGGACCCGTTTGGCAGCTGGAAAGGGGCTCGGACCCACCAGATCGTCTCTCGGGGAGGGAGAGATGCAAACGGGATGTTTGGAACTACGAGGCGAGCAAAGCTTTATTTTCGAAGCTGTTTCGCTCGCAGGCGGCAAAGCGCCCACAGACAGCAGCCGCCAGTGCGATACTACTCACGGACAGGGTCCGCTGGACCCCGCTGGCACCAGGGGCGCAAGCACGGCCCGGAGGAGAGCCCGGGGCAGGCGGGCACAAGGCTCCGGGGGCCGGGGCTGCAGGACCGCTCCTACGGCTGCTGTCAGCCCGACCCCGGCACGGCCCCGCACCAGCACCGGCGGCACCTCCAGCCCGACCCGCCACCCAGCCTGCGGGGTCCGGCCGTGGTACCGACCCGCTCTGGGGGAGGCACCGGCCCTCCGGCCCCTCCCGCCCCTCAGCGGCGGCGCCCCCCGCCCCCGGGCCTGGTCCCGCTCCCTCCGGGGCTGACGGGACGCGGCGGCCGCCGAAGCTCACCTCGGGCGGCAGGTACGGGGGGTTGTTGGCCTTCCCTCCGCGGCTCCGCCCGTTCTTCTTCTTCGTCTTCGAGCCACCGCTGCCGCCAGGCGCGGCCCCCCCGCGCCCGCGCAGCGCTGCGCCTGCCCCGCCGCCCGCCGGCCGACAGCAGCCCCCGAATAGCTCCGACACCCGCGAGTCCATGGCGGACACCGCGGCCCCGCCGCCCCGCTGCAGCGCCCGCTCCGCTCCCCGCCCGGCCCCGCCGGCCCGGCTCCGGCCCCGGCGTCACCGACCGCCGCGCGGCGCCCCGGGAAAGCGAGTCCCGCCCGCCTACAACACCGAGAACGCACCGCGCGCCTACCGCTCGAAACTACATCTCCCAGCGTGCCCCGCGGCGCGACCAACTAGCTCCCCTACGGGTTCCATCCGCGGAGCCTGATGGGAGTTGGAGTCCAAGGGAGAGGGCGCCGCCTGTCGGCCGCGGCCGACAATGCGCGGGATGCCGCCGCTCCCCGGGATCTGCGGACGCCAGTGGGTTACCTCTTCGTCAGTTCACAGCCCCGGGTTCCCTGGTTATTGACATGGAGCTATCAGTCAGACTGGCTTCGGGAAACTGGGGCACTTTCGAAGCTCTTTGGCATTGGAGGTACCAAATGACTACGCAGAGGCAGCAGCCAAATACAGAGCGATCCCAAAGGACACATTAAGATCCAATGCGGGGGGCGGCCGGAACAGCAAAAGATCCTCTAACTGTGCGCTGCATCCCCTCACAAAGTGTATTCCCAATCTCCAGTTCCACGGCCACTGCGCCTTCTCTTTCCCCGCCGCATGGCCTGGGGAAGGCGACGCTAGATCATTGTTTGTGTACAACTGACACCCCCCGTGCCGCTGTGCACAGGTGGCCGCAGTTCCTGTAAAGCAACCTCGGCGCGGCTCCTCTCGCCGTCCCGCCCTCCACTGGCCGTGTGCTGGAGGCGGCACCCAATGGGGCGGCGGCCACAATGTTTCCAAACACGGCGCTCCCTGCACGCTCCCCGCCTTCGGCTCCCTGCGGCAGCGCGAAGGCAGCTCCCCCGCAAGACACCGGAGCCGCCAGGGCTGCCGGGAGCGGGGCGGAGGACAGCGGAGCCGCTTCCTGCAGCCCTCCCCGGATAGCCCCGCAAGAAGCAGCCGTAGCTCCCGGCCCGGCCTCAGCTGGGCGACCCCGGGACGGGATCGGGAGCGGAGGGGCGGGGCTACAAGGAGACCCCGCCTCCCACCACGCCCACCAATCGCGGAGCCGCTGCCGCCGCCGCCGGAGGGCGCGCGGCGCGGCCCGTGCGCCGCTCCCGTGAGGCTCCGCGGCGGCGGCGGCATTTAAACCCGCGGCGGCCGTTGGGGGGGCGCGTCAGTGGCTCCTCGTTCGCAGGCGCTGGCGGGCCTGGGTCGTGGCGGGATGAGGCCTCAGGGGGACGGGCCGGTGCTGGGCAGCCCCGCGGTGGCCGTGGCCTTCCCGGGAGCTGTGTGCCGGGGCAGCGGCTACCGCTTCGCCTGCGAGCTGCTGAAGCACGTCCTGCACCAGCGGAACCAGCTCCCGCTGCCCTACGAGCAGCTCGCCTACTTCTGCCGGCGGGCGGCCCAGGTGAGGTGCGGCGGCCGCGGGGTCAGCCCCGTGCTCCGGGGCGGGCCCCGGGCCGAGGGATAAGGGGGGCCGTGGCGTTTGAGTTTTGCTTGCTAGCTCCTGTTCTCTCTCGGTGACTCGCTCAGCAGCATGTCTTCGGTTTTAGAGTAAAGTGCTTGTTTTGGCTGCATCCCTGAATGTTACCTTCTCTTTTAAAAACGAGGCAAAGGCAACGTTAAATTCAGGCTGCTGAAGGTGTCGACAAATTACTCTTAACTGTTTGTTTCCTCCTTTCCGCTCAAAGCGTGTCACTGCTTTGTTACACGAAAAGCTCTAAGAAAAAAAACAAAACAAAACAATCCCCAAAAAACCTCAAACACCCCCCCCCCCCCCCAAAAAAAAAAAAAAGCTGTTAAGTGATTTTAGAGTGATGGCTGATCTTTGAAACATGGGCTTCTAATTCCTATTGGAATTCATCAGTAGTGTGATTCAGATTCAAACTGTGTGGGTATGGATTGTGCTTTCGTGTTCCTCTTGCACCTCCTGATGTGGAGAGAAGATGTGCATCTTCCCGATGTGGGTACCTATAGCTCTCAAAATGAAGACAAACATCTTATTCCTTGACTCTCTGGGATGGGCGATGCATTCTGCAGAGTATATTAGAACAAATACATGTTCGTAACTAAATGTACTAATCTGAATTTTTGTTTTCCAGGATGGAGATGGAATTGAGAAACCACTCCCCCTGGGCTTGCCAAGCAGAAAGTGCCAGCAGCTGCTGATGGATCTGGAGGGATTGTTCCAGCACCTGGAAGTCATGTTTAGTCTGACTCTGGTTCCTCGGGTTCTTTTCCTGCTCGGAGGCAACGTCCTGAACCCGAAGGAGCTCTATGAGCTGAACTTGGAAGGGTTCTGCGAGGGCACTGCTGAGGAGAGCCTGCAGACCGCGCCCTGCGTTCGCCAGCTCTTTCACCGCCTGTTTGTTGCCGATGTCTTCAGCGAACTCAAGGCTCTCCCTGTCACAGGCACTCTCGTGCTGGTCCAGGGACACCGGGACTGCGGTGTTGAGTGGTTCCGGCCCAAGCTCAACTACCGCGTGCCCACCCGAGGGAGGAAGCTGACTGTTAAGTTGTCCTGTGATGGAGACCTCCACGTCAGTGCCTCGCCTCCACAGCACACAGCACCGGCCTGGGAAGACTATGTCTGGTTCCAGGCACCAGTGACCCTCAAAGGCCTTAGCGAATGAATGATTGCCGTAGAAATTTATTTGGGATATTGATTACTTTTTTTTTCCTTTAGGTGTTAATTTTAGCAAATGTAACCATGTATTTTTGAACCGTGTTTGTCTGATTTTTTTTTTTTCTTCATGGTGTCTACTGCCTTCCTGTAGCTTGCTGCACTCCTGTTGTCCTTATTTCCTGAGTTGTTGTTGAAGGCAAATCCTCTTTATGGCACAGTTGCACACAGGTCCAGTGATTCTTTAGGGACCTGATCTCTGGCACGGGATGAATTCATGTGTTGGGAGTAAAACCAGCTGTGTTTTTATGACTTTTACTCTCCTGCTGTGTGCTTGCTAAACTGGTAAATGCTGGATACATACAATCTCCTCCTGAGTTTTAACATGGCCATTTTCTGACCCTGCCTTTGCCATGTTACCCATAGGCTATCTTAGGTGAAGTTACTTCCTGCAAAATAACCCCCTGGGAGGAAAACCTTCTGCAGTCCTTAGAAGGCTCCACACAGCAAGAAAACCAGAGAGCAAAACCGGAGCAGGACACAGGTAATATTGTTGTGGAAGAGGGATTATTTCCTGCTAGTAAAGAATGGGACAGGATGAAGGCAGTTCCTCTGCAGAGGGCTGCAGCTGCCAGGGCTGCCGTGGAGCTGGGTGGAGCCGCTTCCAGGGCCCCCTGGCAGCCCCACAAGCAACAGCCTCAGCTCCCTACACTGCCTCAGCTGCTGTGGTATGTGCCCCAGCTTGAGTACTCAAGTGCTTGCCCATCTATTTGATAAAATTACACTTCCCCACAGCTCACTTTCTGTTCCTTAACATTCCAAAGTAACACTTTAACAGCAACTGAAAAGCCTTGTAGCTAGTGCTGTCTTGGAGATTGAAAGAGACCAGTGCAGTGGAGGCAGGGTAGCAATAAGCAATTTATAACTTTTTTACTAATCTTTGCCTAAGAGCCCTGGCAATTGGTTATATAATATATAAGATTAAAAGTAAGCAGTTTCTTTGCTAACCCTCTTCAGAGGAAGTTAGGAGTGCTACCCCAATAATGGAAGATTATGCTCACTTGAGGAAGAAACTTAGACTTAAATGTTTCTGAAATGTGTAGAAGTCAGGGGAGTGTGATCAAGTTTAGCACTATCCTTCCTTGCCAAATTCCTGTTCTTAGTCAGATTGTATGACTTAAAATCAGAATTTGAGCCTGTTCTTCTGGACTGGTGTCTACTGCAGAATGGGACAGGGAGAGAAGCCCTGAGAGCAGTGTGTTAGAACTAGACAGCTGCTGGAGCTGTCTTCAGTCAGCTGGGTAATTATCTGTGCTGTAATGAGCTTTCAGTAGCTTCAAGTAACTCCAACCCATTTGAAGAGGAACGTGAATGTACTGGTAGTGAGGGTATTTGCTGTTACTAGTCAAAAATGCACAATGGGGTGGTAAAAATCCTTTCTGAAGAGGGTAAAGGTTGAACTAGCCCTCTACACTTGGTGCATATTTTAACTTTGACCTTTTTGAATGGAATGAGATTATAGAAGTAGTAGGAACTTCAATGTTTTTGAGCTTGGAGAACACTAGAGTGCTCTCTCTGCTGTATTGTCCATTAATATCTGTTTACAATGTGCAGTAGCTGCTTATTAAGCTCATTCTAGGGGGAAAAACTTAAAGTGAAGAAAGCTGCCTTATGTGCAGCTGCCCACTTGAGTATGAAATCTCAGGTCTCTTGAAGGAAATACAACTTGAATGTAGGAGTGTTTGTGCTCAGGAGATCACAACCTTTTACGCTTTCACCAAAGCTGCTTGTAACGTGTTTAAGAATGCAGGTGCCCAAGTGTTTGAAGAAGCTTTTACACAGAAGCCTTGACTGGTTCCTTTCACCTCTCTTCCTCAGATGAGTGCAATGTTACTCCAATAAACTGTTTACATATTCTGTTACACTTGAACTATGAATGCAGCAATTATATGGTGCTGGGAATGAAAGAATACAAGGTGCTTTTTGGATTTTTTTTTTTATGAAAACATGTAGAACATGATTTTAAAAATCAGTGCTGTAATTGTTATCAAAATAAAATGCTGGCTTCTATATATGATTATTTTGAGGGATTAAACAAATCCAATCTAAAGGTTCTGCCACTGGTAGAATAACTTGCTTCAATTCTATGCATGTATTTCAACTGCAGGCTCAGAGCTGTTCCACTTTTTTGACAAACTGTATGATGTCTTGTGCCAGAAGCTTTGGTTCCTCAAAGGCAGCAAAATGCCCTCCACGTGGCATGTAAGAGTAAGTGATGATGTTCTTGTAGACAGCCTTTGCCCAGATAGGTGGTACATGTACAATCTCCTGAGGAAAAGCTGCAATCCCTGTGGGAACATGCACGCCAACCCTAGAAGACATAAGTTAATTGTGTTGATGAAACAAGTCCTGGGGGAAGTCTATAAAAGCCTCTGTCTCTGGTAACACATCCAGCTGGAGAAGTTTCCCCGCTTTGTGCAATGCACCTCATGGTCTGCACTCTGCTGAGAAGCTTCCTTTCTATTTAGGTATCATTGAGTTTAAGAAGATTATATCTGTAGAAGTATAAAGTAGAGCCAACTTTGCACACAGGTTGATCTTGAAATGTTTCCCTTCTTTTACCTTTTTTGAGCTGCAGTGTTGTGCTACGTGACAAGATACTGCACCTCTCTGAGAAATAAGCCAGCTCCTGTTTGCTTTAGAATTTGGTACCAAATGCATAACAAATGACTCTGAAGAGGAAAGGTGGGCTAGTTCAGTCCACAGAGAAAAAGACTCCCGCATTTGTTTAGATATCAGTTACTTGGAGAAGTCTGCTCAGCAACATTTTGTGGTCAGCCTCTCTTAGAATCATCTTAATGCACAAGCTGTCATGTGGTGCTGGGTTTCAAGTACTGCTCTCCAAATTGCTACCCCAGATTTGTTCTTAACTCTTGTAGTTCTTAGCTTATCCTCCAGCAAGCAATAGCCTTCCTAATTGAATTTAAACTTCTCTTAGGTGTGCCCATGAACTTTTGGTTTGTTTTTACTGAACTGGGCTCCAAGTCACATTTGTCTGGTAAATAAGTATATAGACTTGTATTTTGAACACAAGACTGTGCTTGGTGCTTTGATAAGTCTTTTGCATTGTCTTGGCTCCAAGCTAGCTTGTGTGCAGTATAGGTTCAAAAGAAAAGTGACCCTTAACTATATTAATCAAAAGCAAGTAAGAATTTGGACTTTTAATTTTTCTTAGAACTAATTAAATTTGCTGTTGTAAGTGATCTAACTGTTGATACAGGCAAATCATGTTTCAACCTCATTTGCAAATCTGCCTTGCAACTTGCCACATAATTACCTGTCATGAGCATTTAGATTAGGGTCCTTGGAAAAGTTTTCCTTGTAGTATCGCATCGAGGACACAATGGAGGATGTCACCCAATAAATCATCACATTGGTCAAAAGGTCATCAAGAGAGTATTTGCTGTTGAGAGAGAGAGAGGAAGAAATTTAACTGGAAGCTGTTCCTCAGTGCTCTCTACTGGGCTCATGCCCTGAAGAGCTGCTGTCCCTCCTAATCTCCACTTGTTTCCAAGCAGCAAATTAATTGGCATCTGTGTGTCCAGAGCAAAACTGCCTGGTGCTGAAGCAGGAGTGTGCAGGCAGTCTGCTGTGAGTTTAAACTACTGCTTGCATTGTCAGCCTTTCATCCTTACATTTCAGCTTTGACAGGCCAGTATTTTACCTGTATCCTCACATTAGTTCCCACCAGTCATTCTTTTAATGAGACTTGCCATGGAATAACAACATAACATAACATCTCACCTTTCCAAGCCTCCATCATCTTTATGCAGAAATGATTTATCTGTCCAGGTTGAGAATTTCTCCAAGATATAAGCAGCAAGCCCCACTGGGGAGTCATTCAGTCCACAGCCTAATTGAGGAGAAGAGAAGGGCTGTTGCAGTTGCCTGGCATTGCAATACTTCAGCGTAAGTAAAACTGGACTTTCATGAAGTGTTCAGAGTTTTCTAGAAAATTCGGTAGAGAGTCTGTATTTTTCTATCCCTTATAGTACTTTATTTGTGACAAATTCCCTGCAAAGGAATTCTGGCTGTAACTGAGGGCACTACAAATTCAGATAATTCCTATATAAAAGAAGCTGAGAGCTAAGGAAGTTCCATTGGCTTCTTGGTGATTTGTGGCAGAAGGAGCAAACTCAGATGTAAAGAGAGGACACTCTGAAAAGAAATTTCTGATAAAATATTTGGGAGCACTGTTCTGCTTAGGATGGGATGTATTCTTCTGATTCTAAAATATGTTTATGAAACAGGGCTAACAGGAATGCAACAGATTCAGAATATCATGAATATCGTGGATTCTGTGGGTTTGCTTTTCATTTTTTTTTTTTAGAGTTTGCAAAATTGCCCTAATCTTTGATCCAGCTGATTTTTTTGAGAGCACTACCCTTGATTCATGGATTCCCTCTATGGCAGCAGCCAAACTTGAACCCACTGTGATTTTCTCCCTCCACTTAAACTGCTTTGGACTGTGTTGATACCAGTTTTTATTGGCTGGTTTTATCAACCAGTCACTTATAAACCAAAGGTTGGATAGCTGTCAATTTTACACCTAATTATTAACTTTTATTCATAGAGAAGTTAGGATTTTGTTGACGGGTATAAGTGTCAGCACAGATTTTTGTGATTCTCTCCCCTGGAACTTGCTGATTTATTCCTGTGCTTGGATTCTCATGTTAACTAGTTTTAATCCTTTTCTTAAGACAGTTCAATTTCTTAAGAACACTGGGGGAGGAGTCTCAACAAAATATGTTTGGAAATTATATAAATTCCATTAGTGGATCTATAGCTGTTTGATTCTGCCAGAACTCTGATTCTTGAAGCATGATTTCCCTGGGATATTATCTCCTGTAAATCAATTCTCCTTGTTTAAACAATTCTGTCAGGCTCCTGATCAGAGAGTAGACACATTAATCTTCATTTTTCTGTGGATACCTTCACTTTTTGGCCCTTAAAAACACCCAAGCAACCAGAAACACCACCACCACCATAACTCCCTCCCACCTAGTATATTGTTTATCTCCTTTTATTTCTTGGGGTTTGTGATCCCTTCAAGCAATAATCTAGGCATTTGTTGATGTTTCAGTTTGATCTTCTTCATCTCCTTTGGTGAATTGCCAGGATGGGGGGCTGTTTGTTCTCTCATTTCCAAATCTGCCACCAGCCTGAGACAGCTCTGCTGTCTTTCCTGATGAGGCATTATTTCAATAAAGCAATACCCCAGAATCCTCTCTAGTGGGGACTGATGCAAAGAGTTCCTTTAAGCATTATGAAATGGCCACATCTTTCTTCACAGTCCTTATCCACTGGCCCCAGGATGTCAGCATTCTGGCTTTTCAGGTGTTTGAGCTTTGTCTACCTTTCTGCAACTTTCACATTGCACCTCCTTGCCTGTGATATTTTTCTCATTTTCAGCCCCATTTACTTCTTGAAGCTTCAATTTCAGGACCTTGTGTTTTACTTTTGAGAGACACTTTGGAAAGGAGTTCATTTCCAAGACAACTGGCATGCTAGTTAAAAGACCCTGAAAAGTTACACTTGAATTTTTTTTTTTTTAGTGGTTTCTTTTATCTTCATTTTACACAATTCTCATCCCCATGAACTCATTGCCCACATGGGTCTTGTACTCGGTCACCAGAACTCACTGCTTCTCAAATTTGGCTGGCCTTTGTTTTCATGTTCCACGAGTGCTTAGTGTGGCACGTCCACAGGGACACAGAGAAGGTACGTTACCTGCAGTGTCAGGTTTGGTGGCTTGGATGTGTAAGTATCCAGACTCTCGCAGGACGTCATAGACGTTCTTCTGCATGAAAGGGTAGAACCGCCGAGCATCTTCCCTGCTGAAGCCTACAAGCCATGGGACATAAGCCCCAAGCACTGTACGGATCAACATTCCCAAGCTTTGTCTGGCGATGAAAACGAGATTCAGATGAAGCCCTTTCACAGATCTGAAAGGAAGTTAAGGAATAGAGGGTTAAATTAAGCAATTTTCCCTCTCCAAGTTTCCTAGAAAACAGCTCAGACTGCAGCTGTGAGATAAACACTAGGCTGAATCAAATACACAAAGCCCTTCGGGTTCATCATGATTAAAAAAAAAAATTCAATACAAAGCATATGAATGCAATTGAATACATAGGATGGGGTTGTCCTGGAAGGAAACAAAGCAGAAGGGGATGAGAAGCCGGACAAACAGAAGGCAGGACTATGGAGCCAGAAGGTAGGGTAGGAAATGGAGGCAGCTTTTCTGCACTGATTTCCTTGGCTACTTACTGTGGCAGCATCTGGGCCATGTTTGTGGTAATACGAGATCCCCAGTCTCCTCCCTGTAGGTAGTATTCCTTGAAGCCCAATCTGTTCATCAGCTTATGAAATATGCGAGCAGTTGCTATGGAGTCAAACTCTGTAGGTAGAGAGAAACACAGGAGACCTGTTTGTCCTAGTGTTCCTCCCCTGGCCAAAGACTGTGACCTGACCAAGGCACATGTGTGTGGAGCTGCGGGAAGGGACAGTGTGCAATGCTGCTCTGCCTCACTCCGCCTCACTCCTTGGAAAGAAAGTGAGCATAAGATGAAAGATATTCAGTGGAAAGCGAAATCAGACCTGACTTCCAGTTACCATTGTGTTGCAAATCTCCACAGCCAGCCCCAGAGCCTCAGCCACATGGACCTTAGTGAAGAGCCAGGCATCTACACTCACAAACTGCAGTGCCCAGAGCTGCCAGGGATAGTTGAGGTTTTACTCCAAAAACTGCAATTCCAACAGAGCCTTTTCATTGCTTACCTTTCTGGTGAGGGGCCTCTGAGAAGCCATATCCTGGGATGGAGGGGCAGATGATCTCAAACACCACATCACCCTCATTCAGGCCATGCTCGGCTGGCTCTGTGAGCAGAGGGATGATCTTGTAGAACTCATAGAAGGAGCCGGGCCAGCCATGGACCATCAGCAGAGGTTGAACAGCTCGACCATGAGGAACATAGGATGGCTTCACATGGATAAAATGGATATCAATCCCTGCCACACATCCAAAAAAAGAAAAATTAAAGCTTGGAACCATCACAGTTTCTGCTCTGCATTCTGCAGAAGGAGGGCAGCAAAACTGTAATTACCATCTGGAGCAGCAGTTCCACAATCAACCCACTGCAAGAAGATGCCTGGCTGAAAGGGGATGCCTGGCATAGTATCTGCTGTCTCATATTTTACATACAGACAGAGATATTGACCCCAGCCACAGATATTGGGGTCAGTGGAGATTAGCATCCGTCTCCTGAGAAACTGGTCTCAGATTATATAATAGAGCTGCACTTGAATGAATAGCATAATATGGGTAACATACATGCAAAAACATTACAGTAGTTAAGAGAAACATGAAAAAGGACAAGATAGAAGTCTAACCTAGAGATCACTTATGTAAAGTCTGGTAACCTAATCTAGAAATCATTTATGTAAAGTCTGGCTAAGCTCACCTGGCTAAACTACTGGGTGGTAGGGAGAGATATTCCCGTCTCAGTCTGGCTAAATTTTGCAGTTTTCAAAGGTGGATTCAAGGCAATAGCTGAAGAGCACCTCATCATTAGTTAGCACGGGTTCAGAGCCAGATGAAGCCCATCTTGAAGCAGAGCTAATCTTATTGCCACTGTGTAGTGGTCTTAATCTCCCTAGGATTATTAATAATAGAGCATCCACCAGTTATATTTCACTTGTATCACTAAGCCGTTATGTAGCTTATCTCAAATATTGTCACTTCTTACATCTCCCCCTTCTCGCTGCGCATTTCCAAGTGAGACCTGTTCACGGCACAGAGGCCCCCTCACCTTCAATGGTGGTGTGGAAGTGGGGGTATTTGTTCAGCACTTCCACTTGCTTGCGCCAGTCAAACTGGTCCCTCCAGTAGGCCACCACCTTCCGCAGGTAGCTGGAGTTGAAGCCGTAGTGGAAGGCGGCTCCTTCCACGTGCGGTGTGAAGCGGAACTGGTCCAGGCGCCGGTGCAGGTCCTGGGGAAGGGAGCCCTTCTTCCCAGGCTGGCCAGCTGCTGGCATGTGCCCGGTGCCAGGGCAGCCACAGACAGGCTCCCCTGGCTCTGCTGGCTTTTGTATTGCTCTCTGGGACACCACAAGCCCTCCTGAAGAAGTGCCATACTCTACATGACCACCTGAATTGTTTATATGGGAAAACAATTTTCTACAGGTTACAAGTTCCCCATGGACACCCAGGAGTACTGGGTCCTACGCTTGGTTTGCTGCTAACTCACTTCAGGGTTTTTGGTGCTTGGTGCTTGGCAGCACTGCTGACTGGGAGAGTAAGAATCTTACCTTGAGCTGCTGGCTGCTGCTTGGTAAGATAGAGACAGGCATGCAGGGATGGAGGAGCTACGACTCAGTCAAGATGCCATCCCTCTTTAGCCTTACAGCCCTTTCCTCTGTGGAGGCTCCTCAGTCCTGCCCTGCTGGTGCCACTGCTGTCCCAATGCCCTCCTGCCCTGCTCCACCATCCACAGACCCACTATCAAAGTCTGCTGCTCAAAGTGTGGCCTTTCTGCAGGAGAAGCCCCAGATTGCACAGAGGGGCTGTTTCTCAGAAAGTCTTTAGGGGACATTGCAATGGACCAGAGCTCAAAACCCCTTCATAAAGAATGGTGAGCCAGAGCATCATCTAATGGAGCTGGGTAGCTGCCCTGGCACATGGAAGTGCCCTGCTGTCACCCCCAAGGCATCACCTCGAAGCAGTGAGGTGGGTGATGGACTACCTCCCCCTTGCAGCTTTCTGCCCCTCCTCACCCCCCAGCCAGCAGTACCTCGATTTCTTTGTCAGATGTTTCAATCTTGAAGGGACGGATGCTTTCATCTTCTTTCCCTTTGAGGGGCCTTTCACCTGAGCCCCACCACCCATCACCCATGTCAATAGTCTTGATCTTGCGTCCAGATCTGAGCCAGTAAAGCAGAATCCCTCCAACCCCCAAGGCAGCAGGGACCAGGACTGCATTCTTCTGAGAATATTCAAAAGACCTGGGGAGGCACAAAATTGCCTGTGTTTGACAACAGCAGTGTCAAGGTGACTTATGCTGAGGCTTGTTTGCACATCCCTTGGGACTGAGCAGGGACAAATGCCTACAAATCCCAGGCAATCAGCAGGGACTGGGTATTTCTGCTAGTTTTGAAGATCACAGGTAAGATTTGGGGCAGGGTTCTATCTACCAAGGCTTCTTAGGGGTCTCAAGTCCTTGCTGATCACAAATCTTCCTTGTCCCTTTCCTTGTGAACCAGGATGCCCAGGGGGACAAAGTTCAATAGGATATAGGCCAGTCTACTTTGAGGCAGATACTGCAGTGAATGAGACAGTAGCAGCTGGACTTGTCCAGGAATAAAAACTGCATGGGCAGAGTGGGCTGAGGAGGAGGAGGAGAGACAAAAGGCTTCAGCTGCTGAAGAGAGCTGGATGTGCTGGACATGCTCCTCTTGCCAGTGTTTCATACACAGCTCCCCTACAGATTCAATCATCTCTTAGGGCAATCCTGGCTCTCCCCCGTAGCTGTCAAGTAAGGAGTGTCTGCTGGTGCCCCTGTTTCTGTTCTACACAGCAAGGTCCCAGTCTTTAGGTGTGGGAACTAAGTTACCAGAGCTGGAGTTGACAGGCTTGCAGTCCTGAATGTAGGGTACCTTCCCATCCCTCTGACTTGTGTTTCAAGCTCTCCATCTTACCTCAGGGATTAATAGAGGTGCTGGGGCTCCTGTAGGGGGCTACAAGGGGGCTGTGAGTGAAGATTTTGTTGCTGTTGTCATCCAGAGTTTGGAAGGGATGATGCCCAATCTGGGCACTAACCAAAAGAGGAGACCACAGCACAGAACAGCTCTTCCACTCACCTGATCCGGGACAAGATGTTCTCCCTACAAAGGGGGAAAAAACAGAAAGATCCTTAGAGCATGAGGTGCAAAGAATGTGCCCTGCCAGCACCACTCACTGCCCAGGGATGTGATCACAAGCTGTTTAGTCACCTGGCAACATCTGCCGTTATTTTTCCTATGCTTTGGATAGGATGGGCAGAGAGGGGCTCACAAAGCACTGCCTCTGTACAAAGAGACAGTTTTTCTGGGCTGTGCTAGATAAATTGTTGCCATAATATTCCCTCCTTCAGCATAATTTAGATAAAAGACAGTAAAACAACTGCATAGGTGTCCTTGCAGTCTTTCATCCTGTGAGCAGCTGTGTTACTTCAGCCAAGAAAATCGTTTACTTTGACTCCTGTGTTGCAATAGGTGCATAGCCTCAACAGGGCAAATCCAGGGTTCATCTGCTGCCAGCCATGTGGTGCTGGTTGTGCTGCAGGGCTGGCAGAGGCTTGTGGGACCCTTCCCTGTTCAGAACTTAATTAGCTGCTGTACCTTCAACACTTCTAGCTACCCCTGACTGGATATCAAGCCTTTAGGTCTCCCTGCCTGCTAGAAAAAGAAAGTATCCTCCTCGGTTCCCTTTAAGCCTAGTAGACTCTAGTACAAAAGCACAACCTAAAATCGAGCAACGATAGAAGCAAGTCTTGTTACTCTGCCTTGTGGAATGCAGCAACATTAGGGAGTGCTCTGGTATAATAATTATAGTACTTTGAGAAAACAAACCAAAACAAATGCCAAAAAAAGAAAAAGACTTGCTAATCTATGAAAAAACAAGTCCACTGGGTGTTTGTAATCACCTAGAATTGTTTCCCTCTGCTATCTGAAGTGCAGAACCTGGAGCCTGTACTGGATACCCCAGTACCCTCCAAGGCAATTTGGTAACACTTGCTGAGACAGTGTCACTATGTGTGATTTTTTTTTTTCCTTAAATCACTTCCAGGCATGGAAGAACAGGGCTCCTAAGAACAAACTGCTTATGCAACAGGTAGGAATATCCCCGTGCACTTACATCTGCAGGTCGGTGAGCAGAGATGTGAAACCAGATACCAAGGCAGTAGCACAAACCCTGCACTCCTAACAAAGCAAGCCCGTCCCAGGCTCTCTGAGGGGAACAAAACAAGGCTCAGTCCATCAACACCTCCTCCGCACTCATGCTCAGGAGAACTCAGCTGCCTGCTCCCACTCTCCCATGACCTGGCCACCCTCCCGGGGCTTTCTCCCATGCCCAACCCCAGGGAGCCCAGTCTGGAGTCCCCCGTGCCCAGGAGGTCTCACCACGCGTTTGGAAGGATCTCCTGCCACATGTCTGCTGGTCCTAGCCTGGCCGCTGCTCCGAGTGAGGACACAATCCCAGTCTCTCCTCTGGAGGCTTTCCCTTCCGCAGTGACGTTTTCTCGGGGACCGGGCAAACCCCATCGTCCCTCAGTGCCACCTATTGCCTGAGCGTGCAGCTGCACGTCGGCTCCACAGAGGCCAAGTCCTGCCTGCCGCAGGGACGGCCCTAAGCACGGCACGGGCTGCGTGCCGAATGCACAGAGAGCAGCCCCTGCCCAGGCTGCGTGCCGAATGCACAGAGAGCAGCCCCTGCCTGCCGCAGGGACAGCCCTGAGCCCCTGCCCGGGCTGCGTGCCGAATGTACAGAGAGCAGCCCCTGCCTGCCGCAGGGACAGCCCTAAGCACGGCACGGGCTGCCTGCCGAATGCACAGAGAGCAGCCCCTGCCTGCCGCAGGGACAGCCCTGAGCCCCGGCACGGGCTGTGTGCCGAATGTACAGAGAGCAGCCCCTGCCTGCCGCAGGGACAGCCCTAAGCACGGCACGGGCTGCCTGCCGAATGCACAGAGAGCAGCCCCGCAGAGGCCGGCCTCAGCTCCTCGGCTCAGGCTGTGGCAGCACCGCGTCCTTACAGCAGGAGCCAGCTGGGTCATACAGCCCACACGGAGCCCTGCAGCGGGAACTTCAGCCAGCAGCCTGAGGGAAGGGATTCTCCGCTCTCCTCAGCGCTCCTGAGGCCACGTCGGGGTTGTCACAGCCACTTCGGGCCTTGCTGGTAGAAGACAGGCTGGAGAGGGCCCAGCCTTGGAGGTGCAGAGCCACCAAGCTGCTCTGAGGCTGGGCCAAGTGGTGTACAAGGAAGGCAAATAAGCATCTTCATCCTAGAGAGGAAAGAGTAAAGGGTGGGATCTTAGTGCTGTCTGCAGTTAACCAGTGAAAAGTTGAGGGAAAATGGACCCAGAGTCATCCTGCAGGAGCAGCAGGTGAAGGACAAATGCAAGGACACAAATTGTAACAAGAGAAGTTAAGGTTGGGTATGAGGAGAAATTACTCCTCCGTCGAGGTATTCAGATGTTGGGACAGGGCTCCAGAAAGGATGTGGGATTTTCATCCTTGGAGGCATTCCAAATTTGACAGGAACAAGGCACTGAGCAATCTGACATACCTGAACCTGTTCTGAGCAGGTGTTGGGATGAGCTCACCTCCAGGTGTCCCTTGCAACCTGTATATCACTTGGCTGTATTCCAGGCACACTCATGACTTGCAGCAACCAAAACATAAAGGAAAAGTTCAGTTTTTAGTTTTCTACAGAAGCCAATGCTATGTTTTATTTCAGGTACCCAGATTTCATTTTCCTCGTTGTTGGTAAAAAGGTGCTGGGTAAAGGCTTCTCCTTCATAGGAATTTGACAGCTTGGGTAATTGGGAGTTCAAAGCCTGAGAAGTATTGGGAGGGGGAAAAGTGAGCAGAAGAGCAGTATGAAAAGAAGAATACACACATGAAAAAGGAAGGTGTGCATAGCCACTCTCCAAGCCATTTCATTCAAACAGCACATAGGATTTTTTTAGCATGTGGTTGATTTATCATTATTGATTTTCTAATCATTAGGTGCCCTTGGACACTCACACTCAGCCCTGCCCTTTTGTTAAGGAATTAGCATATCAAACTGCAGAGCTGAAGGTGATAACGCCACACCCTGCAACAGAATTAGTTAAGTTACAAGCACAGAGACTTTAAAAAAAATTACTGGGGAAATGAAATAAAGCTTTCTGAAGAGAAAGCACATGGTAAAAGACTCTAGTCTTTTAACCATACTGTTTCATACTGTTGCATGAAAAGTTTAAACTTGTTAGAGGGGGGAGAAGTGATCCCTCTCCCTGCTCCAACATGTGATAAAAGTACTGGGAGTGTGTGGAAAGTGTTAGGCTTCCTAATAGTGACCAAAAAGGAGCTGATATCCTGCTGGCCTTCTCCCAAATTATTGTTATTCATTCTGAAATTTAAAGATCAGGCCTGAGACAAAAAAATCTTGGAACCACCCCCAGCTTACAAGTTTAAAAATAGTTGTGTAAATTATCTAATATGAGGTAATATTAAACTTCACAGAAGGAAACTGTCACCTCCAAGAACACACTGGAAGTCTCGGGTGATCTGCTTGACTCCTTGCGTGCTGAAAGATTTCTGCATGAACTCCTCCTCCAGAGCTTGATTGTCCTACAGGTTTTGGACTCAAGAGGTACAGGGGGAATGAACTTCACAAAGGGATAATAACCAAATTTTTGAATAGCAGCTGCCCCTTATAGGAGTTTCAGCATGCTTTCCTCTTCTTTCCTTTCTTCTCTATGTACTGGACTAGAGCAGGAGAGGAAAGGTCCCAGTGTGGTGGTTCTGGTCTCTTGTCTTGAGCTACGGGGTGGTTGTCAGGGAGTGGATAGGCTGAGTGTCTCAAAGCAATGCCTATGTGTGTGTGGTTGAGGATGGGTCAAGCCTTGCTTCTGGTGAGACAGTGCCCAGCCCCCAGACCCCCAGCCTGCCTGAGCTGTCAATCAATCAATCAATCAATCAGTCAATCACTAGAGGCTGTGGTAACCCAGCTCCTGATTCTTTCCAGCTGTAGATGGGGAAGGATTAACAGAAAGATTTAGGTTGAAGAGACACTGAAGGGTTCAGTTAAGTTGAAACAGCTTATGGTCTGCAATCATGACCCTGAAAATTATATGCTGAGGAGATTGGAATGAATGAGTGTATTTTATCTTTGACTCCCACCCCTGAGGCAATCCAGATCATTTTAGTCAGTAGAATTGAACTGTGTGTCATTTCCCATGTCAATCCAGATCATTTTGGTTAGTAGAATTGAACTGTATGTCATTTCCCATGATGTCCACTGACCTTTTCTCTCTCCCTGAGTACAGATTCTGGGAATATCCCTGAAACCTGCTTGGTGGGAGTGATAAGGGTGGTGATCTGGGACATGTGTATTTGTTTGGGTCATAGGGATACCTGGATGTGTAAGATTGTGGAGTCCAAAAGGCAAGGTGGCCTACATTGAATTTGCCAAGCTTTTTTTGGAACTCAGCTTTTGGAACAAGTCCAACAGGTATCACAAATAGTTGTGTAAATTATCTAATGTTAGAGAATGCTTAACCTCAAAGTAGGAAAGTGATGCCTCCAGGAGCACAGGGAATCACGGATGATCTGCTGGACTCTAGGTGCTGATAGACTGCTGCATGAACTTGCTCCCTGGAGCCTGATTATTCTGTGATTTCTGGACTCATGGGATGGTGGGGGAAATGAACTGCACAAAAACATGTTAATTAGGTTTTATTGGTATAGCAACTGCCCTTTATATGAGTTCCAATATGCTTTCCTCTTCTTTCCTTTCTACTCTGCTTGCTAGATGGGATCAGGAGAGAAAGGTACCTTGATGAGACAAAAAGAGGAAAGGTCCTAGTGCAGTGGTCCTGGTCGATGTCTTGAGATGCAGGATCGTTGTCAGAGACTGGATAAGTTTAGTGTCTTGAGCCATTTTTGGGGTCCTTGGAAGGCCTGCTAATGTGCTGCTAGGTGAGGCGGTGCCCTGCCCTGCCCCCAGACCCCCCCCAGCCCTGGCAGAGCTGTGAATCAATCAACCAATCAATCAATCAATCAATCAATCACATGGGGGGGTGGTGGTGCTAACCCAGCCCCTGGCTGGCCAAGTGACTGGAAATCTCTCCTTAGGGGAAAGGCCCATGGAGGCTTAATAGATGGAGCACAAGGCCAGCACATGGTCTTGACCCTGTCAGCTTCCTGGAGTTCCTATCTCACCCATAACAGAATCCTAGGAGGTGGTAGCTCTATATGTGTTTTTCTAAACCTCTTCTTTCTGTCTTTCTCTGTCTCTCTTTCTCATCCTAATTCTCTTTTCATGGAACTTTGTGGGTAACATAAGATCACATAGGTTTAAATGTTTCTTTGTGAAATGGGCTAAGTAAATGCCAAGTACTAAATTAATGCTAAGTAATGTTATGATAAGTGGGTTTATGTTGACTATGGTGTCATATTTAATCCTTTTGCCAAAGTCCCTTTTTTTTCTGTTTTTGCCAGTAAGTTTTTGTGTGATTTTTCACCTCTTGAGAGTATCTGCCTGGGATTTCTCTTTGTGCCAACTAGTGCCAACTAGTGTAAAACCTTCAATTTAATTCCTGGATTTAAGTATTTTGGGGTGTAACAGAGGTGAAGTAGGAGCCTTTATAGTTGCTGTCACATGCAACCATGGTTGACTCAGTGATACAACACAGATACTCTGACAGACAGTAGCAATTGGTCAGCTTGGCTATTGCTTTGCAATAGCTACTTACACTCAGCCAGTAGTGGTATTTATTTAGAATTCCTATGAATTATTACATAATTTTTAAAAACAGTCATAAAACCATACTTGGAATGTTGTTTCTGACACATAGACTGCTTTCCAAAAAAATTAGCCTGCATCCAGATTCAGTGGGAAGCCACTGCATTCTTGATCCAAGAAACAAAACCAGGAATTCAGACAAAACCAGGCTTTGATGACTGGGGACAGTCCGGTCCCCAAGAGGTGACTCCATATGGAACAAATCTCTCCTTCTCTTGCCAGACCAGAGGTTCTCCAACCAGATTCAGTCTAGGGAGGAAAAGAGAGTATAAAGTAACTCCTCTAGTAATGGGGACACTAGGCATGCAAACAGCAAAATACTGACAGGAATAATATTGTAGCTCCAAAGGCTTTAAAATGTGACTGACAGTAGAGAGAGAAGGTGTTTTATTATACCTGCTGGAGTAAAATAATTAGGGGGGAAAAATCCCTTGTCTCTAAGCATCCAGGTCATGCTCTTGGTCTGAAGATCTACCAGTCATGGATGTGAGTACATCCCCAGATGACTGTGAGGTCAATTACACACTAATTTTCCTAATTTCCCACATCCTCGATCTACTTGATCTGGACAAAAATAATGTAACTGTTTTAATGCTGTTCCTTAAAGTGCAGGCATAGCAGGATATGAATACCTATGTCTGATGATTTTTGACTCTATCAGTGAAGGCAGTGCCCACAGTCTCTAAGTCTAGGCAGTATATTACAGGCTTTGCTTCAGGTGGGTGGGATTTTCACAACACTGGGCTAATATGAGTCAGATATTACCTTATAGAATTTTCCTGCTATTCTGGTTGACTGTGTGAGTTAAGAAAAAAATGCTGTGTTCAGTTCTTAGGCTTCATGCAGAAACGTTGAGCTTCTGAAACTATTTCTGAGCCTTGAAAGTCCAAATTATATGCATTTACGTGCTTAGAATCAAAGTTAGATTATTCTTACCCCACAGTTATCTATGCTTCCCAAAGTAAATTCACCACAAAATTAATGATTTTTAACACTTCCATTCATAAATTCAGGGTGATTTTATACCCATATCAAGGAGCTTCGGACTAAACATTTTCTGTAACATATTGAAAATATCTGAAAAGGCTTCAAGGTTTTTGCTAAATTAGTATCAGTAAGCACTTTCATGAGAGAAGCACATTTCAGCAGCCCATTAGACTGAAAGAGCAACTTTTGCTTCCAAGGACATTGGTACAGGTACTTTTTTTCTGCTGCATGTAAGAAGAGCACACAACTCAATTCAGGAATGTGTCTTTTGTTCAGTCCTGCCACCTTCCTTTGCAAAATAGGTAACTTATGCAAAGCTCCACTATACTCTTTAAGAAATCTCATACCACTTTGACCAATGTGGACTATTAATTAAGGAAGTAACAAAACAGGACAGAGTGAAACCTCATTTATATAATTTTGCAAAACAAAGCTGCCTGTGAGCAATACAAGCTAAGGTCACCCTCCTGAAAACATAAAGCACAACACAAGCATAATTCTTATAATAATAACAGTCAGTATTTCAATAGCACACAGATAGAGAAATACTAGAAATGTCTGTTTTCCTCTTGTTCACCGAAATGAAAAAGACATCCTTCAGAATGCACTGTAAAATGACATAGGCTACAGGACATATACTAACTAAAGAGCACTTGCTGCAAAGTGCAGCAGTACAGATCTGAAAGCTGCAGGAGGGATATAGCTGTTACGTTGCAGGCCTAGTCAGTGTCCTGGTTTGGGCTTAGGCAGAGTTAATTTTCTTCTTAGTAGCTGGTACAGTGCCATGTCTTAGGTTTAATATCAGAATAATGATTATAACACACTGATATTTTGGTTGTGGCTAAGTAGTGCTTACTCTAACTCAAGGACTTTTCAGTTTCCCCTTCTCTGCCAGTGAGGAGGTGCACAAGAAGATGGACAGCTAACCTGGCCTGGCCACAGGGATATTCCATCCCACAGTACAACATGCTTATTACAGACACTGGATGGAGCCACTAATTGCTCCTCAGGAACAAGCTGGGCATTGGTCAGCAATTGTATTGTGCATCACTTTTGTTCCTTGGGTTTTATCCCTTTCTCATGTTTTCATTACAATTAATATTATTATTATTGCTGCTATTATTATTATAGTTATTGTGCATCATTTTGTTTCAATTATTAAGCCATTCTTATCTCATGAGTCTTACTGGTTTTTTTAAATTCTCCTCCCCACCAAAAAAGGGATGGGGGAATGACTGAGCAGCTGCATGGTACTTAGCTTCTGGCTGTGGTAAAACCATGACACTCAAGAATCATTTTGATAGGTTGCTATTTCCTTTACCCACAGACTCTACAGGAGGTGATGCTTATAGCCAGCTGTTACCAGATGTGGTGGGGCCAGTGTTTTGTTCCATCATTCCAGGGAAGGCATTCGGTGCAGGCTCTTGTGTATGATCATCACACCTCTTGAGATTGCAGTACTCCCATATCGTGTTGGGGTCAGTGGTGAAACACCATGGGCTGCTGTCACCATCTGGGTTTCTGCAATAGTTGTCCCTCAAATCCCTGCACAAAGAAAGCCAACAGTCGTGCTGCATAAGACTGAAAGTAAGCATAGGAATATCTTGACAAAAAGATGTCCTATGTACATCTACTATGTACAAATAAATAGATTTATTGTTGGTTTTACTTATGGACAGATATCCTATTACCAGCAAACACATCCGTGGTTGTGATGCTAGTGAAGAGCTGTATTTCACATTTTCATTGGAGTCTTGAATATAGTTATGCATAAGCAATCAGTTCAACTACTGGCTTATACTCTGGCTGTAATATTTCAATGTACTGAGCACCTAAATATTCGCCCCATATGGCAATTATTTTAATTTATGAGTAGGTGTATGTAAGCATACACAATTGCCAGAATGTGTGATTTAGTAATAAATATGCAGGAAGATTCATACTCTGGGGGAGAACTTAGGCTTTCCAAAAGTTTTTAAATGTCAAAAGGTTTCTTCTCATATTCAGAAGAATGGCAAACAAATGCTTATGCAATTGATCCCCTCTTACACCCCCAAAACCCAATTTCTACTGACTTCAGTGAGACCACTCCCATGTCTGTGCTTGGCTTGCTGGGGCATGGGGGAGTGGAATTTTAATTTTCAATAATTTGCAGAGTTGCAGTATTTCCCCATCCTGAATCACAGCACAGTCTCAGAATAAAAAAGAACTGAAATGCTTTTTCTCTGAATATGACAGAACACATGAATTCTACATTTTCCCAGCTTGATTTTAATTTTTAAAATGTTTTTGAAAGATGTCATCCCCTCTGAGGATGTTCCAGTTTTTTGATTCCAAAATATAACTGAAAATTTCAAAGTATTTAGCAGCATTAAAAGGGCAAAAAATTAGAAAAGTATTAACCTTCCTGCTTATAATCCACTAAGCACAATGGATTTCCTCGCAATTGCTCTTGTAATTGTAATCCTGTTTCTCTCCTGCTCTTACTGAAAACTGGCACATTAGTGATTTTGATTAGCTTGTCACTGGTCCAGTCATTCCTGGTCCAGTCTGGTTAATCTGAAGAAGATAAATCGAGGGGAAATTTCAGTGTATGCAATTCTGGGTGCCCAATTCCAACTGCAAAGAACACCTAGTGAGCATTTCTAAGCATGATATATCTGACTCTGTGTTTAGTATCATAAATGCTGTGTCCTCCCCAGATGAAATCATTAGAAAGACCACAGCAAATAGTCTCAAATTCAAAAACAAAACACATAATTCAGTAGATGCCTTTCCTCTGGATGCAAGTCTTCCGGTGTTGGTTGCAGAAGATTTAAGAGTAAAGGACACAGCTGTATTTTACTCAGAATTTAGATAACAGGAAAACACAACTCTTACAAATGAGACTAACAGAAGACATTCTTAGAAAAGTTCTCTTTTATCAATATATTCCCCAGCAGTTTTTTAAAGCACAGCTGTGCAAAGATGATACAACCAGCAATAGTTATGGCCAGAGAAAGCGAGAAGAGGTGAGATAAACGTACGCGTCTGGGAATCTGTCCGGGGTTTTTATGTGGCTGTGTGGGAACATGGAGCTCCAGGCCTGGCACTTCTTTCCCGATGCAGTGACAGAAGTTGTGCCACGATAGCTCTGGCCCTTGCCTCGGTAGCACTCCTCTGTTGGGGGAACTTGTACAGGCATGTCTGCGGCAAACAACAGAAACTGGTCTTTGGCATTGTCATTTTAATGTTCTTACTGACAGGCACAAGAAAGCCTCAAGCACACAGGATGACAGAAATGAATGACTCATTTGTGCAGACAGTATCCACTGAAGTCATCACACCTACAACAGAGGGGCATTTCCAAAGATACTGAAGAAACTATCACAGTTTTAACATCTTATGTTAGATGTTTTTCAGTGAAGGGGTCACCAGTTAGTTTTGGCATAAGTGAACATGTCAGAATTAAAGATAAGAAAGTTCTCATGCAAAATCCTATAAGATTAGATACTGGTGATTTTGCCCATGATATTTCTCAAACAGGCATTATGTTAAACTTCAGTCTCTCTATTATCTGTTTGATTGTGCTAAATGAATGTTTCAATGTGATTTTTAATTACCTGAAAGCTCTTGTCCTCTCATTTGTGGCTAATATCCAAAAATAGGAGTTAATTTTATTTAGCAATTTTTCATCTCTTTAAACCTTTTCATTTTTCAATGAACTTGCTATAATTGCCCTACCTTTGGGAAGAAAGGAATATAAAAACATAAATATCTTTCATCCTGTAATTCTTCTGTTGAGTCAGCTCGTGTTATGCATCCTTCACTGTATTTACCTAACCATTGAAAGTTTAATATTTGAAAGATTTTGCAACATGCCAGGCAGACAAACATTAAGAGCGACAAAGTGACTGAAAAAAAAAGATTTAATATGTGTCCAATATGAAACAATGAATCTTTGACTCTTTTAAAGTCCTTATCTCAAGTACAGTCCACTATTCATACCAGCAATTCCTTGTTCTGTCCTGTCACAGGGAGGAATTGAGCAATATTCCCATCTAATGCTGCTGTTGGTGGTGTAGCACCAAGGCTTCTTCTCTCCATCAGGGTTTCTACAGTAGTTTTCCTGTAAGCCCCTTAAAACAGGAAACAGGAACAGGCTTTAAACTACTCATAAAAATCCAGAAGAGTTGTATGCATGGCTATTAACAGCTACTGCATGCAAAATTCAACTTAGTGGTGTATTTATTCTTTTTAGAGATTGATTAACCCATGCATCACTCCTTTGGGACTAATCAATGATCTTCCACTTCCATTCAGTCTAAATGCTGAAGATATAGGAAGAACTTTTCCAATGCTTACACTTTCTGCCCTTGTTGTTGAGGTCAAGATGCAGCAGTAAGAGTTGACTTCAAAACAGAAGGCACTGATATCCCTGAGATTACAGTAAGAACCAGGCAAGGCTGGATGTGACAGACTGGAAGTGTGTACATAGGAGCACTGGTACACGCTGCTCTCTGCTCTGTGAGAGTGGGCAGGGTTTCACCTCCCTAGGAAAACTCACAGGATCAAACTACAGAGCTATAAGCCAGATCAGTCCCAGCTATTCCTGCACATTGGTAATGCTCTGCAAACCCAGTTCCTCTGACCTTGGAGCACAAGGATGTATTGGAGTATGCTGTCCTTGGAGCATCACTCTTCAGAAGAGTAATGCATTGAAAATGTGCCAAAACACAGCCAAGGGATTTTTAACATAAAAGTAGTGAACTACTTATATCTCTGCTGTGGGATGTGGAGGAGGCAAGTGAGAAGAATACATGAGAATAAACAGGGAAGCAGAAAAAAAGTGAAGAGCAAGACCTGAACAGAAGTAATGAGCACTGGCAAACAGCGAGAATTACAACTTAAGAATATAAATGAGGAAAACCTGTCCTCCTCTTGCCTCTGCATCTGGATTGATAGGGGCTAACTGTTCTTTGGTGTTTGTTAGTATGCTGAGGCTCAGCGTACTTGCAGGGATATCTGTCAGGAATCCAGCCGTGTTTGTGGGGAAGCTGTGTGTCCCAGTGCTGGCAGGCATTTCCCGACTCGGTGATGGCTATCCTTCCTCGATAGTCTTCGCCTTTCCCTGAAAGACACTGCGAGTCTGGGCCAGAGACTGCTGGGGGTGTAGCTGTAACAGGAAAAGAAAAAAAAAGAAAAGGAGAGAGAAGGGGAGGGCAGGAGAGGGCAGAAGAGGGGAGAAAAATTGTGATAAGTAGTGCTTTCAAAAATATATAAGCCCCTTTGTTTCTGTAATGTTGAAGCTGCATTTTTTTTTTCTTTCAGCAGAGGTTACACTGGTTAAAAGCCATGTCAAAATCAAAGAGGACATTTTTATGTGCCTCCAGACTTCCAGATGAATGTCCTGTGTCTGCCCTTTTACAGCAGCCAGTAAATAACTTTGCTGGGTTGAGCCAGACTCTGTGCCTACTATCCCCTGAGAGCAGAACAGGAAAGGCAATAAGTAATCTTGCACAGTCTTGTAAACCCAAGTGAGATGGAGTACAGTAATATAATACACACAGGTAGCGTGGAAGGGCAGAAAGGACCAAGAAGAAATTGTGAGAGAAAGCAGAGCAGCCTTTGGAGCTGAGCCTCTGGAGTCAGTGAATTGGGGAAGAGGGACAGAAGGAAGAGTGAAAAAAGAAGAAAGTGAAATGGTCTGCCATGTGGGGAACAGCAAAGAAAATAAGAGTAATGATCAGAGGCATGGAACCTGCAGAGGGCCAAATGAAAAGTGAATTTACAGCACATACTTAAATATACAGAATTTCCCAAGGACATGAGTATGACCTTAAAAGGCTGGTAAAAAAAAAAACTTAAGTTTTAAGCACAGGATGGAAATGCTATGGTAACTGTCACAATTTATCACACAAAAGTCTATAAATAGTTATTTTGCCATCTGTAATTAAGCATGCTGAAGAGAACTACATCTAGCAAACACACACCACTGCTTAGAGCACTGGCAAATGCAAATACATAAGAAACCAATCTCTAGAGAGGAAAAGCACACTTAAATTTTTTTTCCCTCGAAGTGCAATCCACTTCTACAATTGGGAATGTTACTTCTTAATTCAGAGCCTTGGAAATATCCGGATTTAGTGTGCTCAGTTTAATGGGTTAAGCTAGCTGGCTGATAAGTCAAGTTTTTCTCCTGAGGCCTGAGCTTTTTTCTCAGGATTCATCCCTTGTTAAGAAAAAGGCAGTGCTGGCTGTGCAGATCAGACCCAGGTGAAATATCACAGTATGGTCACAAGGTGATTTAGATTACTTCCTTGAGATAAGCAGCAAACTACCACCTGATTTAACCTGAATGTCTTGCCTCTTAATAAGTTGAAAAGTAAAGTGGTTAAAGGCAAATTATGGTTTACCATAACATCTTTGTATTGCACTTTGTGACACCTTCATCCTCACTGACCATACATGATTTTGCATAATAGAAGTTTAATGAGTGATTCTGCTTATTAATGTGCACTTTCCCTGCTTCACAGAGATACCTCTGGGTTACTCAGAACTGTGGTTTCCTGTCTTTCCCCTCCCTGCATAATTTTAATGAGCTACCCTCTGGAGTGATCTCAGGAAATCAGACTCACTGCAACGAGGAATGTTGCAATATTCCCAGCGTTTATTCGGGTTGGTAGTGAAACACCAGGGCCGAAGTTCACCATCAGGATTGCGGCAATAATTCATCTTCAGATCCTTCCCTGGATAACTGCACATTGAAAATGGAAGAGAAACTTGTGAGTCAGCAAGGGCCGCATGTGTGTAGCAATGAGGCTGGCTGCAGGCAGGGCTCTGTGGGAATGACTTCAGTGCTGAGTGTCACTCACTGTTTCAGGATAAATCCGTGCATATGAGGCTCTTGGACATCCCAGCGCTGGCACTCAAGTCCAGACTCTGTTCTCGAAACTTCTCCGTGGTAATCCTCACCATTACACTGCATGCACTCCCCTGTAGGTCCTACCCAGGAGGAAAACAAAGCAAGGAAGGCACCAGCCTATCCATGGAAGAGTATGCTGAAAGGACAAGCGAGGTTTGCTCCAGCTAACAATGAGAGGGATTCAGAAAACCATGCATTGCAGCCTGCCCAAATTAATAATGCTTCAGGAATACATTTCATTTGCAGGGAGGAATTTGTCATGTATCTGTATGTGCTGTTAGCAATGGGAGTTCAGTGTGTTACACAGCACTTGGGTCAGTCTTTACTCTTGTTACAATTAAATAAATTACTGGTGTAAAAGCAATATAGTCCTTATCCAGATCATTGCAGTTCTCTGCCAGTAGAGTAAAAAGTAATAAAACAGATGAAGATAAAGCAAACTATATCAGCAAATGATTAAAAAATTTTAGTTCTTCCATATTTACAAAATAACTTTGATAACTCAAGCCAGTTTAAGAAAACAACCTCTCTGTTGAGAACTTCTTAAGTTTGATTTAAATTCTAATTTGAAAAAATCTGTAAAAAATAAAGAGCAAAAGAGTAGCAGGAATAATATTACCTACTTGAAAATCTCTTCTCTGAAATGTTAATATACCTTCTTCAGTGTGCATGACCTGATCCTCACACTCTGGGATGGCACAGTAATCAAATCTCTTGGCAGGATCTGTTGTGTAACACCAGGGTCCATTTTCATCTGCATCAGGGTTTCTGCAGTAATTTTCTTCCAACCCTGCATTGGGGTGTTTTTCAGGTGTATGTCTGTAATAGTATTAAAATTCTATTTTAATGCCAGTACTTTGGTGGCACAGAAGGGAAATGTCCAACTTGCTCAGCTAGCAGTGAATTTTATTCATTCACAGTAAAAGTGAGAGAAACAGATTTCCCATTGTAAGCCATAAATGAAAACTGAAAAATCATCCCTCACTACAATTATTAGTAGCTTTCTCCCAATTGCCAGTAAGAAGTGAGCTTACAGCCTGTAAGGACAATGACAGTCTCAAAGGATAATTGTTGTCTTTAATGTGTGCATCCACTTGATGTAACCAGCTCACTACAACCTGGGGCTCTGTCATGTGTTTTTCTTAAAGGAGCTCCTTAAAAAGTTGTGTGTTTCTGGAGACTATTCACCAAACACAACTACGTCTCACAGAGATCTGAAGCAAGTAATGCTAGGCTTCTTCCTACAGTAATCTTCCCAGAGAAGACTAAATTACTCTTAAATTATCTGAACAAGTGCATTTGAGTGTATTTAATTAAAATAACAACAAAATAATTTTTTAAATAAAACTTCAACATAGATCAGAGGAAACAGGACCTCCGCTTCCCCACTTCAGTGAGCCCCATGGCAGCCAGCCCTGAGAAGACTCTACCTAGCTATATCCATTTGGCTCTTGGATACTTTTCTCAATTTTGGGTTAGTTTTTGTTTGGTTGGTTTTTTTGTGGTTTTTTTTTTTTTTTTTGACTATCTGTATAGCAGGTGGGGGGGGCTAGAGTTGGATAGGTATCACTTTATACAGAGGAGAGCAATTATGACCCCACTGTTACCAATAACAAAAATCTTCATCATGTTGAGAGAAGGAGCATTTAATCTGCTTAAGACAACTCACATTTAGATACAACTTCTCTAGCTGACAATGTGTCCATTCTTATCCAGATCATCAAAGTTCTCTGCTAGTAGAGTCAAAAGTAACAAGACAGATGAAGATAAAGCTGTTTTTAAAAGTCACCTGACAACAGGATATGATAACTTGCACTCTAAATCTGTATATATATATAAATGAAGATGAGGAAACTTGGAAAAGGTTCAAAACAACAAAAAGAAATGTAAATGGGGACATACTTAGGTTTGTGGGGTGTTGTTTCTGCCCACTTCTGGCACAGAATACCACTCTGAGTCATGGCTTCTGTTCCTCTGTAGTCTGTCCCAATCCCTCTTTTACACTGCTTAAGGTAAACTGAAATGGAATCAAATTTGTTAATTCAGTGGTGTTACAACATTCATTTCCTGGTACTGAAAATCTGCAGATATAACTGAAGCTCATCTGTGCATGATGAACCATGTTTTACTCATGCTTTGAACCTCTTGTGCCTGCAACATTCCATAATGTATTTTAAAAGAAATTAGTTACAGCTACCAGGCATCTAAAGAGAAAATTTTCTGAAGCATTGTTACAAAGCTATAAAATCAAGTCAAGAGAACAGCTATATCAAGTTTTTGATATGCAATAAAATGCATGCTTATACTATCATAATACTGGGATCAATGGGAATGTCTTTCAGCAACATCTGGAGATTCTTGGAAAGGCACTGTTCATAAGCACATTTACAGTGTGGGTGTCAGCCAGCTAGCCCTTTAAGCCAGAAAATACTTAATTACCAGAATACACTTGTCACCAAAGTGTAAGTGGTGCCCAAACCTTTGATTCATCTTAACCTCAGACTCTCCCAGCTATTTTTCTAGTGGGATTCCAAGACAGAGAATGCAAATCATGTTGAGGGTTGCTTTAATTGGCAACAGGCACTGAAAAATCTCCAGTTATTGAGGGCAGTGATCTTGATTTCCCCTTCCTTTCCCCCTTTCTTGTTTGCACAGGAAGAATCTCCCCAAACCTCGAAATATAAAATGGAAATGTTAGAGCAAGGACAGGAGACCAATCTGCTAGGAAAAAAAAATGGGTTCCTCCTAAATTATTTTAGCCTGTATAAATAAGAAAGCTGGACACATCTGACACCCGGGGAGAGGAGGTGAAGACTGTATAACTGTGTCTGGGAGGAAGACAACAAGTAACTTCCCAGTTCAAAAGGCACATGGAGACCACCATGCATCTGGGCCTTGGTATTTGATCCTTCCTGAACAGCATTTTTAGTAATGTGGCTTCTTCCTGTTTGGCCCCCAATTTCTCAATTAGTTTTCTGCCCTACACAGGAATTTGCTCCAGCACTGCAGCAGAGAACAGAAGGATGTTATTAGGATAGGTTTGATGAGTAAATCTGTAACACCTTACTGTACACATACTTCTCTTCTCATAAAGAACTGTGTCCATGCTGGGGAATGCCACTGTCGTTTTAGCATTTTCAGCCAGTGTTAAACACTGTAGCTTTTTCCTGGTGAATAGGAAAGCCCTGTTGAAATTGAGAAGGAAGCAATATTGACATAGGAAGCAATATTTTACATTCAATTCAAATTATTCAACCCATAATTGTTTTTCTATAAGTTATTAATTTGCTAGCACTGTCTTATATTCATTCTTATCTTTCAGACACTGCACTCAGTATTTTAGACACTGCCTTAGAGGTTAGCATTATCTATTACTCTCAAGTGGCTCACTTATTCGGGATATATGACTACCTGAATAAATCATTGTGTAGGGAACTAGAAACTGCATTGCCAAAACATTATCAACAGCATGCTGCTGCTCAGGTTGGTGTCTGTCCCTACAATGAATTAGAAACCTTGCACTCCTGTGAAACAAAGCAGCATCCACCTAAAGAGGCTCAAGCAGTTCTCCATGTAATGCTGGGTAAGAATGGGAACTTGAACATTTACAATAAAATGAGCAGTATGCTGTAAATCCACTCTTTACTTGATTTTGTGGTAACTCATGGGTGGAGATGGCACAGGCTAAAGGCACATGGGAGACACTGCTGTAGGCAGAGCTGCAGCAGAATGGGGATGTTGGTTCTGAGCAAAGGTAGGAACATACCATTGATATGTGGACACCCACAATGGCACGGTTTTAAGATTCAACAGAAATTACCTGCAGGTAAAATTTCTTTCAGCTTCACATTTCTCTGCACATTCTCTTTCATTATTTGTCTTGTAAAACTGTTTGTTTCGAATAATTATCCAAACACCATCTGTTCTTAAATAGTCATCCAGTATATCTCCTTTCACTAGAGGGGAAGGAAAGGAATCAGACATTACAAATGAGAATTCTGCAGTTGAGAAGATCTCTGGATTTCAGTCCCATTTTCCATGTAGCTTGGAGAGGTGAAGACGCAATTTATTTTGCATAATTCTGGGTTAAGAGATGATAAACTCTGTGGTTATTTCTGTCTCCTGACAGAATCACAACTGAATAACTGCAACATGTCATGGGAAAAAAAGAGGCAGAAGAAAAATATAGAGGCAGTTCTGATTAGAGTTATGCATAAGTTTGAAGCTAAAAGCAAAAAATGTGAAACAAGAGTGGGGGGCAACAGAGAGAGAGACTAAGTGGTGTCAGGTCAGCCAGAGAAAGAGGAAGGGAAGTGATCACCCATATCAAGGTTTTGGAGAAGCATGAGTTAGGTGGATGGGAGATGATGACCTGTCATGTGGATTGTGCAATCCCTGCAGCTTCATTGGTCACTGCCTAGTTGTCTGTCCCAAGATGTCCTGCCCTAGAGCAAGAAACCTCAATCACAAAGTTAGTATATAGCCTTTTACAATGCCCACCATTGTTTTATTGTAATGGGTTGAGCAGAGTTAGTAATGGAATTGTCAGGCTACATCTCTGTTGCAACAAATTAACCCAAGATTTTAAATTAGTAAATCAGTTAGCATTATTAGATCTGAAAGCTACATATGCCTAAGATTTATATTATGTACCTGCTAGTACATCTAACACAACTCTAGAATACTGTTGCTCACAATGGAGTTTACCATCAAATTGATTTTTTTCTTGTCATGTCTATAAAGATTCTATGTTTCTGTTCTTAATTCCTACAAGAGTTTATTTCCATCTCCAGCATCAGGTTACAATGTTGCACAAGTGATACAGTTTAATAATTTCATTTTTTCCATCTAGATTATTATTGTCAGATGCAGGAAGTTCATAATTTTGTACAGCATGCTCACAGGAAATGTTGTGAATCTTTCATTCATGCACTCATATTAGGGCTGAATTCACTGCAACATCACTCCAATGATAATTCCCATGACATATGGGCCGTTCATCACCTATGACACAGATTCACTCAAAAGATATTTGGGCCATTAATGAAAGTAAGATTACTAATTGCCTGAGGGCAATTTCTGTCTCTCTTTGCAGAGTTGGCTCAATGCTATAAAACCCACATGTCTTAAGAAATCCCTGGCACTGAGGCTTCCCATATCTAGTCCTACTGGTACAGCAGGACTATGCAGAGCACCAATAACCTGGCCTACTAATTCCTCCTGATGGACTCAGTAAAAAAGTGCTTCCTTTCCTGAATTTTTTCCTAAGTTAACTGAGACCACTGTTCCAGAGGACTAGAAAAAGAAAATGCTCCTTTCCAAACTTTATTTACTCATCTTAAAACTCTGTGTTTCTTCAAAGAGCTCTACTTTGGATACTATTCCTTTTCAGTGACAGTAAGAAAAAAAAAATTGCAGTTGTATTAAGAATGAATACATGGGAATTTGGACGATGTGCATTAGCTAACAGCAACACAGATGGGCAGAAACTTAGATAACAGAAAAGAAAAGGTGATGCTGGTTGCCTGAAAAACACTGCAAAGTGTAAACTTAAGAAAGAATATAAGAGATTTTAAATGCATCAGGGAATATATTAGTCTGACTAAAATCTATATAAACCCAGATATTGCACAGGATAATTGAACAGAACATTCAAATATATGTGAACAAACAAATTTCTTCATTTCCATATGCATCTTTCCAGATTTGACCAGTAAAAATCCAGAAGACCTAAAAATTTGCTTTAAGGCAGTTGTGGATCATCACTTTTGAGCAAGTCAGCTAGAGCTGATAACAATGAACAAATAAAACCCCCTGCTTTCTCAGTTGTCTTTTATAACCCAATACAATCATACAATGATATGTCCCTGGTATTCTGACCTTAAGTGTCTGAACTATTAAAAACTCATAAAAACTGTACTGATATATATTTATCAGTACTTTTAAAAATTATTTTAAGTTTATTTACATATACTTGCCGTGCAAGTATATGTAATTTCAGAGTACAAGACAGTATGGTATTTGATTGAAATCTGATTGGAATATATACTACACATGGAATATTTATTTACAGAATTTGTATATAAGCTTGAAATCCATATATTACCACCAGTGGAACACCTATCTTCTTTTGGAGCTATAAGAAAGAATTCTGGACATATTCCTGGAGAAGGTTACTGGGGAGTAAATTTCTACCTGCTGCCCTCAGGAAAAAAAAGGGAGAACATTGTATTGTAGATGTTTGACAACAAAAAATGTGAAATTGCTGGAATATAAAGGAGCCTTTTAATTTTTCATTTTGTTTTAAATATTCCATTTCAAAGCTTTGAAACTCCTGTCATAAAGGATGAAAATCAGTATCACTGTGCTTAACAATGCTTGTCAGTAAACACAGCTTTACCTTTAGCATTTGATCCAAAGCCAGCTGAAATTAGAGATAACTTCTCACTGACTGCTATGGGTTTTGTACAAGTCTTTGGCAGGCTGCTTCCCAAGGGTGCCTCCATCTCTGGACACGGGAAGTGTTTGCCTGGGGCCATTAGCTGCCCATGCAGACACCATGGCTGCTGCTTTTCTAGTGTTGAACACAGCCTTGGGGCAACCACAGCTCTCCCTTTATTCAACAGCAGCTCTTTCTGACCAGCAAGGCCCAAATCCATCACTGTCCAGGAAATGAGTGACACACAGACTTAGGGACCTACCTTCATCACATGGAGCTTGCTAGTGTCTGGGCCCAGTCTCACCTAGGCAAGCAGAAAGCAAAGGACTCTTACCTGAGCTGAGCAAGAAAAGAAAGAGAAAGGCAGCTTTGCTAATCCCCATTTTGGCCCAGCTGGCGGCTGCAGGAAGTTGTGCTTGCACAAAGTTTTATTGACTTGTACTGGAGTGAGGCAGCATCAAACAAATAAGGCAGGAGGATTAAGTTAATTATTCTCCCATGCTGTGCCCCCCTTGCCATGGTGTGGCTATCAAAACAACCTTGAATTGGATGGATTACCAAATCAGCCTCAATAATTTCTATTGGATACAGGGAAATGTGAAGGCACTTCCTTCTTTTGTGGGACATGTTTGGATTTTTTTCTCACATTGCCTGGCATCACTTTGTTAGGGTAAAGATGAGGATCATAGTGGTGGAAAGTATGGGAACAAGACACAATCCTCACACCCAATTCTATATAGTCCTGAGTATTCAGCTTTAGGTCTCAATAGTGTTTCCAGTCAGAGACTTGGACTGTTTTAGATTGGAACTGCTGCTGATTTATGCTCCTGTGTAAGTCAGTCTCCCAAAACAGACCCTGATAATGCTAACTCTGTATCAGAGTTGTTTTTAACAGCCTCCAAATCCCTTTCTGGAGGAAAGAAAATTACCTCCCTCAGCTTTTTTCCATTTCTGGTTTAGTTTTTGTTGTTCATGACTTGGGAGACATAATTCACTTTGGTATGATGTGCCTTTGACACTCAGGCAAAGCTGCTGATGTCTCAAATCTGCCCAGACCTTAGGGTGTATGCAGAGTGCCCCATGCCTTTCAGCAGCATCTGTCATGTCTGTAAACCCCATGGGGCTCAGCTAAGGCAAGCCAGGCATTCCCAGCCACAGTGCCTTCAGAAATTTTAACTGTTTGCCTGGCCTGTCAGGGTAGCCTTTAGCTGGGATTGGGAGGGCAGATGACAACAACAGATGGGAGGAAAGTGGGAGTCCTGCATATTCCCCTCTGTGCTGGGAGTCACCTGGGGTAAAAAGCAGTGGTAAGAAACGTACATGACTCCAGGGCAATGAAAGATAAAACCAAATGTGGCCCGGGCAGAGGGGGCAACGGGGAAGTGGCCTTTTTGTGGGCTTTTTGCGGGCTTTTTGCCTCAGCTTTGTCACACTGCAGAGGGCTCTGAGTGGATAGCCAATGTGGAACCTGTAGTGAGAATAGGCAAGAGTAACACTAGTAGGAAAATAAGTCTTTGGTCATAAGTGTTTTGTGGTGAGCTGTGTCTGTATGCCAGCACATCCACAGCTCATCTGCATCCCAACCTACAGTCAGTGTTTGAGCATATCCTTCAACCCGTATCATATCTGGCAGAAGGATATTCCTACAGGGATGTTCCTACAAGGCTTCAGAAAATCAGTGGTTGAACAGAAAAAAGAACCCAAAATTTCCACGAAGTCACTCATGGTGGAAGCAATCAGCACTCATTTCTGCTGGGGCAGCCAGCAGGTCTGTGCACTCCAACCAGCAAGGCAGCACATGCATAGATGAATCCTGGGGACACATGGCTGTGGAAGAGACAGGCTGTCCTCACAGAAACCAGGAGCAACTCACAGGGACATTATGGGGACATGAAGGGGAGGAAGCAGGAGGGGAGGACCATTTGGGGGAGATGGGTAGAAGGGCATGCAGGACCTGAAGATTTCCCCGTTTAATACAGCAGAGAAGTGGGGTCACCAAGAGATGCAGTGGGACATGATGAGCAGGGATATGAGCTACGGGGAGCCAAGCCTCTCCTTTTCCATCATTGACAGCACTACCTGCTCAGATAGCAAATGCATAGACTATAGATGCAGAAGTCTGAAACCACTCTAGATCTGCTAGCAAATAGCATGGAAACGTCTTTTCTCTTGGATTTCATTTAGATCTTAGAACAATCAAAAGCAGAGAGATTTTTACGCCCATGTTCTAATAGCAACAAATAAAATCACATATTTGCTGAAGAAAGCCTATGCTGTAATCCCACTTTACGTTGTGTGAGATTTTCTGGAGAGCTGTGCTGTGCTGACAATGTCCAGAAGGGTGCAGCAGACGATAGTTTTTGGAAAAAGTGAGTGACATTAAATCCCCAGCATGAAAAATTGTCAGACCACACTCGGGATACGTTGTCAGGCAATGTTGATCCACAAGCTAACTCAAATTGCAGCTAAAGCTTATAAGGAAATTTTTTGTATGCAAATATATTTTGCTTTTCTTTCTCAGTTTCCCCTTTTCTTTCCTACGCTAATACAACAGGTTTCAAGTTGATTGGTTTGAACTTAAGTAAATAGGTTCAAAAGCTTTATTTTCTCAGTGCAATGCTCCATGTAGGAAAGACAGCATGAGAGTGTGAAATACAGATTAAAAACAGAATGAGAAAGAGTGAGGAGGAAAAAGCCAGATGTAGTATTATCACTGTAAGGTACTGAAAAACATAAATAAAGGTGAAAAATAGAGTCACCTCTTTGGAGCAGAGAAACCCCCACAATTTTGTGAGAAATTAGCACAGATTTAATCAAAATTAGGAAAATTAGAAGGAGAAGTAATAACTTGATTGAAAAGAAAAATAAATATTGATAAAACAAATAAGTGAGAGTAAGTTCAATAATGTTCTTAAAATTAATTTGGAAAAACACAGATAAAGAGCTGAACAGTAATGAAAACACACCAAAAAAAGAGAAAAACTTGAATGTTCAGTATCAAATTATAAAATAATTCATAAGTCATTAGGCTTTCAGCTTGGAGAAAGAAAGATTTGTACACACTTGCTCATTCTGTATTTTGCTAGAGAATATCATGTAGCTCTGCTGCACTGGCTCAGAGTGTGTATTTTCATTAAGAGTTGAGCAGAGGACTTGTTATTTAATCACAGTGCTACTTCCAGCCACTGATTCACTCAATTCTGTCAGTGGAACCAGAGGCCTTTTAGACAAGCCTTGTGTAAGTTTTAATCACCCTGTACTTGGCACTGGTGAGGTCACACCCCAAGTGCTGTGCCCAGCTCTGGGCCCCTCACTACAAGAAGGACACTGAGGCACTGGAATGTGTCCAGGGAAGAGCAGCAGAGCTGGGGAAGGGTCTGGAGCACAAGTCTTGTGGGGAGCAGCTGAGGCAGCTGAGGATGTTTAGCTGGGAGGAGGCTCAGGAAGACCTGAAATTTTGCCTGGGGAGGTTTTTGGATCTTCATGACAAGAAACTTCAGAAGCAGATTTGATAAGCATCTGACATCCAGATGTTTATCAAATCTGTTTCAGATGTTTGCAGACATTTTAGATCTGTACATTTTCTTACACCATGATGGTTGAACTCAATAATCCTTTTCATTGCCTTTTTCTTCTCATTCTGTGAATTAGATTTGTGACTCCCAAACAATTCCTCAACACAGCTATAGAGCAACTCTCCATAAGCCATTACCAATAATGCCTCTTTCTCTGTAGAATGGCTTTTGCACCTTCAATCTTCCTTCTCCAGTGATACACTCTCAGCTTACAGACATGAAGAGAAGAAATGCATTTCCAGAACTCCAGACTTAGGAGTTGGGCTTAATGACCCTTGTGGGTCCCTTCCAACTTGGAATATTCTGTGATTCTTGAAACACTCCTGTTCCCACAGCACTGTGCCCATTACCTGGCTTGGTTGTATCTACATGCCCTGCTCAGCTGGCAGGCTGCAGGTCTGTGCTGTGGGTCAGCCTCCTAGAGCACTTTGGTTCCCTTTGGGAAAAGTACAGTGCACTGAATCCAGGAAGACTGACTGATCAGAATAACTCCCTTCAAGAAAGAAAAATCTTTTCCAAATCACTCTGGGAACACACTTAAATCTCCTTTCTCAAGACATCTCCAGTATGAGCCTAGAAGCAACATCATTTCATTCAAGTGACAGCTTCCTCTGCCCCAGGGGCACACCAGGCACAGTTGGTTTGCCCCTGCTTTTCACAACATAATTGCAACTTCTGGAGTTGCCTCACCTTGACAGCTCTGTTGTTTTCAGCTGGGGTGCCCCCCAGCTATGATGAGAAATGCAAGTCAGTCTTGTTTAGGCCTGATCCCTGGCCTCTGCCAGTTCTGCAGCTGGTGAGGGAGACATTGTGTGCTGCTGGCATCCACCAAACTGAGCTCTGGCTCCCACCCAGCAGCTGCTTTCCTGCCTCAGGCTCTCATACACCCAGCTTCTCAGCACCAGCACCACAGGCATTACCAGCATACTCCCAGCACCGCTGAAAGCTCTTCACTTGGAATAGCTGAATAATGAATTATCAGAAAATAAAATGCTTTAGGAAAACATCTTGACTAAAACGACCTTGCTAGATAAGAGACTGATATTCACTTTAGTTTATATGACCTTAACATAGAGGTATATGAATGAGACCCACCCAAAGGACTGAGTATTCTCATGGGGTGTACTCAGAGGAATGATGCCCTTGTCCTCACCCATAAACAGCTGGTTGTCCAGGCCTAACTCCTTCCAAAACTGAACATCTCTATAGCTTTTTACCTTTGAGCAAGGTTTGAAGTGCAGGCCAAGAGCTCATTTCCTCCTGCAATTGTTTGTTCCTGTATTTTCTCCCCCTGCATGTGGATATCAACAACTGAACCTTTAATTTGAAACGTAGTGCATACACCCACGTTTGTGCCCTTTGCTATACCAATTGAAGTAGAAATGAGCCCCCAGAAGCCACCTAATCAGCCTGCCTTTCCTTAAACAGAGTCACCTCCTTCCTGACTGCTGCTTGAACACCCCCAGGTTAAAAACTTCTCCGGACACCCTTCTCAGGAAAGCAGCTAACAACTATCCTTACTGTTAAAGGCTTTCCTGTGTATAACCTAAAGGGTTTTGCCTTAGTATAGTTCTTTCATATCTTACAGTATGTGGGAAATTAGCAAGGCATCAAATAGCAGAACTGCAAAAAGATAACCCAGAGTATGACAAGCCTCATAGTTTCTACTAGTTCCTCTGCATGGATGGGTTAGGTTTACATAATATAGCAAATATCATGGCTGGGTTTTTTTGAAATGCATTCAGACAACTGGAAGCAATACTAACTTTAAAGTATATTCAGAATACCTCAAGTAAAACACAGATAAATAATATATAAATAAATATGAATATTATATTTATACATAGATAAATAAAAATATAATTATTATTATTTATATATTTATAAAGAAAATAAATATGAATAATGTATATGAATATTTAATGTTCATATGCATTATTCATATTTATTCCATATTAATGATAAATATCAGCATTGCTAAAGCAAGTAGGTGTATGATGGTGGTGCCTCAAAAAGCTGTTTGATAACAAGTACCTGAGCTGACATTATTGTGATGAGTGCCCAGAGTGTCTCACAACCCTCTACAGCGTCACAGTCTGATGGCCACTCCTGAGACATGTGGCCTGAGACACTTGTGCTCCAGTGGTACCAGCCATGCTGCTCCGTATCTCAGCAAAGCTTTCACACAAGCAATGCAAGAATGATGTTCACTGTGTTTCTCTTGTCTATCCTTCCACAAGTGATCCTCGAGCATCTTCATTGTAGCTGCAGACAAAGCCAGAGACCTGCTGGTGCTCTGACATGTCAGATGATAAATCCCCTCCTGGCAGATGGCAAACCTTGGGCTAAGGGCTCACTTTCAGAAATTCAGTTGATAAAAAAACCTGTCCCAAGATGATTTTACACAAGCAGGTCTCCTGCCCTGCTGTGAGTTCCCAGCCAGGGAGCGTGGCAGCTCCTGCGGGGCGTGGAGGTCTCTGTGCAGCCAGCTGGGACCAGGCTGTGCTGGGAGCTGCCTGAGCCAGACAGCCTCTTCCTGTGCCTTGGCTCCTGCACCCTCCCTGCTGCAGGGATCACTGCCTGGAGACAGCCAATGTGGGAGCAGGGAGTCAAACAGGAAGGCACAAACCCTTTCCTGATGCAAGGACCATGGAGAAAAGGGTTTTGCTCCCTAAGGAGCTCCCCATGGGCCTGTCCCAGCTCTAGACAGGAGCAGCAGCTGGGGGACACCAGGGCAGCCCCAGTGCTGGCATTCGGCACATCCCTGGGGATGGGGATGGCTGAGGCCATGCAGGTGGGCCTGGCTTTGTGGGGCCCATGGCAGGTCAGGGCTGTGGGGAGCTGGGGATCAGCCCTGCTGCAGCACCGTGTGTCAGCCAGGGCTGACACGGTGTCCTGGACCATGGGGGAGCCCTGTGTGCCTGGGCAGGGACAGCCAGGGCTCGTGGTGACAGCTACAGGACAGGGAACTGAGGAAACAAGAGCTTATTTCTCTCTATCTGGCAAGATAGATCACTCAATCATCCCCCCTCCTTTGCACCTCTCCCTAGACTGATCTGCCATTCAGCTCTGCAGGAAAGAGTCCAAGGTCAGAGGCATTTCTGTAGAGAAAAATCTGCAAATGCAGTCTCATTCAGCGGAGAAACTGAAAGTTCAGAACACCTGACTGCCTCTTACCTTTACTCACACAAATGCATCACCAATAAGGACCTTTTTGTCCTGATTTTTTCCATGCTTACGTCTACTGTGACTTTTCCTGAATGGTGCTGGGCAGGGAGCTGGACTGGCACAGGGAAAACTGGTGCAATTGCCTCTTACAGCCCTCGGGAAGAACTTACTCATTGTGTGGAGACATCTCACTGAGCAAAGAGATAAAAAGCTGCTTTGACATCTATTAGTACGTGTTTTATTTGGTTTCAAGTAAATGTCAAAACTATAAGACCGTAAGAACAAAATGAGTTACAATGCTGGACAATATTTTACATGCACATTGTATAGGCTACATAGCTCTACCTTCACCTTGTTTCTTTCATATTTCTCAGGTATTATGTTGTAGTTTATTCTTCTGTCCTAAACTAAGCTTCCCTGTGAGGGAAATCTCATTCCTTCTCATCTGAGAAGAAGGCTTCCCACCCAAACCTCTCCTTTCTCCCTGACAGATGTGGTAGTGATCAGGTGCATGTGCTGTCACAGGTCAGTGACTGAGACTCACCAGCACAAAATAAATACCAAACATGTGCAGTGGCAACATGCATTTAACTTAAATGGACTGCCAGCAGTCAACTGAGTGCAGAGGTAGGAGCTAATGTTGTCTGGCAAAATGAAGACAATATACTGTTTGTCCAATTGTAACTAAGAGTGAAGGGATGTCTGACATCTTCAGCTTCTGCTCCCCAGCAAATCTGAAACTTAGCTTGTGTTGTTGGCAACTAGACTTTCTAGAAAAAAAAAAGTAGTACTCTCTTTCCTGTAAAGGATAAGTATTTAGGAAATCACAAGAGCTGAAACTATTTCACCTTTAAAACCACTCTGGAATACATGCTTTTGGATATAGTTCCTTTTAACAACAGTCTTATTTTCCTTGGAAACAACTTTATTTGACAATAAATTCCTACAGCAGAAGCTACTGCCCTTTATATTAGGACATGCTGGCCAATCTGTGCTGTAATGAACTATTTTTATACTCTTCCCTTTTCTGACGTAAGGTCATGCCACGTTCTTCCCTGATGAGTTGGCGAACAACTTCTTGGCACCACGATCCTCTGTCCTCTGTGCAGCTGTTCCCAGGTTCTCCTCTTGCTTCTCCTCTGCTTCTGGAGTTTCAGATTGTCAGATTATGCAGGTCTGTTTCTTGAGACACTGTGAGCAGAGACTGAAACAACACAGTCCTTAGCTCTGTTGCTTCTTGGCTAGAGACACTAGGAGGAGGTATTTGTGTATAAAAGGGTCTAAACTGGCTGCCTGTTGTGAAAGTGAAGAGAGACCTACCTACCTAAGTGTAGGACAGGTCCAGAAAATGTCCCTTTGGACAGCTACAGAAAATGTTTTCCTTTCCTCTTCCCTGTGATCAAACCTCCATGTGTGAGAACACACCCAGGGACAGAGTGCTCAGTAAATGATAAAGCAAGCAGTGCAACCCCTCAACCATCTGCAAAACTTGCAGATTTAGGGACTTGCAAATGCCGTCTTAAGATTTAGCCCAACATTTGCAAATTCAGTGCACACTTAGGTACCCTGGGAAAGAGGCCTTGATGTTCAGAGACATTGTGCAAATGTGATTTTTATTCTACAGCCGGGCTTCACATTAACAATGCAAAACAGGCCCACTGGATCTGGCAAACTAGAAATGAATTTAGCTGTCCATCTTGGGAATCCTTCCAGAAAGCATATTAGCTTTAATCACCCTTTTCACAGGGAGATAAACTCTTGCTTATGTTTGAAAAAATATCTTTTCTTTCAACAGCCTTACCTACTGCTAGAAGAAGGGAGAAAAGAGGGTTGCTACTAAAGCAGCATCTATACTTTTGTTCACAGTCAAGGGTATTTGGTATTGCTATGATAATATGTCTGGCAAATAGAGCGTGCAGCTGGATCTGAACACTATTTAAAATGCAACAGCTCAGCTGTGTGGCTTGTTCAACAAATTGTTCCTCACACTGAGCAAAAACCAGGCTTTTTCATCCACTTTTATGGTACACACTTTCAGTGGTCAGATTAGCAATTTATCTATGTACATCTTAAGCAAAAAGTCATAGATAAGCTGAAGACCAGATCTCTTTAGAAAGCTTAGATACCCAACATCAGTAAAACCATCCATAAAAGCAGGGCTTTAGGAGCAAAGAATGCACATAGAAGTGCAGCTTTTGCTGGGCAGGGCAAGCCAGCACCTGCATTACTGTGAACTCTTCCATAACTTCATCCACTTTTGGGTATTTTTGTCACTTTAACTGCATGAGAACAATGAAGGTGCAAAAAATCTATCAGTTCAGTTATGCTCTGAAGATGTGGGAATCATTTTGAGGAACGAGAATCATTTGATTTTCAGGGTTCCACCCCTTGCAAATAAAGGTGGAAAAGATTTTGTATTTGCTAGTTCATGCTAGTAATGCTGTGGTCTAAGAACATGGGCAAGACAAGATTCATAGGCGGACTTAATATTTTTCTCTTATATCAACTATTACATTTGAAAAAAATGAGACAAGTTCTGTGCACATAAGTCCTTCCTTGAACCTTAAAGCTCATCCAATTTTTACAGCCATGCCAGCTATAAAAATAGGTTGGGTCAATAAATGAAGTATCAGGAGAATCAAGACATACACAAGGGTGAGACAGAGCAGGTTGGTTCACACACACTGCAAGAGCTTACTATTTGCTTTGAAGAAAGTTTTATGTACAGGCTTAGTCAGAATACTAAAATATAACCAAGCTAACCAATTCAATTTTGTAATAAATATGCAGCGATCAAAACATTTTATTATTAATTTATTTTTATTTATCCTGGAATTGCACATAATCTAGAGGAACTGAAATGCTGTTTTAAGTTTTTTTTTCCATTAAACCTCTAAGAAAAGCAGGACTTGTAACAGATTCTTATATTCTCCCTAATGCAAGGGATCTCATACACAGAACACCAAACTGCTGACTGGATTTAATACAAAAATTTTTAAACAAAAACATCTGGTTGGAAGAGGCTAATCCCAAAAAATTTCTGTTTAAGAACAAAACAGCATTTTGAACAATTTTTTGACTCTTGTACAGTAGCTGGAATAAGGAAATCAGTTTTTTTAAAAAAGGGTTGATTATATTAAAAGCCACCACCAACTTTTGAAAATGATTATTGAAAATACTTGTATATTTCACATTTAAAACCATGATAACTATAAAACCTAATTTAAAAGGAAGGGTGAGATTTACAATGCAGCAAATGAGTTTAAGAATTAATAATCAAACTAGTTACTGATGGAATAGTATCTGTACCCCTACCATGGAGAAAGGTTTTACTAGGAAGGTATAAAATCCTTAATATATTACCTGACATGCCAGAAATTTCTGACTATAGATCAAAACCTATAAATTTATGCAACCTATGCCTTCTAAACCAGTATATAACAGAGAAGTATTTGGGCTATTATAACAGAGTGCACTGTCCCTGAAGACAAAACAGAGTGCAAAAAATTACAGAAACCCATATCAGTAGTCTTTAATCTAATTGTCTACTGAATTGTAAATACTGATAATAAAAACTGCCTGGGTAAGTAAATCATCCTTTATCAAATTCTTCTGGTTTTCAAAGTATTTTTTGTTTATTTGAGTTGTTTGGGCTTTTATCCCTCTCTCCTCTAGCTCCCCATTTTATAGGATTTTCATATGAGAAGTAAAAAGGAATATCTATGCCCTGTTACTCTTTGTTATTTAGAGTAAGTCTTTTAGCAAAAATGGCAGGGAAAATCAACATAGAAACAAGACAAGTTTTTGAAGGATCTAGTTAAAGGTTTTATCAGTTTTATCTGTTATGTACATGTAAGGTTATTAAGCATAGCGTGAGTGAAACCATGGACACTAAGTGCATAGTGATTAAGATGAAAGAACAGTGATATTTTTAGGGGAGTGATATAGATATTTAATTTTGTAATGCCTTAACACTTTGAGTTTGAAAGCTTTATAAGTCAAGTAACAAGAGAACTTTTAGTCTTGCATCTTTTTGAGATGATGAAGTCAAAGCACTTGCAAAATTCATGTTGAATTACTTTTACTCTTCTAATAATAGGAGTGCTGAAAGTACAGTATTATCCAATCAAATAAGATAATGAAAGTCTCCAGGGTATATCCTCTAATGCATATTACATGTGTAAAGTGGAATCTTTAATGATAAAAAACTGCAAGTTTGGTATTCAGTTAGAAAGTTAACTGTTGCACTGGTGTTCCCTTTGATACATAACATCTGCTTATCTCTTGCCAAGATGTTAACACCTGGGGTTTTATTCTCTTTGAAAACTATTCTAGATATTAATACCTGTCCTATGCTTTTCTAGTCTACAATTGTGCATTTATTATAATAAATAACCCCTGAACATATTTTTAGGAAATAGCTATTCAATTGCTCTTTTTCATCTGTACAGAATATGCAGCGTGGGAAATAACCAAAGCATTTGCTCAAAAGCTTTTTCAGCTCTACTGAACTGAAGCAGGAGTACCAAATGAGGACACTGGATAAAAGACAGCAACCTCTTAACTGCTAATATTGTGCAGCTAACCTAGCTTTAGAACTGCAATGAAACAGTGCACTTCTGTCCATACATGTCATTGTAAGCAATGAAAATTTGACCATCAGAATTTACAAATCAGGTGCTGAAGAATTAGAAAAAGAGTCAGGCTGGCTTTTGATATCTCTACAGAGGAATTAACAAAAAATGCCTTTTTAAAAAAGGAAATTAAGGTTACAAACAGCAAAATTCATCTCTCAATGAAAAGTTAAAAAAAAATTATTTTTGACTATTCTGTGTTCTCCAAGGAGAAGATCAAGAGCATGAAAGTCTTGTGCAATGGATATTTGAATCTAGTCCAGAGTAGTAGTTACCTAAACATAGGGTGAAAATTACTCCTGGGGCTATGAATGCAGATGATTCTTTTGGGCATATTAACATTTCTAGACAGCTTGTCAGTCTTCTTCTTAAAGATGATGCTTCTTTATGTCCTCAGAAAGAAAAGCAATGCTCCCTGTGGTGCATTCTGGGAGTGGTATTGTTTGTATACAGGGACAACTGTCATTGGAATGAGGCACTGAAGAATGGACATGCCAGTGCAAAACAAAATAATAAAACAACTGTACTGATATTTGATGGTTCTCTAGTATTACAGTGCATGGCAAAGACTCAAATGCATTACAGCTTCTTCCTTTCCTTTCCTTTCCTTTCCTTTCCTTTCCTTTCCTTTCCTTTCCTTTCCTTTCCTTTCCTTTCCTTTCCTTTCCTTTCCTTTCCTTTCCTTTCCTTTCCTTTCCTTTCCTTTCCTTTCCTTTCCTTTCCTTTCCTTTCCTTTCCTTTCCTTTCCTTTCCTTTCCTTTCCTTTCCTTTCCTTTCCTTTCCTTTCCTTTCCTTTCCTTTCCTTTCCTTTCCTTTCCTTTCCTTTCCTTTCCTTTCCTTTCCTTTCCTTTCCTTTCCTTTCCTTTCCTTTCCTTTCCTTTTGTTGCATTTATGTATCTTAAAAAATAATGGGGCAACTTTTCACAGCCTCACTGTGATATAAATTATTTTCACATAGGGCAGAAGATTTACAGCTGGCATGTGACTTGTTTAAGCAAAGTACTTATTACTATTTTAGACTCCCTAGGGAATTCTCATGGGGCTCCAGCTGCCACTTGAGAAAGAGCTGGGTCTCCTCCATATCCTGTAACTTTTCTGCTGGCAATGACATGAAGATTTCTAAATGACCCTAATCACCTAATTTTGGGTAGTTAAATCCCACCTCTGATGTGTACACACTGAGACAAGGTGGGTACTAAGGATCTGATACCATTTTTACTTCACACTGTAACTGGTGTCAACAACAGTGCTGAAGACTTGCCTCAGCCTGCCCAGTGGAGAAGGCTGTGAGCTGGACACCTCATATGTTGCTGGATCTTGTGTCCTCCAGTGCTGAGACTCAGGGACAGTTCTGAATTTGCTATACACTGAAGAAAACTGCAGAAGAAGTCCTTTCCATTTCCACCAAATCAGACCCTGAAAAAATCACACCTCATGCCAGTTTCCAAGTATAAGAAACTTCTGAATCAGAAGGCTTCTTTGCTGACTATTTTCTTTTGCCTGCATAGCATCTGGAGGGGAAAATAATCCTCATGTTTAGCAATTGCTGTGATGGCTGTTAGGTAAGTTCTGGAGGATGCAGACTACCAAAGGCACACACTGCTGTCTAAAAGGCACTCACAGCCAGAGCCTGCCAATGGAGAACCTGTCTCCCATAATTTAGCTTGATGTCTTCACAGCTTGTGGGAGTCCCTGAGAAAAAACTGGAAGTATGGCCATTAATAATGCAGGAGGTCAGTGAAAGGGCTGAGAGCACAAAGGAGCAGAGCAAATACAACCTTTATGAGAGCTTGAAATAGGTGTGAGATTCAGCTGCACAGAGAAGGGGATGTTTTAAATGGATGCTTCATTTGTTTTTGTTGTAGAATGCACTGAAATACAGAGCATACTGAAAGGGGGGAACAAGCCATGCCTTTGGCTAATTATTAGAATGTTAGTTTATTTTAATTTATAATGGATGATCTTTTTTTCCTTAGATTCTAATGTAATTTTTTTTATGTAGCAGTTGAAATCCTGTATTTTGAATATGCATACTGCTTTCCAGGAGAGGGCAGTCCATTCCCAGGATCTGTTGGCTCCCACCACATTAATCCAAGTGTCCAAAGACAGAAAGTTTTTTTGGCAGGGCACAACCAAGACTCCAAAATGTGGGAGCATTTTATACAAAGCTGTCTTGGATAAGAAATGCTAAAGGTTCTCCACTATCTTCCTGGAGAAGAAAGAATGCAAATATGCTCGTGGAAGTCCATCAGTAAGCAGTAATGTGCAAAAAGGAGGCACAGAAGTGGAATGAATGTATAACCACAGCTGTACAAGGGCTAATGAATACCATACCCAGAACTTTGGCCAGGGAAGAGTTCTCTCTATCACACAGTTACCCTAAGTTTAACAAGGGCAAGTGTCAGATTCTGCATGTGTGACAGGGCAACCCAGGTTCTGTGTATAGACTGGGGAACGAGAAACTGGAGAGCAGTGCCACAGAGAGGGACCTGTGTATCCCGGTCACTGGCAGGCTGAACACGAGTCAGCAGTGCCCTGGCAGCCAGGAGGGCCAACCCTGTCCTGGGGGGCATCAGGCACAGCATGGCCAGCTGGGCAAGGGAGGGGATTGTCCTGCTCTGCTCTGCACTGGGGCAGCCTCACCTCCAGTGCTGGGGGCAGGTTTGGGTGCCACAATATAAAAATGACATTAAGCTATGAGAAGTGTCTGAAGAAGGGCCATGAGGATGCTGAAGGGCCTTGAGGGGAAGACTTACGAGGAGCAGCTGAGGTCACTTGGTTCTTTGAGTCTGGAGAAGAGGAGACTGAGGGGAGGCCTTGCTGTGTTCTGTAACATCCTCACAAGGGGAAAAGGAGGGGCAGGTACAGATCTCTTTTCTATGGTGACCAGTGACATGACTCAAGGAATGGCTTGAAACTGAGTTGGAGAGGTTTAGGTTGGATATTAGGAAAAGATTTTTCACCCAGAGGGTGGTTGGGCACTGGAACAGGCTCTCCAGGGATATATATGGTCACAGCACTAAGCTTGACAGAGTTCAAGAAGCATTTGAACAACACTCTCAGGGCCCTTGGTGTGACTCTTGGGGTGTCTTGGACTGGGCCAGGAGTTTGACTCAGTGATCCTGCTGGGTCCCTTCCAATTCAGCATATTCTATGATTCTATAAGGGCATAAAAGCTCTAAACACAGACAGGAGCTAAGCCTGGACTTTCATTTAATGTAATTTCATTCTTCAATTAATTTAATTACTTTTCGTATTTTTATAGAACAATGTCAGTTCAGGTATTTTTCTGAAAACACAATGTATTGAGTCAGACTGTGTTTCTTCCCTTACAATCATGCCTTTGCTCCTATTCTTCTCTGCCGAGTATATGATTCACCCAAGAGAGCTTTGAAGTCTGCTCTGGAGTAAAAAGCAGGGCAGCCACATCAAGAAGATACAGCAGCTAAAGTCATTAGTCTTAACAGCATCTGGAAGAGACACTCCTGAGCTTGTCTGAGATAGTATGTTCATGTGTTTTATTTCATGGTCCAAGGAGATGCTGACTCCTGAGCTGGTGTGACAGCACCAGTGAGGTGCTCAGCAGGAGTTAGTGAGTGCTCTTGTGGCACTGCATTGTAACCTGCCCTGCAGGATGTAATAAATGTAGTTTACAAATGTAATTAAACTCAAGGAAGGAGAAGGTGATTTCTTCCACAAAATGTCAAAGGAGTTGATTTTACCCCTTCAAACTCATCTCTCATGAACTCATTTGCTCATGTTCCTACACACACAGGCACCTGAAGCACCTCTTGGCCTGGACCTCTGCATCCAAGTAGTCTGCCCAGGATCACTGGTGGGGCACAAGGGGTTCTGCTAAGTCCTCATCATGTCTCTAGGGGTATTTTTGTTTTGGAATGGCTAAAAAGTTTTTGGACAGATCTTTTACATCATTTAAGAGTCAGGGATGTAATGGGGCAGTCCATTTCTGCAGCCTGTCTCCCTGATCAGTTACAGAAAAATGAATGGCACAATGGGCTGTGCAATCATGTTGCTTGAGTGCAGTAAAAGGAAAGTCAAGGCACAGTCCATACCTTTCAGCTCTTACATTTTAGTTGGAGGCTAAAGCATATATCACCTGAGTAATTATCTAAGAATTGAACTGTACACACTAACAGAATATTTCGATTTGCTTGGAGAATCAAACAGAAACTTGAAATACAGTAATAAAAAATAGTATAGCAAATCAGTGAATATTTTGGCAGGATCAAATAATTAGAAAAATAAACTTCTAAAATCAATGTACTTTCTACAGGCTTGCAATAAGGATAGAAAAGGATAATCATAGTCAGTGGATCAGGGTGAAAATCTTCATACTACAGACATGAACAGAGGAATTCATTTCCAGGGAAGCATACTGGTTGTTTTTACTAGGAAGGCACTATCAGGCTAGGAACATGTATGAAACTTTGAATTTAATCTCAGTTCACTATATTATCTGGAAATTGGACCTAGGTATTTCCTAAATTATTTTTAGTGCATTTGCTATCTCACCATCTACCCACATTAGGGCCAAATCCACTTTCTACAAGTTCCTTCAGAGTCTGAGACAGGTGCTGAAGGTAAGCAGGAGGATGTATCCTCCAAAGGGCAGCAATGGCCATAGCACAGTCTCTGTTCCCTCCTGCTCTTCAGTGGTACAGTGTATTGTCTAGGTGGGCAATTAGAAATAATTATGCATATAAATAAGTGTGCGTAAAAAAGACTAAGTTTGAGAACTTTTTTCTTTTGCAGGTACTCAAGAGAACTTTTTGTTAGCTGAATTTTCCTTTTCCAGAGAATTTTACCTTCCTCTTCCCCTTCATTGAGAGTTTTAATCCTGTGAACCTGAGGAAGCACTAGGGTTTCTGTTTGTTTCTGAATTTGCTTTCATTAATCTGTGGTTGTGCCTTGTGATATCTCCCTTGCCCTAGCGCACTCCCCAATCCTAAACCATCTGCCACTCTTGCCAGACCTCAGGTATAACCTGCCACAGTGCCAGGATCATACTTTCTCTTGCTGATTCAGATAATTGCACAAATGACCATCTTCTCAGCAGTAACATCTGCAGCCCCTCTGAGAGGGTGATCTGTGTCCATGCCCAGAACTGGGTGTACTACTAACTCCCTAGATAAATATATAATCTTTCCTTGTACTTCACTCATTCCAACACTGAAATGTTCAAGCAATGATCCTCGTCCTCCCAGCCCAGTTGGTACTGATTTCAGTATCAGGATGTCCTTTGTTAAAGAGGGGACAAAGACTACGTCTGTCCTGGTAAACCAAATGGGACCAGAGCCTGCAGCTGCACCCTGTCCCCGTGATGGTGCAAGCTGTTCAAACAGCACATTCCCTGGCGTAGCTCTGGCCCATGCTGGCCAGCATGGGTGCCAAGACCTAGTTTGGGAGCTGACAGAGTCTGGGGGCTTTTTCAGTGAGCAGGGCAACTGTCCATTTCTTTCTTGATAAAACCCAGCAGTGTTTGTAGAGTCTTACCTGCAGGCTGTGCAAATGTTCTGACTGGAGAGGTGATGCCCCATGACGTAGCATTCCTGCTTATTGATGTTCATGAGAACATGCATGCAACTGTAGAAACAAATTATCTTTCTTTTTTTTTTCTCTTTAAATTCACATTTAAATTGAAGCATTTCTTTCATGAGTAGGATTTAACCATAAAAGTAAAAATGTTCTCTTCTTTATCAGAAATGGAGAAAACAAAAGGGAAGTCCTGTGTGGTTTTTAGGTGGAAGGACACATGAGCACATATGCATGTGAATTTGAGTGAGGACTCCCAATCAACAATAGTTATAATGAATTCAGTGAGCATTTCCCCACACAGGAGCTTGAACTGTGATGACTGGATAGGACAGAGATCACTGGATGGGAGAGGGAGGGGAATGGTCTTTCCCAAAGATTTTAAAAGAGCTCAATTAATTTTTGCATCCTGAGTCAGAACAGCAACAAGATTCCCAACACTTTCACAAACAGAATCATTTCACACACACACAAAATTGTTGATCAGAAAAGTCTGATTTAGGATGGAACATAAAATAAGAGATGAGCTGTTGGCAGGTTTGAACAGAGATTTATGTGGGAAGCAGTCACAATACACTGTGAGGATTTGGGGAAAAAAGACTGACGAGAAAGCTGAAAAAGAGTCAGTTAAATTAACAGTATTTGTCTTATCGTTGCCATTACAGTTTACAGCTAATGGTAGCCTTGCTACAAATTGTGAATTCTTTGCCATATCAAACACAGTCCAGGCAACTGAGGAATGACAAGCTGTTCAATTTTTCCATCTATTGCTCTCTAAAGCACTTTAAAGGCTATTGCAGTTCTCGCAAATATTTGTAAAGAGATGGTTTTGGAAAGCAGGCAGCTATTTTGCCATATGTCTGAATTGCTGTTCTTCAATATGTTCTTGAAGAGTAATGACAACTCTTAAAATTTCAAGGGCAATTTAAAGGGATCCTCTTCACTTACATTTAGTCCACAATCTGAATTTTGTGAAAAAATGACTGAAGGGTCATATTTAATATTTGGAAACATGATTTTTGTTTTTTAATCCAGCACATTCTCTTCTACTTTTAAGTACTGCAATTGTGTAGAAAGTTAAGCAGCTGGCTAACATAACACAAAAAAATGCAAACCAAACACACACCTTTGGGAAACCCCTTACTGTTCTCTTGTGACAATGTGGCATCACCAAGCTCCATGGTATATGGAATAAATCCACGGTAATTCAAACTTCTGCATTGACATATCAGCATGTGTAATGAACAGCAGAAATCAGTCCCTTAATTTCATTTATTGTTTAAATTTAACCCCCCTCCCTGCACCCCCAGCCATTTAGGAAATATGTAAAAGTGAGTTAGAAACAGCAGATAGATTAGCAAGCAGTCACAGGAATGATTGAGAACAGAGACCAGAAGGCATTTTTAAGGGTGTCTGGAACAACTTCATGCAACAGATGGTACTTGGTAGGAGCACTTGCATTTCAATTTCACTATGGCATGCTGCATTTGTTTGTATGCAAAGCCTTCACATACAGTTCAAAATTTCTTGAAATATAATTTCTCATGAGTAAGATTTAGGAGATTAATGTCCAGGATTAAAAAAAAAAATAGATTGTTATCCTTTCATTTTTTTCTCTCCTCATTTTCACTTTCCCCCCACCCATATGAAATAAGAAATATGGAGTCCAGCAGTTTAATTTTACCACCTATCTTTAGTTGTGTCCTTTCTGATACATTCTTATATTATCTTAGAGGTAAAAGGAAAAGTAGAAGTCTCTAATTTGCCAATCAGCAGACTTAAAATCTTCAGTGTCAGATCCCCCAGTGATCAAAAGTCTCTATTTTCTACCCCTGGCTGAGAAAGATTTGCAGCACGCACACAAGATCAATAAACAATCGATGGTGCTGAGGAGAGTTTTAGTAGAGACTTTTGCATGATCCCACTCCACCAGGCTCAGAAGTGCAGCATTGGGGACATTGGATGAGAGGCTGAAAAGGAAATTGTAAAAGGTCAGCTGGAAAAGGGAAACTGGGAGAGCACAGGAAAATGTGAGACTAAGAGACAAGAAAAGGTATGATGAGAAGCACTACAGGCTACAGAGAAGTAGAAGTACTCCACCCTTGGGAGAAGCCAAACCTAAGTCCTTTCTTCTATGCATTGTAACTGGGCTTTGTCAAACTACATTTTAGTTATTCATATGAATAAATCCAGTCTTAACAAGAAAAATGCTCTAAATTCACATGTAGAGCAAATACCTGATTCAAAAAACACAGAAGGATCTGAATGTTGTTTCATACTTTAGAATATCTTACTCTCATGGTTTACACTCTGGGATGCCACAGTAATTCAGTGTGGTGTCAAGACCAGTTGTGAAACACCATGGTCTCTTTTCATTCCCATCAGGTTTCCTGCAGCAGTTTTTTTTCAAACCCAGCATGAGTGAAAATTTAATCTCTAAAGTTGTAATAGAAAGGAAAATATCATTACAGAATACATGAAGCTTTTTTTTTTTATTTTTTTCCAAATGTTTATGACTCAATTCATGCAACCTGAAAGGCAGGAAAATGGATACTCCCCTTGTGGATCTGATATGTTTGCCTGAATATTTTTCCATAAGATAAGTTGTGATAAAAAGTCTCTCCATTGCCCTGGAAGAACCACCAGACACATATCCAGAGTTTACAGGGAATTCAACAGTCTCAAAGGGCAATAGGTACTCCTCTGTATTTTCGTGCAGCATCAGCTATTTGACTTCTGTTGCCATGCCTGTTGTTCTAACCTGCAAGGTTTAAAAGAGGTTCACATAAAGAACTGTTAACTTTTATTTTTGAAGGTATCAAAAGGACACTGATTGAACAACAGAAGTTTTCCAGTAACACACATCATACCTGTTTGAATCCACCTGAAGAGCAAACAGGCCTTCTTGCATGCTTCTCATATAGTAACATCAACTTAATGGCAGAAAAAGGTGCATCAATGTAATGACACCATTTCAGTTTCATTTCTCATATACTCTCTGTTACCCAACCAAAAAAAAATCCTGTCTCCATTTAAGGATCTGTTAGTGAGTGGTATTTTTTCCAAGTGCATGTTTTGCCTGAACAAGAACCACAAAACTGGAAGCATATGATACCATTTTAATCAAAATGGGACAAATTACACAGTGTCTTAAAAGCATATTTGTCTTGCTCACTTTTGTGGTAAGAGATAAAAGTCAGAGTGAGATATGTGGAAGAAATTATTCGCTATAAATTAACCTCAGCAAAAAGTAACTGTCTTTGATAATCTATGGTACAGTATTGCTTCAAGTATGCTATTAATGGATATTTCAGAAATGCTCACTCATAATATTTAGACAAATATGACAAGATCAAACATTGATGTGTGGATTGTGCTACCCACCCAGTTCTGCCATAGCACCCTCTTCAGAATTCTGTCTTCTGTCTTTTATAATATCCTGCCCCATCCTTTTTCTTTTTTTTTCACTCTAGAAGATAAACTGAAACAAAATACACCACTGATAAATCAGTATCACTTTATATATGCCTTACTTAACTGACCTTCTGCACTTGTTGTAACATATTTATCAAATTTCAAACCCTGGTCCTGCAAAAACGTGCATGTCATTCACCATAAATAAAGTAAAATTAGAGATATTAACAGAGTACTTATAACAGGAAACTCATTAAAGTTGTCTTGTTTTCAATAGGAAGGCCCTGCTGAAACCAAGAGGGGAAAACACGTGGAGGTCAACAGGCTGTTTTGTTCAAGCTGTTCTCCTGCTACACTTTCTGACAGCACGTGACTTTATCTCCAGCTTCCGATGCAGCATTTGCATAAAAATGTTATTTCTTTCATTTGCATTAATGGTGACAAACTGAATAAAGCTCATTCTCCTGGGAGTGGTACAGGGTAATGTTGCAGAATAGGTAGTGAGGAATGCAGGAGAAGGCAGGGCAAAGACAGAGCCTTTAGCAGTACAGAGTATTGCTTCTGAAGATGAATATTAGCTTAGTGCATAGCAGAGGGTTCTTCCCAATCAATGCCTTGACAAATAAATATTTCCTGAGCATAGACATGCAAGAGAAAGACAGCTTTCCTAATCCCTATTTTGGTCCAGCTGGCTGGGCTTGAAGCTGTGTGTGTGAGTGCATAAACTTTTATTGATTCCCACCAGAGTTACACATCAGCAAACAAATGTGGTAAATGAAGTTAATCATTTCCTCTGTTCCAATCTCCATTTTTTAATCTCCAAACATGACCTGGGATGTAAGATGTTACAAAATAACATTTAAATGTTTGTACTAGGTGTTGGGAAAGGTAAAAGATGCTTTTGTTTTACTAAATACACTTATTTCTCTTAACTAAAATGTAGATAATATTGCTGAAAATCATAGACAATATCTCTGAGCAGAGTCCTGGTCTCCACATGTTCAAGGCCAATTGCTTGTGCTATAAAAGGGTTACCTGCATGACAAAGAATACAGGACTGGAAAGGACGTTCAATCTATTTCCCTGCAATTGGACAGTTGTATCATGCCATCACACATAAAAAAATTATCAAAGTCCATTGTAAAATTGTTTATGTTGAAATCTTATCTCCTACATAGTACTCCAAGCAAGAAGGCTGCTTTTCACTCTTACAGACCTGGTAAAAACATAAAAGCAAGGACTTAGGTAAACTGGGAAGCAGTCTCAAACTTCTCTATTAGGATCTCCTAACAGAAGTCTGTGTGCTGATAACTGAAAATGCCTGCCAAGCCCAGTACTGCATGGTCTCCATAGAGGCAGGCTCTCCCTGGAGTGCCAGTGGCTTATTTATAATGACTTGCACTTGTGGAAGTTCCTAGCTCCATGAACAGGAGCTTTAGTCTAGGGAGGTAAGTGCCACCTGGAAACCAAGCTCAGGGAAGGTGGGGAAAACCAGTTCAACAGAGAGAGAAAAAGCAGCTCATAAGGTTTAATTCTCCTTTGGCTTGTCAATTGCAATGCAACTGCAGTTTTCTAAAAAGAAGGACTGAAAACACTGCAAAATGCACAATAGTCCCGTTGTTTGATCTCAATGGTCAAATTTCTTTACCAGCCAGGCTCCCAAGGGCTTAGGGTCTCCATGGATCAGCTGTATGATGGAATAATTAACATTGATTGCAAGCTTGACCATGTGCAGGTACACTCAAAGACAGGAGTAGCATTCCACATTATCTTGATAAACTGGAGGGGCAATCAGGGAAACAAAGGGCAGTGTAAGGCCTTAATTTTATCCAGATAAAATAATTATGGGAAATGTAGTGGAAAATAGGTAGATATATAGGAAATGTGTGAAATGGAGACTGATCTGACAAGCTGAAGAAGGGTTAGTACCAAGATCATCCTGTTTTGACATAGCATTTCCAAAAGCAATGTGAGAGAGGACACTAAGAATGGTCAATAATCTTGAAATATTATTTGTGAAAAAAGCTTGCAAGATAGGTTTCTTGACATGAAGAGAAAACTAGGAGTTCTGTAGCAGTGAGGAGGTAGATATTCAGATGTTCAAGAGGCTCTGTTTTCATGATGGATAGGCTGAAATTTAAATTTGGAAGAGTCAAGGCAGATACGAAACATCACCAGCTGGTCAAGGGAGGTGATTGTCCCATTCTGCTCTGCACTGGTGTGACCTCACCTTGAATATTGTGTGCAGTTTTGGGTGCCACTATATAAGAAGGATATAAAGCTTTTAGGATGTCCAAAGGAGGGCAATAAGGATGGTGAAGGGCCTTGAGGAGAAGCTGTATGAGGAGTGGCTGAGGTCACTTGGCCTGCTCAGCCTGGAGAAGAGAATCCTGAGGGGAGACCTCACTGCAGTTACAACTTCCTCATGAGGGGAAGAGGAGAGCAGACACTGATCTCTTCTCTGTGATGACCAGGGACAAGACCTGAGGGAATGGCCTGAAGTGGTATCAGGGGAGGTTTAGGTTGGATATTAGGAAAAGGTTTTTCACCAGAGGGTGTTTGGAACAGGCTCCCCAGGGAAGTGGTTGCAGCCCCAGCCTGACACAGTACAAGAGCATTTGGACAATGCTCTTGGGCAATACTCCTTGTGCAGGGCCAGGAGATTGACTGGATGACCCTTGTGGGTTCCTTCCAACTCTGCATGTTCTGTGATTCTGTGATCTGTCATGGCACGAAAAAAAAGTTCTGAATTAAATCAGCTGAAAAGATGTCTTAAGGACAGGTTACAAACCTCTCATAGGACTGATGCAGGAAAAGTTGCACTGTTATAGGAGAGAAAGATAGAACAGGTGGACTTGAGTTTTGAAATGGAGAACCAAAATAAATCTTTTTTTGTTATACTTACCAAGTTCAAATAGTGAAACCTGGGAATTCTAGAGAGGAAACATTACCCAAAATGAGGAGGAGAATGAAGGGACTGTCCAAAAGACAGATTAATAGAGGGATTTTCTGAAACTCAATACCTCTTCCCTGAGCCCCAGCATTCAGTCAGGTAAAATGATGGCAGCACCTGGGAATATACAGTAAAATCTTTTAGTGTCTTATTGGTACTAAAAAAGAAATGTAGAGTAAAATTCAACCCACTTAACTTTAGATAAGTTAAGATATTAGGTAAATACTGATTAGTCTGTAACTAATTAGTCACCATTCAGATTCCCTTTCCAACCAGCGGAGGAATAGGTATTTGGAAACAGTTTGTCTGACTAAACATATATGTCTACTTTGGGATGAGCCACATCCTGGGAGTTCTCATTTCTCCCATTGACTACAAAAGGATTTTAGTGTGATGAACTTGTCAGGAGACATCTATACTGTAGATCTCTGCATTTGATCAGATAAATCCACCTACGGTTGCATTGAAGGAAAGCTTGCTTCATTTCCATTTGTTCCCAAGGATATGCTGAGCAAGTTCTCCTTCTACTTCAACATGCTCACCACATTGCCATTAATGGGATGGGAAGAGCTGAGAACCTTTGGCCATTTTAATTTACCTTTTTTATTTTTTTGCTGCTGAGATACTAGGTGAAAGAACTGATTTCTCATCAAATTGGTTGGGGCTGACCACACATCCTTTCTTTGAACTAGGTAGTCAAGAAGAGTCTCTTCTACCGTAATGCAAGGTTTTACATATGACTACAGACTCTTCTGTGTGCTACCTTTCTATTTTTATTGACATTTCTTCTTTCTTATAACTAGGAAGCCTCATGTTTCATCCATTTCTTTAAGTTTGAGGGCCAAATACTGACAATCTTGTGGCAAAAGATAGCTGGGAAAACATAAATTGAAGTTCTTTCCCTTGCCTGGAAAAGGAAGAGACTCTGAGGAAGAGATATTTATGGGAGTGAGAGAGATTTTACATTATAGGCAGGAGTCACTTAGCTGGCTTTGAAGATCCTCAGAAGCTGCTAAAGTTTCAGCATTTTGACATTTTCTTGGAACAGGACAGTACATGCCTGTGATGTTTTTTGTGATGACCTGGGACGTACTGTGCTGCAGACTATTACTTATGATGATTGCAATACCTAAGCAGCTTTGCCACTCAAAGCCTTTAGTCAAGATGTAAAATTGATAGAGCATTCATTTGTGCAGTTTTCCATAGTAGTAGCCCTCATACACACCTTGACAAAGTTTCCTTCTTTTCCATGTTACAGACATGTTCATGCTATCAAAACATGTTTTTGACATTTCCATGTGTTAAGCTTATCACTAACTGCTTTATTCTTTTTATTATTTAGCTTTTATTCTTACCTCTGCACAAACCAAAAAAACACAAACAAACAAAAACAAATTAACAAACAAAAAGCCACAAAAAATCAACAAAAAAAACCCAACAAAAAATTAAACAGGCAAATGAATGAACTACTGCTGTGTTTCACTCAATGTATCATCAAAGTGATCATCAAAGTGCTGCTGCAATCAAAGGGAGCTGTCACAGACTTCAATGGAGTCAAAATATCATCACTGGAAATATGTACAGACAACTGACCACGCTTTAAAATGTAAATGTCTAAAGAAGGGAAACTGAATAGTAGCTGGTCTGTTTGCAGTGCTTTATCAATATTGTCAGTTCAAAGTAACATAACTTTTTTTTTTGTGTGCTTCCTCTAAAGCATTGTTATGAGTTTAACAAAAAGATTTTCTCCAGAACATATCTGTTTAAGGTGTGGCATCCCACAAACTGATGCACACTCTTAGTTCACTGATGTATCTTGGATGTTATCATCCCTCATTTATTTCCTTAAAATAAGTGTATACTGTTGTTGTTGAGAATATATATGCTGATATTAACAAAACTAGTATATTATTAATATTTCTGTTGGTGGATGAATTCAGCTTGTGTTTCAAGATATTTTGAGTCAAACTTCACAAATAAATGTCTGTTTTACTCTACACACAGGATACTGTACTGAGAAATGACACATCTTTCTGAAGTTCTCACAATTCCTCATCCAGTAATAATGTCTGAGGACAAAGAATAGTGTAAGAAAGTATTTTTTTTTCATTGGAAGCACACACACACACACACACATCACATGTTCAGCTCTTTTCTGTAGCAGAGCATTTGAAACTATAAGGCAGAAGAACCTCTTTCAAAGAATGAGGAGAGCTCTCAGTTGAAGTCTGCACAAGTATTATAGTAACACTGACTTGATAACTTCCACTGATACTCTTTCATTTCAATAGTTGTGCCCGTTTTTTAACTATATCACTTTGCCTTGCTCACTATGTTTGTTTATTACTGAAGACAGGACTGAAAATCACTGCTCAGGAATGTGTAACACCAATGAAAATATCTCCCTTCTCCACAAATTGTTTTCATTTCCTGAGGGAGAAAGCAAAAGTAGGAGTAAAATGCATACCTTCTAATTGTTCTACCTCCAATTTACAAAATATTTTACTGTGGTTGCCATTAATGAGCATTCTATAAGAAAAGTGGGAGGCAGCCTTTTGTCCTTAGGCAGCAAAAAGACATACAGTGTAAGTACAGACATGTGGTCTGAAACTGTGCAGAAGATAGTACTGAAACTTTTTTTCTACTGAGTCTGCCTTGGTCTTTGGATCAGCCAAAGGGATGGAAGTTAAAGTAGGCTTTGCTTTTAAAGGCACTGAAACTGAATTTTTGCTGCTCTAACCCACCCTTTGATCTTATTACATATCTGCATAAATTTTCCTTTAAAAAGGTCCTGTGGATGCATGGAATAGTGCTGCTTATGAATTTTTATATGGAAAAAAAGGCATTAACAGGACAAGTTCAAAAATTATAAAGATCCTAGTAACCACAACATTGCACGTAGGCAGGAGGTATTTGGTTTCTAACTGAGTTAATTTCCAGCTTCTTTGCTATTTCCTAGCCCATTACACTGAGCTAAATTTATATGGAAACTTGACTCTAGTCCCTTCTCTTTCCCTTCACTTCTTTCTCCCTTGTTGAAATGATTAAAAGGACCAGAAAGGAAAAAGAGGAGTGACTCAAGATCGAAATGTCAGTGCTGATGGAGAGGAGAGCTGTGCAATGGAGAATTTAAACATGATACCCAGAGAGAGTTTTTCACCTGTTTTTGTTTGCAAAGTCACAGAAACATTGCAGAGCACTGTAGCTGTTATTTCCAGAGCTGGATGGCTCCCACGATACAAGTGGTGTCTTGCTAATTTGAACTGGCCTGCAATGATAAACAGAGTAACAACAGAGAAGGTATGAGTAAAGGTGAGAAAATTCAAGGTCTTGCAGCTTGTGAGATGGATAACTAAATCACTGGCACTTTCCTTCTCTTCCCAGGAAAGAAACTGGCTGTTGAAGTAAGAACAGCTCACAATAGCTTTGCCTTGAATATATCCTACTCTTGAGAGTGCAAAGGTTTGACCCCGGCAAGTGTATTGAAGGATTCCTGCGTCATTAAAACCAGGTGAAAAAAGAGGTGCAGACATGAAATAAAAAGCAGAAGACTAAGCACTTAAGAAGGCTGTGACAGAAATATTGGCAATAAAAGGACAGTAAGAGACAAAGCTATGAAAATGCTATGAAATTAATTGAGTATCAAGACAAAAATCAAGGTTTCACATCCACTTGATCTAGAAGACCTCAGCATCCAGTAATTATAAAAGCCTTGACATTTTATTTAATGTGCAAGCATATTTTAGAGACAAAACCTGCACAGACAGCATATACAGCTTGTATACAGGCTGACATGCATCCTCACACACCATGTACACCCACTGCTCTCTCTGCCTGTATGACCCGTGGTCTCACTCCAGCTGCTGCACTTAAACCTCCACACACACCTGCACACAGAAAGGCAGAATGTCACCCAGGAAAGCAGAAATGGAGTTTTGTAAGGTGGTGGATAGAGTCACAAGGGTAAAAGTGAGAAAACTTGTGGGCTGATACAAGGATAGTTTGACAAGTGAAGTTACACACGTAAGCAAAGCAAAACAAGGAATTTATTCACCACTCCCCATGGGCAGGCAGGTGTGCAGCCATCCCTAGGAAAGCAGGGCTCTGTCACATGCAGCAGTCACTTGGGAAGACAACCACCATCACACTGAATGTTGCCTCTTGCTCCTTCTCCCCCCAGCTTTAGATGCTGAGCATGACACCATATGATACAGGATATCCCTGTAGTCAGTTGGGATCAGTTCCCTGACAGTGTCCCTTCCCAGCTCCTTGTGCACACCCAGTCCACTCACTGCTGGAGTGGGGTGGGAGGCAGAAAAGGCCTTGGCTCCGTGTAAGCCTGTGCTCAGCAATAACCAAAACATCCCTTTGCTATCAGCACTGTTTCCAGCACAAGTCCAAACCACAGCCCCTTACCAGCTACTGTGAAGAAAATCAACTCTATCCCAGTCAAAACCAGCACTGGGAGAAAGCAAGTGTAGACAACATGAAAGGAAACAATAGTTTTTATTAGATAAGTAAATGGAAAAATGAGACACACAACTTCTATTTTAAATGCATTTTATTAGGGTAGGAAAAATCATTTCAATACCCAGCTATTCATACGTTCTCAGGCTGACGTTATATGGAGCCAGCACAAGTCATGGTCTCCATGGAGTGCAAGTACCTGCACAGCTTCCTTCCACCACGCACACGTGGGCAAAGCTATTTCCTTTGCTGCTCTGCACTTTTTCCCTCTGGTATCTGATGTCTCACAGCTCTCCACTGATAAATACATTACAGTGACAGTGGAAAAGGAGTAGGATAGCACTCATGGGGAGTGGTGTAACAGACAGTAGGCACAGTGTTGCTCACAATATCGCAGTGTTCACTTGTTTTCCAAAGTGAATGAGCTTGGTGACCTTTAAATCTGTTTCTGCTGCTTCTGCAGTTTGTTTTTCACCCGCTGCCACTCCACCCAAGCCACTGGACCCTGTTATATGTTCAGCACATCACAATTCTGGAACAGGCCATTATATATGAAGTAAGTAGAAAAGTTTTTTTAAACTTCTGTGGTTTGCTTTCTTTAGGTCCCAGTCTTGACTGGGGTTTTTGATTGCTTTGGTAGCTCTTTTTTTTCTTTTGTTGTACAAGATCTGAAAGAACTCTTTATTATTAATTGTGACTATCATCCTGATTAGTATTGCTATGAGTTCTCCTGGCAGCAAGTGGGACTCAGGGCTTTGTGCCATACAGCTCAGCACGGCAGCAGAAAGGCCCTTGGAGGTAAAATGGAGTGGAAAGCATATAAAAATCTTGATCAAGTTTAGGGAATGAGAGAGTTGCAAGGCTGACAGCCTTGGGCACTTACACTTTTTGCAGAGCTCTGTGCATCTTCCTTACGTAGCACCTGTCACAATACCTTACCACCTGCCTTTCATCTCTGGTGGAAGCCTGCAGAGGAGCAGGGGCTCTGCTGTATTCTGCAGGTGCCCCTGGTCCTGGACACCCCTGTGGAATGGCACCCCAAGTCCTGCATGCTGAACCCCAGCAGCAGATGACCCACTTTGCATAAAGCAGTGTTCAGTGCACTCCAGTGAGTAAAGCAAGGGTGTCAACATGTGCTTATCTGCTTCCTTGATTTGTGATTAGTGAGGTTTTGCTTGTTCACAACTTTAGAAATGAAAAGTTATTGTCGGTCTGCTGAGTTCTGGTTACATGAGTGAGCCTCAAGGCATGTTCCTAGTGAGTATGTGGAGCAGCTGGTATTTTAAATATCTCGCCTCTATGATTGTGTCCAGATCACTGTAGAACTGAGTTTTAAAAGAACTTTCATTAAAAGAACGTCTGTGTTTTCAGTAGAAAGTGAGTTTTCCTTTTCTGGTCATAAAACTTTATTTTGTACTTGTTCATGCTTTCCTAATCTATGAAGCCCAAAGGTCTAGTATATTATCAGAGGTGCTTTAGGCTAGGCTGGGAGCTATATCTTAGGGGCTGTAAAAAAATAATTTTGTTTCTCTCTCATTTTTTTCTTTCCCTGGTGTTTGTGATGTGTATTTATTATCCTATGAATGAGAGCAAGCAATTAGATGGGATTATTTGAAGATATCAATGTCCTCTGGATCCTAGAAAAATTGACTGAGGTGCCTACATACTATTACTGTACAATATTACAGCTACTTCCATCAAGCTTATTGCAGTGTAGTAAGAACTTAAATAATTTCTGTATTTAGAGAGGATTTTGTTGGCAAATAAAACCAAGATGATGGTCTGCTGCAGCTTTTCTTATATATCCAATGTATGCAAATTCAAAATTTTCAGGGACATATGAGGGCAAACATAAAAAACCCCACTCCATATACCAAAAAATAATGAAAATGTATTTCAAATTTTTAAAAAATACTTTGATTAATTAGTAAAATATTCCTTTTCCAAGTACGTGGAAAATTCAGATAATCTGGAATTTAAAGTGCCAAACAGCATGGCTTAACCTTCACAATACAAACAGCTTTGGTGCTTTAAGATACTATTGCCAGTGTTGGCCATTTGCTTTCAGCTGTCTGTTTTGAGGGTCATCCTCCAAAAGAGCACATCATCTGAGCCCTGAAGGCCAGCCTCTGGATTTTAAGAGCCCCCAAGTGCTGGGGCTCAGCCCAAGCTGCCTGCCCTGCACTCAGAGCAGCAACCTGCGAGTGAGGCTCTGGGAGATTGGCAGCAGTCACCTGCAGCAATCACTGCAGTGCGAGGGACAGCCAGGAAATGGCAGCTTGTCAAGCCATTACAGCTGTTTCCAAATAAAACCCGATTTAGATCGCAGTCAGATAAAATGTTTCAGCTGCCCCTGAGACCAGATCACACCTCAGATTATTCACACAATTAACCCATCCCTCCACGTTCTGCCATTCATGGGCTGGTTTGTTTTCTTTTCATACAACGTAATGGAACAGAAGAGCTGGGAAGGAAAAGCACTGGATGGTGAGGCAGCAGCAAACAGCTGGGATGATAATCTTCTCATCCAGCTGATCAGAAGAGTTCACCTCACTCCCCTTTGTGGAGCAGGTTGATGTGAGTAAGGCAGCAGAAGAGAGCGAGTGGTGGGTCCTGCAGCAGTAGCAGGTGTGCCCATGGTACATCCATACAGTCAGCCCCTGGCTGTGTGACTGCCAGGCTGGTAGGGATGAGGCCATCCTCAGATGGCCAGAGATGTGACTGCTTCCCACACGTCTGCTTGCTGTCTTGCAGGCTGGTGTCAGCTCCCACACCTCTCTCTGCTCATCAGCAGTGGCTCAGTGAGTGCTCTGCCCACACAAAACCTGCGGGCTCAAGCCACAGGACAACTCAACCAGGCAGAGTCAATGCCGGTGCTGCTCTGCAGCAGTCAGCAGGGTGGTGTGTGCCAAGGGGAAAGGGAGGTGAAGACTCCCTATCCCCAAAGACAACCCCACAGCTCCCATCAGCACCAAGGAATTCCCCACAGCAGTTGTTCCTCTCAGCTGGTCATCCATAATAACTCTGGTCAGAAGGGCAGATACTGTCAGAGACAAGTTCCATCACAGGTCACCTCTGAGTCACCTCAGTGAGTCACCTCTGTCTGGCCTTGCCACTGGCTGTGGAGCCCTCAGCTGCAGCCCCGCGTGGGAAGGCACAGTCTCCTTTTGTGAATCGTCTTTTCATCCAGCGTCCTGCTGCTGCTGGTGCCTTGGCTCTGCCCCAGCATGGCTCACCCGGGCTGGTCTTTCTCTCTGGGGGGCCCCACCTGGCTCCCTCTGCCCATAAAATAGTCAGGCAGCAAATCATTCCTTGGAGAGTGATAAGCAAACATAGAGCGAGCCTGGCTTTTACTTGGTTTGTGATAGGGTTGGAGGAAAATGACTTGGGCTCACCATGTGATGCATTTAGATGGACACAGAAAAAGGTGCAACTTCTCCTGGCTTGAGCACAGAACTGCAGCTCTTTGAGTCTGACAGGCTGCTCTGACCAGGAAGTTTGGTGAATGAGCTGAACCAATGAGCCCATCCATCCATTTCACTGATGAGCAAGAAAGGGCCTCACACTCAGCCTGAGCTGCTGGAGCCAATTCTGCCTCAGGCTGTTCCTCCACGAGGGATAAACAGTAAAGAAAAAAGGGACAGAGAACTGAGGGGTCCAACACAGACAGTAACACCCCAAAAATTACAAACAAGTTTGCAAACACTTCACAAATATCAAGAATGCCAGAGAAGGCTTCTACAATTTCAGCCAGTTTCTCTGGGTCATGTTAGTGCAGATGAAAAAAAAAAAAAAGAAAAAGATGAGTCATACAGTTTTGATGAGACCCTCCTCCTGCCATTCTAATAGCTATTTACTTTTACATGGAGAGGAGTCTTTAGGACACAAGAAGCACATTACAAACAAATGAAATTATTGAACAGAAGTAAAATTATCTCGTGCACATGCTGAAATGGAGTAGGAAGCTCTGCCTCTATTAATAATGCAAACTTCCTTTTGTTCTAATTGCCGTCTATCCAGAAGTCCTTCTAGTTCTATGGCCTTTTAAATCCCCTCCTTTTCAAGGCACAAGCTGGCATTCATCATCATAGGAAAGAATCCAAGTTCAGAGGCATCTTTGTAGAGAAAAGCTGTGAACACAGTTTCTCTCAAAGGAGAAACTGAGTGTTCAGGGCTCTTGGCTAACTGTCATGCTTGTCCCTACAGATGCACAAATGCAACACTAGCAAGGACCTTTTACATTTTTTTTTTCCATGCTTCACTGTGTTCTTCTCACTGTGCTCACTGTGACTTTTTCTGCTGGGTACAGGGTTGGAAGATGGACTGACAAACAGGCTGTGTGTTAGTATATAATCACATTTTTTAAATCCTCTGGATGAACATGTGAGTTTTGCATTTCACTCTAAAGCATTTCATCAGGCAACTGAGTAGTGTAATAGCTGTTACCATTAATAAAATGGTTTTTGTCTTTATTTAACATGACAGAGCTACTGAATATGCAAATATCAAAACAAAGTACAACCAAGTATTTTGCAATTCTTTATATCTAGTTTGTAGCTTCTACACAGCTAAAAACACATATATGTGTGTATGTAAATCTATATATCTATATCTATATATCTGTATCTATCTCTAAGTACCAGGCTGAAGGAACTCCACTGAAAAAAATCTTACTTATATTTTTTAGATAGTCTTGAAAGGATGGGACATCACACGTAGTTACCCAGGTAGCTGGTGTGAATGTTGACTGAAGGGCAGGATTTCAATTCTACAGAGACAGAACCCACAGAAGGACAGAAAACCCCTTTTATTTCTTGCAGGGCTCAGGCCTGTTTGCTTTTCAGTGTCTTGTTGATGGCACAGCTTGCTGACTTTGAGAGAAGGGGGAAAGTGGGAAGGAAGTGCAGCTTCTCAGGTCATGGAATATCTTTGGAAGAACTGATGAAGAAGGACTGCTCTGGCAGGTCACATTGCATAGTCATTGCATAGCTCACTCTGTATAATTTTTCATTTTACACATAACTGTAGTTTCTAACACTAACAGAATAAATCAATGTGTCTTAACCTCTCACTGATACACTAATGGTGTAATATGGAGTGATTCTAAGATGACTTCTCCCACACAAACCAGAATAATGGTAGCTGATTCCTGGAGGACACTAGAGAGATGAAAATCCGGGATGTTTCCCTGTCATTCCTGTGTATACTTAATGAAAAGTTAAGTTAAGGTCTGTTGAATAATGTGCAAGAATCTGCCATGCAGGAGCTATAAAAACATCACAACACAGCCAGCTACTTTTGGCAAATACAGTAATCCAAACCACCTTGGGCATAGTTTTAAACCTGTTCATCTTTAGATGCATTACCAGAGTTGTACATGCCAGTGTATTTTACAAACACATCCTATTATACTATAGGTAACATATTCATATGGGCATATACAGATAAGAAATGTACAGTAGCAAAAGATAGCAAAAAACACCACATATGAGTTTTGCACTGTAGAAACAGGATGATACAAGTTTTAGAAAGGAATCACACACAGGAATTCTAGGCAGAGTAAGTTACTTAAAATGAAAATGAGACATGGAGAAATTTCCATCATAGTGTCTCTGAGGCAACAGCAGGGGCCACAGGCTTGTTTACAGGACAGAGTATTGCAGTATTGCTCAGTTTTGTCTTGGAGAAAGAGAGTTTCCCACAAGGACTCCCTGTTCTGGTTAAAGCACTGTAAATCCTGTTTTTCTACAATTTTTTTGTGAGTTAAAGGTTTGTTTTTTTTTTTTTGCACTGATCAATACAATGAGGGTCCTACCTGTGGTCTGTCCTGCTTTCCTGGGCCAGCACTCAGGGAAGAGCCAGTGCCCCTGTGGAGGTGCAGCTGGGAGTGGCTGGCACTTGCACAAGACACACTCAGGTGAGAGAGGCTGGTTGCTACTCTGAGGAAGAGTTGGACATTAAAGTACACATATTTGGGATTTGTACTGGAGGAGTTCTAAGGAGTTTCTATAATGTAGAGGCTGACAAAAGAGAAAAGGAAGGGCATTTTTTTAACATAATAGTCTTAATTTATATCTAAAGTACATAAGGAGGCACATATGGACGATAAGAAAACTTACCTGTATCACTCCAGATGTCAGCTTAAAAACTTTGTATTCTGGAATGAGGATATCTTCTAGATAGAAGCCTGACAAAATTGCTTCATTTGCCTATTATAGCTTTGGGCTGCAATAGCCCAAAAGGAGCTAGGTGAGACTAAGAATTGGCCAAAATTTTATTTATTTAGCACTTACAGTATAGCAAGTAAGTAAACTGAAAAACTTCAGTCAGATTATCCAGCATTGGTATAAAAAAGAAAAAAAGCAAATGGTAATTTCTGTCCCAAAGGAGGAGCTGTCTAAAATATAAGACGTATGTGACTGGATAAATTCAACAAACAAATCAGACCTGGGCAGAAAAGAGCAGAAAAGGCAGGTAATTGGTTAAGGCTTGTCTGGTCTGTTCCCAATCAGGAACACCTTCTACAGTTTCCCAAATATGTGGCTTCTGGGATCACAGCTTTTTTCCACTTCAAAAAGAAATAAAGTTTTTGCCTGGTGATCCTGCCCTTTTGGCAGTGCAATCAGTTTGAAGACTGTTGCTTTATGCATCACACTTAAAGGATAAGTGATAGAAGAAGAGGAGGAGTGTCTCAGTGTAGCTCCTGTCAGTCTCTGCTGCTGCTGAGAGGCAACAGAAGAGAACTTCAGATCCAAGTGGCAATGTTGCATATTGATTTTTGTGGACATGCCCTGTTAACTGGCAAGGTCTGTGTTTCTTTTTTTAGCAGCTTAGATGGCTTTTACCAAGCATAAATATAGACTGCACAAATAGCAAGAAGCTATTTCTGAATATTTTGGTCACTGCTAAACACAGAATTGCTAATCCAGGCATTCAGAAGTCATGATTCAGGTCCCCAAAATGAAAAGGCTGGCCAAAGTATATGTAAATCCTTTTTTATTTTCACTCTGTTTTGCTTACTGAAACTTCAGAGTATTTCTGGATCATGTCTTCAAGAACTATCCTACAAAACCAAAGACAATAATTTCATCTGAGTTTGTATTTACCTCTAATTCACACAGTTCCCGGAGCTGTGACTTAAAAAAAAAAAATATTCCCAATGCTCCGAGGCAAGAGAATTTCTTTGTCTATCCGCCTAAGTGTCTGTTATAACAGCAGCTGAAATCTCTTTAATCAAAAATGGAAACATCAACAGTGAGCAGACAGAGCAGCAGAGGACCCAGGCAGCATTCATCTCCCACCTTCCTTTGTCCTCACAAATCTGATGTGAGGGGAGCACAGTGCCTCCCCTGTGCAGGGCTGACAGCCCACGGCAGAACAGCACCAACCTTCTGAGTGAGGCACTTGCTCATAGAGCAGACACACATCGTGAATGTCACACAGCACACAAATATCGTGGCAAAAATGTCAAATACTCTGAGCAATTCTTACAACAGGCATTAGCATGAACTTGTCTGATGAATGTTTTGTACAAGTAATTCTAATTTGTGACGCATTTGGGAGGGTGGTTTTTGTTTTGTTTTGTTTTGCAATTTTAAAAGCAGCTCATAAGCAGAACATGGGTCTAACTTTGTCCAGTGAAACGAAAATAATAGATTGCTTGTTCAGTTGTAACCTTAAGCCCAACATGTTTTAGTACATCCTCAGCTTCTACTCCCCAGCAAATTTTAAACTTGGCCAGTGCTGCTACTGCCTGAGACTTCCTGCAAGAATGGTTTATTGTCTCGTCATTTCTCGTCATTCCCTTGAAATGACCCATTTTTAAGCAATCAGTGTCACAAGAGCTGGTGACTCTCTCTCATGTCTAAGAGCCCTTGCAAATATATTTTTGTGGACAAAGTACTCTTCATTCACTATTGTATTTTTCCTGGAAACACCTCAAAGCCAAATTCATACATGGGGAATATACTGGCCTTTTCAACAGTGCAGATTAGCAAATTTCTCCTCTATAAAATACTTCCAGCATCCTTTTCTACTGCAAACTGGGCTTTGCTGAAAATTAACAAATTTGTCCTCGCACCATAATATCTATTATTGGTTCTCATCAGGTACCTCTTCTAATTTCTGCTTGCTCTTGTAAGCTACATGTTTTGCTTTACAAGGTCATCCTTTTGCCTTAATAAATTGACTAAATGCATTTCTGTAAAAATAATGCCAGGTTATTTTTGTCTGCAGCTCTCAATGATGGTTGCATGTTTCTTTAACCCTCCCTCCTGCTTAAAAGTGTCAGAGTTTGCTTGATACCTTTGAGGAAACAAATAGTCTGGCAGGGAAGGGCAAGGGCAGGGCTTGCATCACCCTGACCCGTTCCTGCTTGTTGAGCCAGCTCGACAGCCCAAGTCAGAGGTTACACCTTCCCTAAACAGGTGTAACTTGAATGCTCCTCCAAGTGTACTAGACAGCTGGGATGTAAGAACCAGAGGCCCTGAACCATTTCTTCTGGGCTTTCTTCTTGTGGCTGAGTGCTGATGTCCAGCCGGAGGCAGAGCCCTTGCCCATCACGCTGTGTGTGCCCTACCCTTGCAGATACCACCCAGCCTGTGGCGTGGGTGTGCCCCACCCCACAGCACCCAGGAAGTCAGGTGGGTGGGGGCCACCCTGCCACGACCCTTGGAGGTGGGGATGGAGCCCTTGTGCAAAGGAGAGGCGAGCAGGAGCTCTGCAGCACAGCTCCCCTCGGGCTGCTGGCAGGTCAGCACACCAGGAGAAGGGAAACGTGAGCTGGCCCAGGACAAGCCTGGCCTTCTGCTGCAACTTCACCCTCCTGCAAAACCACGGGCATTTCTTGCCCAGTCACTGCTGAATTTGCAGCTTTTGGATTTTGCCAATGTTCTATTTAAGCTTTAGCCTTACCAAATGCAGATTAAATGCATACCTGTCTACCCTTGCAAAGGTGTTCACGGATACTAAACATTGCATTTACCTCTGTGCCTTTCCATTTTACACAGAAAATGAAAACCAGACCACCTTGGTTTAAAGACCTTGAATTAGACTAAAACTGTTAGTATTAATTATCTTATATGGATGGAGGCTAGGAGGGTTGGAAAAATTCCTAATCTAGCACTTTAAGGAAACACGAACCTTGAATATCAAGGGTTGCTAGTGGCACTAAAAAGTACATGCATGCTTTTGTCTATAGCCAAAGAATCTGGGTGCTTTGATAATATATTTGGCTGATGGGAAGCGTGCAGCTGGAGAAGCATTCAACAGCTCACCCATGCAGCCTGTTCCCCAGAGAGTCCCTTGCCCTTGGCAAAGAAAAAAAAAGATGCATCTTTCTGGCAATGAGACTGTGACTTCATTTATTGACAAGAATAAACTTTTTTCCTTCTTGTAAGCACAATAAATGACACTTTCACAGTAAGCTAATGATGGGTGTCTATAATGTATGGCAGTAGCAACCCTATTATTGATGTAGTTATACTGGTAAAAAAATGCACACATTATTACAGTTCTGTGTTGCAATGGGAAGAGATTCAATTATGCTCATAAGCAATGCTGGAGTTGTATTCATAGCTCTGCCAGTTTACCCCACTATAAATACACCCAGAAAATCATTTTCAGCTTGTCAGATTGCACAGAAATAAAGCTCACTCTCAAGGAGAATGCTTTGGAGCAAAGTGCCATGTAATCCAAGCATCTGGAAGCTGAAAAAAATCCAGCAATATGCAGAGGTGAGAAACATGATCCATGAAGGCATCATAATAAATTACATAATCTAAACATCAATCAGTTATTTTTAAGACAGACCTCTTACTTTGAAAAAAAATCAGTTAAATTCAGCGCAAGCAAGCATTGTTAAATGAACTTAATCCAGGTTAATGTAAGGCTCAAGTTACACCAAAATGGCAGTACCTACAACATCCTCTTGTTTCTGCTGTTCCACCCTTTTTATATCTGCTGGTTATAACTATATAACAGAACCCACCACTAAATACCACTCTTAGATGTGCCCTGTTATGGCTGTACTTGTATTTATTGTATATTTCTTAAACATGCCCCCATATTCTACAACAGAAATGTTACATTTATAAATTAAAATTATATGAAATAAAAATAAAATAAAATTTTAAAAAGGACGAAATATGTTACAAAGATGCTATTAGAAAACCTAGCAGACTTGCTTTTTAAACATCTTGTAGGTAAGATGGCTGATATTTTATGTCTCTGAGTACACAAACTGTACATTTAAATAGTAACTTTCAGATTATTTTTATATGCCCACAGCCACAATTTCATAATCATCTTCTAGGACTCTGATGGCCAATATGATCAAAACCCTTTTCTACTGACCTTTCATATTTATGCACAAATACAAGACTCCATAAATGTCAAGCTGGCAATCAGATTCACTTCTGCTTTGTACTAAAAATTGCAAACTGTATAATGTGAAGAAAACTTGTCAGTTCTCTTCTAGTTACCAAAATGCTGGTGATCAAGTAGGAAAGACATTCAGTGGTGCATTTAATAGCCTGTTTCCTTATTACTGCTTTCTCAGACAAAATATTTTAAATTCATATAAAGATTATTTGGCAGTTCACAGGAAACAAGACTCTCTGATGATGTGACACCTACAGCTTGAGACTTTCTAGGACACACATGCTCACTGCATTACATCAGAGTAATTCTGATAGCTCTGCCCTTATCCTTTTTAGACAAGTGATGAGGCAGGCAAAACATCACTTTCTGAAGTCTATCTGAGCTAGTTACTTCAGGGAGAGAGATCCGTTCACAGTTAAATCCTCTTATTCAACACCGTGGTTGGCAGGCTGTTGTGGATAACACAAGGGGATCTGGAATAGCTGCAATAAACATAGCATGAAATGTAACTGAAAAATAATGGTGATATAAACAGATCTTATGTACTTGCCATGCTAAACATGCTTACAGGTTATTTTCTAATACAGGTAGTGTGATAATTAAGATATATCAGAAAGCTCAGCTGAGGTACAGTGCCATGAATAGGGAATAGCACAGAGCCATTCATCTTTTAGTTGGGTAAACCTCACTGAGAAAAAACAACTGCTGAAATCAGAGGAGACTAAGCTTTTCAGAATCTGGCTTTGTACAAATGATTATGGATGTCACATCTACTTTTTGCAGAGCAGCAAAGCTGACCACATCCGAATAATGACAGGCTTGGTGTGTTTGACATGTAAAATGCAAAGATATATAATTTATACAATTTGAATATCAGGATTCTGCATCACATCTGCATGGTTAATGTTAATAATTTTTAGACCTTTCTTAAAAGAAGCCATGTGGTTCAAATATAAAACCATTTTTCTAAAAAAGGCAGTCTTGTTGGTCTTGATGTAAAACCTCATTAGTAGGAAATGACACAACTTTGGAAAGGAAGATGTTCATAAAGCTGTGGTTATACCCACATATTTGGTATTGTACACCTTCTTCTGACAATTATAATTTAGTAGGCAGAAATGTCTACTTAACAGCATTGTGAATAATATATCTTAGAAGAGCTTAATTCTTACTGGCCATCGTTCTTTATTAAAAATTCATTAATTTAAAATCACCACAATTCACAACAAAATTATGAATAATACCAAAAGTTTTTGGTGCTGTATGCTTTTAAACAGTTGTGTTTCCTAAGGAACTTCCTGTTTAAGAGATTGCTTGTGATTCAAATGTATTTATGAGATCAGCCACAGAATGGCTGAGGTGGACGGGTTCCCCTGGAGATCACCTCATCTCAACCCTCTGCTTAAAGCAGGGGGAGCAGGAGCAGGCTCCTCAGGGCCACAGCCACTTGGGTTTTGAACATCTCTAAGGATGGTGATTCCACAACCTCTCTGAGCAGCCCATGCCATTGTTTGACCACTCTCACAATATGGAAGTTTTTCTCAAGTTTAGACAGAATTTTTCACAGCTTATCCACTGCTTCTTGTCCTTTCACAGGACACCACTAGGAAGAGCCTGGCTCCATCTTCTTTACTCTGCCCCCATCAAGTATTTATACACATTGGTAAGATCCTTCCTGAGCCTTCTCTTCTCCAGGCTGAACATTTCCAGCTCCTCTCCTCAGATCTCAGATGCTCCACTCCCTTCACTACCTTTATGGTTCTTTGCTGGACTCATTCCTGCATGTCCCTATCTCTTTTGTGATGGGGAGCCCAGAATGACACTGTCATTTGGGGGTGCTTTAGAAATGTAGAAATACAAATTTTAATGCAAAAGTTTGAACTGAAATGTTGTTCTTGAAATTTGAAATCCAAGTAAGAATAGCAATGCTATTCTTCTATTAACTGTAAATAAGAAATGTAGTGTGTATTAGAATCATCTCCACAGTTTATAGAATACATACATCATTCTGTGAGTAGTCATCTATGTGTAATGAAGACCATGACTGCCTTAGACAGATGGGCTATAGCCCAAATGTCCATCTAAAGAGCTAGTTGGAAGATTGATACTCCTATGATCTCAGGCAGGTTACAGCTAGCCCAACAAGTGATAAGTTTTGCAGCTGATCCATACTGAATGCTTCCCACAGGTGAACAAGCATGCTCTAGTCAGGAGTCCCTCTCCAATAGTACTGAACAAATAATGTGTGCTTGCCCTGTTGAAAACTGGGTGCTGAATCTCCAGATCAGCATTTTCCTCCTAGCTCAGTGTGCCACAATATCCATGCATTGTTGGAAAGCTGGAGTCTTTTAAACAAGTTTTTTCTTTTTTTTTTTTGTCAGTGCCTAAAGGCATATGCCAAGTAGTAGGGCTAATTGACTGGTAAGTCTGCTGAGGTTAGGGGTGAAAGGAATTTCTCTCCTGGACTTCCCACTATCCATAGATAAACAGAAGTAAGGTTCAAACATCCCATAGCATTCAGCCTGCAAGAGAGGAGGAACCAAGCAATTACAGATCCTCAGCTTCAACAAGGTCATCCTGTTCTCAGCCAACACATTATCTCGTTCTGTTTTCTGTGGATAGGAACAAAAACTTACAGAATTTTGACCCCTTTGTATTTCTGATTACCACCACAGCTGAGGAGGAAGCACAGTGGAGTTGATAGGCTTTGAACTGAAATTTAGAACTAAAACAGCTACTCCTAAAATTTATCAATGCTCGTTGTATCCTGACAGTCATAGTGAAATCCACCCAAAGATGTTGATAGAAACCATCTTTTAAACAAACAGCTCAGCCGAAAATGTCACATGGATCTCAGCTCCCTAACACAAAGGTCATAATCTGGATTCCTCAATTGGCTGTAGCTGAAAAGACTGCCTTGCCAGGACAGCATATTAGCTCACATCATTCCACAGTTATTTCAAGTGCTGTGTGCTATGTCTCCTAGTATGAATGTGCCTTAAAATAAGCATCAACTCCTGTGAAGAAGAGGAAATGCAATTCAATTATAGAAATAATGATAGAGGCCAATAAGGTTCAAATGGGAAGAAAAAAACCCCGAATACATTGAAATAATGTCAAATGGCAGGTGATTATAGTGTTTTATACTGCAGGAACTGTGCAAGTATTTAGAAGGATGAAAATAGTTAGGCTAACAATGAGGGAACAGCTTTTTTGAAGTAATGAAATGGACAGAAATGAAAAAATAAAACCTGAGGCACTGCAGAAAGGAACACAACTGGGAGTTGTAGAATAAGATACTATTTTACTATGCTCCAGTTAGGAGGGCTTTGCAACAAACAGAGAATATCTTAATTCCTATTGATGTTCACCAGAACTGAGCCATCGACAGGATTAAGCCACAAAACTCACCTTGTGAAGTTGTGGGGACAACATTATTCTGGATGATTCAGAGCAAAAGGAGGAAATGAATCCTATAAACGTTTATATGTATGAGTAACTGTTCTCCCAGGGTTGCCCCGATGATTTCAGTATGCCTATTATACAAGTGAACTGATGTGTATGTAAGTGTTTGCAGGGATTAACATTTAATGAAGATTAAAATTTTCTCATGGCTGCTTATAACTCCATCCAGCTGATACAACTGCCAGCCACGCTGCTTTTCTGTGATTACTCTCACTTATAAGGAGAGCTGTTGGAAGGAGGAGACATGGACAGCTCCTGTCTTCCTGGGCAGGGAAGTTTGATACAAACCTCACAGCTGTTTTCTGCTAGGATAACGCAGCTGCCATAAGGCAGACAGAGAGAGAATCTCAGCTGCACAACCAGATATTTTAAAAGACATAGTCTGGAACTTTTTTTGGTGCTTTCTGGGATGATGGCAATAAGAAGCATCACTTTATAAATTTTGGTATAAGCAACTAGTCAGACTTGCAAGATGCTTGAAAGCATGTTGAAAGAGTTGCATGCAACAATGCATTGAATTGCACTGTAGGCACACACAGAAGGCAGATGGATATGCTCTGGGCCTATAAATATGGTTTCAAAGAATTGGCCCCCATTCTTCACTGGAGCTTCTTTGAACATGAAATTAATGTAGTGAAAACAAATGCAGACAAGCATTTGGTCTTGTTTATAAATGCCCCATGGCTGCTCACTGAGTATGCCTATTATACAGCTGGGGAAAGAATTAAAATATGATTTAGCAGGAGTCAAGCTAGCTTTAAGCAAGCTTACTCTGTTGTGGATAGTCAAGTTCAAGTAGCACTGAATTCAGTGCAGCTGATTTTCACAGGTCCAAAATCAGTTCTTGGGAAGATATAAACTGCTGTAGCCAGACTGTTACACACGTCAACACTTTCAGTTTCGGATAATTTCTATGTCCAGTGCCTTGGTGTCCTTAAAGAGCAGCCAGTGTGTTTAGCTATGCCCAGCTTTACAGACACTGAGCCCAAGGACCAGATTTACACAGTAAAAGCATACATCTTTAAGCACAACTGGATTTTGTACTTCTCTCATATAGGCCATGCCATTTCAAGAGTGCAGAGGCTATAGAGTTGCTTTTTAGGACAGGAAGTACCTAAAAAAATGATGCCCAGTTGAAGTGATACAACAATAATCACAGGAATGTCTCTGACCTCATCTACTCTTACTAACAAATACTCCTTTAATAGTGGTGAATTGATGGTACTGAGCCCTGTGCAATCTGACATGCAGGCTGTGAGGTGACACAGCTCAGACAGAAATATTCCACCTCGGTCAAGCTAGCTGGCTCCTGTTACAGCACGGGTGTTAAACCATGCTGCTGAACAAGCTTTGGCAGATATCATGCCAGCTTCCCAAGTGAATGAATCACAGAGGTAACGGGTGGTTGAGCAGGGGTATATACAGTGGGACTCCTTAATTTCTTTCAGCTTCACACTTCAAATTGCAGCAAAGCTCAGATTAGATAGCACTGGAAACTGAGTTCTGTTTCTTTCAATGCCACCTCCAGCCTGATCTTCTGTGAGAACAACAAAACTGTAGAGGGAGGAATCTGCATATGCCCAGGTAGAAACACATCCTGGTATTTTATTTGGACTCTGGAGATGCTACTTGCAATGTCTACATAAGAAATAGCGTCAGGTTGTGTTCTAGATATTAAATGCAGGTATTGTTCATGTTTTACTCTACATTGCATTGCAGAAGAGCATTTCTAATCTATGACCAAGAAAAAAAATTAATATTCTGTTTTTGGCACATTTTAATAAATCTAGACTAACTATACCTAGCAGCCTGTTTTCTAATGTCTGATTAACTTTGCTTTTACTTTTAAATAGCTCTTCTTAGAAATAAAATAAATAACTTATTTGAAGGAAAAACTAATTGTACAAAGCTGGTTTTGTCAAGAATTCGATTTTTTTTTGCATGCAGTTCACACAGTGAAGAACAATCTGATTACTAGATCTCATTTACTGACTTAAAAAACCCAAAACCAAGTTGTGCCTTATTCTGCTCAACATTCATAATGTGAAAAGAAGTTCAGAAGTTTGGCCTTGTGACAGGTACCAGGAGAAAAATTTTCAAATATATTCTTATAACGTATTTATTTACCTACATGGACCAAATATTTCTTTGTCTTCATTAGCATTTTTTGTATATAGGAAATAACTGGAGAAATGGCAAATGGCAAAAGCACAGCTGCATCTACAGTCGTGTCTGATACCCGTGATGAGTTGAGGAGGAAGGAATAACAGAATATATGCCCCAGGACTAGATAGAAATTTCAAGAGTAGTTGCAGCAGAAATTTAAAAATGCTATTTGAAAGACCTGTTTTTGTTATTAGGATGTTATTGCCGTGTCAAATTTCTATTGCAAGCTCTAGGACTGCTACTGTAAAAAAAGGCATGTTGCTAGGATAAAAAGCAATTCCTTAGCAATTGCAGCATCTGCTAAATGATAAAGCCAGATGTTTTCTGAAAAAAGAAGAAAATTAATTCTAAAACTTCTGAAAACAAAAGTTAAATTGAAATAAGTTTGTCTATTTTGACAGTTACTTGTTTCCTGGTTTGCTTTTTTAACCTGGAATTTTGGAGTCATGATTTTGCCACATCAGACAATAAAATCCATTCCTAAAATTTTCTTACAGACAGATACTACTTATTGTGATGTGTATTTTAATCTTGTGCCTTCTTCTGTTCCAGTAGTAGAACCAGAGCGAACAATGTCATTTATCAATTTCCATGCACCTATGAAATACTGATAAGTTGAGTCTCAGAAACTGGCAGTCAGGCAGTCTTTGAAATACGATGATATTCCTTAAAAGAAGCCAAAAATAATTTTTTTTTTTTGCATGTCAAGTTTTTAAGACCTCTGTAATGCCTTGATTTTTTTCTTTGCTAAATATTATCCCTATATAGGCTCTGAGTCTCTTATGTCATCTGATATTTCCTGTACTGTCACCTCCAAATACTCCTACATCTCTTAATTTCTTCCCAAGTTCTCTGTAAGGCCACTCAGAAACTTCTCCCCTTACAATCTTGTCCTTGATGCCAGGAGCTATGTTGCTCAGTATGGTCAATTGTAGATAAAGAAGCATCTCTGTATCAAATTCACAGCCTTGCTTGGCTTGGCCAGTATCTGTAGTTGTAGGATATTTTCTGTGCTATACCACAAGAGTGTGATGCAACACAATATGCTGGGTTGCCCTAAAGAGAAAAGGGAAAAAGCATACAGGGAAGAGTTTTCTGGATCACCTTGTTTGAGAGACTGCAGTGAAAAATTTACTTCAGTAAAAGTATCTTAATACTTCAGCTTACTTCAGTTTACTTCAGTAAAGTATTCTAATATTTACAGAAAGTAGTGGCAGTGCTCAGTCCCCATTTGTCCTTTTGCCAAGGTCCCTTAGGATGTCTCCACTTTCACACCATCACATCCCTGGCAAAATGCAATATCAGATTTTTTTTCTTGGTTAATGGAAACTCTGTGCTTCCAACAGACCACTGCATTGATTGTTTTGATAGAAGAAGCAAAGAAGCTGAAATATTTTGCCATGATTGCTAAATACGTCTCTGCCCTGCAAACAGCTGCAGAGGTGGTGTGAGACAATGATCCCTAACTGAAAAGAATGTTCAGATTTAATCTATAACATTGAATCTTTGTTATTTGTGATCATACTAAAAACACATGCATAGTGTGAAGTAGGCAGCTTTACTTTAGATAATGAATGTTTTTTATGGAGATGACAACTAATTGATTAGGTTAGCACTTCAGAATTTCTGATTTCAGCTATGGTTTCTAAGCTTTGCTCACCGTGACAGATCAGTGGGAATGTATTGTGTGTATCTGCCATTGGAACTGCTTTATGGTTTTGGGCTCAAGTACTCGAGCAAAAGTCTTTGACACGCTAAATACTGCATTTTTCCATTACATGAGGTATCTCAACTAATAATTCTTGACATAAATGCTGAATGTCTTGATGTTTCAAATGTCATGATCATCAGGGTCATGGTGATTCAGGTATCTTTCTATGGAAAAGAGTCTAAGTGGCTTCCTGCATGATGTTATTTATCTGGTCCTGCATTTTAAAGCATGCATTCATTACGATGATAAATAGTACATAGTACTAAGATGATATAGTAGAAATATATCCTGCATTTCGGCTTAAAAAAATTCTTTTATTTCAAAGGGACTGTTGAATTTGTTTCCTAAACTTCAACAGAGAAGTGGACAACTTTGTTGAACAGTGACTTTACAACTGAATTTTGGTATCAGACTAGAAAGGTGCAAATTTCTTGTACAGTTAATGAAGGAACTGGTGCACAAATGCAGAATCTAGAACTGATTCTACTCCAATCACCATCAGAACTTATGCACGTTCTTTGTGTACACCTCACTGGTGCCAGGGTTTGTTGCTGTGCTTCCAGTCCCGTAACACAGAAGGTGAGGCTCCCTCTCACCGACCCCAGCAATTAAACGAAATCACATTTTCAGGAAATCACATTTTCCTCCCTGTATTTCCAGCTGGATAATGTGGCTCCACTTCTCTATCCAAGGCTGATAGGCAGTGCTGCCGGAGGGTTTAAAAAGTCCAGGTTCATAAATTCAAACAAGTTACTCTGTCAGCAGCAGAGTATAAAAGACAGAAGATTATAAGGGAACCTCAAGGGTCTTTCACGCCTTTCACCTCCTTGTGTCCGGCCGTGGTCGCTGCAGCCTCCGCAGCCGCTGGACTGGGGGCGAGCACGGCTGCAGGGACCTGGCACCCGCTGAGGGAAACCATCTTCCCCTCAGCAGTTCTGTTCTTCTCTCGCTGTCTGCCGGCGGTGCGGGAGCGAGCAGCGCCGGGGAGCGCGGCACCCGCAGCGAGCGCCCGCAGGCAGCGCCTGACAGCTCCGCCGCGGGGGCAGGGAGGGGGCGGCAGCGCCCGCCGCGCCCCCATCACCGCCCCGCCTCGGGATAAACGCGGCCCCTCGCGGGGAACTGCGGAGATGTAGTTTCCACCGTGCCGGAGGGAAGCACCGCTCTCCCGCAGCCTGTCCCGACCCCGCGGCAGAGAGGGGGAAACCCGCACCGGGAGCCCCCTCCCACCCGGCCGCGGCGGAGCGAGCGCCTCTGGCGCGGCCGGTCCCTCCTGGCGCGCCGTAGCGATGCTGCCGGCGCCGCTGCCCTCGGAGGCTGTTCCCAAGATGGCGGCCGCGCGGGCGGCTCTGCGCGGCCGCGCTCCTGCAGCCGGGTAGGGACCCGCTCCCCTCCTCCTGCTGCTCCTGCTCCTCGCTGCGCCCCCGCGCCGCGCACCGGGGCCCGCCGCCATGCCGGCCCCGGTGCATGCATGAGAGACACCGCCGCGCTGGTCTGTGCCGCAGCCGCCGCCATGGAGGAGCCGCCGCCGTCGCCGCCGGGGAGGTCAGTACCCAGCGCTGCCTCGCAGCGAGCTCCGTGCAGGGAGCGATGCCGGGCGGGGGCTGCGAGCGCCGGGGCCGGGGGTGCACGCTCTGTCTCTCGCCCGCTCCGCGCTGCACAACCTGCGGCGGCGGCGGCTGCTGCTGCTGCTTCAGCGCTTCTGCAGAGCGCCCACGGAGCGAGAGGGTGCTTCGATAAGAAATCTCTAGTGGCTGCGGTGGGTAAGGCAGTGTTTTGTGGGCGCTTTGCAATTAAAAATGAATCGTTTCCTTCCCCCCCCAGCCTCGCAGCAGTGCGGGCGGGTGTGTCGGGGCACTGCCCGCCCGGCTCTCGGAGGCTGCGGAGCGGAGGGGGAGCAGCAGCTGGAGCCCGCGGGAGGCTGGCGGAGCGTGACCTGTGCTCCTTGACTTGTGAACTGCAGCGATAAAAGCGCTGCCCTCTTGGAAGGGTGTCTCGTGTTTATGGCAGCCGTGATTAAAATCGGCTTCTCTTCGGCGTGCCAGGAAAACAGCAGGATCGTAGAGTATCGCTGCTGGCAGCATTGCAATCGATAGTTGTAAGAAGATAGAGTTAAAAAAAAAAGTGAAGGCGTTCACAAAGAAGTGTTGTGATGCCTCAAAGCTTTCTGGAACTGCTGTCACCTCCTGAATGTGCTGACCTGCAGATTGGCTTTTTGCAAGCCTCCATCTGTGCCCTGCTGAGAGATGGGGATGCAAATTACTTTATGGTTTAGTGTTTCCAGCTTACTGCAGAAGTATTGCGTAAGACCGAGTTATTAATCCCGTGGCAATTATTTCTCATTTTTAAATAACATCCTGTTGATGCACTTCACTTCTCACTAGGAGGCATTCAGGAAACGTTTTTAAAACGCTTGTGTGATCAATTAGTACTGTAAGGCGGTAGTCAGGTGCATTGTGTTCCAGGTGTGCCCTGCAAAAAATCTGCCGTGGTGTTGCCGAGATCGTTCTTGAGCTGCTGTTTTGTACTGCTGGAATAAAAGGGAGGTGGTGATGTGCTCCTGTGTGGGTCAGGGCTATGGGGTTGAACAGTGACTTTGAGCTTTTGTTAATTTGTTAAATAGTTGTGCATTAACGGTTTGTTTTTCTGTCATGAGAATGGCAAAATCAGGAGATACGTAAAATTAGTAAGATTTAACGGAAATATTATGAAATACAAATGCTATGGGACAGCAGAATTAGTAAGCTTCTAAGTTCCTTTTCAAAGGACTCTTCAAAGACTAATACTGCAGGTTAAGCAGAAAAAGATTTAAAAGAAAGTTTGTACAGCAGCATGACCCTAGACCTGGGCTGTCTTCATGTAGAAGAGTAATCTCCAGAGCCTGAATGGAAAACACCCAGGCATTTCCTGTGCAGGGCCATTTCTGACCTCTGCTGGATTCTGCTTATTACAGGACAGTTTATATGAGTCGGATGTGGGTGTGGATAATGTGGTGACAACTTTACCCAGCAAATGAAAATTGAATTAGCTATTTCGGAGTGAGCTGGTGGGTGGGAAGGGGACGTCTCAAAACAATTAGGTAGCTTTAATTTGTGCAGGGTAATGCATGTACTCCATCCACTGTGATTCATTTCTGTGTGTACTTTGTGTCTCAACTTCACACCTGCCTCTCTGGCTTTATGCAGCACTTGCTTTTAGTTAAATGTAATGCAGGTAAAGTATCTGGAGCCGTTTCAAACACGATTACTTTTGATTTAAATTTTGGATTTATTTATTTATTAGTATAATAAATTTATGAGTTTTATTTATTCTTGGGGCTGTGAGGTCAGAGTCTTGTTGAAGTCGGTTTATTTTGCACAGGCTTGGGTGTTTGAAATCCTTTTGACGGCAGATCACTTTTAATCCTGTTTGTAGAGTATGAATGTGTTCTTATGATAAAGAGTTCTGGCCAGTGCTAAAGTGCATTGCTATAATGCATTTTCTTTAAGTTAGCATTAGTTCTGGTGGAGAAGTGTTCAGTCATTCTGAATTAGCAGTACAACTACTCTTGTTTAATAAACAAAGCTTATTGATTTGTTGTTTTGAGACTGCCTCATGTGAGAAATCTGCTTGTCTTTGTGTGAGGAATCTGTCTCTTGTTAGAGTATAAATGCAATGGTACATTTTGTCAACTGAAGGCAAGCATAAAATATATTTATGGCTTTTTTGAATTACACAGTCCTTAGTCAAAAGCATTTGATTGTGATTCCCTCTCCAAAAGCACACGGTTTTTACCAGGTCTTCCTTTCTTTTTTGAAACACACTGGTGTGGGGACAGATGGGAGGGAGCTCTAAACTGAAAAATGCCTGGGGAACCTAGGAGCAGATGTTGATTTTGAGATAAAAGTGCACTTTGACCCTGGATAGCATGCAGTGGCCATGGATAAGTGACAAGATACTACTGAAAAGTTTTGTGAAGAACTCACATCAGTCCTTAAAACAAGTAGAAAATTTTCAAGATAAGATGTTTCTACTTAGATAATTTAGAATGCTAATTAAAACAGATGCGTTTGGTGCTTTTTGATTATTACCCATAGGCTTTAAATTTCCTAAGCCAAATTTTAGGCTTTCCCAAGAATTCTGCACAAAATCCACTACAGAGAGAAATGAGGCCTTAAGCGTGTCCTTTGTTGGGACTTTGCCCTTTGTTTGGGAGCACTGCAAAGGCGTGAAGAGCCATAGGGCTACCCTGGCTTGTGCCTTGATTGCTTGTAGCCCTCTTTTCTCCTGGCATACATCCCGTGCAAGGGGTGAAAGAAGGACCAAGGCTGTGAATAAAGGACAGAATTGTGAGTTATGTGGAGGCTTCCTCCTTGCTGGGGAACTTTTCAGTAGTCTGTCTAACAGATTTGTTGTCTCTAAGATGACAATGAATTGGGCTTTCAGTCTGCAGCATCTGTGGTTTGGGGGAAGCCTGAGGTTATGTTATGAATTGTGCTCAACATATTTTTCTGCTTGCCACACTGTCTGTATGGCTGATAGTATATGAGCAGTGAAAGAGTTTATTGTATTACTTAAGATCATAGCTTCAGTGGGAAAAATGATTTAAGTATATAGAGCTTTGCCATAGTTTTTTTTTTTTTTTTCTCCCATGCATTTAAATGAGGTAAGATGTAATCTCTATTCTACATGTATTGCATTTTCTTCTTTACATGTGCAAGATTGGGATGAATGACTGATTGTTCCACCTACGCACAAACACACATGAAGTGCTGGTTGAGATGTCTCTGGCATTGGTAGCAGTAAGGATTAGTCTGTGTTGTGTGGCTGCTTGGGTTGTTTTTATGTCTGTTAATTAGTGCTGTCTGTGTCAAGGTTGGTTTTACTATTATGTAAGCTAGTGATATTGACCTTTGTGGAATGCAAACTGTGCTGGGATGAAAACAAATCTACTGAATTTAAAGGAAAGCATAAGGGATATGCAGTAATTCTTGAGGGAGCTAATTGGGATTTTTAGAAGCTTATAAAGATTTGGCTTCCATGACAACCACATTTCTTAAATTATATACTAACCAATCCTTTAAACTGCATCTAAAGTACATTTAGAAGACAATTTTTCATAGTCCCAACTGCTAGTCAATAGTGTGTTGACCTCTGCCAGCACAAGAGTCTCAGCTCATTTCTTCAATTGCGTGGTTTGATTTGCTGTTGTCTACAATGTTTGTGTTTGCAGAACTGTTACTTTTCTTCAGTTTTATTCTTCTCTCAGATTTTAACTGCACTGATGCTATGTTTAGTCTGTAATTTATTAACTAAATAATTTTTGAATTTTAAAAAAATAACTTAGGAGCTTATTTATTTAAAGAGTTGATAAGGGTCCCATGCTCACTCTTGGTTTACTGTAAATGCAAAGCCAAATGAGAGTGTTTGTCTTGAGCATGTGAATTTGAGTGTTACTGAATTGTCAAATGTTCACTTGTGTCCAGTCCGAGAACCCTGCATGTAAAGTCACATTTGTCATGAAATACAATCAGGTTTATTCTGGAGCCAGACAAGATGGGATGTACAAATGTGTGCTGATAAATGTCTCCTGCAGTCATAGGGCAGAAGCAGGAAATTAGTTCTCTTCCTTTCTGTGTTCTGCTGTTACTCAGTGGTACTAAGTGTCATGTGTTGCTTTCTAATGTGGTGTAAATGTACATGCTTATTCTGCCCTCGGCTTACTTGTGCTGCTGGTTTACTTGCTGTTGCTTTTCCTGAGAACAGTATTTCTAAAGGTTCTTACCATTTTAGCTGTAGAACATCCATTCAGTAAGTGATAACAAGGCCACAGTTACTCCTGCCTCTATTACTTCCTAGCCTCACTGTAGAACTGAGGGATGCTCCAAAGAGTGAAGATTGCTGAAGTCCTGTTGCATTGCATGGATTTGCCAAAAGTTACAGCCAAGAAGTCTGGAATGCTGTGCTTAGACACCAGCTTCCATTGGAAACCTATTTCACTTTCAATGCTTCACCTTCAGGGTTCTTGTAGACTTTGACTTTAGCTAAATGATGAACTGAAACTTTGGGATCATAACCAGTTGTTGGCTTTTTCTTATCTAGGAATGGAACTTTCTGCCAGAAGAATAGAGTGTGTGTGGGAGAGTTGGGGAAGAATGGCTGTTACAGTTCTTTTTATCTTTTGTCATAGGTCTGTGCATTCCCCGGTTTATCACTTTTATATATGATCTGTTTATAGTTGAACCTAGCAGCCTAACACTTTTCCCAGTAGTATGTATATTTTCTTGGCGTAGCTTAAATTTTCCAGAAAATCCATGTGGATGTGTTAGTACAGATTTTTCATAAAAAGTTCTTAATTAAGTATATTCACTGTATTGCTGTATGCCTTGAGACCTTGGGATAGGATCTGTGCAGGTGCCAAGAGCTTAATTGCAGCACTTACCCTTTGGATTGAAACTGTACTATGTATGCTCAAACATCATTAGTGAGGAAAACATATTTCAGAGATTCTTACTCTGAAAACCCAAAAACCAACAAACCAGTTCAAATTCCCAAATATGAGCTAGGATATAGTTGAGGTTGGAAAGGTAGCACTAATAGAGAAGCATGGGGTCTGCAATCAATGAATATTTTAACGTCAGTTGTTGAGTGAAGAGAGCTGGATACTAACTGGGCTGGGTGAAGCTCTCTTAGCTCCTGTTTCTACAGTTCTAACCTTTGATCCATTTGCAGCCTCACTTGGCAGGCTTAAACATGGATGTGGAAACCTAACAAACCTATCAACACTTTCCCACTTTATTGCACATTGTAGAGCAAGGGTAGAATTAAATAGGCTTTTTTTTATTTTGAAACAAAATATGGCATAGTTTTAATCAAATAATCTGTTGGAGGAAAGCTCAGCGGTTAATCTACTGCAACATCATGGTTCAGATTTGTATAAAAACTTAAAATAATCCAAGATGGAAAAATTAGTTAAGCTTTCTCTGTTTTCAAATTTGCAAGTAAAAAAGAACAGAAAGTTCTGAGTATTTTTTTTTCTGAGATGAGAACATGAAGAACTGCCAAAACTTTTACAAGAGCTCTATTTTATTTATTTTTTTAAACTTATTTCTAGTTGGTATAACTTGCAGAAGAAAAATGACTTCCTTAGATCATTTAAGTATGTCTCAGTAGTGCTTATCACTACTTGCTATAAAAAGATATCATGAATACTTCTTTGCATTCTGCTTAATTTATGCTTGAATCAATGTTTGACTATTTCTTTTTTTTTGAGGTTTACCATGTTATTCTAATCAGCCAAAAGGTGCTTCAATATCTCACCACTCTTCCAATAACTTTTGTTAGATTTTTCTGTGACTTTGTCTTTCCGTTGTAAATATGGTAAGCACATATAGCAGCTTCTGCCCAGGAATATAGGAGAATTTTGGGAGAAGTGCCAAAGAGGTAGTAATTTGCAGAACTGACTCTGCTAGTTTCCAGATCTGGAGAAGGAGAAAATTCTGTTAAAATTTTTCTCTTAAACTAAAATTTGCTGCTAAGTAAATTAGTGCTTTAAGGAAATTTGTAATGCCTAGTCAGACGTGCTCAAGGTCTGCTGTAGAAATGAAGTGTGTTCACACTTGCTGGGTCCTTCTGTTCTAATTAAACAGCTTAATTGAGAGTTACCAAGCAGGAAAAGTTGTCCCTGGGAATCAATTACAGTTTAACTGTTTAGCTCAAAGCTGTACATTAGTCTTATCCCCAGTAATGACTTTTATTTTTTCCTTGATGATTTCTAGAGACATAGTGGTGCTCTTGACACAGTGAAGTCTTGCACCAAACCACTGTGTTGCAGCAGGAATGCTTGCTTTATATTGCTCCCTTAGCTGATGTGGAATTTATTGTACTTGGTTCTTAACTGGTAGCAGGGTTGTTGTAGTGTAAACCTGTAGTTTGCAGTGGATGGCACAGGTTTTGTAGCAGCCTTGAGTGTCTGCATTTTTGCAGCCCTGCTGCAGGTTAGTTTTCAAAGGTAAACAAGGTGTAAGTAGTGAACAAAGTGAGGCTTTTCAAGGGTTACTGTTACATCCTGGCAATTCACTAATGAAATTTTAGTGTTTCTGTCATTATTTCTATGTTCACAATCCATTGTTCATGGGTTAATTTCTAAAAGAAGCTACTGGAATTATGTAATCAATCAGTTCTTGGCGGTAATACCAGTATTACCTTAAACAGTTTCCTGCCCAAGTATTTTGCTTTTATTGTTGTTGCAAGTAAAAATTTGCATTGGTTTTCTGGCTGACTCAGCTAAAAATTACTGTTCTCATCTCCTAACATCCCTCTCTTGCCCTCCTTCAGCTAGGAATGTCTGCCACATGAAACTTGCTAGCGTGACATTAAGTACATTTGGCTGCCTAATCAAAACTGAAGTGGCTGAAGTTGGAAAAATCCTGCTGACAAAGGCATTCCAGCTAATCTGGATTGTTTTGGCAGCACCAGTGAAGAACCAGGGTTGGTACTTTAAGTTACACCTGTGCATATTAAGTTCTGGTGACTTCTGGCAAAGTGTCTGGAAAGCAGAAGGGACAGACAGTCATGTACAATTGCTTCATGTGCAGCCAGAAGAGAGTGACCGAGGGCACGATTTCACTTAGCACTCAGCAGGTTGCCTTCTTCACCCTGGTCTCTCAACGAGAGAATGCCAGCTTCGGGAAGGATGTAGTGGAGGAGCTTGGCTGTCACATGGCTGTGGGGTTTTTGCTTGTGGCTATTGATCTGACAGGTAAATGGTGCACCAAAAAAACTGTGGTTTTTTCACTGTCAGGTTGGTGATTGAGGTCCCACGATTGTTGTCTTCTGTGCAGAAGGGATGGCAAAAGGGGCAGGGATGTGCAACCTGGGAAGCAAAAGGTGCACTGGAACAGGTTCCCTTTTGTAGTGTGTCATCTTACTGTGACTAGTGTTGGTAATTTCTGAGGGTCTTCACTGTAAAAAGCTGTGTGAATAGCATTACATTTCATACTTGGTTAAATTTTTTTTGGATATTGCTTTTGTTTTTGTGCTCTTACAAGTGTCTCTGCTCTAAGCTTTTTTGATGCAAACTTAGATTCTGTAAGACTTCTGTGTTTGTAGACATACTAGATGAAAGATGCAAGTGCTTTTTTGCATGTGTGTCAGGAGTAAATGATAAAATTACTATCTGTTGTGGGGAGACAGATAAAGATAATACTAAAAGCAATCTTACCCTTGATATATTACAGCTGTGTTAATTATCCAAGAGTGGGAAGAGCCATGCCCTCCCAGCCATGGGTGTGATAAAGAATGAGTTAGCTGGGATGGGGTTGGTTGGAGCGAGTTGGAGTCTGCTGGCTGTGCTGTGAGGAGGTAGGGACAGGAGGTCATACAAGGGACAGAAAAAGTAAGATGCTGTACGTAGGACAGACAGGGTTAGGTGGCTGTGCTAGAGACAGGAGAGAGCGAGCCAGAACTGGAGAAGGAAGACAGAAGACTTCAGAGAAAGAGCTGGAGCTGTGTGCTAGGGACAGCAGAGTCCCAGATCAGTCTGGATGGAGCTGGGCTCACTTCCCTCATCAGTGTGTGAAGAAGAGCTGAGGTATTGAGGGTACAGACTAGCTGCTGGCATAGACGGACAGACCCTGAGAGCTGTGTGGAGCTGCCCATGGGAGACTAAAGATAAAAGGTATGAGGACTTTAGATAACAAGGCTCTGATACTTGAATCCCTCTGAAGTTTTTAAAGAAGCACTCTGAGTGCAATATCCATCTTGACTTCCACAATCTGTTATAAGTAATTTCTTTGCTCTCCTTTCCTCCTGTCCAGGTATCAGTTTTTTCCCCCCAGTATGCTGGTTGTTCATTCCTAGGCTGCAGAGATATCTGATCACATATCCTGCCTTCCCCTGATTCCTCTGGGAGAAAAAAAAAATGTAGCTATGTACAGCTGAATTTGAATTCAAAATATTTCTTAAAATTGAAATTTTTATGCTGGTACTCTGTCTTCTATAAAACATAATTTGAAATTTCCTACCTGTAAGTGCTGTGCCAGACTTAAAGAATACAGCTTTATTTGTACATACTGTGTGCAAATTCCTGCTGTGCTCTAACAAAAAAAAAAAAAAAAAAACCTGATAAAATCTTTTCCCTGCCTTTTACTGAAGTCTTCTTTTTGCTGCACTTAGGGCAGTTTATAGTAAATGCAGCAGCAGCATCAAATGCTTTGTTTTTGTATTCACACGTGTAGCGGATCTTCAAAAATACCTTATCCAGAAATGGTTTTTTAGTTGCTTCTGCTTTCGGTTCAGCAGCCTTTCAGAACCATGTCCATTTATTTAAGCTTACAAGCTTCTCTCAGAACATAATTTTTAAAAAGTGGTTAGAATACAGGGGTGCAGGATGCTTTCCTAACGTTGGAACATAACACTATGTGTTTACACCAGGGAACTGTTCTGTACTCTAGCAGAACTTCAGGCTTTTCCATTTTGTTTTCCTGATTAGGTTGTCTAATCCTCAGTCTTTGTTATCCAAGGTGCTACTGATTGTTTAGTGAAGTTCCTTTCTTGTGCTGTTGGTCCAGGACTACCATTACATTCTCTTCTGCAACAAAATGAAACCTAGTACTGCCCCAAAGAAATTGGAGCTTCTCATTCCAGAGTTTTGTTGTGTGATGTTTAGCAGCACTGACTGAATACTTTATTGTTTTTACAGCTGCAAAGGTGGGTAGCTAGAAATTGTTTGCTTTTTGCATTACCAGCAGCTGTTGGGTGATGACAGTTCTTGTCAGAATATTGTTTGAAATAGACTGGTTGCACTGCCTTTAGGGAGAGCTGCTTTTGCTGACTGGGAATGTGCATTACTAAGAACAGACTAATGTCTTCCTGCATTAATTATCAAGCTGAATCTGAGTTAAGGAGTACATATTTGAAAAACAGACACTTTGCTTTTAAAAGGAAGCCACTGAATGTCAAGAGCTGGTACTTGGTAATTTGGTGCTGGACCCTTTACAGATACTGCAGTTCTTTGTATGAAGATGGCAGGGTGACGTAGGAAGTGTTGAGAAAGAGCCTTGCTGATTCCTGTGTGGTGTGATGTCTTTGAAACGTCAGGAAGCTGTTTACAGCAGCAGTGTCTGGAGTGCCCAGCTTCCAAACCATTGTGGTGGGTGATGATCCTGGCTCCTGTGTGGGAACTGCCTAACTCAGATTTATTGCCAGGTGCTTGTAGTCCAGTCCATTGACCTCCACTGCCCTGATCCCCAACAAGCTTTAAAGCTGCATGTGGGATAAGCAATGGCCGAACCTGAGTTAATTGTGTAAGTGTCTAATGTATTTGAGCTCCTGCTTATGAGAAGGTTAGCTGATAGAAAGGGAAGGGTAAAATGATGTTTCCCCCCTATAGCTGTCACAGTTTTTAGGATGGTCTCTCATTAATGGCTGTTACAAACTTTGTAAGGAAAGTGCAGAAGTTTGTACTGGTTAAAAATCGTATTCATCAGTGTGACTTTAGCCTAATTAATTGTAACATTCCCCTGTGATCCTCAGTGGTTTTCATTTGCTAATTTATTTTTAGTGATAAATGAATGTATTTTTCCAAAAGTTGTGGCCTTTATCAATAGTAGTGGTTACCACACTTTTTGCTCTGTCCTGCTGCTTCAAATTTCATACCTTGATTTCTGCCTCCATTTCCTATTTTCGTTTGCAGGCCTTTGAAAATCTACAACAATTATCTTGATTTTCATGACTGAGCTGGAGTTGTAGATACATTGCCATCACTTTTACTTAGTTAAAAAAAAAATCCCGCTGTCATCCAGCAGGGCAAATTAAAGAAATTATGTGTTCTGTCTTTTCAGATTGTGGTTGAAATGCACCCTGATGTAACATACAGTAGTTACTTTTTGGAAACAGTCTTGATTTGTTGGGTTTTTTTGGTGCATTTCAGAGCTGTCAAGGTGTTCTGCTTTGGTTGTTGTTTTTACCATACTGCTCTTAAAACTTCCCCAGTATTTGTGATTTATGCATCCTGGCTACAGTTTTTCTTATATTCCAAGGGTAAATTTCTAAGAAGCATTTTTTTCATTAAAATTGAGGTTGGGAACCTGTAAATAGAATATGGAAATTATGCACTTCCAATTTTCCTTGTAGGGATTGGATTTAGACTGCTGTTGGCAAATAGTAACTTCATTTGTCACAAGCTTTCACTTCTTGTGTGTAAGCCTAATTACGATTTGGATGGTTCCCACTGGCTGTGGGGGAGAAAACCTGCGTATCTTGGTAGCTAAGAAGAAATTAGCCTTGATTAATGTTTCTCAACCCTGGTTGCAACAGTATTTAGGAACCAACAATTCTGTCTAATAACCAACACTATAATCTGATTCAGGCTTGCCAGCCTTGCATTTTATAGATTGGCAGATTTAATTAGTCTATGGTTAGTTCATGACAGTAAATAACACACAAACACTGCAAATGCTGTGTCAGTAACCTGTAAAAATCATAACTGCTTTTAATACTGGAGTGTTGCTGCTGAAGATCATGTATGTGTGGTGTTGTCTGGATTAGAAAAATTGATTCTAGCATGTCAAAGCTGATATAGATAGCTGCTTTAATTGAGACCCTGTGTGTTTAGTGCATTGTTGTACCGTAAGGCTTGCACTGGTGAAACTGAATCATCATGTTAATTGGCACTGATTTGAGTTCTGAGTTGAGGTATAGTCTTTGCACGCAAACCCTAAACTGAGTGTGCTGGGTTTTTAAAACTTGCTTTGCAACCTGTGCCTTTCTCTCTCTAAGCAGACCAGCTGGCTTTGGTTAGATCATCTCACCAGTTGCTAACAAGACTGGGTCTGTTGTTATGAACGAGAGCATGATTGCTTGCTTTGTGATATGATTTCAAGTGCTGTATGTTTTGTGATGTCTGCTGTGCTTCTTATCAAAGGACATCTTACTAAATTACCCAGCAAAAATGGTTGAAGTCAGTCATACTGGATGCCGCTGTATAGGTATGTATGTAATTCAGGTGTGAGGTTAGGGCGTAATTTGGATACTTCTGGCACTCATGCCCTCTCATCAGACATAGCAAGAAACATACAAGGTAGAATTACAGAATCATTTAGGTTGAAAAAGGCCTCTAAGATTGAGTCCAACTGCAAAGTAACACGTCCAAGTCCACCAATAAACCATGTCCTGTAAGGGCCACATCTACAGATCTTTCAAATGCCTCCAATGATAGTGACCAAAACAACCTTAAGTTCTTTAAAGATCACTTAATTTGGTTTGGTGGAGAGGTTTGATCGTTAAGTTCTTTGAAGAGGTTGCTGACTTAAAAACAGAAGGAAAACAATGTTTTCACTAGTCTTTCGTAATGAGGTAACTAGTCCTAGTTTAAAACTGCTTGTAGACCAAATGTGAGTGCTTGCAGGATCTGTTCTGCCAGCCTCCGCAAGAGCATCAGCACCCCACCCTGTGCCTTGCCAGGCCAGTGAGATCACTGAAAAAATAAATGGCTCCATAAGCACTGGAACTAATGGCTTCTGTTTTATGTGGTTTAGTCTCTTGTGGTTGATTGGTCTTTGGCAAGATCAGAGGGGTGTTCTCTGCCTGAAGTGTTTTTCGCAGTAGGGCTGTTTGCAAGCATTCTCAGAAATAAAGCTCTTCTGCTGTCCAAAAAGATGTAAACTTGAGGTCCACTTTCCCAGCTCAGCACTTACAAGATCTGGTTCTCATACTCATCCACCTATTTTCACAAGATCTGTAGGAACAATTTTAAGACTTTTTTTTTTTTTTTTATATTTGCACAGTGGGGGTTGGATCAATCACATTGCTAAGACACAGTAACAGCATGATGTCCCGAGGCAAGGAAACCAGACTAAAAGTATTGGTGATTTTGTGTGGTTGTCACTATGACCAGATTGTAGGGCACTCCTAAGACTCCAGGTGGTGCTGCAGTACCAGCTGGGTCATTTTTGTTGGGTAACAGATAAAGGTTATCTGCAGAAGTTGGGAGCTTGCCTGCTGCCTTCTCAAAGCTGAAGTAGTAGATTGAGAAGAGTAAAATGAGAAGAGTATTTGGTGCACTGAATGTTTCTGTGGCTTTGTAGAGAACATAGCTGTTCTGCATGCTAAGGTATTTATTTCTGTTTATAGCTAAAGGCCAAGAAAAACTATGGTATCTGTGTTTTGTTTGTTTTTGTTTTGTTAGCCTTACTGCTGTTCTACTAGCTGGCAATATTCTGACATATTCCTTGCTGCAGTAACTCAGACTCATTTCACTAGAGTATGACTAACATACCTTGTCTGCCCCTAAAATAGTAGCAAGAAAAATACAATTTGTGATTCGAGTGAAGTTATCAGATACTAATGCTATCTTGCACTGATTTACGTTGACTGTTTCTTTGCCTCAGTGTCTTTTACTAGAGTCAAGAGTTACTGAGAGTTCTTTGCACACCTGCTTCAGAAATAAGTGAGGGAATAGAGGCAAACCGTTTCTTTTCTTTCTTTGAAAATGGTGTGTGTTCTTCTCCCTGATATGTGCTAAAGCAAGAGAATTCCATGTATGGCACCACTGGGGAGTGATGGTATTTATTTATTATTATGATCTTAATGGTATTAATATTCTTGAGATTAAAATCTGTGAAAAATACTTCTAGATCTATGCTAGATGAAAGTTTTGTGAAAGGTGGGAGAGTGATTTTAGAAGTTGCCTTTGTGGTAGGAGGGGTTTAGTGGGTAGAGAATGGAAGACCTCTGCTGTTGTCCCTGCTGCTGATTAGATTGAATGTCTTGCATTATGTTTGTATGTTTGAACCTTTGTTTATTTCATACACCTCTTAGTTTAGGCTTGCCACAAGTTTTTTCAGAAAAAGATACATATATATGTACCTTTACATTGTGTTCTTCTAGTGACATTCTGCCTGTACCGTCCTCTTTGTATGTTGCCTGTTATTTATTTGATTGGAAACTTATCCTTGGGGATATGAAAAAAAACTGGAGTAAATATATGTGATGTGGCAGTAAAATATAGGAGGTTGACTATGGTTGGGATTTATGGTTGAATTAGATTTCTAAACAGATATTGCAAGTAAAATTTCTTTATCTTGGATGTAATGGCTTATCTTGTTCTGTGCAGGAAAGAATGCAAATCAGGAGATGCTACTTCCAAGATCTCTGAATCTGACCCTGAGGAATTATCAGATGAAGCAAGTGCTGACACTTTCTATGGCGCTTCTCCCCCTAGTACCCCCCGCCAGATGAAGCGCATGTCAACAAAGCATCAGAAAAATAATGTCAGCAGACCTGCTGGCCGCTCCACTTCGAAAGGTAGGTGTGCTGTCTTGGTTTTGTTCTTAAAATGATCAGTCACAGCAGTAGCCTCGTGTTACCTGGTGGAGGGGTTATACAGCAGGTGGAGCTGGATACTGAGGTACAGTGAAAGAACAGGAGGCAGCGGTCGTGAATTGCAGCAAAGGAAGAAAAATTTTGCTCTGAGAGTGCTTAAACAATGAACAGCTTACCAGAGGGATGGTTGGATTGTGGAACATCTATCTTTGGAGAGTTCTAAAACAAAACTGGTTAAGATCATGAGCAGGCTAAACAAATTTTGACGTAAACCCAGTTTTGAGCAGAAGGTTGGGAAAAATGACTTTCAGAAGTATTTTTTAGTCACTTTTTCCTGCGATTCTGTGATACGTAGTAATGGTGTAGTTGCTTTTCTGCTCAGTTTGCATGTTCTGAAGGCTGTTCATTGCAAAGTATAGTTTTCAGTGATTATTCTTTATTCTTTAATGTCAGGGAAGCACTCAAAGTGTAGTTACTCTTGCTTGCTTGTGATGCTTCAGTATGAAGAGATAACGGGAAAACCCATACTTGATGTGCATTTTTTTTCCTAATTTTGCTAATGGTACCAAATAATAAAACCTTTTAGCTTGAAGTGATTTTTTTGTTGTTGTTGAAACTGCATGGGTGCAAAAAAAGCCATTTGAGATTGTGTGTTCAGCATTTTCATACAGAATGCAACTAGGTTTGTGTGTGGTTTGTTTAATGTATTTTTAAACAGATAACAAACTATGTCAGACAATTATTTGTCAGAGTTATGGCAGCTTGACAATTGCTGGATACTGTTTTGGAAGCAATTTTTAAAATTGCTTCAAATGAAACAAGGAAAAATTAGAGTGCATAGCAAGGATAACGTTTTGAGGTAAAATGTAGGGAGGAAAAAGGTAAATTGTTTGGGGTGTAAAACAGATTATAGTCAATTCTTTGCTTATGTAGAGGTGTGGAATGCAAGTTCATAATAAAAGAAGTGCCAGTACAAACATTTTCCAAAGCTTCTGTTTCCCTTTCACTTAATGCAGCCTCCAAATAATGTCAGTGAAGAGAACATTCACCAAAATACCTCTTCCTTATATGAAATTACAGAGAAATCTTGTCACTCTTGCCAGTTAACTGTAGGCATTGGAATTATTAAGCCTCTTTAACTTTGCTAGAAGGCACGTTTAAAAGCCAGTAATATTCTTCTGTTGCAACATTAACTCTATTTTAACCCTGTGGTTATGTAAAGTTTTTTTGCTTTTGGTGATTTTCTTTTGTTGTTGTTTCATTATGTGCTTCAAAAAAGAATTAGTTTCTAAACAAAGACAGTATGATACTAAAGAATATATTTCATTGTTAGCCTTTGCTTCTAAGCACATGCAGAAGAATGATATTGTCCCTGCTTAGAGATTTTGAGTTTTTGTAGCAAGGTCTTTCTGTTTGTGAGGGGAATGGTTCTTACTTCTGGCATGGTAATATCCTGTTGTTATCATGAGTATCTTAAAATAGCTTTGTGGTTTTTTGTTTTTTTTCTGATTAGTTGGATAGTGTTGTGTAAAGTATATTTTTCTGGAAAGTTTACTTTTTTTTTTTTTTTTTTTTTACTTTGCCTATGTGTACCATCTCAGAACAGTTATTTTGTATTATGAAGAGGAAAAGAAAAGCCACTCCAAAACTCTGTGGAGTAGTTTGTTGACCTTGAATGTGCATGCATATGCTCTTGCTGTGCTTGAATGGTTGTACTTCAGTAGGAGAATTCGTTCAGGGGTTGGTTGGATGTAACTAATCACTTAAAAAAGTAAATTTGAAATAACTTTTCAGATGTTTACGAATAAAATTTAAGATATCTTTATTTAGACAACTGAAAGAATTTTGGGAATTAGGGACTTGGTTTACTTGTGCTTCTGATACTTGGTTGTTGAATTTCTGTCACACCAAGTTCCTTACAACTTGCATTTAGTATCCAAGCATAAATTGATGCAATAATCTGTTAAGTTTCTGAATTGTTTCTCCTGTAGCCTAAGAACTGTGGGGCTCGCATTTTTCTCAGCTAAATGTATTTCAGAGGTGCTCATAAGATCTACCTGTGTCTCCTGAACTCCATGAATGCTTGCTTGCTTACTTACTGATGTGTTAGCTTCTCCATGTACCATGTAAAAGCAGTGCCTGTGCCTGCTTTTTAGTATAAAATTTTTGTAGCTTCATACTTAAAAGGGAGCCACTGTCCACCCTGCTTTCCTACCCCCATCATGTTCTTTGTATTCATTTTCTTGTATTTTCTTTTAATGACCTGTTTAAGATCTGACTCCACCACATGAGCCCTCTCATCAACTGATAGTGCGAGGGAAATGGATTTGTGGAGAATTCTTAAAGCATGATAGAAGGCTCACATAGTATGTATCTATATGCAAACTTTGAGATAAAAAATGCCGACTTAGAAATGCTATGGAATAGGGTAGACATTGTTGAGCGAGAAATGGAACTAGAAACAAGTTTTAAATGATGGTTTTGCAAATAGACTAGATACTTTGGAGAAATAGAACTGTGAAAGATGTATTGTAGTAAGACTCATGAGGGGTAATTTTAGATGATTTGCTTTAAGGCATTAGTAGCATTGTGTGACAAAAGCTAATAGGATAAAAAGCGCCTATAATGTATTGTAATTAGGAAATAGTTTGGCTTCTGATTGTGATGGCATGAATTGTAATATTTGTACTGTCTTACTTTTTACACGAGATTGAAAATGGAATGTTTTTAAAATGCTCTATTTAAAGTTGCTCTTTTTCTGGGTTAGAAAAAGGTATAGTGTGACAAAATCGGTGCAGATTAAGTTTTTTTGCAAATTAATTGAAGTCTACAATACTGCAATACGGTTATAGCATTGATATTAATTTATTGCAGGACTGTCAGGTGTATTTGAATCATTGGTATCTATTTGATGAGAGGATTTTGAAACAATTTTAAGATTACTGTGCCTGGGCTTTGTTAAGAATGATGAACATTCAAGTATTATGGCTTTTTGGATGTCTAATAATGAATAATTTTTAACTCTACCTTTTTTTCAATGTGCTTTGGTGGTGTGGGGAATCTGAAGATTGATGACAAGGGAGAATAACATGTTAAAAATACAAACTGAAGGGATCTAGAGGTTCTTGTATCTGGAATGTAAGTTAAGAAAGTGGTCTTTACATGTAATAGGATTTTAATTTATTTTGCAAGACCACCAAAATCTTCCACATCAAAGTGCTCTTAGAAGTTGATTCATTTTATCATTCATTCTACTTAAATCTTTGTGAAGAGGGTGTATGTTTCATCTCTGTCAAGCTCCATTTTCAGTCTGCTTGCTTGCCAATGCAAAATGCCCATTCCTGCATTTTGCCTGGCCTAGCTCTGTGGTCAGTGAAAACAGACAAAGTATTCAGGCATCATTCTGAAAGTCTTTTCTGTTCTTGAGTGAGCAGAGGCCCTGTCAGCGTGGAGCTGCTTGTATTCCAGCTGCTGATCAGTTGGAACTACTGGACTTCAATAGCCAGCATACAGGTGATCCCTTCTGCCTATCACCACTTCTGAGAGAGATCACCACTCTTTCCATGCCAAGTAGTTCCTCCTATTCTGATCTGCAAAGCCTAGACCGAAGTGCTTCTCATAGTTTTGCAGAAAAGTGTCAGGGTTTGCTGCTCCTGAGACAAGGACAGGAAATGAGGAGGAGATTGCACCTTTAGGTGGGAAAGGGCTGTTGTCCACAGTAAGGAAGAAAAGAAGTGTTTGTGTGTTGTGACAGCGGGGAGGTAGGCTCAAGATGCTAAGGCAGTGTATTCAGATTACAGAGGGGTTTGTAGAACCAAGATCAACCTTCCCACAAGGCAAGATTGGTGCATTCAAGCTAAATTTCAAAATTTATGTATGCTCCAGCTTTTATGAAATTGCAGATGCAATGGAGGCTCTTTAATTGTTTTTGTTTGGGAGGTTGTGTGACAAATGTATGTAAAATGAGTTTGGAAACCAACCTTTTCCTTTTGATTGTACTTGTTCTCATCTCAGTAGATGGCATATTCAAGATGAGACTTCTTGGAGGTACTTTCTACAAAAGAGGTAAAGAAAGTCCTTTGGTTTAGTGTATAGTAGTGGGAACTCCTAATAATAAGACTACATTTTACTTCTGTCTGTGCCTATTTTGTTTTATTGACATTAAACACTTTTTATGCTCAACCTAAGAAAAGTGATTGGGAACTGAATTGAATTCTTGTTGCTGCAGTCATATTCTTTTTTCTTTGCTTACAGAAAAGATGAGTGTGCCATCTCAGTCTTTGCATAAAGACAATGGAAAAACCATTGAGAATGTGGAGGAGCACAGCTATAAGCAGGGGAAAAAGATCAGAGATGCCCTAAGGACAACAGAACGAGATCACAAGAAAAATGTGCAGTGCTCATTTATGTTAGACTCAGTTGGTGGATCTCTGCCAAAAAAAACAATTCCAGATGTTGATCTCAATAAGCCTTACCTCAGCCTTGGCTGTAGCCATGCTAAGCTTCCAGTCTCTGTGCCCATGCCAATACCCAGAACTACACGCCAGACTTCTAGGACTGATTGCCCGGCAGACCGGTTAAAATTCTTTGAAACCCTGCGGCTTTTGTTAAAACTTACCTCAGTCTCCAAGAAAAAGGACAGGGAACAAAGGGGACAGGAGAACACCTCCTCTGTCTGGTTGAACCGATCCAATGAACTGATCTGGCTGGAGCTGCAAGCTTGGCATGCTGGCCGGAGCATTAATGACCAAGACCTCTATCTCTATGCAGCCCGTCAAGCTATCCCCGATATCATCAATGAAATTCTCACCTTCAAAGTGGACTATGGAGACTTCTCCTCTGTAAAAAATGGAGCCAGTCTCAATGGTACTTCAGGAGAAGGAGTTTGCAAATCAACACATGGAACTAGTGCTTTGGGTTACTCAAGTTACCATGAACACCTCCATCGCCAGCGGGTCTCATTTGAGCAGGTAAAGCGAATAATGGAGCTGCTGGAGTACATAGAAGCACTTTATCCATCTCTGCAGGCTCTTCAAAAGGACTACGAAAAGTATGCTGCAAAGGACTTCCAAGACAGGGTGCAGGCACTCTGTCTATGGCTAAACATTACAAAAGACTTAAACCAGAAACTAAGGATTATGGGGACTGTATTGGGCATCAAAAATCTTTCTGACATTGGCTGGCCAGTGTTTGAAATTCCTTCTCCTCGACTGTCTAAGGACAATGATCCAGATGATGCAGACATTGATAGGGGAACAGAAGTAAAGGAGTCCTCAGGAACATGCACAGAGGAGAGTGATGGTGAAGAACAAATCTCTGAGGAGAACGTTGAGGAACTTAGACAAGCCATCAAGAACAATTTTACTAATAAGCCAAATTTTGACTTTCAGGACCATTTTTCAAGGAGGCTTGATAGGCTTGAATCTGAGGATGAGTCTACTTCCTGGGTTATTCCGGAATGCAGTTCTGAGGGAAGCTGCAGCCAACACTGTTTGACCTCTATTTACAGGCCGTTTGTTGATAAAGCACTGAAGCAAATGGGGTTGAGGAAACTAATTTTAAGACTGCACAAGCTAATGCATGGTTCATTGCAAAGGGCCCGTATGGCGTTGGTAAGGAGTGACCACCAGCTGGAGGTAGGTTGCTAGTGTAAATGGATAACAGGAGTACCTCCTTGCTGTGTTGTTCCTAACTGAAAATGTAGGAATTGGGATCTTATGAACATTTTGGTTGCTTAGTTGGTTTTTGAAAAATGGTGTATATTACGATTAGGAGCCCAGTTCTCCTTCCACGGAAATGAATCTGTCGTTTGATGGAATTTGTCTGAAGCCCAAGCTAATTCTCTGTTCTTGTTTGTAACTGAAATGACATTTTTTGTGATAATGTCTTCAGTCATTATATTTTCTAATGTCAAAATCAACAAGTCAGAAAAATCACTGTGGAAAATCAGGCCCAGCAGTTGAATTGTGACACAAATCAGCTATGGAGGTGGTACTTTTTCTTGTCCTCAAGACTGGATGTTCTTCTGCAAGATGTTCTTTATAAAAATGTCACTATAGTTTTTTTGGTGGTTTTTCTTGTCTACATAAATGAAGTACTGTGGTGGTGCATGATGCTTGAGGAGAGATGGGATAAATGAATGGACTCAGCCTTGAAATCTATGAAAACAAGTCATGTTAGTGTGTTGCATTCCTTAGCTGGCTTTTAGCTTAATTATTGTTTTTCTTTGGGTCATTTTATATTCTTAATTAAGAATGACTGCGCATTAATAAAACCAGTGTAGGAATTAAGCAGTAAGTGAAGGACAGTAGTTTCCTATTGTAAGATGTGGTCACTAATTTTTTCAAGGCAGAGTATTATTACTTAATAGAAACTGTTATCTAACTTGTAGGTGTTTTTATGCTAGGAAAAATTGGTGGTCAGGATTACTTGCTGTCCTTGGTAAAGTGGCACTGTGAATTCTGGACAAAGGCGTCTCTTAGCCAACGTGCCCATTCTGATACAGATACCATATGTGGTCTGTAAAATGTTGCAGATCTCTTAATGTTGAGTGTCATGTTTGTAAAAGGAATAAGAATTGATTTCCCTTAGAAGTTATTTTTTTTAGGATGGATAAATTTATAAAGCTATTTGATTTGGAAAGTTTTTATTTGTACTGTTGTTAGTGTAGATTTTACCACAGAAATGAAGCTATTGAATTTTTATTTATTCTCTAATTGGTTTCAGCTTGTGTTTTAGAGAATTTTCATTGGAAATGCATGACTATTTCCTTAGAGTCAAGTGCCTAAGCAAAACTGGCAGGTATCTTGTTACAGTAACCAAAAGCACCCCCAAACTACCTACACTTAGGAAGTTCAGCTTAATATATAGGTTGAAATAAATTTAAAAAAATCAAAGGCATAATATAGGGGTATTGAAAATGGACTTTGAGTTTTTGAAACTGCTAAATACCTCAAAAGTTTTGACTGCATAAGGGTTTTTGAAACAAGCTAATGAAACATTAAGTAGCTAGTTTTTGCTGCAACTTCACAGAATTAAACTTTCTGGTAATGTAGTGTCGAATGACTTTTATAAGATGTAACATTAATCTTTTCTCCCTTCTCTACCCTTGTGACTACTTGAATGTTTATTTTCAATAATTACCACCTCTTCTTTGGGATATTACTCTCTTTGAAGAAATGGTTTTTAGTAAAGGTGAATGTTATGAATTGTAAACTTCTTTCTTACACCAACATTTAAAGGATGTTATCAGAAAAAACATAAAAACTCTTTGTCAGAGTTGTAGTACTTACTTCAGCAAAAGATGATTTTATACTGAAATGGAAGAGATGGGATTCAGTTTCTTGGTCTTTGCACCTGACAATACTTAGAATGTAGTGGGTTTTTTTTAGTGCAGTTCAGTTTGATGTTTGTATGCAGACAGAGTTGTTAGTATTCTGTTAATCTTATATTGTTTGTTACTTTTGTAACTTGACTCTGTGTTTTTGTGTATACTTATCCTTCTAAGTCTCTGGACATACTTTTGTTTCTGTTGTTGCTTAAACGGTGTCTAAAACACATCTGAAATGTGCTTTCTGGATTCTTCCACTGTATACATTTTAATGCTCCTTTCATCCTAAACATGTGTAAATCTCTATACATATTCCTGGTCTTTGTGTTTTCTAAAACATGTTTGATTCCTCTGTAGGCTCTGATACTTTAACAGGCATTATAGAGTCCATTCTGTGTACAAGTTGTACAATTTCATTCTTGGTGAAGATGGATAATATTTCTAACTTTAGAGTATGAAATTGGGTGTTATTTTAATAGAATCTATTTAAGCTTGTGTACCCTCCTTGTTGTTTATTCAACTGGCTGCACTTTTGAGTGTGTTTTTTTGTATGATCTCAATAAATGGCTTAGAGTTTTTCTTGAGGTTTTATAAGAAGTATTTGAACCATTTCAGATTGGGCCTGCAGAAGATTAAGATTAGTCAGATTGATCAATAGAAATTTAGTTGTCTAGTACTAAGCCTTAATGTCATTTACTGTTATCCTTGATGCTAGAGAAGGATATTACGAATTTATTCAATTTGGCTGTGTTAGTTTTGTTCATAGACTAGTTCTATAATATTTTTATAAGAACTGAATTTCTGCAGACTATATTTGCATCACCATGAGGATTGTATTTCCTAAATTTTTTTTGTTGTACTGTGGAAGTGTAGCATTTTCATAATCTGTTTATTAATGAAAACATCTTGTATAAAAATCTTTAGCTCTGATGCTATTCTGGTTCTATATGTTCCTTTTAAAGATAGTAAAAAGAAGACATTAATATTCCATCTAAGAAGATATGTTTTAAATGTATTTTAATTTTCTGCTAGATTATGAGCTTAAAAGGTTTTTTAAGCTTTCTAGGCAGCAGTTTTATCATTTATCATTATCATACTCTAATTACTGGTAATGTTTTTCTCCCTTTGGTAGTGATGCTATTTAAATTTGGCTGAAGAAAGACCTAGAAAATGCTTCTTATGTCTACTATATGTATGAAGGATATTCATATGTCATGGTTAGCAGCTGAGAAATGAGAATAACCCATCAAAATGATCAAATGATCCTTAAAAACAAAATTAGCTTTAAAAATCCCCAATGATATAAAGTTGAAACTTGTGTGGTTGACTTCCTAACTAGTAGACTATTACCTTTTAAAAACATACTTCTGTGCATGCTACTTGAAACAAATCCAAACTTCTAAAGACTTCTCAGGATCCTTTTCATGATACCTATTTTCTGTTAGTTTTCAGAATTTCCAGATCCCATGTTGTGTTCAGATTATGTGCAGTTACTAAATTTCCCACCTTGTTGCGAGCAAAAATGCAGTGGTGTATCATGGGAGGAGTTGAAATCCATGGATTTGCCATCTTTTGAACCTGCATTCTTGGTTCTCTGCCGAGTCCTGCTCAATGTTATCCATGAATGTCTCAAGCTGAGGTTGGAACAAAGACCTGCTGGGGAACCATCTCTTTTGAGTATTAAACAGGTTTGCTTCAATTGCTATTTTTAATATATATTTCCTGTTTGAAATATTTTGTCATTTCATTATGACCTGGTGTCAATTTAAAGAGGATTAATGTAAGAAATTACAGTGTATAATTATGTAATAATTTTTGTAAATAGTCTTGTATTTCATATGGAGATCTGCTTTTTGCATAACGAATAACTAGTCATGTAGGGCTCTCTGATTTAGGCTTCCACATCAAAAGTGGTGATTAAAAATATTATTAACCAACAAAAGTAAAACAGTATTGGTTCCATTTGCATTATAAGCTATATAATCTTCTCTAGCACATCTTCCTCTGTTTGGGTTTCTTAGGCAACATAAGTAGTTTTAAGGGTCTGTATTTCTCTTTTTTCTTTGATTTGATGTTTTCTCTTGTGAATGTAAGACATCTGCTGATGTGTAGTAGTCACGCAGTGAAAGTTAATTAAGAAGAAAAATGAAATACAAAAAAAAAAATCTTCCCCAGTCTACTGTATTATTTTCTGTGGGCAGTGACCCAAGTCCTGTCACTAGTTGAGAATATTGTATAAGGATTTATTTTCTGGAGGCTATCAGGTACAATGAAGGCTGTTGAGATCCATGCCAGTTTTCAAAGTGTAGTCCAGGACCTACTAAATTGATCTGATCTCCCTGCATCTTGGCAAGCATAACCAAATCAGGGTTTTATCAGATCATCTCTTAGAGTAAACATCTAAATGAGCTCTTGGACTGATTATGATCTCACATTCCAGTTAACTGCTGCTCCAAGAGCCATTGCTATGTTACTTTGTGGTCCCAAATAAATTTGCCCTCTCTCTTCCTTCCCCCTACACTGTCCCTTGCTCTGCCCATTGACTGAAACCTACAGTTTCAACCTTAACAGTCATAGTGTAATACATTGCATGGAATACTCTGCTGTTAAGCACAATATACCCTTCAGGGACAGGGGTGATTTTGTTTTTTTCCCCCCTTAACATTTTGTGTGCTCCTTGTGGACTCCCGTTAAGTAAAAATTACATTTTCTTCCTGGAAAACAATGTGTTTGTACCAGACTATTTTGGTGGTGGATACTGCCTTACTATTGACATTGAAAAAATGAATTCAACTCTGCAAATACTTCCTGTCCCACACAATATTTCTGAACAGGCAAAGGAGCTGTGGAGGATTTTTCACAAATTCATCTGTTAGTTCCCTTAAGAATTATACTTCCTAAAATCTTGAGCCAGCTCAAAAGAAGAGTCCAGGAGTCTGTGTTCTGCAAGTTCACAGAATATTACAGAATTGCAGAGAAGACTGGATTAGAGATACTGTGGTCCAACCTTCTGGAAGCTGTGTCCTACAATTAGATTGATTCCCCAAATTAAGTTGTTTTATTATATCAGAGCAGTGTCAGCAGGTTGAGGGATGTGATCCTGCCCTTCTACTCAAGCCCCCATGAGGTGCATCAGGACTGCTATGTGCAGTTCTGAGCTCTTCAGTACAAGAGAGATGTGGAACTCCTGGGTGTGGGGTCCAGTGGAGGACAAAGGTGATTAGGGGCTTGGAACATCTCTCCTGTGAGGAAGGGCTGAGGGAGTTGGGCCTGCTCAGCCTTGAGAAGAGACAGCTGAGAGGGCACCTCATCAATGTCCTGCATCACACTGTAGCCCTCAGAAGCTGACCATCTGAAATATGATCAACCCAACTGTCTTCAGTCATGGTGCTCTCTGGCCACTGGGCAGGGATGCAGAACTTGTACACAACTCAAGACAGCTGGGCCATCTTACCTGCAGATAAAAGATTTTTTAATTCTTTCAAGGTATCACTCAGGAAGGAAGCTGGTGCTGCAGCACAGAGTTCTGGAAGTGGCACTGCTCCATTTCCTTCCTGTGAGATGGTCTTCTGGGTAGGGTGTTGTGCATTGGCTTTCTCTGCATTGGGGGCTGGAGCCAGTGCTTCATTGTTGTACTGCCTCTGCAGCTGCCCTCTAGGCCTTGGAGATTTGTGATTAAATTCCCTTTGCATAGTCTCTTTTTAAGGCTGAACAAACCCAATCCCAGACTTGTTCTTTGTATGCAGGTAGCATAGCACAGTCTGTTTTTTGTAGTGATTGACCCAAGTGAGTCTTATTTGAGGCACTGAGACCTTTAAGTCTCTTGCTTTTTGGTGCCATTTGAAATTTGTAGCAGTACTGTGTGAACGTGTCAGGTATGATGGTTTTGTTACTCAACTTTTTCAAAGTGAAGTTAAATTTTTGTATTACTAGCAAGTCAGTTGTATTAAAAACGTTAATCTGATTTTTCAATAAAAAGTATATGCACAAAAAGAAAACTAACAGCATATATGCCTCTTAAAATGTGCCTTTTCTCCTGTCCTTTCTCACTGCTTTCCTCCTTTTTGTCCATGTTTCACTTTCAGTACTAGCTTTCGTGGCAGTTTAGTACCTGAACAGGTCAAGATGGTTCTCAAATTCAGCATTCATTTTGGGAGGTGGATGTGTGTATGTGCATGAGGGTTGTTTCTCTTTGGGTGTTAAATTTGGTATTGGTTGTCTTGCCCCACCTGCTTTGAGAAAATAATTTGTTGTATAAACTACCTAAACAAAAAGCAACCCATCAAACCAATAATAGTGATAATATTTTCAGTTTAAGCTGTGTATTTTTTCATGTGCTCATGATACACCAAAATTTTGTTTGGCCACTACCTTGTGAATTTCAGTTTCAAAAGTTGACACTAAGATTAGCTCTACTGTTTTTTTTGTAAGTCCTGTATTCTGTTACTTGACAGCATAACCCTGTAAAAGAGTATTATTTAACTAAACTGCGATTTTAATGAAGTTTTTCAAGTTTATTTTGGATTGGCTGTGTATAGCTCTCTGCTTTAGGCTTCCATATCTAAAAAACCCATAGGTTAACACAAAGTACACTGGATGTGATTTAGTGGAGAAGGACATTAGTTTTAAGTGTTAGGGATATTAGTGTCGTTTTGGATTTCCACCTTATAAAAAATTACTTTTTTTACCCTTTTTCACCTAACTTGGTAAGTTTTAAACTGTAGAGTTCAGACTATTATCCTTGTTTCCTCTGTTCATCAAGGAGCACAACATAATGCTTGTTCTGGCCTGTAAAGGATTCTAAAGACTCTTGTCATACTAATGGCATGCTTGTATTTTCTGGCTTTTATGCCATTATAATTTCTCATACATTGAGTCCACTGTATTGATACACTACTTTACCAGGAAAGCCATCATAGCAGGTTTTAAAAAGCTTATTAATCAGCCAGCATTTCCATTCTGACCTCAGAAAAGATCAGAGATTGTCAAACCTGAAGACAGATGATGACTTAAGAATACACACTTAGCATTTGAAGGGGTTCTGAAAGAAAAGCATTTGTTAGTGTAGGTTTGAAATGATCCTTGCTTGTTGTGTACTCCTATGCCTGTGGTTGTGTATGTCTCTTGAAATAAAGACTAAGCTTTCAGGGAGGGGTGCCAGCTCTTCCAAAGGCGACCCCTTCTGCAGTTGAAAAGAGAATTTTCCTCATATTAGCTTTGTCCAGGGAAGCAACAAAAAAACACTAATTGTTTTTAGGTCTGGTATGGATTTTGGAATTGAGGGCACCTGCCCAGGAGATTGTTAGTGAATTCACTGTAGTAAAACATTTCTCTAAGCATATGTTAAACACAAAAAATTGCATATTTTTCCTGGCTTGCTTCCATTGAAAGTGTTGATTTCGTGACTGTGAGCTCTGTTGCCCTTTCTAAACTAGTTATCCAGTAAGCTGCTTGCTGTGGCATTGTGCAGGGAGTAAGTTTGAAACATCTGCCTCCAGCTCCATTTACATTGATGTGGCAAATAAGGGGATTGCACTTAAATAATCCCGGAAAACTGGCGACATTTTCCCTGCAGATGTGTAGAGCAACTTATTTGTTTCAAAAAGCTCTAGAAATTATTTAGTGGCAACTAACATTTAGACAAACTGGGCTGACAAAGGTTGAATTTTAGAGTAATGTCTTAACTGATGGCAGTTTTGGTGTTTTTCTCTTGCAGTTAGTCAGAGAGTGTAAAGAAGTTCTGAAGGGTGGACTCTTAATGAAGCAATATTACCAGTTTATGTTACGGGAAGTGTTAGATGACTTACAAAAAATTGATTGCAACATTGATTCTTTTGAAGAGGATCTGCATAAAATGTTAATGGTAAGCTTCAAAAAGGAGAGTTCAAGTAAGTGTATTAATTTGAATACTGCTAATAGAAATCTGTTATCCCTTTTAAGGGATAGTTCCTTTTTTATTTTCTTTCCTCACATTGATACAATTTTATTGTTTTAATGCACTTGTAAAGGTAACACAGAAGCCTGTGCTGTTTTAGCAATACTGGGTTTTGTTCTGTGATATACTTGTAAATTGCCTGTATTTACCAAAAATGGTTCATATATAGAAGTGTAAATTCTGTAAGTTTGATCTAAACTTTTTATAACCTTTTAATATTGAAAAAAAGATGATTTTTTGATGAACATTACATCTTACTGTATTGGTGTTGCATTAATGCATAATTGATATGCATTGTTTTTAGAGTGTATTCATCGTTGCAATTAGTTAGGGAAGTCTCTTCACGCTTGGCCTCTGAAAGATAGGGGTTGGAATTGGATGATCCCTAATGTCCCTTTCAACCCAAAACATTCCATGTTTCTATGATCTTGGCATTTTACGGTGTAGTCTGAAAATACCTGAAACCATTAGAAAATATTTTAACCACTTTTGAGGAGGGATGTTACAGATTATTGAACTGAAGCAAGTATAATCCTGAAGGGCAGATGGTTGAAGAAATATTGAACTTACCTGGATTTTTTATATTGGATTAAAACAATAGTAATTAAATAAAGGTGAGAGATAAGACTTGATATAAAGGAACAGAGAGTGTAATGTAGAATCTCAGAAACCTTTTCACAGCACTTGTCCATATCTGGTAGGGTACGTTAGGATAAAACGTTTTGACATAGTCCCGTTAATAACAGGTTTAGAGTCTGTTTTTCAGCAGTTCAGCTTTGAAAACTCTGGCTACTGTCAGTATTCACTAATACAATGGTAAATACCAGCACATCAAGCAAGATAGTCAATATTGTCAGGAAGGTATTGTGGAGACGTAGAATTGAATACTTGCTGAGCCATAAATTGCACTTTTTGTGTGAAAACATGGAGCTCATTTTCAGTTGGAGCAAATGAAAATTATTGTAGAAGTACCTTCTAAAAATTGTATAATACTGAGTTTTTCTGTTGATTTGAGAAGTTCTGGTCCTTAACACCTTGTGTAACAATTTCTGTTTATCTGTTTCCTTGTTCAGGTGTATTTTGATTATATGCGAAGCTGGATCCAAATGCTGCAGCAGTTACCTCAAGCATCTCATAGTTTAAAAAATCTGTTAGAGGAAGAATGGAATTTCACCAAAGAAATAACTCCTTATATAAGAGGGGGTGAAGCTCAAGCTGGAAAACTATTTTGGTAGGTTTTATTTATTTCCTCTGCTTATGGTGTTGTTTTATACCAGAGGGGTATTCAAGTCAGCAGTTGCTTGGGGTTCCCAGATGGCACTTCTTGAGATGTCATTAAGCAGCTAGTAGTCTCTGTGAATATATGGATCATTGCAGTGGCTGTAGGTGTAGGATGCACTAGGTACAGGTGGCTTCTGTGGGCCCCAAGATGCTGCTTGTTTCTGTACAGGGACTTGGCTACAGCTCTCTTGCATTAAGAAGGAAGAAGTTTAAGATGCCATGCTACCTCAATATGACTCTGAAGTTTCACCATTTCTGTTGTTGCAGTGATATTGCAGGAATGCTGCTGAAATCTACAGGAATATTTTTAGATTCGGGACTACAAGACAGTTGTGATGAATTTTGGGCCAGTGCCGATGACAGTACTGCATCAGATGAAATCAGGTATTAAGCCTTTTGGCTAATAATAACAAAACATATTTGTTTCTCTGCCTCTGACAGATGCATAATGTATTTTATTCCTTAGAATGCAAACTTGGTAAATGCAAGGCTCCATAGACTGTATTGCTGTATTTCTGTGTGCACTAGTAATGAACCATAATTTTGTTTTCTTGAAGTCTAGTAACCTTCTCTTTAGTTCAGGCTATCAGGTTTTATGTAATGATATTTGAATTAGATTTTTATATTCTTACCAAAAATGTGCCTATACAAGTTCAAATTTTTTGTCAGCTGCTTGCGAATATTTATGTTCTTTTTACTAGCATATATGTAAATAGTTATTTTCTAATGGCTGTATAAGTGTAATATGATTTATTAAAACATGGTCATTTCATTTCTGCCAATATTTCAGGAGGTCTGTTATAGAGACCAGCCGAGCACTGAAAGAGCTGTTCCATGAAGCTAGAGAAAGGGCTTCCAAAGCTCTTGGTTTTGCTAAAATGCTGAGGAAGGTAAGTTAACAGAGTCTCTTCTTTTTTATATGCTTTAAAGAAATTTAGTCTGAAAGCATATTCCTTTGTTTTGTCATTATTTGTAGGACCTTGAAATAGCAGCAGAATTTGCATTGTCAGCCCCTGTGGGAGATCTTCTGAATGCTCTGAAAACAAAAGAGTATGTGAAGGTAAATTCATGTAGGTAATAAGGTTTAGAGGCATGAAAGCAAACTGAGTACGCTGAGCAAAATGTCAAATATTGGCACGCTTTAGTTTTTTAACGGGACATCTATAGTTCAACATTTAAAGTGTTGTGTATTTAATATTGAATTATGGTAGTCAAATTCTGTACTTGTGTTTGTATGAGAATGCTAGTCTGTGTTTTGGAAATCAATGTCTTAATTCCTTGTTTTTCCAAAGATTCTCTTTGTGGCTGAGGAAAAGCCTTTCTTAATAAGGCTTAGTAGTGAGCACTATGAAACAAATGCTTTCAAATCTATAAAGTAAATGGATACGTGTTTGAGTAGATAATCTCAGACTATAGACCTGTGTTTTGCTTTTATAAAGCAACAGTATTTTAGTGGAGGTCTGCTTTAGCAAGCTTCCTGGAGATACTAAGGACATGAGAAATGCAGGGCTCAGTTCTGTTCCAGAGTAACTGTTGCTAGAATACTGTTATACAGCAAAAGTAAGTTAAGCTCTCGATGCTCTATATTTACTGAAGTGTAAAGTCCCACATTTGTGGTTTTGCAAAATTCCTTAAAATTCCTAGGTCAACAAGGCTTTTTTGTAGTTTAAGTGAGTCATTTGCTTCAACAGATCAAATGTATTTGGATCTGCTATTCTTTCTTGTCCTTCCATACTTCTAATGTATATATAATTCGCAGTTGGGAAATAATGCACTAACTTTTTAATGATATAATTCTTGTTAGATTTACGTAAATGTTTGCTAAATACAGAAATTTAAGGGGACACAAACAAGTTCATAGGAGAGAAGTTCATAAAGGGTTGTAAATAAATGGATAAAACAACTAGCTCAGCAGGACCCTGGTCTGTGAATTGCTTGAGTTGGAAAATAGCCAGGGAAATCAGTATATGTTTACTTAAAAAAAATATTGTCCCCAAAGTACTGTAGTGTTGCTGCTTCAAGACACCATATTAGTTTTAGTAGACCTTTTAAAGATTGTATCTTTTTTTTATGAACATTTTTTGAAGAAAAAGTTGTCTCATGTTTGACACGTCTGTTATACATTAGTTAAATGACACGCATTTTGATAAATGAACATTTTATATATTGGCCCTCTAATATCATGTAAGGAGCTTAAATTTTTTACAGCCTTTTCAGGCAGATGCTCATTAGTTTTGGGAATCTAATTTAGCTTTTAGTAACAACCATCTAGTGTTTTGCATTGGCCTACAGATTATAATAGTTTTAGTTCTAATTGTAGAAGTTCTGAGTGCAGTGTTTTGTCTTAGCTTGACGATATCACAGTCTGAAAAGAGAGAATTTAACTCCACTGTGAGTTAATTATCTCAAGTCAAGATACTGACTATTTTACTATTTTCACAGTCTGCTTCTGATGCCTAACTTGGTTGAAGTATTGCTACCAATGTAACAGATATAATTGGAAGTAGTTTTTAAGTAGTAGCAGTAGTATTTTACTAAAAGAGAATGCTCTAACTAGACTTAATCTAGCTTTTATGAAAGTAGAAGAATAACTGATACTTTTTAGACAGATTCTTTTGTTTACTCTGTCTTTTGTAGTTATTGGGAAATATATGAATTCTGAAGGAATTTCTCTTTTAATACTCCACTCTTTGTTGACTAATTTATTTTTTAAAATGTGTATATATGTTTTATACTCGTGTATGCATACATACATAGTATATATGTGAAACTGGACTTGTTTTGTATAGAAGAATATGTAGAAGGATTAGCTTGAAGTACACAGAAAGAAGTCACTGAAAATGATGATCCAGTGGATTTCAAAAGAAATAATTTATAATGCATTTTGATTTTTCAATGCAAAAATAGCTGAGAGTATAGTTTTAGGATGTATATTGTACAGCTTTTTAGGATGGAGATTCTTCTTGTCACTTAAATGATACCACCTATTTTATCTTTTTTATTTGTCATGAAAGGCAATGAGATTCACTCACTCAGTGTATTTCTTTCCTACAGGTACAAATTCCCGGACTCGAGAGTTTACAAGTATTTGTACCAGGTAGTATTGCAGGGGAAAAGTCTGTGATTTTGCAGCTCCTCAATGCGGCTGCTGGGAAGGATTGCTCCAAGGATTCAGATGAGCTTACATATGAGGCCTACTTGCTGATGACCAAGCACAGTGACAAAGACCATGAGTTAGATGACAGCTGGAGTGCCTGGGAGGGTCAGCCGGTCAAAGTAGTGCCACAAGTAGAAACTGTTGATACGCTGCGCACCATGCAGGTGGGTTTGGTCTTACTCCCCCTCTGCTTGTCATCTCCACACTCTTATAAATGCTTATTCCATCAGAATAACTGGAGTGATTCAAGTGAAGCATGAATCCTTCATGTGTCCTTTTGTAGGTAGTAAAAAGTTAAATTCAGGAATAAGTTTGATTCTTAGTTGTGTTAAATGGAAATACTAAATGGATTGGAGCATTTCTTGGCAGGATCAGTCTCTACACGTGGCTTTTTCGGAGTTGTATAATAGAGATAGTTTTAGTATCTAGTTGGTGTTCAGAAGGGCAGATAAGACTTGAAAACTGAACATTTCATTAAGAAGTCATCAGTCTCCAAGAGCATGTGATGGTTGTGTGCTTTCCACACATTGGGGCACAAAACCAATTACTCTTGATCTTGGCTGAATCGTAACATTTAACGTTAAATTTCTCTGGAACTTACTGGATGTTCAACAGTTCTGCAGGAAGAAATGTTTCTAGTCATACTTTCCTTCTTCCCAAGCCAACAGGGTTTCCCTGCCAGCAGTTAAGCTGCACTCTGACAGCTGAGCCAGTTCCCTTGCCCCTTGTGTTCTCATATCCTTAATGTTAAGCTATATGAATTTTCCTTTTGGTATGTCATGCGGTTCCTTGGATCCCTACCATAAATGGGCTGTACTGTCCACGAAGAGAGTGACTTTCCATGCCATTGTGCCTGACCTTTGGCATTCAGAGTGTTCTAGCAATTACAGGCAGCTGAAAAAGTCACTCCTCCTACATACTGCTGCTTTTAACATGCAAACATGTTGTTTCTTGTTTGCCTGTTGTTCCAATCAAAACAGCCTTTGATTAAGCACATAGAAGTTCTTTGGACTTCTGTCAAAGTATTTCATTCAGAAAATGAAAACAGCAGCAATAAATGAAAATTGGTTTGCAGTTTCTGCCATATGTAAATGTATGTAAAACACTCTGTTTGTGTGTTTATGTCTATAACACTTGCTAGGGTTATTTTTAAATCCAGGATTGAAAGGTTAGGAAATACCTAGGAAAGTCCTTGAAAAAGGTTCTTTAAAAAAATGCAATTTGATTGCAAACTAGAGACAATGTAAGGTGTTAGTTAAATACTAAAATCAAATGAAAGAATCTCATCAACACTAATAGAATTTTGAGCATGAAATTATTCTTTGAGGAGGAGGTATTGAAAATCAGGATGAAGTAGTTCTTGTTTTGTGAGTAACTTGTATATGCATTGTCTGTAATTTGAAATCAGCAGAGCTTAGTATGGCAGCACTGTCTGTGACTGTTTGCTTTTATAGACTTGTGCAATATCAGAGCTTTGGTTTCCAAAACATATCACATATTGATTATTTTTTAAATTTTGAGCAAATAGTGTGTGTTAAATCTGTGTCTTTCCCTATTCAATAGTGAGCTTTTGTCCTGAAGTATGTCATGTTTCTTGGATAAAACCTATTTGATAATGTGCTGGTTATTATTTCCATCTGCTTTGAGAAAATACAATTATTTTTGCTTAGCTGTTGCTTTTTTGTGTGTATAGCTAATCTGAAGATAATTTAAGGCAGTGTTTCCCATATTTTCCTGAAGTGAACAGGACCATATTCCCCAAGAAAACTTGTTGTGGCATTTACCCTAGTGGAACTCTGCTCACCAGAGGAGTGTTCGAGTTGAGTTGCCAGCATCAAGCTTTTCTCTGTGAATTTAGATTTTCATGAGTAGTGACGAGAGTCTTTCATACATTAGAATTAAAAAAATAACTGATTGGAATCTGGTGGTATTGGATATATTTTTACAGAGAGTATTTTCTTCACAAGAAGTAGTGGTGTCTTGTATTCTAGGTTGATAACCTCCTCCTTGTAGTCATCCAGTCTGCCCACCTTGTGAGTCAGAGAAAAGCTTTCCAGCAGTCTATTGAAGGGCTCATATCTCTGCACCAGGAACAGACATCCAGCCAACCAATCATTGCCAAAGCTCTACAGCAGCTAAAGGTAAGCAGGTTTGGAGATTATTTATCAAAGCTGATGGTGCTTTGCTCACTGATAAGTAAAAAAGTGGAAGAAGATTTGATTGCGAAGCTAATGACATATTCTGCAATTGTAAGTTATTTGGTGGTCCTCTATGGACTTGACTTACAGTACAGTTTCCACTCTGCTTTTGCAAATGACTTGTGAATGTGTTTTTGAGCTATATTGGTGTAATCATTTCTGCATTGGCTAATTGGGAAACAAGTCCATAATGCAGATGAAGTACCATAGCAACAGAGTGAATACCTGTTTGGGTGGCAGCAATATTGAATTGAAAGAAAGTGTATGATTTTCTAAAACCAAGTTCTGTCAAAATCAATGATCTGTAACAAACAACTTCCTATATTTGAAAATGTGAAATCTCTGTTTATTTTCTCTTGGATTTGGTGTAGGTTTTTAAGTCTTTCTTTGCTTGTTTTGTGTGTGTGGTGTGTTTATTTTTGTTTGTTTTGCCTTTGTGTGATGAGTGTTTTCTTTGATGAGTTTGTTTGTTGGGCTATAAGTGGCAGTATCAAGTCCCTGCATTCAATAAAATAGAACCAAAGGCTTGGTCACACTATAGATAGAACTCATTTTGCCCTTTCTTGTCTGTCTGGTTTTGGTTGGATGTTTTTGTTTGTTTTGTGGTTTTTTTGTTGGTTCCCCTGCTCATCCTTTTGCTGTCTTTGTTTTTAAGGTTAATCACATGCAAGCAAACTTTATTATAATACTTGAGTTAATTACAAGACTTGCTTCATGCCACTGCTGGAAAATGTTTGTTTTTCCAAGACTGAATGAATTTTTGTGGCATTATAGTACCTTTTCATTTAAAATAATATAGTTGTTAGATTCATGTTTGCCTTATATTCTACAGTAGACAAGACTAAGTAATATTTGGATGCCCCCATCCCTTTTTGTTGTTTTTCAGAACGATGCATTACAGCTATGCAATAAGATAAGCAGTGCCATTGATAGAGTTGATCACATGTTCACATCTGAGTTTGATGCTGAAGTTGATGAATCTGAGTCTGCCACTTTGCAGCAATACTACCGAGAAGCCATGATTCAGGGTTACAATTTTGGGTTTGAGGTAAGGAGACAAAAAGCAATTGAAATTTCTGGTTTTGCATTGGTGCAAATAAGGTAACTAATAACTATGGAAATACAAAGAAGTAAAAGTTTATGGGACTGTTGAATTATTTAGGTTGGAAAAGACCTTTAGGATAATCAGTTCCAACTGTTAACTCACCACCACCAGGTCTATTGCTAAACCATGATGTTGGAACCCTGGAAGCTGAGAATTTTAGGCTTTCTGTGCTGACAAGCACTGATCCTCAAGAAAACACTGCATTTGACCTGAAGCCATGGAATAGGCTTCAGAAATTGGTTGATAGCACTGGGATTGTGGGTGTGTAGTTTGAGTAGAGGCGTGTAATATCACGGGTGGAAAATTTAGAGTTTAAGTTGTCTACATGTCTGCATCTACATATCTTTTAAATAACCCCCTCCAGGGATGGTGACTCAGCCTCTTCCTGTGGCCTGTTCTAATGCCTTACCCCTCTCCCAGTGAAGAAATTGTTCCTAATATCCAATCTAAACCTCCCCTGGCTTAATTTAAGGCTGTTTTCTCTTATCCTAACACTTTTTACTTGGGAGAAGAGACTGACACCCACCTCACTGTAACTTCTGTCAGGTAGTTGTAGAAAGCAATAAGGTTGTACCTGAGCCTCCTTTTCTCCAGGCTTACACAACCCCACCTCCCTGAGCCGCTCCTCACAAGACTTGTGCTCCAGCTTTGTTGCCCTTCCCTGAACTTCCTCCAGCATCTCAATGTCTTTCTTGTAGTGGGGGGTCCAACACAGTATTTGAGGTGCAACCTCAGCAGTGCCCAGTACCATTACTGCCCCAGTCCTGCTGGCCACACCATTGCTGATAGAAGCCAGGATGCCATTTTCCTGCTTGCCCCACTGGGCACACACTGGATCATGTCCAGCCAGTTGTCAGCCAGCAGCCTCAAGTCATTGTACCCCAAGCAACTTTCCAGCCACTTTTCCCCCAGCTTGTAGTGCTACATGGGATTGATGTGACCTGACATTTGACCATGTTGAACCTCACACCATTGTTCTTGGTCCAACAATCTAGCCTGTCCAGATCCCTGTGTAGGGCCTTCTTGCCCTCCAGCAGATCAACATTCCCACTCAACTTGGCGTTGTCTGTGAATTGACTGAGGGTGCCCTCAATCCCCTGGTCCAGATCATTGATAAAACATAAAACAGGACTGACCCCAAAACTGAGTCCTGGGGAACCCCAATAGTGACTGGCACCACTCACCACCACTCCCTAGGCCTGGCCAGCATGCCAGTTTTTTTACACAGCAAACAGTGAACTTCTGTCCAGACCATGAGCTGCCAGCTTCTGCAGAAGAATGCTGTGGAAAACAATGTGAAAAGCTTTACTAAAATATAAGTAGATGACATCCACAGCCTTTCCCTGATCCACCTAGTGGCTCAGTTTCACATAGAACAAGATGAGGTCAGTCAAGTAGGACCTGCTTTTCACAAACCCATGCTGGCTGGGCCTAATCTCCTGGGTGTCCTATACTAGATGATCCATAACCTTAAGACTGGCAGGTCTGTTGTTTTCTGGGTCCTCCTTGCAGTCCTTTATGTAGATGGGCCTCACATTTGGTAATTTCTAATGAACTGTGACTTTCCAGTTTTAGGAGAACATCATAAAAAATGTGTTGTCTCAGGAATTTTACTTGAGAATAATTGAAAAGCAACAGATGATTTGCTGTTAAATTAGATAATTGCTGTTAAACAGATAATTGCTGTTAAATTAGCAATGCCTGGAAATCTAAAAAGCTTTTAAGAACTTGATGATTTCAGGTATAATCTTGTAAGCTCTGCTGCTTGACAAAGTTTTAGATGATACTAGAATCATTAAGGTTGGGAGAGACCTCCAAGATCAACCTTCAGCTGAGTGTCACCATGTCCACAAAGGGGGCCATATTTACTCATTTTTTTAATACTTCCAAGGATAGTGACTCCACCACCCTGTGGTTTAGCTTAACCTTCTCACAATTTTTCAGCCTAGAATAGTCTAATATTGTAACATGGGACATTCTTTCAGAGTTTATGGTGGTTCTTGATGCAGTGCAAGCTTTTGAGTGCTTGCCTTAGAGTGCGGGCATTCAAAATGTTATGTTCAGATGCTTTAACTGTTTTGCTATTTGATTCCTCTGGGCTTTGTAAAATTTTTTAAAAATTGTATCATATCCTAATGTACTTTGAGGATAGTCTTATAAGAAATAGCTGGTATTTGTTTGATTTTGAAATGCACATAGATAACTTTATCCCCTAATGTTACTGCAATATAACTAAAACACTATTTTGCAGTTCAGTCTCTGGTTACAGAATGAAGTGTTTATGTAGGATATTTCTTCAATGATGTGTTACGCTGTTAAACACCAGCACATGCCTGATAGACATAGAAAAATGCAGTGTGGCTCAGTACTGCCTCTCACTGTAGCAGATTTCGTATCCTACTTTTCTTGATTAAATTTTTGTCTATAAATAGGTAACTGCTTGCATAAAATAATTTTGTCTAAGAATAGGATGTGACTGTTACCATACTGTAGAGTTTTGTTAGCTTGAAAATACTCCAGTGGATATTGTTCTTGTTATTAGTACGTGAAAAGTAATCTTTAGTTTCTTGCAGTACCATAAAGAAGTTGTTCGTCTGATGTCTGGAGAATTCAGGCAGAAAATTGGAGACAAATATATCAACTTTGCCAGAAAATGGATGAATTATGTGCTAACAAAGTGTGAGAGTGGCCGAGGCACTCGACCCAGGTAACAGCCAACATTACTGCCATGGTAGTTTTTGGTAGAGCTGAAGGGTTGGGCTCAAAAAATTGGAGTAAGTGAAGTGGGTGGTGGCCAGTCACTAAGGTGTTCCTCAGTGCTCGATTTTAGGGCCAGTTTTTTTCAATTATTTTTTTAGTGATCCAGATACAAGAGTTGTGTACATACTAAATAAATTTGCCATACTAAATTAGGAGGAGACATTGATTCCCTCAAGGGCACAGAGACTGTACAGAGAAGACTTGATAGATTATGAGGGCTGGACAATAACCAACCTTACGAAATCTAACAAGGGCAAGTGCCAGATTTTGCACCTGGGGTGCTGTAACTCTGGGTATCCATATAGCTCAGAGACCAATAGAGTGCAGCCCTTCAGAAAGGGACCTCGGGGTTCTTGTTGACTGTAAGCTTTGAGATGTGCCCAGGTGGTGAAAGGGGCCAACTATATCCTGGGGTGCCTTGGGCACAATAGATCTGACCACTGTGTTTAGCACCGGTGCAGCCTCACCTGGAGTACTCTATGCACTTTTGGGCTCCACAATCTAAGAAGGTGATAAAAATATTGTAGCATGTCTAAAGAAGGGCAGTGAAGATGGTGGAAGGACTAAAGGACAAGATGTAGTGAGGAGTAATTAAGGATACTAGGTTTGCTCAGCTTAGGGAAGAGGAAAATGAGTTGCTATCTGCAACTTCATGTCTTCTTTCCGACGACTGGACAAGAGGAAATGGCTTAAAGCTGCATTTGGGGAGGTTCGGATTGGGTGTTAGGAAAAAGTTCTTCACTGAGAGGTGGTCAAGCACTGGAAGAAGCTCCCCAGGAAAATGGTCATGGCCCTAGGCCTGCTGGTGTTCAAGAACCATTTGGAGTGTGCTCTTAACTTCTGTGTTGCCCTTTGTGGAGTCAGAAGTTCAATTCTGATGATCTGTACGTGCCTCTTCCAACTCAGGATATCCTGTGATTCTATTTGTGTTTTGTAGGTTGCAGCTGCTAGTTCAAGTAGGTCAAAAAGGAGGCAGTGGGGGACAGCAGGTGGCTGAAGACACAACTCATTCTAGCCAAGTTACTACTTACTTTACCAATCTAGGTCATGAAACCACTGATGCTCAGTCATTACTAATCAGATACTCATGAAATCTTTAGTATCCCTTAAGTCTTGTTTCAGAAAGGAGATTTCAGGCAGGCATCACAGTGGTTTGCCTTGTTGCTCTGAAACAAATTATGGTGGAGTTTGGAAGGTAGCATGTGTATGGGTGTAGATACATAGCATAGCCTGCTCAGCTTATTTGGCAGTGTCCTTGCTAAAATCAGTCTTTGTCCGAATATAACTGGATAAAATGTAACATTTTTATATTTTATACATTAGTCTGTTTTTTTTTAATGTGGATTTTATTGTATTTTACCGAGGAAAAATAATTAACTATTATTTACTGTTACTGGATGTGATTGAAACTCTTAAAAATAACTTTAGCCAAAGACTGTTTCATTTTCTGCCTTTTCTTTTTCTTTTACTTAGATGGGCAACTCAAGGTTTTGATTTTCTTCAAGCCATTGAGCCAGCATTTATTTCAGCTCTCCCAGAAGATGACTTCTTGGTATGGATAAGTTTTTCTGCTGGTGTTTATTTGTAAATGCTTGTGAAACCATCAGTATATGTTTTGCAGGGATACTGTTTATAAAACAACATCTGAACACAGATGCAGTGTGTTCTGAGACAATTGCTGATGTATATCACTGTTGATACTGCTATCTCTTCTGTTAGATTCTGAGAAGAGTAGATTTGTGACCATTGCCAGTAATGGTTTCAGTTTTCTCATAAGTTGCTGGTGCTGTCTTGGAAGGCCACCTCCCTTTGTGTCTTGGAAAGCTGACAGCAGCTTTCTACAGAGATTTATAGTTGTCATAATGAATTTCTAAATGTAAGCTTCTGAGGCTTAACCAACACCCAAAGTTCATCTGTGGATATGAATACAAAATCACTGTCATTTAAAGATTTTTATTTTCAAATTGTTCCAGCATGGTACAGACTTTAAAACACCTTTTTTTTGTCTTTATTATGAAAAAAACAGTAGACTAAAGCTGGCTTTTTTGTCTGCTTTGCTTTCCTCCTTTTCCTGTTCTGAGAATTAATTTCTCTGATCTTGGTACAATGCTACAGAGAAGTGAAAGCACAGTTGCCACAAAATAGCAGAATGTGAGTTTCAGCACCTCTTGTTTTTTACTAATTTCAAGATGTGTTATGAAATGCCAACCACATTAGTCTTGCGTAATACAGAATACAGTTTAGTTTTTTTTCTTATGTATTTTTATCAGGAGCTCTGTAGCAAATTTTGTGTTAGTTCTGCATTTGTGTTGCTGGGAAAGAGTTGTCTGCCTTAATGACAGAGTTAAGCTGGTATTTAGAATACACTGATATTTTAGCTTTAGGAAAAAGCCCCTCAAATTCTTCTGCTTTGACACAGTTTCTGAAACAGACTTTGAACAAGTAAGGGGGAAAGAAAGGGGGGAGCCTAAAATCTTAACTACATTTTTGAACTTTCCTCTTTCTTAAACTGGATTTCAGTTTTGGAGATCATCACTTGAAGCCACTTTGATTAATCTGTATAGCACAGGTCACACACAGTATTTTACCTAGAAATGGCAGTGCCAATCCTGATCTCTTAGATACTACATCATGTCATGGAAGAATGATGGTCTAGATTCAGAGCTCTGCATTTCAAGATGAAATTCTAGCTCAGTCTGCATTGGTAAAATATGCCAGTCTCACATTCTTCACTTCTTTAGTTTTATAATTCTGTTTTTTATTAGTCCTTGAAGTTCCTGGTCTTCACTAAGTTTTTAATTTCTGGAAGAAATTTTGGCTACACCGAGTGACTGGCATATAGAAGTGACCTTCATAGCAGCTCTACCAAAGAACATAATGTTGCTACTTTGTGAAGATACATTATATCCCTGGGGTTCTGACCAGTAAATTGAACCAGAGGAAGATTTAATAACTTGTCCAAGATTACATACCCGTTGAATAGTACACCTAATAATTTTGCTCAGATTGCCTGAGGCCCAGTTCAGTGATTTTAACTTTAAAAGTCCCTTTAATGAAAGTTTTGATAGCTTCATGGGTAAATAAGGGAAGTGTATTTCTTTTAATATGCAGGGCTTCATATTTTTCTGTTTTAGAGATTTTAATTTGCAGATTCAGGCCATCATATTCTCACTCAGTTTTTTTTTAGGTTTCTTCCTGGGAATGTGGAAGGGGAGAGCAGAGAAGGTTGTTACAGCTTTTTTTCAGGAAATCTGACTTTAATTATGTTAACAATGAACATTAAGTTCCAGTAACTTTATATTTTGAAATGTTCTTTATGATGTGTCACTGTTCAGTTCTTACAGTTATGTAATTTTGATAAGGACAAAAGGCAAGACAAAACTAAGACTTCCTAGCATTAAAAGAATCAATTAAGTCAAAATGCTAATGTGGATCTGGAAGTTTAATATAATAGGTAGAATATAAGGGTGCTTATCTGACAGATTGCATACTTGAACAATGTAATTTTGTTACATTGTGTAACAAATGTTGCTGTGAGCTTTGTCATATGACCATCAACCTTCTTGTAACAAAACATCACAACTTTTTATGTTTGTCTTTCTTAGAGTTTACAAGCTCTGATGAATGAGTGCATTGGCCATGTTATTGGAAAACCTCACAGTCCTGTTACAGGTTTGTACCTTGGTAAGGCAGAAGTTACTGGCGTTTGTTCTGGAGCTTTGCTGCTGCTCTTACAGAATTTTGATTGTAAAGCACTTTTAAAATGCAAGAAATACCAATAAAAGTATTTTCAATCTATTTGTGATTGTTGATGTGAAACCATTATTGATAAAATGTAAATATGTGGTAGTTTTACCCAAGAAATTTCAAAGCTTTACATATTCTTTCCTCTTACTTTGTCCTTCTGTGAAGTCCTGCACATTTTATAGGAAAGGGCTGGGTTGTTTATAGATTGGGTAAAGAAGTGATTTTAACTTTAAGAAGGCAGTTACAGCCCCCTCTCCCAGACTTCTATTGTGGCACTGGAGTTATTTACACTTTGGCACTGCAGATGTTTTTGCTTCTAATGGACTTTATCTTGTCAAGTACACATGAGTATTACATGGGAACTGTACAAAGCAGTTCTCTGATATAAAATATGGCATAACGTAAAATACATCTTTATAGATATAAATGTTGGTATTGTTAGAGTGAAATCAACATATTTGATGATGCATCTTGAGAAAAGAGTTTTGTCTGCTGTGTGCCTTTTATTCATCTCTTTCTGAGCACTGTTTCTGTCTTCATCCGCTCAGCTCCATTTCAAAGCTTTTTACTTTTCAAAAATACTCGTTTACTTTTCAAAATACTTTGTCATCTGTTTTATCTTTCTCCTGGTGTCCACGTCCTGGGCAGGCTTGATGATAGAAGACATGAGGGGAGGGTAAGCTGCCTCCAGCAGAGGAGATTTTCCAGTTTTTCAGGAAAGCTTGTTTTGATGAGAAAGTCTTACAGCTGATAAATCTTTTGCAATGAAAGTCAGTCAAAGCAGCATAGTCTAAAATCAAATTTAGCTAAATTCTGTACAGTGATGTAAAACCTGTACATTCACTTTCAGTACTTGAGAGGGAGGCCTGTTCTAGGTGAATCACCAGCATCATGATGCCGAATAACTGAAACTCTTACAAATGCTGTTGCAGACACTGCAGATCACACAAACTAAACTGCTCGACAGCTTTTGTCTCAGAGGCATGGGGAGGGGGTGACACAGATGAACAGTGCAGAGTTGAACTGCAGTCTGAAACTTTAATTCATGTGAAATTTAACATAAACTGTATGCTGGCTGCAGGTATTGCAGATAGCCATTCCTATCTCCTGATAGAAGAAAAACAAGAAGAAAAGCTCATTACATTTGCCTACCACTTTGAAGGGCTTAACCCCACTGTGGTCTTTATCCTTCTCCCAAAGCTGAGGTTCCAGTTGTGTTCACACTGCTGCCTCTACACACATAGCTGTGTATCTCCTGGTGTTTTATCCTGTCTTTTTTGCTTTGTGAAACTTTGGTGTCTGTCTGGGTGGGTCAGGATCTGCCTTCTGGGTCTCCTGCTAGGTTATTTGCCAGTTACAGCAGGACAACCAACACCTGGCCCTGCCATCTTTTGCTTGCCCCGCTAGAGGAAACAAGGCAGAAGCTTTGCTCCCTGAGAGGAACCTAGCCTGGCAGAAAGTACTGGCTCATGGTTTGGTGTGCAACCAGCTGTCTTGAGATGTGACTGCCACAGTATTTTTCTTACTATTGAAGGAGGAGTTGAGGTGCAGGCTGCTCTTGGAGGCACTGAGTTAGTTAGGCATAAAGACAGTGACTACTCCTTTAGGTTTTGTCCTGTCCATTTGTACCACTTCCTCGGGGCAGACTGTCGTGGGGGGGGCATTAGTTTGGGTAAAACTGTCATATGTGGGTTTTTTCCACAGCTTAATTTGCTTTCCATTATTGTCTGAAAAGGCTTAATTCTTACAGAAAGGACCATAATATTGCTCTTTGGTTTGCTGATTATTACTTGGTTAATATTTATTTTGTAATAAGATAAATTTGTGAAGTAGAAATAATGAAGTTTTTATAAAGTATGTACACATTTTCTAATTGCTAGGTTTTAACTATCTGGAGAATTTTCATTATTTTATGGATGAGTTAAGTAATACAAAAATATGAAAAATATTAATACATACAATTGATGTATTTAAAGTTGGAATAATATGTATTTTTCTTAATGGATAAGAATATGTGCCAGTTCACACTTACCTCTGTAAATAGCAATTTGTTTTAATTTTGTGCCTTGAAAAGGCTCTGAAGAGAGTTTTTCTGACATCTGAATAAATATGATCTGTTTTTATGCTTGCAGCTGTTCATCGAAACAGTCCCCGTCCTGTAAAAGTGCCTCGGTGCCATAGTGATCCACCAAATCCTCATCTCATTATTCCCACGCCTGAAGGCTTCAGGTATTGAGCATTAGTACAGCATTTTAAACTGTTTTCTGAATGTCAGTAAGTGGAACATCTTTTCTTTCCATTTGAGGGCAAAGCAGGTAGAAAAAATTAGCATGTAATTGATCTAGGTTTTATTGATGTGCTTTTAAGGACAATACAAGTTTCCTTTTCTTGCTGCTCGCCCACCCCCCTTTCTGTTGGTTGTGTGTGTTCTCACTTTGAAGTCATTCTTATCCCTTTATCTTTCCTGAAACCAACCTTTCAATGTAAAAAGCTTTAACTCAGTGAAAACTGCTCATTAACAAGACTTTTATTTCTTTCCACGTTTTGAATGCCTGTCTAAGTTCCTGTGGCAGTGCTTTCTGTAATTTACATACATGGAACTTAAAAATGTAGCATTCTGAAATATGGTGGCATTTCTGCATCATTACCAACCTGCTGTGAATAAGCTTAAAGCAGTGGATCTTTTCTCCTGCCTTTGAAAGAGTTGACATGAGAATTATTGCAAAAATAGTTAAAAAAAATGGAAATAAACATCACCATGCATAATTTTACACAGAGGACTCTGTTTTTCAAGAATATGACAACAGTAAGAAACTCTACAGTTGACTTTTTTTTCAGAAGCCACTTAGCTTTGGCAGAAACTTAAAAAAAAACCCTAGTAGAATTCTAAAGAATTGAAGATTTTTTGAGGATTATTATTATTGTGTACATTGGCAGTGACAAAGCTTCTGACACCCACAGTTCTTCCACATAAAAGTCTTTATGCAATTGAAAATCTTTTAAAATCAGGCATCATTATACCCACTTCAATATTTTGTTTCTAAAACAAACTTTCAGCTCCATACATTTTTTTTTTTTGAACTGTTTCCTGAAGTTTTTCTTCTTGCCACAGCACACGGAGTGTCCCTTGCGATGCACGGAGCCACGGCAGCGTTGCTGTGAGTCGCCCCGCTCCCCCAGGGAGCGACTCAGCCCAGCCCAAACCTCTCAGCAGTGCCAATGAGACCAGGTAGCTGCGCTCCGTGGTGTAGCAGACTCATCCTCCCTACATCACCCACATAACTGTCCCCACATACATCCTAATAGATCACTTGCACCGCTCTCTTCCCTCCCATCGTGTCTTCCACTGGCTCCTTCATTCATGTTCGACTTGAGCAAAATCACGTGTCTTAGAAATTGGTGATGAGACCACTTTCAGATTCAAAATGCCTGAAGAGTGTGATGGTTAAAGCAGCTCTGATGTAGATGACAGATTTGCTCAGTAAAATGTCCATGCAATGAACAAATGCCAGTCAGCTCATTGGTATAACTTTAGTAAATAATTAGTACTGATCACTAACATGTAGAATCATAGAAACACTTCCACCAAGATAACTGCAAGGCACAACTAAGCGCAAGGATTTTTTTTTTTTATGTTAGCTAACAGTTTTGGTGTCGTTATTGTCCATCATAAATATTTTGAAATACTGTATAGTGGCAAATTCAAAATTAAACACATGAGAATTTTTTAAAAAAATTTCTTGCTACACCTTTGGCTTCTTAGGATGGTGCAGAATAAACTTAATATGAAAGAAACTATTCTTGTATCAGGATATGTAACGGAACCACTTCTGTACCATCACAAGTGACTTTTTTTTTTTTGGACAGACCTATGTTAGTATCTTTCTTGTTTTATGACCTTTGATTTGGCTGTTATAATTTCAGACTGTTGGTATTTCTTCTTCCCATATTACAGTCAGACTACTGACATACCTCCCAACTTTATTTTGCCTGTTTTTTTTCCCCCTGCACCCCTGACTGTGAAAAGCCTGCTCTTAACACAGTTGTGTTACCTTGGGGTTTAAAAATAGCTTTTTGGATTCTTATTTCTGCTGCAGAGTACTGAAGTTCTTTGGGATAGAAATTCATGTGAATGGATACACATATCTGACTGCATCACACAGCTGGTAGAGAAAAAAAAGAAGTGGTGAATGAACAATAGATTGATGGTGACCAAAGCAAGCTTGGATATAACTTGATTATGAATTGTTTTGTAGTAAATAATTTTCAGTTCTGAGCCAGCAGACCATCATGGTTTGATTTGTTATCAGATGCATGGCAAAAGCATACATTAAGCTGTTAAGAGGGAAGTAAATTGCCACTTTTTATATGCAGTCTTTTCTGCAAGTTTTTTCAGTTTATTTTTATTGCAGGATGTGACTTGCACCTTTTCCAGTAGCCTCCAGATGTATAGCTTATGAATTTAGGCCTTTTTTTTTTGGTTGAAAATACATCTTGAAATTTTTGTCATTCAAACATAGACATTATTTATCCTTCATGCCTCTGTTTTAAGCCCCCTCATAAAAAAGACAGAGTGGGCAGTAGTCTGCAGCATTTGAATAGCCCTTTCAAGTAAGTAATATTCTAGAGAATTTTCATTTAGAGGTTCTGGCAGCTTTATAAGCTGACAGTGGGATGGATAATTGGTGTTTTTCAAAGACTTGCATTTTTCCTAGAGTTCTCAGCTTTTTTTCTGAAACCAGTTTTCTGATGGTTGTAAGCAACAGTTGTTCATAAAATATCCCATGATCTTGGTTTTTTTAATGCACTGTCTGGATTTTGAAGTAGCTTTTAATACCCTGTATGAGCTAGGAATAATTTGAAGAAAAAAATTCATGAAAGCAGAAACAAGAGTTCTGAAGGCTGCTGGGTTATTTTTAGGGGTTGTGTTTATTGAGGAAGGCAAAATACTACGATGTAATATATTTCTATGATTTTTTTTTTTGTTTTAGTATAGTTAAAAGAAAATTGCAGACTTTGATGCATTGCAGTCTTAATTACGAATTTCGTTTATTTGTACTCCAAAAAAGAAATGGAATCTTTTGGATCAATGAAGTGTTCTGTGGTTTGGCAAAGTGTAGAGTCCAGTGCCAGAATAGCACAAAGATGGAAACTTGGTATGCTTTCCAGAAACTCTTTGATGTTTAGGACATGATTATAAGCATTTAATATTTAAGAAAAGTTGAATGTAGGGACTTGATAAATCAGTTGTACTAGGCAGTGCATAGTGCACAAATGCCACCATAGTTCTAGTGAAGTTTTCTTAACAACAACAATCAAAAGGAAAAAAACCCCACTATAGTATAATTAGAAATTAAAATCCAAAGCACAAATAACCTGGTTGTTTACATTGAGCTCTCTGATATTTATACATTTACACTAGGTCTAGGTTTATGTTTATAACCTTTATAGATAGTTAATTTTTGAGCTAACTGTGGTTATTATTCATCATTTTGTTATTTATCCAGGGCTGGAGCCAAAAGTTATCAAGCATTCTTCTCCTTTGCTGTAATTTTTGCCCAATAATATACAGCCTTTCTGGATCAATAAAAGGTGTGGGTGCCTAGGATGGGCCTGAAATGGGGTTTAGGCACCTGCATTCAAAGCTGTGGTGCTTAGGCCTGTTCAGCTGCTGCCTCCTTTTAGAAGTGGTGTAGCTTTGCTTGTTTTTAAGCATTTTGTGCATCAGGAATTGTTGCTCTGTATGTGCTGAGAACCACCTTAGCCTTCTTGCTCATTAAAACCTCAACTTCCTGAAGAATAATGAGGATTTTCACTAGTTTAGTTTCAGTTCCTGCTCAAACTTATAAAAATCTGGTTGGGCAGTAGTAGGAAGTGCAAAGCAAACGTCGTATGGAAAACATTTGTATGGGAATAGGTTGTCTGTGGTTTTGGCTTCTGTTCTCAAGGTTGTAGTGAGTCGTGTTTTTGGTGGAATTTTTTTTTTTTGTTTAACTATTTTTAGGTAATACTCAGATACAATTTGGAAACAACTATAGGACTGGTAGTCCTCTCATAGGTGTTTTCATCTTTTTGTAGTTGTTAGGTTTCAGTGAAGGATTTAACAATGTTGCCCACTTTTCTGTAACATTTAGCTCATACCTCTAAAGTGTTATGTTTAAGGAGACATCAGTCACAGTTCTTCCCCATCGAACTTCAAAAACTGAAGAGGAGCCTTTTCCAAAAGGGTAGAAAGCTTCAGCAAAGAATTTACAGCTCTAAAATAGTGGACTAATTGTTGTCTGGGGCTGGAGGAAGGTGCCCAAAGACCTAAGAATTTAAGACTTGTTTCTCTTAATATTGTTTTCCTTTCTGTTCAGCCTTCTTTTTCATCTGGCTCTTACTCTGAAGCATCTGATTCCACTCTGTGCTGTCTGGAAGAACGGAGGCCTCTAAGGGATCAGGCTGCTGTCATTTAACAGTGACCTTCCTGTCAACCAGCTTATGTTTCTTTCCACTAGTTCTGACTTAATGACTGTGAACTATGACTGTATTTGCAGTGCACTATGCACATGTGAATTCAGTTATTACCTTAAATCTGATGATGTGGCTCACACTGTCACCCAGCTGAATCACTTCTGATTGCATTTCCAACCCTGGCACAAGCTGCATCCTGCAGCAGCTTATCTTAGTAGTAGGTTACAAGTCATGAGGATGGATTCTGTTGCTACAGGCAAGAAACAGTTTGAAGTAGTTTATGCTTTGGAAGCTTAGGGCTTTTTCATAGAGCAGCATAACTAAAATCATCTAAAAAGTCTTCATTTGATGGAAAAAACATAGAATAAATACTAATGACAAGTTAATGTAATGATGGCTCTTTTTAACAGGGGTTCCAGTGTCCCTGAAAATGATCGACTTGCTTCAATAGCAGCTGAGTTGCAGTTCAGATCCCTTAGTCGTCACTCCAGTCCCACTGAAGAGCGAGAAGGTGATTGTCACAGTAACAAATTGTGACCTGGATGTGCAGATGCTTTGTGTCATTAACATATTTCTCTCTGTTCTCAGTTCTTACCCTTTCCAAACGTTTTTTTCACCTCATTGCATTCAAAAATCTTAGATTTTTAACTTGTGGTCTTATATGGTCAGAGGAAGTCCTTTTGTTCTCAGATATCCACTATTTTCTTGCCATTCATATTGTTTCTGAATTGTATCTGAAGGGATTTCTTGGTGCTTTACTAAGTTCCAATGTTCAAAATGAAATTAATAATATGATTTCTGAATGATATACCAAATTTAATAGTAAATTTTGAAACTCTGTTAATGAGGTATGAACTGGATCCATCAGGACAGTGAAGTGTTTTCTGTCCAGTTCTTTATCCCTGCAGTATTCATATTACAAATACTTGCTGTTGTTTGAAGCCTGGAAGAAGGAACAGGATGTGTGACTTGATGTCCTGATCAGGGCTTCTCCTTCAGGTTTCCCCAGCCCCTGTATATGTGGTATTTATTGCAACAAATACCTTGAAAGATTGAGTGTACAAATTAAAATGAAGTACAAAATCTGAGGCAAAATAGAGTTGATATTGTGGTCTTCCACATTGGATTTCGTAGAGAGAAATGCCTTAAAAATTTATATTAAAAAGTGCGGGCAATTTTTTTCATCTTTGTTAGTTTTTAAACAAATGTTGAAAATATTGTCTGCCTCATGCTTATTCCATTTTTTTTTTTTTTTGTATCTATATGAAAAGGAAGGTGGTTTAGGTTGGAATGAATACAAATCCTATTCTAAGGAACCTTAGAAAATTGTTTTCCTACAGATATCTTGCATATTTGATTCTGAGTGCCCTGGCTTGAAGTGCTTCCCTAAGTTTTGGAAGGAGATCTCTGTTTCTATATAAATAAAATTCTATTTTATAATTTGTTTTCTAAAGACAGGTTAAGTTTTATTTCAAGAGCATATGTTGCTAAACATGTAGAGGTTTATTAGTCCTGTATGTCAGATCTCAGCTTCTGCTGAAAATAGTGGCATAATCCTTAATAGAAGGTAAAGCTACTTTTGTGCTCACACTGTTATTTCTCTAGAGCCGTTGTATCCAAAAGGAGATTGCAGTGGTTCATCCCGGCGGAGTTGGGAGCTCAGAACATTAATCAACCAGACCAAAGGTGGGTGTTTAGGAGTCACTGTAATGTAATGTCTGTTAGACCAGTGCTGTACTGAAAGGTTGGATTTCATTGTGGATTGTGAGGAGGTTTTCACAGCTTTACACATAGGAGGGGGGAAAAAATGGGATATTGCTAACAGAATCACAAGGTGTACTTTTTGAAGTAGGAGTAATTAAACTTTATAAAAGTTAATTCTTTTCAGTTTCTGAAAGGTACTACCAGTGTCCTACAAAATTGAGTTGATTTATTACTGTATAGAAAGTGCAGAAGTTTGCTGTCCCTATTCAGTGCCCAATTATGACAGTAGGAAGCACTTCCTCACTTGCCAAGATCTCTCCCCAGTGTGGGACTTGCTTATTTTGGGTGTCTAATAGTGTGTGATCCTACATTGTTTCCTAAATTTAAGGCTGTTGTGGGGCCCCTTCCTCTCTGTCTTACTACTGATTTTCATGAAACTGAAAGTAAGTTGATTACTTCAGACACTCCTGTAGTGTACAGAATGATACATGAAGCTTGTTTACGTTTACTTTGGCAAACATGAGTGTGAGGGTAGAACCTCACTAAACATGAGGAAAACATTTCTGTTACGTTGGAAACTTGTCTCCTTATGTGTCTTACACAGAACACAGGAAGAATTACAAATTCTTCTTTTGAAATCTAGAGGCTAGAACATAAATACTGAAGGAATTTGAGTTTGTTTAAACTAAAAAAGAAGAATGAGGGAAAACTTGAAAATTTCTAGAAGATTGCTATAATGGGAACTGGTTTTACTGTTCACGGTGAATAAGACAAAGGTTTTGGTTTAAAACTACAGCAAGGCATATTTAGTATAGAGGAAGTATTATTAATTATAGGTAGGGGAGTGAAGTATATACTTGAGGAGTATCTTCTCCATCCTTTGGAGACTGCCAGGAACAGGTTAGGCTACTGGTATCAACAGTGACAAGTGTATAATTTTGTGCTTTACTAGGAGGGGATGAACTTACACTGCCCTGAGATCTCTTTGGTCTCATTCACTAGGATGCTCTTAAGACTTGAGAGCTGAAGTTTTTAATACCTCTAAATCTTTGAAATAACAGATGCCATGGGTCTTTCAAGAAACCTCTCATGTTTCTGAAGAACAAAACCTTACCTGTCCTTCTTTCCTTAGTGCTTTTATGGTCCTAAAATATTTCTGCTATCAGAGGTTAGTTACAGATCAAATGCAAACAAGTGTTGTGTTGCTTTTCATAAATGTGATTTCCTTGAATCAAGTAAGAGATGGTTAGGAAAGTACCAGTGTTCACATTTTACCTTAGTTTCATATGTGATTCATAAGTAATAGTTTCATATGTGATTGTTAAAATGTCTTCTTCCTAATTCTTCTTCTTCTAAATTGTTTCCCTGCATCTTACTTAGACTCACAAAATAGTTTTCTTTTAACTCTGGTTACTTCATGTGATATCAAAAGATAACAAAATATAATGGTGAATATTTCTTAGTCAAGGAGATTGTTCATCACTCTTTTTAGACACTGCTTCTAAGCAAGCCCCGATGGAAGCTGTTCAAAAGTCTGTTCAGTTGTTTGAAGAGAGGAGATACAGAGAGATGAGAAGGAAGAACATCATTGGCCAAGTTTGTGACACACCAAAATCTTACGATAATGTCATGCACGTGGGTTTGAGAAAAGTGACTTTCAAGTGGCAGAGAGGAAACAAAATTGGTATGATCTTTATACTTTAATTTATCTAGTTAAAATACCAAACTTAATATTTGTGAAGGAAAACAAAGACTGTCTTTAAAATCTTCAGTTTCTGCATAGGTATTATCAGCTTTTCTGAAATCAAAATGTTAAAATACAAAACATTGCTGTGGCTAGGATTTTCTTAATGTAGAAGGTTGAAAACTAAAGTTTTCATTGATCACACAACAGGAAATGAGGAGAAGGATTTGGTTAGGATGATTACTTAGATATGATCTTGTGTTACCTGCATGTGTTTAACCCTATAAAATATTCAACTACATTTGGAAGAATGAGATATATGAATGGAAATTAGTTGGAAATGTGGGATTTAATTCACCAATCTTACTGTTTTCCCCATATGATCATATTTTACTCTCTGGTTTGGGATTTTGGGGGAAAAAATCTTTGTTCTTGAGAAGTTTTCTTTTAGGTCAGCCGATTAATGTTTTTACTTTTATTCAGCTTGAATTCAGGGCTATGAATGTGATATTGTTACATTTAAAAGCTACTTGGAGTTTTAAATTAAAAGAAAGGTAAAAAGCAGTGGTGTTTCCTCATTGCAGTTGATGTACCTGTTGCTTGTTGAAGGTAGTGTACTGAATTTTCCTTACTCTAACTTGGCAGGTGAAGGCCAGTATGGGAAGGTCTATACCTGTATCAGTGTTGACACTGGAGAGCTGATGGCTATGAAGGAAGTGAGTACTGTGAATACAAGAATCACTGCTGCCCTTGTTTTATTTCTAAACCAAATGTGGATGACGTAGGAGGCTTTGAGGGTTTCTGCACACTGCTGTTAGCTAATGGGGAAAGGATGGGAAGACAAATTATTTCTTCGTGTAGCCACAGCTGCTGCTAGCACTTTTTCCTCGAGTTGCTTTTCAGTTTATAACTTCCAATTTAAGTGTATGTAAAATGGATAATGTGTTTTTCACTTAGTGCATAGGATGGTTGTGAATTTAAGTGAATGCTTAATATATGTGAACTTCCATTAAGAGATTTTAAATAATTTTGAAAGATTAATGAAGACTGTACACAAATTTATATTTATTTTGCACTGTTTCCTCTCACATTTTATTACTTTTTTCTTCATTCCTTAGAGCAAAAGATAGGAAGTATGACATCAGATGTTTTTCAGCTTCTCCCGTAGTGTGAGCTAGGTTGAGTCACAAAACTGCTGAGTAACTTGGTGGGTACAGAAAATGTAGTTTTCAAGATAGAAATAAGTAAAGCTGTGTAGGCGTAGAGATCTGTTTCCCTACAGCACTTTGTGGTTGTTTTTCTTTTAAATTATTGTTTAGTTTTAATGCATTTCTGCATCTTTAGACAACTGCAGGCATTAACTGTTCACAGCAGTTACTGTGGCAGCCATTGGATGTTGCAGTGGTTACGTTTTATGAGCCAGTTCTTACACACACACACACACACACACTATATGTATGTGATCTCCAAGGTGTAGAAAAGCAAGATTAAGCTCGTGCTTAACTTCTTGTACCATACTCAGTCACTGACTAATACCAATCTGTCACTTCTTTTGTAATCTTCATATATTTAATTTTAACATTGCCTCAATACAAACTGTATCCTGGAATTGTTACACAGAATGCAACAATCATAACATCCTAGCAGCTGAAGGCAATATATGTGCATTTATTACTTTAGCAGCTGTCCTGCACTCAGTTAATGAAACTTCTGTTTTTTAACAACATAGGAAAGGGAATGAAATCTTACAATTTCAATGAGGATTAATTGGGCAAGCTTTGGTCCATTTCCCTGCACTTCTGGTCATCCCGTTCACTTCTATGGTTTTCACTTGGTTCCGGAACTTTTCCTTTCTTTTTTTTTTTTTTTTTTTTTTTACATTTCATTTCTTCAAATTCTTCTCCCCTCTCTCTTTATTTGCATTTCTTCCCTGATTTCAGGATTGGAATTGGAGGAATTGTAGCAAGTTTTGGCCCTTTTCACTGCCCCTCATTTAATTTTCAGTCCATTTGGATGTAATCACTCCATTTCCAGATTTTCTCAGGTTTTTTCACTTGCACTGTTTTTGATCACATCTCCTTTCCAGAGCGTTTGTTAGACTTTGTTCTCTGATTTCAAGATTTCTTTCCCTTTCCTGAAAGGAAGGTAAAAGTAGCATCTTCCATAACTTGCTATTCATCTCGCGTATCTTTACATGGTTAGAAGCTTTAAATCAGTTTTTCAGAATACCTGATAATGTTTTTCCTCATTGACCAGTCCATCACAGCATATTGTAGGAGAAATAATGAAAACCTGTTTCTTTCATCAAAACCTTTGATTGTATTTGTTCCGTGCCACACCTTTTCCTTGCAGCTGCCTCATTCTCAGTGAAAAAACTTCAGATCCCTTAGACTCTCTGGTGATGAAGTACCTGGCAAAAACTCTTTGTTGAACGATAGCTCTCTCTGATGTTGCTTTCAGATTCTCTTTTATTGGGTCTGTTTATCTCACTTAAGTTAGAAGGCAAGCACAGAAGAGATATATATGTGCACACAAGTGTATTGGCACATTTAAGTAACAACATTTTGGTCTTAAAAAGTTTATAAGTCATCATAGCTGTAGGTAATTTTCCAGAAATAGCTTAATGTGCTTTATTTGTTTCAGTTTGGGGATGGAGAGGGGTATTTTGGGGCTTTTTGTGTGACGGTGCTATTTAACAACAACAACAACAGCTTTTTGTTGTCTTTGAGTTTAGGATAGGTTGTTTGCCTTTTTTTTGTTCCTTATTAATTTAAAATAGCAGCAAAATAATGACAAATCTTTCTTGCAGATAAGATTTCAACCTAATGATCACAAAACCATCAAAGAAACAGCTGATGAATTGAAGATTTTTGAAGGCATCAAACACCCTAATCTGGTTCGTTATTTTGGTGTGGAGCTCCACAGGGTAAGGAAAACATAAATGACTGGGGCTTTTTTTTAAGGCAAAGAGAAAATTTTGAGAAGCTTTGCATTATTGGAGGTTTCTACATGAGAACGTTCTAGTTAATGTTGTCTCGTTATCTCTGTGAATAGCAGTGTGTCATTTTTCCTCTGGGTATTGAGGTCTCTGAAACAGTTTGGAGAGACCTTCTGGTCCATAAACAGAAAAGGCTTAAAATAAGTGAACAGAATGAGTCATGCTAGAGCTATTCTATGCTGTTACTCTGTTGAACTGGTCTAAAAGCAAGTTATATCATAAATGGTATGGTAACTTCTGTATGTAGATAAAGACTAGACAGGCTAAAACCTGTCCCTGTTAGCAGCAAAGGTTGTACTTGTATTGTATCATGTTGATTCCTGGAAAAATCTTGTGCTGGCATTTAAGTCTTGATGCCAGACAAGTATTGGAATTTGGCTAGCATCTCTTCAGAAGGAAAGAGCAAGTTTTCTTGCTTGAGCAGCAGAACTAATGAAATACATTTTTCTACGGAGTTGGATTCCAGAATTGTGTGCTGAGATACCCAACTTTTTATTACTCTCTGCTTTCCACATGCTCTTCCCACTTGTGAGTCTCAAGTCCTGATGTCTTGCTGGAAAGTGCAGCTTGGATTTGACTGATTTGCTCAATATGGAATAAGTTGTTTTGGTGACCCATTGCTGGTTTAGAAGGGGACATGGGCTGCTTTCTACAGCGCTCTGTTTGGAGACACAAATTTGGGTGTCTGTGCCACTGGGTCATTGGTTTCTCAGACTCATTTCTAAGAGCTCGGTGTCTTTGTCATCTTTTTATATTAATTCAGTCTGTCTGAAATCACCTGGGCTTGGAGACAGAGTGGGAGCAGAAACCTAATTTTTCCTTAAAGTGAGTTAGAGTTGGTGTGCTTGTTCAAGCCACAGCGAAGAGCAAAAAACTTGCCCCTTCCAAGCAATCAACACATGAAACTGCAGGGACTGAGACAGAGAGATGGGATAAAAATCAAGCCCAAAACATCATTTTGTGCCCTTCTTTTTCCCTTCTCTAAATAAGGAAAGAATCTCTACAAATTTCTATGTAATACACCTGCAAGGTTTCCAAAGTATCTTTTGGTTGATGCCAAAGCACTATTTTTTTTACCACCAAATAGTATCAGTTATATACAAATGATGCAGATGGGCAGGTAGCAGAGTTTCCATAGCTGTGCAATAGAATGTGTTAGGTTGCAGCATGCTAGAGAGAAGAGAGTTCTGAAGAGATGATTGATTAGAGATTTCATGGTAAATGATACTTTCATTAAGAAATTACATGATACTTTCATTATTTATTTCATAAACAGTGAAGGATGTAAGGAAAACTTTATCTTAGTTCAGTGTTTAAAATATAAGAAATTATACCCAATGAAATCTGCTTTGGTTCCCAAAACAGGAAGAAATGTACATCTTCATGGAGTACTGTGATGAAGGCACTCTGGAGGAGGTATCAAAACTGGGCCTTCAGGAGCATGTCATTAGGCTGTACTCCAAGCAGATCACGATTGCTATCAATGTACTACATGAACATGGTATTGTTCATCGAGACATTAAAGGTAATGTTAACCAAAAAGGTAATGTTGTTGTTTCAGCATGGTAGATAAGAGCAGGGGGAAGGATGGGGAGAGTATTTGCATATTTAGTGTGCATTATCTATGCAGCTGTTATTTGTATAAAGCCTTCCACTAACTTTTCAGTTTACAAGTTATTGGCTAGTTCCATGCTTTTTCTTTCAAGTGTAGATCGTAAAAAACATTCATAATTGTCATTTCAAACTCATAAATTTTGCCCGTGATTTATATAGTTTTTTAGAGGTTGTTAATATTATTGGGGATTTATCTAAACTCAGTTACTAGTCCTTGCAATTTTAGTACTTACATACTGAGTTATGTAATGCTGTTTTCCTTCTTGTCTGTGGAAATAAGTGGTGTTTTCTGGAGCTGACAGGCAGTGTACAGTGCTAGGGTTGTGCATCAGAACTTTTCCTTGTGATTCCATTTTCCCAAAGAGTTTTGGAAACTTTCATTTTCATTTCAGATGAATGGCTTATTAAACTTAGTAACAAAACTGTTGTTAAAAGAACTTAAGTGATTTTAGGATATCCCTTTATCTACTGTTTTTTTTTCCATACATTTATCTTCTCGTGCCTGGCTGTCAGCATTTGCTTACGTAATTAGCAGACTGAAACTACAGTAACCAAAGGGGGGTTGGGCTTGGCATTTAAGATCCCCAGTGTCAGTCCTCATTTCAGGTTCATTTTTCTTTTTCTGCGCCTTCCAACAACATCCTCCATGTCTGGTTATCTTGGTTTTGTTAGTCTGGCATATTTGGCTCACTGATGGCAGGAGACTTAGGCGAAGGTAGGGGAAGCAATGCACACAATATGCCCTGTGAATGCTCATTTTGTGACAAGGCAGTGCAACCCAACGATGCTGGGTTTCTATGTCCCTCTTGCTCACAGGGTTTTGAATCACCGCAGCAGTGTAGGAGGTTCCCAGTTGCTCTTGGTCCTTTGGCCTCGTGCTTCTCATTTGGGAAAAGAACTATCTACGATCCAGAGGCCTTCCACCCAGGTAGGCCACTCTTGAGTCAGTTTTGGCTTTTTTTTTTCCTAGAAAACACTTTCCCTCACTCCCATTCCCCAGCAATCTTACCTTTTCTGGTTCTCCTTCCTCACCAAAGGTTTCTCTCCAGTTGTGGATTTCCCTTTGTGCTTTTCACAGTTCCCTCCTTGCCCTTTTCTTGATCATTTCTTATCCAGGTTCTGCTTAGCTGGATTATGCTCTCCTGGAAGCTCGTTGTGATCAAAATCCAAGGCTGGCTGGCAGGGATTTCCTTTGTGCTGCTCAGTGTCATTGCTGATATCTGGATATGTTTCCAAATAGGTCTTCTGCTCTTCAGGGAAATGCATGGAGTGAGAAAAGCTATTTAACAGAACTGTAATGTTGTGTTACCTGAGAGCATTTCTGTCACAACAGGTTCCTTATGTCATATGTTGGGAGTGTTTCTTGAGAGTAATAGAGGGTCACTGCAGGCACATCTGTGTATAGACCATCCTGAAACTCCATGGCAGAATATAATGACAGACCACAGAGGGTATTTTTATAAAGGTTACCTGATGCATTGGAAGGCTTTTGCTCATTGACTTCTTTTATGCTAACATTGCATCCCCAAGTTTTCAGGCTAACAGCAGTAAAGAACACTCTAAGCTTAATTTTATCTCTTGTGTAGGCTGGTACTCTTATTTTTCTGATAGGGAAGAATGACATTCATGTTAAAACTGCTTTCCTATGAGAATCTCACTGTCAGATCACACTAGCTCTCTCATGGTCAATTTGCTAAACATTACTGTGGATCTATTTCTTTTAGCAGCAGATAAGCAATTCTTATGATTGTTTATCTGTATCCTGCAAGACACATGTACTTGGTGTCTGCAAGTACCTTGTGCTCAGAAATAGACTTTTGGTTAGTACTGTCCCCTTACGCCACCGTTGTCTTTCAGATGCTGTTATGGCATCCAGCTCTGTGTGGGTAAAAGACAAAGCAAGATGCAGCTGCCAAAACCAGCCTGTGGTGGTGAGGGCAGACGAAGGGTTGTGTTGGCTGGTTGTTACATTTGGCTGCACTGCTTTTGCTTAGTCTGCATCATTGTGAAAAGCAGGTGGTGCTGGTCTGTAGCAGGAGATAGTCTCTTGTGGTACTCTTTTTAATCTCCATTCTGGGTATTGAATTTTAATTCCTGTGGCTAAGCCCAGTTTCCTTGATTAGAATTATTTCACTTTTTGTAAGGAAACTGTTCTGGTCGGTGATGCAGAATGATGGAATATTTAATGCTGGAGGGAACCTGTGGACATCTCTGAGCCCTCTGCCCTAAACAGGGCCAACCTTAGTATCAGATCCAATGTCAAATTAGATCAGATTGCTCAGGACATTTTTGAGATATGTGTGTATCTCCAGGGATGGAGAAGCCCTGTTCCAATGACTGACCTATCTCCACTGTGAAAAGCTTTTTCCTGCTGGCTCCCTGGAATCTGCAAAGGTTGTGTCCATTGCTGCATGACAGTTTCACAGTGCGCCTTTGAGGGCAAAGTCTGTTTCTGCAGTCTTGCTATCCTCCCATTACACAGCTGGAAAGAGCAGTAAATCCCCTGCACACACACTCCCCTGAGCATCCCTTCTTCAAGCTGAGCAAACCCATCTTGGGTATACCAGCCCTCTGAAATTCTTGATGCCACTGTCCTGGGTTTGCTCAGGTATGTCATTGTCTCTCTTGTGCTGGAGAGCCTAAAAACAAGACACAGCACTGAAGATGTGGTCTCACAAGTGCTGAATTGAGAGGAATTAATGAGGCCATGCCTGGTGGATTCTCTTCAGGAGAGAAGGGCATGTTCCTGAAGAGTGCTTGGATGAATACAGAACAGAAAAGGATTGCATCTGTAGCTTTAGTAAATCAGAAACTTGTGAATGAGATGCTCTATACCAAAAAGTCTTCATCAAACTGCTACTGTATTATTGTCTTCTTGTAACTTTGTTGTTAGCTCAAAACTTCTGCTATCCTGTCTTCCTGATGAGCACAAAGGAAGGAATGTCATCCAGCAAGAGCTGGAATACTGCAACAGGAGACTGCAGGCATGTGTCATGCTCTCTAAGAGACTGAGAAAAAGAGTATGTGAAAGCTGATTTTCTCATCAAAGGGTAGCATCTGGCCTGCTTGTTTCTTGAATGAGTTTGGCTGCTGCACTGTTTAAGCACTGGCTGTGGAATGTCTGAGCTGCCTCTTTTTACTGGAATTACAACACAGCCTTTAGTGGGACTTTTTGTACTGCTCAGTGGACTCACGGGACTTCTACCAGAACCTTCGGGCAATCATGCCTACTGCAGTTTCCACTGTTCTTACTATGGGGCTGATTTGGCAGAGGTACAGGGCATGAAACTTGAGTTTAAATGCTTTAGGTTTTGGCTGCTCTAGCAGGAGTGAGGCTTTTGACACTGGCTCTTCACAGTGTGCCCAGGAGGGCCTGTGGTCTAACAGCAGGAGGGCTGTGCACAACTGGGCAACCTCCTGCCTCTGCCAAGTGCATCCAATGATGGTGCTTCAGCCAGTGCACGTGTAAGGGGAGAGAGGGAACAGATGGGGCCAGTCCCTTTCTGCTGTTTTACTCATGGTCTTCGGTTTTATTTTGCCTATTAACCATGCAGATATGTAGCATTTTCATTACATTCCCAGCAGCGTTAACTGTAAAAGGTAAAAAAGCATTGGGCATCTTCAAAGTACTGACCTCTTGTCTGCTCTTCTTACACGGGGCCTGGTGGATTCTGTGCAGGTTTCATTTACCCTTTCTAAAAACTCCTTCTACAGTCTGGTCTCGGTTTCTGAACAAGCATTTTACAAAACAGGCTCCAGTGATACCACATCAGTGGAAGGTGACAGAAACTGTCTACACCATAAGTCTTCAAGTGCTGTCTCTGTCTGCTTGTTGAAACTTTGGTTCAGTGCTTTATTCCATTTGACAGTTCCAAGAGCTTTCAGGAAAAGGGCTTACAGGAACTTTCATGGTAATACTTAGGCTAAGTTGTTATTACTTTTTATTAAAAGGACAAAGTCTAGTTTGAAAGGCCTTGGAAGAAGATTTTGAACTGTACTAAACTATTCCAGTAATCTAAATTCCATCAGAAGAGAGATTGTTGCACTTCAGCACTGCCAGGCTCCATCCACTGTAGTAGTTGGAAACACATTCTACACTAGTAGTTGGAAGCCTTCTGTGAAATTTTGATGTTGCTTTCTTGAGGAATGGAAACACAGGTTTCTAGAACATCTTTGAGAAAGTGTTTGCCAGGGAGGACTGTTTTTCCTAAGCTCTTTGTTCAGGCTAAGTGCACCTACTTTCCAACTGACAAGCAACTGCTTGAAAACATTGGAAAAGCAGTTGACAGTTCAAAGGAAGAAGAAGCTGTCACTCTCCTAATGCATTGCCCATACTTAGTGTCCACCAAGCAGCCTTGTTCTACTGCTTTTTGTCTTTCTGGATCCTTCATTCAAGAAGCTGAAGGATGTTTTGTCCAACTCCATTACACACACCTGTGATTGCAGGGTGGCTCTGAACATAAGTCCCACTGATGGCAAACTGCAGAATCCAGTGAAAGAATTCTGGAGGATGTGCAAGCATTTGAATGCCAAAAGTGGAAAATCTTTGCACGCAATGTGGAGATGAGTTGTATTCCCTGGACGTTAATTCTTTCAGGACTTGTAAAAGTCTACAGTAACTAAAGGTTGGAATTCAATTCTGTTAATGATTTTGCTCACCCATTAATTGCAGTTCTGTGTAACAGCTCTTGGACTAAATAGTTATGAACTATTGTCAGAGTAGTCAGAGTCCTTTGAGAAACGGGCAGGGTTTTGGCATAATTGACCTGCATGACCTTTTTTTGACTTGAGCTTTTTGAGGATTCTTTGTATTCTTTATGAATATCTTGGGGATGCCCAACCAAGTGGATGGGAAAAAGCTATTAACTAAGACTAACACAAAGGAGGAGCAGCCAAGAATTTCTGCACTGCTAAAGGTGGAACAAAAGGGAGAAACTTCAGAAGGTTCTATTAAGATGAGCCATTTTTGAATGAATCTTTTGTGTGACATGGGAAGAGGCTTTGTGTAGTGAAATCCCCAATGTCTGCCTATTCCTAGAGCAGGTGAGCAGTTTGTTTTGTGCCTACTATCCATCCTTCCTCAAGAAAGATCACAGCTGAAGCTCTATTTCTGCCAGGTGATACTTGCAACCTACTTGTGCTTTCATTGTGATACTTGCAGAGTCCAGAATGTGGCCTGACATAAGGAGCTCCTTCTGCTCTACCTGTTTTCTGTTGCTGTCAAAATGAGTATTTTGGCAGGATGTTGAATGAAAGAAAACCACAGTTTGTCAAAACCACTTGGTTCATTTTGTATTGTTGTGTTGAGCAACTGACTTGAAGCCACTTGCAGATTCCCCTTGGAGATTTTCAACTGTACTAGGGAAGTTTGTTCCAGTGTAAGCTGCCAGTATAGCAAGTTATTTTAATGGTAGTCCTCCTCCAAAAATTACTCTGGAAGTAAAGTGCAACAGGAGTAGGTAATTGGTAGTATACTTAATAAAATGCTCTAAATTCTGTCTTGCAAGTCAGGATTATTAAGGTTGGAAAAGACCTCCAAGGTTGAGTCCAACCTTGGACAAACCACCACAATGTCAGACAACTAAACCATGGCCCTGAGTGCCATGCCCAGTTGTATCTTGAACACTTCCAGGGACGGTGACTCCACCATCTCCCTGGGCAGACTGTTTCAATGCCTGACCCCTCTGTCAGTGAAGAAAGTCCTCCTGATGTCCAACCTGAACCTCCCCTGGTGCAGCTTGAGGCCATCTGTTCTTGTCCTGTCCCTGGCTGCCTGGTAGAAGAGGCAGACCCCACCTGGCTACACCCTCCTTCCAGGCAGTTGTAGAGAGTGACTAAACTCATCCCTGAGCCTCCTCTTATCCAGGCTAAACCTCTCCAGCTCCCTCAGCTGCTCCTCACAGGACTTGTGTCCCAGACCCTTCCCCAGCTCCCTTGCCCTTCCCTGGACTTGCCCCAGCACCTCAATGTCCTTCTTGTGAGGGGCCCAGAGCTGGACACAGCACTTGAGGTGCAGCCTCGCCAGAGCTGCATGCAGGGGGATGATCCCTTCCCTTGTCCTGCTGGCCACACTATTTTTATTGACAAGTATGGTATCTTCTGTCTTGACTCAGAAGAACTGAAGAGATACTAATGGGAGGGACTCAGCTATGGCCTTTGCCAGGAAGCAGTTTCTTCTGAGTTTAATGCTCACAAGGAAAAACACTGGAATTCCTGAAGGAGTCATTTCTTGTAACGAGCTTGTATGGAAAGCTGTTTAATTTGCCTGCCATACTGCTATATTTTTTTTTTTTTGTTTGAACACTTGTCAACTTCCAGTACACTTCATGTTAGCACAAACCCACCAGAACATCTTTAATGCTGTCATATTCCGCACTTAATTCACAGGTAAAGATCTAAGTGTGAATTCAGCTATTTTCCTCTGCAACTTCCAAGGCTATATTGAGAAGCCCTCATACCTCAATACTGCTCTGGTTTAAACAAGTGTGTCTGTGTTTCCTTGTGTTTCCTAGGAGCCAACATCTTTCTTACCTCATCTGGACTGATTAAACTAGGAGACTTTGGCTGCTCAGTGAAGTTGAAAAACAATACCCAGACAATGCCTGGAGAAGTGAACAGTACTTTGGGGACTGCAGGTAAGAAGCTTGTCCTAGGCAGGTACTTGTCTAGTTACCATAAAACAAAATACCTCTGCCAGAAGTCTGGAGTAAAACCACGTGTTTCAGGGAAACTTGATTTTACCTTAGCTAGTTTTGTGTTTTACATCCAGAAGCCAAAACAATCAATGAATGATAGAATGTGAGTTATAATTGTGTTTGTCTGTAACTATAGAGATGCACGTGTTTTCTGGGGTTGTATTTTTATCTGCAGCTTTACTGAAACAGTACTCTTCGCTAAACAGCTGCTTAATCCATTTTCAGAAAATGGCAGTACTGAAAGCATGTACTCTAACAGCATTTTCAATATAACTTTTCAAACAGAGTGGTGCTGAAAACATGTGAAAGAACAAGAAACCAGCAAATGGCAAAACTTTGCAAGAAGACCTTAGTAATTCATTGGGTATTTTAAAAAGCATTTAGTTTACCCAGTCAGTCACTTGATGTATACTGTTCCTTCTGCTGTGTGAACTGATGGCATCATACCTGTTTTTTCAAAGCATACATGGCTCCAGAAGTAATCACTAGAGCTAAAGGAGAAGGGCACGGACGTGCAGCAGACATCTGGAGCCTGGGCTGTGTCGTCATAGAGATGGTCACGGGCAAGGTAGGGATGTTTCATGTACTGATGAAATGTAAATTGTTCTCAGCAGTTTTTTTGCAAATTCTGGTCCCACTCAGCATTTTGTCACACTTAAGTCTGCAAAAACTAGGATGGTTTTTCATTTCGTGGAGCACAGAAATACATGCTCTAGTGGGTAGCGAGTTACTCACTAAAGCTTGCACTTAGCAATGCTGTTACCCGTTGCAGAGGCCTTGGCATGAATATGAGCACAACTTCCAGATCATGTATAAAGTGGGGATGGGTCATAAACCTCCTATTCCTGACAAAGTGAGCCCAGAAGGGAAAGACTTCCTTTGCCACTGCCTGGAAAGTGACCCAAAGATGAGGTGGACGGCCAGCCAGCTTCTCGATCATCCTTTTGTCAAGGTTTGTCTGATGACTTTGCCTACAAAAACTGCAAACTGGGAATGGGGAACAGCTTTTAGTCGGCTGCTTTGTTCTCAGTGGTGCCACAGGGGTTGCTGGTACCATGGTGAGGGTCTGGTAGCAAGCTGATGCTGTCCAGGAAACATGGACTGGCAGCTTTCCAGAAGCACATGTGTTGGTTTCAGCAAGCATGCGACTGTAGGATGTGGTGTGCACCATGCAATAAACTCACACTGCTGTTTTGAAATGCATTTTCTTATGTTAAAAAGACAAGTCAAGCTTCAATTCAGTGTAGCTAATTGGATCTGAAGGGCTCTGCAGCAAAAACTTCAGCAAGCAAATGCACAGGGTTTTAGAGATAAAGGCTCCCTCCATAAGAAGTGAAACCAGCACATGCTTGAGAACTCTCCCATTCTTCTGTGCAAAGGGCTGCTTTTCCTTTAAGTTCATCCTTCAGGCTAAGGTGATACTGAATGTTTTATCTGGCAGCTGCTGTAACAGTCTGCAGGTTCTTGCATGAGCTACAGTGTGATGCTTCCCTTAAGAACAGGCAAATATTCACAGCTACCAATTGAGCTGCATTAGTAACTTCACAGAATTCACAGAATGACTAGGTTGGAAGAGACCTTCAAGATCACTGAGTCCAACCCATGCCCAAACACCTCAACTAAACTATGGCACTGAGTGTCACATCCATTCTTTCCTTAAATACATTTAGGGATGGTGACTCCACCACCTCCTCAGGCAAACTATTCCAGTACTTTATCACTCTGTGAAAAACTTCTTTTTTGAAGAAGCAGGAGGGGGCAGTAGGTTATCGAATTCTGTCTCATTTTCCAGCATAAAGCTGATGACTTTGGTGTTCTGGGTTCTGTAGCAGTGTGGGATCATCACCCATCCCTCATCAGTGCAGCTGTAGCAGATCCCATCTATCAGAGGCACCTACCTGCTTTAGGCACCTAAAGGATGTGTGGTGACAGTGGGAATGTCAGTAGTCCCATACAAACACCTGTAATGCATTACTGTGGAACAAGGGAGAGAAAAAAAACTTCGAAGATGAGAAGGTGCTAAAGAAACTGATCCATTATCATCTTGCTGCAGGAGGGAGATGGCTGAAGTCATTGCCTTTTGCTTCCCTTCACAGGTTTGCACAGATGAAGAATGAAGTTACTCACTCTCTGGCCTTTCCTATTCTGACAAGATTTGAATCACTACTGTATGTAATATTTACATAAAGACTGTGCTGAGAAACAGTATAAACGTTGACCTTAACGAAGACTGCACAAGTGACGGTGTCACTTCCTCTGCTGCTCCTGTACATTTTACTGGGCACATGTTGCTCACTGTGTCCGCAAGTTGGAAGAAGCTGCATGTTTCAGTGAAAGTGCCATTACTACTGTACATGGACCATACCCTTTTGTTCCTTCTCCTGTTTCTCATTTGATTGAGAACTTGTTAATATGTAGTATTTTTGAACTCTCTAGGTTCAGAAAAATGCTGTAGTGTTATCAGGCGTTATGGACCTTGTTTTTTAATCTGTTCGAGTGCACTGACTGTGAACTTTTACTGGGGTTTTTGTTTATTTGTTTTTGGCAAGCTTCGGATTTGTTATGCACAAGGCTGATAAATGAAATTAAAAAAAAAAGGTTTTTCTCAATAAATGGTTTATTTTAGGAGATGTTGGTGAAGGGTTTTTCTTCCAAAATAAATGTGGGGCTGTCACATTTTAAACTTTTCTGCAACACTGGGATAAGACTGCTAAGCTGACCTAACGGGAATAAGCTGCTTTTACATTGCAATACTCAGTGTTTTGTCAAGTTTCGAGATGAGTCGTGTGAGATGCTTCTTACCCAAGAGATATGAGAAGTCAGGTTCCCCCTTTCATTGCCTTCTGAGAAAAGAGGGTGATGGGCAATTCCTGACACTGCTTTTATCTAAGGGATAATTTTCTTCTTGAGTGTATGCACTGTGAACAGGGAGTGCTCTGCATGGCATTTTTGTCTTCTAGAACAGAGCTGTACAAGCTGATTCTTGTGTTCCATTTGGCAAAACCACGAACCTACTGTTACCTTTTAAAAACTAACTTCTGATTCTGGGCTTTCATTTCTCCACCACACCCCAGTTGTCATCAGCCTCAGAAAAGGAAGAGAGACTAGATGTGGTCAGCAATTGGAAGACATAGTCTGCAATGCATGGTCTAGTTGATGTTTTTTTTTTTACTTGCTATTACAAAGAGGTGACTTAAAACTGTTACTTGAATACATTAGTGCAACTTTACATGGTCCTGTTACAGCTTTAGACTTAAAATAGGTAACTTAAAACTTGCTTTTAATATTTGGTTTTATATTCTAGTGTCTTGTCTCTCATCTTAATCCACGCATGAGTCACAGGTATGGGGGGAGCTATCAAGGAGGTACCACAAAATCTGACATTTCTATCTAGAAAAGTATGAGCCTTGCATGTATTTAGGCTCTCAAAAGTATAATGCTAAATTTAAACAAAGACTTTCTCTTAAGTTCTCTACTTTCAATTGTGTCATAGGAGGGGAAGTATGTTGTCATCCTCAGTAAAGGACTATGAAAGCACCTGAGGTAAAAGTGTCCCCCCCCAGCTTGCTGTGTGCTTCACTTTGCAGTACAACAGAAGTATCTGAGTGAGTTGTGTCCTCACTTGCCTTGTTTCAGGTGCCCTTGAACACAAACAGGAACTGTGGACAGCTTTTAGGAGTCAGGACAGAGGTGACAAACTGTTACCAGTTTGTTCTTGCCAGCCAAAAGAAAACTCATTCACTGCATAATAGCTTTTTATACTTTTATTTTTGTATAAACAAACATTAAGACTAATTTTGTTAAGGCAGTTGTAGAACATACAGTTGCTTGTGGGGATGAGGGGCAAACACTGCTTCCTAATAACCTATGTCATTCTTTTAATACAGTGAACTGGACAAGTTTAACTTTGGCAAGGACCATGAAGCTTTCTCTGTCAGTGAGTGCTGAAGGGCCTCAGCGGTGTGCCAGGACTTGTACAAGTGCTTAGGAGGATGGATCCAGGAGTGAGTGGCATGTTTGGCCCTCAGCCTGTTCTAAGGGTTGGTCCCAGGGAAATGGGTATGAAGTCATCTCTGCACTCTTTCTGAAGTATTTACTCATTTGGTGCTTTCCTCTGGGAGGAGGGCACTGCATGCAGTTGGAGGGGGAAGGACTAAGATTCCTAAGGAATGCCAAATGTCTTCTTTACTGCTCTTAGGAAGGCAGAACAGCCTCTGTCACTCCAGGAGTATGTATTTGCTGCTCAGAACTACTCACCCACTGCCCTGAGAAAAGGCCACTGGGCCTCCCAGGTAATGTCTCCAGTGTCTTCAGGTCTGGCTTGTTAATGTGCCTGATCATTACTACAGAATGCAATACTCAGTTTTCACTGTTAAAGAGTGTTACAGCAAATAAAATGCAGGGCATGTGCTTTATTAAATAGCATTGTAAATATTACAGTATTTTCTACTCTTGGGCTCTAAAAACTACATCTGAGCCCATGTTTCTGTTCATGATATTGAACAACCTGAAAGCTTCAGAACATAGGGAATGCAAGTGTACACAAGATGTGTGAGGCAACAAGCTCCCCAAAGCAGTCTCTCACACTTCACATGGCTATTCCTTCTTTCATGTTGGAAATTCTACTGCCTCCACTATCCCGAAAACTTCACTTATTGCTCCATACTAAAGCACTACTTCACCTGCATTTTAGGTGCTGCATATTAAAAAGGTGAGTTTCTAGATTATCTGAGGTACTGAACAGCAAATACGTATTTCATGGAATGATTCATATTATTGTATTAGCCCATTTCTTCTGGCCTCAGTTTTACTATATGAAAAGAGCAATGCTTTTATACCAGCTGCTAGAATAAGACTACTCACTTTCTTCACTAGAGACTATGGTGGTTTAGTGCTGTGCTGAGTGAAAATGGACTCTCTTTGAAAATGCCAACCACAACCTCCACTGCTCAGTGTTGGGATCTGCAGACTTTAAAAAATTGGGATTTTTTTCCAATCATATTTGCTGTTAGTTAATGGCCCCTCTTTTCATTTTTTTTTTTTCCTGTTTTAAACAAGTTATTTCTAGTAACCTGCAGATCCCTAACTCTGGAAGTTTAAAAACAGGAGGCAGCTGCCCTGAAATCAGTACGGGGAATGTCAGAGCAATCCCACTTTCCTCAGAGCTTGATTCTAGTTTTATTTAATTCAGATGGGTGTCAAATCAAGACATAAAAAAAATCAGTCATACCCACTGTCCTAGGCCTCTCTCCTCCATCCCCCTCCTCCCCAGAAGAAAATAATTTACCATTACTTCAGACTGACTGTTATGAGGCACCGAGTAAACTAATTTATCAGAGAAGACAGACAAGCAGATTAATTAGGATCACAACAGTACGGGTGTGGGGCATACATTTTAATGCACACTTTGCATTATTTCACTACACCATGCCCAGTTATTTTCTTTCCACAATTGTTAGGATGGCCTGGAATTTTAAGTAGCATTTAAAGCCAAAAGGAATTTTAACCTCAATTTTTCCAAACTAAAAATGACATTTACTCTGCAGAATGACAGGTTTCAGCTATCCCTTGGATGTATGGCCTGGAGAAAGAGAGGGCAGTGGGTGGGTAACTCAGCTCTGCTCAGGCCACAAGGCCAAATTCTGATCCAGGTTATGCTACTGCCAGGCTCTGGTGTCTGGATGTCCAGGGTCTGGCTGAAGTTTTGAAGGGCCGATGTAGTGCACACTGTGGGAATCAGTTCTAGATGTACCAAAACTCTATTTAGTTCTGCCAGTTCAGCAGAGCTGCTTCAGTCCAATACTGCTACAACCAAGCACAGCATCCTGCTGTACTGTACTTAAACACTGACAGATTATGGTTGTTAAACTGTGTGATCTACACAACTATCAAGTTTAATCATCTTGTAACACTCTTTTGACATTAAAGCCTGCACCTCTGGTTAGTTTCCAGGTAGAGTCTCTTCATACAAGCACGCTGGAATTTTTTTTTTTTCTTCAAGACTTAAGACACTTCATAGGAAAACAAACCAACCACACATGTGCAAACCTGTTGTTTAGAGTATTATGAAGGAGTGCGTCTTTCCAGCACATCATCCAGCCCAAACCCCAGAGAAAAACAACAGGAGCACAAATTCAGATCTGCACGGCAATTACTCATCCTCTGATCTCACTTGAAGGACCGTGACATTCACCTAAGAGTTTTCAACAGTTGCATTTGTTCCCTTTGGATTGAAGCAGTCTCTGAAGGTGCTACTTTTGTTTCTGTTTGTTGTCATTGTTGCCATAGGTGGAGCCTTTGTTAATTTCTGTAACTCCGATCATCCATCTGACACCAACAGACGCTGCAAAACAAACACAGTTAAAGCTGCTTGAGGCAAGGCCTGAAGATCTGTACTGGTGTGTAGCATCATGAAAGAGACCTCAGATGAAAGGTGCATTTGATGCTCCCACACCTCCACATCAACTTATTTGCCTATGGTATCTCATGAAGGAAGAGCCTCAGGCTGGACATGTCCCCTCCCAGCAGCAGGGAAGAGGCTCCAAGGAATCAGGATGGGTGTGAGAGGCACAGCCATGCAGAGCCCTGCATGCCAGGGAATGGAATTCTGCTGGCTTTCAACAGCCCCACGTCTGCAAGGGCACAAGCCAAGTGCAAGGGGACTTTGCATCTTGATAAACAAACAAACAAGAAAAGTAAGTTGTGGCATTTGTTAATAATAGCTCACGAAAAAGTCCATTACAAGAAACCACGGTAATTTAAGAGACTCATAGATGATTCAGTGGTAGTAATTCACCATATGCAAGGATTATTTTATTTATTTATCTGAAGCACTTAAAGTGGCTAAGTTGAATGCAACTTAACCTAAACTCCTTCCCTCACACTTCTGGTTTCTTTGCAAAGGGGCTCAGCTGCCCAAAATCTATTATTCCTCAAGCTTCTGCTCAGCTACTCTATGCATTCAGAACAGCCATGCTTCTTTCAGGCCTAAACCTATTAGGAAGTCACAAACATGTTCCCTCTGCTCAGAATGCTTTCCAAAAAAAAGGGACCCAAACCAAACAAAAAAACCCAAGAAAGCCACAAACCTCCCCTAAGCCTCCAGCTCCCAGTGTCTTTCTGACTGATGGTGAAAAAATCCAGTAAGCTGAAGTGCTCTGAATGTCTCGTTCCCATCAGTCTTTACTTCGTTAAGGTTGGCTCTGGACAAATTCTCACCAGGAAAAGGACTCTTTGTGGTTGAGATCACCAAGAGAATCCAGAGGTTTCATCCCCCCACCAGGCATCCCTTGTGACCCTGCAGGGCTGATACTGCACCCTGTCCTGGCATTTGCTGCTCTTCAGCACTGGGAGGGGAGGGGCTGTCAGCTGGCAGACAGTGCTGCCCTGTGCTTTACCAGCTGCTGCTTGGCACAACAACACTGGCCACAAAGAGCCATCACTACAGACTCAGCTGTGTAGTGTGACAGTGAATTGACAGTCTTTAGAGTGCAAGTGGTAACTGGAGAGCAGGGATGAGTCACAAGTGCTGTGACAGCAGGCTGGACACTGGGAAGCTGATCTGCCCATGGGGCTGCCCTCAGGTCTTGTGGATGCCAGGAAAGCAGGGCCCTCTCACGTGCAGAGCTGTGCAGTGAACAGTCCAGAAAGGGAGCTGGCTCTGAGGGCACTCACTGTCACTTACACTCCACTGTCAGTCCGTGAATAGAAACACAAACCAGAGACAAGCAAAGGGCTTCACTCTCACACAGACAAGAAAGAAAGAAAACCATCTCTGACATTTAAGTGGCCATGAAAGATCCAACATACATAGCCTGCAGTCTGGGATCATAACATCATAGTAAGCATGAAATCATTAAGATTTTAACCACAAGGGATAGAAACATCATCTGGAGATGGACAGAGAGCATAAATAAGAGCAGTTGTTACAGCAGCCACACACCATACTGGGGATTTCATCCAGTTCCAAGGATGCCTGGACACAAAAAACAACCGGTTTCGCACTTCAAATGTCTTTTTGTCATCCTTTGCTCCCTGGCAGAAGCTGCCACTGCCTTCTATCCCCATTTCACCCTGTAGCTCTCAGCACCTGGGGAAGGTGCAAGGAGAAGAGGAATACTCATGCTTGCCAAGCATGTGGAAGCCAAGTGGGGTCAGGCTGGGCTGCCTCACTCATCTGTCTGTCCCTGCACTGCCTCCTCGCCACAGCTCTCCTGGAGCCTCAGTGCAGACCCGAGCAATACCATCACACTGAAGGATTTATTCTTGTTTTACACACAGCTGTAGTAAGGGAAACGTTAGGGTTTCTACTTCAAGAAAGGGAAGAAAGGGAGATCAAGCAGTAACTAAGCAGAAGTGCCTAACATTATAGCTCTGAGGTTTAAGACCACCCTAAGAAGTGCATGAGAGAAGCTGTTGGCTGAAGCATCCCTGCGCTGCTCCACAGCAAACTGAGCTCCTGCATCTTTGTGCCCACCATTACTTGGCATCCAAAAGATGCAGGAGCTTGCTGAGGATCTGCTCTGCCTGCTGGAGTGCCGGGGGGTGCAAGGAGGGCTGAGCTGACACAATCAGGAGAACCAATAATGTGATCTCTTTCTTGGAACACATTTTAGCTCTAAGAAAACCACCACCTCCACATGTAGTATCTCATCCCTCAGCAAAACCTCAGCTCAAAGGACTTCCACCTTTTCTCTTACACCTCAGGATTTTTTCTCATCTGTTACCCTGCCTTTTTATCACACAGCAAGTGCTATAAGCAGCACAGCAGGCAGGGGCATAAAATTTTCCCACAGAGAGTTTGCACTTGAGTTATATAGGTTATGCATTAAAATTAAGATTTGTACAACTAAAGCCTGTATGAATGGTAGACATTTCCATAGAGGGCCTATCCTATGTACTATGAAGAAGGAACAAGCACACACACACACACACATACACAAAGCAAACAACCCCCATATCCCCCAATTCCTAGGCACCAGTCTGGCCTTTCAGCCTATCTGGCAGCTCCACCAAAAGGCAGAATCAACACAGGCACGATCCTGCACGTGGTTTGTACTGTGTTGTAAAACTTACTAGAACCCTGCTGGCTTGTCCCCTGCTGACCTTCCATTCATCTCAGCCTGCAGGCATCGCCAGCCTCGCTGCTCAGGTCACATCGTGCTCCAGCCCTGTGCTCCACGCTCTGCTCCTGCACACTGTGACATCCCCAGGCTTGCAGTGATCCCACACACACAGCAGCTCCCACGGAATCCAAGCTGGCTCATCACTGCCTGCACTCGGCTCAGATGGAACACTTCTCTTGCCTAGAACTGATATGGAGCTGCTGGCCCCGTGCCATCAGCCCAGATGCCACCGTGCTTTGAGCACTAAACATGGAATAGCTGCTGCTCCCTTTAAAAACCCTCTCATCTTTTGCATACATTCCCCTTTTAACTGCTGTTGACAGCTTTACAATAAATTACTTCTAAAGCATGAAGGGTGGGTGTCCTCCTCAACACAAGTTATCAAAACATGAAAGGCAACCCAACATTTGCTGCTTTGAAGCCAAATGAGACTGGGGAAGCAGGAGGAGGAGGAGAAAAAAAGCTGCTGTCAGATACAGATACTGACATTTGACAGACGTGCTCACTGCTTCAGCACCAAAATATCAGCACCAAGTTTTAAATAGTTGTTGTGAGCTAAGTACCTAAATCTCTTGCCATGTGTCCTGTGGAACTAAAGCTGGTTTTCAAAACCAGGACTTTTGTCCCTCAAACTACTTGAGCATTTATCCTCTGGAGTGTTGTGAGAGGTAGAAGAATTATAAAAGAAAGGCCTCATAAAATCAGGCCTGCTCTATTAAATTAATAGCTAGCCTGTCATCTCTTTGAAGTGTAGTTAAGCAATTTGCAAGTTCCCATATGAAAACAATCTTGGTATGAAAGGTTCGTTAACACAACAACCTATTCTTGGGTTGAAAAACAAGTGCATCTGTGTAAACAATAAGATCTGTTCCATGAGAACCCATAAAGGAAAAATTTAAACAACCTGAATCTTGTTAGCACATACACACAAATCACCTTCTGACCAATAAATGAAGTAGTAAGGAAACTCCCAGTCAATAGGTGTTGCACCTGAGGTCTGTGAAAGCTCTATAAAATAAGTGATGTGAATAAAGAACTGGCTTTTCCTGGATGAAGAAAATGGAGTCTCAGCTGACTTATTACAATACTGGAGCAGCAACTGCCTTGTATTGATTCAAGTAGTATCCAAAGGGCTCCCAGTCCCAGACCAGCAGTAAGGTACGAGCACAGTGTGATGTCTGTCTGCACAGCAAAGCACAAGGGGACAGCATTCACAGCATAAAGAAATGTCATTGATTTAGGGCTGCAAGAGTTTGAGCTGACCCAAGCAGAGCAGTACATACATTGGTTATTCATTCTTAGATCTCAGAGTTAGGGTCTGAGGGATTACTGTCCTTCCACTCCAGCTCGAGTGGAGCTTTTTTCTTACAGCTCTTTCCACTTAAACAGCCAGTTCCTTACAAGCCAGCCAGTGTTTTACTGGAGAGCACAATAAGCAGAAACTATCCAAAGGACAAATGCCAATCTAGAAGCAATGCAGAGGGTACCAGGTAAAAAGACCTCCTGGTTACTCTGCTCTATCACAAAAGGTTTATTTAGTGCTTATCTGCACCTGTATCAGGTACTGAAATCTACTCTTAAAACCAGCAATCTGCTGCAATGGGCTCTCAGGGACTGCAGTAAAGCTCCTGATCCTGGAGTAGCAGCTGAGCTGTCGAAGTGCTATGAAAAAAAACTAAACCATTACCTGTGTGCTTCAGTTACAAACAGTGAGAAAAGGTCTGCTAGGAGCAATAGGAAGAGCTGATCTTGTCATCTGATAAGAAAACCCTTTCTTTTACATTGTTAAGGTACCAGGTATCAATTACCACTCCCACTGTAAAGACTGCAAGCAGAGTCCTCCCTGCTTTGCTACAGCCTGGCTGTGCTGGGCAGACAGTTCCAGCTGCCACCAAGAGCCACAGCCTCCAAGCTGTGTTTGTGTCCATGCTCTGCTGTCTCCCAGCCTCTGCAGGAGTCACTTTGGAGCCCTTGCCTAAAGCTGGAGACAAACTGCAGAATAAAACACTGGTTGCTCCTCTGGATGGCTGCACCACATCCAGAACATTCATGACAGGGATCCCCTCTAGGATACAGGACACAGTTAGGGGACAATGGCCTTGCTACAGAAACTCAGCTGTTGGCTGTGAAAGTCAATGTGACAGCTTGGGCTGAGTTTTTTTCCTGCTTCCACAGAAACAGACCAATTCCCAACTAGCTATAACATTGGTTTTAAAGGAATATGGTAAAACAGAAACAGACTGTAGCATACTAAGGTAACTGTTGCTCTTTTGCCACATAATGACACATTCTGTTTTAAGTGACCAGCTCCTGAGGGTTTTTTTTGGTTTGACTAATGGCTGAGCTTTCTTCCACTCCCATGGATTCTCTTCCCTCCACAGCTTCACAGTGGCTGCTATCTGCTCCTAAGTGACATCATCTTTCTCATTCCCTGCTCATCAGCAAAAGGTGGCTGAGCCTGGTCAGGCAGCAGCCTCTACCACGGGTCCTCCACTGCAGAGCAAATCCCAGGCAATTGCAGGCACTTCAGGGTTGCTCACAGCAGGTGTGGAGTGAGAACTGAGCTGTTGCTGAGTGCAGAGGTGCTGCAAGCTGCACCAGGGGGGGCAGGTGTGTATATGGGGCAGCAATGCACATCACACACCCTCAAGGGGTTCTCTGCTGGGCTTTGGCAGCCTAGGAGCTCACACCCAGTGCTGCTGTAGTAGTCTTCTGGTAGCTCCAGTATTACAGATAACCTGAGAATAAATCCTTTGGATTATCACTGCATGGAAGAGATGACTCAGAGCAGCCTGCTTATTAACCTTTCCTTGTGGCTAGAAACAGAAGAAAGATAAATGGGGAGTAAGATAGCAATGAAAGGGGAAAAAATGAAAAGAAGGTCATTCTTGCTGTCTATTCTTGGTGGCATCATAGCTTTTTTCATTTACAGGTTCTTTCTTTCACTTCTTGATAGAGAAAAAGGTGACCTAGGTCACTAATGGCAAGATTGTATTAGGCTTAGGGTGGAGGGTGAGAGTGTGGTGTCACTCAGCTAAATTATAAAGGGGTAAATCCAAAACCATCACAGTTGCTACAATGCCAAGCAGTAAAGCAGTTGGCCCTGAGGTTAAACTCCAGAAACCCTGAATAACGGTGTGAGGCTCCCTGTGGAGGGTATACAAGGCATGAAGCACTTTGAAATGGCACCCAACCAACCAGTCTGCTGAGTGGAGACACTGAATTAAGAGGAAAATGCTGAAGGAAAGATGAGAAATTCAAACCACTTTGCAATAGCTATGCTTCAGTGCACCTTTAGGCTGTCCTTCCACAATCCAGTGCCAAACAGACTATGCCAGCAGTTCTTCCAAAGGCAGAACAAAGTCCTCTTGAGCAAATTGTCAGGCAGTAGCATTTGCAATGGTGTCACACCTCATCCCACCCACTGCCATTTACCCACTTTGCACAGGAGCACAGGGGAGGCTGATCCACCTTCCTCTGCAAGTGGCAGGGATTTGAACCCATCACCTCCCATCACTAGCACACCCCAACCATGGTGCTCACTCTGCACTCACATCCTCTTCACCAGGCAGAGAGAGGAATGGGGGCACTGCTTGTGACTTCCAACAAGTAAGGTGGGTGAAAAAGAGGCTTTTAACTTGTAGCTGCTGCTCCAAGGAATTCTTACACATTTTACACAAAGCATTTCCAGGGTAACAAGCACCAATGATTTCTCCACATAAAGACAAGAGCTCAGGATTTCCTTCTTTTTTCCTCTACCCTGCCCACCTAATGTACCAACTATTATGCTGGACCTTATCCTTGCTTGTTTTCCTTCCTCTGGCTCAAAGCATCATGAAGGAAATTTCCTGCCTGCATGCACACACACACATCTAAATTGTTCCTTCTCCAATTACCTCTATAAGAAGCATCAACAGGAGCTTAACGCAGCATTTGTTTTGGTGGGCAGTTTCTGAAAAAGAATATGGTGTGCCTACCACATCAGACTCTTCACAGATGGCTAAAAGGATGTTAGTTAGTTAATCTTGATCCATCTAGCTCAACATTCACAATTCTGAGAATGCAAGGAAATGTTACGTGCTAGGAATAATTTCCTAGGTACAAAGATCCACTTCTGAGACAAGAACACGCTCCACATTTTCCTATCTCCTTGCTATTCTGGACATGGCTTTTTAAGTCAGCTCTGTATCCAAGTTCTCTCAGAGCCAGGAAAGCTGTGAAGTTCTGTTTCTTCTTTCAAGGTTGTTTGTAATAGGCAGAGATGTGAAGGTGATGAAGTCATAAATGGGGATGATGGTTAGTGCAATCACAGAAAGTATTTGCTTTAAAGATGTATGGCTTATTCTGGAAGGGAACTTACTCTTCAAACCAGCACTCAATCACAGACACCCAGATATGATGCAATTTGCTAAATTGACCTGGCTCCTGCTTCCATGAAGAACACCAAGTAAGATCTCCCTCCCTTTCTTTGGGCAAGCTCTTTGTTCTGTTTTTCTTCCTCCTCTTAAATACCATACTAGTTGAAATGTGAACCAAGGTAGTTCAGAACTGGCCCAGGAACTGAGGAATCACCTGTGACAGTCCATGCCCTGTGCTACACACATCACAGTAGGTGGCCACATCATGCACAAGTTCCTGGATTACACATCAGACTATGATTAGACAAAAGCATTCTCAAAGGCATAAATTATCCTTATGCCTCTCTTCTAAGCATTTATAGTAGAACACAGCAACATACAACACAAGAAAAGAAAGCCTTTTGTAGGCAACCCACTGAGAAGTCACTGCATTCTACAGAATAGAAAATTTTGTATGCAGCTCTTACAAAAAATACTACAACTATAAAAAAATGAAAAAAAAGAATCTTTTTAACTTTGTCCAGGCTAGAGTGAACATATTAGATGGGTTGTAGAATTCACAAGTCATCTTTATATTTAGCAAATCTCAGTAAATCCTATTGGACAGTTACCCTGTAAGTAATCTTCTTGTATCAGAAAACTTACCTATTATAATGACAAATGCAAAGCTAGCCAGTGTCAGTGATGACCCACTGTTGATCATGTTGATGAGCAGCTTGAACAAAGGATAGAGCAGCAATAAGGCCCAGAAAAGCCAGTTCAAAAGTGTCCATGGTCGGCGGGGTGGTACTGTAGGGACTGCTGGGTAGGTTCCTGTGCGGTAATATTCCTCCTGGAATGCATCCTAGGAGAACAAAGGAGGGCAACAATTACATCCCCATCTGCCAACAAAACTAGCCATTCCTGGCTTTGATGTTCCTCCTTCTGGAGGCTTGTAACCACAGGGGAAGATCAAAGACCAGCTGATGGCTGGAAAGCTTGTACTTTGAAGTCAATGAACAGAGTCAAAAAAAAAAAAGGAAGAAAAACCAAAACAAGAAAGGGGGAGCAAACACTCATACACTGATGTGTGAATACTTTCTTTCTCCTACACACAGCAGCCTGAAAAATGCCATACCTGGAGAGTATGGCAGCCTAGGAGAAGAGGAGGGATGATGGGATGTACACTCCTGCAGCAATGCAGACATCACTGCTGAACCTCCTGCAGGAGCCACTGCCACTGCCCAAGCACTGCCAGGTAAGCCAGGGAAGTGTCTGGGCTCCATACTCAGCAGCATCATCTGTTCTCTATTGTTCTCTCCAACTGCTGCACCCACAAACCTATCAGAAAAGGTGACCAGGCACCATTTTGTCCCACCCTCCAAAGAACACCACCTCTCCTGTCTTTGTCCCATGGATTTAGTCTTGTTCACCTTGTTCCCATGACACTTGTGCTAGGAAGTTTGGGTGCTGAAGCTCCCTACAGGCAGTTTAGCATGTAAACAGTAAAAAATCTCTCACTGGCTTTGAGCAAACCGACCTCTAAGTATAATACAGGGAGGATAATGGGGTGGGGGTTGTTTTTTTCTGTTTTGTAGCATCTGTTCTTTAAAGCACAGGAGACTTTGAATTGTGGGTACCTTCCTCTATAGCCCACATGGGTGAATAGCATTGCTTTTACAGATCTCATTAACCCAAGATATCAAAAGTAGGTGGGGGGAAAATCCCCTCCCTCCCTGTTCAAAAGCAAAGATTATTAATCTGTTATCTATTAATTTGTGTTATCACAAAAAACTGGTTAATTAATGAAGTCAGCATTAGACTGACATAAACCCCCCGTTAATTTAATCAAAATGAAGTATGATATTTCTTTAAAGGTTTTTAAAGAAGGTTTCTAAAAATTCTAGGAAAGCCAAGACTAATCAACCAAAAGACTATTTTTTCTACTATGCTATGATTTTACACTAATATTCCAGCTGACACAAACAATTCTTTACTTACTTAATAGCAAGTAGAGAAATTACAAGATGTTACCACTTTATCTATTTCAAAGTGAACATTCAGCTTTTAAGGGATTATGCAAGAATTAAAGCACTGCAGTCTCTTTATTGAGATTACAAAAATTTTAAGTGTTTTACTCATGTGGGCTGGACTGTAGTGGGATCACTGTGGCCAATTACTGAGCCATCTTCAACAGAGTTCACAGTGTATGAAGTTTTCTTCACAGTGCAGTGAAGACTGCTTTAGAACACAGAGCTACTCACCATCAGGAAACTGAATTTACTACATATAGGTAGGTTTCCAAACCCTGGTATTACCAGGAATGTGAAGAATTCCCGACTATTGCTGGCATTGCCATTAGAGGGCCTGCTACTACAGAGAGCAGGACAGGCTCGCTTGAAGTAAGCGCAGCAGGGTGCTCTTCCTTGGCTCTGCACGGCATGAGAGGCAGCAATACCACTGACCACACCTCACTGAGAGGCTTGAGACAGATGGAAAACAAATACAAAAGGCAAAGCAATGTCAAGGCCAACAGCTCCACCACATTTCCCACTGTTGTGAGGAACAGCTCTTCAGTTACGATTCCTTACCCTTAAACATGTTCATTCACTTGCAAAAGGTTCATCTCTCTTGAAAGCTTTGCAAGGGTGTCTATGATACCCAGCAACAAGTCAGGTTTTAAACAGATAATGCACCTCACCATTTCCAAAACCACCTTACTCACATTAGGTTCCTTTCATTCCTCTGCCTACAGAGCTTCTTCTCAGTTTGTAATAAATTCCATCCACGCAGGTACCACAATCTGACATGGAAACGTGCTCCCTCTACTGCCCTCACCAAATTTAAGTTACTTCAGACAGTGAGGGGGAGGAGTAATGCAGTGAGGGGATATCAGGGAACATCCATCTCCTTGTGAGAGGCTAACTGGATTCCTCCTCCCCGTTCCCACCAGGAGGTCTGACAGCAGAGGTATGCTGCTGCCCCGTTGTGAGGAAGCCCACAAAGAATGAGCATCCAAAAATATATTCTTTGTTCCTGAACACTGGAGTTCTGTATGCTTCTCCTCTTCAGTTAGGCTTTGTTGTTTCCCTAGGACATTTCTGTATGTATTTTCGGGCCCTGTTTTCCAAGCTTCTCTTACAGGCAAGAAGAACTAGAACCTTGCTCTCTTTTCAATGGAAATTAAGTTTCTCAAGCAGAACTACTTCAGGCACTGAGGCTATAAGGAGGTAAAAAAAGAAAACAAACATGCAAGGACTAGCAGAGTTGTGACTACTACGTATTACCTCTTCAGAGCTGGCAAAAAGATCTTCAACCCAGTCCTTGTTAAAGTCAAAGGGAGCCTTTCTAGCAATGGCAGTTAAAAAAAATAAAAGAAATAAAAAGAAAAGGCAATGTGCAACCCAAATTGAACTTATGTCATAATTTGGAACTAACTGATACAGCGGTGGCCATATGTGGAAGGACAAAATCTACCCCTGGTGAGGACGAAGCATATGGACATGGTTACTGTAAGCCTGAAAAAGGAAGGAGAACAGTGTTTGGTTTAGAGCAGCAGCACAATGCCACTGTTTATCTGGCAGGACTGAGTTCAACTGTGTTTGTAGCAGTGACTAAGCCAAAAAATGAGGTGATAAGTAGCAAGAACATAAACACTTCCAGGCAGAAGTATCTCAGATTGAGGTACATGTAGGTGACATCAGACAAGGAGATAAAAAACAACAGAATAAGCTTTTCTCAAAGACCCTCACTCCTTTACTAATGTCAATATGGGGAAATAAATAAATTTTAAAAAGTCATGTCCCTCCATGTCCAGTAACTGCTGATTTCATTACTCCTTCCAACAGCTCTGCAATCCTGATCATCTTGAGTGCACAGGCCTTGACCTCAGTAGCTGTGGCACTCTCCAGCCACTAAATCATGCTACTACAGCCTAATTCAGCACACTGTATGTGAGTCTTGAGAAACTACTGCAGAATTATTAAACTTATTGAGAATAAGCGACAGCACAGGAAACCATAATGTGTGATAAAATAGGGTCTCTGCTTTCCAGTAGCGTGCACACCTTGTCTTTGAAACAGCAAGTGAAGTGCTGCAACCAAAACAGACAAGCAGGGGATGAGTGCCTATCTTGCAATGCATTACTGCCCTTTGAATAACAATTTTTTACATTATCTCATACATATTTTCTGACTCTGAAGACGATCTGAAACATAACTAGTTTTTGGAAATGGCACCTGGGTGGCACTGCTGTTTGTTATCCAACCTAAGACCCTATTATCTTTTTAAGATGCAGGGCAGAAAGGTGAAACAAAATTGTATTTTTACCCTGCAGGTGGGCCTTTATCATCTTAGAACTCTGGAAGAAGTTGTCCCTGCTCTATATTCTGCCAGTCTGATTTTACAAAGATACAGGCTGCAGTAAACCAGGAATGACTGCAAGGAAGTAAGTCTGACTAAAGTAAAACTGCTGGAGACATGCTGCCTTCAGAGAAAAACTAAAATCATCACCAGAAATCCCAAACCAAAACACAAACAACCAACTCCCCCCAGCCTTATCAATCAAAAACATTCACATAACCAAAAAAGGTTTTAGTGGAATGGAAAAGTGGACATACCATACTTCACTCCTATACTTAAACAGGAAACCAGAGACTTAACCAACCAGCAAATGAAGTTGTCATGAAGAATGGATATGAAGATTACTATGATATATAGAGAGAGTACAATATTATATTATGAAGAATAGATGTACACTCTGTTTGCACTAGAAGCAACTGAGTGTTTGCCAAAGAGGGAGTAACAGAAAAATCTTGGAGTGAATTATTGCAACTATGTAATAAAGGATTCAGGAAAACAATCACCACATTCACACTTACGTTCCTGTCTTGCAAATTTCTGAACAGTTCTCAGGGACATGAAACAGGGCTACAAAGTCATAGCAGCAGAAAGTGGACTTCTGCAACACTGAGCAAAAGGACCATTTCCATGTACATGGGCCCGTAGGTAACACCCAGCTTTTCTGCAAAGATGCTGGGGGCTGTGCCTGAATCGGGTGTTACAGGCACAGACTGTGAGAAGGGGGATCAGAGGCAAAGGGAGCAGACCTACAAGTGGGGTCTCAAGACACAGTTACTTTCCACACTCCTGTAAGCAAGCTGCTTAGAGGAGCTATGAATTACACCAGAAACAGTCATGGTTTGAAACTGAGAACAGCCAGGGCACTGTCGATACAGAAATGCTAATGTGGTGTCCTGGGAAGAGCCCTACAAATGGCACTGCAGAATTCTGCTGTGCCAGTGAGAGGAAACCAGAGCATAGCTATATTCCATAATTTCTAAATCCAAAGTACTGCTGCATTCCAGTCTGAATACATAACTTTGATCAAGGTATTGAAGCAAAGTGAGCTGCCAGGCTCTCATGCTGTGCATAGCTCTGACTCCCGCTGACTGAAATGGGAGTGCTGTGTGCATTCAAAAAGCACATCTCCCAACACCTCTAATATTCATAAAAACAGCCCAAAAGAAACAGATTCTGAAAGACTTGAAGGATTCATACGAGAGCATTTGCAAAGAAAAAAGAAAACAAACAAACAAACAAACAACCCTAACCAAAACAAAACAACCCCACCCAAAACAAAACCCAAAGAAGCCAACCAACAAACCAAACCCAAAAAACCCCCACTGGGCCTCTACAAACACAATCATTATTCTCTCCCCATCCTATGAAATTAGGAGTCTTAAATGCATGCCTTCTATACTCACAGTGTGAAAACAATTTATCAGCCTGTCCCCTTAATGCTGGATGTCTGCCTTGGTAAAAAAGGCAGGGTAAAACAAGGGACAAAAATTCCAATACACTAAAGGAAGTATCTTATTTAGCCCACAAATTACTTCTTGATTTAGAAGGTGTCTTCTAGAGGAAGGGAGTCCTCCTACCAATTAGAAGGCAGTAAGACAATTTCGATTTTTGTATCATTAGGCAACTTTCTAAAGAAGAGGCTTAAAACTGCTCTAGAAGGGCTTGTTTAAGCTTTCTTCCTGTTGCTCTATGTACAAAATGAAAGCAATTGTGACTGGCAGCAGACTATCAGTTTGTATATAGAGAAACAGAGCTTATCCTGAAACTTATCCTGAAAACCAAACCAACCAACTCACCTCAAGCCTCCAAATTAGGACACCACACATGCACACTGTAGAGGTCTACTAGCACTGTAAACATCCGAGCACTAGTGGCTCACGAGTGCTGTCTTGACAAAAAAACCAACCTTTTCTTGATATAGTTTGTGGAGCCAGGTAGAACATTCCTGCTCATCTTCTGGGACTTCCTCTAGTGGAATCCGCCTGCCAATGGTAAAGAAGAGAAAATGAAGAATATTAAATGCTTTGACTTTCATGAACAGCACTTGCAGTATACAGACAGATCATCTGACAGGAGACTCACTACATTTTTCACCTTTTATAACTTGTGCAACACCTACAGCACTTCAACAAGCAACTATGGAGGAGATTTTGAAGAAATCTGTGACAGTCCCCAGCTAATTGCCAAAACAAATTTAGCCACGAGGTTCACCCTCTCTGTAAGAGCTTTTTAGGATGGGCAAGCAGCTCCCCTGAGTTGTGAAAAGCAGCTTCCATGCTATGCCAGACTGACTTGCAGCAGGCTGGAATGGTGCAACGGGAGACACAGCAAGAGGAACCCCTCTGCTCTGTTGGAGCTGACATCCACAGGCAGGGCTCTGTGAACGCCATCCAGCCAGGCTGTGTGCACCAAACAGGACACCAGGCTGAGCTACCATGTGGGAAGAGGAATCAAGAGAAACCTTCTTTTTACCCTTGGACAAAAAACAGTTCCGAAAAAATTACTTTTTCAAACGGGCAGAAAAGGAGAAGTAGAAAGAAAAGGTCACCCTGTTCCACTTCATGTTGCTACCCAGGATAAAGCAACTGGACCAACTCACTGGTCCATGAGAGATAGCTCTTATGGGGTTATGATGAACTCCTGATCACTTGCAGCATCACTTCTAGGCTCCTATGCTCCAACCCTACATCATCACAAGCCCTGAGTGCCTGTAGCACAGGTGCTGCTGGTAGGACCTCACCTGGGAATTGGCTCTTTCCCATTAAGATCATGAGAAGCCATTTGGATATTCATAATTTATAGAAACCTTAATGAAAAGGAATCCAGGTAATGTTTCTTTCATTAAACAACCCCTTTCTTGGTAGGGATGGTACAGCTGTCAAATACATCAACAACAACACCAGATGGGAAAGTTCTGAGCCTGACCTCCACCAGAGGAACTGGAACTATCACTGGAACTCCTCTGCCAGAGACAGGTATAAATCAACTCCACCTGAACACTTAGATTGTGTTTGATATTCTGGCCAAGTCAGTGCTGCTGCTGAGCCAACAGACACACAAATGAGTAAAAAAATACCAAACAAAAAATTCTGTAGACATTTATGGGCTCCTCACATACTTAAATCACAGAACTTTACCAGAAACACTTCCCAACCCATATGAATTTTCATCTGAAGTTCTGTGAAGCAAGGTTGGTAGAGATCTGCTTTCCGTTCCCCACTTGAAAACATTCTCTTATTTGACTAAGTGTGATTTCAAGTACACACTCCTGCTAAAGAGGAATTAAAATATGGATTACTTGCCTTACATATAAATCTGCGTGATATTTCTTTCCATTTAGAACTCCCAGCAATGTTGGATTTTCATTATTTCTAAAATTAAGGGTAGAGTCATAGACTGCAGAAACTACGAGAAGAAAAACAGGTGATATGTTTACTGTAGTAATACAGTGGAAATAAGTAATTCCCTTTCAGACAAGGAGAATATTTAAGTAAGTCATCAGCAACAGCACCACAGTTTGAGCTTGAGCTGTCACCAAGGTAAAAATGACAATGGAATATTCAACATGCAGGTTTTCAGATGCCAAATAACCAGTGACTCTTGCAGGAACTGCTCCAGCAGAATGGAAAGGTTTGCTCTCCATCCACCCTTGCCTCCTTCCTCATCAGGTGCAGAATGATGGGCAAAGGGAACCCAGTTACAGCTTCTGACAGAATTCACCTGGACTTCCTAGGAGTCAAATGGTTGCAGAACTGTTACCTTTTTCAGTTCACTGTGAATCAACAACCACCCCCTAAATCTGAGGAAACAACCAGGCAGATTTTATAAACAATGAACACATTTTATAAACAATGAACAATATATACCCTTTGACTAAGAACAGATAAAGACTGTGTGTGTGTGAGAAACCACCTACAGCAGGAGAGCTTAATGCAGCCATAAAGGGCAGGGGCCCAAAGCACCCCCCTGTTGTTTGGTAACTCAGGCCCTTCCTCTAGGGCCAAGGCAAAGAGAGAAGGACACACCACATCTTGTGTGAGCTGGCTGCTGCTATGAAGACATGCAGATGTGAGGAATAGAACATAAAAGTTCTGCTGAACAAAACTGCAGCCAAACTTCCAGCACTGAGAAAACTGTGCAGCTCAGGACTGAGCTGGAACAGTAAATCCATTGGCTGATGGCAGATAAGCTAGAAGAGCAGTAACAAGCAGTTGCTACAGAAAAAGCATTTACTGTTTAGAACCACATGAAGTGTTGCAAAAAAAGTTTATTTGAACACATCCTTAGATACACTATTTTCCTGATGTCACAAAATTACCAGAGAACAATTCATTTTCCTGACCCTGAGATCAGTTGTGCATCATGGTATGAACTCTAAGGGCAATGATAGCAAAAAAAACCCCTTCCCTATTTTTTGTCACAAAAGTGACAAAGAAGCATTTTCACGTGTAACCTGTTGTATTTTAGGCTTTCTGCTCAAGAGTTTTGCAATAATTAATAAAAATGCATGTGGTGAACCTTTATTGTGAGACCTCTTGACCCACCTAAGACTTTTATTACACAGGACAGATTTGCTCTTGGTTTTGAAAGCTCTCTAGCTATGAAAGATAAATATGGCTTGGTCTCAGCATTCAGCTCCCAGAAACTCACCACATCATATATTACTGCAAAACTGAATTCATAGTGGAGAACAGAACAGCCTGGCTTCAGTGCTGAAAGGAAATCCTGAAAACAAAGGCCAAAAACCCCATCAGTGCAAAAGGACTCTGCCCCTCACTAGCAACTCCATTCTTCTCCTACTACAGTTAGGTTCTTTGCCCAAACTCAAAACTAAAAACAAGCCAAAATCTACTTCAAGCACACTACTCTGCCTGTACAATACAAGTATGAAATTACTTTTTTTTTTTTAAATAAATTATCTGCCTCCATTTTTAAGCTTCTTAGTGTAGAAGGATTTTACTAATCTACTCTAATTTACTAATCCAATGTAATTGAAGGAAAACAGGAGCTCAGTTTGGTTTATACAGTGTAAGCTTCTTAGTTTATTCTTTAATAGCATGAGATTATTCCAACAACAATAGGGATGCAATAAAGTGAAGTATGATATACACAACACTTTGTCTTCCATCTCTTACAAGGCATCTACATTTGAGTTTTTATATAAATTGGGTTTTTGTTGAGACACATTGGAAGATAGTTCTCCTGTTCTGAAAAGAACCTCTGTGGAGATGGTCAGGAACATCTTTATGTTTTGACAGGCTTACACAGAGCTTTCCTTTTCTCCAGGAAAAAAAAAATGCTATTCCAGTTTCCAACTGGTCTGTAGTTTAATATTCAGTCTAGTAGCTTTTAATACCACATTGAAATCTTTTGGTGCAAAGCAGTGCCAAACCCAAGACAATGACAGCAATGTGCAGGAGTAAACAGACCAATGTTATCCAGATATAACTGAAGATAACTAAAGATTTTAGCTTTCTCATTCTGAGAGTGCAGGAAAAGAGTAACAATGAAAGTGTCCAAGAAAAAGGCTGCATGAAATTAAAATCTGACAGAAAGCATCCACAGTCAAAACAGCACTAGCATGCTGTGTGACGCACTGGAACTGGTTATCATTAAACATGGATTTTGTAATTGCATAATTAGAATTGGACATTTCATGACTTTCTCATCCAAAAGCTGAAGAGACCAGAAAATTCGCATTCTAAAACAAGTAAAAAAACCCCAAACTCTAAAACAAGTAAAAAAATAGTATCTTGAAAACATTGCAACTCTCTCACTCTCAGGCTAATATAAGCAGCATTTGAGAAGTTTTGCTTTAATTGTAAAATATTTTTCAAAGGAGTTATATCTCAGAATCTCTTTTTCATTAAAAACCAAACACAAAACATTTGAAAGTCTTTTCTTTCTGTCAAAAAAACGATTAGGGTGTGTTTTTTTGTTTTCTAATCTCTGCCCAGCTTTTTTTCATATCATTAACTTTTGGTTCCTTCTACAGCTTTCTGACAGAGTGCTAAGTACTTAAGAATTCAAGATTTAATTTCTTAACTTCAACCTAAAAAATCTTCGGATTACATATCTAGAGAGGATTTTTCTTACTTTAACTGTCCTCTTGAATTTCACAAATTATTTTGTGGACTATGCCAGGATGATTCACCGACAAATCAACCTACAGGCAGTAAGTATGGCTACATGCACCTTCATACTGGCATAAAATGAGCTGAAGACTGGAAAAGGGAGGGAAAGGTACAGTGACATCCACTGTACTGCTGATATGACAGCACCTAAACACAATCCTTTGATTTAACATTTCATTAGTTGGGCCAGCTTCAGCAATAACCACTCATTCTCTCCAACTTGGTTACTTGCTCTGGATGATGAATAGAAACCCACTTAAAAAAAAACCAACCAAAAAAACACAACACCACAAACAAAACAAACAAACAAACAAACAAAAACCCAACAACAACAACAAAACAAAAAAAACCCCAAAACAACCAACCAAAACCCCAGGACTAACATACAGCTCATAGGGAAAAAGAAGTCATTGCAATACCCCCCAAACACTGTCATACTCCATGAGAATATCACCCTGGAATTTATTCCCATGCATTCCCTCTAGGACAGCAGTTCCCAGCATGCACAACTGGAGGAAAAGGTACACAGCAAAACTTGGGCTTATCCCCAATCCACTGTGAAGCACATTTTTAAGTAGAAGCCTTAACTAAATAAAAGCAGCTGAAAGGAACTGCCTGATATACAGCTAGACAATAAAAGTAACAGTAATAACAGTATAATAAAATATATCTTTTGCAGTGTTTGAGACATCTACTTTTACTGTAAGTAATGAATGAATGTTTTAGATTTGTATTTTCATTTGCTTCCATGAACAGTACAGGTAGCAAACAGCAATTTATCAGAAAGGTGAACAGTTTCTAGAAATTAGGTTCCTGGGGACTTCACCTGTAAAACCATACTGGTAAAAATGGTTACCAACGAAAATATTACAAAATATACAAGTTCAGAAAATATTAACGGCTTTCTTTCTTTAAGAATCAAATTATGTACAGAGATATGAACTTCTTGAAAGCAAGTTTTAGAGGAAAAAACAATGCCATTATCACTTATGAAAGAAATTAGTTAGGAGGGAAGGTTCTTTATTTGTTATTTTGCGTGAAAGGTATTTTTATCCAAACACATCTGCTTATGCTGACAGATATGGCATCATTGGTATGGAGGCAGCTTCCAATATATGCACATTAAATAAACTCCTTCTGAAACTAAATTTTTCAAAACAGGTGGGCTTGCCAGACTGATGTCACCAGTGTCTATTTCCAACCACAGCAGACCTACTTCAGAACTCATCCAGAGTGACTGCAGCACGCAGCATTAAGACCTGACACAAAGTTTTAAAGAGGACTGACCTGTGGTCTCTGCTGCCATGGGTGAATTACATCCACAGCCAGAGAAACCAGCATCTACCCATCCTACAGTACTACAGCTTCTGACAAGCTCAATCACACCCTTGGCAGAAAGGAGGGGAAAAAAAGGACAGGAGCTCTGTCACACCCAGCTGTGAGCTGGTCCCAAACCTGTGACTTGGCTCCACTGCTATGTCCTGCTGCAGCTCCATCCCTTAGCAAGGCACTCCAGCCAGGCCCGCCACCCTTGTGGGTGAACAGAAGGTGCATTAGCCTAAATGGCAGAGCCCAAAATGGGCTCAGGCACCTCAGCACCAGTCTTTCACTTTCAGAGATGCACAGGGATATGACCTAATTTGTAGACAGAACTTACATTTCCGTATCATGGACTGTCAGAAGAGACTGCCATCACATTCTCTATTCAAAAAACATGCATGGGCTTACTTATAATGTTACAAGGAGTTCTAAAAATTAAGACATTGCTTTCAGATGCTCTTTACATGAACTCCTTGCCTCTACAGGAGAGAAACATACAGTAACCCAGGCAGTAATCCTTCCATCTCCCTTTCATTGCAAAAAGTAACAAGGCAAGTAAAGCAACAAACCTAGAAGAACCTGCAAAACCAGTCTGGGGTCATCAAACTCTCAGAGGTTTGTTGGTTGGATTTTTAAGCTCAACAGTTTTTGCTGAAACTATATATGAGAAGTTATGACTCTGCTTCTCCTTGAACCCTCACAAGGAAACACTGCCTTCTCACTGGCCTTACACTGCTCCATCTAGCAAGTTACAGCTTCTGGATTGAGACAGTGACATATGCTCCCCCAAATAAACAAGTAATCTAGCAACCTCAGCCTTCTTTCTCTGAAGGTATTTCAAGTATTTAGAGTACTAGCAAGTGTTAGGGTAGTGTGTTGCATGAATGTCCAAAACTTTGTATAAATGTCACTTGGGTTTCCTGAAGTTAAGGCATCGGTTTCCTTTTGGAATGTTTTCCCACGAATCAGCTACCTGTCCACAATCACTGCTGTATTTTGCTGGCATTACACAGAGCAGTGAAAGGAACAAAATCACCACCAAAATAACCTGTTCCTGATTCCCAGCTCAGGGCATCAGAGGCCACAGAGTTTTGACTCATCCCTTCTTCTGTGCCTCAAGTCTACTACCCCCTGCCCTCAGCAGAACAGTCACCTTTACTCAAAAGGCATGGCTAAACTGTGCTCTGAAGGGGGTTGCTGGATGCTCCACATAACTTACCTCTTCTTCATGGATCAGAAAGGATCCAAGCTATGCTATCCATCTTGGGGGTGGAAAGTTGTGGGTGCCTGGGAAGCTGTAACAGTGGTATGATCTACCTGGCTTGGCAGAGGATATTTAGAAGAAATACAAGAGATAGCAAGCCAGCTGACTGGGAAGCTTTTCTTACAGCAGCTATCCCAGATATGCCACGTGAAAACATGTCTTCAAAGACAAAAGAAGTTTTGACATTAACTTCAGTCAAGCTGAAACATTTTCTTCTAAACCAGAAACCACTTTTTTCTTTCTTACACATCAGCCACCTAACACACAAATCTACCAGACCCCAAAGACCCTGTAACACCACAGCTACTTGGCACTGTCTCTCCTTTGCCTGTGAAGTACACAGCAGAAGACTCTGATAGATAGTATTAGTCAAAGAATCTGACAGATAGTATTAGTCAAAGAATATCACTTCAAAGGCAACATCTACAATATTCTTACTGATGTCACTTCAAAGTTGTCAAATGCAAGTAACCAGAAATAAATGGAAAGCTGAAAACAATATTAATGAAGAAAAACATACTCATGTTCTGTAATGTAGAAACTGTTTATAAATTTCACCTACAAGTATCTTCAGTCAAGGTCTACTCCCCTTCCTCAGCTCCATTAAGAAACTCTAAAGAGCAAATCTATACAGAAATTTAAACTAGAATATTTTTGATTTAAAAACTGCATTATTTAAGGCAGTCATTTACCACAAGAAATTACTTTAAAACACACTGCCTCAGACTCTCTACTGATGCATTTGCTTCATTTAGAATAGAATTGCTTAGCAAATAACTAAGAAATACTATTCAGCAATAGGTACAAAATATGCAACAAAATATGTACCAATTGGTACAAATATAAAACTGAGATTCCCCAACACAGTGTCACAGTTAACAAAACATAACAATAATAAATTAAAACCCAAAAAAACCCATCACAAAAAAACCCAAACCAAACCAAACAAAAAACCCCAACCAAAACCAACCCACAAACTGATTCAGGTCTTTGTTAATAAAACCAGAAGCTAGTGAAAAAACGGTCTGAAAGCATCCCAGGATTTTTCTGCTAGGACACAGGCTAGAGGGAAAAGAAAAGCATGGCAAACTGTCAGCACTCAGAGGAAATGACCATTTAGCACTGTCCCCTGTGACTTTCCTTACCTACATTTCTCAAACACTGCACAGTGACAGCGAATCCCTTCGTTCGTGGCAGGAGGTGGTACTTGAGCTTGGGCAGACCTTTGGCTTCAGCCACCTGCATGCTGATCTGGTGCTTCTGTTCTGTGAACCTTGTGCCCTCACAATGAATCAGGAACTAAAACCAAGACAGAACTACAGTTAGACAGAAGCTCACCTCTTCTGCTGACTGAGCAGAGGTCCCTTGAATTCCCACCAGCACAACCCCAATTAACACTGCTAGCAGGGATGGGTGTAGCCATATACACATTTATGTAATTTATCTGACTGAGGTAAAAAATCCCAACCAACCAAAAAAAATCAACCCCAAAACCCCCAATTCAAACACTCATCCAGTCTGAACTTCAGCCTTTAGGCTTTAACATCTGCTCTGCTACTTGACAGCAGAATGACTTGGTTTCTCTGAGTCATTCCATCTCTAATGAGCTGTTAGAAAACACTCAAAACATACTCCTGTTGCAAATCTGTCTCTGATGGTGAAGAGTTCAAGTATCATGGCATCTAAAACTTGCTAAGTGTCTAAATCAAACACATTTCTAGGAAATGCTTCAGTACCCAGCTCTTGTTTGCCCTCATTCCAACCTGCTTGCTTTCCCCATGGCACTCCAGGTCCATGGACAACTTCAGACAGTAACTTTGATGCCAGTGAGAGAGCTGATAACAGATGTAAGGCAGCACATGCAGGACAACTGAAAGGTTCATGCTCTTATGAACTATATAGTGGAAGTGCTCAGACATGAATAATTACAATCTTGCCACTGGCAGGCAGGGGAGAGCACACAGATCTTCAGAGATTTATCACTTGCTCATCTGCTTTCTGCCAAACATGAATGCAAACTAACACACCAGAGAGTACTGCCAAATCACACAAAGTAAGTCCTCATAACCCACAGCAAAAATGTAGCCAAAAAAAGACAGATATTGAAGAAACTAGCCAATCAGTTCTAGCTCATCCAAGAGTGCTTTTACTCATGTGTTGCAAGCATAATGTTATTCAGATTGATGAGACATAGAGAAACTGATGAGAAAATCTCTCTAGTTCACTTAGCATGCTTTGCCTTGTCTACCGTCCAAGGTGCTACTGTTGTGCCTTTTGACATTATGTCATCACACAAAAGCAAATTAAAACTCCACACTGCAATAACCTCAGGTGTACATCAACAATTATCTCCCTTACATAGGTATAAGCTCTTTTTTAGCAATCCCTCTACAGGAGTATCAACAGGATGGTGATGGCTTGTGTGCACTGATTGGAGTTGAGCTGCCTACGTGTATAGAAAAGTCACAGAGCACAGGCAAATCTCTGGAGAGAAACTGAAACTAAAATTCCAGAAGCACCCCTTTGCTAGACAGCCTCCTGCCTGGAAGAAACTTAAACATCGAAGCACAGAGATTAGTTTTGATTGCTTAGCACTCATTTAAATCAATGACAATTAACAAAAGAAATTTGTTTCAGAGCATGAGAAATACAGCACATATATCTTCATGAGGAAACAGCAACAGTTTCTGTAGGCCCTGGGGACGATGCTTAAGATTCCATTTCTTTATCTGAACTGCACTCTTGCCATCACTAGCTCAGAAGAACTGCAATTTTTATGATTTCTGAGGAGAGAAAAAATTCAAAGGTTTTCCATTCTCAGATAAGGAAATGCCAGGCACAGTGAATACTAAAAAATTATAGTGATGCAAAAAGTAAGACTGTCTTATAACTGAAAAGTGACACCAATCCTCTCCCTGGAACACAGCCAATGGTTCCATCAGGCCACTTCAATGACCAGGTGGCTTCCACTTCTACTGGGCCATGTCTGACCAAACACCTTCACAGGAATGGCAGAATCACAGGGAAGGAGAAAAGCCTAGTATGAATTGCAATCTAAGGTGACAAATACAGCTGATGTGCTTCAGTACAACATTCTCACATGCATCTGTGAACCCCTGCATCCACCCCTATCCAGTGCCTGGGATTAGGGAACCACAAAATTTACTGAGTGGATCCCAGTGCAGGTATTTGTGCAGTGATATCTGTAGGGCTCCATACTACAGAGAAGGACAACACAGTACATGGGAAACTCCAGAGAGAATTCAGTTAACAATATTTTCCTGATACCCCCAAGGAAGGTAACAAATCGAAAGTCTCAGGAACAACCTGGTAAGCACCACACACTGCCTGAGCCTCTCATTCCTGCTGAGCACTGCAGCACCTCATACTCCATTTGCCAGTCATCACTCACCCAAAAGTTTTCAGGGTAGTCCCGGAGATTGAGCAACTTCTGTACAACTGTTTTCCGATCTTCCTCCCACTTGCGCTTGCAGAAGACGATCTCCAGGAAATACCACATCCAGCCAATGATGGGCATGTAGGAGAGCTCCTTCTTTGCAAGCACTTTGGAACTCTGCAAGACAGAATCAAAGCATGTCAGAGTCAAACCACTTAAGAGTGCACTGTGGGTATGAGACTTGCATAGTTAGACATAAATGTATCGATTCATATTATCCAGACCCAGTTTTAACACCAGTGTAAAGCAAAACAAAGAAAAATAACTTTCTCTTACATGACAGAACAGTCAAATCTAATCTTGGGTATCTGCATGGAAGACTTCTAGAATTAAATATATACGAGTGTGTGTTGCTCTATCCTACCCAAACAGTGAAACCCAAAAGAGAAGCCAAATTCCTTCAAACATGGAGGAATCCATGTAAATGACCCAAGCTGTATCATTCAAAATTCTTAATTCAATCAGATCCTGGCAGTGGCAGCTCAAGCTCCTTTAAGATATCTTGAAACTATACTTCTCCCCAAAGCTGGGGCATCTCAACATGGAGGAAAAAAAAAAAGGCAAAACAAAAAGCAAAAAAAGCAGAGTCACAAAGCCATTGCAGCACAATGTACTGATGCTATGCACACATGGTTCACCAACAAAGGAACTTCAACATTAGAAACAAACATCAGCAATAAGAATACTTAATTTGTGTTCAGTTTTGTTTATGAAAGGCCAGCAATACTTAGAATAACAAATTGCTCTTCAAAGCATGCTTCTCGAGTAGGAAAAGACAAAAAAAGCACTCTTCCTGTCTCACAGGTGTGACAGACACTGAAGTGACTGGTCCAGGCACTCCACAGATAGTCTGTGATTTATCAAGCATTCAACATGTTCTGTAAATTAACCCTACTCCAGAATTTAACTCTGTGATCATCCCAGACTAACATTCCCTAGGGCAGGAGTACTGATTCCATGTGCTCCTTTCCTGTCTTCCAGCCAGCCTACCCTGGTGAGCTGTCTTACCATTTCACTTGTTTACTTATGCAATAAAATGGTACATGTGTGTGTTGTGTTCATAAAGAAATTGTTGCTTCAGCATTTCCTAGAAAACAGTAACATTTCCTTAGAAGACAGATAGGACTAATTACAGTCCAGTTTCTGATCATGGTATTATTATAAGCTAGCCCACCAAAAAGCTCTGCAGATGGATTCCAGCACATCACATTTGACTAGAAATTACTTATTGGTAGAAGTTACCATCAACAGAAAATATTTGCTCTTATTTTTTTAGTCACTCTTGTTCATTTGGCTGCTACAGGAAGAGACTTGACCTAATTCTTTATCTCAGTTCATTTTTTTCATCTGCTCTCCTTCCCTGAGAAGGAAAATACTTTAAATAATTAAGCTATCTAAAAGCTCATAAGACTGAAGACAAGTGCACATCACACAGCTTCACCAGCAACTGTTACACAGAAGCAGAACAGAGGATGACAGAGAGCTCCATTTCTAAGCATGCAGGAACCACCTATATCAAATGATTTAATGCTTTGTAATAATAGTGCTCCCTCTTGAGCATCTGAGAATTTCATAATTTCAGTGATGGGCTCAGATCAGGACCCTAAACCCACTGCTGCCCTGAGAAGCAGCTGCAGTAATTTCAGTTTCAAGCCATGTTGTACACTAGACCCCATTATGTGACAGCAGCAACACTGAATCCAGCCTCCCCTTCCAGCCCCCCAAACTGAGCACAGGGAAACAGGCTCTCCTTTTACCACTTTCCTGCACAATGAGGCCAACAGCAGCCCTACCACCACCCCCCTCAACCCCACAAAAGACAAGAAACCTCAACGTGTTCTTAAAGTTTATTTACATTAAGTGTTCAGTGTCATAAGAACTACCATAAACTAACCTAAGTGTACTCTGCATAGAGTGCACAAGGCCTGCAGAACACAGTGTCAGAACAGACAATGTAGTTTTCCTCCTGCAGACTTTAAAGTGCAGAAATTATAGTCCAAAACCCTAGCTAAAACGACGATTTCACCATACCTATTTTCTAATTCTTTACATATTTTAGGAAGAGCATGGGTTACACAAGAGGCAGGAGAGAAGTTCAGTGAAACCAAGAAAAGATACTGTGAGATAAGGTGTTCTGCAGCACAGGTATAACCACGAAACCACAACAGATGTCTGAACTCTTCCCTGGGGCACATTCTTATTCTTTTACTGTGCTGATGCATTTTTAAAATTTAAAAGCGCTCTTTTAGACACGTGGGAGTACGACTCCTTAGATGCACATAAAAATAAACTAAATCACTTCACACTATTTTATGCACCCATCTGTTCTAGGAGTAGAAGGAAGGCTAATGACAGAACTAATTAGAGAAAGGAAACTCCTCAGTGCATTATGCTGGCAAGACTGTTCTCATGAGGGAGGAATACATTAGGCCTCCCCTCAGAAGCTGCCACACAGGCTGGGGAATGGGAGGCTGGAGAGCAGTGCTAGCAGGAAGGGACCTGGGGATCCTGGACACTGGCAGGCTGAACACGAGTCAGCAGTGCCCTGGCAGCCAGGAGGGCCAACCCTGTCCTGGGGGGCATCAGGCACAGCATGGCCAGCTGGGCAAGGGAGGGGATTGTCCTGCTCTGCTCTGCACTGGGGCAGCCTCACCTCCAGTGCTGGGGGCAGGTCTGGGTGCCACAATATAAAAATGACATTAAATTATTGGGGAGTGTCCAAAGGAGGGCCATGAGGATGGTGAAGAGCCTTGAGGGGAAGACTGACAAGGAACAGCTGAGGTCACTTGATCCGTTCAGCCTGGAGGAGACTGAGGAGAGAGCTCATTGCAGTTACAGCTTCCTCATGAGGGGAAGAGAGGCAGACACTGATCTCTGTGGTGCCCAGTGACAGGTGGCCCAAGGGAATGGCTTGAAGTTGTGTCAGGGGAGGTTTAGGTTGGCCATTAGAAGAAAGTTTTTCACCCCAAAGGGTTTAGCACTGGAAAGGCTCCCCAGAGAAGTGGTCACAGCACCAACCTGACACAGTTCAAGAAGCATTTAGACAATACCCTCGGGCACCTGGTGTGATTGCTGGGGATGGTGCTGTGCAGGATCAGGAGTTGCGCTCGATGATCCTTGTGGGTCCCTTCCAACTCTGCATGTTCTGTGATCCCTCTTACAATAACTAGAACTATAACTAGAGCTGTTCTGTTTCAGTCATCTACCCATGCACAGCTCCTGTGAAAATTACTGGAGGAGAAAAACGCAACTCCAGCTGACTTCAGTCACTAACTTTTCCTTTACTCAAGTGCTTTGGTAAATGTGACAGTTACCTCTAACCTTCAAATTCAGCTCCTTCAACAGAAATATAATCATTAAGAACTGCTGATTTATTCCATGTAAGCTGCCTTCTTGAAGGAAGTCAAACATTTTCAGTGCTCAGAACTTTAATTTCAACAGATGTTTACTGAAATTACCACTGCACAGGGACAACTTATCTACAATACCAACATTTTAATCCAGGCTAATTTATTTTGGCCAAGTTTGTTCGAATGAAATACCCAGGAAGTTCTCCTTTCGTAAATGACTGCACCAACATCACCTTCAAAAAAGTATTTTTACCAACTTGCTTTAGTGCATTTGCCCAACCATGCTGTCAAAGAAAGAAAATCTTGATTCTACATGTCCAACCTCAGTTATTCAACACCTCTTGTTTAAAGAACAGAACAAACAGCATGAAGTCAACGTGCCAGCTGAAAGTGTCCAACAAAACTTGTTCCTGAGTTTTAAAAGAAGTTCATTGTAGTGCAAACCATTAGCAACAGCAATCTGCCTCGTAAGTTATTCGCTCTGCAGGCTGCCTGCACTGACACAGTTTCAATGATTCTGACTGCTCTACTTTTGAAATACATCACTCCCTTGTATTATACTCTCTGGGACATCATGATGGCAAGGTATGTTTCTTTAGTCCTTCAAAGCCATCATTCCAGAAATTTAGTTATGCTCCTATTTCCTCATGCTTCATATTGAATAAAACTTCTCCATGTTGGAGAGGTAACACAGACTTATCTCCAGCAAGCCTGATTCTGTCCCTTTGCATGGATGGCAAAAAACAATTAGTGATTGACTTTGAAACTGACAACCAGATTAGCCAATTAAATACAGGTGTACACCTCTGGGCCACGCACAGCTTACATTCAGGAGGATCTTGGCAAGCCAGCCTTTTTGCTCTCTGCTTTGGGAGAGGTCAGCTGGCCCTGGCTCCCGGGCCCGGCCAGCCCCTGCCTGGGCCAGGCGTTTCCCAGGAAGGTGCCGGTCCTGGGACAGGAGGAGAATATGCCCCTTCCCAGCCGGAGGGTCTGCAGCAGCTGTAAAACACCCTGCAGCTCCCAGCAGCTACTAGCAAGGGAGAACTGAGGCTGGAGCCTCTGATAGTAGCTCTGATCTAGGTCAGATGAGACCCAGGGGTGGCGGGGGAAGCCTCTATCAGCCCAACTACTGAGATCCTGGCTGCCTTTCCTGAGCCTTCCCCACTGGCATGGCTTTGAGATCTTTTTGGCTCCTGCCCGGCAATGCTCACATAACCACCACAGGCCTGGACAAGTTTTAACTCTTTCCTGCCAGCAGATGGAACTTCCAGAGCACTGGCCCTTCCCTGAGTGAGAACAAAGTGATTGAACTGTAAAGAGACACAGCACAGTCAATGAAGAGAGAGTGAAGAGACTATTAGGACAAAGGAGGAGGAGTGGCTTAATTTGGCTGAACTTCTGTTAAGGCCATGGAGACTGGACTAAAATATCCCTTCAAATCATGGGGAAGATATGCATTTGGGGAGATGTTCAAATTTGTGTGTGGATTTTGAGCAAAGGTGTTTGTGACGGACTAAGTGATATTAATCTTATGAGATGCTTGAACAGAGATAGAGAAGTTCTCTATTCCAGTGAAGAAGTGAGAAGATATCTCTGTTCTTTGAGAGGAAGAATCCTTCTTTGTAGTTATTCATCTTTAAAAGGTGACACCCTAATACACAAAAGTCTAAGACCCATGACCCATACGCAGCTTGGGAACTGCTAATGGGAGGGGTCACAGAAGGTTTCCCTGGGCGGCTCTTTCTGTGATAAGTTAAAACCCACAGGAGAACTGTTCTAAGTTGTCAGTGGGATCCATGACTCTAAGAGAGACTCCTCTACTGAAGAATTGATGGAAGACTATTTTCAAATGGTAAAACTGACTGAAAATCACAGGTTGTCTCTTTATGTTGTTTGTGAGAAAGCGAACAGTTTGTAGGGGGAGGACAAGTGTTTTGAAGGTTTCATTTTTTTTTTCTTTTTTTCCTTTTCCTCCTTTTAGTATGTGTTAATAAAATTATCTGTTTACTTTAAGTTGGGCCTGTTTTGCCTTTTTCTCGTAATCCTATCTCACAGAGAGAAAAAAAGCAGATACTCAAACCACTACACTGAACTTGGCAAACAGAATTTGGCAAATGTGAAACCACTACACACCTCAAATCTAGTTTAAAAATCTGTTAATATATTAAAATGCACGACCTATTATGCCCACACACCTATTAATCTCATACAATAATATAAAAAAGTATCTTCTCACACTCACATTTTAGGCCACACTCAGCTTTTCAAACAGCAAGCTTCAACATAAGCAACTCTCAAATAAAATTAAGTTTCCTGACATATGGAACAGGTAGTTAAGGTTAAAACCAGCAGGTTTAGCTTTAAAGCACAGGCAATTTTTGCTAATATTAATGTCTTCATCTCAGGCAAATGGCTGTTAAAATTACTAAAAAAGCAGTTTTACTGCTGCTTTGTCAGACCAAACAACAAAGCAGTGAATCCAGACAGGGAGCATATTGAAGTGCTTTTGGTAAGAATCTTGAAGAACAGGTCCCTCCTCAGAACTTGCCCATGTCCTTTGGGTGTCCAGTGGGTCTTTTTTCAAGAGGATGGTTAACAACACACCTTGAGGAAACTAAGGGCTACTAATGCATTTGAATGGGGACACAGTGGCTACGTTGTCCAACTAATAACGTAAATCCTAGGACAGGAATGTCAGGGACAGGAAAAGGGAAGGACACAGCACAGAGCAGAGAACCTCATTCCATACACGTGCAAGATCTGAGTCATTAGAGGAACACTCAGGTTCAGAGACTATGCCACTCCCACTCCATCTCCCAAAAACAGCAAAAAAACCCAAACCCAAGCCCTAAAGCATACTGATAAATCAAAGCCACACTGACAGAGCTTTATAAACTTGTAGGGACAACGGCAATTTGGTTATAAGGAGAAAGCCAGTCCAGGAGAAAAAAGAGAGGGAGCAGACAAATGCACAGATTGAATGTTTCAACTAAGACCAGGAAGGGCAGTTTTCAAAAGGGAAAGTTTTTTGGTTGGTTTTTTTTTTGGGAACCAAAGGGGCAAGGCAGGTTTAAGGATGTTTAATATTGTTTTCAAATAAACAAAAACAATGTCTGGATTTTAGCTGGAATAGAGCTAATTTTCTTCCCAGTAGCTGTGTTTTGGGTTTAGGAGGAGAATAATGTTGATAACACATGGATGTTTTAGTTGTTGCTAAGCAATGTTTACACTACATCAAGGACTCTGGCTTCTCACCACCCTGCCAGGGAGTGTCTACACAACGAGCTGCGAAGAGACACAGCAGGACAGCTGACTCAACCTAGCCAAAGGGATATTCCATACCATTTGATGTTATGCTCAGTATATAAACTAAGGGGAAAGGTGGCTGGGGACTGCTGCTAAGGAACTGGACTGTGGTGTACAACTCCACTGTGGATCATTAGTTTTATACACTTATCACCATTATTTTTGTACCCTCCTTTTCTGTCCTATTAAACTCTACCTCAACCACAAATTCCCCTCCCCCATCCCACAGTGGGGCAGGGAGTAAGCAAGTGGCTATGTGGTGTTTAGCTGCCTGGATGGCTAAACCATGACAACTAAGCAAAAAATTACAACATTTAAGGACTTCATTAAAGAAATGTTCAAGCTGTAAAATACTGAGAGTTTGACCACATGCTTGTGACACTCTTAACAGCGCTACTGTTGTCTGCCAGAGCTGCAGGGCACAGCTGGATGTCACAACAAAGCCACTCTGCCTGCTGCAGCCAAACACAGTCAGTTCCAGCTCCTTTGGCTCTAAGCTGTTCTCACCTTCTCCCTCTTCCCCCTCCCCAGTCATCTCTCCTTTCCTCACTGGATTAGTTAAGGCAGAAAAGAGAGAGAACAAGTACATCACCAAACAGGCATCCTAACAGACACAGGAGACTGCACATGCAAGATTTCCTTTTCAGCAGCAGCAGACATGAGATCAGCTGAGTAAGGTGTTGGCTGACACCCAAAGTTTGCATAGAAACTTCACAGAGAATACAATTAAACATCATTAAATATAAACACCCATTGGTTCACAAAGTCCCTGAGCTACAGAACAGTGGAGGCTGCAACACCTAAGAAAGCCCTCTGTACACTTGCCTCTTTCCTGTAACTCTTTTCCTAAACATCAGCCCTAATGGTTCTTACATTCCTAACTGTGCTGCCACACCATGCCCTGAAACTTTGCACAGTAGAAGCTCAAGTAAGGCAGCACAAGTCAAACCAACCTACACTCCCCATCACTGCACAATCACCTACTCTTGCAGTGGGCCAAGACAAGTACCAGTATACCAGTGCAGACAATCCAGTCAGGAAAATCACTGTTTGGCATTTTCCATTCTTTATGGGGTTTTTTTAACATGGCTTAAGAAGAACTTGGGCTGGTTGCCCCAAGAGGGAAATGCACTGCTTTGTTAACTAAAGACATCTATGCAAATGAGAGCATGTGGAAACTATTTCTTCCAGGAACAGTTTCTGGGAAGTAAAACCACAGTACATTACTCAGGATTGAAATAGTTTCGTGTTGGTTTTGGTGTTAGTTGTTTGGGTTGTTTATTCGTTTTTGTTTTCTTGTTAAAAAATAAAAAAGCAAAACCACAACCAGCATGTATCAGTTCCTAAAATAATCCTAAGATCAGCATAAATGCAAACTGAGTAATAAATGCAAGCAGCCAAAAAAAGGAAAAAATATTTTCACTTAGTGCAACACAGTAATTTCAACAGTTGTTTCTACGTTGTGGTTCCCTCATGTGTAGGTAACAACATAAAAAACTAAAACAGAATCCTTATTAACTTGGAAAACTACTAAAAAAAATTGCAGCTAGTGAGATTCCATTCAACCACACAGCAACAATGTAAAACAAGGTATTTTTGACCTTGTAGGCCCCTATTACTTTGCACAGAAACAATCCTTCCATTTTCTACATTGGTGCTTTCTGAAGAAGCATCGGACCCTTGAAAACACAGCTTTATTTAGAGAACTGAGGCCATTTAGCTTACAAAATCAGACAGACTGTACTACAGCACCACCAGTTTTTGCACTTACTGCTAGGAACAGATTTCCCTACATCTCCTACTGTTCCATGCCATCCTCCAGCTCGGTGCCCAAGCCCTGGACAATATGGCAGAAGTGTTATTCAGAAGCCAACAGCCATTCTGGTTACATGAAGAGTCTGTACTGCTTAAGTTCACATTCCTCCACTTTTAAGGCCCCTTTTAATGTTTTTGTTAAACAGACTGCCATTATTGTGTTGTAGTAGTATACGTATTGCAGTGTAATATTATAGTACACTCTATATGCAGTAGTAATATTACTGTAGTGTATATTATTGTAATTTCAAAGTGACAGGAGTGGTGCCTAAATGTCCAGCAAATGGAAAGAGTCCAAAGGGAAGGCCACAAAAATCAGAGATTCACACAATCCAAGGTCAGGACTTTTGACAGTGGCCAGTATCAAAGCTAGAAGGATGCTGCAGAACACTGCCAAAATGAGTCATTGGTCCTCTTTCTTATGAGGGAGGAACACTTATCTAAATCCTTTATACACAGAGAGTATCGTCACCACCACAGAATGAAGTCAGGCTGATTTAGGTGGGGGCTTGAATTATCCCCATGATCTGACAGGAGAAACAAAAAAGCAACCCTGAAAACAAATGCCCATGAACTCCTAACTTAATGTAGCAGTGTATTCAACCATGAATAACTCATTCCTCCCCCATCCTTTACTGCTTTTAGCTCGTCATTGCTTTCACTTAAGATGGCTGCTCTTTCTTTCTGAGAGAGGCAAGATACGTCATGCAAACACTAGCTGTGGATTTGCAAAACTACACTGGAAAATGCAAACAAATTCTGTAATTTAACTGGGAAAGAATCACGGGATAGCTCATCTTTATACAGCACAATGAACTGCAATAGTTACTTTGTAAACACACAGAGAGAAATAACTGCAATGATCTCCACAGGTTAAGAAAATATCTCCTTCATCAGCTTTAACTGCAATGCTTTTAAAATTTCTGTGGTTTCCCGAGCCATCCTGTCTCCACATACTTGCACTGCACTGCCTTAGGTTCACCTCTAATTCTGGACAGCAGCCGAGTGAAATTGGAACACCAATCTATTAATTCAAAAACACAGTTAACTTATTTTGGATTTTTTTTTCACATCCAAGGAGATTTATCTTAAATACTAAGTAACTCACCCCCAAGACCCCAAATCTCTCACAAAAGTTCCAACCACAGAGAAAGTCAATTTCAAAGTTGTGATTAAGGATTACGATGGCATTCTCCTTCCCGTACTTGTGGTAACTCTCTGGGTCAGTGTAAAGGGTGCAATCGGTGCCTGACCACCACTCCAGCAACATCACCATCTCTGAAACAAAGAACGAGAAATATGTGAATGTACACAGTATATGCAGGCCCACAAATTAGTAACATGTTGAAAACATCAGTCACCTCAATGGCATGTGGCAAAGAATGTACTGTAATGAAGAACACGTAAGAGGGCTGTTTCAAACACAGCTATCTTTACAAGCTGGAAAGTGGTTTCTCAGCAGTATCCTAGTGACTATCATATGCCTTTCATTTCCTATTTGCTTATCCCATTATCAAGCACGGGCTTGTACTGTATGCTTCGTATTTGTTTTGCTTGGAACTTTAAGTCTGACCACAAGAACTGTGAATCAAACCTTTATTTAGTGAAACGGCTCTGGTCTGGGGCACAGGAAGTTGAGGTGAGTCAGTAAAGCCAAGAAGCTTGGACAGCTCTATCTCCATGGAGATGGAAAAGGAAAACCCAAAAGCAATGGCTCACCTAAAGCAACCCATGTCTTGAGCTGGGGGTACCGTGGAATTAAATGAAAGCTGTCTGTCTGAGACTGAAAAGGAGTTAAGGGACACGTTTGCTTCCTGTCAAAGCTGTCAGGAAAGTTCTGAACCAAAGCAAAGGTCTAATGCAAGGGGTTATTCTTCTTTAAGTGAAACATATCCCTGGTGCCACATGAATGCCTCTGCTGGAAGGATGAGACATTCAAGATGCTCTCCTGGTTTAAGACAAGTCTGAAGGCACCAAAAATGCTCATTCACCTCAGGAAAGATCAAAACCAGGCCAGTCTTTGAAACACATTTGAATTCCTTTCCATTTTGGTCTCCTACTGGTAACAACTAGTGACAGAAAACACAAACCAGCCAGGAACAGGTCTACATTTCCAGTCATCATTAGTAAAATTAACTGCCTGAAGCTCTTGGATGACATTGTGCTGTACACTGGAGAACAGGCATTAATGATGTGAATGAATTCTATCTAACAGTGCTACAGGCAGGCTAATAGACAATCCCTGTTCAGGTAACATTACTTTAATATGACAGAAGTGTGTTTATGATACAGATAAATGACTGACTTGTCAGTCCACCTGCTTACTTCTAATCAGGAATGTGACTACTACTGCAGCAGGAGTACATGATTACTCAATGCATGCTATTATGCATCAAAACAATAGCCTGAGATGTGGAGGGAGACCTAAACTACCATATGCCAACCAGGGAATGGCAGATTTCACTGACTGCAAACAAATTTTTCAGTGAAAACCAAAGATGTTCCACATGTCAGTGAGGCAGCTGTGAAGATACAGAAGTATATACCTTGAAGACTTTCCCTGCAAAGAGCCGCCTTGTGCAATGCACTTAATGTTGTATCTTTCCAAGGTCGTAGCTTTCTATTAGATTTATACTGGAAATAAAAGCCCTCCACTCCCCTAAACAGAGCAAAATAGCTGGAGGAAAAAACCCCATCCCACACCGTAATTTGCAAACTTTTTCAGAATCTCCAGTCATATCCTAGGGCAGAACACAATCACACAAAACAAAGGCAATTAGTGACAGGATTAGATCTTTTGCTTAACTAGGAAACCCAGTAAGAGAAAAAATGACTGCCATATGACTTTCCTCTTTTTAACACCTACTGCCATTAAATCCATTCCCTGGGAAAAAAACCAAAAAGGCAGAGATGACAATGGTAAGGCTTTCTTGACAAAAAAGCCAACTTTACCTGAGAAAAAGTCATCCCACTTCAAGTGCGGATTTTTAATTTGTTTTATGTTTTACTAAGGAATTTGAACAAAACTAATAACATATCATGAATCTCACTATACAGGTGTGCCACGTGCATAGAGCTCCTCAGTTTTATGTATTCAGTTTCAAATACTTTCCAAAAAAGCACAAATAAATTCCAAAAAGGCAAAAATGTTTCTAGATGAGCTGTGATTTTTCAGGCTTCCTATAAGCAGGATTTCTGTTTGAATAAATACTGCAGAAATAGGTCTCTGTCCCTCACCTCACATGCCATTTGTCATTGATGTGCTCAGGCAGCTGCTGCAGAAACACAAAGCAGGCACCAAACACCACTGTATTTAAATACAGTCAATACCATCTGATCTCTAATTTCTTAACATGTTTCTTTCCCTCATCTTCCCTACTCTTTCTTTCCCCCCTTCCTAGCCTCCTTTCTCCTTGTGGATCTCAAGCAATGATAAGTAGTGTCAGTTTGTGCTACTCTAGCATTGTGTCACCAGCTTACTCCCACAACCTTCCACAGAAATTTATTACCCAGCAATCTGCTGTGGTGGCTCAGCCACACAAGGTCACCCGTTCACACTCTCCTGCCTCCTTCACAGTACAGAGATGATCAGAGGAAGTCTCTTCCTTTGTACACCAGTCATACTGTATAAGCAGAAATCAATTGCTTAGTGGGAAGAAAAAAAGATTCTTTTGCCCATTTAATGAGGTTTTGGAGTGTCAACACCACAACTGAGCTGATGAATACATATTTAACCACATCGTGAAGGTTTCTTTCAAAGCAATTCCTCCAGTGACACTCTCAAACAATTAAGGCAAAGCCATTAAGGAGAAAAACCAAAAGAACTTGAAATCTCCACTGTCTGCTTTGAAGGCAGAGTCCTTGCAGTGCATTACAACTAGCTTCAGAAGAAGCTGATGGCAGAGAGAAATCATGACTACAAATACTTAATATGGATACCCTGTAAGCTTAGGAATTTTGAGCTTTTTTACCTTTCTGAAACAAAACAAAAAAAAGCACTCATCCTGCTTCAAAGACTACCCCTTCCTCCTGCAAGAGTAGATTGTTTCCTTGCCCTTCACTGCACAAATCTGAGCTGCTTCAATGCCAGCACCTCCAGAGAAAGTAACTGGAAAAAAAAATCTCCACGGCAGAGCTGAACTATAAGTCATTATATGAAAAATAACATGTAAGGGAAGAAGGTAAACACACAGAGTTTGAGACTTCCACCTCAAAGTTTTACAAGAATGAGTCATAAAACAGTTAATATGGTTCTTCTGTAGAAGGTGTTAGTAATTCCTTTAGCTAACTATTCTTGATAAGGACCTGCTAAGGACCACAGATGACCTTGCTCTGTGATTATGTGATAAACCACGGAAACGTTTGCTTACAAGATTAACTATAAATTACCTATTTTAAAGTTCCATTAAAAACATAATTCTGTATTGACTCAATAGGTGCAATAATTTGAAGATCTCAAGTAAGTGCATAACCGTAATTTAAAGAAGTACAGAACTGCTTCCCTCCATGACATTCATTTCCTTTAATCTCTTCATTTTCTTTAATCCTGTATCAAGGCAACACCAAGAAAAAGAACTCAGAAAATTCTTCTGGGAATATATGGTAAAAGCATAGCAAACTCTCCAATACAAATTAAAAAAAGCAAAGTAAGTGGGCAAATTGTGACCATCATTTCAAAGAGCAGACAGGGGGAATGGCTGCATGAGGAATGACTGCACTGCATAGAACACCGGGGAAAGCATTTTAAAATGTGCAAAAATTGGGCTAAAGACTGACAGGTAGCATAGTCTAGAGTCTGTGCCTGCCTGTGGAAGAATGACTTGCATTAACTTACTATCTTTCCAGATTTTCAGACAACACCTGCTAGGGGCACTTCCTAAGCATTTTTCATAGAATGAAGTCTACAGGTAACTAAGAAAAAGCAAGTCTATATCTTCCCTACTACTTAAAAGCCCTCTGTGCATCACAGACAGGGTTAAACCTCTAAATTAACTGCAAAGCTGCCAAAGAGTTTTTCAAAATTCTTCCAAGTACTCCTTACACAGTCTATTCTAGTGTTTCACTCTGCTGTCTAACCTGACCGGGCATTTATTTCTGGCCTCTACTTCCTTCTTCTCTGAAGGAGCTACAAGTAATTATGAGGAAAATTTGAAGGCAGGAAATTTGCTTGCATTGATCAGATACATGAAACTAGAGCTCAGAGCTGAACATTCCATTCCTAAAGAAAAAAAGTTTTTAAATAATCTCTTATTATAAAAATACACATATATCTTTCCTGTGAGGGGCAACAAAAACTAGTTCTCGGGGGGGAAAAAAAACCCCTGCAGCTGGAAAGTCAAGTAATACCTCTCACCTTTCCCCAAGATAAATGGGAAGGGTCATTCAGGGAGCCCAGCCAGACAAAGCATCAGTTTTTCAGCTTCAGATCCTCTTCCATGCACGTGTTGCACCAACGAGGTATAATGGAGTTACCTGGTTCACTCCAACACAGAGGTCCTGATCTTCCACCTGTAGGAAGATGCTTAGGATGCCTGGTTTTCTGTGCTTTTGTGGGTTTAAACAGAAGACCAAAATCCAGCCTGCTCTTTCCTTAGGACCACCACCATGCCCCATTCCCCACCACCTACTGCAGCTGGTGGTAAAACCACTGGTATCTTTGGACTTTCCCCTCCCCTAAAGCTGTCCTGCAGCATGAGTACTGCCTGATGGCAGGGAGGGGTTATGGGGAATCATGTGCTCAATTTTAAAAAGAAAAAGAAGCAAAACCCTTTTCTCTTGCCTTTAGGTCTGGTTTTGCAGATTTTTGCAGTCTCCCTGAAAAACCCTATAAGCAATTCCTTTGAATAACATTTCAACTAATTACATGTCTGTGCTTTTAAGGACAGAAATCAACAACAAAGAAGGAAGAAATGGTGACTTTTAATTCCCCACTCATCACAGTGAGTTACTGGATGTGCTTGCAAGGAGAAAGATAAGCACAGCACAGCCCTTTCATATATTCAGGTTCCAAGTCACATTCATTTCAGTGCTTGCTTGCAGGAAATTATTTTAATGTACTCTTCTTCAACAATCATATATTCCAACACAGACAATGTGTTTCATTTGCCACAAATGACTGAGGACAGTATAGCATGTGCTGATCAAAGGAGTTAGTACAACAAACAGTGAAAGAAAACATGCTGCTTGGCAAGTTCCTATGACACCAACATTTGCTTTGTATGGGCACAAAATCAGGCAGTTGCATCTCTTCCGGATGTGGTTTCTTGTTGTCCGAAACACTGCTGGCTTTTTCTACTGCGAGCAGGAGCAGCACCACAGAGGAACTGCTTAGCAAAGAACAAATGGTTACAGCTCATTCACTGCGAGTCACTGTGCAAAAGGAACACCAGTCTTGTTCCAATGCTTTCTTCTAAGCAGTTTCCTATACAAATGGACACATAACCCTCCCCCCAATTTTTTTTATTTCAGCATCCTTGGCCTACTTGTAGGCTTTATTATTTTAAGCCTGTATATCTTTAAGAAATACTGTCCCTTCCAAGCTATTTGAATAAACCATCCACTGTTACAAATGGTACATCATGACCAGTAAGTTTATTACGGAGACCTCAACATTCACTTCCTCATGGGAATTGGTTATCAGCAGAAGGGCAATGACAGCCTGAAAGGAAGTGCTAAAGCTACCAACCCCAGCTAGCAGGTGATCCTGGGAAGCTTGTGGGAAGAAGTCACTGACCCTCTTTCAGTGGCAAGTGAATTGAGAAAAAACAACATGTATCTGTCCTGAGAACACAGGCATGTTTTCCATGATGGTGGATCCACATGAGTAACTTCTGCTTCCTCTTAAAGAAAGCCTAATCTATAATACCCTAAAAACAATCAGAGGATAGCTGGAATGGATGATTATGAAGCTACTGTTTATGTTACCTCCACAATGCTTGTGTACCTCCAATACAGTATTCCACAGACCGTTCTGTCACTGTCTGTTCTGTATCCCTACTCACCCTAAATACATACATACCAACTCTCCTTCCTCTGACAGGGCAAATGGGTAAATAGATAGATTAACCTTCAATCAACTGTTCTCAAACTCAATTTAACCTGAATATTGCAATTTCTTTCTTAAACTTGAAGAAGGCTTTCTGCATGCAAATCCTTTCCAGTTTTTCAGGTATGTCACAACTGACCTAATAAAAACAATACTTTTGACGACATATCATTTACATGACACATTTTCCTTAACCCTCTCCCAGCTGTGCTCAGCCAGCCAACATCATCCCAAACAGTAAAGACCAAATATGCTAGAGCCTCCTGTTAACTGTGAGGAGAGGCAGTGCCTGTCACAGTACTTCACAATGATCGTCAAACAGCACTGCTTACAAGTAATTCCCACCAAACCCACAGCCTGTGGAGGAGCCCCACACCAGAGCAGGGGGATGCCTGAGAGGAGGCTGTGACTCCATGGGAGACTCTGCTCCCAGGCTGGAGCAGCCTGTCCTTGAAGGACTGTACCCCATGAAGAGTGACCCATGCTGCAGCAGTTTTGGGAGGACTGGCTGCCCATGGGATGGACTCACATTGCAGCAGCTCACAGAGAGCTGCTGCTTGTGAGACAAACTCACATTGAAAAGTTCATGGAGAACTGTCTCCTGTGGGAGGGACCCCACCGTGCAGGAGGGGAAGGACTCCTCTCCATGATCAGCAAGAGAAACCACGGGTGAGAAACTGACCATAACCTTCATTCCCTGTCTCCTTGTGCCACTGGGGTAGGAGGTAGATCTGGGAAGGAGGGAGGGCCGGGGGAAGGTGTTTTAAGGGCTTACTTTACTTCTCATTATCTGCTCTGATTTTGTTAGCAATAAATTCACTTCATAAGTTGAGCCTGTTTTGCCTGTGATGGTATTTAATGAGTGATCTCTCCTGGTTCTCACCTCAACTCCTGACCACTTTGTTGTATTTTCTCTCCTCTGTTCAGCTGCAGAGGAGAATAAGTGAGAGGCTTTGGTAGGTACCTGACACCAGAGCCAACCCATGACACATGCACATCAACAACATGCAACAATATGTGAGGTGGCTTGTTAGGATGCAGAAGGAACTCTGGAGAGTTATACTCTTGAGGGGTTATGTCACAACTGCTATGTGAGGTCTGCACTAAAAAGCAGACTTTCTGGGTAAGAAATACCATGAAAATTTCTGCTCTGTCCTTAGTAGAAGGAAGCATCGCATCTCTGTGAGCAGCAGCTGGTGTCAGGTTCCATGAATATTAGATTATGTTTTTTATTAAATTATTCAGTATTTGATGTACACAAACCAGGAAGCCTAGGACATTCATCTGTACAAGCAGAGACAGGCAGAAGAGATGAGTGATGAGAGAAGAAACTTGAAAAAAGTAGCTGAGAAAACTTAAAATAAGGTGTTAAGTGTTCTGCAGTGATCAGTAATGCAGCATTTGATAGCCCTTATCTGATTAGTTTGGGCTTGCATAGCAATCACTGTCTAAAGAGATAATCAAACAACTTTCTTATTCTGGCACACAGACTCACCTGGGACAAAGCAAAACATCACCTGATCCACCACACATCCCTCTCCTGTCATGCCTTCATCAAGTATGACTGCACATCATGCCTTACCCCTGGGGTAACTTCTGTGTCCCACTGATGAAGCTGTTGGAGCAATGAAGCTTAAATGAACAGTACATACAATGTTACTCCAGTTCTCATTTGTATGGTTAGGGTGGCATATTGCTGTCTAAATCCCAAAACAGGAGCTTAAATGAAAGCCGGGTGACCAACATTAAGCTTAAGTAAGTGTCATCCTAAAATGACAGGACCAAAAAATCAAATCTAGTAATTACAGAGTGGTTACAAATCTGGTTTCAGAAAACACCAAATAAAAAATACTTGCCATCAGGTATTCAAGTTTCTACAGTTTTCAAGTATTTTGGTGATACCAGAAAGACCAGGAAAAAAAAAAGGGACTTCAAATCTATGACTTCCAGGCAATGTTAAGCCATTCACGTAGTACAATAAAAGAAATTGCTATTAATAAACTTTGTGGATGATACAAAGTCAGAACAGAGTTTAAGAATCAGATGACCTTGAGAGGCAAGGTAACATAAATGGAATTAATTTTAATGGGACACATCATCGCATCATATCTTGCAGAACTAATAAAAATAGAGCCTCATAATTTGGAAATGACAGAGAAGAGAATTATCTGGGAACATTATTTTGCCACTGAACATTGCTGCTCCTGAATATTATGCAGTCCTAAGAAGGGAAACGATGGCATTAGGATGTCTGTTGCTGAGAGGAAGGGAATCACACATTGCACCACTGAGAGAATCTCTGGGCCAGCACACCAGTACCAGACATCCATGCCCAGGAAGGAAACACTGAAACAAAGCAGATGCAGACCAGGGCTATCAGGATGACCTGAAAGCAGAGAAGTTTGGCTCACTGGAGCTTTAAAACAAATGCCAGAAGAGGACTGAGTGGGCTTCCCACAAATATGGCTTATGGATAAGGAAAGTTAACAGTGCAGAAAAAGAACAATTTAAGCTAAATACCACTAGCACAAGAACATCCATGTCTGAAGTGGCTGAAAATACAGGCATCCAGTATTCTGAAGATGCTTCTGATTACTTTGTCAGATAAAAATGCTTAACAGCTTTGTAAATTGAGTAAGAATCATCTTACAAACACTACATCATACCACTGCTAGAAATTCAATTATTTGGGAACTCCTTTCTAGTCCTATTCTCTGTAATTAGGAAAAAAGTGAGATTTTCCAAACAGACTGCCTTACAGACCTCTCTCCTCTCATTGCTTGAGAAACACACTGCAGACTGAGAAACACTTTACTACCCCAGGCTGCAATGAGCATTCACTGGATCAGGGGAGGACAGTATCTTGCAGCAATGAGCAAAGGCTTTTGTTTAAGCAGGGCAGCACCAGACAGACATCTTTCCCAAGGGAGACTTTCCCAAGTCTTTCTCTGTTGAAAACTGCCTTCCAGGAGGCCAGAATTCGAGCATCCAAATAAGCAAACATGAACCAAGTTAATAGATGTCAGTCTTAACTTGTATTTATTCAATCACAATTGACTTCTTTGATGTGAGTCGTTAGCATGTCCTTAATTATAGGGTGATCAGCATTGTCCACACTCAGGTCTCATGCTTTCAGTCAGAACAAAAGCACACACACACACTCATTTGACTGGGTTTATTTTGCCATATGCATTAGGGAAGTTAATTGACTCAAGTGAATCATGTTTAACTCACGTATTTAGTAAGAAGACTTATTTTCACATAATTTTTCTCCTGCTTGCATGTATTCTTGCAGTAGCCTTAATTTCTATACATACAAATTTATCCTCCTTAATTTCGAATGAAAAATCAAAAATTTGGGCTTTAGAAGGAAAGCATTTCAGAACAAGAGAGAAAATCCCATTATTTTTGATGCTTTAAATCCCTGTCATGAACATATTTAACCTGCATTTTCAGCTACTGACAAGAACTGACATGAATTTCTCTCTGAGAAAAATAACTGATGATACAAAAAACTGAGTTTCCAAAGCAAGCAATCTCCAGTACAAATTAGAAGAAAAGTGAATTAGGAAACCAAACAAAAGGTAAATTAAATCCTAAGAAAATCTGCAGTGTTTTTAAATAAAGCCTCTAGTTACCAAGAATTACATTTCATAGAGGTGTAAACACATAAAAAGAAGGAAGTGTGGTGTCTGTAGAACAGCAGAACAAGAAAACCAGGGATAATGGTTTCTAAGGTTTCTATACTTTTCCAGTAACATTTAAATTTGAATTTTGATTTCAGATAACAGGTGTGCTCAGGAGAAACACCTACATATTTCAGATATAATATGCTACAAACTATTAATTTTTAGACTCAAGTCAAGGCATATAACTTCTACTTAATCTTTTTATGCACAGGATATTCTATCTGAATTTCAATAATGGAAGAAAAAACTGACCAAGTACCCGTATTATATCATCAGAGTTAATGGTGAATAACCACGGAACCTCTATCCCTGAGAACACTGTTCAGAACAAAACCATTACTCATTTTTCACTTGCATTCTATGAATTCCCTCTCTCTGCCTGTAATCTTGCAGCATCTCATCACGTGAGGTCTTGAGAGACAAGAACTATGTCCCAGTGCTTATTTTAGCTTCTTAATCCCTATCAGTGACTTTCACAAAATGTTCTTTAGAGAGACAATAAGGTCAGAAACTACAAATCAAACAAATGGCTTTCATGAATTAAAAATAAAGTACTACAGATCAAATATACCTATCAAGTTTCAAGCTGCGATTTTTGTACTGGATGCAGCCTGTAACCCTTCAAGATGATGTTATCCAAACATATAAATATACAAAAATCCCCATTTCTTCTCACTGAAGAATGTAATACACATCACAAAGTGCACGTTCTGTTAAGACAGACATATACCCAAAGCATACAACAATATTACACCACGCTTAAGGACGCTAGTGCCTCTCAATTCACATTTAGCTTGATTGTACTTGCATTTCTCTTTCCTCAAAGCTTTTAGAAAACTAATCCACTGGATGCTGGAACATCGCAACCTGCTCAGACAGCCTGCAAATCATGTGCTCCAGCAGATGAGGATGCAAATGTGCCATTTACTTGTCTAACCTCTCACTGCTCAAACTGAAAGGGTATCCACAAAAAAAAAAAAAAGCATTACTGTCTTCCTGCTATGTAGTCCCAATGGCTCAGTACAACTGCAAAAATTCTGCACAAAGGGGTAAATAAGCTTTTTGTTTTTTCATTATCTGGTGTAAGCAACAGTGTTGTATTCTTAGAACTATTTCTATTGAATAATCCTCCTAGAAAACAGAGGTTTAGCTTACACAGTCCATGGAAATCTTGCATCACCAACAGGCTCTGAATTTACCCTCGTCTATTCATTTTCCAGAAAGAGAACCTGTGGAAGTTATAAAAGGCAGGCTGTGCTTCTCTGGTAGCCCAAGCCATTTTCCGACGTAGTGCTTTGCAAATTATGAAGAGTAGCGGCCAGACACACCATTTCAGGTTGGTACAGGAAAAACAGCTTAAAAGGCACAATCTGACTTCTCACAGCAGTAGTAAAATAAAGACCTGTCATGCAAACAAGTCATGAACATGTCAGGAGAAGAGAAGTATCACAAAATCATATGCATACGCACTACTGATATTTCTGTCAACTTTATCATGAGTATTTCTAGCACCATAGAAAAAAAAAGAAACTTTTTGAGATTTACCAAGGGATGCAATATTACATAAACTATACCAGGTACCAAAATATTATCCCATGACAAACTGATCAAAACTGTAGAGGAATCCCAGAAAAAAAAAAAAAAAAAAGGGCAGCCTATTGCAAGTCAGTTATTTCCTTGAAGCTTTATTCCTTTCTGAATTTCCTTTGCCAACTTTGTTGCCTCAGCTGTCTCAAACTGAAAGACACACAGGATCCATGTGACTCACTGACTTGGATGCAGCATTTATCAGCTTGCAAAACAACAGGCCATACACCTTTCAGGCCATACACATTTCTGATTTACCATGGATCAGAATACTCTGTTTCAACTCATGTAGGCTGACACTTCCTCTTTGCTAAGGAAGACCTACAGCTTTTTAGAAACAACTCTTCTTGAAGGCCATCCAGACTTCTCACAGGATTTCAGACATACAAAATTAAGCACAGTAACAGCATCAGCTCTATCAGACCTATCAAGTGCAGACTGCACCTTCCAGGCTGCCAGCTGGCACAGTGCCAGAGGTCTCTGTGGTTCAGTGCAGGCCATTTGGATCTCCTCTAAAGTCTTGCCTAAAAAGCTGGAAAGCAGAAAGCCAGTGCAAATAAACACTATTTAGCATTTGAGTTTACTGAGCTGTATTGGAAGGCTTAGACAAGAACCTCCTCCGCTATCAATACTGCTAATTCAATGTCTTTGCAACATCTTACACCACAGTAGAGCTAACAGAAAGAACAGGAAGAGCCTTGAGGTCCTGTATAATTAGGGGCTTGTTATTTGAAAATGGTGTAATTTCTACCAGTTCAAATCTTTCTCCAAGTGGAATGGCCATGTAATCCAATTGCAGTGGAAGAAACATCAGCTGAAGGACAGAAATCACTCATGTCCTAGGTCACTGTGAGCATCATTCCTTTCAGCTTTTTTCCAACTGCCAGGGGTGTGACCGAGGAGCTTGTGAGAAAAGCTTCTAGCTTCAGACAGATGCCATGCAAAGGCTTTCCCAGCAGCCTGCCTCTGTGGGACAAAGCTTGCATGGAGGTTTCCACAAGGAAAAACTCAACTCACAGTCTTCCAAATCTAGATGTTGCAGCGTATCAGATCACTCCTTGACCTAGTAAAATAGTGGGCAAGAGAGCAGGTCTCAAAGTTCAACATGGAAGATTTTGATTTATGAACTTTATGCAAGAGGCACATACTGTTGAAGGAGTAGAGCTTCTACTGAGGATCCAGCATCAAATCTAAAGAGCAAGTCTTTCTCTGCTCTTAGTTAAGAAAAAATAGCTGAACAGCAAAGAAAAAATACATCTAAAAGAAGATTCAAAATACTGTTTTAAAATACACTTCATTTTTGCAAATGAGAGTTGGCCATTCATCAAAAAGCCGACGTAATGAGGAATGTGGACAGGAAGGAGGGTTTCAGCTGCCATCTACCTCTCCTGCAAGCAGGGGACAGAGGGACCCCTAGGCTCGCCAGAGCCCACTGCTCACCCCTTAGATGCAGAGAGTTAAGGCAGGGTATGCAGTGTACAGAACCAGTCTTCAGGCAAGCATGCAAGGCAGTGTTTTTTTACAGGGCACACACAGGTTGCTCAAAGAGGAGCTCACTGGTAATTGCTCAAAGGCATGCACTACACAGAGGCAGCCTGTGACTAGAAAGATACGCTAAAAGGAACACTTCATAAAGCGTGTCATTTTGAATATTAAAGTACAAAAAAAGCTTTCACTTTAAAGTGCTAACAAATCACCTCTGCCCAACACTTACTAATTTGTCAACATAACTTCAAGATAAAAATCACAGATTAGGAGAGAGACCAAATACATTGTGCTGTTAAAAACCAAACCAAACCAAAGATTGATGGTGCACAGATTTTTTCCCCTCCACTTTTCTTTATTTCCCTCAAATACACATTGACATTTACTTAAGTTGGCCAGATTCTCCACTAGCAAAAAAAATAATCTTTGTCTCCAGTCTAGTTACCGTTAACACCATGCTGAGTTACACAAAGTAAGGATTAGACTCATCACACCTACTACAAAGCTAAAGCTTTATCTGTGCTTTGATCTTAGCAATTTCACCTCAGTGCTTGCTTAGTCATAGAATTAAAGCCTGCATATACATGTGCATAAAGTGGCTAATGTACTAAGTGAAAAATACACTGCTCTATTAAAACATTACAGCTGTAATTTTGAAGGCTGACATCACACAATGATGAATTCTGGCACTTGCTGTGTCTCAGCTCCATGACCAAGATCCATTCGATTTTCTTACAAAATCAAGACAACAAAACACTATTGAAAAAAGGGGATTGATTCACCCTTTTTGATGGGTTGTCATGTGTGGTTTCTCACACGAAACGTACAAAACAAAATAAACTACAAACAGTTTAATATGGCCAAGCCAGCATCCCTGTAATGCAGCCAAACTGAAATTGCTTCGGGAATCAAGATCAGAGTCAGATTTAACGCAAAATCTTTAATGCACAAGCCTTCATGGTATACAGGAAGCCAGAGTGGGCTTTCCTCATAGGGGCTATGATATGGTTAAGACCTGTAAATTAAGGCATGTCTCTAGTATTTGAACCAGCATTTGATCTGGGCACAAGTCTTGCACAGGACCCTTCCAGTTCCTGCATGTGTTCTGGCACACCACCTCACTTCCTAGCTTCACTCCAGTTCCCATTCCCACACTGCCTTCCTTCTCAAAACACATACACATCATTCAAGTTTAATCAGATAGATTCTCTCCTTCCAACGTAACATCCACAAAATGTAAAATCCAGTATGTCTTCAGGTGAGGAAGAAATTTTAAGTCAGCATATGTATTCTTGAAAAAACTTCCAAGTGATCCTTCCTTCTCTAGTGCAGTTCTGAGCTAGAGGAGTGGAGAAATATGGTAACAAGTTTTGTTCATTTCTTTAGCCACTGTTCCTTTTAAACTATCTCCATGCAGCAAGCTATAAAGCAACCATCCCTTCAGAAAAACAAAACAACAAAAAAACCACAACCAAAAAACAGCTGCACACTTCAAACATTTAATTTCACAGCTTTTTTTCTGTCTTTTATCCTGACACAATCTGCCTACAAAACAGTTTCTTCTCTCCAAGTTACACAGCGTATGGAACAAAGCCAGCCTCACACGTACAATGGGTTTAACACACATACAGATCTGCAGTAGTCAGTGTTTTGAAATGCTCTTTTCAAACCCTTTGGGAAAATAAATTATTTAACAGCCACGTGTCAGAGATATTTGTCTCACATCTGAAGGCTCCTCTTATCCTTCTTCCCCAAGGAATGTAGCAGTACTCCCACGTTTCAACAAACCAGCAGTTCCTGGCTTGGTAACAGGACCAGTCAGTGCAGATAACAATCAACCAGGCATCTCCTCCTGCTGCTCTGTCCACCTGCACAGCCCCCAAAGGTCAGCACAAAGCTCCTTGTTGAAGGCCTAGTGAAGCAGTGAAGGGAACAGCAAGAATCACCTTCCAAATATAATACCAGTAATCAGTAACCCGTGCCCTTCCAGACAGACAAGTTGGTCTCTTGGTTTCTTCTACTAGCATTTATTTTTCCTATCTCAAGGAAAGACATCCTACAGAAGTACCCACCTGCAACAGCACTGCTCATATAGGAAAGCAGAAAACGTTCTTCTTCCTTTTCTTAGTCCTCCTTGCTTAAAAACGCAACAATGATTCCAGGACGTTTTTTACAGCAAGAAATCCAAGACACAAGTTGGAAATAAAGGAGAGACTCCAGCATCCTGATTCTATATGAAGGTCAAAGACAGCATTATCATTCCCACACTATTTAGGGTAAAGTACTCAACATTATTTTCCACTTTCAAATACTGTTCACAGGAACCACCTTTGAAAAACAGTCCTGAAGATTCATATGGCACTCCAATATCGTACGCAACACTGGAGGAACCTAGCATACTACTGCTCTTAAAAGAGGTCCAGTTCCCATCCCCGCCTTTCCAACATAGAAAAAGAACTTTTCAAGGACTTATTTACATGGCATATACACTGAGCAACAGCATTGGACAGCTCTTTCCCAAAAATTTTAAGTCACTAAATCCAGCGGTGTAACCTACACAGCTTAGGCTGCTTCTGGGACATTGCTGTTCTGCTCACCTACACTTGCAAAATTATCTATTTATCAACCATCACTTGATTCCACATAAAGAAATCTATCACATCTCAAAGATTCAGGGATATGCCATTCGAGCTTTTCTAATTCTTACCTGACAACTGCATGTACCAAAAAGAAGCTACAAGCTATCACTGTAGAACCAGAGAAATTTAAATCACCTTTCAAGAAACCCTGAATTTTAGGCAGGAATTAATGAAGAGCCTGTGAAGACATAAGAGAGACAAGCTCCATGGTAAGCTTTAATCCAAGCAGAAATTTTCTGAATTCATCATATTTAAAAAAAATCCCTGAAAATATACTGTACTACACTAAAAGGAAAATGCATTATAGTCTCAATTTTAAACTAGATAAATTAAGTACATAAACAGAAAGAGGTATGTCAGCTACTTTGCCTGTATCTCCCTCTTTTATGAGCACAAAAGGCAATACATGCTTAAATAATAAAGTTTTAATTGATATATTTTGGTGGGTAAAAATATAACCCAATCCATACAATGCAAGCATTTTTCTGAGTACTGCAAGCTTAACATCTCCTTCCCTATCTTTTGTCTTTGTACAAAGAATAGCAAAAGTCTGTCATATAGGCCCTAGAGATAAATGAAATGAGTTTGAAGGAAGTAACAGATTCTTCATAGATTTCTTTCTCTATAGTTAGATTTCTAGTATAGCATCCTCAGCAAACTGCAGAGGATTAGCACATTGCACATCTTTAGAAGAGATACTCTATGAGACCAGGGAAATACCTGGAAAATGTTAAAGAATGGTATGAGATTCCTAGGGGAAAAAAAATCCAGCAGGATAGGAGAGTAGCTCCTTTACAGCAGTGAAGCTGTATCAATTAGAGCCCCTGACAAAAGCCTCCCAGCTGCAGTTTTCCAAAAAACAAGGGTAAGCTACTTTACAAGTACCATCAAGAAATTGAGTTGGTACAATCACTATTTATACTTCCTTACCTAACACAGGCACATTCATTCATCAAAATCTTTCATTAGCAGTACATATTGATCTAGGGATCATTCAAACAGGGTCATACAAGTACAGCATAAGAGCAGTAAAAAATTTATGTACAATGAAAAATCTCTCCTGTATTAGGAAGCCCACTTTGAGAGTTTTTAACTCTCAAAGAAAACCCACACTTGGAGATGCAATATACAGGAGACTGAATCTAGAAACACAGCTAAGTGAACTTAGAACCAGGACAGAAACCAAATGTTAGTTATTGACACTCCAGTGCAATTTGCTGGAGTACAGAAAAAGCACAGAGAAGTAATGTACTAATAAAAATGTGCTAACTGAAGAGCAAAACAGTCTGTACACAAACAATTGCATTGTAATCTCTTTAAGGTTCCTTATTTTGTTTCAAATGTTATTTTGGCAAGAAACAAAGTGGGTCTGGAAAACAGGTAACTGCCTTTCCGAAACCAAGCAGATGAAAAAATTGTTTTACACACATTTTTATTTGGCTCCTTATTTAGTTAGAGGATTCTTCCTTCTGAATAAGGTGTTGGAAGAAACATGTTTAAGCACATATTACTCCAAGATGGATGTAAAGGAAATTCAGCAACAGTCTCAGAAGTCAGAAAACAATACAATCCTTAAGTAAGAAGCCTTAACCTGAAGGTTGCAAGCAAGTCACAGGAAACAACACCTAGCCATAGAAGAGTGCCAAGCATGTGCACTCAGAAGCTCTTTCATCTCAAGTGTCTCACTGAAAAACCTCAAGTATGCTGAAAAGACATACTGGACCCTACTGGCTTGGAAATCCTCCTATGAAAATATTCAGACACCAGATACTTTCACTGGACCAGCTGCTGAAATTCTTGTTACAGGACAAGCCTGAAAACCTACTCCATGAAAACTTGCTGCTATATGAGTGTGATTTTGGATGAGGAAGAATAACTTAAATATACACTTTCAGGGGTGCACATTGTCCAAAAGGGAGCAGGAGGGGGTAGAAGATGTAGCTAATCAACTGCAAATGAGACAAGACAATGCACCTCATTTTGACACTACACCAGCAGATCTCTTCCCTGACCGAACACAGGAGAATTCAGAGTTCCTGCAGTAGTCCTTCCTGTGGAGGTACTGGAGAGGGTTGGATCACTGCTAGTTTGTATTTGCTTGTAACTGGGGATGGATGACTGAGCTACTCTCTCTGCATCTTTGCATGAAGTTTCCACATCAAGGGACTATCCTTCAGTTCCAGTACCACTTCAGCAATAAAATCAGGCCTATAGCTAAAATGGGGCTTCTACAAATATGAAATGATCTTTTGATTGTGGTGTTCACCCTTAATGAATAAACAACTGTAGCACCAGAACGTCTTCAGATTCTGTGCCATGTCATGGATCATTAGATATCATGAGTTATGCTGTGTCAGATAGAAATGCTTTTCTATAAACACTCCAAAATTTACCCCAGTTCAGGAATCTAGGAAGCTTGCTAGCCAGATCTAATGTTTAACAAAAGGTGCTAGAATCTTTGTGATGTGTGATGCTAGACACCAAACAGAACACAGTTCACCTATAGCTTCCTTGCCACTCTGTCCAGTCTGCAAGCTATCAGCATCACACCTCTTCAGATCACAAATCTGACACCAAAAAAAAAGGAAAATGAAAACAAATGACCTCTATAAAGGCCCCACAAATAACAAAATAGCATCAGGGACAGCGAAGATGCTCTTTTCATTAAAGTTCAGATTAAGTGCCTCTCTAGCTCCTCACTAGTCTTCTACAGAAAGCATTAGTATCAAATGTTTTTTTCACATTCGCTCTCACATAAAGCAGTCTGTTTTTCCTGAACTGAGAGCTGAGCATAACAGATCATATTCCTTGTAGGCTGAGCTAGGAACTCGGGTAAAGGTCATGCACAGGTGTCATTCAAACAACAACACACCTTCACCAAGCTCACACAGCATGCCTGCAATCAGCATTGTCTTGTGTGATCCATTCAAGCTCACTGTCAATACCTGAACACCTACAATAACTGAGTAACAACATCTGCAAGTGGCACAAATGAGAAGATTGAAATGTTATTAGTTGATACAGCAAGTTAATGATAGTAGGGAAAATACAGAGGTATATGCTAGGCACTGCAGAGGACTTATTCATAGCAATTAATGCAATTCCACAAACACAATCTGGAAAAAAAGTTCAAGCTGTGATGGATGCAGCGAACGCAAACACACACACTTTATCTTACTCTACCAGTAAAACAATGGAGAATCTGGTGCAGTAATTGCTCCTTCTATCTTTCCAAACTAAAGTAGACAAAGTCAAGGTTTGGTCTCAGTGGAGAATTGTTCAGATAACCAAAAGAACTGTCAGAAGTTGATAACAGGTATAAAAGGGTATTAGAAAATAGGCTGAAGGAAGACATCAATGAATTAGAGTAGATGACACTTTAGGGTAGACGATTTCTATCGAAGTTTATTTTTTCTAGAGCGTATCTACATTAAAATTAACATGGGCATTTTCTTAGTACACTCTATTTCCACAGTTATTGCCACAGCTTGGCTTAAGAGAAAAAGACAAGGCTAAGGTGATGGTCTAGTTTTCTAAAGGTTCAAATCAACATCTTCCCTTTGCAAGACTATGAAATCTGGCCTCCAGTTTTCCCCCAGGAGCTGTTCTAAACTTTCCATAATCTTCACCAGTGGCTTTGTATGGATGTAGTGTGTGGAACTAAGCTAACAACGGCTAATGTAGACAAGTAGCTCTCGAGAAAAATACATTTTGCACAGATTACTCAAAACAACATTTCAGAGAGGCTAAGAAAACAGTCCTAAGTGTCCTATGAAAACTCTTTGCTACATCAACATTGACAAGCATAACTCAGGTTGCTTTGTAAATAAAATACTACACTGTGTTAAGGACACTGTGCCATACTTTGACAACAGCAGACTGCTTCCTCTGCAGCATAAGATGGTGGTAAAGAGAAGTGGAGGAAGAAGAAAGTCCGACCTCTCTGGGTACCTCATGCTTCCCAGCCCTTCCCAACTACTTAACTGTACCAGAGGCGAGACTTCTCCTCCCTGCCTCAGTACCACATTCGTACAAACAAGTGAAATGTCTGAGGGCTCCTCTAAACTCCAAGAAACAAAGGACTGAGGATTAGCAGGGCCCTGATAGTACCACAAAGCCTTATTCAGATATTCAGCCCTGACATTGCAAAACCTACAGTTGTACATGAAAGGAATTAGCTTTACTGTTTTATAACAGCCAGATAAGATGATGAAAATTGAAGTAGTTCTTAATTTCCTCAGGTTTTGTTTCTAGGAAGCTCAGTCGTAATAAGAACCAGTTTCCATCTTTTTTTGCTGCAGTCAATGAACAGGCATCAGGGTGCCTCTTTCTATGCAATCAAGGGCCTTCCCCTCAGCAGGATCTACAAACTGCAGCCTACATAGTGTAACTTTACCCAGGGGTGTAATAACACCCCTTTCCTGGCACGACAATAGGTATTAGTACTACTATAATTTATTTATGAAGGCAGATTAGAAGCTAAGTTGATTGCTTTTAAGGCCCTTGTGCACCTGTCCACACGACCATGTCATTACTGCCAGCTCTTTTGTTTCTGCGACGTTCAGCTGGTGCAGAGTCAGCAGGAGGCCAGTTTGCCACTCACCCTGGGAGCACAAGAGGCTCATTTCCCCCTGGTACAGTGGCAGCAAGAGGACAAGATAACAACGACTGCCCTACTCACAGGCAAATACCCCCTGCTCAGCCATGGATCCTGTATGTGTATGCCCCATTCTCACAGGTCCTGAACACTCCACAGGAGCCCAGAACACTCTGCTTGACCTGGGGTTGCATTTCAACAGCCAAGCAAGCACAAACTGATTTGGGAAGTACAAATCACCTTCCCACTGCCCAGCAAGCTTTGCAGCCATGTGCACATACGGCACGAATCCCAAGACAACCTGTTCTCTCTATGTGTTTGGCCAACTTTACAAGCTACTGCAGAAAAGCTGTGTGTACCCCTTGTGGTGGTTTGCTACCACGTGAGAGTGAGGAGTAATGTGTATTCCCACCTCTCCCAATTCAGGCACAAACAGCATCTATGAGAACTGTGATGTATTCCATACTAAGTGCTTCCTAACTTGGTTCTCTTATCTTTTAGAAAAAGAAATTGAGAACAAAATGTTCCTAAATTATTTAAAAATAAAACTCAAGATGGATTGCTTTGCCAACCTTTGCTCTTACGCCAACTTCCAAGCACACTTACATTTGAAATTTTTATTGTTATCACCCTACAGAGGTTTGCAGTGTTCAATTTTCTTATTAGGGTGCACTCTGTTGATTTCAGTATGAGGGAGTTTATCCAGGTTGTCATTTTACAAAAGGGAGAGTGGATTAACAGGCACTTGAACCAATCCACGAATATGTATTTGAAGCCAGAAAACATTTTCTGCAAGTTAGAAGCCCAAAGATTTTGGTGTCTTGTCTTTATTTTGGGCAGGTTTTTAGGTTCTTGTGTGTGTGTGTGGTTTCTTTTCCTGTTTGTTTGTTTGGGGGCTTTTTTGGTTTGTTTGTTTAAACATTAAAGAGGGTGCAAAACCCTTACTGATCTTTTGGCTCATGTCAAGAACAGCACAGACAAAAGTTGATTCTTTTGAAGCTGGATGTCTGCTCTTTGCAACACTTCAGTAAAGATCAAGACATACAGAGGACATAGGACTAGAACTAACCATTACTCTGTACATATTTGTCAAATGAGATAACAGGATCAAACAGGAAAGTTTATTAATAGTAAAGTATGAGAAGTCTCTTGAAGACATAAAAGCAACCCAAACTGTAATATGGGGAATGGATAACACACCCTTTGGAGAGCATCCCCAATGCTATTACATATTGAAACAGGTCAAAAGAGAAGCTAAGCTCACCATGTTGACTCACAATTGGTTTCAAGAACTGCAATAACTTCTCATCATCAATTACTGAAGGCAACTTGGTACGTGCCATTAAACCTGCTCTGTTTCATAAAAAGCAAGCTATTGCTCTAATTAACCCTTCTGACTGTCAATTCAAACTGGAAACCAGGTTTTTAGTTCTTCTCTAACTTGCATTGATGAAAAGTTTGATGTCTGTGGCTTTAGCCTTCTGAGCTGTCAGTAGTTACGGTGACAAGTTGTAGTGCAGGTGCCAAACTCATGGCAGAGAAGCAGCAGCTCACACAGCTACCAGTGCTCAGCTGCCACACCACAGTTATTCCGTGCAGCCAGTTCATGGCATGAAGCTGCTGAAGGGTCTGGGGCACAAGTTTTATGACAACTGAGGGAGAAAAGGAGGATCAGGGGAGACCTTATCATTCACTACAGGTACCTGAAAGAGGCTGTAGCAAAGTGGGGGTTGGCCTCTTTTCCCAAATAAAAAGTGTCAGGACAAGAGGAAACTGATTCAAACTGCACCCAGAAAGGTTTAGATTGGATATTTGGGAAACTTTCTTCATGGAAAGGGTTGTCAAGCACTGGATCAGGCTCCCAAGATTTGAGTCATCATCCTTGGAAACATTTAAAAGATGTGTAGATGTGGCTCTTAGGGATATGGTTTAGTGGTGGATTTGGCAGTGCTGAGCTGACAGTCAGACTCAATCATAAGGGTCTTTTCCAACATTAATGATTCCATGATTCTGTGAATACTTTAACTTGAGCTAGTCTGGTTTGATCCATGCGAACAGAAAAGCACTCCAACTCAAGCTGTACTACTCAAGTGAGGACAAGTCATTAATCACAATACCACTTCAGCTTCCCACATACACTATGGCAGCAGACAGTGCATGAGGAGAAGTGAGAATATGACATTCTTATATTAGGATGGAGATAGGAAGAAAAAAAGTATAAGAAAATACCACAACTTGAAATACAAAAACCCCCAACTTGCATGAAGAGCACAGCATCAAAGACAAAATAACTCACCAATTTCATGGAGTCATTTATGTCTACCTTTAACATCAAATGGAAAACAATTGAACTTGCAGGATCTAAGGACAACTACTGCTCTCATTTAATTTTTCAATTAAACCATGCTTCCTCTATTTCACTCTTTGCTTGACTTGGTGACTCAGGCTGTATCAGGCTCTCAAGACAACATCATGCCTGTCACCAGTGGAAAAGCACATGCCTCTTTATATTCTTCAATGCTGAACCTCATTGTCTCTAACTGTAGGCTGTTTCCATGACTTTCACCAGACCCATACAGACCTGACTTATTAGTCACCACATCAGTGGCCCCAAAAAACACATCCATTTTGATTAATTGGTCTTTAGTTCTTTGCAATACTTTTTCAAATTAACTATCATTTTCCCCTTTCCAAATATCACTCAGATAAGGGTGACTCATCAAATGCTAGCTTGCTCTGTTGCAAAGCTAAAATAAATGGCTTTAATCTAGACACACTTTGTTCTGAACATGACTGGTCAAAAACCTCACAATACAATCTATTCCAGTGGCATCAACACTGAAGACTAAATCAGCAACCCTGAGTACAAAGCCATCTGCCCCACCAAGGACAACCATGCAGGATTACTCCTTCTTCCATATTGTCCATCTCCTATATCAGACTAGATTGAGCTAAACCGGAGGATTCAGCCTGAAGACTGTAGAGCAGCTGATATCTCTACACTAAGTAGACAAAATCAAGAATGAGCCAGAAGGCATTGAATGAAAAATAATAATATATACCTACATACAGCTGTACAGTATCTTCTACATGCCATGGCTTCAAACATATATTATGCTGCCAGGCAAAAGGTAAAAGCCTGGCCATATTCAATGCCACTGTTTGTACATGAAAATGAATAGTGCTCGCAAACTCACTACTTCAGGGACATATACACAGACAGCAGAAATGAAATTTTTCAGAAGGAACATCCTCTCTCCATTACAGAAACAATAAAACAGCATCCCAAATTTATTTGGGCATATACACTCTGATGCACTTGAAATTTAAGTCAGAAGTATGTTTTAAAAAAATTGCTTTGAACAGTTGCTCATCAGAGTCACTGATGAAAGATAAATAATCCCTACTGGCCCTCAAGTTGAGGCATGTGACAGATATCTACCTCACACAGTTTATTATGAATACTAACAAAGTTTTTCTGTTTCAGGTTCCTGGTAACTGAAAAGGTTACCTGAAAGAAACCATTTTGCTGCATTTCTACCACTCAATTGTTAAATGCTGTATTGGGGGCTGTTTTCCCCAGTATGAAAACATCCCTAAGTCACTTAGCATTGAGAGTGACATCACACTTGAATAATCTTTTGGGAGCAACAAAAAGCATGCATTTTTCAACAGTTTCCTTCTAAGAAAGTACTTTTGAGATTCAGAAAGGCTCAGGGAAATCTCTCTGGAAGGTGGACACATTTAACAGCACACTCCTAAATACTGAATGTGGGTACATTAGCATTTCTGTAACAGCTTCTGTAAAAAATTCTCTCTGCTGTAAGTTAATGCAGTTATGTGGATGTCATAAGCAGCAGTACAATAAAATTGCTGAAACTGCACTTGTAGCTCTTTCAAAGCAAATATATAAGTAAACTGATTATAACAAGAAAACTGCATATGCTCTGATTATTCACTGTTGTCAGGTGAAGATTCCATCAAACTCCTACTAAAAGAGAACAAACAAATGGGTACAGCTCTCACTCATTCCACTGGAATTACCTGTTTTGTCAAGCGCCAGTCACCTGTCACATCTCACAGAAGTTTCAAAGGTCTGGTCTATCTACAACATCCTGAGCTCATGCTCTGAAAATCAGTATCATTGCAATCCCTGCTTCTTTCAACTAGTTGCAGACTACCTGCTATATTCTGAATTATAACTACATGCATATACTAAATACATACAGTTGCAGCTTAACATCTGAAATCCTATTCAAAGAATAAACAGTTTATAACTGGCTTAAGAAAGAAGCATATGAAATTGAAGATTTTTCCTTTTTTTTCCTGTTATTTCCCAGTCCTAAGCAGGATTAGCACATGAAACATTTAAACCAAGACCATAAACAAAATCATGGATGATAAAAAGATTGAAAGCATTATTGGAAGTGACTTGTTAACACTGTAAGCCTTACAGATAATAGCTGAGCTTGCTGAGATGCATTATTTGGTCAATATTTCTCTTCTTGGTTTAATAAAACATGATGAATAGCCAAATGAGAGGCAATCTTTCTTCAACATATGTAGTCAAGCAAGTATCCCACTATAAAAGTGCAAAACATTTCAGCACAAGAAGACATTTCAACAAGGCATACAGCTCTTCATACAAGTGCAGGTGCTGTAGGAAGCAGATATGACCTTTATACAGGCTTTGAGATCCAATCAATTCCCTCAAGACAAAATATGAAATACTTAAAAAAAAAATAAATGAAATCTTACGGCTTGAAATGCAGTAAGCCAGCCTGCAGTTGATCCTCCTGAACAGTTGCTTGTTGATTGGCCAAAGTATAAGTGTAAAGAGTTGAATGAAGTTAATGATCAGTCCTGACACTATAAATATGTAGCAGATCAGAAGGTGGCAAATGAATTGCGACTTCAGAAAGCCAACGATGTCCATGATTTGCTGAGAAAGCAAGAGGGTACCTTCAGACACAAAATTCAGAAGACAACCTGCAAAACCAAATAGTATCAGCAGTTACAGAGTGCATTTATTTCTATAGATAGACTTAAAACAATCTTCATGCTTACACTTAAATTAAAGTTAAATCTATTGTAGGAAAAGGCCTGATGTCAGTATTTGCAAAAGTAACAACGGAAAAAAAAATTGTATTTATGAAACAATTTACATTTGGCTTCAGAAACAAAATTTTAAATTTCAATCTTAACTCTGCAAAATCCATGAGCATATGACTCCATGGACTACAACACTCTTCTGTGAGGTCTTCACTGATGAAATACGAGCAAATATTTTCGTTTGAGCTACATGATAGCTCTGATATGAACTTATTTTTTATTTGAATTATCTGTACTTCATAAGACATATGTCACCTGTGACATATGTCACTGTCACCTCTGTAATCTTCAAGAGCAGCTCCAAAATAAATGCAAGTTTTAGAGCTTGGTTAGGAGATGTGCTTTTCTCTACAAGCTACCAGCCATGGTCCCCAAACAAGAGGTAGCAGCAGTCCCTTAATTCTAGCTTTATTATCTTCTTCCCCTCTCATACTCAAATAACAGTTGATTTTGGCAAGAGAATAAAAGCTTGGCTATGCACAATACACACAATTTGCTCAATTATTCCTTAAAACTGATTCTGTCAGTTATAATCCATAAAGCCAGAAATGAAACATCAATAACAGTACTAACCCGTGACCCAGCAGTGCTAGCAGAAGGAATTCACTCTAAGGTTACTTATGAAATGTTTGCATAATTTTGGAAAGGTCCAGTCCAACCTTAGCAATTGAGCATTCAGAGGAAATGTCCTCTGCAGAGTATTCTGACCTATCAAATATTGTACTGACCTCCCCCTCCCACCACTACCACCACTGCTAGAATGAAGACACATCTCTCAGTAAACACAACCCCCAGTATTCTGAATAAAGTTAAGACAGGAGGTGCTTCTGCCATCCTGTTCCATTCCTCCACTGTTTCCCCCTCTGAGGTGTGGAAGGGTTTTCCCAGGGAGGAAGCCCTGAGACTATTTCTGAACATGCCAGTCACATACAATAACAAAACAGCAGCTGTCAGCAGCCTAGGGAATCAACTGATGAAAAAAAAAAAAAAAATCTTTATGCCTACCCTTTTAGTTTATATGAGACCCCATTAAGTGAGGCATTGAGCCTAGATCAGTATCCTGAAACATTTGTTTCACTGCCCTTTGCTGACTCTGCTTGCCACGGCAAAGAGTGCACACAAGAATTGCTGCAGAGCCTTCAGAAGTTATTTCGCCAGTTTTTCAACCACAAGGAAGATATGAAAAAAATTAAGAAAGAGAATCAGTATTGTTGTATAATTTATATAAAGAGTTTATGGCAGTCCCAAGCCTATTATTAGCAGACAAAATGTGCCCTTTTGTTCCCTTTATCTTGCTGTACTATTCAGTACCACAGCTGACACCAGCTGTAGCGCAGAACAGCAGAACAGGCCTCTATTCATTGTAGCAACCACAGTCATGATACTTGCAAAAAGCTTTTCCAGCTTTAACAAACCTTACTATTAAAAATATGATTCTTAGAGTGGCAGACAATTTACTAGCTTGGGCTTTGACCAAAGGCTTTGTTTTTGAAGGCTAAGCAGAATGAGAAATGTTGTCTAGTAGGAACCACTGCTGTGTTTCTTCTCTATTCCTTCCATTGAACATGCAGAAGACAAAGCCAAACAATTAAAAAGGCAGCAACCTTCTTTAAAACAGAACAGAAGCAACCAGTGACCTGCAAGTGAATGGTTTCAAAGACTCCACAGTGTCCAAAACCCTGATGACTGGGTTTATCTTACTGTCCTTGGCTAAAACTGATCAGATGATTTTTTTGTTTAGCCTGGAGAAAGTCTGCCTGTTTAATTCTATCCCACAAAATCACACTAACCTAATTCCCAGAGATCAGTAAGACACGGGATAAAACATATAAACAGCAGCCACAAATAAACACTGGAGCACTGTTTACTTAGTGAAGAGCTGAAAACTCACTATTTGATATAATCACCATAAATCTACCGTAGTAAGCAGTTGACTGACAGACTTTGTAACAAAAATAATTAGTCTTTTTGTCCATCAATTAACCCAGTTATTTTTTTTGTTACCTTTTTGTTATAACAGATGTCGAACTTTATTAAAATGTTACATTTATGTGAATCATTTACTTCCTGCTGGGTCTTTAAAACAAAACTTAAAATAAACAAGTATGAGATAACCCTGATAAAACATAATTATTGCCTTACAATTTTATTAAGCCACAATGGAATGTCTGAAAGTAATTAATTCCTCATTTTCCTACTTCAGCCATCAAACTGCAATTTGGTAAAGCTTCAGAGAGCTGTTTTAAGGCAAACTAAATCTACTTAAGCAGTGCTATTCAAAGGCATCTAACCTAACTTGCTTGCAAAAGGAACAAGAAATGAGAGGCACTGCTTAAATTCTTCTATTCCGGAAAGTAGGGACTACACAGAGAAATTTTCTCTTTTGACTAAATGCAATCTGTTTTCCCTATAAAATGTGCAATCTCAATATTGTATACGGAATGGTTGCTACGTTTCTGTTTCTCAGACATAAGCTCATCCTTTTAAGAATTTTTTGGACTGTTTTCATTATGCGAACTCCAAGAATGCAATTAATTCTTGTAAAAGTAACAAAAAGAATTCGTTCTGATCTTATGAATGAGGTCTAGAAACATAAGTTTAAGAGTCCACAGGAACACCTTCCTCTCTGTCTTACTAAAAGTCCTCATGGGTAACATCAACATAACAGCAGTTTAAGTGATAAAAGAGTCAGGTCTTTAATTCTTAATCCATGATGCTGGTTTAGTAAATTAGTGATTTCCTTATAGATAATGACTGAAAATTACAGCAATCTTTTAAAACCAAAAGGGCCAATCAATGCATTTTCTCAGAAGCTATTAAGATCAGAATGCTGCCAAGAAGCTCTCTTCTATCAAACACCCCTTAAAATTAATTACGAGAAAATGGCTAGCTAGAGCATCTTAACCAGATAGGGACATTCTTTAACAACAGTTTTCCTTTGGATACCGAACAAAAGACTCAAACCTCAAATGTCTGTTTAGGGACCAAGTCAACAAGCATCTATTCATGTGACTAAGAGGTCACATGTTCAGGTTTAAAAGCAAATTACATGACTATTCATTCTAACTCTTTTCCCTCCAACCTCCAGTCTTCAGCAAGATCCACTGTGTTTTCTACTTCAGCTACTCTCAGCATTTCCATCTGCTCAGACTGACTGACCAGGAGGACACAGAAGTGATACGCCAGGTGAAGAACTCCATGCCAACAGAGGCTGCTGCCAATGAACAGTTCTTTCATACTTCCAAGTCAGTAAGTGTTTTGAGAGTACAACTAGAGATTTCATAAAGAACACAACTGTTTGCACTTTTAGAGAAAGCACACGAATGAAGCAAAGAACTGTCACCCACTGTTTCCAAAGTTCACGTAGTAATACAGAGTTCTTGGAGTGTGGAAAGCAACATGGTACGTGTCTGACAGCATCTAGATTGAGCTGATATCACACACTTAGAAAGAGAGGCAAGTCAGCACTATACCTTTTCCCCAGTACATATTTCAAGCTTACACGAAAGCTTTCACTTAAATCTAGTCTTTGATTCAGTCCTCAAATGCTTTGCTGCAAGTTAAAAACAACTAACCAGATGATGATGGTGCCTATTCTTGCATTTTCTCATCTAAACCAGATTCTTGGACGGATGAGTTACAAAGACTGTTATGAAAATATGCTCAGGTCAGATAAAGCAGTTTCAGTAGTGCCTTTCAAGTCAGTATTAGTTGCCACCAAAACACCTGTATTTGGCACTGGTGAGGCCAAAATTGGGTACTGAATCCACTTCTGAGCCCCTCACTACAAGGACATTGAGGTGCTGGAACACATCCAGAGAAGGGCAACGGAGCTGGTGAAGGGTCTGGAGCCCAAGTCCTGTGAGGAGTGGCTGAGGGAGCTGGAGATGTTTAGCCTGGAGAAAAGGAGCCTCAGGAGTGACCTCATTGCTCTCTACAGCTCCCTGAAAGGAGGGTGTAGCCAGCCTCTTCTTCCAGGTAACCAGAGACAGGACAGGAGGACACAGTCTTAAGCTGTATGAGGGGAGGTTCAGGTTGGACATCAAGAGGAATTTCTTCACAGAAGGGGTGGTTAGACACTAGAATGGGCTGCCCAGAGAGGGGTGGAGTCACTGACTCTGGAGGTGTTTAAAGGAAAGGCTGAACATAGCACTCAGTGCCACAGTCTGGTTGACATGGTGGTGTTCTGTTCACAGGTTAGACTTGATCTCTCAGGTCTTTTCCAACCTCATTGATTCTGTGATTTTGTGAAAAGAGCACAGACAGCAGCACTGCATGTACATCAGAGTCTATTTTAACAGTGCTGCTGTACATGAAATACATATGCAAAGCAAGTCACAGGAAGCCCCTGTGCTCTTCTCTTTCTGTCAGTGAGCATCAAGCTGGCAAAAGTGAGGTTGTGTCCATGCATGTATTCATCTGCAAGGAGACTATACCTGTACACACCACACCAAAAAAAAAAAACCAAATCGGGAGGAAGAATTATCTATTTGCCTCATGCTTAATTAGGGTTTGAATCACTTTCCACCTCCCCCAAAGGCAACTACGAGAGCATTTTTTCACTGCCCTTCTTTGTTATCAGCTGATGATAAGTTACATTAAACTTCTCCAAGTAGAGTCTGTTTTGACCATGATGGTAACTGGTGAATGACCCCCCCCCCGCCTTGTCCTGATCTCAATCCACCAACTTTTTGTCCTATTTTCTTCCCTTGTCCTGCTGAGGAAGGGGAGTGAGGAAAAGAGCTAGATGTAAAGCTGGAAGTCAGTCAAGGTCAATTTCTCCAAAAAGTCCAAAATTGGGGAACAGCTTGAGCATATCTTAAGACCTTTTCCCAAAGTTAAAGGAACATAGGAATGCTTTTAGATTCTCATGAGGAGTCCAGCATTCCCTGAGCTGCACATTGTTACAGTGGAGAGATCAGTCAGTCTGGCTGTTTCAAAAGCTGAAAAATGAATACCATTCTAGCAGCAAGATTTAGAATTTCAAATTTATATACTTGCTATAAAGCTGACTTACTAGTCAGCTTCACTCTCTAGTGAGCAGAGAGATAATTTGCGTAACAGAGTGTAAACTGAAGAAACCAAAGTAATTTGGGAGTTTTCAAATGGTTATTGCAGCATAATGCTTTCCCCTTCTCCCTTTTAAATTTTCTTCCTGCTGTGATCTAATGTAGGGAAAACAGCAACACAAACTCTGCATGCCTGCCAGGACACAAGTCCTCTGTGTGCACATACCTTACTGGCAAAATGCATAGCAGAGCTCCCGTTAGACTCAACGCTTGTCCCAATGTAGCAAAGTGTTTATACAGCAAGGTGAGGAGGATGACAGCAGTTCGAGAGAGGCATGCATAGTCTGGGAAGGAGTGGAAAAGATGGGGAGCAACTGCTCAAGTTCTGGTAAAACAGTTCAGTCTTGCTCCTTTTTCCAGAAGCATGAACTATTCAGGGAGGAGGGAGATGAACTTAAACACATGTCAATACAAAACTCCTTGGCGATGCAACATTTAGAGACTGCAGGGCTTGATGCTGAGAGGAGGTATTTATTTGGAAAGAATAAACCCCTTGAAGTTAAGCACTTCTGTTCCAAGCTTCTACAGAGATCCTCAAAAAATACATCAGGGTGAAGTACATCAGTTATCTCGGGTGCAGAACACGAAGTTCACAAAAATAGCACTGGAAGGCAAGTTGCTTCTTTCCAAAATGCCAAGTGTTGCTGTACAACTGTTTCCCACACAGATTTCTGTACGTTAATACATTAATATATATGCATATAAATATATATAAAGCACAATTATCTGCAATTTGCCTGGGAAAAAATAAAATAAAGAGCTGCATTAAGATACTCAAGATGTAGATGAGTTTATCAGAGTTCAGTCCCAGAGTTCAGGCCTGGGGACCACTGAGTCTTTGTTCCCTTTTTTATACTTTATTACTTTAACTGGGTCCATTAACCTAAAAAGTCACTTGCACTGACAAGAAAGACAGCACCACACACAAGTAAAATTCAGGGACTAAGCAAGACAGCAGGACTAAATAGTAAAAAACTACAAGAAAGTATACTGAGAATCTAAGCAGGATGTGGGCTATGCTGTCACACTAACAAAAGCAACCTGGATAGTTCCTCAAAAATAACTGAGGTGAATAACCACAAAGGGTGTAGGACACGCAACTATATCACATGCTCACAAACAATTTAATTCTTGTTTTCATGGACAACATTAAGTGCTTAATCAAAGGTAACCAGACCCACCCATTACTGTCATCTGGCACTCTATAAAAAACACTCCCCCCCTGAAACATACTTGCACAAAGTCACTTCAGTGATTTATGGCATTCTGCAAAAGTACAGGTGGTTTGTTACATTACGCATTCTGAATGCTTGCAACTCACAAACCCTTAGCAAATATAAACACACCTATGTATATCTGTAAGTAGAGATGCTTTTGTATTTATAATACGTGAAATTTTGAAATTTTGTACAGAACAGTCATTGATCAATTGGGGCAACTGTTCATTCGAAGTACACAGATCAGAGTCAGTCCAGTTAAGGCACTGATCCTCAATGCACAGCCTAAGAAAAATCTCTCAAGGGTGAGATCCACACCATCACTCCTTACACAGGAAATTAACACATTAAAAACTACAGAGGCAGCAGGGGCAGTGCAGTGGGATGTTGCCAACTGCATTGTAATACTTAACCATCATCAAGGGCATACTGATCACCTCCACACTCAGCATTTCAGGAACAGATCCAACACAAGAGTAGCTACTGATTCTTCAGTGGTTATTACAAAAACATTTCTTTTAAAAGAGCGCCAGTAAATGGGGGTATAGAAGAAGGCTGACAAAAGATTATTCAGGAGCTGGTACAAAAACAGGGTTGCTTTTTGAAATTGTTCTGGGAGTCCAAACATTCTCTTGGTAAGAGATAAGCTTTGGAAAGAAAGCCTCTCCTGTGAAGACTCGTAACTTATGCCACTGATTGCCCTCACCTTGTTTTAAGAACTATAAATTACATTCACAGCAACACAAAGGGTCAGCACAAGGTACGGGAACTGCTCATACAGTCTCAACAGACAAAATACTTCCCCCACATCCAAACCACATTTACATGTGAGGCAACAAAGAAACATGGATCACATTTACTTCAAAGCTTCAAATTTTTAATCCTCCTATTCTTACCCACAATGAATTGCAAAGTTAGACTAGGAAAGTATCCCCTCCTACCTCCAGTTCTGCAACAGACACACACCTTTAACACATAAGCAGCTGTATCCAGGCAAAAGAGTTTCATATCCTCTCAGCAGACTTAGTAACATGAGCAAGTCCAGTTCTCCATGCAAGATCAAATCTTTCATGTATATAGGATTAGAAAGCAGTGTGGATTTTGCCAGTTTTTTCCCTGTATTTATCCATCCCCTCTGGATAGGAAAAGCTACAGCTGTTCAGAAGACACTAGTGAAATAAACCCGGCAAGATCCCTGTTGCTGCTCCGCTCTTACCTTGCCTGGTAGAGAGCTTGTGAAAGTTACACAGCAAATCCACAGAACAGCCAACACCAGAACCACAACCTGCTACTTCCCCAGGCTCCAGCTTTCAACACAAAATGGTACTTTTCATACTCCTTTATTTGCCTTCTTGCCCATGCTGGTGTTTTCCTTGCAGCACCTTTTTAAAGGGCACACATAGAGAGCAGAGAGGGAATGGACACATCCCACAAGGACCTTCAGCAGAAGCAGATGATGCAACAGGTATAAATGCTCCTGTAGAACCCAGGATCTATGTGCTGATCTAATGCACTCTGCTTTCCCTTCCTCTCTCCATTCCTCAAGAAATGTAAGTCAAGTATTCAGCAACTTGAATGGTTCTGTACCATAAACTGCAAGCTACAACTTTAGCACCAAGTGGGCAGTATTACGTGCATATGCACACAAATAAACGTCGTTCCTGTTATTACCGAGAAGGAATCAAAGGCATTGATAGATCCTACAAAGACATCAATCTGAAGATGAAAATCATTAGCACTGGGAAAAGAGTAACTTTTTTTCCTTACTCCCATATAAAGACCTCTTTGTATTTTCTGGAACTGTGATTTACATTTTAGTAACTTTGGGCAGTGTCCTTAAGCATTTTCCTAGGAGTCTGATTGCTAACTCGTGTGGGTTTGTTGTTTTGTTTATTTAAAAAAGCCAGAAAGTGCAGCTACAGAGTAACATAGAATTTGTGGCAGCAAGAATCTTAAAAATTGTGAAAAGTGGCAGAGATAGGGCATGAATCACTGAGCTGAGAAATACATCACAGTGACAGCACTGCTGGTTTCAAGTGTGACTTCCACCACTGAGCTATGGGCTGCTAACAAATTTTCTACTGTCCCCATAACCCCAGTATGACAGCTTTTAACGTGGTGCCTCTCTCTGAGCAGCTGTATGGCCCCTGCTGGAGACAACTGTGTTCTCCTACTTGGTGGGTCTGAGCCCTGCTGCCCAGGCTGCCACAGATGCGACAGGCACACGGCACAGACCACATTCTTTGTGCTCTCAAGTCACACGGTATGAGCCAACAGCACTGACCTTCTCCATGAGGGAATCCAAAAGCTTCCAGTACAAATCACAAGACATTGTTAACTGTGTTGGAAACAAAAAAGTGCCATTCACCTGATTACAGCTCCAAGTGAGCTAGTGCTAGGTTTTTGTATCTTCTGTGACAGGAGACAGTCTCCTTCAGCTAAGCCATTTGCATATTTTTAATTAATATGAAGCAACATTAGTATGCTCTTTGAATACTAAAGAAACATTAAACAGAAAAAGATTCCCAAGGCCTTTTTTTAACATCTAAGTATTGATTAATTTGTCTGTATTCTATCATATGACACTGAAGAGTATGAAGTAGCTCAACGAGTAGCTCTCTCCTTTATGAAAATTCACATCCCAAAACTGGAAATGACAATGCAAACAAGAGATGCAGCCACACCAAGACAGACACACACAGGATATTAATACTTATTCATTAAATATTGTTTAATGGTTCTTTCTGTAGAAAACAGTTTAACTGAAGAATGAAGCTTCCAGATTTATTATTCAAAGAAAACCAACTCCTGCCCAAAAGAGCTAACACCCAATACTTAAAATAAAAAATTTATAGCTGAGATGTGGATGGCATGGTTCCAAAAAATGTGATGCCAGCTACAGTGAAAGGCTCAGAGGCACCCACACAGGAAACAACTAGACATCCAGATGCCAGGTAAAAACCCAAATAAACATGGTGACAGCTTTACCTACATATCAGCAGTACCATTCTACATCAGTCTTCACTCACCTCTGCCTCATGATGAGAGTGTTCAAAACTATTTTGCCACAACATGAACTGAGAATACTTTCAGCCTCCTCATTCTTCCTGACCATCAGTCCCCTAACAGCCTGATTTAATTTAAGAACTACAGAAAATAAAAAGCCTTTAACACAGGCACTAGATTTATCAAGTCCAGTAATAAAAGGAGCTTTCATTTTGGACCCGATTCAAACCCTGTTGAAGCCAAAAGAAATCTCTCAACAAGTTTCAATTGGCCTTGATGTTTATCAAACATTATGATTCCAAAACAGCCAAATGTGATGTAACTAATCAATGAGCTTGTATTCTCAGCACCTAAAGTCAGAGCTAGTCAAAACCACCTTAAACATCGAGCAAGATCATTCAGAGACAGTGTTTGATCTGACTGCATTTACTTTACTGGATGGCAAGCGTGCAGATGTTAACAGTTCCTAAACATGCAGCTAAGAATTCAGGAACAGTTTTATAAATTTTGCATTCAACTAAGCATTAGATACATTAACACCTACGTGGATTTTCTACAGCCTCACTGAACAACGGCACGTGCCCAGGTCCTTTAAAAAGTCTGGCTTTGAACATTTCTCTTGTTTACTTTAAATATTTTTGAGATACTTTTACAAGGCTTAAATTCAAAACGAAGCTTTTCTCTGCCTCCTTCTTGAGTGAAATGCAGTATTTATGCACACACTCAGAGGCACAGGCACATAAAAAACATACAGTGAGACAGAATCACAGAATTAACCCCTGACCAACTACCTGTGACTTGAAGGGAGGAATCCCATAAATGATTTAAGTGCAACTTTAGTCTGCTTGCAGGCAGAATACTTCCAGACCTTCCAGAAGTGCAAAGCAGTATCTGTAGTAAGAGCATTTTCCAAAATGCTCAAAACTATGGTAAGAAGAGGCAAACTACGATGTGTGAAGACACAGATAACGTGGAGACAGTGAAAGAAGCAGGACACAGTTTAACTTTCACAAAGTAGCTGTCACTTGAAATCATGTGCCATTTCCACATATTGACTCCCCCCAAATACGTTTCTTTCTCTGTCTTTAACAGCAGGTGTTGAGTCTTATCCTTTTTCTGATAAATGAAAAGATCTGCATTATCTGCCAACTGAACCAGCATGGACAAACCCTTATATCCACCTGGATCCTGCTGGAAAAATGTTATTGAAATTCAACTTTGTTAGCCCAATTAAAAGGAAAACTAGTGCCCATCAGAGGTTTGTAAGATGTTAATAAACATTACCATATGCAACTGAAATCAGTGTGCTTGTCTTTGCCTGCAATTCCTTACTAGCCTTCTGGCAAGTACACTCTCAGTGACCTCTATCTCTGACTCCTTTCCAGCCTAGAACTGGTTAATTGCCTTTCCCTTTTCCTGTTATTTATGCTACAGTAGAAACCTCAAGCCAGGTCAGCCCTTTTGCAAGAAGCAGAAAATTATCTCAGTATGTAAAGCTCTTTGTGGCAGCACATAACACGACAGACAGAAGGGCAGGTCAGAGCAGTGGCATGAGAAGTAAAAAGGCTTTAAGTTCAAGCTGAAGAACAGACCACTAGAAGGACCCTAACACAGATCCTTCTAGTCTCCTAGTGGACTGTGGTCCTGGTGGGTTCACTACAGTTATTACAATGCTCTGCTTGTCCCTAACACATAGCTTACGTGCCTCTTCAGCAAATCCATTACAGCTGTCATATTTTTCTCATATTATCACAGAGGGGTCTTTGCAGCACTTTCATCCTTGCCACAACACACAGTTACTCTCATTCATTTCCATTTCTTCCTTCTCTGACCCTACCTTGGACCCTGTCTTCTCTCTAGTTCGAGGCACTGGAGGAAGACAGGGGAAAAGCATGAAAACGAAGTGAGTCAGCAGTTTCTGAGCAGCACACAAGCATTAATCAGAGGTGATCAGGGTACTCACCACAGTCAGATGTGAATGAACCCAAGACCACCCAACAACAGACTGGTTAGCAAACTTTCCAAAACACCTGAAAATGAATCACTGGGCAAGGCCACCCGCAGATAAAGCACTTCAGGGAAAAAACACATTCTCAGCTGCCACGTACCAGTGCTGAAAGGCAACAAAGCACACAGGGTACTGTTCTGTCACATTTCTAGTTCCCTCACAAAATGCCCACTGCACTCAGTACAGCTGAATCAAACACACCTGATGAGACAGTTACCTTGACTGGTATAATGTTTTCCCTAACAAGTGAGGCCCACAGCTGCAAAAGCTTTTCCTGAGTAAAGTACATGCACAGTGCCCCACTATGCACTGTTGCCCTCCTGCTCATCTGCTCCCTTATCAGGACACACTGACAGTAGCAGTAGTGATGCCATTAGTTAGGGAAGTGGCATTCAACATCAAGCAGTGGAAATCTGAATTCTTAAAATTTAAGACCAAATTACTAGTACAAGTTCTAAGGGCCACAAGTGCTCATTTGCAACACAAGAATAGTACCTTGCTCAGCACAGCTGTGACAGTGTCCTCCTGCAAAATGATTTGAAGGGATATTGTTCCCAGTCTTCACCTTTCAGCAAAAAAAATCAAAGGTACACAACAGAAAAAACAATCCATCCCTTTCAGCAGGGCAGAGTACAGCTATAGGATTCTCATCCATCATCTGTAAGAGAGCCCTTCCCCTACAAAACTCTTCTCTGTTATGGTACAGTAAGTCCATTAAACTGTGAGTGATGTACAACCATCACTCCAGGAGAGCACACCTCACTCGAGAGAGATGAACACTGCATTTGGGCTGGACAGAGCAAGACTTAGTGTACAAACCACCTCCCTACCAAAATGACACCTACTGAGTTTCACGAAACACAGTTAATTACTGCACTCTGAGCACAGCATTCTCTGTTCTGTGACTCTGAGCAAGTGCTAACCTCTCTGTACCATTTCTCCACTCCTAAAATACTTTACTTCTACCTTGTTGTGAGGCACTTACTAAAATCTGTTCAAGTGCTTGCCAACAACACAACTAAACTTTACTTAAGAGCAGCCTTTATCCATAAGCAGCTTGCAATATGTTCTCTCTTCTCTGCAGGCTTCCCAATATATTCTTCCACATGAAACCATAAGACAGGGTTAAAGTTTCATTTTTGGATACAGCTTATTCAGGCATTGTTAATGCAAAACATTAACAGGGAAGAACAAAGCTACACATAATATTTGCACTATAAAAGTGAATAAATATGTTTTAATCCAAAGTATTTGGAAAACCACAGCATTGTATCAGATACAAGCAGCTAAAGAAGGAAAATGACAGCAAACATTTAGAGCACATCAACTCTTCTACTAATCCATGCAGTCAGTCTTTACACAGAAGTAGTCCTGCCATATATAAACAGACCTCTGTACATCTGCACCAATCTTATCCTTCACATGAACAGTCAGAGACAAAAAGGCTACAAATTTCCGCTTAAATTGCTTCACAACAGTTTCTCTACTCCACCAGTTTTTAATTCTTTTGCTACTCACTCTAGTGTGAAGTCATTATCAGTACAAGCTGAGGCTACAATCGCCTGGTACAACTTCCTGGGCCGGAGGCATCACTGTTTTTAAATAAATGCTTGGGGTTTTTTTGTTTGAGTTTCTGGCTTCCTTCTACCTTGTAAAGCATTTTCAGTTTTCATGTAGCAGCAAGATTTCTCTCTCCCACACAAGCACCTGCATAAGTACATCATTCTTAGATATCTGCATAGGGACTTAAAACATGACTTTTAGAAATGCGTAACAAAATAGAAGTCTTGGGGTGACATTGTTGAAACAGACACTTTCGTGAGTTGTCTTTTCAGCCATTCGAGTGAACGCTCACTTGTTGAAATAAATGCTAAAAAGCATTACTTGTTATTTAAATAATGTTCACCACATGGTGACACACCTTAACTCAGTTCGCGGCCGTTATTTAATTCGGCTTAAATATCTTTATGAACAGACGCCGACAGGTGAAGGGCAGCGCTCCTACAACACGGCAGCACATCGCCAGGGAGGCAGAGCCCCTCTCCCCGCCTCAGCTCACGGACTTCCAGGTACGGCGGACGGAGCAGCCGCCACGGCCGAGCCCGCCCGCTCGGGACCCCGCCGGGGCACGCCGCGCCCGCTCGGGGGGGAGCGGCGCCTCCGGGGAGGCGGCAGAGAGCGAGCGGGCGATGGCACCCGCCCGTTCCCGGGGCAACCGCACCGCCCGCCCCATCCCCGGCCACCGCCAGCCGCGCCCCGCGGCCAGCACCGAAGGGAAAGTGGAAGGGGCGGCACGCCCGCCCGGCGCCGCTGAGGGGGGCTCGGCGGGGCTGGGCCGCCGTAGCTCCGCCGTTTCCACGGAAACCCCGGCGCGGGCAGCGCTCGCCACACAAAGGGGGCCCGCCGGCGGCAGGAAAATTCTCGGCGGCCGCGGGAGAAACGGCGCGGGTCCGGGGGGCGGGAGAGACCCGCCCCGGCGACGAATAAATGAGGGAACTTGTACTCGCAGCCCACCGCCCGCCTCTCCCGCACGCCCCGCCGGCGGCTGCCGGTCCCTCGCCCCGCCGCCACAGCGCGCCGGGGGGCGGCAGCGCCGGGGAGGGGCAGGCTCGGGGCTCCTTTTTCCGCCCGGGGCAGCACGCCGGGTGGAGGAGGGAGGGCGGCCCCGCACTTGCGGAGGGCGCCAGGGGGAGAGCACGTACCTGGCGCCGGCGGGCCTGGGCACGCGTGCCGCGCTGGGGCGCCGGGAGCAGGCGGCCGCCGAGCCGCACCGGCTGCCACTACTTTGCACGCGGCGGGAGCGGGAGGGCGGCTCGGGCGGGGCCGCCAGGCTCCACCCGCCGGGCGGCTCCACTCCGGGAACAGGGCCCCCCTCGCCTTCCCTTCCCGCCGTCATCATGTCACTTCCTCCGGGGGCGGTGGGAAGGCGCGACCCCTCCCCGCACCGGCCTCGCCCGCCCTTCGGGGCACCTCCGGAGCGGAGAAGGAGAGCTTTCGGTGAAGGAGAGCTTTCGGTGCCGCGCCGCGGCTGAGGAAGGGCCGCGGGCTCCGAGGAGGGAGGGGGAGCCGGGGAGCGGCGGCCCGGGGAAGGGGCGCGGCGTAGCGGCTGTCCCCTCAGCATCGCCGGCGCTGATCGGAGCTGACTGCTCGTCGTCCCTTACCGGGGCAAACGCGGGGTGGAGGGGAAGAGGGGCTGGCGCGGGGTGATGCGCACCTGTGACTATCTGACCCTTCAAGTAGAAACCGAACAACAAAAAGGAGCTCCACGGCCTGAATGCCGTGGAAAAAGATAAATGCCGTGGCAGCCATCCAAGCACCGAGTACTCTGACACACAATATTCACTGTGTGTGACAACACAAACATTTGCTGCCAGGCTCTGATTGTGGGGTGAAAGGCAGCTTCCATGAATAGAGAACAGCAGAAATTGAGTCTATTATAAACAGCCAAAGCATTGGAAGGTGATGGTGACTGGGATGACACATCACTGGGACAGCGCTGTCAGCTGCTGGGTGTCTGGTTATAGCAGGGCTGAAGGGCTCCCGAGGCTGGGGGCTGGCAGGTGATGAGCTGGATAGAGCAAAGCCCTGTTACAGTCCTGCTCCATACCAGCCACATAGAATCCCTGTTTACCTTCAGTGTAAGATAAACACAAGTTAAAACACTTGTCATGGTTTGACTCCAGTCGGCAACTACTGGCTAGGCATTAGTCAGTGCCTGCCGAGCACTTGTACTGTGCATCACTTGTTTTTCTGGGGTTTTATCCCTCCCTCTCCATGACATTTATTACTGTTACTATTATCATTAGTACTATTGCTGTTAGGGAGCAGCAATAGCAAGGCTGCTGCTCAAGGGAGGAGAAGCCTGGAGCTTCAGGTAGCCACACCACACCACAGGCAGTGCACTCACTGGCCAGAGCACTTTCCCACAAAACCTGAACTGGGCAGTGACAGCACCGTGCAGCTCCACTGACAGTCCTAGACGAGATGAGCAATGAAACAGGTCTAAAGATTGTGCAAAGGGCAGCAGAAGGTAAGGCCACAGCTGGGACCAGAGCTACAATAGGGTTGAGAAACAAGACAGGACACCAGACCAAACCAAACATGCATGTATCTACTAGAAAGCTCTGACAGGGACTAAAGGCCCAGACCTGTGTCCCAGGTGAGGCTGGTCAGGGCTATCAAGATGTAACTGTGCCATCCATCAGTGCCCTGACAGGTTTCTGCTGAAGGGGTGTGTTGAGTGTACTGTTAAGAAGGTCGAGATTTAGTCACCTTCTTGCCATCTGGTCATGAAGGAATTGAATCTACTTCACTGGTCAGTGGTCTAGCTGCTGAACTGCTACGTGGTGAGAGATTGGTAAACAGAATTTCTCCAGCCATATTTTAAAAGTCTGACCCTGTGGCTGCATTTTGAAAAAGGGCTAATTCCAGGCAGAGGGGAAAAAACTTAAAATCCCTGAAAGAGACACTTAATTATGGAGAGTGGCTGGGTTTGTAGCACAGCCATGTCCAAAGCATCCCGGACCACCTACTTGAAGCAGCTTTGTGTACTACGTGTACAGATTCTTGGGGTATTATTCCAAGGTATCTTACTCAGCATCTATGTGTTATCCTGAGAGCCAAGGGTCCAGAAGTCAGGCAGTCTGATGCTGAGTGTGGTAGTTTTCTCAACATGTTTTACCTAGTTTTCCTTGAAACCAAACTCTCTGCAGCTCGTTAGTTGTATGTTCTGATTTTCTGTGAAGCCATAATAAAAATCTGTCTTCTTGCTTTCATTAATGTTAAGCTGCAGCTGAATGTAATAGGCTTTATGGATGCTTTACACCTGAGAAAACTTTCCACTGGAGAGGCAAATTCTAGTTTTGATACAGTACATCTATTTCTCAAAAGACTAATCAGGAATATAGGAACAATAAATCCCTCTTATTTAAGTTGAGGATTCAAAGGTAAGTCTTAAGAAGCTGTTAGATACCATGGTAATGACTGAGACTGAAAAGCACATAGAAAAAATACTTCTGTGTTAAGAGTAGGTCTTGTGATGTCCTCACTGAGTATTTTCTAGGTGGTGGAACAAGGAGGATAAAAAGGAATCAGATTCTCTTTCTGTAAGCTCTGCCCTCCAGAGCACTGAATGGAGTATGTCTCAATTTTGGCATTCTGTGTACTGAGTGCTTGGTTTGCACCCTCAGTTTTTTTCTTGTTGCTGGTGGGTGTGCAAATACTTTATTTGCATTGGGCAAGATTCAAGAGTTGAGTCAGGAACTTACACCAGGCAATGATGCCTCCCAGCTGTCTATCACTGTGTGAAATGGGTGATTTTCAATGAGTTTCCCTGTAAGAAATAAACATAACAAAAACATGATAACAACAACAATAACAAACCAAAACCACAAAAACAAACCCCAAACCACTGTTCCCCCTTTAGTCCCACTGGGCAGGGTGTGCACTCCAGTTGGTGGGGAACCCAGGTATCATGACTGAAGCAAAATCAGCTGCTTGCTGGTTCTCACAGCTGGACCCCAACCCTGCTCCCTGCTCACCACCTGCACTTTTAAATGACTTGTGAATTCGACTTCAGAAATTTTATTGCAGGCAAAAGCTTGTCTGTCCTGCAAAGTTCTGCAGTGCTACTTATGCCAGCCTAGAGAAAAGAGGCAGCACCCCTGCTGTTGATGCTGCCAAACTGATAGGGTGGATACTAACATAGGAATATACTGGGATGCACTGCCACGAGCAGCTGGACTCAAGAGGTCCAGTTTGCTGTTGCTGCATGTCTTATGGTTAGAATCTCCAATATCTAATAAGGTGTGGGTTATAAAAGGCTCATTTCCTTCATTTAAAACCATTCATAATGTACTTCTGTGTAGACTGAGTGTAATAAAGGCTGAACTGCAGTCTGTCCCTCCATGCCAGCAATAACAGGAAGTCTTTCCTGTACTTGGCTTATCCGTCTTTATGAAAACTGTGGGAAAGTAATTGTGTCTAAAATCTGTGCTGCTTTTTGGGGATTGATTAAAATCAGCTAACAAGGTCAGGCAGGAATTATAGTAAGGATTGATGTGTGTAGTATGACTGAACCATCCTTTCCCACTAGGAGACCACATGAAAATATCTATGCAAAGGTTAATATAGGCTGACAGTTAATTTAAGTATGGAAACCAAAAATGAAAGGTATTGATGCAATACATTGTTGTAATGATAGAAGTTGTAATGTGGATGCAGGTGTACCAGCTTAAATAGGCCTGTGGGGGAATGGTGGTGAAGATCACACTCATTCAGTGTGTAACTGATTTTTCTGGGCAAATCTTTCTAGTGTGGACTAACCACAACTGTGACACCTGCCGTCTTCTCTTCTGCCTCACTGGATCCACTGTTTTCACATAGAAATTCCCACTTCCCTTCAAAGAAGCCACATGTACTCACAAATGGAAACATCCTGTTAAACTAAACCCTGGGGCCACAGTTAATTTTAGAATATACTCATTCTTTAGTTGAATAGACATTAGCAAAAGAGCTGTGTGAGACGAGTTAGAGGAATTTAAGCTCCAGACTGTCCAATTTGACCCTTTACAAAGTCTAGTCCATACAGAAAGAATACTGAGATGCCAAAACCCATTTCTTTGAACATATTTATTCTTTCAGCGTGCTTTATTTTCTGCAACAAGTCTACAATTACTAATCAGTTATGTAAATTCTTTACAATTTTTAAAGAATACAATTCCTTTAGTAAATACCAAGGATCCTACCAATACAAAATGTTTTCCAAATTCCTCTTTTCAGAATTACACCAAATATTTTCAGATGTGCTGACATCCACAAAATAAATACTCCTTACACATGTGTAAATATTATTTCTGTAGCTGTTTCAAGTATTCAACTTGAGCCTACCTATGAGAAGGAGAGGATCCTTTGTTTCTCTTTACACATGTATCTACTACAAATGCCACAGATTTTTTTTTCTTGTTTTCTTAAAGCTTGATTAAAGTGAAGACTTCTGCATGGACCACTTTGGGCTGAAACTTTGTGACTCAGGTGACTGGCTTTAGATATGCCTACATGTACAGGTGACAGAGCAGATATTCTACACACACACCCAGACATGCATCCAAACACATTCACACACATGCAAACACCTACCTCATGACAGAAGGAAATCTTGCAGCTCTGATTAAGCATTGTTCAGAGTGTGACAAAATGGTGATGGCTTCAATGGCACCTTGGAAATGCAGAGATGCAACAACATCTGTTACTGGTATGGTCATGGGTGTACGTGGGTGGAATTCCTCTAAGATCTTAGAGGAAAGATCTTTTTGGAGCTGCAAAGGTAAGGGTCGTTTAGAGGGTACTCAGGAAACTGCAGAAAAGCTCTGCAGGATAAGGAACCGCAGAAGGAAAGTCTTGCTTTGAACATTTGGAATCTGGAGTAGCACAGACCCTGTAAAAAGAAATGCTGTTTATGCATAAGTGTTTGCATCAAGGAAGCACGGCACATTGGCTGCTCTCCAGGTCTTCAAGGGCAAAACCTATTTTGCATATGTAGCTACAGAGACATTTGCAGTCAGAAACAAATGACACAATTACTCTTGTTGCTTGTATATGTACATTTCTTCACCTAGAAGAGGAAATAACTACTTCAGTATGATGAGAACAAGGCTGCTTTATGCCACAGTAGTGTGTAGGGATGAGCTATGTGAGCCTGCCACTTTACATAAAATGGCAATCCCTGCAATAAGTGGGGTCTTCTTGATACAGCTTGTAATTAATTCTGTAGCAGTGTCCTCACCCTGGGAATGGCTGCATCCTCCCCCCACCCATAAGAGACAGCAGCTTTCAGCCACATGTAGAGCATTCATCTTCATTCTGCCAGGTAGCAACTCTAGTTCCATTGTCAAATTTACATGGAAGTTAGTGTTTGATTATCTGCTCAATCACAAAGAATTGGAAAGGCCATTTAAAAAAAAACACGCTTTTAAAAAGAGCCAGGAAAAATACTCATCCTTATACATAGCTCACTGAAGAACATACTAGCTGCTGCAGGTCCTCTCACCAAACCCACACCATGCTATCCATACTGGAAACACAAGACAGGACTCAGCTCTTGTCTTACCAGCTGTAGCTGTCTCCACCCCGTGTTCTCCTACATGCTACTTTTGTAAAGACAGCTTTATCTGATGGGATAATGGGAGCTATTTCCCAAGAAGGGTCTACTTCCCATGAAAATTATGGGATAGACCATGGTTTGAGTGCTAGGAAACAATCACTAAGCAAAAGTCTTTGTATAGGGTCTTCATATGGATAGTAGATAATATTTTTTTCAATTTTGGTGTAGTCTTATGTATTTGAAGAACAGATCTGGGTCAATTTTTTATCTGTTTACTTTAGTAGAGCCCACTAATGATTCATAAAGGTCCTATACTTTAGAGACATTGTGTGAAGTATGGCTATTGGTCACTCAAGGGTTACATTTACTAGTACACCCTATAGACTAATCCTCTGTGTCAGCAAATTTGACTCCTCAAAAATTCAGGTAACTGACATTCTGTACTGTTGCTTTCTTTCTCATAATGAGCCACTGGTTGATGAAATAGATTTTTAAATAAAAAGGCATTAGCTAAAAGCTAATTGGGTAAAATCTGGATACTTACAGTTTTTGTAAATGACTGTTATACACATTAAGGAATGAAAAAATTCGAAACATCATTTTTGGTACTAAATTGCAGAAAGAGATTGTGTGATACTTGATAACAGCAAATACAAACAGCATTAGCAGCTCAGGACTTAGAGAAAAGGAGTAAAAGAGCCAGGTAAGATCTTGTACTGGTTTTGCCTTGGGCTGTCAAATATTTGTGATGTGACTGAAAAAATACAGTGCACTACAGACTGCTTTATCCCACTAAATGGAGAAAATCTGTGTTCTGTGGAAAGAGTACAGGCCACTGTATTTCCTCTAATTTCTTCCTGTTGACCTTCCTTTCCCACCAAAGTGATGGTTTAGGGAACCTACATGTTTCCAGTGTCCCAAGAGGTCTTAGCTCTTCATTTTCTATAATTTGGTCTGATCTTGCTCCCAGTGGCATTTCCTTGATTTCAGTAGATGCAGATACAGCTTCAGAACTGGCTATTGAATAAGGATACCATATTAAGAAAATTACTAACTTCCACAGAAAAGGAAAATAGTTCCTGAATCTAAAACACTTAAGTGAATATAGAAACCTTAGGACTGAAGTGTTTTTACATAAAATAGTTGAAAATCCCTGGCTTCTACTAATCATTTACCTGTGAATACTAGCCATAGTGTTTTACACATGTTTGGTTCCAGTTCTGTATCATGTTGTGCAGCCTGTTCATGGGGCAAAAATTTAAAAGGATTTGCCAGGGATCTAAGAAAGGCACGTAATCCAGGGATACATTTTCATAGAAGCAAACTAGATAATATTGCCAGACCACTTCAGAGGTTCTCTATAACCATTACCAGACACAAAAGATCAGGCCATTTCTGTAGGAGCTTGCTTTTGCCTGCAGCTGCTCCCATGTGATATCTGTGTTCTTGTCCACCTCAGTCCCAAGTGTGGCTTCCAGCACAAATCACAGCAGCCCCCAGCAGTGTTTCAGTGTAAGGGCCCTGGTTCTCCGTGTACACACTAGGAATCAGCCCTTCCATCATTTTGGTTTGAGTTGGAAGGGACCTTGAAGATCATTTAGTTCCAACCCCCTGCCATGAGCAGGTACACCTTCCACTAGATAGGGTTGCTCAAAGCCCTGTCCAGTCTGGCCTTGAACCTCCAGGGATGGGGCATCCACAGATTCTCTGGGCAACCTGTGCCAGTGCCTCATCACCCTCTGAGTAAAGAACTTCTTTCCTGATATCTAATCTAAATCTCCTCTCTTTCAGTGTAAGGCCATTCCCTCTTGTTTTATCACTACATGCCTTGTAAATAGTCCTGCCCCAGTGTTTTGTATGCCCCTTTCAGGTACTGAAAGATCACAATGAGGTCTCTCTGGAGCCTTCTCTTTTTCAGGCTGAATAATTGCAACTTTCTTGACCTGACTTCATAGGAGAGGTGCTGCAGCCCCCTGATCATTTTCTTGGCCCTCCTCTGGACTGGTTTCAGCAAGTTCACATCATTCCTATGCTGGGGGTTCCAGAGCTGGATGCTGCACTCCCTGTGGGGTCTCATGAGAGTGGAGTAGAGGAGGAGAATCACTTCCTTTGACCTGCTGGCCACGCTGCTTTGGATGCAGCCCAGAGTCCTTCTTTGCTTCATGGCACAATCCTCCCCATGGTATCTTTTACTCTTCTGTTCTTTAATTCTGTGAAATGCAAGCTGAGGCTAGGGGATAGCCAGGGTTATGAATGACAACAGGGCATGGAGGTAGTCAGCAGTCTGAATCCAGTAAAAGATGGTGGCAGTCAGAGTCTGTTTATTCAGACAACTCCTTTGTAGTCAGTGTGAAACTGCATTGTGAATTTGAAATTGCAATCCATTTCCTTTGGAAAAAAACCCCTCTGCAATAGATAGTAGACAGCAAGCTCTTACAAACCGTTCTGGCTGTTCTGAAACCAGTCCTCAGGTTCCTTGAGCATCACATTGCTTGAAACTGTTGGGTCCCTTGACACCAATTTAATACATTCATCAAACCCGAGGCAAAGGCCTTGCTCCAAATACCTCTCCTACAGGAAACTGTGCTAAGTGACCTTATGGCTAAATGCCCAAATGGCTCAGCCAGAAATTGGGCAGTACTCCCACTGGGCCCTGGAGGGGTGAACCTCCATGAGACGGCCACCTAAACCTGGTACTAAGATACTAAGGTGGTACCTTAGAACAGTCACTGAGTGTGGCCTTATCAGAGGGCTGCCTGCTTCACAAATCCCTCATGAAAAACTGTTGGATACAGTACATGGAATGGACTGCCTTCTGAGAAATTTTAACTTTAGCTCAACATCAGAATTGCTTAACTAGGCATGTTTTTATATTAGATGGTACATTGAGATTTTACAGAAAATACAGTAGGAAATGCAGAAGTACCAAAGCTGGGTGCAGTACATGTCAGATCATTTATGTCTGATGTATTAAAAACTCATGGGGACAAAGGACCTGGGTTGCTGTTAGGAGGCACCTCTTGCTCTATGGAGAGTCCTCAGTGTCATCCTACTGTCATTTGTCACAGGAGCTCAGGTGCCCCAACCTCAAGTCATCAATATTAGCAAAAAAAAGCTTGTTGTGCACACCCTGGTGAGCCCATGTCCTCATCAGCTCCTGAGCTCAGTCCCAGCTGTTTGATGCAGGTTTAGCACAACCATTCTCAGAGTGATTTACCACTATTTAATTTGCATGCTCACTTCCATGCTAGCAGTATGTTATTAATCTTACAAACCACGCTGATTTATATTTTTTCCCAACATGAATAACACAGCTAATACCATTTCCTACTCACCAACTGCCAGATGACTAAGAATCACTGGTCCAGGAAACTGAGCTCTGGGATCTGTCAGTCAGTCACCTGGCAATTCAACCATAAAACAGTCTACATAAGCACTCTGTATCTACTGCTTTTTACAACTTTTTTGAATCACAGGTGCCTCAAGTATTAACAATAAAAATGACAAAGACCTGCTGCCTTCTAGACTTGGTATCCATAATGGTAGCATGAATCAGAATTGGCTACACTAACTGCAGTAAATCGACAGCACTGAGCAATCCCATTTCATTAATAAGAGCATTTCATCACCAGCTGCTCCTTGGAGACAAATGGCTGCATCTGACTTCCTAAACATTGCTTTCTCTTGCCACCCCCAAGGGCTAGTAGCATTTGAGACATCACTGACCTCATAGTCTGAGATTTTGTACACTTCTGTTCTGATGTCTGATTTTCCTGTCCTTTTTCTTCAAGGGGAATCACAAATAATGAAACGAAATGAAACGAAATGAAACGAAATGAAACAAAATAAAATAAAATAAAATATAAAATAAAATAAAACAAAACAGTGGGTTTTCCAATGCAGATAGAATGCCAAAACGCATGCTGAAAAATCTCCACCTCACACTAGCACTTTTCCAAGACCTACATCAGGCAGTGTGATATCATCCTGACAACTGTTTTAAAAGACTGGTGCCAGAGGGACAACTTACTACTTGTCAGGTATGAAATGCTTTTTCCTCTCTCATTTCAAATATCTTATTTAGGTAAAGAATTTAACCCTGAAACTAAATCCCATGCACTGGCACTGGTCAAATGATTGCAATCCTAAATGGGCCTTCCCTCCTGCATTGATTAGTGCCTCAGGGTCTTTCCCCAAATCCACCTGAAATGATTAAAGCTTCTACAAAGGCAAAGGGCTTTGCCAGTCCTCAGTTTAGTGCAGTGTAAGGATCTTACAGTTGGTGTTACATTCACTTACTGAGACAAGTGCACTTTCAAACGGGAATTTCCTGCATGTGCAGGAGTCTCCATCATGTGATAAAATGAGTGATGTTTGCATAACCTCATGGTGAAGACTTCTTGGAGTACTAGGCTTCATCCAACAGCTAAAAGAGATTCCTGGACTCCTGTGGTGAATCCCTGTGTATCACGGATGAAGGGGTCCAGCTGCTTTCATAATATTTTTTGGATTTTGCCACTGAGTTTCAGCTCTTCTGTAAATGCAACAGGACCTTGTGGAATATGATGTGTCTTTGAGAGTAACTTGCCCTCTGACTGTGTCTGTTACTACAACAGAGCTCACAGAAGTGAGGTGGGAGGAAGGACATACCAGCCACCTGGCTCATGACACCTTAAGGGTGTGAACAGTCTTTTCCTAAACAGTGAACAACATGAAGCACAACAAGGCTTTGTAAGAACTGCTAAAATATTGCTAATAATACTCCGTGGTGAAATGGAGGCAACAAGTGACAGGTCTCAGCAGCAGCAGTTGTTTAATTCTGTGGTTGAGCTACTTTATTCTAAATATCTTTGGGAACCTAAAAGCTGTTTCTGAATCAGGAAATGGAGGCAAACAAATAGACAAGATACATCTTCCCACAAGAAAGTAGTTCTTGAAAGCCTTGGCCCAATCTTTTTACTTAAAAGCAATTCAAGTTTGTTTCACTTTAGTTTCCTGTATCGTAAAATTGTGCCTAGAAGCTGGTTATTAAGAGTACATCTTTGGAAGCAGAATCATCAGTACTTTAAAGTACTTTCATGTAACTTAAAGAAAATTATTTTACATTGGATGCAAATGGAAGCCAGCAGAGTAATGGCAGAGGGAATGGGTTACCAGACAGCAAATGCTCAGGAGGAAAAACACAGTAAGGTAAAACTTTCCTGAATTCAGATATCAGCCCTGATGATTACCTTGCACAACTGTATGTGGCACTCAAGCTGATAAAAATAGAGTTATTAAGAAGATCCCTAAGTGTTTGTGGAACAGCTGATTGCATCATCTTAATTAGACAAGAGCAGAATTCCTTAATGTTGTGTTCTTCTCGCTACCTGGGTGACTGCAAATTACTTTGGGGAAGGTTATGGCTGCTCTCTTTGGGGTTATTTGGGGCAGGTGGGAATGGGATGGACCTGCAGCTCTGGAGAGAGGAAGCTATGGACTGGCCTGGCATGTATTTAGTCAATGTGGAATGTAGGAGCTTTGCCCTCTGATGGCTAAATATTTATCAGGCTGTGAACTATAAATAGGTATAGCTGTTTAATTTATGTCAGCCTGGTGTAACACCATGAGTTTCTGTGACACTAGGTACTGGCTTACACTAGAGGAGACTGTAGTCCTTGATCTGTGCTTTGCCAACACAGCTGAGGGGCTTTTGAGCAGACAGACTCTGGGAAATTCCACAGGGGCACTTCTAGATGTTATTGGTCTCCTGTGTGTCTTTCCTACCCTCTTGGGTTATTGATCCTGTGGAACACAAAGGAGCAACATGCAAGTGTGTCTTGACTCTGCTAAGGCACAGGCCAAATTTTCAAGAAAATCACCCTCGAAGGTGAAGTGCTTGATGCTCACCATTCATTGGAAAAAGGCAAGTAACAGAAGAAGGGCAGGGCACTCAGGCACAGAAGCATCTTCAGCCATTTCAGCAAAATTCTTCAGAGGACATTTGCCAAGGTCCTTGCTGACACTGGATCTATGCAGAGAGGTTTAGAAGGTACAGTGACTGACTTCTCACAGTTAGCTCTCCTTGGGAGACGGGAGAAGGCACAGAGGTGCAACAGATATTGAAATGATTCTGAGTAGTGAAATGTGGCTACAGCACGAGATTTCAAGCTCTATAGAACTAATAAGTGTCTTAATACAGTGTTTCAGTTTTGATTTATATGTGTGCTACACACACACAAAAACAGCTAAATGGATACTGCAAAGTCAGCTGCTCAAAGATGGAAATGCCAGAATTAAAGTGACCTTTGCAAATTTACTGCCTCCTCTGTGGGTTTTCATATGTTACGTAGGCTTCAGTTCACATGACTGCTCAGTCCTTTTTCCACAGACTGTCACATATTTAGAACAAAGACCAAGGAAGCCTTATTTAATGAGGAGTAGTTTAAAACTGTTTTATCATCCCTGTTGAATGTTTGTGGCAGCAACATTAGCTAATATTTATGGTGTGCTGTTTAAACCCTCATGGGAATTTTTAATGTTACCATCATAGTGTTCAAGTCTATTTTCATAAATTGTCTGTGAATTGAAACCAGGGGCATGAGTCTGATCCTGCCATTGTTACCCCAAGTGGTGAGTAACTTTCTTCATGATTACTGGTGCTGCTCTTCAGAAAATGGAAAGAGAACTGAGGTCTGATTTACAGCTGGTGTTTTGTGCTGCTTCTAAATTCCCTCCCCAGCACCAAAAGGGTATGTGGGAATGTGACAGGAATGTCATCATCTGGGATGAGTTAGGTTCTCACCAAAGATATTGAATGAACTTAAAGTCAAGTGCAAAGAGGAGGAATCAGCATTGTCAATGAGTCATTAAGTCCAGATATTGTTCTGCAAGTGCAGTTTTTCCTTTTTTACTGTGTTCAGTCACATAAATCCTCATGTGCAGTTCCTTTTAGTTGTAATGCTCGGCCCTCCTGGCTGGTAGAGGCTGAAGTCAGGCAGAGGCAGCCTGAACAGCAGCAGAGGAAAGAAATGATAAAATTGTTTTATCATTCTGCTTAACAGCTTCCTCTGTACTGTAACACTGGCAATTTGATAACCCAGCCATTTGTGTGTACAGGGTCAAAACATTGTCCCTTAGCTATAATAGCTACCAGCATAATTAATGAAAATTACAGTGTTGGGATCTAAGAGATTGTAATGGTAAAAGGAAAAAGCATGCCTAATACTTTCCTTTATAGCAAAGCTCTTCCTAATGTGTATAATCCTAGACAATTTTCAGCTTCCAAACTGAAATACTGAAATTTCCTGCCGCTGCTCACTCTTTAGGCAATTCTTGGTGAAACGGAAAGATGCTTGCTTTTTTTATTTAAGGTGATAAGAAGCTAAAACTGAAGCAAAAGTATCTCCTGGGGTTGGTTTGCTTGCCCTTTTTTTTTTTTTGTGTGTGTGTGCGTGTGTGTTTTGTTTTGTTTTTTGCTATTAAATGAGAAATGTTGAATAATATTTGGAGCAACTGTTGATCCCCAGCAATTTACTAAAGAAGAAGCTATTTTGTCACAGAATAATTCTGCCAGAGGTTTCTGCAAGAACACAGTAATGCATTTTGCTCAGGGCCAGGCAAGTCATCAGAGGTGGGTAGAATGTATATTCCAGTATTGTTAATTTTCTGTGTTGGTTGATGTGTCTGTAACAACATTAATTGTTGATGCAAAGACATCAACATTTTTGATTCAAAGAACGAAACCTGACTAAGTGTTGCTCCTGTATTTGTGGTAGTTCAGCAGGTTTTTGGTACCACCACTTAGGAAGTTTGCAATTCAAGATTTGCAATGTCTGTAACTAGTAACAAAGGGAAAAGGTTTTCATAAAAAGCTTATTTTTTCCTTTCTCACTAAAGTAGGATGTGATCAAACTGCACAGGATCTATAGCTACATAAGAATATTTTAATATTATTATATTTGCTCTCAGAGTATGGAAGTTTAGTCTCCAGAAACAGTAAACCCTATTTTGGAGAAATGGTTTCTGACAAGCCATTGCTGTCTGCAGAGCAGTGGCTTTATGTGCACTGAAGCCACTAACCTGTTGGTACTGCCATTTGTTGAAATGTTCTATGTGCTTTTGAATCATTTCCTGACCAGAGATGTGGTTTTGTTTTCTTCCTGGAAAAAAAATCTTCTGTAAAAGAGCTTTGGAGGTTTTTTAAAATTCCTTTCTACATAAAGAAATGAGAACTTTATCCATGCTATAGAGTAGTGTATATTCCAAGAAACATATAGAAGGGATAAAATCATACCTGCTACACCTCCTTAATATTCTCCTCAATGTCTATAGAATGCAATTTATTTTGGCTCTATTCAGTGGCATAGGACAGAATTCTGGGGAAAATGCTAAGAAGTGCATAAATGACAGAAAAGGTAAAATATTATTTTAACTTAAGATTTCTTAGGTACGGCAATAAAGACTGGCAAAAGTTCTTTCAAAATGTTTCTCATTTAATTTTTTTTTAAAGTTAGTATCTAGCAATATAGTTTATATTCTGCCAATCAGCATACTACAATGATTTCAATAAAAATGAAGCAAAACACACTTTTAAAAATCCCCTATGAGATGTTAAACTAAATAGATAATACAAGGATGTGATTATGTGGCAGTATTTCAAACACTAGCACTTACTGATAAAAAGCCATTATAATCCCCTCTGGAAACTCTTCCTATTCCCTCCTTGCTGATAAATGGGCCCAGCCTGGAATCTGGCAGACTGAAGAACAAGATCACTGAAAGCCACCTTTATGTCTTTCCTGCTCTCATCTTTCCCCTGAGTGTTACATTCTTTGAAGCTGCATGGAGTGATAAAGTTGGTTCTATAATCCCTGTTTCACTGGGCTACTGGCACTACAGAGAAGAGTTTGACTGTAGTCAGCTGTGACTCAGATGTCCTCCCTGGTGAGCTGGGAGGTGCACTGACTTTGCCCTGATGATCTTTAAATAGTAGCCCAAAGCAGGCAGGCTGCTGCTGGTGTCATCCCACCAACTCGAGATATTTAATGGAGACACCAGAGTTAGGGAGTGTGGTTGCTCCAAACTTCAGCTGTAGTCAAGAGAGAGGCAGGCAGAGACTTGGTGAAAATGAATCAGATAATTTATATAATTTCCATCAGTGATGTGTTGTAATTAATGCCAACCTTATTCTCTCCATGAGTCAGTTGAAACATCACCCAATAATACCACAGGAAAGGCCCAGTTTTTGGGTTGAATTCAACAAACTTCTTCATGCTTCTTATACAGCCCCAAAAGAGGGGGTGGAGTGGGTGTGTCTTAATCCATTTACCAGAACCATGTATCCAAATCTGTGCAACAATTTTCCCCTTACGTTAAATGGGGAACTTCTGATCTCAGTTTGAAGCAGAAATTAGGACTGGACTGTGAATGCTTAATGCTTTGTATAGCCATCATTTAAAGATAACATGAGGCTGTTTAGCCTCTCAGCTTCATCTCTCTGATTCTATGCCACACTCCCCAGCAGCTTGGTGAGAATTTCATGTAGCTATCTGGGGTTTGGCCTACCTTCCTTGCTGTCTCCATCTGTCTGTCTGTACAGCTGTCTGTCAGTCCTCCCACAGAGGCTTTTCAAAGTTAGGCAATTTTTGCTAAGTAATCTATAAAAGTAGCCTGCAGTAAAGTAAAGAAAACCTGTTAATGCTCACACTGAGAAAAAAGCCCTTACTCCTTAGTTCAAGCCATGTTTGGCTCAGAGCATTAGGGACCCAAGGCAGGAGGATGTGTGGTGCCATGACCACAGCTGTAGCAGCATCCTGCACTGGCTGGTGTAAAGCAAGCTCCTTGCACTGGGTCTGGCTGGTACAGGCCTGCTTCTCCTCCTAGAAGCTGGTATGGTGCTGGGTTTTGGGTTTGTGACTAAAACAGTGCTGATAACACTGCAAGTGTTTTATCTGATGCTGAACAGTGCTGGCACAGCATCGAGGCTTTCTGTTTTTCCCACACAGGTACCTCATTGACTAGGTTGGGGCTGAGCAAGAGTCTGGGAGGAGACACAGCTGGGGCAGCTGAGCTGAATTGACCAAGGCAATATTCCAAACCATATAACATCATGCCCATCAATAAAACCTGTGAGGCTGTCTTTCTAAAATAGCCATTGCCCAGAGACTGCTTGGGCATCCATCTGCTTGTGGGACATGGTGAGTGATTGCTTTTGTATCGCTATTATTATATTTTTCATACCTTTAGTTATTAAACTGTCTTTATCTTGACCCATGAGGTTTTCTTCTTGCTTTTGCCCTGCCTACTGTCTCCCCCATCCTGCTGGATGTGGGAGTGAGTGACGATTTGAGTGGGTACTTAGTTGCTGGACAGTGTCAAGCCAGTACATTAATCTATATCTCCATGAGTTCTACCAATAGCAGCAGAGATGAACCTTCAGGACAAAAAATTGAAATGTGCTTGGCAAACAACTGTATAACTTGCCACACTGGAGGTATTCAAGCCCAGACACATTGAACATAGCAGATTTACAGTAAAGTAAAAGTTTAGTAAAGTAGTAAAATAATGCTCGTGTAGCATATGAAAAAAACATTTAGAATATAAACACGCATTGGGTGATTAAGCAAGGATGTTTCTGTACTTGCTTACTTGCCTTATCCTGAGATGCACAGCAGCAGCCATCTAGAACTGTATAAATGCAGAAACTGAGAAAAAGAAAGCCATGAAGGAAGTGTAGATGCCTCATAAACCAGAAGCACATCACTTGGAAGCAAGGTGAAGAAGGTTTTGGGTGAGGTTGACTATCGTAGGATGATTATGAATTGCCAGCATGATGGCTCAGTGAATAACATGTTATGATCTGGCATGTGTCAGGAGTGGTTCCACTAGAGACACGGAGGCATGAATGCCACAGAAGGTGGTGGTGCAACCACACCTGCATCTTATGCCAAAGCCCATCACTCATACTTGATTCTAGGATGTTTACAAAAATGTTTATTCAAACTTTTAAGCTTGGCCTATTCAGTCTAATAAAATGAGTGAGGTGGAAATATGATTGCTGTCTACCCCACCCATTCAGGGAACGAAGGGAATAGGAAACATTAATAGGAAAATGAAAACATTAAACGTACCAATGATATTGATATAATGATACACAATTGTAAGGTTTGTAAGGTCAATACCTTGGCATGAAAAGCTTGCTCATCACTAGCAGCTGGATCATGTTGCAAGAATTGCTTTGCCATGAAAGCAAATGGGACTTAAAAACTGCTTGCCATGGCATTCTGTAAATTCATGGAAAGACTTACATAACAAGGTGCCTGTGATAGTAGGTGGACACAACAAACCAATAAGACCTTTATACTCCTGAGATCTGAAGAGGTTGAAAGGGAAAGAAATTAGGGGATGTTAAGTATCAGGAAAACCTCCTGGTATGGAGATCTCTCTAGTAATGGCATTGACTAACAAAGGAAGCTGCTGGATCTGAGACAACAACTGCATGAATAGGAGATGTTTCTGGATCTCTCTCTCTTCTATCAAGCAATTAAATAATTCATTGAATAGTTCTCAAAGATGGAATTTCATTTGGGAGTATGCGAACACAATACTTTAGGAAAATATATGGAGGGACCTCATAACATCATCTTATCTGTCAAGGCTTAACTGCTCGTAAAAAAACTTCTCTCTTCCATAATGAGTGAAGGCAGTAAAAAACATTATTTCTTTGGGCCAAGCAGTGCTACATAATAATAAGTATTCATCATTTATCTGTGATTTGCTAAAGTTGTTCTAAGGCCTTTTACAATCCAATACAAATGTCTAAATAAACACAACTAGCAAAAGAATCTGACATTTATACTGTTTGCTGGAAACATAACAGGAAAGCGACACTGGGTGCAGTCATTACAAAGGGCTCTGGATCATGGACTTCTTTGTTATTTGAAGAAGCAAATGTATTGATTTAAAGTTTCTCAGGGCCACATTTTTCCATCCTGCACAGCATTCAGGATCAGAGAAAAAGTTTCAACTGTTTCATGTATGTGCACTACCTTTGCTTAGACACTCAAAGTAGGTATTTTTTTAAAAGTACACGTGATTGTGACCTTTGACTACCTGGCCTTTTTTGGGATCCCAAGCAGGAGCTGAGCTTGATATTCCAAGTATCAAGCATGACAACAATCTGTGCCCCAGGTCACCTACATGATGACACAGTTGATGTGTAAGCAGTTGGACTGCCCCAGCCATCACTCATCCCAGAGGTCTTTTGGAAGGAGTCCTTCCTAAGGAGGGAAGGGGCTTATGAGTTTTATAGACTGGCAAAAGCCTTAAAAAAATACAGCAATATAATGGCACAAGCCAATATGTACATTTGCTGATCTACAGCTAATTTTCTATAATGTACTTGTGTACCAATCCTAGTGTCAGGTAGGTCTGTGGCACAGCTGCACTGGAACAGCTAGAAAAGTAGGCTTTCTGTTGTGTAGACTTCACTTTTTATTTTTATTTGTTTGGTTCTTCCTCAGAGCTCACCAAATAAAGTGGACTAAAAATGAAATGCCACTGATCATTTTTAATTTGTGCACAGTAAATGTCACTGAGAAGAGATCACTACTTCAGGAGAAGATACTCTACCATGCAGGAGCTTATTGCTAGCACTGGTTTGAAACCCATGTTTGCTTTCTTTAAAATCCAGCAGAGTGAGGCAATAGAAATAGCCTTTATCATTTCACTTTTGAAATAAAGTTTCAACTGAGTGATTGCCACTCAGTTAATTAGCGCCTTAATATTTGCTAAGCAAAGCCTGAATAATATTTTGGTAAAATGTTAAATTCAGTTACATTGCCACTTAAACTTAGAAGCTTGACTCAAACTGATTGCAGCTTCATTAAGTGACTGAGTTTAATGTAAATATCACAGTCATTCTGGCCTTTGAGAAGCAGATTAAAAAAAAAAAAAAGCAAACCTGGCATTTGTTGTTTCACCGAGTACTTGAAAAATGTCAGTGTAGCTTAGTAAGGCAGTTGTTTTTTTTTCTGATTTTTAACTCCATCAGCTGTGGAACACACGGGCTTCAGCTTTTCGTTAAAAAGATTCAAACCCTTTGACCATATTGTGATCTCTTTGCTTTGGAAAAGCACAGTGCAGAGCTTTCCAGGTTTAGCTTCCAGGCATAAACTCAGTTGGCTGGACCTCTTCAGGAGCATTTAGCATCCATTCCAAGAAAAACATTATATTGGCCCCAACAGAAGAGTCTGAATACTATTTCATTGTATTGACTGCTCCTTCCCATCTTAGCATTATCTTTTGAGCATTACTTAAGGCCATCATTCAACCAGCTTTTGGCCTGGTAACCAGCAGCTGAAGTTGGCAGGCTGTCAGGATTACTGTTTATGAGGCAGACAGTACAATCATGTACCAAGTAAGAATGTGTGTACAGTGTATTGCTTCAGATGTACTTAACTAAAGGTTTTTGAAACCACTGTGACATCACTACTTGATGGATTTTAGTTTGGACCAAAATGAGGTGGAGAGAATATGAGGTGGGCCTGAATATGTCTTTTAGATTAAATATTTAACTAACAAACAGACAAAATGAAACTGGGACATCAAGTTCTCCCAGAGATCTCCTATGCACTGCTAAAATGCCAAAGTAAGTAGTGTTTTCAAAGCCTAAATTAGTCTTCCCCAGTGAAGCCAGCAGTAAAATTCCCAGTGGTTGCAAAGGATGTCAGGTTAGATCATTGTTCTTTAGGCCACTGAAAATCCTGTCTTTTAAAAAATCATTTCTTTGTGTCTCTAATATCACACTGGTGTTCTCTGGACCTTAAACTTCAAGCTTGCTTCCTACACCCCTAAGCCTGTGTCATCACCATCCCAGCACACAGGTGGCCTCCACTTTGGTGCAGCCAGATTTTCCCAATTGTGAGGAAAGGCCTGATGTGCATTTGAGCTGTTGTTTTACCTCCATGTAGTCTGACTGTACTCTCTGGACTGAATCCCCTGACAGATAATGGCACTTCCCTGCCTACATGGATTATGTGAATTCCTCAAGCTTTCTAGGGATAAAAGCCAGAAAGTAATGTAACAGGTGATGTCTTGATGCATATTTTATCTACTGGCATAGAACCATTACTCCATTATTCAGAAAAATGGAGATAGAGACAAGAAAAACAAATTAAAAGCGAAGAAAAAAGCACTATTAATAATAATGAAGAAAAATGAAATGGCATATGGCCTGATTTCTAAAAAAAGATATTCCTATAGATACACAAAGCATTACATTAAATATGATTCTCCATATTAAATGATCTTCTCTCAACTTGCCTACCTTTTTGCTTCCTTAAAGCCACTGACATTTTTTCTGGCAGCACATACTTACCCAGAATGTGTGTCTTGGTTTGGAAAGACAGGTATCTACCAGGGAAAGCTGGTTTCCCTTGGAATGGAGAATGTAAACCCCTCACCCCCTCCAAATTATAATTTTGCAACTAAGGGCTTTCAGGCAAAGATTTGGGAATAGGAATAATAGTTCTTTACTAGGAATATTAACAATACAAATGTAGTAGAAAAAACAAACCAAAACAAACAAGCAAACAAACAAACAGCAATCCTAGAAAACCCTGACAGAGTCAGAGCTACAACGTGACACCCTGTTGGTCAGGGTGTTGGAAGCAGTCCAAAAGTAAATCCTCCTGGAGTGGCAGATGTGGTTCTGTTGGAGCAGAGATGATCCTGTAGAAAAGGGTCCAGTGATGGTGAGAAGGGTCCAGTCTTCCTCTGGGAATCCAGTGGAGCCAGATACTTCGTGTTCCTGCATCTCAGTTTTTATTTAGGTAGAGAATGGTTGGCTCCCCCCCACTGGGTGGAGCATCTCACAATGGAATATGTCATGCCCTTAGTGAGCCTTAATGGCCCATCAGCAGAAAATATCCCCCTGGAGGGAGGACAGGTGGTGAAAGAGATAAGAAACAATGCCCCACTTGGTTTTAACAACTGGCCCATTATCAAAAGGCACCCGCCCCGCTCCCCCCAGAGTTACAAGAGATAAAGAAAAAACATCTCCCCAACTGCTTTTAACAGATGAAATAGAATACACATTTTTGGTTCCATAACCCAAGACAATATGAGAGCACATGCTCCAGTAGTTCCTGGACAACCAAGCAAACTTCTAGAGCATTAAACTGTCTGAAGGTGAGACACACAGAGCTGGAAATCAGTAGGTGACGCACAAGGGCAAACACATAACACATACACAAACATAATAGGAACCAGACAAACACATTTGAAAAAAAGAGAGAGGTGCTTTTCTAAATTTGCTCATTAGAGATAGAAATATTTCTTTAAAACCTGTAAATAAATTAGATAAAATGTAAACTGGTATATTTTTCACTCCTTGTCAAGTCACTGTTAATGCTGTGCTGTCAGATACATCTGGTGAAGCTATTGAAGGACCACCAGGAACCACTGGGCATGGTGTTTCCTTCTCCTGAAAACTTTCATCCAGTCTTGTCTTCTTCAGGCTCTTCTGTTGCTTAAGGAGGAACTGAAGAAAGAATGACAATTTTGCAGCCTGGAAACAAAACCTAGCTGTTAAGAGCTACTGCAGCTCTCAATCTCTGTGTAGGGTTTCTATCAGCCATCACCATAGGTCCTGTTTTCAGCTGGGATAATGGGTACAGTGCTTGTGTTTGGATTTAGCATGAGAATAATGTTGACAACACACTGATGTTTCAGTTGTTGCTAAATATGCTTCAGTCAAGGACTTTTCAGTTTCCCATGCTCTGCCAGTGAGGAGGTGCACAAGAAGCTGGGAGGGAGCATGGCCAGGACAGCTGACCTGGAGTGGCCAAAGGGATATCCCACACCACAGAAGGACATGCTCAGTATATAAACTAGGGGAGTCAGCTGAGATGGGCTGATCACTACTCAGGCCAGGGCTGGGCATCAGTTGGTGGGTAGTGACCAATTATATTGTGCAGCACTCGTTCCTTTTGGGTTTTATTCCTTTTCCTCTTTTGGTTATCTCCATTTTCCTTACTATGATTCCACAATGATGATGATGATGATAAAGATGATTACGATATTTTACTTTATTTCAATTAATAAACTGTTCTTATATCAACCTACAGGTTTTACCTTTTCCAGGCCAGCAGAATCTCTTGGAATCTGGCCTCTCACCTCCAAGTCCCTCACGTTTCCCTCCACAAATACCAATTTCACTCCTGCTTATGTGATCTGCAACATCTGCAGGCAAAACCTACCACACCGGTTTGCAATAGAGATGGTACCTTATTCATATGCAAATAGCATTTTGAACTGCTTGCTGTTCTTTCAGAGCTTGACTATTATTTCCCATCAGCAGAATAATGTTTCTTCTGGAGTGCCATTTACTGACCTTTTTCTTTAAAGTGTACCCTTTAAAATGAAATAATTTGGCTTCTGTTTTGTGACGAGATAAGATAGACATATAAATGATATTTTAGTCATTCACAGCTCCTGAAGTGTTATTTACTTTAAACTTTGAGAAATGCTTTTTCCTGAGGAACCCAAATTGTTATTTATTTTCTTCTTAATATACTTGGTATTTGGATTTCATTTCCAGCTAGAATTAAATATTAGAGATTTTCATTGTAGTTATAGAGCTGAATTATTATAATGATAATTATTATTGAATATTTAAACATACATCCTGTACTTAATCCATTTAACATGCACTAAAGGATCCCAGATTGCAGTACCAAGAACAAGTCTGTAATTGTTTTAATCCAAAAGATGAAGAAGGTTCAAGGTAAAGAGAATTCAATTAACCAAGTCAAAACTTGCTATGAAAAGGTACAGACTTCTTTTTTTACTTTATAGCTCCACAATAAATCATCTTCTTAGAACGTACAGTTAAATGTCATTGTTTCCAGAGTGCATTGCTAGGAGAGAACATAAACCCACAAGCTCTTGAAAACTTTTTAATCTGCTTAAGCTTTCAGGTTTGTTACCTTCTTCCATGCTTGAGTCCTGTTTCTCTTCACTAAGCTTCCATGGCTGCCACTTCCAGAGATGTGCATGCCAACCCTGAGGAAGTGTTTGCCAAGGCTGGCTTCATGAATGCCAGCAAGCAATGCCAGTAGTCAAAGTTTTTAAAAAAGGAAGATTCCCCTCCTCATGCAGCAACCAAGCCAATAGTGTGCAGGAGCACACAGAACAGGTCCTGTGCATCCTGTCAGGAGCTGTGCCTGGTCTCTGGCAGGGATACTGCCATCACACCTCCAGCCATGAGCAATTGTATGAAAAACTCAGCAGGTTCCACCATGCACAGGCACAACAAGTTTCAGAAGCTACTGAACCAACCAGAGAGCTAAAGTTGAGTGAGGTGAATTTCACTGTGATATTTCAGAGCTGAAATAAGAGGAGCAGTCTGAATAAACACTAAAAACTTGGATTGTTCTGTTCTCAAGCTTGGATTGTCTGTTCTGCTGCTCCAAATTACAAAACAAATTGGATTTTTTCAAGACATGTTAGATATTTTTTAATGGCATTTTCCATGAAAAAAAAAAAAAGTTACCAGTGTAGGATATTTTAGGTTCAACTCACACACTTCTATAGGAATTCCAGCATTCTTACAGTGTCAGCAGAGCATTAATCCTGCATTTTCATGCCTTTTATGTGGAAACAATGAGAATCTTAAAGAGAAATCAGATTAACAGCCTGTACCATCTCAAAGTTTGTGCATGTATGCATGAACACTTACGGTATTAACACAGAGAAGATCAGGACATGTTCTCTTAAATTCCTCAGAATACACATTTGTTTTTGGCAGAGTGCAAAATCTGGACTGTGTAACACAACCTTGAGTCAATGCTGGAACTCCTTTCTTTATTCTCCTTTCCTGCCCTTGCTTACATCTCAGACAAATGCTCGTAATCCTGTTCTCTTGACAAGTTCTTCCAAGAAAAAGGTGTTTCTATTCTAGCCTTATGACTCATGCCTGGCATGCCCTTCCCAGGCCAGAAGGAAATAGGGAGTTGATCTGTAGTCCATTGACTTCAATGGACCCTGATCCAGGGGCATAAATCACATGTTCCTACGTAACAATTAAAACATTTATGTGTTAGGTCAGGCTCTAACTCAGTGGAACTGCCTTTTAGTGAATAACTTCTTCTTCCTATATGAGAAAGACATTAGAAAAAAAAAAAAAGGGAGATTCAGACTTCTTAAATTCTGACTGGTTTTGAATATGAAATATAGAGATGAACTCCCATGTAACACATGATCAAAGTAAAATTAAGCATTGTTACTTTTCCCTTAACCTGTTGGAAACTAGCCCCATATAAATTATAAAATAGATCTAGATACAGGAAATCAAATAATGAGATAATAAAGAGCTCACTGTAAAATACCCCTGTTAAGACAAAATACTTACATGAGCTACATTGGGGCATTCAATTGCACTCCTACACTTCATTGTAGCTACTCCTGCATAAATTTTAGTTCAGCAGTGCCAAACAGGAAAATTACCTTTCAGAAATGTCCATTGTCTTTTCATTGCTGATGCCTTAAGTTTTAGCTTCCTTGTTTTTCAGATTCTGTGCTGCCTAGGGGTATAGTTCTGAGCCTCATATTAAGTACTGGTGAGCTCTCTTCACAGAGTAGGGAGACAAAAAAAAAAATCCTTTTCCTGCTGAGGACCAAGGACAACTTTCAGCCCAAAAGCATAAACAACGGTGGACTGAAGGGAGGAACAAGGATGGGACATCACAAACTGAATCTGTAACTGGACAATTAAACCCCAATATGCAAATGGACCAAAACTTATAAAAGTGTAAGACCTCATCACTGGTTAGCCATTTTATGACCATTTTAAGTTCACATTGGGTGTGGCCCTGGTCAGGCTCTTGTCCTGCCCAAGGTGTATCCTAAAGGCCTTTCAATAAATACCTACTCTATTCTCTAACTCTGGCCAGTCTCTGTTTCAGGTCAGCCTTCCTAAGGCATCATTGCCACTTCTTTTCTTTCTCATTTTCTTAATTCTGCCAGTTCCCTCTCTCATTTTTGGTACCTCATGCCTTCATGCTTTTGTTTCCTCACACTTTTAATGTCACTTCCAGTTTAGACAGATGAATATTTCACTGCTTTCAGCAATTGGACATTTTTTCTAGTGAGCCTGGGATTTTTTTATGCCTCAAGCTTCATGCTCTGCGGTGATATGAGGCACACCCATATTTTCAGGACTCTACAGTCATGCCATACAAAATATTAGTTCAAACTTGAGAGAAGAAGATCATGGTTGTGGAATTTATTTTGTGCTAACATTATATCTTGATCAAAGGGCTAGCCTCTCAGCTGGGAGGCTGAATCAGTCAAGGCAATGCATGACCCACCCAACATTTTTGTACTCACTTATTTTGTATTCAAATAAAAAAGGAAATAAAGTTTAAAATTTTGACCACTTTATTTATTGTGCGCTTTTTTCCCAGAACTAAATAGTGCAAATCCTTACATGGTGTGTTGGATGTGGACATTATCCATTTCATTTCAGAGTAAAACATCAATGTAAAGATCACAAACAGTAAAATTGTTCAGACTTGGAAATGCTATTAAACTTTACTTACTGTGCTAACATTGTAAAATGAAGCCGTCCCTCTGTCCCACACCATTAGAGCAATCAATATATTTTCAGAATCATGCCCATATTCTAACTCAATTTAGAAGAATCACAGTAGAGAAAAGCCCTGAGAAGTCTCCTCCTGCCTCACTTTGCCATGTCCAAAGCATTCCATAAGTACAAGAAAAATGTAGCACTGTGAGTGCAGCTTGCACAACACTTAATTGGATCCAGTCAGCACTGCACCAACAGCTATGGATAGGGCTGAAACTGCATCCTTAGCTAATCTTCCCATGGTAACAAAGTCTATAATGAGTAGGTAGGCTGGCTTTGTGTTGTACATCACAAATAGACAAGCACAAGTATGGCATAAAGCTGGGTGTTTCCATGAGAATTTCGTTTGAAAGCAAAACCCCTACAGAAAGCCTGTTAGAAAGAAACACAGAGAAAACACTTAAGAGCCACAGCCTTCCCTCTGCCAAAAATGCTGTTAAGAAATACTGCCTTGAAATCAAAAATTGTGCTGAATGAGCAAAGAAGTGGTCAAAGAAAAAAAGCAGATGATGCAGGAAACATCTTCCACCCTCCCTTGATGCTCGTACACTCAGACACGCACACATATGCAGGCTGCTCCCTCTTGCAAGAGTTATGGATTCCTGACTATAAATGTCAAGTAAGGGTCCTCATGGTAACCCTGCCAACTATGCATGTTGACAGACTGCCCAAGTTCAAAAAGTTGTAATTTACCCCTCTTTGTACCACGATGAGCAACTCTGCCCATTAAAACAATTATTCCTTTTACTTAGTGGATTTAAAAGCCTTGGCATAACTTCAGTGTGATTTTGGTACGATTGCATATGCAATAAAGCAAAAAACCAACAAACTAGGCCAACTTCTGAACTCTGTGTCCCTAAAACCACTAGGATTTTTGTTTAAGCAAATGGTTCAGAATTTGGCCTTGATAAAAACAAGCTTTAGCAGCAACATGGACTAGCCTCAGCACTGCTAGTCAAACCAGTGATCTCCCATGCAGGTTCTGTTCCACTCCAGGCCACAGTTCCAGCACCACTCAAATCTGCACTGAGGGCGAGGACATTTCATGTGCATGCAGCCACCTGCAAAACACCAACAGAATGGCTTTGGTACTTGGAAAACACTTAGAGATATTAATCAACAATTAAGAGCATTAAAATCAATGGTCTTAGACATTAATTTACCAACTAAGTAAATTATTTAATAAAAGAAAAGTACAAACCCAAAGAATATTTCCCTAGGCTTTCTAAAACCTACTACCCTCTTATTGGACTGTAATGTACTTTTCTCACTTGAGGGACTGCAGAGGTAGGAGGAAATTAAAAAAGACTATGCTATGGGTAGGGAAAAGAGATAATAGTCTGTGGCCTCTCAAAGCAGTCCTGGAGGTACCTCCTCAAGGTTACTCTATGCTAGCCCAGCTGTGAACCAGAAGATAAACAAAATTAAATTTTTTTTTGAATTTGGATTCAAAGATTTGCAAGATTTGCAAAGTGGGCAAGTCAGGAGATCCAGACTTTGGTGGCTGACTGCTAATAATACAAAAATGACATTAGTAATTCAAGGTGATTAGTATCTTAAGTCTTTAGTATCTGAAGCAGCCTTTTGATTATATCAATGCTTTTTGCATGTTGGGTTTCCTACTTCTCCATGACAGCAGCTTTAATTTCTTATTTTTATTTCTTTCTTTATTTCTCCATGACAGCAGCTTTTCCTACTTACCATGACAGCAGCTTTAATTTCTCTGCTCACAACCTTGATCAAAAGTTTATTTTGTAATATATAAAACATTAACATTGTCAAAGGTCATTACAGAAATACACTTCATATTGAAACTATGTTGCTTACCACACAAAGAGATCTCTTGTAAAATTCAAACTGAGAGAAAAGCATGCACTCCCAAGGAATGCTGAAATGTCATCTTGGTTTGACTCCAAATGGTGATGGGAGGTACAGGGAGTGTGTGTTCCCTACTGTATGAGCTGCTACCCTTACAGCATGTTTTTAAAAATGCCACTTCAGAATATTTCTCAGAAGGTAAAAACAAACAGGAATTGGTTTGTTAAAGTAGGCCTGTGTGCTTCACCTGACAGAGAGAGAAAACCACTTGTGATAGCAAGGTCTATTAGTCAGTTTATATCTTTGTGTAAGAAATGCAATGTGCCAGAAAGATTTTTATCTTATTTAAATGTAAACATACAAATGGCCAGCCTCCATGTTACAGTTTATTTAAAGTCTAGATCAGTCCTCTCTTACAGTTTGTATTAAGCCATCACTGGGTAAAACTCATCTCAGTCCTGGCACAGGACCCAAACCCAGTAGGTGCCCTCTGTCAAACGTGTGCCCTCCCTGCTAAGCTACATAAATCATGTGATTCTCTGCTCCACGGCAGCTGAGATCAGCAGTCAAGAGTGGAGCGTGCCTCAAGCAATGGGACCTACAGCTCTGTGAGTACAGCAGCCCTCTGAGAGACATGGATGTGTGTTTAAACTCACTGGGACTGAGGGCTTAGCTGTGGGAAAGTGTTTCTCTCTTTCACTTCAGCTGTTACAGGAAAGTTACTGGCATCCAGGATTATTCTACAGTGCCTGCAGTTTTTACAGGCTGTTACAGAAAAGTTATTGGCAGTGTCACTGCCCCTCACAAAAGACACTGTCCACAGAACATTTGGGGAAGGAAAGCAGAATTATTCTCCTGTGTGGAGTTAGTGTACTCCTCACAAATGAGAACTGCTGGCAGACCTCAGGATACAGTTGTCAGTCTCTTGACAGCAGCTGTACTTCAGCAGCTCTGAAGTGCTTCTTTAAGTTTACAAATAGAAGCTGGCATGTGCAGTACCCATGACCAAAGAAGAAGGCAAACACTGCACTTTTTAAGCTTCATGCTTTTATTTGCAAAATGACAGAATCACTGAGGTGGGAAGGTCCCTTAAGATATCATCCAATCCAAAACCCTGCTCAGAGCAGGGTAACTAAAATAAGGTGCTCAGAGTCTAAGAGAAAGTAAAGTTGTTACCACTCCTAACCAGAAGGGGTTTTTTTTGTTTGGCTGTGCACAAACCCTTGAATATAAATAGTCACCATTATCATTTGTCTATTTCTAATCAGATTAAAACTTCTGTTTTTCAGTCTGTTCTACAAATAATTTTTTGACCTAGGCCTCTGTTATCTCTCTTCTGCTGCCCACCTTGCTCTCTACTGCTATGCCAAATCTTGTCTCACCTTCCCACTCTTCAATTGAAGCTTTCTTTCTGCTTCTTGTGCTTGAAGGTGTCTCCCACTTTCCATCTGCCTTCTTTTCTTTCATCAAACCCCAGATTTCAGGATTTTGTCCTATTTCTTCCCAGTAATATTTCTGCAGTGTCACTGCTCAAAGTGTTCTCCCCTTGCAGTTCATAGTGCCTTATTTGGTGTTTTCAGTGTCCCAAGTGAATGCCACAAAACTGGGAAGCATCCTCTAAATATTTGTATAATATTTAGGCAATCATCTTAATATATTTATATTAATTAACATAAATACAATTAAGTCTTGGAACAGTATTAACATCTAAAGTACAGCCTATTTACCATTCCTGTTCTTCATTTGAAACATCCCAGTGCCAGCAGATTACTTTCCTTCCTACATGATAAGCACTGATAATTGCAAACTGTTTGTCAGGACTTATGTTGCTTCCTCTAACTTGCTCTTCTACATGGGCATGTGGCTGGATTGGGATTAATCTCACTGAAATTCAGCCATATACTGTGTAGACATCTACAGCAGGACTAATCCTTCACATCCCACTTTTAGGTGTGATTTTCTGGCCTACATTAGACATATGTTCTGCTTCATCGTGAGATGAGTTTTATCCTACAAATGTCTGTTTTTCCCAGTGACAATGGAAAGTCTAGCTAACTAGCTGGATATCCAGTCATACGATCCAGTCATCCAGTCTACATCCAATGCCCCATTTTGCCTGTCTAAAAAATAGCTGGACATTTTGTGAGGCTTAATTAGTGGTTTTAGAACTAAGTGATTTAGAATTAGTGTTTTCAAGATAATTTAGATAAGGTTACACAGGGAATTATTCAAGCTTTTTGTGCTCTCCCCCTCTTGGAATAATATTATTATATTATATTATCATATTATCATATTATAATATTATGCATATGTACACTTGCACATTCATATGTTTATACTGTAAAATGAATTTTAAGAGACAGGTAAGTACATTACCATTTTTTTCTACTGGAATATTGCAGTTGGGGCATGGCTTGGTTGTCTTCTTGATTGTTTCTCTAGATGCTTCTTCCCATCGAGCTTGCATGGCTGCATGTTCATCAACTACATACCCCTGCAAGGAGCAAGGAAGAGCAGTCATTGGGGCATCAAGCCGTGCTGCAAAGGCATCAAGACAGGTAAAGCAAAAGGGAAGGCAAAGGAGGGGTCAGGTGAATCTGGCTGACAACATCACGTGTTAGACACCACTGGTTTGACTCTGCTTCAGGGAATAAAGCCCTTCTTGCAAGAAAAGCAAAAACACCAAGAAAGTGCAACATTTGGTAATGCAGGGTGGTGGGGTGCCTGGAAGGAAATTGTTTTTCATAATAAAGTGTACTCTGTGCTATTGGAGGTCTGAGTTTCATTCCAATGTAACTACACAAATATAACAGGCACAAAGAATAAACATAAAAATTTTGGAAAAGAAGTTAAAAAACCCGCTCGTGAGCAATGAAAGCTCCCCAGATAGAATGACACAGAAGGAAAAAGTCATCATGAAGAGTATAAAAGGGACTCCTGTGTTTGCCCTATTTATGACTGGGACAAAATTACATAATCTACACTAGTGGCCTATTTGGCTGTTTCATACCTAAAATGATAGTACAAGGACAAAAGAGATGGCAGTGCCTTGGGTCATTTCCATCACACAAGGCTGGCAATCATGTGAATAGTACCTATAAACAATGCATGTGGGTTCCATGAAGCTCTGCTCTCTCCATTCATAATATTTTTTTATTCAAGCATGTGGGAAAATGATGACCTTAAAACTAATTTATAACAATTCCTGTAACTTCTTAGTGTATACCTTCTAAATACTTATATGCATTTATATGGATAGACTTTTATATTTATTTATATGGATAATTTTAAAATATACTTATTTCTACTAAGACAGAAAAAGGAAATTGGCCCAACTTTAAACAATGCAACAAAGCCATAACTCGGCTTGAGTTCTGGTCATCCAGTATTGATAAAATATACAAGGTGTGTCAGTGAGTAGTGCCTAGATTTTAGTTTTTAGCTGAAATGACCTGAGTTAAAATGGAATAACAAAGACCGACATCTGCAGAATTTTATTTCCAGCTCATCTAGTGGCCATTGCAATATGCATTTAAGGAAAACCAAACACAAAACAAAAAAACCTCCACTGTCTTCTATTAATCAGGAAACATCAATAATATGATTGCCATTATTTATTTTAAAACCTACATCAGTCTCCTCAGTTTGTGAATGGTTTTTGTTGCTCCTCACTTAATATTCTTCAATTTGCTTATCTTTTTGATGTAGAGGTGACAAAAGTGAACAAAGTCTTCTTATCTGTATCCTAGAAATGACTTTTACTTTTGTCTCTCTGCTTGTGGAGAGGGAACTCGGCCCTGCACCCTGCTGGATTATTCAGCAGTTCGGCAGAAAGATGACCTCTCTACAACAGCACATCAGTAACTTCTGGGAAAGAGAAAAAGCTGCTCAGCTTAATAGCAAAGAACATAATCTAGTATTGATTTTTCAACACCTACATCCTTAAGGAAGGATGACTTTTGCAAGCAATCTGAGCTAGCTCAGAGAGGCAGAGTGGGAGAGTGGGGGACACTTGACCTAGGCCTCAGTTTTCCTTGTGATGAAATAAAATGATATCTCATTTTATGGGAACTCATTGCTTAACATGCATACAGAGGAAAATCACATTGATGTTATTTTTCAGCAGCACTAAACGAGAAGACCAGAAGTATTTTAAATTCTTGTAATCAGTCCAGAAAGAGCTTCACAGTGGCTTTGTTTTCTCAAATAGTCCAAATCCAGTGTTTTAATACTTGCAAACATACTTTTTTTCCTTCATCTTCCTGTCTTTGTTGTGACCTAATAGTAAAGGACACTGAGGCAAAATTTTGCATACCAAATTGCTAACTTTATTTGTATAAACATTTTTGATCTTAGTTCTGAAAACAAAATTGGGAGACCTTAGAAATGACTAAAAGAAACAACTTCTAGCCACACACATGCATTTCACCTAGAACAAGTTGCTGAAAACAGCAATGAATTATTATTTTAGTATTTTCCATTGCAAAAATTCTAGCATGAACTAGTTTCAGCAGCATATTTCAGCCTATTAGAGCTGAAACATCCTTCCTAAGCCCAGTCTTGCTGAATGCTAAGTAAAAAACTTCCTGCTGCAGGAACCAAATGCAGAGAAATGGCACAGTGATGGAGTCCCCCTGATTCAGTGAAGAAATCAGACCCTCCAGACCTATAAGCCTTCAGTGGTTATGTGCTTTGCTTAGTGATCCACACCCAGTGAAGACAAGCACACATAGATTTATCTGCATTTTTTCTTCAAATAATAAAGAAAAGGTGTATGGCAATTCTTCATCACCAGTGTAACCATTTAAATCATGTCCTTACATCCTAAACTAGCAAAGCTAATCTCCTTGACAATGGCCTAGGTCTGTCAAGCAGAGGGGTCTCTAACTTTGCTTGTTCTGCCTGGTCTTGGATAGGAAGTTCAGAGATGCTGCAGGTGTGCATCATACATCAGTTTGCTGAGGACAGGAGACTTTGATCACTTCTGATGCTCACTCCACACAATAATATGCTCTAGCTCCCCAGTTAGTATGGAACATTTGTTCCAGCATTATGGAAAAGCTGCTAGACTTCATCCATGCCACTTTATGAATAATTTTTTTGATTCTCAACTGTGCTGCATATTATGACCAGGAATGAATACCCATAAATAACAGCAAGCTACAGAAAGAACTGTTGTAAGCACTATTCAATATCCCCCCTGCAGTATTCCCTTAGGGACACAGGAGGAAAAGTTTGTCTTACTATCTCTGGGTTGCACTGAAGGACATAGATTTAATTCTGTTTCTATGCTGAGTCTTTTGGAAAAACTAACAGGGATAAAGAGACCACAGAGACTGCTGAGGACCACACAACAGTACAGAAAATGTACATGGGATGCTTTCTTTGCAGTTAATCAATATCATGAAGTACTGGAAAGAGATCTACAGGGACAGAAAGCATCTTGAAATAGAAAACGAGTGTCCTTCTTAGAGCAGCATCTCATTCAGTGATAGAGTACACATTGACCTGTCAGTAGAACTACATGGAAGCAAATGAAGAATGTGCTCACAGAGAACAACTAAGCAGTACCTTACTAGATTAAAAACATTCATGGTAAAGCTTCTTGCTCAAAATACTAGAAGTCTTAGATACATAATGTTAAATTTTGACCTCCACTGAATTACACACTGTCTTATGTTAGCATGCTTCTTTTATGCTTGTTTTGCCTGGTAGAGGCAACATCTGAAAACTGAAGACCCTTAATTCAGAACAGAATATGCAACTGTTAACCCTCTTTGTGCTTTGCTTTAAGTGGATGTAATTTCTGCATTCCTGCTTGTTTACCCTTGGTGCTTCATCTCTCCCTGATAAGCAAAAAAGCTGGTCATGCATAACTTTAAAAAAATGTATCCTAGTGAAGCTTTCTTTAAATCTGAAATACATTTGCTTTTGATCAGAAATGCTTGGTTTTAAGAGAATTTTACTTGCAAAAATAAGCTTTTTATTTAGGGTAATAGAAATATGTAAAATTATTTCACTTTAGGTGAAATACAGAATTTTAAAAAGGTTTAGATGTCTCAAAACAGGAAGTATTACTCATTTTCTAACAAGAATGTGAGAAAAGCTATGTATACTTGAAAGCATTTGAAAGGAAGACAAAGAACAATTCATTGTGCACAAGCAATGTTCATCCCACCATAATATTCAGGTTAACACAGCCCACTAGAGCTAGAGCTCTAAGCAAAAGCAGCCTCAGCTGTTGAAGCCTGATTTACAATGGATGGTGACAGCAGTCCAACTTAAATTTATTTTGTCTTCTTGGCTTCAACAGGGCTGTTTTATGAACATGATCACATGAATTAATATACTGTCAAGTTTATTGGTGCTTTTTACTGCAGGGGGTAAAAATAGCAGGTGTCTAGGGCACGAGATAGGCTAGAGGGTTTTGGAAGAAAATGGATGATTTGAGCCATTTAAGAGTCAAAATCTCACAAAGAGAGATGTGCATGGCTATGGGACTATTGCCGTATTTTAGAGACAGGTTTAGGCTAATCAAACTGCTCAAATGTGGCTATAGATAAGGAACAGAAAAGATATTCATTCAATGAGAATATGTTTCACACACAGGAAAAATAGAGGTGCCAGTACTACAGTGATCCAGTTAAATCCACATGAAGCAGCTTTGTGTGAGCCAATTTGTCTAGTGTGCCTAGGGAATTCTAACATAAAATGAAAGAGCTGCTTTGTGATGACAGCAAGTAGTTAAAATCAAATTGATATACACAGGGTATTATATTGGATACAAGATGAGAGAGTGCTCTGGTTTGGTGACACTGCACATCAAGGTTCTCACTCTGTGTGTTGCAGCCTTTCATTTAATGAATTAAATTCAGGTAGCTGGTGAATATTGAATTTGCACTGCTCTAAAGCAGAAAATCTAATCTAATACAGGTCATTCTTATATAACTCTTTTCCATGAGTGGAATAAAGAACGTGCCTTCTCTCGTAAGTGGCAACACAGCTGAAAATGACTGTCAGCTTAACCTCATAAACAAAAGCAGTCTGTCACATCTTTTTTACTTTATAGCTGCCCAAAATAGAAAAGCTAAAATTCTCTCTATATAGTTACTGTCTATTTCTCATTAGACAGGAAGTTAAGACCTAGTCTCAGATTTCCTCTGGTGCACCTTTATTTATAACACAGAGATTAATTTTACAGGACATTTCCCAGTTACAGTTATTTTTCTTGCTCCTTTAATTAGGCACCTGTGGGTTGAAATGTCCTGAGCTTGACATTGTGAGTATACCAAAAACTAAAATGCTGAGCCTCAGTTTCTTTTTCAGTTGTTTAGGATATTTTAGAAATCCAGCTAGGTGTGCTGTTTCTTGTGCAGCCATGTTTTATTTAACTTTTAAAGCTTACCTGATGCGGAAAAAAAAAATCAATGGCCTAATAATAGATGTTCCACATTTCATACTGTGACTCAGGACTCATTGAAAGATACTATGTATGATGAACCTTTTCAGTAGCTTTTTCTTTCTCTAAAATGCAGGGAAATAATTAATGTGCTTTTTTGTGATTAGCATTTACTATTTATCATTTAGATTATCATTAGCTGCTTAGAGACTGGGCTTCACAACCCTACATGCTTGCTGGAAATCTCCAGCATGGGAGGTTAGCAGCTGTTGTCCCACGATGGAAAAGGAAGCCTGGCAGGCAATGCCTGTACATTTCATACCCCCTACTGTCAGCTCCGAGACCTGCACACAGCAGGCAACGGGAGGAAAAGATGGGCTGGAGGCTCACCTGCAGCCCAAGTGAGCTGGGAGCTTTTCCAGGAGCTACATTCCAGCAGCCTTCAGCAGGATGCCAGGTGCTGTGACAGGCTCTCCTGGATGTGTATGTGTGAGTGCATGGATGTGCCTTTCTGTTGCAGCTGTGCAGCAAAAGACACGTCTGGGAAGTGATGCAATGGCTCTGCTTTGAGCAAATCGTTTGCCTGAGACATCACACCTGAGTCAGGTTTGAGCCCACTCAAAGAGTTAGAGTGCAGCCAGGGCCCTGGAATTGTGTGTGGATGAAGAGGACCAGGTTTGTCCTGACTCAGCTGAGGCACTGACTGCTCTGCTTTTGGCTAGTAGGTCTGATAGGTTCCTGGGCTGACAGGGCTGCTGGATAAATTTTATACTGCCAGTTGCAGAAGAGCAAAGCTATTACCTGGATCTCACATTAGCTACCTGAGGACTGTGAGGGCTGAGTTCCAAACAAGGAACAGCTGAGGTTTGATTTGAGGGTAGTGGGTCTGGGAAGGGCTTTGAGATTTAGGCTTAGGGCTACAGCCAGGACAGGCAGTGTCCCACAGGTTAAGAGCAGAGTTGAAGTTAAGTTTTACATCACTAGCTATAAATTTACACTGGAAGAGACTGTAGATGAAGGTTTAGAACATGTATCTTTATGCCTCAGTAAAAATGGTGTTGCTGTTTCTTGTAAGAGACCACAGCCTTTGTGCCAAGCCAGCACAATGAGCCTCAGGACCCATCAGGCTTTATCTGAACTTGTCTTGACATGCCTAAAGATTTGGTTTAGCCTGTGACAGCAATTCTTCAATGATCTGATGACTATTCCCCTGTTCTGCTTTTGCTTTTGTACAGTTTTTGTATTATTGCATGGTTTAACAGTTCCATGTATTTTTGTAACTTACAGGCAGGAATGACCATTATAGGAACTATTGGTCAGAACAAACTGTCTCTGAGCCTCCAATAAAATGCCATGCAGAGGAGTAATGGCATGGGATGATAGAAGAGGCCTTGAAAGCAGAGGCACAGGATGACATGAGAGGCCCCAGCATTATAAACCACACTCAAGTGGTCAGTTACCCAAATACAGTCTTGAAGGATGGGTAAAAACAGTCTTGAGGACAACAGAGAGACAAGGGCATAAGTGACTTGAGTAAAACACACTAACATTGGCTTGTGCATCAGAGGAGTCTGTTAACAAACACATAAACTGACTCCAAGCAGATTATACAATAAGAAGGAAAAAAATCCTTTGATATCATCATCATGATCCTTCTGGTAAAGGATTCAATATACCAGCTCAATCTAGACTGCAGCTATTTAGCTTAGAATCCAGAGAAGCAGTGGAAGGTTAAAAATAAAAATGGGGAAATGGGTGTTACCAGAAAGTTTGCATATCCTTTATTTTAACTATAGTTTGAACTGTAAGTCCTAGTGTTACTGTAAATGGGCTAAAAATACTTCATTGATTAGCCAAGACTTTGATAAAACTAGCAGTACATTTTTTACTTTGCATATACCATGAACATGGTCTGAAATGAACACCTTTAGCAGGTAATGAGATTTTCAATGTAACAAAATGAGAGAAATTCACACCACCTAGTCTGTAACCTGTGTGCAAGAAATGGGTAAGATTTTTCATCTGCATCAGCAGCTAAAGATGAATATTTAGAGAAGGACTTTACTGGATTGCATGGATTGCAGGGCCAGACTTGCTACAACAGACTCCTTCTCTGACTAGCTGGCATTAAGGCTTGGACTTAGGCTAGGTATGTTCTGACAGGATTTTTAAGGAGTTTGGTAGGACAAGATAATCAGCAACTTCTTGGAGAAAGTTTGTCTACAGAACCAACTCTAAAACATACTTATTAATAACACATTTCATCCAGGTCGTGTTGCCTTTTTTCCCCCCCAAACACTTATGACTCAGTGTTCCATATTCTACTCACTTATTTACACAGGGACCACTTTTACATCAGTGTCATTGCTATTACAGTTTACCTTGCTGGTGTCTCATCAACATGTGCAGCACCAAAACCATCCTGGAAGCTACTCTGAAAAAGTTCAACTCTAATATGTGGCCACATTTTATTGTCCAGTTGCTACTGAGCAAGAGGATGCATTGTTTATCCTTGTAAAAGGAAAACCATCTAGAAAGGTTTTGTGCTAGGAAAGAGAGGCTGATTTTAAGGTGGGGACTGACAGAGGAAGCTGGCTAGATTCCCCACCAGTACAGACTGTCTATGTGTGAGGTTAAAAGAGGCCAGGAAGCTTGGTTTTGTGGTGTACATAGCAGAGTCTATGTGGTTATTTCTAAACCTAAATCCGGCTGGAGTCACCTTTACCGTGTCATTGATTCCATCATGCACACTGTGCCTTTTAATTCATCAAATATGATTATTTCTGTCATCCCAAAGCTCAAATGGCTCCAGGAGGCTGAAATGGTTTCAAAACAAAGCTTCTCAACTAATATTGCCACAGATAAGTTTTATTTTCTCTGAAATAATGTAATTTACACACTAAGATGGGAAATAATCAGTCCTGCACCAGTAAGTAAATGTTTAAGATAAGCTTCCAATGGCCTATCTGGACTGAAAGTAGACATTTCAGCAGAAAGAGAACATTTTATCCTTCCCAATGGGCCATGCAATATCTGTGCACAGATCTGAAAGGTCATGATACGCCAGTAGTTAAAGCTGGGCTGCTCTCTGCATACTTGCTGCTGAGTTTGCCCTTCCTACCCCAAGCAGCAAATAATGCCCTTTAGCTTCCTCAAAGCTTCCAACTCCTTTATTTGGAATAGGCTTTCTAAGATCCCTATGAGGCACCTGCTTTATCCCTCCTGTGTCCTGCAGTCGTGGTTGCCCTCTTCCTTCCTCCTACCAACTCCCCAACCCCCCCCCCCATCCTTCCCTACCCTCCTTCACAGTCCCACCAGCTACACTCCCCTCTCTTTACCTCAGGCTTCCTCCTCCCTCCTTTGACATCTGCCCAAGCACAGACCCGTTTCACCACCACCGTTTATGTTTCCTGGACCCTCACAGCTGTGCCATGTCATTTCACATCTCTCTTTCTTTTCCTCTTTCTTGTGCTTCCGCTCCATCTGGCAGGTTACAGTCCCTCCCATCAGCTCCTGGACACTCAAATTCCTCTGTATCAGGCTCTGTCTCTCCTTCTGAGGGATCTCTTTCTCCAAGTCTTCCCAAACTGGTGCCAGGCTCTGAGGGTACCATCAGAGAGCCTTGCTGTCCCAGGTTCCTGCTGATCCCTGCACCCTGTTCATGGCTCAGGATCCCATGTCACTGCCTGGTGACACTGCAGCAAGGCCTGGCTCTAGCTCCCCACATCCCTGCCCAGCCCGGTCACAGGCCACCTGTGGAGTCACCTTCCACCATTTTGGCTCATCCCTGTCTTCAGGCCTGCCCTGACACATGGAAAGGGAAGTAGACGGCCCTTGCAGTGCCCTGACACAGCTTAGGAGAGCTGCATGGAGTGCCACCACAGCTCTTCCTGCTCTCTATGCTGCCATCAGCTACTGCTCACCCAATTCCTCCACAAAAACTCTCCTTTCTGGTTTCTCTTTCACCTCTTTCACACTCCTCATGCTCCACCATGTTCACCTCTGTCACCCTGACTCAGGCCTGAGCCTGTCCACGGTGTTTCATATTGTTGAACATCAGAGACCTGCAGGCATTTGCAGAAATGTGAAGGCAAGAGAAGGTCCTTTCATTGCTACAGCTACTACAGGCTAAAGCAAACCCTGCATTTTTCTTATTGGAAGTATTTCCCTGAAACTGATTGTGTAGCCTGCACCTGTTCTGGAGAGGAACAGTTTAGTGCCAGTGTGTTTGTCTGATCCTTAAATTTGACTGGCAGAAGTTGTGGCAATAAGATGTCTTGATAAAATAAACGATATGGAAAGGATCCAGACAGGAGTCAAATTGCATGAGCTGGAGACAACCCTGGAAATGTTTCCCTACCTTGAAACAGAGCATGGTCAATGATAAAACAAACCTTCTCACTGCCTCACCAAGCACTACAGTCACAGCAAGTTAGGTCTGACACACAGACCTATGCACCTGGCAGGTGATGCCAAGTGGAACAGACAGCCTGAAAGCACAGGTGGATAAATGTTTACACTAATTTCAGGGAGAGAGATGGAAACCGTGCCACAGGCCCTGCTCTCCATCCGTGCTCCCCGGCTGGCTTGTGTGCCCGCACGGGGAGCCCTGTGTGCAGGGCGGCTGTGCGGTGATGCCGGGCGGTGAAACCGCATCTCACCAGCACCCGCGCCCGCCCTGCTCCTCCTGCTGCCGCTCGGTTTGCGCGCCCGGCCAAGGAACAGGAGGGGAAAAGGAGGGAAAACATTCCTTCAGTGGCGCAGCACCGCCTCGTGGAGACCTTTAATTAGTGCAGCTCTCAGCTCTTATGGGAGAGAAGGCAGACCTAAGTCAATCAACTTCAGCTTAAATTGGAGTCTCAATGAATCCTGAGTAACCTGTGTCTATGCAGGAGACCTGATTTGTATAGGTGCAAGAGTTATTCTAGTGCTATCGTTTAGCTATTCTGGAGCAGTTCCTTGACACTCCAGGAAATTTTTCAGGAACAGCAAGAACATTCACGTGACACTAGAACTGCAACAGTAGGCAACATTGCTAAATTAACAGGTCTAATTGGGTGCAATTAGCTGTGAGATTGACTCAGATGGGTGAAGTGCTCCTATTGTTATAAGGAAAAGCTAAGACAATATTCAAATATTTAAAATAAAAGGCTTCTTCCTATGGTATTCTGGTTCTTCCTGGCATACCTTTATTTCTGCCTTAGAAGATAAAAATTACATGAACTCTAGCTTTCACAGAGCAAACATTGCTGAACTAACTTTTAACATGCTATGACAACTTTCACTACTCTAGGCAAAACTCTAAGCATAAAAAACTTAATGAATACAGGGCTCTCTGTTCATGTTGAGATCTATCAAGTTCTATCTCAGCTTAATTCAGGTGAGACATTGAGGCTTGGTCTCCTGCTTTACTAGGCTGTTGGATGCTTTAAGCATCTCTCAATATCTCTGTTGAAGTGGCTTTGTTTTTTATATAAATGTGGATGGGAACTGGAAGACTGCTCTAAGGCTATTGCAAATAAAATCAAACTGTTCTTCATAGAGGGCAGCTAAGCTGCAAATCTCCTTATTATGTATACATATGGCTTCAAAAATGGGTTGCACAAATTCACGGAAAAAAAAATTGCTAATAGCTACTAAACATAAAATACCACATGTGCATCACAAATCACTAGAGGCTGGGAAAGTAGATGGATTTTGGGTCTGTTACAATACACATGTTCCAGGTCAACAGAGGTAGATATCCTGACTGACTACGAGGATACAGGCTGTTTCATTCTGTCTCAACTAGTGATAATTCTTATTATAAATCAGAAGAGCTTCACTAAGAAAGGTTAAAGAAAAGAATCTCTACACAGGTCATGACCTAGTGCAAGGTCTGCAAAGCATGGCATACCATCTCGAGGTAGCACATGGCAAAGATTCCCAGTAGAATTTCAGCTCCCTGCCAGTCTCTGTGCTCAGTGGGTCCCCAAAGGCCAGCCTCAGACAGAGCCTGCCTGCAGGCAGTTACAGGAGCTTGGCAAACCTCCCTGAGAGCTTCCTGGATGCAATCCCTCATCAGCACCTGCCCACAAACTTTTATCTGCCACGTTGGACTGTGTGGAGGCTCAGGGTTTGAGTTTCCTCTTAGCATCAAAGCTGCCAGATATCTGAATACCAGTTTTCTGCTTCCTGGAAGTGCAGCCTGGGCATCAAGCTGTGAGAGATTTAGGGGATATGTTTCCTGTTCTTTCTCTCTCTCTCTCTCTCTTTTTTAAGTTGGAAAGACTGTGGTTTACATGATTTATTTATTTCAAGGAAAACCTGAATCTCAAACAAGGAGAAATGCCAGGAGAGAAAAACTATTTCCTGATCAGGTCTATAGCTACAATAGTTACAAAATTATAGAGCAGCCTAGAATAATTATCATCTAACAGCTTGCAGCCTAGACAATCTATTTTTTATTTCTGTAAGCTAAAACGTAAATTACCAATGGTATTTTCTGCATAGGCTGTATAAAAGCCTTGTTACTCGGCCCAAACTCACACGATATCCTGACTGGTGCACTGAAAATAGCTGAAAGGCATCAAGACTATACAAAACCTTTCAAAAGTGTTCACGTTGAATAGAGACAACCAAAGAAGCCCACTGAGAAGGCCTTTTCTTTATCAACTGATGGCAGAGCCTTGTGTGTTCCTGACAGAACTCAGCTACTCTATCAATCAAAGAGACTGAAATCCACCGCAAAGCCAATTCGACAACTCCGATGGCGGTAGTAATTAAGCATGAACGTAATTGCTTTTACTTAGGATTATAATTAGGACCCATTTGACAAATGTCACTCTGGCTGGGCCAGGGATAACAATCAGGAGTTGTGAGATCCATACCTTCTGGGCCATGGCTCCTTGTGGGCTGAGGAGGGAGTTGCATTCCCCTTCATGGAATTCTTCTTTACATTCACGGCAGAACACAGACTGGAAAACAAACCAAAGCATGCCAGTCATAAAAACACATTAGACAGCAGGTTACAATCATGAAGAGTCATACAACAGATGATCTCTTGCCCTTCTCTTCCCATTAAATTCCCATAATCCTCCTAATTGTGCATCTTATTATACAGTCTGATCATTAACACAACAATTTTGCTGTTATGATTATACATTTCATTGGGGAAGTAACGTAAATGCCATTATTAAAAATGAGATTTTGCAACATGGTTCATTTAGGGACGTAAAGTCATACTAGATAGTTCTGGGTGTGCTTTTCCTGCTGTGAAATCTTTTTTTAGAAGAAGGGTGATGGCTGAAAAAAGCTGTTCTGCTGTATAGTGTTTGCTAATGGAAATAGTCTATTCATAGTTCTGAATCAAACGCCTTCTCTATAGAAAACTATTGCTGACTTTGCTAGAGGATGACCACTTTTTAAAAGGCCATACAAAATACCATTTTCTAGGAAATTATATCCTTGCTATAGACCTTTACAGGATGGTTTAAAAAATCTATAGGAAGAACACAATGATAGGATACTTAACACAGGGTTTAGGGAGCTACCTCTAGACCTTTATTGCATTTTTAGCAGTTGTTCTGGTATTATCCTCCTTAAATAACATTGTTCTTTACATAAGGCTTCATTGAAAAGTAATGTCTTTTGCAGATAAGTGAAAAATTGTCCCTAGCTCAGTCTAACTACCTCTGCCACGTAAAGTGGTTCGTATGTATCAGGTTTGATGCCTTTTTTAAAGCTCTAAAATGAAGATATCGGACTTGACATGTGTCAAAATCTTTGACCCATCAATGCTGCATTAAATTCTGTGTCCTTGCAGGTAAGGGGAAAAGTCAATAATGTAGAATGGGTTTCTCTTATGCTGTTTTAAAGCTATGCTGTCTTGATGCAACTCCAGACTCTGAAAGATCTCTCAGTGGTAAGCCATTCTGACTGGCATTATAAGCAAGACTGATAAAACAGCCTTGATTTTTAGATACAGAGGTGCATTCACATGTAATGAATAAAGAATATCAGGAGGACATGACACTAGAACGTTTGTCTGCCAGTAATTCCAGCTTTTGTAATTTCATTTTGAACTCTTTCAAGCTGTATTTTCACTTTTCCAAGAAGCACTGAAAATCATATTTTATTGTCATGCTAAAGAAACTGCCATTTATGAAAAGAAGCATTGTGCAAGTCCAAAAGGATTGATCCTCTTATTCAGAAAGTCAGGGAAATTTGGAGCACTGGAGTGGAGTGAGTGTTCTAACTTCCAGACATATCAAGCCTAATTACTTGTTTGCTTTTGTGTCACTTCTCCTTCTATTTTGTCAAAGATCTAAAATGTTTTGTTTTACTTCAGCCAACACTGATTTGTTAATTCACTCGTGGCTGTTAGCAAACAGCTTCACAATGGAGGCACTTTTTTGCAGGGTATGTTGTATGAGGGGCTGCATCGTTGTAATAGAGCATCATTTAAATACAACAACGATTTGCAGCGCATTAGTGGTCAAAGGTTTCGGGCATGTTAAGCTCTGCTTAAACACAGAGAGAGGTACTTTCACTTTCCATCTGGATAACTAAGGTCTTAAAGACTTGTTATCCCTTAACATCCAAGGTTATGGCTGGGTTTAATTGAACTTCCTACCGTGTATCCTACTCTCTTTTTCGTTTGTGGCTTTATTTCCTTATGAGCACATCTGACTGGCCACATTTGTCTGACAGTGTTTTCTATACACTTGCTTTATCACTGCCTTATCATACAATGCCTCAGTTTGCTTTCCTTACTCCAATCTCTCTTTTCCCATGCAAGCACAATTTTAAACCTTTCACAAACATTGTAAAGGGAGAAATAATGAAGAAAGAGAGGAAAAACAACCAGGGCATATATTTTGCAGAGACATTCTGGCTGGCTGGGTTATGTGGCATTGGTGTTTATTACAATAATAAAATTCATAAGCTCCTGCAGTACTATTTAAGACGTGAAATGCATTTTCTCATTATAGAGGCCATATTTTATACCTGCCTTTGAAATAAATGATCTTCAGTACCAATGTAACCAATGTTTTCCCCACAGGCCTATTGGAAACATTCATGAGTGTATAACTGGGCCTTTCACTAACAATTGTATATCCTGGAAGTAAGTCTGTAAGTGGGCCTGCCACATCCTTGTAATGAAACAAAGCCTGATTCTTTTTGTGAGACAGGATACTCTTTTCACATCTTATTAGATAATGGATGAGATGTAGAATCAGTTCTGTGGCAAAGAAACACCCTGGAGGCTGATCGGTTTGTCAGAATAAATAGGCATCTCCCAACAGAAATGCATTAAGCACTCCCTTTTTATGGCAAAGCATGCATCATAAAGAAAAGGCATGTCACTTACAGCAAAGAGCAGTTTGTGATAGTTTTATTCATTTTTTACTTTCAGACATGAGAAATATGATAAATTTTCCGTAACAAAATACAGTTGCAGTAAGCAACTGCAAAAATCCTGTCAGTTAACTTGTATTTTATGGCTTCATTAATATTAATACAGTTACTTTGCCCTTGGAAAGGAAAGGATTTGATGTTCAGTCAGGATTTAATACTTCTGCATAAATTTAATGTTAGTAAGTGTTTAAAATTACTGTAAGTAGTGTAATTACTAATAATAGTCACACTTTCTTTTCCTTCTTGTGCCAAAAAAAGACTGGCAGATTGCTGTGATAATATAAACAGCAGATAAACTTTATACATTTTTAGGCATTTAGCACTTGCTGTTGTTACCCTTGAAAGATTCTTTGGTTGGAAAACAACCAACACAAAGAATAAATCCCAAAGGTTCAAACTTACCCCTGCATTAAAAAGAGGATTAGCAGGGAAATCCCCAAAGCACTTAAGAGATTTAGGCACTGAAAATTAATATAACCTGTGTGTGGGCTATTACAGGCTTTTGAATATCTGTAAAAATGTATGAGATAGGCCCAAGCAGAAATCCTAAATCCAGTGACCTCAGAATAGGGGGTATTAAAAACCTCAACAGGGATTCGGATCCTGTTTTTCAAATCCTCCTATTGTTATGATTATTCAAACAAAAGGTAAAATCAGACCAAACTCTGGTCACTTCTATGGAATTCAAACCCCACAGATGATGCCTGTAGTGATGCTGAATAAAAACTAGGGTGGTCAAACAAAGCTTCAGTCTCAGTTATTCCTGACTGGCCCATTTATAGTGTTTTAAGTTTGGAAGTGGGAGCAGAATGTAGCTCTTCTTTTTTTGGATGAAAGGAAAATTAGTTTGTCACTTGCATGCTATGCTGCTTGGTTTTTTAGAAGTAAGATTTTACCATTTCCTTTTTCACAACATTTCAAAGATTTGCTTTCCTTTAAGCACCACCGCTCTCATTCTCTCCCTTGCCTACTGCAAATGCCTTTTCTTCGGTCTCTGACAATATCTCCCTTATATATAGTGCTTATAAATATTACTGTTAAAATTATCTTCCTTCCAACTTCAATAAAATACTACTATTCCCTGCACAAAGCTTCAAGTTTGACCTCCCTTCTTTTAAGTTACTCCTCAACTCAGTTATTCCTTTTCTTTTTCACCCTTACCTCCTTCCATATGTGTCTACACAGCAGAATGCAGGGAAGTTTGCAGAGTGGCAGTCATAGAAAAGGTTTAATCTGCAGCAGTGTAGGTGCACTGCTAGGGACTTCTATGCAAGTAAAAACTCAAGCACATACCCAGATTTCTTACCAGCCTTCTGCAATCCATGTGGAAATCTGAACTATCATTTCTCCCTCCTATAATTATTGCTATTGACTTTGTACTGAAGACAGACCATGTTTTGGCTGAGGTGTGTCTTCCAAAGCAAACATTCACATCCAGATTAAAGATATCAGGTGAGGAAAGATGCACTCATACTCTAGTACAGCCTTTCATTGGGTCTTCAAAATCACTTTTAGAATTTGTATCTAAAGTCTACTTTGACTCGTCCTAGTTTCAGCTTCCAGCTACTGCTTTCTGACCTGCATTTCTCTGCTAAAATAAAGAGTCTTTCAGTATCCCATACTTTCTTCCTGTGAAGGTGCTTATGTACGGTAATTAAGATACTTCTGAAGCTTGTTTTACCTAAACAGAGAGACTCCTAAGTTTCTCACTGGTTAAACCATCCATCCTCCTTCTCTCCTCCAGCCCTAAATCATATTCATTGCACTTTTCTGAGGATTGTCTTGTTTTTGTCACTAGTTATATTTGAATAATCTATATCATTGCTGTGCTGTATCAGCAAAGTTTTTTTATATACTTCTGAATCACTGTTGAGTATTGAATCATGACAAATTTGCTGACAGTCCCTGTCAAATGCTGCTACCAATACCCTGCTTTGCACAGATTCTTCACAGAAAACACTGCTTTCTGTGATCAGCTCTTAAACCCTCATGACCAAAGCATGATGAGGCATCCATACTGCATCACCTGACAGTGATGAGACAATGCTGCTGCTCAGACCCGACCACATCAGTTGGAACCCAGCTCACTAAAACCTTTTATTGATATTATATGGTGATGAATTCCATATCAGAATATTCTCTAGTTTGAAGTCTTACAAAAAGCCTTGAAGAAATTGATTTTCTGCAATTACTTTTCCTTATCAAATCTGTAATTTCATCATAGAATGAAATCAGTTTCTTCTCTTATGACCTGTTGTCACTGAGAATTTATTGACATAAAATTTTATAAAAATCACATCTTCTACCTTTTCTCTTTTGATCATCCCTCATTCAGTGGTGGCTGTCTGGACCCTCCACTACTGACAAGAATTGTGAAAATTAAAAGCTACTGAATGCAGGCAGGATCAACATCTTCATCAGTAGTGAAGCAAAACTATTATGCAAGCAATGCAAAGGTTCTTAAAAATCGTAACTACATGAACAAAGAAAACCAACAGGGATCTCCTCACCTTTCATTTAAAATGCAGTGCTTACAACTTTTACCTTCTTTCTTAGGAAAACAAACACTTCAAGAAATCAACCTTCAACACATCTACTCACTCTTCCTTCTAAAATCAAGCTCAAAACCAAACCAAAAGAGTGCTACATTACAATTCATGCTAAGGCTGAAATAAACCACAGCTGACAAGTGTTAATTCTATTATTTATTGAGCTACCAGCAAATGCACTTTAAGTGCTCTTGTAATGTGAGAAGGCTATAGTATAGTCTAAAGAGAATCTCAGAGAAGCCATGTGGAACTAAATAGACATTTTTATGTCTTCAAACCCGGTTTGGTTATATATTCCACATCAAAGCAAAATAAGCATTCTAAGATACTTGCACAGCTTTGATCACCACAGCATCAGAACATCTTGGAACTGTAAGAAAACCTCTTTCATTGCATGCCAGTGAAGCAACAGAGGACTGCTATTACTGTTTTAATGACTGAAGCTTAATTTATAGAAAACGTGGGCCACGGATCTCTTAAATTTGAGGATCTTAATTCAACTTAATAGTTGATATGCATACCTAAATGTCATTGAGGATCCACACTAAAGGTACTTGTCCAAGACCACATAGCAGCAGGAAAAGGAGAAGATTTCCAGTTTTTAAGCATTGGACTCCCTCAATTAACTATCTCAGATCATTCCTCTAAAGAACCATATTCTGGTTTCATAAGGTCAAAACTTTACTTAATAGAGGTAATCAGTGAAGTATTTCTGTGCTTTCCCCCCACCCTCTCTTTTGTAAATGAAAATATAACAGAAGAGTGTAACTAAGTAGTCAACAATCACACAGAATATCCTGAGTTCCAACCATCAAATAATTATATGGTATAGAGAAAATGTATAGTTGTTTGCTCTTTATCAGAATATCAGGATTTTTTTTTACCAGGGTTTTTTAACCTGATGAGTGTTTTATTAAGTACTAGTACAGACAAAACACTGGATAGGTAAAAAATTAATTATTTTCACCAGACAACATCAACATCTGGTCAAAAAACTTCCTTGAAAATGTAAAATATTATAAGGCACCAAGTTTCAATCCTAAATAAGCTTTTGTAGTCAAACTATAGGCTGCTGACTGGAGCAAACAGTTATATTGAAAATATGAGCATGCCTTATGGGAAATCAAAGCAATCAGTAAGGGACAAATAGAATGACCCAAGCCATCTCTCTATAGTCTTTCCATTTAGAAAAATATGGTTTCCAAATGCACATTCCAAAGTACAAATTATGTTATAGTAACTGAGAAGTACATACAGGTTTTTTTTTTATTTTTGTTCTAGAAAAGACCCCAAACCCCAGATTTCACAGAAAGAGATTTTACCATGCCACATGACTTTCAAGACAGGACTTGGATCTTGGCAAGAGTTCAGACCTCCATAAACACAGACTAAGTATTTTTTACTCTGAAACTATAAACTTTGTTATTTATTTCCACCCCAAGTCAATTAAAACCACCCCCTACCCTCTGTGAAGTTCACAGTCCTTGTCATGCTGCTGCTGTGAACCAGACATCTCAGGTATTGGATTGACTTTGCCTCTGGCACTTCGTTATATCCAGAACCACGTGTGAGACCATCATCCACACACTCTGTCTTTTGGTATTTCTTGTCCTTACAGCAGGAAACTTTAAAAGCAGAATATTTACCATCTGGAGTAGCTATGTTTACTCAGAATTTGTGGCTTTGCCAATTGCCAGTTACAGAAAAACTTGCAAATACTACAATGAAGATAAATGCCACAGTAGAAAAAGCATTCATTTCTAATGACACCAGTTTTATCAGATATAAGGCAATTGCAAAGCACAGTAGTACTTGCAGAGCAATTTTGGTCTTTTTCCTTATAATAAAGTACACACATTTACTATGCATATTTCAGCTAAAATCAAACTTTTGTGAGAAGCATGACAATCTGTCAAAACATGGTTTCAAAAATACAGCTGCATTCTCTGTGTAGCTCTTGCAATCTAAGGGCAATTTGCCATCAATACTATAAGAGGCAATTTTCTATAAACATAAAAAGCTTTAAGCATAGGACTGTATTAAGATTTCAATCTTTTCCTTTTGAATCTGAAAGTAAAAGTCTCCTTCCTGACTTCTGCAAAAACAACACATGGGCTCATTTCCTAAGATCTATACGATGGCATTTACACCTGAAGTCTCTTCAGTGAGGGCTGGGAGTTTGTGCCTGCAGACAAACATACTGTCCTGGAGCTTGCCTTACATCAGGCAGCATTAACCTAAAAGGTGGGCTGGTTAAACTGACAGCATAAACTCAAAAAACCTGTCCCAGACCTCTCCAAACCTAATTTGCTGATTTATGTGGATTGGCAATCTCATTTCTGCTTCCCAGCCCCCTTCTTTGTTGCCTTGTAGTCTACGTGCTGCAAGGGATAGAAGAGAAGAAAAAAACCAGGGTCAGACTCAGGAACTTCTCTCAGAAGTGACTTCACGCTTCTGTGGGAGAAGAGAGAATGCTTTTTCCAGCTTTCTCTACCCATACCTACACACAAGAATATTACACAGTCTTGTCCTTATCATGTTGGCTAAGATGTGAGACTTACTAGCCCACACCAGAAAATAAGAAGGAAAAGCCTATAAAGCAAAGTTAGTAACAAGATTACATGGTATACTGAAAGTGTGAGAAACTGCTGTTGGTTGTGCTATTATGTGCACATAAGAGAGTCATGTCTTGTTATCACTGAATGATCTACCTGATAGCTGACTACCCAAGCAAACATGAGTTCAAACACCGCAGTTTTCAAAGCAGACCATGGCTTTGGTTGTCGAAACAGGTATAGATGGCCCTGGCAGAGTTGCAAAGCTCTAACTGGAAGCAGAACAATATTGTGCCCTGAAGCACTAGGAAGGGATGCCCAGTTAGATGCCAACCAAACTACTGCTGGAAAAGGAAGCCAGACAAGCTTAAACAAAGTAAGCAGCTGCCTACAGCAGCAGGCTGCTAAACCCTGCAAGGTATGCGTGTCCCTGTTACTTACCTGTGCCAGAGCTGTGGACAGCAAGCAGAGAGAGCAAGGCTTCCAGCTTGTCATGCTACACGGACTCTGACAAGACCTTAGATGTTAAACATTACTACTTTGAGGAGCTCCTCCTAGCCCCAGAAACAGCTGCTGCCACAGAGTCTGACCCCTCCTTTAGGACCAGCTGTCACAGCTACTCATCCTCCTCTGCTCTTAATTCCTTTGTCCTCTCTGCCTTCTCATTTCTGTGCAGCAGCAGCCTAGACTCTTTCCTTCTTCAGGTGGAAAAACTGAGTTTTACTTGCAGGTTGCACTGCTGAGAAGCTTTGGGGTAGCCCTGCTGGAAGTCTTATGGCCATACTGGGAATCTGTAGCTAATGCACCTGTAGTGTACTTGGGACCTGGACTACTCTCGCTGCATAGTGCTGTATTCTGCTGGGTAGAGGTTTCAGCACTGCTTGGGGATGCAGAACTGCAGAGATCCCTTACTTCCATCTGCACTACAGACATGACAAAGGAATTTAATTAAGTATTAGGTTCTTGCTGGCCCCACTGGAGAGAAAAAACAATTGTGTATTGACTTAAATCTGTTCCCATTTAAGTAACTTTAGTAAGTAGTACAGGCACCTAATCACATCTATCTAGTGTATAATGTTTAGCAATTTCATGCCTGGATGACTAATAAAATGCAAAGTGGATGCAGGTTAATATAAGATTTCTACAAATGATTTCCATAATAAATTACAAAGTATTTATATGAGGAAACATTGAAAAAAACCCAATATCATTGCCACCTTATAATTTAATGGAATGTCTTAGAAAACTAGATGCAAGGGATAAGGAGAATAGTAATTTATGAATAAGAAGAAAAGTTTTAAAACAGTTGGAGACGTAAAATTTATTAAATGGGGGTTTTTAAAGACTTTTTGTAATCTAGTGCCTATAATTCCCTGTTTTATATCATAAAAGAATGCAGCATTCCACTTAAAACTGGTAAAAAGAAAAATAAAAGTAAAATAGAAACAAAACTCTAATTATGTCATATATATAGGCACATATTAAAACAGAAACTATGTGTCTCTCCCACTTATGGTGGTAGAAATCCTCTGGTGCTCAATGGAACAATATACTATTTACCCCAGATCAGATGAAGTCAGAGCATGAGTCACATTGTAAAGAATATTAAGCTGGAGTGTGTGTTGTCATCACTCAAATGGATACAAAGAAGTAGTGAAATTTTACATGGAAGAAAGCATTATTTTTAGGAACTAGGATGCAAAGAGGAAAAATTATAGTTTTCTTGAGATGCCTTTAGAAAGGGTAAGACAATGCATTTTATAACAAGTATAACCAAGTGGCTATTTTGTCCTGCAGCACATGCAACACTACAACTGTGATGTAAAAAGTTGACTTTTTTTTTTTTTTTTTAACAAAGTGGTTGAAAGCTACATTAAAATACCATTTCTCCCAGGTTTGAAAAAGATGTTTTGTTGCTGAATGCATATATCAGCTCATAAGGAATGTCATGAGGAATGAATTTTACCGCCTGTGGCTTTTTGCACTTAAAAAGTACAACAAACCTATTTCCATATGATAATACTGCTGCTCTGCATGCATGCCCTGGGCATTTGAGCATCCAGCTGCACATTTATATGTGCAAACAGACCTGGAAATCTGATGGATTCATTAATGTGGTTCTTGAAATGAACTACTGAACGTGCAGACTGGGAAGCTGATGAGAGCTAAGCAATTACCCACTGCTTAATTCACACAGAATTACGGCAATAGGAATCAGGACACTCCCTCCTTGAATGTTTTTTAAAATATTTCTACCAGAATGAAGGCACCCCACATACACACTTTTATTCTGTGCTATTTGGACTGTGTTCTTGTAACAACGTGCAAGATGTACATATTTTGTTCATCTCCTGGTCGCCGGAATTCATCTACCTTAAAAAAAAAGCCCACCCAGCAATATTGAAAACTTCCCGAAGATGGCAGCAGTGACACAGGAATGGACACAAGCTGGCTTGGCTAAGCTTTTGCAGTTGAAAAAGATTCCTAAAAAATCCTAGTCAACAGCTATGATCCAGTCCAGGGTTCCTAACAGCTGATACATGCAAAACCAGCCCTGACAAGACAGTCTCATAAAGAAGAAATGGTATTCGGATGCACTGGAACACATAAAAAGGAGCAAGGGGTGCTCCTTGTTTCAAGGGCATTGCATCTTCTCTTGAATCTGGTAACAGCTGAAGCCCTGTAAAAAGAACACCCTTCAGAATATGACCATTGAGCTAAGAAAATAGCATAAATAATGTATCTGGGGTAACCGTGGTGCTGTTTTCAGTGTTTTGTTGGGTTCAGGCTATCTCCCATTTGTAGCACTTGCTTTTTAGAACTGTAAACACACATCTAGTTTATGTACTAGGGAGAGCATGAAATAATGAACAGATTTGTCTGTCTCTGTGTTCTCAGGAAATGCCTAGCTTCTGCAGAAGGATCCCGTGAGCGTGCCTTCCCTCTTAGTGACCAGATTAAGGGTATTATGATTTCTCTGAGAGAAATTTTGTTTGTTTGTTAGGGGTTTTTTTTTGATGGAAGCGGGGAAAGAATGACCTCAAGTCTTTATTCCACTTCTAATTCATGTTTGTGTTAAGAAGCAGTGAATCTTTTAAAATTAGGGCATAATCTACAATCATCAATTCCAATCCATGTGCTCTCCAAAGACCAGTGTCACCCAGTTTCAACAGCTGCTTCTTTCAAATTCTGAGTGTGAATATTACTTTACTGGAAATACTAAAAAAACCCACAAAACCAAACCAATCAACCAACTAACAAAAAACCCCCCGCCAATCAACCCCAAAACAAACAAACAAACAACAACAAAAAAACCCCAAAAACCAAACATGAGAGGATTCTAATTGGTGGTGTCTCAAAGTCTGAATATTGACACTGAAAAACTCTGAGAAACTTTGGACAAATTTCAAAGACAGATGAAGATTTGGTGTTAAGCCTCAGTCTAAAATTAGATGTAGACAGACCTTGGAACTCCACCAACTCCAAGCTCTGAAGGATGGATTTAGACCAAGGATCTACAATTCCAATTAATCTGAAAGGGGAATAACTAAAATAATTATTGTTTAGAAATGAGGAAGAAATTGCAAGAATTTTTTCAAACAATCATATTTGGTTCTTTTGACTGGAGGATCATCTTTGCGAAATATTCTATAAACACTGATGGAGAAAGCATTGGAATAAGATGAAAATACCATGCTTCATCTTTCAAGAAACAAAAGCATATGCTTCTTGAAAAAAAAAAAAAAGGCCTAATCAAAAACCAGTGATAGCTGGACTGGTTTATGCCAGGAATACCTTGTCACAATGCAGAGCTCCCATTAAGGATACCTCAATTTCTGTAGCTTCTTTTTGGTGCAAAGCCTAGCTGTGTGGTTTCAAACACTTTCCTTTTGAAACAGGAATGTTTTTCCAGAGTTACAGAATCTGTGCTAATTGTATTGACAGTGTATATATCTAGTCAATAATGTGACTTCTTGTCTGACCTTTCAAATGAATCCTTTCCTGGTTTGTTGATCCTAGACATTACTGTAAAGTAATTATACAATCTACCAAAAAATGATCCCTGAAATGTGAGCTCAGAACATTGCCTGGTTTACAGGAATTACAGTTTGGCAATTCTCTCAGCACCATTTTGAAGAACCACACAAACATTTTATTGCAAAAGAAACTCGATTCAGATTCTGAATACATATACAAGTGTATAAACCCCACAAATATTGTCCTACCTGTCAGTATATGCAGGTAGTATACGCTACCTGCATATACTGATAGGTAGCACGATCACTGTCTACAAAAAATTTGCTCCATAAATATTTCATGTTTATCAATATAATTTTACCACTCAGCAATTTTCTTGCTTTTCTTTGGATTTTTGACACCTACAAATCATCCAAGAAGCACTACATTTCTCTAGTTGCCTGGGAGGCAACACAGCAAGGCACAAGCAATCTAGAAGGTTTCTGGAGTGCATTGATGACAATTCCTTGACACAAAGGACGGAGGAGCCAACAACAGGACATGGTCTGCTGCACTTCCATCAAGGAAAAACTAGGTGCATATGTGAAGACTGGAGGCAGCCTAGGCTGCAGCAACTCGGAATTGATGGAGTTTGGAATCTTGAGAGGAAGGGACAAGGCAAAAAGCAGGGGCATAAATCTGGACTTCAGGAAAACCTACTTTGGCCTATTTAGGGCCGAAGAGTGCCATGGTAGCCGGCATTGGAGAAAACAAGTGTTGTGGACAGCGGCTGATGTTCAAGGATCACCTCCTCCAGCTCAACAGTAGTCCATCCTGACCATCAGGAAGTCAACTAAAAATAGTAGGAGACCTGCTTGATGAATAAGAAGCTCCTGACAAAATTCAGACATAAAAGTGAAGCATGCAAGAGGTTGGAGCAAGGATCCAGAAGGACTATAAAGACATTATCCAAATGTGGACTTAGGAAAGCCAAAAGCCACCTGGACTCGAATCTGGTAAGGGGCACAAAAGGCATCAAGGATTTCTGCAAGTACATCAGCAACAAAAGAAGGACCAAGGAAGGTGTGGACCTGCTTGGGCATGGAATTTGGTGAGAAAGTACATGGAAAAAAGCCAGTGCAGTCCTAGGACCCACAAATAGCATGATTTCACTGCTACTAAACGTATGATATGCATTTACACTCCAGATGGCACAACAAATAACATTAAACCAAAGTGCAGATGTTTACCCTTTCCTCAGCACAGTAAGAAAAGTAGATACAATCCTTAAGTCCCAAGGAAATGTGCATCTGCACATGCATGAGTACAGAAGGACGACTCTGTCCTGGAACTTCTGAATAACATGGGAGTACACCAGACCTCTGTATAAAAACAGTTTATGATTGACTAAAAAACACATGTATGAAACAGTCAAAAGACCCACTGCAAGAAGACAAATATAACACAGTGCACTCGAATACCAGTGCTGGCTGAAACAAAGTTTGCCTGAAATCTAGGAAAGCATGAACCAGGCTCTCCAAGTACCTCTAGGATATCCCTGTGCCTACCAACAGGTCTTGTTCTCAGAACTCTGAACTGGCACTTTTAAAAGGTTCTGGAATTAATGACTGCAATGCAAATTATCTAGGTCTTTAGAATAAGCAAGTATGACTGAAGAATTCTTCATTCATGTACTGCTTCTAAGAAACCAATGTGATAGGACTTATTGTTTGTTTTTAGTAAGAAAGGGAGTTCAGGAATTCATCTTATGTGATAATTAGATTGTGGTCTGATGATCTGATTACATGTGAAATGTCTTGCTATCATGGCCAGTTCCTGATCTTATGCAAATGGGCATGACTCCATTTTCTCCAGTGGAGCCACATTAATTTACAGCTGCTCAGGATCAGAGCCTACCTGCCTGTTTCTGACACCTAGGATGTGGATTCATATGGCTGTATGGCATCAAGATTCACTAGTCAAGCACAGCACATAGCTAAATATTTCTCATTTGAGATTTTCTGCTGCAGTAATGCGCCTCCTCCTGGGCTCCCCCCTCTCACTATTCTTTTTCATTCCATCTAAATTCACTTTTTCCTTCAATTTCTCTAACTACATTTACATCTTGACTCTCTTGATTGCATTCCTGAAACAAAATTCAAGTTATTCACTTTCTTTTTTATTTTTTTCCCATGCCTTTAAAAATCTTTTGTCTTAAAGCTATTGAAATTGCTATCTTTTTTTTTTTTTTTTTTTTTTTTTCTCCCTCTCTCCCAGTACATTCATTTTCCTTTTGTTAATACCTGGAAGCACTACTCTTCTCACATTGCTCCTGAAGATAGAAAGAACCTCATAATTGCATTGTTAGAACTTCATAAAAGCAATGATACAACTATAACAATGTGAACAATACCACTACACCAACAACAAAGAACAGTTCTACTGTCAAACACCAGGTGTATCATCCCTTCCTCTCATCCCCTTCCCTGCTCTCAAAAGACTGAAGCAGCCACACCTGGAAGCCTCCAGCCACGAAGGCACCTGACTTTGGTGATCCATGTGATAGAAACAAAAAGGTATGTGTTTGGAGACACTCACCCTTTCTACCTCCCGAGGTACATCCTTCAGGCATTCTATGCAAATGAGCAAATGGTAATTAGGGTAGCATGAACCAAATTCTGTATTCAGGACCCGCATAGAAAGCAGATAATTAATCAAGGGGGAAAAAAAGGGAAGAAACTTGGCTTTTTTTTAATATATTATTCAGATTTAACTGATCCTGAGGAAATTATTAATGTGTGTCTAATCCCCACTACTTAAGCATACACGTGGTTCTATTCTGTTGCTAATCATGGTATTTTGGGTTTTTTGGGGAGGGGGTTATCTTTGCACAAATCAAAGGAAAAAGTAACATACCCCTGGGTCACTCATAAATAGAAATGCATCATTAGCCTTGAAATAATTACAGTCTGGGGGGAAAACATTGTAATTTTTTATTTCTCCCCCCCCAAAATTCAAATTCCATTGCTATTGGGAGTTTAATGCAAAGACAAGAGAAAATAGTCACAATTAGTGTATGACCCCACTGCATTTTTATTCTTTGGCTTCAAAGATAATCTACAAGCTCACATGGAAAACAAAAAGAGGTTACTTTCACAAACTGTCTTAAAAGCACGCAACAATAATGACCCTAAACCACTACAGCTCTCAGTCATCTTACTGCTTTATTTGGGGGCTATTACTGTAGCTTGCTGATAAATAAGGATCAATAAGAAAACTTTGTTGGGAATCTTCTGATGTCTAACCTTTGTGTAGTATATTTACTTCAACTGTGCGCCACAATCTCTTTCTGATTTCAATCTCATTTTTGGATACATAGGAGGTTGGAATTTTTCTATGAGCAGCAAAACAGAAAGAGGCAAAGCATGCCTGCTTGTACTGAAGTGGCAAAATCACATTTGTCAAATAGAGATGGACTTTAATCTGCTCCTGTAAGTTGTGATATCTGTTATTTTCCCACTGGAGAATGAAGTGTGCATCATTTTTCTCAGCTGCTTTATGAGAAAATTGTAGTTCATGAAAACCTAGGAGGTATTAACAGGAAAAGGATGCAATTTGACTTACAGTTCAAGTTATCTCTATTTTCCATTAACAAAGAGTGCTATGCTTTTAAATTAAAAATGGTCCAAAGCTACAAAATTCAAGGTTTGTATCAACATTTTGTTCAGTCTCATGTTCAAGGAACAAATTGGCCCACGCTTAGGTTCAACTCATTTTATACAGCCTCTGCTTGTGGACGCCAGCTCTTGAGGAGCCAGTGTCCACTTCAGGAGTTTGTTAAATGCTCATCACTTGTTAAGATAAGATTCAAAAGTCAGAATTAACAACTATTTGCTCTAGCCTGTCCACCACCCTGGATGCTTGAACTATCTACCTGTTCAGTGCACACAAACACACACACCCCCCAGCAGAATTACATGACAGCACCTGTTCTTGATGAGACACATACAAGCTTCCAAGGGGAAACAACTTCACAAGACGCAAAGCCATGATTTTCTGTATTTATAGTATGTATGTACCACCAAAACTATTAATATGACAATAGATTAAAAAACCAGGAATTTGAAGTTGAGGAATAATACACACATTTGCTATTTTTTGAAAAGCCTTCCTCTAAAGCAAAGGAATTTCTGATTTTTGACAGATGCTACTGCTGCTGTGGGATCCAATTAGATGTTTTGTCTTGCATAATGAATGCTAAGGATATATACACATGGCATTAGACAAGGAATTAAGATGTATAATTGCGTAATGGCTGCTAGGGATGCATACACATGGCATTACACAAGGAATTAAGATGTATAATTCTTAATGAGAGTGATGTCTAATGCCTGAGAGTAGCAGGCTAGACATTAGGTCCCCATTAAGAATAGGCTTAATTTAAAGCATTTGAATAGTCTCACTCAAATCGATCTCAAGTATAAGTGGATGTTTAAGCAAATTTTTTCATTAGGACCTTACTCCTAATGCACGTTTATTCCATTCAGATTTTCTCAGAGCTTGTATTAAAAATATATAAAGCCAAGCAACTAAAATACATGATTACCTATATGAAGCCTTCCCAATATGTCATTTTGTTGCACCTGACAATTGACGTGTCAACCTACAGCAAGTCTTTGTAAATCTGTGTTATTCATGCCATCTCTACTGCATCTCTTTATTAAACAAGAAAATAATTCCACATATTGGCAGTGTTCTTGGTGTTCCTGTTGGGCCGTCTCAGCCCACTAGTGTCGCTCTCGACATGAAGAACTCACACCCACACCTTGTGATGTCCGAGGCAGAAAGGACAGAGATTTATTTACAGAATCAACATTTATCGAACTCCAGCAGTGACCATGGATTGGAGGAAGAAAATCTTCTTCTCCAACCACACTGGACCACGAAACAGTCCATCTACAGTCTCCTCCTTATGAAAAGAATGTAAACATTGCTAGATTTTACAATAACAAGTAGCTTGTTTATACGAAAGTGTATCTGACTCCAAAACACAGAAGGCTAAAAATAAGACTTTTACAAACTCCTTAAAGGGGACAGAGGAGAACGGCAAAAACCCAGACAACACACTAGCAGCTCTGCACTCAAAATGTGTGCACACTCACACGGGTTTTCAAAGGGAGCTAGTGTTTATGCCTATCCCTTCCTTGGCTTTGGTGTGAGTGCCTTCCCGTTACACACACCCGACGTACGACGGACGCGCATCTCAGCACTGAGCTGCAGACAATGCCAGAGCTGTAAACACACAGGAGCAGCACTTCTGTTAAGACCCTGACAGTATCCTTGTCCATCAGCCACACAAACTGTGAGGCTTAACAGGACACGTGCTACTCTGAGATAACACATGCCTTGTGGGTGTTGAGGAGTGTGAGGCAGAGGAAAATGCTTTTAGTGACCTGCCAGTGTTATCTTGCAGCAACATACACACCTTAGGATATCCCACAAAATTACAAAGTAGCCCCGAATGCAGAGAAAATTATTATTTTTTTTAAATTTAACAACTAAACAAAAGAAATGAGGTGCGTAATAATTAAATGGCCGGTAAAGAGCAAATAGCTCATGAAATGTTTCATTTCTGGACTGCTGAGGAGACAATAGACAGGGACAGAGGTGAATGAAATAAAATGTCACGTACATTCTGCGGGCTATTCAAGCATAGCAATTTCCCCAAAAGGTCCTTCATTAAAACAAGAATGAAATAATGGAAGAGATAGTTTGGAAAGATGTTTTTCTTTTTTTTTTTTTTTTAATGCACCTTAATATTTCTCAAGACACACTTCTATTTATAATTCTGACTGGGATTTGAAATGCCATAGTTACTCTACTGGATCATACCACAGCCCCCATATAGACACAAATTTTGCAGCCTGTAATTTAATCAAAATATCTATATCTATATCATCTATATCTATATATCTCTATCTATATCTCTATCTATATCTATCTATATCTACTTATGCATCTGAAACTAGAATAATTCGGTATTTCCAATTAAACAAAATCTAGTGGGTTCAAGTTTTCTAGAAAATATGGAATCTTTTTCTAAAGGATTCTTACAAACCAATAATCATCACTATTCATTTATGGAACAACAGTAAGTAACGTATCAATTTGCTTGGAAACCTTGCAACCCTACATGATGTTTTAGCAATTAGGGTCTATTCTGGATTTACAGTGTTTTGTCTTTTGCATTTAAGGAGAAAAAAAAAAAAAAATAAAAAAAAGAGCCAGTTCAGCTTTTTGGGACTAAATACAGTAAATTTCAGTTTCCACTGAAACCTTTCAGTAATGCCATTAACAAAGTTTCTGAATTTTATTCTCTGAAACAGAAAATGCTTTCTAATTTTGTTGGACAGCCAATTACAGATAAGATAGATGGGAAACCTGTCCAGACCATCGCAAAGAACAACCAGTCCTCTTTGTCCTGTGAGTACATATTGGTTTTGTCTGGCATAACAGTCCAAATATTGATTGCAAATCAACTTTTAAAAATATCTCAGCAGAAGACTTGTCTTACTGTCCTCTTGCAGCAGTGGGTTCCACACTAGTGAAGTGCTTCACATTCAAGAGTGAGTTTCTCTTGTGTTTTTTTTTTTTCCTGTGAGTAATGGTCATATAAAACCCATATGCAGGACTAAAATACAGCTTTGATACAAAAGCAGATGAATGAACAAATACCTTAGAATTCAAGCAGCATAACATCAAGCCTGTACATTGTAAGAATTTCTTAAGATATTATTTTAGCTGTAATGATACATTATAAATCCACACCTGATATTTCTCCAGTTATTTCACATGCTGTTACTTATCTCATAAATATGACATAAATAAATATGACATATGCTGAGATGTAGTATCCTGTTCAAGGGCAAGCTCTTTGGAGACAGTTAATATCTTTTGCTTGACCAGTTGTTACAGGTAGAATATTGAGAAGGGCTGTTGGATATATACTGGTTTACTCAGTTTGATCTAACCCCCAAAACTTCTCCATTTTAAGAGTTCCCTGGAATAAAAGAAATTAAGGTAGCTTTTCTATGAGCATTAGCAATCAAGAAGAAAGTTTTGCAGACATTTGTATAATGAGTTTGAGAGGTGATATGGATTTTCTGATGTTTAATCAGGCTTGAGATTATAATGCAGCTCAGGACACTTGAAATTTCTCTTTTTCTCTTCTATCCCACTACCCACTATTGAAATTTGTGGAAATATACCGGATATCATACAGTTAAAATTGGCCCCATGGGTTACCAAGTTCCTAAAGGGGTGTGAAAGATCAGCAAAGACACAAAAACAGTGCTGTTCCAGGAGAATAATTTCCATACAAAAACAGGATTAAAAAAGTGAGCTCATCTCACACTGACAGGCAAAGTCTGCTGATAAAGAGGGAACAGGAACACGGAACAGATACACAGTGATGAAAACAGGGTAAGCTCTCACAGAGTAGAGAACAGAGTGACATGTCCCATTGTTAAACTGCTCCTCTTTGTGCTCTACATATCATTTTCTTTCATGCTCCTGTAAGTCTCTAACCTTTTTCTGCTGTGTGTTCTGAAAGGAGGAGAGGTATCTTTCAGAGGCCTCAATAGGTTTTTGGTAACCTATTTTATGTGATCATTAGCCTTCATTATGTTTTCGTCATCTGATTTTCACATTACTGAGCTTCATTTTTTGCTCTCTCTGACTGTGAAAAAAGAAATGCAGGTTAGCTTTTTGTATGCTAAACCCAAACACTTTCAACAGATTACTCTAAAGCTGTTCTTTTCTGTCGTTTTTTTTTTTTCCTATTGAAAGAAAACTTCGTATTTTCCAACATTTCAGTGCTGAACTGTTTGAAACTTGTCATCTTTTTGGTTGTTCTGCTTTGTTCCTTTGTTTCAAGAGCAATTACACCCGGAGGAGCAGGACACAATAGGAGTTATAGCATTTTTGATGCAATGTAAGTGGTGTCTTATGTAACAAGACCGTCCCCTCCTAGGCTTTGCTTCATTTTTGTTTACCCCAGTAATACAATCCAGCATCTGATTTGCTTTCAGCACTGCAGCTGTGTTTTAGTCCAAAGGCTTTAGGGACTTTTCTATAAACAACTCCCAAATCTCTCTCGTATCAAATAATCCCCATTCTGTTCTGGGAAGGATTTTTTTTTTTTCTGTGAGTGCTGATTAACAAGGTAGCTGAGTAGAAGTTGTTTCCTTTCAACCTTCCTATCAATTAATTCATGATAAGACTCCAACACAGTGCTTGCAACACTGCTGCTATTTCCAAGAGAGAGAATTTTGATGTCATAAGCAAATGTGAGCTTATGGGCAAAACCTATCAAGAAAAAGCCAGAAGAAAGCTAAATATAGGCTCATTCTCATGTGATTATCAGCTAGTGGTAATTCATGAATCATCTATGTCTATTTAATACTATGAGAGCTCATAACTTATGTTGATCCTCCCCCAGAGATGACAAAACAATAACATTTTAAAGGTATTTGTTTTATGGTTTCTTGATTAATGAGGCTTTGAGCTGATTCACTACTACACTCACTGCAGCAGAGGGTATTGGCAAGCATACATGATGCAAGGGCAAACAGATTGACACATCAAACATAACCCATTTACCACACACATAAAATGCATAGTCAATAAATATCTTAGGACAAAGCTGTAGAATGATTTCCACATTATGTGCACAATAGAGGGTACAAACATGTACACTCTTTGTAGTTGGGTCTATGGTCACAGCAATGTCATGCTTTCATCAAGAACCTTCAGAATGGAGAAGACAAAAGCTTGCATTTTGCCCTGTCATGGTTGCTGCCCTCTGGGTGCTGTGCTGCACTCCCAGGGGAGCAGGAACTGCTTGCTCCCCCAGTGCACATGACAGAGCAAACTCTGGGTCTACAGAGTGGGACAGGGAGTGAGACCTGGCAGCTAGGACACGAATATAGGCTGGGAATCTCCCAGGAGGCACTGGGGACTTGTATGAAGAAGGGGGCAAATCCACAGGTCAGTCCTCACAGATAGCTGATGAGATCTTAAAGATCTGTAGAACTCTCTGCAAGACTGTTGCAGCCTAAAAAGCCACTAACACTTGATGGGCTGGAAAGCAAAATGGAAGTAATGGCACACTTGGAATGACATCCTGAAAGATTTACCTTATCCCAGATATATTTATTTAATGTCTTGGCTACTGACTTCTGTATGTTTAAAATTATTGCATCTATTCAGTATATGAGATATAAATATGCATATATAGTTCTGAGTGTATGTGCGTGTAAATATACAATAAATATAAAAAGAGTATATGTAGTATTTGGTTTGTTATATTTTTAATAAAATCTCTCCAAAAGTGGAAAATTCTTTCCTTTTTTTTTTTTTTTTTTTTTTTTCCTTCTGAAAAAATGGGCCAGTTCAGTGTTACAGCTTCTGGGTAGTTGGAGGTCCTGCTGTAATATACAGTAAGAATTCATTACTGTCCAGTTAGGGTAAATACCTGTAGGGTTCAAAAGATAAGTCAATTAGGACTCTTTCCTGTAATTACTATTTTATAATGATTAATCTTCACTGTGTTTGTCTTTCAGTCTCTTTATGTGAATCATCTTTAAGTAAACAAATGAATTTTATTGAAATGAAGTGTAATCATGGGGGAGAGGTTTTCATATCTTCTGAACAACATGAAACCATTTATTAAAACTGACTTAACCTCTAGGATTATGCAATCCCTTTTGATGTTTATTTAGAAAGGGGTTTGGGAAGGGAATCCTGTGGCTTAAAGTACAGCAGACACACCTGAGATCCATCTGCAAAAAACTGAGAGTGAGATGCCCTGCAGCAGGTCTCACCCAGGGTCCAAAGCATGTCTAGTTCTGTCTCCCACATAAGCTTACCCATTTCAGTGCTACAGGCCTTCAGAGATCCAAAGACTTACAGATGAGAGAGAAGTATGAGGGGAAGTCCGGGCAAAAGAAAGGCTTCAGCCTCCTGACTGTGCAGACATCCTCAGCCCAACATTTATCAGTCTTTCAGAAGTGTAGCTGGGTTCCCAGTAAAGGACTGTAAAAAGGTAGTACCTTCAAATGCTTTCCTAGTCTGCCTTTTCTATACAAAGGAACAGTGTTGGTGTGTACTTCAGGCTAGATAGATCCAATAAAGGATGTGGGTGCACAGAAGTTAAATACTGCAGTATTTAATGTCCTAGAATGAAATACAGACACTTGCACAGGTACAGCAATCTATTTAGGTGTTTAAGAGCAGCATAGGGAGGCCTACACAAAAACAAATAGGTGGTATTTTGCAGGCAGACACAACACAGAGAATAAAACCCCAACAGAGAGCCAGTTTTTGCTTTACAAGTGTGGTGTGAGTGGAGGTCCCTGACGATGCTTGCCAGGAGCTGCTGTTTGTCACACCCTGCCAGGAGTCTGCAGCAAGGTGAAAGGGTCTGCAGATGATGGTGCATTGTTTAGAGGCAGAGATGAAAGCTGATTGTAAAGATTTGTAGAAGAACCTTATAAGATTGGATGACAAAGCAGTGAGTTAAATGCATTGTATGTTTTTGTGGCTATGTACTCTGATTCAGTACCAGATTTAGGAGGTATCAAACAAAAATAGGAGGAGTGAAATTCAAAGCAGCTGCCTGGAAGGAAGAGGTTCTTCATGCCATGCACAATGTTTGTGGACCTTAGTGCCAAAGGATGTTACACAAGCTGAAAATCTACAAATCCAGCATATCTTTCCAAGAGAACCTGCTCAAGTGCACAGCAGACAAATCAAAAGGAAGTAGTTACAGACACATCTGTCTTGGGGAGTATCCTTAGTTAACTGGATTCTGAGAAATGTAAAAGTATCACACTTGCTTCTTCTTATCCTACTCTGTCCTAGGGGCCTGCTACAGCTGCTCCTGGTGACACCAGAGCTGGCACAGCGTGGCCATTCTGCCTCTGCCCAGGTGCAGAGTCCAGGTGTGCCAGTGCTTGGCCTGGGACAGGGGAGCTGCAGGGCCAGGTGGGACTCACTGAGGCTGGATGGACTGCCCAGGGTGGCACAGGCAGGAGCACAGTAACACTGGCTGCAGTTCACTGTCACACAGATTTAGAACTGGGCATTATTACGGTACTGGTACCAGGGCAGTGGTGCTGGCTCTGGTAACACCCACTGCTGCTGCCAACAAGCTCTGGCAGAAGGAACTTGGGCAGTAGAGCCAAAAATGAGGTCCTGTGACAGCTACACCAGGTGATTGCAGGAGCTACAGTACACAAAGGCTCCACCCTGCAGCTTATTGTGTTGAGGGTCGTGTCAATGCCAGAAAAACTCAAAGTGGAAAGCATACCTCACTCCTTTATGACTTCATTTGCACTAAACTGCATTTTCTGTGATGCCCCTGCTGGAGGAGCAGCTCGGAGACTCATTCCTCATATAAGAGATGCTGACTACATAGAAATAGATCTGGCACTACATTAAGCAATGAAAAACTATATATGGAATGAGAATTTAAAATCAAATTTAAAATGCAAGGCTTCAAAACCAATTCTTCTCCCCAGTCTGTTATAAATTATACAGCCTTCAGTATAAGCTTAAAGGAACAGCAGTTCTTGACAGCAGTTAACCTCTTTTTTCATTACTGGGGCTCTTCCAGTTCCTTCAGATCAATAACGCTCCTATGTATCTTTATAAATTTGAGTAGCAGAAGTTGACCCCAACTTGCTTTTCTGCTGAAATGTAGAAGCAAAAAGAATTTTAATGGATATTTGAAACAAGGAGATTAAATTCTCTCTTAGTTATGCCATGAACAAAAGGCAAGAGAGAATGCTATATAACTTGGGACATTTTTTACCCTTGAATTTCTTCAGATCACACTTATTTTTGTAATTTCTTTTTACATTGCTTTTTGCAATCCTGAGAGTTTCTTAATGTGAAGTGACTAGGTTAAAAGGTGCCTATACTTCATAACCTATTAAAAAAATCCACCCCTCTTGACTTTATAAAACTGACATTGCTTTTACATTTTGCCATTTACTTTTAGAAACATCTGGGGTAATTGAATGAGGCAATCCACATCTACTCTCCTATCCAGTAAGTTTCAACCCAAAATTTAATTCAAGATCTTTTATACCAACACTGACAGTGCTGTAAGGACTAATGTGGAAGTTAAAGTAAACAGATTGTTTGCTGATCAATGGATATTTCAAAAGAACAAGAGCACAAGGGAAAATGTATATTGATTTTAAGATACTTCACAGATTGATTTTACATTTATAATCTGAACAAATTTAATCTGATAATTTTCTTTTAAAATAAGCTATATTTTATATTAGCATTTTCTATGTAGATACTTCTCAAATGGAGCAACCAGGTTAGTTATGTATGTATACCCTCATCTTTTTAAGGATTTTGTAGAAACTTTGTCACAGTGGATAGAATTATAAAAAAGCCTATTTCCCAAGCCAATTAACACTTGTCTACATCATTAACTATAAATATAGGTAAATGTACATCAACTGGATTTTTAAACTACTCAGATAGTCAAGTAGAAATGCAAGTTACTACTGAATAATTTATAACTTGATTACTTTTTAGATGATGACAAGGAAACAAATGCAATGCTTTGGTCCCCTTTTACTTGGAACATCAGAAAAATCCAGCATATTTTTCCAAAGACAATAGAAGAGTTTTTGACAAGATGCTGAAACAGTCAGACAGCATACACAGATTTGCAACTAAATTTGGTTTACTAGCAGGGATTCTTTTATGTGTGGAAGCCATTCTGACTTCTACATCTATTTTTGGAGCTCTGTGTTTCCTTCTGCAAATAACATGTCCATGGAGTTATTGGACAGTTATTGTTGGTTTTGCTTATTATTATTACTATTACTAATTCTGTTGAAATAACAGTGCTCTAACATCAGCTGTTGAACTAGTACTTGCATAATAATCTCCAGGGTAGCTAACAACAGCCTGAAACACTCATATCATTGCTATCTGGTTCTGCTTTTAGCTGCTATCACTGCTAAGTCACAACTCCTGAATCTTATCCCTTGCACTTTTGAATGACTCTGGGAAGTACTTCAGAAACTTCTGAAATGTGCAAATTCCTCATGTCGTGGGTCAGAGGACAGATCCCTTTAACTTCTACCCATGGCACTGGCTCTCAGTCTCCCTTTTCCAAGAATTCCTACCATTCTGCCTGTAAGAATTTGAAAATTCTGGTGAAGCACCCATGTATCGAAGCACTTCCTAATGCACTTCCTAATGCTTGAGAGATGGAGCGGAGCACTGCAGATTTTGGGAAGCCCTTGTCAGGCATCTGCACTCTGTGAGAGCAGAGAGAGCAGAACCTCCCCAGGCTTTCTCATTAATGAGCTTTAGAAGGGGCTATCTAAGAGCCGGGAGCTTGGCCCATGGCTGCTCAGTGAGGGCAGGGGGTGTTCTCTGGGTGGCAGAAATCAGCGGCTTCGCCGTCTTCCAAAAGTGGGGCTCCACTGCAAACATGACAGCAGCTCTAATTCAGAGCCTTGGACATGTTTTCATCTTACCTGTGAGGTTTACAAGCAGTTTTTCAAAATTTATATTACAAGGTAAGCATTCCATAAAACCTTAGAAAAAGCCCTTGACCCAGAAAGAACAAGTTAAACAAAAAGAGCTGTAAGAGAAAGGATGGGATATGCAGGCTGCATGCAAAGAATATGTCTGTAATACAGTTTGTACACCTTTAAGCAAATTTCCTCCAATTCAGACAGGTGGGGTTTTTTGGGGGTTTTTGTTTGTTTGTTTCTTTGTTTTTGTTTTCCCAAATGCAATTAGTTCTGAATTTCAAAGCTCTAGGATGCTCCCTAGGAGCACACCACCCACGCCCCTCAATTTCAGACTCCCCCACCTGCTACTAATTTCAGTAGTCCTGTTAACAGAATTCAGAAAATTCAGAAGCATTTCCCAGCACTAAGAAGGACTCAGTCCCTTTTGGATAGAAATATCCCAATGCCCAAGATCAGAAAACCTGTAAAATCTTCAGTGTCATCCAGCAATTCTGAACCTATATACCTTTGCCACGTGCAATCTCTGTTCCACAGTTAATCTTAATTTGACTTCTGTGTTTCCCAACCAACAAAAGCCTTTTGTGAGCACACAGAGTTCTGGCTACTTTACTTATGACTGTGATTATTTCTTCTATTCAATCATCAGGAGCATCTCCTATGATTGCCTATCACACAATGATAGAGTAGAAAACCAGAATCTGTATTTTCATTTGAAAGGCCACTCCTTTCACACTTTTCTCAGTCTCTTTTCCTGTCTTCCCAAAGTGCAAAATACCAGTGTCCTAACAGTGTACATATTTTTTTTTGAAATACATAAAACACAGAAATTTTGAGTTACAAACACTGCAACCAGAAAATCAGACACTGAAGATTTCCTACAACCCAATGAAGTATAGGCTTTTATAAGACTCTCAGTAAAAGCAAGAGAAATTGTGCCAAGTTTGGATCTGGTTTTAAACTTCTACCCATGGATTTTAATACTTAGGAATACAATAAACTGTGGAATTTCACTTCAAAGACCCTTCTCTATGCTGAATATTGTTAGGAACACAAAGTACATATGAACAAGGCACATTAACATTATCAGGAGTACATGGCTCTGGGACACATAATGCATTATTTACTGTACTTGCTGAACTTTTGGAACTGTGGTAGGAGAACAGATCAAACAACAGGCAAAAGGAGTTGGGTTTTTAAGACTATTTTCTTAAACTACTTTTATATTGTAATACAAGAGAAAAGGGAATTGTATGAATAAGGATTTTATATACATATATATAAAAATTCTGGGATTTTTTTTTCAGATGAAGCTCATTATGTATGAAAGGCAAATTATTCTCTCAACCAACAGAGGATGGTCTCTGTAGATCAGAATATCAACAGAGAACTGTGGTAAAACTCTTTAGTTGTCAAAGACTACATTATACATGGGCTGTTAATGAATGGATTTCAGTTCTAAATTCAGACACTCTTTCCATTCACAGAAAATGAAACTTATTCTAGAAAGAAGAATTATGGACTATTCACTCTCTTTCTAAAATTATCTGACAGCTTCACTGGTTAATGACATACAGCCTGTCATTCCCCCAAAACCCTGTGAGAACCACAGGTGCTGTGTCACTAATGCACTGTTCTCACAATGAATAAAACCATAGGGATGGACCAGGCTTTACCAGAAGCAATATCAACATACTTAGGGCCTTGCATCCTGCTCACTTATGATACATTGCCAGTGACTGTGACTAAGAAGATAAGTGCACATATTAACGATGCCTCTGCAGCTGAGAAAGGCTGTATATGCTAATATGGCATTTTCTTAACTTCTGACTTCCAAGCTCTTCATCCATAACATTTTTGTAACAGATTTCGAAAAGGAACTTATTTATCTTTGGAAAAGCTAAGGTCCTTTCCAGGTCTTGGTTACGATTACTTACTCTTCTGAGGCTATACAGTGTCAAGAGAGTTTAGCTGTGAGTGTTGAGGACCACAGATAAAATAATATGTAGAAATAATCTCTAAAATGAATTTCCTTCTGTGTACAAAGAAAATGGTTGACTTGCTTAGTTTATCAAGCTGTATTTGTAACTAGAAGTACCTCATGGATTCAACACTCTATTGCCTCTACTCAGTTCCACATACCAGCTATATTTGTCATGAGTGTTTTTCAGCTATAGTTTGATCAAAGGCTTTAAAGAAATTCAGTACAAATGTGGTTCCTCTCAAAATGCCCATGTCTTTCCACTGTTGTAGCCAGATACAAAACAGCAAAATTGCTGCCCATTGGTTCAAATGAAGCAAAGAAGAATGCACGTAGAAACTTCCTGCTTTGCTTTGCAGAATTCATGTATCTTTTACAATGGATGCTTCAGACTGCTTGCAACTTAGAGGCAAAATCTGACATGCCAGCCACAAGCCATGCAGGGAACATCCTCATCTTCCAATGCTCTAAATGTGGGTCAGCTTTCATAGGAAAATTCTATTCTACTGAATGTCATATTATGCAAAATGCAGATTGAAGAATAAATAATAGCATCTTATCTGAATGAAAAGGAAGAGATTCTCCTTCATGACACTCATTTCTATTTCTGCTTATCATTTTATGTCTCAGTTTTGAGCAATGCATTTGTCCACATGCTGGACTGATTCTGAAGCCTGGCAGGGACATATCAAGGTGACCCTGTGTAGACAGGGCTGTTGGGCAGCAAGGAGCTGCTGTCTTCCCACAAGATTTGGTCAAATGGCCTTACAAGACATTTAACAAGGGTGAAAGCAGATGACAAGAGCTTTTCCTTTAGCCTCTGGCTTTTCTTGGCCAGAGGGCAGCCCTCGAATTTACAAGGGCACCAGCTGCTGGAAAGGCTTAAAGAGAGGCAGAGCTGAATAAAGAATCTCCCCAGAAGGTGAATGCAGCCCTGGGCACACTGGGGAACAGACATGTTGTGAGCATATGTCTAGGTCACAAATTTGAAGTACCAGGATTTCAGTTTCCTTTGGGCAAACTCTAGACCCAGAGGGAAAATCTCCAACTGAACTACCAAGCCCTTCTCTCCTCCTTCCACCCCCAAAAATAAATAAAACAATGCTTCCCCTGCCAAGGGCAAGAGGAAAAAAAAAAGAAAAGAAAAATGAAGGGGATGAGGTTTGTCCCTAGCCACTTTCCAGAGACAGTGTAGTCCTGCCCCCACTTCCAACTAAAGACAAAGCCCAGGTATCTTTGAATGGCAAAACTTTAAGACTGGCCAAATTCAAAGCCCTTCACTTTTGTGGCACATTTATACCTACACACAGAGGAAAGCCCAGCTCCAAGTACGACTAAAATAAAGAATTTAGTTCTGAAAAGGTTGTGTTGGCTCACAGGATGTCTGCCGAGGGAGCATGCAATCTGTGTGTCTCTTTTTATACTCTTGACACCAGAGGAGAATGGAATGAGGAAAATTACATCTGAAATAGCGAATGTAGGGGTTTTGAGTCACCACCCAGAAGCATCTTTTTATAGATGAAAACTGCAATCGTTTTGACAAGCAAAGTGTAGTTGGGTGTTCTTTGTATAATTTGACTTATCTGGGTTTTCTTTTTATAGATCCCTTTCCTGCCTACAATGGCAATTTCCTGTTTAGTGTCTTTTCCAAGTACTACATTCATTTGTTTTCATTTGTAATTAAAAAAAATTAAAAATTACCGCACTGCTCAGTCATAAAAGCTGAATACTGTCACATGCTTTACTAGTAGAATTGTTTTGTTCTTACAGACAATGGAGGAGAAGAGAGAGAGAAAGTAAAAATATTTATTTGTTGCATCATAGCAAGTATGTTCTCCAGAACGAAAATAACCATGAATTTCTCAATTCTGACTTTTCTATTAGAGGTCAATTCTATTTACAAGGGAATGGGAATTGTTATTTGTGACTCTTTATTGCTAACGAGTTTAATGTGTTCTGCAAATATTTCTGTGAAATATGATATGCAATGTATTTTTGTGAACATTAGCACAAATAAAACTTGATGGAATGATATGTTTGCAATGGGAAGTGAGCAAGCCCAACCATACTTATGATGAAACTGTATTTATTTTTAAATTGAGTTGCTATTCTGGAAAAAAAGGATTATATAACATTGCAGTTCCAAAAAGAAACATCACCACTAAAAAACCAAAAAAAATTGTCTTCCAAATTCAGCAATAATTAACTAACTCAAATGTGGAATATTTTCAATATTTTTAATGCTCTTATATACTTCGGCATTCATTCAGAGAAAATATGATAGAAGAGAAAGCAATGAGACTGTACCTGCACTGCTTTGCTAAGCTCAGCATATTGTGTCTACTGGCTATTTAAAACCAATATTTGTATCATCCTTTGTGAAAACATTTGATTCACTAATTGTGCAAATTTAATAATTGTATTTTTGAAAAGCTAGAGTGTGCACAAGGTCTTCCAGTCTTAGAACAATTCAGTTTTGTTTGGCTTCAGTTTTCATATACTGCTTCCTGTTAAACTGTTACATTATTAGTTTTAAAATCCTCTGATAGATTAGAAAATCCATTAGCACTGTCCCCAGGAAGAGGATCAGTCATCCCCCAGTATCTTCTGCTTACTTCAATGAATTGAGCAGTCTCAATTTTTAAGGCATTTTTTTTCCAGTTCTAAAATAAATTCTATCAGATCCCCCTCAAATTTTCAGCTGTTCCCACTCAACTGTTCCCTTATGTATTCTCACATCCAAGATTCACCTGTTTTTGTTGCATCATTCTGGGAGTGCATGGGTGGTTGAATGTCCCTTACAGCCCAGCGATCCGTGTCAAGGTCACCTCTTTCTTAAATGTAATATATTTGGGAGGCAATTGTACATCTGTGCAGGTATATTAAAGTACATTTGGTTTGTGATCTCAGTGGCTGAGAATGTGTGCATCTTTGTCTACAGTTCCTATCAGTCTTTGTGCCATCCACCAGTTCCCTGATGGGTCATTTCCATTTATCTCCAGATCACTGATTAAAATGCGGCTTCGTACCAATGTCTATGAAAGTCCAATGAAATCACTCCCATCCAGGATAATTTCTCATTGGCAACAGATTTTTGACATCTGTTCAGTACATTAGAATGTCATAAGTCACAAAGTCAGACCCCCTGCAATAAATCATAATGTAGTGTTTCTATCCAATTACATTCATCAGCCAAATCTGCCATGACGTCTGAGATTTAAATCAAGTTTGTTGACAAGAGTTTCTCTTTAGAAAGTCATGCTGTCTGAAATTGATTACTTTCTTGTCCTTTGAGTCTTTATTAATTTAATTTCATTGACACTTTCTTGTTTTTGTCAGGAATAGGTGTCAGCCTAACCAGCACTTGGGACATCCTGCTTGACATTTTTAATAGGGAAAAGACACATATACTGCAACAACAGCTGGCACTTCATCACTGTTGTTATTTCATTTTACCAGTCCAAGATTAATTAGAAAGAGCACCAACACACTTTAGATCTCCTAATCTAGTACTTCTGAACATGTATTATAAAAACTACCTATTTAGAAATATTAATGCCAAGCACAAATTTATGCAGTCCTTCCAAGTTAGTTAAAGACTGGAAAGTCTGTGTGTGAAATAAAATGCCTTATGATACTTTTGTCCAAATACAGAGCTAAAACATTTATGGTGCACTATGGATAATTTTGCTGAATAAATCTAAAGATGAGACTAGCAAACTGAAGTTTATTTAACATTGGATATACTCATCTTGGTTATTCTTATCTTTTAAATTTTTCATACCTCTAGAAACCATGCATATTTGTTTAGCTCAATCTCTAATTTCTTTTATTGATTTTCTATTCTTGACAAATTCTAATTGATATTAACGATAACCTATTTTTTTCTCCATCCTATTTGTCATATACTCTCTAGCTCTGTTTAATGTCTGCTTTAGATAAACTGTAAGCCAAAGCTGCCTTTACCCTACTATGGTCAATAAAGAATTATGTTTCTTGAATAATGGATCATTACTATCTATTAATCCATTTTTAAGGGCTCATTCTTCATTTCAAGAACAGGTTATGTAATATTTATATTTATATTTGAAAACATATAACACCTGTACTCCAAATTTAGCAATCATATTTTGTGAAAATATTCCTTCTTCATTATGCTTCAGTGAACACATGATACATTTTGTACCATTTAATATTTATGTAAGCAGTCATGCTTGCAAAGCCTACAGAAAAAAGTACTTTAGAAGGCAGGAACAAGCCTGATGGGTTTGGCCTGTGCATTTCAATATTATGATCACTTTATGACTGCCTGCTGACATTTTGAAAATATTCATAAACTGGTTTCCTAACTAAAACCTCTAACAATTCAAAAAACAATGGTTTTCTTCTGTATCTTCCTAATTTAGCCTTTTTGTAACTTCCATGAAGAATTTAAGCTCTATACCAGCTATTGTCAGGACAACAGGCTTAGAAATTTAGTTAATACCTTATTACAAATTAATGAAAATATGTGGCATTTATTAAGAATGCTGAGAGGTTAAAGTTGCTTATCATAGCTGCTGAGATACAGTTTAATCTATATCCCTATACATAAAATAATTTATAAAGGAATTTATGTGTATCTTCACTGGAGATGGTCAGGGTTTGAGATTGACCTGGATTGTGAACTGAGAATGCTCTAACACTGAGTTTGGGCTTCCTGAGATTAGACAGAGCACACACATAAATTGGTACCTCCAGAACTGAGTTTAAAGCTAATGAGTAGCATAGGGAAATGTGGCTGCCATTACTCCTCTGTGCTAAACCCTATCCTCTGGAGAAGAGAAAAAGTGCAGCTGCATATTTCCTACTTCATATAGTATTTCTTACATGGCTAGCAAATATAAATTCTGGTAAAAGCTTTCTATTAATTCTATGGATGACAATAGGGCTGGATATAGAAGCATTTCCCTATTTTTGCAGATGGCTGATGGTCTTGAGAAGAATTTTTTCCTCATTGATCATCTTTCTGGCTGTCCATGACTACACAGAAATCAGTGAGACAGAATTGCAACTCCTCACCAAATCCTTGCAGGTCCTTGGTGACTAAGTGCCATTTTTCAAAACTCTCCTTGAGCAGACTACAAAGAACTACACAATAATGTAACCATAGTTTCTGAAGCTTTTTGAACTCAGTCTGGATGAAGTGCAGGGATCAGAAAGGAGCAGTCTGCCCTGGCAGAAGGGTGAACTGGATGGCATTTCCCAACTCTGCCATTTCAGAGCCTCAGAGACTTACAATCAATGCTTAAAAATATCAGTCATTGAGAGTTAGATTTCACAAGGCTTATGCATACCTAACAGGACTCATCTACCAAGAATTGAAAAACTTTTTCTTGATTTTATAAGGCATTTTAATGTACAGAGTTTATAGTCATGCTCAACCATGACCAAAAGCCATCTATCTCAGAATCAATGCAGCTTCAGAACAATTTTGCTTACATTTTGCTGCTCGAGGTATCCTGTACAGTGAGAGGTAGTTCATGACAGCATATTTCAATAAAGTAAAAGCTTGCCATGGTTCTACCACAGTCCCACACATGAGGGAAGGTACTGAGGATGGCATGGTTGCTGAACTTCCTTAACCTATCCCATTCTCACTCCAGACTGAAGCAAGCACAGTGGCTACTGCTTTCTACAATCTAGGCTAATTTGTACAGTGAGCAATTTGTATGGCTCTCTAGCACTGCTGCTTTAGAGATAGAGTGTGATCTAACAACTCGGATTTCCTACTCCCACTGTTGTGCAAAGCCCACACAGCACAGAAAATCAAGCAGGGCAGGTGATTTCTCTTTTAATCAATTAGAATGGCACATAGGACAGACAATAATCTTCCTACACCCTGTGTTTAAAGGAAATTAAAGCTTTCTGAAGGATAAAAAACATATATACTTACCATTTGAATTTCAAGGATTATAATTATCCACAGTTATATGCAAGTGAGATCAAAGAGGAATCTTCCTTTAGTTTGAACAAGATTTAAAGGTGAAAACAAACTGATCTGCTTGGAACTGTAAAATATGTCTGAGATCAATGACAACTTGATTGGTAGCAAAAACATTAAGCAGGTGAAAACAAAACAAGGAACATCAAAAGAAGATGTTGCATGTTGTTTCAGTTTTGAACCAATTCAAACTACATGGAAGGTCTCCCAAAACAAGTTTTGCATGCCAACTACTTTCACGTGTGGAATTTGAGTTTCAAAATTCTCAGTTTTGAGCTCTGTTTGGATGAGATCATAACTCCAATTAAACTAAAAACACACACCTTTGTCACTTTTTGAGAGAAAACAACAAAAGCCTTTAAAGGTTCTGACTGTGCACCTTGGGAAAAAACAATCTTACACATCCAGTGTCCCCACACTAATGCAACTAGGCTTTAGTGAACTATCCATTTGTTCTCTAGGAAGAAAAGAAATTTTTGAAAGCATAGGACAGATTAATGCTTGAACTTGCAGGCACTTGAACTACTGGATTTTGCCTATGACGCTATTTAAATTTATCTTATTAAGTCTCTGAGAGATGAAGTGACAACTAGAAAGTCTGTGATGCATCAGAAGTAGTGGCATACCTTGAAAAGGGTCGACAGCACTGATGTCCTTGGCAGTAGGAGAATCTTTAATCTACAGACACCTTTCAAAGTTTGGTTCAGTTTGATGCCCTCAACTAAGAAAAGATGTCGCCAAAATTGCAGTCTCATTTTATTAAATTCACAGTTTTCAGAGTTCACTGCCATGCTAGAACTTTCTTAAAGACATTTGAAGACTTGTCAGGTGTATTATCTTAGCCTTGTACTGTCTTATATATCAAGATGACCATCCTAAACCTGATAGTATAAGAAAGCTTCTGCTTACATATGTGATCAAAAAGAATGTGAAAATTTCTACTTCAAAATATCCCTTAAAGATGATCAGTATTGCTGCAGAGATGTAAGGTATCAGAAACAACTTCGGGAGGAGATATTATACTACAAAAAATGACATCTATTTTAGGTATCACTAAAGTAATTAAAATGTCCTAAATATGAGTTGAAGCCAAGGATGTCTTTCAGTTATTCCCAAAACTGTTTTTTTTCCCAGTTATCCTTTTCCTCTTAGCCTAGTCCAGAATTGAGTGTAGTGAGGTAAGAATAAATTAAACACTGGTTTCATATTGTTTGTCTTAGCTGTAACAAGGTTTAATAAAGACCTCTTTCTGGTCTAAAGTGATTTATTTGTATGCTTTACAGAGAGGACCTTTCTTTGAGAACTGTGTGCTCCCACTGAGAACAAAGAGAAGAAGTTGAAATGGGCACAGTGAAGCTGCTTAACACACTAGGAATTAGAAGTCATCCAACATTTATAAGAACAGTCTTATCCATTCAAATGTTTTCTCATTTTGTGCTCTATTATGTACATGCTCCCACATGGTCAAGCCATTTGATCATTGTTTCTTAATTGTAGTAAAAATGGGATGAACACTGAAGAATTCTAGCATAAGCACTAACCTGAGATATTTATTTACATTTTCTAGCAAAATGAATCCACATATGCAATCTGTGGGGTTTTTTTTTTGTTTTGTTTTGTTTTGGTGTGGATTTTTTTTTTTTTTTTGTTTTTTGTTTTTTTGTTTTTTTTTTTAGCAAAATGGATCCAATGTTTGCCACTTCTTCCACAGGAATGTCAATTTGCAGGCTGACAGATTTGCTGATGACACCATTCTGCTATACAGGAAAAGATAACAAAAGATGTCCTGCCCAAACATGCAAAGGTTTATCACCACTATGTGTCATTTTGCAGGTTTGTATACATTGGACTTCAGTGATTTTCATTTGGCAGACATACCATAAACTTTTGAATTTTACAAGGCTGCAAAAATAGCTGCAATGTTGATATAAAATTCACCTACCTAAACTATGGATTAACTGAAGTCTCAAAAGTTCTTGAAGAATTTTTGAGATATTTTCTCTGTACAGCACTTCTACGTGAAGGTGACAAATAAACTCTCAATTGAGTTTGGGAATGTTGATAGTAGATTTCCAGTTTCATAGAGGCTTTACAGGTCCCAACAAGTAGCAAAACCCATCCATCATTCTAAAGGGTCACTGCTGGAAGCTCCCAATTCCTCTCTTTCAAATTCAATGTCTTGACATGGGCTAAAACCATGAGTAATGCTTTGCAATCATTGCAGTCTTGCATGATTGAATCAGGTAGCACTTCCTAAGTGTCCTGAACTTTGGTCCCAGCACGACAGAGAATGGACTTCTCCTTCTCTCTCCTTTTAAATCAAATATATTATAAGCAACTAAGATTTTCTCAAAGCAGTCTATTGTTTTCCTCCCAAATAGTGCACTAAGTTTTTAGCATCTGACAAGTCAAGAATGTGAAAATATAAAAGCCTGACACTTTCCCCAGCATACCTAAGAAAAGCAGACAGAAAATATAGCTGGAGGGTTTGGGTGGAGCAGACATACACTGACTCTCTCTGACTTTAATATTGCACAGATGGGGCTCTATATCACTAGATGTTTCTATTGTTCAGCATTGATTCTGAAAGTATATGCTTCTTATTGTAGGCTTGAATGTTTAATTTGCTGTAGTTTTTTTTGAACTATACCCCTATTAAATTGTTTACAGGTATTTTTCCATAGGTCTGAAGGGCTTTTTAATTTCCAATGTTTGTTTTTTCAGCCACAAGCTCAGCATGCACTATAATAAATACAATTATTAGTAATAATAATAATAATACGTCTCTGAAGATGCACTGGAACACTCACCTCTGTTTCTAAGACTAAAAAACATCATGAAATTACTTCTCATGCTATGTTCAGTCATCACAGCTTCCTACTAGAAATACAGCCCTTAAAACGTGAAAAACAGAAAAGGAGTCATTCTGTGAGTCTGGCATTTTCCCCACGTAATTTAAAGAGATCTCTTCCAAAATTTAAGGAAATTTCCTCAAAACTTAGTTTAAGACAGCCAGTCTTGCACACATAAAGGAGGCATCATGTTTTCCATACAAGTGTTTTCCATGTCCCCAAAGATTAGTGATGGAGTAGTGTTCTTCATTCCTGACACTGCATATTCTGACATGCAAAAGGCTACTCCTACTAATACAGACCTGTAATCTGATAAAGAACATGTAAAAAGTGATTTAGCTCTGATATGATGGCCACATGTCTGTGGACCTCTGGATTCTCAGATTATTGCAACAGTTAAATATTTTGCCTTGAAAAAATGTCAGAATATTTCCATTCAGAAATATTTGTTGGATCTGAATTGACATAGATCTAATTATTGCATCTGGGGAAAATAAAAACAATGTTTCACCCCAAACTGTGTGAAAGAAACAATAAAGTTGGACTATTCCACGAGGTTAATAAAACCAAACCAAACCAAAACTTTTTTATACCATGATTCTTCCAAGGCACAATGCTGAAAAAATATACTCCTTCACCTCAGTCATATTGCTCCAATCATTCTTTTAAACATATAGATCTCTTTTTAATGTTCGATACCTTATCCCAGAGATAATTATTTAGCTATTCAGATTGGTTCTCTGGTAGACTTAAATAAAGTCACCCTGCTATAAGAAAAATAAATAAAAGAGTGGGTGGTTTATCAGGCTCTTCATGCTAGTGAGACCCTAAAAAAATCCCAGACTAGTCCATTAGTGCTAAAATTATTTTCTTCCTTGATCTTCTCCAACTGAATGCAGAACAACTTAGAAGTCATTGTTAAGTTCCCAGCTGGGTAATGAACTGAGCTCCTCATTTCTTCACACCAGAATCAACCTTCCTGACTCTATTCTTTTTCTGAGGTACAGTGGGTGACAAAAGGATATTAACATTCTCATAGTCTTCTTTCTCAGAGGAATAATATGTGTTTTCATCCACCAAAGAACCTTTTCTCCTAATAGGCTGACGGAAATGGTTTCAGTAGAACTCTTGTATGTTAAAAGACCAACTCATGAAGTCACTCTCCATGTTTTCTTACTAAAAATTGAATGGGTATATGAACACTGCAAGTGCTACTAGCAGGAGTTGCAGCTTACCCTAAAGATACCACCTTGTTAATTTAAAAACTGTGTGCCTTATCGTTTCAAAACCATGTCTATAAATTCATACATATGCTGAGCTGAAACCTGTAAAGAGAAGTAAGAATCTCCTAAGCTACAAAACATCTCATCCTCTGCAGCTCCCTTTTTAGTGTTTCCTTAGTGGGAAAGTCTGCATTCCTATAGTCGTGGAAATAGGCTTGTGAGGCCAGTGACTGCCATTGTTGACAGATTAACTTAGAAATAACAAATTTAAGGCATTTCAAGCTTAAATTGACCCGATTAAATAGACTTACTTATTATATATTCTTCACATAACTTGTTTTAAAACATCATATTTATCTATTTAATTTAGATTCTGTTCTTTAAGCCAACCTCTTTGGGGCACTGCAAGATCAACCTAAAACACCCTGAGTGTTTTCTGAATTGTTTGAAATACCTAAGTAGAAAACTGTTCTCTTTGTCTCTTTATCACAATGACATCTTAAAATAATTATGACATCTCTATATATCTTAACAAAAGAAGTACTTGGCAGGGGTAGCTGGGACTCAATTGTTATCTCCAGCTAATGCTTCCTCCTGCTACAATTCCACCATTTCAACAGGAACAATATTATTCTGTCTAGAATAACCTATTTTGCCCATTGCATTACAGCCAAGAAATTAAACTTTTGCGACTGCCAGAATCTAAACAGATGTAATATAGCTTGTCTAAGTATTACACACAGAAATAAAACACTTAGTATTGTACAACAGCCTATTACAGAGATAAAATGGTGCAATCCTGATAAAGATATAGAAAAGGAAAAGAAACATTATTTCATTGTGAGATTGTTTTGTGGATAACAAGCAACAAAGCAACAGTTATTTTAAATGCTATAATTGCTGGGCAGTGCAGACTGCAGTTTTATATTTTTTAGGTCTGTGTTATCTCTAACTGTCCTTTGTGGGATTTTTGTTCTTGTTTTTGGGATTTTTTCTCTGCAAGCTCCTTTCTTGGAATTGTCTTTTATAACCAAGTTTGGTTTCCAGTGTTTGGCCCCTACTGTTCTTTGGAAACCTCTACTGTGATCAGCGCAAATAGCATTTTTACAAACGCTTACACTGTGCTATCATCCACCTAGCCACACTTCAAACTATCCACACATATTTAAAAATACTATGACTTGGAAAGGCACCCCTTGAGAAGCCGTAAAAAAATGAGGAGCAAAGAGGGTTGGGTAGAGGAACAAAGTTCTGGGAGATCAGTAAATGTGAAGACACGGAAGAAGAGAGAGCTCAAGGCTAACCTTCCACTGTATGAATGGCATTGATGATGAATGACAGGGGTTTCTTTTTTTTTTATGGCTTGTTTTAGAGGACAGTACAGGGGCAATGTCCAGGAAAATGTAATGCTTGATGGATTTTTGATAACTGCAATGCTTTAGACTCATTTAAGGATACAATTTAAAAATGACTTTAAAAGTTTGTATTTTGAAGTATTATTTCAAAGATTTAGTAAACAGGTGGGAATACTTCCCTCTTTTGTTTCTCTTGACCAGCCTCTGAGACAGATTGAATGAGACAGATTTATATGTTCCAGTCTGAAAATAAATTCACTACTGCAGGAAAAAACCCAAATGCCTGGGATACCTTAGGAGTTTAAGCTTCAGGTGAACACAAACTAGACAATCAGATGAAAATAAATCATATACATAGAGCTGTGAATATTTAATCTGGGGAGACTGTGCCTCAGGATTGGAAGGAAAATATTTGAGAGTGTGGGGTTCAAATAGGAAATGTGCCCATTTCACACTGTGGCAACACTGGCACTGCTGAGGATCTGCACAACCTTGAGCTAACAGCTGAAGACTCCACAATCATGGACAGTGATGACAACCTCTGGCATTCCTATCTGAATTAATAACAGCAGCAACAGCTTTTTTTCTCCTAGATTGCTCATCTAACAGAAGAAAGTGGAGATGACAGCTTAGGTATAAAACCTGTTAAAATCACTGTATTGGACACATAACAAAAAATTGCTGATACTTCAATATTTTCATCAGAATAGCCTGCTAATGTGGCAAAGCATTAAAACACACGTATCTTTCCTAACATAAATCACTGGCTACTTCTTATTCCTACTTGCTGCTCATTTCAAACATGTGGTGCTAGTTGATTGTAATATCTGTGTGGCATTGCAAATCTGTATCTCATCACACCACATTTCTTCACTCTTAGTCATCCTGCATGTAATCCACTAAGCCAGCTTTTTCTACTCATACCACAGTTAATTTTTAAACCCCATTTTGTACCTATTAATACAATCAAATATGTTTTTAATAAACCTTTGTCATATATTTAAGGCAATAAGAAGACTGCTGATAGGAAGACTGATTTTTTTTTTCTTTCCAGGCCACGCTATGCCCTAAACTCATCTTACTGATACTTGGGCCACATTGTTTATAACCAGGGTGTGCTTTTTGCACTAATGACTCCCACAGCAATGAATGCTCTCAAAACATTCAGAAGTTATCTAAGACTTATGGTATTAATTTCTTGATCTCTCTTTTTCACAGATCCAGAGCTGCTTTCCAGTAAGGTTTTAATATCAGGTAGCTCTTCCATAATTCATGGCATAGATAGGTAGCATTTAAAATAGGTAAGATTAAGGCATTTGAAAATAATTTTGCTGATACCTCATACAGGTATTTAAAGAATGTAATGTGTAAAGACAATAAGAAAAAAACCCTCTAACAAACTTCATGGCCCTTACAAGCATTTTAAGCTCTGATTTGACAGATAAAATGAGCTATAGGTTACCTAAGGCTAAATGTTTAAATGTGGGCTCTTGACACTGAACACCTGTTTCCACATTTAAATTTCAGGGCTATATGAATTAGTATTTCCCAAAAGAAGATGTTTTTGCAATTAGGTAGCTCTTGGGGATACTAAATACCTTATTTTTGTTTCAATTTCTCTTGGAGAATTTCTTTGCTATGCCACAGTTCCCCACAGTTATTATAATAGTGAAAAATACACTATCATTTTATTGTGTCACCATTCTGATTTTGGTGACTATTTTAGACAGTCAAGTGAAAATATGTCCCTTAGCTACTTGTCAATTTTATACGCTAACTGTAGTAGTAGCAGAACCTTACATCAGGGCCTTTGTCTTGAAAACTAGACCCTATTTACTCCTAACAATTTTCCTCTTGTGGTGCAAAAAGTCAAGATTTAAAAGTATTAAAGAAGCACAGAAGAAAAGAATGAATATGAACTCTTGATTCTAAACTAATTAATGATTCAGGTAACCACAGTAATAATCTGAAGCTATCAATGGCTTAGATCATGTAATGGTGTTCATGCATTCTGAAGGAATACAATGGGTATGCAGTTTTCTTCTTTTTCTGGTGTCACTACCAAAATGGACCAAAAACTTATAGCTATGTTCATTCTACTCCCAGGCAGCTCTAACTGTGGTATGAAAAAGAAATCACACATGGTAATAAGTATCAAAAAAATGGTCCCATAAAAGCTTATCCATTTATATTAAAATCCTTTCTGTGATCTGAAAGAAAGTAATGAAAGCCCCAGCAAGCACAGTTTACAAGCCCATGTGAGGCTTGAGACCATTTGTCACATCAGCTCAGACTCATCTATCATTAGAGGTCAGCAGTGAAAAAGAAAACAGATTCCCAGACGCCCCAAAGAAAAATGTTCTTGAAACAGCAAGGTCATGCAGCAGTGGAACACTAAGGTCTATCACATCAAACAGTGGCAATGTGTGTGCCATTAAAACCTGAAAGATGGTGGTTAGCCTCAGCGTGGAGTGCTGAACTTCTTTTGTTTTGATACATCTTGACAGCATCTTCCTTTGCTCACTCATGCTAAGACCAAATCTAATTAGTTTCCTAGTTTGGCTGGTTCAGTTTTAGTCTCATAGGAGGCAGCACAATTCCAGTGGCAAAACAATGTGCCCAGCAACACAAAAAAAGCATGTATTATGATCCTCCCCCCACAAAAGATCATGAAATTACATCTGCTAATTAAGGAGAGTCCAGCAAAAGGTCCTTAAAAAACTCCTTAAATCTTCATGGTAGACCTCCTACTCAGTGAGTTACATGGAACGTTTCAGCAAAAGCATGAGGAAGCAACTGTGTAATTTACAGAAATTCTGAAATCTATCCCTTTATCAATAGCAATAGTTCAGCATGACTAAGGTTAATGGTGGGTTTATCTTTGTGTATTAATCAAAGGTTAATTCAGGTTCCTTCACTGAGAACTGCTGAGCTGCTGTACAAGTATGGCCATGGCCTTGCTTGCTGCCTCAGGTTAGGGTTCCTTTTTTTAGGCTAACCTGTTTACCTCTACAATGTGAAATCACCTCACCAAAGGACTGAGGCTCCTGGTTTACTATTCAGCTCTGTGAAAAATGAGCAGAGACTTTGTGGAAGGTACTAACTCAGTTACTTTTTATTAAATACGTGACATGCAAAAAAGCCTACAGATATTTGAGCACAAGAAATTCTTTCAGCAAAGGTATTTGCTCTTGCATCCCCTTCCTCTAAAGCTGAATGATTCACCTGTGATGAAATTGCAAGGACTTCCTCTGCCTCAATAGGGTCCTAAAACACATCATCTCTGTTTCCACTGAGGAAAATGGTCAGAGGCAGAGAACTGTCTGTGCTTTTATAACCTTTCACTTTTCTGTGGCATAGACTCCTGATCCACTTTGACAGGTTAATACACATCACTTATAGGCAACGTCACCCCTGCTAAGCTAACTGTCTTGCACAGAAGCCAACCTATTGCCCTGAATCAATTCTTTTCAGGGATAGATGACCTGAAATTGAAGACTCATTCTTGTCAATTCTGTGCCTATGCTTCCTGAGGCTCTCATCCCACAAAATTAAAACAGGGAAAAAAAATCTCAAGATAGTAAAAATGCTCTCAGGTTCACATGAAAGAAATAATCCTCTGCATCAGTCAGAACTCAGAAACTGATTGTAAAGAGATTATCCAAGTCATCACCCTTGCTATGAGCCATGAATTTCTTTTGGGTTTTCTGTTCTTGCTTTTTGGATGTGTAAATTCCAAAATAAAGGTCTTCTAAACTTTTTTTTTTTTTTGAGATTTCAGCCATGATTAGCTTCTTCATGATAATTTGCTATTCCATATTGCAGTCAAATATTTCTTTGCACTTTTCTTCTGTGTTACATATTTCTACTGGTACTTGATTTGTAGCTACTTATTACTATCACTTTTCCATGTCAAATTGCCTTATTTTGGTGATTCCTAACTAAGCAGAGTCTCTTAGATAACCATCAATAATGTAAAATAAAGTTTGTGATAGACATAAGTGAAACTAGATCTAAATATATTGACATATGCATTAAGTGCTTGGCATCAGTATTAGCATGGCAGTACACAAAGCATGACACAGTTATATTACCATAAGTAGCAAAGAAGATTAATGTGTTTTATCTCTTTATGTCATCATGCAGAAAATCACATCTTAATCCTGCTTTCTACGTGGGGCAAGAATATACTGTCAATTACTAGTGCTTCTATTCTATTTCTTGTACGTTTGCTGGATTGCTATCAGTAGTAATACTGCAATGCTTATTTAAGATTTTCTCCCATAGAAAATCTGTTCATTCAACCTTCTCTCATTATAATAAATGCACTGTGCTTTCCCTTCACTTTCACCATCATACAACTCCTTTCTCTTCCCCTGTCAAACCTAGGCATTTCTCAGATATTGTCTTCTTCCAAGCCATCGTTACATCTTTACCCTAGTCTTCTTCCTGACTGCTGCCATACTCATTCTCCTCCCTCTTTCCATTTTCATTCCCTTTGGTGTGTTTGGGCTTTAGATTTTGCTCACTTTTCTCTAATCTGCTGTAATTTCTTTGTTTCCATAACTCTGTCTTCTCCATGCCCTCTAGAAACGCATGAGTTACTCCTTCAGCTTAATCGACTTCTTCACCCTTTTTTACTGTTTTTGGGTGCAACAGTTCTAAGGATTCTGTTCTTTATTTCCTTTTCTTTGTATAACATATTTTGGGGTGATTCAAACTGTAGATGTATATTTAACTTGACAATAGGCCTCCTTCACTAGTACACACTTGCCTTTTCCATCCACACATTTTTCACGTATCTGCAGTCTTTTAGATTCGTAGCCATGCTATAAAGATAAATATGTTTAAATAACAACTCTTTATTTTTCTCCCTACTGTATCTTTTGAATTCCATGGGAAAGAGAACTATATTTACATGTGTAACTTGGTAGTCACTGTTCATTTTTACCTCTTTCATTTCTTTGTGATGCTCTGAAGTGTTTTTCCTATCATACACGCATCTGAAAACTTTTGATGAGAACTGTGCTGGCTTGTGATCTGGTTAATAAAATATCCCCTTTTCTTGCTTGCATTCTGATTGCTATCACAGAGATAATCTACCTAACCAGTAACTTTAGTTATGTCCCTCTCCCTTTGCATCCTCCTTCATCTTGTTTTTCTTTACATATTTAAGCAAAAGCTATCCATCATCTTTGAAAGACCTTTCATAGACTATTGTTTCTTTACATACCATCTGTCATTCACCAACACAAAATATTGATTCCTATCCTTATCAGTCCACTGTGATAATGTCAGCCTCAAAGATCTAACTGCATTATTGCTTTCTACCTCAGTGCACTTCCAGCTCAGAAATGCTCCCTATAAATAGCTGCATAGAATTTCTTCCTCCAGTTTCACATCCTCCACAGTGAAGCATCTGCTTGCTTTAATGTCTACCTACAAAAATACTGGAGAACAATTAGGACACTAAACTGCTGAGATTCCTGTTTGCTGTCCTGTCATATAATTTCCCAAATACCTTCACTTGACTATCTGTTGTCTTGTGTTATGTCTTTTTATTGTTGTTACCATTTTTTTTAAAATATGTTTCATGGTGGGATTTGTTCCTTGGCTATTCCAAATAAATTGCATAGCAAAAACCCCCTGCATGTCTGAATGCAGGCATGAGTTGGTAACACCACCATATTTAAGGTCAGAGGGAGAACAGAATTAGATTAATGAAGTTGAGAGTTTCACACTCAGTGTTACGCTTATGTTTTTCTTAATTCTCCTTAATGTTTAAAGGTCCCTTCAAAACAGTTTAAAACTGCAACCACTCCAAAAAGATGGATATATCATAAAATGCACAAAAATAAAATTTTATACTAAGATATAGACTACATTCAACAAGTTCAGTTTTAAGAGAGACAGACAGGTTATGGGGTAAAAAAACAACCAAAAAATTCTCTGTTCCTTTTCCCATCCATTCTTGCAAAATCCTACTGAAGATACAAAGTCGTTATCAGCAATTTCCAAAAAAAGATTATTCCAATACTAGTGCCATGGCAATTGCTATCACTATCCATAGTAAGCTATAGGATACATTGTTTAAAATCTGTATTCTTAGAAAAATCAAAAACTTTCAAAACCATCTTGACACACACTGGTTCTTCACCCTGAATGACCAGGCTGAGATGCCCAAGACACTTTCCAACCAGACAACAGAACAAAAAGCACACAGATCTATAATTAGGTATAAATCCTTTGGCTGAATGAAAGCCTATTATTGAGCCTGAAAATGGAGTTTGGAAATCCAGAGTGCTGTGTACATTATAACCAAGAACATTAGGGAGTCTATTATACAGAGGCAACCACACGCCCACACAATAAAAGCAGTGTGCTCGTGTTGTCTTCCCTTTGTAAAGCTTTTTGGAAAAAATGATAATAATAAAAACATATAGAGCAATTTTGAGTCAGGAATTCAAAGGCTGAAAAATCATTATCTGACACAGGGAGAACTATCATATGGAAAATTACTACCTTTAGTACTACCTTGAATGCTTGAAATGCTTTATAGAAAAATGAGAAACATTTTTTTTCTTATTACTAAGCTTTCAAAAAAGATTTTGTATGTGCAGTACCATTCTACTAGAAAGAGGTGCACTTAGCTCTACAATGTGCCAAGCACTCAGATGACAAACAGTATTAGCCACTCACACAAGTCCTGGGAGTCTGGCTTACTGTTGCAAACTTCTGGTATAGTCTTCAGAATTTAGAAATGGCCTTTCATTTTTATTATCTTTGTGAAAAAGGAAGACTGAAATTTTAATTAGTAGAGTACAAAGAAATGTAAAACAACCTTTCCACACTGATCTACCAGTCAGCAAGACATTATCTAGCTGTGCATCCTACAGCCTTTGTGATCCTGTCATGTTATCAGGGTGATATAACTTAAGTACCAGAAACCAGCAGCCTGCCTATTCACACCTGCAGCATCCTCTTAAACATATGTCAGTTGCCCTAGCACTTCACAGTGAAGCAAATCAGAAGAAATTACTTATTTTATTCTCCTCTATTTGACTTAAATCACACTGTCTAGACTTAGTGACAGGACAGTGACTTAGACAAGGAACAAGACTGTCATGGCCCCACAGTGTAAATGGGGAGTTTTCCCCTTTTAAATTTAAGTCACAGTTTTTCAGTAGTACAACAAAATTGTCTCTACAAAATATTGTGACAAGGCCACGCTGTCATTTCAGTAGTGGGCCACATGTTCTGAAGTTTTTCGAGAACACTCCCTACAAGTCACTTTTGAGCCATGAAGATTGAACCAGGATCAGGAAAGGAATGGGGGAAAAATCAGACTTGTTTCAGTTCAAAAATTTGTTTCAGTGGCAGAGGAAGGTCATTATGAGCTTTTACTTTCTTTGTTTCTTGCCCATAACCTTTAGAAAATAATTTGTAGTTCAGCTTTCTCTTTTAGCTCTAAGGCAGCAACTATAGGACAGGTAGAATAAGAATCTCTCTCCATTAAGAGATCCAGATTACACTTTAACTGACAATTCACTGATGAAATTATAAAATGAGGATCTTAGACTAGTTACTTAAGTATTATCTTTCAGCTATGATAACAGATTAGCAAAAAAAAAAAAAAGCATAAAAGAGTAAGAGATCCATATGCATACTGGAGCTGGATATTTGGATTCACAAGCTATTACTGGCTTTAAGTTAATCAAATTCATGCATCATGTTTTCCTTGTAGTGGTGGTGTGCCACTTCTGAGTGAGTGAAAGGAGGCTGGCAGGAGCACAGGAGTGTTTGGGGCACTGCAGCAGGAGATACCATCTTTACTGTAAACCACTCCCCCATCCCTTTACGGTACTTTGAGGGTTCAGCCTTCAGTTGGTATTGAGTTCTCAGAGACACAAGGCTCTGAGATTTTACTGCAGAAACCAAGGCCCTTTCTGTGTTGGGTTGTTTGTTTGTTTCTTTGGGAATTTATTTGTTTTTGTTTATTAGTTTGCTTTGTTTTTGTTTAAAATATTAAATACTTATAATATTTTAATATGGGGAGCAGCATGTTGCTCAGCAGGTCTGAAATCTCAATGCTGTCCTGCATTTCTGGAACCAGATCTTCAGCTGTTATAAACTGATATAGATATTCTGTTTCCAGTGAAGCAAAGCCAATTTACATCAACTGGGAATTGAAACTACATCTGGTAAAGCATTCTTGGATCTTGAATACATAATAAAAATTAATATTCATTCAGCAAATAGTTACTGTAGATAATTAATAACTGAAACACTTCCTAAATTTTCATCTATCAAGTGGAGAAGGATCTATATCAGTCCTATATCAAATAAGCAACCAGTTTCAAACAAAAGGTATTTCTCCTTGAATAAATTCTTCATTTATCTTTTCTAAGGCTCTTCAAATATTGTTTGGAAATGCTCTACTAAACAAGATCTGGGAGGGTAAATTAAAGTACTAAGTGGTGGATAATTTTTAATATAGTTTTCCTTCTTTTTGCTCATGTGTACTCCTCTGTGATTATACGGTTGACATTTTTCATGAAAGATGCTGAGGCCAGAGCGAGTGTAGCTCCATGAAATTAAATAGAAAGACTCTGTGCTATCACTTTCTCATTCAGCCCACAGGAAACCCCCAGTTTCATAGCAAGCAATGGTAAAAGACAGCACTAAATCTGATCAGGTTCACAGGCACCTTCAGAATGGAAAGACTGGTTTGAACTCATGAGCAAGATGCAAATATAGACACTTTTTAATTAATAGAAAAGTAAAAAGAAGGACAGTGTCTGTGACTTGGCAATGTGTAAGGTACTGTGAAAAAGTGCATTCTTGCTGAATGGATCAAATCATCAGCAAGACTGAACATCTCCCACAATGAATTATATATACATATATGAACCAAATGGAGAGACATGCAGTTTTGCTTTATGGATGCAGCAGCTTCACATTCACAGGATACAGCGCTCTTTTAGGACTAAGAGATTCTTTATTCATTTTGCATTTTCAATGGTAGAGTAGAATTTCTTATCTGATTTTGCATACACTGCATGAGTGGTATGGCATATGCTTTCCTATTAGGGAATGGTTAATGGCTTTCTGAATTAGTCTGAAGGCCCAAGGCAAGGAGTGGATGGGTAGTACATTTGACCAGCCATTAAAGTGTCTTCTGCTGCAAAGAAAACCCTCTAAGCCAAAATGTTTCTTGGGTTTCACATTAGCAGTCTGTGTGACCCCTATATCAAAGTTTTTATGCAATAAGTAGCTTTTGAATAGTTCTGTTAAAATTGGAGAAGGAGGTGGGAAATCCTCTTTTCACCTTGTTGCAAACAGGTGACATATCTGAAAATCCAAACTGTGTGCTAAGGACTGCTGCAAGGATGTTTCCAGTAAAAAAAAGGGGGTAGCCCTATTTTCTGTAGATAGAGGTAAACTTTATATTTATTAAAATAAATATTTTAAATTACCATTTAATTCAACCAGATAAGCTCAAAATCATAGCATTTTTTACTTTTTTCTGTTCATTTAGAGCAGACTTCTTCAGTGGTGCAATCCAACAGATTTGAAAAATTCAGCAGTTGGTATGGGAGACACAATGTCCACATTATTAATGTTTCAGGAGCTTCATTTCAGACCAGCTTCAGTGTGTCTTGTGGACTGAGTGCTCATTAGCAGCAGGAATGCATGATATAAGCTCTTGGACCTCATCCTTCAGTTTAATTTCTTCAGGACAAAAGGCCAGTTGATGTGCCCTGAGACCACACGATGATGTGAATCAAAGTGCAGTGAGTGGGAAAAGAAATTTGCTTAAAATTGACTCTTCTGAGATGAGAACACTAAGGCCAACACATATTATGATATTCTGAGATATTATTACTTTTAAACAATATTATTTCTACTCTGAAGTTTGAAACTCTTTAAAATAAGAATGTTGCCCCTGCTGCTCCTTTCCACCATTATTCATCCTGACGCTTGGGGCAGAGTTTTAAATTGACCAAATATTTAACTAAATGAAAGAAATAAAGAAAATATATGTTTGTATTACCATAATAGTCTAAACAGTACCTTTTAAAATCTTTCTGATATGAAAAAATTAGATGAGGATACAAAAAATTATGAAATTTGTCTACCTGAAGCACCCCAAAATCTGAAAGGAAAACAGTCTAATTCTTATCTTTTGATTATAGATTAAATCTGTTCAAATACTTTGTCATTTACATGAGCCAGGAGACCTACATTGTGGTGGTATTGTTCAGCCTTTGAGCCACTAAGTGCTGCCCAGAACACCGGAGAGCTGTGAAGGATTAGCTGGCACTACATAAAACACCTGCAATTTACAATTTGAACACTGATACCTAATTATCTCACTACTTACTACACCATAATCAATGCTAAAACAGGAAATGATGCATATATTTTAACGAGATCAAACTTCATTTAGTGTCATCTGCCTAAATTCTACCTAACTTTAGTGCTTAGAGCTTCCAGTTAGCTAGTTACAGGTCCATTGATTTAGGCTGGATTTAGACACAGATTCCATTTGATTTCGTTAATGATTAATCTTCACGTAATCCTTATCAGCTGTGTTCAAGTTATTGTCTACTTTGTTTCAGAGTTATATGAGGCAACTGTATGTCCATTATTCTACCAAAATGAGAAAACTGCAAAGGAACCCATACTGTTGTGCAGATATTTTGTGAAATGGCTCACCTAGGAACTGTGCAAGGAGGTGTCCAGTTATGGCCAATATCAGTTGCCTCATAAGAGAGAAGAGCTTTCCCATAACACATTTGCCTTTGGCTCTGACTTATCCTGGCAATTTCTCTTTTGGCTTCTGATCCCATCTTTTAATCTCGGATTTTTTTTCAAAGCAATCACAGATCAAACTTCCCTGATGTTAGCACTCTTCTTCAAAGAAAAAGTGAAATCTTTCTGGCAGACACACTTCTATCTTCCTGTATATCTGTGTACCTGTTCACCAATCATGTTTTTTTACAGCTAGTTTAATTTTTTTTCCTCTCCCACTGCTTGTTAAAGCATCAGGGTGCTGCCTGGTCTGTGCTGGCAGTTTCATTGAAGCCCATGCAGCTCTGCTAACTTTCACCTTCTCAGAATCAGGCACAGGACAAGTCCTTAAATTCAGGACAACGAGCAGAAGCTCTGGGTTGTACAGCAAAGGCAACTCACCCGTGTGTATTAAAAGCTTTGCTTTCTCAAGAATGTATGAATATTGTGAACATGAATTTTACTACTGAAATGTTGATCTTGATTGTAGACCAGAGATGCCTAAAACAGCTTTGGACTTTGCTTTGCTATTCAAACCCCTAAAACTGCCTCACATATTTCATATTCTCACTAATTGTTTTGACAGATAACAATGGAGATGTTTTCAGCAGAATTACTCTACATCACTTGTTCTAGAACAGAAGGACTGGGATGATTCTGCTTCCTCAGCTATCTGAAAATGAAAAGGTGTCAGAAACTGATTCTTTCTCTTGGCTCACCACAGCACCAGGTCTGCACTGCAGGGTCAAGGTACCTAAATCTACAGAGGAGGTATACTTTGAAAAGCAATTTAAGCGAGAAATAGATTATCAATCACAGAGCATTTTAGCTCTCAGTATATGATATGGGAACAGACAGCTGTTTGGAAACTCCTTTTTGGCTTGAAACCCTATTATCTACAGCACCACTTGATGCTCCTAGATGGATGATCTCTTGGCTGACTCTGACTCTGGGTGGAGCTGTGCCATCTGAACACATGTGCCATCTAAATTACTTGGACAGTATCACTAGAGGTTCAGTGCCAAGTGACTGTAGGTTTAGACAGGCAGCATACCTAATATTGGAAGTGCTGGCTCCTTCATAAAAAATCCCATTCTCTCTGACAATGCTGAAAAATTGGCTTTACTTTCCATCCAATATGTGACTGCACCTGTTGGTGCTTACAGAGATCCTCCCCCTCCAGCCAAATCCTTGTAGCAATAAATGACCATTCAAATGGTTTTAAGCAAGGAGGTTCCTCATTGACCTAGGAGATTAAAACCCTCTTAATTTAGATATTAGAGAACTAAGTAGGTGTGTTCAAAACTGAAAGGTCTCTAGGGACTCCTCAATCACAAATTCTCTTTTGGCATGCCTGACCTCATTGTGGCAAGTCCAATTAAATTAAACATTTTTTAAAAAACACTGTGGAGTATGGTATCAGGATGCCATTTAAGGAGCCACACCTAACATGCTGCCTACCTGCTTTGGTATCCATACTTACCCATAAAATCTGGACAGCTACCCAAATTATGTTTCATTTGTAGATAAGCTGCCCAGAAGAGATGCAAAATTGCCAACAATTCAGAAAATGTTTGACTGCACAGAGTGCTGATGGGAAGAAATACTAGCCAAATTGCTTATGCAGGCACAGTTCTGGGAATTTTCTGCTCTACAAAATAATTAGCTTATTAAATCACTTACTGGAAGGCAATCAAATACCAAACCCTAGCTTCCAGTGAAGACACAACAAAGCTAACTAGAGTGGTTACTATCACTTTGTTACCAAGGTTGTACATGTTGTGGCTATATTTAGGTGCAGATTTGCAGGAAGAAAATCTTACAATACAAAAAAGAACTGCACTGCTAGGAAACCTTTCCCTTTACCTCTCCATCAAAGTGACAGATGTATCCAGCCTTGGATGATTTACAAACTCAGTCAACTAATGGAGTCTTTGAGTAGTTCTACTTGGATGTGGAATAAAAGTCCCTAACTAATGATCAATCAGATGGATATCTGAGGGAGGACTTAGGAAGAGAACAACCCTGTACTGATGAATATGGTACAAACCCAACCTCTTCAGACAACAGATTTTTTTTTTTTTTTTCCCTAGGAAAATTGCTGAAGAATAGGAGAACAGAGAAGATCTATGATTTTAAATCCCTGTGAGTATTAGTAAAAGTGAAATTGCTAAAGACAAATCCCTTCTACTTTTAACTAGTGAAGGATGTTTTTAAAATGAGTGCAAAATGAGGCCAAACCATTCTGGCGTATGAGGTGCTGCAGTCCCTTGTAGGACACAGGGAATGCTGCCACTGCCATTGCACAGGGAGAAATCCTGAGAGGAGAGTGCCAGAGACAAACCACAGCCACTGTGACTTCACCACACGTGGGCCTGACCCCTAGCAGGACACGGTGACAGTGGAGGGAGCTCCTCCCGCATGGTTGTGCATCACCACCAGCACACGCAGGAGAGACAAGAAGACAAAGACCAGATGTCAGCTTACAAGTTATTAACTGAAAAACTACTGGATGAGCTGGGGTGAACTCCAATTCAATACAAACTGGCATACATTACCCTAATTAAACAGTAGGACTCTCAAGGAAGCAAGGAGGTTTTTTAATTAACTTAGATGATGCTTTTCCTGAGGAAAAGCCAGAAGCACTTAATATTCCAATGCAGTTAATTTTCACAAAGATGTATCCTATTTTCAAAAATATCAAGTATGTTTTCTAACCAAGTACAGAACAACAGCAGTTCTGGTTTTGTTTGGGAGGATTTGAAGGCACACTTGTTGATTTAAACAACACTGTTTACATCCAGACACTCAAAGGCAGTTAAAGGACTGATCATCAGATATCCTATTATCCACTAAAAATTCACTTGAAGTTTATTTTGTGCCTGTTGGTGGAATTTAAATATTACTACAATTAAATATAGCTTTTTTCAGTGCATAACAATACGATTTCAAGCAATTCTGTTCCACTTTGCTATGTTTTTATTCACTGCTCAACAACACTGCCTTTTAGTACCTTTCAGGAATTCAAGGCACAATGCAGCTAATGTTTAGTACCTATTTGTTTTCCTGGGGTATCTCCCCAGGGAACTGGGTACATGCTATTGTTCCAGTAGGAATTTTTGTTTTGCAGTTTAGATTAACAGAAATTTATATGTGTGACAGGGGAAACAAGGCCAGAAAACTGTCCCTCTGGAGGAATGGTAAACAGTATGGTAGTTGCTTATTCCTTCTAAAGTGAGCATCAGCAAAGGAAAATTTTTAGAAATGACGAAAAGAAAAATATCTTAATCTGTTTACACACACAAACAGTCAGACTCACATTTTATGTATGAAAAATTGCCATCTTTGAAACAGCCACAGTAGAATCATTTCCCAAGATGAGGATACTTCAAACATCTTCAGCTTATCACCTAAATACTGTAAATTTCTATTATGTTCTACAGAAAGAAACCTTGATAGGCAAGCAAAGAATCTGCTTTGCTTCTTCCTTAACTCTTTGTGTTTTTTGTCCATAATCAAACAATAATCACCAGAAAGACAAACTGACCTCCTAGAAAGAGACAATGTGTCATGGGATGGCAACTTCTGTAGCACCAAAGTAATTTAGGAACACAGGACTCAAGGTTCAGAAGGATACGTGCTTCTAAATCTCTCTGACGCTTTTAAAAATCCCCTACTGTTCTGGTTTTATTGTCTCAGAGTTACCCAGGCAATTCCACTCACTGCAATGGAATTATTTGTGATTCACAGTGGAGTACATAAGAGGAATATGATACCCTTCATCTCTGCATGACAAAAGAGCTTCCTCTTTTTCCAAGGGAGAGTTTTTAATTTAAATGGTAGACTCGGAAACAGGAATATGGAGCCCCTGAGGCTTTGAACAAGTTCCTTAATCTTGCAACTCCAGGCCTTCCATCTATAAAAACTGGAGTAATACTTTCCCTCACAGTAACAAATAGCCATTAATGAGAGTGCCTGCTGCCTCCTGCCATGGGACAGGTGTCTTACTGACAGGGCCAAGAAAAGAAAAGGGATTTCTTACGAAAACATTTGCTCATAATACCAACAACAAATCCTGTAATTCAAATATGTAATGTATCCAAAATGTGGGTTGAATAGAAATACTGTTTTGGGGTGTAAAACCACTACATTACCTGTCATTCTACTTTAATATAGTTTCCCAGTTCTTAATATTTTAGGGCACATACATCTTTTCATATTTTCCCATGAAGAGTTATATTCTTACTAAGACATTCCTGGCCTGCACCAGTGGGAGATGTATCACCCAAAGCAGATTCTGGTGTTACTTCAAGTTTGAGATGCTGAAGTAATGTGATAAGCCTCACAGTTCATCTCCTACACCATGTTCAGCAAAAACTACCTTGGCACTATGCCCTGGCAGGCACATTGGGTTGGCTTTTGACCTGCTGGCATTGCAGCTTGTATCCCTCCCAAGCATTGTCTCATTTACACATCCCTGAGAGGGATTTCTACTGAAGACATCATAAACAATGTATAACCTAGAGATGCAAAGCAACACCTATGTGAGAAGAGCCCCATTATCTTAGTAGTTACTGTCAAGAAGCTGATATTTGGATCAGCTCTCTTCACAGCCCTCTCTTTCTTCCAGAGTGGTGTGGTAAACACAGCTCATTGCCTCTGACAAGGAAGATACTTTCCTGCATGTCTAGCAACACCACAGGAGCAGAAGCTTTAAGTACTTTCTGCTGTCTCTCTCTCTCAAAGCCAGAGGAAACTGTAGGGTAAATACAGCAGCCTTCTAGCATAAAAGGAGTACAGCATTGCAGTACAAGATTGAATTAAATTCTTTAGCAAGCAAACGGATAAGCATTGAAAATTCGTATCTTGACTATTCAAAAACTTTTTCAGACTTCCTATTAGGACTCAAGATGACAAGAATGGAAGATATTTTGAAACACAGATGTTTAAAAAATCTTATACTCCTGAATTAAAATTGTTTAAACTGGGGGAAAAAAGCTTCATGTTTGGGTGCAAATGAAGCCACGAAGCAGGAGCAGAAATAACAGCAGTAAATCAGTCTACCAGCAGAAGCTGGATCCTTTATTTGGGAACTCTTCTAGTTAATCTTATAATTCAATAACGTTCACCTACATCAGCGAATCATCATTCTGCTATTTATTAAATTCTTCTGTAGTCACAAAATCCTATCAAGGTTCTCCTCTCATTTTAAATCTGTCAGGCTTCATTCCTAGTCCCCACAGACCGTTTTTATGATGATAACGCTGAGAAGTCTACATTAAGTGAAATAGAAAGAAAATGGAGAAATCCTTGAAATCAAGCAGAGTTCATCTTTCTTAAACTACTGCAATAACCTACTGTACATTTCAGCTGAATATTGTTTGTAATATCTTCCCTTGAGTACTGCAGTAGTGTTGGAAACTAGTACTTTAGCAAATTGAGCAGAAAATGTGGTATTTCTTTTGGCTCTACCTTCTACTGATATAATGCAGTCTTGTTTCTCTTTTTAATTTAGCTTTTTAAAAAGAAACACCACACAAGGAATATTTGCTGCATTGCCAAATCCAGTATATAGCTACAGATCGTGACACAGAAATTAACACCTGGCTGCTCCAGAACCATCCTAAAAAAGCCACTCCTCCTCTCCTAGAATATAATGGTGGTGGAGTAATGGTGGTCTCTCCCAGAGATCTAGGGCAAAAAAAAAATTATTTTCTATTACTCTTACAAAAATTATTTTGTTTGAGGGATGAAGACACATCAAAACACACTTTATGCCCTGTTAAGAAAAAAATATTTCCAGTCTTCCTAGATAATGGAGTGGAACAGCTGTTCAAAAGTACCTTCCTACTGTCCAACCTAGGTCCTCAAAATTCCTAAACATTGCATCTGACCACTCTTCTTTCTTGACTTTTCCCTTCTTTTCCAGCAATCCAACCCCAGGGCCAGCACTGCTCTGCTGTTCATGGGAAAGGGAAGTTGGGCAATAGTCATGCTTGTGACCAGTTTTCCACCTGATCTTGCTACCTCTAGCAGGGTTTTCATGTCTAGCCTTGTGCATGTTCCTATGATTAATAATAATCTGAAAATAAAGGCAATATTGACAAATTAGATAAAATATAAATATGTACAGGGACAGTGGCCTTTTTGTTTCCCCAGTAATATGGTTTTAAACACTTTCTGGAATGCAAAATTTTGAACTATACCTTGTTTAACAGAGAAATGATAAAATTAAACTGAACTGATTCTTGACCAAACTAAATCTTCCAAGAAAATATGAAGAAATCCCTGAATGAACTCTCTATGGTTCAACTAACAAAACTAGATTTTTCAAAGGGTTTTTGTGTACTTCAAAGACACTGTAGAAGAGACTAATGCCTGTTGTCATCCTTGCACCACAATGTGGTAAATATTGGTCAAAACCATTTTTTCTGTAGTCTGAGGTACAGGCAAGGGAGAAAATGTCATACTTCATTAATCCTCTGGGGAGCTGCAGTAGGTTCTTATGGGAATTTAAATACAGAAACAAAGAGATGAACCTTGAAAAATATGCATGACTGTTAAATAATGTAAACAAAATGGGATGTCTTGAATGTGTAATGCTGAAAGAAGTGTGTTTACTTGATAGAGCCAAGATATTTTTCAAGATAATTTCATCTTTGTGTAATTCTTCACTCTTTATGACTGCTAAAAATTACTGCTTTGACTAGTACAGACAACTTTTCAGGGAAAAAGCTAAATACTTTGCATTCATGGATTGGAAGCTTTCACTCTTTCAAGCTGTCCCATCATTGTAATCACCCATTTTACAGTGTGCAAATTACCAGACTTGATGATTGTTGGATTCCCTTTGCATATAACAATTCAGTGTAAATATTTCAAATAAGTTATATAAAAACCACAAAGTCATTCAAAACCATTGCCCTATATGTTTGCAGCGTATTTATAGATCAATGACTCCATGAGCAAGAGTTCTTTGCACAGAAGAAAGCTCAGCTGCAGTATATGCTACAGTTTGACAATGAATAAACAGACATGCAAATGAATTCCTGACACTGAATTCTTGAAGCTTTTGTACAAATGAATCCACAGACAAAGCTGAATCTACAAAAGAGTATAAACACATCAAATGGAGGGAAAAAAAATCAAGGTTGCATCAACATGAGCCCTGTAATTTGGAGCAAAAATGCACTTTCAAAGCAGAACTCCTAGCCACCTTCACCTACCACACATTGGTTCACATTTTGATTTTCTTACTACACTGTGAACTGAAAGATGTACCCCAAGAGGTCACTTAATGCCATATGCTGCTTGTGGACATTACGTCCATAGGATGGGTTAGAACTAACCTGAAGCAGAACTCTCACAATGTCAGTAGTTTGGTATTTCATTTTGCAGATCCATCATCGCGACTCCGTTTGCTAACACAGACAAAGCCTATGCTGGCAGGACTGTGAACTACAGAGTACTCCAGTAAAAAATGATCCCCTGCTGGTTTTGAGGAGATTCAGACCTCAATTGGTATGTGTTGCAGTCTGCAGATTAAATTTCAGTTTTTTGCACCTACAGCTGCAAATACAAATTTCTTAGGGTTAAGAGCCATAATGCTGCAACCTGAAGAACTTTAGATGTGAGCTGGAAGTCTGGTTTCACATTTTTGTCTTGGAGTCTCATCTGCTCTTTCATTTTCCAGTCCTGCATGACATGAGAGATAAAATCTTGACCCCACTCAGCCTAATGAAAATTATGCCACTGACATCAGTGGAGCAGGGGTGTCATTACTAAAATGCATTTCAACATAATCTCTGCAGACCATTTTACAAAGCTCCTACTAAACTGGAGTTGAACTAAGTGAGAACACAACGCACAGTCATCTAAGAACACACCAAACAGCATTTTTAGGACATTCCCCCTTAAGATTATTAAGGTTTTAATAATCTGCTCCACAAACATTTGAAAATAAATCTCTGCTCCATGAATATTTGAATGCCCAGTACACTGAAACATCTAGACACCTCCCCTTACAGACCTCAAATAAGGATATCATATATATTAAAGTAGGAATATCAGGCACAGTCATATTGGTTCCAAAAAGAAAAATTTGCAAACTTCTCATCAGCTACTGATGGCAAAATAGATTCAGAGCTCATGCTCTCTCTCACCAAAATACAACAAGGTTCTGAAAGAATTTCTGAGGCTGCAAATTCTCATTGCTTGTGCTTGTACACATTACTATTTTCACAAGCAAGAAAGTTGAAATAATGTTTTAGAAGAGCCTTCTCTTATGCCTGAGATAACATGGTATAATATATAATGCCAGGCTGCTAAATCCAATATCATTGATGGATTAACCACCAAACGTTAATAACTATAAGTAAAAATGGAATAAGAAAACCACTTTCATTTAGAAGGGGCTATTAATAATCCAGCAAAAAATCAAAGATATTTTCTATATGCTGCATAAATATGGAAAAATGATACCTTACAGACTGCAAACATAAATTTATACGAAAAACAAACCCAAACCCACTTATTTTGTCCTATATTTTGTCATAAAACATATTTTGAATCACAGAAATCTGTGGCCTAGAGGTGTTGGATCTAGATGGTTCAGGAAACTGTCCTATCATCATTAGATCACTAATGCAGCTCTAGCCAAAACTCTAAAACCTGATTTTTGCTTAGTAGGTTGCATGGAATGGACTGCTACCCTGAATTAGCTTCCAGAGGACAAGGGTTCATGTTACGAGTACCAAGCACACAGCAGAGAGATCAAGAAAAAAGAAAAGAGATTTGTGGCTCAGCTAATTTGCCCATTCTAGAGACAGTCTTCAGGTCAAAGCACTAGCACGCTCACCTGGGACAGCCTACTATTTGTGCATGACTCTTGCTTTCCAGAGCCCTCCACTGACAGTGATTACAATGGCTGCAACTAGCTTGTTAGGGAGAAACAAATTTAAAAAGACTATAATTCATTACCTTTAAACCAGATGTTTAGAGAGGGACTGGGATTCACTTGTAATGTATATCAAAAGGAATACAAATTCCAGTGATGTGACAGCATTTCTCTACTACAAAAAAGCAATTAAAGAAAACACTACTAAATAGATTTCATTTGATTGAAATTCTGCTCCTTACTGACCATTATTTATTACAATATCACTTCAAGAGGAGCACAAAATTGACCAGCTGGCATGAAAGATGCTAGTATCCACTTTTGTTCATCAACAACATCAACATCTAAACCATCATGAAAAGCAAAGCATATCCTTTACTAATTAAAACCTTGCCACTATACAATATATAATGATTTGTTAGAAATCATCAATTCATTTTACTTCATGACTTGTATTTCTCTTTTTTTCCTTTCCCTGACAGCAGAGAATCCATGAAAAGTTCACTGTCAGCAGACCATTTCATAATAAGGAAGTCTGGGATTTCTTTACAGTATGTAGAAGACTAATATAAATACCATAAATATACAACAGTATATTTATATTAGGATCAAAGGACAGTCTCTTTAAAGGGTTTATTTTGAAGAGGTATGCCCTGAATTTGTCCCTATAACAACATTTAATTTAGTATTTCACTTTAGTGACAGGGTCATGAAAAATATCAGGTGCTCTTCTCTACTTCCACTATTTCTTCCAAGGAGAAAACTGCCTTATAAAAAGAGTACTCATTGCACAACTTAACTAGCTTTCTTCTTTATGATAATTACAATGAAGTCTTAGGTGTTTATTTTCTTTTCTCCATTTATATACAGTTTACTATCTCTCAGTGTATCTAGAAGCCGCTTAAAATTCATTCTTATTGCTCTAACCTGATTTTCTTGTCTTTAATACATCATTATTCATAAGAATCATATATTTATTTTGAACTTCAGTTTAACAGAAGAGCAGTTTGATTTCTTATTCTTTAGCAACTAAAAGGAGCAGCCTTTTTTTTAAGGGATCAAAGACCAAAGATCAGATTCTGTGTTTTTATATAAAAAATATGCATTTGATCACATTCCATTTTCTACTGTTCACCTAACTTCCCTTTCCTATGTTCCCAGTGACAGCAGCATTAATCTTCACATAGGATTGAAAATCTGCCTAAGCACATCTGAATAACCTTTTTCTACAGCATTTCTGGGAAGCAAAGTTTTCAGCAAATTAATATATGTGCATGCTCCTTCATGTCTTTGTCCCTAGCTGGTTGACAAACTTTTTTTTTTTGTCCCTAGGGCTTGACAAACCTATTTTTAGCCTGTGCTTCTGCTTATCCCACATCTCTGTCTATTTTCTTGGAAAAAAAAAAGTATGGATAAGTATACCTTCACCCACAGACAGACATGAGCTGTAGGCAGCTCACAGAATTACTGTAATTATGCTACCAAACAGAGACTCATTTTCTGGGTTATAAATACGTCAGAGAAACTTAGATTTAAAAGAGAAGAAAGTGATTTGACAAAGCCTTTTTTTTTTTTTTTCAAGTGAAAATGCCAGTAAATCAGCATTCATTGAACACTTTTAATGCAACTCTTTACACTAATAGTAGCAACATATAACTAAGCTTTACTTTTTAAAAATGTGGGATCTAAAATTCCATTAATAGTACATTAAAATGTGAGGAGTATCAGAAAGATGTCCAGTTAAGATGTCCAAAATATAAGTCAAGTTTGGATGCTAATTATGTGGGAAGAAGCTCCCTTTTATTCTTTGTTAATATTTCAGATAACTGACTGAAAGTTTTATTATTTTAATACATCCTGAAACATCCAAAATAATTTTTCTCCTGTCAGCTTGTTGATGTACCTCCATAGCACTCCATGCTAGTTTTCAGCAGTGTTTTTAATATAAACTTCCTTCATTCTTGACATTTTGTCTATTACTCTGTTTTGTGCTTATATGTTGGATGAGTAAATCCTTTAATTCTCATCCATTCTGAGGATGCTCAGTCGTATCAACTGCCTTCAGTGGAAAAAAGTAACAACTATTGCTTCCTGCTGTCAGAGTTTTAGGGACAACATAGCTACTGGTAATAATACTTATATATTAGATAATAGCTGTGGTGATCCTGGTTCTAATTCTCCTGGTGCATAAATGAAATCGTTCAATACTTCCTACTGACTATATTAATAAATGACATTTGAGGGAAAGGTTTGCATGGTGGGGCTGCCTGGTCTTTCCATGAGAAACTTTGTCACAAGGAATGGCCTGTGCATTGCACATTCATGGTGACATTTTGAGTGCAGGCTGAGTTAGCAACACACACAGACCCTTCAGTTCAGGGTGTTTGCTTCATGGGTGAGTATCAGTCGTAGGGCAGTGGATGAACAGTAACACTGAGAGATCAGGGCTGTGTTCCAAGAGGCACCTTAGAGACAGGAAATATAAAGGCAGTTCCTTGCTTCAGTAAGCTTAATGCAGTACCAAGCATGGACTCCCACAGTGCCATTTTTGCAAACTGTTCAGAGTTTATCTACAGTTTAAGGAGCTTTATTGTTCATTCACCTTTTAAAAGTGCTGGACATTAGGCATACTTTTTATACACAGGCGTGAAAATTGGTGCAGACAAAAAAGCAGACCATTCAAATTAATTCACTTTCAATGCCTAAAGTAACCACAAGACAGGCCAACAGGCTTGAATAAGGCTGATTGCCAAAGAGTTTAGGCTGCTTTGCAAATGCAGTTCTTTAATAGATAGTAAAATAAAGACAAGTGTGAGTGTAACAAGCAGAAAGTGTTCTGTGTGGGCATTACTTTTGAATTTCCAAAGGGTTTTGAATAGTTTCTGTGATTTTATTGAGGGCTGCTAAATGTGTCACTAACTTGGAATCTAATAATAGTAAAGTTTACCTAGATGTTTTAGCACAAGGAGCCACCTGATTAGTTTTATCAGAGTTAAAACAAGTATTTCTTTGAAAAGCTTGGGAACGTGATTTACCTGTAGTCTAATGATTCAAAACTCATCTTGTCAATAAAAGTACCTGATCACTAATTACCAAAATGGCATCATCAAAGCAGAAAATATTCTTTTAAGCTATTCAGCACCATAATGGTAGCTTCCTAATTAAAGTAAATTAACTGCTGAAGACTGTACTAAGTCATATCCAGAATAACAAACCTTTTTTTCAACAGGATAGATTTTTTCAATTATCTTCAGAAGCTCCTTAAAGAATTTGTGCGTGATGAGTAGGCAATTATCACTAAATCTTGAGAAACATACTTGCATAATTTCCCCTGGACTCCTGACACTTGTTGTTGATTGAAGTTAATTGCTTGTGTGACCTCCTGCAAGCCAAAAACCAATTTTACTTTTGTAAAGGGCACTCTTTCTAAACCTGTTCTTTTCCTGACCACACAAAATGGGAATCTGGTTAAGTTCATAAAACACAAAAAACCAGAACCCAAAAAGCTTTATAAAAGGGCTTATCACATATAAATAATTAAAGTCCAAGTTCTCACCACTGAAATTTCTTTTCATTAAGTCTTTTAGAAGCAGAGAATATTTCCACTACAGAAAGTAGAACTGGGTTATGAAAACTTTCTGAAGGCACAGAATGTTTGCCTGCTTTATCCCCCTCTGTACTACTGTGTGCCAGTGCTGACAACTGGAGTGTTTCCACCCATCTCATAGAGGGTGACAATTGCAAGAACCAAATATTCAGAGAGATCCAAGCAAGTTTACAGTGACTTAGTGCTATAATTAACTTGATTTTACAATTACTACGTCATGATGCAATGTGTTCCAGTGAAGGAGAGATGCAGTTCTAAAAGATGAAGTAAATATTAGTTCAGTGGGTGTCTAACATGGAAATATGTGACTCTCCAAATTATAAGGGGTTCTGAAAATTTTTCCATGACCTATAACATGTCCAGAATATCAGTGGCACTGCAGGTGGTGACTGTCTAACAAGCCCCTACTTTCTTATGAGATTTACAAAGGGCTTCCTTAAGACAGCCTTACAGACATTCTCTGTATACCTGTACCAGGCTGCCAGCCTGAAAGAGGAATGCTTTATTAGTACACAGAGACAGGACATCTAACAATAGAAAAATAGCCTAAGGATACTCTGCAAGATTCTGATTGACTCAGATTACACTGAGGTTGAATACCTACTCTTAGCCATTAGCAGCTGGAGTTTCATTAATCTTCTTACCTTAGAAACCACAGGCAACTCCCCTGGAATACAGTAGCATTAGCAATTTCCTATTCTTTTATCATGGTTTAAAGTATTCTGACTTTGACAGCTATTCCTATGCCTGATTTTTTTTCTGAATGATGTTACATTAAAGGCTAAAATTTATTACTCTTCATTTTTGCTTCTCCAGAGGCAAAAATGGAGTATGGAGTTTTGTTTTTTTTTTTTCCCCCTGATCCTTGATTATTAGATAATTTCTGTGTATTCTTTTATATTCAGAAACTCTTGTTATTCTGTAAACTTTAATTTGTTTTTCTGATAAACTAATAGCTGTGACTTTCCAACTTGCAAAGTTCTATACATAGCATTTCTGCAACATGTGTGAATAAGCAGCAGAAAATGCAGCAAAGTAGTTAAAATAGCAAAATCTCTAAATTCCCAGTTAAGGATCCAGTGGCATTGTTAGCTCAACCAACTTGTCAAGTCTGTATATTTTACAATGTATACTGCAGATTCAATTATGTTCTCTAAATTAAATGTTGAAAGAAAGACAGTTATAGATAATACTTTCTATAGATAGCATCAGTTATTATCTTGGGAATGGATAGAATCTATCTTTATGGATAGATAAATTCATCTACTCTCCTCCTCTTTTGAGTCCTTCCCTGCAACCCCCCTTCAACTGTTCATTATGCAGCTTTTGTGAATCATTTATTGGTCTTTGAATCTAATTTCTTATGTTGGAATAAAGAAAACATTTGCAAACCACTCTCTAATTTTCTTAGTATATTCAGGAGCTACAGGGTTGACCCAGCTTAAAATGAACCATAATAATCTACCAGGGACCATTACATAAGCAAGAATCAGTCAAAATGCAGAAGCATGTCAAAGGTCCTCCTCAGGGCATTTCCCAGTTGTTTTACATTGCCCAAATACTGCAAAGCAGCAAAAAGTTGAGGATCTGGTTCTTAGCTATTAAAAACCTGATCTCCTAAAATGTTTCTGTATCTGGTATGACAGTAAAAACATTTACCAGAGTAAATCCCCTAGGAAACCTGTCCTCCACAGTGTATGTCTTGAAAGAACAGTAAAGGAAATAACTAAGCAGAAAGCAAACCAACCTAGATAATTGGAATAACATTATTGTAATCCTCTTGCTTCCTTCTACCCCTCCTCTGGTCAACACTTCCTTTTTCACGCCACTTTCAAAGTTTTAGCTCTGAGGCAATGATTCTAACTTTTTCATGGTATTAGAGATAGAGACAGCCTGTAAAATGGAGACAATTCAATGCAAGAAGTATAGAATTGCACATTGGAATTATGATGGTGCTACTCCAACACCTGCATGGCGGCAGAGGCCCAGTGATGCTCATCCCCTAAACCACTCTGTCTGAACTCAGTTCAGATCCAATTGTGCAATGACACTGAAGCTCCACCAGCGAGACATGCATTTGTACCTATGTAAATGTTGGCCAGATTAGATAATGAACCATATAACAAAAAATTATCACTCCATCCTTTGTGCTTTTTATCTGACTGGTTTAGGGGTCTTTTTGACCGATAAGTGCTTTATAACCCTTTTCTAATGAAAGCAGCCAGTCTGATGCTACTTGTGATAGGAGATCTCTATTTAGATTATGTTCATTCATTGAACAACAAATTAGGCCCGTAGATACTAAAGTTTGCTTTATCATACTGTTTTATCTGAATTAGGAAGAGAATTACCACCCTACCATGTTAAAGAGCACATGTTCAGCTCTTTCTGGTAAGCAAGGCTGAGTAGAAGTTGCTGTGAACAACGTAAAATATGGGACCCTGCTGAAATGTAACCTTGGGAAATTGATGCAGGTACTATATAATTCAGGGATTATATAATTCTGGTAGCTGTGCTCCCAGCTCATCCCTGTTTCTGGTTTTGATGTAGTCATTGTTTTAAAATGTGACCATGGTAGGCAGAAAATTGGAGGACCAAGAACACAAACAGTTAGAACTCTATGGCACAAACTGTGCCAACCAGGCAGCACTCTCCAAATAACAAGTAAAAATTACTAGCTGCATTACTCAGCAATTTGGAAGACTTAACAATTTTTAGTATTATAACTTTTCTCCTTGTGGTGTAAGACAGACCTCAGAAAAAAAAAAATAGCTTTTATGATAGATTTTCCTCCCTTGACTACTAGATTTAAAGAGTAACATTCTGATATAGTAACTCACAAACAGATTGAGGGACCTTTATTTCAACACTATTAGCACCTCAGGATATTACTAAATGTATTCTCTAATAATAGTGATTCTTGTTCAAATGCTCAGGGTTCAATTTGTTGCCCTGCATGAGATTTAGAAAAGAGCAACCTAATGACTTTGTTTCTGTTTCTGTCTCTAGGTTGCTGAACAGTGATTGTGCAGAGCAGTGACATTAATTGTCTGCTCATAAAACATAAGAAATGGCAATATTTAACTATGTTTGCCATTTGGAAGTATCAATGAAGAAAAAGATACCAAAACCTTCAAGTATGCATCCATTTTATAACAAAAGTAAGTTCCTAATGAAATAAATAGGAGTAAATATTGATTAAAAATTGAACAGCGATTTTTTTGTTTTATCTTTGGAGAGTTGACATTTTTCAGGCGAGGAAGGTTTATAATCTTGATGGGGTAAAATATGTCAGCACAACAGTATCAAAGATAATTTTAAATTAGAAAAACCTTAGCAATTCTAGTGAAGAGAGAGTTTTGACCACCTTCACATTCTAAATCACATTCTGTAACACTTCTACTAGAGTCAATATGTATCAATATTGTATGTTAATGATAATATAAAAAAAATTATGGTAATGAAGTCAAGGAACCCCATTCATGAGCAGGTTCACGATACAGCAGCCACTGAACCACAAAACTTGCCACACATTTGACACTCCTAAGTAAAGGGATGGCTCAACATATCATCACTGTAAATAACAGTCTAACTCTTGGGAATATAATTTTCCCCTTGAAAACACTCAGCCCAACCTGTTTATGTCACTTTAATCCCATACAAAATCTAAAATTATTAGATGCAAAAACATCTGGAAAACATGGGGGTCTCAATCCTTTGAGGTCAGACCACCAGCAGCCCCCAAAGGGTCCTATATATCCTCAACTTCCAGGAGCAAGCACTAGAATAGCACTTGTAGTGAGTCTGCAGAGCAGTGACAGTGAGTGCCAGCACTCCTGTGTGGCAGAGTCCCCTGGCTGGACGTGAGTGATGCTCCATGTTCCAGCTGTTCAGCAACACCGACGGGCTCCAACTGACTGCTGAAAGCTTAAGCCAAACTTTTCCTTATTAGATCACAGCAGCTTCAAACAATTCCTGTGTAGTAAAAGAGTGACATGGAAGGATGCTGCGTGACTTTTTGGGATCCTGGAAACTAAATCAATGTCTTCATAAGGCTTCCTCCACAGTTCTCAAGATACATTGAAAAATTGCTAGATTTCTTCAGTGACAATTTGTCTTTCCCAAGTGTGTGATTTTTAAATGGTCTTTTACTCTATTATTATCCCCATTACAACCTTTGTTCAATTTTTGATAGGTTTTAGTGAATTCAGAAGAGAAAAAGGCTGATGTTATTATTTCTTTGACCCAACAAACTTAAAAATCAGTTAGACGAACCCATTATACTACACCATATGCTTCACAAAAGTGGGTGTTTAACATTTGTGCCAAAGTTCTCCAAAAATATTTAGAAAAATCCCCAGTCAATTGACTAACATGAACCAAACAGGTTTTATTTCCTGATAGATTTTATCCCATCCTTGATGAATATCTTTTTCAAATAAAAGGCGGAGGCTGCAGCTCCCAGCATGTGGAGGGCCTTCAAATAATACCAAGATAATTCTTGTTTATAACTCTGTGCCAGACTGGCTTTGTTGATATGCTGCTAGTTATCTTAAGATCCTATTATCTCTTCTCATGCTTATCCTTTCAACAGAGACACTTGCTGAGAACATTATAGTTGAGGGAGAGAATATGCTATCTTTTTGTTCAGGCCATCTGTCTGTTTTAACAAATTTAGCATGGCCTCTTTCATTTACTCCTCTTTTAAGTTTCTTAGACACCTTTGGGATATTTACTGGATAGACAGAACTGCCTGAAAGGCTTTTTGTTTGTGCATTTTTTGATTTTTGTTTGGGTTTTTCTTTGGAGGAATAGAATCTTCTGAAACTACAGAATAAATCATTTTGCCTTTCAGTGTTACTTGATGATACGAGCAAAGGAAAAATCCTTTTCCACATACAGCTCAATAAGGAAAGCAAATTTAGCAGGTGAATTATATTCACTTATAGTTGATTCAACCCCACCAACACTATTTGTGAATTTGGCATGGGCTATGCAGATAGGTTGCAGGGATTCCCTTTTTCCAGCAATATTCACAAAAGTCAAACAATCATGGGAACAGATGACAAGGAGACAGCAGCTCTCTCTTCTGTATGAGGAGCCCTGAACCCTCATGTCTTAGAGGGAATTCTTGAACACCACTGTATGTTAGGATAACTCCTTGGAAGTACTTCAAAGATCATCAGATTAACAGTGTTGGAAAAGTGGGAAAAGTGTTTCCTACCTCCTAGAGAGAGGGGGAGCTGTAGTTCCTTTTCTTCCTTTGTTGCTTTGATTTAAATGTAGCCAGAATTTCTGTTGCTTTGTTTATAACAGAAATACTCTACAGAAGTGAAACAGACTAGTTTGGGCCAAATAAAACTTTTTTATATGATATGATGTTGTTTTACTTTGGTGAATTGAAGTCTTTTTCATTAGATGGCTGAACCAAAAGATCAGTCATTGATGTGTTCCCTTTACTGATCAAAGGATGGGAGTAAGAAAGTCAGACTCAGAACACACTTTAGACAGGGATGATCATCCCTGTCCTCTGTGATTCTCTTGTGCAAACTGAGCATCTTGACTGAAAGGAGAAAGCCAGGAAGCAAAGGACTACAAAGGATAGAGTTGAGTCTATGGTTTTTTAAATTCAGTAGTATTTAAATGAAAGCTGTCAATTTGTTCTTTTGTTCTTTATGCAAACAGAACTACATTTACCAGTGAGGACTGAGAGACTGAAAATAGTCCATTGCTTTATACATCATGCTAAGAAATATTATCATAAAAAAAGAACATAATCTACCTCAAATAGAAAATATTCTCAATAAAATCAAAAGCAATCTCAGTAACCTCAATCTTTTTAGTTTCAGTACTCCATCTCTAATGGTAAAATAATGAACATTTTGGATAACTATTCCTTTAAAACTGTCACAGAAGTGCTGTGAGAATTGCTGTTAAACAAAAAATAAGCTGTGTTAACAGGGAACAGTTTTGGGGGGAACACCAATTTCTAGGAGACCCTGAAACCTTTGATGTCTATAAGTATCATCAGTTGCCACACACCATGCTCTGAAAATAAATATATGCAATTATTTTCTGGATTGTATTTCCTTAAAGTCCTCTGACTTTATTGCTTAGCTGCAGTATCACTGAAGCACAAATACCTTTGATCACAGGTCAAGATGAGAAACAACAGTGCAAGCAGTGAGTTGCAAAGTTACTGTGTGGTTCAAGGAGCAGATGGCTTGTTTTCTAAAAAAAAAACCTGCCAAAAAATTCTGCCATTTCTGTGGGAGAAATGTTAGACTGAGAAAACAGTATCTCAGTTTTGTGGAGACAGCTTCTATAGTGGCATTCATTTTTATTATGAAATGGACTTTGTCTCACTGTGAGCTTTCAGCTGCAGTACAGGCAAGAATTTTTAAAATTCACTCTCTTTTTCACACACAGCATGAATGCCACTATAAAAATTCTCTAATATTAAATCTTCTATTAATATGAGTTTGTTTATAGCCTCTAAATTTAATAAATCTGTACCAAAGCTTTAAGTTACAGGTTCTCAAATAAGTTTTAACAAAGAGGTACACTTTAGTGATCTGGACACATGCAGTGTCTTAAGTGTGGCCAGTGATGAGATTCACTATTCAAAAGTCAACACTACTGGGAGAGCTGTATTTTAATAAGAATTTACATGGAACAATGAATGAAGAGAAAATGTACGTGCATTACTACATTTATTGTGGGAACTATTATTGGCTTTCAATGATAAAGACTTACATAAGGAAATGTCACATCTCAGAAACTGAGATATCTTGTTCTGCACATCTGTTTATCTCTGGTCCACTGTTTAAACACAGCCCATACTCCTTGTTGTTACAAAGGAGACTGGAAATAAAAGGACAATAAGAAAGATGTAGGAAAGCAAGAAGATTCATCTGAGAATACTGAGCACATTATTAATACCATACAATATGTTCATAATGAGCCCATTGAAAAGAGCAGCATTGAAACTCTGAAAAATCAAATGGCTAAATTTAAACACCTTAACAAAAAACCAAACAAACAGATCTGTCTCTTGTATAATATGTGTGAATCAGCAGAATTATCACCATCTATTGAAAATGAGATTTCCAGAAAAATGGGAATTCTGTGAAAGGGTATCTTTTGCATACAAGGTATGCAAGAGGATTTATCAAAAACCTGAAAAATTCCTAAATTGTTTCAGGGTGTTTTTTTTTTTTTTTTTTTTTTTTTTTTCACTTTTAGACTCTAAACTTATAATTGTTTGACAAATATCTCTATGCTACTTGTCCTCACATACATTCTCACATCACTTTAGTTTGGAAACTCAGTTGTCCTCAGATAAACTAAGATTGCCTACTTTTGTTGTTCTCTATTTCATCCCTTCAAAAGCAAAATGTCTTAAGGTTGACTTAAAGTTTCTTCTGTGTATAATGAATAACAAGTCTATGCTCTGCTCTATACTGCCTTCACCTGAAGCATTTCCAAAGACAAGAGCAAGAAGCTCCACTGGAGAAGCAATTCAGTAGAGAGCTTTGTTAATTCTTATCCAGCTTCTGAGCAGGGTTGCTGTGGACAAGGAGAAAAGGTGATTTCATGTTCCACCAAATCATGTCCCAGTCACTTCTGGGCCAATCTCAGGCATACTAAACTTTCAGTGAGGCTATTTTATCTTAAATTGACTTTCCCTAGTGCTAATCTGATTAATCCAGTTTTACTGCTGTGAACGGATGGATTAGTATAAAGAGATCAGCGGGGGAGTTAAGAAGATAGCCTGGACTATTTCAGATTCTCCTCTATTCCATTAATTTGTAAATGCAAACATAAAACCACGTCAGGAGCAATTTCCATTAAAGGCTACGGAGTACTCAAAGCCAAAGTAATGATATGCAGTTTCTGAGTTCTTAGTATTGTGACTTTTTTTAGGTATATCTGCTATGTAAAGTTTGATCTAAACATCACAGCAAGTAAGTAAGAGCATGCACATTGGAACTTTCTACAGACTTACCCATCTGCATCCCACCCCCTCAAGTTGTTATCTCCAAGGATTTCTCTTTTAGGTTACAGTCACCTTGACACCTTTAAATCAATCTCATAGTGGTCCTTCTTAATAGAGTTTCAATGCCAATGCATTAATGAAAAATGCATGAAACAACATAATTAGCACAGGAGAAAAGACACAGAAAGTATATTTCAAATAATGGTACACGGTTTTTATGTTCATATGGATTCAGTGTATTTCCAATATGGAATAATTTGTCATGTATTCCAGTAAGATATAAGATATAAATAATAGTCTGGATGGTATAAAGTCTCCTTTATCTATAACCTGAATAATATTTATAATAAAATACAAAAATAATGGAAAATGTGCAACATGTTGTGGTGCAGGAACATCAGTTATGCAACAAATGTAATTCAAAATGCAACTGTAAGCTGGAAACCTGCTGGAGACAGAGTTCTTATTTTTCTTTCCTTCACTTTGACTAAAATATGTCCATATATCTGAAATTCAATATTCACCTCAGTTCATGAAAAAAACCCCTCATAATATTTACATTAAACTATTTCTGGTGGGGTTTTTTTCTTATTGGCTTATGAGCAAAATCATCTATGTCCTGGTAGGTAAAGGCCCAAAACTCCCTGATATTTTTGTCACATTTTAAAAAGTAAGCTTCTGTTTGGTTTCTTCTCTGTCTGTAAAGTTTGCTGTTTTTTTACTGCATCTACTGGAAAATCTTACACGTAAGAGTGAAATATATACTTACATATATTCAGTTACATATTCACATACACCTATAATTCTTAATTCATTAAACACAACTTTTTGGTTTAGAAACCACAGTGTTCTAAGCATTATACAAATTAATGACACAAAGAAGATTCCTAGCCAAAGAATACAGACGAAAATTGGAAATGGAAGGATAAATGATATAGTCAACAGTATTACATCACAGCATCTATAGGCAGAGAGAAGAAAAAATCCCATCTGTCAGTATTTGGAAAACAACTCCAAAAGGATACCTGTAAACAATACTTTAGAGATAGCTGTGAGTCAGCTAAATCTAAACTCAAGCCCTGTCAAAATATTAATCCTAGATCCAGACCGTGGAGATGTCAGGATTCCCTCAAGGGACAGAAGGTAAATGCTGGCAAAACCTCAGTCTTATAATGTCCATATCAACATCCAAAATAAAGTGCTTAAAAATATAGCAACCTATAGATTAAATGATATATTAGGTAATGTTTGGCTCCTTTTACTTTGATAATGACCCTACTACGGAAAACACAGGGCAAAATAATAAAAAAAAAGACACTGCTGTGAAAAAATGTCTGTTAAAATGAACTAAAAAAATCTTAAAATTATCTGAAAAAAAATTTTAAACCAAATTTTAAACCAAAAAAATATTACATTAAAATCCATTTTTTCTGTGCTGCAAAAAGATACCATTACAGCATTTCATATATAAAAATCACATTTTATGGACTAAATAATAAGTCAGCACTAGGGGACTTTAGGGAGATTACATGGTGCTTTTTAAAGAGTTTCTCAATCTGATTAGAATAAATTGTAAAATTAACTTTTCATTCTTCCTTGCCAAAATAAAGGTTCTTCCTATCTTGCACCACATTATCCATTTTGCTAAGCTACAGGCTGAAGGTCTGTGATAGTTTCATACAATGATATCATCTATAATCTAAGTAAAATCAAGCAAACTTTTCTCACTGATATCAAGAAAAAGGGTGGCCAGGTCAATATGAGCATTTACATTTTCAATGAGCATCTCAACTCTGGAAGTAAAAACTTAATTATTTTTTGAACTTCCAATTTCAAAAGATATTGAGAATGAAAACAGGTAGCAGGGAAGTATTTAGAAGCCTCACTGGTGTATTTCATAATGCATATATTGTAATTGGCTGAAGAAAAAAGGGAAGGGAAGGGAGGGGAAGGGAGAAAAGAAAAAGAAAAAGAAAAAGAAAAAGAAAAAGAAAAAGAAAAAGAAAAAGAAAAAGAAAAAGAAAAAGAAAAAGAAAAAGAAAAAGAAAAAGAAAAAGAAAAAGAAAAAGAAAAAGAAAAAGAAAAAGAAAAAGAAAAAGAAAAAGAAAAAGAAAAAGAAAAAAGAAAAAGAAAAAGAAAAAGAAAAAGAAAAAGAAAAAGAAAAAGAAAAAGAAAAAGAAAAAAAGAAAAAGAAAAAGAAAAAGAAAAAGAAAAAGAAAAAGAAAAAGAAAAAGAAAAAGAAAAAGAAAAAAAGAAAAAGAGAGGAGAGGAGAAAAAGTTGACATATCCTGGGTATATCCTAGTGGGTTTAGTTCAGACTAAAACCTGACAACCCATTTAATGTTTATAAACTATTTCTCAGCAGCTACCTTCTGAAAAATGGTGTAGCTTTTACAGTACTACGAGAGATCTGGAAGAACTGAAGCAAAATGAAGTAAGCTAAGGTTAAGGGTGTTTACCGAATTTCATTACATTGAGAGTTCAAACTACTTCATTGCATCTTAGAAAGAAAATTACTTTAGTTCTCACTGAACATTTACATGCTCCTTATTCCAAAATTTTTTGACAGAACTTCTGATTTATTCTATGAAGTAACAATCATGGTCTCTAAGGGAGGCTTGCTACAGTTATGTGTAGCCCTTAAGAACTTTTAAAGCAGACCTAATTAATAAGCATGCTTTAACATGCATGCCCCTTACATATTAGCAAATTGTATCATACAGCTCATGTTGTACTTATTGCATGATGCAACTACAGACAAAGATATAGGTTGTCACATCCTACTGGTACTCTGCTTCCTCTTAAGAACACCAGAAAATTATTTCTGCCATAATCATAGTCTAGCTTCATAAATATAGTCACCACCACGATAATTCTCTCAAACAAAAGCTAACATACATTAACATAATTAAGCCATTGAATTAGACTCCAGAAAACTCACATTTCTCTTTCATTAGCTGACTTCAAATCTAATTTAGAATAGAAATGGAAAAAAGGGCAAACTGATAAAATTTATTCAAGGGGTTAAAACTATTTTACGGTATGTGTGCAAAAAGAGAAGAGGGACAAAAATAAACCTCAGTTTGTGAGAGTCTTTCTCCAAGTGGAGGTTTAAAAACTGGTACTTAGCAAGAATGTTCTGAAATTGTGTCTCTGTAGGGCATTAAAAAAAAATCCATTAATAACATGTCTTCTGTTGTTGAAGTGTCTATTATGAGGCTCAGGCTGTGTGAAAGCCTGTCTCTCCACAAGAGAGTTATGACAGGCTTGTCGGGAGGGGAAGGAGATGGCTGAAGATGGATATGGGCTGCCCTGTTGACAAGTGGTGGGGACAGGCAAGGAGATGGATCAGTAAAAATTTCCATTAAATCAAGAAAAAACACAACTTGCCCCTAAGATCACCTCTGATAGTTTCTTAGACCAGCTGCTTTCCTGACACCCTACTGAGGAACAAATTGCTTTCCTAGCAGGACATTTGGACACTCCTGCATTAATAGATATGGATCCCAGCATGCCAAGCCAAGCAAGAAGGCAATTTAATATGAGCAACACTGTCATCTCAATTTAGGACAACAGTTAGGATGCCCTACAGGGCATTGCAACAGCTTCTAGAAGTACACAGTGTAAGACATTCTTTCTGTCTTAAGGCTATAGAAAGCTGGTATTCCTAGTAAATAGCCAAGCCAAGGAGAATGGAAAATGTAAATGCATAGATGACAACAGCATTGTACTGTCTAGGAGCATCAGTTTCAATTCAAAGGCCTTTCATTTCTCTAGAGAACTGCAGCAAAATTTGCAGGGAAAGAACAGAGAGAAAACCTTGAGGAGACAGGAATAACAATAGGCAGACATTTCGTTTTCAGGTGGAGGCAAATTTCAGAACAAAAATTTAGCCAGTTCAGACAGCTGTCTAGCATAACAGGATAACAGTGTCTTTTAGTACGTACTTTCTGAGAGTGAATGCTTTTAAAATCTGTAAATCATGCTTTTATTTTTGCAGAATCCAGTCTTCATTGCAATCTTCATTGCAAATTCCTAGGAGGGAATAATGTGAACACGTCACACTTTGAAAACTATGCTATAGTGTGGCAAGGTCTCCATAACTATCTGGAAACAAGGATTGGGAATTCCCTGGGTTACCAGCACCTGCATTCCTGCAAGTCTTAATTAGTTATGTTAAGGAATGATTGTTTGAATGTATTTGGGAAGAGAAGCATGAATAGTGGAATCATCTGATGAAGAGGAAAACAAGACTTTTTCTGAACCTGACTATTTCTTTAGGAAGAAAACCTCCTCAAAGTCTGAGGAAGATGTTTCAGGATTATGTGGCATTACAGTCAGACTGCCTTGAAAGGGAGTTTCAGAAGGAAGTCAAAACCTTAGGGCTGTCAGAAGGGACTTAGGGGTGACTACAAGAGAAAGGGAGTGAGCAAGCTGTGTGTGTCTTAACTGGAAAATAGAAGTGTTTCCTCTCTGATAAAGCAAAGTTATGACCCCTTACCTAGATATCTCTATCAAGGATGCTTTAGGAAAAATATTCCTTGATCAGCTATCACAAGCACACTGATATTCAAAACATTTCCATCAGCAGTGCAGGCCCAATGTTCTGCAAATGTTCTCCTGGACACAACAGTGCTGCCCCTTGGTGCAGGTGTAGAGTTACATCACGTGTCCAGACACCTAACCAGCTTAAAGGAAGATATCACAGGGAGATTTGCTTTCTGAGAAAGTCTTGACCAACACTATATATATCACTTCAGATTTCCTCAGTGAGCATGTGGTTTAACAGAAGTGCTGAGGGTAAGTTTTGTCCTCTGTCTTCAGGCGACCTGCTCCAGGGTTCCTCCTCTCACTGGTGTCTCTGTGCTCCATATGCAGATGGTACAAACAGAAACAGCATCATTATTTGATTTGGAACTTGCCAGTTCCAGAAGCAACTCCAGGATGTCTTGATAACTCCTATTCTGACAAAACCAGTAGCTGCAGGGGAGGGCCAAACACTTTTGTCAGGAGTGAAATTGGACAGGGGACTCTTTTGACTACAATTCTCTATTGTTCTTACAATTTTCTTATTCAAAACAACAAGAAAATAGAAGGCTGGATATTCTGGTAACCTTATACATTGTAAGCCCACTGCACAGCCAACATATGATGCAAGAGACCTGTGCTGTCACTTGAGAAGAAAGAGGTTGTAGATAATTGTTGACTGCAATGCCAAAAATGCGATTCCCTGGCCCTACTGGTAGCTCAGCTGCAGGAAGCTGTTTCTGGTCTCCCATGTGTCAGTCAGATGGTGTCATTCAGGGCTCTGTAGCTTTAAATTGATGTTGGGTAGAGTGAGAATGCAGGTTTGTGGAAGCAGTGACTGTTTGGAAGCGACCGCCCTTCCCCCAAGCCCCAAAGCATTATGAAGACTATGAGAGCAATAATAATTAACCCCCCCATCCAAATATTAGAAGCTATACAGTTAACCACCTGTGAAATTATGCCATAAAACCTAACTTCCTTCTTGCTAGGGAAATGTCTAGACATTTGCTTCATTCTCTGAGCTCTTCTCAGTGCTTCTTCAAATTGTCTTTTTGTGTAACAAAACCAATCACTTGCTTGTTAAAACATTCTAGGATAAGCAGCAACTACCATTTTCCTGAATCTTGACTAATCTTCACATTCAAAATGACACTATATATGACAGACAACAACACACAGCTGATACTGCCAGGTTTTTTTCACCGTTGCTTCAAAGCACATGGAATGAAACAAATCAAAGTGGTTCTCACTGATTTCAAATGTGTGGTGGAGCAAGTCACGACATCAGAAAAAAAAATCTTCCACTTTCCTTTGCTGACAGGCCCACATTGAAAAATGAAATAATTCAGAATTTTTTTAGAGAAACATTTAAAGAATATTTCTAATAATGTAAATCAGGAATTTTAAGTTTAATGAGTAGTATTTTAGTGGAATGATCTTGTGCCTTCCTTATCTCTGTAGCTGTTTACAGAGCTCACTTCTATGAGCAAAACCAGAATGTTAACTTGTGAAGTTATTCCAAGTTATAATTAATCTTATTGACTGCACACTTAACTGGTCACTAATTCCTTGATCCACAATCAAATGCTAAGCAATCCAGTACAAGTTCTAAAGACATGTCAGCTGCAGTTAAACTGTGCTTCATGGTTGTGTACCTGAACTAGATAACCTACTTGCTTCATCTGACTCTGCCTATCATGGTCAGAAAGGGTTGGCTTCGCTACTCTGAAAAAATTATTAGCTTCAAATCAAAATGCAAGCTGGAAAGTTGAATTGGTGTCTTTTCAATGTCCATTTTCACTTTTCTTTACCATATGATATCTTCAGGTTTAAAAGAGTACAAAGGGATAAAGCTTTCCAAAACAAGTCCTGAGATATCAGATCTAAAAAAAGGCCATATATGAACAGTTCCCTAGAAAAGATGCTGCTCAGCTGAGTGAAAAACTACATGCCAGGAGGTGCTATCATTATTAAGAAATTGGAACTACCATGAACTGCCTAGAATATCAAACAAAGCAAATGGCCAAAAGAATGAAAGTAGCCAATGCTAAAAATGATGTTAGGGGGAAAGATAACTCCCAGCTAAGATTCCCATTGGCTTTTGCCACCTGCCTGATGATTCAAGTTTAAAATACCAATCACTACTTTATCAGAAAAAATCATAACGTGACAATGTCATTAATTATTAATGACATATTTACTTTCAGAAGCTAAGTTTATATTATAGGCCTATTTCTTGCAAGCCACACAACCATCCTTTCAAAATAAAATGAAAAAAATTTCAGATTTTTGAGAAAAAAACATGCTTTAACACGCTTTTCTAGGCATAGTCAAATCTATGAGTCAATACAAAACCTAAGAATTTTATTCAATTCCTATATACACTTCTAGCTTATAATGAGATTAGTTGTTCTGGTATCAGTAAGATAAAGGGAGTTTCCTGCTCTTAATATTTCAGGTATCATATATGCATGTGCAAAAACACTGTCTTAAATTATTGAAGAAACTCTGAAAAATTACATTTTCTATTATGATTGCTGACAGTCAAATATTTCTTCAATTTCCATTTCTGATAACTTATATTTGGCTATGACATAAACTCTTATACTTTTAATATAAAAACAGATTAAATAAAAGGTGTGACTGAACTTGATTGTCAAATCTGTTTTATCTGGTTTAAGAGACTGTTTTGTACAAGCCTCACATGACAAGGAAACTCAGATATGAACACTATTCCACTCTTAAAAGCCTAATACTTTTTCTTACTCATCTTCTCCACATATTCAAATAGAAAGTTTTAGCTACAAAAGTCTGAAAAGCAAAAATACAAGAAGAAAAAAAAAAAGAAAAAATGTCATTGCAACTGTTTGCTGAATTCCAAAATAAAAGGAGGGTCTATGAAAAGGATTATGTAATTCATAAAATAAAAATATCATTGGTAAAATGTCATAGAGAATACATTTATACTACAGGAGTTCCTTTAAATGGGTAAGATTTCTCTGGTGCTTGCAATTATTCCAAAATGCAACTTTTGCTGAATTGTGCATGTGCAGATATTGTTCTCTGTGGAAATTCACAGATAAATCTTAATGAAGAGATAAAATGGGGAAACTGTGAAAAAAAAAAGTGTTCTAGAAATTAATAAAGCAGGAGAAGTTATTTAAAAACAATAATGAGACCTGAGGTAAGTGCTGCATTTGAGAGGATTGTACAAGGTGAGAAAATAAACCATCCACAAAGAAAGATAAAAGAACACATACTCACAAGAAATAGAAATGCTACATGAATATCTAAGTGCAGAAGAACCAATATACTACACATAAAATATGGAGGGAATTAAGTGAATCTAACTGTACCCAAAAGATTTAAGACAAATATGAAATTTTGCCTAAAAATGGAGAGTATTTTTCTGTTTTAAAACAGAATTAGTTGAAAATACCTGAAAAAGACCAACTGAAATACTCCTTCACTTGCCTGATAACAGCTCTGGAGGCTTTATCTTATATGTGTTTTTTATAGAATTTGGTAAGGAAGGGGGGATAGGGTGAAACCACAAGACAAATGATAGAATTCAAGGCATGGAAAACCCACATGCACCTACACACACACCAGATCACAGCTATACATCTTTAAATCTGAGAGAGACACCTACAAGTATCAAGTTGGTCCAAAGGACAGAGGAGAAAATAGCACTGAAGAACTATCATGCATAAAAAGGTTTCTGGAGCTCAGTGATAATGATTTGCTTCAATACTTTAAAATACAGCCAAGAAGAAATACAATAAAATCGTTACAAGATTTATGTGGCACAAAATGTGAATGACCTTTGCTATGAGAAAAAAAAAACCAGGCAGATGGACAATTTCCTGCCTTTTACACAATGCTATGTCTCAAATTTCACAATTTCCATGAACATTTTCAACCAAATCAGTTACTGAATGGGGCCAGTTACAGTGTGGACTTTCCCATGTCATTTCCAGACTGTTCAAAGAACTGGGAAATGGATTAAACATTTTGGAGCTCTGAAACTGTGGACTCTATGAACTAGATTGATTTCTTCGTTAAAGATTAAATTCAATGTTTCTTTCCTCATAAAATGTCCACAGTGATTTTATACACAGTGGCTAGTTTATTCTGTGTTATCACAAAGTATCAGCAGTGCCATTTCATAAGCAGCTGCCTATTTGAAGGGAAAAAGATTATCTAATCAAATCCTGGCAGTGGGAACTCACAAGAGAGGTGAAAGAACTAATGTGACCCTGAGCTAGGACTGGCTTTCTGTAAAGCAGTATTTAGAAAGATTCCATGGGTGTGAATTCTCCTCAGGTTTATGTACGTTAGCCACTGACAGCATATAGGTATTCTGCAATATTGCACTTATTAGATTTTATCTGTTTCAGCTGGCTTTTATTTGCAGCTCAGTATTTCTAGAGCAAAGTCTGCTACAGACTGGAATGAGCAGAGAGCCAAGCAGCTATGGAGAAGTTGTTGATGGCACATCTCAGCAATTCATCTTCAAAACCAAGTGGAATGGGAAGAGGCCAGAAAAAAAAAGCCCTTTTCTTGTATAAGAAGCATGTTAAAATGGACATCTTCCTTCTTCAACTGAACAGTAACATCAAAAAAGAAAACAGGGCTGTTGTTCTTGTTCCCTTGCTGTGTTGTTTTGGATTTGGAGAAATAATTACTATGATTTATATGTGTCAGTCCAGCATTTTTCTTTTCTACACTACCACACTGGTGACTCAAGGTCAGGTTGTGCTCCCAGATCATCTTTTGCCCTGTTGCTGTCTCTCTACGCATTTTTTTCTCATAAAATACAGTTGTTTGTACCTGTCTACATAAGAAACATTACATTTATTCTTAGCAAATTGCTATTGAATTCCAAACTGTTTTCTGCTACATATCCTATGCAAATTTAACAACCTTACTCTATAATCACTCTTCAAAGCATCAGAGAAAATATTAAAATCTATCAACCTCAGGACAGATTTGAAGCAACTCTCTGCTTTAATTGTGAAATGCTGATAAGTAGTCAATACACAGCTTTCCAAGTAATGAAATTATCATCTGGTCTTGTATTCCAAGTTCACCTTTGTGAATTTTATATGAAACAATGTGAGAAGCTTTGATGGGTTCAACACAGAAAACATCATCTACTTCTCTCCTACTCACAACTCCTAGCTCCTGTTACTCTGGCAAAGTAAGTTAGATTGATGTGTTAAACTATTGCCAAGACCATGCTTCCTGAGACTTTATCTTCTTGTCCTCTTTCTTATTACCAGTAGTTTATTTATTTGCTACATTTTCTTCTCAGGAATTCAAGTTAAAACCACTTGTCTGTAAATTGCAGATTATGGTATTTTTTTCTCTTTTTAGACATAGATTTCATGCTTTTGCCTTTTGCAAAATCTTTCCTACCCTATTCTTAGAGGTGATGATTAATATTCTTGAATTTCTTCAGCCATTCCTACAAGAAAAAAAAATCATCAACTGAAGTGGATTTGAAAACATGTCTTTAGGCTGTTTTTCTCCACTGTAGTAGGTATTTTTAATTCTGTTTCACTGGTTTTAGCTCTGCTAACCATCTAAGCAGGTTTGACCTTTAAAATTTAGATTTAAACATAAATGTAAACACTTTTGCCCTCTTGAAGCATTTTAATGATACAGATTCCTCTCAATGAGAAGCCAAGTAAAAGCTTCCTTATCTTTCATGTTACTGTTCTCTTCTTTATGGAAAGCCTTCTGAACACTATTTGGTAGATTTCCTATTAAAAATATTCTATTTCATACCTTGCACTTTCTGACTGCCCCTGTGTTTCTTCTGTTCTTCTAGCTGTTCAAAATGATACAACCTGCTTATATTTTGCATTCATTTCTTTCTTACTTTTCAGGTCATAAAAAGGTTCACTGTTCAAGCAAGTTGGTTTCTCCTTACCCTTCCTAATCCTCCTTTACATTGAGATAATTTACCATTGTTACTTTATTATTTCTTTACTAACTTATCAGCTCCCTTTTTCTGCTTAGAATTGATTTCATATTAGTTAGACAAGAATGCTTTTTCCTATCTTTCAGAAGTCACTCTTTTCCTCTTGCCTCTCTTGCAGAAGTATGTTTTGTTTGATTGATTTTTTGTTTGCTTTTGTCTAGGGGACTTATTCTAAGAAAATCTATCTCTAAAAGATTCGAACTTTTTTTATTTCAGGACTTGACCACTGGTCATTCATATGAAAGAATTCAAATACAGTTTTTTTTTGGAAGCATAATGAAGGAGAACATGTTTGAATTACACTGGTAACGTTTTTGCAATCACAAAACTTTTGCAAATGTTATTAGGGCAATTTATTTCTGTCATGTGTTGCCTCTTCAGCAGGAACACTCTACATGGGTTAAATGTTTTTTAATGCAGATTTGAATACTTATACGTCACACTCTGAAAATACAGACTGAACTGTTAATTCTGTGTAGACCGAAATCGTGCAAGAGATCTTTTGCTAATAATTAATGTCACACCCCACTGGGACAAACACTACTTGCGTGGCTTATAGTAAAAACAATTCAAAAACACTAATGTGTTTCCCTGAACACTGGAAGCTTGTGATGCATTTTATGAAAACCCCACTGGTGAGAACCACAGCAGCATATAAAAGCTATTATTGCATTGTACATTTATTGTACAGTTTATTTCCTCTTTGATTTATTTAACTCACCAATTACCAGTTGTTGTCACTCATCTCATAGCAGGATGTGGTGGGTTTCTAGCTCAGAGCAATGCTACTGCTTGGTAGCCACGTTTTTTTTCCATCTCCAAATCCAAAACATTTTCCCAAATAACTTTAGGTAACTACTTCAGGCCCAGAAAAAGCTTCCTGTTAGTGTAAAAGGATTTTAAAATATGATACCTGTAGATACTTGCAAACACAAAATTTGGTATCCAATCAATACACATTCACAAAGAAATTCTGCAATGACCAGGAACTCATGTAAAATCTCACAGTCATGTGGCTAGGCCATTCTTTATACAACTGATGCTTACACATCTCTGTGAAGCTTTCCCCCACCTGACAGACCACTCACTCTGTACACACCTGCAGTCGCCCCCCTGCTCCTTTCACACCTCTGCACCACAACTTCCACACACAGCTCCTGATATCACAGAATGGGGAGGGCTGGGAGGGATATTAAAGATCACCTAGTTGCAATTCCCCTGCCATGGGCAGGGGTGTCACCCAATAATTCAGGTTACTGTAACCATCCCAATTGCATGTTCATTGATACAAAGGTATGGCAGGTGGTTTCCCGTAATTCTGAATACATGCAGCTAAGGCACACATACTCTCATCTGTACTTTTACTCCTTTATACCAGAGCCACCCATCAAAGTGTAATAAATTCTAGGTTTTCCTCATAGAATATGCATTTGCAGACTCAGCTTGGGATCTCTGGAGAACCCATCCCCCTTACTATCTGGTATTCTCCATCTCAACCTGCTTACTAGGGATCAAACAACGAACCAGAGGTGTGGTACCACCTCACATAAAGTTACAGCTCTCTGCAGAGGAGGCAAGTTAATGTCCCTGTTGTCTCCTTGCAGGCTGTTCCCACAAAATGGAGAAGCAACTTCTCACTCTTCAAGCCAAATAAAAGGAACAAACATATTGGTAAGTTGGTGAGAGTTTTGAATAACCAGTAAGTTCCCACCATGCCTTCTCAGACCTCACCTTAAGGCTGCCCTCACTTTCCTATTTACTCTTCCTTCCCCTCCAGTGGGAACTTGTGGATTTCAGTTTTAATCTCCTGGTGGTTTTTAAGTTTTCAGTTTTCTGATTTAGGTCAATGTCACTGAAAATCTATTCCAACAACAGGTATATCCAACTATTCAACTATTTTGTTTTTTCAGAATGATGTTGCTCAATTACATTTAAACATAGGTTCCTTATCATAAACACTAAGGAATTTCAAAAAGCATGTTTCAGAGACGTACAAGAAGTTCCCTAAATAAAATAAATTAATAAAATTTACATTAACTTAAATTTGAAGAGAAAAGTAAGTAGAAAACAAAGATTTCTTTATATATGAGAATGCTGTAGAACATGCCTCACACACATATTTTTTGTTTGCAGACTATATTGACTATATTTAATAACAAACACTGGCTTTAGACTGGTGGTCTGAAATTCAATATTTTTTAATATAACTATTTCAGGTGTGCATAAGAGACTTATCAATGCCATTATTTGATTTTACACATGTGAGCATTTTCACCGGCGTAAAAATGACAGAGATACATACAAAACCTACTACTGCTATTTGATATTTCTTAAGGGAAACAAGGCCCAGTTTTACCAGCATATTTTACTGCTCATTTAATTTAGTCTCAACAAGTGAGCCATGAGTCCCTTTAAGCCTTCCTTTCTCTTTATCTCTTCACTTATTCCTTTTAAGTGTCAGTGGAATAGATTTGCTATCATGGTAATGATTGTCAGCCAATATAATGTGAGAGCTTTTGGAAGAAAAAAAAAAAAAGGAGTGGCATGAATTATTTAATTTCTGAGGAATATAAGGATAAAATAGAGTTAACTGAATCTTGGTTATCCACCCATGATTTGCTGCCCTTAGTCAAGGCCTCCATTCAAAGACATATTTTATTATCCTTATCAGTATTTTTACTTCTCTCTCTCATGAGGATTTTATGGGCACACACTGCATTCTGGTTTTCTATTATTTCCCACTGAATTACAGTTGGACACTGTTCTCCAAATCTATGTCCTTGCTTTTCATTCAGAATGTTATTACTGTGTAAGGGATGTCTTTAATTTGTTCATTATATTTTCATTTTATTTTATTTTCATAGTTTGCCCTTGACTTTGCAACATTTTCTTTACTCCCTTTTTTATAGCTTAGTGACCTTAATACAATTGTTAAAGTTGAGAAGCAACTTCTATTCTAAACTCACTTTCAGAAGCTTATAACTTTATCCAGATATTCTCTTTCAGACTGAGTGCTTTTTATGCTTTGTTAGAAGGGGATTTTTGTTTGAAACTTCATAAGCATTATCTATTTGTTTTGAGTTATGCAACTTAAAAAGAAAGCAGTTTTGCAGCAATCAAGACATTTCAGATGCTTTTTTAAAACTCTGATAATTGAAAATCAGCTTTGTTTCAGCACTTCAAAATCAGCTTTGATTGTGGAATGGTGGCTTTGCCATCTCTTTGAAATGGTTTTGAAATAATAAAGTTTTGCATGTGACATCATTATTAAATACCTTACTGAAATACTAGTGGTGAGGGAATTGATTTCAGAATAACTCTGTTGGACCTAATTTTATTTTAAAAAGCTATTAATTTTTGCATGAGAACTACATTTAACTATACTTTAAATATTTTTAATGCCAATTTCACCCCACTCTTCGTGGAGCACAGCCCAAAGAGATGCATTACAGTGTCCAGTCAATCTGGATTCTGCACAGGACATACAAGTAATGCAACATGTGCAATGAAAAACAAACATTTCTTCTGTACTGTTGAAATGGCAAGGAGTAGCTTTGCTTCCTTCCACCAACATACTATTGTAACTGTAACGTGTTTGAAAAAGCTTTTCCTTAAAGATCCAGTGAGAAAGCCTAGATAACTGTAAACCCAAGAGGAGCACTGGGAAGCTTTACACAGCATCTTGTTTGTCATCACAAAAGAAATATTCTTCAGGAAAATGTCAATGCACAATGCCATCCCTATGGTATGCTTGTACTCTGCATTTTCTGTCATTCCTTTTTTTATCACAAAGACTTTCATAGTCTTGGTAAGCTACGATTTTATGCCCTCCATATGAAAAATGGTGTTGTGGTCTTGCAAAAATGAACCAAGAGCGTGGCTGACCAACAGAGATTTTATGTATTTGCAAAGCCAAAGCAAAGTTGAGAAAGACACTCTTTGGGCATTTCTTTGATCAGCTAATAAAGAAATACAAAAATCCTGCAAGTATTTTTAATTGGGGTACTCCTTTTAGTAAAAAAACGTGTCATTATGTGCAAGTTCCAAACTGACACAAACTACTGTTTTTCATGTTTGTACTTAACACCAAATAGACTTAACCCCCAAATCTCTAATACATTTTTTTTACTCTGACATCCAACAACATGAAGACTACGAGTGCCACAGAAAGACATGGTTTTTTGGCATCTGTGTGAGCTGCTCACTTCATGAATCTTGTGATTTACTTCTGACTTGGGTTACAGGCTAGAATTATACCAGCCACATAATGAGGACAATTTTTCTTTAGCATTCAGAACTTTGAATTTTTATCCTGGCTAAGCTAAAAATGCCCGTCAATAGATTCATTTTAATCAAAATCTTATTGTTCTGGTCCTAGCTCTTTACTCCATAATTTCTCATTGATTAAGCACCTCCTGCTTTTTTACAATAATGTAATAATACAATCCAAAGTGCCTCAGGAGGCCTTCATATGAAACTTCACTTGAAAGGCAATAAATAGGCTTATTCGATTCATATTTATTTTCCTTTTCATTTATAAGTGATTTCCTGCATTCAGCCCATGTTTCTCTTTCCTGTTCAAATACAGAAAATTTTTAGAAGATTGCTCAAATAAGCCTCTTGCACAATTAGAATCCTCCCCTTGGCGGCTGCCATTCTCAAGCAGCACATCCTGTCCTGATTGCATTATTGTTCCCTCTCCAGTGATTCAGTGATCTGTTTATTCATACCAAATCTTCCACTAACACCTAGTTCTGATCATTTACAAATGCATTTGTATTTGTCTTACTGATTATGAAACTGCAGTCAGGATATGAACTATATAAGCAAGAAAGCTCAGGCACCTCTTGTGGTCTGGGACAGGCTGTTAATAACCAGGACTTCTTAATCTATTAGCTGAAGGAGATACAGGTTGGTATGGCTACACTTTTCTATCATGTGCAAAGAGTTTCTTTCTCTCAAAGAAGGGAGAATAATCTTATCCTGTATGTCAGTGAAATATGAAAACAGAATACAGACCTCTGTTTTTCATACATGCAGAATTAACTGGCAAATCCCATTAACACTTTATTTTTTCCTTCTTTCTGATTTTTGCACTCCATGTCTTTTCTATGGGCCACATGATAATACATTGTCCCCTGACTGTCACACATATTTCTAGGCACTTCGCTGAAGAGGAGAGGGGTGTAAGAAAAAAGTAGTTGCAAGTTCTCTCCAGTCATAAACTTCCATTATTATTAAGACTAGATAGATTATGGATTCATCTAATATAATCTCCTGAGCATCATAAGCCATTAAACATCACCCAGATACTGCTACATGGAGCCCAATTACTTTAATTAGACAAGAGAACTTCAGTCCTCAAGAGACTAAACTATGCTGTGCCACAGGCATAGTCCAAAATAAACCAAGATGTCATAAACCCTGTGGCTCTTCAAATAACAAGGAATATCTAGGTGAGAAATGTCCCCTAAATTCCTAGAGATGATATTTAGCTCATCCACCAACTCTGGCCCAGAATATTAAAGTCTCTGACAACAAGCCTGGGGAGAAAATTTTGATTTTCCTTCAAATTCAGTGATCAATTTATCGTGACCTGCACATGACAACATGATACATTCAATGGGTACCTAAAAACAGGAATCTCTCCAGAGAAGGTACTTTTTCTAGAGGTCTTTTTCTACATCTATGTGCTAAGATCAATTTAGGGCAAGCTGAGGATATTAAATTAGGTACATTTTTGCATTGCATCTACTGTAAAATGTTGTTCTCTTTCCACAAGGGAAGAAAATGTAAGCCCAGGCATCTTTGGCTCTGGAATCTAAATAATGAACAAGTGACAAAGTCGAGTGTTTGGTATCTTTAATATGAAAATCCCTAGCGCCCTTCCAGGGGATTGTTTGATCTAACAGTTTACAAGGACTAAGAGTTAGCTGATAAATCCTAAAATCAACTACTGATGTGATTTTAAACCCACCCACTACTTTATCTCAGCCCTCAATTTAAAATGGGTCTCACATGCTTGCAACTTTAGCTCATTTCTATTTCAGACAAATTGGTTAAATTGGGAGCATTTATCTTCTGCAAAACAATTGTTACAAATCCCAGACTGAGCTGGTTTACAGTCACAGACATCAGTTTCATCCCCTCTAGTTCCTAGGTCTGTGTGTCCAGTTTTGCCTTATCTTTACAAGCAATAACTTAATTTTACCCTAGTTTTCTCTAATAAAATTTCCCTGACTCAAATACAGTGTTATTCTTATATCTGTGATATCTCTAGATTACAGAGAACATCATCTTCCATTGTCTTTTGGGTAACTACCTCTTTTCTCTGCTTCCTTGATCCTGTCTAGAACACATGTGAGAGATTTTAAATTGTTTTAAATTTTACCACGTAGGCCACAGAATAATAAGTCAGGCAAAAGACACTGACTTTCAATGTGTAGTGGGTAAGTACAAAGCCATTTTCCAGATGTCTGCATGATGCAGAAGTCAGATAAAAGCTATACTCTATATAAATCAAGGGATATAGAATTTTTTCACATGATATGAGTCATCCCATAATATTCTGGACATCTAGCAGACAAAATTAATGAAATTTCACTTTTAGCTCACATAGAATGGAAGAGACTCACATATTTTCTAACCATATTTTTCTAGCTAGTATTTCATGATTTGGGATGTAAAGGAAAAAACAATTATTCTTCTACTATTAAACCAAGTGCAAGTAATTGATTTGTTTTCTGTATAAAAAGTATTTATTTTTCTCTTGCTAGTCCTGTGAAATAATGTGATCCATATTATTAAAAATTGAAACATTCTCTGGATTGCTTTATCCACTCACTGCTAGCAGCTGAGTTTCATATCAGTCACCAGATCAATGAATTTCCCTGTGCTGCAAGACATGGGCAATGGATATAGTGCACCTTGTCAGCAATACTTAGCTGGTTAATTGCACACTGCAATTCTGGGGTAAACGCTTCATTAAAACATTAACATTCTACTACATCTTAAAAAGCCTCATGCTTTTACAGTTAATTTTAACCTATGTAAAACAGGTCCAAAAAAACCCCTCACAAATCCAAAAAGAATTCTGGTCAGCCTGTCATATTTTAGCAATTGAACAACTTGCTCAGCTACTGAAGCATAATGTGTCAACAAGATGGAATTCCACTTTCTAAAGGCTTGAGTGCTCACTCGATAGAAGAAAGCAATACATGATTACTGCTTAGAGCTTGTGGCGCAGTGCTAGCAACTCAACATTTAGCAATAATAGAAAATGTCTGTCTCATTTTCATTCCCCATGAAAACACTCCCTATACAATATTATGAAACACTCCTGCTGTGAGCTGGTTTCTTAATCGCAGCAATATCTTCAGCTATTACCTTTTCCATGGTCACACCTTTCTGGTGAATTCTCTTAAAAGCAAAATTTAATGACATATGGAACAAGGACAGATATCTGAAATATAATAATAATAACAAGGAGTAACCCCTCAATTTTGTGATGGCTACTAGATAGCAGCAATCTCCTATTTCCATTTTAGTGTTTTGCAAATGACATAAAGGTCTCAAGGTCTTTTGTTTTCTGAATTATTCCACTGTTTTTCAAAACTGTGGAGCCTCTATTTTCTGCTTCAACTTCCATTCCAATCTTAAAACTAAGGGAAAAATTCAGATCATTGTACACATGGCCTTTCTTCACCCATGACCTTTTATTCACCTGATTATAAAATTGAAAAGTTTTTTTCAGTGCAAGTACCTTTAAAAGTTGTCTTGAATTACCACTACTCATCTTGAGTATCTTTATATCTCAAATAATTTTAAAAGTTGCCTATTTTCTCTTTATGTACTTTGAACATTCTCTGCTACAACTAATAAAGAAACAAAGTACATGTCCTGAACCACACATTTATACCTACATCTTTGTTTGAAAATAAAGTCTTTGAGGTTAGTCAGACTTTTAAAAACATTTTGATCAGGCACTATATAATAACATGATAAAACCAGACTCGAGAGGGAATTAGAGAAAGTCCATGTTGATCATGACAATGCATTGGATTTAAACTGAACTTTGCAATAAAAGACTTAGAACTTCCAGATGTGGAAACTGTTATTTACTTCAAAAACTCTTGTGCACTTTCACATATATGAAACAGTATTTGCAAGCTGGCTCAGATTCCAGAGGAAGTATAGGCGCATTCACATAGCACTTCAACAAACATATAAAAGCCTAAATTAAACAACCCTGCTCCAGAAGTTTAGAAGGACTTACACAACTAACAAAGTCATCATTTGAATTATCAGAATTAAGTGGATAAGAACTCCTTGCTCAGAATTTTTATAATTCAGATTTGTCTGCTCAAAACAAAAAATTTTCCCCAAATGGGTTTGGGGTTTGCCTACACGCTCATCACCGGGTTAACAAAGACGTTACTGAAGATGAAACACATCTGCTAGGACACGCATGAACACACGATGATGAATCACCAAAAACCCCAACTTTGCAAACAACTGTATTGCATTTCTCATGTAACTATTTGCAAACAAATGTATTGCATTTCTCATGTAACTATTTTAGTGTCCTCTATTCTATTAAGCTTACTGAAAAGGCAGACAATTATTAATCCTACAAATATGGTGCAATTGCTTTTGACATATGCTTCCTTAGCCATGGAAGAAGAAAGCAAGAAGAAATCAATGAGAAAAAATTGCTGGGTAGAGTGAAATTGCCTTAGGGATTTTGTTTTATGTAATACAACAGCCTAGGAATTCTATTTATAAGGAAGACACGGTATTTATATCTATTGATTTTTTTCAGGGACCTCTTGTAGTCTGCAGCCATAAAATTTCACCTGTGATGATGATGGGAACACATCTCTTGATGTTCTTCAATGCAGTATGTTTATGGGACAGTAAATATGGTGTAAAAGAGATGAAATAACCCCAAATTTTGTGCTGCCTTTGCAAAACTCTAAAATTTACTTTATCATTGCACATTTAATACACTACATTTGTGCACTCGCAGATTGGAGTTTCACATTAGGGGATCTCAGAGAAGAACAATAAAAACATAAATTAGGACAGCTTATTCCTAAGATCTTTTGAATTGTCACTAAGACCTTAGTATAGTTTAGAGTGGTCTCAGGACCTCAATGGACCTTCAAGAGTCAGGTTTCCTAGCCAGGTGTTATTAAGTAGCAGCCAGTCTGTGGAAATACGTTCTTCTTCGTGCTTATATATGCTATGTTAGAAATGAATGAACTCAAGGGGAAAAGACCAGCAGAGGCTCTGTCTCCATTATCCTGTGGATCTTCCTTCTCACCCCATTTCAAGGGATAGGTCAACTGATATTGCATACTGCAAACCATTTACCATTGTTGTTGCACAACGTACCACTGTGGAGCTAAATCTGGGATGCAGTTACACATCAGTCAGTTTTCATCCCACTGAAAGATACTGACAAGGAACGTTTTGCAAGGCAACTGATCTGTATGTGTAGAAACCAAGGCACAATTCTTAACAAACAAGTTGTATAGTCCCTTTTGAAGATCCATTCTAATCTGTTTTTAACTCCAAGCTTCTTTAATGCATAGTAAATAATATGCCAGTATAATACAAAACAAGACAAAAATGTTTTATTCATAAAGCTTTTGTATGTCTTGTTTACCACAGCTTTTCCTGTACCTAGGCCAGCTGGTACAATATGTACTATCTACTATGTTTTGTTGCTGTTTTCTAGTATTAAATATGTCAAGATTTTATAGCTGAGCAATAGGAGCTAGTAACATAAGTCTGATGCATAGTAATGAAGGTAGAATAGTGTACAATGGTAATCTCTTAGTAAATCAATTAATAAGTTTATGGCTAATAATAAAAAATATCAAAGATTAGACATCAGTAGAGTCAGTCAGGGGTATCACAACATAGCTTTAGGTGAGGACTATCCATAATCATTAAAAGGATATCTGCATGCTTCTAGTCAGTCAAAATAAACCTTCTTGTTGTTGTTTTGTTTGGTTTTTTTACCTGAAAGCCTGAATAGACTGCAGACTGCCTGACTGCAGAACGTACATATGAGGATGCTTACATTTAAACCTCTTTCCTCATATTTTTGGTACAGTTCTGTATAGGCATTTACCAGACTGTTTCTAGGCATGTTGCTGTTTCCAAATTTCCTGAGACAAAGCAAAATCCATCTTTTCATTTTACCAAAGGCTGTTTTAGCAAATTATAAGCATTTTCCTGGAGATTCACATTTACCTTTGATACCAATGGCAGTTCTTCTGCAAAAAGAGATTGTAGTTTCTCATTCCACATGACAGAGTAAGAAATCGAGGAATACAAAATTGTCTGCACCCTAGCCTGGCTCAGTCACTTGTTAATTTTTTATTATTCTTTCAGTTTTGGTCACAATCCTTATATGTTTGGGACTGCCTCCCACAGTTACCTCTCTGAATATTGGAATATTTATTTTGCTTCATTCCCTGGTGGCTAGCTTATTCTCTTTTTGGTTCCTTTACTGTTCTAAAATGGCTGCTGAAACCCCTTCTCACTCACTGTCTCAACTTTCTCTTGACCACCCGTCCTTCCTCTCCCCTGAGTCATCTCATCAGCAAATCAAAATCCTCAGCTACTTGACAGTTGTTAGCTACCCTAACATGCCAATTAAGACCTGAAAAATCAATTTGTTCTGTTCAATAGGCAACTATTTCTCTGCAAGGGCTTTTGTGTGAATAATAGACCAGTGATGTTGGATATAACTTCTGCTGTTATCAACATGAACTTTAAGCCAAGATAGACACCCAAAAGAGACTCTACATAACTGAAGTACAGCTTAAAGGATGATGCAGATATTCATAAAGAATCTCCAGATTCACACTATTTTCCTTATTTCTTTGCTTACCAGCTTCAGCAAGGAATGTATTTCTAATCTAAGCTGTACACGTTAAGTATTGCAAGACATCTTTTGCAGTCTTTTTTTGGTTGGATAATAGGGACATTCTTCATCTCCGGCCTTTCTTTGAGTTTGTAAATCACACATACACTCGTGAGGGAATGCTGAGCTCTAAAATGGATCTTCCTGGATTCCATAAAAATTAGTGGAAGGCCTTCACACTGAAAAAGGTCAAGTTTTGACTGGGAAAAACCACATCATAGTTTAAGAATAGTTTAAGAATAGAAAACACTGAAAATAGCTAGGGTAGAAATAAATAGCTTTTCTAACTGTCTTGGTGTCCTTGCAGGTGGATCTTTACCTTCAGCCAACTTTATCAGCATATTCAGTGCTAGGACCCTCACCACAGGAAGTCTATGACAAATCCTCCTTGAGGTTTCCATTTTTTACAGTGCAAAGAAAGATTCAAAGGCATATATTTTCACTCTGTTCCATTATGGATTCTGAGGAATCACTTTAATATTACCAAAATCTGGCTTCCAGACCAGCCTCCTGCTTCTCATTTCACCCTCAGTGAACTGTACCCTGTAACGTTCAAGACATCACATAATTCAAAACAAAGGGTGAGCTTACACTCAAGGCTGCAGATCTGATCACTACCAAGCACAGAGTCCTTAGAAGGAAACAGAGCAGTTTGCTAAACCAGGCAGTTTATCAATTCCTTACGCTACATACACTTTATTCACAGGGAATTTACAGGTTCAGAATGATGGCGAATGAAACTGCAAAATACAGTGTGAGTTTTGCCACTTTCAGGCAGAGACCTGAATAAAAATTATATGTGATTTTATCTTTTTTAACCAATCCCTAATAGTTAGTCCAGAGGCATTCCCTTTTGTTTATGCAGTCATTTTTCTTATTTCTTTCCCAGACTCTGCTTTATTTTATAGTCCCATGTCTGCTCAGTGAATTTGGGCAGTACTCTGTTTCACATGCACCACAGCATGGACATATAGGAAGTCTTACCAAGGTCGACAGATGCTAACCTACTCAAAGAAGACAAGTTACTGCAACTTCCTAGTTCAGCAAACTATTATTCTTCCATGGTATCAGTTTGGGCAACATCAAAATGCAATAAAAAGTGCATTTTCCACAAGAAAGACAGCAGAAATATTTTACAAATATAGATATTTTATCTTCTCTCATAGTGTTAGTGGAATTCTGCCATAATGCCCACTGTGGAAAGAGTCACGTACTGCAAACACCAGTTAGTCACTGTGACCGAACATTTAATAGGTTCTTTTATGTTTAGATTTATCTCTATGTACATCTATTTCCCCCAAAGCTTGATTGTTGTAAAGTACTTGCATTTTCTACTGTCGACGGTCCATATGATGTGATCTCTTAGCAAAAGTGTTTTCAAGTTTCATCTGATTTTGATTTCCATAAATCCACCATTAATTGTTTATTCCCCTTATTTAAAAGCAATTTTTATGAGTAAACAAAAATATTTCTGTGTTTCTTTTCATCATGTATTTTAACGTGCACAAGCAATGTCACTACAGTGTCACGATCAGGCTATTCTATCTCTCCTCTTTCTGTAAAAAAAAAAATATGCTAATGAATGGTTTGCTCAAAATTCTGTTCATTTTTGCTGAGTTCTGGCAGAAGAAAGTCAGAGTGATTTTGGATTTTCATTTGCACAGTTCAATTTCTTACTGTAACTACTCAGCAACTTCTTAAACCAAATAAAGCAAAGAATTATGGAATGGACACATTCTACGTGATGAAGTCATCATTCCGAGGCCATTGTGCTATATTTAAATTGTTTATTGAGCTGCGTTATCCCACTCTGGTGTGAAGGGCAATTCAGAGTCACTGATGGAGAAGGTAAAAAAGCCAACCACATTTTCCCCCTTTGTCTTAGCGTTGATTGTACAATACCAATTATTTCCCACACCACTAGAAGGAAAATGTAGGTTCTTACCCCACAGCCGATCCCGTTTCCTGGTTCACACACGATTCTCCTCAGCCCTGGCTCGGGAAGCAGACCTGCCCCACAGCCAGGGGTTGGGCACAGCACTCCTCCCATCTGCAGCACGCATTCCTCGGCCCCATAGCGCTGGTAGCGGTTGTACTACAACACAACACAACACACTGGTGTTAAACTCCTAGCAGCATGCAAAGAAAACTCACAGATCTTTGAGTTTGACTCCAAGTTTAACACATAATCCAGTCAATAAATTGTCCTAATGTCTCACATGCCAAGTTCAGGTTATTTGTCAGAAGTCTAAAACTTTGCAGTATTGTTAAATGGGGTGTCGCTCTGCCCCAACTCACATCATGTGCATGGTTTTCTGGCTCACAGCCATTTTCACCACCAGAATACTGTGTGGGATATTAAAATCAAGAAAACAGCAGACTGTTTCTGTAAGTAACTTCAAGTACACTTATATTACTAAAAAAAATACTGTAAACATCATAAAAATAGTCCAACAGAGAAATGATAAATGCTGTATATAGACTGAAGAGAATACACAGAAACCCCCCTTCAGGGATCTATAGCTAGAAGTAGTGCAATGTTTTAGACCTTAAGGGCTGTAAAAATTTGCCTAGGCAACTTTATTTTAAAAGCAAGCTGATCATTAAACTGATCAGCAGAATAACTCTGTTATATGCATTCATTTCAATGCTAGGTATATTTTTTCTGTCTCCCATTAAATTTTCAAAGTTTTTTAACTTTTCATTTAATGTCCTTCTGATAGCCTAAAAGGCGATGGAAATGCCTTAAATTTAATGATGGAGACATGGACACGCAGCATTAATATGCTCAGTGTACACTCACTGAAAAAAAAGGCCTGCTCTAAAATGACTGATGCCACTGCAATAACTTTCCCATGTCTAATTTACCCTGCTTTCAGCCAAAGATAAGCTGAGCTAGTACAAATCATGCTGTGTACATGTAAATCACATCCAATCTAGGGTTCTGTGTTGGTGCAGTTCCACACCAGTGGCTGTATAACCACTGTAAACCAGGCTTCAGATTCACCTATAAATCTGCTCTATTGTGGAGGGAAATAAATGAAAGCATTTGGTCCTAACAGCCCCAAAGAAAACAGGCAAATCCAAAAGGCCAAAGAGGAAGGGAGTAGGTATGAATTTTCTCTGTGAGCAGACATTATGGTGTGCTAAAGAAACAAAACAGAGCTTTATGTCACAGCACTCACAACAGTATTTAGTGCTTCATAAGATTTTATCCCATAATGGCTCATGAAAATCCTGTTCCCTTTTTTGGGAGAATAGCAAACAAAAATTTCTTTCTCCAATCAGCACTCCTCTTCCAAAGAAATCTTTCAAGGAACATTGAAACCTTAGGACCAACGCCTCATATATACAGCATACAAAAAAGAATTTTAAATTACAAAGAAGGCTCTACTACACATCTTCTGGGCACATTTCAGAATATTTTTCTGCAAATGCTGTCACAACATGTCTTGCTAAACTGGCTTCTTAAAATAACATTCGAGTTCTTAAAAGACTATAACATAGAAACACAAATTTTGCATCACAGAAAAGAAAATCAACCCAAACCTAAAGTATCCAGCTTCATTAATTAACAAAAAATCCAAACAACCTCTGAAAACAAAAGCAAAATCTACAAGGAGAAAAAGACTCCAAAAATATCTTTCAGTGTAAGAACAACAGCCAGAAATTCTGACTTAAGAATCTTGTATTTGGAAAATAATTGTATTTTGAGAAATGTTCAAGACATGTCTGTAAAACCTCCTTGAATGAGGGGGCTCAAGAAGTCAACTGACGTTTTCCTGTGTTATTATTGTGCTCGAACCCAGAGAAATTTGGCTGGCCTTTATAGAAATATAGGTAACCAAAGCTCCAAAACTCTTTAGTAGCCTAATTTTTCTTCAGGGCACAGACTGGACCTGAAGGTGAGGATGGTGATTATCTTACTTTGTGCTGCATGTGGGATTTTTAATAGCTTCTCATTATGAAGGCAAACACCAGTGACACTGTAGCTGAGATTCTGTCAGCATTTACATTAAAAATTCTCAGCAGAAAAACAAGAATATACTTTCCATACTTTCCAGCCATTAACTTAGCCTAAAAGGGCATGGAGAGATTCCTCTCATTTTCTTTCCCTTTTTTAAAAAAACATATTTATTTATTTACCTTTTTCTTTTTTTTAATACTGTTACAGGAAGATACAGAATTTAAATGTCCAGTTTACCTACTGACAAAGTAGATGGCAACATCATTTTCTGTCCAACAAATTTGACATTTTATAGTGGTTCAGCACAGGACTCAGTTTGGCACTCTCACCAGTGATTTTCACACTACAACAGCCAAAAAAAAAGATCCAGAAAAGATCCTGCTAAATTCCTTTGCATATCTTGATATCTAGTTACCAGCCTGTTTCCTGCCTTCAAAATCCAGATGCATTTATGTCGTTTTCCAAATTCTTTTTCCTTGTGTACTGCTCAATTAAAACCCAGCAATCAACTGGAACACAAAGTAGCAGAACATGTTTGCTGCCATAACACAATCTACACAATATATGTAGATTTATATTCTTTATTCAGTGGCCTGAAACAAAATGACTCACATTAAGGGTGAATTTATAAAAAACTTGTGAAGGACCAAAACTATTATTGTGAATTATTAATTAAATATTTGCATATAGTGACAGACTGTATCTCTTAGAGACATTTTTTCGTATACACCACAGCCATACATATCAAACCAGACTCATGTAATCAACTGTCTTGGGTTGCAATATGTAACCAAAAATGTGTATTCTACTTTCTATCTGTTGAAACAGGTTGGGGAAGTGCTTTCATTTTAACTCTTGTATAACCCATTCCTCATAACTCTCTTAAATGTCTTTGGAGCCCATGATGTATTTATGATCATGTCTGGATGAGATATTTAAGGATATTACAGCACACAACACCCATTGGTTTACTTTTCCTTTTAACTGGAGACCTAAAGTAGAATTAATTTAATTTAGTTTGAATTTCCACAGTGATGATGCCTACAATTGAACTGGTTGTGTAGATTTCTTTTATAATTAACAGGAGAGATAGGATGCAATTCATCTTTACTCCTTAGATTTGTACATCTGAATAAGAACTGAGCCTTCAAGTGCCCTGTTTTTTTAAAAATAATGAGAGAATTGACAACTTCCTAGATAATGGCAATTAGGTGACTCTTACAATAGCTGCTTTAGTTCCAATAATTCTGATCCTAACTCACCTGCCCTAAGCTGTTTTTAAAACCAGGGTTTAGGTACCTAGATAGCTTAGACTATGAACCACCTCACAGAATTTTAGCTCATCTAAAATTAAACATCTAGCCTAAACATGGCTCCAAGTGAATGAGAAGAAATAAGATCTCAAGGAGGGCATTTATCCTGACTTAGGTATGATGTCTACGATAGGTAAGATCAATCACCCTATGGAAGTGCTATGCAAAAAGCTGAGAAAACTAACTTAGGCTAGATATTTAACACGTAAAGAGCTGTCATTGAAAGATGAATCTAGCTCTTCTGTCCATTCAAAATATTTCACAGTATCCATTACTCAATTTTTACCCATACTCAATTTTTAGTGTGCATCCTATTTAGAGATGCACTCATCATGTGTAAAGTTGTTCTGCATGCTACAAGGAGGAAAGTATCTCCAATTATTTTTAGGAAAAGCCTCTCACAAAGTATAATATATGGGAAACTTGATGGAACTGGCATTCATGGCACCTGATTTCATTCCTGGCAGCAGCACAGCCTTCCTGTGGCTTTCACATAAGTCATTTAATCTATGCTTCTCATCAGTTCCCCGTTTGTAAAGAGGAAGAATGATACTTGCTGATTTCAACGTAATGTTAAGAGGCAAAATCCATTAATAGTCATGAGGATGTCAAATACTATGGTAATGAGTGGCACAAAATTACAGAGAAATCACCAGCCATCTACTGCTGCTAGAAAGCAGCTTCCAGGCAAAGCATGTCAGGCATCTATGTGCTACTGTAATAAGGTCCTCAGAAATACAGGTCAGTAAATGATTGCTGGATTCCCCCAGAACTATGTATTTCAATGCCTATTTGGAAAAAACCTGCAAAGCTTCATAAATACAATTTACTCTAAAACATTGGTGCTAAGACAACTAAATGTATATGAACAAGGTAGGTGTAAAATGTTCTGTTGGCTCTCTGAAAACTGCATCCATTTGTGAACCTTCCCCTCAAATTGTGAATTGTCCCATTCAGCCCAAAACTATATTTTTCAGGGAATAAAATTTGGAGTGGAAAAAGCTCTACTTACAAGCTTTACTTACAGCATTTTGACCATAGAATGAAATTCTTTTGTGTAATCTTTGTTTGTAGACTTGTCAGAGCCTTTAGATTATAAATTACAGTATGACATACATAGACACAGAGGCTGGATAATTGTAACCATTTATTCCTTGCTCTCTACTTTCCAGGTTGGGATGGTTTCCCTTAAGTTTTAGAATGATACTGCGTTTTCAAGAAGCGGAAATTCAATCATTTGATGTTGTAAATCAAGGGTAATATAAATGAAATTTCTGGGTTGATACAGGAATAACAGATTAACAACAGATTGCAGTCTTTTCAGTTACATTGAGGTTCAGACACCAAAACAAAACTGAAATGCTCCCGGATGCACAAAACTCCTGCAGAAAACCCACTTCATGAACACAGTGATTCCTGGCCATGTTGATTAATTTACAAATTATGATTTAATATCACAGAATTATAGAATGGTTTGGGTTGGAAGGAGTCTTAAAGGTCATTTATTCCAATCCCCCTGCCACAGCACCTATGCCTTGAGTAATTTTAATTTTGCTTTTACACTTTGGGTATTGTTTTCTTTATTCTCCTTCCTTCCTTCCCCACCCCCCCCCAATCTAAAAGCATCTGCTCAGTAGCAGCCTTGCAGACAACTTTGGACAAAAGTATAACAGTAGATGTAAAGCCCAAATCTCTGAAATGTAATTCAATTACTTGTTTCTTTAACTGCATGTAAAAGTCTCAGAGGAAAGCAAATCTACTTTCTGGAGTCAGATTGTTTTTACTGCTCCTATAAATCAAATAACCATCTGTGTGTTTCAAAATTAGATTGTGGAGGCTATTGGTCCATAATGTAGACTAAGCAGTTTATTTATATGTATTATGCACATACAAAAACTCCAAGAATTAGTTCCATAATGTAATTAGGCAACTTACAGTATGAAACCAGTAGCACTCCTTGGACTAGTAAAATTACTTACAAATGTGTCATCTAAAATACAGATTAAAAAGTGATGGACTGACATGGCTCTCAATGGAGCACCTCTAATTTATTTTTCCTGAGTTTTTGGGCTTCTCTGCTGGCCCCAGGTCAGATTGGAAGAGTAAGTTCAGAGCATCAGCTCCTTGTTACCACAGGAGCACCCAAGGAGACAAGAAAGACAACCACCTCTAGAAGGCTGGAATTTGCCTGACTGGAGAGTCATGAAAAACTGGGTAAGGCAGTAGTTTGAAGAAAATATTCAGGTAAGAAACCTCTAACTGGACCAGTGCACCACAATTCACAGCCAAAATTAAACTGGAGTAGAGATGGGGAGAAAAAAAGAAAGATTGCAATTAGCAGAATGATATGAAAGCAAGCACAAGGTGATGAACATAAAAATAGAAATTACAGAACAGAGGGTACTGGAGCAGGTTGTATTGGAAATCAAACTGAATATGTGAGGGTAATAAGATACAATGAAGAAAGGGGACTGAGCACAGTGTATGGGTTAGCACTGTATTTATAAACTACTGGGAGTCTGTAATCTTCCAGCAGGTATTTAGGTGATCAGTCTGAATACACTGAATGCCAGAGACAAACATTCAGCTTCTTCTGACCCTTGTGGAGCTCAAATGCACATTCCTCTTCCCACTACAAGTGACAGCCATCAAGGCTGTAATTGATGCAAGGAAATCTGTTCAGCTGATGCTGTTGCAAGCTGTGGAACTGAGTTTCAGTGCAGTAGATACTGGCTCTCAATTCCCAGGTCACAAGAGTGAACACTTGCATATTTCCTGAAAGCACATCAAAGCTGTCCAAGGCATGGAAGAAGTCCTAACTTCCACAGGCACCTGAGATCCTGAACACTGGGGGTCAAACATTCCCCCCTGAATTAAATAAAAGCTGGGTGGAAGAAAAATTTGAGTTCTATATAAAATGACACACTTTTTTTTTTTTTTTTTTTTTTTTTTTTTTAACAGAAAAAAACCCCCCCTTCAAATTAGTTTTGACTAAGTACCTTCTACTTTCTTTCTCTTCATTCTTTATTTCAGCTGTTGAATCAGAAATAAATGACTTTTAATTGCCCACTGCATAATAAGTTCAAAAAAGTTCAAAAAGTGTAAGAATGCAGAGATATTCTGCTTATGACAAGAACTTAAAGGCTAAAGTTGTGATAATCCAGAAGCCACAAAACTGAGGAATTCACATGAATCCAAATTACCTCTGAGTGAGGGAAGAAGGTGGTTAGGAGACATTCCAGACAGGTACAGCATAGGAAGGAAAGAGAGGCATATCACTAGTCATATGAAGTTACAAGACTATAAAGTTTGTTGTGAAGTTCCAGCCATTGCAAAAAAAGGTAGTGTAAAGAGGATCAAGAGTTAAATGCAGTAGCTCAGTCTTAGAGAAAAAGTGATGGGACTGTGGTGACAAATCCAAAAGGCGAGCCAAATGAGATGGAGAGAAAAGAGAGATGGAAAAATGGCAGAAACTGAAAGATGTGTGTAGGTATCACAATAAATAGTAGCTGAAGCCAGGTGGGAAGCAGCAGAGGTATAAGAAAATACACTTGTAAAGATAAGGGTTCTAGAATACTAACAAAATAGCTTTGGCTTAGTAATTATGAGCTGGGGAAATCCTCCAGTGAAAATTTATTTTGTTTAACTGATTAGAATTACTGAGATGTAGCTTAGATTTTTCCCAAGTGTAGTTATAAAAAAAATCTTAACCCAGAAATACTTCAGAAGCACTTTGTTGATCATATTTGACAGTTTCCTGTACTAAACTCAGCAGATTAATTAGAATTGTCATCTGACATTACTTTTGCCTGAATGGGTAAAATATATATCAATTACTTTAAGACTGACTTTACATGAATATTCAGTATCATGTATTTGAAAAGAAAAAAATTCCTCTAGCAAGTACTGCAATTAAAAAGAAAAAAAGCAGCCTTGTCACACCCACACATCGTACACAAAATCCTTCCAAACCTCAACTAATGTTAAATGATCTCTAACCAGGCTGTGTTCATGTCATACTTGATTTCTGCATCTCCTAAAGTTACAGCTCACTAGCACAAGCCCACACCACCTTTGAAGAGCATGGCGACGTTCATCTGCAGATTTTCAAAACAGTATTCTAGGGTATTCCTTTGCATAAATTTTCTCTAATTGACAAGGAAATGTGGGAAAACCCCAACCCCCCAAAACCAAACCTAAATCCCACAAAAAGCCCCAACCAAACAACCCCCCCCACCAAAAAAAACCCCAAACTCCCCCAAACAAACAAAAAACAAACAAACCCCCCCAAACCCCCAAACAAACAAACCCAAAAAACCCCACAACAACAACAACCAACAAAAAAAACCCAAATAAAAACAAAACCAAAAACCAACCAAAACAAACTGTCCCCATTCAGGCTGGCTCAGATTCCAGGGATATAAATGTTCACAGTAGTTCTAAATGTTCTAAAAGTGAGCAGTGATATGAGTTTCAGTAGCAGCTGATAGGAGAGATCTGTTAAAATTGATCGTTCCCCTGTCAAAATATCAAGGAACTGGCCAATACATTCTGCAAAGTTGTCAGAGCAGATGATGTAACAGAGAAGTGCAGCTATACATTACTTAGCACCTTTCCTTTCCTGCCACTACCAAGTCATCTGCTTCATCTGTGCTGTGACCTGTTGGGGGCACTCAGGTATAGCAGCAGATTGCCTGCTCTTGTGTTATTTGTTTTCCCTTCCAGCCTTCAGATGTAGCTACTATTTTATTCATGAATCACAATATTCCATTTAAACAATTAAACAAGATTTTTTTTTATCACTTTGGGGACAAGAGGGAAGTTTCTCATAGAGTCATTAGGGAGACTCCATAACAGTACACTGCAAGTCATCTTGCTATGCTGGTACATTGTGGTGTTTATGCTTGGAGTGTTTTCTCTGCTGTCTCTGGCACTGGCTTGTAGAACTACCTGCCTTCCACTGTATTTGAACAGAGCCCATACTTGGTGCATTTTTAGCATATATTTGTAAGCAGCTTGTACTATGACCACTTGTAGAAACATGTACTTGCAGAGACAGCCAGCCTGACAGGGCAAACAGCTGTGGCTACTGTAGGAGCCTTTCTTACCTTGTGCTATTTTTAATAGCTCCCCACTTACAAAATCTTTCAATCCAAACCTATCTGTACCTCAGATACTTAAGAACTGGAGGAATCAGCCAGCAGATTGGGCTGCACCCATTAAGCTAGGGAAAGTAGATGGATTATGAAAAGTGAGAGCAAATTGCAAGAGAAAGCTCAGCAGAGCTTTGGGCAATTAGAAAGCTTCAGGCTTTACCCTTCCTGGGACTCCATGTGCAGGAGACTCTCTTTGTCTTGTACAGACCCTTGTGGACTGGGAGAGACTGTGACAAGGGGCTACAAAAGAAACCAGACAAAGCTGCTTCTGGAGACTCTACCTGGGTCATACTCTCTGGCACCATCTCAAGGGGTCAAGTCTCAAGTGGGGCAGCAATCTGAGTGTATTTGTGTTGTGTTTTCAGGCAGTTACTCTGGAATTTGTTTTTATGCGGCAAGTTAAGTATCCACAGTGCATATCATGTACCAGAGAAGCTTGTACTCTTCTATTTCACCATGCAGGCTATGATTGTGTCTTTCCATAAAGTCCATGATTCCCTCTTTAAAAACTGTCTTATTGACACTGGCTAAACCTTAAAAGGCAGACTTCCCAGATGGAATAAATTTCCCATAATGCACGTTCCTAACGGAATAGAAGACATGGAAATTTTGCATTTCCAGGAGACTACCAAGAAGTGTGATTATATGAACAAGAGTCTTATTATTATACAACTCCTTTAAGAAAATATTAATCATCAACTCTTCACACTTCTATTTCTCAGCATTAGTTTTTCATTAATGCTTACATTTATATAAAGACATTTCAGATAGACAGGGAGACACACATGTTTTCAAGAGGTTTGATCCTGAAAGCCACTCAAAACCTTTCTTTCCTTCAACATCAACAAATGTTACATATGGTAAGTATTTACATTTATATGAGCATTTATATGGTCAGTTTATTTATATTTTTATTTACAGGAACAAATGCTCAGTGAACAAAACAGGGACATCAGGGTTTTTTTGCTTGAACTCTGAGGAATGGGAGATATTCAAGATAGGAAACATGATGGTGCTGGTGGAGTGGTGGAAAGGAAAGAGGCTGAGAATATTTTGTCTTTCACTACTGAGAGGTATAATAGGATCTAAAGTCTGCAAGTGATTTGTAAACAAAGAATAGATGCTTTCCTAGGGAATATACTGCAGTCTAAACAAGAATTAATCCAAAAAAGTCATGTAATGTGTATTCTAAAGTAGATCAGAACAGATTATCACAATAGTCCATTCTGCTTTTATAATCTGGCCTTAAATACATAAGCACTTTAAAAATAAATCAAGATTGGATATGAATCAGGAACATGTCCCTATTTCTCTTTGGCTATTGCTTAGATTGGAAGAAAATATATGATATTTTATAATACTGAAATTGTAAGGAGTCTGAATAAAACTGTTATAATTAATTATGATTTTTTTCTATCTAGTAGGCATGATAATAGGAAAAGAAACATTTTTGATATTTTTAGAAAGCAAATGTATAACTAAATAAATATAAGAAATAAATAGATAGTCACATGAATAAGGACTTTGCCTGTAATTCCTTTCTTTCTTCATTTAGATGTATTTTAGGGTTTTTTTTTTTTGTTTTGGTTTTGCACCTATTTATTTCCTGAATATCAAAGTGTGTGTTAACTACAAACAACAGCTTCTGTGGTCTTCAGTAGACTCGTGATAACAATGCTTTTGTAGGGACAGAATATATTTGCAACAATCCTTATACTTATATGGGCTAATGGAATAATTCAAGCCTCATCACAATGTGCACTCTTTGCAAATAAAGTCCATCAGTTAAATATTGCTCTGCCAGTGGTCATTAGTCAGGCTAAGGTCCACAGCTCCATTCTAGGGGTTTTCCAGGGGAGCTGTCAAGTCTGTCTGATTCAGTCCTCTCTATCATACTTGCAGCCTTTTGGTTTAGCTGTTCCTTACTTTTTCTTCAAATTTCTCCTTTTGTCCCACTCTTCCTAGACTGCTTAGCTTCAGCTCTTCACACAGCTTAAGTGCAGATCTTCCTTTATTTACCAGTCTCCTCAGCAAGCTTCGGTATTTGGGCATTCCCTTCCAGCCCTTGGTCCACGCTCCTTGTCAGACAATTATCCTTGTCATTCTGGTTTCTACTCCCAACCCTCCCATGAAACAACCCCATCTCCTCATTTTACCCAAGCTTCATCTCACTCTGCCCCCCATTTTTCAGGTAGCTCTAATCAGTCTCTTGACCCCAATCCTAGTTGTAGCTTCTTTTATCTCCTCTTCCTAAGTCCTCAATCTCACCAGCTTTCTGCTTCCAGTATCTCTTGCTAAGGAAAAGCTGAGTCCCTGAGCCTTGTGACTCTCTTCAACTGAAGTGGGGGACTGGTGGAAGAAAATTGGAAGCCTAGAAATTGTAATTAAAAAAAAAGGAGAGTGACAGGGAAAGAAGAAGCAACAGGCTGTTCTTGACAATACAATCTGATTTTAAAATGATGAAACAAGACTTTCAACTAACATCTGAGGAGTTGCTCCTACCTCTGTCACAGCCCTTGTGCAAGTCCCTTGGTGCCAGGGTCATTAAAAGATGTGGATGTTGTCATGTACAGCACACTAATGCTGGGCTTTCAGCCCCTTGGTCCCTAGCACCTGCAGCTGCGTGTCATGCAGTCAGGCTTTGTAACCACTACCTTAGGAGGGATACTTCAGAGAAAAGGTCAACTTGAATTTCAGAAGCATTGAGCATTTGAAAATTCAACTTGTCTCTAAAAATTTAAGGCCATTTCTCAATACCTCTTTATGTTAATTTCATTACTGACAAAATAATAACTGACCTTGTGAATGTTGTAAAGCATACTTCATTTATGCTTTTCTAAGGTCCCTCTACAGAAATAGTTTCCTGAGTGCAAAGCACAGCTATAATTATGAGAAACACTCTTTCAAAAGAGAAAAAAGGACACACAAAGGGATGGATAATATCATGAGTAGCCATAAGTACCAATCCTGTAGTCAGATTGTTTGTCTGTCTGCTGCTTTAGAGAGTGTGTTTACTGCTGTAGTCAAAAGACGAAAAACTGAGGCAGGTAGCAGATGTAGCAATTAATAACCTGTCAAGGCTGACGGATAGAATGAAAAAAAACCCAACTCTCACATATAACTCGTGTGTGTTTTTTTCCCCCACGTTTCAGGTCTTTGGAGGTCATGAGACACACTCTGTTTCCCTGGAGAGAGATGAAACTGTCTCATTAGCGTCTATCTTTCATGACATTAAGATGCTGCCTTTGAGATGCTAACTCACCTGTTCTTCTCCCAGAATCCTGAAGTGATGAAGTTCTTTAATCAAGGAATCTGGACAGCCAGCTGTTGGAAAGAAACAAAAATAGGCATTTTAGAGCTTCCTGTCAGTGCAGTTTCAGCATAAGACACATAGATGCAGAGATGATAGAATATACAGATTACCTTAGATAAAGAAGATTAGAAAGATTAGCCATGGCTCTGCAGGCACCAGAAAACTGAAAACCATCTATCAAATAATCCTTCCACATTTCTGAGCATGCTACCAAGAACACTTAGAAAGGTTATATTCCGAATATTTTAGCCCTTTTCCCAAAGGACTACAAACAAAAGCAAGATGAAAAGGGCAGCACTGTCTGCCAGATACCGCCAACCCTTAGTCTAAGCCAAAAAGCCTGTTAAAAGAGGATCTCACATCAAAACGTTGGAGCTGCCCAAAGCTGAATTCTGATTCACACAACAGGTTTGGATTCATTTCTAAGAATAATACATGCTTTTCCTGATTCCCTGAAGGATTTAATAGGCCCCACAGATAGCTTTAATTTTGGCTGTCACAAATAAAGCCCATTTCACATATGTATGGCTGTTACCCACTGGTGTTAACACACAAACCAAGAACACAGGCAGAAGAGTGATTTACCAGAATTTTGCATTGCAATTAATTTTCAGTCACTTCTAACTTTCACAGCTGTACCAGCCAGTAAGAAAGAATAAGTCTTCTAGCTGCCATGCACTTTAATGACCTATTCAGACTGCGGTTACCTTCCTGGTGATGAAATCCAAGGCTGCTGTATGCTACTTTTGTCAATGACTTTTGTACACTACCAGACTAATTCCTGACAAGGGATGAAAGTGAAGACTGCAAAAACTATCTGGGCTTCACTTTTTTTACCATAAATTGTAGCATCTCTTTGTGAACAGAGAAAATTTCTTAAAAGCAATTAAGAGCATAGTTCCCCCCCAAAAATGGCAGGAACAATGGTCTTTATCAACCTGGTTTTCTGCTAATGCTACTACAAATAGTTACCTTTCACTCTTAATGACTGCCATCATAAGAATACAAATGAATTTGGATGTAACTATCAGGAAGTCTCCACCAGCACCATGATTTTACTCAACACTCACACTTTCTGTTGTCACAGCTGTCTTAGGGATGCAGAAGGAAAAGACTACACTTGAAAGCAACATAACTAAAAAGGCAAAAAATGAACAACAGACACAAATACACTAGTACAAGTCTTGTATTAGGAAAATTTTTCCACTTAGAGAACTGATTTAAATGTTACTCAAGTCAACCTTTTACTGGTAAATGTTTTATCTTCATTCCGAGGAGGAATAGGTGAAGAATGCACCATCTATGCAACTTCATCAGGAAACCCTTAAAAAGGTATGACAAGGTTTGAAGTTGGCCCAGGTTTAAGCATATAGTAAGACTTGCCTATTAATGAATTGTCTCTGTGTAATAAATATTAATATTTCTTCCATTTAATTAAACCTATGATATTCTTATAGGCTTCTTTTCACCCTCACCACCCTGTACTTCTTCCTCATGTGCAAGGGTATTCACATATTTGGATGCGTGTTTTAGTGCTAAGTGATTATTTCTTAATCAGATTTTATTCTCCTCAACTTCTAGAACCACAACCTGTGTAGCACTTAAAATTTTTTTTCTCATTTTTTCCATGCTGTTTATTCTTTCTCTTTCTCAATGCACTTAATTGTCCTTCCTACTCCTACCACAGAATCACTGATACCCAGCACTTTCTTGTATTCTCACTGGGATTTACATCTCCATCCAACCCTCTCTCACTAACTTCTTGACCTGAGCCCTGGACTGCAGTCCAGAACGGTTATCTTCTCTGTGTTTCAAATCAAAACTTATTGTATAAAACATGGTTCCTCTCTCTAGCCTCAGGTTCTTACATAATTAGCAATATATTTTCCTGCACATGATTTTCCCTGAAAATATCTGCATTGATTGCATATTGCCATAGGAATTTCTAAGTGTAGAGGATAATTATGATTTCATGTAATTCTGCCTGTTAATCTTTGACAGATGTTAGCTTTAGAACACCAAGTAAACTACATTCTGCTTTTCAGAGTTCTTACAGCTTCTACTTCAGTCAAATATTTCTTTCTTCCCTCTTATCCTTTCCAATTTATTATTCACTAAACTCCTTAAAAGAAGGTTTCCTTTTTCTTCCCTAGCAAGAACTTTTTCTCTCCATTCTCCTTAAAATCATATTTGCTGAGTACCATTTTTTCCTCCAGAAATCCATCCTATTCTGCCCTCACACATAAATCTTCCCTTTATGAATTGCTTACATGCATCCTTTCTTTCTTCCATACAGGCTGGGGGTGAATGGATTAAGAGCAGCCCTGCCAAGGAGAACTTGGGGATACTGGGGGTGAGAGGCTGGACATGAGCTAGCAAGGAACACTTGAAACCCAGAAATGTGTCCTGAGCTGCATCCAAAGCAGTGTGGGCAGCAGGGTGAGGGATGGGATCTGCCCCTCTGCTCTGCTCTAATGAGATCCCACCTGCAGTGCTGCATCCAGATCTGGGGTCCCCAGAACATCAGAAGGATGTGGATGTGTTGGAGTGGGTCCAGAGCAAGGTCACCAAGATCAGAGGGCTGGAGCACCTGCCCTATCAGGAAACGTGAGAGAGTTGGGATTGTTCAGCCTGGAAAACAGAAGGCTCGGAGGAGACATTATAGCAGCCTTCCAGAACTTGATGGGGCCTATGGCGAAAGGACAAGGGGTAATGGTTTTAAACTGCATGAGGGTTGATTTAGACTAGATATAAGAAATAAGTGTTCTTATGGTGAGGGTGGTGAGACACTGGAATGGGTTGCCCCATTCAAGGTCAGGCTGGCCAGGGCTCTGAGAAACCTGACCTAGTTGAAGGTATTGCTGCTTATTGCAGGGGGGCTGGACTAGATGACCTTTAAATGTCCCTTCCAACTCAAACTGTTCTACGATTCTAGGAAAAACATGCATGTTTAAGTGTTACCAGGCATCCACTGCTGCATCCTCTTCCAAATGCAATATTTTGAATAGTTTGTTTTTTTTGTTTTTGTCCAACCTAGTTTCCAATCTTTTCATAGTTCAGATTTTCACTGGATCTTGCTTAGCTGATTACACAACAGATCCTGACGTTACTAGCAAAGAGAGAGCTTAAAAACTATGTCACTGTTGGCACGATTCTTTTCAGCAATGAGTTCAGAAATGTCAAATGCATACAATATAGAATTATACTGACACATCTTAACAGTCTGCTGTCTGTAAGAAGTCATCTCAGACTGTCACATTTCAGAAGCAATAATCTCAGGAAAAAAAGAAATATTTCTTTTCTGTTTTTCTTTTTTTCTTTTTTTTTTAATATTTCTGGGTATATTTTGGGTGTTTCTTATTTCTGTTTTTAATTTCTTCTTCTGTGTAAGTGGACCTTTGTAAAAATGCTCTAACACTGTAACCTATTTTTACCAAATATCTGTGAGTTTTGAAAAAGTCTTGGATTATGTTAAATTCCTGCACTGTGATTAGAGACAAAGGTTATGACAAATAACCATTCCATAAATAAAACACAAAGAGACTTAAAAAAAAACCCCTCTCTGCTCAAAACCATTAAGAACTATTTTTTATCTCACCCACAAATTCCTCCATATATCCACCAACACATTAATGTATATGAAAACACACATGGAAACTTGAAAATTATTAGTAGTTAAGCACCCGCGTTCACTGGCAAACTGTACACACCGAACATTTATAGGAAAGTGTATTTTCTAAGTTTCTGGTGCAAAACTAGCACATGCCAAATGACACAAATAAACTGTGCTTTACAGATTTCTGCTATCTTTTATAGAATGCTTTGAGGATCAGTTTTTATGTCCTCTGTCCTAGAGAACCCCTTATAATGAATGGTCTCATAAATCACCAAAACTTTTCACTTCCCTCTTCCCAATTATTATTTGACAAGTACAAGCCTTCACGAAATTTCCACAGACATAATCCAAACCACAGGAATATTAAAAAAATCAATAATAATTACATATAAGAATGTTGAAAGGAAAAAGTGCAAAAGCACTGGACAATTGGCTTTAATCGGAAGCCAAAACTCAAGACTGAGGACACCTGCAGACTGATAAAACGGCAGCTAAATTGCTTATTTGTTGCTGCTTTCAGCTCACATTCAAACCTATATGTTTAATATGTTCTCAGCTTAATATGTTACAGGTTCTGGTGAACTATGAAGGCAGAGAAAGATATAAGAAATATAAAACTGACGCAAATATTTAATACTTTTATACCACTTTTTACTCTGTCATAATTCCATTGACCTTAGAGCAATCAGATACATAAAGCTAATTTGATCTTTTAGGAATGAGCCTAAATCTAAGCAGGAAAATTTGCCCAGTTCAAACGACCAGCAGCTTTATAAAGCCACAACAAGTAATTTCTTTGCCTCCATTTAAAGTTTTTTTACTAAAATTAAATTTAAGCATTTTATTTGCTTTAACACATTCTGTCATACACCAGCTTGAATAATTTTGTTGTTACTTGATTCCCATATTGCTTTATAATTTAACTCCAAATGCTGCACTTATGAATGAATTTAAAGTTACAGAAATGTGTAATTCTAAACTTGCAATTTACATTGTGGTGTTCTCTATATAAACATATTTTTAATCTGTTCATATAAGTACATGTATCTCCAAGAGAAGAATAAAGAAGCAAGGTTTAGGAAGGATGGTTTGATGCCTCCTAACATCATAAATACCCTGATTTCAATTGGTCTGAACACACATTTTTAACTACACTTGTAATTAAACTATGATTTTAACTACTACCAATTTAATTACACAAATCTTCACATATTTTTTTCTCAGACAGAATTAGCTTCTGGGGTTTTTTTTTTTTCCCCCTTTAAAATTATCCCTCTGTATGACTTATGTTCTTCAGAGAGAAGGCAAACAAAAAATTAAACCAAGCCTTTAATGTTGCATAAAATGGCAAAATGGAAGCAACATAAGACAGCTACTACAAATAGAGCCAACTGAGAAGTAACAGGGGTGTTGGAGCCCTGATGGCACCAGCAGCCCTGCCTGTCCCAGCCAGGACCCCACCTTAGCCCCTGCCTCTCCCACCTGCACGGGGTTGATGTCCCGCTCCCCACAGCCCTGCCCTCCCCAGCCATGGGCCCTGCCAAGCTGGGGCTGTGTTGAGGCCCACCTCCAGGGAAATGCCTGTCTTGTATTATGTAACCTGGAAATGTTTATTCTACCTTTCTAATTGTTGAAACTGGTTAAGGAGAGGTTTCCTTTGTGTTTTGTATAATCCATTCCTCATAACTCCAGGCAGGAGGGAGGCGGGTGTCTTCTGATAATAGGCCAGCTGCTAAAATCAGGTGGAGCAGTGTTCCTTACCTCTTCCACAACTCATCCACCCTCCAGGGGGGATATCTTCTGTTAATGGGCCATTAAGGCTCACCACATGACTGATACAATTACATCATCCCATAGTGAGATGCTCCACCCAGTGGGAGGAGCCAACCATTCCTACCTAGATAAAAAACAGGTATCCTGTTTTCCACTGGATTCCCAGAGGAAGACCAGACTCATCTTGCCATCACTGGACACTTTCCACAGGATCATCTCTACTCCAAGAGAACCACATCTGCCACTCCAGGAGGACTTACTTTGGACTGCTTCCAACATCTTGACCAACAGGGTGTCAGGTTGTATTTCTGACTCTGTCAGGGTTTCTAGGATTGTTGTTTGTTTGTCTGCTTTTTTTCTTTTTTGTACTACTACATTTGCATTCTTAATATTCCTAGTAAAGAACTGTTATTCCTATTCCCAAATCTTTGCCTGAAAGCCCATAATTGCAAAAGTATAATAATTTGGAGGGAGGGGGTTTACATTCTCCATTCCAAGGGGAACTCCACCTTTCCCTGGCAAATATTTGGCTTTCCCAAACCAAGACATGTCCAATGCCTGTGTACCAGCACCTGCATGGAGGTGCCCTGGCTGAATCACTCAGAGAATCAAAGAAAATCACAAAATGTCTTCACTGGCCACAGTTACGAGCCACTGCAGGGTTGTGTGCTACAAATTCTACCATACATTTGCAGCATTATTTCATGCTTTGCATTTTAAATTTCATCTTTCCCCAAATGGTATAGTTGTGTGAGATTCATTTCAATGCATTTAAGCATCAAAATGTTGGCTATATGAGTCTAATATATTCCTTGCATGCTTCCTTTACAGTTGATAGAAGGAATACATGCTTTCACAGGATAATTCCCACCATCCAAGAGAGGCACAAAAAATTATCCCCTTATTTCCATTAAGTGAGGAGTTTAAGGTGACTTGGTAAAATTTATACAAGTAACTTTTAGATTTTTAGAGTAAGAATATTTGAATTTCACTCAAAGCTGCAATTCCAATAATTTTACACATGCTTAACATTGGAGCATGTAAATATCCCCCTCACATTTAGCTCCATGTAAGCTAAGCATTTACATTATGAGCACAGTGCAACTTCCATTTCTCTCACTTAGAATTTATGTCTACATCAACACTTGTTAATTCTGAAAAGTACATCCCTTTTGTCGGCTCTGAACATAACCATGCACGAATATCTATCAGTGTCCTTCAAAGGATATCTTTTCACAGTGCTAATTGCTAAACCAAGCTTGCCACTGGAAAGAGTTTTAAATACTTGAGAATAACCACTTCATGCTTAGAAAATTAATGGATATGTTGGCTTCTTTTTTTCCTGAATTTAGTATAAATATAAAAAATGTTTCCTATTCAAAAACATAATCCTAAAAATCTGGCAGGGCAAAACTCTAATGGCAAGACTTGCAATACAACAACAGTTATATATATATATGTAGGCAAGTGCAAGCTGCCCTGCCATGCAAGAACAGCAAGGAAAGGTGGCTAGGGAATCCTGCAGCTCAGAGGTGCTTGTGTCTTGGTTTGGAAAGACAGGTATCTGCCAGGGAAAGGTGGAGATCCACCTTGGAATGGAGAATGTAAACCTCTCCCTCCAAATTATTATAGTTTTGCAATTAAGGAAGCTTTCAGGCAAAGATTGGGGAATAGGAATAACAGTTCTTTACTAGGAATATTAAGAATGCAAATGTAGTAGAACAATAAAGAAAAACAAGCAAACAAACAAAAATCCTAGAAACCCTGACAGAGTCAGAAATAAGGCCTGACACCCTGTTGGTCAGGGTGTTGGAGGCAGTCCAAATAAATCCTCCTGGAGTAACAGATGTGGTTCTATTGGAGTAGAAATGATCCTGTGGAAAGGGTCCAGTGGTGGCAAGATTGGTCCAGTCTTCCTCTGGAATCCAGTGGGAAAACAGGCTCCCTGGTGTTTCTGATTCTCAGTTTTTATCTAGGTAGGAACAGTTGGCTCCTCCCACTGGGTGGAGCATCCCACTATGGGATGATGTAATTGTATCAGTCATGTGGTGAGCCTTAATGGCCCATTAACAGAAGATATCTCTCTGGAGGGAGGATGGGTCGTGGAAAAGATAATAAACACTGCACCTGGTTTTAACAGCTGGCCCATTATCAGAAGACACCTGCCCCCTCCCTGCCAGAGTTATGAGGAATGGGTTATACAAGAGATTAAAAGAAACAAAACAAAACCTCCTCAACCAGTTTCAACAGATGGGAAATAGAAGACATTTCTGGTTACATATTGCAACCCAAGACAGCTTGTTATAGCAGGTGTACATCCAGAGCACAGCCAACCTCAGCTAGAGTGGGACAGTGATTGGGACTCCTGGTGTTACACAATGCTGTTGAGTGAGCAGCAATGGCAGAAGGAGCACAGCCCTGCACTGAGGATAACAATGGAAGTGCAAACAGGGCAGTAAGAAAGCTGGTGTCAGGCTAGACTTTCACACAAAACTAACCATGTTTGAAGTCCCATAACTAGTGTGCATTATTTTATTACATCACTTTCCCAGTCTCCTCCAAATTTTTCAACTAAGCAGAATATCGTTGTAAACCCCCACACCTTTCTGCTGTCTGCATCTCTTCCAGTGAAAAGCAACCCTGTGCCTGGTGACAGTGTGGCCGTTCTTAGGGGAACTGACAGTGATTTCAAAGTATGAAGTGACTTCTCTGTGCCTGTGTTAATTAAATGTTTAGATGTTACAGCTGACCTTTTCTCATTTTTGATGTTATATGAATGTGAACAAAGACAAAACTAAGGAGACTGTCTGGAATGCATAAATGTTTTACTGAAAAGAGAAAAAGATATTATGAAGAATATCAAGTCGGTAATTTATAGAATATAATCCTCTAAGGCTATATTTGGAATACTGCTTGTGCATTGTGAAAAGATGTTGAAGTATTTTCTCACAGATCCTACAAAAGGGTATTACTATAGCCATTTTCATTTTTTTTTACAATACTCATGAGCAATAATTTGAGATTTTTTAATTGCTGCCCACATAATTTCGTAATGTAGACAACCTTAGAACTTCATTAATTTGTACACTTATATTTACATACCTCTTCCTTTGTATAAAAAGATTTATTTTTTTAAAAAACAAAGGTCATAAAACAGTCCTGTGACTTATCAATTCAAGTCTCATGCCTTACATCTGCAAGTCTGAAAATGCCGAGGATTCACAGGGCTCACAGCTTCATCTGGAGCATCAATTATTACTAACCACCACTAATGATAAAATCCCATGTCAGACTCAAAACCCTCATGAAATCAGTCAGCCATATGTTTGAAAATTGGGGGACAACCCTTTAGCACCCAAATTTCTTGTAATGGTCACCTTAGAACTGGTGTAAAAAACTATCTATCCAGCAAAACCAAATAAAGTAAACTAAAAATTTACATGGAATTCTTTACTTGTAAAGAATTTTAATAATCATCAGTTTGCAGACGATATTTTTCTGTACAATAATCTAGATGAGTAGATATACAAATATATGCTCAAAAACAAGACACATTGTAGTGCTTCAATATTATAGATTGGTTTTGGGGAAAAAAACAATTAAAAAGCTTATTTCAAAATCAGGAAGTATTGAATCCTGTCCTTTCAAAGTCAGCAGGCATGTAGTTAGACTACAAAGCTCAGCTCTGCACTTGGGCAATGCTGAACCAGAGAAGATGACAAGCAATGCTTGCATGTGGTTTCTGTACCAAGAGGGCAACATGGTGAAGATCTTTCCTCTAAGTCTTTAAAAATCTCTCTAAAACTACAAATGGTGGAGCAGTTCTTCAGTTGAAGCAAACTATCAGGGCACCAATTAAGTCAATGCTGCTTACAAGTATCTGTACCAACGAACAAATTGACTCTGTACAAAAAATGTAATCTTTTGATAAAAAGATTATGTGCCAGTAAAGGACATACTTAATTGCTACTTTTTCAAAGGTCAATCTGGAATAAGAAATCTATTCCCTTAAAAAAAAATCAGAATTGAAATACCATTTTCTCTTCATTAAAGATATCATCAAACAGTATCATGTTAATTTGCCTTTTTTTTTTTGATTGACTTCTGACAGCTGAAGTCAGCAAAAAGACCTATACATTATTTTGCTATCAAAAAGGCTGCTGAAGTTTTAAGTCAAGAAAGTTTCATGAAAGCTTGATTGTCAGGATACAATACTTGTCCTGTTCTAACCAGTCACTAGAGATGTTAGATGTTAGCTGCCCAGCTGAATATGTTACATCTTTGTGTGCTCTTAAATTCAAAATCCTCCAGAGACACAGAGCACAATTTTTTACTCTCATCAAGTACTTGTGAAAGAATTCTGCAAACGGACTGCATCAGAGTTGGAAAAGATCACAGAAAGTGATTGTTGCAAATTCTGCTGGTCTGGCTTTCTCGTGTTGCACACAACCCTGGCCTTCACTATGCTGTTACTCACTGCTTCTTTTAATGATGCTTTAAAGCCAAATGACTAGAAGTAATGAACCACATTAGCCATTTTCTGCTAAGGTTTTCTTTTAATCTTTGCCACAAAAAATATCAGCAGAAATATTGACCTGCCATTTCAGTTTAGAACCTACTTCCTTGCTTCCTTTTTGCACATTTAAAACAACATTTAAACCACACTTGAACAAATAATGTTTAGTTGCATCAGCATTCAAACCCTGAATTGCATTGAGTTCTGCAAAGCCAGCAAGGCACAGCTTGTTGTTTTTGGCAGTTTTTTGTATATTCTGCATTGCCGTGGGACAAACTGTTGAAAGAGTCTTTCAGAGGGGGGAAATTTCCTAAGAAATAATATTCAGTATTGCCCAAGAGACTGAGACTTCAGGGCAACCATGCAACAGTGCAAACATATTTGATGAATAGTCTGTACCATCTGCTTGCTCAATATTCCAGTTTAAATTATAGGTGTAAATTCACCCACACAATTCTCAGTAAAGTCAGTGAATACCAAACTCATGCAACACAACAAATTCCATGCTGTCTATCTGTAATGAGAAATTGAGCTATGACCTTTACTGCTCACATACAGAAGCTCCAGAAGCAAAAATAAAAAGGAAACTCCCTTTTTCCCATGCAAGAGGGAAGATTTGATTATTGCCAAGATAAATTTTACAGAAAACCAAAATTTTAAATGCTTCTTAATTAACAGAAGTAATTTCTATAGTTTCTTTACATCAAAAAGGATAAGTTTAGGGCTCCTACCTTAACCAGGTGATTTTATATATTTTTTTAGTTGAGATACAAGAGCGCTATTTTAAACTTCTTTTGGAAGACTCACACCTTCTACCATATAAATCGTGGAAGTGAAAATCTCATTGCAGGGATCTGGCCTGAAAGGAGCTCTTCACTCTCAGTTTGCTAGGTTTTTAGCTCTATCAGCTCAATTCATGAAAGGTTTTCTCATCTTTTATTCAAAAAATAGTCGAAATCTCTAAAGAAAACTATGTTCTCTCAAATTCCCACCTTCATGCTGGCATTGGCCTTTGATGATGATCAGTACCTTTGAGAAGGGAAGTGAGAGGTCAGGAGCTTTCAGCATGTGGTGGAGACTTTATGAGAGAGGAGATTGTCTTCTCAGGGAAAATCCAACTATCTCTGAATAAAAGTCAACACAAGGCAAAAATAACTATAGAAGAATTTCATTTGCTAGTTACTGAAGGGCAAATCCTTAAAAGATTCCAATTTCTGAATACAGAACTAAGAAAGTATAATACAGAAATGCTAAAAGCTTTCTAAGCTGAAATTAAACTTAAGTTCACATGGATGTTTTCCAGCTGATGGCTCAATAATAGGAATATATTTGTCATGGTAAACAGTATTGTAAAGCTCAAATGGTGAGAATCAGATTTGGAAAGTAAATATTTATCCTTTTCCCTTTTAAAAGTTGAGTTAAGGAAAATGTTCTCCTATAATTTTGGAAGGTATAGACAAAACCCCAGTTTCACATTGCAATAAATTTCCATCTCATTTGTATTTACCAAGTGTGGTTATTACCCTGACTATGTAATACAGAATAAACCACAGCACCACCAAGAAAGGGGTGGCCAGGTGCTAGAGAACAAACACAGCTTTCCATCTTTTTAATTCCAAAACTACTGTTTAAGGATATTAAAATACATTTTTTAAAGGTTACTTTCTGTCCACAGTACAGGAAAATCAATATGCCAAGCTAAAAAAAAGAAATCTACAGAAAACCCAAGATGCACACATACAGGTCTCACTCTCTTACTCACACATGCATAAGCATGCACAAAATTACTATTGGAGAAAGGACAATGGGAAACAATATCCAGTGACCCAGAAACAGCAATGCTTCTCTTTCAAATTTTGCATTTTTTTTTTCCTAGGATATGACATCATTCTGTATAAACAGTATATAAAAAATGCTACTCCTGAAGCATTTGTAAAACTGCAACATGAGCCTTTTACTGAGAGCTTAGACAAATATTTAAATTGCTACATAAATGACTCAGACTACAAGGCAAGCCCAGGCTACTCTAAAAATGAATGTTCATGGACAATAAGCCCATCCAACCAAAAGAGAATTTTAAAAAGCCACAGAATGTATAATGTCTCTCAGAATAGTGCAGACATATCTGTTTGAATGGCTATGATTTTCTCTTTTTCATGGAGATTTTCAGACAGAAAACAATTTTCAGAACTCCAAAGAATGAAGCAATTGTCTAAAAGTGACCTGCACTCTGGTAAAGGAGTTCAAATCTTAATTGATGTCTAATTGTAATATTTTTCTGTCTCCTTTGCAGCAGAAATACATGTGTGCATATCTTGCTGTTCTCTGTGAGGGAACATGGAAAAGTTCCACTTATGAAATTAGGACAGTTTTGCATTTCACCATAATCAGATCAAATTAGGGCAGGTGGCAACTCTGCAGGCAACATAATTATGAAAAATGCCTGTATTCAATACAAACTGTCCTTCCAGTCTTGAGGTCTAATAGGACATCATAGTGCAATCTTTTTACATTGTACTGGCAGCTCAGAATACAGAAGTCCACTGAGGGGGGAGCTACATACTACTCTCAATTTTGGCTGTGCAAATCCAGGTAAATAATACATATGTTCTTCAATATTTGCTCTAACATAAGAAACAGAGTGTTCCTGGGAGTGCAATAGCTGGTGTGGGATGAAACCCAAAGTTAAATACAGAAGAAAAAGCAATTAAGTCACTAGGCAGGTCTAATTCTAATAACGTTGTGTGAGACAGGCTAATCCTGCATTACAAACAGTGATTCGTGTTTCTACTGTAAAGAACCCGACAGGCAGGCATAAATACAAGAGATCACACTGTCTGTTCATCTAACAGAAAAGAATTGAAACGACCTGAGAGATTCCCCAAAGAGAAAGTGTTAAGGATTTTTCTGATTTTATATTGATATAGTGGCCCTGTACTTGAACAGATCGCTCATGATGAATAGCTGGCAAAACACATTTGAAATGAGCTGAAAATTTAATGCAAAATTCTACTCCACATTAAAGGGATGATACAGCCAGGTTAATTTAGAATATTACTCCTCTGAAGATACCTCCAGCACTACAATAACAAATGTTGTATCAAAGAGGCACTCGGCAACAAATGCAATATGAGTCTCTGTGAGGTGATTTTTCAGTATGTCAGAATTATAATATCACTCCAAGGAAACAAATTAAGCAGCACAAACTTGGCTGTTGGGATCACTTTATTAGCAATACAGTGTTTTCTCATAAAGAATGCTTTCCTTTGGATCTGTCAATGAGATGGTCTATCCGTTTTATTGGTGCACAACTTCATATTTGCCTATGAAATAAAAGAAACACTCTTTCTGCCACATTCAAAAAGAATATATTGAGAAAAACAAACAAAAAAAATCGTGATCCTTTTTACTCTACATCTGAAGTCCAGCCCAGTGTGGGTTTTCTTATCAGCAGGGATAAACACTTTAATCACAAAGGATAAAACTAGTACACTAGTACAAGTGAAGAAATAGTGAATTACTTCTACCTGGTGGAGGAATATCTTTTTTAAAACCCCATAGGTTTCTGCAAAATATTGAAAAAATCTGCTCTGGTTAGTCATCATGCTGATAAAAGAATTGATTAAATTTTTCCCCTTGTGCATAAAAGAGAAAACAGCCCTTGCCAGGTGGACAGGCCACAGGCCCTTTCAATGAGTCAGAGGAGGCTGTGCTTGCACTATAGTGATAAAATTCCAAGGCTGTCACAGTTTACCTAAAGCACAGAGGCTGCAGTGGAGCAGGAACACAGTGGGAAATGGATGTGCTTTGCTATGTGCAGGGCAGGAGAGAACCCCCACAGCTCAGCATTATGCCATCAGACTCATTGCTACGCCGAAGTGAATTAGTGCAAGCAATTTCATGAGATTACGCCAGCAATTTGGTACAGAACAGCTGCCACACCACACTACAGGATTCTCCCTCTGGTTTTTACTTACATGACCACAAATAACTTTTGGGTTAATCCAGAGCAACAGAATCTACCCTTTATCTTTACCACGTTACACAGAGATATGCTGTGCCTTATAATTAATTGGTCTTTAAACTTTTTTTTAAATTAAAAATAATTTCATTATCACAAGTCCAATATATCTTCATTAAATCAGACACTCTATACAATATTATTTCATCTGATATTTGAATTATTTTCCCTATCTAGACCACACCCATTATTTCCCTCATCTATGCTTTTTTTTTTTTTTTTTTTAACAGTACAGGGTTGAGCCTGTGAGCCTGAAGCCAGAACAGACAGATAGGTGTAGGACCAAATTTCCAATCTTAGTTACTCAATATATGAAACCCCACAGGGTACACAGTCCAGCTGCAGAGGGTTGTGGGGATGTGCACATGTTTTTTCCCCCTCCCTTTGGTAATAGGTATTGCTGCATCAATCATTTCCAATCACAAAAAAACAAATTTTTTTTTTTTACTAATGGGATTCTAAACTGACAGAGTTTGTCACTATGAATGCTGATGCAGACACTAGAAATGGAGACTGCAATGTCTCTGAACTTGACACTAACATTTAATCAGTTTGATAAGCCAAGTAAGAAAGAACTGGTGTCCCCCCAGGAACCCCTCTGCCTCTCACATGTACAGCTCCTCTTTGCCCAGCAACAGAGAAAAAGAGCTCAGACATGAGTGTGAGTGTCCTTGTTTCTTCTTTTCTTTTACAAAATGAGAAGTCAAATTATTGAAACTAATGATAAGGTTCAGCTTTTTTTTTTTTTTTACTCATGCCATTAAAACGCTCACTTGACTTTGCTTCATTTCAGGAGATCACTGAGCTGCAGTTGTAAAAAATAACAACACTAGGTCTCATCACTTGTACATTTACCTTTTGGCACCACATTAACTATTTTTTCCATGAAGTAATTCTAAGCAGTCATTTATATGTTAAGTACTGAACTCTGTATCCCTTCTGCCTTTCAATATTATACTGCTTGCAATGTATTTTCCACTTGTGTCTGCTATGTCATGGATCAGAAATTCATTCCTTGTACTTCTGTCTGGCTCCAGAATACCATCATGCATGACATTTCAGAGACACTTTTTCCTGACTGAGAATTATTGGATATACAGCTATAAAAGCATCCATAAAAGCTAAAAGCCCTTAGAAACACTTGGAGGGGAAACAAAACATCCCTTAAGCATCAAATCAGTTGGAAATTCTTCATACTGCTCTTCTATACCAATTCCTGCAGGATTTGCTTTCAATTGTAGCTTAGCTCCTGTCTGCTTCAGGAAAGAGATTGTCAATTATGATAAATGATTCTGTGTGGTAGGATTTAGACTCAAACTACAGAAAACTATATCTAATGAGATTATCTGATTCTTTCTTAAGGATCAATAATTTATTTATAGACAGGGGCCTCAAAGGTTAATTTTTAGTGCTTTACTCACCAAGCTATCCAGCACTCAAATGACTTGTAAGAGACATACAATCAGAACTGGCTAATCCACATTGGCTTGTTTAAAAAAATTGTCAGATTACCAAATCAATGATACTTACACACTACAAAATTGGTTTCCACTTAAAAGCTGACTGGATTTACACAGTTTACATGCAGCACAAATCCCGTTTTCATGTAATTTAGCAAGGATTCCGGGCAAAGTGATTCTCCCCTCTCTTGTCAATTTCCAAGACACAAACTGGCCAGCAGAAATCCTATTGCAGTTTGATGGATGTCTATTGAGGGAAACGGGAGGAGGGGAAAAAAGAGAAACGCAGGATTTTTGATGGTTGGCTCTAGGTTGCTGTCTCTGATCATTTTCCTATCTCTGCTTCCACAGATACATGTGACTTTCCATTTAGAGACTTTTCCCCTGCTTTACTGCTCTTACCAAGAAGTATGCCATGCCTAACTTGTGACACATTGATGACACATTCATTCAACAGCCCATTGCGGGGGCTGCATGAATGTAATAGCGATGACTGCTGCATTCATGGTTTTTTCACCCATTTCAACATTTTAATTCTGCTCACACCTCTTGCAGTCATTATAAGAGAGTCAAACACATGGCTACCATCGAGCAGACTCTGGCCTTGAATGCAAAGTAAACTTTGCTGCAATAAATTCTTTGCACGTCATTTCTCTCTCTGTCTTTCTCCCTTTCTAGCTATGTATTTATAGTTCTCCTTTGAAGGTTGTGGAGCATTATCTATTTTTATTTTTATTTTTTGTTACCTTTGGATTTTGATGGAAAGTGGGTTTTGGGAGCAGAACACACTTCAGATCATTAGGACTATATCCACCTTCACTGGGACGATAACAAATCAAGGCAGCAAACATCTGAAAGCTACAATGATATTTTTTGTGCAAGGGTCACTGAATTAGAGAAGCTGTGATATAAAACTGATTCAGATGACAGGTGCTTAATCAACTGAAACTCCAGCAACTCTAGTAATAGTTTCCTAACTTCTTTCCATACCTGGAAAATATCATTAGAAGACAAAAGTAAATATTTGCAATGAAAAAGTATATCACAGTGTCAGTGTGCATTTTTTTCAGTCTTGTATCTACAGATCCTACTGAACTGAAGGTTAATGCTAACATTCAAAGACAGACTGTGCACAATCTAAGAGGACATTTTTATGTTTCAGGCTAATGCTTTGTGTCTTTGTTCTTCAGGACAGTCTCATGTAGTAAAGTAAGCTAATGTCATTGACTATCTCAATATTAAATAGACAAATAAATAAATAGAGACAAAGCAAAACACAATGGAAGTGGCTGAAATAAGTGGCATGTACACAGTACAGTAAACAATTCTGCTGAGCAGCCCACTAATTTGTCCCAATCTACCACAACCAATTACTCCTGCCTCAGAGACTCCTTATCTCAGATTTTCCAAGCCAGCTACCCACTATTTCTTGATAAAAGACATAGCAGTATTTCAGAAAATTGAAGATTAGATAAAGAGGAAACCCAGTGTTAGAAGTAATTGCCTGCATTTTTCCCTTAGCTATTCAATCCTCCATCCAAATAGTTAAAAAGCTACCTTCCAAGTTAGGCCTCAGTAATCCATCTGTATTGGCCACAAAATAATAGGCTTGACAATATTGTAGGACCGTTGTTCTTAGCATTACTGTCTGCTAGAAAAAGATGGGAAAATAATCTTTGAAAGGTCAGCAAGAATGAAAAAGGACTGTGTTGAATTGGACCCCCACAATATTGGCTGGACATAACACACACACTCATGACGGTGTTGGAACACTAAGCTCCACAATGCACAAAAGGTAAAAATCATTCAACCCTGCTTCTTCCTCCTTCCTCTTCCTTCTCATGCCTCTTCTGGGAAAGAAAAGTTGTGTTTGGTTTGGGAGAAGCTGGAGCTGGCTGTAAGTACTATAGACAAACAAATGTACTGAATCCAACACAAAATCCATCTCTCAGTACCCTGTCTCTGGCAGAAGTCAGCAACAGATGCCATGAGAAAAGCATAACAAGAAAAGGGTTAAATAGGCCTGTATTTCATCCTTATCTGCACACTGCCATTTAGGGACATTCTGTGATAGGGGATGCAATCAGATCCCCTTCCTCCCTCTTGGGAATTCTCCATTAGTGTATCTAGTCACTTTGAGAACCCTAAATACTTCTGGTCTCTACAATATCCCTAAGCATTGAGTTCCATAATTTTAATTTGCAGCATGTGAGCTTCCTCATTTTGCTTTTTATGTGCTACCTTATAGTATGGCTATCTCCAGTTCTCACATAATAAAAATGGGTAAATTCCTACTACTTTTTTCCATTCCCCTTATGGTTTTAGAAAACTTCATCACATCTTTATCCAGATGACTCTTGTCAGAACACAAAAATAAGCATTTTGTCACACAAACTATTCCTTACCTCCAACCATCCTTGCTGCTCTGTGCTCGCACTTAACCAAAACTGCTCTTGGAATGTGCAGAGCAGGCTGCACTCTTGATTCTCCATGGAGAAATAATGTTTTGTCATTCCTAAATTTCCTAAGATTTGAATTTCCCTTTAGATTTTCACTTAGTGCTCAGATGATATTTTCAGTGAACCACCCAAACAAGAGGCCAAACAAAGGAGGCAGCAGATGAGAGACCAGTGCCACTCTGTCTGCTTTTGCCCTTGGACACTCCAAATGATGCCACCTCTGCTTCCTAAGATGGCTTACTGGAAAGCCTGTGTAAGAACACCAGCAGTGTCATGCTGACAGTCAGCTCTGTAAACAGAATTGCTTTGTTACTCCATCCTTGCACCTGGGCAGTGCAGCAGCACCCTTGCAGCCAGCTTGGGACGTGGCCATGTACTCCATCAGCCTTACTCACCATCATGGCTTCACCTCAGCTTGCCCCAGCACTGGGACTGCCCCGTGATCACAGAGCTGGGGCTAACCCTGACTGGCACACCCCATTGGCACAGCATGGCACAGCTGGCCTCCCCACTGCCCCAGAACTGCTGTGCTGCAACATGTCCTCCCAGCAAGTAGTCTCTAAACAAGACTGCAGGATGCCTTACCTAGTCTCTATGGAGTTAAGAACATGGGAGCTAAGCTGTGGTGTGAGGTATGAGGGCAGGAAACAAAACGGAGATAAGTCTGATAATCCAAAACTAACATATGAAAACGAACAAATAAATGTTTTTATCTGAAAGTTGAAACCAAGGGACAAAAGAGCAGGATAGCAAACAAATAGAAAGAACAAAGAAAATTACTATCAGCCTCCATCTTTTCATCTTTTAAAGGACAAAGATTTCTCTAAGAGTACTTTACTTACACAGTATTAAGTAGCCTTGTCGTTTTCCTTATAAAGATCAGGCAATAACAAGAAAATTACAAGGATCACTTAATTTTCTGACAGATGAAATGGCACAGGATTGGAATTTCAACACTAGACATTAACGGATGTTCATTGGAATTTCTCCACTGTCCCCAAAACACGTTATTAAGCTATGTAAGAAAGGAGTAGGGTAACCCTTATAACTTATGCAGTTAAGTAACTTACGTAGTTAAATAACCCTTACCTACACAACCTTGGCAAAGGCACTGTATTTCTGCATGCTGTATAGGATATGTCAGCTCCTTGTCTTTCCATCAACGCAAAGAGAAACAGAGACAGAAAGCACTTTTGCATATGTGCCTTATAGACTTGAACTTCAAAACTATGAAGAATGATTTCTCTATATCCCGGATGTGAAACCCTGGGGCTTCATAAAGAGACAGAGTTCCTCCAAGCCAACCTGTGCATGCACCCATGCTGAAGCACTTGCTCTTTTTAGTAGACCCTGTATTGAACTCATGCAAAAAAATCCTGAGGATGAAACAAAAAAATTGTGGTCCCCTCAGTTTTCTTCTCTGTGCTAGGAGAAACAAGGATTTCAAACCCAGACAGCATTTGACCCATAATAATTGGAAAATAAAATCTCCATTTGTAGCTTAGTCTTTCACCTGCAGATCCGTCTGCAGGTTTGGTTTGTGGGGTTTTTTCATCTGTCGTCTTCTGAGGACAAGCTCTTTTTTGATTATAAATCCTGGTTATGTAAAGTATGCTGCATCTAGCTGTGCAAAGCTGATACATTAATTTTTATTTATATTACAGCTGATCTGAAAGCCTCCCTTCTATTAATAACCCCACTGTGCTAAATAGTGGGTGAACATGTCACATTAAACAGATGACACAGTCATTTGTGCATCTACAAGAGGATGTTATATGGGACAGAATATGTGATACAGAATGCATGGCAGATTCCCCAAGGGAGGGGCCCAAAGAAGAACAAGAAAGCTGCCCTCTCTTTTGTGCTGGGGATATAATGACCAGTGCAAAACTGGGATTTTAAGTTTGTCTCTCAGCATTGTAAGCTGGGAGTTTGGCCTCACATGGTGATCTTACATTAAAAAAAAATTACCCTGCCAAAGATAATTCTCCAACTTCTCTTTGCAAACAGAAAACCATAAATCCCATGTCTTGAACTTATGGAACAGATATACCAACAATCTTTAGCTGACTCAAAGCTGTGTATGACAATAAGTCAGTGCTGCCACGCAATTACCTTGGGAACCTCAATTGAAGGCATTGACAATTGAAAGTTAAAATATCTGGCTCTGAATCCTCACTTTATGACTTTGTGGAGAAAGAACAGCCACAGCTGCATGACAAAACATCAGTTCCATATTTTCTGACTTTTCTCTTGAAGTCTTTGCAGTATTTAAATATGGCTCACTCAACAATAATGTATGCATTATGTAAGATTAAAAAATACTAATCTGCCTCCCACAAAGCGTTTTATGGAACATATTAATGTACATGTTATTCAAGAGACTGAAGTCTTATCCTCAAGATACGTTCCCATAAGAACAAACCAGTTTAAATTAGCAATTTCTGGGTGCTAGGTATAGCCTGTTTCTTTTTCCTTCTCTTTAATTAACCTGGCATATTTACCTGGCTTGCTGGAAAATGAGTTATTAGAGTCCATCCATTACTAGCCATGAAGGTTGCACAAAAATCCAGAGGATGCCATTTGGGTACCAGCTCTCACATAATTATTCTGCTTTAACAGTACAACTATTTTTAAAGCAAACTTTAGGACCTGGAGCTCTATTTTAGACATAATTTTTTTAATAAATGGCTTCATTGTTAGCACGCAATCTGCAGTTTATTTGGTCTGTAAAATTCTCCTGTGATCATGATGATAAATCTGAGTTCAGTGCTCAGAAATGAACTCTCTCAATTTTGAAGGAAGTAGGGCTTTGCTGGACAGGAGGGTAGATCATAACCCAGCAGCCAAAATAATAATTTGTAGCTAGTGAAGAGAGAAGACTAAATGGGGATAGTTTCAGGAGAAATTTGATGGTAGTTGCACAGGATGAGGAGACAGGGATTGAAGCTTATAGAAAAATAGAGAACACTGAAGACACACACTAGCAGCAGAGCTATTTTTCATGTCAGCTTTTCTTTAGCCTGCAAACTCTCATGGCCAGACCTATTAGCACACTGATTGTGATGCCTTGACCCAGGCACTGGACTACATTTGTGGGACTGTGACCTATATTTACCTGAGAAACAAGGGCAGAAATCTGGGTTGCACTGAGGCAGCTGCAGGTACCAGCACCCCACTGACACAAGGAAGGATGCAGAACAAGGGGGCTGTGCTGAGACACAGCTGTAATCAGAGAGACCTCACTGAGAGGAACATTCATACAGTATGTGGGGAGGCATCCAAAGACAGAAGAGATGAGTGCACATCTCCCTGATGTAAATGGTCCCTCTGCAGGGAAAAAACTTGGTCACTTTGCTGGTAGAGTGTTATACTCCCTAGCAGGAATGGATATGTGGAAAGAACAGACAAAAATTTAACCAAGAATTGGTGACAATGACAAGCATGAAAGTGACAAAAGCAGACCCTTGCCACATGTGATAGACACAGCTCACGTGTTGCTTCTCAGAAGCATGAGACCATTGAAAAATTGATAGAGAACATACATATGAGCTCTGCCCTTGCCCACATTGACCTGCAAGGACATGAGCTGTCCAATATGTATAATGATCTTGGGAAAAGCAAAAGGGTTGGAGGGTCTGTAAGCACACATGAAGAAATGGCAGCTGTGGGGCTATTCCCATTAATCCTTTTGGAGAAGTGTCAAAGACCAGACAAAGATAGATACGATCCAGAGGTAAGTATAGGTAGTTTTGACAGGAACATTAGTTCTCTCAAGCATGGAGTGGTATTCCATGAACACAGCTTCCCAAACATCATCATCATAAAAAAGTGGATGAAGCCAACTCACAACTTGCTGCAGCATCCTTTGAGAGCTCAGGGAGAACAGGTTAGCCTAAGTAAAACCAGAGAAAAAACATCTTCAAGTTCTTGACTTATGAGAAAAAATAACAAACTTAAATTGCTGGACTGACAGTACACTCAATGTTGACAAGATCCTTGCCCCTGAGAAGAATTTTGGCTGACCTATCACTCAAGATCCTCTGTGAAATCCAACTGACGGTGATAGCTGCAGGGTCTGTGTTCAGTGTTTTTCATTTCTCCATATTTCACATGCAATTTTTCTAACAGTGACATATATTACCATTTGTGCATCACACAATGTACAATTCCACTCAGGAGGACTGGGAATGAAGAGAGGTATTAAGAGGTACAGTCCTTGCCCCTTCCACCCCTTGCCTCTACAACCAAACAGAGGCTAATTTATCTTATGGTGTGACTCATAACAGCCTATGGAGTATTTTCATTTCTGCCAAGTGCGGTGTTTTAAATGTGTTTTGGAATTAAGAGACTGCTCAGCATGCCTTAAAACAGACACCCCTTTTCTACTCATCACTCCCTAGAGTCTCTGACGGCAGTCCAACAGCTCTGTGCCATCAGCCAGGGAGGGAAATCTTAGCTGACTACATGATGTCACCTCAATTTCTCACTTTGATGAGGGCCTGGATGTGCTCCATGACATCATGTCAACATTTAAAAAGATAAAAACACTGCTGTTGTAGAAAAAGGTAAATGGTACTACGTGGCTCACACTCAGACAAATGTGAGCTGTGCAGTGTTTCGGATTCTCTTATCTATACAAAACACACAGGTTTACCTATCACTGAGGAAATCACTTTTTCAGTCTCTACAGAAAAGGATGTGCAAGCATTTCTTTGTATGCCTAAATTCCCTTTCATGTGTATCATCTAGGAGTTTTTAAACAAAGTCGCATTTGTATTACATAAGGTAACTAATAAATATTTAAAAGGAAACATTTTTGGAAGGGCATATCGCTGACCTAAAGTCAATCAGTAATGATAAACTTACAATGGATTTAAAAAAAAAATGTGTGGAATGAAAACACAGCAAAAAGAAAATTGAATGTTTGCCCCCAAAGAAAAAATAAAAGAAACCCTATCAATATACAGCAAGGTGAGTACCCCAAGACCTCAACTAAGTAAATCCTAGCCCTTACATCCAGAAGTCTGAGTCTTATCAATAATCCACAGCATTTATGAGTAAAGAAGTCCAGGGGGCTGTGGTTGCTTCACAAGAGCTCTGGACAGAAATAAATCAGGACTTTGCCTTATGTGAACTGGGATTTGATGTGACCTTCATGCTGCAGACCTGTCAAGCTGCAGCAATGATGAATGCAATCAGACAGCTATTAGACACTGTTCTAATTTAGACATAGCAAAACCTATTGAGTAATGTCAAATGAAACAAAAAGCAAGACTGGAGTGTGAAAGGGCTTTAGTTCCCTTTAGGTAAAATTCAAAGGACTTTGTAACATCAAGGCCTTGCTGAGCTGGGCATGAAGGCCTTGGAAGTGATGAGGCAAACTATTGACTGAATATGGCATAATCCTGTCACAATCCTCAGAGGAAGCTTGAAATTTCTACAGGGATGCTGTGTTTTTGCAAAGTTTTGAGCTAGGCAGTTAAAATAATTTTGAAAGTTTGCCTTTCTTTTGTTCTCTCATCAACAATACCTAAAAGATTACTTCTTAAGCAAAGAACGTGTGAAGCAAAGCAGAATTTATTTCGATACTGTTTAATCATCTCAAAACATGAGTCAAAACCATTCCTGTGAAGAATACTGGAATAATTTTATGTGCATCAATATCTACATAAGCAAAATATACATGGCCCTGAAACCTCCTTGAACCAAAATTATTTTAAATATTTTAATACATATTCATTTAACCTGAATATGGTCCCCAAGCCTTTTCAGACCCATACGTGGAAAGATTCATGATACAGACAAGTGTGAAAGATCTGAAAGATTTTAAGGGACTACAAAGCTGTTCCTAAAATTGTCTTTTCAGCTACACGTTGGCTCAGTGATATTCAGTTTCATTCCTGAAGAATTTTCAAGAAAATAGAGGATGCTTTACGATTGAAAACAAATTTCTGCTGATCAGATGTGATCAGTTTTTTGGCCTGTGCCAGATTGGAGAAAGTCTGCAGAAGAGTCCAGGTCTAATAGAGGGATTAAATGGAGATTAGAAATAATTTTAAGGACAAATTCTGGCTGGGACTTAGAAGTGATTTTATGGTTTTAAAAGCAAATGCCTGCTGGACTCACCATGAAATTTAAATTTTCCCTGTCCTAAGTCATAATGGCGTAGCTATTGGGATGGAATAAATGACATGATGCCAAATGCACAAAATAAGAACCAACAAACAAGAGATCCCAAAGATCAGAAGTGGAGGAAACAGGAGTTGCAATACTATGAGGATTACTTCTTGCTGGTTAGGACAATTCATTGGAGTGCAGATCAGGTATGCACAGAGCTGATCCAGCTGGAAGGTGCACACCTGAAAAGCAGTGGGACTCATTCAGCTCTTCAAAGATGTCAGATAATCTAAACCAGATTAATTGGTCTCTGTAGAAAAGAGACAGCATTATGAGCAATTTAGGCTTGAAATTGCCTGACTGGTCTTTGCTAACTGTTTGCTAAACACCGTCAAACTAGTCAGAACCTCAGCTTTACTAAAGGAAAGTGCAAATCTGGACACAAACATTTCCTTGTTTTTGTCAGAAATTATGCCTCAGCAAAGGACTAATCTGCCTGAGGGCAAATCTACCCAAGGGAGCTTCAGCAGGTCTAACAATCTGTTGATGCTAGATCAATATTATCAGCACTATTAATATAGACAATTTTGCTGGGCGAACAAAAGTCAGACAAAACCCCTGGAAGTTTAGGACAAATTCTAGGAGATCAAGAAATAGAAACTGCTTTTCATCTGTGAAAAATCTTCACGTTCTCCTACCAAAAGATAGGTGACACACTGGCTACTTCTCCACCCTTAAAACAATATGATGGTAATTTATATAAATTATTGTAATGGGTCCTGTTGTATTTCTGACCCTAGCACTAAGCTAAAATAGGACCTGAAAATTGTTTCAGAGCAATAACATGTCAGGAACTATTTCCCAAAGGTTTTCTGTGTGCAGATGCCCTGGACTGGAGGTTTGAAGAACTCCCCAGCATAATCATAGGCAGCCTTCATGTGCCTGGTTCCTCACCTTTGACTTTCAATTCACTGCTCCTAATACCAAGACCAAATCTGTGGAAAAATCTTCCTACTTCTGCCCAATACCATGCATGAAACTGTCCTGAATGTTCCCTTACTGATCTCTAGTGTTATGACACAAGAATGGACCCGGACTAGAAAATGATCAATTACTCCCTCAGCTGGAGTAAGTATTAACTCACTATTTAATTCAGTGAAAGCAAAGTTAAAGCTCCTATCGTCCAGAAACAGAAGCAGATCTAGGTCTTTTGAAAAGACAATATAGATGGGGTGTTTATGGCAAAAGGTAAAATATTTTCAAAGAAAATTTCAGTCCAAGCAAAGAGTGGAAACATAATTTGCTATCTGCCAGATCCTATTAGTGAAATTCTGTACAATCTTATTTTCTGGGGTGAAAATTTCTGAAATCTAGGTTTTGATTTATTTTATGTCCTGAGGATTAAAACACAATTAAAAGACAATAATTGTGAGAGCCAGAGGAAAGAGAAGTAAAATCATTTGATATGCTAAAACATCTTGTGTATGAACTGCTGTATTAGCTTAGCATTCAATTGTTTTAATGACTAAACTCAAAGGTTTCTATCAAAGAAATTGCCAGTCTTAATAGCAGTATGAATTACTGGCAGTTTGTGGATTATTCATCTCAGTGGCCATAAGTTCCTTTTCCTTAGAGACCTTATGAACTTCAACTGCAGTAGATTTATGGCTCTACTTTGGAAATCATTACTTAAATTTAGTTAAGACTTATTATCTTCCCTTACAAATTGTTAACATTAAGTTGCCTATAGTGAAACATTTTTATTATAGAGAAAAAGTTTGTAAGTTTAGATTTAATAAGGGCTTCATTTCCACTGGACAGCAGATATGAAGCAGTATCAAGTCTCAGAAGCAGTTTAAATGACTGCTCATTTGCTAAAAGAGACAAAAGTTAAAATTTTATTTTTTATTTTAGGGCTTTCTATTCTGTTCCAGAATGTTTAAATGCATAAACCACACAATTACCAGTATAAAAGCAGGGTAAATTACACTTCACTGAGTATTTCAGTACTCGTAGAGGGCTGTGGCAGCTCCAACACAGAGCTCCTTAACTCTGCCCTGAGGGCAGGGAAGATTATCATTAGACACACTCAAGGAGTTCAGCTCTCATTCCCTTTCTAAAAAGAAGAAAAGATTCAAAAGGGTAAATGATAACACAAGGAGTTACAGTGAAGGAAATGCACACAACACACATAGCTGGAAAGCACTGATGTACTGCTAACCAAGGGTACTGCAGAAATGTTTCATGTTCAGTAATCATGTGGATGCTTGTGCTGATGTATTTGTAAGCAAAGCAGCAGATCTGGCCACTTTCCAAACAGAATAAGCAACATCATATTATAAATACTCATTTTGCCAGCAGGTGAACTCATATACCTTTTCTGAAAAGCAGGAACTCAAGGGGCAGCAGATGAACCAGTTTAAAATTGTATATTAAAAAAAAAAAAAAACAAACAACAACGTAACTTCTGTTGTACATGTATGCTTTCACAAAGACACAACCTTTACTGTTGTGTGACTTATACTGTCCACAAAAACCTGCTCTCTTACTCAAGCCTGTTGCTTTGTTTTGGGATTTTTTTTTAAATTTTTTATGGGGGGGAGGGGAATTGAGCAATGGAATTTGCAATGTAATTATTTATGACACTGCCAGAGCTGTACATTTTCAAGTACTGCTTGAAAATTTTAAATGGACTGGCCACTACACTATGAAACCAAGTGACTGCATAAAGGTTGCTTCTAGATGCCTTACCTGTGTTTCTCATGCTTTGGTCTAAACATAAATTTACTGCTGAATTGTTCGAGTTTGCAATGCTTGATTTTGGAAGAAAAGAGAACATCTCCATAATTCAGGAGAGTGCACTTACTAGTAAAGGACCTTGCAAAACCGTCCTTTTAAAAATAAATATTTTAGATGTACGATGCAAAAAAATTAAATTGTTAGTGTAAGGAATTGCATTCAAAGTTCCTTTGTAAAAATATTGTTATACAATTAGATAAAATATATATCATGTAAACCATCAGAATTCTTCAAACTTGAATTAAAAAATACTTCCACAATACTGTTTATAAGCCATACAAAGAGCCAAGTTGGTAAAAGCAGTTGTCCAAAAATTCAAAAAACAAAGGGTCTTAGTTGTGAATTAGATAATTCACAAATATGGAAAGGGGAAACTTAAAAAAGAAAGTAAAATTACATTTATCTTCAATGATTGAGCTTAGCCTGCAGGAGAAAAGCAACAGATTTGACTCTGTCTGAGAAGCAAATTTCCTAAATTCATACCTTAACTGGTTCTATTATAACCACAGGGTTATGATAGCTTAGAAATGTCATTGGATGCATAACTGTGTAATTACCATTGAAAGGTAAATACATTATCATTATTATAACAGCATAATTATAAAAATCAGAAAACTGAGTATATTCAAAATAGAAATATCATCCTTAGAATCTCACAGAGAAAGCTATGCTTACCAATTAGCAAAAAATCTGCATACCTTACTTTTTTATTTCAATTATTAATCAACATGCCCACATGTAAAAAACCCCTTCACTTCAGTAAAACTATCCACATGTTCATCTGATGTTTTCATAGAACATTCATTTGTCATTTCAAAGCTCCCTAATCAAATGTTGGAATGCTACCAAAATAATTCCAAATGTCAATGTATTTTCCAACTTTTGATGATTATTTCAAAATGGTACTTGACTGATTTTTAAGCTATTTTCAGAGGGAAAGTTCTCATCATGTATCATGACCTTGAATTCTCTTTCAGCTACCCATAGAAAAACAATAATTCTCTGCTGTAACCCCCACAGGTTAGACCATGAGGTTAAAACCCAGAAACGAGTCTTTAAAGATGTTGATTCTTTCCCCAGTAGTTCATCTCCCTTTTCCCCTACTCCACTCTGTAGATAGGTTATGAAGTCATGATATTATATGCATTAAATTTCCTTTTAGTACAATACTGGGTAATACTGTAATCTAGCACAGGAACTTCAGAAAGATCTCAGACTGGAAAGTTAAAGCAATTTTGCTAATATCTCCAAAATATAATTACCTGTTCTGAAAGTGAATATGGTGTACAGCTGGAGACAGATTGTTTGCCATAGCACACTACACTTGCATTGTTTTCACTCCCAATGATGCTATCAACACAAAATGTTAAGTATTCCAACAGCCATTTCAAATAATCTCTGTTTTCTTTTATCATTTAAAATGTTAATAGCACTTCAAAACCTGTATTCCTCAAATTGGCCACTGGAAAATTTCAGTTTAATGGAGATAATAATTAATAATGAATTTATAATGCAATTAGGGTTTGGAGGACCTAATTAAAATTGGGTGCCATTAAGTTCATCATTATCTTGTCAAAATACACAATAAAATGAAATTAAAATCCCTTCCTTCTGGCCATTTTTCTAAAAGACAGGTTTTTAAAGATCATCCAAAATTTGAAGGACAATTGAGTTTCATCATATCCTTAATGGTCTAAAAAGATCTGAGAAAAATTCTCCTTCCCTTTCTCCCCTTTATGTTATCCTCACAATAAAGTTAATAGATTGTAGAAATATCTACTTTTTTAGGGATGTGGAAGAAAAGATTTGGTCATTTCTGAAGGAGCTACTAACACAGTACTAGTCTCCCACCCAAACAAAGCACAGAGGACTGTTCAAAGCAAAGGCAACCACAGCAGCAGGTGTCAGTGGAGGAACTTTCCTGTTTACTGTCCTGTGAAGGGTTGGGTGTGGAACAGACAACTGGGAAAAGTGAAGAACACCATCCCACACAACATCTTTTCCTTGCTGTGAGCAGACATTATGAATTACATAAGACAACTGTCCATATTAAAAAGAACACTGCAAATCTGTCATCACGACCCTGTTGGAGTTAACCCACCTAATTCCTCTGGTTTACAACTCAGTGCAGCCCCAAAAATGCTGCGTTGCTCCACTTCTGGAGATGGCTAGGAGTTAGGACCTGGGACCCAGAGGCAAATACTTCAGGCATACCTGAAACTGGCTTGGCTGTCAAAAAATGGTGCATATAAGTGTGATGTGAGAAAGGGGCAGCCAGGTAAGTCTGTGGAATACACCTCTGAGAACAGGAAAATTCCTAGAATTACAGCCTTGAGTAAAGGAATATGTTTAGAAAGGAATATTTTGGGATGAATGCTCCCCAAAAGGCACCATGAAAACAAAACAAGCCAAAACACATCTTTTTCTGTGTCTGACTAAACAGGGATTTTTTTTCATAAATTGATGAGCTCTCCCAAGACAGCACCTCAAGCTTTAAGCATTCCTCTATCCAGAAAACTCACAGGAGCAGGCAAGGCAAGTGCTCTCCAACTGGCTTTTTAGTGAAGTGATATCAAATATTTCCAGTGATAATACTGATTAAATCTCCTTGTACAAACGCACCCCAGAAGAGAAATTCATTAAATATTTGTCCCTATGGGGACCAATACAATTGGTGTGTATGACGTTGTAGTCTCAACTTCTCTAAGGAGTGACTGCATAAAGGTTATGCAAGGAAAGGTTATAAAGGAAAGCAAGGCTAAAGGAATGGGTTTCTCCAGTCCATCATCCTCTCAGCCATGCCAATCCAACTACTTCTAAACCTGATTATGGAAACATTGAGATCATATATGCTTTCTTGCTTTGCATAAGTAAAATAGTGATTTGCTTTACTTCCTGAACTCAGAAAGAAGTGTACCAACACAATTGAAGAGGTAGTAAGAAAAGATGCAAGGGTAAGGGGGGGCTGATGTGAAGGGAGAAGGTGCATATGAATGACTTGAGATGTTTTTACTACTGAACACATCACTCCATCTAAGCGTACCCTTAAACTTTGGTGTCACAGGAGAAGAAAAGTTAAGCACTTAGGTGAAGAGTTGCTGTAAAAGTCATCATGGATAAAGGAAAGCAGCAGGAGAGTAACAAAGGTCAGATTTAATTTAAGCAATGCAATAAGCCAAATCTAGAATGAAAAGTTGATTCTCTCCTGCTGGGAGAATCAACTTCTCATCCCAAACCCATTCTTTTCAATCCTGCATTTCAAAAGGAATTTTCATGTGCATTTAAATTCTAATCTCAGAGTATTCTTCACTCCAGATTTAGCGCATTTGTAAATAAATAAAAAAACCAACCCACTGAAAGAATGTTTGAGGAAAGTGTGATCAGCAAGAAGGAGTGAAAACACTTACTGTCTCAAGAAATAAGAGGAATCAGAGGTAGAGGTGTGCAGTATGAAGACCATAAGATCAGAACAATAACAACTAATTTCAATGGTAGTATTTAAAAAGCATAAAAGGTGCAAGATTAGGAATGTTCAGGCAACTTCTGTCTGCATGTAATTTTTTGGCTCATCTTTAGAAACCTCCAGTAATGTAGTAGGTCTCATGTCAGGAGGGCAGTTGGCAAAGAGAAGGCTCATTGGAGTCATGAGGATAACTTTAAAAAATTGAATTATGAGACTTAGGAGATACATTAGCATTCTGACTCTGCCCCACTCCTGTGGAGAATAAAAGATTTATTTGAGAGACTGAGTGTGTTATAAATTCTTCAGCTGCTGTAAGGATATCCACCCTCTTAGAAGGTATTTGTTTTACTTAAAACTCATTAGAATGAAGAAAGAAATGGACTATTCGCCCTTAAATCTGAATACTGTGTAAAATATTGTGTCACACTTGATTGGGTCATTTTATTGTCATGTCAGCTTGTGAAGGAATATTTCAAAATATTCTGAGACATCACTGCAGGAAAGAGGGCCTTCCATTTAATACACACAACTCATAAATACCTCAGCTTCATCTCTTTTCTCAAATATTGTGGTGTGTAAAGGCAAATGGTAGGGGAGAAACTCAAATTTAAGAGGTACCATTAAAGCAGTTACACAATTTGTCAATACTCATGTTGAGCTTCTTGAGCATGAAATACAGTACTGGGGAGGCACTGCAGAAGATTGGCAATTCAGGCTACCAAACAGAGAACAGCAGAATTGTATGAATGTTGCTGGACTCCTAGAAATTTCACTCCCTCCACCAACTTGATTTTTTTTTTTATGCTTCCTTCCCTTCCACCAAAGGAAAAGCTGCATTAGAGGGTTACACTCAGTTTTATAACTTAACCCTACCTACAAACTATACATCAATACAGAGCTAATTGTGCATAAAATTTAAATTCTATTGCACTGCTACATAAAAATACAAAATGCTCCAGCGGTATAATGGCTGGTGCTGAGTTCAATCCAATAGGGGTTGCCCAAGGCAAGTCATACAATGCAATTACCTCTCACATACTCAAACTACTTTCTTTCACAACATTACTTATATTATGCAAATGTATAAATCTAATTTTAATCTACAAGACCACCTAGAATATTAAAGCAGCACTCATGTCTTACCTTGTCTGAGTGTAATTAAAGATATTTAAAAATTTAGTTTGGAGGAATGATTCTAGTGCAAGAAAGAGCTACATATTGCCCTAAACCTAGATTATAAAATAAATATTAGAGGAAAGGAAAAAAAAAAAAAAGGCTTTGATTCAATATGCTCACTTGTTCCCTTTTTTACTTTCCCTTTCCTATTGGAGCAAGAAGTATCTATTTTCCAGATGAAGGTAATGTGGAAATGGGACTATGGACAAGGAGATGTCCGTGTTTCAATATGGGAGGCAGAAGTGCTGAATATTCATTGCTCTGCAACCTGTGCATTCATTTGGATGACTGTAGTGTTGCATTCTGCCTAGCAGCATTTCTACTCACCCTGCCCAGCTGTGACTGATGATGGAAAGTGCTGAAACAATGAGTGAGCCAGACTGGCTGTGTCAGCAAGAAACCAGAGCCGAGTAAAAATCTCTGCAGGAAAGTGCTGGGATGAAAGGACAAAAAGGAAAGTGCCATTCACAATCAAGTGGGATGTGGAACTGAAGAGACTTCTGCTTTGATCTGGCACCCCTCTGTATGATCCCACGATTTTTTATGACCTGCCTGGGGAGAGGGTTTATTCCAGTGCCAAATGGACCTGCTCCTTCAGCACTAACAAGGGATTTTAGAGCCTCTTCTATCAAGGCTAGACTTGACTGGAGAAAAGACATCATGGATAAGAACTGCTATCCTAATAACCCCTACTGAATATTAAGAGTTTTTAATGAACCCATACAAAATGCACTCTGATCTTCTGGCTGTTATTTTGGTTCTCTGGTGCATAACTGTTATATATGTGCAAGGAAATAACTGGTACAATTCAAGTGTCGGGAACATAGAAAAATGAAATGACAGACATTTCATTCCTGCTGTTTGAGCTGAAATACTGAGGAATCAATTTTTCAATAATAAGTAGGAAACAAAAATCCTCAGGAAAGGCTGTGATAATTCCAGAAAGAATCCAAAATACAAAATCCTGTGGTCCTCATCTAAGAAATCACCTGTTTTTTTCACCAGCAAAGAATTTGTTCTGAGTATTTTCCAAATTTTAAACAGGTGTCCAAAAGCATCTGAATTGACATAGCTAGCTTTTGTCTGGATTAGGTTGGCAGATTTATAATCTCCAAATTTTCTTTATTCTCCAACCTTGTTTATTAAACTAATGCCTGAAATTCTCACTTTGTTTATCTACCAAGTGATAACTTGATACAAATAAACAGGGCTCTCCTCTCAAATCTCAGTGCATGTAAAAGACAGTTTAAAGTTTAAAAACCTAAACATAAATAATTACAAAAAATATACTGTCATTTACTAGTTCAAATGTAGATATATCTCAGATTAAATGGTTCTTGAACAAAAACAACTACACAAATATCAAATAATGAAATACATAGGTGACTAATATATCTTTATGTTTTGTGATGATTTTTTAATTACCATTGTGAAAAATAAGGATTACACAGAATTTTTTAATTCCATATTTTTCCTATAGTTTTCACTGCAAATTAATAAAACTTTAATATATTTTCTGGTCTATAATATTAATTTTTTCTTCCATCAAATATACCTCTTTACGCTTGCATCTTTCTACATTATTTCACTGAAAATGTAATAAATTGTAATAAAATATCAGTAAAACTATATTGACAAGCAGAAAGGGACTAAACCATTTTGCAATATATTCTGTATAACATATTTCTCTTGATCCTAATTATAATGGAAGAACTAGCAAATGAAAGCTCGTACTCCATTCCATTAGTATACTTTAGGTAGTTAAGTTCCTTATTCCTTCTTGTCTCAAACCTCACAACCTTATGCAGGAAAGAATCTTTCCCAACATGCTCACAGAGCATGAAATTCATTAGAACTAGGATTTTTATTCTTTTGTCTACTTCCCTGTAAACTTCTGTAGTCATCTCACTCCCTTCTTCTTCATATGGTTTGGAAAATCTTCCCCACAGCAAGGACTGCTGTGCTTTTTAACTTCCTCACCATTTTTTGATGTCACTTTATATCATCTTTATTATTTTATCGTTTTCAGTTGTTAAACTTCCTCAGTCAAAGCAGGAGTAGGGTAACTGCAAAATACAGAAAACTCACAAAGTGCTGTAAATCCTTGTAAACTGAGACAATGTAATTTACCTTGTGCTATGTTATGGTATATCTGATCTCTGGCCTAATCCTATAAACATTTAATCAGGGTCAGCTCTAGATACATCATCCCAGTGGCTTAACTATAATATTTCTAGTAAAGAAATGACACTTCTAAGAAGCATTTTATGGAAATACATCTTAGATACAGCTTTAGGCATGAAAAGACACCATGAAGTAACAAAAAACAAAGACTTAGGAATTTTAAAGTCACCTTGAAGCATTGCTTGCTGAAATAACTAGGGTAAGAAAACGTGAAAATTTGTTTCTCTTGCCATCCAATAGAAAAAAAATTATATTTTGAGAAGACGGTCTCAGTGGTTCCTAAATATTAATAGTGACCTAATACTGGTGGGTTTACTGGTCCATATAACACAGAGTGTGATGTCTGGCTTGGAACCTAGAACTATAAGCATCCCTTCTTTTCCAACACAAAATTATGCAGATCCACCCTGACATTCTCTTGGCACCATCATTAGATCCCTAAACATCCTTTCCTCTCTAGGCAAGAGTTTATCATTCTTTTATGCCATTGGTCTGAATATGGGTGGGAAAAACCAGACAATAAAACTACAGCTGGATGGGTCCTCTGCGAGGTGCTTGTTTCAGTGAGGGTCCTCAGTGAATCATAATGAACTCTGTGGGTCACCTAAATAACAAGGATCTCAGAAGATTAGGGTTTTTTTTGTCAAGCAATGAAAGAGCATCTGGGTCCAAAGCCATATGTTATAGAAAAGATAAACATGAGCTCTTAGCTGCAAAAAATGCACTATTATGGGTATTTAAATTTGCAGAAATGAATGTTGTGATCCTGGAAAAATGCAGCTATTTCAGTTTTGTATACAACAGCTCCAAAACTAACACTGAAAATCCACATCTGTGTAGTGTCCCTAGTCTTAAAGGCATGTTAAGAAACTGAATAGGGGGGTGAAAAGATCTACAAGAATGATTGAGGCCTGAAGAAAACCTTACAGTGATGAATTGAAGAGCTTAATCTGTTACTCTTACTGGAAAAGAAGATTGAGAACTGACTTGATTTCAAAGGATAAATATTGTCATCAGAAAAAACCCAAATGAACCAAGACAAAAAATCCCTGGATACTACACATGATACTATAATCTACTGGAGAAACACTTAATAAGAACTACTGCTAGAAAGTGAGGCCAGTCAAATCCAAATAAGGATGAAGCAATGTAGCACCATTTCTTTTGTAAGAAGATGGCTGATTAACCTCCTAGAACCGACTAGAAAGAAAACTGGCAGTTCCTTTGTGACTTCCCAATACAAATCCAGTGTCTTTCTGGAAGTTTTGATTTCACCAAATAGTTATGCTTTGCCAGATTATGGGATTTCAGGAGCAATACACATGAAAATGTGCAAAATACAGTGGTCTGTGACACATAGGATATCAAACAAAATTACTTAATTATGCATCCTAAAGTTAAAATCTACAAATCTATTAAATCAGAATACTGCTCTGTGTGGCTACAGACCAAACACTGTGATTCAGAAGCTGATGGGAGAGAAGATTCACTAGCAGTGAAACTATTGTGGCCCAGCTGTGTAAAAGGGCTAAAAGATACCAGAAGTCCATAAAAGTCCAGAAATGGCTCTGAGCAGCATTCACCTGGCATTGACAAAAGTGCTGCATGACCTATCATTACAGGGGTAATACTAATTGCTTAAAGGTCTCATTCATCCTTAGGGTGACTCAAAATTGCCAAGTTAACAAAGAGTGAACACTTCCCTCCTTTGTCCATCTTTTATTCCTAAAATTTACTTGGATATTCATATTTTAAACAATTTGAACAGACACAATGTATTTTGAAACATCTCTCATTTAGACACTACTGTATGTGAAAGGACATGTTTTTAAAAAAACACTCTTAAAAATTGTAATTTTAACAGTTATTGGTCACCTTGTTGTGCCAGGTCAAGACAACTGTATGAAAGGGCTAAAAAATTAGTAGCAAGATCTGACTTTACAGAAATGCTTCTTTGGCTTTAAAAATAGAGAATTCCTCATTTCCCCTTGAGTTTGCCAGTGGCTCTCTGCATTAATTTTAGTGTGCTTAACATGAGTTGAATCTCACAAAATTAGCAAGTGTGAAATTAGTACATTTTACCAATCTCAGGATAATCTGATGGCAAGCAGCCTATTACTAACATCCAAACTGGACAAAAATCATCTTTATGCTGGTGATGGTCCTGACGCCTGACTCTTCCAGACAATCTATATGGCATAATTTGTCATTACTGCTAATAGATCATCTGTAAAATATGACATACAAATAAAATATATGCACATACACAAGCATCTCTGAAGACTTGCTTACAGAAGAAATAATTGAAAAATAGTGATATTTTGCATATGTTCAAAATTAGAGTTTAAGTAATAAAATACGGTGCAAAACTATTTACATAAATTATTCTGAAAACCACAGAGCAAAGATACAACTTTAGACTATTAAGATGTGACATTCTTTTCCTTTAATGAATTCAATTCAAACTTTAAGCTATACTTTTTTTCCTCTTTCCTCTTTTAAGTTTAAATCTAAATTTTTTAGGATTTAGATTTTAAGAGTAAAGCTCTCTTTAATATGTTTTTAGAAAGAAAGTGGGCTCCGTAACGAGCCACTGCCTCCAAACTTACTTGCCTTGCTTTGGAAGGCCTGAAAGTAGAGAAAAGGTAAAGGAAGACGAAATGCAAGAAAGATAAAATACCAAACAATTGTATCTATACATGAGTAGTTGAGCAAGTTTGCTTGAAGTATTCACAGCAGCCTTCATGCATGAGCAATATCATCCTTTGCCATTTATGGACTGTGCTTACTTTTTACCATCTTCAAATTTGCAGCAATTTCTGCCTTGTTTGAATGTTATAGAAGCCTTCTGGCTTCTCCTGTGTTGCAGTCTGTACTGCAGTGATATGTAAGAATACACTTCTAAAAGCATTTCTTAAAAATTAATGGGAAGCAATGTTATATACTGTAGAGCCTAAAACAATATGACCTCTTTCAGGGATTTAGATTATAAGCTCATTGTAGATGATTCTGGGTTAATTCTTCTCAGTGCTATTGTCCAGCATAATCAGAGCTAGAGAAATACACTCACTGAGGAAAAAAAAAAAAAAAATTGGCATGGAACATATTGATTTGGTTGATTTGGTTAGAGAAAATAGAATTTTAATTGAACATTTACTGTGTTTACTCTAATTTCTGCAATGCTCTTGTGTACAATCACATTTTTTCACTGCTGCATGAGCTGGAAAGCCATTTTCTTTCTTCATCAATTACTGTAACACCTGCATATTCACTCAAAGCTGATGGAACAACCATTCATTATTTCCCTAATACTTCTGTAAGTCTGTTTATGTGGAAAGCCAAAGAGCTTCATGAACGAAAATTACACAGGACAGCTTGTTAAACATGAAGGAATTGCATTATTTCCATAACCACACAGACAGTCCTAAAGTTCTCTGGGCAGAACCCAGACTATTTTAAAAACCTGCTACTAAACTTGACTTGCTGGAATAGTAACGTGTGCTCCAAATGGGGCTCATCCCTGTTGTGCTTTATCCCAGTTTTGCTGCTTAGTATGGGTATTATGACAGTGAAGACAATTTCCACAGAGGGAAATTGTGTCAAATCTCAATCTGCTACAGTACATTAAATTTCATAGGTTTAATGCTGAGTCCTGTAGACACCAGCACAATTTTCTTTGTGTTGTTATTTAATAGGACATAAAAGTGTTAATATTTTGACTTGATGAACTTGCTTTTTCCTTTCAGGAACAGACAGTTATGAAAAGTTACAGTGGTACATTAGTTACAGTAATTTGGTTTTGGGATACAAACAGAAACAAATAAAATCCATTAACAGAGCCAATAGCTATAGCCAAAGCTAATAAAAAGGGCTAAAGGCAATTTATAAAAAGGAGTCTTAAATGACTACAAAAGAAAGAAAATTTAAAGTGATCTTAGGAGTAACTGAAACAACATTGTTTTTCCCATACTTTGGCTAATACTTTTAATTTTAAAACACTTAGCAATATACATAAGTAGGGTAATGCAGAAATTCCATTTCATTTCCTTGGTTCCATACATTTATTTACTTAAAACGTTCATAAGACATCTGTTAACAGGCATCAAACCTGAAAATAAGCCAGTCCAGAAAAATTGACACTCCCACTATTATTCTGGTCTATATCCAGCTCTGAGTTCTCTTTTCTGATTAACAGTGGAATAACCATTATTTTGATAAAGCAATTCTAGGTTGTTATGCTTGATTTTCTGTACCGTTTCCTTCTTTTCTTCCAATCATCTCCAGATAGAGCTGAATCATGAATCTGATGTCAATAACATATTTAAATTTTTCTGAAATTAGGTACTTTGAGTGACACTGACAGATCCCAAGGAGCAATGCTGAGTGAAAAAAAAAAAAGGGTGAAAAAACCAAAAAAGAGGGATTCCAGAAGAGGCAGAGAGGACTAATAACAGTAGCAATAATCAATGGCACTTCAAAGCAGAATGAGATAACCTTATTTATGAACCAGTGTGCTACATGCCGTATTTTTTTCTTGAATCAGGAAACCAAAATACTATACTGTTTTCACTAGATCTCATGCAAAAATAGCATGACAGGTGACCTGGAAATGGCCTCAGGGACACCACTGGGTACATATCATTAGTGATAAGACATACAGCTTTGTGTTCCTTGCATTATCTGGAAATGATTCAAGACACTATGGGTTACAGAAAGCACTCTAATGACATGATGTGTGTAGTCAGTGGAACCAAGCCCATTAGGAAAACCAGCCACCACACAAATTTATGTGCCACTTATGTTATTGCTTCTTGGCTGTGGGTGGGATACTTTATTTCCTAAGGGAAATAAAGAGTAACATTTTATTAGGGACTCTAGGGACTGAAACCTGCAGCATAAAAATCAAAAATAGTTATAACTAGAGGCTCTAGCACAGGAACTCTTCTCCATTAAACAGATAAATATAGTTCTCTCCTCTTAATTGTCAGAACGTTTAAAATGTCTGTGCAGGCTTATCTGTACAAAGAGTAATCCCAGTAAGCCACAGCATGAAGGTGCAGCAGATCTATAAATTTGTTTTGGCCACTGAGTATGTACTCCTTTTCCTTACTGGAAACTGCAGCAATGTGCCTCATGCAGATGTAATTTTAGGGTATGAGACAACAAGTTTGCACAGGAAAAGCTGAAGAGGAACATACAGATTGGTAGCTGTCAGGCAGGCAATTGCCTACTCCCTCTGCTCTTGCATTAGGGTAAAGGTAGCTTAACCATACAACCATACTCCATGAATACTCGTAACATTTCATCATTACAAGCCCAGAATGTTCCCCATGCCACTCAGTAAAAGCAGCAGACTTCATAATCTCCAACAGGGTTCAGGACACTGGCAGCCTGTCATCTATCTAGTGAGTGGGTTACTGAAAGCACACTTGAGGAGGACTCCAATAGCAAGCTTTTCAACTTTTAATGACCCAAGAAAAAAACTGGAGAGAAGCACAGAATGTCACAGTTCATACCCATTTTCACAGTACGAAACTGACTCTTTGAGTCAGTCTGTTGCTCTGAAAGGAGCAGAAATTTCTCCAAGAGCAGGAACTGAACATGACAGCAGCACTTAAGACAATAACAGTATTCCTTTACACATATTACAATGAGTGAAGGCTGTCATCTTCAGACACTACCATATCATTTACAACTCTGCCCTTTATCAAGAGATATTTGTCCTTTACCATAGCAAGATGCACACAAAAAGAAAGGGGGAAACCACTAACTTTTAAAGTAACATATTTAAATTTGACACTAAACTAAAAAGCCTCAGTTTGATGACCCAAGCAATTGTCTCAGAAAAATCTGCCAGGGAAAGAACCTACAATTTTCATCTATTACTACATGATGATACTGTATTTTTGGTTCAGAGACCCAACTCTTAAAGAAGACCCCTATATCTATGCTCACACTCAGATTTTTGATTACTAGCTTCTAGACCAGCTAACACTTCTGTAGTACCTTTCTTCAGGAAAGGTCAGAAGGCTACAAAAAACCACAAAACAATAAAAGCAAAGCACAAAACAATAAAAGCAAAGCACAAACCCGCAGCTTCCATATTCAGTGCAATTCTAATTTCATTTTGCTAGACATAACCATGGCAGAGGCAAAGTGAAGTGAAAGGAGGTTCCCTAGTCAGGGTGTCCTAAGATGCAGATGGCTGGAGAACCATCTTCCAGCCACAGATGGGAAGCTGTAGAGGAGGAGGAGGAGGAGGCACTCCTATAGGCTTGCTCTCACATCCTGACATGATTTTGTCATAGTCTTTCTCTTACTGTTCCTTGAAGGAAAAATGTGACCAGTTGCATAGGAGAACATCATCAGAGACAAGAATTTTGGTTTGACTCGGTATGTAAAAAAAAAAAAAAGAGGGAAAATAAGAAGAAAAGAGAGTGAGAAAGACCCCAGTAACTTGATAGTTTCCACTGTACAGTTTGGGAGAACTAAGAAAATTTCCTTTGTGCTTTCTGTCAGTAGAAAGAGAGTTACATGAAATGAACCTGGAAACCATACCATAGTTTTGTAGAAGTGAACCTGAAAGGTACTGCAAAGAATTAGTGTCTCTGTTCTAGTTAAGGAGATTTGCTAATTTATGAAAGATGCTCTTCAAGTTGGAATTACTCTGAAAATCCTAATTAATACCATTACATTTTCTGCCTCTCAGGATGTAAAGGGTCAAGCTAGCCTTAAGATCTGGCTTATTTGAGTCAGAGATTTTCAGCTCAAGGGTAACACAGATTTTGCTTTGGTATTATTCAGGAGGCTAGCAATAAATAAATAGAGGTAATGTAAAAGATTTCACACTAAATAATAGGCACACTTGGCAGTAGTGTAGGGTCAAAAGAACTCAAAGAGATGAGAATGCTGAGATGAATTGAGCAATTCACAGCTGCTGGAGCCTTTTTTCAAACCATATTTATCTCCAGTAGGTGTTTTCAGCTAGAAACATTGAGGCATGATTAAGAGACTACTTCATGTCTTCTGGCACCTTCTATGCTGCAGACACTGGGTCTAGTTTTGGGTCAGAACAGTAGATATCTAATGTCCTAATTCTTGTCCACAGCTGATGTGTGCACTTACCACCATTCTGCATGCTTTGTAAGTTTACTACAGGTATAGGATAGCAAGAAACTGGCTTGCCATTTTCTCTTAAAACAGCTTGAAAACCCAGAGAAAAGAGGTTTGGAGTGGAGTCCTTCTCTGAGTTCCTGCCAGCCTACAGCTGGTACAACCATCCTTCCCTCTACTCCATTAAAACCTTTTCCTCTTTATTCTGTTGGAAGGTACTTGGACAGAGGGGCTTTGACTTACAGTTGGCCCTTTAGCAGGTAAACAAAAAGGTCTTGCAAGTAATAATGAATTAACCTATATAGCTCCTCCCTTGTTCAATTCAAAAGAGCTCTTGGAGGAAATGGGGAAAACTGGGCTCAGGTAAAGGTGAAGAAGCCATACAATTAGAAATGAGAATGTGAATGTTAGAAGGAAGTGCACCTGGTAAAATCTCCAGCCTTTTATAAGGAAATTGAATATCCATGAATCCAGATGTGAAGAGTAATAGACAAATATCTGCAATACATCCTTTCAGATCTGTTTGTTCAGAGCAATGACAAAGGAAAATATTCATTTAGAAGAAACCTAATTCCAGTCTGTCAGCAGACTGTCAGAAAAACAACAGAGAGAAAGGATCCCATCCCAACATTATTCTGCTGATATCAAAACAAAAGAAAGGCCTGGTCTCACTAGCCTTTCACAAGACCAAAATAGATCTTAGATAATCAGGGAACCAGAAAAATGGTTAACAAATTTGGAAGCAGACAGTGTTGTAAGGGCAGAAGTAAAAGCAAGTAAAAGTAGCAGAGCTAAAAATCAGGAAAAAGACTAGAGAAGAGAATGAAGTCTGCTTCTGTTTGTCTGTCTCACTCTTTTACCACCCGAGGGTTAAAAACCCTCTTCTCTTTTTTTTTTTTGTCTTCCCATGTATCTTGTACTTCTGTTGTTGCAAAATTGCACTGCTTACTCATATATTAACAAAACTGTTGTGCTGTTACAGAAAAGATGAAGTTAAATTCATTTGTATATGTATTGTTACTGAGAAGTAATTTACAAAACAGCAACAATCCTAAGGAAAGGACATGATTTACATATAATATTTGATGCAGATTACCAAATTACAGATAATTTGGACTTCATGTGTTTGATTTTTTTTATCTTAATCATATTAACACAATATTATTTAATAGATTAGATTTATATGTTTTATGTGCAATTATATACTGTATATGACATCTATCATTATGTCACTCTGCTGAACATCTTATGAGAGCAAAAGCTCATTGTTCCTTAAATGGACTGAATGTCTTGGAAAGGAAGAGAATTGATGAGTAAACAGGCTGCAATATTCTAATACAAATAGGTGATGAGGGAGCACCTGCGAGCAATCAAAGCAGTAACCTGGCATTCTTTTGCTAAACAAGTACTAGGAAAAAAGGAAGAGCCAAGGAACTCCTGGGATCTACAGCAGCATTTGGGTTATTGTAAATGGAAAAATGATCTATTTTTCCACATTAGTAAGGGTTGTCATTATTTTTAATAAATAAGTGTTTCAATATGCGGTGAATGTGACTAACGTTTCCTTTCCCTATGTGGTGGAAAAGAAATTGTGTCTCCTAACAAGGGGAAAGGAGAAAGTAATTTTAACAACTATCACTTGACTTTGCCCTTAGAATTAATTTGGCCACATAACCTTCACTCACCCCTCACAAGGGCCCATAAACGATAGTCACGTTGCCATCAGACTGTTGATAAATCCCATCTGTGCACCGGCCCTGAAACACTATCTAGAATTCAGGTCTGAAATTAGATATATTTGTCCTTCAAGAGGTACACACACCATTTATTGTATCAGAACAAGAACTTTACACCACTCTGGTCCAGCTAATCTCCTTCCATCATTGAGAAACAAGGAGATACAGAGCCAGAAGCAGGATGACACAGTGAAGAAGGCACACACCATGTTTCCTGACTGTTGGGCTTAAGTTTGCATCATGGAACTCTAATTTAATTTTTTTCTCTATGTGTTATAAGCTCCTCATTTCTGTTCTACAGAGTTTTGTGTACAGGTCCCACTTTTGGCAGAACTCAAGGTAGCAGTGGTGACCTCAACCTTGCGCAGCTTATCTCAGCAAAACACAGACCCACTCTTGGGTGAGATTCTGGCAATTGTAAGCAACAGCTAATCTGGTAACTAACATATTTTCCTTCAGAAATAGAGAATGTTGTCATCAGGCTGTTGTCATGAACCTTTGATCACTATTAAAGCAGTCTGTGTGTCTGTAGAGGCTTGGGAGCTGTATTACCAATTCAGAGTAATAGATGCACCTTCACAGAACCATAACTTTCTAGCTGACAGTGAGAAGACCATTGGACAAAAAAATCCCACAAACCCTGCAGATTCAGTTTAACAATGCCTCTCTATCTTTACACAACCTTGTCATTAATATAGATGAGGCCTAAAGTCATGAAAGCAGAGGAAGAAGTAAAACTTGATTGTGCCTGGGTAATATGAGCTGGAAAACACAAAATAAAAAGAAATACAATCAGCTCATTAACTTTCAGATGCACACTACATGGCCTGAAAAACCCCGTAAAGTTTTGTCATGTAGGATCTTTATACTTCTAATGATTGGATCAATTTGTTAGCTGATTAGTCCAAAAGCCAAGTATATCCAACAAGGAAAGCCCTCTATAATTTTCTCCAAGGATATCCTGATTTTCTTCCTCAATCTCTTCTGTAGCCAAATGTTAGAACTTAAGCTGGACAAACAGATTATTATTTTACAGGAGTAAGGCAATCCCCTTGCATGAGACTAAAGCCAACAGTTTTAAAGCTAAAGGCCTATAAACCAGCAACATTATCCATTAACAGGCCTGAGTTTCTAATCATTTATGAAGGGGTCTAATGGCTGGACAAAGTAGTGAAAATAAAATATTTTAAATAAAGTGTATTTTACAAACAAGTACTTTGATGCAAGATACAATGTATATTTTTTGTCTTTTATTAACTGTAGTAGCTTTGTGAACAGTCACACAAAAACAGAATATGCTTTTAAGGGACTCATCTGCTCCTGCCTATTATTAAATATTGGAATTACAATAATGTTCTTATGGCATAAGTCTTGCCACAGCAACCAATTATTTGTATCAATTGCTGAAATAATAAGATGAACACTTAAAATTCAAACTCATATAAGTAACGTTATAACTAAAAACAGGAGATACAAAACTACAGAAAGTATTTGTAGAATCAGAAGAGTCAATAAATACACAGACTGTTCCTGTGTCTGCCATGAAATGCCATTATGTTAAGAAGTGAACTGACTTTCTGTATTATAAATGTCTACATAGACTGGGAGGAAAACTCCTTTGATTTCAACTCTGCTCTTCACTATTCAATTGCTGCACTGTAACTTTTCAGCTTAATGGAAACAAAAACTTAAAACTCTGCATTATTTTAATGTTTCAAACAGAAAAGTGAAGGAGGATTAAAAGAATAGAAAATAACTGGACAATATTCCTTTCACTCTTTATTATTCCTTACATAATGAAAAATGCTTGTGCACATGCATTTTACCAAAATGTTCTTTCTAGTAGGTCTGTATTTGATTACCTTAAGCAGTGTGGTGTAAATTACTTTCTCTTTGATTACTTTTAGTATCTCCCAACTCTCTCAAATCCTTATTTCTCTTTTAAAGAACAATACTCTAATCCTGTATGGATGCAAAGTCTGGATGGATTAAAACCCTACATCGCAATCAGAAAGAATTGTGATGCTACTGAACATGAAACGCTGCTGAATTGATCTGCTGTTTTTGAGACCATTCCCACATTTTCCCTCCAGGAGGAATCAACAATTATGCATGTAGCAGCCCTTGAAATGTTTTCACTTGTAGCACTTTAAAGAGAAGTCCTCAGCCATTATCAGAGTGACATTTGTAGCAAGTGATCTAGGCGTCTCAGATTTTCCTTTCAAAGTGCTGAGAGACTTGAATAGCTCACACTACAAAACAAATGAGACCCTCTAGACATTGCTTAAAAACAAACTATTATCATTTTAGCTATATCCACAGTTCATAGCTCTTTATTGGAGTACCTATAGAATGAAGCTTTAAAATCATTTAGCCTATTGTAACTAAAATTCAGCTTCTAAAAGACTATTGCAATTCTTGCACTATTCCCCTTAGTAGCATTTTCTATTTTAAACATCTGTTAAAAATCAGTAGCATTAACTTAATGGGATAATCTGGCTGGGCTCTTTCAAAATTAATCAAACAAATTAGCATTATGGACTTTTAACAGAGACTGAAAAGAGCTGATTAGAATGCCACACATTAAAGTAACAAGCACATCTGTACTGGGGCAAAGAATTCTCAGCAAAGAGGTTTCCATTGTGCAAAGCACATTTAGGATCTTATAGCTGATGTGTGTTCATGAAGTGATAAAGGAAGGTCCTATGACAACAGCTGAAATACACTGCAAATAAATAATTGGCAAAATAAAAGCATTTCCGTCCTTCCTGCACCTTCCCCTGTCAATGAGGAAGTCAAATAATTGCATAATGATAAATGACTGAGACACGCTGTTCCCAGACATTCATAATGGCTCATATAACACTGAGATGTGCTGCTATAAGATTCACCCACTGGAAAAAAACCAGCAGGGCAATCATAGTTCAATCCAGCTGTAGAGAATCTCTACCTTACACTTTCCTCCTCGATTTGAAATAAAAAAAAAATACATATTGCAGTTATACTCAAAGACTGCTTAGTTATGCAAATTCTCAAACCACAAAGCTTCAGATGTGGTGTGTAATATTGATCAGACAAACAGTGACAAGAAATTTTAAAATGCCATCAGATTCAATATGCATCAGCAATCAAAATTCCCATCTGTCTGCAAATATCTCCCAAATGTGAAAAGCAGAAGCAAAATCTCTTCTGAAATTTCCAGTTCTTCCAGGTTAGTAATATATAGAGAGACAGTGAGTAGAGGGCTCTCTCTACATCACATGTGAAATTCCCTTAATTCTTGAATGTTCTTATAAGGAGAAAAAATAAAGAAAATAAAGAAAAAACTAGGGGGGAGTAGAGTTAACACATTTATTTTAAAATTGTTGTTGATGTAAGTAAAATAAAAAATCAGAAATAAGAACAAAAAAAATGAATGAAAATTCAAATTTATGTATTCACTGCTCTCCTCTAGTTTTTGTTTCATTTTACATTGCTATTTCTCTTTCTCTTTTGAGGATGGAATTACAGAAGGAGATTCAATATGACTTGTGTTATATAGGAGGTGAGATGCTTATGATGGTATATTTCTGATCCTGAAGTCTATTCCTCTTTCATAATACTAAGGTTTGCATTATTTCCCATATACTGGCAGGTATCAGGCTGCTGCATCCCTTGTCCCCTCGAACGCTTTTTTAACTGTTGGTCTTACAGTGCTAAAGCCCTCTTTTGCCTTCATCCACTTTTCTTTCAGACTTCTCACTTAGCTTTGTCTTTCCCTTTTAATCCATCTGGGTTCAAATCCATTCTTGCACTCAGTGTTTGTGCTGCTTATGTGTCCTCTGACTTCCTTTCTTGCCTCAAACTGGATCTGTTCAGGTTAGAATGTGAAGGCCCTGTTTGCTACTCTCCTCTGCAGGGGCCAGCATGACAGGTTCCAGTTTTCACTGGTTGTTGCACAGGACAGAAATAAACATGACTAATGACAGTATTGTAAGTGGAGTTTTCTTTGCATTAAAAAAAGTTAGAGGCCACAATGCAGCACACAACTGAATGCCAATCCCCTCACTGAGTGTGGCGGAAAGCCATGGCTAAGCACTGTATGAGCAGCTGAGCCCAGATAAGGAAGTTGAAAAAGAGAAGAGGTTAATTTGCTGAAGGACTGTTGAAGGAATTTCATAAAAGTTAGAGCCATCACTGCTTTTGGCAGGTGTTTTTGTCCAAAGTGTCCCTAGTTACCTAGCAAGAAAGAATATAAAGCAGAAGAGCTGAAGACATCAGGTCAGAAGGACAAAGTTCAAAGCAGAGCAGAACTATGCAACTGTGCAGGTATTTATGCATTTGAATGTCAGACACCAATCCTGATGCTGGCCTGTCAGGCTGTTAATAGTAAGGCTACAACTCACAGTGGTACCTGACAGCTGCAGCAAATTCTGAAAACCTGGGATGCACCTCAGTATTTTTGACTGTGCAGATTTGCATCAGAAAAGTTCCAGTAATGTTCAACGTGCACAAGTAAAATTAAACAAACAAACAAAGTTGCAAAGCATAAGGATATTTAATCAGTTCGCTGAACTCTTTAAACATCAGTGTTAATTTATGATCTTTCTCCATGGTTTTAGATTAGATTACTCATAGAATTAACAGCCTTTACTAATATGCTTTATCATCTCACAAAAAGATCTAAAAGAAATAACAACTGGCGTATGAGAACTCTCATAAGAGTTAAGAGAGCATAACCAAGGATTTGAAATGCGATTCTAGAATAAATGAGACTTATTGAATAATAGTATGAATGAGTTTTACAAACTTGCAACTTTGTGGCATGTTTTGCTGCTTGATCATTTCTATTTTGTAGTTATACTTCTGCAAGCTAGATCCATGACATTCTCTTCATCTTGCTGATATTACTTCCCCCAGTTGTCCACTTAAATTTACTACATATAAAAGCCAAAAGCACATTATGTCCAAGAGCTTTGGGAAGTTACATAATCTGAATCAATTTCATTACCATAAATAAATGTCAAATGGCTGAAATACATTTTCTCTGATTAAACTGTCAAGGGCAAGAACGTGCAGGAAGACTGTGTCGTTGTTTTATTCCTCTTACGGTAAAAAAGGGAAAAAAGTGTGAAGAAAAAAACTGGTATTTTATGAGTGATCTTTGCATAGCAAAAAAGTGAGGAAAAACTTTCCAAAGACAAAGAAATGATCTAGTAATCCACTTCACTAGTAACTAATGAATTCTGATCATGGAAAAAGAAATCAGAATGCTTGAATCCTACTGCTCTATTCTCAAACTTGTTTTAAGTTTTTCTGCCCTCGGTTTATGAAGAAAACACAGATGTTTCCATTTTCTACTCATCTAAAATAAAACATGCTTGCTTAAATAATTCGCCCTCTAAAAATGAATAAAATATTTTTGAGAACTGTTTCCTAATGCCTTATACCTTGAAGACCTCTAGAAACATCTATTTTTCACCCTTGAGTGTAAGGGAGTTTGAAATGACAGGCTCTGTTGTTAATGACTGCTTTTCTTGACTGAGGTCTCAACCAAAAGACAATCCTTCCTCTGGTAGCAGATGTACAGATTCACAGGTTTAGTACAAAACAGAACCTTTTAAAAAACCCTTGGATTTCCAAACAGTCACTTTAAAGGTAATTTGATGGGGTTTTAACCTTTACATATAGTAAATAAATAAAGAATTGTAGAATAGTGTGAATGTTGATTTTGAAATTTGTTCTAGAAATACCCTCTTATGATTTCTAGTAGCAATAGAGCACTTATGACTCAGACATTTATATCCTCTACGTGTACCTCTTCCTAAACCCGTTATTCCCTCCTGTGGCTTTAGCTCCCACAAAATACATAAACTATTGAGCACTGTTCATTAGTGTCAAAACACAAGTATACTTTAAATATTCTTCTCATGCATTATGTATAGGAAAGGGAAGACTGAAAGAATGTCAAAAGTAAATGGATGGAAAATAACAGTGAAGTGTTACCTAAAGGAGATGCTGTTCCCCAAACTGGAAGTATCAGTAATTTAGATGTTCTCTTGATCAAAATTGCCTAAGGTAAAGTACAGTTACATTAGCCAACAAGTGTAGTTAATTTGGGTTATTTTCAATATACCATCTCTGAGCTAAAACTTAATAAATTTGTTTTGAAAAGACCTTTTTGGAAAAAAAACCCTCAACCTTGTTTGTTATGGAGTTAAAAATCAGGAAAAGGTTGAAAATTTGCATTTTGGAAGACCAGGGATCAGGAATTGACTACTGCCCCATTGTATTACATTTCATTAACAAGAAGAGAATCAGCAACCAGTTCTCAGAAGAGGCAGCATGGGATGGTGTAATGCCCCATTAGGGATGTAAGATGTGGATTTTGAACAGCAGGAGTGGCAGCTCTCACATGTGATCTTGACCCCAAGGCAGCCCTCTAAAGACCCAGAGGACATTATCAATGAAGAGCACTCCCAAAAGCAGCTTCCACAGTTGTGTTACCTGTGACCAGGCAACTTTCCTGTCCCAGCTACACAAATTCCTGATTTGTTTAACTTTCAAGAGGTTAGAGCTAGCTGTGCACATTCTTGCATAAACTTTGCTTTGGGCTCAGTTTAAGGAATGTTCAATGCAAATGAATGTGGATTTGGTTTAGTTAGACTAATGTAGACACTGAACTACTTTTGAGCTAGTAATTGGTATAGCTGTATTGATTTTACAGATTTGTCTTCTAGGTAATTTCCTTTGGGTTTGCAATCTTTACTTTGCTTCCTATTTTATTATTCATCTTGTGCTGGGTCCCTGCTGCTCATTTGTTTCTCTGATGACAACTATGTATAATATAAGGCACAACGAATTTTTAACTGCAGCATGAAAAACTGGCCCCATGGAAACTGAGGAACTACCCCACTAATGTGCTACCTGCCTCCAGCAGTGCTCCACACAGAACACAGCAAACAATACTGAAGAGCAAACTAAAATCCTCTCTGTATTAGGCCTGTCCTACAACACTGAATGGGAGAGGAAAAAGAAAGCTTTCCCTTTCTACTTAAGATTGCTGCAATCTCCATTGTCAATACAGCACACTTGTGACACTTATTAAAAAAAAAAAAGGAGTAGAAAAAATAAAAAAGTTGTCCTTGAACTGATAGAAGCATTTGAAAAGGAGTATATGTGAATAGGAAAATTAAAAAAAAAAATAAAAGGAAAAAAGTATGTCCCTTCATTCAGAGAGAACTTCAGCTTGGTCATTTGCTCAGCATCTCTTAGCTGACTTCACTGGGTGAGAATTTGGCTGTTAGTCAAAGATAACTCACCAGAACAACTCACAGCCTGGTTGGGTGTGGCATCAAATCTGAATTTGTAAATCCTACTGGATATTCAGTGAGTCAGGGAAGAGAAATGCAGATATTTCCACTGCATTCTGCAGCTTATCCTGCCATACATCCAGTATTTGAGCACTGATTGTCTAGTGCCTCAGCCATCAGGAGGCCAGCTGTGCAAAGAAAGTAAAAAAGCCCCAAATCCCAGAAATCTACGTGGAATCCCACAAGCATATTTTTTACTATCCTGGGAGAATACCCTGAAAAGAAAATAGTTTATGATTTTTTTACATGTTTTGGTTCATGTTTTCAGAATTACTACAGAATGAAGTATGTTAGAAAGATTGTTGTGCTTATTTTACAAATATGAAACAAAGTGTTGAATTTTCTGCAGTTCTAAGGAATTTTAATGAAGAAATAACTAGAAACTAAGCCCTTTCCAACATCCTGATCAGAGAAATGAAAAAGTGAGCCATCCTTCCTCTTAAAGTAACCAACTAGTATTGCAGAGACTATTGCCATTGGCCATTGCTAACACCATATTTTGCTAAAAAACTTCCATCAAGGCAAAATTCAGCATAATCCTGGCATCAAAGGAAGACTTGTATCTATGTTTAAAACTTAGAGTACATTAGAAAATTGAGTTGCAATTTTTAAGACAGAAAAAAATCGAGCACAAATGTGTGCTAACTCCAAGGCCTGAGATGAACTTTACATGCCACCAGTAAGTGCTGAGAACACATTTGTCTCATGAAGATTAGTTTAAACATCCTCAGGGCAAGTTATTACATATTCTGTATAGGTGGAATTTATGACAAGTAAAAAATAAGTGGCAAGAATAGATGCTGCATACATCAGACTGCATCACTTTGTTATTATGAAGAAATTATCATAGAAGTTTGCTAATACAACTGAAAATGGTGCAACCTATTTAGTTTCTGAAAGCTAATTTCGTACTGCCATAGATATCTGCATAAACTGTATATCAGAGAATGGGGGGAAGAAATAAAAGCAGGTTAAAAAAACAGAACTGATTACAAAATGAAACATATTCTGAAAACATTGATTAGAAAAGTGAAAAAAACCCCCAAAACACCTAGAAAATATGACTCAAGGATAGTTCTCTAGGCAAGCTTTCTGTTTACAAAGTCGGTGCACTGCTAATTCAGCTTCTTAAGTTTTTGACAATGGAAGGTTAACAAAAAAAGTAAGATAAACTACTGTACTTTGAACAACTTGGATTTTAACAGCATTAGCAATTTCTGCTTCTCAAAAACATTCAACAAAAACCACAACTTACAAAATTTGATATAAAAGTCTGAAAGCCTTTATGGGACATTCTAATTGCATATGGTTATGAAGGAATATATTGGAATGGCCACAGAGACATATGCAGATGATGCAGAAAGTAATTTTATTCTCAGCAATGCTGAAAAACCAGTTGTGATTATTAGTGTCAATTCGACAACATCAGTTTGAAAGGAGACAGCAACTGTTGGCCTGTCTAACAAAATCACTTTTCAGTTGTTGAATAAAAAATACAGATTCCAACATCTACATGGAATAATATTGAATGTGCACCACACTTTTAAGGATCTTCATTTTAAATCTTTTAAAACCCACTTTAGCAATTTAGCTTTTAGCAATAGAGCAGCTTTCTTGAGATTAAACAACTGTCACAATTACCCAGATTTCTCATCTGAGTTCAAAAAGAGGAGACGAATGTTCAGTATTACGTGACAATTGTACTTAATGATTAATAATTCATATTTTAGTAAAGCTCTCCTATTGGAATATGATATTTTTATACCTGGCAAAGCAAGATTACATAACACCTATTATCTGTTTCTAAGGCAATAATTTCTTGTGTAAGTACATAGCTGTATGTTTTTCTTTTAATGGATATTCGTATTTTTATACAGAGAATAATATACCCTCTTATGGAAAATTATATCAAGGATACTTCAGGAGCTCAAGGAAAATTAATTTTAGTAGAACACATCTTTAAGAAAATTTCAGCTACTAAGAGAGGCATAGAGTCATGAAGTTCTTATAAACTACACCAGGCTCTGTTTTTGACAAAACTCTTCCAACCATGAAGAACTGACACTCAGTTCAGTGTGAAAATTAGGCTAAAACATCTGGATGCTGAGCAACTTTCCATGTAGCTCAGGCATGGGGCATAAAGGTTGATTACCTTGTACCATTTCATGGAGGATCTTTCTGTCTGAAGACATTCCTGTGATGCTGCTGCCCAGTGCAAAAATGCTATGCTCTCATGCAGAACCTGAGAATTAAGCCCAATTAGGATGCAATGGCAGATGACAAAAACCATAGTCCATGTTCAGTGTAATGTGGCACTTACATCATTGCTCTGTAAGAGTTTTTTAATTGTGTGGCAAAACTCAGACTTAGCAGTGTTTTTATACTAATTGAGATGGGAATGGCAAGGTTCAGTCCAGCAGCAAAGAGAAAGAAGCTGTGGACAGTCTGTGAATGTAAACACAATTATTTGACTTGAGGGAAAAGCCTGTACGCTGAACAGTTACTACGATTAGCCAAACCATATGTCTGCAAGAGATCCCACTGCTCACCCAACGCTCTTAATGGGCTCCCCTGACAATGCTCCTTGTTAGTACTCTCTAGGATACAGATAGACATGAGGAGAGGGGTCATGGAAACATGTACTGGATCAGACCAGAACTTGAAGAAAAAGATATAACCCCAGAGACTTTAAGAAAGTCTTAATTTCCAAGGATAAATGGAAGAAATTAATAGCAATTTCTGTAGATAATTTTGTCAGACTTCAAGATGCATTTTGTGTTACCTCTTTAGACATTTGTTTATCTGCAAGTCTCTGTGACAAAATAGGTAAGCCAATTGACATGAGGAAATAGACAATTCATAATCAATAATACTGGACCACAGATACCTTTGTCAAAAAAACTTACATGGAAGATGAGGAACCCTCTAGCAGATAGAAAAAGATAAGACATGTCTAACAACCACAGTAAGCAAGAATGTCTCAGCAGACATATGGGATATATGTCCACTCCTAGGGAGATTTTCTGGTAATCAGCGTATTTGTGAAATAAGATTCTTGCACCCTGAAAGGAACATGTCATGATTAGATTAACTGGATTTTTAATTATAGAAAACAAGACCAGGACCTCATTGAATAACACAACTCCTGACAGGCAAAATAAGTCTAATAAAAGATCTCAAAAACTACCAGTAGAAAAATTTTAAAAATGGGTAAAAGATTAATTTCAGGATGCAGAAGACAAACAGCATCTCAATGAAACTTGAGAAAACCAGTAAAAGATAAAAATTCTTTAGCTCCAGTGAACAACCAAGAATTTCTAGAAAATAATTTCTAGGGATTTTGTCAGCGGAACAAGGGCTACAAATTGTCTTGAAAATGCTGCTTCATTGGCTTGTGGTTGGGGTCATCTACAGTTTGGCTATTCAGTTCTCTGCAGTACTGCCCTATGCACTATTTCAGGAAGGAAGTGAAGGAAACATGTACATCACCTCTTCCAACAACAAATTCAAGAATCCATCATGGACACCCAAGAGAAAATCTGATTTTGGAACAGGATTTTGTTGTGTCTTTAATGATTCTTGAATCAGAAAGACAGTAGTTTTATAGTAGACCCAGATCAAAAAGCTTCTTGTTAAAATGATTTAACCCATCTTTTTAACATTTTACTCATGATCTAGCATGAGCAAATAACTGAAATTCACTTTTGCAATTTTCATCCTTGAGTGGTGATGGACAAAGAGTTGAATCTGATGGCCCGTGCAGCAAGTCCAGAGACAAAATGCACAACAAAAGTATAGTTAAGGGAATCTAACAGTACCATTATTTGAGGCAGGAGAATAATAGTAATATTGCCTATAAACTTACAGAGTTTCTGTTCTGCAAAATTTAGTATAAAGTCATGACCAAAATATCTTCAGGCATACTGAACTTGCTCACAGCATATACTCTTTAAACTCTTGGTCCAGTCAAGTAGATTCTTAGGAATCAAATAAAATTGTTATCATCCTACACAAAGTAAGAAAACAAAATTATACTTTTCTGCAGATGTGATTTAATATCTTTGAGTAACATGTGGAACTGTGAATATTAATTACAGTAATTACTGTGGTTTGTATCAAACAAGGTATGGACTGATGACTCCAGCTTTTTTCATTAAGAGATGCCTGATGAAAAGATAGGGTGCTTACAAAAACCATATTCAAAGTCTGGTACACATGAGCTACACCAATACAATCATAAGGCCCATCCAAGTGAGGCAAGACTTTAACACTAGCTAGAGTTAAAAGATTCAACAGAGACTGAAAACACACAGAAAAGCTCCTTCTACTGATGAGCTATTAAAGAGAGGTTACAATCAAGTCCAGTTTTGCCACTGTAAATGTCAAGCAGTGACAGTGAACCAACTGGTAGTTCACACTTCAGCTTGGCAAACCTGAGACTTAAAATGAGCTTGGCAGATTTCACCATTTGATGAAAAAAGCCATTCTGCATCAGTCAGATAGGATGATCACAGCTTTCTTTGAACAGTCACAGCCAAAGTCTTTGTGGAAATACTGGTTGCTAAGACCTAAAGGAAGACACTAATTTGTTAACAATCTGATTCTCTTTCCAATATTAGATATAATCCAATGCAATGACTTAAAAGCATCTTGCTGGTCAAAAGGTGCAATCCTGTCCCCTTCTAGAGCAGTAGAACAACCCACTGAGGTCATCTTCAGCCTGCTAATTTTCTAATAAAATGAGTTAAATTTTCAGTACCTAAGGATGCTCTTCAACCTCTGTTCTTTTCTGCAAATGGAAATATTTGCTGTGGAGCCTTTTGCCCTGAGAAATGAACTGTCACCAATTTTTTTATTTTGGAGATGCAAGCATGACTGACACAGAGCATCCACTGGAGAAGAAGGTTCAGACAGTGGCAATGCCAAAAATATGACAGAAATTTTCATTTGTTTCACATGATACATAACCTAATTTGGTTAAAAAAATATGTCTATCTGCTCACCAGGGGTTACTAGCTTGAGATACACAAGGATTTTATAAAAGAAGGGAACAATACTCTATGCCACTCCAATGTGATTTCAGGTGTGTCTCATTAAGTCCTGCATTACTGCTGAACCCATACTAGTAAGCAGCAGCAATTGAAACATTTCTTGAATTTTTGCAGACTGTTGGTGAGCCATTGCAAGAAAAATGATACACCAGAATGTTGGCATCTACACAAATGGAATATTGTTAGTTAAATCTCCTCTTTCTGTGTGATTTTAAATAGCTAAGTTCCAGGGAGTGGTCAAAAATATCCATGAATGAAGTGTCTCAAAGTGCAAGTAAGAGAAAGTCTTTGCTCTCCTACTAAAAACTGGGATCAAACATCATACCTTCTGGAATCCCTTGCATTTATTACTAGAAATGTCTTCTAAGAACCACTACTATTTAAGGATTTTGGAAAACAGCTGCAATTACAACTTAAAAAACAAACTCTTCTAAATTTCTGCAGTAGAAACTCCCCAAAAGACAGTAAGGGCATGGCGTTTATGGAATAACAGTCAGCTCACTATATGCAGCTCAAAATTGCAGCACAGCCACAGAAACCTGTCCATGGCTTATGTCTCCCACCCCCCAAGGAACAAATACATGAAGTCTTAGTTTCCTTGCTTTTCTCAGTGGATGCAGAAGCTGCCAGAGAGGAAGGGCTACAAGAATTCTAGTATCTTATCCTGGAATGCAGGACCTTCCTCCCTCTCACCTAGCCATTTTTCTCCTGCCCATCTTTCCCTAAGACTGTATAGTGTCAAATCACAAATGCTGGAACTCAAGCCCTGCAGTAACAGCTCAGAAAAAAATAGAAACTGAATAATGGCAGAGGTTCAAGACAATGTGTTATGCAGAAGCTTTTTCAAGGGGAATAGTCAAAGAGGAAGATAATCTATTTAAAAGCTGCAGGAATGACTAATAGTATCACATGCCACTATATGAAAAACTGCAGCTCCTACTGGTAATTAAAGTGGGCTTTCCTGAAAAAAAAGAATCTGAGGGCTTTGAGGCTAGTGACCAGATAGTTGAGAACTCCCTTTGTAGTGTTGCTACACTGAGAGGAGGTGCAATGGAGCACAGGAGCATAGTGTGACAGAAAAGGACTTTTCATCAAGATAAAAACTCAGAGGACAGTCTGAATAAAATGGGGTCATGATACACAGGAAAAAGGCAGAATTAGAACTTCATCTGTAGTACTGCCAAAGATGGACCATTTTAATGGTTGTACTGGTCTATGAGGAACAAAAATACATCCTCAAGGAAGCAATAAACAGGCTTCAACACTAATGAAATACTGAGGGCACTCTGCTTTAGGCAAGCACAGAAGGATTATTTCCACTCAGCAGAACTCTGGAAGAAAGAGAGAGGAAACAGTATTCCTCACTCCTTTAAAAACTACAGAGGGACACACAAAGACAAGAGGCTTAGCACATGGTGCTAGTAACACTTGCAGATGCAGAGTGGGATAAACACTCAGAGAAACTCTGTTATACTTTCTTTCTCTGCCCTAAAGAAACTTTGCTTGCTGTCTGAAGCAGCTTGCTTAGATGCATCATCTGTAAAGCACAGCATTTGTTGAAGTTTTCCTCACACAAGTAACCCACTCCTGCCACACACACACACACACAAAGTAAAAAGAGATTATGGGTTAAAAAAAATAAATGATAAGAAGTGTTAAATTTAACACCCAAGTCCCAGGATTATACTGACTTTTGGCAGACAGACCACAAAGCAGAGCATAAAACATCATGCAACATACAGAACAAAGGCAGAACACCATAGTGTTCCTGATAAAAAAAAACACCTTATTGAAAAACCCCAAAAAACTAACAAAACCAAACATTCTGGATATTCTGGATGAAATATTCAAATTAAAAATATCTTAATCATAAGCTAACTAACCATGCAGTCCTTTCACATATGATGCAGAACATATGGATTCATATATGAAAGCTGCAACACAATTCAAACTTTGTCTTAGGAAGTCTGATAAATGGCTAACATCACACCTTTGAAATTAAAAGCTACCCAAAAATTTCAGAGTGGATTGGAGAGGTCATGCTTAGTAATTATTTTGTTACTTTGTTGAGGTGTTTTTATATAAAAAAAAGAATTTGCTGTGGTTTAATACTTTTAACTGGTGCTTGACTGATCTACTTGTTAAAAATTTAAAACCTTTTATAAGCACTAAGGCCTAAAGAATTAAGTTTTTTTTTTCTTAATATTAGTGTGAATACTGCAGGGTACCTAAGATGAAGTAACTAATAGCTGCTGCTGTTTTCTATTTGTTATTACAAGCACTATTTTATCAATTAGTTTTGAACAGTTATCATCTGTTAGCAGTGAACAAAAATCAATCAATATTTGGAAAGAAGCAAAAGTGAATACAGATGACAATGAGCCAAAAAGACAATCCAGGAAATTAAATCTACTGCTCCATTGAGAATTAATCACTTCAGTTCATAATACTGAATATGGGTGTGGGAGTAGTAGGGAGTAGGATGAAAAAATAAGTGCCAGAAGTAAATAGATTTTTCTTTAAATCAGTATAAATATTGAAGGTTTTAAAATGTTTGAAATGCTGATGCAGGCATCTCTTTTATCATTTCCAGGAATAGATATTAACCTTCTAGATGAGGGACTTGCTTAATGCTTTTAACGTCTCAAACCACAGCAAACAAACTGGTTTTGTTTACTTACTCAAGTGTTAAGCATATTTTAAAGCAAAAACATATCTTGCAAATTTTGTGTATTCTGAGCCTATTTTCAGTCTTGTGTTTTTAGCCTTTTGGCACTCTTTCTTTTTAAAGCAGAGTTAGCATGAAAAAAAGCATAATTTAATTGAGCAATAAAGATCCTAATATTTTCATGCATCTTAGAAATTTAATATGCTCTGCAGTTCACTGAAATAAAATAAATTCAATAAGGTTTTGCTATTCCCCAATCATTGTTTAGTTATGCTTGTACTACCAGTGTGGTTCTCATGATGGGTAAAGAAATGACAGCACAGAAGCCTGAGTCCTCTACATATATAGCAGCTAGGAATAGTTCAAGTGGAAGCAACACTAAGTTATTCTACCAGTGCAGATCCACTTCACACCTGACTTAAAGTGCCATCTCTTCTAAAGCAAAATGGCCAGTCAGAATTCACATTCCCCCAATTTTTTACCCTCACGTGGACTTCCAACTGTGCCAAACTGTGTGTGGTGGTTCTATGATGTTCTTTCCAACACACCAACAACCAACACCTCAGAAGGATTTAAATAAGAGCTTCCAAACCTGCATATTAGGTACTTTCCCCAGAGAAAACAGTAGAGATGAGAGATAAAAAAGGCCTACACAAATAAATGTGTCTGACATTTAAATATCTATCTGATAATGTGCAATTTAAATTTCAAACTTTAATTCAGACTCTACATTAGTTACAAGGCATAATCCCTTGTATTTAATTTCAAATCCTTACAATGGACTCTTTCAGCATAGTTTGTAGTGCAACATTATGTCCTGAAGCAAAAATCAAAGCTACCATTCAATATATGGCTCTTGTGCAAATTATCCATGACCACTGCTAGCAATTATTTATGGTATTATTGCTATTGATATTATTACTACTGCCATAGCATAACATCTAGGTACAGATCAAGTGATTCATGCTGGAAAAACACTGAATAAAAATATCTGTCTGAAGCTGTCTGGTCTATGTACCATGGGTCTTGCCAGCTAACTCACAGAAGAATAAAAATATCTGTCTGGTCTATGTACCATGGGTCTTGCCAGCTAACTCACAGAAGAAAACCCAACCAAACAAACCCCAAAACACAACAAAAGAGCAACAACAAGGGAATAAACAGTGTCAGAAGACAAATTGACTAACATGATAGCCAGTAGTATTGCAGAGGAGTTGTATAAACTAGCCAAACAGTGCTACAAAGTGTATTCACTTCAAGGACCTGTGACAATGCACTCTTTAATGCCATTTCTTATGGCATTGAAGCTACAGCTCCTTCCTCCTCCTTTCCATTTCTGACTGCTCAGAAAATTAGATTACCCACTTGCCATAATCTTTTGCAACTTGTTAAGCATTCACTATGTCAAAAACTCCTGAAGTTAAAGCAAGAGTAATGTAAATCATATCAAACTTTTTTCTGCATGTAAAAAGGAATATATGAGTTAATGAGACATCTCTATCAGCTGTATTGAGAAATCTAATACACGTATTTGTTACAGATGAAAGTTCATAAAGGAACTGCACTAAGCCTAATTACCATTACCACAGAGCTGAGCTCTAAAACCTAGCAAACCCAACTCAGTGAAGAAATCTGACCAGAATCTTTGGCTCTTACTAACAAGGAAATCAGACCAGGGGTAAAAATTTGGTGACCACTCAAAGAAAAAACTCATGAGTTCCATAAGGCTATAAACATCAACAAGAATAACCCATTCCCCCTTACAAGTCCTCCAAGTGAGCTCCCTGCTACAGAGATTTTGTGGGTCTTGCCTTTCCACGGAGTTTCTGAGGCATTACACTTTTGCTGGACGTGAGACAAATGATTATGAGAGTCTTACTCAGTCTGAATCTATGGCATAACTAAATTACAAAATGCAAAGGAAATCCCTCAGAAAATCATGATGTATGATGAGCTCCTCCCATGCCAAAAATGGTGTTTTCACTGCACTCTGATTGTTGACTCCTCTTCAGAAAGCACTTACAACTTTTGTCTAGTCACTAATGCATGACATTGAAATTTTGACATTTAGGTGCACAGAAGAAAGATGATGCTTGCCAAGTAACAGCCATGTAACACAAGTGAACCTATTACCCTAATCTCCTCCCATGTCATATTTTGATTCGTCAAGTTACAAAAAAAAAAAAAAAAAAAGGCATTATTTAGTTAAACTTTTCATTTAAATCTTTTCAAGCTCTTTGTTCCTGCACGATGAATTTAAAAATACAGTGGGCAATATTTTGACTACCAAAATAAGAAAATGGCACTGAAAAAAAGAATGGGGAAAAAAAGATAGAAAGTATTAAAAGAGAAAAAACCATCATCCTGCTCTCCTAAAATATGCTTAGAAATAAAACGCTCACAACTCAAAACCAGAGAAATAACCAGTTAAAAATAGATTCTATCTGCTGGCATCCATCATCCTTTCCCCTGTTTGTCAAGACTCTATGGCCTTGAGCTCTGCTTTAATTCATAATGGTAAATTAAGTTCATCCTTATTTAATCTCATTTAATAAGTTACTGCTAAACGGTCCTTCTGGTAATTTATTAACATAAAATAGTGCCTTTACAGGAGGTCACTCAAAGCCATTTTGAGCTGGGGAAGAGCTAGTCCACACCATTATAAGGTTTTCAATCAGCTAATATGTATCTACCTCTCCATGGATTTTGGGGGTTTGGTTAACATTTCCTTTAAGATGATATCTTTTCTAGGAATAAAAATTTTGATGGTTTCATGAGAAAATTAAAATTCAGTACTAGATATTTAGTTTTATTACAGTTCATGTTGATACTGTTATTCAACTGTTGTTCTGTAGAAATGCAGTATTATATAAAAGTCCTAGAATTTCCCCTTTGGTCTTGGTGTCCTTAAAATGGTCAAAACAAAAGCAACATTAAACAGGTCTGTTAAAGAATTCTAGACCTCAATAAAATACCAGCCTGTAGCTCAATATAAATCAGTCTCAAAAGGCAGGTTGGAAAACTGTATTTTAATGCTCTGGAAAAAGGCTTTCTGTTAGTCCATTCAGCTTGTGTGAGATCAGAGGTATTCAGGTTAATCATGTGCAATACTATCTAAAAATTCTTCTGGTTTAGACTTTGATTTGGATGCAGTTGTGGAATATTTGGAGCAAGCAAGAGTCAAACTGTCGTGATGGGCCTGTTCTTCCTCAAAGTCGTGGCAAATGAAAAATGAATAATGCTGATGAATAAAAGCCTCTATAGGGATAGCAGAGATAGAGTCAAAGTGTACATTTTCTCAAGAGTATTTGGTTTCTTTTGAAAGAACCTTAGTTCCCAATACCAGTACACTGGTAACAGCAATGTGTCTAACCATGGACAAGCAAGTCCCCTATCTCTAATGACATTAGTTGAGCCTAAATTCACTAAATAAATTTACAAAAAGTTTAATAAGATGCAAACTAAGAGTTAAATGTAAAGATAGCTGCAAAAAGTCTCAGATTTCAGCTAACCATATTAGATTGTTTTTGCTTCATCCTGAATATCCTGTTAAAGATAAAAAGTCTTGGCAGCTACTGTAACAAAAGAGTTTAAAGAGCTATACCCTCCAGCACCCCAAGATGAGATGAGAAGTTTAAACCAGAGAAATACATTACAAGTGAAAGATGTCTCAGAATTCCTCCTGCCCAAACAAGAAGTTCTGCTTGCTCAACTGTCCAATTTGAAATATTAGGATGCACAAAAAGTATTTTCTTCTGCCATCACCTTGATTCAGTTGGTCCACCACAAAAACAATGTATGCAAGAACTTAGACATATGAGATGGTAAAAATCATGCTCTTTAAAAATCTTCCTCCCTGCTTTGATGGGAAATGAAAAAAAAGACATCAGGATGAATGATAGGCATTAACTGGAAATTTGGCCAGTTCTGCATATTATACTTTCATATCTCAATAGAAGGAACACCATTTTTTTTTTGTTTGTTTGTTTGGTTGGTTTTTGTTTGTTTTTTTTTTGTTTTTTTTTTTTTTTAATTTTTGCTTCAGCTAAAACTTCAACTATTTGGCTTATAGTGGTACAAAAAAAGTTAGTCTTTAAAACCCTTTGAAAAGGAAATTGGGGGACATATTCTTAATAACAATAACTAATCAAAATTTGCTCTTTAGAAGAAATTCTAGGTGTACAGACAGAAGACTTTAGATAAAGGTCAGGTTTTAAATTATGATAGTTATGCATTTTTAAAATCATAGGTTCTCTTTGTTGTTAGAATTAACATAGAGAATGAACTCAGGCAGGGGGTGTTGTGCTGTTCTGGACCTCTAACATTATTAAGTTTATGAAATTTATTAGTAGAGTAAATTTTGATTGATTGACCATGTCAGTGTTAAATGCATAGCAATGGTCACTTCTAAGGCTAATGGATCTGCCAGATTGGTCAAATCCGAGAAAGAAACTTGAAGGTTTAACATCTTCTGTCACATGGCAGAACTCAGAAAGAAGCAGCTTGTGGGCAGTTTGTGCCTTATAGCCCTCAGTTACCTCTGACAGTCAACGTTACAATACACACCAGACAGACTGCAATGTGGTGATAATAAAATGATTAAGTGGCTAAAAGGCAGACAGCAGGAAAAAAAAGAAAAATAGAATGTTATGATTCTTAAAGCAGAGAAGGAAACAAAATTCTGTGATAATGAACAAACAAAAAAAGTCAGAAAGGTTTCCCCTAGGTTATATGAGATGGCATCCTAGCAATTATTAATCAGCTTTTCTGATAGAGAGAAGTATTTGACCTGAATATTCACAAAGTCAAATCTCCTTTTTGGGTGTCCTATAATTATGCACTTCTAACTGCCTTAGTGTTCACAGGAGAAAATATTTTTCCCCTGTCAACTTAATGTCTTCTCTGCTCTCTGTTTCCATCACCCCACCCTCCTCAACACAACAACAAAAAAATTGAAATGGAGTAAACTGAAAAGCAGTGGCTCGTGGTACTTTCTTCTCAACACAAAGGAAGTTTGTTGTGTTGGAACCATAACAAGCCAGGAACCGAAGCAGAGGGTAGAATCCCAGAAAGAACCACTTTCCATGGCTACCTTTGAATATATCACAGCAGGATGAAAAGGACACAACTTCTAACATTTAAAAATACATCCGAAAACCATACCCAACAACTACAACCATATTTATTATTGCTTAAGTTCTGTGAGTTTTCTTCCAATTCCAGTTCACTCAGCTTCCTTTCAATACCATTTCACTCCAGGTCATTCACTCAGTGAATGTGCTTCCAAGAGCAATCCAGCACACAAATACAAAACACTTCTGCTTTACATCAAATATTATCAGATTCTTCCTGATGTCCACACAAGATTTTTCAGTTGTGAGTCTACACTAGATATAGGCAAATATTATGAAAATACTCTATAAATGTCTGTTATACTTTAACAATGAAAATTTACAAGTTTTCCTGAAGACACAAGTTCAAATCAATATTCTTTCCTCCAGTGAATGACTTTCATTAGCTGGGATAGTCCTTGTGTCCACTCAATAAATTCTATTTACACTGAAAGGAAAGGAATAGTATAGAATTGAGCTTGTGCTTCTGTTTTGGTAGGTATCATATTCTGGTGGGAGGTTTTTTCTCTTCTAGTGAAGCCTGTGGTCTGGTGCTCATCCTTTGTGACTTAGATATGAAGACCAGCAACATCAACAACTGCCTGCGTATGTTGCACAACTACTTTCTGAATGCAAAGGAGTGGTTACTACAGCTGATGGCAGCTGTGTTCTCATAGTACATTTGTATATCACAAAACCATATTGTGAATTCCTAGAACAGCCTAATCTGTCAGGAACACTGAAAATCAGAGATAACACCCTTGCAAACCCTTGAAATGTTTGTTTTCAGCCCAGCCAGTTGCTGACAGAATAGAAAGAAAAATCAGGTTATTGGATGAAGGTAAGTCATAAAATAGCTCAGTGTTGTGGGTGTGGTGAGAAAACTCCCAGACAAGCCCTGTACACCTGGTAAGTATTTAATAAACAAATGAAAGGAATTTTCTATCTAGTTGAAAGAATTCCACAGAATTTGCTTTTGCTACAGCAACAGCATGAGAAAAAACTTATTCAGAAGCAGAGGAGACGTATTATGTTCCATGTGTTTGAATAAATGAGACCTGAACAAAAAAAATGCCAGGAAATAGCAAATTATAGCAGCAGGACAAAAGAGTGTATTTAGCAGAATGGGTAACAAAGCTCACAAAAACTTCTGGGTTCTAGTTGCAGCCATAAGGAAACCTTTAACAGCCCAAGGCCAGGTCAGCAGTGCTCTTCAAGCCACAAAAGCAGATAAGGACTAACAAGCAAGCTCTCTCTTTGCATTATGGCTCTTATTGCTGCTGCCGACCCTGGTCATGAACAAATTTCTTGATTCCTCTACACATCAGTTTCCCTCACAGGTAAAATGTGAAGAAAAGCACTAGTTTTCTTTGTCATAAATTTTTGGATTTACAAAGCACTCCACAATAATGCGAAATAGCATGCAGTTCACCTTCAAGGACTTCAAAGATCAAACTGATCTTGGTGAGAGAAAATAACATCCTTAACATGTCTTGTTCCACAAGCTTCTTTGTCATATGCTGAGATAACAAATCAGGTTTCAATTGCAAGACTTCTGAAACGTATAATTTTGTCAAACGTAACAAGAATGAAATGATGAATGAAAGTATCAAATATTGCAACTCAGGATAATCAGGACACATCATGGATGAAACTGAAGCTGAGATTTTGTAACTGTGTTAGTTGTCATTCTTGGGATGTCTTATATTAATATGGATCTATCTGGTAAGCAAACCAGTCAAATAAAATTTTTCAGTCATTGATTCTCTTCTAGTTTAGAAAATCAGGTATATTGAATACATTCATCCATACAGAACAAGCAGAATGTCTTAGCATGAGAAAATCTATGCTATTAACTATTATAGTTGGCAGGCAGGCAGTTTTTGCAACTTAGCTTGCACATACATCGTAGCTGACATCAGCACAATATAGAAGGGATTTTCTATTACCACTCCCAATCATTTATATGGATCACAGCACTAGGATTAGTCCTTACTTTGATTTTTCAGGTTCAAATCCTTTTTTAAATCTTGCTGTTTTCTGTAAGATAACATTTCTCTCTCAACTGATCTGACTTATAGCTCTACATGTTAAATTGGTAGAATAAAGTAATGAGAATATTTTCAAGAAACATTTTAAAAACTTGCTTCAACCCTCATAGTTACATCTCAATTACTGTTCATCTTCCTGAGAAAACACCCTGCAATAAATATGCTAACATTTCTCTCAGGCAAAAAAAAAAAAAAAAAAAAAGAAAAAAAGAAGATGGATATGTCACTCGAGGAAGAAATTTGCAGCAGGGCTAGAGGACATCCTTGGCCAGAGCAGGGAAAGGACACAAAATTGAGCTGCTTCAACAGTTGATATGGTGACATTGTCCAATTCATGGTCACAAAATCTAAACTTCTTTTTCACCTGAGTAAGTGTGGAATTCTTAAATGGGAATAAACAGGGTAGAGAGCCATTGATGTCTAAGCAGAAGTATCACATAAATCAGTGCAGCCTGAAGATTCCTGCCTCTTATTTAGCCTCCTAAATAACCACTGACTTCAACACACTGGTAGGATCTCCAGTATTTATTTGATTCATGCCCAAGAACAGCAAAATGCTGGCCAAAATTCGAGTCAATAACAACAACACATCTCTCTTATTCTGAGACAGCACACAAATTCGAGAAAGCTGTAACCACATCTGATTTTTAACTTAAATTTACTGCATCAAAATACAGTGAACTTTACTGTATTATGCACAGGCACATTAAAATGGTTTCTAAATCGCTTCAATATCAAGGCTGTTAAAGCTGTGGCTATTGGTGCAATGAAGATGTTGTGATACAAAAATTAACTGTATCTATGCACCAGTATTCCAGTTTAAAAATTGCCAGACATTTTTGTTTCAAGAGCATTTAATTATGTATAGAAAAATGGGATTTTTTTTGTGTAATATTTGACATCAGTTTACTTTGCTGTCATAGCTGTCAATTTATAAAATGCTGCTGTCTGTTGCTTAAATGATATGTGATCTGGTAAAATGGAATCTAGACCATTTTGTGGAAGGCAGAGGAAGAGAAATGGAAAGCATAATTAATTCCTAGGCACAGCATCAAGCCTATACACTCACAAAAAAAAAAAATACAGGTGTTTTCAAGGAAAGGACAGATGACACCAGTTTCAAGTCTATACGTTCTCTCTGCTCTCTATCTTCTTCCTCCATGGCGTAACTTGTCCAGCCTTTAGTCAGAAAAGAACTTCTCGCTATTTTTAAATATTTAGTTTCATATTTCATAGTGCTTGTCTCTCTGATCATAGTTCTGACTGTGATTTCTAAAAGGCTGCTGAGGATATTTCTAAATTGAAAATTGGAGTTAAAAAACCCACATGCACTTGATGATTTAAAAGAACAGAAGAGGAAGAAACTAAAGCTGGAACGAACAAATAGCAAGCAGGTTTATCTACATTTTTTCCCCTAATACAGCTACATCTACATTTAAAATGTCTATATCTGTTGCCCATTAAGACTAACATTAAACATAAACACACTGTTCAGAGCCCTGCTGCTTGTCAAACTGCTACCCCCAAAGTACTTGATACTTCACCCCTCTCTGTCAGTGTTGGGGAAGGCCAAGGATTGCAAGATAGTGGGAGACAGCCAGACCATTTTTTTTCAGATCTGAATAGAAGTGTCCTGGCCAACATGGAAAATGTTACAATCTTCAGCCTACTTCCAGTGTGGACAATCTCCAATTTGGCATGTTGAATTTCATTTGCTTTCATGCTGCCTAATCCTCCATCTGCATTAGAAGTCAGCAGAGTTGCTTGAGATTTTCTCTGGCCTGAATTTTTAAACTTCATTTGAAAACTTAAATAACCAATATTCAGAGTATTTGAATATCCACAGTGCCTCATAATTTTAGTCATGGAGTAGATATTCTGTATTTGTGAAGATCAATTCTACAATATCTGATACCATGCTCTAGCCAGAAAAAAATATTATGGAATAAGTTAATGCAAAGAGAAATGTCATGCACAGAGAATGCAAAGTAATTCTTCCAGTCTACTTAGCCAGAATAAGGTTGACTCAGATGGACTATGTTTAGTTTTGCATAATGCAGTCCAGGACAGCAGACTGGGGAAGCAACAAATGTTTATTTGTTAATCAGTTTTTTGTTTGATTGTATTTTAGTCTAAAAAAGAATATGGAAGAAAAGGAAGATAAAGGCTTACAAATATGTATAAAGGAACTTCAGGGAGGTGAGAAATAGTGTTCTCTATGAGCACAGTCAGTAGAGGACAATGCAAATGAATCACAGCCCAAGAGATTCAGTTCATCTGTTCCAGGAAGCCTGTAAAGGACAGGTGGGCACTGGAGAAAAGGTGAAGCTTGTGTCACTGGAATTTTTTTGAGAACAAACCTTTGAGGCATGGCATGACATGTCTGACTTGCCTTTGGGAAGGTGGGTGGACAGAGACCTCTAGAAGTTCTTCCAGACTACAGTTTCCAACTCTGCATGTAAGGCTGTGAATTCTTCAGAGTTTTCATACTCATCACCTTTTTACAGTCCCACTGGACTCCTGACAAGGCACACCAGTCTGTTAGAGGTGCATCAACAGTGCAGCTGCAACAATTGCCATGTTAATTCTCCAAGAGAGAAAGAAGGCAGCAAACAGACATAGATGGATTGCCATTATTAAAATTCCTTTAGAAAGGCAGTGCTAAAAGAGAATTACCAAAATGGAAACACATGAGGGCATGTTTGAACAGTAACTAGGAGGCATTAGGTTTTCACAAACCCCCATATGGGGAGAAAATTCTGCTGTTGAACCAAAGTTTTATTCTCACAGTACCAACGTTTATTTTAACAGGGAATAGGAAGTTATGTTCACTGCTAAAACAATTTTTATTCCTATTTATTTATGTATTTAAGAGATATCAGTTATCAGTTTAGCTGGGCAGACACTAGGCACACCTTCCTATATATTCGTAGTTCCTAGCTGAAGATAGTGCTACTACATATTTCCAACAAAAAAATCAAGCTACACAAAAGGATATCACAAATACAATGCTTAATAGGTGTTCTTCTCCTACCCATGGCCCTACTGGGTATATAAACTCTTAATGAACAGAAGATTTTGCTCCTAACATTTGCATAAGTCATAGATTTAGCCATCCAACATAAACAGTACTGTTTGACACAAATGGTAGAGATGCAAATACTGTGGAAAATCTATCTGTACCCTAATTACCAAGATATGAACCAGGACATGGCAGTTACTTCTTTTCAATTATAAAACACTTCACCAAGAAATACTACAGCACAAAAATATATTCAGATATATCATTATTCTGCTTAGCCCAGAAGCATTCGCAGTATAATAAAAGGAATCACTATAAAGGCTGTGAAACATCAACTTTGGCTACTTTGCAAATAGTAAATGTCATCATTACAAGGCAGATGAACTGGTAGAAAAGGCTACCTGGTATGGCTGGAAATCCCTTTCACTCTTCTACTTTCCCTCATCTCTTACAGTTCCCATGCCCCCTTACTATTCCCAGCTGTCATGACCTATCTTAAGAAAGAATGTGCAAGTAAAATCCACTTCTGGGATAGTAAGTGAGAAGCCAATTAGTATTTTCCTTGCTGGCTACAATAGCAATTGACTTTGCAAGTTTCTAAAAGATTAAAAAGTAGTTTTAAATTACTAAACACCCTTGGCAGAGTTTAACTATGTATCCTGATGTTTCCATTGCAGCTCAGGCCCACACAGAGACATTAGAGACTCACACAATTCGCACTTAGAAAGAAACCAGAAGAAAAAAAGTAGTGTAGGTGGATTTAAAAAACGACTAGCTAGTTTTTAAATAAGAGAACGGTTTCGTTCTTTCTGCTAAGAAAAGAACAATGGAATTAGAATTTTAAAGTTAGTTCTTAAATAAAGACTTTCTACCTTTTATTTCCCCTGCCAATACTCTGGAAAATAATATCTGCATTGAAAAAGCTAATAGGTATAGGTTTTGGACAATTTTTATCATCCCCTGGAACATCAGTTTTTCCTAAAGTTACTATAGTAAATTACCAGATCAGACATTTTGACTGCTTTTCATTTCTACAATGATGATCACATCTCTGTGATCATTATGTTATGCAAAGCATTATAAATGAGACACAGCACATTTCTGCTTTTGTCCTGTCCCTTTGTTTTCACAATGTCTCTGATTATAAATGAAGTTACAGTTTGAACTTGTATGAGACCTCAGTTTCAATAAACTTACAAATAAATATATTTCTGGCTCTACACGCAGAACACTTTTTTAAAAAAGCCTTTATATTAAAATTTAAAAGGCTGTCAGAATGACAGTAGGCTATGGCAGCACCATTTTCCATTTTCATTATAATTACCATCATAGGTACAGATTCAACCTACTGCATTATTCTCTCTTGTTGCAACCCATGGCACAAGAACAAGCTATCAGAATTTTAATGCTTCATATATTCTATAAGTTAAGTACAGTCCTGTATGGCTTTGACCTTTTCAATATTCCATAATTTGACTGACTGGCTACTCTAATTTTTCCCCTGTTTACAGTCTCAGAAACCTGTGGGGAAGAAGCAAAATGTCCAGCCAATCAAAATACTGAACACTGAAAAGATCAAAGTAGTAAAACATACTACAGTCTCTCACAGAATATATTAGACATTAAAATTTTCATATCACACTATAAAAAGATAACATTTTCCCCTGAAACTCTAGATACTATTAAAGTGGATCACTAGTGCAGCAAAGGTGGTATCACTAAACCAAATAACACAATTTATACTACTCATACATTCTTGGTTTAGGTTGTTACACATTTCCTTAAATAATGAGCTCTTTCCTAGCATTGAATTTAAATCACATTTAACTGTAGTTTCATAACTTTAATACAAACTTGTGACTTTCCAGAATGTCTTCCAGTTTTGGAAACTGCAGGGTTGGATGCTTCTAAACAACAATCAACATTTCTGGCCTAGCACTACATGGAAGCTTTTTATTTTCTTTATGACACTGGGTAAGTCTAGCAACATAAAGGTAATTTATATTATTTTTGTTTACATGAATTATTTGCACTCCTCCAGTAGAGACCAAACAGCAGTAGGAGCAGGTGAAACACACACACAAAAATCCATTGCTTTGCCAATACAACTAGAAAGAAACAAAATCAAGGCATCTTACTGTGTCAAAAATGTTAATGGCATACAATGAACACAAGAGATTAAAAATCAAATGTAAACAACATTGAGATGATATAATCTGAATCCTTTATGGATTCATTTCCATGTAATCATTGCAGCTTAATTGGGTTATGGAACTATAATGCATTACCCTGTTATAACAATGCCTATTTCTTTATGTACTTGCTAATAAAACAGATGCAAACAAGATGAAGAACACTAATAAGATTTGATTTGTAATTCTTTTCTTGAAAATGCTCAAAGAAAAGACACTCTCATTATTGATATTATCAAACAGGTTGTCCTATCTGATACCTTTTGAATGCAAATTGCTAATGTGTGTCCTTAACAAGTTTCCAAACCAACACACAGTTAATTAAAATAGTTTGTCCCTATAATCCAGATTTATCAGAATCTCGGCCTCCTTTTTAGCAGCAAGCCACTGTTGTTAAAAATGAGGTTCAAATATTAAACATAAGTTGCTCATCCTGCTTGCAAGTCTGCACTTGGTGGTATGATCAGACAGCAGGTGCAGTCGCCAAGGAAAGAGAAAGAAGTTATTTCAATAACAATCTTCACACTGGAACAACAAATATGTCGTATGAGACAATAAAAAGTTACACTATTTGCAAGTAGGATAATATTTTGTATTATAAAATTTATAATTGAATAATTCTATTTGGCAAAAAACCAGAAAAGGGTGTCATCTAATTTACTGCACTGTGCTGGTAAGTGATGTTTACAGGCAATGGTGCAGAGCAGCAAGCATGAATCTTCCTCATCTACTCCTCACTTGGTTATATGGTTTCATACCATGTGCTCTGCTGCTCTTTCTCCCTTGCCATTTTGCATTACAGTTATCATGTATCCCATTCTGTTATTTTTTATATCTCTCATGACTGCTTCTATTCATTGTCTCACTGAAATGGTTTAACAGAACTACAAGTCTTACACTCCTAAGAAAAACACTATCCTGAAAGTTGTCCTACATGTGAACTGGAAAGAAATATCTGTAACAAGATGTACACTAGGACTCCACTGAGTAAGACTAGTAAATTGAGTGGGATCAAGGAGAAATGACCCAAGTGCTTCTATATCACTCCCTACAATGACCAGAAAGGAGGTTGTAAAGAGGTGGGAGTTGGTCTCTTCCTCCAGGAAACAAGCAATGACAAGAAGAAATGACCTCATATTGTGCCAGTGGATGTCTAGATTGGATATCAGAAAAAAAATGCTTCACCAAAGGGTTTTCCAGGCATCACAACAGACTGCCCAGGGAAGTGGTTAAGTCACCATGCCTGGAGGTACTTAAAAGTAGCGTAGATGTGGCATTTAGGGACATGGTTTAGTGGTGACCTTGGCAATGTTGGGTTAACAGTTGGATTCAGTCATCCTAGAGGTGTTTTCCAACCTAAAATATTCCGCGATTATCAACACAGAGTCCAAGCAAGTAGACACAAAGTTTGGCAATTTGTGTAGCACATGATAAGACATGATAGAAGTAAATGCCTGGCAGGAAAAAATAAATAAATAAATAGATAAATATTTTATAAGCTGGCTATGAATAAACTTAGATTGGAAATTATAGTTTTTGATAATCAGTGGAATATGTTTCTGCAGAAATATCTAAAAAGTAGCAAATAAAGAAAAAATCTCTACCTTGAAAATAAAAGGGAAAGTAGAATGTCAAGAGTTTTTATTGCAAATAATTTTTCTGCAACACTTTTTACAGCTTTGGTGAATAGAAGAATTACTTTTACTCCTGACATTACAAAAGGAGGATAATTACTCTTATTTTCTAGGTATATTTGATAAAATTTAAGAAGGCATAGAGAGATTTCTCATTGAGTTATACAATGTAAAATTAAGCTTGTGATATTGTGTGAGACAATCCCTTTCCAAAGCAATTGCAGTTGTTAACAGAAATATGGACTGGAAAAGAGACTATTTCCCATTTGAAAGCATCTGTAATTGCTCAATAGAAAATAAATGACATAATTTCTTCTGTCTCAGACACTGATCAGAAGGAAGCCTACACCAACCACTGACAGTCCACTTGGCAACATATGTCTAAAAACCCTGGGAACATCCTCCAAAATACCACTAGAACATTTATGCTACCATTTATAAAAATGCTAACAGGAAATGTAGAGTTACTAAAGCACTGTACTTTATGGAACAGCTGAAGAATGAAGATGCCAAATCTCAAGCATTACTATCTGGCCTGTAGCCTAACAGAAATCAATCCAGTTCTAAAAGAAAATCTCCTCTACACTAAGTGGAGATATAAAGAGAGATGGCAAGTAGAAATGGGGTTCAGTTCCAAGTCAAGTTGTTACTGCAATCAAAAAATATCTGTTTGTCACTATGCCATAAAATCAGTTGCTTGCTGACTTGTTGATAATGTACAAGACACTGGTAAGAGGGACCCTTTAATCACTTCTATAACTGAAAGTATCCCTTTCAGCTGTGTGGATGGAAACATGATGAGTTCTCCAGATGGGTCTATCATCCAATACCCCAAGCTGTCCTCCCAATCACAAGCTTACAATTTGCTCATCTCACTATTTAATTAAATGTGAAGGAGGGTGTCATCAAACATGTTTTGATTTAATACGTTAATAACTTTACATATGGCAGATTAGCCTTTTGAGTTTTTCTCTGTGGCTGATGGTGAAAGATTAATTTCTCCAGAGTTCAGTTCAAAGCATAGGCCTAATTTTGGTGCTCAGGGTCATTCGCTGGAGAACTTGCTATCCTTACTTATATCGGAAAATAAAGACACCTGGCTCCACAAAGCCAGGACTATCCTTTGTAGGTATCCACTACATTGCTGTGGAAGAATATTTTGAGAAATGAAGACTAGGAAAAAAAAGCTAAAGATGGAGAAACAAAATTACATTAAAAATTATTACTATTACATAATGCACTGAAAAACATGACTATTAATTTCTCAAAATAGTCTGTTTTGTGGCACTACCTGTAAAAAACCTCCAGAAAACCATCAAAACACACACCTTTTGCCCTGAATTACTCTTAGGTTTTATAAATATCAGGTCGCTAAAAAATAAATTTGGATGCAGAAAAAACTATAACAGGAAGAGAGGTGGGATGGGTGGAACTTAAAAGAACCTTCTCTTGTATCGTCTGCTTTTACAAAAGGCTATTACTACATTTTATGATCCTTCCCCTTTCCATTTTGGAACTGAAGCCTTAATGAGATCTGAAAATATCCTGAAACATTTTTCTTGTGAGAAAGGCTATTTTCATGATGTTTTGCTCCTACAAGTTGGAGAATTAATGGCTTCCTCTCAAAAGCCTCTTGTAGAGAGATTTCCAATGTCATTTAGTAAACTCAAGAGGTCTGAATAAACACCTAGATCTTAGTTCTCAAACTAGCTAAGCAGCTTTTAAAGTTTACTGAATTGATGACACAGGGACCAGGTAGCATTAAATAACCTTAGTGGATTAGCTGATCTGGATCTTACTGTGAAATACGAGTAAGAAAAATGTGCACAAGGATAAGTTTAGGCAAAGGCAGTTTTCTGGTGCTCCTCGTCCAGTCAGTGAATGCAGACACATGGTTCTTCTAATCAGGAGCCCCGCTACACAATTCCACATCTCCCTGAGTGTTCAGGATAACAACTGCTCTGGTGTTGGCTGTCTCTGTTCATGCCATCTCTTCAGCAATATGTAGGTGAAGACAAATACAAGGCAAGAAGTAAGAAATAAAATAGCTTATTTCAGAGTATAATTATCAGAATGAATGATATGTGTATCACCAATAATAAATTCCAAACATTTATCTACAGTGTTATTTTTCCACATTATTCCAATTAGGATTCAATGACCTCTATGAGCTTTTCAGGTGGTTCATGAAATGGCATCTCAAAATGAAGCTGTATTTGGAAACAAGACCACAACTGAGCACAAACGAGAGAAGAATTCAAGGACACAACGAGTGGGTGGATACACGCAAAGGAATAGCATATGTCAGCACTACCAATTAACAAGTATCAAGTGTGTAGCTGGCAGTTTAATTACTTGCTGAGATAACTCTATTTTTGTTCCTCTTTTTGCCTGATTTCCATGAATATTTCCTTTTCTATGACATGCTAATATTTTTCTCAAAACTTTTCCTCTCACCACCCATACCCTGGGATGATGATTTCCCCCACTTATGGGGAAGGGAAGAGAGGAAAAAGTGGAACTTGAAAAAAATCCTGGAAATACAGATTTTTAATATCATAATAGCGTGAGGGGTATTGCAAATTCTGATATATTGAGACATTCACTGGTGTTCTGACACAGATTTGGCATTGATGTTTTTGTATGACAGAAGCCCATTACAGAGACATCTCAGAGCTAAACTGCTTCACTGGCTTCTACATTCTGCCTCGCCAGATTTCATTTGCCATTTCTAGTGAATTCCCATGTATTTCCTACTCTATTTTCTTCATAAAAGTCCTGTTTTAAACATGGTTAATCTGTCTCCTGATAATGAGCATACAGTCATATGATGCCAAGCTGTTCAAAATTTCTCTGTAGGAAGTAAGCACACAGCATGAATTTGATCTCAGACCTCCTCTGCTCTTTCCCTTTTGTCTCATGTAGCAGATGCAGAAAAAGAGCAGAAGTTCAAGAAAACAAATTAAATTTCAACTGCTGGGCATTATCTTTGACAACATTATTAGTCAGTACCCTGGAATATAAACCATGCTGTCTTGATAATGATGGTATTGCTAGTTGCTGAAAGAGATCAGAGAAGACATTCTTACACAAGAGGGAGTGACTGTAGTGAAATCAGCACAAACAGGGACAAGAAAAGCATTATGCAACTATTCCTGAAAAGCTATACAGACCAAATCTTCTCATTAATTAATTAATTATTTTTGATAAAATATGTTGAGTATTCTATGGCAAGTCTGAATATAATTGTAGGGATTTACTTGTATCTCAACATAACAACTGACTTTCATTATGTCCTCAAATTAAATCTGCATATACACAGTTCCACTTTCAACTTTTACTCTAAAACAAACAAACAAAGAAAAGTCAAGTTGATTTTATACATGATGAATGCAAACTGAAAGATTAATATAATAGCTTTGGTTTGGTTTTTATGCTGTTAAAGACAGACTCAAATTCAGACTGGATGCTGAACAAAATTCAGCGTAGGTGGGCCTGTGCAAGAAAATGTCATAGTCACATTAACTGTATCACCAAGGAATAGTTATAGGTACAAGTAGGATGTCATTACTGAATTTCATGGTACAACATTTGGTAACTTCCAAGAGGAACAAAATTAAGCATAGGATGAATTATTTTAATTGGTTTTACACTTTTCACCCAAGCTGTCTATGCTTGTAGGTATCACATTCCTTCCTAAATTTCCTCTCCCACTTTTCATCTCCTTTTCATTCTCTTCCCTTTTGTCTTATAAGAACAGGCTATCTCTCTGAGACCTGAAAGACAAAGGAATGAGATCACAGGGATGTGATCATATGTACAAAAACTCTTACGTTCATGTGCTGGGAAGATAACGCAAACCATTTCACATCTCTTGACTGCACCTTCCAAGGAACCAACAGCACTGCTGTCTAAGGGAAGTGGAACACAGTCCTCTATTTTCTGTTTAATTCTAATTATTAAAATTTGTGATACCTTAGAGAAGGCCAGGAAACAACAGACCTTCTTTCCCTTTCCATTTTCAAGTTATAGAAAATGCTAATGTGTGTTACAATAGGGGTAGATCTCTATGAACTAACCATGAAACTCAAAATTTATCCAAAAAACTGGATAAATTGCATGGCTGTAGCAGTCAGCCAATAACTAGCCATCCCAATACCTGCTAAAGAAAGAGATGTTTCTCTCTGATCAAAGATAAGGTAATACTGTGATTAGTACTGTGAACATGCTTCAGAATGTACCCGTGCTACAAAGGAAAACACAATTTCAAAATGTTGGATGTCATCAGACTCAAATGCAAAGGTGAGGGGTTTTGTCCCTCTGAGTCAACTGCACCTTGGAGAAACAAAAAGACATCATAGCCTAATAAACACATTTAGATATACAATAAACTGGAATACTATGACTTCCAGAAGTAGAAGAGACAAGTATTACAAGGCATATTTAAAAGACAATACTTCCTTTCCTGGTGGGAAAAAAAACCAAAAAAACAACTGAAAAAGAATTGTTTTATCATCATATGTTATCCATAGATTGTCACAGTCGCTGGCATGTGTGCCAGTCGACATTGACACTGCACTCGAGGTGCTTCACCGAAATCATCAGAAGGCTTCAGCTATTGGCATGTTATTGTTTCAAAAGTCTCCCATATCTTTCTTCTTTGTTGCTTCTAAGAGCAGCTCCACACAGCTCTTTCTTCTGTTCCGAGTCCGGCTCCATCCTGCCCCTAGCACGGCCGCCTAACCCTGTCTATCCTGAGTACAATATCTTACAGTGTCTTACCTTCTCTGGCCCTTGCCACAGCCTCCTGTCCCCGGGTCTTCACAGCACGACGAGCAGACTCCAACTGTCTTCAACTCAGTTAACTCACTATTTATCATGCCCAAGGCTGTGAGGGCAAGGTGTTTCCACTCCAAGATAATTAACACAGGTGTAACCTATCATAGGGGAGACTGCCTTCTGCAGCATCTCTTTTTGTATCACCACAATAGATGGGAAATCTTAGCAGCTTTGGAAAACAAAGAAATATCAAAAGCATTAGGGGAAAAAATCTTGATACTCTTAGAAACTCAAAAATAAAACTGGAAGTAAAGAAAGAAGATTAAATAGCAAAAATGTAACATTTGACTTAAGTGCTTTTTTCTCCCCCCTTTTTTTTCCATTATAAAGTGCAATGAATATTATGATTAATCTTCCATGCTCCATGGAAGTTAGTCAGATTATTTCTACTGATTTTAGTGGAGTTAGAACAGTTCAGTTCCTGTGCCATGCAGGTTTATGTGCACCGAGTCAGGGTAAATGTACTGCAAAATCACTGCACAATTTACACAGCTAAAAAGACGATGGAAAAAGCGATGACCTCACTGCTGAGAAGACAGTAGGGGTAAAGAGCCATATCTGACTCGTCATCTGCTGCAAAAACAAAACAGTAGTGTGGTGCTATGCTGTAAACACTCACTGTACAAACAATGTGATAATTTTTCCATATAAAAAGTTGTGCACCAAACCTGTAGGAACAATTTCTCTTTGCTCTATTGATTAGGAAATGGTATAATTATCTATACGCACCTACTGCTCTGTTTGACGAAATGATCAAAGCTAGAATTGATTTGTGCTTGCTTATTTATCAAAGAATTCCATAAATAGTAATGAAATGTGGGACTGCTGCAAATGATGGAAAGTCATTAGAGAGAAGGAACTGACTACAGGTCAGTAAGAGATTTCTGGTATTCAGAAAAAAACCAACGCAACTCATTCACTAGAAGTTGAGAGAAACATGCTACAAGAATAACTCATGCTGAAATAAACTGCATGGGAGGAAAATGGACTAAAAACCAGGAGCCCTTAAACAACTCACAGTTCACAGTAAACCTGGAGAATCAATGCACAATTCAGAAATTAGCATATTGAAATCAATTTAAAAATGAATATTCACTAATTCAGATATTGAAGCAGAGAAACATTTGAGGTCTTTGCTGTGATTTATTAGATGTCTTTGGCTTCCTCAACTACAAATTAAATCAATGAATAATCTGAAAATATAAAAAACTATAACTTAAATATCTGATTCCTTATACTTAGGCTTTGCAATTTGCCAGACAGACAGCAAATTTTCAGCTGAGTTAAATGACAGGAGTGTTAGGCTTCAAGTACAAACAACACTCAGGCTTTAGCAATTCACAATTAATGCGTTTCTTTGTAATTCAGATCACTAAACACAGACAATTTATTTTTGAAATTTGTTGTATTTTCTTGTTGAAAACTGCCACACTTGCTGAATGTTCTAAATAGACATACCACCATTTTTAACAACACCTCAACCTACTGTCACCACATGCTGGTGCAGACATTATGCCACATTCTGGCCATGTACATTAAAAAACTTATATTCCTACTCTGTCACATAGCACTTACTGAAAACATCATAACATTCTGCTAATGATTTAACAAGTAAAATGACAAATATAGGTTCTGAATATGAACAGCTTGAGTCTGTCCCCACAGACATGGCTTTATATGTCACACATTTTTTTTACTCACCTATGATTCCTCCTCTTTTTCATCCAAAGATATGAAATATATTTGGATTCTTTTTCTTATTCCTTTGTGTGCTACTAAAAGAAATGTGTATACCTTGTTTTATTCCCTTTTATCAATTGTCTACCATGCATACATTTTTGGGTGCTGGCTAGCAATGAAACAGAGTCAAGATAGTACCTATAGACTCAGTGACACAGCCTATAGGTGCAAAAAGAGGACGGAAATTTATATTGCAGTAGTGGATGACGTCAACTATAGACATTCTTTCTAGTGGTTTTACTATTTGAAGCTTTTGACTGCTTAATTTAAGGCTTTGCAGGCTGCTTGGATGAACCTCAGCATTCCAGCAATACACTGCAAACAGGATCAAGCCTAAAGCTGGAAGACCTGCAGCTCATTTTCAAGAATCAACTCAAGCAAAGATACCCTTGGGATCAGTATTAGAAGTCAACCACAGGTCAATCAGGTATTAGAAATACACCTAGAGGAAAATGGAAGACAAACCTCAGTTATTCAGCAAATTTCCTATGCTGAAAACACAACAAATGTGTTTTATGTTGCTTTACACTCCATTAGGAAATAGTTCCTTCTGCTTATAGAAAGTATTTTTTTCACTAAGTTTGCTCCAACTCTCTTCCCACATAACTTCATGGTAAAACTCCTACTCACCATTATAGAATGATCAAAAAATTGATACATGAGACTTTTACATTACTTGTGTAAAATTACATCTAAATAAATTCCACACAAAAACTGCTAGAAAAACAGTGAGTTTATGAACATGCAAAACTTAGTGCAATACCAATGTGTGATTCTGCAGAGAAAGCAATAGCTGACCAAGCTGACTTCCAAGTTGCAATGACCCAGGAGGTATGTGAGGGAAAAACAGCAAGAAAAAAGCAGAGATCAACCAACTGTCTTTGGACACTGAACAGATTTAGAAGACAACTATAATATGAATCCAAAGCTACTATTTGCTGTATGCAATAATTTATTTTCTTTGCAATGTATTACTTCAGGAGTTCCCTTTAATATTTTGTAGTACAGCAATAATAGTTCATAATTTCCAATAATTTACAGCTACAGTGTTCCAGAAACCACCATCACTGGAAACCTACGAGGAGATCAGACACTAAAATTTTCCTGTGTTTTTTTCTCCCCTTGGTATTTAATTTTACTAAGCTACTGACAGAACTAAATGAAAACCTGAAAAACATTATGTAATTTTTGGTCACATAACCACTTTTCTTAGCAATCTAAGCTACAACTGTACAGAATGAAACAGACTTCATAGCCCCCCAAAACACCAGTCTTTTACAACTAATAGTGAAAAGCATCCTTTTCCTGAGCAGGAGGCTATACATGGCATATATAGAATCTTCATTCAGATGGTGGACAAGTGAGTTAGAAGCAACTAGACAACTTAAAGACCTTCACTAGACATCAGAGTGCTCTGGAAATGAGAATCATTTCCTGTTCCTTAAGCTTATAGTAACACAGACTCTGAGACAACTGACTGGCTGGGTTGTTGTATCTTCAAAACCATTCATCAAGGTAAAATTTTGTACAAAGGTAATTTTAGGCTTTTTATCTTGTATTTGTCACCTTTCATTTGGAGGCTGTTTTTTCTTAGAAGTGCTCCAGATGCAGTCCCTAATGATTATTCATATTCATTGTCATAAGGAGACTCCAAGGTCCCAAAATTCAGAGAAAAATTGCCTTTATACTGCAGGGAAGGAAAACCTACTACTTTCCAAGTGTAGGCAGAACAACCAGATTAACTGGAAGAGACTCAAAAAAAAAAAAAGAATATTTAAGTGGGAATGCATGAAAGGACCTTTATATCTTCAAGTACTGCTCATATCAGATGTCTTGAAAGGGTCACAGGGCATGTAAGAGAAAAAAAGCAATGGAACTAAGGTGTTTCCACTGCCATTAATAATGAGGAAACAAAAGCCTGGGCCTCATTGCCTGAAATGTAGTTTTAAAGGCATCCCATTATGAATTCCTCTTTTCTCTACAAAGTATTTTCTGCTTGGAAACAGTAGCTTACAATGAGTCTGGTGCATACTTTTCAAGAACAGTGGTTTGGTTGTCTTCTCTGCTTGTGCCTCAACAGGTAAGGGGAGAGACCACATCTGGGGGTGGGATGGAAAGGGAGACTGTATTTTCACAAAAATTGTGATGGATACAGCATGTTGATATGCCCTGCCTCTCAAAGCAGGGCATTTTCTTTAGTTATCCAATTTGCTGCAGCTGTACAGTAATGCCAGGTTATAATCAGTACAGCATGCCGTGTAAGGAGTTCACAGGAGACACCACAGCCTCAGTTCAGACTGAGAGAAAAGCCAAAATACGATAAATGGCCATGTATTTTCATATAGATCAGTGGACTTAGCTCCCTGCTTAGTTTTCACTGAATCACTGGCTGTAGAGTTATGACTAATGGATCTGTAATACTGCAGAGGGGTGATTAAACTTCAGCATGACAAATGTTTATGTGTTTCTGTATGTTCTATAACATCTGCAAGTACTGGCTTCACTCATTAAAAGAAAAACAGACCCTAATTTCTAGAAAATGAAAGTTGCAAAATCAAAATCATCACTCATAGCATGAATAAATTGAGAAAGGTATTTCAAAATAAAAGTAATTATTGCAGGGATTTCTGAGTCACCCTCTGATGGCATTCATCTACCTGAAAAGTAATATAATTTGTGACACCAGCTACACAACTGCAAGATATAAGCTACTTTAAGAAGTGTCTGTTCTGATTTAATACTTGTTGATGAACCCCAGTAAAATAAAGTATTCTACTCTTTAAATATTTATCATATTGTTTAAATATTAAAGATTAAACTTTTCGTCTTGACTGCCAAATCAGTATTATCCAGGTTGAAAATTTGTTTACAGTCTCTTACAGTAGGAGCACTATGTGTCAGTGTCAGATGATAGCATTTTCAAGCCTCTGGCTGGTGACAGCTTTCTTGCAGTAACGTGACAAGTGAAATTAAAACTGTTTTCAGATACATTTGCATTTTGTTCCTGCTGAAAAGTGTTTTTCAAATCTTCAGACTGACCAGCAAAACCATTGATTTTTCCTATAACTTTGGCTTAGGATTTGCAGACTGAAGTGAACAATAAGAGTTGAAAGACCTTCAAAATAATAAGGTTACTATTTTGTCAAAGACCAAGGCAGAAAAAGCAATGAACTTCTGCCAGACTAAAATAAAAATGAGAAGAAGTTCTTTTCCTCTGACTGTGATCAGTACTTTTCACAAATATTGGGAAACTCTGAAGAAATAACATTTGTTCAAAATAACATTTGTTAAATAATGGTAAACATGAAAATGTGGAAAAAAAAGGTAAAATCAAGTAATTAAGCATGACTATTAGTCAAGGTAATGAAAAAAGCAAACTCCATCCTACCAGCAGATTGAAATAAATTGCATGCTTCTGAAGATACCAGAATTAACCTGAACCACACCTCTGCTAAATAAGCAAATTATGATGAAATTTCTTATTTGCATCAAAGCTCTACTGCCAAAAGCTACAGATCCACACATTTGTAAAAGATGCAGATATTCTATTCTAAATCAGAAATTTATATCTAAATCTAAATCAGTCTATTGTAATGCATGATGATTTAGGAAACTTGACACTACAGAGTCACTATTACCAGGCAAGGAAGGCAGAAGTTATGCTGCTGAGGAATGATGATACTATAGCTATCACCTGAAAAAAGTACATTTGAAGTTGTCATGACTGCAGATAGAAAAAGGAAGACATTTTCAGTTCATAGTTCAGTGTAATTAACATGTGAAAGAGCTGAAGAAAAGCAGATCTCTATCTAAACTTCCGAAGAAAGTTTAATCAAAAATTTTCACAGAGTTTTTCATTAGCAAATTCCTTCAGCCTACACAAACCTACAGATTATATTTCTGAGAAATATAACACATATCCTGCACTCTTCTCTCAAACAAATACGCAGGAGCTCAAATTTCCAGTATTTCTGCAAGAGAAACAGATATTGCTCAATCATTATAAATGATTGGTTATATTTTTATATCCAGCAATACATTACATTCTTGTGCTCAGGAGTTTTCAGTATTATAAGATTTTACATGATATTTGTAATTTAAACACTGACCAGTTTTAATTCTAAATATGCATATATATCATAAATATATAAATCATTCTCTGAAAAAATATTATTTTCTACATAAAATTGCTCATTTGATGATTCTACCCACAGATTTCTTCCTATTATTTTTATTAATTTCTATTTTATTGAGTTGTAAAAGTTGTTTAGGCAGTTTTGATTTTAGGACATTGGTTGCCTTGTTTTGTAAATCCCAAATCTACCTGTAATTAACACAGCCCACAGCTGAAAGTCTTTAACTGTATATCAATCTCTGAGAATCAGTACTTGGGACTACCTCTACCCCTTTTTCTTAGAATACATGCAACTTGGGACTTATTAGAAGAAGATAGGGACAAAGTGGACCACACCAGGTTAGACAACTTTTCCAAAGGAGTTTGGAGCTAATGAAGGCTCAACACTTTGTTAAGAAATGCAAATAGTTATATATTTCTTGATCCTTTCCTGAACCATTGGTGCTGGCTCTTGGAGAGCCTAGCATGCACAGAAGGTGGACTTGATGTCCATACTACTTTAACAGACCTGTGTTCTATGACGTAGCCATGGAGTTTTCAGACTTTATAGATTATTTCTAAACCTAGCAATTAATTCAGGGGAAAATAATGAAGTACACTGCAAGTATATCACAGGATATGCTTCCAGGTTCTCTTATATTCAGTCAGCGTCTTCTGTTGCATTTTTAATCCATGAGATAAAACAGGCATCTACACATTCATTTCCCTTGTCTTCACAAATTTTATTAGTAAATCAAGAAGAACCAACAGGTGAGAAGTCTCTTATACTGAACAAGGTTATTTTGCATCCTCCTTATCCAAAGAGATGTAGCTCTTGTTACATTCCCTGATTTACAACAGGGAAATGAGAATGTGAAGGTACTCAAGAGAGAAGGTCAGACAAAACTGAGGGTAAGTTTGATAAAATCTTTGATGAAAAATCTGGAAATTACAGCTGAATTATATTAGACAATAACTTGTATCATTAATGGAAAATACCGAGGTTAATGTATGTAAATAATTAATTTAGATTTACATTTTAAATTATGGTAACCTATAAGTGACAGAGCTTTCCACTTTCCACAGCATTTTCTTCCCTATGTTTCCTTTCTAGTTCCCTTACACCAGGGCTGAAAAGGACTACTCGGTATGAAACTTAGTTGGTCTTCAAGCACACTGTCACTACAGAAGCCCATTTTGGCAGAAATGGGGAATTCCAACACTGCAGCCTGTTCAGCTGGTCTGAAGGACCAGAGAAAGGTGAGACCCTAATCTCTATCTCATGTGAGCTGTGCCAGTGACAGAAAATCACACCTCACACTCTGGCTGGGCTTAGCATCCCTGCCTCTAAGACAGTGATGGTGGCAGAAGATGGTGGCACACACTTTAGCAATTTTAGGAGAGGCACAGGTGTAAGACAGCTAACTGCAACTCATTTTTCAGCATAAAAGACTCTTCCAATGGAAAAAAAAAAAAATAAAAATAAATAAATAAAAAAAAGAGAGCCTGATACCATTGAGACCCAAATTTTATATGCATTCATTGTATTTTATAGTTACAGGCACGAATCACACTATAGCATTTTCAGAATAATTTTGGAAAGCTGATCTGCACTTTAAACAATAACATAAAGAGTGTCTAGCCTCTAAAAAGTATTAAAATTAGTTATGGGACTATAGATCACTCTATCATACACTATCCAAAGATAGTAATTGCAAGTTAGCATTCTATCTACATCTAATGCTAACAAGATAAAATTGCAAAAGAATTCAGTTATTGTCTGAATCATTGTACATAATAAATAACATATGTCCTCCATTTCATAAGGGAGTTAAAAGGGCATACATTTACTCTACATATACCAATCTCTGAGGCAACTCTGTAGAATTAGACAAGGAGTCACTTGGCCAAATATCACACGCAAAGGAAATAGGTCAGATTTTAAGGCTAGAGTTTAAGCAGATTCAAAAGTCAATGGGATCAGTCTATGCCTTCATTTTCTGATCAGCATTTAAAGTCTTTATAGTGGTGCCAGTGAAATCACACTAACTCCATTCTACTGCAAAAACTTAACAATATTTCAGCAAAAAAATACTGTATGTTTTTGTTATGTCCTTGCACAATATAATGTCATGGCAGGAGCTAAAGTTAATTTGAAAATTAAAAAGGTCTTTTTAATACTTGACACCAAACTTGAAGGCACTGCCTGTCATCTATGATTGAAGTAAACTCATAATATAAACCCTAAATTTTCACTCCATATAGAACATCAGAATTTGACCTTCTGATTTAAAAAAAAAACCCAAAAAACGCAAACAGATACAGAATGTGCCATAAATGCACACCCATTTGAGAAAACTGCTAATCTAAATAAATACCCATCAGAAAAAATCTATTCCCAAAGATCCCAGAGAAGTCTGCACTTCTCCCTTCTTAAGTTTTTTGTTGGGTTTTGTTCTTGTTTTTTGGTGGTTTTTTTTTTTTTTTGGTTGTTTTGGGTTGGGTGATTTTTGTGTGTTGGTTTTTCTTTTTTTTGTGTTGGTTTTTGTTTTTTTTGTTTTTTTTTTTGGTGAGACGAAATTGGAACGGTACAGCTCTCTGTACTAGGTCCTTGGCTTGAAAAATGAGAGAAAACAATGTGCAGCAACACTGAAGTGGTGGTAATTGTTTAGAAGGAAGAGAGTAAGGAAATGTATATTACAAAGAGGTCTGGAGAACTCGGAGATGACACTGACTGAAGAACTTTGGCAAGCACAAACAAAAGGGATAAACATTATTGCTAAGAACTGACTCCATACTGATACAGTTTGGAAACAATGTGAACTTTGCACAGAGAGAAGCCTCTGAAACAAACAAATGCGCCCAGTTGCAGAAAGAAACCTGAAGGTCATGTTCCTGAGGCTCAAAAATGTCACTAAATCCATAAATGTTAGTGTTCCTGTTTATAGCTAGTGCTCAGAGAGCCATGCACCTTCTGAAATTAATAAGCAGTGTTTCAAACTACTCCAGCTTCCCCAGATTTAATCACCATTAAAATATCTATGATGGTTCCTCCACAAGGGACTTAATATTCCTTGATATTCTTATGTATAATTACTTCTTATAATCAGTGCATAGCTATTAAGTGATGTACTGCTAAACCTCCAGGTTTCAAATGGATAAATATTAGCCTAATGTGCTCAATCAATGCATAGAAATAACTTTAAGCACTTTTCCTGCAAGGGAAAATATTTACCATATATCATAGTTAGATTAGCTTGAGGCACTAAGCAGCTGATAGAGGAGGATTGAAAGCCTGGAAATCACTTTAAAAGTCCTTGCATTTCTTTGAAGGACATCTTCAACACAGAGGGAGAAAAGAAGCAGCAAGATCCGCTGCCTTGAGCTTCCTATAAAACAGAGTACTTAGGATCAGAACCATGTCAGAATATTTGCTTCATGAGACACAAAATGAACCTTTCCACAGACAAAAATGACTAGAGGATAAAAAAGGCTTCTCATCTTATCACTTTACTGAATTTTTCAATCTAAATGATTCCAGCAGCTCTGGAGTAAGAGTTTACACTGTAGCTGAGGTCATGCCCAGGAAGATACACTATGTTGGAGTTAATTGTACAATTCTTAACAATGCTATTGTTATTATTATTACTTCTAATACTACTAACACTACTAATAATTGAAAGAGAACCTTCTGTACTTCTCAGCTGGAAGATGAGGGGCAGTTGGAATAATTTCTATATAACTTAGAGAAACAGCAATACTGTAGTCAAACTGTGATAGATTTTTTCTTTATCCCCATGTAATAAAATAAATAAGGAAATGCAACTAGTGTTTTTCAGGTTCCTTTGTATCCCAAGAAAAATTCAAGGGTAGTGTTGTAATCCAGATAAAGCTAAGTTTTGCTAAAGCTGTAGGTACATTTGGATACAAAGCTAGAAAACGATACACTTCTTTTTCCACTGCATAAAAGTAAATCTTCCTTTATCAAATACATCACATGTAAATATAGCCTTAACATTTTTTGTTGCTTTTTTTTTTAATTATCAAATTAAGTCTTATTTCCTCAAATGCACCAAAAGTGAGATGATTGGTTATTGGATATGTTAAGTAGATATACATATAAATAAAATTATAAATATATAATTTTCCAAATTACATGCTGTTCACTGTCTGATTACTGTTCTTCCTTTTGTCATTTACTATCAAAGTTGAAGATTTTCTTATGTATAGGAAAAAAAAAATGGAATTCATAAATCTTATCTAAATACTCAACAGTTCTGTTACAATTCATTTGCCATTGCTGTTCTTACTCCAAACACTGAAAGCTGTTTCTGCCACATATGATTTAGCATTCTGAACCCTGCTCATTTGGTGTCTCTGTTTGATTTTTACCTGTTTGATTTTATAGCACATAAGTGTCCATGCGCAGATAAAACACTAAAATATGAACTAAATGAAAATAAAATGCTCATTGTTTGCCGTCCTTTTGAATTAGTTTATGGCTAAGCTGTGAGCAATTATACTTTACAAATTACCCATATTTCAGGTTCTTGAAAAGAAACTACATTCATGAAAGGACTATCCTTAATGAAAGAAAAGTATACTTTCTTGGGAGCTTGATTTTACTCAAATTCAACACTATTCTTCTAAATAAAAAATAGTTGGTACTGAATAACATTAATAAAACTGAGCAATTACTTAAAAGCAGAGTGCAAGAGGGTAAAACAAAAATTGTCTCAACCATGGTTTTGAAAAGGAAGTTTTCTCAAGTTTTGAAAGGTAGCTACACAATGTGAGGTCAGAATTATGTTTCTTTTATCTCAGACTCTTGCTTTATATATTATTTCTTATTTCACATACAGTGGAATTGCTATCACCTCTAGTAAATCAGGGTTTTTACTCCTTTCCTTTAGCTCCTTTTCAGTATTTTCTTAATGAATTTGATGAGAAGCTAAAATCAGCAAGTACAGAATTTACATGTTCCCGTCATCTTAGCAAAGATATAGGACAAAAAAAAGCTGCAAGAAAAGCTCCTCACATTACTGTGCATCAGTCTCAGAAATCAATGGAAGGTGCAGGACAAAATCAGAGTTTTGGTGTCTTAGTTGAAAACAAGATCAACAAACGTCAATTTTCCATCACAGTTTTTGCCAAATTTGAATGTGACTGAGTATTCCCTTCATTTTCCAGAATAAAAGAAAAGGGTCATTTTAAGCCAGAATTTCAAATATAGATAACAAAATTTCACATCACTGGATCATGAAAGCTGGAATCACTGTTTCCTGAAGGCATTCTTCATCTTTCATTAGCCAAGAAAATTTTTACAACCCTGATATCTGCCAGCTCACTGAAGAAACCAGCCAGTGACTGTAAATAGACTAATTTCTTTTATTGTAGAAGACAGTTCTTGTTCAGAGTTGAAACACATTGCCTTACTAATGTAGGAAATTACTGGGATTCATGGTCATTACTTTTCTTTTCTGTTAATGGATACAAATCTTTATCCTTCAGGTTTTCTAATGCAAGATTTACATGAAAAATATCTAATTTCACCAACCAGCAGAATTGTTTTGAAAAGGTTTTGAAAAGCATATATACAGGCACTGAGCTAAATTATGTACATCTGTAAAAAAAGGCAATAAAAATTACTGTAGAACTTGTACAATTAAAACTTCATTTAAGAGCAGATCCAGCATACACATGCAAAAGCAGAACAGGACAGGAAACAGCTTCTGGTGAACTAATCAGTTTTCTTCCATTTTCTGTGCTAGGTATGTGACAGTTATTTCACCTCCTCCTGCCCCATCTGTTACACTAGTTTGTTCCTTCTTCAAAATAAAAGATTCAGGTTCACAGCTGTAACACTTGGAATAATGCATGTCTTGGAAGAAGTGGTTTTGCACAGAAGACAATACAGATTTTTTTTTTTTTGGCAAATATAGCTTAAATTCAATTGATATGAACAAGAGGATAGCGTGTCACAAATGCTTACTACTCATCAGCTCTCATCCTTCTCAGTGGAAACTGCTGGGTGCTTTTGAAAATAATTTTCTCTGTACTAGATGCCTGACTCAGAGCTGCAGCATTATGAAGTAATTTTTAAAGCCTGACCCAATGTTATGTACTATTTTATTATAAGGCACAATATAAAGGATAAGATCCCTTCTTTAGGACTATGTACTTACTCTACAGTTGTACAGTTCTATAAAGAATTAGAGGAACAAGTAGCAAAGATAAAATGTGCATTCATGAATGTGGTTAACATAACCAATTAACATTACACAAGTAAATGAGCTATTTGTTATTGCATTTCAAAAGAAATAATATTTGCATGCTCAATTTACCTCATACAAAAGGATCTAATCAGCTGATTCCCAAATACATTGTGAAAAGAAATGTGCATGTGAAATCAGTGGCTCATTGCACATGTAAACCCTATACTGGCTTAATTGTAATAGTTCCCTCTTCCCATAAAAATGCACAAATTCAGTTTATGCATTCAAATAATCTCATTTTGCCAGGTGTCTATTAAACTGAATTTGCCATTGCAAGGTGCAGTTAAGGACATTAAAAAAACTTGTGAAGTGCAACTCTGTAATACAAAAGTCACTCCATATGAATTTTATATTGTTCCACAACCAATTTATTCAGATTCTACCGTCTTTATTAGATTTTAGTTCTTAACTCATTATTGAAGCACAGTTCAAGGATGAGTGAAATACCTTATGTTCATTATTTGTACTCAGAATTATTTAATAAAACCTAGCTACAGGTTTAGTCACTGAGAAAACAAAGAGTTTTGCAGAGAATATAATCACTCAATAGTAAGATTATTTACCTATGTGTCCTAGAAATAAAATCTTTGCAAGATCAGCCTAATGTACTGGGGAAGTGGGGAGTACTATTGAATATAAACATCTCTTTCCTGGTCTCATTATTTTAGCAGTCTCACTGCAGGTATTTCCTGATTATTCTTCAATTAATGCAGAATAAAAAAGAATTCTGTAAAACCACAAATTTAACTTTTCTTGCAATAAGTTGTATAACTCATGATGGTGGATCTTTATAGGAAGAAACATGAGGATCAGAAATGTCTATTAGAAGAATCTCATGGAAGGGGCAAGAAGAAAATATTTGGAGGAAATTTATATCAGCAGCAATAACAACTCAAAAGGCATCCAAGCAACATTTATTTTCATAATGTGGGCTAACTATTGAATTTTTAGTGTTGATAAAGAAAATGTTTGGTTTAGTTGCAGACACAGTATATTTAGCAGTGCTCAGAACCACAATAAAGACTGCACAGCAGCACCACTGTTTCATTCATTATTCAGAGTGCAAACAACACATATAGGGTGCTAAACAAACTCCACATTTGTGGTAGCTGTTTTAGGATCACAAACTCCTTAGTGACTCCATGTGAATGCACAGGACAACCTTTGGAATGAGGCAAGTGTATCAGTAATTCTGTACCTGGCATGACATATGACCTGCGTATCAAGGGAACTGGCAGCTTTGTTATTTGCAAGCATGACCTCATTATGCAGTGATGAACTAATAATGGTGTTAGCTGCCACTGCCAGCTCCTTGGACAGATGAAGAGCCAAGCAGTATCATGCAATGCACACATTAAAATCCTTGTTTCTGCTGAATGCAGAAGTGCAAACTGCAATTTGTTTTTTTGAGGGCTGTGTCAAGGATGGAGCACATGAAACAGCCTTTGAAATATCCCATTACATCTCCATCTTCTAAGAACCTAAAAACCTAAGAAACATTAGCCCCATGTTAGACCTTTCTCCAACATCCCTGAAATCAATGCTCTTCTTTTATCACATGACCAAAATAAAAATTATCCAAAGCCCATTCAGATCATCACAGAAACCTTTCTCATTTTCACTAGTCCTCTGGGCAACAATGCACCTCCAGGATTAAACAATAATCTCCTTTCCAACCTGTCTGATCAGGACTAAGCTGCTTCTCTTCTTCTAGTCTACTCAAGCAAATTCACTTCTGCAATGAAAACCTGAGATTCTAGAGGAAAACTCAGAAATCCTTAATTCTCTGTAAACACAGGAGAATTTACCGTGCTGACGTACTGATGAAATGTTTCCAAGGAAACTTCAATGGATAGAGAGCTTCATCTGATTTATTTTTTTATATTGGGTATCAGTTAAAATGAAGGGTGCCCTAAGGCTTGCAAACCTTTTCTACTGAACTTTGGCCAGTTCATGACTTCAAAGAAACTGCAGGTACAACTGGAAAATAAATGTCAGACTCTTGTTTGATTGAATGACTCTGCAGTCTACAATTTTTAGAGCACAAGTAAACCTAACAACAGTGCTTGTGAGTCAGGTAATTCTGAATGCATGTAAATTAATATTGAAGTTAAGCTCAGATCTACTCTTTTGTGTGCATGTATTTGAACACATTGTTTAGTGATGCTGGTTTCAGTGGAGTTGAATTACTTTTGGAAGGTATCACATATCAATCCAACTTCAAATGAACTGCTACAAAACACTTCTGCAAAGGCTTGTTACAGGGGTTTCGTAATGCATTATATAGAAATTTATTAACCAAATTCTATAATGTTCCCTCTCTTCACTGGCCTGGAACCTTGAGCATCTGGAAAACCAGCCACTGACTTTTCACTTGCTCTGATAATTTTAAGCAGCTAGCTGCAAGCTTAATTTTAGTTTCTTTCCCATATCTATCTTTCTTCATTACCAGTTAGATATTTCAGAATTAAATATACATTGGAACAAGGTCTAGAATTTCTAAGTCCGCCCTTCTGGTCAGACTTAAATAGCTTTTCTAGAGAAAATGGCTTTCGTCTTCTCTGGAGAAAGGTGAAAGTCTCTTCTGAATGAGTTTATGAGGTGCCTTAATCTGCCAGATAACACAATTCCAAGAGTAAGGCATGGTGTCCACACAAATAACACACATAGATAGCTTTGAAAATCCCATCATGACAAGGAAAGAAGGAAGTAAACTGAGATATCCCAGAAACCAGAGAATTCAGAATTAATAGACGACAGCACTTCATAATTAGTAACAATTCCACTGATAATATTTCACATGATATTTAGCCTATTAAAGCATGATCTGGATTTCCTGTGAGGAATGGAAAAGATTAAGAACTAATAGGAGTGGGGAGGGACCGCTGTTCTACTCTGTACAAAACTCTCCCCCATAGAGGTCTGGTTTCCTTGCCAAACACTAACTTGAGTAGGATTTGTGCTTTCAGTAAAAGAATTGCTGTTGTGAAAAGTAAGCCATAGAGATGTTAAGGACTTTATAGGAGGCTATAAGTAACACTGGAAAGCAGGGATTTTATGCTGGACACCCTACAGACATTTAACTTGCTTTAACAGCTCACTTGGCATTCACATAGAAATCGTAGACAGGAAGCTGCCTATGTGCCAAGCACTTCTGTTACAGAAAATGACCTTTTATGATATGGGGCACTATTTAGTCTATATTTTTTGTACACTTACACCCTTCTGAAATTCAGAAAGAGTCCAAACATACATATGTATACACATACACACACACACATATATATATGAATGAATGATTCAGTATGCATCGTTCTTTTATTCTCTAATCATTCACACCAGTAACAATCACTTTAAAACATATTTCACTAGTCCATTATCTACAAAAATCCTCAATTTGACACGACCTTCAAATTGACTAAGCATTTAATTCAAATTGCATATAGGCTTTAATTAAATATCAGCTAGGGACAGTGATTAAGGGAATGTCTGTCATTGTCAAAGTGAAATATACTTTTCACTGTAGGGTCTATGTGCTTGTAAACTTTGCTCTATCCCCCTCTTTTTTACTGTTTGGTCAATATTGTTATCAACAATGATAACAATAACTTCATAAACTGCAACAAAATCCCTAAAACAACTTGGTTAAACATGTGGTTCCGTATTTAGCATCATGATTACAATTCCTTCTCTGAAACAGGAATCTAAGCAGCTAAATGTCCTTGAACCTGGCCAATAGGAATGCATAGATGGTTTCTTTGAGACTCACAGAGATTAACAAAGGCAAATAAGAAGAATATTTAAAAATATATCATGAAATAATATTCTGTAAAGTGTAAGTGTATACAGGCTTGAAAAAGCCTTGTCAGCAATCTATTATAAGAACGTTTTTGTCCTCTTTATCAGCTAAGTATCTTTCCAGGAACTCTTGGTGCAAAGCAGATCAGTATGCCTTTTCCAACATTCCTCACAAACAAAAATGGAGAAATCCAGAGACTGGCTCAGAAGGCAAAAAAACCCAAAAACCAAAAAACAACAACAAAAAAACCCCACAAAAAACCCACAAACAAACAACACACCAAAAAAACCCAAAAAACCCCACAGGCCTTATTTGAAAGATATTTAATTGAGAAGAAATACTGTTGTGTGCCAATAATAATTATGGAAAAGGGAAATGGTGAGAAAGCAAATAGGAACTTCTGTGACAACAGAAGCATGGTCAAAGCTTTGAGAAGATAGCAAAATTTTCTGTGGAAAATTTCTAAGTATCTTCTAAAACATTATTATTTAAAGCTGGGCACAACTAAACCCCACTTTAAAATAAGTAACCAGAAAATTTAGAAATTAATCTCTGGATAGACTAAATTTCTATTTTATTTGAAACTAGAACCAGGCATATTCAGAAAAAAATTGATAAACTTATGCCTGTCAGGTGAGAAATATAAAGTCCAAAATTATTAACAGGTAGTGGTTTTGCTTTTGTGAAAGTAGTACTTCGGGGGTCATAAAGACTGAGGAAGTGCTTCAGGAGTGCTGATTTAGTCTGCATGATTACCACCAGTGCCAAAGGTAGCAAGCACTGAGTGGGATCAATAAAGAGTCCTTGGCAGGTAAATACTGTTTCCACAAATTGTGAAGTTTCCTTTGTGAAAGGATAAAAGCACAGTTAAAGATTGCCAGTGTCTTCTGACAGAATTCCATGGAAAGCCAGTGCATTATGTGAGCAGTACTACATAAAGCCAACTTTCTGGCAATGACATGAAGAAATTAAGAAGGCTAGTAAAGGACAAGTACAGAACTCATCAAATGAGAAATAAGTGTGACTATGTCTAACAGTGTTGCTAAAATAACATGGAGTGATCATGCAATTTTCTTTTTACACAGAAGATTTACTGCCATGAGCTAAATTACTGCACCATTCAATAGTACACAGGGATAAATGCTTGACCAATTTAGAAAGACATCAATTACACTGAATTCTTGAAATGGTTCATGTGTTTTACCTCTTTACGTATTTTGTTTTATGGTTTTTTTTTGTTTTTGTTTTTTTTTTTGTTTTTTTTTTTTTTTTTTTTTGTTTTTTTGTTTTTTGTTTTTTGTTTTTTTTTGTTTTGGTTTTGGTTTTGGTTTATTTTTTAATTTCAGTGGTGAAGAAAAGGAAAGGAGAACAAGAGTTTCAGTTGTTAATCTTTTCTGTGATTTTCTGGCACTCAGTGCATGAATTAGCATGTCTTTATTCAACTTGCATCTCAAATAAGTATACAGTGTTCATACAAATAACTCCTCTTCAATCAAAGGTGTTGGTCAAAACAGCATAAATGCCTGATTCCTCTGAAGAATTTGACTTCCTACAGAAATAATATGAGCTGTGATACTTTGGAAACAGGGTGCTGTAGGAAACTGTCCTGGGAATAAAGAGAGCTGTACTTTATCAGACAAGTCATTACACCTCTCCACGTTTAAATGGAAAGTGAGACTAGAAAACACACTATTTACTTCAAAAAGAGAAAAAAGAAAAAGAATTTTTAAAAATTGTACACAAACTTTTAAAATGGGGCTATAAATAAGCTTTTTGTAGAAAGCCCACGAAGAAATCAGAAATTGTTATGTTTAACTGACTGACATATTTGAAAATAGAAGGAACCTCTACACACATGCGGCTTGTAATACCTTCCAAAAAACTTTACTCAGTTAATTGCTTCAATTCAAACACAATTTTGTCCCTTAAGAAAACATTCAGCTTTTATTTTGAAGGGGCTTGTGATGAAGAATCCATCACAAACCTTGATAATGTGAAACAATGCTTATCTTCCATCACTATTTAAAATGCTGTATTTTGTTGTCTTCAGTGTCACTGCCTGATCCAGCAAAAACCCACTACTATCAAAATTTTGTCCCCCAAACAAGTATGTATTGAGATTTTCACAATTAAACTAAGAAGACTTGGCCACTTCTTTGCCCTCCATGAAACTATTTTCCTTTATATGTTGACACCCATTATCCCTTCTGATGAGATTTATGGGACTCTTTACTGAACCCTCTACATTGTTCAACTTCTTCAAGCACTAAATTCAGAACTACAGAAATTCTGCAGAAGAGCTGCTGAAACTCTTAGCACATTGCCACAAATGGGAGTAAAGTTCCTTTTCTTTCTCTATGTGATATCCACCTGATTACACAGGATCCTTTTAGCTCTGCATACCATCGAATTGCACCGAGATCAGTGTCAGACTGATTATTCAATATGACCCATTGAATCTTTTCCAGACTAAGCACTTTTGAGGAATGGATTCCTTGTTTTTATATATATAATTAATGTTCCTTTTCCAGATGGATTTCCTTAATGAAATGCCTACTTTTCCTTTTCTTAATTTGTCAACTTAGCAAGGTTGTTCTGCATCACTGATATTTTCTCTCTTTACAGTTACTCAATCTATAATTTTTCTGCAATTGCTTGTTTCATAAAATTTAAATACAACCAAGAATATTTTCACTTAAACATCATGTTTCTGTTATAACTTAGCAGTTTAATTCCTTATTTGACATTTGAGATTGTTTACATAACCAAAAAAACTACGTTTTTGTTGCCTTACTAAACAATGCCAAAAGGCTTTATTTTGAAAAGCCTGTTTTTTTCAAAATTATGAATTTTCTAACAAAATTTTTAACGTCTTGAAAATGACAAATATAATACTTAAAATAGATTTTCTAGGAATAATTTTCAGTTGTTTTTTACATTATCCTTCTCTAGTTCTCCAGTACTTGAATCTGAAAGCAAAATGACAGACCTCCAGTTACCTGAGTTTTCTGGTTTCTGAAACATTAATTAGCTTCCTTCTCCCATTAACATTGTTCTCCAAACCCACTTTGGTATGAACATTAAGGGTCTGCAAAGCTTCTCAGCGAGTTCCTTTTAAGTAAGGCTGTGACATGAGGGGCTCCACTTGCATGCACCATCTGACACCATTCCAAAAGAAAAATATCAAAAAACAATAAAAATGTCTTTGTTCTTTTGATAAGTGGAAGATGTTAGAAAACTTGAAAGCAAACCATGCATTAGAAAATGAACCAGAACAAGAGTGGAAATGTATTTTAACACTTGTCTAGCAGAATCTGGTCCATCTTATTGGGAAACTCCAGAAAAACAGATTCAAAATGCTTGTACAGGGAGTATTGACAAAAGACCTGAATGTGCCAGGAAGTCTCTTTATTTACAGCCTTGTCATTCCACTTCTGCCAGGCATGTCAGCCTGTGGTGTGGAGAAACAATACCTCCTCCCCCAGAGTCTCCTTGAGTGTGGAAACTGTAGTGGATTAAGGAAGAAGCAAAGCCTATTTTTGAAGCCAGTATCCATCCACTCAAAATGTGCCTCCTGCTCAAAATGGAGCTCCCCCCCAGAGCAGGAGGCCCTCAGGGAAGTGCTGCAGCAGCAGAAGCAGCAGGAAGATTTTGGGGGCCACCCTAGGCCAGGGTGTGGCTGCTCTTCCCAGGCACTGCTGCTGTGGGGCCACCTGCCTGTTCCACACTGCTCTGGGGCTTGCGGCACAGCAGGCTCTGATTCACGGTCCCACAAACCTGAGAAGCCACAGTTAAACCATTTCATGCCACTGCAGGTACACTGCACACTGGCTATTAGGTGGGATCAAACGGCCTTCACACAATTTTTAAAACAACATATTGTAGGGCTGAATCAGATTTAGCAGTGATAAAGCACATCTGGGATAAAGCATAACACTACATTCACCCTATCCAAACAAAACTTACAGTTCTCTTCCTTTTTTAAAGACCTTTCTATCTACATTTTCTAAGCTTCAATGCAATTACACTCCTCAACTTAGGCCTCTTTTAGTTTTAATTATTTTTACTCAAGGTTTCCTGTGTGGAAATTATGAATCAGTAGCATCTGCCTTTTTTTTTTTTTTTTAGCAGATATATTATGACTGTGTTAGTTAACAAGTTTCCTTCCCTAAGCTTTGAGGTACAAAGCTGGTACATATCTGGTACATATCTGTTCTGTTAACACATTCTGAGGTGCAAGTATTAATTACACCTTAACAAAGATTGTAGGAAAAAAAAAGGATATATTTTAGCACACTGTCCATTTCTCAAAAGTGTGTTTAACTTGGAAATAAAAAAGAAATACTTCTTAACAGATTAACAATCAAGGATGAATTATTAATATATCTTAAGATGACTAAGCATCTTACAATCAACATTTTTGGTTCATTTTTCTCTACATATTCAAAAGTACTTAAGTAAGAAAAAGGTTCTCAGATGAGAATGAGAGATAAGTTAAATCAACAGGAAACATAAGCTTAGGTAGTAAAAATCTAACAATCCCCTGAAATAACAGACAGAGGAGATTCCTAGATCAATGGAAGATATATTGGCAACAATTACTTTCTAGATGAAAAGCCTGAGACTAATTTCTTAAAGAATTAATATTTAATAACTTTGCATTTGCACTGGGTTAGACTTGTACTTCCAAATTAAATTGGCTTATAAGTTTTTATAAGAATTGCTGGTCTGACAGACACTTAAAGGTACATTTTCAGCAGAGTGCCTAGGAGTTAACATTAATGGGATTAATGCAACTAAATCCTTCAGCAACACTTTAAATATTAATCCGCTGAGTTACTAATTCAGTGTGGTTGCATAAGTGTAAATAGATGGATAATTTTGATCTAATAGTTTTACACTATGAGCTAAATATGTGTAAGGGTTTATATTTTCCCCAATATAAAATAACAGAGTTGCATTAAAGCAGCGATTTGAAAAAAACTCCCATTTGAAGATTTATGTTGGAAAACAAATTTCTTTGTATAGCAAATTAAAATGGTTAAATTCACCAAAGCAATATACCTACCAGTACAAAAAATTGGTCTTTTGGAGCACAGTAATTGTTAAGGGCTGCTATGTAAAAATTAACTGGGCACACAAAGTTCAAGTCTTGGACCAAATTTATTCCTGTCTTTTGAACACTTGGAATATTTTTTATTTATTCCTTCTCACTGGCATTTTTAACAGAAAGATATCATTAACTTCATCAAATGCAGGATATAAAATTGATTGAATATTGTATTAATTTGGTACCAGCCTATTAATAATTGAATTACATCTTATATGTTGTTCACTTTTATGGATAGTATGTTAGTAGATGGATAGTATGATATGGATAGTACAATAGTAGATATTTACTTTTATGGTTAGTATGGATGTAAGTATGGATATTTACGTCTATAGGCAGCTACTTTTAAAAATCCTTTTAAAATTCTAAACCTGAAATTTATCATGCTCTATCTTAAAAGTGTTAAGGCTGTTAACACCCACAAAACTTGTTCTAGAAAAGCAGCTTTCAATGGTTAAAAGAGTTATATTTTGAATCCTAAACTGATCTTTGGACAGTTTATACCTATTTGGTTTTATGTCAACATAGTTCTTTAGTTCTTCTCATGCTCTAATATTTATCACATCTGCAACATTTGTAGGCAGGAATTATATTCCCTCTCAGATCTTCATTTTTCTAGGTTAAAGGAACCAAAATCTTTTGGCTTTACTCCCACTCTCATTTCAACCTCACAATATGTTGATTACATCAGATTTCCTGAGCCAGCAACCAGAACACGAGGTATGATGTGAGCACCTGCACAGACTGTCACGAAATAAAAGTTCACCCACAAATTTACACAAGCTCTTACACTTATTTTTAATTGCTTTAGCATTTGACACTGTAATTGTCTGTTACTGTACAAGGCTTCATATATATCACAAAGTTAGTACATGTAGGTGTGATAGCATCAGCTGATACTCAGCTGATCACTGAGCAGTGCTGTGATAACTGGTGGCCCATCCAGTCTTTGCAAAATGATGCTGCACACACTTGAAAAGGTTAAGCAAAGTGTCTTCACTGCTCTGGGCTAAGAGTACATACAGGGCACTGATCATAGCTCAGGTGATGCACTGCAATTCACAGAACAAAATGTAAACCTGACATTCTTCAAATTTTACCATATTTTATCCCTTACTGCTAACTTCCATTGAATTATTAAGACAAACAGTAAAAAAGTCCCATGAAATGGCCAGCCACCAGCAGCAGCTTTATTGCCAACTGCTCAGCCAAAGGCACTAAGAGTTCAATAAGTCAGCAGAGTCATCAGGCACACAGTGGTGAGTGGTTTTGCACAGTTTGCTGCTATTACAACTTCTAGTAGATAATAGCAGACTGAGACAAAGCCAGCACCTCTAGTCCTGTTCTAAAGTGGTAAATGAGAGTAAGAATTCCCCTAGGAGTTAATGAAATTCTTTTTTCTGCACTTTGGAACACAGGTATACACTTCCTTAAATTTGTAATTTCACTCAGGCATAGAAACACACAGGTAGCTAACCTGTGCTCCACAGAAGAATTATGATTCTCAAATATTGTTTGTAACAAATATGTCAAAATGATGTTTCTGAATATCATGATTTGACCAATATTAATTTCGCTGACATAACAAATTTACTGCTCAAAACAATGTTCCTGAAACCTTAGCAGTAAAGGCAAGAAAGGCCTCTGACACGCCTTGGATATTCCTTTCTGAAGAGTTTTTTATTCTCTTGTCTTGAAAGTATCCTTTGAATTTCATATATGCAAGCCCCTGGCTTCTCTCCTGACCACTCTTAGCTATGGCAATAATGTTCAATTCTGAAATTTTTATATTTATACTGTAGAGTCATGAATTCACTCTCTCCTTATTCTTACCATGCTCTGTATTGTGCTGATGTGCAAGGCCCAGTTGTCTGGGACACAGAGGTTCTTTACATCACATCACATGCATGTAAATAATTATCCATGTAGCAGTTCTCACTTGTACTTGCTTTAGGAGGTTGAGAAATAGAGGACAATGAATATGGTGCTACACATATTAAATAATTTTGCTATCCCTTAAACACTTCCTAAAATCAAATCTAATTAACTGTAAATTAGAAAATTAAGCATAATTAATTGTATATTTTGACTTGAACCTTTCCTTGTGTAAGGAAACAAAAAATCAGCAGATAAAAACCACTTGAACATGTATATTTTCATACTCTTTGTTACTTGACATATCAGAGAAACATTTACTAGTAACTTGTGTAGTAAAATTGTTGTTTACTTGATACAAGAACCACGTTTTATCTATTGCTACCAACACACAGCAAAGATTTTCAACTTTAATGTCAAAGATGAAGAAGTAATTTCCCTTGGAAAAGTGTTTGGGCTGCTGCTGTTGAAATACTGTAATTTCCCAGCCAAGATATCTTTTAATAAGTTTAGTTATGCTTTATCTCTCTCTGATGTGAAAAATGAATGCATTATTTCTTTTCTGTGGATGTACTTCATATGCAATACATGGAAACAACAAAGGGCAATCCATAATATATACATAAATGTAGCACATGAAATAGGTTTTAAAAAAAAGTCTTACACAGGTGTCAAAGAAACTCTACTATGACATGCTTGTGTTCTACCTGCTAGCAGCCTTGGAAATGCAGAAGTTCTCTGTGGTAATTATTTCCAATGGGAAATGAATAATTCAGGGGCCATGAAATGCTGATTCCAGATTTGGGAATTACAAAAAAACTCCTCAGGAGATTTACTCAGCTGTTAGCTTCCAATGTGACTTTGGGTTAGACCAAGACTGGATGCTTCAATTTTCCATCAGTAAAGCAGGAATATTGATATTTCCCCTTTTATTTATGAGTGCAATTTAAGAGCAGTAACGGAAGCTGTACAAGAACAGAAAATAGTAAATACATCCGGAACAAGATACTATTTCCTATTATCAATTAATAGGTAGAAGGAACCCTAAACCTGTGGCTTACTTATCTCTCTCTGTTGGGTCATGTCTACTAAGTAAGAATTTAGATCTTCCTTGTACTTGCTATTCAAGTATTTCCTAAGATAAAGGAAAAGAGATGTCTCTGTGAAGTTTGAGGCAAAAAAAGTAGCTATTCCTACAACCGCAACTTCAGATATATGAAATATGGCTGTGAAAGAAAGCAGCAATTTGTGATCAGCCACAAGGCAGATATGAAACGCAGCAAACCTGACATTTTTGGCAGAATTCTTTCTAATGGTTAAGAGGAGAGACAGAATTAGGAAAAAAAAATACTTTAAAATTACGTGCTGTAAAATCATTACAGCAATGTAAATGAAGTCTAGTTTTTTACTTAGCTTGCCTGAACAACTGAGCTCATGTAGCATATTAAAATAATAACCATATAATGTGTGATGTATCCTAGATATTGACAGTCTCATGAGCATATAAATGAAGAAGTTAAGAAGGACATTGTGCTCTTCCAACTGCTTTTTCAACATGTTCTTGTTTACTAACAAAGAGCGATACAAGGATCAAACAAATAAAAAAAGATAGAATTGCTGTTCTGATCTATCCAACCCTTCCATTTTGAAATGACAGATATTTCTATCCTAATCTTATTTTTCTTCAGCAAACGTAATGGTATCCACTGATTGATTTCAGATAAAGCTATATCAACCTGTAGTATATTTGTACTTTTGTCATACCCTATAGATGGGACTTTCATAAAAAGTAATGAATGCAGAATGAATCACTTGAATTTTTCTCCACATAAAAGAATCATCTTTCACAGGCAAACACTTTAATTTTATAAAATTTTTCCCTCTTTTTGCCCTTCTCCAACAAATGGAATCACAGGAAACATGTTCAAAAATGCAATTCTGCATACATTATGGTAGAGAGATAATGAACATGCCAAGAACCCCTGGAGGAAAATTACAAGGATGAAAACTTTATGGGACAAAAAGGAAATCTGGTATCCTTATGGCAGGCATGGATCTACCTCATGTGTGAGGCGTCTGAATGTCTACAGATGACTGTGAAGTACATGGAAGTGCCTGCATTTCTTGCAGTAAATCCCTGTCCTATTCACTCTGTCCCAAGAATAATGAATATAAGCCACACATGTAAGGACTGATAGCAGCATATTATATTGCAGCACAGTAGAGTCATTGTGCTGCCAAGCATCTCCTGCTGATGTGAGGAATACAAACACAGAAGTACATAGAATATACACACATAACATATGTGTGTCCTGCACTAGTAACTCATGAAGTGAAGCAGAACAACTATGGGCATGTAAGCATAGTGAAGAGAACCAAAACCCCTCTTCTACATGGAATCAATAGCAGAAACACTATTGTAGCCAAGTGAGCAATAATGGAGATCTAGAGAGGATCTCAATGTATAACATCTCCTCCTGTTCCAAAACAGGGCAGTTTTCATTTTTGTCTAAAAATAATTATTTTAATCATCTAAGCATTTCTTACTGAAATTAAGACGCATCAACTAGATGGCTCCACAGGAACCCCCCTCAAAAAACACCTTACAACAGCACAGATTTGTCAATTAAAATTTTAACTATTTATTCTAGAATACCTTGAACAGAACAATAATAGATACAAAACCAGAATGACAGCTGTGTAGTGCTGGCTGAGAATTTCAGCAAGAATGTAAGCACTGTTTCAACTGTGCGCTAGTTTTGGTGGGGGTAGAGCGGATTTTCTTCACAGTAGCTGGTAAGAGGCTGTGATTTGGATTTTGTTGGAATCAGTGCTGATAACACAGGGAATTTTTTTTACTGTTGAGCACTGCTTACACAGCATCAAGGGCCTTTTCTGCTTGTCACCCACCAGTGAGTGGGCTGGGGGTGCACAAGTAGATGTGGGGGCACATGGCCAGGACAGCTGATCTGTACTGATCACATGGATATGCCAGAATCTGTGAGGTCATGCTCAGCTAGAGGAAGCTTGGTGGAGGGAGCTGCTTCTTGGGGACTGCCTGGGCATTGGTCATTTGGTAGTGAACAATCAGTTTCATTTGCATCACTTGTCTCTTTCTTGGGTTTTATTTCTCTCTCTTTATAATTTGCCTTTCAGTGAAATTTATTATAATTGTTACTATTATTGTACTTTATTTCAATTAGTAAACTGTTCTTACCTGAACCCATGAGATTACTCACTTTTACCCTACTAATTCTCTCCCCAGCCCCACTGCTGGGAGGCAGTGAATGAGCAGCTGTGTGGTACTTATTTGCCGTCTGGGGTTAAACCACGACAAACAGCATTTAATTTCTGGATACAATACAATAGAACGTGTGCTCACATGATATCAATCTCGCCCAAGGACTTCAGAGACATGCCAGCTGAATGCACCTGGCAACACTCCTTGAGCTTTTCTGTTATTCCAGATATTAAATTTACAGGATTTGGCTTCCCACAGAGCTGAGTCTCTGAATGCCAAGACTGAAGCATTTACTTCTTAAAAATAGCAACCTCTGTCTCCCAAAGCAATTTCTACTTTTTCATGAAGCCACCTAATAACTGAGTCTAGGCAGAAACTAGTATTGCTCCCATAAGCAGTTCTACATCTGCTCACTTTAATGTCAAAGTGTATCAATCACAAACACAAACAAAATTTAGACACTTTATGGGCTTTAATTTAAGCTTACATGATTTCTCATGAATGATGTCAGGATTTGTGCTATACCTAGATTCTATAACTGACCTCAACAGGAACCACAACTGTTTTAACGATATTTGTAATTAGATGATTTCATGAAATACTGCTCTTCCTTTTCTCAAAATAACTGCCACAAAGCTTTACTTTGTTGTTTAGATACTACTGGTCCAGATATTTGATAGATAGCAGAAGTGCAGCCAAGGTATCAAGTACTTAGCAGTGCAGACATCAGGTGCCAGGACAACAGAGTGCCAAAGATACTGGCAAGCTCAGTTTTGAAATATGGGCCTGATTTGGGGAAAGTAAAAGCAAGACAAAATGCATTGGTAATACATTCTTCCTAACAAATACTTCATCCAATACTGAAATTACAAGCATTAAGCATCAAGAATTAGTCTGTTTGGCAAATGAGGGAATGCTGTTAATTTTGTGAGATTTCTGAAAAATAACTGAAAGGTCCTGGACACAGCAAGCAAACCACCCAAGAAAGAAATTGCTCAACAGCAGGTTCAAGTAAACTCAGAGCCACATATGATGACATCTTGATATGCTTGGCAATAAGTGGAGCCTTTGTTCCATGAAACAAACAAATACAAAAATTACTGAAAAGCATTTGAAGATAACGAAACAAAGTTAAATCCTGTATCAATGACTGAAATGACAGATATACACAAAGACAGAATGCTGAAGATCTCCTTAAAAAAAGATTCAGAAGTGAATGGTGATTAACTCTCAAGGTAAGTTGGCTTCTTTTCTCCTGAATTTAAAGCTACAAGATCCACCCTTGAAAGTGAATGTATGGTGTATATATGGTGTATGCTCCTTGATCTTTATCTTTCTTGGTATACCTGATGAAGGTGACAACAGGCATGCCAAATAAGATGGTTGAATAACAATCAGCAGCATTTTTCAGAACATTTATATCAGAGAACTATGGGAAAAAAAAAAAAAAGAGTAGAGTACCAAGTACAAATTGCTGACATTCATGCTAGCCTGCAATTTCAAACTAGTAACATTCTATTTATCACACTGTGGAGAACCTCTGCATCAAATCTGGAATGCAGAACCCACCACAGCCAAGAGGACAGTAAGTATATTATACTCCTTCACAGGCTCTAGCACACCAGACTACTATGAAGTATTTTTGAAGCAGTATATTTTTCCCAACATCTTCATGGCTTTTGAAAAGGCTGCTTGTCCCAAAGGGCTTACATTCTTGTCCTGGTTTTGGAATGGTACTCCCCAGTTTAATACTCCCACTAAAAAGTCCATGAGCCACTCCCCTTCCCCCACCTCCACCCCAACAGGAGGCACAAAAGGCAGACCATGGGCTGAGATAAGAGCAAATTACTGGAAACAGCAATGAAAGGAGATGGACAGTAACAGGAACAATATTAATAACAAAAGTATAAAAGAGAGGCAGTGATCCACATACAAAAATGCTCAACATGGACCTTGAGACAATGGACAATGTTTGAAAATACCCCATGGTTTTAGGACCAGAAGCCATGCCCTTCTTTGCAGACTCCAGAGGGTCCCTTTCTCCTCACCCCTGGCAATGATATGAGGTGGCACAGAGTAACTTCTGGGTCCTGGCTAAAACTAGGAAACATTCCTATTGTAATATGTCAACGTGGAAACAAAGAAAGGAAATGCAAAGGTAAAGCGAAGATCATGCTAAAAGGAAAAAAAGAAGTGACTTATAGCACAAGCAAACAGTAAAGATGTAAATGTTAATAAGGCATCAGATTTAGTGTGGAAACATAAAAAGAGAGTGGATATACAGGGATAAGAGAGGAGGTAAGAATGAACAGGAAGATCTGTTTGGGAGGATGCAGAAGTTCACATGAAATCGAGTTCAACAGTGCAGATGTAGCAGGCTGGGACTCGTGAAGTCTGACAGCAAGAGCTGATGTCTCAGAACAACAGCAAGCTGACACCAGACTGATATTGTTTGACTGCACCTGTACACATGTGGTAAAGTCTAAATGGCACTACCTTGTGCTACATGGTCTTAAAAGATATCTATGACACTGTCCAGAAGCACATCTCAGTTGCATTCTAATGTATTGGCTGACTCAAATATCCTGCCCTGCGGCCTCAGGAGCATTGTATGCTCTAAGAGCTGTCAAAAGGTTTGGTTTTACGTAAGATAAGGAAATATCTTGACTTTGTTTAAGGAAAGGCTTGCTTCTTTTACTGCTGCATTTTTCATTATTACATGGCATCCAGGACAGGCGTGCTCCTGAGAATAAATAAATCAGTGAGTAAATACACTGTGCCACAGCTGCAAGTGTAGTTACTACACCTCAGCCCAGGTAAAGTCACAGAACCAGGCCTGCTTGTGACAGTTCAGACCCCTTGGTTGCAAATGCAGGGCACTGTGGTCAGGATTCTTCCATGGCCCAGTTTCTTTTAGAAAAAACTGACAGTTTCCACCTGGGTGCACAGAAGGTAGGATACACAGAAATGCCAGTAGCCTTTCAGAAGAGAAGGTAAATGTTGCTCAGATTAAAAGGCTAATACAGAAAAGTCTGATGACATAAAATAAATATCGTCTTCATGAGGAGGATAACTTTCAGAACTCTGAGTACATGCTAAAAGATGAGCACTGCTCTTTCACTCAGTCTCTGAGAGAACTGGTTTTTATTTCAGCTTCTCTGATAAGGTGAACTCCCTACCTTTAAGAAAATGTGGATCTGGAAAGACTGTATTCAGGTGAAGATGCACCATGTTCATTTGGTATACTTTGCTTAGTACTTTTAAAATTATGCCTTTATTTTCAGGAGAACATAAATTTTCTCTAAATTAAATTAATTAGAAGTTTGTGTAATGGAGTCCTCTTTCTGAAATTTTAGAAATAGTTATTCCCTGTCTTTCAAAAGTAAATAATAAGTATTTCTTTTCATCATTCTCATTCGAAGTAGAAAATCCAAATTTTTGCAATATTTCCCACATAATGTTTATGCATCCCAAACTCTTCCACAGGTGCTGAAAAGGCACAGGAGAAAGCTCATGTTCCTTCCTTAGATAAACACGTGCTATCTGGCAGTTGAGAAAAATAACCTAATCTTTTGTCATCAGAGAATCCTTCAGAAAAGATTAATGTTGCAATAGCAGGACATTTTCTCTTCTGTTGTTTTGGCTGATACTAAATTTGCAGCAAGAGGAAGGAGCTGTAGGCACATAATGACATGTGGACAGGGAGAAATGCCCATCTGCTATTGACATAGCCAATTAACAAGCTGAACACACTTTAAGAACCTTTGTTTATTTACCCTTGATGTACTTGTGCTCCTACCATAAATTCATCAGAACATTCACAAAAGAATTTTAATGAAGACAGTAACAATTTTTCCAAAACAGAAAAATATCAAAAACTCAGAAAGCATTTCCCTTAAGGAAAGCAAAAAATTCTTAACATGGCTACAAGAAATGATCATATCCAGCTCTCTGCAAAGTTCAAATGCTAATTTTGGATCCATATGTCACCTGTGCAATTTCTCTCTGATATCTCAGAAACAATTATACTACTAAAATGCTGTTGTGGCTGCAGTTTAAATCCATTCCAACCCTTTTGGGTTGTAATGGATACCAAATCTAGTAGACCACATTTTAAGCACAGCAAACACACAAATAGTGTTACTTAATCTGTAGCTGATGCTTGAGGGTCTCTGGGGCCCATTCCTAGTGCCTCGTGTACCTGGGAGATTGCCTCCTTACACATGCCAGAGCTGGTGCTTATAATGGTGCTTCAAGTCAGTAGAGATTAATGACATCAAAATTTTGGCAGAAAACAGAAATGAAATTCTATTCCAAATCAATTTACAGCAGCACTAAAAGTAATTTCAAACCTGATTCAAGAAGGGCTGGCAATGTCTATTCCAAAGAGGTTCATTCTGTTTTGCTGCAAGAATAAACCAAATGCTATAGGAGCTTGTGGAGGCTCTATACCAAACTGGCTGGCAACAACTATTTCAGGATCCAACAGAATTTTTCTCTATCTCAAGAAGAGATGCTCATAGAAATATTTGAATCATCTGCAAAAAAGTGCCACGCCTTACTGTACAAGGGTAAATCAGACTGGACAAGCAGCTAAAAGCAGATTAATACTACATGATTCAGAGAAGGCCACTTTAAGCTTTTGTTTAATTTTAAAGCTGTATTCATTTGATTCCCAAAGGCACACATTTGGAAGACAACTAAAATCTCTTGTGATATTTCTCATTGTATGAGAAATTTAGGAACTATTTGAGAAAGCAATGACCATGACAGTAACAATCACAGTCTGTGACACCTGTCCATACCTGGTCACCTTCCATCTGGGGACATGGTTTAGGTATCCCCAGTGGCAGCAGTGTGCATCAACTATAAGCAAAAAATAAATGAGAAGAACACACAACAACAAAAAACATGAAAAGCAGGAAAACCTGGCACATATATTTAAAAAAAATATTTTCAGTTCAGGTTTGAGATTTATGCATGCAGAGCACTGGTTTGTACTCTGAATTCAATCTGTGTTGAACAGAACTTAGTGCTCCAAGTCAGCGAAGGATGCTCAGCATCAGAGCACTTCATAAAAGGACAGGTCCCTATATATATGAGTTTCCAAATTTTGCTGTAAAACCAAGGGGTTACCTCCTGCTCTCCAGGGAAAGGCCTACTGAACAGAGATGAAGTGGGAGATTAAATGTGTTGGCTTTCATCATAAATCTGTCAGAGTTTTAATAACTGAAGATCATATAGCATCATCCACCACAAAGGTAGGGAGAGGCCTGAATCTGATCTTTAGAATTTGCTCAAATCTCTGTTGGAAGGTAGGGTCATTTGCTTTATAATAAGACATCCAAAATTTCCAGGTTCCTCCTCTTTCCCCTTTAGCCTTGAACAGACACACAGATGCACATACACTTCCTGATCAGGTTTATTCCAAAAACTATTAACTATACAGGAGCACTGATATTGTGCAGCATATCAGAACAAAGTTAAAAACCACTACAGACCAAGAAAAGCCCACATTTTGATGCTCAGTTCACTGAGGTCTATATCAATGTGTTAGTAACACTATACTATAAAAATATACAGTGAGGGACCACAAAAGCAGAATACTGCAGTTGTGTGACTGTCTGTAACATTGAATGCACAATTTTCAATATTCTTGTACTTAATATGAACCCACACTTACTAGCAATAAAGAAAGAGAATAAAGGAGACCACAGTAGCACATGTACTTCTAATAGAGGGGCTGAAGCAAACAGTGAAGTGACCAAACCTAGAGAGAAATAATCCCATATATATCATACTATAATGTTACTAAATGGGACTCAAACACAGTCGTAAACAAACCACATTTCTTTCCAGTTTGAAAAAAATAGACTGGTATTCTTTTCTAAATGGAGCATTTCAATGCCTGCTCTTTGTTCAGCCCTTCATGGAATAGTGTGGTGTGTAAAATCTGTCTAAAAAAGCAGTCCCTCTCTCTCTTTTTGTCTTTCTGCTACCATGGATATGACATCATTTTTGCCAACCGTTGCTAAGTCATGAACAGAAGGAGCATTTCCTTTTCTCACATAGAGGGCAGGGTATGAGCCAGAGCTTCCAAGAGACACAATGTTCTCTTTATGCAGCCAGGGAAAACAGTAAGAGAGGGCTGCTGATGGTCTGGGAAATGGCGGGCAGCCATCGAGCACACAAAGCTCACAGCACTGCCTGGCCAGACTCAGTTCCCACTAAATTGGTGGCCTATTTTCTCATTTCAAAGAAGGGAAAGGGAGGGAGAGAGGGGAGCAAAGAAAAAAGCCCTATATCTTTGCCACTCAACCCTTGCTGAGGCAACCACTGGTCCAATGCCCTTCCCAATGGGGGCTGCAGGCACTGTTGGGGAACAGGAGAGGGAGCTTTTATGGTGGATCCAGGAGCAGCTTCTCCTAACCCCACTCCTAACATGCTGCACCTGTTAACTGTTTGCATCATGCCTGGGGGAAAACATAAGTTTCCAAAATGAAAATATATTTGATCCAAAAAGGATCCAGAACTCAATTATGGTCAAATTAAGAACTGTTGTAAGACATACATTTTCTGGATGTTGCAGACTTAAATCCAGGTCCTGAAGTCGTAAGCTGTTTTCCTAGCAGGTAAAACTAATGTTATGATCAATCCAAATATCATATGAGAAAGGATTTTCAGTATATGAGCTCTGATTGTTTCACACACTTGCATAGTGACAGTAACATAGATTATAGTGCTACAGTTTACAAAGTTCAACACATTAAACATTTTGGTAATTAAAAAAAGTTCTACATATTTACTTTTCAGAAAATCAATCAATTAAGCCTATTTTCTGCAACACTTAGGAAAATCTTACAACTGAAAGCATAGCTAACTTTCTTCCAAATCTGAAAATTTTCATAGGTCACATTATATGACTTAGAGTGAGGAAAGGCAAATGTTCACATTTTCTTTAACAGAAGAGATGATTTTGTTTCCTTATTGAAGCTATTCATCACTTACTAATTTAACTTACAAAAGACAGACTACAGATACTTCTGCTTAGCTCTGTCCTAGACAAAAAATAGAATTTCCTGCATCTCAGATAATGGCACCAACCAGGGAAATCAATTGTCTTTTGCTTTTTGAAGAATCTGAGTGCAAAGAAAAAGGGATGACCTTTCTAAAAGAAAATGGGGAGGGTGGGGGAGAGGAAGGAAAAAGATGCTGCTTCCATAAGACAGAGGATGTATTTAAATTCAGTCTAAAGTGTTACTTTTCCAGTCCACCCTATCTAAGATTTCCATAGGCTGCCATCTTCCCTTGAGATAAAAATTTACTTCAGCTAAGTTACCTCAGGAATAGGGAAAGGTTTGAAATACATGTTCCCATTTTCTCTTAATTCCTAATTTGCACAAGAAAACAAGAAAACACAAATAGACATTGATTCAAACCCTGCTTCCAACTGGCTGTTCCTGTAAAAAAACACCAGAAGGGGACATTAAATGAAAAATGTTTATACTTACTTACAGACATGTAAGGTTGCTTTAACATGGTTAATGGTAGCAAGCTCATACATTAAGAAGCAAAGCCTCTCTGAAGTGAAGCTCCCCTTTGATATTTCCAGTCTCTTTGGCCTTCCTACAGAAATAATTTTAAATAGATGAACTTCACCCACACTGGTAGCTATGTGACACAGGCACGTTTTGCTGATGCATGAAAGAGTTGATATGTGGTGCCATACTGTACAGGTTAGAAGACACTCAGCGTGTGTCTGCATTTCTGAACAGCGATGCTTGTGTACAGTCTGAGAAGAAGTTTTAAGTGTGAATTTTCCAAACAACTGTCATCAATTCATTAAAAATTGAGTCAAGTAATTTGACAGGATGGGATTAGCATATAGGACACAGCCCGTGGCATAAGAGACTAAACTTCTAGCTCCTGTTCACACTTAGATACAGCACCATGAATAAGCAGTGAGCTTCTGTCCTCAGTCATCAAGGCAGGGCTTGATTCTGCCCTCAAATATTAAGGCAGGTGTCTTGTAAAATCAGCTACTCTACTAGGATTGCATCTGATATTACAAGACACCGAGTGATGTGTGCTGGCTTTCAGAGTGCATAAAATAACCCTTCTTCAATAAGCCTTTCTGCAAAAACAACAGAAAGAAGAGATGAGAGCTGAATACAGGCATATGGAAAATAACCCTGTGCCCCCATCTTCAGTGAAAGGAGGGAAAAAAATGGCAGCAGAATATACATATAAATTCCCAGAGTTCAACTGAATCACAGCATCAGAAGCAAGGAATTTATATTAAGCCTTTTAGAACACTTTGGACTCGACTGATGGCATTTGTTTTGAGTTCACTCGCGCCTGAATGCCCAGGAAGGAAGTGAAGTGAATGTGCAATGTTGAGCTTGCAGGATATGTTGCTTGATAGGGTGCTGGCATCAGCAGGGTTCATTTTCTTCTCAGACCCCAGAGCTGCACAAGTGTATTATTGTGTGCTTTTGTGCAACACCAGGGAAGCTGGAACAATTCCACAAACTATATGGATGAAAAGATGGAATGCATCATCCCACAAAAATGCACCCTTTTTTCCTCCTCCCCTCCCAAGAGATTGCTTAAAAAGGGGAAAACGTGATCTCCTTCGTAAATCTTTCACAGTCCTTTATTTTGTGTTTGCACTGAGTTTCCTTTAAGCAAACATAAAGTTGGAACTCAAATATTACAGTAATGTAAGGAAACTGTTCTTGCTGTGAGAATTCCCAGCACTGCAGATTCATGTTCTATTACACATGCAAACTCAATGCCTTAGAGCTTTGCAGAAGAGTTTTAACTCAATCTAGCTTTCTGTTGTATTTTGTTGGCATACATTTGTTAAAAAAACTTAAATTTTGTGTTCCCCTCCTCCTCAACAGACTAAGGCAAAATCAGATTTACATGAATCAACACAAAAACCTGTGGATTAGCAGAGAAAATATCTAAACCAAATAATTCATCTTTGAGAGTAACTTCTCATCAAAATTCACAGCCCTGGAAGTCTATTTGCATTAATTATTTAGGACAGTTTACTATGGAGAATATTAATAACATGTCTGCTTCTTTTTTTTTACCAGATGAACAACTTTTTGTTAATTAGATACAGAATAACTAGCATCATCAGGACAGAAACGTGCCACCAGGGGCAAGAATGCTACTAATGTAATGAAACATTAAAAGAGATAATGAACATAGTCAATAAATAATCATGCAGGGTTTTGTCAATGAAAAGAACGTTTTTTCATATTTGATGAGGCTGAAGCTTATGGGCTCTTTGAGAAATTGCCATAAACCATTAAAGAAAAGTTCCATAATGCACATAGACCAAACCGGTCTATAAATGGATTTAAAAGATGCAAACAGAAATTGGGCTGCTTCCTCTCTGTTTCAACTGACATATATGGTGGCAGTGTAAAAAACGAGCAGAAAGAGTTTGATGTATTTGCAGCATGATTATATCGTATCCATGGAATAGAAAAAGTTAAAGCTAATGAATCTTTTCAAGTGAATTAAATGGGCTCTATTAAATACTCAATCATTTTCTAAAATCAGTACCTTGCAATAGCTGGAACATCTCAAAAGTGTTAGTGACTTTAAAAAGGAAAGGGAAAAAACTGACTAGCTCTGTGCAGAATAAGTCTATACTCCCTGTGAGTACTAATAACTTCACTAGTTCTATCAAGAAGCAAAGAAATATTAATAGTTTTATAATACATGTAGAAAATTTGATCTTTAGACTCTTCAGTGTGGCAAAAATGTGTCCTTATATCCATGTTAGAAACGTCCAGTCTGTCATTTTAAAGAACCATTAACCCCTAGTGTTAGGTGCTGGATAATTCAAAGATGAAAAATCATAAAAAAAAAATTAATCTTAAAGGACTGTTTAAGGCTGTACCTTTTAAATACAGCACTAATTTCAAGAAGCTTTGTATGTAGAAAGTATTTCAGTACTCATCTAGACATTTTAAAAACAATTTGAATATAAAAGCAGTGAACTGTACCTGCCTTACCAGACCTTTCTGGGACAGTGACCAATCTCCCCAAATTAAACAAGATGCGACAAGATTTTTTTATATACATGGCCTAGAAGATTTTTTTTCACACAGATTTACTTCTCTTTTATTAAGCCATGTTGAAGTTGTTCTGACTGGCTCAATTTCTTATGCCAAATAAACTAAGTTTCAGACATCCATTCATGTCCCTTCCAAACAGCAGGGGCTGCTGTGTAGTCAGCTACTTCGCCTAAAGGGTAAATAAAAGGAAATGGAAATCACCTACACAATAAATAAATTAAATCTTGTAGTATAGCCCATGTATTAGAAAGGGCTGAGCATAATGAGACATCTCATCAGTGTAAGAATAAAAGGAAAAGTCGTATTAATCTTAAATCCTCTTGGAAATGATCCATTATTGATAGCCTGCTGCAGAATTTTGAGAAGAAGCTCCTCCACTATTACTTCTTGGACATTTTTCATTACTGCATACTTCCAGGAGTACCAAAATGACAGAATTTATGAGTTATGATGGCACAGATTTAGAACTGTGGATGATACCACATGTCCATCTTAAAGTCAGACTTATCACAAGACGACAAAACCCACACTGGTCTGTATTTTCTGAACACAAAACTGCATTTCCATTCGTAAAGCAAAGTTTTGCTTTCAAAGAAACTCTCAAATATATAACAATAGGAAGGAATTCACTCCATAAAACAGCCAGAATTTTATGTCTAGAGAATGAAGGGTGTTTTCCAGGAAAAAAACCCAAACCTGTGCAGCAAGTAAAAAATTACTTATACAGGTCAAACAGAACGCTGACCCACAAATCTACATTACTTACTCATTTTTCCATTCAAACATCTATTTCCTAGCCTTAAACAGAAGTGGAGAAGCAAGTGTTTATTAAGTAAACATGACCATACTTCAACTGAGAGAACAGAGTTAGAAATCAAATTTCCAAAATAATCTAGTTTAGTTATATATTTTTTCCTGAACAGCTCTCCCAACTGAGTGTTCAATTATCCAAATATTGCTGCTTTTGTTTCCAAAAATTTTTAATTATGATGAACTTTTTCATTTTCTTTCCTCATTATTCACAGTTCTGATGGACTCCTTATCCTTTGTTTAAACATTTACATCCATACAAAACCCCACACTCATTCTATTTGATTATGAGTGCAAAACCAGTTATCTTAAACTCAATTAAGTAAGGAAATACTTATACCTCATATACGGTATAGTTGCTGCTGGTGATGCTAAGTAGTCATGTGGTACCTGGACTATCTTTAATATATCTATAAGAAGGACTGGATTCCAAAAAACTAGACATTCACAGTACTTTTAAACCACAAATTTCTGATAGAACTACTTGCTGTTAGTTTCCCTCTACAAAATCTCTGTTGACAAGTCTGTATAATGTGACATGTGGAAAACAAAATGCAGCTCCAGTAAGCTGGAGCAAAAATTTCATCTGAGGAGAAATATTATTTCTGGTAGAAAACTATTATTATTTGGTTTAACTTAAGGATCAGTTCAACAGACTCTCTCTCTACTGTTAAAGACAGAGAAGTAATGCAAACTGGGACATGTAAACAAATCAATCTTATTTCCCTGGCTTATACTGGCATGATATACCATTGTGATTAAATTATTATTGCCCTTTTGAAATGGAAGAAGATACATTAGCCAACTCATTGTTGATATAAAAAAAGAAATATCACTGGAACTAGTTAGTTGGTCTAACTAGAGATAACTTGCACTTGTTTCCTTTAAGTTACAGTAGCAGTAACCTGACAGAAACTTAATCACCATAAAACTAAATTAAGTGCTTTCATCCCTGAACCATGAGTTAAATTTCTGTAGACTTATTGATTGGATCACACAAATATTGTACAATCAGAACAAGTTGCTGTTTGAAATTAATGGATGGTGCAGAATCTTATTTTGCACAGAAATGAAAGGAAAGCTTTTCTGTAACTAATGGAGCCAAACATAGAGGTGAGGGATGTAAGGTCAAAGGGGCGACCTCAATAGACTGCAACAGTACCAAGAGCTCATCTGGAGAACTCTACTTATCAGTGAACACATGCCCCATGTAGTGGTGCCCAAAATGTCAGAAAGTAGCACTATTTGTAATTTATTCATATAAGCTACATACAAATTCATATAGACACAATACATGGTTGAAAAAAAAAGTATGAAAATGTGTGTGCATATAAAAGAGTACAGACACCTGTTTGTATCTTTGAATGTTCAGCCCTAGAAAAAAAAAAAAGCATAAGCTTTTCCTGGTGTGCTGATACTGGCCACCTCCTGATGGCCTCTGGTTTATTTATGGATTATGTTTGTACAGAACTGGAAATTTCCACCCATTTTTCTCTAAGCTGAATATCCACCACTCACCTATAAGCTGACCCCTGGTCACAGCTGAGACCTCCAGGCTGTGAGGAGAGATTTTATCTTCAAGGAGTGACCTTAGTCCACTGACTGCAGTGAACTCAATGGGTGACCTAAGCAGTTGCAACAGATTCTAGTGCTCAAGTGGAAAATTCTGCACATTAGTGAAAAAAAAAAAACCCAAACCAAAACAAAACCAGAAACAACAGAACCTCATAAGCCAACAAAACCCACTGAAATCCACAAGTAAAACGCTATTTGTAACTACATTAAAAAAGCAGTTTATTCAATATATCTCATTTCCCCTTGGGATCTCACCTGACAGCTTTATGCACTAATTTTACTGAAAACATGTCTGCTTTGTTTTCATAGATAAGGGACTGATTTGTAGCAAGTTAGTGGTGTTTTTAGCTTACTGCAGTGCACACGCTTCAATATCTGAATATTGAATACATGAAACTGAGTTCTATGCCTTGCTTCTCAAAGGTTGTGCTCAATCTTTACTGCAACCTGAATTCTCTTCTTGATTTAGTATGTGATATAACATATGGACCCACAGGCACAATACTTTGCCCTTGTGCCCTGAGAATTGTGAGGCTCAGAAAGCAGGAGAACTCTTATCAGAAGACCTAATAGGGAATCTAATCCTGCAGATAAGAATAATGTGGAGTGGGGATATGGAGAAGGGAAGAGGAGGTGCTGAACCCTTCTGATAGCTTGAATGATGCTGTAAGCTCTTCAATTTATTAAATTTATCTACTTTCCACGACTAGATAAACATCTTGTTTTGGTATTCTGATGGAATCATACAAAGGGAGGAACTTATAAAAATAAAAATCCCAAAGCTCTTCATAGTGTTGCACTGAGATTTCCAATGTCTTTTCCTTTTTAATTCAAACCCATAAATAAAGAACCATAGTGTGGCATGGATTTATATGCAGCACTCCCAATTGATTTCAGTGGGGTTTGCTTTGAAAAATCAATGGTGTGACACACCACAAAGATAGAGATTAATTTTTTCCTACTTTAAAAAAACCAAAATACATTAATTATGACGAATTGCAAAATGGTTTTTAACATTCATTTTCTTGGATTACTGCATGTACTACTTAGAAGTCAAATAAAAATACACCGAGAGAAAACGGATCCCGTTTCTTACTTTGCAAAAGCAAAATGGTATGTAAAAAACAAGTACTAGAAGAAGAAGAAGATAAAAACAAAGTTAGTAAAGGCATCAAAACAATACGTAGATGAAAGCATCACTAATGCATTAAGCAAGGAGATTATATAGAAAATCATACATACCAAAGAAAAATATTAAAAAACCAGAAAACCAAAACCTGAATGAACTTTCCAAAGTTCATTTGTTTATTTTTAGCTATTACAAAAACTCAAGTAATATATTCATGACAACAAACTGCCAAACTTTCCACTTGGACAGTTATCAGAAGTTCAAAGATAATCGGTGTATTTTCTGCTATAGCACAGGGAGACAATTATTATGAATTTGGAAACAAATCCTGTACCACAGATATTGAAAGCTATGACAATTGAATTCATCTGATGGAGACTGATATAGTATACCAGAACTTTTAGCCTCAAAAACAAGACCAACAATAACAACATATATATTAAAAAAAATTAATAATGATACAAAACTACAACAGCTACTTCACCCTTTCCTTTTTTTGGTCTCTTTTTAAGCACATAAAGAAATGCTATATTATCCCACGATGAACAAAAATAGGACATGCAGCAGATAGCTTCCAAAAAGCACTTTTTCTTTTTTTTCAAATCTAAACCAAAAACATTGCACCAAATACAGCTACAACACATATTCCAATGTTTTATGCCTGAATTCCTTGAATACTGTAAAGGGTTCTAAATACCATTTTCACTTAGAGACTTTCTGCTGAGCCACACAAAAAGGTGGCTCGTTAGTGCTAGGTGTGTATGTTTGGTGATAATCTAACCTAACCATTTGACCATAATAGAGAGGAACAACCTAACTTCTTTATTCACTATTTTTGATCCAACAAAGCAATGTTCAGACTTTTCAAAGGCTATGAAGATGATTTTTTCATCTGGAAAATATGATTGCTTATTTCAACTGTGATTTGGGGAATAATTCTTTGATTTTTTTAAACACTTTTATTTCTTCAGCTTACTGAAGGAAACAAAACACAGGATTCTCTTATCAAGAAAAGCAAAAGAGATTAAGACAAAAGTTCTATCTATATACAAATATTTTTTCAGTTTAAAGCAACCAAAATTCTAAATACTTCTAAAAATAGCGTTCTATATAAATCACATGAAATTTGCATGAAGTTGTTATGGCAACTCTACTTTTTAACAAAAGGAAATAACAGAAGTATGTACTTAGGCAGAACTGATGGAACACCATCCTGCTGAGGATCTTACTAAAATATGGAACCATTTATGCAAAATTTTCTTGTAATTATTATATTTTAGTGTTACAAGCATACTCTTTTGGGAAAAGATACCATGTCCCCAGAAAGTACACCTTTATGATCACTTGTTAACGTGATCTCTCTTCTTTTCCTAGTTTTTATTAGCCATATATTGAACTTGCCAAAAGTATTGCATATGGTCGGTGGTCACATTTTAATTTCATAATATCAGGAGCAAAAATGGATCAACTTATCTGTAATGGTCAATGCTTTGTTGAGGTAAGGATCACAGGTGTAGATTATAATGGTGCCTTGGAAATACCTCCTTAATAGCACCAAATTGGTTTTAAAATGACAGATTTAATTCCAATATCAGTGGTACAATACAAACGATAGCATTATAAATTTGGTATTTCTATACACAAAAGGCTTCCATAACTTTTATGAAAATCCCAGTCACTGGACACCCATGTTCCTTATTCATTGTAGTGAAGAAAATGCACACATTCATACTTCAGAGACTGGGCTGGGGGGAATGGTAAATAGAAAGGAAAGGCTGTGTTGCATATTGCTGAAGATCTCCATATCAGCACACATACAAAACCAGCAAAATCCTACCGACATTTTTCTCCTTTCCTTTGTTCTCTTACATCCTCATCATAGTTTCACAAAGTCTACTTAATCTTCAGGACAACAAATCTCACCTGTGAGTCACTTTGCTTTGCTTCATTAATTATGCTTTGTATAGCTTTCTGCATAATATACCCAAGAAACAGTTTTTCCTGGTACCACATACAATTGTGATAGAAATGGTATATCACAAGCAGCACTAACATACAACAATAACAGGGGAAAAAAATAGCAAATGTGGCATTTTCCTCCTGAAATTTAAACGAATAAGCCCCAAAGAAAAGCAATGATGGAGCAAAGAAATACTGTGAGCCAACTGTTTTAATGTGAAAAAAAAAAAAAAAAAAGGAGGAAGAATAAATCAGTCAGCGCCTGCATTCCATTGATATTTCTAAGCTGTACTGAGGACTACTTTGCTCAAGATTGTGCCCAGCAGACAAAGACCCAAGTTAAGGGCAGAGCAAAGACAAACTGGCCAAAGGGAACTCCAGGAGGTACTGTGCCTCACTGCTTCTGTTTTACAGACTCAGGGGCAACCCTTTATTCAAGCTATTCAAAAAGCATTAACTCAGAGTCTCACCACTTCGTTTGAAAACTGTGACATCTTCTTAGAAGTGCAAATTCACAAAAAAAATCTTCCTTTTGGTGTAAGCTGAACAGTGATTTCATTGAGTAACTGCCAATTTTTCTACTACACATTGTTAAAAGTAACAAAGAAGTATGAGGAGGAAAGGAGAAAAGAAAAGAGTTCATTGAGCTCAGCAAATTGTACAAAGCTGGGTCTAGAGAGTAGTTCATTTAGCCCTTGCAAAAACATTGGATTGCCTCCAAAGCGGAGACTCTACAGACTTTCTTCATAGCAGAGTGTCAATACATCCAGGGAGGTTTGCCTTCCCTGGGAAGAAATGGGCATTTGTCTACCCATTTTGTAGTCCTATGAAGACTACTGTTCAGGCTTGTGACTGAGCTGGCACAGGTTATAAGTAGGGGCTGCCCAGGACCACCATAACTGGAATGGATTAATGAAAGGGATCAACAGTGTGTTTCTACTGACCAGCACCCTCCCACCCCAGACTCAGTTTTAAGAAATAGCAGGTACATAGTCTCTGCTGTTAAACAGAATGAGAAAATGAGGAAATTTCAAAGTTCGGTCCCAGAGAAATAAGAATTCACATGGAAGGCAAATCCCTTCTGCGTGCATAATGCATACACTCATTTTTGCTATGCCAAGAAGCACTGCTTTGTTATTTGTTGTGGAAATTTTAATACTATGTCATAGGAGAACAAGCTGTACACGTATTAAAAAAAGCATGCGTCTTCAGCTAAGATTTCTTGAAGGTTCAGAGAATATTTATAAAATTTGCACACCTAGAATCAGATTTATCTTCCGGATTTGTCCAGAAAAAAAAAAAAAAAGTAGTTAGCATTTAGTGGGAATGGTTTATCTCCAAAGTTCACAAATTAAAAAATTAAAACTTAACAAAGAAGTAAAGGAAAAAAAAAATCTGATCCAGAAGAACTTATTCAGCAATACAGCAACAGTGACTGTGTCCTTGCTTTGGGCTGAAAAAATATACAAAAGCTTGTCAAAATCCTGTCCTGCAGAAACATGTAAATTCTGCTGCCTTTGCTGCTGGCATCACTAAATCTGAGTTTTACCCACACTGTGTGGCAGCCAGTAAATTTTCTTTTGTTCAGAAAGAAACAGAAGCCACAGCCCATTCACTAAGAATAGCGATTTGTATGGACATTATTCAAATATTCAGCACCATAGAGGGATCCTTTTGGTGATGCATTTTCTCTCTGAGAGCATTTTGTACTACCTTTCTGAGAATGCACTGAGAATTTTTACACGGTGATTGTCTATTTTCATGGCAAAACTACGTGTGGTTCTCCATGTGCACACATCTACTCGCTTATGTACTTGCTTTTACCCCCTTAGACATACCAACGGGAAAATATAGTCCCTTCTCAAAGCTGTACAAACAATGAGAAATCACATAAATATAGATTTATTATTCTTACAGTTTTAAGATTGCTACAATGCATTCTATTTGGAAACTTTGCAACATAAATTAAATTAAACTCATAACTTGGTAATAGATAGAAGGTCATTAAGGAAAGACTACTGACTAGGGTTCATGGATCACATTTTAAGAAACAGCTCATTTTATTTTAATCAAGTCTAACTTATAATCTTGGCTGCAAAACTACAGAATTAACTGGTAGAATAGGGGCAATTTATGATATTTTAGGGAACCATCATGCTCTGATTTGAAAATGCACGGAGGTTCAGTGGACTCAATTTTACATTTAATTAAGGTGACTTCTATATTGGACTTTTTAATTTAATAAGCATCTAAACAAAACATTTTTTATTTTGTGCTAAAGTTCTTAATTTTAGTAATCTACTCTGAGGCCTAAAGCCACTCACACTGATACAGCAAAAAATTGTTTAATCAAAGGTTACATATGATGATAAATTAGAATGGCATTTGTTCTTCTGCCCTTTTATTGCAAGGAAAATAAGTGACCTTCTAATCAACCTGTCCAATGACTTCTTCCAGACCTCTCCTTATTTTTCAGGATATTACAGTTAAATAAAAATTACAATTACACAGAAAGCAGAAAACAGCCATGAATAAAACCCTGAGATTTTAAGATTAAAAGGGTATGGCAAACAACCTTAAAATGTAGTCATTATCTTACTGACAGTAAAGTAATAAATTGTAGTCATCACTCTAGTGGGAGCTAACTAATGAAACAGGTTGGTACCTACGATGAGACACTCAAATTTGGAGAGCATTAGGTCTTTCTGTCCAACACAGAGATATACTTGACAATGTGGAAAGGGCAGCATGGAAAGGAAAACAATTCTGGGCACAATGGGAAGAAATGCACCTACCCTCATCATGCCCCTCACATGCCCACTCTCTCTTGTTGATCTTTCTTGGGCTGCTGCTTCTATCCTGGTGTCAGAATAACTGGGTGTGTCTGAGGCCACTCCAAAGGGGTGGAGGATGCCATAGGAAGCATCAAAGTGAGAGTGCAGAAGGGTTGCCCAAAGGCTGGGGGAGAACAGGAAGCAGGGAGGAGTAACATGTGCCTTTGGGATCAAAGCTGTTTTGTACATCCCTGTGTGCTTCATGAATGATGAAGTAATTTTCTTGCACAGATTACATCGTCATAAATCTATAGAAATACAATTGGCCTGACACTGACTGAAAAGGGGTGAAGAATCAGAATAATTAGTACAGTGAACAGTATTTAGAGCCAAGGTTTGAAGCACACAACGCCAGTATGAGCAGCGTGTGCAGTGTACACAGGGCCTTCAGAGCTGCATAATATGTAGTATCTTTAACTGAAAGGAAGAACAAAGGGAAGGTGAGACTAAAGTGAAATAAAGATATCCAGAATCAAGGAAACATCTCAATAGCTCTCTCTACTATTCTCTGTCATCAAAGACATGTCTGTAGAGCAGTATCAAAGTGTACTCATCATGCTTTTTAACTCAAACAATATTTCTCATCTACAACAACTTGGTAAAAATTCCAAGAAAAGAAAAGAGAATCTATCCAAACACTGCAGTCTTAAAGGAATGGGGCAAGTTAAGGCCTCTCTCCTAGTAGTAATATGAAAATCTGCTGTTGCAATACCTTGACGCACTAGGAATTTAATTTTTTATAAAGTGCCCTGCACCTTTAAGTGACCACAACTACAACTCATTTGCCTTAAAAGTTTCCTGAGAATTGTCTCAGTTTATAAACCTCTATGAATTTCTTCATTGCTGCCAAATATTAATTGAAACAATTAAGTATGAGGAACACGTGGGTACAAAAATATTAGTACCACATAATTCTTTCTACTTAAGAGGTCCTTACTGGATTATTGCAGAAATGCTCTGGAGTTCTAATTACCTGTGGAAGTCCCACAAGGTTACTGCAGAACATGGTAATTAGACAGTTGTAATATAAGGTGTTAGCGGGGGATTGAGGATTTGTGCTAAGAAGCATGGTGCTTTCATGGCTATTTACTTTGCAGAGTACCAGAATTTAATGGAATTCAGTGGAAATCTCCAATGACAAATGTAGTTAAAGGGTGGGAGAAATATCTTAATAGGGATTCAGCAGCTGGTGAGGTGTCATAGGCTAGGAAAAGCCTGATTTTGTTCAAATCGGGGTCAGTTTTTTTTGATTGACAAGCAATTTATCCAGTAGAAGACAAGCTGCGACTTTTGGCGGAATGCTTAAAAAGGCTGGGTGGGGGGGAGGAGCGGTCTCTTCGTTTTTAGGGTGGCAGACTAAAGACAGGGGGCCGCCGGGGCCGGCTGGCCTCGGTGCCCCCCCACCCCGGGGCGGCTGCGACGGGCCGGGCCGGGCCGGCCGGCCTCGGTGCCCCCCCACCCCGGGGCGGCTGCGACGGGCCGGGCCGGGCCGGCCGGCCTCGGTGCCCCCCCACCCCGGGGCGGCTGCGACGGGCCGGGCGGGCCGGGCCGGGCCCCAATGCTGCCGGAGCCGGGGCAAGCCGGGTCGGAGCTTTAGGAGCCGCTGTCTCACGGAGAGGCGGACAGCATGGAGAGAGAGAGAGAGAGCTCGGACAGAGTGCCCCTTCGCCCTTGCTATTCTTTTCAAGCCGAAGAAACCAGCGCACGGCTTCTAAACGACTCAGTTTCCCGCCGCAGAGCCACGTGGGCAGCCCGACAGCCCGAAAAGTTTAACCTTTTGTTGTGAGCAAATGGATTTTCCTAAACATCATCTTTCTCCGGAAGAAGAACAGTTATAGCGAAGGAACTATGGAAAGACACGGCATAAAGCTACAGTCGGTAAGGGAAGAGTGAAAAGGACTTTAAAGCAAAAGGACAAGGAGTGGCCTAATTTTGGCTGGACATTTCTGGTAAACTATAAAGACTGAATTGGTTTTGTTTCCTGTAACATATAAATGCTTTTGGGGGGGATGTAAGGTTCTAGTTAAAAGTGATATGAAGCTTTTTTGCTCCTAAAGAAAGAGGAGATTTGTTTTTGGGTCTTGAGATGATTTTGGAAATAGAAAAAGAGAATCTTTGTGTCATACTAGAGGAGGCATCCTTAAACAGTACCCCAGTAAGCAAATATAGCCTATGTGCAGTGTTGAGAGAACTGCTAATGGGTATGGTATGTCTATATAGAACCCAGAGAGACTCCTTTCCTAAAAGAACTGATAAAAGGTTATTTTTAAAATGGTAAAACTGGCTGAAGTTGCAAGTCATGTCTTTTTATGTTGAGTGAAGAAAGGTAAAAAACTTAGAAAGAGAAAGAAAGATGTTTTAGAAGTTTCATTTGTTGTTGTTGTTGTCTTTTTTCCCTTTTCTTGTTGTTTTTGTGTGTATTAATAAACTATCTTTGTAATTTAAAGATAGGCCTGGTTTGCTTTATATTCTTCCAGTCAAATAAAATATAGAACGTGATTAAACCATCACATAATTGGTGCATTGGCCGGGAAATTCGAACCAAAACCTATCACATTAATTTAACAAGCTAGCCAAGAAAAGAAAATTTGATAAATTGACTGGGAGAGTTTAGAAGCAAAGCAAGAGTTGATATGTTAAGTAAAATTATAGTAAATTATCATAATGTAGAATGGTTTGTTTTAGTACATGAAAGTTGTATGTAATTTTAATAATAAGTTTGGGCATTTCGCCAAAAGTCGAGAGGCGGATATTGTCATAGGCTAGGAAAAGCCTGATTTTGTTCCAATCGGGGTCAGTTTTTTTTGATTGACAAGCAATTTATCCAGTAGAAGACAAGCTGCAACTTTTGGCGGAATGCTTAAAAAGGCTGGGTGGGGGGGAGGAGCGGTCTCTTCGTTTTTAGGGTGGCAGACTAAAGACAGGGGGCCGCCGGGGCCGGCTGGCCTCGGTGCCCCCCCACCCCGGGGCGGCAGCGGCGGGCCGGGTCGGGCCGGCCGGCCTCGGTGCCCCCCCACCCCGGGGCGGCTGCGACGGGCCGGGCCGGGCCGGCCGGCCTCGGTGCCCCCCCACCCCGGGGCGGCTGCGACGGGCCGGGCGGGCCGGGCCGGGCCCCAATGCTGCCGGAGCCGGGGCAAGCCGGGTCGGAGCTTTAGGAGCCGCTGTCTCGCGGAGAGGCGGACAGCATGGAGAGAGAGAGAGAGAGCTCGGACAGAGTGCCCCTTCGCCCTTGCTATTCTTTTCAAGCCGAAGAAACCAGCGCACGGCTTCTAAACGACTCAGTTTCCCGCCACAGAGCCACGTGGGCAGCCCGACAGCCCGAAAAGTTTAACCTTTTGTTGTGAGCAAATGGATTTTCCTAAACATCATCTTTCTCCGGAAGAAGAACAGTTATAGCGAAGGAACTATGGAAAGACACGGCATAAAGCTACAGTCGGTAAGGGAAGAGTGAAAAGGACTTTAAAGCAAAAGGACAAGGAGTGGCCTAATTTTGGCTGGACATTTCTGGTAAACTATAAAGACTGAATTGGTTTTGTTTCCTGTAACATATAAATGCTTTTGGGGGGATGTAAGGTTCTAGTTAAAAGTGATATGAAGCTTTTTTGCTCCTAAAGAAAGAGGAGATTTGTTTTTGGGTCTTGAGATGATTTTGGAAATAGAAAAAGAGAATCTTTGTGTCATACTAGAGGAGGCATCCTTAAACAGTACCCCAGTAAGCAAATATAGCCTATGTGCAGTGTTGAGAGAACTGCTAATGGGTATGGTATGTCTATATAGAACCCAGAGAGACTCCTTTCCTAAAAGAACTGATAAAAGGTTATTTTTAAAATGGTAAAACTGGCTGAAGTTGCAAGTCATGTCTTTTTATGTTGAGTGAAGAAAGGTAAAAAACTTAGAAAGAGAAAGAAAGATGTTTTAGAAGTTTCATTTGTTGTTGTTGTTGTCTTTTTTCCCTTTTCTTGTTGTTTTTGTGTGTATTAATAAACTATCTTTGTAATTTAAAGATAGGCCTGGTTTGCTTTATATTCTTCCAGTCAAATAAAATATAGAACGTGATTAAACCATCACATAATTGGTGCATTGGCCGGGAAATTCGAACCAAAACCTATCACATTAATTTAACAAGCTAGCCAAGAAAAGAAAATTTGATAAATTGACTGGGAGAGTTTAGAAGCAAAGCAAGAGTTGATATGTTAAGTAAAATTATAGTAAATTATCATAATGTAGAATGGTTTGTTTTAGTATATGAAAGTTGTATGTAATTTTAATAATAAGTTTGGGCATTTCGCCAAAAGTCGAGAGGCGGATATTGTCATAGGCTAGGAAAAGCCTGATTTTGTTCCAATCGGGGTCAGTTTTTTTTGATTGACAAGCAATTTATCCAGTAGAAGACAAGCTGCAACTTTTGGCGGAATGCTTAAAAAGGCTGGGTGGGGGGGAGGAGCGGTCTCTTCGTTTTTAGGGTGGCAGACTAAAGACAGGGGGCCGCCGGGGCCGGCTGGCCTCGGTGCCCCCCCACCCCGGGGCGGCAGCGGCGGGCCGGGTCGGGCCGGCCGGCCTCGGTGCCCCCCCACCCCGGGGCGGCTGCGACGGGCCGGGCGGGCCGGGCCGGGCCCCAATGCTGCCGGAGCCGGGGCAAGCCGGGTCGGAGCTTTAGGAGCCGCTGTCTCGCGGAGAGGCGGACAGCATGGAGAGAGAGAGAGAGAGCTCGGACAGAGTGCCCCTTCGCCCTTGCTATTCTTTTCAAGCCGAAGAAACCAGCGCACGGCTTCTAAACGACTCAGTTTCCCGCCACAGAGCCACGTGGGCAGCCCGACAGCCCGAAAAGTTTAACCTTTTGTTGTGAGCAGATGGATTTTCCTAAACATCATCTTTCTCCGGAAGAAGAACAGTTATAGCGAAGGAACTATGGAAAGACACGGCATAAAGCTACAGTCGGTAAGGGAAGAGTGAAAAGGACTTTAAAGCAAAAGGACAAGGAGTGGCCTAATTTTGGCTGGACATTTCTGGTAAACTATAAAGACTGAATTGGTTTTGTTTCCTGCAACATATAAATGCTTTTGGGGGGATGTAAGGTTCTAGTTAAAAGTGATATGAAGCTTTTTTGCTCCTAAAGAAAGAGGAGATTTGTTTTTGGGTCTTGAGATGATTTTGGAAATAGAAAAAGAGAATCTTTGTGTCATACTAGAGGAGGCATCCTTAAACAGTACCCCAGTAAGCAAATATGGCCTATGTGCAGTGTTGAGAGAACTGCTAATGGGTATGGTATGTCTATATAGAACCCAGAGAGACTCCTTTCCTAAAAGAACTGATAAAAGGTTATTTTTAAAATGGTAAAACTGGCTGAAGTTGCAAGTCATGTCTTTTTATGTTGAGTGAAGAAAGGTAAAAAACTTAGAAAGAGAAAGAAAGATGTTTTAGAAGTTTCATTTGTTGTTGTTGTTGTCTTTTTTCCCTTTTCTTGTTGTTTTTGTGTGTATTAATAAACTATCTTTGTAATTTAAAGATAGGCCTGGTTTGCTTTATATTCTTCCAGTCAAATAAAATATAGAACGTGATTAAACCATCACATGAGGGGAGACTAGCTCTACTACATCATGATCTTTATATGAATAAAAATTGCTCAAGTGTTAAAATTTTTATAGAATTTTAAAAAATCCTGATCAAATATTAAATACAAGATACTTTCTGTTTTGTACACAAAGTGTTTCATACAAACAAGAGGCCATTTGAACGTTTCTCTGTTACTGGTAAAAAAAAAAAAAGAAAAAAACCAGGCCACTTTCTGTGGCTGATACACACAATAAAATGATGTGGCTGATGTTGTGTGCAGAAGCCTTTGATTTCCTAGGTCAAAGGACAAGGTCCCCAGTGACAGACTGGTGTTAAAGCAAAAGCTCAGGACAAGGTTCAAGCTTGGCACTGCAGCAAGACACTTGAACTATTCTGCTGTGACATCCCATTCAGTAGAAACAATTCAGTATGACTAGTTTTTAACTACATTTGAATGTATGGATAAAACAGAGGTAGAAGGCTCTTCAAAAATACAGAGGAGAATGTTATTTAATTATATTAAGATAAAAGGTAAATTTGGAATACATTAAATTTAATTCAGTAGCAGTACTGCAAATTGAGACTGATAAGCAGGAGAGAAAAATGTTTTCCCAAGTGTTTCTGTCCTGTACAGCTCAGGCATTGTAAAGATGATGTTGTAGGTCTGCAGCCATTCATGTACCCTGCTACTGAGGGAGAAGGGGAGTGGAAGAAGGAAGAAGGGGAAAACTTGACCCAAAGCTTCAGCCTTTTTCCATCTTTACAGCTCTGGGAAGTGGATATACAACTGTACAGATGGAAATTACCAGACAAAGTGGAAGGTAGGGGAGAATCCATCTCTAAACATCTTCTTAACATTTTACATGAGAGTAATTATAACTCATTTGCTCATGATGGCTAACATTCAATCAAAAATCCCAGTCTTTTACAATGCTATAAGAACAGTCTTCCACAAGACTCTGTGTATAAAGGCAAAATTCACCTTTCTCAGTTAAGCATAAACCAAGGTTAGATCACCTTCATTATAAGAATGATAATACTGCCATTTAATCTTCTTTATCCTCTCCTGTCAGTAAAACACATCTCTCAGCTTTGTAAGTCCGGCTGAATAATATAAAGTTTACATAATTCTGAAGAATATCTAATACTTAATTTTTTTTTTATTTAAACCCTCCCACATTCTTAACTATCTAGGTATAAGAATTTAAAAAGTATATATTCTACAGCTATTATTTCACTTAAGCAAATAACCACAGAGATGCACAAGCATCATAAGCTTCTTCTATCACATATGAAAATTCATATAAAGGCAAAAACATAAAAGAACACTTTAGATAAAACTTTCCCTAATATTTTTCAGCTGCGTTTTTTAAACACAGTGATATTTTTTGTTACTCTGATTCTGAGTACATGACCTTTTAACATATCATCTTGCCTGCCTCTCCCTCTTTGGATTCGTGACAACAAAATAACAATTCCTACTTGCGTTCGTTCATGACAGTGACTCATACCTGTGGAAGTTTAATCCTGGCTTCTATGAACCTGGCCCAATTAAAGCAAGTTTATTTTGCCATTTTTAACTCAACGTTAATTGTTACCTTATGCTTGTTACCTTATGCAGGTTTTTTCTAATGGCATTGATGTGGACCTGCCAAGATATGAAAATCCATGTGTGTTTATTGTTCCATGGATTGAGAAGAGATTATTCTCCCAGAGAGAATTTAACAAAAAAAAAAAAAACAAAAACAAAACCAAAACCAAAACAAAACAAAACCAAAACAAAACCCAAACAAAACCAAACAGACAAACAAACAAAAAAACCCCTAAAAATAAAAGGCGAAGAGGAGAGAGAGAAAGATTCACCCTCAATGACTGTTTCCTTTCAGAAAAGCAAAGGTCTTTCCAAACATTAAAGTAAGGAGTTAAAAGCAGAGACAGAAGGTTGCTGGGTCGACTTTTCTTACCAAAGGACTTATCCTGAAAAGCTGATCTCTTTTCATTTGATATAAAAGAATAGCCAAAGGAAGAAAGGAACAAAAAGCCAGAAGGAATGATGAAACTGCACAAAAGCAGGAACCAGGCTGGAAGCATTTGTCACCTCCAACACAACAGAAGGATGAGATGGTTAGAAGTTTAATGCTAATGACCAACCTTCCCCACTCCAGTTAGCAATCTCAGTAAAGCAGGGTTTTTCTCCTCTCCAGGGAGTAAATATCTCACCTTATGAAGGTTAGAAAATACTAATATATTCATTGAAAGTCACTCCTTTCATCCACTCAATATGTGCATGTAAAAGTTTGACAGTTTTCTATGGTATCCACCTCTTAATGGGAGAGACAGCACAGTGTATCTCCTAGCTTTCCAATGGATGCTGGGAAGTTTTCTTTATTGACTTACTGCAGTATGCAAAGTGTAAACTGATTTTCTCATTATTTAGATGTATCCAAAGCTTTCACATTCTGGGTACTGATAAGATGTAAATGGCTAGCAGTCTTACTAAGCAACACATTTACACCTTGGGGAAATATCTTTTCATGGTATATACTGGAAGTGCTAATTGACTTTTATTTCCTAATAACTGTTGAAACTAATAAGTTTGGAAAAGCTGGTGATTTCAAAGAACTGTAAATTAGACATTAGAACATCTTTCAGACTGTCAAGCCTATATGTGAAAATCTTAAAAAAGACATTTTTAGGCTCTTGTCCTCTGAAATGAATTAATGAAGTCATCAATAAGTCAATCATAACTGTCCTAATGCAGGATGTGAAGAACCTAGTAACATCGTATGTGTAATTACTACTACTTTAAGTCATCAGGAAAGTAATGCAATTGCCTTTTTCTGCAGCAGCAGAATGGCAGTATGGAAAAAAATATCTGAGCTGCAGCTAACATTTAGGACGTTTGACATTATGCCTTAGGAGCTGGATTTTTTTTTAATGATCTGACAGTCTCTTCCCTCACCTTTCTATACCACACATTCACACAGTTTTTTAACATGTTGACTGATTATGCACAGAAGTACAAATTAAAATCATCACATGTCCTGAAAAAATAAGCAGATGGACAGAGGAAAGGTACCTGGTAAGTATCTAAGGGAAAGATGGATATAAGAATTCATTATGTATTAGGCAGCAGAGAATTCACCAAGATAACCCACCTTAAAAATTACTCTTTTTGTCAGTAAGTGCTTGTGTGTTTTCCAGCTATCACAATCAATTGACCACGCAAATCCCTGGGAAACCACTCTATGGTTTCCAGGAATTGAAAGAAATCACTGCAATGCCAGGTTGGCCTAATGCAGAGTCAAAACAGAACCCTCCTTCAAAAGTTCACAGAATCACAGATTGTGCTGGTTTGGAAAGGACCCACAAGGATCATCAAAGTGCAACTCCTTCCCCTGCACAGAACCATCCCCAAGAGTCACACCATGAGCCCAACAGTATTGTCTAAACACTTGAACTCTCTCAGGCTGGTGATGTGACCACTTGCCTGGGGAGCCTGTTCCAGTGTCCAACCACCTGATGGGTGAAAAACCTTCTCCTAATGCCCAACTTAAACCTCCCCTAACACAATTTCAGGCCATTCCCTCAGGTTCTGTCCCTGGTCAACACAGAGAAGGGAGCAGTGCCTGCCCCTCCTTTTCCCCTCATGAGGAAGTCGTAACTGCAATGAGGTCTCCCCTCAGTCTCCTCCAGGCTGAGCAGAACGAGTGACCTCAGCTGCTCCTCATATGGCTTCTCCTCAAGGCCTTTCGCCATCTTTGTTAATCTCCTTTGGACACTCTCAAATCACTTTATCTCTTTCTTACATTGTGGCACCCAAACCTGCCCCCAGCACTGGAGGTGAGGCTGCCCCAGTGCAGAGCAGAGCAGGACAATCCCCTCCCTTGCCTGGCTGGCCATGCTGTGCCTGATGCCCCCCAGGACAGGGTTGGCCCTCCTGGCTGCCAGGGCACTGCTGACTCGTGTTCAACCTGCCAGTGACCAGAACCCCCAGTTCCCTCTCTGTGGCATCATTCTCTCCAGCATCTCATTCCCCAGACTGTCCATACATCCAGGGCTGTGCCATCCCAGGTACAGAATCTGGCACTTTCCCTTGTTGAATTTCATAGAGTTGGTGATTGCCCAGCCCTCTGATTTGTCAAAGTCTCTCTGCAGGGCCTCCCTGCCCTCAAGGGACCCAACAGCTCCTCCCAGTTTTGTATCCTCTGGGAACTTGCTCTGTTTCCCTTCCAGTCCTGTGTCCGAGTTATTTATGACAATGTTGAGGAGCACAGGGCTGAGGATGGAGCCCCCTGGAACCCCCCCAGTGACAGGTCCCCAGTCTGATGTCACCCCATTCCCTGTAACCCTTTGTGCCTGACCCGTGAGCCAGCTGCTCACCCATCCCATGATGTGTTTATCCAGCTGTGTGCTGGACATTTTGTCCAGAGGAACCCTGTGAGAGAAAATAACAGAAGATTTACTGAGATCAAAAAGATAACATCAACTGGCTTCCCTTGATCAGCTAGGTGGGTTATCTTGTCATAAAAGGAACTCAAGTTTGATAAGCAGGACTTCCCTGTTCTTACCCTAGAGATTATAAAAGTTCTTTAAAAAGGCATTAGAAAGAGAATAACGAAATTTAGGAATGAGAATTAAAAGAACAGAGAGAAAGAGGAGGTAAGACTCCCTTACTGCACCCCCCTTTTTCCCTTCCAAAGAAAACTCAACCCAAACCCTGAACCCATCATACTACAGATGACAGTATCTGTGCCAAGAAACAGTGTAGGGAACTTTACTATCCCACAAGGCCACTTAGAATGGTGATATCAGGAAATATGATAAGGACCCATGCACTTACAGAGAGGGACAGCTTGACCATATTAAACTGGGCTGCATTTCATTCACTCCATAGGTTCTGACTCATTCAAAAGACATTAGCACTGACAAAGCTGACTGCCGACTGTTTCTGTATTCAGAGTTTGTAATTAGAGTGGAGGTGGTAGATGATAAAAGCAGGGAAGAGACATAACAAGACCAAAGAACAGAGTAAAAGGTAAAGCTGGCCAATGGAGTTAAAAAAAGGGGATGGATAGAAAGCAAATTAGACTCTTCATGCTGCCAAAGCAATAAAACAGTGAGAGTCTGGAAAAGAAGGGATAAAAGAAAATTGGTGAAGTTCAATCAGGAATGGAAAGGAAATGACCCAGCATGAATAAAATGAGGTACAGAGCACAGATAAAGAGAGTTACATGGGAAGGAATTAAAGAGTGGAAAGAGTGTCCCTGCACTGAAGACATCAGGAGATCTCAGCTGACTAAAAGTGAACAGTAAAAACACAAAGGAGTGGGAAAGAGAAAATGAGGGGAGCAACTGGATGTTAAAAATGAAAAATTGAAAGAACACTTGCCATTTAAATATTACAGTAAACTTGAGAGGAAATACTGCAACCGAGCAAGCTTGAATTGGCAAGATCTGAATGTGCACAGAAAGATGCCAAGCAGTGAGTCCATGGGACTCCAGGATGTGTGTACATTGGCCTGATGGCATGACTTGCAAGATGATCTACTCAGTGCTAGATATACCAGCTCATACTCCTTTGAGTTTTCCACTGAGTAACTCTGAATACAAAGTATATTAAAAAAACCAAAAAACAAGTAAGGCACAATTCATGTAAGAGCACCATAATCTTGTAGAGAGATCAGATGCAAGCAAGCAGTAAAGTAACAGAATTAAGTCCATTTTCAGTTTATGCTCTGGAGTCTGTAGATCTGATATCACATCTAATGTGTAAATGCGAGTTTTAAAGTAATTTCAGAAGAAACCTGAAGTACATTTGACTAATATTTCATTAATGGTCTATGCTGTTGGCCTGAAACACATGGGCATACAGAACCAAAATGTGCTAGAATTACTTTTAACAGCATTTTTTGAAATCAGCATTTTTATGTCTTTCCCAATGGACAACTCTTTCAGGACTACATATCTCATTGATGCTTCCATCTATCACTAATGTTCTTTCTCCCAGCTAGACCCCTGTTAGAGGTGTCCTACTTCACAACTAAGCCAGACATCCAAATTCCTAACAGATTATTTTTGCTTATGAAACTATGTTTTAGAGTCATAATATGTTTTGCAAGCCTTAGCTCCATTCTGAGCACTGTAGCACCCCATACAACAGGATCTGTTCCATATGTATGCCATTTTCCCCTAGAAATGACATCCAAGGTAACGAGAGTCCTTTCCCAGCCACCAAGGATTTTATAAGCATTATCAGTAATGTAGTTGATTGCACTATTTGCAGAGAATATTCACCCATTTACAGTGAAGAAATAGACAGATGCCATGCTGACCGCTTCAGAGAGCAGGGAAGGACTATTAGAAACGGGGGTTCTAATAGAGCTATCGTGTCCCATTTCACTTCTAATAACTGTGGTGTCTTCGTGTGCTTCAGCAGGGTTTCCAAGATGCTAACCACTCAGAGCTTAATAGGCATATAGATTCTCACTAGCCAGCAAAATTAGATGACAGAATAATTTTCAACCAACTTTTTCTTGTGCTTATATTTATCTCAATGTAATTTCGCACAATATCTAATGGTATTGCAGTTTTGCTTCTGTTTCTCACAGATGTTTAGTGACTCATCCAGTCATCTTTAAGTCTTGCAACCCTATGCATTGTTTGATTGATCTCCCTTTGCATATTTTAGTATTGTTCTCACCGAATCTCTGTCTTTTAAAATGTTTTCTACAGTCCTAAAAATTGCATCTTTTTCCCCCCCTTAGGATATCCTTTAACTGCCTTTTTAATTTCTTGTGGAGTTTCAAGCTTACAACAGTAAGGACCAATAAACCTCTCCTTGAGCTAGACTGAAAAACAAAGCCTTGCTTTATGTTAACTGCGTAGCTTCTAAGTAAAACAGACACACATATGAAGAAGCTATGAGCACTAGTGTCAAATATAATTTATTCCTTAAATGTAGTTTTAGGACATGGAAGAAGTGTCATTAAGAAGAGATAACACAAAAAGAAGGAAGAAAAGTGAATGGCCAAGTAGACCAGAAGCAAAGGTGAATTAATAGGGTGTGCAAAAAATTAGCAGCTATGGGGTAAAACTAAGGAGGTTTCTTGAGAAAACAGCCAAAGGGAAGAGGCAATCACAGCAAAACAACAGCTGTCTGAAAGTCCCCTTCACTTTCTCAGAGCACACATTGGCTTGAACATCTCTCCAGTCTTAACCCTGAAGACTAAAAGGTGGAGAGAACCAAAGTATCAGCTACATGGCAACTTTCCCCAGAGTGAGATGACCACACTGAATCACATGGTTGTGACCCTCTGAATAGCGTGGAAGAGACTGCCAATTCCATGCCTTCTTCCTGAAGCAAACAGTCTCTTTTTCACTTCTGCAGCTGTTCCTACTGGTTGGAGTCTACCTTCATCCTTCATGTTTGCTTATTTATCTTAATATTTATTCTCACCTTCATTCCTCTTCCTATACCTACATGAGTTTTACATTACATTGTACCACAGTATGGTAAAAAAAATATTTGTTTGTTTGTTTTGTTGGGGGGGTTGGGTGTTTTTTTTTGGTGGGAGTTTGTTTGGATTTTTTTGAATAAAATGTACAATGAGTTAACAAAAACCAAATGGGATAAAAAAGAACAGAATATTCCACAGGAGGGGAAAGAATGTAAGAATAAGATAAAAAAATTCTGAAAAATAGAGGCAGAAACTCTTACCACAACTGACTACTTGTAAAGTAGGCATGCTTAACATGGTGTTAAATGTTTATAGTTTCTTAATAGTCAGTGGTTCAGCTCTTCTAACATAACATAAAGCATCATATTTAAAGGACTTCACTGGAAGTTGTGAAGAAATTCTTTAAAGGAAAATATTATTTCATTAAAAGAAATAGCAAAAACAATACAACAGTTCCAGGGATTTCTTGACTTCTAACCCAAAAGCTATACTTTTCTACATATAAGTATGTGCATGTAAGAATATGTACACATATGTATTCTGTTTGAATATATATGCATACTAATCCCTCACATATACAAATATTTATGTTTATATAAAATGCATAACATGAGTTTGTAATGGATAAGATAAACAGTGGCAAAACCATGAGGGAGCTATGCAAGTCATCCTAACTGAGCAATATTAAGCCATAAAATGGCATCATTCATCCTGTATTCTATATATATTTTACAAATATATTCCTATAAAAATGTTAAAAGGAGTTTTACAAATTTTATTAGCATTATTTTTCATATCCATCTGCCTGTAGAAACAGGCTCCTTTAGTACTAAGATTCCAACTGCAGAGGGCCCTGAGGGAGAGGAATAGTACAATATTTTTTTAAAACCTCTCAAATTATGCAAAGTAGATTTCCAACATATAAAAAGTGTCATAAGCCTAAAGTCTGCTGTGAGCTAAAAGCATGTGCCAATGGAAATCAAGGCTTCTTCCCTTAGAGCACAAAGTTTCCGTTTCCATTCCTTAGATTTGCAAGATATCTCTGATCAGCACCAGCACTGAACTGTGCCCAGACCTGCTCTTCGACAAACCTAAATTTTAGCACTGCTTGCACATAGACTGAGAGGACAAAACCAGAGGGGAAAAAAAAAAAGTTTCCCTTGCAAGTTGTACAAAAAACTGAACAACTTGATATTCTTTAGAAGTCTGAGGTGTAAATTCACTCCACTTCAGTCCCTTTGGGGCAAGAGCAGGGGAGTCGATTAAAGCAGCTACAGAGGCACATGGATATCTAATACCTTACACAATGCGGCACACAAATGCAATAAGTGACTGTTCCAGACTGGCTGAAGTGAAACTGCACACGGTGGTATTTGAGAGCAGTCCCACAGGAGGCTTATTGCACAACCTGACTAAATTTGCCCTCCCACGTATAGGTTATCGATATCTATTATAAAAATCATAAACAAAAGCCAGAGTTTTATTTTATACACATGGAAATGGAAACAAGTGTTTTGGCAATACATTTTGCAACTCTGGCTTTGAAAAAAACGAGTTAAGGCTGTTAGAGAAGGGCAATTTCTAAGTGATGATTGTCTCAAAATGCCTGCAAAATCTCATTTCTCCATGGGCAAGAAAAAAAACCCCCCAAACGTTATAAGTCTAATACACAAAGTTACTTTTTTCTAACCACTTAAAAGAAATAGAGGACCTCTAAAACAAGGGTAAGCCACATTGACAGAATTTAAGAACATACAATATGCACTTAAGAGAATTGTCTTTCAATAATACGTGTTTAAATATGAATAACTTTGGTAATAATTCACCCTTAAAAGCAATCAGTTTGATTGTAATAATATTTTACTTTCAGCTGTTATAATTCTATTATATATAGATATTCAACACCTATAGGTTGACTAGATTTGAACTACCATGTAAGCCATTCACTAACAGATTGAAAAAGTCAGAAAAGTTCACTGATTTATATTGAAAAAAACGTCAGAGAAAGATTTAGTCAATATTCACCTGATAAAGCTAAATAATATATGTCCCTCAACAAAAAAATTAAAAAAATAATGCAAAGCCAAATAAAGATGTACATGTGCATTTGAATTGCATTATCCTCCCAATATAAAACTTCTATTGCAATGAAGTTAAGATGACATAAAGTGAAAGCAAAACATATCAAACTTGAAAGACGAGGATCAGAAATGTATAGCTAGAGTAATTTTAGTTACTTTTATAAGTAATCAGAGAAAGTAAGTCAGGAGTACTCTTTGCATTGCAATACATTTTGCTTAGATTTGCCCAAATTTCTGGGTGTAAGTCTGTGTCTACATGCTGCCAGATCAGCAGTTTGTAAGTGGGAGGCTGAAGCAAGCCAAGATTTCAGTGTTATCTATTCCAAATTTTTCTGGTGCATTAGCAACCATCTTCTGGCTGCAAACAATACCATACTGTATGTGTCATACTGTTAGTACTATGCTTTAATTTCAAATGGAAAACTGACTCTCAAAATAGAGCAGAGAGTGAATTAAAAAAGAACGTCATCATACCAGAACTGTGAGAAACCAGAAAAGACAGAGAACCATATTTCCAGGTTCCTTGGATATATCACAACATATGGTCTAGAGAACATTTTATATTTTAAAACCTCTCCAAAATACTGAATTGTCATTCATAAGAAGACTCTTCTGTGCTTTTGAATTCTGAGGACTAGAATTTAATCTCATTTTGTCTTTATTGTTGGCAGAAATCCACATTTTCCAGTAGTATCTAAGGTAAGAAATTTATCTAAGAAGTATCCTTTGTTTTCTGCTCTCTATTGAAATGGCCAGGAAGCTTCCTACATACAACCCCCAACTTTTTGAATTTTGGAGAATTGTGTTACTGGGAGGAATTGATTGTACAGACTTTCAATGTTTTGATTAAAATCAAACAGTTTTCCCCATCCCAGATACTTTTCAATTTTAAGATTCAAATTACTACCTTTTTAAACTCTGGGGAAGAAGGGTTTTAAACCATGAGTATTTTAGTTTTTATTTTCAAACATGAAAACCTGCCCCAAACTCACATTAGTTTCACTGGGAGCCATCCATCATAACCCTGCCAATTAAAAAATATGTAACTCAGGTAATTGTAGGATAATAAGTTATACTTTAGAGCACTGTTCTAAAAGGACTATACAGATTTCTAGTACAAACAAGCTCTCAGTTGCAACTTAACGTTGCTTTCAAATATTCAACCTATGAGATAATAGAAACTACATGCTACTTTTAATTACCATAGTTAAAGCAGTAATCATCTTTGAGAAAAATCTTGGTCATACACCACTTCTGATTTCTGGAATACCAAAACTGTAGTTTTAAACCTCCTTATATTCCATGTAATATCACTTCAATTATCCTCCTTTCCTCATAATCTGTACAAACTGATTATCAACTGCTTTTGGCTGCTTTGTGAGAGATACAGAAAGTGACCTTCACACACCCATAGCAGCCACATGAGGATCATGCTAAAGTCAGGAAACTCCCCCAGTGCAACAGGAGCAGAGGCTATCCTGAATTTCATTGTCATAGTCTGTTGAATGACATCACTTATACAACTGGTATGGCATCTAGAGAACAAAGCCAGCATAGAGGTATCCTATTCTAAAGGAATACTTCTCCCTTACCAAATTTTAGTTAATGTCCAGGCTTCAGCAAGGCTAAAAAGCATGGGTTAAACCATCTTACATTTGGACCTTGCTATCTGCTCTAAATCCCAATGTTGCACTGCTTCAGTCTGTAATTAAAGAGTGAGACATCAATCCACTGTTCTATATATCTTTCTAGTTCTACAAATGCTGTAAATGCCTACTATTTTGTAAACAAAATTAGAATAATACAATGAACTGGAGGTTGTTTTCTTGAAAGGGCTTTATATGTCAAATCTATTATAGAGTGCTCCTTAACTGGGACTTAGTATAAAAGCAGTGTAACAAAAGAGGGAAAACACTTTCATGAGCTTCATCCAGTACATAAAATTCACTATTATACTTCCTGCACATTTGGATAGTCATACAATGAATGAGGGATTGAAATTATTTTTGAATACAATGTGTTTTGAAATAAAGTGTTTTTCAGGTTAGGATATATTTCCATATATGCTGCAAAAAATACAAGGAAAATTTCTTTACTTAGAAATAATAAACCAGTTCACTGAATCAGTCCATCTTGATGACACTGATGCTATCTAGCAATGAGGTTGATGTATGAAAATTTCTTTATCCAGAAAAGTATTCAGGCCCATGCATAAACATAAGCATTTAAATATGAACCAACTGGGTTAAGCATGGGCTAATTATGCATGTTCCTGTGCAGAAGAGCAACACTCCTTTCATTGGTGAAGGACCAAATATAATCAGCAGAAACACTGGAATTTTCTGAAAGGAGGGAAACAAAGGAGTGAGGTGTAGGTTACCTGCAATAAGAGCAATAAGTAAAAGATGTGTGAGTTTGAAGTCACCCTTGAATGAAATACAGAAATGGGTACAGAATGATACCCATGATAATTCTCTTTTAGAATCTCTTGCTCTTATGTATTGTGGAAGACATCAAACTCAGGAGAAGAGCTTGGGTCCTTTAGAGGAAGTTCAATTATAGGCATAATGTGCCTGTTTTGTCCTGAGCTTTTGATGTTTATGTGATGGAAAAAGAGTTTCATGTAACATCTCCATGAATCCTGATGAAGTCAGGAGGAGATAGAGGCTATGACCAGTCTTCCAAATCAATACACTAAGTTTTTTTTACTGAACAATATTTTACGTTTGTTTTGATAATGAAAATATTATAAATGCTGTTAGTATTTTGCATATTTAACAGGACACCATATTTACTTTGTAAGAAAATGTCAAAAAACTGATTCTTCAGATAATTCCTCTTGACTATATTTTTACTATGAAAATTATACTTATCATTAAATAGGCTAAATATATGATTTGTAAATACTTCTGCCTTGATGTATTTTCTGCCAAAAATGATTTCTAAAATTTTAGAAAAATAAAAGCTAATTTCTCAAGTGGACTTCCATAGCACTTAAAAATGCACAGCAAATACAGAGTCACACCAAGTAAATTCAGGACAGTGTTAATGATAGTCTATGGAAATTAGTCTATCAATTCTTGATGAAGGAAAAACCCAGAGTAAAAAGGCACAAATTGAGAGTGGGAAGAATGTATTCTAGTAGAATAATAACTCCCTGTGGACTGGCATGCACACTGAACAAAATTACTTATTTTAATTCTGACATATATTAGACATTCAGTTCTCTTGCAAGTAACTAGTTATGGCCAAAGTATGCAATTCATAATTCATATCATCATAAGAGAAAACCATCACGTCCACTGCAAAGATGCCATGGAGTTTCAGACCTGAAATGTGCTCTAGCTTTTAATAACTACTGACTAGATATAGCTTGATTCACTAGTGGCCTCAAAACTCCCTATTCAGGCAGTATGCCATACAGAAATATGGCTGCTTGCACTCTACTGCTCATCTTTCTATTGAGAATACTAAGAAGATGGTTGTTTTAAAGCAGAATAAAGTTTTAAGCCCTTGTAGAAATACTAGAGCACTGGATAGAAAACTAAAACAAAACCCCACTGCATTACTAACATTTTTGCTTTGTCTTGGTTTGGTATTTTGAGATTGTGGGGTGTTGATTTTTTTAAATACATTCTCAAGCATATCAGATCTGCACAGAAAATCAAAAAATTCACACTCCATTCCTCAGAGACTAGAATTACTTCCTTCTCAAATAAATAATTAGGCAGAATTACAAAATGCACATTATTTCCCCAAGTGAATGGAATGACTCCAAGCGATTAAATACATAATTAGGTTGTTTTTCTAAAATGCTTATTATTTACCTGAGAGTCTCATCACAGACTCCTGGTAAATACTGTCTCCCTGCTAGCAGTTATTACCAAAAACACCTTCATAATTTCCAGCCTTCTTCCATCAGTGATATCTACAGCAGATATTACTTGGAGTCATGGATCATGAAAAGCAAAATCTGGCTGTGCCAGGCAGCCCACTTAACTGACAAGCTGAGTGCCTTTCACACCTGGCATTGCACTTTTTCATTTCCCAAACACAGTAGAAAACAAAGAAAGGAACTTTTTAGTACTTTAGTTCATGTTTTAGCTGGCCAGAGATTCTGCTGAAGGCTGTGCCTATGCGTGCTTATGTGCTTGCAGGGCTACAGAAGAAGAGAAAAAAAATCCCCAAGTTCTTATTACCTGTTCTCTACCTGGTAAGGATAATGAAGGGAAAGTGTTTTTAATAATCAAGCCTTTGAGCCCCACCCTCCATTTGACACAGGGTTCTCTCTCCCAAGCAGCTGTTTTGGACCAAATTATCAGAGCATATCAGCCTTCAATTGTAACTACTCCCATTGCCTCTGTCTGGGGGACACATGGCCACAAGCATTCAACACGTGAATGTGAATATTCCTGCTCACCAGGTGGGAAAGAAAAAGGTCAGGCAATGAGACCCAGCTGGTTCTCCTGTGCAGCTGAGGGACAATACCAAACACCCTTTTTCTAGTGATCACAGACAAAAAACTGACCCTCAGAAGAACCCCCTTTTCATTACCAGAGTCAGTTTTCCTTATGCTTTCATCTGCCCAGAGGCCTCACTGCTTTGTGGTCCTTACAGAAGAGATCAAGAGTGACTGGAATCTCAATCAGAATAAAAGAGGGCAGGGGATGGAAAGGCACGACAAGGTGAGGGAGAGAAAAAAAAGACAAAAGGAGAAATGAAGAGCAAGAGAAAAATGCGGAAAAGAATCAGAGGGTGTGGCAACAATATTTAGGGATCAGCAAATAAGGCAACAGACATGGGTAGACAACAAAGGGAATGGCAGTGAAGGACAGAATAGAAAATATATTTTACTTCCCAGAAACAAATAAATAAATAAGTCATGAAAAGAAATAATGTAGAATCAAGAGAGGCATATTCTTGGTGAAAAATAAAGAAAAGGAACAAATAGAGGAAGAAATCAGAACAACTAAGCAGAAGAATTTCAATAGGCACACCCTTGTCACTGTATTTCCCAGTTATCATTTGTCTGGTTTTTAACACCTTCAGCTAAGCTATTTATGTCTTACACATAGGTTTTACATTTATATATTTTATATGATATATATGACTTCACAGTCACAACCAAATATCTTAAAATTGGGGTGAGAATCTCGTCAGATTTCCAATCTGGTATTAATACAGTAAAACTCTGTCATGAATATTTTGGTTATTTCTGTAAAAGCCTAACAGTAAAAGCATTCTTGAAGCACTGGTATCTCATGCAGTGTTAGCCACAAAGCTGAAGGCGGAGTAGCTGAGGTGTGCACCAAGTGCAAGGACTGCACACTTTGCCAGGTCATTGCTTTTATAGCAGTACCTCATTTTTTATGAGGTTTAAAAAGAGACATCTAGGGCAAAGGGGAACAGAGAAGAGAAGAAAACAGGTACTGACTGACAGACAGATAGTGTGCTCGCAGTCACCCACTAGGATGCTGATAGATGATCTCAGTTTCAAATATGACTGTTTCCTAACATTCTGATCTCTATTACAAATAAATAGATCATAGGATGCATCTTAGTGCTTCAGTCTAGGCCTGATCAAGGCACTTCAGGCTTAACATTCCACACATTATGTAATCTTATGAATGTTGTTGTATTACAAATTATTATTTACTGTTGAAATTTATCCATGAGCTTTTGCAGTGAGCAACGTACGCAAAGGTATTAACAGGAAAAATGTGAATATTCAAACTTAAATTGTTAGTGAAGGACATGACTAACAAGGGTCTGTCAAAGTTTCACTTCCACAAGTGTTTCAGAAACGGGAAAGTCTTGTAAGAACTTCATTCACCCTCATTTAAACAATGTGTAAGAAAAATACATGTTTCACTGTCATTCTCAACTATGTGCCTTTTTTCCTACCTTGGCTATGAATCAGACTGAATGGTGTACTAGGAAAGCCCTTTCTTAGAAGGTGTACCTGATTCTGTCCAGCTGTGCTCAACAGAATCACTATACTCTGCAAACTCCAGTGTTAGTTTCTTTACAGATATTTATGTGTTATGTTTATGTTAAAAAAGGCAGTAAATATAGGAATATTAAATTGTTCTGGCAAATCCCATTATCCTATTAGTTCCACTGAAATAATGAGGCTACATTGGTTTTAGAATGGGAAAATGAAACATAAACATTTCTAACTAGCCCAAATTTAACAGGCATCAAAGCAAAAAAGCTAACTTCAATCATCCTAATAACTCCTTTATAAGAGCATATTAAAACTCACCATCTGATTAAGCCCATATATTTTCTATCTTAAAGAATCTAGACTTATTTCCAAATAAGACTACTCTGTTATCATATAGTGGCAAATTTCTATAAGCAACAGATAATTATAGTTAATAATTTCCATGCTTATAATAAGGGAAGGAAACAAGACTACCAAATGACATTAGGTGACATAATGGATTTTTTAATATGAAAAAGGATTCCTCGTGGGCTAGAATGAGAATATTGTTATTGCATACAGACCTTTCATCAATCAGCAGTTTAATTCACTATTATATTGGACTGTATTTGACCCAGATACACAATCAAAATCTCTTTCCTAAATTACACACCTTATGTTCTTTCCCCCATTTATTTGTTGTCTTGAATACATTTCTGGGGAGGTAGAATTTATTGAGGAGCAGTTTGAACCATATTACTTTTTATAACCCTTACTTGCACCTACATTGTACAATCATTTGACACATCTGCTACATGAAGAACAAATCTGATTTAAGAGTTTTAATAAGACCTTGCATCAATAAATTATAACAGATTGGTGATTAGTAGTATTATTTATATGCAATATTTTTGTACCCCTTATAATGCTGATGTCTGCTTCACAGGGATTAATTATTTTCATAATTTTGTCTAAGTAGTAATATAGAAAATGTCAAAAAGAAAATTAGATTTTCACTTCCCAGACACAGAAATTTAATTAAAGCCAACTCCTTGTTGAAGGGGAATGTCCTTAGCTGGTTCTGTGATATGGCAGCAGCTCTACATGCTGCCATGTGGGAGACCAAGGCTCAAAAAGTGACTCAGGGAATATTAATCACTAGGCTTCAGAGACTAAACACATGCTGAACGTGCCACAGTTGGTCCCAGCAGGTTATTTATGGAGTATATAAGTTAGCAGACAGCAATGATTTCTTATAAAGGCTGCTGCTTGCACAGCCCACCTCAGGGATAGCGTTATACTGAAAGAAACCCTCTGCTTGGATAAAAACTGATCCATTAGGAAATCTCTAATTATCCAAACATGAAAGGTCAGCTTCCCCTCATGCTGCATGAGTGTAAGATAAAGACCTGGAACAAATTCCAGCTGTAAAAATCAACATCTTCTTCAGTCTCTTGGACATTTTTAGGAGAAACAGGTTTCCAATCTGTGTGAGAACAGTCCACATATAAACTGCTGAACTACTGTCATGGAAAGCTAAATCCTCAGCCTCATGAAAGAAACAGTAAACATTATTAACTCATTTTACCTACCTTTGCTCTTTAGGTCTTCCTTGTTTCTTGTCTTGAATAGTCACCAACACTTATTAATTCCCAGCCTCTTTGGTCTCTCAGTTCTTTCTCTTCATGACTCTTCTTTCCACTGTTCCCTATATTATTATTCCTTCCTTCTATTCATCTCAAGTCTTCCAATCTTTCACCCTGACTTCCTCCTGAACATTAACTGCCTATGGACTACAATGGGAGCACTGAGCAAGGCCATTCAGGACTTGGAACACCATGGACAACTAAGTGTAGCCCTGGTTCAAAATGCATCTGCAGCCATGAATGAACCAAAAGTTTCTTTTTCAGAAGCTGACCCTTCTTTCTTAAAAAATATATTGTTCTGCAGAAAATAGGTATTAAAGGAGATACAGTCAAAATCATTGTTATATACTTGCTATAACAACACATATATAAGATGAATTAGAAAATAGTTTGAATTAAAAACCCATCCAAGCAGTTCAGTGTCAAGTTGGTGACTAAGAAAACCATATGACTTGATTTTACTGTTCATGTATGTGATGATTTTTCTCAATCAGATGGCAACTTAAAAGTGACTTGTCAACCAAATACCCACATAAACTAATCATTGTAAGGCAAACAAGTATGGGGCAAAGTGCTTTCAGTCAGAACAAATACCTTTCATTTCCAAAGACAAAGTTCCAGCTTTCACTGACTCCAGCTGAGACAAAAATTCACCTCTGAAATGGTGAAAGATAGATAGATCCTTCTGCACACACTTCTGCCACTGCTCCAGTATATTTATTTTATGTTGACACAGGCCAGCTCATTTCATAGGACAAGAAGTGTGCTCTGAAAGTTAATTTCTAGCTCCTTTTAAAGTCAATTAATTTCTGTGCAAGATTTTTTCATTACCTCTTGTCCCTCATTATTGCTAACCAGATTAAGCCTATGTGCAATGTCATCTCTATGCAATTTACAAGTGAAATATATTGCAATAGAAGCACTAGTGAGAGATAAGGGAGAAAAACACCTATGGGTAAGACATCTCATGCAGAATTTAATTATGGCCACTCACATTTCTGTAAGTATCACATTGTATGTTTTCACTGTAGTTGTTCCCAGAGAAGAATCCAATGCCTGCTTCAAATATACCATTGGACATTTTTAGCTCTGGGATCAAGCTCTGCTTGTTTTGTAGATTTGGAGGCTGTTTAGATAAGAAGTTGGCAATCTGTAGCCACAGAAACAGCACAAAGACTTGAGGGAACAAACCTCAGATGTCACTGCTTGAACTTCAGTCAACACTGAAAATGGAAATGAAAGAGCTGCTGTGACTTCTAACTATGTCCTTTGAGCTAGTCTCATGAGCTTGTGCTAGTAAAGGAACACAAAAAAGCACTTGATACACTGTTAGTTCATGTTTATTTTATGACCACAGTGAAAGGAGAATGCAGAAGACCATAAAAAATTCTTCAGGAAATTTTTACTCTCAACTAATCCTTGAGAGTAAAAATCTGGTTTATCTATATGTTTTTGGCTCCCTTCTCTGTCCAAGTCTGCTTCTGTATGCTCAGATATTTCATACCAACAAGAAATTACAAAAAGTTTACAGCTGCCAAGAATTTAAAAGCTCCAAAATATTAAACTTGAAGAGCATTTTGCATTAATTCCTAAATCCGCAAATGTGTGTTTTAATCCCTTTTATTTTACTCCTCTAATAATCACTCCCATTTCCTGAATTTTGTGTTTTCCTAAGGTATCTCAAATATGTTTAAACAAGGTTATTGGAGAACACAGACTTCACAAACTATTGACATACTGAGGCTGCACACCAGGAAACTCTTATTTCTTAAACCAACTGGTTCACTTTAGGCCCCACCAAACTATGCATGCTTCCACATCACATTCTTGAGAAGGTTCTGTTCCTAGAGCACTGACCTTCACTTTAAACCCCCTTGCATACACACACCTTCTGAAATTTATTGGAGCTTTTGTCTATAACAGAAAAAATTCAAACACACTATTTGGTGGGGTCAAATCACAGTTTTCCTCCTCCCTTCTTTGCTTGAGCTGTTCATTCTCCCCTTTTCTACAAGGCTACTAGAATTTTGAAAGATGATTCAGAGATTCATGACTGCATTGACATAACCTTATTATATAAATAGCATGTAATGTGGATAAAAAATTTAATCTAACCCTAGAAGCTTTCCTTCAGTGGAACGTGGTTTTGGAGGCAATTTATTATACTTTAAAGCTTTAGTCCTTTTTATTAGCAGTTCCATACACAAATTGGTGCAATTCTCCTTATTTATTTACGTATCTGTGGCAAAATCAGATTACTTCCAGACACAATATAGTGTTTTACAGTCATCAGGAGAACTGCATCTTTTATCTGGATTCCTTTAAAACACATCATGCATATGATTACTCAGAAGAAATAAAGTGATGCAGAGGTATTTTTGCAAAGTGCCTACAGCACTACAGCACAACCTTGCCTTTCCTTGGTATCACCAACTTTTCTACTACCAAAGAGCTGTGGAAGTCTATTTTACATCGGGGACCAAGATTCATAATGCTCTAATGCTATTTTAAAAGTGCAACTGCGTTCATAGGAGCAGAATGTGTTTAAAAAGGGTAATACAGTTTGTATTTGTATACAATTCCTTCTTTGAGGTAATGCTATAAGATTCTTTGCCCTGCAAAGTAACTAAATAACCATAAATGATCTTTCATGCATATGCAAATCCATCCCTCTAAGCACCTTATTAATTATTTCAAAGATACTTGGAGGTCACCACTCATGGAAATTTCTATGCATGAAGCCTCATTAATACAAGACACCACACAGAGAGTTGGGATAGATTTTTGTTGCTATTTAACAAGGGCAGAGAGTATAATCTGTAACATTTACTTTTTTTATTTTAATGACCAATGAAATCTGGCCAGCTCCTATCTGCAAGTGCTTCCTCTGGGCTGATGCAGTGGGTTTGAGTCGTGGGGCTGCTGCCACACTCCTGTGAGCAGCTAATCCTATCAATGCACCAGTTACTGTGCTCAGAGCTCTGCTCCTCGACGCTGGCTGTTCTCAGCTGGAGTGCTGCTGCCTGGCACTCCATTAGCAGCTGAACGCTAAGGAACTAATGTTGTTCTTCCAAAAATCACAGCAATGACACATTTTGTTTTAGAACAAAGTGAAGCAATGGCACTATTGAGGTGATACATCATAGCTCGTCAGCTGAGATGATAGCTTTCTTTTGAACACTTATCTCCTGCTTAATTAGGCCCCATAACAGAAATCAAAGCAAGGCAAGGATATAACTATACAAAATACCTGAATCCAGGAAGCAAGAAATTAAACCTACTTGAGAAGCCCTGTTTATCTGAAATCCCTAGATCCTTTCCAGCTCAAGTTATACACTTGTGATGATAACACTGATCTCGTCTGTCACAGTGACCCTTTGCTGTAGCAGCTGCTGTTTATTTTTATTCTGTTGTGTGTGTGGCGCTTTCACCTCTAGGTTGATCCAATAAAAGATATAAAAAACTTGCTATGTTGGTACATTCCCTTGATAAAAATCGGGAACAGTGAGTCAAATGTTAATGGAAACTGCAGGCTATGTTCATTATGTTATCTCTATTTTTGAAAAACACTAGAATGAATAGAACTAATTGGAAGTGCCAACAATTTAAATATGCTTAATTACAAAATCAAACCCTCCTGTACATTGAGGGCAATGTGTGCCTGTATGCCTTGAAGAAATGTGCTAGTTTTTAAGTAAATCTACTCTTACATGAAAATGATCAAATAACTTTTAAAAAATCCAAACCTCAAACTCCAAGACAACACAAACAGTATTTCAGGATTAGCTTTTGGTGTTTAAAAACACATGTATAAACGCACTCTTTTGAGCTGTCTGTGCAACCTGGTCAGCTACCATAACATAAATCTCATCAAGAGTGAATATGACTTTGTTTTGTATTCCTTTTAAAAGAAGACTCAAATGAACCTCTATCTTTTCAATAAAGCTCAGACCTAAAATTTTTTCACTTCGAGTCGCTCTCTGTTACATGTAACATGTATTAAACCCACACTGCCAGAATAAGAAAGGTTTTTTTCTTGGCATGTCCCGTGGTGTTCATTCGTGTCAAGAAGAATTCATTTGAGGTTTCATTGAGGTAATTAGAAAAAGCTGTGTCAAATAGTGCTTTATCATACCCACATGTAAATACAAACTGCAAATTACAGTTGCAAAATGAAGATTGTGAACTTTAGACTGTAAAAATGCCATCTTATGCTATTCAGTAGAAGTACCATGATAAGTGGAAAAGAAAATCACGTGATGCTGTTGTGAAAATTTCTAAACAGAATTCATTGATGATGAGAGCTGCTGCATCCATAGCTATGAAGGAGGATAAAACCCCTTGGATCTGAACATCAGGAAGGGCTTGGCAACATAGGCATGCCTCCTTCTCACAGGTATGATGAAACAGTCTCATGACATTCTCAAAGAACAAAAAATAATCATTAGTTCCTAACTCAAGTATAACTTAATACTAGAGACAACCAAATGACTTGTACATCAGAAAGTTAGGTTCGGATAGCTGCAGTGAAGTTACAACAGCCCTGCTTAGATCCTTCATTCTGCAAAGCACCTTGAAAGAGAATACTTCCAAGTGCTTTTTTTTGTGCAAAACTGCTAACATAAGAGAGACAACTGACAGAGGTAGCAATCAATGAGAGAGAGAAAAAGTATTTCTATTGTGCTACTATTACTACTGCTCTTAGAACTGCTTTAAGGAATAGTATTTTGAAAACAACTTTCCAACTTGGGGAGTTCTGAAACTTTGAGATTAGCAATATTTTAGTTTTCCCATATTTAGCTACTATAACACTTAGAGTATAACACAGCTGAGGCGAGACTGGTAGCAATAGCTTCTTTTCCGTTCCCTCAGATGAACTCTCACTCGAACAGCAGAAGTACACCCACCCTTTGTGCATCCTCCCCAGCCTCCCTGTCTTAAGCCAAACCCATGCCTTCCTCACCATTCCAAGACTGAAACTGCAACGCTGAGCATCCCAGCACCATCCCCGTGTATTCCCCTGATCCCATCCCCACTCTGCTTCCACTGTTCAATTCCCATAATGTTCAACTTCAGCAAACAGAAAAGAGAAAAAGACTGGCTGGCAACTGCCAGTCAGGGGTAAAAACTTCTGAAAACCTCTTAGTCTCCTCTCTGAGAAAAAAGAACTTCTGAACAACTGGAGTAGAAGACATATGGAAAAATCCTAATACAAGTTTAGTGCAGCATGACTAGCAATGGCTTTACAGACAGAAGAGGAAGAAGGGTCATTAGTTTGACATATCAGCCTGAACTGGAGGAAGCCACTGCAGCAAGGAGGCCCACAAGGAGGAGAAAGATGAGCTGCCTGCTGCACCACCGGAGGAACTGATTAACCTAAGGAGCTAACAGAAGAAAATGGAAGAAAATCAATAAAAGAGGGGAAAAAGAAAGGATTCTACTCAAGCAGCTTATTCATTTGCACGGGAGCAGCAAGTGGATTAACTTCTGGAGAAGCAAGGAAGGAAGCTGAGAGTACAGATTGACCACACAGTACTCTGCTAATGTAAAGGTCAAGGAAGGAACACTGGGTATAAAGTTCCTGTCCAGTTTCTCATGACAAGTTTTCCTACATAACATTAAAAATTATTTTGTGTAGGATGACGTCAGTGTGTTAGTGTAGTACTGTTTAGGGGGAAGTAAAATAAGACCTGGCAACAGAGCACATAAACAGCAATTCTAGTGAAATGTGAAGAAACATTGCTTGCTTGAAGTAATTAAAAATAAATAATTTAAAATATTCCTTACTACTGTACTTTCAATATCCTCAAGGCATGTTCTCAGATAAAAGAGATGCCACTCGACTAAGAGCTTTTGTCAATTTTTCTCCCATCTAGTGGGATTTGAAACTTATTTATCAGCTATTCAGGTAACCAGGCAAACCCATCTCCTATGCAGCTTCTAATATGCTGTAAAATTATTCTCATATCATGACACAGCACTTGAGACAAACATATATGCTCCCATTCTAAATTAGCACCAAGAAAAAAGTATATTCTATGTATAGAATACACTTAGAAAAATTTTTGACAATTTTGCAGTTCACAGGCCAGTGAAATTGAAGCAATCCTCAAAACAAATTTGTACTCCATTTGAGTCTTTGTTTAGTTAAGTCAAACTTTGTTTCCTACTCAGGTAAAACACGCAACTACATTTCATTCATTGAGGTGATAGTTAGCAGTAATAACTTCACCAAAAGGAAAATTATTTAAAATTCCTGTTCCTTTTTTATTAGTACTTGAAGACAGACCAAGAAAGCTAATAATTTACTTATTTTGAAAGTGGAAATGTGGAGGTCAAGGTGTTTTGGGTTTCTTTTTAACCAGAGTGTAATGCTATCATCTGCTTGCACTTCATGATTATAAAATACTAATGTGAAGAAAGTAAACATTTTCTTTTAAAATAAATGCCCTTTAAAATCCAGTTGATTCTCCAGTTCACGTGCTTAGCAAAATCTTCTTCAATATTCAAGTATTTTCTCCAAGAAATTAAAAAACTCCTATAAATGCAGTATAATTTCACAGATATACACAGAACTAATAGGCAATAAAAAAAAATCTTAGCCTGAAATCAAAATCACATTAAAAAACCCCAAAAATCACCTGAAACATACCTACACAGGGGAGGGAGTAGCCAAGCTCTGGGTCATGGATGAACTGGCGGTCGTTCAGCATGGTGACACAGTACAAATGGAAGCAGTCCAGGCAAATGACATGGCGATGCACACATTGGAACACGAGCACAGGACTCCTGTTAAGAACAAAATAGTGAGAGGGATGAACAAGGACTGGACTAAACTCCACAAAAAGCTTCATTTCGAACTTCTAATTGAATAATAATTTTTAATTCATAATGCACAGGATTATTACATGGGTAAAAATAGAATTTATCCTAGCATACTGCAGCATTTTTAAAAAGAGATGGCTTCTAACATGAGTTGGATATCACAAAATGGAAGTAAAGCTTTTACTGAAAGTTGAAACTTTACTGAAAACTGAAACCTAAAGCAAGACAAATCCTTTAGTAACAGATATCCTTTGTATGAGGTGAGGAAAGATCATACATTGTAAAACATCAAGTAGTGATATGTGTGTGGAATGTGGCCATCTAGGAGAGCTAAAGATCTTGTGAAAACCACCATGTGCCTTCAGCCTTTCAAGGCAGCCATTTGAATTCTGCAAAGGCAGCATTCCCTTAGTAATAATGAATAAAGTAATTCAGCTGCTGGTCAGAGGTATGGGATTCAATATGGGAGTGAGACACCTAAACCTAAGTGCTGGGTATAAACTCGGTAAGTGAGAAATTCCACATGGTAAGTGAGAAATTCCTGCTACGGTCAATACACTTACTGGAGGCTGAGCTGATCAGCTTCCAGGTACCTGCAGTAGGGTGAGCTGAATCTCCAGCTTGGCTCCATTGCCTGTATGGGCTAAGCCTCCATGGACCATTACAGGAATCCAGACACCCATCACACATGCAGAGACTAAATATGGCTATGCCAAGACTGACAGAATACTGCTGGTGGAGAGGAAACACTGGGACTAAGTGAGGACAAACAGTTTTACTCCTGAGCTGGCCTGCACTCAGAGACTTTCCACTGATGGTCACAGCAAGGAGAGCCAGGCAGTCAGTGGTTTCCAGAAGCCTGCTCAGGACCAGAACACTGAAGGTCAAAGAAAAATTGAGTAACACAGAAAATATTACACACACGTGAAATGTGCCTTCACTACAGGAACACGCTGATCAAACTCTAACATAAGTTAGAGCAAAATATTCTGCTCACTCCTGATGGACATAACTCAACTGTCTGTTCCAAAGTTAAGTGTATTACACATAATTTCTTATTTTTCAGAGCTATTACCAACCTCAAGTCTCAAAATAGCAAAAATAAAGGGAGATGTGTTAAGTTGAACACAACAGTGAGATTCCCATTCAAATGCTGAATTACTTTACTCCTTTAATTTGCTTGTGAGTGAACACAGGCAGAAATTTAACACAAATTTCAAAATTTTTAGTAACTATGAAGAATAATTCTTTTTAAAAATAAAAATATGAATTCTCACACATTCGTGATACTCCAGGAGACAAGTATTGAAATACAAAATCAAATACAGCAAGACTTATGATAAAATCATTAGAGTTAGAAATATTGCTACACCTTCTCTAAAACCTGCTAGATGACCCTTTGAAAATCCCCTGAAACAGTAAACAGAAAGCCTTCAATGTGGGAATACAACTTCAAAACGTAATCAATAATTTCACATACTGTATACAAGCATTTAATCTTCCATGAAAATATGGTTTAGTATTGTACATACTATAGAATTCATGGCAGTGTGTTAGTATCTCCAAAAATATAATCTCTGTGTTTTAAGGATTTTGTTAAATAAAGCAGCTTAAAACTGAATAAATAAAACCTCCCCATTACTAATCCTTATTAGTTGCCTACTTGCTGTTCTGAATGTACCAAATAGTAATTTTAAAAAGACAGCTGTAAGGCAAAATGAGAGCTGATCTCTATGAGTTTAGCTCTGGATGGTCACCAAATCATTATGGAGAAGTAGAGGAGCAGTTACCCTGTCCCTACAGTGAAAAAGTCCCTATGGTCACCAGTCAAATGTAACCTTTAGAAAAACACCCCCTATATTTCTCCCTAAATTGCAGATATAATAAAATTTTCCTATAGTTTTAATGGATATCTCCCTTTAAGGGTCAAATACTCTTTTGTATTACTTCAGTGTCTGAGTATCTTTTCTAGTTTCATGGGAAGGAAGCTTCCTGGTTCAAAATTCACACCTCTGTGACCTTCACTTTTTTCTTCACAAAGAAAAAATACATATGTGTGGCAAGATGCATAAGAGAAAGCCATCAAAAGTGGAATATCTTTAAAAAGTCAGGCCAGAAATGAAAATAGTGTTATCAAGATTTCCACCTAAACTTGTACAAAATCAACACTAACAGCATTTCATTATGCAAATGAACTACTATGATTGGTTTCTGCTGTAAATTTTGTGATAATTGATTTTACTTCTTAATGCGTCACAACTGTCTAAAATCAAAACTAGAGTCTCCAGAAGGGGCATAGCCATACGTATGTACATATTCACACTGTATCTTTATCAATCTTAAAAAACACTATCTTTTAACACCATCAGACTCCAAGCAATGTGTACCAGATAGATACAAATCTGGGTTCTGACTGTGTCAGAAAAAACAAGCTTAGCTTTCACAGCTCTTACACTGCCCGATAATTTTTCAGCCCAGGCTATCTGTGTCATAAGGCTTTGAGAAGCTCAATCTGTATGCAAGGCAGATTTATCCAAATTCCTTTGGCATTGGAACGATTGCTGCAGTCCAGCATTTGCAGATTTTGAATCAAAAGAATGCAATTCTCGTTTAAAAGGGACATAAAATCTTGCTCCCGATATCAGTAAAGATGAAGATGTAGGGATTATATTCACAATGCCCAGGTGAAGTTAGTGAATACTCATTTAGGATAACCCCAGGAGTTACTGATAGAAGCCTTGCTTGTACCAAACACAATTTATTTTAGAAAGGAGTATTATAAAATTAAAAAAAAATTGCCACAGTGTAACAAAGACTTTTCCTCAATCTAACACAACAGGCTAGTAATGTAAATCTGATATATATTTTAGAAAGTGATTCATAGTTTCCATTTACAGAATGTGTTTGGCTGAATTAGAGGCTTCATGAGAATAATATATAAGAAAAATGTGTCTCACAGCAAGGGATAAATTGGTCCTTTTTGTTCACCAATTAGGAATGTAACCCCTTTAAAAAATCGGAAATCCAACATTACAGTGCATCACTGGAAATTTCCATAATAAGTAACTCACTCTCATGCTTAGATTCCTCTTAATTAGAATTTTATCAGTGTGCACTGACTTAAATGAAAAAGAAAGGGGACCCTAAATGTTTCTGCTTTGTGTTCATACTGTTGGATGACTGAGGCACAACAGCAGCACTGGTGGAAGTGCTTTCTGGTCCAAAAGCCCTTTCCTTCTTCCCTCCAGAGCAGAAAGATGCAGATAATTCTCAGACAGACTACCACAGGATACTGGCTAAAGAAAGATACAAAGACTTGAGCTTGTTTAGGTAAGAAGCATTCTGAGATATTGATTGTTCTAGTACACCCCAAAGATCTCATGATGGTTATTATTATATTGAGATTGAGTCCAATGGCTATGGATGTGAGTGCTTACTTAGCATAAGGAATTATTTGAAGACATTAACATTGGATCAGTTGATATACCTTGCAATGCCTACTGAAAAATATATGGGGCAATTCCTCTCTTGCTTGGTCCTTGCTCTTAATGTTTTAAAAAAAGCTAGACTGAATAAAGGTCAAACAGCACACTGCATATATGAGACCATTATTTTTTAGAAATTGTGAGTAGCCACATTTTGAAGCACTTTGGGGCAAGGAATACATCTAAGCCTGTGGAAGTATGTGAAAATCATGTTGGACAAATCTGTGAAACCGCCTTGAGGTCATTTCTAGGTGACAGCTGGATTTTTCTCACCTCAATCTCAAAATCTTAACCAAATAATAATAAAAAACCTTAGCAGATGTCTATAAGGCTGCCTTGATGGGATTACAGTCAGCAAATCAAAAATAGCCATGTGGAGTTCATTTCTCTGCAGTAAATAAATATGAATGCACACAGCTATATCAGAGTCTTTAACCCCACATATAAGTACTATATTTATCATAAAACACTTCTGTATTTCTAGCACATTTTTCCACTTTGGCAATTTTCCTGTACTTCAAAAAGCTTACTATATAAGCACCGTGAAATAATTTCATTTCTAAATGGATCTCCATGTCGTTTCAAAGCAGATGTGTTAGGTTTCAGGTCAGCACCATTCAAGAAAAGGTGAATCACTGAAAAAAATATGCAAGGGAAAAGCAAAAAGGAAAATATAAACTTAGGTGACACAGACACTACAGGCACTCTCCTGCTTCATAAACATTTAAAAGAATTAAACAGAAATACTGTCCTTGAGCAGGAGTCAATCCTTTTTTGGCTCTATTCTTATAGCAGAACAAAATTACAAGTCCTAAATAAGCCAAATTATTCATCCATCATGTGGCTTCCTCATAGAACTGTATGTAGGAGAATCCAGTCTTCTAATTCCTACAAAGCTGGTGACACTACTGGCTTTCCTGTCTATCACACACATTCCACAGTCTTATTCAAAACTATTGAATGAATTGCCTGTTTATGATGCTTTAAGTGCATGGTTTTCTTACTGTGAAAATACTTCCAGGTACTTTGTGATTGAATATGTCATTAAAACCAGTTAGAAAGATTTCTAGTCTTTCTATAAAATATAAATATAGAAAGCATAGAAAACTTTCCTCAGTCATTTGTGGTGTAGAATTTATACAGGTGGGAGGAAAGTAGAGAAAAAAATCCTGCTTTTTAATGAGCAATATGCTATTATGGATTAATAGAAACAGTAATTTATCAATTACAGGCAACTTGTGAGTAACACTGCAGGCCCCAAATATTTAGACAAGGGTAGGCATTTGAAATGAGTATCAAGACCTTACCTGAGAAAAGAAAAAGTACTAAGAAATTAATAAAAGTGGTAAGACTTTGCCATCAAGAATCCATCTTTCATGGACTTTTAGGAACAAAAAAAACCCCCTACATCCCTACTTTTCCTTTCCTAAGGGATGAAAATATATCTTTACATAGGCTGTGCTAATTTAAAAACCCTGTATATATAAATACAGTATTATCAGAAAACGAACATATTAAATCTCTTAAAACACTAACAACAAAAAATCCCCATTTTTTTGTCTTTGATCACTTGCCACACAATGGATCAAAGGTCATAAAATGAAGGTTATGAACACTGTGAGACACCACCATGTGAGCTTAAATTATCTGTCTGTGCTTCTGTATAAAAATGTGTTCTGACCCACAGCTGTTAACTTAAGAGGCATCAGCAAGCGAAATCTGACCTATTTTCTCCTCTGTTACGTTACATGTTTTCCTCTAAAATGCACTTTCATGTTTCTTATTTCTACTGGAAAGCAGCGCCAAGGGGCCAGAACCCAGAAACAGCCTGACCGTACCAAACCAGAATATAAGAGGAAAAAAACCAGGCACGCTTAAAATTAGTGCATATGATGGCAAGTACTCCTTTCAGCAGTGCTCCTGTTAACTCTCTTGTTTAAGGGTTTGTTTGGGGTATGGAAATGCCACATATTATTGCCTGTAAAATCTCTGATCACTGTGGCAGGCAACAGCATCTGCTACCCGTGGAGATGGGCAAAGGAATTCTATGTTACATGCACTGGTACATTCAAATTAGTACCTGGTACTCTGTGTGTGCTCTGCCTGCTTGCTCAGACATGCCTTTATGAGCTCTGTCTTCACACACAACATCTACCTTTGCCACTAACAGCTGAATCTTATGATATCAAGGAGTAGAAGGTGATCAGGCTGGAGGAGAAACATTCTGTAATCTATCAGATTCAGTTCACAGTGCTCCTCTGCACTGCAAACAACCAACCAACCAGACATGCTTTGAAAGGAGATGGGTAGAACCTGCTCCTTTTCCTCCATCTGTGCTTGTACAACCTCTCTGATGCTCCACTGGAGAGAAAAGGAAGATGCCTTGGTAATAGCAGGAGAAGACAATAAACATGAACCAAGGCAGCAGCCCATAAACTGCCCCAGCCCAAACCCTGGTCTGCTTGCTGCTTACCCTTTGTAGCTTGCTGAGCTCCAGCTTACTGTGAACTGATCCCTCCATACTGGCACTTTGGCATGCCATGACCTCCCAAACCTGTGTCACTTGTACTCCCAGCTTTTGCTACCAGAGGGTGGCAAATGCTTCCTCACCCCTCCCTAGATTTAAGCTGGGTCACAACAGAATTTCCGCTCCTCTGAGGCAGCACCCAGCCCTTAGCAGCACAAACAAAACTGCTCATCTCTGACAGCCCACAGCAGTCACACACCTGTTAGCCAAAGAAGACTTTCCTGTCACAGACTCACAACTTTCTGACTAGAGACACAGTAAGAAGTCAGTATCACTTGTTTTTCAGGAAAAAAAAAAATAAAAAATCAAGGTACGCAATGAAGTTGTGAGAATCATGGGATATCTCAATAAGAGGAAGAAGGCCTAACTTCACCTGTACCATTTTCAGCATCAAACAATCCTTCAGTAATTAAGGATGAACAAATGAAAAAGTCAAAATGCCTTAATACCCTAATTGTATTTTATTCTCCTGATTGGTCCCACTGGGCCTACTGAGGTCCTTTTGATTTCTTTCAAGAATTTAAACCTTATTTAGTAATCTTATTTTAGTTTTACTCTTGACATCTATGCTAGCAAAATTAACATTTTCAGAAAGTGTTCTTATGCCACTGGAATGCAACTGTCTGTGCTGTTAAATTGTTAGAATGGGCCTTGACATGGTGTTTAGGCTTGCCAAATAGGAAAGTCCCTGGCAGTTCTTGGGCATAGTCCAGGGGTTACTGTGTGCTGTCTCCAACAGGCAGCAGCAGTCTGCGTGTGGACACGCAGGTTTAAAAACTAAGAGTCCCTTAATAGAGATTTATGACAACAGAGCTTTAGTTTGGGACTGTTTTCTTATTATCACATCTTACCAAATTATTTTGGTTTCTTATTTTCCATTCCCAAAATCAAGCCTTTTGAGATAGCCTGTGAAAATCAATGTGTCTGTAAACATACTATACAGAAGAATGTCCCTAACACGAAAGAGAAGACACAATCATGAGCTCTTTCTGCCTTCTTGGGAATGCTTAAATCCCTGGAAAAGGTACAGGAGGAAAAGAATATTGGATATTATCTTAAGAGATGCTATCATATTATATTTCTCATTCCCTGGGACTCCAAGAGGGACTAGAACTTTTGGATAAAGCATGTCTCTACTGTGTAAATTTCAGTGATTCCCTTCCAGTTAGCTTTGAAAATACACCCTGGTGCATGAAATTTAGGACTGTATTTCTTAACATATAGAAGAAAAAAAAAGACTGGAAAACAAAGTAAGATAGAGAAGAGGGGAGAGGAAAAAAAGATGGAAGAGGGAACAGAAGGTAGAAGGGACACATTAAGTGCATTTGCTCTTAGAGAATTATATTTCACTGCCTTAATATTATGTTTTATGCTTTTTCTCATCTTTCTTTTCAAATAAGGATATTCAATGTGTATGTTGATCCAAACAATAACTTGAGGGTGCTTCCCATTAAATGAATCTTCAGTCTGAACCAAAGATATGATTATTATCTTATAAAAAACCACCCTAAAGCTATTGTTATAACAAGGCATTTCTTTATAGAAATTCCTTTTTTTTTTTTTTTTTTTAGTTCCTTACTGTCTTTAAAATTTACAGACAATATTTTATCCTTTCCTCCTCAAGGCAAATATCTTAGCATAAATGTCAAGGTGTAGTTATCTGAGAACACCTTCTACATCAGCACCTCCACTCAAAGGAAAGAACAAGCCTTGGGCTAGCAAGTCTCACAGAAGGCATTCTGACTTGGCAGATTTTAAGTGTTCAAAGTACTCAATTATCTTTAGTAATCTGAAGAAAGTAGTTTGCAACATCCACCAAAAAATTGTACTAGCAGTGAAAGTGGCTTCTTTATGTCATATTGTGAATTTCTGTTTCTGATTTTATTACAGCCCTGTGTCACAACTGTAGAATTTAAATGCCCAAATGCACTCAACTCTGTGCTTGAATTTCATTCCCTCCTCCTTCTTCTTCCCTCCACGCCAACTTCCAGCACTTAAAAGAGTAAACGGAATCAACTTTCCAACTAGGAAAAAAACAAGAAATGCCACCACTACCACACCCTCTCCACCCAAATTAAGTTGTAAACCCAAACAAATTATTACTAAGTTTGTTAAGTGTAATTTCTAGATTTGTTACTGGGACAATAAAAACATGCAGAAAATTGTCAATATGTTTATTGAACCCAATTCAAGAGAAGATTCTGGAAGCTCAAATAATTTTAGGTGCCTGTTTTCATTTTAATCTCAGCATCAATTTTCATTAGTTTTATGCTGCCTAATTGGAGGCTAGCTGGCTTTCTTTCAATGACTGTATCTACGTATGAGGTCTCAGGTAATGTACTGCTCTTTGTACAGGAGTACTCAGGAAAAATCTTCTGCCTACCTGACCTAATAATCTGTGTAACTCTAAGGAAGACTGACATCAATCTAAATATAACTTTGCATTCCCATAGGAATACCAGATCTTGACACCCAAATAATGCACAGAGTACAGTGAAAGTCAATAACAAATAGACCTATGAGATTTATCCCTCTTCTACACTTACTGAATATTGCAGGAATGGGACAAAGGACATTCACAACACTGCTTTATAATATCATCTCTGAAAATCTTGTGGAAGCTGTTTGTGATGCTAACAAGAACTGACTTATGACAGAAGACACGCTGTAGGAAAAAAAAATGTGGTGGCCGTTCCCTCTGTTCTTCAAGCAGAACAGGTTTTTCAGGTAATGAAATAATGATATACTATTCATATAAAAGTCACAGAACTTACAAAAGTCAGTCTTACTGGAAAATGAGTGTGCCTGAAAGGGCACGTATCTCAGGGAGCTCACTAAAACTTTACTTTTGACCAGCTTGCCCTTGTTTTGATAAAGCAGCTTACTTCCCACCTCTCACAAAGCTACTTATGTGGACTGACACAAGGTGAGGAAAAAGGTGCATGGATTTTTGATCTGACCCTCTCCTTGTCCTCCCTCACCATTTGCTTAAAGAAAAGGATGCAGCAAGCAAACTCTGAAACTTTCTCATAGGGGACATCATAGCCACAATTATCAGCACTAATGAATAATTTTGACTCCTCATGCCTATCTACAGCTTTCCCAGAACACGTGGATCATTCCCACAGAGACTTTTCATACTGACTCCTTTGTTACACACTGTCCCTGCTGGAAGAAGTAACCTGGCCTTGGGAGAAAAGACAGGTTATAGGCAGAACTTTGACATATTTCCCAGTAATTTCTAAGGCAAAAAACCCCACCAAAATAAAGATAAATTCAGAAATATTAAAAGGCATTCACTAAGGTAAGTTGTCTTCTGACTTCAACTTCCTTTTGACAACTCCCTGAACACACCATACTAAACTGCATATGAGCTGGTGTCTGGATTATAGGCTAGCTATCAGGAAAATGAAGAATAAAAAAACCAACAAGGAAACCCATAATTTGAATAATAATAAATAGAATATGTTTGACATATGAAATAATAACCTGGAGATTCCCTGTGACCAATATGGATAATATCACTACTTAACTTCATCAGCTACCTATATTTATTCACAGGCTGATCAAACCATAAACAATATACAGAAATCTTTCACTACAAGTTGCAAATTTCTTCCATTACTGTGGCAAAGAGAACATATTTCCACCTGGGTTCTACAAGCTGGCTCAGCCCTAAGAATTTGTACACCACTAAAATGTGTCCAAGGAAAACATTTGGACTCTGTGACAAAGCCCTTCCTGCTCCTGTTCTTGTTCAGTGAGCAGAGATATTTTATTATGCAAAACATACTGACGAAACAAACAGAGCATAATTTATTTCAAAATGTAGCCCAAAATAACAAACATTTCCCAACACAAAAGTTTATAGAACTCTTGCATTTTCTCTGTTTCAAATTATAGAACAATATCTGAAAAAAATGACAACCCCACCTTGGTATTTACCAATGATCACTGGAAATCAGATCACTCACTAATCCCTATGCTCTACTTTTAAGGGAAGCATTCAAACTATTGTAGTTTCTCTAATCAGTTGAAACATTAGATATTAATGCTGTACTCCAAGGTATAGTTTTTACCTTTAAGTTTTACTTGGAATTTTTACATTCATAAGTTCCTAAAAAAAACCAGTGATGTATAAAAGATGACATTCACCTACTTTGTTTCTGAAAAAAAATTCAAACCGATCAGAACATAGAGAAATGACTTGATTAGATTTTGGTTTTTACTTTAGATGGCATGCAAAAATAACCTCTGAGATTAAGACTGTATGTGGTAAAAAATAAACAGGGTTTTTTAATGTTAGCAATCGAGCAAAAGTACATTTGGTAAACTGTAGTCTGTAGATTGTGTCAGATAAAATAAGGAAAAAGCTGAACCCCAGAAATGCATAATTCCTTCCTTGAAACCCTAAGAGTTGCTTAGAAAAAAGCTCCTCTTAAACTAGGCAAATATAACATCTTTATTACGGTTCAAATTAATCAAAAATGCCACATGGTATATGGCTCCATTCGCAGAATAAACTGCAATACTTCCATGGGATATTAAATTCCATATCCTAAGTTACAACTCACGTACATGACCCATGTAAAACATTATTCAATTACATTATTATTGAGTTTACATGTAACAATATTGAGAAACAAAATGTCAATAGATGCTTGATATTTAATTTTAAAATAATTCTAATTCATGTATTTTCTACCACATATACCATATACTGTCAAACTCTAGTTTCACAAAGACAAACTTTTCTGGTAATGATGAAGAGAACCTTGAAATTCACTGATGAGAATTGGAGGGCACATAGAAAATGCAGCTGTGCAAATTTTGTTAACAAGTAAAGACAGGGAGAGAACAAACTTGTCTGAAATCATACATCCTCCTCTCAGTACAACTTCATGTCTTAGAAAGTAGCTTCAAGAGAAAGGGTGCTGTCTTGGGCCCAGCCACACTCATTTCTAAACAGATGGACATAGCATAGACTTTGATTAGCACAAAAACAATGACTGAATCTGGTAGGAATTTGTTGTTGCTTCTCTCCAGTTAAAACAGAAATGCATTGCATTTCTGCAAAAGAACAATTACATCACAGCAATGAAAAACTACACAGAACACTGACATTTAAGTTTCCAAAATTACTAATACAAAAGTTAAGACTTGTCACTTCTTTCCTAGATCTGATTCTGTTTGAATTATAACCAATTGCTAAAATGTCATTTACTTTATCTGACCACAATTTGGCCTTACACTTCTTTGAATAACTACAAAGATATAATTCAATGTGAAAAATAACATCTTATATTGACAGGGGCAGACCAGGTGTTTCAATCACATCTAAAAAATTTAATTGCACAGCAGCTGCATACAGAAAACATGTTTGCACCTGTACATCTGCTTAATTTTAGCTGAAAACATTCTGCTTTAGCATTCATTGGACATCTTTGCATTTTTAAGTGGAGGGTGACAGAAAGTTCATTTCTGAAATGAAACTAACTGAGAAAAAGTTTTACAGAAACTTCTTTGTCTGTCAAAATGGTATCTTTCTCCCTCCACCCCAAATACTATAATCAACCTGTTTTTCATGTCACTTATTCAGGAGTTTCGAGCACTGGTTAATGCCACTGAATCCCACTGCTGTGCTTCACCTGACCCAATTCAGAGTTCAGAAAAAATGCATCAGCCAAGTTAAATCAGTAAGTGGAATAAAGTATCTTTTTTAGGATGCTCAAAGTACTATTATTTACACCAGGCTTCCTAGCACTTACATCTTTGGCTACACAGGTACTGGAGCAGACTCTGCCTCACTCCTCCTTTGTGGGAACTTCACAAGCTGGAGGCAATGTGCAGACTGAGAAGGAAAAGTGAAAAAAGAAGCAACCAAAACAAATACAACCCTTGAAATGACAACTACTAGGAATAGCCAGCAATCCAACTGTATGGATTCAATATAAAGCTCTTACAGAAACTGCCAAACCCTGTGAGCATGACTGAACCCCCAAAAAAGGTTCAGGCCAATTCTTATCAAAACTGACTCACGCATTCCCCATTATATAAAGTACAAATTATGTTTCCCACTCTGTGGAACATTAGCTACCCTGACAGTGATCTGTTCAGCCATGTGTGATTCATTAGGTTTTCCTTCTGTTCCTGAACATGAGCTGTAGAAGAGAGCAGCCCTTGAATCCCAGCCTGCTTTGGCAAAGTGTGAGAAGTCAATGACATTTCCTTGTCTGGTGGCATCAGGAACCCGCAGCCCCCGGCGCTCTGAATCACCACAGCACCTGTGCTCCGCTGAGCGCTGGAGCAGCACAGCTTTTATAAATAGTGCTGCACAGGGTTTCACTGCACTTGGGCAAAGGACATTTGTATTTGGGGCCTGGCCTCACTACAGACAGCCTTGTTACAAGGGGTGAGGTTTATCGGATTTGAAGCAACACTGTTAGTATTCAGGACACATTTCCAAGCGCGTATGACATGTCAGCTGCTTGCATATCTTCCAATTCTGCTTCACATATTCTTTTTAAAGTTAAACATGAAGTGACAGAAGCATAGAAATATCTGTGTCCTGCACTCTGTGAACATAACAGCTAAAAAAACCACCTTGACGTGTCAGCTGACAACAGAAAAAATATCCCTGATCTCTGTTGAGGCATTGTGATTCTTAACATCAAACATTTGTAACAGAGAGAACTGAAAATACAGAATCATGAACTTCACAATTAAATACATATATAAAAAAGCATGATGAAATTTGTTTGCATGCCCCTAGTCAGAGTTTCAGCCTTTGCTTCTCTCTGTGTCTGTACATCTACCTATTATACTTTACAGAGACATCCCAAAGATCTAAACATATGGCTAGCTAGTAGTTTACTTCAGGTAATTCTAAAGATATTTTCCTGCATCTTCTGTTGACAGATACAACACTTTCAGCAGCTAGTTCTTCAATCACTTGAATAAATGAAGCACTGCCTGCAGCAACTCACTTTCCTTCAACATTAATTCCCTAATACTTTGGTTTTTTTCTCTTTTCTCCAGGTTCCTCTGTCAACATCTCTCTAACCCTATCTTCAGCTATCATCTTCAAATCAAGGTCAGTTTATTCTACAAATTCCAACTTCTAGGAACACAAGGGCAACAAGTATAGCTTCATTTATGATAAACACAGCACGTTGCACATTGCCTAAGGATTTCTTCTTAGCGTTATTCACATTTAATTTTACATTCAAGTAACTACTAAGAAAATTTTGACCTTTTAGTATTCAATGATTGAAAAGCCACATGATGAAATAAGACCTTTACCTAATAGTTGGGAGATGAGGTTGGTTATGTTATGTACAGTCCTGGCATGGGGTAGGGGTGGGGGTGGAATGGAACTACACCACTTTAAAAGCCACATGTGCCCACATGACCTTCAACATCCTGTACGTGCTGTAAATTCCATGGGAGACATTTCTTATGGACCTTGAAAGGTGAAGAGCTTCAGCAACCTTGTCAAGATTCTTATCTGTACTCAGAGGATGGGGCCTAAATTTAATCTTGCTTAGTTCTGCATTAATCAGAACTGACTACACACTGAGGACAGTGAAACTGTAGTCAGCTGTAAAACCAGTGGGAGATCAAAATTTTCTGGTAAACAAAGTACTCACGACTCTCTCTCATGGTGTTTCTCAGATAATGGGTCACAAATGGAACAATTGGGAAATCGCAGCAAAAATGTCACATGTTAATGGAACAACCTTAAGGAGGCCAAAATCTTCAGTCAGGTCTTACAGGTAACAACAGCCCACTTTTTAAAGATGAGATGAAAGGAAACCTATTACAAAAATACTCGTCTTCAAAATGAGCAAGGAGGCGACCTGGAAAGTTTGAGGAACTACTAGCCATTTTATCCAATTTACTTGTTTTTTATTTATTGCTCACTATAGTTATTTGTGTAAGTATTTTATATTCCAAAAGGTCACTATTCTTATCTGTCATGGATATTGCAAAAAAGTCTGGCTGAGATAAAAGAAATGCACCAGTTTCTGAGAAGCAAGTACCTTCAAATGTTTTCTGATGGTAATATTAATGCTCCACAGTAGAGGCAGTACTTAATCAGCCTAGAAACCAAATGTGTTAGTGCAATAGGTAGTTGCTAAGTGAAATGTATAAATTAGCAATGTATAAATGTATAAATGTATGAATGTATAAATGTATAAAATAGCTTTCATGCTTTTAAAAAATGAAGGGCTTGTTGGATATGTGAGGGCTAAAGGCAGCCTTGGCTGCAGTGCCCATGAGACGGTGAATTCTGGATCCTGGAAGGAGGAGCCAGAACAAAATGCAAGATTACAACCCTGGGCTTTTGGAGAGCAGACTTCAGCTTCTTCAAGGACACGAACCTGAATGTAAGTCAGAATTAAACTCTGGCCACAGAAACAGCTAAAGGTGTCATGGGCTGAGTTAGGAGAGGTGGTGATCCTGCTGCTCTACTCAGCACTGATGAAACAAACCTGGCGTGCAGGGTCCAGTTCTGTCCATAACAAGAGAGGCAGGGAGCTACAAGAGAGATTCCAGCACAGAGCCATTAAAATGATGGATGGGAGCATGTCCAATATAAGGAAAGGTTGAGCTAGCTGGGGGCTGTTTAGCCCAGAGAAGAAAAGCCTCAGTGGAACCCCATAAAGATACAGGATTCTGAAGGGAAAGTGTAAAGAAGACAGACAGGCTCTTTTCTGTGGTGCCCCTGGTGACAGAACCAGAGACAAAGGGCATAAAATGAAACACAGGAGCTTCTAGCTGAACATAAGAAGAAATATTTATACTGTGATTTTGACCAACAGCTGCCACAGGTTGCCCACAGGTTGTGGGGTCTCCATCCTTGGAGATATTCCAAAGCCATCTGGAAATGGTGTGAGCAACTGCTCTAGGTGATCCTACTTGAACAGCAGCCTGGAGCAGAGGACCTTCAGATGTTCCTTTTAATCACAACAGATTTTTGAATCTGTGATTTTGTGAATGAGATATTACCACACAGTAGAACAAACAAAGCTAAAAATTACTATGTTTCATAAAAGTAATGCGGAGTTGCACTGTTCATTAATAAAAGGTGACTGACTAAACTTCAACTGAATATTGCAACCTCAAACTGAAGAATGTACAACAAAAGGGGTTCTGAGGAATATAATTTTTAAACAGAAGAGAGTTATGAAAGTGGATTATTTTATTTTGGTCATGGTGGGATCACACATACTAACTTTAGCAGGCACAGTATCCTTTCACTCCCATGAGAAACAAAACTGCTGGCAGGGCTCCTCTGTACCCTTGTTTAATCTGTGACACTGCAATTGGAATTTGTCACTCTAGGAGCTACATCTGATGTTACAGCCTGAAGCAGAGCTCAACCAAAATAAACAATCTGCTCTATTCTGCTTAGACTAATACGACAGTGATGTAAGCCCCAGCACAGTGGAAAATGCATAAATGGGCTGCCACACAGAACATGCACGCATAAAAACAGTAACACAGCTCACAAGTTTTATTACTAATACACATCATGTGTAAGAAGCCTTGCTTGGACTTTGGCTTTGCTACACAATGGTATTTTTTGTGTGTGTTAATGTGGAAAATATGCCTGTTATTTCAAAAGACCCTAGGAACCTTGTGCTGCACAGAGAAAACATCTTTTTCTTAAAAAAAAAAAAAAAATAGTTGAGTCAAGAATTTGTTTCATCATGACTTGTGCATAATTATTAGGGTGGGAGAGCTAAATAGGATTATTTTGCCATAAACATCCCACAGCGACTCAGCTGTGCAATATTTGTCCCAATATCTTGTGTTTGAACACAGTATTTTCCCTTCCCTCTCTATTTCTCTCTCTCTCTGGTATTTGATTTAGGGTCTCTGGAGCTTTGCCAGTGCTAGGCTGTTCATTCCAGTTGCACATACAGGCTCATTTATGCAAATAGTCACGCTGAAACCCCAGTCTGGTTATTCCTTCTACTCAGGATCACCCCATCAGAAGGAGGATGGGGAGGAAAATGCTGTACATAATTCTGTTAAATTCATCAGCCAGAATGGCTGACCTTAAATCTAGAGCCTTACACACAGTCATTTTTCCTTTTCTCTGTCCCCAAGCTAAGAGAGCCCTGCAAAGGCAACTGACTGAGCAGGTCACATTTTTCTATAAAGTAACAAGAGGTTATCCTGTTCAAATAATTTTATTTCAGGAAAAAAAAGAGGATGCAGTGAAAAAGAAAGCAACAAGGTCACTTCAATAACATCACAGAATATTTTGTAACTGCCTTGCTATTTATATATTTTTATCTTCAAAGGTGAATTTTAACACAGAGCATTTTTATATGAAAAAGGCAAGAAAAACCAGCAGCAACAACAAAGATAATTATGTAAATAAAGTAGCTCATGAAAGTTAAGGGCTAAAGAGCAAAATCCTTCTCTCTTGACATCAGGCACAATTTATATGGCCTCAGTGCAAGCTTTCCCATGTTGTCCTGCCAGTGACCTCAGCTCTCATATGTAATATCATTTTCTCAAAGGACATGAGGTTATCTGTTCTGGGTGAGAGCTCAGCTCCCGTGTTCCATCTCATCACGGACCTCTACATGAGCCCAGCTGAAGTGTAGCCGCTAACATTTAAAATGAACGCTGTGGAGGACACTTCAAAAGCAGCAGCCACCCGTCGCATTCTGCAGAGACAGAGGCGGCTTTCTCCAAGCCTCCTGCCCTGCCCCGTGTCCCTGCCCCGCTGGCAGCCCAGCCGGGAGCTGCCTGTTCCCGGAGGGCAAAGGTGCCCAGCCCGCCCCCAGCACTTTGGCACTGACTTTCGGCACCACAGCACCGCAGGATCAGCGACCTTAGAAACCCTCCGGGGTTTTTTCCAGTTCTTACTCTAAGCAGCTTCTTTCCCTACACCCTGCTGCTAAAGGCACGGTGCTTTGCGCGCACTTGTTTGCATTCCCGAGCCGTACCTGGGCCGGGATGTGGGTATTTCCCCGAGCCTCCCTTCCCCCACCAGCAGGCTCCCGACAGCCGAGATGCTCAGAGCTGCCCCTAGATGGGGATACTGCCCGCAAATCGCTGCGCTGGGATTACAAACTCAATTCTCCCAGCACAAGAAAATAAAATTAAGTACTGACTATTTATTAATCTCTGGCCCATTTATGAACCCCCTCATCCTTCTTACATACTTCTCTGGCCAGGGCTGGCACACGCCAGGGATCACATTAAAGCCTTTAACTCTCTCTCATCCCTTTCCTACGCTGCAATAAGAGATATTTTCCAATCACACAAGACTAGACAGAAAAAGGAAGAACTAACAGCTGCTGCGAGAAAACTCTGGATGCTTCCTAGATTAGCAGCAGCCAGCAAGTGATGTAGGGACAATTCCGTCATGAGAACTGACATTTCAACAAGATATAATAATGTTGAAAACACTAAGGGGATTCACGTGTTAATTTTTCGGTTTAACTCGCATGGCACATAGTATCTTTCACATTTATTGCCAAGCGAGTTATTTTCTTCATATTAATTTCTATTTTCAGCTTGAACCTTTTCTCAGCTGGTTGCAACTAACTAGCACTATAATGAAAAGTCAAAGCAAATCCCTAGAGAATATGATTGTTAACCAAATAAAATAATTTCGGTTTTTTTCCCATGTTTTTTTGCAAGATATCAAGAGTGATTTCCCATAGAAGAATGAACAGTGAGGATATAAACAGATCAAACAATTTAGCTGGTGTACTCACAGGTCCCTTTCCACTTCATTGCATCAGGAACCTGTTCCATGCTGGCCTGCCCCTCTTAAAGTCATTTCCACTTACACTTGGAGTGCATCTCACTGTCACATAAATTGGAGATATTTTATATGCACCATGTGCTAGTATAAATGGACAAAGGCATGAAGCAAAGAATTCATTCCTCTATGATTACTAGTCTCTGTCAAAGTGATTATTATAGTATTTTTTTCCTACTCTAACTTAAGAGAGAGATTTTGCAGTGTGTTTTCTAGAATTTCTTCCAGAAAGTCTGTATGTTCAACTTTCTGTAAAATAAATTTATAGAAGAGTGGACAGTTGTTGGTACTCCTGTATGAAAAAGTGAAATTATTCCGTGGTAAGTAAAGGAAAAAAAAAAGGAAAGAAAAAGAAATGAAAAGGAATAAAGAGCATGTATAGTGAAACAAAGCAGACAATCAAATAGAAGTAGACAGAATAATTATAGATGTCTGAATAACACTCCAGATGGCATTTTGGGCATCACAGTTAATAAGCAGGCTGTTTCAGGGGACCAGAATGTTAGCACATTATTGCAACAACTGGAAACCAGCAGCTGAAGCATGTTTGCCTGATTATCCAGGGAGCAGGCTCCATGCAGTTGCTAAACCCCCAAAAATATGGTGCCTGAATGCTTATTGGTATGGCAGGAACCCAGTTTTCTTAGCAGTATTGTGCTTAAAAGAAGTTACCACAGACATAACTACCACTCCATGAAGAAGAGGTCTCAGGCCAGTTAATCTGGTCTAAGTTGGATCATTTAGAAAAGATATCTTTTTGGAATTAATTTCCCAACTCTACATATTTAAATGAAAATTCTTATACTTCTGCTCAAATGAAAATCAAGCAGGTCCCTATGCTCTTCTCTCTGTACAAATTAATTTCAGTAAAGGCAACAATTACAGCTGAAAGGGAGTTTACGCTACAATTTCATTTCATTCCTTTTTTCACCATTGGAATCCAAAAATGACTTCTGCAGTTGCAACTGTTGGGCTTGAACGTTAAATTGCATGCCAAAATAAGCTTGATATCTTGTCAGTTATCTTCTCAAATGAAATACATCATCCTCAGTACAGCAAAGAGTCACATTGCTGATATGCAACCCTCAGGAAATGTATTTCAGGGATGGAAGGTCTGATATTTACATCAACTGGAAAGACTCTTAGCAACACCCATACCACAGTAAGTCCTGAATCTATTCTAAAACGGCAATTCTGTGAAAATATAATGTATGATATTCCCCCAAATGCCAGAAATAATGTCCCTTTTTATTTTCAATTTCCAATCAAGGTTACACCATAGAACTCTTACTGATCCAAAACCAGAGACCAACACCATGGTTTTAGCTCTGAAATCAGAAGCTTCAGCACTGACTTCATTCTTTTTCTTTGGTTCCTGTGTTTAGGTTTCCCCATTCATGATTCCTCAGGTGTCTTGAACAGATCTACACATAAAAATCCTAACCAAAAAAACCCCAAAAAAACCACACAAACAAAGCAAACCCTTAAGATTAATCCTGGAGATATTAGTGAAATAAATACAGGTATTTTTTAAAATTTCTATAGCTCATGGTATGTTAACTGCTTGCATTAAAAAAATACAGATCTTGACTGCTCCTGGGTTTGCAAAAAAATCCCCTTATAAGTGCTGTAGAACACATTTGTCAATTAAAGCATTTACAGAGCCCTCCTACGTCTCCAAGAACACTAGATGCTTGTTCTGAAAACAGAAAATAAATAAAAAAGGGTGCAGTTCTTTTTTGTTTTGTTTTAAGTTTGGTTTTTTTTTTTTTTTTTTGTTTTTGTTTTTTTTTTTTTTTTTTTTTTTTTTTGCCTGGGATGATTATTATGTCAATGTTTCAGAAAGCACATACTTATACATACACCCTGGGTGCAAAATCTGGCATTATTTTTGTTAAACTTCACACAATTGGCAATTGGCCACCCCTATGATTGTCCTGGTCTCTTTGCAGGGCCTCTCTCATTTCAAGGGAGTCAATCAATTTAGTATCACTGGCAAACATGGTACATCTTTGAGTAACTTGTCTATATTTCTGCTAAAAGAAAGAAAGTACAAAAAAAATCCAGAAAGACTGTCATGAAAAAAAGCACAGATAGGGGCTTTGCTTGGTAATTTATACTGGATAAAATGTGCATCCTGATTTGACAGGATTCTGTGGATGGCAAAATCTTGTCTTTTTTCTTCACACTCCATAATTTTTACTGGCAGAGGAAAACAAACAAAAAAGTCCAAATCAAAGCAAAATGTAACCTGAAAAGCTAAGAAATTCAACACAAGTCAGAAAGCAGAAAAAGGTATTTGTTCTGAAAATGTAAGTTTACATTACACACACTTTGAGCATAATTAATTAAAAAGTAAATTCAACAAAGAAAATCAGAGTGCTGGGTATTATTTCTGCCCAGCTTGATTAAGTAAACTTTGTGGAAGGGGTTTTAGCATTTCTTGGACTAACTCTGAAACACTTATGCCAGATAAGCCACAAGGGAAAGAAAAGGCATTAAAAAAGCTCAAAAATTCAAAGGCTGCCAAGTTCTCTATTGTCAGTTCAAGAGTTCCCATCCACACTGTACATAGAAATCTCCTTGAGCAGCATCTAGACTCTGGAAGTAAATGATGGAAACGTTAAAGAAACATAAAAGAAGCTTAACTGAAGTTTAGTTTACCAGCATCAGAGCAAGGTCTCACACACTTGCTCTGGAGGAGATGTAAATAACAAATGACCACCTCAACCAGACAGGATTTTAATGGAGTTTGGATCCTAATATGCTTTGGCATTTCTCTGACCTCCTTTATATTATGAGAATCTTGTTCCTCTTCTCTCTTTATCTTATGTATCTCCTTTTACGTGCTGCTAAAACATTTGACAAAACTTCCAGCAACTTCTGCCATTCTACTATTAATCTCAATATCAGTAAAAGAGTGAGAAATTATTATCCCTTAAAAAAATCTCACAAGATACAAAAAACTTTTCCCAAAGTCCAGGAACCAAAAAAATGCACTCAAACTTAAGATTCAAATATTGTCATGATTATTTTTCTGCTTTTTCTTTCTTCTGCTATTTGTCCTAAATGTCTTTTTTTTTTTTTCCTCCAAGTCCAAAACATAATTTCTTGAACGGCTGACAACATATAACAAAGAGAAGGAAGCAGAGGAAAAGTTGTCCTCATAAAAGGGTATTATCACCCAGACTGCATCAGCAGAAAATCAGCACAATCCTGAAATGCTACAAGAAGCCATATCATAGACTCTGCTTAGGCACAATAATACGCTGTCTGTAGACGATCTTCAGTGGAAGTCTGAGATTTAATTCAGAAATATTTCTTTGAAAGGATTCAGTGATCCTCATCATTATGACTACTTAGGAACCACTAGCAAAGATGGCTTCTGAGTTCCAGAGTTTTTCAGGATTTTTCAGTGTGAATCCATTGCAGTAAAATAAATCAAAGTGTTTACAACAGAAGGAAAATACTCATGGAGCTTCTATGAATTATCAGCTCATGAAAATGCCACTGTTTAACCAGATGTACTTAGATAAAGGTGACTACTATTCACTATTTGAATCATAGCCATACTCAAAGACACCAGGAAGAATGATGCCTCATTGTGCTGGGCACAATATAAAGTAGAGAATGAAAGACAATTCCTAATATAAGATAGATAAGAATCTAAATAAACAAAAGAGGTAAAAAGGCATTGGGAAATAAAATGACTTGTCTGGAAGAAGAGGCACCTTTTTTTTTACCAGATGAACAACAGAGACAGCACGTAGGTGGCCAGAATCAGGATGAGTGTCTGATACCTGTGGTTCACAGCGTCACAGTGGGAACAGAACAAGTGTCTTTCACAAACAGCCTAAATCAAGACATTTATCTCAAACAGAGAAAAACAACCAGAGCCTACAATTACTATGATTGTCATGGTCACAGGCTCAGGGATTGGAACGTCCTTCTTACATTCTCAGGGAAATTCAAACTGTGAAAAATTTACTCATTTCTTGGAAAGACAGGCAAAAGAAAAAGCGAGTAGGCAGCCACCCTTATCTGTGGAGAGATCTGCATCATTACCATACAGTGACGGTGGATGGAGAAAGATGATCCTACAGAAGCTTCCATTGAATGGCTGCTGGGACCAGCAAGAGGAGAGCAGAGTATCAGAAATCAGAGGGAAATTGAATTCAGGGATAAACTTTGAATAAGACTTTTTGCTGAGGAAAGTAGAATTTACAAACAGACAACAAGATTAATCATCAGTTAGAGTAAAAAAAAAAAAAAAAAGAAATAAGACGGTAGCTTAGGTTATTAATGAAAACAGTTTATTAATGTTTAATCTTTTCCCTTTTGAGGGAAAGTGTGTAAAACCCCACAATTTAGTATGATTAGAGGCTGTCTTGGGTTATGGAACCAAAAACGTGTATTCTATTTCATCTGCTGAAACCAGTTGGGGAGATGTTTGGTTTTTATTCTTTCTCTCTTGTAACTTTGGGAGGAGGGCGGGAGGGGGGGGCGGGTGCCTTCTGATAATGGGCCAACTGTTAAAACCAGGTAAGGCATTGTTTCTTATCTCTTTTCACAACGGGCCGTTAAGACTCTGCAGGCTGTTTTCTTCCTCAAGCTGTTCCCCTTCCCAAAATAGAACATCCACATTCCATCATCCTATTGTGAGATGCCCCACCCAGTGCGGGGAGCCAACCATTCCTGCCTGGAAAAAACTGAGACTCAGGAACAGGAGGCATCTAGCTTCACCCGGTTCCCGGAGGAAGATTGGACCCCTTCTCACCATCACTGGACCCTTCTCACCATCACTGGACCCCTTTTCTTCAGGATCATCTCTACTCTAACAGAACCACATCTGCCACTCCAGGAGGATTTACTTTTGGACTGTTTCCAACACCTTGACCAACAGGGTGTCAGGTTGTAGCTCTGACTCTGTCAGGGTTCTCCAAAATTGTTGTTTGTTTGTTTACTTGTTTGGTGGGGTGGTTTTGTTTTCTACTACATTTGTATTGTTAATATTCCTAGTAAAGAACTGTTATTCCTATTCCCAAATCTTTGCCTGAGAGCCCTTAATTGCAAAATTGTAATTGGCGGGAGTGAGGGGTTTACATTCTCCATTCTAAAGGAAACTCCAGCTTTCCCTGGCAAATACCTGTCTTTCCAAACCAAGACAGAGGCCTTTTTTGTTTGTGTTCCACATTGAGAACCTTGATTTTGAATAGGGGAAGTTGCACAGGATAAAAGAGCCTGTCAGAGTGCAGGTGAAAACTTTTCAAGTTCACAGTTGGTCTACATGTCTCTTTGGGCTCTCTCTCCCTCATTTTCAACATATTCATATCATTGTGTCATCAGGATTTTTTGTTAGCATAACTCTGTAGAAAAGTGAGCCTGTAAAATGAAACTGCTAAAACCCAGCTTTATTCTCTAATGACTGCCCATCAAAAATGTTCAGATTACCTGTCAAAGAGAAGATGTTTTTAAATTTCTAGTTCTTCAAGCCATGTGGGAACCCAAAAGTCCCAGCACTGCTGCCTTTGATAATCACACCACTAAGAAAAAAATAAGCAATCAGAATGTAGCTGACAATCTCAATAATTATGCCAGCAATAGCAATTCTGTGTTTCCAAGATAGAAAAAAACCCCCTACACTTCTCAATAAAATAAGTAAATTGAAATATGTTACATAGTTACTAGTTATAGAAAACGATCTTTTTGTCAAAGCATTACAACAAGTCAAGAATTTGTAACATGTATTTTCATGAAAGGTTTGATGTCCCTGCAAATTAGGCAGAAGCTTCAGGTTTGGACTAAGTACGTTGAGTTTGTTCTGTCAGAGATATGCCAGACATACACAGTGAGGTCTTTTCTACACAGACAACTAACTAGAACAGATATTGAGGAACAATTACCTCACAATAAAAATCCTTATATAGTTACCATGTTTGAAGCCACTGTATTATGCAGATATTCTGCTCCAGAATAATAAGTTCTTGTTTAGAAATATAGCAAGACATGCAGACTGCAACAGTTATTATGAGAATAGTTTTTCCATTTAAATCCCTTCTTGCAAATAAGTCCGTAACATCACTTATCCACATTTTACTGATAAAGAGGTGAATAAATAGTATTTCTCCACCTCAAAAAAGAGGGTAATTAAAGAAAGAAAGAAAGAAAAACCCATTTGTGAGTATTTTTTTAAACTCCCTTGGTAATGAACCCAATATAAAGGACTTAGAGTAATAAAGCCAATAGTGAAGTAAAGGATATTAGATGTATAACTTATGCTGCTTACTTAGAACCAGTGGAAATGTAAAGAATAAAAACCTCAGCTTTTCACTCCCTAAAAATAAATCATTGTTTTGAACTGCATAGAATACATTATATTTCATTATATCACTGCACTATTTCAGAAGCTAGGGACTGAAAACTTCTAGGATAGTGGGCAATACAAAAATACTTCCCAATGGAATTTGCTGTAGTGCAAGGGTGATCCTTATGAAACCTAAAACAATGTCATTGTGACTTCTTTTGTTGAAACTGTATTTGTACCTATTCTTTATGACAAAGATTTCTTTTTATTTATATAAGCATCCTTTCTCAGAGGGCATTTTACTGAATATGATTTTTTGCTCAGATATAGAAGCTTCCAGGGCTCTGATATCCATAAAGATAACAAACAGCCTGGGTAGCACTGTCAGATACATCAGATATCTGACAGGAAGAGGGAAGGGAAAAGGAAGGGTTGATTCTAACCAGTTCAGACTTTGAAATTTTCTAATGCAGATTATTTTTCAATATTATATTTTTACTAAAGCCGTACAAAATAGACCAAATACTTTTTCCAACATTTGTCATCTTTCCTCTTTTATGCCTCAACTCTGCTTCACTGGTTCCTCTGAATTTGACTCTTTATAAATGGCATTAAATTACAATATTACAGGTATTTATGGCTGCAGTTCAGGTAACCAAGAATACTGATGATTTTCAAAAGCAAATGAACCCGCATTTTTCTATCTTCTTCTTTTCAGAAGGGATAATTTTTGTTTGTTTGTTTTTGGAGTAAAATCTTCCAAATTACTTCCTCTGGAATATTAATATTCTGAATGGTAATACAGATAATTTTCTAACACTTGTGCATTTCCAGATGAAATTATAGAAAATTAAAAGGAAAGCTGATAACTGGAATACTGACATTACTCAGGTAGTTACAGGATGCTTTTTTTTTTTTTTTTCCCCAGAAGAAAGCAAACAGAACAGTCCTGTGCACTGAGGGGAATTTCTCTGACCTCCACTGCATATCTGCTCTAGAGTTGAAGCAGTCAGAATGTTTTGAAGGGTACTCTGTAGGGTAGGGTATAAACACTTCAGGGTGTAAAAAGTCCCTTAAGAACATGCAATAAACTGCCCTCCATCATGACAGACAGGCCTTGGAGAAGTATCCTTCTATGCACCAGTAAAAATTCAGAGAGCACTGTATTTGCATACATGATAAAGACATCCAGTACAGTGCTGAAAATACACTGGAGACCAAACACTACCCTAATGTTCAAGCTAAGTACATTATATGTTTTACTGGACAGAAATTGGGAGCAGAACTGTATAAGCAGCTGAAACTTTGTCTATATACAAGGCAGTACAGAATTTGCTCACAGAAGGAACTCAGCTAGCTTCATCCCTCCTAGATACATGCTGGAACACTAATGACCTGGGATAATGACCAAACTAACTAATGACCTGACCACAGCCACCATGCAAACTGTACTTAAATTGTACTTATTACTGTTGCTTTTTTTAAAACTTCTCAGCTTGCAAAAAGTAGAGTACTTTGTACATCGTCTAACAATTCCATTGAAATTTCCACCAAACAAGCTTAATCAATATTTCCAACCCATAGGTGTGAAATATAATTAAATAAGAAATTAAGTAATGCATACAGAACAGTACCTGTTAAGGAACAGTGCTATTCCTTAAGTACTCCATTACATTCATGTTCTGTATAATGATTTTGTCATGGTTGTTTTCTAAAAGATGTTGTATATGTCATATCAAGAACATGGTGATAATACATGAGTCTGTTTAAATGAAACAAGAACTGGCATAAGGTTAACTTTACTGTTGTTACAGCATAAAGTTGTAAACACAAGCCAGTGACTTTAAACTGTTCACAGTATTTATTATCTGAATGCTGCTGCAAAATGCATTTTTATAGCCTCAGCACTTGGTAGGCATTAAATAGCTGTCAGAAGAGATTTCAAGAGTAACCTTGTTAAGTTTTAACACAGATTTCTCAGCACAGCCAGCCTCACCAAAATTGCCTAGCTCAGGTATAAGCAGCTACACACAGTCTTAGATAAGTTAGTGCGTCCTTCCCTGTCTTTACAGGACCGAAAAACTGTCCACCAGCCCATGTCTCCAGAGGAGACACATCACCTAATCTTTTGTGCTTCAGCACACTGAACTCCCCTCTCCATGCTCATGAAGAAGGCAAGGAAGTCACTGGGGAACTACCAGACCTTGAGTGGTTTAGTTACCACTCTGGATATAAATTGTGCAGGTCCCCACTCCAAGCGAATGAGAAATTATCCATCTAGCTGTTCAACATTCCAGGTCATACCAGCTAAAAGCATTTGGAACATGGATACATTATACCTGGGAAAAAGCTTAGCCTAATTCTTCAATTGAGACGTAACTTGACACTAAAAAAAAATATATATATATATATATACACACATCCGCTATATGTACTCTTCAGTACTTTCATAACATAAATAGTAAATATGTGCAAACCAGGGGAAAAAATAAAAGACAGAGAAATAGAGAAAGAGAGTAAGCATGTGCACTTCGCCCCCTCCCCTATCAATAGTGTTATATGTAAAAGGCATGGAGGAAAATAAAAATGAGTTTGAATTATGAAAATCCCATGTCTAGAGCTATTTGATTTGCAGTTCACTGGAACTCACTATGTCTGCTTTTCATTGACTGTAGTTCACCAGGCTGAAGGACTTGATCACAATTACCAATGATGCTTTAAGTGACAAAACGAAAATTCAGAATAATAAGTATAATCAGAATTACAGGGGAAATAAGCAGGCATTCATACTATTTGGTCTGCATCAGGCTTTGTGTTTGTAAATGTATGGATAAGGCAACCCTGCAGCATCTGCAATCGATTCTTATAATTACATTGATATATTGAGGACTTAAATGAAAACCATTTCCTCTAGTACCAACACAATATGTTACTGTAAAATACTTGATCAAGCTTCTTTGACAACTGTATGTAGCTTAGGTTTAATTTTGAGACCCTAAACACATTGCCCAATAGACTGCTAGGAGAGAAGGGCTACTTATGAGAAATATTTGAAATATTTCCTGTTAAGGAAAGAGTAAGAACATCAGAGAGAAAGGAGATTGCAGTTGCTAGCACTGGAAATAATTTCAACGTGTCACTGATTTAGAAAGTAAAATAGGAAGGTGCTGAGAGATATTTTCTCTGATGAGAAGAATGAGAGAAAGGACTAGATCTTAATTAATGTAGAATAGTCCCTTAAATAGAGTAAAATATTTGGAATTTAGAAAACTACCAAATTTTTATTTTTTGTGTGTAATAAAAAATGGAAAAAATATCAGCAAAACTCAAGCTCTGTCTTGTGAGAAAATCAGATCCGAGTAGGTAGAAATTTGGGTGGACCAGCTGCAACTTACAAGACCAGGCACCCAAGTAGACACTACTCAGTGGGATTGTTTATTTTTTTTAATTAATTGAAAAAATAAAGCTAACTATGGGTAATGCTTCCTTTTTCAAAGTACTGGATTTCCCTACTACAGTTTCCTTAGTGGAACTTCCAACATTTTTGATTTTAACTCCAGTTCTGGGCAAGCCTCCCAGGCTGAGTGATTCAGACACAAGGTGTTGGAGCAGAAGCTCAGTTGGAAAAACTGGTGAGTGGATACCAGGTGGACAATCTGGAAAGCAAAAATCTACATTGCTTTTGATCCATGTTACATACGAGGAAAAGAGAATTTCCAGGTGAGCTAGGGAGGCCACTGTGGGCTTCTCCCATGGGAGACAATAAAGAAGCATAGAAATGATTAGCAAAGAAATAATTAAAGAGATAAAAGTAGAAGATGAGGCAACAAAAGTGGTCAAGAGCAAAATCATAAAGCCTCTATTTTAGCTACATGCTAAAATAGAGGACTTACACAGGAGAATTTTCAAGAGCAGCCACTAAAAAAAGAGGGGAGTGACAGCAGAGCTGAGTGAGGGCTCTCAGGAGAGCTTAGAGGATAAAGGTGCTGAGGAAGAGAAAAAAGGAAGTAGCCCAGAACAAGAAAAAGTTTTCATGGAGTTAGGGTAGAGTTAACACACTGTCACTGAGCCAGAATAAAAGCAGTTATGGCTGCATTGCAAGCAGATTCTCTGGAGTGGAGAGTGTGGCATCTGTTGAAAACACACAGGGCAACATGGTCTAATCTGTTCTGTACAGGTACTTACACCATGCTCACCACCAAAATGCAAATGCCCTCCAGCAGTGCATTAAGCTACATGATTAACATCTGCTAGTAGTTGTGCTAATTTCCATCATTCTAAACCAGTGAGAGTTAAGGAAGCTCTTAAAAACAGGCCTTTTCAAGGCAGGAAGGCACTTAATGGATAGTCAGGTTAATATACATCCCACTGAGATCTGTCAAGACTGTAAATCACCATCCTAGGATAGATTTCTACTTATCCAGAGACTACCGTGTTCGTTGCAGGTAGCATCATGACACAGTCCTTGAAAAGGCTAGGGGTTACAGGAAATAATTTTCCAAGTAGGCTGCCTACAGTTCACAAAAGAATTTTAAAATGAACACATTTAAGAGAAGTATCCCAGTTAAATCCCTGAGGCTTGACTCTGTTTTCATTTACAACAAGTTGATCCTTACGTGACACCCGGTACTTTCAGTACTTTTCCTTATTTTAACCCTGCAATAAGGAAGAAGAAACAGGTTTTCAAAATCATGGCTAACTTCTCCCAAATTGTTCAAACTCACAAACTAACTCACATATTTTGCACTATATGAAAGAACATTTCCATGAGACCTAGGACCTGAATAATGCCATCTCAGATTTGCCTTTTAATGCCATGCAGACTGGACCATTCTAATGTCCAATGTCTAATGTGTAAAATAAACCTATGTTCTTGGCTGACACAAAAAGGAGGCACTATATGCATTGAGAATTCTAAACATGAAAAGAGTAATGTCATGAAGGCTATACCTGTTTTTCTCACAAAATTTCTCAAGAAAATATACCTAGATCACACTCTTATGATGTTTCTTTAGAACTGCCACAGAAAGATTTATAAAGGCACACGTGGAGATTGGCTAACACCCACAATGCATATTCCAGTGTTTCAAAAACTGATTGTAACCCTTACATTGGGTTAGAGATTTATACTCCTCGTAAGTTGTCAAAATTGAGATATATTCTGCTTTGAAAAGTTCTCTTAATCAACATTACAGCCTATATAAAAATATTTCCAACAGGTAAGTACTTTGTAAATCCTTCCACTGTATGGTTTTATAGATAGAATGATGCCTAATTCTAAGTTACAGCACTGACTTTTAAGCCTTCTGGTATCTTCTTTATCTGATTCAATAAACATGACTGCATTTCTCCTGTTTAAAGCACTGGATAAAAAGACCTCCCTCTAATATTTAGTTTCAACTTAATGAACACAAGTCAAACCCTGGATAATTGGATCCCAGACTGTGATAAACATGCCACTACTGGTTTGTTTACCCAGCACCTTGGGGTATCTTTTGGAACAGCACCTGAACCAACCAGAAATCCAGTGGCTACCAACCTAGACATTTTTCTGCTTACCATTTACTCTTAAAGTCATCTGAAATTCCTGTATGATGTCCCAGTTAGCAATCCCTGTATCAACTCCAGCAAGTTAGCACAGAAAATGATTAAGAGAGTCACCATATTGTCTAAAAGACAGCTACATCACTTACTGAACAGTCAATCACTGTGGCCATTCACTCTCTGTCCATTAAGTAATTGTTTTAAGTATTGCAAAGAATTGAAAGTAAGCCTGGCAGTTTTCCTACAAGGTGCCTGCCTTCTACATAACAAATAATAGTTCCTGTCCATCACAATTCAGACGATGTTTTTATGATTCAAGAACCTTGATATTTCTGATGAGATGGGTACCACAAAGCCATACTTCTAAAAGGCTTCTCTTTACTCCATTCAAAAGGAGATAGAACAGCATCGTTATTGTCCTTGGGATCAGTAAAATGTGTGGGTGGCTGCATGGAAACAGTATTTCACAGTGTGGGTAATTGCTTAGTCGTGCCTTTCAGTTAACTAAGTTTAGGCTTGTTTATTTGTCTTGATTAGCCACGCAAGTCAGCTTGAATGTTTCACTTCTGCAAGAAATTTCCCAAGCACCTCAGTCTTCATTTTATTGTCTGAACAAAAAATTGATATTGATAAAGAACCCTTTTTGACAACATAACTTCACTACAAAACATTTTTCTGCTAGTTTTACATCTCAAAGAAAAGGAAAACCCCATAATATTGCTGGTCTTTATAATAAATTTATTTTTGCAAACTAACTGGAGGCAAAACTCTTGAAGAAAGAAAAAGATCTGATAAAGCAGATACATAAAGAAATACAAATATACAGATACATACAAAATACATAAAGAAAAATCAAAAGGTTTAACAGAGTTCTCTTCCATGGGATGACTTTAACATTTTCAGCACAGTATATCCTAATACACTAGGAAAAGCAAAAAGAAAAGAAATTTATTTTCCAAAATAAAAACTCTTTCCGGCATTAAAAACTAGCTCTATTTCCCTCAGCTGTCACCTGTGCTAAGGCAAAGAAAGACTGAAGCTCTTTTTCTTTTCTCCTGACAGCTGCTATGCCACAACAGGCTAGCTATCCTGCTGTGGGCTGACATCTCTTTGTCAAGCAGGTTGTTTCCTAATGCTGCAAAGACTGAAGGAGTAGCTGAAATGGCAACACAGCCATGATGATGACTGAGGATAAGATTTTCAAAATATTCAAGTCATTTATGATCACCAATCCCATTGACAAGTAAGGACGTCTGATATATGCTTTTAAGACAAATCAAACAAACAAATGCTTTTAAGACAAACCAACAAACCAACAAACCAACCTTCAACAATTCACTATAAGACTTTCTCTAGGTTATAGTGACTAGAGTGTAAAGAAAAACACAGATAGAAGATGGGGTAGTGTTTTGTAACTATGAAATTGAACTCCTCATTTCTATACCTTGCATCCTTTTCTTCTGTAAAGAAAAGTGTTTTAGGTAACTCTTTGTTATAGATGAGCTAGTCTCTAAAAACTCTTAAAAAAGACACTTCATTCTGTAGAGCACATATGAAGATTTTAAAAATCCTGGAAGTTTGGATTATGGGTAATGATAGACATCTTTCTTTAGAACATCCTACATTTGATTTCCAAGCTCAAACCATACCAAGCGCAAGAAATAAAACTGTGGAGAGAAAACTTGCTTTCATGGCATGCAAAATGCTTCAGTCCTGTTCTTACAGCCATAGATTCAAGGAGCTGTAAACCTTTTCAGAAAAATGCCAAAAGACTGAGCACCACAGACAGCTGGGGACTCCTGAACAGTTCAGCAGTTCAGATGCATTCTGGCCATATCTCCTTTGATGGTTGCTTGACAAGGTGAGGCTAAAAAGGACCATTAGCTACAGGTTGCCCTTACGTGAAAGAAGAAAGTGAAAAGTCTAGTTAGACTTTTCCACACATTTAATGCTACTGAGACAACAAATGCAAATGGCAGAACACAATGCCAACTGGGATTCAGGATAACTTGTACAACTTTCCTTGCAGAAAACCTTGAAAGTGCTTGCTGTGCTGGTTTGTGCCTTTCTCTGGAATGTCAAACGCACTAGAGAGCACAGAAAAAGGTCAGAAAGAGTTTGGGGCAAAAGTACTGAAGATTTAATCCTGCTCTGCTAAAAGACATAGTACGCCCAGTGCAGTTCAGCATGCCAGTCTGTATTTCTTGCTGCTGGTTAGCAAACAGCACAACTTAACCATATCTCAATTTATGACTGTGTGATAGCCAGCTTCAGATGCTGTCAGTCATGGATCCCCTAAGGAAATTAATCATAATCACAATTTTGCACTGTGACTCTGCAAAGACTTTATCATTAAGAAGCTTGATTATTCTTGTTAGTAAGATTTTTAAAGTTTTACGTACAACAGCTTCTTCTCAAAGTTTGGTATTGGAAAACACTTGTCAAGGACAACTAAGCAACATACTAACTCACATTCTTTTTCTTTCCTCTGCTAGAATAGCTTCTTTATTTTAATTAATGGGAGAAGCCATTGCAGCTACCACAAAGATATTATATACCATATATTTTTTTAACAGAGGAGAAAGCTCTGAGTCATCTTGCCACAAAGAAAGAGGTTTGTTTTTTTTACTTAGACATCAGTGATAGCAACAAGTTTTGAGACCTCCTTTTTTACTGTTTGGCATTTTGGATGAAGTCATGTACAAAGAGTAAACTGATTTATACCCTAAGGTGGCATTACCAGTATATAGCTCAGACCAAGCTACTGTCAGAAAAGTAAGGTTAAAAGAAAAGAAGTCAGAGAGCTGATGCACTGCCTCAAGTACAATGGAAGAGTCAGCTGGACACCTCTGCTCCTGTCTCAGGCAAAGCAGTGTGAGGATGCTGCAGCCCCAGTGTGCAGACATACCATAGCAAAGTGGCACAGGGTGAAACAGCCTCCAAAATCAGAGCAGCCCAAAATCGTCCCTGGGCCCTGCAGCCCACAAGTAAGGTACAAAAGCAATTGTTTGTCATTCTCTGTTTCCAACAAGTACAGAGCTTATCTTTTCAGGTCTCAGAGTCAACAAAGAGCAACTAAATTCAGCCTCAGATTTTTCTGGTGATATAATGCAAAGTGGGCTTGAGGGGCTGGAACACAGATATACTGATCCAAACAAGAACGAGAGCAAGGCAGTCCAGACAAGCCCCATGCTGGAGAGAAACTAAATATCCTTTCCTTGATGGTGCATGGGAGTTCCTATTTCTTAATCTATGGAGATAGATGCAAAAACGCCAGAATGATGAAACAGAGGGAGTTATTTGGAAAATGTGAAGGAAGTATCTGTATGCCTGCTTTAAACCTGTGATCTTGTGTAAAGACATTTTATATTCAAGTGAAATTGTCCCTGATCAGAATTTCCTGTAATACCTTAGGGGGGGAAAAAATACATGCAAAACCACTTCAACAAATGTTTCTGAATACAAAGGTCAGAGAAGAACCAAACTGTTTTCAAGATTACATTATCAGGAAAGGTTCCCAGAGTGAGTGAAACATCAATAAAAATAAAAGACTCCTGAGAACAAGCTGAAAATTGCTTGCTTGCAATTATTCCATTTATTTTTGTGATTTGCCTTTCTCTTGACACATTTATCCCAAAACGATACTCAATTTTCATGGTAGAAATATCATACAAAAATATGGAATTCTGTTTTAATGAAAACCACAGAAGCACATGCTAAAAATACCAAAAATAATTTTCTGATGCTCGAAACACTGAATCTTTACTTCCCTGGTTATCTCTGCTATTCAATGATTGAACAGCAGACAAAGATAACAATTTTGAACAAATAGTGCAATTAATAACCTAACCAATAAGAGGGGGGAAATCTATTAAGAATTCACTAATGTACAATTATTTTAATAAGCAAGTGTTTTATTTTGCAGCCTGTACAATTGTCTTCATGAAAAATTTCAAAACACATAAATATATATTCATGCCTTTGTCTTGAAAATGTGTTTGTACATATTTCATGTGAACATGGACAAGCATTTAGGTTACTAGTCAAATAATCTAGTCTAAATATGCACTCATTTAGAACATCTATCTACATATGCAGATCAGGTAACTCTGTGACCTTTTTCCATATTTAACTACCCAATTTGCTCAGCAAAATATGCATTTTTAAATTACTGGTAGAAACAGATCATAGATAATACTTCATAATTTAGGTACTTCAGCCTAAATCTAATAGAGCAAACCTGAGCACCCACGAATTATTCCAAACACCATAGAAGAGCTCTTAACAAAAAAAGTCACTGACACTGTGATGCTTTGCCAGGCAAGTTGTTATAACAGCAAAGTATAACCTAGAAAATGTCTAATCTAAAAAAGGTGCTGGTGCTGCTCTCAACTTTTCTCTCACACTCACACCCAGAATTTTAAAGAAATAAACTGCCAAGCATTTTATTAATACAGCATATTAAGATGAATATTTTATCACTTCTGCAGATTTTTAAACAAAGATTAAGACATTACAGAGGAAGACAGGTGCCTGGACTAATAAACCATACATTGACTGTTTTTCACTGTTGTCAACTCTGAAAAACAATCTTTATTTTTATTCAGAAATCAGTTGATGATTTCAAATGTGCTGGTCTTGGTAAAGCTCAAATAGTCCCTTTTCAAGGATTTTCACGGCTTTCCTTGCACAAAATGAGTCTCCAGTATTTTCTGAGGATGTTCATGGCAGTCCCTTTACCAGCCCTACATTTTCAAACATAAACTGTATACAGAGAACAAATAGGGCTGCTCTATAAGAAACTCTGATCCCTCTGTACTTAGCACTGCCACGTGTAAATGGTTTCTAATACTTTTACATGAAACACTAAAAGGTCTCTTATTTTCCTCACTATTCACAAATATCAGTGAGTACCTGGATGCTGAAAAACAAAGTGAGGGTGCAGAGCTATTTGTACTCTGCACACCACTGAAAAGCAGCTATCTAGTCCCTTCCTCCATCTAACACAGAAAATGCTGCCAAATATGTTACAGAGAAGCAGGTCAAGACTGAAGTATATTGCTGAAGACACACTGGTAAAAGTAGATCTCAGGGAAATGGATGTGATACCAGCAGAGTGACAGAAGCTCTAAGAGTTAATGTCAAGTTTATACATGGCCCTTTTTCTGAGACTTTGACTACTTTTTCCTCAAATCTGCAATTTGGGAGTACTCTGTCTCCTGTTGTTACTAGAAAATCAAACTATTAGGGTGTTGCAGCAGAATACTTTGTAGCTCCACAACCAGAATTATGAAACCCCCCTATTGCTTCCATCTATTTGCAGTGAATCCTCATTCCTTTCCAGTGAGGTATCCTAGCCATGAGTTTACATCTTCCTTCATTTATAACACTGCACCTGCTTTAGGTACCTTTAGGATGCAATATCAGGTAAATCCTGACTGAAAAATGACTATCATTAATGAGCACTGTCTGGCAAACATGACTTACTATTTGCATTAAAGTTGTGCCTAATAATTTGCACTAACACCAAGGCTCAGTTTTTCTAGGTAGTGAAGAAAAAAAATGCTTCCTCCAAAACTTATATAATGTTAAAGATGGCTAAAAAAATAGTTTAACTAAGGGACATGACATTGTTTACATGATAGCATGCAGAAGAGCAATAGCAAGAAGCATTTTGCACCAGTCTTGTTCTCTTATCTTGTAACCAATATTTCATCCAATGGATTAAGTTGCATTGCTGTGAACAATTCTCCTGATGCAGTTTGCAAGGTATGATTAATTTTGCATAAGCCATTTGCAAATACCACCCTAAATCTTATAAAGCAGGGACTGCAAGATAATTAGCACCATTTGGTTCTTCTTTGAAATCATACAGAGTGTGTATTTAAGAACAGATCCTGAATTTCATCAATGATTTGTGGAACATGATGATCATACCTAGAATCTGAAACCACTTAAAGACAGAAAATGGAAGTAGAATATAAATTATCCATCATCAGAGCCACATTATAGAAACAAAAAATACTTAGAAACAAAAAATATTTAGAAAGGATGATGCATGAGATTCATACTGATTTACACTGATTCGTACTGATCAGTCTGGCATGCTTTATTTTATGGTGTAATATAATCACAGTGGCACTTCTTTATTGTTCCACTCTTTTGTATCCTGTAAATGGCATTAGATAAGTTTATAAATAATAATGTGGTACCTAATTGGGCCAGAGATTTTTTTTTTTTTTTTGCTTCCTTAATGCATTCTATGCTATAAAAACAGAGTGAGTACCAATAAGAAAAATAAGCATGATTAGCCTTCCCTGTGTGTAATTGCACGTTTGAATAGCTGGTTAAATGTGTGTGTGTGTGTTATACTTTACTGCCACAAGTTCAGGAAATATAGATCAATTAAATAAAGCCAAAATGAACAGCAGAAAATTTTTCATATAATACTACATTTTGCACTCCATACTAATAAAGAGACGTATAGATGTTTTAGTGGGACAGTTCTCCTTCACCCTTACTGTCCCCTATTTGGACAAGCAGCTTACATGTTCAAACTCAACTACAGAGGAAGGATGAAAAAAACCCACATCAAATACAGTTAAGCAAAACTTGCAATGTATTTTTAAAGCATAATAGTACAAAAATACGTACGATAAATCTCTCAGAGTCTTCTAGGACAGAAGGTAAGTGCTAATGACAGACTGTATTAGCTGGCATTCCTCTTTTCTAGCCCCATGTCAAGAAGAAAGGCATCTTTTCAGAAGGCATAAGATTAGGTACTGTGGCAGTAAGACCAAGTGGCATGCCCTACTTTTAAGAAAATATACTACCAGTTTGAACATATATGGACTGCTGCAGTGGTTTGAGAAGGATTCTCAATCTAATTACTCAACATATTACTTAACCAAACTTCCCCTCATGCTCTAGCTATGATTTTCTGAATGAAAACTCAACTGATTCATGGGTATAGCCCTATAGGTTTATAGGGGCATAGATGGGGAGACTGTATGGTGACCATGACATCACTCTGGTGTTCTTTACCCTTGCTTCAGATGGTTTGATTTTTCACACTATTTTATTCTAACTACCACTGATGGGTAAGTAAGCTTTTGGTGAATGTCATTAACAGGCTGCCATTACAAAATACCTATTTTTTTTTCTTATCTATTCTTATATATATTTCTCTATATAAGTTTTTCTTGCAGTCAGGCAAAGAAAGAAGCTCACCATCCTCTGTGAGCTTGTCAATGATATGAATCTGCAAGGATACAACAGTAAACACAGAATACCAGGACACAGCCAGAACCAGAGGAAGCCAGAAAGCTATCTAAACAACCCAGCAACAATGTTTCCTTGGTCTCATTTGGGATGGAATCTCAATATTCATTCTTTCAACTCTTAGTCCTGTGGTTTGTTTTCATTCCTTGAAAAAATTATACACTCATATTTTTCTCTGTTTTGTATTTTATTTAGCCCTGAAGTCACATTCTGCTTAGCCATGGTACCTGTCTAGTATGTGATACACTTTAAAAATTGACTAAAGTACAAACTGCCGACCAGAGAATATTGCCTGTTCAATTCAAATTTAGTCTGGGTATCTTAGAAATTAGGTCTTTTCTTGACAGCATCCTCAACAACAGTCTCAGTTCATGCAAAATTTCTATGATGACATGCATATATCATCTAATGCTTCTCAGAGTGATTATCAGTATTGGGTCTTGACTCTTCATCCATCCAAAGCTTACAGCATCCTGTAGGACTGACTAGAGAACACACCTTTCACCTCTGGCACTAGCCTTGGGAAGATAACAAAGACAGGATCAGACTTGGAGAGAGAGCCTCCAAACGAACCAAAGGAAAAAGAGCAACTTGAAAGAAACAAGTTTGAAAAAATGCCAAATAAGTTATCAGGCTATGCTAAGGCATAAATAAAAAATTGAGTACCTCCTTAAATAAGGAGGCACAAACTAACCACAAATTATGCAGAGCAAGAGAGCAAGTTGAGACATACTTCAACATGGCATGTATGTGGCATATGTAACACACCAAGGGCAATTACTGTGCTCTATCCACTGCTGAAGAATACTCTGCCTAGTTTTGAGCACCCCAATTTAAGGATAATATGGCTAAATGGGCTTTTTCAAAAGAAAACAACAGAGCATTAAGTATTTTGGTAAACATGAGTTCTATAGAGACACTGAAGGGATTAACTTTGTGCAAATTAGAAAAGAGATAAGAGGGATATCATGGAGGGTTTCCAATAGGCAAACAGACAGAAGAACACAGTGACCATCTGCTCTTAATGTCCACAGGCAGAAAGACTTAAAAAACATCAGCTTGCCTACCAGAGCAGAGAAGACACAAGACATCCTTTCTTGTAGTAAAGAACAGATCTTCCATGGAACAGACTGCTTGGAATAGACAGCATCTCCATCCTCAGAGATTTTTAGGAACAAGCTAGACAAATATCAGTCTGGATTAATTTCAGCATAGTTGATCCTGCCATGGATGACAAGTTTGATTAAGTGGCCTCGTGAGGTCTATCTACTTCTACATTTCCATGACAGTCTTCATTCTGACTTTTCTTAATCAAATGAAGACTTAAGCTTTTGAGTTCTTATCTCCCTGCAGACTCACACAGGTTTTACTCTATTTTTCCCTTTCTAATGATAATATGCTAAAAGTCCCCTGTGCCTACCACAAGTTAAACAGCTTCTTTGGCATTCTCAAGCAATTGGAGCACTGAACTAGTTCTCTCTATTCTAGTTCTCTCTATAAGAGTGGAAGTAAAAATTCCAGTTGCTGGGAGATATAAAATGAACTAATGCATCTATTATTAAAGACAAACAGGTAATTCAGAAAAACTGAAAGATTATAAACAAAAAATTTTCTACACCAATGGGGTGGGAAAATTTTTGTATTATTTGACCTTGAATTTGTGTTCCAAAAATCTGAAATTTTGACTCCTGAAAACTGGCCTTTAAAAAAAAAAGACAGAAAATGATATGAAGCTGCCTATGAAGAGATCCTCCTTATAGCTATTTAATAATTTTTAATACTGTTTCAACCGTTTTATGAAATATGCCTCTTTTTCACATGAACTTGCCAAACTGTATAGTGATGCAATTTGGAGGTCAATAGTAGATAACTATTTATTTAGTAATTGAGCTAGAAGATGTTTTGACTGAGCTAGAAGATTCTGTTCTATCATCTTTCTTTTGTTCTTCTTTCATCCAGAGGTCTTCATTACATGGATAGAATGTTTTGTATAAATAGTTTAGAACATTAACTAAAAGTGAAAACTTTAACAACTAAAGAAGCACTGAAATTATTTTTTCAAAACATATCTCAATAATTTTCTCCAATCTAACTAAGAACACTAAATAAATTTTACTAACACATGGTGTTTGCAGCTACATTTCAAAAAGGACTGAATATATGGTAGGAACCAGAGCTGGTCTGATACAATAAACACACAAATCCTATAAGTCCTACTAAATTTGACCATGAAAATCTTGCAAGGATAAATAGAACCAAACCAAATACATGAGGAATAATAATAGGAAGAAGCGACAATAGCAGAAGTTTACCTCATTTTTTCAGCTATAAATTTCATTTGGATTAAGTTTGTAATCAGCATATTTTGATTCTGTGTTTGTTCAGGCTTTGGCAACTTTTCAAGAGTTTTTTCAAACACAGAGAAGTCTGTGTCTGTACCAGTTTGATACTAAAATATAAATGGAGAAGAGACAATATTTTAATGACATTAAACTATGATGTTTGAGGGCATATCAGAGAACATCGGTATAACACTGAATATGTAATCAAAAATGATTTAATTTTCTCTTTACTTGTAAAGTTTAATAAATATGTTGACATGATTAAATGACTGACTCAAAGCTCCATTTTCTAGTAACTCAACTTTGCTAAACTGAGTTACTTATTTGGGCTATTAGAAAGATGCAACCTCTGTTATGAGTGAGCAGAGAAGTGCATGACTAAAGTGCATTCCTGCATGCATGACTTCTCTATATGATTCCTTTAACAACTTTTTCTCCAGGGTAATTATAGTGGGCAGCAAAAATCAGGAGTCAGCACAATTCACGTATTACATATTTCAGGTCATCCTTGCTATACAATTACACTTTATTTCACTAACCTAAAACAACTCCTTTTCACCTTCTCATACTAATTTGCAATCCAGGTGTACATTAGCACCATACAAAAATAAATAAATAAAAGGTATTCTTTGGGCTTTCTCAAAGAGTGGAAATGGTCAAATTCTGCCTTAGCACAGAGACTCTTTCTTAACCTAGTCCACCCCCAGTAGGGCACACCAATTCTGTGTGACTGCTCTTGGAACCCTAAGTTCATGGATTTACCAATACCATCATGTTGCTCAGAAGACCACAAAGCAAACCATAAAAAGGATCTGTATCAACACAGAGCTAACAAATAAGTCACACATTCTCTCCCTATACAGCACCTAGTTTATTAATTTAGGCTTCTAGACAGTTAAGATGACTTTAGAAGGCAGTCAAAATCCATCTTTTATTGTATAAAACACATTATATTATCCCACTAGTAATTAATCTGATGTTTATAATTAGTTACGGGTGGGGCAGGGTTCCCCAGTACCACTTGTACTCAGAAGCTCTCCTCTCATGACTGGAAGCTCCTAAGTTCCTCAGAACTTATTCAGGCCAGCCTATGTGAATTTTCTTATTTCTGCCCATTAATAAGTTTTAATTTTTTTCCTTCAGAGTTATCAAAATATTATTTCCTGTAATTAATTTCAATGAAATATACTCTAAATATGATTCCAGTGAAATGCTGTTCTTCTAGGAAATCTTGAAGATCAGTTCTAAATTAAATAAATTAGAAACAACTCATAGAGAATCAAGGAGAATGTCCACAGCAGACTTGTAGCAGGTCTGTCATGAATGGTCCTAGACTAAGTGAGGAAGTCCCTACTGAAGTTTGTATCTAACACAGACTAAAAGACTTATTAGCAAATAAAATCTGCTATTTCTGCTTATATCAAGGGTTAAAGAAAGCACTGAGGACAACTTTCCATATTCCTGGGGCTTCTTCAAGTGTTAATTTTTGGTTTTCCTTTCCCTATGATTCAGAATCTACCAAAAGTGTAGCAAAAAAGCATAGCACAAATGATACAGACATCCATGCATTAATATGACTGGTGGGAGAATGAATGTGGAGAACTAAGATGGATATTAAGTAGGCATTACTACATACTATCAGGAAACAAGAAAAATTAGATGTGCATATCATATGTGATTGAGCAGAAATAAAATGGTGAATATAAAACAGGACTCCTGCAAAAAAAGTTTGTTATGATGGTCATACCTCTGGCTTATACTGTAGAGGGAATTTCAGTACTACAAATTGGTGATAAAGTAATAAAGGTAGACAATTCAAAGCTGGGGTTTGAAAGCAGTGCAAGTAATAGGGACTTTGGGTGTCCTGTTGCAGATTTACATCTGCTTAAAAGATCACTGGGCACATGGATATCGACAGAAAACATATAACCAGGTCCAAAAGAACAGGAAATGAGAGTATTAAAAGTTCTTATCAAGTACACTCAGCTGCTTGACTGAACATGGTTCAGTAGAAGTAATTTCTGAGTAATACTGTGACAAATGGAAGAAGGAGTGCAGGAGTGCTAGGACAGCTTCTTTGCTCTTATCAACACTTTCACTTATTTATTTACTGACAAGGTTACCTGAAAATATTTGGCTAAAAATAAAGCATGGAAAACTGGGAAAGGAAGAAGAATCACTGGAATCAGGAAAGATGAAATAAAATTATTAAATTAAATGACTCCCCAAATTTACTTTAATTCTCCTTTTGACTCCTATGAGTTGATAGGGCACAAGAAAATGGGCAGCTATGGTAGCGAATGTGCTGCAGATATATCCACAGAGGCAGACACAGCTGTGCACAGCTGGCACAGATGTTTTAGTTTTATTTTTGTTAGCTCTCAGTTAGATTTTAGGAGGAGATTACTCACAGCTGTTGCACACAGAAAAATAATGTACTGGCACTAATCCTCCTCTACAGCGGGACTCACAGCACCCATCCTAGATGTAGGGTTACTTGCTGCTCTAGGCAAAGAGATAAATGCCCATTGCCCTCCCTCTTTCAGACAACAGCCATTAACTGTTGAAGACCTAGGTGAATGTTTTTACAGTACTGTACTTGTCCCTAGGAGGTACTGCAATGACACTTTAGGCGAGTAAGAGCAGTATCTGCAGTTGCATTCAGGAGAAGGAAAATTATAGGTCAGAAAGAAATTTCTCCCTGTGGTCCAATATTACAGAACATAGTGCTTCATGGTTTTTTGCAGCTTTCTTTCAAACATCTTTCACTACTCATTTCTGGAAAAAAAATTACATGGAATGCAAGAATTATATACATTGCAACCAACATTCTTATGATGTTTTCATTACCCCTATCATCTTTTAGCTTGAGTTAATATCAGGTAATCAAACTTCTCAAAAACTAGACAAAAAGAAGATGTACTGGATTCAGCTGAATTAACATATATGATCGCAGATATGTTTTTCCCTTGGTGTTCAGGACATGCTATTTTACTTCCCTGTCCATATTGTCTGCAGAATAGAAAAAATATCATAATACATGATTGCATTCCCACAGTTATAACTACAATTTTGTTTTTAAATTTACAATGCAACCAAGCAAAAATGTTCTGCACTAAAAATAACTGGCATCACTTCCTGCCTAAGAAATTATCATAAAATATCTGCTATTTTACATATTTGGGCAGAGCTCTTCATAGGTACCATAACAGTCCTACTAGAATCAATTAATGTGATTTCACAGGAATTGATATGATTCAATGTTATGTAGCACATCAGTATAGAACTCAAGTGCATGATAATTGCTGAACAGATGAATTCTGCTGTGTATACCCACCCCGACTACTCACCTCCTTATGCCCTCCATATAGAAAAAAACCCCTACAAACATACATATGCTCCAACAGGTACCAATAGTCAAGTAACAGTCAAGCTGCAAGTTATATGCATATATATATGCATAAATATATGCATAGTATGAGATCAGTAATTTCCACATATGTGTACATACATGCTCTGAAGTCAGGCATGTAATTCTCCACTTGTCTCTTCTACCATTCCAATACTTTCGCATTCTTTTCATTAATAACACTTTTGGGATGGCACCTCTGCCTTCTTAAAAGCCATTCCACAGTCACAAACCAAAATCAAAAATATCTTCTCCCAAATGAACTGCTTCAGTCACGAATGAGCTGTTGCCAGTTCTTCTACTAACAGCACATAAGGGCCAATTACCTTTTGAGCATTTGCAGATCTGCCTTCTCTTTCCCTTGGTCTGGTTCCTAAACACTTTGTGACTGAATTTTTGGGTGAGCAATAAGAACAACTGAAAAATGCTAATACCTGCTCCTGTGCTCTACAGTGAGTTTCAAAGTGTGGAAGTGCCCCGGTACAGTAAGTGCCACAGCAACAGAACAAATACCTGTTCCTGCTGTGTCCTTTCAGAGACTGTTGGCTGAATGCTCACTGCTGGCCACCAACCACCACGACACATTTGTTCTGCTGTGTCCTTTTTGCCTCTTATGAGCAGCACGGTGCTCATAAGAGAGAAGAGCTTCATAAAATTCAGTGTGAAACATGAGAAAGCACCACCAGTGCATGTGACTCCCACAGAGATCATATAGGGAAAAACAAAAAAGCAACTCTAGAGGGAAAACAAAGTGAAGCTGAAGGCTGACACAGGCACATTTGGCCACATACCAGAACTACAGATTTTTCCAGCAGAGCAGTAGTCCTCCTAAAAACTTGTAAGAAAGTAAAGCTCATAACTGTATTATTAAAAAAAAACCAAACCCAACCTATTTCAAAGAAACTTGTTTTCCACAATGTCATTTCCAGAAATTGCTAAGCCATGATTGTGGGATTGCTGTGAAAAAGACTGAAAGGAAAAATGGGAACTTTTAAGTAGATGTCATCTACCTTGACTTCAGAAAGGCTTTTGACACTTTCTCCCATAAGGTCCTTGTAGGTAATCACGGGAAGTGTGTATTGGATGAATGGAAAGTGAGATGGATCAAGAACTGGCTGAATGACAGAGCTCAGAGGGTTGTGATGAGTGGAGCAGAATCCAGTTGGATCCTGTAATCAGTGGCATTCCCCAGGGATCAATACTGGGTCCAGTCTTACTCAACTTGTTTGTCAACAACCTGGATGAAGGGATAAGAAGTTCCCTAAACAAGTTTGCTGGTGACACAAAGCTGGGGGGAATGGCTGATCCACCTGAAGGCTGAGCTGCCATTCAGTGGGACCTTGATAGGCTGGAGAGTCGGACAGAGAGAAACACAGTGAGGTTCAACAAGGACAAGTGCAGGTCTGGCACCTGGGGAGGAATAACCCCAAGTATCAGCACAGGCTGGGGATTGACCTCCTGGAGAGCAGCTCTGCTGAGTAGGACCTTGGGGTCTTTCTGGATGGCAAGCTGACCATGAGCCACCAGTGCTCTTGTGGTCAGGTGGGTCAGTGGGATCCTGGGGTGCATCGGGAAGAGTGTGGCCAGCAGGTCGAGGGAGGTGATCTTCCCCTTCCAGTGGGAAGGGCCTTGGTGAGGCCACATCTGTAATATTGTGCCCAGTTCTGGGCTCCTCAGTACAAGAAAGACAAGGAGCTATCAGAGAGGGTCCAGTGGAAGTCCACAAAGTTGATGAAGATTCTGGAGCATCTCTATCCTGACGACAGACTGCAGGAGCTGAGCCTGTTTAGTTTAGAGATGACTGAGAGACCTCAGACCTCATCAATATTAACGAGTATCTCAAAGGTGGGTGCCCAGAGGATGGTGCCTGACTCTCTTGTGTGGTGCCACCTGCTCTAGGTGACCCTGCCTTGGCAGGGGAGTTGGACTGGATGATCTCCAGAGGTCCCTTCCAACCTAGACTATCCAGTGATTCTATAAAATGGACAAAACCTGGCAAACCTTGCGGTTCTGTATTACTTGAACACATTGTTTGTAAGGCAAGTTGCACAAAGCAACAAGAGTGAAGTTTTATGCATAGGACAGAAGGAATCAAGAACTGTATTTCTATAGGATAGTCATCATAGGTTTTAAAAAATATACGTAGAAGTAATTAGTACATTAAAAAGATGTTTTAGTATTCCACATGAATGAAGATCAACATCCAAAATTTTAAATAATATTGACTGCACACATTCAAAGTCAAAAGTCTTTCAATCAAAAATATGTTAGAAGTAATAATCTTCCAAGTCATCAAGGCTAAGATCCCACTCTTGCATAAATATTCATTCTTTTTTTTTTTTTTTTTTTTTTTTTTTTTTTTTTTTTTCCCCAGCAGAATTCCAAAACAGATTAGACTTCAGTATCACAGTTTGTTTCATTTGAGACATTATTGAATGTCTTTCTAATGATGATCAGCTTTCTGTTGCCAGGTAAAATTTATGGAGAACTGATGTGTACTTTTTCTTTTACAGAATAGCCTACAAAGCAGCAAGGTGTAGGAAGAACTTAAATACTGTATTTCCTTCAGCATGTTACTAGAAAATAAACTCTACACGAGTTTATGCCTCTAAAGGAAACAAAATGTGCAGTTACTGAACTCACAGATCCAAAGCAAAATATAACCCACTAAGGTTCTGTCTTTATTTTCTCAATATTCTAAAATTCCTTGAAAGGAGTTCGACCACAGCTTCTTGTCACATCAATAGCTAGACCTAATTACTTAAATTGTCAGATGCTGTGGCCATCTACATAAGAAGACATGTATGATGAAAACAAGGCCTAGAGATTGAATTCCTCAAATCTGTCTCAAGGAAACTTTGTTTTTATGAGATATTCTTTCCAGAAAGGAAATTGGTAAATTTTAAATTCCCTTTCATTTGCCAAAACATGCTATCTCATCATGAAATTCAATGATACATTTTTATTCCCTATTATTTTTATTCTGTTATTTTACTCCCTGCTTTATCATGAGGACTTGATCTTTTCCTTATTAAATCAGTAGAAGAATACCTATTGAACTGAATGGATAAGAGAGTGAGCAGCCTTGCCACCAATATAAGTATTAATTCTCATTTACCACTCACAGGGAAGCCCCTTACAACATGCTGTATGATCACAGAGAGAGAAATCATTGCCTTAGTAAAGACAGCAAAGGCAAAAGTTTTCTGTGATGTGCCATTCAAAAAGCTGCATATGAAATGAACAAAGCAAATTCTAAGAACAACATGCATATTTTCTGGTGATTCCATTCTCTTTTGAGCTTTTACCTGAGAGGAAATCCTGGTGGCACTCTTTTACAGTTTCTGAATGGACTATCCCCTGTAATACAGAATTTTTAGAAAGTTTAGAAAGGAAAATATAACTGGATTTCTTTCCCTGTGTCCTCACAGCCTCTATCTAGACTCATACATGTACCTCTACAGTATGATTACATGCCACTGTACCACAGAAGGAATATTCTTATTGCATGTAAGAAAGCTGTCCTGTAGAGTCATACAGATTAGGATTCAAAAAGAAGTTATAAGGCAGCTGTGAGGCCTTTTCCCTTGCAGTAAGAAGTACAGAAGTTTCTCCCAGTGTGCATGTTGACAATTTCAGTTTTAGATTTTATTTCTATCCAATCCAAATAATATTTGCTGACAAGAGAGACAAAAATCACTGTTACTACAACAAAATCACCAGAAGTGCTGTGAGAATAAAATTGTTTCTAAGTGTTAGTTATCTGTCAACTTTTCTGGAGTAACCTCCCTATCAAAATTAGCTCATCCAATCAAGAAAGGGAAGCAAAATGCAAGCAGGCCAAATGGAGCAGTCAAAGTCAGGGGATCTGCAATCATACTGAAGGGCTCAGGTCTGTTTGGATTAGACAACTGCATCAGTCCATGTTCAAACTGAATGTTTTTAATGGAATTTTAGAAACACTTATATACATTTCAGACACAAACAGGAGCCCTAAAGACACAAGAAGAAATGCTACCCACCAGGTATTTCACTTCCTACACTGGGACAGTACTTCAGTGACAAAGCTGGATTAAAAATACATACTTGAAATTACCCTTTTATTGTATATGTTTCATATATGTTGACATGTGAAATACACTTTAACCTCTAACACGGCTGTCACATGAAAATGAACTTAATTTCCATTTTTGAGAGAAATTGTCACTCTAAGAATTTCAAAGGGAATGATTTTTCAGGGGAGGATTAACAATTCAAAATGTTGATTGGTCTAAATATTGTGAATCAAATCTCTGACAGCATCAGAATGCTTTTCATTTATGTGTTGAACAGTTCATCACAAAGGGCATCAGAATATAAGTCATCCTTCCTTCATCTGTATCTGACATCTAGTTCATGTATCTTCTAACAATAAAATTGGTGTTGGTAGGTGTTAAGACCAATTTATGAGATACAAGTCATTCAGGGATGACTACGATTTTTAACACAGGCCTATTATGGTAAGGCAGATTTTGGGTGAATGCAGTTAAAATAATGAAATACTGCCTATTGTAGGGAGTAATCAAAATGGAAAAGCCCTTTCTGAGATGTCTAATATTGAAGAAGTCAATCAGATGAAAGATTTAGTGATGTGAGACACTGAACAGGTAAAACCTGTATGGGGGTATGAAACCATTAAAAAGAATGAGTGATGCTCTTGGCTGAAGTATTTTGCAATCTTTCTTCAGAAAACTACTGCCTTAATCTGTATAGAATAATCATACTAAGAGAGTAAAAATGCATAGCTGCTCTAATTGAGGTGGAATAGCCTGCATACTTGTCCCAGATGACTTGCTACGAGTGAACTACATTTAGATTCAGAAAAATCTGAATATGTTTTAAAGCATTTGAAACTAAATGCATACAAACTAAATAAAGCTCTCTAGAATTTCTTGCAATGTATTGTGATATTGTGTTCATATGCAAGTTTAGGGTGAAGTGTTATCTTAAAAATTGTGGTTTTTTAGTTACAATTTATTCTCAATTTCCATTTTTGGCAGTTTGAAATTCACTGTGAGTTCACTGAGGCAAGCATAAAGTGCCCAGCTTGCATTAGTAACTCCATGACTCTTAAAATGCATGTAAAAAAAGAAAGCGTAAAGCACTATCATTATGTTGTGCAGCTAAACAGCTGTTCAGTTTTTTTCTCCTACATTGACTTTTCTATTTCTAGATGAGTGCCAAATGCCATTGCAAGAGTTCATGCAAGATGGAGGTTTATTTATTCTTTCTTGGAGACAGCATTTTTGCTTCTCCTTTTTTTTAGTAATTTTCTGTATTTTTCTAAGATAAATGTCACCAAAACTACTAACACACCTTTGCATTTAGTTTTTTAAAATATAGAAGACTTCAGTATTAAGGCTGGTACCAGCAGTACCAGGTCTTCTGCTTAACAAATTAACCCAACAGAACTTCACTAATGCCTTCCATTTAAGAAGTTTAAAAAAAAAAGATAGCAAAATTCCCCCTACTTCAAATAGAACCCAAAGTCCAGATGCCAACTAAGCAATAGAGAAGTCTAATACTTTCATCCAGATCAAATATGTCAAATATTTTGGCATGATTTTCACTGTAAGTAACAGTCAGTTTTGCTACCACAACACACTCAACTTTTATTTTTCAGAAAATCATTCATTGGCTTCACAATCTCACTGATTGTTCCATGATGGACCACAGCCCCTTGTCCTGGTGATATAAAAAGTGCATAAACCAATAGAGAACAGCAGGGATATTAGACAAATAGACTTCCTCCTGCCACAAGGCTTTGCATCAGCATTCCTTAATAAAGTATTTTGGATCCTTCATTTTTAATAAGAAGAAAAATACAGAAAACAGTCACTTTAAACTTTTTGAAAACTGAAATTATTTTTGAAAGGATTTTGATGGAAAAAACTGTGGTCAGCCAACTTTAAGATTTCTTATTTTCCAGTTTTGGAGTGCTTGACTTTTCTACCCTCATAGTCTTTTGATGAAAACAAGAAGACATAACCTACCTAGCACCTCATAAATTGTGAGCCATTTCAGGATATTCTTTTTGAGATAGGGCTCAATTGAAGTCATTTTCACACTCTCACAAATATGTGATTTACCTCCTAATTTTCTGAAATGATATACATATATGCACACATATAATACCATAATTAGATGGAATTCTAAAATTTTATGGGGCAATGACTTCATTGTACAATATCTGTAGTCCTGGGGCAGTTATAGAACAGCTGTAGCCACACACTGAAAGACAGAAAGAGCTACTTTGCCACTCAGCTGCTGATCATTATTGAGACATTCAGAAATCTGCAGCTGTTGAAGCAGTATTTCTGTTAAATCTGCTTCCAACAGGGATGACAAGTGAGAAAGATCTGGAAGATGACAAGAATTGCCAAGGTCAGTCCTCATAGACCAACATGAAGGGATGCAACAAGTCTCAGAACTACCTCTGCTTGCAAAAGTAGTCGCTGAGAATGGGCACTGTAGTTTCTACCTGGGAAGTGAATCGAGCTAGAGTAGCCAGTGCTAATACTGGCATAATCCTGAGAATGCAATAGCCACCCAGAAGAAAGGGCAGACTTGGCAAGTATTAAAATAATTTGCTTCCTAAAGTGTTGCCTGCCATAACAAAACACCTCTCCCCATCGTTTTTGAACAGCTTCAGCCCATTCATCCTGCCTTTCAAATAGATATCTGCATTTGTTTTTAATTCTCCACATGAGTCCAACCACTGTTTCTGAAAGTGTGCCCTTCTCTTTTCTGCCAGATCTCAGGAGTAAGCTAAACATGTGACAATGAGAAAAAATGTTTGTCTGCAGCAATATCTAGATACTATTTATCTGAAGAGCAGCAAGCACTATGAAGAGGAATTGTGACAGATTGTTGCCTTTGTTAATAAAATATCCATTTTAATTGGCAACAAGTTAGGTTTATCTACTCCAAATTGAAGTCCATTTTGCTCATGACAGTAACTGGTAAGGGTTCTTCCTGTCTTTATCTTGACCCATGAGCTTTCTTCCTCCTGTTTTTCCTTTATAGCAGAGAGGGAGTAAGCAAGCAGCTGGGTGGGAGTGTGGCTTTTAGCCAAGCCTAGCCCACAGCAGAGGGATATCTACAGGGAAGACTTTGCATTACTCTTAGTATGTCCCAGTATGCTAGGGGTCACAGCAAAACACAAGTGATTTTCCCATGCCCAAGCAGAGTTGCAATTGGAGTAATCACACAGGTATGTTTTACAACAGGCCACACAAAGGGAGTTATTCACTCCTTACAAATGGGAGAACTAGCACCCCTAGGTTTTAATATGTCTTTTTCTTTGTCCTCCCTCTTATTGTAAACATCTTAGTGTTTTTCTGAAGCTCATAACATATAAAAGCTAAGTATCTGTATCTTTTTTGTTCCACTTAAGCCTTTCTCCTCATTCTGGGTTGACACAACTTTCTGCCTTAAGCCCATTCCTTAGCTTGCGGCCATAAGTTTGGACAAGAAATCAAACAGCAGATCAGCTTTGCCACATGCCAGGAAATCAAACAAAAATAATTTTCTGGAACAGAAATCTCACTACATTCCCAGCCCAGACTCACTTGGGCACTATGGTGCTTACAATTTTAGTGTTAATAATAAATAAAGCTCCACTTTTTTTTTCCATGCTGTTTTTAAAAGGAATGATAAGGGATTTTCATGACTACCCTACACTCAGACACATAGAACTCCTTGTGAGAAAAGGCAGCAGCTGCCATTCAATGCTGCATCAGTCCACATACAGATGAACAACAGCAAAGCATTCACTTTGCTCTGCTATTTTTCCTTTGTTGACAACATCACAACTGTGGTCCTGAAATCCCCAAGGGAATACTAGGAGCTGCTTCAGCTGCTGAAAAGAATAATTTTTCTTTATTTATTGAAAGACAGTTTACTTGTGTTAAAAGAGCCAGGCGCAAAGTGACCAGGATGTATTGCCACTTGCTCTTTCCTCCCACCTATCTCCCATCATTCAGTGTGTACAGTCTGAACAAACAGGCATAAAAACAATCTTAGAAGTGGCAAAGACGAGATCAGACATCATAACACCAGAAAAGAGGTCTTCCCATGCAGACTGAAAGAGATGCTAAAGACCTCTAGTAAAGGAAAAGTCTGAAAAGTCTCAACTGGCCTTTCTTTTTTCTACCTTAAGCTTATCTTCCACTAGCAGTGCATCAGTTCAGTGCAGTGCCCTGCATTCCAGAATGAGATCCAAGATTTCACACTGCCAGTTGTGCCACACTGTCATGGCTGTGACACATATTTAGCCATAAGATCTACAGTTACAAAAAGTATATATACTTTGCAATACAGGCCAATATAAACTCAATTTTTTCTAGTGTTTAATTAATAATGATACATGAATATCCTTGAAGAAAAAAAAAATCTATAATACAGAGTTTTATGCTTTAATTTAAATTGCAACATCAGCCTTTCATATTAATGCCACTTTATTTACCCTGATAAGTTGTTCCTTCAGTGTAAGCAGTTAAAATTTCATTGATGACTGTTATAAGTTCTCTGCATTTTTAAAGAGTTTACATGGAGGCGCTAAGAACATTATATGATAAGTCTGTAGGCTAAATAGATAGTGCCAGTAATCTAGTTAGTTTTAGAGATCTGTTAAAGGATAATTTAATATTTACTACTGTGATTTTAAAAATGTTATGTTTAATTTTAGTGTTCTCAAACTTTAGCTTTCAAGATTTGTTTTTTGTCTCTGACATTGGAAGTCAATTAATATATTAAAATCATATTAAGCTATAATTTCATTTTTTTTTCACAGAGCAGAAGACAAACTATTATTTCTTCTGCAGGATTGCTTTTAAAAGTAATTTTTTTAATTTTTATTTTTATATATCTCCTGAATTTTGCTTGATATGAGGGGTAAATAATGAAACTGAATCTGCTCTTTGCACATTGCTGCTGAAGAAACTAAACAGATGTTCTTTTGAAACACACAAAATATACCAGATACAGACACTAAAGATGCTTCTTGGGAAAACGACTTCAAAACTGTTATTGCAGAAAACATATAAAGATGGCTGTTCCCAGAGAAGTTTGATCTAATCACATAAAGAGTTGAAAGTCAATTTGCAACAAAACACAAAAAACAAAAAGAGGAAATAGTTTATTTAAAATAAAATTTTACAAACCATGCTCACTGATATCTTGCACTGTAAGTAATACATTCCCCTAGAGAACGTAAATGCTAAGTGTCCACCTGGGAATACAGCCTTTTTCCTGTGGAAGAATTCACTTTCCTCACATAATACCTGCTATATTGGCATGGTGAAAAAGTTAGCTAATTTCATTTCAAATTATTTTTTTTTTTAGTTCCATTCAGTGGATATGGGAGGAAAAAAAAATCCCATTTTGAGAATGATCTCTTGCATTTGCTATGTGTGTGGCTACACTGGCCAACATTTCACAATTATGAAGGAGACCTTTACACACCATTTCCAGTGGACAGTGGTTTGGGTTTTTTTTATACTGTCTATTGATATTCTACTACAGAAGCATCACAGACTACATAACACACTTTTGTGTAGCCCGAACTTTAATCAGAAATGTCTTCTCACAATTTGTAGGGCACTTACATTCACAACAGACTGTCATTGCTATTCTGCTTATGGGGAGCTCCAATTCAGACAAGACAATGAAAGTTTTTGAAGGTCACAGAGGAAGTGTATCAGAGAGAGAACATGAATGCAAGCTTATCCAGATGTAGATTGGACACTGGGGCATCATCTTTTTTCTTAACTCTCGCTGACATTGTTTATAACCCTGTGGCAATAGGCCACAGATGGGCTTTAGGTTATGCAGACATTGTGATAAAGAGAGGGGTTAAAGTAACAGATCTGTACTTCCAAGCTCAGAAAATCATCCTTTCTCAGTAAATGTCAAAAAACCTGTTCATGTTGTGTAGGTTTATTCTGATAGCATGCATATAAAATAAATAATTTTGAATAAAGAAAAGGATCCTACTTTATCCACTGTAATAAGGGATTACAGTGCCTCCAAAGTCTGTTTGGTTTTATCCATTTCCTCTCTCTTGATTTTTGTGCTTTGTCCCTTTCCTTAACCTATGCCCCAGAGAATGAGTAAACAGCTGCCAACAGTGCCAATAACATTCAATAGTTCGTGTTCCCTCACTCTTTACCCAGGCTGAAGTAACCACATTTGGTATGCATTCCACCCTGCAGCACTCTGGAAACCTGCAGTTTGAACCTGTTTTTCAATTTAGCAGTAATGCACTCTGAACAGTAATATGTTACAGAGCCAGCTGGTCTTCCTTAGCCTTTTACCCTCTTTTAATCTTTTAGTGTTCCATGGACACCTCATCTACTCTGGGCTGCTGTAACCTTCAATCATGCATCATATATTTGTTGCATTCTTTTACATAGCCTTAACCTTCCTATTGTGAAAGGCAAAGGCACTGCTAACAGCATTAAAAACCAAAGTAATCTGTCAATTAGTTCAGATTTGAAATAAATATGCCAGTAAAAGAATGTGAACCATCATTGGTATATATTTAAAAAACAAAAAAAAATCAAAGATAAATCTAACCAGTTTATATTTTAGCTCCCTATTAAAGAATTTCATTCATAAGCACATGTATAATATGCATACATATATGCAAGTATATATACATCTACTTGCATATACTATACATCCATACACCTGCACAGACGTGCAAATGCACGTGCACTTGTTCACAAACACACACGTACTCTGTTTGCATACACGGTCACAGAAGAGGAAAACTCATTTTTTACAGAATGATTTGGCTATTAGCACAGCAAGAAATTCACAATAACAACAGAGAGGAAAGCAAACACTGTTTGCTTGGAAATTTAGACAAATTGGCCTCAAACTATAGAAGCAAACCCAACTGTCTTTGCAGTTAATCAACATAACTCAGAGTAAAATGCAGTAAAGTACTTAAGTTGATATGCATAAAAAAATCTCAAACTTCTCAGATCTTGAGACACAGGAAACATTCAGGCTTCATTCTATAAAGTGCCTTTGCTGTTCTTTTGGTCTAGCAAAGATGGAGAACCATACAGATTTCTCTACACATATCAAAAATTTTAGGAACAGTGGATATGATATTAGCAGTGGTCATATATCTGCTTTTACTTAGTAGTATACTTTTAATGCAGTTCTCCTAACTCTTCAGCAATCTATCTGAAGGAAAGGATTTCCAAAGGAAGAAGCATTTGTACCGTTGTACTGAACTAAGCATATTAATTCCACTGCAAGGCAGTATGGTTAGATTGCAGCAAAGAAGGTACAAAAGTTGATTTTGTGTAAGCTTGTTTGTGATTTGCTGGAGAAAAAGTAAGCTATAGATAAGCACAGACATTTGTGCGTTTTTGGTAATTTAAATCTTCTTGAGATCAATATGAATCAGGAATACTTAGCAAATACAATTTACATTTTTGAAATTCAGAGTGTGGTCCTTTTTCTCCTAAGAATTAAAATCATCAAACCTTATTTGCAGCTTTAACATTATTACTGTTTGAAGCAACTTGTGAGGATTCAAGAAACTCAAAGAGCATGTATGAACTGAAAGGAAAGCATGTCTTCAGCATCTACTTAATTGGCAAAAGGTGACCAGAACCTTCATTAATCACCCATTAATGAAGAATCAGGTGATGCTGTTTAAGTTCCAGGATTGCTAGTTTATACTCTTCGACAAAGTTCTCAATACTTCAGACTTAGTGCACAAACACAATCATATGTACACTTAACAATAGAACAGTTTTAAGTCTGAAAATTTTATGTATAAAATTTAATATTCTAATATACACTCTAGAGTCTCAGAGACAAGCCTACATAGTATATTTCTGAATTAAATTCTAGCAGTAAAAACCACGCAATTTGTGTCCTAATAATGTCTCTCTCTATTTCTTATTTTAGCCTGACATCTGGTATCACAGCAGACATCTGCCACCTGCAAGGTCAGGAAAATGCAGACATCTCAACGTTTACTGACTGTAGCATTATTGGAAAGATTTTTATATGGGTAGGATGGCTTCTATTTCTTCACAAGTGTCTCCCATATACAAAATAATAACTGTGAAAAAGGCAATCCTAAAAAGGTACAAAACTGGAAACAAGCATTAAAATGATGCTCCTGGTTAATGAAAGAAACAATTACGTCACACAACCCTCAAGACGCAAGTAAGTCAGAAAGCTCTCATAAACCAAGATAAAAAGACTTCCTAGTTTGTCATGCTACCATGGTGTGCACCCAACCTCTGTGTCAAGCAGAGATCCCATCAGCCTAAAGCCTCACAAGCAACTTCAACTTCCCAGCTCGTAACGAAACACAACATAACTGTGCTACTAGCTACCTCAAAAAACCCCAACAAACTCACACACTTCAGAGCAAAGAGGCTTCTGGGTTCATTAGCTTAAAAAGTCAGTTGTTTCCTTTGCTGTCTGCTGACTTATCCTGAAGACTTGTCTCGGTCTCATCCACCATGGTTACTAGAATAGCATCTGTCCACCTGCAATCCTGATGGGCTGGAATATTTTTAGACACTAATTAGTAGAAAGTCATGTCAAAGAGAACTTTTCTGACCTTGTGCTGCCATTTAAAACTCTCTAGCTATGGGCCACCAGAGAAGCCAGATCTGCTGAAGCAGCAGATACAGGAACAAGCATGGTAATGGGGTAGGCAGACAAGAACCTGGCACACTCCCTGATGAACAGCTGATATGCTATGGTCACTTATGGCTTCTTCTCAGAATATTGTTTGCCTTCTTGGTAGGACAGCAAATTCCCTGACCTTCATTTCAACGTGATATGTAGTTCCTTGAAAGAGTATAAACAACAGAAAGAATTCCTCTTCTTTTTCTTTTAAAAATGTCTCTTCCCAATGCGCTTCAATAAACATATATTTTTAAAATGTACTAAAATCCGCTTTCCGACATCAAAGTAATTTTTTTAACTGGTACAGTCACTTTTTTGTTTTCTCATGCAAAACTGAATTTTAGTTCATATAGTCTCCATGGGCCAAAATAATCCTTGCCTTATCAGTAGAGCTTGGCAAAATTATGAGAAGAAGAGTTTGGACCAAACATTTCTAAGATACAGCAGCTGGAAGATGTCCAAACACTGTAATTTATCCCATATTTATTCTTGAATTGAAATCCTAAAAAACCCATTTCTACACAACTAGTTTGTCTCTAAATATGTATTTTAGCCTGTAACAATTAAGAAAACAGTATCACCTTTTGAAAAGCAGGTAATTGTTGATACTACTGGAATAAAAGGCACTGATGAATAAGTCTTGTGATCATCCTGGCCAAAGCCTGACAAAAGTAATTCAGCTACAGAAAATATATCTGAAATAAACCCAGTTTCATTTAATGAGTTATTTTGGATTACATTTTTTTCATTCTTTGTTCCTGCTGCTTGATATTTAGCTGTAGACAGAACTTCTATGCATCCAGATGGACTAAACACCCCTAGATTTTTATTATGTTTTATTTTTAAATTCATGTTAGTCCTTGCTTGGCCACAAGAGGCATATAAGAAAACAACAGCACAACTTCTAATGTTAATAACATTTGTTATTTGTTGTTTTGAAATAACCAGATGCCTCAGTTAGGGAGTTACACTGCTGTTGTAGATAAAATCAAAGGCAGAGGCACAGATGATATTTCTCTTGAGGAGCTAAGTACCAGACTAAAGTGGGATGACAAAAATGAGCATTCTGAAGTTTGCCCAGAGCTTGGGTTGGATTTCTTTGCCATCTGCTGCCTGCAGGAGCTACCCTGCAGCTGCCTGCCAGCACATCACTGTGGGAGCCCCACACTGCACCGTGGCAGGAGTTCCTGAATCCGGTTGCCAGCAGAAGCAGCGGTGTGGAGAAGCCTTTTGTCCCTACACTGTGTTAGCTGAAGAAATTCTCTAGACTAGTAGAAATGCCTGAAGGTTAGCATTTTGTTAGCTCAACAAATAATCTCACTGATAAAGGTTGTGAAAATTTCTAAGTCCTTTGAGAGAAAACAAGATCCTCAAGGGCTCAGCAGTTACCAAACACAAGCTGCTTACTTCAGCATCCCCTTGCATGCCCATAGCTTTGCATGTGTTGGTTCTGGCTCCTGCTACACATTTTTTTAGACTACAAATAGCTTGGTTTGTGTCAACTACCACAAAGTGCTTGAGAAAACCAAACACAGTGTAACACAATGCAGGATACTCTTAACTACTAACTCTTGCCATTGTTTATTTTGCAAAAGTTAAAGCAAGCACAAAAGCCTTTCACGTCTAGAATACAAACTTGGGACCTGTGATGCAGGATGGTTCCAATTCATCTTTTAAGACATAGTGAGGCAAACTGACTTGCCTCACTCATCCATGAAAACCCCTGCCACGAAATGGAGGTGTATGAGACACAGTCTCTCAATTTACATTGAAAAAAGCTAATAATTCAGCAGAGACTGTGTCTGCAAAAGTATCTACAGAGGGCATGACTGTGCATCTTCCTATAGCACAGATAAGTAGTTAGCCAGTTAAGGCCACTGGAGACTACTTGCAGTATTGTTGCTAACATATGCTTGTGGAACCAGGATCTAATTTCTCACAATTTCAATGTTCCAGTCTCTCAGACTTCTACTCTGTGGGAACATGATTGTTTAGGGCAGGATTTCCCCTTGGGGCATGTGTCCTTAATTTATTGCTGCAGGGTTGAGTAATGTACCGATCACAGAATCATTCATGTTTTATTAAAATTAATTTCAAGGGATTGTTGGTTTTAGGAAGCATGTATAGGGCTGTTCAGATGCTTTGGCAAAAACAATACCAGCAACAAGGAATAATGAAAATGTTTCCTTTTTTTTCATTCTTTCACTGTGAGATAAATGAATTCTAGCCTCAGAGTATAACAAGAAAAAAGAAAAAAAGCAACAGGAAACTCCTGCTATTTCATCCCAGTTCCTCTGCTTTCTCATGTCTGTCTTGCATTGCTTCTTCTGGAAGGAGTGCCCCTTGGCTAACATGTATCTTTAGGATCTATCTGCACATCTGGGTCAGCACAATAAAAAAGTTGCTTGTGAGACCTGGCTCTCCCTACCAAACATAGATGGGTTTTCTTTATTCTCATCTCGGATCTTTGTAGGAAGATTTCTTTTAAATCGCCTGTTTTCAGATCTTTTCTAGGCATGTGATGACAGTGGAAATAATTGCTTTGTCTGGTAGATAATTTATTGTCTGAGACTGCTTTAAGGTGAAGAGACACCACCTGCTATAAAGAGGTCTCGTTTGCTAAGTGATAATTACAGGCTGAAAACAAAAATGGAAAGAAATGTTGATGTCTTCTTGGAATATTTCAGCCACTTTAAAGTGAGGCTGAACCAGAAATTCTCATTTTACAAGGAAAAGGGAAAAAGAGGTGGGCGAGGAAAGCAGTCCTACTGCAAGAACTAGAAGAGAGCAGACACTTTCTGTTGCACAGCCAGCACTGTGCAGATGTACACAAGACAGAGCTCACACCTCACCATGTAGAAGTGCACACCACCACTATGGGCACTGGAAATGCACCAGGATGTGGTATCGAGATTGTCTGTATAGAATACTCACTTGTCAATGCTGCATTTTCTTCAACCAACTTTTATTGTGATCAACAGCTTTTACTCTAAGGAGAGTAAAACCATTAATTTTGTTATTGTGTCACAAATCGGAGAAAAAGGAATAAAATTAAAGTCCAAAATGACTAATCAAATTTGCTTGACAAGTACTAATTCACTTTGATCTATTCCTCACCATAATTTCATTGGCAGGTAAACCATACATATTTATAAAAGTGGCAGCAGGCTGCTGTTGTTCTGTTTGTAATTTACAGTAACAAAGAATTCATTTGGATTACCATACTTGAAGTCCCAAGGTGACTCTGCCATAGTTACAGGCCCCCTGCTATGCAGGATACCTAACATAATAAAGAACAAAGGAAAACAATGCTACACTGAGACCAGGGCTCCTGGGTAATCAATTCAGGTATTTACAGCTGAAACAATAGCTCTGTGCAAATCAGCATCATTACTACAGTTTGCTGATAGAAACCCCAGGGAACTCAGGAAGTGTCTGCCTGCAAAGCAGCTGATTAATCTGAATTACTTGTTTTGTTAAAGCATTATTGTTTCCCATCATAATAAACAGTAAAAGATTGTTTAAGAAAAGGGCACAAGAGGTGCAACCAAATGTGCAAAGTACACCTCTCTTCCAGAATTTTAGCTTGCCATGTTGGTCAGCAAATGCATCTGTCAAGAAAAGGAGGCCAGTATCAACCCTGCCCTTGTGAAGAACCATTACCAGACTCACCTGTGTGTTTGTTTGTTTTTAATGCTTGTTTCTAATCTTACAGACTTTAGAAAAAAAAAATGCAAGCATGGATTCAGGGAGAGCCAGTTTAATCGATCTACTGATGCTTATTGTTTTGGCACATAGCTAGGGCTGCTTGTCTCCATTTTGCTCTTCCTATTGGAAGAGCAAAGCAAAGCAAAAGCAACCTCATTGGCACTGTCTCCTCACCAGTGCTTTGCCTCATGAAGGCAAAGTGTCCCACAAGACCACATCTTCCACACTGGTAATTCTGCATATCCATACATTTCCTTAATATTTTACTAATACAAAGAAAATGGCATTTAGGCACATTTTAGAATGTTTCTCCTCTCAACTCATATTTTAGAGAGGATGAGGCAGGCTGACTTTCCTTGTCTGTTCATGAAAATCCCTGCCATAAAACAGAGAGGTATGAATTTTCACATCGAGTGAAAAGTACCTTGCACTGATTTGTGAGCTGTTCAGGAAAAAAATTGAAGCAGAAATTTCTTCTTTAGCGAGGGATGTTTTCAACACTTCCCAAAATAAAATGCTACACCAGTTAATTTTAAAAATGTTCCTACCTATAGAAAATTTAGATGGTCCAGTTGATACACCATTGCCTGTGGCACCGTCAAAGTAATGGTTGTTTAAACCTGCCTTTGCCTCAGCAAACAAATACTCACTATCCTTCTGCACACTTCTCCAGGCTGCTGCTGAAACACGCAACAGTGTCCACAAATTTCTGAATTTCATCTCAGCTACAAGTACGTTGCCTTTCACAGTGACACACATCCTGTATCTCAGTCACAAGCTTGTTTACATGAAGAATATTTGAGCTGCTTCTGCTATATTTTTTCACAAACCTGTCTTCCATGTTAGCTGGCTGACTGATCACAAGTATGAGACCAAAACAACAGGAAACGCAGAACTGTCACCATAAACTGAAATTTCCGTAATACAGCATTTGCAGCATGGATACATTCCCTCCCAGGAAAGAGGACTCTACGGAAGTCAAGGAGACAAATCTAGAAACATCAATGCAAATTGGGAATTCTTTAGTTTCAAAAGATGATGCCCAGGACCAGTTCATATGGACTTGGTATCTGAGGAACCTCTCTATATCCTGGATGGAACTGAAAAACAGTGCAAAATGCATGGGGAGTCACTTCACATCTGAGCAGTCAGGTTCCTTACTGAGAAGCTGAAACATTTTTCCCTATGCTGACACTCTTAGTGCCGTGTTTATGGGATGCCCACATGCACATGTCCAACAACTTGGACACTGTACAGAGTGACAGAAAAAGGCTCTCTCTTCAGACACTGCCAGAGCAGCAAAGTTCCTTAGCCAGTGACATTCTCACCGCTCACAACACATCCCAGACTGATTACGGACTGATTACGAACTGAAGTGTGATTGTTATGTTTCTGGAAGAACACATATCTGAAAAGTATTATGGAAAAGAACAATAAGAATAATGCATCCCTAACAATAATCTAAGATAAAAAAGAAAATGAGGTTTGTTTTTTTTTTTTAACTCTAACAATAGTTTAGCTAGAAATCAATTACTGAAGAAAATAAGAGACTTAACTTATAAAATAGAGGGGACAGTGGTAACATTTTGTAAGGCTACTACTATTGTTTGAGCCCAAACTTTGAATGGTGTAATGCTGTGGGATGAACAGTAGGAAAAAATGAAAATAGAAAAAAAGATATACATGATAGTTTTGTCTCTATGCCCATTCTCTACTGTCTACTAAATTATAAGTGCACATGTTCAGCTCAATCACCTGCAAAATTGCAATGGTTATGAAGTCCTGTGTATTTTAATTTTGTAACACTAAGTGAAAGGCTGAAAAAGAGCTATGCTATTTTGTTCAGTCATACTTGCAATACAAAATTGCCACAGAACTGAGTTTTCGGGATTGCTATCCAACACCTAGAAATGCCAACTATTTAGAGAAACAGATTCTTGTAGAAACTTAGAAGCAGTGAAGAACAGAACTCAGTTCAGTTCAGAGAGGACATATGGTAATTTTAAGTATGCTACTAAGTTAATTTTTCAAATGAATGGTCAGTCACTGCAATGAATTTCAAATGAAGATAGGGCAGAAGAAATCTCTCAAAGACAGAAAATTAAAAAAAAAAAAGAGACAATGAAGTATCAAAAGTGAAAAGCCAGACTCTGCACAATCTCCAAGAAGATATCTACTGGAGAAAAGAAAATTATTTTTGCAACTCTAACAAATGAAACATGAATAATTTTTTTGTTAAAAGTTGTTACCTAGCAGTTAGCCAAGCTTAGGTCCAAAACCAAATGCTACATGCAAAAGGAGATTGACATGGAAAAAGTTTTCATGTGCTCAGGGTAAATAGAGCTCCAGACAGTAAATAAACCACAAACGAGATGCAATTCTCAATTCAAAGCACTTCAATTTTAGTTCAAATCAAACAATGTAAGCTCACATAAAATGCAGAGAAACAAGAGAACAAAATAGAGAAAAAAGTCTAGCAGGACAAGAGATAAGAGAAGTCAATCCAGTCCAGAGAAAAAGAGTAAATGAGAGATATAAAGAATAAAAAAAAAACAAAGTACAGTTGAAAAAGATAGCATGCCTATTGTTTTGTGACTGAGAATCACCAACCACAAAATATATCCTTCTACAGGTAACTAATAGTGGGGAACAATGAAAATACATATTGTTTACTAAGAAGAAATTAAGTAAAATGGAGTACCAGAAAATTTAGGGTAAAAAATGAAAAGAGTTCTTCAAGGTAAAATCTACAAAGACGTAGAATACAAAAACTTCAATAGGCTATTCTACAGGTCCTGCTATAAAACGTTCTTTAGACAAAACTTCAGGGGCTTTCTTACAGAATAATCTTACACTGGAAAGGCAATCTTGATAAGTTTAACAGTTCTGTTGTTTTGGGGGTTTTGTGTAATTTTTGCTTTTTTTTGCTTTATCTGAGAACATGTAGCTAAACCTGGTATACATGATATTATGAAAAGCTAAGTATTGGGATATAAAAAAGCACAAAGCAAGTGGCACAATTCTGTACTTGGCACCAAGCTGGTTGTGATTCTGGTCACCAGAATGGTCTGTCCAGATAAAATGTAAAGAAATACACAAATGGTGTGGGAGATCAATCTATTTTGGTTCTGCTTTTGTGGTGTATCTTGGCAAGCATTACCTTCACTGCTGCAGCATCCCAGGGCTATGAGAATTGCAGCTTTATATTTGACTCAATTATTAGGCATTTAATTTAATAATCCTTTACATCCCAAGGTAAATATATCTCTGTTTTGGTATTTGGCTAAAATATGCTTTGCGAATTATTTATTTTACCCTCTTGAAGGGCAAAAGTATTTCAACAACCTTGATTGTCAAAATATACATGTAGGTCACAAAGAAAGCAAAGCTTCAGCCACAAAACTCTGTTTTCAGAAGTTCCCATGAAATTATCTCTTTACCTAGAAGGCATCATTAAAAGAGATTTAGAAAAACAGAATAAAATAAAATGTAAAAAAAAAAAAAAAAGATCATTCTAAAGGCAGGAGTTCAGAAGTTGTTAATAACTCACCCAGCAGAGAAATTCATGTCATTGCCATTTAAGATTATGACGATAAAGCTGTACTCATAAAATCAGCACATAAAATATTTCACTCTATAAAACTTTCTAATTGCTTCTTCTTCTTCTTCTTTTTTTTTTTTTAAATCAAACCAACAAAACTAAAGGTTGCCAATCAAATACAAATATACTAGAGCTCTGGGGCGGTTAATAAAAAGGAAAAACTTGCAAATCTAAGAAGAAATTAAGTCAGGATTTCCACGGTAGAATGAGTTGGAGAGGTAGGTATTTGGCAGAGACAGGGAGGACATACTCAAGCATAAGCACACACAAGCAACAAAGCATCAAGAATCTGGTAACAGTGCAACAGGCTAAGGAAAATAATGTCACTTGAATGAAAACTTTTGAACATCCAAAATTTATTTTTCTTTAGATTGCTCAGTGTTGAATCCATGAGCTGTCAATTGTGTATAAAAACATAGCTGAAACAACTTTCAACTATCTTTAAAACTCTTTGTCTTGGAATGCATAAGGATGGTGGTGTTGACTGTTTTGCTTTTGTTTTTTATCTCCTTGTCTGAAATTGTAAGCAATTTTGTCCAAGCAGCCACAGTTTTTCAGACAAATATTTTCTGAATCCTTTCTGGTAAAAACATATCAAAATACAGATTTATTTTTTTTTTTAACAGAAAAAAGCAAAAACAAACCAATCAATAGACCCTACAGAGCTCTCTGCACTGGGTCTCAAACCCAGAATCAAAATCCCACCCATGGTAGCAGTTAACATTCTCACCAGAATATCATACTTAACCCCTAGTCTCACATTGGTGAGAGACCCTTTAAATCCTTTAGAACAAGGGATAAAAACACTTATTTGCAATTTGTTCTGTGCAGACTTTGATTGGTTTAACAACTTTTGACCAGATATTAATTTTTGTCATGAAATAATTCTAACAGTGACAAATCTTATTTGAAAACCTAACATTTTCTGGAACCTGAACATATACCATATTCTTGGCTGTGCAACAACCCTTGCTGGCTGCTTGCCTATTCCAACAACTTGCAAGAAGCAAGCCACCTATGTTAGCTGACTCAGGGAAGTCATGCCAATTTTGTGCTGACCCTGCTACCTGAGCAAAACAGCAAAGTTGCATAAATGAAAAAAAGCACATAATGACTGCAACCATACAAGATAAACTTCTCACATCTGCAAAATGTTGAAAAACAAGAAGCTGTTTTGCATGGAAAAATGAAAATTTATTAAGGTCCCACAGTTAAGAAAAAGTAGGCTTCCTCCCTTTGCTTGCTCTAAGTCAAACCTAGAAGGCAAGCAAGCAAACCTTCCAATATTTCTTTCAGCACATGAGGGAAGCAGCTGACACAATCAGACCCAACCTGACAGCACAACATTCTGCAATAGAAAGTTTGGGATGTTTAGTGTGTCAGTCAAGGCACAGTATACAATAATCTGTAGCATGTGCAAAAGGCACTCATTCCACCTCACAGTATTCCACATATCATCGCTGAATTATACAATTTTCACAGATATCAAAGTATCTGAAGAAATCTCATACAGGTCCAGGGGTTCCCCACATTTGTGCTCTTCAGAACTGCTCAATTTCTTTTTTTTTTAATTTTTGTTGTCGTGGCCCCAGTATTTTTTTCTCTGACAGGCAATGAACTCTCAAAAAATATTAGTATAGGTCTGAGTTGGCAAAGTCTCCATTCATTTTCCTTTCCACAGGCAGGTATTGCAATGCCAGTTAAACAAGCAGCCTTTCAGAAATCCAAGGCACAAAGTGTGTCAATACATACAGAATATTTCACCTACAGGCAACTGAGCCTAGATCAAGTTGCTACTTTTCTGGTTTCTGCTGTTAGATAAATAACTATTTTTCCTACAAATCATTGACTTCATGTTTATTGTACTAACTGGAACTGTAACCCCCCTCTAATGAAACTTGAGATGAGTACAGTGTCCTTAAAGTAGCAATGAAAGTTTAGATACCAAAGAAATGGGATAGCGTATGGAGACCAAGAGTTGTTCTTCTTAAAAGAAACGTCCACAAGAGAACCTCCAATAATCAAACAAGGAAGGAAGGTTTCAGTTTTTAGTTGCCAAATCAGTTTTGTATTTTAAGTGTCTTTATTACCACTGAAAAGGTAATTCTTAATCTGCTTCAGGTCTTGAAACTCATCCACTTGGAGACAGACAGTTACCCCCACTGAGATTTTGCAAATACCTCCTCTTATGGATCTGTGTACCTTTGTTCATGGCTCTCAAAATTTAGATATTGTAACCTAACCCTGACAAGACAATACCTACCTCTCCTACATTTTTCTTCTGATAAGAAAAAATTTGTTAGGTAACTGGGGGGAAAAAAAAAAAAAAGCTAATGAGAATAAACATTCTTCTGTTGGCATATTTAGCCACTACTCACATGTTCAAAGTCAAGCACATGTTTAAATAACATCCTGTTCTAGAACTTGAGTACTCACAGCTTTTCAGAATCAATCTTTCATTGGCATATGATTATATGCGCAGTAGGAAAAGTCATGCTAAAATAAAATAAATAAAACGGCAATGCAATGTTAAAAATATAACTAAATGTTAAAAAAAGCCCAATTCTGAAAATAAACCTTTTTACCCGTAGGATGTTTTTCATGCTGGCATATGGTAAACAATAAGACAGATATCAGTAAATTCTAAGTGGAAAAGAAATTTTAAAGATAGCTATTTTAATGGAATACTATGCCCAAGTATCAAAAACTACTACTTAACATTAGTACTTAAAACCAAGGTCAATGCAATACTGCTCAATCTGCTTCATATCGAATTTAAAAAAAATCTTATACTAAAATTCAACTACATGACTGTGTACTGCTTGTATAAAACAATTTTCTTTTACAAATAAAAAAAGTGAAGTAAAGATGCTTGCTGGTATCAAAGATGACTTCTTGAACATTCTTGGCATATCTAATGTAAAGCCTTCACATTCTCTTTTTCTTCCCCCTTTCCTTTTTTTCCTTCAACTAAAAAAAATATTCTTTGAAGAATCTATTAAACACAGCAGGGAGAAGGAAAGAGACAAGGGAAGAAAAGGATTCAAAAGATATTCTCCTGACTTCCTTAGGAGCTTAATACAATCTTATGAATCTTGTAGAAAAAGAAGAAATAATATATTCATACATTGGGAAAAGAACAAACAAACTCAAAAAAAAGGAAAGGAACATGAACACGCAATAATAGCATCCTATTTCTTGATCAGCAACTAGAATCCAAAGTAATGCTTTCTCCTCTGTAACATATTTTGAAAGGCGAAGAAAATTGTTCAACATGCTAAGAAAAATAATCACTTTCATCAGAAATATTATTTACATGTTTTAGTACTAGCATTAATGCTTTAACCCTTAGACAAATACTAACTGAACTGCAAATATGCACAATGTATTTTCTAGAAAACACGAAGCTCCAGCACAGTATGATCAAAACCATAAATATCTCTCTTAAAACAGGGGGTCATTACAAGGCACCAGGATACTCAGCAAAGTAGAAGATAAATCATATAAAATACATTTCTCATATGCATACAGATTAGCTCAGATAATCAGAAAAGACAGCAAAGGGTTGAGAAAAGAGCTCTTTTCAGTGAAATTCATTCTCACGGCAGCAGACATTTCCAGAACTGTCTTATTCTTGAAAAAATAAAAACAAATCCCCCTGAATATTCACTATTAGATTTCTTTCCTGTGATGAAAGGCATTATAAACCCTACCTCACACTGAGAGACTCATTAATGGCATTCCATGACTACTTCTTGGATGTGAGGCTATCACTCAGGATGTGCAGAATAATTCGACTGGATGAGTCTAGGCTCTGACCAAGCAACAAGTACATACACCTGCATTTTATATCCTGTTGGTTTTGATGGGATTATTGTTGGGATTTTGATGGGATTATTAATTTACAGCAAGCTAAACACAGGTTTAACTGCTTACTTAGATGAGGTCACAGTTTGGTTCTAAACGTTCTGCAGAACTCAAACCACCACAGAGGCCCTATCAACACAATAAGGACACCTCTACAGAAATATTTTATTCCTTGTTATTATAAACAACACATATTATTAAATGAAAGATATCAGAGAGGAACAAAAAAGAATTCCCAGGGGATTCAATTTCTTTGTCCTGGATAGGGAAATGCACTATAACAAGAGCAGAAGTTGTCAAGTGGCCAACTAATATTTGTATATTCTCCCCATTCTTTCTAGCTTCAGAAACTGGAATACCTTAACTTTGAGAAACAAAAAACCCAACAAAAATGTCTCCACTTTTGCTACCCAGATGTTTTAACAAGGAACACAAAAAGCAGGGGTGCAAGGAATGCTGTATTTTATACTTCTGTACCTTGGCACATTATAGATGTTTAGGACCAGTTATTAAGATTCAGTCTCGCCTTCTGTTTTTATTTTATCACTAGCAAAAATTCTTTTAATGCCTTCTGCTAGTTTAATGACTTATTAAAACAATACCTTACCTTACTCTGTTTATGTAATACAAATTTAATTTTAAAGACACAAAAAATTGGCAGCAAGATTGAGAGGGACGTGTAGAATGCTTTAAATTGTATTTTATTTCTCCATTCTGACTTCCAGAAGGTGGTGTTTCATTAACCAAAACATAATGCAAATACAAACTTAGAGAGTTAGAAAGTCAAAAGTACAATAATTTACAAGGATCTAATTAATGAATAAATTAACTTTTGAAACCAGGTTTTCACAGCTTGCCAAAGTTACTAAATAACAATAAATGTACTACTTTTTGGGATGTAGCAAATGGCGTGTTTTGAAATAGTCCTTCTTACTGTTGAAGGAAATGAGGTCTTAAATGAACGGCACTCTACAGGCTTTTCACAAGCACCACTTTGTTTTCAGGTTTAGGTAATCATAACTCCACTTAACTTCTCATCTTTTTTCTGTGCCAAAGTTTATGCCATGTAAAACCAATAAAACAACCCAAAATATCTGAGTAGCTGAAGAGGACAGCACACCAGACATATAGAACACTTTGCCTTTAAAACATGAAAGAGAGGTTGTAATAAGATAATTCATAAAATCTGCAGCACAAAAATTAAATAAAGAGGAAAGTACTATGGATTGCCTCAAGCCAGAATCACCTAATAGCATTAAAAGAGAAAGGAATTACCATTAGAGTCTATGAGATACTCTAAGCACCCCTCAAGGGCCTGTACATGCTTCACTTGCTTTATGTGAAGCCTTGCATCCCTTAGAGTACAATTTTGTTAATCAGTTTTCAAGGTCACAGCTGAATGCAAGAGGGACAGGCTGTGCATCTGTAGGAGATACTTATGTCTGGAAAAGTCACAGTTCTATTTATGTGAAAATGATCTGCAGTTCTGCAGTATGTAAGTCTTAACCTGCAAACACTTGTATGAAAAAAAATACTCAAACCCATAAAACTGTTTGCATAATCAAAGTCTAAAGGGTCAAGGTGAGAGAAGTGTCTTTTTAATTAAAATTAATTTAGCAGATACATGCATAAATGTGTCCCCACAAAACAATAATTACTATTTTGCCTGAAGTTATGGATATATTTGAAGGGCAAAACAGAAAAAGGGCTATTTCTTAAAATATCAATGATGAGGGTCTTTAAAATGCTTTTGTTCACTTGTTTTGGTATTTTACTTCAAAAACAAAATTAAATTACCAATGCACTGAACTGAATAAATGACTTTCTGAAGCTGTTTTATATTTATATAACCCAACTGAACCATATTGCAGTATCACTCTCACCACCTGCTTTCTGATCAGACATGCTCTAACACCTTTTGAGGCACATATAGCAAAAGTGAATAAATATAACTTCTTTTGTCAGGAAATCCAATAAACTCCAGCAAGGTTGGAGAATCCATAGGGAGCAAAGGCATAGTCTTGCTCATGAGTACAGTTCAAGATTGACATCAGCATTGTCAGCCTGTTTCCAAAGAGGTTGGCCAGATTCATAGAGGTGACATCTGAGTGCAGTCATCTTTCCTGCACTGGGTGTATCAGCAGGCTGGTCCTGGTTTTCTTGGCAGCTGTTTGGCTGACACTGCCTTTAGTGGTTACAGAGAACATACCTTATGGGAAGTGGTATGACTGTTCTCTTTGTTACTTCAAACAAAACAAAAAGAAAGAGTAATTTGTAAAATGCAAATGGAATTTGCATGCCAAAAGAGCACTGTCTGGTTCCTACTTTCACCAGAAATAGGGGGAGATTTGTCTCCTGTGTGAAGTGAAATAAGAATAGCATGAGAGGAAAACATTTATAAATGTAATGGACCTCAAACAACTGAAGATTGCATATAGAGAAGAAAGATAAAGAAAGGAACAAGTATATATACACAAGAATGTATATATGTTTACGTATATGTGTTACATATAAATATGTATGAAAAATTAATCAAAATTCCATTTTACTTAGTAAACATGTAGGAGTACATACCCTTAAAGGGAAACAAAACTGAAAGCGACTCAGAGGAGGGTTTTCTAAAAGTTTGCTGTGGTAGAAAACCTCTGAAATCTCTGCACAGAAAAGCAACACTTAGGCTAACTCATGTATTCAGTAGAGTAGGTATCATTTCCCCCTTATCTTCCTATCCAGAAATACACATTTTCCCTACTATTTTACTCACTTTTCACTACCACTGAACTCTTTCAGGAGCATGTCCAGAGCCACAGTCAATCTTTAGAGATCAGCTGTAAGACTTATTTCCTCGGTGAGAGGAAGTTATGTCTGCGTAATTGGAGAAATACTAAGAAAAAAATTCAAACACTTTCGATGGACAAATGTACTTGTTTTCATCCTCCTTACTGCATTTCAATGTACAGTGATATGGAATTACTTTAACATAAACTAAAACAAACATGTCAAGTGAAAATACAAGTCTTAGCACAGGAGTTTGTGACAATTTAAAAAATGTGTTTTTATTGGTGTCATTTTTCTTGTAGTGTTCTTACACTGACATGCCAGTGCAGTATCACTACTGTTTACAAACCTTGTACTGGGAAAATTATTATTCCCTTAATTGTGTACATTTTCAACCATTTTCAAATGTCTGCACACAGCTCCCTTAACATCTCACAGATATTGACAGAACTTAACAGATTTTGATTGACTTTGATTATGATGCATTTCTTGTCATTTTCAAACCACACTGCAAATCAGCATCTTTTTGCACCAAGTTCATAACAGTAATGTATTAACAATTCAACTTGACTTTTTTCTATTTTCTATTATGGGACTGAATTTACTTTCTATGCCCCTGCCTGACCCTGCCCTGGATTTTCCCTCTATAAGGAAACTTGTGCTAGTAAGTTAGTTGATAAAGTACTTAGTGCATGGCAGCACAATTTACACCAAAATTTTTACTATAATTTATCATTATACAACAATTATACTGTTATTGCAATAATTTAGTTTTCAAAATTGCTATGCTTTAAAGTAAACATATAGTTTACTAAATGAATACTAATACTAAATACATTCCGCAGGAAGAAGTAATTTCTCTGAAGTTCTAAAAATTTAGAACTCTACTGGTTTCTTTACAGAACAAAATAAATAACAGACTCTTTCTGACTCAGACTGCCTTCAGAAACTGTTTTGTCTTCAGAAGCAACCTTTAACAACCTTCAGAGGTAATCCTTTATCCAAAGAATTAACAAGAGGGAAGAGAGCTATCAATGATCATGAGTTCCTAAGTTAAAAAGCAAAAAAAGTAATTCTAATTATTAAATTCTATTACAGTTCCATCAAGACTGTAATGTACCAAGAGCTTTGTGTGCTCAGTACAGACTGTCAATAGAAAATGTGTGAAATATTTTCCTTACACTTTTGTCAGTCAGTACACAGCTATGACAATCCATTCTACACCATGGTTTAGAGAGAAACGTAGCAGTAGGTGTCCCTACTTATTATATGTACACAAAAGAACATATTTCTCCAACATATTCCTCAATCCCTCCCTTGTTTTCCTAAAATTTCATACCCATATGCCCCTGAACGTGATAAACATCAAAAATATGATTATACAATTTGAGAGCAGTACCTTGCCCCAGACATCTAGTGATGTCTGTGTGTAAACACTTGCCATCAGATTCCATCAAAATTTTTATTTGAATTACACATTTCTGATAACAGAAACCTGATAACTGAATTCTGAAATCTGGTAACAATTCCTATGGAGCTATTTGACTGAGGAACTGAATGGCTCTCCAAGACATTACCCAGGACAACAGACACTGTTCTGTATTAGATCATTAAGTGACTCTATGAAGTATCAAATAACATTTCATAAAGTTCTCTACATATTATGACAGGTTCTCTGTCTTATGAATAGTCCTTCACGTACTTGATTTCAGAAATTATGTCCTGGTACATTTTATTGGTACCACTATTTTCAATTTTTCCTAAGTTCTTGTAAATGAAATTATTCTGTGGTGTGCATATTTAGGTTTTTGCTGCTGGGCAGCTTCATTCTTTCTTGGATATTTTCACTCTTGTTTCTCTATGCCGTAAAAGCCAACCACATTTTTCCCAAACACTTTCCCTTTCTTCCCTTTACTGAAAGGCAAGATGAGCCAAAACACTGCCTGCTCAGCAGAGAGCAACAGCTGAAGTTTCCCCCCCAAACCATTCCCTTGATGCCTCAATTGAGGCCTGAAAGGAACATCTCTGCAATTTGTTCACCCTGTTCCTTCAGTCTCTGCTGAAAGGATGAGGTTTGTTAATTAGTATCAGCTGTGACGGTGCCTTTGCAATATAGATATCTCTCCAAAGACAGACAGACAGTGACCTTCAATAACAATTCTCACAGGACACTACACCACTATCAGATGGTGGAAATATTCAGCTATTACTAATCTTGCCTGAAGCAAAACTAACCAGAGATGAAAAGGTTTTGTCTTTTGTGTTAAAGAATTCATTTTAAAAAGAAAGAAAAGGAAGTCCCAGACACCTGAACCTGCAAACATCTCTGGGAGAAAAGGCATGCTGTAGGCTTTCAAGTTTCAAAAGAGTCTCTTTGAACAATGTTTTAAAAACATTTGCTACTCTACTTTTCTTGGACATTGCAAGTAAATTCTAACTTTAACATTTAAATTTACAATACTTGAACAAAATTAAATTCATTAGTTATCATTTTTCATTGATTATATGCAAGTATACATAGGTTTCCTCAGAATATTTTGGAAGTGAGGTTCGTGAAATCTTGGGTATGTTACACTTGGATACTTGACACACTGAATCATCCAAAACCACTTAAACTTTAAAGTCTTTGTATCTTGCAACATGAATAAAATATTTAAGTGAAGAAATGTGCAAAAACAGCTCACTGTATTAATCATGCCATAAATTAGAATGGCAGAGAGCATGCAACATAAAGTATAGAGCCTATTGACAATATTCTGAAATCTGCAGGCTACAGGTGAAATGCCAAATGCAAAATGAAATTTATGACATTTATTTTATCCCACATGCATCAGGAGATGCACATTATTGAAACAAATTCAAATCAGAAATGAAATTCACTTGTGACATAAAAATCCTCACTCATGGCTGTTTCAAACACTCAGACATACCACACACCATCACAAACAGGTGAGAAAATGTAAAAAGAAAAAAAAAAATCAGCAGGCAGTCAATACATTCCTTTCCATTTGTCCTTTCTTTCAACTGTACACTAACATATATGCCAAGCAAAGGAATAACAGAAAAAAACCACCACGTCATAAAGAAGGAAATGCAGGCAGGCTTTACTCTCCCAGATGAAGAGAAATTCATGCTTTATGTCCAGCACAGGAGATGAGTAAGGTTGTATAAAATCCTCCTCACTTGTCCCCTTCTGGCAAAGGATATGGACAGTGTGACAGTGCAATAGCTTTGCCAGCACACTCTTCTGTTCCCAGATGTGTTGAAGGTGGAAGCTGTCTCACTGAGATGCAGCTGCAGTGCAGATCTTAACAGATTCAGGGGCAGAGCAGTAAGAACTGCACTGCTGTCCTGTCATTGCCATAGGGGGCTGCTGCATTCTAGTGATTATAATTCAAGAGAAAGATTGAGGCAACTGAATTTCATGCACAAGACACATCTTCCAGTGGCCCATGGTACAAGTCTTTGAGTCTGAAATCCACAGTGTGCACCTCATAGGAAATGAAGGTCACACTTATTGGCATTATCAGACTTGGTTCACATTTCAAAAGATCACCAGAATTCTCAAAAAAGGTTTTCTCTGCATGGTTTTGCTTGAGCAGAACTCAAATATTATAGCTGTAACAAGAGTATTCTATAAGTTACCTTACTGGGGGAAATTAAAAAAAAAAGCTCTAAATCAATTAGTAACAGTTCTTAGTTTTATATCTAATTTCCTGCTTTAAATAAGTGATTCTTAAGAAATCTCATTAATTTAAGGAACATTAGGGAATAAAGCAGTAGACATTGTCCCTGATGGTCATAGTGCTTAGACAGAGCAGATTTAATTCTTAGCACAATCTTTTTCCACTCCTCTTTGAACTACTCAGGTATATAAAGACAACAGAATTTAACAGAGATTTGGAGCAGAGACCACATTATCAAGACGGGTCACAGAGAGGGAAAAAGTGCTTCAAAAAAGAATAGCTAAATATAGATTTAATAACTTGCTTGGATTATAATGGCCCAAGGGGTAAGTTTAGGATCCTATGTCCCAGAAGCAAAGAGAAATAGCAATTATAAATCTAGAATAAGGCGCTATTTACTCTTCTGAAAACATCACACGGGTAATGTCTTTTAATGGACATGGTCTGCATTTTCATCTCAGAAAACAAGAGAAGGTCCCTGGTAAAACCCTCTTCAAATAACAGCAAAACTGACCTGAATCACATCTGTAGTACAGCTTCTTCACTAATAAAATGTTAACAGTTCTCAAACAAATCACAGAATATTCTTAGTCAGAAGTGACTTACAAGAATCATTAAGTCCAACCAATTGAGCTAATTGGTGCCTCTCTATCAAAAGCTGAATTTTGCAAATTATCTCTTCAGCTGTAGCAGTGGATTGAAATAATCAACTAAAGATTCTGGAATTATTTGTAATTTAAACGTTTTGAATACCACAGCTGACCTGTTACCTCACCTATTTCTTCTTTCATAGTCACTGCTATATTCCTCCTCTTCTGATACTCTTTCCACCTTTTTTTTTTTTTTTTTTTTTTTTTGAAACCCAGACTGCATTAATACCATATATCTTTTACAAGAAGAAAAAAGACAAGGCAAATTATTTCAGGTGTCTCTAAACAATATTTAAACTGTAATTGAAGAAATATTTTACTTCAAAGCAATGTACAACATTAATGCAAAACACAGTACAACATGTAGGTCAATAAAGAACATGGCACACCTATATCAACAATAACATCATAAGGACCAAAATCCAAAATATGAAATTAGAAAAACCCTAATCTCCATAATAAACTTGGGGAGATGGTCGTCTTTTGGTATATAAAATCCACAGGTAAAAGCCACAACAGAAAATCATTCACATATGTATTTATTGAGAAGCAAACGATTCTATCCCTTACCAAATTAGGAATACTATCCCATAAAACAATCCCAAAAAACCCCAACAACTCATCTGTCCCAATTCTCTACAGCAGAGGAAATGAGCAAGAAGGAGTGAGAGGAGAACGTCAAAAACTGCTGCTGGAGGGAAAAAATTTCTAACTTGTACTTTGACTTCAGAAAAAAAAAAAAAGACTGAAAAAGATGGCTGATTTACAGCTAGTGAGAAGCTTAGCAGGGCCAAAGTAATTCCACACAAATTCCACCAGATTAACACACTGTTATTCCCAATAACATGCACCCATCCATTCTTTATTGTCTGAAGGAGGAGAGAGCTGCCAATTTCCAACAGGACTTCCTATAGTACATTAACTGTTTTACCCTCTCAGTACTGACCTTCTCCACTACTCTCCTGCCCATGGAACCTAATGTGATCACAGTCTGAATTGATTTGCCTGAAAAGAACTATGACAAAGACATTACACCTCACCCTTGAAGAATAACTAGCACATCACTACTGTCACCACTAGTAGAAGTTCTCCCTTCCAACTCCACGATTAGAAAGTCCAAAGAGCAGAAAAACATATAAAAAGATTCCATTGTTTAAACAAAGCAAAACATTTATTTGAGCAAGACTATGAGGCAGGGATTTATTAGATTAAAAACAAAATAAAAATCTGATAACTAACACCAAATACTTCTCTTTCTGGAGAATTCCTTCTACCTATTAAGTGACAGTATGTCCTATATATCTTTTACACTTATTTGTATCTGCTGAAAGCTAAAAATAATAGTGCCTTTAGGAATTGTACCCTACCGAGTTCGTGAAAGATGACGTGAGGCATTTCTGTTCTACACATTTTATTTTTACACTGCTTAAAACTGCTGTTATTCCTGAGCCTGATTTATGGGTACCCTGGGGTACTCCTAACCCCTTTTGATGTTTTTTCTATTGGAAACAGTTGACAAAAGCAGATCTTCCCTCGAGGATTGCACAGTTTTAGTATTTGTTTCAACTTCCAGCCATTTGCTCAACCTATTAAAGCTTCTTCAAAGACATAGAATAGCAACCCATCACCTTGAATGCTACAGAAAAAAAATGCATAAAGGCTGCCAATTCACACTAACTCTGCTGTAGATAAGAATACATTGGAAGGCATAACACTACATGGAATACTGCCTATGGATTTAGCATAGCCCTACAAAGGTGTTTGGCTTTCAACTGTTTCACTCCAGTAGTCAGACCAGCATGAAAATATTTATATAAAACCTAAACTTAAGCCAAACTAAGTGTATCTAATGTACACAAGAATAAAAACTGGCAATAGACTAACATTGGTTCCACTTTGGATTTTTTCTATACAGCAGAGTACACTACTGCTTTGTATAAGATTTTTAGGAGCTTTGTTAACCTTGCTAAAACCATACAAATGCTGTGCCAAGAATCTTGGAACTTAATTACTCTGCCTGTTGTGGACTAGCTGTCAATGATAAATCGATGGAAACACCTAGAGATATGGTGTGTGTTGCTTCAAACAAAAATATTTACGAAAAATGCAAATAGTACCTCATTGTCATCTTTTCCTGTTTGGTGTCTTGTTGGTTTGGGTTTTTTTCCCAGAAAAAAAGGAAGAAAAATCTACTTTGAAGAACAGACACAAATTTCTTATTTTACTAGAGTGAAGCTAATACAAAGTAATAGCTAATGTACCAAATACAGTTAATCCTCTTTTTCACATGAATGCTACAGAAGGATGAAGGTAGGTTTCACAAAATACTCTAAACTACAAAGTGCCCTAAGTGCTACTTTTCAACTGCATAAGAGTATTAGAAAGTAATTTCCAGTACAATCACCTAAATATTTAACTGAAGTAAAAAGATTATGGCTATTTATGTAATTTCTTGGAATTACACACAAATATTACAAGAATGTTAGATTAGAGAATGAATTAGAAACTCAAAAAAACTGAGTGGAGATTTTTTAAAGTAGCCCAAGATTTTACAATGCATAACTGATAAATATTTTCATTGATCTTGCTCTTTCTGATGGTGAAAACTTACATTTGACCATCCTTACAACTGGTAAAAGACAAAATCAGAAATTAAACCAATTTCTTGCACATCTTTAATTGGAAAATTATTTCACCCACCAAGATACATGTGAAATTCTATTTTAACAACTTGCAGGATTCGCCATACAAAAATAAAATAGGAAAATAGTATCTTGGGTTTTGGTATTACCTACAAACGTCTAGTATTACACAGAAGTACATGGAAGGCTTTTATGGATTTAAAAAGATAATCAGAATTTAACTAATTTAATTAATTTGAGAATGTATAGCTACATTTTCAAAAATTTAGAGTTATCACAGAAATGTGTATCAATATATCAATATTTTGACAGGCTGAGACAGAAAAATTTCTTATATTTTGCTTCTTTCAATGTTACCCAGAAAGGGGGTTTCAGACAAGTTTTTTCTTTATGTTTTCTTGGTTGGCTTTTTTTTGGTTTTGGTTTGGTGGGTTTTTTTGTTTGCTTGTTTGTTTTGTTTCGATGGTTGTTCTGTGTGTTTGGTGGTGGGGTGTTTTTTTTGTTTTTTTTTTTTTAATTGAGAACTCAATAAAAACATAGTAAATTCTCCGGAAAAGACAACTTTTCCTGCAGTCCAGAAATATACTTAGAATTCTTGTGAACTCTGTGGACACAGGTCCAAGAGACAGGTAGTGTTTATCCCAAAAAGCTCAGCTATGCAGCAAGTTTTACCCTTCTGTTGTACTTCATGTACTTCAGTGAGCTCTTCTGAAACTTACTGGGTCCCACACAGGAAATCTTTGGACATGAATAACCCTTTTGGACATGAATAACCCTTTTCCATTCCATCCTACTGCTGGGATAAAAAGGGTACTTTGACTGCAGCTCTGCAATGGTTGGGGCTTTCAGCTCCACAACTAACCCAAGCTGGCTATGGGAAAGCACCAGGTTACACAGCTCTGTGCAGGACACCTGTCAGTCATTTCCACCTGGGGATCAGCTCTTGGCCCTCTTGTATTTAGCAGTACAGACATGCCCTAGGGTCTGCACTTCAGTAAGCCAAATCATTCTCTTGCCCAGGGAATTTTTAGAAGGAGCAGGAGAACCAGCCGCTTTTGATTAGCTGAGTCTGCAGCCTTGCTGCAAAATGCTGACATACTAATGTCTGATATTTGGTCTTCATTTAATCTGTGCCTAGGAGCCAGTTCTGTAAAACACCACAAAGGATGCTTCCAAAACCAGCTCTTTCCAGAAGACACACCATATGAATCAGTACAGAGTTCAAGTGGCCTTTCCAATTTCACCCTTCTGACCAACAACTACCATTTCACAGTTCTCTTCACACTTTCATGTAAAATATCTCCTAATCAGTAGATAAATACATGTGTTTCAGGTAATTCTTCACTACAGTGGTAGCTGTCTTTTTCGGGCAATTGGTTTTTAATCCATGCACTTGCAAGTAATGGATATTCTTGAATGTATGTGCCCAAATGCCACATGCAAAGATGAATTACAGTATTTCAAACTACAATAAACACAAACATGAGAACAGATGCATTTTACTTTGATTTATAGAACAAACACCAAGAAGTTAATTTCTTCAGGAACAGTCCGTCCCCCTCAAAAATCCAGCTCTTTCTGGAATACATATTAGCAGAAAATACCTACACACTTATGCCACTATCTTGAGCTCTCAAGATTTTACTTAGAACCTAAGTAGTCAGATTTTCACATGCAACATAACTAATGTACAAAAATATGAACTGCAATTTTACCAGCAAAACAAATAACACACCTAAAAATATGACCCATTTTTCACCATGTTACCAGGGGAAAAAAACCCCAGCCTTTAAAAAGGAAAAGGAACAAAGAAAAAGAGGCTCTTTGGAAGTGGTAAGTACTATGAAGCACTGAGACTGTACATCTCTGACAATTTTTGTTGTACTTACCTAATATCTGTGCATGTTATACATGTGATACAGCGGCTGTTTGTTGTAACGAGGTTCAAAGCCACAGATGTTTCATTGTCAGCCGTTGGGTGTGCTCCACATTTAAAGTAAAACTCCTGAAATATTGAAGGAGAGATAAAGAGAAGGTTACATACCTGCTGCTCATGTCCTTCCTTTATCTTTGGGTAACTGACATTTGAGAGAACAGACAAATCACCACTGCCAGCAGCAAACGAGGACAATCGTCAGGAAAGGTTTACAAGGGATTCCTTGCAAAAATACCAGTCTAGGTGTGTGTTTTGTTCAGTCCCTTTCCCAGCAAAGAAGATATCAGTGTGACACATTCTGTGATCTTCTCAATTTATTAAAAAAAAATCACTTCATCTTGACTTTCTCTAAGTATAGTCATCAAAGGCAAAATACTAACCAATTTCAATATGCATTAATATTGCCACGATCTTTTCTTGTTACAGATATTTCTGAACTCTACAACATGGAATTTTAGCTCTAAAATAGTGAAGTCTGGCCTTGCTTTTGTGATGTTGGAAATCTTTAAGATACAGTTCTACCATGCTAATAAAGGAAAGCTCTACCTCTCTTGCACCCCACATTACATTTGCAGGTATATAGTGTTTGAAGCAAGTTGCATTAGCCTCCTAAACTGCCTTCATTAGCATAATACTTTTCACACAAATGTGTGTTTTGTTCTCTTTTCCACTGCACCCCAGGGAAGGCCATATGAAGCACACTATTCTTTGATAAGATTCTGTTACAAGAAATTGTTCTAAGTGTCCAAATCACTCTAAGCATACGTAAATAAGAGCAGCCAGAAGACACATGCTTTACAATAGGAGCTGCAGATTAAAGCTTGTAATTTCTTTGTTGCTATGAGACCTTCTTTCTGGTAACAAACTGTGGAGGCTTGTAATGAAAACAAGGTATAAATGAAATGTGAATTGGAAAGTAAGGCTATAAAAACATCGGAAGAAAGGATAAGAAGGCATAAAAGAATGACAATTGTTGACAACATCAAGGTACTAACATCACAGTTTATTCTCAAGAAACCTGGCCTAGGTAAAAAAATACTATGAAAACAAGGAAAAGAACCCAAACAAACTGCAGCAAGAGAAGAAAGAAAAAGACTGAAGAAAAAAAAAATGACTGAATAAATCAGCAGCATTTCCTAATGATTCTTGAAGGCAGGACAGGATGAAGGAAATAAAATTACAGCTACTGTCAACTTTTTAGGGTGAAAGTCATATCCAGGCCTCAGCATCAGGAATAGTCCAAAAGCCATGAAAAAGACATGCTAGGTGTTTGCTAGTGCCACTCCCACTTCCTGCCTAGACAATGTGGACACATACTGCAGCACTCATTAATGCATGAGTAAAAGAGAATGTGTGGATAAATGAGAATGAAAAAAAATCCGTTTTGTTTGATACAAATCCCCTTTCCCTCTCTACAGCTTGGCACAATTTCCTGCAATACTGTACTAAAAGTAGTCCAGACAGACTCTTACTTTCTCAGTGCCTACAGCCTGTCAGTAGGGAGTTCTCTGTCTGCAAAGTAACTGTCATTTATTATTTCGGGGTTTTTTTTCCCTCAGTGGTGCTGATCATTTAGCTATACTGTGTATTTCTACATAAGACAAATACAGTACTATGCAGTACCGTGCCACTCTAAGGTGGAATCTGGTAACTGGGACATGAGAAGTATTAATGTAACCTTCCTCCTGGGTTAGTCCCTCCTGTTCACCACAGAAGTGCTGATTTATGCAGCAGATTCACCAATATATTCACACCCAGCAATAAGTGAAGGACACAATGTCTGAAGCATGTTTTAGTAGCAGTTTTAGAGAGCTTTAGAGAGCTATGTGGCAAGAGTACAATTTAAAGGCAAGCATATTTTTTGAAGTAATTGTTCACAAGAGTTTTGAAATATTCACCTGTAAATGTTTCTATGCGCGTAAACTATCTTTGTGTCCTATTTCCTAACATCAGAAAGTAGTCTCAGGGAAGAAAATATGCTTAAAGTCATCCTTAGACAAGACCTCAGACTTCCCAAGTTTTTGCTCTTGTTCAAGACACAGATATACACACAACTTTTAAATATCAGTGTAACTTGAAGCATTTCAGTTTCAGATAAGTCAGTGGAGCTACACATTCATCCAGAATACACGATAACTTTACACAATCTGTAACTTCAATTTATTTTCAACCTTTAAAAATGAATCCATTGATCTTTGCATTATTTGCTAATAGGTTTTTGAGCTTAAATTTCTTTGCCCTTTAATTTGAATTTATTTTGTTTGAATTAAATGTTAAGAAGGATTTATTTCAGTGCAGAAGATATATATTTCTTTGCTTCAGTACATCTTCTTCATACAACTAAAAGAATATTGACAAATCACAATTCCAGAACAGATAAACTGTGGGCAAGGAAATGTACTATTTTTTTTTTTGATAAAAGTACTTACTCATTATAATAAAAAACTTATTTGGATCAAAACCAAAAAGAGTAATAAACGCATTAAGCTCTGAACCAATTGAAATAGGTTTAGATCTCTTTTTGTCCCAAATGAGCATCTGCTTGGTGATTCTAATTGCTTTTGATAATACCTCATGATGGTTCTTGTCAAAAAAGGTATTTAATGAAGAAGGTAAATAAAATTATGAAATTCTTCTTCCACAGAAAGACAAAAAGGGAAAAATAGTCAAGAATCTTGTGCTACAGTCCCAAAATACTGCTATATCATTAGGAAAATTACTTCTCAATATTTCTGTTTATCAGCCCAAACACTGCTTTAAGAAAACTCCTCTAATTAAATTTATGATGTGCTTCAGTGTTGCTGAATTGAGAATATTATGGAATGTGAAAACACTGTTTAATATAACAAAAGAAAATCTTGCCACTTTCCAAAGCTATCCATTGAAAGACTCCCTGCTTGACTAAACTGCAATTAAAGAAAATAGTAAATCTTAATATTAAATACAAATGGAACAGAGGGTTCATTAAAAATACAGGAAAAAAATCCCCCAAGTATTTTTTCAGAAGAAATCCTGAAGATTAAAGAATAAAAGAATTATTCACAACAGATATGTTGAGACTAGCAGTACACCCTTGGAAAATCAAACAGTCTCAACTCACACAAAGCACAGTTCTACACAATCAATGCAGTAGTCTCTCTCTGGAGGTCTGAGACCTTGGTGCTGTGCTGGGAGTTCAGAAGTACAGGGAAAGATGGGAACCAAAAATGCAATATGCTGAGTGCCTGACAGTTCTGCAGTAGCGTGGACTTCATTTCCACATTTTTAATATTTTTTTCTGCAGTAATACACATGCCATCTGTTTAAAAGCTTTTAAAAGTCATGAAACCAATTAAGTTTCCAGCTGCATATAAAAGTTTATGTTGCCATGTTTTGCACATTGCATAAATACACAGTCCACAAGAATGTACTTGTTCAATCTACTACATTTTCCAGAGACTTAACATAGTTTTTTATGCCATGGCATATACTATGAAGTTATCACTACAGATAACCATCAGCACAAGTTGCTTCTCAATTGCTTCCAGCAAAATGCAAGAGGGAGGAGTGTAGCCACTTCTCACTCTTCAGCCTTGCATTTCACCAGGTATGCAAATGTAGCTATTCTTTTATATATTCTTTCACCCAGTGTATGGAAGCCTAAGGAGGGAAATTTGCTGGATTTTTTAATCCAAATAATTTATGTTTCCATGTTAAACTCTGAAAAGGTGGAGAGACCTAGGAGCCAGCCAGTTTAAGACTAACATTCTCAATTAGGCTCAAACTGTAAAATTCATACAAGCAGTAGTTACTTAAGGTTGATATCAAAATGTCTCTAAACTTATGCGAGACAGTACTTTCACAATGTTAACTTTATAATTAAAAACCCCAAACCTTACAGAATAACACAGAAGGAATGAGCAAAAATTCATGTAGTCTACATCAGTATCCGACTACTTCTAAAATATTTTAAAGGAGAAGAAACCACATTATTCCTCCTTTCTGCATGTGTTTTTAGGTACAAAAAACTTTCTGATGATTGTAAGTATTGCTGTTCAGCAATAAGTAAGGATATCAAGGAATTACTGCAAAAGCAGAGATAAAATTTAGTGCTTTTCTTAGTTCTAAAAGTGAGTAGTTTTATGGTCACCTTCTACTGCAGTGAACAGTTTAGATCATTTTCTTGCCTAAAGGCATAGGTCCCATGAAATTGTGAACATTCTATTTAACACTATAAATGTCTTCCTTTTGGCAGTGTATCTGATAGATTGTTATTCAGAGAAGGGAGCAGGCATCACTCTTACATACTCTGTCATATTCTTCACTCCTGTAATGACTTTTGTGTCACACAATATCATAAAAAGTGCACGAGGGAAGAAAAGGTTCAAAGATACATGGTCAATGTTAGCTACTTTTTATGAAACTCAAGAAGAAAATGCTCAAATTTTTCAAACCCCCCCAGATCTTCTTTGATATTTTACTAAAAGTATCTCTCTGTAAACTCTGTCCTTTCAAACAAACCAGGGGCTTACATACCCCTAACTGCTGATGATAACTGAACTGTCTTCTATACAGTCAAGTAACCAACATAAGTAAGATCAAAGTCTCACACAAACCATCGGGGGAAGGCAGTCTAAAAAAGGCTAGAAAAAACTTTACCCTTTTGATACATGTTCTCAAGTCCAGTTTGCTATACTGTCAGAAAAAAACCCCACTAGTCTTTGCTAAGTACTACCAAGATAGCTGAACCTTGGCTGGTGTACAACATATACACATAAAAATACATGTTCCTCCTCTTGCTTCTCATTCTGTGCTAAGTTAGATAAACTAAGGAAACTCAGGCAGATTCCTTATTCCCAGTTCTTAATAAGCTACAAAATAACATGAGAGCCTATTGGTATTTTTCTCCTTAATTGTCCACACATGTTTATTTAGGATTGATGGGAAATTGATGAATATATTTTATAGCCACTGAAAGTGTGGTTTTAATTTTTTTAAATTATCAATAAACTTAAACCCCGTTTCAACTATATAATCATAATTATTCCCATGAAAGAGGGAAAACTTCAATGCTATTGTGGCACACTCCTGTGATAATGATTCATTTGTTTTTGAAACTGAAAAATTTAATAGATATTCAGTGGATCTGGGGACAGATTGAAGGAGACTCACTTCAGAACAGCTGTGGAATCAAATATTTCTTCTGGGATCTTCTGGGAAAGACTGAGCTACTCTGTGCAGAGACATTTTCAGGTTCCCACATCCCAGAAGAGCTACAGGCAGTAGTTTTCCAAGCCATAGAAATACCTCTGTGACAAAACTAAACAAATGTAAAACATCACTGTTCACATATGGAACAGGCACTACTTTTAAAATTACATAAGTAAAAATAATCAGAACTACACTGGCTAACTACTATGAGGAAGGTTGTAGAGCCAAAGAACAATTCTTAAAAGATTTAAGTCCTAAACAAGTTTGTGACAGACTTGTAAATGCATTATGTACACAAGACTGTGGAGTGTGACTGTCCACTTTTTTCTGTGAGCAAACGGTATTTTGATTATCTCTGGTTACTGGAAGATATCTTGCTCAAAATAGTGGCAGTTCCCCAATGCACCTCACCAAATAACACCAAAAACCTCCAATCAGGTACTGAGCATGGTAAACATCACCCAGTACCATTTATTTGGTGACTGCTACCCTGCATGGCTTGGCTTTGCTAAGCAAACACTAAGACCTAAACAGCTGTTAAGATCAAAGGGAGAAAGTTATGATCCAAATATCAAATATTTGCAATAGAGTTGGGTTTGTGGCAAAAAAACTACATAAATAAAACAAACACATTTGTGTAACTACCTACATTTTAAACAAGCCAATTCTTCTGTCACCCCTACATTTGGAATTCATCTGGAACTGTTATTATAATTCTTGTAGACAAGAAGTTAACCTTAGGGTCTGCTCTGTCATCAGCACTATTTCCTTTTAAGATGCTCTCCACTCAAGAACATTTTTCTCCTACTTGAGATTCCAATCAAAATCAAACCTTTTCTCTGTGTATTTCCTATGATTCTTGAACTTGATGCTTGATACCATTGAGGTAAACATTATTCCTGAGGGCAGCTTACTTCCCTAAACTGAAAAATGCAGCTTCCTCTGGGCACAGCTAAGTGGATCCCCTCCTAGGCAAACAAGGGATAAATACAGCTCTCATGCCTCAGTGGCTAAGGACAAATAAAGTTAACTCATTTTAAAGGGAAAAGATTTATGCATAGTATTAAATCAGCATTTAAACTGAATCAGGTAGGTCCTTAAGTCTGTTTCAATGTTAAAAGAATTACATGAATTGATCACTGCAAGCAGTATAATAATGCATGTGATTAATTGCTAGCTTTCTATTAAGATTTAGCAGAAAAATATTCAAGGTTATTAAGTGACAGTGGATTTGAAGTTCCTTAGCATAGATTTTAGGAATACTTCAATCCAATTATTAAATATGTTGCTCACTTTTATCATTTACATACTAAAATGAATACAAATCACTAAAAAGCATAATCATTACACTCAGACAACATTTCTTCACCATAAAAAACCCCACAAACTTAAAGCAAATTTTCCTGTTAGAAAGAGAAGACCCTGTGAAAAACTGAATACCTAATCTTAGACATAAACATTCAGAATGGAATCAGAAAAATATGCAAGAAAGAAAAGACAAGCATGCCACCAATAATAGCATACTTTATATACATTTCTACAGAAATTTCCCCATCCCTTCCACTTTCAAATTCACAGAATCCCTGTTGTTGAACATGCCAGAGATGGCAATTCACAGACACACTGTCAAAAGTGTGGACTTCAACAGAAATGCCTTTATGGGACTCTAGGAGAAAAACTGATATTCCAAGAAAGATCAAATATTATAGGATAAGCCTTGCTAATAAACTGCTGATAACTAAGCTGACCTCAAAGGTAAGTTGAAATATCTTCTGATGTGAAGAAACCAATAAAGTGCTAATGTATTAAATTTAAATGTCTGTAAGTACTATAGACTTATTTAATTTGGCAAGAGACAAAAGTAGCATAGAAATGTAGAAGAAACATGAGCATCTCTCTAATATTTGCTTTCTGACCGAATCCCTTTGCCCTTCTCAAAATGCCTCTGGCTAAGAAGATCTGCTACTCATAATAAAAGCTCTCCAGGATCAGTATCTTTTGTCAACTCTTCGCTCGGGCTTGGTTTTGGTGAAAACTTCAACTTTGACTTGTTTGAAGGATGGAGGGAATGAACTTTTAAAATTATTATTACATTTTTGAGATGAGTAGCATTCAGGAGCTATCCTCGTGTGTTTTTTCAGACTCTCTCTTCTTTTCAACTATAACACTTGCAATCTAAATATGTTCAAGTGACTAAAAGACACATATTTCAGAGAAAGAAGTGTCAGTATCTCTTACAACATCTCCTTTTAATTCTTGGCTGACTTTAATTAAGTTGTTATAAGAAAAACATTAAAAATACACAGCTTCACTTCTTTCTCTCAGAATTTAACATATTCCCTGTGCCTTATATTCAGTTGGGAATATCAAAAACAATTTGTTGCATAATAATTATTTAAACAGAGAGCCTTTGATATGGAAAGCATTTAAGTGTAGCAGGATTATGGGACAGGAAATAGACATACTACTCATGAATCTAGATCTAGTATTTTAGTTCTGACCAAGTCACTTAAAGCCAAGGTTTAGGAATATAAAAATGTATCTAAAACTCATCATAAATCATTTTCATGAGACATTTTTAGGGATAGAAAATAGTAATAGGTTACTGTCATCATACCCAGATCTCACTTTCAGCCACACTCTTGAAAAAAATGAACAAAATCAGGCAAAAAAAATCCGTTTATGTATTTATTCCATTTGCCAAGGAAAAAGATTTCTAGCTTTCATTTTCCACACTTTATTGGAAGAAGAGAGGTATTGTTCAAACATTTTTAACAGGACAGCTATAGTACTATTCAGTTTTATTCAGACATTTGATGTGATATAACCAAGATTATTGATGATTGAAAAAAAGCTTGCCTATCTGTTGTCCACACTAAAAATCCTCTGAAGTTATTTATTTGTTTCAAAATCTAAATAGAGGAAAAAGATATATTTAAGATTCAATTACTTGTACAAGTTTATGATGATACCTGGTCTCTGAATAGGACATAAAACTATAGTTTTCTAGGAATTTTCTGTATAAGGAAAGCAATAAAAAATGTAGTACCTATCATGCAATATTTTTTTCTTGTCTGCTAGAAACAACACGGTGGAAAAACAGAACACAAGTGCCTTGGGAATCCCTTAGCTGCTGCTGCCCACACAATACTACTTCAACCACGCAGGAAAGGACTCTGTGGGAAAGTGACTTTTCACATTTTTAACAGCAACATTTCTCATTTGCTTTGCTCATCTAAAGTCAATCACACAACACACTTGCTTCATTTCTCTGCAAGTGGTGACTCAAAAAATTCTGTCACTAATTCTGCTGTCATTCCTTCAGGTAGCAGTATTTCCATGGCACAAATGCAGAATAACCCAGTTCTTCTATCACCCATTTTCTCAAAGCATAGACAAAGAAATGAAGGCTGTAAGGCATTGTGTGTCCTTATAATTAACCTTTGTCTGCAATGTTAACTTGTAGTGGAACCAAAGACCCTATAGACAGCCAATCTCCAAAAATGCCTAACTAATAGGTTACAGGTACATGTGACCTATTTATATGCCTATGGCATTTAAAAATACAGGCATATACAAGATAGTTTAAGTAAATAACTTTTCAATCAGAACAGCCATGCTCTCATATAAAATCATATGAAAGGAAAGTTTACACGTTCCTTCTGCTGAAAGAATGCAAACTCTCCCCCTTTCCTTCTCTTTTCCTAACTTTTTTCATCAATACATCCATCCAATACAATCTCTGATCAAAACAAACTTTTGGGCTGAACTAAGACTGCAGGTAACAGGATGATTAAATTACCTAGCCCAGACTCAAGAGCCCAACCCAAATTGTTCTGCTGAATTTGTTCACCAGCACGTATGAAACAGATTCTTTTGGAAAAATTCCTTTGAATTACTTGAGCCACAGAAAATGCCTCAATTTCAGAGTAGCTTCTTACAACATATTATAATCATCATATCCTAAACACTAGTGCTGATTCTTAGGACTAAAATTTTCCCATCAGCCCATTTTAGAATTCAACTGTCTAAATTTATTATCAAGTGTTTCCTGTAGAGAATAAACCCTTTACTTTGAGCTTAATTTCCTCTGCAAATCAGATTTGAATTTTTATGTGAACAGAAGCCAAGAAAAGAGATCAAGGAGAGAAGAAACTAAAATACTACATGATGGTGGATCCTCAGGCTGTGCTTCTTGTAGCACAAAAAGTTGCTTGTAATTATAGGTTTGAGTGATTTGTTTATCTTCCAACCATGTTAGCAAGCACTTAGGGTAAAGACAGTGATCAAAGCTTCAAAATAACTAGAAGAAAAGCATCTTCAAGAGTACAAGAAACAGGACTCCTATACTTGAACTATAAATATTGCACAGGTGACATTCAATTGTAAGGTCTCTCGAAGATTCAGTAGCCCACAGAGTTAACAAATCACAATGCCTAAGTAAACTACATAATTTCTTTAACTGACTGTTACTTTTTCTTGAGTATTCTATACGACAGGAGTAATTCCATAGTCTACTCTGTTAATACTGATGTTTTTTCTGCAACACATGCAGCAGACTTCCATCCATCTGATCCTGTCACAACTGAAACATTTAAGTTTTGTCAATGCCTTGAGATCAAAGGAACTGGGCAGGTTCAAAGCTTAAAAAAAGGTATTTTTAACCCAATAGGCATTTAAAAAATGACTGTTATTTTTGGGTTTAGATTTCCAGCCTTTAACTAATATCACCTATGTCCTAGAGCCTCACATCCATCCATTAACCATATAGATGATCTACAAGTCCCTAACACAGCTGAAAGACAGTACTAAGACACCTTTCATTTAGCACTATGGCTGCCTCAGGGGGAGCATCAGTATTTATGTGATGACACTGGGCAGACAGAATTAGGCTGTAATACTACAGGAGTGGCTCTTTGCTTCATCTCTGTGTCTTCAGCTTTGAAAAATTGGACAGTTTGTTCTGTCATCTTCCCAAAGCCTGACATAAATCAGGATATGAATGAGAATGAACCAGCCAAGACTGCCCAGTTACGATGGAAACAGTGAGAAGAGGAAAGGGAGGAAATGGCAGAAATGTTATTCTCTCCCTCTGTACAAGGGAGATGTTTGCCTTCTCAGAAGATTCAGAAATGTTTGGCACCTTCTGCATATTCTTTGAATAGTCAGTGGGGGTTTTTTTTAGTTCTATTTGCCACCCAGAAGTTTGTGGCTTTTCTTTTGATGCACGTTCTTTGTCAGGACAATACATTGTTAGCACAACTACAACTGTGCTGTCCTTAAGTCTTAATAGAGTTCCACTAACTCATTGGAGTTAATACTCCTAATGTTCTCCATTCTACAAAAATACTAAGGACCAGGTCTTGTGTCCTACCAATGGAGATAATGTTGAACCCACATAGAACAAGACACATTAAATTATAACATTTGAGAAAATTCTGCAAAGTTTTTCTAACAGTTTTTTTTTTTCAGGTTTGTTCAATTGCCAGAGTTGATGAGGTTGGGATTAATTTTAGTAAATTTAGAATTTTTTCCTCTCACAGAATTTCACACAGAATTACTAGGTTGGAAGAGGCCTTCAGACATCAAATTCAGCCCACCCCTTGGACCTCAACTAAACCATGGCACCAAGTGCCACACCCAGTCTTTTTTTAAACACACCCAGGGACGGTGACTCCACAACCTCCCAGGGCAGACCATTCCAGTCCTTTATCACCCTTTCTGTAAAAACCTTTTTCCTAATATCCAGCCTATATTTCCCTTGGTGCAGCTTAAGACTGTGTCTTCTCATTCTGTCAGTTGCTGCCGGGAGAAAGAGACCAACTCTACTGGCTACAGCCACCTTTCAGGAAGATGTAGAGAGTGATAAAGTCACCTCTGAGTCTCCTTTTCTTCAGGCTAAACACCACCCTCAGCTCCTTCAGCCGTTCCTCACAGGAGTTGTGTTCCAAATCCCTCACCAGCCTCAGTGCCTCCTCTGGATGCACTCAAGCATCTCACTGTCTTTCTGAACTGAGGGGCCCAGAACTGGACACAGCATTTGAGGTGTGGCCTCACCAGTGCCCAGTACAGGGGGAGAATGACCTCCCTGCTCCTGCTGGCCACACCATTCCTGATCCAGGCCAGAATGCCATTGGCTTTCTTGGCCACCTGGGCACACTGCTGGCTCATGTTTAGTTACTGTCACCAGAACCCCCAGGTCCCTTTCTGCCTGAACACTGTCCAGCCACACCATCCCCAGCCTATAACACTGCAGGGGGTTATTGTGGCCAAAATGCAGGATTTGGCACTTGGACTTACTAAACCTCATCCTATTGGATTCCACTCATACATCCAATTGCTCCAGGTCTCTCTGCAGAGCCCTCCTACCTTCCTTTCCCCTAGTTTCCTGGTTTAAACCTTTTCTTCTGCTGTGAACTGAGAAGACAGAGGGAATATTTGTATGGTAGCACACAAACTGAGACTTTCTTAAAATAAAAAGCAACCAAAATACTCTGCACGATAGCCAAAATATATGACATACAGAAAAAGGAGCAATGATGCTAAATATAATCACATGAATACACTAATGCTAATAGTGGATTCATATTGCTATCCTCCAAGAAGGGAAGAGGACTATGCATATGTTTTGTTAATTTTATTTGTTTTAGCTAAGTAAGACCTGTATATAACCCTACACAAGAAACAACTACTTCTTCCACATCTGTGCAATGAGATAAAGAGGTTTCAATGGCAAGACAAGTATTTTAAATAGCAAAATTTGAACTATAATATCTAGCATAAACATCTCACAAACTTATGATATACAATATATATCCATTGTTTTACTTACACATTAAAAAAACCCAAATGTACACAGTGTTGCTATGGAGTTGAATAAATGTCTGTCTAATAAAATGACACTATAGCTTAAACTCTTGAAAAGCTTTCCCCAGAGGTTCTTACAGGTTACTAGATGTTCTTGAAAGTTACAGAGGGCTGCAGGAAATGAGGTGGATAGAAGGGAAAAACAAACAAAAAGTCCACAAAAAAAATCCTACCAAAACCCACTCTTCACTTGGGTTAATCCTGTACTGCAAAATCTCTAAAGTCTCTGCAGCAAACTGACAGTTTTCTGGCATTTATTTTTATGCTGCCATCATCCTTTTTTCCAAGATATTTTCTATACACAACATATACAGATGAGCTAGATGCAATATATATGCAAGATGAGCTAGAAAACATAAGTCACAGTGGGAAATTCATTAGCTCCTGTATAATCTTGTTGGGAAAAAAATAAATCTATGTTTGCATACTCTTACCTATAGTTTATAGCATAAGAAATCTGAAAAATGCAGTAAATAAGTTAAACAAGCATTTAACAGAAAAGCTATAGTTCATGTACATACCAGTACAGAAGAAGCCGACATTTCTCAGTAGATGACAGCACAATGCCATATTTGAAAAGGTATTTTGCACTATTAAAGCCAGAAAGATAGAGACATTCTTCCTTTAAGATAATTTAATGCATAGATATATTATCTGATGTAGATGGCTGTTTGCATAACTTTAGTATAATGCTGATGAAGCCTTGATAGGCTGTTTTCACTAATGTGATTTAATTTGCTTTTTCTAACAAACCATTGTCTATTTACATTGTCTTCACTGTAAAAAACAAGCAGAAAAAGACTCTATGTTTTTTTCTAAATTAAAAAATCCTGAAGAGAATAAGGCTACATCTACACTAGCAAACAGCTTGTTGTGAAAGACTATCCAAGAGGCTTTTAGAGTGATTGAACAGTCATCCATACACTTGCAGGGTTAGCAAAGGTCCCTGACATGTTTTACATGATGCCAACCAGCATGTCACCCAGGCAGAGTTAAGAAGCAGGCACACCCAGGCACGGTCTGCAGCTTCCATCCCTGCTTTAGGGACTGGGAAAACTTACTAGCTATAGATAAGCTCTGGCCTTCAGGCATGAGGAATTTTACCAGCAATATTTGACCCTGTGAACCTCTGAGGAGCACTAAATGGGGCATGGTTTTGCCTATCTCTCTACTTCTGGAAACACATTATCTTCCTAACTGCTGCTAATTCCCAGTCCAATTTCCTCTAGTCTTCTGTCCAGCCAGGCAATTGACAGCAGGACCCTTTTACCCTTCTCCATTGTAAAACAGTTTCTGCTCCACGATTCTTCTAAATAGATTTCTATCTGTAGAAATCGCATGTAAATACATTCTTAGTCAAAAGAATTTACTTTAATAGAAATTCATGCCCTCACTCTGAAAGAACAGTAATTTAGTTTGAAAATGTGACTAAAAATGCGTTTACACAATAGCAGAATCTTTAAAAGAGCATAAACAGCTCTTGAATGATTTCCCCATACAACATACATTAAGTTCTGCATTTGACATTTAATTTTTTTATTCTAAGATCTGTCTTACAAACTAAAATGGTCAAAGTTTAAACTTGAAAGTTAGCTCAAAAATCTATTTAAGAACCCCTGAAACTTTTAAATGTGTTTATTACTAAACAGTTTTACTTCAATTTTAGGAAAATTGAAGCAAAAGGAAAAGGGATAATCTGAAAGATAAAAATACATGACCAAAATCATTGCCTTGTAATGGGATACCAGAAAAATAAAAAAAAAGGACACATTGCCCAAGACATTAAACAAAAACAATTGTCTAGATGCATTATCTCAGTCACAGAATTTCAAATGCAGCATGTTGAGTCCCCAAAGCTGTGAACACGTGGGTCTAAAGCTGACCCTAACTAACAGGTGATTGCTGGCAGAGCCAGGCACAGAAATACTGATCTATTTCACTCCACTTCCCGGGAAGGATGTAGAGCTTTCAGAGGTAACTGAGCCAACAGCACAAATTTGGTCTCACAAATGTAGTGTTTGTGCAAACATAACAGGTCCATTATAACATTTATTATGACACATCTTCTTTCAGACTCCAAAATTCTCTCATAGATGGCATAAGAAATTAATCAGCCAGAGTTCACCAAACACTGCCCTGTGTTTACTGCTGCCTTCACAGGTTCCTTACTGCTATTCTTTCTGTACAGACATTATCTCTTTTAATAGCAGCAAGCTCACAACTTGGAAACAAACTTTCCATCGTGCAGCCTACATATTTATGAATATGTAGTAGAGAGGTAGGAAGACTTGGATAAGTACGTAGCATAAAATAATCCCTTTGGGGCAACTAGCAGTCAAAATGAGAATTACAACTGTCTATAAAACAGACACTTCATTCTAATTTTCAGGCCTGCAAATTATAAAAAAAAAAAGTGTCCTTTAAATTTCAGAGAGAAGTTATAGCTGGATATCAGGTGTGGTTTTGCCTTGCCTGCTTCACATGTTGACAGTTTTAACTTCTCATTTAACCACTAATCACACTATGATCCAGTCTTGAGGCAATAAACCTCACTACTTAAATAGGCCCTACCACAGAAAAGATGGTAGGGGCTGTTTACAATAAGTAGTCTACCCAATCACTTTTTTCAAATCCACAATAGGATGTGCCTCAACACCACCTTGGAAAACACACATATTTATACAGAAAATAGAAAACCTGTATTTAGCTCTTTCCTGAGCATACAGAGCTCTTTACTCAGCTCCTAGCAGAGTGGGTTTGCAACTGCATTCCTACAGACACAAATATCTAGCTCATGTGCTCAATATTTTATCCAGCCTGACACACCAAATGCTTAATTAGTGCTGAACTCAGAGACTGGAACATAGGACAGTACAGCCCAGGCACAATATGCTCTACACTCAAGATTACCATCTGCAAAAGAAGCTAAGCCCAAAGGAAGATCCCCTGTGTGCTGCTCCCATTGGTAATTCTGGTATATTTCAGGCAAAAGGCTCAGGAGCCACAACTACCCTCAGTCACAAGCCCAATAGTGATGGTGGTGCCCTTTTGCAGTAACTTAACAGTTAAAGCACCTTCTTCTCTATGGACCCTATGAAATAAGCAGCAAATGTTTCACTTATATCAAAAGACCACCTCAATAGAAATTAATTCCAAAGAAGCAGACTCTCCCTCCAAACTAAACTGGTTCAGATCCCTGCATTGACTGTTATCAAGAACAAGACGTGGGCTGTGCCTTTACCTTCTTGAAAGCTGGGAGACCAATGACATTGAGTGCCATTTTTCCAATGGGCGTTTCCCTTGCTCTTGATGAACATCAGCAGAGAAGAAAAATTCATGGACAATAACATACCACAGAAGTAACACACCAATGTTTTCATGAAATTGAAAGAGAGTTCCAACTGTGTAGTTCATACATCTATGGACCTGAACCAGGTTGTAACTGAGATTCCCAACAGGCACTCTGAAACATCATGGTCCAAAACTGGACAGGTAGCAAGTCCATCCTAATGCTGCAAAAAACAATCTGACCTTCTCTAGATGCATGAAAAAACAAGCAAAAAAAAAGAATAAGAGCAATAAGTCTTGTTGCTACAATGTGTCTTTTCCTAGGTAACCCACACTGTTTATTCTGATCTCCCAAACACAGGAGCTTTCTCAAAACCAAATTGAGAAACAGGCCTTCAAGGTGCCTCTGCTCACGGCGGGAAGTTGGAACTAGACAATCCTTAAGATCCCTTCCAACCCAAACCATTTTATAATTCATTCAAAGCATGTTCCAAGACGCTAGTTAAAATATTCAAAACTAACTCAGTATCTGATATATGTGACATTTTATAATCCCTAAAATTAAAAAAAAATTAACAGAGGAAATAGTGTTACTTTAAATACAACTGTAAATATTACGTTCATGTATTTGGGTTATTTGATTTTAAGAGCTTTCAACCTTACAGCTTTTACCACTTTAATTTGTGGATGCTTTTTTTGGTGTGGTTGGTTAGGTGGTTTGTGGTTTTTTGGTGGGGGTGAGGGGAAAGGATAATATGGATTAAATGTTTTCCATCATGATTTTTCTCGTTCACATACTTTGCATATATATTCCTATATATTTTCAAGGAATACTCATGACTTCTACAGTTACTTGGAAAAATAAAAACTTTTAATCAAATTTAAATAAACTGTACAAATTTATTAGGTCAGGTTTCTCTGACCTAAAAAAAAAAATGGTTGAAAGGTTCTCATAGAATACAAATGCTCCAGCAAAACCTGTAAATTACAAGAATTAAGTTATCACAACAAATCCGTATTGACAGGTTAGTGATCCTGCAAGCATTGCACTACTGCCTACCAGTATTTAAGAATAAGCTTCCAGAAATCAACTTGTTTGTGGGTGACACCTCTAGCACACATAAAAGTCATAGTACCTTTAACAGGTATCTCCACAGCAAATTTTATTACTTTTTCCCATTTACAAATTCAAATTCATGTGGGGCTAATATTTTTGTTTATAAAGAACGAGATATGCACAATCACAGCTCCTCCTAATGGTGCTGTAACAGTGGCATTTGGTGAAAAGTTGCTGCTTAATAATTACTCTGTAAGCACGAGAAATACCCATTTCTTCTGTGCAGAGATGACTGTAAAACACACTGATGCAACTTGAACAATTCTGTGCCATTTCTGATGTTGTAATGGTGGGGTAGCAGGAGAGTGAAGAAGGTTAATGAATCAAATGGAAGAAACTGACTTTTCACTAGAAGATTCCTCCCCTCATTTCCTGGCAGGAGCTTAACCATCTGAAGCTTCTAAAAACAATTCATAACCACAGTTAGTTTGCCCACATACATTTAAGTGCCACAGTGGAAAAACTCAGACATTTCATTTTGGGAATGCCCCAAACATTTACTGAAGTCCCAAAGAGCTGCCACAAGGTACAGTACAACTGAACAGCAGACATAAATACCATTAAACAATGGTATTTCAGAAATATTTGAAAGAGAACTGTTGCAATCCTTTCTGTCAAAAATTGTGGATAACACATTCTTAAAAAGTTCTTGGGGTTTTTTAAGCATATGTTTCTAACCATTCATTGTGCTAAAGCAAGGGAAATATTTAACTTCTAAGCATCCTCCCAGAAAACAGGCCAAAATACTGAGTATTTCTAATGACAATTGCAAGACCTTCACTGAAGAATTTTTATGTATTTATCCAATCAATTATTTATGCATTAAGATTAATTTCCCAAATGGGGTAGGTGCTTAAAACATAGACCTTTGTTAACCTCAGCAGAGTATTTGTATATTTAAAGCTGGGTATATATTCTAAGTATCTTTCTGAGTTAAGCCATTAAGGCAGAAAATAGAATCCAGAAGACATTTGTTATTACAATTGAAACTTTCTAGACTCAAAATAACATAAGTTTTCCTTATACTTGACTTGTCTGAGCTAGGAATACATATTGTAAACTGAATACAACCCCTTAAGCCTTGCCCCAGATAGCTATACTGTGAGAATTCAGGCATTTCTGACAGCAGCTATTCCATAATTACCCATCACATTAGCATGAAGCATGAGAGACAGCCCACAATACGTTGCAGCAGTTCCAATACGAATTACCTTGCAGCCCCTGGTGAGAGAAGCTCACAGGTAATGCCATTGACTGCATTATCTCACACCACCACATCCTATAAACAGTGCTTGCTTATTTTAAATTCAGTTCTGATTTGTAAAAAATCAGCTAATTTCATAAGGTGCATGCACAGAAGCAGACAACACAAATTCAGGTTTACAAACTGGTCCTAAATCAGTTACAGGCACATTTTTTTAGAAAAAGTTAGACCAAAATTATAGTAGACAATTGTTAATCAAAACCTAATACCTTCACATTTTAGAATCCCAGACCAGAACATTAAGCATGAAAACTATAGGTGGGAAACAGACTTAATGCCAAGGTAAATTTTATGGCAGCTTTTAGATCTAACAGAATGTCTCACACAGTGAGTCAGCCTGCAAATTGACACAGTTATTAAACATTCAGTAACAGTACTTGCCACATGTGAATGAAGAAATTGTGTTCTTGCATTGTAAATGCTGCCTGACATTTGGGGAGAGACTCCTTTGTAACCATACTGTATCCTAACAAAATCACCTTGATCTGATTAGATTGCTGATAGATGATTGTAGGAACATGTTGCATGCTTGAATGGAAATCCAAGGCTTCAATCATCAGCAATGAATTTGCAACAGCTGCAGACAGTAACATACTGTTTAAATGTCATGTGCAGTGAGCAACAAAATATTCAGTCAAAGTGTTACTGAAATCATTGAATTACAAAAAACTATCCCTGAGCATGTTAGACACATTGACAGAGTACATGCAAAAATATGTATCATACAAGTTTCTTTTGAAAGAAAATGCGGGTCTGATTTGTGAAACAAGTGACAGAGCAAATATGATGTTAGGGTTTGGATCTGACTCTACTGGGGTTTCTTGAGTTTCTTTCTCTGGTTTTCATATAATTCTGTTTTGTCCATAGTTTGCAATTACTGCTTCCCAACTTGTTCAGGTCCCCAAACACCCCCATTTCCTACAACTCGAATAGGCAAAACACATGAACAGTATAATGGCCTCCAAACAATATGTGAAAACGACTTGGTCAATATCCAACAAAAAAAGAATAACTGTAACACTGCTCACTACTAGGCTCAAGACCATGTAATGGCAGCAACACATACCAGTGAGAGTCTCTCACACCTCCTCATGGCAGCAGAATACAACACGATGAATTTGGATTCCACTTGTCTGTTGTGTTCCTGCTAAGTGTAGCTAAGACTTGGGATGGATGGATGGATGTAAATTGAAAAAAAATTACATGGATTATGAGAGATATATTGATCATATTTATCCTTTCTATCTCAATCTGATGATAACCATCTTCCATAAGAGAACTGCTGGTTACACACATTTCACCACATGAAATCACAGAGCAGCGCACTCAACCTACGATCTTCTCTTTAGTAGGAAGTTAACAGTAGATGCCTAGAATGTGTGCTAAAAACAATAAAGACTTGAAAATAGTATTTGCTAAAACCTAATCCTAATCTCCAGAAATTTGTTGTTCAGAGACTTCATAAACCAGAAGGAATCTTTTCACATTTAACAGTTCTCAATGGATTTTTTTCCATTAGTTTGTCACTTTTTGAACACATTGTAACTTCCACAACATATCATGGCAAAGATGGCTGACGTTTAATTGTGTAATGGGCAAAGAGGAATCTCCCTATGGTTGATTTGAACATCACAATAACAGGAAAAGGACACTGCATCAGGCTGAAATAGGATGTTATAATCATACAATATTAAGTTTTTATGACAGCCAATGCAGCATGAGTACAGAATAAGTTCCTTACTGCAGTGCATCATCAGCATGCTTTTCAGGCATTTCTAGAAGTAAAATACCTTTAAAGCATTAAAGGTACATTCAGTTTTGGTTTACAAATACAAAATCCACCTTTCTTCAGTACAAAGAAATTATTACAAGAGTTGTGAATGATCCAGGATTTGGTCAGATGAACACAAGCTGTGCTCTGCTCACATTCTGTAACATCGGACCCTTGATACTGACAATCTCAAGGAGGATATAGAAATTATCATTTATAAAAATTAACTTATTTTTCAGTGAAACCAGGGCCATCACAAAATTTGAAGAAAAGCTGTTTGCTTGCTTGTATACAGTTATTAGTCTTTCCAAAGGTCTCACTGATTCCTACTACAGGACAAAATTTCAACTCACCTGAAACTGCCTCTCATCAAATGATGAAAAAACCTCTACACTATCTGAGGAATTTTTCAAGAGCTCTATCATTGAAGAAAATACAAAGTTCTGTTCAAAACAACTGCTCATTTTTTAAAGGCAGTTGTGAAGAGCATTGAGAACATAGCAGTTGAGCACAATTGCATAAATTGCTCATTTAAGACAGAATAAAACACTGAAAGCATTCTTAATGCTCATGTTTTCAAGATAAGGTTTTCTGGAACTGAACTACAGATGCAAAAACAAAACAAGCAACAAAGATCCTGGTTGATGGTGGTGGGTTTTTTTCTCTATTTGACAGTGTTAACAACTGAAAAACAACCAAAAGAGCAGAGGATTTGCTTGAAAACAGCACTATAATCTTCAACATTTTTTGTTTGATCTTTTACAAAATGATGACATTTTCATACATGCAAATAAAAAAGGTGGTATCAATACAGGAAAGATAAGCTGAATTTCCTGAGACCATTCAGCACAGAACAAAAATAATTGAGTTCCTTTGGGTTTGACAGAATGTGCATGAAAATTTCAGCTTGGAAAAAGTATCACCAATTTTAATTATTGGTGAGATGTGAAAACTGATAAAAAACAGGTCCAAAGAGCAGGCTCATCTAAGTTTCAAGACTTTTATGGTAAAAAAAAAAAAAAAAAAAAAAAAAGAAAAAACATAACTAATATAGATCATCAACTGGTCTAAATCATACCTGTTATGTGTGCTAATAATGGGTTTTGGTACAGACACAGTCTGTGGCCCATAAAAAACCAGCCAATATAATGCAGAAATATTGTGTTTACACTGATGAGGAGTGAATAACTATTCACTTTTTTAAAAACAGAGGACAGATCTTAATTATAAAAGCTTTAACTTCTATTTCTAAGATAAATAATTTAGCTTTTTCTTCCTGTATAGAATTAATTCTATTTTATAATTCAGTTTTTCACCTACCATTGATTTTTCTGAACTGAGAAGTAGAATACCAGAATTTCTTTATAAAGGAAAAATTGATCTACTCCAGAATGAGGTTACTTTGAGAGTATCTGTAAAGAAATGATCTAATTATGGTTTCCTAAAAAAGAATTTGAAGCGAAATGGAGAGTTGACATAATTTGGAACAGCAATGGAAAGAACCTCAAAATATATTAAACATGTTTAAATGTCATTGTAAGTCAACTGCTGTGTGTCTTTCTTCATTATCAAGCATTTGAAGTAAATATTTTTAATCTTTAATTGCTATTAGGTATATCAATTTAAAGGCCTAACTGAAATCAGCAAAATACCATCACAGCACTTTCACAGGTTATTCCAAAGTCCCAAGATGTTGATTTCAGTACTGTTCACCTCTTCTTTACTCCTCAGAAAATGCACCGATGGCTAAAAAACCCACCCACATTTAGAAGAGGTTTAAAATACAGAGCTTAACAGGAACACAATCACATCATGTCATCATTTAGGGCAACTTTATATGAGGTGATCTAGGCAATTATCAGTATGGAAACCTGACACTAGCCCTACATACAATAAATACATAGCTAATATGGTGCTTGATTAATAAAAGAGGGATCTGTAATTAATGCCAGTCAATGAGGATTTATGGTAACCTGACTCTATCAAACTAACCCGACACTTTTATGAGATTACAAACTTAGTGGAACATCATAATGGCAATGTGGGAATTTACGCAGATTTATGTGCAGCATTTGATATGGCACTGACATTTTGATTAAGAAACTAGAATACTATGAGATCAATGTTAAAGACATTTAACTGATATGTTTCAAAATGTAATTTCCCACAGTGAATCATCCAATGTCTGTTTTTCAAGCTGACTTATAGTGATCATCCCCTAGCCCTATGCTATTCAAAATATTTCTTAATGATCTGGATAAAGGTATAAAGTAATTACCCATAAGTATTTCAGATGGCCCAAAATCTGAGAGAGTAGGAACAACGAGACCCAAAAGTCACTGACAAAGCCACATAAACAACTCATCTGAGATCAAGTCCAAGATACGGCTTTTTAAAACAGCCAGAAATAAAGTAATACCTTTAGAAGTAAGGGTTATTCTGTCCAGTGAGGCAGCAACTTGAAATGACAGATTTTTGTTAGATGATCAGCCAAACTGGAAACCTCAGGACAACATTATAGTTAAATTGTCTAATTAAGAAAGGGATGCCATCCAGAGAGAACAGGTCAGGTTTGAGAGACGGGCCCATGCACACCTCATTATGTTAAACAAGGCCAATTGCAAGATCCTACACTTTGCAATCCCAAGTACAAGCACAGGATGGGAGAAGAATAGATTGAGAACAGCCCTGATGAGAAGGACTTGGAGGACGAGAAGATAACTGGGCAGTGTGTGCTCACAGCCCAGAAAGCCACCTCTATCCTGGGCTGCATCCAAAGCAGCATGGCCACATGGTCAAAGGAGAGGATTCTCCCCCTCTACTCTGCCTCATGGTACCCTCCTCAGAGCACTGCATCCAGTTCTGGGGACCCCAGAACAGAAGGACCTGGACCTGTTAGAGCAGATCCAGCACAGAGTCAATGAGATGATCAGTGCCTGGAGCACCTCTCCTATGAAGACAAGCTAAGAAATTGGGGGTTATTCAGCCTGAGAAGAGAAGGCTCTGGGGTGATATTAGAGCAGCCTTCTAGCTCCTGAAGGGGGCCTACAATAAGGCTGAAAAGGGACTTTTCCCAAGGGAATGCAGTAACAGAACACTTAAACTGAGAGAGAGTAGATTTAGATTAGATACTAGGAAAAAAAATTCTTCACTGTGAGGGTGTGAGGCACTGGCACAAGTTGCCCAGAGAATCTGTGGATGCCCCATCCCTGGAAGTGTTCAAGGCCAGGTTGGATGGGGCTTTGAGCATCCTGGTCCAGTAGAAGGTGTCCGTGCCCATTGTGAGGGGGTTGGAATGAGACAGACAGTGCCTCCCAGCCGAGGCCATGCTAGTGTTCTGTGAAGACTGGAAAAAGAAGCTGCAATAATGGCTGAGGGAACTGAGATTGTTCAGCCTGAAGAAAAGGCAAGGGGCAATCATATTCTCTCTATAATTCCCTGAAAGGATGTTGAAGCCAGGTGGGGCTCAGCCTCTTCTTCCAGGCAACCGGTGACAGGACAAGAAGAACGCAGCCTCAGGCTGTGCCAGGGGCAGTTCAAGTTGGACATTGGGAAGAATTTGTTCACAGAAGGAGTTGTTAAGCATTGGAACAGATTGTTGTGGCACTAGGTGCTATGGCCTAGTTGACAAGGCAGTGATTGGACAAAGGTCTTGAAAGTCTTAATGATCTTGAAAGTCTTTTCCAACTTAAATCATTCTGTGATAAGAATCCTTGTATCAATTTAGTGTTTCTGAAGTAAGACTATCTTGTATTTTAATTAGCACTCCTACTTCTTCATACTCTCTGTGACTTCTTTTAATAGCATATATTATTTGGACCACTCTCTAATACATAAGGCAAACTAACAAGCATGGCACTGAAATATTAAGAAACATCCCAGAATTTGAAAAATTACTCATAGTAATATTATGACATTGAAAATATTATAATGGCTCCAGGGACAGACAGATATAGTACCTTTAACAATAACCACTGTACACAAAGAACAATGGAAAAATAATACAGCAATGTATCAGATCTTTCATATAATGAGATGATAGTCCTTTACTATATTCATACTTTGATAACATCATTAAATTCACTACTTTGCTCAAGATATTTTACTTGCTACAGAATTTATTTCTGTTCTCAACTGAAACTGAGGTCTGAGCTAATCAAAGCAAAATGAGATGAAAAATGTTTGCTGAACAGTGATATTTGAAAAGAATAGCTTTGGACACTTGAGAGAAAAAAAAATCATTTGGTAAGCTGCGTATTTGAAGCATACAAGCTTTCCCTTGATTTCTTAATCCAAACCATTTCAGATGAGCACAGGTTCCCTGTGGAACAGAATATGAAAAGAAAACATAATATTGCTGTCCTCAGTGCCGAACCTAATGACAATAAACAAGCAGGGAAGGAAAAACATGAGAAATGTTAAAAAATTTCAATATAGTAAAAAAATAAAATTGCAAGATTCAAAATCACAGGAGGAATGGAAATAATAATAAGAAAAGTTACATTATTTAAAAAAAATGCTTCCTATGGCAAATTCTTTGCTCTCAAACATACCCTACAACAGTGAAACTACTGTACAGTGGAATTGGACTACTTAAAACCATATATAATGGCCAATAAACATTAAAAAAGGAAAAAAAATAAAGTGACCAAACTTGGAATATAAATCTTTGCTTTAGGCAAGGGTGTATATAGCTTGTTGTAGGGTGTTCTGATATTTCAGAAAATGCAGTACTTAGAGATGCTTCCAGAAGTTCACAGGAAGTCCTGTTGCTTCTTTTAGAAATTGTTTGTTGAAGCCTAGCATATTTCAGTAACTGGAGCAGAGATAAAAATGCTACTCAGTATTGATGACAGTTGATGCAGTCTTCGTCAGAAACAAAGAATTCAAGGTAACAGCAGTGAGATATATCAAACTGGAAGAGAAGTACATTTCTATTAAAGTGATTTTCATTTTTCCTTATTCCCAATAGCTTAAGCCATACTTTTAACCCTTTCACTATTTCTGAGATTTTCAAGTCTACAGCAACTCCTTTTGCACAACAAATGAGAATCCCAAGAACACATACAGAACATCAATACTTTTTCCACAGGTTTCTAAAGTTCAAAAAACATTTGCCCTACATTTTGCCTTGGGGACATGGAAATGTCTTTCAGAAGCTGATGCATGTTCACTGGAATAAGGAACTAACGTGGAGTTGATTCCTATGAAATCAACACTTCAGTGGTTTACAGTGGTATTACAGCTGTCTCACTATTAAAAGACCTATAGTATTTCTGTGGGTCTTGATGACTTTTAAAAAGCATAAGCCTACATGAGAAAGCAAATGTAATAGCATTTTTATATACAGAAGTAGAAAAAGTCCTTCATCAGAAATCACTTCAATGGATGACAAACAGAAAATGTTCTGTACCTTTTTTATGGAACTGTAAAAGTCTAACAAGAACACTCCTTCAGTAATATTTCATTTGAATAAGGAAAGGCTAAATAAAGGGTTTAGCATTTAGATGTATTCTTGTCACTTGTAAAGAAGAGCATGAAGCCACAATAATTATATCAGAAATACCCTGGGTTTTAGTGGTGGGCTTAGCGGTGCTAGGTTAACAGTTGGACTTGATCATCTTAAAGGTTTTCTCCAACCTAAAAGGTTCTGTGGTTCTGAGCAGTAACAAAATTATGCTCATATAAGAAGAGCATCTGGAAATTCATAGAACCACACTTGTTTCCAAGCACACCTGCACAGCTACATACAGTGTTTCTGGCTGAAAGTGTTTTGAGACAGACACCCAAAGTACAATGTCCTCCTTCATTTAATGAATGATCCTAATTTGTGAAACAGTTTGCAAGATTGATTTAAATCTGCATTTAAAATAGCCAAAGTTGACTCTTCCATTTTCAAAATATAATTAAAGTTTGTTATAAAAGTGACTTTTCTACAATTGCAGCAACATAAATGTTCACAGCAGCTTCACCTTTTGAAGGATTCTGAAAGACTGTATTTAATGTGAAAAAACCCTACACCGACCTCTGCTTGGGAGCACATTGGAACACATATCAAATCACAGTGCACTTAACATTAAGATAATCATTATATCTTCCACAAATAATTTATAAATTTTATTTAACTGAATTGAAATTTGATTTCCATTGTTTTCTTGTATTGTCAATTATTCTATTTACGGCTTTGCAACCAAAAAACTAAAGTCCATCATTCCGTCGAGACTAATTTCATACCAAAATGCATACAAACTAGTATTTTGGGGGAAAACACATTACCTTGTGTTGTTGTAGGTTGCAAATTAGTGCTTACAAAAATTGAAAACTGACAAAAAAATCAATTTTTAAATGAAACATGTCTTGGGGGAGAAGTAATGGAGAATTTTTTTTTTCTTAAATAGCCGTATTTGCAGTTTGTTGATAACTTACAACCAACAGCCTTAAAGCTTATTCATTGCACATCAATGTAAAGAAGCACACAGGCTGTGGAGCTATTTAAGAAACAAAATATAAAACTTTGCTGTAACAATGCAAAAATGAATATTTAATGATAAAATGTGACTTAATCTTCCAAAGATTGTAACGGGCAAGAAAAGCCTAGAGGCTTCAATCCATGATTTAGTTAAGGTCTGTTCCAAACAGTTAGACTGTTTTACCAGAGCAAAAAAGAATGGCAAATCCTTGGAAACACATCTGTAGGATCTCTATTATTTCCCACTTGGAGCAAGACACAAAACAAAAGACTTAGTGATTTAAGCCTTTAAACTGGAAGATTTCCCAGAAAGTAAAGATCTATTTTCACAGTGATTGAGGCTAAAGAAAAACAAACCATCCCAAAACACAAGAAAGATGTCTTTCAGCAATCAGAGGATCTCAGCAAGCCATCAGTTCAAATATCTGATGCAGGGTTACCTGGTTACATCCAGTAGGTACTGGTAGGTAGGGTTAGGTAAAAAAAGAAGTTAAATGCACTTTAGTACTTAAATTTCTTGACTAGATTGATATTGCTGGAAATTCCTGTTGAAAAATCATAAAAATTAGAAGTGTTCTTGCACCTCAGTCTGGTTCAGTTCTAACACTACTGGATGGAGTGGTTTGTAGCTGATAAAGGGAAAATGTGACAGTCTGGAAATAAAGGAACAGCACATTTCTGCAGTAACAGCCTCATGCCTATAGTTCAGGTTGTTTCAAGCTGGATTAGCAACATGCCTGTCTAATGTAGGGTGTCTTCTGAAATTTGTTCAGTGATGCTTTACTGAAAGATAACACTGATCCTTGGCTCTGCTAAGTATGTAACTTGCCAGAGGAATTGACAGCAAGGTAGTACCATGGGGCTTTGTTGACTGGGTATTGGTTGTTTGCCACAGCATCAGATTTTAGTTTCATGGTCAGTGGTTTTTTTTCTTCTCTCTCCACAAAGATGGCGTTTTGTTTCACTTTCTGCTTTTAAAAAATAAGAATTGATTCAGTGAGGGAATGGGTTGTAGTTCAGGAGGCAGGGTTGACCAAAGTGTCATTATTTCAGTACCTTTTTCACAAAGGTACTGATAAAAAAAGCTGTAAGTTGGCAGCTGCAAGTCAGTATATTCTGCCAGTAGGTGACAAAACTGTGAGTTGTACAGCCCAGAGAACAGCATTTGAATGTCTAACACCTGCTACTTTCAGGGTCATGGTGTTTGTGGGTCCCTTCCAGCCCAGGACATTCTGTGTTTCCTGGGGGACTCAGCCACTGCTACAAGGTACACACCAAGAAGCAGAAGCCCAAAGGCCGCAAGACCTCAGCTTCTGTGGGCTGTGCATGGACCCAGCCATAAATCCCATGCTATTAAAACAATCATTTAGTATCCAAAGTTAGGTAAAAATGTTTCCTGGCACCATAGGAGACACCTGTGGAACTCTATGGACACACCACTTTACAACTGTCTTGCTAGGAAGACAAAATGAAGGTTACACCAGAGGAGGTGAGTGACTCTGGAAAAAGGAATTTCTGTAGCTCCAATCTGCAAATCATTGATGAATATAATCTTTTCATATGTAGGCAATTCAATTTTTACATTTAAAATCTCTGTCCTGGAGGAACACTTAAACTAAGCTTTTTCCTGAGAAGGAATTACCGCTAAGACTTCAGTATTAAATGCTATAAATATCTAATGTAAAGATATAAGTATATATAAATAATGTTTTTAAAAATCTTTATTAAGAATTTGTAAGAAACCTATGCTCCTTATTCAGTCTTTTCATTGGTGTCACTTTAAGAAACAAAGGAAGCAACAGCAACAATATATGGGAGAAAAACTGCAAAGTGATCAGCTTGAAGAACCTACTCCTGTGGACAAAGCCCAATATGCAAGTTCTGATATGCAATATGACCTGGAAATTTGAAGCTTTCAAGGCAAAGATATACATAATTATAAAATCAGCATTGACAGAAGCATTTGAGTATTACATCTCACATTTAACCTATGCATACTTGAAAATCTAAGAGTTCTACTTCAGTGCAAAAGATGAAATAAAATTATGTCCTCCTTCATTCCAAATAGCATCCGACCAAAGTTCCCCCCTTTTGCAAGACATCAGAGGTTTATTATCTGATGCTGAACAGCTCTTTTGAAGTGTGCCATACCTGTCTCTTTACATTCATTACTGAAATTCTGACATGGTTAGAGTTGTTACAAAGAATTATTCTTGTTAGTGGCACAGTACTTGGAGAAAGGTGACAAAATCTTACCGCTACATTTCCACTGCACCCTTGGGACTGGCAGACACCGCCTATTCTGTTGGGAATTAGCACGTCATCCCAGCAAGATGGGCCCTTCAAAATAAAACCAAAGCACACAAAGATTATCATTTACCTCACAAATAAACATATAAAACTTGATTTTGTTGCTGCTTTTCCTACTCTTGTTTCTTTTAGATTTCAGCTAGACAGTTCTATCCTGATGACACTGAGAGAGATCATTCAGGTTATAGAACAATATCCACCATTAACACCCAGTCACTGAGAAGACACGTGGTCCCTCCACCCTAGGGTCAGTGTTGTGAACAGGCATTGATTGTAGGTTATGTTTTCTCAGCTAAAAACGGGGACTGAGTTAATCACAATTAAAAAGCTACAAAGACTCATTGTCTGGTTCCACACTGTTTACACATGGGCTTGCAGTGACTAAGGGGAAAAAGGGAAAAAAGACAACTGTTGGAAGAAGAATGTACGATTAGAAAAATCTGTCAACAGATTTCTTGGCTCTAGATAAGGCCTTTACTTAACTGTAATGCAACATAATAAAAATGTTAAGTTAGAATTGTTGTTAGATGTCTGGATTTTTACATTAACTTCAATATTTATCAGTCATTATAAAGAAACCTAAAAATTCCCTAACCCCCCACAACAAAACAATATAAAAACTCAGAAAAAAAATTACAGAAAATTCTTATCAAACTTTACAGTGATTTTTAGAATATACACAGTTCACTTATGACTATATTACAAAACAGAAAAAAAATAAAGATTGTAAATCATCAATATTTCACAACTGCAAAATAATGTGATTAGCAGGATGATCTATCAAAGAAGAAAATTTATATATATAGCACATATAGGAGCATTTATAAAAATACTTTGCATCACAAAAATTAATTGATACTTGTATGCTTTCTCCTTTTATATTAATTTCACACCCATTAATATTTAATTTACAGATAATAAAATTAATCTGAGCAATAGATATGAAGCTTACAAGCATCCATCCACACACATAGTAGAAATAAACAACTATAGTGTCAAAACAAAAACATTTGGTACTTGGTGTACTCAGTGTTTAGGATAGAATCAGTGCCAGGAAATAGCAGAAAGTCTTTACACAGAAGAGAAATAATGGCAGTTGAAACCACATTAGTGCAATTAGTGCCTCCTTAAACCACAGTTGAATTACAAAGTAAACCAGTGTCACATCTAGATATACCTCTTTTTAATTCTGTACAAGGCACTTCTTCAGCATTGTGTGAGCACAGATGAAATGATTTTAGAATTCTCTTAGTAGTGTGAACTTAGGTATAAAATGTTGCTCCAGCCTATCTGGAAAGTTGAGTAAAACAAGTTGGTTTTCACTGAGCTCCACTCTCTAGTGTCATACAGCTGAAGTGCTGGCATTTGAGATAGGTAAAAAAAAGAGCTTTAACTCATGTAAGTTGAATTGCAGGCAGACACAGGGGTGACAAATCATAGTTTTGAGTCCTTGGGTGAACACAGCTGCAGTGGAGTTAGTATAAAGTAATAACACTTGATATTGGGATTTTTTTTGGGGGGAGGGGGAAGGGGGAACCACCTTGAATTAATAATTTAAAACATTTGAAAAATAAAGTTGGCCATCAATTATTCCAGTGAATTTAGACCTGTCATGAAGTTTTAGCATTCCAGAAATTTTGCAGGAAGAACAGTAAAGCCACCTTGTGATGCTGCACAATGAACTACTCATTTTAACTGCTTTCAACTCAGTAGTTCAAAATTTTGTTTGATGCCCCCCATTTATTTTTCCCCATATCACCAAAGATCTCTAGCATGCTTTCCACAGCATTTTACTTTTCAGAAAGGAAAGTAATCTACCTTCCCATTTCTCATATAGAGGCTGTTCCTTATCTTTTATTTTTTATCTTTAGTAGCTCTTCCAAGTCTATCATTTTGGAATATGAGGAACATCACACGTTACACATGACTTATGTGAAGGACCAGTGAATAGGAAGATGATGTCCATGAATTTGTCCAAGTCCTCCTAAACACTTATTAAAATGTAATTTACTTTGCTGATGGTTACTAAGCACCAGGGCAGCATTGTAGAGAAGTTATCTATCAGAACTCCTAGATCTCATTTCTATGTATAACATCTATCTCAAAATCCATCTCATATATATAAAATCTGGAGGGTTTTTTCCTGGTGCACATCTCTTAAAAGTGACATATATTAAGTTTTATCTAAATGTGCATTCTAAGGTCCACAGAGAGGCTTCTAGTAGGTACTTTCTAGGTTCTCCCATACTGAACCCATCTCTTTGTTTCTAAGGATGAACCAGCTACATATTTTTCACTCTCCAAGTCTATGGCAATCACGTAACGGATCTGTACATTTTCTGCTCCTGTTATCGTTTAAATGGACTCAGCAACAGTTTCTTCTGCTGTTTGCAGGTAAGAAACTTCAGGGTTTTTACCTGCCTAATTGCATTTTTATATTTAAAGTGCTAGAATTATGTTTGTTTGTGTTTTTTTAATTTCTTTTTTTTTTTTTTTTTTTTTTTTTTCTTTCTAGTAGTTTAGTTATCACTGTTAAAGACCAGATCTTCATCAGTAACATTATAAACCAGCCCCCCCTTAGGCCCTCCTTCTCCTGGAGGTTCTTTGATCAACTTTTCCATAACAACCTGATAGCATCCAGAACTTTACTCCTGGGATCACAATTTGACATGAAACTTACATAACTTACATTAAAGCAATTTAAATATCCCATTATGACAGTTTTTCAAGCTCTTGTTTTCCCCAGCATGTTAGGCTTGCTAACATTATCTGGTCTCACAGTTATTAAAGGGAGCAATTTTTTCCCCTTTTGAGGCCTGGAATTTTAATTCATAAGGATAACATGTAACTCACTAACTTGTTAAAGACAACCAAGATTAACAAGTTAATATTTGATTAACATCTATCCCTCTTCCTTCATACTCATGTTTATTAAAAAAACCCCATTTATTTAAAAAAACCATTTTTCCAAATGAGAGGAATTCAATAGTTTTTTGGGTTTTTTAGCTTTGGATAATCCTTACATGATTTCCATTTGTGAAGAGAAATAAGAAGCAAGTGTGCTTTATAAAACTTGGGATCTAAGAAGGCATGGGGATAGGGGAGAACAGTCATTTGAATAAAAAAAACCCAGAAACATATTTACTCAAACCCCAAGAAAAGCCTTTTTTATTTTTTTCTTTTTTAACTGGCAATGGTTATGTACATGGGACAATGATTTTTCCTGTTTCCTCATCCTTTGTATGATTAATAGGAGACTCTCAAAGTTAATGATGCTACACCAGCATACACACAAAAAACAGTCACACCAAGATATACACCAAGATAATTTTAAGGAGTGTGTAGAAGCAGTTCCACAGGTATGTTATCACCTCTGGTACTAATTATCTTGATTTTATAAGAAAATATTTCAAACTAAATTCCTTAGAAGTTTTACTTGGTGAAAACTTCCCAAATATTCCTTAGTTTGTAGGTCTGGGTATATAATCACGAAAAGGTAAAAAGGCATAATAATTATCAAGCTAGAAAAACAAAAACAAAACAAAACACCCCCAAACAAACAAACAAAACCAAAAAAACAAGACAAAACAAACCACCCAAAAGAACACAAAACAAAACAAAACAAAAAACCAAAAAACCAAACCCAAAACTGGATCATTTATAAGGTCGAGGTTCTAGAAGAATGCATTTTCAAAAGAACCCAAAAAGGGCATGAACTGATGCAATGTTGACTACCATTAGAATGTAACCACTACAAGTAGCACTATATCAGGTCCAAATATGCTTAGTATGAGAATATATTTTATTTATTAACAGTAACAATAATAATAGGAATTTTTTAGTCACCTTTAAGTTCTTATTTCAAGGGAAAGCTAACGTGCTACAAGGCGTGATATGAACTTACAGTGCTCTCCCCCTCTGCAATCAGAGAGGGAGACATTTCCTCATGACATTTCTCAAGCACTCAAGAGTACTTTGCACACAAAGCAGCTCACTACTTGAAATAAAAGTGTCATCTCCCACTAAAGGCATGTTAGAGCATATACACAGGGAACTAGGAGCACGGTCCACATTATCAGCAACTATCAACTATTCCCCCACACTGTGGGTAACAACTTCCTATTTTTTCCTTCATAAAAACCCCCACAACACTCATCACTTCTTTACTTTAACTCTTATGATGGAGATAAAATCTGTTAGAAAGTCAGATGCATTTAACTCTTTTGGTAACATTAACCAGACCCAGTCAACAGTGTGTTTTTTGGTTTTTTTTCTGTTCTAGCAAAAGTTAGATCAAGTTCTTAAGTCACAAGAAAACATTGATCCAGCAGGAATTAGACTGGCAGAATATAATGGTTTCAGCCTGTTTGGCATTGATGAGTGGAGAGAAAAAAAAGTAATAAAACAATAAACCCCAATCGACCAGAGAGCTCCTGTTCCACACCTCATTTTCCAAATTAGTAAGAGGAAAATTCTCTTTCTCCACATCTGCTCTTGGCATTCTTCATGGCCATATTTTATTAATAATGCTAACCTAACATACTTTCAAAAGATTTACCGTGCTTGAAAATTCAAAACAAAAATAGAAGAAAAGACATTTGTCCTTGAAAAACACTGTGCATTCAAAATGTTAATGTTTCTGTAGCGGCAGTACTACTAAATGTCATTGCTATAATTGAGTCAAAACACAATTAGGAATTCTGGCAAGATAAACACTTTGAAATGTGATTTTTGTATCATTCTTCCTTGAATCTAAGAAAAGCCTGTCAACCTGCAGGCCAGCCAATCACTTGTGGTGTTATAACACTGCAGGCTCAAGTGTTTGTAATTATTAGTTCGCATTAATCAAGAACATACTGTGAGAGGAACAAAGCCTTCTGATTGCGAGATTAAAGCAACTGCCCCCCTTGTACCCAGCCAAATGGCTCACGGAGAAAGCTGTGCATTAAAATAAACACATCAGAGAAGACTTTTCCGGTGTATAAATGGGAAAATGACAGAATAAAGAAAGAAGCAGAAAGAACACCACTGAACAGAAAAAGTCATATCAAATGTACTTGAGTATTTCCCAAATAACTAGGTATGGAAATTTCTGTGCTTTGAGCAGTTGTTCCTTCCCTTTTCGGTGGAGACGACAGGAAAAAAAGCTGGCGAATGGCATACTAAGCTTGAAGTGAAACTCCTATGAAGAACAGGGAGGACTGAGATGTTTTTTCAATGTATGAGGGAAGTACTGGAAGTCTATGTACATTCCATTAGTATATTGTACTGATGGCCAGTACAGAGGGCAGCACAGTACACTCTACTCCCAGCATCTTTTTATCCTGTAGCCAAGATCCAATTTTGTATTGTAGAACCAAAACTAAATTTTCATTGAGGACGTCTTAAAATATTTTAAAAATCCCCCAAACCAGAAATACCATCTAGAGATCTTGGATGAGAAATTATTCAAAATGGGGTTGCTGACAGAACTGCTGACCTCTGAAGTCAGGGAAAGGTCTGAAGCAGAGGTCAGCAATAGAAATCAGTGATTCATCAAAGACTCTGAATCACTTAAAAGGCTGGGAACTATCCATGTGTTCAATGCTTTTTATTTCCCTCGCTTTATATTCTCCTCTAGTGAACAATATGCAGCAGAATATCATTAAAACACATCTTTGTACCTGCTACTATCTACATGAGAGACATAAATCATTAAAATGTTGAGCAAATGACCCAACCAAGGAAAAACTATTAATGCAGAAGGATTTTTAAACTTATGTAAGAAATAATTTCAGGTCTTGAGAGGATTGAAAAAATCAGCATACGGGACACAGGAAAAGGGCTAAATCTGACGCAAATCGTGCAAACATTCAGGCTCCTCTGCAGTTATGGCTACTGGCTTATCTGTGTGAGAGAATTTGAAGAGCTAAACATTGTATAGGGAACCCTTAGCATGATTTCAGCATCTTGAGACAGTAAGACAGAAAAAACATCCCAAAATATAAGGCTTATTAATAAAAATTTATTTCCTTTTTCCCACTCTAGCAGCGGTATCCACACCAAGCTACCACAATTCACTGCTTCCAATGCCAGTACAGGCAGACAACTCTGCTTCCCAGGCACAGTAGGAACCAAGATGTATCCTAATGGTAAGCATGCATCTCTCCTATGAGAAAAGACTGAAAGAATTAGGTTTTTTACAGCTTGGAGAAGTGAAGACTTATGGGTGATCTAAATACAGCCTTTCACCACCTTAAGGGAATTTACAGGAAAGATGGATGGGGATCTTTTATAAGAGCATATAGTAGTGACAGGACAAGGGGGAATGGCTTCAAGCTAAAAAACAGTGGGTTTAGATTCAGCATGAGGAAAGAATTCCTTACTAGGAGGGTGGTGAGGCACTGGTACATATTGCCTAAAGAAGTTGTGGATGCCCTATCCCTAGAAATATTCAAGACCAGGTTGGAAAGGGCACTGAGCAATGTGGTTTGTGCAAGATGTCCTAGCACATGGCAGAGAGGCAAATGATCTTTATGGTCCCTTCCAACCCAACTTACTCTATGATTTCTATTAAGTGCTTAAATATCATACAGATAATATATTTTTCCTAAGTAAAACTATGAACCACAGCATCCAATCTAGCACAAAATACATTTCTTCAAATTCTCAAAGCCCAGCCTAACAGCATCCCTCATGAGAGAGAGAAAATAAAAATAGTTTATAAAAGAGATTATTATTGAATTAGCCAGGTGTCTTGCTAGCCTTTTACAGATATTCTACTTAAAACACTTGAAAAATTATTATGGTAGATAATCTATTGAAGGGAAAAACTGTCAGATTGGCAACTTTTAGGACCAAAATCATCTGCTTAACCTCAAAGCCTAACACAAAGGCAGAGGTAATTAAAGCTTACCTACAACTTATGCAGACTGACAAAGGCCATTTCCAGCAGGAAGAGATTAATTTTTGCTCCAAAGCTATGTATTTTTTTTATATTTCTGACAAGACTGATATAAACTGAGTAGCACATGGGGACACATTATTGCAGGTAAAACTAACCAACTTACTGTGGACTGACTTTGACATGGAATCTCCCATACAGCAGGGAGAACAGTATAGAATAAGACTGCTTAATGAGTTTTGGGGTTGGTTTTAAAGAGGTTTGTGATATAGAACTGGGAGGACTAACTAGAGTTAACTGCTCAGTCCAAGCAGCATATTAAAGAATGCATCAGAAGAAATATTTTTCTTATTATTGACTTTGATTATTAGGCCAAATCAATAAAGCACATGGATAGCTTTATTTATATGAGAAACAGTACTGAACAAAAGTCAATCACATGCTTTAAGTCTTTGTGGGGATTGAACCTACTGGTTTGATGTATAGTAGGATCTTAGAGATGAAATTTTCCTTTCAGAGTGACCAGCTTAATTATTAAATTGATAGTTCTATGTCAATAGTTATAACTCTTCCAAAATTAAGTAGCAGACAATTAGCTGAACTGCTCACAGACGTGTAATTATGAACATTTCCTGCATGACAGTTATTTCAAATAAAACATGAGAGGATCACATCTGTAACTGAAAATGTAGGGAAGTATAGTAAAAATAATCATGTTGTTTTATTGATCATTGCTTTTTCTTTCTTAACACAGGTTTCTTTGTAAAAAAAGAAAAGAAAACACATTAATGAGATGCTTTTAATAAGTTCTGGTCTTTCTTTTCTTTTGTAATGTTCATAGTACAAGGATTTACAAGTCATCCTACTGGATCTCAACTAAATAATGAAGGCTCATAAAAGTCACCCAAGATAAAGGTCTGCAGACTCATCTCTTCATTGATAAAATTTTATAGCATGCATTGTGTCACCAGCACAAACACTTTCTTATATAAGCAAAAGAAAATTATTCAAAGTGTGCTTTTAAACATTTATTTTGTTTGGTTCTTCCCTGAAAAAAAGGGGCAAAAAGAGAATAAAGATAATTCAAGTACAACTGCAGCTGAAAAATTAAACAAAATAGTCCTGTTGCTGCTCTAAACGTTCATCTTGCATGGGAGGTATAGAACCATACGAAGTGGATGTAAAACCTTCTAAACCAAGCAACCAAACTTCATTCCAACCATCTGTCAGACTAATGATTTCTAACCTATAAATGTTTTCTCTCTAGATGGCATGAAATACTTTTTCAAGGCTAAAAGAAGAAAAGAGAACTGGAGAAAATACCTGTAACTTTCTAAACATGCCAGGTACTCACTGTGTCCATTGAAATTATAACATTAAAAAAAAAATAAACTAAAATCTACAGTTACAAGTGTCAACACCAGCAGATCTCACTGAGGTCAGCATAACCAGGAACAGACTAAAGCCCTCTGGCTTCAGTTGCTGTTTCTGCTGTGGTGACTTTTCAGGGCTTCTTCCACAGGGGAGCGGGCAGACAACAGGGAGATAATGGACAGGAGAAATCAAAACTTCTAAGACCAATCCTTGTTCTTTCTCCAGCTGAGATGTTCTCATAGTCATTTGAGCCACAACTGCCAACATACAAAAAATAGTATGTTTTGAAGACTCTTGGCTGGGATCAGAAAGTGCAAAGGCTGTTCTGTTTCTCTACCTAAAACGCTCGCCCTGTTACCATGCTTTCCCAAGTCAAGCTGCAAGCTGTAAAAAGTGACAGAACTTGGATTAAATTTATTGTGTACCTCAGCTTCTTCTGAAGTGGCAGCTGCCCACAGCACATGGATTTTATCCTGTAGGGCTTTCTGGGCAGAGAAGAGCAGCCCAGCACCAGTGGGTGCTCCATGCAGGGTGAGAGGGAGATGCTGGGACCTGATCAGGGCCCTTGGGGCACTGACAGACTTGGCACAATTTTGAAAGAGAAGAGATTAGCATAAGGATAGATTATCAGTAACCTACAAGTCAGAGAGCTCCAGAGGAGCTGCAGAGGACTGTCAGCCATTCAGAGGTGAAACACTTTCAGGATCAGGCAGCAAACCCTCATGTATTTCAGCTCTCCAGAAATGGGTGATAGCCTTAACATTCAGCAAACATTTTAAATTCAGTATGAAACCATGCTGCTGATTCTGGAACTTGTAATGAACTAGGATTATACTGAATTTTCTACTTCTTAAGGCAAATCTCTCAGAACAGAATAGGTAAAAACCGTTTTCTGTGTGAAGGTATTTTTTTACCAGTTACAACTTTAATCCCATGCATAATATGAAACCTTTTCATCTAAAAGTTTTGAGCTACAGAAACATTTAAGCATCTCCATACATTTTAGGCAGAGAAGATTATGCTAGTCCTGCAGTTTGGATACATTATAAGCTACATCTGTATGGGAAATATATGGACTAAATTAAGTAGTACACAAAAATAATAAAAAAACCCCCTAGGCTAAGCCAAGATCAAGTCAAGGTCTGCAGTTAACATATTGCTAATAATGCCAATTAGACACCTTGCAATTCAAACTAATGTGAATTGAAGTTAAACAAAGGCAATAAACCAAAGATGTAAAATAAAAATCCAAGCCTCATGATTATTCCACAGTAATAATTTAATCCAGATGCAATAATTGTGTGTCAGATAATCAAATTTTAATTTTTTTTTGACTAGGACGTAAAAGTTAAAAATCTTTTGACAGAGAGACAAAGCTAAAGCATTTCCACAGTAGGCAATACTCGGGGAAGCCCTCAGCCCATCGATTCACTTCTGTAAGGCACCTTTAGACAGCATGTCCAGACACAACTGCCCGAGCTATGGGAAATCCACATGGAATGGATACTGCCCTTAGCCACATGTTCCTGCCATTCCCTTTCCTTCTCTGAGCTGTCATCCACTGCTTCCTTATTTCTGCTCTTGTCCAAAGGGTCTCTCTCCCATTCTTGTGGAAGGACACACATCCACCCCAAGGATACTACATACATCTTAAAAAAAAACCCCAACTAACCAATCACAAAACCAAAAAAAGCCCAGAACACCAAACAAAGAAGAAAGCCCCCCACCCCACCCCAGAATCCATTCCACATTTTTATTGAGAAATAAATTTCTCAACTAATCACTAAAGCTAAAGGGCCACTAGCAAGACATTTGCTTCATAAGGTGTTCAAACAATTTTTTCACTTACTGCGGTTATATAAAACTGTAAAATCAAGATTACACACTACAGTATCTGAGGAAAATAGATTGCTATATCATCCATTCTTGATTTTACACATAATCAGAAACCTGAAAGACAAAACCATATCCATTTCAGCAAGAATATTTCAATGTTTCAAAAGGAAAGGTTATAGGATATAAAAGAGACTTTTCTTTCCTAAAAAAGGAAAACTAAACAAAAATATCGTCTTTGTTTTTTTTAATACAATTCTACAATTACTGCAAACTTTACATATGTACCAACATATTCACAAACAAAAATATCTTTATTTTAGCTATTAAGAAGTATGGGCAACCCTGTATCAAGTGCAGTGCTCAGATACATTTGAGAACCATTTAAGATTATGTTGCAGGCATGGTGTTTTTAGAGTTTTTTTTTTCCCCTAAAAGATGATCCTGCTACCACACATAAAAGAAAATATGACTCTTTAAGCATTTTACATGAGACCATAGCCAGTGTTAAAGAATAAAGATTGTACCAGGCAGTTCAGGATCCTGCCTTTGCCATGAAGATACTGCATATACTGGGAGGAGTTGATCCAAGCCACTCACTGAATCATGGCATTCTTTAGGTTGCAAGGGACCTTTTAAGGCCATCTACTCCAACCTCCCTGCAATAAACAGAGACAACTTCAACTAGATCATGTTCCTGAGAGCCCCCTCCAATCTGACCTTGAATGTTTCCAGGGATGTGGCATCTACCACCTCTCTGGCAGCCTGTTCCAGTGTCTCATCACCCACATTGTGGGAAACACTTTCCTTATTTCCAATCTGAATGCACCCTCTCTTCCAGGTAAAACCATTACCCTTGCCCTGCCACAACAGGCCCTACTAGAAAGTCTGTCCATGTCCTTGTAAGGCCCCTGTAAGCACTGAAAGGCCACAACCCTGTCTGCCTGGAGCCTTCTCATCTTCAGGCTGAACCTCAATGCTCTCAGCACTCACACCATTTCTGTGGCATTACACAGATATATTCCTACAATCTAGTATCAAATTTGCTGATTTTTTCTTCTCTTAAAACTTCTTTAAAAAACAGCTCAGTCTTTTTTCCCATTTGATCTCTCTCTCTGTGCATGAATCTTGAATTATTTTGAATTATTCCTGACTTATTTTCTACATATTGGCACAACCAGAAAATACATTAAGCCCATCTTTATGTTTTTCACAAAAATCATCAAAAAGGTGAACAACCTCAGGCTAAAGGGATATTTGAAATTAACTCTCCCATTTTCTAACAGAAGCTCTTGAGGCCCCTGCATAACAGTAAAGGGTATCCCAACACCTGAATTTTGTAAGAACTTTGTCTAATTTGTGCAAACAAGGTGATCTCTGTGGATGTCTTGCCAGATAAGCCTTTGAAGGATATTAAGCTGGAGAAATGCCTCATTTCTTTGTACCTGCTCTGAATCATTTATATAATTCTAGGAGCTGATGTTCTTAAGTAAGAGGAATTTGGAGCATAAGCATTGATTTTCCCTGTGCTCCAGTGCTCTGAAGAGACACTCACAAGGTTTAAAGGGCAACACAGCAGGACATCACTGGGATAACTCCATATCCACACTTTTTCAGGCTCATCTGTGCTTTTCTAGGTTTAGCTTTAAATTTCCTCTACGCAGTAGAGTCAGAAACACTCGGCTATAAAATTATTTACTCTCTAGACACAGATGGTACATCAGAAGCCACTTCACAAGCACCAGAAAGTATAGAAATAAGTTCCTTTAAAGGTTGCTATCAGGATATTTTGAAATGCATAATTCAGGACAGATCAGCTAGAAGCTACATAAGACATCATTTAATTTCACAGTGAAGTTCAGATTTCCACTGAATTCTGAACAGCCTGAGTAGAAGATTTTAGTTTTGTAGACAAGATATCTGTATTTCATTTACAAAGGTTATGACTTGCATTCAAATTACTGAATCCATTTCAGGCTAAGGCCACCTGTAAAACCAAGTAAGTTAATCATTTCAGAGAAGAGTAGGTCCTCAGACATAAAATCAGGGTACTTCTACACTGACAGCAATTTCAAATTTATTTGCATTTCCAGAGACTTTAATACATTTTATTCTGAAGACAGGTTTCCCTTTTATTGCAATCTCATTCAGTATCTCTTTTGTCACATGGAAAGAAAATAGATATATTATTTAAATGTTTGGCATTTTGTATTAACATTTTAACTAACACTGTGACGTTTTCCTTGCTTATGGCTCAGTGCAAACCGTGACAACAAATAAAATTGATTAACTGGAATTAATATTATGATTAATTCACAGTTCAGTGCCTATGGCAGTTGCCTAATCAGTACTTTTTATTTATTTGTCATCATCAGGCTTAGCTATAACAAATTCAGTTATGATAATGAAAAGGATCTAGAACTTTAATCAGAGCATAGATGTGGAGTACAATATAAACCAGGTAGAACCTCCTCAAATACACACACACACTGGCACAACTGTTCTTAATAGCTCGGTTCTGCTATTCCAGGCCTCACACATTTCTCTGAGGCTCAGTCCCTATATGAGGCACAAGCTGCTCATCTTTATTTCAAGTTTTGGTCTGGTCTGAACAGACACTACATCTCCAAAGCAACTAACAGCCCAGAACTGCAACTCAGTTAAACAAGAGAATTATAATTTAAGGTGGTGGCTTTTCTTCACAAAGATAAAGCATATGTAAACCCATCACCTTATAGAGTGCATTCTGTACACAAGAAATCTTAGTGGATTATCTCCTTGTTCCAAAAATTGATATCAGATACTACAGAGTGAACAACTCTGATGAAACACAAAAGGGTCAAATATATTGAATATGTTTTGGATAAGAGGGAAATAAAGTAACTCATCATCTTTGTACAACTTTTTTACCTTCATCCCTCAGCTTAAGAAGTCTTCTACTTGTCTATACCTAGAATTTTAAAAAAAAAAAGTACCAAGAGGATGCCACACAAAGTTGGAGCTTGTTGGGGAGGGGTGGGGGGGTGGTGATGGGGCAGTGGAGATAAGGGGAGTAACAAATTATAAAAGGATCTAATGTCTCTTTTCATAGCTTCACTGATGAGGGATAATAGTAGAGTCAAAATTCAGGAAAAGAGTACATAAATACAATAATACAATAATACATAAATACAATAATACAATAAATAAAAAAATCTCTAATATGCAAGAGTAAGAGTGCTATTTTACACACCAGTGTTATGCTACTCTCCTTTTAATTCATGCCAATATTCTTCCATCAATTCCATTTGAACAATTTTCAAATTATCAATTGAAGATCACAAGTTTTCCCTCTTACACAATTTCTACAATTTTCCACAGTGATGAACAAAAAACATTCTGAAGTTACTGTGCATTTAGATAATACATTTAGATGTGAAATAGAAGAAAAAAAACCAACTCCAAAACAATTCACACCTTAAAATTTTAAGCAAAATAAAGAACACTCATTCTCTCCAGTTCCTGAGCTCTTTCCTGCTAAATTCTTTCAAGCTTCCTTAGGCAGAAAAATACTTTTGAAAATAAGCTTTATTCTCTAGAGCATTGGTTTTCCCATCACATGGTCTATAGATGGACATTTATGCATGATAACTATTCACAAGCATTTAATTACACTGTGCAAATATCCATATCCTGCACTGGACAAATTCTCATCAGATATAACTCCTTTGGGATAAAGGATCGCAAAAGCAAAGAAGAAAATCCTGTTACAAACAGGAAAGAGAAGACTGCAATTTTGTAGTAATCAAGTAATTGTATTGGAGAAAGTGTTTGTAGTCCAGTATCTAACAGGAATAGTTTGGATTAGAAAAAAAAGGTTTCTGTTCAGAGTTCTCACTTGCCTACTGAATGGCTGTAGGAATGAGACTTTCTTGGCCCACCATTTCCTAAATCCATAATATATTTTTCTCTATATTGCCTCGGAGCTATTGAGAAATCTTCACTTAAAAATTTAGCAAAACTTATATTTTAGCATTAAACTAAAGAAGTTATTAATAAGAGCATTGATTTAGAAATAAAAGTTATTACAGCAATGAAACTTTGAAGCAGTCCTACTGGCTCTTGCTATAAAATTATATCTTCCAATGAAATTGGAAGAAGGATTTTTTCTCTACTCAGATCTTAAAAAAATCCTTAATCAGTATTCTCTGGTACTTTAATTTTTAATTTTATTTCTCCTCAGCAGACTTTGAGGTTGTATTTCCTGTTACACTGGGGGAAACTGCTTCTTTTTAAGCTCAGAAAAACAAACTTGTCTTCTACAATCATGGTATGCAATTAACTTCTCATCTTTAAGGTAAGCACAGAATTAATTTATCAATTCATTCATTGTCACTTTTGTCTAATTACGCTGTATGATCACAGAAAATACCTTGCATTAAAAAAAATATGCACGTTGGCAAGTTTCCATGTATCCACTATTTTAAAGCATTTCCTTGGAAAGCCTTCTCAAGGTGGGAGGGGAAACAACAGCAGCAACAAAAAAGAAAAACACAACAAAATCTCCAGCCCTTAATTGCTATAATGGAAAACATAAAACATCTATAAATGAGCTATCACCATTATCTCATATTGATATGTATACATTAGTTGTACTCAGCCTTGTCTCATTTGTTATAAAAGCAATGACCTTTCAAACACTTTCCTAGCCTTCCTTCAAAGAAATAACCACAAACATGCATGTGAGTGTCAGTGAAGTGGAAAATTAGCCTTTTGAAACAAGTAAACCATCCTCCCCACTATATTAAGGAAACTGTAGGACTGAACAACAACAACAAGAAGCATGCTGAGCCACATAAGGCTGATTTCACTGTGCATGCTCCTGAAAAAAGTCCTTGACATTGCGAATGTTTGCCTTGCATATAGGTCCCAGAGCCAAACCTCCATCTGGAAGAGATTTGAACTACCATCCAGAGGCATTTCAGGATCTGAACCAAAAGGTTTACAGCATTACAATCCAGTTAATTCTATTGCTTCTAATTCCAGCTGGACTTAAAGTCTTATCTCTGCACTCCAGGCCTTCAGATACAGCCTATCACGGTAACACCAATTCCCAGAGAATTCAACTCCATGACCCAAGTGAGATTAAATCCCTCTAGATAGCCCAAGTAAATGGCTCATAACTCGTTTCTGTCACTTTCACTAATGCCTTTGTACCGTGAAAGAAACCAGCAAAGGTGTAAATATCTACAAATTATTAACTGCACTTTTTCTCTTGACTTCTATCAGCGATTTCAGTTGCCTGGTTCCTGCTGAGAACATCACAGATATTTACTGCCTGAACTTTCTCTTTAAATACTGCACTAATCAGCTACTGAATATTTGTACTCTGTACCTGAGTGTTGCTATTTTTTGATTAAACACACACACACAGACATGGAAATATAAATAAATAGAGAAACATCAAGAAGAGGAGATACATCTTTGATGCAAGTTGGATTTAAACTCCGTCAAGTCAGGTAATCCTGCAGCACATCTTGTGTTAAGTAGTTTCACCCTAAAAAACCCAGATGTAAGCTGAAAGGGAGCACTTCAAGACGTGACATATTTAGTTTCTATTTATCAGGACACATTTATTTTAAGGAACTGAAGACACAATTCCCAAATATTCCTTCAGGATGAATAAAAGAAAAAGGTAATTATCTTATTAAAATACTTTAGACTATTAAAGAGATATTTCTGTGCAAAGCAAAGCCTGAATAAAAACCTGCAGCACAAACCTGGATGGTACTCAGAGATAGCTGTTGTCGAACAAAGGTATCAGTTTTGTTTATTTTTTATTTAATGTTTTTCTTTTGCTCGGTTTTTGTATTCCCAGAGAAGGACTTTGGAGGTGCACAAGAAGAAGGAAATTAGGGTGAGGTAAGTAAACAGAATTGCTTCCCAAAGCAGCTTCCAGAATTAGAAAGAAACATGTTCCAATAGAAGATTTCTAAAAATTCCAGTAGAAAAAAAAAATCAGAAACATTCAAGTGTATGGATTTTGTAATTCCAGGCTTATGAAGTTCTATCTGTCCAGGACACTGCAGAAAAATAGGCAAGACAAAAAAGAAAAAAAAAAATACACCTACCAGAAGCACTGCTCTTTTCTTTTCAGAATAAGAAAGGGACCCAAAAAAGCCTTTGAACACAGCAGATGTCCACCATCAAACTTCACCACTGCGCAACACTAAGAAAGCTCTCCCCCAGTACCTCTTTCAGCAGTTTCACTCCAAGACTGAGGCAGAACACAGACCCAGGAGCACCACATAGAGGTGAGCAGGATTATCACCAACAGTTGTATATCAGATCCAGCTGAGCTCCCAAATCAGAAGGATGACTGCCAGCTGGGAGTACTGGTCAGTGGTGGGGCTGTTGGTGAACCTTTGCTGAGTGCTAAAGCTACAGGACAAAGGCTTGGCCCTGTGTGCTGAGACAGCACCTGGATTCACTTGCAGACTAGGCAGAAGAACTCCTCTAGGCTAATTCAGGAAAAAGCTGAGGCAATCAGGGGCTGAGGGCAGAAGCTTTTGACTCTGTAGCTAATGGCTACACTTAGGTTGCATCCTTGCTGGTGGAAAACAGGGAACATGGGCAATGTACACATTGGTTAGTCACATCTGTATTTTTTTTTAGATGCTGGGGGGTGCCAGCATTATTGCTGGGAAGTTTCATACAAAAACTCTTTTCTGGTACTAAGTTCAGACAACGTCATATCCTCAACTGTTCTTAGGGTGCTCTCACCTAAACTGTTAAAGCAGTTACATGAAAATGACTCAGAATTAAAAAATGCCAACGAAACACTTGCTGTTAGAAAGTTAAAGCAGCCAAGGAAGCTGAAACTCCGTTTATGGCTCATTTAAATACCTATTAGTAGAAAAGGACATTGTGGCTGTGCAAACCCAATAAAGTTAGATCTCCAGGTTTACTAAGCAAAAGGGAAATTACTGGGTGTCAGTGAGGCAGGTGACTCATATTTTTTTTTAATATGAAAATGAGGAGAAATCCTAGCCAGCACAGCTCAGTGTACCAATTATAAGATTGTGACCATATGCTAAATGACAGAAAGCCTTGATAATCTTCTCTGTGGCACATAATAAATTACCCCAATAAAGGTACAAAACTGACCCCTGTTTTTAATAATCTGTATTATAACTTACAGTACACAGATCCTAAGAAAACTCTGTACATCCATCAGAATTCCACGTATTTTGTTTTACCTGAAGCAAGTTTTGTAATTCTGAACAAGGTAAATACCATGATGGATTCACCCAGATGAGACTGTTTTTATCTGACTTCAATAATATTTGTGCAAACTAGCAACTTTATTTATTAGTATTTATCCACAATACTGAAGCTATTAAGCATGTTAAGTATATTTCCACTCCCTGTTTACCCTTTTTAAGTGACACCACTGAATGAGGCAATATTTTTTCCTACATTAACACGGATTGTATATATTGAGACAAGAGGTTCAGGCTCTAAATATTTTAGACGTTGCACCACTTAGTTTTGGAAGGGTTATGCAACTACAATGGCAAAGACCCACTATGGAAACTGTGATGCACCAGTAAATCACAGTTCCACTGACATTCAGACTCCTATTCTGTCTTTGAAAGCCTGGTCCAGAGACCAGTGGTATTTATTTAACTAAATATAGACATGTAAGTGTGAGCAAGATTGCCTGTGTTCTCTTTATAATGGAGAAAAAGACATAGTTTCAGAGTTGGATCATCTTATTGTTAAGTAAATGTCTAGCACAGGTCAGATGATTCTATGTTGTGAGGCTTTTGCCACAACATAGAGTGAACTCCAACACAAGTATCTGTGTGATAAATGTTTAAGTTTTGGTGAGGGGAGTTTATTTCTTACTGATACTCAGATGGAAGAGAACTGGTTTTGCTTTAGCTGGTTTGGATATAACAATTATTGAAGAGATCTTTTTCATTAAAATAACTACTGATACTGTTTGCATCTCTTCAGGAGATATGAAGTCAGGGAAAATCTGATTCATAATAAAAGGGGCTTATATCAGTGTCTTTAGCACGTGTTCATACAGCAAATAAAGAAATAAGTGTTTGAATTGTAATAGAGGCTTATTAAATAAGGCATAATAATGGAAATGAAAAGTGGCATTAACAACATAGAGGAAAATGTCTGATAGGAAAACTTACTGTGTTTAGACTTACCCAAATCCCCTTGGCCACAATGCCAAGTACAGAGATGAGGTGAACAATATGTATCTGAAGATAGAAGTAAGTAGGAGCAGGCAAGAAATCTCCAACCAGAAATATTTTCAAAACTGAATAAAAAAGATGTCTGTGTGGGTCAGAATTAGATGCTTACATGTCTGCTAATGTTCAACTTGAAAAATAACCAGTAATCAGCATTTTTTCTGGCTCAAGGATGAGTAAGTGAAACTGACAGCTAAAAGAGAAGTTTGCTTCCTAGTTTTTTGCTTCTTGAGAATGCTGGAAATATTAATCTGAATTCAGACTAATAAAGTAATTACAACTATATTATTGAGCATCTAGTTAAGGTGGAAAGAACCTTTATAACATTTCAGTTAGATTTTGTATTTTAAAGAGAACCCTGAAATTTTATTACCTGTGGACAGTTTCCATTCTTACTTTTCTATCTAGCTTACATTTCCATTTTTTTTTTTTCTCTATTGAAGATGACAAAACTCTTGCCTTCTAATTCATGACAATAGTTTGGACAAAATTAAAAAGGGATATAATGTTTGGGCTTTCTTGCATGCGATTACATGCCAGAATACTATAAGCCAAATTGATGAATACATCAAATGCCAGGGTATCATGATCATCAATCAATCTGAAGATTACTAACACACTTAAACAAATTGATAAATGTGCATTATAAATGCACATTAATGAGCATTGAAATAAGCAACAAGCAGATCCCAGTACACCTTGGACAACAGTAATGGTCTTGAGCAAAGCTGAATTTTCCTTTTACCTAGATTTATATGACTCCTCACAGCTGAAGGTAGGGGGCCATGCTGAATTTTTGTTGTTAATAAGTATTACATACAAAACAAGTATACATCCTGTTTTTCCTAAGCCTTAATTACACCTCTGTAATGACATGAGAATGCCTCTTTATTTGAGCAGGTGTATGTATTTAATTCCTGGAAGAGGTCACAGTAGCTCAGCAAGCCGCTGTCACAGCAGTCCAGCTGCTTAACCAAGTCAGAATGTATTGCTGTGGCAAGACAGAGAAGGATTTAAGCTTTCAGAGGAGAAGAGGAAAGCTGAGTCCAGCCTCATTAGACTTTATCTCAAATAGGAAGCAAAGAAATAAAGGGCCTTCATGAAAGGATAATTTAGGTATCCTAGGGAAAAAACTTCTCACGAGAAAAATTAAATTTGGAGATTTGTACTTTTTATCTTTTGCTTTTAGCAAAGCTGGCAGTGGTTCTAACAATACCAAAGGCTTAAGATTATGCTCCACACAAAAGAAGGACATGAGTTTAATTTTTAGTCTGTAATAAAAAGTACCAGGATCTTTGGTGTCTTTGACAACAAAGATAGGAGTGTCACTTTGCACTTTCAAAACAGCTTGCCATTTTCAATAGCAGAACATATTTTATCCCCAAGTACATTCTTCTAGAAATGAATCTGGTATATTGCTAAAGTATCGTACTGAACAGCTCATCTATGATTGATATACTTTTTATTATTTTTAATATTATAAAATATTTTCCTTAGAGAAACATTTTATAACATTTATCTCTGTAATTTTTGGTTCCAGTCTGCACTCCTTAATCACGAGTACAAGACATTATGATTTGACATGAACAAAATGAAAATCAGAGTTATGCACAAAGCTGAGAATAAATGCTAAAATGTACTGCCAGTCCACAGACTGGATATGAATTGTGTCTTTGCAGACCTTTGTATTTCAAAGCCTTATAAAAAAAAAAGCAATTCTGAGACCTTGCTGAGTGCAGATCACATTTTTAGATACCTAACCTAAAAGAGGACTTAAAGGTCATCAAGCCTGATTACATTCTGTTCAATACAATAAAGTGCAGCCATGTGTAAATTCTTATTGAGCAAATTACGAGTGATTCATGGCACATTTTTCATTAGAATGTAATGTCTCCTTTGCTGTAAAGTCAACATTATGATCTACATTTACTTTTTAGAGATATTTCTATTAAACCAAACAGGAGGAAAGATGCTTTTATTTGTATCATTTTTATCTGCGTGCAGTATATCCAATAGCAAAGTTACATTCAAAACTGCCTATCCCTCTGCCATTTCAAAGCTCTCAATCACAAATTTAACAGGAAGGGTGGTTTCTTACAATACCTAAAAACTTGCTATTATCCCTAGTATTTGTTTTGTCAAGGTAGGATTATCATAAATAAATACAAATTCTTATAACTTTACTGAAGCACTACTTTCTGTCAATCTGCATCCATGTTTTTCTCTCTGTGATCATCACAGCCCTCTATTTACTTCTTAAAGGTTACAGAAAAATATCCTTGCCTGCTCTTTAGAAGATAGCCACTTCAAAGACTCTTTTGAAAATGAACAGCCTTTAACAATGTTTGATACTAAGCCAGAAAAGGGCATGGACTAAGTAACAGAGAGAGAATGCTTAAGTTAGCACTGTGGGAAACAAATGCCAAAAATTCAGTTTATCATACAAACAAAATTCTCTTTTCCCCAAATAATTCTCTGCTCCTCACATGCATATAGCCAAAACCCTTCAGTGCTGATAGCCACAAAAATTCATATTTGAAACCCTGTTCTCAACATATCAACTACTTCTTGCTTCAGTACTCAGACATTGTACTGTTCAGGGTCAGATGGGGACTGGAGCTTATGATGAACTTCTGGATCTGGGTTTTGGCATTGAAAGTGTCTGGATGTTTGGTTTACAGATCTGAATGAGCAAGCTATGCTTCTCTTCAGAAGAAAGAGAGCAGATGCTGCACCCAGTCATCTTCTGTTGGTTTAGCAGCAGGAAAGAACATAGCACTATGTTTCTATATTTGAGTGTGACTTGGATTAGAAAAAAAAATGAAAGCTTAAAAAATAAAAAGAATAAAAAGAAAGAAAGCTAATTTTTGTTTGTTTGTTTTTGTTTTCAAAAGACTGCCATTAACAGAAGAGGGAAAATTATTAAAGATCATTACCATATAACTACCAAGAAAACAAGTTTTTAAAGAAAATAAGGCAATATAAGAGAATGAAATGGTTTTGGGATAGCTTTATGCTGTAACTTAGATTGTAGATATTTACCTCAAGAGCAACATAAATCCAAATTATTTATTTTAAAGAAGAAGTACAATTAAGTAATTTCCACGAAGAATCTCATACAAGACAGCTAACTAAAGGCTATAATTAAAAATTACAAAATGAAGTATTTCAAGGGTTTCAAGAGATAATTTGGGCTTTGTTTGCATGCTGGAGGGAAGCATGACAGTAACAAACTGTGTCTAAAAACATTTATGTCACATATTATCATACTAGAGGAGAATGTGAGATGACTAAAGTGAGAATCCCAAGTGGAATATTTCCAGATCTTTCTGGTTCTGCTATAGAGCAATGGACAGGATTATAAGAACTGTAAACATTTCTAATCTGTACACCCAACTATATAGCTAATGCACTCTCTGGTACTTTGAAAATTTTTAAATCTAAACCCAGTTTTTATAAAGCTGACTTTCAGGGTTGCTTTATACTATGAAACAAGCTAATTATAAGTAGGTATTCAATATTAATTGTGATCACTTGGCTATAGAAAATATACTTTGGATACTGAACTCTACGAGTTTACATAATATTTACTTATCTTAAAAAAAAATCTTATTTTGCAGATGGTAAATCAGTGGGTGAGTGGATAGTCTGCAAAAGTTTATCCCATTTTCCATTTTTTGTTCACCTAACTAGAGACTTTGTTGTAACCTGCTCCTCTCTCCCACATTAAAATTCCTAAAGACTATAAGTAATATTAATTACCACCAAGAAATTGGAGGAATTTTATCAGCTCACTTTTCCCTCTATCTTTTAAGTTACTTGAGTGGAAGAAAAATAGTCCATATGTGAAGAATTATTACTATTAGAACTGTCTTGTGTGTAATGTGGAATAAAGCCACTCCACAGTAAGTCTGCTCTGAAAACAGTCCTGGTTCAGCAAGGTGTTCAACTGAATGCTTGAAATTTATATACAGTGCCATTGGCCTGGCAGCTAGTGAAAATACAGTGAAATTTAGTGAAAATTGAATAACATTTAAAATTGATATTTGTAAAGGAAAAGAATCAAACCTCTGTCTGTGGTTGTATTTCCCCAGTCTGATTCTAATTAAACCTCTGACTAAACTCTAAGCTCAATAAAAAGTAATGCACAGTCTAGAATCTTGGTTTCTGGAAATAAGCAAACTATTTCATAAACTTCTGTTTCATCAAATCGAAAAGTCAATTATTCAATGAGCCTTTTGTAAATTATTATTCTAAAAATCCACCTATCTAGTTTTTTCTAATGAAAAAAATATTCAGACAAATAAAGCAAAGAGATCTAAATGATGTTAATATAGCCTTGAGAATAAGGTTTGTGATCATAATACCATATCTCAGCTTTCTCTCTCCTGCACTGCCAGCCTCCTCGTTACTTAATAAAAGTTTCTGGTTTGGTTCTCCAGGGGCATTTATAATATCTAAAATTGATCTCTAACTCCATAGTTTCAAAAATAATATACAGAAAACCATTGACAATAATTTGCTCTGTCAACTACTAATATATTAATGTTAATGTAAGTCATTCTTTATGTAATCACTGTATCCTTAAAAGCCCTAACCCAGCAACTCAAGCACAGGGTTAACTTTCAAACAGGAAAACATTCCCCATTGAAATAATGAGCTTTGCTGCACCTGGACTTGAGCCAATTATGCTTCCTGAGTCTTATTCAGCTCCCTGAACTTTCATAGCTGCTGTACATTTCAAGGTATCACTGAAGTTAGAAACACGCACAGCAAACTTTGTTATGGATCCTAACATCCCCAGCACCGTGCTTTCAGGAATTTCTCTGAACCTGAGATGTATGCTGGCTCTTTGAAGGTAATGAGAAATCCATGTAGCTTAAATGTGAGATGAATTTCTGATATACTTAACAAAGCAAAGAGAATTTTTGCAGAAAAACAATGAGTTATGATGCATTATAGAGCAGTGACAACAGTGACCAGTATCTGATCTGCAATGAGCTGGAGTATCTTGTCAAAAGATCAAACTCCGACCCAACAAATTTATTCAAATTTGCATGGTCTACTGTTTCTGGTTTTCTCTCCCATGAAACTCTTTTGCTATTTATAACGATTTGTCTCAGAAAGCTTTCAATATTTTTTTAATATTTATGTTTCTATGGATAACAACTGAGTCTCATAGCAGAGGCTAGTCAAAAATATATACTATTTTTAGGTTTGTTTTATCTGTAATTGCATTGTAATAGCTTTCAACTTGGCCATGGAAGTAATTAAAATAAAGCTGAAGTATTCTATCACATAGAAACTTCCACCTAAACAGTATTTTAATGGAATATTTGTGTAGGTTCTCAGATATTGTAGAAAGGAATGTCATGAAGAAAACAAAGAGGTATTTAAACTAAGTAACTGTCTAAAACAAGCATCTTGATAATTAATACTGCTGATATCTTGGGTAAGAAAAATAGTTTAATGGAGACACCTTGAAATTCATCTACACAATCAGTGTTATTTGCTTACTACATAGATGAAATGTGTTTTCAAAAATGGTTCTATGTGTCCATACATTTGTATTTTTCCCTTATAAGTCACAAGGATTACTTCCTATTTATTTCCTTCTTTCTGAAATAAAAGCATAGGGTGGCAGAGGGATCAAATGAATTACAGTTTTATGCAACTGCGTGTTTCCCTAAAAAGTTGTCAAATTCAAAGCTGCCTAAAAAATATCTACCCACTACCAGACCATGACCACAACATCTCTTTGGTGTCCTAAAAACAAACTGAAGATGTGCAGCTAAAAAATAAGTAATTAAAAAAGAAAAAGCCACAACAATATTATTACACAGGGTCTGGAAATTAGTTTAACTCCAAGCACATTTGTGGGTTTTATCACAAGAAAAATGAGAGGATTTTATTGTAATACAAATCAACTGCATACATTTTTTATCTAGCTGTGGCTTTTTCCATTGCTTCTGAAGAGGAGGAAAACCTCAAACCCAACAATTCAAGCCAAATTAAATGTCTAGGTACTGAAGTAGCCTTCCAGGCCCTTGCAAATTATTATCAGAAATCCTGAAATCATTGCATAATAAAACCCAACACATTGCAACGAAAACTATAATTCCATCCTCATAACCCCTTGAAATTGCCCACACAATTACAGAAATGATAAAGTAGGAAGCAACCTTTAGAGATCATAGTGAACAAGCACTCTGCTCTAAGCAGGAGCTGTTGCCTAGGCCCGTGTCCAGGTGAATTTTGAATATTTCCAAGGGTGGAGACTCCACAACCTCCCTGGACAACCTGTTTCAAGGTATGTCCATGCCTCTTCTGCTGTCACTGAACACCATTGGGAAGACAATGTCTTGGTCTCCTTCATGTCCTCCCATCAGGTGTTTACACAATTACTTGTATGTTAAACACTAAAATTAAAGTCAGTTTTATTATGGTGTTTTCATATTCATCTCTGAGTGCTTAACGCTCTTCTTTTTTACTATTATTTCACTCCCTTCTCATAATAATTTTTTACAGTGTCCTCCTTTTCCCAGTTTGCTTCTCTGCCTCACTGCCTACCCTTCCTCTCCATTTCCTTGCCCAATAGCCTTTGTTCAATAGCCTACTAGTTTCCCACACCAACTCCCATTTCTTTTCATTGCCTTTGGTCTTGCGGTCCTGTACCAACTTTCCTTGCCATTATTCTCTTCGCGCTTTCTTACTCTCCCCTCCACTCCCAAATATCACTTACTGCTTTCCTTTTTTCTCCTTCAAACAAGACCATTACTTTTCACAGTTCCACCAGCTCCCATCAATCCCTTTTAGGGACAGAAGAGAGAAAATGCATGTCGGAAACCTTTCTGTGTAATGAGCTCTGTCATGATTAAGACTCACTTGCTGGATAAAGCAAAGCAAATCTATAAAATAACCACATGCTTATCTCCTGCAGAAATCCAAGGCTTCTCCTCAAAAGAGGATATGTGAGGGTTTACTGGCAGGTGAGCAGCATGGGGTACAGGGGCTGCTTGGTGGTGGCTGCAGAGCAGCGTGAGTGTGGCAGCTGGCTAATTATGCTGCAAAGAACTTGGCTGGCTTTCATTTCCCTTTCTGCATTTTATCAGAAGATATGTTGGAGTCTGTGGAATAGGATGTAGATGATCCTTGGTGATATTTTTTTGCTGTTCCTTCAAGTGAAGAGAAGAAAGAGTTTATTACAAACTCTTGCTGCTTGCCCTAGAAGCTGCCTTCATCATTTAAGGTCTAGCCAAGGAGTTCTGAAGGAAAAGTCTTAAGGACAGCCAGAAGACACAGGTTAAATCTCACATAACATTTTAGGAAAATATTAAAATAAATAGCTAAAGAATTATAGAGTAAATTACATACAAAGAGAATGACCCTATAAATAATTTCCTGACTTATATAATGATGTGCTTTATGACCTCAAAATACTTGCTTTGCATATGATACAACAAATATAATAAAACCATTCACTACATGGAAAATTTCTGAAAATGTATGTTACTTGGAAACATTTTACATCAACTTTTCCTGAACTCATATTCACTTTTAACATGTGAAATTGCATCAGGAATGTCTCAGCCCATTATACTTCTAAGGTAAAGTGTGTTCCATGCAATTTGCTACAGGAAGCACCTTTCAGATAAAATATTAAAAGCTAGTAATGATCAGGAACACTGAGGACCAGAAATTCTAATAGACCTAAAAAGAATTGTACTTGCTCAGCACCTTTAAAGAGATGAGTTGGTCCAGTTGTGAGTTACTGTGCACACCAAGGCAACACTGCACAATTTGCGTGTACATAATTATTATCTTAAGCCTTTATAAAGTCACTCATGAGAGTGGCTTTAGAAGTCAAACTGATCTGGAGTAAGAAGTATTTGGAGCATCCTTTATACCTTAAATTTTATGATTAGCATTTTGAAAAGGCCCCCAAAACAATTAAGTGCAGTTGCACCAGTTTCTCTGTATAACTTCCTCTGCCTTCACTGCAGAGTTTCATGCACCATTTCTCTGTCTGCTTGCAGCTCTCTGACCTATGAGTCAGGCACTTCTCTAAGATGAGCAAACTCACACCTGAAAGTTCTTTACAGCACAGGCTCTTTATTTCTCTGCATCTTAGTTTAGCTATCTGCAAAACATACAGGATAACAATTTCTGTTTCACAGCATGACCACAATTTGAATTAAGTACTGAGCAATGATTAAAAAAAATATCAACATATCTGGGAAGCTATTTGAGATATTTGAAATTAAGATTCAAAGGTCACTGCAACAACAAAAAAATACAAGAAAATAATGGGTATATCAAAAAATCATGTTTAATTTCTGCATTCCCTTTTTGTCAAGAAAGAGAGAAAGAGATAGAAAAAAATATGAACAGAGAACGCAAATCCAGTATTTCACTTCAAATTTCAGTATATACATGCAAAAGATATTTGTGGTGGTTTTGGATGGCAAAAATGGTCCTTTAATCTTGCAAAACTTAAAAGATTTTCCTAGGAGCTGGTAAGTTCATCTTAAAGAAAGATTCTCTCCACAATGGCACTTCCAAAATACAGTATTTTTTTAATGTTTGCAAGAAAAAGTGAGTTCAGAGAGTTAGTTTAAAATCGTGAAACATCTATAATAGTTTAATTTTTAATTGAAAAAAATTCTGTGTATAAGCACATATAGTTTTTTACTTACAATCAAGATCTTACTCTGTAGTTTTACATAACCTATTCCTGATCCTGCTTTTAATCTGTGGGGTGTGGGAGAAATGTCTCAGCTTAGACATGATCCACAGAAATAAAACATATTCTTAAACTATGACTTTTTGAACAAATAGGAAATAGAAACATTGCAATAAAATATCCTGGTTCATTTAATGATATTCATATTCTGTTTTCTACCAAAATATTGCTGTTTTAAATAAGATCTGTTGTTCTTCAATTTTGTATCTCTTTTTTTTTTCAGTCAAAGCTCTCTCAAGGGAGTCTGAAATGTATGAACTATATGCAGCTTCCCAAATTCATTAATAAACAATTTAGTAAAGTAGGATGATGCATAATTTAAACACATTTTCTGATTTGAGCACCATTAAAATCATGCTATCATCTTACTGACAGGGACATACAACCTACAGCGCTCTGAATAGAAGCTTCTCCTCACAGATAATCCCTGAAGTGTCCACACAGAAATACAGCACGGGCACTGACTATCCAAACAGCACAGAACACACGCCCCAAGGTATGTGACATCAGCTGTAAATCAAGCACCCTTCCCATGCTGCTCCCCAGTGATTGACATAGACTTTGCACTGACTTGAACAGACTTTGGATCAGATCCTAAATATTCCCACGTCCTTTTTTTTCAAGTGCCTACTTGATAGGAGCAATTATCTCCTTTCTCCTAGGCTGAAGCCCCAGGAGTGCAGGCACAGTTCTTTGGCATGCACCCCCAGGCCACAGATTCTCCCTCAGTGTTGTACAGGAGGGGGCACGGGCTGGGGCAGGGAGGGAAGGGAATCTGCATTTGATGCTCAGCCTTTAAGGAGCACCTGTCAGGATTTTGTTCCCTTTAGAAATGCAGTACAAAGACTTCTCAGGGCTGGAGCTGAAAGTGAATAACTGTACAGTTTTGACTAGTTGCTCAGGGCATGTTTATGCAAGAATCACTTCTCCTAAAAATGCCACATACCCATTGCTATGAGAGAAATATCATGGAGGATATTATTCTCTGACTTAAAAAAAATGGGGGAAAAATCAACACAAGTGACAGTACAAAAATTATCTGCCCCCCTTGATGGAATTTTTGGTGTTGAAAAAAGGACAGTGAATGAGAAAAGTAGGAATGACAGAGAGATGGAGTAAAATAGAGGTCTATTATTTCTCCCACTTATCTGTGGCACAGCTAAGCCAGCCCCTTGTTGACTTTGGCAGATTTATATAGATGGTGCTTTTTAAGCATATCAACAGTCCTTGAGTGGTGCCTCCAGTTCATAAGACATATATTTTACTATAACATCAAGCATTAGTTTCTTGTTTTCCCACCTTTCCCTCTCCCACACTGTTGTGGAGCAAAGGGCATGTTTTACTCACCTTTTATATCAGTAGCTTTCTCTTTGGGGGATTGAAATTGATGTTTCAGAGGATTGTCCTTGCTTTGTTATTTAAGAGTACCAAGTGCTATGACTATAGAAGATGCTGAGGTTACAATTTGCTACATATGGCAATATGTAGCAATGTCATGACAATGTGAATAAAGTCAATGTGAACAAAGCCTTGCAAGGTGGTTCTTCCACCATTGATTTGCCATTTTATTTTTCAAAAGTGTAACCTTATCAATCAGCCACTTGCTTCTGTACCATGTTGTTATTTTGCAGTGAGAGTTAGCAGAAATGCAGGTAAATTTGTATCTGAGATGAAATATTTACTGGTAGTTAAGACTAAGAGGAAGTACCAGGAATACTTCATACCTAAGAATAAAGATGTTAAAAAGATGTTACAGTTATCCCAAACTATATTTTATGGACAGGAGAATTTTAGAATTACACAGTTGCATCTAAAATTTCACTTAGGTTTTTCCAATCTAAAATTACACACCCTATTATTGCAGTCTTATATTGTCACAAAATCACACCATTAATGTTACAGCATACTAATCTTCGTGGACCCAGTTTTATGAAACAGTTTAGATCTCAGAGTTATACTTGTGCATATTATTTCAAAGTAATGTGTCAGGAAGATAAAGTAGTTTGTTGTTTTCACCCAAATCCAAAGATCAAGGGATTGCTAGAAGCACCCATTGCTGTTACTTTAACTGTCTGAAAAATATGGAAACAAATGACTTTATCTTCCTTAAATGCTGTTTCATGCTAATTAACTAAGAAGTTAGCATGTCTTTTTTTCTCTTCCTGTTGGAGTTTAACTTTTACCTGCAAACAATTTAATATTACTGAGCCAGATATGAAGCACGGTGCTAGAGCAGATGAGATGTCTCACCACAGCACCCAGGCTTGCTTCAGGCTTCTGCTGAAATTTGCTGTCTATAATTACGGTCCTGTTTAGATGGGAAGTCCTGTGTTTGTGGACACAGTTAATGAATTCAACTTCTTTTACCACTTACAGAAACCAGTTCCCTCTAAGAACATCCTTCAGGACGATCAGGCCTGAGAGATCTTTGCCTTTCTTTTTGCCTTTTCATTTTCATTATCATCACCCATCACCATAACAGATAACCAAGCTTGCAATTGTTGAATGAAATTCTGCCCCTTTGTGCTGTCTTAATATATTCAGTAAGACAACTCTGAAATATCTGGAACTTGCCTATAATAGTTTAATAATGTTATAAGATCCATTCATTTCTTTGATCATTATGATGATGTTTGCTATGCAACTGAAAGGGGATAATTTCAACAAGAGATAAGTGCTGGCAGTCAGGAAAGCTGATAAGTATTTTTTAAAGCCCCATTCTTTCACCTTCAGTAAATTGTGCAGGTGCTATTTGCTCAGGCCATGTTGAGATCAATACTGCAATTGTGCAAGACAGAGAGAAGCCGGATAGGAAATTATGGGGGGAAAAAACCATGAAGAAAGCAGAGATCCTGAGAATGGTGCAAAAAAAAATGTCCCAAAAGGAGAGAGAGAGGGAGAAAAATCAAAGGCTGTCTGGAAGCTGACTGAAGCTCACTTAACAGAAATGGAATATTTGGATTAAGACTGACAAGTATGGATACTTCTTTGCATTAAAATAGCCTTGTCTTGATATACATTGTTCCTACTATGGCATTAAACAGTAATTTGTTTCGAATAAGTTGGTTTTGGTCACAAAATTAATCTTTTTCCAAAAGATAGTGCAGGAATAACTAACACAACCAGACACTTTGAACAATTACTACTGGCAGCAAGGCTGCAGTAAATTGGTGAGGGAGTCATACAAGTTGGGCAGGGACTATTAGATTGAAGGCTGACATGAAATGTCTTTAAGAAATACCTGTAATGACACAAACAAATAAATAAAACTGCCTTTGTGCAGTAGAACACTGATCTGATTCAGGTTTGATCTGAAAAATATATATTCTGTAAAACCTAAAATGAACCCATATTACACTTCTATGTTTTATGTTGAGAAGACAGCACAATTAAAGAGAAGGAAATCCAGTGTGGAGCTGCTTGGCTAACCCTATCTTTCGAAAAGGTTGCTTTCCACAAGAATATCAACTAAACAGTGAAAAAGCAAAAGTAACATCTTCCTAAAAGACTTTCATCTTTCAGACTTTCAAAGTACAAACAGGAACATTAAGAAAAGCCATTACCTGACCTGAGACATTTACCAGGAAAAAAGGGGAAAAAAAAAGAAAAAGAAAAAAAAAAAGGCAAAGCAAAACAAAACGACCAAACACAATTCTGGACGTGGAAGTTCTGCTGGCAAATAATTATCTACAGAGTCTCAAACCATAGAAAAACCCAGCTATCTAAGAGGCAAAAGCTCCAGTTCCCTAAGCTAGCTATACTCACAGGAAGATTGAGAGCTCTTTGCAGCAGGCCTACTAAACATCCTGAGCTGAATGGAAATAGGACAGCAAGTCCCAACACATCAGTGCTGCCTGGCCTGCCCATCCTGTCTCCCAGATTCATGACCAGCTGGAGGCAAATGGGTGTCATGCTCACCTGCACAGGGCTTTGTCAGAAACTCTAAGAAGGACAGCAACTGAGCAACTTAGGGTTTCTACAGGCTTGGGATTGCCTTGTGATAGACATAAGGATCAAGCCCAGGTTTAAAGAGGGCTTTTTATTTCCCCTGGTATCCAGCCTTTTCTTCTGGAAGCACAGACTCCTTGCTGCAGCACATCATTCCTACAGCTCAAACATTTGACTTTGCAAAGCTTCATTACATGTCTCCTACCTCTCACTCCACACAGCACTCCATATAGGAGCAATTAATTTTATTATATAATTTCTAAAGCTATTAAGTATTACAAATACAAGAGGAGATTCTCAATTAATAAGCTATATGATACAGATTTATTTCTAAAATATCTATTCTTTCACATTGATGGTGGTACAAAGTAGGAATTATGCAGATTATTTTAACTAATAAGCTTGGAATTGAAAGGAAATGGGGTGATAAAAACCCTGTGCAGTGAGCTTCACAGCCAGGCAAGGACATTTGGGTTTTCAAGCAGGTATTTTAGCCACAAAGACCAGAAATGTGTCAGTTCTGGAATGGCTATACTACTACTAACTTGTTCAAATCCATCTTTGTGCAGTGTGCTCTAAGCACACAACAAAAATAATGCACATGGGTCTTATCTGCAAGATGTAACACTGAAATTACTTATATATTCTTTTTGTGTTCCCTGGCTTGTTTTACCTTAACCTCAGTTGCTCTTCTACCCATATCTATTCTTTGTTGTATAAATACAATTTATGGCACTGTTCTCTCTGCTGAAAAGTACTTTCTTTCAAGTTGGTTATATCTTGATTAACTTCGATATCTATGTTTTAGGAGACACTGTGTATTCACATCATTCATCTTCCTCTAACAAGAATCACAAGATATGTGAATGTAAGCAAGCTCTAGAAAGCAGCCAGCCACGAACTGACACCAGTTATGCATCCACACAGCACAGACTACACAGGGCCAGCTGGACCCAGCACCATCTGGGATGACTGAGTTCATTACTTTTCCTGGAGATAAAATGTGTCACCCCAGGGAACCACATGAAATAAAATCTTTTCCAAAATTATTTTTCTAAATTTTTTCCCTAGCCATCATTTAAAATACAGTTGCTTAATACCTTGCTTATAGTCTCCCTGGGAAAACTACCAAAAGAGGAAAGACACAGTATTGGTATTTTTGCATTTCTTTTTTTGCAATGTTAAATTGCTCATCAAATTTTTCATTGAAGCCATTTCATAGACAATAGAACAATATTCCTGGTTGTACTGAAAATAAGGCAGCAAGCATTAATAAAATTGATTTTCCAGTTTCTCTCCCCCATAACAGTTGGCAAAGTCAGATGCAAATTGCATCCACCTGTATCAAGGAGATATTGACTTCCAGGAGAGCACAGAAAAAGTTACTGACAGGAGAAATGTCTTACTGTCAAGGAGACCCTGGAGGATGCATAGATTTTACAGAAAGCCAGCACCCTCAAGTCTTCCTATTCTCTTAGGAAAATCATCTGTTTCTGAGGATGATGCAAGTGTGGAGTTTTGGTTTTACTTCCCAGATTGTAACATTTCTCTGAACAGACTTTCCACCATCAAGAGACTATCAGACACCATGAGGTACAGATTCCTGAGTATTAATTGCTCATGGTATTTCAAAAGAAAACACCCAACTGAATTGCAAAACAGATCACTGAATAATTTCAATCAAACCCTTTTTCTGAAAAATATTTTCAACAAACCTTTAAATGTCTCAAACTAAAATAAAATTCACACTAATGTCATCTCCCACGTGTTTAGACTGAGATGGAAAACATTGCTCTGACAAAAATTCTTCCATCTTTTGTTTTCTGTGAAACTTTCAGAAGCAGGTCTCAGCAAAATTAAAAATAAAAGGGCATTTTCTAATAAGTTACTGTCTGAGCTTATGCAATAGAGGGCTCTATAATGACAGATTCAGATTGTCATCTTGATTTTTTCTATCCAAACCTTCAGAGTCACTTTCATTTACTCTAAGGAATCAAAGAAGATCTTTACTCAAAGTTGTGAAATGTTTTTCATTGTGTTTGTTTTCAACATTATTTAGAATTAAGTAATGATGTCAGCTATTTCTTCTAGTCTAAGGGAGAGCAACTAAACTCTTCCTCTTTCTTGGCATCAAATCAAGCACTGAAAGACCAGGCCACCTTGTTTTCTTTTCTAGTCCAGAGTTTCAGAAAAAACACAAAGAATCAGAAAAACATATTATGACAGCTAATCATTTGCAAACATACAACTCTTTCAACATCTGCCATGTTCAGCTTCATTTTATAGGATCTGTCTAGGCAATATAAATTGTGCTTGGCTTCAGAGGTGCTTTGTACCACACAGTGAAGAAAAACAATCATGACAACTGAAAAATAAAGCATAGGATGGGGGCAGGGAGAGAGCTGAGATATAGAATCTGTTCACTTTTTACAGATTTATTTTAAAAGAGTTTTATGTTAGCTTTCCCATATTCTTTAAGCAGCATAATTTTGCCAATGGAAGGAAAGTGACAACTATTGCATTCATGAAAGGTGCCAAACAACCTCAAGCATTTCCACAAGAATCCCCTGAAACAGCTGCACAAAAAGAAAGCAATTTATTCCAGCACACATAGATGAATGATGTCAGTAGAAATTTATTGCTACAGGAAGTTTTCAGGGGTTTTAGACACAGAGGCGATATTGTAAGCATTCCAAGAAATGCAGCAATTGGGAAATATGAATTTCACATGAAAACTATGAAAGAGAAAAGGCAACTGTGCAGAATGCTGCACCATCATCATCACAGCTCACTGTATAATTTACTATACAGTAAATTTTACTGTACATATTACTTTACATACTGTACATTTTACTTTACATATTTACTATATGAAAGGGTTACTATAAATTTCTCTCTTAAATTACTGAGAAGCTTATTGTTATGAACTAAAACACATTAAAAATAAACCTGGCGCCATACCACACACCATATAACATACACAAAAAAAGTTTTAATCAGTGTATTTCACTCAACCATATATACATTATATATATACAAATGTATATATATACATTTCCATAAATGTATAGGCTACACATAAAAATGTCAACAATGTTAACACATACTGTCCATGTGTAAAAGTATGGGGGGTAGGTGCTTTTCTGCTTTTGAAAATATGTTAATCAAGGAATAAAATAATGTATTTATAATAAATTCTAATAGAGTACAACACTGTGCAATTCAAAACACTTGAAAAATTGTCTACAAGCAGCAGTGGCACTTTTGTTGATCATACTGGTCTACAGATGTACAACATGCTACAGAGCAATTCCTGCATGAGTAACAAACTCTTGACACAAAGCATAACTGAGGTTCCTCAGCGGTGAATTGGTAAATATTTTAAATACAATGTAAAAACAAACATTTCTTTGGAATTTGAAAAGACAAAAGACTTCACCTAAAGCTAAAAAGAAAATAAAAATTCTTTCATAGTAATGAAAAAGAAAGGAAAAAAAAAGACATTGTTTCAGAAGCCTACTATTAAAATAATGTTAAAGCACATAAAAAAAGTTTGGGTTTTGCTTGAACACAGTCTTTTCAACAATATTTTTGAATGTGTGCTTATGTCACAGATAATTTAATGAGATGCTGTCCATAATCAAAGACAATAATTTGCAAATCTTACAACCAAATCTTTAAGACATCTACATATCTACATACTGTCATCCAATATTCCATTTAATAATGTTAAGCAAAACATTGGTTTCTATCTCTGTCATGATAAACAGTCTTAAGAAAATTCTGTTTCATTAAAACAGCTTAATATTTAATGTAATTCAAGAAAAATGGAAAAGAAGGTGTTCCAGAGGATAGGATTCAATCTTGGAATCACTAAACTCTTCACCTTTTCAACTCTGTTATGACTTCCATGCTGAAAGGGTTTGTAGGGATCTGTAAGGATCCAGATACATTTCCACAACAATGATGTTAAAATAAAGAGGCTTCTTCCTTAATTCATTCAGCTGACTTCCTCTAATTTACTAAGGAGCCCCAAACTTTACTCTGAAACACTGGCATGCCTCCTGAAGCTCCCTGGAACTGCTGCTTAAATGAAAAGTCTCAAAAAGTCTGTTTCTGATGTTGTGGCAGCTCATGTGCACTGGCTCTCACAGATGCAGAAAGCAGAGCACTGTGTTTCCTTCCAACTGAGCTCCTGGAGCCACCACCAAGGTAAAGCTTCAAACAGAGCCTTACACACACTTGGGATCTGGGCAAACATTGGCTTGCAGGGGTTGGGGAAGGCATAAGCAGTCCAGACAACATAGTGCAAACAGCCTATTTTGGAGTCTGAGAGCTAAATTGTGCTAGTAAATAAAATATAAATTATTGAACACAGAGACAGATGGATATTAAGAAAATAACCAAAGCATGCTAGAAATGAAAATACCCATCCAAGTTATAACTGAAGTGTGTAATCTCTAATATACACATTTATCTTAGAAGGATCCTGTCAAGCTGTTCCTCATAACTTTTTCAGCATTTGTTACCAGGCTGCAAGACTGTGGAAAGTTTTCCTTTGATAGAGACTGAGTTATTGATGAGCCAAAGGAAGCACTGCCAGCCTCTGGGGAAGCTTTCCCCTCTGTCCTGGTTTCAGCTGACATAGAGCTAATTTCTTCTCAGCAGCTGGTACAGTGCTGTGTTTTGGATTCCATATGGGAATAATGTTGGCAAGACATTGATGTGCCTAAGGAGTTAGGAACAATCTAAGTTGTCCCTAAGTCATGTTCATCTTAAATTAAGGACTTTTCTGTGTCTCATGCTCTACCAGTGAGGAGGTACACAAAAAAGCTGGGAGGGAGCATGGCCATGATAGGTGACCCAAACTGGCCAGAGGGATATCCTCCATAGAAAATCCTGCCCAGAATATAAATTGGGCAAGTTACCCAGGTGGGGTCTGGCATCAGTCAGCAGGTGGCAAACAGTTGTATTGTGCATTACTTGTTTTTTTCTTTTTATGATTTTTGTTTGCTACTACAGCCATATTTTACATAGTTTCAATTATTAAACTGCTCATATCTCAACATCAAAGTTTTATTTTTGCTTCTCCTCCCCTTTCCACCAGGGTAGGGGGAGGTGAGTGAGCAGCTGTGTGGTTGCCAGCTGGGGTTAAAGCAGGACACTCACAGGGACAGTGCTGCAGCTCACACCTGAGACACAGGGACCCCTCCGAAACACAGGGTACATCTCTTTCATCTTGCTTTCCCTTTTTGATGACTTATTCAAAGGGCTGCAATCACAGAACAAAATGAATCAAAGTGATATAACTCTTCACCATTCTGCTAGTGCTTTGCCAATCCTTGAAGTAAAAATCTATTTCCCGAACAGGAAAAAGAAACCCTAAACAAGGTAGGTTTGTTTTTGTTTTGTTTTGTTTTTCCTATTTGTCAGCAAAACACCATCAGGAAGATATTCAGAAATCTGGGGGAAAAATAAAAAAAAGATAAAAAACACAGACCCTGTTCATTTGCTTCTAAGTTGCAGACAAATAATTAAAAACTTTTGAAAATGTAAACCCAATGATTGAAGTACATCCTACATCTTACTAGGACGACATCTGGCCAAAGCAAGTCCTTGTTACTCTACTGATACACCCATGTTTTCATAGCACATCTAACCTAGTTCTAATTCATGTGGTACAACTCTGCTTACTAAGCTGCTTTCTCCCAAGCAAATTAAGCCATTGCTGTACTTCCAAAATTTTTCATTAATTGAGTTTATGGGGGAATTTAGAATACCTTATGACTCAACATGAGACTGAGTCCAGGGAAAGTGCATGCAGAATGGCAGGAGAATAATAAAGTACCAACCTATTCTGGTTGGCTTTTTAATTACAGAGTAAATAAGAAAACAAATAACGTGCACAAGCAAGAAAAAAATAAATGCATAAATTCAAGTGACAGATTATGTTTCTAGTAACAACAAAACACTGTTGCTTGCCAAGGCTATTAATATAGTTTAATTATGTCACAGGTAAGCTTTGTGCGTATATATTTAAGGCATCTCACACCAAAGAGTAAAATAATTTGCTAAATGCATTTGGACAGACACTTTATCATCTTTCATAGAGAAATTATGTTTGGAAACCTAAAGGAACACGCCTATGTCTCCAAAGAGACTTATATTACAAATTCATACATAATTTTTAAATCTTTTATCCTCGTATAAGTACAGAAATTACTTCCTTTCTAGGACCAGAAGAAGAGCTGAAAAATTAATACTTGGATATTTTTTATAACTAAAAGGTATTCACTATAAGCAAGATAGATGAGCCAGGAAGGGAGAAGGATGGGATGCATAAGCCAGAGCTGAGAAGTGGATTATTGATTTTAACCATCAGGCAGACATCAAACTGTGGCAGTCACACATAATAAGCAACATATGATTCAGATTTCCCTTTAATTTCATGGACACTCTGCCTAAGAGGGCTCATTGCTTTTGATTGTTTTTCTTTTTTATTCAGGATGATTTGACAAAATTAGCTTTTGCTGTTCCTTCCTTTATTGTTGATGTTTTATTTTCTTCAGAATTTTAAGAGAGAACATGGATGAGTAAATGCTACTATATAAAGACTAAAAAAAAAAAAATCAAGTTGCTAAGAAAAGAAAAATTACATCTTAAGCTAGGATTTCCACTGTCTGTCCAAGCAGTCTGAATCAAACTGATGAAACTAAATCAATGTTTTCTGTTAAATTCCACTTGCACTACATATATATCTGTGTGTGTATGTATGCTTGACATGTTTTAAATAATTGTATTTTTTCCAATTGCAAAAACTGAAACAAATGTTGACTTAGCCTTTTACAGGGAATTTTATGTGAGGAACCAGAAAGTACTTTATGTTGGGATTCCTTTTACATCCCATCAACCCATTATATCACTACATCACATGGGGGGGGTGGAGGGGAAGAGATCTTTGGGACTGGTGGGCTGCAGAAGGTACACTTCAAACACACAAGCTATCCAAATGTGAATTAATCTGATTCCTTTGCACAGTATTATTGTTGAGAATTTCGTCCTTCACTATATGTAATAATACTGAACTGTAGCCCATGAACTTCTATATATGATTTCAGCATGTAATCTAGAGAAGAGCTGGCTTCAGTTTTAAAATTATATACATTTTGAGCAACTTTTAATTCACCCCTTATAATAGCTTGAATTTTATTATCTCCCTAAACTATATCAGACCATTTGTCAGAAGTAATATTTGGTTAATGCCTAAAATCACCTAGAATAAAAACGGATATAATAGTACAGCCATAAACTCTAAGTCTCACCAAAGTTTGTACTAAAGTACAAACTGCTAAATACTGTACAATACTGCTAAAAAATATTAGGTGGTAACCATCTCAAAGGATTAAAACAATTCTGTATTCAGGGAAGCAGCTTTTATCTAACTCAAAGGAGCAATTATAACAACACAGCAAAAGGTACAAGCAGAGCACAAAATCAAGACAGAATAAGGACTCAACAAACCCTTAAAAAGAAAAAAAGTAGAAGAGACGATACATGTGAATGCAAGAAATATAAAACCTAAAATCATACACAAATTATGATCAAAACTGCTTAGGAAAAGATCTGGAAAGAAATCCACAAACAAGAAAAATCTGATAAAACTACAAAAATATAGACATTAATTTTAGTTAGGTCTGACATTACTAGGCAGTATTTCAGGAACAAACACGCAACAAAAGCAACTTCCCTTTAAGAAGTATGGTTTTTTTCCTATATTAGTAGTACAGTTACCATTGAAAAAACAGTATATGCATTTAACAACTAAAAAGCATTGAATTCTGTGCTCTGAATACTTCTAGGACAGAAGAATCAGAAGCATAACAAATTTCTTAACCTTCCCACCTAATTGGATTTAATTTTTAAATGGACCTACTTATAGATTTCCATGAAATTCATTCTCTCCTCAAGAAAAGATGCAAGTTTTCGAGGATAAACTATTTTTAGAACAGAATTATAAATGAAACTATGAATATGGCTTAACTGCCGTAAAAAAGTATTATTTCACAATAAAAGTATTGTGAAACCTTGATGAGACTGAGGAAAAAAAAATAGAAAAAATTCTGGTGGATAGTCTTGTGGTGGGCAAAACTGAGGAACTACTTCCAATTTCTAGCAGACCAGAGAAGATGATTCCCTTCATAACAATCATGACCCAATTCAAGACCTGCCCCAAACCACATGACTCAATGGCACTATCACTGTCTGCTTATAGATTGACAGGTTAAAACATGAAACCTAAGCAATAACACCATCTTGAAGAATGATATGTAGGTCCAGAATCCATGTCTGGAGCATAAGAAAGAAAGAATGTGATTATTAAGAGAGCACAGCGAGGGAGATCACTAAAATTTGCAGTATATTCAGTAATTCAATATTGAAGTTTTAGTGAGACAGCATCTACCCTCCCACATTATTTAGAAAAAGATTTGAAGGCAGGTCCCACCATGAAAGAAATTATATATTTTTTGTGTCTCAGAACTTGAGAAACAGTAGGGAGAATTATTATCATTAATGCCATTATTTAATGAAGGGAAAAAATCTAAACACAATAATCTAACAATTTATGTCTCTGGCATATGGTAAATGAATAAGATCTTGATTCCCACCAACCTACAAGTACAGTAGGATGATGTAGTCATATTGCAATATGTACCTACTATGGGGTAGGTGCAAAGTAGCATAAATATTTAGTAAATTCAGGTGAAACAAAACCATTCCTGAGGAGGGCCTCTTTTTTTCTTTTTTTTTTTTTTTTTTCAATTTTTACATATAATACTACACATTTATCTTACCAGCTTTTATAAGGCATGAGGATCATCCTTACATATCACAGCTTCAGAAGCTGTTATATGTGACTCCCTGAAATCACCCTCTGCTGAAATTACACTCAGCTGGCCTAATTTCAGCCAATGGCTTTTCTTTGCATTTGGCTTTTTTTTTTTTTTGTCTGGAATTTTCGTTTGAAAGTTACAATCTATTATTTCAATGCTCCATCAGCTGCCTGCCTTGGAACTTTTTGTAATTGCTTGATTAGCTGTAATAAACTTACTTTCCTATCTGCAACACACTGCAACACAGAGAGGTGCAACTTAGATGACTAACACAATGCATTATTGAACAGCCCAAATTAAAAGGGAATACAATTAAGGCTGCTATCTGTCTGGATGATGGATGCTCTTTGTTTTCCTCTTTTTAAATCATGAATCTAGTTTTCTGTCTCACCAGTTCAGCTTGCAAATATTCCACAGAAGACTTTTAACATACTATGTTTCTAGGGAAGTGGCAACTCTCTCCATCCCAACGACCTCTGATATTTGACATCCTGTCCCCCACTCCATCTTCCTATATCTGATTACATACAGGGAAAGGTCAGAATTTTTACTTCAGATACCAGTGTGCTCATGGGATCTGACAATCAAAGAAAAAACTTAGTATGGAGGAAAATAAAGGAAAGTGATTCCTTATCCTCAGCTCCACAGTTCTTCTTTGAGATGTCTGATTCTTTCTTGTACTAAAATCCCTCAAAATAAGCAATGTAAATTAATTCCATAAGCTATGAATAATTTGACTCTTCCAAAAGCCTACTGTGATGGCATGAAAAACAAGAGGTAGCTCAAGAAGGAATCATATGGCAACAGATAAAGCAGCAATGAAGTTTCCTCACATCACTGGAAAACCTGCAGATTTTCCTGAGAATTAGCTGAAGATTCTATGATCTATCTTTTCCTTGCGTGAAAAAAAAACCAAAACAAACAAACAAACAAAAAAAAACCAAAACAACAACAACAAAAACCCAACAAACAAACAAAAAAACCAAACCAAAACAAAAAAACCAAACCCAAAAACTATCTGAAGAAATCCGAAATACTAAAACTGTTCAACATCAAGGGGTATCAAATATAGCAGTATCTTAGAGTACTTTTAATGTTTTCCCTTATTGCATAAATAACACACTTTTGATATACCAATGCTCAACAAAAGATGATAATGTTCAGAGGCTTGATGACTCCATGCAGCATTTCTAAATCAACAGGTCCTTCCCATTAAACAATAAAGTTCTGACACAATGTCTCAGAAAATCTCCATGTAAATCCACATATTCTTGGACTTCTAACTGGCCTGTTTGGAAACCAGCTGTAAGATTGGTTGCACAAGTAAAAATGATGTGAGTACTGAAAGGTGTGTAAAGAAGGTGCCAGTATGTTAAGGAGATGTGACTTCAGGCTGGCCTTATTTCAACACACTATAAACTATTACCATAGTGAGGTTGAGAATTTCTCTTTAAAGGTCTACTTTAAATGTTCCAAAGTTGGCATTCTTGTGCACGCTAAACTGGATGGAATAGCTAAAATATAAATTGAGTGGGAAATTCACAGGGAAGTCTGGTCATAAAACAATAAAATGTCATGCAACTTGAAACATATCTAAAGGTAAAATAATAATTCTAGGGAATATATTCCGAGACTCTCTCTTTCAAAGATAATTCTGAAAGACATAATGTGGTGTGATGTCACAGCAGCTGGTGATGTAGAGATGAGCAAATAATGGAAAGGAAAAGGGCCAATATACATTTACTCTATGTGCATCAAAGATACTCCACCACTGGAAAGAATGATAAAGAGCATTTCCTGTCTAGATCTTGCATTATGGCACCTTTGTTTAATTATCTTTCCAGAATATTCATATGTATGCATACAACAAATAGGGCAAAAAATTCTTACACATCTCAAGGCTGTATCTTGCTAAAGAAAGAAAAAATGATTAAGCAAATAGAATGGAAGCATGTAAAAATAACTGTCAGGCAAGAGAAATGCAAAATATGAAAAAATAAACCCTGAAAAATGATTTAAAGTTTTATTCTTGTTATTATAAAATATGTGCATTTGATAACTATTAATGTATTCATCCTAAAATACCCTAGTGAAATAAGGATGCACTATTTATCTTTTCTTTTTTTTTTTTTTTTTTTTTTTTCTTTTACAGAATAGATATTGGTTTCCAGTTTGCTGAAGTATTTACTGGAGTATTACATTTAAGCACTTGACTAATTTCATCTTCCTAACTGAACTACAAGTATCTAACTTATTCAGGACCTTTATTTATGGAGTCCTTAAATATCCATACTTATGAATAAAATTCTCAAAGAGCCAAAATTTGAAGTTCTCTGAGGTTCTATCCCAATGCCTTTGCTGCGAGCTAATTTTTCTTCTTCTCCTTTTCCTTAAGCTCACAAAAAGAGCAGCAGAAGCCAAAGGCACTCATAAACATAACTAGGAGATTAGCAACACTGGTAAACACTGAATATTGAGCTATATCAAGCATTAGCAGAGAGATAAAGCAGCAGACTATTATGTTTTTTTTTTCCCACATCTTGCCAATATTTCTTTTATGTAACAGTAAACATTCTTGTGTTATTCAGTAAATTCACAATGACATCTATAGTATTAAACATAGATCAGAAAATATAAAGCTTAACCTGTGTGCATGGATCTGAATTTATAATGCATGCTGAAATGTCTTCCTTTTACTCTTGTCTGTTATATACTCAATAATTCAAAACAACAAGCCCAGTAAATAGGACCAAATACTAAGTTTCCCATATTATTATTTAGTAGGAAAAAAAAAACTTATTTAGAAGAACTGAACAATTGTATATTTAAAATACTGAAATGTAGCCACCATCTGTTAGCCTCTAAGGCAGCTTTCATTAAGGCCATCACCTCTTCATGAGTCACTACAGGGAGCTATCATGAACATTAGCCATGATTTATGAGGATGTTGCCAATTAAAATTATTCCACTCTAAAGCTTAGCAACATTCTGACATTGTCACATAGCCTAACTACCACCTCCACCCTTTCAGTCGCCTCATTAAAAAAAAAAAATCTCTGATGCAGTTTAGTTTAGATTATAATGCAAGTTCTGGGAGGTTTTCCCTGGTTACAAGGACAGGCTGCTCCTTTCAGGCTGCCTCTGGAAAGTACCAAGATGCAATCACTGAAAGAAGAGTCTGCACCCTCTACAACACAGGGGGTTAAAAACCCCTAAGTAAATGGTGAAAAAAACCCTTTATCTTTTCACTGTAAATCTACAGGAACTTAATTCTAAACAGTATGTTTCAATATGTTGCTGTTGATAATACTACCATTAAATGCCATTATAAAGAAAACAGTCTTTGAGAACCTGCTTTCCCCTTTCCTCTGAAGACCCTGTATCTTTTATTTCTTTTTTGTTTGTTTATTGAAGCTAAGTAGCAGGGTTATTTATGTTTAGGTCTTTGAATGGATTCAAATGAGAAAACCTGTCTTTTCTGTTTGGCTCTTCCACCCAAAATCTCTCTCTTCTTTGTCAAGCAGGAACAGTTCAACCAGAAATAAGTATGACAAATGACAAACTCATTTTTTTCAGGAAGAAAAGCAGTTTCCTGCTTTGGTCTTAGCATACTATACTGGCCATATTTCCACTCTTAGAGCCTCTCCAACATTTGGGCTCCATCAGGTATGTGCAGCATGGAACTGCAGTAAAACAGTGGACTATTTTAATCACGGAAAATACATTTTAGGTAAAGAAAATAAGTTTTAGTTTGATGAATGGGTAACATAACACCAGAACACAAGATGTAGAAAGATGTAGAAGTAGCCATGAAGGAACTGAAGGCCTCATGAAAAATTTGATGAATATTATGTGACCTGATCCTAAAGCATTTCTGTTGTTTAAATTATATTTTAACCTGTTTAAATAATAATTCAAAATGTTGATATAAATAAGTAGTGCAGGAAAGCCGAATGACTAGGTGAAGGAGTTTTATTAAATATGTTACAATAGGCTATGTTGTAGTAGCCAAATATCACTGCCAAAATAGCAAAAGAACTCCAAGATAATTTTTTTTAAATGTCTATTTGTTTAGGCAGTTCTGCTCTGAGGCTTTCCAAAAATAAAATTACAGCATTTATGCTAAAAGCAATCTTTTATTTCCTGCTACTATAAGTAAAAAAGGAAGAAAAAAAGTTAAAACATCATTAAAGCTTAGCATCACCAAGGAAACTCATATCATTAAATCCATGGTATCCTTCACTGAAGAACTTCCTAACAGCACTGGTCTGTCCTTGTGCTTGTTCCTTTCTGTCACAGCTGCCCTTTCTGTGGTTGCCTGGAAAGCTCTGTGCCACTAGAACATACTGCTTCTGAAGGGTTTGGTGCTTCTCCTCCACAGAGAGACAGTCCCTCACTGCTCAGGAACAAGACACTGAAAATACAGCTGCCAGGCTGACCCTTAGTCCAGCTCCATGGGCTCCTGCTTCCTTCGGGCTTTTGGTCAGCTCAAGCACTCCCATGAAAAAACAAATTTTTTGTGTATTTATTCCATTTTCAAAAGGGAACTGTGAAATCCTGGATATCTATAAAGATTGTGTCCCAAATTTCATTTACCATTTTTGTTCCTTATTTATAGTCTTTACTTTGTTTACCTTAAAACAATTAAGCTTGGCTGGTTGGTTGCATAAACTAATATTAACCAGACTTTCAATAAATCCTTTTTTATTAAAATAGGAAAAAAATAACATTCCTAATGCCAGTGACATTACAAATAAATCTTTTAAAAGAACTTATTAAAAGGTAGAAAATACTCCCAAGAAATTAATTCCTCACTTAACCAAGTTTCATTGAGAATCTTCTGTGAGTACAAACACCAGAAGAACCATCTCACCATTTTTATTTAGCCACAAACATCAGTGTATTATCTGATACTGTTGAAAATTCTTCAAGCAGGTGTCTTCCTCCTTATAGTCTACACTGTGCTTCAGATTGAAATTCTAAAAAACTTTATTTTGCTTTGCCAGTAGCTGAATGTACTGTCAAAAATCAATCATGACATCTCTGCTGAAAGTTTTGATTGGAAGACAAATTGACTCAGACCTAAATATTCATCTTTCACAGGGCCCATTTCTGTTGTACTGAACACTGCAAAAACTGAGAAATAGACATAGAAATGGCTACCACTCTTTTGCTTCCTTCTGTGCTTAGGAGAAAATTTTTTAATTTGTTTCTACACTTGTTTAAATTAGTACAAGAAAAACAGATAGAAGGGAAATTGCCAGAAGGGCTGCTTTAAGAAATTTTTATTGCATTTAATTCTGAAATGCTCCCACATGATAGCTTCTTCTACAATTGTTTAATCACCTACCTCCTCTACAGCATCTGCCTATTCAGACAGCTTAGACCAGTTCCAGTTTTTCATAAAGCATCCTTTGTATCCTTACAAAGGAATCCTTAGCTCACTTGAAACTTGGATTTCAGAGCCAATCTGAACCTTGGGGAGCATGAACCCTCATGAAACACATGGCACAGGGACACTAGGAACAGCCAAATGGACAAAGGTTGTCAAGGGCAAAGCCAGGGGAATGTCTTTGGTTTCATAAATCCTAAAATCTTCCATCAAAGCTACTTTGTTCAAACCAATATAAAGATTCCTGTTAATTCTTTTTGATCTGCCTGTAGCTAGTCTTATGCTTACAAGTACCTATTTTGTACCTATTTGGCTGATCAAAGTGGAGCCCAAGAACAGAAGTTTCACTTGCTTCCAAAATCTAGTTAAGTAGAAGCACACAGAATCCTTCAGAATAAACAACAGGAATTTTGTAACTCAAAGGACATTGTCATAATTGCTGTGGGGTGACCAAGCAAAATAAGATAAATAAGAAACTTTTCAGTGTCTACTGGAAGGATAGTGCAATATCTGCATGATATCAATGTCTCCTTAAAATCCAGTACAAAAATAATCTAATACAGCAAGCAAGGAATGTAAAGGATATTACTTAAAGTTCAAAAAAGTCATCAAAACAGCTTGTTTTTGGAGTGTAGGAAACTTAAGAGAGCACAACAGAAAACTTGCTGCTTGACAGAGAAAAAGGTGGTCAGCCAGCTAGGCTTTGTAGAGGACTGTGTGTGTTAAGTAGATGCAGATCTGTTGCTAGCACTAGAAAATATTCATCTGTGTGCCAGCTGGCTTGTGGCAAGATAAACTATACTTTGAGTTTGCGTATTTCAAACATTCTTCACAAGTGAAGTGAAGGTCTGCAGGGTATGTTCACACACATGAGACCTCAGTGTTGTTATGAAAGGTGGAATCACAACAGTTTCTTAGGTAAACACTAATTAGTGACTGTCTATTAGAGAATCCAAACGTGGCTGTATGGTTAGAGAAAAGTCAATGAGAAAAAGCAGAGTGCCAACTCTATGTGTTCAAAGGTGCTTGCATTTCCAGAGCTAAGTGCTTTGCACCTGTCATTTCCCATCTCCAGGGTGCAGAAATGTTAAATTGGGGGTTTTGTTGTGGGTAATGAAAGTGAAAAAAACCTGTACGTATTGCATGCCAGTAGGGGAAGGAAATGACAAAGATCCAAACACCTACTAAGCATCACAGAATTGGCACAGGCAATAAGGAAATGCATGGAATCACATGAAAGCAAAGAAACCTGTGTTTAGGTATATTTACTGATGAAAGTTATTAGTGTGTTTTCCAGTTTTAAAAAGCCTCCTTTTATCTTTATGTGAAGCAAGAATTTGCTAAAACTTTTCTGTGGTAAATGTTGCTCACTTGTTCTCATTAACCAAATTCAATGTTCAGAACTGCCACAAGTCCCTACAATATTTTCCTAATGACTATCACTTTTTGACTACACTGTTTTTCTGTAGCCTAAGTAACTGCCTTAAAATTCATCCCCTTTAGCAGATACAGAAACAACTTAAATGGCAGAGCTCCAGGCTGAGAGAAGCGAGGTGGAAGGAAAAAAGCAAAGTTGGTATCTTCTGCGGTTGAAGACTGATAAAATCCTGAAATTATGATTCAGTTGACTACACAAATAGGGTATGAAAAATTCTAGTGGTTTTAAGCCAGACAGTAACCCAGAAAATGAACACAGCACATTGTGAAATCTAAGCAGCTCTGTAAAACAGTGTGACACTTCCAAAAAACAAATTTAGTCCAACAGGCTGTCACCACACAGCCCTCTTTGAATGAGAGTGCTACTAAACAACATCACTTCTACTTATTGCTGTTACCCACAGTGAGCTGATCTTATGAATGTTACTAACCAGAAAATGCATCTTTCTAACTACTAACAGAGACACACACTTAAATATTTTCAAAACAAATTGTGTAGAAAATGAGCAGACAACATGCACAAGTGAATGGGAAAGTGCATGCACAAAGGAAAGCATCAGTCAAAGGGGCTCTGCGAGCATGCAATCACGTGTTGCTCTAGAAGAGTCACATTGACAGCATGTCTAACTTCACATTTGTAGGACTTCCCCAAATGTTTTTCTAAGCATATTTTTGAGGGTGTATGCATTCATATTCTGATTTTACACTGAATATCCTATGGGGAGAGTAAGGTTCACTTCACAATCCTCTTTAGATACCAAAGTGCATGTACCTGGGACAAAATAGAAAAGACTTTTGTGTTACTCAGCCATAGTTTCTTCAGTTGGTTGCTTGTTTATATCACTAGTGACATCCAGCCCTCTGTTTAGAAACCTGGCAGTCAAGATATGGTAGATGTTTGTGAGGAGTTGGTGGAAAATGGGAGGTTTGCCATCAGAGATGAGTCTATGCAACTTTTCTGAAGCTGCTCAGAGAAGGCTCCTCCAGCCACATCTTCTAATGACAAGTTTTCCACAAAGAAGTTTAAACAGTTATATTCTGCCTAGAACAGACTTAAGAAAAGCTCTTGTATACTGAGAAGACGAAGACAGTGCTTTTAGACGGCAATAATTTACTCAAATCCTGTCTATTTAATTCTAAATAATAAAATAAGAATCTGTTCAGCAGTCCTGGAGTGGTGCTGTAGAGCATCTTCTCCTGTTGGAAATGTCTCCACAATGAATCTTTCGACATGGACCTTTTTTCTGCCTCTGTTTCTGAACTGGAAGAATGCTCTAGGCAACTTATGCTGAGAAGGAATATATTTATTTGCCATGCTGCCTGCTGGAGCAGCTGTGTCCTAGACCTCAGAAAACTGAACATGTTCTTGAATGTTGATGATTGAAGAGAGATTTATTTTTTTTTTTTTTCATATCTTTGAAAAGCAATGCCAGATGTTAAGCAGTGAATTACCCAGTATATGTGACACTTAATAGGTATAACAGGAAAAAAAGAACTTTAATGGGTGACTTAGGGTTTCATGGTATACATTACATGGGAGGAACTGGAGAACCCAGCTTGTAGTGGCACTGTATTGTAAACCGTTCAAAGTATCAGTAGTAAAAAAGGGGAATTACTCAGTTTAGTATTAACAGTTTCGCCCAGTCTCTCGGGTGACCCTGAATATCTATTCAATAAAATAATTAAAATGTTTTAAACTAAAACTTTTTTCATAAAACATTAAAGTGATAATAAGGATCTAGTCTAGATCAGGTGTGTTTCTGCAGTTTTCAGGCAATATTAGCAATATTTTTGGCTAATATTTCATATGATCTGCTATATCTGAGATCAGATAGATATCTTGAAGACTTTGTATATATCTTTGTGATAATTCTTAGGTAAGTTCTACAGTTTCAGGCATCTTCTACCAGGTATTAATATTTCAAGTTCTCAACATCCTTCCACTGCACCTGGGGACCTGATCAGCTAAAAAGGCTCTTTGCAAAAAAAGGTATTCCTGACAGACAATGAACAAGCAACATGCCCTTGTGGAAAAGAACAGATTGGTGACAATCCTTGGAGATACAGCCCAACCAGACATGGCCCTAGGCAACTGTAAGTTGTTTGGGACTAAATTTGCTTTTCTCTGAGCTCCTGCAGAAAGTCTTTACAGAAGGTGTAATGAGAGAGACACTTCCAATTCCATTTTCACTGGAGTTATTATTTGGGACAGTCTACTTGTTTGCTTGTTTGTTTTAAAGACATCACTGGAAACAGGAACACTCAAAAACTTGAATACAAGTCAGAGTGTGGTTTCAATATTACACGATGGATTTCATTGCACAACAGAGAATGTCAGGATTGTAAATTAGGGGATGAGAGTCTCTGGTAGCTGTCCTGAGCTGGAAATCTGAAAGATTGACATCTACAGATTCTACAGCTCACCAGGGCATTGCATAGGGATCCATCAGGATAGTACCTCAGATACAGCAAAAGATCAAAGAACAAAATATATTTAAAGTGCAATAGTTAGAATTCAAAGGCCACAGTTTTACGGGAAGCTACATGTTGTCAGGCACTTTCCTAAGTGTTCAGAGAGAAGCAAAAATGTACCACTGGAAAACATAACATCCCCCTTGTCTAATAAATTCTACCCAGTGCACAACATTGCCTACATTTTCTGAAGATCTTTGCCCCAAGTTAAGCAGATCTATATTAATAAACACAGTTAGTAACCTTTGTGTGCTGTGTGACAAATTCTGTCGTGGTTTAGAAACCCTTAGGACTTGACATTCATCAAAATATATTGCTGAGGACTCATATGTTCCTCTCAAGCAGTTTTCCTAAAAGATGAAAGCAGCACTTACAGAACTTATAGTCACACAAAAGCAGCAAAAGGATTTAAGTAATTAATAGTTCTGGCAACACAGAACTAATACGAACACTGTCACTTTACCTCTCTCAGCACCAGGCCCTAACTATTAATGATGCCACACTTATTGATCCATGATAGATTCTAGGGAATTTAATTTATAAAATAGCATTTTAAGAGGTGGTTTAAAAAAATAGCTCTTTTTGCGAGCACTTCGATATCTCACTCAAATGCCACGATTTTATTAAACCCTATGCCTGCAGAGGTAAAAAACTAAATATTTCTCTGCAATTAAAGAAGCCTTTTCAGTCATAAACACTTGTGTTTTTTTCCTATTCCACTTTTAAGAAATATTTAAATCAGAATAAAAAGAGAGGGGGGTTAAAAATCATATTTTTCAAATGTATGGTATAATACTTCAAAATCCTGAGACTATTTCTCTGAAGTACTTGATTAATATACCTTACTCTTGACTTGGAGATTTAAAAGTTTCCTTACATTCTTTTACCATCACTCTGTTATAATAATTCAGTGATTAAAATATGTACCTTGGAAAAGCCTTAAGATGTGCATTTAAGATGTGCACAAAAAATATACAATCTTCTCTTGAGAAGATTAAAATAACTCAAAATGCTGAATACAGTGATGGCTGGTCAAAACCTATACTGCAGAAAATACTTCCATTAGAAAGGACATATAAAATACACCAGCTGCAGTCCACAGAGATTTCTAATATACAAACAGACCTCTCCTAGTACATATTTAGACAAATGATCAGAGTTTGGCTTCTAATTACAAACACTCAGAGGATCACACCGTTTCTTACATTCTGCACTCTACACTGAAGACATGGAGCAAACACACTTGTCAGGAAAACCATGTTGGCAGTCAGAAATTTCCCCCCTGTGTATTTGGGTCCATGTAGTGCTTTTACTTGAACACTTTCATTAAAGAAATTAGATCATGTGCTGTGTCATGACAATGACAAAGGAGCATGAATTATTTTGGATTCCTGGTTTTCAAGAACTGAATTTAATTGCCACGGTTAAATATAAAAAAAACCAAAACAACAACATTGCTAGAATCTATCATATGTTACAATACAACAAACTAGAAACAGTAGTTTCAGAAAATGGGACTGCAGTTTAAACTAAAAGACATCAATCAAGACTACACACTTGAGTTGACATGCTACAGCTACTTTACAGGTCTAAGATACAAGGCAGGGTTTTTTCATACTTTGCAAGTTGTCTTATTTCAGCAAAGAGAGACTGCAAAATACTTTTGTTAGCAATAAGCTGATTTATTTTGAAGTAAAATCAGTGTTATACTGATGACTTTTGTCCACACTCACCAACATAAAACATCAAACTATTTTTTTACTAGTAACTTCATTCTCTATTAAAAAAAATTTCTCAATCTTTACTTCTGTACAAAACCTTAAAGCATTTATCAATTTATTTATCTATAGTTTTTATTTGTGTAAGGCAAATTCAGAGAGAATATCCTACTTTCTCAACACTCTAATCCGCTTTTCAAAGAAGAGTTAAAATTGTCTTTGGAAATTCAGTTGGGTGAACAGACAAACTAAATTAGCAGTAGCCATGCACAAACCTAGTAAGATTTTCCAAACTAGCTCCTGAGCAAACAGTTGTCAACCTGCCACTGCTTCTGTTTTCTTGTACCAAAAAGTTTGAAGTGACTTCAGCCAACTGTAAGATACTGACTGCTTTATTTTAGGTCAATGTTTTTACCAGCAGCTGCTCCACTGTAAAACTTTTCATTTACAGGGAAGTACAAGGGGAAAAATTATAACGAAGGTGAGAATGACACTCTGGTACCTGAGAGCAGTTAAATGCAAAAGCAAAGAACCCAGCAGTGTCCCTGAGAAAGCAAATGATTTAACCGCATGGCTGCCTACCTCATTACACAGAGAAATACAGTCTTGCAAGTTTTGCCTTCATCCTGTGCTGTGTGGAATAGCAAATCCCAGCATTTCATAGAACAGCTGTTACAGTGAGTTTATGAAGTACATACACTTCATCTTCCTCTGTACCTTCCCTCTTATTTTCCCCCTTGTTCAGGCATCAGCAAAACAGGCATGACTGACTCTGTTTCCTACCTTTTCCATTACTTATTTATGTATGTCTGCTCTGGGGCTATACAAGATGGTGGGAGATGTGGGAAACATTTTGCACATCACTGTTGCAAGATAGTACTAGTATAAATGGCACTGATACAGCAAAGTATCTTCCCACAGGCACTAATTAAAAAGCAGTAAGCTCACTCCAGAAGCATTTGCTTCCATTTTTCCTTCAGTACTCAATGCACTGAAGTTTTTCTCCTTTCCTCCCTGATTACATCTACACATTAAAACCTGAGACAAACGAAAGTAAGGGATAGAATTTTGTTTTAAAAAAAACCGTATTCCAAATCTCCCTTGCTACTCTACTGTGTGTGCTTTTGTATAATACATTACAGTTAAAATTTTCTGAATAGACAGCCTTATTTTTAGAAATCTGGCTTTGAAAGAGCTGCTTGTTAACAGAAGCCGGGGTTCTGAAAAAACACTTCTGGCCTGACTACCAGTTTGTTATGAAATATCAGTATTTGAATATTTTCTACAAAATGTTAACTTCTTTAATAGTTACCACATATCTGTAACTGTTAAGGACAAGTATTACAACGTGTGTAAATTGCATATTCCTGTGTGAACATTTAAGGTTAGTCAGGTTATATTCTGACCCCAGAGCAAAAGCAAAATCAGTGCAAGTAAATGAAGATGGCTCACTTTGCCTGTAAATAAAATGCAGACAGCTGAGAGAGCAAAAATTGGGAACAAACAAATGAAACCTCAAAAGTCACAAGTGGGAAAAGAAGGGAAAGGGAGAAGGAAAGAAGTGAAGGCATTTCACTTTTATTTAGGCCTATCAACAGCTATCCCTTTACTTCCTGCAATTCCAAATTCTCTGTTGCCTCTTTGCCTATACACCTGATCACTATATAAAGACATCAAATAAAGAAACTTTAGTAAATTTTTTCAGTGCCCAAATAGAGAGCAAAACAGGTTTTAATACTGAGGAACCAAGGACTCAATCCTTGCTTTTCTGCTGAAGGAGACAAGTGAAGAGCCTAAGCCGAAGGACTGAGTCATAACCTGTAACTCTACTTCCTATAAGTCTGTAAGTCTCCTTGGTCTCCATCTCTCTGAGATAATGTAACTGAATTCAATAAAGTGCATTTAATTAATTGATTAGCTTCTAATTGAGACTTTAAACAAGGAAGAACTGCCTGCTCATCCTGTGTAATGGGATGCTGAAACTCCTACTCTGTCCCTCATAATAAGCAGGCTTTTTACAATAGAACTGCAGAGAAAAGAACTAAAGAGCTATGTTAGTTACTGGTAGAAGTCTGGACAGGGCAAATTGAAGTTCATCAGGGCCTACAAAGACACCAGAGAAGTGGAGTTAGCTGGCCAGTACTGAGTTCCTGATCTTCTGTCTATGGGGTCCAAGTTAGCAAGTTTAAAGCCCACTTCAGTATATTTGCAGGTCTACAGTCAATCTCTTATAGTCTTCAATGAAGAAGGAGTATGGTTAATATTTCCCTCCCTCATCCCACAATGCATTTCTATTTTTGAATTATGTCTTTCCCTCCCCATGAATACTTCTTATATTCATATCCAGAGTATAAAACATTTTTCTTCAGAAAGAAAAACACTGTGAAAATGAAAGACTATGTAAAATGCCTATAAAGAATTACCCTTTTATCTCACCAAGAAAGCAAAAGAATCTTTTTGGACAAATACATATATTCTCCCCTGAAGTCCCTAAATCATGAACAGGGGAAACAAAAGTTCCTGGTGGGTTGAAGAGAAGAAGTGGTAATACAGAAAGAACTGGAGTAACTTTGGCATTATGGTATCTTATCTGTTGAAGGAAACCACATGTTCTGAAAGTGATATGCTTGGGCCTGGGGCAGGGGGAGAAGAATGAAAACAATTACAATGCCACTGACAGATGTACTTTACATTGGGATTTACAGCATCTTAAGGAAGTGTTTAACAGCTGACCCTTCAGCACCAAGGTTGGTGTGTCACAGGGGTTAGGAAGCTCCACTGGTAACCACCAATATGGGATGAAGTTCTGCTCTGTTCTATAATCCATGAGGACCATCTCACTGGCAAACAACAGGCTAGAAAATTAAACTAATCCCCAAATTCAAGTGCAGACAGGTGGTGGCAGGAATCTAGATCTAGGAAACTAAATTACCATTTTTGTAAATCTCTTGGCATAGTTAATGACAGATTTACTTTTCTCACAAGAGGAATTTTCAATTCCATCCTTGCTACTGGCATCTGAACTGAAAACAGGGTATTCAAACAGGTCAATTTAACAAACAGGTGAATTTAACAAATGGGATCTTCTCTTTAACCAGTCCACGTAAGATTTTATCTTACAGCAGTCCCAGAAGCAGTAGTCTGTAGTTTGTGCCTTTGATATGGAGCTGAGTAACTGCTGCAGCAAATACTATTATTTTCTAAACACTATTACAAAGATAGAAAATCATGATGGAAAGTTTCTACCACAATACGAAGTTAGGAAAGGTTTACTTCAGCCATAAAAATTTCCAAAGGTGATGAAAAGGAGTGTAAAACTTTTGAAGATTAATTTTTCACTGAGACTTAATTTTCCTTTCACTTTTATGGGTGAGGGTTAAGTATAAATTCACTCAAGTCAGGTACTGTAGGTCTAAAAGTTTTACTTCAGTGTAAAACAGTTATAAGTGAGAGAATAAACCACCTGCTTTTTATGAACTTTCAAAGTCTATAGATAACTGTGCTTGGTTACTAAACACTAGAACAAATGTATTACTCTAAAGTTTTTACAGGATAAGCTAATTAACCATGAAGAAATACAGTATATTGATGAAATGCATAAAAAGACCCTGTCTGCAATAACACTGTGATTTTCAAGCCATGAGTAGGCATAATATAATGTAAAAATAAAGAGAGAACTGTATTCTTGTTTCTTATACAACAACCCTGCTAAAAATTGTGAGTCTCTGAGTATCAGTGTCAGCCTGGCAGTCGCACACGGAGATTGGTGCCTGAGGAGTCTCAGCCAGTGGGCTCTCCTGCAAAGTTACACTGCGTGGATCTTGTTGTTTACTTGATTTTACACTATACTGAAACTAGACTGGAACTGTAAAATAACATAGTTGAAGCCAAGTAAAGTGCTGTTTAAAATTCAATTTACTTATCAGTTGCTACTTATCCAAAAGGGACCGATGATTCTCTCCACTTATTCCCAAACTGAAATTTTATTTCAATGTAGATGTGCTGCTGGTGGTAACAAATGGAGAAGTCTCTTCCCTCATGATTCCCATTTGAAAGGTATTTTACACAAAAAAACTATGTTCCCCCTGCCCTCCCTCAAAAAGTCCTCACCTGTGCCTGCATTATCCCTCCTCTCTTGAGTCTTGTTTGCAAAGTGAGAGTGGAAAGACAGTCAAGGAGTTGCTGCAGACAGTTGTGTCCTTCTTCATTTCAAATGGAGACTTATTGCCAGTAAATTCAACAAAATTTTAGCTATATAGTGGAGGTTGTCATAAGGGTGTGATGGACCACAAAATAACTTCTTTTTTCACCTATGGTCTCCCAATTTTTGTATAAATATGAGATACTTTGTTAACAGGCGTGTTGCATTCTGCTGAGTTTTAGCTCAGTAGGTAGAAAAAGCCTTGTCATTTCATCTTAAATGTAAAGGCTTACTTAGAGGTTTCACCTCATATATTTCAAGAACAAAGATATTAACTGAGTCAAATATCAAGAAACAAATATTGATTCCACAACTTATCAGAGCTATTGATAATAAAACATATTAAATATTGCATAACAGCAAGAATTAATAAAATAAATACTTTCCTTTTCCCACTTTATTCTACATTTTTTTCAGAGGCTAACTAGGGTTTTTACATCATCCTACTAGATTCTGCAACCATATGGTCAAATAGAGAACACAGTGACTAAGTGTTGAGACTTCCAGCCTCAACAATCTGCATTTGAAAAGGAGCAGATCCATATGTTTTTCTTCTTCTCGATCTCTCTCTTTTCTCTTTTCTCTCTTTTTATTTTTTTTTCCTGATGTGTCCTGTAGCAGTTGTTACAAAACTTGTCCTTTTTTGCCTAAGACATAGGATTTGCAGAAGCACTTTGTGCTCTGAGACAGTTAAAATTCCTGACAATACAGGAAGCTTAGAGTTTGCTCATTAAAAAGAGCCTTTCCCAGAAGTTAATCTCCTGCTGTAGGTTTTACCAGCAACTTTTGGATTTATGTATAATTAGAGAACATTTATATATAATTAAAGCACACACAGACAGGTATGTCTAATGCAAATTGTTTTCTAAGTGGGATGCATCTATTTACTGTAAACTAGTGCCAAGACTGTTGCAGCCTAACTCCTTACAGGTCTACTTTCTGAAACTGCTAGCAACACACTGTTGAGACTCATTAAAAGTCAGTATTTAATGGCATGAAGGTTTTTTATCTTTTCTTTATCATTAACATCAATGTGACTTAAAATACTGGCATAGACCAGTTTCCTGACCAACTGTTTTCAGGTAAAATACTCTTTCTTCATTTGAAAGAATAATAAATACAGGATCTACCAATGCATTCGGTTATTTTATACATACTCCACACATATGTGGTTTGCACAGAAAATCCTTGCTGCAAGACAAAAATTTCAGATGAGAGGTGAGCCTGCTCACAGAATATGCTCTAATATAAATGAAGTGCATCACTCCTAATATGCTCAATAATATTCAGTTTTAATCAGTACTTGACTATTTAGAGATGAATCTTTAAAGAGGAGGGAAAATAGAGTATTCAGTTACATTTATTCTCACTTGTGTATTGTTTATGGGTCTCACATAACCCTATTACTGTAAAGGGAGTAAAATCTGTCACTGGTTTGGCTCACTAGCCACAGTAGCCCTTCTTTTTAAGAAAAGCCCCCAATTCAATTTCTCACTGGAATGGATTTTTCACAAATAAGGATAATCCTTCATTTAGTGTGTACACACTTGGTTGCCTCTTAGCATTCCTGCCTGTCATATCAAGTTTTGAAATTTTATTGAAAATTGCCAGAAATCATTTATGCATTAGTTGGTTTTACTATAGTTATGGACGAGCTGGCACTCAGCAAATTTTGCATGAGGAAGTAATAGTCATGATTTTATCAGAATATAGCAGGACCATACCAAATTTTGCTTAATTTTCTTCTGACATGTTACTGTCCATGCATGTCGAACATATGCAGCCAGCACAAAATGAGTATCTGTACTGGCAAAAAGTAAACTATTTTCACTCTCCCACGCTCTTTCTCCCCTTGTCACCTAAGACAGACAAAAACTCCTCAGGCCCCCTAATTTATTTATCAGAGAATACAGGGCAAAATGGATTGTATCTAACCATGTCACCTCGCTGAAGTATACAGGAAGACCTTGCTCACCACACCAAGTTAAAGATCAAATAAGAAAGCTACAAAGTGAAAATTCTCTTCAACGGAATATATAAATTGAAATATGCTAGAAAGAAGTAAAAGCAGAAGAGAAACACGACAGTCAAACTGAAGAAAACTTTTTCCAAGAGGGTACTAACGTTTTAAATAAGACAACAAAATTTGTAGAGTTACAAGAACCTTAATCTAGCAATTTCATTCTAGTTGAAGTAAATAAAGTAAATAAAGTAAATTAATTCCATTTTCCTCTTTAAATTACTGTTTTGCTAAAGTGCCAACATCAGCAATCTTAGTCCTCATCACTGGGCCTGAAATCAGGAAACAACTTAAAAGAATCAGCACTGAGACAGAAGGGGACAGAGAGCCAAAGAGGGAACCTCCTGGCTCTTGTTTCTCATCACAGTTCAGCCTAGAGTCTGAACTGCCCCATCCTGCATTCCTCTTAGTTGGGTTGGCCACAGAGATAGCAGGAAATAAGGTCTAACATATGATGACATCAACTGAATAATTATAAATACACATTAAAGAATTATTACATATATTGTAATGATGTCAAGACTTGTAGGTAAATTAAGAGAAAAATGACAAAAATAAAGTCTTGGACACTGTTTCAAGCCAAAGAGTGATGCAACATTAATTTATTTTTAAAATCCATCCTTAATAAATAAATCTGTACATCACCATCAAGAACTGATGGCATTTTATGACATGGTCTTATCCCCAAAAAAATCCCCACAATGAATAACACCACATAATAAACACATTACCTAAAATGCAAGCAAAAAAAGTGAAATAAAACATAAAAACTACTGCATAGCGAAAGCACCCTTGCTTTCATAAATTGGTATTGTGGCTTTTCTTTGTTTTTCCTTTTAAGAATATTTAAAGAAATTTTAGTACTATACAAAACCACAGTGTCCTTTTCTATTAGTCCAGAATAAAAACAACCCTCAGTTTGTCACCAACTTACTGAACTGATTTATATCCTATAAGACAGGAGATGCATATAGAAACTGTTTATTCTGATGGTACCTGACTGCACTATTTTAAATCCATTTTGATTCTCGCCAAAAGTATTGTCACACTTCCTTCAGGCACAGACTCAGTCTGGTGATTTGACCTCAACAGAAAGGTCCATGAGGGTCAAGAATCTTGCAAGTAACCAGAAAGCCTTTCAGTTCAGTGATGGTTTTTTAAAAATCCTATGAAATTATTTCCTAACTACGTATAGAAGAAGCTTGGAAGTTTTGGACCTGAACTAAAACACATACAACTGTAGATTCAGAAGAGATTGCATATTAAAACAAAACTATTCTCCCAGTCTTAAGCATCACCTAAAGCACCAGGAAAACCTTGGGTTAAACACACTCCTGCCTATTTACCCAAGTTTGCTAGTTCAAAACAAAAAAGGCAATTAGACCTGACTGAAATGGAAAACCTAACTTCAATGGAATTAAATTTCTCCATCTGAAATTAAACTTTTCAAATCAAGCAAGTCAAAATATGCACAGATAGTATGACCATCCAGAAAGTACATGTTGCTCAGATGAGGACAGTGTAAAACAGCACATCCTCTTAGACACACAGGATGGAGTGTATCAGAAGACAGGCAACCTGCAACATGAGTGAGAACAAACACACTTTAGGGAAATTTTTTTTAATGTTTTGAGAATAGGCCCTACCACCTATATTGGTAACACAACACCATCTTTGGCTATTTTTTCAAGATACAAATATTATTCTGCAACACTCCTCAGTCAGTATGAAGCAGCAGTGTTTTCATCTGGCAAGACATACGTGCAGAGCTAAGCAGAAGAAAGCCATCAAAAACATCTCTTGGTGCTCTTTACAGGAACCTGAGGCATCAGCTAAAATGCAGTGACTTACTCTGAAAAAGGTAATTGCTGCCAACTGAATGGACATTTTTGACTGCACTTATGGAAATAAGGACAAGTAGAACATACTGATTTTAATTATTAAATCCTGAATTCAATTTTTTTTAAAGCAATAAATTCTAGAACTTGAGAATGTAGAAACAGATTTGAAAGAACTGCAAAGTGCTTCTACCATCAGATGATAAACAGTCGATGTGCACATGTGGATCAAATCTAAGATAGCACTGATACTTCACTCACCTTTTATGACAGTGTGCAAACAAAGCCAAGAAAATTTTCAGGGTTCAATGTTACATGTATATTTGTGCTATTATTTAAAAAAAAAAAGAAACTGGACTCCTAAGGTAACCAAGTTCTTAACACAGAAGCATTTATGATATTTCAAAACTACCCCAAAACAAACATAACCCCTTCTACATTCAAGATGTACCACTAAACTCTTTTTTTTTTTGGCAGGATGTAGCAAGCTTTAAACATATGCAATTACTACCAGGAACCAAGAATATTTGTTTTATCCAGTTGCTTGCAGCATAAAAACTTAAATAAGTACTAAGAATTTATTTGTGGATTGTTAACTGCTCATCATCCCCAAGAAGGAGGGGAAAACCCTCATTAGAACACCACATACCTCTGCCAAGAAAGTTAAATCAGTATAACTACCCTGGCTGTGGCTCCATCATGTTAATAGATGTTTTATAGTAATGAAGCTCTGAGGAAAGGTTTAATGAATTTGACCTTAACACCTTTAGATCACAAACCTTTCCAAACAAGTCTAATCTATGTAACTTAAAATTAGCTGGTTTTTTTCAGTTAGAGATGTCTGAGTTTTACTTACATAATGTTTAAGTACCCCAAACTTTTCTTATTGAGTAATTCAATCCAAAGCTAGAAAAAACAGCACGAGTTGAGACATTCCAAATGTAAAGATTTAGAATGATTTCTTCCACAGTGACTAAGAAAAAATACCTGTTTATAGTTCTTTTAGAGGTAAACAGTCCTTTTGCTATGTTTTAAATTAACCATTAAAAATTATAACTGTAATAATAATCATCATCACTAATATTATTATGATTATTATTGTTAATTAAGAAAATGATTAAGAGGATGATGATGATGATGATGATTAAGAAAATACACCAGCTTCTTAATGGAGATGAAGGTACACTTGCAAGAAAATAGTTTGACCTTTGCTACTCCTGCTACTACAATACCTTAAGTAAATATACTTATTTTTCCTCCTGGGCCAGCTGGTGCCTTAGATATCCCAGCATTTTAAAAACTAGGATGAAAATTAATGGCCCTTTAGATTTGTTTAATATTCATCATTATCAAAAATGTTGAAATAATGTAGCGTGAACATGATCTATTGTACCCACAGCTATCCAAGGAATAATACTGAGTAGACAGAAGTTTGGCTGTACTTAAATAAAGAAAAGAAACTAGGAGAGTCATCCATATGCACATCTGAATCTCAGTGGCAGCTGCCATATTTAAAAAAAAAAAATAGGAAAAAAAAAAAGCCCCACTATCACATCCCATGATTTGTTTGTATTGCAATACATTCCGGTAACACATCCACAGCACATTTTGGTCTTATTGAGTAGAAAAGGGGATCCAGGAGGGATCAACGGTTTACCAACATATGCAACTATGGCTCTAATTTCTAAAATGCTGATGAATATTCATTCGATCTCCTTTCAACATAAAAGGCTAAGAAACTTTAGAAAGATGGCCCTTCTTTGTGAGAGAAAGAGTTATTATATGGAGAGAAGGCCATCTTTGCATATAGTTAAGACAGTGACAGCAGTGCTGCCAAAAATTAATATGTAACCTTTCACTTCCCTGGAGAACAATGCATGTTTGTGGGTGCAATATGCAAGCAGAGGCAAAGAGCATTCCCTCTCTCATCACATTTCTGCCCCCAAGAAGAGGGGGCCCCAAACTGCTGCCCAAACTAAAGCTCAATAAGGCTTACTTATCACACCTGTCAGTACTCCCTCTCTTTTTCCCCCTAAAGGCACACATCTAAACAAAAAGACATCATGACATTAATAGAAATAGCACAAGACCTGTAAGAGTGAAAGAGTTTAAAGTCTGCATCTGATCTACATTTATACATTTGGAGAATGTACAGAATTACATGAAAAAAAAAAAATCAAGTACAGCTACTATCTTTGACAAAACAAGTGTTACTTTGAGCATGGTATTTCCTACTAGTCCCAGGCCTTCCATGATACACTGAAACAGACTTTAGTGGTGATCTCATCTTCTTGTATAAATATCTGAAGGGAGAATACAAAGAACAGAGCCAGTCTCTTTTCAGAGGTGTCTAGAGACAGACCAGAGGCAATGGGCACAGACTGAACCACAGGAGGTGCTGCCTGAGCAGAAGGAGCAACTGTTGTACCGTGAGGGTCACTGAGTGCTGGCACAGGTTGAACAGAGCCCATGGAGCCTCTGTCTTTGGAGATATTCAAAAGGACATGGTCCAGCAACTGGCTCCACGTGGCCCTGTTTGAGCAGGGAGGGTTGGACCAGATAACCTTCAGAGCTCCCGTCCAGCCTCAGCCATTCTGTGAGCCTTGCTGCTGATACCACAGCAACTGCAAGGACAAGATACACTGAACACCCTCTGTATTACTAGGCATAAATCTATCCTCTCTGGCAAAAGGGTTTATTAGGCATTTGATTCAGAAACTCATGTAAAAGTCTTATCTGAAAGTAAATTTGGTAACTGTTTTCCTTTTCATTTATGACTGTTGTCACCCAGGCTGGAGAAACTCACTCTAGGCTTCACATTAAAAGGCAGTTTTATTTCACAGCATGACTTGAAGCAGTACATAATACTGAAGTCATTTTCCCTCTTTCCAATGGTATTTTTTTCTAGCTTTTAAGATGCTTTATAACGTGCAACCTCACTGAAAACACATACTGCAATAAATAGTATAAATCATACATAGATATCTCAGAGCTTCTAATAGAATTGAGTTAAAATATAGTTTCTTATCCTATTAAAATAAAAGAACTTACATTATTTTTTCAACATAGAGGCAAAAATGTTTCCTTAGCTAAGTTTATTTTGCATGAAAGAAATGCTGCTCCTGTCTTTTGAAATAGATGAGGTTTTTTTTCATAAATCAAGTATGTGTTTTCATTTACTGTATATTACAATTTATGTCCAATGTAATGAAATTTTTCTTAAGGGACACTTAAAAATAAATGAAAGAGGTAGTCTGAATAAAATCCTGAATAAAATCATGTCAAGTCTTCTGAATCCTCCCAACTGTTCTCTTCAGATGGGAGCTGAGCATTTTGGAAGCCATCCCTCATGGCATTGTGACTATGTGAGACAGGTGCAAAAGTAAGGCTGTCTTTGAAGAGATTCAGAATGAAGTGAGATTTAGAGCCAAAGAGAGAAGTGGAGAAGAAAGAATTAAAATTGTTGTAAAATAATAATTTACAGCTATGCAGTGTTGAGCTTTCTTATTTCTGTAAGTGACACAGTATAGTAAACAGGCCCCAGGAATATCTATTGGAGCAGCCTCCCCAGGGTGTATCTGGATTTGGAAAAATCTAACATATCATCAAAGAAAACAGACTTCTAAAGATAGAATTCAGGCATTATCCTGTTTGGTTGGGTTTTTTTGTTTTTTTTTTTTTTTTTTCTGATGTTGCAATGAAGACACTTGATGAGCAATGGCAGAATGAGACCTGCAGATGTCCTGCGATCATCCTTAGGGAAGTTCCACCAGTAATTCCAAATTCTGAGTCAACTCAGCACTAAATTTATTTAATGCTGATGCTGTGCACCAAGTCACTACAAGCACTGTGAGAGCAATAAGGAAGAGTGGATGACATGAACTCCTTGTGTGTATGGCAGTCTCAGCAGCTCACATTCAACATCCCTGTTGCCATCAGATCACTTCATAAGAGAAATGAATGCACAAAAGAATACTTCCCTGTGCAGCAGGTAAGGAGAAGGTCAAAACATGCCTGATTTCTCTCTGGGCTTGGCCTACACAACAGAATCATGCATCTGTATTTAAGATGTTCCCTTTCTCTCAAAAAATACTGGTTTATTAGGAAAAAACATTAGGCTTACAATTAAAAGTGCTGACTTAATACAACTAATGAAGAAGGATTTCCTGATTCTGTGGAAACCCTGGGAAAAATTGTTCTAAGAGCTTTTTTCTTCTCAAGGCAGCATTAGCATCAGTGCCCAGTGGTGGCAATTTACATGTCAGACTTGAGGCATTTTCCATTATTTATGGAGAAAGAAGCACATACACTGAATACATGTAATTTCCAGTAAATGCTACTTCTGTCAGCCAAATGCAGGGAAATTAAGCTATTTTTGTACTACACATTCATTAGCAGGAAGCCAACAGCCAAATGGCTGTTTCACATTTATTAGTTTGACCAAGGAGTCACACACTACAGTGGTAACTTTCTTATGCACAGTATTCAATATAAGGATTTTAGGACATAGTATTTGTCATGTGTAAGCTATAATGTATATCAAAAACATTTGTATCCTCCCAGAACACATGTAATTTTAGAGAGACAAATACCTATGTTACCCATTCTCAAGAATTCAATCACATTTTTAATATCTTCCCAGCCTGTAAATGAGATCACACTTTTTCACATACACTTCAGTGGCTGTTTATTTTGCAGTTTAGCTTTAAAGGACAAATTGATTTTTTGTAATCTGTTTGTCATACTACCCCAGTAGTGTAACCATCAGAGGGGAGAAGCTGACTCAGCAGCAGTAAGGACTACATAATTTCAGAGGTGCTACTTGTCCCTTTTTCTTTCAGTCAGCCTTGCTCTGATGCAGTGAGCAGTACTCTTTCCTTTCTCTGTCTCTGAGGGAGGACACAAGTAATTAATTCCAGGAAAAAAACGTGACCTCAAGTGAGCAGTGGTGAGAGGTTATGCACTGTGAAATGAAGTTTTACAATGATATATTTTAAAAAAAAGCAGAGATCAAAAGTAAAGTGCCTTTTTTATTGTAAAATCTCTGCTAAGTTTATATTAATCAAAAAGAAAACACCCTATTAAAATAGCTTAAATTGAGCTAAGAAGTAAGAACTCAAAGCAAATTACTGTGTTACAGATCTTTCGCTTCCTAGGAAATATGAAAGTATCGAATTGCAAACATTGTTCTATCATCTATTAGGAAGACCACTTACACCATTTATGACCTGTTATTTATCAGTCATTGAAAGGCACTCAGAAACCTCTTGTGCAAAACTGTGATGTACCACACAGCCTATGCTGACAAACAACCCAAATCAAAAGTCTTTCATGGTTCCAGAGGGAAAAAAAAAAAAAAAAAAAATCAAACATCCATTTCTTTGTTAGGTTTAAGATGAAAAGAAATAGATGTAAGCAACATCCTTAATTTGATAAACAATGAAAGAGCAGTTCTGTGGCAGAGACAGATTTTTAACAAAACCTGTGAAATCGGGAGGCTCCTCTGGAGCACAAAGGGCAGGGACAGCAACGGGACAGTATGCACCAGATGTGCCCTAAGTGACAGAAACTAAATCTCAGCTGCAGGGAGTTCGATCTCAATATAACCCCCATGTCTGAAAAGATCTGACAGAATGCTGTGAACACTTGCAAAGTATAGAGGAGCTATGGCAAACTCCTTTGGAGTGCTGGATGATATACTGAGAACTCAGTACTAACTAGCAAGGACACAAGAAGAAGAATGACCAAGCAGTGATGAGTCCCCACACTAGAAATGGCCTCACCATAGCACCTGTGCCTGAATAGGGAGGCCCAAAGTCTATTTGTCACACTTCAATCCAGACTCTTACTCTAGGTGAATTCTGAATTACGACAGATACCGAATCAAATGTTTCTTTTTTTACCAGGAGTACACACAGAGTCAGATACATTGGAAAAATGTGGGTTGGTGTATAGACTGGTGCATATTAGTTCTCAGAATCTGGCCTTCCATTCACAGACACATGTTTTCCTTTTCACTAGAGAACTAACACTGTGAATGTTAGCACAGTTACAGCTCAAAAAGGACTGCAAATGTGACTGCTATAATCAGACCTTTTTTGTGTGGGTTTTTATTTGTTGTTTATTTTGAATTTTCTCTTACTTTGTTGCTGTGTTGTGTTTTTTGTTGTTTTCTGGAAAGAGGAATACCCTAATTATCTGAATCATGGCTACTAAAATTTTCAAGCTATATGAAAAAACTTAGGTAGGCCTATAGGTGGCCTACACAAGACTCCCACACACCAATCTTACAGATATCTTTTGTGCTTGATTAATTCAAGAAACTAGGGAGATGTGATTTTTACAGTGACATTCTCTTATAATTAAATTAACCTGCATACGTCTTCCATAAAGCATTAGGTCATGAAATTTTTGTACAGTGCCAGGTAAGTGCCAACTGTAAAATGACAAATTTAATATTTAGATAGATATCCTCGGTAAAAATAAAAACAGTGGGCTCTTTAATTTCATAGAAATATTGTATCATAAATCTAATCTGAGCATCATATATTAAAATAATGCTATGCAAATAGGCATGACTGCTAAATGTGGTTTTAAAATAAGACTGCTTAAACGAATAAGTAATATTTTAAATGTCAGTCAACACACCATGAAAAAAGAAAGCTCGATTTAATTAGGCTGGTCATTTGTAGCTTAGGTAGCCAAAGGATTAGCATGTAGAGTAAGTGAAGGCTGCACAAAGCTTTGTGCAGGTTTTACACAGGTATTCACTTTCATCTCAATAAAAGATTTAGTGTAACAAATGTTGGCTTACAGAGTGCTTTGGTGCTTATGGCACAAAAGAGCTTCTCAAGAAACTTGCTGTGTTGCCATGTAAAGGTCAGGCATAGTTTACCAAGACTAGGGGGAAAAAAGAGATCTAAAAAAAAAGTGGCTTTGCTGACAGATCTGTAGTACAGTGGTACAGAGAAGTTTTTTTAAATAGTTTGTTTACATTAACTATATTTTGACTAATTTCTCTATAAAAAGAGAATAACTATAGCACCAGTAAAGAGCATATCTATCAGCAATCAGTGGTACAGCCCAATGGGATTGGAGGGGAAACACAGAGGATTTTGGGGTAATATACTAACTTGAACTTTTTTAACCTTTTCAGCAGACTTTGCCTGCTGTAGACTGCAATGCATTGAAGAAAGCAGGGCAAATACAGCTCACTTGCTGTGAGAGCCACACTTCTGCCTGGCCTTAACAGAGAGTGCTCTCTATACACTAAGAAATATCTCGTAGTACATATTAGAAGCCACTCCAACTGGAATTATTTTCTGTCTCCTTGGAAAGTGGACCAGAAAAGAAGGTGGGGCGGGCACACACAAAATCTGCATCTACTCTTTATAACCACAGGACTGAGATAGATGCTGTGTGTTTATAAAACAAACTGACTGTTGCACAGCACATTCGTGACATTTAGGGTGCCCATATTGCAAACACTGCACTTTGGAAGCCCATAGGATTGCCAGCCCAAACTGCAGGAACAGCATGCTCACTGTTCCTAACTACTGTGTTCTGCTTCAATTCCAGAGGGAAAGAATGATAACAGATTTTCTTTGTTTTGGGGAGAAAGTAACAAGAATCTCAAGTGCAAATTATTTTCACAACCAAGCATTATTTGAAAACTAAAACAGAATAAAATTATCATTTTAAACTCTCCAGAAGATCTCTCCCTTTCTTCTTTTGTACTTTTATGCTGAAGTACCTTATCAAATCTTCTGAAAGCTGGGATTTTTGAATCAACCTTGAAAATGGGAACAGCTTCCACTACAAGTTTCCAGCTACTTTCTTTTCATATGTACTGTAAAATATGCTAATAGAAAGAAGAAGCAGCTGTAGTCTGCTCATTCAATTGAATTTATCAGCCTGCATATATTTATTGTGTCATTGAACTCATATTTGCCAAAAGAATGTAAGTCCACGTACATTCCAGGCAATCAAAGTTATTTATAGGTATACTGTACTGAAACTTCTTATAATAGCATTTCCACCATGGAGTTATGAGGAAATCCTGGGTGACAATACAGGGTTGATGTTTTCGGGGGGTTTTTTGAGTCTCCAAAACAAAGAACAGTGTAGATACTGTAAAAGCTGAAGAGTTTGGAAATGTATTTAGGTTTATTTAATACAAGGAATGCAATGATGCCAAAATAAAGAGCACAGATGTGAAAGTCATCATTTCCAAAAGTGGACATGCTGAAGGAAGCTGCTGAGTCTAGCAAAGGACTCATGTTGTGTGATGTCAATGGAATCCATAAGATTCAGACTCATCTAGTGATAAAAGCAATGCCTTTCAGCAGCACTGACTTCATGTATACAGGCTGAATACGATATTGTTCGTGTTTTTATCCATTGGAAATGTACATTAATGATGTCTTCTCTTCTGTCTTGATTTATATTGATTCAAGCCTATACTAATCACAAATATTTAAATACAAATTTTGAGAGAAAAAGAATCCCTTTAGATGTGTTTATCTGGAACACCATAAAATGCAACACTCTGAAGCCTTTGAAATAAATCAGAGATAGCTGGTTAATTCAGGAATAGCACACAAAGCTAGAGGAGCATTGTGGTAGTGGCTTTTTGAATTACATGTGTATAAGTATGGTTTATTCTTTTCAAAGAGAATATAGAACCTGGGTTTTTAATTGCTATTTTTTTTACAGTGCTATTACATGTAAAGACATTGAGGCACTGTGCTATGTTGAGAACACAAAGCTGAAACTTTAAACCACAGCAAAAGACAAATTTAAACACTTGAACATAGGCTGAATATGAAAGTTCCTTATAACTGAGCTATAGTGTGGTATGGCTCAGTCTCATTCAAAACCTAAGCCTCTCACATAACAGACCTGGTTAACAAATACTGATTTAGGAGAGAGGAAGGACTATCACTCAGCAGTAACATAACCAGTGAAATTTAGCAGCACTCAGACAGAAGAAAAACCCTTCAAAACTTTACGCTACTGCACACTCAACTCACTCCACAACACTCTCTCATTTTAGGGTGCAAACCAAGCTTAAGAGATCTCTTACTAGTTTCTGTCCAAGAACAACTTTTCCTTGACTTTACATGCTGCAGCAGGGCTGGAGGGATTCATATTCTCAACTACACATCCATTCAAAAACTTCTGGCCTCAGCCCATATTGGTCACAACCTAGATCTGAATTCAGGTCTTTCTGAGGCCTTAACAACAGCTCCAAGCTTTGAATGAACATCCATCATCCCCATCATTTTAGCACATATGTAGTTGTATAGACTGTGCATACAATCAGGTTAAACATTAGTCCTTCAAATAAAGAGCGAAGTACGTCTTTCAAGGACTGGAGCTCTAGTCTGCACCACGTTCCTTATATTTGCTCCAAATAATGGAAACAAGTGAGTGACATTTTCAACATCCTTTGAATTACTCTTCTCAGTAATTCAGCTCTAAGCAGCAAGAAAAAAGAGTAGGACTACATATATACATAGCCATATGTATGCAAATAGAAAAGACTAGATATGTCATCTCCATATACCCAAAAACCTTGAAACACATCCAAAAAAGCTTACCCTTGCCAACGTCAGGGTTCCTTGTTTACACACACTGCAGCGGACCCTCAGTTTTCCAGGCTTCACAGCTTGGCAGAAATTTTTGCAAAAAACATAAAAACTGTTGTAACTTGCTGCACCTGTCAAGAGAAAAAATAAAACAGAAAACAACCACTTTTGATGTATACCGAAAGTAGCAGCAAACTGTCATGAAAGCTTTCTGTTTGACTCTATAAGTGATAAGTTAAAATCATTTTAAGTTCTGAGGACAGCTTTGTGATCATCTTTTCTTACCTGGTCTAGTTCCTAACAGCTTCCAGTAACTCCTGCTTCTTGATCAACAAGTACAGGTGAACTACACTACAACTCCTTGAAAATGCATGCAGAGCTTACCACTGATGAGCACCCACTGAAATCCTTGGCAAGTGATGTATGGGATTAATTACCCCATCCCTCCATAATTTGCATCTCACTTCTAAAAGCTAAAATTGTCTAGCTGCAATTTTTATGAGGTCAAATTGCATGAACATTTCTTTAGATGAAGTTTAAAAGATGAGTTTGACTAATATAACAAAAAGAAAACAGATACTCAATTTAGCAAATTTACTTCTATTCATGGAAGACTGGAAGCCAGTTCTTTATTTTTGCTGGCAGCCTTATAAACTAGCAAAGTTTGCAAACTGCTGCCAAGATATTAGGCCAAGGAAATTTTCAAGGAAAATGAAATGAAACGCATTCTGTTCTGTGAAACTAGGGAACAGAATGTGATATGCAGAGAATTGTGAAAGCCCAGGGCAATGCTAATGAATTTGATTTCACAGGCAATGCTGACTACTGTTTTGAGTGAAGCACTTCTTAGAATAGCTATGGCTATTCCTTACAAAATGTTGGAATATACCTGGCATGGTTTTAATCTAGACTGGACAGTTCCAAGTTCAAAGACTCAAGCTTATCATCAGAAGATGAAATGAGACCAGAATAAAGTTTCAAATAAAAAATTCTCAATATCAAGAGGAGATTGGACCCATTAACAGTGGTGAGCTTCAGAATCAGTAGCAATCCCTTAGAGATTAAAAGTTTTCACTTTCTCCCTAGTCTCTTATTTTTCCCTACATGCATCAGCAACGTATGTTTTACGTACGTTCGAACCTCAGCACATTACTATTTACAATACCATAGTAAATATGACCTGGAATAATATTTTTAAACATGGCTGACTTCCTTCATTTTTACATGTCCCTCACACAGTAAAGAGTCAGAGCCCATGTTCTGCCAATGCAAAATCCCAGTCAATTACATTTTATACCTATTCATGACTCTCCTGATTTAAACATGCTAGAACACAATATAAAGGTAACTCAAATATAATTTCAGTTTCCAAAACTCAACCTCAGAGAACTGTGTCATCCAAAAAAATCTTTTTTTTCTAAGAAAAAGTATGCACATTTCTACAAAGAAGATGTACACTGTTGGAAGAAATTTTGTAACGCTTTTTCAATTTTTCAAAAACATTAGCTACATAAGAGTATATCAGTGATGTATCCAAAAATAATTTTAGTCAACAGATCTAGTAAGTGTTTTCACTATACTTCCTTGGAAAGTATTAACCACCATGGCAGAACATAAAGTATTACAGAATTTAAATTGAATTCAGTTTTTGTGGAAAATGACATATATCCATACATTCACATACACTTTTCATATGAAAAATTGCAAAAAAAAAAGGCTGAGAGCACACCTCTCAAATCAGTCTCAACCACAGTTCTGGGATTAAAATAGTTACAGGAAAAAAAGGCTTATGCTGAACTATTTAATATATGATACAGTGTTGTGAAACTTAATACAACACAGTTTTGGACATCTGGATATCCATTCACTGGTATTTTGCTGGAGGCTCTGGTTACCGGAACTGAGAGCATGTGTGGATTAGACTTGACTTGAGTTAAAATCCACATCAAAAATCTAAATTATGGTATTGCATTGAGAAGGAGGACATTTGCAAGTGACTTAATTTTGCTTTTGTCAGTTTCTCTATGCAGGATCAGCAGATCAACCAACAAGAGTAAAGGCAGTGCCTTTAGCACAATTCAAAGTGAATGTTCCTGTGACTTAGGAAAGCAAAAATGCTATTGCTAGTAGTGGGTCACAATAAACAAGATGATTTCAGCCACTTATTCCTGACTTGGTCTCAACAGCAGGAAGTGAGACCAGAGCCTGTTATCTGTTCTCTTATCACCAGTCCTCTCCCATTGTTCCAATTTCGTATGTGGGCTGTCCAATGGGACTACTGAAACTGCTGCTTCTATTCACACTCATCCTGAGTAATTCTGTGCTGCCAGTGCTCACTGTCCTAGTCCAGTCTTACACTCCAAATTGATTCCTGGCATGCCTTTAATGAGACCATTCCAGTTAAACAGAACCATCTTATTGAGTACATGAGCACTTAGAGCATAAAATAATTTGCTAATTGGCTGATGCCTTTCCTGATCCAGTCCTCCACTCCCTGCTGTCTTGTGTCCCTGTCTCACATTTTATGCTAAGGATTAAAATTTATTTCAAGGATTAAAACACTTGAGGCAGGAATCATGGTCTCTCTCTGTTTTGTGTTCTAAGCTCATTCCATCTGGACCCAAAGATAAAATTATTTTATTGATAATAGTCTGCAAAATATTCACAGGATAGTATGGCATAAATCAGCATGACTGAATGCTGCAGTAAAAAATAGTAGTCATAGGAGAGGCCTAAAATGAGACATATTGCTGATTTACTATAGAGGATAAATCTTATGCATTAGCTTGATATTTGCTCTGTGCAAAAATAGACTACATTAGCTCAATATTCATTTTTCTTAGCACTTTCAATTTTGTTTTCAGTTTTCATGAATATAAAAAGTCCCCCCAAACACATTCCCTGCGCACAAATTTGAAGCACAAGAAACAAATTTATAATATAATGGGTTGGAGCAGTTAAGCAGCACAGATCTATTCAGAGACACAGAATAACTTTAGAAATATCTGCTATAGCAAGGAAGCTGGAAAGGCACTATGTGACAAGGGAATGCACTGATTTTAGAAAGAATGTGTTAAATGGAGATTTTCAGCAACACATTCACCATTTTATACAGATGTGCAGATCACATTCTCACAAAGTGCAATCACATCATTAGGTGGGCATCAGATTGTCCTGGGCAGCATCACCAGGCAAAACAAAGACTTAATTAAAAATGCAAATGCTTCAAGTCAGCTTACAGTACAACACTGATGGCCAGCACTAAGCTCTTTACTGACTTGTTCATGTCACTGACTGTATTAGCATGGCCCTTGGCTGAGACTGCATCCCCTTAGAACCCCTTTCCAAAGAGAAACTGAAAGACACAGGAGCAAGGAAATCTGTCTCATGCACCAGCTCTGACATATCAATATTAACAAAGAATGTAATTATGGCACAGTGCCAGTAACCACTAAAATTGCTGCAGAACCAACCATACAGGTAAATGTATGAGGCACACACCTTTTGGGAGTATAACTTTAAAAACTAATGAGAATTCAGAAAACAATCCCTATTTTGCAGTTTTCACTTCCAAATATTGTCATATAAAGCCACTTACTACATATTAGTTTTAGGAAAATGCTTGATGGTTTTCTTTATGGAATTCATTTAATTAGGTTGCCTTTACTGGATAAAAAAAAAAAAAAAAAAAAAAGTAGGATGATATGAATACAAGAGGCCTCTCATTTCTGATCTGTGTCAGGACCTGTGCTCTCACCCCAATGAGACTCCCTCTTTACTCCCTCTTCAAATTTCCTCACAAATATCACACCACAAAAAAAGTCTTAAAACTGTTCTCTCCCTTTAGTATTTCATATAAAAAGGGGAAGTAGCTTTTTCTGATGTGTATCCCAGTGTTTTTATATTGCCTCCCCATTTAGGTTTTTAAGCTCCTTAGGACCTGAATTACTTCCTTATTTATGTGTTGTTAATGATGACCATGCTGTGGGAGCTTTGTACATGTTAGTGATAGCACAGACCAATTATTTTGATATGCATGACTAGTTAATGAGAAAACATTAGTCATAATGACTATAGACTTGATCCTGAAATCTCTAATCAGTCAAAACACCCATTATCATCTCTATGACTGTTAAAGTGAATAAAATCTAAATAGGGATATTAGTAGCAAACCTACTGTTTTCATTTCAACTGCATTTTCATATAGATTATACTGATTACTGAGTCTTTCCTATAATCACCTTTATAAAACAGGACACAGCTACAGGAAATTTTTCAACAGATTGAAAACTACATAAAGTTAGCATAGTTTCAGATTTCATTGTATTTACATTTAGACTAGTTGTAATTTGTAAAATGTAGACTGACTGTAGGAGAATTCAGACTATTTTAGCAATTTGCACTCACATAATGAAAAATACACAGTTAGAAGAGAAAGAAAAAAGTATTCTTCCAACTGTGTTCACTTAAAGGACTTTGTTTGATTCAACACAATAGGAGGAAAAACATCTGAAATACAAACCCAGAAGGCTCAAACTAGTGAAAATTTCTATATAAAACCAACTTAAAAAAAAAAAGTGTGTAGGTTGCAGTTCTGGATCCAAAAAACAGAAATTTCTTATAAGATCTGATTCACTTTGCAAAAATATAACTGGTGTGTTCTGTCTTTAAACTTTTGTCCTTTAACCACTTTTCTTTGTCTGCAAAGATTTCACAGAGAACATAGCTTTCCTCCCCAGACCCATGTATGTGGATGCACACATTTATAAACTTTTCTATGTCTTCTAGATTAAAACTATTCTTCATGATGCCTATTGAATGGATACCATGACAATGGTATTTATTTAATAGCTAGATTGATCTAAACCGGTTGTGATATAGTCTAGCAAGAAAAATTGACACTATGATTTGATTCAATTCATCCTAAAGTAGATATAAAAACATATAACCATGTCAGATAAATTGTGTCTAAAAGGGTCTGCTTCTCTCTGTTGTGGGGATTTAGAACCATTTAGAAACATCTACTTTGCAATCCTCTAAAATTACGGAAGATGAACCCCGCTTGGTGATGCCATGCAAAAGAACTCATGACTAAGAGTGGAAGAATTCTGCAGAATGGATAACAATATGAACCAGAATAAACCTGAAAAAAAAACCAACAAACCAATTCTTTTTCTTGGGACTCAAACAGGACTTGCAGAATGCCTATGGATCTCAGGTAATTAAAGTATGTGGAATATACAGCTATTTAGAAAAAAAGAAATGGACTTGTCACTGTTACAAGGACTAAAATTTTAAGAAGAGTTGAAATTTGTCTGAAGAGGGTGTAATGCCTAAGAAGTGGTGTATCAGAAGTTACTTTACTCGACAAAGACAACAGGGCACACATCTTTTTAATGCCTTTTCAGTGAAAAATTTTGTGTGAGGAAAAAAAAAACAAACCAGGAGACATCTATGAATGAAAAAACTGTTAAAAGCACAGCATTTGATCACTCTTAAATTACTGGAATTCAGGATATTAGTACATCAAGCTTTCTCTTCCATTCATTATCACGAAAGAATTATCTGCTTCACTTTTCTGAGCCCCAGTATCATTTACCTTCACTTTCTTTTATATTTCACCCAAATCCTTCATTATCTTGTTACCCATCTAACTTCTGTAATTACCTTTTCCCTGTCTCATTCCCTTTCCTGACCTCTATATAAGCTTCACCTTTCTCTTACCTCTCACAATATATCTTTCTCTCTTTCAGCTTGCTCTCTGATTTTCAGACAAAGGAGAAAAATTCAACATTAATGCTCATATTAACAATAAGGAGTGAAGGATTCAAAAAGAGAAAAAAAAAAAACAAAACTGTGATGATTCCGCCAAATAGCAGAACACGGAATAAAAAAGAAAACAAACAAACAAGCCAACCCAAACAAACAAAACCCCCCAAAACAACAACAACAACCCAAAGAACTCCCCAGAAATTTCATGAAACTGCTGAAAGCTTGGCAAAAATACATGGGAGAAAAACAGTGATACAACAACAAAACTGTTCAAGACTGAAGAGTATCAAAAGGTCTCCCATAAAATCTACTTGGGCATGAGGAAACCACAATGCAGCAGTCATAGTACTCCCCATAAAGCTCCGCCCTGAGCTGCTTTTTACATCATTGAAGAGACCGAGTGTGACCTGTGGTGATGACAACTTGCCTGGCCTGGTTTATCTGCAGCTGAATGCAGCGACTTCTGAGTTTAAGCCTAAGCATGTGAAGGGAAGTGAAGATGCTCCAGAAGTCTGCATGGGTCACACAGATCATGCAGTGTAGGCTTCAGTATGAGCAGCAGATCCAGTTGATCGCAGTTTCAGCAAATAAATGAAGAAATGTTTAAAAATTAAAGCAGCTATCATCAAGAAAGTCCATAAGGACAAGGCTGATCCCACATCAGGTCAGAAAAGCAAGAATATGCAAGATATACATCCAGAGACAGCACACCTAAAAACATAGCCCAGGGATGCATCAAAGGAAAGGACCTGAGCTTAAATGTAACTCCTGGGCCAGTGGGCCCACTGAGGATGTGTGAGGTGAAAACCTCTTGCAAGGCTTCCAGCAGCTCTTTCTCACACAGCTCTTTTAATAAACGTCTGACCCAAGGTTACATAACTGTGCATTTCACAACTGGCCTTTGACACAACTAGCTAAACACCCAAGGAGGAAGGGAGGTTGAAAAAGTCAAAAATAATGGCTATTCTTACTGAGTTACTTCTCTGTATTAGCTCCCTAATTACTTCCTGTGTCCCAAAAAACCCAGGCCTACTCAACTATGACTCCAACTCAAGTAATTACAACTATGAAAGGATAGAAGCCAGCAGCAACATTCTTGCTGTTACCTTTGTTACAGTCTGTCACCCTAATACATGACATTCTGGAAAAATTTGTTTTTCAGAGCATTCAAGGAATACATAATGAGGTAGCAAGGATTATGGAAGATAATTGCTTTATTCAAGGTACTAAAACTTTATCCTTGGAAGTGGTCAAGGCCTTCTTGGATGGGGCTTTGACCAAACTGGTCTGGTGGAACGTCGCTGCCCATGGAAGTGTGATTTCTAAGGACTTTTCCAACACAAATGATTCTATAATTCTATGATTAAAAAAAAACTCAGTTATTTTTTAACAGAAATTATGTTGTTACTGAATGAAATGCAAAATTCTCTTGTGTTCAAATACATAGCTGAAATACAGGAAATAAAGTTCAGGAATAAATGATCAGTTTTCTCAGTACGGTCTCAAAAGAAAATTGTTCCAGGACTTGAGTATTTGCCACCAGAACAACAGAAATGAACACTGAAGTGACAAAATTTGCTAGCAAAATGATTTTTTTCAGGGTAGTAAAAATTAAAGCCAACCAGAAAAAACATATTGAAGACCGCAGAATGCTGAGTGACTAACAGTAAAATGAAAAATTAAATTCGTTATAGATAAATGCGAGGTGATATACATAGGAAAAATAATTTACCCCAACAGTGATGGTCTTGACTAGTTTTTGTCACACACAAACAGGATCTTGGGGCTATAATAGCTAGGTCTATGAAAATGTCAGCTCAATGCTCAGTAGCAATCAAAAAAGTAAATTGAATGCTAGGAATTATTAAGAGAGGAATCAAGAAGGAAAAAACCCATCCAAACAAAAACCAACCAACACAAAAAAAAAAAAAAAAAAAAAAAAAAAAAAAAAAAAAAAAAACAACAAAAACAACCCCAGAAAACAATGTTGTATAAAAGCTGTAAAAATCCATTATGCGCTCCAATTTCAGTAGCACATGCAATTCTATCTTTGCTTTGCATTCATAAATTCCACAGATACATCCATTAATGTACTAAATAACTTGTTAGTGCTTTTATTCTGTCAAAATGTTGCACAATAACAGTGTACCACAGAAACTATCTTTTTTGAATGACCTGTGATACTTTTTTTCATTTTCAATGCCCTGCATGTCAAGCTCCTCACTCTGAAGTTCCCACAGAAGTAGAATTTTAATGACAACTTTCTTCTCTTAGAAATGAAAGAGAGATGGAAAATGGTTCAGGAAAGATGTATCTATAACTTAGTTGATACAATGTTTTTCAATACAGACAGAAAATACCACTACCAGCACTTTTAAAATTGAGCTACTTAGTTTCTGAAATGTACTATTTAATGATATAAGTAACTTAGTATTTCAGTAACAGTAATATTTTGAGGAAGTTCCTTAGCTGGTTTTACAAGTGAAAAGACATAATTGTCAATATTTTTCTTAAAGGCTTGTCCAGAAAAATGGAAAAGATGGAGTGAAAATGGCATTTTATCATGCTCTCTTATCTCAACATAATGGCATGATCACTTTTATATAATGCAATACCAGGACTATATTTTAAAGAGTAGGAATGATTTAAAGAAAAAGGTCAGCTTAGAATTTCACATACTGTTTGTATATGCTCTAAATTGGAATGTTGGATATGCAGCAACACTCTTTCGCATTTAGAAGACCATTTTGAAAATACAAACCTAATTCAAGAGGTTTCTTTATCTCTTTAAACCATTGACCGAAAGTGTTTGGGAAGAAGGGATACAGTTTTTCCAGGCTATTAAAACCAGCCTAGGTATTTAAGCAATGGGAAGTAAACAGCAGAGCTTTAAAGCAATTCAGTTGTGACACATACTAAAAGCTAACTTCCTTCTGTAGAGGAAGGAAAACACAGGACTAAGTATTTCAGGAAAAGAAGCAAAGACAGACAAAGAGAAAGACAGAGTGCATTCTAAGCTCAGAGCTTAAACCTTGAAACTCCTCTAGCTCTGCATTAACTAACAGAATTCCCCATCCACAGATTAGCTGAAAGGCAGCAAGATTCATCGCATTAAAGTTAAATGTGCAGAAAATGGAATCATAGTAATCCTCACTGACATGTTTACATGTACAGTCTGCTGAGCATCTACGTCTGTTATTTGATAAGAAGCATGGAAATAATAGTCTCAGACTTTGGAACAGTGATACCAACTAATCCTATCCCTGCAACTCTTACAGATGCCTCAACACATCTACAAATTCCTCACAGAGAGGTGATGGTACCTATGATCTAGCGATCCCCCTTGCTGTGCCAAGATACATAATTCTACACAGGAAAGCTTTGGGCCTCAGCTCATGACCTTTCCCTACTGCACTTTGGGGAGACCCTTTGGGGTGGTTCCAGCCAGATAAGCCTGTTGGCTTGATCATCATCATAAACAACAACAAAACACACTTTATTATCCATAAGGAATCAAATGGCTTCTCTAACATAATGAATTAAGGTAATGTTGAAGTTTCTAAGTAGATGTGTCACTTTAACTCTTAATTACCCCTTTTTCCTTTAATGCAAACCTATGAAGAAGTAAGAATGAAGTAATTTGCAGGCCCTGTGAGCCTTCTCAGTAAGAGATATTACCAATATACATATGGTTCATTTACCAATATGTTCTTTGATTCATCAGTTATTATATATATTTTTATATATATGTACAGTGTCTTCAAATGTGACATCAGTATTAAATGCTCATTGTACTTTAGAGACTAGATTGCATAGCAATTCTCTGCTCAAGATTAATTTAAACCAAATCCTGCTTTCATTCTTCAACCTGTCAGTTTAGCAAACCACCCTCTCCCCCACATTAGCATTCCTACCACATGACCTGTAGAGCCTCCACTCCTCACCACCCTATGCACAGCACAGAGCTTTAGCAGCTGCTTGTTACCCTACTCCCAATTAGTGTGACACTGAACCAGAGGCTGCCAGCTGAACTCTCAGTTGTTCCCTGGGGTGCCAATCAATTAAGCAAATTGATTTTGTAGAATGGTTTTGGTGAAGTTAAACAGAAATGCTTAAAGACTATTTTGCACATACAACTTGAGATGTACCTCATATCTGTTAATCTCTACAAAAGCCTGTTCCCCTCCTGCCGTTTCACATAAACCTAAGAAAGCTGGTTTGTTGTTTTTCTTTCTATACAATGCTTTCCCAGTTTGACAAAGTTTTGAGCTGGAGGGATTCTCCTTTCTAGCGTTGAATTCCCAACTCATACTGTAAAGTAGAAGACATTCCTGCAGACTCTAAAGAGAAAAGATCTCATTCCAATGCCTCCCTACCTCCATCAGTAAGCATTTAATCTCTAGTTGATTCTCTTGAAGAATTATGATAATCTAGAAAATAATCAAGGTATTATAGCTATATCTCCAGTACCTAAGGCAGATTCCTATTCTACCACGTATCTACACAGGAGGTAATCAGCCTTGCAGTTCTGCCCTATTTATAGCATATTTATAAGCCATTTAGCTAGTGAAAGAGACTCCAGAGGGAGCTACAGGAGACTAGGGATAGCAAAATGAAATATGGAAGAGATTGTGCAGAAAAGCAGAATGTTAGATGTTTTTAGATATTGCAATGTTTCATGAAGATGTTTTTATTTATCTACATATAAATATGTGATCAAACACAGATCTTAGTGCCTGGATAGCAGATATAAAATGTATTTGTTCTCATTTACGCTGCTAGACTTAGTGGATCTGAAAAATTTCTATTACAGATTAGGAGACAAAATGTTGAAGACTGGTAACATTTCTGTTTGAAACAGACTTTTTGCATTTCTATCCTAAATACTTCACAATGGTTAGAGTTATAAAAAAGACATTGTTCAAGATGAGTCAAATATTAGCTCAGCCTCGTTATGTTCCCAACAAATTAAAAATTACTGTGAAAAGTCCTTTGAGGTTTAGAAATCAGGATAAGATGATCTATAGCTATTCATCACATATTGGGTATCAAAAGGGATTAAAATGCAATATGCATAATCACTAATCTGCATCAAATCAGGAGTTTAGATCTTAACCTTTCACAGCTGAAGACAGTGGAGATTTTGCTATTTATTTCATTATTATTAGAATAAAGAGAACATTCTTTTGAAGAGAACAAAAACTTGCTTGGGAAAAGTCCCTGATAATGTTAATCATCACCTAGCCATTTAAAATACTACTGATGTTTGATTCAGCTACTCCAAAAATAATTAGTGGAGGCTAATTATTAGGGAAGAGTTGCAGCAGAAAAAAATCAGTTGCCAAGTGATATACCTTTAAAACAGAAACCAACTGTTGCCAGTTAGAGTTTTCTTCCAGTAATATATGCTGAGTATTTTATTGTGCGACAAAGCCAAAGAGCAAACTCTGGTGAACAAAAGGAGGAACTGTGGCTACCGCTACTTCAGTTGGTCAAGTGAACTTTTGATCTTTTTTGCAATTTTGGTTAAAGCACCTTCATAGCAAAAAGGCAATAAGATGATGTCAGGGAGCACTGAAAACCAGAATACTGGGGCTTATAATAAAAACCTTGACAAGCTGTGCAGTATTGCAGGAAGCTGAACATCAATGAGTACAGTATATGATGAACAGGCTCAACTTGGAGCATGATGTCCTTCTGTTCCTTCACCCTGCACCTGAAGACCCCACGTCCATATCCGTATATTTCTTTTTCTCTATTCCTGTCTTTTGACAGGTAAATGTCAAGATCTGACTGTTGCAGCAGCAGGGCATCATGAAAGCTTGGAAAGAGACTGATGGTGCTCAGCAAGCATGGTGGCTTTCAAGGACCCCTGAGGCACTTTGCTCCAGGATGCAGCTGCCACCTTTGATATTTCAAGTTGTGTTTTGCTGAGTGGGAGGATAGTTAAAATATGAACATACATATATAAATGAACTACATATATATATATCTACCACATGGGCTTGAATTTCGCATGGGCTTGCAACACAGTTGCAGATACTCTACTCCAGAAATGCAGAAAACATTACAGGTAGACAGACTATTGAAACTTAATCTGAAGAATTCATCTGCAAATACCAGTTATAGCAGTAGTTGATTGTGACTGCTAATATATTAATAATATATAACTGAAAATATATAATATACTCAGAGAATCTGGCATGTTCTCAAGACAAGACCTAAGGCTGAATACTCACAGAGATGTCAACAGTATAGATAGGCTTCTAAGATACAGTTTCAGGTGTATCAGTGCATATAAAGATTCATCTTTTTTTGACCTAGCACTTGAAAATGGTACTTTAAATCTTAAGATTGATGATTAAATAGGAACTTCCCAATCCTGGACACTTCACAAAGAAAAATGTGATTCTGAGACAGTAGTTACACAAAAAATTGGTGCCGCAGCACATGTGATCTAGCTAAGAAATATTCCAGTTTCACTTGCAGGCCACTGTAGCATTCTGTCTCCTATGTGAAAGGCAGATCAACGAAAACGTTTTCTTACTTTATTTTCCTTTCAGTTTGATAATGTGATGCTTTGAGGTCAAATCTAGGTCAAACTTTGTCCAGTGCCAATAGATCCCATAGAATCCCAACATTTCAGAAATTTGTAGAAAATATTTATCAATTACAAACAATGATAAATGTTGCTAAATATTCATCTTCTGTTCCAATTTATTAAATCTTAATTGCTGGGCATAATGTAGGCAGCGTTGTTTCATGACCAATGTGTAAGAAAGCAAAAGGTTCAGTGTACCTCAGAGTAGGAAGAAAGAAACCCTGCACTGAAGGGTATTCGGAAATCCACATAAAACTGAGAGAGAATCTCAGTTTCTATTATTAAATATTCTCTAAAAGAAAGAAAGAGTAAAACAAACACAAAGACAAAAAACCAGAGGCACAAAGAGTTAATAAAACCAATTGAAATCCCAGCTGGCAGTCTTTGAAGAGAATTGTGAATGGACATGAAAGTCACTACCTTGGCACTGCTAACAATGGTCTCTCATGCAGTGGTGAAAATGTGAAATTTTCACCAAAACAAAGCTGATGGTAAAATTTTAAAGACTTTTGGCACAGCAATGCAGGAGCATGCACTGACTTTAATTCTGCTTTTTTGTGAATAGGAATTAGAACTTCTGACTTAATTGTCCATTTTCCTACAATGACCATTTTCCCTAAAAACAAACAAACAAATCCCTCCCCACAAAAACAAAAAAACCCAAAACAAAACCAAAAAAATCCACCAAACTAAATATAGAGAATCTGTCGCAGTTGCTGCTATGTGTGGCAGTCGACATTGACACTGCACTTGAGGTGCTTCACCAAAATCATCAGAAGGCTTCACTATCTATATCTTGTTATTCAGTCTCTCATATCCTTCTTCTTTATATCTTCTACAAGCAGCTCTACACAGCTCCAGCATTGTCTCTCTTCTTCAGTCCCAAGTCCAGTTCCATCCTGCCCCTAGCACGGCCACCTAACCCTGTCTACCCTATGTACAATAGCTTACAGTATCGTACCTTCTCCGGCCCTTTCCACGACCTCCTGTCCCTGGGTCTTCACAGCACAGCAAGCAGACTCCAATTAACTCCAACTGCGTTAACTCACTACTCATCATGCCCAAGGCTGTGAGGGCAAGGTGCTTCTACTCTGAGATAATTAACACAGCTGTAACCTGTTAGAGGGGAGACTGCCTTCTGCAGCATCTCTTTTTGTATCACCACAAGAATCTGTCTTCCCCTACCAAATACAACAATCTTTTTCTTTCACAGAAGTTCAAATTTAGTCCCATTGAAATTATTTTTATTTATAAGGAGAAAGCAGGGTGTGTTTTGCAAAGCTATGTTTTTACCTTCTACTATCAACAGAATTTCTTAATCTCTTCCATGTAACTACTTTCTGTAGATCAAGCCTTTTTAATAGGTCTGTTCTCCCAAAGTCCTTGCTGCATGTGCAGAGCTCCCAATGACATTAATGAATGTTGAGCACATGACTTGAGCACAGACTATGATTCCCCATTTTGAGTGCTAAGAGCTCATAACAGAGACCATGCAGTGCAAGCATGGTGCAAGCACTATGCGGCACAGTGGCAGCAGCTACTGGCTTTTTTTTTTTTTTTTAATGAACTTTAGGCATTCTTAGAATGCCATGGGACAAAGCCCTGAAGAAAAGAGGGGAACAAGAAAACTAGTTAATATTCAAGTATCACCTCTTCCAAGATTAGGAGTGATGCATCCCAACACAGAGGAAGTCAGGAGGCCTGCATGGATGAATACGGAGCTCTTGGACAAAATGAAACACAAAATAGAAGCAAGGACAAGCAAACACAGAGGTTGTCCAAGCAGCCAGGGATGAGGTCAGGACAGTTAAAGCCCTGAGAGAATCCAATGTGTTCAGGAACATCAAGGACAACAAGAAAAGCTTCTATAGGTAGGTCAGTGATAAAAGGAAGACTAGGGAAAATGTGGGCCTGCTCAAAAAAGAAACAGGAGAACTGGTTACCCAGGACATGGAGAAGACTGAGATACTCAGTAGCTTTTTTATCTCAGTCTTTACCAGTAAGTGCTCCAGACACAACACCCAACGGGCAGAAGGCAAAGGTACGCACAGGTAGAATGAAGAAATGTCCAAGTGGAGACCAGTGAAAAATGGTGTTCCTTACTGGTCACCTTTGTTGGGGACATGGACAACAGTGCAGTGCTGTGGTGCAGTCGAGACACTGGAGGGAAGGGATCCCACCCAGAGGGACCCTGACACTTGAGAGATTGGTCTACGCAAACCTCTTGATGTTCAACAAGTACAAGGCCTGCATGTGAGTCAGAGCAATCCTAAGCACAACAACAGGCTTGACATGGGTTGAGAATGGGTTGAGAAAAGCCCTGAGGAGAAGGACTTGGGGGCATTGGTGGATGAGAAGATGACCTGCAGCATGTATTCACAGCCCAGAAAGCTACCTCTATCCTGGTCTGAATGAAGAGAACCATGGCCAGTAGGGCAAGGGAAGTGACCCTCTCCCTGAACTCTGATGAGACCTCACCTAGAGTCGTGTATCCAGTTCTGGGGTGGGTGTGTTGGAGTGGATCCAGAAGGCCAAGGAGATGATCAGAGGTCTAGAGCACCTCTCCTGTTAAGACAAGCTGAGAGAGTTGAGGTTGTTCCACCCAGAGATGGGAAGGCTCCGGAAGCCCTTATAGCAGCATTCCCATATCTAAAGGGGACTGAAAGCAAGCTGGGGAGGGAGTTTTTGCAAAGGCATGCAGTGATAGTACAGGGAAGAATGGCTGTAAAATAACAGAGGGTAGGTTTAGGTTGGATATAAGAAAGAGGTTCTTTATGGTGAGAGTGGTGAGGCACTGGAACAAGTTGCCTAGAGAAGTTCTGGATGGCCCATCCCTGGCAGGTTGGATGGGGCTTTTTGCAACCTGGTCTAGTGAAAGGTGTCCACAGCAGAGGGGTTGGAATTAGATGATCTTTGAGATCCCTTCCAACTCAAACCATTCTATGATTTTATGATTTTTACTTGTGCTTCATAATTGGACTCTTCCTGTCAAAAAAAAAAAAAAAATCACTCTAAAACTCTATTACCAATGTTTTTACGTGTAAGAGATGCTTTCTAAGTGTTACTTTCCATTTTTCCTAGTAGCATCAGTAATAAATTCAATTCAACAATTATACTGGAAAACAAAATGCGTAGTTTTGTTTAATCAGTACAGAACATTTTCCACCTACAAATGTCACCTCCAGCTGGTGGTATAAAGATGCAAGTGATGCACTTGCAAACAGAAGTCCATCCATGTTGTCCCCCATAAACACTCAAAATACATTGCAAGAACATAGCTCTGTTCCACCCCACTGCTTGACACATGGGAGTCAGCAAATGCCGTTCAATTAACATGGAAGGACCTTTAAAAACAATAAAGTAATTAGACACGTTCATGAGAGATAATTATGTCATGTAAAGATAAGCATTCCCGGAAGAGCTTCAACCTCTATTAGAAAAGAGCATTTTTTACATTTTTCCTTTCAAATTAATTTCACAGACATGCAAGGTGTGATGGGAAAACGGCACCATTCTCATCAGTGTTAAAAGCATATGATATGAATGAGGTCTCCAGCATGGCACTGGCTGCAATAAATTATCAAGTGTGCGTTCTGTTTTCTGAAATGGGCTCAATTTATCATTTTATTGAAAAGGTTCCATTATGCTAATGTCTTATAAAATCACTCTCTGCTGTTGCTAGAAGGTGAAGAGGGGATATCAATTTTTATATATAGAACTTGGAACTATTGCAGCAGTGAACTGTCAAGGGTTAATAACCCTAACAGAAGATAAAATATACATAAGAGCAAACTTTCAAGGACTTTGTAATGACAAATTTTCATAACCCTACTGGAAGCAGAATAGTTTTCTTAAGCTTAACTCTCCTTTAAGAAATGTTGACAGAATTAGCAATAGTTAGTTGTTTCTGGGCTGAAAACTCTCCCTCTCTTCTCTAATTAACCCCTGAACTGACACTGGAGATTGTTTTTTTCCAATGAAGATCTGAATAGAAAATACCATTACTATTCTTGTCAACTTGCCCAGATAACAAATATGAAGGATAATCAGACAGGGGTACATGGGTGAATATTTGAAAAGGGGACTACTCCTTCTCTTAATAAAACTTTCTCTAATAAGCACAGTTTTATTTGTTTGAATTATTGTATATAAACCAGGAAAGTAGTAAAAGAAGAGAACTAGATTTAGATAGGCAATATGTTTGATCTCGCATAATAGTAATTTTGTGGTTTTGTGGTTTGTATCCGAAAAACTTCTTTTTTGCTGTGCATCAAAAAAACAGTGTACTATTTGAGAAACATTATCCTATTTTTAACAGGAAGCATTCTCCTAGGGGCATGCCTTCCCTACCTCTGAACAAACTCACAGAGCATAATCCAAGAAAGTACAGCATCAAGAGAGATAATTTAATATATACTGACATTAACAAGCTGCCCAGGGAAGGAGTTGAGTCACCATTCCTGGAGGTAATTAAAGTTCGGATGTGACACTTAGGGACAGTTTAGGGGGGGACTTGGTGGTGATGTGTTAACCTTTGGACTCAATGACCTTAAGGTCCCTTCCAACCTAAACAATTCCATGATTCTATGACTGCAATATATTTTAGCAGTCGAAAAGAAGTGGAGCTAGAGCACTTTAACCACTATCTCATTGGATCATCAATAAAAACCCTTCTGGATCTCACAGCTTCAAACAAGGATCACAGTTCAACAACTTCTATCATACAACATCTACCAAACAGCTTGGGAACTTAAATTTTTTGAAAAATTCTCATTCAATACATAGGAAATATTTAGTGCAATTGAGTTAAAACTAAATCCAATGTCTCTTTACACTATGAAAACATTATTGCCATACTCTTCTATGAATACATATGGATTTTTAGACCTGAGATGCACATACTTAAAAGATGGTTACTTCTGAAAAACATGTTCTAACACTGTGACAATCTAGTCAGGCAGAGTGTGCAAGCATTTTTCATCAAGTATGTGAGCAATGTGACTAACAAAGGAACAGAGATGTGTAGTTGCACACGTCTTTGTCTCAGGAGGCATCCACATGACAAAAGGTTGTAAAACAAAACAAAACATGCATGAGGGACTGCAAATGGGTAGAACATCTCCCAGGTATGGAACACCTATGAAAGGTAGCTTGCAAAACAAAAAACAGTGGAAGCAGTGAAGGGCACAAAGGAGATTCAGGACAGGGACAAATAGTACAAAACTATCAAATAAGAAAGAAAAAAAATGGAGAGGAAGGAAGACAAGTGCTTTAGCTCCAGTTTCTCTTTTAAAAGAGCTCTCAGGCCCAATGAACTCAAATTTTGTGACTACAACACATCATTGCAATGAACATGGCATCAGGTTATGGCATTGTACATTGACAGCAAATTTAAGATAAAAAGGTCTAACAGTGAAAGTCTAACAGTTTAATGTATGTAATGCACGCACAGTGATAACAGTTAACAATGTGCTGGATCTAATCACTAGAACAGAGAGAGCTGTTGATGCAGGAATTTTGTCAAAATTTGTTTTGAATTCTAAAACAGAATTGTACATACAGTAAATTTACAGTGTGTAATGAAGACAAATGCAGCCTTGTCTCCCAGAAATTATTTTTTAAAATCAGGACCAGTTTATTATTTCTGAGTTGGCATTTTATTCTGTATTTCTTAAAAAGGTAAATTAATACCTTCCCTTTTCTCGGTGTAGATCGATCCTAAAATTAGTATTGCATTTAATATTTAAAAGTTTGTAAAATAGTATTTTATGAAGAATCTGAATCAAATATAGGCTAAATCACAATGTGCTGCTTGATGAATTTTCATTTAAATTAAAAGTAGTTTAATCCTAATACAAAAGTAAACTGCCAGGGTGCCAAATCCAAAAATAAATAGTAACCTAACAAGTTACTTGAATATGTCTACTGAAAGAACATATTGGTTGCATATTAAATAATTTACTACCTTTTCTTGTACAGCAAAATGAATCTTCTTCAAATGGATGTCTGTGAAAGAGGACTATCATAAGAATCATGTAACCACCAGGAAATGCTGGTATTAATATTTCAAGAAATTTAAGAAAGTTCAGTATAAGCACTCTGATAATTTGTTTTTAGAACAGAATTTTGACAACTCTAGGAAAAAAAGGCCTAATTAATAAATGTAAATGGCAGAGAATACTGATTTTCCTTCTCCAAACTACTGATTTACAATACCATGGACCTAAGGTATATTTAATTAATTAATTAGTGTTATAATTAAAACACAAATGATTTGTACATATGCCAAAGGAAAAAAAAAATCTTTATACTGATTAGATTTCTTTGAAAAAAAAAAGCAGTTAAGTGACATGAGAAATTTTAGGAATCCTTTTTTATCTCTTTTAAGGGAACAGTAAATTCTTTGATATTTGGATTTGTAACACAGAAAAGCAATATTAGGTCAGAGCTTTGTGTTTCTGAATGACAACAAAAATGTTATTTCCACACTGGAAGCCATTTTGAATGCATAAGTGCTCATGTTTTGATGAAATTCTCAAAAAGGGATAAGAAATAGCTGCAGTTGTCCTCAGCTCAGTACTGGGTAGTTGTACTCAGCCTAACATCATATGCAAATGGGGAGGTAGATGTACACCATAACCCTGCCCAAGCTGTCTCTAATTTGAGATTATAAGGTCTATAAAACTGTGAAGTAATTTTACAACACTTCGTGAGTTTAGACTACTCATTTGCTTGAAACAGATTTGACACAAAAATTCTTATCCTTCTAGACTTTTTGAGTAAAAGAATTACCATAAAGCGTAATATCAATTACAGGGCACAGGAATTTTTGACACACAGTCATCAGAATACTATTCAAAAACTATTTGTACAATGTCAGCAATTTCCATGGTTAAATTCATATGATTTTTTTTTTTTTATTCATCAGTGCTTGCCTCAGAAGTATGCAGAGATCTGACCAGCCACACCCCCAGTTGTGGCTTTCCCTTCTAAGTGTTTTTTACTGTCTCTTTCATGGAATCAGACTCTTACATGCAATGGGCACATCACTTCATGCATCATTGACAATACTGAGGTTTTGGTAATGACATTTTCATCTACCTTAACTGAGACTTGTATTATTTGGAAAGACAAGAAGTTTTAACATGTATTAAGTTTTGGTAAAGCATTTCCTAACTAGATGGAAAACAATCTCTCTTTTTGCTAGAATTTACAGCTCGGCACACCTAAGTCAGTGTACACCAGTACTTTATTAACTCTTCTGTGAACAGAAAAACATGGAAAGATAAGGAAACAGAGGTGCCTTGCATGCAAGCATTTGTAAAAGTCTACCTAAAGAATACCAGGATATTTTTTGGAACTGACCAGATGAACATTTATTTAAAAGTTAAAAGTAAAAAAACCTAAGTAATGATCACCACATCTACTTGTTTCAGACAAATAATAAACCAGCTGATAATGGATTAACCTGGGAATTACATAAGTAACAACATTCATGTCAGCTTAGCAAAAACAAAATCTGTTGAACTATTTTTTTTCATATTACAAATTTGCTTGACATCAGTCATACATTTAAAAAGGGGAGAGAATGGGATTCTGCAGTCTGACTTCCTGCCCAGCACCATCCATGCAACTTCTAGGTTGAAGTCCTATACTCATGTTTCAGAAAAATATGTTCTACATTTTTTTTAAATGGACAAATTTGGAGATTTCTTGTAAGCTAGGATAACTTGCATTGGTGACTTGCATTGGTGGTTGATTCCAGGCAAGTTAAAATACATGTGTGGTGTTTGTATTTGCTGGCTTGCACTTTCTAGACGAGAGCTAAAATCCTAAGATAGCTGGTAAGATCTAATATTTCCACATTACCAAACTGCTGCTCCATAGATGCCAAAACAAATATAAACCAATTATGATGTGCACTTTTGTAGGAGTCTCATGACTCTTCTCCTGAACCTTCTAACAGTTTAGACATCAAAATAGTGTCTTCTACTAGTTTTAGTTATGCAAGTGTCAAAAGCAGAGAAAAAACATATTCTCCACTCCACTCTGTTTTCTGTTTATACTCCACAATAGTCTATTGGCTTTCTTGAATCTGAAATCATGATGCATTCTCATGTTCAGCAGATGAGTCATACAAACCCTTACGTTTTACAGATCCATTGTTTTCAGGTAGAAATCAGAGAATCACAGACTTGTTAAGGTTAGAAAAGACCTCTAAGGTCCTCGAGTTCAACCATTCTCTCTTCATCTTATACATGTATCTATTCATATGCAACTATTATGGAACAGAGTTTCATTTACTTACATTGTGTTTATTAAGGCACTTTGTTCCAGATATTGGACAGATGCAAATTAGGGGGGGGTGAGGTAGGACGAAAGTCCTGCGCTGAGATTTTTTTTTTTCATGTCCACTAGAAATCATGCAATGTTTTTAGAACAAAGAAACAACAACAAAAACAAACAAACAAAAACCAAAAAGCCCAAGAACAACAAAAAACAACTGAGAAGAAAAGGCATTTCTACTACTTTTGTCTTCAAAGACAGGAAACGTGGAATTCTTTGATGAAGAGAATTTTTGCATCCATTTTCATGTTTTTTTCAGCTTGTTGGCAACTTTCAAATTTCTGAATTTCTCATAGAAACATACTGTAGTCTAAAAAAAACCCACAGTGCAAGTAAGAGGCATCTCCAGACCAGTCAGGAGTTTGTTTCATTACTCAGACATGAGTGGGGTGAGCTGGGAGGAGGATGTCCTCTTACACGCTCCTGCAAGGGGCAAATGATACCCTTGGTGGAGACACTGCCAGCCCATGAGGGTTTTTGTCTCAAGTGCAGCAGTTCATACTACCTAAGGATATTGCTTTATAATAGCAGTACAGCATAAAAAGTGTTGCCTCTCTCCTGGTTCATCTGGTAAAATTTTACATTTTGGCCTCTAAGCATTCACGTAAATACTTCAAAAGTACTATTTTTGCAGCCAAATTCTGCAAAATCTTCTGGGAGAAGCTCTTGTGATGTGAAAATTACCACAAACCTTTTTCCTCAGAATTCAGAGGAGGGTAAGTAAAACACAATCAGGGCAGGAACACGGGGTCAGCACAACAAATAAAAATAACTTATGTTTCAGAAAGACTTAAAGTCTCAGTGTTTACTGCTGCAACTACAGAATAACTGTGTACCATGTCAGACTACACAACATTAATCAATTAATTAAAATTTCGCCTCTAAATTGTATGTTTAAATTTGTCATCTACACACAGAAAAATAAAGATTATACTTCATTCACCTGTCTAGGTTGCTGCTGTAGACTGATCACCACAACCATTCATCTCCTAAGATAACAGCTTGGTAAGTATAATTTCAGCTATCAGTGATGGTACCTGCTTTCTTCAGCCACTCATTCCCACTACTATTAGTCATTTCATTTATGCCAAAGGAAATCCTTGCTACACAGCAAAGTTTACTGCAAAACTGATCTTTGGAATAATCTTTTTTTTAAGTGACTATAAATTAACTCACCCTAAATCCATTAGGAAAAATATAGTTCCCCATATTAAACAAAGGGCTGGAGCTGAACAGACAAAAGGACAAATTTTAATAGTGAGAATCAAAACAAGGAAAGAAGTTAACAGGCCTTTAAAAAGCACTTATTATTAACATCCTTTCCCAAAGAACTATCAGTATTAGAGTGGTTCTCTTTTCTTTTTCTCTTCTATGATAAAAAGCCTTTATAATTTAATCACAGATAAAACTAGCCTATGTATTTGACCAATACATTTTGTACCTCATGCATTCTGCCATGAAAATATTTGCTGCAGTAGAAAACACCTATCAGTCTGTACTTGGCTTCACAGAGTTTGTAGTCTGTGGAAAAACATGTCACATGGCACATTTTAGAAGTCCTTACACATGTATAAACTATTCTGTAAAGGCAAGTACAGCTATTAAATCCCTTTACATATCACGTACAGTAATAAAAAAATAAATATGTGGTAATTTTTAAAAGCTCACACTTTTGCCTTGCTTCTGAGAGTAAGCCCAGGCTGAAGCCCTGTCCCTAGTTTACCAGATTTAAATCAGCATGTGCCCCTCTTATCTCATTACTCATTCAGATTGGGAGATGTGGATCATTAAGCTGGGTACTAATTTGCTCCTAAACTGCATTCATTCATCATTAGTTGGCAGTGAGAGGTTGACCAAGTCACTTGTGGAATACTTCTGTGACCCTCCCATGGATTGTATATTTTCTGCATGAGCTACATAATAAATTCTCTAGAAGTTATTTTAACATTTTTAGTTGCCATTTTGTTAAGCAAGATGATTTCTGTGGCCAGGTAAGTCACAGAGGTATCTCTGTCATATTCACAATTTATCTTCTGTACTCTGGATATGTATGTTTGCCATTATCTTCTGTACTGTGCAAAAAGGGTATTTCTGCACTGTTCTTTATAAAAAGACATGTCTGATGGACTATTATGATAAATCACAACAGAATCTGGTATTGCACAGAATGATGTATCTTCACTGGGGCAACAGTGTCAGTAAAATCATTTTGCATTAACTTGTGCCTCAGATTATTTTTCACGATAAAGATACTCTCAGTAATCCTTTAGTGGATGAAGAACTACAAATGTCCATAGCACGAATCATCACCATCATGTGTTGTGCCAGCAAAGCTTTAAAAATCTTAAATCAATTGTAAATATTTTTTAATAAAATGTATGGGTATGAAAGCACCACACAGATTGGGAATTAAACACATTCGCAAAGTGCAAGCTGCCCAACATTCTGGTTAAGAAAACTTCTAAAATGGAAATTTTACAGAGACTATATTTTGGCTTCTCACACACCTCTGGGGGTTTTGCCATCCTATAATAATTTATAAAAATAGGAGCATTATACAAGTTAGAGACATGAGCATCACAAGAAATCACTAATTTTATCCACTAAGCAAAGTTATTTTGCAAGAAAACACAGCAGATGCTTATCACCTTAATATTGTTATATTTTTTGCCTAATAAATAAAATAAACCATATATTTGGGGGGGCTTTTTCCTTGTGGTATGGAACTAGAACTGTTCACCCTAAGAAAGAAAAAGACACGTTTAGAAATGTATATTGAAATGTACTAAGTCACTGAATTACCTGATTTTTCAGAGGGAAGTGAAACGCTGTTTTTTCCAGGATCCAGAATAACTGCCAACCCTGCAGAGACTGATGGGAGGATGCTGGTACTGAGATCTATGCGAGTTAAACTCTCAGGTTCTCTATTCAAGGGTTTTAGAGCACCACCAACACAACCATCTTCTGTCTTCTCCTTGTTCTGACTGTTCTGTGGACTCTGAACAATATGGACAATGCTCTGCTGGGCCAGGTCACAGTTCTGCAACACAAAACCAAAACTGCAATAAATAATTAATTGTGACATAATGGACAAAATCCCTCTATCTCCAGTTTGTTATTTGTTAAATGGTCTCCAAACAATTTTGTGGAGAATTTCAGTGTGCAGTAATGGAGTTTAAAGCAAAGTGACAAGTGTAAATTGCTGGAATTAGGATTACTTGCATTGCCAAAAGGGTCACAGCACTTACAAGTGCTAAACATTTAACAAAGAAATAGTGGACCAGAGCCAACAGCTCTAAATAAGTCAGGTTTATTGGCACAAAGTAAAAAATCTCCAGAGGGAGCACTAGTAAATCAAGCACTAAGAATATTCAACACTTAAGAGGCACTTGCACAGATAATGCTGAAACACACTCTTCATGTAGCAATTTAGGGTCAAACTTGATGATCACAGAGAGTTCATGAACAAGCTTCTCAAAAACATTTTTATAATCAGAAACAGGAAAGATGATGCTACTGATGAAGAGTGATACTTATTTCTTCTCTGTAATGTAATTCTCAGTCTAAATCTGTTTTCAGATGTAGACTCAGTATGAGTTTCCCATTCTTTCCAAAAAATACATTTAACTGTTGCATTTAGATTTAGGGAAAGCCTATGGAAGATCTCACAACTGTTGTGGTCTTTGATGATAAAAGAAAAGAACTGCTAGCCATTTTAGCCCCAAATTAGACCATTTTATGGTCTCACATATACAGAAGCTTCTCCTCCTTTTCAGCCCTCATCAGAGGTGATTCTTAGACAGTCTTTCCAGATCTTGTGTCTTAGAAAATAGCAGGGTAATAAGTAAGGATCTCATGAAAGGTTTATGCATGATAAATCAGGATGTCTTTCACAACTTGTTCAGCATTTTCACAATACAGAACAGAAAAGCAAAATATTATGTCAGAACTAGAAATTACAGAGATTTTAGAAGGCATGTCATTAAGGAAGGTCTTTCAAGAAAGACTTGTATTGATCTTTCCAAAACACACCTTGCAAGAAAAATTGTTCTTTATTCAGTGATACCTTCTGGAGACCCACACCTAATCCTCCAGTGTCATGAATGAACATAAACATCAGCCTACACAGAAAGTAGGTAGTCTGTCAAAAAATTAATTTTCTAAATCTCTGCAGCATCATTAGGTTGGCCATCTCTGCTGTGAAATGTCAAGACAAACTGTTGATTCCATTTGGGAGAAACAGAAAGAGTTCTGATGCATTTGTCTCTGTATCTACACAATATTTAAAAACTGTAATTTGTGTATGCAACTATTACATGCACTTCTAATTGCAAAAGACTCCTTTACAGATATTTTAGTGCTCTTTACCCCCTCATTCTCCCAATGCTCTCTTCTACCACTTCCATTCTGGTCTCTTTTCTGTTGAGTGGTTTTCTTTCATTCTCTTACATTATTTTTCAGTACTTCTCCCTCCCCACTTTCTTTCTCATGCAATGCAATTTAAAGGACAAAAATCTGGCTTTTGTTTTGTTTTAATTGAATTTTTAATAACACACTCTTCTTAGTGAAGCAGTAATCAGTCAGCAGAGATTTGTCAGAGCAAGGACACTGCAGTCTTAATATTCAATCAAAGTAATTATTAGATTTCAACCTTAGAATATTATGTTGACATTAAAGGTCTCCTTTTTTTTTTTTTTTTTTTTTTTGGTACAACTTGTTGCCCATAGCATTTTAACAAGATCTCCTTAAATAGGTCAATAATTTCATTCATTAACATAATATACAAAACATGTCTGTCACTCTAAAACTTCTCCCACTAAGAATACTGCACAACATTAAAAAATTTAATAATCTAAAAGAAATTAATAATGAAAGTAATAACTAGGCAAATGAGGAGCTCAAAAATGATTTGCTCAGTTACAGAGAGAGTTTAAAAAGAGAAGTAGGTATGTATGTAAAAACTAACAACCTTGGAACACCCTAATAAACTGCCAATCAGTCATACTCTGTTTTAATGATCAGCTCTTCTGGCAGTCTCGCTCGCTTAAGCAGACCCTGTTCTGCCTTTCATTTTTTTCTCAATATTTACTGTCCTTCTCAGTTGGTTGTTTTTTTATCTTTTAAAGCTTGCATCAGTTCCTGATTCAGCTCACTGCCTGATGCTGCGCTACAATCACACTGAAGGGACAGTGCATATGAGAGAATAAAAGGGATGGAAAGAGCTACTTAAAACAAAATTCCCCCACAATTCCATCACAAACTTTTTTCAACCATTCTTGCTCGATGTACATGTTTATATGCCTGGGTATATCAATTGATCTTTTAAATGCATAGGTCCTTTTCAGGGTTTTTTGCAACCTGGAGGTTTTGTGGTTAGCTCAGAAACAGTGGAAAGGCTGACAAAAAAGAACTCCATCTTACCTACTATTCTCTTGTCAGCAATATCAAGAACTACACACTTCAGAAAAAGATGTAAAATTTGCACTTTAGGCAATTCCACAGATTGCCTCAGCTGGTTAGAGCACAGTGCTGATAATGCCAAGGTTGTGGGTTTGATCCCTGCATGGGCCATTCACTTCAGGGTTGGACTCAATGATCCTTGTGGGTCCCTTCCAGCTCAGAATATTCTGTGATTCTGTATATGACCAAAGCAATAGCATTTTTTATACCAAAAACCTTAATAAAATACCAAATATCTTAATAAATTTTAAAGGACGGGTGAACATGCTGTATCTTAGCTTTCTTCTATCTCTTTATCTAAAACAAAAACAAGCTTTGACAGATTGAACATCACTACTGATGATGACAATGTAGATAATAGTCTCAGGAAAGCTTAATTAGCAGATCTCAGGATAACTTACAAGGAGAAAGAAACAACATCCTTTGATTTTTTACCCTGTGTAGATTTCATATGGAAGTCACTGAGCAATAACAAACATGGAATCCCAAAGCATCACTTTTGTAATGTTTTTCTGAGAACATTTGAATGGAATTTGGCTTGTGCTTAAAGGAGGAAAGTAATCCTCAATGTTTGTAAGAAAAGTGATAAAACAGTACAAGAAGAAAATAAAAAAAAAAAAAGAGTTGTGATCATATGTTAATTGTGGTGAGATCTGGATGGGAATATAACCAAGCATTTCCCAGAGTATGGGTGATTAATGCTTTATAGCAGATTACATTTCATGGCCAATAGATGGGCTAGGTGTGCAGCTTTTTCTTTGAGAAAAGAGGTAGAATTCTAACTCTTTCTGTGAGACTTTAGGTTGTGCCTTAGGTTACTATTGAAAGATACAATTGCTTATGTCAATATCACTTTTGTTTCCTTCATGTATTTGTTTTATGCCTCAGGAAACATTCTTTTGAATATATCTATTATTAATGATTGTAGAGATATTTCCTTGTCTTATCTGTTGATTCAAATTAATGCCTGTGTGTCATATTCCAATGGGAAATACTGCAAGTATATAAAAAGTAGATGGTGAAGTATCTTCTTTCACTAGAGCAAAGTGAACTGAGAAGATCCAAAAATTATGAAAATCAGTAATAAAGACTGCTTCTTTAGAGAAAATGGGTTTTGGCCAACTTGGGTAAATTAATTCATAGCAGAGAAAATTAAAATTAAAACTTTTTTCATTCAAGCCTTTTATCTTTTTTTTTCTGAATTCTCAAGTTGAATTTCACAAGGCTGAATCAGCACATCCTGAATGAACAACACAATATCCTTTAGTGTTTAAGTTACTCTGAAATCCTCTCGTTAGGCTCTGGGGAGACCTCACTGCAGCCTTTCAGTACTTGAAGGAGACTTAGAAAAGAAAAAAAAAAAAAAAAAAGGACTTTCTACATGGGCACATAGTGACAGGCCAATGGGGAACACTTTTAAACAAAAAGATTAAATGTCAGGAAGAAATTCTTCACTGAAAGGGAGATGCAGTGGAACAGGTTGCCCAGAGAAGCTATGCATGCCCCATCCTTTGAAGTGTTCAAGGCCAGGCTGGATGGAGCCACCTGATCTAGTGGGTGGCATCCCTGTCCACAGTGAGGGGGTGGGAACTAGATAATCTACATTGTCCCTTCCAACCCAAAACATTCTGTGGTTCTGACAGATTTCTGTTTGATATCCTCTTGACAACACATTTTCACAATACTGGAAGGAGTTTTCTTAATCTAACAAATGTAAAGCCCATTAGAGAAGTTGCATTTTCTAAAGTGCAATACAGTTCATTTTGAAATGCTTTATTTAAAGAAATATTAGAGCAGAAAATAGCTTTAAGCTGAAGCTTTGTATGTGAATATATAAAAAAAAACCAAAAACACCAACTTGTGGCGTTTTGTCTTGAAAAGGAATTTGATAAGTTTCCATTTCCTGCTAACCATGAGTTGGGAGTTTCAAGGTGTTTTAAGGTATTTTCTTATTGCATATCAAACACAAAGAAACTCTACTATGTATGATTCAGTATAAATTCCAACTTTTATGTTAGAGAGATTCACACCTTTACCCATGAATCCCTGGGGCCTATTGTGGGTACAATAACAATGGAACTGTCTAATTGCTGCCTATTTAGATCACGCAGATAATAGACTGTGTGATGCCATTCCCTAAGAGATTCACATAAGACCAATGCTCAAGAAATGGTACTTTCTAGGAATGATCAACAAAACCTAAAAAGCTGGCTTTCCAGTTTTGTTTTATCTTTTCCTTAAAAATAGCACAACACATCTCTTCAAACAAATAGGACCCCATGTAAAAGTGTGGATAACACATTGATTTTATTGGGAAAGTAGTTTTCCAAGGATAATGTAGAGAGACATTAAAGATGACCTTCTAAACAGACAAATAAGCATATGAAGTTCCCAGAAGAGAGGGAAAAAATGCTCAGCAATCCTTACTCAACTGTCGCTGTAACCCTTTCACAAGGACAGAGTCCAGGTCTCAAAAGCAGCACAAACAGAAAGGAAATCAATTGGAAGAGGAACACTCTTTCATTCCCTGATCACAGGGAATGCAAAAAAGCAAGCAGAAGAAAGCAATACCATAATATACACTTTATTACATAGGAAGCTAAAGCTGGTACATTAATAAATTTAAAAGTAGAGACTACCTAAAATAAAAGATACAGATACATCAATAACATTCTGTTGAGCCATGTTGGTTTAAGAAATCGGAAGCAAGATTTGCAGGAAGACTTAACATCTTATATTTGATCAGCTAATATAGAAAGAAAAATCAGCTTCTGGGCTCAGAGAATCTTATGCAGGTCATGGCAAGGGGAAACCTGAAGGGAAAACTAAGCACAGTTAAAATAATGAAGCAAATCAGCACTCTGATCTGATATCACCATCCATTTGTGTGAATACTGACTGCTCAGTGGCAGTGAACTAAATATGGGTCCACATGGGGCAAGGGAAAAACGCCAGTGCACCACCAGGCTTAAATTACATGGACCACTTAGCAGTTAAACTCCAGCAATCAGAAACTACTTGCTCTTTTATGATGCTATGGAATACATCTATATTTGATTTCAGTTCACCTTTTCAACATTTTCAGAGTTACACTTTACTGTTCTAGTTTAGCATTCAGAATATTGTGGGTGCTAAGCAGCACCTAAAAGTAGAAGGAAAAATGTATTATTGAAAGCATCACATATTTAAATAAATGTGACGAAAAGGCAGAAAACCCTTCATTTAGCAGGAGTTAACTCAGACACATTCAAATTTAGATTCTATTATTTTTCAGCAAAGAGAACAGTTGATGTTGAATAAGAGGACATAAGTACATTCTGTGGGATTTACTACAGTCCCTCCAGCCAATGGTCCCTCTGTGTAGCAAGAAGCCTCCACTAGCATTTACAAAAATAAAATACCCTGAGATTTACAGGCAAAGACAATAGTTCATATATTACAAAGGTTCTGCTCTGAATGATCCTCTTTAAAGAGAAGTAAAAGACTTAGGATTTTATACTGACTAGTCCCTTAATGAGTTAATAATTTGCTGGAAATGGAAATGTATTCAACTAAGTCAGAATTCCCCCTCTTCCTTCACTTACAAAACACTTTATGCTTCATTTCCATCTTTTTCACATTATAACACAAAAATTTAATGCTAATTTCTAGCTCAGTGGAGGGAATACAGAGTTAATGCTCAGTTAGGAACGTTGCAGGGTTATTACTTTTTGTACACAATCTAAGACCTTAGGCAATGCTATATACATATTTCTAAATGGCATTACTAATAAAATGACACCATTAATATGATAACTTTTCTTGAATGCAGATCTTTTAGCACGAATTCACAAAAGATATATTAACCCTTATAACAAATAAAAAAGTTTTATTGGCAGCACGAGACAGTTTGTAACATTAAAATACCTGCTTAGATTATGGTTATTCCCTTCAAAACTCTGCATAATGATCTGCAAAAGACACAGAAGGCAGCCAAACTTTTTGATATTATGTTTACAAAGCTATTAGTATCTCCACAGTGACATTAAGAACATATCATATGATATAAAATGGAAGAGAAATAGTCAAATGAACACTAAATTCATATAAAACTTTTCTCAGTAAATGAACAAATTTTCCCTTCTTGCATTTTCATATATTGTGCACAAAGAATAACCTATAAACATGCCATTTTTTATAATACCTGTATAGAAAACAACAGGACAATGAGAAGCTCATAATGCTACATTAAAAATGAATACAGTTAAGTTCTCATGACCATTTACTTTCCTCCTAAACACAGTTAAGTGCACCTCATTATTATTCCCTCATCCACACTGAACTACCTGACAGAATTTATATTCTCTAAACATGTCATCTCCACTGTAAACATAAGAAAAGAAAGCTTATTTTTTACCAGGTATGGATTGCATTTTCCATTGCTCTATTTTCTTACTGAGCCACACTGAAAGAGAAAAAATAACAAGTGTATTCTGTAAAATGCTTGAATGAATTACATTTGGGCACATTTTGGTCTGGGTTAAATGGTAATAAAAGTTACTGTGCTCAGAAAAGGTCTCATAGGCAAGCACTGTTCACAGTCTGCAGAGTGCAGCATGGCCTCAGGACGGTGGACTACATGTTATTTCACTAACATAAGGTCTAATTTTTATTTCCTTTTCCCCTTAACTTCTTCTTTGAGATGGTTTATCTTAGCAAGGCAGACACTGCCAATCTGCTTACACCTCTGTGTCTTCACTTAATGCATACATTAAGTATTAGTGGGTGTGTGAGGAACAGGTATAAAAGTGGCCTCACATTGACACCTAATAAGGTGAGAGACATTACTGAGACATAAATTCCATTTGAAAAACTGGAAAGTCACTTACTACACAGAACTCTGAAAATATTTTAAAGACTTCAGTAGTCTCTCATGCTGATGGGGCACTATGGTGGCAGCTAGAGAGCTGCAGAAAGGAATTTGGAAAATTCCTTCCTCCAAAGATCTCTGAAAGAATTCCTATGTGTTCTAAATACTCCACTGTAGAAAGCAAATTTTTCCTGTGAATTTATTGTGTAGTGCATCAAAAGCTGAATAGCTATAAATATTTATTTCAATTACTTCAACTAGTCATTTCACAGATGCCTTTTTCATGCTTTATGGCCAGCACCTGGTATACATCCCAACCAAGGAACACTTTGGTCTTCTACTTGTCCCAGTTCATGCATCTATATATCAGTTTGAGCAGCTGTGTGTGAGAACAGCTGTAAATAAAGCCTAGTGAGGACCCTGTATATGTGGCCCTGCTTGGTAACTTCTTAACTTCCTAGTAAAAACACAGACAAGAAAACAAATACTTTCCAGAGCTTTCCTGGATTTTACCTGAAGAGTTGATTTTAAACTAGCAGTTTCTATGACAGGTGAAAATGGTCTTAGATTTGATTCTTGGGCTATGCCTACCAAAATATCCCAGCAGGATAATGCTGGAAAATCTGTGCAGGGCAATATTAGCACAGCTACATATCCAACTTTACTTTAGGGCTGGTTTGCCAGACATATCATTGGATATGTTACAAGTGACACAGTTAATAGATTCTTCCCAATCCCTAAAGGGGGATCCATGCCATGTCAGAAAACACTCTTACAATAGGTTAATCCCTGCGCCCAGTATATTTGGGCATAGTTTGTCACCTCATTTATTCCCACCCCTTATGAAATCATGCCTAATTTTAAAAGGGAGAACACTCATGTTGCGGTTTGACCTGACAGGCAGCTTAACATCCCACAGCCACTCCCTCAATTCTCTGCACCCACCCTACCCCTCAGTGGAATGGGGGTGGGGGGGAGGGGGGGAACTGGGAAAAAAAGTAAAACTTGTGAGTTGAGATAGTTTACTAAGACAGAAAAGAAAGGGGAGAAACCCCAATAATAATAAATGAAGTGATACACAATGCAATTGCTGACCCTTCACCAATGGATGCAGCTCAGTTCCTGAGCAGCAGCCCTTGGCCAGCTTTCCCCCTTGTTTCTATACTGATGGATGTGGAAACACTGCTTAGCAAGAGCTAAAATGTTAGTGTGTTAACAACATTATTCATATCCTAAATTCAAAACACAGCAGTGTACCAGCTACTGGGAAGAAAATTAACTCTATCCCACCAAAATCATAATAACACACTAATATAAACAAGGTGAATGCTATGAAGATATGATAGAAATAATTAAAATTTTATATTAAAATGAAAAGATCTTTTTTATCCCTCTAAGTAATCTGTGTGATTTTTCAAAAAACATCCAGCATAAACAGAAAACTTGACAATAAATGAATCCAGACCGATTCTGCTAAATAACCAACATATATTAAACATAGCATTATAAAAGGAAGGTGAGAACACCTTGTTGAGTCACAGATGAAAGATATTTTTGAACATCAAACAAGAGAATTGTGACCCATTAAAAAGATTCAAAAAAACCTGCTTTAAAATTGTATTTTTACCTATCCCTGGGAAAAAAATGTTCCATTTTCCCCTGAGGCAATTCAAATCTAGTATAGAAATCTTCAATGATATAGCATCAAGCTCTGATAGAGAGATTCAATATTCAGATTTAGTTAGAAAAACATAGATTATTAAGACAAGCAGGTTCCTGAAAATTATTTTGAAGATTTTTGTATCATGGCATTCTCTGCATACATTCAGTTTAAAACATGTCATATACCTTTCATAGGCACATCACATATAAGTCCAAACTCTTTGCTAAAAAAGCCTGAAATATTAAGACCTCTCCACCTGGGTGAGAAATTGTGTAATTTCAATTCAGATCAAGACATGGATTCTGAAAACACATGCAGGAAGAATGTCTATGAGTATTCATGGAGAAGGAAAATGTGCTGTAAAATTGAGAAGTGCCAAGGTTTCACAAATTTTAAGTTCGATTGAGATGGAGATTTCTCCAAGTCTGTCAGGCTTGTCTGAGTAAACAAGAAAGCAAGCAACCTAATTTGCACTACCAAGGTCTGTAGACCAAAAGAAGTAGCTCTCCACAGCAAAATGGTTTGTATCTAGGACCTGACATACACACTATAATGTTTGGGGATGCTTGGGGATATTTTGAGTTTAGTCTACCTCTAATCCTGGCTCTCTTTTGCAACTTAAATACATAAAGTTCTGAAATTCATCTCCCTGTTTAGTTTCAATCAAAAGGCATCTACATTATATGCTCTGAGGATGCTGCACGAAGCAAGCCAAAACATGGTTAATGGGGATGATCAGGAGATCTATTCCAAAAGCTGACTCCTATTCCAAACTAAGACACTTGTTCAGACACACATTCATTTTCTGATTCTGAGCTCTCATCAAAGGCATCAGCAGACACATTTCAGATTATCTGACAGGGGTGTGCTACTGCTGATTAAAGCTAATAGCTTTATTAAAACAGCCACAACTGCTGTCTAGCTGCTACTTTCATGCAATGATTTGCTGGAAATTACATTTATCTACCTATGTTTAAAGAGACTAAAGGAAATACATAAAGTACCATAAAATGACTAAATGAAGATCAGCAATTGTATGCTGTCCTCTCTTCAAAACTAAACTGTGGGGAGACAAAAGGAGATGCTGCTGAAGGCAGTCTCCCCTCTGATATGCTACACCTGTGTTGATCATCCTAGAGTAGAAACACCTTGCCCTCACAGCCACGGGCATGATAGAAAGTGAGTTAAGTAGGAAGAGTTCAGTTAGAGTCAGTTGGAGTCTGCTGGCCGTGCTGTGAAGACCTAGGGACAGGAGGTTGTGTAAGGGCCAGAAAAGGTAAGATGCTGTACATAGGACAGACAGGGTTAGGTGACCGTGCTAGGGACAGGAAGGCGTGAGCAAGAACTGAAGAAGAAGAGAGACAGAGCCGGAGCTGTGTGGAGCTGCTTGTAAAAGTTACAGAGGAAAGGTATGGGAGAGCTTTTTGAATAATAAGATGCAAATACTTGAAGCCTTCTGATGATTCTAGTGAAGCACCTTAAGTGCAGTGTCCATGTTGACTGCTACATATCAGCAGCTGCGACACTAAACCACTTCTGTTTAAAAGACTAATTCACCATTTTTTCCTACAGTGTGGAGATTCAACAGGTTTTACAACTGTTAACTGTCTACTGGTATATCAGGTAAAACAGTGATTTCCCCAGAGAATCAGACCTGGTTTTTGCTTTGCTAGCTCCACTAAAAATCAATTTAAAAAACCCTATTATTTTAAAACCGAATATCTTGTTAACAAGGCATTTATATGTGCCAAGAAAGTATATAAACTCCTGTGAACTTTCCTTAGCAATAGGAATTAAGCTTTATAAGCCTGGACTTGTAAATAATCTCTGCCTTAAAGATGAATAAGCTGTACACTACAGACACATTTTAAAGAGAGAAAACAGGTTGTTCAGCCTTACAATAACAGGAAGAAAAGAATCCAAGACAAAGCCAATGACTGTCACACTTCAATAAGAGAAAGCAGAGAGACTACCAGCACAGCTTCTAGCTCTTTGTGACAGGGTTTGTCATGTCACACAGCAAGCATCATCCCTTGTAGCACACTTTTTATCAGACTGGATGCATACTCCAATGGGCAAGATGCACCTCTTAACATTAATTATGGTTTCATGGTGTGAGAATATTTTCTGACTTCAGCCAGGGACCAGCATTAAGAGTTCTGGAATTCTCACTTTACTGAGAAGTGAAAAGTAACACTCCTTGTATTCCTGCAAAGATCAACAGCCAATTCGTAGTACAGATGCTACAAATCCATCTTCCTTGTCTTCCTAAAACTCTTTGATCTTGTCCAGCCTCAACTTAGGTCCCTCCCAAAAGGGACTAAGAATATTCATGCCAATGACAAAACACAGTCACATTTCTTTTTTAAAATTTTTCTTTTGTTTTCATCCTCATTGCCTTGAGTGAGGAAAGTTCTGAAATTAATTCAATGACTGCATGTGTGTTTTTAGAAGTACACTGTTAAGAGTGATCTGGAGCTTATATTTGCATGCTCTTATCAGTATCCACTTGAATGATGCTAAACTTGGCTGGCTGCAATTAACAGGATAGAAAGCTGAAACCCTTACAAGTATAGCATAAGTTATCCTTTCTTCAAATAACTTGCAATTGGAATTGAAAGCAAAAAAGAGGCAGAGGAAGCATTGAAGGGTGGTTTGAGTGGATATGGAGGACCACAGATCTGGGAGCTTCCCTGTTTTTCTACCAAGTGAAGGAATTTTCCTTATTCACGGCTGGTATATTTCTGCAAGTTAAACACAAAGGAGAGCAGCTAGAAATGCACAAATTTAAATATTATTCCTTTTTCTATCTCTAAATTTTTAGAAATACGTATTTTTTTAAATTTAGGTAGGAAACTCAAATTTATTTTACTTGGGTTCTAGTCACAGTTCTGCAGAGCATCCAGGGCTTTCATGCCTTTAGGTAAATTTCAACCAGCAAGAATACTTTTTGGTTTTTACTTTCTCTTTTGTGTTTTTACTTTCTCTTTTGTGTTTTTACTTTCTCTTTTGTGTTTTTACTTTCTCTTTTGGTTTTTACTTTCTCTTTTGGTTTTTACTTTCTCTTTTGGTTTTTACTTTCTCTTTTGTGTTTTTACTTTCTCTTTTCGGTTTTTACTTTCTCTTTTCGGTTTTTACTTTCTCTTTTCGGTTTTTACTTTCTCTTTTCGGTTTTTACTTTCTCTTTTGTGTTTTTACTTTCTCTTTTGTGTTTTTACTTTCTCTTTTGGTTTTATTTCTTTCCGTTGTCGTGTGACTGAGAAGGGGAGGGAGAAACAAATTGGGCCAAAGTTTGCAATATTATTTGCAAATAATTAGGATTCATGCTCAGGTTTTGGATGCTGATTGTTACAAGGCACTGCCAGTTTAATTTTGTTTTCTAGATATGTAGGGATGGGGCTTTCAAACAAAACAAGCGGGATGAGAGATTCCTCTGCTGGGCTCAAGCTTCATCTCTTCAGAGTTTAGCACTATTTTAGTTGCTTCTGGAGATGCAGCACCCAAGCTGTGCATTCAAGTTGCAGCAAGCTGCACACTCTCACCCATGAATGCCAGCTGCCTCAGGGCACTCGTTGCTATTTATTACCTTTTAAGATACAGCCACAAGGCACTCATAAAAGTTGTTGGATTTTTGCACCATAAAGCTTAATGCATGAAACTCAAAAGTCTTGAAAAATCATACAGGTTTGACTGCAGGAGTTTAGTGTTCTTAAAGATGAGAGTGCTACACTTATTAAGTCTGTGCTGTCATTTTCTGACAGCGATGATAAAGGACAACCTCCCACTTAACCAGGGGACAAAAAGAAACAAACAAAGAAGGAGTTAACAAAAGGTTTCTTTTCCAAATCACGTACTTAATCCTTAAAGAACTGTCATTTGGTGTTTGTATTAATCATAATACATCAGTATTTCAGGAGCTGTGGTGCCACAGAGACCTTGCGGAATGGGCAGCCCTCTGCCCACCTCTGGTACCCAGGTTGGGTGCAGAACAAAAATGCACAGAAAGCAGACTCAGCTTGGCTTAGGACAAACACCAATGCACAATATGCAGTATTGATACACCCACAAAGAAAAAATGATGCAATTCACTACTAAAAACTGTCTTGTCATTATTAAAAGAAGAAAAAGCTATGTTTAGTCTGTGCTCCACAAGCTGCACAAATCAGTGAGTGATAAAGATGAAAACAAAGTTATACATATTTAAGTTACACTTGAAGGTTTCTCTAAATGAACGTATGCAAATGCTTGAAGCCTAGGGGCAGCTTTTTCTTTCACTCAGGACATTTACTTATTTTTCTGAGCTAATATTTAATCTAGTATTCAGTAAAACATCATTAATTACTTTCATAAATTCCTAACATTCTGTGAGATGTCTTTTCCCTCTGAGCTGCAAAACAGAATCTTCAAATGCCTTCCTCAATGAAGTGCAACAATTTTCCCTCTACAGTGAATTTCTTTTAACTGTAAGAGAAGATAATGTTTAGTTTTCATCTTATTGCTTAATGGTGATCTTTGAATTTTAAAGAACATGAAAATATTACATATTGGTAAAGAATTTTGGGGCAGCAAAGAATAGGAGGATTACAATGCAAAGCTCAGTTAAAGAACTGGTGTGGTCTAGAAGAGTAATTTGATAACAAGGAAGAGCAATAGGTACAGTGAATGACTCAAAAGGGTCTCACCCACCATCAGTTACTTCAAAGGAATTTATAAGAAACTGCAGAAGGCGGTTACAGTAAAATCTTATACCTAAATTTAGTGCTGGCATCCAACAATTTCCTAGTCTTCCTAGATATTTTTATTATTTGTACATAGATACATGGTTTTAGAACACAAATGGAAATATCCTAGGAAATCCACTGCCTTAATCCCAATGGGGCTCCCAACCCAGTAGCTGTAGCATGTGTTCAAACTGCAGCACTCACACTCTAACTCCCACTACATCACACACATACAACAGATGAATGAAAAATTCTAATATCTAGTCACTTTATAGCTGTTATTTTAGATATGCTTATCATGTCATTCTCTGATTTTCTCAATCACATCAACAGTTCAAGTATTTTCAAGTATTTCAAGTATTCTCTTCTAGAAAAGTTTTCTGATACTAGCAATTGTATATGACTCACAATCCTTTCCACAGCTGCTCTTCTGATCTGACCTCAAGCATTTGATTATTGTAGCAGCCCTGCAATGTGCCAGGAGAAATAAGAAAAAAGAAAAAAAAACCCACTCTAAGAAGTGTGGCAGCATCTGCACAGCTAGTGTCTAGACTGAACTGTAATACAGTTTCAATGGATGATGCTCCTCTGCTTCATGGAACCCTTTTCTTCCCCTGCTCTTGCATTTTGTATTTATTTTCCTATTTGTTTAAATTAGAGATAAAATCAAGTCCCACAAGAAACATGAATTCTATAAGAATATTGCAGAATACCTGCATAAGTAATTTATTTTATTGATTTAAACCATTGAGGTCTATTTAATGGATTTAAATAAAAACCAACAAAACAAAAACAAACACACAAACAAAAACTAAATAGGGCAGACTGCCCTGGCAGCAGTCAATGTAATTTAACACAAATCCATAGAAGAGGATTGATCTTACTGGGCTTATCTCTAATATGGTTTACAAATACTGACTCTTAGTGTGTTAACTTAGGCCCTCTTTGCTCCAGAAAATATTTTTATAACTACTTTCATACCAGATGGGCACCCAAGTATTTTATAAAAGATGACAGAAAAAATATATTATATAAAGCTAAGAAGAGGCAAACTAATATCAAAAACAGAAAAAGAAGTAATGAATTTGCCTGAACCAATCTCTTATTTCATGACCTCATCATGCTGAAGCTGTCTATCTATTTCAGAACAAGTGATAAATATTAAAATGATTTTTTTGCATGTCTTATCAAAAGCCTCCAATATCAATTGTTTTCACAAATGTTTTCTCCTGCAAGCAGTGAATGCCTCTTCATCAATCTTTTATCAAAAGCAATCTTGTTCTGATTTCAGTCTTATCAGAGAAGGTTTTCTCTCTCTCCTTTGTTGTGTTTTTTTGGGGTTTTTTTTCCCTTTCTTGGCAGAAGGTACATGAATATCATTTTACACATGACTGTGGCTGCATCTCCATCAATCAGGAAATAAAAAGTAAGTGTGAAGGATATATCATGGCCCTGCAGAGCTCCAAACAGTAGAAATATTTGTGCCTGATACTGACAAAGTAGGAGAGCAAGTGTGCACATCTACGTGAATGTGGAAATATTCCTTCTTACAGGGAATTCTTGTATTTCCAAATATTTCAAAACAGAGAAATGGTCTGCAGTGGGGAGCTGTGCAGGGAGAGGTCATAACCTGCCACAGGCCAGTCACAGCAAGCCCAGACACCTTTGGTGTCTGGGTGACAAAACACACAGAGTGCCAAAACTGCAGTCAGGGAGGTGAGCTGGCAGTGCCCCAGCTCCAGCCTACTTATGAAATACCTGCAGGCATCAGGGTGAAGAGGATGCACAGGGAGACGATGGCTGGAGGTGCGTGACTGAGGAGACAGATGGAGATGTGCTGCTCAGAGTGCTGGGGACGAAACACAGCCAGAGGCACTCTTTGAAGGAATGTCCCTGTTCCAAGAGGGGTTATTCGTAGGGAATTTCAGCCCACAGGGGCAAGATGTGCCAGGATGGCGAGACCTGATGCTGTTGTACACCACAACGACACAGACTCCGACTTCAGAAGGCTGAAAATGACTCACTTATTTCTGGGAATCTCTTCCCTTTTATACTATTCTACACAGAGCAATTATATTGGTGAAACAAAGACAAACCTCTTCAATCACATTGGTCAGACCAGAGGGACATCAAGAAGTCCCTCCCAGGGAAAGGAATGCAAACAAAGTTATAGTTACAAAAACATGTCTCTTGTTTACAGAAAATTCCCTGGGAAAAGAATTTCAGAAAACCAAAACATCTCAGGCATGAACCAGGGCTACAGAGACCCCTGAGGGACTGCATCCCATGGGAACCCCTCACTGTGGAGGAACACCTTTGAAGGACTGAAACTCACAGGGGAACCGTGTCAGGCAGGGGCATAAAGAAAAAAGGACAGACAAAGGAAAACCAGAAAGGAGTGTCAGACAGAAGCCATTATATACTTTACTCCAGTAATGTACATTACCTGTGCTGACCATTACCTCACCAACGAACTGTGAGGGACAGATCACAACCAGCAGTGAAATCAAGGGGACTTTAGATTAGGAAGACAAGGGGTTTTTTATGTTTTCTTTTTTGACTCAATACCCAACTCAGTGTTCAGAAATTTTGTTAATTGACAATAAATTAAAATTAGCAAACATTCCAAGTTCATCATACTTAGCCCACAAGACTTGCTTGATCTCCTTGAGCCCAAAATGCAGTGAGAACTATTCAGTCTGAAGGCTCATTCTAAACACCACCTAGGACTGTGGGGGAAGAGAAAACATTCTGAACTGAGACATGGGGTAAGAAAGTAGAAGGGTATTGATTAGGAAATAGACATTTAGATGATGCATATTGCTTAATATCTGCAGCATTTCATTATAGTCACCATCTGAGAAAGAAAAGCAGGATGTATGACAACAACATGAAGGAATGCAAGGATGGACAATAAGGAGAAGGATGACCACCACCACCAGAATGGGATGCAAGTATCCTCAGTGTCAAGGATACTAAAATAGCAAGACTCCGTAAGTTCCTGAGGCTGAGATTAGACTGACCATCGGGCTTGGACTGTGACTAAAGGACTAATAAGGCAACCAGCACATGGAATGGAACAGGGTGGAGCTGGGGAATGAATATGCATGGAGTATTGTGAAACTTAATGCATATATAATCTTTTAGAGGATAAAAGAGAATGCAACAAACGGGTCAGCACGCACGGCTTTGATCCGTGCATCCAGCTGCTGAATAAAACACATACCTACTTGAAAACTCATTTTGCCTTTGAGTTTTAGAGTCTTTCTGCAAATCAGAACAAATACCAGGGTTTCTGCTTCTAAAGCTGACAGTGACCAAGGTTTCAATATATCTGAACCAGAACCTCAGTTTGTACAACCAAATGTCATTCCAAAAGTCTCACAACACACTGAGGCCAATGCACAGTGACAGAGTTCCGGAATAGAGTGAGCTGCTGCAGCAACAAAAGGTTGAATACATCGTGATTTCCATAGGAGAGACAAAGAGGCTGAAAAATTCCCATTTTTGACCTCTCAGGGGAAAAAACCCACAATAAACACAAACAAAACCACCTTAAGAGATAAAAGTTAAAAATGAAATTAAATTCATGGGCAAATGACCGGAGTCTTGTACTCCCCACATAAAGTGCTATGCATGAGTTTTTTTCATGAGTATGCATCAGGTTGTTCCTGCCACTCAGAGGAAGAATCTTGTCTTGAATATCCCAGACAGAGGAGAGCTATGGAGACAAAAAGCTTCATTTAGATAAATGCATAAATAAAATTTAGAGCTAGGGGCAGACGACACCTAAGCTGCTCCAACCAGGTTCTCAGCTCCTGGGCTGCTAAAGAGAAAAGTTTCACAGCAGGAAAGTGTTCAGTTGAATCACAGGAGAATCAAGCCCAGTGCCAGGATCATCACAGATCCCCACCTTGCCATGATGCCTTCTCACATGGGCAATATATGTGAGCACAGATGAAGACAGGCAGGAGGACTCAACCATTAGGCACACAAAGTGCTGGGTTTTAGGAACATGTTTTGACTTGATCCTATTTGGCACAAAAGTGGCAGAGTTGCAGTGCGTTAGGAGAATGCTGGAGAGAAGCTGCTGAATTGTCAGTGCTGACTTTGGAGGCAAAATATTCCAGGGCGGGCTGGGGGGGGGCTATATAGTCATGAATGGCACACAGAAGGTGATGGAGGAATGATTATCCACCTTTAAACACTAAGGAAGCATCTGATAAAAATGCCACATATAACATAAGATGAAGGCTTTAATTTTTCGTACAAAATTTTGTGTTTTATTTCTATGTAGCTGCCTTGTCTCAAGATGCAGGGAGGTTGAGGGGGATGTGTTTGAGGATTAGTAAATCACCATCAGACAGGGAAGTAGATAATTTATCTCTTTAAGCCAGCACCATGTAAGGACTCTTTCCCATTATGCTCTTTATCCCTAGTGTTTTGTTGTTTTTGGTTTTGTTTTTTAAACTATTTTTGTATCTGGCATGATGCCTACAGGATAGATTGGCAGATTTGGTAAAGACTTTCCTTCCTATGTGACATGTTAGTAACACAAAGGACAGAAAATTCTCTTTTTAGAGAACATTTTAGTATGACAAATGCAAACATTTAACATTTCCATCATGTTCCTGATGAAAAGAGGAAAAATTTTGCTAACTGAAGGCTGGACAGAAAGTAATATGATGCTTTCTCATCTGGAAGTTACCAGTAGCTATTAGGTTAATGTTCAAGCTAAAGTTTTTCACCATTTACTCCTAAGGCAAATCTCTCAAAATGTCTTTCTTTTTGATTTTCTCCTCTAACATGGCCTCAGTAGCAGATTTTGTAACTAATAATAAAGGTCTTGAAGATGTGAGCCATGAAAGTAAATATGCTAATCTTTTAAGAAACCAATAACTTTGTGTCATTATGAAGAGAAGATTAGTCACTAAAACACTATTCCATTTTTCTGCTGACAGTAAGTAAAAGAAAACTTATTTCATATTATATTTCACTTCAAATCACATTAAGAATTTAGAAGATGCATATTTATAATGATCTTTAAATTACTGCGAGATCCAAAATTACAATGCCTTGTTCTTAAGAAGATTTTAGTGTTTCAAACTAGAACCAGAAAATAGTGCCTAATTTTATACAGAACAGAGAGAATGGTAGAGGCTACTGATATTATCTTGAAGTTTGTATATGAGAACTGTCATGGTAAATATGCTTTGCAATATTAAAAGGCATGATGACATCTTTTTCTAAGGAAGAAAATTTGCTAAATTCCTGTAATTTTTGAATGTTAATACATGGATATGCAGAGGACAGTAATTGTACTCTGGTGAAGAACACTTCAGCAAATTTTTGTCATGCTTTGTTTCAACTCAATTTTTTCAAATAATTTTGAGGTACCAGCTTGCAAATACATATAAAGTCTTTAGAAGATACACACAAATGTGCTTCATAAATATGTAGCATTAATATAATTTGCAATAATAATTACTGAACCTGGGGAGAAACTAAAAATGAAGATTCCCATTACCTGCTGTGAAAACTTAACAAACAAATTACTATTAGAAATTAATTTACATTTGTTTGGAGGGGTTTGGGGTTTTTTTTGTCACAGGGATGAGATACAAAACATAGAGAGGCATTTAATGAAAATGTCCTGTAGGCTGAGGGTTTTATTGTGGCAGTTCCTCAATATCAGTCATTACTTTGCTCTGGTTTACATTTTTCATTATATAATGCTACATTTTTAGTACCAGAATTCTGCATAAAAGGGTCAATGTTCGGGGAAAAACTTCAGCTGATAGAATTCAGATCCTTGTAAGAACAAGACTAAAGAAAAATGCACTTTTTAACCTTATTAGAAATACTTCTGATGATAATGAACTTGGTGGTGATGGTATGAAAGTTCAGTAACTGGAACAGGATATTGGACTACAAATGTGAGAAAAGGGCTCAGAGCTTAATGATACATGAAGTCCAATAAACAAGTTGTCAGACAGGGACAACGGGATTTGAAGAAAAAGCCTGGGCAAATGGCCACAGGGAGAGATTCCACAAGTAAACCGGGACTAGATACCAAATGAGAGAAAAGGGAGAATGATGCCAAAGTCAGACTGAAAAAGAAATGTGAGAAACAGTCATGATCAAAGAAAATAAAAAAAGTCAAAGGCCACAACAGCACATTTCTTTTTAGCCACAATGGAACCCGGAAGCTGCAATCTCTGTTAGAAAATATAAATGAAACTCGATGGCAAAGTGCTTCCCAAGTACTTCACTCCCTCCCTCAGTTTGACAAGGGATGATTGTAACATAGTGCAACATTGGTTATCCTGTTATTTAATGTGGCAAAGGTCTGTGGGATGTATTGGGATGTAAAAGTGATTCCAAATCTGTTACTGATTTCCATTTTTTTTTCAATTTCAGGCCCAGTAAGGGCTTTAATTATTGACTTAATAAATTACATAATTAATTTTTTCCCCTACAGGATCTCTGCTTCATTTAATAACAGAACCATCTATGAGATTGTGATGGAAGCTCTTTTCAAAAGATGAAAGAAAAATCTTTTGTTTCCATAAATAGAAGGGGATTGAGCAAACAAGTGTATGAACTCCCCAAGTGCTCTTAAAAAAAGAGACTACAGAACGCATCCTTAAAAACTTATGTTTTGGTGAGCAAGTTAACTTATGTTTCAGATGTATTATTTAATTGGCTGTTTCAATCTTCTGTATATTTATCTTACAACATAAACACTGTGCAATAAAAATTCTTGGAAGTTAAATTATTGCAGAACACGTTGGAAAAAAAATTTGAGAGCCTATCTTTATAAAATCCTGACTATTCTGTTAAAAACTGGAGTTTGGCTGTGTCATTAAAGGCTCATATCATAAACCATGTAGAACACCTGTAAGAATATGTAAAAATCTATTTTTCCTCTAATCCATACCAGGTTATAGTATATTATTCTGGTCTTTCTTTATTCCAAGACAAATGCATCCTGGCAGAAATTATACCTTCTTCTCTTTTTACATTACTTGGCTACCCCTTAATGAGAACAGACAGGCTAGGGTGTTTTTAAAGCTTATATGAAGGACAGCAAAATCCAGCTTATACAGGGGAATGGCTATGGTGAACACATTCCTGTTTGTGTTTAAAAGTGATGGAGACAGTGGCAATTTCAGGTTCATCTGTTTTACTCAGAGGTCTGAAAAAATAGAGAGTTTGAAATATTTTACCAGACATAAGAAAAACTTGGAACTTGCTGCATCATAATTATCTGAGATATCCTATTTATGCTATTCTATTTTCTAGATGGTCACATTTAGAAGGATGTTCCTTTTACAGGGCCTCAGCTGTTACCAGGCTGGTATGGAATTGGACACAGTTGAATATACAAATTTTCATTACCACAAAGTTAATTAGCAGCTAAGATGGTCATATGTCCATATATCCAGAGTAAACAAAAGAGACAAGATGCAGTTGGTACAATCCATCATGGGAAAATGCAGAATGTTACAAAATTAAAACTGGTTCTGAACTATCTGAAGCCATCTCAGAACAAAGTCTAAATAGACAAATGACAGCACTTTGTGTTATAATGGCTAGGTGTCTTAATATTTTATGTCAAGTATCTTTTACAGTTTTCTAATTGTGACATCATGCTCCACAAGTGAAACTCATATATTTTTTATGAATTTTCCCTAACTTAGGACATCTTATAGGATAAAGTATAATCAGTCAATAAATAGTAAATAAACAAAACTAACTTCGAAGATTAAAGGGTGCAAGGCTTCCTGGGTGTGGTGGTTTTTTGGTTTTTTTTTTTGGTTGGTTGGTTTGTTTGCTTGTTTTTGGTGTGTGTGTGTTTTTGTGTGTTTTTTTTTTTATAACAATCTAGCTCTTGTGCTGAAGCCTGACATATGATAACATGGTCCAGAAAATACAAAATCAAATCTGGTAAATCCTAGAGCTACTGGACACTGCTTAGAACGTTAATATGAGAGCTTGGGGAATTTATGCAAACACTCTCTGGGATGGAGACGAGAACTGAAAGGAGAGAACAGGGGAGAACATGGTAGAATTTCAGAATATTCTGTGAGAGAATGTCAGCTTTATTGTGTCTGCCCTTGGAAGCCATAAGGGACATTTTGAATGTCATAGCTGGGCACAAGTCCTCCCTCTACACTACTATGTCCAGAGCATGTGAATGCATCCTTGTGTTGAAGATCCAGCACTAGCCCAGGGATGAGCTGATGTGTTCAGGGTGCCTCTCTGCACACACATTGTTCAACAACCCAAGGGCAGCTGCGGTCACCACGCTGACGTGCAGCACCATAAATGACATTTGCTTTCACGGTAACATCAGATGACTTGCACACCTTGACAGAGTCTGTAGTCATCTCAGAACAAAGTCTAAATGCCTCTTGGAGCTGAACACAGTGTGTTCTGTAAAGCAGCAAATCACATTTAGCCACCATCCATCCATCCCTCTACCAACACACATTGCTTAATATCTCCTGATCATTTTCTAGGTATTATGATCCAATCTGGGAATGCAAAAGTTGGGTCTCTGACAGATGTTTGCAGGCACTAATTCCTGCTGTTCCAGCCCTCCTCTACACAGGGTTTTTGGTTTTTTTCTGTGAATTGTTTAAGGCAAATATTAGTTCAGATTGAAAACAAGACATTACTAACAAGGGATCATATCTGTTTTTTCATATCTTGGTTTATAAAATTGCACTTAATAACATTTATTACGTATTTTGTTCTCCCTGACAGAAGTTATTGTTTCTCTATTTCAAGGACACACTTAGCAAAATTATGTTATTTTCTTATTTTAAAATGTAATACTCTTCATAGAGAGCTCTACTAAAAAGAGAGTTCTTAGCTCAAGATGTGACCACTTCTTTCAACTAGAGCAAAAAAAAAAAATATCCTAAAGTTGGGTAGCAATTTTCAGCAATAACAAAGTAGTATATGGATGACTTGATATACAGAGGGAGGGAGAAGGACAAAACATGCCTGAAAAACATTTAAGAAAGGGCTTTTCATTATAATCTAAGCTGGAAATAATGTGGGGAGGTTGCTAGAGGCATTTCCATGGGCTGACTTATCTTTTAGATATTATCATGAAGACCTGTTGAAATCTTTAGTTATTTGAGGGAGCAGTTATCTAAACTTTACACAAAAGCACAGTAGATTTTTGTCCCAGCAAAGATGCAACTGGATAAACATGTATTTCTGTATGCTCCATATTTTCTTGAAATAGCTTTGCTGTCTTCCTGTTCACACAATTCTGTTTACTGACTTAAATGTATTACACAGAGAATACAAAACCTAAGCAGGGAAAAGTAATTCTGGAACACATTTTACAAGGAAAGAAAGTGAGGGCATTGAAGAAATTATTCAGTTCAATAGTCAGTTTTTGATGCTCATTTTTGGCAGAACTTGAATCCAAGGAACAGATTTGTTGAGAGAACACTGATTTTTTAAATGAGTAAGGTTTAAAGAGTTATGGATGCTAGTGCATAAAGGAAAAGAAGATGGACTATTAAGAAATAGTAACAAACATTCAAGAAATCATAAACAGATGTTACAAATAATTGATACAGATGTTAAAAGAACTAGGAAAATTCACAAAGATCAATGAACAGCTTAAAAGAAAATGCAGTATGAGATAAGGAATAGAAGATTTAAAAGCATGTAGGGTAAATAGGAAATGAGGGGACAAAGTAGTAAGAAATGTGACTAAATGGAAACCCAGAAATACACAGGCATTGTGCTAAAAATCGCTACTTTGTAAGGTCATGACATAGCCTTTTACTATTTGAGGTTCTCTGATGTAACAAGCTGGCAAAAGATTGCAGTGATGCCCCAGAGACAGAGGGCAGAGGCTAAGTGCCAGCAGATGCTCAGGCTGAGCCCTGTGCAGGGTGGCTGCACCCAGGTTTCTACCACGACACATCGGCGTTGTGGCTCTGTGTGAATTCGCACCAACCGACCCCGGGCCCAATGCCAGCTCCTGCACAGTACAGATCTACCCACTCGTGTAAACATAAAAGTGCTGCTCCTCCTTGCAAATGGCATTCCCATTCTTCTTTAATTCACAGAAGAATGGCTCACCTGCTTCCCATAGCTTCTTTTCACTGATGAAGATCTGAATTTTGCCTGCTTTCTTCATTCCTGTAGTTATAATCTATAGATAGCATCACATAAAATTTACAGTTTGCTGACCCTTGTAGAGATTTTTCAGTGCGGATCTGTATTTTAGGGACTCTGAATTTTGTTGATATGCATACCTAAAAGTTTGTGCAAGTGTAGCACTAGTCAAGTTGTCCTCTCCATCTGAATTTGTCTCTCTTTTTGGAGGAAGAAAAACACTTCCTTCTTAGTTAGTGTTCTTTAGCTTTCCTTATGCTTCAAGCCTGTTTACCTTCTGCTCTGCATGTTCCAGTACAGGATTCACAAAGAGCAATGTAATTTAGTTGGAATATTTGTTGATGAAGATAAACAGGATACTTGTACCTCTACCTACCAAATATTCCTACAACACAGGAAATGTAGGTTAGTACTGGTACTAGTTGAAATATCTTCTTTTTGCATTTAGATGTAAAAATAGAGGCACCTAAGAGCTCTATGAACTTTTCCAGTTTCCAATGTAAATGAAACACCTAAATGTTTAATCAATTGCTCAAGAAAAATCAAGCAAATTTATAGCAGCAACAAAGGAATTTTTGATGCCTGGACCAATTAATAGGTTTCTCTCAGCTATATGCAGGGCTCTATTAATGACATACATAATTTTTTATTTTAACACATTATTTCTCTCATTTATAATCAGACTAAATATAACCGAATACAACATGAAGACACTAGATCAAAATGTACTTCCCCTTCATAAATTCTCATACCAAACTGTGCTGGCAAAAATATCAGACAAGGAATTCCTGAAATAGAGTATTGAAAATGATGGCCAAAGTATCCAGTTTCTCAGTCAAATCTACTCTGAGAATAATCATGAAGAGGATATAGGGAAATAATTTCTACTTCCACCTGTGATCTAATCCAGAATCAGATAATTTTTAGAATTTGATGGAATAATTTATGTTTGGTTTTTTTAAAAAAAATAATTAAAGTTTGGACTCCATTGCATATATTATTGTTGTGGTTTGACACTGGCCAAATGCCAGGCAGCCACAAAAGCCACTCATTTATCCTCCCCTGTTACAGCTGGAGAGAGGAGAGAAAAATTTAAACCAAGGGGTCCTGAGTTGAGATAAGGACAGGAGAAAACACTCCAAGGGCAAAACAGGTTCAGCTTAGAGGTACAAAGTGAGTTTATTACTAACAAAATGAGAGCAGGATAACAAGAAGTAAAACCCTCACATTTTCTTAAGACAAAAAACTCAATGTGTTGAACATTTCAAAATAAAAATTATATCTGACTTAGTTGAATAAGGTAGAAATGCCATATGCAGATTACATTGAGAAGTCATTCAAGGCATAAAGCTTAACAACAGAAAGACAGAGAAAACCAATGGTCCTTACAATAACTGTTTTCATGTCTTAAGAGACACTTGGTAAAGGAATTAGCATCCAGACTGTAAAAATGAAAGAGTCCTTTAAATGTTATTCACATTAGATTTACACTTGTATTTGCTTCAGTGTTTTTTATGGATTTGTCAACACTGGTGAATACCTGATAATCCAAATGTTCAAGAACAGGTCAATAGAAATTCCTGCTAAGATGTTCAAAAACAGGTCTATAGAAATTCCTGCTAAGATGTTAAGCAGAAAAGATATAAATGCCATCACAATGTGATGAACTGTTTTTCTTTTAAAGGAAAGATTGCTTCTAAACATGGAATGCAACTGCACCTGTTATATACGTGAGCAACAAAAGCTTGTGGAATCTTTTTCAGTATTTCAGACATTTCTTAATAAATCCAGAAACACTTTGATATTTTCTAATTTTCTATATGCTGGTAATTACTATTAAAAATTAAATAGGTAGATGCTTCTGTAAGAGTCAGAGTTTGATGTTTTCAGTTTGTGCTGCACAGCTCTGACTTTCTTACTTCCTGATTTGCAACAATTACCACCCTGTTGATCTCTCAATACGACCAAATTCTTGTAATTTGATAATCAAAAAATGTCATAGCCCTAATTTTCTGAATGATCAGCCCAACATAATACTAGGGAGTATCCTTATCAACAGATGCCTATTGGGTTCTTTCAACCCCTTCCTCCCCGACACAGCAGTGATCCTGTCTGGACTCCATGCTGAGGATATGCAAAGGAGAAACCAGCAGAAAAAGAAACCTGACAATAAAAGCAGTAATTTTTGCTGGACTGGGGAGTTACACAACACCAGAAAGGAGCTCTGCTTGCCTGAGAGGTGAGCAGTGGGAGCGAGTGGCTTCAAGGAGGGCAAACAGGGACAAAACAGGGTGAAAGGAATTGGCTGGGTTCCAGGTAGTCACAACAAGCTAGACTGGCTCAGCCAAGCATTGAACACAATTTTTCTTACACTTTTCTTAACCAGCTTTCTCCTTCTCACACCCATGCCACCTGCCAAGCTACCTCTCTCAAATCTGTGAACAGGCAACTCCTTGATCTGTCTGGCTTGGCTTCTGCTCAGGTCAGCCATGGATATGAGGTCACTGCACTGGAGAGGAATATTTTACCAATCTCACCAAACAGCCTTTTGTAGCTTCTTCTGTTAAACCACATACTGGTACTTAATATATACATATATTTTCATTAAATTTATAACTGTGTAAAGATCAGAGAATAATCTGATGAGAGAAATTAAATAATTGCTTGTCTGAGCCCTTTAAACCAGTATCTGTTAACCACTGCTCTTTACACCAGCATCTGTTGACCACTACTGACAGAAGAAGCAGGATAGAAAGTCTCCTATTCAAGATACATCTGAGACTTTTTTGTTAGCTGTATTTCAATCAGAGAATTAAAAAAAGGATAATACAGAAATAAAATCAGAGGGCTTTTCAGTATCACACGAGAGGCAATTATTTTAAATTGGGGGTATAAACTAGGAGCTGGTTACAAATTATAAGATTAACTTAAAGTATTTTAAGTAACTTACAGATGACCTCAAAACAAATAAGAAAAATATAATTCTGGAATTTAATTTTCTTAATTTAAGACTCCCCCTGTATGAGAAACCATAGTAATATTTTTGTCCCTATCAACACTGGACTGATTAGATAGGACCCATATCTTTATTTTCTACTTCCTAACTCATTCAGCATCATCTGTCCCTCTACCCCAATACTTTTAACTCTTTTCTTTAAATTAAATTAGTTGTATATATTTTGTAAGAGCAACATATAAATAGATCTTTGTACATTAAAAACAATTCCACACTTCTGGGATAATCCTCTGATATTTGCACTCAACATGATTCAGCAACAGGAGACAACACCTACCCTCAATTTGCTCCCCATATACATAATTATACTAACACATGGTGATTTAACACTGCAAGACAAAATGATCCCAAGGGTTTTCTCTAGCTGGAAGTCTCCAAGTCCCTGTAAAAGAGCAGAAGGCCCTGACTGTACAGCATGTGCTTTTATTTACAGTGTATGCTCTTACTGATGGCCTTATAAGCAAGTCAGTCCCCATGCTAAGCTCTGTCCACACAGCCGCAGCTGTACTAGTTGTCCCACCCAAAACAGTTTAAAGCAGGTGCCTTCCTGACTAAACTGCAAGGTTCCCTAACATCTGTGGACACAATTTAATTAGGATATCACAGGCTGTTCTACCTCTTTAACATGACTGGATCCTTTTCTTTACAGCACTGCTAGTTTAAAGCAGAGACAACTCAGCTGCTCCAGAACCAAGCATGGAAGATAGATGAGAGGGTAAAATGTCAAAGAAAACAAACAAACAAACCAAACAAAAACCCAGCAACAACAACAAAAAAACCCAGAAAATCACAAAACCCCAGACCAAAACAATAGAAAGAAAGCTAGGAGTTTACCACCTGATTTTGAATTTCTGTTTCACACTTTCTTTTTCCTTTCAACAATGTTATGGTAGGAAATATCTCACATATTTTTCTCTTAGGCTACAGTGCCCTTACCACAATAGGATCCTGAACAGTACTTACTAAAAAACCACTTACATGCACAGAGATCTATATACATAACTCTTCAGCTAGTGTAAACATTTTAGAACTACTCATACTTATGAATTCAGGAGACATCTGATGGAAAAGGCAAGGAGCAGTCTGAGAAGGCTTTAGAATCTGTCCTGTCCTTGGATCTCAAAGACAACAATTTTGAGTCATGCCATGGCAACAGACATTCAACACCGTGTGGTCTCACTGGGACATTTGCTGGGGTATCTAAAATCCGAATATACAAACACTATATGGACAAATCACTTCTTTTCACCATCAAAACACTGTGAAACCTGAGTTGCAATCTGGCAACTGCTGTGACAGACCCAGCATGTCAGGAAAAAAAAAAAAGGATAAAACCTAATCCAGCTAGAAATACAGAAAACTAAAGTCAACAGAGAAAAATTACTCTGTCTAGAACTCAGGCGGGGTGTGGAAACAGGTTCTCAAAAATGTCAAAAAAACTTTAGTCATCATACCTTTCAGGTTGCCTCTTTTCTGTCTGCTTGAATTAAAAGGTAACAATTGAAGGCTGAACAACAACATAAATAAGAATTATAGCATACATTGCAAAAAAGCAACTCTCCTTCCAGCATGCCAGAAGTTCAGTTCAACCTTTCATCAAGACCTGCAAGAACAGTAAAGATGTTTTGGTTTTCATTCTCATGACATACTAAAGTGAACCTTGAATTATTTATTTCGATGTCCATAATAGTGTATTTCCTTAGCATCAGCATGAAACACTGTTTATGACTCTAAGATGCCAAATTTCAAAGCCTATTCAATTTTAGCCTATTTCAGAGTACATCTATGAAGGGCAGAAATGCTTCAGAAATGGCAGTGCTTAATTTCATAGTGATCATCCATTATGATTTCAACCATGATTACAAGGAAAATTCCAGTCTATGCAAAAAATTGACTAGTATGACTTACATCATACCTATTGATAGAGACAAAATGGTATTTCACTCAACCCTCATCTCCTTTGCTGTTCCCCCACTTCACACTTAACCCCCACAGAAAAAAAGCCAAATTTCTCCACACCCCCACTTGCCTGGACAAATGAGTGGGCAAATTTACAAGTTTTTTAAAATGTTGTGGCCATGAACCCATTCATTTAAGAAAATAACTCTGAAATTTCTTTATGTTCATTTTTAAAACTAAAGTCTAATAAAAACGTGTGAATTTGGTCTGTGAGACAAACCACCACCTGGAGCTGACTGAGATAAAAAGAGAAAAAGCTTCCTTTCATCAAGGGTCATGCTGAGGGTCACAGTGAAGTGCTAGCAATAATCTGCTGCTTCAGAGACTGCCTTAAAATCTTACACCCTTTGCAAAAGAAAAATAAAGGCATATATTATCTGCCTGATGATACTGAACTTTAGAAGAAATATTTATGATAAGTCTTTTATGGAAGCATAAGCAGAATTTAGATGATTTCATAAATTTCTTTGAGGAAACAATACCACCAAACTGGGAAATAGAAGTCAAATACAATTAAACAAATAATATTTTGATATGCTATTATGTTAAGGGATACTACCCAAAGGCAAATTCCAAAGTTGTCCTTTTATTAATTGCCTAAGGACTAAAAAATATTAATGATACTTACAGTGACGTACACCTTTTACATTATGCAAATCTCAGACCTCAGCCTTAATCTCCTACTTAACAGTGAGAATTGTTCTTGCCTGAGGTTCCTACTACTCAAACTTCAAGAGATTAAAAATAGCTCTCCAAACCTCTTCTGTGATATAAAGCAATCTAAGCCTTTATGAAATGGAAAAATGGCAGTAAGGAACTTAAAAAATAACAAAAAAATTCCTCTGCTATAAAATGCCCTCCTTTGAGTTATCAACTATTTTCTGTATGGCATTAGATTCACAAAATGTGACTGCAAAGCTCACTGGAGGCCAGAAGTCTGTCAGGTGAGCAGAGACCCTTGTGTACATAAGCACACGTGTAAGGATAGCAGAATAATAGCCTAATTCACAGAAAATGGAGAGGTTTCGTTTAGGCAATAGATGTGCCCATCTATTTCTGCTTTGTCCAAGACCCTCATTAAACCAGTGGTGTATGGGGTAACACAGGGCACACCAGCACCTTCTTCATACATTGGCAGGCTACCCTCAAACTGGAAGATGCTACCTTCAGCTACTGTTTAAGTCTAAAGGTCTTGCTCAGAATTGAGGGTTGAACCAGGTTATTGTCTAAGAAATATTATTTCCTTTGAAGCTGAAGGAGGCAAACCAAAAGATATTCTATAAATTAAGTCCAAAGAAAACAGTATGATTTTTTCAGTATCTGCCAAAAGTGAACTTTTATCCACAAATTCTATTTTACAACCTATGTTGCGAATCAGCACAATGTACACTGAAAAATAAACAAATATTGGTCATAACTGTTTTGAAAATGGACCAAAAATGCTGAGGAACAGATTAAAAATAGGCAGGAATATTTTATAGTTTAATTCATTTTGGAATGTGCCTGAATACTGATTTTTTTTTTTGCAAACTATGTGTGTTGTGGAGTCAGAAGACATAAAGAGTCAAGATGTGATGGAAAAATTAGGTAATACAGGCACAGTGGTTCTGGAAATTATGATCACTTGTGGGATTTCAGACCACAGAAATAACACCTCAAGAAATTAAAACACCCAATAAAAAAACAATTCTGACCTTGTTGAGGGAGAGAACAAGTTCAGCAGACAATTTCATTGAATTAAGCACAGCATTGCAGGAAAAGTAGCTTGAATTTCCCTATACATAAGAACTGTAGGCATCTATTATAAGGTGGTCTGTAGCCAAGGACAAGCAGCTGCCACACCCATGGTTCTGCCTGGTGCTTGGCTGATCTCAAAGTCACAGCTATAGGTACCTCTCTGATTAGGCTCTCCTTGGAGACTGAACTCTCAAGGGTCTATAATCCCTTTTTCCATCAGATGAGTATCTTCCAGGTTTTATCCTCTGAACAGTCCAGACACCTTGTATTTGAGTCGTAAGACTGGAATGGTCCAAACTAAATCACTCGCTCCTGTAACAAACTCTCCTCATCTTAACAATTGACTTCATAGAATGGTCTCAGAGACAATTGCACAGCTACAACTGAGCAGGAGGTTAATGAGAGTAGGACTTCCTAGACACATCATACAGAGTGTGTTTGTGCCACAACTCAAGATGTCAGTCTCTAAAACACTCAGGTATCTGCTTTCCTTAGACCACGTTGGGAAAGATGAGCTCCATCAGATAGATGAGTAACAAGAATGCTCCAGCTTAGAGGTGAACTTGGTATGCTCCAGCAGGAAAGCTCCAAGAGACTAGATTATAAAGTGTGTCAGGGACAGGAAAGATTGAGAGAAAAAAAGAAAAAGAACACAGTAGTAGAAGAGACACTTAAGAGAAGGAAGCTAAAAGATAAGCTTTAGAGGTAATGGTTTTATTGCTCAGAGTTGGCTGACACTAAATTGAACCCATCCAGAAGGACACAGTGTAGAAAGAGCAAGGATGTTCATAAATTGCTTTTATTTCTATTACTTTCTATGTAATCGCTTTTGAGTTTTCCTAATTTAAAAAGTTATAAGCCCATGAAAACCTATAGTGAGGAGAAGTTGTTGAGTAAGGGCTACTGAGTTTAAAGACCTTACTCTTCAGATATTTCAGATACTTTACCTAGAAATAGATCTAGGTAAATCCTAGAATCACCTTTTCAACCAAGCTGGGTGTCATCATATATTTCAGGAATAAACACAGTAACACTTGCAAAGCAGTATTTATGATTTTTTGGTGGACTTCAGAGTATTAGGAGTAATTCTCATTTTTACAGATTCCAGCATGAGACTAGACCTTAAATCTTCAGTGAGGTAGTGCTAGGATTCTCTAGAGCACATTTACCACGATTCAATGCAGTAAATATAACTACAATTAAACTAACTTGACATAAGAAAAAATAATTTTTATATAAAATCTTTGATTTGGTTAGTATTAAAAAACTGCATATTCCACTGTGAGTTTCCAATTCATAAATAACTAGTCATTTTTATTGAGTTTACTTTTACAAGTATTTTGTTTTAAACAAAATCCCAAGAGGGGGTAGATTTCATTTGCATTTTGTAATTCATTTGCAGTTTGAAAGGCAACTCACTACTTGGCTCTGATAACTGTTCAAAGAATGTCACTGAAGTTTTGAATTATATTTGGAGTTTATGTATGATATTAGGGAAACCATTTAGCCGTACATATTTTATCAACAAACATGGAAAAAATGCCATGCAGGTAGGCTTCATTGAAGAATGAGTGAAAGACTTCTTGAAATGAAGTATTTAGCAAAATCTGACTATTTTGCAAAATCTTTTTTAAAAATTATTGCCATGGCTGGCCTATTTTTCCACATTTATTTCCTATATGTCGTGAAGGTTATTATTTCATTTTGACATATTTATTTTTTCCTATGACAGCTCTGCATTCAACAGACAGATTAAATGACTATGCATGTGTTTGACTTATAAATATTTTAAACATTTCTTCACTGAACATGGTTATATATATATTCTCTACAAAGAAGGAAAAGAATCAGTCAGGTCACAATAAAACCCCTATTGCTTGATGTTCAAATACCAAGGGAACGAAAAAGTTTGCACTGCCACAGTTTATGCTTTTACAGTTTATGAGAGGAGACAAATATTCACATCACCAAAATACACTTACATTCAATTTTGCTGAAAATGTTTTTTAAAAAAATGATAGATATAAAAACTAAAGATGACAAAAAGAATCACAAGAGTTTCCCCAATAGATTTAGACTTATGATTTTCATAATCCTAAGGGAATTTAAACTGCAGATTTGCTGCTAAGTTAGCAGCAGACAAAAAAAGATGGTGAGAATACTTCCAGTGGAGAACCAACACATTTTACGAGAATCAAAGATGACAAGCTCACAAGTTGCAAGGAAGCATAACTTGTACTGTGAATATTATTCATCAGGTTGAAGCCTTTTTCAAAATATGCCAGGGGATAGTACAAGGTTGGCAGCTACTCTCCGGGAAATTTTATTTTGTCAAGAATTTCACAGATGTGATTATGTTGTTTAATTTCAATATATTTTACCAGAGTCCTTCAGGCATGGTTAACACTCTCCTGAAAAATGTATCAACAAAATTGGTGAAGTACTTCAACATACTCAGTGTCACTTACAGTAGGCTGGCTGAATAATTTCAGGAAAATTAAAACTTCCTACTGAGTTATTTGGAAGTATTTGCTTATTTGTTACTTGGTGCTACCTGGTTATTAAATGTAAGTCCTCACTATAACAGATGACCATATAATATGTATTTATCCAGAAGGGTATGCAAGAAAAAGCATTCTTTCCCCATCACAGTTGACAAGAGAGAACTCTACTTCAATGCATTATTCCACAAACACCTTTAAAACATAAGCACCAAAATTTATATATATCAAAAAAATGGACTGCCAGGAAAGAATGGAAAATGTATTTGTTCTGTGTTTGCACTGGAATGTAATTGATCAGGCACAGCAAGTTCAGTAATTCAAAGAAAAGAACTTAAATATGCTACAAACAAACACTAGAAAATCTCTTCAGTTTATTCTAAGTTAACATGAAGGAAAAACCATCTCGGTCATCTCTTTAAGGGCTGCACTGGGCTGGTGTGGCAAGGCTTGGTAGCAGGGTTGGGCAGGAGGAACTAGAGAAGTGGTTTCTGTGTGAAGCTGCCAGAAGCCTCTGGCAACTTCCCCCACGTCTGACAGACCCAACGCCAGCTGGCTCCAGGATGGACCGGATCCCAGCCAAGGCCAAAACCATCAGTGACAGTCTTTGGGATAATGATTTAAGGAAGGAGTGAGAATATGTGAGAGAAACATCCCTGCAGACATTCAGATCAGTGAAGAAGGAATGGGAGAAGGTGCTCTAGGTGCCGGAGCAGATTGCCCTGCAGCCCGTGGTGCAGATCATGGTGAGGGAGCCGTGTCCTAAGGATGAAGGTCCATGGTGGCACAGAGATCCACCTGCAGCCAGCCCATAGAAGAGCCCCATATCAGAGCAGGTGAATGGCCAAAGGAGGCTGTAACTCTGTCGAAAGCCAGTGGTGGAACTGGCTCTTGGCAGGACTTGTGGATCTGTGGAGACAGAAATCCATGCTGAAGCAGGTTTCCTGGCAGGATTTGTGATTCCATGGGGGAACCATGCTGGAGCAGCCTGTTTCTAGAGCACCCCATGGAAGAGACCTTCCCTGGAGCAGTTCCTGAAGAACTGCAGCTCATGGGAAGTATTCATGATGTGTGGAGGACTGCCTCCTATGAGATGGATCACAGGTAGGAGCCTGGAAAGAATGTGAGGAATAAGTGGAGATGGTGAGACAAGTCAATAGCTCATCCAAAAAAGCTGTCACCAGTGGAAGTACACAAGGCCAGGTTGGATGGGGTTCTGAACAACCTGATCTAATGAAGGATATCCCTGCCCATTGCAGGGGGTTGGGCTAAATTATCTTTGAAGATCCCTTCCAAACCAAACCATTCAGAGATTCCACACTTGCAAGCCCTTCTCCTGAGGAGAAAAGAGCGACAGAGACAAGGTGTGATGAACTGATTGCAACTTCCCTGTCCCCTTACACCACTGCAAGGAGAAGGTAATAGGTATTAGGAGAAAAGTTAAACATGGGAAGGAGTGAGGGCTAGAGTGAAGGTGGTTTTAAGATTTCTCAATATTCTACTCTGCTTTAATTCATAATTTTTTTTTCCCAAGTCAAGTCTGTTTTGCCTGTGATGGTTATAGGTGAGTGAGCTCTCCCTGCATTCACGTCAACACATGAGCCTTTTGTTCTATTTTCTATTCCCTGCCCAGCTGAGGAGGGAAGTGATAGAGCAGCTTTGGTGGGTCAGCCTATCACAAATACCTAACAAGACACACAAAACAAGCCCTTTTCCTGAGAGATTTTAGAGAGCAACTGAAGCTTCCCTCACCAGTATCCCATGTCTGTCTGTGGCCAAGAGAAAATAAAAAATGCTCAGAATCTGTAGCACATATAAAAATAAAATGCATTTTTTCCTATTGTCTGCAGCAGACCAGCAAAAACATTGAACCGTGAGATTATTTAAATGAAATATAAACATGTTACACAGGCACAATGATTGATATTTTGTTTAGTTAGGTCTAAGGAATATTTATAAATTCATCAGCTGCAGCTGCACATCTAATGCTCATATGTCTAATTTCAGGACTGCACCTATCTTGTCAAACAGACATTTTGATTCATTCTTTTTGTTCCATCATAAGATAATATCCCTTCTTTTCCTTCACAACTCTTCAAAAAACAATTTCCACAACCTCATTATGTTTTTAAAAAAGTTTCTATAATTACACAAGAAATAATATTGCATGTCTCTTTTCTTGATTTTCATTACTTGAGTGATCAGAGAAAGAAAAAAATTCATCACAGACAAATTCTTGCAACTGTATGGAAGGAGGAATTTACAATTATAATTCTATTAGGTTTTACATTTGCAATAATTATACATTTCTTAAAGTGTAAAAATCAGCTCAGAGCAACCTGAATTACAATAATACATAAAAACAAAGGAATTCTACATAAATTTCTTCAAGACAAAATGCTGTGCTCTCAAATCAGGTCTTTTTAAAATATTACATTCTAGGCCCTGTCTCTTGGAGTATTCATTTTATTCCAACAGCTCAATATAGGTGAAACCACTATCTCATCAAAGTCAAAAGATATTTTGATATTTGCTTCAATATGGCCTTGACCCACTGTAAGACAAAAAGATACAAATATGAAGAGAAAAAAAAAAGGCAGAAACATACATAAAACCAGTTTTGTTCCTGAATTTCCTTAAAAAGCAATTTCTCCTTTTATAAACAACTTTACAATTAGACCGATTTCTCATTGCAGTAGGAATAGTTGCATGAAAGATAATGCATCACCAAATCCCAAACATTCAATTCAGGTTTACAGATTTGTGGGTATGTTTCAATGCATTCTTTTTTTTTCTTGATCCATGTATGTACTTCAATTCTTGAACAGCTCAAGTCCTCTGATGTTTCAGTGGTGTGTTTATATAATGCAGGACTGTTTATTCAAATAGCCATTCCTGTTCTAAAAGTTAAAATCACCCATCTGGCACATAACTTGATGCCAACTGTTAAGCACTGAACTGACAGAGGATCATGAAAAAATGCTAATTCTCTTCATGTTTTGCATGAGAACAGTAGAATGAATATGGAGGCTATTATATGAAAATGATTGAGGCATGCCTCATTAACAGCATCTCCTACTCTTACCTCCGGTCAATGATTCAAATAATGTCAAGCCAACATTTTCAGTAAATGTGTAAGGAATTTGGCAGGTAGTTCAGCTTTCCGGCTCATTTTACAAGTACTTCCACAAAACCCAAGTAAAATAATCATCTCCTTCCAAGACTGTTCCCTAAAATGATATTGGACTGGTGTTAAAAAGGAGGTACTGAAACCTATTTCTGCTTTAGTAGTGGTAAGCTAGACTAAGTGCAAAGACAGCAACAGCCATTTGAATCTCTAGAATTGCACCTTATGATATTGATAAAGAGACATTTCAGAGATCTTTCTGATAGTTTCCTGGATTAACTCTAGAAATATGTCTATGGGAGTCAGTGCCCTGGTGGCACCACCAGCCCTGACTGCCCTTTCCCCACCACACTGGCCTAGGACCCCAGATCAGCTCCTGCTCCAATGATTCTGCAGCAGGGCTGGTCTCCAGCTCCCCACAGACATGCTGGACTTTCCCAGGGAGGTGCCCAATGCCCAGCACTGGACAAGGTGGGGACTGGCCCTAGCCCCTGACACCCCCAGCCCCCAGGAAACTCTGACACTTGAATAGCATATTCCTTCACCAGTTATTTATTTTACCTGATGGATTAAGATAATTAAGTATCAGATTTAAACCATTAACTTATTATTATAAACTGCCCTTATTAACCATACATTCAATGGAGTACTTTCTCTGGTCAACCCTGTAAAAGGATGGTTTAGTGGTAATAAAGTGCTTGAGATGGCCAGGTTAAAACAACCCTTCAAGAAGGTACAATAAGACTAAATATTTAATAACTTTTAGTAGAAGATCCTGTAGGCATAGAGTCCCTATTAGAAAAAGAACAGAGGGACTAAGACCAAGAGACATGAAACATCCTGTTAGGCCCTGAGGAGGATGGTTTACAGGTGCAGAATATTCATTGTTGCTCTTGCTCCCTCCTCTTGTCCACTAAAAAACCACAAATATTCAATATTTGGTGTAAGTTATGATCCAATGTTTTGGTTTTTTTTTCATTTCAGTCTTAATGCAACAAAAATATTGGTAGATAATTTTCAAAACCACAGTAATTCATGTCAAAAGCAATGAGAATTTTTCCAGATGCAAATCAGCAAATAGGCTGCCTGCTGTGTTTCTATCTTACAAGGATGCTGGGGTAGTCCTTAATGCAAACATTAAGACTCAGTCTCAAAATTTCATATTCTGGTATGTACTGTCCTAGCCTTTCTTTCAAAAAACAAAACAAAATAAAACAACAAAATCTCTCAGCTGGCCAAAGAGTCATCTATCCTAGCAATCCTATTTTCAATAGTGGCTACAAACAGCAGATGGGTGAAATACAATAGGGCAAGCATATGATACTTCCCTTTCACTCTTCACATTTTCTTTTTTTTTTTTTTTTTTCAGCTCAGGGATTTCCAAAGCTGGATAAGGATTGTGTGAATATCTACTGGTAAGAAAACATTCTGTCTGGATCATGGCACCACTTTTCAGCTTTGGTGCTGCAAAAGATAGTCATTACAACTGATAATAAAAATAATTTACAACTGATAATAAAACTGAAAATAAAGCTCAAGGAAAGGGGCTAGCTGTTTTTAAAGGGTACTCCAGCTGATTAAAATTTGAAAATAATTTTTAAAAACCCTCTCAGAATAAACCTAATAATTTCAAAGAGTACTGAGGAATTCCATTGCAGAGAATGAGACTAAAAAATTCTACCCCGATGTATCAAGAATTGTGTGAGATACAGCAGTCCTTATATAGGACCCCCCCCAAAAAAACCACTGCTACAAACCTTATTGCTCAGCTCTTAGTGCAAAGCTCAAAGCTCAGCTCTATGGAGATGTACTTTTTTCAAAGGTTCACATCTCTTTCTAATACCCCAACTCCTGCTTCACTTTCAATAACTAAAGTTTGTGGCTCTGCTATCATATAGCTATGGGTGAGAAAACAGCATCATTTTCAAAAATAATAACTTTCTTCCAGATCAAAATCTATGTTTCTCTCTCTACCCAATTTTAGGATGGCACAAGGTCAATATTCCAAAGCAAAAGATTCTATTAAGTTTCTATACTTTTTCTTGAAGTAATTCAAGAGATGACATACTATTAAATATGTATTTTCAAAATTCCCAAGTGGAGACCAGAAATATTACTAAATCTGTCTGGAGCAGGGCTCTGTGTCTCTGCACATGTCAGTATCTTAAAATCCCAATTTCTACTCAGAGTTTATGAAAGCTATTGAAATTCCACAATGCCACTGACTCCTGTCAGCACAAATTGAGTCTCAACATCATTCCACAATTTATGTGACTAAAGGAATAACTTTTATTTTTCTTAATCAAATAGAGATGACAGCATAAAACTAGAGTTTTTAAGTTGTCAAATATCTAGTGAGAAAATGAAAGATTTTTAAAAAATCACAAAACATTATACAAATTTTTCTAAGTGTTAATTTTTGATTGTATACTATATGCAAACTTCTCTTCATTATGGTTTGTCTAGAGAAATAATTTATATAATGCATTTCAACACATGGAATTTTTTATACAGAAATTAAATACAGGTAAGATGTTTCTATTATTTTTGCATAACCGAAGCTGGGAAAAGCTGCTACGATAATATTCATATTCCAATGCAGTCTTAAACAAATAAATTGCTACTCTGCCTCTATAATATCTCTCTCATTGTCAGTGGCAGCTGGAAGATCAGCAGGTTTTCATCTATTATCATTACTTACTGGGCTTGATGATGATTACTGTGCCAGTTGAGTCTGGGATCAAGTAATTAGTACTTGTAACTGAGAATGTGAGCCTTATCACAGCTTCTGCCACTCTCATGGTAAATGTAAAGATGAAAACATGTTCTGTACGGCTGTATTTAGTGTGAAGTTTATATTCTAATGGAGAACCATGACATGATCCCTGAAATATTGGTGAGATATTCCTAAAAACTATCAGTATTTAAAATGAGTCTTCTGAGTAGAATTAATACTTTCATAACCTGCAAAATACCACCTTATGCTGAATGGTCCAAAGCCTGCATAGAAGAAAGGTTTGTCTGGGATTGTGTCTTTCCTGTGAGATTTAGAAACATTAGTCCCTTACACTGACATAGCATACTATGGTCTCCACAACATCAGCATCATCCTCACCTTACAGTCACCTGCAGAAGGACAGTGGGAGTTTTTGCCATGACCCCACCAGTGCTGCTTTGGCCCTGCTCCATGTCCTGCTGAGTGCCTGCCTTGGAAATGCCCAGGGAGACAAGACCCAGAGGGAGAACTACACTAAATGTATCACAGAGAGTTTGCCAACTGCCCTTGCTCCTTATGTTTGTTGCTCTCATACTGTTTCTAGGAATATTCATGAATGCCTATGAATGATGTCAGAAGGAACCCAAATTTCAACTGCCCCATGCTATTCTAATAAAGTTATGTTATTATTCATACAATAAGACCACAGTGCTACAAAACATAAGAAAAACACTATGAGCAACTTTGAAATAAATTCAAGCTATAGCTAAAAAAATCCTGTATACAAAAGATGCATAAAATGATGACGCTTCCCTGAAAATCTCCAAATACTAAGGGATGAGAGAGGAAGTACATTTCTTCTGGGAAAATAACATAATATGTAATGAAGAAATATAAAAACAAATGTAAGTGTAAATACCTTAAAACAAAAGCTGTTTAAAAAAACTTGTAATCATTCCTTAGAAGAAGAAAACACTTTTAAAACTGAAGAAAAAAAAACCCCACATTTCTGTAAAATTTACAATGAATAAACTTTTCCAGTATAGATAAAATTTGAGAAATTTATTTCATGTTATTAAGATTAAAGCAAGTTTATATTATAATATATTACTATTTTTAGAATACTTTCATCAAACTTGCAGTACTCTATCAGTAAGCAGAGATTTCTTTAAATTAAGTACAGTAAATTTCAGCTAACTTTAAAATACCAATAATTTCAACTTTGATTCTGGGCACAGGCTTAAGAACATTTTAATAACTAGCATAAAACAATTACTGTTTGGTTTATACAGCATAATCCATTACTAAGCAATATTTATCACATCTACATTGAACAACTTTATTTCCTACATAGAGAAATTACTGAACTGTGGCCACTCCAATTTTACAAATTGGAACACAGCCAGTGTGCCACATTTCTGAGAGTTACATTGTGGAAAGTGATAATCACTGAATAGTAAAGCTTCTGGTAAAAAAATTCTATTAAAAATACTTAATCCACTGGACCATGAAATTTTGATATGGTTGTCAAAATATTTATGGCTCCAAATTTTCAGGAAAGATGAGGGAAGGAAGAAAAAGAAAATACTTTATAAAAATATTTTAAATATTTTTATTTGGAAATGACAACTTTTTCTTTGAGTCAGATATGACTAAGAACTTTTTCTTGTGACAGAAACAACTTATTAAAATATCTATAAATAAAATACATAAAAATTTGCCTTGGATTAGAAAATGGCTAAAAGACAAAATGTTCCCTTTTTTTCCAAATTATGAAAATGAGGATCTGGATAATGACAGGAAGCTGGAGCTTGAGCTCAAGTGCATTCCTGCAGTTGATAAAGGAGAAAAAAATATTGAATCTTGGAATGGACAATGGTTTATCCAAGAGGCAATGCATCAGGGAAATAATAATAATCATTTTCATGATCATCATAGCACAACTACTAATCTACTTTTTTTTTTTTTTTTTTTTTTAAGATGGTAGTTGAGTTTATACACCATTAGATAACATAAAATCACTGAGCAAACAAAAGATTGTTCCTCAAAAAACTTAAAAAGAGATGGAAGAGGACTGAGCCTGGCTATCTCCAAATCAGGCATTAGCTGCTATTAGGGCTCTCTTGAAAAATATGGAAGACTGATTCTGGCACCACATCAAAAGTTACAGAGATGTAATTCTGTCTCTCAAATACTGTGCTGGTTTTTTCATGAAGACACTTGAATGCCATCAGATCTGAAACAGAATCAGATTCCAAACCTCCAGATGTTTTGCAAAATGGCATTCCTCTCCTTTTGGCTATTAGTACTGATTGCATGACTTCTGCTGACATTTTTGACAGAATTGACAGTTTTGAGAAACATTTCTACTGTGTAAAATGAGCATTTCAAAGGGAAAATTACTTCACCAGCTATAATTAATTTGTTTTAAAGTATTCTCATACATTTTGCTTTTTACAAGAAAGCACAAGATACTCGATTCTGTTGTAAGAAGCAGCAGCAATTTCATTTAGAAACAAAGAACGATGTATTAAATTTCTGCACAATCCCTTCTAAACTAAGCATATTTGCCTGCCGTATAAAGAAAGGCACATTGTAATTTAACTGCCTTGGATCAAACAAAGCTAGTGGCAGTGCCATCCTTATCATGTTGTTCCCATTTTATCCTAATCTGTTTCTAAATAGTGATGAATTTATTAATCTCATCCAAATAGTTCTCACTCCCAAGATATGACCGTGTCTTAGTGTCAAATATCAATGAAGCCAAATTTCCATACTTAAACCAAAGCTGTTAAAGTATCACACAATAGCACATGTGCAGGTGCAGATTTAATACAGAATCTCATTTGCCACAGTTTTCTCAGAAATAATCCTTAGTATTCAAGAGCTGCAAAAGTTGGATCATTCTCTAGTACATTTTTTAAAATTCCTTGGCCCAGCAGTATTACCGAATATTTTGAATTTAAACACATTTGTATAGATACATTCAGGTCATGTCAGTTTTAATCACCACAGTCTCTACTTACTATTAAAATCTCTACTATATCTGTCTTTTGCTATTATTAGTCCTTCAAGATAAAAGCAATTTACACTTCATTATTCTTAGACTCCTTAGGGCATACTTGGCAAATGTAGCATTCAAAATAAATATTTTATATTCATCATATAAAAATTTCAGGAAAATATCTGATTTCATAACATGTTGTTCAATGCAGTATACAAATGTTTTTTTCCAGGTTATGAGTTCAAATTCAACATGAAGCTGAAAAGACAAAGGTGTCACCAGGTACTAAACCATCTATGACTTTTATTAAACGTAAGTCACAGATTTTGGAGTCAGTTGTGACTATTATGATTTTCAGGTCTGGGTCCAGATTCAGTTTCTGTCACACAGCTTTACAGAGTAATTTTTTTCATAAAACCTATGAATTGTATGAGGTAAAGCATTTCTTTTTGAAATGCATCCTTCTAGGTTTACACTTCATCTGATGAAGAATCTACTCTACTGTAATATCCACTTCACTATCAAGAACGTGTCAGTGCCCATTTAGGCAACAGAATGTTACAAAAGATTAAAAAAAAAGAAGACCAAAGCCTTTCAGTGTAGATGGCAATGTAAAGGAATGTACTTTTCCAACACCAATGGAATAGTGCTCAAAAAAAAAAAAAAAAACAACTAAACAAACCAGTACTATTTTTGAGTGAAAAATACATAAGAAAAGGGGTCTGCAACCAAAAAAATTGCACTGAACCAGATTTATGGGCTTCATACATTTCATTTAGACCTTGCCCTTCCCATCAGATCTTATTAAAAAGAATATATTTATTTTTCTTTATTGTTTCTTGGTTTTGGCTGTTTTTCTTGTTACAGACACAGCATTGCATTTTTTTATTAAAAAACACATTTCAAGTTGTATAGCTGAATCCCAACCTATTAATCAACAATGCAGAATGCTTCCTTTAAACTGCAAAATAGAGCACAAACTGCTTGAAGTGTTTTACTTTAATGCTTTATAAATAGTGGCTAATACTTCAGCTATATAAAATGAGTTATTGATATTTCAGTGCGTTCCTATTTGGAGTGCAGAAAGCTTCAATTTTTTTCATGTGTAAATAATTAGGCTCTAAATTTCAATTATTTTCTCTACAAAGAAGGTAGAAAGCAGAGATACAAACACAAACTTTTTTCCGTATCCATGTCATTTAATCACCACCATTTCACAGTCTAAAGTACAAAGCCTTTCTCAGTCACCTAATGAATGAGGTTCTTGTGTTATGGAATATAGGAACATGATTGAAGAGCACTAGATTTTGCATTATTTAAAAACATTAGAGGAAAACAAAGTATGTGAGCTTTCAAGACTAAGTAAGACTAGTGAGTGGAATATTTATAATATCTTTTAGGATAAAAAAAATTAAAAAAATATTTTTACTCAGTAACTTTGATGCACTCCTATCCATGAGACTTGTCTGTCTTAGTGAATAAAGTTGTAAAAGTCCTTCCCTAAGCTTTCAAAGTTTTGGAAGTGCTTAATTCCAGCACAGGCAGAAAAGAATAAAAAAGATTTCACACCCCTTTGTACCTTACTGTTTTGGTTGATCACTTGCTAATAAATTAACACTATAAAAACCAGTGGGTAGCAAAGGGGTTGCATATATGACATTGAATGTAGACTTTGAAAGTGGTGTCTTTCATCTCCACAGCATTATGAATACTAATATATAGAAAACAAAATCTTGGTTTAAAGCTCCAGCCTCAGGCTGTGCCTTCAGAAACAGCAATTAGAATCTCCCTGTTAATTGAAAAATTTCAAACGCAATTTAGAAGGGAAACAGAGAAAATGTAGAAGCACAGTTCAAAGCTTAAAAAAAATTCTTGTTCAGATAACATACTTTAACATATTTATCACTTTGGGGAGGAATTAATCTATTTGTATTAAAATTTTCAAGTATGATTTCCTACTTTCCTACATGATTTCCTTTTTTTCTATTGTCCCAGGGAATCAAAAGATATCCATGTGGGGTTTTTTCCAATGCATTTTAGACTTAACTGTATTGCAAACAAATGTTACCAATTATGCTTCCTATCCCAATGGTCTGTTTTCCTCACAGACAATAGACCAACATCCCTCCTCACCCTGCTCTTACTCTTACTATACAGTGCTAGTGCACCTGAATGAAAATATTTTAAAAAAAGGCAAAACATATTTTCAACATGCCAAGTAATTATTAAAAAAAAAAGTTCTCAGATTAGTAATTTATCCCAAAATTTGTATTTTAAAAAAATTAAAAAGGTCAAAGGTCTTGTCTGATAAGGTGCTAGAACTCATATATCAAAATCAGTTCTCATGCATTTGAAAATAAATAAAACACCTCTTTGCTGAAAATAGACATGCTAGTCTTCAGCTGAAAGAATTTTTCAGGAAGTCATGTGTCTGTGAAGTGGTGCTTATAATAAAAGTGCCTCTCAGCTACAGTGGTATTGTGTACTTAAGCACATCTTCTACTTTGTTTGATTTGCAGCCAATACTCTGATATAAAACCAATCATCCTTCCAGTTTTTCTTCCACTGAACTGTTTGTTTGTTTTGCTGACTGTAGAATAGTGCACATGACAGGGCTGATAAGGAATCCAAATTTATGCCAGCCTGTGCCTGTGCCTACATCCTGTTTAGTTCTATGGAAGCTGACACAGCTGCAAGAAAGATACTACATAGTTCATTATGTCTTAAAAGAGCTTGTCTGACTAGATCAGTTCATCCTGGCAGTGCTTCTGAAAAACACCTTTATGGATAAGGACTTCACAGTCAAGTCCTCATGAATGCTCTCATTTCAGGAACCTTAATGAAGCATCACAATTACAGCAGTTTGGATGTTTCTGTTCTATCATTTCATTTTTTCTGTACTTGATGACTGGCTACTTGAACAACCACGGTGCATTTAAAATTCATAAATGGATGTTAACATAATACTAGCAATGAAGGGGTTTTTGCATGACATTGAAGACAGAAGACAGGAGATAAAAAAAACCTTTGCAGGTAGAAGATGTGTTATTAAATCCTGAAGCACGTTTTTTGGTGAATTTTTCCTTGCCGTCACTTCACAAATACGAAGTTTAAACACACACATGGTTTTCCATTCCCACATCTCCTTACCCACTGATATCAGAAACTGAACAAGCCCAACACTTTAACACTAATGGAAGGAATACATCATTGTATTCTGTCTAATTATAATTTGCTTCTGTTGAACTTCAGTTACCTGTTGACTTTGCTTTGTTATTGTTGTTTCTGTTTGTCTTCATTACCAATTCTTTTAACTTTGAATTCCCCCAAAGGCTTGACCAGCAACATGCACTTTAATGGGGAAAATGAGTAACTTTTTGCCTTGCAAGATTTAGAAATGGCAGTCATAGAAATTTCCTGTTACAGCTTTTGCTCTGAAGCAAAGTCTTTGAAACAAAACTGATATTGCCTAACTTCAGCAATATTGTTTTGTGATGCTCTAGCAAACCATTTCTTATAAAATTCACAGTAAGACTGACATTTTTTGCTTTGCATCCATAGAGGGTCACAAATTTGTTTTAAAAACCTCCAAATCTCTAGAGATTTTAGACTAATTTCAGGTTACCTGACTGCCACAGTCTGTGCTGCCTGATCTGTTGCATCTGCTCCCAAATCCATTGTTCAACTGCACTTACACTTCTCAGCAGTGTTCTTCATTAGGACACATTGCAGAGGATGATAAACCCTATTCTTTGCACTACCACTATCAGACACATCCATTCTTTACAATCACACAGTACCTGCAGATACACCTATAATCCACCAATGCTATATTTTTATAGCATCATTTTATCAGATGGAGAACATCTTCTTGCAATTATGAATTTTTTTAGCACTTCCTAATGTGTGTGTTGCTTACTGCTCTCTTCTAAACATCTACATGCTTTTAATTTGAATGTCCTGATATTTTACATTTTCTTAAATTTGTTTTCAGTCATAGTTTGAAAGCCAAGTTTAAAAAATGTCATATCTGGTAATATCTTTCTTGAACAGGAACTTGATCTCAGGGAGGAAAAATGGATGGAATCTCCAAGAAGATGCAGAAGGTGCATTGCCTGCAATAGGTTAAGTCCAGTTGGACCCAAAGGGATACTGTAAGGATAGAGATTCTAACATTGTATGCTCACTCTTGAGACCTCCATATGACATAAATGGATCTATATTTCAAATAAATTCCTATTACACAGAAATGTTAATATGAGAATGTTCTCAGTGAGGGATCTCTGGTCAGTGAACACAGTAAAGGTAAAGAACACCACTTTCCCTTAAGAACAACCTGTAAGGGATACCAAGCCACCAGAGACAGAGAGGCTCAAAGAACTAATGGACAACTAAATGTCCTGCATATACCACACAGCTACCAGACTCAAAAAGCCCTGCAGACTATGTAGCTGCCAAATAATCCCTGATACTTTTGAGTTTGACAGTGTTCTAGAGAAGGAAAACAGTAAATAAAATGCACAAAAGACTAATCTCTGCTTTTCAGGCTGCCAACACAGCAGTTTTTATTCACTTGCCAGAATTATTCCGAATGGAACAGCAGCATCTAAAGTGCCTGTTGGGAACAGATCCCACATATGCTGTTGACTCAAGCCACTCCTGAGAACTGTCTGGGAAATCACTAGGTTGGAGCCCATCAAAGCTACAACAGAGAGTATGCTGGTAATAAAAAGTGCATGGATGGCTGCTTAGCAGTGCTTGAGCCCTTGCCACTGCCCAGCTTCACTCTCTCATAAACACACAAGGCAGGTGACCAGTGCTGATGCACTGACGTTGTTGTACTGCAAACAGCAGCACCAGAACTGTCACTGCTTTTCTAACAGACTGCATGGTCCCTGTATGCCTGTTGTGATCCATAGGCTTGCACAAGACTCTGAAGGAATCAGCTGCAGTAGCAAAGTCAGACTGAGGAGTCTTTAGAGAAGTATTTATTGGCATAAATTTCACCCTTTTTATAGAAGCAGTAGCTCGGGACCCAATTTTCACATATCAAGGCAAGTGTGACTTTTGATATGAGAACTCAAGTTATACAGATCTGGCATAGGAACTATAGCTATAAAGACATAAGACCTGATAAAACTGAGGTTGCCATGGAACATCTGAAATAGAACATTATCCAGAGGATTTCTAAAGTTGGATTTGAAGCTGATCTCAGTCTATTATTAAAACAAAACAAAACAACCTACCCAAGAGAGCAGACAGGCAACAAGCCTTTATAATCCTATAATTTACCTTCAAGAGTTTACTATTAAAACATTAACCAAGGAGGAGGAGTTTCCTTAGACTTGTAGCACATTATATAAAGCCATCAGCTAACTCTGCCTTAAACATCCACTGAACTTCATCTAAGAGTGAAGTTCTAGCAAGATTTCTCCCATAGCAGAAGCTTCCAAGAATACACGCACAGGATCACGGCATTTACCTTGGAACTGTGAGCACGGGAGGTATCAGAGGCTTGAGAGATTACAGCATGAATTGCAAATGGAAAATTACAATTTCTTAGGATTTCATGCCAATTGAAGAGACCAAGAAATCACATGTCCAACACAGATGAACTATACAATACACAATCTGAACACAAAGGACCTAAAAAGGAAAATCATCAGGACAGTTTCCTAAGCTGGAAAAGTCTTCTTTTGGAAGCATTCAACATTCCCTATTGAACAGAAACAGAACTTAGGCAATTAGATCAGGCTAGACACCCAGTTTTTATATGGCTACAATGTGGAAAAATGTACCATGTTCTTTATATGGCCTTAATTTACTGTAACAGCAGCTTCCCAAATCAGAAATTACTTCCACATAAAAGGACATATATGAAGGAGAAAAAATTTGATAAAGGAGTTCAAACTTAGAGAAAAATTCCCAAATAAATGTAGTAGAAACTATGCTGAAGAACAAAATCGAATGATATTGAGGAGATACCTACAATTTAACATACATACTATAAAAATATCAAGAACATCTGTGCATTGAAAAGAACATGACTCTTTAGTCCTTCATTCTTTCAGGAGGAAAGGATAAAAGGCACTGAGGATGACTGTGACCTAATATTCCCAGAGAATTATTAGGTCACAGACAGATTGCTTCAGATGTATAGCTGAGTGTACCATGACTCCAGGACTGGCAAAAACCTTTCAGTTTCTTCTCCAAGTGCTTTCTGAAAGCTAGCTTGGCCTTGGTTTCTCTTTCCTCAGAATTATGTCACTCATTATCTTAGAACCTCACGTTACTATTTTAGGTCAGATCTAACATGGCAAGAGTAGTTAATAAAGTAGTGGTTGTTTTGGACCCTAAAACAACAGAAGAAAATATCTGTGAGAGCTGAGACTGTCATTTGGGTGAATCCAGTGTTTCACTACAGATGGGTAGAGCTGCTGTTCTACATTTTTTCCAGGCTTCCTAATTCATATTCTGCATATTATTACCAGTGGCAAAATCGTAGCAGCAAAGCTTTCCCCATACAAGACAGTGTCACGGCATCTAAAACACAGCCACATCTTTTCATTTTTAAAGGTATTTTGACTCTGCTCATCTCAGTTGCATCATTTATATAATAGGTCTGTTAAAATTTATGACCCTTCTAGCAATAAATAATGGAGGTAGTATGAAATTATTTCAGTCAGAAACTGAAGGGAAATTCAATACTGTAAACTCAGTCAACTGGAAACCTGAATTTCAAATCATATGGCAAAATTTATTACAATGAGATCTGCAGCAGTTCTACTATTCATTTTTACCACTTCTATGCAAGTACCCTCTTCAATCAATGCAAGGATTTGACTTTGCCATTCTCAGAAATAAAATGTTTTTTGCTCTTAGGAAACTTCCTTGCCATACTCTGTACCTTTATTCTAACTTCTGCCACATTTGCCTTTTGGAAATTTCTGTAGTGTCTCTAATTTTATTGGCTTCCCTGTAAATAAGGTATTGCTTGTATTTCTCCAGTTTTTATGACAAGATAGTGAGAATTAAAGGACGGCTACTGGGAAAGCTAGCACTACTTTAAGCTTTAGCACTACATGTGTTTGCCATGGAAAGAAAATAAAACAAGTCTGGGAAAACTGGGAAAATTTTTGAACATACTGAGTGTACAGTTTGCATCATTTAGGGATATGTTTCCCTGTCTTGGTTTGAAAAGACAGGTATCTGCCAGGGAAAGCTGGAGTTTCCCCTGGAATGGAGAATGTAAACCCCTCAACCCCTCCAAATTATAATTCTGCAATTCAGGGCTTTCAGGCAAAGATTTGGGAATAGGAATAACAGTTGTTTACTAGGAATATTAACAATACAAATGTAGTAGAAAACAAAACCAACCAAATGAACAAGCAAACAAACAAACAACAATCCTGGAAAACCCTGATAGAGTCACAGCTACAACCAGACACCCTGTTGGTCAGGGTGTTGGAAGCAGTCCAGAAGTGAGTCCTTCTGGAGTGGCAGATGTGGTTCTGTTTGCGTAGCGATGATCCTGTAGAAAAGGGTCCAGTGATGGTGAGAAGGGTCCAGTGATGGTGAGAGGGGGTCCAGTCTTCCTCCAGGAATCAGGTGACGCCAGATACTTTGTGTTCCTGCGTTTCAGTTTTTATCCAGGTAGGAATGGTTGGCTCCCCTCACTGGGTGGAGCATCTCACAATGGGATGATGGAATGTGGATGTATATGGGGATGACGGCTTGGGGATGACTGCCTGGGGAGTCTTAATGGCCCGTTAGCAGAAGATATCCCCCTGGAGGGAGGATGGGTGGTGAAAGAGATAAGAGACAATGCCCCACCTGGTTTTAAGAGCTGGTCCATTATCAAAAGGCACCCGCCCCCCTCCCCCCAGAGTTACAAGAGATAAAGAAAAACATCTCCCCAACTGCTTTCAGCAGATGAAAGAGAATACACATTTTTGGTTCCATAACCCAATACATTCCCGCACATAGATCCTCATTTCTTGTCTATTTTCCTTATTCTTTCTCATATAGTCACTCAGCTATAATAATATTCAGTGTTTAATATGGTATACTCAGTAACTGTCCAGCAATTATTGGAAACATTTTAGGCAAAAGCTCACAGCTGTTAACCTAAACAGAAGTCACTCTTATCTTGTTAAGACTTGCGAGTAACAAATTAATAAAATGAAATAATAACTAAATAATCTCTCTTGAGGGTTTCAGTCTGTGAGCAACTATAAGCTCGTGCAGACTCAACAGGAAACTCGTAAGGATTTTGTGACATTTCTTCTGCCCATACTTCACATCTGATCTATTTTTAAAGCACTGACTTTTGAGCTTACAATTTTAGTAATGCCTTTGGGTTATTTGTTCCCACAGTGTTAGAAAATATATTTAAGAAAATTGTTATCCAGCCACAGGTACTATTCTATGGTCTAGACATGCACACTGAATGAAACCAGGTCTGAAAATGTGCCAGGATATTTTTCCAGTGTTTGCACCCATTCCTTATGTCGCATTATTTTCTTTATTAATTGATTTCTTTTTTTTTTTTTAATCCCAGACCAGTGGTATAACATTGCTAAATATGTTTCCTGGGAAAGACAGAAATATATTTTTCCAGGAACTATGTCATTTAGGAGCCTGACTTCTCAGCGTAATATCAAACTAAATGATTAGGTGCAGTACTAATGCAGATTTTTCTTCATATAAAAGATAAGACATTTCTTCTCCAAGCATGCATGGGTTCAATAAAAAAGAGAAGCAATTTTCAATCAGCGTTTGATGAGGAGTTATGCTAATTTGGAGGAGGATACTTTCACTATAGGCTGGCATTACACGGTCCTGAGTTTATTCTTTCTTAATTAAATACAATAGCTACAAAATAACTCTAAGTTATTAGGTACTTAAACTCTGCAGTTTAGCATCTCCTTTTCCTCTTACTAAATAAATATATTTAGCTTACACATAGAATTCTTAGAAAGTCAGCATTTAGTTGAATGTTGTTCTCACCATTTTTTACTTTGAAAGTCAATGAAAGCAGACAGCAGGAAAGGTTGAATACTTTTGAAAATTCTGCCCCTCCGTTGTGTACATACATCCCTGCATTTTGTGGTGGAGGAAAGAATAGAAATAAAAGCCTATTTTCATATTACTTGTTTTTTAAACTCTTACTGTATTAGTTGGAGGTAGCTTAATCTTTCTGTGTGTATGGAAAAATGCCAGGCTGGAAAAGCAGCAGGAAGCAAAAGAAGTATCCAACAAAATGCTTGACCTATTGCACCAGGTCTCACAGCTATGTTAGCAATCTTAACCAACACACAGCATGAGAGATTTGGGGTGCACAGAGGGTACTTTTCTGTACAAAAAGAGTGAGAAATAGGTCAGTGAAAGCTGGATGAGAAATGTGACTTCATTAGATTTAGGAGTATTGTAAATATTACAGAATTAGCATGAAAAGAAGTACAGTTAAGTGTAAATCCTACCATAGAAAGGGTTTCTAAACCATGAGAAAGCCTGTCTCTCCAGCTGAGCCATTTAATAATCCCTACAATCTCAATGCAAGACAGTTTCCTCTTACTTTTATGGTTCCTACTGCAGAGCATAAAATGGCTCAAAAACTGTTTCACAACCAAAATGTAATTGCTTAACAAGGCACTGAATGCAAAACAAAACTAAGAAAACGAATTAAATTATAAAATCTGCATGCTGCAGCATCAATATGAGACACATATTTTAACACTCGGTGAGGCCAACCACCACGTAAGTAAGAATGAAAAGATATTGTTAAGAATACAGCATAAAAAACAAAGATTGATTTTTACTAATTATATTAGTTTTATTTCTCAGGATGTCTCTCATTTCCTCCCATTTTTAACACTATCTGAAAAAAAAACCAGAAAGCCAAGTATTGTGATCAATACAACGCCTTCTTCAGAATTCATGAAGTAAAAACGAAACCATTTATTCAAATTATCAGAGTTGCTAGGAATAACTGTGATAGTGAAAGCCATCAAGAATCATATTATGTTTCACTCCCTTTCCCTCCGCTTAGAATGAATATTTTGGAATCCTACTGCAGCAAATCAGATTTTTGTGTTGGGCCTTCATCCTTGATTGCATGTAAGCAGGTCAACCTTGTCTTTGATGTCATTACCCTAAAAGATTGCTGCTTTTATAAGATTCTATTCCTTTTTTTTTTCATATTAAAAAGTTACATTTTATCAAATGACAGTAAATCTAATTCAGAAGACATTGAGCTGACATCTAAATGCCCTGATTATAAACTGCCTATTATAGAACTGAGAAAACATTAAGGATTAACAGTTATTTAGTTACATACTCTGAAAGTAGTCTTAATCCTCTATTCAACACTGAATTTACTCTTTACAAATGAAGATGAGAAACTTGCTATTCAAGGAAGTTTTAAAACTCAACAGGATTTTCATGCTCAATTATAGAAAGAGTTTTGCTTTTGTATTTTATTTGGCTAAAAGATGGATCTTCAATGACTCAAGTATATTTGAGAGCCATGTTCTCAAGGTTATCATCTATATTAACAGTAAGTACACAAGCACTATCAAATGAACAACGAGTAAAACTGGATTTACAGTGTTACATAAGACGAAGGAAAGATAAATGCAAGCAATAATTCTCAGAAATACAGAAGAAATTGTTCATTTAACTAGAACAAAAATAATCTTTCATTAGTATGAAAACATTTTTGGTTAGCTTTCTGGTTGGATTGTGCTTTCAGCATAAAGCTAAATGCCAACATTTCTAGACAACATTTTCTGTACGAAGACTGAAATACAATAAAATAACCTTTGCTACGATCATTCTGAATAATTTTACAGTTTCTCTTCTGTTTAATATTTAGTTTGCATTATAGTACATCTTTTCTACTCCCCCACATTTTCATTATGTAGATTTTCTATGAAATGATAAAACATTGAAATATTTTCTGTTCATATCATGCATGAGTGTTCACTTCACAGAGCTCCACTAATTTTTTTCAAAGTGATAAAAATACAATGGATTAGAAAGTAAAAGGCTGAACAGAAAAGAATACAAATATAGAAAAAACCCAACAATCATCTGTACATATATTGAAGATCTAATCTGTTTTAAATGCCAAAGGACTCACCATCACAGTAACTGTCAAAGATCAAGGTCTTAATTATTACTTATAAATAACTGTATATCAGATTAGCCTCTATCCTCCCCTAATTCAATGACAAAACTAATAACTTTCCTCAGTTCCCTGTGTTCATTGAAAACCTAAAACTGTATTTAAAAGTTTTTCTTACAATTTATGCTTAATTTTCTTTTATGTTCCTTTATTTTTGTGCAGACTTACAGAAAATGCATTTTGGCTATCAATTTTAAAATACCTACTGTTTCTTAAGGTGTTTAGAAATGTAAAAAAAAAAAAAAAAAAAAGTTATTTTCACAGTCTAGTCTTATATACAAATGGAAAAGAAGCTTCAAGTCAACATTTTTATCACTGAGGTATTTCCTCAAGAAGGAGGAAAGGAAGAAGGAGTTCCTAAAATAAATTTACTAAAAGAACAAAATCATACTGTGAGCAATAGCAAAGCTTTCTGGAAGTGCTCAGTCCCTAATTCTATCATCTGACCATCTGGTAATGCCACCTCATGTTCTACAAAAGCATTCAGTAGTGAAGTACCTGGACATTGTCTCATCTCATTTCCCAGAATGAAATGACTGACAACATCCTGGTTTTGCTTGGTCCTGCAGTACAGCACATCAATCTAGCTGGTGGAAAGTCACTACATTGCTATGTCACCATATGCTTCCCAGCAGGAGAGGCTGGAGAAATGAATTTGCATATGAAAAGATTCAAGCCTTCTGTTTAACTTAAGGGCTCACACTCTGAAAAAGGGTAGGGATTTATTTGAAAATGATACTCTGAAGCCAGCCAAATAAATAAATAATCAAAAATTAAATGTCTTTTCTGATGCTCAATGAAAGAAACAGAAAACAAAATCAAACAACAACAAAAAAGTAAAACTTTTACTCTTTGAAAGTATCTTTACCTAACTTTGTTATTTGCTGTCAGCATATAACAGCTGACATCACAATATCTGCCACTCATCAACATCTCAGGAGTGATATGGGTGATATACAGTCCTTTTGTGTGTGTAAAATGATAAAACACTAACACTGCTGCACAGAGAATGAAAGATGCTTCCAGCCATCCCAACTTCAAATATACCAAGGAAAAAAGGATTACAAAATTTATGTGAAAATGAAAAATCCGAGCACTTCAGAATCCCTTCTGTTATTAATTTAGATAGGTAAGTAATTGAATTTCATGCTGCCACAAATTTTCAAAAGGTCACAGATTGAAAAAAACAAACCTATGAATAACTGCAGAAGTTGTCAGGTTTGAAGCTGGAGATTTTGGCAGCCAAGGTGGGTGCAGCTGTAGCTCTGGCTACCTAACAAGTTTTGATAAATAGCTTGGACACTTGGGAGACCAAGGCTTTAAAGAGAAAATGGGTCTTTTCCTTTCCAATATGAAGTCTGGAAAGGGAACTCTGAATGGGAGCCAGCTCTTCTACTGTAGTCTTCTGAAAAGCCTAACCATAATTTTGCCTAACCAACTCAGTTTAATATAAATTATCATTGTTCATAGTTCAGCATGGTTGAATTTCTCAGCTGAAATTTGGGTTACTTTTTACTGGGCTGATCAAAGGGAAAAAAAAAATAGCAAAAAGCCTGCAATAGATAAGACTCTTGTGAAAACACAAGGCCCAGAGAAAAGTTCCCAAAAGGCAAATGGAAGAACAAGTTATCCAGGTCTCCTAGATAACATTACTATTCTTATGCACATGCTTCTTCTCCCATTTCAAAAAATAATAATGTTGACATTTTAAAGCTAACAGTTTGGATTCAAACTTCTTATGACTACATATAAATGAGGAATTTTCCATCCCACCGTCTCAGAAATAATATTTCAAGCTGCCTGAATGATCAGAAGTTCAGCAATATACAACCACAGCTCCTGCTTACATTCTTCCCCACAGTTTGGAAAGTTATCTTTGGAACAGTAGGAAATTTTGAAATGAATCCTTAAAGCCTACTGCACCCTGCCACGATGGGTGATCACTACGGCAGATCTGCAGCTCTGTTGTCACAGACTGTGTGGACAGAGAGATGCATAGATCTTTTTAAAATAAAGAATGAAATCAATGCTCTTAGTGAATAAGGCTGAAAACAATCCTACAGAATTTCAAATACACAGAGCGGTCTGCCAAACAAAACACAATGGAAAATAAAAGAAACAGGAATTATTGAATTAGTTATTGAATCCACAGACTCACATTGAGCAAAGAGCTCAAGTGGACAAAATATAATTATTAATAAAACAAACAAACAAACAAAAACAGTTGAAAGGGAAGTCACTTATAGTAAGAATGTTTTTGGCATGTTGTGAACTAAAAGAAGAAGATAAAAGCATTCTTTCACTTTTGCATTTTGCATTAATTTCCCCCCATTTTTTCGACAATTTCTGTTAGAATGACTACCATTACCTTTTACAAAATGAGACACTCTGCAGTGTTAAGAGAAAGTTTCCCAAAAGAAAATTATCATCAGCCATACTTATTTATCAAAAGCAAAAGGAAAACATGACATAAAACTGTAGATTCCCCTATAAGACCACAGGAAGACTCGTAAGATCATTATAAAATAGTGTTTTATAACATGGCAGTTATAACTGTCTTTTTCACAATCCCAGGTTAGTACATGATACTAAATTTCATTCAGAGAAAGAAGGATATAATTCATTTTCTCCCTGTAATTATGTGACATTTTGTAAATCAACAAACTTCAAATGTCAACATCTATTTAGATCAGTGAGAAAGGAGTGCTGCCATGAAAATTAAAAGGAATCTCAGGAGGCACTACAGTAAAACACACTGCAGGAAATAAATCCAACCATGAAAAATTAATTTTTTTTTTGCTTTTCCAACTTTATTTTTTTCCACCTTTGCTTATGAATATCATCAAAGCTAACTCTCAAAGCATAAAATAAGCCTGGTAGGACTGATATTCTGATTCTAATCATTAACAGGACTTTCATCCTTCCACTCATAAGCGATTCCACTGATACGTTAAAACACTTTTTGTCATGAATGGAAGTTGGTCCTCATGACAATGTAGATAAATGCTGACTTTGAGAATGAAATACTGTGAAAGCTTTAAGCTCTAGTGAAAATTAGAAGGGGGAAAGAAAGTCCAACATATTAAAAGAGCCTTTCATCACAACTGAAATATTTTCATAAGAAACTTTGGCAACGCGCTCAGTACCTTTGAAGCTGGCTGCAAAACATGACCATCCATCGTGTTAGCTGTGTAGAAATGCCTTTCAAAGAGTGGTGAAACCATGGCTTGTAAACATCAGTCAGCTTGGAAATGGCTGCATTTTCACTGTGTACATTGGCTTTGTACTTACTATGTCAAAGTTTTAGAAGTATACTTAGGTCGTTGAAAGACATCAAGAGTATTTGTAGAGAAGGCAGTCAAAAATATTCTACTAAATTTTGGACCAGATGTAAATTGATGGAGACTATTATATGAAAATTTCCTATTTTCCTCTGCTGTTCATGTCTATGTCAGTAACTGTGGTTAAGTATCAAAGTCACACTTTCAAGGCAAACAGAAGATAAGCACATAAAAATAAATTTAAATTAAAACTAATATAAAAATAGGGTTCAAGTATCATTTCTGTACAGAAAAGGTATTACCGAATGAACTTAAGATATCAAATCCAAAGCTTATATTACAGTATTCTCTGAAAACACTAAAGAATTGGAAAAGAAATTAAAATAAGCCAAGAAATGTTTCAGAAAAAACTATTAAAAATTACATTTTTCTTAAAATTTACTTTCATAGATCATTTATTATTTCTTAGCTGCCATTTTATATCTTGAATATGCAATTCTATGGGACTGTGTTCAATGATAATATCAGTACTAGTCAATGCCACTCAATTTTTACATGCAATCTTTTAAATATGTTTAAAAATATTTTGTAGTATTTGAATTATTGTACCTGCACTATTAAGCTACATTAAAATTTTGTTCCCTCTTGCAGTATTTGAATACATTTCTTACAAGCAGATTGTGATGTCCCCTCTGAATAAATTTTAATTCAGTACCTACGAAAAATATTTATACAGTTTATTGATGACAATCTCAAACACTATTGAAGGTACCAGGATTCAAGACAAATGGGGCCTTTCTATAATTGGGATTCAGCTGGAAACACACTTAAACATTAATGGGAGCTCAGAGCATTTCCACTTCTTTTCTATTTTGTTTTTCTGGACCACTGACTAAGAAAGGAAAAAAAAGACAAAAAAGACAAAAAGAAAAAAAAAGGCAGAAAAAAATGCTTACACAGATCAACTGAACACGCTGGATGGAAATTTTCATTTACAACCAAATTAACTTCTTACAATATTTCAGCAGTCAGTAGCAGAGGCAAGAGTCTTATCTTGGACATCCTTATTCACCTGAAAGTCCAATTAGCATGAATATTTACAGTGCCAAGTTCTTTGAAAGAGAGGAAATGATTTTTGCATACATCCTCTGAGAACAATGTTGAATTTAATGTGTATTTTGTGATCGTAGAATGCAACAGACGTTTGTAAACAAAGACCATCTTGTTCACCTTCAAAATTCATGAAGAGCTGTGGAGTTGTCTACAGCAGTTTTTCCTGTTAATTTGGCAGGTGATTTACTGTCCAGAGCTCTTTAAAGAGATTCCAGACTGGTTTTTGACCAGGGAATTGATGTCAAAATCAATTTGATAAGCAAAGTTTTTCTTTCTTCCACCACTAAGTAATAGCTAATGAATAGATTGGTGGGGACCACATGCAGAATACATAGGTCAGTGTGCCAAAAAGTTAAGAGAAAAGAAGCCTCAAAGATCAATAGATACAGTGTCAATTGCCTGTAAATTAAAATAGGAAGGGAGACACAGAGAAATACACTTAAAATCAAAGAATCCTTTCCTTCTAAATCTCCAGGGTAGAGAAATTAAACACAAAGCAAGAAAAATGCCAGCTGTTCAAATAAATTACAGATCAACACAAAGAAATCAAGTAAGCCCTGCCAGAGCACACTGCAGCTGTCTGCAGACACCAAGCAAGGAGAACAAACTGCTTTCCAGCAGCCAACAGTCTCTGGAGCAATTTCTGTAAAAGGTACCAACAGGAAACTGAAATATGAGCTTGCTTTTCACTTAAGAAATGAGGAACCAACATAATTCATGTTCCTTATCCCTATTCATTTCAGAAAGTCATGTAACAAAGCCAAATCCACACCTTTATTGGCTTATAATCTTAAGTGCTGTAGGAGAACATAAATCCCAACAAAGCCTGGTAACTCCACTGGCCTCTCAGAAAACATAAAGAGCAGCCACTAACTTGTCAAATAAACAGCCAGGTCTGAAATATTCAAAGCAATCAACTTTCCTCTTGGATTTTAGACTGTCTGTCCAAGAGACAACTAGCTTAGGAAGTTCATTCCAATGCTTCTGTAATTAACACAAGCTTCCAAGATACCAGCTATGCACTATTAGGTCAGCTCTGGCAAGCTGGGGACCAGCTGGCAAAGGAATTGCAAACTTCAAAGAAAGCTTTCAAATATCCAATCACAGAATAAAAAAAATACCCACTTTTAGTACCTTATCTTGGAAGCTCACACTGGTTAGACAGTGACCTTTCCAGGATTACCCTAACATGGAAGGAAATCAGCCCCTCTCTGAAGTGTTCTTGAATTTGTAATAGAAGTTGGCTGTGTGACTGATGTTTGTGGGGAAGAAAGCAAGGGAAGAAAAAGGCTTAAATGCCTCCCAACAGAAGCTGAAGCTCTGATTACTTTCAAAGGAATAATGATAGTCGACAGCCAATTTACAGTATGCAAAACAACAGTCAGTCCATCAGCTAGGACAGGGCAGAATGCATCTTCCAGCTTCCTAATACTTTTTTTTCCCCGTCATGAATTTGCTCATTTTAACAATCCGAACAGGCTGATTCCTTCAAACAGGCTGATTTCCTTTGTTCTCCCATCATCCAAACATCCTGTTCAGTCTGGCAACAAAAAGTTCAGAGAAAATAACAGAGATTCAAAAGACACACTTAAAAGCAATAACTGTTGTTATCCTCTATTTATCGACCACAGGTGGAGAGTGGAGAGTAGATCTGGCAGACAGTTTTTCTGTCTTTTCACAGAACTAAAACATTTTTACACTGAAAACATCTAGCTATCAGCCATTTATGTACTATTATACTTCCTGAGTCCTCAACAGGTGTGGAAAATTTTGAGCTGTTCTACAGAATTAAGAAAAAAACCCTTTCTATTTAAGGATATTAAACATATACTATCTGCTTCCTAAGGTCAGCTTCTGTTCCTGTGATTCAAATTTCTCCTCTTACTGCTGATATATTGCTTTTTGCTGTTTCATCACCACAGCCTGGGATATGAAATTCACTTTAGACAGCCACAGAGTCCATATACAGACCAGTATCTATGATGCTCTAAAATCAAAATAACTTGGGGGGGGGAGAGGGGGAAACATGAATAATGTGTCACCAATGAATTTTCTTTTTCTAAAATTTTTTAATTAAACTAAGTAGCCCAACCAGTTGTTTTCAATTCCCCTTGGATACTGAATATAGAACAACAACAACAATAAAAAACCGCCACAGCATTAAAACATGAATTAGTTACATCCTGAAAAATAAAATTAGTCTTTGGTTTGGATAATATGTTATTTAAAAATAGTCTCACAGTTTCTACCACTAACACAGTGCAACCATTAGACACAGGTTTTATTATGTAATAGAAGATGATCCTTTTCAGTTTTCAAACATATAGATATACAGACTACATGAGCTGTATTTACATTAGCATTCTGGCTCAGAGTACTGAAGCTAGTTTTGAAAAGAATCCCTGAACTACATATATTAAAAATGTTGATGTTTCAATACAAAATTCTTGATCTACTGATCCCTTCTTATACCACTCAATTATTTGTTAATGTAGACAACAGCAATGGAAGACTAGAGAAAACACACCAGCATGTTGCAGAACATGAACTGAAATCAAACCTCACACACACACAAAAAAATTCTGAACTAAGAATGTTCTGAACGTCAGTCAAGCCATGATGGCACTCTTAGCAATATGGTAACATTCCCATTTGCCTTCTAGGAATTGTTTCACTTACATATTTAGCATAAAAATCCCTATGTGGTACTTTGCATTTTCAGCAATCTTAAATTTAGGTAGCATTTTAGAATATACAGCAGATGCCTGTAAAATATTCTCACGTTACTCCTACTAGCATCAAGGGTGACATTTATTTACTGCATTTCACCACTGTTCAAAATAACTAGATGTATCAGGCCTACTTATTTTTGACCGATGAGATATAAACAAAGCTCCTGGGATGTTGTGGCACTTCAGGGCCAATTTGCAGCAAGGATCAGAGAATTTTGCAGCTCATCTATGACAGTAAGAGCTTGAAGACGTGGAGACAGCACAGGCGGCACACATGGGGAAGCTGCACAAAAACATCATGCCCTCTTCAATCATTATTGCTGGTACAGTGAAAATTTTATATCCCCTTCTGCTAAGAAAGCTTTTCCTTTGAGACTGCAATCACAGCTCCTTGCAGATGAAAAATCACCAGGCAGCAAGAAGGACTCTGGAAGGCCAGAATGAGTGGTGAACATCCGGCTCTGTGCGCAGGGGCTGCGGGGCAGAGTGGCAGGAGCAGCTGCTGGGATGGGGCTGTGAGCAGCCAGCCCCCTCACTGGGGAGCTGCCTTTCACCCATGCCTGAGGGGCTGCAGCCATCCCTGTGCCTGGCCACAAATCTCAAAGTCCCAGGCTGCATCTCCTGAGCCCGACTCAAAGTCCCAGGCCGCTCCAAGCTGCTGCCCTGCTGCGACTCACCCTGTGCATGGAGCCTGGCACAGCAGGGCACGGGACACTCACTACACCTGGCACGGACTCACTGACACAGCAGCTGCCATGTGCTGACTGCCTGGGAAAACACATGAGCCAAGAGGGATGGACATGCTTCTAGAGTGAATCAAACAAACCTCACGTAATGAAGGCCAAGCTGTTCCTATCAGAGGTATAAATCTCATCCTGTGAAATCTCAGGCTAAAATCTCCTGAGACTAACAATCCTGAAATTTCTAAACTGATGAAGATTTCCAGTGTTTTCAAATAACCAATAAGGCCATTTGAGCAGTGTCAGTGTCAGATACAGCTGTGGGTGGCAGGCACAGAGCGGCTGTGGCTATGAGCTGGATTCCCAGCACAGGTGAAGCTCAGCAGGAATTGCCTTCAGAGAAGCATCAAGGACTACGGCCTCCATCCCTCCGTTCCATCCCAGGTCTCACAGCTGGGTGCATGTTGAGATCACTGAGATGGAAAATAATATATATTGGTTTGACCTTCATCTTGTAGGCAGGGCAAATTGAGGAGTACCATAATATTTTTGAATTATCTGTAACAAGATAACTAAATAGAAATAAGAAATTATTCCCTTTGCTAAATTAAGGACACAGAGGGAATAAAAACACAAAGAAAAAGTAAAAAAAGGCAGCAAGACTGAATTGTTTGCCAAAGAACGTTTAAAACAGTCTCTCTCTCCACTGCCTGGAAGATGTGGCTCCCAGGTAGAAACCAGAGAGTTCCATTCCTAACACTGCTTACTACTAGACTTCTTTTCCTCTTGTATTACATTTTCTCTTTGAAAAAGTGTTTTCAATTCACCTAGAGCAATTGTCAGGAGAATTCTTTCATTCCTTCTCTTACTCTTCCTATCTTTATCCTGTAAACTGTTGATACTTGAATGCACTGTGATTTGTTCCTTGCTTTTCATTTTCATTACCATTTTCCTTCTAGCACTTAATGTGTTTCAACTACCATTTATTTGAGTAGTACAAAGGGCAAAAACCATCTTTTATTTTGCTTTGCAACTGTCACTATACAAACCATTTTATTACCTTCTGTTCAATTACAGGCACTTTTAACATTTTAATGCCCACTACACTTTCTAGTGCATTCCCAAAGCCTTTCTAACCACACTTACACCCTTCTTAAAGACTTCAACCAAAGAGGCCATCAGTACATTGACCTTCTTTTTTAAAAAAGCCTATTTCTTGGTTTTATTTCTCCAGACATTTTATAGTGTTCAGTCCTTACCCATGTCAGTGCCTCTGAGAATTTCAAATTTACATCCAGAAGAGGGTAACAGATGTAGGCATGCCTCAAACATTTTAATTGCACCTACTTCATGTAACACTCACAATGGAAATGTAGGATATGGTTTTGTACAGCCTGTTTGCTCCGAGAAGCTTCTTCAGTCCACACTCTGCCCATGTAGAGCTGACACTGCAACCATCACCCAGGCTGGCCAGACACACGGGCTGGCTCCAGGTGCTGCTTGCACAGTAACCCAAATAAAGTGCAAACTATGCCTAATTTCTTTACAGTGGAGCTTTAGAAAAACTACCAAAATAAAGCTGTTAGCTAATGACTGCATCTCCAAAGAGTCTGCCAGAAGAAGCTGACTTCTCTAATTTGAAATACCAGGTCAATTAAACATTTCATAAAGGAATCAATAAATCCATAAAGTTTGGAGATATTTTGGGGGTATATTTTCAGTTCAGTAGCTGTAGTCTAATTTTGACTGAATTGTCAGCTAGGCGGTTAAAAACTGGAAAGCTAAAAATTAAATGAATGAAAGATGAGCAAATAAATGCACAACACTAAAACTCAACTATGCTAGCTGAAATTATTATTTCAGATATTAAATCAACCAATACACAAAACACATTTGGTTATTATGATTTAATGCCTTATCAACTGAAATCTATCTCTGCAATTTCATGTGATTGGCAAACATTATGAAGGCAAAACATTATGCAAAAACATAGAAACAAAGAACCGTGACTGTGAAATGTACTGAAAAGAGAGTGCAAAGAAGGCCAGGTGCCAACAGTTATTCTTCTACTAATCAATACAAAGTAAAGTAAAAAATAACATACAATGCTAGAAAACACTAGGAAAAGTGAAAAATGAGATGTTAACACATTGAGCAAAGAAAGAAAGACTAGCCAGAATCTATAAACCTAGCCCAGTACCCTGATTAAACTCTGATTTTGTTAGCATTTGCTCCCTATAAGGATCAAAAATAAGGTAGTAACTCTCAGAACATGCACAGAATGATTTAATCACAAAATGAGTTTCAGAGAAAAAGCATACTTTTTACCTCTTCTATTTACATTTTAAAGAGTTTAAGTTTATATATTTCACTCAATAGATGACAAACTCAAAAATCCATTACAAGCTAAAGTGAAATTTCATGAAAGCATCTCAGTTCAGTCTAACAACACTTCAAAGAGCGACATAGTTAAATCCGATAAGCAGGACTACAGGCAGATGTCAATCAATAGGTGCTCCATAGCTATCTGTACTTATAAAAAAATTGAAATGTCATGCTTAATAATTACTTTCTAAATGTCTCTCTTATCTAACATAGCTTGAAAAAATTTATGCAGCAACATGTTACAGTATGCCTGTCTTCTGCAGATCCACAGATCTTCTGCAGAACTGACATTAAGATATCACCTTCGGTTTCACAGTGCACTTGTGTTTGGTAATGAAACCAATTTTTTTTGCCTTGGAATTTTGGATATCTTGTATAAGAAAAAATGCAAGAAGATTTTTAAAAAATTGTCCAGGCAGATCTAGGAGTAAAAAAAGAAAGGAAAAACTATAGAACTAATACAAATTTATCTTTAAAAATGTCCTTGAATTGGAAAATTAAAGAAATCCAGACACCCTTCCCTTTCAGAGATGTCTACTTGAATAGATTTTTCTTCAAGGTAAATAAGAAAAGATCCAAATGAAAGGCTAAAAACACTTCAAAGTTTACAGTTTAAAGTATTTTTGGGAGTTGGTATATGATATGGTTAACTGGTATTTAAAGTCAATGCAATATAATTGAGTTTTTTCTTGGAAAAATATTGGCATACTCACAAAGAAAATAAATTCTATGCAATCCAACAAGCTGAGGTTTTTCAGAAGCCTAGAGTGAATTACAGCACTACAGTGGTAAATAAGCAAGCAAGCAAACAGAAACTGCTCACTTCTGCCTCCTTTGTTCAAGCCAATTAAACTGATTGATCAGTAAATCCCTTCAATGAAAGTATTTCTCTTACCCAGTCAAAGGGTCACACTCGTAGGCTTCTGGCCAATGATTCGTGCTGCTGACACAGCCAACTTTCCACGGCTGTGTGTTTGTCATTGACAAATGCCAGAGGCACCTTGCTCCTGGGATTTGACTGTAAAGGTACCATTGTGCATCAGGAGCTCATCCTCAAGGTATAATGGGAAAGCCAGCAAAGTGGCTAATTTACAGCTTTGCCCTTCTGTTTTTCTCCAGGATATAATTCAGTTAAATACATTCTCCGACAAAATTCAGCAAGGACTTGTTGTGGGCTGTGTATGCTCTTTCATGGCTATCAATGTGCAGCATAAATGGAAAGTCAAAAAATAAAATACTAAACCACAACATCAATGGAAAACCAGAATCATATGTGTTTGGTTCAGGATGCTATGAGATATTTAGCTGTCCCAATGAAAAGAAGGCAAGTAAGTACAAAAGGCTTTAATGTTCCTTTGTAGTGGCCGGGCATAGTCGTGTCTCAGGTATCTCCCTGCTCAGTATCTGAGGGAAGCAGCACTGGAGAAACCAAACAGGAAAGGAGCTGACAGTGCACAGATCCATTGGTGCCTCAGAGAGGATCACAATGCACAGGCTCCCCTGAGTACCACAGCCATAGGCGAATTCCTTTATGCCCATGGAATATCTCCCTCCAACAGACTGCCTGAACAAACAGATGCTTTTATAACAGTACAAACAGCAGGTAAAAAAAGACTCTGGATTCAGCCAAACAAGCAGCATTTCCTGGACCCCCCCTTGTACCTTACTTATCTGCCCTTCCCAGAAAGCTCATTGCCTGATGAGCCCCTGCTCTATCAATCCCATATTGAGAGACAGTTAAACAAGCATTCCCTGAAAATTTGTTCAAACTAAGGAAATAGAGAAAGCTAATTAAAGTCTATCAAACACTGATAAAGACTGTCCACTACCCAGATAACAGCAGACAGCAAAACATACCAGCCCTGCATCATCCACACGTGTACCTTTTATGGAATAGGTCTATAACAGTGATTTATTCTAGGAGAATTATCAGAAGTTTCCACCAATGCTGGTATAGCTCCAGCACAGCCTTCATAACCTTCTTTGGAGCCCAAAGTGTCTTTTTAGATGCCTCACTTTCAACTCAGGTTACTGAAGTGAGGATCAGGAGCCTTTAGGATTCTTTTGCTTTGAAGTATAACTGCTGTGTACTACTATGAGAATTTGAACTTCTTAGTCTTTGCCTGAGTTGTAATTAATGCATTTTTAATAGAATTGATTTTTTTTCTATTCAAAGATTTACATCCCTATGTCCCAAAATTTCAGGGGTATAAAATTTTGCAAGGCACATTTTTTCATTCCTTCATGCCACATTTTCTAACTTCCAGCGAACTGTGACTTCCACTGTTAGCCAGGACCACTAGTAAATGACTGAAAGTGGCTCAATAAATGCTTTTGTCAGACACTTGGGTGGATCCCATCCGGCTCCATAAACTTGTGGGTGTTAAGGGCTGCAGCCCACTGTCCATTTCCCCTCATATGATGGGGGCTGCATTTTGTGCCCCACTTCCATCTCACAGCTCAGAGGGCTGAGTACCCTGAGAACAAGTGATCTTACTGTCCAAGACTGAGGCAAAGGCCTTAAATACCTCAGCCTTTTCCTCATCCCTTGTCACGGAGATTCTCCTTCAGCTTCCTTTTGTTGCTGATGTATTTATAGAAACATTTTCATTGTCTTTCATTCAGAAGCCAGATTAAGTCCTACTTGGGGTTTGGCCCTTCTAATTTTCTTCCTGCATAACCTAAGACAGCACCAGAGGTATTTAATTAACATCTATTTTATTCTATCTTACATGAAGCTGAAAATCATGCATGAAGAATTTTTCTTCGAATCCTCTTAGTTTAAGCTAATCAAGTGTTTAATGCTTGGTAGCTGAAAAAAATTAAATTGCAAATGTGTTCTTGAACAGAAAAAACTAATTAATTTATAATGAAAATCACAGGAAGAAAATAAAAACAAGAAGGCACAGTTACAGTGCACATACTTTAAATCTCAGTTTTACATTTCAGGGTCCAAATTCACAGTGGCTTCTGATGGTGAAGGATCCAAATTCTGGTGGCTGCTGTAAAATAATTACTATTTTTTGAAGAATGTAATGAAAGGCAATCTATTGTCTTTTATTAGTGTGTATATATATAAATATATATATATATATATATATATATATAAGCCTAAAGTAAAAAATATCCAGCTTCATTAAATGCTTAGGCTGGTTAAAAAAATACATGAAGGACAATGTAAGTTGTAAAACTAGAACATAATAAACAAGAAAATGGGGTCTACACAGGGCTGTAGGCATTTTTTCAGCTATGCAATTCATCAGAAGATGTTAATTTGTTAAATTAACTGTAGAACCATACTAGTGTCAATGTTTTGTTTGTAGGAAAAGGTTTCTTCAGCCACAAATAACATTTCTGGTGTGAGATCCATCCATAATCCATTCTGGAAGCCCAGGCTCTCACATAACCCCTGAATCAGAGCCTGGGCTTGGGTGCAGGTCCCAGCCAGCTGTTTCTGTGCTGTGCTAGGACACTTCACAATCAACAGCTGAAGTTTTAACCTACCAGTTCAGTCAAGTATAAAGGAAGATTCAGATTCAAATTCAGATTCAGGCTCTGCTTTGAATCCTCTTACACTTAATCTTACCAACAAAATCTACCCCACTTTGAATTACCAAGAGAAAAAGGAAACAAGAAAATATTGTGTCACACTTTAAACAAAACTAACTTTGGAGAAGCCCACACTGGAAACAGGGCATCCCATTTGGAGGAAAGAGTGCTTAATGATAGGTTTGCATGCAGATAGAAACTGCTTTGTGGAATTGAGTTTTTTCACATTTACTTTTGAATGTTTGGAGTTTTTGTCAAATGTCTGTTGTTCAGACCTCAAGTAAATGGAAGAGACAATTTTGTCTTTGTCAACACTGATAAATAATTCTTTGCAGCATTATAGTAAATACCCAGGAGTGTCTTATGCTGCTGAAAATACTCTTAATGATGCAGCATCGAAACAATTCTTTGAATTAAATACCATTAAAAGTAAGATGTTCTCTTCTACCCCAAGACACATGTCTGCATCAAGATTTTACCAGCACTACTGAATCACTTGTACTTTTATCCACTTCTTAACCTACACAGCTACCCCTGCAACTTCCTAAAAGCAGAGCAAGCCTCAGTGCATGTCTACTGACCCACTATTCTGTGGGTTAGTTATGGGCTAATAAAACCCACAAAATGAGAACAGAATTGAAAAGACAATTCAGAAGAGAATATGGAGCAAAGTCGAGGCAGTATGAGGATTTGTAAGGGAAAATTACAACAGAGATACTTATTCCAAAATATTTTTTAACCATTGCCAATCAGCCTCCCTTAGATCTCTGGATCATGCAACAACTCCAATATGTTTCCCCAGTGTTCATGAAGCAAACATCTTTCTGTTTTCCTCTAAGAAAGAAATAAATGTCTCCATTTTTTAATGCAAATGTAAGTGTCTGGACTGTTAATACTGGTACAGAACTCATACTTTCCCTCAGTGACTCAATTTCTAGTGCCTCCAACTTAATGTATTATTTCAGACTTCAGGGAAAAGTAACTACAATAATACTAAATGACCAAGCAACAGAAACACTGCTGACTTGTTTATTATGCAGACAGAAATTTTATCCATTGTTACTTTCCCTTATTTATAAACCAGCAATTGATCCTTCTTGACAGGATGAAGCTTATGAAAAAAAAAAAATCATTAAATTCATAGTATGCAAGTAGTGAATGAGTTTTTCAGATTAGGTGCCAAATTTCAGAAGGAACATGAAACTCAAATGAATTTTTGGCAAGGACTTATACATCCAAATCCCAGTGTCCTATGCATTTTTTACATATCTCTTTTTCCCTTCAGCTGGGAAGTGTGTTTCTTCATTTTGTGCCTAAAACTATCTTTAAGCTCCCTTTATGCTGATGGACAGAATTTGATTTCTCTGTGTTTTGCATTTATTGGTTTCTGCATTAAAAATATTCCTGCCACGTATTATGTAAGTGGAGATACAACCTAATTAAGCCTGCCAGTTAGATGATCCCATTTTCAGCTGATGATAACTCAGCACTTACTCCAGCCCTCCAACACACAGAAATCCATACCTCTGGAAACTAGACTAGAGTCTGATTAGTCAATAACAAATCTGTATCAATAGACTCTCTCCCCCTTCGGCATTAGCAGCAAACTAGCACATGGAGAGTCTGGTAGCTCGGGGGGAGCAGCTGCTTAGTTTAAGAATTCAAATCTCCAACATTCTGAGTGACACTGTCAGCCAAGAGATCTTCAGTAGTCCAGTCTATCACAGCTTTCTTAAAGGAAATTAGGAGTTGTCCACAATAGCACACTTCACAAGCACACTGAGGTTGCAAGGTCAAGCAGGTGAGAGCTGGGAAATGCCAAACTTCCTGAGTTGACAGTGTACATTTAATTCTCTCTTTGCTGCACACATGTCTACACATTGTGGTATAATTTTAATTACCCCATTATGATACTGTTTTTTCCACAGGACATCATTCAGCCTACCACCTTAATGCAGAAAGGAGCTGAATTAACACTGTACCAACAGCCATAAAAATGCTGTTTTCAACTTGCAGGTGCTTGACTTTGCAACAAAAGTTACGTTCTTTTGACACAGATCCAAATAAAATTTGAAATATATAAACATACACAGATTTGAGAGAATAATGCAGCAAGAAGGGGATGGATTATTTATATATGACCAGCACCAATGTGGTTAATACAAATAGCAGGAGGGTTAATATCTACATGGTTGAACATTACAAACACAAAGTCATAATCATAATTTAGATATTCAAAAACATTTCACAAACTTACAACATTATTACTTGTGACTTTAACCCTTCCAAAATAATCTGCAGAAACTGCTGTATAGGAAAGATAGTGAAGACCAAAGCAGAAAGCTGGTACACACTAAAATGTGCTGATTGTTCTTCAAGTTTAGCAAAATCCGAAAAGGGAATATATCTGTCCTTTTGTAAAAAGTGAATAGATGTCTTTCTAAGATGCAGTAGGGTTTTACCAGCATTAGTTTTACAAAAATATCTGTACATAAAAGATGTAACTGAAAAAGAACCAGAAACTGACCCAAGAGACGCACTAATGTCAAAAGCTCCAGCCCTATGGCACAGTTAGTCATTTGGAAAATTGAGGCTATATTTAGTTCACATTTTCATGCTTTTATTAGCAAAAGTCAGTTATGGCTAAAACGATCCAGGCTAAATTTGTTATTTCAGATTAAATGACTTTTTAACACAATATTTGCTTGTTTATGCACAGAAGTGAGTCCAATGTTTCCCCCAATTTACAAATCTCCTCCAAACTCAAAGCCATATAACTGCTGTCAAATCAAAGGGGTAGCTCCTTTTGTCTCATCACTTCTTGCTATGATGCATCATGTTGTTATTAACTGCACTACCATATAAAAAAATCATGAAAATGCAAATAAAACCACTCTCATTTGGAAACAAATCCTCACTGTTCTGTTGTAATACAGAGTGCTGAATTCAAACATTTCCCTTCAGATATAGAACAGAACTCAGTAACCAAGATAACTTTTTTCTTTTTTCTCTTGCAGTGGATACTTTTAGTCTCATGGGTTCTGCTACAAACAAATAACATGATTAAGAACAAATATTCATTAAGTAGGTAAAGATATAATCATGTGATTATATCAGTTATTTCTTTCTCATAACATGGAACTGTTTGTTTCTTTTCTTTCTGGCTAGCTGCTCTGAAGCTTTTTAACAGTCTCTACAAAGACAGCAGGAATTCCTAAACAAATAGCTGGCTTTTTTACTAGAAATTGAACAAAATTATTTGAAAAGTCTTATGTCACAGTCTTCCACTTATTTTTCAAAATGAATTGTCCCATCTTCTAAGCCTCATTAAAAAAAAAAAAAACAACAAAAAAAAAAACCAAAACAAAAAAAAAAACAAAAAAACCCAAAAAACAATAATTTAAAGCACTGGAGACTGGATTCGGTCTCCATTAACTGCTTCCACATACTGCTGCTCCCTGGATTCACAAATTCAGCCAAATATGGAATATTTGTTCTCAGCCAGCCCTGTTGCTTCCCTTTCCATTTCCCAGTGTCCAGCCTCAACATCAGCCATCAGCCACAGTTAGAAGGCTGGTTCTTTCACTATTTCTGAAAACACAAGTAGCAAATTCACACTCCTCTTTGAGGAAGAGTAACTCTATGGGAAGCAAATTCAATGCAGGACATTAAGTAAACTGATGCTGTCATTAGTGCAAATGTCAAGCTCATTATAGCAGATGTTTCAGCTGAAGATGGCTACACATTAAAAGCTCAAAACAAATGTGCAGAGCATTCACCATTTGATTTAGTGTGTCTGTTCCCAAGCTTACACGACTGAGCCAGAAGTGACTACAGCAATTATTGCCTTCTCTGTAGCAGGAGCAGGGTTCTGGCTGGACATTCCTGAAACAGGTCCTGCACACAGCCTGACAAGGATCATTCTTATCAGTACTTGGATATGTAAGATCCTGGTGAAGTACAGAAGGCAAAAGCCACAGCTAATGCAGATAGAGGCTGAAAAGAGCTCTAGGTAAGGCAAGAGCAAGGAACTTCTTGCAAACATATTGAACACATTACAGAAACATCTTCATTTGGAGGGGTCAGGTGGTGTGATTCTTGTAAATTGTATGGCTTGCTACAGGCTTTACAGTTCTGGACTGGGCCTGCCTTTGTTGTTGTCACACAGAGAACGCAAGTGAAACCAATTATTAGGAACAGTGATTTCTGAGGCTCTTGTAATTCTCTACCCCTAGACAGAGTACAAAATCCTTTCCTGCCTTTCAGGCCCAAAGTAATTCACTGGAATACTAAATGGCAATGGTAATTAGAATAATACAAGGGACAAACTGTGTTCTAAAAAATAAAATTAAAAAAATTCACGTTTTGAAAAACTTCTTCTAAACCTCTTTCCTAACACTATAGTTCAGTTCTTTGATAGCAGTCTTAGTTTGATTTATAGAAACTTATAAACTGCAGCTGACTCTTCTAAAAGCACTAACAGTCTGAAACAGACAAAATTAAAAAAAATAAATTAAAAACAAAACAAAACAAACCCAAAAAAAATCAAAAAACCCCACCCAACAAACAAAACAAACAAAAAACAAACCCTCTAGATGAACGTAAGGAACCCACACTTATTGATCTCCCTCAATCTTGCATAGGCCATGGTATAAAGGAGTCCAACAAATACTGCTTCAGAGAGAAAAAGATTTCATCATTGACTTATTCCCATGATTTAGATGCAAATTTCTTTTTTGTGCTTAAAAAGACCTTCCTCTGCCCTTCCTGGAATAGGCCAGCCAGAAACCACTTCAGACAGTGATCAAACAAAGAAAATGTTTGCTTTCAAAGTTCCATACATGAATAAGTGATTTAGGACATGACAATGCAACAAATACCTATACAGAAAATGTAGCTCAGTATCAAATATATGTTCACTGAAAAAGCCTGAAGTAAGAAGCATCAGAGGGCCAAGGAAAGGCAAGGGAAAGAAGCTGCAATACATAAACTTGGAGACCAGAGTTAAAGCAATAGTTCAAAAGCAATCTGCACCTAAAAATAATCAAACCAAAACCAAAAAAAAACCCCTTAGCAATTACATTTAATATATAATTTCAGCTTACTGAAAAGATCTGTAGTCTTGCAATTATTCTTGCAAAGGTCTGAATATCTACTTGGCTCTTGTGAGACCAGCCTCACATGGAACTTAAAATACAGCTCCATGTTCTTGCAGATCCACTTGCAGCACCCTAGCAGCTGACAAGTGACAGGTGAATACACTTGCCACAGGAATTTCTTGCTATCTAAAGCTTCACTGTTGTCAAATGTACACTTAATTGTTTCTGTTCTGCTAAGTCCATAGTCCACAATGTCCACAGCACCGTATCACTAAAAATTTACTCCAACTGACGATTTTTTTTCATGCAACAGTCCAATAAAAATAATATTTTACATTTACCAGTATAGGAATGTGTCAAAATTAATCTGTTCAGAGTAAAGTCAAGGATTTGAAGTGTAAAATTCAGTTCTGAGAGAGTAAGAAAGCATGGCTGGATTTTCTTTTTACAAAATGTATGCATTTATACCACTGTAAAAAAAGAAACAATCTCATTTTATTTTCATAACTGAAAACAAGTTCTCAATTGAGCAGCTTTCATTGATCCAGCAAATACATCAAAATATCTTATTGATGTAAATAAGAATACCACATAAGCAACCCTTTTTCTCCTGAACTACTCTAAGATTTCATACTTTATAGCTGTATGAACAGATACTTCTCATGTGAAAAAAAATATTCCCACTTCCTTTTCTTCTGCTACAGAGGTGACCTGAAAAGAATAAACACTTAGAATTGTATTGAGATTTTTTTTTTTTTATTTCTGATAGAGATGGGTTCCCTTGGAAGCTGCTCAAGATGCATTGATACTTTTTTTTCTGACATCAGAGAGTCCTTTTGACCTGTTCATTCATTCCCTGGAAATCACAACTGATTTACTGAAATTACTCAAGTCATATTAATATTAAAACATAGTTTAGAATATTAAATACTTTAATGCTGCTCATTCAAATGAAAAAAAAAAAAACAAACACCACTCCATGAGAATACATGACTCCATAATTTCCAGCTCTCCTTTCTTAAAGAAATCCACCACAGACAACAAAACCCTGCTTCGTTCAATGTGAAATTCAAACATGAAAAAAATTGGGTTACCTTTAAGGTGAAGTGGTTTAGGGTCACACTCTTTTCTAAACTGAGAAAAAGAATAAAGGAAGTTTGGTTTATCACTTATTGTGTATCTGTGTGTTTGTGTATTTTTTTTTAATTGCATTTTTATTCACTCTGTACCTACTTTCCTTTAACCTTGCAGGTTAAACCTTTCTTTTAACCTTGTTGAGTCTGCCCTCTGTGTTCAGTTTTTACTGAAAAAAAATGACAGGGTATGCTGCAACCTTTCTCTGCTTTAGACTTCCCTGAGTGTAAAGATCCCAGTACCAGCTCTGTAGCTCTAGGGAAAATGCTTCTCTGAAAAAAAATAATTCCCCTTCTGCTAAAATGCCACACAAAGAGGTATGGTAGCCACAAACAGAACAATCTTTGTAGCTTTGCAACTATTTTTTTAGAACACTTAGACAGGAAACTATCACCCATGGGTAAAGTACTTCTTGAATTAGAGATGTGAACAGAAGTCTTCCAGAAGGGATTCTTCTGTCCATGAATGAAAAGAGAGCATTTCTGGTCCTTTAAATAATGTCTTAGGAAAACAAATAAACTGGCAGTTAATTTCCAAACTTAAGTGAAATTCAAATAACACTCTGGGGCTCTAAAGGAGGCGGTAATAGAGACCCTGTGCTGCAAAAACAGAACAGGGAAGGCAGCAGGGCCGGAAGTATTTGAAAGGTCACCTAGGAGCAAAGGCTTTCTCCTCCTATCCTGCTGGAGGTCATAACCATAGACTCAAACAGCTGGTACATTAACGATGTAACGATAGATTAATGTGCCACAGCAGAACTTGGTCTTTTATTACCAGGACAGGGAAGAAAGGCACAGAAGAGGACCCTCCAAACAAGTCCTTAATGGATCTTAGTCTTAAAAAATAATAAATTCTCCATGTATACAAGGCATCTAGATACTGCTGGAAAACTGCCAGCCTACTTTCCAGACTATTCCAATTTGAGTTGGCCTGTGTTTTGGATTGGTGCAAAACACAGAGTTAATAATATAGAGATGTTTTTGTTGTTGCTGAGCAGGGCTTACAAAGAACCTATCAGCTATGCTCTTCCCTGCCTCTTTCCAAGAATCTTTCTCATGAGAACCTGCTTCACTGGCAGATGAGTATCTCCTATAAACAGGTGCTCCAGGAGAACAGGGCCTCGTCACATGCAATGGCTACTTGGAAGCAGCTATCACTTCAAATGTCCTTCACTTCCCCTTCTTCTCCCCCCTTGTTTTGCTGAGCACGATGCCATATGATCTGGAATACCCCTTCAGTCAGTTTGAGTCACCCATCCTGGTGGATTGGCTGTGTCTCCTCCCAACCTGCCATGCATCCCCAGCTTCATCACCAGTGTGGCCGAACAGCAGAGGAGGCCTTGGCCCTGTGTAGCCCTGCTCGGCAATAACATCTCTATATTATCAACCCTGTGTTCAGCACAAATCCAAAACACAGGACAATTCAAATCGGAATAGTCTGGAAAGCAGGTTGGCAATTTTCCAGTGGCTGATTCTTCATCTGCTGTTTCTGAAGCAGAAGTTTATCCATTGGCAGCATTCCTGGAACTCATAACTGTAATACCTCAGGTACAGGACACAGTTGCCTTTATCCTCTCACCTAACACGGATACTCAGCTGGTAGCTGTAGACATCATCAAGCTGTTTGCTCATTGACAGAGTCCTAACTGCTCTGGAAAAAGCAGGATGCTGCTCTATGCTCTCAACATGTGAAGATGTTGAGTGACATCCACTGCATTTTGGAGTCACACTGTAAACAAGGAGTGCTAGTCCTTGAAATCAGCAAGACACCTGAGTGAGTGCCAGCCTGAGTGATAACACGTCTATTGGAGAGTTCCATGTGTAATGCCAGAACCTTGCAAGCTATGGAAACTTATGAAAATAACCAGTTATTTCATCAAAAGATGTTTAGCTTAAAATATATTTGGAAATTGTAAATGCTTTGTATAATAGCGTTTTTGCATGCATTAGAATGTGTTTTACTGGGAAACACTAAGGAATGCATTTATATTCCCTGACATTTGCTAATAATGAAGAAATAATTGATACTAATCAGTGTTAATGCCTGCTATTAGAAATCACAGACTAAATAACCACATTATGCCATACAAACAATAGCCAACACTGTTACAGAAAGACATTTAGCACTTAAACTAAAAAAATTACATGTACTTTCTAACGATTGTCTAATGAGGGATAGTTTATGCTGAATCAAAAAAAGTAAGCAATTTCATAATTACATAATATAAACACATTCATTCTGACATGGTAAAACTGGTAAAATATTTGGCAGACATCTACAAACTGGGACCAGAACAGTGAGGACATAAGAACAGCAAGTGCTGATGGACCAGAGGGAAGGGAGAAGGGGAAAGAGAGACAGCAGAGAATGAAACCCTCTGCCAAGGCAAGCCTGGGGAATGAGGGCCCACACAAAACAGGCAACATGAGCTTTAGAGACCAGAGCTCAGTGCAAGAATTAAGAGCAAACTCTGTTGAAGTGGGTCAAAGAGTCTCCAGTGTAGTTACAGTAAATCATCTTAATCTATATTTAACTCTTGCATTTACTTACCTACTTAAAAAAGCAAGAGCACTTTTTATTTACTAAAATTTTAACTTGTGTTTTATCTTGTTGGGCCTGGGGATTGAAGCCTGAAGAATATTTTTTCTGATTGCTGTCTTTCTTCTACTGATTAAAAAGAGAACAAGCTCTGAAGAGAAGTTACTTATGAAGTTAGACTTTAATATTGGATAAGGAAAATGCTTTCCATTAATGAATATCAAAATAATATACTTCTTTATATATTTTTAATTAGCAGAGGGCAAATTTTAAGCATGATCACAATATGCCCCAGAAGTATCTGAAGTAAGCAGATAGCTACCATGACCCTCTCAGGAAATGTTGCAGCATTGGATTATTTTTTTTCCCTCCAGATTTAACAAAGAAAAAGGGACTGAATGGGATCACAGGAAGGAACATGAATTTCAATTATCTTCCATCCTCTGCATCACTAGAAATTCAAGGCTTAGTTTGGTCTTTCCCTCAGATCCTGAGCTTTGGTAGCTTTCTCTAAGATTCATATTTTGCTAATACTGCCTGAGAGTCTCTCTACTCAGAAAAGAAGATCTACCAAATATGCTAATAGCAAGTCAAGTTCCCACATGATTTTTTTTTTTTTTTAATTAAGGTGTTATAGTTATGCTTCAACCATCTCAAAAGTGAGACAAGCAAATAAAACAACACTTCTTTATAATGGAACAGGACTATCCATGTACATGTGGCAGCAGTAGGTGTGCTACCCATTAAATTCCATTGACTTTCAATCATATCCAAATATAAATTAATATTTAAGTATATATTTCTTTTCCTGAAATACCTAACAGCCCAAGTATGGCAAGTATGGCAGCAGAATTTAAAAATAGGACATTTTTTTTTGTTTCTGCAGAGAAATACCCAATGGAGAAAATGCTAGATGTGTTCAGTGACTGTGAGATATTTACAAAACAAACCCTGAACATTTTCAGAAAGAATAAGCAGGACTTTTCAGCTATTTCCAAAAAGACACTTCAATATTTTGACATGAAGGTCCCTATTATCTAACCTGAACAGAAATAGGGAACTTTTCGCAAGGAATGATGCACCTTTATCTGAAAAGATAACATCCAGATAAAACCTATTGTATGTATTTTGCAACAGAACATAATATTACTACAGCTGTTGCAGTTACCCTGAGGATTTAACAGACCCTTCAAAGGCTTCCTAAAATCTGTATGTTCTTCACATTTCCTCTTGTCTATGAATTGAGAAAAAAGTCACCCAACACCTCCAACACAGGCAGAAGTAAAATAAATGGTGTAAATTACGTAGGTATTCTGCAGAGATGAAGGTGAGGCAATATTTGTTTGAAATTAATAAGTTCAGTGAACTAGTAATGAACTAGTAAGTGAACAGTAATACATCACTTGCTGAAAATGAAGACAGAGAGCAGTATGAGCAACTGAAGAGTGTCTTTGCGTGGATGGTGGTTGGATTATGAAACAAGTGACCGAGGCCAGCAGTATAGCTGATGTTCATTGGTTTAGGGAAGAATTAGTAACAAATATGAAGCAAAAATGTGTATATTTGTTTTTAACAGAGGCATACCAATCTCATTTATATTTCATAAATTTCACTATTTTCTGAACTAGTCTTTTCCCAGCATTTACCAAGTCTCGGTTCTTGTGCATTAGAAATTTGTAGCAAAACATGCTAAAATAGTATTAGCCTGCAATACCCTGAAATTGGCTAAAATGACACTTCTTACATCCAGAAACTGTCAATTAATTGGAGTCTTATTTGGGAAAAAAAAGGACATTTCAAGCTAAATAAGCACACATTTTTGCCAGCTTAATTCTATTCAAAGCTATTTAAAGTTCATTAAATTAAAATTTATTTTGAATTTTATGGCTGTAGTTAGGAGGGTAAATATACTGCTGTCAGCTATTACCTCACATTGCAAGACAACCACTCTATGAAAAAAAAAATGGGGTAAAAATCAGGGTATGCTTTGAAGTTTCTTCCCTCTGCACATCTAGGAACAATTATCTCCATAAAATGTATCTCTGAGATGTTCTGAAGCTTTCCAGAGCATGGAAAGGAGATGCCACTGTGCTGTGATGACTTTCTGCTGCTGTTTTGGTATGACAAAAGCATGAGCTGCCTCATGTCTCAGGTGTTAAGCAATTTTTAATTCCACATATTCCTAAACAGTCCTCTGTCTGAATACACTTATTTTGAACTATTGCTCTTTTCTGTTAAAACCATATTTGAAAGAAATATTTGAGCAAATACAGCTGTTCCCAGATTATTTCCACATTACTTATACCTGGAAAATACAGAGATTGTGTTCATTTGATGCTCAGTTACGTGGCAAACCCTAGAAAAATCAGGGTATTATATTCTACAGCTTGATTCCATGTCTTCTCCTCTTGAAAACTGTTGGCAATTGAAAACAAGCATAAAATGAAAGGATGGGGAAATGATTGCTTCCAATCTAAAGCAATGCAACTCCTACCTAATAGCTTCGGGTTTTTCTGTTCATCTAGAATTTGAACACCATTAGTTTCTGAAGCATGAAAAGAAATTGAAACAACTAGGCTTTCTATTACCAGAACCTGTAATATATAAAAAGCCTTAAGAACCAGGATATTTAATGAATAATAATAAGAAATGTCCTACTTGAACCACATGTCTAACCATTTTGGAAAGCATTTTATCAACCCTGATGCAGATCTCCAAATTATTCAAAATCTGAAAAATACATATGGGATGCAGTTGAGATATATATTTACTGTGAATAAAACCACCAGTAAAAATTAATAACTTGCAATTCAAATACCCTCCTAAATCTTCCAAATACATACAACAAGGCAAATGAAACAGTGGGTTGGGCACTTTTGGGAGCTAGAAAGACTAGAAAGTCATATGTATACATACATACATACATATATATATATATATATACACACACTGTATGTTCAACACATGCAGGCTACATAGGACATAAAATATGCCTATGATTATGAAATTTGATACATTTTTCCTAAAACCCAAACCACAAATGAACTACAGACTAAAAAGCTCAGAGAATTATATATACTGTCTGGACATACATATACATAATTCTGAAAGCATGGAATCCTCCAAAGGAAACTATAAAGGGCTGCCACCTTTAGCAGTTATATGAAACTGTAACCAATCTGCAGTTGCAATGAAATCATTATCATACAAAACTTGTCACTGTACTTTTCTGCATCTCTTTGTAATAAGACCTTTTCAGAGAGTTTTCTTATTGTACAAGTAACAAACCCATGGTTATTCATCTGTGGAAATCTTTGTTGATGGGTTAGGGCAGACAGGAAATACAGAATGGAGGTAAGTAGAATCAGTTACAAGCTATGACAGACATTCAAATGTAACTGAATTCTAAAACTAATAAGGATGGGGAGTTGGTTTTGGTGGTTTGCTTTTGTTTTGTTTTGGTTTTTTTTTTGCAATGGCAAGAAAAAGTCTTTGGTTGTTTTTTGTTTTTTTTTTTTAAACCAATTTCAAGCAATCACAGAATTGTTAGGGTTGGAAGGAACCTTTGGGGATCTAGTCCACTTCCAAGGCAAGGTCACCTCATGGGCATCCTAATGTATGTGTTCATCATTAACATATGCCTTTGCTTTCCAGTTCTGCTGTTTCTAAACCAACAGCTGAAAATTAACTGGGAGCAAGCTTTATGTATTATCCAGCCACATATTGCATAACAAGATGCACATCTTCCCAGTGAACTAAAAGGAAGACTGCTCCAGGCAGGAGGGAAGAATGTAGCAGCACGGTTCTTCTGCACTCAGTTCAAAATGTGAACATTCCTTTAGGTGTAGCATTTGACCTTTCTTACATAAAAGCGAATAAATTGAAGAAGATGTAAAGCAAAGAACCAACAAAAACATCAAAGCGCAGAAGTTTAAATGGAAGTTTGATAAAAAGGATTGCAAGTTTGACTCATACATTTTCAGCCTCAGGATAGGAAGTCTGCAAAAAGCTGGTCTGTGAGACCTCAGATCATCAACCTGAACTCTGCACTGGAGAAAATCTTGATTACGGAAAACTCAATTTAAAACAGCAAAAACAACAAACAAAAAATTTAAATAAGTGAATAAGTCAGGGTGTTGCAGAAAGAGTACTTCTTATACAGTCAGTGTACCTTGACTACACAAGAAGAACTGGAAAGAACCTCTCACTTAAGTCTACATAAGAATAGACCAAAATTCAAAAGAAGCAGTATCGGCAGGTCACACTGTAAGTCACTTGGACTCACAGCAGCAGGGTTGTGGCACCTCTTTCTGCTCAAAATCAGCAGTCCACATTCCAGAATGAGTGGCTGCAAATTAATTAATGCATTCCAACAAAATCAAATCACGTGGATATAAATTACTTAAACAATGAAAAGTGGTCAAAAATAATTAGCATAAAAACATTTCAGTCAGAAATATTAAGTGAATGTCACAAGTTTTTTCTGACTCTTGCAGGAAGCTTCCAGCCTAACAGTCAAATAAGTTATGTTGTCTTTAAATAACATTTTCCTCAATAAAATGGAAGCAGTCTTCTTCAAAACAACATAAAATTACAGAACTATGAGGATTACTGAGTTATAAGGGCATTAAAAAGCATATTTCAGCCTCCTTCCTGTAGTGTAATGAAGTCAGGACATAACATACAATTCTTCAGCAACAAGACCTCTCCTGCTGTCCCCAGTACGCATCTTTTAAAAAGGCATTGGCATGCTGACAATTTCAAAAGGGACCAAGTGAACCCATCACAAAGAGATTTCAAAGTGGGCAATGGCAAAACAAGCCTCCAAAGCAAACCTCACCATTCTCTCACTTTAGAAAAGGTTATTTCCCTCTCAAATATTCTTTTTTTTTGGACTCTAATGCAACTTCTCTTATGTAAGCAGCACTAAAAACGCTGGTGTTGACTAATAGCCTCCAGTACAGTGCAACTTTAAAACGGCACGGTAGTGGCCTAACTAGTGAGCTGGTGTATATCCTGCAGGGCTGTTACTGTTCTCTGCTGCTAGAAAAATTCAATTTTTAGTTTTAAGTACAAATACACAATCCATCTCACTAAATTACGTTACAATGGAAGTAGCGTGTCTCTAATGCAGTGAAACAACAGAACATATGGAAGTTTCCATAAATGTGAACAAAATGAACTCTCTCTCCAGTTCTATATTTCATTTATTTATTGATAGCAATTTTTTCAATATTTTCCATAGCCCACTGGGGCCTTGCAAAGCGAATCCTTCTTTTTAATAGGAAAATAACACTTCTGAGAGATTTGAAATATGTCAGGAGATAAGTAATTCAAAGATTGCTTTATGACTGACACATATACACCCAGAGATGCAAGGAGATTAAATCCTGTGGCTACTTGAGGCATGAACCCATTCTGTGTCAATCTTCCTCCATTTGTTCCTGGAGACTGACACTGAGCATTGCTCACTAGTCAGAAATGCATCAATCCTTTAGAGAAGCAGGAGAGAAAGCTTTCATTTGCATTCACTTAAATAGATGAGATCAGCAATGAATTCTATCGGAAATGAACACTTCTGGGGATGCTGTTTTTATTACCTCTGCAGTGATAAAGGATGGCATTTACAGAATGGCATTTACAGGCCTCTGAAAAGCGAGTGCACAAATCATTGCAAGCGCATAGTGTAGGTATTGACACTGCTGTGTGGGGTTTCTCTACTCTTCTGAAATCAGAACTCATAGCTCTAATTCATAGTAAGTCTAAATGCTTACTTGGCTGAATATTGCTTATATGGCCAACATTTCTGGCTGAAAATCTATCCCACCAAACCAACGGCTACTGGTTCAACCTTCCCAAGTCTTGTTTCCCATAATGTATTTAGAATTGCATGCACCTTGGCACTACAAAATTCTTCAGTTGCCTTGATGGATTATAGAATAACAATTCCCAGTACCTGCCTTCAATAAAAATAGTAATAAATATTAGGTATGCTGAGCAAGTTTAATATTTTGTTTCAACTGATTGTTGTAGGTAATGCATTCACTGCATAGCTCAAGTCAGGTAAATGAGCTGGAGTATTTTGTAAATTTGTTTCCCAGACAATAGACCTGCATGGGTTACTGCCTTCAATTTGGATTTTTATTTTAATTTCTTTTAAAATGTACTGAAAAAAAATTCTAGTCTTTTTAATTTTTAAAAATACTACAATTTTGCAAGGGAAAAGTGTTTAATCTTATCTCATGACAGGCTTAAAGAATCACTTGATTCTGATGCTCACTAAGTGAGTCTACTACCATATAAGGTTGATTTCTGTAATGTAATCGCACCTCTTTTAAAAGTGATAACGTATTCATCTCTACTATTTTACATGTCAAACCTTAAATGTAGTTCTTTCTATCCTCCACAATTACTTTACAGTGCAAATGATATTAACACATTGAAAAATTACTGTTTGGTTTTGTTTTGCTTTAGGTATGGGCTTACTAGTGGTTGATGTCAATTCGTATATTTTTGCAATTCAATTCCTTAGGTTTCCATGCTTGTGCAGTCATCTGTAGTATATCTCACCTTTCATCTTATGTCTTGCTTTCCTGCCTGGTAGGACAAACTCAGATACTTCATGAGCCCTGCCATATAATTGTTTTTTCTTTAGCTGCTCATCTCATCACCACCACATTTAGTAAATACCATATAAATAAGCATAATCTTCTTTGTCAAACCATCCAGGTCCACCTGAAACCTTTTTATTTGAAATTCTCACAATTCTCCTAGACTGCTGATACTCAGCATGGCTTATATTTGTTCATGTATCCTTTCCTTCCCTTGTTACTGTGCTGTGTTGTTGCACCACTTCCTCACTTGCTTTATATTTCATAGAACAAAAAAAGGATAAAATTTTTTTTTAGAAAACCAACAGAAGTTTCCACTACAACTTAGTGACCAGAAACAAAAATTACACTAGTATTATAAAGCTTAGCATCTTAGTACATTCAGAAGAAAGGCACTGCAGTTTTCATTATTTATAAAGAAGAAGGGACATTTTCATAAGGGATAATGTTTCTAATGATATATATTCAACTGGTCACTTTAACTTATTTATTGCCATTTATGGTCTTTGAGACATTTTTGCTATAAGATTCTGACAGTAGAAACATTAAGATGCTTTAAAATTGGATTGTTTCTTCCTTTCCTGAAGCTCTGACACTTTAAATTAGATGTGCTTAAACTGTAGTAATAAACAGGCTGCTGCAAGATTAATAGTAAACAAAGACTCAAAATTACCTTCTAGGGTAATGAAAATAAGGCAGGAATAAAGGTTATATGACATTGGTTAAAGAGGTGAGCAGCTACTATTTTCTTTCCCTAAACACGCTTGCATACATTTATTTGTTTTGTACACACAATTTGCTGCATACTATGAAAGATACAAATGAATAGATTGCTATGTTAAAGATGGCAAGGTAGTACAGTAAAAATATTTTATAGGATAATTTGGGATGAGCTGCATAAGAAAGAAATCATGAAAGTCAGAGCTCTGGTATATCACGCATACCAAATATATGACAATAAAACTTTTATATGCTTCCATCACACTGTTTTATGTCAAATAGTTAATAGGGAAAAACTGTATTAGAAATGTTTTTGTAGTTTAAAGATGTTTCATTGTTGGTATCTTTTTTATGTATTAATTCTACCATAAAACTAGAAACTGGGTTTTTTTTACATCTCTTCATGAGACGTGAAACCTCATCAACCAAAATCTGCCAACATTTATACACCTTTTCAAAATTATCTAAAATAATGTGATGACCTTTTATACAGTATCACATATAGATATCTTGGTTGCATACAAGAAGATCAGGAAACAAGGAGGTCACCAGATTATACAGAAGTATATCACCCAATAAAAGACAGAAACCATGGGTAGAAGGAAATTTCCACTCATCGGCAGACAGAGTAGATCCACAAGGTGGTTTTGTCATTGTCTCCCCATTATTCTTAGGCTAGGTAAGAAGGGACTAAGTTTCCTAAGGTGGTTTAGTGGGCAACAGATGTTGGACGGGAACAGGATTTCAAAGTCCTGGAATTGATTGGGAAAAGCAGAAATAGAAGCAGGAAAAGTGGCTTGAACTGTGGGAAACTAGTAACAAGAAAAGCAATACAAGTGAAGTGAATACACTGATCAATTCATCAGGAACAGCACTGAAAACTGGACTCCACAGGAATGGGAATTACACCCACAACCTGGATGGATGGAAGGCATACCATTTCACACTCGCTGAGAAGCTTCCCCAGGACAGTAAAGATTTTGTGTGTTTGCAAGAGAAAAAGGGAGAGAGAAGAAGAGGGAGAGAATAAGTGAGAGGAAAATGAGAGAGAGAATGCTGGCTCATGGAAAGCCAGTGGCATAATTTTCACTAAATCAAAGGAGCCAAAGAACCTGGTCCGTATATGAAGAAAATTATTCATTTGAGGAACTGGTACTTCTGCTTCTTTATTTAGTCTAAATGAGGAGACAAGATTGCATTGCTCTACTGTATCCCTTATTACTGATTTTTTTTTAAACACTTTACTTTCATTTCTTCAACATGCTTTTAGAGTGCATAAAATAGCTTCTAGGAATTGTAAATGCATTGAGTGTTGCTCCAAGGATGCATAAGGAATTATATACAGTACTTTTGCTTCAATAACTCCTAAAATAATTGTCTTCTTTCTGTTTGAGCCTGTACTGTGTTATTTTCTTTAGGATGACCAATTTTACTTACTTTCATGGGGCCTTTGCTGTCATAATGCAACTCTGTTTTTTTCCATTTTTTTCTCCCATCACCCATAAAAACTATGCCTCACAAGAATAATTCTGCAACCCCTAGAGTATGGAGAATCATCTGTGATGATCTGGTTACATATCTGTAAACAGATATGAAGCATTCAAGCTTCCTTTCAACATTTCTAACTACAATTAGTGAAAAAGCTTGAAAAAGAAAAAAGGGAAAGCCAGAATGTTTTATTAAATAGCTGTGTGACCTTGATAATTACAAATATAAATGTATTACAGATGACATTTCAAAGAATCAGAGTTATAAAGATTTAGATAAGTAGAATTAAAAGAAGGGCAAAGAAATAAAGGCAAGGAACTACATCCCACCTTTCTATTGACGAGGTATATTTGGTATGCTACCTGCTATTAAAAAAAGTTCCAACACCCTCCATTCTTCCTTTACAGTTTTATTTTCCTGAGACAGTATTTTCAGTGTTAAAAAAGAATTCACAGATACTCCGTCCAAACTTCCCAATTCTTAAGCCAGTAATTTTACTATAAAAGAGTTAATCAAATCCTAATTTTTGCTTCTTTTTTCGGACAATACAAGTATTTGCAAATTTTCAGTTATGAATTATAAAGTACATAGTCTCTATTGATACCTCCTTATAAATGTAGTCTAGTAGAAAAATGAATACCATGTTTTTTCTTTGAGGGAAAGGAAAGAAGAAGGTAGAAAATATCCCTACTATCCTGACCTTCTGCTTATTCAGCTTCAGTTTTTTGGTAATGATATTCTGTATGCTAAACATTTTTCACCAAAGCAATTTAGAAAGGTGATGAATGAAAGATGTGGGCTGACCTTTCTTTTACTGTCATGATTTAGAGACTCATAGAAGTTATTACTCACTGCCACCACTTTAACAACTACAGCTTTTTAAAGTTTTTGCTTACACATTTTCTCTCCTGCAACCTAAAGATGGATCCAAACAATAACATGGACAGCAATGTAAACATATTAATTGAGTTATACTCATGTCAAGGGGAAAAGATTCAACAAGTGTCTGCCTAATGCAAGTATGTAGATGGAAAACAAAAGTCACAGCTTATATTGGGACAATTTTCAAGATAATTTTGTTCTAAAATGCTATATATGTCTTGAAAAGAGCTAGAGTGTTTTGCCAGAGGAGTTTCTTATCAGCAGACTGTATTTCATACAAACAGTACAGACCCACACAAAACAACTGCTCTTTCGAAAGTGGATTTCACAAAATTCAGTTAATGGCCTCAACACAGTGAATTTGAACTGCCTAAGAGAAATAAATTTTAAGTAAAATTCATCTGTTGCCTGAATATGTTCTCAGATAAAGAAAGTAATAACAACTATCTATGGAATAAAAATTTATTCAATAGACTCACAACTTACTGAAACTGTCAGCAAAGGGGAAAACAAACTAAACTCATATTTAGAAATTTTGAAATTAATGTAAAAGAGCAGCACAGGTCATACAGGAATATTATGAGTCAGTGAGACTCCTATAAAAACACAGGAACCCTTGAACCAGACTCATCTATTGCAGACAACACTGAACTCATCTAGGTACCAAAACCTAGATACACATAGAAATTAAGACCACATTTGTACTGAGTGCACACTGGAGAAAGTTTGCAAAGAAAACCTTGTCATAGTTTAATCAACCATTAGCAGGCCAACAAAAATAACAATAAAGAAATGTCAAAAGAATCAAGAACGACCCAGAAAATTTCAAGGCCATATTAGAATCTGTAGCCCCCATCACAAATGGCCCATTCTGTTTTTGAAATTTTCAAACTCACTTAGATATAGTTAAATATTTTTCATAATCTTCTAATTCCAGGAAAAACTTAGCATAAAAAGAATAGAACACAAGTGCATTTAAAAGCAGAATGGAAATGCATTTCTGGGCTTGAAGGTCTCATCTACAAATGCATTTAGTTCTTGATCTGCCAGAAAAATTAATAAGCAATGTATCCTCTTTTTTAATTTTACACAACTTGACAGGAAGATGTTTCCACTATTCTTCTGTACTCACGACAACCTTCTGAGAGAATTCCTATTTTTGGGTCTATATTAATTAATTACTTCTACTCATTCCAAAGTGAACTGTAGCAGGGGGCTCTTCATCATTCTTCGGAATGCTGAAATATGGAAGATACTTTGGAAAGTAACAATACAGAAAATCTGGAGACCCGAGCTAGCCCTGACTTAATATCACAGTAAATATGGCTCTGTGGTACTTTCCACACGGATTGTGAGTGTGTAATACCATGAGGCCCAATACAAGTCTTGGAAATATTTATTCAACACATCTCTGTTGCCACAGTGAGTTTGCAGCCATAAAAAGAACCAAGAGTGAGCAATACGGCCATCCTCTCACTTAGCCTAGTCCACATTACCTGGCAACACAAAAGTAGCATCTCTAGATTTCCTTGTTACTATAATATTCCTAAGTATAACTCAGCTAGCTTTTTCTATTTTGAAGTACAATACACATTGTACATCTCTTCCAGCTTTACAAGAAAAAAAAAAGACCCACAGATTAATCAAAAATTGACCAAAAATACTGATTTAAACATGCACACACAGAAAATTATTTTTTCTCTTTGAATTTCAAATATGATGATTGATTCAGTCAGTATGTCTACGGGCAATTCTCTACAAACAGCATTTAAGTATGCAAACGTTGGCTCAACAGTATTCTGTAACCCACAAAACTGCTGAGTATCAAAGTTGTTTCTGGGAGTGATTTTATATCCTATATATACATATGCCTTTAGCAAAAGGCAGTAACTATGTCAAAAGACCCAATCTAATCCTAGCATTCAGTACTTTATAATTAAATATGGCGGGTTTTTTCCTGGTTAGGGACACATTTTGCACTGTCACCTGGTTTCTTCTTTGAGCCCTCAATAAAATGAAACAAGGCAATATAAGAACTGCTGATAGCTCTGTTGCATTGGGCTGTGCTCAGAGAGCAAGAAAGTTGCCATACATTTATGTACAAAAGGTCCTTCTTCGATGAAAGGCAATATTCCATTGTTCAAGTACCTGTTCCTGCTAAAAGACAGCACCATTTCTCCCCTATCACTTCTCTTTTTCCTCCTCTGCATAGATGATCATCTATCTTGCTACTGCAGTTGTGCCATTCTTTTCTACTCATTTTCAGTTATTTTTATGAGCTTACAGTATTTAACAATAACTTCTAGTCATGCTTCTTTGTTTCTTGAATGTATGTATAAATTATTTTAGGCAAGCACCTATATGGATGGATGCAGGCAAAGCCAAATTCACGTGAAACCTATGCTCCAAGCCTCAAGCCTATGCTGCAGTCAAATGCAAGTTAACACTGAGTCAGAAGCTGTCTCAGGGGAGCACAGCTGTTAGCACAAAGCTAACAAGTTCTGCTACTTACCACATGCTTAGTCTTTTTCTGTTTCAAACAACAGTATTTTCTAGCTTCACCTAATAGAGGAAACACTGACAAAAAGAAATGGTACAGAATTGGGAAACAAGACTTAATTCTATCCCTGTTTTGCTACTGACTGAAGACAAGCTAAGCTACTGATTCCCATCACACCATTTGTCTGCTTTATTCATTTACACTATATGCTCTGCAAGGCAGGGAATCTCTCCTGGAAACTGTTCGCAAAGAGCTCCTTCATACAAGGGGACTCTGAGTTCTCCAAGAAAGATAAAGTCTGTACTAATGTAATACTACTGCTATTATCAGTAAGTAATAAGTTTCAAATTGCTTGCATTGAGCAAAACTGTTTATCAATACATACTACAGACTTTACTAGCAGAACCTTTGTTAACTAATTTTGCCATTCTCTGAGACAATAACAATCTATAAGCAGTCATCTCCTGTTAGAACACTCCAAGGTCCCTGATATGCAGTTACCTCCTGTTTACTCTCTTGGTGACTCTGTTCTGTTCTTTCCATCTGCAGGAAGATCTTTCCACTATTCTTCCATACTCATGAAAACCTTTTGAAAGGATTCCTATTTTGGGGTCTATATTAATTAATTACTTCTACTCATTACAAAGTGAGCTGTGATCAGTGGGGAGCTCTTCATCATTCTTCGGAATGTTTAGCACCCTTAAGTGACACCGTTTGCTAGGCTTTTAGGAATCAGCTTATTGCTCTAATTCCTTCTTATGAGATTCAAATTTGCAGGTCTCATTCTTCATCCAGGCATTACCAATCCTTGCTTACCATGGCTCTAATTTCACTACTTGTACCTTAGTCACTAACTTGGATACTGATCTCCCCTGTGCTCAGTGGAATCACTGTCTAATCTTCCTTTCTTTTTTCAAGAAAAAAAACACTTATCTGCAATACCAAATTAAATGTCTCCACATATATTTCACTTCTATCCCTCCTACATTTTTTTACTGTTGTTGTTGATATCAAATTACTTATTTAAGATCTTGACTTGGCACTTTCTTTCTTATAATAATTTCTCTTTAACATCTATCCATTCCAGCCTCATTTATTTTTTACAAGTCTCAGCTACCAGGAAAGATTTTTCCTTCTCTCCAAACAGGAAAACAAACACAGCTTTCACATTCTCAGTTTTGTTTTGTATCAGCTGCCTGAGATTCTAAGGTAGCTGTCAAGCCAAATCCAGTTGTTCTGTGAGCTGTGAAACCAATAAAATTTGCTGTCCTGGAGTATTTCCTATATCCCTGCCCCATACGCCTGCAATTACTGAAGCTTTTCTCATGTCCTCTATAATCTCATTATCTGTAATACCATCAGTTCTTTTTCCTGATCTCTAGATTCTTCCACAATACCTTGATCAAATAAGTTCAAAAGTAATTTACGAAAAATGGAAGGACAAAATAGTTTTACCAGAAATTCTATGCTATTGTAAAATGAAATAACTTTAAAGCATCAGATGAGTAGAATTTTTATTTTGCATCCAAATCCACAGATCTAGAAAACAAGAGTTACTTAATTTGCTCATATGTGATGTTAATTCTGAAATTACAGATGCAACATAAATGTCAGCAGTTAGTATTTCACTAGCACCCAAGTTTTTATTAGCATCTTATGCAAAAAAAACCAGATAGCTTACCACAGGAACCCAAACACATCAAATACTCAGCTCTTCTTCTTGTGTTGGCAAATTTCCAAGATAAATAAATATACACAATTAAAAGGAGAAAAAAGGGAAACACAGCAGCAAAGTGTGAATTGTATCATCTGAAACAGCTTTTGAATTTCCTATCTGATTTAGAAACCAAGAGTCAAAGCAATGAATCTAGATCCAGTTTACTAAATAATAGGGAGTCTTGACTAGGCATGATAATTATGACAAAACAAGGAAATTACATTATCAGGAGGACTGTATATCCAGAACACAATTTTTAATTTACCCTGGCAACAGACTGTATGTTGCAGCCAACAACAAACTTGGTTGCAAGTGTCAAACTGGGATGAAAATCTGTGTTTCATGCTGACACACAATGGCAGTACTACCAACACCTGCAGCTTGCCAGGAAAAGCAAAGTGGTTCAGAAGCTTCTGACAGAACACAGACACTCCAATCTAGCAACTGGCAACTGACAACTTCTACAATTCACATGTTTGATTTTTATTCTTACACTTATATATATATGTTTTCACATGTATGTGGAGCACGCTGCAGGTATGCATCAACAGTATTCACAGCTGATGCACTGGAGACTGACAGCAATTCACATTTCTGCACCTTCCTTTGTGTGCTGGAACTCCCTAAAGCCCTGTGCAAAGCAACGAATACCATATCCAAGGAGAAACAGTGATAGGTCATCAATACAGAAGTGACTTTCTGTACTTAGGCTTAACAGCCATTCTGAGTACAATAATATGTCTGAAATATGAATAGAAATTAATCTGAATAGTTCTGCATGTGAGGGATCTTTTACACAATCACCTGCACTACTACAGTTTGCATCTGCAGCACTTTGATACCACTGTAGAAGGAGGGGAATTTCATTAAACCAGTATTTGCACTCTGCTGAAAGGCCAGTAGGTTTCCCCAAGTTTCCCAATTGTCTTAAATGTGTGATCTTATGCTGAAACCTGGCTATTTGAGTGAACTGCCAAATGCACACACAGGATAAACAAAAATATTTATAAAGCAACTGCAGCTGCACTGGTAGCAATAGCAAAGAGCAACTTGAACCTGTCTTTCAGTGCTTCTTACTGCTCACTACAGATGAACAGCCCTCTGCATTTTTTGAAAAGAACGGTTTGCTAACCTTCAGGAGCTGAAATTCAGATACCTACTTATAGCTGCTCTTCTGTGCTCCCTGCTCCTCTTTTAGCTTCACACATTTATGAGTTCAGTGGTTTGGAGAACACTTTTTTGGGCTTTCTGATCTGGAACCACCCCTCCAGCATCACACACCTGTGCAGGCAGAGCAGCACACGGTGAAGCAGCAGCCATGTAGCTATCCTCCAGGGGTCACAATTGGGTTACAAATTCTATAAAATGTGATGACTGTGCAGCCTGATTTAGAGCAATTTATTCACATCCTTCTTCATTAAGATTCAAATGGAATAAGTAAGATAGAAATTGAACAGATACAGAAATTGTGCATGGCTTGCTTCTGTAGTCAGTAAACATTTATTCACTAGGCACAGCTCGCTCTCGTGCTCTCTCTCTCTCTCGTATTCTCTCTCTTTCCCTACCCTTCCTGCTTGCTGTTTTAATGCATAATTAAGAAGGTCAGAATTAATGAAGCAGTATGGAGTAAAGTTCAAGGAATCCCCAGGCACTATTTATTTTATTAGATCCCAGGCATGAACATCAGATTGGCAGCATTAGAGGGAGAGGCGGTGTAGCTGGCAGCAGTCCAGGCGAGAAGCTACTAAGGGATTCTTACCTGCAGTGTCAAGTCATTGCTGAGCTCCCTCCCTGCAAAAATCACCCGCAGCTGGTCAGCTGGAACTCCCTGTCGCTGGGCAACTGCCTCCTTCAGCTGGAGGATGCTGGAATCCGCACCAACCTCCACGGGGAAGCCATGGCTGGAGTTGAACCTGACAAACACTGAATGAGAGCAAAAGATGGTTTTAAGCGAGGATTTCTCATGACATGTTTCTACTAGAATGACAGCAAGAGGCTTACTCTTCAATTACAGGAAGCATTTACTATTTTCAGAGAAAAGCTATTAATACTCCAGTGTGGTATTTTTAACCCTCTCACAGAATTGTTAGTGACCAATAAATAAAACCCATGTGTATTCCCTTGGCAGTATTAGAAATGACACAGAGCATTTGGAATCAAAAGAAACCCAGCTAGGCAGCTGTCCAAGTAGTTGCTGCCTGGCACAATAGATTTTAAGTTCAGCCCTAACCTTCGCAGGCACGTGCACTTTCTGTGTCCCTTGTGCACTCCCCAACAAAAAAATGCAGGAAACTGAGGTATGCTCTGGAGACAAAATATATTAAATTAAACAAGGGAAAACAATTCCTTGTCACAAGGTAAAGCACAGTATCTGGTTTCCCACAGATATAATTCTACAGAAGATAGTGATGGAGAGGAAATCACATGCTAGAAGAAATCAGAACCACAGAATTCTGTATCTGGGAGTGTTGTATTACAGCACAGTCTTTTCAGAGTTTACTAAAATATCTGCAGTACATAACTCCTGTCAGCATCCACCTTCAGTGCAGAAAATCACTACTGCACCAGTCATATCATTTTTAGAGCTGCAGCAACTGGTTTATACACCCGGAGAAGCCTGGCAAACAAACTCATAAGCTTCCTGCCATTCAGCTGGTAGAGCTGTTTTTCATAAGAAGCCTGAATGTGCTCATTGAGCCCTTGGTCAAGGGAATGACTGCAAGACCTATGAAAGAAGGAAAAAACCTCATTACATCCCTATCAGTCACAGAGGTTGTATGTAGAGTAGACGTGTTCCCAGTGGACTGCTTCGACCAGAACCTTCACAGGCAGGAAGCAAAGGAATTAGCAAAACTCAATAAAAAAAAAAATCATTTATATCAATTATACCTGTCACCTAAACTACCTGGGTATTGATTGCAACAACCAGTCTTTTTAAAGATTTATTTCCTATTCCCACTACAATGTCTTAGCTGAAGATGTTACTCCTTTGCATTTCTGTTGACTGACAGAAGCATAAACTCAAAAGTACTTATAGAGTTTAAAGAAATAACTATTTTAAAAACTAAAAATAAGAGTTTTATTACTTTTCCAATGTACAGGCTACCAGACAAGTCTAAAGGTGTCAGATCCTTTAAGAACATTTGAATGTGGCTGAGGTTGCAATGTTTTTCTCAGCCACCTATTTTGTAAGTATTTGTAATTTCACAACTTCAATTAAGATCCGGCTTTAAGGGATAAGGTTACATTTCAATAAAATTAAATACAATATTTTAAGTTTTGTACTTGAAAATGCCCTCTGAAAGTACCAAAATAGAGGTAAGATTGCACAATGCAGTGTTAGGCAGGTGCCCTGCAGTGTGTTATGCAGCATCCTGCAATACATCTCTATTAAAGGGTGTTCTGGAGATAACTGTGCAAGTTATATATTCAGACTGTTCAGAAGAATCAGTAGAATTTGAATTTTATTTTGATTATGGTTTGGAGACCAAAGGAGGATGTATATGACAAAAAGCAGTTACAGCCAATGGCAATTGAACATGTCCCATCTTTCCAGGAACACACAGTGCTCAACTGCAAATAAAATTATCCATGCCAATAGCAAAATATAGAGTTAAATCAAAGGGGATTATACTTTTTAAAATATACTACACTGTGACTATATATGTCTATATATATTTATTATATTTTATGTCTATCTATTATATAGATATACTCACATACACACATAAAATGCATACATATGTATCTCCAAAGAGCTCTTCCTAACTAACACACAACCCACTTTCTCTTTAGTCTTGCAAAAGCCACTGCTATTGGTTTTGGAAATGAAAGAAAGAAAAAAAGTCAGCAGATGCAGTGACTGCAAATCAAATGTGGTAAAAGGAAAGTGCTTGATAAAAGAAGTATAAAGAAAGCACCATTTAAATTAATTGCTCAGTGGCATTTATGTATTTATTTTTAAAGGCAATAAAAATCCACCAGGCTTACTGGAAATTTAAGTCAAGTTTGATATCAAGAATCCCAAATCCTTCTCTCAAATAAATTTATTTTTATTTAGTTACAACAAGTAAATTCTCCTCCTCCCAATGTGTATGAGGTATCAGCAATTCAGTCTCACAATTTTTACACAAGCAAACATAGGAAATGAGTGAGTGCATCATTTTGCACTTCGCAGCACAGAAGCCTGAAGAGCTAACTCAGAAAAAAATGCTAAAATGCCAAATTTGCTTGCTGGAAAAATCTAAACCACAAATATTTTGCCCTTAAGCATTTTTATTCTATTATATAGTCTGCTATCCAACAACTCCTTTTAATGCAAAAGAACAGAGGAGACCTTTGCTCACTTGCACGGAGCATAAAAAGATTGAATATAAACCTTCAGTCTGTGGAATAAAACCAGATTTTCATTAATATAATCTTTCAAGTTGTCTTTTTAGGAAAAATAAACTTTTTTTTTTTTTTGGACATTTCACCTCAATAAATAAATAATCAATACCAAGCTGATATTCTTAACAACACACGTTATTCAAGAGACCACAAGCGAAGTTGTGCAGACACTTCAGATGTCTTCCAAACAATACATATTCTGAAAAGATTTAGAATTTAAAGCTTGTCCACTGGAATTTAAATAAATATTGACTTAACAGGAGTTAAGAGAATTTACCTGAGGCTGAAGCTACTGGCAGAAATCCAAAAGAAATAAACAGAATTATTCAGACACAAGTACACGGCGCAGGTGTGTAGGGAGTTGCAGAACTTCAGTGAGGGTTGGATGAAACCTTGGGGGCAGGGACCCCTGCCCGAATCTCAACAGGTCACATTCCAGAGTCCTGGGATTCAGCAGCCTGTCTTCTTTGGCAAGTCATATCAAAAGTTGCAAAGCTTTAATCCCCATTGTTATTAATCAAACAGGTTTTCCACTTCTTAATGGACAAGATAAATGTCAAATACTGGAGAAGCTTAGGTCTTGCCTGTGAACAAACTGTGAAGGCACAGTCTTGATACAGAGAACCAAAGTAACGGAGCTGTGGCAAGAATGAAAGGAAGCTGTAGATGGTTTTACACTGCTGCATGCACAACACAAGTTTCCTTTTTAATTTTGAAATAAAATAGCCAATTCTTTTTTTTTCCTAAAGTAATGAATAGCACAATCCTGCTTTGCAGCACACTGAAGAAAAGCTAGAATAAAAATGCATCATTTGCAGCAGAAGAATGCACATATTTAAAGTTTAAGATCTTAATCAATAAGATCTAATTCCCCATTCTTCCTATTAAAAAAAAAATAGAATGTCACAAAAGTTTAACGTAAAGACAGTGTAACATATGGAAAACTTTCTTATTATTATTTTTAAAAGCCCTTTCTCTACTGAGGTCAGGCAAGAAGACCTTTGAAATGTTATTTTCCTATGATTGGGGGAAAAAAAATCTTGTGACAATATCTGTCTGCGATGAACAGATCCGCTTTGCCTCAGCATGTGACTTGAGAACACAACTCTTCTTAGCTCAAAAACCTACATCTAGACTACTTCACACTTGAAAGTATTATCCCTTCCTTTTCAGTACTAATTTTTTCTCATAAACTGGGATTAATAATTTATCCAGTATAGCTAACCAGCTTAGTACAGATTAAAACCAGGAAAATTCACAGAAAGGATAAGTAAATCAAGAGAAGGTAGGAGTCAAGACAACATAAAATCCTTGTCTCCTGATAAAGAAGTGTAGAAATATTCTGGAAGTCCCTCTATTACCAGTGTATCACCTCTCAAGGCACAGGATGAAGACAGCTGTTCCAAGGATCTTTTTTTATTTCAGTTAATAAAATAAAAACATATAAAACATATTTTTCATATCTCTGGGGTTTCTGCATCTTCAATCATACAAGATATTGTTCTAGTCTTTTAATCTTTAGACTCAATTAGTATTAGATACATTTGTGGACACTTTATAAACCCCAGTCAATATCAGCTGCTGCTTGGAATTTCTACAACCTAAATTGTAGAAATGGAACTGTAGGATATATACAGTGTGAGAAATTTGCAGCGGAGAACAAGATAATGGGATGGCACTAAATCTTATTCCACAACTTTTTATTGTTATTTCCTGGTGCTAGGGGAACTGAAAAAGGGGAAAGAAGTAAAAAAAAATTGAAAAATATAGCTGCAAGATACTCTGCAAGCTGAAGTCAGGACTGGAAAGGAATAACTCAGAGCTGCGGAGACAGGCTTGCACTACACAACCAGTCTACAACACTGCAGTGCAACTGTTGTTGTACTACACAACACGTTAATGAAAGTCCAATCAAATGGTTAAACAACTTTTGCAAAGTTCTCTGAACTTTGACTTTCCACAGCGACATAAGCAGCCTGGAAGTGATGTGGTCCTTTTCTTCACATATCTGTGCATTTAGGTTCTGCAATGGAACAGGAGACCCTCCTAACACCTTTAGTTCCCAAAGAGCACTAGAGAGCAGGGTGGTTCAGTCAGCTCCACTTCAGTTTCTACCCTCCTTCCACTACTTGAAGTCCCACTTTGGCAGCTGTCACTGTCACAAAGCTCTGGCCAACCGGCGTGCCTGATTTTTTCCTTGACATAAATATGTGATAAAATCTTACAGTCATTGGAATTACCATTCCCATAGCAATTCATGTATCCCTTTCATCAATTAGCAAAAAAATCCTTAGCACTCTCCAAGAAAACTCTCAAACAGATGTCTTTTCATCAAAAAGCCGCCAAATTCCAACAATTTGGAGCCAAGTTGAGATAGTGGGATCCCAAGTCTTGATGCCCGTGCAATGAACATTCTGCCAAAATTTCCCTTCTTTGGAGAAGGAAATCCAGCTACAGAACCTCTGCTGTCTACACAAGGAGGGAGATAGTGTCTCAGAAATAAATGATTTCACACATTTCAGTCTATATGGCTAAAAACCAACAGCTTGAACATTGCCTCAAGATCAGCTGCCACTGCAGCCATTGATACATTGGTGTGACATTTTCCTGGCAAAATGCCCTGGTGTGTGTTTTGCACCAGGTCCGGGGTGACAGGCATATGCAATAAAGTTAACCCTGACTTAATGCGCTACCACTCGCTGCTGAGCCATGATAACTGGAAGGATTAGGTCTCCTCCATCACTGCATTTGTGAAATAACATTAATGCACATTAATGTAAGCCAACCTCACAGTCGCAGCAGAAAAAGAGCCTACACAGGCAGTAAGTGGCAACTCATTAAACTGGAGTAATTTGGTTGCTTCTGATCATTTGTAAATTACCTTCACCTAAGGAATGATTTTATGATGTAGTCACACAGAGCGATGTAGTAATCTAAAATAAACAACATCTATAAAACCTCATCCTTGGTGAAAGAAATAGACTCTCAGGAAAACATCTTTAGTGCTGGCTAACACCAAATGAATATCATAAAAAAATGTTCCTTGATCTTTAACACAAATTTTAAGATTGAGATTTCTGATTTTTTTTTTTACTTTTAAAATAAAAATAACAAGTGTCTTTTGATGAAACTACTGTTTAGGGAAAGCAAGACATTATTATTCATAAATTCTAAATATGTACTGGATGACAGTTTACTACAAAGTCATGAGCAGCAAAGAAAAGGTGAGAAAAGATGAGGGATAGGAGATCCACCTCCATCACAAGATTCAGGGGCATCATATTAAATTTATATGAGCCATGTTTAGAAGAGGCAAAAGCTCTATGTTGGCCCACACTACCTGCAGCAGGCCTTCTGAAAAATTCTGCCAGAGAAGTGGTAGATGCACGATGCATGAATTTGGCTCAAGGGGAGAAAAGAAATGGGCAGTTTCAGGCAGCTCAGTAATCTCTATACTGGAAACAAAAGAATAATATACCCAAGTATGTAATAAATAGTTTATATGTAGGTTTTGAGCTCAGAAAAGCAACACCTTTCAGTCATATGCTGAGCCAAAGAGGAATTTATGACTACGAGGAAAGTCAAAAATAACAGATACCATCATACAATTCCTCTCCCCCCCGCCCCACCCCCCCCCCCCCCCCCCCCGCCTCGCCCTTTTAGGAAAACACATTTTAAAGCTCCTGTCATTTGAATTAAAAATAGTTGAAAAGACATCAGGGAGAAATATCTTCTAAGCCTGCCCTATGGTCTTTCTTCAGAAGGGTCTCTGCTTATGGTTGCTGCTGGAGACAATAATACATTTACTGCTGGGGTGGTTTTTTTGGTTTTGGTTTTTTTTGGTTATTTTTTTGGTTTTTTACAGGGGTTTAACAGTCTCTTCTGAAGAAGAGCACTCTTCTGTAAATGTCCTGTGTTTGTATTTCTATACACATACTCCAATAGAATGCAATACTGAGTAACAAGCAGGCAGGTTAACAGTTTCCTCCTGACTCTTCCTGCTACCCAGTAACCCAAACCAAGAACAGAGGCAAATAAAAAAGACTAGAGCTCAGCACTAGTCTCTTTTTCCTCCAGAGCTATGTGTGCACACGCAGTTGCTTTCTTCTATTGCAGTGAGGAAATTTTTAAACTCAGCAATTCTCAGAGTAACCTAATTTTGTTCTAGGAAGTATGCCTTTTAATCCAAGACACATGCTAAATTTGTCCAGAAAATTATTTCCTGTGATTAATTCACTCAGTTTTACTATACTCTTTAAGTTGGAGGAATGCATAGCTAGCTAACTCAACACTACAATTATGCTGGCATTTCCTTTATAAGTCTCTTTAAAAATGCTATTTTCCTAGCTATTTTCGCCCTGATTTACTGGCTGCTTATGTCAGCACCAAGCTGCCATGAACTTCCTTGATACAGAATCAACCTAAATTCATGTTTCATTTTAAATAGATGCATACTGTTCTTTAATGTGCTTGGATATGGATAAGAGTCTTTCAGTTCCACATATTTTAAGCCATATGCTATAGCTTTCTGTATTAATAGGAAGTATTACACTTAAAAATAAAATGTATACTTCTGCAGCTTTTAAATTACCCCTGTTCTGTGAAAGAATGGGTCAATATTTTTGCAAAGACAGCATTCATAAGAGGGTCAGAAAAATCTGAAGTAGGATATACTGCAACAGCTTTAAGGTGAAGTCTTCAGTAGGAAGATTCCACCATTTTAACAGTTACATTTATTTGCAGTTCCACATGAAATTTAATATAATTTTCTTGTAGCATCTACATGCATCTAAATACCAGAAGCATTGCTGGGCAGCTGAAGTTCCAGTCAAACAAATGTATGATAAATATGGCAGCTGTCACTCTTGACTAAGGAAGGAGATTTTTCACCTTGTGAAGTAAATTAGATGCTCATATAGAACAAGTATAAAAATTCGTAAATCCACGTTATAATGTGGATTAAAATGGCATATATATCATTGAAACGGCTATATAGAAACAGATTAGTTCCACACACAACAAAAACCCAAAAGTCCCAGAGAAAATGCATCTACATACCCACCTACTGACATGGAAACCTTTGGTTTCACTTCACATCATTTTTACAAGAACTACGACAAAAAAACACCAAGCCAAAACTGCAGGGAATAAACATTGTTCCAGCCCTGTCAAGCCCAGGACAGTGCGCTGTGCAACTACTACATGGTGAATGCATTGATTGAAGGGAGAGGATGAGGCTGTCTGCTCTGGAGAACAGAAAACTAACAGAGCTTCTTTCCTGGGTGTTTGTAGATTTAATGTTGGCTTTTGAATGGCCACATTCCTTTGCTTTTACTCATCCCATTAGAGGGTGTCACAGTTGCTGGCATGTGTGTCAGTCGACATGGACGCTGCACTCAGGGTGCTTCATTAGAATCATCAGAAGGCTTCAGCTATCAGCATCTTGGTATTCATCTTGTCTCCCATAACTTTCTTCCGTAGCTTCTACAAGCAGCTCCATACAGCTCCAGCATTGTCTCTCTTCTTCAGTTCCGAGTCCGGCTCCGTCCTGCCCCTAGCACGGCCGCCTAACCCTGTCTATCCTAAGTACAATATCTTACAGTGTCTTACCTTCTCTGGCCCTTGCCAAGACCTCCTGTCCCTGGGTCTTCACAGCACAACGAGCAGACTCCAACTGACTCCAACCCAGTTAACTCATGCCCAAGGCTGTGAGGGCAAGGTGTTTCTACTCTGAGATAATTAACACAGCTGTAACCTGTTAGAGGGGAGACTGCCTTCTGCAGCATCTCTTTTTGTATCACCACAAGAGGGGATCCCAGTATCATTACAATCATGTCCTGATTTGTTTTAAAAAAGTACAATAGGTAAATGATATTGATTTTCTTTATTAAAAACTTAATTTTAAGGCTACATTCTCCCATCTCTTTTTTTTTTTATTATGTATCTTTCCATTTTACCAATTTACTCATAAATAGTTCTTGACTAGCAGAAAAATAAGCTTTGATGTTCTGGGACAGTCCAAACTCTGCCCTTCACCTTTAAATGCTAACTTCACCCTACTCCTTTCAAACCGTGGGCACCATTTTTCCTACCCCAAGACCTCTTTCTCACAAGTAAAACCCTGCAGTGGCAGAGCAACCTGAAGTGACACTACCAGGGAGAGCACTGGGGACACCACCAGCCCTGACTGTCCCTGCCTGGCTTCCCCAGGGGCTCCACACTCTGCCCAGGGCCCCTGGGGTCACAGTCCCTGCCTCAGACACATCATTTCTGCAGCAACTTGGAGTCTACCCTGCAGGGTTCAAGTTGAATTCTTAAGGCAAAATTACATCTGTTAATGTAAAGATGAGTTAAAGATCATGAGTAATTACACTAGCTTTAGGAAAACTATCTTAGCTGGCAGTGCAATTTAACCCCTTAAATCAAAAGAGAACTGCAAAATGATGGGTAGCCAAAGAAATTTACATTTGTGTCATAGGAACGTGTACCCAGCTTTTCTTCTGAACTTGTAAAAATAGAAGTTCTTGTAGCTAAGCTTGAAGATTTACCATATATAGAAGATAATTTTGTCCCTCTTGAGCTTTTCAAAGCTCTTCCCATCCTGGTTTGGGTTCTATTTTACCATCTACTTTTCCTATCTATCTCACAGCCAAATAACAAGCACCTCTAAGTCCCTGACACAACAAAATACTCAGCAGCCACTTTTGAGAGAAAAAAACATATGGCCCAAACTGACTGCCAAAAATAGTCTGACATTCCTACTATAAAACTGCTAGTTAGCAGGAAAAGAAAAACACCATTTCAAATATCGGAGTGTCACACAATAATCCTAAAAACTCACTATTTTGTCTGAACACACACAGAGAGAAAAATTTATTGAGCCTGTTTAAAATTTACATAATATAGTAATTTAAAATCTCCCCTTAAATATATTAAATGTATTATTATATAGATATATATTTATATTTAAACTCCTCAACTCAGATGCTATTATTTCAGTACAGATTTCAAATCCCATTCACCCAGCAGATGTAGATATGAGCTTGCTAAGTAAGAGTATGAGCTCCAATTCACAAAAAGACTTACTGGGCACACATGACTCAAATACTATTACAAAAAATGAAAAGTTAAAACCCCCAAATAATGAAATGCCAAAATACAGTAGGAGGTCTCTCAAGAGACTGAAAAATGGTGATGTACAATTGGACATGACAGGATGAAAATTGTGAGATGTTTCACATACAAGCAACCTTGCTTCTAGATTGTTGTTTTTAAACCAACTCTAGGCAGACTGAATGCATGTATAAATTACACATAAGCACAGCAAATACTGAAGACCATGTGGTGCTATGCTGTGCCATAAATGTACTGAATAAGTTTCTCGCCATTTTACCAATTCTCTGCCATTCTGTTTTGTTGGATTTGCCTTTACTGTCCAACATATCAGCAACTTTGAGGAAGATAACAATGATTTCTCTCTTGGTAAAACCTAGGTCCATAGATGACACAAACTTAGATAGTTCAAGGCTTGCAGGTTTAGGCTTGCAGGATATTTCACAGAAAAGCTAAGAAACTATAAGGTATTTTTAAATTAAAGACTAAGATATCTATATAAAGTAATTCCATAAATTTAAAAATGGAGGCTTCATAATCTGAAGTTTTAGCTTATTGTTATGATAGATCAAAATGTCTTAAATATCAGAATATGAAAACTGTTCATCTAGTTACATCATCATTCCCCTGGAAGAGCAATTTCCCCTACCACATGTACTGAAGCCAAAAATTTTCTGGGCATCTATGATTTTGAGAATGCCAAATAAAGAAAATTATTCAAAAGATTTGCTACGTCAAAAGCAAGATACACATAAATTAAAATGCGAGATAACAGCTGAATTGATGGTGACAGGATGAATCTGTTCCTTCTTGCTTGTTTTAAAACAGTTTTTAAAGTTAAAATATTCATTTCATTAGATCAAAATTAATACATTTCCCCAAGAAAATTTTCCCAGGAGCTCAGAATGCAAATTCAAAGAATTCTGAGCAAGGCATGAAGCTAAAATTTCTGAAGGAGAAAAATAAATCTATGTTTAATTACATGTCATTCTCTACATGGGCTATTTTTCATTGGAAAAGCTGAATCTTTGTGAGGGGCAGCTAGTACAGACTGTACCTAACATCCAACCTTTGTGAATGGGTCACTGCTGCCACAACGTGTCTCCACAGCACAGTTCCACAAATTCTCTTGCAAAAATGCTGGCTGGCACACCTTATAATGGTGGGTGGAAAACAAAAATGCACCAACATTTCTGTGAGGTGTGTGACGTGCAATACAGTTTGAAAGAGAAGAGTTGTTCTTAACTTTGTTTGGTTTTAAAGGCTGGCTGTGCTGACCAATTATTTCAGCTTGCTGAAGAAAATGTGGTAGGCCAGTATCAGGTTATTATTTTGGGCTGTGTGCTGTGTGTCCATTGCTCCTTGGTAGGAGGAATGATGCTAGAAGAGCAACTTAGTTTTCCATGTGATTTTTTTCAAATCGTATTTTAAAGCCTGAAAGAATGGGCAACCTTTTTTTGCTGGAAAAAATACAAATTCTTCATTCTAACTATGAATATTCCCAGAAGAAGCTCCATCTCAGTGTAACGAGCATCTCAATACTTCTCAAGATTTCCTCTCCTTCTGTCTTTCTGACAAACCGCAGGCAGCTGCAGCCCATCACTCCCTGTGCCAGAGCATTTGTCAATTAGCTTGAAGGAAATCGCCCAGCACAGAAAGCAGAGCTTATGATCAGACAGGAAATTATAATCTATTATGCAATTTTATTCTTGTCTGTGATTGACTGCACATCAAAGGGCCACTCAGTGGCAGCCACTGATACTTGTTAAGGTAAAAATAGTTCTGCAAAAGCAGATGGTGGAAGCAGATACCAGTAGATCAGAAATGCTGAGTCTGAGTATAGTATATTTTAGATGAGTCTTTTAGAAATGAACCAAAAGGATTTTAACACATAATGTTCCTTTGCAGTATATTGGCATGACAAACTATATGGTGTTTTCAGATACAGTGGAAGTCTGCCAAATTCTGATCACAGTTTTCCCTCACACCCTATTTAGAATGGTATGGGCATCAGCACCTGTAAATAGGTAATTTTTTTCACAGCATATGCTCCATACACAGACTTAATCAATATATGAATTTAAGAGTATTAATAATTCTGTATGCAAATAACCTCACTGAGCTCAATAAGAATTTTAACTATTTTTTTACAATGATTAGGGATAAAATGATTGTTATGTATAATGCCAACATGTCCATCCAGTAACACACTTTTAACACCTTATGAACCCAATTGTGTCAGCTTAGGCAAGTGATAAATGTGATACAAGAATAAAATCAGAACAAGAGTCATTTAAATAAAGCCATTAAATATTTTAAGCCAATCATCCAACTGAAACCACACCTTTGTAATGGCATGTGGGAGCTCTGAATAGCGAATGAAATTAAAAATGAAATACCATGGAAAGATAAAGGGCCAAAAATTACAAAAATAGCTAATTTGGTCAGATATTTAGAAAGGTATTGGAGGAACTTAGCAGCAAAACTAAATTAGTATAAGAAGAATAAGAATTAAGAACAAAATTGCTGGTTTAAACTGTATGTCAGGCATTACATATAAATGTGTGACAATGTCTTTGCAATCCTCATTGTAAATTTGCAAAATTTGACCATATTTATTCTTATAAATTATAAATTATTGTCCCCTACAAAAAAACCCCAGTATTCTTCTTGAACTAAACATAAATTATACAGCTGGATCACAACTGAACAGTTAATAATTCTCAGATATGAAAAAATTATACTCATTATGGAAGAAGAAAGATAAATTAGTAAAAAAATATATATTGAAAAGACTTTGAACTACCATGTATTTATGATTTACATATGCTGGTAATTGCAAAATGGCAAATATTTATCATCACATAGATGAAATCCTTATTCTCTTTCTTCACAAACCCCAGAAGACCTAGTACATGTCTTATGATTTCCAGAGAATTAACATAGGTCATTTTTACAGCGAGGTTTCTTTAAATTTGCCAAAGACACTGTTATTAACAATGCACCCCGAGTAAGATTTTTTTTTGTGTGATTAATGTGGCTGAAACAGCAACAGCAATTAACTGTTACACTGTGTTAGTGAAACTGTTTCCTTGCCATGATAAATAACTTCTATAAGGATATTATTTACAATGAGCAGAGAAACCAAGAACTGTATTAAATCAGATTTTAAAGGGAGTGTTAACCTTCCTCAGCATCCAGCTTTTCTGAAGTCAGCTATTTAATGTGCTTTTCATTCCCAAGCCTTACTGGCCTAGTAAGAAGCAAGAAGAACTAGAATCCTAGAAGTTTCTGGCTTTCATAAGCAAAACATAACAAGCAAAAGAAAAAGAATAATGAAGTTAAGAGAGAAAAAATTGGAAGCAGAAAAGAAATAGATCAGATGATGAAGAAAAGGCTTTTCCAGAATTAGAATAATAGAATCAAAAATTAATTGAGTTGGAAAGGAGCTTAAAGATTATTAGTTCTAACCCTCCTGCCATGGGCAGGGACACCTCCCACTAGACCACAATGCTCAGAGCCCCATCCAGCCTGGCCTTGAACACTTTCAGGGATGGGGCATCCACAGGTTCTCTGGTCAACCTATCCCAGTATCTCACCACCCTTGCAGTAAAAAATTTGTTTTCAATATCAATGCAAACCTACTCTCGTTGTAAGGCAATCCCCCCTAGCTCTGTCACTACCTGCCCTTGTAAAAAGTCCCTCTCCATGTGTGTTGTAGGCTCCCTTCAGGTACCAGAAGATTGCAATTAGGTCACCACAAAGCCTTCTCTTTCCTAGGCTGAACAAATCAAATTCTATCAGACTTTCCTCACAGGAGAGGTGCTCCATCTCTCTGATCACCTTGGTGTCCCTCCTTCTGGACCCACTTCCAACAGGCTGATGCCCTGGGGAGCCCTGAGCCGGATGCAGCACTGCAGACGGGATCTTCTCAGGGCAGAGGGGCAGAATCCCCTCCCTCACCCTGCTGGCCACACTGCTCTGGATGCAGACCAGGCAGGATACAAGTGACTTTTTGGGCTGTAAGTGCCCATTGCTGGGTCCAGTCTCTCATGTACCAGCAGCCCCAAGTCCTTTTCCCCAGAGCTGTTCTCCATCTCTTCATTCCCAGCCTGTGTTGATACCAGGGGTTGACCCAACTCAGGTACAGCACCTTGCACTGGGTTTTCTTAAACAGTAAGAGGTTCCCAAGAGCCCACTTCTCCAGCTTGTCCAGTTCCCTCTGTACGGCATCCCCATCCTTGAGGCGTGTCAAGAGCACCACTCAGCTTGGTGTCATCTGCAAGCTTGCTGAGGGTGCTAGAGAGGATCTACAGTCAGTGCATTATTTGGGGAATAAAACTGAGTGGTCTTCATTTTCTTGTGTAATTTAGGTAACTCCTGAAGCAGCATGAAGCTTGTGTTTACTCCAGGTTGCATCAAAACAGAAGCTTGCAAAGAACCCCTAGCTCACACCACAACTAAAGATACAGGATAGATATCCGTAGAAAAGGATACATTCCAACATTTTTACTTCTAATGCTTTTCTTAGCTCTTCAGCGAATAGTGTATGTTATTAAGAACAAAGAATAGAAGGAAAATTAAAAATAGCACAGGTAAGATATTGCAATCACTTCAGTGGAAGACAACATGCAAAATTGAGTCCATTTTTCACTGTGTACCTGCTAAAACCTTTCCATTCCCTGCCACAGGTCATATATTTTACAAGGTTAAATACTGATATTAATTTGTCATACAACAGTTCCACAGAGAATAGTCAGTACTAAATTCACAAGATGCAGATATCCATTTCATAAAAAAAAAATCACAAAATCATTCAATAGAAGTTGTATAAAGCAATAAACACTTAAAAATATAGTTCTACAAAACTGTAGAACTGTATCATTAGCCAAAGCACTGAACAAAAAATTAGACTCTCAAAACTTGCAGGAATTCTAAATTAAGACATGGGCAAAAGGACAAATATTAGTTTGAAACACTCTGGCAACATCAACATTGCTTCAACAGCCCTCCTGAAAATGCATGAGCTTAGGTGAAACACATAAGAAATGGTTAAATACTGATTACAAAGATTATCTGGTGGTTCCTTTAGGAGTCATTTACCCATATGCAAACTGTGTTTATATACATTCACTGTATATAGATATACACATATGCACACTGTGCTTCCATGTATATGTTTCTAAGCAATGGGAAAGTTTCTAGGGTCTGATTATTATGAAAAAGGCTGAAAGCAAAATCAATCATTACAAAAAGAGCTGAAAAAACCTTGTTTTCTGGATTTAGAAAACTTCCCATCCATAATTCAGCTACAAAGGTTATCACACCTTATATGTAGGCTGGCTTCCTTATTCTACACTGACAGTAACTGAAGGAGACCTGGGCACTCGTTTTTGGCAAAACTCATGTGACTGCATCAAATCTAGACCTAACTGTTAAGGGACTGTTGAACCACCTCACTCTTGGGAACAACACCAGCAGCTGTGTAGAGCAAGATGGAACACCCAAGGCTAAAACCCAAATGCTAAATTCTCCTGAAGATTTTGGGTGATATGGAGAGAGATCAGACTAGTCTAGCTCCACAAGCAGCTCACTAAATCACCAGTACTAAATGTTTATATGTCACTAAGTAACACAAAGAGAAAAATGTTTGGATCATTTTGACATTTCCATTAAACTTCTATTTTACTGCACAGTTTAAGAAGCAGTATATGATAGAAAAAATATGTGAGGAATCATTTTATTTAAAAGCTGGAGCCAAAAGCAATACAGCTGATACAGTATCAACAATCCTGACCCCATGAACCACCTTCCAAGAATACCAGGGGATCAAGAGCCACCAGATTCATTCTACATGCTAGAGAGACAGACACGGAGGCTGTGCTGAGTGTGTTGTTGCTCAACAGCAGGACAAGGACATTGGAGTAGCTTTTCAGGGGTTCAATTTTTATTCAATTATGATGATGTTATTAATCTTTTTATTTCCTTGAATATAATATTTATGTAAAAAATCACTTACTGTTTTTTTTTTTTTGTTTGGTTGGGGTTTTTTTGAGCTGTCAAACCTTCAGAATCCACAGTGATTGCTGTAGTTCTAAGAATTCAGACCAGCTTGCCTGGAGGGGTTTTAATCTAATGAACTATCACTGTAATTCACTACATAGATATCTGTGTTGTGTTTATGTGTGCTGAGAACTCTAGCTCCACTAGGGATACAGCTTGACTTACTTGTAGAAAGAAGGATTTTTTGCAAAGATCCTAGTAAGGCTTGCCTAAGGTTGTGGACAGATATTATCATTGTGCAGTGTTTTGAGGATCTGTGATCAACCACTGAAGCCCTACAATGGGAGAAGACTGAGAGGAGATGGCCAAGGGCAGTGTGCTCCCAAGGCTCGTGGCAGAATGTAGGGAGTCGCTGGTGACAGCTGCTGCAAAAACAGCTGAACTTGGCTCCATACAAACAGGCCCACAGGGGGACTTAGATCTAGATAAATATATCAGCTTAGTGGATCACAACTGGTTGTTATTAAATGAGCCAACCAATGTTCATCCCCAAGTTAATCCAAAGAGACCAAATGTCTTCCTGCACATGCTGTATTCACACTTCCACCAAACACAGAACATTAAATAACACGACTATGAACAAAAAGAGTTTTGGATACCAATGGGCTTGGGCTGACTTCACACTCCATGTATTCCATCCTAGTGACACCCAGTGTCAAAACAATGAGAATATTATACAGACTAGCAATAGGAATCACATTCACATTGTGATTCAACTATATATAGAAACTGCTGTATTCTGCAAAGTAGAATTTGTCCCGGCATTGTGATTTACATGTATTGTTGTACTGCTCTACTAACTCAGAATCCCATGCAACATCATACAACTGGGTCCCAAAAGGTATATTCTCCTATGCTTGACATAAAATACCAATTTATTTACTCATATTGAATCAACTTTGAAGCTCTAGAAGACTACAACGCAGCAGGGAGAAACTGACAATAACAAACAGTGTCTAAAGGACAATTCTTAATACAGCAAATAAGACACAAGGGATGCCTTACTGTGTTTTCCCAGCATTGTGAACTAACAAAACCTTTACTAATCAATATACCAAACATACTAAATAACAAAGTCAGAAGTTCATACACTAGAGATAACACAAGTGAGAACAAGCTCAGTATTGAAATGTGACCCTCTGACCTTCATTTGGTTCTGCAGCTGTGTTATGAGGGGAATTTACTCCCCCCTGCCTACTCACTGAATAGGTGATACTTCAACAGGTCATTTTCAGTAAATTATTTTCAGCATTAGAATTCATCAAGTTAACAGTGGTGATAACTGCAACAGGGCTTGTTCCCTAAATAGTGTTACTTTGTTCAACATGTCATATCAGAGTAAGTTAAAGCCCTTTAAGCAGGTTTTTATGCTGAGGCAAAGCATACATTAAAGTGATGAATTGGTGGGAATCCTGATCAGAGAGAGGTAAATTTGTATTTCTTGCTTGAATAAATTTTACTGTCTTTCATTTGGTTTGTAGATTACAGGAGCATACATTTGGTGACAACACAGACTACTCAAAGAGGTGGATGCTCAACCAGCTCTCAATCATATTGTCATGACTCAGGGAGTAAGGGTGTTTTTTCTATTGTTTGCAGAAATAAATCACAGCAATACAAAAATGACATGCTATATTCCTGTTAATTTTGTCTGCATATATAATGCATTTGACATCTTAAAAATTAATTTTTGTAATAGTTCCTTCTAGTTGAGGAATAAGTCATCTCATTATCTGCTGGCCTCTGGCACTAATATCCAGCTTCTTTTACAAAACCTTAAAACCCGTACTGTGGGGAGGCTAAATACAATAAATAATAAGCACAGTTCTTCAATAATAGATTTGTTTTGTGCTATGAATTTCTGAATATGATTACATTCAGAAATATTGAATTAACTTTAAAAATACTAAATAACTTATGTTGTCAGAAGGGATTACAGATGTTTTCTTCAGCTGTCATGCCAAATCATTCCCAGCATTCAGATTATTTAAGGACTAATGTATATCCTTGGGAAGGGGAATTGAAGCTCCATTATAAAAAACAAAACAAAACAAAACAAAACAAAACGAAGAAAAAAAAAAAACCCAAAAAAACCAACCAACCACAAATTAAAAAAAAATAAATCCTATTCTACGATTTGCCCCAATTAAAAATACATATTGTCCTTCTGATAAAACACAGTGATGGTAACAACATTTCAACATCAGATCTCTCTTGAAAGTCACCTCTAATATTTATTTTATGCAGCCTTTCTCTGAAAATATATCCACACATTGGCCTCTAAGTAAGGTCAATCTGAATACAGTACCCAGCAACATACTTTGTCTACAATTTTAGTTCTTGTGTTTTGAAATATGTTTACTAATGCAGAGCATGAAAGAAGAGAAGCAAGTATGTACAAGGGAAACAAAACAGCTTCAGGAGCTCCACGGAGACCTCAAAATAATGCCTAAAGCTAAAATCAATCTTCATGTTAACAGAAATGTTGGGGCAGCAATTGTCTCTGTCAGAACGATCATTCTCTCAGATAACAACAGGGTGACAGCAATCACTGTGAGCTTTTCCTTAGGCAATCTGCATAAATACGAAGACAACTTGTTCGGGCCTCACTCCTCACTATTACTGACTCCTACTAGGGAGCACATGCAGCTGCCTTGAGGAAAGCAAGGCAAAACCAGAACCTTTGAAGCAAGTTACTGTTTCTTATATCAGATCCAAATACTGGCCACAAACTAATGACACCTGATTTTATTTTTTTTAAAACACTAAAACCTATCCAATCCTAATAAAATAAGTTGCATATTCAGTACATTAAATAAATACAGTAGCTGGATTTTCCAGTTTTCAGCATTGACTTTCATCAATATGGTGCAGAACAAAGACTGTATGACAAAGAAAAATACCCCCAAAAGCTTACATAAATACTGTTTCATCAAAATTATCATATCAAAGAATCTGACTTTAGTCACAGATATCATGGCTTCATTATTCAGCAGTTGAAGTACATAAATCTGCGTTTAGGGAGATATAACTCTTTTCCAGAAACTTGAGATTTAACATCCACAGTTTCATAGAAAAAAACATGAAGAAATATAAAGAGAATGGGGAGTAGTGTTTTCATGTTCATAACATATGTAAATCAAAATTTCTTTGATATTCAAGCTAATATAATACAGATCTTTACCATGTAGGAAACATGATTTATCACCCTAAGAAACAACATCCAAGGACTTTAGGTGCTCAAAATCCGTGGACTTTAGGCACTACACCTAGACTAACAAAAGAGATACTCCCAGAAATCTCTTGAGCCACAATCTGTAAACAAACAAAGTGCAACTGAGACAACCATAATCACTTTTAGGGTCCATTAGAAGATAAATTGCCTTTCTAATTAACACTGTTCACAAACAGATCTTGGAAATACTGTGCATACTTCTGTGAAAAGGATTATGTAAATAACATGTATTTGCAAAATTGTTGACTTTGCCAAGACTTCTATTTATTCAGTGGAGCAGTCTAGCAGGTCTATGCAGTAAATAATGTAGGTTTTAAAAATTATCATCCATGTGACAATATAAATTTACCCAAAAGCCGAGCTTTAAAGTTTTTTCATATGAATAATGTATACAATAAAAAAAGGAAAATGCATAATTAGCATCTGACCAGAGATATAATACGCATTTTCAGGTGAGTAGTGTGTACATGCAGGATGCAGTTGATGTAAATTTTTATATGCAATTACTGTTGCAGGTAAACACTGCATATTTTATGAGTTTGAATTAGTGGAGTGACACCCCAGTTAAACTGAGACGAGCTTCTAACTTAACAGATATTTTTTGAGTGCTCTAAAAATCAACACACATGCTCATATTGTCTAGAAAATTACTGTCCTTAAATGGTGCAGAAACTAAGTTTACTACTAAAATATGTAGTATTTTGTTACTGGATTTTTATCACTTTACTTATTTCAAAGTGAAACATCCAACTAAAATTAGTTGTCTTGAGATTCTCTTTCAGATCTGTCATAGGCTAGGAAAAGCCTGATTTTGTTCCAATCGAGGTCAGTTTTTTTGATTGACAAGCAATTTATCCAGTAGAAGACAAGCTGCGACTTTTGGCGAAATGCTTAAAAAGGCTGGGTGGGGGGAGGAGCGGTCTCTTGGTCTTCCGGTGTGGCAGGCTGGGGACAGAGAGCCGCTGGGGCCGGCCGGCCTCGGTGCCCCCCCACCCCGGGCGGCTGCGGCGGGCCGGGCGGGCCGGGCCGGGCCCCAATGCTGCCGGAGCCGGGGCAGGCCGGGTCGGAGCTTTAGGAGCCGCTGTCTCGCGGAGAGGCGGACAGCATGGAGAGGAGAGAGAGCTCGGACGGAGTGCCCCTTCGCCCTTGCTCTTCTTTTCAAGCCGAAGAAACCAGCGCACGGCTTCTAAACGACTCAGTTTCCCGCCGCAGAGCCACGTGGGCAGCCCGGCAGCCCGAAAAGTTTAACCCTTTGTTGTGAGCAGATGGACTTTCCTAAACATCATCTTTCTCCGGAAGAAGAACAAATATAGCGAATAGAAAGACACAGCATGGAGCTACAGTCGGTAAAGGAAGAGTGAAAAGGACTTTAAGGCAAAAGGACAAGGAGTGGCCTAATTTTGGCTGGACATTTCTGGTAAAACTATAGAGACTGAACTAGTTTTTTTCCTGTAACATATAAATGCTTTTGGGGGGATGTAAGGTTCTAGTTAAAAGTGATATGAAGCTTTTTGCTCCTAAAGAAAGAGGAGATTTGTTTTTGGGTCTTGAGATGATTTTAGAAATAGAAGAAGAGAATCTTTGTGTCATACTAGAGGAGGCATCCTTAAACAGTACCCCAATAAGCAAATATGGCCTATGTGCAGTGTTGAGAGAACTGCTAATGGGTAGGACTTCGCAGTTTGCAGGAGTTCCTTTAAAATCCTCGCAGATGTAGAGCATGGGATGTCTATATAGAACCCAGAGAGACTCCTTTCCTAAAAGAACTGATAAAAGGTTATTTTTAAAATGGTAAAACTGGCTGAAGTTGCAAGTCATGTCTTTTTATGTTGAGTGAAGAAAGGTAAAAAACTTAGAAAGAGAAAGAAAGATGTTTTAGAAGTTTCATTTGTTGTTGTTGTTGTTTTTTTTTTCCCTTTTCTTGTTGTTTTTGTGTGTATTAATAAACTATCTTTGTAATTTAAAGATGGGCCTGGTTTGCTTTATATTCTTCCAGTCAAATGAAATATAGAACGTGATTAAACCATCACAAGATCACAAACCATCCATCCTCCTAACTGTAGAAGAAACCCAGATGAACTGGCTGGCCCCATAACAGCAGGGCTGTTGTACTTAGTCCAAATATGTGATTGTGACATAGTTTTAAGGAGATGGGATGCCTACAGGCTGCTATAAAGAGATAAAGAGGAGACAAGCTTGAAGGCTCTTCCTCAGAACTGAAATAAAAACTACAGACTTTAAAGTTACATGGAAGCTGACAATGATGAATCTGTTTTGATGACCTTGGACCACCTAAAAGGGATAGGTACACATTACAGTAAACTGTGTTAGCAGTAGAAACATATTGGCAAAAGTGACAGCTGATGAGGTCCTAAGTAGTTGATTAGTTTTAGTCATGTAAAACCCTAATTATTTATCCAGGAGAGTATTTGAGACATATAAGCTATCACAGACACAGCAGTCACCCAGGCTACATCTGTAGTCAATGGAGATAAACTGGTAGGATAAATGGCTCTGTCAAAAATGACTCAATTTTTTCAATTTGAAAAACTGATCTTAGATCAATCCTACCCTTAGTAAGCATTTCCTGAACCACTGCATGCTATTCCCTCACCTGATTCATGCCTATTTATCCATTAAGTCTAGCCACAAGTATATGTTGTACATCTTCCATACTGGGAAGCAATGCTTAAAGAAAATGTTAAAGATTATTTATCCAAAGCATCTTCAGATTATGTGACACGTAACAGCAATTACTTGTGAACTCTGCAACAAGGTCTCATTCATCTTAACGCCCTAGTTTACAAACCACAGTGTTTGGGTTAATGGCACCTCACTAAATGTATCCATATACATATGATAACCCATGTGGATCTGCTGCATATATAATCAGCCTCTATCCCCAGGCTACTTAGTGAGATATTGTCCACAGTCTAAAAAACAACTAAATGAATCTGATGCTACTTTCTTAACATTCAATAAAACGTATAAGACATTTACAAAGCATGTAGCTCAGTAGAAAGATAATCCCCTAGTAAGCTTCAATAAAAGAAATTGATGACACTTGCTGATCTTTCTACAGCCTTTCCCAGGAAAAGACCTCCAATGTTAATGTAGCATTTTACTTTTAGATGGATGTACTAGACAGTATTCCAACAACAAATTAAATGTGTAGAGTTATATTTTTTCTAGTAATATCCTTCCTTCTTTCATTTCAGCATAGTCTGCTATTTATGTATAGCCCTTAGCTATCAGCAGTCTTTACTCCCACAAAATGACAATGATTTCTTTACAGTATAAATGCCAACTTCATGTAACAGAGGAAGAACAGAAACATTGGACAAATTATACAATTATAAATAGTCTTTCAGGAAGTCTATCTGAACTCAGTGTGAAAACAGAACTTCTGTGCCCCAGTTCACAGCTTCACTCAAGTGGACCATAATTTCTATTAAAAAAAAAAAAAAAAAGGCTGTGAGAATGTTACAAAATGAGATGACTTACCCAACTGAAGTTTGTGACATGCTCACCTTATGGATAACTAAAATTCAGTGCTGGCTCACAAGTTTTTTTTTCTAAAACTAGCTACAATTATTTCAATCTCTTCGTAAATTTATTAAATCTTTTGGGAATTTTTTAGCTGAAGTGTGTTAAACAAATATAAATCAATCATTACCAAACCAGTGGTGATGTTTACTGAAAACAAATTAAAAAGGTTCTAACTGGAAAGAAGCAATCTGTCTCTATACACAATTAAAATAAATTCCTCCTCTGCATTCCTCTACCCTTCCCTCCAAAATATTCCTTCTTCCTCTGAAGTTCCTTAACAAAGGCTTATAAGAAGATCTTTATTTCAAGGTAGAAATTATTTCATGTTTATAAAGGCCTGACTTTGACATAAAGGTTTCAAATTAATAGATATATAAACACCTATTGACCTATCCTCCAGGATCGAACCAAGTCAAAGAAGTGTTAAATGGCCAAATCTAAAGCAAGAGTCCAAATATTCTTTGTGTTTCTACTGGTTATGAGCCTGCACTTTCTTCTATGGGCAAGTATTTCAGTAGCTTTGTTGTTGCCCATCTCTTTTCTTTGCTAGAAATAGTACGTTTCTGGTTAATACAGTGTCTTTTTTTCCTATAATTTTATTGCTAAAAATATTATTATATGCCCTTGCAATCATATAACAAGTTTTCCCATGAAATGAAAGCTGTTAGAGAAAGCAACTGTCTTGGAGAAAGAATGAGCTCTACTTCAGTCTGTCAAAAAGCTCCCAAAATCACACTGCAGCTCCCACACAGACTTCATGTTGATGACACAAGAGAACATCTTAAAGGAGAAGTGCAATTAGCTGAAAATAGCGAGCAAACCAAACAGTGGGACTTTCCCCTTCAATGACTGCTTCACATCATCCTACAGCTAGTACCCCTCTGGGAAGCTGGGATCTCAAACAATAGAAAAAGGCTACTGAATGTATAGCTGGGTATATAATGCCTGTGACCCAACTGCTAGAGATGAAAGCAATGAAACACCAGGAACAGGACAGAGGGAAAAGTTAAGCTGTTCTCGAAGAGATGGTAGCATCTTCTGAGATGAACTGGAGGACTTCTAGAAACTCGTACGGAAAGGATGGACTTCAGGTGAACCAAAAAGGAAGCTGAGTTAATGGCAAGTATACCACAGGAGAGGTAAGTAATATAAGGGGAACAAAAAATGGTACTGAAGAGCCAAGTTTGGAATAACAAATCCTCCAGGGCATCTTCAAGAAAAGAGAAGGCAGAAAGGCTAATGGCATTCAGGCCTTAAATAGCAAGGAGCAACCTCACCAACTAAAGTTCAGTTGAAATACCAATCAAAACATCTGAGAAGACCAATATCAAAAATCAGTGTATTTCTACTTAGACATCAAATAAATATGTAAATAAAATGGAATGCTTGGCTCTAATTGACAATATTAACTGAACAGGCATGTCTGGCACAACTGAAAGGTGGGCAGCAGGGGACTCATAAACATGGGAATAACTTAGATTAAAATAGACCGCAAGAAGATCCTGTGAAGAATTGTTAATGAATGCTCAAGAAAATCTTGAGACTAATAAAGTTAATTGAATGAACATGCATCACAGAATTTCTACAGGTTGAAAGTTACTGGCTAAAAAGGTGGAATATAGATTGGAAATATAGATACAGATGCTGTATCTGTCTTTTGACTACCATAACAACAGTGACTGAATTTATTAAAAAGAAGGTCATTGAGATATAAGAAGAAAACACACATTAATGGAAGAATCTTCTGAACACAGTCTCATATGAGAGAGGACTATGATGCCTAAATTTTCAGATACCTACTCTATTCCTGAGTGTGAAGGACTTCTCCTAGTCGAAATAAAAACTGTGATCTTAAGCTACAAAGCAATAATATAAAAATCACTAAAATTCACACACTAAAATTGAACAAATAAACCTCTTTACTATTACATAATAAACATAATAATTCCAAAGAAACACAGGAAGGGAAATTTAAAGGAAATTAAAAGGAGGAGCTAAAAGAGTGAAGCACTCACATCAATGGACTAAGTGTTCAAAGACTCAAGCTCAGAGTAAATGTAAGCCAGCTCTCATGAAAACTTTAATCATACATTAGAAAGTCAGGGAAGTTACATGGCAAAATAAAAGGCTACTTAAATTAAATAAAAGATGAAGGTTTGTTCATGTGATGGAAACATTAAAGGATCTGCCCTCATAAGTTATATATTTTTGGGTTGCAAGTGCAGCCCAATAAGATTTTGAGAAATAACTTGCAAAAGAGAAAACAATCAGTAAAAATTTCTTTCAAATACATTTTGTGCAAGAAAACTGCTATGAAGTCTGTACAGTTATTGAATGATAAAAGCATAACAGAATCTCTCAGGAATGACTTAGCTATTACAGAGAAAAGCTCAGATCTTAGGGTAATTTGCAGCCCGTATTCAGGAGCTTAAGTAGATCTATCTTTGCAAAAAAAAGAAATACAGGAACCTTATCAAATGAAAAAGATGAGTAAGAAAATACTAAGACAGAACCATAACCAGCAGCTCTTCTCCAAGATTTCTGAAGAAACCTAAACATATAATTACAAGCCTACCAAGTATTAGATGCAAGACACAATTTAAGTCAGGCTCAAGTCAAATGTGTCCACAAGTTTGTACCAGCAGCAGAATATGAGGGAACAGAAGAACACAAGGAAATTACAGGTCTCCTATACAATGAATAAGCATCTATAGAGTTTTGGTGGAAGGAAATATTACAAAGGTATCCTTCACTTATGGAAAGGATAACCATGAGAAAAAAAAAAAAAAAAACCAACAATCTCATCAAAAGCATGCAATTGGATTAAAAAACTTTTCACTATGTCCCTTAAAAGATAGTTAAAGAAACGAAGCCTATAATAAAGAGAAATTCTCCTACACGGATTACTGACTGATTTAAAAACAAGAGGGAAAGGGCACAAATGAGGAATAGGTTTTTGTAACACAGGAGATTACTGGTAGATTTGTGGAGTAGTTTGTGCTGGACCCTCTGTTATTCATGACAGCCATAAATGATATGGGAAAGAGCTGAAAGGTAAAGAGACAAAATAATTTACAACATAAAAAAATTCTGATATAAAATTAAACAATTTACCAAAATCACAATATTGATAAGAAGATACTAAAGCCTATAACAGACTGGAAAAACATAGGAATAAATGTGAACAACGGGTTCTAAAGGCCCTCTTTGCCTGAGGATAAAGATTACATGTCGTTCATTGGAATAATCAAATTAATGGCAGTTTAAAAGGCAAACTAGAAGTAAGATTTATTAAAAAAAAAGAAAGGTATAAAGACTAGAACAAAAAACTTCAATTTGCTACTGTGCTACAATGCTATCATTACAGCATTTTTTCAGAATTTGAGCAGCTGAACAAAACTTTTACCTCTCCATTTCATAAAGTAAAATAAGAAAAGTCACTTAAAGTCATTGAAAATTGTGATAAGAATGCTCAGAGGTTTATTATCTACTGAGTGAGAAATTAAACTGACTGCAAACTTTCACATGGTAAGAGAAAGTGTCAAAGATCCAGGGCTACCTTGTATCTTATGGAAGTAAATATGGGATTGCAGTCTTTAGGGAGAGGAAATTGGCAAAAGGATCATTTGGCACTTTTCTTGCTATCATCTTTTTCTTATTATCTACTACAAGCTACCATTGGAGATAAAGTTCTGGTATAGATTGACCTTGGTGTGATTCAGAATAATCAAGTCTGATTTTTATATTATTGCCTTTGTAGCTTAAATTTTAATCACATTGAAAGTGAAAAAAAAAGGAAAAAAAAAAGAAAAAAAAAAGAGGAAGAGCTGTTCAGAAGTTGCTTAAAACCAGTGCCATCTGAGAACACAGAAAAGCAGAGCAGGGAAAAATGGCAGACTCATTGACAAGTAGAAAGAGGGAATTTGAAATTAGATGTGGATATGATTATCAAAAAAAAACAAATGGAAGAAAGAGGCCCTGAGGGACTCTTGTATGACCAAAAATGGAAGTGAGAGATGGCAAGAGAAATAGAAGGATGTCAGTGCCTTAAAGCTAATATGGGTTCATATGACCAACAAAATCAAAACCAGATGGAAGGCAAGAAAAATTACTTGGAGGTTCTGAGAAATTGTGGAAGACCATTTTGAGATTCTAGCCTTGTATTTGAATCAGGAGGATGGAAAAGTAAATATTGGACTAAACTGGATGTAGCTGGAGTGGGAAAGCAGAAAATCAAGCATGTGCTCAAGGAGACAACTAACCAAATGGGAAAGAGATGGAGAACTAATTCATGGATACTGAAAAAAAGAATGTATAGAGTAAATGGAAACCAGAGAAAGTCAAGGATAGTTTTGGGAAGGAGAAAAGAAGAAATTCCAAGTGGACTGTAAAGAATGACAGGTGAGGTATGGTTAGTCACACAGACAAGTAATCAATTACCTAGAAAGCAACTGCCTTAGAATTGCTCAATAGTGAAATTATTCAATTAAGCTGTGAAGTAATTTTATGATGAATCATCTACTGTATTAAGTAAATATGAAGAGAAATAATGTATTATGAATTGACAACATAGATAATCAGCAATGGAGAGAACCAGTTTGTCAATAAGTACATATGCAATTAATCAATTATGGGATTAAATAATTTTTTGGAAAATAAAAATAACAAATAATTAATATGTCTAATACGCAAAGAATATAGCCACTACGAAAAACAGTATAATGAAAATATTAGTCTGGTCTTCCCTTTCACACATTCCTTATCTAGACATAAGGAAGTACATTTAACTGTGGACTTCCCTTCATTGTACAACTTATTATCTTGTATCTATGGTAGAATTTGTTCAATTCTCAACAATATCTAGGGCAGTTTAAGAAGGAACACAACCGTTGCCATCAGAGGTCCCAGTTACCATCAAGTATATCCATTACTTTTGGAGACCTTTAAAGAACAGTGGTCTGTAAGCCATACAGTCTGTGCACTGCAGACTAGAGGCAGACATCTCCTAATATCATGGCATCTGACCCAGTGTACAGTAATGCCACTGAAATTTCCTTCAGAAAAGTACAAGTACTTTCCTTCAGAGCATGTGCCCTGTGTCATCTGAGATGCACCATGGGGGGGCTTGCACGTGGGGCTGGCAAATAGGGCACAGAACACAAGGGAGAGCATTCACTTCAGCAGGTGGTGACACCTGGAGGCCCCGTAAGAAGCAGGAGTTGATTTTGGGTGGCATAGTATGACAGTGTGTAGGAAATAGCATTAGGTCACAGGTGTGTGCTTTTAGGGTAAAAGTCACTATCTCTTTGCTGCTTTCTAGCTCACAACACTGCAGTGTCTGTAAAGATTGCGTGTCCGGTGATCCAAACGGGATTACAAACAGCCAAGTACTCCAACCAATGCCTAAATTAATCCAATTTAACATATTCCTTAAGTGACCTTAACATACTCATTCACGACAACTTCGGTATTTGAATCTTCCCAAATTTGCCAGACAGTTGAGCTGGATTTGCCTGAGTCTTACTTAGCAGCCTGGAAATGTCCCAAAAGCTTTCCTTTCTGGTTTCATTTTCAATCAGTCTTTCTTGAATGTGGATGATCAGAATGATACCTATATGGTTGGTGTGTATTTGCCAACATTCTTTATAATGGAGAGGGCTCTACTTTGGTCTCTCGATATGTTGATAAAAATAATAATCAAAACCGTACAAGGAAACACAGAAGGCTATTGGGAATTAGAGTACAGAATACAACATATCAGCATGAGGCACCATCCAAAGAGTTTTATACCCCACTATGACTGGATCACCTCCAATCTCTAGAAAACAAGAACATGAAAACAGAAATCCAAGAACAAGTACTGCTAATAAATCTAACAAAGCCAGGAAAACAGTATATAACTGGAGCATAGCAAGTGCCATGTGCATATTTAGGATACCGATAAAAGTGATCTCGGCAATTAGAGACTCATTAATCTTACCTCAATAGCTGAAAAGATATAGAAGAAACTTTAGGAAAGTATAATTAAACCCATAAAGGTAAGAGAAAAATGGAATAAAAGGCAGTTTAAGTTTACCAAGTTGTAAAGCTGTGTGCCAAGCTAAATAAGTTTTTTCTTTTAAGGCTAGAAAATGAAGATTTAATTGGTCTAGAGTTTAATTGGTCTAGTAGAGCTAACACATGGCAGTCAAAGTGTAGAACATGTAATACCCTCTCTCTATGGTAATATCTTAAAAGCTAAAAAGGAAAAAACCAATGCGTTATGCTAGAATAATTTTGTTATTACAGTTCCATAAGTACTGGCTTTGGGATTAGTAATTCTTTTAATTCTTTGACTTTATGGATACTCAATTAAGTTGTACTTTGGAATGTTGGAAGATAACATCAATACAGCGTAGAATTAAAGAGATGGATGATACAGAAATTTGAAACAAGAGAAGGGGAAAATTTACAGTATTTAAGGGATGGTAGAACATTTTGCTATAGACCGGTGGCTTATTATGCAGGCACAACCAGAATTCATGCAGTAATTAATCACAGAAAGGCAATGAGACTTTCCAAAAGACAGGTTTCCCAAATTTCTTGAAGTTCTTTACTAATTATCAATATTCTTCTGAACATATGGACATTAGAAAAAGCCATCGTGTCCAGTGATGCTTTTGTAAATGTCATATAGAGGTGCAAATCCAACTGATAGTCCTCACCTTGTGTACAGGAATTACATTTATTCTATCAGCCACCACATCATGCTGAAACTCATGTTCAATTAAACAGTATCTTTGATGACCCTTACATTATTTGACTGTCATTCCAAATGACCATCCTGTAAAGGTGGCACAAATGTTGCCTTAATTTTTATTTAAACCAATTCTGGTCAGATTAACCAATGTGAATGTACCATCCAAATCACCTTGTAGAACTGATTACTATAGCTGTGTTACAAGTACACCTTCTCCTCCCACCAATGTCAATGTTTGAAGGTTTTACACACTGTGATTTTATCTCTCATCATCACTAAACAATACTCTAGTGTGCTCCTGAGTATAGCTTTATGGTGGAACTGAAAGCACCTTTAACTCTTGCTAAAATTCAAAACCAATCATTCATTTATTCAATGAAATGTGTATCAATTAACTCATTAACATGTGAGTCACTGGCCTAGAAAGTCACACAACTGAAGAACTGTTCCCACCTGGCAGCAGTACTCTAGCCCCAGGAGTAGGCAACACTACTAATGAGTGGATTGTGGTTTTCAATGTGAGTTAACATGCTGCAGACTTCTAAAGACTATTTCTCCTGGAATAATCTTTCCTTGAAATTCTTAGCTTGAGGCTGAATTCCTTGCCCTTACGTGAGCATGTAGATTAGTCAGCTCAAGGCTATACATTTTCTTCAAAATCATATCCTTAAACCTTGCAAACTCTGTACGTCTGTACTGTCTTTGGAACCATTAGCTTAGAATTCAGTCATTTCTTTTATCTGCAGTGTTTGCTGACATAACTTTTTAAAAAGCTCTATTTCTAGAAAATTACTTCCTTCTACCTTTTACCACTCAGATTTTTAAATAAAAAAAACCCCTAATGCTCTTAAAGAGAGATTAAGGATGTCAAAATCACCCTGATCCAATGGTTTGAAGCCAAGAAATCTTTTTATACTGCTAAAATACCAGAGGCATTGCAAAAATGAGCATGAAAATGTTTAATCTAAGTTGCTCTTAAATTCTGACTACTTAGCAAACTATTTTCAGCTTGTAATGTAAACATTTAGTGATACACTGGTAGAAAAATATAGGTCAGATCTTTCTTTTATTTTTAACTGGTTTTGCAAAGTATATTTCTATTTTAAAAAATGAAATAAATGATGCTGTAAGACTATGAGAAACTTTGGTACTACCATCTTCCTGACAACCTGCCCAGTCAGATTTTTGTTTCTCTTCACTTTGATTCTCTTTCATTAGACATATTTATATTTAAAGAAAACAACATTTATAATAGAATCTTTCACAACAGTGGCTTGTGCTTATAAGTGAGAATTTATTCTTGTCATCACTGCCACCTGCAGCAAAATGACCATTGGCTTTAATAGCCACAGGGTTTAAGAGGCTTTTAGTTGAACTCCATTAATTTTGTTGCATGAATTAGGACTTGTTGTGTTTGACATTAAAAAAACCCACAAATGTAAAGACTTGTTGTTATCCAGAAGAACCTGCAGTCTAATTATTCATTCACAACCACAAGTCTTTACCTGCAAGGTAACAGAATTTTTTCCTTCCTAGATTTAAACCACTACTTTCACTGAATTGCTGGATGGGGAATTAAAACTATTGATATCGTCACACTAATGAATTCCATATTCATATATGTTCTGTATATTGAGATGAGGCATATATCTGCAACATGGAATGCACATGGAACACAATGGCCACAGCTACATGACTTCAAGTCAGAAAAGTCAGATTAAAAAGCAGAGGCAACTGCCTAAGGGCAACTTCACAATCAAAAACAATCAAATCACTCAATAGAAAATACCATGGATTAGAAGTGGAAGAACATTTCCCAGATTGCAGAACTTTTGCCTTGATTTGGAATTGAATCATATGTTGATGATTTTTTTTTTCCCAGTGGCTTGCAGGATTTTCCCATGGTACCCTTTTTATTTGTTCATAGACGATGTCAGGTTAAACAAGCAAAAGGGGCAAAAAAGTCCTGATATTTGTTCTATGCCTAAGTTTATTGAAAATGTATATATAGTTTTCTATTTTCATACATAATGTTTATACCGTTTTACACAAGAGGGAAATTCTTACTTCTTACAGGGAGATACCTATTTTCTATGGGTCGTTTTACAATATAATTTTTGAAGCAAGGTTCAAGCATTACTTTTTTAAATTAGATGTGCCATGTGTTTAGAGTACAAAACTGGAAAAGTGATATTTGGAAAACCAAAGCTGCATGTGCAGATTACTGTATCCACTGGCCTATTGAATTATTTCCATATGACACTAAGAAAGAAATGAATATATAGCTTTATTCAGTCCTGCTACTTGCAGTAGAATCCCTAGTAGTGATATCACGTGCTGCTATTCTGCATTTTTATATATGCAAGACACACAAAATGATAGCCCTCTTCATAATAAGCATTTATATGCTTACCCCAAGACCAACAAAAATACCTAGCATTAGTGAAAATTTGGCATATAGAAAACCCAAAGAGTCTATAGGTTTGGAGCTGAGCTTCCTTCTTCTGGAACATGATTAATTTAGAACAGGGATTAAGTGAATTTGAGAGACAGCACTGAGGAAGCTTCTTTATTGCCCAAAATATTGAGATAGAGGATTCAACCATACTGAACTAATTTTAGAAAATATGCTTTTACCAAAAGAAAAGGACATGTACTTATTTATATCTTACTGTCTACAGGTCAAAAGACAATGCAGAAATATCTTTTAGCATGTTTGAATGATTAGGCTATATATTTTTCTTATTAGCTTACATTAATGAGATATACATTTAGGCTAAAACATTTTCAACCAGCTAAACTCCACAAAAAAGATTGAATGTCGAAACGTATTGTCTTCAACACAAACTGAATCTTTCCAATTAAAAGTGCTGCTATCCTTCTTTGATTTTAATTTCATTACATACTTTCTGAGTAATGACTTCCATTTCACTAAGGGACACTTTCAATTCAAACCCAGCTATAAATTCAGCTACTTAAAGATTCAGATTTCATAACATCACAAATTAATTTAAATGTTTCAGTAATAATTTGGAACTTTAAAATATTCCTTTTATGATTTTACTCTATAATTGGTAGAGATTTTGCTATTTGGTGAAAAGCAATTTCTGTTTTCTCTTTCAGTGAGCAGGTAGTAAAAACATAATCACATTTACTGTAATAGAAAAATATGGCCAAACAAACAGAACATCTCTACTCTTGCTGTGTTACACAGGACTTATTGGACTGTCATTATGTAGGACTTAAAGCATCAGGAGAGACAGACCACCTTTCTTCAACAAATAGACTCTTATTATGCATATTATTGCCTTTGTCTATCTGTAACACAGGATATAAATAAAAGCAGTGAACCAGCTCTGCTTTTATCCTGAAAATGACATACGAATTCATATGACGATGACACCCAATATTTACTTTTAAATATGTGTGTGTATGTGTGTTAGTCTCCTAAATTGTAAATTACAATGCCCATTGCAGACACAGTAAAATCCACTGTATTTACAAATGCAGAATTTCAGATGGAAATCTGCAATGGGGCTGAGCCTTTTTCTTTTTTGGCTTCTTTTCAGCTGTACTTGGAGTGCATGAGTGCTATGTAGGAAAAAAAAAAAAAAAAAAAAAAAAGCAAGCAAATCACATCATGGCTAAAACTGCATGATTAAAGTTTTGAGAAAGCAGAAACAAGGATATTAGTATTTTATATACATTTTATTCTGGCTTTTTCAAGCATTTTCTCAAGCCAATGAAAATCTGAAGTAATTGATTCATAAAGTATAAGTCAATATGGGAAGACTTTTCTGAGATTACTTGTAAAGATTTCTAGTCCACATTCTTGTAATCCAAGGTTATTGCTTGTATCATCATACTGACAGGTTTATCTTAATAAGAAATGTTTTGTGCTAGGAGAATTTATGTTTTAATGCTCAATTACAGTTTTATGTTGGAGGTATTAAGCAGAAAATAAAAACAGTCTACCTTACATCTATTATTCATTTTTCACATCCATGGTCATGAAGGTACGATACCCTTGGAAATGTATTTCTCTTGTCCTTATTAAGCAAACAATTTGTATTAATTTTGCTTATCTCAAACCTTACCATTTTCAGATGGGAAAATAGTAGGTCATAAATTACATAACCCTACAAGAATGGTACTTTCCCTTGATGCCTTCATTTAGAACTGGATGCCCATGACACGAAACACTGCATAAGTTTAAAAGGAAATAGTCTCTACCCCAAAGAGTTCTAAAGTCAACAAAACATAAAACAGGAAAACTGATACTCCAAGACTCTGCATCTGAGAGGGTCTCACTTGGAATACAGCAACATTTCTTTCTAAGCAAAATGAAGAGTATTATTGAAGCATAATATCCTAATTGCAAATTTAAGAAATCATACAAAAACAATAATAAACATTCAAAAGGTCCCAGGATCTGAAATTTTCTTTCCTCCCCCCTGCTAGTGTAGTATTGTACATGGTGCTAATGCAGATGAATAATCTGAAACAAAACTCAATAATCGCAGTTTGCTGCAGGTTAAAGAAACAGCCTACTCAATAATTATGTTCATTACCATGACAGGTTAGTTAGAGACCAGTAAAAGCTCTAAATGTCCTTTGTGATCTCAATTAAGTTGCTACTAAGAAGAATGCCTAAGGAGAAATCTCAATGTTAACTTTTACTTCTGCACAAAACACTGAAATGCTCTAATGCAAAAACCCCATAGGTTCCTACCCTTTATTTCAGGTGACCATCTGAATTAACCATGCCCTAACATTTTAACTAATTGGGCTAACATACAGGAATCACCAGAGAGAACTTACTAGTGATCATTAGGCAGGCTTTGATTTTCCCATCTTTTAGGATTTTTGTCCAAAGTATTCACTAATAGGAAATACAGAATCTTTCAGTGGTGTGGTGATACATGTGGTCACTAAGCCCTGATGAGACAGCACAGTGAAACCTGAAGCCTGAAATAGGAACATTTAGAGGAATATAGTAATTCATCCATTCATAACTCATCAGCAAAATATACTGCTTGGATTCCTTAAAGTTGTCACCAGTAACCAGGCTGGATTAAGGTAAGAGCAAAGAAAAATATACTTAGAAAAATCTGTTTCTTTCAATGTTCACCATGCTACAGTCTCATGATTTTTCCAGGTTCTCATTAATCACAGGACATTCTCTCACGATGAACTAACTATTGAGTATACTCTCATGGCTACAGTGATATCCTGGGAGGGAGAAACTCCACCTTCAGCATTCGAAAAGACCAAAATCCAAAAGCTCATGAAATAAAGCACCTATCAGGCTGAAGCATTTATTTAGCTATAAATGTACTTAAAAGCTACAAGTAGGTATTAATTAACAAACCTATTATAGGAAGCATTATATTCTGTAGCCAGGAGGCCCGTCTTAAAATCTGGGAATGATATTATTTACCTTTAAATCCATATTTGCCAGTCCTATATTTATATAGTCAATATTTGGGCACTATATGATTTTTCCCCTAGATTTATTTCTGTGAAATAATGCACAGTATTGCACCAATATTTTTAGGAAATGGCATGGGGGAAGACGAGCAGTCTGTTCATGCTAACATGACCTGATAACAGCAAGTGATGTGAGAAGAATTTGTGTGTACACAGGGTGTGTGAACAGATTTTCCAAAACTGCCTCTGCTGAGAGGGTGTTTGCCCCAAACGTGATAACGAAGAAATTAAGAGTCATGGTCTGCTTAATGTGACCACCAGCTGCACTAAACAGTAGCAAGGCATACAAGAGGATAAAAGTGAGTTTAAAAGGAGTATTTAAAAAAGGGCAAAAATCTCTGCCTAGGTGGAGACCAGCAGCTGCCAGGCAGGGTTTGATGTTGCCAGAAGTTGCCCCACTGGCACTGCAACCCAACCTGCCAAAGGCTGCCCCTCCCTACCCTACAGCAAGGGAGGTGACAGCACAGGGTGCAACAGGGTGGTCCCCCACCAGCACGTTGATCAACGGATCATGTGGAGCAGTGCAGGCACGTGGGGAGGCGTGTGGGGAAGGTGTAAATATGGGAACTGCCCTCACAGGAAAGGCAGTGCTTGTAACCCACCCTGGGCACGGGCGGGATGCATCCAGCTGTGAGAGGCATTTGTGTGTGGGGAGACGAGAACTCCCTAGGAAAGAGTACAAAATGGTGTTCAGCAAATTCCAAGAATATGTTTACAGTCTCTAGGTGTCTCATGCTGTGGTTTATCTGTTGAGTTGCTTTGATTCTGTAAGTGTAGTTTACTGATTGCCAGTTAATTAGATCTTGTTAATAAATCAATAAACCTCTTCGATCCATACCCGATTTGGAAAAAAAATATGCAGCAGTTCCTTGCATTGAGGCTATTCCATTTTGCTGTAATTCCTATGAAAGCAAACATAATCTGTTCTAAGAAAGCCGAGCGCTGCCTTTCTTACTAAATCATAACTCACTTCTGAAATGGACGTGAGCATCAGGGCCAGACGGTGTAATGCATCACTATCTACACGGTGGTAGATCACAGAAATGGGGAGAGGTATTGTGGGAAGTTTTCTGAAGGTGAAAAAACAATCCTCCCTAGCCTGTATGCCTGAAGTTAGAAATAAATCATTGTCTGTGCCCAGCAACAATGCGTTCTGCAGAAAATACTGCCTAGGGAACAGCCAGGGTCACTGCTAGCTTTGCTTAGCTACACAGGTGGTGTTCAGGAAAATTTCATCTGGGCCATGCTGTTCACTTGACTTAAATCAGCCTTCAAAGTTGCTACTCATAAAGGAAGCATTGCAAAGAACTTTAAGTAAGTTTGAATGCACTTTCCTGATCTCAAACGCTATTTTTCTCTGTTACTGTTCTTCTGAATACACGTTGTTTAGTGCAGGTATTGATTACAGATAGAATGTGTAAAGTGTGAATTCACTGAGTGTGAACCATATAGAATTGGAAATAAATAACCAGAATATTCAATCTGTAATTATCTATATTCTTTTTAGCATATTTGTGTGCCACTAGTAGTGGCAATTACAATTCCTACAAACTGTATTCAGAATAATGTACTTAATGGGACAACTTGTATGCCTGGGATTTGATCTCTTATATTTGGAAAAGTGAAGAAAAAATCTGAATTTGAAATACTTTGTTGTAATAATTGGGGTTTTTAAAATACAGGAAAAAATAGCACATATGATATAAAAAAATCCACAATGCCTCACTCCACCCCCTGCAGAAAGCCAAAGGGGCTGAAAAAAACCCCTTTGTCGCAAAAAAAAAATTACAAGGGCTACAAAATGTTTCCTCTGCAGTTTCTTTTCTTTAATCTTTCAACATTTCGTAAGAAACTGGGAGAAGAGTATTTAAATCAAAATTCCAACCCATTTCAAGAGTAAATGACTGTAATGCACTACCATATTCCTAAGTGCTCCCTGATGAGGCTTACATAACCATCCTCAGGACAGATTCATTTCCTAAAGTACTACTTTGAGAGTTCACACATCAACCCATAAAATCCTCCATGTTTCAAGTTTTGAGAAACACATTAATATCATCAGCATTAAACTGTTTTGCATCATGCAGGGCCACTACCAAAGCTCACAGTCTCTGGTGTAGCTGCATGAATGTTTATGCTCTCAGACACAACAGTTGCCAGAGCTCAGAAAGGTTTGGATAGTCAAAGAACAGAGTTCCCTATAATCTTTTCTGATGTAAATATGGCAAAATTTTGGTCTCAGATTTGTACAGATGTTCTTTGTCCAGGAGTCATACATATTAAGTCATTCCATTTTGGAAGCAGGAAGAAATTAGGATTCTAAAAGCCAATCTCCATCCTTGTTAATACCATTCCTAAAGACTCAGAGATGGAAATGCCACTCTGTGAAATCCTTGAAGTTCCACAATGCAAGTTAGAGATGATGACTTCCATAACATACTAGGCATAGAAACCAGGTGTTCATACAGTATTCATTACTGCAAGATCTTATCCCTCCTTCCTCCCTTATAGAGTTTAGGTAGAAACTAGTAGATTCTAAAACTGCAGGTATTTAGAGATGGAAGAAATGATGGATATATCATTCAGTCTGGAAGTGAACTCTCTCTGAAAAAAGACCCGAACAACAAAAATACAAATACTATAAACCACAGCCATTATGATTTCTTTAGGCTTCCCCATCTATTTGAATGCAAAGTGCTGCATTATGTGCTGAACACCAAACTGTGACAGTACGACAGATGTGTCAAGGACAGGGTGCACTCCCCCGCATCCTGCAGCAAGGCCCTCCGTGCTCAAGGCCAGACCTCTGGTAAGACAGCAGGGTTTCAGAAGCATCTGCTGCCTTGGAGAACTTCATGAAGATTCTAGAAGAAGCTTCAGGAGCAGAGACTCCTCTGAGCAGCTAGGCTAAGGAGCCTCAGTAGAGGCTCCACGCTTCTGAAGATGCTTTTAAGCTGAGGCTCACAGCCCCAGCCCCTACCTAAGCTGTGCTTCTGTACCCTAACTCTGACCCACTGACTGATACTCCTGGCTTGACCCTGAACTCTCCTCATCATTGTGGCCTTTTCTGGTGATGTGGTCTGCTGGTTCAGCCCTGGTTGCTGTCACCCTTCCTATCTGGGTACTGTGCCACTGCTCCCTTGCCAGTGAGGCCACAGCTTCTGCCTGCCCTATTATCATGCTTCAGCTCCCATGTTCCCTTGCCTTGGTGAGCATCCTGTTCCTGCTGCTCCCTGGCAAGATGTACACAGAGCATATTAATTAGATTGGGATTTTCAGGGGACACAGACGGAGAACATATACCCGTTCATGTGTTCCAAAAATGTTTGGGAAGAAAAACAGTTACAAAAGCACTTCCCGGAGCTCCCAAGGAGCAGCCCATCTGAAAGATGAGAAGAAAAGAACAGAACTGAATCTGGACCATGCAGTGACTCAGTCAGCATCTTAATTTTTAAACCAACAATTTTAGCTATATATATTGTGGGTGACTATGAGCAATTGTAGGTAAACTAACTGAAGCAATGAGCTCTTGACCAGGAAACTGGAAAAGTTAAATTATATTAGATTGCTCCTGTTTTCAGCTGGAAAAGGATTAGGTTTCTGTACAAGCAAACAAGACTGTGAAACTCTGCCTCTGAGAAATCCTTTTCCTTGCCTCTCAGAGAAGACATTCTTCACAGTCAAAAGTGCACACAGAGAGAGCACAGCCCTTGAGCCTCACTCCTGGAAAGCCCAGCACAGAGTTTGGCAGTTTGTGATAGGCTGTTGCAAAGAGATAGGACTAATCAGTTGTCCAAATCTATGGGGTATAAAACAAGGTGTAAAGAAGCTTCTTTGCAACAAGAAAGACTCAGGTTAGACATTAGAGAAAACTAAGGGAAATGGCAAGGGCAGAGGAGCTCTGCTGGAACAGATAATCTCAGGTGATTGTGGAATCTCAGCTGAGAGATCAAAGAAACATCAATGAAGAAACACATCTGTAGAGTTAACTGAAGAGAGAGAGCAGGGGAAAGGAAATAAGATGACATGCTGAAGTCTCTTTCAGCCTGTTTTTATGATTCATGATCCCTTGATTCTTACTTTGGAGCTGATAATACTTATGTGATGAGCAATCACCCTGTCTGAATTTCCTTTGGAAAAAAAAAAGTCCTGGTAATCGAAAGCTGCTGATAGTGCATCCAGCTGATGAGTTTTTTATTCGAATATTCATAAAAAGATTTGTATTCATGTGCAACAGAAATACTTATAGTGCTCTCTGCACATAAATACATTCAAATGAGAACCAAAGAGGAAAATAACATACTCCCCTCCTAGAACTCAGAGAAACTGGTCAGTAATTAAACCAAAAGAGGTGACAGAAGGGGAGAAAACTCCCCTCCCAGAGATACACCTACAGAAAATTATGACATAGCAATTAAGAGAATATAAGAACATCCATTACTGATAAACTGTAAAATCTCTGGTCCAGCCTTCCAAGCACAGTGAAGGATTGGCTACTGGCTAGGAAGAAGTGTGACACAGTGAAATGAAAGCACTTATTATTTGTTTTGAATGACTTGAGTTTAAGTATTTTTAACACCAGAATTACTAAAAACAGTTTCAATAGTACAAAGTACATTTTTTACACATTATTTTCCTATTTTCCCAAGAGTATACATAAAGTACATAAAACAAATGCAGATGTTACAAATGGAAGAATTGAGTACTACGTCAGAGTTATGTAAAAAAATTTTACATCAGGATGAGGAATAACATGACAGAAAAGGGATAAGAGAGCACATCTGAAGTTTTCCTTCCTACTGTATCTAGTCTGCTATCAAATCTGCCAGTCGTGGTACTCTATCAGACACTGAGCACGGTCGCAAGGCATGAGCTGCACCATCAGCCACACTACTGCTTTCTTACTTGGATTAGATGAAGATCTAGTGAATGATTGTATACAGTTATCTATTTAAAATATTGCAGGAGAACTGAATGAAGTTCATTTGTTCTTTGAGACACAAAGAAATGAGCCTTACAGTCAAAAAAGGTATCAGGATTATTGATGCTGTACAATGCTGAAGCTGGCAAATATTCTCCTGTTTTAAATATACCTGTCAATAGTGAGCTTCTGGGCAAGGATACATAAAAGTAGGACCTAGCTGGCACTTCTTGCCTTGTACAGCCAGCTACAACCTGGCTTTCTGATATTTGCTATTGTCAGCCTTCTGGTTTTGGCAGTTCTGGCTTTAAATCTCAAATCCCATAAGCAGCTTCATAGGCTGCAGTAGCTTGTGTAAAAACTTCCTCACTTCACACATCCTGCTGAATTTGGGACATGTAGTTCTTTTATTTGATAACTGTGCTAAGTCACCAAAACACTGTGTCCTATAATAGGGTAAAACACATAGTCAAGAAATTAATTTATTTTTTTTTTAAATCAAAGCTAAACATAAATATGCACAACTTGATCTATCTAAAAATAAAGGGAGGCATATCCTACTCAGAACTTTGAAGGTGTGATTGCTCTGTCTCTGGATTTGTTTTTGCCTCAAACCAACTGTGAAGTCCTGACCTTCAGACATACTCTAAATATTTCCATAATATTCTAAATTTTTCCATACTGGATTCTTACCATCCCAAACAGATGCAATATTCCAAGAGAAATCAGTTTAGTGAAATAGTTGATGGATCAAGCCAGTATTTCACAGTAAACAGATCCAGAAATATTCTTCATATTTTGTGAAGTGACATATTGGCTATGTCTTAAATCTTGGAGATACATTTCCTATCAGTATTAACAGTGGATTAACACTACAGCACTGCAGCAGCACAGTGAAATTGTACTATTCCAAAATAAGTAGAGGTAGCTCCAAATCTGTCAGAAAAGAAGGGAATATGCATCCTAGAAATACCATATATCTTCCTGTCTTAAAAAGTCTTTGTTCCCATTACAGTGCCCTTGGCCATATAAGAGGGTTTCCAGAAGCAGGTAATACAGAAGGACCAGACTAAGCCACGTATGAGAGCTACAGGAGTTCCACCACTGTCCCCATGCCCTCAGAATTGAGCTGGCCTTGCCTGAATTCTGCTGCAGCTGTGGCTGTGTGGGGCACCTCACTTCCTCCTCACTTGCCCTTTCAACTCCACCTCAAGCGTTTTTTCCCCTCTATTTTTATTTCAGTAGCAATGAGGGGGTGGAATGTGTGTGGATAAGCTCCCCAGACCTTTGAAAATGGAAGGGTTTAGTTGATGGCACAGGGTACACATTCAGCACAACTGGTCACTCCCCCCTCCCCTCACTCTGTCCAGATGGCACAAAGCACCAGGATTATGGACCCAACTTTTATGACAGAAGTCGTCCCATCTGCTTCTCTGGTTGTTTCAAAAAGGCTTCACAGACAAACTACATTAAACTAAGGAACTACCAGCTCAGCTGCTTGAATGTAGAGGCATTTGAGTGGAACACATATGGCACCCTCTGCTAAGAAGTGGTTTCCATCATGTGAGAAGTCATGCGTTTCAGGCATTTGTAGACACCCATGAGATTCTTCCCTCCCCCCTATATTTAATCCATCTCTGGAGCAGTTCAGACAATCAGAACAAGTGATATAGCCACTTGTTTATGTAGAGTTTTGACAACTACAACTTCAAAACCTAGTGGACCATAGGAAAAAATTAAGGGGGAGGTTATTTAAAATAAAAAGTTGCAGAATGGTTATTTTTATGTATCTTCAGGAGTGTACAGTTTCTATAAAAACACAAATTTTGCATGCTTAGTATGGACAGAAGAATCATGATTTCTGTTTTTAATATACCTAACAGATTTTAGGAAAAATATATTTCAAAGTAAAAATAAATATGTATTCTTTTTATATGCTATTATTAGATATTTTAAAAATTTGAATGTAAATAATATACTTGTTTTGTAGTATTACATTAGCTTCCTGATAAAAGACATTTTCTTTTGTTTTGAGGGAGATGGAAATGTACTTTAGACAGACTCATCTTAGCCTCACTTTAATCAAGAAAGAAGACTGTGTGGTCAACAGCAGTTCCCAAACTTTCAAGCTAAGTAACATTTTCTTGCCAAAAGAATGCATCAAATGTATTGACATGCTTCTACCCTACATTATGAAGGATATGTTGGAAGATCCTCTAGTAATGATATTCTCATAATAAGAATATGCTGCTCATTCAGTGATATTGTATATAAAACCAGCATTTAAACACAGTTAAGTCAATGTGCTTTAGGTTTCATACCCTAAACAACTCTGTTAAAGGACATTTTTGTCTCCACTGTCAAATACTTTTAACTGTAATTTTCAAGTACGCTGCCAATTATTCCTCAGTGTAAGAAACTAAAACACTTGAGTTAGCCTGCTAAACAAAGTATATTTCTTTTATTCAGGTTTTACATTGAAAGCTGATTTTGATTAAAGGATTTTGGTTCTTTGTGCAAAGCACCTTGAAATAGGCACACTTTTTAACTGTGTATTTCTAGGTCTTGGTTAATTTCTATCTTCTTTTTTTGACATTTGTTTATTAGTTTTCTTTCTTTGTGGTTCTTTCTTGGTGGAGTGTTCTTTGTTTGCTGGTTTTGTTGTTTGTTGCTTTGGGTTTTTTAATAGATGTATAAATGCCTTTTGTAGCTTGCTTTCCTTTACAGGTCATGACATCAGACACAAATCCAAAGAAGAAAATACCACCTGCTATAATTCACAATGGAAAACATATTTGATGTGATACCAGAGGAATAGCTCTTGCTAAAAAGCTTCTGAGATATTTTTGTAATTTTTACTGTAAATTATGTGTTTCTTCCTAGCAAAGAAGGACATACAATAGTCTGTAACATAATAATTTTTTCCATAGTACAGTAAATACAATCATTTTACACAGAAGGCACTCAGGAAAAATCTTGTATCACGATTCTCTCAGCTCTCATCTGAGCTGAATGCCTGAAAAGCAACCTTGCAACTTTCGTAATGCTATTTTCCTAGAGTAATAGAGCTTTTCAGATTAAATATTAAGGATTTGATAAATGATGAGAAACCTTGAACTGATTAACAAATCAATTTCTCTTACTCACTATTTTCCTTAAAAAAAAGGAATTACAAACCTGAGAACCAGACACTAATACTTTCATTCAAAACTGTACAGAAATTTCTGAGTAAATCTGAAAATATCAGCTTTATGATTGCAAATTGAGAGAGTAATTAGCTAATAGCTTTTCTTTTTGAAAAAGATCAAATTTTTAACGAGTTTTTATCTGCCAACTACAGACAATACTACAAAAAACACTGTAGAGATGCTTACCACCAATGCTCAGAGTACTTTCTCATCTTTACATGAGAAATACACACATTAAGAGTTATTTTTTTATTGGTAGTTCTTTCACTGTATTTCTTTTTTGTGATATAAAAGAACCATACAAAATAATTGCAGAAGAGTTGGAAACAAAGGTTTCACAGAGGACTTAGGAACTTCCAGCTGTACTCACTGCTGCTGTGGAAGCAAAACCCTTCTTTATGATAATATGGCTGTCCAGCTCTGACATTTGCCTGACTACATATACCATCCTATCTATCCTGTGTAATGACCCAAAACTTGAAAAAGATAAGGTAATATTTTTCAAAATCAGTACTAAGTTATATTTTCAAGATCGTACTGTTTCAGTATATAAAAAAGCTGCATTTCCTAGAAAAATCCAACAAATAGGAAATGCACATCCCAATTTCTTAGCAATACTATCACTGTGAATGTGTCTCACTTTGCTCCCCCTACCCTTTCATATAGTCCAGCTTTTTATAGCAATTCTTTATTCAAGGGAGGAGCATCATATTATCTGCTCAGATGTTCAAAATTCCCATGACAATCTGCCTGGGTGTCTAGGATACCTCTGAGATGGGTCATGCCCCACAGCAGACACATCCAACAGAACCCCCATTTCAGCAGACCAGTGAGTACTGAAGGGACAACTGTTAGAGAGTCATCAGTCTGCAACACAAAGAAACTTCTCTTAAAAAATTGTTGGGCCCAGTCTTCATTTATAAACATGACATAAATTTAAAGCTAAATTTAAGAGTGGCATTTAAGTTGAAAACTATAGCTCTGATGGAACACTAGATCTATGAAAAAAACCCAGTAAAGTCAGTAGCTCTGTATCCAATAAGTTCAGAAGGCTTTTTAAAAAATTCCTTGAATTATGGGATTTATTTCCTATCTTACTCTGAGCAAGTCCAAATCTTTCACATCCAGCAAAAAACTATGCATTTTAGTGATGCACTGTTTTCTGAAACATCCTTATTTCTGCTACTGAAATTACTTATTTATGTTTGTTTTAAACAAAATGGATACTGATAAGATGGTTTCACATGCAATCTTGTAACAACTGTTTTGTCTTTGTTTTATTGCAGTTCTAATTCCCAAACTATGCTGACAAGGTCCAGTGTGAGCTTCTAGAAGATCTTTGTGCATTAAGTGACTCCACTTAGCATAATGTTGTTTGCAGTGGGGACTTTGTTGTTTATTGACAGCAGATTATTCATTACCAAAATAATTATTTCTTTGAACATAACTGAAAACAGTAAACATCCAAATAGTTTGTCCTCTCCCAGGCAAATTACAAATGGGTGGGTGCAACTTGAACAGAGCACAGTATTTACCACTACTAATAACACACGGGCTGTAAAGCCCATTTCTCTCGGTTTGTTAGATGGTATAACACACACACAACTCCCTCTAAATGCAAACTTAACAGATGCTTTCCAGCTTTAGGGTTTTTTTTCCTTAAGAATCACTTTCCAGGCTTGCACTCTTACAGCAGAACTGATGAAAATATGATTGCTATTCATGACTCCTCCTCTGCTGCTGGGTAGGCACATTAAAAAGACATAGCTGTCTATCTCAATGTACCCATGCCATAGTAAAATGTGTGTTATTTACTGATAAAAACCACATGACAGCAGTTTAAAAACAGGATTTATTCTGTCAGTCAAATTAGGGAGGCAGAATATCCTCTATGCCAAGTGATTACTGTCTGGGTCTAAGTGTGGCAAACTGCCAGATCAATTATAATGGTGGAGAAGAGGAAATATGAAGACAGATTGGCTCAATTCTAAGCAGAAGCATCACTAAAAAAGAAACCCAGGGACACTTTAATGCAACATCCAATTACTTAAAAGTGCATCTTCAGCCTACAATGCAGTTTTTGTTTATATGGTTTCTTTCTACATAGAGTATTAAAAGGGAAATCAGCATAGAGTTGGAAAAATCAGGTGTAAATAAAAACCACACTGATATAACCTGCACATTGATGCTTCTGAGATGTAAATTTCTGTCAATTTTTATACCAAAAGCCTAGAAATACCATAAGAAAACAGAAGAAGATATCCAATAACATTTCAGATGTAATCCTGTTAAAATAGCGCTATTTACCCCTTCAATCTGTAATTGATTTCAAAGGGAAAGAAAATGGCTAGGTTACTTTTCATACCCAAGTTTCTCCTCTACTATTCATTATTTTATGGATAATTTACCTTTCCCAATACTGCAGGAAAAAGGATGGTAGTCAAGCTGGTAGATTAAAGCCACCTAAAACTGATCTATGATGTTAGCTCCCTTATCATAGGAGGAAATTACAAAAAGGCAGACAAATATGTTTTGCCTTTTCTTACTATTATTTATCAATAGTGGAATTCATCCTCTCAGTTTCACATCTTTATTTTAGGTTCCTACAGCTGATGTGGGTAACACTGACGGAGAATGTGAGTTTCCAAGAAAAGACCAAGAATTTAGTAGGAGAAATTCATCAGCTTTCGATGGTATGGTCTGGTCAGTCTTTAGATGAAGCCTAAAAGAAACTGATTCTGATAAAAGTTGCTAAGGTTAATGCTCCACAAGCAGTGCAAATTAGTCATTATTGATCATTATTTCATAGCAAAATGACATTGTTTTGAATGACACACACCTAAAAACCTGCAGCCCTCACCATCATAAATATGATAGGGCCAAATTAAAAATGAGTATCTAGAAATAGATAAAATACAGTTATATGAAGTAATGAAGAAAATTTTAGGATTTCATCAGGGGATAATTACATGATGTTGTTTATACATGAAACTACTAGATCTCTATTTTACAAAACTTTGGAATGCATTAAAATTCAGAGACGTGCAGAAATGTGAAACCATGATATTCAAGATATTTGCACCAAATATTTGCAAAAGGAAAATTAGATCTATTATTTGAAGCATGCTGCATGAGGACTTTTAAGGAGGCTTATGAAAAAAACAAGGAATGAAACAAGTGTTTTACTGAGATTCAGAGACTGTAAAAAGGCAAAAAATATATAATAGTATGAAAGCCTTAATGTTTTTTGAATCATTAGGAAGAATTCTTCATCTTTAACAGAGAACATTTAAAACGAGTAATACTTCTAGAAGAATTTGAAAATAAGCACAGAAGAATCTAATGCTAGGCACTGTCAGTTTGTACTTCATTTGCCATTTTTTATCACACCATTATGAAAATGTATTTATAGTCCGTAAATCTATCTTACGAATACAAAGTATTCAAAAGAAAACTACAATTTTATACAATATACAAAACTGTTTAACTGATGGCTTTAATTCAGGAATCATCATACCCCAAAGTACTCTTTGTTACGGTTCCATTTAGTATAACATAAGAAACTGGAGGCAAAATACCATTCAGTTAACTGGAGCTCTGAGTAACTGTTCAGTTTCAATCCAGCCTGCCAATGTGTGGAAATTATACTTCCATCTTGAACGTGTAAGCAGGTGAATACAACTCCCTCTATTCCCACTTTATAAATGTAGTACATGAAACAAGAAAGATCAGTGCTGGAATGCTGTCATTTTTTCTGGTGTCATTCCTTTCAAAAGGATACTGAACAAAGATGAAGAGAATGAGCTGTGTGAATGACTAAAAATTAGAAATAAGCTCCATTTTAATTAGACAACAAAACTGCAGTCTGTGTTTGGTTTTTTGTGTGGGTTTTTTTGTTTGTTTGTTTGTTTTTAACCACAAAGAGGTTAAAATTGATGCAACTGCCAATAAATGGAGATTAGAATATAATTATATATATAGGTATTTTTCTGAAATAATTTACCCAGGTACAGAAGGGATACTTCATGATTTGAAGCTCTTTAGGGGTGACCAGACATTTTTCTTGAAAAGATTCTATAGTGCAGACAGAAGTTTTGGTCATAAACCAGAAACTAGTAAGCAAGGTTCTTTCTTCAATCTCTGCTCAGTAGATCAAACCTGATGATCACTATTGGTCCTATACTGGTGTAACAGTGTATGCATTTTAAATGGTTCTCCACATTACCATTTACTCTTTCTAATGTATCTCAGGACCCAGAGTGATGACTCTTCCTTCATGACTTGCCTTATCATTATCATTTATCCCTAAGTGATTTCATTTCCCTTTGTCAAGAAAAAATCAAGATATATTTCTCACAGAATGCAACTTAAGCTGATCCAGTACTTAAGTCCAGTCAGGCAGGGCAACCTCTAAAACACTCCTGCTTAAGAAAGATGTCTCACACTTTAGGCCAATAGCAGAATACACATGTGCAGAAGCTGAGGATGGCCATCTGCTTTCTAAGGCAAGTGGGAATGTTGAACAGCCTGAAGCACCTGACAAGGTCCACAGCTCCTGCTCCTGTGAGCCAGGAGTACGTTCCCATGGGTGTTTTTTATTCTTTTCACAGGGGAAACCCTAACTGGCTCTAAAGGCAATCACAGAATCTGTCTGCACTTTGTTCACAGACTGAAAAAAACCTCTATTTTCTATGTTACTTGTCTGACTCCCTTGGTTCTGCCTCAACCTAAATCACTTGGAAATACGGTCAAGCATACTGCTACCATCCTAGTGGATAAGTAGACCAGCAGAGCCCTTCCTGAACCTATAGATGAGGTATGCCTGAAACATTAAGGATACATAGTTAAGCATTCACACAGGAAATACTGTAATTAAGGTTGCATGCATTTTTTTTTTCCTGCATCTACTTATGTGTCAAATTTACAGGCTAGATAAGCTATTTAATTATAAGATCACATCATAGTTCAAATATCAGTTAAATTACTCATTACTAATGTTGCATCCCTACTTTCATGAAATGTACTTTATGTGTAACTATGATTTATATGACAGTTTTATGAAGTCTTGCACATTATGGTGAACATTTCAGTCTTCCATGTTAACAAACACAAAAAGAAATTATTTGAGGAACAGCATTGGCTTTTAATGCAAGAACACAAACTGTACCTAATACAGCATTTCAAATATCTAGACATCTGCTATAATACTACTTTGAATTTATTTTACAGCACTAAGTTGCTCACCAACTCACTTCAGTCAATCAGTTAAGTGCTTCAAGTGCTGTAAAGCAAACCATATCAATAGCTGAAATTGAATGTATTGCTATGGACAGTAGGTAGATTTCTGTCTAATTGAAACAATATCATTATCAAGTAGTAACTTGAGGGGGAGATGTTTGGAGTGATTTTGTCTTCCCTAGTCACCATTATGTGTGATAGTAGGAGCCCTGCTATCCAGGAGGTGGCTAAACACCTGCCTGCCCACGGGAAGCAGGGAATTAATTCCTTGTTTTGCTTTGCTTGTGTACATGGCTTTTGCTTTTACCTATTAACTGTCATTAGCTCAATACACAACTTCTCTCACTTACACTCTTCTGATTCCTTCCCCCATCCCACCATGGAAGGAGAGTGAAGGAGCAACTGTGTGGGGATAGCTGCCAGCTGAGATTAAATCACAACAGTAACATAAATTTTTACCACTGGATGTTTAAGTATGTCACCTGGAAGATTCTACAGAAACTTGTCACCAGGCTAATTCCTTAGCAGACGAAGAAATAAATCAACATTCTTTATAATTACATCCCTTCACTCTGAGCTATGATTTATTCCAGCTCCGGGAACAGCTGCTCTTCCTTGTGTACAACCTTGTAATTTGGATGTTTACATTCTAGAGACCCTTCTTGGGGCAAAAATGTACCTTCTATTTTACCAGCTGTTTACCAAAAGGATAGTCTACTGTTCAAGCTGTGCAGTGATCCAAAAAGGATTTCACTACAGGTCCAGTTGTTATAAGAGAAACATGAACTTACTACCACTGAAAAATGAATACTTGCATGACTGCCAGCATTTGAATGAAGTGACATCTGGTCAAGCTGTCCTCAATATACACAGATTTACAGACCTGTCAGTCATGGTGCTAAGCAAGTTATTTGGAGGACTCCCAGAAAACCTTAAGGACACTAACTACACTATAGAAGGCATGTCATTACAAAGATCACATACTAGGGCACAAAACAACTATTTTTAAAAAAATATGTGAGCGATTGCCAGGTAATACAGGTTGAATGGATTCAAGTTATTCTGAAGTAATGCTACTACAAAACCAAATATCTGGGGATTCATTTAGAAAAACTTATCATAGGTATAATGAGTGCATGCTATGTGCATTATTCCAGCTAATGATATCCAGCTCTCCTCCTTTAGTGCCAAAATTAGTCTTCTTGCTATCATTCAGAATAAAATATGATACTTACTTCCTTTTAAAAAAAATATTTCTAACAAATAAAAATAGCTTCTTGAACAGATGAAAGTAAACTGTCAATAGTGTCAGGTCCTTTTGTCTTCTCCATAAAGGAGTGTTTGGGTAATGTCATGAAGAGAACCATTGAGGGCAGTACAAATATAGCAGATAATTAAGCACAGGAAGAGAACTTGTACTAAAAATCAATGGATTTGCATGACTTTGTATCAAGTAATATCATGTTTCAGCAGCATGGAATCCTTCTGTACTAGGAAAGCAGAATTTGATTTTCTGCATTCTTTGAAAGTCTGAAGGGAGAAGTATGAAGGACTGAATAAGGGACCTCAATACCTTACTTGGTGTCTTTTTCACATGACATCATTCAGTATTTGAAATTACTCTTGGTTCAATTATTCCACTCTCCCATTTACCAACCTAGGTGCAGTAAAAGGGCATCCTTTTTTTGAACTCCATCTGCAGTAATTGAACTAATTCATCAGTCTTAACAAAGCCAACAGCTTTGTCCTCCAATCTCCTTCCACTCAAACCCACCAACCATGCCATAAATGAACATAGCTCAGTCATCAAGGAACTCTGAACATATTTCTTTTTCTTACTGTATAACTGAAGTTTGACATGTTTTGTTTTCTACTTTTCTCTGTGTGTGTGTTTTGTTTTACTTTATACTCTCTATATCATTTGCAGTTACAAATGTCTAAGAGGAAAGTCTGGACTTCACAAAGCACAAATTTCCTTGCCAGCTTCAACAATTATTTCAAAGATTAATATGCTGGTTCAGTAATTCCTTGTCACTCAACTCTATTTATTGTCTCCCTCTCTACAGGGAAGCCATTTTTCAGCAATATTCCTCACTGCATGTGTCAAGATCTATGAACACTGAAAAAAATTCCATTTTTAAGCCAAAACATATGTTTATTATGTAAACAATCTTCTTAAATTAGGAAAGGAAACCAAAAGGACCTCAAAATGTTCCAGTTTGCTACTTCACTGTCTGACTGAGTAGGGAGCAGTTCTGTTCATAGATCTTAAGAAGAATGGTTTTCACTTTCCTCTATTTTTCACATTGATCATTTCTTCATTCTGAAGCTTTAGGTGACCAGACGGATCCCCTTTCTGTGAATTGGGTAATGTTCTTCTAGATTTGCCTTTTTCCTTAACTTGCTAAAAGTCTTTCTTTCCTGCACATGGAATTCTGTTTTCCAGTTGCATCCACAAGTGGTTGAAAAGTTAAAATGAAAGAAAGAAGCCTACACCAGTTGTATGAAAGAAGCCTCCATAAGTCCAGCAGAACGGAGCTGCTGATTATTGTATACAGGGAAATCTATTTCACTTTGTTAACTTTTGCTGAACTTGAGCAGTTCACACAAAGCGTTTACATACTAAATGTAGACTTTTTATCAGAGGAGATGACACAAAGATGTTTTACTACTGTTCTCTGATTAGCTGATTTAGGTATTTTGTGCAATGTTCAATAACAGAGCTGTTCTGGAGCTACAGATTGAATATATTCATTGTGTGATATTTAATATATCATACAATAAAAAATAGGTGTGATTTTTTTTTCTTGCAGATTGTATACATGTTAAAAAATAACAAAACCAGTATTGGTCAATGCAACCACGGTATCTTTCCTTTGGTGATACTAGATAGAAAACCCAAATTGTGAAGACAAATAAGGCACTGAGAATATCAAAGACTAATTCAAGTATATGTAAAAATGTGGGTTTAGTTTGGTTCCTGAGGTAAACTGACTAAAAAAATTTTTGCCCTTTCTTCTAGTAACTTTTGAGTTCATTGATTTTCAGACTAATTCCAAAAGAGGAGTAGAAATACCAAAACATACAATTCCTAAAGTTTAGGGAAACCTTGGAGATGTATAGATCAGAAGACATTAAATAATTACTTTCTGAGGACAAAAATCAAGCAGAAGGTGGATATTATGCATTCCACTGGGTAGAAGCCTACTTGTATAAGCAGTCTGAAATCGACTAGGACAAAATGTGACAAGAGGTACCACAACCATAGTAGAATTAAGCTATATCTTTCTTCTGAATCTCAAGACAGTTGCCATAGATTTTTTATATCACAGAAAAACCCCAAACCAAACAAACTCCCCAAAATCCAAACCACACAAAAGAACTAGGAAAGAGAAGACCTTAACTAAGTAATCTGAGAGCAAGTATAATGATGTGGGCAGTGGTTGCATCTGAACTTCAACTATCAACTAACACTGCCCCAGCTCCTTTCCCTGTCCTCATTCCCATTCATTCCTAGAAGGCCTCTTCAAAAAGGCATCCACAACTATCAACCACACAAGACTAGATCAAAAGCTTCTTCAGTTATCACATAGCTATGACTGAGAATGCAAATGTATTTCAGTGTAAGTTGGGCAGGTTAACTACAGTGTCTTTGGAAGTGGGTTAAGGTCTAAATTGCAACTTCAGCTGCCACATGGTAAATAACATCCCTTGGCTCAGGCCACAGACAATTTTTATGTAGCTCCATCCATGAAAGCACTGCTTGCTGCAAAACATTTTGGAGAGGCAGGGCAATTATTAGTCTAGGAGCTTTTCCACTGGCAATTCTGACCCAAAAACTTTTTACATGAATGGCACATTTGAATGCCATTCACTACAATATGAATTAATTCAGCCCAAGTTATTCCTTGTATGGTGTGTACAGGAAACAGCCATGGCAGATGAGCAACTTGCAGAACTGAAGTCATAAGAAAAACATGAGGCTGTTAGCAAATGATCCTGAGCAGATGACTCTCATCTCATTTCTATGCAGGATTTTCTGTTTGATCCTAGGCTATCATATTGCCAAATGACAACACCTCTCGCTCTGCAGGGGTTTGGGAGGCAAGTGATTTCATTACATGAGACAGAGAGCAAAATGAAATGAATTGATAATGGTACATCAGCAATTAATGTAGTAGGGTGATCTGGGTGTGATTCAAATTTCATGACTTTATATATCCATCTGCAAATGTCTTTTCATGCAAGTTATAGTTTCTGACTACCATTAAAAGGAATACTTTTTAAAATTAGGAAAAGGCATCCCTGTTAAATACATATATCTAATGATGTGCTGGATGCCAAATGTTTCTAAACATCTAACACATTACAGAATGAGCTGATAGCAGATATAGTTAGAGAGATGAAATTTTAAAGTGGACAGAATTGACATCCAATTTAGTTAAGCATTTATGCTGGTATTTAATTGGGATGCATTTGACTTGCATGAGGCTCAGGCCTGTGTTGACCTGTTTAGCAATGTTTGCTTGGATTTCTATTTTACATCTAAATTACAGAAGATTAAATAAACAAAATCTTAAGAATTCTGTATCTGTATTACTTAATCATAGTGGAAAGAAGTACTTTAAGTGCTCTGATGCACTGCACATTTAATCCAGCTTCTGAGAAGATAATGGCTGCAATAAGCACTGGATCAGGTCATGGATCAGCAATACATGTCAAATACTACCTCCTCCTAACTTGTTCTTAAGTACCTACAGTTAAGTTGCCTTTCAGTAAGCTATTCTACTCCTCAGCTATTACGCATCTACTCTTAATAACTCACCTAAATTTTCATTTCTTAGCTTCAGGCTACTGCTTGACTCCAGGAAAAGCATAATTAACTTTTGAGATTTTTATGTGCTCAACTCTCTCCTAGACTATTTTAATTTAGCTACTTTGGTCCCACATGCATCTTTTTTGAAAAAGCTTGTATAAATTTTGTATGCTTCCTTGGTGTTTTCTTCAGATTTACTTCATTCTCTTAAGCTGTGCATATCATGGAATCAATATAATACAATTAATATGCAGTATGTTATCTGTTTTATATCTTCATCTGACTTCTTGTGCTCTTTGTCATCTTTTACCCCTAGTTTTGTAATTATGGAATTTTTTCAAGGTGTATGAATTGCACTCTTTTAATCAGAATAGGAACCCCTTGATAATTCATTCTGAAATGTAACATCTTTCCCTTTAAAGAATAAAGGCAACTTTTATATAGCATAAAGGAACAGTACTACATTGCAGATCACATCAAGTAGGCATTACCCTATCCAACTTCAAGAAAGCCTGTTCAAATTACTTTGCCTTGAGGAAGTCCATGTGGCAAATGCCAGTATATTCTTATTAAGATCTCCATTATAATGTTGCAAAATATCTCTTTTAAGAGAGCTCGCTGCTACTCAAACTGCTAATAATATTAAAAGGACATATTTTAAATACTGGCAACAACAAATGTTACTTCCATTTAAAAAGGTTCTACAGGACTCCTGAATATCAAAAATAGCAAGAAATGCAGCCTATTATATAAAGTATTTGTTTTCCTCAGTTATTTTAAACCTTCTGTAAGACAATCAATACAAGAAAGAAAGTTATTCTATTCAATTTTTCAAAGGTTAGTGACATTTTATGCAAAATTTTCTCCTCTTACCAGGAGAGACTGAAAGAGTTTGGCCTGCTTGGTCTACAAAATAGAAGTCTGAGAAGGGATCTCATCAATACATACAAATATGTCAAAGGTGGATATCAAAAGAATGGTGCCAGGCTGTTTTTAGTGGTGCCCACAACGTCCATTCTAATTACTCGGAAAATACTGTATGGAAAATTTAAAGACCGTGCTTACAAAATCAATTTTCGAAGCGTTTGCTGGTTGTGCTGACAGTCTTTCCACTCTTAATTTCTATCTGCACTTATTTTGTCCAAATCAAGACAAAAATGAAGTTATTTTCTTTGCTTTAGGTGCTTTAAAAAGAAATCTTTTCCAAAGAAGCTCTCAGGTTTGATCCTGAAAGTTTTCTATTTAAAAAACAAATAGGGACCCCAAGAAACATTGCAGAATTACACTGAAAACATACACTGGAAACACAAACTGGAAGTGCTCTATGACATCTCAAAACTAAAAGAAACACTAAGTTCAAAAGGTGCATTTTTTTTTAATGCAAAATCAAATCAGGTTAACGCAAATCAATTAAAATCCCTCAGGTTCAAGAATTGTAAGAAGAAATACTAAAGCAAGTCTCCAAGATAAACACATTATCAGCCAACAGGGATCAGGGAAATCAAATACAATAAAATACAACAAACAAATTGTCAAAGGTATTGCAAAGTGGGTTTAATAATGAAGAAATTATCATTTCAACACAGCAGAACATCTAATTCCTTATGTCCAATCATCATCTACTATTTTGGGAAGTATATTTTTTAGCAGTTTTTCATTCCATGTACACTCTACACTGAGTTGGTTTGGTTTTTTTTACATGAAGGAATAGCAATTTGGTACTTGCATATATCTGGCCTTGAAACAACTTTTCAGTGCTGTGAGAAATTTTATTCACAAAAAAAATTTCACATATTCTCTACTGCTTGTAAGGAAGAGGTTTTACATGAAAGAATTTTCTGCTGTGTGATGAAAGAGATTAGCATGTATTCATTAAGATATAGTTACATGCTTCAAATGCTGCTCCACAAAATGTGCAGTTTTTCCTGCCAAGACTTATTTATATATCTAGCATCTCATACTACTTCTGTGTATGAAGCACATATCATATAGAAATTTAAGTAGAGATTTTAAAAGCTTTTCAAATTCAAAAGTCAAGTCTGATGTTCAAAGACATAAGTCACCTAGGTATATAATTGAAAAGGCCAGACTTCCAAAAATATTAAATATATCTTCAGTAGACTTTCCAACACAGTTCTCTGTTGAGATCACAAATTATGCCAAAGCATTTTGCACTCACTAATTAAATGTAGGTTTGCCTGTTCTACTGATGCAGAAGCACAGAGGAATTAGATAAACTACAAAACAGAAGTCAGTATCCCAGCCAAGCAAAGGTCCCAAAACACCCAACTTTCAATCATTAAGAAATGTTTTTCTCCACACCATGCTTAAACACAAAGGAGAACAGTCTGTTCTTCAATATTGCTGCAAATGTAAGCATCTAAAAATTACTTTGTCTACTTTATTTTTGCATTTCCTGAATTATATAAAAAACATTATCAGGTTCCATATAATGTAATCTTGGTTTCTTTCTAGTAATAAAATGAAAGACTTTTAACTTTTAAATATTTTAAATGTAAACTGTGCTTTTAGCTTTCAGGCACTAGAACCTGTTATAAGTACAAATTAAACTTTAATTAAATTACTTTAACAGGAATTTTGAGTGTTCTGCATGCATGGTTTAGGATTGTACAATTTTATAACAAGGCTGACGTGATCAGATGGCTTGACTTTAATAGTTACCATCACATTAAGTAGATTTCTAATTACAGTATGAGTTCCAGAGAGAAAACCACAATTAATGAACATATGACCCAAAGTCTTTCAAATTTAGTGAACTGTGTGAAGTCTGACACATAACATGCCAAATGCAAGTGGGACAGAGAATGAGGAGGGTGAAGTGGAGCGTGTTGTGAATTCATGTAAAATTTTATTTAAGCTGTTAATTCAGTGCCAGTGTGGGTCAATCATGAGGAAAACAGCTGCAATTGAAGTCAAGAGAAGCTGTTCTTTGACTACCTGTGGCATGATACATGATGCTAGACCACTCCAGTGCCTCACCTCATTATCTAGGTCCAGAGGATGGTGAAGTACATATAAAAACCAAGAAACTCCTGACAAAATTGAATGCCCACAGGGCAGAAGAACACAATATAATAGAACAATTATACAATTGCCTGAAATTCAGTAACACGAGCTCAGATATTGCTAGAGCAGATGGGTTTCCAACACTCCCCAACTAATGAGAAATTCCATAGTGGCGGATACTTTTCCTTCTTGAAAAAATTCTAATCAGCTTTCTAATATCTTTTTTTAATCTTACAATTATACAAGTGCTTGTCTTCATATGAATACTTTCAGCCAAGAACGTGTCAGAAGACAAAGTTCTTAATTTTTTACAAAAATAATATTCTCCTTTCTACTCGCTTTAATTGCTTCTTTTCATCTAGGTCATTTCAGTTTTCAAATGTTCCTGTGCTAGCTTTCCCAAGTAACCATTACAAGCACCTTTCACTTCTGTGTGTAGAACAGTAGAACACACTAGAAAAAAAAATTGTCTGAGCTGGTTTTGGTGTGGGGTTTTCTTTTGTTATGTTATCTGTTTTATATCTTCATCTGACTCCTTGTGCTCTTTATCATCTTTTACCTTCTTTAACATCTTTGTTGTTTGGCTGGTTGGTTTTTCTCTTTTGGTTTGTTGTAGTTGTTGTTTTGTTTTTGTTTTGTTGGTGCTTTGCTTGTTTGGTCTCTTTTTTTAAAGAACCAGGTATTGTACTACAAATAAAACCAGGAAAGTGGATATAAAAGAAGTTAATGATATTGTTTTCACCACAAAAATTAAGAGAAAACAAAAAAAAAAAGGAAAAACTTTCTAAGATGTACGTCACTAGACACAAAGTAAATATCTAAATCTAATCTAAAATATCTAAAGTAAATACTCTTAATCTAATCTAAGTCTAATACTCTAAAGTATTAGATTTTGAAAAAGTGAAACTGACATAATATTTCCTTTACTAACATGTAGCTACTTTTTCTTAAGTTTATATTTTCCACTTGAGAAGATCCAGGGGAATGATTTCTTTCCTCTTGGGGAGATCAGAACATTTTGTCTTCAGTGTCATGAAATTACAAAACACAAGCAACATCAAAAGTAAAACTTTGTGTCTTTGATCTCAGAATCAGAACAGACATACCGACTGTAATACTAATACACACTGCCTTTTCACTTTCTTTTATGTTCAGAGCAGACTTGCGTGGCCAGAGAAAAAGTATTTATGGCTTCATGAGCTCCCGATTTTAACTGAGGGACCCAATGCAAATATACAGTTTTAAAGGAACCCTGCAGTGTGTAAGAAGCTGCAATGCTGCAGAGTTCTCCCTTACTGTGCAGTCTATTCAGAAGTAGGTAGGAAGATATAAGTATTGGGTGAAAGGAGGCTCACAAAATTCTGCAACATGACAGCTTAGTAAGATCTTCTAAGGGAAATAAATGGAGTTCTCTCGTTACAAATAGCTATGCAGTGGTACTTACATAGACTAATCATATGATTTTTTTTTTCTGGAATATTAATGGTAGGACTGTTAAGGATTTATTAAACTTCATTTAAAAATCACATTTATGTTAGAGGAAAATTATTCTTTTCACCTACTGTGTCCTAGTTTGAATAAACTGCTCTTCTAAAAACTATTTTCAGTTAACAGAAAGAGAGTATTATATATAACAGCACGAATCAGAGCAGCATCAGGTGCACTCCTTTGCTCTAGATTTGGTATTAGGAGGAGGCAATGCTGCAAGTCGAACAATATGTTACTATATGTCTTTTTAAGTTTATTAGGTCTAAATGAAAAACCTCCTAGCACCTGTTGAGAGCTGCAGTCCTAACATCTGAATAGTTTTATCAGTTACATGGAACTTTTAATTTTTTTTTTACAGAAATATCCAAGGTTACTTATTCTCTTGTAACAAAATAGTAAGCCATATGAACTGCAAAATCAATTTTGTTATATTCATAAGCTATGAATCCTGTCCAGGAGGCCAGCTGCCAATACAGGAAAAATCAATGATATTTCCAAGTAGCATCAAGTGCATGTTGTTTGTTAATAAACCTGTGAAGATAGAATTTTCACTTAACATATGTAAATCCAAAACATTCCAGAAGCTTATAAATATCCACTCCATATAGTGAACATGCATTAAAAACATTTTGTGCTTATCACATTTATTTATTTTAATATTTCCAAATGTTATGCTGCTGTCCTGGTCACCTGTAAATTGGTTTAATTTCACAGTCAGGTGGGCTGAGTCCTGGTGTTGCAATTACTCATCAGGTTCCTGTAGAGGCAGCAGCACTTGTTTTTTACAATATAGCAGCAACTGCAAACTCTGATCTAGCAATATACAAAAGGAACTGGACAGCTATTCCTGAATTTCTCCGACAAGTTTTTTGTATCTCCTCCAGACCAAAGGTAGCAGACCATAGGTAAGAACTCTGTGAGCTTATTCAACAAGCCATCAGCTGGCTGGTGAGTGCTGACTCGAGAAAATTAATAAACATAGCCAATAAAAGAGGTTTTTAAGACTTTGTTATAGGGTACATTTCCCTTTCTTCTCCATCTCAACATTTTATAATTGTGAATCATCCTTTTTATCCAGGTGAGCTATAAGTTACAGATAACTCACAGAGTTATCTGTGAAAGAGTACTGATCTGTGTTGGAAGGGACCCACAAGGACTGTCAAGTCCAACTTTTAAGTGAATGGCCCATGTGGGGATCAAATGCACAACCTTGGCACTGTTAGCACCCTGCTCTGACCAATGGAGGTAATAGTTTGGGCTGCTACACATCTGCAAAAAGAGCCCAAATCAACTGCCATGAAAGTTCAATTCATTTAATCATATAATAAATTAGACTGGAAGAAACCCCTGGAAGTCATCCAGTCTGACCTCATGTACATCTATACAGTGTTTTCAGGAGATTTTTTTCAGAGTGTTTTCTCTGCCACTTGGGTGGCTTGTTAGACACTGAGAGAGGGAATACAAATCTTCCTCCCAGAAAAGCTGAAAGACCCACTAGGCCTGAAGGTATATTCAGAAAACTGTCGACAACATTGTTACATGGCAGGGGAAAGGTCACGAAGATACTGCTGTCTTGACTAGCCACCCTATTTAACGTTAACTTCCCTTAAAATCTTCCAGAGGTACTGTGAATCAGGCACAAAGATGTCCATTAATTTTCATTTAGGTGAGAAACTTCTCACCACTCATACATTGTTCTGCTTTAAATCACTATTCCAGTCCTATGTTATTCTGTCTTCATTAAATATTCATGTGTAAATTTGACTTTAATTTCATCTCCATTGTTCACTGTCACTCACCAAGATCTTCATCGAGCAACTGGCAAAAATTCAAATGGATCAACAATGCAACATTAATGTCCACAAAAAATACACTAAGAAGTATTTTTCATTGTCCTTCCAAGTTAATGACCTTGCAAGGTACTTTTTAAATCTCATTTTCAACAGTTCTTATTATTCTTATTGCCTTAGTTACATTTTCATTCCACCATACCACTTCTCTTTTAAACTCCCTTCCAAACATGATTAAAATGCCGACAAACTTAATTAGGTGACACCCTCCCCCCCCAAAAAAAAATGGAATTTTTTTCATCAAAACTAGCAAAGTGAGGGTATTACACTCAGAAACAGCTCCCTCTATAGAAAGGACTTCTGGAATAATAAAATAATTTCCTTCACAGAAGCAAATAAAAGTTTCTACAAATCTGAAAATGTACAAGCTTTTCCTACATATAAGTCCTAAAGTTCAAGTGTTAGCAAAAGGCCTACCAGAACTGATATTCATGCTTTGAAGCACTAATATAATTTGTATTGATTCAGTCAATAAAATCCATTAATGAAATGGAAGGTTCACATGACTAATTAAATCAAGAGAAGCAGTATAATTAATCCAGACTTGCATCAGTATCTAGAAGCCAGTATCATCATCCAAGCCCAGACAGAAGTAGCCAATAAAATGAGGGCTTTGCCAGTAGTACTCCTCGATGATTTAAACTACAATTATCTTTGCTTCCCCTTTACGTGCTTTTTCACTCTTATAGTTAAGTGAACTGAAAATCAAATGCACAATAGCTTCCCATCAATTAATATTTGTAACAATAAACTTGTTTTCAGTATACCTCACCTTGAAAATAACTATTGAAGTGAGATAATTTTATTTGTGGCAATGTGCATTTTGTTTTTGTGATGTTTGCACAGAGGCTGGTGGTGGGGACTAGTAAAAAGTTGCACTTACGTACTACTTCAATCACCAACAAAACTCAGGACTCTCCAACAGGAATCAAAAGTATGAATTAATAGATAATAAATGTACTCACGTATGCTCACAGAAAACAACTGCCTGCTTCAGAGACCACTATCAAACAGTATCTTATTATCAAATTTCACATGTTAGGTAGGTAAAGGAAAAAAAAAGTTCTTGTTTACAAACAAAGGTAATGACATTTGCAGATAGACATTCTATATCAAATAAACCTCCATTAGGTTTTAAGATTAAGTAGGAGGAAAATTATTTGGATATTTTAAAAATCTAATATTCCCAAGTGGAAAGAACAAAAACACTGCCACTGTAGGTTATGAAACTTAGGTCTTGACATATGAAAAAATGCATAGCAACATGTGAGAATAAAATTTCCAGGATTACTGTTCTGGCAAAATTCCAAGGATATAATTGTTTTCTTGCTACTTGAAAATCCTTCAGGGTTTATCTTGGATTATTTATTCTCCAAATTCTGCACAATTCAAATGTTTAATATATTCCAGTATCACTTCCAAAAAGACAGAGTTCATTCTCAGTAGTGTTTTTTACAAATTTTAGTTTCTCTTCAAATTTTGCAAAGTGTCCTGCAATTAATGAAAATATTGAGTAGAAATACTTTTTATGCTACAAACAATGCATGTAATTATCTAGTTTGTATTCACCATACTTGGCTTTATAGAGACATATCTCAGGAATTATGTCAGTTTCCAACTTCTTCAACTACTACAAGCTTTGTGGTTTCTCTGAAATTGAAATAAATCACTGAAACCTGCATCAGAAAAACTCGCCTGCTTTTGTCCTGTCTCTATGCCGTAGTGAATCTTGATTAAAGACAGAAAAGGTAGTGAAATCATAGCTATTACTCTGTCTGTGGCAAAATTCCCACTCATTTAATGGAGACTGGGCTTTTGCTTACAGGTAAGATGTTTTCCAGGACTGAAAAAAGCTGGATCATGTGGAAAAAATACCTGAAAAGTTCTTGAACCTGATACAATAAAATATCATAGCAACAACCTCAAGCCAGTCTGGAAGTTATGTGCAGGAAAGCAGGAGAACCTGAAGCGTGAAGGTCAGTACAACCAGTACAACACTGGCTACTCATGCTGGCAGAACGCTGATGTAGAATCAGATACAAGATCTGATATTCACCCAATTCATTTGGGGTGATGGACAAACTCAGGCGTCTGCATGCAATTTTAAACATCATCACTTTTAATTTTTAAATGCTTTAAATGCTTTTGAATGCTAGAAAGAAGATGTCATAATATACAGCAAAGATATACAGATTGTAATGAACAGTCCTGACCAGATATATTTCTATTGTATTTGCTGAGTCTGAAAGAAATCAATTTGTTCGTATGCAGAGACATAGTATTTCAAAAACTTGGGAAACTTTGCATAAGGGAGTGAAACTATGAGACCATGAGTTCTCAGCTAACTTATCCATGATGTGACATGAAGTTCAGGCAACATCTGAAGGCTGCAGTATGGACACACTCTGTACCACTGGGAAACATTTGCTCAGCTTGTTAGAAGTGTAATTCACTAGAGTCTTACTCAAAAATGCCCTCGTGTTTCAACCAAGTATGATGATGTGACAAAGTAATGAAGATGGTGGTGGCTTAGGTAGAATAGAGTGCCTCCAATCCATTTAGCTGTGGCCTATGGGATAGGATGAGCTTTTTATGTTTTGGCAGGAGAGCTAAGTATTTTTTTCTTTCTTCTAAAATACTTTAACTGGAAAGCTAAAACTCTTCACTTCTGATTCACAGAAATTCTTAGACACTGTGTTAAATACATTCCAACTCAAAACACTAACATGTATTCTCTCAGGAACCTCCTGTAATCCATATTCGTTGAATAAAAGCCTTCCAAGTTGAACAGCTGAGTCTACATTCATCGCTTTTTCTTCCCCTCCTGGTGCCCTACATGACCAAGCTAGCATGAAGTACAGAATATCGATTAGAAGTGTACTATGGATTCCTTGCACTGCAAGTTAAATTACCGTATACTGTATATTTTTAATTTCCCACATATAACAATAAACATGATTGATTCTTCAATTTCAGAGCATCGTTTTGGCAATTAAGAAAATAAATACTCTTTCCATGTACAGCTCGCTTTTTTTTCTAAATAAATGTCTGCAGTGTATTAGCTCATGTGTGACAGAAAAATAACTACCTACCCCTCTCCCCGTAGGCTTCATTCCATTTTCTATTTCTTTTTTTTTATTATTATTTATTTAGGATCTGCCATTCATTTTCACACCTAACAGTAAAAACCTCTGGATGTGGTTGTTGTGAAGAGGATTATCTTTCAGATCAATGCTGAAATTGATTCCAAACCATGCTATTTATCAGCCTGAAGCTAAAGCGCTAGGAGTCAGGAAATATTTCCTCTCCTTCAAATCCATTCTTACTCTGCTGTTGGAAAATCACAATACTATGGTCTTCATTAATACACACTACTTCTATTCCATGTGCATGCGGAATATTGATGTCAAATAGACTATGAGGTTAGTTGTATTATCAAATCTGGTTCAGAAAGAAACAGATTAAGGAAACAACAGCACAATTAAGCTTTGCACCACTGCTGAACAGTTGCTGATGCTAACTAGGAATATAGCTTTACTATGACATCTGACATTAATGATTCTCCTCTCTATTTCACATAAAATACACTGTAGACTTTTATTAGCATCATATAATGATGCAAGAAATACACATTAAATGTCTCTTTACTAAGCCACACTTAAATAATTGGTTTTTTGTTGCTGAAAAAAAAGAAAAAAGGCCTGCTACATTTCATGCTACACAAACTACAGAAAATTAAAACTAAGAGATTCACCAAACTATCTGGGCATAATACAGCAGTCATACAGATACACAAGGTCAAATCTGTTAAGCCTTATCCTGCTTCTCTGATTAACAATCTTCATGATGAACAATTAGGGACAATCTGATGAATGGTGAAAGTTAATGAGAGTCTTTCAATTTATTTCAGGAACTATATTAAGTCTTTATTTGTTTGAGACTGTGGCGACACAGTTAGCTCATTATGACATTACTTATATTGTCATTTAATACTGTCTGAAAGGATGGGACAAAGCCTGTGGTGAAGCTTAAACTAATGTAGTACATAAGCTTCAAATAAATAAAAATTATAGTGCAATTTACAATACACAAAGGCATACAAAGTGTACAGGAATTTAAAGTAATGTCAAATAACATTAATATATGGTGACTATAACGATGATAATTATTGCTTAGATCAAGCAACACTAGTTTCTTCCCACTTTGTTCCTTTTATAAGAGAGAACCTGCAGTTTGTGACTAAGAATTTAGAATTTCAATGGCTCTGCCAAATGCCTCAATGATGGAATGAGGATGTTTCAAATTCCACTGGAGATGCAAGCTGGAAGCATTTAAATAAGGAAAGCTGAATATTAAAGTAAATTTGACTAAGTTTAAAGAAGGTAATAAATTCATATTTTTCGAATTCAGCCTGTAAATTGAATATCCCATTGCCAAGGACTTCAGACGTATATATAGGAGTCCTTCTGAGAGCAAAGACCCTACTCAAAGTTTCCTGAAAAAATGAAAGCAAACAATAGCTAATTTTGATCATTCAAGATACAATATTTAACATTTTTGTGGCAGATTTGAACTATGAGTTTATCTCCTCATTAGTCTTTGGGATGTATGTAAGTTATTTTCACCAATTGTAGGGTGATTATAGATGTGGTTTGATAACAAAAGATAACCATACACCATTCTTAGAAAGGGTAACTGGTAAAATGAATCCCCTACCTTCTTACTTGAACTTCAATACTAATTAGAAGCTGTAACTTTAAAGATGTGCCCCTAATGAAGCAAGATGACCACTGTTGTTCTCCTCCCATGCTAGAGGTGAACCTTGTGCCTTATAACCATTGTGCTCTCTTCCTAATTTTATAAAAACCAATGCACCTCTTTTACAAAAAAAAAATGAGTTTACCCAAATCAATTACTGACATGTCTAGAAATAAATAAAATAAATAATGGCCCATAAGGACACAAATATAGCAAGTACATGTACTTTTTACAGTCTATTATCAAGATTCATATTAAGTGCTTTTCATTGGCTTCATTCTACATTCTACTTCTACTTACTTCTACATTCTTCATTCTACTACATAATAAAGAAATTTGAACTATTTAGTAATCAAATCACTTCATGGGTACACCAAGAGAATATGAAACCTCTTACTACTAGCCAATCTAGTAAATTTTTCAGGATAATCACATTTTTCTTTATATTATAATTATTTTTTTTAATCTTTTTTAATTGAAATTGCTCTAAGCTTCCAAACAAAATGTACGGAAAAGTAAATCTGTAAAAACAAGCCCTTCAGCTTTGGGCTTTCCACCTTTAATTTTAGCTTTCTGTATGTACTATTGATCCCAAAACAGAAAAAAAAAAAAAAAAAAAAAAAAAGGAAGCCATATTTTTAAAATTGTATTCTTCCAGAACTATATGCAGCAAATGCAGCCTGCTGCATTTGTTCATATTTATAACAGCAAAGCACTCAGAAAGATGGAAGTTCGCAATTTTTTATGATAGGTGTTGAACGCAGAAGACATTTATTTTAAGTATGATCAGTACAACCCAAAATTCCTAACAACACTTTGTGTTACTCATGAATTATTTTGACTTTTTCTTAGAGAAATGAAAAAAACAATGTTTCCAGAGTTCACAGAAATTCATTTAGATCAATGAAAAGACAATCAAATTTAAAGGGCTTTTGTTTCTAGTAGAAGTAAAAAATTATACACCGTGTCTCCTAATAGGAAGTAAACCGAACTAAAATAAGGCTTATCACACATATACAGAGAATGATTGGAAATTCATATTGAGAATTGTAGCATTTCATTTCTAAGACAATACTCTTAAAAGCAGCTCACAACATTTCATCAAACCACTAAAAATACACTTACTTATGTTAAAAATACAAAATAAGTGTTTTGTACAGATGGGTTTGCTTCAGAAACTACTTTTTAAGTATCTTGACTATGTCACAAGCATATTAGTAAAGAGCTAAACCACACTTGTTAGTGGGAAAATATTGGACAAAATGGCATTATTACACAGTAGATTCTTAGCAACAAAATCTCTTAGGAAATTATTCTACTGATTTACACACCTGTGACTAGAGTGCGAGACTTACTTTTGGAATAATATGCTACTATTGGATACTTTTTATCCCATTAAGCAATTACTTCCCACTGTAATTCTTGACTCATTGGTCTGTCTACTTATTTCTAGTGCAGATACAAAGAAACATTACTCAGGTAAATGTGATCATACCACATTTAATAAAGTCCCATTAGCCAAGGAAGATGCACTAAGAAATTTTTAGAGACTCACAATGTCTCAGTAACTTTATAGCTTAATTTGAGTTAGGGTCAAACCCCTTACTCCAGCTTTCAGGGAATAGCTGAAGGCTGAAACTGATTCCTTTCAATTAAATGTTGAGAAAAAATTGTCCTTGGTATTCACAGATATTTGCTGTATCTGTATCTACAGGCAGGCATATTTCCGAATTATGATGCAACACACTGCTCAAGACCCTGGACTTAACTTAGGGTGTTTGGGTTTTACCCTTTGCCACAGTATTGCTTTGTCATCTCTGGGCCATGTTTCACCATTTGTATTGAAAGCCCTGATCCCATTAGATGTGGTAACACAGAATATCACCATATCTAATCTTAAGGCACCTGATCCCAACATGGAATTTATAACCTAGGCAAACATGCAAATGATCTATATAAGGAAAGCATATAGGGTCTGAAAACAGGATTCACAACCAGGCTGCAAAGCAGAAATTCATCTGGCCTAGACGCTGCGAGATACAGTCCTTGTGTAATCCCATGCAGATGCAAGAGCTTCCAGTGAATAGCAGGTTTCCAGCCTTGAAACCAAACAAAACTGTGTCAGAGTATCAATCCAGCAGAACTGAGTAGTTCTGCAAAGTGCATGGTTAATTGGCCTAAGCACCAAGATGAGCATAGTGAAGACAATTTTCAGAACATGAGCTAGAATACCTGTGCTCAGTGCTGCACTGGAGCAAGTGGAGTATCCTTACAAAGTGCTGCACTGCATGACAGGTAGGTTTAGCAAAAGGGGGAGAGGGTATACTTCATTGTTTAGGTTTCTACAACAGACTTGTAGATAAATAACTGAAAGATATTTGGCTTGTTACCTTCTTTTCATTTAAACAACTGAAAAAATGTCCCTCTAGGTATGGACAACCAGCTTAGTCTGCTTTGCAGATGAATGTGAAAAACTTACATAATTAATAACTTGGAATACTGATGAAAGTTCTAGGATACTATGATTAAAACTCCATTTACCTGAATTAATTTTATGTTTCCCATATCCCACAGTTCCTTAATCGCTTCATGCTTGGTTCCTTAACCACCATGCAAAAAGTTCATGCCATTCTTAGTCTGTACCTCAGGTGTACCCTTGTGATTGAAGAGATAAAAGTCTACAGAGATACGGAAAAAGGCATTGCCATTAAGTATCCCAGTGAAAGAGGTCACACACCTGAGAACACAGGCAAATGGAGGCCAGCATTATTGTCCAGCTTTGGTTTTAACATTTATCAGTCTTTACATAAAACACACAAATGGCACTTAGAACAGGGAACAGAAGTCAGGGTTATCACTTTATGAAGATTCCTAAAGCTGGGTGACTTACAAAGGCAAAGCTGATCACATTGCTTCTAGCCCCACAAATCTGCTATATCTGGTGGTGCTGTGTCCTTTCTTCTTCAGGAGAAGGGAGGCAAGATGAGTCTCTGCCATGACAACCTCAACTCTACTCCAGTGGCCCAGAAGTGGCCAATCTGCTAAAAGGTTAGAGTTTCCACTACTACAGGCTGAAGCATGTTTACAACCATGGTTATCGATTAAATGCTGTAACTTCCATCCTACAATATAAATGTTGGACAGAACAATTACTGAGACTGACATGCTGAAGTCTGGTATGTTACTACATGCATTAGGCATGGTCTAAGGATTTCTGCTGCTCTAGAATGGAATATCTGGTTTGTGAACTATAAAACAGGTTTAGGTTTATACCTAAACATAGAGGCATACAGAAAATGACCCTACAGCATCCCTAGATGGTGAGTACTTTGAGTGGGTTCAATTGCAGATGTGTAAGCATATAAACAATTTAACAATCAGAAAACAAGATACTGGTCCACATTTAAGGGATCACATAGATTTGACATATGAATTTGTCCTTTGTCCCAGAACAGGATCTAATACCATGGCTACTCATGGGTGGTATTTGAATTTTTTATGATAGTGATTAGATAGATACATAGAGAAGTAGAGATGTTGATAGCACAGTGCTGTTAAGAGCAGGTCATGCTCAGCCCTGCTCCTTTCACTTTCCTGTGGCAAACTCTTCACAGCAGATACTCCTCTCCTGCCAGTGTTTAAGGCCACTGATTCTGCTCCAGCTCTCTGGAAACAAAACCCCTTCATTAAATGCTGCCCTCTCTCTTATCCTGCTGTATTCCTAAAATGTCTTACATCTTTTTAAGAACACAAAAAGACAATGTCCTTTATAAATCAGAAAAAAGAAGTAACCTGTAAATATATTCTTGTTTAACCAATGAAAGCACAAATCTGTCCTCACCATGATGAAAAAAAGTCTTGGCTTTTGACACTGAGCATTTTGTACTACCTGTTTTCATTCTCTTCCTCAATCTCCCAATTAGTTCTTTGATTTTGGTTTCTTTTAAAATCTTTTTTATTCACTTTTTTTTCATTACTTTTCTTTAGAACACTTTCTTAGGTCTTAAATGAGTGTCATCTTTTCATATACTTCTGGATATCTTGCAAATTTGTTTTTGGTATCTGTCAGATTACCTTTTTAAAACGGTTATCCATACATACATTAACAAAGACTAAGCCTCCATTCAGCCTATGGTAGGCAATCCAGTGGTAAAAGCCAAACTTGCACCTAATACTGAACAAAGTTATATTAAACTTGTTTCTTTCTCAAATTGACTGCCTCAGCATAGTGCTGATCACAATGAAAATTATCCAAGTATAATCCACTGCACTAAACCACTTTACTTAGTGCAGATGGTGCTTCTCTTCTCAATGACCAAAACAAAGTAAAAAAGATTAATTTCCCCAGTGCATTACTATACCTATTTAGTTGTATCTTTCAGTTGTTTTCAGTGGGGTTACACTAGAGTAAAACTGAAGTAATGCAGCGCTTAATCAACCCTAATATATGCCCCTGATAGCTTTATGTTTTATTCCAGCCCATTAACAGGCTATCTGCTATGACAGTGCAAGAAGATCATTATGTCTTAATGAGGTGATTAAAACCAAAAAATATTCAGTTGTTGCAAAATATTAGAATGGCCTCCAAGAAACCCCACCAATATCGAATGTTCTAATTTAATACTTTATCTGTTGCTACCTATAAAGTCTTCAAACTTCAATTATGTAGTTGTAAATTATCTATGCTATAAATATTCTTCATGTAAAAACACTCACTGATACTTCCAAATGTAGGAACTAATTTTAGAATTAATTACAGGTGTTGTTCTGATATTATTTTTATGGTGCAGTGCTATGTATTTATGTTAGTGTTTCCCAATGCTCAGCATTACAGGAAGCACTATAAATAAAGTTATGCTCAAATTAGAACTTTGTACAATTTTATACCTGGCAAATGTACTAGAGGTAGATGTACTAGAGGTTTCAAAACAATTTTCAAACCTATGCTTACAATGACACAGATTTTGAAAGTATTAACCTGAAAGACCAGATATCCGAAGCCACTCAGGTACCCGAGCTGAGCAGATGACTAGTGATGCTTCCACGACAACCTGTCTTCCTGCCCCCTCAGATCTGATAGAATTGCATTAATTCTGTTTTTCCATTCAATTCTGCCAACCCAAAGACTTCTGTGGTGTTAATTTCAGTGTCCTTAATATCTTCCTGAAGAAAACGCATGACAAACAACAAGGCCTAAATTAGCTCAATTATTTCATATTGCTTACTTACAGATAATCATTTTGCTTACTTACAGATGTAGACTGACCTTAAATAATACTGTAAAAGGATACTGTATGACCTGTTTTCTCAATATCTTTGGATAGAGCTCTCTGCAGAGATTGGAAGGACCACTTTTTTGCCTGAAGAATGCTGTCCTTACAGACCTGACACTTTCCTGACTTCATTTACCCTTCAGAGCTGCTTCCCATGGGACCCAATCTACAGTTTCCTGAGCAAAGATCTTCACTCTGCTGTTCTCTTTCCTCATTCCTCCCAGGACTTTGAACTTCCATTTCATGGTCACAACATCCAAGGCTGTCACCCATCATCAAATTTTCCCACAGCTTTTTTTTACTGTTTAGTAAAGATTAGGTGAATCCAGCTGTGCATCACTCCTGCCTGACTCATCCAGTATTATGCCAAGAAGCTATCCCCAAGACCTATCAGATGCCTTCATGGCAAGAATATTCAAAATCTATAAGGAGAGGTGAAGAAAAAAGAGTGAGGACTCAAAAATTAACTGAAAGGGATCTTGAACAAGCCGCACTTCTTCAGAAAATGGGTTTAATTATCCATACAGATAAAATTTAACCATTGTTACCAATGGAAGAGTAAAGCATAGGGATTTTTAGCCCTACCAAGTACCCTTAGATTCAAATGCTAAGCAGGCAATATATTGTATGCTTTACAAAATTGCAACATTAAATGGCAACTTAGAAGCACTAAACCACAAACGAAAGGGACATAAATATAAAGTCAGTCTTTCAAAATGAAGTTCAACAGGCAAGCTATTATACTGTCACTTTGGTTTATGGCCATATACAGGCCATAACCCAATGTTTTAGCGTACAACTTTACAATTCATGACACTTTTTCAGAAGTGACCTCAGAAACTATTATACAGATATACTGGGTATCCATATGACACTAAATAAAAAGAAAAGGAAAAAGAGTAACTAACTAACCAGGATCTAGTGGCCCAGACAAAACTTTCCCTTCCTGATCCCAGTATTAGATATTAAGAACTTACTACTCTCCCTTGTTTACCCCTGTAGCATTTGCATTTGAACAGTCGTGTTCACAAACTGAAAACTGTCTATATGATGATAATTAAAAGACAGCATGCAAACATGAAATATATTTTAAATAATGCAGAAGAAATTTAATTTTCTTTTTCTTAGATAAATAAATGTTCTCCTAGAGTTAGAAATCTAAACAAAAACAAGTCATTCTGGAGGGAAATTTTACTGCAGATGTATATATCCCCAGTTTCATTACAAATGTGCCGACATATCTTTGGCATCATGAATACAAGGCTGTATTGTTTATATATTTCCAAAATCTTGATGGATATTTTTATTTCTCTTTACCTTCCTCTCTCCTCAAAGAAAAATTATTTGTCCAGCACTAAAATATGTATCCTCTTTTATATATTTTATGACTACTGTCTAATATGTTAAGAACTACGGAATGTTGAACATCCAATGTTCACCTGAATAAACAGTATAATAATTTTTCAACAAGTCTTCAAATTGATATGAATTAACTTGGTGGAGGTCTCAATGGGATAAAGGCAGACCAGCAGTGGGAAATGGTAAAGATACATACATATATATGTGTATATACATATACATATATATATATATATATATATATAATGTAATATACAACAATAATGAAGCACCTAGAAAGCGTGTGTATTTGTTTTTTGGCAGCTAAGCTTAACAACATACATACCAACACAGGCGATGTGAGCAATTTTTTGATGTGAATAGAAATACAAAAAGAAGTAGTTCTTCAGGAAAAGCTGCTTGCAGCTGGACTGTATATACCCTGTGATTCTCAGTGGGGAGGATCTCCACTGATCTCAGCTAGAGAACTGGGGTGCAATTCTGCCATTCTGGCAGATGATGGAACATCATCTATCTGAAAAGTCCCAGATCACTCAATTTTATAATAAAACCATGAACTCCAGTCAGAAAGCTATATCACCAAACACTAAGAACAGAGGTTAGCTATAGTGACTTTGTCAAATTGTTACATTCAGTATTGAGTACAGCTCAGGGCAAGCGCTCAGTATAATTTCAAAGAAATGTGTGGTCTGTATTAACATGCAATGACTGCAATATCCTGGTTTAATACCTCTTCCTTACTGCTACTACCTGGCTACTGCTTGAGCCAGCTATTAAACCAGTTGTGTGACAATTCAATTTGGGAAAAAAAAGAGCAGTTGAAAATTAGTAGGTGCTAGATAGTATTTATGCTTTTGAAAAAGCTCCTTCAGAGTTAGAGACATGTCTTTCTAGACAGAATCAATTTGCACATTGCTGGTTTGCCTAATTGAAATTTGAGAATTAGTCACCTGAAGCATCATGTTTTCATCTGTGCCTCAGTGATGCCCTGACACTGAAAAAGGTATATATCTGAATCTTCAGCCAATGAAACAGAAAAAAATACTATTTTTTTTTTTTCCCATGACTTGGGAAAATACACATAGACTTGGGAACTAGTTAAAATCTCTAACACCTATTTGCTGTTGCCACATGGCCCAATTCTCCAGAAGCAAACAAACTGCCTGATTTACAGAAGCTGAGAACAATCTCTTTCAGGTAAAAGGTACCTCTTTACCAAGGGTTATCAATTTTCTCAGCTCTCTATACCCAATATAATCATAAACAAGCACACTTTACAACTAATGCTTAAGAAGAGGTAAAAAAAAAAAAAAAACCACAAAAAACCCCACCAACAAAAAACTCCAATCTCTTCCCTTCCTTGTTTATGTAGAGGTTTCTTTATTTTTTTTTCTCAGAAAACCCTGCTGATATCTGAATGGCTCTAATGATGTATGATGGTATGAAAAAGCTGGTACTAGTAACACAGCCGTCACAGCAATAGATCTTAGAAAACTTAAACTCTAAAACTTTTTGACCACAAATAAGATTTCAGTGAGAGCTTGTACCCTTAATGAATGTTAAGGCAGGCTTAACAGAAATATAATGAATGAAAATGAAATAAGGGATGGTTTATTACTCTTTTAAAAGGCTACAGTAATTTATTAACCGGAGTACATTCATCAGAACTAGGATTTGACAGACCTATACACATTTTCACCCCTAATAGTTCAAATTGATCATAAAACACATTCTATTGTCTGCCCAGCTCCCTTCTGTTAATTTACTTGTTAGTCAAATCCTGAACACCAATGCTAATTCTAAGCATGTAGGAGCCATAAAAATTATTAACACGATTTGGCATCTTTGCTTACTTTCTTTTTTTATTTAGTTAAACACAAAGATTATATTTATGAAAAAAAGTTCCAAGGCAGTGACAATTTTACTGAAAATAATGAGTGATTTAATACTTCACTACATTATAGAAATAAATGAAATAAGTCTCAAGAGCAAACAAGAGTTGCTGAATTTCTTTTAACTGATTTAGGACATAAACAGTGGAAAACTAGGCAGTCTCACTGCCATTAACTTTAAAAAAAGAGAACACATTTGCAGTGCAAGTGCAGATAAAAGAAATATTGCAATGTGGTAGCATTGATAAGTTCACATTTCAGACCACTTACTTTAAAGGCAAAGTGACTTCACCAAAATCTAGACTCCATTATTTCCTACAGATTTTGTGGGCAGCATATTTCCGTATTTATTCAAGACTTGGTTTTAGTAGCATTTATGACCACATCTGATTCATATTAAAGTAACATGGATACTATCACAGACAGAGAACAAGGAAAGGAAACAGAGGTGTTACAAAGTACATGGCCATCATTTTCACTGGCATCATGATCTTAGATCAAGTTAGATCAACTGTGGATTTTTGTATGAGAGTTTTGGCTCCAAAGGAAAGAGGAAAGCTAAAGAGCTCCGAGAGGTGCCTGAATTTGGATTGTGGATTAGCAAATGCAGTTCACTTGAATCAATTTATTTCATTTTCTGTCTGTTTGCTGTTCCTGTTCATTTGTTAGCACTCACTAGGTATGTTTAGTTAAATCATCACTGCACTGCATTGCATGACAAAATCTGGATGTGTGATCATTTACCAGTCTCTATTCTCATAGACAACACAGAACAAGATGAGACCATTTAAATTTACTTTCAATAAAGCACAGCTCTTGATATTTTTCCTTGATCTATAGCAAATTCACAGCTTGGTCTTACTCACAGAATGAGACCACTAGATTCAAAGTAACAATTAGGCACACCAGTCTGAATACGAAACAAATAGGTAGGTACTCTGTTCTGTCACCTGGATGGAAAGAAAATCTTTTGGAAATACGAGCAGAAGTACTTTTACAAACAGAAATACAGGAAATAGATGCTATTTCTGGGAAAAGGGATGGAGGTCTTCTATGGAATTTACAGCAATAATAGTAGCAAATTTTTCTTCTTTAAGAAAAGGGTAAGCAGCACAGAGTTGAGATTCAGGGTATAATGTACAAAAAACCTGCTAGCATCCTCATAAAATTAAGAATTCTTAGATTTCGTGTTGGGTGGAATAAAAATTCACATTTTTATTTTTGAAGGAAAAAACCCACCACCAAAGTACCTTTCCTTAAACTCCCTTTTGAAGGAATATGCTGTTTTATTCACAAACAGTTTCATTGAAGAATTCATGTTCCCATAAACACAGAAACACTGACAAGCTAAGTACTCAGAATGCAAAAGAATGTGACTTCAAATAACTAGTAAGAAATTAATGCCAGCATTCATCATGAAAGAGAGAGTAGTTATTCCTTTACTGGAAGTAGCCTTCTGTCAAAAGAAGATCTGGAATTTTCACAATAAAATGACTGATCTGAAAAATCAAGTGACCACAATGATTTATGATGAGCATTATTTAACATTTAGACATCTACAATTTACATAACAATCTGTTTTCAAAACACACAGTCACTAAAAATATTAAAAAGCATACTTCCAAAAGAACAGACTTTCTTGAGTGAAATATTTCATGTTTGGTTTTATGATTCTTTCACGTCAAGCAAGTTTGAAACTGCAAACAGCATTTTAGTGGTAATTATATCTGCCTAGCATTAAGCCTCTGAGAAAAACATGTTGGGGAAAATTGATAAATTTTGAATTCCAAATAGCAACCTGGAAAAATAATCTATGAAAGTAAGATGCTAGTATATTTATAAACTGAGTAGATTTGTGCTGTGTTTAAATTTTGTTGCTGCTTTTCTTGCTCTTATTGTGCCTCAAGCCATTCAGACATATTTTACCTTCTTATGGGGCAGAACACAGTGCCCATAGTCATATATTGCTCCCTGAACTGCATGCTATTCAAAATATCTTTGTGGCTGTGGTATATTAAATGAAAAGTGAATATTATCAAGAGGTAAAATAACTTTCTATTAGGGTTTTTCTGTTGGTCGGTTTTTGTTTTGCTGTTTGTTTGGGTTTTTTTAAATTTGTATTGTTGGCTATGAAAGATATAAAATTTTTGAAAAATCTGAATCCTTGCCTATAGGATGACAGCTAAGTTTTTTTCACCTTTATTTTTTTAATAAAGGAAGTTATTTATTAAATATCTGCATCAGTTAAACTATGGGTGCCTTGCTTTTAGCGTCACAGAGCAGAATGAAATGTTCTTTACATCAGAGATTCAAGTAGTGGATTGCAACTTTGGCTGCTCCTAATCCAAGCCAAACTAGACATAATAGACTCTTAGCAAAACCTTCAGTAAACTGCTGTCTGTCTAGACTTCAACAAGTTTTAGTATTAAGAAAATTGTAATAAATTAGGAACACCAATGGAGCAACAGCATTTCCACTGTAACACTTATTTCAGTTACCTGCTCCTCCGATTAAAAAACCTGTCTCTGGCCACAACTCAGTGAATAATTTGATTTTATAACCTCTACACGCGTTCTTGTTTAATAGTGATACAAGTTTTCAAAGACAGCTTTTCAAAATCCAGACAAAGGCAAGCCAGAATGCATTTTTCCATTTTCAATGTTTTTTGTATTCTGAGAATACTCATCTACCTTTACTTTTTTCAAAGCAATTCAAACAATTTATTAGATTTGAAGGAGAAATAGGTATTATAAAAACCATGCTTTCAAAATAATGAAGTACATCACTTCTGAGAGATTTCAATACTTATAAAACATAAAGAGCATCGATGCACTGTTTTGGCAGTTCCAATACATTGGCTGTCATATTCAGATCAATGATCTTTGTATTTGACAGTGCTATATAGAAGATTTGTTTTAGCCTTTCTTATTAAGAATTGCAAACATCAAAAGCAGGAACAGATTGAAGAAAAGAGAAAGCAGTATTTACATATAACTTAGGAAATTTTCATTTTACAGATTTTTCTTCCAATAAGTTATGAAATTACTAGACTACCTGTATCCAGAGTTCCATAAATCTTATGATGATGACTGTAACTTAGAAGTTAAGAATTTCAGGCATGGCGTACTAGTCAACATCATCCTGTGATGCTGTTATGTTTGACTGATTCCTCTGTGTTGCCTATTTGTGGGAAATATTGCTGCTGTAGTATCATCCATAATAATTACTGCCCAAAAGGCATTCAATAAAATTCTATAATCAAATCTACTTGACCTGGATTGTTAAACTGTTATGGTTGCCTTCCGTACCCAAAGTTTTTAAGAACAAAGCCTCATCTACCCTAAAGAGCATCTTTTTTTAGACAACGACCTCATGGTGCTTCTCAGATAAAGGATTCCACAATACATTTTGGAAGAAAGATATTTAATTATAAGGAACACATCTTCATAAGATAAAATTCTATGTAAACTCACTTTTCATATCAAAGTAACATTACAGTCAGATAATGGTACTACTATCTTAAATACTTTAGTCATAGACATAACCATAAAACTATATTTTAATTTATGTACTTTTTATAGAAAGACATGTCACAATTTCAACATCATTCACCATATTGACCTGCTATTTCTTTCCTCATCAGTGCAGCAGTGCAAACACATCTGCTGTGTGTATTGTAACTACTCTCTTATTTGTAGGTGTAAACACCCCAAAGACTTTGTTAAGAGTTTCCTCATGATATATCTCTTGCACTATGATATCAAAGTATTTGAAATTATGGAGGAAAGAAAAGCAAACACTATAATTACTACCCTTTCTTGTGATCTCTGATTAATTAGAGGGAACAGATAGTGCCTCCAGAGACCCAGAAGTAGTTTCTGCAATTGTGTCATAACTTGCTCTAGATAAAGTTTACTTACAGTTTTTCTACACCTGTCTTCCCCTATTTCCTTACAGATTATAATTTTTATGAGGAATCTCCAGCATTTCCTTAAAATCAATTTTTCACTTCTAATAAAAGTATTAGGTTTCTCTCCTGTCCTGGTTTCAGCCGGGGCAGCATTAATTTTTCCTCAGTAGCCATGAGGGGGTTGAGCCTGGAGCTATGTATGTATGTGGCTAGCTTGTTATTCTATACCACCTCACATCATTGTGGGGGGTGCAAGGAAGGAACCCTTGCTTCCAGGAAGAAGTAAATGGCTTTGGGTGGAAAAAAAAATTGTGGCTGGATAGAGAAATCACTGGCTGTTGTTCATTCTCTTGGGGTCTCACTGCATTGGTCAGTGAATATTTTTTGCCTGTAAGTCAAACTCTCTTTGTACACTTTCACTATTACAATGGTTGCTGTTACTGTTTGTTTTCTTATCTCATTGCTATTTCCAGTAAATTATTCTTAGCTCAACCGTGGATCTCTGCTTTTTGTCTCCACTGGAGTTGGGGAAGGGAGTGGCTCATGGTTTTCCTTTAAGTCCTAGTACTAACTTGAGGAGAGCACTTCCTAAGACATGACACCTCCTTTTTTTATACCTAGTATATAGTGTACACTTCTTAAATACTGTATATTTTCACCTTTTTTTTTTTCAAGTTTTTGAGGATTTTTCTTCTCTCAGGTTAGAACACTGATCACGAATGTGTCCAAAACCTATAAAGTACTTGCTAATACACTGTCTTGTTCTGAACTAAATCTAACAGTCTTGGGGGAAAAGGTAAATAGCATAAAATAGATTGACATTATAACGTATCATGTTACATTATTCAAGTATTTAGACTGTTTTGTGACTACTATTTCCAGTCAGAATTACTCATAGTCTTCATACATATACACATTATGGAAAGCTAATCACAGACCTCATAAGCAAAACAGTAATAAGATAAGATGTGCTATAAATGTACAGAGATATTCTTATGTAAATACCTAAAAATAGCTAGGATATGTGCAGGTAGATACTGCCTGCATCTACTAGCTAGATCACCAGGCCCAGGGAGTGGTGGCGAATGGTGCGGCATCCCCTTGGTGGCCAGACAGCAGTGGTGGTCCCCAGAGATCTTTGTTGGGCCCAGCCCTGTTTAATATCTTTACTGATGATCTGGACGAGGGGATCAAGTCTACGTTTAGCAAATTTGCAAATGACACCAGGCTGGCAAGGAGCGTTGATCTGCTGAAAGGGAGGAGGACTCTGCAGAGGAACCAGGACAGACTGGATTGGTGGGCCAAATCCAACTATATGAGACTTAACAAGACCAAGTGCTGGGACCTTCACTTTGGTCACAACAAGTCCCTGCAGTGCTACAGGCTGGCGACAGAGTGGCTGGACAGAGGCCAGGCAGAAAGGGACCTGGGTGAACTGATTGGCACCAGGCTGAACATGAGGCGAGTGTACTCACATGGCCAAGAAGGCCAATGGTATCCTGGCCTGGATCAGCAATAGTGTGACCAGCAGGACCCGGGCAGGAATTGTCCCCCTTAGCACTGGTAAGGTTGCACTTCAAACATGGTGTCCAGTTCTGGGCCCCTCACTGTAAGACACTGAGGTGCTGGAGCATGTCCAGAGAAGAGCAACAAAGCTGGTGAAAGGTGTGGAGCACAAGTCCTGTGAGGAGTGGCTGAGGGAGCTGGGAGTGTTTAGCCTGGAGAAAAGGAGGCTCAGGGCAGACCTTATCACTCTCCAAAACTACCTGACAGGAGGTTATAGCCAGGTGAGTGTTGGCCTTTTCTTCCAAGTAATAAGGGACAGAATGAGAAGAAACGGCCTCAAGTCACATCAGGGGAGGTTTAGATTAGATATTAGGAAAACTTTCTTCAATGAAAGGGTGGTCAGGCACTGGAGCAGGCTGCCCAGGCAAGTGGTAGAATCACCATACATGGACACATTCAAAAAATGTGTAGCTATGGCACTTGGGACATGGCAGATGGTAGTGATGGACTTGGCAGTGCTAAGTTAACAGTTGGACTTGATGATTTTAGAGGGGCTTTTCCAACCTAAGAAATTCTATTATTCTATGTAAACAGTAGAAGTTTGCACCTACTAGTGAAGGAAGTAAATATTTTGAATCAAAACTCTCCCTTATCAGTATGGTTGCTGTTCTACTACTAGTAAAAGTCATAGATATTGAATAATTACACACACACAAAATACAGATCTTGTTTTTCTTTCAAGAGGTTTAACTGCAAATGTTCAATTAAACATAGGATTCAAGACTGTATCAAATGTCCCTGTATTATTTTGTTAGAAATTTTGTTGAACTGTAGGTACAATTACGACAGTATAATTTAATTTCGGTGTGCCACTACACATGTTTTGGGGACATTTTCTTGCATAGGAAACAGAGAGCTCATTGTACATGTTTGTAACTACACAGTAATTCTCATCAAATAAAATTCAAACTTCCTCTGATGTCTAAGGAATGCTACTTTATGCAAGTTTGGGGGTTTTCCTATACAATAATCTTATTATCCATAAAAAAGATTCCATTATTTCACAGATTTTGTTGCCTGAGACCTGATAAATTAGTTATCTCCTCTCAAGAAATATGGAAAAAGTCAGATGTATTTTGATACAATGACAGTGTTCAGAGAGGCCATAAAAAGAAAACATTTCTTAAAATAAATGATCATGTGGTCTCTAAATTAGATAGACCATGCTGCTTTTAAACAGAACTATTTTAAACAGAACTCTTAATTAAATTAAATTTAAAATATGAAACACTTCATTTCATATCTAAAGGTTTTTATTTTATTACATTTTTCATTCACAGCAAGTTGCAAATTCTTCAGACTTCCACCAGAATCTAATGACCATCTGGAAATGCTGTGTAACTCAAACTTCAAAAAAACCACTCAGAGCCTGTCCTTCCTTGGCAAAGTACAAAGGCTTTTTTCAACAAGTATTTCTATCATGACAAATGTTTTAAATTCCTTTTCAGTCAGTTACGTCAGTGTTTCTCCAGGTACAAGATTAACAAAGCAAAAGGGGGGCTGCCATCAAGCATTGAAATACTTATATTTCCACATGGAAAATGTAACTCTCGGAAGTTTAATCACACAGAGATCCCAACTGGGCATCTGTTGACAGTGAAGATCTAGAGGCCTTGCTGTTTGGGACTTGCTAAATGAAAGAAGAAACAGGATGGAAGCTCATGTGTTGAAAATAAATTGGAACCAATCCCTTAAAATAGGGATTAAGAAACAGTAACGTTTCAAAAAGTACATTCTGAGAACTGGTAATGAAAGAACTCTATATTACATTACTAATATAAAATAAGGAAGTTGTTATACCTGAAAAATTCTTTATTTTCTGTGGAGGTTGAATTTAAATTCCTATTTTCTCTTTGATTTCTTCTGTTTGTTATTTAGCTGTCCTTTATCCTCCAATCCATACTTCATATTTTATTACAGCTCTTGCTGACAGTCTCATTTTTTAACCTCTTTCATTAGCTTCCATGCTTTTTGTTCCTCATGCTATTCATTACATTAATTCATCTTTCCTCTTATCTCTGCAAAGAGCTTCAGGACAATGCTCGCACAGCATTTGAATCCAGCTAAATCTAATAATAGATAATAAATGTTATTGCAACAGTAACTAGACCCAGTGATGTCCACTTCAACAAAGATGAACACTGCCTCACGTCTTCAATTCCTCCAGCAAGTTATCCCTCTGTTTGATTACTACAAATCCTGCCCCAAAAGTGCTGCTGCCCTAGGAGAGGAAGATAAGCAAAATCTGCACTACACATTTACTTGCTGTGGCAGAGAATGTTACCAGCTAGCAGGTCAAATGTTCCTGGACTGGGTAAGGTCTCTACTACACGGTACAACACAACACATGGGAAGCATAAACGAGCTCCAAAACATGAAACAGTACAGTCTTGTCAACATGATGCTGGCACCTAACGTATTTATTCCTAGTGAGAACACTGTGCAATGCAGCTCACCAGCCCACTGTGGCTCTTTGGGCCTCACAACCATCCCATGATGGAGATAAGCCTGCAAGTGTTTCCAGAACTGGCTAGGTTCTAGGATGTCTTGAAATCTCATGTAAAGCAGGGAGGTGGGGGTTTTTTATGTCAACATCTGATGATGTGAGAGAGACCTGGTCCTACAGTTATACATGCATAGTTCATCTTCTGCTCCCATTCCAGCTCAGCTAAGCTGAGCTTATATATATAAGGCTATATATATATATATATAGGCTCATATAACAAGCCTGCAGGTTCTGCAACAGCAAAGCTGAGAAACACTCAAATGCTCTCAGAGACCACATTTCATATGTGTATGAAATGCACATAACAAATGCATGTTTGAGACACACTTCTTTCTTACTGCCATTATGGCAACACTGTTATCTGGCAGGGATCTACTCCCATACTTTTATTATCTAAATTCAAAGCATATATATTTTTCTGAAATTACACTTCTGCATTCCTCTTTAGCCATGAATTATAATATTGCAATTGCCTAAAACACAATTGTAAAATTGTGAATAACTGTATAATTAAAATCTTGAAATTGTCATTGTATATGCAGATCTATGTCTCTGGTCAGTGCCAATATACAAGAAACAAATGTAAAATTCTACTTCTACAGGTCTCCTGCTACCTCTAATCAGAAGCAAGAATTAAATAACACCAGCTTTTCCCCCTGCAGATAAAAATACCAGAAATAACAACAGCATATTTATGTACTTATATTAATTTACAAATTATACACTGTTTAAATATACCTCATAAATAAAATAGCAATAATAATAGGAACAAGTGATAAGTAAAAGGCCTAGTCTGTAACAATTTTTTGCAGAAAAGTAAGTAATGCATAACGCCTGGCCATATGTCTTTTCTGTCCTGTTGGCTAATTACCTACAAATTGCTGTACCAATTTTACTGCTGCCGGTTATTATTAACTGGAGTATGTTTCCTCCTGAGTATTTTTACTCTTTTTCACATCTTTTCAACCTCACCAGAGAAAATGCATTTGGGATTCACGACACTCAGATGGATTGAATTGCAAAGGACGCCTTCTACAACTAAATTCTGTAGAGAAGAGACATCTCCCAAACAAAAAGCTGACTGAACAGAAGTGACAGCCATACACATTGTGCCGCTTTAAAACTGGAAGCTGAAAGGACTGAAAACAGTTATATTTGCATCAGAATCTTCTTTGGCTATGTAACAACAATGTAGCCCTGGGCATTTACTCTGACATGCATTAAAATGATGCAATAATGATTTTTATACAGAAAGTAATTAGCATTTTTTAATGATTCATTCTTTAGAAGCCATGTCTAATTTGGGGCATCTGCTTCCAACAATAATTCCTCACCCATGTACTAGAATTTAAATCTTAATTATTGCTTTTGCAATATAAGAACTTTAACATAACTATCGATTATGGAAACTATGATCATTCATAGGACATGGTTAAGGCATTCTTGCCAACCAGATAAAACTAAAAGAACACATAAAATTCTTTTTTAAGCACCCTGCAGCCCAGAAAAGCCTTGAAGTTCCATCCTTTAATTAACAGCCAATTAGACAAATTCAGATCTAAAATTTCAACAGCTAAGAATAAATGACTTTGCCTAGCTTATTTATGTTCTGCATACACTTTATTTTTCTCCCTAATATGTTTACACTGTTTAAGAAAAAGATCAAATTTCCAAGACAAATAATTAGCGTATTCTTCTAGTAGTAGTCTTGTGAAAATCAACACAATTTAGGAGAAAAAAAAAATAAAAATAAAAACCAGCTTTAATGCAACATTCAACAAATGTTCCTCAGTTGAACTTCCAGGTTTAGCTTGCCAAAACTGCTACCCAGAAGATAATGATTTTGATAGTTTGCTTTAAATGATTCCCAAACAGATGCATCTCCATACTTTCTAACAAACTTTTCATTTCTATGGAGATAAATGCATTAGTCTTTTCCTGCAGATATGGGAATGCATCAAAATGATTCTCTACTGTAACATACTTCACACTTAACAGTATAAGTAATGAATATTTATTACACAAATTCTTGGTGTATAGAAAAATATAAGTAGCAATTTAAACTAACTTTTCCTCATTTCCATAAATTGTTCTAATCAAAAAGTTTCAAATAAATTAAAAAGTAATACCTCATTTTTACACCATTTCTTTTATTTAGTTTTTTCAAGCTGTTGGTCATCTGATATGAAATTCTATATCTGCAAATATTTGTTCATTTTTATTTCTAGTAAGGAACATATAAATACCAGGACTGTTAAGAAATAATAATAAGGTTAAGGAACTCAAACTACCATGAGTAAACTACTAAGTTTACTCACTCAACACAGTGAGTAATGGACTTTATGGATTCTTCTCTGTCATATCTTTGATGTGAAGATAATTCAGTCAAGTAAAACTTCAAGAATTTCTACACTACCTCTCATAAGTTCCTCATAGACAAGTTAACGAGGTATGAGCTGGATGAACAGACAAAGAGGTGGACTGAAAACCAGCAGAGGGGCCAGGCCCAGAGGGTGGTGAAGGTAACCAAGCACCAGCACAGGGTGCTGAGAGAGGTTGTGGAATCTCCATCCTTGGAGGTATTCAAAAGTTGTCTGAATACGGTCCTAGGAAACCCATTCTTAGGTGGCCCTGCTTGAGCCAGGACAACATGACCTCCAGAGGTACTTTCCAACCTCGGTCATCCTGTTATTCTAATTCATTGTCATTAAAATTGCATCTGTCACAGTTCTCAAAATATCACCTTCACAAACCTCAATATTTACTCTGGCATCACTTCATGTTTCACATCAAGTTCTTACACTTTACAGCCATGAAGGTAGAGGTCTTCCTTCATCTTTACTATTCCTTTTTATTTCTTATATGTCTTCAATATCTACTACTTGACAGAGACAACCAGAAGACAGATTTCACATCTCTCAGATTTCACAAATACTCTGCTTGAAATTTTCAGACAACACGAAGAGGGAAGGAGGAAAGAAAGACAAATACTAACGTGATAGTTAACAAATGCATTTGATATGGGAAATTCTAACAGTGCTTAAGTTTGCAGTCTGCAAGAGGCAACAAAGGGAACATTATGCTCATGTTTTTTTCTGGGACAGCGTTATTTTTTACCTTTATATTTTGACAACAAACTCCAATAAACCCAAGGAAAAATCTACAATGAAACTGTTATTCATATTCAACTGGTAAATTATTTCTGACAAAAAGACATCTGCTCAGAAGATTCCCAACCAGCTGTTCTCTAATCTTTTCTTCTCCAATATTACAGCCTTTAAGTCAGTGTTCTGTTCCCTGTTCCTAAACAGATTTCTTTTTCCCTAGCAATCCTTAATCTTGGTGATTTGGGAGATTTTGTTCCTACTGGTTTTTTTCACAGCAATTGATAAAATGTGTTTATAAACATGGAACCCTTTCCTGATGCCTATCTCATTTCTTATTGACGTGTCTCCCACTGCCATAATATGGAGTACCAAAGTATTAGGTAGCTTTCCCCCACCACTTTTGGTATCAGTTGTTAAGGTGGCAGGAAACTGCTTTGAAATAACCTATTTCTGGTCAGCGAAAAAACCTCAAAGAAATCCAAAAAGCTCAAATCTGTGGTTGAGTAGTATAAAGAACCCAGACGAGACATTTCTATTGGTAGCACCCTAGCCCCAAGGGTGGTTACTGCCTTCCTTCTTTGACTCACTTTTTTGCCTGACTGCTCCTTCACTGTCTTTGAAGGGGTCAGCAGTGCAGTCTCAAACAGCCAAATCTGACTTCATTGCAACAATCCCTTCTGTGGCATGAGCCAATTAATGAGGAAGCACTATCTTCCTATCTGCTTTACTTCTTTCCCACAACATGACCAAAATTAGGTTAATTAGCAATGTGCTGGGGGAAATAAAATAACTTTATTTAGATTAAGTTTTGAGCTGGCCTCATTATGAAGTATAGGACAACTAATGAAAAGTAAAAATGGAATCCCAATTCTGACTTAGGTTTTCAAACAGATTTCTCTAAAAGAGTTAGCAAACAACTTAGAACACTTTTTTTCTATTAAAAATATAAATTAAAATATGGTAATACAGATAAAATACTTTTTTGTTCAGAGACACATTCCTACAGAATATAGCTATATTTTCTTAAAATTAACATGCACAACAAAAGATGCTTAAAAAGTGAAAGAAAATTAGGACCTATCAGCCACCTGGAAACTAAAAAACATCATATGAGTAGAATAAAAAGACTATGCATATAGTTTCACTACAAGTACCTGAAATAATTTCCATGAGAGTTATCCCTTCTTGAGTTAACCTAGCTCAGAAGAGAGCAGGCTCAATGAAAACACACAGCACAGATTGATTGCATTAGCAGCACTAAGCAACTATTGTATTCCTAATTCAATCCACACTACTCAAACTCAAATTTAAAGCATCACTAATCCTGAGCTTTTGGAATAAAACCAGATGAAGGTAATTGGTGAATTACACCTTAAATTAACAATGTGCTGAATACCAGCCTTAGAAATTAAACCATAATTTTATTAAGTGCTTTAAAACAGCAGAAGTCCCTTCCTACTAGCACTGCTATGTCATTTTACAGTATTTGTAGATCTGCCTCAAGGTATAAAGAGAACAAACACACTTATTGACCTTATGAGAAGGGATTTAAACTAGGTAAACTGGAGAAAGTTTATTATCACCTAAAGCAATAGAGCAGGGCTGTGAGAAATAGACCAGGGTGTAATAGGATAAGGGAGGCTCTCACACCTCTTTTGACTTTTGAAAACCAGGTGACAGTGGATTCATCTCAAGTACCTCTACAATGGATATATATAGCATGGGATAAAACCTAAAATAATGAGAAATCTACAAAGTTGTAGAGTTATGATCTCATGGAAATTAGAGGGATATGAAGGCATAGCTTGTATGCCTGCAGTACTGAAGTGGGCAGAAACAAGCTCTCCGGGAAAGAAAGGCCAGAAAGGTGAGGATGTGGCATTGTAATCTGTGCAAAGGAGTTGCTCACAAGCACAGAGCTTTGTCTTTGAAAAAATTCAGATCCTGCTGCAGAGAGCAGCCAATGTACTGCCGGGTCAGCCCAGAGAAGCAGGTGGAGAACTGGTCTGACAAGAACCTCACAAAGTCCTACAAAGGTAAATTAGCCCCGTATCTGGGACAGAATAACCCAATTACAGCATAGTCTGTGAGCAAGCTGGCCGGGAAGGACCTGCAGTTCCTGATGCACAGTAAATTGGACATGAGTCAGCAGTGTGCTCTCAGCCCAGAAACCCAGTGACCTAGTGGACTGCATAAGCAACACTCAAACCAGAAGGTGCAAAAGTGACTATTCTTCTCTCTTGAGCAAGTGTGAGAGTGTATCCAAAGGCCCAAGACTAGTTTTAGGGTTTACAGCCTTGGAAAAGACTTGATGTACAGGACCAAGCCCAGTAGAAGACACTTTGTAAAGATGAAGCTGAGACCACTAACTCGCTTCAGCTTTAGAGGCTCAGGAGACATCTTCCTGCTGTTTTCAGCTCCTGATGGGAGGGCACAGAGACAATACAGCCAGACTCTTCACATTGGCACCCCGGGATGGAACAAAAGGCAACAAATTGAAAGACAGAAAGGTTTGAATTAGATAGAAAGAGGGGAAAATTACACCACAAGAGTGTAAAACACTGGAATAAGTTTGGCAAGAGAGTTTGTGCAACTTCTACCCTGTCCTAGGGTGACTTTATGATGCTTGTATCCCCAGCTGTCTGTTCTGTTTATGCTGTATATTAAGTTCTGTACCTTTAAAACTGGTTCTGGGAGTGAAGGGGGAGAAAGAAGCAGCAGCAGTTTGTGTTGAGAAAACTGCCTGACTCCCACACGGCCTTGCTGCGGCGTTCATCTGAGGCGTGGACAGCACTGGGACAGAGATCTTCTGTGCTCTTAGTTAGTTTTAGCTGGCTGAGGCAGAGAAGTTCCCTGGACTGTTTTTTTCCTTTTCATGGGACTGTTTAAATCTGCTCTGGACTGACAAACCCAGAGGAGCAGCGAGGGCTGGCACCTGCGGCTGCCGGGCCTGGATCTGCGGAGGGAGTGGGGCTGGTGAGAGACTGAGTGAGCTGAGCTGCACCCACAGCAAGGACTGGCTCAGTTTGCCATCTCTCTCTTATTGTTTCATATTATTCATTCTTTGTGCTTGTGGGCATCTTCTTTGTTAAATAAATCGTTTTTTCCACTTTTCTCCGAGGAAGTTTTTTCCCAGACTGGCTGGGGGAAGGGGACCGTTTGGGTTTGCTTTCCAGAGGAACCCTCTTTGGAGGTTTCCTCCCAAATTTGCCCTAAACCAGGACATACCCTCAGAGCATTTCAAAATTCTCAGCAACCTGACTGACTCTAGCTTAAGCAGTGTCTCGAACTAAATTATCTCTAAAGGCCTTAACTTAAAACATGAGCTAATATTTGTTTCATTGAGTAACCTACAAATTTACAATGTGATAAAGCTTTTGTTAACTAGCTGTTTTGTTGTTTTTTCCCTTCCTCCTGTCCTTTCTTCTCATTTTCTTATTCCATGAGAAGGAAAATTAGAATTTATAAGACTGAAATCAAGTGTAGCTATATTTGCCCTCTGGGGATAAACCCATTGATACAATTACCAATGCATTTCTTGAAAGTGTACATGTGGCTACCAAAGTAAAATTGTGAGTTTACTGACCATTGTTGTCCAGCAGCATTTTTATGCTATATCTCAAATGCATTCTGACACTGCCACTTCCTATAATTTCCTTTTTTATTATTATTGTTATTTTACTTAAAATACTCTTCCTTACAGAGTAAATGTTTAGATCCTATTTGGCTGGCACTCCATGCATTCTGCTGTCTTTGTGATTTATGAGTTGCTGATTCTCACTTGCACAAAAAAAAAAAAAATCCTCCACAAGAAGAAATAATTTGGAATTGCTTAATATGCCCTGATGAATGTGCTAATTATTTCAGAGAAGCAGATTTGCTGTCACCTTTCATTGTTGAAAGCAACACACTCATGACAGGCTTTAATGCTAGAGAAATAAATACTGTAACTGCTTAATGTATGAAAATGTTATTGGCCATGCACAATGAGTGATTTAATTTGTTCACCATCCAATGAATTTGAACAAGACTTTTCCATGATTTATAGCACAGACCACTGTGGCTTGCAATGTGTCATACTCAAAAGGGTCTTAGGACACAATTTTATGCAAAGTAATACATTAAAGTTAGTCTTTATCACAAAATGCTACAAAACACATCCTCCTTGTGTCATATCATGACCCTGGAGCCCTATAATCAGATATCATGGGATGAAATGAATAATGGAAAGCATAAAAGGAAAAATTTTAGGGAAACTAAGAGTCTAAGAAAAAAATAATAAAAACTGATTTTATTTCAATATACTGCATAAACTAGCTTGAAAACTGGCATAAAAAATATTCAATTTGTATTTATTAAAATCTTGGGGCATGTTATCTTTGCATTATGTTTCTAAATAGGTTATTTCAGAGGGCTGGGATAGAGCACAGTATTTTAGCTATTGGTTACACTTTGAGTCCCTATCTTAGAAAGCATAATATATTCCAGGTAGTAGCTTTGTCTGTCAGCTAGACCTCTGATGCTAGTAAGTCTGTTTTCTGAATGTTTTCAAAGTAAAGCTTAATCAACCAATAATCAGACAGTACTGATAGGCAAATAACTGAAATATGGTTTCCATCACTTGTTTCCTTGATTTATTTTTGACAATTAAAAAACAACAACAACAACAACCCCCAAAAAACAACAACCACCAAAAAAATACAATCACTTGTTGGAAGTGGCATATCAGCTGTCTTAATTTACACCGGCAGACTTATATGTAATGTTTGCAGTTTTAACACTCCTTAACACGTCCACTTAAAACCAAAAGTATTTCTAGTGAAAAAAGAGATACATCTACTACACTAGGTGATTGTTATGAAATCTGTTAAATTCATCATTAGGGATGCTAGCTCTTAAGTTTTAGACTGTATTTGTTTTCTGTATTGGAAATGTATTTGGAGCATTAATGTTTATCTTTCACGTTTGGACAGAAGTTAGAAATGTACTGTACCTCTGTACTGAAAACAAAATCAATTACTAATTAATTCAGAAACTCTGGTGAACTAAATGCTAGAAGTTAATTTCAGCTCAATTTTTAATATACTGGATACTAAGTATACTCTGAAATACAGCACTTCTGTCTCTGACCAAGTACTTCACAAACATCTAGCCTGGATGGCATTGCTTGTACATATTGTTTAGTGAGACATGTCTACTTAGGACATGTGCTATAAACATACACATAAAAAACTCTCCTGTTATTACGTAGTTTTTGTGAATTAAGAAGTCATCCCAGTAACTCAGAGAAAAAGAAGAAAGGCGGAGAATTCTGGAACACTTATACATATACAAACATTCATGACTTGCAATAAGTGTCCTATAGAAAGAGTGGACAAAGTTTTAGGCTGCTGCATTATTCTTCTGAAGCTTTCAAAATGAGTTTTCAAGAGATCCTTGCAGCTGTACTGCCAAGGAATTGAAACTCACATTCACTGTGAATATTGTAAGACTTCTGGTATGTGAGGGCACCTTCAAATACAGCTCCTGTTCACCTCACTAGGAAAGCACAAGTTTGGCCAGTGTTCCAAATTTCCTAATCTACTGAAGTGTCTCTGAGAACAAGCTCTGACCCCTACCCCCTTCCCTGTTTTTCTCTTTGTAGTACAATAATTTGTGGCTCTGTCTTGAGCAGTAACTAAGGAATGCGGGGAGGAAATATGCAACAAATGAAATAATTATGGGGTGTTCTTACTGTCTTTAGTCTTTATTCCCTCAAATTCAGACAATCGTTTGAAACAAACAAACAAGCAAAAATTGAAAAAACTGAGAACTGCAGTTTGAAAAAAATAAACCATTAATCAAAATCTGTGCCAAAGCAATAAATGTGATAATTTAGCAACAATCTGCAATCCAGTTTACTGTACTGGAAAATTAACACTGTGGCAGCAGATTTCAATGCCTGCTCCTAGCTCTTGCTAGCTGTAATATGAAATTACTTCATATTTCAGTGTGGCCATAAGCAAAGGGCTTGCTAACATTAAGATTCTTCCTCTGTAAATGTTAGTACAGCTCTTTACTCACTGTTTCACTATTTTACATTTTACATGTGGCACCAGAATAATTTCAGAAATTTTCAGTAATTTCCATTCCAAATAGTTCAAATTTTGAATTCTCTGACTACTAGTAATCCAGAACGGTTTACCTCACCCTCCTTAAACAGTTTCCAGGCCAGAATGAGAACAGGGATACTGCAACTTTGAAAATCTGTATTCGAATGCATTATCTGCAGCCTACTTTAGAATTACAAGTTACAGTTTAATCACTTTTCTTATTCTCTAGTTTAAAGAAAAAAAACACACATGAAAGTTATATGGAAGACAATTTTACGAAGCATTTTTAGAAAATAAAGAAGTCAGAAATGAAATCAGGTCCTTCACTACCTCTTCAAATGCCAAATTTGGATACAAAGTGAAAACACTGTTATATGCAAGTCTTGCATAAATAATTAAATGTATTAGCTCTAGAAAAAGAAGAAGAAAGAAGTGAGATTGGGAAAATGTGTTTTCTTCAGAGCCATTTCATTGTTTTAAAGTGTGTGACTGTAGGCTACTGTTCACAAAATACTTTCTGACAGAGATCCAGTAGACTCCTGAATTATTTTCCAAGTAAGCAGCTGAAAACTCTTAGCAGTAGATAAAAAAACTAGAAATATTTTCTTAAAATACAGTATGGAAACAACATAGACGTAAACCACTTCTTGCAGCAGTTTTCTAATCATCTTAATAGCAATAGCCATTTAACAACATAATGTCAGGAGGCATTTCTCCCTTGTATACACTTCTTCACTTCTTAAGTCTTTAATTGTTTAATTATTTGTCATCATACTTCTTTCTAGCCATTGCTTCCACCAAAGATGATAAAAAATTTATGTTTGTCCTCATTTCATGCCATAAATGTTTCACAGTTTCATGAATATTCATTTTGTTTGTTTCAAAAGTTATTTAAAGACAAAGGTGTTTTCAGCGTGTTTTTTCTGAACCTTGTTACTCTGCAGTTTGCTTTGTTTCATTTGAATGATTTTGTATTATTGTAGTTGATTGGTTCTCATGTACACATCTCACATCTACACTGAGATGGCAGACCTTTTGTTGTTGTTCATGGCAACATTTCACCAAGTACGTGCAAAATATCTCACAGCACAGTAACTGACCCTGTAGCCTCTAAGCCAGCTTCCTCTCCAAGATTTTCAGTACTCAACTTTGCTAACATGCCAGTCTCACCACAGAAGTTATTTCATTTTTCAAAGGACCAATGGAAAGTCTGGATGGAGTAATCAAACAACATTTGTTTGCCAACTGCCTCTGAAAACATTACAGTCATCAGTTAGAAAAAAAATGGTACATCATCTTATTACTTACCACCAGTCATTATTTTTAGCACATAAGATGATCCATTGATTTAATTGTTTATATTTGTGAGACAAATTCTCTGCAGTGATGGAAGCGGAGAAACAATATTTGAACAGCTGCTGCCAGGAGGTTATAATCAGATTGTGTTCTTGAGTTTGCTCCTCACACTGCACACACACCCCCATGGCTACTGTTCAAAGTCATCACCCTTCTGGGACAATACTTTCATACTTGAACTAGAAAACCTGCATTTACGAAGACGTATTTATAAACTCCTAATCTTGCAAATATTTTCTAAAGAGTATGGTGCTCAAGAGCATCAGTAGCCTTCTGACTTCAAAGAAATTCATGTGACAAAGCACTCCACGCCACTCCATTGTTACAGATAAGTATTTGAAAATTACATTTATAAGTACTAAGTCCCAATGGCTTTTGAGAATGTGAATGATTAGCACTTCTGTAGTACAAGACTTTTTTTTAGTCTTATACTCCCATATTCTAGCCTTTCCATTCACATAAGGCATATTTTTTCAGGTTAATCAATTTAGAAACCAGCAGAAGGTAGTTTCTCTAAATGAAAAATTTTCTATAATTATTTATATTAATGCCACTTTCACCCATAGACATTACCCTAAGTCTTGTTACCAACAGCATTTGTCAGACTACCAGGTGATTTTAGTTTCACAATGGGAAACATCAAAATAGAAGGGTCACAGAATGTGTTATGTTTGCCCTCAGAGTGTATTGGCTTTGACACAGGGCTCCATTCCCACAGATCAGCTTGTGCAGCCTCTTACAGAACCTACACATGCTGTACACACTGGCCAGCCACACACCTGGCTCAGCCGGTGGGCCCAGCACAAGCACCATATGTGGGGGTGGATGCACACTGGCAGATGCAGCTCCCACACACCATTCAGCTTCTTCAGCTGAGCATGTTGAACCAGGCAATTTGCATCCATGTTGCCTATGAGCTTCCATCCTAAAGAATACTGCCTGAGTGGACACCTTGACAAAACCAGCTGTCCTTTAAATATTAAATATACAAGGTGGGGCCACATGTAAGACACACTCTTCATTTTGCTTATTTCCATAGCAGCCTTGCTGCACCTGCTTCTTCAGAAAACAGTTATTGCAGCCAAGCATCTGGCTGGCAAAGCCATTGCCCAGAATAAATTACTCTTTCCAAAATATGGACACAGGTGTTATCAACAGCTGAAATGGCACACTTGATGCCCGGTCCTCTGAAACAGGTTTGTCCATCAATAAGATTGAACTACCACACAGTCTTACTTCCATTAAATTTCCAGTTCCTTTCCATTTGAATTTTAGGTATGAACTAATAGATTAGTCCTGCCACTTCCTGCGCTATTCTCTAAGCTGTCTTTTTGAAATGCAGGGGAGGCCGATACCAGAGACAGATGAGGAGAAATAGGAGTCTGACAGCATGACAGACACTTAGTACCAGCATGACTGATGGGAAGACTGGGTTGAGCCACAGAGCTATTAAGACTGGAAGAGACCTTCCTATGTGGGTCATCTAGTCCACACTGCTGCCTTAAGCAGACACAATTGTATTAGGGTGCTTAGGACTGTGTCCAGTAAAGATACGAATATCAGGGAAGGAGATTCCACAACCTCCTCATGCAGTGTGTTCCAATGTTTTATTACTCTCGTGATTATTTTTTTTCCCCTAACATATTACTTTCTTTTTTAGAACTTGTTCCTGTTGCCTCCTGCCCTATCACAGTGCACCTGTGAAAAGAGCTGTGTTTTACTGTGAATCATCCAATTAGACAGTGCTAAACAGCAACAACACCTCTTCTCAGCGTTTTCTTCCTAAGGCCAAATACAACCTGTTCTGTCCTTTTCACAGACTGTGGGCTCTAGAGAACAAAAGCCTCATGCTGACACCTGACTGGATTCACTGACGCGTCAACAAGGTAGCTGTGGTACCACTCGTGCACATCACAATATCTCGTCCCTGGACTGGAGATCCCTGTGCTTGGTGCAATTATGAAACACGTCCATGGACTAACAGCCAGCTATGTCCTTCTTATGCATTGGCTCCTACAGAAGAGTGGCAGTGGTGACAATCAACCAATGCAAAAGTCATCATGATGATGACAGAAGGATAAGGAGTGAAAAAGCACAAAGTTGTTTTCTATGCTATTAAAGTTCACAAAAAACCTTAATCTTTTCCTTTCAAGGGAAGATACTCCAAAGCAACTCAAAAGGCAGCTTTGCAGCTTTCAGGCTCTTACTCTTCATGGGACAATCTGGAAGGAATCTGAATGCTCAGATTCCAACTTTGAAAATGCTCCTGTAAGTTGAACACGACTATGAATGATGCCCAATAACCATTATTCTTTCTGACTACCTCCTCCAGATGCATACACATCATTTATTTGTGCATATTCTTGCACCTGCCACATTCTGTTACAAAACTGAATTTTAAAGCAACCAATTAACTTGAAGCATTGAGTATCATGTTGCCAAGTACGTTAATTTCCAGTTCAATACCTGGCATGGCTTGCTTTGTCTGAGGGATTATTAAAATCTCACCTTTGAACTGAAAGGTGAGAAGGGCAGCATATATACATTGATATATATAAATATTTGTATATATATATAAACAGGACACGACAATTACACAGTAGCAAATAGTCTATATCAACCCTGGTATGCCAGTTACAGTATCCCAATACCGACACATTCAATGTTTATTTTTACATTAAAAATCCTTATGTGAAATAAGAAGCTAGTGTGGCTTCTACATTAACTTGGGGAGAGGAAGGAGTTCGTCATATATTTGAGGCATAACATTGATGCAGTACGTTTTTGAAATACAATTTCAGAAGCCCAAGAAAAAGTAATCTAAAATTCAAAATGTATTAAGGAAAATTTGTGAAGTTGAACTGAAAAGAGCATTAATTAGTATACCTCAGCTGATAAAAAAATAAAATTATCATAGTTGTTCTAAAATTGAAAATGTACTATAAAAATGAATAAACATATGTATAAACTCATCACTGAGACTTTTTTCAGGATTATTTATATAATCCAGCTGAAGAAAAGTCTTAAAGGTCTTGTCATAATTTTGTCAGTAAACTGATTTCTACCAAATAAGGACTTCTTTGTATAAATCAGCTATCAAGGTTTTAGTAGCCTATTCAATTCTGTCTTATACCCATCAAGAACTCATTTCAGTTTAAGATAGCAAAGTGAAACCTGTTTCTCCTTTCTTTCAAATACTCCTTCCTTGTTGTCTAACACCAACATACAAGATTTACACTGAAGAACTCTTATCTACAACCTGTTTCTATCCAATGAACCCATACCATGACTTGTGCTGAGCAGGTATTATTGCAGTGCTGCAGTTACACAAGGTATTTGAGCTGGGAGTTCTCACCAAGAAAGTTGTGCAACTTTCCTTTCACACTTCTGACAGACAGGATTAGACACTGGCTTTAAAATTTGAAGAATATGATTCAGAAAACACATTTCAGTTCAGAACTAAGTTGCCTTTGAGGTTAAAAAAAATATTAAAAAATCCTACTAGTCTTGAAGAGCAGATCAGTTGGATAGCTCTATAAAACTTCCAGGACTATTAAAGGAGAAGTCACTTTAAGAAACCCAAGTATATTGAGTACTCTTGATGATGCTCCCAGTACTTTGAACCATAATGCTTTTATTTTGTTGTGGATTTGTTTGGTTCTAAATGGCAAGCCCACAAATGTATTTCCTTGCTTATAATTTTATAAAAGCTGGTTTTTATCAGAATTGATTAGTAAAAGGAATGTAAATCTCTTTCTTTCCAGTTAGAAGACTTTCATATTTAATTTTTCTCTAAAGAAATTTTACTAACACAGAAGCCCTGGGATAAAAAATTTAATTTTATGGTTATAAAAGACAACAGGGGAATTGAAAAACCCCTTTGGAGTTCAGTCACAAAAAGGAAAGATTCAATTACTTTGAAAATCTTTAGAACCACAAGACAGAAATATTACAAGTGATGAGCCAGACTGGGGGTCATCATCAACTGTAATCCCAAATGGCATTTATTCCACAGCTTGTGTTATTATTAATTTAGAAACATAATGAACAGCAAGTCACTAAAAACATAAGGAGATAACTGCACTTAAGGAAAGTAAGCTCTCTCATAATTATTCATTAATTGAATAAAAGTAAATGTTAACCACAGTAATATTTTCATTGTCTGTCTAGTGTTCAGTGCCAAAACTGAACTTGCTGGAAAATTAGAGTTTCTGAATAAGTCTATTTATGTAAGATCCCTAATGGCAATATATTATTATAGGGCAAATATGCAAATAACAGTGCTAAAAGAACATTTTAATTCCATAAAGGTTAATAAATATATAGCAAAATACTCTGATGATATTTAAAGTTAACTATACTTTGACAGAGAGAATTAACTCACTCTATTTCACTCACTATTGTTCTATTAATTTTAGTTATATACACTATACAAATCTGAGCCACATGAAGTTGTTTATGTGCACACTCCTTCAAAATGCGTGTCTGGTATCAGCATTAAAACAAAACCAAATTATTAACAGGCAGCCACTTCTTTCAAATATTTATTTGAATTATTGCTAGCACATACACTAATGCAAGCGTGACAAAATGAATTAGAAACATTTTGAAATCAATCTTGTGAAATCGACTGATTCCTTTGAAGTCATTTGTAGTTGGACACACAACCTGTGTTGAAATCTAAATCAATTTATCTTTTGGGGAGATTTCATCTCCCCAAAAGATAAAGATGATCATCTAAAATTGCCTTGAATAAGACTCCTACAGAAATTATTAATAGCAAAGGACTTGTTTATCATTCCTTGTTAAAGTACTACCTTCTGTAACTGAATTCCCTGTTTATTGTTGAAATACATTCAGCATATATAAAAATCTCTTTATGTTTTAGGTTGGATTACTTTTTCCACTTAAGAGTCTTCACTATCTTAAATGACCTATTATTTCTTCTCATGATCCTACTTGTTATATCCAAACAGTAATTATTTGTTACTTTCCAGATGCTTAAGCATGTCTGTGTGTGCAAACTGTGAAACTTAGCCCCAGATACCTGAGGTTTTAATTGTCTGACTGCCATAATACTGCAAAAAGGCCACAGATTTAGTAGTTAATATGCAATATATATTAATACACTAAAAGACTTTTAACTCTGTGCAATGATGACTGATTTGATGTTATATCATGACTCAAAATTGAAAACTTATCAAATAAGATCAATGTTGGTATTTAATTTGTGTATCTATTGTTCAATGCTTGTAATCACCGTATCTTGTACTTTTACTGACCAATAAATCATCAATAAAATTGAACCCTCTTTATGTATGGAGCAAAATTTGATTTCAAATATATAGAGAAAAAGGAACAATAACTCAATGAACATCACAGTGCTGTCAATTAATGCACTGTATTCTAGGAATCATTTAAAGGATTACCCTAGGCTATTTAATTAGTCCATTAATAACTAGTGATTTATCTGTTATAAATTGATTTCTCCCCTCCACACTTAACTGATCTTGCCATTGATCTGTCATTCTGCCCTCAAACGATTTCAAATTAAGTTTTTACTGCTTAGGAGTCCTAGTACAGAATTTCAAGACTCTTAACCTAACAAAAATGCCCTAGTATTCACTACACTTAAGTCTCTGAATGAAGGAATACTAGTAACTAGGAAGATACTATACAAAGCAAATACGAGATCTGTATCAGGGCACATGAGCTCTCTTCCTTTGGTGACCATTTTGAATTGTGTAATAAAACAGCAGGCTTTGTTAACTATGGGTAGTCTTAAGATTCTTTGTGCTGCTTTACCTGAGTTGCTGTAATTGCTCTACTTACAAGAACACAGTAGTAAAAACATTTTGGGTGGTAAATACTGCATTATGTTCTGCAGTAGTCAGTGAGCAAACAAAACAATCCATTTCCATTGAATGCCATGATTTTTTTTTTTTTTTTTAAGCCTAATATGAACCATCAGGAAAACTGAGCAGGATTTCAGTTCTGTAATGTGCTGGACTAAACCCTGAGCTGCTGGGCACTCTCAAAAGCCATGTATTTAAAGGGAACTGATGACATTGCTTATTTTATATGGCTTAGTCTGACCGGGTTTTAAGAATAGATTAATTTTCAGATTAAATACATCTTCCTGCTAAAGGGGTAAGGAATCTTCTTAAGTTTTGTAAGTTGAGCTTAGTTAAAAATAAAACTAAAATTTCGGAAAAACCCAAAAATTATTGAAGTGACACACTGTTGTTTTCCCAAACTAATCAAATAAATGTTCCCAATGCTAATTGCTATCAGACATTCGTAAGACATTACTTCACTTGTACCTTTATTCAATAAGCTAAGTAGAATTATTTTAACAGATTTTAATATTTTACTAAGCTCCACCTGTCTCTATTATTTCCCCTATTTAATTCACAAAATAGCTGTTACCTTATGGGTTAACACAGTTTGGTTTTTAGTTGAAGAGGAATATGGAATATCGTCCTGTCAGGACTTTGGAATTGTTTTAGAAAGGACAGAGACTTATCAGAAGCCAATTCTGTTGGCATATGATTTAACTACTGAAGAAAGCTCAAGGTGACTTTTGGTAACACCCATATAAATCTTGAGTGTGTCCAAGCCAGGCCCTTTTCCTTCTGGCCACTTGAACAGGTAACACTGAGTCGGGTCAGTCTGTTGGCCAGCCAGGTCTGCTGCTTCCCCCCTGCTGGGGAGGAGCTGACCCCGAGGCCTGGTGAGGCTCCATCTGCTCCCGGTGCAGGGGGAGAGGCTGCAGCGTAACATCAGCCAACTTTAAAGCCTATCCCAGAGCCGACAGAGCTGGGCCCCCTCATAATAGCTCTGGGCCCGGCTGGGCTGAGGCCACCCCGACTGTCACCGAGAGGTGGGCAGGACCCCCCCGCCACCTCTCTTCTCTGGTGACTCCTGGGCAGAGAGGAAAGGAGTGGGGGGGAAGCCCCATCACTGAGGTGCAGTGGCTGGAGAGACTGCCGCCCAGCAGAGATCACATGAACACCACAGGCCTGGGCAGATTTAACCTTTTCCTGGCAACATAAAGCTTTCAAGGCTTAACTCTTCCCTGAGAGAGAGAAGAGAGGGACAGAGTGAACATACAAAAGACCCAACATGACAGTCAGATGGAGGAGAAAGACTAATTAGAGGAAGGATGGAAAAGTTGCCCACTGGCTGGACTTCTTACTGAGCCATGTAAATGAACTCCATGTGTAGATTACCCCTTTAAATCATGGAAAGATATGCATTTGGAAAGATGATTGTTTAGATTTGTGTGTGGATCTGAGTAAAGTTGTTTGTGATAGACTAGTGATATTGATCTTATGAGATGCTTGAACAGAGATAGAGATGAGAAGCCCTCTGTGCCAGTAAAGAAGTAAGAAGACATCTCTGTTCCCTGAGATGAAGAATCCTTTGTCTTTAAAGTAGTTCATCTTTAAAAAGTGACACCCCAATATGCAGCGTGCTTAAGTCCATGGCTCATAAGCAGCTTAAAACAACTGCAAATAGGAGGGGTCACAGAAGCAAGTTTTCCCCGTGCAGCTGTTTTTGTGACAGTTAAAACCCACAAGAGAACTGTTCTAAATTGTCAGTGGGATCCATGACACTAAAAAAGACTCCTCTCCTAAAAAATTAATGAAAGACTATTTTCAAATGGTGAAACTGAATGAAAATCACAGGTTTTGTCTCCCTATGTTCTTTGTGAGAAAGTAAACACTTGTAGGGGGAAGGAAGATGGTTTTGAAATTTTATTTTTTTTTCTCTTTTCCATTCTTTTCATGTATGTAAATAAACTATCTTTGTAACTTTAAGGTAAGCCTGTTTTGCCTTTTTTCTCCTAATTCTATCTCACAGCAAAAAAGACACTCAAACACTACACTGAATTGGGCAAACAGAATTCAGTGAACATGAAACTACTACACTTTCTCTTTACAATTATAAAAGTACTCTAAACCTACCTATACCACCTTCATTTTTAGGTATTAAACAAGTCATTCACACTCTTTTCAATATGACACACTCCTGCTTTGCAGAAAAATAGTTAAGGATATCTATGCCCCAACTGCAGAAAATGGATTTTAACTTGCTGTATTTGCTGCTGATCACAAATCAAGCTAATGAAAACCCGAATGTTATAATAATTATACATGAACCTTGATTGATACATATAACATTGCTTAATTTCCCAAGGTTTTGGTATGGAATTTAGAAGCACAAACTATGGGATGCTACATCCTTCTTCTTAATTCTTTATACCCAACATTCATTTTCATGAGTCAACTCATACATTGGTAAACACTAATAGTTTGTGATATTTGATGTTTTTATACTTCTACAAATTTCTCCCGAATTTCATTGCCTTCCTTTATTTCTCTTTGACATCACTCTTTACTTAACCGCCCTGGTGCCACTTCTTTCACAGAGCAGGTCCCCTAGTCAATATTTTTTTTTAATCTACAGATGCCTTCAACAGGTAATTAGATAATACCTAAAGTATTAAATAATTTGACTTCAACAAGTCAAAATTGCTACCAATGCCTAGTACATAAAAGTGCAGCTTCAAACTTTAGCTCAGAAAAAGCCTAAACCACAGAGAAAGACTGAGGAATAATTTATCCCTGAACATTTGTCTTTTTCGTAAGTCCTTCCAAAATGATGTGCAGTTGCAGCCTGTCCTGAAATAAGAAAACTTTCTTAGGAGCATGGGAAGAGGCATGGGAACAGGACTGATAACATAACTATTGTGGATTAAGACCCAAAAATGGGGACTAGAATGGGGACTTCATTGGGAAGAATGCTCTCCAAGTCTTCACTGACTTCTGAAGACTCTTTCAAACTTAACTAGATACAGTACACTGGAAAACGTGGCTGGTGTTACACTCTTCATATATTTTCTCCTCTCATACCAAAACTCCAGACTGTGGATACAAAACCCTTTCTGAAATTTTGCAAATTAGAGGACATGTCTCTAAATCTCTGATAAGATTCACAGTAGCTATTAGCAATTTAGTAAATAAGCCTGATTAATTTATCAAAGAAAATTACTACTGTAACATAGAATAGCACAGCTTTCCATCAGTGCCATCATTTTCTGCATTTTTATCATATGAGTTATTTCCACTTGTAAATAAAAAGGCAAAATGAGTAACAGACAGTATGGTTGCAGGGTATTGCAACATGCTGGAACCATTAAAAAAAAAGAAAAAAAACCCCAAAAAACAAAACAAAACAAAAAAACAGATGGAAATGGCTTTAAAAGTATTACTATCACATTTAAAAGGACAACTACAACAATGTTCTAATATCAGTTTGCCAAAACCTGTGGTGGCAGAATGAAACTTAGTCAGCCCTATCTTCTTAGTGCACATTTTAGCCATGCTTAACAAACTGCCTTGAACTGTAAGGAATTAAGCAATCTACAAAGATCAGCAGCCAAATACTTTGTCTCCTAAGTCACTGCATCAAGAAATAAAGTTTCAATGGAAAGATTTCCTGAAGCTCCTCCAAAAGCTTTATCAATTCCCACAAGTAGCCTGTAAAAGTTGTCATCTACTGCCCATACTGAAACCCGTGACCTGAATTTCCAGGTCACCTTTATCAGAGAGCAACAGTGAAACCAATTTCACTGACAGTGTTGTTGAAGATCTGTAGACCAAGACAATTACTCAGAATAAAACTTCTATTGAAAGCCCTCTTATAAAAACATTTTCAGCATTTGCTTTCAGTTTTAACAAGTTATGATTCCTTTTCAGTTACTTTTTTGCCCTATGCAATTAAACTGCTTCCAAGTAGAATAATGTGATCACGTAGGAATTTATGTTAAAATTGGGAGTTAAAATTATCTATCAATGCAGAGTGACTACTCCAAAAAGCTACACTGCTATTTACAATAACCTAATAAATTAGTATTTTGCAAATATAGTTCTAACTGCTCAGGATAGTTCAGAGCTCTTAAAATCTATTTTTTTCCTCCACTTTATTTATACTCTTAAATCTACGCTACATTACTTTCTATACATTATACTGAGACTGTCAGAAATCATATCTTTGCATTAAATTATGTGGTATATACATTCTTGTTCTTAATAAGAAAAAATAGGCAACTGTACTGTAAATAGAAGTACTCAATATCTGAAACAACCTGCATGTCTCAATTCAACGCCTGTTAGATGAAGCATCCACACTTTATAAGCAACTACACACATGGGTTAAATTACAGCACTAATATGCACTTAGTGCTCTGGGTTTCTGAAGAGAGCTTTACAGGTGCAATTCAGGTGTACAAAGGAGGTGAAATGAGCACTGGCTGAGACAACGACTGCTGGAGCCAAGTAAATCCCTACAGAAGTAGCAAGAGAACCTAAGAATCACATGACAAAAGATTAGAGAAAGGGGATCCACAGAGAACAGCCTTACAGGGTCATCAAATATGGTAGAAATTAGTAAACAGAGAAAGCAAACGTATATAAGAGGAAGACCTGGCAATAGAAAATACTGCAATGAGGAAGGGGGAAAGAGATACTAGAAAATATTCAAGAATTAGAGGGCTCGGGGAGAAAGGAGAAGGTAAGCAAGCAAGCATCCATGCAAACCAAAAATAAAGGACAAGAAAAGTACAAAGAACTTAAGAAAGATCAGAAGGCCTGCACTGGCACAAAAAAAAAGAAAGAAACATTCTATCTACTGACATTTAACATCATTAAGAGCTTCAGTTACATAGCTTTAAACATATCTCTGCTTACTGTGAATACGGGTGGATGGCAATCCCAGAAGTTCTTGTCTGCTGCACCAGAAATGTTTCTGTCCTACAGCACAATCAATAAAAATCAATTGCCTGATAATTGCTTTGCATCAAATTAAATTATGGAGGGCTACATAGCTCAGAGGGTTGGAAATGAGATGTGGAGCCTTTCACCTCTGGGTCACTGCTACAAACACAATGCAAGTCAATAATGACTAAGAGTTGTTACTTTTGTGTTAGTAAAACACCTGATTCTAAGCTCTACTAAACCACACCTTTGCTGCTTTATAACCTCGGAACTTTGTTTTGCCAATCCCTGAACAAAACTGGATGAAGCTTCCAATACCTCTCATGTGACCTTTGTGCTGCCTGTGATTATAATCAATGTAATTCCTTATCCTTTCAACAGATTACAACTCAAACCCAAAGAGTCTGGTTACTTTCAAAACCAGTTTGAAAAACTGAAGAAGATTACAGGTTAGATTTAAAATATTTATCAAGATACCAAAATCGCATAAAGTATTTCTTCCTTTAGCCAGGATCATAAATACTAAAAAAAAAATTTTTGAGCATTTTGATTCTCACAAAACCCCCCAAACCAAAAAAGAAACCAAACCAACCCCGTGCCACAAAAACAAGACAATCCAAAACATCACTAAGTTTTGCATCCCTCTTGAGGCATTAAAGCAAAAGGAAGATAATACAACTTTCTGAAAACACTAGCTGATGTTACATAGAAGATAGTTTTATAGTGAAAGTAAAGTCTGGCCAGTACCCGTGATACTGCTGACAACTAAACCTGCAAACACAGGCATCCTTGAAGCCACTTATCTGGTAGTGGTATTCTGACTTTTACTAAAATGCACCCTCTTTTCCAAAACCTATGTTTTTTCAATTATGTACAGGAAATTATTATTATTACTATTATTATTTACTTCTGCATTTTAGACTCCAGATTCAACTTCATTTCTAATTTAAGCTTCAGCAGTCAAATACTTTTAGTTGGTTCTTATCCGCTCTGTGATATTCATGACTATCTCTAGCATAATTAGCAGATTGATTTGGACAGCCACATGCAAATGAATTTGCTGCAGGAATTAGAAGACTACGACTGAATTTGCATGTTCAGGAGTTCCACAGAGAACATGAATTCTTTTTCCCTGCAATCTTATTTTTACAATTTATTGTTCTAAGAATTGGACAGCAATTAAACACCTTTACAAGGGCCATGGTAATTGGAGCAGGGGTGGGGGAGGAGGTTCCATTTCCCAAAATAAATATATATTCTTTGTTTCTATTTCCTGTTTTCTTCCCATATCCTGGCAGTAAAGAATGCACACCACCTCCTCTGTGGTCAGTCAGGCACTTCGTTAAACAATAAACCAAAAAAAACCACCACTATTTATCATATCCTTCAGTTAGTATTTACTCAAGTATACCAAATATCTGTTTTCTAGAAAGCAAAACAGCATGTTTAATATTTTCAGTGAGGCAGACAAGTTATAAATAAAGGACCTCATTATAAAAAACAGTCTATCTGTAGCTTCATGCTACAAACACTCTGGTTTATATACCACATATATTTATGGAACTGTTACTCTCCCTACACTGCAGCAGAAGATTGTCTTTTGCTTAGGACATAAAGAACTGAGCTAATTAAAAGAAAAAAAATTGTCAACTTTTTCTCAAAACAACCATCAGAGTCTCAGTGCAGTTTATGGAGCACACTTATAAACCACTTAAAACAGAGTGCAGGCCACCATGGGGGTAAGAAGCAGCAGTATCACAAGCAGGTACCTTCCATCACAAATCACACCATAAGGAGCATCACCTTTCTTCAAGAAAGTACAACCCTCACAGCTCAGTTTAAAAAGGACTGTGCAAAACTGTGCTAGCAGCACACTGATACTTATTTTACTTCTGTTAGAAGAAACATACGAATGCTCCTTTTATACAATGGTGGAGTCAGAGCACGCACCTGACTGCTGATTTCCAGGCCGTGGTCACCTTGAAGCCACAAATTCCTTCTAGGAAAAAGCTCTAAGCTGTAAAGAGGACCAGGAAGAGAGTTCTTCCACTCTCACCACAGTGACTCAGTCTCTGTGTGCACAGAGGGATCAGAGCCTACAATTTACACCAGCCCTGGCACTTAAAAGAAGCTATATCTAACACCTCATGAATCTGGTACAGCTACAAATCATCCCAGCTTCAGCTGCAGGATGGCCAGCTTCCCTGTCCTAGCTTGGGATACATTTATGCAGAGAACTGTACTTGCAAACAGTATCTGTGGCTCTCAGTTTGTGCTCCCTCACCACCCACACAGCCTGTGTGAAAGGTTCCTGTCATACATGTGTTTTGGATTTAAACTGATGCTAACTAAGTGAAGCAGCTGTGTTCAGGCCCTGACCAAGAAGCTTAATTATTTCAGGAACTTAGGAAGAGGTAAGATACCTTCAAAAATGTAACTTACCATCTACCTACTCCATGTAGAATTTCCTATAGATAGTAAGGGACTGTACATATTGGAAAATGGAATTATTGGTGAGTATTTTCCATTCTTAAGACTTTATCATTGCCACAAAACCCAGTGCTGTTATTCTATAATGCAGCTTCATCATAGATAATCTTCAAATTAATGCAGGAAATAAACACTGCTTTATGAATCTTGATCTGAAAACTTGAATGCGATATCTTGCAACTTATACTACTATGAAAAATATTGGTCTAATTTCTCACTATACTTGAAAGCTTAATTGTTTACATTTGTTTTACTACACATTTTTCCTCTAGCAGAGTAACTATTGAAATAATTTTTCAGCAATCTTTGAAACAATTTGTCATGATTTTTTAAACATACTTTTTATTGGCATAAACCAGTTTGATTTCAGCTTGATTTATAATGAACATTTCATTGTGTGTTATTTTTCTAGCACAGCCCTTAAAAAGCTGTTTCCATTCACAGGTACATTGAAAAGAACAAAAAACTTATACATAAAAAGTAATGTGCCACCATAATTTGAAAATATTCACCTCATTCACATTCACCTGCCTCCACTAAAAGATTTATAACACGTCTAAACCAGAAATTGATGAATTCATCAGCGTCTGGGACATTTTGATCATAATCAATAATATAATTTTGCCCCTTAAATGGGTTTTCAATTAAAGTACATTTTTTTCAAAGTAATTTTATTTTTGTCATAAAAATAGTTTCTCTGCAGACTAACAGCATTAACTCATTTCATACCAGGTGCTGTCTTGTAAAGGACAATAACCTGCACAGCCAAACAGTGATAATACTACTACTACTTAATAAAAGAAATATAAAATTTTTTGTGCTGCTTTACAGGTTAAATATTACAAAGTAAAATACTCCTTAGATAAATAAGTACAAGTGTAAAGATCAAGCACTTGTTACACAAGTTTAGAAGTTCACTATCCAACAATGAAGAATATAAAGACAGCAAGAGAACATCAGTGTTAGGAATTCAGGCTGGCTTGGCTCCCACAAATTCACTTTTGGACTTTCTCTTAGCTCCAAAGAAAACCCAGGACAAGACAGCCCAGTAGCTTCCATAGAAAGTTAGCTGTAGAAGATTTCTTGGATGGAAGAGTCTGCCAGGAGCTGCAGAAATGGAGCAGACGCACACCAGTCTCTCATCAGATGATATTAAATGACACTATCAGGACTTCTTTAAGTTTTATTTCTCTGGAAGCTGGTGCTTACTAAGCTAAAGAGTGGCTGTAGGGAGCTAAAGCAGGGAATGTTCTAAAGGAAAACTTATTTTTAATGCTATACAGCAAGACCTTTTAGATACAAGAAATAGAAACAAAATTTAATAGTGTGGAATAAGACGAATGAGCAAATATATATGAAATCATGCTAAACCAGAGGGGTTTGTGGTCCATTGAACAAATACTCCTTCTGTAGAAAGTGAATTAAATCAAGTGGTGTGATCTGATTATCTTCAAGGATTATTTGTCATGGGCACACTACTGGTTCAGGTAGGAACAGACTGTTACCCTTCAACTAAGTGGCAGTTATTGATCTTTGCTGGCACAGCCTCATTGTTACATGGCTTCACTGTTACGGAGAGGCTGCTGGCTCAATGTCTGTCAGTCTGGGAAATACAAGTAGCCCTTCCCAAGGAAAGATAAAGGGAGGTAATTTCAGGGTCTTTCATCTTTTACAGAGCTCTACTGCTCAAAAGCCAGAAAGTGTATTTTCTTTGTCTCTGGCAATTAACTAAATCTTGAACTTCACACAATTTTTATGGATGGCTAATATGTATACCTAGAAATAGGGAGAAAATTTTAGCACTACTGTTAGCAATGGAAATACAACTTCACCCAAACCCATCATTCTGTACCAGGACAGAGCCCTCAGAGCAAGGAGAGGGTGCTTATGGGAGATTATGGGGAACTCTTTGAAACCCTTTGAGTTTTGGTGTAACTTCTGAGAACTTTCTTAATTGAATGGAAAAACAATTGCAGAGAATTTGAAAAGAAAAAAAATGGGTTCTGTAGCTTTAAGAACAGACAAAAGCCTTGCACTCTTGTTCAGGGAACTGCTTTACATAAATCTTCAGGACGTCTCTGAGAGGCAGTATCCTGGACAGAAATCAGATAGCTATTTCTCAGGCTCAAGTATCCAGCTTGTTTTGAGGCAAATCTCAAGACAAATATACCAAGAGCTATAAATCAGAGAACTATACCAGATGCAAGCAAAAATGAGGCTACAGAAGCTGAGGAACAAGTACATGATCCCACTGCTCTTTCCACTGCTTTTGTCAAAAATGTCTGCTAATTTCACAGTTCTCCGCATAATTTGAAAACTGAAAGTTACAATCAGTACGAAGTCTTGGAAATTTCACTCCAGGCTTTTGGGTGGGAGGAAGCTGTAGCTTAGAATCAATCAGCTTCTGTTTGTTTGTATTTGGAAGCTGGTCTTGAAAAGCTTTTTTACACAGGAAATTCCTCTTCCTATGGTAAACAGCCAAATAGGTATGAATGCAGTCATAAATTATCATTGCAGAACAGCAAGCACACGAATGTTGATCAATTAGAGTAGAGCGAAATCTTGTTTTATGTCCCCGTTTGTGGAGCAGGTTAATTCCTGGGATCCACCATTCTGAATACCCCCCATCATTACTTTACACATCCACCTAGGCTCTTTGGTACTGTGCATTTAAGTCCCAGCCGGGAGATCCAAACGTACAATGACATCCGAGTGAGTTTGCGAGGCTCAGTGAATGTGGCACGGGAGTCAGGCTCCTCGGAGAGGAGTGACAGCAGATGCCCTCCAGGGGTGCTACAAACCGCGCCTCATCCCGGACTGCCACCCCGGGAACACGCTCTGGACTCAAGGAGAAGAGCTGACAGGCAGCAGTCATAGTTTCAGCTGTTTCCTTCCGATCTCTCCCAGCAGGTGTCACTACGATGTAGCATTGCTACAAAATCTTAAAGTAACAAACACTAAATTAGCGGGCTCCTTTTTCCCCCAACTGGCAAAGTACCTCTGTAGACTAATTATGTAAAACCTGAATAGCCCGCAAAAGTGAGCTTTGTGATGAGAGGGTGGGGAAAACTATTAGCTGTGTATCATTTCCACTTCCATGCAGCTGATTTTCTTCTTATAAACTGTTATACCTCTGAATGAGATGTCTTTAATGAAGTGGTTAATTTAATGCAATGCTCAGCATTCTCTTCTTAACAGTAATGTACACAGATGGCTGTATTCCAAACTCTATTCATCTATTTCAAATTGTTATAAAATGGCTGTTGAATTCTATTCTTTGGAGAGATAAAATATATTTTTAATAAACAGCAAAATTTTCTAGCAGCTGGTTCTGAAAATTAAGAAAAAGCCAAACCAACACAATGGGGGGAAAAAGGATTTCCAAAGCAGTCTCCATGCAGCCTCTGACTGTCCTACCACCCAGCGATCCTGCAGGCATTCAGACACCTCACTGTAATGTCTCAAAAATCAATAGCAATTTATTCTCTCTTTGGACCCCAAGCAACAAAAGTAAATAATACTGTCACCTGCGGTCTGCCTTCAGAACATGGTCACAAAACAGTCTTGCTACTATACCACAACCCTCCAGGGCTCTTTATCTATTCTGGCTTTGCAGATTGTATTGGCTTTCACAAGGAAGAAACACACAAGACAGCAACACAAAGGGGTCAAGTTCCTGTACTCCGACCACCCAGGCTGCTGAGCTGGAATTAAGAAAAAGGTTTGGCACCTGTCTTATTTCAGTATCAACTACATTAATTTTATCAAAAGGGAAAAAGAAAAGAAAAAAGAAAAGAAACGCAAAACCAAAAAAGGAATATTAGAATCATGTTTTCTCATGCAATAAAAGGGAAATCTTAGAGGAAAAAGGAACTTCAAGACATTTAAAGGTACTTCCTAAATTAATTTCTTAAAAATGGGAGGCTTTGAAATTCACATTGCTTAAAATGCTACTGAACATACATCAGAATATTCAAAGTGATCCAGAATATTGACAGATTGTTTTCAAAATCATCGTAATTTGTAACCAATATTAAGGAATCAATTCCCATCTCATTATAAGACAACCAGTTTCTTTTAACTGCTCACAGCATGAGGCATAACATCGTCACAGGAACCTTACAAAATTTCAAACACATGATATGAAGATATGCTCACTTAACTTCTAGTGACCCTGTGTACATGTGTACAATGGACTCTTGTCTTTCCAAGGAACATTATTTAAATATGCTTGTGTCTTTGCATATTAAATTGTCTTCATTGCTGCACGGTGTGTAAAGCCTATAGGGCATAGAAATTCTCACCATCACCACCAATTCTACTTTTTCTTAGAAATACTGATTGTTGTGGGTTTATATATAATAAGTTCAGGATGCATCACTAGCTCATACAGGCATCACATCCTGATTTAAAGGAGTCTACCCTTTCTTTCGTGTCTGTTTGTATCAATGAGCACAAAGCCAGGGCACAGGCTTAATGCAAAGCAGGAAGTGGAGATTAAGACAAAAAAATGGAACTTCTATTCCAATTTTCAACATGAACAGTAATTCCATGAAGTAATTTCCCACTCTAAAATGATAAATGCCAAAACTTAAAAGCACAATACAAATACGTGTATTTAATGGGTCTCATAATACCTCTCATTTAAAGCCAGGCCAGAATTGTCATTTCTTTCAATAGGGAAAAATCAGTAAAGAAAATGGAAAATTACGTAAGATTTTAGGTTGGTATCTTAGGAGAAAGAAAAATCTGTGCAGATTTTACATGACCATATGAGTAGAAGGGAGGAGATACTAAGACTGTTTATTTACACAAGACATAAACACTTGTCTAATCAAAGACATTCTGAGCCAACGTTACAAGAAACTCTGGTAGAATGTTAGAAGATTAATGTATTAATTATATTAGAAATCACGTGCAAAATGCAGAAATAGCCACTAATGTCAAAGAAAAGCAACAAAATAAACTGAATTTTATATTGAGTCATAAACTGAACGAAAAGAGAAAAAGGCTACCAAAATTTAATTCCTTCTACTATAAGCCACAGCCACAATGAATGCAAAGTCTACCACTGTAAGAACCAAAGTTACAGTAGAGCAAAGACCGCTTCAACAGTAGATTATTATTCAATTATTTCATTAAAAAATTAGAAAATTTTAATGAATATTTAATAAGCACATCAGTATCTGAAGTCAGATTGCTAGCATGGCTGGATACTCATTCAATTTTATACAGGCTCTTGCTAGCCCCTCATTGAAAAAAATCTTACAGGTTAAAAAGAGATTTTTATCTTTAATTTTACAAGAGCTAAATAGTATATGACTCAACAAAGCAACAGTAAAAATCAGGAGTGCTTCTCTACTGTTCTGTTTGCATCTCCCAAGAAGAACATTTAATTTAATTTACTATTTACTCATTTCACATTTGCAGTTCTCTGCAGGTGTCTGGAAATCCAGTGCTAACTACACCTAGTACTGGGAACATGAAATAGAAATTTCTGAAACAGGCTTAAATAATTCCAGAAATTCTTCTGTGGCTTTGAAGCATCTCCCAGAAAAGTTCTGACAAGTGATACAGGCGTCTATTGTGTTTACAGGAACAACTCCTAGCTTGCCTCAGAAGCAGACTGGCCAGCCTGTCAAGGGAGGTGCTTCTCCCCATCTACTCCACTCTGATGTGATCCCTCCTGGAATACTGCATTCAGTTTCTGGGGTTTTCAACATTGGAAAAACGTGACCTGCTGGAGCAAGTCCAGAAGACAGCCATGAAAATGACTAAGGGGCTGGAGCACCTCTCCCAGGAGGACAGGCTGAGAGAGCTGGGAATGTTCAGACTGGGAAAGAGAAGGCTCTAGGGAGATTTTACAGTACCTCCCATTACCTTAAGGGGGCCTACAAGAGAGATGGAGGGTCACTTTTTACAGGGGTGTGTAGTGACAAGACAAGGGGGAATAGCTTTAAACTGAAAGAGGACAGAGTTAGATTAGGCCTGAGGGAGAAATCCTTCACTATGTGAGCAGTGAGGCACTGGAACACATTGCCCAGTTCAAGGAGCTAAAACTCACCACAACTAGAACAAAAAGGAAAATATGAACACCTGAATCAGCTCAGCACTGAGGGAGACAAATGAGAGTACTGGCATGTGAAAGGTGCTGCAAGAGATGATTTAGCTCTTTTGTTTGTTTGTTTTGCCTCTCCATTTGAACAAGTTAGCTATATTGTGAAACTGCAAACTGAGTTGCAGACCAAATCAAGTAACATGAATGCACAGTCACACTAATACATTAACTACTGACACTGCTAAATAAAATATTTTGTTGACTTTATGAAAAAAAATTTAAGTTAACATGCACAAAATAACTTTGAGTTAAAAACTGGAGAGAGACTTAAAATTTTTGCTAATATCATGATGAAAGCAATATATTAGCCATCATGTGTATAAACTGTTAACTACAGGTCTGTCACTGATTTCAATGCCTGGTAAAGTTATAGATACTGAAGGTATTGACAAACATCTGGAGGACAATGCAGTCATTGGTCACAGCCAGCACAGCTTCACATGAGGAAAGTCCTGTTTATCAAACCTGATTTCCTTTTATGATCACACCTAGCTGATTAGGGCAATCCAGTCAATGTAATCTTTTATCTCAGTAAAGCTTTTGACACTGTCTCGCACAGGGTCCTTCTGGACAAAATGTCCAGCATAAAGCTGGATAAACACGTCATGGGATGGGTGAGCAGCTGGCTCACGGGTCAGGCACAAAGGGTTACAGGGAATGGGGTGACATCAGGTTGGGACCTGTCACTGGGGGGGTTCCACAGGGCTCCATCCTCAGCCCTGTGCTCCTCACCATTGTCATAAATAACTCGGACACAGGACTGGAAGGGAAACAGAGCAAGTTCACAGAGGATACAAAACTGGGAGGAGCTGTTGGGTCCCTTGAGGGCAGGGAGGCCCTGCAGAGAGACCTTGACAAATCAGAGGGCTGGGCAATCACCAACTGTATGAAATTCAACAAGGGAAAGTGCCAGATTCTGTACCTGGGATGGCACAGCCCTGGATGTATGGACAGGCTGGGGAATGAGATGCTGGAGAGCAGTGCCACAGAGAGGGACCTGGGGGTTCTGGTCACTGGCAGGTTGAACATGAGTCAGCAGTGCCCGGGCAGCCAGGAGGGCCAACCCTGTCCTGGGGTGCATCAGGCACAGCATGGCCAGCTGGGCAAGGGAGGGGATTGTCCTGCTCTGCTCTGCACTGGGGCAGCCTCACCTCCAGTGCTGGGGGCAGTGTCAGGTAACACAACATAAAAAAGACATTAAGCTCTAAGAAAGTGTCCAGAGCACAGCAACAAGGAGGGTGAAGGGACTTAAGGAGAAGCCATATGAGGAGCAGCTGAGGTCTCTTGTTCTGCTCAGCCTGGAGGAGACTGAGGGGAGACCTCATTGCAGTTCCAACTTCCTCATGAGGGGAAGAGGAGGGGCAGGCACTGCTCCCTTCTCTGCGTTGACCAGGGACAGGACCCACGGGAATGGTCTGAAGTTGTGTCAGGGGGGTTTAGGTTGGATATTAGGAAAAGGCTCTTCACCCAGAGGGTGGTTGGGCACTGGAACAGGCTCCCCAGGCAAGTGGTCACAGCACCAAACCTGACAGAGTTCAAGAAGTGTTTGGACAATGCTCTTGGGCAAATGGTGTGACTCTTGGGGATGGTGCTGTGCAGGGCCAGGAGTTGGACTTGATGATCCCATCCAAACCAGCATGTTTTGTGACACATAGATAGATACACTCACACACGTGTGTATGTGTGTATTTCTAATAATTAACTATCATCCTCTCTCCAAAACGTTTAGAAAAAGGTTAACTCAGGATCTTTGCTGACATAAGCGTTCTCATTCCACTTGTATTCACACAGGAATTTGTCATGATAAGGCAAGTAAGCCCTAGCCTAAAATTTACAACCTTGTGTTTATAAGGAACTAGAAGTACGAAGAATATTTAGTAAGTTTGCAATGGATTAAGCCCTTCCCCTCTAAAGAAATCTCTACAAATTGTTTCAACTACTAAGAGCTACCCAAACAAACTAAGAATTAAGAAAGTGAACCATTTTAATCACTACTTTGCCAATACTGCCAATGAAGTTACTGCTAATGTGGCCATTTTTCTTTAGGATGTGAATAGAAATTTTTAAGTAGATTACATCTCTTAGAGAACTAGTTTTAACTGCTTCTTAGTTTACACCAAATAAATATTTGCAATCTAAACACAAAATTTTTTAGACCACATTACTTTGCACTTTCATTTAAAAGTGAAATTGACTGGATAGGACAGCATGCTTGCTTCCAGGCTTTCCCATTTCTTTTCTTAACATCTTGGTACATGAATTTGCCTCCAAATGTGAGCTTACCATAACAGAGGTGCACAAGAGCAAATAGCATAATTGGGAAGCCTGAAAATACAGGACAAAATTATCAAGAGAAGGCATCATTTTATCACAAATTTGAGCACTCAATGAGATTTTTAAAAATGCAATACATTCTAAAAGCTCTAGCTTTTTATAAGCCTGGAGTATGTTAACTGGCATAATTTATAAGTTTGGGGAAACATTCATTTGAAGGCCAATACTCCAAACCCAAGACTCACCAACTGAGGTACCCTCAGCAAGGTGCAATGCATAGAGAGAAACCAAAATTCTCTGCTTGTACTTTTGACACTGTTGGTGTTTATCCTTCTGAACAGCACTTCAGACCTCATTATACACTTCTGATAGCTTAAAACTACTTTTCTCTGAAGTTTGACATTCAGCTTTGTAACCATTCCAGTAACAAAACAAGTTCACAGCCAGAATTCTTACAGGAAGGGGATTTTTTTTTATTATTTTCCAAATTTAAAATAAGAAAATGTACTACCAAATCCAGCTACTTATGCCTCTGATTACACAACACTAAAATGATGCTTACAGGACAGATGTAGTTTTGTGGCTTTATGGCTGAGTATAAGCAGGCTGCATATTGTAAGCAAGCTGTGTAGGACAGTTCATTATTCAGATTGCCTGTTGTTTCCTATTGAATGACCTTGATTCAATTCCTTTTCTCTTCTTTGGGTTTGAAATACACAGAAAGAAATATTCTAACAACAAAATATTAAAAGAAAATAAAGCAAATTTCAAGGAGTGATGGAATGATTAGGGAAACATTCCAGTACCATGGTGTTTATCATCAAAGACAAGATCCTATACCCCAATTTCAAATCAGATTTCAATAGGACACAACAAGGTAGGCACAGTCTGAGATACTTAATAAGGAGAAATGACAGTGGCACATTGAATGTAAACTGAATGAGACAGAAGCTCTGCAGAAACAAACTAAAACTTATTCTATCTTGGTATTATAGTAGAATAAACAAAAATTAATATATCCATGTTTTTAAAAATACATTTTCCTTCTCTTACTTGCCATCATACATACTTACCTATTCAAAAGCAGGTAAGTTTAAGTGATCCAGACTCCCATCAAAAAGGTTAACAAACTCATTTACAATTAGAGGCATTCTTACTATTCTTACAACTTAACATAAATAAGGAAATCTAACTAAAGATGTTTGCCTACATGCACCATGCTACCTTAAGAAAAAGTGTCATGGGTTGTAACATGTTCTGCAGCTTATATTCACTTACATATTTGGCACTGCACGTTCAATTTAATTTTCTAGATTTGCCCTCATTGGTGTGCGAAGATGCTCAAATGAATTCCAAATTAATAGATTCTGTTTCAAATAAGCAGGTTATATTTTACCAATATATTATGAAGGCTAGCCCAGACTGATTTTATTTGTGGAAGTACATGAATTTCTTTGACCTCACTATCTTGATTTCTCTAGGACCTTACTCTGAGGCTGTAACAGATTTGTTTCAGCAACGAGACAAAGGTACAATTTAATTTACTTTCCAGATTGTGAACACGACTGTTCAAAGCACATATGTAATTACAGTCTTTCCTTGCAACAACACACATTTTAGAAATACTTTTTTTAAATAGAAACCTATTATATAAACAGGTGTTTTTTTCTTAAAAAGAAAATGAAATTAAAATTTGCCTTTAAACACTTCTATTTTACAAACTTATTCCATTAAAGCAACACTAACCTATTAAAAAATGCATAATTTTAATGTGCTCTTTGCTTTTAATATACTCTTACACCAAATGTTTCAGCAACAAAGTAGTTTCAGCAGTTTTCACCTCTTTGAAAATCTGAAAGTAGTTAATATTTGTATAGTTCCAGCATTTCTCCTCACTGAAATCAATACAACTACTCAAGAAAGGCATGCAGGTACATCAACCTGTTAGCTGGATCTGAAAGAATACAATTTTATAGTCTGAAATTATTCTTCAGTGTGTTGGCATAAAGAAATGAATATACCTAATTTTGCGACTCTTCTCATATATATCGATCATGAAACACATGACACAAAAGAAATCTGCCATCCTGAACCCAAAGGAAACCATATAATGAAAAGAGCCATGACAAAATAAATACCTAGTGTTAAAATAATAGTTATTGAAGAAGGAAACAACATTCACAATCCAAAGGATTCTCCAGCTGGACAATTCCATCTCTCCTGCCATTATTGCAAACACTTTTAAGATTAGTCCCTTAACAAAGGCGGGGGTGTTGAGCTATTCCAGCCCATCTCTATGCTCATCTTTGGCCAGAAGTCCCCTGCCTACTTAGATCTGGGCAACAGAGATGAATACGTGCCAGCTTTACAACTACTGTATTTCAGTGTAACATATTACCTACAAACCCAATGAAATCTTAGACTCTGAACTTCAAAAGGATCTAAACAGCTGAAGCTTAAGCTTTCTGCTGTAACTGGGAAATTTACATAACCTACAAAACAACTTAAATTAAGCCAAACAGCAACTTGTGAAAAAAGCAAATGTACCTGTTAAGAATACAAAATCAGAGTTGTACAGAAATAGTTCATGTACCTGAAAGTTCATGTATCTTTACTAAAAGAAAATTTTAGAACAATGAAAAGAAAATCCTAAAAAGTGCCCAAAAGGGAAACACTAAGGTACCCCATTAACACAGGGCAACTTTTTTTCTTAAATGAGTGCTTTTCCTGCTTGTTAGAAGTTTCAGCACAAGCCGATGAGTAATGTGAAAAAACTGAATGTAGCTTTTGAGACCTAGAAGCTGTAATGTACTGTAAAAACAGACAGAATAGAAATCCCAGCAAGGCTAAATATATTATAAAATAACTGCTCACTCTGTAAGAAATGTACCTGTTCTAACATATGTATAAACCTATGATCAAAATTTAAATATCTTAAGAGGAAGCGTAAGTTTTTGCTTGTAAAATCACACGTTGATTAACATTAATGTAAGAATGATAGCTTACAGTCAAGAGCCATTATAAGTGACATTAACTAATGCACACAACGTGAAACATTCAGCATCTTATGAGAAAACTAAACAGATTTTGTACAAACTTGCACTGCTAGGATGGTTACTGCCCAGTACAAACTACTGCAGATGAGGCAGCATGCACTAAGAGGTACATAGTGCTGAACACACAAAGTCTTTAATTATACTTTTTGGTGACCAGCCAAATTGAAGTTGGGTATTAAAGATCATTATGCTTTTAAGTTAAGCAGTTAAGTGACAAATAGTTTAAAAAAATCATTGAAAAATATGGAAATACTGTCAAATATTAATAACGGTATGAAAAATCTCATTTTAAACATTCATTTCAAAAGTAATACTCTGGAGATAAAAATTCCCTAGTAAGTCTTTAAAACAGCAACAAATTTTGTGCATTTCACCAATTCTACAATTCTTCATGTGCTTCCAGTTTTTGGTTGGTTGATCTATTGTTAAGACATTAGTGGTTTTTAAAAATAATTGAGGGCTAAACAGTGATGCACAGAATGATGCATTCTTAAGTCACCTTTTTCCTCTTTTGTGTTAACAAGCAGGAATATGCTTTTGATGCTTCCAGTGCCAAGATCAGGTAAACTGCATGGTTTTAGAGAGTACATTACTCCAGCTCCTTAAGGGGCTATAAAATCACATTAAACTTGGCTTGTTAATAATTCATGGGAACTTCCTTAGTTCACTACAGGGGCATCACTCTTAGGGCATCATTCTTTTTGAAATAACAGGGAAAGTCAGATAAACAGTGCTACCATCAAAATGAGGACCCACCTACCATGAACCCAGGGACTCTAAAAGCCCTAAAGAATTTAAATCCTTACCATTTTCAAGCTAAATCCAGAATTATACATTCCTTTCTAAAAGTTGATATTAATTCAGTAGATAAGTAAACCCAACAAAATTTCATCTATCTAATGAAATTTGGTTTATCTGCAGATTTGAAGTATCACATTTCTACACATTTAGCTATATGGGATAAGAGCTATTTACTACACTCTCATCACTCTGAAATAGACCCTTTTAACAAGAATATTTTACTTCCATTAAGGATTAAACTAAGTATATCCCATTAAACAGATGTATGATGCAAAAATATTATGATTTGGAATTGGAACACATCTAACTACAGTTAAAAATGCCTACTAATAAAGCAGTTACTGCTGACACCAATTATGATACATTAAGACTGCAAGACTTCATTCTTCATGGTCACATAATAGAAGGTTCTTAGAGAATTATGTCATGTATTAGTAACATTTGGATTTTAATGCACATGACTAACTATGTGGACAGATTCAGGAAAAATGGCATTCAATATAAACACATTAAGATAGGGACTAGACACTCATTTTGTAATTTACTCAATGGAACAAAATTAGCTTTGATGCATCAGTAAACCACCATGGAAAAATCAGCTTTATCCTTAAAAACTTAATTAACTCTGGAGTAAAAAGAAAGCAAGTCCACTTCAAAAGCTTAGTCTGCTGAGTAAAATAATGTCCTATGCACAAAAAAATTCTAGTTGTATGAAAATTCAAAATCCATCTTTTAGTTTTAGAAGTAACAAGAGAACAGTGTTTTAACTGCTTTGTACCCCCTCAAGCACATTTTGGTATTAAGAAATAAGGTATTACTCAGTGGCTTGTAATTTGCACTCAGTGACCAACACAGATAAAAGCTTGAACTGGCAAAGCCTCAGAGGTGTATGGGCCTAAGGGGTTCACTGTACTTCCAAAATACAAGGAAGGAAGCTGTCTTTGTGGCTGTATCATCATTCCATAAATACATTATCTACGTACTTTTAAAGACAAACTTCAGATGAATTGGTCCTGAAAATGTTGGGGAAAACAAAGGTCAGGCTTTTGGGTACTGATTCTGTATCATCTACACAGTAACTATTCTCTGGTCTCTCTCACTCACTCCCTGTTCAGTAACGTAGTAGCCCAGCAAGGTTGTGTTTCCTGACATAAACACCAAGGACAAATAGAATTTTGTTAATGTCTTATGGAGGAAACAGTTGAGAAGCCTTGTCAAAAAGTCACTTGTTTCTTCTAAGATAGCTGATTTTTAAATCCAGCTGGAAACCAACAGAAGTGATCCAAACTTTCCTTCTGAAAAGCAGCACTGTCTTATTTGACTGTAACATCACTGTTAACAGAGTCTGATTCTTTAGTAACAACACACAGCGAGTAGATATGCACAACAGTTTCATGTAGATGAAATGAAGAAGAAACCCAAACGTTTTGACTTTTTTATCCTAATGCCCCCTTTTGCACAAATGGCAAAGCAAATGAAAAGTCTCCCCATGCACAGTCCTTTGTCCTCAAAGGGCTGCCTATTTTAATTCATGTCTAGAAGTGAACTAAATTTCAAAAGCAGTATTCACGTGGAATCAAGTATCTCATTTTTTTATGTTGCAACTGTATCCTATATTGGTTTATAGCTCACTGTCTGCTCTCCTAGTTCAAGAAACTGATTATATGAACAGTCCTAAAATAACACATTTGAAATGAAACAGGAATTGACACTGAATACTCACTGCACACAGTGATACACAAGGACATCTTAGGTTCTTACCAGAATTACAGCAATAGTTCAACTATTACCCATTGAGAGTGCTTAATTTTTTCAATTTTATTTATATTAAAAAGAACTACCAACTTCTTAATGTTGAAAAATCGGGAATGGACAACATATGCTGCAACTGTTGTCACTGACAGATGAAAGTAGGGAAATGCCAGGCTTTCCAAAGAGGAGTACATCATGAGAAACATTTTAAGTTTATACATATATATATATATATATATATATACAATTTATACCATAAACAAGGATTAGTAGTAGTAGTTGAGTGTTACTTGGCATTTTTAATGTAAAACTCTACACAACTGAGAAGGAAAAAAGAACATCACAGATGCGTTTATGACACGATTTTAGGAAGCTGGTGTCCCAAAGCAGCCTGCTCACTTTCATACAAGTTACATGGCTTTCCATCAGGATATTACCCAAGAACCCAAAATCTCTGCAAAAGGGAAAGGATGTTAATACAGCAAATGTTCCCTTATTTATTGTAATATTAAAATAATTGTACAGTTTAAAATACAATTTTAAAGTATGTGATGCTTCTTTTTAAATGTGGAATTCTTTTTGTCTCCATATCTGTAACAAAAAATAGCAAATTTAATCCAGAGCCTAATTCAGTGGTGCAATTTCATAACTCCTAAGCAGAGTTGCATACACACACAGTAAAATCAGCTGGTGTTAAGTATACGTGACTTGATAATTCATTGGTACAAATGGGCACATAAAGTTATGGGCTGAGGAAGCTGAATTTGGACAGCACAGGTAAACTCTAGGAGCAGGGCTAGGATCCTGATGTGTGACTCTGATGGACTTTAGTAATGGTTATTTAAGTCTTGTATTTATTAGAGGAACAAGACAACAGAAAAACTCCAAGTACTTCTCCTGAGCTTCAGGTGTTTTATGAGATTAATGTGGCCAAAGCACCATGCCATACTTGAAAATTTTGAGTTTTAATGTTATTTCAGAGCAGCACTCAGGACTTTTATACGGCTGTAATGTGTTTTCATTTTACCTGTACTGAAAAAAAAAAAAGCATGGATAACAGCAGGAAAGCAGCTATTCTAAGAAAGGGAGGCATAAAACGTAAACATAATGAAACAAAGAAGCAAATGAAGAAACTCTCCTTTTCCTTTATTAGAAATAAGGGAAACAGATTGTGCTCATCTTGCTTAGAGCCAAGAGTCTCATTGTATGGAATTCAGCCAGGCTCCAGCACACAGCTCACTATGGAGTTTTGCTGTGTTAAAAAGTAAACCAGATGGGACATTTGCTTCCAACAAGATAATTCTAATGGAAATTGTTAGAAGTACTGTAAAAGAAACTTTTCAGCTTCATCTGCTATTTTATTGTGTATAATAAGGGCAGGCAGAACGAAAAGTAGACTATGAAAACAAACCACAAAAATTTAAAAATTCAAAACATTAATCATTAACCAAATTTTGAATTTATGTGCCTCACAACACCAACTGCTTACATAAAGCACACACCAGGCTAAAGCCAAACCTCAAACAGTAGCAGAGTTAGTGTGAATAAAATATCCTAAAATTATGTAAAGTGAGTAAAAAATAATGAACTTAGAGGTTAACCTGTAGCTTCAACAGCTTGAAGAAAAAGTATGAAGTATGTCAACAGACCAATACACCAGGGCCTTGTGAGACCTCACAGACAGTGTTTTTGTTCAGAACCATTAAGATAACATCTTCTCTTCTTAAAAGACCCCATATTTTCCAGATGAGCTACAAAAGACAAAGAAGGTAGGTGAGGTATAGTTCTATAGCTACAGCTGTTGACGACTTTTTTTGGTTTGTTTGGGAGGGGGGGGAGGGTGTTTGTTTTGGTTTTGGGGGTTTTTTTGGTTCTTTTTGTTGCATCAGTATCTTAGACTGTAGCCCTGAACAGTTCCTGGCAGTAAACAGCTTCTTTGCAACACAAGCTACACCCATTTCACCACCACAACAACAAATTCACTCCTAAAGAAAGATAACAGGCAATAAGGGCAACATTTTGTAAACAAAGTAGCTCAGACACAAACTGAGCCCTTAATTGCTGAGAAATAGGGTCAGTTATCATAGAAAGACAAGTTCATGCTTCAATTATCTCAGTCGAGTTTGCCAAGCAGAGGTACCTACCACTAAAATTTTACTGTTAAAATGGCAATATATCTTTTCTTTTCTTAAAATCTTACTCTCAGACTAAATACTGCCCTAAGCTGCCTTTTCTTCTTCAGGAACTGGTCTATACCAGACTTAAGAAATTCTACTCAGGCTTTGACTTTGTCCTACCATGTTTCTTCAATCAGCCAGAAAGCAGATTGGAATGAAATTGATATGATTCGATAAAGGAAAATCAAATTTTTTCAACATTTAGTTTCGGTAATCTAATTATGAAGCTTTTAGTAATAGCGTAATTACTTTGAAGTTCTGAACATATGTTTCCACTGAGAGTATTCCACAGAGGACACTGTATCAGAAAAGGGAAAAAATGTAAACATAAATGTACCAAAAATATTTCAGCTCATCAAATAAAATTAAAATTGAAAGGAGAACCATATGCCAGAGATGTAATATGATGTCCAATATGAACCACTTTTGTTTCCATCATGCACAGTCCTTTAATTTAATACCAATGAAGAAAATGGAAAATAATTTTTCCATGACATCAAAGCACATTACCAAAACGTTACTGGGTTGGCACATTTTAAAAAAATGAAAATACACATGCAAAATTATTATGACAAAAAGCAGCTGAACACTATTCCTTGAACTTTGAAGGTCTAAATGTTTCCATTAATGGAAAGGATGTCTTTGAGAAATACCTCACACAATGGGCCTAAAAAAGCCCAGGCATCTCAGTTTCTTGTGATTCTTACTCTTGTGGATTTAACTAAATATCCTTAGCTCTATACACTGAAAGTTATTAAATCTGAAGTAATAGATCTGACACAAGACAGTTCTATTGTCTAAATTCACTTAAAAAAAAAAAAAAAAAGGAATCAATGAACTAAGAGGGGAAATTCATCCCTGAGCAAGACATTCAGAAATGCTAAACAAAAGATATAGAAAACAGCAGCACAGACAGGAAGAAACGGAGAAAAACAAACAAACAAAAAACAAACAAACAAAAACCACCAAATAAATAAAAGGAAGTAGATGAGCTACATCATAATATAGAAAAGCTTTACAATTTTAACAATACAACCTTCACACTGATCATCACAACAGTGGTGAATAAAGCAAGCACATTTTTGTTACCGGAAAGTTAACTGCGTTTTTTGTTTGTGGTTTTTACGTATCACAAACGATTTACAAATGCAAATAAATTTGCTTCAGTGCCCTTCTACGTCATCAAGAGCAAGCTTAGTGCTCAAGCCTACTTTTACTTAGTACATAAAACCCCACTCCCAACAGATAAACTAAAGCAAAAGAGCATGTCCAATTTTTGTGGCAGCAAATGCATTGTTCACACCACTTTCACAAAAAACACAGCACAACCAACAGCTTTTGATTGCAACTACTTTCTAAAAAGCTGTGCTTTCATTTCCTACATATTAACACATTATAACCTTGCTGTCCTTTAAACTGCCATGTAATGACGAGCTCTTTCCTCAATTAGGATCTTCATTCATCTTTATCAGCTTCTGAAATTCTTAAACCATAAATCAATGCTTTGCTTTTTTTCTTTTTTCAGCTGAGGGGTCTAGGCTTAGAGCTTAGAGGTAAAAACAAACTGTGTCCCCAAATGATAAGGAAATGTCAAAAGAAGACTAAAACCCATGGAATAAAACAAAGCACAAACAATTTTTCTTGCTTTCTTACCAACAGATCTATGCAATAGGGACAAATAATGCATAAGGAAAGGACTTTTGACACATTCAGAAAACAGACACACAATTCCATAGGTCCGATTCCCAAAATCAGGGTTAAAAAGGAAGACATTAATGGCAAGGCACTTGTTGAAAATGTTCATTTGGTAACCTTTCCTTTCATCATTTCAACTTAGCTCAAATCAGCCAAGGATAGAAAATCAAGTCTTCCTGAACAACCAGAACAGGAATGCAGCCAACAGGTACGGTAAAAACTGCAGGATCCAGAAAATTTATTTTGAACATGTTTAATGGGCAATTACACATTTTTAGATATGTGTATGTCATTGTCATTGTTTCCCATCTTTCAAAGGTAAATGGAGAAGAAATTAGTGACAAAGTATTATAAATTCAGAGGTCATCAGAGAGCATGAAAGCTTTTCAATAGTTTTAGAGTCAGAGTTTTAAAATTTCCATCATTGAAATTGCTAGCATGAAGAGAGGTGTTATATTCTGCAGACACCCTCAAATAGTTCTGAAGTGCAAGAGTGAGCTTTCGCCATTAAAAAAAAAAAAACTACATAGAAATAAATAAAAACAGGAAAACAGCAGAGTTAATTTCTCTGAAGCATGTAATTTATGATGCCACTGTTTTGGAAGGCATTGTGATATATGGAGAAGCAATTGCTGAAGATTTTGTGGCTTATCCATTATGAGCATGTAGCCACCGTAAAAAAGACACCACATAAAGCTACCATGTACTTAATGCATCATAATTGTGACAAGTTATTTATGCAATCTTTTGGCTGAGTTCATGAGAAACCATTAATAAGAGTGCCTTGTTCAAGAAAAGATGCATGTTTACCAGCACAAATACCAGCTATGACTGTACAAATTGCTTAAGGGCATGAAATAAAAGGCATTTTCATGATTAATTCTTCATTAATTTTTACCTTTAAGATCACTATCATCAAATTTAATACTTGAGTGATGGCTGGAGAACCCAAAAGATTATTTGTCTCTTGTCATTTTAACAGAGAATTATTAATAACATGGCAAATATTTCAGTTATTTCCACATGCCTCAAAAGTCAACTTTGATGCTACAATTTTTTCCTGGGTCAAGCTTTAACAATACTAATGTAGACATGAACATGCTGATTAAGAAAAGTGATGCAATGCAACAGTGCTGCTTAAAAGGTGGTTTAGTACAATCAGGGAGGTTTCAGTCTGCTTCAAAAAGTGCACAATAATGAACTAATTCTTTCTCCATCTTGTCCAGCCTCAAGAATAAAACAGGCAAAAGGGTGTGCTGATGCATTTTTCTGTATCAGATAAACCTGATGGATTTTTATCCTTATTTTGTAAGGTCATCCATCTTTCCACTCTTTTAGCACTGACCAAAATACAGAAGGACGGGGAGAAGCCTGAAGTACAACATTTGGAAACTGAAAAATTGTAAAAATACTATAGATTTAAAAGGACATAATTTACCATATTAAAATTTAGTTACTTAATGATTAGAAGTCCTCATAAAGCACAAATATTTGCAAGATGCCCCACCCACGCTGTAGTTCAGAAGGAACAAATCGGGTTGTGAAATAACTCACAATTATATAGCTAAGGCTTGCCAACGAATTACCTCCAAACCAATTACCTCTTTGTAGTGGCATTCTGTGAATTCTGGCTATACAGCTGCCCATTTCTTACATTACCTTTTTTTTTTTTTTTTCTTTTAATAGAAAACTTCATACATCACTAGCTGCATTCTGTGTTAGAAGTTGATTTTCAGTTCACAAAAAAATATACACTATATAGGAACAACAACAATTGACTGAAAATAATTAAATTATCTATTTTACATAAACCTGTCTGGCAAAGTAACAAACTTCTCACTAATGGTTTTATTCTCCCTTGGGCTTCACCTAAATATAGCAACTTGGAAAATGTGCACCATTCTTGGTAACATTTACTTCTGTGGCCTGACCATTTACACAACTGAGAGTTCCATGATACAGGGTGTGGTAGCCCAACTAACTTACTTCAGTAAATGGAGATAGATGTGTTTCCAATTAAGAAAACTACTTTACCTCTTGAGGCAATGTTATCAGAACAGAATAAAAAAATGTCTTTAGCTTTAAACATCTCTACAAAAGACATTCATTACTTTGGCAAAGACACTTAAGCAGTAGCATTTGCTGCTACGCTTTCCAAAATATTTCTTTTTCAATTTCCTTATTTTGTCAGCAAAGGCCTTTTCCTAGTTGTTTCTGGAAGTAAGTGTAATTTGAAACTCTTAACTTTATTTTCATCTGACAGATAGGCAGGACCAAAGCATTTGGCAATGGATACTCTATTTACACATTACATAAAGCAAGCATGGGCAATAATTTAAAGAGACTGCCAGAGAGATTTTCTGTAGGGCTCTATCTGAAAAAATCAAAACACTGCATCAGAATATCCTTAGCCCCTGCTTAGTTAGTCTCCAGTGTCATGATATTATAATACTGTTATTTTGCAGTCATTATTAAAAAAAAAATCAACCAAAATACCAAAAAAGCAGAAAGACAAACCCCACTTTTCCTTCCCCTTACTACTTGTCTTTCAAAAAGAAATCCAAGCAAAAAGTCTTCTCATCTCCCTTAATGGAAACAACAAAATCCAGAACACGTATTTGTATTGAGGAAAACTCAGCTGTCTTTTGAAGATATCCTACTTCAAATGATTCTGACTTTATGACACTTTGCTGACAGAGTAATAACAAAGCATTTTGTAAGAAAATAATCGTTAAAATATAATTCCAGTGAAACACAAAGTGTTTGATGATGCAGTTCTGTACACACAGTCCAATACAGTGACCCTAGCAAAAGGGAAAAAGGTTCAAAACAAACTGAGTAAAATAGGTCGTATTTGAAATGCAAGTAGCCTTTGATATTCCGAGGTTTAGGTTTTGTTTAATCAAACTATCAGCAAGATTATTCCACATGCTTGTGAACTACAACTTCAGCTATTTTTTCAGTATTGTAGTGGAACTATCCATAGCATTAGAACACCAAAATGCCAACAGAAGAAGAAAAAAAAAAAACAAAACAAAACACCACAAACAAAAATCGCCCCAAAACTGAAGCATGAGATCAAAATATTTAAGTAGAAAACTCCTACTAAACTCCTTTCCCTTTGGTTGCTACACCAGCACCATTATTATAATAGTACCATGTATATAAATATATTCAGGGTAATTCTGAAAGGGTTTATTCTTATTTTGCTTCCTCAAGGTTATTTCCATACCAATGAGAAATATTTACGCAGAAAGTAGATTACCAACCCTCTGAAAAAGGGTGCAACGCCGAGGAGTGATCGGTCATCCAGATAGCTTAAAACTTTCACCCAGGCTCCCATTCTCCCTTAACTTGATTACTGCTGGATGAATCATATTTCACTGTCAAAGCCCTTTGCAACCTGTCGCTACCACCACCTTCGTCTCTCATTCACCACAGAAATGCTGAACTGCCACTGTTAACTATATAGATCCCATCTTCTACATTTTTAAAAGAGCTTAGGGCCTTCTCCTGGGGTTTTTGCTCTTTGAGAGATATTTTCCGAAAAATTCCACAAAGCTGTCCCAGTATCTTCCTTCAAAATCAGTTTTAATTTTTTATTTTTCCCCCAGAACAGGTGTAAAAGAATGTGACATTATTGCCAGGGCTGTTGACTAAGACACAGTTTAGCCAATCTAACTGCAGCTTGTTACTTCCATTCCACTAACACCACTTTTCAGCTGATCCAATGGTAAGCAAACAAATAAAATAAAGAATAAACTTTAAAAACCCACCACAAACAACTCCCCAAACCTCCCATACCCCTAAGTAGAGCTATGACAAGCTATGTCACTTAACTAGCTCAGCCTAGATTCAAATTACCATTTAAGGAACCTGAATGTGCACAAGCCTATATGACCCGGTCTGTGAGAAATGAAGAGGAAAAAAAGAGAGAAAACTAAAAATCAATTAAAGGAATTATCATGTGTACAAGTATATAACGGCATTAACTTATGAGGACATAAACTGTGAAACATTTTGGAAAATATACCATGTGTTTCATAGGAAAATTCTTTTTAATACTCAGGTTAAAAAAATGGGATGACTATCTTACCCTCCCCCTCTTGCCCCCAAATTTGCTATGGCACTCCCAGCTCACAAATGCTTAGAGAAGAGTTTTCAGAAGGTCTCAAAGCAGGATGTTGGACTAGCTCCCCATATCACATACTGTGAAGATAATTCTTTTAATTTTGGGGGTGAGGGAGCGTGTCATACTGATTTTGGCTGGGAGAGAGTTAATTCGACTTAGAAGCTGGTACAATGCTGCGTCTTGAATTTAGTATGAGAATAATGTTGGTAACACAACTGATGTTTCAGTTGTTGCTAAATAGTGCTTAGCCCAAATCAAGGACTTTTTAATTTCCCATGCTCTGTCAGTGATGAGGTGTGTAAGAAACTGGGAGAGAGTGTGGCCAGGAGACAGCTGACTCAAACTGGCCACAGGGATATTCCACACCTCAGATCATGCCCAGTAGATAAACTGGTGAGAGCTGGTCTGGAGGATGGACTGGGCATTGGTCAGTGAGCAATTTTATTGTGCATCCCTTGTTTCTCTTGGGTTTTATTCCTCTCTCTCCTTTTCATTACTATTATCACCATCATTAGCATTATCAGTATTATTATTACTGTTTCAATTATTAAACTGTTCTTATTTTGCCCCCAATTCTCCTCCCCATCCCACTGCTAGGCATGGGAGGAGGGAGTGAGCCACTGGCTGTGAGGTACTTAGTTGCCAGCTGGGGTTAAACCAGGGCAGGTTGCAACTCATGTAAAGCTCTGTTTTTAATTTTGCAACTAATTGGTCTGTACATTTCATAATCAATATTCACAAACGTTTCCGTCTGCCACAGTGAAAATAAAATTATCATTCCTCAGTCGTATAACATTTATATTCATGAGCAGTAAGTAAATATTTAGATTTCAGTGTGAGGGCTAGAGGCATCAGCTCTGTAAGCACATGGGCAGTCCCTTAGGTACACTCAACTTACTTTTCTGAAGCATTCGAAAACAAACACACACTGCAGTTCTGCAAACACATGTATTTTTATATACTACAGAAATACATCAGAACAGCAGATGACATTGCAAAATAAAAACAGTGCAATACCTGACCCTCAGTGCTTTCCTTAAGCCAAGCCTTCAATTTAAAATGCTCTCTACTACATAAGAAAAAGCAGCCCGAATGACAAATCCTGCAAGAAAAACTCCACAACTATGAAGGGACCATTTGCATTAATACATACAGAGAGTGAAAATACTGGACAGCTGTTTATAACCTTCTTTTTAGCTTTAGCAAAGGTGAAAGAAGTTTAGCCATACACCTGCAATCATACTGCTAAGAAAAAAATGATTAGCTGAAAAGAACATATCATTGGAAAATGCTGATATGTTCAATTTAAAAATAGTAAATTATTTTCACAACAAAATGCAGTTTTCAACCTGATCAGATCTTAAGTACACAGCAAGTATGACACCAATGATGAAACAGCAAAACTGAGGACAGCAAGAAGTTGATAAAATGGATGTGCATCCACTACATTTTATAAGTTTTAATTCTGAAAACTGAGAAACTCAAAGCAAGATGAAATGTGAGACAGGAAGGCTAAAAATTACAGGATCCTGTAATTTTGAACTCCCTAGGTATAGATTAATCTTTCAAGGAAGAGAAGAAAACCCACTGCTGGAACAACCGAGTCATGCTGCACAGCAGCACTGGATGGGTGCAGAACGCAGCCCAAGGACCAAAGGGTCACACTCCCCAAACCATGGGGTTTTGTAAGCTGCTTCTTTTCCAGGTCGACACCAGGCACCACGCCAGACCACTAACACGTATATATGCCGACAAGGCCAAAATAAGTTCGCAGATCGCACAAACGTTGCCGAGAAGCATTTACAATCGATATGCTGAGAAGGAACGAACAGCAAATTAAAAAATGACCTCAGCCAAAAGGCCTGCCCAGACTTTTTACCCCTCTCCCACGGGGTATTACAGGAGGGCAGTGACCCTTCTCAGCACTCTGGGCACGCGTGCCCTGCACAGCCCGGCGGGGTTTAACCGAGGGCAGCCCCAGCTCGCCCCCGCCCTGCCGAGGCACTGGGGGAGACGGACGGGGACCGAGGGGAAGCGAAGGGAGCCGGGCCAGACTCTGCCGCCCGCCAGAGCGGCGGACGCAACACCAGAGACGCCATCCGCAGCGGCAGCCGCGAAGGGGTGGAGAGAAAAGGGGCGGGGAGGAAAGGGCGGATCCGCATCCGGGCTGGCCCCGCTCCCTGACGCGCTCACTCACCGATCATGGCGGTGGCGGCAGCCGCGGGGGAGGCGAGGGGCGACGCGTGCACGCGCGCGCACGTGCCGGCCGCGCCTGTCGCTGGGGCACGTCCCACGGAGCCGCTCTGGGGGGTCGCGCGACTGCGGGCGGGCTGGGCCGGTCCTGAACGCGCATGCGCCTTCACTGGGGGAGGTGGAGGCGCACGCCGGGCTCTCTGGGTAGCGTAGTTCTTGGCCAGTTCACACCCGCCCACGCTCTCCTCACGTCACCGCCTCACACTCCCCCTCCCCTTCCCCCCCCCCGCACAACTAATGACTTTCTCGTTAATTGCTGTCCGCCGCCCCGATGTACGGTGCACCGGGCGTAGGTACAGCTGGGCGGGGCTGGGCGGCGCCGACGGGGATCTCTGTGATTCCCCTCCCGCTTCCCCGGCGGGTTGTTGATGCGTTGCCTGGCGACGGTCGCGTGGCCGGGACACCGCGCGTGGCGGCAGGTGCCCAACGGAGCCCGAAAGGGACACGCAGGGCCGGACCCGGCGGGGGGACAGCGGCGGGCGGGCGGGCGGGGGCGAGGACCCCCGGGGGACAAGGACATCAGGTGGTGATGAAGGGCTGGACACGGCGGAGCGGGGGCGACGAGCTGGGATGATGCAGAAGGGGACTGGGGGCGGGGGCGAGGAGCGGGCAAAGGGGGCCTGGGAGGGGCAGGGAAGGCGCGGGACGGGTGTGTGGGGCTGTCGCTGCTTGCGGAGGGAGCGGAGTTGGACCTGCTGCCTGCTCTCACTCGCTGGGCACGGGACGCTGATATTCGCTTGTTTTTTCCAGTCCGTAATTTGCATCTGGTCCGTCGCGGGCCCCGGTGGGGAGATGGTAATAGATGAGGGGAGCCCGGGCCCCTCAAAGCCCCCAGGTGACAGGCGGCCCCGGCAGCGGGAGAAGGACAAGCAGCAGGACAAGCAACAGGCCTGCGAGGGATTCAGTATTAGAGCCATGATGAAAAACAGCGTGGTAGGTTTGCTGCTAGCATAGAAGTGATACTAATTAACTCAACTTGTCCAAGAAGCATAGCAAGTTAGAGCTGTGGATGAAACATATTAGGAAGGTGTGTAAGTTGCTAATACCTTATCTCGAGTTTGCTGGTTGCTAAAATTACGCTCAGACCTTGCAGAAATATTACCACAAGGTAGCTCTCTGTCTGTGGAAGTCATGATGCTTTCACCAAGTGCTTTGTTTTGGTGCCACAATTTTTTTTTTTTTTTTTTTGGTATGGTTTTGTATTGGCAGTGCACATCCTGTTAAACTGCCAGCCTATGAAATTGTGACCCACTAAGCAAAATGTGTCAAGTGATAGTGCAGTATTTCTCAAAAGTTTTCATATGCTGGCATAGTGTATAAAATTGATGTGAATGTTACATGGCATGGCAGAGATCTGGAAAATAGATTAATAGATTTTTAAAACAAGCTTGGAAAATAACGAAAAGCTTTCACACCATCTAGGAGAATGCTAAACAAACAAAGATTAGCTTTCCAACTTGTAGTTCAAAGACAGAAAAATTGATCCAACAAGCAACAGTCACAATTTCTAATCAACTTGGAGGCTTAGAAGTTAAAATAGTAGTATAAAGGCCCTTCGAATCTCTTTATACTGTTTTATTTGTCTACCTTTATCAGAATTTAGAAGTTAAAAAGCTTCAACTAGTACAGAGTACAAATATTCAACATGTAAGTAGATGAGGTAATATTACCATACATCTCTGCTTAAATTCCTGAATTGTATTCTTCATGTGGACACAGTTCAAGGTATTAGCAAAGGCTTGAGTCCTCAATGGTTTGTTGTTTTTTTTTTTTTATCTATAGATTATTCTGACAGCTGTTATGAAATACATTATTTCTCTTTGTTTTGCTGAAGTGGTCTTCCCAGAGCAGTCTCACTGATATTGTTATCTGCAAGAACATCCTCTTAAAAACCCAAACAAGTATATCTTTAAAGAAATTTGAAATAGAGTAAAAGTTGTGTACCTGAAAAGCTTTCTCCGAGTTAGTAAAGCTAAAACATATTTCATCTTACTTGGAAGAACACAAGGTGAACACAACCAAAAAATCCCTTTGTTTTAAAGATTTTTTGGTTTGCTTGTTTTTATTCTAGAGATGCATGAAATATACTATAATACTTCAGCAACTTTTAGGATTAATTTTTAAATTAATTAATTAACATTAATTAATTAATGTTTCCTGTTGTCTGGAAAAAGAAAACAAGTAATGGATATTAGCACATAGTTGTTTACACCTAGATATATAAAAGATGATTTTGTCTAGAAGAATCAGCAGTTTCAGTGGAGTTTGAGAAACACATATTTAATTTCAAAAAAGGAGCTGTGACTTGTGATCATAACTAACTATGAGTTTAATCAGAATTTAGATTTTCTTTTAAATATTTATAGAGCAGTAACTTTTATGGCTGCCATTTCTCGCTTCCTAAACATGAACAGAACATTAAATCATATGATACTGTCATTAAGCAACTGCATACAGGTAAATCTGCTGCCTTTGCAGCTACTCCCAGAATAACAGAAGTTACTTTTTTTTGGCATGGACATCTGGAAATCGTCTAACCCAGCTTCCCACTTGAAGTGGGCCTGTCACCAGCACTCAGATCAGGTCAGTGATGGGTTTTCCTAGCTAAACTGTGAAACCCCCCAACATCAGGGATTGCCTGACCTCTCCGAGCAACCGCTTGCCTCTCTGCCCCCTTGCCTGTCCTCTCAGCCCTGTCAGAGCTCAGGTTTACACTGCTGCACACATTCTACTCTTAACTGGGTTGGAAGCTCTGAAACTCTTAGTGGGCTTGGGAGACTCAAAATGCCAGGGCTATGCTTTGCAAAAGCTCCAACTGCAGTCAGGCAGCCACCAGAATAATTTCCAGTTGGTGTTCAGCAAAGTCAGGATAGAATAAGGAATATCTCACTGCCACACTGTCTGTGCAGAAGTGGGAGTTCCTTTCCTCTTTTCCAACTACTTTTTAAATGGAGCTTTAGATTTATTAAGTACTCACTTGTCAGAGGCTGACATCATTGATGAAGTTCTCATGGAAGGCTTAGGAGTTGACTGGAGGGTTGAAAGCACAGCAGGAATATCTAGTTAAGACATGGTAACTCTTTTTGTTAACAGCATGATAAGGCATAGGGTTAAACGTGTTTGGCATCTCCAGGTCAAACAATGAGGTATTGATTAATAGCCTTTGGTGCAAGCATGTAGTTAGTCTTAAATTCTTAGTGTAGAGTCTTAACAGATTACTATTGTGCATATATGACTGTAAATACTGCAGTAAATGTTCCAGCATTCTTTTACATTGCTTTGGCAAAGTGTGTTTTACTAAGCTGTTTGTCATGAATGTTCCTGAATAAAGTCTGCTTTCATAATCAGTAGTAAGTGCAGAAATTAAGTAGATACAGTATTTAAGACTTTTCTCAGCTCTCGCTAAATCCAAAACTTGCTTCGTGAAACACAATGCTTAAATATTCACCTAAAAATGTTCCTGAACTGAATAAAGTGTTTAAGTTATTCCAAAGCTGTAAATTTATGTAGCAGTTTAGATTAAAAGCAAGGTTCAATAAAGGTCTTCTACACTAACAAGCTACATTTACATTTTAATTGTTTTGTCCTCCAGTAGAATCAAGAATGCTATGTGCTCTTGCTTCAGAAGTACTGCATGTAGAATTAGGAATACAATTAAAATTAGTATATGGACTAGTAAGTATACAAGTGTCTGAATGTGAATGTGGGCAGCAGGAACATATCTCTGTTCACTTCTGATCCTCTCTAGATGATATTTTCCTATTTTCCGCAACTGTACATAAGAGAATAAAGTGTTAGTGTCCCACTTTTCTGTAACGTGCCACTGGTAAAAGCACTTTTTCAAGGACTATTCATTTTAGTACTTAAAGGAAACAGTAGAAAGGTGATTCCTATCTGCTTCCCAACTTTTAAAAGATTACTATTCCATTCATGTGTTCCATGACATCAGTCAGAAACTGTCTCCAGGATCAGGCCACAGGGAGAGAATGAGAACATTTACTAGATGGCCATAGAAAGGAAGGTGTAGGCCAACGTGGTAAGTAACAGCTGTGTTAATTACCCAATGCAGCCTTGCCCCTGACGAGGCACAGCCATAGCCAATAAAGATAGGTGTGATAAAAGGGAGTGGATTAGCTGGTGAGGAGAAATTATGAAGAAGAAGGATCCTGGGGAGAGAGAGCGAGAGAGTCACTGCTGTGAGGTCAGTCTGGGTCTGATGGAGTTAGAGCCTATTGTTGGAACCTGCAGTCACAGTTTAGCCAGGTAAAAGCTGCAGTCAGAGTCTGCACACTAATGCATGCAGTCATAGTTCAGCAGGCAATAACCAGCAGTCAGAGACTGCAAGGGAAACCTACAGCAGGAACTTGCTGCAGCCAGAGTCAGTGAATATTTGAAGTCAGGTTGGCTGAGCTGTAAAGAGGAATAAGCCAGGACCCTTTTCATGGTGTGACAGACAAGAAGTCTGAGTCTTGACTCATTTCTGCCCTCCACCAAGAGGGCTACAGGAAGGAATGCAAAAAATTGTTTCTGGATTTCTAAAACCAAGGCAGCTGTTCGACCTTAGAGAGTCATAGCTATGTGTAGGGTGTAGCTTTCATCTCCTAGAAAAAGTGTAATTGCTCTTAAGCAGAAAAAATGGTTATTTGTGTTGTAGCTGTGAGTTTTCATGCTTCTGCATTTAGGAGTCTGCGGTCTGTATGTATTGGGATGAGTTCTCAATTTTTGTATTTGAAATGCTTCTTTCAATCCATTTCCAGTAATGTGTGTTGTGAAGGGCTTTCTTACCCTTTACCCTTTCTTTGATAATAGCTCATAACAAAAATTTTATTTTAACCATGATGTGATTTGTTTATGTTCTGAAATTTGTGATTTGTCATTATATTTATGTTCATCCACACTGCGTAACTAAGACTACTTTTGTTATTTACCTTCTAGTAGTTAAAGTTTCTGTTTTCATTTTTAGACTACAGGAAAGAATACAAGAAAGAAATTTTTTGATTATAACAGCTAATTTATTGGAAAAAGCAGTGTGTTTTGTAGCAAATAGATGTCAAATTAAAGGAGTGTTTTAATAAATGGATATTGAGAAGTAGCACATCTGTCTTGGAGGAACTTCTCCTGTTTAACAATAGCAATTGTGTGCAATCTACGAATGAACTTCAGTGAATGCTGTGAGGCAGTTTAAACTGTCAGTGCTCTAGAAGGAAATCCTATCTTCTTCCTCTCTCATGCTGTTTAGTACTGCTGCCCATTGTTATGTTCTCTGTACAGTGTTGGCTACTCAGAGACTGATTCTTCAGCCTGTTAAAGCTCACAGTGTTGAACTGCTGCTCTTTGTGGGCAAGCAAAGCTTCTGCTTTAACAAGGTTCATCTGTTTTGCGCTTCTTCCTGTCTTGACTGGTGCTTCCATCTCTCCTTTTGCACTGACATTGTTTTTTTCTTGCAATATAGAGTAAGCTGGATCAGCTGCAACAGCTCTTAATATATGCAATGAGAAGGGAAGCAGGAGAATGTCAGCACAAGCTGTGTGTGTGGGAATGTACCCTCTTGGCAACATTGCAGTCTTAATTTATTTAAAACCAATTACGGTATCAGGTTCTAGCAGGGTAATTCCATAAGCATTTATAGCAGCATAAACTTGCACCAGATTGAAAGGTGTTGTTTTCATCCCTGGGCATTTATTCTTTGTGCAATATGAACTTTTGTATGGCTTTGCAGTGGATAGGGGCCCTGGCTAACCTAGATTAAATGCAGCTCAATTTTTTTTTTTTATTTAATAGCTTTTTAATAGCCTTGACATACAGCTTGATAACAGTGTAAGCTCACAGAAGCTGTCACTGCTACAGCCCTGCCTGTGTCTGCTGCCCATTTGTACCTCTTCCTCTGTGCCAGTACACAGTCATCCCACTGGATTGATGAGGCACTTCAGTTGCATTAGGTTCAAACATGCAAAGCTTCAACACAAGTAGGTTTTTATTTCCCCTCATAAAGTTAGATTCCTTTCCAATTCCGTGCTGGTATTTACTGTAATGACCTCTTTGATAGTATAATGTAAAAGCAGAATATACAGGAAAAGTACTAATGCTTAAGACTGTAATTTCCTCGAAAAGCTTCTATTTCATATTATGTTTTCCAGCTATAATCTAGATGGCTTAATCATGCTGCTCTTATTTTAAAATACTTTGAAGTCAGCACTTTATTTCTGTGAATGTGGTGAAAGGTTGGTATTGTTCATAGCTGCAGTGCGAGGATGAAAAAATCAGTTTCTTACCATAACCATGAAGAAATCATGCTGCTTCATTTATGAAAATCTGTTACACATTTGAATCTCCAATAAATCTTCTAATTCAGTCATATGACTTAAAATAGTTAATAAGTAAGTTATCAGTTAGAGTCTGTTTTGTGCTTCAATTGACAATTCTTGTCTTAAATCGCTTATTTTAATTCATGGTATTTTACACAGAAAAAGACCTTGGGAAGTTTTGACATTTAGAGAATGTGAAAGTAAATTGATTTTAAAACATTATGGCAGTGCTTTTTCTCCTCTATTAATTACTTATTTATGAACTAATGAATGAATTATTCTAACTGGAAATCATTACAGAGATAGCTGTCAAATTCTGTCAATTCTTGCATAGGAATTAAACCATTTTAAACTTTGCCAACTGTTTACAGATTTCATATAAGCTAAAATCCTGCAGTGCTTTGAGTATGTGAGTATCTTCATTTGTTGTTTCTCTGAATGAAGACAACGTTTTTCAGTTTTGAGTTTTGGGGTTTCTTTTTACTGCGAATGTAGGAATTTGGAACAAATTATTAAACTATAGTTAATAAGAATAATATCTGAACGTGATTTTAAGCTGTCAAGTTGCTGTGTAGGGAATTATCTAAAGTCAGCATTTCTTACATGCAGCTGCGTATGCCTTTGGAGTCAACCAACTGAAAATGTGAAAGAGATGATTTAGGATTCATCTACCATACACCCTTCTCAGTACTAAGCTCCAGAACAGTTTCCAAAGAAATGGACACATATGTACATATTCTTTCTTTTAACTTGGTATTTTCAATTTCATTCAAGAAAAATCCTGTACTCTGTGTTGGCTTCAGCCTTTGTTTTAGTCTTCTCCCTGTTAGTTGACTGGGAATGCTCCAGGATGCTACCTGAAGTGAGTTCAGTGAAGAGCCATCAAGGGTTCTAGAGCTCATGTTGCAGGAGGAGAGGCTGAGGGGAAGAGTATTTCAGCCTGGAAAAGAGTAAGCTACCAGGACACCTCATGGTTTTAAGTCTTAACCTAAGACCAGGAGACCCAATAGCTGTGAGAAAACTGTCAGGAAGAAAAAGCCAGTCTGTTCTCTTTAGTGATGGGAGGCCAAGACGTGTGTTGAAATAAGGTGTTCATAATGGTGAAAAGGTTTTTCACAATGAGGATAGTCAAGCAGTGCATCAGGTTTCCCAGAACTGTGCAGTCTTCTTGGAGATTTTCAAGACACAAACGGAAAAACGCCCTGAGCAACCTGTTCTGAGATAATCATGCTTGGAGAAAGAGGTTGATTTAGGGACTTCTGGGGGTAGATTTTCAACCTGAATTTTCCCATGATTTTACATCTTCAATATTATGGTTGCTTGTGGTCTCTCCATGGCTTTGCTGCTGCGAAGGTCAGACAAATTAGTGATGACCAACTTACTTCCTATTTGGACAAGGAAAAAGGCATTTGCAAGTTTTTTGCTTTAATAAATCTGCTGCTTTTCTGAAAATGTGGAGGCAGTAATAAACAGTTTCCTTCTGACCCTCAGAAAAACTATATAACACCATATTGTTCCAGTTATAATAGTGAACTATGTCATAAACCTTAGGTTGGCTTTCTGAATACAGTTGAGTAAGCCTGCATCAGTGCTTGGGTAGCAGCAGCACGTGCTTTTTAGAGGAGTTCAGTTGTGCCCTAATTCTTATTATGTAGCCTGTTGCAACTGTGCAGGGAGTGCTGCTGCCAAATATGCAATGAATGCTTCAAGGAATTGGAGCAGCTGGCCATGTCTGTAGCTGTCAGCCTCTGGATGCTGTCCCTTGTCTCTCAGTCTGCTCTTGTCACTGCTAAAACTTAAATAACACTGGAGGCTTTAAGTGGGTGAAGGAGACAGGAGATGTAGCTCTGTGGCATGTGCACTAGGAAAAGGAGTGGGAAAACAGAAAAGGAACTGAATGTGACTCCCTAAACCAGGGATCTGGGTGATCCCTAACACATTATGATTTTTCCAATGGCTGTGTTCCCAAACTTTACAGGCAGAGTGTGCTGGAGTCTGTACCATGGAAATTAAATTTTTCATTCTTCTCATAACTGATACTTTGGGTAATATATATGCTTAGTCTTATGTTTAACTGAAATTACCTGATAAGACTTTTAAGGGTTTCATTTTTTTCCACAAAGTTTTCCTAATCATTTTGAAATGACAATTATTGTGAAGTCAAAAAAAGTTGTATCAAGTAATACTACTGGTACATTGATAACATTTTTAGGCAGTGACACAGAAAAAGTACTGTGAAAGAGTGACTGGTTCCTCCTAGCAGTACTTGATTCTTTTATATATTTGACATCTATATAAACAGTTTGGCATAGCTTTTCATTTTCCTAGCATGGTTAAATAATTTTTTGCTGGAAAATTTACTGCTCTCTGATGACATCCTTTTTTAGATAAAATACGTGTCAGATAAGATAAAATTATAAATTCCTGTATGGGGTCACAATGTGCTGAAGGCTGAATTACAGAATCTTGTGTTTAATAGTTGCACTCAGATTCTGTAGGTATAATACAAATATAATTTTTCCTGTAGTTGCAAATTTCGGACTTTGATGAGTGTGAGTTGAGGGGATGCCTGAAAATAAAGGAATTGTTCCTGAGAACAATGTAATTCTAGTCAGACTTTCTGTGAAATTTCTGTTGGACCTCTTGCCCAAAAAACCCCAGGATTCTGATGTGATAATAAAGCCTGCCTTAATTATAATGGGATGATAAACGTATAATTTAGCTTTTCATACACTTGTGATGGTCTCACTTAATGTAAGATTTTTCTTTTTACAAAGTTAATCTTCACCCATCTTTCTGTAAGAGGTGATGTCAAGATCTTGATAGCAAGATTAAATACTGATTTGTTTTCAGTTTCATAAATAGAAGTGTTTCATTAGCTTGACTAGGATCCAGACTAGCTTTGCTTGGTGGGGTTTGGTTGTTGGTTGATTTGATTTTTTGTGTAATGAAAGACTTTTTAAAAAAGTGCACACTGCAGTAAGTACAAAAATTCTGCACAATGTGACGAAGTTAAAACATAAAATGCATCATAGAAGTATCTGTGCAATGAAAACTCTTGAAGCAAGCATTGCATACTGCTGATGTCCTGTGTAAACCAGTTGGAGGAAGAATACATCTTGAAAGTTATGTTTGAGGCCTATTTTATTGGTCATATTAATGCATGATAATGAAAGTGTTTTGTGTGGTTGGTAGGCAATACATAGTATTCTGCACAAAAACTGACTTAAATCCAGACCAGAGGGATTTCACAGTGTTTTCTTGGCTGTCTTATGTGCTTAAGACATCCATTGGTTTTGTTTTTATCACATGAGCATTTTTAATAGTTTTTGTCTTGCTCTGCATCTCATTATAATATGAAATAACTACATCTGCATAAGTTGTTTGGACTTACTAGGTGTTCTTGAAAATATCTGTAGGTATTAGGTCTTCTGAATTTAGCAGATTTTTCATTCTTTCAGTAACTGTTAGATAGGATTTCTTTTCTGTTATTTCCATGTAAGATTTGTCTTAATGACAGCCGTACTATTAAGCCCATGATTTATGGAATGAAACGTTATTTTCTGAATTTTTAATTTTTTTTTTTTCACTTAAGGAAGTGACTGAGGAAAGGCCCATGGAAGGAGAATTTCTGCAAGGGAGTGAGTGTGCAAGAGCTTGTGGGCAAGGAACAACCTAACTCAAGGGTTAGGCTGCAAGGATCTGTGGAAGACTGGGATTGTGCAAGATCATGCATTTGAGGCTGGTGTGTGCCTCCATGCATGCTCCTACTCCTGGATGCTCCACTGAGAGCGGCCATCACAGACCCCTTTTTAAAACAGTATCTAAGAGGTGTTCTAAAAACTCTGGAAGCTTTGGATTAGTTTTCTTTCCTTATAAGTCTTGGTGCATAGAATTAGGGGACATACCTAATGATCCAGGTTTTCTGTTTCAAGGCTGATAACTGTATACTTGCTAGAAAAGACTGGTGATCTACATTTAAATCTTTAGAAAAACTAAATTATTCCCCAGCTTATTTTACTGTGCTATTGATGATGTTTTAATGTCACATTATTGGTTTGTATTGGATATCTTCTCAGCTAAAACTGTTTAGGTGAAGATGCATGCTTACTTTCACTGACTTTGTAGCCAGAATTTGATAAATCCTTTTTATTTTTTCACAGAAGTTGAAAACTTACATTCTTACTTCCCAAAGCAGGTCTATTGAACACTCTCTTCCTGCACTCTGATCTGCTGCTTGTGCTTGCCTTTTCTCTGGCTTTTTTTACTGTTCTTCCAGTTGGTGTCTTTTTTTATATCAGTGGATTCCCCTTGCAGTGATGTTCATCAGATGGGTCTTTTGGGGGAGGGCAGTTCCACATGGCAGGAAAACTTCTAGCGAATGTAAAGCTTATACCCAGACCTTATTAGAATACCCTATATAATAATTTTTGCTGTAGAAAAAAACAAAACAAACAAACAAACAAAAAACCCAACCAAACAAAAAAACCAAAAACAAACTCAAAGGAATGAGCTTATTATAATTTTAAATTGCAGTTTTGTAAGACATGACTGGGAAATACTTTTCGTGGGAAGTATATGTGTATTAGCTGATTTTTTTATATTTTTATACATTGTTTTACTAACTTTACTATCTCATGCCCTTCTAATTTGTGTGTCCTTCATTTAATTTATCAGGTTTTATATTAATAGTTAAAGGTCAGAGGAACAGTTACTACAACTTGATTTGATCTCCTGTGTAATGCAGTCTGTCAAATTCAGAAATGGATTTCTGTATATAATGTGTAACATCTGGTTGAGCTAGGAGATACATTGGGTTTTTTTCAGAAAGTAATGCAACCCAAAGGTAATGGTGGTATCAGTCTGTTTTATCTCTAAATTATGCCACTGTTTAACTTAACCAATGCAATGCTGTTATAAATTTGCAGTTCATACCTATACGGATTTATCACAAATTAGTCTCATTTCACTGTGCAAATATTTTAGAGAGAGACGACTACTTACAGAGAGATACTGTCCTTAAAAATCCACAGAAGTAACATTTTAGCATGCCTTCTACTGAAAATCTGTTTAAGTCATGATTATTTTATAAGCTTCTAGTATGCCTTTGGACATATTCAAGATATATTACAATATTATGATTCAGGACAACAATTAAGTTTTTGTATTTTATTTGATAGCTTCTAAAGGCTTTCAGTCATCCAATTGTTCATCTAGTATGAAGAATTCATAGTGCAGTAAAATTGTGTAACATCTGTCACTTTAATTTTAACAAGTAAAGTAAGTTCCAGCATATCAATAAGAAATCAATGAGTTATGCACTTAAGATTGCAGGTGATTTCAGAAAATCTTCTGTCTGCCGTTATCTGACAAAGGAGTCTTTATAACAGAAACGTTAACGGAGTGCCAACCATTGACAATGCTGTACCTGTCAATAGCATGCAATGTTCAGACCTTTGGGTGTAAATTTTATTGAAGAAATTAGCGGGTTTTAACACATTTGGTTTTGTTTGGATTGTCATTTTTCCTTTTCCTGACATCAGATAGAATTGAAATATTTTTCAGCTTAAGTGAGAAAACAAATGATCCTTTACTAGCAATAGAACAGTTCTGCCTCCACTGTACTATGTTCCATTAGACAGTAATAACAAAGTGTATATTGGGTGGGAATATTAAAATATATTTGCAGAGGTAATTACAAATTGCCATTAACAAATCAGTTAACTCTAGATTTCTTCCCCCCGCTTGATATTTGTTTAATTGCCCTTTATCAGGTCAATGTTTGGTAGGATTTAGGTGATTATTCTCCTTATTTTATCCTATTTATTCTTTTGCTTCTGGCAAGTGAAACACTTTGAGCTCTTGTTCTTTTATAACATTAAATATTCTTCAGTTTTATTAGTTTTAAGTTAATCTCATCTAATCAATAGGGAAAAAAATACTTGCCTAAGGGTGTTTGGCACAGATGTTTAGCCAACGACAAGGTTAAGCAGTTCTGAGCAAAATGTTTGTTCTGATTGCCGAAACAGTTCCTCTGAGAGCTCCTTTAGCTGAGATATGCATATGACCTTTTTCTGCTTGAAGTCACAGTTTAGAGTTCATACTTAGACTGAATGCAAATCAGCTGACTCCGAACTGAATGCTCTTCCCAGTGGGCTGGAGGTAGACTCCCTTGTGTCAGTAGTTCTTTTGAAGCCTTCACTGTGTTCTTAACAATGAAATTTACAAAATCATCACCTTGTATTCTAACTCCTAAATAAATATGCAAAAGAAGGCAATCTTGTTTAAGGGGACCTTCCTGAAAGCAGGTTTCAGTCTTCAGAAAATAATTTCACGGTCTGCATTTTCAGTAGTCTGATATATCACTTTTATCATCTTGATTCAAGTGTCTGAACTCCAAAGAGGAATGGAAAATTCACCTACAGCCCTATATTCAGGGTTGTGTAGGTATTCAGCGTGTCATCCCGCACCTAAACATGCTGAAGTGTCTCATTCTCTTCACCAACATTGAAAGGCCTGAGTTTAAAGCCTAATTTAGGCTCTTTGAATTTACCCTGACATTGGGGACTGGTGTTCAAAGTGATCTTGGGTTTGTACCATGGGTAACTCAATGGGCCAAAAGCTTTTCATTAGGTATCTAGAAAATGCTATAATGTAAATATTGGTTATTACCTAGTGGGCGTTTTAAAAACATTCTATTTAATGTTATATGCTCATTTTATGAAGGGGTTCTGTTATCCTCTGTTTGCTGTTTCCTTTAGCCTATATTTTTAGGTTTCTTTATATGTTCATTTTCCAGTCTGTTTTCCTGTTTTCCTGATCTAACTGACTGCTTTAGATGTATATTAACTTTACTTCAGGGTCCCATAGACCCGCTCTAAGAGACAGAGTGGTTTGCAAGTTATACATTAAGGAGCTATTATTGTGTCTTGTTTTCTTGCAAGTTACAAATAGTCTGATCAAAATTATCATTTTGGATCATGTTTTTCCAAAGAAAGGAAATAAGGTGTGTTTTTAAGAGAGATCTTCATGAATATTGTCGTGGCTCTTGTGTTTTCAAGAGGACTCTCTAGAGCCATGTAAAATTTGCAGCCTAATCATGGAAGATTATGCTACTATATGAAAAAACCCCACAAAGTGAAAATAAGCTACTGCACTAGGTGCCAATTATTCAAACTAACAAAGCCTGATATCCTGCAGGGTTTGGTTTTGTTTTGTGCGGTTTTTGGTTTGTTGTTTGTTTTGGTTTGTTTTTTTTTCCTGGTTGATTAGTAGAAAAATTAAACTTTTAGGTTTTTTAATACAATATTTGGTGTCTAGTAACATGACAAAAAAAGCCTCTTGTTTGGATCACCTTTCTCTGTTCTCCATTATTTTGAAAGAACCCAAGGGCAGCAGTTTATGTTTGAAACTGCCATTTCCTCAAATGCCGTTGAAAATGACCAAAAAATGCACATCTTTAGGAGTGAAGAGAGGCAAATGTACACACAGCATAGATGTATAAGCCTTGTTTCCTCATGAAGGTGTTTTAGAAAAGGGTACACATCTACATTCACCATGAAAAAGATGGGATTACAAAGGAAGTAAACAAAATGGCAATATCACAAATGAATCAGGCAATCAAGAAAGTGATTGAGTTCCTTTCATTCAGAATCCATTTCCTGAAGTTGAAAACTTAATAACTGAGTTACATAATTTCATTGTAAAAATGAACAGTCTGTCTCAGAGCCTGGACTTCAGTGTTGGAACTACAAGAACATTAATGACTTTGGTGGCTTTCCAGTGAAGTGACTGGTACCAGCAAAGCTGGTGACAGAGAGCTCAGCAGCGTAGTGGAGAGCTTCGTGTAGAATCAGAATATCTGAAGCAGATCCTTTGTGAACTTCACTAGTAAGTAGAAGTCATTTTCATATAGTGACAGAGGAGAAACCTCTCACTCCCTTACTGGTTACCATGTTTAGCCTACAGGTGTAATTTCATATGGCTAAGTTTTACGGTTAACCAGGAAGTGTATTGTTGTTTAGTAGGTCCTATTGTTGAACATTTTGATTTTAATGCTCTAGAAACATGAATTTAGTGAAAAGGTATAGCATTGCAGAAACATTTCTCAAATTTTACTAAATGATACACAGTTAAAACACAGGGAGGTAGTAAACATGGTAAATCTTTTAGTTTGCAAAGATTCCAGCTGCAGAGTTACCAGTAAGTCTAAGCATGGTAATGTAAATCAAAGATTTTATTATATAAAAATTTGTGTAATATTGAAGAAAAATGCCCGAGGCAATAAGTTCTTATAAATAAAATAGAATTAAGTGGTAGATAAAAGGCAGATAGAGGGAGCAATTGCTTTGTATAAGCCAAATATCTGTGTTCCCAAGTGAGAAAAAGACCAAAATAATTTTATCAATGCTCGCTAATATCAAATATGGTTTTGTAATTTGTTTATTATGAGTAAAAATGTGAGATTCGTGTGGGTTTGCTACTTACATAAATGAAGGACAAATAATAACATGGAAATACCACTTAATTTCCCAGATCTTATTCACTAGTTTTCTTTTGGGAAGGGTAATAAAAGGAATTTTTCCAAGGGTAGGCATTTTATGAAAAACTATTATTAGCTTTGTTTTAGAAATAAAATGGCATGAATTACAGAGGTAAGATACTATAATGGGTTAATAATTCTTAACATATTGATAAAGATCTTTTTTACATTTTTATAAAAAAATCTATTTAGTGATCTATGTGTTCAGTTAATAGACTGGTACTTAAGTGTTGGATACTTAAATATTTTCTCAGAATATGTAATTGTTATTTTTACTGTTCTGAATAGATTCACAACCTGCATTTAAATGTTGCTTTTTAATGACTAGAGATGCTTTCTGTAACTACCAAAAATTGAAAAGAAACTGATAGCTGAAAACTTTCTCTGTAAAGAGTATAGAGGGTGGAACAACTATCCATACATTTTTTTTTTTTTGCTATAAAGCTTGTATGTATACAAAGTTTTTTTTCTCAAAACAGTATCATTTACTGTAGACATGCTGCAACCAGAATTCAGCTATAAAAATTTAACTTTTTAACCTGAAAAAAAAAATCATGTTTTTGCTTAAGACTTGCGTAGAAGTTTTGATGTTTTCAGAATTTGTATACATAAACCTTAATGGAATGTAAAAAAGGCAAAAAATTCCCATTTTCACTTCACAAGTGAGGGGGTTTTTTTTGATATTTAAATAATCCTGCTAAGCAGAACTTCTGTTTAGTTGTCCTATAATATATATGCTTATCCTTTAAACTCCAGATTTCTGAAGTATAATATAAAAATCTTGAGAAGGAATCTTTTTAGTCTGTCATGTCACTGTTAGCTGCAGTTGTTTGCATTACAGATTAAAAATGAACATGTAGATAAAAACATCAATGTACAACTGGAAAACAGGAAAACAAAGATGGTGACAGTGTGTGTATGGATGGCTGATGGCACTGTTTCTGCAGTGATGCTCACTGAAGAAGCAGGAAGGCCTACGTGGATGTAGTTTTGGCCATCTCCTCAGTCTTGCATTGGGAGTGTACCTGTGTTCCTGGTGAAGTGTTCCTTCCTAGCACAGCCACAAGTAAGACTTACGTGTGTCTCATCAAATCTCACAGCAGTTTTTGGTCCTCAGTGTCTTTTATCTTTTTCACACTGTACCACACCTTTCATTCATTCGTTCCAGGCATTTTTTAACAATGCATCCATTTTTTTTCTGCAAGTCCATTTGTGTTTCCAGGAGTAAAATAAGCAATCTGATACCTTCTGTTGCCACCGAAGCAGTCTGTTGTCTCAAGACTTCTCATCAAGTTTTGTGTTAAACGAAACAAGAGGTAGAACCAATCCTTGTAGCATCACACAAATAAAAGCTTTCAGGGCTGGGAAGAAACCACCCATCAGAATAGTCTTGAAATCTGACTAATAGGAGTTGACCTATCCAGTTCAGGGTGACTGACTCATTTCTGCCAGTCTCCCAGGCAAGTCAGCAGCACATGGTGATCTTCAGTGTCAAGCAATGCTGATAGGTTTAATGAAGTAAGCATGGATATCTTCCTCTGAGCTGTGCCAGAGAGGAAATTGTTTGCCAGCAAGACTAATGCACTCTGAAAGCTGTTACCAAGTTTGAAAGCCTGACTGCCCTGATTTAGATTCTTGGCAGAGAAGTCAAATTCTGTAGGAGAGTATGTTGTTTAGTTGGGACTTTTAAATTATTTATTTGATCATTTTTCCCAAAAATAAAAAGCTGGGCAGAAAGTTCTGACTAAGAGGACTTTTGCAACCTGGACATTTACACTTCATTTTTCATGTAGTTTAAAAACTGTGATTTACATTCAGATTACATTGGGATGCTCAGGACTTTGTCCAGCTGGGTTTTAGTAGTCTTTAAGGATGGTGATTCTACATCATCTTTGGATAACCTTCCAATGACTACCTTCATTGTGAAAAAAGGTTTTTCTACAGTCGAGTCAGAATTTCCTGTATTGTAATTTGTGATCATTGCCTCTTCTTTTTTTTGTTGTTGTTGTGCAAAGAGCTTAACTCATATCTGCTGTGCTCTCATGCTTGTAACTGAAGGCAGCAATGAGATTCCTCTTCAGATTCCTCTTCTTAAAGGCTGAAAAGTTTCTCTAATCCTCTCTTCATGTGTCATGTACTCCAGTCCTCTCTTCATACTAGTGGTTTTCCCCAGCCTTGTTTCAATATATCAGTGTCTTTCTTGTACTGGGTAGTCTGAATTGTGACCTTATTCTCAAATACAGTCTCACAAACATCAAATAAAGGAGAATGTTGAATTCCCTCAACACTCTTATGTACTCCAGAATGTCATTACCTCATCTTTGCCAGAAGGGCACAGAAACGTTCCACTTGTTCACAGAAATTCCCCAAGACCTTTCCTACAGCTGCATTCTAGCCAGTCAGTGCCTGGTCTGAACTGTTCCAGTGCAGAATTTTGCTTTTATTATTGCTGAACTTTATGAAATTCCTGTCAACTCATTTTGCCAGCCTGTCAAGATGTTTCTGGATTCTGTCCTCAGAGTTTGATGTAGACTGCTGAGTGGCATTAGATGCTGCACCTCACATTTATGAATATCTCCATCTCATTAAGATCATGGGTCAATGGGTGAACTCATTTCTACCTCAATTCACTGCTCCTTGAGAGTGACAATCAAGTGACATAATTTTTGTACACTTGATAATTTTAAAATTTAATTCTCCACCATTTCTTGAAGGGTTTAATTGCTTATCTTATCCCTTATGTAATGAATATAAAGACTATAAATCTGAATTTTTAATCACTCTTATAGCTCTTTAAACAGTGTATCTTATGTCTATCATTCTCTCTGATAGCCTGCAGACCTTTCTATATTTACTATAGAGAACTTAAATTAAAAATATGTATGACTACAGTTTTGTGATGCAAGAAGGAGCAGCAATGTAGTTCATGTTAACAGGGCTACATGATCTTATTATTCATTTCTAGATTATGTGGATTTCTGGTTATGTAATGAAAGTAAAATTTTAGGATCTTAATGGCACTAATAAATATTACAATGCAGTAAATAATTAAGTAAATACACTTAAAATTAAGTGTTTTCTAAGTTTTGTACTGTTTGAATACTAGTTCTTTTTCACTTATAACTCTAGGGCTAAGTTGGAAGAAGTTTGTTAATGACTAGATTTTCTATGTGGAGAAATACATATGGCTAGCTTCTACATAGCTACATTGTAATTATATTTGATGGAGATTAGAATAAGTGTGGGCTGAGTACACAGTTGTATTGGTAGGTTAGAGCAAAGCTAGATGTATAAATTAACCAACATAACTGGAAGATGCAGTTTTTAAATATTAAGTTAACAAGACCTACTTTATTAAACTCCATGGAAGCTAAATAGTGCTAGAAATTTAGTTTATTCTTAATGAAAGTAAGCTTTTAGTTTTATATGTAACCTTTGAAACTTCATGTAGTATTGTGTATCTTGGCTTTTGTTTATTTTCTTTTGGAAGTCAGCCTTTTGGGTTTTTTATCATCTTTTTGAACATGATTTCATTAGTATTTTATAAAATATGTCAGGAATATAAGGAGACAAAACATGCTGAAAGGGTTGGTAACCAGTATTTATTCTGTAATTAGACTTAGTGAAGATTTATTTACTCTTTCTTTACTTTCTTCTCTCATAGCAGTTTGACTTTTTGTTATAGTCTTGTTCTAATAATCTCTTTTGATGAGGTCTAAAGGGTAATCTAAAGTCTTTTGCATAGCACTTAGCCAGAGTGTAATCATATTAGCACTCTTTCATTGCTATTTCAGTGGTTAGTAGGGTGGTGATGGTGCCCAGTTCTAAAAACAAACCCCTCTATATTCCGTAGCGTAGTTGGCAGACAGCGCAGTGCGAGTAGAAATTTGGCTTGCTGTTGTAACTGCAGAACAGGACTGATCAGAGGTATAATTGAGAAACAAATTACAGTGAATGCAAATTAAACAAAGCATCCTTAGGGCTACATGGCAGAAGTTGTGTTACTAATTCTTCGAGTTATTACCTCATAATGACTGGCATCCTGAAGATGGTTTGTTCTGTTACAAAATTCTTGCAGAGTGAGTTAGCTCTGTGAAATACTGAACGACATTTTTCACAATGTGTGATTCATACTGAGAACTTTATCTCTGGTAATCAGATCACATGGCACAATGTAAATGTGTTTGTGGTTGAATCAGGCAGAATTTAGAAGAAAACATTTTAATATTTTAATTTAATTTCAACTAGTATTTAGAAAAAGAAGAAAACATCAAGCAACTTCCCTGTATGTGTTTAGTGTATCACATCTTACAGGCAGTGAAGGGAAAGGCCAATGGTGGATAATTTTCAGTTTTATCTTTTCTCCAAAACACTAGTTTCTGTTTAAAACTGTATTGTTATGTTAAAATTTCTAATGGAATTTGAAACATCTCTCAGGCAGTAAAACATTAATGATTAAAAACTGTAGTTTGCAGTTTCTATGATAGAATACCATTGCATTTAACCAGATATATAGCTAGGGAACCATCACATTGTTTTATAGGTTAATTTATCAGAATTACCTCTATAACCTGAAAATATTTAAGGAAAATCAAAGGTTTTCAAGCATTGTAGATTAACTGAAGTTAAGTATTTTACTTGTTCGTGAAATTCATTGTACTTTATCAACGTTTACCTAGGCAATTGGAAAGAATCTGATTTGACATAAAAATGAAAATTGGTTTTACTGGCTTGTTCAGTTTTTAGCTTGTCTGTTAATAATAATTCCATACTGTCAATTGTAACGATGGCTTGTGTGGTAGCTCAAAACTAAATAAAGCCACCAACCCAACTCAGCAAACAGTAATAATATATGAACAACTTTCTCACTGTTGTGGTTAAGGTAAAATGTAAATAAGGGTGAAAAAGCTCAGTATTCTGTGCAAAAATGTTAGGATGTCAGCTTCTCTCTCTGTTTTCTCCAGATTTTGTTAAGGAATAAGGTCTTTCTTGCAAATCATAAAAATGATTTAGTTTTTTTGGTGTTTTTTAAATCAGCATGTCAAATAAAAATGTCTTCTTTTCATCAGAATGTGTAATTTAATTATACTCAGTGTAGCCTATGAATAAGTAATGTATTTACTATAATGCTCTTATAGTAACATTTGCTTGATTACTGATTGTGCTTTTCCAGAATTAAAGTGGTGGGTATAGAGTACCATCAAAGTTTACTTTTGTTAGGCTTTTTCTAACAAGTATTTTATGAAAAAAGAAAGTAAGAAAGTACATAGAACTTGATATTTTCCTTGACTTTGTTATTTCATTAATGAATTAATGAATTAAGTTCATTATTTAATTAAACTAAATTATTTAGTTTAGTTATTATTATTTTATGCAAAGCTATTTATAGTTCTCAGAATGCTTTTATCATTAATTTCCTAAGGTCACTTTATTTGTATTGAGCTGCAGATATCATAGAATCATAAAGGTTGGAAAATACTTCCAAGATTATTGAGTCCAACCTTTGACCAACTACCACTATGTCACCTCAGCCATAGCACTAAGTGCCTTACCCAGTTGTTTCTTGAACACTTCCAGGGATGTTGACTTCACCACCTCCCTGTGCAGCCATTCCAATGTCTGGTCATCTTTTCAGTGAAGAAGTTCTTGATGTCCAAACTGACCCTCCCCTAGCAAAGCTTGAGTCTGTGTCCTCTCATCCTGTCACTGGCTGGGAGAAGAGGCCAACTCCCACCTGGCCTCCCTCCTTTCAGGCAGTTGTAGAGTGATAAGGTCACCCCCGAGCCTCCTTTTCTCCAGGCTAAACACCCCCAGCTCCCTCAGCCGCTCCTCATAGGACTTAACTTACACTCTACACCTTTCACCAGCTTCTCTGGACTTGCTCTAGCACCTCAATGTCTTTCTTGAAGTAGGAGCCCAGAACTGGCCAAAAGACTTTAGGTGCAGCTTCACCAGTGTCAAGTACAGAGCCAAGTATGATCACTTCCCTCATCCTGCTGGCCACACCATTGTTGATACAGACCTGGATGCCATTGGCCTTCTTAGCCCTCTTGGCACACACTGGCTCATGTCCAGCCAGCTGTTGATCAGCACTTCCAGGTCCTTTTCTACCAGGCAGTTTTCCAGCCTGTAGCACTACATGGGGTTGTGACACAAGGGCAGGATCCAGCACTTACTGAACCACATCCAATTGGCCTCGACTCATTGATCTAGCCTGTCCAGATTCTCTGCAGAGCCTTCCTACATTCCAGCAGACCAACACTCCTACCCAACTTTGTGTCATCTGCTGATTTACCAAGGGCACATTCAATCCCCTTATCTAGATCATGTTAAACAGAACTGGCCCCATTACTGAGCCCTGGGGAACACCACTTGGTGACCATCTGCCCGCTGGACTTTACTCCATTTACCACCCTGCCATCCAGCCAGTTTTTAATATAGTGAACAGTGTACCTGTCCAAGCTGTGGGCTGCCAGTTTTCCCAGGAGAATGCCATGAGAGACTCTCAAAGGCTTTACTAAAGATCAGGTAGACAGCATCCACCTCAACCACCAGTCAGGACAGCTGGTCATAAAAAGATAACAGGTAGGTCAGGGGGGGCCTGTCTTTTCTAAACCTGTGCTGGCTGGGCGTGACCCCTTGTTTATTGTGTTTGTGCTGTACACAACACATACATGTGAGTTCATCCAGGATGTTCCATAACCGTCCCTGGTACTGAGGTCAGGCTGACACACTTACAGTTTCCTGATCCTCCTTCCTATCCTTCTTGTAGATGGGCATCATACTGGCCAACCTCCAGTCATGGGCTCCCTGAGTTAACCAGACCTGATGATAAATGATGGAGAGTGGTTTGGTGAACTCTTCTGCCAGATTCATCAGTACTTTGGGCTGAATCCACCCACCCGCATAGACTTGTAGATATGTAGACTTCTAAGTCCATGAATATCTTTGTTTTCCTTGTAGGAGCCAGAAGAGCTGTGTACAATCATAGGTGTCTCTTTGAACCCAGATATCAAAGATCTTGATGTAAATTAAAAATTGTTTGGGGTATTAAGGATTTGTCTGTAAACATGGTATAAGTCTGGTTTCAACATGAGCAGGAATGTAAAACTTTGTGCTGCTGTGGCATTAAGTTCAGTACAGGGAATCTGCTGTGGTTAGTAGTGGGGAATCTGGATGAACACTTTTGTGCCAGAAACTGCAGAGCTACTGATAGCTCCATCTCAGTGTTAGCTCAAGGAAAGCTGAGAGTGTGCTAATGAGCGCTGTGATAACCCTTCTGCTCACAGTGGAGGATGTTCATAGCATAGGTCTATCAGTTTTTTAACATGTCTAGTTATGACATGTCAAAAAACTGACATTATGACTTTACTGAATTGTATATACATGCAGTTACATAGTTACTTGATACAGACATCTGTACAGACATAAATAACGGTGTTCTTGTATTTTCACTAAGAGATATATGATTCACAGTGAAGTTACTTTGATACATTTCTCAAAATCTGTTTTCATACCATTTGAATATGTCATAATTAAAAAAAAAACCTAAAGCATTTTTATAAACATGAATGAGAACATGTATATGCAATATTAAAGCAAACTTATCATTATTTTTTACCATGCAGACATAACTAATCATTTTATATGGATCTATGGAGATAATTTGTAAGTATTTTTAAAGAGCTTAACCTTTTAGCATAGAATTAGTATAAAAAAGATAAACTTAAAGACTGATTTTCCCAGATAGCAATATTTGAAAGTGAGAGTTCATAATTGCAGTATTTCTTGCATTCCTGCTTCTTGCAGCCTTCATAGCATAGCTTGGTAGCTAATAGGGGTGTTGCTAGCAGCCCTAGTACTTAGATGGCATAACTTTTACCATTTTAGTAGATTCTTACTTTTTTTTTCTTTGATAAATTGTCACATTTCCAGTGTTTGCAGCAGTTCTTTAACTTGGTGTAAGTAAACCCTATAGGCTACAGTGTGTGTTTTGTAAATTCTCTTCAGCTTTGGCTGATATATAAACTTGAATTTTGGGATTTCCTTTCTTAACTTGCAGAATAACTGTGGCCGACTACCAGAATAATACTGGTATTATGTATCAAAATGTGGAGTCAGACAGACCCTTCTTCAGCCAAAGTGAATGCTTGAGAGCTCTCTGAACTGCTGTATATTGGGAGGGGTGAGGCTGGATCCAAAAAATACCCCAAGCTGACCTGTTTGCAGAGCTTGGCTTTATCTACCCCTGACAAAACAGCAGAATGTCTGAAGAATACATAAAGCTTGGTTCTTACCCCTGGTAAGTGTTGCCCCATGTCCAGTTATTTATTTCTGGCATGCAATTTCCCTTCTTTTCTTCTCCTTCTCTGCCTCTGACACAAGCACTACATGGACACAAAGGTATCTTAATATTCCAACAAAGATAATGAGGGGTAGAGGAGAAAAAGAGACTGAAGGGAGTTGTTCTGTTTGCCAAAGGTGGAACTATTTGTTTGCTTGTTCCTTTAAAAGAGCACATAGGAACAAATACTTTGTTAGTTGTAAAGCATACAAAAATTAGGAAATTCCAGATTCTACATTGCCTGTGGTATCTTAATTACTGCTTCTTTGTGTGTTTGTAGGGTGCTATAATTTTTAATAATGTTATAGTAACTTTTATTATTTAGTCCTCAGGATAAACTTGGAAGAGTTAGAAATGAGATTGCATGCACACTATTGAATCTGCTGGGTTTAGATTACTGCTTCATCTTGCAACATTAAAATCTTTTGCTCATTCACTGTGTGTAGACAAATGTGATGAAATCTAATTGGCAAATATCTGGGAAAATAATATTTTAGAAATATATTTTCTGTTAGATGCATTTTATTTTGATTATTTGGGGAAGTTATTGTTCAGGAATGCTAAAATTTATTTGATCAGAAAATAATGTTCATAACCAATAATATTTAATGTAATGTATATCTGTCTTTAGCATTGTTGTGTCTGTGCATGCAATGAAGGCAAGAATATCTAGTTGTAAAATTCTAATATGCTAAGTGCTATGAACAAAAGAAAATTTCGATAATATAATAGAGTTCCTTTTATGTGAAACCAATGTAACTCAAACTCATTATGGTGATGACTACCCTTATATTTGCATCCTTTGCTGTGTGCAAATTAGACTTGTAATTATCACATGATAATAGTTATCAAATTTGCATGTTCATTTCATCAAAGATTGCAGACTTCATAGCGTAATGATTTTTTTCATTATGTCTAATTCTTTTTGTGATTCATGCTATTTTTGCTATAAATTCTCCTGGCTAATCCTGTTCACAGATCATATTCTGTTTCTGTTTAGTTGGTCGAAAGAGGCAAGCTGAGATGAGAAAAGCTTCTGTAAGTTACCTGTCCTTTCTTATGACTCAAGCTCTTCTGACAGTTTTTAATATTGTAGCATTTTCCTTCTGCCTCTTCAGTTTACTGGATGTTTGACTTCCATCTTACTCTGTCTGCAAAAGCAGCCCATATTTAGCCCATATTTAATATATGACATGTTTCCCTGCTTATGCTCTCTTAAATGCTTCCAAATTACTTTTTTGTTGTTCCATCCTTCTTTCAAAAAAAAAAAAAAAAAGGTTTTTAAACCTAGTTTTTAAAGGAGGAGAGAGAAAGCCAAAGAAACTGTGAGCAAGGCAAGGTCATAAGAAATGCTAAACGATGGAGATTATTGTGGTGTTGGGTACTATGGAGGAAAATACAAAACAGTAGGAAACTCCAATTAGGAATTCTCCCTGTAATTAGAACAATTTGTTTTGCTATATTGCCACTATAGAAGTGGTTAAACTTGCCCTTAAAGGACTCTCTAACATACCAAAGGGCTAACTAATCAGGAAAACTAGGGTGCTGAAACTTCTTCTGTGGTTAAAACAGAATTGTAAGATTTCTTACCCAAATTTGTTAAGGCTAAAGTATATTTAATTGTTTCAAATGCATTTGTTTTTTGAAGCTGTACCAATAAATAATGCACATAGGATGCATTTATACTTTACTCTTTACTGTACTCTTTTTATAGCTATCAAGAAGCTATAAGTAATTACTCTTGCAATCAACAGGGTTTTTTTCTTCCGTTGTTTCTCTGTAAATGGAAAACTACTTAATGTATATTTATATTACAGCTTGAGTGCGAAAAAAGCAGTTGTTGAAATCTTCACTTACAAAATTACGTTGGTTTTACAAATATTGATTTTTGAAAATCTCTTATTCAGTCTATATGCTTAGAATTCATGGGATCTTAAAAAAGGTTATGACAAATTCTTGTGTAAACTTTTGACTGAATTGCTAACTAAATGATTAAATAATTTTTTTTCTAAAAATACTACTTCTAAAAAGGCAACTGAAATGGAACAATTTCAAAAAAAGCAATAACATTTCTTTTTAGAAAAGCTATGTTACTTTCTGAAAAAAAATGGACTTTCTTTTAACTGAACATTTAAGTAAACTTTCATTAGTTATGTCTTCATCCTCCAAATGCAGATAATTTCAGTCTTCAATCAACTTATTTTGAGAATTCTAACTTCAGCTTTAATTTTTCACCTCATCAGACACATTGGAATGTTTTAGTAAAAAAAAAAGTTGTTGATGTCTTGAGCTAGTGTTCTAAGATGAGTTAATAGCCCTGACTAGCTTTTAATATATATATGTGAGTGTGAATTTAGGGTGGATTATTCTTGTGACAACAAGAAAATCCTCACAAGAACTACAATACTGAATTGTTTTCCACTGTTTGGAGCTGAAGAGAATTGGAAAGTTTCAGAACCAGCTATCATGTGAAAGAGCAATAAACTTGTTCATATGTATCTGTAGATAAGCTGGATTTTTTTATTTGAGCAATGTTGTTTCAATTTTCACCCTCATTTCTTTAAATTGTTAATTTTTAATGTTATTTTAATTGACATAAATTGCTGTCACAAAGGAACATAAATCAGCTGACTATGTAGTTATATTTGTAGTCTTTAATTCTATTTGATATTTTTATTGTAGGACTAGAAGTTAAATATATATACCTGATTTTCCAAGAAGGCAGCACACATGCACACCTCTGTATTAGAATACATGGTATTGCACTAATTTATAAAGGTTACAAAAGTTAACACGCAGAATGACAACTGCACAACTCAAGGCTTGAGACATATGACTGTCTCTGGTTTTGAATCACTGGTTTGGTTATATTATTGCTTTGTTAAGAATAACTATTATTTTTAAAAATGAAATGTTTTTCTGATATTTCACTGTCTCTAAGAGATTCAAAAATAAATCTTGCAAGCATCCTTAAATTAATATTTTTCACTTTTATGAATAGTTGGTATCTTGAGGGTGCTAAACAATTAAATGTTGAATGGCTTTTTCTTTTGATGTTTAACATTCTTAGATGTTGAATCAGAAAAAATAAGGATTATTTCATGAAGTTTGAGTTTTGCTACTTCTAATATCTGAGTGTAGCTGTTCACTTAGCTCTCCCTGAGAAAGAATAAACTTCAGTTACTCTGTAGATGTAATTTCAACTTGCTGTTTTATAGCAATTCTTCAAATAGTCATCCAGACAAATCTGTTCTTGAAAGCTTCTTGAAGGCTAATTATATATCCTATATTAAGATGCATGTTATGTCAATGAAAAAATTGTAAATCAGGACATAATTATGAAGTTTAGTAGATCTAGAAAAAGTACAAAGAAGAAAATTGAGGATTTTTTCCCTAATGCCGTTACTCAAATTCTGAGATTAGCTTAACTGGGGTAACCCTGGTAGAGATTCATGCAAACCTATGAAAGATTAATGCTGATTTCTACAGATTTTTGTATTTGGTAAGCTGCCATAAAATACACAATTCACTAAAACATTTCCTGTTAATTTGGTGTGGCATGACATGACTTATTCTCACATAAATAATGTCACTGTAATCATATGTTACTGGGATTTATTCTTCCCAATCCAGACACAAGAGAAATACTGATTGGCACTTTTCCAACAATGAAGCCTTGGTCTTGAGTGGTTTACCCTGTGATGATGATTGTATAACATTTCTCTTTCAAAACCCCTGTGGTTTTGCATTGCCTCTTGAGCCCAGTGCCAGCTGTTTGATTAGGCATTTCATCATCAAGAGGCTTTGCAAATCCCAATAAATGGGTGTGTAATGCAGTCCTGAATTTTAGGTTCTTGTTCCCCAAGGAGGAACATGGAATCCTCAGCTTAGTCACTAAGCTCCCTGTATAGCATCTTGAGGATAATTGCCTTAAAAAGATGAAACTTCTGTTCTGACTAGGTGCCTCTTGCAATGGAAAATGTGAAACATATGGTGTGGTACTTATATTTGTGATCTTTGGCTTACAAGTGCAGGAAGGCACCCTCATTCACTTGAAGTTGAAAAATTGAAGTTTTTTTTCAGAGAATAATCAGTTATCAGTACTCTTTGAATAAATGAAGTTGGAACTTGCTCCTGTGCCAGTGCTACAGCTGCCATCTATCCTCTATCTAATAAGCTAGTGTTTAGAGCCTTTTGGCTAAGAAGTCTAACATCTAGGTTGGATTCTCCAGGAGAGTTTCAGGTTCACTTCTCACAAGAGCCTCCATACGTACGTATAGGTCCTTAATGTTTTCTACTGCTTTCATGTGAAATGGGAAAGCGACAACAATGAAGAGATTTCAGCTTTTACATTTGGGAGGAGATGTTTTAGCATGATAAATTGGCAGAAATATAATCCCTCTTTTCTGTGAACATGAATATAAATTTTTTTGATTTTGTAGTGCGTGAGAACATTTTAGCATAGCTAGATCGAAGGCAAGAGAGGAAAAAGAAACATTGCAGGAAGAATAAGGCTGTTGTGGCCATGCAGCTTTGAACATGCTAAAACATTTTAGTTAGAAGAGTGATGACATCCTGAAATGGGTGCAAATAAATTTACTTACTATTACTTTGACTTGACTGTCAAAGTAAGTCTTTTATCTCGTCTCAAAGCAGTATTTCCCCCTCAGTAAAATGCAAACTTAAAATTGCCAGTTGAAAAAGAAGGCCAAATTGTTACAACAGGCTTACTATGGTATTTTCAGCCCCAAAGTGTTTTATCATTCTCACTTGGTTAGACACTTAATATTGCAAGACAGAATGTCAAAATATAATTTAAGTACGGTGTACATTTTTATTGTTTTTTAAATTGAAAAGATACTGATAAATATTTTCACAGCACAATTACTTGTGAACACTTATATTATCGATTATTACAATAAATTATGATAGTGTTTTCTGTTGGTTGCAAACAGAAATGTTGTTGAGAATATATACCATTTTAGAGCTTGGTTGGAAGAGTCATGTCAGAAGAGTCAGCAGTGACTATGGCTTTTCCCATGTCATTTATTTTTATGAATTTCAAGTACATATTTAAAAGTAGTTTAATAAACTTTTTGCAGTAGAAAGATGCAATGTGATGCTAAAAGAATCATATTTTTTTCTTTTTTTTTAAGTAATCCAAACAGCATACTCTGTATAAGGTAGATTTTAAATACTGTTGCAGCTGTATAAGCCAAGCAAGGAAGTCTGCAAAACAGAGTAGAAAACAGATTCTGTAATAATTAGCTCTCGGTTTTCTGAGCACTTTTTTCCTTTCATCCACATTGTATTATAGAGCAGTATCATCAGCAGTTGTTACCAGTAGCCTTCAAGAGATTACAATCAATCAAGATTAATAATACCTACCAGTCTTTATACAGTGTGAGTAGATTCATGAAACACTATCATTTTGTTTAAAAAACATTATCATTAGGCTTGGACTAATCAGCATAGCAAAGAAATTAATAAGTATGTAAGGTGAGGTAAGTGGTTTTGGTTTGCAGTTATCAGTAACACTGAGAAATTAACCATTTCTCCTGAATTTTGATGTTTGCCCTAGAGGCTGTAGAAAAATCAAATGTATTTTAATTTATATTATTTTCCCAAAACTTAAAGGCCCTTGATTAATAACAGTATATGCGACAGCAAAGGATACCTCTGCTTTCAATCTGTTACAAAGATCATAGAAGCAGTGCATGTTAGGACTCTAAGATGTTTCCTGAGGGATCAAGAAATCTGTACATTTCTAAAGACTGACCTGTCACCTTGAAAAGCAGCCATGAAGGAGAGCTGCAAATGCAAGCCCACTATCAGGTCAACCTGTCGTGGTGCTGACAGGTCTCTGATAGAAAACCCAATTTACAGTTTAAGAAGTACATCCATTATCCTTCTGATTTTAAAATACAGCATACATCAGCAAAATGATAAAAGAAAGTGCTTAAGAATTATGAAAGTCAAGGACTGTTTCATATTAGAAAGTCACAGCCTTTTTTGCATATTACTGATTAAAATTACAGTGAATTTTAATATTCATGTATGTCTTTATTTCTTCCAGAAAGTTAAGAGTTAGCATTAGTTGGACTTCAATCATTGTAATTCTGCTTGTATTATGTTGTTTGGATTAGTCAGATGTTGTATTACATTACTCTTTATAGGAGTCGAAGAGATTTTTGGAAATGTGGATAATTTTAGATAAAGTGATGTGTCAGTTTTTGGGAAAAAGTACTGTCTTTTTGATCCTAATGAAAAGAAAAATAACAACAAGCCTTATCTTTCCTAGCATTAGATTTAAGCTTCACCTCCATTTGTAATAGAATAAAAAATTCAAATTTTCTGTGTGAAGAGGATCTCTAGTGTCTTATACTTAAGAAGGTTTCAGTTCTTGAAAATGGGAAGTTTAAGGCATTACTGAATGATCAATAAAAAGGAAAAGTGTATTAATTTTTTTACTTGATTACTGTAATGGAGTTCAATGTTAAATTGGATAATCTAAACAAAACACAGATTATTTTACTGTGATATCCACCAAGGCTGATGGAGAAATAAGATTATGGATTTCTAGTATCAAAGCAGCCTTTACTCTTTAGAATAGTTTTTAGTGTTGTCTTACATATGGAATCTTAAAATAGCTGTTTTAACTTTGCCTGTATTTGATCATACCTTTTTCTTTTATTGCTAGGTAAAGAGTTGTTTAGTACATAACTCTTAATGCGGAAATACTGGGCATAAGATTGCCTAAGTACCTTTTTAACACTTAGAAATTGCTTAGGAGTAAATATACTATTAGTTTCATTTTTTTTTCATGTGCTTTTGATATTTCAATCGTTTGTCCAGTCTGTTTGTAAAATATTTGCATTTCTTTAAACCAGTAGGCCTGTAAATTCCAGAAGGGCTCTCAAATCTTGTCTGCATTTTGGTTTAGTTTATTTTCTACCGGTAAGCATTTTAAAATCATGAATCTGTGCTCTGATCAGTGGACTATATTGTTTTTGTCTTGACACTCTGTATAAGAGAAGAGACAGCAATCCAATTTTTAAAGTTGAAATGCATTTCATTGATAGTTCTAAAGTCTCAGAAAATCTTCATATGAAGTAATTGAAAACACAAAATAATTGTAATTTCAACCAACTGGCCCAAAATTTGTTATGTTCACTTAATATGTGCTTGCTGTTATGTTTTGTGTTTTCACTTGGCATTTTTTTGTTCCTTGAAGACAGTGAGATATTATCTGAATTATGTATCAACAAAATTGAAGATGTTTATAATTTCAACAGAGAAAACCACTCTTTAGCCACATAATCTAAATCACATTTTAGGCATATAGTCTTTGTTTCTTCTTTACCTCATGATACTTATAACTCTATCAGTTTTAATAAGGATACTATAAAAATTGTCATATAGGCTTATGTACAATGTGCATATCTTCAGGTTCATTGCTTTCTAGGAACAGCTGCTCTAAAAAAGTAAAAGGAGCCTTGTACTGGCACCTGAATTTTGCTAACAGGAGGCAGCCCCACGGAGTTAGCCATTTTTGTAAGTAATTGTTGTGATGGTGAAAGAAGGTCATCTACTACAGATAGCCTTTAACTTGAATTTTACTAAGAATTACAAGAAAACAGATGTTCTATTGAGGTAGGTTTTTTGTTGGTTGTTTTTTTCGCTTTCTTGTGTTTTGTTTTGGGTTTTTTGGGTTTGTTTTGTTTTTTTTTTGTGAAGGTTAAGTATAATAGAGTTATGCCTTTTTCGGAATAATGTAAAAAATTCTATTCAAAAAAGTTGAATTGGAAGTGTTTTAATATTTACTTTGAAATTTCCAAAACTAACTCTTCCTATAAAGCAAATTTTGTAATTTTCAGTAAGTATAGGCTATTTCCTGGTGATAAAGTTGCTTAGTTCTGTGATTTCCCAAGGCTTCCTTACATTGCTTGTTTGAGCTGTTGCAAATGTTCCAGAAAATGTATTTTTTTACTGCTCAATGTAAGGTTGTGCAGTCTGCAAGAAGGAAATGCAGGCCAAATGTGCTGGGTAGGGTCTATGTGTAGACTTACACATACTGTATTGCTTATTGTAAAGCAGGGATTAAAAAAAAAATATCTATCATGGAAGTGGTAGCAGTTGTGGTAAGCAGCAATGAGCTCTGGTCTTGTATATAATGGACTAAACAAGGCCTGTGGAGACTGCATGTAAAGTATATATAATATCAGCAGTTGGGAAAAGGTCACGGAGATAACTTCTTGCATTACGTGTAAATTCATTATATTGCAAGGCATATTTAAAGGGGATATTTACCTGGTTTTGTTTGTCTTTTAGATTTTTCCAAAGTATAGTTACTCTAGAAAAATTATCAATATGTGAGTGCTCCCCTCCTAGGTGCGTTTCCATACGGACCCAAGGTGAGAGAAAGGAAAAAAATGTTCTAGACTAATTAGTGCATAATGAAATATTTTGGAAAATTTCCAACTCTAGATGGGTGCTAATGATGTACCCTGCAGACTTGGTCCAGAACCCATTGGATTTAATTGCCCTTGCTTCAATGAAATTTCTTTCAAAACTACTGAGCCAGCTTTTAATATTTACGGGAGTAGATAGAGTTCAGGCAATTAGCAATTTTGAATAGGATTTAATGGGGCATTCAGGTGATTTATCGAGCTCTCCAAAGTGTTACACAGATTGAGTTCCTTTGTAGTTATCTTGTTCCAGAGTGGAGGGGAGACATCCCTGTCATTAATGTGTGTGTGCCCTCCAGGAAACATTTGCACCAGCTTCCAAAAGCAGCAGTAAATCCTCCTTTCTGCATGTATGGTTCCATGAGCAGGTGAACTTTGCTGCGGCCTAGAAATCTTTACTGTTTATCATTTTTTTTCTCCCCTGGTCTTCATTTTGAAGCCTTTCTTCTTGTGCCATCTCTCCTTTTAATCTGACACTAGAGTAAGGTGACTTGGCTTTCTAAGCCAGCAAAAAATTATTAACTTTTTTCTTCTGGGTTAGTTTTCCATGAAATTATTCAGATGAATCAGTTCAGGGAATGCTCACAGGCACATCACCCAGTAAAAGTCAGATGTTGGGAATGTATGTCAGGCAGTGGGGAGTGAAGGAGAAAGGAGAAGGAAACTCTACCTTTAAGCAACGGTGAGATGTTAGATCAGCTCATTGTGTAGGAATGTTGTGGTAGCAAAGCCACTGTTGAAGCTTGCACTTGTCAGTGATCCCTCAAAAATACACTGGCAGGCAGGATTTCCTACTTCAGGTGATGGAGCTAAGGCTCCAAAGTATAGGCTTTTCTATAATCTAAAAATTAAAAAAAAAAAAAGGCTTGTTAGGATTAGTTCTTTATTAAACCCATTATAATTAGAATGAATTCTTTATCCTCTACAGGATTCTTGATTATTTTTTCCTTTTTTATGATACATTCAGTTTTTACTTGGTGTTCCATTCAGGTGTGTTGGGCAAAAATGCTCAGGCCGTTGTGTGTATGCACTCTCCCTTTTTCTTTCTCACGAAGTTCTACATTCATCATAGTTTCTTTGTGATATAATTTACAATACAATTAATACTGCACAGAATATTTCTGTATTATTTATTCTCAGTTGTTTTAATTATCTAGTTAAATACTTACTTTTTTATTTTTCCATTCCTAATGCACTAGGGTACGTAGACCAGTGTGTTGGACATCATGCAGTATTTTCAGTGTCATTAACTAAAAGCGGGAAAATTATTACACTGATAAGCATTTAATTTATTTTGTATCTCTTCCCCATATTTACTGTTTCATGGATAATAAATTTTTTTCATTTTTTTCTGTTAGGAAATAATCTATTTCTCAGAAGGTTAACATTCTCAATACTTCTTCTTAGATTGATATCAGATTATTAAGGGCTCTCATATTTTCTTTAGAAATAGCTTTTTCAGAAGAATGTTAATCTATTTTTTTGCTAGTTTTTACTTTTATCTTCCAGTCATGATTCGATTTTTGGGGAATAACCAGATTAGATATTCTTCCTTTCTAGCATAATAGTACTGTTCTTTTTCTGAGCTGTTTTCAAAAAACCTCTGTGGACATTTCCAGTTCTTGTACTTTTCCCATAAAAATGTAAGTTATTGTTCATTAACTAAAATGTCTTTAAGCTGTTTTACTCAACAGGTTTATACTGCAATACTATTTCAATATTCCGTGTTCCCTTCTTGCTTTGGCTACAGCAAGCTCCATGGAACTAATGAATCAATGAAGATGTAGGAGGAGAAGACAAGGCATGGATCAATCATACTACAATTTCTCAATCTTGAGTGTTTATCAGAACACCACATTTCAGGCAGTTTCAGTCGTATGCTGTCAATAATAATTACTGCAACATTGCTGATTCCAAAACAATCATTGCTTTTCCCAGTGTTAGGGGAAGGTTTTTTTCAGTTTTGAGCACTGGCATTTTCTTCAATTAGGAAGTGGTCACAGCACCAAGCCTGACAGAGTTGAAGAAATGTTTGGATAATCATCTCAGGTACATGGTGTGATTCTTGGGAATTGTCCTGGCTGAGAGTTGGACTCGATGATCCTTGTTGGGTCCCTTCTAACTCAGCATACTCTGTCATTCCCTAAAATTAGTTGCCACTTTATACTGCATTTGCATTGGAGCAAAGATTTGTGGTCACATATTTGATTTTCATGATTTGTTTCTCAGTGTCAAATACACTGTACAATCATGTTCCTGAGTTTATTCCTAAGCTTGTAGAAACGCTAAGGTATTAAACATCAAAAAATTTTACTAATATTTCCTTTCTGGATCAGTTTCTTCCTCTAAGTGAAAATAAAGCAGGCCAGAGAAAGGGTAACTTCTTTGTTTTCTGAGATTGCCTTATCTGTATGGCTTTTGAATCCTTGAAAAATGTGTGTTACTGTACTATTCTTAATGGTGTAGTTGCAAATTCATAGCACGTTATCATTAGAAGCCATAGTAAAAGTACAGGATCTGCTGATGGCATTGTACAACCCCATTTCAAAATTAGAAGCTCAAGGTTATTGTATCTGTACATTTAAAGATCTGAAACACATCTTATGCACGTGATAGAAATATTTGAAGATAATTATTTCAGTGAAACAGAAAAGCTTGGAAGAATATTCTGGCAGAATATTCTGAAAAAGCTACAGAAATGGTAGGGAAGTATTTATCACATCATGATAATTGCTAACATTTAATTTTCATTTAGTCTTTGTCCCTATGTGAGAATGTTTTACTCTGATTTCATTTTTCTGCAGTTTCATTATGTCTGATCTAGTTCATAGGTTGACGTGATAGTTAATGATCCTTTTCTTCCAGGGTTAAAAGAGAAAACACGTGAGAAAAAAATGCAAATATATCATTAGAGTTATTGAGGGGTAATTTCTCTTTGAAAAACTTTTGGGCAAACTGAAATAACTTTTGGTCTTTATTTGACCAAAAGTTATTATGTCACTGAGCTGTAGTTACTGTTAAGATTTTAGACTTCAACACTTTCACTAGTTTTGAAAATAAGTTTTATCTGTCATCCAGCTCTGTCACTGCTCTAATTTTTTTTCCTGAATCCACTATGCAGTTACTCAATATAATTTTGATCTTCACAGAACCTATAGCTTTATGAGTGCATTCTCTTTTTCTTATCTGTCGAAACTGGCAAATTCACTAAAAAATTGTGCACAGAACCACATTTTTTGGCGTTGGCTTTTACTATCCTTTGACTAATTACACCTTTTTGGCCTTCTTCATTTTTTTATTATTTAAAAATACATGTACACTTCTTTGAAATTTATTCCATATTCTTTCAGTAGTAGACCCTGTTCATCAAGAATCTAAAGAAAACCAACAACTGAATGGAGTTTTTTATGTAGGTGCTCTTGATTTTGATAATCCGGTTGCCTGCTAATGATCCTTGGGATGACACTTGTTCTGCAACCCATCTGAGGGATGCAGGGAGAGGGTTTATGGTTTTTTTCTGGATCTCAGTAAGAAAGGCCTGACAACCAGGGACATACTAAAATATCTTTTTTAATGGGACAGAATAAAAAGATAAATAAAAATAGAAAATAAATTTTATGTCATTTCAGATGCTTGGAACCCTCCTTTTATTCAGCATTGAATTGGCCTGGAAGTGGATTTTCCACTGGCACCTCATTAGGTTTTCAAAACACTCGTTTTTATGATGTACATGCATTTTTCTGTTTATTTTTTTTGAGATATTAGGACTTCATGTTTCTAAAGGAAACCTATCTAAAGATTTTAATATATGGTGTCTGATATCTGATTTGTGCCAATATCAGCTGTGATTAGTTTGATCATCTCTTATAGCATCTTTAATCCTTTCTAAGACCCTTTATTATTACTCCAGTGTCTGACATCAATGTTTTTACTATGCCAGTTACAATCTGTCTTAATTTTGGAAATTAATTTTTTCTGATTGCATACTCTGCCTATGCATCTTTGCAGTTTCTTTTTGTGGCAACACAATATAGTCCTAAGCATATTTTTCTGAGGCTTTCTGAAGCTGTGATTTTACCAGTAACCATATGATTTTCTTCCTTCTTTTATTACTAGCTGAAGGTATTTTGATTGATAAATATAAAGCAAAAGGTGGCTGATTACATAAACCTGAAATTTTAAAGCCTCATTTTTTTCGGGAATAAAGGAAATAATTCATACCAAGGAATTTGCACAATGAGTTTAAATGAGTTTACCTTCTGTTGTTTCAAAATTTTTAATGAAACTATCTGAATTCCCTCACTCATATCTATTGTATTGATCTGTTGTGTAAATATTTTCAGCAATTTGCAATGCATTTTTTTAATGTGGGCATTTGGTTTATAATAAAACACAGTTTCAATTAGATAGACCTTCTAAGAAGTCTCTCCAGTCAATCAAAGTTAACCATCTATTGGAAGACCATCTTTTCTTTTGAAAAGAAAATATAATTGAGAGTGGAATCACTATATTCAAGACTTTGAAGAGTAACTTACAACTATGGCTATTTCATGGTGGAAAATAAGACATGAGATTGCAAGTACGTAGGCACATAAAATGCAAAATATGATATATGATCAGCTGGAGATTTTCATTGTTTTCAGTAGTCTCATAAATTCACCAAGAGAGCTCTTGTAAGATGGATGGGTACCAAATAATTTTTCATTGCATTACAGTTCTTTTTCACAGAAACAAAGTGTCCCAGGAATGTAAATGTCCATACACCTTCTTATTAGAAACCATTTCCATGTAAATTTGTAGAGAATAGGGGGAAAAAGGATAGAAAAACTGAGTGAAATGTTTGTAATCAGTAAAATTTAAAACTATCAGCAGTTTAAAGGAGAAAAGGAGACTTAGGGGACACCTTGTCCCTCTCTACAACTACCTGAAAAGAGGGTGTAGTCAGGTCAGTCTCTTCTCCCAAGTAAAAAGCTATAGAACAAGGGGAAACAGCCTCAAATTGCACCAGAGGAGGTTTGTATTGGATATGAGAAGAATTTTCTTCACCAAAAAGGCTGTCAAGTCCTGGAACAGGCTGCCCAGGGAAGTGGTTGAATCTGGTACCTGAAAAGTAATATTGAAAAGATGTGAAGATGTGACACTTAGGGACGTTGTTTAGTGGTGGACTTAGAAGTGTTTGGTTAAGGTTTGGACTCAATGATCTTAAGGATCTTTTCCTACCTCAATGATTTTGTGATTATATTCTATGATTAACTGCAGTTCTTTATTCTGACTTCTATCAGTGTTAATATTAGTTGTTCTCAGTTGACAGCTGAACTATCAAATACTGTATTGTTCAAAATTAATTTCTTCTTAAAAGGTTAATAAATCTGATAAATAAATAATAGTTACTGCTCACCTGTTTTTCACATTTTTACTTCACAGTTACTCAACTATCTTTTCTTTCTGAGATGTAATTGATATGGATCAAATAAAGTCAGGTTTTTTCCTCAATTTCTGTTTAATTTTGAAGTTGCAGTTTCTGTTACAGAGCTGAAGGAGAGCTGCTGTTTTGATTTTATAAAATTTTATATAACCAATTTTTTGTTATATAAATTAGACTAATAAATGCTATTCACCCTCTCTGCAAATCTTATTGCTAGATTCTACATATGATGATTGCATTTGTCAAGGAAAATGGAGCTAATTAAAAAAATAATTGTAGTAGATTAGAAACAAAGGTTTTTACTACAGATCCTAAGTGTCTTTACAATGACTATTAATGCATAGTATTCCATTACAATAGCCTTTTTGTTGATCCTCAGTTCTGCAAAGAACTCATGCTTGTGCTTCTCTTGTGGTAAGCTGAGCTCAAAAAGAAAAGATGGGTGAAGTCCCATGTCTTACTACTGGTTTCCAGCTGTCACTCTACTGGGGTTTCAACTTTTTTATTTGTATTTTATTTGTATTTATGTGCTTTTTATTTGTTCCAGTAAGAGCATTTTTTCTACCCAAAAAAGGTGGAGATAACTATGAAAATTAAAAGATTTTGCTATGTAGAGAATCATGCTCAAATTTCCAGTTGTGTCTCAGTATCCATGTTAGCTTACTGAAAACTGGTTCCTCTGACAGAACAAAATGGCATATGCAGCCTTACGACAGTAAACTATAGTGTTGTTCAGAATTACCAGATGCCTTGCAGTCTTCATCCTGGTGTCCCTATTTATATCAAGCAGCAAGATGGACATTGAAAGATGATTTGTTTAAATGACCACCAGCAAAATTGCTGTGTACGTTGAAAAGTCAAAGATTCTAAACTGAGGGAGAACATCACATCTGTTGGAACTCTGTTTACAATGCTGCTTGAAACAGACCTCCATTTCTCCATATTGGAAAAGCTTTTTTCATAATCGTGAAGGCTTTTTTATTGTTGTTGTTTTATGTGGGAAAAATGATATGGTGACATCAAAGGAAAAAGAAATTTAAAACTTCCATGTCTCAGATCTATAATTCTTGTTCATTTGTGTTCATGGAAGAGCTGCTTTCTGACAAGCTCCGATGGTTTGTTTTTTTTTTTTTAATTGATTCTCTTTCCACTTATGTGGAGTAAAATTATTCATATTTCTGTTCTGGCACCTAAAAAACTACCTCCTTTTCCCTTAATTCCATTTTACAACTAGATTGTGTTAACTGTGTTTCATCTATCTTTTCTGTCTTACCTCAAAAGTCTACTAGGTCCCAATAGAATTATACTTTGTGATACTGAACATTGAAACTTTTTCTGGAATTTCGGGTTTTTTCCTAACTACCAGTTGATTTATTTAAAAATATTTTTTCTTTATGATTAAAACAATAGAAATGTTTTCACTTTGATTGGCTTGGTCTTTAAAGTATGATTTCTATGTCTTAAAGTTCAAACTCTTAATTCTAAGAGATGCTGGTCTGAGAGGCTGCAAGGATATACAGAATTAAAATAGACATAAGTACCTGTGTTAGGAAATGAAGCCCTGAACAAATAATTGAAGTAATTGATAGTCCAGATGTGTCTGAGGAAAAGAGAGGCTGAACTTTCTGGCAAAATGGAAATTTGAATAATAAAATATTTAAAGCTCTTAAAAAAAAAAGAAAAGCTTAATAAACAACAATTGCATCTAGTAGCATGGTAAATAAATGCTGTTGCATCTAAATTACAGCCTAGGTCACCTGCATTCTCAATCACTTGCTGCACTGAGATTTGATAGCAGAGCTTCTAGGGGCAAAGTTACCAGACTAAGCAGCCTATGCAATTTCTTTGAACTACAGAAAAACACTGTGTGTGAAACTAAGAATTTGTGATTCATTTAATTAAAATCCTAGCAGTCTGTTAAAAAAAAAAAAAAGTCTCAATAAGAAGATACTTAGTCATATTATCCAATTACTGCTGCTTATGCCCAGTAGTGAAACTATTGAAATTTATACACACAAGCTTTCTAATATCTGTGCCTTACGCTGACATTGTGTTCACCCTTCTAAGGCATATCTGGGTTCTGAAGTCAATGGGGCTTTCCTTCTTGGAAGAAACAGTTACACAATGATTATCATCCCAGCTTTTTAGATAGGAGGAATGTGATATTTTGTTGATGACCTTTTCCCCATAACCACGGGGTTCCCCTTGGGTATGTTTGACCTTGCATTTATGTATTAGCTAATAAACTGACTTTTTCTTCATTGCCATGTTATGTCCAAAATTACTATAAATTCTGTGGTTTGCATATATTTTATATGTGTTCTTGCCTGGTTGGGGAGTGTTTAAATCTATCAGTATACAATCTTTTTTATTCTTTATTGTCCTTACAATCATGATTCTGTAATTATAGTGTCATTATAATTAGTGTCCATTTCAATGGACACTATATAAAGCATACAAAGAATATGATTCCCTAACACTCTGCCTAATTTCCAACAAGTTTACTGAAACTCAAAAAATATATAATTTGTGTTTCATTGTACTGTGTAATTGTAGTAGTTTGTTGCACATGGTACTAGATTTTCTGACGCAGTCTGGTCCTCCTTAAGGAGCTGGGAGTCAGTAAATAAAAAATGGCCAGTGAAAGTTTCCTATTGCTAATTACCAACATTATTAAGCAACCTGTTTATCACTCTAGTCTATAACGTGTACTTTGCAACTTAATGTGCATAGTTGTGAGTTTTGGGGTTTTTAGAACAATTGCTTTTGACTAAAGTATGGAGACATTAATATTTCATTTTTATGTACCTGTGCAATATTGATACAATTTTGCATTTGGGAGTTTTATTAATATTTTTATTATTAATGCTTTTTCTAGATGCTACTTAGAACAGTTTCATCATAGTTCTGTCTTAATTTCTTTTTGGTGTTTTTGGTTTTTTTTTATTTCTTTGATAAATTTCAGAAATACATTTCTCAATAACTAGTGTCCTGTTTTCGTACCATGCAAGTCAAAACACTCATCTGTGCTATGAAAATTGTAGATTTTTTTCAGTTATAGCACTGAAATTTGTGCTTTTGGGAAATGGTTCCAGCTAAAATAATGTTTCCAGTCCCTGCTCAGAATACTATATATACCTTATAAAACTTCATCAGAATATGCTATGAAAAAGCACCCCAGTAATTATTGAAGTACTCAATAGGTAGTCCCATAGGTAAGGGGTTCTCTTTTCTTCTGCCACACCACTTGCTGTGTAAGGAGTCTGTACACAGTAAATGTACAGTGGTGTCAGTTTAAACTCAATTGAGTATAAATTTGTAGGTTACAACATAAGAAAGTGGGATGAATTAGGCATAATTTGACTGAGAAATGGCATAATGTCTAAAATAATCACTTATTCTGCACTTTATGCATACTTTTCAATTTCTTCTAAGTAAAAATGATCCTTGTTAATTTTTTAGTCTTCAAATCACTGAGAAAATTGTTAAGTTTTATGTGTTCACTGTCTAGATAGACAAAGCCTATTTTGCTAATAATTATGCTGAAGATGCCTGTTTCTGCCTTTTCACCTTGACCCAAGAGAATATTCATGCTTCCTGCTAAGCTCAAAACTGGGGAAGGTTGGGATTCTGCTCCTGCTAGCACCCTAGGAATCATCTCTGGAGATGATGAGGAATATAAGAGGAAATAATCATGATGAGGAAAAGAAAATTGGTCATATTTGCTGGCAGATGAAGAAAGAAGATCTGCATCTGCTGTGGGGATGCTTTGAGTGTAAAGAATGAAATGAGCTCTCAAACTTCTTAAAAACCATATTTTGACTAGCTAGATAGAATATGCCTTCCTATGCAAAAAAAAAAAAAAAAGTCCCTGAGAATATTCCTGTGAACCACAGAAAACCTTAGGTCAATCTTCTGTGTTATTTCAAGTCTAAGTGGAATAAAAAATGTATGCTATAATAAAAAAAAATGGTGCCTAGCTGAATCTCTAACCACATATATGTATAGGAGAGGAAGGCTAGCAGGAAAGCTGCTGAGGTGCCATTTTAAGGTCGAATTATCTTATGTGGAAAGAAACTGAGGAAATTACAATTGAAGCAGTTGGACAGCCTATGGCAGTGAATGATCACAATGCTAAAAGGAATCCATGTCTCACACTTCTTTCCAAAATGGCAAAAAAAAAAAGCACCCCAAAACCTATGTCAGTACTTTCCAGTCTAAAGAGCTTACTGAAAAGAGAGAGCTTTGTAATATTTTAAGAAATTTTTGGTAGCATGACAGAAAAAATGGAGCACAAAAAACAATAGTAAGATTTTAAAAAATCTATCAGGCTTTAACATTTAACAAGAAGAGTTGATTTAGCTGTACTTTACTACACACCTGAGACATCATGATGTCCAAATAGTTACTATCAACTCCTTCCCAAACAGTCTATTAAAGAATCATGGTAAAATTCACAGTACATTACTTTCAGATACTTCTGAAGAAAGCAAGTTTCAGGAAAGAAAAAGAGAGGGGGCAGGACTTGAGAAACGGTCTTAAGGAAAAAAAAGCAAGTAAATAGAGTTGAAGCCATTTCTTAAGTCATGGTGTATATAAATGGAACAATTTTAAAAGAAAAGCATAGGACATGACACTGGATAGATTTAAAACTTGTCACTGATGATTAACAAATATTAACGCATGATTGCCAAACTAAAAAATGCTAAAAAGTATGAAGATTATAACTTTATGTAAGAATTTTTTTTAACATTAACAAAAGAGTCCCCCGTATCTTCCAGACCTCAAAGAGACCGCAGAATTCTCACTGCCCTGAATATGGGGCAGATTGATTTAGCCTACGGTAACAATTCTGTATGGATTAAAGATGCTGCATAAGAGCTTCAGTATGAGGAACAGTATATTCAATAAATAGAAATGGTAATAGGATCCTACAGAGTAAAAAGTTAAAAGTTTTGGGTTTTTTTTAAGTATTTCATATATTCTGGTCAAGATTAATATATTTCCATGTAGATTTAGAAGACTTCAATAACAGTATAACTTCCAGCTGTTCTGATATTTTTAACATCAATATAATAAAATTTTATCACTACTTTTAGGCTTGAAAAATTATGTTTCAATTAAAAGGGTTTCAAAGAAACAGTCTAGGTAGCTACGGAGATTGAAATAAAATATTTGTGTAATATCAGTTACTACAGAAAGTGATTAATCCTGCATGTGCCAATATGAAAAGCATTTAAAATAACAAAATTCTGAAAGTAAGAGCAATGTGATTTGATACATTTATCCCTTCACAGTCACAGCTGTCTGTCAGCATCTGTGAAGAAATATTCTGTGAGAGCTCCTTTTCACTTGCATCCTACAAATTTGGCTTCTGGTATGAGGCAAAAATTGACTCTTTCAACAAGAAAAAATTTATTTCTTCTTGGGAGATGTTTTTTTTTTTACCTATATGCCAAGCAGACAAGCAGAGATTGTTAAAATGTTTTCAGCTGCATGCAGTATAAATTAAAGACTATTTGTTTCCTACTTATGTTCCTTTTGTGAGGGAATGATTTGAACTTAACATTAAAGAAATCAATTGATTAGTTTTCCCTGCAAAGAGGACATATATCTTTGCAGGTTAACAAATACCTTTATGAGCAACAGTAGCACTGAAAGTAAAAAAAAGCAAACATACGGTAAAATAGCTTTTAGAAAAAAATTAGAAGGCTTTCAGATTTAGTGCAATTGATGCACTGGAAAGCTTTGTGAAACAAACAGAGCAAAACCATATTCATCTGGACTGCAAGGAAAGAGATATATTAGTAGAGAAATATATTAGTGGTTGTCACTCTTCTCCTTTTGCATCAAAGGAAATTGCTTGGCAAGCACCAAGAGAAATCTAAATTATTTGGAAAAGTTACATTATATTCCAGTAGAGAATAAGAGATGAAGGACCTTCCTAGTACAAGTGCTGTAGAACAGTTTGTAACATAGGCACATCTGTCTTATTGAAACAGCTTATCTCTTCCCCAATCAAAAATAGCATTTCTTGAGGTGGTGCAATGGAATAATTCTGCATGCAGCTTATGACTTACTTTCAGTAGTGTCTCAAGGCAATAACGAGATACAGTATCTTTGTACAAAATCACGTCTAATTTTTCTTTCAAGTTGTAGTGCTTTGGAAGCATTTGTAATATTTGCTGACCTATCAGTAGTTTCATTTGGGGGTCGTGAAGCTGATTTTTTCTCAATTTGACTTTTGAAGCTGTGAGATGGGCTTTGATCTGTTGTCCAGATTTGTGGAATAGCCCCAGAAGCAGCTTTTAAGCATTAGATGTGGCACCATTTAAAGCAGATCAAGAGTGGCACAATTGAAGACATATCTCCCTGTTTCTTTTTGGATATAGAAAGCTTTTATCTGATACATGTTGAGGGATCATGTTCTTTTGATATTGAATGCTTGTGATATTGATATTAAATAAAAAGAATTAATATGTAACACAGCAGTACCTACTGGGACATCTTACTGTGCCTCTCCTGTCATTTGAAGTTTCTCATTCAATTTTTGGTATGACTGCATAACAAAATCAAAACATGATTGCAGAATGTATTAACCACCTAAGTCAGTTTAATCAAATTAAGATCAGTAAATTAAGAAGAGCAGGACAGGCTTTGTTGCTTGAGTCAGACACTCTTGGAGTTGCCTAGATGAGGTTCTGATTGTTAACACTTGCCAAGATTTGTGTTTCCACATCTTTAGTACTGCTACTGTGTTTATTCAAAACTCCATGGATGTCATCAAAAACTGTTATCATCCTATTGTTCCATTGCGTTGGTAGGTAACTGCCAAAATCTTGATGTTTTCTCATGGGTTATTGATGAGATTGTTTTCATGATTGTATTACAAGTGTAGAAGCATGTAAGGTACTTTTGTGCAGCCTGACACCAAAAGCACAAACTGTGGTTCATAGCTTTTGCACCTCAGCCTGTTCATTGGGCATGAGTTGTACCTAGGCAGTGTTGTGTCAATGCCTGTCCAGCCAAGATAAGAGCATTATCATGCTATGAGGATGAGGACCCTGCAGTTGACAGGTCTAGAAAAGCTTTGTGTGTCAAGATGGCCCTGAATATTGCTAGGTGTATTATTTAGTCTTTATTTTTGAATACTCCTGCTAGCTTGAGTATTTTTTTATTGCATAGGTTGACTTATTTCATATACATTGCATTTTGTTTGAGGTTGGCATTAGGATTTAGCCACAGCTTCTGGCACCAGTACATAAGGAAATGAATGCTGATCTTTCCCATGGCAAAATTAGTGGATTGCCAGTTGAACTATGCTGCATTAGCAAAGTTTAACACCAATACAAGAAGAGTATAAGACAAAGAATCCGTCAGTGGTTACACAAACATTTCCTTAATGCCATTGCCTTTATCTCTCCCTTAGACAGAAGGCATTAGTAAATTCTGTTCTGTGGTTACAGTGCAATTTTGTACACATACATTTTTTAGTTTGAATATAAAGAATGGGAATTTATGGTTTTATTTCTGAAAATTTAATTCTTCAAGTTGATAATATGACATTATATTTCCAAGGAAGACTGCCTTTTCTAGCTAAGACAGTTGAGTGGTCAGATAACTTTTGATCCCTGTAGCTTCAAAAATAAATTTAATGAAATATTTTTGTGAGGACAAAATGTAAAAGACGGGTTAAATTCCAATTTTCCTGTAAGAATATTGGCAGACAAAAATTGGAAATACTTTCTCCTAAATGCATTAATCTGGGTTAATAAAAAAACCTCTAACTATTAAATTTGATTGCATCACTTTTTTGTTTTAATATACCTGAATTGTTATATAAGAACAGTAGGATCTCAGTCCAGTTTGTTTTGCTTAAACTGCTCGTGAAACTAGTGTTAGTTTTCACAAAAATGGCCAGTTGTCCTACACAGGTGTGTTTAGGTCCCTGAGTGTGCACAGAATTTGACACTCAGAAAATGAACAAAATTTAGTCTTCAAATATTAATCACTGTTTAAACCTGGCTTCAAAAAAATTTTTGTACTCATTGTCCTAATGTGCCATCACTAAAAATTTTAAGAATGAACCTGATAAAATGGTTTTCAATGCCCATGAATCAATGAAAGAAATATGGTCTTTCTCTCTTTTTTGCTTAATGGCTTGCATCTTTTATCTTGTCACATAGTTCAATGGCATAGAATTACAATAAATTAGTTTTGTAATTATCAAACTCTTCAACTTCTCTTTGGCATTTAACGAACCTCAGAATCTGTTTATTGCTTCATATACTTTGCCATCATGAATATTAGCCTTTAATTAACTGGAACTCTAATCTTAATCTTTCTCGCTGTATTGCAATGAAACATTTTTATTAGCTTGAAGAAGATAGTATTTGTTACTATTTTTCCAATAAATGCAATACTTGCAGAATGACCTTTTTATCAGGAATTATAACAATATAAAATGTAAGAAGGCAAAACTCATTATACCAAGGAAAAGCATTGTCTGATTGCTTTTTGTCTATTTCACTTAGCAACATAAAATCACTGAGAAGCCTCAGCTTAGAGAGACCTATAGAGATCGTGTGGTCCAGGCTTAGATGAGGAATTGTAAAAAAGTGAAAGAGGAAATTATACACATAAACTTTTCCTCAGGCAGACTGTGCACAGCTAGAATGATGCAAAGCAGTGTCTGCGTTAGACAATAGTGCTCTGTGGTGGTCTCCCTAGTAATTAATACTGGAAGAAAAAAAAAGCTTTGCAAAGTTTGCAAAAGGTAAGCAGTACTGGCTTAGGGTAGCCACTCTAGCAAAGTTCTAGGATTGTTAGATAATCCTAGGATTGATAATCCTAGATAATCCTTAGATAAATCTAGGATTGTTAGATACAAATGAAAGAAGTTGTCTTCATTAAATAAAGGAGAGAAAAAGTACTCCTCAGTCATGCAACGTTATCGTATCTTCAATGCAGGGACAGTTCCACTGTCTTCCTGATTGCTGATACTTCTTTGTTCTAGATAGATGTTAGGTTCATTTCTGTCTTGATCATTTCACTGCTTTGAAGTCAGTTGCTCTTCCAGGTATTCAAAGGTCTCTGTACCTATTGCAGACCAATCTGACAAGAAAAGCATCTTTAAGACAAAGGGAAAAAACAACAGCTCTCTCTGTTGACACTATTTTCAAGTATTTGGTACACTGCTACTTCTCCAGCTGTACACAGTACTTTGGTAGTTATACAGAAGAGATGTTCAGAGGGTATAAAGGTCCATATTGAAGTGGAGACAATAATGGCATGTAATACTGAAATGAGAGATATGATAATAGATGAAATTTATTAATGGAACTTCTTAATATTTGGTTTTAGGAATAACCTTATTTAATATTTTCATTGAAAAATATCAGGATCGCATAATAAAGTTTATAGTTGACATAATGTTTGGAGTTGTTATTAAAATAGATGAAGATCAAGGTGTGACAGAAGTGGAAGCCTTTGAGAACTGATGTAATAGAAATGGAATTAAATATTATAGTACAAAGTACAACATAATGTAATTAAACTAATGACAAGAAATTATATTATTAACATTGAGTTCATCATCTAAAAAAGATACTTGCTGTGGCAGTTAATCAATGGATAACTAAAAGATGCCAATGTGATGTCACTGTGAGACTAAATGTAAGGGTGAGAGATCTACCAGACTGTATCACATGAAAAACAATACTCATTGTATTTATGATTACTGGTAATAAGGATTTAGTCAACTTGAATGGATTTGTTTTCCATCAGCTTTTCCAGTTACAGCTTGAATGTACACAAACTTTTAGTATTTCCAATATTGACTTTTCACCAGGAGTTCCATAAATCCACTATTTGTTGCATGAATACATAACTACTTTTGGTTGTTCCAGGCTTCTTACCAACTAGCTTTTTTTATGTTCCGTGCTTTTACTGAAGGAGATAGTGGAAAATATGTCCTTATCACCTTTTCCATAACATCATGATTTTATAATTCCTTATTTTCTTCTTCCATAGTAATCATTTTCTCACTTTATTCTGTTCTTTTGAAAGCCATTCCATACCTTCAGTCATTATCCTCTTCTGAACCTTTTCTAATTCTACCATGCCGTTTTTTGAGATGGCAGACGTAACTTGATGGTATGTAACTTGAGATGGAGCTTCTAAGCCTTCATGTAAGAACAATGCACAACAAAGGGGGTTGATACCAACATACTTTTAGTCCTTCTAGTATCTTTGTTCCTGGATAAAGAATAGGAGGAAATTTAATTAACATAAATGTATTTTCCAGAAAAATTGTAAAGTGCAGTAGGAAAAGGCTTGTAGCAAATTTACGAACATGCGTTGGGAAGAAGAGAATGGCTGGTGTTAGAGAAGATGTAATTTGATATTGTATTAGCTACCTCTAATAATAGTAGTCTGCTAGAAATAATTCAGATTGTATCTCATGTAATCAAGACAACATATTCTTTATCAATTATTTAAGTTAAAATCTAACAGTGACCTCTGATATTGTACAGAAAATAGTGTTTTAAAGGATGTATGAAAGATCTGTTTGTGAAATATATACAAAAGAACAGAGGTGCTTTTCCCGTGGCCTCAAAGTGCAGTGACTCTGAGACTTGCCTCAAATGAGAAAAAAAAACCCAAAACCAACCCACAAAAAATCAAGTGAAAGTACTTCTACTGGTGGCATAGAACAAATTGTTCCTCTGCAGAACAGCAAGTGGAGGTTTATTTACGTTGGTTAGAAATGCTTTTCTTGAAGCATTACTCTCAACTGCTGCAGATGTGTTTACTAAGGAAAGTTACAGCTCTGCATATCAAATCTATTTCACTGGTCATGGTGTATCAGGGACAGCAATATGCAACAATAGCACAGTTTAGTAGCCCTAGTTGAAGCAAGTTGTAGAAAAGTACAGTGTAGGCATATCACTAGTGGGCTCCTCTACCTTGGCGGGTGGAAAATTATGTGAAAACACTTTGGGGAAAAAGGTTCCTAGTCAAATTTAGATCTGTAGTTAGCAGAGTTAAATTACAGAATAGCCCAAATGAAAAGGGGATGTTACAAGTTAACATTCTGTTAACTGGAGAGCTGAATGTCTGTACTACTAGAAACTAATGCAAGGGTCACTGAAGACTAATAGTATAATACAAAATACTGGTATGGTTTAGCATCATTGAAGCTCTCACCTTTTTTTTTTTTTTTTTTTTTAATGGCACATTCTAGCATTTTTAACTAAAAGAAACATGCAGAGAATTGTAGGAAGTTCTTATCCCAGATGCAGAGCTATGGAGTTTCTCAGTGAATAATCAGTTGTCAAGGACATTTGAGATTAGTTTAGCTCTCTTAGACTCTCTTAGCAATTGAGATTAGCTTTGTTAATTAGCTTAAACAATAGATTTCTTTTAAGTACTTGAAATTCTATTATCATAGTGCCGATTGTTAGTTGACATTACTACCATGTTTGTCTGAGAGAAAGGTTCCAGCATGAGAATTTTGGAATTGGACTTTCATTCAGACTATGCCATATGTTAAACCAGCAATAATTCAGATAAGGAACTAAGTGGAGCTAAATCAAATTTCCTCACAGGCAGATGAGAGAGGTCTGAGCAAAGGGACTTCATTCTTTCCAGTGCTTCAGCCAACAATACTGAAGGACTGGAAGTCATACAAAAGCCACATCCACAGCATTTAGGGAAGGGATATGCTAAAAGAGATTACCTAATCTCATTACCTAATGACTAGTGAAAGACAGTGGAAGGTGTGAATAGTAATATTATTTGGAAATCAAGTCAAATTACTTCTAGAAAGAAACAAAAAAAGTAGAAATACTTATTTTTCCAACAAATTCTACTATGCGACGTCACTGCCTTCTTGGTGATTTTATTTTTTTTTTTTCTTAAAAATGCTGTGATAATAGAAAGATCTACTTTAAAATACAGCCAGTTTTTATGGGACAATCAGAAAGTGGCAAAAAAAAAAAAAAAGGCAGTTAACAAAACCTGTAGATCGTTACCAAAGTGTACTTTCAAAGAAGTGAAGTGTAGCATGTAAAGAAGAAAACAAACTGTCATTTGGGAGATCAGTATTATTCTTCTTTTATATCTATTTCAGGCCAGGCTTTAGGCATTTTCTAAAAATATATTACCACTAAACTGTGGGGTTTTTGTTTTGTTTGGGTTTTTTCTTTTTAAGGTGAGAGGACCCCCACCTGCAGGATCAGTAAAACAAAGACCAGCAAAACGCACAGCTTTTCGCAAGTTTTATGAGAGAGGAGACTTTCCAATTGCTGTTCAGCATGCGGGTGTAGCAAACAAAATCGCCTGGAAGGTAAGTCCTGGCACAGCTGTGACAACCAGCTGAGCTTATTGAAGTGACATCTCTCATTGTCAGACAACGTTAGCTTGCAAGTAAATACACTGAAATAATTTCTTAGCAAATGGAAGATGGTAGGAAAGTCATTAGAGAAAGGCCCCTGAGTCAGCTGTCTGCCTTGGCTAACAATTAAATTATATGCTGCAAAGAGGAAGATGACAGAGTTGCTTTGCCTTAGAGAATTGTCTCCTGCCCAATTCATCTCTATTTTTATGAGGACTTGGCAATGCAGTCTCTTTCAGGCAGTCCATCAAATGATGGAAGTGGCTGGATACAGTGAGCAGCAGCCATTTATCTCCCCCAGATTTCACCTTCCTGCAGGACACTTCCAAATAGAAGCTTTAATTACCTAAATGGATAGGTCAAGATTGTCTGCTCCCTGAAAATGCAGAGCAGAATACAAACGAAGGCAGATTCTCATTCCACGGCTGTACTCTCAGTCTCCAGCATATGTCAGACAGCGTAATCGCTGTCATACGTGCCTCTGTTACAGGCTGACCTCCACTGCTGAAACCATTACAGCTCCGACATTTCTCTGACAAAAGGTTAATTGGCTTCAAAATAAATGTATTGCCTAATGACTCCATTCTAATGCGGCTGTGTTTCTCTCTAAAATGCTTGGTGACGTTATTTGTAAAACTTGCCAATCTTCTAAGTAACTACTGCAGACTTTTAAATTTAATTTAAAAAGCGAATGCTGATCTTTAACCTGCTCCTACTGTTTAATTATTTTGGTTATCATGAATTACTTTATTTTTTGTCTCATTTATTGGACTAGAGTAAGATTTTGCTGGTGGCAATGTTAGTTACAGAAAATGAACACGATATGCATGAACAAAATGTGTCAGATTTGTAGAATGTTTTAAATTGTTCGTGTCAAAAACATGATACATAATTTAAATGTAAAGCTATGTTAAGTCAACAATAAAAGGAGGGATTTTGAAATATGATAACTGATTCTGCCTGTAATGAAGCAAACAGGATTGGCTCTGTAGCGTGGTAAGTAATATAATATTTGATAGTAATTAAATTTTTAAGGTAGCTCTTTTGCTTATTGAAATACAGAAGAAAGTTTTGTTCTACTATTTTGTTGCCTATGGCAGTTTTGAATCAACACAATGAACATCTAATAGTTCTTGCAAACTCTCTGTCCCAAAAGATGTTACCCATAATCAAGATGAGATTCCAGTGCAATTGGGCTTTAGGCAACCCTAGGAATTCCCTTGCTGGACTAAAACTCATAGGCTTACAGCTTAAGCCTGCACTCTGATCTTTCATCACCAGGTAAGACCCAAAGGTGATTTTCAAGCAACTGCAAAAAAACCTGCACAATTTAGTTTTCATCTTGAGGCTTTGTAATTTCTAATTTCTCAAAATCAGAGTGAGAGGTACAGAAATACTACTGGACTGACATTCCACTAGATGATGCTAGTGACTGCTTAGTTGACTTAGGACATTAGGAAATGAAATGAAGCTGCATAAGAAGTTCAGATGGGACATTAGCAAAAGGTTTTTCATTGAGAAGGTGGTTTGTCACTGGAACAGATTCCCCAGGGAAGTGGTCACAGCACCAAGCTTGTTAGTTTCTAGACAAAGCTCTTAGTCATATGATTTGGATTTAGGTAGACCTGTGAGGAGGAAGGAGTTGTATTTGATGATCCTTATGGGTCACTTTGAGCTTGCTAACTTACCTGCAAGCCTTCCAACCACAGGTGCATGCTAAAGTAGGTGTTTGATTCCTATATCTGACAGTTTTAATTGTTTGAAAACATACTGCCTTGAACAGTCACAACAGCAGAGTCTGTAGTCAAGGATCCAGCATGTGGTTTTTGTTAACATGCTTTGCAGTCTTTTGGACCTAATGTCCACCTACTGCAGTAAAACACTGGCTTTTAGCTAGTGCAATGTAGGACTGAGATGTCATACAAGAATTATTTTTGCTATTCTGCTAATCTTTTCTTTCGAAAAAAATAACAGAATTTTAGCATGAATGCAAGTAAGCAGCACAGCAGTGGACTATTCCATTCCTATATTAGTGCGTGTTCAGATTCAAACTTATTTCCCTTATTCCATGCCACTCCATTTAGTCACAAATCAATCCTGATTGAGTTCTGTGGAAAGCAGGCACTCAAGCAAACAACACTGAGGCATTAGAGTTACTTCAGGCTATTGTTTAGTTTGACATGCAACTGTCATTGATTATTGTGCAGTTTAAGTACATGAAACAGGCAAACTGGCATTTTCCAGTTCCAACTTTGCATTAGATACTTTCTGAAGTCTTAGAGGCTGCCCAGAGCTGCAAAAGGGTGAAAATATTGTTCATCATTAGCTGATACTTAAAGGTACAGATAAACTAAGGTCTGTACTTTTCACTTGTTTTAAGGGCATAGTTGCACTGCCCAAAAGACATCCCATTAGATAATGGCTAATTTTTATCATTTCATCATACTTAATTGTATATCTAATTAAAGAAGTTAACTTTTTAGTAATATATTTTACTCAATACGGCTTAAATTCATGACAATTGAAAAGATTATTTTACTAATGAAATGTGTCTAGGCAAATGTCCTATAAAAGCTTGGCTGAAGTATACTTAGTTGCACAAATCAAGATCAAGTGGAAGGATAAAAAGGAGCAATAAATGGTAACAGTGATATTTTAATCCTGCTGTAATTACACAATATCAATATTTTATGTTGAGAGCGTGTTTTTTGATCCTTTTAGTTATAATGTTCATGAAATGGTTCATTTCACTCTTGTTAGTTTGTCTATCAAGTGGTGCATGTGAAAAAATGCAGGAGGGTCTCAGAAACCTGATTATTTTACTGGCAGAGGAAAATACTACAGGATTTTGTTCTCTCCTGCAAAATGCACAGCTGTATTTTATTTGCTTCTTTCTTTGTTTTTGTAATTACTGCATCAAAACTGTAATTGTCAGACATTAATTTTTTTTAACACTTTGAACACTTGTTCATTATACTGTAATTCTGTGGACAGAATACAGTCATTTTCAGCCATGACAGGAGGATCTGAAATGCTTTAATATGCATGATTTGTATTTGGTTAATATGTACCAAAGAATTCACACAAATGACCCTTGATATTGTGACCGTTCCGCATATATATATAATTTTAAGCCCATGATTAATTACTTGTAAGGGCTGGCTACATGTAGCTGTGGTTGTAGACCTAGATGAAATAAAAATTTAAACTTCAGGAAATGCATGGAACTGTTTCTGAGTAACTGTATGTGTGGAATATTTAATTATGAAATAATAGTGCTCTTCTGTTGTTAGGTAGTTTAATGGTTTCCAAAATTGCGAAATTTAGAAAGAGGCATTCTTGCTCTAAATTAATCCTAGGTTAAACAAGATTAAACTGTGCAGATAAGCCATGGTGTTTACCTTGGTGTCATTTTCTTAAAAAAGGGGACCAAAGCAAATTAGATCTCACTAGATCATTATAGGAAGATGTGTGTTCTTGGTGAATTTTCAGACTAAGTCTTTACATGTAGTCTTTACAGGCATCTCTTCAAATATTTCTGTAATGCTGTAATTCTGGTTGGTAAGTTCTGCTATTGTTGCAAGTTCAAATAAACCTTTTTCAACCTAATGGAAGAAAAACCGTAAAAAGATAATATATATTTACAACATATTATCTACAAGAACAGGAAATTGAACCCAGTTTTAAAGAATACCATCCAGGGGGAAAAACAAGACCAAAAAAGCACTGACAATGCCAAAGCAAAATTATGTGGTTTTAGAGGACATAGTCACATTTATTTCTGAAAGAAAAAGACATTCGTTGTTTTGGGGTTCCTAATGTTTGTTTTCAAATCTGGAGAGAGGTTGTCCTTTTGTCATTTTGAAAAAGTGCCTATAGACAAGGACTTGTTAATTATGTCTGTGAAAACAAGACATAACTCACTACGCAAATTTCTGGCTTTGATTGCAGTTAAGGTAACAAAATAATTTTAAAGTTAATTCCAAGCTTTTCATCCCCGTTCAGTGGATGTACTAGCAGTCAGTGAACTCTTTGCTAAATGGCAGATGCTCAGTGTAACATTTTATATCTAATCTGAAGCCTTTGTTTTTTATCCTTCCTCGGTAATCAAAAAGAGAACTGTATATATACTTTTGCCTTAAAATTTCTGCAAATATTTCATGTTTATTTTTCTTTTGTAAATTAGTTTTTAAGATCTGGAAATAAACAATTTTGGTTGCATTATTGAACGAATGTTCAAGGGTCTTTCCAAATATGAAGCATTTTATTTTTTCCACTAAGAGAGAATGAATAATAGTGGTATGGTTTGAAAAAGTACTTCTAATGTGTATTAAACATAAAACTTGGGAACATAAATTGTTGTTAATTTAGAATTAGATAATATTAGAAAGTGATCTTTATATCAAAAGAATGTACTAAAATATTTATAAATCTTTTGACTACTTTTGTGGGATTCCACAGTTCTTTTTCAGCTTATGTATATTGCAATTTTATTTCAAAATGTATTAATATGTTCTTTTGCACAATCTCATACCAAGCTATGAATAATAAAAGCTCATAGTTCAGGTCTGAAAAGGACTTCCATTTTTAAATATACGATACTGAATTAAAAAAGGTCAGAATGCAATTAAACCTTTGACTAAGAAAGTTGATAAAACCAAGAAAGTATTTCTGAATTATAAAGTATGTGTTTGAAATGCAGTCTCTCTGTATTAAATGGAAAGTCATCAGAATGTTTGAAAAATTATTTTTTAGGAAAAGGAGTTAATTATGCAAGTCATTATGCAGGGGTAAAAAAGATTCTATTCTTCAAAAGAATTGTAGCAATTTCAGAGAAACGAATGCCAAATTCAGAACCTCAAGCTTTTTAAGCAAAATGTCAACATGAACATGATTTCCATCTTTTGGGGTTTTTTTCCCAGAGTATCTGTATTTGCTAAGGATATGATTTCTACCATTTTAGTTTCTCTTCATCTTCTCTTTCCTACATAGTTTTTTGTTGTTGTTTTTGGTTGGTTGGTTGGGGTTTTTTTAGGAGCTAGTATAAACTATGGTAGCAAAATTATTTCTTTGTGATAGAAATAAATGCAAGGCTGAAAGAAAGTGATCTGCCTTCAACATCATGAATTTGGAAAGCGTATACACTTCCTCCTTACACCTACTACTGAAAGTTGTTTTTAGTAGTAGGGAATACAAATAACTTGATTTTTCCATAGAACTACAATTTTTATTAGTATGTTGCATACTAGTTTACATAAAATTCTGAACTTCTATGATTAAGCTGGTACCTATATCCAGCACAAAGAAAAATATTTTGTTTATTTGTTTTGGTGGTGGTTTTGGTTTTGTGTTGGTTGGTTGGTTTGGGTGTTGGATTTGTTTTGGGGTTTTCTCTATAAAATAACTTGGTTTTGAATTCTGTTTTCTTTTCCTGGAAGTGCACTCTTTTTTGCTTGCTTGAGGGATTAGTTTTAAGACAGAGAAAATACTTTTTTTTATATCAACCGTTATAATTGGAGGGGAGACAAGTTTTCATTTGCAGAGCTTTCAATTAAATGTCTTAGTATTTTTCATTTTTGTAGCATTGTTTTGTCATTAAACCAGATGAATAAACATGTATGTTATTCACTATGTAGTATCAAGTACACTTAGTAGGTAACACTTTCCAAAGTTCAAATCTCCAAATAAAGGAAAAGTAATTGGATGGAGCTCATTTACCCTAAAGAATGACCCCATTATTATACTGTCAGCTTGCAATTTGTGTAATTCAAGATGTAATTCAAGGAGTTGAGGCATTTTAAGCTTATTGCCATCTAAGGGGGAGGTTCAACTTTGCTTCACCTCTTCTACTTTCTATTTCTGAAGCATACTTGACACTGGCAGTGACATTTATCAGAGCCCTCTTTGAGTAATTTTATCTCACTAACTCAGGAAAAGAAGGTGGGTGTGTTTTTTCTTGATAAGCAACATGTTCATAGTCCTGGAAACTTTGATTACATGACAATCCATGAGGTGCTAATGCTGAGTGTTGGTGAAGAGAGAAACAGTAACAGTGGAAAATGTAAGGGAGTTGGGGGATTTCAAAACTGTTGTTTTCAATGGTGATGATCTGCTAGACTACTTTAGCTGTTCGTGGAATTGCAGCCTCAGATATCTGAAAGCAAAGAGAACAAACTGCTGTGAAAATACTTTTTTAAAAATTTATTTTCAGATAGAGACGTATTTTTCTTGCTTCTGCTTCTTTTTAAACTGTATTTAATATCTTCTTAGGAGAAGATGTTGAGAGGATATTGTAAAAAAACTGATAAATCCCCCACAAGTATTGTCATGCATAATTAAAGCTTTTTGTAAGGTTATGTAGAAAGAGGAACCATCATGTATCATGCGTAGACACAGTTGGTACAGCACAGAGTGGTGTTAGTTTATATTTTATTTAATGTCTTCGTTAGTGTTTTAAGCAATAGTTCAGTTTTCTGCTGCAGTTGACCTCTGTTTATCTTTCCCAGAGGGCTCCTTTTTAAAAATCATTCCAGTGATCCTTTATAAGCCTGTCTCCAATACAAGTGTGTTGGTGTAACAGAAAATTGCAGTGTGGATTCAAGAAATGGCAACTGAAGGCAAGAATTTATTAAGCCAGAAATAATACATAATAATTTAGAGAAACTAGAAGTATGAACTCTGAGGTAAAGAAGTAAAGTCTTGAAGAAGCAATTTTTAAATGCTGCCTGTGGAAAAAAAACCCCACAGATTGTACTAACAAATATAGTGTAAAATAAGAGTTTGGGTACTTTTTTTTTTAAAGGAAAGTAAAACCCTCAGTTTTCTATGAAGACAGTAATACAGCAAACTGTGTGGCATGGTAGCAAGAAAGAAGTATTTAGCTTTAAACTAAAAATAGCAATATTCAGTTACATCATCTTAAGTCAGAAGTTATAAATAATTTGTATACTATGTCTTAGTGAAGCAAGCACAAGCCAATATTTTGCATAATCAGTCATGTTTAGACAAATGTCATTCATTATTCTTTATGACTGTGATATTAATACCCAACTAATCACTATCAAAAATGTTGTCTTTACTGATGTGCATGTGACTTTTTCTTAGATATTGTTAAAAATTTCCATCACAAGATTGTTCTTGTGTTGTTTTTTAAATGCAGAATACTAAGAAATAGGCACATCTTAATGACTATGACCTGGTTTTCATAATGAGAACTCCTTTAAATTTCTTGAGCAATGTTATGTAGTGCTATACATATATCTACTTTATGACCCTTGGTCATACAAAGATAGAATAAATGCAAAATATTTTCTAGCAAATGAAACAACAAAATTTCCATTGACTGCAATAGAATGGGATTATTATTGCCAGATGTAAATATTATTCATCATCTTGTCCCTTTTTCTCCCTATGATATTACAGATTTTCCTATGATCTATTAAGTTTTTAGTTACAAATGCTCACAGGAATCCGTTTTTTATCAACTGCCATGGAATCACAGAATCATGGAATCATACAATTCTAGGTTTGAAGGGGATCTCAATGATCATCTGATCCAACCTTTCTTGGCAAAAGCACTGTCTACAAAAATGGCCCTGCAGCCTTTCCATCTATAAATTATAAAGGCTAAGACAGTTGGGATTTTTCAGGCTAGAAGAGAGGAGGTTTCAGGATGACTTAATTGTAGCCTTTCAACACCTGAAGGGAGCCTACAGGAGAGATGGAGAGAAATTTCACAAAGGCACATAGTGATAGGACAAGGGCGAATGGCTTTAAACTGACAGAGAGTAAGTGTAAATTAGAGTGTAAATTAAGTATAAATATTGGGAAGAAATTCTTTCCTGTGAGGCTGGTGAGGCACTGCAACAGGTTGTCCAGAAAATTTGTGGTTTCCCTATCCCTAAAGTGTCCTCAGCCAGCCTAAGCAAGCTGTGGAAGATGTCCCTGCCCACAGTGAAGGGGTTGGAACCAGGTGGTCTTTAAGGTCCATACCATTCCGTGATTCTGTGATAGTGTCCCAAGTTATGAAAGTTCCAGAACTTACAAGCATCCTTTTTAACAACTGCTAATTCAAATCTCTGTCTTAAATCTAAGACAGTGTTAGTTTTGATCTAATTACATTTATATTTAACAGTGTGTTAATTTTACATTTATACACAATACATTTGTGGTTGGATTTTTTCAAAAGTCACTATATATATTGGCTCTTGCATTTTATGTGAGGTGGTTAAGTTTAATCATCTTTCAGTTTAATCATTTACAGACTAAAATATAGTACCAAGCTGATGTCCTTCAGTAAAGGTAACATTTCTAAGTTGTTGAGTAGCTCTGGGTACTTCCAATTTCCATTCCATGGTACGTATAGTCATAGAAAGTATTGCAACAATAGGTTTCTCAAGTTTGAAATTTCTGTGTTGATTCGATCCCACCACTAATAACACTAATTCCAAATAGATTTATCATATTCAAATCTTACTTTTCAGAAGCACTATGCTAGATTTAATTATCTGTTGAAAAAATGTCTTAATAATAGTGCAGGTGTTAGAAGAAATGTGAGATGCTGGAGATTAAAAAAGAGTCTTATCAAAATGCTACTGCAAAACCGTGTTGCAAAACACTGTTTTTATGAAATCCCATAGAAATCATGGTGACTATTTCAGTACTTACCAACATTCTCATTGGTTGATTTTATTTTGTACATTTAAACTAGTGTTTGTAGTGAAACACCAAGTTGATCTCACATTGTGTGTTAGAGGTTATTCAGTGCAATCCCTCCTTTTTACCACTTGTGGCTCACAAGTAATGTGATTGTAAAATGTAATTCTTTCTGGAGTTAGATTTTTTACAGTTCTCTAGTCCTTTCCATATCTTTCATATTTATAGTTCTTTATTAATTTAATGAAATGTCTCTTTTTCTCTGTGCTCAGAAAATATGCCATATTTTTTTTTAAAATATGACATGTCCATTTATTTAACAGCTGAATAATGTTTTTCTTAAGAAGTAAAGGTTTTGCTATAAGCTTGTGAGATCTCCTTCCTTTTAACAACATCAGTGCTGGATCTGGGGACTACTGTTGAGATGAAGTCTAAAAATGCCTTGCAAAGAATAGTGATAGTTTACCTGATTCCTGTAGTACACAGCAGACACATTTCATTCATTGACTCCTCTGTGGCTAATTAATAGTTGCAACTTATCCCAGGATTCTAGAAAATGGTAATGTTGTGACAGTTAATTTACTGCTCCTTTTCCCCTGAATACACAATTAAAGCCATTCCTTTATTTGATATAATTTGCCATCTCTTGAAATTGTATGGAATGAAAACTCAGCCATGTATCAGAAATAACTTCAATTTAAATTTGCTAAATGACCTCTGAAAGCTAGATGAAAGATTTTCTGCTGAATGGGCTGGTGCTCCCTGCCTGTATAATGTATGTGAGAAATTAGTGTGAATGGTTCACTTTTATGGAGCAGTGCTGCTTGTAGTGAGCCTGCAGAAACAATTTTCCCCCAAGCCTCCATCTGTTCTTCAAACCAGGGCATATGCCATCTTACCGAGCTTGAAAGTCAACTGATTTATAACTCCTGAAAAGTGCCTAGATTGGAAAGAAAGGTCGACTGCTGCTATGTGACAGTGATTTGCTAGGTACTTGGATAAAGACAATTCACATTACTATGGACTCCAGAGGACACAAGTGGTGGTGTAAGCTTTGGAAATTGGAAAATTGACATGTAGGACAAAAACAAATTGCTACTCCTCCTTCAGGTAACCAGATACATTTCTACTTAAAGATGGAAGTGTTTTAGAAAGTAAGCAGGTAATACAGCCAAGACTTGTTGTTATACTTGTTATATTCAGGCAGAGTAAGCTTTTCCTAGCTACAAAGGTTGCCATCTAGAAGTGCCAGGACTTGTTCCACTTTAATCTTTAAGGTACAAGCAGAAACATCTGTCTTTAAAAGTGCATCTTGTTGTTTTGTCAGAAAGTTTTGTTCCATGCCACGAACATAGCACTGATGAATTTTCTCTATCTACCCTGAAGGTGATTTCTGAGCCCTATCCAATTAATAGATGACTTGTTCTCTGGCCATTAGTTATCAGCCTTCCTACTTTTACCTAAATATTGCAGAGTTCTCTGGCAAGTGACAAAACAAATGGAATTGACAACATAAAAATCAATGTGTGTTTGATGTTTTCATTTCTAGTAGGCATATACTGTGACCATTCTGCTCTGAGTCTCAGACACTGAATAATGTTCTTCAGCTACATTTTCTTATCAATTCTGATTTTTTAATAACATTTCAGGTAAAAAATGGCATGGAGTTAAGTGTATTTTTTTAATTTAAAAAAGAAATGTAGAAATTATACAGTCTTTCAATATGAAAATATGGAGCATATTTTGCCTTGAAAACCACGAAGGTGAGGTATAAAAAGTTCATGTGAATAGCAGGAAGTCATCCTCTACAATTATAAACTTTTTGCTTCTTAAGGTGTCTGTAGCATCTGTTAAAAAAAAATGCTTTTGTTGCTTTCCACAATCATTTGATTTTGTGTAGCCATGGATATCGTGACCTAGCTCACACAAACAATTATGCTTTCTGAACAACATAAAATTCAGTGAGGAAAAGCAGAGCAGTGCAGATTAACTAGATCATCATTATCAATTATTTCTTTTTGTACAAATATAAGTCACTACCCAACATAGATAATGGTTATTCATATATTGTGTGTGCTATTGACTGACTAAAGATGATGAAAATGTTGACCTAAGAAACTATGACAATTACATACAAATAGTAAGTACCTTATTTTGCTGTAAAAGTGTTGAAGAGATATGTTAAACAGTTATAATGCAGCTTATAAAATCATAAGATGTGTAAAGGAGAGTGTGATTTTTTGTTGTTGTTGTCAATTCCATTTGTTTTGTCACTTGCCAGAGAACTCTGCAATATTTAAGTGAAAGTAGGAAGGCTGATAACTAATGGCCAGAGAACAAGTTTAAGAAAACTTCATACTGTACGTCTATAAATTTACAGAGAAAAGTTCACTGTCACTGGAAACATATATTCTAAAACCATATTCAATGCATATGTCATTTGGAAATGTATTTTTTGTGGATGTCTGTTCTCCATTTTGTCACAAACACTACATATTTTGTTAATTTTTCATTGTTTCATTTTTGTTGTCCACTATATATTAGGCATGTGCATGAGGCAAATTTATCTCCCTCAGTTCCATTTCATTTCCTATACTACTTTCAAAGCATGAATTAATTCATCATCATTTCAGTATCATTTACTCATCACTAGCCTTGATGAATGTTTCACATCAAATTCATGTTCACATCTACTATGCTACTGAATTCTGATCTGGCCTAAGCACTGTTCTCATTTCTCACGTTGTTATTCTGCAAAATAAAAAAAAATAATCTCATTGCTAATAATACCTATTTTTATTCTCCTTTTTCTTTCTTCTGTCGTGATTTTTTCATCTGTATTTCCTCTTGCTTAACTTTGACGGGTTTGTTTTCATGGGATAGTTATTCACAAGGATAACTCAGCAGGATCTAGTTTAAGTAAAAAATGGCTTTTACATATTTTTTTATGAAGTAAGTGTGTCCTTGGACAGAAATAATTTAGATTAAGATTGATGAAAACTTCCTAAAACAGCAAGGCCTAAATTTTTTACTTTTTTTTTTCTTTCCCTAAATTCTCTCATCCTTTGAAAGTTGTTGACAACTTGGTTTGATGAAATATAAATTTGGCATGAAGGAGATCTGTTCCTGCAAATATTTAAGCATGCTCTTAATGCCTTGTGATTAAACACACTGAAGTCAAACTTTCGCTTGCACTTTGTAGCATTGGTGTGAGATGTACCTACCTCTACAATGAGAAAAAGATATTTCCATTTGTTTGGTTTTGATCACAGTGATGTAAGTTCCTTAAGAAGTGCTAGTTTCAAATCAGTATTATTGTATCTTTATGACATTAAACATCTTAAAAATTTGGCCCATTTAAAAGTGTCTGATAAAACCTCTATTAAGGTGATTGAATTATGCATTTTATGAAAAAAAAAGAAGACTGAATCTATATTTACATTTCAAATAGCACTGTGAATTTTTTACAGTAGTAGTAGCATGTGGTAGTTTATCAGAGCAAAAATAAGAGATCTTAAATATTTAAATGAGATAGTTCCTCTTGGCTTTCAGCTTTGCACATTAACACTCAGGAAACAGACAATTGTGGGGAATTATAAATACTGTAGTTTTACTAAGTGACAGAATCTGTGGGTTGCTCATATGGTCTACTGTGCTTCCTTCAATACCAGGCAAAAAATGTGTCTTAGGTTTTAAAGCTACATATGAAAAAATCTAAATACCTATAGGACCTGGTAGAATTCTATATTTAGAATATCAGAGTTAAAACCCTCAATAACATAACTGGCACATTAGACTTAAAAATAATTAATTTAAATCTCATGCATTGTTTTCAAATTAATACTATATTCCTGAATGCAGATAAATCCATGCCTTATTTAAAGGACTATTACAAAAAGATAGACAAATGAAAATTACAAATTACAGTCTTGAAAGAGATACAAATATTCAGATTAATATCTTCTCAGGCTATAATGAGACTAAAAAAGGGTGTTGCTTCCATTGTAATCGAAACTTCAGTCTGAATGCAGCTCTCCTTAGAAATATGAGTTCTGTTGTGATGTAGTGAATTTTGTCTCCTAATGAATGCACAGAAGTACAGTTCTGCTGTCAAAAATTAACACAGTCAATATTTCTCTGTTCTCTTCATATCCAAACAAGTTCTGCTAGGGCCAGAAGCCCATGGTGGTACAGTTCAGAACCATAAATACCTCTATGGGCCTGTACTGTAAGCGATGTTCCCATTCTGTGCTTTTTATCTTGTCCTTACAGGCTCTTAAAAAGGCCAATTCAGATTGGAAACCCCCACCTTGCCTCACCATTTAATAACAGCCTTGGAACATTGCTGTTCTTATTATTCCTAGAGTGGTAGACAGAGGCCCTGGATAAAGCCCATATCTGTGGCAGAAACATTCCTTTTAACAAAGCTTGGGCTAGAGTGCCAATTCTGCACTTGAACTCAGGTGAATTTAAGTTTCCTTTGAGTCGTTGCTTATCTTGTGCTTCCACAGAGTGAAAGACAAAATGCATTAACTTACATTAATACGGTTTTTTTTGCTTAATGTGTTCACAGATCAGTTCAAATGGTTGCTAAAAAAATCCCCAAAAAACAACAAAAGCCACACCACATGTCAGTCTGGTGAAGACTGCAGTCCTTTTTATGCCTGTTCCAAAATCTAACCTTCTGTTTCTGTGCAGCACTTTGGGTGAAACCACAAGCAACTATAAATTGATCCAAAAGGGCACAGTATATATTTGTTTGGAAATTTTTATTCCATTGTTATTAAGACTACTTTACTCCTTTCGAAGTTAAAATAAAGTTTCCTGTTTAAAATTGTTGCTATCATACAGTTCTCAGGTTGATTCATTTTGAGCTCAAAGAAGAGTTGCCAATTTTCTAATATAGCTGGAAATTTCTAGCTTAAGCTAGAGATGAGGAAAGCTGCATTTTTGTTTTTTAGAATTAGACCTATATTTTATGTCTGCTTTCTGCTTTACTGTTTTTCATTCCTTATATGCTTTGATGCTTTTCTGAAGAGGTTGGGAAAATAAGCCTTCTAAAACTCTTCAGTAATATCACTGAAATTGTCCTATTCTTTTTTTTATGAACTATAAGAAGTATATAGCCAGAGTCATGATACTGCAAACCTTCCCCAAAATGAGAGAAAAAAAAATTAGATAAACTTTATCTGATAAGGAAAAACCTTGATCTTTTTTGAATTTGTGCTTACATTTTTATTAATCTTTTAACTTTTAACTTGAACTTACTGAAAAAAATTCCTTCACAAATTAGATCGGAAATGCATACCATATTATTTACAATGTATTTATCATCAACTATGATTAGTTTGATCTATTATTTCTGTGAGATAATAAAGGAAGGTCACAAAATTCTGTCCACCTTCAATAGAACTCCTTAAGCTCTATGTAACTCGTGTGGATAGATGAATTGAATACAACTTCGGGTTCACATAGCTGCTGACATCAGTCCATCAGTGATCTCTTGTCTCCAGACATTTATGAGAGCAGAAAACAAGGTTATGTTAATATGTTCTTGTGTATAGAGTCGCAGCTAATTAGGACAATAGTTTGTTTTCGAAGGTATGGAAAATCAAGCTTCCATGGATTAACCACCTCAAAAGGTGATTTAGACCATCTCACTGACATTGCATAAAGGTGATTTCAAATGCTCAATAGAATAGAATAGAGTATGTCAGTTGAAAGGGACATGCCATGCTCATCTCGTTCACTGCCTGACCACTTTCTGATGCATTAATTAGATAAAACTAGAAACTATCTCTAATAACAATCACAGAGAGCAGGAGCTTCAGCCCCATGCCTTTTCCCCAGATAATTGTTTATTTATGCATTAAGAGTCCTAGATTATTAATATAGGTATTTTAAACATAACCTAATGTGGTGATATCAGCCAATATGTTGACTATCAGATTAGAATAATCTTTCAAAAATATCTTTCAAGAAGTGACTTAATTTTTAGATTTGTACTAGCTGTAATTCAAAATTCCAGTTACTGGTTAGCATTGGGTTATTTGATGAAAATTTAAAGGTAGCAAATACACATTGGGACTGCTAGAATTGTGCTGTTTCTCTTACTTAATCTTTTATTTTATCAAAGAGGTTTGCTGATAAGCCTTAGAATGTAAAACTGTGTTCTCTCTAAGAGTGAAGCATGTTTTCTCTGCTTTAATAATTAATTCTGTACCCATGTATTTTTCATTATAAAGTGGCAGCCTTTTATACTGCTGTTATTTCTGTAAGGAAGTCAAAACTATTCCATCCTTGCACAGAGCAATGGGTAATGTGCACAAGCACATTAGAATAGTTTTTCTAAGTTTTTCTGTTTAAAACAATATTTTCATATCAGCTAAGAAATGTCTTTGCTTATACCCACATTCTCACCTGCAGGTTATAAAATTGCTGGTATAACAGGATAAGCCTCTAAGACGTTATATAGGTAAAAACTACTGTCTTTTATTTCCAAAGTAGTTGTGTCTGATCTGATGTTATATGAAAATTATTTGATTCAGGTCTTCCATATCATACCATACATAAAAAATTTCACTAAACCAGTAGAAACTTCCATGGCCTACCTAGGACCTACCAAGAAATACTGTGTACCTGCATGGAATTATTTACAGTTGCTCACCAATAAACAGTACCTGAGTCACATTTGGTGAGTATTTGTTTCAGAATGCTTTAAAATACTTGGTGAAGTTGTTAAATAGTTAAGTTCTTTGTTTGCAAATTCCCATTTAAGTCAATCTATCTAAGTCACAGATTTAGTGGGCCAAATATTTTGTTCTAACTGTACTTACTTTTTATTCCTATTTATTTCTCATTTTAAATGTATGTGAGTTCTTTTTCTCGTAGAAACATTTAACCTATACCAATAAATTTAACATTTAACCTAACCAATAAATGCTACATTTTTTTGAAAAACCCTGACAGAGCCATTTTCAAGACTTCCTGGAAAAACACCTTCTAGTTAAGGTGCAGCTTAAAATATCACATATTTTCCCAGCTGCCTACAGTTTTATTGACATCTCAAGAATTTAAATAAGTTCAAACCATTCATTCCTCCCCAGTAAAAAGTGTTATATCTATATCCTGTCCAATGCTCATCTTAGCTTTTTTGGTGGTTTGGTTTGGTTTTTTGGGTGGTGGTTGTTGTTGTTTTGGTTTTTTGGTGGTTTTTTGTGGGTTTTGTTTTGTTTTGTTTTGTTTTGTTTTTAAATTTCAATGTTGTTACCAACTAGGGATGTAATAACTATAGTTCTATAATTTCTGGAAGGTTATTATTTTTCCTGGTCATCAGGTCTTTGGGCCAGTTGTTACTATTAATCATTGCATTAATGGTTTCTGGATCATTAACCACTCTGCAGTCCTTTCAAACTCCTACCGTCTTGTTCAGTTTGTGAGTTTATTCCAGAATCTTCTGTTTATTTTATTGGTTGGGTTAGTCTAGGCAAGAGAAAGCTAATTGAGAGCTAACTGCAGTCTTCCGGTGCCTAAAGGGGTGTTGTAGAGGAGACAGAGCCAGACACTTTCCAGTGGTGTGCAACAAAAAGCAGTAAGGCAGCAGTCACAATTTGCAATAAGGAAAATTTCAGCTGGATAGTAGAAAAATAGTTATCCATGTTTGGGGCAGGGAATTGAATGAGATAATCTACACAGGTCTCTTCCAAAGTAAATTATTCTGTAATTCTAAGAAATTAGATGGATGAGCCTATTTTTTTGTATTTCTGCATTACCTTTCTTTTGTCATAACATAACATACTGTTATAACATACTGTTGCTTAATGAATAAGATTTCCTTGTGCTTCTGAAACATCGGTGTTTTACTGGTAAAGAAAGTGAGACACAAAAATAATGGTACAACTTTAAATGTGTTAACAGAGCTAATTTGTTCTATTTTAGTCTTAACATTCCTTTAACTTAAAACCACATCTTTACCATGTGCAGTATTTATACATAAATGTTTATTTTTCAGTACATACTTGTTATTGCTCTCCAGCCATAGCAGGTGAATTTACAGCTGCATTCATAAGATATCTGAGATTTATTTTCATGTTCAGTTTACCATAACTAAATGATAAATGTAAAAACACCTCCAGCTTTAGATCCTACAGTCAACACACTAAAACCTCTCTGAAATTGTGTCAGTTTAATTCTTCTTGAAGGCTTTGATATTCATGTAGCTTACTGAGGAATATCCCTTTTTCATCAGGAAAGCCAGAAATGTTTAAAATTGGTATGATTAGTCTATTGACAATGAACAAAGTGCTTTGGGCCTCTAGACTTCATGTGATTCAAACGACTAGAAGACTTTTAACAGTACTTGTCATGTAAAATCAGGTTCTAAAAGTGACTGAAGTGGACAGGCTTATCTGTTTTCCCTTTAACTTAAAAGAACTAATGAGGAAAAAAGTACCTAATACCTCACAAATCTCCTACCAAGCTATTGAATACCAAAACCTAGAGGCAATATATGGAATAGTAATTAATTTATCTGACAACTGTTTTGGTAAACATCAACTGGAACATCTTTCCAGCTTCTCAACGTATTTTTAAGGTGTGGTGAGGAAACATTGGATTCTACATATAGCCTCACCACTTCTTATTAAAGGACAATATTTTTCCTTTACTTGCTAGCCACATTCTTTTTAACGCAGCTCAGGATGCAATTTTGCTGCAAAAGTGACAGGAGCACTACTGGCTGTTCTAGATCATGGTGATCACCATAACCCTCAAGGGAGGTTATGGTGATCAGCCAGTCATTTCCCAAACTCTATTGGTATAGGGAGTTGTTCTATCCCAGCTGCAGGAGGCTTTACGCTTCTTGTTAAATGCCACAATGTTTCTTCACATTTCTAAATGTTCCTTGAAATTTAAGCTCTAGTATACTTTTACTCATCATTCTTAATGTTGGGCTTTGCCTTTCGCATTTTGGGGGGATATAAAACTGAAATATAAAATCCACATGTTCTAGGGATATTACTGAGAGACTTCATGGGCTGATTCAGCTCTCTGATTACTACCCACTGCTGATACTCCAGGCTGGCAGTGATGAGATTGAAAAGAGAGTGCTAGGGCAATGAAAAGGGACTTTAGGGCATTGGGTCGAGTGGTTGATAGGGCAGGAGCACAGGTAGTGTTCTGTTCAATCCCTTTAGTGGTGGAGAAGTATGATGAAAGGAATTGGAGAACTCACACTATCAACAAGTGGCTCAAGGGCTGGTGTCATCAGCAGAATTTTGGGTTCTTTGATTATGGGGCAACTTTTTCAGCACCTGGCCTGTTGGAACTGGATGGGCTTCATTTCTCTGAAAATGGTAGTAGGTTTTTAGCTTATGAACTGGCAAAACTCATTGAGAGGGCTTTAAACTAGGTTTGAAGGGGGAAGGGGATGCAGCTGGACTATCTGGGGGGAGGCCCAAGGGTGATAAACCTAAGTTAGGGGTGAAGTCACTAACCCAACTGAGCTGCACGTATACTAATGCACGCAGTATGGGTAATACGCAGGAAGAGCTTGAAGCCATGGTGCAACAGCAGAACTATGATGTAGTTGCTATCACAGAAACATAGTGGGATGACTCACGTACCTGGAGCACTGTGGTGGATGGCTACAAGCTCTTCAGAAGAGACAGGAAAGGGAGAAGGGGAGGAGGGGTGGCCCTTTATATTAGGAAGGTTTTTGATGCCATAGATATCATAACTAGTGATGATGAAGTTGAATGCTTATGGGTAAGAATTAAGGGTAAGGCCAATAAGGCTGACATCCTATTGGGAATCTGTTATTTCCACCGAACCAGGAAGAAGAGGTGGACAACTTATTCTATAAACAGCTAGAGAATATTTCAGAAGCACCAGCTCATGTTCTTGTAGGTGATTTTGACCTACCAGACATGTGCTGGGAACTTAATATAGCAGAAAGGAGGCAGTCCAGGAAGTTCTTAGAGGACAACTTCTTGTTGCAGCTGGTGAGTGACCCCACCAGGGGTCATAGTCTGACTATGTTAGAGCTGTTGTTTACAAATAAAGATGGGCTAGTAGGAGATGTGGTAGTTGGAGGCCACTTGGGGCACAGTGATCATGAAATTGTAGAGTTCTCAATATTTGGTGAAGTTAGGAGGAGCATCAACAAGACTTCTATATTGGACTTTCAGAGGGCAGATTTTGATCTCTTCAGGAGGTTTGTCCAGAAAGTTCCTTGGGAAGTAGTTTTTAAAAGCAAAGGAGTCCAGGAAAGGTGGGCATACTTCAAAACAGATTTTGAGGGCACAGGAACAGACTGACCCTGTGTGCCGAAAGACGAGTCGACAAGGCAAACGTCCAGCCTGTATGGGTAACGAGATTTGGAAAGAACTTAGGAATAAAAAAAGGATGTATCATCTCTGAAAGGATGGTCAGTTCTCTCAGGAAGCATTTAGGGGGATTGTAGAGTATGTAGGAAGAAAATTAAGGAGGCCAAAGCTCAATTTGAACTTAACTTGACAACTTCTGTAAAGGATAATAAAAAATCTTTTTAAAAATATATTAATGGTAAAAGGAAGGATGAGACCAACCTTTGTTATCTACTGGATGCAGGAGGGAACTTAGTAACTGCAGATGAGGAGAAGGCAGAAGTGCTTAATGCCTTTTTTGCTTCAGTCTTTAGTGAGAAGATGGCTTGTCCTCAGGGTATTTGTCATACTGGGTTGATGGATGGTGTCAGGGAACAGATTAGTCCTCCTATTATCCAGGAAGAGGCAGTCAGAGGAATGTTGAGCTGATTGAATGTCCATAATCTATGGGCCCAGATGGGATCCATCCCAGGGTGATGAGGGAGCTGGCAGATGAGCTTGCGAAGCCGCTCTCCATCGTTTACCAACAGTCCTGACTTACTGGTGAGGTTCCAGATGATTGGAAACTGGCCAATGTGATTCCCATTCATAAAAACGGTAGAAAGGAGGATCCTGGTAATTATAGGCCAATTAGCCTGACCTCAGTAACCAGGTAGGATAATGGAGCAGTTTATATTGAGAGCTATTATGCAGCACTTAAAAGATGGCCAGGGTATCAGACCCAGCCAGCATGGGTTTAGGAAGGGTAGGTCATGTTTGACCAGCCTGGTCTCCTTTTATGGCCAGGTGACCTGCCTGATGGATGCAGGGAAGGCTGTGGATGTTGTCTATTTGGAATTCAGCAAGGCCTTTGACACTGTCTCCCACAGCATACTCCTAGATAAGCTGGCAGCCCGTGGCTTGGACAGGAGCACTCTCTGCTGGGTTATGAAATGGCTGGATGGCTAAGCCCAGAGAGTGGTGGTGAATGGTGCTGCATCCAGCTGGCAGCCAGTCACTAGTGGTGTACCTCAGGGGTTTGTGTTGGGGCCAGTTTTGTTTAATGTTTTTATTGATGGCATGGATGAGGGTATTGAATCCTTCATTAAAAAATTTGCAGACAACACTAAGCTGGGAGTGTGTGTCGATCTGTTGGAAGGTAGAAGGGCTCTGCAGAGAGACCTGGAAAGGCTGGACGCATGGGTGGAATCCAATAGGATGAGGTTTAGTAAGTCCAAGTGCTAAATCCTGCAGTTTTGGACACAATAACCCCCTGCAACCTTATAGGCTGGGGACGGTGTGGCTGGACAGTGCCCAGGCAGAAAGGGACCTGGGGGTTCTGGTCAATAACTGACTGAACATCAGCCAGCAGTGTGACGTGGTGGCCAAGAAGGCCAACGGCATCCTGGCCTGTATGAAGAATAGTGTGGCCAGCAGGAGCAGGGAGGTCATTCTCCCCCTGTACTGGGCACTGGTGAGGCCACACCTTGAGTGCTGTGTCCAGTTTTGAGCCCCTCAGTTTAGGAAGGACAGTGAGACACTTGAGCATGCCCAGAGGAGGCAACAAGGTTGGTGAGGCATTTGGAGCCCAAGCCCTGTGAGGAACGGCTAAGGGAGCTGGAGGTGTTTAGCCTGGAGAAGAGAAGACTCAGAGGTGACCTTATCACTCTCTACAGCTTCCTGAAAGGTGGCTGTAGTCAGGTGGGGGTTGGTCTCTTTCTCCAGGCAGCAACTGACAGAACGAGAGGACGCAGTCTCAAGCTGTGCCAAGAGAAATATAGGCTGGATATTAGGAAAAAGCTTTTTACAGAAAGGGTAATAAAGTATTGGATGGTCTACCTGGGGAGGTGATGGATTTACCATCTCTGAATGTGTTTAAGAAAAGACTAGATGTGGCACTTGGTGCCATGGTTTAGTTGAGGTTAGGGTTGAGTTGGATTTGATGATCCTGGAGGTCTCTTCCAACCTAATGATTCTGTGTGTATTCTCTGTGTGTTCTATGTGTAGGAAAGTCAATAATGCCTTAAGTGTTGCAACAAAAATATCTTCTCCAAGGTCTGGTGTGGATGTGCACATCTTCATGCACCAGTAATATCAGAAAGGCAATATGTCATTTTGCAGTTAAAGGAACAAAAGATTGATTCTTTGAACCTCCATCGGTTTCTTTGTTTGTGTTTGCTGTTTTACTGTCTCTGAGTGCTTAAATATATCTATGTTCTTTCCTCCTATTAACACTCGGTTTATTTTGGTAATTTAAAATGGTCAGTGTGAAGATGAGTTTCAAGCATAAACTGTAGAAATTACACAACTATAGAAATGTCTGGAAAGCCTTAAAGATGTCGTATTGGACAAACAGGTAACATTAGAGATTCAAAAATCCTTCCAGGCCCTTGGATCTGCCTGCACACCTTTGACTGTAGTTTCTTTCTCTTCTAAGGCAAGACCAGGGTAAGGAATATAAATCCAAGTGCCCTTTAAGAAGGATATCTGAGCATAATTATTAAAACTGGTAACATTTTGGCTCTTTTTACTTGTGCGTAGTGTTATTTGCAAGAAGAACTAGTGTTTTTAAAAACCGACTGCTTAAATGGAGTTACTGGGCTAGAAAAACTAGGATAAAGTAATGGTGGCATTCAGGATTTTTGAGTCTGTATGTTCTGATGATACCACAGGGATGTGTGGGAAAATTTCTGTGTTTGGATACTGTTCTGTTCTTCCATTCCCAAGAATGATGACAAACAGCATATCCTTATTAATGTTGAAATACTCATAGTTTTGGATTATATGTTCTGTCTCTGCCAATAAATGTCCTTCATGCTAGTACAATGACACATGAATCTTAAATTTTCATTTGCTTTTTTAACAAACTAGGAAATGCCATACATCCCAATAAGTAAAAACTACACTTTGATCCATTATTATCTTTTACTACAAATTCACATATTTTTCCTTAGGATCTGATTTGATCTAATATGCAGGATGGATAGTTCACTTGAAATGGAACTACATGAACACTTGCTGTTGCATCAGAACCAGATTAAAGAAGTTCTATCTGTTTGTTCATATCTTTTGTCACTGTTCAATGTTCCCTCAGTTGCACTTAGGTTAGGTTTCATTTTATTAATCAGATCACTATAATGGTAGATCTTAAAACCAGTTAAAATGCATTTGCGGTGAGTTTGGGTTTGGTTTGGTTTGGTTTGGTTTGGTTTGGTTTGGTTTGGTGGGGTTTTTTCCTTTTAGTTGTATTTGTATTTAGGTCATCACAATAACCTGACAGCAGCCACAGAGACATTTGTACTGGTACAACTGAAAGGAGTGTGAGCCCTGGGCAATAGATGAGGAAGCAGAGGGAAGGTGGAAGGGAAGGTATCTTAAATCCATTTTATATATGTGAACAATTTTAAAAGATAAAACATCTAATCAGTGGTCTCTAGGAAAATTGCCCGAAGAGGTTTTTTTTAATTTTTTATTTTCATTGCATGAAGAGTTTATATCTTTATAATCCGTGCTTTTTTTATAGCGGCCTCATGTTATATCAGATCACCTCATAAATGTTCATCAGTTTATTTTACACAGTTTATGCTATTAAACCTGTCTTGCAGATAAAGAGAAAGGTCACAGAGGGAGACTTTGTATTAGATTTCTAACTGTAATCTAATCCTGATAATTATTTTAATAATTTAGTGATAATTAGAAGCTGGTAATTTTATTCTAATGTCTGACTGTTCAGATTACTTAATTTTATTTATTTTTTCTGTTCAGCTCCTGCTGACTTATACAATTTTTATGAGGGCTCTAATTGAAAGACTTTAGAAACTGTTCTTCACATCTTCAAATTAAATGCTTTAAAATTGCCTAGAATCAAAGTATGCAATTTCAGTGAAATGAAACAAATATTTCAGTTAAAAATACAAAAGATGTAGTTTCCAGACAGAAATCAAACCAAACTCTCTTTATTTTTTACTTGGCAATTCTACAAATTAAATCCAGGTCTGAAGTATGGTTCCTGGAAAACAAGGAGTAGAGCATACAAAAATTTTGAAGTAAAATACTCTTTGACCTTAGATGTTCTGCTTTTTTCAAGAGCCACAAAGGGGGCATCCAGAGCCCTCCAATTCATCTTTCAATTATTCTTTCTTTTCATGAAGTTTTTCTTTCTTAACAAGAACATGTCTTTTAGCCTCTTTAACCAAAGAATCAAAGGTTTTGTAGACACCAACTTCTAAAAAATTTACACCATGTATCTTCTCTGATAGGACCTTTCTATAGAATGTGTAAATCATCCCTGTTGACAAGAGGAAGGTTGATTGATAAAAACTTTATGACATCTTTGTAAAAAATTAAAAAACCACATTTTAGATTGTGCAGCAAATATAACAAGTATTGGAGAACTGTGCTGTAATTTTTGACTACAGTATTTGCTTACCTGTATTTTTGTGATCCTAAAGAGAAATACATAATATTTTCCATCCCACTCTGTGCAGTGCAGAAACAAACTGAAAGGCCTCTAGAATGAAAGTGAAAAAGTTTCTTTTGTAATGCCATATTTAACTATTTGTAACTTCATTCTAGCATCCTGAATTTTATGGATTAGTTTGAAGAAAAAATAATATTTCTGCAGAGATGAATACAGGGTTATCTTATTTAAGGAAAAAAAAAAATAAAACCTCCTACCTCTTAATAGGAAAAAAATCAAACCCTAAAATTTAATGTTTCCATCTCTATTAAAAGACAATTTGTTGTATCTTAAATTTTTCATGGAGCTTATGCATCGATATGTATTGAATAAAATACCTTTCAGTATGCAGCTATTATTCATGCTTTTTACTGTTTTGAAGCCTGATCGTATTCTGATGGTAACAGTAGGAATTTTTTGCTTTTTTATTTTACTAGAGTCAAAGAAGCATGTACATCTGTTTATGACTAGTTATTCTCATTTGCTTGCATTTTAGTAAGAAATGGAAATATGTTATGTACATGATTTCTCTCTTGATTCATGCTGGACATGGCCAACTTAAAATCAAGTGTTCTGCTCTAACTAGAACTCTGTGTGACACCGATCTGAGATTAATCACTATTCCTTGTACACACAGGTCAGTGAAGTGCATTGCTGTATGGAGACCCCAAGGAAAATGACCTAGTAAAATTGTGATATTAGTATATGACAAAAAATAACACTGGTACAAAGTCTCATTTTTATGGAACACGGAGTACAAAGTAAACAGTACAGTATTGTGTTTATACAACCAGAGGGCTACTCAAAAGTATGGGTCATAAATAGAATCCCATGAAATACGTGGTTTGAAGGAACAGTTTGTCTGGAAGAGTTGCAGCTGAGAAGAGACTCAAATAATTAAGCATACATATAACTATTCACGTAAATGTATATATTTATATAAAATATATTTTATATATACACATTTATTAAAATATAGAGAATTATATAAAAATACATATTTTATAGCTAGCTCAGAATATCATCTCTATTCCGTTTTTCAGACAAGCCTGCATGTTTTCAGTTGGCTAAACTTATGTAAGAAATATTACAGAATAATGAAGTGATCTAAATTTTACTTTACCCTAGTCTTTGTTAATAGACTTTATAGAAAAGCTTTTAATAGAACTGAAACATTAAATTGCACAAATGTTCAGTTGCTACACAGTGGTGGGGAAAAAAAAGCAGTAGAGTAAAAGTGAATCTATCATACACGTAAAGAAAAAAATATATTGAGACAGTAGAAACTTTCTTAACAAGCTGACATCCATTGCAGCAGAATTTCAAAATTTGGTGAGAAGGGGGTTGGTCATATAACTTGTAACAAGTATCTCATGTTTCTGAGCAAAGTTAAGCATAGGGCATATACCAAAAAAAAATCCTTTAACTTCACAGAAAAAGGCATCATTTTAAGATGCTCTTTTCCAAACTGTTCATAAACAGTGTCAAATTTTTTTTGTGTAATGGTTACCATTTGAATGGAATATGCAAATCCCACCTTGCACACTTTTTATCTAGATTGCATGGGAGAGGTGCAATTATTCATTCTTTGTATTTTGATGGCTTTTGATGCAGAAAATGGTTAAAATATTTTGCTGGAATATTGTAGCAAAAAATCTATATGAACAGGTTATAATAAAATGATGATTCATCAATACTTTAGATCTTACTCCATATTGTTATAATTTAACAATTTATGTATTATGCAGTGAGCTAAAAGATTTTCTTCCACTTACCACCTTTTTCGTTTTAGTGGAATATGTTCTTACATGCACTGATATAAAGAATTTTAAGTGTTTTTTCTCTAGTGATTTGACAAAATATCAGTCAAATATGGAGGATAAAGTCCTAAAATCTAAATTAAATAGTAATGAATGACATAAGTCTCATTGAACTGAGAAGTATGTCTTTCACCTATTTCCTCTACAAAAAAGTTACTGAAGAGGCATGCTGTAGAAGTATCAGAAACTTGTTTCCTTCAACTGATCAACAAAAATGAACCTAAAGAAAGTAGCATCACTTCTCTGAACTGCTTGTCTCAGTTGTTAAATGTTTTGCATATTAAGATAAGGGGTTTATTCAGCATGGTTTGCTGAAGGCAAGAGATGACCCTGCAGTCTCCTTAGGTTTCCAGTGATGACATCAGAATACCCATACAGAGTGTTTGCGGCATCACACCAAATATACCCAAAGGGATGAAAAAGGGAAGAAACAGGAGTGCACCAGCTACCATCACAAAACTTTACATTTGTCCCATTTGCTTCCCTGATTTCCGTTTGTCCTAAAGTAATGGGGAAGCCTGAGAGGACAAAAACTTCCCGTGTTACTAGATGCTTTTATGTTGCAGCCTGCTTAATATTGTTACTTTAAAAGTATTTGCTATTCTAATTGCAACAATACTGTTTTTCCAGCATCTGGGAAAGCTTCTTCAGCAGGGACTGTAAGGGTTGACAGGGAAATGGTTGCTATGGAACTATTTTCTGAGCTGGCATGGTAGAGCAACATTTGGCAGGATTTAATTTGCATCTCTTCCATGCTGCAATTTCTTCAGGAGGATCTGACAGTAGACTTCACCAGTCACCCAGAAAGCATAGCTCCACACTGAAAGTAGTTGTTTCCCCAGAAATAGTACAAGTGTCAACCCTCCCACCCTCTCATTTAGTAAGGTTTCTAAATCAGTGAAGATCAATTTACAAAATTGTTTGTGATCTAGTAATTATCCCATTTATTAGTTAAGTAAATTCTGAGCTTTCTAATTTTTTTTTTCATGAAGGAGTTAGACTGATTAAGGAGAAAAACTGTTAATTACTGCTGACTCAAGACTGTAAGTGTGAAACACTTGGACTTGCCATTCCTCCTACATCTGTAGAGACCTATATATAATAAATATTTTGTCTTTATCTTCCATTGAAATTAAGTGAATATTGTGAAGTTAGTTTTATGATCATTTGAAGGGACTTTCCTTTTTAAATATTTAGTTAATCTATAGTTTATTATTATGATTAATATTTTTTACTGATAGTGCTAGTTGAATAAAATATTTGCATTAATAAAATACCATTGCTTAGCTGCTCTATCAAATTTAAGGCTCTGGAAACAAAAAATTATAGCAAGAAAAACTAGTGTGACATACTGCATAAGAGGATTATAATTTCACAATTAAATATTAACAAAACTACAGTGTTGTATGATATCCCATGCTCTATTTACGTTATTATTTCCTCAATAAACAACAACAAAAAGATCAATTCATAATCATTATACAAGAAAGGCTGTTTTGGGGATTGTACAAGTCAGAATTTCATTCCAGGCCAGACGTATGTGGCAACTTAAGTAATAATTCTTGTTATTCCACACTTAGTGTGCCTCGGAGACGACTTCTTACCGAAATATTGCTAAATATGTTAAAAAGTTAACTAGATTATCGTGCCAGAGCTGCGGTCGTCAAAATTGCAGTTTTCCCACCCAACTGCGTCCGTGCTTTGGCAGCGGGCAGCCTGTCCCCCCCCACCCCCCGCCGCGCTGCTGGGGCTGCACCGCGGGCTCGGCCCGGGCGGGAGCAGCGGCCGCGCCGGCAGCGTCCGGCGGCTCTCGGGGAGTGCGGCCGCCCCCGGGCTGGGCCAGCCATTTACGGGAACGCCGAGAAAGCGACCCCGTCTTTGAGTTCCGGAATAGGCGAGACCTGGGTCCTGCTCTGGGGAAAGTGCTCCCGAAGTGCCGTGTGAGGAGGGGTCTGTTTGCCCGGCGTTACTGCCTGGCCCTTTGTTCCCTGTGTCCTTGGCAAGGGCTGAAAGAGCTGGGCCTGTAATACTTGGACCCTGCTGTGCCACTTAAAAGAAATAATAAGCCATTGTCTTCATTAAGCAAGCCTTGTTTTAGCAAACAGAATTCAAATACTAAAAAGGGAACATTTTTAAGGGGGGAGAATCAGAGACAGGGATGCTTTACAAAATTCCCTAGAGAAGCTGCTTTGTTTCCACTATTTTATTGCTACTCACTAAGAAGATTCATATTCAAATAGGTTGGGGTTGTGAATCGGTCGTTTGCACATTCTCATGCACCCAGGAAGGCTATGATTATGGCTAATTACAATGACGAATGGAATCCTAACAAGAGTGCTCAATCAGATTGCTGTTCATGCATGAAGCAGCACAGACCAGCCAATGGAGGTGTGATTTTGGTAATTACAAACAATGGGGGCTAAGTTGAAAAAACCTCCGTAAATCTACTCGAGACAAAATAAGGTCTAATTAATCACTTTAAGTTTTGAATTCTCCAGATGATCTGCATGCTCAGTTCTCTTTAGCATTCTTTTAATACACTTAGTCTAGTATCCCCATTCGCTCATATTTTCACTGCATAAAATGCAACTGTTTCAAAATATTCTGACTTTCCTTTTGTTCGTGTTGCAATCTGTTTTTCAGGAAAGTAGATGGATTGTTAGAAAAATAAACATACTGTTGTTTGCCTTGCTAGCAATGCCATTATCTATGTTGAGAAAAGCAATGAAGTTTCTTTAAGTTGTCTTATTATTATTGACCTTATTCCGAATTTAATTTTATGGAAGTAAATGGGAATTTTGACATCGCCTCCAAAGACTGCAGATTTTAAATCTGCCTTTACAATGTTGTACTCGGGCTAACGTAAATGAATGACTAAATTTTCATGCATTTTTTATTACCTTGTTTTTTTTAATGAAGAAATATTAGCAGCATATACATAAAGTCAAATGAAGGCTAATCTTTTGGCAATGAAACTTTGAGGACAGGTCAGTTTTTCTTTGTGTATTAGTGTTCATTCCAGATTTTATTTTGGACATCTTATTACATGAAGCAATATTTTCATAGTATAAAATCCTTTAATTTGTTCATAAATAAGTACTATACTGAATATAATAGCCTGGTTTCGGTACTCCAGAGAGCATTTGAGGAAGTATTTTTTTCTTGTCGATTCAGTTGTGTGGAGGGATCACCTGTCTATGTGGCTTCAGTGAAACCTTGCATTGATATAGACACATTTTAAGTATGAAGGTATTATGTATTCAGAAAACCTATAGAATAAATCCCTTTTATTGAGCTGCCATGTGAAAAAAACCCGCAAACCATAAAGAAAATAGTAATTGTTTTGGACCACTGATGTTTGTATGCATGTCTTCTGTAGTTTTATTGGGTCTTCTTCTGTCATTTAAACAAGTCAACATTTTGTCCAAAGGCCCTTTTCTTACTAGAAGGATATTTCAGTATAAAAAATATGTCATTGTTGCCAAAAGTTTTGTTGAAGTTCGTGTACAGGGTCGGATTTTTACTGAATATATCAGGTTTTGGCTAGACCGTTTTAACCATTGGTATTTTGTGAGATCTCAGTGTTAGGCTGAGGGTTGTGTTGGTGCTTATTCCACATAATTTTGTAGTTTGTCACTAGTAATATAACTTAGTCACCCTTATACCACAAAATGATGCATTGCCCAAGTTACTGTGCATCTTTCATTATCAGTTTGCTTAAAACACATGATTATAATTGTGTGATTTAGCTGTGTGGATCCCTTTGTGGCAATTCATAGGAACTTTTGGTGTGCCCTTTAGCTAGTCTGGTAGGGATTCTGTCATATTCTGAATTATGTAAGATCAGCTGTGCACAAGCCTCTCATTAAGGTTCATGGAGCAACTACTTTCAACCATACTCAGATTTGTAGACTTCTCTGGAGAAAGCATGATCCACAGTACTTCATGAACTTATTGAGCCAACAAAATAGTTTGCTGCTGCCAAAAAGATAATTTGTCCCTGCTGGCTCCTGCAGTTTCCCTTGGGTAAGTCCAACTGCTCAGCTAGACCTGAGGTGAGTGTTGCTCCCCTCACTATGTTGGTGGATAGTGTTCTGTTGGTTTGGTGAGCTGAATTGCTCAGTAAGGGATAAGAAAAGACCAGAGCGAGCAGGACAGAAAGTGCAAATTCAAACACAGAGATGGAGAGAGAGAGGAAGTGAGACCTCACTGAGTGTGTCATGCAGCCAAATTGTTTTAGTCATCTTTTGAAATTACATTCATGCAAGCCTTGATTGTATTTAGTCATTTTTTTGCTTCAGTTCCCTCCATTAACAAAATTGTTCAGGGAGCGTCTCAAAAGCTTTTTTACCTCCTTTGATTGCATCTAATGTGTCTTAAATACTTGTGCTTTTGTATGGAAAGCCTTTGTTTAATCTTGTCCTTTGATTTTCCAGTAGTCCATCAAATTAAAGCCATCTAGGTCATATGCCAAACACCTGGATAATCTTAAACTTAATTAGATAATCCAGTTGATAGCTCAGTCTCATGCACTGTATTTATCTAACAAAAAGTGGAAGTAATCGCTTGCCTAGCTGCAGTTTCTCATTTGATGTAAAATAAGTTAGGAACTTACTTGAATGTGGCCATGATTTTAGCATAAAAATCTTACAAAAAACTCTGCATGTCATGCATATACAGTAACCTCATCTGTGAATTTACCCACTGGTGACACTTTTGTCTCTGCCTCTGTGCATCTTCAAATCATTACTTCTTATTTTGAGAAAAATACAGGAGTAGGAATAAAATGAGTATTTTAAACTTTTCTCTCTATGAAAGAATCTCTGTCCTTCACTGACAGGATATCTTCACCAACATAGCAAGGAAGAATTCCTACATCAAAAAGTCCAACAATTGAGGCAGGTAGAAATAATGGTTTTCTGCTGTTAGATAGACATAGCTGTATTCTAATGGATTAAAATATTTTCTAGCCTCAATAGATTGTGAAATTTATAATAAAAACATATACAAAAATATTTTAAATGCATCTTACTTAGTTTATAGAAGATCATTACTTTCTTTGAAGATATCAGTAGTCATAAAGGGTATTATAATTGGAAAAATGATAATAAAATTAAAACTAGTGTATTTGCATTACTAGTTTATTAATTAGAATTTATTTAAAGTAATAAACATTTCTAAAGTACGTAGTGCAATATAGAGCTTTAATTGGCATTCATTTCTGGTGACTTACATATCACCTATAAGACCTTTATTTTCTTAGTAATGTTTTTTCTCTGAGCTGTAGTAGGACAAGCTCAATAGTTCTTTATCTTATCAATAAATGAGTTTAGCAAAAAAAAAGCTTGCATAAGATATTACTTGAAGTAAGCATAAAGAAAGTCTGATTTTATTTGTTTTAAGAGTGTATTACTGTAAGACAAAAGTGAGTCATATTCTGCTATATGAAGTTACTTCAGATATGAACTAGACTCCAGAAAAGAAAAAAATTAGAGATTGCTTTAGCTAGGCACTCTTAGTTCATTTATTCTGCGTGTCAGAAATTTTTGGGATGTATGAAACTCAGCTGGTCTCATGGCATCTCTGACAACTTTTTCCCACAAGAATCAGCTGGCATATTTCATTTTTGGAACAGGAGGCACTTAATTGTCAAAGTATCATGAAATACATACTGAAATTAGAATAGTATCCTATGGTCTTCAGTGACAGAATTACTTGTGAATCAGGGAGCAGTATCAGTTTGTTATCCGCCTGTCTCTATGACGTTTAGGGAACAAGGAATAAGGGACCCTAATATCTCTGTAGGTTGGTGAGTATTCATATATTATGTAATGCAGCATATGAAAGATATTCTACAGGTAATGAATGAGTCATTGCATGTTTGATGTTGCCAACCATTTACTTCATAATTTCCTCAATGTTACAGTAACATTATTTTTACTCTTCATTTCAGTCTAATACCAATGCTATTTTGGTTTTGATGGGACCTATTATGCTTTTGTTTCCTTTTTCTTGAGATATTTGCAAGTCTTAGTGAGAATAAAAGTATTATAAAGTTGGAAGGTATTGCTAATGCAAAAAGACCTTAGATAAGCAAAGTTAGACAACATCTGGAATGTTAGAAATTGATTAAATTTAACACCAAAAAGTTATAGAGAGTAATAGTAAAAGTTACCTATGGTGATATTAACTTGATTCTTGAGGATTTCTTTTTCTGTGATGTTGGTGGGACTTTGTACTTATCTTACATAAAACTTTTTTTAAAAAGTCTGACAATGTCAGTTAAGTGGAAGATGGTTATGGGTTAGTGGTATGATGGAAATATAATGCAATTTTGCTATGCATTAGTGACTTTAGTAGAGACAGAAAATGTAACTTTGTGCAAGACATTGAAGAGATATAATTTTATTATTCTGTAGTTCTAGCCACATGTTTTCAAGAAAGATTAATTTCAACAAGTGTAGGGAACCCCAAGGATGACTAGAAGGATAAAATATCAGTTAGAGAGAGAGAGAGACTTGAGGAGAGAGGTGTATTTAGCTGAGGCAAACAAAGCTTGAGAAGGAAATATGGCTACTCAGAATAGATGCATGGTTATAAATTGTGACTAGAAATTGTGTCAGTAGTGAAAGTCTGGAATAATCTTCAAAACGGTGTGGCAGCAGTCACTTGAAAGGCTCATGGAAGAATTATATGTCAAAATTGTAATTCCTGGAGATAACAAATTCAGTTAGATGATAAATTATTTTGTGTATGTCTCCATAAGTATGATTTTCTCCAAGGGGTACTAAAATTAAACCTTTACTTCTTAATTTGCACTTTGTATTTATTCAGTTCTTCAGAGTTTCTTTTTCTTGACCATAGGAATGCAAAACAAAAAGCTTTTGAGCTAGAAATATTTCTTTGTCTTATTTCTTTAAATTTTTTGTTTATTCATTTGATGTACTCAGTGTTTCTATAATTAACAGTAAGTTATCAGGACAATCCTTCTCCAGAAGTTCAACCTTTGTAACATGGAAAGATACCTGTGGGTTTTACCTCCATGAAGCAAGCTAATACAAGACATACTTGGAGTTGTTGTCAGCAGTTTTATTCTGTAGATTTATTGAGGAGGGGGATTATTTTAATAACTTCCAGCTTTACCCAGTGGTCTGAATGGTATGGCAAAAATTCTACTCCAACTACATTTGCAGATTTACAGGCTCTTTAGCAACATTCTTAAACAAATCTAATAATAAAATATTAATATTTTGGTTGCAGAGTAAGATCATACCACGATTCCTCATTTTGCTGATGTAATTTTTTTCAAAATTGCACAACAATCGGGATGTATTCAATGTTGAATCAAAACTTACATTGTTTTTTTGGTGACTATCTCTACATTATAAATGACAGTTTCCAGGAGGTTGCAGGACTGAATATTTCAGTAAATATTTGTTGGTATAAAAATGTTGCATTTGATTGCAAGTTCAGACTCATTTACTACAGCCTGAATTAAAAAAAAAAAAAAAAAAAATTCCCATAATTTTCCCTGTAATTTTGTTTTAGACAATATTTATCTCTTAGCTGGACAAAATGAAAATGATTAAAGTTATGTTTTATTGCAGAAGTGAGAACTGCAAAATGGAATTTCACTGACTAATATTCATCTTTATTAGGAAATTATGAATTTTTATTTAATTTAGCAACCTATCCCATATAAATACATATGTCTACAAAGATTTGATTTAGGACAGAAACCAAGTAGAAAAGCTAAGTTCTCAAGTAGAAAAGCTTTTGGTAATCTTTTTATTTTTAAAACTTGATCTATGTTCCATTAATTTATAGTAATTTACAATCAAATGTGTATTAGAATGCCATAAACTATCAATTTAGTGTATTAAATAATCCATATCCTATTGCTAAAAAGGATTTTGTTTATCCTTTACATAGTACTGTTACAAAAACCTATTTGAAAGTTTTGAATTACATATTCTGTGAGAGTTTTATTCAGCAAATACAATTGCAATCTTCAGGCAAGGCAAAAACAACTGAAGTATTTGTTTGTAATTAGGTATAAGCTTTTGTCAGCTTCTCTGTTTAGGACTTCAAAGTATAGTGTTTGCATTATGACTATGGAACAACTGTGTTCCTTTCTGAAGAGTCTGAAAGAAGGGAAGTAAGAGAGAAAAGCAAATAACTGATTTCTTGCACCTGAAAGAGGACCCAGCTGGAACTGATACAGACTGATTGCTGAGTAACCTACAGCTGCTCCTGTAAGAATATCTCACTGCAAGCATTCCTCTGGGCACTAATAATTAATACTGTCTCAGGAATTAGTAGAAATGCAATCTAAACGTTAGTACTGAAAAAAAAAATCTTAGTTCTGCTGGAAGTTTTACAGGACATATTTATGATTGTTTGGATTTTATTATCATTTTATATTTATACATTTAAATTGAGATATATGTCACCAACATGTGCCTAATCGGTTGTCAGAAGCAATACTGCAATGTAAAAGCACAGAGGTATGGCTTAATTAACCTCTTTAAGATAGTTCTAAATATTTTTAGTAATTACCTAGAGCTGTCACATGACAGTAAATACTACCTTAGTAATTAGGTAATATACTACTATATAGTCTAGAAGCTAAAGTAATACCTTAAAATAAAACCCAGATTTGTGTATTGTTTTGCTAAGAACATTTTAATGAAATACTTTTAAATCACAAACTTGCTTTTATAGTTAATATCATATTGTGGTTGGATTTTTTTCTCCATCCTATTCAATATCTCTTACTGAGACTTGTGAGAAGATCTTGCCATGAGAATTAACTTTTTAACTGGAGGTGGGACTTATTGACTGGTGAGTGAGAAGAATAAAGCAAAAGGAAAATACCTTTGCATTTCACTTTTAAAATAGGAATTTTCCAAAAGTAGCTACAAAACACTTTCCACGCAACTTGGAAAAAGTTTGTAATACAAGTCTGATAGTGTATTCAGACATTAAACCAATAGATTAAGATAATTGGCATTATAATAATCATCATAACACAGAGAATTACACTAATCTAAAAGAAGGCTTAAATGGAGACACTTTGAAATCATGTGTGCACAATTCGTTTTATAATGTCTATATAATTCTTTCTAAACGTGCGTTCTTTAGTGGATACTGAGGAGTCCAGAATGCTTTTAGTGAGATACAAAGTAGTGAAGGAGTAAATATCTGACAGGAGAACGTATTTTGAAAAGTAGTGGTGTGCAGAAAGAGAAGAATCCTTCGCTGCCTACTCTTCATGATACTGCCTTTAGAAAGTTAGGAATACAACAAAAAACCCTCTTGAAATGAGACTGAGCATTGTAGGGATGCTTCTCATGCCTTTCTGTGATAAATATAGCTGTGTAAAACAAGACTTGCTGCATATCGCAGTTTGTGAACATGTAATAGTCCAATACCAAGTGAGAGATTTTTTGTTGCATACCTAAATTTTTCCCTTAAGTGGTATTGTATTGTTTTTTGAAAAGTCTTACAGTTCTTACAAAATAGATTTTATTTATCTTAAAGAAGGAGTATTCTTAATGGCTATCTACCTTCAAGATAACATGATTTATAATAATAAAACTTTCTTCTGGAAATTAAAAAATACATCTATTAAGTATTACTGTTAATGAAATTTTCAGTAGATTCAGTGTTCCAACATCATTAATTTCTCCATTATTTTTTCCATAATTTTTTCTCTAGTATTTTTGTTTCATTTTGTCATTAGTTTCGGAGTGTATGGTAATGAAGAGGTGTTTGTGTTTTCTGTTAGGGAGAGAAGTAAGTTTTCTTGGTAGTCTGATTCTACAATCGCTATTTGGTATACTGTATCTTAAAGTTACTTTGACATGTAAATAGATGCAATTTGCCTAGTTTCAGGGGTAATACCTGTTTTATTTCTACTACTAAATTATATGGAGAAAGAATTGGCCTTCTCTTTTTAATTTTTCACATTCAGTTCATATATTTGACTGACAATTATACATGTCACTTCAGACTGAATTTCAGACCTTTACTGAAGTTGATAAAAAGCCTTCTATTCATTTTTAATAAGCACAATTCCAGTCCTGAATGAGAACAAAAAAGATTACACTTGAATTCAGTGAATATTAAAAATATAGATTCAGAGTTGTTACCCAAAGTAGTTTTAAAATTCCAGTGATCATATTCTCCTTTCAATGACGAGCCCAAGAAAACTTTAAATACCTTATTATTAATAAGAACAAGACCCTATTATGCTCAGTCAAAGGTCTGTATGTCTCATTTCTAAAGGGGATTGGCATGCAACAGTTGGAGAAAGTATAATCAACAAGGTAAATATTTCATCTGTATTCTCCAGTGTACCCTCCCAGTTTCCAACTCTCAGTAGCTCAGCAGCTTCCCAATTGGGATGTTGAATAAAAATCTTTGCGTTTAGGAAGACTGGATGGACCTTTCCTAATCCTCTTAAATTTATTAATTGATCTCTATAATATACTTTCTCAATAAACTCTGCTGTTTATGCATTTTATGAAAAAAAAATCTTCCTTTGATCTTAAATTTATTACTGATTTTTATTTTTCCCTTGTACTATGAAAAAGAAGGTTGAATTATTGTTATCGGTTCATACCTCCACTGTACATGGTTCTGATGTATGCTGCTCAGTCATCACTTTACCTAAATAGAACAGTTGTAGCCTACTTAGTTTTTTCCACTATGAAAAAATGTTCTGTACCTTGGGTAATCCATGCTTCCCTTTTCTTTATATTCTCAATTTCTCTTACACCCTCTTTAGAGTCATGGGAGTACAAAATTTTGCAGCAACCAAGCGTGGTGAATTTGTCATCTGACGTAATGAAGCTTTATGACTATTAATGTTTACTAATAATTGCAACCATTGTATTTGCCTTTCTTACTGTTGCCAGATGTTGTTCCTACATTTCCAGGTAACTATCTGCAGGGGCTTTGATGTCTCTTTCCTGAGTAGTAATCTCAGGATTGTATAATTAGGATTGTTTGTTGTTTTTCCTCATGTAATTACTCTGCCTTTACTGATAATGAACAGAATCTATCATGCTATCACCTTTTTCTAATTATTTTTTAGATAATGTTAACAGCATGGACCAGCATGTAGTCCTACGGAATCGTGCTAGTAACTTCTCCATGTTAGAGAAACTGAATACTCCATTCCATCCCTCATTTCTGTGCTTTAACAGGTTACTACTGTATTAAAGGACTTTCCTTGTTATCCTGTTGCTCTTTAGTCTCTATAATAATCTTTTGATGCATTTGAACTCTGTCTGCAAGTTTAGACACGTAACTGTGCTAAATGTTTCGTTTGGAATCATCTTCTTTAGACAATGGAGTAAAAGGAAACTTCCCCTGGGACAAACTCAAACTATCATCATCTTAGCCGCAGTAAGATGCAATAGAAGCAGGTCTGTAAAACAGTCAGTCATGATAACTTTATATCCATACCATATGGGTTATGGGAGATTTATGTCTGGGTATCTGTGCTTGGATTTTGTGCATTGAATATCCACTGGCAGTTGGAATAGGCTAAATTAGCCCTTGGTGCACATCTTTTGATTTAGCTTTATCTAAATGGAATCCAGTTCAAGAGCTCTAAGATCACTTTTCGTTATTAGTGATGATGTAGGGAGATTTGTTTCAAAAGAAGCATACTTCCCCTAACTAATGCACTAACATAGATCTTTCTCACATGGAGTATGCTAGACTCCCATTCAGAATCACCCCCAGAATCACACCTTGTCTCTTCTGTAAGTCTTCACTCCAGAGGTATTAAAGTAGAGTTTCACAGGTAGAAATGCACCATTTTATCGAAGGTTTCTAGAAATACAATACAAACACAGAATCATCCTTGTTCTTGCAGCAGATTCCTGCTATATGGCTTTTAAGATGTTTCAAATCCTTCCCATTAAGTCATATTTACATATGTATCCATTCATTCTGTGATCCATTTTACCCATTCGAGTGCTGTCCTATCTGCCATGTTCTGTTGCTCAGTATTTGCTTATGTGATAGGATGCACCCTACAGTAGGAGATGCAGAAATTTCATAGCTATATTTACTTTAAGATAAATTATTGTCAGTAGCTTTGATATAAATAAATAATTATTAAATGTAGCATTTAAACCTTTAGAGCTTCTGGTGTATCTTCATACAGTTACCATCTACTTCACAGCATTTTTTCCTTTAATATCTAACAGAAGGCCTCCAACAGCAGGGCTCCAACAGCTATAGTTTGTACTTGGATAATGCCTCTCACTGGTTTTCTTCCTTCCACCACATTTCCGTGGAATCTATTTTTCAATCTCCCACTCATCCAAATACTTTGGAAGGATGTAATTTTCAAGCAGAGACAAAAATTTTCAAGTTCAGTACTTATGATCTCTAGTGCTTCTGAAGAGCTTCCCCTAGCAAAATCAACAAATAAGGCAAAGAAAACAAAACACTACATTATGTTTCTATGCTGCTTTATTTCTTTGAATAGGCATGGTTCCTAACATATAGGAGCTTCATGAGCCTGTGAATAACTTTCATCCCTCCTACTGCATCCTCTACATTGTCCAAAGTTCTGCAGTCATTTTATCTCTCTCCATTTGTACTATTTGGAACATGTCTTTTACCTAAGAGGAATATATGATCTTCAGCTTAAATATTAGAACTTGTATCATAATGATGAAACACATATTTAAGTAGCACGTCTTCAATGCTTATGAAAATATTTAAGTAAATAGAATATCTTTGTCTGGCATTTTATTGCAGAACATAATTTTTTTCCAAAATATCCGTACAGTAGGTGACTGCTTGTCACTACTGTGATGAGTTTCTAATTTAGCAATTAGAAACTACTGAAACAAGATGTTTTCTTAAACATGCATGGTAGTTAAGTTTTGAAAAAAAAAATAAATGTCCTAAATTCTTGGTAATTTTTTGGAAGAAATGCTTGAAAGTTTGAGTTAGAATTTGCTGTATTACCCATAATGCTATGACTAAGCAAAAAGTGTTATTGTATATACTGGCAGATTGGCAGCAAACTAGGAGGCAACTCTGTATTTCATGGGTAGATAAGCACTAAAAAGAGTTATTTTACTCTGAGAGTGCAGAAGTACAGGCTGAGATAGATACTCATACTGGGCTATCATAAAAGTAAATTATACTTTATGATTGGAGATGACCTTTAAAGTTTATTTGGTCCAAACTGCCATTCAGGAGCAACTTGGATCAGGTAGCTCAGAGCTGTGCCCAAGTAAGTTCTTTTAAAATTTCCCTGATTCTGTAACCTCCATGGAAAACATGCATTTTTGCAGTCCTTCTGCCATACTTTCTTGGCTTTGAAAAAGTTGACGTGCTTTGAAGGGCCTGTCAAGCCCTTTTGGCCCTCTTTGTCCTGCATGGGAATTTTTTCATTTTACTGCATTCTTAAAATGTTGGCACACAGTTCTAATGACAACAACCTAAATTTGGTATGATTCTTGAAAAGGTTAGATTTTTTTTTTTCCCTAAGTACCTTGATGAATACAGGAAAAGCAAAGCCTTGGTATTACTTCCCTGAAGCATTATTTCTTTGTCCAATTCCTCATCTGTACAGTAGCACGGCTACTGCACCACATACACTAAATACTGAAACTGTTCTACTAGAAGAAAGGAGGACCAGCCTGGACCTGTTATGTTTTGAGTTCTTGTTCAACCAGAACTAGTGGGAAGAAAGGGAAACTCCTCTTCTGAAATGCAGAATTATCTGAAAATTTCTACTTCTTGTTGCAAATGGAGCAAAACAGTGAAGCACAGGGTATCCCGACCTCTAACATACTTTGTAAGGGATTGACTTTCATCTTTTGTTGTATTATTAAATTAATGATTGAATATGTTTTCAGTAAGAGATGAAAGAATGATTATTCAGTTATTTCAATCTCTTTACTTTTTTGGAACTCATCATCATTATTTGATGAGTTCCATGCATTGATTATGCATTTATGACTAAATATTTACTTTTTTTTTTTTTTTAATTTCACTGCCTTCCTTGCTGTTTTATTTGCAACAGGAAGAGCAGAAGCTCCCAATCAATTTTAACATATACCATTCATTATTTCATATACTTTCAATAAATTAGTCTTTATTCATCATCATCTTGAAATGATCAGTCATTTTCTTAGTTCCTCAGGCTTTTTTCCTAAATCCTTAACCTATCTCACTGTTTCACTATCTCTGAACTTTTTAACCCTGAGGTTTTGTTTCAAAGGAAGTAATCATTACTTGCTACAATACTCTGGATAATTTCCACTATATTTTTTTTCTCTGCTTTTCATTCTATTCCATGTTTTCCAAATCCTAACCTTTCATTTACTGCTTAGTTACAGCTCCCTAGTGAGCATAGTCTTTTTTATTTATTTGTGAATGATTGATGAGTTCCCTTTTTCTTGAGGTCATCTCCCCAATTTGCTGGAGGGTTTTTTTTTCACCTGTATGGCTTGTTTTGCATTTAGTAACACTCATTGCGTTTCAGGTCATGTGTTCATTCAGTTACTTTGGTAACGAGCAGGACGCATATTACTGTTAACATTATTGCTATTTTGTCCTGTCTGTTTTGTAGAATTTTTGAGGAATTCAGTATAAGAATGATGTCCCTTTTTCTGAAAATTAAGTGAAAATCCACTGTGAGTTGAGCAGATTCACGGGAGCTGGAGCTCCTGCATCTAAAAGTGTGTTTAATATGCAAATTGGAGTAGTGCTTTGCCATACAGGCAAAACCAGTTTGTGTTGGAAACTGTGTCATTACACAATTCATACCATAATTTTCAGTTTGATATAATTTTTTTTTAATCTTTCTGAAGTAGTGGTTTTCTTTAGCACCTGTTATTATTGTGTTTTTGTTACTATCCTTAAAATCATGAATAAAAGCATGCCTAGAATCTTTGTTCTTTTAGGGAAAAAATGCATATGTGTTAGGATATTTTGAGTTTGTATTTCTGAGAAAGACATACCAATAGTAAAAACTGCAGGTCTGTAACCTCATAGTACTCTCAGCTGCTGCATTAAGCAATAAAAAAGTGATTTATTGGATTTTTAACTTAGATCTCATAGATATCTTTCCTGCAATAATGAATGCAGATCATTGTTTACTATCTAAGTCAACCTTGTCAGTGAAAAACTTTCCAATAATATTTTTAATCAAAATAAACAGATGGATTCTTTTGTGGTCTGTGATGAAACAATCATGGATGGCTGTTTTCTTTTTTATATTTGCATGTTGAATTTGAATAAGACACAAAGAGATCTAGACTGAAATACCTTTTTATTAAAAAAAGTAAATTTGACTTGCAGTCACCATTTTAATCAGTAGCTACCTAATAAACTGATAGGATTTTATATTCTGATTGCTTTTTATTTGAAAGTTTCTTTTAAGGTATTTGGAGTTTGTGTTTATGTTTATTATTAAACTTTACCATCTCTGAAAAGTAGTGGAAAGCACCAGCAATGTCAATATATTTTTAGATATTTTCTTTGTGAGATCAAACTACAGCAATAAACAGCAGTGACATGGAACTTTTTGGTCCCCCTGAAAATTAAACAAAACAAATTTGTTTTCAAGTGATCTGAATATTGGTAGACATTTAAACAAAGAAATTACTGGGCGCTATTGCTCAGATACCCAACTAAATAAGAAGACTTAAATGTATTTCACTGTGGGAGAAAAAAATGTCATAAACTCTCAATATGAGAATTCAGTAGAAAACAGCTGATTTTCATGTCTTAAACCTTGATATCTAGTCATTCTTAATTATATATCCATATCTTATGTACTGAACTTAACAGTTGTCTTTCTTCTTCAATAACACGTGTACTCTCTGATTTGGGGTTTTTTTGCCACAAAATACTTGGATTATCACTAAGTGGAATAGAATTTATTTTCAGTAAGTCACATTTGAAAACAAAGATTAGCGAAGAGCTGCATGACTCAAACTCAGGAGAGGGGATTGATGCCTTCCATTTAGACTATGCTCTTAACAATAAATTTTACTTTTCGGCCATCCCTGAATTGATCAGGCAGTTGGATTAGATGGCCATTATAGACCCCTTCCCTTCCCTTCCCTTCCCTTCCCTTCCCTTCCCTTCCCTTCCCTTCCCTTCCCTTCCCTTCCCTTCCCTTCCCTTCCCTTCCCTTCCCTTCCCTTCCCTTCCCTTCCCTTCCCTTCCCTTCCCTTCCCTTCCCTTCCCTTCCCTTCCCTTCCCTTCCCTTCCCTTCCCTTCCCTTCCCTTCCCTTCCCTTCCCTTCCCTTCCCTTCCCTTCCCTTCCCTTCCCTTCCCTTCCCTTCCCTTCCCTTCCCTTCCCTTCCCTCTAAACAGGACAAAAATCTGCCTCACAGTCCTCAGTACTGTCACAACAGTTCCGTGGTTAAGGTTCTCTACCAGATCTCATACATAAGTTTCTTGGTAATTTGTAGCTCAAGACAAAATCACATTCAATCACAAAAACACATTGTACACTTCATGTACATTTGAAAGTGGTAATGTAAAGAAATAATTTGCTATGCTATGACTCAAAATCACCTCTATATTTTATGACACTTATGACAGTGGTACATCGTGATCTTTGTTTAGAATCATATTTTGTTCTTTTTAGTAAAATGTCCACTTTTCATATGTAGATAATCAAAAAACTTTATGAGTTGCTACAATATGGAATAATGGAGAATAAAAAAATTTGGTACTGAAAATATAATGTCATGGGACTGCATACGACTCTAGGCTAGAAGAACATTATTTAAGATGAAACTTTTTAAACTTGAAAGTCAGGAATTACCGGACTTACAGCTGCCTGAATAACTCAAACTCCGATCATTTGCACTTTCTTTCTTTGCATTGAATGTAAGGTTTAAAGTGTGAAAAAGTGTTGATTTCAGTGGTGCACATATACAAAGAGGGAATTTAACATTGTGCAGACAATTAATCCAGGGGTTTTTTAGATGTTGACTTTTCATTCTGATAATTTTCTGAAATAGTTTTAGTATTTTTAAAACTAAATTCGCAGGGATATGCGCTTATCTTCTTTTTTTAAGAGAAGAGGTAAAAATTATTTTCTAAGAAAGTATAACTGTATATGACCTCAGCATTTATTGCACCTGTAAGTCTTCAGAAGCATATTACAAACAGTGGCAGGAGGAGAGTCTAATACAGATTTGTTTTGTCTGCTCCTCAACACCTTCTTTGATATCTCCTAAGTCTGTCTTTTGTGACGGCTTTTTCCCAGACTTAGAAAGTACATATTCAGTTAGACTGGCAATCCACTAAAATTTGCTTGTACATTACAAATAAGAAAAGGAGTTTAAGGAGCTAAAGCTTGAGTTTTTCATCACAAAGGAAAAGCACTTTTCCAGCCTGAGTGAATTCCCTTGCTAAATAATACAATCACAGAATAGTTTGGATTGAAGGGGACCTTTTTAGGTCACATAGTCCAACCCAGGGGCAACTTGCTCCAACAAGGTTTTTCCTGTGCTGAGGACCCCAGAACTGGATGCAGCACTCCAGGTGAGGTCTCACCAGTGCACGGAGTACAGGGACAGAATCCCCTCCCTCATCCTGCTGGCCATAAAAATGGCCAGCAGAATAAATTTGACACCGTCAATGTTCCTGCCTGTATTATTTTTCATACAATATTCTGTGTTAAGTGTTACAAAGCAGGAAAATGTTAGTCAATTATTATTCATCAGTGATTATGTTCATTAGAGGTCAGAGAATATTTCCTGAACAAATTAGCCTTGAAAAATTATTTATGGAAAACTTCCATAGATCTTCAGGAATTATAATTGCAGAAGTGTGCAAATAATTCAGCTGATATTCTCTTCATATGTAGGCTTCAAGCAGAAGGCTGTTGTACATATAGACAAATTTTAGAACCTGTTATCCCTCAAGATAGATAAATACAGTTTATACCCTCTCACTATATAGTTATATGTATGTATCTAAAATTGCCGCTAATATTTGTTTACTGATTAAATAATTATAAGTTCCTGATTAAATAGTTATAGGTCTAGTTTTAGGAACAATTTTGAAATAGTAAAGCTGCGTACGTTTTCAGACACTGATATCCATTATGTTACTCATCTCACAAACAGGAGATTTCCGGTTTACTCTGTGGAAAGTAGAAGGTAGTCTGGAGTGGCAGAGGCGAAGGGGAGTCTTCTGTAGGGGTGAAAATTACAACAGACTCCCTATTTTCTAATATTATTGAATATGCTCTTCTATTCTGTTATTCATATTTGTTCTTTGATCTATCCCTTTCAGAGTTATTGCAGGCCTAAACTAAGAACACAATGAGTAGCCACATTATAAGGTTAAAATCACACTAGGAAGCACAAACATCTTTAAAAGTGACAGATTCAGTACAGGAATTTTAACAGAACTTAGACACTAACCCTAAGGTAAATCAATTTGACAATATCATGGAAGAAAACAGTGAAGGAAAAAACCCATGATTTTCTATAAAATGGATCATGTTAGACTGAATGTTTTTCTGATTGAATAGCATCTGGTTTAAATGTAATGCAATGAAACTAATCCATCTTGATTTAAGTAAAGTTTTTTTATATAGTCTCATATTAAAAAAGTCTAAAAAAAAATTTCTCCATTTGGTTATTTTGTATACATCTATTTAATTTAACAATAACAATTAATATGTAAGTTTCAACTTTTTAAGGGAGATCAGTAAAGTGTCTGATTGAGAGCCCTTACAGTTTCTTATTCTCTTCTGTCATCCCACCAAAGAATGCCAATTATTAAGTTCAATTAGGAAGAGGTGACACCTTTGTACTGAGGTCATTGCATAGGCAGCTTTGATTCTGTAATGCATAATTTGTACTTTCAGAAGCAACCCAAACAAACTCCATTAAAATATCATATTTCTTTAGAAAAATGTAGACACTATATCATAAGGCCGTGGGAAATTAAAGTAAATTTAATTTTTCATTTTCATAGGGAAAGCTTGAAGAAATCCAAGTAATGTTAAAGCAAAATTCAAAGATTTTTTAATATGCTCAAATACCAAATATATTTTTATTTTTAAACATACTATTTTATTAAATACTGATCTACTTTTGGCCTAAAGTGTTAGTAAAGGGCCAAAAATAAACCTGGATTTAATGTAGTGTTTTCTGCAGGAGTGAAATAAAGAAGGGATGAAATAAGTTTACCTTTATTTCTGTGGTAGACATTTCTCCATATGAAAACAATTTTGAAAATTATATTTCAATATGTCTGGTGGAAAAAATGTATTTCAAATAGTATCTTTTCTTGTTTATGTAATAAATCATAGGATATATTCAGTAGTTAGATTTCCACAGTAAATTCATTTTGTTTGGAAAACTAAATAAATATAATACTTTCCTGAGTATTCAGATAAACCATAATGGTGTTTCATTTTCCATCAAACTTTAAGTTAGAGAGTACTTTATATAAATGTTTGTGTGTTCTTTTAGTAGATGCTTGCTTTTTCACAATTGTTTGTCTTCTGTATCAGGTGCTACAGCCCTCATGACCTGCATGCTCAAGTTAGTTCTCTGTCAATGAACCAGTTTAGTGCCTGTATACGCTGACAATTTTTGATGATACTTGGTTATGCCCAAGGGTCAGACTTCCATTGATCCTGTACTAGTCAAGATCTTTCTTTGCCTTTCTGGATTTCAAGTGTATCCTGGTTCACTCAATTGCAATCTGCATTTCTGTAGAATGACTGAAGCTGACCTCTCAAACTGGCTGGATGAAACTTCCTGTTTCTATCCATTTTTTCCAGTAATTTATTCTGTGATATCAGTGTTCCAAGTCAACATGTGTTGTTTTCAGGGTTAGTAAGTAAGGTTTTGTGGAATACAAGTCTGAAAAATGTGAATTTAAAAAAAATAAAAGTGAAAGGCTTCACTACTTCACTGGGTTGATTAGACAGGAAAAGCATTTTCTCTATTGAGAAAAGCTGACTTTAAATGGAGATGGTGTGTGATATATAGGAACATTTGTATCCTCTTGTATCAATATTTATGTATCTGTTCAACTTGAATTTATATGAATTCTTTGACAAGTACATTGCATGACAGTACGGTGTTCTATGACTGTGAAAATAACCTTGGGCTGTTTCATTTGAGTGTCCTTACTGTGTTCTTCTTCAAGTATATTTACATACCATGAAAAAATAATTCTGTTCCAGTTAGATACATTACTTGTTTGCTTTGGGTTTGTTATGACCAAAGCAGTTAACTGGACTTAAAGGTTTTGCACATCTTTCTAGCTTGGAGGAGAGAGTGTTAATGAAGTTCATGTTTTAATGCCAATTTGTTTATTTATGCAAAGGTGTGAAGTCCTGCTTTCCTAAATACTAGGGGAATTCAAGAATGGGAAAGAGCTTCAACTCATGACACCCACTTTTTTAGTCTTTACTCTGACTAAAAGCCTAATTTCAAGCTTTCTCTATAGAAGAAGCTTTCTGCATAGAACAAATACCCCAGAGTTTTTATCCCTTTTCTAGAAGTTGATTAGCTCCTTCAAAAACTGGCCTGCCTCCTTCACACACAAACATAGCGCATACTCTGCCCAGCATGATTCTCACAGAAATTGTTAGTTCCACAGAGATCATACAGTTTGTTAGTAAGAAATACCGTACAAATAAGAGTTTTTCTAGAGCTTGATCTAACCTGTTACCTCGTCTTTAATTTCACTGTAGTTAAAAAAAATTACTAAAACTATTGAACGTAATAGCAAGTGAAGAAAACAGTGTGTAGATATGTATATATATGCAGACTTTTTTCTTGATTTTTGAAGCCTTTTAGAATTTGTCATTGTAACTGTGGTATAGAATATTTTGACTGCAAAAAGTTGTTCATTTGGTATGGGAATCACATTGTTCAATAAAGCTGTTCAGATTTGAAGAATAATTCCAGACATTCAAGTTTCAAATGTTTGAATGTCTTAGTGTCGTAATCTGATTTTGGCTTGTCACATTCACTGTTAACATGCTAATATTTTCAGAAGAATTTTGTTAAGAGGCATTAAACTCACAGTTTTCAGGAGGTTGTAGGGCTGAGGATATGAAACTTTCTTCTTCAACAAATTAGGAGTTTTTTCCACTTTGCTCATGTAAGTAGTTTTCTACTCTCTCAGCCATCTGGAGAGTATTTTATACTATGGTAAGAAATCTTGGTGAAATTGATATTTCATCAGTTTGGTAATGGAGGACAATAATCCATTATTTAAAAATTAATGTGACTAACAAGCCTTTGGAATAAAGTGAGGATTTGGCTTCTGACCAATCAGCTGGGATTTACACAGACTTCACTGGTCACTGAACTAAACTGTCATGAGTATGATAATACAATATTAGTTTATTTCTGAACTGTGAAATAGATGCTTGCTACAATATATCCTGGGCCACTGAGGGGCCTGGCTTTACAGGGAATGCTTTCCAGCCTCCCTGTTTGGTGCCGCCTCCCTGTTTGGTGCCTTTTGCTCAGAATGAGGACAGAGGTTGAGAGAGGAGATGGTTACATGCTCTGGTACTTTCTCCCAGATTCTGCATGGAATCTGGGCAAAGCTAGGAATTATTCTAGTGCTGCGGACCTGGAAGCTATTCTTGTTCACATGCAATTTAAACCACATCTTGGTCACTGGATGGGGCCTTAGAGCTCATATTTGTCTGGTGATAAGAAATTGAAGGATTGGGTATTACTGTCACAGGTCTGAAGTTTCGCTCTTGGAGATTTATTTGAGAGTATATTCCACTGGCAAAAACGTACAAAATATAGTGATGAGGAAAACTACAATGCTTACAAGTATAAAATAAAGAAAATATCAAATGATAATAATACAATGCATAAGAAATCCTCATGCAGTGAAAAGTATCCCTACAGGAAACCACTGAGGCTAAGGAATTATTCATCTCAAGAATCAGAATTTTAGCTGTTGATTAAATAAAATTTTCACTATTTGAATGATATACTAATCCATGTAAGCTTATAAGCTTCATTCATCTGTGTGAGAAACTGGTTTTTAATAGGCATTTTTTTGCCTTCTGCTGAAGTATCAATATTAGCCATTATGAGACTTGAGCTAGTTTGTTATTCTGACTTATAATGGCAGATTTATATTTCTTTATTTTTTAAACCTGTTAGCCCTTATCACTTTTTCCATTTTTTCTGCTGCTCTTCCTCCCTGCAGGACTTGTGCACAAAGACCAGTCTTTGGGGGTTATGGTGTGTGCCAAACTCCTTAACCATTCTATCTCAATCTGAAATAGAGACATGGCTTTTGGTTTTATAATGTAAATTCATTCTCTGAAATGAGAGGTTAATACTTACCATCCTTTGACTTCAAAGACAAGCTCTCTTTACTTGAGATGATGAACTAGGAACATCAACTGAATTTGCAAATGACATGGGGCTTAAACTAGTGGATTAGTTATATAAAAAGAACACAAATCAAAACTTTGCTTTCTGGTTCCTGTACAGAATTGGCCCAACATCATATCCTTAATTCTCCACTGAAATTCCAGATCTTACATATGAGGTAATTTTGGCTAATAAAATGGAAATAAATAAATAAATAAATAAATATATTATTTTTTACACTGGAAACAGCTGGTATCTAAATATTAAAGACCTTATTTTGGTCTCTTTGGGTATTGTCAAGAAGACATCTTTTGTTATACTGATAATACCACAGCAGATAAAAACAAACCCATCAATCTTAACAGAGTATTAAGTCTGAAAGTTGATTATGATCACTTAAATCTCAATATGTTTAATTATTTTTAGTGTTCTTTGTTCTATGAGATTATTCATCTTGAATGCTTGTCTGGTGTGATTAGAGGAAGTTGTTATAAAGTTTAATTGATCTTACTGAATTTCGTAGTGTAAGAACAAAGCTGTAAGTACAGCAGCAGCTACTAAATGATCTATCAAATATAATTGGGATTACTTAAGTAACAAAAATATTTGTTGCTCTTTTAAAAAATTGATTAAGCCCACTTAAAACCTTCTTGGGTCCCTGCAGAAGTTTGATTAATTGTCTGCCTCTTAAGGTATTGTTAGGCATAACTGATACTTAATGATGGTATGGGAAATAATAAAAAAGTATATCGTGGTAGATTTTCCATAATGTTCTGGCAATGTGTGTGCCCTGCTTTCAAATTTACATTCCACAGCCCTTTTGATAGTTATTAATATGAATCTCTATCAGATTCCAATTTCCTTCTTTTTTATTATTTCGCTTTTTGGGTTTATCTTACGTTGCATAAAAGTATATGTTTATATTAGTCTTTATAGGACATTTCAATCCTAACTGAGCTTAAAAGCTGCCTAGAAGCTTATTGAAGTAGGGTGACAAGTAAGCCTTCACTGACAAGTAAAACATACTTTGAAAAATGAAAGTCTGTGGAAAAACCGTAGTGACAAGAATTTGGTTTTAGCTCGTTACACAGCAAGGTTAATATCCAGCCCCAATGCTGAGACAATGCAAACACTGTTATTTACTGATTTGGGAAAATGCCTCAGCTTAGTCCAGAGAGAGTTTAGTGCAGAAAAATCACTGACACACCCATTTATTTCACTGCATCTTCCAGACAGCAAATGAAATTACTGAAGTATCACTACAACAATGTAAGAAATGGAGAGATATGCAAAAATTGAATTACTTTTTAATAAAATACATATTGTAAATATTTGCATAATCAGTGAAAAAATAGATCAAAATTTGCATTTTTTTGCATTACATAGCACTGTTTTGATAGCTAAGGAGACAGTGGAATAACTTGAGTGATTAAAGCTCAAATGCTACTGATTTGGAACTCAGTCCATGGTAGCCTCTCTACTTTTTTATTCTTTTTCTTTTATTTTCTCTGAAGTGCAGAATTCCTAGTAAGATTGCTAAGATTACACCATATTGCATAGTAAATACATCATGTTATAGTAATTGCTAAGGAAATAGGTCTGTGGAAGAAAAAGCACAAGGCATTTCTTCATTGGATGGCTATTGATGTATACTGAGGTTTCTAAAAATGGAGATCCCTATTGCATTAGTAAAGTCTTTTTCTAGTTGTAATATATTTATACTTCTATTTATAATTACACCATAACCCCCAAAGACTGGTAATGCCTTTGAATTATTTCTCTAAATGAGATTTTTAACACATTTCTTCCCAGTCTGACTATACTGCATTTCATTCAGAATGTAGTTTGAGGTTCATAAAACCTGTATGTTAAGCTTCTCCAATTTGATGATGCTAGCAGTGCCCATATTTAGAACAACTCTATCAACAAGTTATCTTGCATTCTGATCTGGTTTTTAGAAGTTCAACTTTTAAGAAGTTCAACTTTCATGTTCAATTCCTATATCCTGTATCTTTTCTAGGATATCTTAATATTCAGAATAAATTTGAATTTCTTTCCTAACTTTGGCTGTACACTTCTGAGACCTTATCTGTTCGTTAGAATCTGTAACGTACCAGTGAGATTTTCTACTGGTTTCAATGATCCTGCCTTGGTAGTGAGAGGCTTTTACCATTATCACTAATGTTATTTTGAGGTTTACTTTAAAAAAAAAGTGCAGCCTCCATTTATTTGCATAGATATGCAGAATTTACGTTGTTAGGATTCAATGACATCTGGGTATTTCTATTTGAGAAAAATTATTTAGATTTCCGGTAATGGGTAATGGACAGGTCTTCATTGTTGGTCTCTGCTTTTGAAAAATTACTTTTACCTTTAGATAATGTGGAGGAATGGTTGCATTAATAGGGTAACCCCAAACTGTATAGCTCTCTTAACCAACAAAAAATACATAGGAATTTAAACGTGAGAACCTGATTATTAGTTGGGCTTAAAGCCATATCAACTGTAAATCACCTATCAGTACTGACATGGCAAAGTAGTCTGATGTGGGACTTAAACACAACACCGTGTAAAGCAAACCAAATGCAGTGGCTTATTTTACCTGCATTAACTTCCCTTCTGCCTCTATTATTTCATATGACCTGGAAACCAAGGGGTTTTTAAACTCGTAATCTTTCCTTTATATTTGACAACTGTTTTAGTCCATTTAACTTTTATGTTCAACTTACTGACATTAGTTACTTATATATGCTATTTAACTGTGAATGAATAAAGCTATGGCAAACAGAGCCATTGGGAAAAAAGCTCACAGGTATAGGCATAATTTCTCAAGTTTTTTGTGCATAACTTGTTGCCATTTATTCTTTTGGCCAATGTCAAAACAGAAAAGCTGTTCTAAATTCAGAAATTCTGTCTGAATTTAGAAACCCTCTTAAACATAAAATTCTTAGAATTCAAAAATCATCTTATGAAGTAAACTTACAAAGATACGTACGTAGGACACATTCAATACCATAACTTAGAGACACATACAACACGATGTCATGACCTCCTAAGTGTCAAGTTTCTGGGGTGTCCTCACAGAAAACAAAGGCGATGAGTAGTTGCAAAAGCAAAGTCTTTCAGTGCATTGTTACGTCAGTCCCATGAAGGCAAAGTTATCAGAGTCCATAGCAGTACACAGAAGCCTGGTAACATAAAGTCTCAAAGTCCCAAGCTGAAGCAGCAGCCACAGCAGCAGCAGAGGCCTCAGTAGTCTGTGTCCCGTGAGCATCTTATCAGTAGCAGCCTATGCAGTAACAACAACAGCGGCACTGGTGTTTTTGTGAGTCCTGTGTGTGTTCTCTAAGTGCACTTTTTCTAATATTCTTAGTACATTCTATTCTAATTTTAGCCAATCAAGCTTAAACACGATCTCTCTGCAAAAAAGTGTTGTACCTGTCCTAAGCTAAGATGGATGTGTGAAGACAAATGCAAATTCTTACACAAATTCTCTGCATGTAGCTCTATCTGTTCAATCTAAGAATGCATAGCAAGGTTACATTATTTTCATTATGTCTAGAGTTTATCTATCTTTGCAAAAGGCAATGCCACTAAACTTTAAACTAGATCTTAGGGCTTCTCTTACTAGCTAATACAGGCGCTTAAAGTCCTCTATTTGTTTAAGGCTAGACTTGTATTTCTACGTCATGTCTGTGTGGATTTATGTATTTTAGATTTTCTGAAGGTTCTTATTCAGTTCTCACATTTCTGAGCACTTTTGGGCCTTTATGGATCTGGCCCAGGGGGGACTCATACTCCCACACCTCAGTGTAGTTTTTTTAAGGACAGTTTGCAAATCCAATGACCTGATCATGTTTCATCTAGTGAAAAACTGCTATTATAAAAATCTATTCATTTTAAATGCAGACTGCAACACACAGAAAGGCACAGTTCATCTTTCACTGATAAACTGAATGGAAAAGACAAAAAAATGAGCAATGATCCTGTGAAATATACTCTGACTTACTGTGCTGTGTGATACTGTATTTTGTATAATGTAATTCATGAGGCTTGCAGAGGTGTTAAAGCATTGTGCTAGCAACCATTTTGCTGTTATTTATTTTACTTTATTTAACTGATAGTTATTTTATAAAAGTTCAGTTTACTTTCCACAAATTTGTCTTTGGTTTGCACTTTTTATTACCTTCAAAGAAAATAAAAAATCAGCCAGAACTATCATTGCTGTACTCTACAGTTGTTATTTATCTGAGCTTCTGTGGTAGTTTGTCCTTGCCCATAATTTCCAGAAGAGTTTCATCTAGCCTGAATAGAAGTTCTTGAATCAGTATTCTGGATGGTTAAAATTCAAAGCATTGCTGTGGCAGGTGAGTACCATACTAAATAATCTTAGTAAACATGATACTTTTTTTTTTTTTTTAATGAGGAGAAGTCTAATTTTGAGCTAAACCCACAAAATCCAGCTGATTTCTTAATGGCTTCTGGTTTTGAAAGGAGTTGATTAGGAACATTTTTTAAGTTTGCTATGCAAAGTCCAAATATTTTTATTATATATATTCAGAATATCATTGTCTTCAATTCGTGTGTATTAGCGGTAGGATTTTATATTGGCAACCACTGTCACAATATCTGTAGTGTGTTCAGATATTAAGTACATCCATTTTAAAAGGAGTATTTTGCAAGTATCTGTGAAGACTGTAGATATGCCTGCAAAGTAGATCTCAAAATGTAAGAAGGATTCTGGGATCTTGGGAAAATAATTTGAAATTGTTTCTTTGTTGTTTCCAGAATTAAAGACCACTTTTAAAATAGAAAAATGCACTTAATACAATGCTTTAATTTTTCTTTATTAAATTTATCTAGACTCTCAGTAACATGTACTCTGTCAACAAGAAATTATTTTAAACTACATTTTTGGCATTACAGGACACGTGAATTTTCAAGATAAATTTATCATTGAAACAAAAAAAAATACATAAAATATGTTATGCCAAAGACAAAAAGACCCATACTCTGATATTTAAAGCAGGGTTGCCAGTCATGGTTCTAATTAGAAAATATTGCTTTACCAACTGGTAAAGAATCAGTCGCTGAGTCAGAAAACACATTTTACTATAAGAAATTTCAGTTGAACTTAGGCAAATGATCTTTGGGTTTACCCACACTACAGAAGCCTTGTAATTTTTTGAATTTAAAGAAGAATTTTATCTGTTACTTTTCTAACTCAACAAAATTAAGCCTTTGAGTATTGTAGTCCATTTTAATGTTTTTCATTTTACCAAAACTACTCCATTCTGAGCTCCAAAACTGCTCTTTGTCCATGCTCTTTCTCAAGCACACTTGGAGGCAGTGAGAACATTTTGATTTTCCTCTGTACTAGTCCTGAACTTAGTGAAGAATGATATATTGTGGTCCTGCTTTCTCCTACTTGTTTCAGGAAGATTTAGCTGCATAGCTTCTTTGTTGGTAAGATGAAATGAAAACAGTTTGGAAAAAGGTTTCCTTGAGGGAGCAGATAAATGCTTAATAAAGAAATCAGAACTACATCAGGAAGGAGTTCTAAATTCAATGTCTTAAGTCATTTGGGACACTTGAAGTGCTATATTTGTATATCTAAGTAGATTTTCATGGGTATTGAGAAAGATCTTTTGAATTACCTGATCACTATGAGTGTACTCAGTTATCATAACACTAAAATTGTCTCCAATATATGAAGAAAACTTCTGCATGGGCTGGAATGACAGTGTGCACAGAAATCCAAATTACTGTAGCTTGATAAATTATCACAGGTAAATTAATATGCCACAAAGCAGATGAATAATTACAATATTTAAGTTTCTTTTGAATTCGTTCACAGCATATTATTTAAAAAAAAGAAAAACAGCAAAGGTCATATGCATATATTGACTTAAAGTCATCTGAAGACTTCTTTCCAACTGTCAAATGCCATTTGCAATGACACCATCAATGTAACAGTTATGTTCAGGTGTCTTGTTTCATAGACACACCCATGTCAGATGCCACAAGCCACTCTAATCTCTTCCCAAAGTTGGGGTTTTTTTGAAGCTTTCTGAAAATAATACTGTCCAATCAACTCAACCTCCTTAATAGTCTTGATTGATGCATCTGCACTTAAAATTTTCCTTATATATGCTTTGATATATTTAATACAATATTAAAGAGTCATGCAGGGCAACTTCTATTGAATTATTTTTTCAAATGGATTACTGCTCTTCATTCCATCTCAGTTTGTGTAGGGCATGCCAACATCCACATGTATCCTAGAAAATTAACAGGGTTGTTCATATCGCAGCGTGGCCTTGAGCATTGACGCAGCACTGTTTAAGTAGGCAGATAGCACAGCCCCTGCTATGACTCTCTCTGGTGCTTATTTGCCTAGATAATGCTCATCCATGATTCAGGATAAGCAACTACCAAGAGTATTTACAGTATATAATTTAAAGTCAGCTACCCTGTCTTGTACAAAGAATCAAAGAATTTAGCTGTACAGAAATTATCTCTTCCATACTACTGAGCATTGGGCTCAGAGAATGACTCACACGCCTGTTTTGGTTTTAAGCATAGATACAGTTCATGCAAACATCTGTTAGTCGTGCTGTTGCTTATGAGTTCTGAAAATTATCTGCTAGTCTTGAATTTTGACTTCCTTGAAATAACAGGGATTTTCATAAGGGGAGGATTTTAACTTTTCTATGGTAACACAGATGGTTTGTTCCAAAATCTGACCTTGACATTTTCAGTAGTATCCTGCCTCTTTTGTTTCATTGTTTGCTCTTGAAATAGAGAGAACACCTTCACAGTGTTTGGTGTCAGCCAGCAGATGGTGCAGTATTCCCTTCCATTTCTGGGTTCTGTCAGTATCTGCAATTCGTTCACTATTTGATTCACCTGCTACAGTTTACCTTTGGAGACCTTTCAGTGTTGCTAGCACATTGTCTCAGGTATTTCATTCCACCAGGTTAGGACTGAAAAATATGAAGTAACTTCAGAACCATCTCCCAGGACTCTTGGAAGCCATGGGACAAAGGATTTTTGGTGGTTGGCCTCATCTCCTCAAGACAGTCATCTGCTCCAAAACTGCTCTTTGTCCATGCTCTTTCTCAAGCACACTTGGAGGCAGTGAGAACATTTTGGTTTTCCTCTGTACTAGTCCTGAACTTAGTGAAGAATGACATATTGTGGTCCTGCTTTCTCCAACTTGTTTCAGGAAGATTTGGCTGCATAGCTTCTTTGTTGGTAAGATGCAAGAGTTCCTGGCCTAGATATACAGCATTCATGGCAATTGTCCCACTGTGTTATAGTGCCTTTTTGGATTCTGGATGGTTATGTGGAAATATTCAGGCACTGCTCTTTCTTGTGGAGGAGTGTTATTTTCATACATGAGATAAATGTCAAGAGTCAGAATCTAATAGGAACTGTATAATAAATGCTCTTAGTATAGAAAAATCACTATTCTAATTTGGTTGTGTCATTTCTGTGGGTTTTTTTTTTTAATTTTGTGTGAAAATACAAATGATAATGTTTAATGATATATTTTATAAGATTCCACAATTTCCAACACTATAAAGCTGACAGATTGTCAATACATTTATATGTCAAACATGACAAAAATTGGATGGATGTATGGACAATTCTAGTTGTGCATTACATTGTAGAAGGTTTTGTGATATTTTATGCTATAGTTTAATTATTAAAACAACATAAATCTTCAGAGAGTTGTATTTAACTTTTCCCTCAGACACTTTATATGTGCTTTTGTCCCAGTGCTCTTCTTTATCTCTAGCTTTTGTGATTTGTGTTATTTTTATTAAAACCAAATAATTTCAATTAAACTTGACGAACAGCTATGCATGAAAAATTAGCAAAGAGAAAGGAAAAGAACGTCAAAAAATGAAACAAACCAAATAATTTGGCCACCAGTTCTAATGGGATACAATCAGTTGACACTCTCCTGATTTACCTTCATAATTCTTTAAAAATAACATGAGGTGTTAAGCTTCATACTGTTAAAATGGTAGCAAATCTTCTTGGAGCAAAAGAATATTTGTTTCCAAAAATACAATTTTAAATTAGTTCTTCACTTACTTAGTGCATTGTATGTGTTTTGTGGGGATGAAAAACTGGTTCATTCTTCTTCTGATGGTGTTTAAAATGAACTTCATAGTGCATGAAGTAAATAAATGAAGATCAGTATATCTTCCTCAGAAGGTAGTGGGAGGGTCTTGCAGCCAGCTCCAAGTAATCTTTCTACCTTCAAACTCAGCCTTGGAGAATGGGCTCTACCTCACCTCCTCCTCTTATCTGGGACAGTCTTAGTGTCTTTGCTTTGCCTTTCAGAGAAGAGTTGTCCACTGGTATCTGATAAAGTGTCTGCAAAATTGAACATTTCTTCTTTGCAATGATAATCCTCTATGTTCTGTAGTAAAGGACCAGAGCTTGTCCTCTGCTTCTTGCTGGTGCCTAAGTGAATCTGGGGGGTTCTTAGATGTTGCAGCTGAGGGTGGAACTTAATCTACCCCCAGGCAATAGACCCTAGTGGAGTCACTAATTCCATTTCACCTCTCAGAGCAAGTGTATGTAATACATATAATATCATGTGGCTTTAGAATATGCAATTCATCTTTATGTATCATGTAATGCTCATATTAGACAATTGCAAACACGAGAGATGAACAAAGTGCAGAGAAATAATGCTTGTTTCTCGTAATCTAAAGTTTTACATTACTGTGCTTGTGAAACTCAGAAAACATATTAATAAATCACATAAAGAATAAGAAGAACAACCGAGTGTCTGAAAATATGTCAGCAAGCATTTGAAGGGCAAGAAGGATGTAACTAGATAAGCATACATTCTGAAATAGCAGAAATACTCTTGTCTGCCACTGAGGTTATCGTGTGGTCCGTTGTTTGCTTCACGCGAACAATTCTCAGGTACGTTCCACATTTGTCAGAGTCATGTTTTTACAGAGCTCTTTTCTCAGGGTGCTTCATCTTCTGTTTATAATGCTTCCCATCAATTAAAACAAAGGAGTCCTTGAAGTGTAGTCTACAATTATTTGGTGTATTGAAAGAATAGTATATTTTATATGCATTTTTAGAAGTCTGATAATCTAATGCGATCAGAATCCAAATAAATAAGAACAAGTTAGCACTTAATTTCCTTTTCGGTTTGGTGTATTCCTATATATCAGTTTGTCCCTGTCATTTCCAATGAGAAATCAATGAGAATAAATTCTATATATTCTATATTAGGGCAAAGTGATGATAATGACAGGAGAGCTCTCATGACTGCCTTGTGTAGTAGCCTTAATGCTTTCCTATCTGTGCTTGAAATAGCTCATACATTTTAAATAATATTTAGCCTTTTCATAGCTGCAACATATTGGTAGCTCATAATGATTAATTAGTTGGCTCAAATCTATTTCCTGTCACACTATTTCTATGTGACACTGATGAACTCCTATACTGTAGCAGAAGTCCTTGCTGTTAATCTGTCATTTCAATATTGTATATCATACTTTAAGGCCTATATCCCATAATCCAATGGTTTATTGTGATCCTGTTTTTTCCTGGGTGATATACTGACCCTCCTCTATATTTGGCAAGACTTGCCTGCTCTGTATTATCAGTGAGGTATGTATTTTAAAATTTTAAATCTCAGCAGTACAATTAAAAAGATTTATGAAAATGCAGGATTAAAATCCCCTCCTCACAGAAATGTACTAGATTACCTTTTGGATGGCATGGCTCACAGACTTAGAGATTCACATTTCTTTAATAAAAATCAATTCTTAAGTTACATTTATAGAAAGGGGGTTCAGACTGGAGAAGATTTTACAAAAATCCATGTCTTCCTTCTCCTTGCCTCCATTTCTGAGCCAGTCATTGATCCTCTCGTTATTTAGGGAATAATATGACCTTCATGTTGACTATTAATTTTCCTCACCTCAATAACCCCAGTAAGATTAGATTGTCACCTTCAGCTGTGGCAACTGAAAAGAAAATGTTTTGATTATCATATCATGCTGGTTTCAGCTGGAGTAGAGTTAATTAACTTCACAGTGGCTGGTATGGGGCTGTAGTTTGGATTTGTGCTGAACACAAGGTTGATAATATAGAGATGTTATTGCTGAGCAGGGCTTACACAGAGCTAAGGCCTTTTCTGCTTTTTGTTCTGCCACACTGGTGAGGAAGTTGGGGGTGCATGGGAGATTGGGAGGAGACACAATCAGGACAGAAGACGCAAACTGACCAAAGGGATATTCCAGGCCATGCGGCATCCTGCTCAGTGTATAAAGTGAGGAGAAGGAGGAGGAAGGGGAGGACATTTGGAGTGATGGTGTTTGTCTTCCCAAGTAACTGTTGCTTTTGTAACTAACATGGAGATAGAAGAAAATACAGTAAATTCAAAATTATTATGTATTAACATTTCTGTATTTTTAGGGGTTTAGGTTTTGGGGTTTATTTTTACATGGAGAGTTATTTCAAAGCTAAATTAAGATAGCCAGTATAGTAACATTCCAAAGACATTTTTTATTATTGTTTCTCTTAATTTTTCCATAGGCGGCAAATATTTTCTTTTGTTGTTTAACTTTTTGTGGGAAGTTAAATATCTACAGAATATGTTAAAGAGACTCTAAATACAGTTTGAGAAATACTGAGAAATTATTTCTGTTATGTCCCTTGCCATTATCTGTTTCTCTTCAAGTCTGATAATCTTCCACTTTTTTTAAGATATGTATTTTAGCATTTCATTGAAGAATGGAAAATATAGGCATAACTGTCTTTTTTTTTGTTTGTTTCGATAAGACACAGGTAATAACTTAGACTAAACCTCTTTCAATAGAAAGTGTTTGTAGTATGACCCTACTGGAAGGTGAAATACAGACTAAAAAGAGAATATTTTCTTGCTAGGAAACTTTCTTGCTAGGAAACAGACTAAATGCAACAGCGGAATTGTGTTTTGAACCATAAGCAAAATTACCATATTGAAAAATCTATCTAGGCAAGTCTGGGAAATACTAGTGAGCATTACTCGCTCCATAGTGATGATTAAAACTAACATGCCATTATGCATCAAATATATTAAAAGTATTAAAAGCAAGAAACCAAAAACTGTGAAATGCACAGGCTTCATCTTGACTATTTGTACAGGATATTGGAAAAAAAAAAAAAAAAAGGAAGGTTGAAAGAAATCTTGGAAGAAAAGGCGGAAAGGAAGTTAAAAACTGAGGCTGATCAAAAATGTTTCTCTTTTTCTCTTTTCATTAACCTAAAAAACAGACATGAAAATAAATCTTAAGGGAAACTATTATTTTACCAAAGAATCCTTAAAAAATCTTTACAAGCCTTACAAAAACTCCTGTTTGTCTTTATCAACCCAACAAATCCAGAGTTTCTTTACTGAATTTTAATGCCTTAGACAAAGACATTAAAGGAGTACACACACAGTTAAATATAATGTTTCTGGAAGATCAAATTCAGTTTTTGGATAATCAGATCAAAGACACGGTATTATGTAATCAGTTGTGTGAAATGAGATGGAAAATTAAATTATGTGGCTTAAACACTACTTTCTGAAACTCAGGTTTGTCTTTACTAGATTATTTTACATTAAATTTTTAAGGAAGACCAATGTTACCATTTTTTTGTCAAAGTTCTTCTATACCTTGAGTTCTCTCAAATAGTTTGTTTTCTTCATCCATCAGTCAGATTAGCTACAAATCTTACTTTTCTATTCTCAATCTAGAATCTTTATCTGTTTTTTCTTTATTTCAGCAGATTTTCCACTCACTATGGGCTGCTTCATAGGAACAGATTCTCTCCTGGACAAATGAACTGTTATACTGCAATTAGTTTCCTCCCGTCTTGTACATTAGTTTTATGTAGGGATAAAGCAACACTTATCAACTGTTTTTCACCCAGAGAGCTTTTAGAACATATAAGGAGCCTGGAAATTTCATGAAACAGAAGATTTTACTCATTCTATGGTTGCTTTTGTTATTTGATCATGTATTATATAGTAATTTTTATTACTGCCTATTTACTGAAAATTTAGAGGCTATGTCTGCAAAATTTACAAACCAGTAGTACAGAAGTTCATAATAATTGTTGTGAGATTTCTCCTTAAAATCCATAGCTACAGCATTATTGTCAGATGTGGACAAGTTTTGCCAAGAATTTGAGCATTAATCAGCATTTTTTGTGGGTGGATATAAAAAAACAAAAGGATTTTGTAGGCGTAAACAGAAAAATCACATTTTTCTCTGAACAGCTGTATAATAGCCACTTTTAAAAGCTAAATAGTAAACACAGAAGTGAAGGGTTTCACACCATAGAATGTAAGACAAAATATTTCTGGCTTCCATATTGTGGGAGTTATTATAGAGCAAAAAAAAGCTAAGTAAAAATTGTTTGTGTGCTTGGACAGCTGACACTTCAAGAAATAAGTTAGAAATCAAAATCATTTTCAGAGCCATGCTAGTTGCCAACCACTTAGGGATTTGGAGCTAATTGAGGAGTGCACACAAATACTTTATCATATACGGCTTGTCATATGTCTATTTTGTAAAAGATTTCTCTTAATAAATCTTTTGTGCTGTGTGTAAAAATCAGAGTTGTTTTTAAATCCTGAAATCATATTTACCTTAAAGTTGATATATCATTCCTATGTATATGTAATGTGCAACCATAATACAGAGTTGATAGATAAGGTTAATATTTTTATTGACTTTATAATCCTTATATCTTTATAATCAGTTATTATTGCTGAAAAACAGGCACAAGCTTCTAAATATAGAAGCTTTCTTCATATCTGAAACAGAAAAAGCATATTTCAAGCACAAAAAAAGGCTGGAAAAAAATTGCATAGAGTATCAGAAATACCAAATCTTTGAGAAGAAAGATAACTGGAAGTTACAGTTATGGGAGGTATTAATGAAGAGTGAGTGAAAGAAACAAGACATATATGTGTTTGGAGCAAAATGGATGCAAAATCTGATTCAGTAACCTAACGTGGATATGTATCAAGGATATTTTTCATTGTGGAATTACTTCATAATTTTGAAAGAGTTGTTGAATACCCATATAAGGAATTCATTCTAAACCCCATCTCAATTCTCAATAAGACAGTGTGGTAAGGTGCCTTGTGAAACACCTCCCATTAAAAAAGAAAAAAAAAAAAAAAAAAAAGCCAACATATTACTAATCGTGTCTCTCTCTTTAACATCTGAAGCTTTTGCCAGACACAAGTTGCTGTTACAGGTTTTGGGTTTGATTTTCTGCAACTAATACATTCAATAACAAAACATTATAGATTACAAATTAAACATTGAAAAGAAATATTAAAGGAAGTTTTATTTTCTTATTGACAGAGAACATGACAAAATTGCTTTTTCTTGGTCCTGCTTTTTTGTCAATGTGTTTTTGACTTCCTGGTGCTTTATTACCTGATACAAATTTCTTGTGACTTTTGGAGGAGATTTCTTTCATTATCTAATGAGTGTTTCTAGTAGCGTGCTGAATGTCCTCAAGAAATACAAACCCCATAAATTTAGGAATTTAAATGTCTTTTGATTCTTGTTATTTTATTTATTTATAATCATAATATTTAATTTATTTTTGTTACTTAATTATTTTGTTATTGAAATTTTTAAATTTTTCACAGATGGATCCTGGTGTATTCATAGAATTATAGAATCATAAAGGTTGGAAAAGAGCATAAAGTCTAAATGTTAACCCAGCACCACCACCATGTTCACCACTAAATCATGTTCTCAAATGCCATAGGCACACATTTTGAACACTTCCATGGTTGGCAACTCCACCACTTCCTTGGAAAGTCTGTTCCATGCTTTACATTTCTGTGAAGAAATTTTTTCCTAATATCTAATCTAAACCTTCCCTGGAGCAACTTGAGGCCATGTCCCTGGGTTCATACTGACAATAAAGGCATCTGATAAAGGCATCTGATTTTTTCTTGTGAAGCAAAAAGCCAATGAGAAAAAAATTACAGAGAAGCAGACAATATATGATGTTGAGGAAACAGAAAATGTCGGTTTCCTTTGTTCCTTTTCCTGCATGATCCACTACTGGGACTTGATTTCATCCACATCGGTGAATAGGTATTATGCAATTGCCCTTTTAATCTCCTGCAAGAGATTAACAATCAGTGCATGTGAGGCTATGTTAGTATGTCATTGGCACTATGCCAATAGTGAGATGCTCACAGCAAATGCATAATACTTACTTTCAAGTATCAGTTCCAGTTAATTTTGATTTACATGGATTGATCTGTTTCAGCATGAAAGGTTGAAGTCAGTAGCTAAGGTGTGCAAGATCAGGATTCAGATCTACTCAGAGTCAATCGAGGAGAAAAATGAACCATGGCCTCAAACAGAGAATGTCTATGTGCTACTTCCTGACTGTGGGATTTACCTAAGAATTGTAAAGTTCAGTTCTTGGCTGCTTTAGTTCAGACTTCCACGGTTGAAGTGAGACTGTGATTTCTGTTCTGAAATTGGTGGGTGGGTTTGTTTTTTACTTAACCTGACAAATTTTATCTAGGATATTTGGAGCTTCAGTTTGGCCTATGTGACAAAGCTTGTTAGGTGTGAAGAATCTTACCAGGATACTACCAAATCTCACTGGAAAATTTGGGTAGCAGCTAAGCAGTGTTTTAAAGGTGGAAGTTATTCTTAAAGAGATGGATTGGTCTCCAAGTGATTTGGAGGATCCTATTCTTTTCAGAGAAAATACATTGCTGTTGAGTCACTTCGCAGCTGTATTCAGAGCTTTAACAGGCCATAAACAAACTTTTGATTCTCCCTGGCTAGCCCGAGTGTCTGTGCTAGAGTCCTCATAGGTAAAAGAAGGAATAGGGAAGAAAACTAGAGTGCAAAATCCCTGCACTGCTTGTTAAGATTAGCATACTTTGTATTTTAGGATTGGAAGGAAATTCCTGTTAAAAATAGGTACATCATTTCTCTACCTTTTCTTCACGGTAGAGTACCATGGAATTTCTTTATAATTCTGCTCTTGAAATTATTAGGAAATAAACTAGGTCAATATTCAACAAATTAGGGAACTATGTGCAAATACTAATATTTGTGCTGCGCTGGATATTTGTTGCTTACAGGATTCTTTTATTTGTTGTTTTGAGTGTCCAGTGAAGATATATCAAATTTTTTGAAAGAGGCGGAGTATTGTTCTTAAAATGACTGGTTTGATTCCTATGAGTAACTTGCAAAGTGTGTAAGCAAGAATATAAGGATCTGGTACTGACTTATCAAAAAGGGAAAATATATGGGAGTATATTAATTTTCATTCTCTTTTTCAGATCTAATATTTCTGTATTTTAATATCTTGTCATAAACCATATTTGAGATTCAATATATTCTGCAGTGATAAAAAACGAATTATTATTTACTAAACCTGACTGTGTAGGTGGCATGAATAATCTGTTGGCCTGATCACATTGTATTAATACTTAAAATTTATATTTATCTGTTTATTTATTTTGTATTTTCAGGTAGAGATTGAAAATCTGGACTACCATTACTTTCTGCCTTTGTTCTTTGATGGGCTTTGTGAAACGGAATTTCCATATGAGTTTTTTGCACGTCAAGGAGTCCATGACATGCTGGAGCATGGTGGAAACAAGATTCTTCCTGTTGTTCCTCAGCTTATTATCCCAATAAAAAGTAGGTGAACATGTAGGAGAAAAATCCATAAATTGTATTTATATGATGTAAATTTTTGAAAAGTCACTAATTAAGCTGTAAGACATGACAGCCTGAACATCACATGAAGATTATTGCAAATGTGAGTAAATTTAAGATATAATGCTCATTTTTGGGGAAAATGATTACTTTTAATATTATATTTCCCATAACAAATGGATTTAAAAAGCTGTAAGTCCTTTTGCTTGCTTTTGTTAGGCTTCAGGGTTCCCCGATGTTCTCTGCATGAGACACACGTGCAGACATAAATGCTGAGGGAGCCAGAAGTTTCTGCACTTATTATTTCTATGAGTAACATCAGGGGCATGCAACATAGTATGTGGAAGCACCTCCTCTTCTTTCAGGGGCAGTGAGCATGCTACCATTCACATTTGCTTTGCTGGCAATGTAGTTGTAGGAGTTTCCAACCCCTGCACACGTAAAGTCACCAATTGTTCCAGCTCCCACACTCTGACTTTTGCTAATGGAATTGTTTGTCAAGCAAACTGGTGATACTCTCATCTAGATGTGTTAAAGAAGAAAGAAAAAAAAAGCCAAAGAACCCAACATTAAAATAAATCTGAAACATTTTTAGAGTGGCATTACTTTTAAGGTCAGATCATTTCAATGGTCTAGTTTATAAATGCACTGCTACAAATGAAGGAACAATACAGCATAGCACAAACATTGGTGTGAATGGGTAGAAATGATCAATAGGAAGATCTTCATATAGCTTTGGTAATGAAGATAATAATGTTAAATTAAACACTTAAGTTATCTTGGATCACCCACTTGCCAGAATCTTTTCTGTTCTGTACTGTGAATCCTAAAACAGATATCTGAATTCAGGTCTAAAAACCAGAAAAGCTCACATCTTTGCACTTGTACCTTAGAAGGAAGTATTTTTTCTACACAGTTCCAGTCAGAAGACCAGTTCTTCTGACTGAGTCCAAAAGGAATAATCTCCATCCTAAGGAACACTGAAGTTTTCCTTTTTGAGGCTTTTGCCATGCTGTTAAACATAACTTCTGTGATACAGTAAATCAAGGGCATCTTAAACTTTGTTAAAAATGTTTCATTAAGGAAACCGATTTTTTTTTGGTAGTCAGATATAGACGAATAGAGCATTACTCCCTCAGTGTCACCTACAAGTCCTTTTTAATGTTTAATAAATTTCCAAATTAAACAGATTTCTGTTTTCTTATTCACATACTGTTTGCACCTGATTTCTGTTTTCTTATTGTTCGTTCTATTTGCATATAAAATGTTGTTTTGAACTACAGTACAGTTAATTCCCATTTAATGTCAAATCAGTGTCACTTTTGCATTTAGATATGTAAAGTTGAATGTGTTGCTAGCAGTTGTTCTAAGCACAGTTATATTTCTCACAGATCTTCACTGTATTTAGGAGTATTTATTGACTGTTAAATACTTCCTTTCACAAAATGCTGCAATATTTTTTATGGAATAAACATGGTTTTCTGGTCTGTTGGCATTTTCTTTCTGCAAATCATGTAAGTCGATTTCTATCACCCACAGAAATTAAGTTAAAACTCTAATGTAACTGTGATTTTCCTCCTGGCTGACTGTTGCTCTTGATAACCAGTTCTGGTTATAAAGATCACAGACTGAAAGACAAAAGTAAACAAGCATGCTTTTATAGACTTTAAATGCTTTTAAAGAAAGCAAAAGTCTATGTTGTTTTTGGGTTTTTTTAAATTGTCCTGAAGTTCAAATACTAAAGCATTTCCCCTGCAGGTTTCATCAACCAATACAAGTAGTTGCAATTAGGTTTATGTTAGATTCTTCTCCTCAAAACTCATCATTTCAGGTATTTTCAAATGGTGTAGGAAGTAGATCCTTTATTACTTCTCTTTACTCTTGCCTGTGAGGAAAAACTGTGTTTCTTATTCAATAAAGATAGATCTCATCCATGTTTGGAAAATGATATCTGTAATTAACATCTCTGACTTTTAAAGTTGGAGTTAGAGCTATTCTTTCCTGAATTTATAAATGTATTAATATTTAGCATTTACCAGCAATTAATTTCACCTGCAATTTTATCACCCAGTTGTTCTGTACTGTAAGGTCCTTTTACAGTTCTTCAGAGTCCATCCTTGTCTTTGGCATCTGGAATAACTTGATATCGTCAGAAATCTTTGTTATCATCAGTAAAACCTCTTCCAAATCACCTATGGATTTAGTGAAAAACATGAACTTCAGCATGGATTCCTGCAAGGCCCTACTGGTGATAGTTCTCCTCTGTGATCATTTATTGTTGCCCTCAGTTTCTGTCTCTAAGTCATTATTTGTTTCTATGGAAGCTATGGCAGTTCAGTGAGGGGCTTTATCAAATATCTATTGAAAGTCTAAGGAAACAGTATTGTCAGGTTTTTCTTGTCCACATTCTTCTTCAAGGATCTAGAGCACATTTAGAATGCTATATTGAGTTTTGCAGTACAGGTGCCAGTACTGTTTTGATTCCACAGACCTTTTTTTGTAAATGGTATCACATTTCATTGATAACAGACCTATTTTCATCAGAAGGGTGGGTACTCAGTTCAGTTTTAGTAGCTTAGCATAGAGGAAGGAATGTACATCTAGGAATGGATAGAAACTCTAGACTGGCATAGTCAATGAGCAGATTTTTGGGACTCTCTTCTAAGTATTCTTTATACTCTATAATTAAACTGAGTCCACAAATGTTAATAGAATTCAAGCTTCATAGGAGCTGATGTAGTAAAATGCTACAATTAGAAGCATAACTAAAGCTGAAAAAAGCCACGGATTTTTCTCTTCCATATTCTGCTGGATCGTGTTTCTTGCAAGCATCAATGTTTCACTTAAGGATCTTAGCATTTTCTGTGCCTTATACTTTGGCTTTACAAAAAAGGTCTTTGCTGACAAAATTGGCATAAGGTTTTCATGCCTTACCCCCTATTTCTCCTTCCCATCATTTCACCGTAACACATCACTCGGTTGTACAGAAAGAAATTTTTGTACATCTGTATTGTTATTTGGATCAGGCTCTTACTGTACTTCTAAAAAGTACAGAACACAAGGTTCTTATTCTGGTTTTTATTTACTCTTGGTTGAAATGCTGTGTTTTGTAAGAGCCTTCATTACTGTTCTGTAAGTTTATCATAATACTATTATATAAGTACAGGTAGTTAAGTATTATGCATTTTGAAGATTTTGGACAAAATTTTGTAAGAGCAGTATGTATCACTTTGATCAATTGCATTTTGAGAACACTTCATGTTAGGACTTCTTTAAACCTGACTCTGTGAATTTAAAATAAGCCCTTGATCAACAAGGTTAAGTAGATCACAACAGTCAAGCGTTTTTATCCTGAGTGCTTGTTGCCTCACAGGATACCTATTCTTTGTATCTTGCTCTGCTTCAGGCAAATCATTTTCTAAAACTGTTGCCTCATTTACCAATTGAGTGAGAATTATGAATGCAAAATAAATTGCTTTTCATGTTTGGTTGTGAGACCTAAATAGAAAATGGAAAATGTTGGTGCACTTCTAAGCGTAGATTTGAAGGTATATTTGAAAAAGTAGTTGAAGAGAATTAAATATCAACATAACTTTTAACATAACGACCAAAATCTAAAGTTAGTATTTAGAGAGGAGACAGAAGTTTAGGGAAACTGATTTGATTCTGTAAAGCTTAGTATATCAATGTTCTGTCTGGGAGAGAATGTTCTGATTGGATCTCTTCTGTGGAACTACACTGTGTCATGGAAAAGATCCACTGTGTTCTCTGAGAAATGCTGTCATGTTTCCTGGCTTATAGAATCTATCAATCTCATCTATGAGATGAGGGCTGTGGCTTCTGTTATAGACAACATCTGGGACTGAGATACCATTTTCAAACTGCCACATAAAAATAAAAAATATCAACTTATATAACTTCTAGATTTTTTCTTTGAGATGTTAGAAGTGTTACTCAAGAAAAAGACTTGAATGTTTTAAAATAATTATTTCTATTTCTTTATATATAAACATCTAGCTAAATGGATAAGCAAACAAGTGGCATATATCCTAAGGAAAGTTTCTGCTCTTAATGGAAATTAACAAAAAACCCACTAAATTTACATCAATTTACATGAATTGCCAATAAAATGTATCTGAAATTAAAAATACAGTGAATTAACATTCACTGAAGTCAATGAATTGGTATCTTATAAGGTGTCATTGCTAACCAGCTTTAATAAACAGCACTATGGTGTTTTAAATGTGCATTCAAATTTCATAATTATCTTTAATTTGGCTTTGAATGGTTGAAACAGAACAACTCAGATACTGAGCTTTTAAATCAGATATTATATCGTTGTAAAATTTTCTTTTATTTAAGGAAGTTATGATGAACTTCAGAGAATATTTGTTTGGGTGAACTATGGCAGTACAAAATAACATAGGTTTGAATGAAAAATACTTCATTATATACTTCAACTGAGAATTATTTAAGCTGGAGGATTTTTTAGCAAAATCTTCCAGTTTATACCATTAAAGTAGAAAACATAAAAACTACCAAGCAACAGAGTCAATTTATCCAGTTGGAGTTTTTACTGCTTAAGAGAATCTTACAGTAGTGTAAATGACCAAAGAGAAATGTGTACCGATGAGAGAGGAAAGTCCTCTCAAAACCCTTTAGGGAGCAGAAAGGCACCTTTAACTGAGAAGCAAACCAGTTGTGCACTTTGCTGTTATTGTGAAGATCATGTCTTACAGCAGACTTCTAGTTCAAGAGGCAACAGCCTAGAATGTTTTCTAATTTGGAATACTTTGGATATTATGCATCTTTCCTTCATTTGGGCTATGTAGCTGTAGTGTACCAAGATTCCTAAATGGTCTCCTTTATTCCTGTGTAAGGATACTAGTACTTTCTTCAGTTTATGTTAACCTCTGGATACTAGTTATATTTTCCAATTTATTGGAATGCACTTTTTTCATATACTGCATTAATATTTTCTTCCTTTTATTTGTGTGGGAGAATGGTCTGTAGTGATGGTAGTACACAGAAAATAATTACCAGATTTTTAAAAGATAAATAGATATTTGAAAGTGGTGTATCTTTCGGGCAGGGATTGCCTAATATAATCAAGCCAGGAGCTGCTTGACTGCTATGCATGGCACAGTCCAATTATTTAAGAAGAGTAACAACAGTTCTGTAGTCATAATGATCTTTCTTTTGATATTTACTAGTGTTTTCCTAACACACGAAGCCAATTTCTGCAATTTGAAGGGATTGAGGCTCAAATTCTCAGTCTGATCCTACCACATCCATCTGCAGCCATACCTCTGCAGGCTGCAGGGTGTGCCCTACTCTTGTACCAGTACCAGGCAGCAGTGAGCACAGCTGTGGGAGGTGCACCCAGGCAGAGGATCTCCTTAGCTTAGTGACAGAGCTCCAGGAGGAGGTGGGTAGGCTGAGGTGTATTGAGGAGAGTGAGAGAGAGAGACTGCTGATATTGTATCCTGTCTTCTCTGAAAAGACACAGGCAGACACATAGGTTCCCTGTCCTTTCTCCACCTGGGAAAACAGAATGACTCAAGGGATAGGGGGCAATGGTGACAAGTTCTTTGCTGGCACAACAAGCGCATCTCCTCTGGGACTGCCCCAGCTTCCCAAGTGCCCTAATACAATAGCTGCAAGTGATATCAAACAGCAGCAAGCATGGCTCATCTAGCATGAACACGTCACGAAGGTTTAAATTAGCATCAAAACTGCTTCCAAAAAAAAAGAATTAACTGGTCATTTTAATAGGAGGGTCCCATCAGCAGCTAACAGAAGACTCAATATGCAGACTGGAGCTACTTCTTGGGCAAGTCTGATGCCTCCCTGGGGTCCGCAGGGGTTAAAGATGTCAAGAGAAAGCTTCTTCCCCTCAGATGGCCCTCAGATTATTATCGATTATTTACTTTTTAAACATGCAGTGATAAAGTCCAAACAAGACATCTGAGGACAACCAAGACTTCAAGGCTGTGGGACAACTGGTTAAGGGATCAGGAGTGGAAGTAGTTCTCTCCTCTACTCTTCCAGTTGCATAGAATGATGAAGAAAGAAATAGGAAGAGCCAGCAGATCAGTATCTGGCTCTGAGGCTGGTGTCACTGGCAGGATTTGGAGGTTTTGGATCATGGATTGGTTTAAATTACATGAGACCTACTGGTGCCTGTGGCAGAAGGGGAAAAGGATCTTTGCACAGGAGTTAGCAGGGTTAATTGAAAGATAATTTAATTAGGTTTGAAGGGGAAAAAGGGATCAAAGAGGGCTCACTAGAGATAAGCCTGGGTGCAGCATGCCACTCTTCGAGGGACAGTGCCAGTGAAGCCCTTCAGTCTTATGTTTCAGTAGAGGTAGGGGATGGAGATCCGTGTGGGTGATGTGGTGGCTGAAGGCCGTCTTGGGCACAGTGTTCATGTAATGATAGACTTTTCAATTATCATAGAACTAAGGAGACAGGTCAGCAGAGCTGCTGCCTTGGACTTAGAGAGGACAGACATTGGCCTGTTCAGGTGCATGTTTGACAGAGACCCTTGGAAGGCAGTCCTGAAGGGCAGTGGGGTCCAGGAAGGCTGGATGTTCTTTAAGGAGGAAATCTTAAAGATTCAGGAGCAAACTGTTCCCATGTGCTGAAAGATGAGCCAGCAGATGAGCATGACTGAACAGAGACACTTGTCTGGAATTCAGAGGATAAAAAAGAGTTTATGACCATTGGAAGGAAGGGCAGGCAACTCAGGAAGACTAGAAGGTTGTCATAAGGTTATGCAGGGAGAAAATTAGAAGTCCCAAAGCCCAAGTAAAACTTAATCTGGCTACTGCCATAAAATCTAATAAAAAATGTTTCTATAATTAGAAGCAAAAGGAGGGCTAAGGCGAATCTATATCCAATATTTTGCTGGTTGTAGGGGGAAGTATAATGACAAAGGATGGGGAAAAGGCTGAGGTATGTAATGCATTCTTTGCCTCCATCTTGAGTTGTAAGACCAGTTATTCTCAGAATACCCTGAATACCCCTGAGCTGGAGATAGGGATGAGGAGCAGACTGAAGCCACCATAATCCAGGGAGAAATGGGCAGGTACCTGCTGCTTGGACAGAAACAAGTCTATAGCACCAGATGAGATCCATCCAAAAGTTCTTCCTATTTGGCTTCCTATTTGGACAGTCATTTCCACTTACATGACATACTCTACATGACGTGACATGCTTAGAGGTAAGGTTTGTCATAGTCTGGGACAGCTTCTACAGTCCAGAAGTACAACTCCTGGGAGTGGGTACAATTTATTAAAAATTAAGAAGCAGTGATTTCTATCAATGATTAATTTTTATATCCCTTAATTAATTGTGTGCGTATGAATAATTAATTTTACCAATTTGTAATAATTCATAAAATTAAATATAAAACCCCATGCTTGTATGCATGACATAACTATTGTACTGAAAATTATCACTGTTTGTGACAATTTCCCGATTAGTTCAGTTAGCTATTATTTATATGTATGATAAGTTAGTAGGGAATAAATCTATATGTTGGAACCCCAAAACTTGCTCTTCCAACCACTCTTTCATGAAAATGAATAATGCCTGTTTCTCTCTAACAGAGTATTTTCCTATTAGTGACATGGACCCAATCTTTAAAATTGTATCTGGGTGTCTCTCTTCACTAAAGGCAGCCTTAGAACATCTATCTGCAAAAGCATAATTTGGAATAGCCAGCCTCTTTGCTGGAACTTAATGTGAGCATGCTGCATTTTGGGCTACCTGTCCACACATTATTATGCTCAAAGAAAATATGAAATTGAGTGCAGTCTGTTGACTACAGTAGGGACTATTGTAGAAAATAAGAAATACGGAATTCAATCTGTATTTTCATTTAGCAGTGCTGCTTTAACTTGGATGAGGTGTAATAGTACCTTTATACTTTGGGCTTTCTGTTTTCTAGCAGTAGGTGCAGTATGTTCACAACCGTGCCAAGAGGCATGAAGGGAGATTATTTACTAGATGATTTTTGAGAATTACATCTGTCCATTCACACAACCAGTCTGCCCTGCCCTTGGTTTGGAGATCTAGCTCTGATTTTTAACACTCAGCAGGCATGTGATAAGCAGCAGAAGCATTTCCTTAAAGAGATAGAAAAATTGACATTGCTCCTTTGTGAAAATACTACTTCATTCCCTATGAAATGGCATTCCTGTGAACTGGTAAAACTCAGCACGGGAAATACTGAATAGAATAGAATTGTAGAATCATAGAATGGTTTGGGTTGCAAGGGGCCTTTAAAGATCGTCTAGCTCCCACATCTCTGCAATGAGTAGAGATGTTGTTGATCCCAATGCTTCCATTTGAAGAGGCAGTTCTTGAAGAAGTTAATAATAGCTCCTCTTCAAATTTTGTTGTGTTCTTTGCTACAAATTTTTTCTAAATGCTTATACTTTGTTATGGTATCTCGAATCACATATTTATATATTTCTGTGTTTATAAATGATTGTAATGAATATGAGCTTGTCTTTTTCAGTTCTATCCCAGTGCAATGATGTAGAAGTCTTTGTAACTGGGCAGAACACTGGAGTATAAGACCAACGCATAAGACCATACCAAATTTGACAACTGTTGACAAATTTATCCAGCTGCATAATTTCAGAAATGCTTTTATAAATAGATATATTTTGCAAGGAAAAAAAATATACATATTTCAAGCATGACTTATTTTTAATTACAAGAGAGAATGCAAAGTACTTGCTTTTAGTAAAATTAGAAGAAACAAGAGGTTGTTATGAAATGTCCTAGTGTCATAAGATTAGAAGCATGACACTGAAAGCTAAGAGAAACATCTAAGTAGGCTAGACAAAACCTTTTTTTTCCCCTAGAATGTTTTTTCTTTTGAAAAAACCCTACAAGGTTTGTTTGTGGGGTTTTTTTTCTGTAAACATTTGCTTCATTGTAGTAATTCTCAGAATAGTAGGAATTGTCAGTTGAATGAATAAAATGGTCATGAAATAAATGAGTACAAACATACAAATACCAATTGTTGCACTAGAATGCATCTGTTGTCAACCTTTGCAGGTTGTCTTGCAGTTGTATAGTTCCATTGGCCCCAAGTGGTACTTACTGAACATTTATTTTTCATTTGTTTGGACCACGCCAGTATTATACAGGCAGTGTGAGGGAATAATGAGCTGCATTCTTTGGGTTACTGAAGAGTCAGCACAAATTGTGGGAACAAATAACAATCAGACAAGGCAGTGTTTTATAACATCAGGACTGCAATCCATCTTTGGGATCTTTCTAAGCTGGGCTAATAAAGGCCCACTTACAATTCCCAACAGAGTATAGTTTAATTAAATTTGTCCATTAGAGGACTCCTCCCCCTCCCTCTACATTTTAGAAATTAATTCTGCTTTCTGTCTGTTGTTCTTTTTGCACCACAGATGCACTGAACCTTCGTAACCGACAGGTCCTCTGCACCACGCTGAAAGTCATCCAGCACCTGGTGGTGTCAGCTGAAATGGTGGGGGAGGCCTTGGTGCCCTATTATCGGCAAATTCTCCCAATCCTAAGCATCTTTAAGCACATGGATGGTGAGTTATCCTAACAGACACTGTGTCTTTCAACTCCTAAGGCAAAAAGGGGCTTGAGGCAGGGTTAATTAACAATGTAGTTAAGATTTATTACTGTATATAAACTCAAATCCATTTGGAGCTCTAAATAATGTAAACTCCCCCTCTTACTATTCCCTAAGGATGCACTGAAATTAACAATTTCATTTATTACTCCTTGCACGTACAGTTTATTTAACACAGTACAGAAGCAGTGAAGCAGTTCTATAATCTTCCAATAATTAAATTGTAAAGTTTGTAACAGTCTTTTGAATACATTAATAAGTTGCAAAGGTTTTTTCCTCCCTCCAACACATTAGTTTAGTCCAGCTGTTTTATTCAATTCTGTGCTCTCCACAAGCAATTTGCTGCTACCAGAAGGTTTAGGAAAGATTAAAAATAAAAGTAGAGATCAAACTAATTAATTTGAGGGTCGAGAGAACCCATGTTGTAGAAGAATTTCAAGTTAGATAATATCGAGCAAAACAGTGAAGTTTGAAGTTATTGCTGCACACTTAGCAGGTTTTATTATAGAGAAATTTAGAACTAATTTATATCTACAGTTAAGTATGTGTTTTCTTTGTAGCCCAGATCTTGCCAGTTTCAGTCTTTAATAACTAGTGCTATGACTTCTATATACTGTGAATACATTCACACCACAGTCATCAGCTGGAATCAATAAGATGTATATTGCTTTTGCCAAATTAATTTATAAAATATTTTTGGTAGTAAATCTATCTGTACTTACTTTCAATTACCTACAAAGTTACTGATTTTAAAATTTCTATTATTGACTTGTGGTCATATAGATGAAAAGAAATTAATTCCTCACAAGCTTTCAAAAGAGAGTTTTCATTAAATTCATGGCATTTTAATAGTTCTCTGCAGGACTCCTTCGTATTATACTTTCTGTTTGCATTACTACAGAATATAATACCTTATACTCACTCTTTAGTAAGTATAAGATTCAAATCAGATTGAAAAATGCCTGTTCAGAGACTGACTTGAAGGCACAAATGAAATTTACATTTTAGATCTGTTTAAATACATTTACATCTCTGACTTCGTTTTACTTGGTGAGAAAAATTCAGTAACATGGAATTTCACAAATGCAAGTTATTTCTGATGACAGTTGTGACTTACCAGAAATTGTGGTATAAAAGATTATAAGTGAAATCTGTTGGCTGAACTTAAGCAATTTCAGTAGGACTTCTTATAAATTGGAAGATTTCCCCCTAACAGATCTAATTACAGTACCTGGCACAAAGCAAGACTGTAAAAATGACTCTCATTGATTAATGAATATACCACACATGCTTTTTTCCAAATTTCAGCCTGAAGTAGACAATAAATTGTCTGGACTGTGCTTTTCTACAGTGATTTCAGATGAATAATAGGGAAAACTCATATGTAGCCAGGTATATAACTTGGCAAGGTAGCATTAAACACAATCTAAATATATCTTCAGTTTTGATTGGATTGTGAGCAAAATGAAACATATTTTCAACATATTTTCATGAGATCTGTGCTCTGTTAATTTGCACCTATATAAAAGTACACTAAATCATGATATTTGACGTTTAAGAACAAAAGACCCTCCAAAAATGAAAAGTAATAGTCCAAAATTAAGTGATTTTATTAATGCATTATGTTTTTAGACATAAAAGTTTTGAAACTTTAGAATTACCAGGAAAGAAATAGATGCTATTTGCAAGGCCTACCATATGAAGCTGTTCAATTTATTCAGTACTTCTATGTGGATGACACGGAATACCTCTGTCTCCTCCTTCCACAAAAGGATTATGTTTCATTCCTCTTTCACTGGTGGTTGGCAGAAAATACAGGGCTCTTTCCTCCTCTTTCTATCTCACATAAGCTAATAGGCAGCTGAGGTGCAGGTCTTTGCTCCCAATTATAAGGAAATTGCAGAGACTGGTCTGGGCTATTTTCTTCACTGTTTATTGATACAGGTGAAAGATAGGGAAAGTGATGTGTACTTCTTTCTTCTTTTCTGTATGGTTTGTGAAAGTAAGAACTGTGGTGCATCTTCCTGGACTTGTATGATTTGCAGTCTGTTAAGTCAGATACTGTGGAAGTTTGTCCAGAATTAAGTTAACTGGAAGAAGCCATGTTTTAGCCATTGCCACCTCACTAGGTCAATATCTATCTGATGAAAGGAACTCTTTCCCAAATTCACCATCTGTGAATACCACTCTCAGTAAACAAGCTTATAGTCAAGAGAATATGAAAAAGAAAAAAAAAAATAAAAGAAAAATAAAGTATGATTAAAAAGTTAAGGTCAACTTACCTTAAGTTCAAGTTACCTGGTGACCAGTTTAGTACAAAACAAAGTGATTCTTCATGCAGTGTGTGTGACGTGAAGCTCTGCAACTCCCAACCTGAAATTCTTTAGATACAAAAAATTTCCCTACGTTAGGTGGAGGCTCAGAAATGTCATAAAAAGAGTATGTTGCTTGTTTAATAAAACACGTGTCATTGCTATTGGTAATTTTTTGTAAATTATGAAAAAGGAAAGCACTGATGAAAAATAAATTAGGATTTTTAATCATCAAAAGCATATAAAACATGTTCACCCATCTGAGTCACAAGATACAGGTTTAAAATAAATCAATACATCCTGAGTTATACATGCCAGGGGGAAGATCTAGGCCCCCTGAGACAGTCTGTGTGAAAGCCAGAGGAGAGGGTTCCATTAACTTCTGAAAGTCTTGTTAGTGAGCAAGGGGCTTTTCGGTGCACAAAGCACATTTGGTGTGTCTGAATTTGTACCCTCTCTGGAACTTAGGCCCTGACTTTCAGTAGACGTTTCTCTTTCCCTCGGGTTCCCGAGTGCCCTGTTGCAGAGCATTCAGACATAAAGGAGTAAAGTTCTGCTGGTGATGCTACCACTCATGTCTTGAGAGCACCCTCACCATCTGGCCAGAGGGTTGAAAGGACTTTCAGGTCTGAAACAGGATTGAAGCTTTCTGCTGAAACTGTTAGCCAGAGTCATAAGACTGGCAGGAGAGCAAGAAGGTAACATGAGTGTATTCCAGTGATTGAGGAAAAGGAATAGTGCTGTGATACAGGAGCTGTTTTTCTGTTTTCTGGAGACCTGGAGGAGACTAACAGTCTCCAAGCAAGCTTCCCAACGTAGGGACTATTATACAAACTTGCTACTATATAAGATAAGAAACTAAAAATGCCGTGATAGTGCTTACTAAGTCTTATTATATACTCTGTAATGCCACTGTAGTTTAAATGTGTGAGGTAAACTCTTATAAAACTCATTTAAATCTTGTGAAGAGGGAACCAAAATTCTGTAGACTCAAATGGAAGTATTCTTTTGCATCACAAAACCATATCTTTTTGTGGATCTTATTTTCTAAGCTGTCTTTTATAAATCTGTGAATTATCTTGAGTAAATACAATTTTAAAACAAACACAATAAGTTTGTTGTTTTACAAAAGCAGACAGAAGAGAAAAATAAAAGAGAAAAAAGAGAAAAAAAAAGGAGTCTTAAGAGCCTGGAATATGTATTAGGGTGCATTTATACCAGCATGATATCTGAAACAGAAACCTATTCATTAAAAGAATTAGACTTTTAGGAACAGCAAAATTCTCCTGTTTGATTTACCTGACTGGTAAATGAAAAATTCATATATTTAGTTTAACAGCTATTTTCATGTCAACAATTTATATTATACAGAGCAAGAACAGTTTTGCAAATAAAATAAAGTTATATGAAACAAAAATATTATTAGGATTTACAGGCCTCAAAGAGAGATGTGTGGGGTGCCACTGCACTGTGGAAGGTACCTCTCCAGCATGGTAATTTTATCTGTGACTTGTTAACAGTCACTGTGAGGTAAACAGTGGAAGTAGGGCAAACTGAAGTTTCTTTTGGCTGCAATAAAATTGCCTTGACACTATCAATAACTTAAAACTAACATAAACTTTGGACAGTCTCTACCTATGTAGCCAGTCCTTGAAAATAAAATTTTAGAGGTATGACTGAGAATACCTGATGTAGTTGTATTGTAGCATTCAACCAAGTGTGAAGCCACAAAGCAAAATTATACTGCATGCTTTACAGCACCTGAACACTTGGGAAAAAACATTCTCTTGTCTGAAAGATACTTCACATACTTTGGAGGACTCAATTTTACAAGATGCAATAATATTGCATCTACTCTAAAGGAAGAGGCAGGACCTAAATGTTAAATGGCAAAAGAAAAAGACTGTGCCTAGAGGTACAAGTACCCCCTGTGCTGGAGTTTGAGTATTTTCAGAACTGCCTGTGTATTCCACAGACAGTGATGCTCCTCCAAATGGTTCACAGTTACTAATAAGAAGCAGCAATTATCCTTTAATGGGATTAAATATGCTTTAAAAACAATCTCTTGCCCAGAACATTTCAACTTTTTGCTTCTTCCTCTGGGAAATACAAAAGATCTTTCAAAAGTTCTAAAATACTTTGCAGTTTGTCAGCTCTGTGTTCAGAAATCATGTTTCAGATTAAGAAAAACCCACAAACAAAAAAACCCCAGATGTCTCGAACATCAGTCTTTACAAAGTAATGTATTTGAGGTTCTCTTAATTTCTCCTATAAACTCTGAGATTTCAGACTATTCTCAGACAACTTCTCTCAGAGTTCCAGTGCTACTAGCTTTAACTTTTCTTCTTTTTTTTTTCTTCTTTTAAACTAAAAAATGGAGATTCCCAGAGAATTAGTTGATTCATGATTGAAATTTGCATAAAAAACATTTAATGCCATAAGATTATTGATAAAATAAGCCATGCTAGTATACTAGTAACATAAACTCCATTCTACATCCAGTTTTCACATTGTTCTTATGCTTCATTTTGACACTTATTCTTCCTATTCCTATGCATATTTTGCAAGAATATCAGTATTTCTAAGCTTTCTTTGAATTCCATCAGTTATAATTTCTGAAATTCGAAAACAAAGATTCTGATGTGGCATTAAGGATACACACTTCAAAGGAATAAGACCACCACGACAACACAAATCTGAGTGAAAAAACTAGTTTTGATACATTTTCTGGGTTTTTTTTTTAATATATACCTTCAGTACAAGAGGATTCAGAATATTCTGATTCATCAACATTTAATGAAAAATATTGTGGTTTTCCCAATATGGCAACTGCCAGTAAATCACCTTTCTAAGCACATGAAGACAGATTGATTGCACTCCAAAAAATGTTATTACCATACTGGTGAGAAGCAAAATATATTTTTGTCATCCCAACTGTGATTAATGATATTATTTCAACAGGCTTTCTGTGAATTACAGTTCTAAGGATATTTATTTAACAAATATTCTTCAATGTTTTTAAGAACATCAAAACATTTCTTGTCTATGACATCCACTGATGGTCTTTTAATGGTATTTTTCAAAAATGTCCCAAGTTTTTTAGTCAAGAATCTCATCTTGAAAGTAAAAGTCTCACAAAATAATGCTTTATATTATAACTGAGTAAGCAGGAAAATGATCCTCAACCATTGTCACCTTTTGTCTCACCTTTTTTTACATTGATCAATCTCATTTTATTTCAATGACCGCTCTTGCATATGGAGCTACAAAAAATTCACTGGAACTCGGAAACTGGGAGTTACCAAGATCCACCTGTATTGGAGCATTTGTTGCTTTAGTATCTTCAATACAAACCATGTAATTTTAAGATGATTATACAGTAAACTTCTAATGTGTAATCGATACTCTGTCAGGTACTTTCTAACACATTGAGAGACTCATCACACTTAGATCATAATTACTGGGTAATTTCTAATTACTATCTAATTTCTTAGCTGAAAATACAGCACAAATCTGTGCAAAATAGAACTGATTCAGCTGTGATTAAATTGAAGCTGTTCACACTTAGCACTTACTTTTAATGTGTTAATAGTCTAATTAATTCAGCATCTTGAATTTTTTATAAAAGAAAAATGAAAAGCTTCCCATGTCAGAGGATGATACATTATATCCAATATTTTCTTTTTCCATTTTCAGTTTTTAATTTTTTGGGCATTATGACTCAAGAAAATGAGTTTTCTATTGAATAACAAATGGGGCGTGTGTGAGTTAGGACTTATGAATTCACAGAAAATTCATGGACAAGTAAAATATGGAAGCATTAAATTCTTCCTGTGCTTCAGCAGAAACATCTGTGAAATGTATATAATCTGAAAGGGCTTGTAGGCCTCAATCAGCATTTTGTTTGGTAATTCATCAGAGCTTTCACAAAGTACCAGGACTGTGGGTATATATGTCAGTGAACCATAATTTTCATAGAATTAAAAATTCATATCATGCTTTGCTTTAATACATTTATTCAATTTGTGTTCCTTTGGGAATTAATTACCCATGTTTGAGGAAGATTTGGATATTCAAGACTGGACTTGTGCAGAATTACAGTAGCATCTGCATGTCTGTTTATACTGGATGCTAATACCTGTCTTAATATCTAGCAGGTGTGTATCTGGCCTCCAAATGAGACAAGGAAGTGTTTAGGTTACCTGAGAAGTCCATAGCAGAAGTATGCTTTGAGCAAATCTAATGCATAGCTGTAGTACTAACGAAACACAACATGCATGGTTATTTTAATTTATTTTGCTTGCAGCTTTATTTCTGGCTTGTTTGGCACTGGGGTGGCCAAGAAGGCCAATGGCATCCTGGCCTGTATCAGCAATAGTGTGGCCAGCAGGACCAGTGATTGTCCCTCTGTACTCAGCACTGGTGAGGCCACACTTCCAATCCTGTGGTCCAGTTTGGGGTCTCTCATTCATTGTAAGAGGGACACTGAGGTGCTGGGGTGTGTCCAGAGAAGGGCAGTTGTACTGGGGAAGAGTCTGGAGCACAAATCTTTTTGCAGCTGAGGGAGCTGGGGGTGTTTAGCCTGGAGAAAAAAAGACTTGCAGGGGTGCTCTTTTGTTCTCTACAACTGCCTGAAAGGAGGCTGTAGCATGATGGGGGCTGGCCACTTCTCCCAAGTAACAACAAATAGGATAAGAGGAAATGGCCTCAGGTTGTGTCAGGGAAGGTTTAGATTGCATATTAGGGAAAGTTTCTTCGTGGACAGGGTTGTCAAACATTGGAACAGATTGTCAGTGGTGGGGTCACCAACCCTGAAGCTGTTTAAAAGACTTGTAAATGTGGCACATTGGGATATAATTTGGTGGTGAACTTAATGGGGTTAGGTTCATGGTTTGACTTCATGATCTTAAAAGTCTTTTCCAACCTAAACAGTTCTATAGTTCTAGGCTATTTTTAAAAAAATAAAATGCATGTACAATTATGCAAGCTGTAACTAGAACCCCCAGTTCTCAACTGCTGTTTGACTTGTGTAACTGCTTCATGTATAATTTCTTCTTTGGGTAGGAGTTCTGAACTCTTTGCTGAACCTAAGCAAACCACACCATAAGGGATGGGGCAGGCTGGCACAGATCCATCTAGAAAATGCTACCCGCAGAATCAGCTAGTTTAGCACATGTCCCAGTTTGGTGGAATTACATATCCATAGGTTCACAGTTCCCTAGCTGTCCTGGGTAGATCAGAACTTCACCTGCCATTCTGCAATTCTGGATAAAGGCCTTTAGGTTTTGGATGAGTAGAGTTCATACATGTGCCTGAATTTCTCATTTTGAATTGATTTGCTCTAAGCAGCTCCCTATGGACTTTGTCACTCTTCTTGGGCTCCTCATTCATTTTGCAGAGAGTTTAGACACTTACCTTTGTTCTCTAGATATTAAGGCTTTCTTTGGATCTGCCCCTTATAATGTAAATTGTTTAAAATTTGACTACTGACTCTCCAGCTAGGACTTATTCCTTTCTTCTGGGTAATTAATTTCTATGTTTTTCACACAGTAGGTTTGCAGTTGGTTGTTGGGATTGAAAAGTGATTTCTTCAATTGAACTTGCACTGCCAGCTTCACGTAGAACTACTTTCAGAGCACACACTAAATAATTCTGAGAAAATATTTGTTGTCTGCTTAATTCTCTTTTTATATATGTTTGCAAACAAATTTGCCTTAAATTTGAGGAGACATATGATTTCAGCTTATCACATTTATTAAAGTGGCATATTTTTTAAAAAAATACACATCTGAAATCTGACTTCATGTCATAATTTTAAGTTGATTATGTTTGTTTATTGCAGATGTTTTCATTTGTGTGCTCAGTTAGTATTTCTGTTCTGAGAAAAATATTTCTGTGAAAGTCAATGTGAGGGTGCCAAAATCGAATAAATGTGCTCTGCACCTGACTTTCTGTTGTTATATTAATAAAAATAAACCCAAAAACCAACAGATAGTGGGGAGAGAGAAACTTGGGAGAGAGGGAACACCTCGTATGGATAACAATTTTCTTTTGGCATTTCTCTCTTACCCTCAAGGAAAACAGATTAAAGTCCCATATAATGGAATGGTACCAGTGGGAACATAAATATTGCAGTGTGATTAAACCACCAAAATACTCAGGTGATTAAAGTGCTTCAGGTCTTTCAGTTATTATTCTGTTATATCATTTCATCTCATTTCAAGATGTTGCTTTTTTCATAGTTTTTGAAGAACACTCTAGGCAACAAAATTGATTTTGTGAGGCCCATAGCTTTGGACTATTGATTTATTTTTTTGTATTGCACATCCATCATCTTTGTCCTTAGACACTCTAGCAAAAATATGTATTCTTGTTATAACATCATCTGGCTGTCCCAGTACTGATGCAATTAGCAGATGAAAATCTTTGTGTCTTTGACAGGACTATACGAGCTGAGAGGTACCCTTTTGACTTTTCTTATTTGAGAATTAAGTGAAGTAGATTAGACATTTATGATCAGAGCATTTGCTTACTAATGTAATCTAACTCAAAACTTAAAATTTCAGCTAGGAATTATATTTCTTGGAGAAAAAACAAAAAGTCAAAACCAATCAACCAATCAAGCCAAACCAATCCAAATAAAAAAAAAAAAATCCCCTGATTTTATGTTAAGACTTTTCACTTGTACATCATGTTAGGTTCCCTGTTATTTTTGCTTTGAATCCAACATTCAGCAAATGTAAGAAATGCCAAAGCTATCATTCAACTCTCTCTCTTCTTACTTTGTTCTGAGTATTATTACACAGTTTCTAAGAAAAAGAATATGTCACAGTACATGAGAAGAAATCAAATCCATATATAATTAAGGATGTTAATAATTTTTCAGATTTAGCAGTTGTCAAGCTATCATCAAGCTCAGTTCACACCTGACAGTGATGGGGTTACTTGTGCCTACTTTCTGCCTTTGATTCTTCAGGTCAGTGATCAGAAACCCATTTAGGGATGAATGAAATGGGAAAGGACTTTGGCCAATATACAAAGCAGAGTTTATCAAATGGTACTGTACTTCTTGTCTCACTGTAAAATGCCTTTTCTATTTCCATAATGCTGGGTATTGGTTAAGAAATTGATATTCTGAAGTGATTTTCTATAATGTCAACAGTAATTGTATACGTTCTTTTTCACTCCCAACAATCCCTGTATATTGACATGTTGTTTCTTGTTTTTTACTTAATATTAATTTCTCAAAGACAGAAGCAGATGCATTTCTGATGTATTTATATGTTTTTTTTAATGATGAGTTAATAATCCATGGTCCTTGACTAGGATTCTGAAGCTCTACAATAGTTCAACTACATAGCAATGAGGTGGCATTGAACTGAGCTAGAATTGTGATTTGAAATTAAATTTAAGTATAGTTTTGTACTATATGTTATTCCTGTGTTAAGGTATAAGGTAGTAAAAACCATGTTGATCAATTTATTCTTTGATATACTTTAAGAGAACAGAAATTCTAATCAGACATAAAAATTCTGAATATTTCTGTAGCTAGCAGAGTGTAAGGAAAAAGTTTAGCAAATAACTAAGGAATGAAACTGGATGCATAAAATGGAAATTTTGTTCAAAGAATGTTCTCCTGTAAACCTCCTCTTCGTGTCTGTCAGCCCTCTTTTTTCCTCCTAGCAATTTCCCATATTTTTCATTCATTTCCTAATCTCATTGTATTTTATGTTAGCCTTACTTTCAAAGACTTTACTTTTAATTTTTGAATCCAATTTTGAGAACAAAAAATTCTTTCAGTTTTGCTGGTTTATTATTATTGTCAGTGTCTTTGGGTAAGAAACGAGTCCTTCAGCAAATGCCACCAAAAGAAGTGAAATAAATTTTAAGAATTAACTAAAGAATTGCCTTTAAGAACTAACTCCTGCTCAACCAAAGCAAGTAGGAGGGAGCATTACAGAGAAAGGAAAGTTATTTATTTTGTCTATCCAGTAAATTACAGGTTTAATAAACCTAACCAATGAGGGAAGTATTATGGAAGAAAACAGAATAAATCTGTTTTGAAACTGAGAAAGAAAATTGCCTAACCTTTTCATTGTAGAGGAAGTTCCTGAAATTACGGTAGCTAAGGGATATTTCTGTGATGTATGTGAAGGTACTTTCTTCTGAGGATTTTTTTTTTCTTGAGATGGTTTTCCTTCTTGTTATCAGTTTAATAGTAAGAAATTTTCATCTCTTCCTTGCCGTTGTCTCAGAAGTTGTCCATCTGTGTGTTGTGATTTGATTAACAAAGTGAATATACTTTTCAGCCATGCTGGCTCGACTGAGTGCGCATGAGAGAAAGGAAAGGAACCGAGACATATGCCAAGATAGTTGAATCTCTTTAGGGGGCTGTATTTTCATTTGATGAGAACCATACATTAAGAAAAAGTTTTACTGATAAATACGAGTGTGATGTTAAATGCTGATCTGTACTTTAAACAACAGATTATATATTGTATTCCTGACTAGCAATGGAAAGACAAAATGTATTCAGAAAGGCTGGCTCTGTGAGAGTTTCATCTTTCAAGCAACCTGTCCCCACTGGTTGCAGGGAAAGCCTGGAGAGGTTAGCCTTTTTAGGAGCAGAATTAGTTTTGGGGAGTACACTGTCCATAGGTTAGATTTCAGAGAGAAGCAGACTATCCCAGTAGATTAATATATCACAAAAATGCCAATTGCAAATCAAAGCTAAACGGTGGAGTGGTCATAACAGGAAAATCCTAAGAGATGTTCATGATTACAACTTAGAAAAATAAATGTAAGGCATATGGATAATTTGAGTTGCAATTGCAGTCTCTGTAATAAAAACGTTATGTGGTAAACTATTTGAGCAGCAGCACAAATAGTTATCACAGGCATTATGAAAAGGCAGTTTCCCTGTGGCACCAGAGACATGCTTGTTAGGCCCCAGAATCTCTTCTTGAAAGATCCGAAATTGTAATTTTCTTTCTGTTAAATGAACTCACACATACCTTATTTAACCACCTACTAGAAACGCAAAGAGTTTGATGAAATCAGATGTGAAAGTGAATGATTTTGTTGCCTTGGAATACTTTTTCTATTGTTTCCTTGGATGTAAACAAATACTAGTCATAGGGAAACTACTTTGTCATAGTCCCCCACCAGGAAGAGATCCAGCAAACTTAAATGATCAGGAGTCATTGGTGTACACATATTTCGGTGTGAAAGGGAAAATCAGGAACCTTCCAAGGATGGAATCAGAAAACATGAGAAGTGTGTGTGCGTGTGTGTGCAAATCTTATTTTTTAATGAAGGCAGATCTATAGTGAAGATTCTGTTAAATTATTTGTACGAGTTTAGCAATTCAAAGTTCTGTGGAGAAGATGCAAGGATTATTTTCTGTATTCTTGAAAACTAAACAGAGGACCTCTTCTACATATTTTTATCAAAGTTACGGAAAGTATTCTTACTTCTCTGGCTGAAACTCATTGGAGGTGAAGTGTTGTTATTTCTTATATGTAATCCCAGAAAAATCCCATGTAACTCAAAGTAGGAGCACAGACTTTTTTGTGGAAGCCAGCTGGAAAACAAGAATTTTATGTGTGGCCTTGAAAACAAACAAACAAACAACTCCTTGTTAATTAGATTTCAAAATATTGCCTAACTTGAATGGGATATATGGTATAGGTGCATTGGAGATTAAATTATAAATAGTGGAGTATATGATCATGCAAGAAGAGTATTCCCAGCCTTTTGCTTTTATTTTTCCAAAGGCTTTTCTTTTTGGAAAATAATAAAATGAAAAAAACTTTATATTTACATTATAGTATTCTTAATCCAAGACACATACAAAATACAGGTGGCTGTTTGTTTTGTGTTTTGTCCTGATTTGATAAATAAAAGTGAACTTAATTAATAATTCAGAGAGTCTGGAACTGTATTTGGTGGGATTCTGATTTTCAAATTTGGAGTGCTAGTAATTGAGAGAAACTTGCTAGACCCACTTTTCCTTATTCCAGTTAGACATGAATGTTTTCTGCATTGCTTCCATAAAGCCTTGTTCTTCAGTCTCTTCTTCACAGAAAAGGAAATTTAATTTTTGATCCTCAAAAGTGTAAAGTACATCTTTCTACATCATACAGAAACTAGCATATATTATTCTTACACTGTGTGATATTATGCAGTACTCCCAGCTTGGGTTTTTCGTGCTTAGTTTCTGTACTGAGAACAAGTAGTGACCATTTGATTTTTTCACTGCAGCAGAGACAATGAGGCTATATTCTTACTGCAAGAAAAATAAGAAATATTGAGTTCAGGCACTGGTTCCCTGATCATCCGTGTTACTTAACTGTTAGCACTGTGTCTGGCATGGATTTGGCCTGTGCTGAGTGGCACAACTGAGACACAGTTTTGTATCTATGAAGCATACACAGGATGATTCCTCCAGCAGATGGTGTAGACAAAACTTGGTGGCCTGGGTACTTTCTTCCCCTGCAGTTTTTGAATACCATTACAAAGTGCTTGGTACCATCAATCCCATCCTTGTTCCACTCCCACTGCTGATGCTGTGTTGTGTAAATGCCATTCTGCTGAGCTGCACCAGACCCAACTCTTTATGTCAGACACTTTGAATTGAAGAGAGAACTGAAACTGAAATAATAATTTTCTGAGGGTCAGATAGATGTCACTTCTGGCCCAAAAGACAGTGCCAAGTGCTGTGCAGCATACTTTTGCCAGTTGGCCACAAGAAGATAAACACATTCCAAAAGTTTATTTCTTAAGTAACTAAGAAGTTACTTCAGTCACTTCCAGGACACTTTTAATTTGGTTTAATGATTAGGAAGTGAATCTGTGATGGCTTCATGCCTTCGAAGTATTACTGTATTACTGTGTGAATAATTCAGTACTTTTTCTGTGAATTTACTATCCAACATAATGCACCTTTTTTGTTCCTTCCCTAAAGGTGGTGCAGCCACCACCTACCAACACCAGATATGCTAGGTGAGGCTGGATAGAGTGGAAATGTAAGTAAAAACCAGCACAGAAAATTACCCTCTTATTTCTGCCACTTTTATATTGGTGGAGTTTCCTGGCACTCAGGGGCTCTCCACAGTTAGTGTCCATGTTGTTTTGCTGTTGATTTGCAAATCCCACAGTGCAACACCCTGATAAAAGAAATCAAGACACCCTTGTCAATATGAGCTGTTAAACAAACATCATCCTACCTTTAAACATTCTGCATACTCTATGTCAATTAAAAAATGTTTGTTAAATGGCTGGAATATATGCAGATTCTTCATTGATTTGTTCTGTTTATGGATTTGCATTAATTAGATACAGAAATTCAGACAGCAAATATAACAGAAAAGTTACATGTTAAAACATTTAAGGGGGTATTTTTATGAGTAAAGATAACTATTTCAGTTGAGAATCTGGATACTGCAATAAAAGTATATCAAGCCTTTTTTGTAATATTTAATTTTTAAAACCATTAACACTGTGCTTTTTCTTTGTATTTTTTTTCTTTTGATCTAACAGAAGTACTTCTCATAACTGCAGAAGAAATATATTTGTTCTGATTTGATGACTGCCATCAGGCATACAAAGTATGTTATTCAGTGGCGGGATTCTGCACATTTACTCTTCTATAATTAATATTTACCATGTTTTGTCCAGTGCAACTGTATGTCAGCATTAGAAGTGAAAGGTCCCTCTTGTTGCATTTTTTAGTATGTTTATTTATGCTCTTTATGTAGTGGAGCCATATGGAGGCAATGGGTCCACTTCACATACCCTCATTCACACTGAAGCAACACTTTTTATGGTTATTGATCCCAGTGAAATAAATTGCCAGGGGGAGCCAGGGGATTTCACAAAGTGAAGGCCTGTTCAAAATCTTAATGAGAGCAGAATCTGGTGCTAACCAAAAGCAGAAGTGTTTAAATGCAGAAGCCCACATTGTCAGATGCAGTGACAATCACCATGCTGCAAGTCATTTATCTGAACACTAATTATATTAGCTATGCATATATTAATTATGTATTATGTTTCCTTTTACATAAAATTATCTTCACATTGGTAGTAGTTGTAAGCATGCATGTTGTTTTAATTCCTGTTACTTTGTGTTTTTTATAACATCTATCTCTGGCCAGGACAGGAACAAACTGCAACTTTTCTACTATATGTTTCTAGTCAGAAATCCCATTGAGCTGCTGTACCATTAAATTATGATTGTTTATATTCCAAAGTAGGACTGCATGTGTTTTCAATAGGAAAAAAGTGAAATTTTATGGATTCATAAAAAATGGCAGGTGAGCCCTTCAGCGATTTCAGCTCTGTACCTGAGTAACTTTCTGGTCTCATAAATTTATATAGAATTTACCACTGGATAACTTCACTGCTTTTCTTTCAAGAAGAGGCTTCCTTTGAAATTTACCTCTATCACAAATTTGTGATTTCCCATTGTGGTTTGGGGTAGTCTTAAATACAAACAGAAAGTGGGAATGCTCTTAAAAAAACATCAACAACTGGGGACTGAGGTGCAAAGCTTAGCACCCTGATGAGTACATATGTGATGAAATGACATTGTGAAAATCAAGAGTCTTTAGCAGAACTTGTATGAAGTGTACAAATTCCAAGTATTAAAGCTTATAAATGACAAGAAAATCTATGGTGATACCTATTGATCCACACAATAATTATTATCAAATGTCTTTGGAGAGGCTTTAATTTTATTTCAAGACCTTACTCATTATGGAATTTATTTTAGTTAAAAAAAATTACGTAAATGACAGCATTGTTGTAGGGAAAATATTTTTGAAGGCACTACTAAGTTAGACAAGGAATAACCTTTGTGTTTCGGTGCAGGAAATAAAAAATTAATTTCAATAATAGAATCTTCTGTTTCAAAAGTAAGAGCCTGATTTATGTCCATATCTTTTCAGATTTTTTAAAACTTCTTTTCTAAATAATTGCTCTGATCTAAAGAAAAAAAATGGGGATGAATTGCAATGAAGAATGGCATTTCATTTTTTCTTTTTTAGATCTAGTGTAGATCTAACTTACGTCTAGAAGTGCAACTAGAAGCATATTCATCTGTAAGGGTATAAACTTAGTTTAACTTCGGTGTTTTGTATACTTCCAGTTTGTTTCTGTCAGTATTTATGTTCTTTCACTCCTGAGGACTTGCAGGTATATCTTGAAGTTTTTTTCCTTTCTTCCATGAGGAAAACATCAAAAACTCCAGATTTCCTGCTTTAGCTATGAGACCATATTAAAAACAGGAATATTTTATAATACTTCATTAAAAATCAAAGAATTTTTACTCTTTCTGTGGTTTCTCTAAGCATTGCTATTTTGTAAACTTTATGGAATTTTACTTACTGAAAAAATTATTTGAAGGGCCTCTTTAGTTCAGTTTAAATAGCAGCTTTGTTCCAGAGTAGAATAATACATTAAGTCTGGGGTATTTTTTTTTTTTTCTTTTTAACTCAGGACTGTTTGAGTCATTGTTTAAAATCTAGTGCTGCTTGCAATGTCATCCAGGAAAGAATGTGACAAACAATTCCCCACTGTTGTGCAATAAACCTAGTTTTTTATTTATATATCCTTAGTACTTGTTGATTTTGCTTTATATATTTGCCATTTTATTTTTAAATGCTTTTGTAGAAAATCAAAATAAATAGTTATTGATGTTAAAAACATGTATTTAATAATCTTTATAATTTATGTGCTGTTATGTATGTGTATATATATGTATGTGTTTGTTTATTTATTTACAGAAAAATCTAAATACATGTAACCAAACGCTAAAAGCATTATTTCTATTTCCTTATTCTTATACTACTGTTAATTTTCCTTTCTTCAGCACTTTTAATTGTGTTGCGAAATCTAATCTGCTGCAGCAGCACTGGAAGATGAATTATAATGGTACTTTAGCCTTCCATAAAGAATTTTAGTTTGTGCACAGATTTTTTTAAACTTTTATTTTAGATTTTAAGTGTTTACTGAAGTGGAAAACTGTTTCTACCACAATACATATCTGTACTTTATTCTGTAGATGATGAACAGCAGGGATTAAAATTAAACTGGTGATAAGATTTTACATGATTAATTGCAGAAGAAGATTAGAGCCCTGATAAACTAATTACCAGAGAAGCTCTTGAGTATGCTGTTTTGCTATGCAGGCTCTGATAAATAAGAAGTGATTGGAGAGGAATGGTGATGTCAGATTTCACAGTAACTGAGTTTACATTTTTGTCTTATTTTTCAATGCATTCTTTATTAGCTTATATTGCTCCTTGCCTCTACATGCCCATCAGTTACTCCTGTGCCTAGTGATTAAGCCCTGTCTAAAACTGGGATTGGTTTATGCTAGGAAAATATCCAAAACTGATTTTGTGTACATTAATTGCACAAATGCATACGCCTGTGTATGTATACTTACACATATACAAATAAACACACTCACATGCTTATGTTAATGGGTATGCACAGGTGAAACCCTACTCTTCTGGAAGAAATTTCTTACTTTTAGCTTGTAAAAGTGTTGAAGAACTTGCTTATTCAGAGTCTATGTGGCTTGGTTTGGCAAGACAGGTGTCTGCCAGGGAAAGCTGGAGCTTCCCTTGAAATGGAGAATGTAAACCCTTTCCCTCCAAATTATTATAATTTTGCAATTAAGAGAGCTTTCAGGCAAAGATATGGGAATAGGAATAACAGTTCTTTACTAGGAATATTAAAAAATACAAATGTAGCAGTAAAAAAACCCAAGCAAACAAAAAAAATTATAGAAACACTGACAGTCAGAATACGACCTGACACTCTGTTGGTCGGGGTGTTAGAAGAAGTCCAAAGAAGTCCTCCTGGAGTGACAGATATGGTTCTGTTGGAGTAGAGACGATCCTGTAGAAGGGTCCAGTGGTGGCGAGATGGAGTGGTCTTCCTCTGGGAATCCAGTGGGAAACAGGCTGCCCTGGTGTTCTGAATTGCAGGTTTTAGCCAGGTAGGAGTGCTTGGCTCCTCCCACTGGGTGGAGCATCTCACAATGGGATGATGTAATTGTATCGGTCATGTGGTGAGCCTTAATGGCTCATTAAGAGAAGATATCCCCGGAGGGAGGATGGGCTGTGGAAGAGATAAGGAACACTGCCTCACCTGATTTTAAGAGCTGGCCTATTATCAGAAGGCACTTGTCCCCTCCCACCCGGAGTTATGAGGAATGGGTTATACAAGAGATAAAGAAAAAAACCTCCCCAACCGGTTCCAACAAATGGCAAATAGAATACACACTTCTGGTTATATATTGCAACCCAGGACTCTATGCCATATCTCCTTTGAAGAGGGCATGTTGATTCTAGTTGTGAAGTAGAAAAGATAGTACTGCAGTGCTGTTTCCGGGGTGTCAATTTTCCGCATATTTTGGGGGCTGGTGGTGTCAAAAACAGAGTGACAAAAACACTACGAGAAGACCAAATATCTTGGTAATTCCTTGTGTTAATATAGCCACCTCCTGCAAGGTGCAGATCACAAAAATTAGAATGAATTTCTATATGATAATGTATATATAACGTGAGAATCTCTTTATCGTATGGATCTTTGACAACAGTGTAGCAAATCCTGTGAATCTAAACCACCAGATTCTTAAGTCTTCAAGGTGCCCATTTTTCAAAGGGCTTTGTTACGATATACTGTGTATTGGAAGGGAAGAATGCTACCTCGCAAGTACTGAATCCTTCAAATCTACCTAGACTGCAATCTACCTGACTTACACTATATTCATATCTGTTTGTGCCCCTATGTGTCTTCAATGCTTTCTTACTTTAATAAATTCTCTCTTTGTAAACTCATATCTACTTCTAGGTTCAGATTTTAGTAGAGAATTCTAGGATTACCTACTGTGGAGAATATTAAAACTTTTATATACAAAGAGAAATTGCTCTAGAATCCAGGCGGTCAGTCCTACGTGTTTTCCTGGCATCTGAAGCCATTATTAATTGACCTCGGTAGCTTCATTAAAAAGAGATAGAACAACTTTCATTTGTGTGTCAGTACAGATGGTGATAGCCCCAGAACTGTTGCTTCGAGCCAGAGATCACAAGCTGTTTAAAACAGAGCATATCCCTCGATGTACTTCCTACTGATCATGGACCATTAACAGTACTAAGTTCCGGTGGGAAAGTGGGCTAGTCAAGAACTCTGCTTGGCTGCTTCAGGGCAGAGCCTGTGTTATGCAGTTTACTGCACTAATTATATACTCTTGATGAGCTCATTAGAGGACAATAAAGGAAGATGAAAACAGTTTGCAATATGTGTGGTCAAATTAGCCACACAGAGAAATTACAGTTAGTACTTAAACGCTGTATAGCAAGTGTCCATTTAAAAAAATCTAGACACTCATGTATGTACACTGTAATGATGCCTAAACTAATTTTCTTTAATGTGTTTATTTTTCAAATTGGGAATTGGATCTGATTAGAATGCAAAGGAAAGATTTAAATGAGGCAGGCAACAGGATATTTATAGCCATGTTCTTCGTGGAAGTTTTTAATTATGCAGATCTGAGTTGGTGGTCTGCTTGCAATGTTTTCGGGTTGAAATCTTATCTCCATTTAAGAGAGAGACTATTTTTTAATTAATAGACCACTTAAGACTATCAATTTAAGACTCTCTACTTAAGACTATCAGTTTAAGTCTCCATTTAAGCCTGTCCTTTATGCAGTTGAGTGAAAAAAAATTGCATTTAAGTGCAGTTCATGGTAATTTGAAGAAAAAACATTTTAAAGGTTTTTTGTAAACATTTTCTGCGTACACATAGGTACATTAATTCATATACAAAATATCAGCATGGATGGAAGCTGATAGTAGTACTTGACTGCAGAGGATTTTTCTTTTCTGTGCGTGTACCAAAGTTTATATGTGCAATTTATAAACAGGGAAAATATGGTAGAGGTAAACTTACTTTATGGCTGCAGCCAAATCAGATCAAGATGGTTCTGCAGAAGACTAATGAGGGACCTTTGCCAAACTGCTTAGAAGTCGATATACTTGCATGTGTCATTATTGCTTGCTCCAAGTCTGTCAAATAATTCAGAATTTTAATCTTTCTGTTAACCCACTTCATTCTAACAGAAGTTAGTTAGGAAAGGATTGCAGGTGCAACCATACTGGTGGGCTTGATGAGGGGAACTACTTTCAGTGAGGATTGGTTACTGAACGGATATTATGGACATCTGTGGGCCAGCAGTTTATCCGTCAGGCTCAGCTTACCCAAAATGGAGTGTACTATTAATGCATGAAATGCTTGGAATTACATTGGCAGGGGCAAACCAGATTCCTGGTGTTTGACCAATTGAAATTATTTTCAGTACAAAGTTTTCAGCAAAATTCTTATAAAATTTCAGCCCCTTTGCAAGCCTAAATTTCTAAATAAGCCTTCATGTGCTTTGATCAAAGATTTTATAAATTGTTGCTACCCTGAAACTTGTTTTCTATTTGGTTTATTTTAGCTTTTCCACTACAGTTGTTTTCTCTGTATTTTGTTTGATCTGCTGTAATGAAATTCTCTCAGCATAAGCTAAAATTATCACATACCTATGGAGTCCAGATGAAGCAAACTTAGTGTCTTTATTGATATAGGCCTGTTTCATTAAGGAAATAACCTGATAGACCCCCAAAATGCTTTTTTCATGCTATTCTTTCTGAACTAATCCAGTGATGTGAAAATTTGGGATGTACCTGTATCAAGAATACTCATATATTTGTAGATTTTATCAGTCTGACCACTCACTGTGTAGCCATAACATTGAGTTACACACTTACTGTTTTTCAAGTAAGCTGTCTCACTTCATTTCTTCTTAGAAATGAAATTTGTCTGACTTTTGTGTTAGAAGAGCTAATCCTTTCAAATAAATGTAAAGAAATACTATTTATCATTTTTATGATGCCAAACTGTAAAATAAAAATCTCAGTAGATGGTTTGAGGATAATTTATTTTCAGAACCTAAATATATCTTGAGATATAACTGTTGAACAAAGTAAGCAGTTATTTTTTTTTAGTTCTATGAACGCAGAATTATGTCAGTGAGAGAACACTGAATTGTGTGCTGGGCTGAAACTGACTGGATGCTTTAACCCTTGTTACAACCAGAGGCTTGATCAGGTTTTGGAGTTTTTGTCGTTGTTGTTGTTGGGGCTTTTTGGTCCCATAAATTAAGATTGATTCAAAATAATTGTCTTTACTTACTATTACTTCTAATACCTAAAATTTCTCCAAAGCAACAATAATCTGATAGAAAAGCATAGAAAAATAGTCAGAAGTGAAACAATGGGGCATGTAGTCACAGCTGGATGAGTGCAATGGGAACTAAAACTCCTCATTTGTGCAAACAGGTGCAGAAGTCCATTAGTCTTAAGATTCAGAAAAGTACATGAATGAATTTTTCCCATTCTATAATGTGCAAAGCATCTTCTTGTGGTTGGTCAAGGCTATGTAATGCAAACAAAAGTATAATAGAAATCAGCATAAGCAGGTTGTGTGTCATCAGAACCACCACCATTTTGTAACTAATTTATAAATTTTTATACACAAGATATAGATCTAAATCATAGTTTCTCTGTTTCCCCTGTTTTGTTTATATAACCAATCTAAGAATTTCTAAAGCTAAAATAGTATAAAACTATTTTTAAAATGGCTTGTGAACAAAAATGATACAATATTTTTTTCAAGTTACACATTTCTAAGGTAATGCATACATAAGATATGATATACTTTTTAATAAAATATATTTTAGTATGTTATTACATAATAATATTTATCATGTTATGATCATAAATTTATCAATTATTAATTTGAAAACAATAGATTCCCCAGTGTATTCACCATTGTACTTTTTCACGGTGCATTGTGACAACTTGTGGAATAGGTTATCAGAAAGTACATTCTAAAAAACAAAAGTAAGTCCAATTATTTTGTATTGCTCAAATCCAAAGAGCTGAATTCCATTCTAAGCTGAAAACAATAACTAGGCAAAGCTTCAAATTGTGAAATCACCACTATTTTTTTGCAAAAGGATATTTTTCTAAAACATTTGCAGTTATGGATTATCAAAGAAAATTGGCTCAGTTTTTCTTTGGGATAACTGGACCATTTCTTCTTTTTCTCTAATTATCCAAAGTTCTTTTAACCTTAAATGAGCCCCACTGGATTCCACAAACCAGAAAATTAACTGCACAAAAAACTTGAGAGCCTACATCTGTGTGAAGAATGCAATCCTTTTTTAAAACACCCCATTTTGTTACCAGTAGACTAATTTATTGCCCCCTTTTTTTCCCCCCTGAACTTGGTGCCTGCTCTGGGTGGCACTGCAGTCCAGAGAATTCTTTTCTGCAGTGGCTGGTTGTAAGTGCAAAGTTAGTGGATTTTGTGGGCTTCCTTTAGAAGTGCAAGTAGGGGTGTCACCCGAGCAAAAAGGAATAGGGCTACTTCAGACAGGACCTACCTGAGAAAATTGCTAATTTAGACTGCATTACTCTTTAGCACTTGATGTTACCATATTTCTTCTGTCATTATTCTCATAGCATTGTTACCCATCTCTTAGTGTTAATGTTTTTTTAAACTTGGGTCATAATATGCTTCCAAACTTAGCAACTGGAGAACAGTTAGACCCAGGAAGGATTCCCATTGATTTAAACTTTAATGAGAATTGGATCGGCCCATAAATGAACAATCTGTATAGCCTTTTAATTAACTGAAGTGGCCAAGTTAGTCATCACAACAGAATCACAGGACTATGCGTACAATTGGTGATTCAGTTTGCCTAACTGAAGGTCTACATGTGCTATTAGAGGATATAAATCATGTTATCAAAGTGTAATCTGGACTATTCTCTGAATCAATAATCATTTGAAAAGAAGACCCTTTTTGCCAGACTGCAAAGAACCACAGGTTCAATAATGAAATGATTGACTGTGCACTTCCAAGCAAATATAGTTAAACTGCATTTGCAGTGTAAAGTTTGTTCTGCACTTGGACAGAACATTAAAGATTGGAGTTGTATTTACTCAAATTGGAAATTGAAAATAAACTTGAATAAGGAATTAATCTTGTTTTGGTACTGTACCAAAGCCTTTGCCCATGTGCTGGAAAAGAGGTGCATGAAGCTATTGTCTGTCTGGTTGCTGCATTTTACAGTCCAGCTTTTGTATTTTAAGAACTACACTGTATATCCAAGGTTTAGAAATTCTTTGGCACTTTGAGACTAAATCCACCTGTTCAAGGTACGCTAGAGTTACAAATTGCATTAGTTAGGAAAATATAGTGGTTGTCAGTCTTAGTTATTGAATTCAATTGCTTTAAAATGATTTCTGTAACTAGAACAGCATTAGTAATAATTATCTAATTATTATTAAATTATTTAAAATACATATAAAAAATAAATATTGTCAGTATTTTTAGTTTCCATTCCATGAAGAAACTAAAAATTAGAACAGTGAGAAAATAACAACTCTGAGAGACTGCTTCCTGAGCTGCAGTCAGAGTTTTAAATTCAAACAAATCTCAGCAAATTTCTAAAGTAAAATCATCAGCTTTTCTTCATCAGGAATTAAAGACACTTCAAAAATCTTTTGAGTTTTTTATAGGTTTCGTGCTGATGCACCAAACACCTGAGGTGCTTTGCAATGAGCAAGAAGTAAGGTGTATAAATAACAGTAGCCAACCCATGAGTTTGATTCAGATTCTTAATTCTGCTTGAAGTGCCATAATGTAAGCAGATGATTATGTACTTATTGCTGTAATTTATAATACATGCAGAAATCAATATTTTAGATCTACTGATATCAGTGACTTTAATTGACTCCAGGGTGAATGGAATTAAGCCTAGAGCATAGAAGATGGTATGAACAAATATTTATGTAAGATGTTGTTAATCTTGTGGAACAAAGTATTTCAGATACTGAGAACTTTATGAAAGTCGGTGCTTTTTTTACATATAAACTATTTGCAAACTTTATCTTGCTAACTAGTTTTTGGGGGGAAATAAAAAATAATTCATAAATAAGGGACTAAATTGTAAAATTAGCAGGGAACTGATTCCCCATAAGTATTTCCCAAAACCTAGCAAGTATGGATTTGAATTTCTCTTTGAAAACAGAAAGCAGATCTGAACTGCAATATCTTTTGACAATGTTTTTTCAGGGTTTTTTTTCAGGTGTTATTCCACTAAGTACAACAATATTATTATATCATACAACATAAAATATTTCTTAGTGCAAGAACTTGAATTTCAATGTTTTATGTTTTTTGTTTAGAGTTGAACATTTTACATCTTATCTGTGTCAGCAAGCATTTCAATAAGTGATGCAAACCAGTGCAGAGTGGGAAAATACAAACTAATGCATAAAACCCAGACTAATGCATAATATAATGATCAGAGCAGTTTCATTGTGAAGTAGGAAATGCAGATATAAATCCTGTCAATCTGAGGAGAACCCTGAGTGTTTCAGTGTGCTGGTTGATTCTCAGCCCTTTTTATAGGTACAGGAGAAGCTGCCACCATCTCTTTCTAATTTCTGAAGTTGAATGCCTAGTAGTCAGTTCAATTTGTTGCCTATAGTTTAAAAATGTATAAGATGGGGATAATAATCTTCCCAATTTTTATTGCAATGACATCTTTTTAGAACATCCAGATCTGGTTTTGAAAAGATAAAAAGTGAAAGGGAAAGTGAATGCAGCTTTAAGATGATTTCAAGACTTAGCATCATTTTTTTTTAATTGCAAGATTGTCTTACATGACTATAACCATTAAAAAATTCTCCTTTATTTTTGCTGTTAAATTAAAAAACAATGGGCTAAAAGCTAGTCATCTAGCTACTAGTCATCTCTGGTTGAGTTTCAGAGCTGTGTATCACTAGGTTTGATGCCAAATTTACACTCAATCTACTTCAGGAGGCACATAAACATCCTTGCACATGGTCACAGTAGCTGGTCTGAGATACTGTATGAAATTCAGTATTATATACTAAAATGCTGTTTCTCCCATGTATAGCTGGTTTCCCTCCAAGCCCTAGCTTATTTGCTCCTCCTGCCTGAAGAGGACCTCAGAAAATAAACCACGGGCCTCATTTCTTGAGGAGTTGCTTCCATTCTTTGACAATCAAATTCCATTTTCTGTTACTGAAACATAGGATTAGACACCTGATTTTTCCCCATTGGCCAGAAAATAGAAGTATTTTTATTAAATTCTGTAATCCAAATTTAACTTCATGACATCTACAAATTATCTTTTGCTCAAAAACTGAAAAGGGAATAAGTATTTTGAGTGAGAAAATCCTTTTTTTTTTCTTCTTTTCATGTTCTAAGGCTATCTGTCACTTAAATCAGCTGAACTAGGAATTAATGGTTTCAAAAATACTCATAATTCTAGCCAAACCAGATTTGTCAGGAAGCTCTCTCAAAGGTATCTATACATTACAATTTTATGGTAAAGGATATATGGTAACAGGAAATAAAAATCCATTCAAGGCTGACTTGTGTTCCAGAAAGACTCCATCCTATGCCCTTTTGATGTTTTCAGCCATTTTGTCAGGTGTATTCTAAAATAAGGATAATAATATTGAAGAACATAAACTAGTACCTGTAGTGTGGTTGGATGCCTTCTCATGAAGAAGCACATACGCTGTAGGTAACCAAAATAGTTTAAATCTTTGCCTATATATGAATCTTTATTTTACTTTGTCATATGTAGTATAGAATTTAAAAGCACACTCTTTATTCGTTTTGTTTGTTTGTTCAATGGAATGGGCATTCTTCTTACCCACACAAAGTCCAAATAAGGAAGTAATTTTTTTTCACATCAAACTGACCATGGTGTGTACTTGCAATTAGTTTTTTATTAGTCATCTAATATTAGGTGGTGTTAGTCATCATACTGATACATGTTGTTGTTATGATAGCATGCATTCCAAACACAATGATCTATAGGGAATCATAAAACTCAGATGAAGTGTACTAGATCTCCTAACTCATCCCTAGCTAGTGAAGTACCTTGTACAATGTTAGAGGCATAATTGAGAGTATTAATAAAATATTAATAGCTTTTTCACTTCTGAAATATAGCATCCATTTATAAATAGGCTATGCATTGATATTACATATTAAATTTCCCCATGTGTTTTGTCTCTTTAAGTAGATAATGAATTTAAAGGTAGATAGGGCTTGTAAGGAAGAAACATAACTGGAGAGGTCTAGCCTAAAATGCTAATACTTCCATTACTATTAGGTAATTATAATTGTAAAGAATAAAAATGCTACTGCTATTTTTTTATTAGACCAAAATAAAATCGAGAAATTCTGTACCTATTACTTGAGATCAGACAAGCAGATTTTTTTTACTGCTTCCCCAGCATATTAGTTAATAAAAAGTTAAAAAGCTTTGAAAAAGGAAGTTAGAAGTATGACCACTTTTAAAAGTGGTCATACTTGATATAATTTAATTGAAAATATTTAAGCAGAAAAAACATTACGGAATCTAAGTCCTATGGTATGCAGAAAATGCATGCTTGAGCAATTCAAGAGGCTGAAAATGCTTAAAGAATTTCTACATTAATTAGAAATCCCAAATTACATTGACATATATATTATTTATAACAAGACAACTACTGTATCATCTTTAGTTACTAAAACACAGCTGAGCATTTTGTTATTTGTGTAAACATGAACAATGAAAAGATTGTTTATTCCCAGAATGGGAGAGAAAAGTATTCTAATTACAGTTTGCATTGTTTTGCCTGTGGGTTCCCCAAGAGCCAGTCCCTGATGGGAAGCTGCTGCCTCACATTCAGTGATGCATGAACTCAGGCTCTTTGTACTGCAATAGGAAAAAAAAGTATCTGTGCAGTGCTATTTCTTGACTATCGCATGTAAAAGGTTATTGTACTTGATTCCTCTGCATCTGCGCAGAGCTGACACAGAATCTGTCCTTTTTTCTTTCCACTTCTGCATGTAGCTATTGTTAGTTTCTTTCTTCTGTCGCCAAAAGACATAGTGAAAATAGGGTACAATCAATCTTTACTTTCTCTGGCAATGAAAGAAAAGGTTCCTGAATTTATACATTGATATCTGAATAATTGCTTTTTATGTAGACTGTTGAGAATATGTAGATGAAGGGGAAAGTCCATAATCACTGTTCTTTTGGGCAAAATACATAAGCTAAACCAAGTGCCACCTAATGTTATCTTATTTACAGGTCATACAAATATATTTTCATTTTTGACAAAATATTGAAGTCATTTGTGAGTATATAATAAACCCCCCTGATACTGAAGTTCTCTTGTAAACTATTCTCCAAATAATTAAATCATATGGAAAAATGTCAGGAGACAAAATAAAATGTACTTATTCCAGCCATATCTTCCCACAGCGTGACATGTCGTGTGAAAACAACATTAAGCATTTTATGCCATCTGTGCTGGTTGGGGATACATTTACAAGCATGTCAATGTGGAATATTCCTTTTCAAGTTAGACACAGCCAGTTTATAGTAATAAGCACCTTAATAGAGTGATCTACAAAAGCAGGCAGCCATTGATATTTGGTTCACTTTCATCCACTCCTTGAGCTTTGTTTTGTCTTTGGGAGATGGAGCTTGTTCATCATGCTGTCATTCACAGCTTTATACAAATAAAATGATACTAAAAAGTTTTGTTTCTGTAGTAAATAGATTTTTATAAGATAAATTCTGAATATTAAATATTAACAACATTTAAGTAAAATATTAGTGTTCCTTAAAAGAGATGCTTAATAATTCTATGTTTTTCAATATTATGCTATAATATATACCATAGTTTATTGTATATATTATTATAAATACTATATAACATATATAGTATTTATTTTTGTAACATTTTTAAATACTAATAAAATGCAGGAACACGTTGGAAAAATGCCATCATTTCCCAAGGAGTGTACATAAAACATTTAGTAGATATAAGAAATCTTAGTTCTGGTTGAACATTGCTGACTGTCACTGTATACCCGATCTCCATAAGTGATCTGTAGAATCAAAGACTATGTTGTTTCAGTGCACATGTTGTGTAAATTGCATCTTTCAAGTCACTTTTTCAAACAAGCTAGTGTGTATATGAGGCTTGTTACATGCAATTATTACAAATGAAATCACAATCATTTGATGTTTCTTTTTTTCCTTTTTTCTGAATTTTTAACAGTTAAGAAATAGTTAAAAAAAATAAAAATTGCAGATCAAAATATCTTGATTCTCTACTTTGTCCAAGCAGAGCTTTCATGCCTCTGGCAAAGGACCTACTAAAAAGTGATTTGAAGCTTGCTCACTCAGGAGGTCCATCTTCAGCATAAGGTCTATCCACAGAGAACAGAAGATGAGTCTTCTTGAGTGAATTTATTTTTGTCATTGTGTCCCAACATGAGCTGGTAGGACTATCCCCTTTCATGGTGGAGATTCTTTTCTCACCTACCCTGCTCATTGGGCAAGAAATCTCCTTCACTAATTAGTTAGATATAATCAGTTAGATATTATTTTTCACTTAATCTTCATTAAGCATTTGGCTTTTAATCTCAACACTTTGCTTGTGTAAAGTATACTGCATAATTTCACAGTAAAGATTCAAGTTTCCATAGAACAATAGAAAAGACTCAGAAAGCTGCTATGTATCACAGGAAGAGTGTATGCATGTTGATTGTTAAGAAATACTCTTTGCTTTTCATGGCATTAATCAATTTTTTCCTGTTCCAAAATGCCTGTTACCTATTCCTATTATTCGTGCAATATCTTCTTAAAGAACATTCAAATTTTTAGAATGCAAAATCTTGGACATTAAGGAGTAGTCAGTCTTCTGAGGAAAAAAAACCTAAACAGTTAGCTAAACAGGACACATTGATTATTCTACTCTAAATGAATTTGTCACTAAAATTTGGTCTTTCCTCCTTATTTTTTTTTTTTTAGTTAAACCTGTCTAGAAAAAGTTTAGGGTAGCTCTGTTATTTTGTCTTGGCGATGGACTCTCAGCATATATATACTGTACATGCTGTGTGTAATATATGTGCTAATGTCTGAATAAGAACATTTACAAATGAATTATGAACAGTTCCATCTGGTGGAATGAGCTGTCAAAATGACTTTTTTTAATTAGACTTGAGAGAAATTGCAAGAAATTATGATAGGCACTGTTTGCAGAGAAAGACCTCTTTTATTGAGGTGCCTGAAAAAATTGAAGGAAATTATATTTTTGGATATTCAAACTCCACGTTCACTTCAGAAATTTTTGAAAATATATTTGTTGTTCTACACTAATGGAAGGTTTTGATACTTCCAATTCACTGCATTTCATAAAGATTAGTAATTAGAATGACCATGAAATATTTCTTCTTCCCAAGAAATACTCTAGGATGTGCAGTTTTGCACACAGTTTGTATAAACAGCCTTTGCATGTGGCCAATCTGCCCCTCAGCAATAACCTTAAAATCTACCTTTTAGATCTTAATAATAGCTTATTTTAAGAAAATGTCATGTTTCTTCTGCATCCCTGGGAGCCTTCTATGAGCAAAATTATCAGCCTACTACATTCCAAGTGGTGACAGTAACATGCTACTGTTCTCTCTTGTTTGCAGATTGTTCAATAGAATAGAGCATATTCCAGACAGATTTAATCTCAAAATATGCAGTGCTAATTGTGAAAAAGGCAGGAGGAAGATAAAATCAGTGGCAACAAGATAAACTCCTGGTAGATCTCAGTCAGCAGTTTTCTTTGAACACAGACACAAATAGACAGTAAGCTTTGTAAACGTGGTAAAAATTGGAAATGTGCATCATATATCAAAGGAAGAGACATATTGGCCAAAGTGTATTTTGATCTGAAATAGCATTACACAATTACCTTGTGCTCCTTTATTTAGCAGTTGTAATAATGGCCCCTGGAGATCAAACATGCTTTGTTCATGTTGGAGAAAATAAATCTAAGTGATGAAAAACTGAAGTATCAGATTAGATGATTTAAAGCAATGTAGGCAAGGTATAAAAATATATTTTTAGTTAAACTACCTTCTAGTTGTAAAAGAGTTTCATTTCTTCAGTCTCTAGGTAAATACTGTCCATACCCAAATAGCTAATGGAAAATGGTTTGGTTCAGCTTTTAGCTCTGTAAAAGCATGGAGAGGATAGGTTACAGCAATACAAATCATATACAATAGGAGGGGTAACAAACACAGAAATTTACTTAATCAGAAGCATTTATGCTTTTTTTTTTTCTTCTGTACTGCTCTTTACATGCAGGAAGAGAAAATAATTTTCATCCTTGTAGAGTTAGTCCTGTATTCCTTAGTAACATCTGTCTTTCTCCCACATTAATGTTTTTTAGATTGAAGGAAGCATTTGCACTTCTGAGTCACCAGTCAGTGGTGACAGTATGCTCATGCCTCAGGATATTGAGTCCAATGGTTTCATGTATATTAGTCATCTCATTTGCAAGATTCTGAACATGTCCTCTTCAGGCTTACCTTAACACACAGATTTTTTTGCAGATAACCAGTTTCACAGGCTTTCAGAAATGATATAGCAACAGAATAAACACAATGATGTGTGAACCTGTATTGACAGTATAGGAAAAGTAATTTTAAAAACTTGTTTTCTTTTTCAGTTTTGGAGAGCACTTCTTTTCGTTTCCTTGAAAGATCAACTTGTCTAGTTTCAGCTTTAATTACACATGCCTATTTACTTTTAAACTCTCTATTCGAACTCTTGAGTATTGAAATTCACATAGGTTTTGCTGTTGACTTCAGTGACATTCAGTTTTCTCTTCAGATTTCTCTATGCCAAATCTTGTTCATGATGCAAACAGATGATATTTGCTATTGTTAGGATCTGGTCTTCTGCAATTATTGTATTTATTTATTTATTTATTTATTTATTTATTTATTTATTTTCTTTGTTATTGAAGCAACGGGAATGTCTGGCTGTTGTAAGGCAGAAACTTCTCACATTTTCATGTGAAGGAAATGCGAGTAGAGAATGTATTTACTATCTTCTGCTATAAGGAGTTTTCTAACACATGTTAACATGCAATTTAAGAGTACATATATGTGAAAATGATGGCGTATTATAGAGGCTGGTAAATATATTTTGAAGCTTCTTTAAATAGCTTTTTTTCTGCAGAGTTTTTTCAGTGGCAAAGGAAATTACAAACATAAGAACTAGGCCACAAAATTCTCCTACCAAGAAAAGAAATAGTAGAGAAACTGAGTTGTTTTGATTCAGTTCTGAGAGCTGATAAACCAGTTCTTCATGTGGAATTACAGGTTTAGAAACTTAGTTTTAGCTGATATACTTTCAGGGCTGCCTGGGCACTCAAGAAATTTCACCAAAACCTTGCACTGAAAAGAATGCTGTAGTATCAAACAAAAACTTCATTCCATTCAAAGAACATGGTACGTGACAACACATTCTCTTGATTTTCTTTCTGCACAGCTTACGGATGAATCACTAAGAATAGAAGTGCAGGGAATCACATGTTCTTCATTATTGATTTAGGTATCAAATGTTTTGAGTGTGTATTCTTAAATCAGCATCAAATAGATGATGTTATTTTGATCGAAATTAAAATATAACTAATCCAGTGTATTTTGGTAATTCTTCAATATTGTGGGAGCTTAGTTCTCTAACATTTCTTTGTATGTTAGAACATTAATTAAAGTGAGATTTTACTAGAAATTTCATTGTGAAAAGTTTGCTTTAACAATGCTTTATTATATTCTTTTTGAACTTTGGCCTGTGTAAAATAAAGCCTTCTCTCCATTCTTTGAATTTAACCACAAATATTAAGCAAAAGACATAACCAGCAATCAATTTGCGTTCTAGTTTTGCCTATGATTGCTACAGCTACAGAAGACATGCTGATATATGTATGTTAAGGTTGCTAACACCAAGCTCTTAATACAGACATTAAAAACCCGGAGCATCATGACTGTGATTCGTTCACCAGTTTAGGAATCATGAACTTGTAACATATTTGCATGCATAAGTTCAAGTAAACAATCCGAATTTATAAAAAAGTCTTTCTTGTGATGGCAAGTATATACATGCATGGGTGTGTTTTAGGATGCTGGTGTGTATATGTATCTCTCTATATATACATCTCCTATCGTAAAGCACTTTAGAGCATCAGGAGCCAGACTGAGGGCAAGTGAAACGTCTGACAAGTAGCAAAGGGGGCTGGAATATGTGACACTGGTGGGAGTAAGGGTAGAGGATGTATTTGGCCATAAATACAAGATAATTCTGTAAAGTTTTGTTTTCTCACAAGTTTCTCACAAGTGTACAGAAATACTTCATGTTGCTAATTAATCACACAGCTTTTCTGGATTAATTTAATCAATATTCATATCTATTGTAAATAACATATTTATGAAATTTTTAGTACTTAAAACAAGAGAAACACAATGTAATATATTATACCATGGTTTTTTTCTGTGGTATTTTAATCAGTCCTATTAAAAAACCTTATAACTTCAAATCTTTTCATTGAATCACAGAAAACATTCACAAATATTCAATCTAATAATAATTAATTTGAGTTAGGGAAGAAAATGTATATATTTCTTTACCTATTAAAAATCAACAGAATTAATCTTAACCACAATTTTAATGCATCTGTTACTACAGATTTACAACTAGCATGTCCAAAATAATACAAATTATTCTAATTCCATTGAAAGATGGCTTTGACAAATGAAAAATAGAATAAGCAGAAGAGGTAAACCACCAATTAATAAAGACTGTTATAACAGGCCATTTAATGATGTGTGTTGACATGGTTTACATGGATCTTTCAACTGATTTGTTTTGACAACGTATGACACTGAAGTGTAGTACATGGAATTAATCAGTGTACTAAATGTATTAGGGAGAGCCTCAAAAGCAGCTATCAAAATGCACTTATTTCTGGGAACATACCAATGGCCCCAACTGAAGGGATCTCTCACAGGGCATTATTTTCTGGCTTTGTCTTCATCTATGGTGTGATTGGTCATAGAATTAATGTTACAAAACCTTTGCGTGTAAGAATGTTGAATATGAAAAATTAAAACAAATCAAAAGTTCCCTTAATCACCATATAGTAGAGAAATAAATTTATTTTAATATAGGTAGGTGCAGTGTAGTAAACTTGGAAACAAAGGTCATTGAAGATCACTGCCTCAACAGGAATTCTCAGTGCTGTTTATGGTCAAATGGGATAATACAATGTTTAAAAGAGAAGGGCTATCAAGTAGAAATAGAACATGTCTGTGCACATCTCATTAAAATTATTGTGGTAGTGCTGTGTTTAAAGCTGATATTCACACTTCAAGGAGAACATGAAATATTGGAGAGATTTCAAAGAATTAGAAAAAAGATGTCCTGAAACATGAAATTTACAGTTTTCAGTTTAGTCCTTTATACACCGCAGAAGCTACTGAGGAAGAACTTAGTCATTTGAGATAGATAGCTTCTTATGACAAAAGCTTACATAAGGTCTTGGTAGTTCTTAATTTTGCCAACAGAGGGTAATACAGTTTCCAAAGACTAAAAGTTGCTAGCTTCCAACTCAACCTAAAGTTCCAATTGCAAGTGTAGTTATTATTCCCTGGAACAATTTATGTATCATATTCAGGGTTCTACAATAGCCTTTAAGATAGGACTGGCTAGATTTATTAAAGAGATATTTTAATCCAGTTCTTAGGGGAGGAAATTGTCATGTATTTATAGCCTTAGATTCTATGGCTATGTCTCTATTAGCAAATAAAATATCCTGAGCCTGTTCTCTAGTGGCTCAACATTTGTGCTTGGAAACCTGCTAATAATTAAACAGTACGGGAAGTACTGGAGCAGTGCTTGGCCATGCTCTAGCTCTGTTTGTTTTGTTGATGCAGTCACAATCTGCATTTTTTTTTTGCTGTGAGAGGGATGCACCAAATACCTTGAAATAACCTAGACTCGTATTTCTCAATTTTCTTGAATTGCATCTCAAAATTTGTAATTATTATATTCAGTGAGATGAAAGGAGCCTATTTTTGTTAATGATTTGGTGCCCAAAACCTTACCAAACAACAAACTTCCTAAAGTATCAATGCAAGAGCAATCTGCTGTGCCACAGATTTGAACGGAGGTTTTGAAGCTTCAGAAGAATGAATTATATTTTAACTCAGTACTTCAAAAGAATCTTCTATAAAAATCAGCAAGCCATTGCACAATAACTTTGGAGTCAGAAGAACACACAGGCAAGATTGGTAGAACTGAGGTCGTGCAGTGGCTGAATGTCAGGAGATACACAGATTTCAAAGCCAAAGAGATAAGCAGACCATCAACATTGATGTTGATGCCCAATGATGTGTGTTTGAATAAAACGTGCCTCTTATTGAAAAAAAGAGAGTTCAAAGATTGACTGAATTTTAACTTCCACGAAAGCAACCACACCTTATTTGAAGCCCTTTTTGGTTTACATTTCTTCTAGTAGCCAGATGTTCTTATTGTTGAAATTGCGTGTCTAATCTCAATTGAGTTTTCAATTTGTATTTGAATTTGACTTTGGTGCTCAGCATTTTGTTTTAGTGATATCCCTCTTTATAGGATCAAAAACATTTTTAGTAGATAGCATTTTCTTCTCATGAAGATATTTTTTACTGTTACTTTTTTACAAATTACTTTTCAGTCTTTCTAAATAGCTGAAATACTTCGGAAGTGTTGCACTTTGGAGCACTCACAACTGTGTGGTGTTTCCTCAGACCTTGTGATTCTTTGCTATACCTCTGCCGGGTTTTCACCCTTTTTTTTTTTTTTTTTTTTTTTAGCAAGACACAGGATCAATACATATATGCAAGAACTAGCCTCACCAAGACTATAAAAATTCCTTCTGGTTCTGTCACTGCACATTTTTAGTGCCCCATAAATAAGTACTTACTTTTTTGCAGTGGAGATCTACATTGCTTATAAAGCCAAAGGTGCAAGGCTTCACAAAGAACTTAAACATTTTTAGGGAATATTTCATTAAAAAAAGAAAAATCCCTATAGAAGAAGGAGCGAAAGAAGAAGATAGAGCAGGAAATAGAAAAAAGCTATGTCTGTAACTGAGATGTAGTATGAGATAAAACAGAAAAAGGCTGGAATGAACAGAATCAGAGCAAAGGTGGATTGATTAATAGTAACAAATAATCTGATGTCATCAGTGGCTAGAGATCCTTCTTCATGCTGATTGACTCCTTCCTGCAGAATATTTCCAGCTTAGGGAAAGAAGAAAGTGCCATATCCAAGCCTTATGTCCCATGAGTCAAGCGGTCTCCTCTGTAGAGTTTTGTAGATCCCTGGACTCCCTGGTCCCCACAGAGCAAACATGCTAAGAAGGGACAGTCCTTACTCAGAATACCTCACAATCTAGAGGGCAGCTCTGCCATTAACAGGGGAAGAAAACAGTAGACAGGGGAAGCACAAGAGTGCATCAAACCAGTATGAAACCAGTATGTTTCCATCAGTATGAAAACAGCAGTCAGGAAAACAGCCACTAGCAGTTGTGTATATGAGGTTTTCATGGGTTTTTATCATTGTGGCGAAGGATTTTAGGTAGGGATTTGAAGGCAGACAGTGAATGTGGCTCTGTGGACATTTAGAATGCTCCTAGTTTGGGTAAAGGCAAAGCATAGCACATATTTGTACATGTTCTGATAATTTATTTTTAGAGACAAAAATCATTACTTTAAGTCTGGACCTATCTATTCTTTCTTAAGTTCACTGGCATCATTAAAACAAGACATGAATTGTGGTTTTGCATTTGAATCTTTGCATTAAAATCTACAATTTGTTAAGGAATCAGTTTTAAATAATGTATAGTTGTAGGGAATACTTTTAGTTTTATATTCAACAGAATATACAAAATCTTAGAAAACTAACATTGGAAGGCTTAGCCTCTTTGTATGTAGTTGTTGTTCTACAGTAACCCAAGCTAATATATGTCCTGTTTCCTCTTTTTCTCTCACCAGCAGTTGTACATTCCTTCCCATTCTCTTGGGCCAGTTCCAATATGTGCTTTTCCTACTAGTAGTTTTTCCTCCTAGTGAATATGATCTGACAAAAAAGATTATGATTTGCTATGAAGCTAGCATGGTGAAATGGTCTGATACAGTACGAGATGATCCAGTCAGAGTGGATAGGATGAAGGTGGTGGGAATACAGAGTGAGTTGGGAAGAACAGATAAATCCAGAGATAACAAGATGTCAAGAGATATTATTAAAATGACAAAATCCCTGTCATGAGCTACAAACCACAGTCTGAATGACCAACAAGAAGGCAAAGAAACTGGAGAATTTTATTGGCTAAGGGATAAGATTCCTTCACTGAATCAGAAGCAAACAATACCCCCCTATGGTATTGAGGGTACCCTGTGCTTCCAAATATGTTTAGCTTCATGTGAGGCTGAAGAGCAGCTATGCTCACCTCTAGGAGTACGTAGCAGAAATTGTCCAGCTTAAAAGCTTAGCCAAATTTTCATTCTGGTGATGCTAGTGATAATAATTGCTATTCATGGCCTTTATTGTATTTTTCAGTAACAAATATCAGAGCTGTTTTATCACACTTTACTGTGATGCTGTGGTGATTGTAGTTAATCCTCTGACAATATTGTGGTATTTCACTGTGTGATCTGTAACTGTTTTGAAAAGGTAATATTGACCTACTTAAATATGAGAAATTGAGTCTCTGATATAAATATTCCTGCCTATTGACTGTGTCAAAAATCCATCTCTTGTTGCGTACTCCAACCACTAAAGTAGTTTGTTTCTGTTATACCTGCCACCCTTAATTTCTCCTAAAGTACAACAGGTACAATATAGAGTAATTTTGTTTCATAATATTCTAAAATACTACATTCTTTTCTTGTGAGTGGTTTTTACAGTTTACTGTGGAAATATCTGGTTTATGGTGCCAAGAAAATCCTGTAATTATTTAGAATAGCATTGTTTAGTAAGTTAAATAAGATGATAATGTTTATGATAGATCAGCAACTTTTCTCTTTTCATTCACCATTTAAAACTGAATTTAGCTAAATACTTTTATGTAAAAGCTAAATTACATTTGATTATGGTTTTTCTTATTTACAGGATCTATATTTCCGCATCTCATAAATGGAAGCCACATGGTTTAGAAAGGTGGAAATTTTGGGGTTTTTAAAAATGAAAATCTATAGATTTAATTACAACATGTTTACCTCAGTTTAGTCAGAATACATATTAGCAATTCTATTGATTTCCTATTTTTCTGCTGTGTTGTATGTCTAAACCCAACCAAATGTACTGTCAGACTAATTTTGATGGGGCATGTACCACAGTAGATAATTACTTCACTTTGCTTAATGTATTAGAAATCCATAAGCAGACATTTGTTTTATGTGAAAAGCAGGCACCCTATTAGAGGTCAGGAACAAATAACAAAGAGGAATACTCAGTGACAAATACAGAATAAAGAACAAAAGCTAATTAATTCAGAAATTTTATGAGCTGATTATTCATTACGCTGTAGTTGCATGTGCTGTACCAGAATTTCTTTTCAGCTGAGTTGGTTGTAAATCAGAGTTTCATTATACTGTTTTCCTCTACTGTTATTTTTCACATACTTAGTATGTTAATATTTTTACAAGAAAATATTATTTGTCCTGTATGTTTTTCTGTAGCATAAAACCACCAACAAATCTGAGTTTAGAGTCTAATTCAGATTTTAGTGCGTGTATCATCAGCATCTGGCAGATGTTATAGAAAAGATGTTTCTGGGCTAAACTGTAGAAACCACCCAAAATATATATTCCTTCCAGTGCTACATGCAAGTAGTAACATTTACAAAAAGTAGCACACATTGTCATTCTAAGATGTTAAACACAGCTAGATTGGCAGGGCAGTGATTGCATCTTGCAATGTCAAGTACTTATTTCTAAAGCCAAAATTTGCCAGCAGTAGAACATCTGAAAATCTGAAGTAATACTGTTTTTGTCCTGCTAAGTTGTTACCTGTACATGAGGAAATTCTGTGAATCCCCTGAAGACAGATAGTATGAAATCTGATTTTCTAGGGCTGTCCAACTCCCAGAGGCCCCAGTGACATCAGTGCATATCTGACTTCTTAAAATTGCTGGGGTAAAGACAAAAGAAGGAAGCATAGCACAGCCAGTGGTTCTACACACTAAATATCTGAAAGAATGGCCACTGTATTTTTTTCTGTGAAATTGATATCCCAAGTGACTTGGTGACAGAAGAATATAGTAGTTACTTTGCAAAAAAATGCACCTCTCTGCAGAATTATCAGGTAGATGTGCAGTGTTAGTATAAGTTAGAGAGCCACCTAAAAGTCTTGATCAAGATATTTGGCAATGTCACTCTGGTGTCTTCCAGTGCTAGCAGGCTGAGGGAACCATCTAGAAGAGTCTTTCCTGTGTTCTTTCCAACTTTTGTATATTACATCAACATGCTCTCAGTGCTGCATCGTGCTGCAGTAATAAAAGGGCATTCATAGGCCATTATCAACCAAGTCTATTTGCCATCAAACTTTCTTCCCATCTTTCATCTCTCCATTACTTTCCCTCAGTGCAAGAGTCCACTTTTACAGCTGGAAAGCATACAATATCTATAGTAACCGTAACTCAGTACATTGCTTAAACTATATATTTCATAATGAATAAATAATTTAATTAAGCATAATAAAAGTCTATTCAGGCAGAGAAGGGAAAAATGTACCTCTATAGACTCTAGAGACTTGATCCTGTCAGAATGCCGGTGTGTTCTCAAGACCTGAATTTCTGAAGCTTTGCTTTTGAAACAGGGCCTCTAAACCTCACATATTTTTTAAGGATAATTTGATTCAAAATTTGAACTTCTTCTCTCCAAAAAAAAAAAAAAAGGGAAGTTGTAAGACGTTCTAAATCACAGCTAAAATCTTAGGCAGCATGAGCTGTTTTTGTTAAGTATTAGAATCATTGTTTTGTGCAAAAGTGTATTTGACTAATGGATCAAGCACAATATTTAGTTCCAGAAAGCAGAAGCAACTTATAACTTTTTTTCTTTTACATTATAATTTTTAAAATTCAAGCCTTGAAAATTTACCCCAAAATTTAAGACTCTACATCACTCTTCTCAGAATTCCTCTCTTTACCTAATCAACCAGATATGGGTTAACCTTGATGTTTGATGAAGATTCTCTCATTCTCCATTCATTGATTACTGTTTCCAGTAAGTTACCTTGTCTGTGGAATTAGCACCTTTGTGCTAATCCAAAGTAGCTTTATTCTCAACGTTACAAAATGCTGCTAAAATGCCTTTGGGGATAAATCTGGGATTAATTTATAGTGCAAATATGTGGTGACAATAAAGTCTTAATAACATTTTACTTCTCAAAAGTAACTGGAGTAATTGTGGGAGTTTGAGGTCCAAAAAGCCTGCTGGTTTCATGATATAGTATAATTTCTGAAGGATACTAAGGAACTGACCATTTAAACTTAGATCCAACTTGGTATTTTGGGTAGATATTCCCTTTGTTTAAATGTTTTGCTGTCTGCAACAAATATACTTTAAAAATAAAAGAAAATTATATTCTTTTTAAAAATGCATCCAAGAAAACCGCTATATTATTTCTTAAACCCTTCTTAAGATCTCTAGCATTTAAGGGCTATAATTACTATCTGAAAATGCAAGAAATGTTGCTCTCACTTTCTGTCAGCAGATGATCACCTTTCCTGTATTTGCTGAAGAGAAGGAAATAATCTATTGTATGTTTTGTGACTTATTGCTCTTCTGTCAGTTTCCTATGAAAATACATTTCAAAATAATTTACTTTTAATTTATGAATAAATTTTTGTTTCCTTCATACTGGATTTAAATCATCTTATACTTGCATTTACATCACAACAGTTGAAGTGTAAAACACACTATCAAAGAAACATTTCTTTACCTGATGATATGCTTGCTTTCAATAAAACCTCCTATATTTTCATCTGAGTTTCTGAAGTTCCCAAGTTCCATTGCAGATTGCTTATTAAAGGTTTACAGTGCCTCTCAATACGTAGCAAATCTGAATCAAGACTAACAGAGTGCTGTGAAAAAACAGGTTTGGAAAGAATTCCACAAAGAAGTAAAATCACTAAAATGAGGATTTTTGTGTGGTATGTTAGCAATCACAGGAAATGTTAAATCCAAAAAAAAAAAAGTGTATTCACTTAAAATCAAGCTTTGGATGACATGCACTTTGGATGAGGTATTAATTTGGAAATTTTAGGTTTTTCTACCTTTTCTATTCTGAGCAATTGTTTTTCTCACTGAACCTGTCTGTAAGATGAATAGAAGTTGTCAAAGTATACAGAGACATTCAGGCCCAAAATGCAAAAATATTTATCGCATGTTTTTCTTCTTTGACACGGTACATGCTTTGTAGAGCAGGAAAACTATTTGTTACAATGAAACTTATTCTAAGGATATCTTCCCTATTGTTACCAAACTAATACTTGTTCATCTTCAGAAGCCATCTAGCATTTAACATACTTTGGCTGAACTTCATCTATTTCTTCCACTTACAGTTTCAGGTTTTCTGCAAGAAAGAAAACACAATACATTTCCGCAAATTAATTCAGTAGCTACCCCATGCTTATTATGAAGTTATGAGTTGATAGGGGAATTTACAGACAAGATTGCTGGACCAGGATTGCTGTACAGTTTTTCATCATGGACATCAGAAGAAATTGCTACTTGGAGTGTCATATGCTGTCTGATTGCCTATGTTCTTTAGTGGGAGGTCAGAGACTTGCCTTCTTGATCAGACAGCACAGCACTTGCAGCTGTCTGAAGAAAAGTGCTGTGCGTTAGAACATGTTAGAATAGTGGGGGTACTGTTTGTCAGGCCAGGTGCAAGAACAGAAAAAAAAAAAAAAAATCCATGCTATGCCAGAAGGAGGAGGAGGACAGACAGAAGAGAAAAAGCACAAGGAAAGAACAAAAACATTCCTTCTGCTAAATACTAAGCTATAGTCATTGGAAAGAATACAAGAGGTTATTCCAGCTCAAATGTTGACTAAACTGTATGTTCTTCCTACAGATAGTTCCTTAAAAAAGAACTGTTCTTTGTTTTCCTTAGTACAGACACAGTATCTGTTGTTTATTATTATAATCATAGCAGGCATAGTTTAAAATGTGGGACTATGAGACAGGCTGTGTTTCTCTTTCTGGTTTGTCAGACACTAAAACCCATATTCCTTGTTTATTACAGCTTGTTTGTGATTTATTAACAAAATTTCTGTCTTTAAACTAATTTCTTATACATTGCTTCTACTAGCCTGATCTGTTTCAGAAATGTTGGACTATATCCTTTCATGCCTTGTATTTAAGCCATATGTTTTTTGTCCACCATAATTTATTTTTTTACAGATGAAAAAGTTCTCCCAAAATTCATGGAAACAGAATATCTCTAAGCTCTTAGTGTCTGCTTTGTTGAAACACTTTGTCAGGCTTTGGACAGGTGCAGACATCTGTGGCTTTATAAAGCTCATGGCTGTCACAGGATTAGCTGTTGTGGAGAGCATCTCAAACTCTTTTAGCTCCTGGAGTCTCAATTTACTGATTCTGCTAGACTACCCACAACCCTCTAGCTCAAGCATGTGTACAGAAATCCAAGACATGAATGCATCATTAGGAATTGAAAGCAATTGAGGGTTTACCTATGAAGGAATTGTTCTGACTCCTTTGGCAAAGATCAGATAGTGCAGCTTTTCCTTTCCTGTTATTTTGCTTAACAGCCACTGTACATCTGTGGCTCTGTGCATCAATGTATATCAGTGTTTTAATGCAGAAACATATTAAAATAATACACACAATGTTTGATTATCAGTGAAAAGTCTACTTACACTTAAGAATACACAAGATCTTGAAAGCATTCTATTGCAGGATGGAAGACTACATTCTGATTTTATTAATGCTTTGGAAAAAAATTCTATTGTTCTCTGTCAGCAATCCTCATGTTCGCTGACTCCATTAGTAGGATTATGATCAGGTTACTATTCAGTACAGCACTGGAATGCGTTGCTTTCTTTTGTACTGAAGTACAAAAGCTCTTGTCAATTTTTTTTTAAATTGTGGGCTAAGCAATTTTGCTTTGCAGTTGTCAGAAAAGTGAATGTGTGGCAGAGCTCTTCTTGACAACTGATTATCTAGATATTTGCCAGTAGCCTCAGCAGTAGGTCTTTATGGTTTTGTGTTCATTTGAATGAAGGAGAAAAGAACCATAGAGGTGATTATTTTTAGATTGTTTGGGGTTGCTTTGTTTGTTTGTTTGTTTTTTAAATTCACCTATCTTTCAATATTGCCCTTTAGAACATCAGATGACTTTTGCAACTTAAGAACTTTGACAAAATTACATCAAAAGAGCAGGTAACTAATGCTGTGCCACTGCAGCTAGGAATAAAGTGTTATACTTGCTTTATGTAAACCAAGAGAGAGATTTCAGTCAAAATACTTCAAAACAGGTGAGAGTTCAGTTCATCTTTTCAAGTAGCTCCTCTTAGATACACTGGAGAAGAAAAATCTTTAAAGAGTATATCTGATCTCTCAGCTTAAATCAATTGGCCCAGCCCACAGACACAGTTTTGTAGTCTACTCTCTATTAAGAAAGCGTTTTGTGTGGTTAAAATGGTCTCTTTCCAGGAATTTCTCATATTTAGAAACTATAGGTTTTCAGCTCACTAAAACTTCTTTTGTTATTTTAATAGACCTATTAACTCTTTTATAACTAGAAAGGCTAAGAACTTTATCATCCAGCAAGTGTCCTGAGCTTCAAGTGCAGTTTTATTATTCTTTTGCAAGGGAGCAAAAGCAAGGTCAAATTAGCTGTGTAGCAGACAAAGATGCATAGATACAGGAGAGTACCATGGCTGAAGGGGGGAAAAAGAGCAGAGCTCAAAAGGACACAGGAAGAGAACACAAGAAGGCTTGTTATAATTTTCTGTGAGGTCTGGTTTCTGAGCTTCAGACTGGAGAGATTTGAAGACAGTCTGTACCTGAGGAAAGCAACACAGCTTTCAATCATTTCTAGTATGAAGCTCATACCTGTGGCATCATAGCAACAAAATTATGCTCAGTTCCATCATGCATTATGGGTTTCAAAATACAAAGGTATTAAGTTTGAACTACAGATGGCAAGATCACAAGCTAACCCGTGTTCATATGTCAAACACTTGTGTGCTTGTGCATGTTTGCAGCAACAGGGCTCCATGACTGGTACCAAAGAAATGCATTCCATGTCTGCAGTTCAAGATACACTGGTAAGTGCAGGGCTCAGCAGCAGGTTCCAATCACCAGGGTAGATTTCTCAAAGAAAAAACAAAAATAAAAACCAAACCAAAACAAACAAAAAAACCCCACAAACTAATCAAGATCTAATCTTGGTGTGAATTTTTAAGCATAACAAACTATGTCTTTCCAATATGAATGAATTAAATATAAATGTATGTCCATCTTTTTCTTTAAAGCTCATCCTTTAAATTTTTTCTCCTTTTCTTTGTTTTCTGAAATTTGTCTTGGCCTTGGGTTTTTTGTCCCCTCAATGATTATCTCCGTGTCTTAAATAATAACTTACTGCAACTCCATAGCTCATTACTGAACAGAATAATTTTACAATTTACAGAATACACAGATGGAAAAGAGTCTTGAAAACTTAAGTAGTATTAAGCATGCAGGCATGGGTAGAGCTTTTAAAGGCTAAAGTGCCTTGTTACACTAAAACAAGCTTTGAGCACATGAAACTAACTGATTTATACATCATACACATCCAAATACAGAAAGGGTCAATAGAGTTTAGAGAAAAGAAATAGACCATGGCTAGCTCAAAACTTTGGGATTTCTCTGAATATGATGTCATCTTTGAATTTCCAGCCATCTTAGTACTTATTTTGGGGTAATTATTACACCTTTTTTAGGCTTACATTAGAGAAATATACTCTCAGCTTTATCTCAGCCTGAGTGAAGGATTATTTTCAGCTGTTATGAGAGACTTTGCTCTTATGTTTTGCATACATCTCTCCTTAGGCTAGTTCTGTTATCCAGCAAGAGCAACAGCATTTGCCAAATTTTTTGTGACTGCCAAGTGATGTTTCTACATTGAAACTGGGACTTCATTGAGCAAGTGAAGATGCAAATTTGCATAGTTAAAGAACTACCATTGTAGCCAGACACCTATCTCAGTCTGATTCTCAGAAGTGATGCATTCAGGGAAATAAATCAGGATTTAAGTGCCATTTAAAAAACTCAGCAGTCAGTTTTATAGGTGCTTTTATATCATGATTTAACATTCAATGTGCATTGTTTTCTTTACTGTATGAAACACAGTTGAAAGGCTTCTAAAATACAGTCATCAGGGAACCCATTCAGTACCCTGAATTTAATCTATTCAGTGCTGTAATTTGCACCATACTGAAAAAGAGGAAATGAAATGGTGTAAAATTAAAAACCTGCAGTTGTGTTTATCAATTGTAAAAAGAAATTAATAATAAATTACATTTTCATTTAGAAATAATTGGATTTTTTAAGTGTATATTAAAACACTTGACAAGCATCTTGCTTTCCAGTAGCTGACAGACAGTTAAGAATATTTGTTACACAAGGCAGTGTGAAAGCTCTCTGAAGCACCTAGTTCAGGTACTGGGACCACTTAAGCCAAGTAAGCTGGCTCCAGGAAGCAAACCCTGCAGGAAAGGGAGACAAAGGGAGACATTTTGCCTTAGGCATTTTGCCTTGCAGAGTTCAGATGCCTTCACAGCATTTGTGTGCCATGTAGTTACTGACAGATATGCTAAGGACTAGAAAGAGGCAGGTGTTACCAACAAAGCAGCAAGATAAAGCATCAATGCAGAAAATTTGTATTTACATGCCTATGCTTTAACAGTAGCAGTTTTGCCATTTGATCAGTAGATATTCTGAAAATGAAAGACAAAATTAATTTTGTCTGCTATTCCTTGATTCTCCAATTAAAAAGCAACTGTTGCTTTAATTTGCAAGCCTTTCCAGTAACATTTAAATGATCATCCATATCCTGAAGCAGCCTCAAAAGCCTGCCTACTCTCTGAATTCTTGCCATATTTATAGTCCTTTAAACATTCTCTGATCTCACAGGGTGCTGCTCCAGCAATGCCAGCGATGAAGGGAATGTTGCATAGGCTGGCTCTCCATGGCGTCTCCCCAAAGCCAGCCGAGATGTGTGACAAAACATCTTGTGACCTCTCTGCACTGAACTTCCCACTGCTATGTGACACTGAAAGAGCAACGGGTGGCAGATCTTACAAAACAGCTATGTAGTCAAAGTTTGAATGCTCTGTTATCAGGGAATTCAAACCTTGTTAGGTGTTTAAGTCAAGCTGGGTGGAGCTGAGGAACGACAAACATTCCATCTTCCAGGTGTTTTGTAAATTGATACCTTCTAGCTTTTTGCAGTGCATTCTTTTAGGCTTTTGTACCTAATAACTGCTTGTACTGACCCAAAACCTCAGCATTACAAGTTCCATTTAACAAAAACATGAGTTCTTAGAGGATGCTTGGAAAAAGAACCTTTTATTTGAGCAGTCCGTGAAACCAAATTATTTGTTTTTAAAAATCATATTGTTAGAGTTGCTTAGGATGAGAGGTAAAAAACTCATTCTGGGGTATTCAGCTAGCAGGGGGACTTCTCCACCCTGCTCTACTATGACATGGGAGGACACCAGTCCTCCTGGTAGTATGTGCTCATTTTGAACCTGCACTTTTGGCAGGGAGAAGTGAGAGCAGCACAGTTCCATGGACAGAGACAAGCCAGGAGCCAAAGGTGACCCCAGCACAGACTGGTGATCCTTACCAGTCATCACAGTCCCATGTAGGATAGCTGGTAATGGGGTCTGCCAGCAGCCACAGCAAGCAGTGTCCTGAGCTCTGTGCAGCAGTCCCTGCCAGCACTGAGACTCCTCACAGATAACCCTGCCTATTAGTGCATCTAGAGCCCTGAAAAGCTCTGTTGTTAAGGTGAATTATGTGTATCATAAAATAGAAAGTGTGAAGTATGATCTACATTTAAAAACCCTGTTGCTACTGCTGTTTGCACATTCATGTCACAGAATCACAGAATGAACTAGGCTGGAAAAGACCTTTGAGATCATCAAGTCCAACCTGTGAATGTCACCTTGTCATCTAGACCGTGGCACTGAATGTCACATCCAGTCTTCTTTTAAACACCTCCATGGCTGTTGGCTCCACTCAGGCAGCCCATTCCAATGTCTAATCAATCTTTCTGTTAGGATTTTTTTCCTAATGTCCAGACTACTACCATGTGGGTCTACTGGCCCACTCTTTCAGTTATCTTCATTAGCTTAATTTAATTTAAAGTGGAAATCCTAGTAATCTCACTTTTGTAGTCTCAGGTGAAACAGGTAAGGAAATGTGATAGACCACATAATAGGTACAGCCTGTTGCAGTTTATTTGCTATTGTTTATTACCTATTTGTTCCCCATACCATTTCACAATATCAAATACCTCTTCACCTTAAGTATAAAGGGTGTTTATTCACCTTGTTTTCATACAAATGGCAGCAAGAAGTAGCTAATGAAGATAGGCACACATAAGAAATTTTCAGTGAAATATTGTTCTCAATTTGATTCCATTTTGATACATATTATATCCCATATTTAAACCCTGTATTAAACTGTTCTGTAGCTCTTCCTTAGTCTTCTCTGATTTTCTCAGTTCTTTGGTTTTTTTCTCTTGAATTTTCTTAGTATTTCAAAATTCAATGGGCACTCAGAGGGAAGAAACAACATCTCTGGCTTTCCAACTTACTTTTTGTACTGGGTATATCATATAATGATCTATAGCTTAATTAAGTCAGAAGTAATTGTTATGGCTCCCTAGTCTTCTTGAATATAATTTTATTTATACAACTTGATTATAAGAATTGACTATATCATAATGTTTATGTTATCTTCATGGCCAGCCAGCAGTGGCATTTCCTCACTCACAATGTGGGAAAAGGATATGCTGTTCCTGTCTGTCAGTGACAATGGCTGGGCTACTGAGCTCTGAAAATTTGTGTGGTTTAGATTCAGTGAAATTCCCTGTGCAGTGGGTACCTTCATAATTTCAAATTTCTTGTCTTGTAATGCAAAAGAGCCATTTCCAGATTCAGAGAATCACTAAGTGGAGTTCTTTAAAGGATTAAGAAATTGTGAGATCTAGGAGAAGTATAAAAGATGCAGAACAATTTTCTCAATGTACAGCTAAAGCTGCTGTGGCTTTGCACTCAAAAACAAAGCCCCAAGGAGAGTACAACAGCAGTAAAAGAACATTCCTTATAGTTAATTAGTAGAAAATTCAAGTCAGTTTGTGAAATTGTGGAAGGTAATATCTCATGTAAACTTCTGTACAAAGCCATCCTTGGATCAGGCTAGCACTGGAATAGATTGTCCACAGGTGCTCTGGAATCTCCATTCTTGGAGGTTTTTAAGATTTAACTGAACAAAGATCTGAGCAACCTGATCTGAACTCATAGCTGATCCTGCTTTGAGCAGGAAGGAGGATGAGAAACCTGCTCTTGTCCTTTCCAACTTGAATGTCTTGTGATTTTCGTGACTCAGACAATTTTCTTTACATCAGGAACAAGCCCACCACAACATATTTCACACCAAATGTAACTCTGAATTTCTTGTGGATATATGCTCCACAGCATTTTTATTTTGGAATAAAATATCAAATAGAATTGACAACTGCCTAATGCAAAAAAATCAGATCACAGCTTTTACTGAAGGGTAATGTCAAAGCTCTGTATTCCATATGGATGTCACCAAAAGGAATTGTGATTTCATCAACACAGCTGCTAGCTTTATAATGACATATGGGAGTAACTTTTTTTTGATGACTGTTCTTACAGCAATGTTTCCTCCGCTTTCTGCATTTTCCTGACATCATGACTTTAAATATGAGCCCAATTTAAAAGGCAGTAGTAATTTCTTACAAACCTTTTGTATTTGCATTAGCAATCTCATTTATCTCTAGAATTAACATTGTGTCAAATCTTATATTTCCTGAAGAACCAGATATAACTTTAATTTATTCTGTAGTTGTGAGACAGATACTTTGTTCTAGGATCCATTTTGTCTAGTACCATTCAATGTGGACTTCAACTTTTATACACACCCAGATGAGTGAAAGTCTTTGTGGACTTTGCTTCTACAGGATAGATTAGGCAAGAAAGATAATTATAAAATAATAATATCAAAGTCCTAGCAAGGATGACAAGGATCTTTCGTATTGATCTTATTTAAAATATAATATTATTATATCAAACCAATAAATATGATGACAAATGCATAATAACAGCATAATAAACTTTCCATATGCTATGCTATATTTAATGTCAACTTGGGCTATGTAGGAGTTCCTGAACTAAGAAAGACCTGTACAGAGACAATTTGTTATAAACAGAAAAGGCCTCTCTACAGAAGTGGATCTGTGGATCTTTGTTTTATGAGGAACAAATCAAGTATTCCAAGTTTGGGGTTTTTTTGAATTGGGAGATATTGTTTGGTATTTTATTTTGCTGACAGACTTAACATCAAACCACTTGATTTATCATCTTTCAGTACGGCAAGAATATGAAAAAGAGAGGTGTTACCTTTCCAATTTAAAGCAGTGTGTTTTTTTCATTAATGGCTTTTTAGTATGTATTAACAACTCTTATAAGTGGACATAAGACCTTTATTTGAGAAGAAGGCAGATGTGAAAAACAGGCTTGGTTTACAACGAATAAGAGCAAGAGTCTTAATTCACTCACAATCACTTCACAGGTTCAGTTACTAGGTGAGGCTCTTGGATAAATATTGCATACTTCTCCTTATATCCTTCCGTTATCACAATAGTTTAGGTGAATTTAATGGAAGTAGTAAATAATGAAACATGAAGTATGTAGTGGAGTAATTGATAAATACATAATTATAAACATTGATTTAGGTAAGAGTTTCCCATTGTATTCTAGTAAGTAAAGTTCAGTGACTGTAAATACTAACATTACATTTAAATTAGTAGCAGAAAAACAGCTTTCAATGGAAAAGATAATTTATGTAAGACTGATACACACTTAGAATACAAAAATCTTGTTTAACAGGTGCACTTACAGTTTTATGGTATCCATTTTATTTGTATGGAGTTTTTATTTTTAAAAAAGAATGGTGTGCATGGACACATTTGTGTTATGCTGAGATCTACCATAAATCTTGATAAGTTATGAAAGCTGCATCCATTAAGCTATCTTCCATAACTGAAGGTGAACAAGGAAATAGCTAACCACTGCCCTAATACAACATCATATATTAGCATTTTTTAAATTTTTCTGTATTCTGTATAGTAGTCTTTAAATAAACCCATCTCAAATGCCTTGTTGGCTGTTTCCTGATCAGAGGGCAAAAACCACCTAATGTTAACAGTCACAGTGAAAACAGTGAGAGAATGCTTTTCAAAAGCCAGAGATGAGAAGGCCTTATGAACATAGGAATGCTAAAATATTCAGTCAACAGCACAGATATGAAGAGGTACACTAACATAATAAATGAATAAAATATATGCTGTATCAATGAACATAAGTTTAAACATTTCAAATTTAGCTATGAAAGTTCTAACTTTTGAGAGGGTATGGGGATGGGCGAAAGTAGTGCTGTATTAAATATAAACCTTTTACTTGAAAAATAGCTCCATATGTTGTAAAACCTTTACGTCATTATGCAATATCAGAATGGATGTCAAACAAGTTTCAATTTACCAAAATACATATTAAAAAAGTGGAAATCTTTCTCCAGGAAGGGAATCAAATGTCAATAAAAATTCAGCCTGTATCAGGGAAGAGGTTAATTTCATTCCTTCCCTGGGACATTCCTTCTTAAATCCTGGCAACCCTAACACTTGCAGCTCTTGCATCAGTCACTAAGACAGTAAAAAATCTGATTTTTTTCCTTGGTCCCCAGACTCCTTTATGGTGCAGAGGGGAAGAGCAGTTTATTCATGTAAAATGACTCTTTTCTAACTTTTTTTTTTTCTAAGTGGGAGATAAGAAGTCTTCAGAAGGATCTAGTACCACTAACAAATTCATTTCAAACAGTCCAGCAAATGTTGCATAACACGCAAAATTAATTCATTTTTAGCACTATTTAAGGTGAGCAGTAGCCCTCCCTGACTGGTTTAACAGCCATGTAGCTTGCCCTTGCTGTCTGCAGTCACTGTTAAACCTCCTACAGCACATTTATTTAAATTGGCTGTTCTAAATGACACTGCCCTAAGTTCCCTTCACCAATGTCAAGAGAGACTTGTAAGCTCACCTTTCTCTGCAGTAGTTTCTTCATCAGTTTCTTTGTGGAAGAATCTTTCTCCCCGGTTGACACTTGTGAGAGCATGATGTGATAAGGAGTCAAAGACGCCTCTGGGGAGCTGGAATTGAGGTTGAAGGTCTCACATTAAAAAAAGCCATTTACTTCTGGTTTAGTTTTGCTCTTAGGCATTATTCACAGCTTTGCTCTGTCTTCAAACAACAGGAGCAGTGGCCCCACTAAAAGAAAAGAAATCCGAAGCTACAGACTGTGCTTAGAGTTAGTAAATATTAACTTGGGCTTTCAGAAGTCAATCCACAGTATGTCTTTAAAGCAAGAGAACCCTCACTTTTCATTGCCATCACCTTATTGTTGCTGTACTTTTTTTTTTTTTTTCTTATCAGTCAAGGTATTTCTAATAATACTTTTACACAGCATATGGTTTTGTATGCTGCTGGAGTAAAATTCTTCTTCCTTAGTTGACTATTGTTGTGCTAGGTTGTTTTCTTATTGGAACTAACTAAAATACAATTAATATTTACAAGAAAATACAGAATAATATTTGTTTGAATATGTTGTAGTTCTGGGACAGACAAGTGAAGCTTCAGTATGTATTTTAACATATCTTGTGCTGAGTTAAAAAAGTTCCAGAATAGGTTTGCAAAAATCACATATTGAAGCTTTTATTGGTTTCACAGGAAAGTCCTATCATATGGTTTTCATTAAGGAAATATCAGTGTGTTGGCTTTATCATCTTCATGATAAAGGATTTTTTTCACCATATATTTCCTTGCATTGTTTTCAGCTTTTTTACTTCTCAAGGAACATAAAACTGAATTTATGTAAGTAAGGTTTATGTGCAAATAAGTAGGACAGGGTATAGTCATCTCTGACAAAAGTGTTTTGATAAGAAGGGTAAATGCGTGTCTAAAGAAGAAGCTCAAAATACTTACTGATTTCAAAGGCATTTTTTCTCTCATTGTAAATTAAATTTAACCCAAATAATTTAAGTTGTCGACATAGGGAAGAGTTAAACATAGCTTATACACTGTGGCAATTTTTTATTGTTTTTAATTTTCAGTAAAACAAAGGGCTGTTAAATAATTTTAATGGGCAAATTTAGCATTTCAGTAACACTGACTCAGAATAAAAGAGTCTTCTGAATCATTTGGTGCTGACTGGGAGTGTCTCAGTAGGGTTCCAGTGCTCTGTGTGGACATAACCAAGTGATCTTATTTACCACTGTAGACATTGCTAATGGATTCCCCTAAAATGCCTCCCTTGCATGGTTGCATATGTAACCAACTTTATAGGCAACCATATTTCACTAAGGGCAGTTATTTGCTATGCAACCTTAAGTGTTTTTGTGCTTGCAGAGTCAGTGTTTAAATGCCTGTGGAATTTAAGAAAAAAGAAAAGACATCAAATTACTTCTGCCATATTGAAAGCTTCATCTTTACAATATCTTTGTGTCTCTGCATTTGAGTTTCTCAGGTGAAATTTTGCTGTATAAAAAGGAGCCAAAAAAGAGCATTTTGTTTCTGAGATAAGGAAAGGGAGATGGGGATGAGGATGGGGATGGGGATGGGGATGGGGAAGGGGAAGGGGAAGGGGAAGGGATCATATTCTTTTTCATATTTTCTTAAGGATTCTTTTTTTGTATTTCACAAAGTGGTCAGTCTAGACCTTGTTTATTCAGAGGGTTGCCCAAAGCAATGCAGGCATCCTTCTGTTGTGCTTGTCAGGAAAGGATATTTTAAAGAAAGAAATGAAAAAGCAAGAGATCTTCACTAATATGTTTCCCTATTACTCCTTTAGTAAAGCAAAGAACTCTCCAATTACAGTTTATACTGTTATTTTCATAAGTTTCAATATTACATGATAACCTGGTATTATGGTGTCTTTTGTCAGTGCACCAGAAAAAGCTTTGAAAAACATTAGCCACAGTTAGAATTCCTTGTCATTGTCACTTGCTGTTTTAATATCACTATAAAGTACTACAATTTTTTTCCTCAAAATGGCTTATAGCATCAAACTTTTATTCTGCTTCTTCCTCCAGTTATGCTGTAGAGTCCCGTATTTTTAGGGCAAAGAATCTATGCTGTACACAGGAGTGATCAGGTCAGCTCCAAAAGGGTTTTATGGGCGAGTTGTGTCCATTTTATAAATAGGCTTGTCACTGTAGTTAATGTCAGTGGTTAATGTCCAGCATAAATATGGGCTGTTTCCAAGAAGAGAATTCCTTTACTACCACCTGCCCTGTGTCCCAGACACCAGCCATTCATTCCAGCCACATTCTACTGGCTCATGGGGTCCTGCAGGGAGTCAGTTCAAAGCAATGGAGGGGATTATAACTAACAGTTCTCTTGGATTAGGTTTCATGTACTGATAGGAATATGAGGATTTGTTCCTTGTGTGTATGTTCTTTTCCTCCTATTATATTTCTATACAGATTCTTCAACATAAAGTCTCTGAGTTCTTTACCTCAGTACAGGAAGAAAAAAACTGGTGTCAGTGAACACAGGCAGAGAACCTGTGCTGTAGACAGGAGTGAATCTGTTCTACTTAGCTGTACTCACAATAGGTACTTTTGCAGGCATTTTCTATACTAGGTTAGGGACTTCCTATGAAGAGGGAAATAGTCCTCTTCTTCCACAGGGAAAAATCAATTTCTATGATTTAGAATGAAGTTGTTTGAAAAGATAAGCAATCCTAGTAAGATTTTACTATATAAGTCATAAATACAATGGCAAATGAAAATGAGTTCTCAAAGAGTGTTTTCCAAAAATTTGTATACAAGCTTAAATTGAAGGTTTAGAGTCTCTTCAGTTGAACAAAATCCAGACTCTCTGGATTGGGATTATATTCTTTTCTTTTGGTTAATGATTTCTTAACTAGGATCTCTGGCTTCTGACTTTTAAAAAGGAAATGTTATTGTTTTGGAGAACAATTCAGTACATTTAAAGTGCTGCTTTCAAAGATATACTAAAATCTTGATGAGGTCAGTTACTTTTATTACAGATTTTTGTACTAATTGCCAAATAAATGATGTTAGGCTGGATGTGACTCAGCTGCAGTAGCCATTCCTAAAGAACAAAAAACTATTTTTGACTCATTAGACAAATGGCAAATATCGAAGAAAAAGTATTTGAGAATAAATTAGATACTGGCTTAATCAGGTCAACATGTTTCCTTTCAATGTATAATAGTATGAACAAATCCAAAGTAATGGAAGGAATAGGCTTTTCCTCTGCATACTTGCCAGACAGAAGGCACAAGGAATTTATATTATTACCCGTTTTCTAACAGCTCCTCTTCATTATAGCACAGAAACTTGGGCTCAGTTCTCTCCATTATTCTGAGCCAGCATGTTACAAGGAAAAGTAAGATGATCTGAGCTTAAATGCTACTCTGAAGAGTGTATTTGTCTCATACTGTTCTGCAATCTCTTCATTGATGTGTTACTATCACAGCCAGACAAGTTAAATACTAGTTTCAGAACTTCTCCTTCTCCAAAGTAACGCTCATAAACGGGTGATCAGAGTTCACAAGCAGTTCAGTGACAGCTCATCAAGAACTGAAAGTGGTGTTCAGCGTCCCAGGGAAGGGTACCCTTGCTACTGAGCATGTTTGAAGAAAGTGCCTTTCACTGTCCAGTTATGCTGTACCAAAATGTTTCACCCGCATCTGTTCAGCAAATTCATTATAAATATATAACTTGTTTCTGGGTGACCAAAACTGAGGTTTTAAATTCAATCTGTTGTCAAAACCAGAAACTAATCTGCCTTTGACTGCTCCATTAATGAAGTTATTACAATGTTGGTAAATGAAAGTTGTGGTTAACCAACTCTAATTGCTGGGTTTTAAATAGGTTCATTCTATTATTCAGTAACTGCAGTTTTCCTAAGTTCAATATCTGTGAGCTATTTTGAAAGTATTTTTATCATTTCCTTTATCTGCTAGAATTTCCCTTCCTGTGTTTGATCTATGTTTCTCATAGCTTCTTGACATTGTCTCGTGTTGATGAAGCTGCGTCCTTTCAGTGTGTACCATTAATTATTTTATGCTGCTCTTTTTAAAGACGCCTCAACCTAAAATTACCACTTCTTTACTGGAAGCAAGGCTATACCTCAGTGCTTTTCTTTAGAGCAAGAAACACAAGTAGACTGTCCAATTTGGTTTCTGTTTGTCACTAAATACCATATTCTGTGTTGCCTTGTCAAACACATAGATAGCAGTTCTCTAGATACATGATTCTGTATCTCCATTTCTGCCTGCATGGTTTTTTGATGACTAATTCTGACACAAGTGCAATAGATCCAAGCTAATAATGTTTGGGATTTTTTTACATTGGTGATCCTAACTCATAAATATAGTCTCTTGCAAGCCACATAAGATTGAAGAGAAACATCACTTATTCAATGCTGGGTGGCAGATAAAGTGAAATTCAGGATGAGAGATACTTATTTTCAATTACAGTTTGCAGTGCATAACAGGCCAAGTCACCCCAACCAGCACAGAGTGCAAATTTTGTTTTGCTGTGCTGCCAGCCATCATTGTACCATGGCAGTAGTAAAAAGGTGACATTTCAGAGAAAGAACAGTTGGTGTATCTGCTGTTACGTGCCCGCACACATCTTGGGAGAGGCAGCAATAATTGTAGTTAGGGCTTTTTCAGACACTGGCCAATGGAAACAGCAATGGAAATGCACTCTCATATGGAAATGCAAGTAATGCCTCTCCTGGTACTTCACTCACACACAGTCCCAGAGTGGTATTATTAATTTTTTCAGCTCTGGTAGCGCCCTTCAGACTCAATAACAGAGGGAAAGTTGTAGCAGTTTTACATGTTTTCATTTCCATCCAGCTGCGTTTCTGCAATTAGTGACTGTGGGGGATACTCTAAAACCCAGCAATGACAAAGCAGGCAGGGGTGATGGTGGACAATAAATTTTCAATGTACTGTAGAGGACAAAAAATAACTGATTCAACTTGTGTAGACAAAGTCTTCAAAGAGCTAAGAAAGTTATACTCATGCATGCATCTGGTGTCACTATGTTTTGAATATTTCTTGACTTCCACAAGATTACCACAATGAAACACAATTTTTTTCAATGCATTCTACATCAAGCAAGCAATAAAAGATCTTGGAAGCTGAAGGAACTGATACATGAAGAAGGATTATATGAATACTTTTGAAAAGGCAGGACTTCAGCTTAGAAATACGTGAATTTCGTCACATCAAGGAGAGATTGATACCATGGGGCTATAATGATGAGTGAAAGAATAAAATTTTTTAAAATATAGATGAGACTAAAATTAGGGAAATACTCCCTCCTGTTCTGATAGTTCAGTTTTCAGAAAATTCTATTGAAGGAACATCACGTAGGACTTCCATTACTAGAGGAGATAAATTTTGGAAAACTTAGCATGGAACAAGTTACTGAGATCTGAACAAGTGATTAGCCCCTTCTTTATCCTTACTTCTATTAAAATATTTCTATATAAAGTTTTTTATTTAGATGCTAAAAGGGGAGATTTTTACATTTAACAAGCTAATATGATCTCTGTAAAACTTATTATTATAAAATAAACTGTTTAACGGGGTATATAGCATTAAGTATGCTTTGAAGGAAAGTTTAAATGTTGTCTGAGGCCTGTTTATGTTACCAAAAAATCATCAAGAATGGGGCATATTTGAAGCCTATGCCTGTGAAAGAAGCAGAACATATTTTTAGCAGGGCTTACATTATGATGTCTAGTCAAAACTCAAGAACCTTAAGCATCATTATACAGCATCCCAGAACATGATACCATGTTCCAAATATTTGTTCACAGCCACCCCCATCAAAAATTTGCTCCAGAGAGAAATACCTTCAATGTCAGGGTTGAGGTGGTGGTTTTATTAGTCATTATAACTTTATTTTTTTTCACTAAGAACAAGAAAATAAAAAAAAATAATAAATGATAAAATTACAACTTGGTCCAAGAGCAAAAACAAGACATTTCAGTGTCATACCAAACAAGAGAGAATACTTTATGTCATTGTCAGTTACTGCATTTATTCCTCAAAATGACACTGTTATTTTGATGAATAAAGGAAACACAAGATTATGTTTGGCTTTTGTGTTTAATTAAATTTCTTTTTGGCTCCAAGATCTGTAAGATGAAAAAAATGTCCTGGATGTTTTAGAGAACAACTGTAGAAGGTAATGTTTACACATATTTTATGTTAGATTTGGAGAAAAATTCTCTGATGATTGATGATATAAAGATAATTTCTGTTAACATTTTAGGCTGGTAGCAGAAGCTTGTTTTCATACTGCCAAGGAATTTATTTGAGCTTCATGCAGCTTATAACAAAACCATAATTTTAATTTTGATCTTCTTCAGAGAAGTGAGTTCTGTTAGGTACTAAAGACTGTCATTGCTATAATATTTGAGACTGCAGAGATTTGCAAAGGTTTCTTCCTCCCACAGGCTTTGGCTATATTTGTCAACCCAATGAAGGCTGTAGGGTGAGACCTGAGGAGTGCTGATCCCATGTATCTCCTGCTGACATCAGTAGGAGCCCAGCACCTATCAGCATCGAAGACGTCTGTTACTGCAGACTGACTCTCAATAGTGCAAAACAATTAAAACAAGAATAGCAAATGGAACAAAACCCAAATGATGCAACAGTTACTGGGAAAAGTTTTAAGGATATCCTAAAAATTCAGAATCCTCTTAGTTTGCAATTTCACATCCAGTTGTGACCAGATTGTATCAGCAAAACATGATACAGAATTAAATTCAGAATCAAAGCCCAAGTAAATTGTATAATGGTAAGAGTTTGAAAAGACTGGCTGTGACCTACATAAAAATTAACACAAAATCAATCTAAAGTAACACAGTGATAGGAATCAGCATTGTCTCTGGTGTCTCTACTTTTACATTTAAATGACGTGCATCCATGATGAACATTTAGGCTTTTGCTTTCTGTCCACCATCCAATCTATTTGGTCTTCGCCACAGGAATGATTTTTTTACCTGTGTCTGTAGGGGTTTACGCAATGGAGATTCTGAACCAGAAGGGAATCTCCAATTAAGCACATAAAGAATAATAAATAGTATTATTAACATTACTGACGCCATAGTCCCCACATGCGCTTTTCTAAAGATTCTAAGCTTACGTGTCTATGTGTCGAATCTTGATTCTTTCTGCCATACTGCTTCTCAGCCTTAGCAAGATGTTTGTTGCTGTGGTCCAGTGTGTTTATTAGCTTAATTGAGTGGTCTGGATTTACTTTGGAGGAAGCTGATTGAATGGCAACCAACTATTTTAAAGTTGGCAGCAGGGCTTGGCATATTTGCAACTTGCTGGTGCCTGTAGTCAGTCAGTGTAATTAGGACTTTGTTTTACTCCTATACTATGCTTTGATATCTTTTCATATGGATCTATGCAGAAATACTAAATGTATTTGTCCTCAGGAAAGTCAGGAGCCCAGAAGCCCTGAAGATAAGAAATCACAACAGAGACATTTTCTAGTCATAATAAAGACAATAGCTAAGCCTGATTATAACTGGAATCGCAGTTGCAATACACATTAAAGTTAAAGTATGAAAATGAATCACAGGAAGTCCAAGACCAAAGATCAGACCTCTAAATTATGATGGAATAAGTCAGATTTTGCCACAGGGCATAAGCACCAACCTGCAGTTTCCTTTGAAAGCTACTGCAGATGCCAGGGCTAACAATAACTCAATAGCAGAAAAGGCTTTTCAACTGTACAGAATCCAATGTCTAAAATCAGCTGAGATGTCTCTGAAGTGGACTGTGTCTCATCTTTACTGCCTCAGTCATTCAAATGTTCAGAATGTATCTCTGTGGAGAAAATCACTAAAGCATGAGCTGCCATGTGAGCCTTTAAAGTTCTGTTCATTGCTTCCCAGTCCTGCTTGCTGTTTTCCCTTTTTAGAAAGGTAACCTATCTTCTCTGTCACTGTCTCGCAATAGTCAGCCTTCTGTGCCCTCTTCTTCCTTACCTCCCTCTTTCCTCCCACTTTTTTTTCTGTCTGCTGAGACATCTTCAAACACAGGACTATGTGCTCATGTAACAACTGTGCCAAGAGTTATGGAGAAGTCCGCTGGCTTACAGACATGCAGCTTCACAGTATCTGAATATCAAGTGTTACTGCAATGTCCACCTAACTGGACATCCATGATTGCCAGCTTAACAGGATAGACAACTGTATTCTTAATGTACCTTACAAACATAAAAAGTTGTATTTGGTTATAATTAATTGGGCAGTTTGGGTTTGGGGGGGGGTTGTTGTTTTGTTTGTTTGTTTGTTGGCTCTTTTATCTAATCGTATTGTGGAATTGCAATGACACCCAGCTAATTTTCATGACCTTTCCATCTTACACTGCAAATTCCCTCCCAGAGGGACCAGTGATACAACAGGACTTGAGCTGTAGCCCAACTTACAATAAACATACATTTGAGAAAGTTTCTGAGAAAGTTTCTCAGAAAGAGAAAGTCTTGAGAAAGTTTCTCTATGCCTGCAAGAAATTACTCATCATGAAATAAAATGAACTATTCATTTGCAAGCAGCTACTCTGTACCATCAGCTGTCTAGCACTGCATGGCTGAGTAAAGCCTGCCCATGTAGATAAGTCATCCCTTTTCTGGGAAGAGTCAGGCTTGTTCATGTAGGTATCTGTGATATTATTAGCCTGTGTGAAAATTATTTCTTTAACCCAGTAAAGAATGCCAAGAATTTAGGTAATTTGAATGAGTTTTCCCTTTTTTTTTTTAATATCTTCTTGTTAAATTTTAGTGTATAAGTCATTTCTTCATAGTTTCAGCATAGCGGTGTAACACACTGAAACTCTTATTGTGTCACTTGTATCTGTTTTTATGTTTTTAACCCAAAGATATACCAAAGATCTATGGCTCGTTACTGGATGTATTACTGCAACATTGATTTAGCTCTGCTTAATTAGTAAGAATGGCTAATCATTCATTTTCTGGTCTGTTAATCAAATACATTTTCTTTGTTGAAAGCCTCTTCTCTCACGACCTGTTTTAAAAAGATCTATAGTGACAATCCTGAAATTTCCCCAGTCTAAGAGAATCTGCACATTTTAGGAAAGCTTTTCAGGTCAGTGGGCTTCCAACAAGGGTCAGATTCTTTCCATGAGGGTAAGTGGAACTCATCTCAAAGTAATAGTGGTGTAAATATTTAAATGTCTGTGACACCCCCACTTTCCACATGGACAGTGAGATTATTTGCCAAAGGATTTAGTCATCAAATCTGTGGCGTGAAAAGGTGATTTGAAATTAATATATGCATGCAGTGTAATTTGCATTGATTGTTGCACTGCTTCAAAATAACATTTTTCATCATGTCTTCAATCTTTATATTCTGTCTAAATTTCATTACCTCTGAGATGGACACGAAAGAAAGGATAATGCTGAACCAGAAGAACTGGATCATTTAAACTTAAATCCATGACTTATAGTTACCAATGAAAAATAAGCACAACAATCAGCTGGATTGTGTAAATGCATTGTTCTAATAACAATTTTTATCAGCTCTGAGTTGGACCAAAAGTGGAAGGCAACTTGGAGGAATTGCAGGAATGCAGTTCAGTCAGATCAGAAAGATCCTAAGCGCATCAGGAATTGGCTCAAATGGTATTTACCATAGTTTCACAGCAGTTGCACAGATTAGACCTGGATAATTTTTGGATGTTTCATTCACACAAAAGGGCAATTTCAAAATCCTTAACCAAAATTTGTGAGATCATTGTTCATATAAAGTAGCTGGGCATACACAAGAGAATTTAATATTCCAGACTGTTCTGTTCTACAGATGACATGAGCCAAGGTCTCCTTTGCCTGATCTTGATGGGCTGCTCAGGTAAATGATAAAGATCTAATGAATTAGAGTAAAGACTAATAGCTAACAGATGTACAGACGCTATCCACTCTATTAATTAATGCTGCTGTACATTATGTGGAACTAATGCAAATTACTGTGTGCAGAATGTTTACAGATTGGAATTGTGTTTAGCAACTTGGTGAGAACCTCAGTGGAAGTTTTTCCAATATATTAGGAAAATGCTGTGAAGGAGCTAGTAAGGTACAATCACTGTGACATTTCTTCATGACCTTTAGGTTCTAATTAGTTCTCCTTGTTTAAGTTTTTTTTTTTTTTTCAGTTTGAGTCTGTTAAGGCTGCATTTTATCATTACTTTTAAACAGGCAAGACAATACCGATTTTTTCTACAGTTAAAAATTATAACCGCAGAAAATTAGTATTGCTGATGAAATGGTCTTCAGTCTCAAAAGACTTATTAAATTAAGTATATCTAAAATTAGAGATCTAAACTGTGACACTGAAAAGTCATACTCTGGTGCCAATATGTCCTTCAGAGTATGTCAAGTTTTTCAGACAGCTAAAATTTCTTTTTTCATTCACTTCTCAAAGGAGAGGATTGTCCAAATATTACTTGTTTATTTTGATATTCAAATGGGTTTAGACTCAAAGAAACATTTAAAGGAAACTCAGTGATGAGTTGCAAATTGCAACTGAAATGAGTCTTACATAGTTGATAGTTTAGTCATCAACCAGTTCTCTCTCTCACATAATTACTATGCATACTGGAATAGAAACCTTCTCAATTTTTTTTTCATCATACAAAAATACATTAAAACAAATCAGTTGTTGAGTTTGGCCAGTGCCAATTAACAATTTGCTGTATTCAGCTCCAACGCTTTTGCTGATTCTTAAGATGAAGAAAAGAGAAATATTAGTAGTTAAAAGAGAAACAGTGAGAAAGGAAGTGTATGTCACTTGAAGCTCAAAAGTTAGGTGTGGTATGTACAGGACAGTGAGAAGTGATAGAATCAGTTACAAATTTGGTGTAAACTTATACCCAACACATGGTATCATATGTGATACCATCATATTTAGATGCTGTGTTTAAGGAGTGCCATTTTTAATGCCTTTGCTAAAAAATACTTTCACATCCAATAACCAAAGCCAAGCATACTTGCTGTTTAAGGGAGTCAAAGTCTTCTTTAACATGCTCCCAAGTGTGAAAATATTTTTTTCATTCTCAACATAAAAATAGATACATCTGCTCAGTAGTATTCATGAGCAAGTTGTAAGCAGTAAAAAAAATAAGCATTTTAATTTTACAATAAGGTCTTTACTTCATATTGTGTATCAGTTATGGAGTAAGGTTTGATCATTAAAACTACCTCCCAGACATTTGTATTAAATACAGTATTTTAATATTTATTATTTTGGTTCTTGAAGCAGCTAGTTTATTGGAGACTTCTCCTCTAAATTCAGGGCTTCACAGTATTATTGGGCTACTGTGAACTGAAACAAAAGCAAACAAAATCAACGTTAATCATCTGCTACAATATCAAACCTACTGCAATGTTTATAACTCCAATTGATCTCTGGTAAGCAATGTGTTAAATTTTTATTTAACATAGCCAGGAACTCCCGAAGCCTTTGCCAGGATTGTAGAAGGGAACAACCCCTTGAGGTCTGGGCTGCCTGCAATCATGTAATTAGCTTAACTGAATACCAGAAGTTCTGAGATGAGGTTATTTATGAACTAATTGACAGCCAGCACTGGTTTACCATAGAAAAAGAGATAAGGATAACCTAACAGGAGAAAAACTACCCTTAAAATGGAACTATTAGAACAATGAAATTACTTGGTTTGCATATTTCTTGAGTTTATGGTTCCCTTACTGGGAGAAATTTAACCACTGTCTGCTGAGGAAATGTTTGGGGTTTTTTTAAATTCTTTTGTGTCAGCATCCAAGCTTCCCTTACAGTGCATTGCTTAACATCTCTACATTCTGGTTTTAAATATGATAAACAGCTTTTCACACCTAATTCAACAATTTTCCTGATCAAATTCTTTTCCCTCCTCAAATGACTGTCAGTATGTTTAATATAAGAGATTTCAAAATTTTTGTTATCAGGGTCAGTTCAGGATCCTAAATAGCTTTTAACTTTGCTCTTCCAAAGCTTCTTATATTCTGATATGTTGTCCATATAATAAGGGTAGTGACACATTATTTCCTGTCAGGCCAGTTCTGAAAATAAGCAAAACACGATCTATGAGCATTCAAAAGAAAGGATCTTTGTATTAAGTGGGTAAGTCTATGGTATTAGCATTCATAATAATTTATAATAACAATTCTTTAAATGCTTTTAGAGTCTTGGGTGAAAACTTTATTATTAATAATTCTCATTTGCAGTTTTCAAACAAAGAAACAACAAAGCTCTTGTTTTCAAGTAGCTATTTTCAGTAACTTGGACATGGTATACATCCTTGCATACCTAACACCTGTTATCTTCCAGTTTCTTTGATTGTAAAGGTCATCATCAGCATAAATTGAACCATAAGTAATAAGATTTAAAGCTGAGTAAAGTAGAATCAGTTGACAGTTAAAGAGCTTAAAATAGACTACTATAGCTTCTAGTAGCTGTGTTATAAGCAATACACAGGATTTCCTCTGTGCTGCTCCTCAGCTGAACCCAAGCTGAACCCCTTTTTTGATGCAATCATTTGATCAAAAATGAGCAGCTAAAATGAAAGTAATTTTTCAAAAGAGGACATGGTTGCTGTGTGAGAAGCTTTGGTTAAGTAATCTGAAATATTTCAGTCAAACACATTCTCAACACTCCTAGACTTACCAAATGATAAAAATAACTTTTCCAGATATTTCTCTTTGTGTCCATTTACTAAGGAAATTAATGTTTACCTGTTATACACCCATTCACACAGCTTTTTGAGTAATGATTGCACAGAGAGGAGTAAGAGCATCCCTCTTTTATAGAGAAGGCTTGTGTTCCATTCTCTGAGGGTTTGAGGTCTTCTGTGCACTACTCATTTTCTCCAGCATTTCTCCAGTCTGTTCATTAATGGTAGTAAGATAGATATGTCTGTAGAAGGATATAGATGTTGGCAGGACAGAAGGGAATTATATAAATTAGAGCTATTTAATTCTCAGTGATCACACAACCTTCTGAAGAAACCAGTGATCTCCTCTGTGACTGCAGCTGTAGGTTCTCATAAGCTCTACTCCAACTTTAATGGAAGTGAGGGAATTCCCTTTCCTGTCTCTCAGATGGATATAATGGCAACATCCCTGAAGAGCCTTCTGACTCATATGAACAAAACTATGAGGGATGAAGATGGATTTATATATATTGTCTCTTTCACCTTGAAAAATTTTAGTTGCTGCTCCTTGCTGAAACACCTTACTGCACTGAAATTAAATTATCTATTTAGTCAAAAATATTTGGCCAAGATATTGACAGATTTTTGAAGAGAGCTGACACACATCAGTGCATGCTACAGTTAGTAAGTTTAGCAGCTGCTCTAGGGAAACTGAACAGCTAGAATTGGCACTGGGGATGATATAGGATTTTTTTTTCAGCTCATACTGCAGAGGATTTTGAGTGCTCCTTCTCTGTCGCCTCTCAGTTTGCTCTCCGTAATAAAAAAGCTTTGATAAGTTTCCTTTGATACAAAGCTGTTTGTAAGGGGCAATCAATAAAACATGTTCAAAGCTGGTCGATCGGGTGAGTAGCATGGAAATCAGAGTAGGTTGATACACTGAAGGGGATGAGTGGAAGAAGGAACCATAGTTACGGGAACAGAACTCTGAGTCTGATACAGCAGGAAATAGCAAGCCAGAAAGGTGTGCAAAGATGGTGTGATTATTTACATCAGAGCTCCAGGCTGGGAAGATGACAGCAGCTGTGTTTTGAGTTGACTTGAAAATGGAACCATTTCTGTCAAGGAGAGTAGAACTGAAAGGATTGGTGCCAAGATGGAAGATTATAATGGGGTTTATATGTTGCATCTGTGTTGGTCAACAAGATGAAAACAACACCATGTTAAGAAGCCTGGAGACAGTGAGATTGATTTTGTTTTCTCCCTTTTAAAGTTGTATTTTCTACAATGTACCCACTCTTTTCTTTACTGACTGTGTGACCTTTAGAGGTTTTTACTCTTAATTATTTCCTTTCTTGTGGTTGCTTTTAATATGTAGTAGAATATTCAGTCAATGTAGTAAATCTATTTCCTTGTGTGTTTAGAAACAATGCACGTTATTTATTTTCCAAACTACATAATAGTTTATGAGGACCTACTACTGTGATTGCTGTTTTTCCTGCTCCGTTAACCCACAAAAAGCTCAATTTCTAATGAAATCTAAATCCATTCCGAAGCCAATGAATATCTAATATGAATTCATTTTGCAACACTCTTAAATAAGATATGATATATAATCTTTGGTTCAGTATATGCATGATGTCTATGGAAGAAGACTGCAAAATCTTTCTGGGAAACTACTGGGAGGGATTGTTAGTGGAATTTTTTGATTAACTAGCCCTAATCAGTTCCATTAATCTTCATCTGTAGGTGGACACTCTCATAAAATAATATGACTGGCTTATTCTTTACTGTTCAAATCATTTATGTTTTATTTCACTCTAGCCTTCTGTCAAATATTGTTTGAGCTTTTAAAATTTATTTTGGTTCAAAATTCAGACATTTAACTTATTAATTAATATTTTTGAAGAAGATGCATTCTCCTCTTGACAGTACTGCAGGGAAATAGGAACTCCTAGGCTAATGTTAACGTGTGTCCTGCAATTGTTATTTGTTTAATGAGTATGAAGACCTAAATAGACTTATTCTTTTATATGTTTTGAGTAAGTCCTGGCTCAACCAATTTTCTCTTCTTCCATGTGTAGAATTCCAATGTGAAGTTCATGAGACATTGTAGATACTGTGCGTGGAAATTGCAAATAAAAACTTTTACACTAATATTTTTATTATCAATATTGTCTGCAGGCAATCCAACATAAACATATTATTAATGGCTATCTGTTGCTCTCTTGAAAATATGATAAAAGTTTGAGTGGCAGCAGCTTCAAAGGGTGCGTGTTAAGTGACGTGTTAAGTTAAAGTCCAAGCACAATTTTTTTTTTCAAATGCAAATTAAATGGAAAGGGAACTAATCTTAGAAGAACTTTTTTCTGATCTTATATTCGCACTCTGTTTTAATGTAAATTCACTCCTGAATTTACCAAATCCAAACTGCTTCCTTCCTAAAATTAATAAGATTCACTTTGGCCAAATCAATGCTGATTTTTTCCCTCTCAAAAGGGAAGCAAAGCCAGTTAGTTAGTATAAGACAAGTTAGGCTTACAAATGCCAGTCATATGATGCTTTTTTTGCTTCCCCATATGAAATTTCTACCACAGGGAATAAATGACTGACACATCACCCCCTGCCATCATAACAACTGTCACGCAACACCATTATTTTTCAAACATTAGTGGCATCCCTCCAACTGGCCATAAGGTTGCAGACACATATTTTAATCATTACTTTGCCCATTGCAGGAAGCACACATTTAATGTGTGCTTATGATAAATTTCTCTTTCTTTTATAATAAACTGGAAGTTAATGAAGCAGAGCACAATTGCGGTGAATTAGACAGCAGTAGAACAAGGCAGAAGAATACCCACTTATTGACATTATCAAAGCCATCTTAAATGCATCGACTTTTAAACCATCTCATATTCAATTATTAAAAAGGGACCATGGGAGTATACTGTTGGCTTAATAAGAAAGAAGATTATAACAGTTCATTAGTTATTAATTAATTGACAATCTCACTGCTTAATGTCTTTACGTTTTATAAATACTTTTGCGCCCAGTGTCTCACTTCTATCCATTTTGGTTTTCATCAACATGTAGAATATTACGTTTTATTTCTTCTGTCCACACATCAAAAGGAGGGTCAGCTGGTCATGTTTTATCAATTTGTATTGAGATATTTTACAATATAAATTATTTATGGAATTAGTAAACAATTTTTCTATATGAAGTTAGCCATAAGAGTAACATACCTCTCTGATTTTGTACTATAGATTAAATTTAGGTGTTAATCTTGTCTTAAGCAAACCACAGGTTTCCTGAATAGCAACTTGTGGAGAAGGTCTGGGGGAAATGGACCCCACAAGAAAAACAAGCGGCTGTGACGAAAGTGCCCATAATAGAATTTGTTTGACAAGAATGATTCAGAGGCAAACCTGCTTATACTTCCATAAATCCTTCTTTTACTGTAATTTTTACTCACTGCAATTAGAAGTACATATTTTTGCTGCTGTTCCTATTCACAAGCAATGAATTATTGCTCATATATTATCTTTAAAAAAGGAAGCATGACTAGCATGCATATTCAGGAATGTAATGCCTTGCTTTCATGCATCCATTTCATTATCAGAACACCTACTGATTTAAGGCAGATTTTTTTGTGGGGTGGGGAGGGTGCAAGAAAGACTACAGTCACTCCTATATGTGTGATCATATATGTGTGATCATATAAACATCCTCAGGACAATGTGACACAGCAGCAACTATGACTGTAGATGTGCTTCTCTCTCTTTTTTTTTTTTTTTTTTTTTTTTTTTTACCAGTGGTTTTTTTAAAGATTTACTAATACCATGGACAGCTGTGAACAGAAGTAGAATTGTGCTGCACCAGGGTCTATATTTGTTAGTTTTCACAGGTGGAAGTCCATCCTGGTGCCAGTATCTAGATGGTTGAGAAGGAGGGAGAGAAGGAACCATTGGAACCTGGGGCTACCAGTGATTCAATACATATAAAATAGTACTTTGCTTTTAAAAACCAAACAAACAGAAAACTCATTATGTTGATGACTGTAAGTGTCTCTTACAAAATTATTGTAATGTGCTATCTGAATCGTTGCTACCTTTCAGCACATAATTTGCCCTACGTATAAAAAAATAAACGTTTCATATCAAAAGCTTATTCCAAAAAAGGTTTTCATCATTATATTTTACTCCATTTTTGTTTAACCAAAATTATGTATGATGGTTAAAGGGTAGCATAGGTTGAGCAATGATAAGTCTCCAGGGTTGGTAACTTTACGTGGTAACTTCTTAAACAAAGTGACAGGGTCTGTTCCAGCAGCTGGAATAGATTGTCTGACCATAGTCACAGAGTGACTGTTGTATTTCCCACTGCTGGAAAAGGCAGTCACTTTCCCACCTCCCCTCCTGGCCAAAAGGCCCTGCTGCTTCCTTTAGCTCACCCCTAAGAGACCTTAATTGATTCAATTAAGTATTTTGTCTGAAAATTAATGTAGCAACAAAAAAAGTACGGTTGATATTTCTGCTAGGTTTCTGAGCTGAATTTGCCTACAAACACATGAGATGAGTAGAGAAAATGACAGGAAGAAACGTTTCCAGGACGGAGGGTAAAAAAATATCACATGTTTCTCCAACTCTAGGGCCCCAAAATACAAAATAAAAAAAAGACTAGAAGTATTGGATTTTTTAACATTGTGCATACACACACACAAAAAGACAAAAAGTCCTGCCTAACGTGATATTAAAATGCATCCAGAATAAGAGATAATTTGACAGGGGAAGGGGGAGAAAGGAGAATCAAAGAGTGTCAAAAGGTTAGCAATTATGCTAAGGAGGGTTGTTTCCATAGAATTACTCTCTACTCGTTTGGTAGAAAGTTTCTCTAGGAGTCAGTTCCAAACAAGAATTTAATTTTAGGCATTTTGATTCACTTCAGGAGGAATCTGACCTCTTCCCATACTATAAATGTTGAAGAGACTGAGACTGAACCTTCAGCTAATGTTAGCTTCTGTGCTTGCCTTCCAGTAGCTTCAACAATGTGCAAATCAAATTATAATGAGAAATACTAAGAATTAAAATATTTTGGTTCAAAATTCAGCTTTGGTAATTTTAGGTGGATTCCAGATTTCAGAAAATTATTCAGAAACCTAATAATGTGGAAAATACTTGTACATGGTAGAAGAAACTTATATCCATTGGCATTGATTTCCTTTCCCCCCAGTATACACACATTTCCCTGGAGAATAATTTGGGAGTGGTTATAAGGAGGCAAAAAAGCTATCAGCAACTGGAAAACCAAAAGGGTAATTTCAGCCAGTAAACACAAAAATGTTTGAAATTACATCTGTTCCAGGGCTGTATTTGACCTAAAACATCCTGAATTCTAGGAGGACTTTCTTTTGTTCCATACTATATTCCAATTTCCTGAGATTTTACTGTTATTCTCACATGAGATTATGTAGATGACCAATCTAACTCCTGTACATTGATATAACTCCTGTGTCTCTTTTTCCTTTACTGACTTTCCTTTACTCCTTTACCTACATTTCGATACCTCAGGTCTTTGTGCTGTGATACATCTCCTGATAATCCATTGAATATGTTTGTGTAACAATGCAGCATGATACAGTTTTATCAAAAATGAAGCAGCTTGTGTACAAACTGTATTAAATTCAGAATTGAGATAACAGCTCACTCTGCACATTTTGAAAATTTGAAAGATTTCATGATAGAATTTGTATCTGTGTGACTTTTGAACATTCTTCCTCAAAAAGTGAGTGTGCAGATCTTTCTAGCTCAAAATAAATATCGTGCTTTATGATATTGTGACCTTTATTGTTGTGACCTGTACACATCTCAGAATTCCTAGCATCAGTATTGGTTTGGTTACTAACTCTGATTTTAGGGTTTTTTATTTAGGAATCTTGACTGTACAATAGTATTTGGTGACTATGATGAAACAAAAAACTTCAACCTGTTTAAAATAAGTAAATTAATACGTAATTCTAAAGCTACAACTCCAGAATGAAACATTCAAAAATACATTTTCTAATCAAGTTTCTAATCAAGGATCAGTTTACATGCAGGTGTATTATAAATGTTTTCTAGGGGACTTTGGCAGACAGGAGAAAGAAATTCATTACTGTATCTGACAATACAGAAATGAGAATAACTCAAAACAGAAATCAAAATGTTAAATTTATATTTGAAGATAAGGCTAAAGTTTTTTTTCCTCTTCCATTATTATGCTTTCTACAGAAATAAAAATGACAATAATGTGTTTTTCCATGGTTGAGAAATCTGCAGCTTATACTATGTCAACTCAGATTCAGCATTCCCTATTTTTTTTGGTAACAGCCTACTCATGAGGAAGAGATAATACATTTTTTGCATTCTCAAAAGAATGGTGAGCTGGGATTTGTCTCTTTTACATGCTTTATAACACATGCTCTACAATAAAATTTTAATGATGAGCTTTTAATACCTGCATTGCTTTATCGTTGCATGACCAAGTTCTAAAGTAACTCCTTGCTTTTGCAAACACATAAACATAAGTTTGCACTTGTGAGTAGTTCCCTGCCTCTTGACTGCACTCAGCTGTGTGAGTAGTTTTGTGTATATAAACAAATTTTTGCAAATCAGAACTAGAAATGTAGAATGCAACCAGAGTTAGATTTGAATAAAAAAAAAATAGGTTTCTTGCCTAAATAATATTTTCCTTGCACATAGGACAAGAGGGGATGGCTGTAAACTACAGGAGAGTGGGTTTAGATTGGATATTACAAATAAATTCTTCACTGTGAGAGTGATGAAGCACAGGAACAAGTTGCCCAGAAAACCTGGAAGTGTTCAAGGCCAGGCTGGATGGAGTTTTGAGCAACTTGACCTAGTGCAAGGTATCCCTGCCTATGGCAAGGAGGTTGGAACCAGAGGGTCTTGAAGGACTCTTCCAGCCCAAATAATTCTAAGATTCTGACAAAAGCTATTTTGTAGTCATTGAAATTTTTTAAACTTTCTCTAGTTTGGCATTTTTGGTTGGAAGAAAGTAATCAAGGCTTGATTCTCTAACAGAAAATGCATATATTTATATTTACATTAAAAATTATGTCCTGAACAATCAATATTTTTTAACTTTTCATTCCATTTTTATTTAAAAACTCAAAATATATAATTTATTTCTAAACAATTTATCTAGTTCTTTTTTTGACTTGAACACTTTCAGACATAAGTAACTTTTCAGCCAAAATATTTTTCATTGTGTCTGAATATTTGATTCTTTCTTAATGAAAGCCAAAGCTTCTAAGGGAAACTGGCATTGTTCTATTAATTGGCATTATTCCATTGTATCAGATAAAGATCAAAAAATCTTATATGGTCCTGGCAAAAATTTAATTCCCCGCATGATATGATTAAAAAAAAAATAATTACTTCAATAGCCTCTTAATTTTTTAGAAATCTTTAGTTTTTTTAAGAGATCATAAAGTAAGAGAATAGGATAGTGGAGATTTTTTCTGGACTCTTATAGAACAAGCCTCTCCTCGCAATAATTCTTATGGAGAACTTCATACTGTAACTTGTAGACCACAATTCTAAGTGCTGTTTATTTAGTATCTTTAGTTTTCCTTGCATTTCCTTTCTTTACAAAGAGTCTTCTATAAATAGAAACCAACCTGTTTCCTTGGCTCAGTATCAGGAAAGTGGTGAATCATTTCATATAGTGATGTGCTGAAGATGGTATGAATATTTAAAATGTAGATATACGGTCTAACTCTAAATAGACTATCTATGCCTGGAATTCCAAAAGTGGCTAGAGATTTTTGAGCTTTTACAAAAGTATAAGTGAAAATACATAAGTTGTGAAAGAACAGAGCTAAATTCTTCCTGCCCCTTCCTGAACACTGATCCTTCTTATTTTAACACAAGCTTTTTTCAGAACTTTTTTGTAAATTTTAAATCATAATTTATTTTTACCTGTCAGAAAAATATTAAAGAATAATAGTCTATGAAAATGAGTTCACACGTCACTGTGTGAGTAAACTTCATTATCAAAAAATGTGCTGCTTTCCAAATTTGTGTTCACTTTTGTTTAAATTAATTTCTGTGACTTCATTTCATTTGCCTTCAGTTAGAGCATTGCCTTGCACAAAATTAACGTCTAATTGCATAAATATTTATTCCTGGATGATGTTCTATCTAACTCAATAGAATGGAATCACTTATTTTTTTAAAAATTGTGGAGCCAGCCTTGGGTCTCCTCATAATAGAAAAATATAAATCTGTTTAAAATAATATCTTAGAGGAAGCAAAATACTTTCTAGACAAACAGAAGCACTAAAGTGTCTGTTTTCTTATTTTGTTTTGTATATTTAGTATTTTTTCTCAATTCAAAAAGACATTTTGAGTGAAACTGCCAATGCAGAAATGCCTTTCTAATTTCCCTGAGTACCTCTGAGCATGAGCAGTAGATGGGATCTGATTTTATTCTGTTTCTGTTTACAGCCAGCAATTGGAGAGACTGATCAGATTTCCATTTTCTTTGTTTAAATCAGGGATTAATCCAGAATTTGGAGTTACATTATATTCCAAGGTTTTGATCAAGTTAACGTGGATCTTCTAGATAGTACAAAAAGGTCGGGGTAACCATGAAAAAGGGAAAAACTTGGGCTCTATAGCATTTAGCACTTCCTTTTCTGTTTCTGGGTCATAGTTCGTCCCAAAAATTCTTGACTAATCAATTAGCCTTAGCAGTATATCCCAGAAGATGCTTTAATAGAAAGGACCATGTAACTTTGCTCTTGTTGCACTGTGTCAAGGCTGTGAGCGTGTGTGAGATTACATCCAGCGCAGGGAGGAATGCGACAGTGTGGCATGAGAAGAATGTGGCACATTACCAATGTGTGATAACCCAGCCCAGCTAGCCCCTGCCTGATGAGCACATGGCTGGCCTGTTCACAAGATGAACCTAAATAAGCTACAGCATCTTTGTTTACTTGGCTATTATTCACACCATATCACTGCATTTCATACCATTCCCTGTTTCAGACCACTGAGAATGAACATATTTGTTTGTATATAACAGAAAAGAATTGTGCAAGAGTTAACAAATCATCCTGAATGAAAAGGCATATTTAAATCCTGTACACCTAGTTTTCGATCTGGTAATGTGTTTCTGAGGTTTGGATAGAGGATCTTCCAGTAGTGACTTGAAGTATTGTTTCTTGTGGTAATGAATTTAGGTAAACATCACATAATGAGCATAAGCATTGGATTATAGTTAAGAACATAGTCAACTATATTTCTTAAGCTAGGATGGATTTAAGTATATTAGCTGGTTTTCTGAAGTTGGAGATCAGGTCTAAAATTAGGTTTACTATCTATTTTGACCCTTGGCCCTTAATTTAGATACAAATATTAAAGTAAGCATGACAGTGTTATCTCTTATTTAGCATAAAATCACTCTCTTATCATTCCAATTGACTTCACACTGGAAAATTATAATGATGTCTCTTAGTGATGGATTGTTTCAGATTTAATTGATTTAACTGTTGTCTGATGAAAAGCTTGTCAAACTGAGTGCTTAGGTTTTGTAGACTGAAGACTGCGAAATTTTGTAAACAGGAATGAACAGCACTTGCCTAGGTAGTCTGTGAACATTCAGAAGTTCAAAGTTTTGTGTTACTTCGGATATTTACCCAATACCAAGTGTTAGTGAGTCTTTTTAGAATGAGAAATGGAACTACAATTTTGCAAAGTAGAAAGGAGTTCCAATTAACCTTCAGATAGATTAGCATCTTGGGAATGGATGGAAAAGTCCAGAGAGGAACCTTTCTGATGCTTAGCTGATTGTTCTGCAATGACTAAAGCCTATCAATTCCTACCTCTTGTTCTGGATGAAGTGGCAGAGATGAAGACATGAGAAATGGAAGGATAAACCACTTGTGAGTATATTCCAGAAAGAAGATATGGAATTTTTGTTGTCCCTGATAATTATTGGCTTATCTTGCTTACCTGCTTCTATATTTCTTCAGCCTTTTTGTGGGAAGATTCAGAGAGTAATTTTTTATAACTGTATATGTACCTTGTATAATTCTTCCAGTGGACAGGATTCATTCTGGAAACTGAGTCATTGTTGTCAGAAACTAATGCATTAGAAATCTGCAACATAAGCCATCAGAAAGGTAATTAATACCTGCTCAAGTTTATTTGCATAAGTGAGCCCCTTTGTTTCCTGAAAGAAATAAACTGAGAGTGGTTAGTAGTTGCAGAAGGTCACTGCAAGAAACAAAAGAGATTTATCTACTGACATCATAATAATCATCTTAATTAACTGAAATGTATATCAGTTGTGTTTAAATGAAATCTGATTTTTTATCCTCTTAAATGTACATAATCTTCATGCTTCCTGAAAACTTCCAGAAGACCTGTCACACAGCATTTCCTTCCAGTATTCTTTCTACGCTTTCTTTTTACTGTTATTTGTGAGGAAGGAAGAACTATTTGTCCTTATTACTTGCATTTCTTGTTTCATGTGTGATTTCAGTTCTTGGAAAGGTTAAATGCTGCTTACTATGGAAAGGACATAAATGCAGAAGTATCAGCTCCTTTACCTTTCTACATGGGTGTTAGGACTTTCTCATTTTACAGCTTCCAGTACAGTTTCAGACTATTTGAATACAGCTATAAATTATGATTAATTGGAGAGAATTCCATGGTGATGTTCTACTGTGGACAAATAGACAAAACAGCAGAAAACGATTGTACACTTTGACTTGTAACTCTTATGTGTTGGGGTGAAAATCCAGTTAATGTGTGTCAACTCACCATGCTATCTACGCTTCTTCTCTTGTCTTCTTACCAATTTAAGTCTAAAAGTTACCTGGTAATATTGTTGAAATATACTCTTTCTTCATCCAGAAGCTGATTTAACTTTTAGTACAGGCCAATGATTTCATCATGTGGGTGACTGTAGTTGTGAAATAAGCTTAGATGATCTTTGTCTTATATCTTTTGGAAAACTTCAGGGTTAGTTGAGCAGTCATACTACTGACTCAATTTTATGTGTTTTATTAACCTCCAGAGCGTATGTGGAAAAAGAAAAATACTTAAAGATTATTTTTTCTCTGACTGAGTTTAGAGAAAATCCTGTGCCTTAGGCTTCTTGTTTGAGGGGGTTTTTCTACATCTTATTTATTTCTATGCTATTGCCAACAATCCTAGGGTTTAATATATATGTAAAAGTCTGGTATTAATATCACCAAGAACTGTAAAAGTTAATATGTGTATCAAGATCTATAGCTCGACACAGCAGTTTCTAAATAGCCAAAAATTTTTATAAATTACTGACACCGTGTACTGTAGCCATGCCCATTTACCATACATGCTAATTAGTAGTTTATTGTTTGAAAGCATACTTCAAACTATATTTCTGTGTTAGTGTGGCTTACTGAAAAACTTATGTACCTGCTAGTTAAGACATAAATAGGAACTCACTACTAGAGCTAGCATGCCATAAAGTAAATGCCCACTGACATAAATATCCAAGTATAGCAGATACACGCCTGAAAGACAGGAAAAAGGAGAGGTTATTGTGGACTCTTATTTATCAAAGAAGCCTGTGATTGATAGTCAGGATATTAATCAGAAAAAGTCCCTGGTGCATTCAGGGTTCTACTGGAGCCCATGAGAGCCCATGTTAGAAATCAGGTAAGCAGCCAATGTTCACTGATGCCCAGGGCCTTTCATACCTGGGTTTATGTTTTGATTTTCATCTCTTTGTATTTGAACAGTTGTTTGCAGTCAACAAAGTCTGTTTATTTTATTTGTTCAAATCCCTATTCTAATCAATCATGGGATTCAGAAATATGGAATGTATGAAATAATATGTTAAAAATAAAACATTGACAAAACATAAACATCAGAAAAAAACCCCAAAACTTTTCCAGCATCTTAGAGGATATGCTATAATGATGAAATTAGAAGAAGTTATTGAGCTGTAATGGTACAAAATCCAAACGTTGTGTGGCAGTTACACTCCACTTAATGCAACCTGTGATCTACAAACTTTGAAGAAGAAATGCAATTTCATTCCTAGCATACATGATAAATTCAATGACATTTAACAACCATGCTGACAGTATGTTTTTCAGTCATCACTCACAGAGAAACATGTATTTGACCAGTTTAATTGTTCAGCTTGAAGCAATGGTGGGTACCAAACTAAAAAAACCCCAAACATCCAATTCTTCAGGTGCATCTAAAATACATGCTGCACCTTATAACATTTTGTATGAAGTAGAATAATTTTAAGTGCCTTTTTTGTGGTTTGTTATTTGTAAGAAAGTATTTCTATGAAAAAATAAAACAGATTATTTGTTTCTTTTAATAAATAGAGTGTAACAGACAAATGGTGTTAAAATTATGCAAAAAGATGGTCACAATGTATAGCTGGAGTACAACAAATTATGATTGAAATAGCTGCATTTTATATTTAGATCCAAATTTGTAAACTCCACTAAGGTCAATTTGCTAAATATTTAATATTATATACATTATACTACTGTTATTTGTGCTTAAAATGGTAAATGCCTTATCTTAGATTGTGTTTGCAGATCTACTTGTACCTCAATTAAAACAGTATCTATATCCATGAAGTGAGTTTGACCTTACATAGTAGGAGTAGGAAATACCTCTTCCTTACTCATTTACTTCACCTTCCTGGACGAAAGAGGATTCATTTTTTTGTTATTTATAGACATTCCTAAAGACTGTTTCTTGCCATTTCCCTGTTTACATGGACTGTCATGAAGTAGGTCTAATGGCAATATTGTAAATAAAACCACTCCGAGTTACGATCTCCAGCACTGAAATCTCATAATATCAAATGGTGGGCTCTGTCACATGCTATTCATGATCTAGAGGTCCAAAAAACTCATCTTTCCCTCCCTCTATTACTCTTGTTTTTCTTCCTGAAACCAAACTCAATTCTGTGTGCTAGCAATTTTAAGATTTAAGTAACACTTTTTTCCTGCTAGGTCAATAAACCTGGAGTGAATTTAATGCTGATTTATAAGTTACTCTTTAGGGTCTATGTTATATTTTCAAACATTCCAAGTATGTTTTGCTGGGTGCTCTTAAGATGGTAAGATGATTTTTTGAGATTGTTTCAGAAATATTTATGAACTCATTTGTCTTTGGGAAAAAAAACTTTTTCTTTTGTAAATGAATGGAATTGGCCAGATCTTCAGCTCATATAAGTGCTTGTCACTCCAAAAAAGTTATCTAAGGGTAGTTGTATTTAAATTTTATGGAAGAGCAATGTAAAATTTTGTCCTAATGTTTTTGAGATAACACCTGTTAGGGACAGATCAGTGTGCTGACTACAGACACTTCAACACACAGCCCCACACCCTTGGTGATACAGTTCAAGAGGGATCTCTTGATTTGCCACCAGAGGTGCACCAAAATGCAACAATTCAATAAACACCCACCTTTACTTAAAGTTTTTAATTGAATGTCAGTCAATTACACAGTTATAATCCATATCTATTGCAAAGTACCATATACTTGCATTTTAAATAGCACATTTTCTTAAGTTAAACCATTTTCCTCTGTAAAAATCATTGCACCAAAAATGGGCTTTTACTTTGTGGTAAAAGCCACAAAGTATTTATTAGTTAGTATGAGTATTAGATTGCTAATTAAAACCAAAACCAAAACCAAACAAACAAACAAAAAAAACCTCCACCACCCTCCTATCTGATTTTCTATTTAACCAACATTTCCCAATATTAAATACTTTTCCAGGGTGAAGTATTTCTCACCTATCTTAATGTTACCTATCATATGATTTGAGTATTTTCCAAAAATTAATTAGACTCACAACAGCTCAGCAATCTCATTTACTCTTAATCTCACCCCTTCCATCATGATCCATGTCCTATTTTCTTCTTCATAGCTGCTTTTTATAGTGACTATGAGGATATTAATTTGAAGTGAGTTTTCAGCTTTGTTCTGAAAGCTGAGGAAATTGTGGTCAATCTAATGTCCTCTGACAGGGAATCTGAAATCTTTTGGTCTGTTTATTGAATTAGCCTATCTTCTGCTCCCATGAGCTTCGTTTTTCAGATTGATAGATTCATGATTAATACAAAAGAGAACAACTGAGGATGGCCGTCTCCTCATGTATAATTATATTCTGCAGCACAAGGGGAAAACCATTTCTTAAGGACTTCCACAGATAGAGACCACATCTTTGGCTTCACAATTTTAAAGATAATAACAGTCAGTGTTTGTTGTACTTCTGCTGAAATAATATAAATTTCAGTAATTCATCCAAGCAGTTTTCAATGAAAAAGCCAGGACCTAATCATAAGACAACAGGCTCAGGTACAGCTTTGTAGTCAACCTCAGGTGGAAAAAGGCATTTTACAAAATTTTTAACTATTCAATCATTCTATGATTGAATGCCAAGCTATCCAAGTGAGCTGCTTTGGCGCTCTAGCTAACGTGAGAATCCATCAGTATAAGGTGAGAGGTTGGAAGATGATAGCTTTAGCAAAATTTAACTCAACAACTTGTCATTTTCTGTCTTAATAGAATGTGAATTTGTACAGCTTGTGTATTTTAAGAGCTGAGTCACGTGAGACACTGGGACAGGTGAAAGCTGAGAACATTTTTGAGATAAATAAAAATATGATGGAACTATTGACACTTTAGAGATTTTGGACTATCAAAGTTATTCCCCAATGAAAATAATCCTGCCAACAGAGGTATTTATGTTAAAGATGTTTCTAAAAATCATTTTTGAGAAAATCATCAGAACATTTAAAAAGAAAGAAAAAATATATAAATGCAGTATGCATTCCTTAGATTTTCCTTGTATTCATGTAAGAAGTGGGGCATTATTGTTCTCTTAGAGAATCAAATACAAAATTCTATTGATTTCTTTTACTATTGAATAGACATTATGAAGCATTAGGGAACTGATGTCCATATCACATTTTTAATCTGCTATATAGAATATTTGAGATGTGTGCACAACACCCCAGAATTCGTTTGTAGTAGACAATTTAAACTATTTCAGGGAACATATGCATTATATATGAAATACTTAAAGTTCCAGCTGAATAAACACTCACATTTACCATCAGTTTCAAAGGTCTACAAGTAGACTTTGTGCACAATTTAAAATGAAAAATGTGTAGTACATACATCTGACCTTTTTCATTTAAAATGCTATTCTACCTAATCTAAATTATATATGGTTTGGATCTTTCTGTATTAAATAATTGTAGGTGGAAGGATGAAGATTCACACATAATATTTCTCCACAGTATATATTTATTGGCATTCAAGCAGGTTTTATTATCAATACTTATAGTACCACGTGTGACATCGTGTCAGGAACCCTGAAGTATTTCAGCATATATGGCTGGTAAAGTTGTGGTTAATGCCATTAACACTTTTCAAGGAGAAGTGAAATAATATGATATATCAATGTTCTAGGGAAGAAATACAGAGTTTAATAGCAGGGTATTGGTTGGGGGAGGGGGGTTGGCTTGCAGTTTTCTGGGGTTTGGGGGGGGCTTTTGGAGAGGTATAACTCTTTTTGAGATAAAATCCAATTATATTCATTTAAAAAGAATTTTATTAGCATGTTTTTATCAACTATGGCTCAAATGTGATCTTTAGTTGTTTAAATGGAAATCTTAAGCTGCTAAATGAAGGCGCATTCACTTGCTGCAAGTGCTCATTTAGAAACAAAACAGTATTAATTAAAACCATATAAGTAGGAAATGGTTGTCTGACATAGGAAGCTGTTAAAATGTACTTCTGGAAGATATTGCTGACAATGCTGAAGTCATTAGAATGATGTTTTCTTCTTTGTTAAAGCAATGTGATTTCCTTCAAAATAAGCTGCATGGCACTAATCCTTCTGAAAGTGAAGTGGCAGATTTTAGAACTATACTTGCAAAGGGAAGAATGATTGCATTCTGATTTGCATTAATGTAAAAAAGATCACTACACGAGGAAGAAGTTAATCCCACTCCTATTAACACATCACCCATGAAAATGAAATCATGGCATTTGATCTTGCTCTCAGTGAATTCAGTGAATTGAGTTTAGCAGAAAGTCAACCTCATCGCAGCTCAGTCCAGCACTGGCCCTGCTACTCTAATTAGACTTCCACAATATTAGTTTCTTTTTTCCCCTCATCTTTTTACTTCATTTCCCTTGACTGGAGTGCAATTTCACCAAAATGTAGTAGACTAATCATTAACTGGCAGCAGCACAGAGACTGAAACTTTAAATTGACAATCACAGCAGTAGAATACCAGAAATTTATGGAAGCATAACCATTTCTTCTGCTGGGTGTGTGATAATTGTTTTTCTGCTCATTTACATCCAAAAGTAATTAAGCTCTACAACAATGTACTGTAGTGTTGGTGCAAAGTCTGCTGTTTGGAGGTTATGCAGAGATTCCATGAAAACATCACAGTGGGAACTGTTGTTCATTTGCATTGTCACTTCCTAAAAATTTGCAGAAACATACCCTTGAAAGAATTAGGTCACACAAAATGTGGCCTAAGGGCTTCTCCTTTCTGTTTTCTCCAGTGGAGTTCTGCAGCTGATGCGATAAAAACCGTTCTACATCAATAATTTTTTGAGTTTATGTTTCCTGAAAAATTTATTTGGCTTATGGAAATAAACCAACTTTATCATTCAGTGGGAAAATTTCCTTGTCTATCCTTTCAGACCTGATTTCTTGATAGAAATGCAGTGGTGTTACAGTGCATGTAAAGTTGTATAATAAAAGTTGGCAACACTAATATCTTCTGAACCTTCTTCAAACAATTGTAGTTAAAACCATGCAATTAAAATGCATGTCATAGTAATGTAAGAAAATTATTGCAGGAAGCTTTCCTTTCCCTGGATATTAAAACTTACATATAAACAAATACAACTTCAAAGTTGAGAAATTTTCTTTCTCATGACATTTTTTACCAAAGTCTCACGATGTTTCATGGTCACATGTGCCTTTTGCTGTTAGAGGGGTAATGGACAGCTGGTGTTTTCTGGTGCTATTGATAATATGAAGAAAAGCTACAAGATAACAACATAGCTAGTACTTTTCTTATTGAAAATAAGCTAATTAATCACTGTAGTGGGCAGAGAAAAGCTAACTCATTTACTGTTCTGAAACTCATTGATTTACATGGTGAGGCGTGACTATAGCTGGCAGCAGTATTATCCCTTCATTTCTTAATACTTTGTATATGCTTGCTTCTCTAGTTAGGAAATGCTTTGATATAAATAAACACACTTTAGTCCTGATTTTGCAATCACTTACACATTTTCATGACAGTTTCCTGAGTCAGGCCTATATCTGCTTTTGATACCAAAACCAGCATTTTATGTACCATGAGCTTTATCTTATTGAGAAAATTTGCATGAATTTTGTTGAATTCCACTTTCCAATGTTTCTCATACATGTACTTAAATATTTTCTTTATCTTCCTATATTTTCTTCTCTTTTTTTGATTTCATATATTTTGGGAGTTATTTTATAGCAACATCTCACCTAAGCTTATCATCTTACAATAGTATAGATGATTCTAACATCTCATTTATGCTTGTTCACTTTGCCTTATGGTCATAGAAGTTTTTCCTTGAATATTCAGAGGGATCTCATGTAAGTACAACACAGAAAGACCATCTTTATATAATTTGTATAAATTGTGCAGTACAATAAGATCTTTAACTGTTATTAAAATATAAATAAACAGACAAGGAATAAGCTTTGGATCATTTATTATATCTGTAAAAACATAAACAGCCATAAATAAATGAAGATAGATTCAGAATAACCATCTGTTAGGAAGTTAGTTCAAGTCAAAACAGTTAAAAATTGGCACTGTAGACTGTATTCATGTAAATATGTATTTAGACATTTAAATATCTAGCCTCATGTACAGATGTTCTGATTCACCAAAGCCTTCATTTGGGAACTGCTAAGGGCTCAGGATCGACCCACTCAGGTAGCTGCTGAAAATTGGATTCAGGTGCTAAACTTTGAGTTTCTCTGAAATATTGGCACAAGTTCATAGTCTAACAATAGGTCTGTCTCCACAGCTGCTTCCTTGCCAAATGATAAGCATATAGGTCATAAATGCCTTTCTCCGTGAGTAAATAATTTGATAATTAGGTGAAATCTCCCTGATCCTGAAAGATGCAGATTTGAAACCACATAGGTTGAGCTTGTTTCCTGCTTCCTGGGAGGGTGCTTCATTGTTAGGTTTTCAAACTATAATAACTGAGGCAGTCATTGCTGCCCTTGCTTATATATATTTTTTTTTTGCCTGCCTTCTTAAAACACTAGGCTTAATGGGCCATAAGGTTATTATTCTTTTCTGTAAATCTTTCCCACCCACCCCCTCAACTCACATAACTTTTAAACTCATTGTCCAAATTCAGTCATAATGAAAAAGAGGCAGAGCTTCTGGAAAAATAAGCATCTGGGTGGGAGGGAGGGATCCAAATTCATGTCCTGGTGAGAGAGCTGTCTATAGACTATGCAAGAGATACAAGGTGTCAAAGCATGCCTCAGCTCATAGCCTCTTTCAGCTGGTAGAACTGTGGGAAACAAATTGTCCTTGTAGAGAGGTGTAGTGCAAAATCAGCACACATCCATGGGAAACAGCCACTGCTACAGTTTCGTGACACAACTTGCTTTTAAAGAAATCATTCAGTCTCACCCAGAAGGAATGGCAATATCTACCATCAGGAAAGTTCCTGGGCTGTACCTCCAGGCCGAATGCAAATATTTAAGTCTCAGAGAAAAACTCTTCTGCTCCCTGTTCCCCACTGGCTGCCTCTGTGAGACTCACTGATCAGCACTTCACTCACTTCAACACTGCTCTTGGGAATCCAGCTCCTACTGTATGCTGAGAGGTGAATTTAATGCAGCCCTACTGAGTGTCCTGCAGAGCCCACAGATATCAGGTGTTGCAATTCCTGACGTGGTCTAAATTTCTGTTCTGGCTGTAAAAGATTTATACCACAGTGTTGTCTCCTGCCCTGTGTCTCTAATTCTGCCTGTTTTCACAGTTGTCTTCTGTGGATGTGTGAAGTTAAGTCAGTCTGTTAGCTGAAAATTGTGAGTGCTATTATTGTTCCTCTCCTATAAAACCAAGTTCTTATCTTCTCGTGCCATTTCCCCTACAGAACTAGAAACATAACCCCAATTTAAGCCATTCTGAGCTGCTAGATAGAGATAGATGACAAGGGCAAGAATATGTAAATAAATTAATATTAGCCTGACTTCTTCAATGTCTTGTCAGGAATCAGTGACAGTGGTTATAATCTGTGCCAGACAACTATCAGCAGTTTCAGGAACTGTTGAGGCAGATGGCTGAGACACTAGATCTGATAACAAGCATGCCTGAACTTACTGACTTTTCTGCATTTTTTGATATTAGGGAGAGAGGAAAGCTTATGCCTCTGTAAAATGAGGATATTACAAAACCAGCAAGAGATTCGAGATTTCTGGATTACGTGGGGTTTTTTTTTGTTGGTTTTTTTTTGTGGTTGTTTTTTTTGGGAGATTTTTTTGGGTTTTGTTGTTGTTGTTGCTATTGTTGTTTTGGGATTGTTTTGTTTTGTTTTGTTTTGTTTTGTTTTGTTTTGTTTTGGCCATACAAGTAAAGAAAAAGACAATAGAAGAGGAGAGGTCTCAAGAACTGGGAGGCTTTTGGCACCTCTCTTCTCACAGACTGGTAACAGCTTCAGTTCACCTCCTCCACCTTATAAAGTCAATTCTTTAGCTGATACACACATTCCTGTAAGAATAACCCTATGCTTGCGTTAATACAGTTGACATTCCATTCTAATCACTTCCCAAGCAGACCTAGGAGTAAGTAAGTAGGTGAGATTCTTATTCATAACTGTAAAGCAAAGATATTGGGTTCTAGCAACAGATGTGCAGATAAGCCTATCTACCCTTTCACCGTGTTTTGCTACAGAATTACAGCAGAAAGTCAACAGGCTCAGATATAACATGTTAATTGGCATCCCGTGGGACACTGTAAGTTACACTGTGGAATAATTAGGCTAAACCATAATGCATATATTCTTATAAGCTAGAACCTTTATGAAGCATACTTTGGAAAATTAACAAGCCAAAGGAATGTCTTTGGCTCCCCTTCCTCCACTTTCAGCCTTTGTTTGTCTTCTACTTCTCCCGTGTCCACATTCTTCTCCCTGGGACAAGCAATGTCCATTTTACGTATCAGTCAAGCACGCAATAAACTTCGGCTGTGTTAGGACAAGTAATTCAGGAGGACCTTTCCAGATACCACTATCTCATGATGGCATTTCTTGGTGACTCATGAATTTTCTTCACATGATTTTATTGAGATTATTCTTTTCCCTTGAAATAACATCATCAGTCCCTTCAAAATCATCATTCTGCACTAGCTGCTGTTGTCCAAAAATGCTCAGTGATATTTTTCTGATGCAGAATTTTCTCTTAATTTTGAGGTAGTGCTTCCATGGGTACCAATTCAGCACTGCATCTGCAGAGTTGGGTCAGAAATCTGTAAACTCACTGCAGCCATTAGCATTAGACAACATAGGAGATGAAACAGCCATCTGTGGTCTGCTGGAGAGAAGCGATAAAAGAATTTTTGTGAGATGTTACTTCTTCCTTTCCTCTGGAGGCTGATTCTATCCACTGAGCAATAAGCATTCCAGGAGAACTTCAAGAGAATATTACTCTTGAAATGTGTCCCACTTAGATATTAGTTACACACTGACTTCAAGGTCATCTTTGCAAGGTGTCCCAAATTTATCTAAAACTCCCCTCATGACTTTCCTTCAAAGCAATGGACATTTCATTGTTATTAATGTAAAGCTGATTACAATGTGTGCATGTACTCTCAGATCACCCAAGTGTGAGAAAGCATATTTAGGTTGCCAGGGAAGAATTTTCTTGACAGCTTTTTACTTTTGCTCTTCATTATAATACATGAAAATGCGAACTTCCAATATTCAAACGTGTTGTGCTCTGCTGTGCTGTAGAACTGTTTCCTTGGCTGTTACAAAGCTCTAAGCTAGCCTGAGCTGACCAAGAGCATTCAGCCATATCACTTGTCTCTTCTCTTGTCTCTTCCTTGCTGACCTGACATGCATGTGTATGTGTGTGTATGAGCTGCTTTCCTTTGGAGGCTGAGCAGCTGTAGGCTTGTCAGGCACCAGGGCTGGAAGGACTGTAAGATGAGTGAATGATGAATAGGGAATTAAGATTGTGGTTACAAAATGTAGCATGCTTTAGAAATGTTAGAGGACAAAAATGGTCATATTTGCCAGGATTGGCTGGAGAATGATAAAAGGCAAATATTCTACTCTCATGTTTTAAGTGCTGGCATGGCAGCAAATCAGGATAGCAAACAATCAAATGACCACTGCAGAGGAGATGAAATTACTGTAACTATTTCACTGCCATCAGCCTATAGATACATGATATGTGCAGCAGTTTCAGACAAGCAGCTACAAATTCACCTTAGAAGCAAAGATATTTTCATTTTTTAAGCATGGCTGTTCAGGTTCACTGCTTTTGTAACGAAGTGGAAGCATATTAAGGGAACTATTACAAAGTGAACCAGAAGTGCTGCATTGTTAGCAGTTGGAGGTTGTCTCTGTTATAACACCTGTATGATCAGTGTTAACCAGGTCCCAACTCAGTGCTTAGCATGTCTTGTATCCTCTTTGCACAAGGAAAAACCATTTTTACTCCCATGTGTGGTTCCAGAAGAGATGTTTAAAGGTCTTTTTTTTTTTAAACAGCTTTATGGCATTATATACTTCTGGATAATTGCAGTTCTTCAGGTGTAAGAAATGCAAGTAAGAACAGCAGTTTTTTCCTGTATTCATACATACCAACAGTAAAATTGTGTCATGAACACTGGAAATCAGAAAAATATATGCTTTATTCTTATTCCTATAGCTAGGACTTTTGATTGCTTTTTATTTGGATCAGAAAAAATGCTATCTGGAATGGGAAAAATAATCTTTCATTAATAATTTTTACTGGAATATCTCTGTTTTCTTAAAACAATGAAGAAAAGTAATAAAGTGTAATAAAATAAATATATGGGATATTAAAAAATTTTTTTCTTTTAAAATATTGTAATATATGTCAATACTAATTTTACCTTAAAGAAATCTGTTAATTATTTCTCATCTTATTGTTTTTACACACACTTATGCAATTGTATGCAATTACTTCTGTGTTACAAACAGTTGTATTTAGGCCGTACTAAAATGCTTGTGTTTTAATAACACTGTGATCCCTTTGTGAAAACATTAGGAGTACATTTTAATAAACACAGCCTAGAGTCTGTGGTATCTTTAGTGGCACAGTAAATAATGATTTTATGTGAGATAGTAAAGAAAGTAATCTTATAAACATTGCATAAGTGGCAAAACAAAAGGTTTTGCTGTGTGTTGCAAGAGTGTGTCAGTCTACTAAATCTGAATAAGTGGTCCAAGTCAGGTTACTGACATGTAAATGTCAGTTACCTGGTACTGGTGTAATTTAGACAAGAAGAAGATTGTGTGTTTTCCAGTTAAGAATCACTAATGAAATAGTTCTTATTCACACTTAATTCAACCTTTTTTCACACTTAATTCAAATTCCGAAAGCTCAAAAAAAAAAAAAAAAAAAGAAAGAAAGAAAGAAAAAATCAGTCAGTGTGGTTTATGTGCAGTTTCTACATTGCTTTAAAAAGGCTTCAACTTACCCAATTCAAAAGCCATGAATCTGCAGAAATACCACACCTAAGGGACACAATTTCCTTTCTCTTTTTATCTGTTTTGCATTCTTGTAAGACTACACATTATAATACGTTTTAGTTGTATAAAAATTGGCTTTTTTGTGTTTGCTTGAAAAGCTGTTATGAATTCAAATATATGCTGTTAACTAACATGAATAACTGTTAACTAGCTTTTGATAAGTATTTGTTTTTATGTCCTTCACAAAAAGAAAGCAAATCCACATCATGGGAAGGCTATTTTTTTAATATGCATTAACTGGAAAAAAAAAAAAAGAAGAGTAATCAGATTACCCAATTCATAGATAGATAGGTAGATAGATAGATAAATAGATAGATAGATAGAATATAAAGGCACATCAGAAGGAAATATCCTGATCCTTATAGTACTGATACCTGTGGAGCAGGGTGTTCCCTTACATCTGGCTTGAGGATAAAATAGCACATTCCAGTTTCAGTGCTAGTTGTCCTTTAAACTGCATAAATTCTGTCCTTGTCCTACAGCAATGAAAGAAATCTTGGCAAATCCACACAGTTATTCATAGCTTTCATCTCCTTGTCCTTTCTCAAATCACTGCTAAAACACCCTCTGTTGACTTCAGGCTCTTGCTTATTTAGCTTAATTAGGGAACAGTGAAACTAGAAAACTGGCAGCTTTAGGCATATTCAGAAACCTATAGGCATATCTAACCACTTGCTCCCATCATTTTGATGAGAAATTTTTAATGCATTGATCTGTTTCTATACGGTTGCATTCCAAGGAATCACAGAATAATTAGAGTTGGAAAGGAGATCACACAGTCCAACCCCTCCTGCCAAGGCAGGGTCACCCAGAACAGGTGACCCAGGAACGTATCCAGGTGGGTTTGGAATGTCTCCAGACAGGGAGACCCCTGTGGCCTCCTTTGGCAGACTGTTCCAGTGCTCTGAGACCAACATAAAGAAGTTCTTCCTCACGTTGAGGTGAAACTTCCCTGACAAAAAAGAGTTCACCCTTCTGTCACAAAGTTAGGAAACCAGTCATTGAAGCCATTTAGTTATCTGTGCAATTTTTAATCGGCAAGCTAGAACAACTAACTTCTGAAATGGTAATGATTTTGAATGGCAAAATTAGACACAACCAATTCCATTAGTACATGGCAGATGTACAAATATAGCAGCAGCTACTAACACAAAGTAATAGATTACTGAGCTTTTTGCTTGTGAAGAAAAACACAGGATTCCCCCTTAAAACCATTTTGGTTACATTAATAAAAAACTTCCACTGGTGGAAGCAGGAAGGATTGCTAAGCATCTTGGGTATAAGTATGTATGTAACTCAGTGTCAAAAATTGGCTGGTTTAGGATTCTGTTTCATGTTGAAATCAGTGATCTTTGAAGCACTTGAGGACTTTCAGGTTTGTCACTTTGAATTACATTAAAAAAAGAGATAATTTTTATTCCACACACATGCAACAATTTGTTTTTTCATGGTTTTAATTCCTTTTGCATTAATGATGCTATATTTGGATGAGAAATTAATGGGATGAGCAAACATATTTCACATCACTGCAGCAAAGCTATGCAAATTTTGCATGATTTCCAACTAAAAAGTATTATTTACTTTGTACTAGCTTATATACATCTAAAACAACTGGCAGAACATCAGATTCACATAACTGGTGCAACTCATCTTGCACATTAAGCATGATTTGTGACTAAGACATTGTTTTGCAATAGTAAATGTTGTCCCAAGGCCAATGAGATGTCAGCCTCCAAATTCCATTCCCCTGTTGAGCATACTATTTATCTAAGATTATTTAACTCTACTTTGTTTGATATTGATCTGTAGCACTAACATAGGCAAACTTCAAAGTCTAAATTAATTGGAGAAGTTTAAATACTTATAAAGGAAAAAATATTCTCTCATTTTTTGCCACATTGATATGTTTGCTAATAAATTTTGTTACAAAACCTGTGATTTATTTTTGATTCTTGTACTTCTATAAAAAAAAAAATAAAGCCAGCAAAAAAACCCCAAAACCTGGGCTTAGAAAGGATTACATCTGATATTGATAACATTTCCTGGAAATGGAAAAACTGTGATAACAGCTGCTGTCTTGGCTCATTTTCAGTTGGGTTTTTTTGGTTTGTTTGGTTTGGGTTTTTGTTGGGTTTTTTTTGTTTGTTTGTTTTGTTGGTTTTTTTTACTACAGCAATTCTCAAGAAGTTGCAGCTATCTCTAGTAAGCTTACATCATTAGTAAAGCATCATTTCCATGTTTCCTGTCCAATCAGAACATTTCCTCTACTTGCTGACTTGTTGACTTTCTCAATAGCATTTATAGTAACAGTGCTTTCATTTTACTATAAATACTTATTTGTGAAATAACAAAAAGCTGACTGCATATGGAAGATAACTATAGGAAGAATCTGTATTTTATGCTAAAGCAAAATGCCTTCAATGAGAATTAAGAAAATCTTTTCTAAGACATGATGAGTTGAAATGTCTCTGTATTAGTATTCTTTTCAAATTCCAAGCATACATGCCTTCTTGGATTGAAATATTCTTCTGCAATCTCTGCAGTACTGTAGCATTGTAAAGTGATAAACACTCAGCACTAGTGATGAAAAATAGAAGGGAGAGCCAAGTAAAGCAAGAGACAAAACACTCAAGTGTTGATAGTGTCAAAAAACAGGTCTGTGCTTATTCAAAGGTTTGGCCTTCTTAGGTTGTATTAATACACTCAGCCTTAATGTTTTAAAGTGCTTTGAAATATATGTGTTAATTTGAGTTTTTAAAATTATGTTTCATTATTTCAAATCAGAATGTTAATGAAATTTTATTATTTTTTCAGCCAAATTTGTGCCTCTTTCCTTGGAATAAGATTAAGCTTCCAAAAGCAGTGTTACATATGTGGTAATCTGTTACTACTCTAAAAGTTCAGATTTATTTTGTATCAAAACAGATAATAATTCTCCTTATGACATTTGTAACTCCAGCAAGTCCTTCTTCATGAAACACGTGTTCATATATAAGGAGTAGCACTCTCCTCCATCACATTCGAAATGGCTGGTGAAAATCTCTGCCAGCCCAAGGGGATCTCTGCACACTTTCCCATTCTGGGACTACTCTGTGCTGAGCAACTGCAGATATTCCACCCTGAGCAACCAATCTAACTTTGGAAATGGAGCTGACTTAGAGCAGAGCATTTGGACCAGATGACTTCAGAGTCAATTTATCTTCCAACATAAATTATTCTACGAGCTCTTATTCCCAACACTCAAGCTTTGGGACCAGCCTACTTGAGGCCAGTTTGCACTTTGTGTGTACATAATCTAGACTTATCCTAAAGAACATTCAAAACTGATGTTCACATTGCTCTGAGCCTTCACAAAGTTCTCTGTGTGGGTTGGTAACAACCACAAGTCATAACCTCCTGGTGTCTCTTACTTGTCCTGAGTGAAATGAGCTGGAAATGTCCCACTGTTTCTTAGCAGACAGGAGGGATCTAGACTCTTACCGAGTGACTTTTCACAGACTTTCAATTAAATGAACAGGGAGACTGAACTACCTCATCCTTCCTGGAGCTGACAATTTCAAAGCACAATTCTGAGTCACAGTGATAGGAGTGGTGCAAAGGAGCCTTCCTCTCTCTCCCCACACTGACTCATAAGGGCTTTCATTTTCTGCTCCAGTCAGGAAGCCAACACATTCTGTGACAATTAAATTTATCCTAACAAGAAGACTTTGAAAGCTTAATTAAGCTCTGAACTTTACCTCAGCAGTGAACTTACATGATGTGAACCCTGACATGGATGCATGTCAGTCCGTAGCTGGAATCAGCTTTCATTTATTTCTTGGTATTGGTGATGACTCCTAGAAGGAAAGAAAGCCCTGAAATTTCCCTCAAAATGTTTTAATGCTAGTTTGTGCTGCTTAACTGCATTTTGTTATGTGACAGGCTCAATAGCCTTGCAGCTGGGATTTTTGTTTTGAGGTAACATTCAGGTTAGCATGTTGCATTCCTGTAGTCATTCTAATTGATGAAAATATGTGTTGGTTTGAATAGGGTGGGCCACTTAAAATGGATTTTTACCATAGTTCTATTTTACTATAAATATTACTCTCATTATTGACAATAAAAGTTGAGAATCATGGTTTGTGACTGATTCCTTGGATATGACTTGGATGGCACTTTACCTTTCCGTATCTTTGTTTTTGAAGACTCAAAAGGGAGGAATGATGCCTATCTTTCCAAGTAGTTTTATTGATTTGTGTACAAAGAAAAAAAAAAAAGAAGAAAAAGAAAAAAAGAGCCCACTCCAAACCATTATACCAGAGCTCTTTGTTAACTAGTAGCACTTCAAAACTTTCTACTAAGAACCATTTGTTCCAAGACAAGCTGAAATACACAAGTGTGACCATATGCACTTAAAATCAGTAAAGAAACACTTTCATCAGTAAAGAATAAAGGAATTTCATTTGAGTTACAATTTGATTAAAAATGTTGTCTAAACTGGGGACATGGGGCTGTCTCCACAGTTACTTCAGAAATTTCTTTTTAGTGTTTTTCCAATACTAAGCATTTCTCAGATGTTTAGCATTTGTGGAAAATCTAATATCCCAAGATCTATGAAAACCCTGACTTTTAATCTGTGTAAAGAAGAACCTTTGGAACAATCACCACCAGGAGGAAGCTCTAGTATCTGTGAAATACAAGCAACATATTTAGGGGATTAAAAACTCCTCTTTTTGAGATCTGGCCTGCCTTGAAGTGAAATCTAATAAACTAAAAGAATGTCTTGGACACTTTCAGGTGCTAACAAATGTCTAGAGTTAAGAATAGATCTGAGTGAGCTTTAAGGTTTGTTTTACCTTTCTTGTCCACTCCAGGATGTCAAAACTGCCGTATCAGGCTTTTAGTGCATAGAGAGAAACTTGCTTGTCCTTCTTTAAAGCAATAATATTTTATATTTGTAGCATTACCCTAGTGAAATTTTAAAATGAAATGACATAGAATACAAATAACACCAGAGTTTCTTTAATATCCCAAATCATGAATAGAAGCATGTCTAGACTCAAATACAAACCACCTTTTATAGCAAAATTCAAATCCTCCTCTGTTCCCTGCCAAATGCTGAGTTCAGTCCCTGAGGGCCAGAGCAGGGTTTCCTTGGCTACAGCAGCTGGCATTGGCAGGGCAGGGAGTGCCGCTCCTGCCCTTGGTGTGCCGGCTGATTTCATCAGCTAACACAGGTCTTGACAGGTGCAAAGGCTCTCACTTCACTTTAAGCTCCATAAAAGCTTTGGTGCATGATTTGGGAGATTGGGAACTAACTTTTTGATCCAGGAATGGCTAGGATCAGGGATCCTGATTGTAATCCTCTAGATCTAGTCCTTCGATGCATTTCTTCTAAACATAGAAATAACATTTGTTCTGAAATGAGTTCTTGGTGGATGCTGAATTTGCCAGACATTTCCCTTTGAGGCAAAGATATGACAAATGTGCTTCCTAGCATTTTCATGTTGATTTATTCTTCCTCACAAAGGACAACTTCATAAAGAGTTTGAATCAGATCCATGTTCACACTTTACATATGCAACATTTTTGTGGCTGACAAAGCTGGCTTCTCAGGCACACTAACTTGGAAATAAATTCTAACCAGAGAAGGGTATGCTGAGACCACCATGCTTCAATGGCTATTTTTTTCCCAACTAATCATCATTATTATTATGAGTAGATATTTACCCATAGGTGCATTGGGCAGATCATTCTGACTCGTCCAATTAATGGATGTTGTCCTCTTGGGTTAATGATTATCTTTTTTGTATTAATGCTTTGTTAATTCTTATAACTACACAGGATAGCTATTTTAGTTCTTACCAGGTGACATCAATGCTGACATAACCTTTCTAGTGTTGTTGGTTGTAGCTTGTGTCATGACACTAGTGAGAATTATGGCTGTCTTGAGGATACAAACCTTCATATAGCACAGATGGTCTGTAGGAAAAAAATTTGTAATGACGGTATGCACATCACACATTCACTCTTCCCTTGCAGAATCTTCCCTTTATCATTGCCTCATACTCTTAAGTCCCTTTTAATCAAGCATCTAAGATAATTTTTTATACAGACTATGTTCTATAATAAAGATCGTAACATGTAAATCTGGAAAATACCTCTGCTACCAGCATTATCACAGCTTCTCATTGGCCTCCCCCAGACTTCCTTAGAAATGTATCACCATTACTTCCAGACAGCTGATTTTTTTTACTACTTCTTTGAAAGAACGATGAAAGCTGTGTAAGCTCATTAGCAGAGCATGTGTGTAGGCTTAAAATTACAGATAATAGACATATGGTTGGAAAATCAGTAATTCCTTTACGTATTTGCCAAGACTTAGGTCAAGGTTCAGGGTTTCCTTTGCTCAAACTGGTGAAATCACAAATACCTCCAGGTGTTCTGGGGAGAGCTTGCAGTGCACATGCATGACAGGTGATGAGGCACAGTTATCTCAGTTACCTTCTGCAAGAGCAAGCCGTGTTTACTCTAAGTTGCACCCAATTGTGATGTGCTTTTCTTTTTGCACTTTTTTTTTTTTTGTATAAGCCAATCCTTTTTTAATAGTTCTTGGTGTTTTCTATGCAATCTCATAATATGTTATTTGTAACATTACAGTAAATTAATTGTAATAAATTTTGATGTCATAATCGTGTCTTTTCATGTCAGTGAGATTAACAGTTAATGTATTGGAAAATATTTGTGTGCTTGAAAGTAACCATCATTAAAAAAATTACCTCCTTCCCATTCTAGAAGCACAGTCCTTGTAAGTCACATCTGTATTTGTATAATCATTTCGTAAAAAGTAAAGTGACATAAACGTGTAAGTTGTCAGATATTTAACAGAAAAATTCATCAAAAGGATGATTTTTACCCAGGTTCACCAGCTGTTTCTTCATGATCATGGTTCTTCAGTTTTTGCTGGTAACAAAGCCACGAGCTTTAAATCCAGATCTTTGGGCTTAGATCTAAGAGGGGATATGAGGATTGGTGCAGTTGTGCATCTTTATGGCACCAACCTGGGGATCTGGAAGCAACAGTGGGGGCAAAATCCACCCTTTCCTTTGTGCTTGCCTTGTTTCAAATGTGAAAGGCCAACTCTGCCAGAGAAGTTGCATTGTCTTGACAAATGGGTCTTTCTCTGGCTGAGTGAGAATGCCACTGATTGTTTGAGTTGTTAACATGGGCACATTGTCACCACTGCCCAGAGTGAGGCCACTGACTGCTTGCATGTGTGTCACTCTACAGCAGTGTGACAGCTCCCCACTACACCAAACCTGGTCTGAGTACATTTTGCTCCTTCCAAATTATTTTTTATATGTGTCTTGGAATATATATTCAGATACTTTTTCAGATGCTTTTCAGAACATTGTTTTAAAACCAAATGAAAAATATTTTCCTCCTTTAAATCTGTTGACAACTTTGTAGGTGAAGTTATTTCTTATTGTTCTTATTTTGTTGTCATGGTTGTTCACACTGATTTTTAAAGAATTATGGTCTGTGTGTATGAGCGTGTGTCACCCTTGCTAGTCCATGTTAGAGAAAGCAGCAGTAAATGTTACTGTATCTGAGGACTGCAATAATTTGTCCTTTTGACATTGACTTAATTTTACACATTTTTCAGGAAGCTGAAATTGAATGAGCACCATGTTATACTCCAAATATCTCTTTTAGCCAGTTTCCCTCTGTCAGGAACAACATAAGTGTGTGAATATGATGACTAATGTGGAGCAATCCCAAACTAATATCTATTTAAGATTTCAAACCATAACAAGTCTAGATTAAGTAATATTTTTAGAAAAGTGCTTATGCATCTGGCAGTAGAATTTTGTCTTAAATAAGGAATGTTACAGATAAAGAAGTAACGTTTTTTAGAGGTGAACTGTGAAAGAGAGAATCCATATTCATCTTATAAAAGAATGTGTTTATTTTCATTAGGATTTTTGCTTAGATACTGAAGTAATGCATACATAAATTTTGAAAGCATATGAAGCTGGAGCCTGAGCAAAGCCTTAAAGAGATACCAAACCCACCCTGTTTTCAAATTCAGCTCTCTTTCATGTCACAGAACAAAGTTTCTAATAGAGGCACAGTAATTGACCAGCAATTGCAATTTCCTATGTCGTTATTTCAAAGTATAAGACGAAATTCAATATAATTCTTTTCTTCTTTTCTTCTTTTCTTTTTTTTTTTTTTTTTTTTTTTTTTTTTTTTTTTTTTTTTTTTTCTTTTCTTAACCAGTTAATTTAGGTGATGGGATAGAATACAGCCAGCAGAAGCGTGAAAATATTGGAGTTCTCATTAAGGAGACACTGGAACTCTTTGAACGCTACGGTGGAGAAAATGCTTACATAAACATTAAATACATGATCCCCACTTATGGGTCATGCATGTAAACTGAATTATATTAAATGGGGTGATTCCATCGATGTGTGCTCTAAAAAAACTGTATCTGACTCTGTATGGCATCTTGTTAGTCATGCTTTATCTTCTCTACAGCTGCTAAAATAGTGGCTTCTGGGGCATTGGAGTGTTAGCACTATTGTGAACAAGGCTTTCCAATACATAAATAGTGTCTGTTCCTTTGATTACAATGGTGTACTGTGCTTGTTTGTTCCCTGAAAGAATCACTCCTTTATAACAGAGCTGACTCGAACAAGAATCTGAGTTAAACCTTCACTTGTGTAGACAATAAAACTATAATTTTCATATGCGATTCAGCAATCGCTGTTCTGTGTCCGCCTGCCCTGAGGGTGATGTCAGAGGTTGTAACAAGAAGAGTTTATGCTGACTGCTTAATAGGTGTTTGTCATGGAAGAGAAACACCAGTTCAGCAATGCCTCTCTAGCAGCTGTGCTGAATAACGTGCACTGACATACAATAAAACTGTTGAATGTATATACCAATTGCAGCAGGAAAATTTATATTTTCCATTATACAGCACTGTCATTAAATTAATCCAGATTTCTTACACACTCCTGTTCTCAGCTTCCAGGTGTTTACTCGTGGAACTTGGGTTCCTCTTGGTGAACATAAGGCACAAACACACAGTTTTGAAGAAAAGGAGCCCAGAAAAAAACTTGAATAAATCAGATGGGAGATAGAGCATACAGAAAGTATCAGTCCCTAGTGACACTGTTAATCTGGGTAAACACAGAATATACACGTACATTTTAAAAGGGCACTTGGTATTTTTGTAACTGCAAGGTTGCTATTGCTTTTCTGTTGTTACTATTATGGTGTGTATGTGTGCAAACAATGTAACTATTGTAGGAATCCCTTACATTTTCCTACTCAGTTAGTTTCTCCCTGCATACCCATAACACAGAACTGATACAATCATGGATTTAAGCAAAGCTATTGAGATTTGCTTTATTGCTTTTTAAGCATTTCTCTGGAATAAACCTACAAAAAAAAAAAAAAAAAAAAAAAAAACACACCACCAGTCTTACAATTCTCAAGGACAGCCATTTTAAATGATTGAGTCAGCTCAAAACAAACCAGAGATATGAACTTTACCTAAAAACAAGAGATTTTTAAAAAATCAACTTTAAAAGGCTGTGGGCTCATCTGGCTTTTGTTATGTTTTCTGGAGCTCTTCAAATGTATGCAAGTTGCACTTGCAAGTGTTTCACTGTAACTGTTAAGAGCCTGAAATGCACTCTTTGGTGTTAGACACATGAGACTTTTTCCAAGTGCTTATCCATATCCACATCCATATCCATATTCACACCTTGCAAGGCTTGCCCAAGTGAGAGACACAGCCCCTACGCTGCCCTGCTTCCTTGGATGCCTGCTGGAAGTGTGGGGAGCACCTTCCCACCTGCTGAAACTTTGAGCCATATCTGTCATTAGATTGACATTAGAACTTGCCTTTTTATGTTCTGTGGCATTTTCAGCCTGAGGATTTTCTTTTACTTTCTTCTCTTTCCTGTAAATGAAAAAAAAAAAAAAAAATTAAGAAGATTTTTACTCTTCCCACCTCTTTGAGAAGCTGCACCTTCAAGTGATGCCAGCAGCCACAGGCACTCATCAGCCCCTGGTCAGCCCCCTCCATGGCTGCTGGAGGTGTGCCTTTTTCCCAGGCCCCAGAGGCATTTCTTTTCTGTGTGTGGTTTTTTTATTCTTCCTGAGTTTTGTTTTACACAATTTTTCCAGGGCTACCCTCAAGTCCCTAGAGTTGAGCCAAGGTCTGTCCTGTGTCCAACATACACCTGTGATGGATAGGAACATCCAAAACTCTGCCTCGTGTCTAGGGTATCGACAAATCTTTCATCTTCTGGGCAGAAAGGGAGGTGAAGACTGGCTGTAGGCCCATGCCTCTGGAAATGCAAGAGCTTTGTCTTCAAACCTTGCAGCACAGAGGCTAGCTGGATAATGCAGAGGGGCACAGGCCATGTCTTCTCTTCCAAAAATGCCTTTCTACACAGCCACCCTGGCAGCATCCACACAGCCTTTGCTTACAGCTTCTCCCCATTTGCTTTGCATTGTCCCTGGCACCAGTGAGCCATACTTTTTCATTTACTGACATCTATGGATTTGGTAACTGTGGCATTGCAGGTTTCCCATGAGTACAGACTGTGCTGGAAAATTGCAGCTCAGAGGGAGCTGAGTTATTCAGCTCAGAAACAAACCAAGCCCTTCATAAAAGGAGAATTCCCAGGCCACCTTTCACTCCTCAGCTATTTGTATTCTTTCCTTAAGAGAAAGTCCAGTACTGCTCTTTGCCTGAGATCAAAAAGCTCCTCAATAGCTGGCTGCAGTTCCCCTGACGCTGGGCTCCAGCCACAGAGGGGACTGTGCGGGCAAGGGCTCAGCCCTGGGTTTCCCCATCCCATCGCCCCTCTGCACTCCCAACAGCTCTGCCAAGGATGAGAAGTTTCAGGCTCCTCACCAGCCTTTGTAATTCTGTTCCCCCAGCCCCCTCTTTTTGCATCCCCTCCCCTTCAGCTCAGCTAGGACAAGACTGCTGACTGACAAAGAGACACCATGGAAAATGGGTACTTTGTGAAGCTGCAGACTTGCCTGGGCCTGATGCCCTCAGCCTTGTGCTCTTTCCTGAAGATTTCTTTCACAAGACATCGGTTCAACAAGGAATGACCTTACGGCAAACCATAAGGGCAATAGAGGTCATGCATATTCACATCAGGAAAAATAAGTTTTATGGAAAAGTGCTTTTATTTGCATGTTCAGGATGAGAACATTAGCCTCCATCAATGCTATTCCTATGTCTGGTCCATTGACTTAAAAGTGAACGTTCTCCCATAACCTTATAATTTGTAGGAGCTGGACTGATAAAAAGAAGCATGATAAAACCCACAGGTTGGTAATTTAGAAACACTGAGAATAAAACTATTTTAAGATGTCATTTTACTAAGTCAAACTGTAGGCCTTCCAACCTTGACAATGTCCCTTTGAGCATGATCAGCAGCATATTTATAGGCAATTACAGCACAGCTCAGAGCACCTTATAAAGCACAAGATCAAGGACTCAGGTGCTTAAGCATACAAGTAGTATTATGTCATTCAATACACTACTTAGCTATTTTACTATGCTGAAAAAAACAGAATTATGGCTCAAAAATAGTAACTGCCTCTCTTTTGACCAGACCATGTAATTGTGGTCACTGATGCTAGGGGCAAGCCAATCAACAAATTTTAAATGTAATCAATTAAAAAGTACTCTGGGCCAGGTGTTTCAAGGGATATAAATTAAGTGTAGAGGAATTAGAGTTGATTTGGCTTTACAGAAGTGATGTGGTTTGTGCCTTACTCTGGGGTCTTCTGCTGCCTTCTAGTTCTCCAGTGATGGAAAGGTAAGGAGCATTGGTGAATGAATGTGTGGAAAGTTAAGCTGCAAGTGCTGGTTTTCTGGAACTCCCTGTTTGAAATATCTCCAGTTTATCCTAATAATTATGTTGGGTTGTCTGGCAACTGTTTAGCTTGAAGAAGAAAAAGCATGTGGTAACATTAGGGGGGAAAAGTGCACCTTTGGCTGCCTTTGTCATGCATGATCATGAAAACAAGCATAAAATATGTTAGATGATTTCTCCCCAAAGCTGAGTAAGGGAGCTCTGTAAGCAGTGTCAGAGTTTAGGGAACTCTGGCCTCTTGTGAATTCTGGCAGGTGCTGCAGAGCAGTCACTGTGCAAGCTGTTGATCCCTGGAGCACTCGGAGCTGAAGGTGAGCAGGGGCAGGGGAGGCTGGGGCTCCTGCCCAGCTGGGGCTGGGGCTGCCCGTGGGCTCCTGTGGAGGGGCAGAGCCTGGCAGAGGACAGAGCAAGATGCTGCCAGCGCTGGTGGCAGGGAGCCGGAGCCAGGCTTCTCGCTGGTAGCTTGCCAGTGTTTCAAAGAGATGGAGCTGCCAAAAAAGTTTGAAAAGAGCCTCCCAGGAGTCAAATACAAAAGGGCTGTGGGAAGTTGTAAGTGGGAGGGAAGGTATGGGACCGTAGCTGGGAGGGTGTTTGTGCATGGGGTGCAGGGAGGTGTAGCTGCAGCCAAGCAGGGCAAAAATAAAACGTTAGAGCAGACACTCTGTGCTTTCCTAATCCTGTCTGGAGACCCTCTGACTTCCAGAAGATCATTCTCCTGTCTGAGGGGCTCTGCAGGCATTGGGGCACATCACATTTTTCCACTCATCTGTAACATCCTGTGTTTTCTCCCTTAAATAAAAGCAGTGATGTTTGTGGGAACTCCATAAAAAGCCTGTCTACTTGCAGCCTCTCAGAGCTGCTTTGTACCTCCTGGAGACTGGGAGAGGAAGGTTTATGCCCTGGCAGGACAAGAAGTTCCCTGCACTGGCCCCATAATCCTTCCGGCATGTGAGGGGAGGGAAGGGGAGTGTGTGTGGTGGGGCATATCTTAGCTGTTCCTGTTCTTGCCTAGCAAATCCAGCCTGGGTATGTCTGTGGGGCTCCTTGCTGAGAGCTCTCCCCTCCTTGGACAGTGTGTGGTGGTTTCTGGTGAGGTGGGTAGAAGTCTCCTTGAGCAGAGACAGAAAACTGCAGCCTCAGGGAGGGAAGAGTATGTGTCTTGCAGAGCAGGGAGTCAGCTTTGTGCTTCATGTCCCATTTGTGATGCCACAAATCAACAAATACTTTATTTTTTCACTAATGTCACTCAGGAGTGAATTGAGCAGCTCTTGCGAACCCTGGCTCACAACCCCCTGTGCTCTTGGTGTGGGCTGTGTGTGCAGCAGGACAGGGTCAGTGTGCCCACAAGTGGGTGACACTGCTCCCTGCTCTGGGCTTCCCCATTAGCAGCAGAAGCACCTAATCTTGGCCACCCTGCTGTGGCACTTTCCTATCAGGAATGTGCCCTGAGTCCCTTTCCTCAAGGGGAAAGGAGAGGCCACTCAGATTGGTTTGGTTTGGTTTGGTTTGGCTTTTTTGCCAGCAGAGCCCCTCACAAAGACAAAAGCCCTAAGCTACAGAAAATGGGCACCTTCATGGAAGATAAAGCTGAGGGCACAGCCCTGTCGGCAAGGCTGTCACCAGGGAAATTTTTGGGACCATGCCCTCTCTGCTGCTGCTGTGGACCCCCATGCACAGGAGCCCTCTGCCTTTGCTATGTTCTGGTGACCCTGGCTGCTGGGGGTGTGGGGTGAGAGGGGATGAAATGGGAACTAATCCTAGTGCTTTCCAAATACTGGAAGAAGTTAAATCCTGGCCTCCTTATTCTGCCTTGGTCAAGGTGAATTAATGCATTGAGGTAATAGGAAGAATGGGAGCACCTCAACAGAGCACCATAATGTTGGATCTTGTATGACATACCCTTAGTTTATTTAATGGTCTCAGCAATCCGAACTCCCTCTGTTCGTTTGCATCAGCACAATGCTTTTGGAAAAAAATAAAATCAGAGGTTTAGATTGTTGGAGAGCAGAATGGGATATACCAGCCTGCTGTTGTAGCTTGCTCTGCAGCAGTGGGAACAGGTTGCTTGTGTTATGTGCTGCTTCTGTAGCCATGTGATGCACAACTTGGTAGAAATTAATTTAACCTGCCATACTTCATGTGACTGCAGTTAAGTGGATGGATGCTTTTGGTAGCATAACCCTCTGCAATAAGTGTTGCAGCCACTGCAGCGCTGTGACTGCCACAGAGTCGTTCTGATCTTGCATGGAATCACATCGCTCTCTGATATGGGCAGTGATCAAAGAAACCCTGTGCACAAACTCCTCAAAACAAAAGATTAAAAGAAATCTCAAGGAGGTCTCCACATCACAAGCACAGCCTGTCAACAACATGTATAGCAGTGTTGGATGATGAAGCCCACTGGGTACAGGCAGGAAAAATTAATGTCTGACATAAAGCATCCACCTCGTGTTGCACATTATTGCGTTAATCAGGGGGCCTGGCTTTCAATGTGTGGTCCATCCAGTTTTGTATCCAGTTTCAATTTCTGCTTTCTGGGTGTAATTCCTAAGCTCTTCCCTAAGGAGCAATTACCGAAAAGCAGCTTGGCTTACCTAACTCTTGCCCTAGAAGCAGGGAATGCTATCCCTGCATCTGGCCATCTCCATCTTGTGCATTAGTCTCATTACTTCATTTTCATGTGCTTTTCTTCCCGCTTCTCCTGGGTCCCTGTGGTGCTGTGCCGAGCTGGAAGAGATGCTGAGAGATCCGTGTGGGTAGGGGGGAAGCTGATGAGAAGAGACCAGGAGTGAGCAGCGATTCCGGCAAAGGCTTTTCCTTGACAGTTTATGTTTCAGAAAATGTGAGTTTTGGGGAACTTGGGTCTCTTTCTCCCAATATGTTGCAGCATTATGAAGGAAGGAAATGGAGGAGGCCTTATTGCAGATATGTTTTGCCTCAGCTATTGTCCAGGGAGAAGCTCTGGGGTGGGAAACATTAGCTCTGCTGCAGGTGGGTGACAGGAATGAGAGCAAATGGTGGGAAGCTCTTGGCTTCCCACCATTTGTTCTCATTGTGAGCACTTAGAGGCTGCATTTGTTGAGCTTTAGGGGCCCCTGCAGCTGCACATCACCACCCCCTGCCTCTCTGGGCCACCATTTGCTCCCCAGCTACAACCTGGGTTCTTCCTGTGACTGGGAGTGTTCTGGGCTTTCTTTGGCAGAGCCTTCCTGGGCTCTGCTCCTGAGGAGGGCCAGACAGGTGCCACGCTGCTGTGATACGAGGCAGCCTGGGACTTCTCCCCTCACTTCCTTTGTGACTTCCAAGGCCTGCTTGGAGCTGCTGATGCTGCTGGGAGGGCAGCACACATTCAACAGCCATCTTTTCCTCTGGGCACTGCCATCTCTGCCCCAGTGTACTCGTGGCAAGATCCTGCCTTCGCTGGATGGGATGTTGTCAGCATCAAAGCAAGGGCATCACCAGGCATCATGGAGGTGAGCCTTGCTCCTCCTAACCAGTGGCACAACCTGCTGAGCCTCTTTGCCCCTTTCCTGCATGGGTTGTTGGTGTGTTTTCCCAAGCTGGAGCAAGCCTCTTCCCCAGCACATGCTGAGCAAGAGACTGAGGCTGGTGGTCTGCAATTCTCCACCTCTTTAGAAAGCAACTAAATTCTTTCAGGGGTGGGGGAAGAATAGAATCTAGCAGAAATAGCACTTTAAACCACTACTGTAAGCCCAAAGATAAACCTCAGGTCTCTTTCAAAATGCTCTTAGTACAGGGAGGGGAAATACCTCAAAGCCCTCGTTCAGCCCCACATTTCACAGCTCACTGAATTATTCCTCAGCTATTAACTGGAAGAGCTTCATGCCTGACACTTTTTTACTAACACTGAATCATCTATGTCTCTTACAAAGGGAGAAATTGCTGCTGCACTGCCTCAAGAATCAAAGTAAAGGGAACATCTGCTCTAAATTTCTTGCATCTGATTATTGCTTGCTATGCATTATTACTTACAGTAGTAATGTGATAATGTGACTAAATTAAAGCTTTCTTCTCCTGTGTGTGCTTTTTATGCATTGCTTTGGTATAAAATGTGTGGCTTGCTTCAAATCAACCTACAGCTAAAACTATGTCCGCATAGAGCTGAGCCCACGTGTACTTCGATGCAATTAAGGGCACAATTGGAGCATTCTGAGAGATTGCCTTTAAAAGGCCTTTTGTTCACTCCCCCATAGGGGCTGGGTGTTATAAGCACGTTAAAATGCAACATTAAGGAGGAAAAAAAACCCCTCTGTGAAGAATTCTGTAGAGGCAAAGCTATGTTTTCTGTAGCTTGGCAGCTGTCTGTATTCAAAGGTTGAGGAATGACTGGCGTTGTGAGGGTGATGATAGTTTTGATAGGAATCCCCCGCATCACAAGAATGTTCCTAATGAAGGAGGAAAAGCCCACCAGAAACATTCCAGGGCTGTGAACCTGCAGGCAGCCAAAGCCAGCATCCGAGCTGCTCTGCACAGACAACAGCAGCAAATCCAGCTGCTTCTGCAGAAGAAAGAGTCAGTGGTTATTTTTCTTTTCCTGCCTTTCTGAAGTGCATGCAGTCTTACCAATGAGCTTAATTGATTGAAAAAAAAATCTGGAAAATAAAGCTCTTGGACTTGCATGCCTAGAAACCTACCAGCATCACGTGCATAGCAAAGGCCACGTATCTCACAAAATACCACAACATTGCACAAAGGAGGTTTAAGAGCTCCACTTGAATAAAGCTTTCTCTGTGAAATATTGTTATGGATCTACAAAGCAGTTAAACCCTCCTTGGGAAAAAAAAAAAGTGTTCATCTCTCAGTGTAGTGGCAGCAGTGTAACCACCACTGAGGCCTCATTAGTAAGGTTTTTCTTCTTTATCAGAAAAAGGAAAAAAATAAATCCTCATCACAGAAAACAACTTTAAGTTGGTAAATTCTGACCATTTGATTTTAAATTCTACGTATGTATGTATTCATAAAAATCTGTGTAATAGTGCTCTGGCCTTCTTTAAGGATGATCTTCTTACTTAAATCCAGTAATGAAAATAATGGGGCCTAAGTTAACTTGATAAGACTGTTTTCTATCAATAATTTTGCTACTGACATAGTGCAGGATTGATTTTTGTGGTCTGTGTTATAGCAGCTTTTAATTATAAGACAGCCTTGGTACCACATGAAGTAGGAAAAATGGGCAGTTGCAAACTCTGCAGTGTTTTTATCATTTTTTCTTTTCGAAGAAAGAAAAATAATATTCCTCTGTTTTCAGTGGGGTTTTTTAAACCTTTTACTCACTGAGCATTTCTTGGCTCCTTGAGAAGATGGCTACATTGCCTTTGCTCAACGGCTTCCCTTCAAACCCATGAATGTTTTCAGCTCTTTATTACTATTGTGTAGGATTGCATTGTATTTTCATGTCTTCCATATTGCTATAATTATGTTTGGGGAATGGAGATGGATGGTCTGCTGAGTGTGTGATTGGTTTCTCCACAGCCCTCACTCAGGGCTGTTTTCTATAATTTAATCAATAGAAGGCAATTGTACAAACAGTAGTTTTTAATTTCCAATTTCAGTTTGAAGTTTCTCATGATTTTTTTTTTTTTTAATATATAAAGCAATTTAATTTGCTTTGCCTGAGACATTTTGTGGCAATTGTTTCCCACTCCCTCCTGTGAAATTATGGCACTGACCCTTCTGGGCTGAGTGGTCCATGCAGACTCATGCACCTGCCATCCTGAAGGCTTGGGGAAGCTGCTCTTCACTCATAAGCATTCCAAAATAAACCTTGAAGGGCAGATGCTGCCCCTGAGGAGCAGAAATATCTGCAAACTTGGCTGAGAGTAGGGTGAAACAAGCTGCTGGTCCCAGCTTGGAGCTGGGCTTATGAACCAAGGATGGGAGATGACCTCAAAGCTGTGGCCTCCGAGGAGGTCGGTGAAAGGACCCTATGGCATACCCAGTGCCACGGGGTGCCTTTAGTGGCCACCCCCCAGCTGTGTGGGCCCTGGTGGTGGTGGCACCTGCTGAGCCCAGCCCTGCAGCACCCACCAGCCTGCTCCTGGCAAAAGCAGATGCTCCCTGTGCCCAGTGCACTGAGCTGCCAAAGTCTCTGCACAGCTGCTTCCTTCCTGCCACAGCAGATGGTTGCTGCAGCCGGGAAAAGCAGCTGGTAATTGGCATCAGCCAGGCTTGGTGGTTGGGAGGAGGAGGATGGAGCAGCAGCAGGGCAAGGGGTTGGACACAGTGATATTTTTTTTTTTTTACAAGGGAGATGCCTGTGCTGCTTCTTTGCACTGGCTTTGCTCCGGGCAAGAGCAGGAATGATGCATGTGCTGCAAATATAGGGAGACTGGGAAAGAGCTGTGACTGCTCACTTCTAATGGCCCTGCTCAGCAAAGGGCCACTCTCTCTGTTATTCCTCCGTAGATGTGGTGGAGCATCGTGGTGGGCATGGCAGGCCACCACAAGCCCTCCTCCTGGGGGTTGGTGGCTCCTGGGGTCAGCCAGCTGAAACCCAAAGTGCTGCCGTGCAGTCGAAAGTGCCGCTATTTCTGCTTTTAGCTGAGCAAACTGCAGTCACACAGAAAATGTGTGCTGGAGCAGAGGGTGAAACCCAGTCACTTGCTCTAACAAGTGCTGATGCCATTCTGGTGCCAGACCTCCTCCTTGCCTGGGTCTCAATGAGAGTGAAATGGGGAAGCAGGGCTGTGTGACTGCTCTGGTTTCAGTTCAGCACGGACAGAACTGGCTGGAGCTGCACAGAGCCACAATTGCTGCTAAATATTGCCCATTTTAGCCTTCAGACTGGCCTTAATAAAGTCAAAGGGACTATTCACAGGAAAAAGAAGAGCAAGGAGCTGGCTCCTGAGCTTGCCTTAAACTTATTTTTTTGCTGGACAGTGGGTTGCATGGGGGCTTTCTCCAGTAATTTTTTTCTTCTCCCCCAAGCAGTGCTTTAGGAGGACCATATTTGCATGTAACCATATTTCCTATAGCTGTGGAGTCTTTTCAATTGTATTCTCTATGCTGCTTTGCTTCATGCAATTTTAATCTGTTTTACTCATTAGCTCTTAACCTGCAATTTTCTATTTAAATTACTTTCTACAGAAAATGTCAGGAAGCTGGGGAGCTCTGTCTCTTACATGATGTTGTGATTTGATAAAAAAGTAGTGTGCACCTTTCTTTAAACACTGGCTAAGGTTAAAATCTGTGATTCTTGTCTATTTGTTTAAGAATTTACACAAAACTGCTGCTATCAGACAATAATAAGAACCATGAAATTTCTATGAAAGGAATTTCTTTTTTATTGTGAACTTTACACCTCTTCACTTATTTCAGTAAATGCCCAATAAAAGTGCAATAAATCCAATACTGTAAATGCACATATAAAGGGTTTGTACTTAAGGCTTTGCAGCTGCCTGGCTTTCCTGCTGCATGCAGTACCCAGCCTCCTGTGGTGCCAAGGGCTGCCTTTTGGGACCTTCCCAACACTTGGAAAAACCCCACCTTGCCTGCAGCATGTGCTGCCCGCTTGATGCCATGCTTGAGAGAGGAAGGAAAATACCATAACCACAAAACCCAGCAGTGGCTGATGCCCAAAGGCATATGGGAGGGGGGAGTAGGGCAGGGACTGCAGCCCTGGGAGGGAGAGGAAGGGGGTGAGGGCTGTGCTGCCTTGTCCACAGGAAGTGGCTGAGAGCTTTGGTGAGTGGTACTCTGGTAAGCACCACAGGTAAACCCTCAGGTAAATGTGGAATTTGCGAAAGAAATTAAATTGGAAGATAAATGGGACCAAACTTTGTGTCAACAGCTGCTTGTACTGAAATAGGTAATAGCCTTTTAACTGGAATTTAACAGGGAAAAATTAAACTGTATTTTTAGGCCTTGCTCATTTTCCCCTATAAAACCCGAATACAAATAGTAAAACTGGGAAGGAAAAAAACTCCAAACAAGCCAACAGATAAATTAAGGTTGAACCAAGCTGAAAATAACTCTCCTGTAAGACTGACTGTAATCTTGCTTCTCTGATACCCCCTTTAGTGAGGGGAAAGATGTGATTGCACAGGCAGGGAGATGGTAGGAGCCACCTCAGCAGCCCCTGTTTCTGCAAGAGCAAATTTGTGTCAGTACCTTCCCATATGGCACAACTGCTTCTGGCAAAATGTCCTGGGTACAGAGACAGTTTTCCCTCCAGTCCCAGCTGGAGTAGACTTTCCTGTACAAGATTAATAGGTCAACCCCCAAATTTTAAATCTCAGACAGGCACCCAAATGTGACTGCTTGCAGGCTTTGCTCACTGAGCTGAATGTGAGGCAGGGTGGGATGTCCTGGAGAGATATCCTGTTTGGATGTGGACATCCTGTGGCAAGCTAATGAGAGCACAGCCTACAGTGCCATAATATTTGCTCTTATAGCCAGAGACTGAGTCCCAGGCTGTTTTCTGAGATTTTTGTCTCTGGCTTCTCTTCCGGAAAAGTGACCCCTTAAGGTCAAAAGGCAGAGTCCTCTTCTCTTTCCCATCCTCTCTTGTGCTCTCCACTGCCTCACTCACCCTGATTTATAGCTGTGTACTGGAGAACAAAATCAGCCTTCCCTTCCTAGCTGGTAACTTTTGTTTTGTTTTGGTTTTTGTTTGGTTTTTTTTTTGGTTAGCTCAGTTGTATGTTTGTTTGAATTTTGGTCATATTGTCCTTGAGCCCAATGATGAACTACTGCTGCTGGCTGAGTCGATAATTACAGCAGCATTTTGGACACCAGAGAAGCAGTATTATGTGCTGCTGAAAAGGTGGCTGGTACATAGACCCTGTGTGTTGGGCTTTCTCCTCCCATCTAATGGCCTGTTTGGGCTCCAGGTGGAAAGTTCTCCTGTGCACAACTACATGGTGCCAAAAGGAAATATACAGCTGTTGTTTCAAGGGATGGATCCAAGCTGACCTGCAGCTGGGCAAAAATGTCTCAAAAATTATGGCTTGATGAATGGTCTCCCTGCCAGGCCACTGAGAGGCAGGAGAAAAACACGGTTCTCCCAGCAAGTGCTTCCTTGGATCTGGCCACCTGGTCCCAGCCTGTCTCCTCCTCTTCTCTCTTTGATTTTTAGCTCAACACATGCTCAGAAATCCCCCTGGGCAGGGACAGAGCCCTCTACAAGCAGGAGAAAAGAAGTGGAGATCCTCAGAAATTAAGGTTTGTAGGCAACATGAGCACAGGAAGAAGTCCTCAACATCAAAGGGCTGATACAGTGAGAGGAGGAAGGTGAAAAACAAACAATGAGAGAATGAGCAAATGTTCTAGAAGACTGTAGTGTATGGGAGGCAAAAGGCACCAGAGGAAGAAGGTCAAGGCAGGGAAGATTGGTGGTGGGGAAGAAGGAGTAAAAGAAGGAGGAAGATGCAAATTAACTAAAGAGCAGAGAAAGATACATATCCCTATAGTAGGTGGACATGGGTGACTGAGGAGGAGGAAAAACTCCTGTGCTTTCATTGCTGTAATGGGAGGATGTGGCTGCTAGATCTGCTCAAACAATACTTGGGAGCTGCCCACAAGCTTCTCCAGGAGGCAGTGATCCTGAGTATGTACTGTGGGACACCACAGTGCTGAAAAGACACTAAGTGCTTGCAATTGTGATACAAGACAAATAGATACTTATTCCTGTGTAGTAAAGAGAATACTGCTTAAATATTTAATTGTGTTTTGGTTTACAGTAGTTTACTGGTGTCGAAGCATCCAAAACATGCTCACAAAATATCAGCATTTTAAAGCTATAAATTATTCTGGTTGATTTTCTTTTTTCCCCTCTAGACAAAAGCAATCATTTGACAACAGGCTGCCTCAAACAGTGCAGCCCGTGATAGTCTCATACAAACTAACATCTTCTCTCACAACATCTTCTCTTACATGTTGAACCAAACTACTGAGAACGCGGTAATTGATCATTCACAGATGCAGACTGGTAGCTAATAGCATCCTCATTTACCTTCTAAACACTGAGCACATTTAAGATAAATTCAGGATGTATGCATGCGGAAAACTCAATTGCAGCCGCATCGGAGATGAACCAGAAATGGAAGCATTTGGAAGTGCTAGTGAAAAATCCAAATAATGACCCATAGTAGATGTCAGCCTGAGAGGATAACATGTGCTCTTTAGTTACCTTAAGGGGACTGTGTGTGTGCTCTGTAATTACGTGTAATTCTGTCCAAGTAGATGTACCATACAACTGGGGCTGAAGCCCGGCCAGAAAGCTTCTCCCAGTGTGACCTCATGATCAAGTGTGATGTTTCCTTTTCTAGACACAACTGGACTTCAGTCTCCATTGTATTACTGCTAAAGTAAGCCAATGCAGCTACTGGATAGGATGAGTATGGTGGGAAGATAGATGAAGGTGGATGTGCCACTGTTTATCTACCGAGGCTGTCAAGGCTTCCAGGGCCCACTTCAACAGGGAAATATTTTAAAAGTCTGTGTTTTAAAAGTACTTAAAAAAAACCCTAACAGGTAAAAAAAGTCTATTTACACCTTGTGGGTACCTTAGGGTGTGCTGGATGCTTCAAGTCACTGACATTTTGGAAACTAGCTCTTTGAATTTGTCATGCTTGACCTGTGATTGCTGCTTTGCCTGGGACAGCAGCATGTACATGGTGCTGGTGTGCTACATGTGCACAGCCCCAGGTGGTCAGGCAAAACAGGAGAGCTATTACAAGCACTGCAGTGCATGGAAATGCCAATTTTATGGATAATACTATGTGGTGATTTATTAAAAGCTGTGATTCTCCAGCAGCTTTTATTGTATCATCATAAACCAACACTCCTGTACAGTGCATTAAGCTGGGTAATTCTGTTGGTTCTTCACCAGGGCTGACAAAACTGTATGTAAGATTGCATGGGGTGGGCTGGTGAGCTGAAAGTGCCATCACTCTAAATGGATCATCAAGAGAGGAGAAAAAGCCACGTGGTCAGCACAGTGTGGGTGTTTTTCAGGGCAAGAGAACCTACTGTGGAAGGGTAAATCCCACTGCTGGCTACATCAGTCAGTGCTGGTGGCTTGCAGGCACTGCAGTAATGGCAGAACTCATCTCTCGGGGTTTAACCATCAGGGCAGGTAATTGGAGCTCATTGGTTCCTGCCCCTGCTCCCCTGCTAACTTGCTGCAAAGCATTTGGGTTGTAGCTTGACCTCTTTATGCTCTAATTTTCCCTTCAAGAGCCTGTGAATATTAGATGTTTGGTTGAGGTGCTGTGATGCTCTATTAAATGAGAGAACATGCATTAGACCCAGTGGGAATGGGGTGTGCGGCATTATTAGGATGTATACAACTCTGTGTTTTCAGAAATGTTTATATTCCACCTCTTAAATATCTTTTGCAAATGGAACTTGCAAAAAAGCAGGGCAAGCATTGCTAACACAGCTTTGCCACACACTGTCAAGTGCTTATAAACTCTATTTATAGCTACAGTTAAAGATTCAGACATGCAAGCACTCCATTAAAAGACCACATTAATGAGCCCTTAGAGAAAATATCTCACAAAGCCTTTTGAGCTTGTAACTGCTCAGTTGTTCGGGGCTTCTTGCTTGTTAACATTCATAAAATATAAATACTGTGTACTAAACAGCGGCACTTTGTGGATCACGGTGCCTCATCCCCGCAGCGGCGGCGGCGCAAGGTGCGAGGCGAGAGCGGCGGCGGCACCGCCGGGGTGGCCGAGCTCCGCCGGGCGCTGCGCACCTCGCTCGCCCGCCGCCTTCTCCGGGCCACAGATAAAGCCCAGCAAAGCTGACCGGCAGACCGACTCGCAGGTCACTATCTGGGAGTATCATTTCAGAGAGAACAACCAGACCTATTAGCTGAGAGTGGCAGAGCCGGGCCTGCTCGCAGCCGCGGCTCCAGAGCGCAGCGAGTATTTGGAGCAAAATCTAATAGATAAAAATCGCCGGAGATTTTCCCCTTTTTCCTTTGACATAAGCTAGCTGATGAGAAGTGTCATTCAAAAGAGAAAAAAAGTTGCTATATTTGATTTGTCATTATTTCCCCATTGTCCCTTCCTGCCTGTGATTATACAGTTCCCGTTTTCTCTTCTTCGCCTCTCACAGAATTCCATATTTTAGGCTGTGACAGATGCTCTTGCTTAAATACTTTTGATATATGTTTTATCTGAAATTGTTTTATCAAGTCTGCATTGTGTAAACAAAAATCGCTGGAGCCCATTTAAGAACAATTGTCTGTAACCTTTAATATTGCATTTCCATCCATCCACAAGTCACAAACCACTTGGGCAGTAGAGAAGGCCTTTTCTGTGTTTATATCTGGCTCTCAGCAAGCTGCAGAAGCAGAGGTAGGGCAAGAGTGAGTAACTTCTTGGATGCTATTTTCTGGCACATGTTAGCAACCAATCTATGTCCTTGTCTTTGTGCTTTTGGTCCTGTAGCCTTTCAAACAGAAGGTGCTCTCCCGGAAGGAATAATTCTGCTCACAAAATGAAAAATAAGGACAGCAGGCTTTAAAAAGCTTCAGGGCAGTTCGTACTGTTCAAATGTGTCATTGATTTCAATAGTGCATTAGCAGGCTTGTTAAGCAGGATCTTAAGTGCTTAGCTTTATTTTATGGTGGTGAGTACCTGATTGTTCAAAATATTAGCATCTTATTGTAACAGCAAACTGGCTCGTGCCATAAACTGCCCAGTGCTGAGACTGCTGTGCCATTACTGAGTGCCTGATAAAACAGGGTCATTTGTAATCAATTGGTGCTGTAGGAAGGCAGGGCTGTGACACTTCCTGCTGCTCTCCTCATTAATTTCCCTTTATCTGCCTCTGTCTGTCTGTTGACAGAGCATTCTGTCTGTCCCATGTCTTGTGCACAGGCTCCTGCTGCATTCCTCCCCCCTGAGCCCTAGTGCATTTTTGTCCATCTGTGGGTGAGACTCACATTGGCTGTGCCAATAACCTGGGAGACAGCAAGAAAAATCCTGTGGCCCAAGGGGTGAATTGGTGTGCTGGGAGATCTGCATGGGCCAACAGAGTCAGGACATCAGCCACTCAGATGGACATCCCCATGTCAGGCAAATCTTCTCCTGACTCCACTGACCATGCTGACTGACCTCCACAAACTAAAAGGGGAGTGTGATCAGATCCCCAGTTCCTGTGATCCTGTTTGAACATGTGACAAAGCCTTGTGCTATGGAACAACTTCAACAGCAACGTTCAAAATTCAGTCCAGAGGATCTGTCTCACATGTTGTCCTATGTGTTGTTAGATATATCCCTTGTGGAGCTGTGGATGAGAAAGCCACCAGGAACAGGCTGTGTCCTGACTTCAGGGTTTTGGTCAGTGAGCACAGCCTGCAGCCCTGGCCCTTATCACCTGCAGGCATAGCTGGGGAAGGCTTCTCCTTCGGGTGTTTTGGCAGAGATAACGTGTGTCTTCAGGGAGTAAGCAGGAGAGCAAAGGCTGGGGAAAGGGTGGAGGGTTGTGGGGGACATGGGTTTTGTAACCCACCATCATTTTGTATCTGGCTCTGCAGAAATGGCCCTGTGGGGTTTCAGCAGGGGAAGTATGAGGGTCTGCAGTTCTTATGGACTTCCAGGAGCAGCTGGCAATGGAGCAGGGGCCCGAGGACTTGGGGCTTACAACAGTGACTGCCTCTTGCATCCTCTGGGGACTGAGTGTTCAAGAGGTTCATCTCTTCATTTTTTGCATCTGTGTAGGAAGCAAATTCCCACCACTGAGGAATTAAATACTCAAAACCACTACAAAGCAGATGGGTCATATCCGTGTTCTCCATGCTCTCAGTGGGAAAACAAAGCAAGCTGGATAACCCTCGCTCTCAGAGTCCAGAGATTGCCATGCTGCAAGTGATGTTGGCTGCAGGCTGGCCAGGGCTTTAGCTGTGTTGAGTACACATATGTTAAGCTTCTGTGTGAAAGTAAAAGGAAAAATGAGAGGGAATTATGTGGGCAGGTGGAATGAACAAATTGGTGTTGGTGGAGGCACGGCTTGTGTGTGGGACAAAGGGGCTGGAAAGTGTTAAAAAACGGGAAGCTTCTCAGAAGAAAGCAGCTGGGCTTCTGAGAACAGAAAAAATGTAATAACTCACAGAATTAAGAAAATGTTTTTATTTTCAACTGAATTAGAGTAAAGCACTTAAGTTCATTCACAAATAGGAATCTTAACTTCTGTACCCCAGTTTCCCTCCCCATAAAATATAAATAATAGCACTTTCGTTACTCACAGCCTGGTGTGAAAACGAGTTCATTCATTTCTGGGAGGCATTTGTGCTATATGGGAAGTATAGCAAAGACTATGAATATACAGCTAAAGCTGTGGGCTGGCATTGAGGCACTTGGCATCTCCCCAGATATGCCATGTATCATGCAAAAGAGCCAAGAGAGGAGGGTACAAAAACACAGGCCAAACTTAATGAGTTCTGAAATCAGGAACATGTGACTCCCCAAAATTAGAAGTGCAAAAGCTTTGAACTTTCAGAAAACACTGAGAGTTCTCCACACTTCTCAGAACTCTGAGAGGGGCATATGTTTTCTAAAAAAAACCAGCAAAAGGCAATGAAGAGATAGGATGCAGTGGGGAAATGCACAAAGATACAGTCCATGGAAATCAACAAATCTGTATGCCACTAAGAAATAGCTCTGCTTGGAGTAGGGATGACCACTGTGAATGACTTTGGGAAACAAAATGAGCAATAAAGGGAGAAGAATATGAGACTTATGAATCAGCAGGTTCAGTGCTGCAGGAACAGGTAGAAGAGCTGATTGTGAAAGCATGCAAGAAAATGATCCAAAAAGCTGAGACAGAAAAATAAGAAGGGAAAAGATGTGAACATGATAAAAGTTTTTATAAATTTGGTGTGTAAGAAGCTGCAGGTCAGCTGAGGGTACAGCCATCGTCTTCCTGAGCAACAGGGTGGCTACCTTGACAAAAAGGGGGATATTGCCTGGAAAGTTAATTACTACTTGTATCTCACTCTTCACTAGGGAGAGATGTGAAGTTTGTCACAGTTGCTAGACATTTTCCAAGGACAGGAAAAAAAAAATCATTAACTCTAAGGCTACCAAGGAATCAAAGAAATTACTAAACCCACATCGATAAAGAATTATTTAAAAGTGAGTTGTTTATAACCCAGATTTATCCTAAAAAATAAATGTTGAAGGAATTAAATCATCCAGGAAATTTAAGCTGGCTATGGGAGAGGTACCGGAGGAGTTAAGAGGAGACATTGCTACACTCCAGGCTTTTTAAAGGAAGTAATAGAGGAAGAAGTGTCTATCAGCTCTAGGGAGCACTTAAAACAACTAATTATCATTACTAGACAGATAAAACTGGACACCAATTCTTTACTTCATTAAATAAAAGAAGAAAAACTGGGTTAAGAGAAATAAATGATTTATTTTAGCATCCTCAGGTTTCAAGAGTACAAGGATTCAGTGCTCTGTGGGACACCACTGAGTAAAATGGGAGATATGAGGTGGAGTTTCTTGACACTGGGCTGGATTACCTAGTCCAGGTGATAAATATGTAGCAATTATTTAGGGTAGGGGTGGATAATTGAGTGACATGCTTATAGATTGAACTCTGTTAGAACTGTACATCTGTCAGTTGGAAGAAAGAGCACAAGGAAGCAAAGACATCAAAGAAAGAGGCAAAAGGGAGACCAAAGAGGGAGAAGGCTTTTGGAAGCAGAGAATGATTGCACTGGTATATGGAATTTAACCTGAAAAAATGTCAGGCTGGGAAAAAGAAAGTCAAGGTAAAGGTGCCTTAAGGAGATAGCTGGAGCAAGTCAGCATAGGAAAAATATCTGAGGATAGCAGCCAAGTTTCTGTTTGTGTTCCTTTTAAGGTTCAGGGAATGAAAGAGCTAGGCGTGAATGTTGCAACATCTAATTTTTATGTACTTTGATGGAGTTCATAACCTTAATGCTTGCACTTGCAGTGCTTGAGGAGACAGAGCTGCCTGGGACCCAAAGCTTGTTTTGTGCTAAGCTGGTGATTGCCCTACAAGAAGTGCTGCAGATCCCCAGTAACACAAGGTGGTTCAGCAGCTCTTTCTGTGCAGTGTTTGCTGTGGAACAGGAACAGCTGGAGCTGGGCTGCAGGCACACCTGTCAGCTCACTTGCTGCAAACTCCTGCCATGAGGTGACCAGAGCATGCAGCTGGGACATGGGGACATTGAGTTCAAAGCTTGCCCTCCCTTCCTGGAGGTGTCTCAGCCCGTAGATCTCTGTGACACCTTCTTGAATTAGGAGGAATCTTTTGGATTCCTCCTAAGGAATCTTTTCTAATCTTTTCTAATTTTTCTGTTGCGATTGGTCCACAGAGAGAACAAGAGCTGGGCCCAGCAAGACTGTCCTACACAGCCCAGGTGCCCTCCTGCTGATGCTCATATTTCAGCATGATGTGGAAAGCGGGTAAGATTGAACATGTTCATATTGAAGTTTTGGGTTGCAGCATTCATCTGCAGAAGGAGGGAGGCAGAAGAGCAGTAAGTAAGGGAAAATGGGCAGCCTTAAGGGCATGTAGATCTCTAGAAGAATTTTTGAAGGGAAGAATATTCAGATATATGGAGGTAGGAGAAATTGAAAGAAAATGCTAGATTTCAGCTTACTGCAGTAGATTATGCCAGATTGACTGATATCTTCCTTTGATTAAATTGAATTTTATGTCCTAGATAAAGGAAATGCTTACTTCTCTTGCTTAGGAAATGTAGATGCCTGGTGAAACTGGATGACCTGAGAATTAAAAAGGGAACTCTGAGACATAAAATGATGTGGCTGGTGGGGAAATGACAGTGGGTAAGTTTCAGAGCGGAGGTAACAAAGTGCAGTTAACAGGAGTTTCTGAAGAATCATCTTCAGGACCTTGGTACAAAAAGGAGGTAATGACATTTTCTGCACCTCCTGTATGAACAGGGGGGAAAGGCTGAGACCCCTGAGCTGATCACAGAATGCTTCTGTGTTGATGGAGGCAGTCAGGCAATCAATCCCATGTAGACACTGCAGGTAGATGCTTAGAGTGAGCTGCTGTGAGTAGCTTGTTACTGTAAATGATATGTAGACCAAGGTTCAAGGGAGACAATGAGATGCCAGCTGCATTCTCATGCCTGTTTTCATAAATATAGGCCCCCCAAAACTGGAAAAATCCTTACTAACTCCCAACTGTGACAAAGCAAATAAGGGGTCCTAACTTCTAACCTAACTGCTGTTGGCATTTACCTATCTTCAAAGCAATTTTTTTTGTATTTCTGTGTGTAGCTAGCAAGAAATGAAGGAATGCCAGAGCTGCTTTGCTATGGCTGCAAAGCATCCTTGAGGGTTAAACTCTTCCACGTTGTCTAGACTTTTGCAGTAACAACCTTACACTTTCATCAGAAGGTGTGGACTGCTCTTGTAGGAGATCTTTACCCCTAGTGAACTCAGGCAATAACACATCACATGTCAACATGAGGCCAGTTCTACACTTAAGTATTACACAAACCTTATTTGAAATAGGGTTTAGTCCTGATGGACTTAGATGGACAAAACCAGCCCAAATTTCTTAGTACTGAGGCAATTTTTACCTCTGAGGGGCTGGGCTTTGTTAAGACAGTCATGCAGCCTCAACTTATAGATCAAAATGCATTATAAAACACTGCTCCATATCATCTTCCTTTTTCCCCCTTCTTTTTTCCCTCTCTTCTCATTAATTTCAATCATATAATAAGAAAAGCCCAGCTATGCTAATTGGTATGAGTCCTCCTCAAGGGCATTGCGAAGCATGAAATAATTCCATTCATTACTGACAGTGCAGGGACATGAGTTTTCCCTGGAGGATCTGTTTCTTCTTGTGATTTGGTGACCATACAGAACAGTGATTGGATTAGGAACATATAGTTTTAAAATTAATTGTTTGTCAGGGAGAAGCTGGGAGATGGTGGGGAAAGAGGAAGCTTCCAATTCTAGAGATTGTTTGACTTCAAGTTCTTGGAGGCTGATGCATCTAATGGGTATTTATCAGGCAAACCCAGCTGCTGAGCCATCATTTGTCCCAGCTCTAATTTTCTTTTTAGAAGGCAGCTGAGCTGGTGTTTAAAGCATACCACAGACTGGCAGAGAGCTAAATCGATGTAAAGCTGGTCAGATTCGTTTCTCCTTTTTTATTTTTGGGAATCAGAGTTTCATTTCCCTAAAGTGCAGTAAGTGTTTGAGCATGAGCTCCCAAGCTGTCCAAAGATCATTTTGGAAACAGAGCCACCTTGCTGGGGTTTGTCCTCCCCTCTAACAGGTAGCCCATAGCCTGCCAAGCAAACACTGCAGTCCTAGAACACAAACATTGGTGATTCTAGCTGAGACAAAAAATAAAAAAAAAATTTCTTCTTTTTTTTTTTCTTTTTGCTGAGCTAGCAAAAAAAGCACATCTATTTGTACTTTTGCTGCATTTGCAACATTTTCATTAGCAAAGGGCTGGGTTTTTTTGGAAATCAGACTGCTTTTGTGTGAGGAAGTGAACCTCCTGACACTATGTCATTTCCCTTGTTTCCAAACAGCTTCTTGTCTGAGCACACAGCTTCCACTTAACATCTGGCTGTAAAAGAGCAGGGAACCTTCTGCCAGCCATTCCTCTGCTCTTCCCCTCACTATTCTCAGATGATGTTATCAAATCTTTACTGCAGCTTTAATTTTGTTGGATTAACGTGCATACTTTTGGTTGTTGTTCCTTCTGTGCCCTGGATAGATTTACTGGTTTGGTGACAGCCTTCCTCAGCCCTGAAGAGTGGGTCCAAGCCAGTGGTGCATGGGTGTGTTCATTAGCTAAGTGCAAAATACCGACCAGCGTCAGACACGTACATTGTTCCATCTCTTAGGCAGCCTCTGCTGAGGATTACTCATGAAAAATAATCAGCAAAATACGCTGCAGATGAAGGCTCTGACAGGAGAGATAACCCTGCAGTTAAAGGTCCCATAATGCGAGCAGGTCTCCCTCACAGAAATGCAGGCACGGATAAGGTCTTTCAATTGAGGCAACAGAGATCAATGCAAAGGCAATAACTCAAGAAATGATGTACTGAGGGGATACACACCAGTTACTAAAAGCAATTGAAATCATAAACAAACAAAAAAAAATGAAACAAAAATAATTACAGGTTTTTATTTTAATCATGTCATATGGTAGGAACTGAGATTTGTAAGAGGCATGGGAGTAAATTAGCTTTATGATCAGGAGTGAACGACCTATTTGCTCTTTGAGTTACCTACAAGCCAGCCATCTGTAACAGAGCATGTGACTGACTTGATGGAAAAGGAGCAACAACAGCCAGGGATCATGTAGTCACCTTCTCCAGGCTGCCCTGTGCTGAGAAGAGCACAGGCTTTCCTGTTGCACACCAGTAAAGGCTGGGGATGCATGTTTTGTACTTCTTCCCACATGTTTTCAGAAAGAACAACCCCAAACCAAAAAATGACAAAGCACTGAAACACTTGCAGGTTTGACAAGCAAATTGGAAAGGTTTGTGCAGTTGGAAGAATGACGTAATACCAAGCTAATATGCATATGAGAGAGCCAAAATCCCCACTGGAAGAACTGTGGAAAAAAGCACTAAGGGAGGGGGAAATACCCAGTAAATGTGGCATCTGACAAGTGCAGCTGCTGCCACTGTAAGTATCCTGTGCCTACAACAGAACTGCTAAAAATAGTGTTTGATAGGAATCTAGCCCAGGATTTGGAGTCAGACGCTGGCTTTGTGCAGCTCCCACAGTAATTGCTGTGAATGTCAGTGTTTAGCAATGCTGGAAAAAACCCCAGCAGGCTATAATCGTGCCTAAATACACTCAGTGCATGATCTTTTCTGGATTTTACCTTGTCAAAGAATAGGCTGAAATCCCCAGTTACCTGGAATGTATGTTTGCATTCCTCAGCCTTGTTATCACACCCACGACTGCTCTTTCCACTCCTTGCCCATTGCACTGCACTTCCCCATTGTTTGGGAAGGTGGTGGTGAGCAGGGCAGTGGTGCCATGGCAGACACTGCCTGAATGCTCCAGGCACCTGGGGTGCAGCAGGCTGGCAGCTGCATGCTGCAGAGAGGAGGGAGATCCCAGACATTTCCTTGACTCTGGAGCTGGCTGCTGCTGTGACTGAAAGCCAAGGCTGTGGAGTGCATTTGATCCACCTGTCTGCTGGCAGGGATTGCTGTTCCCAGGGACTGGTCAAGATCCCAGCTAGGCCCCTGGTGCAGGTAAACCCTAAGATGTACTTCCATCCCTGTAATTTTCCAGCCCACTATTGGGGATATCTGGGAGTGTGTATTTGATCACTGGGAGACCCCACAAGAAAACAGAAGGGGTAGAAGCCAAAACACTGAAATCAGATTCTAGAGATGCAACTGTACCTTTGAATACTCACTTCACTGCCATAGAGCAAGGAGGAAAATCTTAGTAAGAGACACTTGAACATCTTAAGAATCATCTCTTGGCAATAATGACCTTTCATGCATATTTATGTACAGCACTTAGCTTTATAATAGACACTTGAAAGAAATTTAAATTTTTTTTTTTTTTTTTTTTTTTTTTTTTTTGCCTAGGAATGAAGCTATGTGGAGTGTGGCAAAAGTGTTCCAAGGTCCAAATATTAAAACACAGAAATGGTCCTGGTATTTCCTCCATGCCAGCCCAAAACTGTGTCCTGGGAGTATACTGCTTAAGAATTCATATACTTGATGAAATGAGTATGTGTTTGCAAGCACATATACGTACCCCTAAGAGTTAGTAAAAGAAGGTAGTTGCTACAGGACTTCAATCAGGCTTTCCTGGAAGAATTTCAGACAGGTCCTAGGGCTTGGTTAGGTCTGTAAAACCTTTTTGTTGCACAGAACTTAATGTTATTCATTATGCACTGAAAGCAAAATCATATGACTACCATCTCCTAAGTAACATAATTATCTTATTGATTCTTATGGGGCAAAACACTACTTTTATTGTTAATTAATACTGCCAAATCTGGTTATGCAATTCTGGATATAGGAAGTGCAGTTTAATGTGTGTTTATGGGGAAAAGTCTAAAAATAAAGGCTTTAACTTTTTTTTCCTTTCAGAATGTGAGCATAGATATTCCTTTGTGTGATCCCTGTTCTTAACACTACAGGAAATACAACCTATTATCACTTTTCATCAGGGAAAAAGAAGCATAGATAATGAAACAGAAAAATGCCCTGTGAAAAACATATTTAATAAGCTTTAAGTGGCTGAACCAAAATGCACAAGGCAAAGAAACGTGATGCTGCTGTTTCGGAACCAAAGCTATTTTATGGGAAATGAAAAGAATACTTGCATAATTTTAAGGGCTTATAGTTTGATTCTTATTTAAGTGAAAATGTATCAGGAAATTCTTGTACAGAGGGCACACAAATAGCATCTTGTCTGTCCCATGGAAAAGACAGTAAGAGAGATTCATTACACTCTAGGACATACAACGACTTTGTGATTCTTTCAGTTCTCAGCCAGTGCTCTAATGAAATTCCAGCCTGCTACATCTGCCATACTACACTGTTAATTAGTTTTCTATTTATTTAGCAGATCTAGAAGTGGAAAGCAATCTATTGCCAGTGAATTGTTTGACTTCTATGCTAAGTAGGCTGCATTCCAATCCTCTGATGTTGAAACTAGCATGAATCCAACTTTCATCTCATTGCCATGTCAAATTAGCACCCAGCAGATTCTACATACAAAGACTTTTTTTTTTTTTCCTCATTCATTTGTAAAAGACCTTGGAAGATCCTGGAAGTCAAGAAACAGAAGCTGAGCAAATTCTCTCCAATCTCTCTCTATCCCCTTACGTGTTACAATGGATTAAATGTAGAAGGTATGGAGGCTGTGCTTTGTTTATATTAAAATAGGAACATTATTTTAAGCAGCCCATGTTCATTATTTGAAACAAACAAGTACTACTGCATATTCTGCAACAGTTTGAGTAAAATACTACCCAGCCTAGGAGAAACCCAGAGTGCCTTGGCAAAGTTATGAGATGACTTTTGCACATGCTTTGCCATTTTCTATTTCTGTCTGAATTCTGTAATATATTGCAGCATCCAAACACAACATCGTGTATGTGACTTACTTCTGTCTTGCAGTGTCAACAAAGTCACTGGATTGTGAAAGTATAAAACGAAGCCAGATGGAATTAGAAAATAAATTGGCTAGAAATGAAGCTGTTAATCCTGTCATACTGCATTGTAGGAGCTACAGTGTGCTGGGGGAGTGTGAAAATACAGATGTATATACAGACTCCCTGACTTTGGAGTTTGCCTCAAACTTTGGGGTTTTCTAAAATCTAGATACAAACTCTGAATGTGCTTTTTTGGATCAGGCTGGTCCTAAAGAAACCATTATTGTACAATTAATAAGCAAAATGCTGTACCAAATTTTAGCAAAGCATTGGCAAAACTGATCTCCTGCAGCATTGTTATTTGTGGAGCATCCTTGATAAAATTCTTATAATAGTCAAGGTGTTGGTTTTGAGTAATATACAATGTAAATTAGAGAAATACAATATATAGCACAGGGCAGCAACATAGAAAATCTGTGTCCAAGAGCACACTGGTGGTAGTGTTCACAAAAGAATAGCTCCTTTCAAGAGGGAGGAAATAAATCTCTTTTACTAGACCAAATGATATTTTTGGAAAAATGTTTTTGAATTTCAGGTCTGAACCAGAAATAGTGAACTTTAAGTGCTGGTTGAAAACCAGTCCATGTGAGTTTAACTTCATTGTGTTAATTGATTAGATAGCGTGAAATTCATGTAAGAAAATCTTTCTAAAAATAAAGATGGGATACTTGGAAAGTTTGAAGCCAGGACTAGGCTCAGGCAGAGTAGAAATAAGAAGATATCCGAAGCAGGCAGCATAGATGAGAAACGGAAAAATGTGCCAAGTTTTGAATTGCAGGAATGTGCTCTCAACTCAGGACAGAAAACCAGAAAGAGTGAAGACAAGTGAACCCAGCTCTTTTACTGATTTAATTTAATAGCTGTCTGTCTTTCTGCTGCCTGGAGTAGTGGGATTTAATTTTTTATTTTTTTTTTCAGTGATAGATATTTTCTTGACTTTGCTATTATTTCTTTAGCATGTTCCACCTTTAGGGAGAGCAAGTTACCAAAAGACTGGTAATTCTAACCCCAGGGGAAAAAAATAACCCAATGTAGTGATATATTTAATGGTGACAAGAATTCCCTAGTGCTTCCTGGAAGCCTCCATTCCTACAGCTCAGTGTTTCATCACGGTAGAAAAAAAGGAAACAAACTGAATGAGTCAGAGTAATTTTCCTAATTTTTTTTTAAGTTGTTTTCCTGTGTTTTTGGCATATTCAAAAGGACTGAACAGTACTCCTTAACAAAGCATGCCATTAAGTAAATGTTGCATATTTAATGGTTGGGTTTGAACTTTTCATAGTCAGGAAAAGGAAAGAACATAAACCAGGATTTATTCATCTTTTCCAGTGTTCACAGAACTGAATGGACTGAAACAAGTGGCTGAGGCTGGAGGCAGAAATCTGAAAGCTAAAATTCTGCTAATGAAGATCTGTGATGTATAAGCATGTCTTCCAAGGATTAGGACTAAATCCATGAGTTTCAGGAGCCTTAAATATACCTGGTCTGCAATTTTTCCAAATGGATAGATTATCTGCATAAACATAGGAAACAGTTGCCAGAAAAACTTCTGCTTATTATGAACTGCTCATAATCTTCCTTTAAATTGCCAGAGCTGAATCTCAGCCATAACTCCCCTTGCTTCTGCCCAGATGGGAAAATTTGGCTTTATTATCTCTGTCCCTGAGTTCTTGGTGTGCGTGGTATGGTACATCCTCTCTTACTGGTTGCTTTTGCCTCAGTTCAGAGGGGGGCAGAGAGCTCATCCTGCAAACAGCTGCTGCAGCACTTTTCTTTTGATCAAGTGTCTTTTTTCCGCAGTAGTATAAGGAAAGGAGTTAGTCTAAACTCCCATATGCAACCAACAGATGCTTGTGACCATGGATGTTGTATAATCAATGAATGATAACTTATAAAATCTTGAAACTTGCAGAAAGAATTCAGAATTTCAGCAAATTTCTGTCTTGTCTGGCTGCTCGTTTTCGATTCGTTATAGGGAAAGAAAAAAAAAAGCCAGTTGTGCATAAACTCCATCTGTTCTTAAGGAGTAATGTGTATGTGGTTGGGAGGGATATTGGACCAAAATTGGAGCAATGCTGTTGGAAAACCAGAGAAACTGAATATGGGATGGGGAGTCCATTTGATGCACATTTGATGCTGCAATAATAAGCAATTCAACTTTTTGCAAAAATATTGTTTACGTGTAATGTATGCCTTGAAAGAAATGTTCTAAGTTGTTTAAATATTATGCCTTCATTTTGCAATGCTGTGTAATATGTTTATACAAACTACAGCTCCAATCCTTGCTTATGTAGATGCTGCACTGAATTCCTTCCTTCAGAATTCAGAATTTACTGAATAGTGGAATGAAAGACTGAGAGTGAAGGTGCCATTTCATAACGGTGACTGACAACCCAGTTTAATTGTTCTTCTGGTCTGTGATACAAAGACACAGAATTTTGTAACAAGATTTAGTTGAGAAACACCCAACATACCAGTCAAGATGTTAAAATGTAATTTTAATTGTAAGAAAGATAAAAAAGCATTTGTGGAAGGATAACACGAGGCATGTATTTCTCCTAATTTGTACTCCTCACTTTTCCACTAACTGTACTCTGTAGTAGAGGTAATTGGGGTAAGAGATGGGCTTAAATTTTTGGTGTGCTACAACACAGCAGCCAGCAGGATGCATTACAGTAACAGGCAGAAAGAGTCACCTCAGAAACCTCTACATTTCTTTGGGTCTGATGCAATTTTACAGAGCTGCAAAACAACTCTGGTGAAATCGTGTTTGTGCCTGGAGATCCAAATGGATCAGAGAGACAGCAGAGAGAAGATGGGGGAGGAGAGGAAGCACTGAGCTCTGTTTTCCACAAAATAAGGCCTCTGGAAATAAGATGGTGCCAAAATCTCTGCATTTGTGCTTAAAAGGTCCTTACTAGTTTAGGCAAGAAAGATTCTTGTCCTGACAAGCTTACAGGCTAATTGAAACCTTTGTGTGTCTGCACAACACAATAAAATAGAAAATAGAAACACTATAGCATTATTTGTGTCAAAATATACACTTCAGTGGTACCAGCCATGAGAAAAGGGTGGATGTTACTGCAGGATGAGGGGACATGTGGCACATGGAAGCCAACTGAACCAATGTATCAGGGAGTGCAGCTCCTCAGGACAAGCCTGGGTAATTAGGCAGGAAAGAAATGATGCAGAAAGCTTAGAAAGTCAGGACTTGTGAGACATATGGAAAGAACAGCAAACAGAGTAGATTTAATTGTCTGCATTACGTGTTTGAAGTTGGAGTAGCAGGTGAAAGGAATAAGGAAGATGTAGCCATCTGAGAGGCTTTAAAGATATCATCTGGAAATTAAAGGCAGAAGGAAGGTGAGAAGGTGAACTGTGAAAAAGTAGTAAATTCAAGTTAAAAAAGGCTAAGGATATCTATTTTGGAGGTAAGCATGGCAGTGGAAGATTAAGGTAAGAGGAAAAAAGGAACTTGAGGATGAGAAGCACATTACAGAAAAAGGAACAGAAGCATTGGAAAAGGGAGGAAATATGCCTTTTGTAGTGGGAGAGCACTAGGTCTAGTAAACTATCTGCAATATAATAAGCAAAGCAGTAGCAGAGGATAGAGGATTACCATTTCTCTTAGTGACCTATCTGAATCTATATGCAGTATCCAGTCTCGAGAACTGTATTTACAGATTTGCTAGCAATGGAAGCACAGATGAAAAAAAAAAAATCATATGGAAAGTTATAGAGTTTTTCTAGTCAGCCCAACAGGAGCAAAACAGGGTGAAAGTTTCAGTGATCTGTATCTGAGTATGGTCCAATACAAAAAGATAAAGTAACTTTTAAAGAAAAAGTGGGTTAACTTTTCAGGGAGGAACAGTTCTCTGGCCCTCCAGACGTTGTGTGCTTGTGTGCTTTGCGCTGTATTCAGTGAATGAATGCATTCTTAAAATGTCTGCAGTTACAAACTTTATTTTCCACAGCACATGCCGTCATGCCTTTGGCACTCTGTTTATCACCTCCTTACTGTGGCTGCTCTGTCCCATCCAGGAAAAGTGCCCTTCACCACCACCCTCTGAATTCCTCTTGGGTTCATTCTGTTCTTTGCTTCAGTTCTTTGCATGTTTCTACTTTCACGTTACATTTTTGCTGCTGCCAATGTTGAGAAGCACTAAAGCTATCTGCTAAGTCATTTCCTTCTCTCTGTAGCTCCTGATTCCCACAGGCACTGCTGAATGTTTCCCTCCTTGGTTTGGGAAAGGCTTTCTTCTGCAGGTGATCTGGCACCCACAGCATTAGTTTGCTCTTTTCTTTCTGTTGCAGTTCACTCTCTATTTCCTTAAGTGAATCACAGATACCAATGAATACTTAGGTTTTTCTGGCAGCAAATAAAAAAATATATAACTCCCATCTGCTGAGACTGAAGTTTTCTCTGAGAAGTGGTAAAGTCATCTCAGTGGTTCTTAAATTTTGGAAAACTTGACCTGTTTGGGGTGGTGGCCAGGGGAGATGCAGAAGAAAGCTTTGCACATTCTGGTTCTGAGGGATGTCTTCTCTGCATGTTCCTTTTTTTCTATTTCTCTTTGAGAAAACAAGTTTTCCATCAACAGAGCCTTTTCCCTCCAAAATTTATGGGGGATAGAGATCAGGAATGAGAAGTACCTGAGTTAGAGCATCTTCCACTATTCCTCTTCATCATCAAAGGCCCTATTATGCATTGGCCACTTCAGCATTCTAGTGGATTGGAGGGAATTATGCACATAGTCCAGCACCATGTACAAATTATTTATAAGAGGCTACCTGCTAGGACATCATGTAGTGTCCAGCCTCTTTCACTGAGCACACTGTGACAGCCTGGTGGGAACTTCCACTGACTTATTGCAGCAAAACCATTGCTAAAGTGCAGGGCTTTTTTGATGTGGTATAATCAACAATATAGCAGCATATATAAAAAATCAACTCTCTTCTTTGATAACACATTTGAATGTCCCAGTTTGTGGTGATACAAAAAGAGATGCTGCAGAAGGTAGTCTCCCATCCAACAGGTTACAGCTGTGTTAATTATCTCAGAGTAGAAACACCTTGCCCTCACAGCCTTGGGCATGATAAGTAGTGAGTTAACTGGGTTGGAGTTAGTTGGAGTCTGCTCGTTGTGCTGTGAAGATCCAGGGACAGGAGGTCGTGGCAAGGGCCAGAAAAGGTAAGATACTGTAAGATATTGTAAGATATTGTACATAGGATAGACAGGGTTAGGCGGCCATGCTAGGGGCAGGATGGAGCCAGACTTGAAACAGAAGAAGAGAGACAATGCTGGAGCTGTGTGGAGCTGCTTGTAGAAGCAACAAAGAAGAAAGATATGAGAGACTGAATAACAAGATACAGATATGTGATGCCTTCTGATTTCGGTCAAGCACCTCGAGTGCAGTGTCAATGTCGACTGGCACACATGCCAGCGACTGCGACACCAGTTCATATCTACATGCTTGTTAACTTTTTTTAAAGTGTTTTACGTTTTTATCTCTTTTTGAAAATGGTAGTCATGTCATGAAAAAATACAAAAATACTGACTTTGAGACTCAGTTTATTTGCAGTTAATGATATTGTGAAGTTTTCTGGTGTTTTAACATCTATGATTTATGCAGCTGCTTATTCTGGGGCCTTTTATTTCAGCACGTTTAAATAGCTGATGTAACAAACAGAAACAGCAATACAGATGAACTCTTTCCTTTTGATGGTACATATCAGACACTCTTTAGGAGACACAATTTCACAATTTTAAAACCTTCCAGATACAATCTTTGCAATTCAAAATATTCTTTACTTTTTTTTTTTTTTTTAAGGAAAGCCCTTTTCAATAGAATATTGTAATTTTAGTCATTGTTTGGAAAATTAGGGATGAAATCCTGGCATCACTGAATCAAGTTATTCATTGATGTCAGGTGGGCTTGAATCTTCTCTCTACTTCAAAGAACAATGTTATCCGGTTTCATGAACTTACTGCGTTAAAAATCCACTACTGCATTTATGCTCAAATATTCTTACTTCTGAATTACAAGAACCTGAACAAAGGTAATTATTTGCTTCATATCCCATGGCAGCAGAATAACTGAGGCCATTTATTTTCACACAAGAAAGCTGAGCCCATTAATATTCAGGAAACCATTCTGAGAAAATCGAGTAATATCAGTACAGACGCAGGTGAGTGTTCTCACAGGTTTCACTCATGTAAGAATGCTCATTCCCCTCTTCCTTGCTGGCAAGAAAATAATTTTAGAGTTAAGAAATCTCTTTTTTCTGCAGCCCTGGACTTCTTTGCAGAACAGTCATGGTGTGATGTGAGATTGAAAGTCACTACTTGATTTCACACCCGTTACTGGCTCCAGACACAAACCTTTCCCCCAGCCCTGTCCTGTGCTTAGAGACACAGTGGGTCCTCATTTCTTCCTGTAGGTCTGTCTTTGTGACAGCTTTTCTTTCTGTCATCACCTCCAAAATACGACCAGCAAGCACCGTTCATCACAAATCAAACACTGTGTCTGGATTGGAGCAGAAACCTTTATGAGGAGGGATATTGGAGTATTGCTCTTGGAGTTTTAAGCAATCTGGAACATGGTGTAGATGGGCAAAAAGGAGTGCAAGTGCTTCTGTGAATTTGCTTTGCTTGAAAATGCTAAACGTATGTGCTGTGCATTTCTTGCTTCAAGGTTCCCTAAGGTGCCAAGCCCAGGTGAGAACTTACGTGGTCAAGCTGAACGTGGTGCTGTCACCAGGCAGCTGCACAAGGCAAGATCCCACTTCTGGCCTCTCAGTCTCTGTTTCTAGCCAAAGGTAAGAACAGACACAAAACCTCTTTAGATGGGGAGATCTGTCTTTAAATTTGTTTTCTAGTTCACTGCTAAAACTTAAAGCACCCAATACATTTTGCTGCTGATGTAGCTGATGTACCTGATGTAGCAGGTATCTGCTGTGAATGAAGATACCAACACCAAGAAGCTGTTTCTCAAGTCTCAAAACCAATCATTCTAAAAACAAAGCCTTTATTGACTAAAGCTAAATAAACTTGAAATTCAGATTTTTTTTGAAAAGAATGGTCTGCTAATTGGTGTTGTGTTTTAAATGTTTGAGCTTGTTTATTTCTCTCACTTCCTTGAATGATGTCTCAGAAATGTTCCCGTTATTACAGTCTATTAAATCAGGCTTATCAAAAAGGAAACATTTATTGATATCTTGAGAGACATGAGGTCTAATTAAGGTTGTGTTGCTGTGCATATTTTATATTAAATGTTTCCTGCTATTTGACTTTAATAAGGTCTGAAGGGCCTTAATAAGTGTTTGGCTCAATCACTTATATTTTGTTCCTTTCCCTGGACCAAGGCAGGAGGTTCTGCATCAGTTTGCAAAGTCACATAATTTACCATCAGGTGAGGAAATTCTCCCACACACTGCAATATCTATTTAATACATTTTGTTCCTGGAAATGTTGGCAGTTGGTACTAAGTGCAGATTCTTGATGGAGCTGGTAAATTAAAAAAAAGCCTGGAATATTTGTAGATTGTCATTTTGATGTGTGATTAGACAGCTACTTTGCCTATTTTGTGGCTATTTCACCCAGTTTTACTGGGAACTATGATTATTAGAAGAAATGAAAAATATTTTTAGGTTTCTGAAGTCATGGTTTCCAATTTATGAGGTTGGTTCTCTTTGTCTTGCACTGCTGTTCAAGGTTCCTCTTTGTGCACGTATTGTTATCCTCCGCTGTTTCCTTAACTACCTTTCTTGTTTCATGTGCAGCTACCAGTGTTAGAGGGAAAATCACTGCCAAGGTGTAGCCATTAAAACACCTCTCTCAGGCATGGGTTCTATTTTTCTTGTGCTGTCCTTCATCTCTATTCTTAACTTCATCCTTCGTTAAGTAGGGTTTTTTGGTGCTATCATTTAAATGATATGGTATGTAACCTGATCTTAAAAGATAATTAAAAATATTATCAGAGAATAGCTATCTTGGTTTTCTCTGTGAAACACTGCCAATTTTGAGTGAAATGTCATATAATATGCCTATGTCCAGGTTTTTGGGTGAGCCATTCATAATGCATGAATAAGAGTATCTAGCTAGCTATAACTTATGTCAATAAGCTGTGTAATAGGTTGTTATCTTAATTCTGCTGGCAGAGGGATGCAGTGATGCAGAACTCTTCTACATAGTATATTTAAAAAAATATATACACACATCTACTGTATATTAGTATAGTGACAGATTCACGTTTACAGAAATCGCTATGCATTTGTGTGGGGAGACACAGATTTTCTTTTATCAGGCTTTTCTAAATTCTGGCAATCTCTTTGCTGCTACTCTAATTAATATAGTATGTAATAACTTCAAATTAAAGTTGTGATCTGCGTGTAATGGATGGTTTACACATAATAGGGAGAGATTACTTTTGCCAGTGATATCATGGCCCAAATAGATGCAGCAGATAGGGAGAGGAAGAAAGGAAAAATAGTTATTCCCCACTAAAGGAGCACTTACTGATAGAACTGTCCCATGATCTGATCAAACTCTGGGGAATTACATGTGCTCTGAGAAATTCAGCAGTGCCAGGGACTGCATCCCAGTGGCAGTGCTGTTCAGAAGAGCCTTGGGACAGTTTTGCCCAAAGGCAAGGCTAACACTTTCCCAAAGACTTGCACTGTTTGATGAGCTGCCACGCTGTGTTGGACGAAATATCAACAGTATAAACGTGGCCAGCCCAGGGTGAGTAGCACTATGGTCACAGCTTGATCCTGGTTTTATTTGTTAAACTTTTAGATGAGAGGCAGAAAAAAATCTGTATCAAAAGCTGACATTAAATTCCAATTTCTTTTGTCTCATTTCAGTGTCTTTCTAGACCATTACCCTTATTCAGATGACATTATTCTTAAAAATCACTCTAGTGAAGTGACTAAGGCAGTGTTTAAAGAACAAAACAAGCCCTTTTATCTTCCTCAGACAAATATCACAAAATGTTAATTGATTAGTTTCCGGCTTTGACGTGGTGGGGTGGTTTTTTTGACAAACAAAAATAGCTAAAGATAGCTGATTCAATAATAAACTTCTAGAATGCTCCCAAATTAGATCATGTAATTAATACTCAACTTATGAGCATTTATATTTGCAAACTTGATAACGAATTCAGTCTACACAGTTTAGGAACACTAAATGATCTTTAGGAAGAAATTACGCTTGAAGTTTCTGTAAACTGCCTTCATTTATTTAGTTCCTGATATTCAATAGTTTTTAACAGAAAAATTCTCGCACTTTGACAAAGAAATCCTTGACAAACAAATTAGCAATGGTTCTTGCTTAAAAAATGTCAGAAATGGAATGGAGGCAAATTATTATGTTCTGAAATGGAATATTATTCTTGAAATAACCGTATAGGCTCCTCAGTTTACTCTGTTCTCCTTCAAATAAGTCTGCAACTTTTGCCTCTATCATCTTTTGTCTTTCAAATAATCCCTCTAAGTGTGAATATTCTGCTGGCAAAAGTAACAGGTAGAAAAGCAGCTATCAAACAGAACCCTCTTCTTCTGCCCTTCCCTCTTTGCACAGAGAAATTCAAAGAGGAGAAAGCAGGATAAGAACAATACTGTGCTTGGAGAATAAAACTCTCCCACATCCACTTTCCTCCTTCCTAGGTCAGCCCTTGTTGATATTGGAAGCTGTTTGCCTGAAGAACAGCCACGAGCCTCTTGATGATTTGTGAAGGAACCTGGAGTTGATTTGTGTAAGAGGAAGGAATGATGTTCTGTTTTACTCTACCAGCATCTCACAGCCTTTCTGCTGTGACACTTATGGCCTACAGGAGTTCCGTGCCCAAGGTAGTAAATCTCTGTCTAGAGGTAGGCTCAGGTTCCCTCATCAATTAATTAATGAAGCTGAAGTGTCTGAAGGATATTTCTGGAAAATAGATTAGCTGGAGAGTCCTAATAGAACTGTGCTTATGAATCTGAACTATGAATTTGAATATTGCTTCTGTATTTGAGCAGAAAAAACATGCATCACCCATAAATTGAGAAAATTTGCAGACCTGTTTTTTGGGGGTTTTTGGTAGACCTGTCATTTGAGAAACTTGTCTAAGGACATATGTTAGACCCCTAAACACTTTGGTAATTGTGGCTTCAGCTCTAGGTCTATCTCTCAGCAGAATTTGAGGCATCTGTGAGAACAGAGAGAGAATTTTTGTGTTTGACCCTTAATTCAGTTGTTTAGGCACCAAATACTGTCATCCTGTACAACAAACTCATCAAAAAAAAAAAAAAAGTTTTTTAGATTTCCTTTCAGTTCAGTGCCACCCGTGGGGATACACCTCCCATCTGTGAGATGACTCTGTCACACTCGTGTGGAGACAGCTAGACTTCTCATAGCTTAGGCGGGTGCCAGACTCCATTTAGAATGCCGTGATTTAGCTGTAGGAAATTTGTTTTGGGGAAGGAAAAAAAAAAAGGGAAATTTATGCAGGATGCCATTTGGAAAGATCTCAGCCTCAAGATTAGGTGGACTCATAAAAGTACTTTCTTGAAAACACATGGCTGCACCCCACTGCCTTCAGATATAATGTGACAATGCTTCAGAATCAGGAGAATCAGGAAAAAGGAATATTGCTCATTTTTGGTGTTCACCACGAAAGTTGAGGATTGAAAGAATTTACCTGCAATTTCCAGAGGTGTGTATTGTGGTTTTAAATATTTTTAATCCTTACATATCTTGTGATCTCTGAATTTAAACAAATTCAGAGGAAAAATAGTAAAAATGTAGAGTGTACAAATAAAGGGGAGCTTCTATTGTCAGAAATCTTTAACTATTTGGTAATTCTGCCAGTGCTATAATTTGGGTCTTTATATCAGTTCCAATACCTTTTTTTTTTTTTTTCTCTCTCCAGGAGTTAAGATTTTGCATTGGGACCCAAAGTCTGGATCTGTTGTGGGACTCTGACGAAGAAAGTGAGGAATGGCTGAAGCAAAACCTCCCAAGGCAGAAGGTCACTAGGTAGGCCCATGGTCTTGCCTTTAAGAATGCGCTGAAAGCATCAGCATTGTATTTTCACAGTTGAATTTGTGTGTTTTCATCTTCTGGAAGCAGAGATTGTTCCAATAGCTTAGAAGTCTGTGGATGCAGATTGGCTTCAGCAGAGGAGGCAAAGCACTCAGCATAAGGTAACTAGCTTATGGCCCATATTCTGCTTAAGGAATGTGAGCTAGCTAGTGCACAGGCCACAGCCCCTTGGTCTAGACTTTCTGGCTCCTCACATGGGCCCCTTTCCACATCAACCTCTGGATCTGGAGAGGGTGGCTTGTCCTTACCATCATCAGGTGCTGGCTGGAGGTGCAGCTGACAGGCACACGTGGATGATGCCTAGCTCAGGCTCATGATCTTCGTCCATTCTTAAATCTTCCTGTGCCATTTCCTTTTGGGAAAAGTAGAGAAAATTGCTTTCCTCATCTTAAACATGGCACTCCTGGGCACTACAACCTCCTTGGCTTTTTTTTTTTTTTTGTGTGTGTGTGGTGGTTTTTGTTTGTTTGGTTGTGGTTTTTTTTTTTTTTTTTTTTTTTTTTTTTTTTTTTTTTTTTTGGTGGCTGTGTGGGTACTTACTTGGTATTATAAATGAAAGCCTTTTACAAGACTCTGATGTGCCTGCTCCCTGACTTAGGCCTGGAGTTCATGCACCTTTCTTATCCCGAAAAATGACCTTAGCTGGTGTGTTGTTTTTTTATCTCCTTTCTTAAAGAGAGTTTAAAGAGAACCCCCAAAGTCCTTGCTCAAGCCAAGGACTCTCTGAACTTTTTTTCTTAGAATTTTTTCTTAGAGCCCTTCATATAAAAACTTTTTGCTATGCCTGCCTTTACTCCTTCTTCTTCAAAGTTTATTCAAGTATGTCATTTCTCTGATACTCTTTTCTTCCAACATTTACCAACCTGATGCATTTTTTTTTCCACTTGCCTATTAGTCTCGTGCATGTATACATAGAAGGAAGTCCTGCTTCCCCTTCCTGCAAAGCCACCCCCAGAGAAAAAGAGGCACATCATCATACAGGTGTGCAGGTATGTTTGGCTAAGGTAATATATAAGTGCTTCAATTTGCCCAGGATGGAGAAGTCCAGGTAAATTTGAAATCTGACCAGCTGACAGACAAAACTGGGATTCTTTCATTTTTAAAATTCACATTCAAGGAGTTTAAGTACTTCAGCAGTATCTAATATTGTATTTGTGGCCACAATTGGCTACGTAGATTTATAGGAAAAAAGGCAAGAGGGAGAAGATTTAGGCTAAAGGATAACAGATTAAATGAAAGTGATGCAATTTCAATTGTTAAATACTGATTTTTTTATTAGGTCATATACAGCTTTACTGTTTTGGGATCTGCTTAAACAAAGTTATTTCACTTAACCCTTGAGTAACACAGGCAAAGTCATTGAAAATAGCAAAATCAGTGTTTTAAGATCAACAACAATACGTTTAGAACAAAATATAGATTTTTTTTTTTACTGGATTTAATTACATATGAAACTGAATACCTAGAACACAAAGTACCATAAAAAGATAAACGTATTTATTAGGACAATATTTTATGAACTTCAGATATGTGTATTATTAATATGAAAAACTGAGTCTAGATGGAGAAATGCAATTGCACTTGAAGAGCTACTATTTTGTAATTGCTTCAGTAGGCTTTTAAATGATAGCACAAAAGCACATTTTAAAATCTCTTGTTCTGCTTCCTGAATGCAGAAGAATCTACTGTCCCACTTGTGTGAGTTGCAGCCCTGTCTGGCACAGCTATGTGTGTACTGGAGAATAAAAAGGGATGGAAGGAAGGCAGAGATAATTATAAATTGAAGAGAGAACTCTTTGACAATGTAGTATTAAAAGAATTAATATGCCCATATTCCAGTAGTAGTATTCTAATGACATTTGCTCTTCCATCTATAGAAAAAAATGTTCCTTAAGTTACAGTTTTGAACCATTCTGAAAATAAATTAATATTCTAGTATATCTGACTATAATCTCACTATATTCTATTTAATAAAAAAAAGTTCCGTTTCATAAAAATCCTGTCTCCTAAAAACTAAGTCTCCTGAAAAAGTGTATTGAACTCAGCAAAATCATGGCAAAGCCAGTGTCATTTAATTATCTGACTTGGAAGTCTAATTAAACTATACTTAACTGCACCTTGTATCACACTAAAAAATATCATGTTTATTACTACTGGTGTTAAAGGAAACTTGTACAGGACTGAAGCTTGGTCTTTTATTACTGAAAACACAAATCCAGTTAAGACTTCAGACAAGCTCTCATTAACATGTTTTATTTCAATTTTATTCAGAGCTGAAACAAGAGTTTCATTTACAGCTGAGGAAAGCAAAGATGAAACTTTGTTCTTTCTTTTGTCCTCAGCCATACAATTTATTTTTCTCCTGGCAATGGATTTTAAATCTCTTTCCTTTTTTTTTTAATGGGAACTGTTTTAGTAAGCACTGACATTAGAGCTGACAATGCTTTGTGTGTTTTTTTTCCTTTTGCCTGGTTTCTGTGTCTGTGTGTGCAGGCATGCATTCATTAACGTAATTCCTCAACATTCAACAAGAGTGCATCATAAACCAGAGGAAAAAAGCCTCATAAATATTTAGATCCTCCACCTACCTTCCAAAACTGAAGTGAAAAAGAGTATTTAGTGTGGACTTGGTTTGAGTTAATCTGCATATGAAGTGAAAGGGGGTACAAAAGGATGAAAAGGTGGTGGAAACGAGCATACAAACCCCATAGTCTCCGGGGGGCCATTCATCTTGTTCTTGCCAATACAATTTCAGTCTCACTGCTTGGCTGTGCTCTGCGCATGACCCGGCCTGGCTTCGCAAAGGATGTGCCAGCTTTAGCCTGGTTAGCTTCCACCGGGTAATTTTGCCAGAGGAGAAGAAAAATACTTCACCTTTAGGAAGCTGGAGAAATTTCTCTAACTGCTTGTGGTCCACACACTGACATACAAACTTAAATCATTTACATAAAAGGAGAAGTAGGTTATATGAAAAGCAATTTTCGGTAATTCGACAATTATTGAGAGGTAGTGACATCACAATGTAGCTTAAAGCATGCTGGAAATCCATACAAGTTGGACCAAGGGTTGTGTATATTTACATATAAAACTCCACTATTTCTAACAAACAACACTGTCAAAAATTACAGATGAAAAACCAGACCACAAATAAAATTCAGGACTTAGTGTACTCTCACAATTGAATAGTTTAGGATTCTGTAAATTGTTTTTATATATTTTAATTTCAAAAATGAGGGAATGTGTAATACATTACTTTTTATGATCTGAGACTAATTTTGAGTGATTACATCATACTAACTACATACAAGGACTTCTGATCTACAATTGCTGATTTTAGGTATTCTTTTCAGCCAAAGGGCATAAAGATCACTGAAGTCTATTATCAGACAGAATTAATGATTTCACAAAACACAAAATTCTTGATCATAAACAGCCAAAACAGCATTTTTTGGGTTTTTTTGTGAGGACAAACTTATAATGAAATGTGAGTAACCTACTGAATTTCTCAAACTGCACATCAGTCAGATGAATTGAATTACAGTAAAGTTATATAAATACTATATGCAAAATGATCATTTTAGTCAGATAACCACTTATCTTACTACACTGCTAATCTTCTATTATGGACTTGTGATAACAGGAAAGTCCAAGCACGCTGTTTTCAAATTAATCTCTATTTCAGTCTCCTCTTCAAATGAACTCAGCCGAAGTGGTTTTTTTTTTTTGGTTGGCTGGTTTTTGTTACCAGACCACCTCTAAACCCTGTCAGTGACCACACCAAAGTGACATCAGGTACAAGCAGCAGCATGCAAGCTGCTCTGACTCCTCCTCCTCACCTGGTGCCACTCTGCCACGCAGGACTCCGCCTACACAGACAAACTCCTAATGAAGCACTAGGATGCATCTGTAGCCAGAGGGATAATTGATTTCGCTATGAACCTGTAAGACAGGTGCATACAAGCTTCAAAATGGGACAAATGATCAATTATGCCTCTAGGAATGAAAATCAGATGGATAGATATAAATAGACTACCTGGAAGAAAAACCAAGGTATATTTTAATTGACTTGCTAAAGGGAAGACCACCTTCTGGCCTCAAAATTTGCCATCTAATTGGCTAGGTCATGACTTCTTAAAACCAAGTAGCAAAATTCTAGAGACGGGAAAACGCTTTAGGTCAAGCAGTGCCTTCCTTCCACCTCTAGCAGAGAAATGGTTTGCCAGCCTCCCAAGTAACAGGAACTTTACAGACCTTGCTACAGTGGGAAGAAGGAAGCTGTCTAATTTGGATTACTTAATACCTGTTTTCATGTTGACCTTCTTTAATCAAAATATTACAACAAAAATTAACAGTACCTTTTTTTCCAGTATAGTTCCCACCACAACCTGTTGTTTTTTGAGCACCCTGTCAGACCAAGTATTTATTTGTTAATACATACACAAACAGTATTGTTATGAAAATTGAACAGCAGCGTATACTCACTGGGAAACTGACTTCTGCATTTCTCTGCTCTGCTGACAGGGTAACAGTTTTTTAGCCCTATCAGGATTTGAGATGTGTAGGGCATGCACAGGCTAAAACTAGAGACACTTGTCATACCTGTTCTGTCAAAACAAAAACCTGCAATCAAAGAAGTGTCATCAACTTTAACAGTTTGACAAGTTACTTAAATACCAAAATGTTGAAGAACTGTCCATGAAACTTTCATATACTCATTTTTAAACAAATGCAACACCATAAGAGAGTGTTAATATTTCAGTGATCACCCTTATTTATTAACTGTACAGTAACTTCCATAATAGAAAGCCACCTATTAGAGAAGGGTCCTTAAAAGCTTCTAAAATTATAAGAAAAATGCTAAAATATTGGAGACTTCTCATGTTCTGAACAAACAGGAATATCTAGACTCACATTAATGGATCTGTACAGAAGTAATTTGAATCTACAAGAAAAGCATTATATTTCCCTTCCCTATATTTCAATCATAATCTGAAACCAAACACAAAACATTTCACACTAAGAATAGTAATAAAAAATTTTAAGAATTTGAGAATGGCCAGCAGTGTAAAGCATAATTTCCTGACACTGCAAATTTAGCTGCAGTAATTTTTGCATGTATTTTGCCTCTACACTACAGAGAACTTCTCAGTTTATTCCCCTGCCCTCTACTCTGTGGTCTGGCCAACACAATGGCTAGATGAATGTAAAATATTAACACACTTCTGAAAGTCAAAGCTAGGGAATGACTGCATTACTTTCAACAGAGTCATTTCGTTCTTGTCAAAATCCCAAATCCAAGTTGTTGTTCGGACTATGCCAAGAGCAGAAGTGGTTAACAGAAAATGTTTCTGTATGTTTACAGTGAGATGCAGCTGATGGCTCAACAGTTTGCCATGGCCACTCCAGACATCCAAGAGGTGTAGAACACATCTGCAGAGAGCAGGCAAATGCCATGCAAAAACTGTGAGACTAAAGTGAACTTCTGGAGATTCAAGTGGAATACCACAAGGCAAGTGAATCCTATCCTTTACTGTGCCTAAAAACTTGTAACAGTGACTTACCAGGATCAAGCAATGAATTAGTTTTAAAAAATAATCAAATCCAGCACTAGCTATATAGGATGACACCATCTTCTATAAAGTGACTGCAGCTCAAAACAAGCCAGATCTCTTAGATAAGCAAACAACCCAGTAATGTCCACCTTTTGGCTTTGAGCCCAAGAGTCATGTTTTACTGATTGTTATGATTTGGCCTTTGAGCTCTGGTGACAGTCAAACAGGGACTTCACGATGCACCAGCCTACAAATTCCAACAAAGACAGCATGAGATTTGGGACGCTTCCTGTTTCTGTGAGGAAATCCTGAATTTATCTGAGTGCTTAGGCAATAATTATCTGCACTTTTTTAATGTCTTTCACCCAAGCAACTTGAAGTATTTGACTACAAAGTGTTTCATAATTTCTGAAGAGTAGAAAACAGTGAAATGGGTTCCAGGGCATATGATAATCCAAATATATGTGGCTAATGTGTTCCAGGAAAAATCTCCCACACTCAACAGAAAGACACTGGGTAGGAGGAACAAATGGGTGACAATCATCCACAATCAAAACAAAATTTAGGCTTCCTAAAAGGAAAAAAGGACCATTAGAAAACATTAAGAAATTGAACACGTTTCCTTTTAGAGAAAAGGCACAAATAGCAATGGACAGATAAAAAAAGAGCCTCTGAGAATACTGTAGCATGGAAGCACAATGGTCTTTATGTGGGTAATCAACAACCACTGTAGCACTGCTCTGTCCTTTGCTTTGGATGAACAATGTTGAGCAACTCTGTCTCATCTCCAGAAGCTTTCAACATTCACACCGCTTAGTCCCTTTCTCTTCTTCTCACAGCTTTGTAGCTCCACGTATTTCTCTTCAAGCAAGGATTCACATTTAATAAAGACTTGGAAAATATAAAGTAATTTGAGCAGGTAGAAAAAGAAGACTTCTAGTAAAAAAAAACTCTGGCCTTTTCAGACTGATTAATTACATTTTCTTAGAAGGCTGAGCAATACAAATGTTTCTTGCTCATTACTGCAGTTTTAAAAACGGCTGAAGTTTTCTTATAATTAGTTAGATGTTTTCTGTCCAGTTAAATATATGATCCTTTTGTAAGAAGTGCTGCTCTTTAAGTACTGAACATTAAGAACCATATGCAACACATCACTAGCAATCCCAGAGTGTAAGTCAATATACATATGCATTCACATTTCACACGTTTAAAGGAAAAGTTAAATTAATGCTTCAGCTGCATTGTATTTTGTTTTAGTCATAATTGAGAAGAATGGCTAATTTAAATCTATTTACAAAGTTAAGACTGGAAACATTCATATTTCATAGTAACCAATACACTTTGGTATTTTACCAAAACATGGTGCACCTGAAAAACAAAACTTACCTGTTTCTTTAGCTGTCAGCTCTTTGCCACTGTGGTGACCAAAATAAATCTGCAAATTTCCCAAATATGAACTATTTATGTTTTTTTGTTTGGTTGGGTTTTTTTTGTTTTGTTTGGGTTTTTTTAATCTTATAGTTTAGGTGAAAATGCTTCTCACTATGGTGAAAAGTAAAAATACTGGTTGTGTGTCTTACACATAAGTATGTATTTCAACGTTGTATTTTTAGCTATATGTAGCAAATTTTAAAAAGCTGCTGAGGGCACTACTGTAGTTGAGATGACTGCATCAATTAAAATGCAGAATGTTATCCTGGACAGATTTAAACTTAGGCATCTAGTTCAAAACAGACAGAAGGCAAAAAAAACCCCCACATACTGAAATAATGGCCCAGATCTCTCAATACTCTTAATTTCCAGATATGATAATATTGTAATCTTTTAAACTTGAATGTGCATTAGCTGGACTACCACTGACAGGTATTATATTTAGCAATGGTCAGTTCAGTGCCCCACAGATCTGGGCACCATTTTCAGTAATACTCATTCACTGTACTCCCACTTTGCAATGTGGGTCACAGGCTGGCTCCCAAAAGGAACAGGCCAGAAACCATTTGAAGTTCCTCCCTAGGTAAGCACAGAGCTACACAGCTAAGGTAGTAATTCTGTGACTGCAGAAATGGAGAAGTGTCATATCCTAGCACACTAACTGAAGCCATGGGACTAGAAACACTGGGAAAACACTGTGCATGTTGTGTTTCAAGAAATTAGTTGGCTTCTTTTATTGACCTAGGAAGAACATCAATTACTGATAATCTACCTGTAAAATTCACTAAAACAATGCAAGTGTTTTTTTAACTTATAAGATGTAGGAATTTTATGAGCTTAGAGGCAAAACATACCTTCAAAATACAGGAGTCAAATAAGTTCTGTAAATAGTGTTGCCCTCCCCACTTTTAAATTTAAGTGCTGTTATGAAGGTGATAAAGTGGATAAATTTTATGCTTACAATGCAGTACCTCAATTTAGTTTTCTCTAACTGCTTGCATTTTTTTCTCTTCTCTGCCTTGTCAGATTGCTTTTCTTTTCCTCTTTCTAACTATTTTCTGCCTTTCTCAGCAATGCTGTAATAAAACTGACATACCTGAGACTTCATTTTCATCTCCCACTGGACAGCGAGAAATGAAACTGATCTAAACTTTGTTTATAATGCATAGAGATTTCTTAAGAGCACAGCAGAAGCACCACCCCCTCTAGACAGACACACCTTTTCTTGTTGCTAGAAGGCTTTTATAGAAAAAAGTCTGCCTAGCACTTAAACTGCATGTACAGCCATTGCAAACCCATGGAAATTGTCTACTCAAAAGTGCAATCTAATAGGCAATCATTCTATGGTAATCTTGAACACAGCTGTAAATACATTCTACTATATATTGATTTACATCTTTTCTGTGCATAACTCTCTGGCAGGTAGATAAAGGTGAAGCCCAATACAGAGATACCTCTGCCCTCCCTAACTACTGAGAGTTACACAAAATGCTTATGATTTTATCAAGCAGAATTTAGTCCCCTCCGTCCTATCCATGTAACAGTGTCCTGAAACAGTGACTTAAGGTATATAAAATACACACCTTATCAAGAAAGCTGACAGGTACAAGTTTTAGGTCAAAAGTGGAAAAATACTTTTTTGTTTTATTTAGCGTTGTCTTTTCTCCCCAGCTTAATGATTGCATAATTAATACACAACCACAGGAACAATGAGAATGTAACTCTTCCTACCCTTGTGTAAGTGGATGAATCACAAAGGTATCTCTTCATCTAGCTCCTTTATTCCAGACTGAGGAAGAGCCAGTTCTGCCATAAGTGATACTGTGGGTAACTACAACCTTCTTCACAGCTGTTGTACAGCTTGAAGTAACTTAAGTACAAGAGATACAAATCTGAATCCTTCCAGGCTAAAGTGTGCTTAAAATATTCATCTTTCAGTTCTTCAGCAATCACATCCCTACTGGACAACATTATCTCTTCCAGGATTACAGAGAACACTCGGACACGTCCCTTTTGAACACTACATCATCTGCTTATTACTTTGAATGACACGCTACTGAAGCTTCTGCTTGAAAAGTTACCTGTCAGTTTGCCTTAATGTCAAGGGAAATATGTTTTTGTTGTTAAACATAGCACAGAATTTTCATGTAATTGGTCCTTGAGGTTTTTAGTTTGGCTCTAGACCTTATTCTGTTAAGGCATTCATCACTTTACAGAGATAAATGTATTTCAGATGTTCATCTTTTTGGGGCATGTTTGATTACAGTACCTATACTCCTGTACACTATGAATGATTCCATGCTGAATCACACACACAATGTATTTTTTTCAAGTGATTGTAATGGGTGAGTGAAGAAATGCTTCTTTCCCTAAAGCATATTGGTATCTTCCTGTTACACACAGCATCACAGAAGGCTGATGACATCCAACAGCCTATGCCTATGATTTGGTCAACAAGACACTGGAAATAATAGCCAACACCTTTGAAAGAGCATGCTTCCCAGTAGTCATTAGCCTTTGCCTCTATTTCCAAAGGTGTTATCAGCTACGAACATTATAGCAGTAATTGAATTTGCTTTTTATGATCATTGCAGGCCTTTACTGTAATACACAGAGGCTGCTGCTGGCATTATCATAATTCTTCTAACTTTGAGATTAGATTAATGCAATAAAACTTCACCTTAAAAGAGAAACTGTTGGAGAATACTGCAGGTCACATGACACAAGAAGGGCTACCTAGATGAAAACACAGCTGAAGATAGGGACTTCTGCACGTGTCTAGACAGACATTGACAAGTTAAGACATTGGGTAGTTACCGAAAGAACCCTACAAGACCACAGGACCTGGCTATCTTGAAACAGACTAAGCAACCTCTGTCTCCCTGCCCCCTCCCCTTCCCTGATATCAACACCATACAACCTCTCCCCCACATCCAGAGAACTGTTTACTCAGCCCTGTACTGTGTCCTCCCCCCAGCCTTCTTCCCCCATGGAAAAGCTGTAAAATTAAGAGAGTGCAAAAGTACTTCTACTGTCCTAATAGATCAGACTGTAGTCATGCCAGTCTTGATGAGAGCTATGCCTTCTCACAGCGCTTTAATCTGAATTAATTCAACTTTATTCTCCCAGGAACTCTTAAACCACCTTTTTTTACAATATGGGAGTGTGGGAAGGTAAAGGGAGAGAGCAGAACATAAGGTATGCTGAGAGGGGCTTTCAGGTTGCTTTTTTTGGTTTTTACTGTATACTTGTCAAAGAAAGGCATCAGCTGATTTGCCTGTTTGAAACCAATGATGAGCTTTTTGCATTTTATTAAAACACTCTACTTTTCCAAGGGCTTTTTTCTGAAGACTTAAATTCAGAGTTTTGAAGTATTTATGGAAAAAATCAAGGATGAGAACTTTTTCTGTCATTTATGCCTAATTAAACAGGCAGTTTCATCACATAGCTTTGCCTCAATTTCTGTGCTGTTCTGACTGAGAAAATAATTCAGATTAACAACTGAGCAAACTAGAGCTTGAATTTTGCATTGCACTGGCATGAGTGATTCCATAAGTGTTGGTGTGCACCATCTCATTCTCCACTAAATATGCACAAAATACCTTAGGACAAACTATATTGTTCCTATTAGTAGGTTACTGGTATTACTGCACAACAACTAGTGCTGGTATTTCTTACCTTGTACTGCCTGCTTACATTCGAGCACTGGAAACTCTTTATGTGCAGGAAGCAATAATGAAGTGGTATGGAAACAGCTGCACCAAATCTGATGAAAAAAAAAAGTCTCCATATGCTATTTTTACTGTGAGAATCATCAGTCCAGAACAATTATTATAACATCATCTACGTTCATCTAATTTTAAGAAGAAACCTTGCTGTTCAGCAGATGCTCTTAATCAAATGGAAGGATTTGACAGTACGGTTTCTCAGGGTTAAAAAGAGCCTTCACTCACCAGTTAAAAATTAGCAAGCAAAGGGCTACAACAATGCATCATTGTCCAGACTGGTCTACAAGAAGCAAAAAGATGGCAATTTTGTTAAGCAAGTAAAGCTGTATTTTAGCTTGTCACAATCTTAAAACAAGGTTGGAATAGAGCAAACACAATCATGTTGCTAAATGGAAACCGCATTGTTTTGTCATCCATAACCATACTGCGGTGTGCTGTGGGCATGCTATTGATGAACTAAGAAGCTATATTTAAAATAATGGTTTGTGGCACTGCTATTCTTTGATAACAAAGACAATGTTTTCTAACTGAATATACAATTTTTTAAGGATGGAAGCAATAATACTAACTTACCTTACATAAACCATTAATTTCTACTAATGTAAACAAAACCCTGAAAGAAATAAAAACTCAAATGTCCAAACAATGCTCTCTCTACATGTTTAAAGGGGGAACATACAATAAACACTGACATAATGCAATAATTCAAGGCATTTTTACTGTTATGAGAACTACACGTTCTCTACATTTCTGTCAATGCACATCTTTCAGGAAAAGCAGAGTTAATGCTGCTTGACAATACCCAATGACACTGTACACCTGTCAAGATGACGTGGCTGTATTTCTTTTTAGTTTAGGAAGCATTGTTCATTGTCATTAACCTAACAATGAAAGTATCTTCAAATGCTGTGCAGTATGTATTGAAATGAATTTGAATTTTTTACAGAACTTCAAGCAATAGCTAGACTTTATACCTAGTCCTATGAAATATGACTGTTTCCAGCGAGCTACGTGAAGAATGCAGCGATTTTTATCCAGCTTTGTAACGAAAGCTCTACCAAGCTACCGCAAACTGCCTGAAAGCTTCCTGACAGCTTTTTAAGTGCTGAACACCAAGAGCACCGAGTAGCTGCGTGGGGAAGGAGGAATACGTACAAGCAACCGCGTCGCGCTGCTTTGCCTCTGCGGCTACAGTGGATGGAGCAGGTTAATTTTGGTTCTGGCTGCCGGACACCGCTGCTCCCGTCACGTCTCCCATCCAAACCCGTCAAACAAGCCACGGCTGATGCCAAAACGCGGCGCTGCCCTACGAGCAACAAGGGCGACACGCAGCCTTGCCGGGGAGGCTCGGGCGGAAAGGAGCTCAGGGGGCCGGGATCCGGCCCGGGCTGCCGGCCGGGGCAGGCGCTGCGCAAGCGGGGGAAAGGGCCGCCCGTGCCCGCCCGGGGCAGCGCCAGCGCCGACGGCCCCCGACCCTGTCCGCGCCCCGCGGGGGCCGCCCGCGGCCACCCGTCGCTCCCGAGGCCCCGCAGCCGGGGAGAGCGGCTCCCGGCAGCCCTGTTTCTCCCTCCTCGCCCCGCCGCGGAGCCGTCAGCGGCCGGCTGCCGGGGCACGGTGGCAGCTTCCCCGCGGTTCTGCGCTCCCCGCCCGGCCCCGGGACCGACCGGGAATCGCTCCTCGCGCCGTCCGCGCCGCCCACCGCCCGCGCGCGCACGCGCGGCCGCAGCCCCCGCGCACACCTGCCCCCCCCACCGCCGCCGCCGCCGCCGCCACGCGACACCGGGGCCGCGCGGAGCGGCGGGAGCGCGCGCGCCCCGCCGGGCTCTCCCCGCCCCCGGGGGGAGAGGGCACGTGACGCGTCCCCGCCCCGGAGGTGCCGCGACGCGACTTTGTTTGGGAGAGTTCCGTGCGCGCGCGCGTGTATCCGCGCGGCGCGGCCGGGCGGGAGCCGCACGGGAAGCCGGCTATCCCCCCGCCGCCGCCCCGGGCCCCCGGAGCGGAAGGGAGGGAAGGAGGGAGGGACGGACAGCTGTGGCTCCGCCAAGCGGCGCTGCCGCCGCCGCCGGGCAGCGGCCGCCCCGCCCCTGGTCCCGCCCCCGGCGTGTCCCACCCCCGCGGGCCCTGCCCCCTCCCCTCCTGCCGCCGCCGCCGCTGCTGCCAGCGCAGCCTGAACTGAAGCGAACTCCGGAGCGAACTGAGGAGAAGTGAGGAGGCGGCGGCGAGGCTGAGACTCAGCAGCTACAGGCGGCGGCGGCGGCGGCGGCGGCGGCAGCAGCAGCGGCGGCGGGAGGGCGGGCGGGCGGGAGGCGGAGAGGAGGAGGAGGAGGACACACACCAGGCGCAGCGCGGCGGCAACAACAGCAGCAGCGGCGGCAACAGCGGGGAGACACCGGCGGCGGCTCCTCGGAAGCGGCAGCCGCGCCAGCAGCGCCCGCCCGCCCCGCGCGTCCCCTCCCTCCCTCCCTCCCCCGCCGCGGAGACAGGGGGCAGCGCCGAGAGGAGAACCGGGCTCAGCGTGTGTGTGCGCGGGAGGAGGAGGAGGAGGGGGGACACACCGAGGACTGCGCCGGCCGAGGGCGCACGGAGCAGGGAAGCGGCGGCGGCACCGAGAGGCGGCGGCGGGTCCTTGTGCACGGAGAGGAGGGCGCAGCCCGCACGGGGGTTTCTACCGAGTTTCCTCTTTTTTTTCTTTTTTTTTTTTTTTTTTTTTTTTTTTTCCGGTCCCTGGGACTCAGCGGCGGGTCTGCGTTTGTCTCCGGATTTGAATCCTCCTCCTTCTCCTCCTTCCTCGGGGAAGCTCCCCTCCCCGCCCCCTCCCCTCCCCCACCGCCTCCCTGCCCGCCCGGATCCAGCCGGGCGCCCCGTGCCGCGGTCGCGTTGCTCGGCAGAGCTGCTGCGGGCGCTCGCCGTCTCTGCGCGGGCTTGGAATATGGTTGGGGAAATGGAAACCAAGGAGAAGCCGAAGCCGAGCCCCGATTACCTGATGCAGCTGATGAACGACAAGAAGCTGATGAGCAGCCTCCCCAACTTCTGCGGGATCTTCAACCACCTCGAGAGGCTGCTGGACGAAGGTAAAAGCGCTCGCCCGGCCGCCCCCTCCCCCGCCCCGCCGCCCTGCCCTGCCTCCCTCGCCCCGGGGATCCCGCTCGGCCCCCCGGCCCGGCCCGGCCGGGCGGCGGGGGCGGCCCGGGGCCTGTTCCGCTCTCCCCGCTGCTCCCCGCACGCTCCCGGCCCCGGCTGGGGAGCCGAAAACAAAGGGGAAGTGCGGGCTCTCCCCGCCCTGGCCGCCGTCGCGCGGTGCCGGAGGACTCGGGGAGCGAGTGGGAGGGGAGAGGCAGCCCCGGCCGCGCGGGTCTCCGATCCTCCCGGAGGGTTTTCCCCTTTATTTTTCCTTTTTTTTATTATTTTTTTTTTCCTTTTTACCCTTTTCCGCACTATCTCCTTAAACCGGGGGAAGGGTAACTACGGCACGGAGGGGAGGGAGCGAGGAGAGGAGCTCAGGAATGCGCTCTGGGGGAAGGCAGGGAGGAGGGGAAAGGCTGGCTGGCGGCTGGCGCTCCCCTCCCTCCATCCCTCCCTCCCGCGGCGGCGGGGGACACAGGGGTCCTGCCGGCGCCCTCGGAGCGCTCCGCCGCCCGGCCCCAGGGCCCCCGCCGGGGGGGCGGGGGGTGTTTGGTTTCGAGATTTGGCTGTTCTGGAAGCTGCTTGGGCTTGAATGACTAAGGCGGAGGGGGGCTGAGCTCTTTCTTCAGCTCCAGATCTACCCCACCCCGAACTGGCCGCAAACTAATTACGATTTTCCTATATCGCAAGGGAAGCGAGCAAATTCTTCTCTCAGCTATCCTTACCTTTTAAAGAAACTTAACTTGAAAGACTCCTACGTGTGACTTTAGTGAAGGGGGAGAAACAAAAAGGATTACGAAATTGCCTGGTCTGCTCCTGCCAAACGTCCACCCCAGCCCCGCACCCGCTCCTGGCACGGCGTGAGGCCTTCCCCCCCCACCCCATACCCCCAGTTTTCCCCTAATAACTTTGCTTAAGGTTAAGATTTCACAAATAAATAATCACGTTTTAGAAATTAAAAAGAAAAGTACGACCTGGGAACTTCCTGTGTCCCATACGTTTTCCCACTACAGTAACAGACCCACTGTGTATCAAAAATTAGGTGAAACACTTGTTCTTAGTATTTTAAATTCGCCTTGTACTCGGGTTCACAGCTTTGTTTTTCTTGTCATAGGCATTTCCTTTCCTATGACTTTAAACCTAGGCTTTTTGGAGAGTTAGACCTGTTTGTTTAATCGTATTTGGTAGCTTTGTAGAATATGATATGCCCATAAATTATTTATACAGTTTCAACTTGTTGGGATTCTTAGTATGAAGTACTGATTTTCGAGATTTTTGAGTTAGGGTTCTTGTTTGCGGATGTATTCTTCCTCGCAAAAGAAGTTTGGGAAGTTGTTGACCTCGGAAGATGAAAGAACTGGTTATATTTGGTAGAACAACTCCCCGCCCTCTGCCAAGACTGTAAAAATGAGATAGCGACTGTAGTACGACACAAAAATAGCATGACGAGAAAATGCTACCTTCTGAAATAAATGATAGAGGAGTTTAAAAAAACCCAAACATACTGAAATATGGATTGTGGGAAGCATTATAATGGGAGAGTCTATTTTTATTTTCAAGACACTTGGAGGAGTTTGAATTTATATTAGAGCAAATGTGGACGTGAAAAGCAAAACTATTTAGAACTTACGTTCTTGGTCACCACAGTGAGCAACCTGTTCCGAGTAGTTAGATTTACAATAAGCACTGAGAAGAAACTTGACCGAGAAGACTGCTTTATAGCACAAATGAGCCTTCCAGAAGCTTGATAACGGATTTTTAAATTCCCGAATCTCTTCAACTTTATGTATTTGGCCAGGGGAGGCCTGAAGCTATTTTTTTATTTTCAGAGAAGAAAAAGAAGAAAAACAAGAAAAACATTTCCTGATGTGAAAAGGACACTGAAAAAGGAATTCCCAAAATACTTCTATCTTGTCATATATTTTGAAATACTGAACACTCTGGAAGTCTGTTTGCAAAGTGTTGGAGTTCCAAAACGAGGGCGCTTGCTGACAAAGTTTAAGGGCTGTGTCGGAACTATTCTTCACTCTCTTCTTCAAAAGAAAAGCAAATGAAGTACAATCTGTGTTCGTAAATGGTCTCTGGAAGAAGCCTGCTATCCCTTTAAGCTTTTCTGTTTTTCCTGTTTACGTTGGCAATTGGGTGGAAGTATTGTGGAGGCAGAAAACTTTTTGGAATGTTGAAAAAAAAGTTTCATGCAAATCTAGTAAATTGCTTCAAGACTTCAGGATTTGAACACTAAGGGGCGCCAGTTATTTTTTTTTCTGAGGCGTGAGTCTGCAAGCACCACTGTTGAATCGGGCAGTAAATTTGTCAAATCTGGTAGAAGACGCCAAAGAATGACAAAATACTTGTGGATTTGTGCAGGTATCTGTATTTGCATGGATCTCCACGTATTGTATGCTTACAGGTAGTATTACATAGGTAGAATAGGCAGTAGCACTGAACAGTTGAGAAGTTGGAACAACTGTTTCCCTGTAAAACACCTATCCACAGTGAGGGGCTGTGTTAAATGTCTTGAACTGTATGCTCCACTGACATCCTCCAGCAGAAGGGTTTAGTAATAGCAACCTACAGGCTTGCTGGAAAAGTCTGCAGGATTTAATGTGCTTACTGAAAAGTGTATTATTTCATGGTTTCATCAGTTGTTTCCTGGCACCCTTGAGAATACCAAGTATTTGGGGCAAGTCCGTGTATATATAGGTATATATAATCTAAAAATAAAGTTACAGGGTTCACATTCCCTCTTTGCCCCCTCCACCCTGTAATTTGATTTGCTTCTTGTACTTTGTTGTTGTGTTCTTTAGGTAGGTGGGGTTTTATTTTTAAGTTATAATACAACCATTTTCCTGAAGGTTTTGTTTATGCTTGAGAAGAATAATATTATGATCAGCCATTGTCTTTTATTTTGTGTGCTGATCAAAATGAAGAAATAAAGTCACAACCCTAAGAATTCAAACAAATAAAAGGTGGGATTACTTTCCTTTCTGGAATGCTAGGGTAGTTTTTTTTTCATTATTATTATTTATTTATTGTTATGCACCACTATTTAAAAACAGAACTCAAACAGGCTTCTGCTGTGATTACTTCTTGTAATTGTATGCAGCAGGAGATAGAAGGAGACCTGTGGGTTTAGGTGAACAGTACATCTAATCTGGTTAGGTTACGGAATGTACATCTGCTTTTTGGGGTGCCATTTCTATGCTGTGTGTATTATCCAAAGCATGTTTTCCATTCTGAACTCAATCCTACTTTTTGATCTTGGAAAATTCTAGTGCTTAACTTAGTAAATAAGTCTCTGTCTTGCAGCATTTTGTTTTTGAAGATCAGCTTAAATGTAAGAACTGTATTGTGGAAACCTTTGTTTTTTAAGAACTACTTTAATGAAACGTGAAAGTTACAGTTTTGTTTAGGTTCCAGTTATTTTTCCATATGTGCGCTTTTAACTTGTGTGTAAATAAGGCTTCTGTGGATTAACAAGGATGTTTAAAGAGCACATCATAATAACTAGGAAGCTGAATTGTTTTTATCAGACTAGTGCAAACCTGTGGGAAGAGAGGGCTTTTCCTGAATGTGGAATAGGCTGTATTTCCTGTAATTGTTTGCACCATCAAATGTGACCTGATTTTTTTTTTTTTTTTTTTTTGCTTAAGCTTTTGAGATGCTAACTTTTATGATGTTAAGTTAGATTTTTTTTTTTTTCTGACAGCTTGTATATTTTAATGCTCTGCTTTGTGGACAGTGAATGGAGTTGTACCTGTTTTCTTGCACTATTTTTAAAAACTGAATTGGACATTTCAAACTCCTCAGTAGCATGCTGACAGATTGAAATTAATAAGGTACTTCAGTTATATTCTTTCAGCAGACTATGAACTAATGTGCCTGAACTATTAACTGAGATCTGAGTAGTCTAATTTTTAAATTTACATTTTGTTTTCTGTAACCTGCGAGTGCTTAAACTCTTGCACCTGATCTGAGTGTACACAGATCAGACCTGTGGTCTGAACTGTTTCCATAAAGAGACTGAAGCAGACTTTATCAAGAATTCGTTTTTCCTTGGTAACCTGTACCTCAAAAAGTTACGTCTTCCCTTCAAAACTGTGTTGAAGGTGACTTAAAAGCATGTCTACCTTTAAATGTAAAGTAAGCCATGCATCTAGTTATTGTAAATAAATCTAGTCTAGTCTAGACTGCCTCTTTCTGTCTACCAGGTGTAACAAAGCTAGTGTAAAAACATCCAAGTAGGCAATAGGATTTTTCGTGAGTATTTCTCTCTCTGTTTAGTTTTCTCACTGAGAAAAGTGCATGTGGACTTGGAGAGCTTAGTGCTCAAGAGTGCAGATTTTGTGTCAGTCTGGTTGTATTAACCAAAACATCTGCGTGAAGTAGGGCTGAAGAACTGTGTTGTGGTGTTGTTAATGAGTTCTCCCTGGGAAGTTATCTAGTTACTTTTCTACATGGCTTTATTGTTTGTGATTATGTAAATGTAGCTTGTGCTTAGCTAGGCTTTTGCTGACTTGTCAGATTTGATGGAGGGGCACTGGCCACATTAGCATGTCAGTTTTTTAAGTTGTATCAGATCTTGCAGCAGGACCCCCATTAATTCGTTTAAAAAATGTGCTTCTTCATGTAATATTTGGGGATTAATATTCTTTGGGGCAAAGGCCTTATGAAAGGCGTTTGCTCAGAAGTCTCAGACTAATTTTTAAACTTGGTGTATTAATGTTAAAATTGTTAAAGCAGCATGCCACAAGAGCATTGAGTATTGTTCGTGTGTTGTTTATCATTAGTACCCTTTTGAATTTGGTTCTTTAATTATCTCTTAAAACTTAATGGTCTGAGGTGTTTTTCTGATTTATGAATGTGTTGTAATAACAAGATTCAGTGCTTCTAGAACTGGTATTCAGAAACCTTGTAAGAGCTATTTTGGGGTGTGGGTGTTTGGTTATTTTTTGTTGGGGGTAGGGAGCTGCTTTAATGCCTTGGCTCAGCCTCTTACAATCCAAACCAAAAGCTCCATTGCACTTAAGAAACAGTGTGACGGTTTTTTTGGCTCGTGGAAAAATATCTAAAACGGCAACAGTTCAGTTCTTTTTAAAATACGTTATTTTTGGAGCTGTACCTGCAGCATTTATAGGATTGCAGTCACCTGGCATGTAACTAAAAAAAGGGTATTTTTTAACTGATACAAGTTTTAAGTTAGTAGAACAGTTATTTTAAGCTTAGTCTTTGAAAGCGGTTTGTTCACTGTTCACAATTACTGATCATTAAAATATCTGTCTTCGGATTTTTTTTTAAATAAGAGTAACCACAGTAGACTTAGTTCTGTACAGGAGAGGCTGACTTGTTAAACTGGGAGAGGCCTGTTTGAATTTATCGTTTTTGTTTAGTGCAACTTGTTCATTAACGATGGAATGGAGTTGCATTTTCCTCCTCTGAAACTGAATGCAGTCATTTCTAAAATAACTGGTGTCCTGTAAAAATCCCTTGCTTTGGTTAGGAACGACTGACCAAGTGCAGATTAGATCGGGGAGTGGCACGCAGCACTTCTGTGACACACAAGGGGAAGAACTGGAGGTGTGTTGGTTAATATTACAGTAAAATGGGAAAAAAAACCCCTAAACCAACCACCACCACCTTAGAAAAACTCTGTAGATTTTAAGAGAATGCTTTGAATGTCCTGATTGTGAAAATGAAGTTTACATGCATCAACAGATAGAAGGAGGTTGCTGATGTCGGATTAGTGCTGTAGGTGTGAAGAGAAAGCTAGACGTGAAATGGATGGTCACTTTGTGGGTTAGTAATGTTTTTGACTGGTTATCTGTTTCAGTCATAGATTAAAACTTTTTTCCCTCTTAGTACACTATACAATGCCAGGTCAGGAATGGGATGCTTACAATGATTTGAATTGTGTAGGCTTTGTTAGAAGAGCAAGTATGTTTGAATTGTCTTTAATTACTATCCGTAACCATAAAGTATTCTCCGTTTTTGAGAATGCACACTGATGCAGGTATCCTGTTAATTAGATGTATCATTAGGTGCTGATCTGGTATATTTCTTTGGCTGACAGGATAGACCTGTGTTAACATTAATTACCAGACCGTCCTGACAGCTCAGGCTGATTGAAGTACAGCAGGAGTCTGCCCTGGAAACTGATGGTTTATATTTGACTGCTTATATGGAATGTTGGGGGGCGGGAGAGGGGGAGATGGGGGAATTGCCTTGCAAGGAAAGCTGTGAACTAATGAAATGCTCTCATTCACTGACCCTTGTCTTTATTGAAACATAACTCACAACTTCTCATTCCGGCTGTGTGAATTTTTCTGTACTGATTTTAGTCAGAATGTGTACTATGAAAATCTGTTGATTTTGACATTTCATTGAAATTTAATAACCCAGTGCTAAGAAAACTGGTAGGAACAGTAAAACTGCTGGTGTTTTTAATCTCACTATGCAGTTGTTTCGGTCAGTAGAAGTATCACACAAGCTACATCTGTGACTTGCTAGCAGGAGGATCTGTGTCTGTGAGGGACATTGAAATTACTGTTTGAATCCTGAAACAGATAATAGGTGTAATGTTTATAGTCTGAATACCTTTGCTTTGTAAGACAAAGAGCGGGGTTGCTGAAAGTTAGGCAGCATTACATTTTTACTTTTGACTTCAGACAATATCCTGTATAACCCTCTACAATACAGTTAAAGTAATGTCCAGGTTTGTGTTTCTTTTGGTTGTTTTTCTTGGAAACATTTAATAGAAGTGGAGTTAACTTTCTAATAGCAGAGCTTAATTTTTTTGAGACAATTTATGCATGAATGAGCGAAACAGCTGTGACAACATTAAAGAGAAATAATATCTGGCTTCATTAGCAGAACTGTCCCTCCACTGTGTTATTCTTGCTTCCATTAGAAAATGTCTTTTGCAGACTAGCTCCACGTCTGAGAACAACAAGACAGCACAAGTTGAATTGTCTTACTGAAACCTCTGTTGTCTGAGTTCAGCACTAGAAGCTGCAGCTTTTTTGATCTCTGCAGTTATTTTAGCAATGTTAGTGGTTGGAATGAGTGTGGTAATGCTAGCAGGGTTTTTTAATTTATTTTTATTCTCGTGGTTTGAAATAGTGAGTAGAAATTGAAAATACATTTTCAGTTACTTTTCATTTGAGAATTGATTTTTTTAATATACTTGGTGTCAAATAATAAATTTTGTTTTTCAGTTCAGTGCCAAAAATCGTTCTCTTGAAGGGAAATGGCAATAGGTAGCTATTGATGTTTTAATGTTTTTGGTGGTGCATAGTTGAGTAGCACCCTGGAAGTCAATTTTTTTAATTCCTTTTAAAAATATTTTTGACTGTTTTGCAGCTGCACTTGAATACTTTTACTTTACTCCATTCTGTAGTTGGAGGGATTTTCTGTGTTTCCAGCACAAGAGGTACCAGTGCAAGGTTTTGATACTTTGTACTGTAATAACAGTGCTCCAGGAAGTGCCTGTGTGGGGAGGGTCCTCAGGATACCCTTTTCTAGAAGGGATAAACCATGAAGCAATTTGCATGATAACTCACTGAAATCTGAGGGTATGCATAGTTGGAACAGTTAACACTTCAGTGGTATATAACCTTACAAATGCTGATGTTTCTTTAAGACTTGATGTCAAAAGTGAAATCATCACGGCATGACAAACAATTAAAATCTCATTGCTTCGCTGGGAAGTTACTTCTATGTAATCTAGGGAGTAATGCATCAGAGTGGCTGGCTGCTGATGTCAGAGCAGAGGCAGGGAAAGATAATACAGTATTTTATACTCTTATCTGGCGGATCAGTTTCTGGCTTAAAAGGTCAGCTGATATTCTGTACCAGTCAGGGTTTTTTTGAGTTTGTTTTTGTGTGGTGCTGGCTTTCTTTTCAGATGGATCAGAGCTGTGATCTCACTCCCCGTGTGTGATCTCAGAGCAGCTGTGTTGGCACGGTGGCTGAGGTGGCTCGATACTGAAGATGTAGAGCAGTGCCTTGGGGAGGGAAGTGCATTTGCTTAAACATTTACTTAAAAGTCTGAAGCTCCTAATTGATGTCAACTGATTGTGCATCTGGTCCATTCAGAATTTTAAGGATGTGTTATTTGCAGACTAGCTGACACTAGATGGAAGTCAGACTTTGCTGAATTCTTTAAACCCTTTAGCTGTTGAAATAATGAGCCTACATGGGTTTTTTTTCTAATTCTGATTAAAGAACTGATTTAGAAATCTCTTAAGCCATTAGTTGGTCAAAATGTCCTTTCCTAGCTATGGTATATTTTTTTCATTAATGTGTAGGTGCCTGAAGAATGGATTTGCTAGCACAAGTATTAATACAACCCAAATGTTGTGCTTCATAAGTTTAAATGGCAGCTGAGCTAAAATATTCAGCTCACGTTGCATAATACTTCCATTTGTTTATCAGACTTTGAAGCAGTAGCAAATCAGTATTCTTCTCAATGCAGCTTAATCTAATAACCTGCAAATAATTATATTAAAAGTTGATGCACAATTTTCAATTTTTAGATGTAGAGCAGGCCAAATCCACTTCTCTTTGCTGTGAATATCTTAGGTTTGTTTCTTTGTAGGAACAGGGAGGGTTGCAGGGAGGGGGACAAGGGAGGAGGAGGAGAACAAAAGAAAAAAATTCTCTGACCCGATGCTGTTTGCTTTTGCACAGTGTTGCTGATCATACTGCTTTTAGTTAGTTTCAGTTTGTCTCAGTTTGAAGGAGCATGAGCTGCACCCTCTGGCATAAAGCAACATGGACAATTTCTCAGAAAGTTGTCGCAGTCGTCAGCCCCCGCCCAAACTTACAAAATAACTTTGCCTAAATACTGCATGTACAATCTGTTGTCAGGCGTGTTCCTGTAACAGTTGGTTTGTGTGTTAAAGTTGAAGGTTAAAATGCTGTAATAGGCCCAGCTGTCTTGTTTAAAGTGTGATGTTTTCGCTGTGAAGATTGGCTGTGCAGTGAGAACGTGGTGTGTGTTAGACATTGGTAGAGACAAGTTGTTGATAGTTCTTTAATTGCTTAAGTATCTTATCATCTATAAAGATAAGCATAGTCAGAGAAGCTCATATACAGTCAGTTTACGAGGGAATTACTGCTGCTTTAAATCACTTGAGGCTTTTATGGAAATCTGATACTGCCTCTGAATCAACCTGAAGCAAGACTTGTTATGCACGTTCTTTTGTTCCCACTTTTCATGTAGTTATGTCAACTTTGTGCTCAAAGAGACTTGAACAAAATCTAAGGATGGATGATGTGGTAGGGATCAGAAATGAGTTCTAACAAAGGTTCTGTCAGGAAGATCGATTATATGTGTATTAAAACTTCTTCAGAGGAAGAATGATATTTTAGTATCTCAGGTGTAAAATCAGTGACTGTAATTGTGTTTAGAAGGGAATTGTATTTGGCTTTTCTAATAACATGTTTACAGACATTTGAGTCATATTCTGAAATTTCTTGCTGTGGTATTGTGTTCATTCTCTGGATAAATTTTATTTTTCTGACAAGACTAGCATAATCCTTTATGAAAAAAAAAACCAAACCACCAGAAAAAAACATTACCTAAAGATCAAATCCATGTTAGAAGGGAGAAAAAGTATAACTTGCTTTCTTGAGAAAAGCTTACTAAAGTTATGAACTTGAAAAAAATTTTTCGAGACCTGTGGCGTTTAAGATAGGTACTGACATTTTGAGGGGGAGGAGGGGGAAAGCTTCTCTACATAATCTTAATTATGGGGTTAATTGAGGTTAAATTGTATATGGATCAAAGTATTTCCAACGTCTGATAATTCGGGTGTACCTTCCAGGGAAACAAGGGAGTGTGTGGAAGCTCTGTCTATAGGTGATGGGGTACATAAACTTAGTGCCTATTGATTTAGTAACTGTATGTTATTCATAACTATTCATGAGGAGTCACGCTGGTTCCAAATGGGAGGTTTAATGCACACCGGGGGCACTTGGTAGTGCTGAGTTTTAATACTGTTAAGTGTCTTCAGCAAGGTATTCTTGCGTCAGCCTCGGATTAACATAGGATGAATAACAGAGCAATTCATCAGCTAGGCAGCTCTGAAGAGTGTCAGCAAGAAAGCTGACGATGATGAATTGGAGAGAGGTGGGTGCTGCAGTAGATGGCTGCTCCAGCCCGCGCTGGGCTGTGGAGGGATGGCAGTTGGTGTTTAGGTGTGCGCTGAGTAATTAAGTGAGGAGGGACCGCACGCTTGCACTCGGCTGCATAGAAAAGTAATGCGTCCCTTCCACAATCCAAAAAGGTTACTAGATTCAACAGCTCAAAATGACAGATGGACATCTGGTTTTTCATTCACTGAAAAAGATTTACTTCAGTGTCTAGTATTGATAAATGTGAGTTATGTTTGGAAGACAGACTTGTGGACTTCTCTTGATCTTTGCAGTCTCAGCAACCTTGTTTGGCTTCAAAAATTTGGATAAATTTACTTTAAGGCAGATTTAGTTTATTTACTTTAAGGTAGATTTAGTTTATTCTGAACTTAATTTTCCTTCAAGTTCTGTGTTAGCCTTTCTTAGATCTCACAGCTTCCAGTTACTTTGTTCCTTCAATTACTGATTACTTTCAGTTTTAATTTTTAATCTTTTCCCCTTCAGGATAAAGAAAATAGTTGGGAATTTGAGGAGGGATTTTCTTCTATCAGCCTAATAGCATAACTAAGTGGTTTTCGTCATGTGCACAGGTCTTTCTAATCCTATTTAGTATGGTTTGTACTAGAATTGTTTTTGACTGCTTTTTGTTATGTCAAATTGTTGAACACTTGATACATGAAGAACAGTTTAAAATAATAATATTCAAGTGTTTTACTTTGTAGGGGCTCTTCATATGGATTCTTTTCTGCCTGCTGACTGCCTGCTACAGGTTACTAAACCTGTATGTACAGGCTTTCTGAGCCCTGAGCACAATTCAGTACTGAAATCTGTATCAAACATTTCAGTATGTTGTTTAGCAGCCATAACTAGTATAGTGTAATGGTATATTATAGCATAAATTGCTGCACAGATTAAACTACATTTCTAGTACAATTTTCTGGATTGAGGATCTGGGCTGCTGAAAGTTTTCAGCAGTCATTAATAACTAAAATGTATTAGTAAATAATCGGAAGTATATTGCGATGTCTCCTTCAAACTTTTATCGTATGCTCTTAGTCTTAAATTTCAGATAAAAGTCGGGATACTAATAAAGCACTAACATTTAAGGAGCTTTCTTCTGAATTTTAGTCATGGGTGAGTAGTTTCTCATAGGATGTAATATAGTTAAAAAAAACTTATGCTGCTATAAACTTTTTATCTTTTCCCACACCCTCCCCCCATGGAAAGCTGGGGCTTTATTTTTTCCCCTCCATGGAAAGTGAAGGAATAAATATTGCTAGGAATGAAATCTGGATTATTTCCAGGCTGTTGAGCTAATTAATGAAAGTTAATGCCACAAATATGGGTGCAATAGCATGTGCCTATCAATATTGGTATAATGAAAAAAATCAATAGAAAGGACGCAGTACATTTTAAAAACACATTACTGTATAAGTAACTGCAAAAATATTATAATGTGTTGGTTTTAAAATTGCTAAATTAGATCATTATATGAAAGGAACAGAATAATCATAATATATTTTCTTGAGCTCTGAGGTGTCTTTTTGTTCAGAAACTGTTACTAATTTAAAAAATAACAACAATTTACTTAGCCTTCAAATGTTTTAAGATTATACATTACACCTAAGAGAGATGGAGATGTTTATATTGAAGTTAATCTTTGTACAATCTAGTCAAGATTTCATCTGCATGTAGTGTCTTTCTCCAATGCAATCTATGCTATTTTTTCTCATGCTTGTCAGACTGAGCCACTCTAGCCATTCCTTGCCCATACCTTTTCTGACATAGCAAAGAAATACAAAGCAGGCATATTTCATTTTGCAGCACCATCAGTGAAACTGTGCAGTCACTGGCACAAGAAGTAACATCAAAGAGATTTTTTTCCTAAACTTAAAGGGGTTGTATTTGGAAATTACCTGAAAACAAAATAGTATTCGACATGAGACCTTTGAGACCACTTTCTCTCTGAAGTAGACAGCATCTTTTTTGTTAGCAAAGTTAATGGAGCTAAGTGAAAAGCAATATGAGTTACCAGAACGGTGTTTTTCAATCTACTGTTTGCAGACTGACTGCATATGAAGTGTTGCTGCAGATAACAAAGAAAAAGGAAATCTGTTTTTGGGAGATTTAAATAGGCTACACTGAAGCTTCACTTTTTTGGGGGAACCTCTTGTTGTTATGTCAGTGAAAAAGGTTGAAGACCACTGATTTAAGGGCATTTGCATTATAGCAATTGTCCTTGGCCATGGGCTGAAGTAAAAATTTGAAACAAGAAACTTCAGTGAGGTCACAAAATAAAATTGTGTTCACCATTATGTGAATTGAAACTTGTTTCACCTATCTGCATTTATTCTTTTTTAGGACTTCCTGATGTTATATATTTACTGATCTAGTGAGTATGGTGATGTTTTCCACAGTTGAGATATAGCGAGTTGAATTATATTAATCTATAGAGTCCAGTTTGCAACACTAGAGCTCCAAAATGCTAAGATGTTAATTACCAAAAGTATGTATAGGAGATGTAACCTACTAAATTCAAATTGGTATGCTATTATTATAGAGTAATTTCAGTAGCAAACTGTCTTTAAGGCATCTGAACCTTTCAATTTAAATTCCATTAAAATAACCACACTCTTGCCATTTGCGAGCAAGGGTATTAAAGCCAGTTCCAGATGCTCAAGTATATTTAGCTGTAAATATTTCAAGAAATGTTTCAGGTTGTTTCCTGCCCCTTTCTGGCCCCCCCCCCCAGCTTTTTGTTCAGCATTAGTGATAAATGAGCTCGGGGAAAAAAGAACTTACAAAAGAACTTATAACATGTTTAATACATAGTAGTCAAGGTACAGACCCTGCTAATGTAGTCAGTCTTTTCTTTAAATCATTCCTGGATATAAACTCCTAATTTCTAAGATCTTTTCTGGTGGGTTTATGATATAGATGGAACTAGTGTAAAGGAAATCTACGCAGTGTTAGAAGCCTGTCAAATTCTGCTAAAAAATTACTTGATTTAAACTTAGCATTCAGTTCAAACTGTTGAATGTTTAGTTTCTATGGCGGGTTGCACTTTTTTGGACTTGTTTTTTGACTTTTTTCGACTTTGTTCCTAAAGGAGACTTCTTCAGTGAGTTTGTTTGTCAGCTGAAGAGAAATTGATGATTCTGTAGCTACTCCATAAAAACTTACATTATCTTCAACATTCTAATTATGCAAGTAGCAGAGATCTTGGCTACCAGACTGTTAAAATAAATATTAGTTTTGTTTTAATATTCCCTGTCTGTTTCTACCATGTGTGTATATAGGCATGAGTACACTCTATCTCCTGTGCTCTCTCTCCCTTCCCCCCTCCCTTTTGTGCTAGTGGTTCTTGTCAATACCTCTCCCTTATAGTACTAGGAAGTGCTTAGTGAGTTATAAATGTTGTCTCTATGGGCAAGATTTAATATTATTAGAATTACTTATTTTTTCTAATGGAATTAAAAGTTATACACCAGGTTGCTGAAGTGTAAAATGAGAAGGGTGGGGGGGGGAATCTACTGTACTTCAATGAACTAAAGTGTTCCCTTTGTGGATGAAGAACATGTACATTAGAAACTCCAGCACTGTAATTCTTTACTTTTAAGTGCTTTTTTTAAAAAAATAAAACTATCTGGTTTTAATAAGTAATGTAAAGAGATTTTTATTTTCAACAGGAAGCAAAATTCATATTTGCATTTCTTAAAATGCAGCATTGACATTTACTTGTGGAACATGGTGTGTGTAATAATGCAAACTTGCATGTGTTTTGGGCTTTTTTTGTGCTGATTGTTGCCTATCATCTGATACCTCCTGGTGTCTTGCAGAGGCACCTTCCTTTATAATAAAACATGTTTTGGTTAATTCTGCAGATTACGACAAAACAGTAATCCTTCTTTCATCATAGTTTCAGTTAGAAAAGCTCCAATCTCAACTTTTGCTGTAATGGCAAGAGGTAAACACTGATGCTGCATTATCTTATCTAGTTGATAATTTCATCTAATAGTCCCGGAACTTGTTGTGCCAACTGTTGAATGCACTGGGCTGTGAAATAATCGGAACTTAAGCTTGCAAATACCAAGCTATTGTTTTCAGTAAAGTTGAGTTGAAATCTGCTTTCTGTGCTGCATTGCAGTGGGAACCAATTAGTTACAGTGGGACAAGATACCATTTTTTATTGCCAGAAGGGAGTTTTTGGTATTATTCTGAAATGTGAACAAATGTTTGCCAGTTTTTGCTGCAATTTAAGTTAATTGTGTAGACAAATAGAGACTAAAGAGCCTTTGGTTGTTTAATTTTGGATTTTAGAGTTAATGTTCACCAAATGGCTTCTCAGGTGATTTTTCTAATTTACAATGATGCTAATGCCATGCAATATGTAGTTTTTATTAGTCCCTGAAGTCTAGATGGCACTTTCATTTTATTTCATGGGACCCATCTGGTACAGTGCAAAACATCTCAGCTGTGCCAGGTTTAGTAATTCTTTTTGTATGTGTTCATAATTTATTTAAGTTTTAAACTTCTGACAGCTAGGTATCAGAGATTTATAGTTTAACATATTTTTCTTGCGTTTTCCAAAGGCAGGTAAGAGTTGACCAGAACAACATTTTTTGGAATGTTATCTTCACTTAACATGGCCACACAAAGTGAAATGACTTAGGAAGATAGATTGGCTTTGTAGGAGATATTGTTTGCTTATCTGATTACAAAATATTTTTGAAAACTGGTGCACATGGTGAAAAATGCACCTTTTGAAGTGCACTATTAGTTAAGATAACAGAGTATAACTTAAATAAGCTAACGTGTGAAATTGTCATGCTTTGCGTGTAGATTGGTCACCACTAATACAATTTGATTACCTTTCAGTGTGACCAATACAGCTGTTTCACATGCTAAAATGACATTTTTGTGCATCTTTTTTGTTGAATACTAAAGGGTAATATTTTTCATTGCTTACTGCATGTTATCTTCTATCGTTTTACTGCAATTTAAAGTATTTTTTTCAATGAAGCCCAAACCAGTATGAATTTAACTCTCAGGCTTTGTAAAGATTTGGCATGTGGCTTTCACTTAGCTTTTACTCCTACTGATGGCTTTCACTTTGTTGCTCTGTCTTTCCAAGTAGTTGTGTTTTTTGTGGGGTTTTTTTGTTTGGTTGGTTGGTTTTGGTTTTTTTTTGAGGCACAAATTTTGTATTACGTCCTGTTTAGCTCAGGTAGCGTTTATAAAAAGTAAGCAAAGTGAAGGTTGGGCTTTTCCTTTTAGTTATCAGAGGAGGACCTTAAAACATGTAGCTTAGGAAGTATTAAGTATTTTTTTTTTCTGGGTATTTTTCAGGCTTGTCCAAAAACTTTAAGAAAAAATATACCATTTGGAGGTGGGAAAAGGTGGAAATTTCTGAAAAGAGTTTGTGGAAAGAAAGGACACTTACTATGAAAAGAAAATGTAGTAACAAAAATTCATAGAGTGCTTGCTCAAAAATGTATTTTAGTAAGGAGTGCAAGGTGTATGTGAAGATGTAGTCAGTATGAGGATAGATGTTGTTCTTAGAATTGTTTTGATTAATGCAAGTAGGCAAGTTTAATGTCAACACTTGTTTTTAAACTGCTGACTTTTAGAAGCACTTAACACAGGAGGTATAATGGTGGCTTTCACTGAAAAAGTTGAACTAAAGGTACCAGCTGTGAAGAAGTTCCTCTGAGGTATACCTGCTGTTAGGGCTTTTTCAGGTGAGCGATAGGTCCTTGCATTACACTGGAGATGCTAATGTCTGAATGGATGTGATGGCTGCCTTGGAATGATGCTGCTGTTAGCTGTGAAAAATGTCTTCCTTACGATTCTTGTGCAGCAGGCCGTGGAGTGCAGCACATTTTTATAATAAAGGTGATGAATTTAATCGCAAACTGGCAGCCAAATGGAAATTGCAGACCTTGATACTGGGAGAAAATTGCCTATAAAGCAACTCCTGAGAGAGCAGGCTTTAAATTTATCCACCCATTTCGACATTGAGGAGAACACAGGAATTGCAGGGTATTTTGCTTGGGCTGTTTAGTTCAGATGGATGACACTTCAGTCTTCCTTTATTTAAGAACTTTAGTTACAGTGTTGCATTATTTTTTTTTTAATAAAAGAAAATAAAAAATTGACCTTTCTGCTTAAACTTTACACAGCAAGTAATTTGGAAAAAATCTGTTCCTTTATTTGCTTTGATGGCAAATATACCTTGATACTGCTCCTATTAGAAAGCAGAACCTAATATGCGTAATTAATTGAAACTTAGCAACTGCCTCACAGATTCCCCCTTATGCCAGATTTAACCCTAATGTGATAGGAGATTTAAAAACCACATAGCCTTGTATTTGAAGACTATTTGCATTGAAGCAGTTCCATAAACAATTGAACTCGTCTTGAAGTCCCACTGGAAGTCTCTTACAGTATGTTAACATAATTTCTGATAGCAGCATTTTTCAAACTTGTTGGTACTGATACTTTTCAGCAAATCTTAACCCTTATATTTTAGTAGAGCAAATGCTGATGCTCTTCCTATATGATAGGAAGCTGAATGTACAAATATGACTCCCATGTATGGCGAGCACTATATTAAAAAGAGAAGACAGAACGTCGTTTAAGAAGCATAGTAAAAGATGGCATGCCTATCATCTGTTCATAGGAAGAATTGCAGATAATTAATTCAGAAATACTTGAATTGAACACTGAACTGAATGTCCTCACTACAATACTTTTGGACAACCCTTTTGAGTGCTTTGAGAGGTGATCTTTCAGGTGGCAGTAAGAATGAATACCATTGGATTTCGACACAGACTTCAAGATGAAAAGAATAGGAGCACTTAAGACATCAAGTGTGCCATCTGTTAAGGTTATTCCTTCAGATATTGCATTGGTCATCTTAAGTGACATCAGAAATAGAGGGTCTATGTTAGAATGATTCTCTTGGTTGTATGATCCCTAAGGTAAAATTTGGCCTAATTTCTTGGCCAACATGAAGAATTTTTATAGCAGGTATATGAAATAGGAGCTGCTCATTTCTTGTTTGTGATTTAATTTTGTTATGCCTTTTAGAAAATCAAACCCCTTACCAGTTTCTGATAGATTTTATTATTTCTTTATATTTTTAGTTATTACTACTTTTTTTTTTTTTTTTTTTTTTTTTTTTTTTTTTTTTTTTTTGTAAAGCTTCCTGAGAGGTAGTACTCTTATTAACAGAAGACATAGGGATTATTAAGTCACTGTGTGATGAAAACAGTTGAGCCTGATTTTGGCAGTTGTTGAAAGTCTGTCCCACACCTGTCTGTAGTTATTGAGTAACTCATCCATATTCCTTTGCTCAAAGTGTAGATCTGTAGCAAAATAAAGTGAATGGTTGGCAAGTTCTTGACAGTCCATTACCATATTGGATTGTTTTTATTTTTCTGTAGAAAATACAGAATAATGTTCCTATAGAATATTTTTTCAATACGAATATCGGTATTTTCTGATCATGGAAAGTTGTGGCCTAATTTGCTTGAGAAATGTGCAATAGCATTTATAATCTTGTTATGCTAATGTTCTAAGACTGCAGTAGATTCAAATGAACACATTAGTAAGTTCAGATACTGGCATCCAGAGTTAGCTGGTATAACTTTTATCCCTGCCCCTTTGCTTTTTATTGCCTTCTGTCTGGAAGCATTCAGAGGCACCTATTGAACTAGGAAAGACTAAGTACAGGTGTAGAATAGAGATTAAACTGGAATGTGCTTACTGAATTAATAGAAAATGTCCAACTTGTTTACTGCAGAATAGCTTTAGGACCTATTTTTCTTTTAATTACTGGAATCACTTGGAGAAAAGTTGTGGAATATAGTTTTGAAGTTTAGCAGCTTGATGATGTAAAAAGTAGATTCTTGTTGGAGGTGTCCCTGTTTCTTTTTGCTAATTCTGGTATTCAGTGAATTCTTCAGTAGTCTGTTTCAGGTCAGTAACCTGGAAGAAAGCTAATCAAGCAAACCAGAAAATGACTAAGAATAGTCTTTTGTTCAGTTAGCGAGTTGAATTAGCCTATTAAGACGCAGCTGGTTTGAGAGGTGTTAAGAAACTTCCTTTTTCAGCAGTGTGTTGTTATGATTAGTAACTCTTCTTACCCTTCAAAGTGAGGAGAATTGGTATGGCAAACCTGACTTTTGGATTAATGGTCCAAATACCTAATTTCTTCTGGGTTTCTGTGCATAGATTGGGATATGTAGTCTCCTTCTTCCAGAGTAGTGAACTTTCTTGCATTGTCATTTTTTAATCTATTTTTTACAACTTTCTCAAGATATGCACTTCTTTTCTGGGATGAGTGGTGTGTTGCCTTCTTAACTATGCAATTTTTTTTTCTTCTTTAAAAAGAACAGGAATAATTTCATACAGCTCACTGTTCCTGTTCTTTGCATCTTCCTTTTGGTTATCATTAACATTTTTTCCACAGTTCTTTCTTCCTGTTGGTTAAATGTCTGTATAGACTTAGGCTTCTGTATTGCCATTCACCTTTGCTAAGTTTTGGATTAAAATCAAACAAACATAAAACATAAAAACCAAAATAATTCAATATCCTCTTAAAAATGAATTGTAACGTGTGTTACAACTAATGGTAAGGTGTAACGAAGGTACCAGTGCAGCATATGATTAATGCTCTGTTGTTTTCAAACACTGGTGTAGATTGATTTTCAAGTTAATTTTTTCCTACTGATTTTGGTTTATGCATGTATCAACACAGAGAAAATGCCTATTCTAACTTTTTTTCTGTGTGTGTGTGATGCACTTATGCACCTATTGGCCTGTTTCCAATACCAGTGATTACACTGGTGTTTACCCTCTGTAGTTGCATAAAGTCATGTTCGCAGTTTGGCAGTGTTGTCTGTAGTTTATCAAAATGAGTTTCCTTTTGCTGCCTTCGTTTGATCCGCTGTGGTTTTCACCTTGAGTTTTAACATGGGAAATTGGCTTGGGTTGCTTTCTTTATGCCATTCATCTGCTCTTGTCTTCTTTATCTTTTCACTGAACTGTTTTTTTTAGGTCTGTGCTTGTAACCAGATACATTATGCTGTCTACTTCCACCTCATTTTTCTACTTCCCATTACTGATACCTGCATTTTAAGCTTTCTGAAAGCATTTACTTGAGGTGAAGCAAGATACTCTCTACAGTGCACAGTACAAAAAGTCTTGATATTATCATAAACTATGATGAGGACAGTCTGTCTTCTGACTTTCTTACTTATTTAAACTTGTGTGTTCTGTGCTGCTTGCTTACTCAGTAATGGCAGCCATTGTTTTATTTTAAGCATACTCTGTTTCTTATTTTCAGTTCTGTTTCTTTATGGGTCCTAATATTAATCTTTTTTAAAAGTCTTTGTTATCCTACTCAGAATGATGTACACTTCATTTTGAATTATTACTGTTGAACATTAGCATTATATATGTTATATTAGCAGTATAAGAGAGCACATTTTTTTCCCATTCAATTTACTTTTATGTAGCATTGGATTTAATCTGTTGCATTTTTAGTGCGAGTCATCCTACCTCAGTCTATACTACCATTTCATAGTTTTCATAAGTTGTTTACTGCAGCCTTACTGTTCATAGTTTAGTTTCTCTTTTGCTTTATTGACTGAATTTGTAAAGCTATTTTCAGTTTGTCTCTAGTAAATAACAGACATTAACATTTACCATTAACGAGGACTTTTAGGTAGGGCATCTAGTCATTCCCAAGTTAAGGAATTGATCTGTGCATTTGATTGTGGGCTAAAATCAGTTAAAATAAGAAGTACTGTCTTTTGTGAAAACTTCATGAACATCTTGAAGTCCAGTTTTGTTCTTGTTGTTCTTCGTATTTCATTGAGATGTTTTTAAAAACAAAAAAGAACGAAAACGTCTTCTCCCTTGCAACTTTTTATCTTTCATGTTCTTAACTAGATGTAGACTAGTGCTAGAAGCAGATTATTAAATAAAGAAAAGATTGTTTACTTAGAGTTTTTTTGTTTGTAAAGGTCAGAGTGTGAATCTTTAAAATTAGAGTTGTCTTGTAATTACTTTTTTGCAAGAATGGAAAAAGAATGGAAGGAGATAGGAAACTGAATTTACTTCCTAGTTTTACTAGTTACTGCTACTTCTCTGAGAGAACAAAAGTCAGTTCACTGACTTTAGGCAGAAACAAAGTAAATTTTAGCAGGTATCTCCAAAGCAAACTGTCTGGCTCACAATTTTGAAATAATTTGGTGAAGTCGTAGTAAATAAGAGAAGCAGGTTGCTTAAATACGCTGGTCTCTTAATTTCATTGCCAAATGTTCTTCTATATTGATGTCAACTAAAAACTTTAATTTAGGATCTCTTCCCAGTATAGGAAGTGGTGAGGAGGTGATGAGATGCTTCATCATGCAGTCAGCATTATCTTCATATTTCACTTTGGTTTCAGTTCTGACCTACAGGAGAGATGTTGCAGGTGATAGGGATTATTCCCAAAAACATTGTGGTGGGTTCGTTTCTTTCTTTATGTTTTTAAAAAAATTGCTCCTTGAGGAGAAGTTGGGGGATCTTGGGAGACACCTAAATGGAGTACAAAGCTCTCAATGTTCCAGTCTCCTTTTGAAGTGCACAGCTGCAATTTGCAGTTCAGTGTTAAACTGTTGTTCTCAAAGTTTTTAGAAGACTCATGAGAGTTCATACCAGGGCTGCTGCCTCTCAAAGCTGAGAAAATATACCAGCTAGGATGTTTTCATTTGATACTGGCCATGAGTAGGCCATCCCTCAGTAATGAGGGAAACTAGTAGAATATTACTCATGTAAACTTTCCCTGTCAAGCTGAAATGTATCCACTATACATCCAGGCTGTTTGAATAGTAATTATGACTAGTATAACTGGTTGTATTTCTAGTTCTTCATTGCATGATGTGTTACAGACTTTTACCTAGAGTGCTTTTTGGGACTTCCAAGGACACTTCATGGTGTGATAGTGTGCTTCCATCCTCTGTAGGAAAATCATATTGAAATGAGTTCTGAAAGTGTCAGAGAACCCCATAAAGCTCTTTTATGTTCTTCTGTGTGGTTGGTTTTTTTGGGGGGGGGTTTTGGTTTTTTTTTGGGGGGGGGGGTGTTTTTTGGGTGTTTTTTTTTTTTTTTGTTTTTGTTTTGTTTTGTTTTTTTGGTTTTTTTTGTGTGTTTGTTTGGGTTTTGTTTTTTTCCCACAGTGCAATGTAATTGAAAGTAGTCAAGCTTCTTACCACATGTTCTGTAGATCTAGTGGCAGGAGGGGATTGCCTATTTACCTTTTGCTTTTTTTGTTTATCCTTCAAAGATGATTAAAAAAAAAAAAAAGGTTCCCCCTGCAGCCAGTATGTGAGAACAGGTGAAAGAGAAGAGTTAAAGAAAAAGTAGAAAGAAGTAGAAAGTAAAAAATAGAAGCCTTAAAGGCTGTTTCAGGTTTTGGCTGCTTTTGTACTCAAAAGCTTAAAAAAACAAGTCTGGAATGTTATATGGAGGAAAAAAAATGAAACTTTTCTACTCCTGCTCAAAACAATATGTGTTAAAATTTTATTTCCCTTCTGGCAATGTGGTAATGTAGCCTCAGCTATGTACCATGACTAGTCGTGCATGGCTGTGATTTAATGAGTGATGGCTCATCTGCTTAGGTGGAATATCGTTCTGGCAATTAATGTTGGAAGCAGTAGTGTAAGCTGTGTGTAGTTGAGGCCTCATCTCAGTTCCATTTTGATACCCTGTATTTAAAGTTGAAATACATCTTAGCATAGTGGGGCCATGGAGGTAGGTAGCAGGGGTGGAGAGAGAGGGGGGAGGGCAGGGAGGGATGTTTCTGTGGGATGTTTGGTGTTTTTTACTAGGAGGTGATTCCCCTTTAAGATGTGTAAGATAAACCATGAAACAAAATTAAAATAGTGACTTTACAGGCAGGCTGGCAGAGGTGATGTTATCTTTCACTGTAGTATTTGGTACCAAACTCTATGACACTGAGAAGAAATACACTATTAACATGGTACCAGTAATCCTTGTATTTCTAGTGCATAAATTGAAATCCCTTTTCAGTCATTAAGAGTATGGGTGTGTTTTTGAAGAAATAGATGAATTATGTAATGCAAAGCTGCAGATACGATCTCTGGAATGTGCTGTACTATCATTTATATTTTAAATAGCTCTGATACAACTTGTGATGAAGTTTTCATTATACATTCCACTAAATGGCCTCTTCTGCTATTTTAACTTTGCAGAACTACCTGAAGCTTCTCATGCCAAGTGTGTGGTTTAGGCTTCAATTAAAGCAGTGAAAAACTTTTCAAGAATGAGCATGGGCAAAAAAAGTCCTAGTATTTTAAAACAAAATGCACTTAAATTTTTTTCTGTGGGAGGTTTGCTAAAGTGAATATTTTTATCATTTTGTTTGGATGTTTGCCTAGATTTAAATGAGATAGATCGTATTTGGATTTGAGCACTTAAGTTTGAGCACGAAAAGGTTGTCCTGCTGAGTATGTGCTGTACCTCCATGCAATCTCCTTTACTGTGCTGTCTTATAGGACAGGGATGCTTTCCTCCAACCTGAGAAAGCCATGCAATTACTGTTGCAAGTTTCTGTCATTTGGGCAACAGGATTGGGAGAACAGGCAGAGTTTCCTGTGTTGTAAGCAAAAACACAGCTTTCTTCTGAAATCTCAAATTCTATGAAGGAATTGGGTTTTTTTAGACAGGAAGATCCTGTGTTGGAGCATAGTAGTCTGGTAGTGTAGCCATCCTTCATTGTTTGTGGACTCTTTGAAAGAATACAGTGAGAGTGGGGTTGGGTGAAAACTAGGACTAACTGAAGAAATGAAGAATTGTATCTTTCATAGGAAAATGGGACTTAGAGTGTAGAGAAAAACCAGCTTGGGAGTAGGAGAAGGTTTGGGATGAGGAAAACAAAATGTATGTGTCTGCTAGAGGAAACTGTTTTCCAGAGCCTGGAGTAAACCCAAAGTTTTGGAGTCTTGCCATGTCTTTGCTGTCAGGAAATATCTGTGAAACCCAGAGGCAAATTGTCTCATTTTTCCAATGCTGCAGGACAGAATCTGCTGCTGCTGTCAGTTAATACCTTATTTCATATGGCAGAGGTCTTTGGATGGAAAAATGCCAGCCTAGCTGACTGGTTGAATTTAGCAAGTTACCAGATAGGAGGACAATTGTTTTGTGGCAGTAAAAGTGATCCATAAGGTGCACACAGATGAGAACTTTCAAGCTTGCTTGTTTTCGAAGAGTGATGTTTCTGATACTGGGGGAGTCTCAGGCAGCAGTTCTCTGAAGCATTACTAGGTTTTCTTTGTTTGGTCAGGTCTTGAATATTATAGGGAAAAGATCACATCTTTCATTTCTTTAGTCTTTCATGAGATTGTTCATAAAGGTCTATTTTGCAGCAGAGTGCAATTCACACTTTTAAGAATATGCCTTTTGGTGTTGAGCAAGTGAATTTTAACTTAGACAATAAGATACACACCAAGACAGTGTATATTTATTTACATGGAAAGAAGCATGGGGCTTATTGTTGAGGGTGATATTTTATTGATGTAGTGTCACAAGGCAGGGCCTAAATATGCAGTAACAGCAATAATTGTTACTGATTAGTAATAGTAATTGAAGATTAGAAGTCTAAAGAATTATTTCAGTTAATAATGGCATTTTTTTGCTGTTTTGGAACCAAGAGTGTGTAATAATATCGTCGTAGTTCCCAGGATAGTTACATTGTGCAACTCTAAAAGTAATAGTAGTAGTTTATCAAGGAATAGTCACCTCTTCACTTTCCTGAAGAGTGTGTTGTTTTTTGAGGAAAGGCTGTGGTTTTGTTTTTTTAGGTTTTAGTGGAGTGCTGTTGTGGCAGTGTACATAATCATGCCACTTGGCATCTCCTGTCAAACGGGCTAAGTTACCTGTGCACCGTTACAAGGGTACCCAAGGTAGTTCAGACTTGGGCTGACCCAAATACTCCGAGGGCTGTTTTGAGTCTGGCTGCCTCACCTGTCAAGGCAGATCTGCCTAATGGGGGACTGATGTTCTATGCAAATCAAATACTGTGTGTAAAATGAAAAAGAAGGATGATTAGGAGGCTCAACCTAGTCTGTTTTATTTTCATTACTTCTAGAAGTAGTGCTTCTACAGTAGTACCACTAACCAAATACTTCTGTTTACATATTAGGCAGGCCAACTATATTCTCATTATTGTGAGTGGAAAGCTCTGTTATGGTTGAAGGGGGTGAACTAATTCTGTGTTGGTTGAAATGAAAATCCACCTAATAGAGCAGGTAGTACTGTAGTTTTTGAAAAGCAGGTATCTGTCACGTAAAGGAGCAAAAAGAATGTGACCCTACTTAGACCTCTGAGAGCCAATGGGATTTTGTTATAGTATAAAAATGGTCTTAATGGAGATTCTTTTAAGAGTTTCGTCTTGTCTTGACAGAAACAAAACTTCGTAAGATGATCCAAGTAGGTTTTAACATATCCAACTGCAATTTAAATTGAACATTCCGTTCACTATGTGGAATAAAAAAGTAAAACAGGACAAGTAACAGTTAATACCTTTCACTGCAGTAAAAGAAATAGCAATGTTCTTACTTCTCACTTTGTCAGAGGGTGATGATGCTAGTTGTAGTTGATTCTCTAAGGTTTTGCTGGCTCTGCATGTTTAGAAAGAGTTAGTTGCCTTTGCTGATTTCCTGCTGGTTGGTGATGTGTTGAGTCAGATGGCTGAACTAATGTGTGGTACAAAAGGATGGATAACAGTTAGATTAGTATACTAATATGTCACTTCATTTTAACTTATGTTCAAGTCTGAAAAAATACTCAGCTTTAGTAAAAATTGCAATTGCCAACAGCCTACATTTTTAACCTTGAATTTAGGTCTCAGTCATGTGAGATTTAGTTTGATTGTTGCCAGGTTTCACTTCCCTGGAGAACCATGTTTACATAGGTATATTTATCTTTTAGAAGATTATTGAGGTGTATGTATTTGCAGTGAATTCAAGCACACTGTGGTTTTTTTTCTCTACATTGATGAAAAATGATCAGCTTTTCAAAGCTGACTGGTTATCTTAATCACTTCAACGTGATACTGAAGTTGTTTAACAGTTGTAATAGAGGAACTCGGTGACAATATTTAAGTAGTTTTTTTTCTGTATGTATTACCTAGCATAAATACGAGCATTTTTAAACTCATTTCAACACTTTGGTTAAAGCATTTAATAACATTACTAAATTTTTTTACTAGTTATATTTCTCATATATAATTTTTTTGTCACTGTTGTGTTTATATAATAAATTACAATTTGCAGTAAGGCAAAAACTGTTCATTTTATCATATGTATTGTTCTTAATAGATTTTTTTAATCAAGTTTTGACAACCTCCTTTGTCACTTTGTTTTAGTTTACACCTTGAAGAGCTTTTCTAGGAGTACCCATTTCATAGAATTATAGAAAGATTTTAGTTGGAGGGACCTTAAAGATCATCTAGTTCCAACTTCCCTGCCATGCTTTAACCAAATTTCTTTAGTTAAATTTTATGCAGAGTATTCCATGGGAAACCCAACTTAGTGTTGCTCTGTTTCTTGAGAACTCTTGTAATTATTGTGTTAGTCTAGTGCTGTCTGTCTGTGGTGAACTTGTCATATTGTCTTACAGGCTTTCATGCTGTTTTTAAAAAGTTCTTCAGTGTGTTTGAAACACACCATAGTAATAAAAATGGGACTAATGTGTCTGGATGGAATATGTACTGTAGAACTAAATTTTGGAGTGTTTTCCTGCATGAGTACATGTTTGGTTATTCTATATACAACTCAAGAGTTTTCAGGTAGGTTGGATGTGTATAATCTTTTAACACAGGTGGGTAATGCTTAATTTAGGGTTGTAGTTTGGTCAGCTGTGTTGTCAAATTTCTTAAGCTACAGTGTTGGTTATGTATTTGGTTAAGTAGAGATTGGGATTAAGTAGAGATCTTGTTTATGTACTGACTAACTCTGGGAAGTCTTCCAGTACTTAAAAGCTAATTTGAAGTTGCACAATGCATCTTCGTAATGTAATTTATATCAGAGCAGTGCAATAGTTAATGTATTTAGTGTTGTGGATGACTAACTTGTCAATGCTGGTACTTGTCAACCAGAAATGGTTACTTCCTTAGTCTTGTGAATAAAATGCTGGCAGAGCTAGGTAGGGCAGCATTTACAACAATGCTGTGTGATGGGGAGCAGTGTGTATAAAAGTGGGATTGTGTTACTGTTGTACGTGACCAGCTAAGAAAAAGTAAATTGGGAATGAGAGGCACTAGTCAGTCCTATTCAGATGGATTAGGTTCCAGTTGAAGTGATGAAAGCCGTCAGGTCGGCCTCTTATGAAATTGTACTTCAGAAATACGTAGAGAAAGACTTTTCTTACAAGTACAGTTATAGCTTTGTTTTGACATGCTAGCAGGTTGGAATTGGAAATGTTCACTTTATTAACTGAGTCAATTATCGCTAAGTATGCTTGCTTTCTCATGGTTTGGTGTTTCTTACAGTATTAGGTAGATTCTTCAGCTGATAACCAACAGTCAGTTTGTTTTCATGTCACAGATACAAAACCTATAGTGCCTAAATAGAAGTTTTTATGATTATGAAGTGTTTCCATCATCTCAATAGCAGTATAGTTTTTATATGTTCTTTTAATGAAGAACACATAATGTTAGTACTTCACAACTAATCAGATAATAATGACTAATTTTTTTTCTCCACTTTATCTCATGAACCATGTAGGGTATGGTCTAGACATCTAGTGGTTTTCAGTGTATCAAGTGATCACTGTGTGCATGAACTGTAGAAGATTCAGTTTGGTAATGCAGAAATGCACACAAAATTGGAAAATGGACAGAAAACAGTAGGATATGCATTTTCACTTCCCAGCATTTCCTGAAATACTTTATACAAGCGACCAAATTTTGTGCTTCTTCAGATTGCCTTTGTACGTTTAAATGTATGAAATTTACTTTGGCCTTAAAACAATTAGTAGAAGAGAGAGAAGGCTCACATAACATGACTGTGTTAGTGAATAGGTAATTATTTTTGGGTGGTCATGCTAGTAAAAAAAAAAAATCCCTCACTCCTTTCATACAAAAGACAAAGAGTACATTAACCATTGGAATGCTTTCTTGTAATTGCTGACTGTGGAGGATCACTGTGGATGGTTCCCAGAGACTGAGAAAATAACTCTGCATGTGCTCTAGGTTGCTCTTTGAAATCGGTGGGTCTTAAGGTACACCCTTGAATACAAGAAAGAAAATAGTGTTGCTGTTTAGTTTTTCAAGTGGCTTTTTTTTAGTAGTTTTTACTTTTCAGTTCCCAAGAATAAGCAGTTTTAAAGTTTAGGTAACCCAGTTGTAATTTTAATTTTACAGTAAACTTCAAAACTCATTATTTAGAAGGGTTTGTGCCACAAATTTGTTTAAATTAGTTTGGTTTGTTTTAAAGGTTGTTTTATGCCCTTCTTGCACTTATTGGCAGAATAGCATAGTGTGGGATTTCAGTGCTGATGTCCATGTGATTTTGATAATAATTAGGCTGTTCTGTTCTGAAATGTTCAGTATGCATTCTGAGAGAATGTTCTTCTGGCTTTGCTGGAGAGCTTCCCATTATATAACTTCATAGCTGTTGAATGTAAATACACTTTATTTCACATGCAAAAGATACCTGTGGAAAGTGGACAGCAGTTGATTATGGTGTGAAGGGAGCATGGGATTGTGTGTGGGTAGAGAAGGTCTTTTGCAGGCCAACCAATCTACATTGCTCACAAAGATCAATTTCAATAAAGTGAGCTGAGGTTTACTACAGTAAACTGAGGTAACATATTTTTTGTAAGAAGATACCTACCTGAAGAACTAAAACCATAGAAGTTCTGTCTGAGGTGATACTGTCAAGCTGATGGTTTTTAAAGTGTACCAAGTAACACTGTTGTTTAAGTCTCAGAGAATGGATGGCTCCTTTCTTTAATCTTTCTGGTGATAAGTAGTTCATACAGAGTAGTATTACTGCAGATTCTCCCACATCTAAGATATTCGAGTTGTTTATAATTATGGTTACCTGACAAACATTTTGTTTATGCTGCTGGTTATGGGAAGAAAAACAAACAGACAAGAGCTTTGAATAGCTCTAGAAGCTTGATGTACCTATAGCTGTGCTGCTTGTAACTAAGGAGGAACTTGAGGAGCTGGAGTGAGTCCAGAGGGCAGCAGAGCTGGTGAAGGGTCTGGAGCAGAAGTCCTCCAGAGGAGAATCAGCTGAGGGAGCTGGGGGTGTTTAGCCTGAAGAAGAGGAGGCTCAGGGAGACCTTGTCGCTCTCCACAACTCCCTGAAAGGAGAGCGTAGCCAGGTGGGGCTTGGCCTCTTCTCCCAGGCAGCCAGAGACAGGCCACGAGGACATAGTTTATGGAAAGACTGGACATGGCATTTAATGCTGTGGTCTAGTTGATATGTTGGTGTTTGGTCACAGATTTTACTGGATCTCAGAGAGCTTTTCCAACCTAATTCATTCTATTATTCTCTAAGTATTTAGAGGCAACTTGCTGCTGAGGGGAGCTAAGAGTAGATTTTTGTGAGGGTGGTAGTTAAACTTGGTGCAAATATGAGCCACCAAATCTGCTTCAGCAGTCGTGCTGTGCTGATGGACTTCAGTTCTACAGTTTTCTCTCTATCACTTAATTACTCAAGAAACTTTCCATTTTCTGGTGCTGCTCATTTGGGTGTGGATGGATAATGTATGATAGTTGCAGTATTATATTAGCTGACTATGCCAAGTAGACTGTTGAGAAGTTCTTTTAAATACCCTCTTGGATAGAAACTGATTTTTATGTTAAAGATATTTAGATTTTTGGAGCATCGTGCTGGGGTATGATGAGACAAATACAAGAACTTTATCTCAAATGTACAGCTTTTGGAGCTTATTAAGAAAATTAGGAGACTGTATTTAATCTTCTTTATATTATTTTTTTAAGCAAATGCAGATTGCCACTGGCAGCTGTAATGCAAAATTGATGGACTTTTTCAGACCTGCTCTGACCTTTCTGACATACCATAATGTTAAATAACATAAATGCAAGTTTTAGTAAGTGGAAACAAATGCGTGACTGTTTTAAGTTCACCAGTTAATTATGTCCGAGTTCAGTGTCATGCTTTAGACCAAAATTGCTGATATATGAAAATTTGTCAGAGGGTAGACTATTTTATTGGCTTTGCTTGATCCTAAGTCTGTTGGTTTTGGTGGTGGTTTGTTTTTTTTTTTTTTAACTCAGTGTTGGTTTCTGAAGGACAGATGCTATGAATCTTGTTTGCCTGATGCTCAGGCATTTCACTGGTTTAATGTCAGGGGTGGAGAGTGTAAATGCTTGCTAGCATTTTAGATCATGTACTGATGATGCATGCGGGGTACAAGTCCATGTGGCACAATATTAAAAATCACTTGTTTTTTTGCTAGCATTGCTATTTCTGCTGCATCAGCAGTAGTAGCAAACAGCACTGGTGTTAACAGTGAAGACTGTTAAAATTGTGATGAATAAAACCAGCTATTTCTTTGCCAAGTAAGCATACTAAAGCTGCTAGATTAGAAAACACATGAGTTGCAATGTTCCACCAATAATAAAGCACTTTAAAGCTTTCTGTTGACATTTATACAAAGAGAACAGATGAGTATGCTCTATTTGGTTTTGAAGTCAGTTTGATACAAACCTTACAACTGCCCACAAAAGGAGTTTTTGCAGGCTCTTCTTGCAAAAAGAAATGACTGAATTTTGACACCAAGAGTGCTGACAAATTGCTGGAAGTGCTGCCCACTTATCATTGGACTGACAGTTTAATCATCGAAAGTGTACTGCTAGATTGGGCTCTTAGGAGCAAAAGAGAAGAACCTGTAGTTTTTCCAAAGCATTAAAAGATGAACTGAAATTTGAAATGCAAACACTTCTTTTTTTGTGATACTCCTGAATGACTTGCGTGCCATGTTCTCAGTGGTGGGTGTCTAGTACTTTGATGTACTTTTTCATTTCTTCTGACAAACTAAGTGTGTATTGATCTAGTGCATTTAATAGTGTGATGTCACTTTGGTTTTTCTTTTAATTTTTTTTGCAGTAGAAGTTGTTTTTAAATTTGGTACATGCTGTGTCAACAAGATTCTTTTTGTGCAGGGGATGAACTCAGCACGGTACTCGTGTTGTAGTTTGAGTACATGCTCTGTGTTAGTCTTTAGAACACTTTCAAGAGAAATTATGATTCGCTGGTCTTCAGAGATCTTAAGTAAGAGTAGAATATAACAGTTTCCTACTTTTTCTGCTTTGTCCTCTCCATTATTAGCTATATTTTCCATATGTTTTACAGTATTTTTGGATGCTGTGTGACACACTGTGTATTATATAAAACTAACTGGTATCTAGCTGCAGTTGTCTAATTAATGGGTGATGCTTTAATGGAACACGGAATAGGTTCCTGCCTGTATATAAATCGTGCATCCGTATTCAGTGGATTTGGATCCTGTGAAGTGGCAATTTTATGTCTGGTAAATTCATGTCTGTAACCTTTGTTTTCTAGTTTAGGGACTTACCTGATTGCAAAAAAAAAAAAAAATTGGAAAAATATTTTGTTGCTTAAAAGTAACTCTAAAATGCCTAAAACGATGATCTAGCAGCAGTTGTCTACAGTGAAAACACTTTGTAAAAATACTAACTTGTTGCATTAAAACAAATTACACTGCAGAGTAGTAAAAAATAAGAAGGTACTTGATTCAGTTAGTTCCTCACTTCTCAGTGCAATGCATGCTATTCACATGCATTTGAGTGGACTCACTAAAGTGGTCTCTGATAGATAGTTATTAGAATTTTTCACTTTCTGCAAAAAGCTATTGTGGAAATACTGAAGGCGTTATTTGTGCTTCAGTTTAGTGTCATAGTCTATAAGAAAAAAATTGTAAGAAGTATTTTTGCCTGACAAAATAGATAAAATTACACTGCATGTAAATTTTTGGTGTCATTGATCTGAGAAAGTAGAAAACTGAAACTGATGTTCTATGCATCAGTGAGATCCAAGTACCATGTAGATTTTTAGCTATATGAACATAACTGTTTTTCTTACCATAACTCTTAAACTTTTAACTTTAAACATTTGCTCCAACTTTATTATCTTTTCATATGGAAACTAGCTTGTGCTTGAGATCTTTGAAAGCCTGGTGCTTCATTTGGTTAGGGAAGCATGCCTGCTGATGTTAGAAGATGATAAATGTTTTGATTAATTCTGTATCTCTTGCTGATTTTGACTGTTGGATTGTTCCATCCCCACTTGCCGTGTATTGTAAAAACAATGAATGATAGTTATGGTGCTCTTGTGTTAGTTTTAAAAATGAAATTCTGTCTGTGTTGATGACTTCACATTGTCTTAGGAAAGAAACATAAGCTGAGAGTGGCATCAGTTTAACTGTGTTTAAATGGTTGTAGCTAACTTTGAATATCAGATTTGTTTCAGTTCTTCAAATTCTTAGTTCTAGCTTAAACTACAGTGAGGAATTAAAAACAAACCAAAACAAAACAACAAAAAAGCACCAAAAAAACCCACCAGTAAGTCTGCTGCTCTTCCAAAAGATAAAACTTAATAATTTAGAGGAAACTTTTGTGATGAGAAATAGTAAAGCTGTGGCCACCGGTGATGAAAGTGGTTTGCAAAGTGGTGGGACAGGAAGGATTTGAATCTTTTCAGTGATTTCCTACTTTGAATATTCTTGCAGGATGGTTTATGTAAACCCATTTTACATTGCAACTCAGCAGTCTTAAACACATGTGCAGAGTCTTACTTGCTCGGAGGGAACAATTGACGGCTGAAAAAGAGTAACTTCTTGATGGTGTTCAATGCGATGACAAACTCACGTGAACACTTTGTGCATTCAAGGGGGAAGAATACTTTAATGAAGAAACCAAAACAGTACATGTGTGTAGACAGATGTAAGCAGTATAAACAGCATATCCTGCTTCAGAACGTATCTTAGAAAGGTGTTAGAGAGATTGAAAAATATACTCTGTAGATAAAGGAAACAAAAGATTACTTGTATAGTTTCAGGAACGGAGGAAGAAAAATGTTCTCTGGACCAGAATGCATGTCATTGCTACCGTGGCTAGCTAGGTCATGCTGCATTAAGGTGGAAGAAGATAGAGATATTGAAACCAGTTTGTGTTTTCTTTTAAATTTATGTCTTCACTACCCCTCTGTGAGCAAGACAAATTTGTCATTTGCTGCTAAACGTACTACTTAGAACGTGTAGACCATGGTATTGTTAAAGGTGAATATTGTAGGTTTTGAAATCCTTTGAGTTTCTGCTTTTACCTACAGTAGAGGTGGGTACTTATATCCTTTCAGAAATCTATTAATGCATTGGCAGAACTCACAGGTTTTAGAGATATGGGGAAGCTGCTGTATGCCTTTTTTTTTCCAGTCATATCTACTATTATAATTAAGTATCTCTCCTTACTAACACTCTTTTAAATCCCTAGAGTATTATACAACATAATTACCACTGCAGCGTTAAGGTAGAGGTAAAGTACCTAGAACTGTACTTAGATGTTCACTTTGAAAGTAAAGCTTTCCTTATATTTGAATCTGTTGGCTTTCTGTGAGAGGGAGGAATCTGTAAAGAATTGTAAATGCGAAGCAGCTAAAGCTTTACAAATGAACTTGAAAAGTATGATTTCATGAGAGACATACCAAAGATGCTTTTGGGCAAGGGAAGACCTACTTGGTAGTGTGTAAGAAATGTGAAATAAATCTAAATAAAATACTGTTTACTTGACTTCCTTTTTTTTTTTTTTTAAGATGAATTCAGTGCTAAAAAATAAAAAGGTGTGCTTTAAAGATGTAGCCTTCCTACTTTAGCACTGCTCCTCAGATTTTTAGGTATTTTAATATATTTCAGAACAGAATAAAATAGTACTTGGTAGAGCTTGCGAGAGCAGAGCTTTTATCTCCTCTAACATGCTGCTGGTGATGCTTTCTGAAGCCTTATTGACTCCTGGTAAGCTTGAGGGAGGTGCTGAAAATACAGTACCACATAATTCTGTCAATACACGTAACTGCCTACAGCGAGTGGCAAAGTTGAAAGATACTCAAGAGACTAGAATCTTGAATTGGGTGTAATGGAGACCATAAAAGGAAACGTTGTGTCATCAAAATTCACAACTTTGTATAGAGTCTTGTTTAAGCACCAGAGGTGTGATTAAACAAGAGGCAGGTATGTGAGAAAACTACTGTTAGTCGTTAAAAAAAAGTAACCTTGCAGATGTGTAGAAGGATTCAGCAGAATCTGAAAAAACCCAGGAGGTGTATCAAGCAGATACCTTCATGAGTGGTGCATTTGAGAAAATGCTTGTGGTTGACTGCACTAATACCTTAGGAGGGGAGGTAGGTTGTACTCCATCTATAGTTAGGAGTGAGAGACAATGGGTGAACTAGAGATTTGTTCTAATTATTTTATCATTTTTTTTAATCAGTAGTCCTTCAGTTCTGTCAAATTAAGGAAAAGTGGAAAGAGAGTTTCATAGATAATGTGTTGCACAGAAGTGGATTTTAGAGACTGGATCAGCAGTTAAAGCTGGGAATACATGACTTTTATTTCATCTGTTGCTTCTGAATGTTTCTTCTGAGGTCTTTGAGAAAGTATCTAAGACAAGAGAGAAGGTGCAACGCCAAGAAGCAGAAGAAAAGGTAGTAGTTGAGGAGCAAGTGGTACTGCTGTCTGCTGTAGCTGACTGTCCCTGTACTGATGTTTGTTACCATTACTGCTGGCTTGAACGTAGAGAGAGAAAATACAAACTTACACATGCAGAGAAACTGAAAGTTCAGGTGTCTGGTCCTGTAGTGGAGTTTTCTACTCCACTGAGTTGGTAGATGTCTTCATTCTCTGTAAAGTTTGAGGCGTGATAGTTTGGGTTTCACACAAGCTGAAATTGAGGGGTAGTCCTCAAGCCTGCTCTCATACTATCTGTTTGTTTTCAGTGTGTTTGGCTTTCAAGTGTCACGAATGTGGCATAGGATTATTTGTGAAGGAAAGATTAAAATAAATGTTTGTTTTCTCCTGTGAAGTCTATGATATTCAGTGTTAGTGATTATATTCTGCACGAAAGATATATTTTAAAAGGAAAATTCTAGTGCGGCTACTCAATAGCTGCCAACTATAAATAAAAATGATCATGTTGCTACTTAGGCTTCAGTACTTCTGCCTAGCTTGTTTAAGTGCAGTGTAAATTAATGGAAAATCTGAAGAGAATGAAAAGGGAACAAAGTGTGCCAAAAGATAGTATTTGTTCAAAGAGATGTGCTAAAGAATGTCTTTATATACTGAAGACAGTATAAATACTGCTTGTAGTTCTGAGGAATTTGTGCTTGTTGCCAAAATTGTCTGTGTAGGAGATGAGGATTTTTTCCTTCAGCTATGATTATATGGTGACAAAATTTGTGTTCCCCATTGTAAACAGGTGTTAACTACCAAATCATGATACAGTACACATGACTGTGTCAGTTTCCAGCAGAGAAACAACTTGTTCCTGAATTACGCCTTTCAGAGATATCTCCTTTCTGCTGCTCTCCCCCCTCACACAGCTTTTCAGGTGGTGAAATCCCAGCTATTAATCATTTGCCAGAGAAGAAACTGATTATGAAACAGAGGTTATAATAATCTCTTGTCTGCTGCTAGAGTTTCAAGTGACTTCTTTGTGTGGCTTCCTGTATTTAGATGAAAACGTAAGATTTCTGTTTTCAGTGTTGTGTTTAATTCTGAAGGTTTTGAAAGCAGTTGTTGCAAGTCTAGGTAAAAGACTGGAATTACTGATACCTGGCTTTGTTTACAGCCCATGCTGTTGTAAGTCTTAATGCTTTGGTAACAGTCCTGTTGAAATGTTAGTTTTTGGTTTGAAACTTGGTTAATACTTTTAAGTAATTCTTCAGTGATACTGAAATAAAATAATTGAGAACATTTTTACACTGTTTGAGACTCCATAAGTTATGAAATGCGGAATTTCTGATTCCTATAGCTGCAATTTAAATACCATATTTAACAGATTTAGAAGTAAAATGTAACTTCTTGTTAAATGTCTTTTTTGGTTAAACAAAAGAAAGCTTTGTAATAGCTCAGGCTATTACAGCTTAGTGACACTAATGTAAGTTTGAATCAAATTACCCATTTTTAACTACCTTATTTAAACTACTAAACTACATCTTCCAAGTAAATACTGCAAGGTGTGAGGAACAGGTGCAGATGGTAGAAGTTCACCCGTGACATTCTCTGGTGCTGTTGAGTTTTTCATTACTTTGAAATGAAGTAGTAGGGCTTCTGGGTGCACAGAGAGCTTGCCCAGGTCTCTGGTACCACTCTCGACTTTGTTTTTTTTTTTGTTATCTCTTTGGGGGTAGTCAGTAGAACAAAATCTACCAGTTTGTTGTCATACCGTGTGCTCATGAACTGTACCATTAAGTTGTCCTATTTCCCATTTCTGAAAGATCCTCCATTTATTTTCCAAGTGCTGTAGTTAATCCCATAACTAGCAAAAAGTACTGTGTAGATGCATTTTTCTATTTTTTATGTTAGGTACAGATTCCTAATTTTTTCTTTGCTTTCTAACTGCTTTAGTATTAAGAAAAACATAAAAGAACTGTTTTTATACACCTTTTAAATGATGTGAGCAATCTTGTGTTTCTGAGGAGGTGCACATAATTTTTACTTCAATAGCTGAATTCCATAAACAGGATGAGTAGGCAGCAAATTTACAGACATGAAAGACATTGAGGGATGGGTGCTGCAATTTAAAAAAAAAAAAAAAAAAAAAAAATTGAAAACCCCCAAACAAAACAGAAGAAAAAAAACCTCAAAACCAGAGCAGATTTTTCAGCTACTATGATGTTCATGAGAAGAGGAAGAAAATGACATTAAGATTTGGGAAATAATAGAATTAGAAGATTGTCATGTTAGATTATAATCTGTTGCTGTATTTAATGCCTAATATACGTTTTTCCCCCCACAGAAATTAGCAGAGTACGGAAAGACATGTATAACGACACATTAAATGGTAGTACGGAGAAGAGAAGTGCAGAATTACCAGATGCTGTGGGACCTATTGTACAGTTACAAGAGAAACTATATGTGCCTGTAAAAGAATATCCAGATGTAAGTATGTCTTTTTAGTCCCTAAATTATTTTTTGATCCTTGTGGTCGTCTTTAAGTGTGAAGTTCGTGTGATGCTACCCTTGGATCACACTGACTTGCTTTGGATACTAGGGAATCAGTGTATGTTCCACTTTGCTTGATTTGCAGTGAGTGTGAGTGCAAGAAGTTTGTGTCAAATACCAAACTACTATGGATTGCTAAACCATAGATGTAAGATCCTAATTATCTTGTTCATTCAGTATTGACCATCCTGAGACACTTGTGAAGTGAATTTTAGGAGGAAAGTAGTTCTTGGGGTGTTGTTTCTTCCTCTTGATGTGTCTCTAAAAGTCAGCTACAGAATGCTTAGGAGCCCTTTAGAGGTGTTTTGGAGACTGTACTTAGTTACTGTTTGTCCCATACCTGTGTAACCAGTTCTGTTGCTTATAGAAGTTTCTTTATCTCAGGGTTGGTTGTCCTATCCTTTCCCCTTTACCCACCCTGCTTAAGCAAAACTCTTTGCTTGCCTGTCAATATTGTGTTTTCCATGGGGTGTTCAGTTCCATTGTACACTTACCTTCTGAAGGAGAATGGTTTCGTTTAACTAGAACTGTTTTGAATTCATCTGGTCTGAAGTGTTTCTAAAAACTACTTGGGAAAAACAGTCTTTTCAAAATCTACCCCAACTGCCCCAACTGTTTTCATGGATCAGTGACAAAATAAGAATCTGTTATTCTTCCGTAATAGAATTTACAGGTTCTGTTACAGTAGAGGAGTGCAGGGTTCAAATAAGGGATTTGCATATTAAAGTGATATAAAGTGGAAGAAGGTACAGAACAGCAAGACTGGAGGTAACACTTGTGTATTTCTGTGGCTTTTCTTTGATTAGATTTTTAATTAGATTAAGCTCTCCAAATGGAGTTTTATTGTTTCAATGCTGCTTAGAACATACAGGCCTCTAAATAAACTTCACTGTGCCATGCTCCTTTAAGAAAATTAAGTGCAAGTCCTTATTCAGAACAGAATACTTAGACAAAGGACTTTTCTCCCTTTTCAAGTTTTCACATAGTTGTTTTGCTTTGGGGTTAAAATACCTGTACTGCGAAAAGTGTTTGAGGAATTTGCACTGGCATTAAGGACATCTCTCTCCCCTTGTATTGCATTTTTCTTCCAAATTAAACATATGTGTGCCTGTATACGTATGTGTACATGCATACATGTCCCCACACCAAAAGCAGCAGTTCTTTTGAAACTCCTCAGAATTACAGATTTTTGAGAGGAGTTGTCCTATGCAGTTATTCCACAAAGCCATGTAAGTAGCTCTGGGCTTAAGACCTCCATATATCGTAGAATTATATTGCTTAGTGGCTTTTTAAAACATTTCTTAGTTATTGAAATCTTGGTTTCATGACTTGACAATGTATTCTTTGTGAAGAGTTGCCTTAGTTAGTTTGTTGTAGTTTTTACAAAACTCGATGCCTGCTGTACAAGGATTATGAGTAAGAGAAGAGGTGTTAGATTTCCCTTAACTGTTAAGCTGCTGTTCTAGAAATCAGGGGTTTAGTAGCTTAGCTCTTCACTGCCAGTTAATTATCAAATATAGCGTAAATAAGCAGGAGTTTGTCTCTAGTTACTGACAAAGTAATGATTTCACTAGCTACTGCTAGCTCTTTGTTTACTTTGAGAAGAACAGCCTTGAAGTGGTCACTAATTTATTTTAATAAACTCTTAGGCATTCAGAAGTTGGAAAAGCTTGTGATTTGTATACATGTGACCCAGAATAAAAAGGTTGTTGGTTCTTGTGAGATGATGTGAAGTGTGTGCTAGAAAATGTGAAACTTCTGCTGCTGTGGTGGGACCTGGCAGTTTAAGCGTCACTGAGGAGCCAAGCCCGGTGTTCTCCGTGTGCTCCTGTGTTTGTTCATTGCTACTTGGAATGGGATCTGCACAGCCTCAGTAGCTGCTTAATCAACTAGAAATACCACCTCATACAAATAAAAAGCTGTGATTTGGTATGCAGGCCATTTGTAAAATCTATCTGGAAGTTAGAAATTTAGTAACCTGCTTTGAATTCAGGCTAGCACAGCATTCAGAAGGTCTGGAATACGGTGATTTCAACTTGTTTTAAAAAAAAAGTGTAAAATTCACTTTTAAGTATTAATTTCACCAGAAAAAGTACATTTGTGTGTAAAGATAGAAACTGTTACCTGTGAGAGTTTTCACAACAGTATGTGAAACTTCTTACTCATATTCACCAATTAATTTAATTGTTGCCAGATATAGGAAAGATATGTTGTATAGACTATGAGAGTGAGTTTCTCAGATAAATCTAGTTGATTCTTTCTATTGCCATGATTTTCTTCCAGATTGCTATCTTGTATACATTACAAAGGTATCAAGTTGGATAAACCTAAAGTTGCTCAGAGAAGAGTGACCAGAAACTGGTTTTCTGATGTATTTTTAATAATATTTTTAGTAACAGAAATAAAAAAAATAAAATAACTTGCAAAATGTTAGGATGGTCTAATAAACTTTTTTTATGGTAAATATTTTTGATTTAAAAATTTAAGCATATTGATTAGTTGACTGTAGTGAATACTGGATAGTACTATAGTGCCATTTTGTGCACAGAATTCTCAGTTACTTGTGAGGCATAAAAATAGTGGTCTACCATAAGTTTAAGCAAACATGCTTTATATATGTGTATATATAAACATACACAAAAGACAAAACTGAAGTTTCATAGCCTGCATCACATTGATATTACTGTTTTACTACCTTTGGTTATCAACACAAAGTAAAGCATGATGATTATCAATTAAACTGAAAAGCTAAAATAAATATATTAAAACCTCTGAAGTCTCCTAATTTAATTTTTATAGTAGTGCATGTTAAGTATTTTTAATCTAATATTTATTTGAAGGCCATAGTTGATGGAAGGTTCAACTTGCCAAAAAATTGACTGAAACAGACTGTAGTTTTTAAACGCTGACTGTGCAGAGTCTGAATTTCTACTTCTCTACTAGTAAGTGGAAGATACGCAAAAATCTTGCTAAGGAAGAATTGATTTTCTTTGGTGTGTTGTATTAATAAGGAGAATTTTTCCATTATGCAGTCACAGTCTGATTAATTGTGTAACTGTTGGGATGGTATCCTTTCTGGCACATTTTTTCTGTAGAAAGTTACTGTTACATAATTGGGTCTGTTTGTATTTTTTTCTTCAAGCACCCTTGAAAGGTGTTTAATTTTTATAGAAATTTTGGTATTAAAACTGAGATTTGAGATACTTAACTTTTCTGAACCATGTATATGTGCTTCTGAAACTTTGGAGAGAACTTGTGCAAAGGCACCCAAGAAATGAAATTCCATTAACTGTCCATATTTTGCCATTAAGTTCAAAGTGAGTTCTCTACATTGTAATATTTGTACTCTCATGTAAGTCTCTGGTGTTACAGTTTGAAGGCATTTCCAATTCATGGAGAAATAACTTCCATCTGAATCTTAAAAAGTAAGAAGATGTCAGAAAAATTTTTGAGCTCTTAAGAAGCAGAAGAATGGAGGATAAGCTATTGTTTGTGGGTGAATAGTTAATAGTCTTTAGCATTTCTTATGCTTCAGATAAATGATTAATTTTCTTGAATTTCCCTAAAGAGCTGAGACTAAACTTTCTGCCTGATATCAATTTGAATAGTTTTTGGAATTAGTACCTACAAATGTTGAACTGAATAAATGTTTTTTTCTATTATAATCATGGCTTTATTATTAATAAGTACCCTGTTATCTCTGATTAATGTGAAATTCTCTGTTGGAACTCTTCTGTGCCTCCTCAGTAAAATGTAAGAACTCAGTAATTATCGCATCTAAAGTAGCATGTCCTTTGAGTATACTGAAGCTCAAAGGCCAGCAGTGATAAACAGCTTGTGCGTACTTTCTGACCATTTTAGTTAAAACTGTTTAATTAGTACAACACAACAATGAACACGGGGACTCATTTTACTATGGGGAACTTACTGACAAAGTGTTTAAATCCTTTTTCAATTTGTAATATCAGAGTTTAATAGCATCCCTAATATGGATTAGGAAAATGATAACATCTTCTTTATTTATTGTTCCGATTCTTTTACTTAAGCTTTTCATTCTCTAGTGGTAAACAGGGAAGGAGGCTAAAAGACTTGGCCTTGTTTATCCTTGCAGTTTGAAGGAAAGGGAGAATATAACTGGTCTCTGCATATAAACTTGGGATACAGAATAGTGGCAGGGCTGAAGGAAGATTTGGAAAATGGCCAGCTACTGATACAAGTACAAATGTATATGAAATAACTTAAGTAGTTTGATTACTGATTTTCAGTCCTAATAGGATCACTGTAAAAATATTCTTATAGAAGTAATGGGAAAGAAGAGTTTGATTTTGATTTCGAACTTTATATATTCTTGAGAAGCTTTATGTGCTCTGGTTGCACATGGTAAGGGAATGGATTGAGAAAGGGCCCCTTTGTTTAGATGCTATTAAAATGGAGACATGCCTTAATAGCTGTATGAAGATTTTTTTACCCTTTCTATCTAATGTTTTATTAGATATTCTTCCGTTGCTGACCATCTGAATCACCTTTTGGCAGTTGTTTTTTTTTTTTTTCTGAACCATGCTGAACTCTCTGGTTTGGGGGATTTGGGGTTTGTTTTTTGGGTTTTTTTTTGGGGGTGGGAGTTTAGATTTTGGGTTTTTTTGGTTCAGGGTGACAGACATTGTCATAATTTTATTCATAAATAAGCTGGTCAGATTTCCAGAGCATACTTGTACTTGGGAGGCGAAAGGATGGAAGACATTCTAGAATGCATTGGAATTAAAAATCCTGTCCTTTAGTCCCTTACAGTAATCTTGCAGGCTGAGCATCCATCAGCTCAGCAGTACCAATTAACTTGGTCTATATCTGCATTATTTTTCCCTCTTAAACTCTTCAAGAATTAGTGCAATTAAGTTAGGTGATTACCTTGTCATTTATCTGTTAATGTTGTTCTTCCCATTTTATTCTTACTAATTTTGCTGTTTGCAGGTCCTGTGGTTTTTGTGTGTGTGTAAATGAAAAGGAAGGTAGGGTGGAAGTAAGGCAAGTAAAGTAAGAGCTTAGTAAGTAGCATTTGCCTTGGCAATGTTCCCTTTAATATTTTTCAAAGTAAATTTGGAAATGTGGAAGAAGAAATGAGTTGTATCTGGTACAGCTAGGAAAGTTGAATATATCTGTTAGGACACCATGTTTTTATGTTGATGCTTGTATTCTTCTTCAAATTAGCATTGTAATGTTAAACTCCTAGTTCTCTATGCATGTTGATATACATGCCATGTCCAGCACGTATATATGACTCTCCCTGCAGCAAGCAGTGGAATTTTTTCTTTTTTAATCGGTATACAGGTCTGACTTGTAAGGGTGGGAATTGCCTAATCTGACGTGAACAGCCAGTGCTAGACATTTGCATGCCTCTCTTCACCATGGATGAAGAGGACTGTGTGTATATGGTGAAGCCAAGTGCTAAAGGAGAATGGTAGTCTAGAAAATCAAAGTTAGTTTGAAGATACTTGTTACTTTTCTGTGGATGAAATAACTGAAATTATTCTAATAAGTGAATTTTACTAAAAACGTTTAACTGTGGGAATTAGAAAATTTGAGATTGCAAAGGAACTTCTTGAAATAGGTCTGGCAGTCAACATCCATCATGATTGATTTTGCTCCTGTAGTGCCCTTCATTATAGCTAATCTCATTTTCTGTGCAGAGTCAGGCTTTCAGTGGGTAATCTGTTTGATCAGAGCTGTCTTCCTAGTACACTCTTCCATTTTAAATTCCGTACTTTGTGTGCATATGTTTCTTTCTTTCATGGATTACAGAAATATTGGGGTGCATGTTTTCAGTTGATTATGTACTACAACTCTGGTGTCAGCTTGTGCTTGCTTTTGCTAAATTGTTTTTCCTCAGAACTTTTATTTGTGTAGTAACTCTTGCAGGACTTAAGTGCAAGAGCTGGGTGCAAATACAAATAGTGAAAGGTCAGCTGCTGTGAGGCAGGTGTTTGTGGCATACTGATTTTGTTTTGCATTGAGGTTTTCTTCAGTTTGTTCTTTAAAATGTTTATTTTAGGAAAGAAGGATTTTATAAAGAGACTAGGAAGTGCTTCAGCATGATATTTTTACTTGTGAGGTCAGATATGCTTGGGTACACCTGCTGAACTTGTTGGTAGTTTTTTGTGGATTAATGTCCTATGTACTTTAACTAGGATTGGGGACTGTAGTAAACATGGAAATACATTGAGTAAGTGCTGAAACAATACTTAACAGAGTAAGGTAGAGCTTGTGTTTAAAACACATAGGTGAAAATACAAATTACTGTTTAGATCTTAGAATGCCTAATAGTTGTACTTTGTTACTCAGAGTCAGGAATAGATCTTCCTTCTGCTTTAGAGAGTGGAAACAGACTCCTGAAGGATATGGGATATGAGCAGCACAGTGTTTTAAGGAAGGAGGAAATACAGAGAGAAAAACCCTTTATTGAGGGTTATGTTTTTTCCCCTCTCATTTGTTGACAAAGGAAAACTACAGCACAAAGATGTAGTACTTCCCCAAAAAATTAACCTGGCATTTTTAGTACCATGCTGTCTTCACCCACTTCCCCTGGAGTGGTCAGTCAGCTTTTGACACATACATTAGATATTTCTTCCTTTTTAGTAGCTCTGTAGTTCAGGTGTTAGTGTTCGTATGGTCAGATTTTTATGGAGTTGCCCTTGCAAAAGTAATTCAATGCTTTTCAGAGGACAGCAGGAGTTTGGTAACTTCATATGGGTAGGTCAGTGAAATGCAAGTCTTAGCTAATTGTGTTTGCTCTGTGTTTTGCTGGGATAAGATGGCACCAAGACCCATCTAGAATTGCTATTTAATGTAGTTTTGAGTTCCAGTCAGAATACCAGCTTTTCTTTGTACCTCTCCTAAATCATATGCTTAGGTAAAAATCAATTTACATGCCCTCAGTGTTAAAAGGTCTGTTGTTTGTTACTAGAGTAAGTCTGCCCACAAACCTTGGAGATGCATATTAATTTAGAAAAAAAGGAAAAGAAAAAGTTGCCTTTTGAGCAACGTGGTTGTTTTTTTCAACAGATGTGCTATTTTGAGGTTATGCTATTTCTGAAGTTACTAATACGTTTAAAAGTGTACATCACTTGCAAGGAGTTTCTAGCGTAATGCTCATCTATAGCATTCATTTTGGATCTGAGTTCGTTCCATATTTCAAAAGAACAAAGTTATTTTGCTACTCATATGTCTCTCATTGGTGTCAGTCACTTGGTTATCTTACATGTGAGTCTTCTTGAGAGGAAGATTGTACACAAATCCAGCTTCGGGAATAAACTTACCTTTGAGGCATTTCCTTCCTTTTTCCATGTTTTGTTTCATTGCTTCAGAGCTGTTGTTTACCTGCCTTGGTTTGGAGTGTTGGATTTAAAATAAAACACAAACGCTATGTCAATAGGCATCTCTCATAGGTTTCTGTAGCTAATAGATACTCATCAATTGTAGTATGGATCTACTCAATTTATCTCCACTCCATAGAAATAGTCTACTATTTCTACTACTAGCATTAAGAAATAGTCTCCACTATTTCTTAATGCTAGTAAGAACACTAGTTGGAGACTGTTAGTTTCAGTCACTTTGGCGTAATACTAATTCACAGTTCCAAGCTTTTATATGTTTCTTTTCTCTTTAAGATCGGTGTATAGTAGTGAATTCTGTGAAGGCACTGATTCCTTTTGAAGTTTGCTGCGCTGCTTTGAAACTGAATGAGTTCTTTTTCTTTCCAATATACTCAGTACTTTAAGAAAAATAATTTTTCTTGATGAGCAGCCAGTTACTTTTTACACCTTGTTTGCACTCACTTGTCTCTTATTATATCATATATAATTCTTTCTCTCTTCAGGAAAGCTCATGCACCTGTCCTAATCGTGTACATTCATCCACCCAGCACTTCAGTTACTGAGGTTGATTAATGCTTTTTCAGAAGGTTTCTGTCTCTTTAGAGTACTGATGTAAGCCTGATCAATATCTCTCAGCTGTGTGGTTTATAAACATTCAGAACATACTGACCCAAAAATTCAAGTTCATTCTAGTTGCAAACATTGTCATCTGTGGTGTCAGAGGACATTAAGGGCTCTGCCCTGTGGTCAGTGATAGAGGGACTGCTTGTTTTGGGAGGATTATCAATTAAATTATGATTTAAAGTTGTCTTAAATATACAGAAGGTTACCAGATTATTTTTTCCCTGTGAAATACAGGTGATCTAGAAATGTGAATGGTGCAGTAAATAGATATCTCTGTACTGCTGTTCCATCTGGAAATGACCCATTGTTATATTGCTAATGTATTTAAGTACTGATGATAATTAATATATTATTGAAATCAACATCTTAATTGTCTAGGTCATAATATTTAACCTAATTACTTGAATTTTGTAATTTGAATTTACTTGACAATTTAATCACCATTTTTTTAAAAATCAATGTCTCATTAAAAGTAAAGCAAAGTTGATGTCATTCAACACAAATACTCAAACAGTGCATCTTGGGCTTCAATCTCATTAGATTTTTTCAAAATATTCTAGCGATAATAATATTTTGGATATCTTTTTTTTTCTCCAAGTGCCAATGTTGCCCTTAAGACTGGAAAAATTGTAAACAATGGCTTTTGAGCTTTTGTGAAGGACTTCATTTTTTTTTCTGTGAGTCAGCTGATGGGCAAGCTAAAACAAGAGAGAGACCTGAAACTCTGGCTTTGTAATATGGATAGGGCTGGAACATATATATCTGTAAATCCCAAGTCACCTACAGACAGGGGCTGACATGTAAACCTGAAGTACATCTGAAAGCCTTATGGTAGAACTCTTTTGCTGTTTCTCCTGTGATAAATATGAGGTAGTTCCTTTTCTGTTTGCAGTGATGTTGGTCATCACAGAACTGTAAGAAGTGGTAGTACCCATCTCCTTACTTCAAAATCTCAGAGTAAAAGGCAAAAGTTAGCTAGAAATGAAGCCTGAATGTAGCAATTGTTGATAAGCTGCTCTTTTAGTAGTGTTGTAATTGTAGATATTTAGATAATAGATACAATAAATTCAATATGATTTGATATCCAAAGGGTGCTGCAATACTCTATTATTGGACTGTAATACTGCTGCTCTTAGGTGCTTGATGCTGGCTAAGGCACATAACTCTGTAGTGCTTATGTTGTGGGGCTTGCACCCTTAAATGCTCTCAACAAGGTGGGCTTTTAAAGATGTTTCAGGTGCTTTTCAGTTTTCACTCATTTGTCTTTTTAGGTATTGCCTTCTTACAGTTAGAACATAGGCTTAAGTTTTGCTAAGAGCTTTTAGCAGAAGTCATTTAGAGCAAACAAGGCAGATTAAAAAAAACACTTAAAACACTAAAGAAAATATTGAGGGCTATACTTTGAGCTGTCTTCTGTGTTTCTGACCTGTTCTGCAGATTTAGGTTTGAATTTACAAGTTTACTGATTATGGCAGCTGTAAATATATAGAGAAGAGTTTTTGTAGCAGTGTTTCCAGAGGGTGAATGGAATTATTAGTTAAATTTTTCATTTCAAATATGGTCAACACTGAGAAATCTTTTGTTACTGTTACTTCTCTTTACTAATTTTTTTTTTACAAGAAATACTTGTACAACAGCAAAATAGGCATTGAGAGTTTCTAATATTGCTTTCTTTTACACTTGATTGAAGTATATCACTTGAAGTCTGCAGTAGAAGGAGAAATGCTACCAGATAGATAATCCTGCTGGATTTTGTTCTAAATTTTGGAAAGGGGATTGCTTTTTTTTTTTGATGAAGCAATTTAAAATTACTTTTTCTGATGTGTTTCAGTATTTTCATGGCATAAAATTTTATACTTAGTTTGGTAAATAAACCTCTAATGAATGTGAACTAGTATAAACTGTGTACAAAGCTATGACTAAACACAATGGTTATTTAGAAAGTGAGGTTTTGTAGTTCTGCTTGTGAAATACTGGAAGTATTTTCAATATATTTAAGGATAGAAATAGGTATTTCAGAATTTGATTTGTCTTAAATGAGGTAAGAATTCTAATTCACCTTCCCCTATGAATTCGTAAAATTCAGTTTGTTGCACTGTAGAGTTCCTGGTCTATGAATGAGATTGCAGTTGTGTTGCCAATTCTCAAACATGTGTAAAAGTTAAAAGGAGCAAAGCAAAAATTACCTATTATTGGTTCTGATTATAAATTACAATTTAGTCAGCTAAATTAAGCAGTTAAAATCAGTCACATGAATGAAAAGCATGTTTATGTTTAGGGATGTTAAACACCTTGCTTTCTCACTCACTTCAGAAGCTTGATAAAATGCATTTTTTTCCCAAAATACCTTGCTTGAATATGGAAACTTTCATCACAGCTCTAATTGGTAAGGCCTATCTTTAGCCACAAAACAATACTGTGCATCTTTGTCATAGGGTTTAGTTGCTTGGTGAGATGCTTTACTGTTTTATTTTTAACTTTGCTTATGAAAGAGTGCTATTATGGAGGAAAAAATAGTAATTGTTATTTATATAGTAGTGTGTTGAGGTCTTCTGATTTTAAGTGTGCAATTTCTGTGTTTCCTCCCTTCCCATCTTTCAAGGTGGCAAATAAGTATATTTTTGCAACTTAGAATAATGCTGCATAAAATCTGTTTCCTTAAAGGGATGAAGAACTTTGTCTGAAATTCCAGTAGCTAATAAAATCAGACAAAGTGGTTACTGAGCACTTTTTCCATGCATAAACTTGAGTACAACCTCAAAGCCTGTTTCTGCAAAGTCAGTTTTTCCTTTTGAGTGGAGGAAAAGTGACTGCATTTATCTGATATATTAAAAAAGAGAATAATGTCCCTTAAGTGCAAGAGTTCCATCTCTTGCTTAGTATTTTTGACTATAGTATCACTTCTGCAATGGTGCTCCAACTTAAATGTATCTTTCTCACTTCTAATTACTGAGAAATGGAAATAGTCTACAGCTAAATTGCCAACTTGAAGAGCCTTGGGTAACTGTCATATGTAGTCACATCTAATTAAAAGGTATTATTATGGAAATTAGTTGTTGGACTGTATATCCTGAGGATCTTTTGTTATTGGAATATGAGTTTAATGATGTAAACTGTGAGGCTTAGAGGGCACTGCTGGATCCTCCTAGGTTTTGGAGACCGATTTACACACAGTACAACTTGTTAATTTTCTAGATAAATGTGTCACGATTTCCAAGTAGAGCATGGAATTGAACAATTTTTACTCATCTCCTGCTGTTACTGAAACTGATGTCTTGTCACTGTTCTGAAAACCTCATCTTCGTGAATAGGATGAAGCAGATTGTTCACTATCTCGCTTAAGCGTGCCTACTATTAGATTGTTCACAGGATCTGATTTCCTGAGAGAGTTTCTGTTAACAATCTTTCAATTACTGTTTAAAGGTTTTTATGACCACTTAAAGAAGGGAACTACCAAATGGTTCTATGGGCCTTTAAATAATTGCAAATGGGAATCTAATGATAACAGAGATTCCCATTTTAAAACCATGAAATTGTTAATTTGTCTATCTTTACAGCTTTCTCACTTACGTTGATAATTCTAAGCAATTTAAAATCCAATTATTTCCAAAATACGACAGTAATTAGATTAGTGTTTTTACATGAACAGAACATGTAGCATAAAAAAAATAACTGAGGGATATTATTTTAATTATTTGAAGTGGAATTGAAACTGCCCAATTAAGATTCTCTTTAAACTTGTTGCATGAGGAAAAGGCTAATGCTAAAAACAATATTAAATGGAAAGAAAATGTGACTTTAATTTATATTATAATATTCAAAAGGTATTGAGAAAGCAGAGGTAAAGCAAATGGTGTACAAACAGGAGGGGGTTTTGCCCCATTAGAGAAACAATGCTGCTAATTAAACATGCTAGAAGAACAAATTGCTATTTCACTAAAGATCTATACGTAATATTTATGCAAATAACTAAACAATTTATAAACAGTAAAAACTAGTCCAGAAGTGGTGGGAGGGAAGCAAAACCTAAAACACTTTTTGGTTGAGTGTGTTTGACAGGGCATGGCTTCTGTCTCTGGTAACTGATAAGGTCTCTGCTTTGTTGTTGTGTGTTCTTGTATCTTCTGTCTGCTGATCCAGCCCGCAGTGTTGTCAGCTCAGTGAGGAATGTCAGGAGGCTGGAGCAAAAGGGACATTAAATGGTTGACACTGAGGGATGGCAGTAAATGAGATGGGAGCTAAATATATAGGTTTGTGACATTCTAGCAGCTGGCTAAAGTCCTGCTGTTTGTTGCTTGGGTGTACTAGCCTTAAAAAGGAAGAGAATGCATTGTAGCACCGAGAAGAAAAAAAAACAGCTGGTAGCTTATCAGTCAGCCCTAATGACAGAGAAGGTTAAAGAGTTTGGAAGGACAAATCTTGTAAGAGTGCTTTTATTAGTAACATTAAAATTTAATTCGATATGAGTAGTTTTATAAAACTACTCTAAAACTTGGCTTGTTCAGTGTAAAAAAGACATGAATGCTTTGTTTGTTGTCCAAATAAAATTACTCTAAAAATTTGCTTATTTACTTTTGATTCAAGCAGTTTGTTAGGCAATTTTTACGGTAACTTACTTTTGATGTTTTCTTGCTCCATAATGGGACTCTTGGAAACAGTTTGATGATTGATTAAGTATCTTGGAGTTTAATGCTTAATTTAGAGGAAAAAAAAAGACTTATTTTTCTAACAGATGAAAGCATGAATGCCCTTGAATGGTAAAAACTTTATATATTTTAATCCCCATCTTTATTAGAGAGATAGAAAAATGCCATGTGATATAAATATGATTTTTATGTTTGATGGACTTACAAAATGAAAGTTAATGTTTGGAAAAATCTGTGTCTAATTGCTTAAAAGCTTAAAAGCATTTGACATGTAACTTACAACTACATCTAGTTCTTGCAGTGAGGGCTGTTTGAAGGTAAGTTTGAAATAAGTACAGCACCTTAGTCAAAAGACTAGTCCTGCTTGATACTCTTCGCTGCTTCGTCATATCTGAGATTTTTACAGGTTCTTCTCAAGAACCTGTTTAGTTCTTGAACCCAAACTTGATTTTTACCACTGCCTTAGAGCTGACTCAAAGAGAAGTGAAGAACAAAACCTCATTTGTGGCTCCTCAGCAAGTAAAGAAGTGAAGAAGCCTTTCTGTCCTCTGTGGTACTCACAGGGAGTGTCTGTGTTGGTGGCACTCTGGTGCTGGCTTGAAAAGGTCCCTGAAAGAAGCTGTGAGCTAAAGACGTGAAACCGTAATAGAGCTTAAAGCCTTTAGTGGGGACAACTTTCCCTTTTTGTTTTTAGTGTTCCTTGTGCTGTGCCATACTCTGACAGAATGGGAAGAGATCAGGAAATTCCAGATCTCCTGCTCTTAGCGGGAATTGGTCTGTGCCCTTCTTTAAAGTTTGTTGGAGTGTTTGTGGCAGCGAGGTGTAACCGAGCATCTTAGTGTCAGCTTTTACAAGACTGCAGCAGTGATAGTTGGGTCTCATTTGTCTTAATCATAAGAGCTGGTTTTCTTCCTATTATAGGAGCGGCTTCTGCTTGTGACAGTAGTAGTCAGTGTGGTTTTCTGTCATTTTGAGATAGTCTTGCATTAATTTATGCATTTGTGTGTGTTTTTCTTCTCTATGGTACGTGAAAGTTCAGGTGGATTGTTTGTAGCAGGATGATGCTCCAGGTAAGGTTTTCAGGCCTTGAATAAAAGAGATTAGAGAGATTTGAGCGGCTTTGCTCAGGGAGTTTGGTGTTTTGTGTTCAGGTAGATTGACTTTTTTTAATGTACCTCTGTATAGAGAGATTTATGGCTGTGGAGCTGTATAGTAATTTGAAAATCTTCTCTGGTGTTTAGTACATGCCGCCATTTCTGAAGTGCTGGTTCTCTTTAGTTAGCAGCAGCTCTTTGTGGATCTTCATTTTGAATTCTGTTACTTGTTTAGGCCAATGCCAATGTTACCTATGTGTTACATTGTACAAAAAATGGCAGAATAAATATCAACAGAACTTAAACTTGCCTTTTCTCCTTCTATATACCTAATGCACTTCATAGTATAGGTTTTTTCCAAGTGATGGCTTCATTCTGCACAGTAAAAACCAAAATTACACAGCTTTTATTGCTTTATGTTAGAGGTCAGTAATTTAAGAGTTATTCTTAAATTCTCTCTGCCTTTGTAGTCTGTTATCTGACTTCCTCTGCTTCTCTTGAAAGGAACTTACAGAATGCAACATCTTCAGTGTTTTGAAATTTCTTGATTCTTTGATGATACAATGTAAGGTCTTACGGTGGCATTCATTTTCACAAAAAAACATAGATCTCCCTTTAGATTCAAATTGCTTTCTACCTTCCATCTGGAGGTTCTATTATCTTAATGCCAAAACTATGTGGTGGAGGTATAATTTTTCTACAGGAAAATGAAAAGAGGTTTGTTACTCTATCCTAGGACAGTAAAGCTTCTTAGTATTCACTTAATTTTGAACTAAATGGTAAATCTCTTGCCATAAATGTTTACATCTTGGGTTAATTTTTAGAAAATGAAATTAAAAAGAATATTGATTAGATGTGGTAATTTGCCAAATCTAGAAGATTAAGATACCTATTTTTTGGTATGCTGTTAGATAGACTGGTCTTCAAATTGGTCAAAGATTTCCTGAAGAAATTATGCTAGCTCTTTAGCAGCTAGTCTGGGAAAACAATGCCTTTGAGATTAAAGGTACTACTGTTGTGTTAACATGGAAATTATTTTTACTTTTGCCACCTGTGATAACACATGTATACATGGTGTTTAAAACATAAAGTGGAATCTTCTTCCCAGAGGAGCTGGAAATATATTTTCCAGGAAGACTGTATTAGTGGTTCAATGTTGTTTCAATAGATGAAAATTACGTTGGCATCCTAGATAACATTTTGAAGGGACTGGGTTTTTATATGTACAGAAATTACTACATCCTCAATTCTTATAACTGTATTTTGATGAGGAGTTCTGACAGATATCTTTTTCAAACAGATGACAAAAGAAAACTGTATGTTGGCTTCTCTGATTAGTTGTAGTGCATTCAGCCAACTAAGTGTAGCTACTCAGATGGTTCTGTCACATTAATTAGAATTTCAGTGCTAAAAATTAACTTTATTTAGATAAATATCTAGCTATCATTATATTTCGTTAAAACTTTTCAGTATGTAACAGAAATAACGCCAAGTATTTACTTTCAATTTACTCGGGTCCTCCTTTACACTGCAAGTTTAGAATTTAGAGAAAAAAAAAGTTGTAACCTTCAGTGTATTGCTTTTGCTTAGTTTTTATCTTTTAGTCTGTGCTTTGAGATTTCTTCTGTAATCAAGAAACCTGTATTACCGTTATTAAAATGACCTGGAAAGCTAGCCTGATTTTTATTTTATTTATTTCATTTTTTATAGTTCTGGCCTAATGTATTTACATGAGGTTTGTAAAGCTGTTTGTCAGTTAAACATGTTCTCAAAGCCTTCAGCAGAGGTTATTAGAGGTGAATGATGTGGATTTAAAGGATTTAGTAATTCATTCTAAATCCCAGCTATACTTTTAAATGCATTTTTTTTTTTTTTTTTTTTTTTTTGAAGGAGCATTTTAAGCATTAGGATGTGGTCTGCTGGGTAAAAATGATATTTTATTGACATCACATGGATAATCTGGTTTGTCTAGCTTACAGCTGCAGTGATCAGAAAGATTCTGAGCTTTTTGAATGATCACTATATCAGTAACTGATATTCAGGAACAAGTAGCTCAGTCAGGAACAAACGCAAATAATCTGTAATAATCTGTAATGGGCAAGTCAACTCTACCAACAAAGCTAACGTTGCAGAATTATGGTATGTAAATTGTGGCACCCTTACAGGACCTGAAAGGACCCTAGCAGAGAGATGGAGAGTGTCTTTTAGGATATGTCAAGGGGGAATGGATTTAAACTGAAAAAGGGTTGAATTAAATTAGATTTTAGGAAGAAATTCCTCACCCTTAGGGTGGTGAGACTGTGGAACAGGTTGCCCAAGAGAAGCTGTGGATGCTCCATCCCTGGAAGTGTTCAAGGCGAGGTTGGATGGAGCTCTGAGCAACCTGGTCTGGTAGAAGGTGTCCCTGCCTCTGGCAGGGGTTTGGAATTATATGATCTTCAAGTTCCCTTCCAACCCTAACTGTTCTATGATTTTATGAAATGCAGTAAGTAGATATTTTTTTTTTTTAAGATGGTTATATTGCTGTGGTGTTGGGGCTTTAATTGTATGGTAGTGCTTCATAAAAACAATTTCATTTTGATTGTAGCAAGCAATATATATATTAAAATTAATCACCCAGTTAATATAACCTCAGTTTTCTATCTGAAATTATATGGTGTGCTATTTATTTTGGCACATTCTGGAACACAACTGAAAGTAATATTTCATTTGTTAAATAATGTTACAGTGCCAGAATACAGATACTAGCAAAGAGAACTTAATAGTTGAATAGGACTCAGGGTTTACCCTTTGAAAATTTAATACTTGTGATTCTAGTAAGTAATGGAACTACTTGAAGTGGCAAAATCTTAAATTGAAGCAAATCTTGATTTGTCATTTGTATTAAAAAAAATCCTAGAAGTTGTAATTTATTTTACCACCTGTTTTAATGTTACGTAGAGAATATCACCAGCAAGAAATAATAGATGAATAACTTTTAAGGTAGATCAAACTGTTTGCTATAATAATCCATCCTTTAAACCATTAGACACGTGTTGCTGATGTCCAAGAAGGGAAGGCAGCAATTCTTAATTCTATAGAGAGAACAAGGTGCTACTGTTCATCAGTGATTGTTTGCTATCTTCTTAATAAAGTTTTACTGGAAAACACAGATACATTTGTATCAGCATTTCTTACTAAAGAGTGTGTGCAGAGTGTGTGTAGGCATGGTCTGTTTAATGCTAAGTACTGTGCTCGGGTTTTGTGAGCCAACTGACTTGCAGCATGTGTGTGTTCATTCAGGAGATTTTATTCGGTTGTGAACATAATGTGAACAATTCAGTGTTTGAATTGTGCTGATGGCACCAGCTTTCTAGATGAGGTGAGTTAGAGGTTAAACGGCATTGAAGCAGACTGACTCATGCATACCATGAAACATAAATACCCCAGTACTTAGAAGAGAGATTTAAGTTTTTCTCTCTTGCTCCACATAGTGCTTATTAATAAATTTGATAAAGTTTCTGGAGATCTTTCTCCTTTCTGGACATCCCATAGAATCTGTCCTGTTCTAATTGACTTACGAAACTGTACTTAAAACCCCAGTTAATTATAAGGTAATTTAAAGGAATTTAACACGTTACCAAAATTACTCCTACATTACCTGCATTGTGTAATACTTAAATGTAGTTCTGGCAAAGAGTATTGGACACAGGTATTTGTATGCAGAGAACTCATTTTCTCTGTTACTAGCTGAATTTTTCATTGGAACCTCTGCAATGAGTAATAGGCAAAACCTTTGCACTAATGTGTTCATTTTCCTCCAGATGCTGATATTTTTTGTATAGTATATCAGACTTCAAAACACTAAATGTCAACTTTGTTCTCCTGCCGCACAAATACTGTATTTTAGTAATGTATTACAATTATGTTCATATCCTTTTGTTTTTGCATTAATACGTATTTTACAGATGTTTTTGAACTAGACCAAGCCAGTCTTACTCCCACAATAATTATCAGTTCTTTCCCATAATGAGACAAGTTATTATCTGGCTTTGATGTTGAAAAGCGATTAGGGTATCTGAGCTAGAACTAAAGAAAAAACAAACCCAAAATGCTCCCAACCCTATAATCTTTGTTAAAAATGTATGCAGTGTACTAAATAAGGATGGAACCAGTCTGAGTGCATTACGTATGTACTGAAAATTATGCTTAGCTATTTAATACACTAAGGAGAAGAAAAAAATCTTTGCATTATCTCCTTTCTAAGATGTTGTTCTCCTCTTTGTGACCACTCAAATTTTAGAGAATTAGAACTAGTTTGAATATTAGCTGTAGTGACCCTTTTATTAAATGCTGGGGATTAAATTGCTCACACTTGAAGTAATCTCAGAGATCAACAGATGTGCTAGAAGTTTTGATTTTGTTTATCTAGCACAAAAGTACCTAATTGAAAATACGACAGATCCTAATTTTCTGATGGTTGATATTCTGTATTTTATTCTCCAGTACCTTAATGGTTTTATTTTTGTGTTTAATGTGATGAAGAGATTATTTAATGATAATTTGTATGTGTAAGTTGCTTACAGCGCAGCCTTTCTAATTTACTACTACTTCATCACTTAAATGCTTCAATAGTTCTCATTTAGCTTTGATTATAGTGTTAGAATGGTATATATCAGATAAACACAGCAAATGTAAGTGGATATATTAGACATAAGCAGATTATACGTGTCATGCTGATATTCACTGTGTGTGTACTTTGGCCTTTAGGTGATGATTTTGCTTAGAAAACATGCCATATTTAGGGCTGGACAGAATGTTTCTAATGCATTGCTGTCTGCAGCAACTCTTCTATTTCCAGTAGTAGGTGGGTTTGGTAGAGACTTGGAGAAACAACTTCACATGTTGTCACTAGCAGTCTTTAACAACTACCTAAAGTTAGTTTGTATGTAAAAATGAACTTCAAAATGTTGTTACTATTGTCTGTGTTCACTGTATTGACAGTGATAGTACCATCTGCTTTGTCAGCCTCTTCTCTCTTTAAAATCTCATCAGATGATCTGTTTTTCTTAACTATATTACAAACTTGCCGAATTCTGCTGGAGCACATTTAATCCTCAGACTGCATGCTAATGCAGTTAATGAAAGACTTCACAATTTCAGCATTATTCTTGAAACACATACTTTTCCTTTTTGATTTCTGAAATATATACAAGTGGCTGTTTATGTAAACTTGGCCTTCTTTGTTTTTAGTTAATCTATAATGTAGCCACTGACTAAGTTGTGTATGGGATGCACTTGTTTTTATCTGATAATAGTTCTTACTGCTTCAGCAAAAGCCATGTAGTTGTTTTCTGTTGAGATAAGTGTGGTGTTGAATCACTAAAAATATTTTAAATATTAAAATATTAAATTTATTGTTTAAATTTAAATTTTAAATTTAAATTTTTAAATATTAAAATATTAAAATATTTTAAATATTTGAAATATATCGGAGGTTTTGTCTTCATGGAAAAAGAACCTTTCTGTTATGTTAATCCCAACCTGCTGAAAAATGTAGTGGTGTCATCTGTATGGGAGGAGATAGTGGCAACAGTTTCAAGTATTTGAAGAAAATGTTTTGACCGAAAGGAGGAGATGGGGGATGTAAATGTTAACTGAAAGGTTATGTATTTAATCCATGACTGCTATTTTACTGGCAAATTACATGTGTACAAGGTGTAGATGTTAGTTCTCTTAACAGTATGTGTTCGTACACTTATATGTACAGAAATACACACACTACGGCTGTGCTTATAAAAAAAGTCCCACTAACCAAACATCTCTCCCCCAAAAAACCCAAAACAACAAAAAACCCCCAAGCAATAACCAAAACCCAAGTTTTTACGAAGTTGTCATTGTGGAAATGGTTATATAGTCATGATATACTAATGGAATAAATATTGGAAAATGTTACTGCTAGAAAAGCATATGCAGTGTAAGGTAGGGTAAATTGCCCATTTGTCATTTCTTTTTTTCCTATAAAATGTTTCAGATTACTTTCTGAGAAATTCGTTTTCCAAGATACCTATCTATAATTTCATGCTACAAGCTTTGTTTTCTTTATTAAACGCTAAACTATCTGAAAGTATACAGTCTTACAGTTTAATATGCTGTATTTTGTTTTCTGATACCTCAAGTGGTTTTATACTTGTTTCAAGTTAGAGGCTTTCAAAAAATCAAATCAGCCATGTGTTTCTGATTTATTTTTTTTATGATTATCCAAGACTTGACTGAGAGCAATGCAAGATTTTCTAAGCAGAGCAGAAAAATAACTGTATTACCAGTATCATAAAACAATATTCCTTTAAAAAGAAGACTAATAAAATCAAACCTAAATTTGCTAATTTTGGTGGGTTGGTGAAAGCTTTATTGGATTCAGAGTCTATTCTTGTATTTGTTTTGTCAGCATAGTGCTATTTTTTATCTTCTGCTTTAGTATTTCCAGTTTGCTTGCATATAAATGTCACAATTAAATCCATTAGCTGATTTTCTTTGCAAAAAATACGCATGAAAATACATACTTGAATTTAATTGTATCTCTAAGAAATTTATTAATCCTTGGTGTAATGTTAATCTTGCTCACAAAGAGTACTCACATTAAACAAACACCATTGTGAGTGTCATACACATTCATCATGCTTTGTTTTGAATGCCTTTGTTGTCTTGCAGTTCCTTTGTGTCTCTTCATTACTCCATTTCCATGCTTGGCATTTTAGCCTGTGACTCTGTCAGATTAAGTTACCTCCTAAATGGTCTTGGAGTATGACTATTGCAATCTGAAGACATAGGTGGTTTCTTCTGAAGTGGCTAAACTCACTGCTAGTATTGCTGTTTAAGATAAAATTACCAGATGTTCTCCATTATAACATCCAGTTTTTAGTTGCTTCTTAACCATGACATATTTTAACCACTGAACTGTACAGAGTCCTGGTCTTCAGATGCTTTTTATTTGGCGTGGAAAATCATATGAAAGTGAAATGAGCAGGAAATGCTGCTCTCCATGCCTTCAAAAAGCAAATTAACCACCAGGACATTCTAAACCACATTTTTGGGATTCTTTAGTTTGTTTAAAGTATCAGTGTGCAATCTGAAAACTGACTTGGCCATGGAGAAGGCTGAATATAAGGTGTAGTTTTCTCTCTTGATGAAAATCCACTTTCAGCTGGTAGTTAGGTTTAACATATAACTATAAAACTGAGAAAAATATGGTTAAGGGAAGGCAAGGCTGCTCATGAACTGATTGAGAAGTCTGAAGTTTTTGTCCTGTTGTGATTAAAAAAAAAAGGAAATTATATGTAAATGTAGTCTCAAAATGGAGAACTTGTTTTTGTATATGGCATAACTATACTGCTTTCTACAGGAGGTTAGGAATTAAACAATATTATCAAGAATGGACATTTATGGTTACAAGTGCTCAGTTGTAGTAATTACAGTGGGTTTTTTTAAAAAGGAAGTAACAGTATTTATGTGATTTTTCGAAGATGGGGAATCAGAAGATGAAACTAAATGCTAGATTACCAGAAACAGAGATAAAATGCAAAGTGTTTGTTATGAATCATTAGTAAAGAAAGGGCTCCTTTTCTGTGTGTTTATAATATTTTTCAGAATTTAGCTGTTTACTTTATCTTAAAGTATGCTTAAAGTCAACATGAAGGGTAGATCATCTTTTGGTTTTGTTATAATGAGGAACTGCGGAGCTTTTCTTCAGACGTTCCTTAAAATAATGTTTAGGCTGTGTATGAGAAGTACTCAAATACGCATTGTACCTAGGGAATATAAAAGCTTTTTAAAACTTTCCTTGATTTCCTTAAGTTGAAATAGACTTGAAGAGTAGCTTGTTTTGGCTTTTTTCCAGTGATAAGTAACTGACTCTGCAAAATCAATGTTTAGTAAGTCACTGGAACATTTGCTAATAAGATGGTAGAATAAATGAGTTTTTAATTGCGTTAAATAATTGTTTGATCAAATGCATGTGTTTATGTTCTTTCTTGCTAGATTTGGATATTTCAATCAAATTGGATTTTTTCAAATTCATTTCTGTTAATGAAGTAAAGAAATGTTTTCGTAAGTTAAATTAGCTCTTGCCACATCATATTTCATATTTCAAAGGCAAACACAAAATACGAAAGTCACAACAGTAGTATGAAATTTAGTACTACTTGTCTGCCTGAAGTTCTTCAGATTTTAACATGCATGGAAAGATCTTAAACACTGTATTTCCCATACTGTAAGAAATAGACCCGCTTCTTTGTAGTCTCTTACTAATCAGCAGCTCTGAGTCTTTGGCATGGTTCATTCTTACTTTACTACTTTTTTTCTGGGTATGAGAAAGGTGAGAACTATAAAAGCACCTGGTCTGCTTAGGAAATAGTTGTTCCATGCATAGGGAATACAAGATGTGTTTATTGGAGGTATCTTATGTAGTGGACTTGTTAGGTAGGTCACTTCATGGAAATTTTGTTGACTCTTGGGAATGTCAGTTGCTGCAGGGTAATCATTAATATCCCAGAGTAGGTAGAAACTTTAGGATTTGGAGCAGCTTTTTTTCCCCAATACATTTGTTTCTGCTTAAACACTTTAAGTAACAAAGATCCTCATGTGCAGTCTCCCAAGACACGCGTGGGACACGTGTCCCAAAACATGTCTGTCTCTTTTCTTTAAGGGTGTGTGTTTTGGACATCATCTCAAAAAAAAAAGGCAACCACTGTCTTATACACCAGCAAGACCCAGTAGTGTTTTGTACATGCTGAAAACTTCAAACATGAAAAGTTAGCAAACTAAAGGGAGTGTGAGGGCGATGATGCAGAGAAACAGGCAGAGGGAGAGCAACACGGGTGTAACTGGTTGGAACTTCAGCACCTGAGCTCCACTAAACGTTTGTAATTCTTGGCTTTTAGGATGCTCTTGTGTTTGTGTGTCACCTTCTTCTGGAGGTTGTTTCTTTACTTCTGATTTTGAGTTGAGGAAGTTTTGAGCACATGAAAATAAAACTCAGGAAAACAATTGTGAAATACCACTAGTGAAAACTTTATATACAAAAATATATTGAGTGTAGAGAGATATTAATCATTGTGGAAGGAGAGACTAACTTCATTTGATTGCTTTTTCTATGTTGTTGATGGAGAAGCAGTTAATCTTAGCTTGAGCCACTTCTGCTTAATTTTTAACATAATCTCACTTGTCAACATGTGTGTGGTTAGATACATTCAAAGTAGTGCAGCCTTAAATTGGTCAAGTTGATTTCTGAACCTCTGCTGTTTCTATACTAGCAATTCTCTGGGGGTGAGGTGAATCCTGCAGTACTCAAATGCAAAGTGAGAAACACTCCCAGAAATTAAAGGGAAATATTCTTAGCTTTGTCTCTGTACAAGTGTTAGAACAAACAGTATTCCTGAACACAGGTGTGTTATTTATAGAGAAACACTATGCAGTGATGAGTGTTACTGGGTGACAATATGAGACGAAGAGCACGAGAAATAGAGTTAGATGTTAAGAATGGTCTTCTGAATTTGTCAGGTGTCTTGTTCTGGTAATTCTGTTTGATGGTCTTAAGCTGGCCTGACATGCAAGAGAAGTAGTAGGTGCAGATATGTGTTAAAACGTATGGTTTGGAGAGAAAAGGTGGGGTTGAGCTGCCTTGGAACAATTTGTGAAGGCTCTTTATAAGGAGTGTGTTCTGAGAGTAACTGGTAAAGAAACTGGTTTAACATTTAACAGATTGTATTGCAGTTTTAAGTCTGTGATTTCTCAACTAGAAGTTCTAAATAATGTTCAGACCACATGAATAAAGTTGCAGGCTTGAGGGTAATACACATTCCTCCCTTTTTTCCCTTTGTTTCCTGTCTAGTTCTATTTAATTTATTTTTATCCAAAGTATGTTACTATTTGGTTGTTCTTTTACTCATGATCCAAATTAATGAAACGTTATAGACTGCCGTTTTTCTTGGGAGATTGAGAATATAACAATAATCAGCTTGTGTGTTGGTTAAAATACTGATTTAAAATCAGCTTTGCAATACTATTTTTGCATTATCGGTGGAATGGCATAGATATCCAGAGTTTTAGTGTGCAGAAGTATGGTTGTGGAGAAAAGCAAAGATACTATTCATGTAGTGGTACAGTTTTGGTATTAAACATGAAATATGTGACATGTAAGATTTTAATATTTCACAGCAAAACTTTATTACTTGTAACTGGTTCATTCCTTTATCAAAGCTTAGTGAATGTTTCTTTAATTTCTTATGGTTCACAGTTTCTTTGTGTATTCACAAGTTCATTTTGTCTTTACTCCACACCCCCTCACCTCCCTGTAGTTGATTCAGACTTCATAATATGTCTTTGTTTTCTGAGCTTGCAGTACTAAATAACTTTGGGAGTATATATTCCCAGAATAGTTTAGTTGCTGTGAAACACTGTTAATTTTCTTAAAGAACTTTAATTTGCTTGCATTCATAATTTCTGCTTACTCTTAAATCATTTCTGGTCTTTGCAGTTTCATAAGGATTTCAAATACATTGAGTTTTAGTACTCAAGCCCAATTTTAATTAGCTGAGGAAACGAAAGCCAAGAACTTCTTCACAATTCCATTGAATAACTTTGTTTACCAGGATCTGAAATATCCAGAGCAGAGTGTTACAGCAGAGTTTCTGTTCTTTTAATTCCTTCTTTGCATGTAATGCTCAGTCTGAAATTTTGTAGTTTATCTGTTGTTTGAGCTGGTGCTTCATCTTTGCACTGCAGTTGTCACAGAGTTACTGCTCTGTGTTGTCAATGCTACCATCACTTAGTGCTTTTTTTAATTATGTCATAATTTTCAGAATGTGTGGTCGAAAATAATGAAAGGGAAAAAGCTCTTGAAAATAACTAGGAAATAATGTTATGTATGGCTAAATGGGGGTATTACTGTGCTGAGTGTGGGCGGGGGGCTGTCTGCTGAAGTCAGCCAATTAAACATGAAATGCTTGCTTTATTTGTATGTACAACAGAATAAATGATACAACTTACAAAAAGTAATGTGCTTTTTGTTGTGTCTGTATATACACAAAGATTCTTACATATACAAATATTTTATATATATGTGTGTGTATGTCTGTACAACAATACCATATGTTTTAAGAAATGTTGCCCATGAAGCCTAAAATAAACATGTAAGAGGCCTCATTTGTTTTTCCTGAAGGAAATGCCATGGCATGGGTAGATAAAGAAAAGTTATTTCCAGTGTCCTTCCCAGACTGAGCGCAGCAGAACCACATGGAGTGGGGAAGGAGAACGCTGTCTGCAGGCTCCTCGTCAGGGAGCAGCTGAACAATGAGCCCAGGGGCCTTTCCCAAAGGTCCTGTGCCATGGTGGGGCTGGAGCTCACCTGGCACTGAGCATTCCTAGCACATGGAATCTGTTGTGCACTCAGCCCCTGAGTGTTTCCTTGCCATGGTGCACCTTGTTGGCCACGTTTGTGGTGAGGGAGAGCACCTCAGAGTTTCTGTAAGAGCTTGTACAGCTTAATGAGGAATAAATTAGGCCTGCTGCTGATGCAGACTACCTGATGTTACATCTGAATGACTTAGTTTCACCTGAACCTTGTATCCCCAAAGTTGGGGTCGTGTGGGTACTTCATGTATGAAAGCAGAACCTAACTCATTTTTCAACCTCATGCATTTAGTGTGGTGTCCTAAGCCCGTAAACACTTGATATTTTTAGATATAGAAATACATCTTGTTAAATTTTAATTAATTTTCTTTACTTGATCTTATAGAAATTATTTGCTTTTTTCTTTCAGTTTAACTTTGTTGGAAGAATCCTTGGGCCCAGAGGACTAACAGCTAAACAGCTTGAGGCAGAAACAGGATGCAAGATAATGGTCCGAGGGAAGGGCTCAATGAGGGACAAAAAGAAGGTAAGGTCTTGAAGAGCAGTGTAGTTTCAGATGCATCATTTTTTTTTTTTTTATTTTCTAATGGAGGATAAGCTCATGTCTCTCATTCTTAACTTGTTGTGTTCTTAGTATTATGCTTTTTTTGTTATCTAGTGTAGTAAATAACATAGGCTGTCCTGAAGAAGTAAAATGTACATACTCCACAAGTTTGCAATTGGGAGTCTACCTAGCAATTATAAAATATCCTTAAGTAGTAAGTAGCTTACAATTGTGTCACATTTCACAAAGTAAAGGTAAAAATTGAAGTTAAATGTATTTTTCTAGGAAAGAGCTGTTAACCTCAAAGGTCTTATTAATAACTTTATTGTATTGAATTACCAAAGTAATGATTTGTGCATGGAGTGTGGATTGGAAAAAAAAAAGAAAGAGCTAAATATATTTCTGGCAGTCACTTCTATCTGAGTGAACCATAAAGAACTGTGTTTCTGGTTTTGTTTTGTGTTCAGGTGGAGTTGCAAAGTAATTAGGGCTGTTCTTGCCTTGTCCTGTAATATGCATGCTCTGCCCATATGAATAGGGAAACTGAGTGATAGAACCTTCCTGAATGTCAGGTTGCTCTCGTGGTTACTCTATTTTTCTAGGTTTATTTTCTAGCTATTTCCCTCTACCTCTGGCTACTGCTGCTGAAGTTACACCAACATGTCTGCTGTAGTTTTGAATGTTTCTTCTTTCTTCCCAGAAATACAGTTTCTTTTGGTTCTTTTTTAGGAGAAACCCTCCTCCCCCCCATTTCTTAAATGATCAGCCACATAATACATTCTATTGATACATATGTAGTACATAACAGTTAAAATAGAAAGTTAATGTCTACCCAGTTAAACATCTTCTCCTTCCCAGAGCTTATAAATGTGCTGCCTTCAAATTTCATTTAATGTCTCTTGTTTTCATAATCTGCTGTAATACTGTCACTGTCCTCTGTCTTGTTCTACCGTTGTTGCAGGCTTTGGAGTTAGTGAAATGTCTATTAGAGAATCACAGTGGTGGAGGTTCACTCCTCAGGCAGAGTCACCATGTCCAGGTTTCCTAGGACCCTGTCCAGGTGCCTGCTAGGTGTAGTGTCTTCCTACTACCGTGCTTCAAAACCTGTCCTGTGGGGAGTCATCTCTCTAGGCAGCTTGTGCAGATTTAATCCCTGGGGAAGTATTTTTGGACTGATTTCCTTTATTCTGCATGCCTTTTTTTTTTTTTTTTTTTTTAATTGTATTTTTGAATGATTCACAGAAGAATAGGCAGTGGGAGTTTTGTATTTAAGAATAATATTAGAAGAGCTGAGACCCTCTGAGTGAGTCATCTGTTTCTTTAAGTTTAGTAAGATAAGAAAACTACCTTCAACAAGGACAAGTATGGCAGATCAGATAAAACCTTGCACACATTAAAAAGTAGAAGTTGGTCCAGTCAGCACTTGAATGCCCATTACAACTTTGAAGTTGGTTCTCTCATAATTTTTAAACATGAAGTACTTGACCATTGATAATTTAATGAGATAATACTGTAGTTAGTGTGGAGTGTATTTGAATGATATCATATTGTAATTTATTTGTATACCAAACAGTATGATATATGTTGTAAACCAGTGTTGAGTGCCAAAAAGTTTTCTTTAGAAAACTGATTTTCATGCCATCCATTCTTAGTATTTTCAGCTCATTTGCTCTCCTGAGGTGATTTGTATTGGTCATTAGTTTATGTTTTTCAGAGCAGACTTTTTGGTGCTATGCCACTGTTGATGAAGTAGGAAGAATTTCATAATCCTCCATTATGATGCACACCAGTAAGATGTTTCTTGTAAAAATAATGAGTTGGAGGCTGATTTAAGACACAGGTGATCACAGACGAAAGAATGAGTGACATCTGTCAGTCCAGGGCACAAGTACACTTCTTGCTTTTGACTGTTGCCTTTTTCCTGATGAATTATACTTACAGATGAACTCCCTAGTCTTGCAGTGCATTTAATTATAACTGCATTTTTTTATTTTCTCAAATGGCTTCTCTCTTTGCAGGTTGTACTTCAAAATGCTAATTAACATCAAAGTATAAAACACAGAAGTAATACTGTTTTTTTCATAGCAGGTTAGGATACACTAATTGTTTTCTGAAACCCTTTCCTTTCTCTAGAGTCCATGGTTTTTAGAAAAGTCAGTATTTGAGATTTTTTTCACTGCATTTGGAGGAGATAAGAGATGCAGGTTAATTTTTTATGTGTATTTTGTGAGTAAAATTTATACCTGCAAACCTGATTTCCCAGTGCTAATTATAAAAGAAAGTTTATTGATTATGGGAAGGAATAACTACTGAAGCAGTGTCAATCTTACATGACAGCTACATGGTACTAAATACTTGAGTAAACTGTCCGTGTACTTTTCCTACCTTGCTAGTGGTTGCAGAATCCAAGAGAAAATACAAAGATTGATGTGCTGGAAAATAAACTGCCCAGATATGCTCTGCAGAGAATTTTGCTTTGCTGTGTGATCCTGTGAAAGAAGTAATGAGTTAGGAATCCTTGTCATGTGGCCAAAACACTTGAACTGGCATCACATTTTGAAACTTGCTGACAGATTCCCCCCAGAAAGCAGGGGAAATCCTCAAATAGTTTGTATTTGAGGCTCAGCTGGTAATCAGAACATCTCTCTAGGCAGCTTTCAACAAATTTTAAATCAAAACCTTAATTACTGAGAATACTGTGATTAGAGCCTAGGGGTACTTGAAGGAGATTATTGGGGAGGGGAAAGGGGTTTCAGGCATTCATCAAAAGCTAATGAATATGTAACTTTATTAAGACCAAGGCATTTTTTGGCTTAGTCTGAATGCACCTTTCATTAGGTAGAGAAGATAACTAGTAACTTCCACAACAGTTAAGGAAAGCTTATAGTGATGATTGTCCAATGATGGATAAGCAAAACTTTTTTTACATCTCCCTTGTCTTATATGAATTCTGTAAAATAGGCATTGATGTGCCCATAGGGAGTCAGCCCTGTGCTCTTTAACACACTGCCATTATCTCACTTTAGAGAGGGATATGGAGCCCAACAGCATCAGGCTGCTGACTTGTGGCAGCCTTGGTCAACTCTTCCATTTCTTTCTACTTTTAGACAAGAATCTCCCCTAGAACAGTGTGTGATGAGAGAGCATCATTCATTTTTACTTCACGAAGAAGCCATCATTATGATACACTGAATTTTTTTCTTACAGTTGGTAGTTTCAAATGGAAGGGCAGGCAGCTGTGCAGTTCTAAATTTGAAGAACTCTGTGCCTTCATCCTGTGTAGCAGCTTCAAGTCAGTTGCACTTCACTTTGTATTAGATGATTTGAACTGATTTATGGTTTCTGACATACTTGTTCCAGCTTACTTGCTCCTACAATCCTGTTCACCTTGCAAGCAGAAACATAAGGTTTCATGAAAGACATGCTCTCAGTTAGTACCAGTCTTGACCTTTGACCTGTGCAGAGTTGTTACAGTAAATAGATAATTCCACTTCTTTAAACTCTCAATTTTTCTGTTTTTATAGTATGGCTAAAAAGGAATTAGAAAAACCCTGTCCTTGGTACCTGCACAAAGATTGAGGAAAGTATCAAAGGGGAAAAATTTATCTGTCTTATGATCAGGATATCTTGTTAAATATACATGCTGTATAGTATTACATATTTGTAATATTATTTTACCTTTTAGGCTTTGGAATATCGTCTGATAAACTTTTCCAATGGAAAGGCTTAAACATTTTATATAGCTAATAAAGTGATGTTAGTGACATCGGATTTGTATGTCACATTGTACTGTCTTGTTGAGCAAGCCCTGTTATTGCCACCTTAATTATAAGATGCTTAGCTTTTATATTCTGTGAAAAGTACCATGTTGAACAAATCATAAAGTTCTGGTGCTGACACGCATGTTGAAATGGAATATATTTAGCATATGCAAGGACATGAAGTTGTTCTGTGTTTCAAAATGGAAGGCTGGCCAGCCATCACTGTTCCTGTATTCCAGGAGTAAATTTCTTGGCTGAAGCCTGTTGCCTCTAGCACGTGCCTCTACACAAAAGCATGCCAGTGGTGTTTGATGGTTGCATGTGTCTGTGTTGGCAAATAGTGGTTTGGAATGGCAGTTTTAAAAAATTTTGTAACTAGTTGCAAAGGTGGAGGTTGACTCTTTGTCAGTACCTTGAGGAGTACTAGGGGAAAAATACTTTAAATGACTGGGGCCAGAGACATGTGAAAGTAAAAGCAATTTCATATTCATAAGACATGACTAGAATGACTGTCCTTTTATTTAAAAAAATTCCCTTTTTGACAATGCTGCTGAAGTTTCGGAGGTAGGTCAGATGCTAACTTTTCCATTTAAAACTATAATTAGCAGAATCCCTTGTCAACATCCATCCTTAAGGATGCTGTTTATTAAAATTGACCTCTAGTTACTGGAAGCTGACTGAGACAGTGTGGAGCAGCAGGTCTGCATGTTTGAGGTGCTGGGTTCTGCTTTGTTAATTTCTGTTGCAAATCAAAGCTGCAAGTGTTAGAGTGTTACATTCGTTTGAATTGCCATCAGCTTCTGTGACTGTCCATTGAAAGCCACTGTATGAGCAGGCTCCTTAGCTAAGACTGAGACATGGCTTACACAGTGTGTGTCCTGAATCTACTGCATTCAGGTTATAAACTGAGAGTAGAAAATTACTTAAGGCATTCAGAATGAAGTGTGTAAGATACTATCCTGGTACCAATAAACTTCAGCGTCTTCTACAGTGACATTTCCTCTGAACACGCTTTTTTCATAAGTATGCATGTCTTAAGTTTGATTTCTCAAACTGATTGGCCTTTTATTTTTAAAATAGCTCTAAACAAAAAAGTAGTCATGTAGACATTCACTGTATCACAACTGCTGTTTTAATACAGATGTTTAAGAATATACTTGGTGGTTGATACTGCTTTGCCTTCCTAGAGTTTCATTGTAAAACATAAGGTGTGCTGAAAATATTTTTGGTTGCTTGTAAGCTAAGGGTTTTTTTTTTTTTTTTTTTTTTTTTTTTTTTTTCAGTAGTGAGTACTTCAGAAAATGAGTTTTTCTATTCCAATTTCAAAAGCTTCATTTCATTTGTAACTATCTATTTTGAATACAGAAAGAATTGTAAAGCTGAATTTTATTATTGTTTTTATTAAAGAATTGTTAAAGCATGGACTTTTTCCTTTTCACAGACAAAACAGAGGTCTCTCAAGTTACATCCCTGGTAATATTTGAACCAGTGGCCCTTTATAGAGTTTACACTATTAGCTAATAACATAGACAAAAAAAAAATCACAGAAAAAATGTCCTCTTACCACTCTATCTACCTCTTACTGATTTAATTATATAATTAAATGCTAAAAAATAGTGAATTTTTAATTCTTTTAAATAGAGTTTTTACTAGACAGTGGTGAAGCTAATAGATGTTATTTCTCACTTGCAGAAGACTCCTTTAAGTCTGTTCATGGGAGTTTTGTACTCCAGACTTTCTAGAGTGTTATCTTTGGATTCTTACCCTCATACATCTTTTCTTTAAGTAAAAAATGTTCAGTTCACAATGACAGTAATGAAGAATGCAGGCACAACCAGCATAGTTATGTATGGGAATGCAAATTTTACAAGAAGAGAACATTTTCCTGAAGTTTTATATAAGATTTGACAAACGTTTCTTATTTGAAGTAATTTATTTCAAGAGAATTTTCATAGCAGTCAGGGGAACGCTCTTACTTTCAAGAGCAGAATGGTTTTATTTTGAAGGGGAAAAAAATTAGGTGCCTGAGGGACCTTAAAAATTATTACGGAGCAATATTAGTCTTTCAGAAAAAATTACTGATACATATCTGGTGCAATGCATCTTTTAGATGGTTTACTTCATACATACTTTTGCCCTTTATTGGCTACATACTGAGTATATCCAGTGTATACTGGATATATTTCTACATGAGCTCAATACAAAGTTGTGGCTTTGAGCAGATTTTAACACTAAGACATGGGTTTTCTATGTAATGTGAAAAATAGCTGAAGCCTTTGGCTATGATTAACTTTGCTATCAAAAATTCATTATATGTCATTTTGTTCTGAGAGCAGTTAAATTGGTTATTGAGCTAATTAAAAATGGAAATAACTGACTTTAACAAAATACTTCTTTTTAATGCCATTAAGTACACTGGAAACTGTAGACTATAGAAGTGTAACCAAAGCCCTGCTACTTGAAATCAGCTTGTATTATGCTTTCCTTATATTTGTTTTTCTGTCAGCTCCCTGTGAGGAAAAACCCTTAGGAGCAAGCAGTGAGAGAATCTAGATTATTTTGAAATTGGAGAAAAGTAGCATGAAGTATAGTGGAAAAAGGTATATCAAGGGAATCCTGAATCATTGCCTGAACATCTGTGTATAAACAAGTCTGGTTTATAAATTAAAATGCTATGTCTATTGAACAGGAATTGACTCATCCTGTGGTAGGTAGGCAGATCTCTTTCTGCAGAACTACTCCTAAGCTTTTGTGAGGTGGGAAGCACAGAGAGTGTTAATTGTGTTCTAAAAGGTTGACCAGGTTTCAGCTCACAGCGGTTTGTATCTGGCATTTGAACAGAAGTTTTGAAAGGCTTGGGAGGCTCTGCGTAGAGAATTGTTTTGAGATGCTGATGAAATTGTCTGCAAACATCTATCTGCATTTTACTTTATCTAGCAAAGTAGTGAAGCAAGGTTTAAATAATGAAATTCTACTGTAACCTGAAACTTTTTTCATGCTAGCATTTCTAACTTTCTTATGAATTAATGCCGTGATAATCTTGCTGACCAGAAATAATTTGTGTTCAGGTTTGCATTTTCAGTGTGTTAGTTCAGTGTTATGCAACTGTGCTTGCAATTCTGTGTGGCAAATGCCATACTTATTTTGAGGCTTGTGGGAATTTTGTTGTGCCTGCATGGAGATTGAGTCTACTTCAATGTGGAAATGGAATTAGAGCTTGTTGTTTCAGGGGGGAAGGCAGCATGCCTGTGTGATTCCTGAGTAGCTGTCAGTTCCTGGCAGTTATTGGTTCTCCTGCTTTTTTAGGTGGCTTCTGGCAGGCAGAGTACAGGCAGGTGGTTGCTTACCACAGTGGATATGGCTCCTCAGGGGCTTATTTAGCAGTTTTATTGAGACTGATAGGAAGGCTCTTTAGCATGGAGTAAAAGAGTAAGCACAAAATAGGATACCACTATTGCTGAAACCAAATACTTAAATTACTAATTGAATATTTAGACGATAGAGATATTTTACTTTGTTCTCTTTTATTGTTTTCCAAATGGAGACAAGTAATCTGTTTCATTGCAGCACAGTACTGGATTCCTTGCCAACTCTATGGTAACAATCATAAAGTGTAATTCCTAAAATGAGTGATCAGTTTGCCATTTAAACTTGTTTATAGATGGTGACTTTCTGTAGGTTTTTTTGGCTTAGTATTAGCCTTTGTCCTGCCTCGACTTGGATTGAAATGGATATTGTTAATGACAGTGCACTTCTGCTATGTATGGCCTACAGGTCCATACATTAAGCATATGAATGAAATTTAGGTAGCTGTGTACATGTTAATAAGGATGTGGCAGTATCCTCATTTTAGAGTTTATCCAGCTATGGCTGCAATATTTTATTGTTAGTTTTTACACTTTCAAGGTAGAGGGAGGCATTTATTGACAGATGGTTGGACATTTTCTGTTAACCTTTCATGAGAGTAATTAGCAGCTTCTGTCTTCTAATTTTTACTTTTTTTCACGTCCTTTTGGGCAGTAAATGGGGAATGTTTTGATAAACATGGGACTCACTGAAGTGCGTGCACACAGAATATATCTTAAAAATTTGCTTACAACTCAATACAGTTCTGTTTGAAGTGTGTGTTAAGTATGTGCACGAAAGGATGAAAGCTTATTTGAATGTTGGGTAAAGCCAAGTACACAAATCTGTTTTTCTCTTAGAGAGAACTTGTTACTCTTACCGTAGTAGAACACTCCAAGCAATGCTTGGAGACTGTTTAACTTAGTAGAATCTGATTTCTGTGTAAATTATCTGATTTAAGTGCCACCATCTTATACCGTGTAACAAACACAACACACAGTATTTATGCTTTCTTGATGCATTTGTTGATGTTAGTGACTCTTGAATGTAGTTTGACTCATAAGTCAGTTCAGCACTGTATTCCTACATGACAAACAAAATCTTGTCCTAACCTTAATAGCTTGAAATGAAGAAAACATTAGACTGGTTTTGGGTGTTGAAAGATCTGCAAAACAGTGACTGCGTTCAGGCTGTGGCTTTCATGGGCCTGACAGAGTGGTTTAACTGGAAGCTGAAGTAACAGGAAAACTCCGGCTGTAGGAAAAAAAATGGGAATATCAAATTATTGGTTGGTTTCATAAGAAGGTGTTACAGAACCATGTACAAAATTTAATAAGAATGGATGGAATCAGTACAGAGGGGAGACGTCTAGTCAGTACAAAAATGTCAAGAATTTGACACAGATGCTGGAAAACACCAGGATGTTTTGATGTGTGAAAAACTAAAGTTTGTGGGGAGTGAACATATGTACAGTACTGTGGAAAGTAACCCAAAATAGTTGATGGAGCAGTTACATTTTCCCAGCCAAAGCTAGAGGATTTTTTTGTTGTTGTTGTTGAGTCTTACTTAGAATCATAGAGTATTCTGATCTGAAAGGGACCTTTCAGGATCATTGAGTCCAACCCCTGACCTTGCACAGGACACACCCCAAGAATCACACCATGTGCCCAGGAGTATTGTCCAAACACTTGTGTGACTTTGCCAGGCTTGACCACTTCCCTGGGGAGCCTGAGTCTTCCTTCTTTCCTCTCTTCTTCCTTCATCTTCCTAATGTTTCTGCTACTTTGAACCTAGGTCAACTTTTCTGGGTTTTTTTCCCCTCCGTCTTTCATGAATTCCTCCTTTGTTTCATAAATTATATTAATTTTCCTTGATTTGATGTAAGGTTCCTCTTAGTTCTCTCTAGAAATCTTCTCTGGCTGTCTTCTTCCATTTTGATCCTTGAGTACCTCCTTATTGATCATATGCTTTATAAATTATTGTAATAAAAGGAAGGTTAATTTCTACAGTGCTTCATTTATTCTCTGAAAATACATTCAGATGACATGAAAGCGCACTAAACTGCATTTTGGTTTCTAGCAACACTTTATATATTTGCATTATGGCAGCAATGATATAAACACTGGTGTTTAAAACAGCCTTGTAGCTGGGGAATCTGAGTTATGCAGGCAAGGAAGATTACACAAGGCAAAAGGAGATAATGACACCCTTCTCGTGCTACTAACAGTTGAAATTTTTTAACATGCATAAGACTATCTGAATGGGAAGAAAAAATCCAACAGCAAAAATACATGAAGAAAATTATTGCCTGAGAGTCAGGGTGATAATGCAAATTCACCAGTTTGTTTGCCTTGAAGATACTTGAACTTGAACTCTTGAATGCAGTAGGTTTTGAAGAGGTGTGGAGAGTAGGTAGCAGAGTTGCTCTCACACTTGGCTAGAGGTTTCTGTAGGTAAGTTGTAGGTGTGACATGAGGAATGAGTAGAAATAAAAGGTTAAGATTAATTAGTATCTCAGCTAGAATTCCTGAAACCTTTTTGATTCCTGACACCACTAAAAATAGGCGATGTAATTATGAACCAAACTGTCCTTTCTTTTAGGCATCATTTTACAAGTGTGCTAGTGGTGTTTTTGCATGCACAAATGGAAGGGATTTTTCTTCAAGAGCAAAGAACAGCCTGTTAATTGAGTGCCTTTATCTGGCATGTGGGCAGAGAGTGCATATAATTTAAATGTTTGGATGTAAATACTTATGCAAATTATTATACTTTTTTTTTTTTTTTCTGTCTGACATAGTGTTACTTTCTTCCTAATCTTTCTGTAGTGTTCTGTGATCAGGTGCTGTGGCACCAGGTTGATATGATTGTTTCCAGTGAGGTCAGTGTTTCAGGGAACTGGATGTCCTAGTATGGGGCTATTTAACTATGTGGAGGATTTTTTTGAAATTATTTTCTTTGATATTGATTTGATACTGGCATTGTGATTTCTTTGTTGGATGTTTTTTAACATTGGGATAGTGAAGCGGTCTGGGTCCATTCTGTGGTAAAGTTGCTGTGAATTTAGCAATTGCATGGTTCTCTTAAATAAGAAAGAACTCGTTTTTTGAAAGATGAGGCCTATAACATAACCAATAGCAGCTCTGCCACTTTTTGTCGGCTCTTTGGAGCATTTTTTATAAATGTTTATCTGGACTGTTCAGTCCTGCAGCCACACGGAAACAATTAACGCTTCTGTGGCAAATCAGAGTGGTGAAGAATTGAAAACCATGTGTAGCTGACTGAATCCACCTGAAGTACCTGACTGTTTTAATTGATCCACTTGATGGAATTATTTCGGAGCCACTTAAGATTCTGAGCTATTGATTTCAAATATTCCTGTATTTACAACCATATGTATTCAAGGGAATTTAATTTTTAGGCTATTGGAGCTCTTGGCAGATATTTTAACTGGTTTCCTAAACTTGTGATATATACTATTACTGGTACATAGTTTCAAGAACTAAAAGCTAGTAGTTAATAAATTATAGATTTAAAATTAAATTTTATAGAGAGAAATGGAGGTTTTTCTGTTTTGATAAAGTATGTTGTAGTCATTTTCCATCTAGTAAGTGATCCATAAATGACCAAGCAGTCTTGGAGGTGGCTGTGAGATACTCCTATGTTTCAAGCTGACAATACTGGAATTGAATGTTCACTTAGATTTTGACTGACAAAAAGACATAGAACTTAAATCTTTTAGCTCTCATTGACTCACAACAGCATGAATCAGAAAAGGTCTTAAGATAAGCTGTATTACAAACGAAAACAAGTGATAAATTTTAAAGTTATGTGGTTTGAAATACTGAAACTACTCTGGAAATTAGTATGCAGTAAGGACACAAGGGTATTGGAAATACCAAAATTGGTTTTTGGAGCCTGACTAGTGGAATTTTTCAGTATCCAGCCTTTTAAATGCTAAGTTCAGTTTAGCTTGAAATGTACCTTTTTTGAATAGTTCATTTGGTAATAAAATTAACCCTCCTAAAAACAAACAAAAAGCCCCACAATTCTTCATTTTCTAAGAAAAATCAGATATATAGAAGATTCTGCCTTGTCTATATACTGCAGAAACATTTTGAAGAGAAAAACACATTTACTATTGATTATGTGTTTCAGCTCTCTTAAGGAAGTCTGATTTGGTTATTGCAGGCTTCAGACCTCTTACTTGCAGTCAAATATATGGTTCATGACTTAGAGTAGAAGAATCTACCAGGTGGAATAAGGTGTAATGATTTTAAGTAAGTCTTACTTGGCATATTACTTGTGTTCCTGTTGAACTCACTTGCAACTGGCTGTTTCTGCAGGTCAGGGTATTAAGTATTGTAAATTTGATTGGACAGTGCTGTATCACCAATCTTGCCAGATGCAAAAATTGGCAGGAATGTGGCATTTTGAGTATGCTTTTTGAATCCTGGTATTTCACAGTAGTCGATACAGAATTTTCCCAATGTGTTCTTGGAGAACCATGTGATAGATGAGGGAGTGTTTGCAGGGGCACCACTTGGAGGGAATTATTCAGGTTTCCCTGTCAGCTGTATAGTTTTTTATGTTAGGCTATAGTGGGTAGGAGTTCAAATGCACAGGTTATGTTTGCTGCTCAAGCAGTTGTTTATAGTGACCCATAGGGAAGAAGCAACAGAAGGAATATGTTGCATGGGCAACAACAGTAGAGTGACAGGCAATGAGTTTTACCTTACTGGCTGGTTAAATAAGGCTCCTGTATTGCAAGGGGTGGGAAAGAGAAAATCACATTGAGTGTTTAAAGGGAGGGAGGAAAAAAAGAAAAAGGAAATGCGAAGATCCTCAAAAATGTCAATTTGTCGCATACATATTCATCTGATAGCTCATAAATGTCAGTTCTTGTAAAAAGCCTTTCCAGCTTTTTCTTCAGTCTGACTTTGCAGAACTTTTTGGGGCCTACAGCGGGGCTGCAGAACTAAACTGATTTTTTTCAGGTTTTTAAACAGACCTCTGAATTGGGCATCTCATAATTTTTGCTGCTCTCCTGACCTTGAAAAAGGATCTGTGCTCCTGTGAGAGGCATCGTGAAGGGTGGTTGGTGATCGTGGAAACAGCTAAAAAAAGCATTTTATTTACTTCAGTTACCTAGCTTGAAAGCTCAGCCCGAGGAAAGAACTTCCTCTGTTAGTGTACATTTCTGTACAGCTGAGTCACTGAACACATGGGCTTGCTTTAGAGGTCTTTTTTCCCCTTCCTGTTAGCTTGGAGGCAATTTTGTGATCTCTTAGAGAAACAACTGACCAACCCCTGCTCCTGTCCTGTTTATTCTTCAGAGTTTTGCAAGAGCAAGTTTTCAAACTGTCAGTGGTTGTCCATAGGTGTGGATAAGAATATTTTATAGACCACTCCATATAGTTTTGCAGTAGTTGCTCTTCCCTGATCTCTTCAGAGCTGCTGCCAAACATCCTTTCCCACCATTTTAACCAGTGATCAGTGGATCTCAAGCCGTGAACTGCTTCCAAGTGAAATGTGTCACAAAGAGCCAAGGTTTGATCTAGATTTGTGGTCTAGATGCATGGGAAATTCTAAGTCTGTATTTGTAATAGAAAGTATCTGTGGGCCTTCAGGGGTGAAAAAGAAGGACAGGTGTCAGAATGGCTGTCCCTGCCAAAACTATGCTAACCACATCATTTCATAGTGACTTCCTTTATATGAGCGTATTTGTAAGATTCAAGGAAAGAACAATTGGTAATAATTCAGAATCGATTTTCTATATAGGATGAAAAAATAGTGATGTTCACAATTCAGTGATTTTAGCTGTGACATTTATTACTAACACGTTTGTTACTAAATTTATAAATGAACAAGTTTTGGTTAATTTGATGACGCAGTGAGTTTCAGTATTGATAACAGCAATGGTGGGAAAAATGCCCAAAGAAGAGGATACTTCATTTCACCTTAGTTAACCACTATCATGAATATATTAAAGTAATTGTAAGTTCGATTTCGCTCCCTGATGAGTGGTGTTCTGAGTAATGTGCACTCCCATTGCTTCTACAACACCGATAAATGCAATCTGTTGGAATGTTTTTAAGACAATAGCTATTTAATGAATAGCTTATGTGTACAGGAGAAAAGAATAAGCTTGATTGCTTACAATCTGACATTTGAAAAAGCATTTTTTTAGATGTCTTGTATTTGCATATCTAATTGCTATGTAATCAAAACTAAGTGAACTGTAGCTGCTTGAAACTAAAAAATGAAAGGCAATCATCTTTAAAGGAGGAGATACCCCACTCATATGCAAGCCTGTCTGAATATTAGAATTATATTCTTCTTGTGTTTAATTATAGGTGTCTGACTGAGCAGTAAATTTATGCCTGTGTATTAAAGGAGTGAATGTGACCCTGAAACATCAGCTTTCCTTTGTTGAAGCAAAGCATTCGCATTGAGAGAACTTAACAGTGTTGTGTATTTTGGTGATAAGGGATTGTGCCAGAGTAGCTGTTAATTACCTGCTTTGTTTGATATGGAAAGTAGTGGTTCCACACTTTTCTTCCCACCAGTGACAGTACTCAATTAAAACTTGTATTAAACAGTGATAATGCCCTCGTTTATCTGGTGGAGAAGATGTGAGGTGAAGAAAATTAACAGGATATTTTCATCTGTTTGGAGACAGCTTTGGTTTTTTCAAGAACCTAGTGACGAGTTTTGTCATTTTTGGTGTAGTAGTGTATGGTGAGCTTTGGTTATTTATTTTTTCAATCTTTGTGACTCTTGAATCCTGCTGTTTAATAACAGTGGCTATAGTAGAAACGGAAAAAAGAAACGTCGACTGCAGTGTTGGAGTTACAAATTTGGAAGATGCTTGCTCTTATTCCTTCTCATTCCTCTGTGTGAAGCATCTGTTGCCATTGGTCATTATTTCAGTGGTTTTTGAAAATCTGTTTTATCATGACATGGCATCCTCCATGTCTTACATGGCAGATTTTTGATTTTTTTACATTAATGTTTTTTGACAGAGTTTTTCTATTCTGAGGATGTGAAGCATGTTTCCTAATGCAGTCTGAGATGGACTTCTCTAAGTAGCAGCTTTTTTTTCAATATCTGAACAGAAATAACAAGGACAAGTAAAGCAAAGAAAATAACATAAAAGATTTGGTAGTCTTTGTTTATTTCAGATACCAATGCTGAAGAATATTCTAGCAGTGAAAATATGCAAAACTACATCACTAGGCAGTAAGAAAGGTTGTAAAATTCTTATAGAAACACTTTAATTTTTTTTTTTATTTCATTCATCCAGAGAAATTAAGGAATGGGTTGGTTGTTTTCCTTATGAAATTTGGAAGGTCTGTGTTCAGCAAGCTTGAACAGCTTTATCCTGGAGTGAAAGCTGAATCTTTGATGCTAGACTAATTTGGCCAAAAATGTGAAACAGTAAGTGAAAAGGAGTAATTAGTGTAGCAACTTTAAAACGTGTACACGAAATTCTTTTGAGGAGCTCAGTGGATATGGCAGTGCATGGTAATTCAAGTAGAACTTCAGAGCTTCAGCTATTAGGTGAATAGAGGTCACATGCAGAGTAAGAGTGGTTGCCTGCAGTAATTAGGCACAATTAATAAAGTTTGCTCAGAAGGCGTATTGCGCATACTGAATGGCCAGCAGTAATGACCGGTCTTGGAGGTAACCATACACAAACAAACAAAAAATCATTGCAGATAAAACAGTTCCTTAAAAGAATTTGTAAGCTGTGGAAACTTGAAAGATTTTCTTGTTTTGTTGAAAACCTAAACAGTGTCATTTTTAAAGAGGAGAAAGCTAGATTTTGTTTTGTAGTGGAATGTTGTAATATCACAGGAAGCAAGCAAAGTGCTGTGAAAAATTAGGCTTAGAAAAAAACAGTTGTAATTGTGTGAATTGGTCGTGGTTTACAGACGGAACACTAGAAAGCCCATCTCAGATCATAACTGGCATGTTTTTTAAGTGGTCTGCTTTTCTTTTAAAGTAAGTGTTCTTCAGGGTATATTAACTGATAAATTTCATTAAATTATTGTATTTAATAATGAGTTGCTACATGATTATTGGTTACGTTTTCTGTAGGTAATTCTGTAGGTAGTTCTGTAGGTAAACTCAATAAATGTAGATTTGTTCCTGCTCACCACACAATTGCCCTTTCATGCCAAGTAAACAGTGATAAGCATTAAATAAGAACTTGATAAGGTGTTTTATGATCTGACATTTTGAAGTGCAATAATCTCTGTATCTTTAACAGTTTTTTCCAGTTTTCTTTTTTCTGCACTGTAAAAAAACCCCATGGAATGTTAGTTTGACATGCAGATTAGTAGACTTATTTCATGGCACAGCGGTGCTGCAGCAGAATGTAGCTATGTTAGCTCATCCATTTAGGATTAGGTTCTGCAGTGATTCGATAGCTTCCTCTGCTCAAACATTGAGTATTCATTTCACTTTGTAGGTGAGTACTGCAGCCCACACTGTCAAGCCACAGTTTTTGTAATCCCAAAGCCACTCAGACTGTCGTGCATTCAGAATAAATTCCCAGCCTCAAATAAAGTCGAGGACTGTGTTCTTCCAGAATGAATAGTCTTAAATGGACATACTGTACTTTTGGTTCCTGTAAAGAAAATGCAACAAGGCCGTCACACTTTTTCTGCTTAATTGTTGACTTTGCTCACCTGAAAAAATTGGTAGCATTTTTTGAGTATTTTCTTTGTTATGTAGTTCAGTTACAATTTTGGGGCAACTCTTTCTTTTATTTACCTTCAGAGAAATTTATTTCCACATACAAAATTTTAAAATAATGTTTTAATAATAATCCAATTTTGAATAGATACTAATTTACTATATTTTCATGTAATCTCTATGTGCAGATCTTCTTGAGGAGAGGAAAATTTCTGTGTTGAGATTATATGCTGTGTCAAGATGAGGAAAGGAACAGAACTTTACATTTCCCTTTCCTGGACCCTTTTTGCACGAGCCTGCTTTCCCCTTATGTTCTTTACTATTCTTGTAGGACTTGCAGTCCCTCTTGGGAGGAATTACTGTGTGTCTGATTGTGCTCCAGAGTGAGGTTCCTAAGTCTAAGACTGAATGGAAATTCTCTTTTCCAGTCTAAGATTTTGGAGAGATTTTCCCATTTGAAAAATGCCAGCTACAATGCACAAATGTGGTTTTCTGCACTCACCCCATGGACAGTTTTTCACAAATTTCATTAAAAAGTTGGACAGAAATGACCATGTTATGGTTAAATAGGACAATCTCACTATCTTGGTAATTCTGAAAAAAAGGTTTAACTTTCTTCTACCACTAAGCTTCAGGACATGAAAAATCTAGAAGCTGAGAGCTTGCAGCTCTCCAAATAGTCATCCAGAAGAGCACTGTTAAGCATCCTGTTGACAAGGTTTATGTTCCACTGAGGAAAATTCAGACCCTCTGTCTCCCCCTATAATCTGAGCTGATGGTACTTGTCATTTGAAATATATATTCAGCTGCTAAACATGTTTTTTTCTTTCTGATGAAAACAGCCCTGCTGAAAGCATGTCGTAAAACTTGGTTTTATTGCAGAGGTATGCAATGAATCATAATTTTCTGCAGGCTCAGATCCTGCCTATGTAGGATCAACAACTAAAAAACTGAAAATGTGAACTATATTTTGTTTATGGTTGGGATCTATTGAGTATGTCTCAAACTTGTACTTCGAGTTTTTGGCTGCATAACAATGTACTTGGTGCATCTGGTATCTGAAGTATTCTCTCTAGTGAGGTCACTCTGAGCACAACTACCTAAGATTTTTTTAAAGCAGATAGCAATGATATTGATGTTCTTTGTTCGCTCTGTCCAATTTTTTAGCCGTTTGGGGAGTTGAGAATGAGGTTAAGGTATAAAATTTCGAAATTTACTGTGAAAGAAAGTAAGGAGAATTTACCAGTTAGCCCTTGGCATATCTGTGCCTCAAAGCTAAGAATTTTCTTTGAATCAGATTTTGAGTGATAGAGATTTCTCTTAGAGAAAATGTGAAGAATCCATCTAGAAACAAACTTTAATTCCGTGTATTAGCGGAGTCAAGTTATGATGACCTTGGATACACTTGAAACCAATTTTTAATGATTACTGTCAGAACAGTTCTTTTTCTATTGAAAAGTAATGGCCTATGATATATTGAAGGCCAGATTAAATCATCCTGACTGTTCCTTCTGGTCAAAGTCTCTTAAATTGGGAAAAAATTACTTGGAGTTAAGCTTAAGTATGAAAAGAGGCATAATGGGTAAGATGTATAAAATAAAATTTCAGTGTAGTATAATGTACCATCTAATTTATCAAAATCTTACAAAGATCACAAAAACTTTTGTTGCACACATGTATGTACAGTGTGTTTGTGTGTGCTGCTGGAGTAGATAACAGTTCTGTAATCAAGTTGCATTTTACGTGTTTGAGTTTTACTCCCCTGTGTCTGGTTTTGTGCATTGTGGACTTTGTACATTCCTATATGCTAAAATGGAAACAGCTTACTGGTAAGGATCCAGCTAAAATTTTGGTACTCCAGTATGGTTTGTCTGCATAGCTAATCTCAGAGAACTAAAGTCTTAACCATGCAGATTTTTTACATTAACTGTTGCTGCTTTGGTCATATTGTGTGACACTTCTGTAATAGCCAATTGCCATTAATCTTGAGAAGTATTCAGCAACAAGTCTCAATGATTAGAGTACTGGTCTTCTGTTTTGTGTCTTGTTACTGGCCTTAAATTTGAAAAACTAAACTTAATTTAAAGAAGCTAGATTTTTGGAGGTCTTTTTGCGTGTTTCAGAAGAAGAAGTTAAGTATGCTCACCTGTGCAACCAATTTGAGACTCTGCAAGGGGGTTATTAAAAAGGAAGTGAGGCAACAGAGCCAACAGGAAATACAGCAAGTTTGAGATGAATAAAATTAGGCCTGAGGGATCAGGAGAAAACTGAGAACAAGGTGTGAAGTCTCCACGAAATGGTGACAATAGTAGCAAAAGGTTTGGTTTTTTTTCTAATGATATTCATAGATGTTTATTTATCTGTGATTTTTGCAAGTACGTTTTCTATGAAGATAAACAGTTTCTTGTTTCTTGCAGCTGAGATTTTTCGTATGTATCAAACTGGATATTTGAATTTTAGTCTGTTCACTCAGCTCTTTGTACCAGCTCTTAGAGTGGTTAATAGTGTTAAGAGCCACATAATCATTTGGAGGATGGGGTGAACACTGGAACATACAGAACTTGCACAATGCATGGAATTCAGTGTCCTGGAACTATGTGTGGTTGTTGACATACCACAAAAAAACCCTCCAAGCCTATTCCCATATGTAAGGGAAACATTTGAAATGTACAAAATGAAAAGCTCAGCATGGAGCTTTGTACTAATCGTTTCTGTACCTGGAGTTTCAGGTGCTGTGTGCTTATTCAGAGGTAATTTAGCTGCTCTTTGGACTCTTGGTAAACATACACAGTGCAATCTTTCTCTTTTGGTGTAATCCTTTATTTTCTTAGTGCCTTTTCATATATGGGTATATTAGAAAAACTGTTGCATGCCCGTGTTTTTGAATATTTGTCGCATTTTTGTGTACTGTTTCATCACATGATTTAAGAGGTTATTTGTTGGTATCTTCAGAGTGATGAAGTTACATCTCCTGCCTAAAATGGGGCAATGTTTTAAAACTCCCAGAGGTATGTGTTATCCTGCATGTTGCATCATGTTAGAGCAAGCTATTAAAACAGCTTATGTGTATTTAAGTGCCCAAATAAAAACATCCTGTCTTGCTTTGAGACACCTCATGTTTTCTTGAAGTTCTTTCTTCATCTGTTGATTTGTCTCTGTATTTCATGCTGTTGGCCTCCTTTTTCTCACAGATGATGAGCTGTGCCTACTATTTACTTTACATACACTGCAACTGCAGTGTACGCCTTCCTTGCCTTGTGAAGCTTGAGTGCTGCTGTCCTAATAAACAGTTGTATGTTATGTACTAAGTCAGTGAATAAAGTTTTAGTGCAGATGGTTTCCACCTTTTAGTCCCCATCATAAGAATCCTACAACATCATCCTACAAAAGTGGAATAAATCATATTAACTCTGCCTGCAGGCTAAGGGTTGGGGGCAGAAGAGGGAGGATATGGAGGTACCCTGTGTATGCTTAGCTGAGCATGACTTGCACTGGAAACTTCAGTTTTACTTTTGTTGAGTATTAGAGTAGTTTGTTGAGCAATTAAAACTTGCTTCACTAACAGAGGGGAAAAATCCTAACTTTTCACTGATGATTTTTCTGACTTAGGCAAACACTTTCTTGTGAAAATGTCCTTCCCTGTGAGACCATATGGTTTTGCAGCAAGAAGTTTGAGTGTATGGTCTAAGCATTGTTTCTAAATTACAGCAGAAGATTAATTTCTTTTAAATTCCTGTGGACAATAGCATTGAAACTGATAGTTTAGGTACTTGATTTTACTTGATTACTTAGATTTTTTCCTCCCTAAGTCAGTCAGGCACTTCTGTTCCATAACATTTAAATGGGATTTAATACTTTGTACGAAGTAATTGCATAGGCAGAAGAGGTATCAAGATAAATAGTTGCATATGTACCACGTGTTGCATAGTAAAAAGGGTATTAAAAACATAATTAAAAAAAAAGTAATATGTTTTTATCATTCATATGTTTGGTAATCTTACGTGCATTCTACACTATATAAATACACTTTTCCTAAAGAAGGTGATATAATGGGTATTGAAGTAACCACAGATACCTTAAATTAGAATTTAATTCAAAGTGTCTTTACTTAAATTTGCGTCAAATTATGCAGGATTGAAGAGGCTCACACACTCTTAAGCGGAGTAATGCCTGAGCTCTAATCATATTAGTAGTCCTCAGAGGACAAAATCTTCTCTCTATTGCAAATTATTTTGGGTTTTCTGTGAGTGGTAGGGCACTATGTTTGGTTTGATCTGATGGGCAGTTCCCATTCAGGGCCTCAGGACATCTGTTCCCACTGCTTCGTGGGCATCCTCAGGAGTCAATTGAGTTTGTGAGTTTCCCAAATTGGCCCTTGCACAATTGTCTAAGCAGCAGGGGCAGCTCAGTGGAAGTAGCAGAGTCAGGGCTGCTATTTTCAGTGACAGCTGGTTGTTAAATAGACTCAACCTGCAAAGTTAAACTTCACCTTCACATTCCATGGTATGAGATACATGAGTGCCTGCATTAAAATATTTTCACTTTAGCTTCTAGCTTGCTATGTCACCATATATTTCACCCAGAAAAGTAAGAAGTTTTTGATTAAAGTAATTCTTGTTCAACAGAAAGGAGAAAAAACTATTGTTTTGTGATCTTTTTTTCTTCATAGCTTTGAAACAGTTTTTTGTGTGATCTTGAAAGCTGATTCTTTATAGAACTCTAAGTCACTTCTAAATGAAACATCATTTTCTTAATTGTGGTTCATTTTTAAAGACTTCTGCCCAATATTTTAAGGAAACATGAAATTTGTTGCTTTTTTTCGTGGTTTTATGTAGTTCCATTCTTGGTTTATAATTTGTATGTGAGGGGGGAAAGAAACCCCTACCAAACATGCCCCCTCCACCAAACATGAAACCTCAAAAGCAAAATATACAAAAAAACCCTCCAAACACAAACCAGCTGTCCCAAAACCCACAACTCAAAATAATCCCTTTTGAATTATGCCACTGGAGCATTTAGTTAAGTGCCAGTATTGTTTGAATTGGTGTCTTTTGCATGTTGCAGCTGGAGAAGTAACACTGTAATTGTTGATAATAGAGAGCTGAGTTGAGTAACAGACTTGTGGTGAAGATGCTCAGGTCTCTGGCCAGTCTAATGTTGGTTTAGCATTTCAGGAAGATCACATTCCATGTGTGTAATGATGAGGACCTTCAGCCAGTTCACTGATTTGGCTTAAAATATTGACTACAACCCTGTGCTGGTTGAGTGTAGTTTTTCAATGATACATAATTTATGAGAATTTGTTGTCTTAAATAGTTTCCTAAGGATGTACTCTGGATATATTTTCCTTATTTTTAGGCATCGTGCTTTTATTTTTCTTGATGATTGCATGTTTTTCATAAGCAGCATTTTAAATTTCCCCTTTTACAAAAAAATAATTAGCCTTTCCTTTTTTGTATATGGTAATTACATAGTTGAACTGTGGGTGGAAGGAATAAGAAGGGGCTTTGAACAATTTTTTTGAATGGAAATACATGCTGCCATCCCATCTCACTTAAGATACTAATGAGCTATTCTAGTTGCCCCAGCAGTAATGGGCATTTGTTAAAATAAACTATACTCTTTGCTCATTTGCATCTAGTATAAATTTTAATTTTAATTTTATTTTACAAGTGCTATAAGATGAAATATGCTAATTTTTAGAAAATACATTGCAGCAGCTTTTCTGTTCTGATAACTGCATCACTACAGCATACACAGGAAATGTCTTACAGGCTACATTAGTAGTTGAAGAGAAAGTCATGTTTGTTTCCCTTTTATAGCTAGCCAGTTCATGGATTTTTCACTCTTTTCCATTTGCAGAGAACTTCCAACATTTTTTTTTTTTTACTTATTTTCTTATTTTGAACCATAAAGAGTTCCTGAAAAAGACTTTTTTTTTCCCCAGTTGTTTTTCATCTTAAAATTTTAAAATGCAACCTCAGTCAAATTTCTGAGTTTTTTCCCCTTTTTTTTCTTTAGCATGCACAATGTTAAAACATAAATTTGTGTGCAAATCACAAACAGTGGTAGTGCAAGAATGCTTGACTCCAGAAAAGTGGTTTGTGTTACTCATCACTCAAATGGAGGAGAACTTGAAGAAGTAGAGGTGAGGGGGGGGGAAAGAGAAGTTTGTTCTTTCTTCTGTGACTTAGCTTCTGTTGATTCTTGCACTGTTTTTCCTTTACTAGGTTGTCTTTTATTATGGCCTCTTGAAATTTTAGTCTCAAGTGTAAACAATAAGGAATAATTTATGTCCATCACAGGGTAAAAAAAAAAGCCCTAATTCCAGCTCTTCATGCCTCTCAAACATCTTAAAGAAGCAAAATAGGGCACAAGCCCAATTTTTTTTTGCTTTTCAGGTCTCCTTTAAGAGCAGAGACAGCCATGATGCAGCAATTTTGGAGGTAGAGGCAAGTAAATGTTTTACTTCTTGTAAACATTCCAGTAAGTTTTTGCAAATCATCTGATATTTGAGGAGACTGGTTGAAAAAGAACCTCAGCCTCTCCCCCTTTCCTAAATTTGCTTTGTGTGATTCTGTGTGAGGAAGGATATATTTAAGCTTTTATTGATTATTGACAGGTTTCACATCAGTTACACGCTGTTGCAATACCCAACTGGTGTAAAAAAAATATGTAGCTCTAATATTAGAAAGGTTTTTGTGATAACAGTTGTTGAAGTTTTTTCTTTTGAACTGATCTACAAAATGAAAAATTTGTTGGGTGGGTCGTGATTTTCTTTGTAGAAAAATAAAAAAAGGTGTTGATTGTTTCTTACCTCCAGCTGCTGGTTTTCAAATCAGCTCTTTGGCATTCTCACTGTGGACAGTTGAGCAACCTCTCATGTACTGGTACGAAACCTGTAACTGTTCCTGTGCTAGGGGCATTTCTGAAAGCTCACACTGAGTTTCTCCTGATGGCATCACATCATCTTGAAGGCTGTATTAGAGGTACAGGAAAGACCTATCCATCTGTTTTGCTGATGTTTTTTTGGACCTTCCTATTCCTTATTGTGAATAAAACCAGTTTGCAGCATTGCATAAGAACACAGGATTACACGTTTGGGAAAGTTTTGCTTAACTTGTGTTTTGGGAGGTGGGAACAAATGTTCTAGTCCATGTTAGAAGGTTGCAGTGGGAACAGCAAAGAAGCCAGATTTTGGTCAGCTAATGTGAGAGAATAGTTCAGTGGGCATAAAAAAAATGGCTAGTTAATAAGCTGTATTGATCCAAATTAATACCTGTGCCAGTTTGAGAAGGGAGAGGACAGGAAAAAGGAGGTGGGAGGTCAGGACCTGTCAGTTGGCAGTAAATCCTTGTCATCTCTTGGAAATGCATTTTGAAAAAAGCTGTAATTCTTGTGCTTTTCTGAAGAAGAGGAAACATTTAGAATGAAGAAATTGACCTTTCTTCTACCTGTGACTTGAGGATGTGAGCAAAGTGTGTAATTATTTTGGTCCTCAATTCATGTACAATGCTGTCTTATTTTCTAAGGTGGATGAAACAGTTGTAAAATGTAAGGAAAGCTTCCACATAATGACCTTTTCTATCCAGTCTTGCCTCCTCCAACTTTTGTAATTCAGAAGTGTATTAAGTTAAACTGTAAAACTTCCATTTGATTTTTTGTGGGGGCAGATAAGCTCCCACAAAAATCTGAAACAATCTGAAAACGTGTATAAGGATATTTTAATGAAAGAAGCTTGGAACTTGTCTTTCGAAGAGCAGAAGCACTAAATTTTTTTAATAACTTTTTGCATGTTTCTAATAGTGTACTGGAATTTGTTTAAAAGTTGCTCATTTTAGAATAGTGACTTGGGTAGCACATCAAGGATTTACTTTGCTTCTGTAGCTTCATATTGTAATGACATTCTGTTTGCCTCTTTTAATCTGTCCTGTATTTGTTAATGGTATTTCTCACTGCATTAATGTCTTTGGTAGCTTAGGGAATGTGTTTGAAAAAAACAGAACTTGAATTTTTTCGTAATAAGCCTTTATTTTGCGTATTATGGTAACTTGCAATGGAGCTGTGATAATTTGGTTAGTTATAGGTCTTAGTTTGCACACTCAATTTTACTCAAAATGATGCAAGTGCAGATGTCAGCAAATACATTATTTAATGAGTTTTTTAGAAAATTGCATTCCCTTGGTGAATGTTTTTGTACATTTTACCAGAATTTGTGAGATTCAGTTTGTGGTTTTAGTGAAACCAGGTGCCTTTTTGGAAGGATGATGAGGTCTTCTAAACAGCAGTTGTAGGACTGCTAATTGAATGGGATCTTGAAGGATGCACATCTAGATATTCTCTCCTGAAACCAGTATATATGTGAATATTGTGATATTTGACTTTAAATCAAAATTATCACTCACTTTCACTTTCTTTTGTGCTTATGTAATGAGGTTTATTAAATATTGTTTTCCAGTTTAAAAAGTGGACATAATTTTTGTAAGTGCTCCTTTGCAGAAATCATTTATTTCATTAATTTCACAAAGGTTTTATTTTAAATGTGTTGCACGGGTGCTATATAGCTGATGCTAGTGTACAGTATTTTAAATGAACTAAAAAAATTGTGGTTTTCAGCTCACTATGTGTAGAAAGTGAATAAAGACTTCCAAACCCAGATCTTAAGGACAGATTCATTGAAGGACCAGGGAACTCTCTGTGCAATGTTAAAGTCATATTGATGTGTGCTAGTGTTTTTTTGTTGTTGTTTGTTTATTTGTTTGTTTTGTGGTGTTGGTTTGTTGGAGGGATTAGTTTAATTTTTGTTTGCTTTGGGATTTTGGGGTGGTTTTTTTTGTGGTTGTGATGGGCTTTTTTGTGTGGTTGATTTTTTTAAATCACTGGATTGATGCTGTCGGAGCAGTGAGGGGGGGATCCTGAACATGCATCATTTCTGTGCTGCTTAGGAAAGGTTTCCCTAATATATTATCAGTGGTGTTCTCTCAAAAGCCATTTAGTATCAGTGCCAGGCTGGCACTCAGCTATACAGTCTTTAACTGGCATGACTATTACTACATTTTAATCCAGCCTTGAGAACATGTGGCACGTGCTGGAATACTCCTCATTCTGTAGTCATTATAATCAATAGAGTAGTTGCATGAAATTGGTCATAAAGAAGGTTTGGAACAGTGGTCATACTCTGAGTTATCTAGCTGGTAGCTTGGTTGTGTCAAATCCCATGTAATTGTAGCAAGGATTTGAGGCAAATGCTGCAATAAATCTGTAATTACAGACTGTGTGCAAGGTTTCAGCCTTAAATACAGGGAAAACTTGTGTGCCGAGATTATTTGAGACAGGAGTTCTGAATTCTTGCAAGGATTCTAGTTTTTTAGCCAATGTTTATTGTCAGTTCTGTACTCAGTGGCAAATTTGATTTTTCTGTATTCTTTGTAACAAAATTTCATTTATTTTTAAAATATAAGTTAATTTATTTAAGTTGCATTAATATCTCCTGTGAAATTACGCGTTGTAAAGAGGATTCCAAACCTTTATGTCTAAGTGAACTTTATTTTGGAGTTAATCACTATGCTGTGAATGACAAGGTTTTTTTCTGACACACCCTTGCTTAAATACGTGGGACACGGTGTGCTGGTTTCCCAGGTAAGCATCTGAGATGTTGCATTTGAAGTGGAAGGAAGCTGATTGCTCTGCAGGCCTAACTCAGCGTGGAAACTGAGTTTTCAGAATACTTAACTTCCAATAGTAATTTCTGTATTGTGGTAGGATTACATTTGGCGTGGGTGGTGCTTACAAATGCCCATGTGCCCCCTGGGCAGTCAGAGCAAGGGGCTCCCCACCCTCACTGGCTTTTGGGAGCAGCTGGGCTGCTGTGTGTCCTGCCAGAGGTGTGACTGACTGCCAGCTGGCAGCTCCTGCAGAGGGAGATCTGCCTGTGCCCTCCTTTGTGCTCAGCCTGCTACTTGTGGAATGTGTCGCTGAGCCAGTTCTGCTTGCTAAACAGGCAAAACCTCATCTGACAGCAGTAGATTGCTGCTGTGTTAGCTGCCTCTGGAAGGCCCCAGCAGGAGCTGCTGCTGGTACAAAGAAGAGGGGAGGAGACAGGAATGGATCCACTTCTCTTGTGGGAGTGAGCAGTTACCCCTGCAGCTGTGTTAAACTGAGGTCTGTGAAGAAAACCCTTCTGTACAAGAAAACTCAAAATAGTTCTGTCGTGGGGTTTGGGCACTTTCCTTCTCTGAAGTGACTATGCAAGACTAGTGTTCTAATTATAAGCACAGACATTGTGTCTAAAGTTGTCAATATTCATTTAAGCAACCACTTGTGGAAGAGTTTGGTTTAACGTTCTGCTTTCTTGTTGGCATAAGAGGCACTTTTAATCCAAATGTGCAGGGTAGCATTTAGCTGCCTAGGCACTTGAGTCTTGTTATCTTGGCACAGCTAGAGGAAGCAGGAGTACATCTTTGAGGAAATCTCCAATGAAGATTCATCCCAAGAATTGAAATGAGAAAGGGGAAATAAGAAAAATACTAGATATTATAAGTACTTGATACACTATTTTTCACTAAGGTCAGGATTCCACAAAGCACTTCAGTTTATGTATGAGAGCTGTTGTAATATTGATTACATCCCTCCTACTCGCCCTGTTTTTTTCCAGTCTGACTCTGCCTGCTCTTGTCAAAACTTGGTTATTGTTCAGTTACACATCCAAATCACAAAGAACCATTCTCAAGAATTGCAAAACACAGATTTTGAGCTAAAACTCTGGCATTGCAACCATGTCAGCCTGGTCCCAGCAGTAAAAACAGCTTTGCTTTCCTGCACATGGCCTCTTTCCTGTATTTGGCTGCGTTCTTGTAGCCCACAAGTAAAGTGGGCTTTTCTATTGGCAGTGTCACAGGTTAAAGTATTAAAGTTATATACTCTGTCATTTCCCTTCCCAAAGCTGTCCCTGAACCATTCTGAAAAAAAAAAAAAAATCAGCAATGTTGAATGTTTGTTTCAGCTCTTAAAATTTTTTCTCTCTTTTTTTTTTAAATTTTCTCATTTCTCTGAGCAAAACAGTTTCTTTATGGCTTGGGAAGTTAGTTGAAGTTACTTAACTACTACCTAGGTATGTTTGATTTGAGTCTCTTTTTTAATTGCTTTAACAAACAGTAAAAACCGAAAGATCACAATGTCCTAAAATAAAGCTAACAGCATATTACTATAACAATAATTTTATTTTACATTATAAGTCTCATTTCACTTCATGGAAACAGTAGTAACTTCATGTTCTTAAACCAGGGTCACATTTTTGTACATACAAAAAGTCTAAATTATAAACTTGTTACTTTTTTACTTCACTTTTGGGGGGGCGGGAAGGAAATAGGGAAGAATTTTCAGTTTTATTCTCTTAAATTTGGCTTCTGTGCGTAGTTCTATGCTGTATCTAAGACTTGTCTATTATATTGTAGGTTAAGACGTGGTGCTTTTTAATTTTCTTGGCACACTGAGGTTATGTTAACACGTTCAGTGTAAGTTTCTGTTAAAAATATTCTGTAGCAACATCTTAGTATACTTCTGTGCAAAGCTTTGGAGTTAGTAAAATTTCACTTTTCTTACTAGGTGCTAAGCAGTCTCAGAAAAGATGTTAATGTTAGTCATGGTGTATTATTGTAAATATTAACAGCATGAGAAAATGGGGAAGAGAAATTCTCTCAAGAAAGTTTAGTTATTTTGTATCAAAAAGTGCAAAAGATTGGTGGGAATATATTGTAATTTTACAAAGTTGTCTTCAATATACTCCCTGAAGACCTTCACTAAGATTTATGCAGAGGAACCCCTTTTGATATATCTTGTAATTTTTATCTATATGAGGGGCATGTGCAGCTTCTCCTTGAGGAAATGCTAAGAGCAGAGTGGTTGGATTTTCAAGCAAAGGCTGAGCCAGGGGACTCTGGAAGCGATAGGCAAATTGAGAGGAAGGAAGTAGAAGTGTGGATGTGTTGGCATTAAAATGCAAGGTATCAGCAGCTGTTTATTCTGATACTTCCAAAAGGTCACTTAGCTGTTACATTTTTTTCTCCCCTTGGTATTTCTTTCCCCTCCTCTTCTTTAAGAGGTCTGTAAATGCAGTTTGGAAAAAAAACAACAACGTAGTCACTTATTCCTAATTACAAAAAAAATGGAAATTTCACAAATGTATGTATGAATTACTGTAGTTTTGTCTGCTTTGTAGGCTTTTAACATAAATGAGTGAAAGTTTCTGGAATTCATGTTTACGTTAAGCATGAATAGCACCTGAACAGAAGTGTGGTGTTTTTTTGATACTTCTTGACCCTTTCGGTTTGTTCAACATCACTTATATGTGGTGCTGTCATAAAAGAGCAGGAGCCCAGGGGTTTGAGGATGAGTTTAGCTGCAAAAATAGATCAATTTAACACTGAATTCAAATTATTGGTGAGGGGAATGTTAATACATTGGCCAGGTTTGCTGTGCAAAGCAGCAATCAAGTCAAAGCAAAACAGAGAAAATAAAACATGGAATGGACAACTAAAACTGGCTGAAATACAGATGCCACAATACAGTTACTGTTGATGGAAGTTACATGATAGTACTTCAAAAGAGGAAAGAAAATGTTCCAAAACATGTACAATTACAGTACTAGCATAGGAGCAGATCATTGAATACAAAAGTATAGTTTGTTTTATGGTTTGTTTGTTTGGTTTTTTTGGGTTGTTTTTTTTTTTTGGTGGTTTTTTTTTTGTGTGTGTGTTTTTTGGTTTGTTTTTTTTTTTTTTTCTCGGCCAAGTGCTAGTGGCTAATACAATGTCGAGTGTAGTTTTCCAAATAGAGGATGCTGTAAATGGCATTCCAAATTGGAGTCAAGAACAGTGTTTTGGGGTTTTAGTTTGTTGGTTTTTTGTTTGTTTGCTTGGTTTTCTCTTAACCATTAAGGAAAAAATATTCTCAGAGAAATATTTGGGATTAGTATACTGTGTAGACTAAAAGACTGAGAAAATAATGAGCAGACAGGTTTTTTTCCCTGTAAATACTGTTGAGGAATAGTGATAGCACTTGACTGTAAACAATGCAGTTAGTATTCCAAAATGTGAAATCACTGCTTAGGTATTTCCCTAAGTTCCCAAATCATTAAATCAGAGAGGCCTGTGATGCTTCCTACCATTTATGTTCATTGCAGAGATGAAAATAAAAGTTTCATATTAATGGAAAAACTTGAAAACTAGGATGATTAGCTTGAAGCTATAAATAATGGTACACCTCAGTATGCTATTTATATGTTTTACTTAATCATTCACAAAAAGCTTCCACTCCTAAGTAAAAACATAGGAACCTAACTCCTGATGAAGTCCTCTATGGTTGGGCTGGGGGTGCCTTCCTTTTTTTTTTTTTTCTTCACCTTCTGGGCAGTGATTTGCAGGAGGGCAAAGTGGGAATCACCTCCTTCTGCATTGCTGTGGCCCAGTATTAGGGCACTCCTTTAACAACACCTGGTGATGTTGGAGACCTTTTACCTTAGGCAGTACTAGGATCTTGATGCTCAGTTCCTGGACCAGGTATAAACCACTGGATAGTTACATTGCATTTTCTTAGAGTTGCAACTTCTTTCTTCAAGCAAATTTCTTGAAGTTGCCATGCCTTGAGTTAGTTTTGGAGAGTATATTAAATTAGGTCCTTTTGGATGTCAGCACTTTTAGATCTCCTAGTATGAGAATCCCAGATGGAAAATGGTCATCAGATTTCAGTTTCATTAAGATTATTTGCCTGTCAGTATGAACCTTAGCAGAGTTTTAGTTACCTTGATAAGTTTTTGGGTGGAATAGAGGTGTGTGTTAGCAAGGCTAATATCTTGGTGTCCTAGTCCTCTTCCTGGGTAGAAGAAAATAAAATGGTAAATTAAAACATAATACAGCTGGAATACTGCCTAAATAAAAACTGAGATATACAAAAGAATCTTAATGTACTTAAAAGAGTACATTCAATTGTATTATATAGTAAAATATTATATTAGTGACATGTTGGTTCTGCTTTAAGAGATTCTTGTTCATAAAAACTGATCTGTTCTAGATTTGATTTCTATTGCATATATAATATGTATTTTTAACATCCTGTTAATTATTTTTAAAATGAAGATTGTAAAGTGTTTGAAGTAAATTGAGTAATTTACTATGTGTGCATGGTACACAGGTGCTGCTTGATAATAAGGTATATAAAAGAACACTTAGTTTTGTCATTCTTTCTCCATCTAAAGCTGAATAGTGGAATCAGTTTTATACTGATTAATAATGCTCATAAACTCAGAGGGAAATAGGTTTATGCAGAAGTGATTTTAGAACAGTTGTGGGTTATTTTGAAGCTAATTTCATTAGTGACTGATGATGAATGGACTTGAGTCATGAGTTAAGATACACTTACTGCCTGTATTTCCTGATTAGAGAATGCTCTGAGGAATGTGTCCACTCTCACAGATTAGGTTTTGTTGTTTGAAGCCTGCACTGAAAAATGTCTTTTGTACCTTGCAATTCAGAATATGGAGGCACTTCCCTTCAAAAAAGCCATCTAAAGCTGACTCTGAACCAAGAAGGCGTGCATTCAGGATTTATTGGTATTTAATTTTCTTTTAAAGGAATTTGGTGTTTGTTTAGTGAGTGGTCAGTGTGTAAAAAGTATCACACTGTTGTGAAATGTTTCATACTGCGTACTCTCTTTTCTGTAGGGGAACAAAACCGTGCTTGGATATCAGTGTAACTGTATCCATATAAAGTTTACTGTGCCAGGAATACTGATAAAGTGTTAAAACTCTTACCTGTAGTCCGAAGTCAGAGAAATGAACAGTCTCTTCTCTGTCTGGGTAAAGTTTGTTACTTCATAGTAATTTTAAGTATCAACATTAAAAATTGCATACATCTCTAACCAGTATATCCAGATACTGAATTTATGCCGTGCATTTCACGTGCTAAATTCTCATTTATTTCCCTGTGGATACCAATGCACGCAAAACTTTTTTACTTTTATCCCACAGCAGTGAAATAGTCATAACAGGCTCCCGGGCTTCGATAGCACTCGACAATACAGCTTGTTCCACAAACCTTATCTTTCACACAGGCACAGTTTGAGAGACATACTCCAGAAGAGATTGCTGGGGGGGATGCAGTCCTGCTGCCAGATCCACATAGAGTGTGGGGTTTGACCCGGTTTCCCTGTCCGGGCTGTCCGGGGCGGTTCGGGGCAGCGCTGGGGCCGGGAGCTGCCTCCTCCGGCAGAGCCCCGTGGGCCCCACTCGCTCCCGCTGGGAGCTGCAGGAACATCCCGGCTGCTGCTCCAGCCTCCAGGAACCATTTTGGCTGCAGGGCAGAGCTGAACTTGGGGCGGTGCCTGGTCGGTGTTGGGGCTTTGAGACAGAGAACAGAATCCTCTTGTGTCGTTTAAATATTAGGTTGTTTCATGCCGCCTGATTTTTTTTTTTTTTTTTTTTTTTTTTAGAAAGGTTCTTAAAAGATGCATTAGATAATGCCCTTAGACAATGTTTGACAGCTACTGGCTAGTTTAATGTGTGCTGGAATACACGCAGTTTTTCAATACAAAGTTGTTTTTGTGTGAGGGCTTGGTATGCAATAATAATTTATAATTAAAGACTCAATAAATAGCACTAACTTGTTTGACAATCAAAACAACAAGTCTGTGACTGTTAATTTAAGTAGTTGATCAGTTGTTTCTATAGGTGGAAACTTCAATCAGAAATTCTGCATGTGGAGTAAGCTGCCATGTTCTCCCTGCCCAGGTGCTATTCCCTCAGCATACCTCTATAACCTTCCTTTTTTACCAGCTTTCTGCTTGTGAACTGCTGACATGAGAAACTCAGTAGGAGCAAAAGTCTGTGTTAATTTGCCTGACTGTAACTGCACAATTAAAGCAGTTTATCAGCAGGGGTTAGGACAATCAGTGTGTTCTGATGCTTCATGTTATAAAATTACTTCTGTTGTTCAAACAGATACTGTAATTAGTGCATCATTTTAAACTGGTTTTCTGCAGGGCTGGCTTGGGTTTGATCTGATAAAAACCTTTATTTTTGGTACTTACCTAGGCACTTATTTTGTTTGCAGGCCTCATCTAAATTAACAACTTCTATTGAAATGTTAATATCAGGACCGTAGCGCTCAAATACAGGTTTGGGGATGGATGGGTTGTTTTTCAGGATTGTTTCTTTGTTTTTTTTACCAGTCAGTCCTGTCAAGACCTAAGATTCAGTTGCAAAAATGGAAGGAGGAAGCCCCAATTTACAGTTGTTACTGCAATACTAGCACTTGATACACAGATGAGCAGGTCTCTTCATACCAAATAACAAAGATGACTGTGTTCTGTCTCTGGCACATGCATAATTGGATTTCATTTAGGATAGTTTCATGAGATATGGTGAGACAGGCTTTTAAGGGGCAGCTAAGTGTTAAAATAATGGTCCCTCACCTTCTCCTTTTCCCAGCTACGGCACTGACCTTGTGTTGGCACTCTGTAGCCCTCTATGCGTGCAAACTCCCTTGTCCAGCAGAAAATGCGGGGGGGGAAGAGGGGAGGCATCTCTTGCATCAGCATGTGGTCTGAAAGGCTGGTGCAGTGCTGGGGCCAGTCCCAGTGGGAGCAGTAAGGGCTGCCTGGCAGGGGCAGTGAACCACAAGTTGTTACACTGCTCAGGAAAGGATGCAGTAATACAGCAGTAAGAGATTATCCAAGTGATTTTTGCTTCATTACGTCCGGACTTCTCATGAATATGAATAGGCTGATGTGGAATTATTTGTAGACTGAGTGGTTTATTCCTTGCACAGTGTTACAGAAATCTTCTGTCTTCTGGATGTTTGTTTTGAACTATCCCTGCAGCAGAGAAGCCAAAAACTTAAAAATACAATTCTGTAGCTGAGGTCGACAGAACCTGAGTTGCAAGAATGGAAGTTTCATTAAACAACACAAGACAGACAACTCTTGAAAGGTTGGCAGAACATGATTTTAGGGCAAAGTGCATTCTTCTAAGATTCCTCTTGACTTGGTTTTACCAGTTCAGTTATGTCAACAAAAGGTTGTACAGTAAAGATGTAAAGATGTAAACTGTATTGAATGGTTGAATAATGCTTCTCTTGGACTTACTAATTCAGATATTGTTGCATGGCTGCAATACATATCATGTCTTACTTAAAGATACTAAAACTAGATCAGGACTAGAATTTTTTTTATAATGACCTTATTTGTGACTTTTTGGTTAAATTTAACTTCTGTTTCAAAATTCTTTAAAATCAACATATTAGCTTTATTTTTTTTATAATCACACAGCTTCTGTTAAACTGCTCTTTGAATTATTCTTGAAACTTTGATATATATGTGTGAATGTTTTCATTATGGAAAAGAAATATTCACCTAGAGCTACTGTCAATTTTAATATACCTACAGCACAATTTATTAGACAAAATATATTGTGAGATTTGTACTAAATAGCTGAATTTCTTCTCTCCACATCTTACCTCCTCCATTTGACTGTGAGAAGTGGCGGTGAGTGATTATACTGGTTTTTATATCTTAGGATAATTTTAATTAAAGTTCTTAGAGTGTACTTGAATTAAACCTTTGTATGGTGTGAAGGACTAAAGCTATTCTGAGCCTTTTAATTTTAGTGTTCAATTTGACATTATATGAAAACATTCTTCCTTCCCTTTTACTCTGTCTTTTCTGTGGTTTTTGTCATTCAGTAGGGAGACCAGCTTGTTTAATAGGTTGGTGAAAACAGAATTTAATAGCCTATCACTTCAAGATGAGTGAGAATACTAAGGGTAATTTTCAACACTTGCTTGAGCCGGTGGCTTTACTTCTTTAAAAGATCCCTGCTGTTGGTAGTGAGCTGGTTCTGTATCTTTTTAGTGGCCCACATTACAGGAAATTGTATGAGATGGAGTGGAAAAAAGTGCATAGAATGGGAGCTGCACTTCTTTTTATTACTCTAGAATAGCCCACAGCTTTCTGAAAAAAGTGCCGTGTGGGAAAGTTGCTTCTACTCTTACCACATGGCATTCATTCTTTCTTTTTTTTTTTTTTATTGTCTAACTGATATTTTTCTGACTGCATACTAGCATAGTATTTTTTCAGTGTTTATTTCGTTTTTCTTTAATGGTGTTCTGACAGTTGGAAGTGACTGGATCCTACTTCATCAGTTTTTAATTTATCAACTTATTGTCAGTTGGCCGTACTGTGAAGGTCTTTGGGGTGAGAAATAAGGTTTGAGGGGTTTTTTTGTGGTTTTTTTTTTTTTTTGTTTGTTTGTTTGTTTGTTTTAAGTTGATGATGAAATATTTTTGATGCCTTTCTTAGTGTTGATATTTTCCTTTTCCATAGTTTGAATAATTTAACAATTTCAGTCAACCTTGACACTTTTTTCCTTTGGGTTTGAAGTTCTTTGAAACGTATTGGCTAGACAGAGAAGAGACCTAACTTTGTATTGTATTGTAGGGGAGTTTTCATCATCTGCTTTGTGTAGCTTACAGAAATATAGTAAGCTGCTGTCTCATTCTTGTTCAGTCAGAGACTGAGGAATTAAGAAGAAAGCTTTGGGATGGGAGATGAAGATGTAAATAGGAATGGCCATTTAGGCCCAAGATGCAGGAGGTGCAAGACCACAGCTTGAAGTTACTGTGGTGTGGTGTGTGGAAAATATGGGATACAATTTTACAGTGAGCTGGACTGCAGTGGTTCCCCTCATGGAACAACTTTTCTAATATTTAAGTTTGATTTTACAGATTCAAGTCAATTGCATCCTTTACCTGCTTTTTCTGCTTCCCCCTAAATCCCTCCTCAAGAAAATTCATCTAGCTACATTACTTTTTTTTTTGTGCAGCATAATTTTGAGGACTTGTAGCAGTATTTTTTTTTAACTACCTAATACATTGGCCCTAATAGCAAGATAAATATTGAGTAGTCCATTATTGTGCTTAGGTACTCTGAGGATTAATGAGTGTATATGCCCAGGCAAGAGAATGAAAGAAAATCTGTCTACAAAATTAGACTATATTTAAGGATACTGAAATTTCTGCCAAACAAGGAACACAGTGAAATTTCATCTGCCATTTATGTTGTCCTTAACGTTCTTTAATTTAGCAGATAAGATAGTTTGGTTATAATTAAGCTTTTCTAATACTGTTGTTCTTCAAGGTTGTGATATAAATCACTTGACTTTGTAGTTTCCTACATCTTCAGTCTCCATTTTTCTTGTATAATTCTTCCATAAACAATCTCTGGGATGCAGGAAGACTTCATGCTGCCAATTGTGTCTTGTGTATGTAATGTAATTTGGAATACATGCAGTTGAATTTCTCTTTCCCCAAGTCTTAGTCAGGTTTTCTGATTTTCCTGGTGTTGTTTCTTCCTTCAGTGTGCATGCCCTTCCTGCTGCAGTAGCAAATGTTTTTTTCCTAAAATAGTTCTCATGGCATTTTCTGTTACTCCTCACTGCTTTTCCAATAGTTAGACCTGGCAACTAGGCTGAAGGCTCAACAGTTGCTACTGAAGGGGCAATGGGCACACTGAAAGAAAAGAAATTATGTTTAAACCTAAGAAAAAGCATTTCTTTGCTGTGACTGAACACTGGTTGAAGACTGAACAGGTCTCCCTGGGGAGGGGGTGGAGTCTGACCTTGGAGACGTTTAAAACCTGGCCCATGCGTGTAGCAACATGCTTGAGTTGACCCTGCCCCAAGCAGGGGGTTTGGGTTGGATGATATTCAGGATCCCTCCCCACCCCAGACGCTTTCTGAATCTATGAAGTGAGCTGCTTTGTCTTAGCTGCTATTCACTTCAAGACTGCCACATCTTGTAATTTCTTTGTATCAAGTTATGCAATGAGGCAAGTTGTAGTAATTCTTTCCTGCCCATCTTTTCACCGTTATCTCCCCCAAAAAATTCAAAAGAAAATTCTAATCAACCTTTAAAATCTTGGGCCATATTTATTGAGTTTTCAGAAAGATATCTTCCTACTTGTGTTTCACATATATTCAATTTTCCTGTTCAGGCTTTACTATAACAAACCACGGTTGAGAAAGTATGTGTGTAAGACTTGTTGCATAGAGGATTAGTTTAATATAAATAAAGATTTTACGTGGGGGAAAATACGTTTTTCCAAAGATCCTTTTAGGATTTAAAAGGAGAGTGCAGTAGCATAAAAAATGGTAGATTATCATTTGCAAAAAAAAATTTGCAGATTCTCTCTTCCATGACTGTAACTCTGTGTTTTGCACCTTACTTTCTGTTGACTGAGTGAGCTAGTAAAGACCTGCATTTCCCAATCTGGGTAAAACGAAACATGTAAATAATCAAATACACATATAACATTCAATTAGCATTTTCAATTGAACAAAAGACATTTCTTAGAAAACTGTTAACCCGCTAAGAAAACCATCTCGTGAGATAGAATGGGAACACTGGATGAAATCATAACCCCAGCGTCTTGAGGTAGAACATAAATTGGAAGCCCAGTCCAATTTTTCTGATTTTTCTCTTTTATTTTTTAAAGGTAGTGTGAATTTTTGTTCTTAGCCTTTCTTTCAGTCTTACCATTTGACTTAATGAATAGCACTCTCAACAACTGCGCTTTTATTACTGTACTTCATGGCTGTAGAAAAGCTTATCATAGTCATACACTGCTGCAGTTATCTTGCTGATAAGTAGTTTGTATGATTGCTTGTGCTGTGAGGTCTCACCCTAATAATAGCTGTGATTATAAACCTTACACGCAACATGATCCACCTAAAAGTAAATTAGAGGGATAAAAAATCTTCAGTATCATTTGTTTGTCCTATATGCAGCTTTTTTGTTCTCTTTTTAAATTGAACAAAAAATTCTCACTCTGCGACAGAGTAATTTGGAGTACAGTGCCAATACTTGATGTAACATGAATCTCAAACAAGTTTTGGAGATTTTGCACCATATTATTTTCATTATGAGAGAAAAGGAAATAAAGCCCCTTTATGTTTGCCCACACTGTGTATAAACATGGTGCGTGGTGTTTAATGGCGTGGTAGCTAAAACTGCATTTAGGCATTCCTTGTCTTGCAGGAACAGAACTTGCTGCTTTACTTGGGGACACCTTTCCTTCTCATTTGTTCTTCTTTGCCTTTTTAAATTTATTTGTTTTGCCTCCTGCAATGCTATAGTTGTGCAGGTTTCTTACATCTGGTGTTAGTTACTGGGACCTTTCCCATTCCAAGGCTGTGTCAGTGCCAGAAGATGTAGTTGCACGTTTCTTCCTCTGCCCTCTGCTGGTTCAGGAACCTTCTCTCATTCTTCATACCTGTAACGTATTATTTTGTATACTGCCTCATGTTGATGTAGCTTGTCACTATCTTAAGAGAGAACAGCTCACTCCTGCTTTGGATTAAAAATAATGGAATTATTTAAAAAGTAATAGTGGACTTTTGATCACGATTGAATAAATAACTTGCAAATACCTTGTCATAGACAGTTCTTTCAAAGATTACATTTCAACAGAGCATGTTATAAGTCAGCTGCACTTTGCGTCACATTCTGTATTATATCCTAAGTGAGAGTTATTTTTCACTCTGTTTCCACCTTCTGAAATTGGCAGACCTATTTTCACAGCCATCTCCATTAAAAAAAGTTGGTGAAGATAACACTAAAAACAACAAAACACACTATTGGATCTGATAGTGTGGAGTAATGGATATGTGTGTGTTACATACATAGTGAAAAATAGTTCCAAAGTACTGATTCTGTTACGTACATTTTTCATACATCTCTCATGTTTCAGCTTTTTCCCCCTCATTTTTATCCTTGTCTATTCCACAAAACGTTTCAGACTTAGCTGAATTAAAAATGAAACACTCTCAGGAGCAGTGCTCCCTCAGGTATATATAAATATGAGGCACTGCAAACATTTATTGGTATTAAATCTTAGAACATTTCCTCAATGTATCTGATTGAAAAATTCCTGGAGGAATTTTTCATGAAATTTGGGGAAAAAGATGCATTTGCAATTTAAAAAAAAAAGATAAAGCATGAATTGTGGTTAAGCCACAAGGATTTATCTTACAAATAGGAGGCTCTTCTATTATACCCAGCTTTTTAAAGTTTTAAATAAGGTGGGTTTGTTTATGTAGGCCTTTTAATAGATTCAAAGTTGTAAAAAACTTTTTTTGAGGCCCAGGTTTGGTTGTTTAGGTTTTTTTTTAACTTGTATTTTAAATATTGTCAGATTTGAATGAGGTTTCATGAAAATTTAGCTAGCTTTATTCACTGTTCAGTAAAAAAGGAGTTGAGAAGATTCTTCTATGTTGTGTTTCATTATCTTATTTTTTGGAAAACTGGATATTTGAATGTGTTGCTTAAATTTATTGGTTTCTGTTTTCTAAAATTGAAATGCTTTGTTTAGGATGCTTTCCCTTTCTGAAAACATTTCTAATATTTAGCTTTGGGATTACTAATGCCATGGATGTGATGAGTACCTGTGTAAGGGTGACCACCTTGTCACTTGCCCTTCTGTAACTTCAGTATTAAAGCTTTGTCATCTCCTCCTCTCTTTATTTCATCCAGTACATGCAGCTCTTCTTTGAAAATGGCAACTTCTGTTCCTTTTGTAGTGTTTGATTCTTTGAATCTTGTCTTCATGAGTATTTGAAAGTGATTCTTAACACTGGAGAATTGCTTTCCTGTTCTTTGTAGTGATTCAGATGGAGTTTCTGTGTCTGGTGTCTGTTTCACTTTTCTTCAAAAGATAGGTTGCTTAACTGCTGGTATGTCTTGCCTGTTTAACTCATGAAAGACTCTAAGTAATACTGAAAGTAATACTGTGTTTGTATTCTTACTCTTGTTCCTTTATTCGGCTGGGGGAGGTACTCTTAAGAAACAGCATATGTATTGTAGTCTTTAAAAAGTATAATACAGATTAGGAGGTTCCAAACCACAAGCAAAACCCCAAAAATGGTATTTTGAAGGCTAAGTTCATATGATACAACAGTCTCCAAAGTCTGAAGAAACATTGCTGAAAATAAAGTTCATACTGTTTACAGAATTGAATTTGTCTACTGTTTGTGATTGTTTAATACAGAATGTAAGTGTAAGTAACATAGCTTCCATGTTTGTTTTTTTTTTTAGGAAGAACAGAATCGAGGCAAGCCCAACTGGGAACACCTGAACGAAGATTTACATGTACTTATCACTGTGGAGGATGCTCAAAACAGAGCAGAAATAAAGCTGAAGAGGGCTGTTGAAGAAGTAAAAAAGTTACTGATACCTGCAGTAAGTATTTGTATGCAAGCCTTTGATTTCCATTTTCAGAAGGTACTTTTGAAATACAACTAATTTACTACAGGTGTAAGAGTAAGCCTGCAGAGTGCCATCCTAAAAGGAAGTTGTGATATGATTTTGTGATCTAGTGATCATACACTAATGGTCTTTAAACTGCCTCATCCCAGATGGAATTATTCCGTAGATGAAAACAGTATTTTGAAGAGACTTTTTTTTTGTCTGAGATACAGTTACAGGAAATAGTTATCACCTTTAAAAGGCAATGCTGAGCTGTTACAAACACCTGTTTTCTTTCTTTCCTTCAGTATTAGTATTCTTCACTTTAAGGCTGGGAAAGTATGACATGCTTTTATGTTTCACTTTGACGTGATTCTGATACTTTAAGAAATGAAGGCATGTTTTTTTAGATCACATTAAACATTTTGCCAAAAGAACAAAACCCTTCAGTATCAAAAAACTTTGCTGTCAGTATACTGGGGAAAAATAAAAGTAGTGAAACTGGAAAATGGTTGTCTTTCTCATTTCCTGATAATATAAACTGCCTTCTGCACAGCTAGATGACTTAAATCCTTTTTCAGCTACCAGAATTACCCTGTGAGAGCCCTTCTCTTAGATCTTCTCTGTATTCTCACTCAAAGCAAGGTGACTCAGTGTGACTGTATAGTACATCCCATGCCATTAACTTGTATCTTGTGCTCATCTTTACCACCACTTTCATGTCCCTGTAAAATGATAAGAATAATATGGGTCTTTTTCAGTGGTGGAAAATTTTTCCATATTACAAGGAAAATTGAGACTATCTTGTGAAAGAAAGTAGTAGGTGGTATTAAAATGACCTACTGATTTTGGGTACTTAGTGAATGCTAATACACTCTGGCTGTGAGGAAACTTGTGGTGACACATGCTGTCTGTATAAGCAGATTTATTCACAAGACACTTTTAGAAATTACTAAAGATAGGGAGAGAGACTTAATTTCTGAATTACCAAAAAAAGGCAGAATATTAAGCAGGAGGTACAAAAATTGTGATTTAGACCTCTTGACATTGCACATTGTCAATTTCTGAAAGCAGAAGGCAACTAGAGAAAGTAGATCTTCACAATTTACTCACATATTACAGAGACCTTGAGCACATTAGGATTTGGTTTATAGCCAGGATTTTTATATGGGCAAAACTTTGAAACCCTTATGTTTATTCTTTAAACTGTTCTTTTTAAACTGTTTGCTACTATAGAGCAAACAGTTTAAAACCCAAACTTCCATGTGAATTAATTTTGTCAGGTGTCTGTTCATTCTTCTACCTCCCCCTTACTGGTGAATAATATGACTGAAGGGCCAACTTCAGGATGATAGGTTACAAACCCAGTATGTCTGAAGTACTAATATGTATGCTCTGTGTGTGTTTGTGTTATGCTTGTTTTGTGGAGCTGTTGGATGGGTGTGTTCTGAGCCTCAGAAAGAATGTACTGCACTAGTAGTTCTTTCATTGTGAAAGTGACAGCCAGCTCTTTGTCTTGAAAGCACTCTGCCTGGTGTAGTAGCTTAATCAATTGGGGAACCACTGTAATCCTGATTACAGAAATAATTGGTTTTCCCCATTAATGAACAATAACAGCACAGGGCTAACTCTTGTCCGAACAGAACATCACTTGAAATACTCTTTGTCAGTTCACTTCATTATCATCTTTATATATTATGCATAGGCATAAGAGATTTGGGTGGTACATATTACTTGCACAAGAGTTAAAGGTCTGTTGGCTCTAATTTCTCAAAATTGTGCCTTGCTGAAACAGGTATGTGTAATACATACTAATGAATTAGTATATAGGTGAACTTGGGTTTGTACTACCTATTGCATCTGTTCAATTAGTATAAAAAATGGAATTGTGGCTTCAGGCAGTTGGAGAGCTGCAAAGATGCAGTTTAGTGTTAAAAGATAGGAATTGCAAACTTCTATGAGGGAAGTTATAAACCTTCAAATAGTCAGGATAAGCATAAGGAAAAAAGGGAAATCCTAGTGAATTACAACAATGTGAGTGAAACTGTGGATGTTGGAGGATTCCAAAGATACTTTAAAATGTAAGAATGGATAAAGTGGAATTCCCTTTCATGTAGTAGAATACCTGCAACTATTAATGTTTTTCAGATAAATGTCAAAGGATTGAAACGGAAAAAAAAATGTATTTCTGTTCTGTCACTGTCCAACTTGATTAAAATTTGAGACTATGTAGAAGACTCATTTTCATTCTTGCCATACAATGTGACAATGCTTTGGTTTTATGAGATAAATTTCAGAAACGTCTTAGTGTTCTAGTGTTCAGAGATGGAAATTGGCTGCTATTTTTTTTTTTGGAATGATCAGTTATTTTTTGTACTCAAGATGTTAAAAAGCCTAATTACATTTTCTAGTAACAGTGCAGAAATAGGCACATTTTTTAAAGTGGATTTCTATTTGAATGTACTTGGGTGAACAGAGACTATTTCAGTACTAAAGTGTGTTTCTTGCATTTATGAATCTGGATCATTAGTGATTTTTTTTGTTCCTTGTGGATGTGAATTAATATTTTCCCTTTTCACTTGCTCTTGCATTTTGCCAAGATAGTGATATAGTCAAGTAGTTTATCTTTAGAAATGAAAAGCACAACTTAAGGAATGCTGACTGAATAAGCCATTTTTTTTCTCCTTGAGGAAAAAGGCCAGCATTTTTTTTTCATTATTATTCATTTTTATTTAATTTATATTTCTTCAGTATGAAGCAACCTTTTAAAAAATTTTTGGCTGTACTTCAAGTTCCATAGGATGAATTCTTTTCCTTTTCTCATAATTCAGTGAGGTAGTGGTCTTTATCTACACCTGGAAGATCATACAGTATTACTTCTTTCATGTTTTTCTTCCAAAAAAGAAGAGTTAATAAAGCAGTCTGCAGATTTTTTGAGATCACATCAAGTTGTACTGTCCTTATGCCTCCCTCTAAAGTGAATCCTCCAGATCATTCATCTCTCTTTAATGTGAGAGCTTTTGAGAGCAAACTGTGTTTGTTATTTGCATGAGTTAAGTGAGGATGGGTGGTTCTCTTGCAGAGGAAAGGCAAAAGGTGCCCTGGATTGACTGTTCACTGCGGAACAGAAGAAGAAATCAGAGCTCAGTAAGGGGGCACAGGTAATAATTGATGTATGGCATACCAAACCAGAGCATCATTAAGGGTTTGAAGTTGTTGGAGCTCCTGGGCTGTAGGGTTGAACTCTGCCAGAAACGTTAGGCCTTCTGCATGTTCTAAGAAGTGTTGAATACGTGTTTTTAGCTGAATGAGTTTATCTAGATAGTCTTTGCAGTTTATAGATGACCAGGTCTTGTTTTATTACTAATTCACCTTTACTAGCTGCCTTTGTAAAGCATGAGGCACATATGACAGACTTCAAATTACAGACAGATACTTTTTACCCCTTTTTTCTTTTGATTCCACGTGTTTCCTTTCTGAGGAAAAGATTGTGTTTCTGGTTTCTACTTAGCTATTCTAAGTTGGTCTGGAATCAGTGTTGTTCAGGTTTTTTTACTGCTTTTCTTATGTTGGGGCAGCTGTAGTTTTACTTGGTTGCTGCATCCATCTTCTTGGAAGACAGCTACAAAACAGAATTATTCAGTGATGCTCCTTGTCAAAATTTGTGTATCATTGCCACTATGTAGAAATTTACAGTTGTGATGGTAGGAGATAATGTTTCAGTAGAAACTTGTTTCATTTTGCTCCTACATTTGGATCTCACCTGAAATAGTGATTTTAGACTTTTCAGTCTTGAATGTCTTTAAATCTAGCTGTATGGGAAAGTAAATGTGCTGTATACGGCATGATTTTTACCAATCAGCATTTTTTATAGTGGTGCTTGATATGTACTCATTCACTAACTGTCCTTCTGTTTAGTCCCTCTTACTAGAGGTGTTACTTTGATAGTATTTCTGTTTTTACTCACACCTATATAGATCACATTTTCTTTATGTAACAGGAGAGAATATTATGAAGGGGCAATAGTATTGGTAGAATGGTTTATTTTTCAGTTGAATAGGCTAAAAGCATTTCTTTCTAAAAAACTTGCTTTCAGCAAGTGTGATGAGGTGAGGCTTGTTTATTAATTAAAGTGAATTTCTAATACTTTCCTTCTAAGTGTAGTTGTAAATTTTTCTTATGGTTTATTTTCAGCTACTTAGAGTAAACTGAAGGATGTCTTAATTTTCACCCTGGGAACTTTGTGTGCTGTGAATTCCATCACAAAATACAGAGAAAAAAATTTAATTCAAGAATGTTTAACCATGCTTTAGCCTTAGTTAAAAAAAACAACATAGTTATTATGGCAATGCTGTATATAATTTGTTGCTCTGTAATTAAGACTAGCAAAAGCTTGACATTTGAAAGATATTAGGAGGAGATTTCATTTTTGTATTAGCCATCTAAAAAGCCACAATAAATTCTGCATGCAGGTTTGATTTCTTTGAATAGCTCTTCCTAATTCATTCCTGCATGGTGTGTTGGTTTTACATTTTTGCTTTCACAAGTGAGAATATAGTGCTGCCTTGTATAGTTTCCCTGTTGAAATGTTGGTCATGCTGTGCAATCCATTGTTTGCTGCTTATTCAGGTCAAGTAATGAAAGTAATAAGTGATAGAGTAGCAGAAAAAGGATACTGCTGTCCTTAAGAGCATTTTAGGAAATTCCTAGGCTACCTCTGTTTTGCCAGTTCTGATACAAGACTCTCAGGGTGAAGGATCAGACAGGAAGCTCTGTACGAAGGGCAGCGAAGCCTCTAAACATCTTGGCAGTGACTATTAAATAACTTGAGTGGTAAACTTTTTGATGTGGGGGAGAGGTGATAGTGCGTTATTTTTAGTAGCTTGAAGCGGGCTTAATGTTTCCGTGACTGTGTGGACCAAGGGCTGCTGCAGTCCTGCCATTCCTGCATGATTTGCTGTTCCTGCTTCCTGTTGGGCATCAGAAAGCCCTGGCCTTCATCTGACCGTGTGCCGAGTCCCTTTGGTGGGGAGCTGAACCTCACTGAATGGCTTGCTATGGAGTAAGATTTGGTCAGGGTTAGCACTGACAGAGTTGATGGCATGAGAACAGGCAGACAGGGAAGAATGGTAATGCAGCAGACCATCCTTAAGTAAACACAAATTCCTCTAGAGCTGCAGGTAATATGTTCACGTGCAAATCATGAGAGTAAAATATGCCGCTACAGTGACTTTCTGATTATGGCAGTGAAAAACAAAGCAGGATTGTAAATGTTCCTCTTTGTGTGTTCCACTGTCCGGTGTGTCTAGTACTGGTAATTTCAGTAGCTTATTCATAATTTGAATAAAGAATTATGAGAGTTATGTTGACTAGTGCTTAAGTAAATTCTGCTATTCACTTTAACAGTCTGACTTCCCTGAAAATACTTACTGTTGTGCAAGTCTGAGTTTTAAAAATAAGAATTTCTTATACCAGTTCACAAAGGAAGTGTTTACATACTGTGCTTGATATGTCACTGCAGTGTTAAATTTTTGTGTTTACATTTGTATTAACAAAATTATTTTGAGACAGCTGCAAGTGAGAAGCAGCTCTGTCCATCATTGTGTACTGTGGTAGAAAACCCATAGACCAGTGATCCATTACCACCAAAATAAGATCTGTTGAATGGAAATGTGTTTTTTTGAGACCATATTTACTATAACGTGTCTTGATGATTTTCAGCTGAATTGAGGTAAATCTAGTTTAAATTTTGTTATATTTGTCAGCTCTCCTGAAATGATCATCTTAGTACAAAGGAGAAAATCAGAATTGTTCATCAGAATATTCTTCAGGGTGAGCTCATATTGACAGAGCTCTGGAACAGGCTGCCCAGAGAGATTTTGGAGTCTCCTTCTCTGGAGGTATCTAAAACCCACCTGGAACCTGCTCTGGGTGAGGATTAGATCGTCTCTTGAAGCCACTTCCAAGCCAAATCATTCTGTGATTATGTGATGAGAATAATTTTGGAAGGAGATATAAAATGTTCTGTTTATATTACGATTATAAATTTGTTTTCAACTTTCCATTTTCAGAAAGTTGACAAATAATTAAATAGTAAGTACAAATTTATGATGATCTGTACCCTCACGTATTTCAGTTGATGGTTTTACAAAATTTGGCATACAGTCATGATCAAAATAACTATGTAAATATGTCTAGTTTTATTTGCTTATAATTTAGGTAGCAGTTCATAGGGATTCTTGTTTCATCCAGGCTTTTCTTATACTAATGGGAGAAAGAAGTTTCTCCAGCAGTTATTTCTAGGCACCTTAATCCAAGTCTTTACTCTGAATCTTCTTCTGGACATCTTTGATGGCTTCTGGAACACAGTGAAATTAGTTATGCCTACATACAGTTACTGTTGAATACCCTCTCTTTTCCCCTTTTTCTTCTTCTCCACTATCCTCTGTATTCATTTATTTAAGGTGTTACAAATGTATAACTTGAGAAATAGTAGATCTGGTTTTTGGAAAAGACCTTGGGAAACTTAGAAAATAGACTCTTCTCAAAGAGACACAAAGACGCTCTGTTGCCTGAAACTCAGTAGGGACATGCCCTTCCAAAGCAGGATTATGCATTGATTAGAAACTCTAATTAGGTTCTGCATGGGTTTTGTCTGTCTTCCAGAAATATGCTGAATCTGTTTGGTTTTTTGGTAGACATAGTTGTGGAAGAAAAAATAATATTGACCTTTTCTGGTAATTTGTTTTGTGGTACCTGTAACTTTTTTTAATTTTTCATCCCATTTTTATAATTTGCTTCCTTTTGTCTTGGCTATTTTCCCAGTGCTTCCTCTGGTCGTTTTTTCTTCTTTTTATTTCTTCTTCCATACTGTTGATGATCCTGGAACAGAATATGTAATTTGGTATCTTTATATAAAATCTTGTTGAAGTATTTCTCCACTTATTCAAAAAGCAGATGATTATGCTATGATTCTCCTTGTCTGGCCATGATAATGAAGATGATGGCAAATCCTTCATTCCTGGTTACAGCTGAGTTTTGAGTGGTTGATTTTCTTTTTTTTTGAAATCTCAACTTCATACCTAATTGAAAGAAACAGTAATTGTAGAATTGTGGTTCCTGGGGAGATGTAGTATAAAGAGTAGGACTTTGTTACCCTGCACTTTTAACACATTTTAATGCCAGACTGTATTAAGGACGTCAGATGACTTCATGTATGAGTCACCTTGGAGTGGTTTCTAGAAGGATCTTAGCAATTGCAAAGATTTTTGTGTGAAACAATAGTAAAGTAGCCAGTAAACATTTCCCTTTTCCAGCCATTTAAAGCATTCTTTATTGCCAGTGTTAGTTTTGAAATCTAGATTTCTAATTATACAAAAGTAAAGTTTGTCATACAGCTATCTGTGGTTTAGTGCCGATTGATGATTTACAGTCATCTAGTTGCTCCACATTGTGCTATTTTGACGTCAGACAGAAAATTCTAACCTGTGGAAAAGTGCCAAGGGTTTTTCACCTACTATTCAATAGAAAACTTAAGTGTTTCTATTTTTAAACAGTACAGAAATATCTGAGCTTTCAGTGGAGGAGCAATATGGTTTCTTTTTCTTCCATAAATTGTTTATAGGCTAAGATTTTAGTACAGGAATGTTATGGATACTGTTAGCAGGCTAAACATAGTTGGGCATGATATAAGAGATTTGAGCTGATTATGTTAAATAGCTTATATTATTTTGGACTAGGCCATTTGTAACATATTTTATATTAAATTGGAGAGTGGTAAAACATCCTGGAAAGTGATTAGATGAGATCTTACTGGAAGGTTGCATTTCTTGGAAAACAGTTAATAAGGAAAAGCATTTAAGATTCCATCAAGTAGTATATTATATTTCTTATATGTTGTTGGAAATGGTATGGGTTTTATAATTTTTTATCTTCTATCCTTCTGTATTTCAATAAATATTTTTAAAGCTTGGCCTTATTTTATTAATAGGGATAGCTTAATGAAAACAGCACTGCCTTCTATATGTTCAGTATTATAATTATTAGCTAATTCTTAATGTTTTCACAACATCTGTGTGTGTTGTGAATTACGTATCAGTTTCAACTTTTGTTGTAAAGTGAAATTGTGTTTTATATTCCAAATCACTTGGAAATACTGGATAGAAGGAAATTTCAACACCAGCAAATCTAATGAAGTCAGAGGTCCCTAGCATTATATCCAGTCCTTTGATATTGCAGCTTTTTATAAATGGATTGGAAGATGTGATGTTTTCTATTTGACCAAACACAGCTGTAGATGCTAAGAATTTCAGCTGCTTTATTTATAAATAAATAATTCCAGCCTTTGATAGATACTTTGCTGCAGCCTCCAAAATTGTACATTACATTACAAACCCTTTTTCATGAGACTGAAAAAAATCAAAGCCCCAAAACCACCATTTGGAGTTGGCTGTCTTATGATCATTTGAAGCAGTTTTCATGAAGACTAATTTTCAGTCATGTAATTGCATGCATTGCTGTGCCCTCATCTTAGAATCTTTATGACTGCTTCATTCTCTAGCTTGTGTCCTGGTTTGAAAGCAGAATTTTAACTTAGGCTACCCTGACTTTCTTGGCAGCTGTAGCAACTACACTGATACAGTTGTACTAAAGCCAGCAAATGATACATCAGGTGAAATGGAACAAGAAGGTGGAGTGGGGATTTGTCAAGTGTACACATGGGTACTTGGGTGCTGTGGTGATGGAAGTGGGCAATTCCAGTTCCTTGCCCAGCCTTTTGGCTGTGTGAGGCAGTGGGTGGCCTTATTTTTCTGTCTGCTAGTCTGAGGTTTCAGTTTTTAATGAGCTGTAGCTTCCAGGGTCTTAAAAGTTTCAAAGTTTTAAAATTAAGCTTGCTTACTTAGTTTGTTAGAATTAACAGTCAAAATCATTACTGTCAACAGGCATCAAATGTTTTGAATAATAAAATCTTCACATATTGTGCAGAAAAGCTGTTTGCAGGAGTATAATCATTTGTTTTATCTTGGAAGGAAAGTTCTGAAAGACCAAGGGAGCCAAGAGGTGTGTCTGGATTTCTCCTGGTTTAAACCTGCTGTAGTATATATGGTAATACTGTGATAATCTGATTTGTCAGTTAATGATATCCTGGCATCTGCAGCAGATAGACTATTGATACAGAGTTAGGAAGATCGCTGGTTTTTCTTAGTGCCTGCAAGAGCAAAGCCTTTGTATTTGCCTTTCAGTAGTCATTTCTGAAATTACTGGTTAATTGCCAAAGGAGGTGATTGGGCTGTGGAGGGGGCTCCCTTAGTGATCCTTGCAATATCATCTCCTCTCCTAGCAGGTGGTGGAGAACTCTTCAAAGAGGATAGTTTATTACTCAGCAGTGAGGACAGCTTCAGGGAAATCTTGTATTTTTTTAATGATCCAAATGTCAGTTAGATTCAAGAAAGATAAACATTAAAAAATCAGATTTTAAAATACGTCAGGTCATAGAAACACTCGTTTTCTCCTATGATAGCAATGGTACTTTAAATAAACCTTAACTTCTTCATCTGTAAAATGTGGTGAGAGCACCTTATTGTTTTTTTAAATACTCTGAGAGGTAAATGTTTACTTAACAATAAATATATTCGTTACTGGAATGCTCTTTCTTTTGTAGCAATCTGTAGTTTTACAGGTGATTCTTGGAGACAGAAGAATGAGCAAAGTTTTTATTATCCTGTAGGACTGGAGATTGCAGGGGGGACTGAAGGTTCTTGGTGTTTATAAAAAGTTGTGGTAATAAGTGGTTTCATTGATTTCAGTTTAGAGTTAATTCAAAATAATTGTGTGTGTTGCATAAACCTAAATTCTGTGTATTGCCAAAATATTTTATGGAGAAACTTTTTTAATATTATATATGTATATCTTCAGCTATGTTGCCTTTGTGCTACAGGTAAACTAGGCACTAAATTATCTATCTTGTCTTCCTTACAAAGTAAAGGGGAAGATTAGCAGTTGTGCAGAATCAAATAGGACTGGACAGCCTTAAAGGAACTCTACCAGTATCATATGAGAAAATATCATCCCTTGTTTCCATGTAAATCATTCTGCAGTGCTTGGAAAATAAAGTGAAGCATGTAAGACACTAAAGCTGACAAATAGCACAATTTATTCTTATTATGTCATGCTTTATATTCAATATATTTTACGGTGTTTAAAAGTAATCTCTTTGTAGCAGTTTCAACATACAAATGTTAATAGTTTCTAAATAATTCTTTCACTACTGTCTATAGGATTTTTTAAAAAGATCCTATGTGGCTTCAGTAACAAGATCCCATTAAGATTAGTAGTACTTTGTACATCCAAAGTGTACAGACTTTTCTTAAAATCTTACTCTAGGTTACTTCTAAGAACTTGGAAGATGCACAGTTGTGTGCATCAGTGGTTTATGTTTGAAATCTGGGAATTGATTTTTTACTAGAAGTCAGGTTGGCTTGGAAACTTTAGAAATCTTAGCTAAGACAACTTCTATGATGATGTAGTTGAGACATAATCCCCAACATACTCTAGGTGCTGGTTTTATTTATTTCAGTTTAGTCAGTTTTCTTCAAATGTGAATCACACATAGGCTTTCAGCCCAATATGAAGATTCAGGGGAACTTAGGAAACTAGATATGATTCCATGTCATTTAATGTAAAGCACCTGTAATTTAAGGCATGGCTTCTCTTTCTAGATTCAGCAAATTCTTTCTGATGGAAGTATGTGTAGTAGAATCATGAGGGGGAAAAAGAAAACTTCTTTTGGTGTTTTCATATCAATCACTTTGAGTTTGGGTTTTTTTAACAAGCTTTGCTTTTTACTTTCATTCACAGAAATGTCCAAGTAGAATCCTGTTTAATTAAAACAATTTATTAGCAGGGAACCTTAACTGTCATAAGAACAGTAAGCTTGTGATGTTTTGGCTTCTCCAAACAGCTTGTATTTCTAGGCAAGCTTGTGTAAAGAGTAGAAAAAAAATTCTTTAGAATATCAGCCTGTTACTTATGATAAAAAAGTAACTTCAGAAAAAAAAATTAGTTTGATAGTTGTATTTATAGAAATTAAACATGTCCATATTGCTCTAAAAGATTAGTATTAATAGCATATATTATTAATCCAGACAAGTAAATATCACAGTTACCAATCCAAACAAGTAAATATTACAGTTAAAAGCATAGAAATAAGGGTTTGGTGTGGATTCTGGGGCAAAAGAATTTATTTTTTTCTTTTTAAAATTATCTTTTCAGTGCTTCTCTATACAGTTACCTTCTCACTTTACTGTTGGGGCATCCTTTAGATGTCTAACTAATTAGACCAGTTCTTTTTCTGGCTTTGACCTAAGGCTTATGGCTACACTCCCTTAACTTTATCAGGGTTATTTTGTGTTTCTGGTGATTAAAGTTTCTTTTTCTCAGAAGCTTATGGCAAAGAACAGTATGCCACATAACCCAGATTTCAGAAAAACAAAAAAAGGCACTATCTAGAAAGCAGGGGTGTAAGAGTTTTTCCATGTAGTTTCTTGGAAAAGGGAGGTTGATACATGTGTCTGTGCCGTCACTTGTGTCGGTGTTCGTTGATTCAGAAGTATAAATAGATCTGATGATGATTTAAATCTCAGTTCTGCTTCCTATGAGAAGTACTTAGTGCAGTGCAGAGCTCTTCTTGGCTCTTGATACACGAAGTGCGGCATCTTAGGGGTGCTAGTCAGAGCATGGCTCTCCTGTCCTTTTTTTTTTTTTGTAGATGTGAGTTCTGCAAAAGGGAGAAAAATGTATCAAACCAAGAGTATCATCCTGCTTGGAGAGACTCTTGAAATCCTGAAGGATCTGATGCAAGTGAAATTGCTTCTCATCTCAGTAGTGACAGCCTTACTCCAGAACAGTTCTTTGCTTCATTAATCGATGCACACTTGCTTTCAGAAGCATAGGAAACTACCTCCAAAACTGCTTCTGTAAACTCTCCACCACCTTTCAGAATATTTGTTCTGTGTTGCCTGGTTTAAAATACATTGCTTTCAGCAAAGTGTAGCAACTGGTGTTTCTGAATCCTTGCTGAGCCCTGCAGCCTTCTCTGAAAGATGTCTTGTTAAAAGAATTCATAAAATCGTACATGAACCAGTCTGTCACTTAGGCCTCTGCAGTTAATATGCAGACCTCACTCAACAGTTTTATGTGCTGACTTGCACAAAAGCTTCTGCTGTGTTATTTGATGGTTATCTTTAGATAAAACTGTTGGGTTTTCTTATTCTTGAGACACCCCTTCCCCTCCCCAGTAACACTGACAGTATGTTCTGTCTTAGACAGTTGAAATAGGAGCTTCCAGAAGGCTTAAAACTGGGGGTACAGTCGATAATAAGGGTGACATGGAACCTTTTTATTGAATAATTTTGTAGTCAAAACCAAAGCAAAATCGAATTTTTTGTTGTTTTCTGGTAGCTCATGGGATAGCCAAAAAAGCTAAAGAACAAACTTACTGCAATCCAAAATATGAAGCCATATAGAGATTTCAGATGCTGTCCAGCTGGGCTGATGAACTGTTTTCAAATGGCAAAGCAAGAAAACAAAGCGTGGGTGGTAGTCTGTGTTTTTACCATCACAGTAAGGCAAAGGAGCTTTTTTCTATTTGTAAACTGCCAAATACAAGTGGATAGTACAGTCTTAAACGTGAAAAAAATTACCAGAAACCCCAAAATGAAAATTATTATTTTATCCTTATTAAAGTATTAGTAATAACACCAGGCACTAATTCTTATTTAAGTGAAGATGAGCCGTATTTCTGTAGCTGAAATTTGATGTTGAACTGTGTTGGGGTATGATAGGAGTGACACGCATTTTTCTGTAGAATTTGTATGAAGTATTTGGGACCATACTGCATTTAATATGCATCGGTGGTGTCTCACATGTTGTATGCTAATACATTTACACTCTGTGCAGTGTAAGATATATTGAATGTTCTACAGGCATATGAAGACCTTATCTAGAACACCAATAGGCACTTAATTAAAAAATTAATGGAGTTGGCAAGTATAATATATGGGCAGGCATAATTAATGCATCAGTATGGTTTTATCTCAAATGCTCCTTACATCTCAGATTAAAGTACATTGTTTGTCTGTACCTGTTGTTTGGTTCTAGTCTTGACTTCACCAGCATCCTTATAAACCACTGAATGAATTGCATGCAGAGGTCAAATGAAGCAATATATGAGGGGGGTTTTGGGATTGTTTTGTTTGGGGTGGTGTTTTGGGGTTTTTTTTGGTTTGGTGGTTGTTTTTGTTCTGGGGTTTTTTGTGGTGGTTGCGTGATTATTGTTTTGTTGTGGGTTTGTTTTTGGTTTTTTTTTTAATTTGGGTTTTTAGGTTGGATTTTTGTGGGTTTTTGTCGGGTGTTTTTTTTTACTTTTCTGTTGGTAGAAGTTGTAGACTGCTTCACTAATTGGGCCAGATGGATCTTACTGCTTTGTTAGATGAGTCAGCCTACACTTTAATGATGTTTTTAACAGTACGGCTGCATTTCATTAGGAATGTTTCGTGATAAAATTGTCTTTGGGTTTCTTGTTTGCCATTGCATATAGGATTTTAGAACTAAATCTGTTCTTAAAACAAATATGCCATTGGCTTAGAATATCTCAGTAATTTTTTAAGTGAAAGCTTAACTTTCTCAAATGTTATGAATCAAACTAATGCACAATTTAAAGTCATACTTTGGAAAAACAAGTATGTTAGCTATTCACTTTAGATTAAAAGAGAAATGAAACTATATGTTTTGAAATTAAATGCATTACTTGATCTCTAACGTTTTAAAAGGTGACTTCCCTTTTGAGTAACTTTCTAAGACTGTGTCTTACTTTTGCACATTTTGTTTTTTACTAGTTTTGATAAGTTTCATGTGGAGGAAGGAAGAAAAGTTGTTGTAATGTTTACTATGGGTGTTCTTGCTCCAAAGGAAATGGACTAAACAGACTAAAATTAATTTTCTGGGAAAACAGACCACCATCTTCATTTGCTGTAGAAGAATGAGTTAAGCCAGGGTTTAGGCTTTTCCTATACACGAAGTATTAGTCCAGAGACAGCAAATGTTTATTCTCTTCAGCATTTAGCTGCTGTTTACATTTCAGTGACAGAGGGACAGCTAGGGCAAAAGAGCAAGGGTGCAGTCATTAGTTTCCTTCACATTTTCTCGATTAAAAATGACAGGGGGGTGAAAAAGCTTTGCTACAAAACCCGCACGTCCCCTTCTCAAAACAAATAACGCTGTAAAAGGGCCTGTGTGGCTTTTTAAGATTGAGATATTCTCACGCCAGGCAGGCAGTGGGCTCTTGCACATGGAGTGTAGTGACGCAATAGTGATTTTATGTATGAAGTTCCTTGATCTGTAGTTTAGACTATTACAGGCGTTGTATAACAGCAATAACGAGATTAATTAATTTCATTTGAGAGGTGACTAAGTATCTTGAGTAGTCAGCACGCTGAAGTTAGCGGTTCGGTTGTCTCCTCCGCTGTCATTCCGCTGGCTTTTTGCCTTCCTCAGTGTTTGTTCTGCATGACTTAGTGGATAGGAGGTGCTTTGTCTTTGCAGTCTTGGAGCCTCTCTTGCAAAAAGCCGTAATGCGAGAGTACATCCCTTCCTGTGCACAAAGGTGTTGCTGCTGTTCTCTGCCGTGCACACCATTTTAATCTGAATGGGGAATCTGTCTGGGGACCCGAGTACAGTAATTAGCAGTCTCTTCAGAGTGTCAGAGCAGAGTTACCATTGTAATGGTTTAGCAGGAGGATAAAAGGATTGAATTTGGGTCTGCCTTCCTGCCAAACTAAATGAGTTGCCATGGGAATTTTCAAATATAAGAGGCGTTTACTTAAAGCAATTTGGCGAGTTTGAATAAACTCATAAATTACGGGGTTTAGAGGAGAGATCCCTGCTTTCTCTGGCATGGGCTGAACAGCAAAGAAGACTGTTAGAAAGCTGCTTACATTCTTAATGAGAATAAGTTGATCCATGCTCCCTTGCAGACTATCAGCTTATTAAGGCTAAACTGTTTCTGCTAAATACAGTACAGTAAGCACATTTTGAGAGACATAGTTTACAACAAATCCCCGGAGTAAAAAGCAACATCTGATTGCTCGAAACATAAATTGAATTTCCTTTGCTAGATTAGATCTATTTTCAAGTAATGCTATTAAAAATGGTTCTCTGTATTGTTTCAATAAACATTAACCTGCTATTGATTTCAACTTTCCTCTGTGCATGTAATATTTATCACAACACTTGTCAGATCTGCTTCTGAAAGGGGAGGGGAGGGCATCGAGGTTTCTTTCGAGAACAAATAAGGTTCTATGGCCCTTCAAACTGTTATTTTTCTCGGGTCACATGTAAATGTTTTCCCAGCTCAGGCCTGCCTGCCTTCTCTCTAAAGGGAGTTGGGCTTTGACCTGCTGACTTCTTTGTCAGCACCGATGCTATTGAAATGTGAGAAGATGGACTTGGTGCTTTCACAAGTGCCTCAAGTGATGAACATCACTTATGCTTGTTTAACCTTCAGTTGTGCTCAAGAAGTCAGCTGTAGTAGGCTGTGGAAGAGCTGATGGTGTTTTGCTTTGCTTGTTTGGAAGCATGTGTTAGTGTTCTCCCAGCCACTTCCACTGGGTAACTTAAAGAAATAGGAAAGATTATACGTGCTTGGATACTTCGATGCTAGCTTTAAAAGTGTATATTCAAGGACATGTCATACTTGAAACAGTATGCAGTATTTCCCCACAATAATTTATATCGGTTATATAGCTTAAGGCTTAAATGTTGCCTTGTAATCCTTTCTAGTACATATCTCAAATCTTCACTCATAAGTATTAGGATATGGAGGTGGAACTAATTAAAAAGAGAGCAGTACTGCCGTAATGGCAGTAATTTTAACTTTAGTTTAAAGCCATAAAAATAAGGTTAGAACTCCTTAATATAATCTTACATCACTAGCAGGAACCCTGTAAATTAGCAAAGGAAAATAGTAAATTTGTGCTGGTGATTCAGTGGTTGAACAGCTGCTAAGTTCTGACAAATTCCTGAACAGTTACTAATGATGCAGCTGAAGCTGTTCGGTAGCCTCAGGGTGCTGTTTCTGTGAAACTAGAAATATCTCCAAAGAAATTAGAAGACAAGAGCAGCATTTTCTCATACTAATACTCAAAACTTTAACTGTTCATTTAAAGTTACTTTAAGAAATATTGTCAGGGAATTGATTCCATCAGACTTGATCCCCACCCCCATACTTTCTTTTCTTATTTCTTAGGTGAGTTACTGGAAGGCAAAATTTTATAATAAAATATTTATAAATAAATATTTACAATAAAAATACTATATGTTTGTGAAGTGGCTTGAGAAACTGAAACCATGAAAATTTATGCACTCTGTATTATAAGAGGGTTGCTAAACGATTTGAGGACATTGGCAGCATTAAAAAAATACATAGAAAAGGCAATGCTACGGAGGACTCTGGGATACTGGGTTGAACTGAATGCATCACTTAAGTCCTTAGTTCCAATACTTTACAGCAGCTGTGCAAATCAATGATATTTACAGATATCAGGCAGTAAAAAAATCTGAAAAAATAAAAAAAGTATATATATATATATTGGTACTACAGTTTTCAGATTTCATACTTTGGGATTTTTTCTGCATTTTAGAATTTCAGTTCTATAGGTTGTGGGGCTTGATTGGGACCTGTATTACATCACATCTGGTGCATTCTTCCTCTTCTCCTGTCTGCTTGACTTGCAGAACTGAGGTGAAAATAAGTGGCAGTGCAAGTGCAGGAAAAGCTTGAACTGGTGGGAATTTTTGGCTAGGTCAGATGTTGAGATAGGGGTATTTAAAACTTACTGATAACTGAATCTGGGCTACGCAGTATGAATTTGGTTTTGCAGTACCTGAGAAAGAGGAAGGTGGGAGTTGCTGGCTAGTATTTCACCTAATTTTTTTAATGAAGGATTTTCATAACGTAAAACTTACTGATCGGTCACATCAGAAACATCGTTCTCCAGAGTTCATGATAACATACATCAGGCAAGTTACCTGATAGAAGATGGATATTTAATTTGAAGGATATTCTGTCCTTTGCCTCATGAGCAGTGTAGGAGAAACCTTATCATTTTACCATCTAAAAGTATGGTATACAGAAAAAAGTCTGGTTTTAGGTAAAACTGAGATGGGTCTGCTTGGGTCTGAGTCTTATTCCAGTTAAGGTGTGTTCTCATGAGTTGTGAAGAGCTTCTTGTGTCATATTGAAAGCAAAAGTCCCCTTTCTGCTTCACTACTGAATGAAGCTGCAGGCTAATTAATTTGTGGATGGATATAATAAAAATAAAAAAAAACCAGCTACCGGATTTTTCTGTGAGCTGATTTTATTTTCTCCGTGCTAGAAAAGTAACTCACAAATTTTCTGGGGTTTCTGGAGAGGTAAATCACCTTGCTGAATGTCTCACCCAGCACCAGAGAACACAGAGGAAGTGTCAGGGATATGCACACAGAAAAGGTGGGAATGCCATAATGGGGAGGAAGTGGGAAGCTATGCAAAGTACTTGTTCTCTGTGTCTAATTTGTTATATTTTGAGGGTTCTTGGCTCCTGCTGGTCCAGGAATCCAGAGAATCAAAGAAATGTGCATGCTGCTAGACCAGTAGGGATAGCAGCTGTTTCTCCTCTGGGCACTCCCTCTTTTCTAATAACCTCCCTTGCAAGTATTTTTATCCAGTCTCCATTTAATTCTGCATCTGCTGGGGCATTGTTACTTTTGCCTTTGATCTTTAGATTCCAACAATTTGTTTCATTCTGCAGTTTTTTCACTTACTAACTTGTAAACTTTTGAGAGCAGGTTCTTTGCATGTGTATTGTGTAGGTATCTGAGCTCCAGGTCAGAAGTGTTTATATACTGTTATGCAAAAATTAACATTGCATACAGAGACATGAGAACAAAATGCATAATCTAAGTGGTAGAGTTCTTGGCTAAAGAAAATCAGCAGCTCTCACTTGGGGTAATTCTATAGAAGAGTGTAATACATAACAAGGAAAAAATATCAATAAGGAAATTGATTTTTGTAGAGTCCTCATACTAACAAACCAAGCATTATTTTCAGTTTTTTTACCATGGAGCTTTGTAAGTACTGGATGCACTATTTAACTGCTGTGGATTTAAAGTTTGTATAGGGTGTAAGAATCGCCAGTTTAGGATGATGATGTTGTTTTTAGAGGTTTGAAAATAAGTTTTTTCAGTGCTTTTAGAACATGGAGTGAAAATACCAAAAAAGTTCAAAGATCTCTGCAAAATATAACTGTGTGTACTTAAAGTAGTAGGCATATGGTTGAGATTGTAGCCATTGCTCCTGATGAGCAAATCTACAAATGGAGGAATACACTTCTCATAGTTTAAGGTAACCTAGAGGAGTGTGAGCAGTACAGTTGGCCAAGAGAAGCTGTAATAGTATTTTTTCACTGAAGGCTGGCATCAAGAGAGAAGGAAGACAGAAAGGAGAAAGATTATAAGTAAAGAAATGGGCAAAAACTATTAAAAAAAAAAAAGTAGGACAATGAAGAGTAAGGAAAATAAAATGGAATATTTTAGTATGAAACCAAAATTCATTTAGTTGTCAAGTGGTGGTTTCCAGTTAGAAAAGAAGATTAAACTGCTGGGCTTCAGAATTAGCAAGACTAAGACTCCTGATTCCACATGGAACTGAGTCAGTTGGCACACTGAGGTGTCAGCTCCCATCAGTCTCTCCTCCCTTACTGGTGAGTCTGCAGTGAGCTTTTCCAGTTTTGTAACCTGCCAGAAACATAGATACATTAAGAAAAAAAAAAAAGTGTTGCCAGATGAGCAGGTTGGCAGAATTCAGTCCCCGTTACAGTGATAGATACAGGAGAGCAACAGTGAGGAAAGAGTAGGACTGTGACCACCACTAGCTAAATTGGCTTAAAGTACCACAGGGGTACCAGCTGAGAGGCTTTTTACATCTTGAAAAATAGTTTTTGACTCCTTTGACAGCAATGTAAAACCTCAACCTAATCATCCTGAACTAATTTGTAGCCTGGGAAAAAGTCTTGAGGATGGCATTTTTATTTTTTACATTCTGGAATCGACTGTTGTATTTGCTAGGTAAACTTGTCTGAACTTGTTTCCTCTGAAATTACTCTCCCTAAGTTTTCTGTCTGATTGATTCCCATTCCATCCTCTGTTTTTCAAAGTCTTAGCTTTCTGAACTCAGTCATGCATGGATGCACAGCAACTTTGACACATTCTGGAAACAAAATTCCATTAATTTATCCATTCATTTGAATCGCTTCAGAATTATATGCCTTGATTTTCACACCTTTTGTACCTTTGTTGTCCTTATTTCCCTTGGCTTAAGGAAAAGAACTTCATTTGTCTCTTCCTATTAATGCTGAATAAATGAATATTCTTCAGTAACTCTGAGTATCCAAAAATTTACATCACTTTTTAGGTTCACTTCTTAATTTTTCAGCCACATCATGTAACTGAAAGCTTAAAATACACTTGTTCTGGTTTTGGAATTTTTTTCCTATGTATTAGTTTTTACACACATTAAAGAAGGAGGTTTTTACTGCAAAGTGCTATGTATAAGAATATAGTCCATAAAATTAGAGACTGTGTGAATTTAGGTATTATTTTGAAATATTCATGAGATTCTGAGGCTCAGGAGATTAAGAGGCACTAAGGTGATTTGTCTTGTAGTAGAAAATATATTTTAAGCTGCTTTTGCTTATGGTTGTGCACCTTGTCTACTACAATACAAAAGTGTAATTCTGCAGTCTCTGAAAGACAATTTAATTCTACATATTTATAACATCTAAGTCTAAATTTGTTTCTCCTAAAAATGGGATTAGAACAATAAATATTTAGAGAACCAGAGTGTCTGAACAATATTTAGATTCAGACAGAAAGATATGAAGAATTGAGTCAGAAATCTAGAAATGGGATAGTGGATCATTCAGAAAACAGGTGAAAATCTCAATACAATACAGAGTGAGAGCAAAGGGCAAGGCACTGGTAGGGAATGTGTAGGAAGAAATTAAGTTACCACCGTTTGGTGTTTTTAGGGTGGATTAATATTTTTAATACTAACATTACCTGTTCTCTGCAAAGGTCCTAAAATATGCATCTGGCATTTAAGGTTAGTTAGAAGCTACAGGGCAGATGCTGCATAGAAACATTGCAGGAGTATCCTGTCAAGAATGGTTTCCTGAGCATGACATGACAGCATTGATCTAGGATGGCTCAGTGGCTGCAGTTTGTTTCAGCCACAGTTCAGGTACCCAGCTGCTTAGAAAATGACAAAGGAAAATCATTAAATGAAGTTTTGGTGTAATATCTGACCCGGAGTCTGTAGCAAGCTATTCAGATGCAGCACTGTAAAACATACAATGATCAGCAACAAAGAGAAGCGCAGAGGTCTTGAATATTTCTGTCCCAGTATAGCCTTTAACTTGCAGTGAAATTTGATCAAATTTATACTGTGAGTCCTGCTAAATGGTTACTTTAGTGTTTGTGTCTGCTGAGGAGGCAGATTTTTAAATTAGTGTGTAGAACAGCAGGGAAGAATGGTCAAATTAATTATTTAAGATTGGCCTGATACATACTTCTCTCATTCTAGGACAGAAGATTACACTTAAAGAACTTAATTGTCTTATCATATAGGCTCAATTATTATGTAGAAACCAAATTATAATTAGTTGATTTCTGGTAATGTAGGATTTTAGGAAGAAAGAGATGAAAAAATTCTGGTCAGTAATTCCTTCGGGGATTTTCCAGATAGGTTAACCAGTCCTTTATTTTGACAAGTCTCTAGTCAGGTACCTCATGATCTCAGTACCTTCTGAACAGAAGATGATGTTTGCTATACCACGATCTCATTTCTGTATGTGAGCTGTCATAACCTATACCTGCTTGTGAGAGAGAGTTCTGAAACATGGCCCACATACAAAACTGGTAGAGTTTGTTATTTATGCATGGCATCTGAATAGTCTTGGGCAGGGGGGAAAATTGTGTAGGTTTTACTGTAGATTCCAGAAAACACTTTCTATAAAAACTGTTGTTTTATTTAGGGAAGGGGGGATGTTGGCTTGGGGTGATTCTTTTTTGTTATTCTTTGGGGTTTTTTGTTTGATTAGGTTCTTTTAATTTAACAAGTTTTAGGAATGTTCTCTCACTCTGTCATAAACGTAGATTGCTGAAATACAAATTTCTTTTGCAAATTGATGCATAACAGGTATTTTTATCGCAATTTAGTATCTTTTTTTCAGAATGCATGGGGTATTTTTTAAAGCACTAGTAATACTTTCAAAACTAAGTTCTTATTACTGCTGATGTCCTCTATTTTCAGTAATAAGTATTTGTAATCTGGTCTTTAAACCTATCAGAATAAAATCTCATATACAAAGTAGAATATCATAAGAAACTGACTTCCTATTAATGCATTATGAAAAACAGGTAGTTCTTCTTTGTCAAAATCTGGATGAGAAATACTGATCTTAAGGTATGCGATTAATTCCCAAAGCCCAAAAGGTAAATATCTTCAAACATGAAGTTGGTTTAATTTTCTTTGACACTTACTCCAGCTTCAGGTTCCTTTTTTTTTTCCCCCCAAGAACTATGATGAATAATTAAAACAAGACTTGTGTATGTTTGAATTATTCTGTGTGATTACACTGGAAAATTATGTGACCACATTTAAAAAAAAAAAAAAGTCAAATTATCATCAATTCTGTTATTCTGGAGTAGCTACAAGAAACTGAAGCATGTTGCATGACTTTCATTTACTAAGAATCCACTAAAGTTTTGTAACTGAAGTTACTAAGATTAAAGGAATTGATTAAAAAATTAAAATCTGTTGCACGTATATTTTTACGTAATATTTGCAGATGTCAGAAGTATTTTGGCAAATTGAGACTGTCTTAAAAAACTTGTAAAAATGTTTTTAATTCCGAATTTATGTTATGTAGAAACAAAATAATGGTACAAACTGATAGGCGGAACTTCCATGCCTTCCCTCAGCCCCTAAGTGACAGCAGGAATAAATTTCCAGGGCTGTCAGGAGTGAAAAAAAGCTGCCTTTTGTCAGTTTGTGATCAAACCTGTGCTTTGCTGCCTGATGCTCTTAAGTGATGGACACCTCACAGCACACACAGCACCTATGGCTGCTGCGTGCAGCTCAGGCTCCTCGGGCAGCCTGCAGCAGCCAGAACGGCTCTGCCTTTCCTCCTTGAGGCAGGGAGGGTCACTGCCCTCCACCCACCGCGGTGGCCACAGGTTAGGGCTGTGTCAGGAGGAGGGAATGCAGTGAGTGGTCAGCTGTGCCCAGCAGTGCTGTGGCTCCCTGAGGAAGAGGTGCTCTCCTCAAAGGCCCTTTGTGCCGGTCCCTGCCGGGCTGCGCCGGTTCTCGCTCCTGTCTGTGGAAAACAAGGGTTGGCCAGTGTGTAAAAGCTGAAAAGAAGGCTCAGTAAATAGCAGAGAAAGCCCTTTCCCTAGCAACATGCTGCCTCGAGCAGCCCGAGCCTTCGAACTCAAGGTCATATGATTGACATATTTGTCCCCTAAACAGAATGCAAGCAATTCGTTTTTTCACTTCTCTGTGGTTTTAAGCTGTGTGAGAGTGGGTTTTAGCAGCCATACAGGGGGAGACTGGCCAGTTGGAATACCATCACCCCCTTCTTCTGGACTTCATCAGCTCTGAGAGTTCAAGAACTGGAGAGGCATCTGTTGTGTTTATGGAATAGCTAATTTCGATTTTTAAGCAGCGTTTAAACATTGGTATTAGAGTAGCAGTAAAGTGCACATGAGACACACATGCGGTGTTCGATTCAACACAGCTATGGGCTGCTTGTAGACATGTAAGCAGTTGGAAGTAATTGTGACCTTTTAGTAGTCATTCACTTTTTAGCAGCCCTTGAAAATTACTGCAAGTATATACTGAGTGCATATCTCCTTTTAAACTTCCAGTATCCTGTTTGCTTAGTTGGACTAGAAATGTAAAACTTGAATAGGTTGAAGTTTTGGGCATCTTAGGTTTAAAACAATACTGTTTCTCTGGATGGTAGCTTTATATAAAGTTCTGAATGAAACAGTCATTACGTGCCTCAACCTTAGAGGTTGTGTGTATGCAGAAAACAGTCTATTTGAGGAAAAAAACCATTAATGCAAGTATTTTACAAAAGGGAATGTAGGTGAAATGCAGAAACAATTTTTTGTCACTTTTAGCTGTCGTGATTTCTGTTGGTAATATGAGTAGTGCAGTAAGTGTGACAGTTGAAGAAGCTATTGGAAGACCACTGCTCCCTGAATACTAACATTTTAAAACTGGAGAAGCCTAAACATTCATGGGTTTAGCCCATAGTATAATAAAGTAGTTTATTTTAATTAGTCAGTATTAAATTTTCGTGACATCTCATGCTGAAGGTAAAAACGTCTTAGAAGTTACTACAGCAGCTTGAATTCCCATGTGGTAGTGTGCAGCCCTGAATCCTGTGTTTAATGGAACAGGTGAGACAAGATACACTTGAAAGACATGTACTAATTCACAGCAACAGTCTTTGTGCTCCCTGTCACCAGCAGTTACTTTTCTTCTGTTGCTCTAAAGAGAGACTTCTCACATTCTTTCTTGGTTACTAAATTTGATATGAAATGTTATTTTTCTTTCTTTTTTTTTTATTATTTCTGGGTGGGAACAGATTCAAAACATACTGGACATGTTTTCCATATGAAAGCATGCAGTCATATCTCAGTGCCATTTTGAAAATGAAAGGCTTTGTTTATTAGCATAGCTGGAAAGAAAACTATGTAGCATTGGGATCTCTTGAGTTTGCAACAAAATACTAGTTTTGAAACCCTTAAATGGTGTTCTCCGTGTCTCCAGTCCCATCTTGCCCCCCATGTCCCCGCTCACTCCAATATTTGAGTTAGGTGTCTTTGCAGTTCAGGGGAATTTACAGCTATTTGGAGTGTATAAACTCAAACTTTGAATAGAGACCTCCTAGGATGACAGAGGGAAAATAAATGTTACAGGTCAGGCCACACTTAACTGTAAATATTTTAATTAATCATTCCATTGTTATATTTCTAACAATTCCTGCTAATTTGTTAGAACAACCACCTTGATCATAGGTCATTTTGTAGCCTATATTAGTTAAATCTTTTTTATAATTTACTTAAAACTCAGGATGGGTTAATGAGTTTGTGCTGATAAAAGTGGAATGCGCCAACACTGTCTGAGTGTTCTGGCACCATTCAGTCTGTTCCAAAGGCTACAGCTGGAATAAAGACCTGCATAATATAGGTTGTGTTTACGTTCTGCTCTCTTCAGATTCCTGGGATGCTCGTGGAACTCAGGATGTTGCTGGTAGAGCCATATGTGGGAAATCTGTACGAGAGGCTTGCCTGGTACTATCTCATTCAGTGTGCTTGTAGTTTAACTGCTGTTCTCAGAACTGAACTAACCAGTGAGGAGGAATTTTGAATGTCTAGCGTTCCAAAACTAGAAATACCAAAAGTGTTCAGCTCTGAAAGTTTTTAAGCTGTGCTTGTACATTGCTAAAAATAGGTCTAATGCTTTAGATTGCATAGATGGCTTTAGACTGATAAGTATTTCATTTGAATCTTAATACAAATATCAGCAGATGTCTATTCTAGCAAATAAATCTGAATGCACCTCAGTATTATCCTGCCTTTTGAAAACATTTTGGAATGTACTGTAATTTTTTTCCCTTTAGTATTTTTTGGGGTTTAGTGTGTATATGTGTGTCATGAAAGATGCATTCATATGATCGAGCTTTATGAATTGCTGAAGCTGTTCAGTGTGGTGTATAGAGATTCTTATCACAAATTTATTAGAAACAGTAAAACAGATGGGCAAGGAAAATGGGAATGAGAATTTTTAAAAAAAGGCAAAGCAAAAAGTAAGTTCTGAAATTAAGTATTTGTTGAGGGTCTGATTTAACCTATCCAGATGACCCTTTTTTTTTTTTTTTTTTTTTTCCCCCCCCCCTTTGAAGCCCCAAACCCTGTGATTTAAATATGGGCCCATCACATCTGTCCTAAGTAAATGTTGACCTGTTGAGGTCAAGCAAAATTCCCCCCACCCCAGTGTGCTACCAACTAACATCTAGGAGGTATATATGGTGAAGCAAACACTGATGCTGTATTTCAGTCTGGCTTGTAAAACATTCTGTGTGTCGATTTTCTGTACCTTATCTGTATTTTCTTTGTGCAGAAATAGAAAGTGGGGGAGGGAGGGCACCAGGACTCTCAAGTATTACTGGTAAACCAGGTATCATGATTAAACAGGGATATGTCAGATAAGGTGATGAGAAGTGTTAAAAGATAGGCTGCCTTTCCCCCTAGTGCATCTTTAACATTATGACCAATGAATTTGTCAAGTGAAACAGCACAAGTCTTCTTTGCATATCATTTGAACTGAGAGCTTGCTTTGAAGGAGATAAGCAGACTCTGTTGCCCAGAAGAAATAATGATGCTAATTTATCTTTGCCTGTCTTCATAGCCATAGCAGTGTGTGTCAGTGTTGAAAAGGAAATAGAGAAATAACTGAGCTATAGTTTTACCACCTGTTCAGTGCCATAGGATTGTTGATGACATACAGGACTTTGAGAAGTATGGCTGGTCTGGAAGTCTTTGTTGTAAAAGTATTTGGGAAGGTTTCCTCTAATATAATAGCTGCCAAACTGTGACAGAAAAGTTAACCAGTTCTCCTCAGAACAAACAAAGCTGTGGTGTAGGATTTCTGCTCCATCACCCTCAGAAGTGTATAATCAAGGATGAGAAAGTCTGTTACATTTGTTTACTAGCAACTTCTAACTATCAATATTTACATTCTGGCCATGGGAAACTTGAAGGTCTCTGCCAGATTTTTTTGAGGGAAAGGGAGGATGAGATTTTTTTTTTTTTTTTTAATACTGAGTAATAGAGTAATTTACCAGAATTAAAAGCCTTTACAAGAGTAAAATCTCATCTCTTGCAGGCAATTGATTACTAGTTGAGGTACTCCCATTCAGAGTCTTACAAAAAAAGCTCATTACTTTGTCTTTTACATCTAATTACCTATCATCTCATCTAGGATTTTGTTGCTATAGACACATCACTTTCAACAACTTAGATACAAATAAAGACCTTCCAAACGTGGATTATTAGTGTATATGCTTCAGCATCAAAAATTCCAATGTGTTTTAGCCTTTGTAGTATATTTTACAATATATTGATGCCTGAGATCTGTTTTTCTCTTTAATATGTGTAAGTCTAGGAATTTGTAGTATAATGTTTGTAAGGTTTTTTGTTTATAAATTATGAATGGAAGGTTTTTGTCCCTGAATGGAGACATTCATGTGTAAAGACTGTTTGACTGGCGCATGGTATGTTAGGAATACTTACTGATCTACAAATGAATTGCAGTGGAAGATTTTTCTTTGTCAGGGAGATGAAAGCATTCTAGAGCCCAAGAGTCCAGGCGGTGTCACAGTGCAAGCCTCCCAGCTGCAGCTGTTGGGCTGTAGAGCAGCTGGGGACTGCAAGAAGGCAGGGTGACAGGCCCCTGAGGAGCCACACTGCCTCCCGGATAAGTAGGATAAGATCAATGACAGTAAAATATTTCAGTGGTGCTATTGTGTTTTACGAAAATTCCTGTTAAATTAGTAAGTAGTAGATGGCTTATACTATGCAGATAGGCAGTCTAAAGAATGATTAAAGTCTTCATATTTAATGTGTGTATTTCCAGGTGGTAGAAAAGTTATGTTTATTTTGTGTGGCAATTTTAAATTACTTTTCTGTTTGAGGAAGAGTTTTAAGTATTTATTCTTCTTCATTAATACAGTGTTCTTCCATAAGTGCCAAGTCCTCTGCCCTTCTGCTTGGAGTGCATGTAAAATTATTTATTGCCTTACTGTATTCTGAAAAATATGGTGTGTTCTTAGATGAATTCTCTACTTGAAGCAAACGTGTAGAAGGGTGCATGGACTTGGACAAAATGTTAGGTAGCTGGAAGAGTTCTCTCCAAGGGTGGCAGGAAAGCTGCTGGTGAGAGCTGCTGTTTAGCCAGCAGTGGTGCAGAGCAGGCAGGGAGGCAGGTCTGCAGGAGAAGTTGCTGAGGTGCTTGGGAGGCAAGTGCTCTTTGGTGCTTTCCATAAGCCTGGTGGGACAGGCCTGCTGCAGTTGGCAGGGGAAGAAGGAGACTGGGTTTTGGCATTCGTGTTCCTGGCTGATCTGTCTGTCGTTTTGCTTCACCACCATTTTCTTTCCCACTTGCTGCTCCTGCTCTGAGCCTGAAAGGACAGCCCTGGAACAGCTTATAAAGAACTGGTCCCCAAAGCCAGACTTAGCTGCATTTTGTGCAAAATAATAAAACTATCTGCCGCCTTTCCTAGAGCTGGGCTCACTTCAGTTCACAAGAATTCAGCCGAAGTGCAAGGATGTGACAGGATTGCAAAAACGTCATCCAAAATGCCTGACATCAGTGAAAGTCACTAACATCACCTAAATATGAGGATCTATTTGTTGAGAATGTAGGGGAAAAAAGTGTATCTGTTATATTTTCCAAAGCAGTTACTTTAAAAGAAAAATGAGTATTATAGGGGGAAAGCAGCTATGTTTGTAGAGATCTGTTGAAAGCCTCCCCTCCTAGTCTTGGTAATAATGAAAATCAGAGAACATTTTGAAATTTACCTGTGTGAGACTGTAAGGCTCAAGAAGTTCTGTGAGAATAAGGTATCCTAGCTATGACACAAGTGAGTGGATTGTTTGGTTTCTGAATTACCTGAGCTGCAGTGATGTTCCTTTTGTGCCTGGCCAGCAGTATGGCAGGACAGTTGTGGCCACTGGCTGTTTCCACAGGTCTAGCTTATGGATCTCTATCCTAAACACTGCTACTTGATCCTTCTTTTAAATAGTATCTTTCTTTCCTTCTCTGCTGTAATTTGTTACAGGCTTCTCAGAGTTAACAGAATCTAACAGTCCACCTTTCACCTCTGAAAACGGTTGTCATCTGCTGAAGTCCTTCATTGACAATGCACAATGAAGGCATTTACCCTCCGAGTCTGCATGCCTGTCTTGTCTTCCACCTGGATAACAAATGTATCTAGTGTATGTATGTTTTGTGTATAAATAAGAAGATAAACTCCTCAGGGTACACTGTATGCACATGAGAATCGGAGGCATTTCAGTGCCTAAGAATAAAGGATTTTCTGCAGGTTTTGCAATATCTGAGGTTGAAGTATAACTTGGAGATTGATAATGAAAATAATTCATTGGATTGTTTTATCTAAGCTCCCTGTTTCATGACATGAAACAAGCTCTCACTTATAGCAGTTATATAATAAGCAGCGTTCTTTTTTTGTGAAACTGTCAGTATTGTCCAAAGTAGGGGACACAGTTGTGGTTTAACTGGGCATTTGTATGGTCAGCACTGTATTTTGTTTGAAATTGTAGGGTTTTTGTGGAAGTATCTCCCAGAGACTTCATGTAGGTGGCACTTGTTGTGTTTTGAGCCTTTCAACTATTAATCCTATGCTGATAAAGATTAGAAAGCAAGTTACTTAAAATGATAGTCCTCACTGGCATATGGTCTCCTTCAGGTCTGTTTACTGCTAGCTCAGGTAGAGTTGAGCTACTTACTGTGAAGAGTTACAGGCTCAGAACAGAACAGAACCCAGTGGTGTCTGTGCACAGTTGGCTTTGTTAGGATTTACTGCTTCCATCTCTTCTGTATTTGTATTCAGTGAGCATTTGCAAGTAGTTGCTTACATTTAAAGAATTACGTTTCAAGATACCATTTAAGACTCTTTTTTTTGTTAATCTGCATGTTATATTGTACGTGATAAATACAAAGAAAGCACTGGAGATTTAAGAGGATGAGAGGTTTGAGTCAATCACTTGAGCTTCAACTTAGTAATGCAAATCTGGTTTTAAGTGACCTTATTGATGTTTGCTCAAAGTAGCTTCCTTTTGGTACAAACGACTGAGCTTTGTTGCAGCTATTGTACAGGTAATGTACTGTCCCTTTAGAGATTGCCTTTGTATCCCTGATGCAACCTCTCTTTGCTTTAACAGAGAGTGCCTGCAGGAGTGCCTGGAGCTAAGATAGATCTCGTGTGCCTCATTTGATCATCTGTCAGCAAAGAAGCGAGAGGATAGGGCAGGGAAAAACATGTGCCCCTTGCTCTGACGCAGCTCTTGGAAATTTGAGCGGTTGGCTATTGGTGAAGGATGTTCAAGTGGAGAGCTTGGTACCAGAGAGTGAAGGACACGACAGTGTGTCCCAAAGGGTCCCAAAGGGTCCTGGCCGCTTCTGTGACTTCACCATGAGGAGAGGTGGCAAGTGACTGTCCCAAGTGTAGGGTGCGAGGGGGCGGCAGGATTTTGAGCAGCCCTGGTAGGGTGGGTGGTGCAAGCAGTGCTGCGCACCCATGTCCTGCAGAGATGGCATTGTGCAACAAACAGTGCCATCTTCTGGGAGGAGCCGGAACCATGACCTTGTGGTCAGCGTTACGCATGATTGTTAAAGTGGTGGGATTGGTCTCTTGGTTGGGGTTGGGGTTTTTGGTTTTGTTTTGGTTTGGGTTTTTTTTGGTTTTTTGTTTTTTTTTTTTTTTTTTTAGTAACTAATAAATGCCTTAAAAATCAAAGCATCAGAAGTCGAAAATCTGTGTTAATGTCTGGCAATGCAAGTCCACATCTTGCATCTCTGATTTTTTTACTGATACAGTTTTTGAGGGAAAATTTTAAGCTGTATTTTGGGTTTTGTTTAAAAGAAGAAGTGTTAATCAACTGCTGAGCATAGTCTAGAGAACTAAATCTCAAAAATAAAAGTTAAGGACTTGGTCTCCTTTGTTTGATTAAATTCCCTGTTATTTCTATAAAAATACTTCATAAAGCCTAGTAATTGCAACATCTTTTCTAATAGAAAGCAGTAGTGACCTATAGGAAAATGTTAAAGTAAGAATGATTACTTGGACTTATATCTCCTTCTTTTTACCATGTCAAAAGGGTAAAAATATTTTCTGTCTTAAAATTATTATCCTATAAATAGTTACATTGGGAAATATTCACTGTAGTGCAAAATCTGGGATTAGGGTTACTAAAATTATCTTAGCAAGTGGAGTGTAATATTCAGCATTTACTGAAAGTCATTAATGGCGTAGATCAATCACCCGAAGGTCTTACTTGGAGGAAGTGAGCAATTTTGGTAACATTAATGGAACTATATGGGAGATGCAGCTGACATTTTGAGGAGGTTTTCTTGTTACACACTTTCAAATAAATAAATGAATGCAAACAAAAAAAGCAAATAACAAAGTACAGTTTATGGGGGAGGGGAAAAATTAATCAGTGTGTTAAAAAATCTTTATTGCTAAAATAACTTCAATAAGGTATATCCAGAATGGTGGGAATTTGTGAGCTCTGGATAGGGAAATAGATTTGGAATTGGTTTTATTGTGTCATGATTGCCTAGGTAATTTACCAGCAAAGACGCAATGGAAAGAATTGCTTATTAAAAAAAAAGATAAAATTATTTTGCATTTAAATTATAAATCTGTTCTGTGTCATGGTAAGATTGCTAGAATTGGCACATTTTGTATTCCAAAGGGTCTATGGGACTGTGGTGTCTGACATTTCTGGATGGTACAGTACTTAACTGTACAGTTAATTTCTAGTTAAGATGGTAATTTAATGTGTATTTCCTTTTTTAGTATTAGTGTCAGCTTGCCCTGTCATACAGTATTTAACATATAAAGAAAGCTTTCAGTATACTTGGAATGTTTACTGTGTGATAATCTTGGTCTTTATGCCAGTCCTCGGTATTACAGTTGCGACTTTCAGTTTCTGACATTTGAAAGGAATTCACTGTTGACTCATTTTACTGTGTTGATTTTGAGTTGTTGATAACAATCAGCTGCTAAAAGTTCTGTTCAAAAGGGGTTGTGGCCCTTGAGCATACCTCACAATAAGTACTGTATTTGCTTAGATAAAATTTGAAAACTGTTTTTGTCTCGGACTTTAGTAAATTACTAATCCATACTTTGGGAGTAAAGTATGTATAACAAGCTCATTAAGTTGGAAAATGCTTTTCCAAATACCTGGAAAATATTGTGTGATTAGATAAGTAAAAATGTAAGAAATCCAGTTTAGCAAAGGAAGAATGCACTGCAGGTCACAGGGAAGCTGCCCTTCTATGCATCTGACTTAGGAATTTCGGCAGTGACATTGCATACAGGAGGCAAGATGGTAACCTAACATGAAAGTAGACATTGATCATCCCTCTTGGGTTTCCTATATCATAATCACGTTTTCTGCTCGATAAAGTGTAGACTAAACAAATGGTAGTATTTTTGTAAAGACAGATCAGAAAATCTCTGGTCTTAAAAATGAAATTATACTGTTAGAAATATTTTCATTATTAAACGAAAAAGTGAGCATTTTTCTGCTGAACACTACTTAATATTTATGCAACCTGCATGATACCAGTGGAGTAGTTCAGGGAAGTAGTTTTCATTGAAACAAAACCAAGAGTAATTTATGGTGTGTAAATAGTAGTTATATCCTCATTGGAATACATCTTCGTGTGCCAGAATTAGGAATTCAGCCTCAGGGCAGTTGTCAATATCCTGTCTGGAAAGCTACTCAAAGATTGTTGTTTATTTTTTGTTTGCCCCACTGCTCCAGTAGCCAGTATCGACTGTAGTGGAGCAAATTACAATAAATTGCAGTGCTTGAAATTTGTGATGTTTATTCTTCCTCTGGCCCAATAATACAGTTTTTTTAAAGATACCTTTAGAAGTACGTGAAAATGTATTTGAGAAAAAAATTCCTTAAATTATTTCTACCAGACGCAACTTGTATTTAATCCTTTATTTTTATGATTTGTTGTGTACTTTTTCCAAAACCCTTTTAAGATATTTGTCAACAAGACTTAATGATAGTCAACAGGCAACTTCCACTTAATTTTATGGAAAAGTTGACAAAGCCTGCTGCTTTTGTGAGACTAATGGTAAGCAGGTATTTTGCTTGGTTTGAACTTGAACAATTTTATTCTAGGTCACTTGGATCTTGTGCACTAGTGAGTTCATAATCCTGACTTCCTTCCCATTTTTTCATATGCAGGCAGAAGGAGAAGACAGCCTTAAAAAGATGCAGCTGATGGAGCTTGCAATTCTGAATGGCACCTACAGAGATGCCAACATCAAATCACGTAAGCATGTCATGAGCTCAAGAGTCAATGCCATAGAAGTGTTTGCAGGTTTTGAATCTTAAAGCTGCCTTTGGAAAATGTACAGTGGCAACTTATCTGGGAGAATGGACGGCAGTAAGAACCCAGCAAAACTGTAGGTAGCTGTTGCAAAAGAATTTTGGGGGGATAAGTTATGTCAGTTTGCAGGGCTTTTTTAGCTTATTTCTTGTCCCCATTATTTTTTTACCAGTATGTGTGGGTTGAAATATTTACAAATATATATTATGAAAAACCTCAACCCTTAAGCCAGATTTTTCTGTTTCCTGGTCCTTTTTCCCTTAAAGCATATAAAGGACAGTAGACTCCTTTGCATTCTATTTTAGAGATTTAATTTTAAAATGTTACAGATGTTCAGGATACCGTGAATACATTTTTCTGTATTATATTCCTTCCTTTCATCTTGCTTGCATGTGTCCCCCCAATGTTATGTTTTACCAACAATTCATCAACTGATTTCACAGCCGAGTTGACACGGATCAGTGATGTAATGAGCCGTTTTTACGATTACTTCCATTACATTTGTGTGAAAATGCTTTTGCAAACGCATGTATGCACAAGTTTACACTTGAAAATTAATTACACGCACCTACTAATGAAAGCATATACCTATTATGTGTGATACAAATTATTTTCTTCAGTTGAAAATCTCATTTCTTCTCCTGAAAATATAGTTGCTGACACTGTTCAAATACATTTTTGCTGTAGCCGTGATACAGATGTCAAATGTAAGCACAGTTAAATCAGTCTTTTCACTAAGGACCCACTGATATTTGCAAATTTGTTTCTCCACACAGTCCCCATTTCAATGTTGAATATGTTTAAAGGTTGGAATGCAGTTAGGTCAATTTGAGAGTGCTTACACCAGTGTAATTATTCTGGTTTGAAAAGAGACATAAGCAAGGGCTTTTACCACTACAATGGTAATGGCAAATCTTTCAGCCCTAATGAACACTATGATATTTAAAGCTAGATCAGTTTTAAATATATGGTAGTTTCTAAGTTATTGCAAATTTATGAGTAAAATAGCTTTCAGAATAGCTTAAATTGATGCAAACTTTTGCACAGAAAAAATTTTGTTAATTGAGCAATTTCTTTGTCTGGTCTGTTCCCATTGGTCTAGTTTATCAGTGTAAGTGGGAAGATGGATTTTTTTAATTTATTTTTTGACTAGAGATTGCCACACTAATACTCATTATTTGATAAGATAATTTTAGTCTTTGTGTTTTGATTTTACTGAAAAGTTGAAGATATAGAAGCTGTACTGGTTTATTCCTGTTTAGGAAAGGAAGTAAAAAATACTTGAGTGCCATTTTTAAATTATCTGAGTATTTTTGTTTAAAAAATAAAAATAATTTTAAAAATGCACCAATCTCAAATCTAAAAAAAACTTTACCACATTTCTCTTTTCAGGCCATCTGTAAGTAAATTGAGTCAATGTAGATCAACAGTAGTGCATAGAATACATAAATTATAACCCTTTAAGATTGACTGTTACCAGCAGATGTGCTAGTGCTTAAGTTGTTGTTCATCTGGTGTGCCAACAGGCTTCAAATAACACTTAATGAAATGTGCTAGCACCGCTTCAGAAAACAACCAAACCACCACAAACAAACCAACCAAACCAAAACAGAAAAACCACCTATTTTCTTTAACTTAAGCAAGGCTATGGTGAATTTCTAATACAAAGGAAGTATGTTAGGGTAGGATAGGATTGATTCATGTTTCTAGGTCATCTTCAGCTTCACTGATCCTGGAAATGGGAATTGTGTATATGTTTAAATACAATTTTAAGACCTCTAAAAGCTCTAGACTCATACAGCAGCTCTGCATAACTGAGTGTCTGTGGACTCTACAGATGCACTAAATTTTGTATTCTGTATTTGATTGTGACAGTATTTTCCTTGTATTTCCTGCATGCATCTCAGTCTCATGCAGTCTTGATAGCATAAATGAAGAAGTGTGGTCTAAATGGAGCTTTTGTGCTGTGTAACCTGTTTGAGAAATCTACCTCACCGTTTTACAATGGCTTTTTTATTTTGCATGTTCATACTTAATCACACTGGAAAATGGAAAGCTGTTTGCATTTGAATGGTGTGCTTTGGCACTGTGTGATCAGCGCATGTACTAATGATTTCCTTTTATTTTTCTTCTTTCCTACTTTTTCCCTTTTTTCCCATTCTTTCCACGTTTTGTACTGCTATCTCCATACTTTCCTCTGAATTTCTTTGCTTACTGTAGCAGCCCTTGCCTTTTCTCTTGCAGCAACAGCCCAGGCTCCAAGGATTATTACTGGGCCTGCGCCTGTTCTCCCACCAGCTGCCCTGCGTACCCCTACGCCAGCTGGCCCTACCATAATGCCTTTGATCAGACAAATACAAACCGCTGTCATGCCAAACGGAACTCCTCATCCCACCGCTGCAATAGTTCCGCCCGGACCCGAGGCCGGCCTCATTTACACACCATACGAGTACCCCTACACGCTGGCACCAGCTACATCAATCCTTGAGTACCCTATTGAACCTAGTGGTGTATTAGGTAAGACCTTCGTGCGTGTGGGTGGCTGGAGAGTGTGTTGTTGGTGCTTCTGTTGTGGTTGCAAGGTGGAGGCTGGTGGAGCTCAAAGAAAAAAAATAGGAAATAACAAACTTATTTCAGGTATATCAAAAGCGCCTAGGAGAGCTGCTCTTAAGCATTTTAAAGGCATTTGGCATTCCTGAATGTGTGTGCTTAGTTTATATTAATAAATTTACCAAAAAATAAATTCTTCAGGTTTTGTATGATATTAGACGGTAGGTACATAGGCATCAAGGGGACAAAAAAGCTAAATACAAATTGATGTCTATTACATGTCATCTGGGCTCCCGTGAATAACAGATTGGTTTGTATTCTCTTTAACATAAATTAACATCCAGCAGTTTTTGGAAGGGAGGAGTTCTTACTTTGCTACATTGTATTAGTAGCAAAACTGGAGGGAGTGGAAAAGTCTTTGTTCAGTTGGAGTTTTTGTTTATTTAGTATGCAACTGACAAATCTCAGTATCAGAAAGCTCTAAATTATATTGTGAGCAGAAAATTTTTTTAGTGAATGAATATAAAGCAAACCAAGTTCTGACCAGAGGACAATAAAACTAGCAGCTTTACTGATGGCTTCTTTTATACATGTTGCATTGAAATGTCCATCATTCCTAATATTTCAGACCACTCACTTGGTGTGTGAAGGCAAGAATGATAAAGCAGCTGTGACAATCCAGTTAACCGGCCAATATGGAACTAGCAGTTCCAGTAGTTTCTTCCCTACCCTCTACAGAATCTAAATAATCTTTTCTCTTCAGTTTGTTCTGAATTGCATATGACCTTGGTGCTGCATAATGTTGATTTTATAGGACTTTGATCTTAGTTTGTTCAGTGGCAGTTATTGATTTACACAAATTCTAAACATCTCTAATGAACACTGGACAATGAAGTTCAAAGTCAATATTTTGTTGAAAGTATTGCAAAAAATCAGTGTTTCACGTGACAGATACTTAGTGAGTTATCTGTATGTGTGCATGTTTCCACATTGTGTACAGTAAAAAAGAAAATGTATTTCAGACTTTTGTCTTGCAGGATTAGTGAATCAATAACAAAAATACTAGTAGGACAAAAGTATGCAGTACGTCTGTCAGCTTATGGTTGTTGTCAGTTAACCCATAGCCAAAATTCTGTGAGCATATGATAACATTATCATTTATTAATTTCCCACAAATGCATAAACATGCTCCCTTGGTCCTCTACCCCCAGTCTGTAAGTCCAGCTGTGGTGCTTCCTGGGGTAAAGTCATAGTTACAGAGTTCACCAAAGTAGCTGTTAGTGGCCAGCCCCTCTCCTGAATTCAGTTAATAGCAAGTAAAGAAATACAGCATTCCAGAGTAAAGTTTGTTACAATGCAGGGAACTTGGATTTCTCACAGGATTTTCTATAAAGAGATGGGAGGGGAAAATTAAAATTGCTTCTAAAATGACATCTGAAACCATTGCATATTTTCTGGCTTAACTGTGTGAGGTGCATTGCCCAAAACAGACCTCATCAAAAAATTGTTATTTAAAGAAGGAAAAGGGAGCAGGTGAAAAAAACCCCACACTCCCACTTTAGCTGCCTGAAATTGATAAGTCTTAATACAACTGCTCTATTATCTGAGCAATTGTTTAGATTTAATTACATTAAATTTGGGTTTCACTGAGTTTTATTTTGTTATATGCTCATTCTCATTAATAGTATTTTGTCCATTTTTGTGGTGGACCTTTAAGGTGTTTTAAAATAATCCTGTTAAGAATGGCAGAGAAATGCATCCCTGTGAGTATTTTTGGGGATGTTGGTATTGAGATCAAATTTTAGTTGGTGACTAACTTTCAATTCCCTTCCTTTTATCTTCAGGTATGGCTTTCCCAACGAAAGGCTAAGAATTCAAGAACGGTCTTAACTGATCCTTCATCAGATCTGAATTTTAACAAATGCTTAGTTTTCAGCAGCCTTGAAAAAAGCTTGGCCTAGCAGTCAGTGACTTACTTGCACTTTTTTGCACATAGATTTAAAATAAAATAGTGCTATTAATTTGGATTAGGTCCTATTATTACAGAGTAGCTGTAATTTATGAGTGTATAGTAGTATACTGACTGCTAAGTGTTCTATATAGTGTTTGCTTTACTAATCACCTAATTCATTGCAGTTCATACTTATTGACTTAAAGTTTAAAATCACAATCTGTAGGCTTGAAGAATTGCTTTAAAACTTTTTTTTTTGTGGTAGAACTGGAAGTGATCTTAAGGTTAGCAAATAATTGTCAGTATTAAAGATGGCATTATTTAAAATAGTCCTGCTGCAAGAAAGGCACTTCAGTGAATATGTGACTAGTAAAGCTTAAATGTGCTTGGGTCTAATAGATTTCATGAAATACTGTAATTTTGGGATTGTAAATGAATGGATTAAACAGGTTAAGGCCAGGATGTTTAAAATAAATGCAATATTAATCTGCACAGATAAACTTCTTTTTAAGATTAAGATTTGAAACTACTGTGCCTTAACTTGTTGCTTTTCTTAAAATGAACTTTTGTAGTTAATGATCATTTAAATCCATTTTGATAAACCTGCTGTTAATGTTTTCTGTGAATGTTTTCTAACTTTTGTCTTGGTAATTGCAATTTAACTAGGTGCGGTGGCTACTAAAGTTCGAAGGCACGATATGCGTGTCCATCCTTACCAAAGGATTGTGACCGCAGACCGAGGTTAGTTTAGTTCTGCAGTTCTTGTTTGTAAGAAGTGCTTTGAGTGTACATGAGATTTGCAACACCACAGCTGGTTAACCAAATACCCTGTCTTGACCCGTTCATGATTTTTCTCAAAAAACCTGGACAGCTAATATTTTAAAGCTTTGGGAATGCTTGCAGTTTTAAAAAATGTACTAAACTTGGCTTTCCCAGCTCAATTAAATATATATACTTTGGTATATTTAACAGAAATTCTATAACTGATCCAGTTTCAAAAACGAAACATCTATCTGCATCAGGAAACGCTATGAAATCAGTGCTGCAATAATTAATTTGGTCGTGTTCCCCTCTTTCCTCCCCGGTTGGTTCTTTTAATTGGTGTGGAAATATCAGATTGGTGTTGCAAAATAAAATGAATGGATGGTTGCTTAATGAGAAAGAAGTAAAGGAATAAATGCCTCCTGTCTGTGCTTGGAGAAATCTGAAGATTTAGATTCCTTTTTTCCCAATAAACCTTTGAGCCACTGTACTGTACATTATGAGGAGGATGCATGTTCTCAGATACCTAACTGAATTCAGAAAGGTAAGGGCTGTGAAGATAACTTCAAAAGTTGTTTGAGTTTGAATTAGTGTGGGTAGGGGAAGGGAGGTTGTTTTGGTTGTTTTGCTTTTTGTTTGATTTTGGGTTCTTTCCCCAAAATCTGTTTCTCGGTATTTGCCTTTTGCTGCTAAAATGTGTAACCTGAAGGAGAAACAACTTTTGAAGACCTGTTGGTGAGATGACATCCAATTTTTGGGCATCTCTCTTTAACCCTTGAATGGAAAGTAAATCTTCATTTTTCTCCTGTTCCTCAAATGTCATGCCTTTGGACCCCTGAATGAAGTGTTTAAGCTTATTGAGAAAACTGATATTTTCGGTTTATTGACATTGGCTGGGAAGCAGTGTGGGGGATGAATTCTTATCCCATCTCTGCTGCTGACTCACTGTGGTTTTCAGCAAGTCATTTAATCTCTCTGTGTATGGTTTCCCATTGGTCAAATAAGGATAATAATACTTCCCTACCTCACAGGGGTGTTGTGGGGGTTCTTGTTTTGTACAGGGCTTTGGGGATGCAAAGCATTATGTGCCAAGTATTATTATTCTGCTCTCATCCAAATCAGTGTTGTGCAGGTTTCCATGATATTGTAATATTCAAAAGCCAAATTCCAGTGACAGATCTGACATCTCCAACATTGACTACACTTCTCACAACCTTCTGTAAATTAGCTACAAGAGAGAATACAGATTCTGGTCAATACAGTAAAAGGGGCCCTCCGAAATATCCAAAATATATGGATATTTCATGTATTTATGTAACATTTTTATCTTTGGTATGATCTTAGGCTTTAAAGAAAGCATAAAGCTGATACAGGACACTACTTTAGTTTTCTATAAGATTGTTTTATATCACTGCACACTATTCGCAGCCCATTGGCTTGTTCTCGTTTCCTGAGAACTCCTTAATGGAGCAGCAGGACATAATCAATTGAAGGTCATAGCCCATGTTTAAAAAAAAAGAAAAAGAGAGTAAAGAAGGAAATACATTTTTTTTTTTTTCTATCTCACTCAAGAGAAATTGGTGATAAGGATTTGGTTGTCTTTGAAAATTTGACCTGATGTTGCAAAAATCAGTTTTCTGCCAGTGGTCCTTCATGAAGCTGTGATAGCTTCAGGTGACAGATGTGGCTACCTTTTTGTGTAATTAAATATTTACCTGAGACAACTAGTAAATACACTGATAAAGTGGGGATAGGGGTGTTTTCGTGGAGAAAATACCATTTTGAAGTTTATCATTGTAATGTTTGCTCAACGTATATTTTAAATATTTTTGAAGGGCCTAGATGTTTCATCTGGGTCACTTAAAAGTAATTTAAATTAATTATTGGCATAATTTCACCTTTTACAATACAGCCATTTTCTGATGGAACAGCATTCATCTCTAGCAATATTGGAAACCCACTGTCTTAAGTAGATAGATAAATAAATAAATAAATACACGTCTTTTTCCTGTGGAATAAGTCATGCATAATTCTCTCTTAGGAAAGCCATGCTGATATTTCAGGAGAATATTATTTTAAAGTCTTTTCTAAATAATCCCAGCATGTGTTAAGAAATTTACACAAAGTTCATTTTACAAGTGAACTTCATTGTATTTTGAATTTTAAATCCTAGGTTATCACTGCACATGTCTAAAAGTTTCACACAAAAGGTTTTGGAGGCAACTTTGTTCAGCAATAAAAATTTCTTTTAATGTACTAAAATTATATTGTTGAATAAGATACTGTCAATATTTGCCATACTCACCTATTTGGTTGTTCTGTCACCAGGATACTTCTATAGCTATGGCCACAAAAAGCAATGTCAGCAAACCGAAATACTTTTTTTTTCAATGCAGAAAATTTTTTATATAGTTAAGAGTCACTAAATCCATCTTTGCATTCATTGGGTCTAAAGTTGGTCATTTGGTTTTTTTTTAAAAAAGATCTAAATTGACTCTCAGATGATTTTGTAGTACTACTGCATTCACTTTTTAAGTAGTTTTTACTCTTCGCATAGTTTTGGTTTTTTGTTGGGGTTTGGGTTTTTTTTCCAGAGATAAGCACTGCATTTAAAGCAAGAACCCCCAAATGTGTAAATGTTTTACAACTAAGCATGTAGAATTGGTGAAGGGTTGGAAAATATAGCTCATTTTAACTCAGAATAAACCCCCAGTTTATAAATAATACAAAATTGAATTTGATTCATATAACAGAGAGACTGACTGATTTAATTGTAATAAACTGTAAATGGTGTTGCACAGTTGACAAACCTGTGTGTACTGTAGAAGGCCAGAGACTTGGCAGAGGATGTATCACAGGTGTACTGGTATTTTTTAAAGGTAGCTTGCTTTGATTTTAAACTCCACAAGAAATATTAATGCTGAGAATTTTCTCAAATATTTTATCCAAACCAATTTTCACATAATTTATATATAAATTTTAATACCTTTTAATCAAAATTGTAATGAGTATCAAAATGCTTTAAGAGTCTGTTTCTAGTATACCTGTAAAGTGGTAAGATTGTGCCACATAAAATATTTATTTTTATTTTTTCTTCTTTTTTGAAACAGCTGTTTAATTTAAGCAAATCCCAGTTAGCATGATTCTGAAAAAAAATTCAGGGAGCGTTTGGTCTCATTTATGTTACAGTAGTAATTTCTTGTAGTGTTATGAACTGTATCCTAAATGATAGGCCACTTTTATTATGTGAAAGTAAATGAACCCACAAGAAAGATTGTTAAATCGATGGCATCTGTGAATATTACACCTACTGGACTTCATTTTACGTAATGGCACAAATCTGACTTTGCACTGAATACCTTTCTCACTTTCATCTCCTCTGCCTTAGTCAAAATGGCAACAGTACAGAAACTTTTATCAACCTCAGAATTTATTAGCTCTAATTAAGCTGTTGAATGAGTCTTAAAAAAAAAATAAAAAAATCATACTACTGTTAAGTGGACCAAGTTTGGTGAAGGAGATTGCGAGAGAATGATTAAAGAAGGAATAGCTCAAGAACATTGGGAATGATAACTTTCCACTTGAGAACTTTTTTATGTTTTACTGTAATTTGTTTGTGGTTTTGGGTTTTATTTTTGTTTGTTTTGTTTTGTTGTTTTTTTTCTTTTTTCCTTTTTTTTTTGCAAAAGAAAATAGTATTTACAGGTGGCTTCTTTTAAAATATAAAAATATAAAGCAGGAATGTATATGAAATGTCAGATTTTATTGTATTTGCAGAGTATTAGCTTTGAAAATGAATAAAGAGAGCTGTTTGTAGTTTTAAAATGCCTTATTAGTATCAATTAGATATTTTCTCTATTTTTTCATGTACTTAGAGCTTTTTAAGTATAGACTTTAAAATGGCAGGACTTTTACAGTGTTTACATGCAAGTGCATTTTATAAGTGTCCTATATGTGTAAAATAGTATTTCGAACGGGAAAATGCTGGCTATAGTAGCAGGCTGAGCGTTTTCCTGGTTTCCACGATGATGCCTACGTTGCTAGACTACAGTTTAGTACTGCTTTGTATCATGAGGCCAAGAAATTCCATGTTGTTTGTAAATAGAATAAATGAAAGGCAATAAAAAATTTATTGAACAAAAACCCTTTGTTTGGCCCATAGTTTGTTGAACCAAATTGTTTCTCTAAGTCCAGAATTCCTTAGATGACTCCATTCTTTTAACAACCAGTTATTAATAATCACATCCATCATTAATAGTTGCTTTAATGCTTGCACCTTGGGGAGGTACTAATGCTTAATAGCAGTCAGATACTGATGCTGTGCACTGACTGTTGTTCCAGAAATCTTCTACCCAGTTCAGAAACTGTTCATCGTTTTTTGTTTTCCAATTTCCTTCATCGACTGCTACTAACCATTAGTCGTTAGTCATATTTTATCTCTATTTCTCCTGTTAACCGATTTTGTGGGAGTGGGCTTCTCCTTCACGTGTCCAAATCATGATGGAGGGCTGTCATGATTTTATTGCATTCTGTAGATGGTGTCAATCAGTATGTCAGAATTAAACATGCTTGTTTTTTTTATTAGTTGTGATTAGTTTTCATGTTGTCATTAAGCCGTCACTAGCTGGAACTAATCTCTTCTCTATCTTTTCTTTCTTTTTTTTTTTGTTTTGTTTTGTTGTTTTGTTTTTTTGGTTTTTTTTTTTTTTTTTTTTGTTTCTAACCACCCAGCCGCCACCGGCAACTAACCTATGACCTTCTGACCTCTGAACTCTTCACCCAATGATGACCTGACCATGCCTGCCTGCTGATCAGTTAACTGGTAAACGCCTTTGCTTGCCTGTCTTCAGTGCAGCGAGCTGGGGCACTTGTCCGTTCGTCTTACCATCTAACAAAACAGACAAAGAAATTGTTGTCCTCCAACTCCGCTTTTTGTTGTTCTCCTGTTTGGGTGAAAGTGGTTCTAGAACCTGCACTGAATAGTAGTAAAGCAATAAGGTCCAACTCATCCCTCCGCACTGATCATCCTCTAGTGTCCCGCCCCAAGCGAACGGTAAGGAGGCCTCGCACGAGATGGAGACAGATGTCCCTTAACTACCCGATGACAGAGGCAGTTACTGTGAGAGACTTCTAGGAATATTTTTCTTCTCAGAAAAAAAAAAAAAAAAGAAAAAAAAAAGTCAAAGCTCTCTCTGAATGTACTGTGTGATGATGCATCATGCATGAACCTTTGGTCAGGGATGTCATTGGGGAAGGGATTCCAAAAAGTATTCAAATTTTGATATGCTGTTTAGTCACTACCAGTGCCCTCAAAGGGCAGATGTTGCAGCCTTTTTTCTATTGCCTGCCAAATTGGACGTTTTAAAGGAAAGTGTGCCATGAAATGCAGATTACGATGACTTTTCAGAACTACATTAATGCAAAGAACAAAACAGCAAACACTATTAAAGTGAAATCCAAGTTTAAATTGTTTTAACCATATTTTAATCTCCTTGGAAGATTACATGAGAACAAGGTACATGCATTATGTGTCACATTACTGGGCAAACTGTTCAAATATTTTTTTTAAACCTCCCTGTATAGAAAAAATTTCATTAAGGATGTAAAAGCCATGCTTGCCTATTTGCTGTATACATGTAATGAAATTGTAGATAAAGTGTAGTGCATTGAAACAAAATGAACAAAAAAGTAGATACTTTTACTATACAAGGGTGCTGGTGCAGAAAAAAAATATATTTTTGGAAATGTAGCATTTTATACTTTCAAGTGTTATAAAAAAAGAAAAAAAGAACAAAGAAACCCTTTATTTCATTAAATGATTTTTTCTGGTGGTTGTCAAGAAACAAAAGACCAAAAGAGCCTTTTAGTCTTTCTTTTTTATTTTTTAAGTATTGGAATAAGTCTAAAGAAAAGGAAGTGCCTTATTTTCTTCATGGTCATTTAGTCAAATGTCTTGTATAATCAGCTTCTCCCTCAGACAAGTTACTGCATGCCACTCAGTCGCCCAGTATGTGAAAGAAGCTGTGAGGGAAGACAAATGATGAGTTGACCATATTAATTACCTGATTTTTGCCATACTAGTGTGATGTGACTTTGCCAAAATCTCATTAAGTGAAGTATTTGCTAAGTTTTCATCAAACCAGCCCATTATTATTTCAACCACTCTACTTTTTTAAAAAATCATAGCAAATGCCGTACTTGTGCAACGTAAACCAAAGGGTTCTGTGATACAGACTGTCTCATGCTAAAGGAGATTATTAGCTGACAAATGTTTGTAGAGCTGGAAGTTACATCATTTTTGTTCAGGGATGGAGAGGAGTTTTCTTAATTTTGGTTGAAATAAATACTACATCAACCGTAGTAGGCTTTGGCATCACCCAGAAAATGGATGTTCTGCAGATAATGAAACTGAAAGTGCTTAGCCAGTTTTCAGTCGGTGACTGAGCACATCCCCAGTTTCCACAAACAGCTCCTGCAGTGGCAAACAGCACGGAAGTTACTTACTTTTCAGCTCGTCTTTGACTGTTGTTAGATCTGGCCCATTGGCTTTTCTTCAAAAGATAAGCAGGAGAGGGACTTCAGCCATTTGAAGTCCAGCTATACCCTATTTTTAACCCTTGTTTCCACATGAGGTTCAAATAGCTGGGCAGTTGCAAGAGCTGAAGCTGTTGAACGCACAGTATTTAATTCTGAAAACATTAAGTATTACTTTGTGGGGCTCAGTAGTAAACTTGGCAAATATCAGGTGATAATTTTACTCCCCTCTTGTCAACTTATTCTCCTCCTGCAAATCTTCACAGCTTCCAAATGAAAGGTCAAAAGTAAGCTAAGAGGGCTTACATTTTTAAGCACCTGCATGGTGACCTCATCTAACATCTTGTCTCACCTGGAAATAATTATCAGTTTATTTACTATGCAATAGACATTCATCCTTTCGTATTCAGCTAGATTTTTGTTTATTGTGCCACCGGCTTTGTCTTCCTGTTACACATACAGTTGTGTTGATTTTATTTACAGTATATGCTGTGCCATTTTGATTTTATTTTGGTTGGTTGGTTGAATAAACTTGCGACACTCGAACATTTGAAGAGAGATTTGCTAAAACAATACCAGTATTTGATCCAGTTTCATCTCAACTATGATAAAACCTGGACATTTTAGACATTTATCAAAGGTCTTTTACTGGGGGGGAGGGGAAGTGTATGGAATAGATGTGTGACATGTGAAAGTAATGTTTGCTCTGAACAAACTTCTGAAAACTTAGTTGACAAAACTTTGGATCAACTTAAAAAAAAAGCATGACTTTTGAAATCTCTGAATGCCTTGGTTCTCAGTATTATCATTCTTTAATGACTTTTTCTTTATTAAAATAAGTAGTTTTAAGACTTCTTTCTGACAGTATTATGTAATTTTTTTAGAGTGGGTAGATGGGAGTGTCGCTTGTATGTAACCGTACAGATGACATGTATTTGTCTATTCTTTATTATCTTAGTAGTTTCATGCTATGTATGTACCATAACCAACCTATTGCCTATGAGAAACATGTAAGATAATGTATTTACAGCCATTGTTACAAGTTTATAATGTATTTTTCTATCTTGTTTTATATGTATGTTATATAACATTCAAAAGAATTTTTTTCCTGATTGAGAAAAAAGGATACAAAATGCAAAACCCACAATTTTGATAACTGAAAAATTGCCAATTGTTTTGCAGTACTTTATTATATTGGGAGTGTTGTCTTTCTTGGGCTTTTAGTTAGCTACTGGATGAATACATTAGACATATTTGGGTTTTAGTTGGGTTTTTACATAGCTTGCATTTTAATTCTTTGGTTCTTTGCTGTTTCTATTAACCCATAGCATTATTTTAATAAATGTTATAATACCAACCTACTAACTCTGGACTATGTCTGTTTATTAACCATTACATGTTTAATTAAAATAAACAAATAAAGACGGAAGAATGTAAAGTCTTGAGTTACTGGACTAACCCTGAAGAACGTGACCACAGATAACACAACGTGACTTGTTTTTATGTTGTTTGTCAGCTGACATTCTGCACACTACTATTAAGTTGGCTTTGGTCATTCTGGCCTTTTACCTTGGGGAATAGGTGCCAGTAGAAATGGGAACAAAGTAGCGTTTTTTGAGGCATTCTTCTTGTAGAGTCTTGCCACTTGCCTTTCAGCATCTGCATTACTAATTCCACACTTTCTTTTCTTTCTCTAAAATAATTACTGTTGGCTCACAGCAAAAGAGCAAAAGATGCCAGTGTATTGGTAAATCGTGACGGTGTACAGAAACCAGTTTGATTCTTTGTTGAACCATTCAGAGGTTGCAGTTAATCGCACAGTAATTTGTGATTTGTTGGTTTTGGCACCTGATTCACTGCTGCATCATGTGACGTTTCTAAGCACAAAATATTTCTGGATAGAATTGCTGTACATTGAAACACAAAACCTGGGGGTTTCCTTTGGCAAAAGTGCCTTATTTATGCCATGCTATTTCAAGTAACCTTTTTTTGGTACTTCTGCTGTAGTCTATCAGTATTGCCTAGCTCAGGGGAGTACAACTTCTGTAAGCCAAAGGTCAAACTGGATCTTTTCCTAATGACTGTAGAAAGTACAAAAATACACCTTTCACTAAATTACCAAGCAACATCCATTTCAAATTCCAGAGCTGCCTTTATGTGATCTTTATCCCTGTGGATGACTGGAGCAACATGAATGCAGGGAATTGAAATGGTGAAAATGCTGTTTTGAATGTACATCTATGCAAATATTTTTACAGATACACTTCCCCTTCTTTAGAACTACACTGTCTAAGGCTCCTTTACACTTCCCAGGTAGTTCTAGAGTTGTAACCTTGAGTGGGCAGTAATTACCGCTAATGTCGAGGGAGATCCTCAATGTAGATAACTTTTCAGATGTCAACAGTTTTCTTCCATTTTTTTTCCTGTAGATAGTAAAAATTCAGATGAGGAATCTGAATCTCTTCAAATTCCTCCTTTAATTTATGACGTTTCAAACTATTTATCTTGAAATACATGCAATATAAAACTTTATAAATAGAGTTCTCACAGTATTCCTAGTAATTGCAATTTTATGCATCTTTATTTTATGGAGAAAAATAGTCTAACTTTGATGACATTTGTTAGTTTTCTAATGGCATGTAGTTCTTTGTTTTACAAAAAGTTTAGGTGGAGCCGAAGTGCCAGTTCATTTTGAATAGTTTCACTTGTGCAGAATTCTTTTTTAATTCAACAGATCATGTTGCTATCCTAAAACTAAGCCACAGGCAGATGATAAGAATATTAGATATTTTCAACAGATAATATCAGGACCTTTTGACTGCATAATGGAACAAGTGTCGTTGCAGAGCAAATAATTTATATTCTTAAAGAATTTTATCAGAGGTGCGCATGTAGTTTGGTGAAGTACTCTGTTCAGTATAGGTGAAACTATTCAGATGGAATAAAACTTTAATGTTTTATATTGAAGAACACTTCTATTTCCAGAACTACTGCTTTTCTGTAATATTATTTTGTATCTTTATCAATAGATATTAACTACTGTTATACTTCGTCCACAGTGCATTTTCATCTCATTCTTCAGTATGTGCAGTAGTCGAAGTTGCTGTAAATTTTTTAGTGCTTTAAAGCTGAAGGAGAGAAAAAAAATAGGAAAACTCTAAAATCAAAATAACGTCATCATTATTGTTGTTCACCAAAGGCATTTCTCAATTTACCTGAGTGCCTGTCTGAAAATTTAACTATTTTATACTTTGCCTGCTTAGAGGAAAGATACAAACTGTTTTTAGAACCGAATTTGAGGACAACTTCAATATTGCTAAATCACTGAACTTGGCTTCTTTTCCTTTCTTAATATTCTGAGGTTAAATTATCTTAACATTTGAAAGATCATACATTCAAGGCAATTAGATAATTGCTTTTTGATCCAATAAAGTGGGATTTATCTTAGGGTAATTTTTTTTTTTTTTTGGTAGGTCAGAATATAAACAAAAATATCATCTAGCCTTTCAAAGTAAAATCTGAGCAATGCTGTTCACATCTTAAGTGTTGTACGAAAGTACAACAGATTTGGTTTCTCCAAGAGTGTTTTTGTGCATATTATAAAGTGCCTTCAAGAATATTTTTGATGAGTATATATTCAGTGTACTGACAATACTGATCTTTTATTTGAACATATCTTTTAAAAGTGTGTCAAAAATCTACATGTAGCAAAAGGTTTATTGCCAGATTGTACTCCATGAGGGGGACCACTAAAAGGTTTTCTGCCCTGAACATGCAGGGAAACGCTGAAGTGTGTTACCATCCATTAAGAAATTAACTTGGGGTAAACATACTTACAAGTATACGAAACTGAGCTCTTGGTGTCTGGATAAAAACACCAGTTATCAGAAATAGCACATTGTACAGAATGGAATCAGAGTAACACATTCCTAGGGCTGGAAGTACATAATTGTTCCCGGAATTTCCGTTTTGCCTTAATACGTTTGATACATTTTTTCTAAAACACTGTTAATGGAACACTGTCCAAACAGCACACGAGCCATAACATTAACACGTGGTCATCAATGTTGAATCAAACTGGTTAACGAAAGTACAGTGCTCTTCCTTCTCTGTGCCTGCGCACTAATTGCAGGTGGTGCATTGGGGCTGGGGCTTAGGCACAGCAGGCTGCAGTCCTCATTTCTTGGTGCCTGCAGTTCGGGTGTATGTCTTTGTGAGGAGTCTCCCGAGGCAAAGATTAACTGAGGTCTGAAACTCTTTAGTAGAATTAATTGAAAATTCAGCAACGATAAAGCGACATATATACAGATATGCTTTGACTTGTATTATGGCAGTTTGTGTGAAACATTTAAGGTTTTGTTTGTGCGAAATGATGTATTCTGAGGGGAAAAGCAAACATGGACGTTGCCAAAACACATGTAAATAATCACCATTTATGACTGTACATTATGTGCAATAAAGTAACTGGAAAAAGTGCATGTACTTTATCCTCAAAAGAAAACTGACAGCTCTCAAAGCTGTAGCTATAGTTTTATTTTCTGAAAAGTTAAATTTTATTCTGTATCTAAACCACAGAATAAAGAATGTACATTTTTCACACTTAAATTTTCATTAATGCTTCTAGCAGTGTTATAAAGATGTTAATTGTTGAAGAGGCTTAAACTTTCATGGTTGATTATCAGGGTATATTTTGCTTAACAGTTTCTTATGGCTTATGCTGTTGTTTGTAACTGTAAATGAGGGAAGTATGCCTTATATATCATAAACATACAGTACACTTTTTGCATACGGGTTTGTGGATGCACCAGTTCTATAAATTTTGCAGAGATAACCATGTGATTTTGATGATATTGTACTTTTGTAGGCATAACTTAAAATTGTTCAAGCAAATAAGAAAAAGGAGTACTATTTTAGTGCAACTTGAACACTCTGGTTTGGGGCATAGTTTCTGATTACTGTAGAAAGTGAAGATGTCTGCCACCCCACCTAGTGTGAACCTACCTAGCGAGAAACACACTTTGGAGAAGAACTAGATTATGGTGTTCTACATTTTCCTTAATATTTATGTGATGATGCCTAGTTTTAGTTAAGGACAATTTCTTTACCAAGGTATTCTTTGCTAAAGATTCCTTCTACTTCACACTGCTTAAATAAAAAAAAAGTTTGCTTCAGAAGTAAGAGAAGTAGATAAGGTTAAGTGTAGCATCTTTAGAAGTCTGGTAGAGTAGGGGAGAGAAAGCTAAACACCAGTGGTCAGGTACACTTACCTGAACTTACCCAGCAAGGATGAAAAATTCGGCATAATTAGTCTTTTGAAGACACCTTCCATGATGAGTCTCACCAAAGTAGTGGCATATAGTTGTATCTGAGCTAGCTGTAGTCTTAGAAATTCACAGAATGTGGGGGTGCTATTGGCATGTGCCACTTGAGCAGGTAAAGCAGCCCTTTACTCTGCGTGCCAGCTGCCTGTACTCTGCAGTCCTGGCCTGGAGTGTGAGCACAGCCTCACTTTCTGTGCTGTCTCTGGCTGCACTGTGCAATCCCCCTCCTTCATCCATCCACATCCCTAGAGAACAGAAGTGTGTTGACCTGTCTTACCTCTTGCACCAAGTCAGTAGTACCTGTTTATAATCACATTCATGTTAGGAATTGCATTTCTAGATCTACAAGTTAAAGCTAGATGTGGAGTTTAAAAGGATTATTTTATCAACAGACTATCACCATTGTACCAGCACTGTCTGTGTGTTTTGGTATGTTTATGGGGGATGGCCTGACATTACTAGATGGCTCCTCATTGTATTACTGCAGTTACTGTAGTTCCCTTGAGGTGATACGAACTTAACCATTATCAGTGTCAAAATAATGAGAGCCATTCATAGCAAAGACTACAAAGTGCAGTGTCAGAAATTACTGTCTTTCATGTTGGCATTCAGGTCTACCAGCAAAAGTAAAAAGAGACTTTATCCTGCTGTTTTCTTGGTGACCCTGTGAAGTTCTCAAACAGTTAAAAGCAGACAACTGACAACAGTTCCTGTTGAGTTGAACTATAAAAATTGACAATCACAAATAATCAGTAACTCCCAAAAAAGGTGGTTTTATTTTTCACGAAGTAGCATAGGTTATATTTGTCCTTTTTAATTTCTATTACAGTATTTTCAAAGTGTTTTCATCTTCAGCAATAAATAAGATTACTACTTTGAAGAGCAAACTGGATAAACTCAGAGGTGAGGTTCAAGGAAAAAAAAAAACATCACATAGTGGCACACCTCAGAACTGCATCATTTCAGCAACTTACCAGTAAATTGAAGGTGTTTTCTCTAAAGTTCATGTATTTGTAAGCACCTTATACAGACAAGAGGCTAAGCAGAGAAGTTTTGTTTGTTTGTGGGACCTTTTCGGAATGAATTCTATAGATTTTCAGTTCACTGAGAGTGGCCTCTATTAAGCAGATGGTACTTCCACTGCTTGAAGGCAGGAAGTTCACAGGTCCTCTTGCCATAGGTCAGTCATTGAGCAAACAAGTTTTCAATGTTTTCAATGATTCTGGTTTGCTTTCATACTCGTGAAAATGGAGCCCCATCTTTAGTATCCAAGCCTTTTTAATATCATTACAGATGTATCAGTCTGTACTTCCTAGAGCAGTGTTTTAAAGGAACTTTTTTTTGAAATAGAAGTTTTTTCAGTAAAAAGGTGGGTTGAGTGAGCAAGAGTGTTATGGGAAATGTGTTAATATATGATAAAATACTGGGATCACTGTTTTAGAGTCTCACTGTGTTGTGTGTATTAGAAACACACAATGAAATGTTAGTATAATATTTACCTTGTTAGTTGTCTACACCTTTCCAGTTATGATTTCCAGACAAGGTGGTTTTCATGAGACTAAGACTACCTTGTGCAGTTTTTTTCATGAGACTAAGACTACCTTGCAGAGGTGGTGAGATGACGAGATAACTGCAGATCACTACTATGTATGTGCCTTGTCAAGCCTTTTTAAGGTCTTGATCTCAGATATTGGGTAAAACAATGTAAATGTGTGATGCAGGGAGCACAGTTTATTTGTTAGCCTACCTGCTAACCACGGAAAGTTCAAACATCACTACCAGTTCGGAAATGTTACTGCATGTTAATTGCTGTGGCAAATTCCATGTCTTGTTTTTAACATGGGTGCAATCTAGAGACCTTCACATGGATACTACTCTAGTAAATCTCTGGATCATTTTCATGATCTTTCATGAGAAGTGGATCCAGTACTGCTGAGGGGGCCACAAGGCCATTACTTGCATGCCCTTGTGTGAGTTTTCCCATATAACCTTAGTGATGAGACAATTTTGATTCTTTCCCTGAAAGGCAATGAATGAAGCAGATCTTCAGCTTTGTTTCTGAGAGAAAATAGGAAATATATACCACTGTGGACTGAAAGAAGATAAAGAATAACAATAATGTCAGAGCTTTGAACCCTGTCCTGAACAGATGAATAAAAATTACTCTGGTCTTTATATGAGCCAAGAAGAGGAGACAACACTAAATAAGAGCAGCACTGTCAAGCCCATACTGTGTTGACAAGAAGTTCATCAGAGACTGTAGTCTGGAATTTTAAGTGAAGAAAATTGAAATTACCTCGGTCCTTGAAGAACTGGTTTACCATATCTCTCTGTTATCTTAAGCAAGCTTGTTAATTTCTGTTGGAAATTTTTCCCTTCTTCAGCCTAATTTGAATTTCTTGTTCTTTTATTCTAAGGTTCTACCCTGCCCCCTTCTGTGCTGTCTTGCATTTCATAGACAAATTCCCTTCATTGCAGTGGTGACGTGGCACCGGTCATTCTTAGTACAGAAAGACAACAGGCAGGACTTCAAGTCTAGATCAGGATGTTCAAGTGTGGCATTATGTAGAAAGCCTGTTTTACATACATGTGACTCCAGCCAGATGGAGGAGAACTGTTTTGATACTGAGGGCACAAATCTAATGTTTGAAACACCTGGGTTTCAGATGCTTCTTTCATTGCTGATCTGTGCAGTTTTGGGCAAGACCCCTGCAGCCAAATCCACAAAATGCCATCACCACCTTCAGTGATGTGTCAAGGTACAGGGTGTGGTCACCAGGTTTTTCATCAAAAGAATCTTTTTCATGGTCTTCCAGAAAAGCAAATGCCATTGCCTTACCTTCTTTTGGCAGTTTCAAGCAACAACGTCATCCAGAAAGAAAACCCCTGGTACCCAGAGACAATATACCTGCCTGAGTGCAGAGGTGAAAGCACTGGTCGATAAATTCCCATCCTTCCACCACACCCACATGAACCAGCTTGGCTGCTTGGGTCCATCTCTTTCAGGTGTATTTCTCCCCGTTTTCACATGTACATCACGTATGGCTGTAACTTTGCCTTTTGCATTCCCCAGCTACCCACGATGAAAGCTACTCTTCACTCCAGTGCCTTGGGCGCTCTTGTTCTGAAACTTTGTCCCTCAGTTTCCTGTCAGTGAAATGAGGTTAACAGGAGAGCCTCAGTAAAGTGTAAACTGTGGATGGCCACATTTGAGATTGTAGAGTGCTCAAGCAGTACAATGCTGAGTGCACTCCAGTATCATCACAATGTCCAAGTGTCTCACCATCTTGAATGTACTTAAGAATAAAGCATGAAAGCAAAACTAAATACCTTTTACTTCTTACTTAGTCAAACCCATGATATAGTTTCCAGAATCTCATATGCCAGCTGAGTCCTAATCTCAGAGCAGATCACCTCAGTGGGTACCAGCACTACCAGTACTGCTGACTCAAGGGATGGCCATCTCAAGAAATGATGGGCACAAGTTACTCCTGGGAAGATTCTGGTTGGGCACAAGAGGAAATTTTTTTTTACAAGGACGACAGCAGCCATTGGAATAATCTCCCCAGAGAAATGGTGGGTTCTCCAGTTTTGGACTCCTTTAAGGTTCAGCTGGACAGTGTACTAGCCCATGTCTAGACCTTGCTTTAACCAAAAAAGGCTGGACTAGATAGTCCTTGCAAATCCCTTTCAGCCTGGTATTCTGTGGTTGTGTGCACAGCAGTCTGAGTCCCGCAGGCTCACTGGGGATGGATGGAGCTGCATTGCCATTTTTCGCAGTTGGCAAGTCCAGGCAGAGGCAAAGGGACAGAGATGCAGTTGCAGGAAACAGCACTGCTTTGTCTCTTCACCAGTGAAATGTAGATCTGGGGAGCACTGACAGTGCTTGAGACCTGGGAGGACCGAAGAAAAAACGGGATTATACTGAAAACCTGGTTGGCAGGAGTGAGATATGCTCTGCAATCACCTGAGGTTCACATTGTTCAACCCTCGGCATAACATACAATTTTTGAAACAGAAATGTCTTAAAATAATTAACAACAATTGAAACAAGAACAACAGTTTTTGCAGCTTCAGGCCTGTAGTTGTGAATGGTTACATTTGAGATGCAAAATTTTCAGTGAGCTTTCCATTTGCTTTGGAAGGAGAGAGATAAATGCCATTTGTGAGAGACAACTTTGACTTTCTCAATGAAGAGCCAGGGTTAGCAGGTAGATAAAAACCAAAATCACCTCATCAGCCACATCACTAACCTCAGCAAAATCCAACATTACCTACTTAATCCCTGGTCACACTCAACCACAAGACAGCTGGCAACCAAATACTTTTGGCCAACAGCAGAATAGTGGCGAAGTGGGAATTTACCTCCTCAGTCAAGACTCTTCCAAAATTTTATCTTGGTGAAGTAAACAACTGTGTTTTACTAGTTGTCATGTACCTCACAATGATAATAATAAATTACATTTATGAAGTAGGACTTTGACCTGCTCTGGATTTGTCTTCAGATTTCCCTGTGTGAAAGAACCTTGAAATGAATGATTTCCACCCTGGCAAGCACCTGGTTTAAAAGAAAGGTGAAGCCAATGAATGAAATAGTCAAAACACCTGACTCCTTTTAGGAGGGAGGGAAGCAGTAAATAATGTTGCCTTAGAGCAATTTCTCCCTTGTCATGCCTTTCCCCTTGCAGTTTGCCGTCACTAATCACTCTGAGCCAGACTCTGCACGTGGAAGAATCCTTCAGACAAGTCAGTGGGGCTGCTCATGTGAGTAATTTGCAAAGCACTCAATCAGGGGAATCAAGCCCTGTGGTGTTAGGCTCATTTTGGCTATAAATTCCCCAAGCAAGGACTTCTATTCTTGTCAGTAAAACACTGGATGCAATTCTGGTGCAGTGCTTTTTTTTATTTTTATTTTTTTTTCCTCCCCACAACTTCTCATTTCTTCTCACCTTTTCCTTCACACACGCAGCACTAAGAGACTCAGAGAAGCAGCAGCTTTGTCAACCAATGCTAACATGCCTCCCTGCTCTGGGCAATTCCTTTGGGCAATTTACCAGTGTCACTCTGGCTCTCGGCATTCCTTTCAAGTCAGGAACCTCACTGCTTATAGCAGCTTGGGAAAGGGAGAGCCCAGGTGCAAAGGCAGAAAAAGTTCCACGGGTGGCTGGCAGCAACAGGAGAGTCTGGTTGTGCCGGTGAGTCAGCCGAACCACTCGCTCCACTTGCTTATTCCAGCCACATACAGGCAAGTGCAGGCAGGGAAAATTCCTAGCTGTGATTGTGAGGAGAGGGCCTGCTTATGCCACCACAATAAACTCTGTTCTCCCAGAATGAAATCTCACCAGGCATGATTGCCAAAATCCTGGGATGAAATACTTCTTTTGAACCCCTGACACATCTTGTTCTTTTCACTGGGAGAAAAATAGTGGTTTATGGTTTGGTGTTTTGTTTTTGTTGTTGTTTTGTTTCATTTTTAAATTCAATTACCAACATTGATGTGTCTAAAATGGGAATAATGACAGAGAATATAATATCTCCTGTCTGCACTGCTACCTATACACTTGCATATAAATAACACTTCTGTTTCATGGGTTGGAGTGGAGGCTGAAGAGACATACTGATTGTGCAGTAGCTCTTTTCCTTTGCAGTGGATCTAATAGGACCTGCAGTATGAAAAATGCTACTTATGCTTTGCTTTTAGGCTGAAACTCTCTCTGTGCAGAGGTCTAGCGGAGGGCAGAGTCCCCACTTAAATCCTGCTGAGCCTTCAGAGAGGCTTTTCATGTTCCCCTGTGGTACCAGACAGTTTTGCATTCTGTTCGTGGGTAAAGGCATGTAAATAATACCTTTATGACTCAGGTATGTCTCGAAATATGCAACCTGATGGCAGACAGTTCTACTTTATTGTGCAGATATTTGTTCTGAACCACATGGCTTGTAAGTCATGAAATATTAATGGCCATGCAAATCTTCTCTTCTGTATCACAAGCTTTTCTGTGTTCCTGACCCCTGACTTCCTTTAATCATCTCCTGGGTGTGTGGTCTGTTACTATTCTGAGATATCTTGTGAACAGGGGCAAAGTAATTACTTGATCCTTGCCTGCTGCAAGAATCTTTTTGAAAAGAAAATTGATAACTTCAGAGACGCTTCCTCCTTGCATTAAAATCAGCCCTACCTGCTTGCTTCACAAGATTTCTCTTTTGGTGGCCTGAGTGCAGACCTGCGGTGTTCAGTGCTGTTTTCATGACTGTAAAAACAGCATTCTTGGATCTCCTAAGTTGTCACCTGCTCCTCCACAGATTAATTACAATTTTTGGTCAGATGTTTTGTTCCCTTCTCTCTCTCTCTTCCTCACTACTGATTTTTCTGCAGGCATACTTATAAATATGCTGTTTTGTTGTGACTTGTTACAGGAAGGCCCAAGGATCTTTCAAAGAGCAGCTGAAGTGCCTGTTAGTTAGAGGGTTATCTTAGCCATCTCACTAATAATTGGAGGCTGAATTAATGCCTGAAACATGATTTTATTTTTTTTTTTTAAGAACAAGGGCATTTTTTTTGCAGAAATCTCCTTTTCTTTCTCTGCCTGTTTTCTAACATCCCAAACACTAAGGACGTTACCAATGTGGGGAAATATGGAAATGCTCCTTAGCTCCCTGTAAACACAGGAGAGGTCAGTGGTTTGGTGCCATGCAGGTCTGATAGCAAAAGGAGATGCACCAGCAATATGGCTGGGGAAAGAGAAAACTAACCATGAAAATGCATTTCCCATATGGATGAGAGCTATTTTAGTAAACCAGTGTGGTGAAAGTACAGACATAAGTAGGTATTTGTACAAGTGGGCTGGCAGTGACTGCCAAGAGCATGGTGTAACACAAGGGCAATAATGAGCACACAGTTTAATACAAGGTTAATAAATGTTGACCTACAAGTTTCTGATTTCTGGAGCAATTTTGCCCAAGTTGCAGGAGTCAGCAATGCAACACCAAAACCACTGCTTTTGAAATGGTGGGTTTATACAGATGGGGAGGTGGGGAAGACTAACTAAGCTCAAAACATTCATTATCAGAGCAGAGATAAAGGAGCTGTGATACCTCAGGTGTTTGTAACCTTCCACTTTGCAAAACCTGGGATGACACACAAGAACCTTTCTGGGGCTCTGCTGTTCAGTCCTCAGTGTGTGCTGTATCTGAGGATCAGGTGCCAGCCTGGGAGGAATCCCCACCCTGGGTTTTAAAGGTGCAAAGAAAACCCACCTCACCCTTGGTTTCATTCACCAGCAGGTGCCTATTGTCTGTGAGGACATAGATGTCTTTCCTTCACACTTTCCTTGGAGCTTGCTTTCCCCTGAAAAGGCCTCGGTGACTTCTGGGCCCCGTGAGAAGGGCAGACCCACAGCTTGGCTCACACAAATGGCTCTTGTGAAGCAAAGTTATGCCCTGGCTTAAAGCCTGGCAGCCTCCAACCTGGGAACCACCCACACAGAGGCTGCAGGGAGCACCAGTTCCTGCACAGAGTGGTGGAAAGCTGCTGTGCCACCAGCTGGTGGGTGCTGTGGGAGTCACAGAGAAAGCAGATGGAGCAGAGAAGCCAGAGCATCCCTCCTGGCCCATTGCAGCACTGTGATGTCCCACCACAGGGTGATTTATAGAGCCTAAATGATGGTAATGAGCCCTGCTGCAGGTCTGGCTACCCTGTAGTCTGCAAAGGTGACAATTGCTAACTCAGGTTTTGGAAGGAGGTGAGCTTTGATCAGCTGAAAGGAGCAGTGAGTAATCCTCATCTACCTGGCTTTGTGTCCAAGCTGTGAGTCATTCTAATGAGCAATACCAAAAGTGCTGACCTGCCCATCTCATGCTTCCTCACTTCCTCCAAACTAATCTGCAGCCTTGGTGTGCCTTGGGGCTGCCTTTTGGGCAGAGGGGAACCTGGGACACTGGTTTTACTGCAAACCTTCCCAGTGGAGTAAATGTTGTTGTGGATGTATGTGTGCCCAAACACTTGGCGCAGGTAATTAGGAAGCTTTCAGTGGGTTTTCTGTATTTGGCATTCCCTGCTTAACCTGCAGAATTGTTCTTGATTTAAAGAACATTTTCTTACCCCTCACCATCAAGATTTCAGTTGCACATGACTCTTGTGCACAGTGACTGGGCATAGGAGCGTGTGGGATTATTGCTGGCTTAGTCTGTGTCTCTGTGTTCCTGGGGACAGCATGAACAGCCTCTCCTGTCCTCCCTGCTCTACACTGTGCCCACACTGCAGGGTGGGATGGTGGCCGTCCTACCTCTTCAAAAGGCTGATTCTTTGAGTGCAAAGTCCTCAATGTCCTTGCTTGGCTTTAAGCTCCATGTGTGGTACCAGCACGATGGGGATGCTGAAAGCTGTTGGCCTCTGGTTTGAATGCAAGGCATGGGCTGGCTTGGCTGCATGCAGACAACTGCACTACTGGATGTTTTCAGCAGCTTCCCCTGGGTGCATAGCACTATTTAAAGTGAAAGCACTTTGATTTGGAAGAGGCAAGGATGAAGGTGAAGGCTAATAATGGAAGTTTATAAATGCAGCTGACATCCTAGCACCCTGTCTTTCATGCTGTCCTTGATTTACTCTCCTGGTGCTCTCTCCTCTTTTAATGTTCTGTTTTTCCCCCTGTGAGCAAAGTGCTGAGAGTAACTGGGGTAGCTGAGTTTGATCCATTTACGTGCCTATGGATATAGAGCAGGCTGTTATTTAACACTGAAGTGTGTGAAACGATCCATAAAGCCTCCAGGGTGAACTATGCCAAGGGACAGGCTTTCATAATCCGTGGATTATACTCTATAATACATGTATATATATATAATAGTGTGTATATATATATATATAGCTCATGACTAATATGGAAACCACTCCTATAGTTAATAGCTTCTAGTAGAGACCCATCCACATAACATTCCTATGTGGGTGGGTGGCTGTTGGCACCAGCAGTGGGATGCCTGACTCTAGTCCTGATCTGGATTTCTCAGCTAGACTCCTGTTCCTTGTCAGCTGCAGGACGTGGGCAGCAATAAGGGCAGTTCAGCCTAGATTGTAAGAAAAGTCTGATACAAACAAGAACTTTTCTCCTCCTCTGTTATCTGCCTGGGCTCTCCATGTAGGTGGCTTGGTTGGATGTGAGCCCTTCAGACAGCAAAACTTGTGTGAGGTGAATGTGACTCACACTGGATATCTCCTAAAGCCCACGGCAGGTGAAGTAGATGGTGAGATCCTGAGTTCTTTTCCACAGCCTTGAAATGGGGCCATCCCTCCTCTTCTGCCTCTGAAGCTTCTCTGTCCCTCCTGCCTCTGCTTTGCCAAGTGAAAGTCCATTTGGGAGGTGCACAACAATGTACACACACAGCCTCCGTAACAGAGGTTTACACTGAAACCTCATGTATTTCACAGATAGGCTGAGCTTCCCCAATGCAGCTCACTCATTGCCCTTCCCAGGGCAATGATACCCAGATACCCAGGGCCTTCCTATCTCACAAGAACAGGGGGAGCTCCTCTGCCCCAAAATCCTCATCAAAAAGCACTTGCTCAGAGGTAGTGGAAGGCAAAACAGAGTGAGTTCTGCAGCTGAACTCATATTCAGGGAATTATTTCAAGCAGTCTGTACATTCCTTCTACTTATAATTTATTATTAACAGTCTGAGAGGAAGAAAAATAATTCACTAAACAATCAGCAAGGCATTCATAAGACATTATTGAGATCAGGTCTCAGGGAAACACATGAGCCTTCACAAATATTAAGTTTTATCCACTCTGTTAAGTCATTTTACATAGGAAAGTGAAACTTAATACAGCTGCTCTGTCTCTGTAGCTGCTGCTCAAGGGGAAACAAATTCAGATCCACCATAATCTGACTAATAGGTTCAGTATCAGCTCCCTCTTATCAGAGGGAAAGGAGCAGTTTCATCTCAGTTTCTGCAGTCTGCCCCATGCTTATCTATTCCCTGGTGGCCAGATATCAGAGCAGACCAGTGAGAGGAGTCCCTGTCCGGGGGCTGGAAATTAAAATGCCTTGCTGTGAGACACTTCTCCCTTGCTGCAGGCAGTTAGCAGGTGCTTTCTTTTGCAGATGGGAGTTGCTCATACTTGAAAGAAAAAGTTTGAAAAGGTGCAATTTCTCCCATAGCTCAAATCTGTGTTCCTGGTTTAGCCAGCATGGAAGCAGTAAGGCACTGCTCGGTCAAACAGCCGCCCAGGAAGACTCTGCTCTCCCTCCACTAAGGGACATCTGGTACACTTGCCTCTAACCAATGCTACTACATTGTGGTAGGATGATTTGGTTTTGTTGAGAAGCTGAAGCTCACCCACATCCTCAGTTCTCAGCCCCATACTTTGCTTTCTGAGCCTCTACCCTTTGCTTGCACTGTACAGTGATGATCCTGTATGGGAAATGACCTAAAAAAACATCATAAAGATATTTCTGGGAGCAGTGAAGTCTTCAAAGGAAAATTCTTGGGAAGCTGGAAATATGGTGGGAGGGAAAATAAAATCTTTCTCTCATTTCAGATGAACTTCTGCCTTCCTTGAAATTCCTGTGAATTTCAAAGCCTTTGATAGTCACGAAACATCAGAGGAGGCTTTATGCTAAGCAAAACGTGTGTGAAAGCAGCGCTGCTTCTGATCCCGCCAGGAGCTGCTGCACACCCCGTTCCTCTGCCTTATGTTTGTCTTCCCCCAGCTGGTGCAGTCTATTTGCATTTTTTCTGGGTGGTCGTGGCTGTGCCCCCACTCTGCTCTGTTGGATGACACCAGAGCAAAAGCCATTGCAGGACTCGCCTGCATGGCCAGTGGCCACCCCCGCTGCTCCCGTGTGTGCCAGCCTTGCTGATCCACAGGCAGGGCTGCACTCTGAGCCCTGGGGTGCCCTGCCTGCAGCAGAGTGCACGGCTCAGTTTGGTTTTGCCCCAGCCTCCCTTTACAGGGGCAGTGTCAGGCAGCAAGGCCGTGGCGCGGGGCCTTTCCTGGAAGAGCTCTGATGGCACCAGGCACAGGTGGCAGATTTATAGGCCACACAAATCACTGTGAGCACAGGTCACTGGAAAGGACAGCACAACCACCTGAGCTGGGGCAGCCTATCCTTGGAAGAGGTACAGCCAGTGGGGTGGCGAATTTCTTCCATGTAGCACATCCAGCCACAAGAGGCTATGCAGGGGATGCCACAGAAATTGCAAGAGCTGCAGAGCTGGAATATGATCCCCACAAGCCACTCCTGAAGAGGAGCAGAGATCTCTGTGAGTAGGTACAGGCCTCCCATTTCCCACACCCCACTTCCAGCTGCTTCCAGCAGCACTAGTGGCTCTTCTATCATAGACTCCCTCCTGAAATGAGGCTGCCAGAGAGCAGCATCTGGTCAAGCAAAGGCGCAGAGAGATGACCAGAGAGCAGAAGTCCCAAGGGTAATGGGACTTACTTGTTTTTCCATCTGGGTAATGGTTATCCTGTGAAGACTGATGCATTCATGTCTTCTTTATTCCGTGGGAGGGAAGAGGCTGCCAGGGCTGCTGGGCAGCGGCATGTCCAGGCTGGTCCCATGGGGCAGCCCCTGCTCCAGCTGGCTGTGATGTGCCCCTGCCTCATGCTTCCCTTCCCCAGGTGCCAGCTAAGTGGAGGAGCTGCAGCCTAAAGGAGCAGGACATGGTATGGGCACCCCCAGGGAAAAAGTCTAGGGAAGCTGAGTTGGGAGCAGACAGTGAGAGCACTGAGGAGTCCCTCCTGCCACCCACCACAAGCAGGCTGCAGGGTGAACCACGGTGTGCAGCATGAAGAGCTGCAGGTCTGCAGCAGCTGTTGTTTAATCATTGTGGAGCTGTTGCCAGGTGAGATTTACTTCATCTGTCACCACTGAGGGCTTATTTGTGTTTGACCTGCCCAGGTCAAATTCACCTCCAGATGTATCTGATCTGTGTGGATTTCAGATGTGTCTGACCAACATAAAAGGGCTGTCCATGCTTTTCTCTTGTCTGTCACTGCATCTGCTTCCTGGCATTCCCAAGACTTCCCATCTCAATTTACTTCCCCTGCCCCTTTTGCTGCTGCTTTGCACCATGTTGCTTTTCAGGTTCCCATTTGTCCTCTGCCTGCTCCAGCATGCTCGCTGCCTGTAGCTGTAGGTTTTCTCTCCAACAGGTAACTTGGTTACTCTTAAGCTGAAGGAGTAGTGGACTATTTTTGGAGTGATTGTTCCACAGCCAAGTGAAGCTTATGCTTTCTGCTGGAGCAGTGTTGAGAAGAAGATTCCTCTTGATGTGAACCAAATGTAGTTCTTGAACATGTGATTGGCACAAAGTACACAGGCAGTGACTTTCCACAAGGATAAGCTGAACTAAGGGGTAGAACCAGTTGAACATTTTTTGGGGTTTTTTTAAGCTACCTTGGCTGAGTTGCTGCCTTTGAACAAGGGCAAGGTCCTGGGCAGCTGTGGGACACAGCTAGGTATGCATGCAGACACAGGTATGTAGGCAGAGCTGTGAAGCATGTCACAAATAGTCAAAGGCCTTCATGACTTTATTAAGATATGCCCCAGAAGGACAATGTTATGACTGGAGTTATATGGACCAAGGTCTGCAAGTAACAGAGGCAGAAGGCTGCAAATAAAGCAAGTGTTGTTCAGTTCTTCACATGACTAATGAAGCATCACTTGATAATGCTGATTGTCACTGCCAAACACAAATTTAAGCACAGCTCCTGTTCCCACTCTGCAGCATTTATCAAGCTGGTCCCCTTCAAAATGGACTCACTTCGCAGAGCCTGCAGACATGATTTAATGATTAGCCAAGGGCCATGCTGAGGACAAAAGAAGCTATCACCTCAAATTATTCCCCACCCCTTCTGTGGACAACATGCAACGATTTTTGACTGAACTCTGTTTGAAACCCACAGTACTGATTTCAACCCAGAGAAGAGAAAGAGTACAGCTACCTAACACATGTGCAGCTACGGCAATAGAGTTGCCTTGACATCATCCTTCTTCTTACTGAAAGTTTTACTAAAAAATATGATTTTTTAGTCTGCGATAAAAGTGTCCAGTATCTGAGGCAAGTGCATAGGTGTGGCAAGAAGAAGGAAAATTATGCTGAGACCTGGTAGTATGGCAGGGTAGTTTGGAAGACAAATCCTCTAGAGGGGGAACAGTTCAGGAAAGCTTTACTGTAAATGAAAAACTGTGGGCTAGCCAGAAACTCTCCAAGACAAATTAGAGGGCTATGTCATCACCAACTGTTATGAAGTTAACAAAGGTAAGTGATGGATTCTGCATCTGGGATGGGACAAACTTGGATGTATCCACAGAATGGGAAACGAGAGTCTGGAGAGCAGAGCTGTGGAAAGAGATCTGGGAATCCAGGTGGATGGGAAGCTAAACAGGAGTCAGCAGTGCCCTGGCAGCCAGGAGGGCCAACCCTGTCCTGGGGTGCATCAGGCACAGCATGGCCAGCTGGGCAAGGGAGGGGATTGTCCTGCTCTGCTCTGCACTGGGGCAGCCTCAGCTCCAGTGCTGGGGGCAGGTTTGGGTGACACAATATAAGAAGGACATAAAGCTCTTAGAGAGTGTCCAAAGGAGGGCAACAAGGATGGTGAAGAGCCTTGAGGGGAAGCTGAGGTCACTCAGTCTGTTCAACCTGGAGAAGACTGAAGTGAGACCTCATTGCAGTTACAACTTCCTCATGAGGGGAAGAGGAGGGGCAGGCACTGATCTCTTCTGTGTGTTGACCAGGGACAGGACCTGTGGGAATGGCCTGAAGTTGTGTCAGGGAGGTTTAGGTTGGATATTAGGAAAAGGCTCTTCATCCAGAGGGTGGTTGGGCACTGGAACAGGCTCCCCAGGGAAGTGGTCACAGCGCTGGCCTGACAGAGTTCAAGAAGAGTTTGGACAATGCCGCTAGGTACATGGAGGAATTCTTGGGGCTGTCCTGTGCAGGGCCAGAAGTTGCACTTTGATGATCCTTGTGGGTAACTTCCAACTCAGGATGTTCTATGATTCAAGGAAAAGTCTTCTGAAGAATCTGAATGATTTTGGGACACTGGTCTAACTGCAGACTAAGACACAGGTAGAGCTGCAATCCCAAGCTGCTATTCTTAAGCAGTAAAAATCAAGGAATTATTGGCCTTGCAGTATCCAGACAACCACCCACCACGTGACTGCTGTCAGCTTCCCTACATGCAAGATCATTGCCTTTTCACAAAAACCTCCTCTGAGGCTTCTCATTTTTTCCCGACTCTCAAGCAGAGCTTGGTTGTCTGATCTGTGTGGTAGCTTTCAGATGTTTTGGAGCAGAGGTGTAAGTAAAATGCCAAGTATTTAGCAGACAGATCTCTCTGTAGAGATGGCTGGACTTGACACCTCTTGCAGAGGTCTGGGAAAGGGAAGAAACAGCCCCAGTACAGAGAGGCAGGCAGCTTCTCCAGGACTGGAAACAGGGAAAATCACAGAATGACATTTCAGTTGTAAGAAAATTGAAGTCCTTTTCTTTTAATCTAATGTGGTTAGTTTCCTTCTTCTGCCACAAAAGAAAGAGATTTCAAAAGCACATGGAACTAACATTCTGGGCACCCACTAAACTGGTAGAAATAATTTATTCGCTTTTGTAGGGCAAAGTAAAGCACAACTGCTGCTTGAAAGAAGAGCTGGTTGAAGGTTACATCCATCGTGCAGTAAGTTTTAGGGGGATTTTTTCCTTGCTAGACCAAACACAGGTTTTCAAGTCTTTTTACAGGAGAGAAATCTGCGCTGTCCAAGTCAAGTTTATTTTGATTTGCACCTTTTTCTCTAAAGATGCAAGAGAGGAAATATCATCTGATGATTAGGCCCCATGGATATCTTTCAGCTCTGACAAGGGGCGCAGGTGATCTGCTCCCTTCTACCCCCCACCCCAAGCAAAATTTAATCAGAAATAATCTGTCTGATTTCTAGTGCAGCCAGAAAAGATCAGATGAGGGAAAAGCATTCCCTTCACTGAAAACTTCATCAACTTTGATTCAGCCAGTAAAAAAAAAAAAAAAAATTCCAGCTCTAGATTTCCAGGAAATGACCAAATCTGGTAGGTGGTATTTGGAGTAAATGTAGGGGTTTGCCTGTTTTTAAAATCCCTGTATACTATTTATTATGTACATGCTTCATAATCCCATAGTAAATAACCATAAATTCCCCATTTCACAAAGCTAACAGCCCATGTGCTCACTTGCACACAGAGAAATTGATCAAGGTGCAGCCTGAGGAGTTTAGAAAGGTCACTTTCAAGGCTAGAGAGAGGGTGAAAATGTTGCTACTAATCAAAGAAGGGATATTTAATATCTTTTCGACAAGAAATGCAAATAACATTAGTTCCACTACTGTCCCTCTGGCCTGGAAGTGCTGTTAAGACAGTTTTTGTACTTAATATAAATATCATCCACTGCAGTGTCCTCTGTTGTCCCGGCTGGGTTGAGCAGTGTTTAGCAGTGCAAAGCTTCCACTAGTGCTAAGGATCACATCACCACTGCAGGTGTTGCCTTTTTTGCCCTCCTGGTTCTTTCCTAGGAAGCCAGCTGGAGTGACTGCAGGCACTCAGTCCCGCCTTCCCCTTGCTCCTCCCTGTGTTTTTGAGCAAGCCCACATTACCTGCAGTCTCTGGATATATCTCCCTCCCTGCTGTCCTGTAAAATCAACAGACATCCCCACCTTCCCCATCCCAGTCCCTTCCTCCGAAAGACCTGGGAGCTTGGCACTGCTGGTGGGATTTCAAAATCCAGCCCAGCCTCAAGTGCCAGATTTGAGCTAAACAGCTGCTATGTACTGTCAGATCTACACATGACAATGATTTGTGCAGCACATTGCTGAGCCAGTTAGAGCCATTTGTTTAAAAAATAAAGAGACAGATAAATTCAACTCTTCCCCTTCTCCTAGCAAGCTGATATCATGTGCCTATCTTAAAAATGGCTTGCTCCAGAATGCATTAGAGCTAAATTATCATTTATGTTTGTCACAGGGATTGCTAATGTGTAATGAGATTTTAGAGTTAATGTTTTGTACAAAGCACTTAGCGGAGCTGGGATGAAATTGGTTCAGGATTCTGATGTGGTGTTTTAATTAAAGATATTTTCCAATCAGGGCCAGGCAAACGACTTGTCAGAAGATTTTGTACCCATCAGCCAATATACCAGTGCAATGTTGGTCTCGCTTTCTGCTTTCAGATTTTCTTCAGGGAATTAGAGGAGAGAGTCTCTCCAAATCTCATGCAGAAGAGCCTTTCTTAGCTGCAACCCCTACAGAAGAAATACATATTTGATTCTCTGAAATCTTTCACCTGGGTGTCAGTGGTCTGGTTCATTGCAGCATGACACCAGCCTTAGGCTGCCTTGATTTTGTTGAATTTGTAGCTGTAGGCTCACAGAGACTGAGAGCAATGGGAAGCTCAGTGCTGTGGGGTGAATCCTGAGGTCTTGTCTGCTGTAGCAGCACCTTGAGCTCTGACTGCAGTTCCTCATCTGTCTCCTTCTCTGCTGTTGGGCATGGTAGCCAGGGAGGAGGCAGGAAAATGGGCGATGAAGATCCAAAAAAGAAAAGGAAGGATTTCCAAAAATTGTACCTGGTAAAACTAGCATAATAATGAGTGAGATGTCTCTTTCTGGCTTAAACAGGCTTCGGATGTATGATTCAATGGAAACGTCAAATGCATATTAATAGGCACAACTTTTATTAATTTCTGGATACTAAGGGTCATTATTACCAAATTAATACTTTTTTTTTTGTTTTTCTTAGCTTCCTCTGGTCCATGCAGGGAGCTTTAACCACCATCAGGTCCTGGCTGGGATACCTGCTTAAAGCAGAATCACAAAGCTATAACCAGACACAAAGTGCAGCTCTCAGGGCTGGTGTCAGACACAGGCAATGCAAATCTCTGGCGGAAAACCATCTGCTGTCCTCAGCATTTGCTTTGCCCATCCTCCAGCCATGAGAACCTCATCTGGGTAGAGCTGTGGAGGGAGGCTGAGGGGATGCAGGGAAGTGGCTCCTGCTGAGAAGGGGCAAGAGGGAGGAGTTTCCCTACTCAGTGCTCTTCACACTTAAACCTTTTTCCTTTCTGTTCCATCTCGAGGGCTGTGACCAAGACTCCCCTTTTCCCTGCACCCCCTGGTTTTTGCCCCACTCCCCTCTCCCCATGCAAGGAAGGACACTGCTCCCACGGCCTGGGGCAGCTCCTCTGGAGGCTGAGTCAGCTCCATGGATACAGGACAGCACTGCTGGAGGCCCACCCTGTGGGGGTGTGCAGCTGTGACACCGCAGCATCATTAACTTGGATAATAGGACTGAGCCAGAGCAAACCACCCTGGATTTGTATAGCTCCATGCCGTGTTTGTTTTTGCAGTGTTTCTGACATAAACCCCTTCAGAGCTGCTTAGCTGAGAACCTCTTGGTAGTATGCACTGCATCCTGCTTGCTATGATAATAGAAAAGAATCCTTCTTTATACGCTCATGATTTCAAGTAGGTTTGGTTGGTCGGTTTGTTTGCTTGTTTTTCTAAGAAGAGGAAGGAGAAATCTTTCATTTCATAGACAATTCTGATGTTTTAACATGTAAATGGATGAGTTTTCTTGTATTTTTCTTTTTCAGGTTTGCCCATCTACAGGTGCCATGACTGTTTGGAAACAGATGAGCAGTAAGTAGGGATTTTAATCCCAAAAGCAAATTGTAACATAATCTGTTCATTAGGTAAATTCTTTAGCTCAGTATGGAAATTTCCCGGAGTGGTGTAAAAGGGTGCTATTGACTTGAACAGAGAGGTGATGGTGAATTTTGAAGAAAAAATCTCATATTCTTACCTCTACTGTACAGTGAATACGTGAATGTGCTGGATATTCTAACATTTTATTGTTACATTTTTTATTGCAACATTTTCTTTGTGTAAGCCTTACATCACAGGGTCTCAGAAAATTACAAAGACAGAAGGAGATCGAGGTGCATATTCAGGTCAGCCCCTCCTCAGTGAAATAGCATCCTACCCCATGAGACATAATACACACTGCAGCTTCACTGTGTACCTCCTGGCCAGCTGTGTGGGTGCTTTATCCCCAGAACACTGACACCCACTTAATGAGTGGTGTCGACCTTTTCAGAGACAGCGAGGTACAAACATGGATGGGGCATCTTCTCCTGCCAAATGTTCCAAAGGCATGAGTCAGATCTCCCTGTCTCGTAAATTATAAGACTAGATGAAAAAATGGTAATGAAAACGCCAAATAAATGTGTTGGTGTCCTTCTCTCCCATGAATTTTATTGAGTCTATGGATTTGAGCCCTCAGAGGTCACTCAGGTTAAATTTTAAGTCTTTTGTTCTCTGTAAGTGATAGAAAATTCTGCTGATTCATTCAATTACAGGACTAAGTTACAGACACTGGGGAATTATGGTGAACTCTCTAAGAGAGGCACCTTTGTGGTGAACAGTCTGTTGCAAATCTCTGCCAACATGTGCTGAGCTGTATGAATTAAATTCTGCAAAATGTGTTAGGGGATACAGAGAGCTGGACTCATGTCCACAGGGATGGTGCTAAAGCTCCTGAGTTTCCTGCTCACTGCTGCCAGGACACTGAACCACTTCACAGATGTAAGTCCCTGTTGTCAGAGATCCCCTATGCAGAACAGTGGGGTAGAGAGGAAGAGGAGATCTGGGTTGGAGGAGAGCCAGGATAATGAGCCATGAAGGGTCCCCATTCCTCTTAGCATCTGGGAAGAAAGAGTATACTCTGTAGGAACCAACCACTCCAATGGAAAGGCTGAGGCAGTATTTACAGGATTCTTTTGGTAATGCAGGCAATGCCTGAGAAAGATCCACACCTCCTTCACTTTGGAAAAAGAGTGAGTTTTCTGGTGAAAAGGCCAGATTTTATCACAGGGCAATGTCACACTGGGGTGTTGAGCAATGGAGCAGGGGCTTAGGCACATCTCTGTGTTGCAAGCACTGCCTTCACCATGGCTTAGCACCAGCACTACCAAAACAGATCAAAGTCCTCTGCAGCAGTCCCAGCACTCGGGTGATGAGGCTTGGTGTTTTTGAGAGGAATGATTTCACAGCAGCGTGCGGGGGGTGTGTCTTATTTTACAGTCATGCTTTCAGCCAGCCTCTGTGACTGGAAGGTCAATTCTCCTCTCCTCCTGCCATCTTCTCCTGAGAGACCTGTCCCTGCAACATGCCTTTGACACAGCTGGTAGCCCTGGTGTGAGTGAGGCACCACCAGCAGCAGGGAGGTGAGTTAAAACAGTGGGTGTAGAGGTGCTCAGGAGCACTTCTGAGTGCTCTGAGCATGGCCTCCCACTATCTGCAGTGGTTTCTCCCTGCTTCCTGTGGTGTTGAAGCAGGAGAGGTGGAGAGGGATGTAGCAGGGACAGCTGAGTGCGGGGATTGTCCTTCCCTGGCACAGGAGAGGCTGAACATGAGGATGCTCCAGGCACATGTGTGCACATGAACCTTGAGCTGACTCCTGAGGAGGTGATTTCAGAGAGCAGCTTAAGGTGAGGATATTAGGCACTTACTAGGTCTGAAATATGGATTAATTTTTCAGTGAGAATCTGCTGCATACTCAGGACTACTTGAAATCAGACCATTTTTTAAGCTGTAGGGTAGCCAGTAAAATCCACATTGCTGAGTTGTGGCTCTGCTGGACCCATTCAGGCAAGGAAGTTTAATCATGTGCCCTCTTTTGAGCTCCCATACCTCATGATGCCTCTATTCCCAAGGGCTTGTGTCTATTTTGGCTTTATGTTCAGAGTCTTCATACATAGACTCTGTAAGACATTCTGTAAGGTGATGTTTTTCCCTCCTCTGCACTGGCTGCTTTGTTCCAAAAAGCTTTGGTAGCCTCACTTTTAGATGTCTCTCTCATCTGCTGAGACAGGGCTTTTGGACCCTCCAGGTGTCTGGCCTTGAGTCCTGCCACATGTTGGGGTGCCAGCACCATTCTGGAGGCTGCTGCCATCAATTTCTCAGTGTGTTACTTGCTTTAGCATTTTTGGCTCTGCCCCCTGGCAGCCTTCAATTGGTGTCTTGACACCACAGTTTTGATACTGAAAGTGGTGTTTCCTGAAAGCACCACTTTGATTCTTCTATCACTAGTACAAAACTTCTTATTTTATGAAGTGGTGCATTTTCCAAGCCTCTGTAGCAGAACTCATCTTGCTCCAGCCACGGATTCACAGAAGAAGATGCCAGTGGGATGCCCTGGTTCAGCAGCTGCTTGTGCCAATGTGCCTGTTTAGCAAGTACAGATGGAAAATGCTGTTGTTTTCCTCTCATTGATCACTGTCCAAAGCATCTGAGACTCCAACAGAACAGCCAGAAGAGAGAAAAGCTTCTGTTCCCACAGCTATGTTACTTTCTGCCACATCTCAATTTCTTTAAAATTTACCACTCTGTACTTAGGCTTGGCGTTGTAGCTGTGTTGGCCCCTCATGACAGGTCTGTTTTGGCACAGGGAGGGCTGCAGGGACCTGCAGCAAGCAGTTGAGCTCAGGTGTAGAGGGACACAGATTTCTCCAAGCCAAGAAGTTTGTTCATCCTTTAATTATGCCCTTTTTTCCTTTCCTTTCCTTCATTGTTGCTGGTGCAGGTGACGGGAGTACGCTGTGCAGTTCTGTTTCAAGCAGATAAAGACATCTGCAACTGTCAATATCTAGCAGCCCTGTCTCTCTGCCATTTTTCTTTTGTTGTTTTAACACCTATACAAGTGATTCCCTCTTAAATTTCCAGTGAAATGAATAATATCAACTGAGCTTGTAAATCTTTCCCTCTGAAGAAGGAGGAGGAAGATACTATAGGCATGGGAATGCTGCAGGAGGGGCTGAGGAAGACACGGTTACAATTAGGCTGAACAAGCACAGCAACTTCCCTCTATTCCTCTTTTTCTCCCCCAGAAAGATGCTCCTCTGCTGCCCACATAGGATTTCTGCTCCCAAATGTGGTTTCTTTCCACACTCTGCTCTTTCCAAAAGCAGTTGAGCCCATAATTGGGTGTGACCCACACCTTGAGGATCCCCATCAGTCCCCTGACACCTCACCAGTCCAGGGTCTCATTGCTGCATTGCTTTATTTCATTGTCTACCCAGGTAAGGTTCCCTCTCCCCCACCTTTGCTGGTTTTGCCATGATAAAGCACCCCTGGCAGGAGTGATGCCATGGTGTCACTCGCTCCACCATCAGCTTCAGCTGCGGTGGTTGAAGGGGACATTGCTGCCAGCCAGCCCCCTCACCTGTCAGTCACAGCTCTCCATGCTGGAGACAGCTGATGCTCCCTCTGGAGATTTTCTGGACCCCAACCCTGTGCTGGGAGCACCACCATGTCTGTGAGGTGGCAGGGGCAGTGGGGCAGCAGGGTCAGCTCTCCTGCTGCTGCTGGCCTCTGTGCAGGACACAATCACCTCCTGCAGGAAACAGTCACCTCCTGTAGGACACCTGCCCATGGAAGCTGCTTCCAAAACCTGTGCCAGCACCTGCTGCTGCCCTGACAGGACATGGTGGTGGGAACATCACAGCTCTGTGTAAGAAGGCACCATGGCACAGCAGACAAACCTCTTCCTTCCTTCCTTCTAAAGTCCCTGCTTGCCCCTGCACCTAATGACGTCTGTGGGCAGAAGCACTGAACAGAGAGATGTGCTGGCACAGCTCGAGCACACTCTCAGGAGCCTCCTTAAATTGCTGTTTTGGTCATGATCATTCCCCAGAAACCTTCTCTTTGTTTAAAGGCTGCTCAACATTGCTAAGTAATTGCAGCAGGTGCCTTGCCCTTCCTTGCTGCCCATCAATAAGTGGCCTTTTGTGTCTCTGCTCACGATGGGCTTGCTGCTGAGCACTCACCACGTGGGACATCATGGAGGGCTGTATCAGAACCCCTTGTCCCTGCTGTCCTCCTCTTCCAGCCCTCTGTGCTTGCCCTGGCATGGGCTCTTCTTACAGGAGATGTAGGGATTGTTTTCTGGAGTGCAAACCTTCTTCTTTTGAAAGCCCATGAACTCCCGACTGCTGACGTGGCGGGGCCCAGCCTGGCTGTGCAGCCAGCAGTGGTTTATGATGAGAAATGGTCTGTCTGCTGCTGCAGACTCGCAGCAACATAAATGTGTTGTCTGCAGAAACAACAGAGGAGTGGGGAGAGGCAGGGAGAGATTAGCTGTGAGTGGGAGGGTGAAGATATGGGGAGTGGAGGTCACAGGAAGTGTGGGTTTGAAAACAAGACCAGAATGTAATGCCAATTGCCTTGTGATTTTTTTTTTTTTTAAGTAAAAAGGCAGATATCACTGGCAGGTTTTAACATTGGCAGGTGTCCAGAAACTCTTTCCAACATTATTAACTTATCTGTATCAGTTCTGCAGCCCACCTCCTGTCAGCACTGCTCATGGGGCCATTGGGAGAGTACTGCAGTGGTGTTGGGTCACTTGCTTTTTAGCCACCAGATCACAAAAAGAGGTAGCTATTTTTTGAAACTGAGAGTAAATTGGAGAAAAATCACGTGTCCATGTCTGACCGCTGACCAAATCAAAGCCTCACTTCAGAGTGGGAAGCATCAAAGAGGGTTTTAAGTACTGAATATTTGTCACTGACTTTGCAGGCTCCATTGCTTTTACCCCTAATCTTCCTCACTTGCTCATGCTGTGCATGCAGAGGCAGGGAGGGATGATAATGGACTTGCAGTTGTACTTGCTGTTCCCATAACAAATGGCAGGATCTTCACATAAATTGTTTGAACATGTAACACTGCTCTTATTTCTTAACGATAAGGGCTTAGGAGCTGCCCTTTTCCAAAATGAAAGAAATGAACCAAACGTTATCTCTTTGTTTTAAAAAATGATCCCTGCAACTACAACAACAAAAAGCCATTATGATGATCCGTAAAGGTCTTGCAAGCTTTTACAGGAGAGATTTTCCGCTCACCCAGTCTGGCTTCCCTCCCGTTCCCTCTCCCTATTCCCAACCCACGTGGTTCAAGCTTTCTAGAGCTGTTTAAGCTCCTAGATACGGCTGAGCTGAATGAACCTGCCCTGGAGGACATGTCAGAGGTCAGACCTGGGAGTAGAAGTGTCTCCTCTGGATACTGTGCCTAAAACCAAGTCCTTTAGATCTTGCTCTGACCCCTAGTGCATCCATCATCAATTACATATCTGGATTCACTGTTTACACAGGTTTCTTGTTTATCATGAAATATTTGCTTCAAGCCTCTGCATCTGTTGTTAAGCCAAATGGAAGTGTCTATTGCTTGTGCCAAGGAAAAAACGTCACCATAATTTTCAGTACTGTGGCACAGACCTATCAGGTGATAGATCAACACAAGCCATGGTGAGCTGCTTGCTGACTCTGTCCTGGACCCGTGGACCAATTAGTGGTGAGTTTAAACTTGAATATTTCTGAGTTTAAAGAAATAACCCCCTCCTTTATCTTGCACGTAATAGATCTGTGTTTCTGGGGGTAGTGGGGAGAAATTAAAAAATTACTTTGAGCAGCAATACAGAGACACCCATGTATGCACACACACATTAGAGTTTGCACTGATGAGAGAGGTAAAAAACCATGATGATTTGAAATCTCTTTGTGACCATCCCAAGGCAGAGCTTGAGCCCTTGGAGTGTTTTCACGATCTCTGGAACAGGAGGCTTGGAAATTTAACCCCTTTGATTTCTGCAGAGCCTTACTAGCTTAAACATGCTTATGTAGGCTAATGCACACACCCATTAACTTTCCCACTGTCAGCTGCTGTTAGCGTAGCTGCTTAGTGCCCTGCTGGGAGAGAGATGGATGGACTCCTCCAGATGCTGTCTTGCTGCTGCTGCTTCTTTTAGATCAGTCCCAGGGGATGCAGATCCTCTATGCCTCTCCTTGAGCTGTGTGTGGCCAAGCAAAGCAGTCCATACACATGCTCTCACACATTAGGTTTCCTATTTAACAACACCCCGCGCTATTCTAAGGTACATTAAGTGGAAATAACGTTTCTTCCAAAGTGGATAAGCATAACTGCTTCCCAGGTGGAGAAAAAAGAGCCACTGAGGGCTTCAGAGATACGGGCTGAGACAGCTGCAGAAGAGTGAATTAGCTCCCCAGCTGTAAGAGCTTCCAGTCAGCCTTGTACCTAATCCACTATATCATGGCTGAAACCTGGAGTCGGCATGGGGAGGTGCTGGGAGTGGAGGGGGAGACAAGGAAAAAGAGAGAGGGCTATACATAAATGAGAAAAATGAGACATATAAAGGCAAAATCCTTATCTGTCTGCAGAGGCCTCATGAACTGAATAGCTGGTGATAAGAGTGACTTCCTTCCATGCATTCTGTATCAGGTATTTAGCATGGCTGTGTCTCAGCAATGTGTTCCCTCACACAGGACTGTAAGGAGATGATCAGCATCTACTACATATGCTGCGTGTAGTAGAAAGCAGGTGGATTTGCCTAGCTCTATGGGTGGCAAAGAATTGGGAGCATATTTTATTGTCCAGGAAGGAGTTAATATTAATGTACTTTTCACTGACTTCCTTCAGATGCATCACAAAATCAGTCTATGCAAGGAGAAGCCAAGGGAGGAGAGGGGAGGGAGAGACGTCTAGAGCCAGTGCAGATGGGAGGCATGGCTGAGTGATGAAGAGTGAAAGATGCTAACCAGGCTCAGGCCACACACGAAGGGCTGGCTGCCCTTCCTGACCCTCCCTAACCCTGGAGAAAGACAGACCTTGCAGGGCTGTGGCTGGAAGGGAGCACACTCTTTTCTGCTCAGATCCGCCTGCAAGTACCATGAAACTGTAGGGTCAGTGTCATCTTCCAGAAGAAATCCCCTATTGGCAAGGAAGAGAAATGGGTTTTGTTTGGCCCTGTACAGAGTTGATTGGAGTGTTGTTCTCACAACTGAGCTAGACAGTTGGTTGGAAAGTCTTCCAGCTGCTGGACACCTGCTGCTGGAACAGCTCCACCTCCACTGCTTGAGAAACCGGCCTGTCCTGGAGGCACAGCCTGTGGGTGGAGACAGGAGAAAGTATATCCAAATCCTAAGCAACTTCTGCTTTCCTGAGGTGTTGCTTCTCTGTACAATTAATTTCTGATCTCTTGTTGACAATTACCCTAAATCAAAATGAATAATCAGCTGGCTGCAGTGCAGGGGTGTGGGGTACAGCCAAGGGTGTTTTGGCAGCGGATGGAGGGGAGGAAAGGAATGCTGCTGCATTCTGATCCAGACCTCATTGCTGCTGCTTAACCTGGATCTGTAGCAGGGAGAGAGGAGAGCAGTGCTGCCCCCCAGTCCAGGTTCCAGGCTCTCAGTGCAGTCCTTCCCTCTACCCAGCTCCTATACAGGCCAGGAGAGGACTTGACATGGTGTGGGGCATCCATCTGTGCTGGCCAGAGCAGGCAAGGTGGCTTCTCAAGGTGCTCAGAGTGGATCTAAACTCCCCCAAGGAGCTGCATCAGGATGGAGGGTTTGACTGTACTGGTCTGGCCCTGAGGTGCTGGGCTGCTGTACCTGATTTTCACACACACAGCCTTGGCTGTGCCTTGGGGCTGGCTGGCTTTGGTAGGTGGGTACCACAGGGATGAGAGAAGACCACGGGGGTCTACCTCTGGGTCTCTCTCACCTGTGCTGGCTCACAGGGCTCTGTGCTGATGTCTGTCAGAAGCCTGCTGTTGTTTAGGAGAGAAGCAGTCATCCTCACACACCCACAGCTCCCCCGTATTTGCCCAACCACCTCCTCCCCAGGCAGGGGAAAGCAAAGGCTGGACAAATGTGCCTGGGCTGACCTGTGGCATCCCAAATCCAGGGCTCTGCTCCCTGGGGAGAAGCTCCATGCTGTCGTATTTAGGCACTTAATATTGCTTAATTGGTGTTGCTAGGGATTGCATACATCGATCAGCGGAGCACAAAGTGACATGACAACAGCTGTCACATGTCTCTGGTTTTCCCTCTCCTGCCTGAAAGAAATCTGGACAGAAGACTACATGTGTTTGTTGGCCCACAGAAAAGCACACGTAGATGTGTGTTTGTGTGCCCTTGACTGCACACCCTTAGAGGAGACACAGTTGGAGCCGTGCCCTTTGTGGGCAGCAGGAAAAGGGGCAAACCTGCAGCAATCTCTCTCTCCAGGCAGAGAGCTCCGGCTTTGAGGCAGCTCTGACCCCGTCCCGTTCCCCTGTACTCTGAAGCCAGTGAGCACAAACACGGGGGTGGGAGGACAGTCCAGCTTTTATTTGTTTTGCACGGTGGATTTTGCTGTTTTCTGAGCTCAGGAATGCCGCCTGCTCCTCCGCCTCCTCTAGTGCAGCTGCACCTCTCTGTCTCTGCCCCAGCTGCCACAGCTTAGCTTTGCCTCCAAACACATTCTTTTGCTGAGTGCAGTGCCTCTGTGCTCTCCGATGGAGATTGGCTTGTAGCTGTCTCTGCCTGCATGGCATCTGCTACCCTCTACCTTTTTAATCCTCTGCATTTTCCATAACCTAAAATAAACGAGTAACAAATCTGGGATGCACTTCTCCAGCCAAAGGGACAGATCTGGGGCTGTGACTTTTTACACCTACTGTGATTTCTGCAGCAGTTCCTCTTTCTTTTTCTTTTCTCTTTTTCTTCAATACACATCAGACTTGTGAGAAATGTATTCTTATGTCAGTAATGTTCAAAGGCGAAAAGAAAAGCTGCCAGAAGAGAGCTTTAAAAGTCTGACATATTATCATTCAGAGAAGAATTTTCAGTAGAATTATTCTGGAATTTTTCCAATAAATAAATTGTGCAGACTTTTAAGGGAGAGCTTTTAGGTTAATGGAAATATTACTTAAATTAAAATACATCCCATTCAGCCATCAATTCCACTGTCATTGCAGCATGTGTTTAATGTTAATGACATGCACAAATAAAAAGGAAGACTCTGATTTGTTTTATTGTGTCCAAAGCTGAGTATGATCTGTTGAGGAAAGTTAAATACAAGCCAGAGGGGGTGCAAGGCAGCATCAACAGAGGCATGGTTAAAATATACTTGCAGAGGGTATATTGCACAGTACTGTGTATGGGAATGCTAGGAAACATGTTTGGTCTTGTATTTTCAATGAATTGATTTTTACTTTTTATTTTCTCTTGGTGACTTTAAGAGGAGGCCTTCTACATCTTACAGGGCCTGTCCCTTTTTTTTTTGGGAACCTCACAGAGGGGAGAGTGGATCCTGGGTTCCAGCTGGAGGAGGTTCCACGTTCACTCTTGCTCCAAGGAAACGGTGGACAGCTTGGAGGGAAGTTGCCAAATTCAAATGATGTCTTGAACTTTGCAGTTCCCAGATGAGGTCTCACCAGACTAGGTTCATGCCACCTGCTTTAGGCCCTTCTGCTTCCATTTGAGCTGGACAACACAAGAGACAACTCCCTGGGCCTTTGGAACCTGTGCTTTCCATTCTGGCAAGGGAGCAAGGACAAGGGACAGGTGAGTGAGCAAAGAGGAAAAGCTAACTGGCTTCTACCTCTTTTTTCTTTTGATTTATGATTTATGCTGGACTGGGAGGGGGAAAGGCAGCAGAGGTTTCTACATTTTCCAGTGTGTCACTTGTCAGCAAGTGACAGGACTCTTGCTTGGGATGGATGTAAGCTTGGCTGCTCACCCACTGTAGGGGTTTTTGTCTTGAGCACCCATTGTGGTGCAGGTGTGTGTCCTCAGGTTTGCCACCCAGGTGTCAGATCTGCTGCCTGGGGGAGAGCAGATGTAGAAGCAGCCTGGGAAGAAGATCAGTCTCCAGCAGTCAGCATCCCTCTTGGAAAGGGTAGCTCTTAGTTGCAGGGCCACAGGCAGCAAGGATGGAGTAGGCTGGCCCAGGCGAGAGCTGTTACATCACAGCCACTGGTGCTGTGTTGCACCCCCACCCTGAGAGTCTTCTGGGAACCCATTCTGGAATCCAGGTGCAGATACACCAGGGATTTTCCCTGAATCTTTGCTGGAAAGCAGGTGGGCTGCCCATTCAGGGCACAGGGTACAGCATTTAAAACACCACTTATAAACACAGTGCCCACAAAGTTCAGGCCAGAGGTCTTTAAATGAGCTTGAGAAGGGTTTCAAGGCAGCATCTACATGGGTGCAACTGTAGTGAAGATACTTAGTGACTCAGCTCAGGCTCGAGTCCATAGACTGAAGCATTTTATTCAACAGCATACACCAGAACAGGGATTGAAAGGTGAGAGGGATCATTGCTCATTGGTATCTTTAACACTCATGGCAACATCTGATATCCATGTCAGGATAACTCCAGTAACAACAGGTGATAGCCAGGTGATAGCTACTTCCCGCCCTTCAGATGACAAACTGGCCACTGTTATTGAGGACACAAGATTGCATCTTCAGAAACAGTTCATCCTGTGGAAAGGAGTGAGCAGGTTTATCTGGCTCCAAGGACAAGTTCTCCTTGCTGCATTTGTCCTTCACTGAAGGTCTTAGGGCAGGAGAGCCACTTCCAAGTGGAAGACACTAGAAGACCAGGCCTTGGCCCTCCTTGAATCTGTGAAGATTTTATGTGAAGCTTGTTCTCCAAACATTCCTGACTTCTCCGTCCATTCGGCAACGTGTTGGGAAAAGTACTGGATCCGATTTCATGCCCCTATGGAGCTTGGGGAATGTTTGTAGCAAAGGGAGAAATTGCTCAATTTGAATCTTGAAGTGGCTTTAAGAGAACAGAACTCTCAAGAAAGTCACCCGCCTATCCCTGGGTTTCTTGTGATCACTTCTCAGGCTTTGCTATGCAAAATGAACAATGCTTTTCTTGTCGAGACTAAAAATAACCTCCAGGCCAAGTTCCAAGGTCAATCCATCCATCTGACTTTTTCCATCTATATGAATTATCTGTCTTCAGCACAAACTTGAACAGTGCAAATGCATCACTGCTAGAGCATGTTTAGAGAACAGCTTCAGGATCACCAAACACATTGTTTCTTGCACTGAGGCAGGATTCCCAGACACTACAATGCAACTGCTATTTGGACTCAGTTACCACTGTGGCTTTCCACTCTCTTTTTTCTTTCGGTGTTACTCCTTTGCCACAGAAAAAATATTTATTTTTCACCAGTAGCACAAGGTGCATTTTCCTGGGATTCCCTTGAACATTCCTTGCTTGTGACCAGTTGAAGAGACGTTCGTGACTCTGACTGTTGTGTGTTGTCACGGCTACTTTTCTATACTCCTGGGGCAGGGGTAGGCTTTCACTTAGGGGCACTGTAGTTCATGTCAAGTGGGCTTTGCTCCTTTTTTTGTCCTTCTCCACATTCACATGAAATTGTTCTTGCTTTCATCTTTCTAGCCTGCTCCTTCCTCTCAGATCCTCTGTCTTGGTTCAAAGGATCCTTGTGCCAGCAGACTAATGCACACCTGGTGCAACCTAGGGACAATTCACTTCCAGGGAAACAGTGGGCAGTTTGTGCATTCTCATCATCACCAGGGGCTTCCCACAATGGAAAATATCTCAAGGTTTCTAAGACTCTCTTCTCCCACAACAAAATAAGCCTGTGGGCAGTTTTAAAATAAACACATCTCTATTTGTTTTGGCCTTGAGCCCACCACTACCAATATTGTCTTCTTTGGGAAGTGAATTCCTTTGTATTACCCTCTGCTTCCTGGTGCTTGGACTGTCTGCTTTGCAGGACCCTGTCTGCTCACTGCAGCCCCAGGGTGAAATTAGTGATTTCCTCTTCAGCAAAGTATTTTCTCCATATGACACTGCTTCTTTGGCTGAGGTTACCATTCATCACATTTGCAGTAAAAGACCTCCTTGGTATTGGTACATACTGACTGCTTCCCATTTGGGAAATGGGCAGGGCAGTTCTTCTGTCTCTTCTAGGGGCATTCTGAAGAAACTGTGTTAAATTATCCTAGCTTCTGGTCTGTATGATTAATATATGTGATTGCTGTATGTCATCCAGGTAGATTTATTTAGGCAATGTAGGATGTAAGATGGACCTTCTAAAAACGGGACAACTCATTGTTAACAAGTGCTTGGTGGTCACTTTGATCTGAGAGCAGGGGCAGGTCTTGTGCTTTCCTGGTTTACCAGGAGCACCCGTACTGCCTGAGAGCAGGAAAATATCTCTTGGGGGATTCTGCAGTGGTGGGAGGCATACATGCCATGGGGAAAGAGTTTTGACTTCATCCAGTGAATCTATGGAGCAGTCACTTGTAATCGTTGCTAATCCAATGAGAGCAGTAAGTAGTTATGGTCTCCTGCATAGATTTATTAGTCTGAGATGAAACCAACTGGCAGAGATAAAGCAAGGGACAATTTTTTTTACCAGAAATAAATGTTGACATTTATGGAAAAACTAGAGTATGTGTTCACATCTGTTTTGAATGTTTTTGTGAGACATACCTGAGAAGTCTCCATTACGGGTATATCTTCCAAGAGGTGGTAAGTTTTTCTCTTAAGCTAATATTCTAAAGGGATAGATTAAATTAAAGGTTCATTTAAAAACTATTTCTTTTCCCTTGGAAGGTGACTAATATTTTTCACTTACACTGCTGCAGTCCATCATAATGTTTTTATTTGCGTGTGTAATTTGGTTATCTAGTGCTACTTCAAACTCAGTATTATTCATTTCTAATGAGTAAAGAACAATCTGAGCTCTGGCGCTTTGCAATAAATTAAAAATTAAACCCATCAAATAAAATCTTTCCCCCATTAATTTTGACATTAAAAATGCCATGGATGTCCTTGGGGACAGGATTCTACCAATACTCTTAAACACTCCCCTAAGTGTTTGCAGAGTCCACATTTTACTGGCCATCTGTGTGCTTTCCTTGTGTTTAACAATTACAAGTAACTCCAGTGAAGTCTTCAAAGTTTTGTTGCAAAAATGCTAACCTGCTTTTTATATTCCAAGAGCAAAACTGGTTAAAGGAGAGAAATCTGAGCTGTCTACACTGTTTGCGTGTGCTTGTTCCTCAGGGTCAGTGTTTCCCTGTGCAGTCAGGCAGGGATAGATTTTTATTTGCCCAGGTCTATCTCACAGCAACAGAGAAAGACCTTATAAACATAGGAGAACCCGACACAATAAAGCTAGCAAGGGAAACTGTCCAGTCTTTTAGAACTAATATTTGTGCATGCATTTAAGGAATGGTATATTATGTAGCTGAGACAAAAATGTATTGAAACATACCAGAATTGCAAAGTGAAACATTGGGTTATGGATGGATGCTGTTTCCTGACTAAATAAACATTCTTCGTTGTTGGCTTTGGTCTATTTTATCTCTTTATTTTTCACTCTCACTGTTCAGTAGGGGGTTTTGGGTTCCTTGGACTCTGCAGAGGATCAGTCATTTTCTCCCTGTGGCATTCTCAGCAGAGCATCTTCATCCTTTGTCTATTCACAGCTGACTGGGTGCACTGAAGTGTTCTTATTCTTTTTGTTTCCTAAAATCTTAGTTGTAGAGGGAAAAATCAAAAAAGAGGGTCAACTAACTGGGCAGGTCCCTGTAGGGAACTCAAGGACCTTGCTTTTGTTGAAATTGCTTGGAGCTCCATGATGTTAATATTTTCCACCTGACAAGTTAGCCAGACACAAGAGGTCATGCTTAGTTTTTACTGAAATGATAGAAGTGTTTTCTTGGGGCTTGTTTGGTTTTGTGTTATGTTTGTTTTAATACAAATCCTGACCAGAGCCAGAACCAAATGACAGTGTCTGCGCCCAGCTTTCTGCCAGCACTAACACAAAATGATAAAACGGCTGGTTTGTTTGTTTGGGGTTTTTGTTGTTGTTTGTTTGTTTGTATGGGGTTTTTTTTGTCCTGGGCATAAATTTCCAGTTCTTGTTTCCTTTTTTTAATACTCTCTGCTTCCCTGGAGTATTGCCACTCTGCTGCAGACACAAGGCCATAACCAGATAAGCTCTCCCCCTTGCACCTTACTTGCTTGCATTTAGGATGGAAGCAGTGAAGAACGCTTCACAGGGGCTGTGAGTGTTGGACAGCAACTGCATCCAAACAGCAAGAGTCTCTGCATGTGAAACAGAGATCATCTTCCCTGTTTCCAATAGCACCTGCCTACCCTGCAAATTAATCTCTGGGAGCCTGAAGATGGGCACCCAGAAAATTAGTTACAGCCAGTGGAAGTGTGTGACAAATTTAGATTAGGAGTGATCTTTCACAGCCAGAGTTGGTACTCATTTCTGAACTCATGGGCAGCAAATACTCATTGACAGCAGTGGGAGCACAATGGGGGCTCGCTTTGCCCAGAGTTACTATATTAAATGACTTGTAACTCAAAAGGTCTTGGATGAAATTTATTATTCTACACCAAATACATCAGTTTACAGTGATGTTTTGCTCAAGACAAACCCTGAAGAAGTGATAAGATAGGGGAAATCAGGAGAGGGAGAAAGAATAAATTAAATCCAGCTTATTTTATTATTGATGGTTTTAGTCTAAATACCTGTAGATAATCTTGTTCCAATTCCACAGAAACAATCCCTCTTTGCAAAAGAAATTTCAGATCTCACCATTTCCAGAACAAACCATGTACTTGGAAGGTTTTATCACAGAAACTGTGCTCACTGTTGAGTAAAGTGAAATTCCCTCTTATTTCTTATCTTTAATACAGATGTTTAGCTGACCTGCTGGAGTTTCCTAGTAGTCTGTTGATGGTGCTAGACAAGATGGTGCTGCAACTTCTGCTGTCTCCAGGTATGTGCCTGAACTGACATGTTTCTGAAATAGCTCCTTCAAACACCATTCCATTGCTTTTTCAGTTTAGGAATTAAAATGGAAAGTGCATTCACTCCTTAATATAGAAAGAAAAATGGAAATTATATATTAAAATATTTAAAGTGGTTACATTAGCAATCAGCACAAAGTGAGTTTGGTCCATTTTTTAAAAGCAGCCCCCCAATAGCAGGCAAATTACAGGTCATCATACTCAGATCCACTCTCCCTTCTCATTTTGATGAGATTCTGTGGCTCTTTCATTCATTTATGGTAATGCATCAAATTATGCTTTAAGAAAGTTAGAAATGAAGACAAGAGATGCTGCTTGTTTGAAAGTATTTTGCATAATGCAATGACTTTTAAGTTTGGGTAATGCCAAAGATTGATAATGCAGTCTAGAAGCAAATAAAATGCTGACATATTCTCTGCAAGCTTTTCATCTGTAGATAAATATCTTTGCTGCCACTGATATATGCATCTTTGTCCAGCTTTGTCCAGCTGTGTGCTGTAGTACAAAGCCATCATTTTATTCTTTAGACAGCTAAAATTCTGAAATGTGTAGGCCAGCAATTTGTTATACTTAGTGGCCTGATAGAGATTTCTGAATGTTATGTGGACATATCAGAGCAAAGAGATAATGTGATGATCAAAATCAACATGTATAGGAGTACTTAACATGCAGCACTTGGGTGGTTTTTTTAAACTACCTAGAACTAGCTAACCCTTCAGACAGGTATATTGGTAATAACAGAGATATGCTTTCATACCTGCAAAGGGCAACCCTGCAAGGATTGTACTGCACCTCAGCAAATGATGCAAATGATGTTTTCTCCAAAACCAGTGGTTTAGAAAAATCATTAATTAATTAATTAATTAACTTGTGCTTCTATGAACAAAAGGAATTTCAATTGTTATTTTCCCTTGTCTTTTTGGTGTTTTGTTTAGAGACCTATTTTTTGTTATATTAATTCTTCTAACTCTATTTGGTAAATATATTACCATACCCTCTACCTGACAAGTAATCTATAATACTATTCAGAGAAATGGTGGCTAAAGGAGTCTGGGAAAGAGTGTTTATCTTATTTGCTGGGCATGCTAGTTGTGAGGTGTCAGGACACAAAGCAAGATTTCACTTCCCTGGTTCCTGTCTGCTTGTGGGTATTTTGAAAGCACAGGCAGAAGTGTCTCTGAGCTGGTGCAAAATCCTGTGAGGGCACTAGGACTGAACCCATCCATCCCCATGTAAAGATGTGACTCCAAACACAGCTTTTCAGGGGAGCAGGGAGCTAACAGCTCAGCAGAAGCAATGGTCCATAGCAGTCTCACACTCTCCAGGTGTGGTCTGTGAGGCACAAATTCTGTGACCCCTCCTCCCCACCAACAAGAGACCCAGCTAAGTGGGTTGGGAGGCTGGCAGTCAGCATCCATGGAGGTTGGGTGACCTCCAGCATTCAAGAGCTGCTGGCTAAGAAATGTTGCAGTATCCTGAGGTCAAGCAGTGACATAGAGTAAGCTGAAGGTCTCAATGTGCCATGGTAGAAAGCCAAAGTGCATGTCAGTGTTTAAAAGCAAGTATTGCTTGTGGTAGCTCATAAATATTACACCTGTCATCTTCCCCCCTCCCTGTAGACCTAGATAGTAGGCATGTTTAACTCCATTTTAAATCTGCCATGTGTATGACTGAAATCATAATATTTATGCAGGGTAGTTTTTCAAGAAGCTTAGTGAATGTGAAAACAAGTTCCTGGGTTTTCCCCTTTCATGGAAGCAAGCTGAAGGTCAGATTTACAACATCTCAAGCTACATTCTGTGCTCATTTACACAGCTGTAATCTTGAGTTATGCCACCGAGGACAAGAAATTGCTCCAGACTTACAGGATATAACTGACAGCAGAATTTAGCTGGGGGTTGCCCAAAGCTTGACAGAAAAGGGGAGCTGCAAGGGTGGAATTTGGTGCTCGTGAAGTAGCTTGTATATATTCAAGGAATGTATGAGCCCAAAGATTTATTAGTAGTGTTTCAGAGCATTATTGAAATTAGACTTAATTATCTGTGTAATTTGCTGGAACCAGCATTTTAGCATTTTTGATCAAGTATATGCCATTAATTTTAAAAAGAGATGTACCAGGCTGCTCTCAAAAAGAAAAAAAAAAAAAATTAAAAAGAAAGACCATCATTTCTAAATAGTGTGCTTCAAAAATTTCAAAGGTTGTTGTTGGTTGAGTCCTTCTACCCTCTTTGCAAAACAGTCCATTTGCAGTCTAATTGTATGGAAAAAAGTTCATATCACCCCCAAAGGTTATTCCAGCAAGCAGAGAAAAGAACTGTCTCCTTGTTCCCAGACTTGCCTGCCTCTGCCATCCCTCTCCCTCTTGTCCTTGCTCCAGCCCCATTATGCCACTTGGAAATGATGTTGGCTGTCTTTGGATGAAGGAGCAGAAGACAAAGCTGTGAGCAATAACCAACCTGCTCCTTTGCAATGAAGAAAGTGCAAGGCTCCAGTTCAGATCTGTACCCTGTTCTCTCTGTTCAGACATGCTCCACAGGTACTGCTTGGCTTGAAGGTATCATCTCCATGCCTGAGCCTCTGTTTCTGCAGTGGCTTTTTGCCAGCCTTCTGGTGCCTGTGGTCACCTGAGCTCCTGGCAAAGAGGAATGTTCTTGTGCTGAAAACAACAGCCACACAAAGGTGCAGTGCACCTTGCTTTTCTGCTGGTTTCTGTGGAAACTTTGGAGAAGATCCTTTGCTACTCTCTTTGTCATGAATTTAATAGCAGTAATGATACTTATCTCTTTCTGAAAGTGTCCTTTGAGGATACAACCATTATTGTGTACAAATAGCTTGAAGCTTACATGAACACTAAAGCTGAAGGCAAGAGGAATGATAACACAGAAAAGTTATTAGCTGTCATTTTGCCAAACCTCTGCTCAAAGAAGCCTTTGGTTTGGGATAGATGCTGTGTGGGGTTTTTTTTGTGGTCAGCACTTCTCTAGTTCAGATTTTCACTTCCTTCTTTTTTTCTTTATACCTTCTTACCCCCTATCTCCATGTAGGTCTCCAGCAAGCATAAACATGGTCAGCACATCATTTTGGGAGGCAAGCAGTAAACATGAAGGGGGCGATGCTCTTATTGAAATGTCCTACACACTGGCTCAAACGGCGGAGAAGCATCAGCTCAGACTTTCCCAGTAAATGATTAACTTTTGTTTGCACAGAGGAGAGAGCCACAGTAAGAATGCAATTAATTACACTGGCAGCCCAGCCAGGCCAGCAGTCAGCAGTGCTCTTGCTTGCAGCTCCTGGCTCTACAGGTCTGATTTGAGAGTAACTAATTAAACACAGGTGCAGGCTAGCAGACTTGTTGAATTAATGCAGTGTCTTCGGTGTTCCCAGGCATTTCTAGCTCACAAAAATAGAGCAGGCTCTTGGTGCTACAAATAATAATAGAGTGCTGATGACAGAGGTAATTAATCCTTTATTATTGTGGTGTGATAGGCTGCTGCTAGGGCTGTCATTCAAGTACTTCTTATGCAAAAACATGTCTCAGAGGTGAAAAAACATGGAGTAGGAGAAAGACAGGAGCATTCTAATGGACTTGCTTGTCTTATAGGCACAGGTACATCTTCAGGGTTTTGGCAAGATTTTCAAAACCTGGTAGTCAAAACTCAAGACCAGAAATTCACTGCAGTATATTCTGAGTTCTACCTTTGAGTAGAACTCACCAGAGCACTTTTAGGAGGCAGCAGCTTAAAATAAAAATTCATTCTTGTTCAAATGATACACAACCTTGAAAGAGAAATGCAAGGCCATAACTGTAGCTCACTGTGGCCTTTCTTTTCTCTTTTATTGCTTCCCAAACATCCTCAGTTGGCCATGGTCATTAACAGGCTACTGACTCCAGTGGAGCCTAGGTTAATCCCAGCGTTGTTCTTTGTGATGGTGCAGGGGGTGATTGTCTTGCTTTAAGGGAGACTGGCTTTGAGTGGAGGTAATGCAGATGTCCAAGGGGCTGCAAAAAGAGCAAATACTGTTTAGGGTTATTTATTTCCAATAACAAATGCTGTTCCCCGTACTGGTTCAAATCAAATTGCAGAACTCAAATATCTTTTCCAGCTAAAATTAAGGGTAAACTGTGAAAATGTTATCAGCCTTCTCTCTCTCTGTTGTCATTTACTTGCTTGTAATACCCCTTCTTCCCAGACACAGGAATTTTGGGATTTTATGAGATGTCGAAGAGGAAACAACCTTCTGTGGTCATAGCCCCAAGGACTGCTAAACAGTAAGATACTTCAGCTGCAACACAAGGAAAAACCCCAAAACACAATGTATGTGTTTACTTTAAAGACAAGGAGTGATTTCATGTTCTTCTTGTTACTTCATGGTGAAAATGGTCCAACACTATTAGGAATGTTTATAGTGGGAAAATAATGCCAAGTCTAATAAATGATCAGATAGGACAGACCATGTTTTATTCAGTGTGGGAACCAAACACTGCCATATTGTACAGATCTGCTGATCTGGAAGAATCGTTCTTGCCTTACAGAATGCAGCTCAAAAGCCGAGCGCATGAATATGACAGTTTTCTCTTTTTTAATGCAGAGAATTTTAAGACAGAAACATTCCTTGGAGAGTTTTCTAAGGGATTCTGATCAACTTACGTAAGTTCAGGAAATCGGCAATAATTCGTTAGTTACCCTTCCGTATTTCCCAGTGGCTTTTGTTTTCTTGCATCACAATTCTTATCCCATTAGAGACAAAGTGTATTCACGTATTTGGATGAGGACTGGTATTCTGCTACAAATTTTAATGCTAACTCCATGGTAGTAAAATAGCTGAGAGCAGTTCTTAGAGCAAGGATAGCTTCTGATTCTTTTCTTCCTCTTGGATAGTTACCTGTGGCCCTGTGGGAAATTTATATGGTGGAGTGTTTGCCCTCACAGGGCGCATAAAAGGTTTGTAAAAACACTTTTCTATGACCATGTGTGTTTTACAACAGCAAGAAACATTGCTGACCTTCTCCTGGCTGTGGGTCCTGATGGGAGAGATCTGTGGAGGGTGAGGCCCTAAATTACTGCTCAGCTGATAGAAAATTTAGTTGTGGAGTATGTATGTGTGTGTGTGTGCATAACCATGTGCTGTGCCTGCAACTAGCATGGTTTTTTGTTTTCTGAACTCCACGCCTCTGAAATTTCCAGGAAGCTGCTCTTTGCTGCTGACTGTTGCTATAGGGGTGACGCCAGCAATGAGGTGGTTCTTTGTTCATGTCTTCTTGTCTTCCTTAATTTCCAGTGTGTCATTTCAGCTGAAAATATGCAACTGCTGTTAATGTGTTCAAAAGCATGATGTTGGCTAGGTGGTTATTTATGTCACAGTAAATATTTGATGAGGAGGTGTGTTATTTTTAGCCATAATCACAACATATTATTGAAATTTATAGGCTTGAAATAGGTCATCTAACACATGATCGTTTATTACCTTTACAGTTTCCTGAGGGTTTTTTCTGTTTTCCTTCACAATTTGAACTGAAAAGGTGGTGATTCAGTGTTGGTATAGATTGCTGCACAAAAGCTGCATAGTGGGGGCAAACATCAAGCCTCAAATCGCAGGACCCATGCTGATGGGGGATGCTGCAGCCACTGAAGCAGTAAACCCATAAAGGCTGTGCAAATACGTGAATGTACAAATGGATCTGAAAGCTGTGATTTTCATATTCCAGCAATCACTGCTGTAGGAGTGCATGACTGACAGCACAAAGGACTTAGATTTACTGGAGAGAGATGTAAATTGATAAGCCAGTAGACAGCCATCATTCTTCCTTTATTCTCTCTCTGTATCCCATGTCTTTCTCTGCTGGCATAATCAAAGCTGACACAGTGCATTCTATACCAAGTTATATTTTTCGTAATTATAAGACAGTACATGAGATCTGAAGTTGTTATTCAGGAAATGGCACAAAGCTCATTGAAATACAGGTTTTCAGATTGATCCTCTGATAATATTGTTTTTCACATAGATTCTGGATACTCAGACTCTACATCTATGTCTTTAAGCTGTCTGGGTGCTTTAAGAAGGAATAAGTGCAGGAGAAAAAAAAAAGAGGGAGCTTTTCCTTTTGTGCTGAGGAAAAAATATACAAAGCGTGAGATACTGGCTTTTTTTTTTTTTTTTTTTTCTCCTTACCAGCAGCTGAATCTGAAGCATTTTGCCAGAGTTTCTAAAAAAGTTTGTAGGGAGCTGACTTGGGAGGAAAAGTTACAAGAATTCAAGAAACAAAAATAGAGAGATCACCCATAAAGACCTAGATGAGCAATGAGCCTTCCCCTCAGCTGACTGACTGGAGTGGCACACCTCTCATGTCTTGAGGCCAAAGGGTCCTTTTCCACTGATTCATCTCATTAGGCTCAGCTGCCTCTGACTTGAATTGCAATGTTTTTAGATCTAAAAAGAACAGACTATGAGATACAATGGAGTTGTTGTAATACAGATGCATTTGGAAATCTCATTTTTCGTCAGGTCTGAAAAGGTGTGGTAAAATCTGAACACTAATATTGCAGCCCTTTGACCTCAAATGCATACACTGAAAATTCAGATCCCATCTGGACCCAGTGAATGTGTGACTTGAAAGAAGGCAAATAAATGAAGCCTTCCATGCTCTGGAGCTCAACAGAGCAGTGCTGCAGATCACCTGGGAAAATCCCAGTGCTGTGAGTAATTTTCCATATAGTTTCATTTTAAAATTCTCTGGTATTTTAATTGAATTAATAAAAATAGCAAGGAGAAAGAAAAATGATATTTGGATTTTTTTTTACTTAAAACAGATTGAAACTAGTACGGAAAATGGGATTATCTCACTTGATAATGTAGAGATTATTACTTCTCATTGAAAAACTGTTGTCTCTTTCAATGTCAGACTCTTTTTGCACTTCCAGAAATAAACTGAGAAGGCTATAGCTATACTTCATGGATGTTTATGTGCAGGCCTTGTCTGCTCACTGGGCTCCAGACTCATGATATCTCACATCTTGCTTTGCCTCACTGACCTACAGTGACAAAAGGCAAGGTCTTTCTCTCCCTTTCATCTTTAATACAGGGAACTTCTTACATCCAGTAGCTCCTCTGCTTAAATATAGTTAACAGGTAGTTTTAAACAGGCAGAATTTATTTTTTTCTTTGAGCAATTAACTCAGCTGCCAGAATTGGGAGCCTTTTAATGTTAAATTGCTTCTGTAGTTGATGGAGAAAAAAAGATGCTTCTGATGGGAAATGTAGATCTTAGCTATCCTTTGGAAGTACCTGGTCCTTGATGCAGATGGTACCTGATTTCATCACCTCAATTTTAAAGGCTTCCAGTTAAGCAGGATGGACCTAGAGGTCTTTATGCTGCTGGGAGTTTTCTGGGGACATGAGGAAAACCATTGCTGGTCATGCACTCCTATCAAAAGGCAGTTCCTTGTCTTAGGGCAACTCAGGGAATTACAAAAGAAGGAAAAAAGTCCAAATATTTTTGGCTGTAACTAGTGAATAAGGCAGCTTGTTCTAACTACTAATGACTTAAGTGAGAGTGGTTTTCTCAAGTACTCTTGAAGATGAACCCTGGGTTATTCCCATCAGTCTGACTACCGTTTAAACCTTTCACCTGCATGTGTTGATTGATGCATTATTGCTCATGTCAGTGAAGGACTTTTCACCAGAAACCATCTTTTGGGGGGTTATAAGGAGTATATTGGAAAATAATTGAAATTTCTCTGTAATTTGTGCAGTGGGTACATAACTCTGTAAGAGCTGCCCAATTGAACACACTGCCAAGCAATTTTACATAGGTCACTGAAAAAGTCTTTGGAATAGCTATGTCAAATTGCTACAAGCACAGATTTGTTTCAAACACAGAAAGAAAAATGCAAAATCTTATTACTAATTTCCTAGGCCATCCAATTCACAGGACATCCATGCCAAAAATCTTTTTACTAGACTATTTTCTTAACAGGATCATTATGTTTCCTTCAAGGTAATTCTTAAAGAAAGGGTTTACTTCTCACTCTTTCTTGTCTGTGTCTCTGGCAGGAATAGGTCTTTGGGAGCATCTTAGGAGTGAAAGTGTAAGAAACCAGAAAGTGTGCTGCATGTTCGTTGCTGCATATTCCTTCAGAATCTGCTTTTAAAATGCATATTGGTTACAAAATAAATTCGAATGAGCCATTATACTCTGGTGTGTAATTATGTATTTAGGACACATACTACACACAGCTTTAAAAGAAATCTGTATGGAAACAAATTGCATTACATTTGCAAATAGCTGAAGGTAGTTGAGCAGCAACACCTCAAGCCTTTCAAAATACTGAAGTCATTTACACCATTTTCTGAAGTAATTATCTCCCAAGCGTCAGATTCCAGTTGTTTCAATGCCTTTCCTGCAGAGGAGCTGCAGAGGTCTCAGTATAGCATAAAAGACCTGGGCTTGGCTGACTAACAGCCTTGATGTATATTTAGTGCTTCTGCTGACGTACCAGGGCAGAGCAGAGCTGCTGGCCTTTGGGAGGGAACTCTACTTGGGCCCAACACCCCACGCTGAGAGTGGAGACACGTGCCAAGGAGAGAGGCACCTCTGGGGCAAGGGTGAAACCCAGCTTCCTGTCTCCCCAAAGATTAGTGAGGAGCAGAGACTTAAGTCTTGGTTGAACAGTTCTGTGATTTAGTGGAGTGATGGATTTACTTATGTGGCCAGCCTAGAGGATGGAGAACCTCTGGCTTCTTATTTCATGGTTTTGAACTGCCACTAGAGCAAGACAGTGCATCTCCTCAGCTTTGACAGTGTCGTACCACTTATTTTTCCTCCTTAACTGGTGCTTGGCAAAATACCTGCCTCTCAGGGGGCCAATCCTTGGAAATAGCTGTGTGTAACAGAAATGGCAGCAGGCACCCGTAAGGAAGCTGTGTGCCTGCCTGGGCCGATGATATGGAACAATATCAAGCGTGCTTCCCTGCCTTGAGACAGCAGTTCCCACATTAAATCTACAAAATGCCTTTCTGTGCACAGTGCAGTTGGAAATGTTAAGAGTCATGCTTATTAGCACTGGCACATATAAAGCAGAGCTGCAGTAAATGAGTTAAGTGTCCTGAGGATTTGAGGACTGGGGTGTTGCTTTTCCTTTTCTGGAGCTGAGCACTCGGGAGACTTTCATTAAACCTGGGACTTGGCAGATCCTCATGCTGATTCTGCCACTTATTTGTTGTTCGGCCTCAGGCTAGTCACTTAACCTCTTGCCGCCCTAATTTCCCCATCTGGAAAATTATATTTACTTACCTCTCCTGGGGATTGCACGGGGCTTAATGAATGCCCGTAAGGGATTTGAAGATCCTCAGATCTGAGATGATACAGGACTGCAAGAGATTCACTGCATGTGCAAGGAGGAGGGGATGAGTGCCCAGGCGGGAGAGCCTGCCTGCGCTCCTGGCCTGGAACCAAGTCTGAAAATCTAATCAGCAGGGGAGGACCGTACTCTCTGTTTTAGATTAAATCCTCTTCCTTGTGGCCTTTTCAGATTTGCTGGTAGAAAAAGGAGGCAAGTGACTGAATGGGGAGGAGGGCAGCTGAGGTTAACTGCTTTCTCCTGTTGGTCCCCTGGATCTTTTTGTCAGTGCAATAACAGCTGGATCTCCCAGGAAGGTAATGATCTTTCTGGATACTCCATCTTGCTGCAGGCTATTAGAGAAGCCAGGCAGCCCCGGTGCTGCCCATTTCTTTAGCAGGAAGAAATGAACCTCTGACCAAAAAAAAAAGTTCCTCCATATAATTAAGCAGCATTAGAATGAGGTCTGTGCCTTTGCTGATGAACTTCAGTGAAAGCAGATGGTCACAATGGTATTAAAAACTAAAGACTTCAGTCAAGCTTTTAATTGAAAACAATTGGACCCTGCTGGATGGTAATTACCTTGGCTGCTTGCAAATAATATCATAGCACTGCTACCTATGAAGGAAGAATGAAGACTGAGTTAATAAGAACTGCTTAATCTGCATATAATAAACAAGGAGCATCCAAAACTATTTTCTCTGGTAGCTTCTCCCCTGCAAGAGGCTAAGTGGTTCAAGTGGTTAGCAGTGTGAAAAGGAACACAGAGTGGCAGAAATTGAAATGTGTGAAACGTTTGCTGGGTTTATAAAATAACTTGAAGAGCCCATCTTCCCTCATCTCCCTCCTTTTTTTAACAGCTGAAATTCCAGATGCTTCTGAGAAAAACAGCAAAATATAATAAAGTGGAAAAGCTCTAGATTATCCAGCATTTCTCCTCTTCTGAATGGCAACAGTAATGACAGGCTGTGTTTATCTTGTTTTATCCACTTTCTTCTTCCCTTGCCTGATCAACTGGAAGGCTGGGGCCTTCTAAACACCCAGAGTGTTTTTCACCATGTTCTTAATTGGATTTTAATGATCGTTAACTTAATATGTCTCAATGTCTCACAAAGCAAATGTAGTATGGGGCATATTTTACCTGACAATTTTCTCATTCTTCTGCCTAGTACTGGGATCAGATGAGGATTAGAGGGCTAGACCACCTAAAAGGGTCTAAGTCCTGGCGTGCTATGTACTTGTTGACACAACATGGCATTAATACTTCTTTATGGTGTCTTCCCTGCTATGGAAAAGGACCTGTATTGCTGTGGATGTGAGGGTGGAAAAAACAGTCCCAGCATTGTCTCTTTTAAACAGAGGTCTTGGGCGTGTATAGAATGAACCAAATCTTGTCACATTCCACGTAAACACTATTTTTCATGTGGCAGCTCTCTTGGGCATTGCTTTTTGTTCCCCTATGAGCAGGCAAGATGCCTTGCTGCCCCAGTAGACCTCAGAAAGCAGCAGCCACTGCAATTTTGCAAAATTAATGAGTAGCTGTGAACTGCTAGTAAAAGTGATGCAATGATTTTCCATAACATATCATTTTAGAAGCAGTGACTTGAACTGCTTTTTCTTTTCCTATCCAAATATTTGTCTTTTCAAGGCACCAGCCAAGGGTTTGTCTTGTCTTGTCTGGCAGTATGATGAAATGAACTTTTCCAGTGTGTTTCGTCTGGATTTGATGACTTTATGCCTGGAGTTCAACCTTCATTCACTTAATGTGCCATGATTAACACAGAGAGTGAGGTACTGAACTTGTGAAAGTTAGTAGAAGTTTTCACACTGTCTTTGGTATGATTTTGCTTATTTTTATGTAACCAAAACATGCTTAAAGCTTTATTGCTGTAATGCCTTGGAAACTGCTTGCTGACACAGTCACAAGACATAGGAGTATTCAATAGAATCATTAAAACTGATGGGTTTTGTTCCTGTTCTGCCATGTAAGTTGAGGTATTTTCATTTGTGCTCAGGACTTACCCATGGTCTTTGCTGCTGGGCTCCTGGAGAACAGGTCTGCAGCTGATGGGGCTGGTGTCCTGCTCTGTCTCCTGCCTCTTGTTCAATGTGGCAAGATTTGAGCAGAATTTTGCTCACAACCTTTCCAGCCCCTCCTTTATCAAAGAACTCGGGAGAAACTTGAAATTAGGAAAGGCCACTTGTCAAAAGTGTCTTGTGCTAGTGGCTGTGGTGATTTTATCAATTTTATAACACCTACTTTTAACTCTACAGAGCTTTACTTTTAACTCTACAGAGTACAATCTTACTGTAATTACTGCTTGCAGCTTTAAGGGAGCTGGTGTGGACCATACTATTTTAAAGGTATAAGCTCTATTGATCTAAAGCATTCTGAGCGATAAACAGCTGCTCAGGTTGATTAAAGCTGAAGGGAAGCTGAAGCATTTAATCAATCTCCAAAGCTGCTCCAAGTATATTACAAAGCAATTGTGATTATTGCTATTATATGACAAGTTATATCATAATAAAGAAAGAGGGATCATTTTTCTCAGAAGCATTTAGAGGTGTTGTGATGCTTCTTCTCAGCCTGCCTCATGCTGTCACCTCTGAAGCTTGGCTAAGTGACAGAGCATGCCACTCAAGCAGACTAATCTTGAAGGGAAAATACAAGAGCAGGGCCTTTCAGCTCCCCAGAGCCTCCTCTTCCCTGTGTCTATCTGTGGCCGACAGCAACTGCTTGGGGAAGAAAAACAAGAAAGAAGGCAAGTGTACAGTAATGCTGGCCACACTGTAACCAGCTCTGATCCTTGCATCCTGCACAGCTTGCGATGTTTTCTCTGACCATTCCTCTGACCATCCCTTTCAGGTCTGCATCTGCTACCTTTCTCATTTTGCTGCATGCTTTTTGAAAGGGTGTAACCAGAATTTAATATATTACTTTAAGATGTGGGCTTTTCTAAGTTTATTATTGCTCTGTTTTTCAGGTGTTCAGTGATCTGTGTGTATTACATAAAACATACATATGTCATGCAATATTGAAGACATGGATATAGGATTTCTGAAAACTAAGGTGCTGCATGAAATAATCTTAGGTTTAAAATTCGTGTTATGTTGCATTTAAAACGTAAAAATGGATAGTATATTAACAGAGTAGGACTTTTCCCTGTAGAAAATACAATATGAAAATAAATTAATAGATAAGTTTATTAAACAAAGTTAATAAGTAAATTGACAAAATAATAGATAAAATGATTAAACTTTGTCCTTGCTGCAATTGCAACAAAGAAATTATAGTACCTTAGCCTGGAGAGGATAGCATTTACAAAGGCTAACTTTTGTGGAGCGTGTCTTGTGTCAGTCCTCTCAGTGCTTTCTTTAGTCTTTCTTCACCAAAAATAGTCAAATTGTCTCTCAAAACCAGGAAGTCCATGCTGTCTAGAGGGACCTCCAAAGGTATGCTGTTGGGAGCTTTTGCATTTGCTGAATGCACCCCATACAGGCAAGCCAGGCCACCTTGGGTTAGCAGCCAGACACAAGATGTCCCTTCTTTTGTTTCTCTATTATGATATCTCTTTTGAAACTTTGAAACCTTTGAAGCCTCTCATGACCTTCATGTGAAACCTTATGCATGGTCCTAGAGTGCTGGAGGCTGATCCTGGTGCAGTTATCTCTGTTGAACAAGATTTTTATTGCAACAACTGTTAAATCTTCTTTATGGTGGTTTCACATGAGAGTCACAAGTCTGCTGGGAAACTTCTCCTGAGTTTCACTTTATAGTGGTATGAGAGTCTTGTGAGTCTTGTGAATGTAGGTTTTTAAGGGAGAGTTTAGCCTAGTCAATAAAACTTCAATTGGAAAGTCTTGAAGTCCTCCATGGATGGGTTGTGTGCCCTGTGAGAGGAGGTGGTGGGTCCTGGGCCTGTTTAGCCCAGGGGGGTTCCTGGGCTTCCAGAGAGAGAAGAGAAAGCTACAGATAAGCCTAAGAGCAGCTCAGGTCCTTGGCTTGGCTTGGCTAAAGCTAGTTTCACTGTGCTAAATGGGTTGGACATCTGAAACTAGAGACCTAGCTGTCAGAGGTTTCCCATCAGAAAGTGGGCCATGGCAGTCTCCTGGCAGTAGCCTTCCTTTTGTTGGGATGCAATCTGAGGAGCATTTCCTTTGCACTCCTGTGTTAATTTAGTGGTGCCAGCAAAGGTGTGGTACAGCTACATGGCAAATCATCAGGGGAACCAGTTCAGGTTAAAAGTAATCCCTTTTTGTTCATTTGTTTTAACCAGTTTTAAAATGGATTCCTCCCATAGCAACATGAAAATTCATCTTTGTGCCACTGAGGCACAGGGCAACAGTAGGAACAGCCTTCAGGGAATGCTTCACCTGGTACGGGGTTTCAAAGAGGCATTTTTCAGACTGTAGCTTTACAGTCAGTTTTTAAGAGCCCTCTGGAAATATCTCCCAATCTCATGGCTCCACGGATTGCCAGCTGAAGATGACCATTTGTGAAACTGGACTTCAAGCCAAGTCTGTGGCAAAAATAGACTGAAAAATGATGAATCACAACTAAACACTGCTGCACAATACTACACTTATGCTGTTCTGCCATTTTTTGGGTTGCAATCTAACCATCTGTTAATTGGCCCCATCACACGTTGCTATGGGGTGCTGAGGTTCATTGTAGGCCTACAGGATGATTGGTGTCTCCTAAGCCATTCAGGATGGGACCTCAGAGCTTTTCAGGTCCTGCTGCTGTTTACATCAAGTGCATTAAGACTGGCTCTCCCAGCTGCCGTGCTCCATCTGATTGTCTCAGCCTCATTGCTATTTTATGACCAGAGATTTTGTCTGAGCAGGAGCATGTGAGTGCATCACCTGCCTTCAAGAAAATCAGTTTGTGCCAAGGAGGACAGGATTTTTAGGCATTGTGACTGTCAGTTAACCTCACCTGGGAACACTGTGTGATGCTTTGTGTGGAGTGGGACTGATCCTGCACCTCAGCACTCAACCTTGGCAATGCTTTCATGGGGATCAGAACCATTCCTGGCCAAGCAAAGACCCGCTTCTGTTTATATTCCTTTCTAAAACTCTCTAAAACTAATCTCTCTTTTCTCCATTGCACATACTTTCACATTTGTGCTAATGAAAGCGCCGGATTGTTCCAGGGGATCACATGGAAAATATCTGTGAGCTTTGGCCACCTCTCTGAAATACTACAGTCAATTTGGTGTTTGCTTTGGCGTGTTGCTGTGAAAGATTGTAGAGTGCTTGTGTTTATACGCATACAGGGAAAGCGGGCTCCTGCTCATTGTGCCTTTGTGAGGCTGCCAGACTGTCTGGCCCCATCCATTCTACTGTAAGTGAAAAGAGCCTTGCGAGCGCTCGCTGCGTGCTTGGACCGGGCTCTGCTAGGTACTATGCTTGGAAGCCGTTCTGTCAGCTTGAAAAATATCTTTCTGCCTGAATAGTGTTTGCTCCCTGTTGTTACAAGTAACATGTAAGATTGCTTGTCAGCGAAGAAATTTTTCCTTCTTCCCTTTGTTTCTTCTGTGTACTGGGGCAGCTTTGCATAGAGTGCATTTTGGTGGCCCTCCTGTACTAGGGAAGCCAGCTGCCCTTTGAGAACAAGAGAGGATTTTCCATACAGAAGAATGAGAAGCGATGTGTGAAAATTGGTGGTACGATGCAGCCCTGGTTGATTTGGACACGTGCCTTGACAAAGGACTTACTTTCCTCCTGTAGCCTGCTGCCCTCTGAAGTAAGACAAGACAGAGGTTTTCAGGTGGAAGGCTCTTCTGTCCAAAGTGGGATTCCTCTGCTCTGTGTAGAGAGATATTGTCCAGCTGGAAGCTAATACAACAACCTTTGAGAAGATAAAGGATGACTCCAGCAACCCCCCTGTTAATTTTCTCATCTGCAAGAAAGCTTGTTCTAAAATTTAATGATATCTGTGAGCTCCTGCTGAAAAGTCATGGGCCGCAGGACCTGCGCTTGACTAGTAATTATAAAGTGCTTTGATATTGAACTTGGAGTTTGCATAGCAGTTTGTAGAATTCAGGTCTTCTTTCCTTTTTCTAGTGACAACAAATATTTATGTCAGATTTCCTCTTCTGGAAGGAATAGCTGGAAAACAAACGTGCATTGATGGGAATTGCCAGGTACCTGGACCCAGCTGCACTGAGAATTTGGAGGAAGATGCAAATACTGCTGGAATGGATGATTGCAACTAAACTGCAAACAAGCCTGCCCACTGCTTCCCAGAGAGCTCTGTCAGCTTTTGTTTCAAGCAGCAGCTCTGTTAATTTCAGCAGGGGAGGTACAGTAGGTGATGCTTAACAATTAATATTTTTTTGTTTTCTTTCAACTTTCAAGCTTTGCCAGCCAGTTTTGCTTTACAAAATCTGTAAGTAGGGAAGATAGGTGTTTTCTTTTGTACAATGGACATGAAGGAATTAAAGGATTCAAGATTGTGAAACCTTTATGAATAATTCAGGCTGTTTTTCCAACAAATATTCACTCTGCTTCATACACAGTCATACTGGGCTCAGACATTTTGGTATCAGCAACAGAGCCAAACCCCCACAAGCCAAAAGTAAATACACTTTTATTCAGTGTCAGCCATCAATCTCTTTCCAACTTTCAGGACATATTCTTGTCAATTAGAGGCTTCTGGTTGAGAAACCTGGCCTCTTAGCTTGCAGTGAAAATAGATAGGACCAGGCATATTATCTGCACAAAGCTCCCCTGTGAGACTCTGTGCAGCCCAGCCAGCCTTGTTCTTCCTACTGCTGTGCTTCGTGTTGCTCCTGTGAAAAAATAGTGCTGCACATGCTTAGACCAATATACTTAGACCAATAGACCAATGCACATGCTTAGACACTTGGCTTCTCACCAAAGCAGCTGAACTACCTGAGGCAGGAATAGCAGGAGCCTTCCCAAGAAAACCAGTCAGTGAGCTTCTCAGTGTCTTGGCCTGGTGATTTTGAGGGATATCCATGATCTTATGGAGATTGAAGAAAGCCTAGAAATTTGCAGTTGACTGCAGATTCTCCTAGTCCTGCCAGTGTGAGACCTTTAGGCAAGGATTTTCCCTGTTGTAGCCTTTTAGTTTTTTGGTTGGGGGATTTTGCCTAATACTTGGAAATACTGAAAGCCAACTCTAAGAAGGCTTGCTTCATCAAGAAAGCACCTTACAAAAGCTCTGCCTAGTACAAATGGATCAATCCTCCAGCTCAAGGGCTGTTTCATACTCTGTGCCTCAAAGCATTGACCACCCTAGCATCAGCAACCAGCAGGGTAAGGAAAAACCAGCAGGCCCCTGGATTTCACTAGTGCCAGGATTAAACGTTTGTTTCCCCTTCTCAAACCACCATGTCTGAGGGTTCAAAACACTGCTGTGCCTGCCTGCATCCCCCCTGCCAGGGCATGGGCACCTGCTTCTGTAAAACCTGTCAGAGGTAAGCTGCTGCTGAGAGCAGCCCTGCACATTCGAGAAAATAAATAAATCCAGAGGAAGAGGCTTTTGCTGTGCTGCTGCTATTTCAATGGGAAAGTGAGACCCTGAAATGCTCTGTTCTACTTCAGTAGCTCTAAGAGGAGCCTTTTTCCAGAGGTCTCTGGCACCCAGACTAATTGAAATAACTCCAAAGGGCTCTTCTAAACCTAATTCTACCCCGATGTTTTCAGTTCCTTTTTTTTTTTTTTCTTCCTGTCTACACCCCCTCTTGAACAAAAAAGCTTTAAAACTCTTTTTTTAGAAAGGATTCAAATGCAATTTGGATGAAGTTAACGTGAAGTCAAGGTTGATTGCTCATCCCCCTGAAACCACCAGCAGTGGCTGAGCACCGGTGAGTGTGAGACGGGAGTTCAAACATATCTGGGAAACTTGTGAGCAAGCTGAACAAAGGGTGGGCTGGAGGCTGGGGATCACTGCTCCCCCTCCCCCTGTGTGACTTTCTCAGCTCACGATGAACCCTTTGATCACTGTCCAGCACAGGGTTATGTGGCAGCCTGGGCTGGGGCCAGGGATGTATACATGGGTGGAGGCTGCTGTAATCTTCATATGCCCTTGATCCACCCTGTCCCCTTATTTCCACAAACACTGTCGCATATCACAGTGGGGTGCATCACTGCCGGTGCTCCTTCAGCTGAGACACGGGACCGTCCCTGCCAAGCACAGCTCCTTTTTCCAGAAATCTCCCTGACAGCAACATTTTGCAAAGCATGCCCGTGTTTTGCAGCCATTACTCTATTTTTGCCAAGCACATTTGTATTTGACACTTTAGTACGACACTGTGAGTACAACACTGCTATTTAGCACACAGAGTTCGTGTCTTTCAGAAGTGGCTGTTCTGGGAGAGCTGCACAGGTGAGCATGGCTATCTTGGGAAGGTGCTGCTCATGAAGAGAGCACTGCCAGAATCTTACCTCTGGAAGCACATTCTCCAGACCACCTGCTCTAGGGCAGTATTTTAGCTCCATATTCCTCTAATAAGGATTTTAGTACTGCGCTTAGTGGCTATTAAGAACTCTTGAGTCCAAGATAAGTTCTTACAGATGTGCTACCATTATCATTCATACTTAAATGTTGACATAGTAATCTGTAAAATGAGCTGAAACTCTTGAAGAAAAAGGCTAATTGTCTCTAAGGTAAAGTGGATGAGAATCTTTGGTGGAGAGGCAAGCTGCGGTCCCTTGTGCTTTTCAGTTGTATTTTGTGGCCATTCACCATCAGAAAGTGGGAAAAGGGACCTGTTTTCTCCTGTCTGCCACTGTGTCTTTGGATAGGTTGCCTTCAGCAAGTGGCACAAGTAGACTTTAGGTATTTGAAGACTGCCAGCAACATGTGGCATGCCAGATCTTAGAAAAATCTCTGTTTTCTATTAAAACCTACAACGAAACAGAAAGAGGTTACACTCTTCTGTATTATTTCCTATTTATTTTGGGATGGCCAGAAGACCCTAAAGGAATGATACCATTCCCTATCAAAATCTCTTTGGCTAATTCCTACAGTACAGCCATGTAGGGCTCTCTTGTTAAGTAACATCAGGTTTTCCCAGGTGGTAGATCCACTACTCCTAGCAGGTCACATAAAGGATGTTGCAACTCTGCAATTATTTTTCTAGTGCAAATGGTGAAACTGGTTGAAGAAGATTTAGAAATCTAGCCCATCTCTTTTCAGCTCCCCCCTCCTCCCAAATTACTTCAAAGGTCAACAAAATGCAATTTTGCCCAGACAGAAGACAAGCAGTGTCATGGAGTCTCCTCATTCCTCCACGTTTCAGCACAACAGGATCAAAACAATACACAGGCAAGCATGTGGAGCATGAGACTGAAACTGCCATGAGCCTGCCACTGGTACAGCTCAGAGTCCATCTGGAGCCACAAAGAGGGGCCAAGACTCTGATGCTGCATTAGGACAGAGGACATGCCCAGGGCTGCTCCCTCTAGAGTGCCCTGGAGCTTGATGTGACCCCCAGAGCAGCCCCCAGACTGCTCTGCAGCATCCATCAGCCCCAAAGATATGGATGAGGATGTGGCCCTTACCCTAGGTCTGAACTGCAAGTCAGCCCTGAGGTGAGATGCTGTGCTGAGCAAGGATTGAGGGAAAAATAATCTGGTTTAGGAGAGCTACCTGTCTTTAAGATTATTTTGGATGTTCACATTTTTTATGCAGCATTTTAGAACGTTTCAGCTGCTCCCATTTGGAATTCAATTCCTCTCCCTTTTAATCAATAGCAGGCCTTAACAAAACAATATCTCACAGGAGACACAAGCACACGGTGCTGAACAAAGCAAAAGAGCCACTGGCTTACAGCAACAATTGCTGCTACACAATAGGTTTTCAAAGCTCAGTATATATTTTGTCCCTACTGGGAAAACTATAACAAGACTGAATTAGTGGCTAGGCTTGCCAAGGGGAGAAATTAAAGTGTGACGACTCGTCTGACACCTTGAAGTACCTTTATTTATTTTAGGGGAGAGGACAGCATGGGGAAATAAGATGTCTATTAGGGAAAACTATTTTCTGTTGCTTTCCAAAGTGCACAGCAGATCTGTATGCCTAAGGGCTTAATCTAGGTTAGGGATCAAGAGTACCTTCTGGTGGCTCTTGAGAGGAGCTGACAAGTGTGGAGATGCTGCCGAGACATCTGGGGAGGTGCAGGGGTGGATGTAGGAGTGTGGCTTTCAAGGACAAGATGGTCTGGGAGTCCTTTCTCCTTGCCAGAGGAGGCTTGGGGTCGGTTTGCAGGTGGCTGTTTGGTGAGGGAGAGAGAAGAGGGAGATACTATGTGAGAGCAAAGCAAATTCCCTTCCCTGTACGTGGCTGGTCACCCCTGAGCTTGCAAACTTGGCTTCTCATCTGTGGATCTTGACAGCTCCTTGCTCTGGCACTAATGGGTTTCAAGAGCTCCCAGTGAGCTGTAATCACCTTGGTTCAGGGCTCAGCTTGCACCTTTACAAGCACCTTCACCCCTTGCTGTTAACCTGTGGTCTCCTCTATTCAGCAGCTAAGCTTGTAAATTCATGTAACCAAATAGCTGTGCTGTTAACTGCCTGCATGAAAGTGAACAACACATCCATCTTCCAGTGCCCAGCCAGCAGCCTAATGACACTGCTCACTGTGCTTGTGGGCAGCCTTTCAGACATAACTAACTCTGGCACTGTAAAAACAATTGTTTCAGTGCTCACACAGGCCACATGGCTCATCTGGGCAGAGGAGGGAGGTTGTGCAGGCAGAAGCCTTCCCACGGACTGTCCCTGTGCACCAGTGCCCTGTGCCATCGTCATCACATTCCATGGTCTGATGGCTGGCTAGGGAGAACTTCACCCTGCTGGTAAATCGTGCCTCACACCCAGAGCAGCAGCCTGCTTGCAGTGGTTTATCTTCAGTTGTGACTGATGTTTGGCCAGCCTTTTTTAAAAGGCATGCCTTAGTTTTGCTGTCTGTAGCCTGAGTCTAATTTTCTAAAGTGCCAAGAGGAGGACAGCCACTAATGAAACACTAAACAGTGCTGAGGTTTTCTGGCCTCTCTGGTTCTGAAGTCTGCGGCTTGAATCCTCCAGTCTTGAGACTGATCTTGTCACGAAGATTGTCTGAAAGCAGACCTGGTTTCTTATGACTGAGGGTGGAGGAGGCTGGGCTGCAAGTTCACCCTTTGCTAGAGCCTCACAAAAGAACTCAGCTGGGGACACCACTGAGGGAAACAAGGCGTGGCTGCTTCCAGTGTTGCTTGTGTTACTACTTGTTACTGAGGGAGAAAAAGTGCAGCTTTCTGTCTGCAAGTAACTGGCACCTGCCACTGGCAGAGATCTGGTGTGTTACCTTCCTCGCCCCAAAGCAATCACAAGCAATCAAAGTCGGGAGCACACGAGCTGACAGGGGTTGAATGGTCACTGCTTTTCTTTATTTGCTGGCTGCTTACCTGGTGCAACAGGCACTACAAGAGAGTTTCTTAATTAACCGGGCTCTGTCCTGGGCGACACATGAACACTGCCAATGGGCATTTAAAAGCTTAGTTATTGCACTTTGGCTTGGAAAAGCCCCAGTGCAGTTGTATTGTTAAGGAAACAGTCTTGGAGGAAGGGAGAGAAGGAGACTGGTCTCCACTCCAAAGGCTGTTTGTTGTCTTAAGCATCGCTGGATCTAACCTCAGGGGAGGTGGAGGGTTAATTTGAGCTGCCTTTGAAAACAAATTTAAGCAGTGCACAGCAAGATCTCAGGGAAGCAATGTTTATAATCTGTATCCTGCTTCAAATTGTATCAGCACCGCACTTCTGCCCCACTGCCAAAATTAGCTGCAGTCACCAGGAAGCAGCTGGTGTCCCAAGCATGAGGCTTTGCACTCAGCCATCGTTGGGTAGCTTTTATACAGTTATGAAGAGAGAGCTTTTCCTGGCTATTGAGCATCACCTACTCTGTGCCTTTGCAGCAGCAGCAGGAAACTTCTCATATGTGGGGGCTGATCCAGTGTTCTTAATCATGCACAGTTCCTGCTGATTTTAGCAAGAGAATTGTTTTACAGTGCACGGTTGAAACCTGTTCCTCGAGAAGTGGACTGTCTTCTGTCCTGTCTGGAGGAGGGTGGGGAATGCATTGCTCTGCCAGCTGTCTGCCTGTGCGTCATTAGAAGCGTACAGGCTATGACACGCAGTCCTTAAACTTAAACAGTATTAGGGACTATGTCGAGCTAGGTAATACTGAATCCAGAGTGGTTGTCGATTAGCTTTGCCATCCATTAAATCCAGGGTGCTTTCAGCTTTTAATTCACTTTGCATAAACTAGTGCACTCCTTTCCTTCATCCTTTCAGAAATGAATAGCTGCTTCTCCCTCCAGTCCAGACTATGGAATATTTGAAAACTGGCAGTACATTAATTTCTGCCCCAGCGGAGCTTTGCAGGAGAAGCAGCTCTTTAGGTGGCCACAATACATTTGAGATAGTTGGTATCAGAGCTTTTTGTAATTATTTAAAGTATTGAGTAATGCAAACAAGCAGAAACAAAGGAAAATAATTGGGGAGGGAAGGAATTCCGCTGCTCTCTCTCTGCTGTTGCAGGTTTTACTCTGACAGGCCAGCTTTTCATTCCCCAAGGTAGAGACTTTTATCCTGTCTTTGTGACTGTTTTACTTCCCTTTTCTCCTGGGGGAGGGGGAAATGAATAATTTCTGCCTTCCTTCTGTTTCTTCACCTTCATCAGGAAAGAGAAGATGAACAATGCCAGGACCCTGCTCATTCGTTACTCTTTTCCCTTTTCTTTCTCATCACCAAAACTGGAAGAGGGAAATGACGGCAGGCACTCAATATCTACTCATTTTATCAATCCAGATCTTTAACTGCTTTTGTTATTCTGTGGCATGATGGTCTTTGGCTTGTTATTTACCAGCTGTTTAATTTAAATATATCCCCATCAGGGAGCCAAAAGATCCTGTCTTAGAGCTCTCTCGCAGGATTTGTCTAACCACTCTCTAAATTATTTAACTAGGCTCTGAACTGTTTGCAGATTTTTTTTTTTTCTTTTTAAGCCCTATGATTTGATTCAAAACATCTGTAAAAAATCACAAATGACCTTACATCTGGGCAACAGCTCAGCTTCGTCTTGAACCTGAGTAGGGTCAAGTGTGCGAGCTGTTTGAAAAGCCTGAAATTCCTGACATGGTGAAATTCTTTTCCTACTTGTTTGTTGACAGAAGACGGGCAGGGAAGGCAAGGCAAGGCAAAGCAAGATCAAGATGCTGTGCTGCTGGGCCAGAAATGAGCAGAACATCTTGTTACGGAAATAGCCACGAAAACGCTCCTCCCTGCATTAGAAAAGCAGCTATTTAAAGCAGGATCAATTGCCAGCCCTCTTTGCCGCTGTTGTCATTTGGATGTGGCATGTGCAAATAATATTTCCTCATGAAAGAAATCTTCCAGCAATGACAGCACTGCTCTGGCGTATCCTCTCCCAAAGGGGAGGAATCCGATCATCCATAGAAATGGCGTCTCCCTCTGAAAAGAATCCCCAGGATCTGGGTTTTGTTTTTCCTTTAGGCAAGTGGATTTTCATCCACCAGTGATATCAGGGTGGTGCAATTTCTAAGACGTGTTTGGACATTGGAGGTATACAGGACAGTGCTCTTGTTAAAATAAAAAATACGCAGAGAAAATGAACAAACCTATGTGACGCAGAGCAAAGCTCACTTTCCCCTAAGATATGCATAATAAAACTGGCAGTACCTGCCTTTGAAAGATATTGCTTTACCTTTAGTGATGTCAGTGAGCAAAAATACTTTTATTCTTGGCAAATCACAGTGGGATGCTATCTTTCAAAAAAATGGAATAATCAAGCATAGATTTTCCAGGGAGGCGAACCCGTGCTTGGCTTAAGCAAACTCAAACTTTACTCTAGTTGAGATTCACATCTGTATCCCTGCTCTACAGCCCAAGCCTGCTGCTGTTTGTTATTGTTTGCATTACTTCAGGGCCCACTCAGGGATTGTACAAAATGTTCTTTTAAAAAAAATAAATATTGAAGTGTCTGTACAGCATTTGAGAGAAACACACTCCTTTTGTAAGGTGCTGCCATCTGATCATTGCAGAAGTACAGAAAAGAAATCTTGGGGGGGTTGCAGGGTGCTGAGGCTTTGGTGACAAATGTTTTTATAGTATTAGGGGCTAGGAGTCATCCTCATTTCCATGTAAGCCCCTGTACCAAGTGAAGGGAGAGCATGAGACCTTTGAGGACCATTTATACGTCCTATGTAAGCAAACTTAAAGAACTCACTGGGCACAAGGATTGGAAGAGATTTAGACCACCTGAGCCTAGATTTTAGAGCTAAGGATCTTGTCTTCTTTTAGCACATCCTAGCTGAGAAAGAATTGTTGAGCAACCCTGCTGCTGAGTCCTGAAGGCTGTGAAGATACAGCAGAGCTGATGGAGATGCCAGAGATACAGATCATCCTCTTGTCTCTCCTATATTTATCTCCTTTCCTCCAAACTCCTTGTTGTGTTTTTATTGGGATTTTCTTTGTATTAACCCTATTAAACGCATCACTAGCACTGAAATTTGCCGATGCCAATAAACCCATCTGTTTTATTAACTAACCGCAGTCTCTGGAGTGTTTCTCACTGGCTGAGACATGAGCAGCCCTTTCTGCTGTCTCCAGCGTTGTGTGTCAGCCCAGGGAACAATGGGAGGGAACCCAGGAGGTCGCTGGCAGGAAGTGCTGCTTCCCCTGGATAATTAACCGGCTGGGAGACTGAGGAATGAAGATAGCACATAAGACACACATAGTACAAACTGCTAAAACAATAAACAAACAAACCAACGACCATCACTTCCTTTTCTTATATTGTTAAGGCTGCTTCCTTAACTCAGGTTGCCCCAAACCCACCCCTCAAAAAGCAGCCTTTTAGGCTCATAAATTCTTAACCTCTTCACTGCCAGCTCTTGCTGAAGGCACAAATCAATTTTTACCAAGGTGATGGCCAGCACAGGGGTCTGTGGCTCCTCCTTGGAGCTTGCTGGATTAACTGGAGATTCCTGTTTCTGAAAGCGATAAAGGCACTTTCACCAAAAATTCAATGAAGAGAGACTTAGCTTGGCTGTAACACCATGGTACCAGGGCTGCTCCTCCTGTAGGTATCAGCTTCCAGATCAGCAGGTGACACAGTCTAGCTCCAAAGAGGTTAATTTCCAGAGAAGCTGGCCTCAGAGCCAAAACCTGGAGGAAATCTGGATCAGGGCCTTGTGTCTCAAACCCAGCTTTTATATCAAGACACCCTCCGATGTGCCATTGTTTCACCATCTCTGTTAGAGGGAGGTCAGCTGCACAGCCAGTGCTTCCTGTCATCTACACTTCTGAGCATCCAATTGCACACTTCCACTGAAAGACTCTCCTCTGACTCCAGGTAGACTTTATTTGCGTGGTTTTCTCTCCCACTCAAACCATTCTTTGGAAAAGTTGCTGTTTTGTTTTTTCTGACCTGCCAACACCAGAATTATGAAAGCAGAAATTGGGCAGTGGCAATGCCAATCCCCACCTCCCTCCAGCTAATTTTTCCAGATGTCTCATTGAAGAGCAGTTCAATCAGAGATTGTTTTTGTGCACAGAGCGTCATGTGTGTATTTATCCCATGGAGGCCAGTGGCACCCAAGAGCTGAGGTGACTGTGTAGCCCACATTCATCAGATATTGATACCAATCAGTGGATCTCATTTCACCATGTCCTCAGCAAAACACTGCCAGCAAGAAGGCACAGCCAAGGATTTTTGGGGAGAAATTAGGCTGATCCTGCTGGAACTGGGAGATTTGGATTTCAAATGAGATACTGATGTTTCTCCTCATCAGCCTGCGAATTCAGAGCAAGGTGGGAGCAGTGGGACTCAGGACAGGGGCCTGTGGCCTGTCCCTGGACTGGCCCCCTCCTGGCAGCGCTGGCCAAGGCTGTCCTGGGTCAGGTCCTGCCTGCTACTGCGTGCTCCCAGCTGGCAGCTTATTTGTTACTACTTTAGATACCCACTGTTTGTCAGGCACAGCAAGAAACCTAGTAAACTGAAAAGGTGACATTTAAAAAATGAAGTCTCTCAAGTAGATGCTTAATCTTTCTAATAAGGAAGTAATCTGCTAAATATCATGTTTAACAGTTATGCAGTAAGTCCATATCATACAATCATAGAACTATACACTCAGAATTACAGAATCACAGAACAGTTTGGGCCAAAAGGGACATTAAAGATCATCTAGCTCCAAGCCCTGTGCCATGAGCAGGGACATCTTTCACCAGACCAGGTTGCTCAAAGCCCCATCCAAGCTGGCATTCATTGAACATTTCCAGTGATGGGGCATCCACAGCTCTGGGCAAGCTCTCCCAGCATCTCACCACCCTCAAAGAGAAGAATTTCTTCTTGATATCTAATCTAACTCTGTCCTCTTTCAGTTTAAAGCCATTCCCCCTTGTCCTGTCACTACACACCCTTGTAAAAAGTCACTCTCCAGCTCTCTTGTAGCCTCCCTTTAGGTACTGGAAAGCTGCTGTAAGGTCACCTTGGAGCCTTCTTTTCTCCAGGCTGAACAATTCCAGCTCATTCAGCCTGTCTTCATAGGAGAGGAGCTCCAGCCTCTTGATCTTCTTCATGTCCCCCTGGACTTGCTCCAGCAGGTCACATCCTTCCTATGTTGAGTGCCCCAGAACTGGATGCAGAACTTCAGGTGGGGTCTCACAATGGCAGAGCAGAGGGTCAGTATCCTCTCCCTTGCCCTGCTGACCATGCAGATACAATTGGCTTTCTGGGCTGCAAGTGCTCTCTGCCAGGTCATGTTGAGTTTCTTGTCACCAGACAGCCTCAAGTCCTTCTCCTCAGGGCTGCTCTCAACCAATTCCCTGCTCAGCCTCTACTTGTGCTTGGGATTGCCCTGACCCAGGTGCAGGATGTTGGCCTTGTTGAGCTTTACGAGATTTGCACAGGCCCATCTCCCAGACCTGCCAAGGTCCCTCTGGAGGGCATCCCTTGCCTCCAATGTGTCGACCACACCACCCATATCAAAACATAGCTGGTGAGGCATGGTTTAACACTTGGCATTTAATTAATCCATGAAGACTTTCCTGCTTAATCTAAATTACACTTATATCCCACAGGTTAAGGTGCAGTGCTGGAATTTTTGCCAGTAAAACTATTGCTTTGAGCACTGTGGCACCTGAGGCTCTGGGGTGGCTGGGAGAATGGGGCTGACTTTGTGCATCAGGGTGCTGCTCACAAACCCCTCAAGCTGGGTTGAGGCCTCCCTTCTCCCCTGCCCTTCCCAATAGAGGAGCTGTGGCTGCAGTTGTCCTGTCTGCCAGCTCCTCAGGAATCCTCCCTGGTGGCTTTGTACCCTCACTGGAGCATAGTTACAACATCTGCTGCTGCCAGCTCTGGCATACCATCATATAGACAAAATAAGGCATACAGTGAAAATCTTCAATGCTTCCTGTGTGTCCAGCTGAATAGATGAGGACAGACATGGACACCACATGAAGAAATAATGAAAACCAGTTATATAGATTAGGGAGTGTGGTAGGAAACCTGCCACCAGTGTGGATTATCACAGAAAAGATCCACTGTCTTCTGCCGTAGATACTGCTGGATGCCCTTCAGCTCTGCTCAGCAATGCTCTGCATGCTGTCAGCATGGCACCCCAGGCCACTCCAGATCAGGTCCTCTGCTGCCACACAGGACTGGGGGCCTGGAGAAATAGTGGGTGGTGTGGAAAGGACAAGGACTGTGGATTCTGCTACTCTGCTCTGACTGATGACTATTGAGTGCTCTTGACTTGCTTTTTGAGAGGGGTGGGAGGCAGAATGGGGGAAATGCCTCTCCCTCTCCCTCTTGGTGGAGATCAGCCTTCCTCTCACAGAGAAATGCCTCTCCTTTACAGGTTTCCATCCTTGGTGTCTGGTATGTATCAGCACATTTAAGGACTCAGTGTTTTTGAAGTGTTTATTCTCTAATGCCAAAATCCCTCTGTGTGAGAGTGTGTCTCCAACAGTGCAGAGTCAAGTGGAGAAGTGATGGATCTGCACATTGAAACTTCAGTGGAAAGGAAGAAATGTGGAACAAACTCTTCCTGAGCTCAATTTCAATTTCAGAGGGCTTCCAGCAGCCAAAGCCACTTGTATGGTGCCATTCCCCTGAATTCTGCAAAATGATGCAGTGTTCAACCAACTGCAGAAGCACGAGGTGGAAGAGTGGTGCTGTGGGAACGGCTTTAAAAGGAGCTGAGAAGGGACAGGTGTGCTGGTACATCAGGGAGGTGCTGTAAAAAGCACAGTTCCTGTTTTCATGTCGTGGATCAGTGCTTCCACCTAAATCTCTTTGCTAACTGATTCATTACTGAATGTCATGCCAACAGCAGGCTTCTGCTGTATGCCTCTTTTCACAGTGTTATACAAAAGAAAAAGAGTTTCACAGTTAAATAACAGTTCAACAGTTTACAGTTTAAATTAAATAGCTTTATTTCTTGTGGAAAAGATAGGATGTGTGCTGTTTAAGACTTTAGCTAAGGCATGGATGGATCACCCAGAAGATTATGGAAACTCATTTTTTAGGCACCAGCAGTCCTCTTTTTCCCTCTTTGTAAATTCTCAGTGATTCTGTGCAGTGAAGTTGCTCTGAGAGGCTCAAGGAATAGCATAATTAGACACGGAAACTAGCTCCCTGTTCTCAGAGGACGAAAACACAATCCCTAGCTGGCTGTGGAACTAAACATAATATAAAATCACTTTCACCAGGAGCCCCCAGATTCTCAAAACCCTCTGTATGATGTGCTTGAGAGACTCCTAAAAGTATCAAAACTTTACTTGCAGTCATTGGATTGGAAAGGCAGGTGCCTTCCTTCCTTCCTTCCTTCCTTCCTTCCTTCCTTCCTTCCTTCCTTCCTTCCTTCCTTCCTTCCTTCCTTCCTTCCTTCCTTCCTTCCTTCCTTCCTTCCTTCCTTCCTTCCCTGAGTCCATGTGAGGCAGCAAATGTCACTTGAGGAATCACTGAGTTAAGGGGAAGTTCTGGGTTAAGCAGGGTGTTCTGCTGCTGGATTTTCCATCCCTTACACCTCTTACTGAAGAGTGGAAAAGGCACCCAACTTCAGACATTGAAACACACAATAACACACACTATTGTGTTTGCCAGTGGGGAGCCTGGCTTTCATACCAGCTTTGGCTGTAAACCTAATGGGAAGGCTGAACAGGGGAGAGAATGAAGATTGGAAAATACAATGGGGAGATGTATGTGGCAACTTGCTTCCTTTATAGTTTTGGGCAGTGAGACTATCCTGAACACTCCACCTTGGTCTTGTAGCGAGTGAAAGAGAAAAAGGGAGTGCTCTGATCTCATTTCCAAACAGACCAGATCTCTAGGTGGGCAGGCTGCAGGGCACTGTTCCTATTAGAAAATGTTTTGGGAGTAGCCACTTGAAAGTTGAAAGTAAATGTCAACTCGTGTGTGGCATGCCAGAGTATTTTGACAGAGGCAGAAAGAACATCATAACATACTTCTTGATTTATCCACTCTGTTTAAGGTCAACCTGGCCTTTTAACTACATGTCCACAGAGGGAGAAACTCATTCATAAGTGGAGAAACTACATTGTCCTGAAGTGCAATAAGTCTGATAGAGCTGGGGTAAACTTACACCCTAAAACATCCAGTTCTAACTGGTGGGACCATCCTTATTCAGAAGAGATTACCCTCTTTTTGTGAAACTTCTAGCATAAAGAAGACATTTTCTATAAAATGCTCTCAAACTAAATTTTACTATTTGTAAGGCCTTGGACACCTGCATCTTGTGCTTGGTGGAGTCAGGCAAAAAATAAAGGACCTGGTTTTGCAGCACTTCTGTGGCGGAACTTTCAGGACCAATATTCAGGTCCTACATTACATTGTGTGTAGGCCAGTGGTAATAATGAGTATAATCTCAAAAAACAAAACAGGAACTAAACAGCAATGGAGGAGATTTGCCACAGTTGCACTGGTAGTGGATGGAGGCAGTGGTACACCCCAGCTCTCCCCTGTATCTGCACCAGCATGGTGCCTGGGATTCACAAGAGATTTTGGAGCTCTTTGGCTTTCCCTTTCTTCCCCCAGGGCAGGGTTTGCCATGCTGGGTGGGCAGCAGGTGTTGGGTGTTTGCAGGTGCTGAGTAACTGTTATATAATTGAATGGGAGGGGGCTGGAGGTGCTTTCCCATCGTGTGCTCCAGTGGTGGGTAGATCATGTCAGGCCTGGGGTATAAGGGCATGTTGGAGTTAGTGCTCCTGAGGCTCTGCCCTGCTGCTCCTGGCTTCCTCCTAAGCAGTGACAGGGAGGTCTGCTGCAGACTTCTCAAGTAGCTCTGACAGCAACCTAAGGACTACGTGTGTTCAGAGGGATATAAAGGCAAATGTAGGATTTGCCAGAGCTAGTATGCCCACAGACTGCGATGCAGGAAGGAGCGTTGTCAGTGCTGTGAGTGCTGGCAGATGATTTCAGCTGCTTTCTGCAATGTGTGTGACCACAGCAGGGTGGTGGGCAGCAGAGAGAGGAGGCAGAAGCAGAAGAAACTGCAGCTTTCTTGTATTCTCCCCCATGAAGACAAGCTTGATTCAACTAATGGTAGTAACTGGAGATAATACTTTGCTCAGAATTCCCTATTTCCTTTATAATTAACCTGGGGAGCTTATATATATATATATATATATATTTACCTACAGCAGTCTGTCATATATGTGGTGAGAATTTGTTTACATTTTCTTCATGTTTTCTTTCTTGCCTTTCTGCCCTGCGTGCCCCACCTCCCTCTGTGCTTCAATTCCATGACAAAATTTGGCTTTCCTCATTCATAGATAAGTGGAACATCACTGATGGAAGTTGCCACCTCTTATATCTGTGAGCTGATAAAGAGGAAGTGTGTTTTGGGCCCATGGCCAAGAGTGGCACCTATGAAGCCACTATTAATAGCTGCTGTTCTAAAGGCATAGGCCAAAGGTGGCATAGACTTGCTGATACCAGCTGCTAGAATTAGAAACACTTCTGGATCTTGGTGTGGTCTGAGAAGAAAGCTTTTATAGTTCCTGTTTTCCTGGCAGGGTGATTAGCTAGGACAGCTACAGCAGAATTTAGGTTTAGATCTGGGTATTTATGCCAATTAATCATTTGCTCAGATTACCAGTTCCTAACCTGAAAAAAGCATTAGTACACCCAGAGCTGAAATCAGGATCCAGCCAGGGCCCTGCTCTTCTTTTGCTGTCTTTCTCTGACCCCACCTAGGTCACACCATCTATGTCCAGTGAGAAGGATACATACATTGGTAGCAGATGTAGGTGAGTGTCTGCTCAGTGGCTTTATCTGTCCTTCCTCCAGGATATTGCTGGATAAGCTTATGAGTTTCCTGAACTTTAGGTTAGGTCCACATCTTTGTATTTAGCCTAAATTTCTGTCTCTTTCTTATGAATTTTTATAATTAGCACCTGAATCTGCTTGTGCTTTTGGTCTTTGCACTATCCATTGGCAATGAATTCCACATTTTAACTTGGTCCTGTGTGAAAATGTACTTCTTCTGCTCTTTTTTATCTTGCAGCCTGATGATTTCTATGACAACTCCCACCTTTTGCATTGCAAAGATTAGTGACTAATATTCCCTGCTGAGTTTTTAGAAGCACTTCTGATAATCATTCTTGACATTCTGCATGATTTTCTTCAATCACATATCTCCTTTTTTAAGCTAAGGAGTCCTATGCTGTTTAATCTTTTCTTATACACCAGCTATATTCCTGGTGATAATTTCGTAGTTAGTAAAAAAATCCTGGTACTACCAAGAACTAATAAATTGCCTGAACAGACAGAGAGAAAAATTTTGTTTTCCAATCTACAGAAGCCTCATTCAAAATAGGAGGAGGTGCAATGTAAAATGCAACTGAATATTCTTCTAAAAATGGCTGGCTTAGCATAGTATGATGTCTTGTGCTTTTTAGAAAACCGGAGTTTTCGCTACCAATTCAACAGCACAGAAATCTAAGCAGCTGCCCTAAAATTATATAGAAATTAATTATTTTTGAGCATTGTCCTTTCCCTGTAAGATCTGAAATGAGAATTAGTATTTTTCAAATGCTTCATATGCTACATGCTCATGAGGACAAATTTCACGTGTTGTACCTACAAGTACCCATGGCCATGTATTTTTAATTTAACTTAGATACTGATGTCAGTAACCAGAGAGACAACACAGATGCTTTGGGTCTCAGACCCAGATGTTTTGGTCGCTGTGACAACACCTGTGCTGACTCTGTTGGCAGCACAAGCAGCCCCAACACAACTGCTGTCGCTGCACAGTCCTCAGAGGAGCAAACAAGCCTGGTCCTCTCGTGGCAGGGCCCTGGGTAGCAGCCTGAGCGTGATGCAGAGGTTTATCTTCATTGCAAAGTTACCTCAGAATCTGAGAGGAAAGCATAAGTGAAGCTGTTAATATTTTACTTCCTTTGTTCTCTGAAGAGCAGAGGGAGGAAAGACGCAGTTTGTTGTTGCTTAGAACAAAGCAAGTGGGTTTTTTCTCTATTCACATTAGAATGTGCAACATAGGAAGGGACAGAGATGAGGACATCCCAGTCAGGCACCTGCACCAAAGTGGGGAGGAAATGGCAATAGGTCAGATGTTTTGGCAACTGGTGATATGGGGAATGTGGTGATACAAAAAGAGATGCTGCAGAAGGCAGTCTCCCCTCTAACAGGTTACAGCTGTGTTAATTATCTCAGAGTGGAAACACCTTGCCCTCACAGCCTTGGGCATGATAAATAGTGAGTTAACTGAGTTGAAGTCAGTTGGAGTCTGCTCATCGTGCTGTGAAGACCCAGGGACAGGAGGTCTTGGCAAGGGCCGGAGAAGGTAAGATATTATAAGATATTGTACTTAGCATAGACAGGGTTAGGCGGCCGTGCTTGGGGCAGGATGGAGCCAGACTCGGAACAGAAGAAGAGAGACAATGCTGGAGCTGTGTGGAGCTGCTCTTAGAAGATATAGGAGACTGTTTGAATAACAAGCTATAGATATGTGAAGCCTTCTGATGATTTCGGTCAAGCACCTCGAGTGCCGTGTCAATGTCGACTGGTGCACGTGCCAGTGACTGTGACAGGGGAATCCATTTAAACTGTGACTTAGGGAGTAGGCTACCCTGTGTAACCAACTCTTTCACGGGGTCACTGGAGTGATTTAATGTTTCATTTCACACTTGTTATTAAGTTAGTCTTTCTTTCAGTGACTTTGCATGTATTCCTCAAGAAAGGCAGGATAGAGGTGGAGAAGTGCTTAAAATACTCTACATATAAAACACTTCTTTTTCTTTGTATGTTCGTAAGCAGTTTATTTCAGTCTTGATGCATTATATCTGCATGAACACAGATGCAAGGCAGTGATGTTCATATATACTTTGCAGAGAGGAGCAGTGCTTGATGATTTGGTGAGATGTCAGTGCTTTGTTAAAATTCTTCAGGTGTCATTGGTGACTTCCCTGTAATCAAATGAGTAGGTAGAGGATACAGGGTTTTGTTTTCAGTTGAGGTTGTTTGTTTTGTTTCTGTGTTTTTTTATAGGCAGGTTGTTATTATTGCTGAGAAGATGGGATGTATAATGCAAATGACAAAATCAAGATGATGGCTATATTACCAACAAGCACAAAACAATCAAATGGAAAAAGAAGCACTAGGAGAAGTCTTGACAAGGTCATAGTGCATGCCAAAGAAGCTGCATGACCAGGAAGGTGTATCATACCTAACCCAATTAACAAGGCTATTTAAATGTGAAGAATATCATGGTTCAGTCAAGGTTTGACTGAAAGCATTTGAAGAAAGGTAGCCATCACAGATTAGCAACAGAGAGCAGGGAGGAATACATATATATTTTCTCCTTGTCAGTAAAGTATTTTCCAGTCATAAGAGTGTCTTGTGCCGCATGCTGATCTCACAGATGGTACCGTAAATCAAGGCTAACTCTGAAGGTGTCAGTGGGATTATCTGTGTGTAAATGGTATCTGAATTGGTCCCTAGCTGTGAAAGACAGGGATTGCCTTGGGGCAGAAGCACAGATACAAGAACTAAAGGGTTTGTTTTCCCCTCCTTCCTCCCTGCACCCCCCTTTTTATTATTTTTTTTTTTTTTTGCCTTGGAGTCTGACTCACTTTGTGATTTTGAGCATTTTGCATAATTCTTTTGCCTTGGTTTCCTCCCTGCAAAGTCAGCTGATAGTTCCAGAGGAGATCTTGAGTGGAAAAGTTTGATTATGGAAATGCTTTTTTATTACTGTTAATGGAAGCAATATAATACATTAGAAATTTTTAGCTCAGTCAAGGGACTTAGAGGGCAAAGGGCTCCAAAGATTCACCAGTAGCTGGTTTTTGAAGTACCAGCTATCATGCTGTATGATGAAGAAAACTTTCAGCTTTGAGAAAAAAATACCACCCAAGAGTAAAGCAAAGAGTACAATCCTGTGACTGCATGGGTCAGACTTCAAAACTCAGTATAAATTCCTTGTGACTCACATGTGAATTCAATGTCAGGCAGTAATGACCACAAGCCATTCTTCTTTGATGTCTGTTCAGCTTATATTAAACTTGAGGATGTTCTGCAGTATTTCTGTAGATGAATAGGATTTTAGAGGTCTGTTACCTCAAGGAGAGATTCTGGGCTTGTCCAGAATCTTGCACTCTTTCCCAACCCTTCATTCCTCATTCCTCTTCTTAGGATGCACCTAACTTTAGGTTAAAGATTGAGAAGGGTGAGATCTGTGCTGGTTGTCTATTCAGTGTCAGGAGTATGGATTAAAACATCAGGGCATGTTACCACAATAATCTTATTTAACTTTGAGGCAATGGGTGCTCACATATCAAAGATCCTACCTGTGTAGTACATGGGGGCTGATGTGCTGCCAGAAGGCAGCAAGCTGGCAACCTAGTAGCAGTGATAGATCAAAGCCAGTGAGTGATGTTATCCTAATGTCCCAGATAAATTATCAAGTGCTAAGTAAAGAAAAAGAAAGCTTCTGAAACTGTGAAGTTTAGTTTCTGGAAAGAGAAATTCAGAAGCCTGCTCACTGTGAACACATCCTTCAGCTTTCTAATAGAGGAGATGGAATGTGCCAGCAACAGAAGTTTTCTGGCCTTTACTATGACTCTGGACATGAAAGTGGGATTAATTTTGCCTTAATGTGGCCAGGTGTCTGGCCTCCTTCCACCATCAGTGGAGAAAACAGGGGTGATTTATCCAAGCTCTCTCTGTCCCTGAGCTGTGGGGGGAGCCTAGTTAGACCAGACAGTAACTTAGGGACAGATAAAATAAGCAAGAAGAATTGCTCTTTTACTACTTCATATGTTTAACAAATTGCACACTTTCCCCAGAGTTGTGTATAAGGTCTCTGTTTTACACAGAGAGAGGAATGTGAGGCTGAGGTGAACTGATTTCCCCAAGAGACAGATAGCAACACAACTGAGGTTCAAACACAGATGCATCTGAGTCCAGCCCCCACCTTTCTTCCTCTGCCTCTACCCTATTGCATTTTAAGCTTATACTGCCTCCCAAGGACAACAAATAACTACTGTCTGTGCAGGAAACCATTTCCACTTCATGGGCATAAAGAAGGGTCAAAAAATATGGCTGAGTGGACAAACACAGCCAGCTCCATCAGGAAGGTTTTGAGATTTAGGATTTCTTGTGGGACTTACGGGGCTTATTACCAAACTTGGCCAATTTCAGTTTCCTAGAGTAGGGTGAAATTTTCAGAAAATTGGTTTTGTGAAGAATTATGCAGTGATTTACCTGCCTTGCCTGGCAACAGCATTGCATCATTGCTGTTGCTCTTTTTGCCAAGCATATGGAAGCTGAGTGCTCCCTGGCTAATATCCAGACATCCAAAATTGATGGGAATTGCCATGAGGGTTCTAGCTAATGGGAGACATAAAAAATGAGGCCTGTTTTATTTTTGCTTGTTTCTTTTCTTATGAGGGTTTTCTTCACAGAACAAACCTAGATATGACTGTGTGCAGCATATTTCTTCTGTGTTGTCCCCCTGGGGATGACTTACACCAAGCTGTGATCAGTTTTGCTGTTCCAGCCCATTGGGCTCATCAGTTTAGTCAACTGACTTTTTAAATGACCCTATTTTTCCTGACTTTGGAAAAAGTAGCAGGAATTTAATTGCACTTCTGGGCATGGGATGTAATGCCAAAGTGGTGGGATGAGGGAAGAGGAGGACTCTGCTTCTCAGAAGGAGAAGAGGTTGCTGGCCAAACCCACTGAGGTGGCTTGTGTGATTTGCAAGTCAGTCATCAGTACACAGGATGTGCTTTAAGCCACAGAGCAGGTGTCTCCACAATCCAGTGTAGGATGCTCAGAGTTTTCTTATCCATAGGGATAGATGTTACAGAGAAGCTTAGATATGCACCTATAGCTAGATTAAATGTTTGAGGGCCCATCTTTTTCAAGTCATTAGAGCCTGGGGTCCCTCTTCACAGACTGCTGTATTTGAACTCTCTGGACCAAACTGTAGATTAATAGCTCTGTGGATGGAGAAATATTTTTTTCCGAAATTGCAGTTCTATTTCATTTTATGTTGCTTGCTAGATTAAGTTTTAGAGCTCTCTCAGTTTTTTTTTTTTTTGGTATGCAAAGTGAGACCAGAAATTTTTACTGTTGTACAGTTTTGAAAGCTTTTTTTTTTCCCCCCTTTTTGCCATAAGCACAGCTCAGGAAATCGAAGGTGATTCATCTTTAAGCAGCAAGTGATTTAAACCAAACAATGCTTTTTGATTTATGATAATGAAAAAGATTACAGGTCAGATGAAAACTCACGCTGCACCGATTTTTATGATAAGTATCATTACATTCCTGCACTCAACTAATGCTCCACCACCAGTTTTATTTGTGCATTTTATTTATATTAAAAGTTTTTTTTTATTTTGAGAATTTATTGCCAGGGTGTGATTGACAGCCTTGGAAAAGGCAGTGTGCTATTCAGAGAATGGATATAAAATTTCCTCATGCAGCTCTGCCTGTGTGCTGCAGCTTAGCAGGTCCACAACAAAAAAGTAAAAGCACATGAGACATCTTTCTGTGGTCATCTTGAAAGTATAACCCAGTATCTTGTCTTCTACAGTCACTCACTCAGAAGGGCTGCCTGGGGACTACCATGAAAGAAAGGGAAACACAGGGTAATATTTTCTCCCCAGAATTTTCACAGTCACCAAGAATTTGTGGCTGAGAGATTTCCCGTGCTGGAGTCTCACATGCATAGGCATGCTCACAGCATTACCACATACACATGAAGAATACACAGTATCTTGTGGCAAGATGTTCTACTTTCTTAGTTGCATTTTATATATATATATATATATATATAAATTTTAATTGGTCCCCAGCAGGTTTCTTTGGGTACCTCCCAGTTTTGGACTGAAAAGGGGGTTCTCATATCCCCAGGTCTATGTTGCTCTCTGGGAAGGCCATTTCGCTTCCAAATCTTTACTTAAGCAACAGAAATTCCTTTTGTGCTAACTTCGTTCCTAGACTTGACTTAGAGGATGACCATTAAAAAAAATTAGGTATTAATGAGCACTGACGATGGAGTGAATTGCAATCATAAGATTTTTTTTTTAATAAACTGATTTTTGATTTTTAAGCTAAATAATATATTTCACCTCTTTTGTGGATTTATAGCTGCTGGAAGTACTTGCCTGTCATGCTTTTCATTTGTTCATGTGTTTGTTTTTCCTGCAACATAAATTTAGACAGCTTCTTGCTTATTTAAACTTAGCTTTCATGAATCTGCTTGACTCCAGAAGCCAGAGTTTTAAGAAATGGGTCAAGTACAGTAAAACTGAAGACAAAGCCATAAGAGCTTGCAGCATTAGGATATTTACAGTGTTGTAATTGTTTTCTTTTCAGAAAACTCACGCAGGAAACATCTAAACCATGCTGTACTTAGCTGCTCCAGAGAGTCACAGCTGGATTCCATGTTTAGGAAAGAGAATCAGGGAAAAGTAGGTCTGGAAAGGGCCTGTTAATATCATTTGGCTCATCCTCCCTTTCTGAGATAGGATTTCTGTGCCATTTTTTGTCCAAGCTAGACTTAAATTTTCTTCTGGGACACAGAGATTGCAGCCTTGCACCTATCCTAGTGCTTAACTATCCTTATCGTCAGAAAGTTTTCCTAATGTCTAAACTAAGTCTCTCTTTCAGCAGCCTAAGCTTATTATTTCTTATCCCACCCTCCACAGAGATGAAAAACGTTTTATTTGCTGGTTCTTAGCAGCAAGCTTTAGAAAAGCATTATCATGTCCTTCCTAGGTCATCTGTTCCCTATGTCAAACAACCCCCATTCTCTTTCTTCTCATAGGCCATTGTTTCTAGACCTCTGACTGTTCACCTTCTCACATTTCAATTCCCTTCTTTTGGCAGGTGTCTTTATTGAGGCAGTGAAAGTGGACCCAGCTGTTTCTCTGGAGAGGACATCAAGCCTGGGGCAGTTCTCACATCCCTCTAACACAGCCCCTGCAGAATCCCATCCTGTGCCTGAGCCGTGCCCCAGGGCTCTTTCTCCTGTTTGCCCATCCCTTTGTACATTACTGCTGCTCTCCCAGCCAGTCTCTCCCACCTAAGGGCAGCATTTTGCACTTATCCCCCACACTGATGCCTTTATGTGGATCAAGGCCCCACATCTGTGTACACAGCTGTCTCACACCTCGACTGGGAGACCTTTGGACTTCAAGGTAACCCCTGGGGATGACACAGTGCAGAAGACAGGTGTTGCAGGGATCTGTCTGGACACAATCACTTTATTACTAAAAGCACTTGAAAAATACTGGAGGCCTTGACGCCTCCCTGTACCTTATATTGCTTGCACCTGGTCAGTGCTACAGGATAAAGTGTATTGCTTCTCTGCCAGGAGACGTGATTTCAAATAATGTCCAGTAACTTGTTTTCCTTACAACTACCTGCACCTGGGACTTGTGTTTCTTTGGCCATGTCTTCAGTCGTGAGGCTATAGCTCACATTTCAGCCAAGTTTGTTCCACCTCTGCACAGGGACTCAGCTGATAGTTAAGAGCACTGCATTTGATGTCTTTGGACTGGTGTTACCACCTTTTAGGGATAATCCTCCAATGTGCCCTGGCATTTTTTGTGGTCCAGCCTGTCTGAAGTGCACTGTAATCACAGTTCTTGCATGTCCTGGACATGGGTCCAATATGCCATTAGAGCTGGACTTCACTGATGAGTACCAACAAATTGCACTCTTCACAATAATTCAATATATTTGTAATTTTTTTGCCTCATGCACAGTGGCCTTAAAAATGTGTTGAAACAGCATTTTTATTATCTTAGTAATGGTGTTGGCAATATCATAAACCTATCATTCTTTCTTTCCTGCACTGGTCAGATCTGCCCAGCCCACTGATGTCTGACACACTTTGCAGCTTATAAAAACAAGGCACTATAAAGATTTACTCACAGCTCCTTTAAATGAGGTAAGCTGGTTTTGAGGTCAGTGAGGTCAGTGGTTTTCACCTCTGTCTGACCAGCTTTCATCAGTAAGTGCTCCGTGCTTGCCTCACACTGTGGAGCACACGCTGTACTTGGCACTCCTTGCTACTACTGTAGGATGCAGATCTCCCTGGGCAGTTGATGAGTCACTTTGGTACTACTTCTCCTTGCTCCTGCAGCTCCCAGATGTCAGCAGAGCCTCCCAGTAGAATGATATTTGGAGTTTCTGACAAATCTGAAGGAATTAAGTGGGGACCTGTTATTACTGTCCGTTGCCAGGGCATCAAACTGACACCATCTTATTCCTACACAAGCACAGAGCCTGCAACCTAATGCCAAGGATTAAAGGAAATCCTGGGAAATTCATGTACTAGTATTGTCTTGCCATTTTCTTCTTGTTACTCCCTACAGCCCTCTCTCCTCTTCCTCCCACTCCTTCAAAGAGGGCAAGGCAGAGATGAGGATGATGTGGTCAAGAGATTGAAATGTCTCTTTGAAAGGCACCTGATAAACTTTACTCAGTTAAGCAGAAAAACTTGTCACTCATGGAAGGAGCATTAATGAGATCCATCTATATGCTGCTCTTTATGATTAATTATTTGTTGGGTTTGTTTATTTTGATTATTGCCGGGAAGATCATAGATCTGGTGCATATGTAACAGGGAGGGAGAATGGAGGCAGGAGGAGGTATTTGGGTTTAGATAGGGCTGCCTGGAGCATACAGGTTACCAGTTTCATGATTTTGTGCAGAGTTTGAACTGGCTGAGGTAGCAGCTGAATTACCTTGAATTAAAACCATCTCATCAACAGTTGTATTCTGCAAGCCTGCCAATTGCTCAGGCTTGTCAAATTACACCATGTCATTTTTATTAGCTTGATGGCTGGAGAGCTATTTCAGCCATTAGAAAAGATGGTTAAATCTACATCAAATGATTTGTATGTAACATAACATTGCTGTTGGGTTGCCAGCCACTAAAAAAACTCTCTGACATCGCCTCCAGTGTATCACTTCCCGCTGAGTAGCAACTTTTAATATAAAATAGAAGCCATTAGCAATGCTATATGGTAAAGTGCTCAGAAACTGGCCTTACTCATATTTTGTTTGGCTGCCAATAGCTTTAATCAGAGTTACCTTTTCTGAGTCATCAGTGTGACTAATACCCTTGTGAGGCCACCTAGAACAGACCTTTTCTGAAACTGCTTGTCCTTTTCCCATAGAACTACCTCTGATCCATAAAGGCAACTTTGGCAAATCCCTTTGGTCTTCCATTGTATTGCAGTCTACATCACAGAATTAAATCAAGTAAGTAAAAACATTGGTATGTTTCCTTGGGGACATCATTAAGTGTTCTGCTGAAAGGAGAAGTGCTTGTCATTTCTGATGCAAAATAAAATTATTCAAGTGACTTGCCCAAACTCCCATTTTGAAGCAGTGTCAGAGCTAGGATTAGGATCAATCACCTGAATCCCAATAACAAGATTTATTCACTAAAAATAAAAAATCTCAGCTTCTCTAACCCCATCACATTGGATTTTCAGATTCAGCCTAATTGGGAATATTGACATATCGTTTCAAACATTCCACTCTATTTATACCTACCTCTGCCAGTACACCTCAATTACCACATTTCTGCCTGTGTGGACCATGTGTTAATTGTCAAAAACCTTTTAATTCAGCAGAATTGCAGCTTATTTGTAGGTATGGCAAAGAGAAGAGGTATATTGTATTACCAGACATGGACCTTTTCTTCAGAGTCAAAAAGAAGATTATTCAGAGTGAGAGTCATGATCCTTTCTGTACTTGGTGCAGAATGCAGTAGAAGCCTTTCACCTCAAGCAGCTTAAGGATATTTTAGGGAACATTATTTCCCGTGGAATTCAGTTTCTCTGGGAGGTGAGTTTTATTTGTTAAACCCATGGCAGCGCAGCAGATCTTCTTATAGATAGTCAAGGTATTTGTTATAGATAGTTATAGTTATCTTGTTGTAGATAGTCAAGGTGTACTGTGAGTAGTTTGCTAATTTCTGATAGCAACCTAGAGATTTTATTTTTAACTTTTTAAAATTAATTATGGTGAAAGGCACTGAGCACTGTGGCCTCACAAGTCTAGTTGCCTTGACACAAAATTTGCTCACATCTATGTGCAGCTGTGGGTTACTACAGCCTTTGAAGACCCATTCCTGTATGTGTAACAGCGTCGTTTTACAAGCATCGATCTTAATGGGAGTATTGTGTTAAATATCTTTCTCCACACCTTTGTGTGGGTGCAACCTTGGTTTTACTAAGGTTAAAATCAGTTTACTTGTGTTCTGCTGTTAATCTAGCACAGTGATGATGGTATGTGTTGCATTGGCACATGGCCTCACAAAATCAGCTGGGCAAGCAACACTGAGTCGGGGCCACAGGAGAGTGAGGACTGGGAGGAAGTGGGAGAGGGAGACAGGCACAGGGGAAGGGATTTCCACAGTCATAACGATGGTTAAAGGTTCCCCATTCTGTCACTTTGTGGACACTCACTAGAGCTGCTACATCTTACTTGGTTTCAATATTCAAGTGATGCAGGCACTGGACACCTTGGGTGGCATCAGTCACGGGTAGGCAGTGTAGCCTGAGAGGCCTCTGTGGCACTTCTGCTCTGTAAGCTAACATGGCATGGGTCAGCATTCTTTCATTTAAACACTTGTTAAAGGATTCCTTAATATTGTCTGACATAAATACGCGTGTTACTCTATATATACGTGTGTGTATATACAAATGACACTTAAAGAAGCTGTATGTCTTCAACAGTGCTTCACAATCCAACAGAAAACTGTAGGCATGTTTGTCTCTAAATAGTTTCTGATTTAGAATTGCATATTTTTAACTTCTATTTAATGAGATTTCTCTAGCAAGATCTGGGAAATAGCCTTTTTTCTTTTTTCTTTGTGTTTTAAGTAACGTTTATACTTCCATAAGGATCACAGGACTTAGCCTCTATCATTTATAGATTACAAAGTTACAATTAAAGACCTAGTTAAGACTAACAAGTTGAGTGTGGCAGACAGAAGCACAATTTTCTTTTCTCAAATGAAATTCTAACTAAATTTTGAATATGCAAAAAGGCATAAATTCACAGTGCCATATTGATTACAAAGAGTTAATTTTTCTAATGAGTCAATTCTGAGAAATTCTGCAATGCCTAAAAAATGAAGATTGCCTGGCTCAGTGTGGTCATGTCCTTCTGCACTCTCTGCTCCATTATGCCATGAAAACTACATTATTCTTGTTAGAGTTTGTAGGAGAAAGCAATACAGGTGACCTTGCCCCTAATAAGTAACAGCTGTGTTAATTACCCAATGCAGCCTTGCCCCTGATGAGTCACAGCTATAGCCAATAAAGATAAGTGTGATAAAAGGGAGGGGGTTAGCTGGTGAGGCAGGATTATCATGGAGGATCATGAAGGAGGAAGAACCTTGAGGAAAAGGGAATGAGAGGGTCATGAAGAAGGATTCTGGGGAGAGAATCACTGCTGTGAGGTCAGTCTGGGTCTGCAGTTAGAGCCTGTTGTTGGAACCTGCAGTCACAGTCTAGCCAGGTAAAAGCTGCAGTCAGAGTCTGCACACTAATACCTGCAGTCATAGTTCAGCAGGCAATAACCAGCAGTCAGAGGCTGCAAGGGAAACCTACAGTAGGAGCTTGCTGCAGCCAGATCAGTGAATGGTTGGAGTCAGGATGGTTGAGCTGTGAAGAGGAATAAACCAGGGCCCTTTTCATGCTGTTACAAACAGGCAGTCTGTGTCTTGGTTCATTTCTACCCTCTAAGAAGAGGGCTGATGCAACAAGAGATGCTAAATAATTTTTTAAGGATTAATTCTTTAAAGGAGAAGATTTTTTGACTGCAATTTACTCTGGATCCTTATACATTGTTTATGCAGTTGTCATTCATCAGTTTTATATTTTCTGCTCATGGTGGATAATGTCCACTCAGCTCTGTTTTAATATTATTTATAATTAAAATGTGCTGTTCTTCAGTAGCAGAATATATTTTCACAATAGTAATCTAAGATGTGCTTTTCACTTTTATCTTAAGCTTTCAGTACCTGAAGTCTAGTAATTCTGACCAAGTGATTACCCTTCAGTGCAGAATGAAAGGAGGAGAAAGGGTGTGCTGTGACTGCAGGGTGAGGTACACTTCTGATAACCTACTTGGCATTTGTGTGTTTGTTGGAACCAAGATGCTTGGAGATTTTCAAATTTTTGTTCTCTTGCTTTTGTTAAATGCAACCTTATCTTAGCAGCTGCTCTCAGAATCCACAACAAACCTTACTAAGTGACTGAACAGTATTGCTTGTTTTCTTATTTATCTATCTATTTATTTATCAGTGAGTACAGATTAGGCAGGGAGAAGGAAGACTCAGAGGAAAAGCTGGCGGAAATTCCTGTAGTAGAGAAGGTTTTGTGGAGTACAAATCTTTGAATTTCTACATGCTCTGGCTCCCCAGAACCACAAAAAGCTCTAACTTAATTTATGTGAAGGGGTACTACAGAAGAGAAAAAAAATCTTCAGGAAAATGTATGTGTGTGACCCTCCATGCTGCCGATTAGAGGGCAGAGTTCTGCTCCTCATGCAAGTCCAGCTCCTTCTCCTCAGGCCTCCTCAGTGCTGTGGACCATCCATGTGAGATGGTAGTTTCAAGAACGGCTGAAGTTTGACTGCAAATTTCATGTTCTTTCTCCTTCAGATGAGCATGCATTTTTTCAGGTTGCTTTAAGTTACTTTCCATTGATCCAGATATTTCATACTTAGGCTAAAATATAAAAAGGTCACATACAGTAATTAAAAATATATTTTTCTTGTGGAAACTGAAGGAAAAATGTAAGCCTTAATTAAGTTAGAAAAAAAAAGTGAAAACCATAATTTTCTTATTCAACAGCTTTTCCTTGAATGTACTTTGCTTTAAGCACATGCACTCAAAGATACTGTAATGCATTTGTTTGCTTTTTAAAACAATTATTAAATATATTACAAGTTCTTTATCTCTGTGTGCAATCAGCAGAGCTTTCACCTTCATATTTGTAAAGTCTTTATTGCTTGTAATGACGTGAGCATGGAAGAATTGGGTAAGAAATTTAAAAATTGCTGTGATCTAAAGCAAGTGACAGACATTTCATAAAATGCACATACATGGGTCAGGATAGGTTGTATAAAGATTTTAGCAGGAGGGTGACTATTATGTATATGTTTAAAAGGAAGTTCTCAGGTACTTAGGGTGCTATGTAGTTTTTTAATGTGACTACATAAAACCAGTCTCCAGGAAACTGATGGCCTTAGATAAGGGGGCCTCAGACAAGCACTCTGGAGTATTTTAAACCAAATATGCCAAATTTACCACTCTTTACTCCCTCCTAACCCCCTGAGGCCATGTTTCATACCTTTGACAGCCTCCAAGCACACACCTCATTTCTGCAAAACCCAGTCCCAGACCTTATGTAGCCCTCTTCTTCATCTGCCCAGTTTCACAGCTAATGCCTATGCCCACGCATTTTGTTTTAAGAGGTCCTATCCATTTGCTTTGCTCTCAGTTTCTGTTGGAAAATGGAAAGGCTCACCTCACAAATGAAGAAGATATTTGCTGAAATTCAGCCGAGGGGAATTTCTGAAAGCATCACTTCTTCCTTGCCTGTGACCCAGGGGCAGCTGTCTTCTTTTCCTTATCTAGGAGTTGACTGGAAAGAATCTGTTGCTTTTACAGCTGTCAAGTGCATCTGACAATATTTGTCCTCGTATTCATGTGCATGCTGCAGAAGGCTGCAGAAAGCAGATGCTTCATCCTTTTGTTTTCCTGATCTCAGATTCCCAGGAGGTTAAAGAGAATTAAATAAAAGGTAGAAAAACTTTAGCATCGGGGATTTCAATATTGTTAAGGAGTATAATATGTTGTAATTGTTCAAGCCTTTGATGTTTTCTTGTGGGCCTGTTTCTCCCTCACCATGATAAGTTCATGGTAAAGTCTAGATAAATATGACATTTAATCCAAGGCTCTTCTTGCTGCTGTGGAGACATGCCTTGTTGAATGTGTCTACTTTAGTTTGGTCTGGAAAGCATGATAAGTTCAACATGCTTATGCCTGATATTCCCAGCTCCTGTCTTTGTTGTTAATAGCTTAACATGCTTGTAAGTATAATAATTGCCAACTTAACACATTTGTCCTCATTAAAGCCCTTTACCAGACCTCAGTTAATGAAATCCTGTCATTGTGAGTTTGGGAGGGAAGGGCCTTTTACAATACAGGAAAAATAGTGAAATTGAGGGACAGAGACACTATAAACTTACATCTTCTGAGGTGTCCAGGTACCTAAGATCCAGGTTTTGTGTTAGGGTCTCTCCAATAGCAAAGCCATGTAGAAGATTTTTGTCTGTCTTCCCACAATTCCACCTGAAGTTTGTCTTTCCCCTCAGCCGAAGTGGTTCTGTGTTTGTGGAGACTTCTGAAAGGTTGATGATCAGCAACATGTTGCAAAGAGGACATCCTGGCTCCATCTCCTTATCCAGCCCTTAATGAGGATGGATGCCAATGGAAATTTTTCATTATAGAGATGGAAACAAAACCAATCAGGTTTTGCTCACGGTGGTGGAGTGATGCAGTCCCTTCCAAAAAAAGCATCTGCTCCTTGCTGTGCACACACAGAGGGACAAACTTCTCATCCTAAGGTGAAGAAATGTCATGTAAATAATGTAATCAGCCCTTTTCTAATTTCTCCTTGTTTTGTTTTGTTGGGTTTTTTTGGTGGTTTTTTTTTTTTTTTTTTTGTTTGCTTTTTAATTTTTCCAATCTGCATATTTTAATGACCTCCTTAATCCATGAATTCACAAATAGCCAACAGGGAGGAGTAGGGATTAGTTCCTGAGATCAGAGGGAGGGCAAGAGCTTTGCCAATGAAGAATTCATATTTTGGAATAATTTCCATGGAGATTAGCAGGATTTTAGTATAGAAAAACCAGAGGTATTGTGTGTGCATATCTATCTATAGTAGGTCAACATGAATACTAAAACGGCTGTGTTCTCCTGTTGTCACAACTGAACAGGCTGAAATGGGGTCTTGCAATTGATTTGCTGTTTAAGAGTGGAGATCCCTGTGTCCACAGGAAAGCAAGAGCAAGCTCCCATGGAGCCAACATGTCACCTGCCTGCACCATGAGTTCCAGGGTGGTGTCAGCTTTATGCACTGTTTTGCATAATTTTTATTTCTGCCCTCTCTACATAGGTTTTAATAAAGGACATGTTAATGAGCCCTAAGTGACATTTATTATCCAGACAGCATATCATGGCCAGTTAGCCTGATGGATTGGTAGGGACATGTCTTAGCTCCATACCATTATTCAGTCCTTAATTAGGAGTTTTTCCTTAGCAAGCGCTGAAAACCATGAAAGGCTTTCAGATTTACCTGGTGTTATTTGTAAGGGGCAAGTCCAGAGGACACAGCCTTCCACCATATCCGTGAAGGGCTTTGCTCTAATTTCTCATTTAGAAGAATTTAGTGTACAGGGGCTGTGTCTGCATGCAGGAGAAGACCCAGGCAGATGTAGCAGTGCCAGTCCTTTAACTCCTTTAATTTTAAAATGTGTAAGAGGTACTTTATTTCTGCAAGTATGGAAATCAGGAAATGTCAGTAGTTTACACCTAGAATTTACCTCTAGATGGGTTCATCCTCTTTACGGCCCTAGTCCTTTTTGCTGGACCAGCACACCTCTAGTTGCATGCTCAGAGATTTGCCAAACTGCTGTAAGAGCTGAGCTCCCTGTTCTAAAGGGTCTGAACAAGATGTTTGTCCTCCCAGAAAAACACTGTGGGCATCTCTGGCCAAAATAAAGCTCTGGTGGCACAGACAATCACTGCATCAGGAAAAACCTCAAAGAGTATATTTCTTTCTGCAAGTAGTGGAAGCAAAAGGACTATAACTGCAAACTGTTAGCAACCACTCAGTGCCTTCTATCAAGTGAAAGAAAATTGTACTTTGATCCTTTGGGAGATGCATTTGGATGTAGCTAGTTATGGAATATTTAAGGGAGCCTTGGGGGGAACTTCTGGTGAGAGAGTTTACTTTGCAGCCACTACCTGTGGTAGCTGCAAACTGTCATGTTTATTTTTCCTCTCCTGGGGAGATAAAAACTGTGCCTGTTTCCAGGGATGATCAGGGCTTGCCCTGTAAAACACCTTTCTCTATATATTACTGCAGTGTAGTATTTTTGGGGAGGCAAAACTGAGCAAATCAGATTTGTTTACAACAAACAGAACTTGCTCCTTGGAGGCTGCTGTGGTGCAGCTTCCCCAGTTCAAAATGATGCTAATTTGCTCTCACCTAGTTACCAAGGGGAGGCTCTGTGATTTCAGATGTGTCACCTGCTGGAAATGACTAGAAGACTGAAAATATATTCAGCTCCTCAGGGAGTGTTTTTTATCCTTTTAAATGAGTTTTTGTGTGAAGAAGTATTTGATAGACTATCCCCAGTGTAAGATAAATAGTTTCCCTGACTTCAGGACTAATTATCCTCAGGGACACAACAGACTGAAGAGCTAGATGAGCCAGAAATAAAATGGTATCTCTTGACTATAGCGGGAAGTAGGCATTTACATTCTTACCATACACAACTAGATGGCTGTTGAGCTTGGAGAGGAAGTGGATGGGTTTCTCCTACAGAGCCTTCACATGTAACAAAGAACATGTGCACTGCAGCAGCACCCTCTCCTTTGTGCACAAGTAAATGTACATCACTGACAGCTCTCTCTGGCTGTAGGTATCTCAGACTAAACTGGCTCTTAGCATAGTCAAAAGAGAGAACTTTTTGTCCATGTGGCATTGCACCTGCTTTTCTTGTTTACGTAACATACACATTTGAAACATGCCTTTCTTACAGAAGGATGAGAGAGCATGCTTTTGTTCTTTAAAAATCCAGGAATAAAATGAGGTTTTGTCATGTTTGCCCGGTGCTTGAGATCTTTTTCTGTTTTCTCTATCTCTTTAGTTTTTCTCAGATATTTTTCATTGACACTTAACATTTGATGCTCTAGGTCGTGACTGGAAACAGAAGGGTAAGTTGTTCTTGTAGTTTGGGCCAAACCAACCAGAAATCTCATGGGAATTTCAAAGAAAAATTAATTTTTGCATCTTAGGGTTAAAGTGTTTGGGTTTTGTTGCCTCCTAAGCCAAAACTCCCCTTAAAGCCAAATGTTGGTGGTGAATTTCCTGAGTAAGTACTGCAAGTTCTAGCCAAATTTGGCAGAATAAAAAGTTCATTTACTTCTTAAACTCTGGATGAGTATCTGAACTCTGTGCCACATTCCTAAATTAGATCATTCCCCATGCAAAGCTCACTCCAGGAGGAATCCAGCCAGGCCATGCTGTGGGCTGTGCTGAGGGAGGCTCCCACAGGTAGATTTTTGGGGCCACACAGGATGTGTGGGGAGCAGCAAGACCTTGCAATGGAGAGGGGCAGAGAGAGGGGTGAGGGGAGAGGACAAAAGGCAGAGCGCTGGTCGAAGGTGTGCAGCTCAACCTTTTTTGTCAGCATTGCCATGTGTCACCTTGCCCAGCAGTGGTGTGGTGTGCAGCTGGGAGGTGAGAAAAACCTGGAGCATGGCAGTGCTGGCCCCAGCCAGGAGGGACAGGTGCAATCTCTTGGCTGGCTGAGGGCACATCTCACTGTGGCTGCTATTTATAGCTGGGGGAGATGAAGTGTGATAGCACTCACAGCCCCTGTGCTCACCCTAGGTGCTTGAAGGGCAAATGCCTCCAGGGCAGAGAGCAGTTTCTCTGTGAACTCTTTCAGATGCTACTCAGAAACTGCCTTTTTTTTTTTTTTAATTTTTTTTTCCCCTAATGCAAGCTCATTTCTATCAATCTGCTAAAACTGGGGCTTGGGCCAGAGCACAGCAGTGCTGCAGCAAACACCAGCTCAGTGGTCCTCCACCCCACCTCCTGGGGCAGAGCAAACACATCAGCTATGAGTTCCTCTAAATGCCTGTTTGGAAGTGTTTGTTGATGAAGTTGCCAAATAGAGAGACATAAAAAGAGAAAAGTATTAGCTTTAGCCAGTGGATTTGTGCTTAGCATGGTATATTAACTAACTGTGCCTGAGAGCTCAGAGTACCTTTGAGAGCAAGGTGTGCCTGGAGAAGTGTGAAAATAGGGCTTGTCTAGCTGAGGGAGGTCTTTTGGCATTATCAGTTCCTCTGTGCCCTCCAGATGCTGCTGCTGTCAGCACTGGGGAGCTGTTTGCCAGCATCCCAAGGATTCCTAAATTTTAAGTTAGCATTGTGAAAGAAAAAGCAGCATTCATAAATTACAATTCCCTAAACAGAAAGTTTGTGGCTTGTGCATTCACAACTTGCAGTCACAAAGGTATGAATTTTCTGATTTTTTTAAAAAACCCCACAGTTATATTTGATCCTGCTGGCTGGGTTGCAGAAATAATTTCTTTAGAGATTTTATGTCCGTTGGGATGTAAAGTAATTTATCAATTCCCATTAACTTCAACCACCAATCAGGGAAGCTTTTCTTTTAATTTTAGCAAAAAGGATTATGTAGAGCACCCTCATTTTTTACAGTAGCAGAAATTTCAGAAAGCAAGCAACTAAAGCTGAGCCTTCTGCCTGTTTGGAAAAAAACCACCCTTTTTCTAAGAAAATCAGAACTTTGTATTTGGTCTGCAAACTTTTATGAGGAATAGCATTTAAAAGTCAAAATCTGTATGTTTTGAGCCTTGCCCACTTTAAGTAACTTTGATCAGCTTTGTGGGAGCTTTTGGCCTTTTAAGCCTCTTATTTTTGAATGTGCATATCTACATTTATTTTGGGAGTTGCTCTTCTAAATTGCAAACATTTACTAATGGTCTTAAAATAGCTGCAGATTACATTTTCTCCTGGCCTGCAGGCAGATAAGGAGCACTTGTCAATCACTTACAGAAACAAGAACAGTGACATGAACTGTGTTCATTTCTTGTAAAGTTAAAGCACAAAGAAGAAACATTTTGAAGGTTAATTCTCTGAAATTCCTATGTTAGAACATTTGAAGAAGGAGAGACTTTCTATTAGTCAACTGTATTGATTTCTGCCACTAAGGGAAGTGGGAGAAAAAATATTTACTGTGCTAAACTGCTGAAGCTTTCAACCAATTCATATTGAGCACTGTGTCCTGCTGTCTTCTTGGTGCTCCCTCTGTGGAAGGGAAGACTGGAGGAGACACTGCAGCAGAGCAGTGAGAGGGAGCTGCTCGGTGCCTGTTAGCCTCCTCGAGGGAAACACTCACCTCTTCTCACTGTTAGCAATGGGTCACGAAATAATCTTCCTGATTGTGACAAATTAAGTGCCACTGCAATTAAAGAGGGGTCATTGCTGATTTTTGGTCTGGTTCCTCTACATGGCCTTCTCAAGTGCTTTGAGTATGTGCAAGCACAGTTGCTAACATGGTAAAAAAAATTAGTTCTGGCTGATTTGTTTCAGGCTACTTGATATTTAGGCTGAGTTGCATAAGAAATTTTGTTCTGTGTTTGGAAAAACTGGTATAGGTGTCTTAGTTTTTAGGGTGTCTTTTGTGATTTTCTTCTCTTTTGTTTACAAACATCAAAACTTAAACATGAACTGTTTGCTTCCTTAACAAAAGGAAAAGAAAAACTAGCTCAGACTTTTAACTAAATTCTTAAACTTGAAGACTGATAGATAGCTAGATGTATTTTATAGCGGGGCTCTACTCAGGAAAGTGGCTGGGTAATGACAGTGTCCTCTTCCTCAGCATGACATCTATTTGTGTGCATTCAGTCAGATCTTTCACTTTATGGCTAAAATAAGTCTTGACTGCTTTTTACTCATTAGCCCTGCAGAGGCTACATAGCTAAGCTGCAAATATAGCTAAGAGCTAATGAGCTAGATTTTTCAGTGGTGAGCGCTGAAGCCTCAGCAGCTGAGACTTCTGCAGACTATTGATTGCTCTTACAACAACGGGGGTAGTAGGTACAGCACCATATTTCTCAAAAGAAATTAATTCCAAATAAACCCAAACCGGCTGCCCGTGTACTTGACTTTTAACTTTTAATACAATTCTAGTTCTGAAAAATCAAAATTAAATGGAAGGCTGAACTTGAAAGACCCATTTAAGTTTATCCTTTTAAGGCTGTACTTTAAGACACATTCATTTTCATCATTATTAATTTTTTTTGTAACCAATAGTTCTTTTAATGCAAATTGGATTTCACATTGACACTAAATAGATGATATATTCTACATGAGACTTCTTAGATTTGATTATTAAAGCTTTTACTGTAAGAGTTCAATGCTGAATCATTCGTGTTTGAAACTGCAGTATGTGGTAAGTTGCTCTAATAGATTTTCTTCAATGTTCCTGAAATTAGTCCATGAATTTGTAATCTTCTTTCAAGTTGATAAAAATGACTGCTGTGACTGTAGGAATCTGAAACAGAAACTGAAAAGAAGATGTGATATTCTTGTAATTTTTGAAAATTATGAAAATTTCGAATGGGAGAGCATGGGGAGCTGTAATGGGAACTGCCCATGCTAAGTCCATTCTTATTAATAAAGTAGTGAAGCAAATGTTAAGGGATGAGAGCTGATGAACAATAACACCTCTATACATATATAAAATAATCTCTGACATACTGAATTGATAGATATTTTTTAACATTACTAAATTTGTAGCCAATGGTAATGATGGCATGACTGAAATACAGGTATTTCTCAATATTATTAAAGAATTTGACAAAATACCTGCAAACTGAACAATTATTTCATAGCAACTTGGGTATAAGCATTGTCTCATGCATGGAAAGAGTCTAAATAAATGGTGGTGATTTGCAGCAAAATATTGAATCCTGGACGTGCCCAAGTGATGTGGTGCTGGACAGTGTAATGTAGATTTTTTTTTTTTAGTGGTGTTTGTTAATTTTTGCAAGCAAAGTGTAAACTGCACGTTAATTATGTACCACATGGACTAAATAGGGAGGTGTAGCAGAGGATGGACTAATCACTTTATCACTGAGCTGGTATAATTTAGTATAGTCCAACTAAAAGTGGGAATAAATTCTCCCTGATAGCAAATTTATTTCCTGGGCTGTGGATCTGTGCTTTATTTCTTTCAGACACTATATATCTGTTCTTATATGTCAAGGCTACTGGCTTTTTTGTTATTCTGGGTGCTGGGAACACTGAATGTTTCTTAAACTGCTTGTAGATGATAAGTGCAAATAAAACAATTTTATTAAGGATGAAAAGAGGAAGTGGATTAATATGGAGGATCACACAGCGATACAAAAAGGATCAGAAAAGGCTGACAGAGCAGGGACAGGCTGCTGCTGAGCCAGACATTATTATTTGGGTGTCGTATATTTACAGAGTGTGCTCAGGGCCCTGCTGTGGAGAATGAGGAGACTGTAGCCAGCCATGGAAACATCTTGTGCAAAGGATACAATCTGATATTTTGTAAGAAAAATTCTCTATTTATTTTAGTTCTGTTTCCACCCCGGCAAGGACCCTCTGAAACTGAGGAGACCCGCCTCTCTCGTGGGGCAGAGGAGGAAGATGGGAAAGACAGAAAATCCCCTGTGCAGTGCAAGCCTCGACTGTTACGGTCTGGAGAGTAGATGTGTGTTTCTCAGCTGGAACCTTCTGGAAAGAAGATGTTTTTCTGTCAAACTGAGTTTTAAGGAATTTTAATGCCCACACAAGACCTCAGCAGTCTTTGGGTGTGACTGGAGGATGGCAGAGTTGAGGGGTGACTTCGGTGAGAGCTGAGCTGGCTTCTGTCAGACCGTCTCAGGTGTCAAAAATACAGAAGCTGCAGGGTAAAATCTTCAGCTTTTGCTCAAACTATCCAAATTACAATGAGGCAGCTTCTTGTGCTCTGACTGCATGTAGGGAAGGTGCAGGCCAGCACAAGCTTCCTTCCCCTAGATCATGTTTTCACATAAAGGAATGAGTTTAGAAGGGCAAGTTCAAAGGCGGTCCGGACGGGCAAGGCCGGTGCATCTGAGGCTGCCAAGAATGGTGCCTGTAATTGTAGCAGTGTTTATCACATTGCAGTGGAAATGAAAACCCTGTAACATCTTCCATGGACCCTTAAGATGCTTGGAGGCAAGACAAAATTTTGATTTAAACCATTGGCTTAAGTTGCTTAAAGCAAGAAGAGTGCCTTGAAATAACTTAGATACGGTAACACATTTTTTCCTCTTGCCTCTGGTGTCAGCATGAAAACTAGAAGAGTAGGAAATGGGGTGGTAGAAGTGAGTATACAATAAACTTATAGAGGAAGTTCTTGCCTACCAGCTCCTAAAAGGCTCCATGTTATCAGTGGTTTGAGCTAGTGAGACATCTTACTTATTCCTTTAGAGTTTTCCATATTGATTGGGCCTAAATGTGCTTCTTTTACAAAAATGTCCATGAGGGTGATTAAGCCTTGCATAAAAAGTGCTGCAAATTTTTGCAGGCTCTAGGAGGCTCTTTAGCAGTCACTCGGCACCAGCACTTCCTTGCCAGGACCCTGTAAATCAGGTACTGTCTGACAGTTTTAAGTTAGTTCCCCTACTTTGTCTATTCTTTGAGCAAGTGCTAGAGACAACTGCATTTGGCTACATGCGCAGTCATCTGCGATGTCCTCTGTCAATTCAAGGCTGGAAAGTTTGAAAAATAGAGGACATTGGGATGGGGGTTGAAAATCTTCCTCCTGCTGCCCTCAGCCTCAGGCAAACCCATGGAGAGGCAGCTGCTGGAACAAGCAATAAAAAGAGGGGGGATTCACATTTTGGCAGGTGCAGGGTGATGTTACCCTCTCAAAGCTCAATTGACGTCCACCTGGCAGTGCAGGGAATGTGCCTAGGGTTTCTCTACGTACAGGGGAGGTTCATTCTGTATAATGCACTCTCTGTGGTGTCTTCTGGGCTGCTAACTCTGATCTGGGGAGGGTGGGTGTGGACCACTTGCTCTTGACTGCCATGTGAGACACTACCTAGTGAGGAAGGAGATGTTCATGACTGTCTTTCAACATGGAGAGTGCAATAAGTTTTTTTCTGGGTCTCCCAAGTTTGGAGTTACTTTTCTCACAGACAAGATCAGTCATGACAGTGGCATTTAATGGTGGGCCTTTTCTTTTTGTTGATGGAGAACCCATCAACCAAGGTGCCTATGCCACTGGATTCACTCAGACATGCCTAAGTTACACTTGACAAGAAATTAGTGTGCTGCCAGCACCCATCTGATTCTCTTCTGCTCCTCTGCTGCTGCAGCATAAATTATATGGCTGAAAATATTTCATGGTTCTTGGACTTAGATATATTCTGCACGTGTCAAATATGATCTGATTATTAAATGTTGCCCCATGGTCTGATTTGCCATGTGTTTGTTACACAAACCTCTTGGTGACATTGACTGACTTCTTCAGTGGGGAAGTGGATTTTAGGGGGTAAATTGTGTGAAACATTTATTGGGAAGCTAGTGTGAAAATAATATGTGGAAGACTTTAAATTCCTGACTAAACTATATAGCACATTTCATTTAGTTTTTTTAATGTATCTTTTTAAAAACGTGTTATATATATATATAGATACATATATACATTTTCTTTTTTCCCCTCCTGGAGACAAGACTTGGGAATTTTAAGCTTTGAAACATTTCTTTCTGTCAAGGGCACAAGTCCATAAGTTGTGATTTTTGGATCAGTACACTGCTGAGCTAGTCAGGAAGGTGGTAAAAGTTTTAAACTAGCAGGGGTATGCCTGAGGCAAGCTTCAGGCATACTGGCATCATAGCTGCCTCCCTGTTTTGCCAGCAGAAAAGTGGTACCAGATAGACTGATTAGAGGAACATGGACAAAGGAAAGAATAGATTATTCCAGATAAAATAAACAAATAAAACCTTCATGAAGAAGCAAGTTTTTTGAGCTGATTTTTTTTTCCTGAAACTCTTAATTTGAGAGTTTGCTATCAACTACTGTGCCATTTTCTCCTGAAATCATGTGACTTGGCAAGTTTTAAATAGGACTGTTCCTGGTTTGCTCCCATGTGAATGATACACCTTGCCTATGATATCAGACATTTCTTGTGGGAACCATAGATTTATATCAGGTTCTTAATTCCACACACGAGAAGTGAAAGTGCATTTTGTACCCTCTTCTTGATCACATGTTGCAGCACAATGCATTTGCGAAACTTATATCCAGATTATGGTTTCTAAAACTCGATGGTCTTTTAGACTTCATACTCATTGATTTGGATCTATTGTAATATTAAATATCAACATATAATGAATTGTATATGTAAACATATTCTTTACCTTTCATTTTCTAGTAACCACTGGGAGGTTAACAAGATGGAGCCCAGTTCCTCACAGTATTTCATACTGGGAATAAGGGATAATAGACACTTGTTAAAATGAGATGTTCAAGTTGGCACACAGTCAGACAATGGAGCAGGTTGTCCAAAGAGGCTGTGCAGTGTCCATCCTTGAAGGTTTTTGAGCTGCAGATTGAGAATGTTCTGGTCTCAGTGTTGTGTCTGACCCTACTTTGAGCAGATGGTTGGACCAGAGACTTTCTGGGGTACCATGCAAGCTGAATTCTTACCATTTTAATTGCTGGTTTGTCCAGTCTAGTTCCAAAAGATATTTTGGGCAGTGTTAGATTAAGATGAAGGCCCTTTCCCAAACTGGAAATAATTTATAAATATAGAGGGGCAACTAGGATGTTGCCATTGCTTGATGAAGGTTGTTTAAGAAGACAAGATTATAAATCATAAGGATGGGAGTTGAACTCCCTCTGCCACACTGGATTTATACATATTTTTAATGTAGTTCTTTGGTCAGATTGGCCAAGGACTAGACTTCATTCCTTTTCATTTCATGGTCTCTTCAGAGCAGCTGTGCAGTGATTATTCAGTTGTGAGCAGTTTAGTTGGGTTTAAGTGGTAGCAAAAGCAAGCACAAATCAGTTAAGCTGTGGTTTACACTGAAAACTCTCTACTGTGTTACAGTCATTGCCCTGAGTCTTCTTTCTTTGAAATCTTACAACTTCTTGAAGAAATTTCTCATCTGCTTTTGGCTCTTGGTCTTTCCCCCTCTCTCATTTCACTTCTGCCACTTAAACTAAGATTTCCACTTCTCTTAGCAATCCCCCCAGAACTCCTTGTCCTCTGACCCTGTAGGCAAGACAAAATGAACCGTTTGCTGAGAGCAGCATCCCAGCTGATACTTTCAGGGATCCATTCAGGAGGCCCACAACTTCTCCAGGTTTTCTTGCTTAGTTGAAAATCCCCATCCTGAAGTACTGTCTGCTTCCAACCTTCACACTAACTTTTTCCTCCAAAGGTCAAGTTAATTCTAGCTCTTACCCCACTGACTTTAGTGTATTTACTGCTCGAACCTGAATATCTCATTGTCTTTACTTCTGAGTACCACTAGTACTAAGATAACTGCAGTTTTATGAGCTTTTTATTTTGAGACTGCCACTTTAATGCCCTCTGATATTTGAGCTTTGCTGTGGTATTTGTAGTATCTCCTACAGTGAGAACAAGAAGTATCACAGTATAGACAAAATTTGAGGTATCATAAATGTTACATTTGTTTTAAGTGACCCATTGCAACCCCACAAGAAAGATATACTTAATACTTTAGTCTGTAAATACAAACATTGATCCAAGACTATGTCCCAGGAAAGTGAGAAAGAAGTAACATTTCTTTCTCTCAGAGAAGTTGCTTCTTGTGTGAATGAGTTACATCTAGGCCTTACAATTTTTGGGTTTTTCCGTGATTAGAGACCTCAGATGGCTTGTTCTTATTGCCTCTGCCTGCTGTTAGGGGAAGACCATCTTTGTGAGGACCTGACCTTGACAAATGGAAGGAATGCACACCTCTAAACTGTGATGGCTCCAAGTCTGCAGGAAAAGTGAATTGTCTGAGTATTTCAACCCAAAGGTCTGAGCAACTCTAACTTCTGCTTATTTAATTCCGAGTATAAACAGGGAAGCTTCAATTGTTAAATCTGCCTACCAACTGAGAGGGACTAATTTTTAAAACTGCTGACATAGGTGGAAACTTAGAGAAAATTCCCAAGGCTTTTGAAAACTGCAAGGAAGTTTGCAAATGTTCTTCATGGGAGGATTTTTTAATATATTCCTGTTTTGAAGGGAACACAAAGCAATTGAATTATTAATGAAAAAAAAACAAAACAAAACAAACTTGTTTAGGAAGAAATTGCTGCCGTACAACTCAACTCCTCCCTTTTTTGATCCAAGAATATGGCTGTTTTGGTCAAAAATCCTAGAAGAGTTACAGTATTTTTCTACCTTCACTGAATGTGTGAGGAAGAAAGAAGGCAGATAAAAGTCCTCTAGCCCTCCCTTTGCTGCTAGTGTCCTTGAGAGTCACAAACACCACTCTACTCTGCCATGCAGCTCTAAGTGCATCTGTGGATGTCCTCGTTTAGATCTTTGCCTTCTGCCTCAGCCTTGTGTCACACTGATACTGTGTGGACACATTGGCCTCCAAGGATCAATGTGCTGCCAGGTACCCACCTCCTCAGCTACAGCCCAAGCCAAGGTCAGCACCCAGGCAGCCATAACAGCATGTGTTAGCAGCTGGACAACTTTAGTAGTGCGTGGCGAACCCTGTTATCCGTGTTTGTGCTTCTCCTGTGGATTTTGCCACCTCTGTTTTTACTCAGGGCTACAATGCTATGAGGCAGGGTGTGCATAGAGATGTGAAAAAGCTATTGCAGTGCGTCGCTTCTTCGTGGTTTGAGTCGTGTTGTTAGCAGTCCCCTGGTCCTGAGGGGTTCTGTGAAAAGCAAATATCCTCTACAACCAAAGTACAATTTGGTTGTAGAGGATATTTTATAACTGGAGTGCTGATTTCTACTTAGTTGTATTTGCAGGACGACATAAAAGAATTTTTCCTGGTTTGAACTAGAAAGGTGGCTTCTTTTTTGGTGCTTTTGAGCCAAGGTAGTGAAAAGTGCCTGGAACATTTTGGTGCTCAAATGAAAAAACAAAATGGGGAGGTCTAATCTTCAGAACAAATGTACAGATCTGGAAACTGAACAGTTAGGGGCCATCTCAGTAAATGATGTCATCCTTTCAAGAAAACCTAGACCATAGGCTTTTGAGGAGAGGTGTCTGTATTTCCTTTGTTTGTATATATAAGTTGGCAGGTTAAATTAACTACACAATTTCTCTAGGATCCTTTTGTAAGGATTGGAGACACTGTTTATTCCAAAACTGGTGCAGGGAAATGACAAAGAGCAGTACTTTGAGGCCAGAGAGAGTAGCCAGCTACTGCAAATGTCTGTTAGGATGAGTGGGCAGTGCAAACTCACCTGAGAAGATACATGGGTATCCTGGATGTCAGCATTGTTGCTTTTCATAATTAACTATACAATTACATGTAAAACTTTTAAAATATAGTTATGTATCCCTAAATTAGGAAATGCAATAGATACAGATGGTATTTGAATGTTACAGTGTGCTTAATAGTCCTCACTCATTCTCTGTGTGTTTCTGTGGGCATGCATGTACATTTAGCTCTTTCATAGTCAACTCATCTGGTTGACTATGTTGCTTCCTCAAAGAGTATAATGTATCTTTAAATCTCTGTTGTGCCCCATTTATTGTATTTGCTTTTTTAAAAAGGAAACATTCTTCTTTTAAACTTAAAAAAACTCCAACTTTTTTGAGTCCCTTTCTGCAAAGTTCAAAGGTGGTTTGACATACTTTAAAGTTCAAACTAACTGCAACAACAAAAGCAAACACAGGTTTTTTTTTTTTTTCCCTGAACTGGAATATAGAGAAAAATCTTTCCATTGCAGACACAAATCTCAGGTGTATCGTGTTCTCAGCCCTATTTTTTTTCTCTCCTATTGGACACCTGAGGAAATAAAGGTGATTGTAACATGGAGGAGCAAAAAGGTAGTTCAAGTTTATATTAGCCAAACATGGGAAGAGAAGCAGGGAGAGATTTCTGACGACTGAAATGCTTTTAGGAAAGGACTATGACAACTTCTTTGTCACCAGCAAATAGAACACATTTTAACTTGATGGTTCTTCTGACCAAATGCTCCTGTAGCAAGGCAATACCTTGAATAGCAATTCTGCTCTTCTGTCAAAAGCTCTTGGGTTCATGTATTTAGAGGCCAGAAGGGCCTGAGATGACTTCCTAAATAAAGCAAGTAACAGAATTCAATTCCCTGATGTCTGCATAAAGGCCCTAGCTCCTATTCATGTATAGGTTTTAGTAGACATACGGTTTTATTTTAAACACATCCAATAATGAGAAATCTACTGGATCCTACAGGAAACTGTTTACATCGTTATTTCTTTCTCAAAAGCAAGCACTTCATGTTGCATTTGAATATTTCTAATTTCAGCTCCCTGGTGTTTCATATCTCATTATCCAAAGATGCTAACCTATTCAACATCAGGCTCAGACGAGATCACTGGAGCGACTGTCGCCCCTTCTGCTCACCCACCCCTTCCCAGAGGCTGCTGCCCACCAGAGCAGGGATGGCTAAATATCTCCTGAAATTACACAGTGATAGTTGACAGTGATAAGCTGATCCTGGGCAGCAATTTACAAGAAATGAGGCGCTAACTGGTTCTTGCTGCAGCCACAGAATTTGATCTTTGGCTGCGTGCATATCAATATTTTAATGTACTAGTTTGAGGTTCCTCTTATCTCCATGGATGTAGTTATGATCAAATATCTTCCTAACCTTCTCTTTGAACAGACTGACCTCTGAATCTTTCCCTGTAAAATGTGCCTTTGGGACCCTCAATTTTGTAACTCTTTTCTGAGACATATTTCAACATGTGAGCGTGACTCTGATAACCATTTCTGAACAATTGTCTAGCAGTATGTGTTAATCTACATAGACCTCTCCTCACTGAAGAAAAAGGTAAGCCTGTCACACAGAGGCTTCTTTGCAAATAAATTTCTCAATTCTGCAAGTGTGATGTGGTGCCAGACTACTACAGAGAAATGTGGGTTATGAAGATTCAATATTTAAATGCAAAGATTCAAATATTAAATACACTGAGAAAAAGAAAGCAAATTACAAAATTAAGGACATTTGAACGACTTTTTTTTTTTTTGTTTTTCACTGCTGTGGTGGAAAAAGCTAACAGAATACAAAACTTTGCATTGAAAAGACTTTTCTTTGTAAGAGAAGTACTTTCTTCCAACGTGGAGTTAATACTTTAAAGCAGGATATTAGGACTGTCCATTTCCATTTGGAAATTCACTGGAGTAGATGTAATACATTGGACGACCAAATTAATATGCTTGAGAATATCCAATATATACATGCAAAACCTCATTGTTTTTATGGTAGCTCATTACACAGCAATTCAGTCAAGTCAGCAGTGTAGGCTAAATTCAACTTTGCTGTGAATTGGAAATCAGAAGTATGAGCTACCTTGCATTGCTGAAGTAGGTGAAGTTCATTAATGTTCATTTTGGGAATGATTTAATGATGAGCAGTTGATACATTGCCAGCTCATAGTCAGCTCAATATCCACTCATTAGCAGGAAGCTGGACTCTGTGTGAGCTGTTCTGAGACTTGTGCGTCAAACACGCATGTGGGAGAGTAATGATTTTATTAGAAGAAAATAGCTTTCAATGTAAGAAACAATACTTTAAAAAGAAAGTGAGAGTTTATAGAAGTAATGTTGGAACTGCTTGGAAATTGCTTTCCAGGAAAGCTCTCACCCTTAAAAAATACAACATGAATAACAAGGTATGTCAATGTCTTTCTCATGCTAGCACAAAATCACTATTCTTTGTAACTGCTAGAAGCTGCTTATGTAGAAGATTTGCTATCTTTTACTTTAGATCTAGGAAATCAACACTGAATTTAATTTAGACTCGGTAGAGAAAAACAAATCAGTAGCACCATATCAAAAGCACAAACTACATCTGGTCTCAATCAGTTTATGTACAACATTCAACACACTTGAAAGCACACCACCCACAGCAACATCTCCCAGCATGCTAAGAGTTTCCAATTCTACCTTCTCTGCTTTCTTCTCCCCATTTAGAGTGTGTTCTTTAAAACAGACAGATAAACAAACTATGTTTTCATGATTCATGTTTTCCATAATCTTGGGTCTGAAGCACTACCTCTACCTATTTTTTAGATATTCCCGCATTCCTTCATTTATTGTCTCAAGCATCAAACAAGGTGATCTATAAATTCCATTCATTTGGCATGTACTTTGCAGCTCCTGAGACATTTGGACCCCACAGACTCGCATCTCTTTCCAGATATGTTATTTGGGGATCCCAAATACCTGGGATTATCTTTTAATTGTTTGTATAACCAAATCACTGATATATTGACTTCTGTCTGTTTTCATTTATCTGCTTAAACAAGCAAAAAGTACTGAAAGATAACAACATTGTTGATGGATGTGACTGCGTGACATGTGATTCAATCCTCATGGGCCACAAAGCCAGCATTAGGTTTGCAATCACAAGAAGTCATCTCCAAAAACTCAAGAAGGAGGAGAGCTGTTGGTGCTGGGAAGAAATTCAGTTCCTGCAGTAAAGAATCATTTGTTTTGTTTCATTTACCCCAGCAACATATATGAAGGCAATGACAGTAAATCAGCTGTCAGCTGACAGCAAAAGACTTCACTCCAAAAAAAAAAAAAAAATTGCAAACTAGGATCTGCCAGTTTCACACCTGGCAGTTTAAAAATACTAATAAAAACAGGAAAACGTGTGACAGGAGACTGATTTATGCAAAACCCAGCAAACCTCTTTAATTTGTAATGTAAAGTTTTCTGCCTCTTACAAATGCTCCCCAAGAAAAATTCATAGCCTGAAAATCTCATTATCCCGTGGATATTTTGAGATGACCTTGCTCAGGTCTGGACTTTGGGGATAGATCCTGCTTTTCCTAGCCAAGTCAAAGCAGTGGATTCTCTTGTGGTTTTTGCCTCTTAGGTGCCTAGCCAGCTCTTGCAGCTTAAGAAGAGAGAGCAGAAGAAGCTGATCATGTTTTTGATGCAGAGGTGTTGCAGTTTCCCTTTGCAGGCAAGTTAGTAGCTGTGAAAGAGTTGTAAAGAGAGAAGTGGAGCTAGAAAGTCTCAAAGATGACGCAAGAAGGAAATTCTTGCTGCGTTTTTGGATGAGTGTATCAATTTTGTGTTCTTAGGAAAAACTATTTTCTCTTGGTATATTGTATTTGTTTGAGTAGAGTCATTAAAAGCATGAGAATTTGTGAGGTAGCTTGTGATCCATGCTGCTCTTTCCTCTCTTCTTCAACCTAGCTGAACTTAAGAAACTTCCTATATTATTGTCAAATTCTTCTTGCAGCTAAGAGGGTAAATGCAGCAAATCATCTCCTGTTAACAGGTAAATTACAGGTTCTCCCTACCAGAAGAGCAAATAAGCGTTTTCTGTACAGGGTAACAGTTTATATTCTTCGAGTTTGCACTGAAAAATGCAGATAATCTCTGTGAAATAGTTTCCAGAATGGAAAACTGGGAAAATTAGGAACCTAATGTTGTACTTTTTAGCAAGAATGGTTGTCCTACTGTGTCAGGCACTTTAATGAAGGAATTAGCAATAAGGACTGTATCTTCAAAAGAATTGTAACCAGCTTAGGTGTACAAAATATTTGCATTGGAGGAAATAAAATTTAAGTTAATGAACAAAAGGTGTGGTATTACATTCAGACAAAGTAAACTGTGCAGCTAAAGAGAGGTTATGCATTTCTATACTACAAGCCACTGCTGTTTTGTAACTTGCAATTTTTCCTTCCTTTGAATAGTCTCATGTAAGCACCTGGGTCTCTTTTAGGCGATGGCAACTACCTCGTGCTCAGGAACATATTTTAGAATAAGGAGATTTATGCTTACATCTCTTTTCCATACCTTAAGTGGGCAGTTTTTCTAGAAATAATACAGGGTTTTGATGATGAGTGTCAACGTTTTCTTGAGGGTGTTTGATGTTGGTGTTAAACAGTCTGCATACAGGGCTGCTGGCTCAGCTATAAATGGTACCTGGCCATGTGAGCAAGGGCCACAGAAAGCCAGAGGCCATGGTACCTCCTTGTCTGCCCTGCTGCTGCCTCCTTGTCATCTGCTGTTGTGCAATGCAGCCAGGCTTGGCCACACCTTTGACCTCAGATGCAGCACACAGTGCTGTTTTCTTGTCTGCTGCAGGAGGTTCTCATAATGAAGTTAAAGACTGCTTTTCTTAGTTTCATGAACTACTCTTGTTATTCAGGGCAAAGAAAGAAGAATCTCCTCCAATTCCTCTGCTGTTTCTTCTTCTTCCTTTACAATTTTGAACTTTTTTCACTATTCACTACCAGCTTGAGCTGGGTGGAAAATCAGCACTTCCTGCTTGCTAATGCCAGGCTGTGATGAATGCTTTGCACTACATTGCAGCCTTTCTCTGGATTTGGTTCTGACATAAACTGGTAGGACAAGCTGTCACTTGTCGCTCTCATGATGTTTTCCTTGTGGATGGATTCTTTGACATCCTCTTGCCCAAAGGACAGTCAGACACTCTTCTCTTGCCTGCTCTGTTTGTTGTCTTCCAGTGCTTATTGCTCTGCTTGTGCCAGATGCAGAGAGGCAGTTACTCCCCTTTAGAAATTTGCTGTAGGCCTTAACCGAGGACACGGACACAGGTATTTTTGTGGTCCAAGGAAGACATTAAACAGCTGAGGTGGGAGGGGGATGACAGCACCTATGAACAAAGCTGGTGCCCTGTGGAAACCTTAGCTAATTACCTCTGGATGCAGAAACTGTCATGGTCCACTGGTCAAACTACTGGAGGCTGCTACCTGAGCAGTTCATGGGCTCTGGGCAACGAGCCAGTGCAGCTTCCAGCCTTTGCCAGTCCATTAGCTGCAAGCTGCTAATATGACACATCCCTCACGACTTGTGTCCTCTAAAGACAGTGCTGGATTCAGTCCCAGATCCAAGCTCCTACATCATGTGCTATTTCCAGATTTTAATTTTTTTATTAGAAGCAAACTAGCAGAAACAAAAGCCTAACTATTCCTTGCTGCTTAGAAAGCACAGACAGTTGACACCACGGTGACTGCTTTGGTGTACAGCAGCACTGGTGGGAAGTGTCAGCACACTGGAAACCTCACTGTGGTGCTGATGCCATGCCCCAAAAGATCCATGAGACCAGTCCTGAATCACCTTGAGAGACGTTGGCCAGAGAAAGATGTGGCAGCCCAGGCCTGCACTGTCAGGGAAATACCTCTAAGGGCCTGGACAAGCACTGATGTAAGTGGAGAGGAAAAAGAGCTTGCCTGGACCTTGCTTGCCTGGAATGTGAGGGTGACTACCTGTGCTAATGCTTCCTTGGGGGCAGCAGAAGGCAGCAGCCCCTGCACAGTGCCCTGGGCTGTGCTGGCAGCAGGAGGGGTGGCTTAAGGACTGGTGTGTGCTTCTTGCTGGTAGGAGTAACACTAACACATCTGCCTCCTAAAAGGGCACCTCTCCACCTGTGTGAGACAGCTCAAAGCTACTTTAAGCAGGCACAAGCCTTGTCCAGCAAAGCCCAGATAATGCTGACATCTCCAAATGTGGGAGAAAAAACATCTGAGTGAACACAACAGTGAAGGGTCACTATCCCAGTCAGCCAAAAACACAGCATCCACCCCACACTGGCCATTAACCTCACAGAGAAACGAGAGCCTGGGGAAACTCCTCCTTTTCTCTGGTGGAAAGAGACAGCTGGGCAGAGCCCTGCCAGAAACACAGCACTGGTCAGGCTGTGGTTGACAGATGCCTGCTGGACAAGTAGAGGTTTCCTGGAGGAAAGCTGACCTGTGCCAGGGTTCAGAGCTGTGCTGGAGGACCATGGCATTGGCTGGCAGTATTGCTAGGGGTGTTTTGCTTTGTTTTGAAAAGGAGAGGAGCATTCACCAGTCTGCATGACAGGTGAAACAGCCAGAAACAGCCCTGCAGTCATCTGAACCACTGCCATGTCAAAACATCAGTCGCCTTTGGCTTTTGTAGTTTTGCTCTCTATGGACTTGTTTTATATTGAAGGATAAATTCTTGCTACAGTCTATAGCATTTAAGCAATTTCTCCTCCTGGAAAACTACTTCACAGGAAACCTCACAGTAGTGACAAGAGAAAGGTGGAGCCATGTCAGCATGCTGGCTTCAGAGACAGAGCTGTCACACACAAACCAGCAGTTTTGGCAAAAAGTGCTTTTTTCATCAGCCTTCAGAGCCCAGCAAAACTCATTCTACAGACTTCATACCAATACAAAAATACAGTACATAGGCACTGTCTGCCCCCACTTCACTGTGGAGGGGCAGCTCCAGCTGGGTGTGCCATGGCCCTGCCACTGTAGTAGATAGGCTGATTGCCTTCTGTGGGCAGCAGGGGCCACAGGTGGCCAGAGGTTTCTCACCTGAGGCCATTCTATTGTTTATGGTGGAAACAGCTGGATCCACTTCCTTAGGCTATTTGTTGCTGTTTCTCAGCAGCTGGTTGTCAGCCTGCAGCTGAACTGATGAAGGAACCTAGGAAGGTTGCTCAGTGATTCTGTGTTGGTTCCTGAGGCCCTTGGATTGTTTTTCCACAGTGAGTAAAGCTAACTTAGCTGGGGTATGATTAGAATTGCTCTTTTAGTCTTTTTTGTAGCTCTGTTATGTCGATTTGGACCTTTAGCTTGTGTATAATTGATGATAACAGTGCAAATAATATTTTAGCCTTGTACAGATGTTTTTGCAGTAAGTGACCATGAGCTGAAGGACTTACTCTTGCTAAGAAAGGAAGGAGTTTGATCCATATGTTATTTTAGTTCTCCTGAATACACCCATGTTGTTATTTAACCTCGCTTTTGATTTTCTGGCACCTAAAGTCTTTTAATATTGGATGTATTGGCTTACACTCAGAAACAGACCTGGTGCATACTTTTTCCTGTACTATCACCATTTTCAGCCAAGGGTAAGGGTGTTAAACACCCTTCAGTTTCTGTTGACTGTGCTAGATTAGAATATAAGCATAGACAGCTTGTAAAGTTTATGTGCTGTGCTCACCCATTGCTCTTGTGTTGTTGGTTCCCTCTGAGGAGGAAACAGACTGGCAGCTACTGCTGCTTTCAGGGTTACTTTCTGCCTCACAGCTCTGTTATGCACCCAGAGTTGGCAGCTGGGTTACCAGTATAGGACAGAGAGTGCTGTAAGAAATGCCCACTTCTAAACCTGTTTCAGTCAGCAGAATCTAACAATGCTCCCAGCTGCCCATCAATCAGAATAACATCCCTCCTTTTTCCTTGGTGGAGGCTCCCTACTTAATTCCAGCTAAATCAGGTTCCTGAGTCCTCTGCTCCTAGTATTTGAGGAGATGGATAACCTCTGATGCAGGAACTTGTGAAGTTTCTTGGTGAGCATCAGGGCTGAAGGGCAGCAGGGTTTGCTGTCCTGAGGTCTGCTCCCTCAACTGTACAGTACATAATTGTAGTCCTGCAGACAAGCAGCTGAGCCTCAAGAACTGAGTAACTGTTTTTACCCTTCTTGAAATGATATTTCAGAAAATAATAACCCATGAAAACTTAACTAGTCAGGTTATGACTACACTCTAGCAGGTGCTTTGGTATGTAGATAGCCAGGAGAAGAAAGCTTACAATATTTTGTGCATGTATATTTCTGAGTTTAAAGTTCCAGTAATATTTTTCTGGCTGTGTGTACAATTATAATTAACTTCTTGTACATTTTGCAATTTTTTTTATAAGACCACTCTCTTATTTTGTGATAGCTTTCCCAATTTTTACACTTGCTGCTTTGTTTGGATCAGACTATAATCTTTCTGAAAGGACTCAGTGTGTCAGGAAAGTTACGAGTCTATCAAAAAGCTGCAGTTTAATTTTATAGGCACACCTGTGAATTTAATTCTCTCTCTAAAACTTCTCTTAAGTCCTTAAAGGGTCAATCCAAACTCAAGGTGGGATGTTTTGATTGCATGGTCTCCGTAAACTGCATGATATATAGACACAGTGAATCAGACAAGTGAGTGGTCACTAATCCTGAAACCTGGCCAAGTCACTTGTGATTCAAAAAGCCACTGCATTTAAAATTAAAAGTTCCTCTTATGATAGAAGTCCATTTATTTATTATATTTCTTACTGCTGTCATCTATTAGTAACTTCTAGCAGCTGCTAGTAAGGTCATTGGTAGTTAAAGCTTTCCCCACCTGGGGAAATGTCTGTAAATGATAAATTCTAGTATATTGCTATTCTTGCCCCCCTCCTTTATTAAAGTGAAGCAAAATATTTTTGTACACTACATCATATCAGCTCGTACAAGGAATAAGCTCTACCTTCAGGAGAGCAATGCTGAAGGGGGGGCAGGACTTCTGAGCTGGAGAAAACCTGCCTACCTAGTGCAGCTTGCTTACAAGGAAAACGCATTTGGTTCTATCGTTAAGTGTTACACATAACAACAGTATTCCTAGTGTTTCACAAAAAAACCCAAACCCTTTCCTATTTAATCCAGCAGGTGAAATGCTAAGCCTTTATCTTGAAAAATTGGAGGTAGCTGTAGAGCAACATGTGTTAAAGATTGCTTTAAAGTGATCTTGTTAGTAAGTTTTCGAGTTTTCTTAACAGTGTCCTTGGCCAAGCCGCACTTCAATTTTATCCAAAAGTTAAAAGTTCCCAGAGAGGGAAAGTTACTTGAGCACTATTTAAATTCAGGCTAAAATATATTTGCTTTGCTGTTAATGCCTGTATGTCTCTTACTGTGTGCTCCTTTTAGCCTAAATCAAAGCTGTGGCCAAGCCTCTTTATGACGTACTGATATCTTGACAAAACAAAAGTACCTGAAATCTCTGGATTGTCTGTTCTCTGAGATATTCACAGCAATTTTGTAATTTTTGGCAATTTAAGGAAAGTAAAATTGCTACTCTGAAGTCCAGGTGAGCTCTGACATTTATTTCAGTAGGCCCAGTATTTGAGAGTCCATTACCTGAGGAGCTCCCTCTTTGTGGGTGGTGGGTAGCTCACATGCTTACCTGAACCTGTTACATGCTTATCTAACCCTGTTGAGGTTTTTGTGTCATTAAATATGAAGCATAACTATCCTGATTATCCATGGATTTTTTTCTTTTTTTATTACTGAAAAGGGCTGAAAAGGCAAAGGAAGAGAGTTGCTATGACTAAACATGCACCTTGGTGAAACTTGAATGCCAATGTAACTAAGTATGCTGGCTCAGACTCGGGGGTGTCTGAGACCCTCTGCAGGGCAATTCACATGTTCTAGGCAAGCCCTGTGCTTACAGAGCTGCATTAGATATAGTCTCATTAAAGCTGTTACTAGGCAGAACAATTTAAATTGTGTTTAGAGACAAGAAAACAGTTTTTTAATGTCACACAATGAAAGGGCAGTGGATGCACCAAGGCATTTTGGGTTTTACTGACAGGTGAATTAGCTGAGGTTGAATCATCAACCTCTGTATTAGTGCTGACCTTGTCTAGCTGTTAGTAAAACCTGCAAGCACTTGTGCCCCTTGCAACTTAGATCAAGATAACAATCCCAAGTTTAAGTAAATAAATAAAAAAAAGGCAGACATCCTCTCCCTGCCCAATACCTTTGTGTTAGAGAAGACAGTAGCCTCAGTCCTGAGAGACGTCTTAGTCATCTGGCCTCGATGAAATATTATCTTTATATTGTCTGTAATTGAATCTTGTCTCTGGGACAGAAAAAGTGAGGAAGGAAAGACATTGGAAGAACAGAGGGAAAGTGCAAAGGGATAGTAGAGAGGAGAGATGCAAGAAACCTGATTAATATAAAAACCACCCTGGAAAGCCCTGAAGTATTCTGATTTCTATTTTGTCTTATTTATACATCTTCACATTGTTTTCTGTTGGTTCCTTAACTCTAGAAAATGATTGCTCCATACTTTGCAATTGCTAATGGCTTTAATAGATTAAATCTGTGGTAATGTCTCTGCAACCTAATAAAGCTGGGTAGTTTGTAATGCAGAGCATTAGGATTTCTGTTTTTACTGTATTGGCAAGAGGGAATATGACAACAAGGGAAACAATTCTAAGAGCATGCAAACAAAACTCAGGAAAGACTTGTGATCTTCTGATTCAGAATAAAATGAATTTATAATGAAACAGTCTTCACAAAGAGAAACCCTTATTGCTTCACTGAATGTTATTTTCTAGAGCTATTTGACAGTGTTGCTCATATCCTGGAATCTAGAGAACAAAGAGAAATGATTTTCATTTCTTTTCCGCTAAAACGTTCCCTTGATGTTTGGGTTCAGTTTTGATGATACTCTAAGAGGTTGCTGCACTTCCATATACAGCTTTCTATTTTAAAATCTAAAGTATCACGTGTATCCTGAACCCTTACATACCTGCATGGTGTTGGGCAGTAGTGATACCCTTGAGTCACAGGAGTGGATACTGAGACGTTGAATGTGATTTCCTTAGAATGCTCCAATACATCTGAAGCAGAGTTGAGAGAACAATCCCACAGCTTTCATTCTGGTTTGTAGGGTTTTTTTTTCCCTCCATGTGTACTGTGAAGCTGGATGTCCACTTGAATTACTGAGATCCTCTCTGCGTTTCTTTTCCTGGAGTAAAAGTCTAGGTTTTCAGAAACATCACAGTGATGATAAACATGTCCATGGGTAGGCACTGTGTTTGAGTGAAAACAGAACATGGTGCAGGGCTCAGGATTTTCAGGTATGTGTCAGTGGGTCCTCCTACAGAACTTTAGGAAAGCACTTGAGCTGGTCATTTAGCCTGAACCAGCAAAATGGCTCTTATTGTCCGTGGAAACTGTTGTCCCTTGCTGTGCTTCCTGTGCCTGTGAAGGGGAGGACTTACCCTTGCCTCAGCTGTTCCTGTGTAAATCATGTGGAACAGAACAAAAAGGCCAGTTTGCTAGCAGGTGTGGCTGAGCAGGCCACAGGGCCTTGACAATATGTTCCTACAAAGAGGGCAACTTCTGGCAGAAAGTGTGGTTAGCTGGAAATAATAGTGTTTCATCATGCCTTTTGTGTATATGTGGAGCATGAAAAGTTGAAAAAGAATGTGGGTTTTTTTCCCCAAAAAATCCTATGTATTATGCCTGAATGAATTGTTTTATCTTATGCAGGTCTCCTGGGCTCTTTAAAGTTGGTTTTTGACTTTTTCTTTGCAGAATTCTGAGGAAGAGCTACTAATCAGCTTCTAGGTATATTTGCTCCCTGCTATGTGTTTGCATACTGTAAGCTGCTTTCACTTCTAATTAAAATCATTGTGATTGTTTTATGAAGCTGTTTTTCAAAACCTCTGGCAGTGAGCTGTGGAAAAAAAAAAAAACCCTGAAAACTTCAATATGTTACACAGTGCATTTGAAGAAGCTTTCTGAATTGTTTCTTCCTTGCCTGTAAATCTTCCCATCAAATCCCCTTTATATGCCCATTGCTAGGCACCAAATAAGTTACTATTATGCTTCTTGCCTTCTCTGCTGCATACCTATAAATGGCTACTGCCTGTCTTTCTGAAAAGACAAGAGATCACTTTGTATAAGGTCCAACACAGGCAGGAAAGAATAGGTAAAACCATGTGGTCTCTCACACAGCTTCCTTTTGTCTCATCTAACATACTTATCTTAGCAGGAAGAATAATTTTGGTCTTTTGTGTGTGGATAAACGTGACAGGATTGAAATATGAGTCTATATCCACAATACCTTCAATGCGGTGTCCTAGAATACCACAACGGATTTAATAACATCTAGGGCTGGGTGGACAAAGACTGTTTGATCTTCTTGCATTAGCTTTTCTCTCAATGGGACCCAAAGCAGGAGGTTTCCTCTCCTCAAACTTTAAGGGGTTGTTTCACTGTTTTTGCACACTGGTCTGCTGCTATAGCACAAGTGGATGTCAGCACTTGATCTTACCTCTGAGCTGAAGGATCAACGAGGAGAGTTAGCAAGAAGTTGTTTGTGCTGTGATGGACCTCATTGTGAGTTTGCCCCACATCCTGAAAATCAAAACCTTTTGTGAAACAGATCAGTTTCAGCAAGGAACAATTACATGAGCGAACCTAGAACACGTGTTTGCCTGTTGGTAGGTGTGGGTGCCTGAGCTTCATCTACTGCCTGCTGTCTCCAATTTACTCATTTGGTATAATGTTGGTGAAAAAAGGAAGAGTTGGTCCCTCATAGGAAACACAGAAGTGCTGATTTCAATGGTTGCTCTTTGTCTGTCTGTTAGGTAGCCTCTTCTATCTCTATTTTTGTGGTGCTTACTAAGGAGCTATGGTATAGATGCTTCCTAGCTGGACCAGGGGTCTGTGGAGCTGGGGCTATATAGTGATGTCAGCGCAGGTGTAAAACAGGGGCGTTCATTCAATGAAAATTGTTCCTTTAAACACACAATTCCTGTGCTTCAGCTGACCCCTGGAAGTATTCTAATGGTTTTCCAGGTGTAAGAATATAAGCATAGCAAGTTCTGAATTCTAAAAAATTCCATTCACCAGATTCCACTGTCTCTTTGCGACATCTTGTACAGTTTGATTCTCCTATTAATGAGAAAGAAGTCACTTAGCATTGTTAATTCCTTCGTCTTATGACTCTTCAAAGCATTGAATTATAAGAACCCATTGTGTTCCTTATGGTTATTCTGGGTTATAATAGTCCTAATAGTTATTTGTATAATATTTTTTTATAAATTCCTCACCTCCACCCACAATTTTTAATGCTTGGATGACTTGGGAAGAAGTGACTCACCGTTGTCAGGCTAACACATTTTATAATAACTTAACAACTTATGAACTTCTTAAACTTTAAATACCTTGTGGCAGGACATACATATGTATCCTGTAACTATATTTAAAAGTTTACTGCTTATTCTCTCCTGCTTTTATGCTTGATGAAATCTCTCAGACGGCCCAGCTCTTTGTGGGCCTAATATAAAACTGGAAAATGCACATGACTGGATACACTTTTTAAAAGTCATGGATGTGATATAAATGGATATTCATGCAGTGATTTTGGTCTGGTTGCATCATCTCAGATGATGAGTATAGGAGGGCCAAAGCCTGAGATAGGGGAATGTACAACTACAGACCTGGAACAGGGTAATGTAAATGCCACAAGAGTGCCAGAGGAGCAAGGTTTAACTACAAGAACTTGGGCGGGGGTAGGACTGCAGCCCCTTTCCTTCTCTCATTCAGTTCATACTTCAGTGTTAAGAAGAATTCATAAGTTATGGTTTTTTGGTGTGTTTTGTTGTTGTTTATTTTCTTAAAGGAAATTCTAAGAATATAGTAAAGTTTGGTTCTGGATGGGAAACAATAACAAAACACCAAGTCCACTACATGGGTCTGACTAAAGCCTTCAAATTTCTTAGCCTTCAGATTCCCCAGAAACTCTGATCTGACATTGCATGCTAACTGGCCTGGGCTCTTGGAAAGCTGTGTGATCCATTTGATAATAAAACTCTAAAATAGCTTTGTTTCTCTCGCTTTAGGATTTTGCTTTGAAAATTCCATGTTGTGGTCATATCTCTTATCCTCATTTTTGTCCTGCCAGGAAAGCCTAAAGCGTAAAGATGAATGGCTTTTGGGGCCCTTCATGTAACTTTGTTTGATCTCTCCATTGCAGTAAGCAAGACAGAAAAGTCTTGGCATGGTTTCTCTTCCTGTTTCCTTCTTTTGGCAGCAGTACCTGGTGGAAAGCAGTGGAAACATCATGTTTGCTTTCCCTTCCCAGTCATGCTCTCTATCTCAAGGCCTAAATGTTATGATTCAGTTTGTTCTACCTCTGCCTTTCTCCTCTTTACACTATTCCATCAGGGAAAACTACCAAACAGCTGCTTTCATTGTGCTGGACCTCTGAAGGGTAGAATACCAGTACTCAGACAAACCACAGGTCAGCACAAACAAGGAGATATTGCCTTTATGTTATAGCCCTTTGCTGTTAGATTTCTATTGTTCAGCTCTACTATGAAAAATCTTAGGCATACTAATAGTATGATACAGGTTTCTGCTCTGACAACAGTAATCTTGAGCAAGCTCCTTAAGGATGACTTTTGAAATGGTGCAAAATGAGTAAAGAAAAAGACCGCATTATGTTTAGAGCTGAAATGAAACCTGCACCTTCTCATTCTTTGGAATATTTGGGAAAGGAAATAAAAAACCCAACCCTATTTTGGATTAAAATATTTGTAGAAAGAAAAATCTGGAAAAAACAGGCCTGAAAATTTGGAAATGGGATACTTGCACACCATTCAAAGGCTGGGGCTTGGTTCAGCTGAGGTCTCTGAGCTGCCAGGTTTATGATGGATAAGCAGGACAGGCATCTAAAACTCCTGAGACTACTTGCTCTGTCTGGGATCTTGGGGAGCCTGGAAAACATTTCACCTTGCTTCAGAAGCACTTGTCTACTTCTACTAATTGCCTCATTGTTTTCTGCTCTGTTTTCTTTTTGTCACTGTAGTAAATACAGCCAACTCAAAGGTCTTTTGCAGTCCTTTCTGAAAGGAGACGTAATTACTGAAAGCTGCTTCTCTGCTATTTGCAAAACTTTAACACCATACCGATCTATAAGACCTCAACATCTCTCTTGTCTCAGGTGAAAAACGAATCCTGTTTGATGACTGACCTTCCTGGGAACAGAAGTTTCTCCAGAAAGGCATCAGATCTATCGGTTTCCAGCTGCTGCTAGGTAAAAATCATTATCAGAGCACATGAGGGAAACATAGTTGCACTGGCTGCTTAGCTCAATGAACGTATTTCATAGAATATTCCCTAAATTACATGGACATAATGTGATTGCATCTCTAGCCCTTTGAAGGGAAAAGGCTGTAGTTCATTATTGACAGGATTTACTGAGTAGAAGTCAAGTAGTTATATATTAAAAAAAAAAAAACCCAACACAACACTTCAGAGTTTAGACTTATTTTGTTGTCTACCTGCTGTTGGAAAGGGATTAGATGTACAGGGTCAGAAAGCCTTTCCCTTGGTAGGCAAGTGGCTCACTTTCTCACTTTGTCTACAGATGGACTCAGTGTGTGCTCAGTCTGCATAATGGATTAATTCCATTAATCAATTTAATTCCCCATTAATAACATAGCTGATGATTGGCTAGCAACACCTCATACTTGCATTCAGATTTTTGAGGTTGGAACAGAAGTGGCATGTGACAGGAGAATATCCTTGGATATATCTGGCTGAAATCTAATCCTTTCAACACTTAATTTAAATGGCATAAATTTCTTGACATCATTGAACTGGGCTGTGACTTTACAATGTTTCCCAGTGGTAGACTGAGATGAGACTTCTCAGCCTTGGCATCGTGCCTCTTGCTCTGAAAGTACCCTGCTGCAAAAAAGTACACTGAGAAGATAGTTTTTTGTTATGCTGGCACAGTTGAGTTGGTTGCTGATAAAAAGCAGGAAGAGACAGCAATGAACCAAGACCCTCCCCAGCTGTAAAAGGAGAAAAGACTGGTTTCTCCTTCACTTGGAAATGCAGATTTTGTCTGTGGGCAGCCTTTGGAATAAGGAGATTTCTTGTCCCACCTTTCTCACCAAAAGAGGGCCTAATGGGTATGCCAGAGTCTGTCTCAGCAGCTTCAAAACAACGTGGAAATCTGAAGATAGTAGATAATTATATTCTATTATCACACCTTATGTTGATTTCCTGCTCCATCCAAAACAGCTAAAAGGAAAAAGAAAACATTTCTTTATGCTTTTAAAAGAAAACTATTACAGCTACTGGTATATCTGAGACTAAAAGGAGAAACAGCCATTTGAGAAACATTTGTAATTAATGCTCACTTGTTCTCACCTTATTAACGTTTCCCGCCCCCAACATCCACACACCTACACATCCTTCCCCAGCTCACATTAAATTCTGTCTTCTGGTGAAATGCAGTATGTAGTAGGATATAGAGCATCAGTCTAGTAAGACTATACTTGGTAATCCAATTCTGGCTTGTTTGTTTCTTATCCTTTATTGCTCTATTTTGCCCTTATTGCGACTCCAGTATGTTGCCTGTATTATTTTATATTCCCCAAGTTTGATCTTTAATAGCTGAGTATGCTCAGCAGTTACTGACTCTCAGTTCTGTTCCTTTCCTTCAGAACAGAAAGTCTGGCATTTCTGTAGGCACCATTTACTCCAACCATTTACCAGGTCCCCCAACTTTTTGATTGTAGTAATCACCTGGCTTTGCAATACCAGGACTTGCATGAAAGCATCCCATGAGGACCATGTAGAGTGGGTTTCTCTAGATTCAAGTTAAATAAAATCCTCACTCTTACCTCTTACATGAGAATGAATGTGGTTTGTGAGTGTTTAGATGGATTCTCTGTCATGTTGTGTAACTTTACATTTTTTACTTATTTTGTTTCTTGAAAAGCAATTCAAGTGGTGATCTAGGATATACAATATTATTCAGGTTCAAAAGTACAGCAGATGGAATTCAGATATTAAATGGATGGCACACTGACAATAAGGTTGTGTAGATAAATTAAAGGAACAAACCTAATTTTAATTAATATAAATTACAATGAAATAGGAGTTTTTGATCTCTAATTGTGCAAAAAATGACTGGACATTCTGAAACTTTGGGGTTTGTACAACAGCTCCGTCCACTAGTGTCCAATAGGCACATCTCCATCAATTACTTTGAGCTAAGGTTTTTGTTTCAGTCTCTGAATTTACACTGTGTGAGATCAGTAAGTGTTGTGGAAAAGAAGCAGAGGATAAATGCTGAAAGTGTGCCATTGTTGTGAAGCTCAGGTAGTATGTCTTTAAATAAGTCAATACAGCTCAAGAGATTGAGGTTACTCTGACATTACTTACACTCTGGTGGCTGCATCCATGTCGGAGCTGTGCTCACTCATTTACAAATGAAGCTGAGATTTCTCGGGCTCTTACTATCACTGTTGTTAATGAGCTGAGCTCTTTTTTGGTGGCTTCTCTCTCTGGTCCCACTGGAGGATTAGGGGAAGAACTGGAGCTTGTGGCTTTCCAGTCATATATGTTTCCTTCCCCTCTGAAACATGATTATGAAAATGGCTCATTTGTACTTTTTGAGCTGGCCTGTATAAGTTAAAAGTTCTTAACAACACACAAAAACAAAGAGGTTTTTTAATTTTATTTTTTAATTGGCAGCTGAATCCTTGTGAGCAAGCTGCTCAAGAGAACTTGCTTTGGTGAGACAGAGGCTGACTTTGAGGCCTTGGAGTGGCTACCTAAAATAGAGGCTAGACAAAATTAAGAGAATAAAAGTGGGTCTTCATTGAAGGCCTTCAATAGGTACACCTTGTGCAGTCAAAAGCCTTGAAGGGCTACACCCAAGATGGACAATGCTCACGAGTTTTTCACACAGTTTAAGTTTGGTCCATTTACATATTGGGGTTAATCCTCCAATTACAGCTTCAGATATTGAAGTAATTTACTCAAAGTTTGCCCTCCTCCCCCCAATTCACTGTTGTTTACATCTCTTGGGGCCTGAGACAATAAGATGTCCTTGAGTTTGAGGCCTAGAGGAGTTGTTTTGTCTGAATAAAATGGGAGAACAGTAGCTGACAGGCTATGGAGTTTGAGTTACACACTAAAACAGTCCAGGATCTGAAAAATAGAAAAGCCAAATCCTAAGGCATCACCTTCTTTCTGGGCAGGAACATTAGCAGAGATACCTGAAATTCATCTTCAAGAAGAAGGGTCAGGATTGTGTTTGGATGAGCAAGTATATGCTCTCTCATTATGGCTGCTGTTTTGGTTGTGGGTTTTTTTGTTGTTGTTGGGTTGGGTTGGTTTGGTTGTTTTTGGTTTTTTTTTTTTTTTTTACTATTATTTCTAACTTTATTCAGACCTGTGAGTTTTGATGTTTCTCTCTCAGGAGAAGTTTTGTTGTCATTGCCTGTGACTAATTACGGTTCCCCTGCAGTCACTGGCACACACAAAATTTTTGTCAAGTTTGTGCATGGATCTCACATCACATCAAAAAAGGCCTCTTAGACTGCCAACCTCAGCTGTGCCCTTAGCATACCTGCTGAGCTGAGAAGTCATGACTTTCTTTTCAGAGTTTTTTTCTCTGTGCTTCATATTTTGATGTGTATTCATTTCATGTTTTCAGCTCTTCTTCCCAAGAGCTTAAAAACTTACTAGAAAAGAAACAAGGAACATGAAAGATACTTATGCAAGTCCTCAGCTGCAGTTGTGATTAGAGCACTAGATTAATGATATAATGATATAATGAGGTGGCAGTGCCACAGAAGTATGCCCACATCCATTCACCACACCTAGTGAGGGAAGTAAAGGAATGTGTGGGGATGGTTCCAGCAAGAATGTTGTCACTGGAGAAGCTGCCTCTGTCATTATGTCACTGGAGAAGCTGCCTCTGTGCATCAACAGCTTGTGCTATGAAGAGATAGCTTGAGACTTGAAGGTGTCTCTCCAGATTTGAATACCATCATGGCATCTCTGTGCTCATCTCCTGCATAATGCAGCCCATCCTGGAAATAACTTCAGTTTGAACAGATGTAGCTCACCTCCCAAGCCTGCCTCATTGTATTCCTCTCTCTGAAGGCAGTGCCCTCTACTGCCTCTCTTCCTTGGTGGAATTTTCCTCTTAGGCTAGGAAGAGCCTTTACTGTCCTCCCTCCCCACCCACTCCCTGCTCCACACTGATGCAGCTGTCAGGCTGAAAAAAGGCTGGGTGCACGGCTGGGTCCTGCTGTGCTGTGGTGAGGAACAAAACTGGGATACAAGCATCAAGCAGAGATCTCAGTGTCACTGCTGCTGGCAGCATGTGACAGACAACCCTTCTCTTGGCAGTAGGAGTTCGGTAGGCATGTGGTAGTTATTCAGGCTGTGGTGAGTGTTTGTTATCCCTTCAGATATAAAATAGGCAGATTACTGCTCACTGCAGGGTGCTGACCTGTGCAGCTCACTGCTGTGCTAGTGTCTAGCTCCAGGTTTATGGATTTGGGTTTTTTGTTGTTGTTTTGTCATTGCCATTGTATTAATATTAATGTTATTTATTAAGGAAAACAAAAGCAGCAGAAATCATTTGGGTCACCAAGTCTAGTCTCTCTTGACCGCAGGCAGACAGAGAGAGAAGAGATGTTGGTCTGGAGAACATCTGCTTCTCTGGCTTCACAAACACTCTGTCGCATGCAGGGTGGCTTTTGGTAATGAGGGTCAATATTCACTTCTGTCCAGAGCACAACAGTTCATAAGGATTTCACCATCCAGATAGTCTGTTCATTTAAATGCTAATAAGATTCCTGTTTTGTTTTGAAATGTAGAGAGCATCTTTCTTCTTCACCCTTTAATCCCCTTTCTCCTGTTGTTTACAATCTTGCTGTAGCGGTTCAATCTGGTATTGCAGATAAGAAACACTTGATTTAGCCAGGGTGAAAGTATCTCATAGGTGTACTTTTCTGAGTAATGTGTGCTGGATGTGACTGGTTCAAGCACAGTCAGGAGAACTCTCTCCACCTCTTTGGACTTGAGGATATCAGCTTTTGTTTTGCTTTCAGAGCTCTAGTACTGAGAACAAAGGCATATTCTACCCAGACGGGCTCTTATGTTTTATCCAGGCAGTTTCCTACAAAGATGGCAAATGCACCTTTAAGGGCTCCACAAGTGGCCACTGGGGACTTGCTGCTCAAAGAGGGCAAATCCAAGATAACAGCAGCATAGTTTCCATGGGAGGCTGACTCTACTTAGGAAAGGATGGCGCTTTCCCCACAGTGTTGAGCTGGACCAGAAATAGAAGCAGGCTGCCTCTGTGTACCACATGGCTTTAATGACTTCATAACAATGACATGAGTAACCCTGTGAGTATGCTGTAAGATGACAAGAAGCTGGAGATAGTGCTGTACATGGTCTTCTCATTACGTATTCTGGATGCAGAAGGTAACAGGACAAAGGCATTTAATTTAAATAAGGCCCAGCTCTTTTACATTACTCTGATGTGTGTCTTGGGAATACACATTAGAATCGATAGAAAGGAAATTAGAAAGGCCCTGATAATATTATTCCTTCTAGTTTTATTCATTACAGTGATCCAGAGGTTCCACTTAATCTTGGCCCAATCTCTGATCATACACATGTGTGCACTAAAAAAAGTTCCTGATATCACAGCCTCAGATTATAGCATGACCCAATGATAGCTCTATTTTGAGGTTAGGGACACCTGCTGTCCTCCTTTTCAAGTAGCAGGAGTGGCTAAACCCTTTGGGGGATAGTGATGTTCTTCAGATGATTTTCTATATGCATATCAGAGGAACCTGGACCCTTCAGGTATCCATGATACTGAAGAACCACTGAGCAAGCCTCAGAAATGATGGGGGAAAAGACATAAAGGAAAGCTTTGAGCACAGCTATCTTGAGTAACCCTGAACAGACTTAGAAGAGTCTTTTTAGATTGTGTGCTGATAGAAAGATGGCAGTAAAGATGAAATCTCCTGTCGTGTGACACCCTCAAACCTGGCAAATGGGACTTGGTGTTCCTTGTCAGAGAGCAGAGTTTCTATAATAGATACCAGGCTCTACTGCCAAATGCTTCTTCCTAATAGAACAATCTGCAAGATCCCAAATTTTGGGGAACTGTTGAGTTCAGAGAGAGTAGCAACACAGCTGAAAGTGTTATGTAAACAACATATGTTAGATGTCTGATGTGTGGAGCTGGTTTGTTCCACACAAAGTGCTAGAAAACTGCATAGAACATAGGAGCCCAATTTCCCATTTACCAGTGCAAAAAAAGAACTAAAAAGCAGAAAAGTGAATCTCTATTGAACTTGAAGTAAGACTATCTTTTTTCTTATAATTGTTTTTCTATAGTTTTGTATGGGGTTTTTCTCCTTTTTTAATTTTTATTTTTTTAGAATTCTTTTCTTTTGGATGTTTGCATAAAGGAAACCAGTATGTGAGTTGTATTTGAATGAGAAGGTCCAGTCAGAACATAAACTCAGTAATTAGGGTTGGAATCTTCTAAAATACCTTTTTGCAATCAAAATCATAGCCATCAGGCCTAAGCCAGTTGTCTAGATACTCACCATAACTAGAAGAGGGGCATCCCATGAGGAAAACTGGGCCCTTTTTAGAAGGACTTTTAAAATGAGCAAGATCATTTGTCATCCAAAGGTGATTTTCTCTTAGTTACAGAGAGAACTTTGAATGACTTGTTTATTCCTAACCTTTATATGACTTTGATACCCTATATATACACCTTATGCTTACCCTTTATATAGTCAGAGTCAGCTGAGAGAAACCTTGTCCTAAAGTGTCTAAGAAGCCCGTGTTTGAGAGGCTGTCTGGGCAGAACTGATCACAGAGCAGTGCTGGCCATGTTGCTGCTGATTGAGCAGCTGTTTTGCAGCCCAGCCTTGCCAAGGCTGTCTGCAGCCTGGGCAGGGCCCTTTGCTTTCATGGCACCCAACAGTGAATTACTGCCACAGCACTGAAAAGTCCTCTGCAAACTGTTATTTTTCTCAATCTTGACTTGAGGGTTCTCAATTGATTGCAGTTTCTGCTTTGTCTTCAGATTCGTATTCAAGCACTGTCGCCTTTGCTGGTTTTCTTATGAATTGTGCTGCTGGTGCTCTGACAACTGAGTGCTGCCTTGGTGGTGGCATTACTGCAGGGCATTTGTGCTGTGCCTGCAATGACAGGGCCTGACATTCAAAGCTTGGCTTCACCCAGTAGCTTGAGGGGGGACGAGAGTGAAATCTTGCCTTCAAGCTGCAGCCTTGATGCCAAATCTTTTAAGGAAGCCTGCATCTGGGATGTGAGAGCTCCCCTTCTTCCTGCTCATTAGGTGGTAGGATCTGCTACTGTGGTTTGACTTTTACAATGCCACAGGCAAGAGTTGCTGCTGCTTTTTACATTTTTACCTGGATCATTGGCATTCTGCCTCTCTGCTTTTGAGACTCAGATTAGGTATCGGATTCAGGAGGAGGCAGTAAGACACAGAAGCATGCAGACTGCTTTCCAAATCAGCACTGATTAGAGATGAAAAATTAACTTCTCATACACATAATATATATTTATGAAAGCATTGTCTCTATGCAAACATTACCATTTTTACCAAGTCAGTCAAAATGGATCATTCTTTGTGTGTATAGTTAAACATTCTGGCAATTTTAAATTTCCGAATGTTTATTTTCTGTGGGCGGGCCTTTTTTTTCTCCCTGACTTGATACAATTGATCTTAGCACCTTGTTTCCGATACCTAGCACTTGTCCTGCAGAGGAGAGAGACAGAAATAGAATGTCAGATCCCTGCTTGGCTGGGAAGGCATTTGTTCCCTTGCAGTGATGAAGAGGGTGACAGCTCCTCAAATGGTGCTGCAAGCAGACATGTGAGGGAAAGCCCAAGCCAGCTGTCATTGCAAAGACACTGTAGCAACCTTATGCACCAGAGCAGTATGAAGAACTAGAAAATGGTTCAAAAATTCATGCATTACCTCCACCCAAATAAAAATCCCATGTAAGTGTGTTTGTAGATGAAAAGCTAGGCTGATCCTGGGCTCTTTGTGGTTACAGGCCTCCCCAGTGATCTAGCTTGCTGCCTTGCTTCCTCCCTTTGCTACTTCATCCTGCTCCTAGGGGAGGAAAAAGGATTTTCTTCCTTTCAAGTTTCCCACACTCTACTTTGACCAGTTAAGTCTTTAATAATTTCCCATTTCTTCTTACTCAATTGCTACCCTTAATAACCCATAGAGATATGGATTTTCTTTTTTTTTTAACTGCTGAGACCCAACATAATTTTAGACCATAAAATAATACTTTCAAACAAGTTTTCAGAACTGTACTCTGGATTAATTCACCACCTCTTTTCTCATGGTCATTCTCTTTAGCCCTACATGGCATGTGGCTCAAAGACAAAATGAGAAGTTGCTGAGTACCTCCCTGTCCTTCTGTATTAGTATTTTGAATATGTTAACATATTTTGAGTCTACAAGTGGCCTCACATCTTATGTCTTTTGAGTATTTACAAAGGGAAGGAGCTTCTGGAACTCATGTCTTTGAGCTGTAGAAATTGTGCTGGATGCGTTGTGGGTTTGGTGGTTTGTGATGGGATCTGTGTGAGATGCCTTTTGCAGGGCTTCCAGTAAACCATGCACAGCTCCACTCACTGTCCTCTGTGCTAACCCTGCCCAGCCCTAGACACAAGGCCAAAAGCTGAAATTCTCCTCTGAGGTTAGGAATTCCTAGAATGGTTTTACTGGAGCGACGAAGAGCAGAAGTTGCCAGGCACCCCCTTGTGTTAGGGATCTCAGATGGGGGCAACCTACAGTGGGAGTGAGTGGCAAATGGATTTTGGGGGATGTAACACTCCACCATCCCTGGACCACCTCTGAGGCTATCACTGGCTGTGGCAGTACTTCAGTACCTGTCACTGGTGCTATTTGCAGGGTTTGGCAATCAGGCTCCACAGAGACTCAAGGAAACATCGTGAGTTCCTCTAGCCCTTACTACATAATATCAATGGGGTCTTTGGGACTGGTGTCTTTCAAAACTTTCCACCCTCCTTCCAGTAGCTCAGGAACATAAAGCCCTTATTGCATTGTGTTGTCAGGGCTGTGCTCTTCAACAAGCCTTTTTCCATGCTATGTTACAATGCTTGGAAACACTTAAAGAGGGCACAGGTAAAAATGCAACCAAGTAGTTAATGCAATGGGAATTTTCAGATAACTGCAAAAGGTGTCAGAGAGGAATGAGCCTCATTTCTCAATCATACGAGCACCCTTGAATGCTCAATGATAGGTTGCTGGGATTAAGGCAGAATTTATTTGTGTTATAATGCTTGGAGGTCCCAGTTGGGAACCGGTGCACAACAGTGCAAGTCAGCATCAGCACTCCCAGATTGACGTCCCCGTCCCACACACAAAGGATTAGACTCTGCCCTGGTTTAATCCAGGTGAAAATTTATCAGAGTTTCCCCCCTACTGTAATTACATAAGTCTAAGTAAAGTATCTCTGAGCTTCTCACAGGCCGGGTCCTGGCAGAGGCACTGTCAATCTTCATGCCTATTGAACACCATCAGACAGTTTTCCTGATGGCACAAAATAGCTGCTCTCAAAGCACTGCCCTACCTAAACTTGCTCAGCTTGTGTCATGAAAGGAACTGGTGCACAATGGCCTGTTTCAGCCTTTGTCAGTGAGGGAAAGTGGAATCGTGGGTAAAGCGTATGAACAAGGAGTTGCACAAAATCAAGATAATCCAATATTTGCTGAGTGGTGCTTGTGTGGCTTTTTTTGGGTGGTGTGCGTGCAAAAGGCTTGCAGCCCTGGTGAGATTTTGGAGTAGTTTTGTACTATCAGGAGAGCCACTGGGATCTTGCCTGAGAAGCAGAATTTCTGTGTTGTGTTTATCTTCTCTTTGTTTGGTAAGCAAACATAGATATTTTAAACTCTGCTGTATCCATGTGGTTTTCTCGTGGCTGTGGTCTTTCATACAGAGCAAAAGGTTCAACAGACTATTTGTTCCTGCTGTCAGATAACAAGCAAGGGCTGGCTGTACACAAGGAGATGGGGCTGGGGTCAGCTTGAACTGAAATTTGCACTTGTTAGGTCCCTGAGTTAAGACAAAACAAAATCACTTCTAGTTTTTTGGTTATAAAATGGGGAGAGGATGGATCTGTCCTTATAAGACTTAGTGCTAAGTACTGCTAGAAGCCATCCTGTCTTGGGAGCATTTTTTCACCCTTGGCACTAAATGATTTTATTTTTAGTTCCATTTCTTAAAGCAATTTCATGCTTTGATAAAATATAGTAATTTTTCTATGTTGTATGTAGTGGAGTAGCCACTCTTGAGTAGACCAAATATATTTTGTTGTCTCCCTGTCCTTGCTGCACTACAAAATACCAAAAGTAATTAGTCTGCCGTATGGATGAACTGATTAGTTTTTCAGTTTGGGGAACAGATATATTTTAGAATGAGAGCCTCTAGAGTCCTATCTCCCTCCCTAGTAAAAAGTTGACTAATACTCACAACAGCACTGTGTTCCTATTTTCTATCTCTCTCTCTCTCTTTTTTTTTTTTTTTTTTGTTTTTTTTTTTTTTTTTTTGTGTGTGTGTGTGTTTGTGTGTGTCTTGTATTTACTGTGCAATTCAACAGAGCTGTTGAAATTCACTGGATTTGATTATAATGTGCTCTGTTCCACCTGGGCAAAAAAGAACTGTGCAGAGCAGGGGTTCATCATACAGTGAATAGGTAGCAAACCCTTCCTGATGGAGGGGGTGGTGTGGCTTGGGACAGGCAGGAGGGCAGGAGAGGAATTAGTCGCCAGAACCCCCACAGTGCTGATTCTGCACTCCCTGCTCTCTGTCTGCAGTGGCTGCTGAAACAGCTGGATATTGCAGAGCAGCAGGAAGAGGCCTGAGCAGCCTGTTTGAGGGAGACCCAGGCCAGCTCCTTGCTGGTCCTGCTCTGGATTGAGTGTAAGGGGGAATGAACTTCCCCACTGTGCTGTGCAGCTTATGTGATGTCTCAGTGCTTAAAGATCTTCGGATAAAAGGTACAATTAAGTCCTGGCGTTATTCTGTAACTTAAAAATGGTTGAAACTCTGCTTAAACCCAAATTTAATTAACTTTGTTTTAAACAAAGATTATTGTAAAACCTTTATCTGGCTGAAGGTTTATCTGCCAAGTTTCACTGCAGGCTGTACATTTGCATAGCAGAATTTTACACACTCCTGAAATTTGTGGTTTGCAATGGAAGACTTGGCAGACTTGGTTATATCAGCATTAACAGACATTCAATATAATTGGAAGTACTGCCCCTTGCCAAAAATTTTATCCTAAAAGCTTAATAGATTTTTTTAAGATTTTTTTTTTCTTCAGGTCCTTGTACTTTAGTAGTGGAGGTTTGAATTTATACCTGGGCCACACACAGCTATGAATTCCACCTTCTGCATCTTCTACCCATGAGCTTGGAGTGAGAATGCAGCCCTCCAATTTAGGAGTAATGCCCAATTTCTGCCCAGTTTCCCAGCATGGCCTTGTGTATGTGAGCAATGGCCAAGGACATTTTGGAGCACCCTTTTTCTCAGGTCAAGCAGTATGATGCCCTTTGAAAATCCCTATGTCAGGGAAGAAAGGCAGAGAGGTGGGAGGGATACTCATGTTTCACAAAGTCCACAAACTGCAGCCAGACTCAAAAGTGCTTAAGTAGAGCCTGACTGCAAAAGGAATTCAATATTCCATTCTCCAGAGTGAATGACGCTGATCAAAGAAGCTGTGTCTGAAAAGACAAACTCTCTCCTGTCCCCTTCACTTCCAGAATTGAAGGAAAAAGTATGAGAGATCACTGTGCTGCAGGAGCTGCCAACCCTCATTTCCATGGGGAAAATGCTTTTTTCCCTGCCAACCCTCTTTCCTTATATCAAAATAGTGTTTATTTTTATAAAGGGAAATGCTTAACTTAACTTGCGCTGTAAAACTGACTTCAAAAAGGGTAAGACAAATACAGAGTAGAAAAAAAACCCCACACTAAGAGCTGCTAAAAAGCTCTAAACAGAGCTGCAAGTGCAATTTCTGGATAGAGGGAGGAGAATAGAGCACAGAAGTGCAAGTCTGTTCCTGCCTCTGAGCTTCCAACCATACCATGATACCTGTGCCTGTCCCCACCAGCTGCTGCTGTAGTCAGAGGCTGGTGAGGCAGACCTCTGGTTTGACAGAGCACAGACATCGTGTTGCTTTACCCTGGTAAATGGGAAACAAGATGTTCCCTGTTGCAAGGGAAGTCCAGGTGCACCCTGTCACGGTCCTGCCCATATCATCACTCCCTCTGAGGACTTATCCTGCACACTTGGCTTTCAGCTGGTGAAGCTCTTAGTGCTGAGCACCTTCCCAGGGAGCATCCTGCTTTCCCTGCAGAGCAGCTGCTGCCTGGGGAATGCTCATTGTGGCTGTGGTCATCTCTGGGTAGCTTGAAGTGGACGTTTTCCACCTCCTCATCCCTGCAAGAGACAGGAGAGTATAGGAAATGCTTCTGTGCAGGGAGAGAGATACAATCCTCCAGGCCTTCAGAAGAATCCTCAGAGAGGTTTACATTCAAAACACCAAAGCTGAAAATATAAAAGTGTAAAACTGCATCAGATCAAATAGTTGTAATTATAGCAAGCATATGAGACAAAACCCATTGTCATTTTATCTCTCTAGGACTCTGCAGTTTTTGTTTGAGCCCTATTATTGGTGAAGTATGAAGTCTAAAATTATAATAATTAAAATGATTATAAAATCTTGGGGATTATAATTTTTTTTTAATAGCTGGGAACAGCCTGTTCATTACTGAACCAAAGATTTGGCTTTAAATTCACATCAGTTTAAAAGATAGCAAGAGGGGGAGTGTGTTGATGTGAATGCAATGAGCATGTCTGAGGCCTGGGTCCCCTTTTACCTCTCTCAGGCATTAGGAGGAAGGGAACTGTGGTGAAGGGCAGTCCTGAGCAACGGGCTGGAAATGTGTCACTGCTTGACCTTCTGGGAACCTGCTGGCGACTTCTGCTTTGTAAACGTTAAGTGGATGGCTCCTGCAGCCCAAGGTTGGCATGTGGGAGCAGGCAATACATTATTTTCGTTTTCTGGAAAGAGAGGCTGAGGGTGAAAAATTTTGGAGACCCACCAGAGGCATCAGCAATTGGAGCACAGGAGCCCTTGACGTCAAATGCACCTTCACTGTGTTACTTTACATTGTGTGTTTTAGGCTGGTGCTGCTTCTTGCTGCTGAGTCCCACTTCATTCTCATGGCAGAACATGGGGTGTCTCTTGCTGGGGCAGCAGCCTCTGCCAAATGTGGTTGCAAATCTCAACAAATTGACTCTGAACTTTGTAGGTTGCCAGGGCTCAACTGGGTAGCTCAAAGAGAGAACATATTGAATGCCTGATTATCAAAATACTTTTCATTTTCAGATTGGCGCAACTTCTGGGATGAAATGGCCCCAAAATGTCAACCATGTCAGTTCTGTGTCAGAAAAAAAATGAAAGCTGAGATGAGTGCTAGCTTTGGGCACCCATCCAAAGCTGTGGGAGCGAGGAGGAAATCTATACCATACATTTCAAAGAGCCCGTATGTCTCCTCTAGGACTCAGTGTCTGTCCTTTGCCAGATCAAGCCCACCTCTGTGAAGAAGTGACTGGGCAGCAGCAAGGGGATGGAGGGGAAGGGGAGGAGAAAGGACAGGGAACCAGAGAAACATTGGTAAATTCTATTTAGCGAATAACACAATACGTGTATCAGCACAATGGCCTTTTCTGCAGGCAGATTATCCCAGCCAGAGCCTTTGCTATATTAAAAAGGGGGGGGAGAAATAGAGCACCAAAGAAAAGGAAAGGCAGGCTGTACAGCAGCAATCAATGCTGCCCTTTGTGCTGCCTGACATTTGAGGGACTTGTTATCAACGATTGCTGGCTGCTTTATCTAAATGTATCTCCCCAGCTGCCAGGCACAGCGCTGATAGGCAGCGGGACGTGCCGATGGCCCCGGCTGATACCGCGGCCGCCCAATTCACCCGCCAGCCTTGCTGCCAGGGGCAGGGTGGCTTCTGTCACACCGCAGGCACTCTGCATCCACTCCCTAGGGCGGAGAAGGGACATTTCTCCCTTGGCCCCCTCCTCCCCGCGCTTGCCAGCCTCTTCTCTGTCTTTTGAAAGGAGGAGGAAGGAAAAAGAAACAGTCCAAACAGGACCCGAATTTAAAAAAGAAAAAAAGTCAAGAAACTTGGGATGAGAAAGGGATGTTTTGGGGAAAGGAAAACGTAGTTATTTTTTTATTTGTCCTGTAACAGTTCTGTCATCTGCTGCTCTGGCAGAAATTCCCATATATGTTCTTGCCTTCTCTCTCCTGCTTTACTGCAAAAGAGTGATAAGAATAATCTAGTGCTTGACTGCTAGGTTGTCTCTTAGTGTGAAAAATGCCTGTCTAATATTTTTCGTTTGTACAACTTACATACTTATGCCTATGTAATGCTAGGAGCTGTATGCAGAAGTTTGCCTGCAATTACTATTAATTTTTATGACTGGAAGATGATGAATGGGCATAAAATAAATATTAGTTTGTGGCATCTCCTAAATCCTGGAGGGTTTAAAGTGTATTTATTTTAAAATGTATGTTTAAAAAGAAATAGAAGTGTTGCAGTCCACTTCCATCTGGAAACTATCTGATCTAAGGTTTAGATGCTGCTTAAAGCCAGTTTAATTATTCCTAAAGTGTAGCCAGTTATTGACATGTTCTAAAGTACGAAAGCTCTGAATTTGTGTGGTCTCTTATTCCAAGAGACAGCTTAAATTATTGCCTTTACAGCTAAAAAGGTTTTGAGGTCTGTGTGGAAATGTCAGCTCATAGGTTTGCAAGTATATTTTCTCTTGTTGAGTGCTAATGAAGCCATTAAAAATGCAATATGGCAAAGCTGAAGAATTTCTTAAAAATGACCATTTTCCGATGTCTGTGGCTCCTTCTGGTGAAGAATTTGGAAAACAAAGTAACCTAGAAGCACAATAATAAAGAGCACTGTATTAACTGATCTACTTTTAATGATCCTTGCCAAAATCTGAAGGTAGAGCTCTCAAAAAGCAGATGGTTCCAAGAGAATAGAATAAATTCTTATCTCTCTCATGTTCAGCCATCCTATTTTAATGTGTGCACATTGCTACCTTGACCATAGTTGGAATATGTTTCACATGCAGGTAGTGAAAACTAATGTTGGCAGTGCATTTTGAGGAAATTCAGGCCTATTTGAAGCATAATTTTCTTCTGCAATCACTTACAGCTACTTGCATCAAAAAACCAAAACAAAACAAAAACCAAAGGGGAGAAAAGTGAATATGCATGGGGTGTTGCAGAACATAAAAATCCCTCAGGAGAGCCAGAGCCAAAGCCCAAGTACCAATATATACAGTTCAGGTACCTGTTCAACAGAAGAATAGCAAGATATTAATAAAATACAAGATTTGCCTTTGAAAAATGGCACATTTGATTGTTAGCACTTCAAATGTCTCAGCTGAATATGGAAAATAGTGAGGGGTCTTTGATAAAGCTCTGGCTGAGAAAGTATCATGTTAAGAATCTAGTTCACAGGTCAGAGCAGGACACTGTCACTCACCTCTGCAGATCCCAGTTTTGGCTGGGTCATGGAATTCTTTGTGGAGCCAATGCTACTGTTCTGTATAAGAAATAGGAACAATTTCACTATGCAGTGTGATCTTAAATGGAAGCTGTTCTGCCTAGCTTCCTTCATAAGTTATCAAAAATATAGCAGAAGTGTCTTTAATAAACCAGTACTGTGCAGCACTGAGTGCCTTTGCCTTTCTGCCTGACAGCAGTGAGCAAGGAGAGAGCATTCCACATCCCCTGTTACTCCTCAGCCTTTTGCAGGTGCAGGCAGCACAGCTCATAGAGCACAAGCTCAATGTGCACATTGTATAACCTTCCTGAGCAGTTCTCTTTCTGTGGCATTAGGAAGCCAATTCCTCCCAAGAGCATGTTTATATCAATCTAAAATTCATTTCAGCTGAAATATTTATGATTTTGTGGGGGGGAGGCAGGGGGTCTGGGTGTCGAATGTGGTCAGATCAAGTTAGCTTCAGCTGGCAAGGTTGACACAAGTAGTAATCTCTCTGTCCCTCCTTCCATACTTAAATGAGCATTTATTCCAAGCCCTTTCTTAATGCTGTAACATAATTCATTAGGACAGCCTTAATGAGCTGGTAATTAGTCTGGTGGGAGGGGGGTGAGGAGGGGAAATAGAAATGCTAGACAGAGAGAAAGTCGAGCAGGCTGGGACACCTTAAAGAGCCCTGAGAGAGCCTTTTGTCAACAAAATGGATCGGGCTTGCAGGCAGTAAAACTTTCAAATGACCTTCGTGTCAAAATATTAGGCAGCTATTTTTTGCTAGATGGTGGTTTCATAAACATAAAAAGCACACATATCATTCAGAGTGTCGTAAAATTTGTCTCAAAGATGTGGTGTTTCCTTCCCTCCTTTTTTCTTCTCTTTTTTTTTTTTTTTTGTTGCAAGACAAATATCACCTCTGTGTGGTATGACTGGGGGATGGGATAAGGGGAATGGCATCTAATATCACAAACTTCTGCTTAGTCTGAGCATAATTCTAATAGCAGCTCATCTTTGTTCCAATGGTTTTTAAGTGCTTGATCTTTCTTTTTAGGGGGTGGGGGGAAGTGAAATATATACCATAGTATACATGCTGAAGACAGATATTGAGATGGTGACGTTTTCACTTGTAAAATTCAGTAAAATTACTTAGATGTTTATAATTTGTGGCAAAAGCTAGATGTTAATATTGCCCTGTGATTTTTAGAAGACAGATGTGGTATAATAAATACATCAAAGACAACAGCTCATTTCTGCAGAAGTGGAGCATCAAAACAGTTGGCTATTTAAGTGCTTTTTCTTCTGTGAAGTCTTCATTTCCAAGGTTAAATTTTGATGTGAAGTTAGAGGGTAAAGGGATGACTGTTTACCACAAAGCAAGGAAACGATTACTCGAAGCATCCACTTACTTTACATTGAGCTTGTCTTTAAGCTCCTATCCTTTCTCTCCCCCATGTAACAAGCCCCAGAGCAGTGGAAATTCTGTAACTGGGATAAGTAGTAGAAGGCTGATAAGGCACCACTTGAGCTGAACCATAGGAATGTGCAAGCAGAAGTAACTGGGGTAAATAGCTAACTTAATTGAGGCAAAAGATAAGGAGATAGCAGAAGGATGGAAAAATGGCCTTACTGATCTGTTGTGGGGTTAACTATTTCTTTCTCTGCCATCACATCACACAATGCAGAAATGACAAGCTGTTCCTTTTCTGACTCCTGTCTTTCAACTGTATTTCCTCTTTTGCCACCTGAACCATTTATCACTTGTAAACAGCCATTGCAGGTGACGTACTGGGAGCCAGGCCACTGCTGGGAGCCCAAATCTTCCCCCAAGAAATGGCCATGACAGGTGATCACAGCTTGAGTAAGGGAAAGCCGGGGCTGGGCTTAATGGTCACCTAACTTAGCCAGCCACCAGCTTGTGATTGGGTGTAATTGCTCAGAATTTAAACTGATATCACATGAATTATTTCTTATGTGGCTGGAAGCATCAGGACTGATCCTCAGACTTCGAGGTCCTAGTAATTTCCCATCTCTTTGGTGTGCCAAGCAGACTTGCCTGTGGCCAGCTAGTGGCAGAGGCCACAGACTGGCTGGGTCTGTGCCCATGTGCAAAGGCCACACGGGACTGGCTGCCTCAGGGAGCTGCAGCTTAGTAGCTGTCTTTCCCTTTGGGATCTGAAGGCAATCTTTCCCACATAAAATGTGAAATGCAAAGACAAATTTAAACAAGGATGAGACGATGCTTGACTTCTCACAGACCAGAGCAGAACAGGAAATTTTATATGGACATGTTTAACTCTGTGTGGTTTCACACTACTCTTTTATCCACTGTGTGAAAAAGAAAACACTTTGGACTTTATTTTCCTCCCTCTACTTTAATTAGTCTTAAGTACTTTGCTAGTGTTATAGTGCTCTGTCAGAATCTGGATCTGGATCACAATCACCTCTGGAGGACAAGTTCTTGAGTTAATAAATGAGATCCTTTTTAAGATTTATTTTTAAGCCAACAGAAAATATAGAGATGCTGTAAAATACAGTGTAATATACAGGCATATATTGAGGAAGATTCCAGGTGTCATCAGTTTACCATGGGGCAAAACATTGATGTTGCCCTCCATTGAATCCTGCTGCCTGGCTACATAAAAATTACCAATGAAACTTTCCAAATCTATGTGTCCTTGTTATATTTTTTTTTATTATTATTATTTTCTTCTTTATCTCAGCTGCTTACAGAAGAGACAATACTTTCACCCTTTACATATTCAGGATGATCCAGGCCCACCAATAAAATGCCAAAGCTCTGTAATGGAACTGGATCTGTTCATAGGGTGCAGTGCAATGTTTCTGATACACAACACACCTATGACATGACCCCCAAAAAAGTGTCTTTAAAAAAAATGGTTTTTACAGCACAGTTGAGACTTGTAATGTTCTATCACATGGATAACTGGTGAGGCTGTAATCTGTGCTTAGCTCTTCTTATTAGAAGGCTTAGGCTTTTTTCTTACATTCTTTTTTTTTTTTTTTTTTTTTTTTTAATATATTTACTTTTATTCCCCAAGCCTTGATTTTGGGAAATTGATTGAAATTTTCTCTGCTGGGTGCCTGCTGCAGAATGAAGTTCATCATTCTCAGGAAAGACAGATTTTAGCAGGGTGAAGGGAAAATTACATGCTAAATTCTGGTGTCTTGTCTTTGCAAAGACCAGCCAACTCTGAAAGACAGTATTTTAAGGTGGATCTTACATTGTTTTTAGAGGGATAGCTTCTGCATCTTTCTCTCTGTTTTGACAAATTTAGCCAAATTCTTCTGGTTTTGAAAATCTGAAGCATGTATACACTTAATAAACATTTCTCAGGTGACAGGAAGATGTCTTAAAAAGAGGAAGAAATAAGGTTGGAGGGGAGAGGAAGGCTGAGAAAAGAGCTCTTAGGAGCTGAAATGCTGCTGGGAAGGAGGCTGGGGCAGCACATGTGGGATCAGGCAGGCTTTGAAGAATACACAGGGGATGGAGCTGTGAACCTGGTTTGCCAGACAGGAATTAATCACCTGTGTTTAAGTGCCTGAGGAATGAGGGAAGGAAGGACCTTGGTGAACAGAGAGGGATTGTGAGGGAGAGGTTGGATAGATGAGAGCAGATGGTCCTATGGAGTGTCAGTAAATACAGTTATCTCTGTCTGTCACAGCAAATACCTCCCTCCCTGCTCCAGAGTACCTGGAAAAGCACCTCAGGTCCTTGAGTTTCAGGGTTTGTCTGCTACCAGCAAATAGCCATTGCATCGATTGACAAAGCCTTCCACCCCCTCTGAAAAATCAAATTGAGTCCCAAATTAGTGGTTCCTTTTAGCTTAATATCCTCGTGACTTGCCTCTATTTACCGTGGAAGTAAATTAACTGTGAATTAGTGCCAGAGCCACAAGGAACTCATACAGAAGTTAATAGCTCTGTCTTCATAGCAGGGAATAATGTGCAGCAAAATAAGAGCTAGGCAAGTACATAGAAGAATACAAAAAAAATGTTACAGACATGTGGTCTGTGCTGAGGCATGAGTTCCCAAGGCAAAATATACGATTATGTAATTTAGAGTGGTGTCCTAAAGCAGTGGCAGCGAGGAAAGGCTCTGCAGGCATCCTTCATTCCACTGTGTCCTAACTCTTCTTTGCCCCTGAATAATGACCCTTAACTTACCCATTTTGTGAGATATATTTATCATTCCACCTACCTCCTGCACAGTGTTGAGTGTCAGAATTCACTGTACACCATCCCTCTGCAGCAATGTTATTTTTCTTGCTCTGGAGAGGCCAAAGCTAAAGCTGCCCACATAACCACAGCTCTGGTCCCTGGTGTAAACACATTACAAGACAGTCTTTAATTACATGAGTTTACATGTATTTATTTTTTCCCTGCTGCATGATGCTCAGAGGCATCTGGCCATATCATTCAAAGCGTGGCCCAGGCCTTATTTGCCTCGTATCATCCAAAGAGTGTGCTGAATACAGAATTATTGATTCGCTCTCGGGTGTTTCAGCTGTGCTTTCAGCAGAAGGTTTGGAGTATTTAATAGATGCATGTGGATTCAAATTCACAGCACCCCTGTGAGACAAGAAGGTGACAGTATTCCCATTTTACAGATGGGGAGCTGAGTCACAGGGAGATTAAGGTCAGAGGACCCACTGATTTTGGGGCCCCAGTTTGATGTTTCAGAGTACTTAGTGTTTTTATAGCTCGATATATGTTCAAAGCACAGCTCCCAGAGACTTCAATTACAGCTTCCAGCACTCAGCACTTTGCAAATCAGCCCCCAGGGTTTCAAGTCAGGCATCCAGAAAATGAGGAACACAGAGTTAGTGACCACCTGTGGTTTATAACTTGGCCAAATGTGTGTGGATTTTCATGGTAATTGCGAAAGGCACCTCTCTTATTCCTGGGTGATGCTTTTCTCTCTCAGTCAAGCCAACTGGTCCCTGCAGTAAAATACAGAGTGCTGCTAAGGTCTCTCAGTGGAGCAGTCCTGCACCCTGTGGAGGAGAAGTGCAAGGGGACCACTGTCATTACAAGCAGAACAGCACTGCTCTCCTTCACGTAATTTGTGGCAACAGCTGAAATCCCCTTTGTTGAAGTTTTAACATGGCTTTTTAATTTCTAAGACACAGCAAATTGCCTGCTAAGTCTTAAGCCTCACAAGACAAACTGTGAAAAGTTATGAGAGGCCAAAGTGTGACCTTAGGCTGGGAGGTACTGGGCATCACACTGCAGGGGTTGATGTCTGGTCTACTTGCAGTGCTCTCTAGCTGTGCCCTGAAAGTGGAGGGCTGATACACTGGGGCCAGTGCTCTGCTTCTGCACAGTACTGGTGTGGGAAAAGGAGTACTTCTAGCTGTGCTCAGCCCGGGGCAAATTTTTATGGCAGTCTGATGAAACCCCTGGAAGTGATAATTTTAATGGAGATCTCCCTGGTAGACCACAATTACAGCTATGGAAGTGGTTTTCATTTAAAAAAACACATTTAAAATTTGAGCAATGCGGAGCTGAAATGCCCAGGCATGGGTCACTGCCTTTAATAGTATTAACAGTAGAAAGATAATGGTGAGCATGGTAGGGAGGATGCATTTTATGAATGAAATAATAAATATGATTTATTTTCTTAAAGTACAGAGAGGTGAAATTGAATTAATCTCAGGAGTTTACCTACATTGCACATCATTGAAAGTGTTCCCTGTGCTGGCAGATGCTTATTACTAAATAAGGTGACGCAGATGATGAAATGAGTTGCAAGTTTCTTCAGTTTCACAAGGAAATATTTGAAATAGCATATAGAATTGTGTAAATTGGAATGAGCTCTGGTGTGGGGAGACTAGAAAGTGTGATGCTCTGAAGGGTGCAGGTGGTTTGGACTGAGAGAGCAAAACTCTTTTGAGAATTGGTCCTTAGGAACTCGTGAGATCCTGGAAAAACTCAGAAATTATTTCTAAAGAAGTCAGTAGAGCTGGAAGAAAGACACAAGACTCTAGGAATGGGCCAGTAAGAACTTACAAGATCCAGTTTCCTTAGAGGAGCAGTATGTGTGAATTAATGGCTGCTCTTGGTTTGCCGGGTCTCTTGTTTGCTGTGAGTTCACAGCACTGATGATGAGCCTGTTCCTTAGCAGCAGAGTGTTTCACTTGTTAGTTTTTCCACTGTTCCACTGAGAAAGTGAAAGGGATTGCTGGTGGACAGAGTCAGATCTCAAGGCAGTGCCTCTTCCTGCGTTGACAATACTTAAAATCCAACTTGTATGTTCACGCTTGTCATTACTATCACAGGTCTTTCAAGGCACAGTGGACTCTCCAGCACCACATTTATTATTATTATAAAAGCTTGGTTATGAGGAGGAAAGCATAGCTCTCAGAGAAAGCAGTAGACACATTTCTCCCTCCTATTTCCAAATAATTACCCTTTTTGTCTCTAAGTTGGAAAGAATGTTCTGAAGAGCAACATGTGAGACCTCCCTTTAAAATGATGGAGAAAAGAGAAAATATATCCACAAGAAATGGAACAAGGAAGAAAACATCTTCCTTGCTGAGCTCGGCTGAATCCTGCTGACCTTTTGTAAGCAGTCACCTGAAATTATTTGCCCTGGGAAGACAAGCAGAATTTGTTCTCTGGCAATGTTCAGAGGACTTGGAAGAGAGGCAGCTAATACCTGAAGAAAATAAACCCAAGAAAAATAAACTTTTTAGCTTTTCTTAATAGCAGTCCTTTACAGATTGCCTTTAATAAGCTCGCATTTATGACATTAATATTCAAGCTTCCTTTCTGTGTAATCTGTGCATGTAGGCTGAAGCAAGACTATGAGTGCCTGAAAAATACAGAGGCTAATTACAGCAGTGTGAAAGTAAAATAATGAGAGCTTGAGAATGTGACTGATAAGCAGTTAGATAATAGACTAACAAGCAGGATGTCTGTAGTCCATCAAAGGGCTAATGAAGGTCTCTATGTCCTCTGCTGATGCCTGAGGAGAATGTACAGATGGAAAATATCAATACCCAGAAATGGCACATAAGGATATACACCATGCACTAACTGCATGCTGATATAACGATTGGATACAGTGAGGGCTTAACCTATGGATAAAGTAATTACTCAATTGTAAAGTGAACACTAGATGCTGATAACCAAGTGGGACATGCTTGAAACTAATGTTTACAAAGGAGGTGGTGCTTGGTTTCACCTGCCCCACTGAGCTTGGGCTTGCAGCCTGCAGTGCTGCATTGGTTTCAGCACCCCAGGAAGGTTTTGCAGCAACACTGAGGTGGACTGGTGCCTGGGGATGGCTGTCTTGGGAACAGGAAATGGAGCTGCTGCTCTTAGAGTTAATGGGGGCATCTGGCTCACATGCTCACGTGCAGCCCCTCATGTGTCACAGTAAAGCCAGAGGACCTTTACTGATAACAGCTCTGTGAACATTGATGTCTCTGCTGTATTTTCAACCTCTGTAGGACTGACTGACTTTTCTTAGTAAACATGCAAATTCTGACCCTTTGGGGTGACCTGTTTCAGACAGGGAAATTGGGGAGCTAAGCACTCTGGCAGGCTCAGAAAATGTCAAGGAAACAAAAGAATAAACAAGCAAACCCATGACCAGAAAAGATTATTAAAAAAAGACATTTTGGCCGTTTGGTCATAAATAGTACTGTTCAATAGCACAAGAAATCATGCAGGCTGTGCAGGGAGACATAAAACCACTGAATTATGTATTAATATGTCATATAAAAGGAAAAAGTACTAAAGAAATACTGTTGGAAAAATAAATAAAACCACCATTAAAAGTGAACATGTCCCATTTGGTCAGTTATGCCAAACATAAAACAACAGAAAGTGCCATTTGGAAGTTAACAACACTTTTAATTTTACTACTGACTTTTCCATTATAAACCATACAAAGGTGTGGTTAGATCATAGGCTGAGGAATTGATTTTATGTCTGGGCTCATCTAAATCAGTAGGCTTTCAAAAGATGTATCTAGACTGGTATCTGTCTATGTGTATGAAGGAGGAGAGGAGGAGAGAGCTGGAAAACTAAGGGGTTGTGTGAGCTGGCCAATGCTAAAATGGAGTTGTTACATTCTCAAAGGGACTGTTTGGGTAAAAGGAGCTAGAGCTGAAATCTGCTGGTGGTGGCCACAAGGCCAGTCCTCTCCAGCCATCAGGTCTGCAGAGCTGGGAGGTGTGAGCACGTGGAAAAGCCACGTCCTGCTTGCAGCAGCCCAGGCTGTCCTGCACAGCAGAGACTGTTCAAAAGCACCGGGGGGGTGGTGTGGCCTCGCTCAGGTTTCAGCTTGAATTTCGCTCTGCCCCTCAAATGTCTCTGCTTTTGATGTGAGATGACAGGTGCCCTGGCAGGCCAACCTTACGGAGGAAGCTATGGAAAAGTGGGATCTGGGAAAAGGGGCTGCCCACACCTACACAGCTGGGCCTACTCTGGCAGGGCAGGACTGCCCATCTGGCCGTGCAGGAGGGCAGCTGGGGTGGCTGTAAAGTGTATCCATGGGGTCCAGGCAGCTCAGGTGGGACAGTGCTTTGGGCCCACTAGCACTTGTGAGCTTCTCCCTGCTGTGAAGGGCAGGGCCGTGTCTGGCTGAGGAGCCTCCCTGTGAGGGTCACTCGTCTTGCACACACACCTCAGGAAGGATTACAAAAAAGCCCCCAAAACATGGATGGAGAAAACATTTTTCTGGCAGAAAGCGCAAATGACATGGAAACTGCCAGGCTGCTGCTTCATTAAATACATTGGCCAGCCAGAACTGCATTGCAGATATCCTCCTAATATGTTTTGAACAGCAGAACTCCCTTTGGTCACCTCCACTGCTTGCTCTTCTCAACCCACCTGCCATGGTGCCACTAACATCTCTGTTGGGAGAGGAGAGGTTGGGAGCAGCAGCAGGGACAGCTGGGGCTGGGCACAGTACCCCAACACCTGCCTGTGCCCCTTCCCCTATGCCTTGTGCACTTGTGGAAGGCTCCAGACAAACATCTGACAAGAGGCAGCAAAACCTGCTGAAGCTCATCCTTCCTCATGGGTCTGGGGGTGCCTGCACAGAGCTCCACAGCTCCACAGTGACACCTCTGCAGAGGGAGAAGGGCCTGGCTGGGTTGTGGCTTCAGCCTGTGAGTTTTCAAAGATGGTGCTGCAGGGTCACTTTCAGCAGAGCCCATCTCCAGCACCAAGAAAACACAGAGCTTTGGTTTTGTTTTGTTTTAATTTATAGGCCTGGGATAGTGTTACAGAGCATGAGAGGGGAGAGGAAGAAAAAATAGGAGGGAAATATGTAAATAATCACGATTAATCTGAAGGTCTAATGGCCTGCCTGCCTGCCTTCCTGCTGTAATTTACCATATGCTGTAGTACTTGTGTGAGGTTCCCTGGCTCATGTGTTGTTAGTTTATGTAAGTGTGCACAGACCTTTGGCAAATTTGTATTTTTATTATGTAGAAGCTAGCATTTAGCTTTCTTGTGGGTATGTTGTAGCATATGTTAGTGTTTATGTTGCAGGGAAAATGAATCTCTTGACTAGAAAATATCTTCTTCTACTATTCTAGTGATTTGTTATTTTGACCTTTTTTGTAATGATGTTTTGTCAATAGCAAAGCTGAGTGGGACGGACCAGGTAAAGGCTAGTCATTTGTGTGTGACACACATGGTATATTGTTTCTTCTGGGTTCTTGAGGGGATAATCACATCCAGATATGATTCAGAAGGTCAACCTCAATTGGAGGGAAATGATTTCTCAGAAGTGGGTATGAAATAGGAAGTAGTTTGTTTTTCCTTTTTTCTTTTTCCTTTTTTTCCCCCAGTTTAATTTGGAAAAACCTATGTGTGACAGGGATGCTCTGGGGTTTTTTTCTTGGTTTTCTGTGTATATATATTACCCTCAGCAATTTTTTTAAGACCATTTTATTTTTATCTTTTTTTATCGAAGAATCTTCAATGTTTTCAGTGGGAAATATGTTTACATCATTGATATCTGTTTTCCCCAGGGCGAGTAAATAGGATCACACAATATGTTTTTAATGGACCAAGGCCAATATGACGTGCTGTGATTTTCTACAATTAGTGAGAAAAAGAAGTCTTAATGCTAGTAGAAGTTTGAAGTGCTACAAAACTTGGGGTCTATTCTTTTTTCCCAAAAGGCTATGTGAGAAATGGAAAAACTTCTCTGAGCTCCATGGTACCTGGATTTGGCATAAAGCTTAAGCCAGCCCTGATGGCTGGCATACAGCCAAAGAAGGAAGGAAGCCCCTGCACTGGGCTCCTCTTGCCTCCTGAGACTGAAGTGTGTCCTCTGTAGTCCCACGACTGGAACGAGTGGGCACAGCTCAGAGTTCTCTGACACTGCTCCCATGTCTGGAAGAGGCATCTGCACGCTAAAGGGGAGAGTGGGAGAGGTCTGTCTTTTCCCTTGGTTCTCACTGGTTTCATTTTATGTCATTCCCATGTGCTCTGACCCTTGGTGTTTTTTTGGAAATCTCTCTTCTGTATTCACAGAGAAGTCTGATATCATTATCTGCAGTCCTGCAACTTTGTATGCTGTGTTCAGGTCAGATTCAGCAATTATTGTCTGTAAGTTAATAGCTGTGGGTTTTTATGACCTCATGTGATGTCTCAGGCAATGCATTTGAATTCATAATGAACAGTGATTAAATGTGCTTTTGCCTGTGTGACTATTTGCTTCTGCACTTGAAGCACCAGGAGTGTTGTTGCTTGTGAGCACCATGCAAACCAGATCAGGAAAAAGTGGGAAAACCTTTTCAGTTCAGACTGAAATTTCTTTGGACTCCATGTCTGTATGGGAAGTTTTCCCTTTATTTCATGCAACCTAGCTTTGACTGCAACACAGACGTGCACATCTAAAGCTGTGCTCTCTGTCTTGAAAATAATGGGATATATTATGATGAACGTCCAAAATAATTACTACTACAAGGATCAGAAAAGAAATAGTTGAAATATGCTTTTAAGCTTGATGTGACAGCATTTACAGAAACAAATGTTTCCTGAATCTCTACAAGTCATGTGTTCCAGAACTGCTGAACATAGTGTGAAGAGACCCTGACACTTAATGATTTATAGCTCTACAGTGTTTCTGTACAAGCTGCAGCCCAATATCTACCAAGTACAGAACATGACCTGGGCAACAGGGAACCAAAACCTCATTTAGTTATACAGAAGCCTAAATTGAACAGTGATTGAAAAATCAACAGGACCTTAAAATGAGTCTCGTAGCCAGCTCAGCAGCAAGTGAAAGATTTTGGATGTGAAGAGTGTGTTTTTGACCAGGTTTAGGCTGTGCTGAAGCTGGGACAGCTGGATTATGTCAGCACCCACTCCAGGGAAGCCTGTGAGAAAAGACATGTCCATAAACTGGTAACTGTCCTTTTTTCCATTTTTAGCTGTTTTGTGTCTTTGGATGCATCAGAACATCAGAAATAGGTTTTTGTTCCTTTCCAGAGGGTTTAATTGTAGCCACCCCTTTAGTGCTTTCTACTGTGATACCAGCAGGCAGAAATATTGCTTCCAAATGATTTGCCAAAAATGGCAAGAAAACAGAAAATTGAAAGTTCTCTGGCATAAAGCCATACATGTGGCTTCTCCTTAGCTAATATTTGCTGGGGTTTGGTTTTCTTTTCCTTTAAGTGAAAAGGTTGTTGACCCACTGAAAATAAGATGTCACGTACTTCCCTAGTGAACATAATGGAAATATTGACATGAACTCTCTGTGTTTGATGGGTAAAAATACATAGGGGAAGGTATCTGCACAACTGCAACAACTTTTTTTTTGTAGGGTGCATGATTAGCTTTCATTGACATTGTGAAAGCATGAGAGTGACCATGAGGAGGCTTGAATATTTTGCTACAAGGGTTTTTCCTACGGTTTTGCTTTTTCTTACTTGGGTGCTTTCTGGCATGCAGCACAGAGGGATGTTTACCTAGGAAACATTAGGTTATTTTGTGAGTAAAATACTGAGGAAAAAGATCCCATCATCACTGTGGAAACTGCACTGTTCAGTCTCCAGTGTCTTCTAAGCACTTAGCAGATGCTGCAAGGGAACAGGTATTAATAATGCACATATTAATACAGCCTGCTCAGCCTGTTCCTCTTGGCTATGCTTCAGCACATTCTGGATATATCCCCCAAACTGGAGCCACATAGCTTCAAGCAGTCTTAATCAGGGCTTGAGGGATTGGCCCCTACCTGGGTTTCTAGGGATGTTTTTTGTGACATGGAGTATTTGCAGGACTGCTTTATAAGCTGAGATCTTAGAAACATGGAGTTTTGTTTTCCTAACCTCTGCAGCCCAGCATTCTCCATGACCAGCTCTGTTAGCTTTCCTGCAGAAAAAATGGTGCCCTGCAGTACAAACCAATGCCTTCTGATCTCTCTCTGCTGCCTGAGATTTATCTCATCTCCTGCTTTCCCTTGCCCTATCCTTTTCTTCAAAGCTCTTGGAGAAAAATATTTCTTTATAATTTTGTTCCTCCTAGTCAGGGTCAATGCTGGTGCTGATAGTCCTGACTGAGCAATCTATTCTGAGACAGAGACACTACTCAAAATAAAAAAGAAAAAAAAAAATACAGGGCAAGGAGTTATAGCAAATATCCACAATGGTTTCAATGTACAAAAATTCTGTGATCTCAAAGAGAATTCACAAGCTGCACCTTGAGTCCTTGATCCGTGGCAGAGATACTTACCCTGTGTCTGCACCACAGTAGCTATGTTTTTTCAGAAAGCTATATTTGTTGTCAGATTATTCTATGCTTTCTAAGCACATATTGGAGAGGTTTTGGGTTGTTCTGAATAACCAGCCACATCAACAAACCAAACTGTTACACAGATCTCTACTTCTGTGGAAATATAGCACATGCTGGTATGTCTGACCTACTAGGTGTCTTTAATGCAGTTAAAATGTTCCCATATAAGACTTATTCTGTGCAAAATCCAGCTTTCTATGGAACACAATGCATTCGAATTGTAACAGATTGTTCCTACTTACTCTAGCAGTAAAACCATTGCACCAGGCTGGAAACAGCTTTCTTTAACATCTTTAAACCAGAAAGATCTGAAGTTGACAAAGTGTTTGTGGCATCTCTTGTTTCTTGCTATTTTTCTCGATAACTAGGCTCTGGGGAAAAGTCTTCAAATCCTTAAACAAGCTGAAGAAAATAATTCTCTCTGATTTGCACTTCTCAGTGGAATCTCTTCACTGCTAGCTCCATACTTGGCAGTGGATGAGCCACACAGGGGGCATCAAGAGCTGCTCTGTTTGCAGGAAGGGCACCCACTAGGGAAAAGGCTCTGTGGCTGCACTGGCTGGAGGAGGGATGTTTGTATCCCTGATGAAGCTTCACTGGCTTGAGTAAAGGTATATGTATATTTCCAAAAAAGCCTGGAAGGATGCCTGGTCAGAAAAAAAAAAAAAAAAAAAAAAAGGACCCTTCCAGATTCTGGTTTCTTCCCTTTCCAAGGGAAAAAACTGAGGGATCCATATAGTTGATGCTTGACACTTTGCACAGCAGTGTCAGACACTAGCAGCTCTTCATTCTCCAAGAATAAGTATAACTGCTATGATTTAGCACCATGTCTCTAAATGTTCTTGTTTTTCCTTTTCATGATCCATCTAAACATTCATACCAAATTTGCTGCCATGAACTCTGAATATAAGTTTGGTTATGGGCCAGGTAAGTACAGCACATGTAGCCACTTGGAAACTTCTGCTACAAAACACGTGCTTAACACCTTGCTGCACTTGTGCTATTAGAAACAATGAATCACAGTAATATTTTGCGTAATGGTTGTACCTGGCAACTGAAGATCTTCAAGCATCTATGGAGTAACTAGATATACTCTGTATTTTGCCAGGCATCTGGTTTTTTCCAATTTGTGTAAGACCACAGTGAATAATTGCTTTTACAGATTTGAGCTTTTTCTCGTTGTGAGGTGTCAGCAAAACACTTTATCCACTTGCTGGGTGTGTATTATCTATAGCATAATTGCTGAGCAATTTTTGATTTTATATCTATCTTGGTCTTTACTGTGATCATCTTTACTCTGTGCATGGTAAGACCCTGGAACTAACGTTACCCAGAGAAGTTGTGGATGCCCTATCCCTGGAAGTGTTGAAGGCCAGGTTGGATGGCCCCTGAGAAAACTGATCTAGTGGGTGGCACCCTTATCCATGGAAGAGAAGTTGAAACTAGATGCCCTTTAAGGTCCTTTCCAACCTTATCCATAATATGATTCTGTGAATGCTTGCCTAAAATTTACCTGAAAATTTAGGAGACATCATGAAAAGGGAATGCAGAAAATGTGCCTGTTTTGGAGGTCTTTCCATAACAATAGTTGTGAAATCTGTGTTGAGAAACCTGAGGCCAAATCATGGCACTCCTTTGTTTTTCTTTACATTTAATGTTACACAACACCTTTGTGACAGAGAACTGGAACTGTCTTCAAACTTGAACTCTTATCATTAGATGATAGTTTCTCATCTGGTACAGCTTGAAGGAGAACAGGTGCATGCAAAAAAAATTGCAAGGAAAGTTTTCCAAATGTTTCTGTGCACATCCAGGGCTAGTGATGTGTTAGGGCCTCTGCAGGCATTCTCCAGGCATCACTCCTGCTCTACCACTGAGCTGATCCTCCAGCTCTCACTGCTGAAGGATTTCTTTCATGTTACTTCTCCCCTTTTCTGTCTATGGAGCAGCACACTCAAAGGACATCATTAAAAGATCTGGAGCATTTGAACATTTCTGCAAAAAAAAAGATGCCAGTTAGTAGGAATACCTCACTCAAACAGTCATATATGTGTGTGTGCCCTCAACATGTATCAGAAACCTCAGATACAAATCCTTCTCATTTTTCCTAGAGGCAGAGAACATACTGCTTTAAAGCATACATTTAGCTTTTACAAATTGCTTTAATTTGGAAAGAGTCAATGGACCAAACTTCATCGTGCTGTGGGTGGGTAAAGCTCCTGTGAAAGAAGCACTCACTCTCTTCATTGATTTTGTTCTTGCAGCAGTGAATTCGGTCCACTGTCCCTAGCTCATGAGACTTTTTCCAGTCTCTCTCTCTCTTTCCTATTTATGTCTTAATTCACTGCTGTCATGATTTATACTAGCAATACAATGTGCAAGACATGAAAATCTATATATCTATCATACCCCTGTCTGAATGCTGGGATATGACATTTCAAAATTATTTTTTCCATATACATTTATCATACTTTTTTTTTTTTTTTTCAAAAGGAGACACTGTGGTTTGAAACAAACTGAAGATGGCCCAACATCTCTGCTATCCTATTTCATGTACTTCATGTGGTTCATGGGGTGGGAATAGGGGCAGTTTTGTGGTTTAACCCCAGCCAGCCGTCAAGCTGCACACAACCACTGGCTCACTTCCTCATGAGTGGGATCAGGGAGAGAATCAGAAGGATAAAAGATACAGAACTTGTGGGTTAAGATGATGACAGTTTAATAAGGGAAGCAAAAGCCATGCACACAAGCCAAGTAAAACAAGGAATTAATTCACTGCTTCCTGTGGGCAGCCAGGCATTCAGCCACTTACAGGAAAGCAGGGCCCCACCACATGAAAGAGTGGCTTGGGAAGACAAATGCCATCACTCCAAATGTTCCCCCTTTCTCCTTCTTTCCCCACTTTATACACTGAGCATGATGCTGTATGGTTGGGAATATCCCTTTGGTCAGTTTGAGTCACCCATCCTGACGGTATCTCCTCCCAGCCACTCATGCACCCCCAACTTCCTCACCAGTGTGGCAGAAAAGCAGAGAAGGCCTTGGCTCTGTGTAAGCCCTGCTCAGCAATAACAAAAACGTCTGTGTATTATCAACCCTGTGTTCAGCATGAATCCAAAACCTAGCCCTGTACTAGCCCCCTGTGAAGAAAATTAACTCTACCCCAGCTGAAACCAGCCCAAGGAAGCACTGCTCTGTTAAGGTTCTACTCTCCTTTGGCCAGTATTGTGGAGGTAAATATTTTATGATTCTTGTAGAGATTAAGGTAGGTACTTTTAGCATGCTATCCATCAGTGGCAATTTGAGGTTTAGTGTCAAAGTAAATTGTTCTTTAGGGAAGAGTAAGGATCTGTGCTGCCTTGTACCTGCAACTGACTGATCTTTATCAGCCTTCTGACAGTCCCACAGGGACAAGTAGTCGTAATTAGCTCATTTAATATTGATTAAGTCTTTGGACAATTAATCAGAATTAATCAGTGTTCAGTGGGGTTTTACAGTTCTGAAAATATGTACGTAAGAGCTTGGGATTCCTGAATGTGCAGAAGGAAGCATGATATGAACACTGTCCTAGGAACTGCATGCAATTTCACCTCTTCTTGAGATTTGAAAACATGTAGAAACTTTTTAAAGAAATCTTTTGCTTCCTCTCCCTCATCATCACTTCTCTATACAGTGTAACTCTGGGAGAGGCTGAGCATAAAATAACAAAACACACTGAGACAAATGCTTCTTAAAAAATTTTCAGCCCAGTCTTAGATCTTTCTTCTTTGGTCACTCCTGCTAGCAACATCCTGCCTCCCAGAAGCTGTAAGGCACTGGAGCCTGAAATTAGGTGTGTGAACTTATTACTGAAGCCTCTGTGCTTTTTTTTCCACACATCTACATATTGGTAGTTACTCTTGTTCTTTGTAATTTAATTTTAGACATAAGATAATCTTGTTGGGGTAAATGCTTTGTGTGTGTGTGTTTGTTTGTTTGTTTTTTAAAATAAAACTTGAACTGTAGTGTCTAGATGCTAAGCAAGAAAGTTGTAGTACAAGGACCAGATTTAAATTTGTTGTAAATCCTTTTATGCTTTTAATGTCTGTTAAAAATGGTGAAAATTTCTGAATGGAAAAACAAGCCTTAAATACAGATGGAATCTAGTTAGAAATAATTTTCAATTTCTTGGGTTTTAATTGTTTCCTATGCGGATCTTCTGAACACAGTAGATATCTATATTTTGTTTCCTTAGATATCTGAGTGTTTTAGAAATGAAATTATTTCGAGTGTAAATTGGTTTTTGAGTTAGGGAAAGAAGTCAACCCTTATATTTTAGATTGTCTCTTGCAAGACTTTGTAATGTACATTTTTCATGAAAGAAATCACCTCCTCCCCATTCCCAACTATTTTTTGACTAAGTTACACTTGGATTAGAAATATTATGAAGAAATAATTTGTGATTTTGCAGGCAGTGTGATAGATAATTTAAGAAGAAAAAAGCTAGACAACTGATTAATGCTCTAAAAATAAGATGTAGCTAGATGCTGAATATCTCCTGCATTTGCATTAATTCTGTTTATATTAGATCTAAGCTAAGTACTGACTTTATTAGCAGCAGTAAGTCTAAAATTCAAATATAAAGTAATGTGGAACAAGCCAATGACTTATTGGAACACGAGTAATTAGATGAGTAATTAATTGGACCGTGCTTGAGGTTTGGTTTGGTTTTTTTTTCAGTCAAGGTATTTAAACTTAATATGCTGTTCTTTATGCCATCACAACTAATAGTTCACAAAATGTATATGCTACATCTGCACTGACATATGGCTTCTACCTCATGCCATTAATACAATGGCTAATATTCACTATTAATTAAATACTTTTGTTATGCTATCCCCTCCAAGTCAATGAGCAGAACTGGATATAATTTGAAGATTCGGTGCATCCTCCTCTGTGTTTGAATTTTTCTCAGAAGTAGACAGAGATGCCTGGGGTTAAGGGTCTGAAGTTTTGTCGAACTTCCTTTTCTAACCTTTTTTTGGGTTAAAATACCCTGACATGTAATTAAGAGTGAGGCATTTGTGCATTTCAAGCGTTTTAAAATTATTGCCAAAGACGTGTTATTTGAGATTCATTTAGCCATAGGTCTTATTATCTGAAAGATTTAAGAGTAACTTTTTAAATTAGAGTTCTAACAATGTATTTAGATTAGATTTAATATGACAATTATTTGTTCTGCTAATAAAGGTACCATAGCATACAAAAAAAACATATTAATTGAGGATTAACACGGATGTAGTAAGTTTAGAAATCTTTGATGAAATATTGCAAAGCATCATTACTGCAAATAAACTAACAGCATTAATGTGATCATCTACTTTAAAATCCAGCAGATTTTGTCCAGTTCAGAACAGTATGCTTCTGAGGCTATGGCCAGCCAAATCAGTCAAGCTTTTTTACACAGTGTTTAAATTATGGCTATTTCAGAACTGTTTGTAGGTGCTCTTACTGCAGGCATACAATCACTTTCCTGGTCTGTGAATGGAATAGGTACTGTTCTCTGACTGTGGAGATCATGTACATCAAGTGATGCTTCCCTGCAAAATAAAGGTATCTCAAAACAGAGATTTCAGTCTCTTCTGGAAGCCTCAATGAGAAGTTGTTTGTATATTTGCACATGCACAGTGACTGTATTGCTCAACTGAAGTGGTCATATGCAGAAAGTTGCTACAACTTGCTTGCTCAGCCTGGGGAGTTCCACTTCCCTGCTTCAGTGACATCCTCTGTGCTCTGCAGGGAACACAATTAAACCTTGGGGGAGCTATCAGTGGTGTGTAGTTCATAATTTTCTATTGAGTATCCACTCTGCCTGTGCTGCTTGACAAGGTAAGGCCAAGTGGAACTGTTGGTGGTGTCTCATTTTGGACTGTGCTAAACAGATGTCCCGCGGTCCCGTTCTCATCTTTTTGGACAATGTGATTTATGATGCAACTTAGGGGAGGCTGAGAAATTTGACCTCTGAGGCCAATCACTGAAAGGAAAGGGAAAAAGGAAAGGAAAGGGAAAAGGAAAAGGAAAAGGATTTTCATTGAAAACTGGGCATTGTAAGGGGTGGGTCCAAATTTCCTTCTGTGCGTGTGTGTGCAATTGTTTCAGTTGATTGGCTTTTTCAAGAAATGATGGTCAGTGTGAAGAAGGATCTGCTTTGCCAGCACCATAGCCTTCTGCTTCTCTTTTAGTATTTTAGGGAGATAAGAGAAGAGCAGACTTCATGGTTATTCTGCTCTGTGTATTCAGCCAAACTTGTTCTCTGCTTTCTGCCTCAAAGGAAGAGAAGCCCTCTTTGTCTCTGCTGGTCAGTTAACACCTCAGTGATACCCTGTCCTGTTATTGTCCTGCTATTCCTGCCAATTTCAGGCTCACTAATTTTTTTCTGATGACAGGAGAATTCCCTAGCATGCTGCAAGGAATGGGACAGGCAGTACCTCTTGCCTCGAGGGCTGTAATGCAGCCTTGTAGTAGGATCTAGTAAGGATGTATTATTATAAGTCCTTATCATGTTTATTTCACTTTTCATTCACATCCATTTCAATCTTTTGATATTTAGCCTTGGGGCATATTCAGCTATATACCCAAGGATGCAACTTTACATTGAATTAATGGGTATCTATCTCTTTGCTGGTTAAGAAGTTAACAAAAAAGGAGTAGGTGTCACTATTTTGCTTATGGTGGGAATTTGACAACGCACTGAACCAAGCACAAAACACTTCCAGAATCTTAACTAGTTTGATTGCACCACCGACACTGTTATTTCGACAGTCCCACTCTCCAGCATCTGGCATAATTGGAAGCAGCAGCCAGCAGGTATCAGATGTCAGTATGAATTGTCTCCTGCTGCGTGAGCACTGACTATGAAATTGATTTGCTGTCTTTTTTACGCAGTTTTGTAATGAAAGTAACGTAAAGTCCCAAACAGACAAATTCTGCATTTGTGTACCTACAGTTAAAATAGGCATGTGTCTAAAAATTAGAGAGGGGGAAATAGATCAACAGAAAAGCAGTATGGCACCATCAGGCGCGTTTCCTCACAGGTGGTTGTGGTGGCAGTCCCTGCTATGTTTCTGAGGAAACTGAGTTAAATCAATAGCTGGAATCCAATTTCTTTTGGGTACTTGTATGGATCAAAAGCATAAAACATGAGAAAGAAGAACCCTTCAGTGAGTGAATTTATCTCTCTACTTTACTCACTGGTGTTATTAAGGCAAGCAAAAAAGGAAAACCAAGTCTTGTGGAAACCAAGTCTTCAACCTGGAGCAAATTTTTCCCTTATTTGTCATCAGGATGATCAAGGCCCCTAAGATGAAAAAAACTGGCCTGAGCAAAGTCACTGGTAAATTTCTGTGGATTTACTACTACCAGGATGCTGCCTTAGGGCACATCAGAAATAAATGACTGTCAGTGTGTTCAAGATGCTGTCAAGCAGAACAATTTCATGTGTATAAAGGTAATGTTTCAGTGACTGGAATCTTGACTACCAATTTGAAGAACTATAAGGGAGGATTAGACCAGGTATAAAAGAGGTCCCATCATCCCAAGCCTTGAGAAAAGCCTTTGAGCACTCCTTAGGGATTACTGACATCTAGATGATGGCAGTAGGAGCACAGGATGCTGGGCTTCACTGGCAAGAACTGGTGCCTTTTCTTAAGCAGAGTTACAAGTACCCATGAAACAAGCATGATTATGGGTCTCTTCCTCAGCTTGATGCAATACTTGGCTTTGAAACGAGAAGGCTTAATCAGCTCCTACTGTAATCAAATTATTCAAGATTTTTCAAAGAGAAAATTGTAGCAAATTCCTGTCCTAAGAAGTCAGGGTCAAAAGCCTATTTAGAAAAATCAGTTTGAGCATTGATTACTGAGTGTGGCTGCCTTTTAGAGAAGCACAATGGAGAAAAACATTCCTGACATCTGGTTCAGTGAGGCCCAAGACCAGTGTTTAATTGTGTTTTTGCTCTGACACCCAGTTGCATAGCAATAAGGGGGAGTGTATGATACAATAATCTATATATAGGATAGGTGGGGCCGAACCTTTGACTTGAGGCCAGCTAGTCTGGTATTCCAATCTTGGTGCTGACATGAAGGCAGCCAGTAACCTTAGGCGGGTTGCTTGAAGTTCTTCCTGAATTTCAGCCCCTCTGTTGATGAAAGGACCGGTCTGTAACTGTCTTGGGATTGACAGTTGTCACATCATGATCCAGCAGGCCATTTCATACACAACCAGGGCATGGGTGCCCAGAAAACTTTCCACCTGTTCAGGACAGGCACAAGATAATTTACAGAGAACAGTTTTCCCATAGAAGCAGAAATATACTGCAGGCTTCTTCCCTGCAGAAGGGAACCACCCCTGGTTTGAATCTGACCACAGGAAAAGATGGAGGGCAGCCTCTTGAGCAGCTGGTTCTCTTCTTTTTCCCCCATGAGGCACAAGCAATGGTGCTATGTCTCATTACGATGCCTGGAGTGCTTCCTTTCCCCAGCCACCTCCTGCCCTAGGCAGCACCTTGTTTTCTCTATTTCTGAGTCTAGGAAATAGAAGCTGATTCCAACAGCAAGAAGACAATCAGATGACAGACTCAGGTTCTTTTCCACACAACCAGAGTTTCTGACAGATTTTAAACTTACGCTTTGACCACAAAGATGAGTTGCAATTCCACCTGCAAGAGGGTGTTTTTATATGGATGCTCTCTGCAGCTCACTCCCCAGAGGGATGTGGCAGAAAGGAATCCTCCCACCTCTGGGTTGGAGCACTGTGTAGGCTTGCTCAAATAGGATGTTGCTGGCTCAGCCAGTCAAATTTGCCATTATATTCTTCCCTTTATTTTCTTGGGAAGATTTTCTATGTTGTGCAGGTCTCCAACAGCAAGGAGGAGGAAGAGGACTCTATTCTTACTGCAACAGAGCAAAGTTGTATGTTGTGCTAGAGAAGAAATTGTGTGTCGTACTAGAGAAGCTGTTGCCTTACTACTCTGTCATTGAAATTAGAAGAACATGGACCCAAAACCATTTCCTTTCCTTAGTTAAGGAAGAAAAATCCCATCATTTATTCAAAGGGTGCTGTTACCAGAACCCACAAAATTTTTCATGGTGAAGCATTCATTGGTAAAGAATTCCTGCAAGAATGAAACACAAACCTGCATAAATTGGACTGCATTCTTACAGCAGTTCATTTTATAATGCATTTAACAGACTCTTCCAAGCTGGGTTCTTCCAGTCTGTTTCCTTCCCTTCATTGTTGTGCTGTGAAGGCAAATGAGCGGTAATGCCGGACATCATGGTTTCTGAGACCCTGCTCCCACTGCTCTGCACAGCATATTGTTGTCAATTTACAGGGAATTTTCCTGCTTTACAATGTACTCAGACCCTTATGAGGATTCAATAACCTGTGTTTTTCATCAAAGGTTGAATACCTAAATCCAGTATGGTAAGTCAAGTCCCTTCCAGAAGTGGCATTTCCTCACTCCTTTCTGGTGGCTGTTCAACTTCAGCTTTTTTCTTCAGTTTCTTTCTCTTAAAAGAAATAGGCTAGTTCAGATCTTCTCCTGAATTCTCTTTAAGAGAAATTTCAGGGGGATTAGTGTAAACAGCATGGTTAAAATCCTGTCTGCTGCTTGCTGGAAATGTAGTCTTTAGCTATTGTTTTAGTGGCAGTAAAACTTCTGGAACTGCGTGACTTTTTTTGAATGTTTTACTGTTTCTTTTACAGCAAGTGTTACAGCATGCACGTATGATGTCAAATTCCTCTTAAGAGCATTTGATTTTTAGAGACATGAATATGACACAGAGGGACATGAGAACCGGCTGTTGACTCAGTCTCTCAGTGCCCTTTTGTTTATGTCTGTGACCTGGTCACATAGTACAAAGAGTTTCCTGCTGAACTACATGCAGCTGCCTGGCTGAGAAGCATGTGAGAGCTTTATTTGTCCTGCCTGCAGCCCCAGATCTTCTTGGAACAGGCTTCCAAATCCTTCTCAATGTGGAGGTGGGTGATGTCACTGTGCAGCCTTCCAAAGGATCCTGTCCTCTCTGAAATACACCATAAAGGATTTGCAGGGCATAAAAGCCTGCATTTTGGTGTACTGCTGCAAATGGACTGCCTGAGTAAGACTACAGGCTCCCTGGGACTTCAGAGCAGAGCCACTTATTTTTGTCAAGGAGAGCAAATGTAGGTGGGGGAACATAAACTGAGGCTTGACTGGTTCATATCCTTTTTTCTAAAATAATTTTAACAGGTTTACACACTCCCATGCTCCCTCCCCCCTCGGAATCCCTTATGCTGTTAAGAAAACTACTCAGGCCTGCTTTTCCACTTTTTGGTGATAGGAAAGACCTACCAATCTGTATTGATCCGTCTGTTTCTTGAGATGGGTGCACCACGTTGCACCCCATGGTAGACATGTAGCCTGAGACCAGGAGGAGTCAGAAATGCTTGGGTTGTACAACAGGCTGCATGTTCTGGGGCACTGGCAGGCTGGTTGGCAGTTTTAACTACAAGCAAAATGCACCTTGCCCTGGCACAAGCTCGGGTGCCCAAATGGCAGTGGTGTACTGCTTGGATGGCACAGAAGTTTGGTTGCATATCCTGAGAAGGCACTTTTGTACCATTGGGTGTCTGACCATACTTCCTGGGGCCCAGGACTCACCCTGACAGCTGAGCAGAGTCACACTCCTTGGTACAGGGCATCAAGGTATGTCCTGGAATAAGAGGAGGCTACAGAAGAACATAAACTCCCCACAAAATCATAAAAACAATCTACATAATTCTCAGCAGCCTTAACTGAAAGATACACTTTTCCAATACATCCCATTGTTTTGCATTATCTGTTTTCTTTCTTAAGTGGGAGCCTGGTTTTGCATCTCACTTCTCACTTCTCTCTTCTCCTGAAGTCGTCCATACCTCCCTTTACCATCTCCTGATGTGTGGAGCACCACTCTTCCACCTCACATCTTTGGGTTTCTTACATCCCCATTTCCACACTAGCCAGTGATCACATGAGAATGCAATATTAGGAAATGATTTGCTATATTTTTAGCAGGGCTCAGGCTGAAATAGCAATGAAAATGGAGGAGTGCCAGCCACACATGACCAACCAGCTGTCTATGGCCCACATTTTGGAAATCACTGATTCCAGTAGCTGGCAATAGGTTATGGAAAGTTTCCCTTTTAGATTGCTAGTTCAAATTGACCCCAAACTATACAAGGTAGGAAGGTCATTTTGGATGTACACAACTTTATGATGTGTGAGCAGTCTTCATTCAGTTTCTTTGCCTTTTAATGCAAGAGAGATATTTCAATTGGAAGTGAAATTTCTACTTTTGTGACTCTCAGCTACAGGGGCTGCTGAAACATGGGTATGGCTGGAATGGAGAGACTGTGTGGCTGCAATGTGCTTCTTCCCTACACTTTGGCACTTGGTCACACTGTGATGATAAGTGCTGAGCTCTTCCCTATTGTGTGGAGAGAGGGAGAACCACCTAGCAGATCTAGCTCCATCAATTGTAATGTGACAGCCATGTAACAAAACCCCCCACATTAAAAATGTGAATCTTCTTCCTTTTCCAACCTCTGTCATGCACATCTATTGGCTAGGACTTCTAGCTTGCCTCCTTTCCTATCTTCTTAATCCATGAGTATTTTAGGAGCCAGTAACTCCTTGTCAGCTGGTACCTATTGCTATATACGCATCAAAGGTAACTGCCTGCTAGGGTTCTGCATGCTTCTGGGGTTATTTAACTGCACATGTGAGTAGATCTTGCATTCCTTGTACGTCACCCATCTGTAAAATTCCCTGCACCAATTTCAACCAGGCTTGCTTTATCACATTCCCTCCTGGCTAGCCTAGCAACCTGCTCTAGTCTGCTTCCTGTCTCAATGGGGAAGAGGGGACTATGTCTTTAATGTCAGTTGCCTGACTTCTTATGGTTTTCAGCTCTGTTTCTCTTGCTGACCCTCAGAGCATTGCTGAGCATAGCCAAAAGTGAGATTGGAATCCTTCCAGGCCCCAGCATGTGCACAGGGTTGAGTGAAGAATGACTTCTATGTGCTAACCATCCCCAAATCCTGAGAGTGATCATCAGCCAGGTCTGCTTAGGAGAACAAGATCCTGTTCCCCAGATGACATGGGGAAGCAACCAGAGAATCCCAGCGAGCACCCTTCTAGGGCTGCTCCATCCCATTGGGATATTTGATCTTCCTTGTAGCTCTGAAGCCTTTGCCAAGCTCCCTGATCTGCATTGTCTGCCAAGGAGGTGACAGGCACCGTACACCAGCTGTGATGGACGTAGTGGAACTGAGTGCTATGTGTTTTGATTGGACGCATTTTGATCCAAAGAAAAACCCCCAAAACAATCTTTCAGCCTCCAGGGAGGCTATTTATTTTGGTTTTTTAGGAATACATTTTGTAAATCACTCAGGTGATGGCAAGTTTATGTATTTGTGTGACAAATTTATTGTTGTGCTATTAGTATCAAGGAAATCCAATTGAGTGTGTAGATTTTAGACTCCTGACCTCTAAGCAGAATGAATTTTTTTGAAGGGGTGTGAAATTACCTGTTCATCTCCATGAGCTGTACACTCTGTTGAATGAAAACACCCTCTGTAGAGACACAGGAGATGTGAGGGGTGGGAATTGCCATTCATCTCAGTCTGTGGTGCCTCCCTTCCCAACCCCTTGTCAGTGCCTGGGGTACTGCTAAGCCCTGACTCAGTACATTTTCAGTCTTGCACTTTGTGTCTTGCAGAAGGTACCAGGAAGGTGGAAAGGGCTGCCTTGTTGCTGGCTCCCATGAGGAATGGCAGTCACCATCTTCTGGAGATGGGTCTCAGGGCAAGGGTTACCTGGCTCTCACTGAGGACAAAAGAAGAGGCAGGGAGGAAAAGGAGGAGTTTGCTTACCTGCCTTGGACCTTGTTAGGACTGGGAGTACGTCTGTGTTGCTCCAAGTCTTGTCCCTTTCCCTCTCCTCTCTCACCCCATTACCCTTTTCCCAGACCTCCCCTGCCTTCCTACACAGATCCAAACTTCTCCCCCATCCCTGCCATACATGCTATTTATTTAACTTCAGTGCAATCTGAGCTTTCTGCTCTGTTGGTTTGATGTCTATCAAACTGCAGACTCCTTTGACAGAGGCAGACCATGACAACATGCTTCGCTCCTCTTCCCGTTTTTTCCGTGCTTTCTCCCGGCGGTCAGGTTTGAACTGACATTGGCTGGTTGTAGGTCAGGTTCAAAAGCATCAAGCACTGTCTGAACATCCCCTTGAGCTATCAGCTCATGTGAAAACGAGTAGTCTAGGAAACCTCTGTGACTGCACAGAATAATCCACTTTATGATTGAGCTTCTGGGGTTGGCAGACTTGTCATTTAATATGGGGTTTCCCATATTTTAGCTTGAAATCCTGCATCCTAGGGTAAAGGACAGGCTTACTAACTTCCCTGGTCTTTTATTTTTTAATAAATCATGTTGATTTTTAGCCTGAAATATGGTAAATAATCCCACCTTACCCTTTTTCTCACAGTTTCCTTGGTTGTCTGAAAGCTGCTATCTTGCCCTGCAAGTAGAAGTGGTTGTAAGGTGGCAAGAGGGAAGTGTGTGTACATAAAAGATAAATGGGGAACTGCACAGAGAAGTGCTGTGGCAGTGCAGTGGGAACATCCATATTTTTAAAATGCCGATTTTAAGAATACTGATTCCCATTTTATTTCTCAAAAATTTAATGCATGCAACAGAGCATCTTGTGGATGTCTTAAGTGATTAAGACCCAAATGTGGAGGGGGAGACAAGAGCTGTAGCTATAGTGTGCAGCCACTGAAACCAGCCCCCTGCTCTCTGTTGTACAGTCTTAGGAGACACTTACATAAGTGTTCCTAAATCTGGTGCACACAGCCTACACCACTGCCCACAAGGTTCCTAACCTTTGTGAGCATGAGGATTTTAAAGCCTTTGTAGAGCTGAATATTTAAACAAAGATGAGCTTCTCTGCTGTAATTGTGGGGGAAAGATTGTTCTGTTTGAGTCAAGGCACACATCTTTAGCCTGTTTAATTCAGCATCAGCTTGAGTGAGACTCTGCTAATTGACAGCTGCCAAGGATCTTGCTTTTTTTTCAAGGAACTTGTGGGGTAAAGGGAAATGATGGTCAGCAGCTTAGAATTCATAATACCCAGCTCCTGTGTGTTTTCAGTATGCAGCACTCATAAGCCATCACTTGATGAATATGGCCTGAAGTGATGCAGGCAACTTATTGTAATTTTTTGCTGTGCTCTGTTTGGATTTATTTCCTAGTCAGTCAGGTGGGACACCCTGTAGATTAAGACTTAGCACAGGCATTTTGAATCTGTAGACTAGTACTTAAGCTGAAACAGGAATTCTTTATGTTTCAGAGAAGAAATGGCCTAAATTGCCAGAAATAACCATAATAACAAACTGCTTGTTTCCTGAGTCAGGCACATAGTGCAAAGCACCCTGTTTTATAATGAAAATAACAGGGATGGGAAACTGTCCAAGAAGAGTTTGTTCCCTTGGCTTGTCTGATATTCTTTTTAAAACTGTCTGCTACTATGAAGAAATATAATTACACAACCATTTAAAAAGTGTGGGTCTTCTGAAGAGGAAAGTGGATGGGATTGTATGTAAACATGAAGTTATAAACAGCACTTAGGCAAAGCAAAAAGCGTGTGGTGCTGAAATTTCTGTTTGCTGGGATGTTTCGGGGTGACTATCCTAATTTTGTTAAACCTGATATATAGAATAGGACCTTCCTGTTGACAGTCCCTCCCTTGCTTGTGTGTCTCTTTCAGACATCCTCCTCCTGTACCATCCTTCATCCTGTCATTTGTTTCACAAGGAATTTTCAGGGTGCTCCATTCAGATCAACAGCTTGGGTGGGTTTGGAGAAGTCTGCCAGCCTTCTGTAGAAGAGCTCACTCACATCAGACGCTTTCATTGCATTTCTCTCTTCAAAGTCCTCACCTTACAAGAAAGTTCTCTCCGACTCTGTGCTTTTCCTTTCTTTCCAGGACCTTCTGCTTCCCTGCCTCATATTTCACACGAGCTGTGAGACTTCCTTCTTTGAACCACCAAAATGTCTATAGGGGTCTGCTTAGAAAGGCTTGTGGAGACACTAACAAAGTACAGGTATAAGTATTCAGGCCTTAATCTCTGCTGACAAACATACAGCCTAAAATTGTGCCAGCAATGATGGGGATGTGAGCAGTAATGCAGAGGTGTGATGTCAGATGCGTTTATGACTGTGGGGTAAGGGCTATGTGTCAAAGCACCACACAATCCCAGCAGAATCAGGGCAGAACTACCTGCGTTCCCTAAGCAGCCTAAGACTTGCTCAGTGTGCACTTTGTTATGAGGAAATCTTGACCTCACTTGGTTTCTGCCAGCTTGGGACAGTTGTTTTTACTCGCCCTGTGGCAGACTGCAGCAAACAGTAAGTCTGGTTCCCCAGGAACATGAGTTTGTGCCAGGCAAACACATACCACAGGCTACCATGACAAAAGTGGTGGCTCATGTTGACCGAGAGGGAGGGAGGGAGGCGCCCCAGGAGCGAGCGCTCCTGTCAGCCGTCCTGTCAACTGGGATCGGTCAGCTGCTGCTTATGATGAAACCAGTCTTTGGGAGATTTCATTCTGCATGGCTGGCCAGCTGCTATGTGTTTCTGTCTGGGCTCTGCAGCCCTGGCCCTCGTTTGAGGAGGGAGGTCTTTGTTCTGTATCAAGCTTCAAATAGTTTGGCATCTGTTGATTTGTGTTGTCTGCTTGACCATTTGTTGCATAGCGAGCTTCCTTCTAATCACAGCCCCTAAACAGTCTGTTCCTCTGAATGGTTTCTGTTCTAAAAAGTAAAAGTAGATGTGTGCAGGCTGTAAACACCTGAACCTGCTCTCATTGGAGAGGTGAGGATATCTGCACACAGGAGATTGAAACTATCTACGAGGCCTTGTTTCTGATTAACTGTTTAGTCACATTACAATTTCTTACCACCAGGGCATGTTAGTGATGAGAAGTACAAGTTGTGTAATCCATACTTCCACTGCTTTGCAGACGGCAGAGCTGATGGACAGAAAAGACTGGTAGCGATTAGATCTGCAGCAGTGATTCACAGCCCAGGATTATAGTTTCTGCAATTTGCTTGAGTTTGTACAACCCAAATATCAGATAACATTACAATTTACATTTTCCATGGAATGCTGTCTCAAGAACATATTGATTTATACCGCATCAGATTACTCAGGGGTTGGAGAAAGCCGAAAGGAGAATTTTACTTTTTTCCTGCTGACATTTGAAAAACAGGATTACACATCTTCACACCTAGCCCAGTGTAACCTTCAGCAACCAGCCTTGGAAAGTCTCTTAAGAATTACAATTTTTTTAAGCTTTCCTTAAACAGTTAAGAACTCCCTCAAATCCCTTGAAGGCAAGCATTAGTCCTTTCCTGCTGCCTTTTCTGCAAGCACTATGTGGACTGAGGTGGGGAAAAAGATGGAAAATTCAGCCTTTGGGTTCAGTATCACTATCTCTGCCTCAGATGGTTCCAGGTTTGCTCATTTGCATCCCTGGACTCAACGATCAAACCTGACTAGAAAAGCTGGCATGTTTAGTGTCAGCATGCTGCCTGGAGAAGTGCAGGTACTGCTCACATGGGATTTGTGAGATTTGGGTGTGATCAGTCATGCTTTGCCCTCCCTGCTGGTGCTATTGGTTGTAGCACTTGCTCTGTGTCACATTGATGGGAAAGTGGTCCTGCCATTGCACAGCCTGCTGCTCCTGCCTCCTCAGTGGTACTCAGTGTTGTTGATGCTACAGAAACCAGACTTTCAGTGTTACGGTTTTTCAATGATTTTTTTTTTCAGTTTTCATTTGCCATTACTCTCAAATGAAACAGTTTCCAGGAGAACAAATTAAATTGAGCAATTAAAAATCTTAATGCTAAGGCACCTGCTTGAATGTATCCAGTTTTCAGAGGAACTGAGCCTCTGTGCTCCACAAGAAATACAGTTTGAAGCAGTGAAGTCCCTGGGAAACATCAGTGCTCAACAACTCCCCAAAATCAGGTCACTCTTGGTTGTATGCCTAGTTTAGTCATCGGATTTTGGCCTGGAATCTAACATGTGTGTGGAGATGAGTGGGGAGGGGGAAGCTGAGATATATATATATATTTTAACTTCTCAGCTGCTTTGCTTAGAAGCCACAGACTGCTCTTTGTAAGTGTGCAGCTGTGGCTAGTCCATCACACAGTATTTTATTTTAGGATGAGACAAGCACCGAGCCAACGTGGCTCCTATTGTTACTTGTCTGTCACCCTATGTTAGCAGAATTCAATGCACGCAGTGTTCACCAAGGAGATGTGGCATTAGAGGCGCATATGCAGATGAAGGCTCTCCAGATGTGTTGCTCTGAAAAGTTCAGAGCCCGGAGCGCGCAGCAGTTACTTTCCCTCCCCTTGGAATCTGTATAATTCGATGAGGCACCACAGACTCGATAATCTCAAAAGAAGTAATAGCCTTTGCCACAGCGGGTCACTCTCTGATGCAATGGGAGGAGACATCTTTGCAGTGCTGCGCCAGGAGTTATGCAATCTAAAATGTCAACTTGAAACATGTCCAAGCAGTGCTCAAGAAATAGCTGCAGCATCGAACGCTCAGGTGCTAGAGATGCTTGGGTACTCAGAGAGTATGGAAGCTCAGCAAAATTACTTTTGTCGTGCCTGAGAAAACAATGGCACTTGAAGAAATTGAGCTATTGAGAGATTCAATTTGCAAGGAAGGAGATGGAAATTACCTAATTGTTTCAATGTACTAGAAGAGGAATCTATTTCTTGGTAGAGAGAACTATTTTCTTCTTGTAATTGTGTTGTTAAGTCCCAAATTTCTCTTCAGAGAGGGATGCCATGGGTCTGTCTGGGATCAGAAAGGGATGCCATGGGTCTATCTGGGATTAGTGAACTTTCTGCTCACTTCCCAATGCTATTGTGGGGTACATATGCCATCTTTCAAGCAGGATGGTGATGTGTGGCCTCTTGTAGCATTAATCTTGTGTCCTATCTTACTTCCCAGTTTCACCTCCTTAGCATACTGCATCAGAAGGACCCTGTGTGAAGAATGATTTTGGGGTAAGATGTAGATTGTAACAAGCCCAGATTTGATGCTCTCATAATATCAGTCCCAGCTTTGCAGCATAGGCATTTTTCTGGCTACAAAGGATTTGGCAGGGCAATGAAACTGCTCCATGGGGAAAAATGTTTCTGTGATACTTGCTTCTGTATACCAAATATTACAGCAACGTGTCTCACTAGAGTAACCATATCCAAATATTTCATCTCAAGCATTTGTCACCCTTCACCAGTTCTTTTGCAGGGTGCACAGAACTACAGGCAACATTGAATTGCTGTAGAGGAGGGCATGGACAAAAGTCACTGTAAAGTCAGCAAAAGCCAAGAATTAAAGAAATGATCCCAAGCTAAACTGGGTACAGCTGGCTCAGGAAACCAGAGGAAAAACCTCAAAAAGCCTAGACTGTGGAAGCCATTTAGGAGGTGCAATGTTGAACCCCAAAGACGGTGCAATAAATCTTAAAAATAGTCACCAACTGTGGCTGCTGCTCCATACACTGCCACCTCATTCCTGGTAATAGCCATAGCAGAAAGTCTGTTTTTCTTTGGCTTATTCACAGAAGAATCAGGGATAGGGGCTTCAGTCTGCTCCTGAGAGTCTTGCAGCCCAGAGAGTTGCTCATCTTTGGAGGAGGTCTCACATTCAACAGCTCCTTTTCCAAGCTTATTTAAGAGCTAAAGGGAACTCAAGCTATGACAAACCAATTACTAAAGAGGATTTCTGGAGATGGTAGATGCTGAAGGAGATAGACCATCCAGGACAGTTTATTCCATTCATGGATGAGTATGTGAATTGGTCTGTGGTTCTGCATGGTGTAGGACAGGCAGAGGGAGGTCTCCTAATGTTCTTCCAAAGCTCTGGCACAGAAACTTGGGTAATTAAATATGCCAGAGTAGAGTTAGGTTGCATCATTGGCAGACAGGTGCTCACCAACACAAATGACTTGAGAAGAGTGTGAGGGGAAAAGAGAGGTAAAAACCACTAGTCCATGAATGTGATGTGCCTCTTCTCCCATGATGAGTTATAAAGGGATGCACTGCTGGGGACTGGACTGCAGGTAACAGGCTGGGTGACAAGGGGCTTTGTGTGGAAGGGAATAAAAGACATGAAATGACATTTAATTCCTAACTTTTCTTATCCCTTTTCATTATCCAAAGTGAACCTGAGAGATTCAAAACTCAGGTGGATACATTTTTTGACTTTGCAGTTCAGGGAGTGAATAACAAAGTAGAGATAATACATATGATTTTTAATGCCAATTGATTGGCAACTCACAGTAGCTAAGCTTTTTGAATGATTAGTCTGTAAATTCATTGTCTAAATTTGTTTCCAGAAACAATCCCTGAGGCGATTAGAAACACCAGAATAAATTCATAGTTAGAATGACCTATTTGCAAATAATTTCTTTAAATAAAAAATGGAGTTGATTTAGAGAGAAAACAATTCTTCCGTAGTGAATTATTTGCTCATATCTGTTTCTGAGTTTTCTCATCTCCTTCCATAGATTTCTAAGCCTTTATGCATGAGTCACTAGCGATATGATGAAACAAGGGATTTGCATTAAATAAAAATTTCCTCCATCTTTTTAAGACACGTTTCATCGCTTCTGTGCTTCTATCTTTTCTCTCTACAGCAAATCAGAATAGAAAAAAATATGTATAGACTATGTTCCTAATGATATCCTGTGCAGTTGTTTGTTCCCACCAGACATCCATATTATTCATACTGTTATTTTTGAAGCTGTTACTGATCAAGAGATTTTAAAATAATTTTTTTCATCAGCAACATGTACACTGTTTTAGGGACATGTTTTGGAGAATTTGCTTTCTATGGCAAGGTTCCTCATCAGTGGATCTTTTTAAAAGTTATAATGTGTGATTTTTATTTTTTGCCAAAATGTCTTTTTTTTTTTTTTCATAGAAGACTGACAGTAACTCAGTCTCCAGTATCTGTTTATATAGTTTCTAACTGCATTACTTTCATAATGATATGCTGTATGTGCTATGCATGGATCCAAAAATGCAACAATACAATAAATTAGAGAAAGATGATGATTGATTTAAGAGACCCACTATTTTTATCACACTCTGCTACTGGCATACCAGGAATGCAGTTTTAACCAGGCATTCCACTGCTATCAATACATTTTAGATAAGCTTTAAATAACCACTGGAAAAACACTCTGGACAGCTTTATGAAGATAATAACAGCAATTAAATTATGATTCTTTGGGGAGAAACCCTTAGCAAACCACACATGAAAATGTCTCCATGAGATCTCCTCAGCCACGTGTGCAGAGGCAGAGAAACCCACCACGCGGGCAGGATCAATAGGGCCCCTTGTTGGGCTGCAGCTGGCATTGCACCCCAGCAGGTGTGCAGGATTTGGGCCACGTGCCTCCTGCCTGCCTCTCACCCCATCCTTCTGGCAGCTGGAGGGGACTGCCCCGCTCCTCCCCCTGGCAGCTGTGTGAGGGCTGCAAGGAGCCTCACTCCCCCCCTGCGCACAAGGATTGCTCTTTATGGCAAAAGCAGAAACTGGCTGCTTGGGCATGGCAGTAGCCATGTGCCAAATGCTCTGGGCTGGGGCTTGGGAGTGTCCCTGACTGTCCAGCCAAGCAGTGTACAGAGCCTTCCCCAGGTACAGCTTGCTGAGTGCCAGGGTGGTTTTTCTGCAGTTTCTTTCATTCAGGGATGGATTGCAAACAGCTACAAATGCCCTACTGCAGTGATCCACCACTTGTTTTCTGGTGGATTATGCTGGGCTTCAATCATGAGCAGCTCTGACTTGTGGGCTTGAGGACTCTGCAGTGGGACCCAGAGCTTTGTAGGAGGCTTTTTTTTTTTTTTTTCCCCACAAAATGTGAGGATGGACACTGTAGTTTAGCAGTGGATTTCCTCCCTTTATCCTCTTTGAACGGTTGCCCCTACTCAGAGCTAATAGCAGCAAATATATGGTGGTTCCACCGTAGTGAGAGAGAATGGACTAGCCACAGGAGTCTGTGCTAGCACTGGCTGGCACAATGGCTGGGAGAGAGGCAACATCCCCTTTCCCTCCACACAAAATCCCAATGGAAGAGTGTTGCTGTGAGCAACAGGTGCTGCATGTATCCTAAAATGCCTACTGGACTGACAGTGATGAGGCATGGGGGATTCTTGTCTTTGCCTGGGACTAACAACCTGAGAGCTTTACCTCTGGTGAAGTACTTGGCCCTGTTCCTCCAGGGATGGGTGAATCCTGTCCTTTGCTCTTTATTCTCCCTAGGACAGCAGTGGAAGAGGGACTCACCATCTGGCTAATCCCCCAAGTCTCTTGCTCTCTGGGTCCCCTGTTATCCCATGCAGCCACCAGCTGAGTCCCAAGACCAATCCACATTTCTGTTTGGCGACTTCCAAATGTATGTCCTGCTGGCAAAACTTGATGGCCCCTGTTGTCTTGGCACACCCTGGGCAGTAGCAGGTCCCCTTGGTGTTAATGCCCTACAGTTCTCCAGCATTTTATTGAGAGGTGCTGCCTATTCCAGCCAGCAGCCCAGTCTGCAGGCCACTTTCTCACTGCTGCCAGTCAGCAGCTAATGAACAGCTGGAATTTGCACAGAGAGCAAGTAACAGCACTGGGCGCCTGACTTTTCCTGCTCTGGACACTGCAGCCCCACAGAAACAGGGAAAGTAATGACAAGTTGCAATCTTGTTCCAGGCCTTGTGTGAGCACTGAGATGCAGAACTGTGGAAAGAGTTTGTGAACCAGAAAATCTTTGGTAGAGAAAGAGGAGAGAACATCATGAGCAGAGTGGGAATACCCCAAACACATGAATAGCTGTTCCTGGTGGGTACAATTACCTAAGTCATTGCTTCATTTATATTCCTCCCATACCTAGCTGAGTGCTCACCACTTCATGGTGGCCTCCCAAATGTCCTAAAAGTTGTCACTTTGCTAGCTTCCTCCAGGAATAAATAACCCAAGCAGCTAACATGGATTTGTGGCTATCTGAGGACTGCTGTTTTTGTGGGAAAAAGCTCAGCATTATGCATGTAGCAGTGAAGCCAAAGTGAGGAATAATGGTGCCTTTAGACTTTCTTTTCCAAATGCCTGCCATTAGGGTTTTAAGTTCTGAAAGGAGCTTATTGCTTTCAGGCAGGACTGTTTTACCACAAGAAAATTGGAAAAAGGAGGAAGAAAGAAGAGGGAGGGGAGAGGAAAAAAAAGGAGTCTTGTATTGTATAAAAACAATTGAGACAGTGGAAAGTGGAATGGGTTACTAATGATCTGTGGCTAAGAAAGCATTAAACACATTCAGACTCCAGCCTCTGTGATGATAATACTCAGTGGGTGAGAGGAAGGCAACGTGAATGTCAGGGAAGTAGGAAGGAGCTATAGTCCTGCTGCAGCCTGGTGTGACTGCCACCCTGGTTTCCATGCTCAGCTGGAGCCTGGCTGCCTCATGCCCCCTGGGTACCAGTGATGTGGTGGTCCTACACCAGCCAGGAGCAACTGCTTTCCTGGCTTCTCCTTTTGGAAAAGCAAACAAACAAGTTTTTGTCTAATATCTGTCCGTTTCCTCTGGGCTCCTGCTGGGAGTTCATTTGAAAGTGGGTTGTAAGGAGCCTCATTGCAGCAGGGAAGAGTAAGTGTTACTGCTGCAGGAGCTGCTGGGTAAAATTCTACGGCTACGTGATTGTTGTAGCAGTTCTTGCTGCCCTTAAGATCCACGTCATTGTCTGCTTCGGCAGGGCTGGCTTGCAGCCTAGGGGCTGTAACACAGGTTTTTTTTGTGAAATGCTGGCGTTTTTTTCTTCTGGCTGCCCACTGCCTGTGATTTTAATTTATGCTGCTCAGAAGAGTCTGTCTTATGCACTGGGCTCATATGAACTGCTTTATTTAAATCTCATTTTAAATATTTATGATGACAGTACTTTTGTGGCCACAGCCTCTGTGGACATAGAGCACCTGTGACATGGGTCTTTGCACTTCATGTCTGTGGGACGTGTCCCTTTTCCTCTGAGTTGATCCTTTGCCCTGTACAGCTCTTCTGTCTAGTCTGTCCTGAGAGTGTCCCTGCCCCATCCCGGTGCCCCTGCCCTATCCCAGTGCCCCTGCACTGCTCCCCCCTGCAGCCAACAGCAGGCCAGTGGGAAGAGCAGTCTTTCTGGGCTCTTTCTGTTTCCTGCCTGCAGATGTGTCGGTCAGCAGTGAGGAAGGTGAAGGCAGGGGTGTCTGCTTTCCCAGCTCTGCAGACAGGTATGGCTGCCCTAGAGTTGCACAGGGATAAATGCAAAATCTAGCAAAATTTCTGTGTCACCCACTGCATCCTCCTCCAGGTAGGAGAACGGTTCACACTGTGAGGTGCTGTCAGACAGACAGGTTTTGTGTCAAAACCTCAGTCCAGTCTCAAAAACTGGGAACTTCTGGATGATTTCCTGTCCAGGGCTCAGCCTTGCAAGGTGGCCAGGCTGGCTGTATTTAATGAGCCAAAAGTGAAAGAATACAGTTGTTAGGTAACCAGGCTCCATTTGGAGATTCTCATTTTATTATTTTCTAAAATATCCTCTAGTTCAATGACTTCAGTCACAGGCTGCCCTGTTTATTTGCTCTGCTGCTAAACTGTGATTTCTGAAATCACTCCCTGTTGGGCCTTTTATAATTCTCAACTTCCATAATAACCTTAATTTTCTGTCACAATTTTCCTTTTCAGTGTTAAGACCTGCTATTTTGTTCTTCTTTGTAAACTGGAAACTCTTATGGCAAGCCTCTCTTTAGTAAAGTGGTTATGGTGAACTGACATATCCTAATAAAATCCTGTGCTCATATGGAGCTCAGATACTGAGGAAATTTGAAAGATGTGTGAAACACTTTTCTATTAAAACAATGAAAAATTCTTCAGTAATATTGTATAGGAAATTTAACATTAAAAAATGGTATGGGCGTTCCAGTCAGACTACAGCTTTTGACCTTGCTTGTGTATCTGAAATATTAAGGAAGAAAAGGAGGAATCCATTATATACAATTTTTAATGTAATTAATACATTTTTTGTGGTAAATAATGCAACTATATGATCCAGTAGACAGTATCCTGTTCTTTACTCATTAGGAAAGCACTTTTGCTGGGAAATCTTCTCTTTATGCTGTCTCAGATATGTGAGGCCTAGCTGCACTAGCTCTCACCATCACACCAGAATAAAAATTAGTTTTTCTTTAACAGACCTGACATTTTTTGTGTTGCAGATAAAACCAGCCTCAGCTTATGTACCACACTATGTTTCTGCATGAAATTGTCACTGTCTTGGTCTCATTTGTTCCTGTTTAAATGTAGTGAAAACCACCTGACTGTCCCAGGCATCTCTCAGTTTACATCCTCAGTGAGGATGCATCAGTCAGAACTGGCTCCCAAGATGGAGCACTGCCCCAGTGTAAATCTTGGCATGACATCAGTGGAAGTTAGAGGGCATTTCCTTCTTCTTCAGAGATTTCTCCCAGTCTTCATCAGAAGTGCAGTCCCATGGGGCACTTGTTTAAGTTCTTTTGCTAGCTCTGAGTTAGGAAAATTATTTCTTTTACACAGGGATTTTATCTGGAGTGGATTCCCTCTTCCAGGTGTTTTGTATCGTAACCTGTAGAGGAAGAGACCTCCCATGGCATCTTCTATGGTAGAAAGATGATACAAGAAGTTGGAGTGCAGAGGATAACACGAAAACAAGACATGATGAAAGTAGTCTGTACAGGATGAAAGTTGCTTCTCTCCAAGCAGGCACCCAGGAAATAGCTACCTTCAGCAAAGTTCAAATACTCTTACATCATGTGCCTTTTTTTCATGTTCACAGGTCTATCATTGATGTGCATGCATTGCTTGTGATATAAGAATTTACAATGATTTATGGGTCATCTTTTTATCATGTGTTTCTACCTTTGCCATTCCTGCTCTAAACTAAGACCAATACGTTGTGATGACTTTGAATTTGTGCAAAGAGGCTACAGGAAGCTATGACTGGTCTAGTGCTTTGGTCAAGTGCATTTCTCTATTACAAACTGACTCCTAAGAGTGTATTCAGCCCAGTTGTGAGGTAGGTTGAATGTATACAACTAATTATTTGTACCAGTATACCCAGGAAGTCCAATGCAAGGACTATGGACTTGAAGATGTAGATATAGAACAACATGAAGTCCTTGCTCTACAAAACAAACTCTTTAGATACTGAACAAGATGTGCTAGTAGTAGAGATCCGTGTTCTGAAAAAGTCATCTCTTTTTATTTAAATTTAGCTCTTACAAGTTTCATTTGACACTTTCTGCTCCTTGCAGTGGATGGACAGTGAACAGTCATTTCCTATCCATTGACTCCACACCACCAGAATTTTCAAAACTGTATAAACCATACCATGGTTTATCATACTTGGTCTTTCTCTCAACTCTTGCCATCTCAAATGTGTGTCCTTTGGGTCCTTTTGTTGAGATGAGGTCACTCTAACTGAAAAAATATTCAAGATGCAGATGAAGAGAATAATAATTCTGTTTTTGTCTTGTTTTTTGTTACTGGCATTTGAGTGGTTTTTTAACTGCTGCTGAGCAGAGCTGATGCTTCTGTGGAGCTGTCTACTGTAACCTTGAGCATCTGCTACCAAATGGTAATTGCCACCTCAGAGTCCATAATTTTATTTCACTGTGAAGGGTATTTGTTCTATTGTAAGTGTAGACCTTCTGTTTCATGTCTTTTGGCCCTCTATCTATCCAGGTCCTTCCCACTTATGCTATGGCTGCTCAGTTTCTTTAAAAACCATTCATGGGAGACTTTACCCAAAGAATTTTGAATATCCGGTTGTATTTTATTTAACTGTCTCAGCTGACCCACATGCTAATTAACTTCAAAAAACTCAGATGGATTTTACAAGGCATAATGTCCCACTATGGAACTGACATTGGCTCTTCCATATAAGTTGCATTCAGACAGGTATTTGTCCTTTATTGTAGCCTTTACAAATTTGTGCACTAGAGTTACAAGCTTGCAGGTCTGTAGCTCTCCAGATCCTCACTGGCATCACATTTGCTAACCCTCACTGTTCAGTGCCTAAAAATCAAAATGGAGGTTAGGTACCCCATCAGTGATTCAGCTCTTACTTCCTTGAGTTTTCTCAGAACTCTTGATAAGTACTACCCAGTTCAGACAACTCATTAATGCTTGTGTTAACATTACAACAGCGTCTCCACAGCCAGTTAAGTTTCAGATGGATCCTCTGCAGTATTGCCTTTAAAAAAAGCTTCTAGTGAGGAAATATCAGAAGTTTCTTCTACAGTGATCCTAGAGACATAGTCTCATAGAATGATTTGGACTTAGAGGTCATCTAGTTCCAACCCCCTATGCCATGGGCAGGAACACGTGTCACTAGAGCAGAATGTCCGGAGCCCCATCCAACCTGACCTTGAGCACTTCCAGGAATGGGGCATGCACAGCTTCTCTGGGTAACCTGCTTCAGTGCCTCACCACCCTCACAGCAAAGAATATTTTTCTAATATCTAATCTTAACCTGACTTCTTTCAGTTTGAAGCCGTTTCCCCTTGTCCTGCCATCACATGCTCTTGTAAAAAGTCTCTCTCCATCTTTCTTGTTGGCACCCTTCAGGTACTGGAAGGCCACAGTGATGCAGGTATTCACTCTGCTTTTCTGCAACAACCTTATACCCTGAATATTCAGCCATCAGGGGCTCCACAGACTGCCTGGCGGGCTTTTTGCTCTGATGTCGATGATGCCTGTGTAAGAGGAATTTAGTACTATGTTTGATTGCTCCAGCCAAATGTTCTTCAAACTTTTTTTTCCCCCTGGCCTGCCTAATTATATTTTTGCATTTAGTCTGCCAGGTTTTATGATCCTTTTTATTTTCTTCATTTGGATACAGCTTCTGCTTTTTGAATGATGCCTTCTCAATTCTAATAAACTCTTTTACTTCTCAAATCTTTAGCTCACTGCTCCATCACACCTGCTTTTTTTATTGTTTCTCAAGTTTTTCCTAACAGGCTCTGCTTTTAGTAGTATGTTCTTTGGTAGTCCTTGTGCTATCCATAAGGATTTTGTTCTCTCAGATAACTCTTTTAGTTTCTTTATTCAACAAGTTTCCTCATTTTCATATACTTCGATTTCTTGAAGTTTAGCCCAGTTCTGGTGGTTTTTTGGTCTTTGATGCTCCAAAGCATATATTTGATCTAAGTATGGTATGGTCATTGCTTTTCCATGGTGGTTTAGATATGAATTTTTGAACCAGAACCTACATAGTCTTTACTGTCATGACACAAAGTATTTTGAAATCCTGAGATTAAAAGATTTTAAGGTGATAAGGAGACAGCTCAGATACATGTACCAGTGTCAACGGGATTGATTTGAAGGCAAAATTGTAGAAGATGTTTAAGAATATATTTTGAGGTATTCAACTGTTATGGAATTTATCAGAGATCAGGAAAGAGGGTAGTGTGGAGATGGAATGACTTAGGCTAATAGCACTGGAGGAACAGAGCTGGGGTCAGTAAAATACCATAGAGTGACTTTGGGCAGTACTGGGAACAAGCAGAGGAGGGGAAATGATGGACCAGGAAGGTAATTTTTGGTAGCAACACTTGGAGTGGATTTGAAGAGTAACCAAACAATATTTTGGTTGGATGGTGTGGCACGAGGAGATAATATGACCTTGTTCCATGCTAATTTGTTCATGTGAACAAAGCTGCCTCTATGCAAACTAGGTCAACATCTTGAAGGCATTTGGACAACTGGGCCCCTGTCTGAAGGAGTTGATATATTAAAAAAAGATTCAAACCTCAGAAAATGTTAATGGACTAATGCATGAGAGAAATTAAGGATTAGAAGTTGTGAGTAGTGCTGATGGTCTTGAAAATATACCAGAGTCCTGCAGTGCTATATTACTTGTGCCACAGTGCTTAGAAGATCCTCTAGGAAAATTAGCAGGAGAACCTCAGGTCAAAATTGTAGCAAAAGGCTAATCCTTCAATTAATCAAATCACTGTGGATGAACTTTTTTTATGCAAAGGGAGCAGGTAATTTTGCATTACTGTTTTGCACATGTAGGCTTTATTCACTGAGGAAATGTAATCATCAGTCCAGGCAGTGCTTTTCTCCTTGCCTCCCAGACGCTAGCTTAGAAATAAATGTGTGCAGAATGGATGTGTGTGGTAGTAGCTATATTCTTTCCCTCTGATTTATTTGGTCCCATACACGCTGAATACATCAGGCATTTGTTTAAGTGTATCTTTCTGGGTAACTGTGGACTGGAGGAATATTGAACTTGGTATAATACGAATCTCTCAATAAATAAAAAATCTCCCACTAAATCTCCCTTTATAAAGGCTGAGAAGAAAGATCTGTAGCATTCCACCTGCGTATGAATCGATTTCAATCAGCCTTTAGGAGGTTTCAGGCTGTGTTAGCTGTAGGATAGAACAGCACAGCAGCAAAACTGCCCTCACATCCCTTATTGACAGGTTTGTTATGAAACATGGAATATTTAGATTGAGAAGATTCATCCCAGTACTGCAGATGCCCAGCCCTGTTATCTTCATTTCAAGTCTGCTCCAATGCTATCCACAAGCACACCAGCTCCCCATCATATGCAACAGGATACTAACTTCTCCAGACAGGCCTTTTCTGCAAATGAATTAGCTCTTTAAGGGAGGGAGACTGAGGGGGATATTTTCTGGTTACTGTTTTTAGGGACAATTTCTGTATTTAGGAAAATGGGCCAACTTTCCCATTTCAGAATCCTCTGATTCAGATATGGGCAAGGTGAAAGGTTAGAGGCCTCGTTGTTAATGAGTGAGGCAGCCTCTGATTTTTACACTAATTGAAGCATTTACATTTTTCGGCAGAACTAAAATGCAAAACTAACACATTCCTTGGAGATTTATAACCCCACAATGGATTCTCCTATCCTCTCTCCCTTAATTATCCCAAATTATCTGAACTCTCATGAAGAAGAAAGAAATTAATATTAATATTCCATTTAGAATATACTCTAAAATGCAGTAGAAAATGGAGGCAATAATAATGATAAAGAGGGTAGCTAAGATGATTTGGAATATATAATCTTTCTTCTCTTCATTGCAGCTTTCTTATACTAGAGTAAGCCAGGAAAACTTGGTCTTGCATTCATTTAGCAAAGCAATTTTTTTCTGCATTAACTTTTAGTATATAAGTAAAATCTTAGTAAAATATTGTTCTGTCTGTTAAATGTAATGTTTTGGCTCTGTGCATTGTTCAGAAAAAAATAGGGGTAAAAGAAATTGGATAACTCTTTTTGAATAGTGTTTGTAGATGGGGGGCAAATATACAGGTGTGACTCATCACTGGAGTGTAGATAGGAAAAATAGCTAGAAGAAAAGAGCAGCTATAAACTGGACATGAACTGAAGCAGAAATTATAGTTTAAGTTGAAAGAAAGGAGGAAATTACAGTTACCAGAAGAGGAAACAGTGGGGTCAAACTAATCAAAACCTGCAAGTGTTGAATTTGTGTCTATGGACTGTAGGTCAGAGAGAGAGTCTACTTGCATGAAACTGGCAGAGAGGTGCCACAGAGAATGGTGGAAGTGGGAAAGGAAGAATGTCTCTTCATTTGGATGGTGAGACCAAAGTATGGGGTAAATGTCCAGTTGGCTGGACTGACTGACTGCTGTTGTGAGCTACATGTTTGTAGTTGGCCTTTCCTGCTCCGAGGTGGTGGCAGCTGCTGTCTCAAGTTCCTCACTCCCAGCTCTAGGGCACTGACTACAGGGCTCCCACTGCCCTGGAAGTTTGCAGTTACAAGATGTGATTGAGGATTGGTTTAGTATAGGTTTACAAGTGTCCTAAGATGAAAAACAGCCTTGAGAAATGGTCTTTGATGGTGGGATACCATACACACTGAATGCCAAAGTATGCGCAAGTTCAGCTTTAAAACTGAGAGCGTATTATGTATCTGAGTCCCACTTCTACATTTGGCTCTGTGTAAATTTGTTCAATGTTCCCACTGAGGGAAGTCAGGGATTTTCAAAGGACCCACCACTTGTGAGGATGTTGGCTTACATACACCTGCCTTGGTGTTGCTCTGTGGGCTATGATTAAAACTGTGTTATCCCGTCAGGTAATGTTTGATTTCTCAGACAATATATTCTGTCAAAACTGTAACTTTTTGAAGCTGGGAAGGGTATGGAGTAACTACTCTCCTGTACTTATATACCCTTTTTTTCCTCACTGTCTTAGTACAATGTTAGCAAGATGCTGTAAGGGTGGAAGACATCAACTACAGTGAAGCCCATTTGCAAAGCTGTTGCATAGGGCATCACATATTGGGCCTGAGGATGGATGTGGGTGAAAAGACTGTCATATTAAAAAAACCTGAAACACCAATAATACAGAATAATATTAAAAATAGTGAACAGACGAGCTCAGCTGTGAATTAAAAAACCCATTTTACTGTTTCTTTTTAGCTTGAAAGTAGCCTTTACTGTTTTTGTAACAATTTTCCTCCTCTGTTTTGTTTGATCAGCTTTCAGAGGCTCAAGACATGTTTGTAAGAAGTATTGAGGCATGGAGAAATGTATAGAAATTGGTCATGGTCAACATGCAATCCAGCTGCTCAGGACTATGCATTGCTGCACAGAGTGGTAGTGCTTTGTGTATGTACAATTGTAGTTTAGCTGGGGGATACTGTGGCTTGGATATTTTGGGTTTATTTTCAGTATAGAGCTGCTGTGAAAGGAAGTTGTGTTTCTCAGCCTTCTCCAAAAAGACAAAACATTTGGTAATATCTAAGGAGCACTAGGTCCCAATGAAATGTTCTGTTGTTCTGCTCAATACAGCAACGTTCAGTCTCAGGAAAAGCAATTTTGTGATCCTGACTCCTTGGTTTTATTTAAAAGTCAGGAAAAAAAACACCAAAAAACAAATCAAACCAAAACTCATGGCTGAAGATGTTAGTAGTAACTACAGGTTTTCGGTGTGAATGTGTGTTTTGAATAGTTACTAGTGAATATGTGACCTTTAAACATAATGGAGTGGGGAAACTAGATTTTGTTTTGTTTAGTCAGATGAAACAATCAAGAACACTTGCAATCCACCATTGAGAACAGTAATGTGATAGATAAAGCACTGGACTGGGATTTTAATCTAGGCATTGCTGTAGAATTTCTACAACAATTTGTCCAAGAAAATTACCCAGAACACTTAGCCAGGGCTTTCTTATCTGTGAAATGAATATGATAATCCTGCATTACCAGTCTGTGACAAATCCATGAATATTACTTGTATTTACTGAACAGTTTCAGATTAATTTTTTCTCTCCCTCAATTATTTCAAAAACTAACTTTCGAAAAACCTGACAAAAGATATGAAAGCTATTACATTACATTCCTAATATAAATTGTCTGACACATGCTAGACTGTTGAATGTCCCTGGATGAAAAATTAAAATAATTTGTTTAAATTATTGAACTATTTGGTTGTCCAAACTATCATATGACCAAAGAGATCTCTTACTGACTTCATGATCATTGAAAATTTCTGCAGCAGTCATAAAAAATTATGCATCTTAGTTACATTCTTCATTAATTTTTTCCATTAAATAAGAGATATGAGACTAAAATGACACAATTTTATTATTAAAACTAGAGTTTGATTTCCAAATATATTTTTTATGCAGCAAAAATTTTATGGCTTGTTTTCTTGTTAATCATTTAATGAGCAACAAATACTCTGCAAACTGCCACAGAAGAAAATAACACATACAAAATGATGAAGAAGGAAATAGAACAGCACATGCTATAAATTGAACAAAATAAATACAAGGCATCTATGAATGCTTTTTATTACATGCCTTTTCTCTATTACTTTGGATAGAAAGAAGTACTCTACATTTCTTCATGGGAATTAGGATAAGACACTGAATTCCAGATGCTGATTGGTACCTTTTCTTAATTTGGAAAACCAAGAAATGTGGGGGTTTTCCATTCTTGTTTCCATTTCCGTACAGTTGTCTCCAGTTCATCACATATAAAATCTGCAGTGGTGCTCGTTTGCAAGAAGAGTGCACGATAGGTCTGATTGTGAAAGACTTGCCTTCCTTCCCTTTTCTGGAGATCTCAAAGGCCACATTTGTCTTACAGTCTCCTTGCTATGGGTGTAACTAAACGTAACTTAAACTTTGGGATATTCAGCTGTATAAAGTATTGCCATTGAAATGCAAACTGTTTTTCTGCAGAAAAACACAAAAGGAAAAAAACCCAAATGAACAGTAACAAAAAGCAAATGAAAAGGGATAAAAATCTGAACAGTGTTAGATAAATAAAATATTAGAAAGAAGGGAAAATACTTCCGGAAAACAAATCAATAAGATTAAAAAAAAAAATATCTATTTGAGAAAGTTGACCGGCTTGCAGAAATTTCTAGCTTACAAGGTATTTGCAGAAAGAAAATATGATGAATCAAGACACTATCATCAAAGTAAAAACCCTAAGTATTAAAATTTTAACTCTAACTCGTAGAGAGTCCAAATCTTTTCCTCTGTGACATAAATTTGCACAGGCAGTAGAAGCTTCCAATTATAGAGTTTCTTCTGTATTTTACATTCTTGGAGATAGTGTTTGTCCTTTTGTAAAATGAATGTGAGATTCTGTCCTTCCCAATTTATGACCTCTACATGACACATTAGGAACTGGAATTATTTATAAAAACAGAAAAATAATAAAGCTTAACAAGCTCGTTGATGGATAGTCCTATTTATTCACTGCAAAAGGACACTTTTGCCATGGTGAAACAGTGACAGGACTTACCCTGAGTTGTCATTCAGCCATGGACTAGCCCCTAGGTATTTAATCTCTCAGGTAAATGCCCTGATAACAAGGCTGTAGAAGTACTGGCATAATGGTGTATTTTTTTTTTCTTTGCATTGATTCTAGTGGTTTGTGTCCAACACAACAGAATAGGGAGCTGCATGGAGGTCTCCCCTTCTGCAGCAGCACCCCAACCCTCACATCGCTAAGCTGCAGTCCAAGAACACACATCATGATATCCAGCTCCTCTTTGCTCTTTTTGGAAAGGTAGCCTTTGTCTAAATCCAGGAACACTCACCTGCTCCTCCTTCCAGCCAGGTTGTTTCAGGAAGTCACAGCTCTACCTCCTTGTAACCTTCCTCATAAGAGGTTCCTATCCCCCCATGATCTTCTGAAGGAACTTCTCTTTTGGGAAGGCAGTGTTTGAAGCAGGGCAGAGGCACAGGTTGTGTTCTGGCTCCAGTTGTGCTGAGCAACTCTATAATTTTTTTTTTTTTTCAATTGAGAGTTTCTGAAAAGTAAGTGAAACTCTGACCAAAACAGTTTTGCTTCGCTAGGGATCTGATGTATACACATATTTTCCTGATAACTTAATAGACCCACAAAAAAAAAAAAAGAAAATCAATAAATGTTCTCTATTAGACTTCTTGTTTCAGTCTTCAATGATGGCTTCTCATCAAAATTCATGTTCTGAAGGTCCTGGGTTTGAGTTAGCTTTTATAGCTTTCCCATACCAGACCATATTAACTCCTGTTATAATCTACTAGTCTATGCTGAACTGAAACTAATGTGTTGATGGGATTCTCTTTACAAAATGTTCATGCTTCTCAGGTTTGGATTGTTATATGTTGAAGGACAAGGAATAACAGAAGTGTGAATTGTCTTTTAAATCTGTGGTTAAACTCTGCGTTTTAATTATTTATGCTAAAACATCATAAATTCACTTTGTCTTAAAAGTAAATTTTGATGAATATTGGGTCTTCTCCCTGGCTTAAACCATACATACCAACAAACATTTCCATGCTAGACATATTTCAGAGTGAGAAGTTGGACTGCTCTTTAAAGTTGAAGTATTTTTTCATGTTTTGCTAAAACTTACTCAGTTCAGGGTAAACTGACTCTCCTGACATTTAATAATTTGCTTCAGTAACGCTGTGTACTCCCACTGTTTTAGTGGGTGTGTGAAATGGTTTAGGTAAGACTTGACAAGTTCTGAATGTTAGTTTTGTGTTTCCCTTTGTTTGGAGAAATAACTTGGTGCATTTGATTCCCTGAAACATATATCTATGTTTTCTTAACATATAGAATCATTGTATCGATCCATCATATAGATATATGTTTCAGGGAATCAAATGCACCAAGTTATTACTGGTGTATAGAAATACACCCTGCCTAGTGTGTATTTCTGCCCTAGACTGAAATGCAGTAGGAAGGTGGGAGAAGGCCTCACCTGAAACTGAAGAGAAGAAAAGGTATGCACATCCACCATTGAAATCTGGATCCATAGAAAGGTAGTTTTTATGGCAGCTGTATTTTTGTGGGTTTCTAACAACTGCCTTATTTAATCTGATTGTGAATAGGGAGAGAAGAGGTACTGCCATGAATGCTAGTGCGTGGTCTGAGCTCCAGCTTTCTTTATTACTTCCATTATCACAATGGATTGTCATTGGCCTGAATTGCTAACATCCTTATAGGAACGATAAGGCTAAAATGGTTCTACCTGTCATTCACTGAAGTGTGAATCGACAATCAAATGATTGATCAATTTCTCTGTGCTTCAATAGCTACTTTCATCCTGATTTGCTGTATAAAATGCTGCAGTTTCAGCTAAATTTTCTAACGGGTAGGTAAAGTAAATTAGGCAATTACACATAATCATAGATTTAAAAATTGAAAACCCATCAGCATCTCTGTCTTGCAAAGAAAATACATTTCAAAATCTGAAAATATGAAATCTTTTGTAAGGAAGAAATATCCTAAAAAAGAAAAATCCTGTAGTTCTGGCAGTCTGCATGTGAATGGCTTTCACGAATTTCTAATATATTTTTGTTGTTCATTTTTTAAAAAAAACTTTGGACTCTAGAAGCATTTAAACAGGAGAAGTTTTTAAAGTGAAGCAATAGGAAGTGCTAAATATTTCATTAGTGATTTGTGATAACATGGTTTTCCTGTATTCCTTTAATAGAAAAAAATCATGACAGTTAGCAAAATGATGAGGATTAATGTATGAAAATGTATTGCATGGCAGCCTCTGAGTAATGTATTTATAAACAGTTTCTTTAAAAAAGAAAGTATGTCAAAATAGATTACAAGAAGACTAGGAAATTATTGTAGTCAGATCAAACAGAATACACAGTCCATGAGTTTTTTCCTGTACCGTCTGCTGCATCCTGACTGAGATCACCCAGTCTTCATCTGCTTCCCTCTCTCACAAGAATGTCATGTTGCTTTTGTTCATCTCCTTGGTTTAAAACAAAATAAAATCTCAACAGTTTAATGTAGGAAAAATGCTTCATGACTTAAGTGAGGTTTCATCCCAAATCACTTTACACTTTATTTAGTCCTTTTTGCTGTTGTTGATGAACCTGTGCTCTTCATGGTCTGCAGGTAATAATTCACTTTTAAACATTAATATGACTAGAGCTGCATGTTCTACATAATCTGCCAAACTAAGGAACAATGAAGAGCTGCAGAGACAAAAACAAACAAACAAACAAACCCTCCCCTCCACACCCCCAAAACAACACAAATCAAACACCCAAATATAAAGATAAAAACTGAGACAGAAACCATAGAAAAATAGAAAAGTTGAGGCAGAACAAAGGCTGAGTAATAGTTTTGACAGGCTGACTGGAAGCCACTGTGCTGTGAGGGCTTCATCCAAATTTCATTGGTGGCAGTAGAATGGCTTCAGCAGTCTTTGATTCAAATCCAATTCAGCCAATTTATTGAATGATTTCTTCATTTTTGTCACACCAGTCTTGTTGCTGAGCAGGAATGAGGAGGAAGGGGACAAGGGGAGGCCAAAGGAAAGTTGACCACACAAATGTAATGTTGGAAGCATTAGACTGCATGGGGTTGTTCAGCCTCCACAAAGAACCAAACTTATTCCCATGGAAACCAATGTTCAAAGATGAATAAGTAGCCTGGCTCTCAGCAGCTCCCTTTTCTTTTTTCTCTTTTCTTCACTCTTGGGATGTTTTGTTGTTGTTTTTGGTAAAGGGAAAGAAAGAGTCTCTTCACCTCCAAGCAGCTTGAGAAAAGACTGGCAACATTCATTCGACTAATAAGGTGTCAATTAATGCAAAGAGGAATGTCCTGGATTTCTCAAAGAGATGTATTTTTCAATAGGAGCTAGTCAAGATGTTGATGAGGTTTTGTTTCTCTCTCTTTTTTTGTCTTGTTTTGTTTAAATGGAACATACACTTTCTCAAAAAAGAGGGCTGCTAACTAATGTTGTAAGTCTGCCCTCACGTGTTGGATTTTAACTCTTCAGGAGAGAAAGTGTCAGTGAGCTCAAAGGAATCTGCCAGATGTACTGTGGCACCGCCCAGTACAGATACTCAGGTCTGCTTTTATTTTAGTTTTGAGGTTTAGATACTGATGTAGGTGTAGCAAGGGGTTCCATTCACAGGAAATCCACAGTGGTGTGCACTATCCATTTAATGTAGCAGATATGGGTCATTGTAATTCCTACACTAAGTAGATAATTAATTCAAAGGGAATGTTACAGAGCTGTTGGTGATGGTATCAGTGTTATAATGTGTTGCAACTATTGACTGATATGAAAAAAGAAGAAAGGTGGGCTGAAAAATGCAAGAACTATCAACCAACTTTTAATAAGTAAGGATAAGGTACTCTCAGAAATCTGAAGGAAATCCTTTGCGTTGGGCTTCTCGCGGGGAAAGTTTCTGAGAATAGGAAATGCCGTAGGATATAGCGTCATATGGGAAATGTCCAGTGTGAGTCAGCATGAATCAGTGCTTAGATGGGGCACAAGTGCTTCTGCAGGTTTTGGAACCAAGGAAGCCAGGTCTCCTGCAGGCTCCCACCTGGGCCAACTGACTCTGATATCTCTAAAAGTGTCAGTGCCCACTGAGTGTTTTGGTATCATAAAAATCTACAGAAGAGCTTTTCCATCCAAAGGAGGACCTCTTCTGTGTGGATCCTCTGATACCTGAATGATGATCTCATGCTGCAGTCTTTGCAGTCTAAATTTTGGTTGCTCTCCCTTTTGCCTCTCCAGACATCTGTTTCTGTAAAATTCATAAAACATAATGTCTGTCCGTCTATTCCACTTGGCTGACATCAGCCAGCAGGCTCAAAATTACTGGGGAAACCAGCCAGAAAAAATTATTGCCTAAGCCTCATTTCCTTAGGAAACTCAGCTAAAAAGTTAGTATTAGCAATAACTTGTGGATTGGAGCTACCACTGGGGGAATGCAGTGTGGCACTGAAGCTGTGTATGCCCAAGTGCAGTCTGGTGTGTTGCTCCCATTGCACTTCTGCTGTAAACTTTCTCCTGGGCCCTGTTGGCAAACAAACCTTCCTCCAGCTGCTGTGTGGGTGAATGGTCACAGCAGAGTCCTTGTCAGGGGGGAGTCAGAGCCTCACTGCTTCTCGGTTTACCCACTGGTTTTTTGGGGTGTTGACACCTGCTCACCAGAAAGGGATGGAGACCACACATCCATTTAATCTGGGTTTTCCCTAGCCTTTTGCACATTTGGAATCTGCACTCAAATCAGCAGTTTGCAGTGGGTTTCAACTCCTGAGTAATTAATTTCCATGGTATTTTTTAAAAAAAGTCTTTGAAAAGACCTGCATGTTCTCCTCCTCCTGAATATATGAGTGTCAGTTTGGTTTAATGAATATATCTGGAGTCCTTAAATTATTTTCAATTTTTTAAAAACACTTTTAAAGTGTTTTCTTTCTGGACAATAATTCATAGATGTGGAGTGAGAGAAATGTGTTTTCTGCTGCAATGGGTAGAAACCTGGCTCTCCATTTCTTCACTGCTGTCTGGGGTCTTCATTTTTACCTTCATGGTGTTGTTCTTGCTGTACGTCCTCCCTTCCCTCCTTTCCCTTTCTCAGGACAACACTTAATAAATTGCATTTATCTTTTCAGAACACTGAAATTATAATCTCTGTTAAAAAAAAAAAATCCTTAAAACCCCACCACATTCTGTAGCATTTCACAGCAGACTCTTCCTTCTCCAACTCCATCACATATGGTCAGTGATGGATACCTCACTGTGATCTCTTCAGCTCCCAGTGTGTTTAAGAAGTTCCTTATATGCTAAGAAGGGCACACAGCCAAAGCTGCTTCTGCTGAGATTTTTTTTTCCTGTGTGAGTATGAAGCAGGGCAATGGCATTGTAACTGCTTTGCAGAGTGAGCTCATTTTCGGTATTCTCTTTTATCCTGAGGCGGTGACCTTTCTATCACCAGCCTCTCTGAAAGGAGGGAGTACAACCATGTCTTGTCCGTGTCTTCCTGTTTATGGTTTATATGTGGCTCAAAGTTCTGCCAGAAACTTAATGCCATTTTACTGCCTGGTTTTTGCATTCTGCCTGTGATGTACTAATTATCAGGGTGTGACAGAGCACTTATTTCCTATCATAAACCAGGGCTGTTACCCAGGAAGGAAATTTTGTTTGAGTCACGAAAGAATGTAACAATATGAAATATTCTCTGAGGACCATATTCTGATCCTGTTGACATTGATGGGAATGTTGGTTTTGTCTTCACGGTGAGAGAGCCACATAATGAAAGACAAGGCATTTCTATGCCTGCTTCTATTTTATTTTTTGAGAGCAAGTTCCCCACAGTACTGTCAGCACTGGACAGTTGTATACCTCAGCTGAATACCTGGTGCAGCACTAGCACGAGATACTCAGTATGCTAGAGAGAACAGTCTTTGTGGATGTAAATTAGTGTAGCTCCTTTCACATCAGGGGCAGTGCACTGTTTTATGTTATAGGGAAGTCTTGCTCTCAGCTTCAACCTGCCATTTCCTCCCCTTTTTAGAAGGGAAAAAGCAAAGAGTCTGCACTTTTAATCCACTCCTAGTAAGGGGAGGATGGGAGGAAAGAAATAAAACAATTTGGAGACTGTGTAGCAGTTTCCTAGTTCCCTACTTGTAATACACAGTTAATGCCCATGACTTAATGGGAATACACTTGCACTCAGCCACACTTGCCTGGGGCAAAAGAGACAATGAAGTATTTCTGCTTATACCATCACAAAGCTTCACTTGAACAGCAGAAGCACAAGTAGAAAGCAGATTCAAACCAAGAGCAAGGGTGAACAGAGGGCAGCCTCCAGCCTGGCCAGGGCTCTGAATGCCATGCTCAGCAACACTGGTTTTTGGGCACCTGTGCATCATGTTCAAGCCTTGTGCTGCTGTTGCTATCAGTTTTTCATACATTCACTGGCTGAGGGCTATTTCTCCTCCTATGTGGAAGAGATGGCAAAATTTAAACCCAAGTAAGAAAGTTGGTCTTTTTAGACAATTCCAGCAGACTATGCAACCCACAGTGTTCAGAACATGTGCGATATTATATTATAGACACTTCTGGTTGTAAGAGGAGAATTCAGCCCTGAACTAATTTACATGATTAACATGAAGACAGAATGTCCCACCATACTTTTATAGCACTGGAATGCAAATTTTGATTTACATTCCAGCTCAGCTACTTTTCTGACTGATATCCTCCCCCTTCTTATCCTCCTCCTGGAAAAAAAGAAAAAAAAAAAAAAAGCGTTTTCATCTTTAACTTTTATCTTAAGTATCTCTTTCTGATCTTCTGCAGACTGAATCTTGACAGTTTTCAATGAAATAGATGGCCCCTTCTGTTCCACATATCCCATAATTTTTTGGCGTCTTGCACCTGTCAAATGCCACATTTCCTCCCTCTGGGAGCATGCCCCTGTTCATGTAACCCTTCTTTTCTTGTAACTAGAGAGAGAGCTACAGGTGTCAGTTAAGCCATGAGTATTTCTTTGATCTTTTTTAGATATTTTTAATTGGAATTTTTCTTCCTAAGGTTTTTTCCCGTGTAACTCTACTTTCAAATAGAGCAGCATTTGTTTTGTTTTCGGTAAGCCTGGAGCCCAAATTCTGCTGCTGCATCAGTGAAAAATGGAAGTGATTCCCCTCATTTCAGCAGATCACTCTGCATTAAACCTTATCCACAAAATAGTTTTGGTCTCCCTTTCATCTTTCATTTCTTGTTCAGAAACAATATCCCTATTTATGAATAGCCCTTTCAGTGAGTGCTTCAAATCCACCCCTTATTTGAGAAAGCACTCAGATAGTTTCCCAAATCAGGAATACAGAAAATATTAACTTATATAGAAAATACTCCTCTATCTGGAAAATTTAATGATAAAAAAATCAGGTATACTGAAGAAAAACAGATACTTACTAATTTATTGTGGAACTGATATACCCTCTGTCAGGACAGCAACTCTTTCTAACTCATGTTCTGCAGCTGAAATGGAAGATGAGAGTCTAAAGCAGACATTACTGGGGAGATCATATCTTTGTGCTGTCCAAGAGGCTGGATGTAGTCACTGCTGGCTTTCTCTGCATCACTGAAATTCAAACTGAAATTTGCCTCATCTCTGTGTCTTCTTTCAGAGATTTTAGTAGTAATAAATCCTAAAAAGTGCATTTTAAAAACTAACCCCATCAGCCATAGCTGGCATTTTAAGCAGCTCAAACTGGATATCTAACCTGACCAGTTTCATTTTTGATTCTGACCCTTCCTTCTCCCTCTGGTTCTCCTGTCTTTGCAAAAAGATTCTGCTGCCTGTGTGAAATGGTTGGTAAGTGTCTGTGTTCCTAAAATAATCCAGTACCTGTGAGGTTTCCAAAAACTCTGAAACCATTTCTACATATATCTCTTTTTTTTTTTTTTTTTTCTTGGTAATGCTTTCCTTTCTGTGTTGGAGCATTCGTGTTGGGGCAGAGCCCAGACCATCCTGTTTCAGGATTTCTTGTGCTGCAGCTAGCAATCCTTGTACTCCCTGCCCTGCCCAAAATGCCCCTGAACGGTACTGAAGATGCAGAACAGCCCCTCTGGGTTCCCTCAGCCCCAGTCCCACATCCCTTACCCACCCCAGCCCTTGTCCTTCCATGACTCAGGGGGACCACACAGCACCATCTGCCTCTGCTGACAGGAGCTCTTCAAGGTATATATGTGTCTGTGTATATGCATGTATGTATGTTTTAACCCTCTGTGTGATAAATTTCTGTCTCCTTTCAGTGTGACATGATAGAATTTAGAGAAGTTAGAAAACTAGTTCAACTGTATTTCTCTATACTTTAATACCCCTCATGCATCAGGCAAGGTTCCTGATAGCGTAAGTTTTGTCATCTCAGCCTATTGAACTATTGTCTTTAATATATTTCTTGTAACATCTCTTTGGAAGTAAATGTTTTAGAAATGTAAGGAGGATGTGTGAGCTTTCTGCTATGTTTATTCAATTCTCAGCCCTCCAAACACTTGAGAATTCGAATTATTCAGCTAGGCTTAATGAGGCTGACTCGGAGTGAAGTTATGTGCATAAAAGTCAAGGATAGGAGGCCTTGATGTTATGCATTTTAGGTGGTTATGGGGTTTTCAATATTAATGTTTATTACTGAATATTCTGAAGGAGAACTCAGGCTGTACCTTTTCATCAGTGCTTGCTACTAGTTACCTTGCTGCAAAGGAGCTCCTTGGGGGGTGTCTGGAACATGGAGGTTTGTTTGTGGAAGCAGTGCCATCTGTCAGTGCAGATCTGAGGGCTTCATGTCAGCCACTCCGACCTCAAACCTTGCCAACAGCTAAAGCTGCAAGCTCTGTGTAGATTTGTGGCACTAGCCTCTAAGCTCTTAGATGGATGACTTCCCTTTTGCCTCCATTTCCCAATTCCTAGAATGGGAAAAACAATTCTTGATGTTCAAAATGACCAGCGTGAAGCACCACTATGCTGTACTTTGTTCCCTAATACAAACCACAAAGGAATGGATATGGAAACTGGACTAGTCTAAAAGCCTGGCCATTTTCCCATCCCAGCATGTTAGAGTATTGAAGGTTGGTTTGAGTTTTGCTTTTTCTCTTGAATTGTCTTTGATCCTCTATTTTTATGATCCTGAAGAAAGTGAGAGGGCCAATTTGCTTGTGGCCTTAGCAGTTTTGGGCAATGGAACTGCAGGAAGGACTTCTTGCCTCATGCTGGAGACCTGAACAAGACAGGTTCCCATTCAGCTCTGGAGAAGAGATTGTTGAGATAGTCTGGCAAAGATGCACATGAGTGTGGGGACATTTTAGTGCTGGCCTGCATTAAACAGCCAGGGACTCCTCACAAGTAATCTTACAGGTTTCTCTGGGGCTTTATCCTGACCTCATCCCTGCTCCCATTCATAAGTATAATGAGAAAAATTCCTGTTGAGTCACCCTACGGAAATGTTTAGAAGAAAACTCATATTTTTTTCCTAGATGTGCCCTTTGCTCTGCTAAAGCAGCTGCAGGGTAAGGCCCAGTGCCATCTTAGGCTTTCTGAGTAGCAGATTTTGTTGAATGCAGCTATGAGAGCAGAGGAGCAGGTACCTTTTATTTTTGTAATGAGTTTTATTCTGATTTTACTCAGACCTTCAGATATGCATATTTGCATATCTGTCTTTACAATTTTGAGCTGGTAAAGGGATTTGGTCAGAACATGCTGACTGCAGGAAATGGAAGCCTTTTTCAGAAATGTCTCACTTTAGTGAAGTAAATATCATGTTATACTCAGATCACTCCCAAAAAGTTGAGTATTTGTCCTCTACAGCACAGTTTTGGGTTTTACACCATGTTGCAATATTCATACTACAATTATTAAAAATGCATAGCCATAGAATTGCTTTTGGAATATTCTATTTCACAGTAAAGGTATGAAATTTTTGATTTTTATCCTCATTATACTTGAAGGAATATTGAAGAATCCGAGAATTCCCCACAAAATAAAAATTCCAAGTTTTAATTAGCCTCACTAAAATAAATATTATCCACATCCAGCACTATGGGATTTTGGAAATAAAGTCCCACCTGTCCCTTCAGAGCATTTTGAGGAAGAATGAAAAGTGCTAGTGCAGGAGAGGGAGGTATGCCTGTTGGTGATTTGGAACATTAGCAGGACCCTCCATTCCAATTTTATCTCTAAAACCCTCTCTGGTGTGAGACAGCTGTTGCCTCTGAAGCCTCCTACATACCTCTCAAAATCCCAAGGGTGCTTCTTTTTTTAACCTGTATTGTATCCCCACTGCCCTTGAGATCCTACATTACAGCTGCTTTCCTCAGAACGATTTGATAAGAATATCTGTTTTGGACCATGTCAGTGTTAGAGAATTGCTGTCAAGCATCAAGAGATGCACTCTCTCTCCCCCTGGGGCTTTAAAGATGCTATTCTAAAATTAAAGTGTTTGGTATAGATAAGATGCTTAGGGTTATAATGAGGTCAAGAGTTGCTGGCAGTTTCCAACAAGATTTTTAAAAAAATGAGTTGATTAGATCTCTTGCTGTAGTTATTTCCCTTTTTCAACAGAGAAATATAGACAGATCAGGTAGAGAAACAGGAACAGAAAGGTTTAGAAAAATATTTGGAAATTATTCTGATTGCATTGTCTAATTCAAGTTGCCCCGTTTTATTATGCTGGCATCCTCTGCAATACAATGTGACATGGAATATGTGATGTAATGAGATATGCTCACCAAAATGCAATGTGCTTTGTTTTAGTCAGAATATATTAATCCACTTACTGAATAATTGACCCAAAGAGATTCTGTCAAACAGTATTAAATTATTCACTGGATTTCCAAACCAGCAGGCAGTGTCCTTTAAATATTTAAGAATAATGTCAAATAATTTTCCACACCAAAATTATTTTTTTCTTGTGTTGAGATTCCCTGGCTGTTCTCTGTTGTTTAAGGAGGGCAGGATAATTAAATAAGAGCCAGTGTGCCCTTCAGGTGCTTTCTTACCTACCAGCCCCACAGAAGGGGGAGGAAATGCTCACCTGGTTCAGCTGTCAGACCCAGCCAGATCCATTAACTCTTTTTATGTCTCACCCATGCGTTTTTAAGGAAATCCCACACTCTCCACATACCTACACCTACACCTACACCTACACCCACACCTACACCTACACTTACACTTACACCTACACCTACACCTATACCTATACCTAATTTCACCATGTAGCCTGTTGCCTCGGCAGTGGAGTTCCCTCAGAGAGGGTGCAGCACAGAGACTGTGAAGAGTCCTGCTATTTCCTACCCTCAGGCCTCATAGTACCTCTCTGGGTGTGCATTATGAGATAACAGCCTTGCCGGATCAATTTGGGTGTGGAAAATAGGTTTCCTTAAAAAAGGGGCACCAGTACAGCAGCATTCAAGTTCTACCAATTACAGTGTCTGACACCTTTCCCCTTGAAGGTTGCATGCTGAATGAGTGCAGGGTATATTTCTGGCTTGTTTAAAAAGGATGAGGACAGGCATCTGATAGCTTACCTTAATTATTCCATTTCCTCCTCCCTATATACATTTCCAAAATCTAATTATAGTGCTCATGACCCCTGCTATCAGCCAGTACCCGGATTAATATAAAGCCATGGGAAGGACAGCTACCTCCCTTCACGCTTTCCATAACATTGCAAATCTGTTCCAGCAGTCTTTTGATACTAATATTTTGATACATTCATCATTGTGTTAGCATCAGCAGTAAGAAATATTTACAGTCTATAAGCTCTTCCAGGACCAACTGTTCATATTACTCCTGTTAAGTCCATTCAATTTTCCACCTGAAATACCACATTTATCTAGTCAGCATTTGACATCTATTTTCGGGGGGGGGGTGTTGCTTTTAATAACAAGTTTTATTTAATTGTATGTTTTGCTTCTCCTAAAGGATAAACTAAGGCAATCTGTTACATATTGTCAGTCAAGTAAGATGCACTTGGCTGCATCCTGGGGTTTATTATCTAGGTTCTGATATAGGGACATTTTTGTGCATCTGGGTGTGTTGAGGTGGAATTGCTTGTCTGTTCTGTAGCTTTATTTGGACTGGAATTTGCTGCAATGTCCTCACAAGTGCAGGAATGTTGTCCAGGGTTATGGTCTGTGTGCAGACAGCGGGCAGCCCTGCTTGATAAGATTGCTATTGCAAGCCACAAGTACTGTCACACTCTGCTTCTTTTAGTAAACAGTCAGACTCCAAGCACACTAAATATTCTTTATTTTTCAAAATAAAGTAATGATTATTTTGCAGCTGCACTACCTTAAAGGCATTTAAATCTGCCTTTGGGAGACAGCAAACCCTATGACTCTGCTCGGCCACAATGGAAGTAAAGCCCAAATGGAACAAAAATATGCAGGAAATTCTTATCATCATCATCTTCTTCTTCTTCTTCTTTCGACAAGGGAGAAAATTATAGCAGCATTAAAAACAAACTTTGAACCTCCTGCAAAGACTTACATAGGTTTCTGAACTTTAAATTCCAAGATTGCCATGGACATCATGGATTTCAGTGTTCTGGCACTTTGGAACAGCAACAGCAAACCAAGTCTTGGCCAAAGAATGTGCTGCTCCATTATTTTGTCTGATGGACTCCCCTGCTGTAATCCCTACTCACTGCACAGGGAAATTTACCCCCAGAGCAAGAGTTTGTAAGGGACTTCTCTTGGTATAAAATGGACGCTTTTCCTCATACTTCCTGTGTGCAGAAACACCAGGGCTTGTGCATGGTGCTGGTGTGAAATGAGCATGTCCAAGACTCTCTTAGCAGTCACCACATGCAGCAGAGGTGATGGATGGAGCTAATTGGGAAGGAAGTCGCTGTTTTATGAGAAATTCTATATTTAAATTCTGTTAAATGGAACAGGAACAAAGAGACCTATAGTAATTTACAGGAAAAAGAAGAGAAATTAGGGTCATACCAGAGGCTTAAGAGAATCAAAATCTTTGATTCTAGTTTCAACCTTTAAAAAATCTGTATAATATATGTACACATAGAAAGGAATTAAAAGCCATAAATTGAAGGAGAAACTATAAATCATCTTTTTTAGAAATGACATGCTAGAGTACTGTGATCTTCCTTGGATGATTAATTCCTCTGTGCTCCAGGTTTCACTTTTTGCAACCTTTTCCCTTGTTGGTATGTGATACCTCAGGTGGGTCAAGCCCAGATTTTGCCCCCAACATGCTGTTCGTACTGTGCCTGTTGAACAGGGCAGCAGAGAGCAATGACTGCTGTTTTGAGAGGTAATTCCTCAAGCAGCATCCACCACTGTGGAAGATGAAACTAGGACAGGAGGTGACCGTGTCCCAGGGACCTGCCCCAAAGAATATATCTTCCTGCAGGATCTTGTCAGGGTGCAAGGTCTCTTGCAGAGACAGCAAGGAGAAAAGTGAAGGAGAAAAGGAAGAGAAGGGCTGGTGAAGGTCTGGTTATGGTTCCACTTACTGTCCCTTTGGGTAGAGGATCACAGGTGCTGTGCAGACACCCTGCTCCACCAGCTGAATGGAAGGGGAATTTCTCCTCTTCAGCACTGAGGGAAAGCCCTGGGGCTAACAGACACTATAACCCTGCCTTGGTGGGATTCTTACAAGTGAAATTCTATCTTTCTCTGAACATAGAGAGGTGGAATGCTTTCCCCAGATATGCAGCTAATGGCTAGTAGAGCTAGGGTGAAAACCTTTCCCTTCACTTTCTGAAGCAAGACTCAGTTTCTCCCCGTGACAGTGCATGTGGCAGTGTCTGTGGTGCACTGCTCTGCTGGGAACGTTCCCTGTGCTGACAGACATTACTGCACAGCTTACACAAAGCCAATGGATTGAGTGTGGAGGACTTGCTTTGCCTTGGCTGCCATGCCAGCAGGATGCTGACATGTTGCTGACTGAGTGCAGTCCTGCAAACTAAGCTTTTTGGGAGGAAGGCTGCCAAAGCTTTTGAGAAAAGCATCTTAAACCTCAGGTGCTGCAGCATTATCAGGCAGGGCAGTGATGTGCTGAGATGTGCTCTGTGCACATGTGCTGGGGGCTAACACCAGTGTGAAGCAAACGTCTTTTGAACAAATTGGTGCCAGAGGGGACATGCCCAGCATCCCAAGGCAGCCTCAGCAGACATCCAACTGATTAGATATTGAGGTCAGGCGCTGAGATACCAAGGTCGTGCCACGTCCTGCTTTCCTCATCCAGCTGGGCCCTGATAAAATAGCAGCTGGTAAGACCACCAATCAGATAAGGTGGCAATTTTCAACAGTCTCAAATTATTGTTGCAGCCAGGGAGGTCCAAATAAGATCAATCAGATGCTAGAATGATTTAGCCATTTCTGATTTCTCCTCCACCCCCTCTTTTTCCTATTCCTCTTTCTGAAGACAGACAGTCATGTGAATGTGAACACAGGGAGAACTCACAGAGTCCCTCACCATCCTCAGAACAAAAGGTGAGGGTTGATTTATGGGATGGATTACTTGGAAATGGTAATTCTTTGCTCTTTATGATGTTTTGTCGGAAGGTGCAGTACCCTCCAGTCAGAGCAGCTGGATTGCACTGAGGTTTTTACAAAAGGGGTGAGAGAAGGGGGGGTGGTGGTGAGCACAGAAGCTCCTCTAACACAGCAGTTAATAAGACACCAGCACATTAATCATGTGACAGATATTGAATCTAACAGGGCAAGGCAATAGTTTTTAAGAACAGCCAGTTAAGCTACTACCTGGTAGAAAAAGGCTGACTGAACGGCGCAGGTTTTATGCCACTATTTACAATTAGAGTTATTTTTTATCTCTTATTTTTTTTTCCCTAGCCCTTCTTATTTTTTTTTCCCCTACTTGTTTGAAAGTTTTAAAATGCCTTTTTAGACCTGTAAGAAAATAAGACATAAACCATTCAGGGCTGTAACAGAGAGCTGCACAGTCCCTTCCTCCTTGACCTGTCGAAGCCTGGGCTACACCTCCGGTGTTTACACAGGACCCTGCTGTAGTCCCTCTCCTGAGCTGTACTGCCAGGGCTTGACACGGGTGAAAGACTCCTGAGGGTCATGGCACAGAAGAAAGTCTCTGATGCTGTGATATAGCCAGGACAGACTCTTGATTAAAATAGAAATGATTGTCAACTGCAGCCTAGAGGCGTGACTCTCCAGGCAGCTTTATCCTACCAGACCACATACACCTTGGCCTCTTTTATGACCTCCTGCCTGACTAGAAGGGGCAAAACTGGGGGAAGAACTGGGAAAATTTTGGTGCACAGCTACAGATGAGCCCACACCTCATTCGTGTTCTTTTTTTAAAGGAGCTTCAGTCATTTTAATGCTGTGGTTACTGATGTTATAGCAAAACTTATTTTTCATCGTTAAACACCGTTTATTATCAGAAACACTATAAAATAAAGGAAGGAAACATTACTAAATGAACCACTCACAGGAGTTTTTAGGCTTTCAGCATGTGCATATGTCCTTCATTTTGAGCCTTGGTCAAACTGCTTGCCATGACAAGTTGGGAGCACTGGGCAAGACCAAAGCAGAGAGTAGTCGTAAATAGAATCATAGATTTGTCAAAATTTGAAAAGACCTTTAAGATCATCTAGTCCAACTGTCAACCCAGATGTACCACCCTGCTCATGATTAAACTCTATCACTTCCCTTGGCAGTCTGACTAGGTAAAGTTTTTTCTTGCTTCCCATATGACAAATATAGATTTCCAGGGACATGCCTCTTGGCCACTACTGTATGATGAAACGGGCCCTTAAAGTAGGATGCAAACAGATGTCACCACTGTAAATGAATCATAAGAATTGCCTTCCCAGAGGACATCTCATGTCCATCTTGCTCATTAATCAGTCCCTGACAGTGATCAAAGCCTGATGTTACAAGGAAACATAAAAAAATAATTGTAATAAACAGAGACAAAAATGCTTCAAGCCAGTGCTATGGGAAAAAAATGTTCTCTTGACTCTGGACAAATCATTAGCAAACGCCAAGCAACAAAAGGTGAATAGATGGTTCTGCTGCTGAGAGTCATAACATGGAGTTTCATGGTCAGGCTTGGCAATAGCTACAGTAAGTGCAGCTTCCAGGGCTGGCTGTGTTTGTAAGATGAACTCATAAATTTTGGGGGTAGATCATTTAGATAAGACACTGAATTGCCTGAGAGTCACCAGTTCTAGGAAGGCTTGTGAGGAGTTCCCTTTATTTCAGTGAATTTTATAGCTGGTGCAACTCATTACAGCTTTTTGTGGTTGATGTGTGGGAATTTGCCTTCACTGGACTCAAGGAAACCACAGTGTTTCTCAACAGCTGAACACCTGACCCATGGTTTTCAGATGTGGTTTAGTTTTGTTTTGCCTTTTAAAGGTTGCAGATTGATTTAGAGGTCTTTGTGTTTGGTTTTACGAACTTAAGAAGACATCTGATAGTAGCAGTGCTGAATAATGTCTACATGGATTTCCTGACACTAATCAGATTAATTCTTCTTTTTCTTTTTCTTTTTCTTTTTCTTTTTCTTTTTCTTTTTCTTTTTCTTTTTCTTTTTCTTTTTCTTTTTCTTTTTCTTTTTCTTTTTCTTTTTCTTTTTCTTTTTCTTTTTCTTTTTCTTTTTCTTTTTCTTTTTCCTTTTCTTTTTCTTTTTCTTTTTTTTCTTTTTTTCTCTTTCTCTTTCTCTCTCTCTCTCTCTTTCTCTCTCTCTTTCTCTTTCTCCCTTTCTCCCTTTCTCCCTTTCTTTCTTTTTCTTTTTATCACATAACTTTTGAGCTAAAGAGGTGAGCTGGGACTAGGAAAGACATGCATAGGAGATAATTTCTCTATAAAGTTCTATATTTTTCTGAAAAAAAACTTTAAATTTATCTTACAGTTTCCCAGATGTTTGCTCTCTGAAATTTTTCTCCATGTCATAACATCAGAATATACTGCAAGTTGCAAGGTAACCGAGGGAGATGCCTGAGCTAGTTCTGAGTGGAGTTTGAAATAATGCTGCTGCAGACATATTTCTTCTGGTATCTAAGCCAGTTTAGAGTGGTTGGCTGTCTGCACTTCACACTGCTGTCTGGGATGTAGATATGTGCTTCTAATCCTTAGTCAATTAACAGAAAATATTGACAAAGACTCTCACACTTTAGTATTTTCTCAGTGAAAAATCTTTCCCTAAGTACATTATGGTGTAATTTCACTTGCAGCTGACTCTATACAAATACAACTCATGCAGATGTGCTTGCCACCCTCCTCTGTCTCTGCAGAGCTCTGTGGGTAAATCCAGGGACACACCAGTCCACAAGAGCAGTGTGGTTGGCTGAAGCTGCTGCTGCTGGCCAAAGGAAAATCTTTGCCCCATTGAACTCACTGGTAAAATGCTTGTTGACTATTTTTGGGACCAAAATATGTACTGCAGCAAACACTCAGCACATAAAGAACAAGACTGCCTGTTTTCTCTCACAGAAGCCACTGAACTTGGCAGCTGGACTGTCACTTTGAGCATTGGTGCTAAACAAATCACCTCCTGTGATATCTTCTCACTCTAGAGGAAAACAGGTCTTTTTTCACAGTGTTGCTCTAGCATATGATTTAATTACCAGCATTAAGGTAGTTTTTGTTTCTTTTCCTCCACACTTGGCCCTTGGATTACATTTGCTTTTAGGTATTTGGTTGGGGTTTTTTTCCAACACAATACAGAAACACAGGGAAGCATGAGGTTGCTTTATAGTTGCCAGAACACATAACCTGAAGAGTTTAAGCTTGCCTAACTCCCACCCATACAGTCTGCATCTCATCTAGAATCCCTGTCTGTGGTCCAGCACTGACTTCCTAGGAGTCCTTTCTCTGCAGACACTTGCAAGTGTTAGATAAGTTCCTAATTAGCCTGAATGCACTATGATGGCTCTGTTTTAGTTGCAAATCTATTCTTGGAAGCACATGCTCAGGGGCAACAAGGTCTTCCTGTGAGCCAGAGTTGTGGTGCAGTGAAAGCAGTGATGGACAGGCAGCTCACTTCCACCTCCCTCCCCAGGGATGTCTGTGAATCTTCCTGAAGGAGCGTGCTGTGACACCAGGCAGGAGGGCAGAGCCCACTGCTTCAGGACTGAACCCAAAAGGCCAGCAGGCACATTCTAACTCCTGCTCCTTCAGTCTCTTCTCTTTTTGCAGAGGAATATTTGTGGCTTAAACCTCAGGAATAGAGTGAAGACTGAATCGGTGAATGAGTTTTATGGATAGATCACTCTCACCTGTGAAAGTATTTAATTATTTGTAGAAATAATTAATTTTCTTGCTAGAAAGTATAGTGTCATCTGGCAACAGAAATCTAAAATTTTTGGAGGCAGCACCTAAACAGGGCACTCAGGGTAGACGGACCAGGTTCCACTTTTGGTTAGTAGGCTGACAAATGATCTATAAGGAAATAATAATAACAAAAATAAGAGATAATAGTAATAATAAAATAAAAATTAGAGAAGAAAAAGAGAAAAATTAAATCTTTTATCAACAAAAGCCACTTTGTCTTTTTTTTTTTATTCTCAGGCCTTTGAAAATGCCTCAAACCTTCTTTCAGTAATTGCTATGCAAACATTTTTGATGTCTGTGCAAAAACATCTGGAAGCTTGCAATGGCATCTGGACATAAATATTAAAAGATCAACAAAAACATGATGTGAATTAGCCAATGTGGATAGCTATAAAAACCACAACCACAAAACCCTCCTCCACATCTTTGGCTGCAAACGTGGGTGCTTTCTCACTTGGTTTTAATGTGTTTATGAACTGACATTGAGAAAGTGAGTGGTCATGACTAATGGTTTGGTTTCCTTTCATTTTGACCACTCTTAGTCACACTAGAAATTCCCTCGCCTGATTTAATAGGAAATGGAATAGGGACTATCCCTCATTTCTTTTCCAAGCCATCTCTAAATTTTTGGTGTTCTGTATGGAAGTTTTGTTTCAGTTTGTGAAACGTGTGCTTGCAAGGCTCCTTCTTCTGCAGGACACAGCCTAGACTTGCACTGATTTCTTTCTGCAGTGGGCAGAGCTACCTGAGAGTAGTTGCTGTGGGCAGTCACTGCTCTGTGTTACAAGAGCACTTGCTTTAGTGTACTCAGGTCTTATGCTAGTATGCCCACTGGTGAGATGTGCTCCGATGAAGGAAAGGTGACTCTAAGGTCCAGCTCACACAAGGCAGCTGAGGGAAAAGAACAACCTGCATCCAGCTCTCACAAAGTCAAAAAGCAAGCTAAAGTGGCAATTCCATGGTTATTTTTCAGCTTGTGCAGTCTAGTCTCAACTTTTGAGCCCCTCAGATTGGCAGTGTTGCAAGTCACTTTTTCAAAAGTCGCAAGGACATGAAGGTGTATAAACCTCCCTGCTTTTTAGTGAGTCTGCAGTGTGGATAATCAAAGGTTTTAGAAGCTGACAGGAATCAAGCACATATGGATTTGTTACCTCAGGTCTTATTACCTTGATTTTCTCTTGGTAAAAACATATATAATAGCTTTCTGCCTCCAGAAATGAATACATGAAAGATTGAGCAGTGTTAGTACAATAGAAGTCCTTCAGATTTTCCAAAGAGACCTGGAAAATGCACAGTTCAGTGATATGGATCAGCTAAGCAATGCTGTGTCTTCTAGGTATCATCACTTGCACTCATCTCATCTTTCCCACATTCTTGTTGTTTTCCTCCTGTTTTTTAGCTTTGTTTGCCCATTCATTGCAGACTTCAGTGCTATTCACCTCATTCTAAGGAGAGTGTTCAGCTACAAGTCATATATATCCTACTACCCAATCTGGACTGCTTATGGAGGGGACTTGTTTTTAAATGGTACTTCTGTTTCTTAATTGTCTGAAGACATGCATAGTATTTCACGATGGAAACAGAAATGCTGTAATTGGCTGTTGCTCTCTCCAGTTGCTAACCCACTGGGATATTCTGGATAGGACCAACTGCAAGGTGAACAAATTGCTCTAAAACACTCTCAAGAATGGAAATACACAGATGTTTGTATTTGATTTCTGCCCTAATATTTAGTGAGGACTCTATAATTTAAATAAAAGGGCTCATTTTTCCCCAATTTAATCTCCTTTAAACAGTGTGGGAGTTATAAACATTATAATAATGTTACCACTTTCATATTTAAAAATATGCCCTCTAAGCATTTACATTCAAGATTTGTTTTTCTTTAGATGTGTAAATAACGCATAGCAATTTGCATCTCATGCATAAATCTTTCTCCTGTTGAATGCAAATTAAAAAATAAAAATAATCTGGCCCCCAACCCCCTTCATTTGCTTCTTTTCCCACCTCCTCATATTTACAGCAAGTTAGCTGGCTAATTCTTCCAATGAGAATTTTAAGAGTTTATGTGTGTTTAAAAAATCATCTTACTGAAGTTTTCTTCCACTGAGTAAAAAGAAGCCTAGAGCTGATTAATAGTGTTTCCTTTTCCAGTGCTAATGAATGTTTTTCAGGTTTTATGCATCCCAGATGAATCTTTTAAATGGTGTGTGTCTGTTTGCGTGCATGAATGTTGCTCTTTCTTGGGATTTATCCCAAATGAGTTTCGCTTCTCTGTACCTTGTAGGACAATATTGATGCTGGTTTAATCAATTTCAATTTGCTGTTAAACCAGAAACGAAGCATTTATCAGGATGAGCCAGGAAGGGCTGAATGGACTTTTTGTGTTACAGAGGTCTCTTTGTGAAATCTGCTCCATGAAGTTTCTGGAGCTCAGAATTTACAGGAAGCTCTTCTCCGACTTGCACTTACCACCTAGTCTGGTTGCACCCTCAGGGTGGTTTTACTCTACATGCTTCCTGCTGCTGGCAGAGTGTGTGCCTACTGATGAGTATCATGGGGCTCAACCCACTAAAAATAACTTCTCTAGATAGTCTTGCTGCCTTCGTAAAAACGCAACCGAAATATCTCATTGAATCATCTTCCTCAGCTCAGACCGGCTCTGCTATTTCTGACTGTGGAGTCACTTCTGCCTCCCCGCTGGCTTCACACCCAGAGTGGAGCCAGCCCCGGCAGACGTGAGGCAGTGCCAGCAGCAGCAGGAGCTCTCTGGTGGGTGAAAGCCTTCTGCTCACACAGCAAGTCCCAGCCCCAAGCTGCTGGAGACACGGGGTGTTGCAAACTCCTCGGCTCCTGGAGGCAGGTGCTGCTTTGGTGATCAGCAGTGGGTGAGCATTTCTTCCGCTGCTGCCTGATCACAGCAATGCTAATTTTAAAGTGGTGAGGAAGCGCAGGGAGGTGATAGCAGCATGGTCCCAGCTGTTCATCCCAAGGACGTGAGAGACACTTCTATCTGAGAGGGAAGGGAGGAACTCCCATTTCACTGCACAGACTGGGAGAGTGGGGAGAAGAGAGTAAAACCTTCCCTAGATTCCTGTTTCACTTCAGAAAAGTGTTTTCAAAGGCTCATCCTCTCTTCCCCTCCTGCAGGTTATATTTAGTTTTAAGCTCTCCTGGCTGCTGCATTGATAGCTCCTTACCGTTTCCACTGCAATTAATCAGAACAGGACTGATTATGCTTTTGTCTCTGATTGTGTAAATCAGGATCCTTCTGTCTAAAGAGAGGAGACCTTTGCTGCCTGGGTACCCTGCTTCCCATCCCCTTCATCCCATGCCATCCCATCTCTTCAGCATGGCCAGAGAGCCAGGCATTCCTGGATTCATGTAGCATCTGTTGCTCCTGTGTTGAAATTGGGCCGAGGAGGGCTGAGGTGAAGGACTAGGCAAGCATCATGGCTTTGGTGAGAGGAGATGTGAGATGGATGAAGTCACCATTTTAGGGGGCCTGTTAACCCACTTTCACAGTGGTGCAAGGGGGAGATGAGAGGGGCTAGAGGGCTTTGGCCCACTTGCTTTGCAGCACAGCCAAGCTCATCACTTCAAGTACACTTCTTCAGAATCTGCTTGAATATGGCAGCGCTCAAACAATACGAACTGAGAAGAAAAGGCAGGTTTGGATAGAAAAATATCATGGTAAAGAAAGCAGCTCAAGGTCCCAGTAGTATCCTCTAACAGCCCATAGGCTGCTTCCATCCCTGTTTCACATAAAACATCCTAAGGGCTTTGACCCTCACTGTGGGCCTGTTTGGGTCACCTTGAGGCAGCCAGGCTCTCACTTGAGATCACTAGTCACATTGGGACAGCATGAGCACAGGAAGAGCAGTGAGGATGTGTGGCACTTTCTGTGTGTTTGGGGAGGTTAATTGAAAGAACAAACTGTAATTGTAGGAGTCCCCAGCACTATAGACATTAAGTGGCTTTGCTGGCTGTTCAGCATTAGCTCTTTTCCTTCCTGTCTCACAGCCCATGAGCCTGGCCAGAAGATATCTTCTGTTTTAGAGTAAATTGTGCCTGCAAATCAAAAAGCTCTTTAAAAATACGTATTTAGACTCAGCACTCCTGTGGGAGCGACTGCTTCACAGGTTTGCAGTCTCAGGTGCAAAGGGGTTAAAATTATTTGCTCAAAGACTTAAGATGCAGAGCTGAGCAGGCAGCAGGAGCTAGGAGCTGCAGTCCTTAAGGGGCCACTCCAAACAGTTGTCCAAAATCCCTTCTTTTCAGTTGGTAGCAAATGGTAATTTGTAACATTGCCTCTTAAGAAAGCAACCACAGTGTTGCTCTCCAAACCAACCCAGGTCAGAAATCTTCCAGTTGCACTAGCTAAAACTGCAGGAAGCATTTCTGATGGACAGACACATAATGTGTCTTTTTCTTCCACCTGCCTAAACACTGGGCTGTGTGTTTCTGTTCCAGTCTTAAAGAGGAATGATGATTAGCGACTCCAGCTTGCAGGGTGTAACATTTGATTTTGCTGTATCTGTGGTTAGCAGATCACATTCTTAATGCACCCTTACTTGTCAAACAACAGCTCTGTAGGCAGAGATCAAAGGAGCTGGAGAGAACACGTTTCCTTCACTCACATAGGAGAAGATGAGAGGTAACCTGATCTTGACCTCTGAAAGTCAGGGACAGCTCTGAGAGTGGGTGACAGGAGCTAGTTCTTCTGTTGATCATATAACAACAACAAATACTGTGCCATAACACAGACATGGATTAATTCTTTGGAGGGAGTTGTATTTTTGCAGGTCCTAACCCCTGTAAAACTAGAATTAACTGGATAAAAGTATCCTGTATTGTTTGCATTTTTAACTATTTTTTACTATATATATATGAACAAAGCAAGCTGACTCTTAGTAGATTGCATTGCTAAATTTTGGGTGGAGAAGAAACAACTCCTTGAGTGAATTACATGTTCAGATTATGTCACAAAGACTGTCTCAGCAGGGTTTTATTGCTCCCTAAGTAATGTACCGTCTGCCCTTTCCCAGGAAGGTTTTATACCATCAACAAACAGCAGGGGAGTGAAAAATATCATCTGTAGGACATAGCAAACTCACACAAGTAAATGTGGCCATAAACTATAAGTAAGCTAGCACATTTACAGATGTTCATTCTAATCCAGATGCAGCTACTGTACCTCCAAGGCCTCACAGACGTAGTGCAGAAGCTGCTTTGCCATGTTGCATGGAGAATTAACGAAGTCACATGATGGTGTTGTTGCCATATTTTTTTTCCCCCAGCTGCTAAATTACATTAAAAAGCACTAAATAAACACTCAATATTTTCCTTAAATAAATTTACCGTGTAGCAATTATTGCAGCTAATCTCAGTGCGGGTATGTGACTGTAAGTGGGAGGTGTCAATCAATGTAATTAGAAAAGATGTGCCTGAAAAACAACCTCTGCATTACAATATTGCCATTGCCCCCACTATAAACACCCTACCACATGGTGTGTCCCTTCTTAGTTACACAGTGTAAGTCCTGTGTTGATTCAGGCTTGAATTGCACAGTAAATCTTGTCTGTGAATTTATAGACTGTCCCTTTGAAGGGAGAATTGTGCCAGCCTATTTATTTAAAGTCCTTTTTTCACTGCAGCAGCATGCTTTGGAGATGTAATACCTTATACTCAAAATCCCTGAGTGACAGCAGCTCTGCAAGCTCATGATACTTATAATACATTACATACTATCAATAAAATGTTGCAAGACATGTCATAGATCTTATTAACATAACTTTAAATTATGGGTACAAGTTTGACCTATCTACTGATGGATTAGAAGCAAAGCTTAGATTGTTAAACAGAATTAAAAGGCTCAGGGCATCATTAAACAAACTGTTTCAAGTAAAATGTCTGTATTTCACCATAAAAAGTCAAAGCATACCTGAAAAGCGAGCTGTCCCCAAGGCAACTTACAAAGTTTAAAGATACCCATAAATAGCTCTCAAGTATTTTTTTAAGTTGCCCTCATGTTAATTATGATCCAAATTTCTCCCAGAAACTTTGGCTGCCCTAAAACATTTTGATCTGTGTTTCTCCCAATCCGCCAAAGCAAACCAGAGAAAACAAGCTCTGAACTGCCAGGAGATCTAGACAGCACCCAAACCCTTGGTACCAGTGACATGTAGATTGCCTGCCTGTTGTGTCCTGTTTCTGAGCTGAGATTCATTATGTCAAGACTGGAGAGTGCAGTGACACGAGGCTCCAAACAGAGATTTACAACGACTCCTCAGACATGCAGGAGTCTATGCTGGCAGATCCAGCTGAAGACTTTGTACATTAGGTCACAAATGACACTTCTACAAATTTTCAGAGACGATTTGTAGGGTTTGTTTGTGCATGGTTAGGTAACTTGGCTAATTTTTATTTATGGAGTGGGTTTTGGCATTTTAACTGTAGATTCTTTGCCACGTCTTTTTGTGTTCTCTTTGTGTTAGCACTTTGGTAACAGGGAAAAAATTAAGGCAAGTCATTTAAGTGACTTGCCTGAAGTTATGTGGAAGAACAAGGATAGGGTCATAAATAGCTCAGAGATGTCCTGTTTCCTGGCCCTCCACTTAATCCTGGAAATATTCCTTTTTTTCCGAGTGTCATTAGGATTCACTTGTCTATAGCAGGGTAAATAAGGCTTCTTCCATCCATACTTTAGTTGTTTAAAACATTGAATTTTATTTTTAGGATGTGAACTTCAGTGTTGGGGGGTGTAGTGGGGTGTGCTTAGTCTAGTAAAGATGGAAGGAAAGGAGCCCAGAAATTACTGCCTTTTTTCATTATTTCTGTAATATAATTTCTGGATCAAGTACAAAACCATGACTGAGAGAGAAAACCATTGACTTGAGAGGGAATGGAGGGAGACATTTAAAAGAAACGTGTCCAACTCATGAGTAAACTGGCATGCATCACTGAGTCATTAGCTTATTCTGTCAGAGTGGACAGTATTTTACTGTTGATAAAAATCCCCAAAAACTCAGTCCATTACACGTTAAGAGAACATACATGCCCCATAATCACAACCCTCTCTCCCTGAGCACTGATCAGTAATAGTGACATTTTTGGTAGGGGGTGGAAGGTGATAGACTAAATAGTTTTGTGTTAATTATTACTCCTCTGTGCTCTGGAAAATCCTAAAATTTTAACAAATTTGCTGTCCCTCAGGTCCCTTGAGACCTGACACTGGCAACAACAAAAGAACATATATATTTTGACAACTGTGCTATAAGTAATTCTTCTGCTTTGTGTTTGTTTTGATTTAGGTTTGTTTGTTTATTTGTTGTAGTCTCTCCTAGAGTGATAAAAAAAGCGCTTTTTTGACAAGTTAAAAAAATTAATTTTCGTTCCTATTTATTCAGTCTCATATACTGAATAAATAAAGGCACAAATAAGAGCAGCTTGAGCTCTGCAGTGGACTTCCCTGACTCTTTCAGTTAACCTTAAAGTTCACTCTGCTGAAAACTAATAGTATTTAGTTGTCAAGAAGCCAGAATAATGACATTTTGTGCCATTATTCTAATGCATTTTTCACTGTGCATTTTCTTTAATTATTTCCATGAGTAATATCATTATGCATTCGTGCCAATACAATTCTGATAATTAATTTACATGATGGCAATTTCTTAATGATTTTGATGTCAAAGTTAATAGCAACATCTGATAGTTGATCTGTTTGAGCTGACATAAATTTAACTTTTAATGTATTGATGCCAAAACCAACAGCAGCATCAAATTACATTGCAGAAAAATAAACATCCACAGGGTAAAATCCTCAGTAGAAAAGTCTTGATCCTTACCCAAGGTTTATAGGTCCAAAATAAAAACAAGGCTCCTAGACATGATGCATGTCAGATTTTTTTATTTCCTCTTGGTTTATTTATTTATTTCACATTAATGGAATTGATGTCTCATATTTAAGAGATCAAATTATATGCTATCATATAAAAGATGTTGTGCTCTTGCCTCTAGCTTGGTGCACGTATTCCATATATTAAAAATAATAATAAAAAAAGCATTAATTAAGCTTTTATCTTTCTAGTTCTTTAACCAGGAAGTCTAAACTGCTCTGTAGGGAGAGAATTTAGGACTGATGTCTGAACCCAAATTTGTGTCTTGGTTTGTGATTTCAGTTTTCAGCACTTGGTAATAAAACCAGCAAAATAGACTTTATGTGGAGGCAAGTATTGTTAATATCAATAAAAAAAGAAACAGAGCAATGAAAAATAAAGTTTGAGATCAATACTTTTAGTACATTTTTGCTATATGGAAATGATGCATAGAAAAAGAGATAATTGTATGTGTTACTATATATATGTATCTATCTTTTTAATATTGACTCATGTAAGTATTACAAGAAAATTAGTATAAAATAAACCCACAGTCTTCAAGTCTTTGTCCAGGAGATTTGAAGATCTCTTTACAAGTCTGTAGGTATTTTTATTTACCAGTTAAATATTTTAGTACATCTTAGTATTGGAAAAATGTATGTGAAACAAATTATGATAGCTGTAAAATGGTGATGGTTGTTTTCCCTTATTTTTTTAACAAAAAGCTAAGACTCATTCCATGACACAATCACTAACATAATATTTATTTCCCCCTGCTTCAGCCTGTTAAATGTATAGATGAAATGTTAAAAACCATTAGAAATAAAATTGATCCTGCCGTATATCTCAGCCTTTTCCCGAACTGGCTTTTCATCAATGATATCCACCAAGGGAGTGCACATTTCATTTTACATTGTGAGGAGACAATTATACAGCCTCAATTAGACCTTTCATTGCTGGAGTATAAAGGGCTGCTAGTGCAGATCATTTGCCTCTAAAATGCACTACCTTTCCTTCTTCAGACTTGACAAGCAAGGTGTCTGCCCCTACCTGCTGAACAAGAAGCTATGTCTGATTGCTTTTAGCCTGTTTTAAACTTGTCTTCACCAACATGAGGACACACTGGCTTGAAGCCAGCCCCCCAAGATTTAGGCATGTCAGTGCCCATTTTCTGTGTCCATCCAGTGGAGATGAACACTGCTCCACCCAGAGACAAAGTTGAATGGTTTGAAGTCGCAGTGGTGATGGTGAATATGAAAATGACAGCAATAGCTTAATCTCTCATGTGTAGTTCTGGGGAGCTGTACTTTGGAAGAAGCCTGTTGGATGAGAGGGACTTCATTTGCTCAGAATTTTTAACTTTCTTGTGCAGTGTACCATGAGTGCACATGTTTGGCTACACACCTGCAAGTTCTTGTAAATATAGTGCTGTGGTGGAATACGTGAGTAGAAGATGGATGGGAGGAGATGTTTGAGAGCCCTTGAGTTTCAACCACCCTTTGTTAGGATGCACACATCTTCCACACATTCAGACTTTAGCTGAGTCTACCCCAGCCTTTTGCTCTTACAAGAGCATTGGTTTGAGGCAGATACTAGTCATACAAGTAAGGACAGTGAGAGACAAGACTGGAAAAGAGTCTGATATATGGAATAGGGATTTTTTTGTTGTGCAGTCTTTGTCAAATTCTTTTCCTGCTCACACATCTGTGTTGAAGATCTGGGATACTTTCCTCTAAAAGACCATATTAATTTCTGAGCGTTTTTTGTGGAGCGGAGAAAAGGGAAGATTTCTTTCTCTGTAACATTACCCTATATTAATTAAATTTTATTTTAATAATAGATTTTTAAAATAATAGCATTTCATTTTATGGAGACTGAGAAAGGAGTAGAATACTGACTGTCCTTTTTCTTAGGTCTGCTAAGGTGTTGGTTTTAACTGTTCAAGTTTCCTTTGGAAATAGGTTAGTCAAGAACACATCTTGGTTTTGAGAATAGCTGCTCAATGAGAAAGAGAAATATAAATGTTATATTTATTCCAGGTGAGTAGAAAATCTCTGAAAAGCATTTCTGAGGAGTGTTAGCTTTGTGGGTTGATTGTTGGAAGGTGTAAGAAATATGACTATGATTGTGGTTTGCACACTGACAGACTCTCCCCCACAACCCAAATGGCTTTCTTGTGTGTGGCATTTCAGAAACCCCTTTTTTTCTGCCTCCAGGCATGTGGAATGCCTGTGCAGAAAATATTTTTTTTTTGTGCAGGGCTTGTCATGAGTTGGACACAACCTCTTTGGAATGCAATGTAGGAGTTTGAAAAGGAGGTTTTAAAAATTCAGAGCTGCCTGAGGACTGTGAGCATTACTAATGAAAATGTGTTTGAGTTTAATGTTGAAACTAAATGTCCCATAGAACAGAATGAAATTAACTTCTTCCCTCCCCAAAACTCATACTGAAGTCTCCATAGCCTTAAATCTGGCCCAGATAACTTAGCCTCTGAGTCAAAAACTGCTTCCTATGCCTCACATAAACACCACACCCAGGCATCTCGTATTATCTTCCATTTCTTCAGTCTGCCAATTATTTGCCACACCCTGTTATTGTGGACTATCTTAAATTAGCTCCTCAGTGACTCAAACATCTATTAACTGCTGAGGAACCAGGAGTTCATCATTTTAAGAAGCTCCCAGGCCTTAATTGTTGCAATAGAAGTAATTTAGGACACTGCTGGTGGCCATGAATCATGGCAGAGGCAGCAGGGGCACCACCTGGCAACAGGGCTGTGTCTCCCAAAGCAGGGGATGTTCTACACATCCCCTACACCAGAGAGACATGGAGTGCTCTGCAGGTGGTGGGATGCATCTTGTAGCAGCGTCCCTTTGAGTCATCTCCTGGGGGAGATGGCAGTGATCCACTACTCACTTTCTTTATCCATGTGTGAGTGCAGAGGTGTGACTGTGGATATGATCTAGCTGCCCTGGTCCTTAGTGCAGAGGCAGAGAGTGCAGGTCCTTTCTGCAGGAACAGTAATTAGTCAGAAGGCAGCCTAGCTACCAAGTATAATGCTCATTGTTTCTCTCCTTGACAGCTAGCTCAGGCTGGTTATTAACACAAAAAAAAGCTTTCACTTTGAAAGTAATTTTCTTCCCTCCATCCTCCACTGCTACATTTCCTTTGCAAAAACCGTGCAGAGTCACATTACACTGTGGCTAAGGTTGTGGGGCCTCTTTAAGGTGTCACTTTGGCACACTGGTTCAGAAGTCTCCAACTGGACCAAGACCAGAAAAGCAAGCAGTGGAGGCAGAGGTAGCCTCTCAGTTCCCATGGCATGGGTGGCTGTACAGTGAGCTGGGAGAAAGTTTTGTGGGAGAAGTTCCACAGCACATTACATGACAGCTCTTTAACAAGAGGGAAATTATGTCCTCTGTTATTTGTTGCACTGGGATTGATGACACTGAGTCCTGTAACTCTCTGGATGTCTTAAGTCTGCAGACCACAAAGAGCTTTCACTTAACTGGACAGTCATTAATGTCCATTTACTGCACTGTCCTTGTCATCCCAAGCTTTCAGTCATACAATTTGCTGACTAATTGTACTGAGCAATGTGTTTTTAATACAATGGGTATTTACAATCTGCAACGGTTATATATAAAGCCTTAAAAATATGCTATATCTGACTATTAAATCATATGATTTTAAAGGAGGTTGTGTATATTTTTACATCCACTTTAGACTTACACACAGGAAGCATTTCCAATTGTTTACATATGTTAGAATCTCTTGCATTTAAATAGCTCATTATGCAAATATTTACAAAATACATGGATATTTATTTTTTACTGTACCCTCTATTCAATCACTGAGCTAAGATTTAATGTCTAAACATTGTCTGCAGAGTTGTATGTGCAGTAATGTATTATGAGTAATTATGTACTATATACAGTCATACAACAAAAATAACAAATTCAAAAAATATTAGCCTTGCAAAGGCAAGCACCAAATTTATGGAGCATCAGGGGTAAAGTGCAAACCTATTTCAATCCCCTGTTATCCCCATGTACCTTATACCATGGCCTTCACTAGCCATGCTCTGGTTGCCCACAATCTGCCTTCAGCTGTGATGGGTGCGTGTGTCCCATGCTGTGTCACAGGCCAAGGCTTGGACCGGGGCTCCAGCTAAGCCTTGGGATCAGACCAAGGCAAATTTATAATGTTTCCCAGGCAAGGACTTTTTCCTGGGTTTGGTCACCTAAGCAACTGACCTGGCTCAGTGAGCATGTTTCTGATTTTCCCACCCCAAAAGCAAGAGCTTGCAGAAAGAGAACGCCCTGCACTAATTCACCTCTCTGGCTGGAGCCATACACCAAGCAGGACTAATTTTGCATTTGAGACATTTGAAAGAGCACTGTGTTCTTATATAATCAAAGACAGCCTGAAGTAATTGTGTTGAAGGGTTTTCCTGACCAGAATATCTTCCACCAGGAAATGCGGCTTTGTCAGAATTGAAATGCTTCATAGGAACATTTTGTTTGTGATGATATTTTGACAGAAAAAAATGTGAGTAATTCAAAATCTGAAGAAAGTTCTTCTCACTGCTGGTTGTTTTAATGTAGGCCTGATTTAATTTCTTTGGGTTTCAGAGCATATATTATTTATATTTACTATTCATGAGTTAAATACGATGAAATCACCTGCACAATGTCCTTGGAACATTTCAATCCTGTAAATTCTGACATTGACCAATTTGATTATTAGAAGGGTTCAATAAGTTTGAGTTTTAACAATTGTGTGTTTATCGGCCCTTCTGCATGCACGGGGCTTTCCTATATTTTAAGAAAACAAGAAAATTCCAGAAACTTAATTTCAACAGAATTCATAACTGCTGTGAGGATGACATCCAACCTGAAAAGACCCCAAAAAATCAAAAAACTTTTGGGTAAAGTTTTCCCAACTTATAAGCAGACAAAATAAATCTAAAAATTATTGAGTGATCTCAATAATAGATGGCAACTTTTGTTCCATCTGTTACACTGCAAACAATTTGTCCTTGGAAGTTACTCTGAAAACAGTTACTGTATTTCATTTTTAAATAATACAATTTATAGAGAATATGTAGCACAAAGAGAAGATACTTGAAGCCAGGTTTTTTTTAGTGTTGGAGCTGGATCAGTGATGAATATGATGTATAAAATTACCTACAGTTAAAATTTTCTAAAGATAATTTATAGCGATATGCATCCTGCATATTGATAATGTCCTAATAAAAACCAGACTAAATAGAAGTTATCTTAAACAGAAGACAAGTTGGACTACAGTAATATCATTGGGATAAAGATTTCTCAGGACAATTAAATGAATCTGATCCCAAATCTTTTATTTCCAGTTCACAAAGCATTTTGTAACTTCCAGTGTATTTATATTAATTGACATGTGTCTCACTGCATTCTGATTATGGAAAAAGGTAAAGTAAAAGTGATGAAGGAGAGTCACATAGACAAGTATCAGAAAATGTTAAGAATTTTATTAAAAAGAAATGCTTTCAAAGCATTTCATAATAGAGAAACAGTGTTTGTCTAGTGTCTGACATAACTGATCAGGATTCTTTGATTCATTACTCACTTGCTCTCTTTGGAGACATTTGGAAATCGGAGTGCTCACAGCAGGTGTGCTCACAAGTGTAACGTGGGCAGTAAGAAATCCAGCTCCATACAGAGCACTGCAACAAGACCTTGTTTGGCTGTAGGCTTGACTGCTTTTTCTGTCTAACATTAATTGGTTGGGCAAAAAAGAGATCACCCTGGTTTTCCACAGACTCTTAGCCTGAGGTGGCTACAACGCCTTCCAAGCTTTTTTACATTTAATTTTGTACTAACCACTTATTGGAGATCTTAATAGAAAAGTCAGCTTCTGATTTTCTGGAGATTGGGATTTTTGAACAACTTTCCTACAGACATATTGAGGGGCTGTGGGGATTATGAAGTGGATCTCAGCGTGTTTATGAAAAGGATTATAGACCAAGTTTTTCTGCAGCAGCAGCCAGCTGTGGTTGGTGGCTCAGCAGTTTCTTTTGTTTGCTGAAGCAGACTTGTCCAAACTCAAAAGGACCAATGTCTTCTCAAAAGCTTCAGTTCCTTTCTGGAGGCCAGCAAAAGCTATACGAGGTTTAGGTTCCTGCTGCTAAAACACAGGGCCAGAACTCATACCAACCAGTCTTCGCTGAAATGTCACTGGGCTCCTGTCTCTTCTTCTGGCTTCTTTCTCTTCCTACTCCCACCTCAGTCTCACAGAGTGGTCTTGGGAGAGCCAGTCAATGTACAAATCACGTTTTCACATCTAAAACAATGGGAGAAACATTGCATAAACCACTCTGATGAAGACACTGATGCTTGATTAAAATATGGTAGGTGTGTCAATCATCACTGCAGTAAGGCTGCACCACGGAGTCCACTGCTTGGAGGGCACCAACCCAAGCAATTCTACAGTCTCAGCATGCTCTGCTCTAAACTTAAGACTCTCATTCTGTTCCCCACACCCCCTGTCACTGGACATGTATGCCATCACACCAGCTCTGTTTCAGATGGAATGCAGAATGCCTTTAAAAATAAAGAGAAAAAGGAAGGCAAAGAACAGGACAGACCTATGCATTCACATGTGACTTCCACCCACCTCCTGCCATATAGCTACAAAAATGTTGAGTTTATTTATATATAAATAAATACACTTTTTCATCACTGCAATTTGTAAATAGGAAATGAAGTCACAATCCTCAAAATTATAATGGCAGGCACACAGAGACACAGTTGCTGGCACGGAATTCAATTAACAGATAGCAATCACCCTTGGGTGACTGTGTGAGGTGGAAATATACAGGCATGCTAATAAGTAATATCTTAAAGCCAAGGCGTTTATCAGCCAGCAGCCAGACATGGGCATAAGTGTGGGCAGACAGCAGTGCTCTGGGATATTTAATAAAACCTGCTCTCTTCACTTGAGGATTTGTGTTTAATCATTTGGTAACATTTTAGAAACATCTAGCCCGGGAAGCTTCTCAAATGGAACTGCTTAGGTCAGAAAACGTAGAGAGTTATTTACTGATACTAAAATAGCCAAAGGAACAGAGTGGATTCTAGGTAATATTAACAGAATGCTTTGTTGCCATCTTTTTGACCTTTTAAGTTTCTGGGGTATGCCTGCTATGTGAATCAGAGCCTTATCTGGGGAAACATGCAGGAGGCGCTCATTAATACTGGGAAAGTGAACGATTGAACTGCTGTTTGAAATAATTTTTAACTCTTTTTTGCTTGGTTGAAAGCCTAAAGCTAAAATAGTTTTCTTCTAGGCTCCTTGAACTTTAATTTGCATTGCATTTTGGCCTTTCAAAGGCTTCAGGCAGGCCAAGGTTTGTCATCTGCTGAAAGATGTTCAATTTAAACTTTCTCATCGGGGCTCTCTTTGTGCCACATCAGTAGGGTGAACTCACAGGGCTGTTTTGCATGGCTAAATACCAGTGCTTGGAGGAAAGGCAAATCCAGTAGCAAAGTCATGAGTTTCTTTAAAGGAAGGCAGTTTAACTTCGGGAGACATTTTTTAGGAGCTTCATAAAACAGAAGTGTAAGGGATGGTGCTAGCACATTCTTGGGTAACTCCCCAGGGTTAAAGGATTCCTAAAATGAAAGCAGTTTGGAGCAGGACACAGGAGGCTGGCCAGCCTAGTGATGGGACATGCAGGAAGCAGCGTGTGTCAGCCATTATCAAGGAAGGCTGGAGGCTGCTGGCTGTGAAGCAGACAGCATTGCTGCTACTGCTCTCACTGCTTTTGGTTTCCCCTCTGACCTGGGTATGCAGTGGTACCTTTTGTGGTCACTGGCTCTGCCTCAGCAGCTGGGCTGGTGACAGCAGAGAGTCTGTGGTGCCTTCACTCCTTCCCTGAGAGAGGGGAACACCCCTCTGAGCTCACTGCCTCAGCAGCCTACACTGTCCCTCTCATCAGTGTGTGGATGCCTGCTTTGCTAAATTTGGAACATTTCTGATGCCCATGCAGACTCTGGTGGCCACCAATAGTTGTGTAGTGGCTGAGGCAGTGGTGATTGTCCAGTTTGCAGAGTCTTAAGTCATTTTCCTTTGTCAGAGGAATCATCAATATGGGGTCTGAAACAAATGTTAAAGATGGGCAGTGACACACAGCAAGCACCCTCTAACAGGTGCTGTCAGTACCTGTTCCCTTTTCCCCTGGGGATTCACGGGATCTACAGATCAGTGGCCAGAGCCTCTGCCAGCCATTTTCCACACTGCTGGCATGCAGCCCAGCCTGGGCTCTGCTCAGGAAGCTGCAAAGTGGCTCTGAATAGCTGCTGTGAAGCTGTCCCAGTGCTGCTCCTGTCACAAAGAGTTTTCAGTGCCCGCCTCACTAATGGATGGGTTTCTCCTGCACGGAGTGCCAAACAATGCAGTGATACATTCAGGTTTTATTAGTGTGAGTTTAGCATGGCCACATTATTCATAATGGAAGCAGCACAAGAGAACTGCACTGTTCCTCCCAAACGCGAGGCCATAAATCCTGTGAGCCGCGCAGCACCGTCCAACGATGTGTTTTCACCACTTATTTAGCAGGAAAGCTATTTGTAGTCCCTCTGTATGTAAACCCAAGCTGTCTTAATATTGCAAGCCCAAACTGTGTTGGAGGAGGTAATAGCAACAAAAAAATAGCAACCAGTACATTTCGGAGAACTCAGTTGTAACTCTGTGATACCAGGGCTCAGCCCCCGCCGCCAAGTGAAAGGGGAGCGAGTGCTGTGGATGGATGCTCTGCTGAGGGGGCTCAGCCCTTGCCTATCTCTGGGCTATGACAGTGGGGTGCTGTGTTTGCTTCAGGACTGAGCATGGATCTACTTTGCTGAGGCAGTGTGCATTTGTGTGGGACATGGGGAGACTTTGTGCTGCTGCTCGCTGGGTTTGCTTTCACAGACAGCAGCTGCAGCAGCAGGGTGTGTGAAGTGTGCCCGGTGGAGGCACATTAATGGCCTGAGTGTGGGTAAGCTGGTCAAGAATTAAAGACAATTGTAATTTACTGTGATGAGGACACATCACCTGCCTGACATAAATCAGGCTTTTAGGTGACAGGAAGCAGTACCAGCTACATGCTGATTTGCTGTTATGTGCTGCTTGGGAGCACATAACAGCCCTTGAGACTGTCCCAGAGGGAGCCAGCCTGGGCTCACCATGGGAGCAAGCAGTGGCTTGGGAGGAGCTAGGCTGAAAGTGATGCCCTTCAGCAGGCACTGTGTGACTGCAAGAGAGATGAAGCTGATTTTTGTGTGCTTCTGCATTCGACCTAGTGACCCAGAAATGAAGGGCTACAGAAGCTATTACCGGCCTTCTCAGCTACTGCCTCTTGCAAAACTCCTGTCATCCTGCTGCCATCAGCCTTTGCCAGGCATGGAAGCTGGGCAGTGGAAGCCCCCATCACCTGTGGCCTAAGCACTGTTTCTTTGATGCTGCACGGTGCTTATTGAGGGAAATCCTCGTGGGAAGGTTCATGCACATTTTAGATGCATTATTAGTTGGCTCAGATGCGATGGCTCAGGGAAATTACTGAGCAGGTTCTTGTTAGTTTTGCAGGAAATATTGCCTGAACTGTTAGAGACACCTCCCCATCTCTCCTCCCCCTTTCTCTCCTGCATCCATACCCTCTCCAGTATGGCCATTAAAACAATTCACCCTGAGCTGAAAGAGGAATCTCTGATTGCCTAAGCATCACCTCTGAGGCAAGCTCTCTACACTCCTCCAGCTACTTTGTTCACTGTTGGTATTAGCACTGGAAATGCTGACAGCAGCTGCTAAAGGTTAAATGTGTTTGTAGAAAATCAATAGTGTGGTGCCCCGTTCTCCCTTTCCCCTCAGCTTCTCAGGGGGAAAATGGCCCCTGGATACATGAAGAATATAAGTTCACATTTCTCCATCTCAGAACACATGCATTTATGCAAGAGGCTTAAAGGATATCTTTTATGATCTTGGTACAGCGACACTTCTCTTAATTCAGTGCTTGGAAGAGTGACAGAGGCTTCTGGAAGTGTTGGTTATTATGCAGGGCATGTTTTAAAACGTTAAGTACCTTGATTGTCTCTCACATAGCTAGTGCTGTCAGCAGTTTGCACAGTGCTTTTATGTGCCTTTTTCCTCCCTGAGACACCTGTGTTAAGTTCAGAACTGATTCTGCTTCTGAAGCAATTTATTAAACATCTTCAGTGCACTGCTTCTGTGAAGAGGTCAGTTTGTTCTTTCTGCCTAGAGATGCAAAACTCCCAGCTTCAGTTGGTAAATGCAAGTATTAGGTGAATTTCTTGCTGTTTAACATAAACTTTCTTTTAATCTTCTCTCTCTAGTGATTCCTTCCTTTAACACAGGAATTTATTATTCATGAAATGTGGAGACATGCTACTGTACCAGTCTAGGGCAGGTGCAGTTGGGTAGCCTGGCACGCACACACTCTGCTCTTCACCCTCTTCTGGAGGACACATTTTCCAGATGACTGAAAACATCTGTTTCTTTCTCTTGCGTTCCTTCGTCTTGCTTGTGAGGTGCCAATGTGGTGGTGGTGGGTTGGCACACATTCATGTCATGAGGTTCCTGGAGCACAACCAGCCTGAAGCTGGTCCCTGAAGCAGCTCATGCACAGGCTGCTGGATACATGTGAGGGGGCTCTGGCTTTTGGCTCTCTCTGAGTTGGCCTCCCTGGAGGTTAAAAACAGGACTCTGGGAAGGAGTCCTGCCCTAAACCCCAATTTTGTAATGTTTTTTCCTTGTCTTACTGTTTGAAGTCTTCAGGGAGGTGTTATCTATAAATCCTCACCCTCACGGTCCAAATGCCTCTATGTATCCTTGTTTGTGGGTGGGCTTTTGTTTTTGTTTGTTTGCTTTCTTTTTAATCTGGATATTTCTGATATGTAAATTGACCTGGATCACATCTGCACATACTAGATACAACGGGTTTAATATTAAAATACAAATTTTAGGTATGATGAACTGGATCCAAGTTAAAATTACTTTGCAAGGTTTCTGCACAAACTTTTTCCCCTTTTTTTTTCCATCACTCATCATTCTTATCATTGTTCTGGGATCACTTTTTGTGCGGAGGGGGTTCTTTTATTTTTTGTTATTTTCTTTCTAATTTTTTGTTAGAAAAAATCAGACTGTGAATTTAAAAAGCAAAACTGATTACAAAAAGAACCTGGAGAGCATAAATCGGTGAGAACTTGAAAAACAGCAGAATCTCAGAGCTAGTGATAGAGTAGTATTTTTCTTCTTTCTTTTATCATAGAAAGGGTCTGTAGAAATATGCACTTGAATGCCTAAAAATGTCCAGTTCTCAAGGATGCTGACTAACTTGGTATTCTTAGTTTTGATTTAAATGAAATATTTTCAGCATGTGGTTCATTTCCAAACAAATCAAACCAAAAAAAATCTTGAACTGTAAGTGATGCTTCACATTTACTGTTGGAAAAGATTTCAGAAGCTCATAAAATGTCTCCAGCCCTTATAATATATCAAGTCATATTAATTTATGGTAGTCAATGAACAGTCAGAAATGGTGGAGGAGAGAGATGGAGAGCCTATATTATTTACTTTTTTTTCAGAACTGTATATCAGAGGGCTTTCTTTTTTTTTTTTTTTTTTTTTTTTTTCCTTCATACGCAACTCAGGCACAGCATCTCTTCTTCCTTGCTTCAGGAAAAAAAATGAAAGAAATGAAATAAGGGAAAAAAAATCTACATATTTGTATTATATTATGTTCTCCAAGTAGCAAATTCCCTCTGCCAGCTATCTGTGGGTGTGCAGCCCTTCCTCAGGAACATGCTGTATCTTCTGAGTTCCTGTGTTTGTGATATCACAGAGCTTTTGCTCTGAAGAACCATGAATGGGGCCATTATGAGGGGCCGACAGATAATTAAGATTCTGAGAGGGCTAGGCTGCTAAAAGAGTGTTTAGTGAGGAAATTACAAGGCCAATAAAAAAATGTCTTTGTGAGTTCTGATTGTATTCTTTTCTTCAGTGGGTCTAATTTTTCAAGGTCTGGCTGGATCATGATGAGGTTTTCTTTCATTCTTTTTTTTTCTCTCTACAACGGAGCTGAGGCTGGAATGTAAGTCCGAGTTAATGAAGCAGCCTCAAAGTTGAGGAGGAAGAGAATAAACTGCAGCTCTGAGGCACAGACCATTGGAGATTCCTCTTTGAAATCCTGGCTTTGTCACTCACTGGAGTTATTTGATTTGGGAACGAGATAAGAATTCACAATATCTGATTTGTAGAAATAACCTGGAGGAAGGAAAAACAGTCACAAATACTAATTTCAGATGTAATTTTCATCTCTCAGTTTCCTAAAAGTCTTTCTCATCTCTAATAGCATTAAACAAATACAAAGTACAGATTTTGAGGAAGTTGTGCACCGACTGACAAGTGCATCGCCAAATAGCCCACAGTTCAGCACTTCTTTTTTTGTCAATACTCCATCACCAGGAAAGGTTTGGAGCATAATTCACTCCCAGTAATCCATCTTCTCCCTTTCTCACTCTCTCTCTTCTTTTTTTCCTAGTGAGAAATAGACCTGGAAATTCATTGCTGATTTCCCAAGAGTGTTATTCATGCCAGTTTATTTATGTATTTATTATTCAAGTGCAAACTATTGCAGTTCCTTGTGGTAAACTGCAAATAAAACTGATAGAGGCAGAGGGCTGGCTGTCACACCAAGTGCCATAGAGATGAGTGCCAGTGCTGTGGCTGCTACTGCCCCTAAGTGATGAGGGTGAGTGAGGACAATTCATCCTCCTTGGTGCTCAGGTCTGCCCAGGCCTTGGCTAGAGCTGGAAGAGAACAGTATGCCTTCACAAGGATTTGATTGTCTCCAGTAGGACATTTAATACAACTATGATTTAACATGTGAGCATAATAGTTTATGGTGTTAAAGTGTTGGAATGGCAGCTAGGAGAAATCTATATTAAGGCTGCTAAGAAAGGAGCAACTTCAACTTGGAATGGCGTCAATTGCAAAAATAAAAGATGTCTCTAATGTAGCACTTGTTTCTAGGCTTTCTTCTTCTTATTCCTGATTTTTCATGGCTGTTTCTCATCATTTATTCACATCCATGTACACAGTCCTTTGTTACTGTGTGAAAAACCTACACAAAGGCGGTTCATTGATTACACAGAGGAAAAAGTGAAACTCCTGTCAAATGCTTAAAGAAATCAAACTAAAAGTGTTGTCATTTTACTATATTGACTTAATATTGTTCTCTTTCATAACAAAGGATAAAAATGCAAGTTTGAAAGGGTTGTGTTCCTTTGTGTGGTATTTTGATTTCCATACAGATGTGCTGATTTACACCAGCAGAAGTCCTAATTGCTTGTTCGAATGCCATCTTCCTGTGTCATCTTGGTAGAGACATAATGTTCCTGTATTTTTCATGTGACCTTGTCTCATCTGCAAAGCTCAAATTTCATTGCCACTCTGGGAAAGGTTACTGGTGAGAAATGTTTGAGCCTTAAATGGATTCTCAAATTTGAATAGGACCCAGTTTTTTTTATGTTGAAAACCAGGCTTAGGTCCAAATATCTCAGAAACTTGAGAAGATTCAAACTTGGATCTAGACTGAATTATGCAACTTCAATCTATTCCAAGTACATAAAAAATTCTGTGTGCAGAGAGTGTAAATTCACATGTACATGTGTGTGTGTACACACAGAGGCACAACATATGTATGTTGATACATGACCACACAAATGTACGTGTTTTGCTTCAGTCTCATACTTGGAAATAATAAATGACTTATAAATCTTTCACTGGAATTCCATCACTGTTTACTTCCTTAAGGAGAATTCAAATTTTAAAAATTTTTAAATAATTTCTTGAGTAGCTAAAATAATTACTGATGGGGAAAAAACCAAACCAAAGGAATCAATTTCAGGTTTTTTTGAAAATTTCTCTCATTGGCCATGAGCTAGATTTTAGACATAAATGTAAGTAAGGTATTTTAAAATCTTAGTTCCTTATCATTGTTCTATAACAAAGTCAATATAGATTTCAGTTTGAGTAGGACCATGATAAGAAGAAAACCCTCTTTATATGGCTAATATAAGGTAAACAGATTTTGCAAGTGTGAAGTAGTGATTGGCAAGTGGAGGGAAAGGATGTTGTGTGGGATGGATGGCAAACCAGGGAATCAAAATGTGGAAATGAAGTAGACATAGAAACATTCTGGTTGTTTTGGAGAAAATCACTGTCTGACTCCTGGTTCTGCAGAAACAAAGACAGGGTGGCCTGGATTTGAATCCTTTTTTACCAGCAAATCCAGTCTTCAGGATAGTTTTCATAAGCTGTTCCAGCTTCGGCTCATGTCTGTTTTGAATAAGCAGTTAAGCAGTTTGGGTATTTTTCAGTTCCCTGTGGGCTGGCAGAGAAAAGATATGCAGCACAGAGGACTGAATGAAATGATTTGTTTAACTTTTGCTGGCCTGCATGGATGCACCTCCCTGAAGGCAGTAGTGTTCACCCACTCTCATTCCCAGTACTGACTGGTGTACCAGGTACAGGTTGCTGGTCTCACAGACAGAAAATGTTTGGTGCTCAGTGCTTCAAACACCTGTTTACAAAGGTTTCACATAATTTAGGAGCATAATAGAGCTGTCTGCTAAAAACCCGGGGTGCTCTGAACCTGGTGCTGGTTCCAGCTTGGCAGCAGTGGCTCCAATGGATACGAGAAAAACAGAGAAAGCAGCCAAGTGTTATATGCCTCCCCAGACCCTTGTTCATAAGCTGGTGCTAAACCTCTGCTGTACTGCAGACTCTTCCTATGAAAAGTTTCAAATGGGTCATTAGCACACCAAATCACAGGAGCCAAATTTCATCAGAAGGTTTGTGGCTGAAGCAGTTTTTTATGTGTGTGATTTTTCCATATGGGTATGACTTTAGAGCAAGACACAAGCCGTTAAATGGAAGAAAATCAAACTTTGGCTTAATTTTTTCTCACCTATGGATATATGTAAGTTTTAAAAAAAAATTGACTGAGCTGTTGAGAAAGTGGAAGGCTGGTGTTCCTCAGTTTACAAAGATGGATGTTTGCTTAATGCCAGCATTCCAAAGATCTGGACAAGACTTCAGCCCTTTGGTGCAAAGTGCCCTGCAAATCCAATGTGTGAGACAGCTTCTGTCTCCAGGAATTTGCCTTTTCTGCTCATAATCTGCAAGGATGGAGGATATCTTGCCTGAGGCATTGCAAGCGACTAACTGGAAAGCTGAAAGCAGAACCCAGTTCTCCAGTGCCTTGCATGATGAGCTTCACTCTGGATTGGTTGCTGTTTTCCCACAGCAGTGCTCTGCTGCACTAATTGGGATTAGGTCCCCATTGCACTTAATGCTTCCTGAGCACAGAGAAGGAAGCAAACTCTGTCATGAAAAGCTCGACAGTTGTAGCTGCCTAATTGATGGGGTTATTTTAAATCCAGTCAGTTAAATTGCTACGATCACCCTTTATTATAGCCTAGGCAATTTTATTTCAAGTTAGCTTTAATCAATTAGGAATTGATTTTAGCTAAGTCAGTATAAGAACATCTGATCTGGTTTAACAAAATTGGTTTTAGAGAAGTGAAATGGGTGCAGATTCAGCATGAGCCCAAAGATGTCTTGCTTTCTCTTTTTGCCTGCTAATGATCAGGTAGAGGATATCCCAGTAAAACCCCAGACCTTGCATAGCCTCAGCAGATCCTACCCCAATCTTAAGCCCTGGCAAAATAAAACCTACAGAAAGGCAGGTAATGATGGTTGCCTGAACGAAGGACTTTCTCCTCAGCAACTTGTGCACATATGCACAAGCACATCCTGGTCCTGACTGCACTGGTCAGTGGAGCAGCTTTTGGAGCAGCAAGCGAGATGCAAGTTAAGAACTTGCTAACTCTGCCTGCCCAGGCTGCAGCCCCTAAGGCCACTGAGGCAGCAAACCGTCTTGGTCTTCCACTATGTGCTTTTAATGAATTTGTTTTCAGCCAGTTTAGTGTTTTGGAGAGGTTTACAAAGATGGCTGAGTGGAGGTATGGCAAGGAAAGTGGCTGGGAGCAGGTAGAGGTAGGAAGAGGAAGCAGAAGCTCTGCTTCTTGGCTATATATTGTGAAAATGGAAATCCCAGGAGAACTGAGAATTATCAATGGAGAATTTTGAGATGTGACAATTTCTAATGATGTCTTGCTTTCATGGCTCCGAAACATTTGCAAGGTTTTATTACTCTTTTGATGGTTTTTTTCTCCAAATGTAAATTTACCATACTGTAAATTGATACTATGTTTAAAAAAACCTATCTTGTTCTCTTCAATTTGCTGCTGTTTATCACGATTGTTATGAATTCTCATATAGGAACTCTTTATTACTGAATGTTGGAATCTTTCATTTCTGTTCTCATAAATGGTAAGAATAAGCTACTGCAGTAAAGGACACACTATTTCTGGTACCATCAGAAGAAAAAAGCAGTATTTCTGCCTAGGACTTGTTTACTTTGTGCCAGAGCAGTTCCCATGCTTGACTTTTTCTGTAGGTACAAGTAGTGTTAATGAGGTGTTAATGTGTATGTAGGCGTTGAATACATAGATTTGCCTTTGATCAGTCAGTGTTATTTCCCTTTTTTCTTCCTTTTTTTTTTTTTTTTTTTTTTAGTTTTTTTCTAACCTCGAAAAGCTGTTTGCACTACGAAAGCCTTTTGACTTAAGAGAAATTTCTCCAGGAGCTGAAAGAACTTTTGAAAACAATGTCTAGTGAAACTCCCACTGACTGCAGTGGGGTCAGTACTGCTCCTTTGATTACAATTGTTTGAAGAGAAAAAACATACTCCCAAGGGTTTGCCTACATGCAGTGTTTGTACTGTTTTAAATATAGGCTTGAAACTAGCATATTGAAAGCAGTATATAAACCCTAGTACAATGCAGTTGTGCTATTATCAGGAAGCTTTGCTGATCTTGCTCGATCCCACAAATGCAGAGCAGATCACAGTGTCTCCCTATCTGTATTATTATAATAACTTCAGTGTTGTTTCTTTTTAAATGCACACCTAAGGAGCTAACTTGGCACAGAGACTGGTTGTGTTAGTTTCTTGGTTTATAATTATTAACACACACGAAAAAAATGAAAGCAAGGCATTTAAAGTGAGAAAGCTTCAGAAAATAGAAAAATTATGCTCTCATCTTATTGATGTGGGCTTCCTTATCCTGTTGCCTTTGTTGTCTCTCTTATTCACTCCTGCTGACTTAAAGCAGCATCACCTCCTGTTTATCTGAGTCTCATGAAAAAAAACAATTGACTGAGGGATGTGTGTGTGGCTTTCCTAAAGCAAGCACGTACAAAGTGAAGCTGAAAAGGTGTCCAGGTCAATGCTCACATCTCCTTCTCCAGGCTCTCCAGGCATCCACTTGGGGCTCTGAGGCCTGGCACAATCATATATTCCAGTGGAAGACTGCGTGGGTTTCAGCATATGTCTCTCTTGGGGCATCCCATTTGCTGCAGTCATGCCTTACAAGCGGCCAAGAGCAGTCTCCACTGTCCCAGGTGCTGCACAGCCAAGCCAGCAGACAGGTCCTGCTCTCTGCACAGCAGCCTGAGCCGTGGTGTTGGCCTGGCCACACAGCAGAAGGGAGACGTGGAGCTCACAGTGGGAGACAACGGTGTGGTCGCAGCAGCCAGTGTGCTGGCACTGAGGCTGGTGGAGGGCTCAACGTTTTCAGAAATTTCCCCAGAAGAGAAGCTGAAATGGAAAAGGAGGGAAAGTGAAGTGAGAAAGAGAAGCTGGGAAAGATGTATGCTCCAAGACAACTGTGATGCAGGCTGGAGGAAGCAGCCCACTAGCACAAACTGACAACCCAGTCAAAACTATATAAAAGGCTCCAGGAGCAGCTGGAGGCTCCCAGTGATGATGGCTCTGTAGCTATCCCTCCTGGCTCTCTGTCTTTCCCTCCTGGCTTGGGTCTCATTCTCAATTCAGTTTTCTCCCACAGGCCACATGGCAGGAAGGGGAATCAGGCTTGAAACATGGAGAATTGATTTAAATCAGCCAAGCTGGGCTCCTGTTCCAAATCCTACTTTAGAGAATGTCTGTCTCTCCCTTGTAACTATAGAAAACCCTGGTTTATTTTTCCTTGCCAAACTTCAGTCAACCTTTGGAAGTGCTTCTCTTCCTCCTTTCTCCTAACTCCGAGAATGAGGTAGGAGGGTAGGAGAGGTGGCTCATTGCATAAAGCTTTGTTCAAGGGTTGCAACAATGTAAAGTACCTGGAGGACTGGGTCCCAGCCCCCTGGGTCCAGAGGTTTCTGCCTTATCTGCCTGTAATAACTCCAATTCTGCTTGTTTGTGTTTGGAAGAAAACAACAACTCCTAAAATAGGAGAGGGAAAGTGTAAACATACTAGCAAAGGAGAGGCATAGCAAACTATGCACAGCTCTGTGTGCAACTCTTATTTATAAGGTTTGTTCCCTGAACCTAAGCAAGCCTGCCGCAGCAGAGGTAAGACATGTGGCCCTGGAAGCATTTGCTGTTTCCTACATAAGCAACAGCTTCTATTTTTTCCTCCCCCACCCCAGTTTATGTTTTGCTGTCCCAGCTGGAGTTTAATGTGCTTTGCAGTTTCCTCTATTTTTTGAGTGTGTTTTGATTTTTTCATGTTGAAGTCTCTGCTGACAAGAGGTGCCAGCTCATTTAACAGCTGCTGGGAGACAAGTGCTCAGTGGATACAGACAGCATGGCAGTGTGGGAGGCCAGACAAGACATCCTTGGGGCAGGCAAGCACCATGTGTCCTTGGCCTCTGTGGCCATTTACCCCTTCAGCTGGGCTGCTTAGAGCACATCATGGACGATGCTGATTTTTGGAATGGGAGCTTAGTGCTTTGGATGTGAAAGCATGCTGTGTGTTTTCACACCTGAAACTCCTCACAGAGAGATCTGAGACCTTTCCTTTTGTGCGCATACATTGAACTTTCTTCGAATGGCTTCAGAGTATTCTTTTTTTTTACCACATATGGTGATTGCTTCCAATGTGTGCTTATAGAAACTTGAGATATTTCCATTCCTAGTTTAGGGAAGACTTGACAGATATTTGATTTAAGTTGGTTTGTTATTCCTAGTTCTGGCTTATTGCAACCACAGTGCCTACTGCTATATCTCTATTGATTGCAGTCAGACATCCTGAGGGATAACTCTGTCTTCCCTTTCATTTAAAAAGGAGAAAAAAAGGCATGTCTCCAGCCCTAGTACTTGTGAAGACAGACACAAATACCTAATGCAGACTGTTTGATGAGACTGAAAGCATGTCGCTGTGAGTTTTAAAACGTCATCATTTATTCACCCTGACTTCTCTGTCACTCACTGAGGTACCCACAACACTAATGTGCAGAACTGTGCTGAAAAGGCTGCAGAAGAAGAGTACCTGCAATTTTTTTGGGTTAAACTAGCAAGAGAGTGCTGAAGTGAAATCCTAAAGGACACCCAATCTGAATTCAAGACTCTGCCAACTCTAAAGCAAAATTGTGTCTGACACCCCTGGGTTTAGCAGGTTTGGGATAGTTTCCTTGAGCCTTATCCAAGTAAAAAACAAGGAGATTTGGTTTATATTTGCATATCTAGAGCACAAGAGTGCCTGGGAGTTTCTCTGGCAGCCCAGATGTTTTTCCTAGTAGAAAAAGGCCATGACCATGTCCTATTGTCTCAGCAGTGCAGGGGTGCAGGACAAGTATGATTATCTCCTAGCAGTAAAGATCTTGCTTCTGTCATCACAGAAACTTAATCAAAGAGTCTGTTCCAGTTCTTCAGAATTGCATTCTCTTGTCTGACATACCTGGGCTGCTGCTCTGACTTTCCTTTAAGACACTGGAGGGTTTGACTGGTCTGGCAGTGAAGGAAGCTTGAACAGGTAAAAGCAGACCAGAGTAAAATCCTGGGGCATGGGTAGCAGCAGCAATGCAACTCCTGTAGCAGGACACTCAGCACAGGTGAGTAGCCCAGGAGTTTACCTCTGGCCTCTCTGTTGCACATTGCCTGAGCGTTTGTGGGGGTCTCTGATGTATTGCCCCATGCCTCCTCATTTAAAGCCAACATGACCAAGTTCTCAAAATCATTGAAGATTCCCACAAACGCAAGACTGCCTCACAATATGAGAAGACATTCAGCCTTCAGCTTTTTTTACCTCTTTCCTACCGTTCTTAGAAGTCAAAATGAGGCTAGGAGATCTGGCAAACATCATACTCCAAGCCCTAAAAATTTGCGGTTGCCGTGGGACAAATCTTTTAAAGCAACACGCTTCCTCTATTTCATTTAATGAATTGATCTGCTGGCTTGTGCTCCTGTGAAGCCACTTCCTCTTGCTCATTTAGTTTTCCTTCCTCCCTCTAAGCCCCAGAATTTAGACCTTTCTCATCACACTACCTGTCTGTTGGAAGGAGATCTCTGATCATTCCTGCCAAATGAGAGAAAATCAAAGTCCGTGCTGAGCAGCAGTAAAAGAGCGATGTTGCTGCCTGGAATTGCATCAGGAGCTCCTCTTATTAGACCGTGTAAGTGCTACAGCAGGGAAACAAGTAGCTGAGCCTGTTTAAAAGCCTATGAATTCTTTCTTGCATTAAGTTAATTAGTGAGAAATGAAACAAGAAGCTGGTGCATGAAAGAAAAGGATTAGGTATCTTGTATCTTAGTAGCTCAGTGGAATTGCAAGGAAAAGGGATCCAACTTGTCAGTGATAAGAAATAAGTGTTTTATCCTTGTTTCAATTTTGAGCAAAATTCACTGTGTGTTTTACCTGCTGATGGACAGAGAACGTTCAGCTGCTGAGGCAAACGTGATAACAGATTATCCAGGGAAATTTGTGTGACCAGCTAGTGCTCAAGCACAGTCCTGTCTGAACCACTTCCTACCAGTTGAGAAGCACCATCTAATTCCCTTCTGTTCTCACTCTAACTGGCTGATTCAGGGAGTAGGAAACTCAAAAATGAACACTCTCACTCCTCCTCCCCAGCACTTAGCAGCACCAGGAAAATAAGGCAAACAGATGGGAGTCAATGTATCATCCAAATGAAATCCCACCCTTCATGAAAATGTGCCAGCTGAAGAGGAGACAGGATTCTTATTGGTGTCCTTTGCCATAGATAGCAAATGTGAATTTTTTGGCTCAAAGATAGCAGTGCTTTTTTCCTCCTTTGGGTGCTTGTCATCTTGGCCAGGTTGTCTTTGAAGCTTGGGACATGCAGAAACATGAGACTTTCCAGAGAAAGCTCCAGATGCCCTTGGCAAACTTGTTTCTCCTAAATTCTGCTTTCCTGCTGTGACTGTGGCTGAAATTTTCACAGAAAAGCTAGCAGGGTAGTTAAGAAAAATCTAACAGGCTCTTGAGTTGTATTTTATGTGGACAAGATGTATTTCCATCTGGATTTGGGGTGGCAGTTTTTCCTTGCCTTGCTGACAGACTTCATGTTGTCATGAACAAAACTTTCTTTTAATGGGTATTGGGATCCCTTTCCCCTTCATGTGTTTCAATTGTGACATTTGGAAATATTACTCAGGAAATCTCTCACCATCTGGGTCTCCAGCAGCCTCAACACCTGCACCACTGACGCACCCTTGTCTCTCTCAACAGTAAGCCCATCTCTTCCCCTGCAGCTGTCCCCTTCAGATTCTCTGCCTCCGTCTGGCAGCAGATTCACCAACAAAAACTGGCTCATGGATCCTGGTCAGCCCTTTTTCCAGCCTATAAATGTGACAGCAGGCTTCGCTATTTGCTCAGTTTCCATTACTTGCCACAAAGTAGAGAACATTCCTGTAACATTTGAGAAGGCACAGATTTACCTGGAAGTCTCCCCACCTGCCCACAGGGAGCAAGATGTCACTTATTTCCAAAACTCACAAGACAAGTACTTCTTCAGTCTGAGTTTTGAAGGGGCAGCTTAGGGCTGCCTCTTTCCCTTCTCAGCTACAGTGCAGCTTCACTATGGCCATACAAAAGGCTCTTTCCCTCAGCTTCAGGATCACCTCTGCTTTGCTTAGCATCTCCATCAGCAGCAAACAGCCTGATGAACAGCCCTCTTCCTCTACTTCATCCTCTGCAAGGTCAGGTGAGGGTGGAAGTTCTTCTGCCACCTCTGGAACAGCCCTGCTGATCTCTTCTCAGGGCTGATGGTGAAGCTGAGGTCACCCCACAAGGTACAGCTGCTCACCCATGCACTACTGCTAACCTGAACAGCCTGCTGCTTCACTCACTGTGGTAGCTTCCTGGTCTAGCTAAGCTCTGAAGGGCTTGTTATCTGCTCCAAAATAAAGCTGGGGACTGGCAGGAAGTCTTGACTAGCTGTGCCCCTTGCTTTGCACTCAGGGTCCCAAGCAGGGTAATCTGACAGACTAAAAGCGGGTAGGTGGGTATATGCAATTTTAAATTTTATACATATTCATAATTATATGTACTATACTTTATATTTATATATGTATATAGTTACATACATATATAAAATACTTATGTATAGTTGCTGAGGAGAACTATGAGCGTATCACTCAGAAACTGTCCAAATTATAACACCACAGTAGAATGCTGGATCAGCTCTACTGAAGCCAATGGAACAATGAATCAGATTAATGTGCCATTTTCCTTGGGTAAAGAAGGATATTTACATGAAGTACAGCATTTCAAAATGGTCAAGGGTGCTTTTAAGTCTGTGAAACGTTGTTTAAATATATGTGTAAAATTTCCTTTTTTAGCTGGTAAGACAGTTGCTAGGGAGTTTACTAGCATGAGTGGTCTTTTCCAAATTAATTTTACACTTTAATTAGAGTAAGTGTTGTACTGTTAGAAGATAGAATATGGAAAGAGCATGAAGTTCATTGCAGTTCTAGGTTTCACAGGAAGGTACCATATGCTGAAAGGTGGACATACTATGGGAGTTCTAAGTACTGCTAGCAATTCCATGTAGCTAGTGAGTTTATGTAAAATCATTGACCTTGATCTGAGGATAGACCTCTTTAACACAATCAATACAGGTGCAATCAGATAAGAACATTCTACTGTTTTATTAAAGTGCATCTAATTCAAAACTCAATAACTCTCACAAATCCTTAATCAGAGAAGACATCCTGGGAGGTATTTAGGTGAGTGATCTTATAACTCTTGCTCTCTCCTTGTTAGGATGACATTTTACAAATAGACATGTCTGTTTCCTCCTTACCCTCCCTGCCATAATTCTTTCACTATACAGTTGTGTTGATTATCGTGCATTTATCAAGTATTTTTTTGCCTTCATTTATTTAGAGAGACTGAGCCAGGTGACAGCTTCTCTTTACCCCGTCCCTCTGCATCAGTGTGGCCAAGAATACAAATGCAAATGTGGGTCGCTTGCTGGCACGCTGGGCCCTGTGTTCTAGTCCTTGGCTTAGATGTGTGACTCTATAGGAGGTGTAGTGTTAATGCATGCTCTCTAGCTCAGGGTGGCCGGGGATAATGAAAGAAAACAGTCCATGTGCAGCATTATGTGATAGTTTAAACAGAATGAAAGCCAAAGGCAATGACTGTATTTTTAGAAATTATTTTAGATCAAAATGATGCATACCGAATAAGACAAAATAGCCACATGGTAGAGAGCTCTGAGAACACTGCTTACAGTGAGGTAATTATTATTCTTTCCAGGTGATCCTCAGCATGTTCCTAGATAATGATAAACAAATTGTAATTTGGAGCAATTGAGCTGAAGGCAGATTTCTTTTTAGCCATTTAAGTTCATATATGGCAGACTGAGGGGATCAGGTCTTTAGTGTAAGTGTGAATGGCTACACATGCTTAACTAGACCCCTGGGCCCTGCATTACACAGAACAGCACTTAGCCAGTCCATAGAATAAAATAAAAAAAAAAAAATCAAACTGGTTTGTAACTATGTACAGCACAGAGAGGCTCAGGAGGCTGCAGCACTGCAACAGTCTCCTTAACATATGTGCCCAATGAATAGAGAGGATGTCTGGACTGTAGCTCCTCACAGCCAGGAATCTTCCAGTTTGATTCTCACCCCTTTATTCCCTCAGACTTGAACCTAGTTATTTGGAATTTTTATTACAATAACTATGTATTAGTTATTGGAATTAATCTTTCTATGATGAAAAAAAATTACTGTGCAGACATTTTGGGTCTTCCTCAGGTTTCTTCCTCACTCTATTTCTACCTCAGTTTTAAGTGTTTTGTTATCTTGTTCAAGATAATGCCTACAAAGGACAAAATGACCAAGTTCCAATTCCCACATGCACAAACACACCAATATCTGTGCTTTCCAGGTGCAGAATTCTGTGTCTCCTATTCCAGGTGGGCCAAAGTAATATCTCCTGTGATAGAAACAGGATTTGAAAGGGGATGGGCCGAGCAATTTGGTTGTGTTCTGCTCAAGTTCTGCTGTGTGGGAAAAACCTCAACTATCATCTTTCTCTAGCAAGGAATGTGCCCTGGGTCATCTTCTTCTGTTCTAAAGAGACAGATTGAGGGCAAGAGTGGCAAACAACAGAGAGCCAGGCAACCCTCCTGAAACTGGTTTGGTGATGCTACCACAGCTGATGGCAGCAGAAGGAAAGAATTGATCCTTCCTACCCAGACAGCAGTAGCAGTTGCCATCATAGTTGTTCTGGCCTTCCCTTTTGGTCACACCAAGAGCATGAATTGGCAAAGCAGGGCTCACAGTTACTTTGCTGTTTCTGGCTGCCTGTTAACTAGATGACTTTCTGCCTGGCTTGTGCTTCATCCCTACAGTCCCCATTGTACTCCAAGTCCAGAAGTGTGCTTGCTCCATGCAGTGATGATGACTCAGTGCTTCCTGAGGCACTGCAATTCCTCTCAGATACAGCATGATTCTGTGCTGTCTTAGCTTGGGTCCCAAGGTCATTGAAGCATTAGCACTGCACAGTGCAAGACCTAGTCACTTTGTCATTGGCATCATCTTCTCCAAAATGATTAGGTGATTTATCAGCTTTCACACAACTGGAATTGAAGAACTGAGGTGTCTTGGTTTGGAAAGACAGGTATCTGCCAGGGAAAGCTGGAGTTTCCCTTAGAATAGAGAATGTAAACCCTTCACCCTCACCAAATTATAATTTTGCAATTAAGGGCTTTCAGGCAAAGATTTGGGAATAGGAATAACAGTTCTTTACTAGGAATAAATACAAATGTAGTAGAAAACAAGACCACCCAACCAAACAAGCAAACAAACAAACAAGCAATCCTGGAAAACCCTGACAGAGTCAGAACTACAACCTGACACCCTGTTGGTCAGGGTGTTGGAAGCAGTCCAGAAGTGAGTCCTTCTGGAGTGGCAGATGTGGTTCTGTTGAAGTAGAGATGATCCTGTAGAACAAGGGTCCAGTGATGGTGAGAAGGGGTCCAGTGATGTGAGAGGGGTTCCAGTCTTCCTCCAGGAATCGGGTGAAACCACATACCTTCCTGTTCCTGAGTCCCAGTTTTATCCAGGTAGGAATGGTTGGCTCCCCCCACAGGGTGGACCATCTCACAATAGGATGATGGAATGTGGGTGTTCTATTTTGGGGAGGGTAAGTTTGGGGATGTGTGCTTTTAGGGGTGTCTTAATGGTCCATTAGCAGAAAATATTCCCCTGGAGGGAGGACGGGCAGTGAAAGAGATAAGAAACACTGCCCCACCTGGTTTTAACAGCTGGCCCATTATCAAAAGGCACCCGCCCCCCTCCTCCCAGGGTTACAAGAGATAAAGAAGAACATTTCCCCAACTGCTTTCAGCAGATGAAATAGAATACACATTTTAGGTTCCATAACCCAAGACATGAGGAAAGTGCTATGTATTTGCATTGGGTTTTGTTTGTTTGTTTGTTTTAAATTACTGAGCTTTTGATTAAGCTCAAATATCTCTTTAAAACACAGTTGTGAAGGAAGATGTGCTGGACAGTGGAAAGGTTAAATGCAAAGGCATGCTAAGTATCTTGGCCTTTGCCACAAAAAGCATTGCTGATTCAAGACATTACATAAAAGCTTCTGCTGCACTGCAATCTCTCAGTAGTTACTCTAGCTAGCCTTTTCACTCTCCTTCTGCAAGGCTAAATAATAACCTCTTTCTATTTTTGTAATCAGAATTTATATCATATCATCCCTGAAAGGTGTTTTTTGTGTGTTTCAACTTTGATAAATGCAGCCCCCATCACCAGTGGAACAGAAATAAAATTAAAATTTATCTCTGCACACTTCTGTGTGCTGGGCCTGCAGTTCAAAAGCAGCTTTATTTTGGAGAGCTTGGGGAGGGGGAGATGCTGGTGTATGGATGTACACAACACTTTAGACGAAGAGTTAAGAAGGAAAATGCTATTTCTTAATGCCAAAGGGAAAAGCAACAGTGAAAGACACTGAAAAACTGTCCAGATGCTGCATTATATCCGCAACGATATGTAACTATTCTGTGTTAATGAAATAAAGCCATAGGATCGGAGTAAGTTTGTGCTTTTTACTGATGTGTTGAGCTCTGAACAATTCCCAACCCCAATGGAAAATAAGGATACAAGAGATCTAATTAAAAATGGGAGCTTGAGAAGCACAAGACTTTAAACTCTTCTTTTACTTAATGGAATTGGCTGTGGTGCTAAAATAGTATTCCCCCCTGTCATTCTGACATGAAAAACATTAGTGAATATTTGATTTAATTGTGGAACAAATTATGGTAATAATGAGTCTGAGAGAAAAAAAAAAAAAAAGTGCTCAAAATGGTACAATCTCATTTAAAATGTGCATATGTAAAATAGAACAGATACACAAAGTGTTGTCTGCTACTTCACCAAGAGACTGTTATGTTATGAGCTGCATGCCCTTTCAGGGTCATGCTCAACATGTACCATTTGCCTGTCTCAACCCCACTCTCATTTCAAACTCCTTTCTTTATATAATTTGGGTACTGGGAGTGTATGAACTGTTGCATTTCAGCTCCTACTCAGCAATCCAAAACTGTGAGGTCAGGTATCAGTGGGCAGAAAATTCTCCCTATCTTTCCAGCTGATTCTCAGACATTATGGCATTAAAGACTGATCACTTCCAGTCAAAATGTGATCAGCCAAGCAACCATTTATACTGGATTTGTTAAAATTATTTATTTAATTTGAACTTAGTGTTATAAGAATGACTGAACTCCAGGCAAGAAAGTAAGGAAGAAGCACTAGAGATGAATGGATCTAGAGGGATTATTTAAAAAAAAAATTATTTTTGTTATCAATATACCCATTGCTGAAGTAGGTGCTGTCAAGAGAGATGTCTCCTGCTACCTTTTGCTTTTCGTGTTGCACTGATTTTAAAAAAAGTTGATGAGAAAATAGCGTCAACTTGCTTGAGGATGAGATGAAGAGTTACTAAGCTTCCAAAATCCAGCTCTGTCAAGGACACTCTCTATACCCTTGACCAAAGGTCTTTTGATCTCCCTTTAACTTTTTCCTTGGTAAAATGAAAATAACCCAATACTTGCAAGATTTATTAACAGGAATATGTCAATGAAGATGAGGCACTTCAGTGCACGCTTGGGTCAACAGGAAAATTTTCAGTCATTCCAGTAGGTCAGGTCACATTGTCAGTTTGGGAAGCTGTAAAATAAGTTTTCTTGTCCAAATGAGACCAGTGGATCACTTGGGACATTCTTTGGGAAGCAAAGAGGTGTTGTCCTGTCACATCTTCTCAGGAGCAATGGCTTCAAGGTTTCATGGGAATGGACAGAATTTATATTCTTGATACATTGTTTCTACCTTGGAACTCCCTCTTCAGCAGACCCTTCCTGCTTTCCAGGATGTCCTGGCCCTTTCAGATGTCTTTGAGTATGATTTGAGGAAGGTGTGTGTGGCAGGGGTGGGGGGAGAACTACTTTTTGCCCCCATAAGCTCTTCTTTGTCATAATGCCCTTGTGATGGCCGTCATCAGAGGACATGTCCAGAAAACTCCAAGGTGAATCTGGCTCAGCCTTTGCAAATTTGTGTGTCCGTCTTCAGCATTACTGCTATTTTTCTTTTGCTGATTATGAATGAACATTCCCAGATACCCTGAAGGTCGTAGCTAAAATATATATATATATATATAGAACAAAAAATTCACTGAGTTTTTTCATTGGCATGAGAGGATAATTTTGTTTTTCTGTCTTTAAAAATCAGAAGCATGTCTGTGTCTTCTATGGTTTGGGTCACCTACTTGAACATGCATGTAGACATTACAGCAGGGATACAATTTTCCTGCAGATGTTATTAAGGTGACTTTTATTTTATTTTGTGAGCCAAAGATTCTCAATGTCACTGACTTAATGACAAATGAATGTGAATGATGAATGTCAAATGAAAGATTTTTTTGTTATAGCTGGGTTGTCTTATTTTTATAAAAGCATCAAAAAAACTAAAGGTGAAGCAGGGTATAAGTATACATTCCTTTCCTCAGAATGCATCATATAAGCCCTTTGCATTCTGTTGAGTGATTAAATGAAAATGACTTTGGCCAGCAAAGATGTGAAATGGATTTTTGTCACTGAGCAAGCCTATTGAAATGACTCTCTTTCCCAGAGCACAATGTTTAAATGACGTTTGTTTTGGAGCATGGGTCACTCTGGGGCAGGTTTGCTCACACAAGCTACACACAAATGTAGGCTAAAGAAAACAATAAATGTTAGCTGTCAGGAGATCTTATGAAGAATCTGCAGAAGATCTTACTCTTAAATAGTATGAAGAAAGGAGATACCCACAATCAAAGGCTTCACTGTCTTCATGGTTAGCCTTTGTCCCAGCCAAAAATGTAGGACACATTTAATATAATCTCACTGTATAATGTAATCAGACTGTCTGAGGGATATCTTATGCTACTCTGATAGTCAACAATCAAGTGTGGTCAAGGACAGTCAAATTGTTTTATTGCACATAACTTGGCAAAGGCTAAGGAAAAACGTGTATGAATTTAATGGCTCAAGGCTTTTATTACTTTCCCAATAGGTGGTTTTAAAAATGTACTTTCTTGTCTTCATACCAAATGCAAAATGAAATGGATAGCCTTAAAAATCATAAGTTGGAGAGAGAAAGAGAAAGAATAGCATTCCTCAGGTGTGAACCTTCAAATTGGTCTAAAGAGGACCTGAAGTCCAGCAAAGAATGTCCTGGAAGACTCAGGACAGCTGTAAAGTGTGACACTACAGGACACATGACAATTCGTGTTCAACAGACCTGATATTAGAGGACAGGCTCACAGAATTTTCAGCAGGAAAGACTCCTGCTCTGCTGCTGTAGAGGTACTATAGATGTCCTGTCTACCCCAGTTAACCTTCCTTTAGTGGAGAGAAGTCCACAGGGAATGAATCAGGAAAACAAGGGATTTGCATGATTCACGTATGAGAATGAGAACAAATATTTGATTTGGGAGAGAAGTAACAAGTTTGGGGAAATGCATTTCCATTCTATGGAACTGAAGTTTTTTTCCCTAAATCATCATCCGAGTGAGGATACAAGAAGCAAGCCAGAATTAATTTTTCCCTTTGATTACAAAGCCCAGGTTACAATGTTAGCCAAGTGAAATTTGAGCGAGCGATCTAATCTTTATTAAAATTCTGCTAGCACAATAGAACTAAAAATATTGCTGATACTAAATTTGGAAATAACTATACACTGACCAATATACTGCACATTTAAAGCATTAGTAAATGTTCTCTTTTGTGTGTGTCAGGTAGCCAGAATCCCAAGTACAAAGTCTTTTTTGTTGATTTGAGATGGTAAGGAGCCTGAGTAGCTGGAGTACAGCTACCCAAGGTACAGTTTAAACAGGAGGTCATAGCTGGTATGTTACAACTCCTGCATACGTGCTACACAGTCTCTGTCAACTGAGAACTACCAAAACTTGATTTTAATTTCTGTCACAAAAAGGCACAGCTCTGGTGCCCAGCCTCAGACAAGATTTACCATTGGGTCAGCGTTGGTCAAAAAGGCAGAGCTCCTCCAGTTAGAACATGACCTGCAGAAACAACTCAGCTTTTCAAAGACACTTTGGCCTTTGACCAAACCCTGTGCATCTTGTAAAACTTGACAGGGTCATGTTGAAAAGGCTTTAATGCAGGATTTTGTGGAAGTTACCACTGACTTCAGAATATTCACAGACGTGAGGTAGGCTGGCTAACTTCTGTCAGGAGATGTGTCTTGGAGGCACTGCTAGAGATATTTCTTCTAGTGGAAACAGACAGGAACATTGAAGATTAATTTGTAGTCCAATTATTTTTTTTTCTAGATTATCTCTGACTTTTATCATGAGCTCGACATCTTTGATATTGTCTTCATAAATTTATACCGCACAGTTAAAGTTCTTTGAGGAGTTTAAGTTTAAAGCAGGATTGAAATATTTTAAAGGACTTTATAATGACACAGTGGAAGCACAGCAAATCCCTTGATAGCCTAAATGGATAGAAACATTCTAGAGTACAAATGAGTTAGAGATTAATTCATGGCACCTTGTACAGGCTTGGGGAATTCTATGTGTTTGAAATAGTTCCACAGCACAAGCAATCTGCTGGACAGTAGAAATGCCCTCTCAGCCTCTCCTCACTTCCCAGAACGAGTGTCTAGGGGAAGTTATCTTTCTTCCTTTGCTGTCCTCCCCACTGCAGCCTTTTTATTGTCAAAGTGGTTGAAGAAGTTGTAGGACATTCTTCTGTGCACTGCAAGTTATGGAAAACGTGTCATAACAAGAATTCAGAACCTAGGAAAAAGACTGGTTCACATTTAAAAGATTGTACACTAAAAATGCCTAAATGCAGCCAGCCATAGAAAGAGGGTTTAGGATTACACACTGCTGGGACAAGTGACCAAAATGCCCAAAATGCCCCATGGGAGCTAGAGCCAGGAAGGCTTGCTATATTCTTAGATACTCAGTTGGAATTAAGTCAGGACTTGGAAGCAGGTTTGCATCTTCTGTTTGAAAGAACAACTTGAAGTAAACAGGATACTTACGGAATCAAAAAAGAACCTCTATACGGTGTCATTGCTGGAGAATCTTCAATTGTCCTCCACTCTACTTTTTATTTCTGACAGAAAGGACAGCAAGACTGGGGATTCAGGGATCATTCAGATGACTTGTCTTCTTCCAAATGATCAGGAAAAGCTGAAACATTTCCCCATGGGAATAATATTTTTATTTATGTATTGATTATTATGTCTGTAGAAGAACTCTGTGAAATAGTTTTTACCTTTCCCAATACTTCCTTTGGTTGAAACCAAGTTCATTCTCTTGCAGAGGCTCCAGGCTGAGAAGGTCCATGTGCTGCTGAGTTTTTGGCACATTGTGATGGATTAATGTTTGTGGTGGGTTAGCTTTGGCAAACACCCAAACTTCTATCCACCTGCTCACTCATAACCCCTCTCCATGGGGCATAGGGAGAAAATAGGATAAGAAAGCTCATTGGTCAACATAAAGATTGGGAAATTGCTCACCAGTTACTGTTGGGGGCAATACAGACTTGACTCGGAGAAAGTTAATTTAATTTATTGCCAATTAAAATAGAATCTGGCAGTAAAACACAAAGAAATACAAAGATATATCCTCCTGTCCCCTTCTTTTCTCTCCCCTCCCTTCTCCTCTTCAGATTCCTGAACACGGTCCTCAAGTGGTGCCAGGGGGCAGTTAAGGTCAGAATGTAGAGGTTTTGTGATTTCTCTCTCCTGCTCTTTTCCTCTCACACTTTTCCTGTGCTTTGATGTGGATTCTCCTTCCAGTCTGCAGTCTCTCAGGAAATATCTTGCTTCCTGGGCTTTCCATGGGCTGCAGTTCCTTCAGGTGTACCTGCTCCTCCTCTGACCTTGATGTTCCCTCTGCTGTTTCTCATTCCCTTTAGTTCTCCTCTCTCTCTGTGCTACCTTATCACAGAGGCACCGTCTGTCTGATGGGCTCGTCGGTGTCCTGCAGTGGGTCTGCTGGAGCCAGCTAGAGTTGGCTGTGTCTGCCACAGGTCAGCTCCCCATCTCTTCTCTCAGACTCATCCCTGTAGTCCTGCCTCTGCCAACAACTTGCTGTGGACAACACGACTTTGAAGTTAGGAAAGTGAGGCAAATGTTTGTCTGTTCTGACCAGTTAGCTTTGGAAAATGAACAGTTTTGCTCACTGCACTGTGACTATTCAAGACTTCTTTATGATAAACAGGAGAGCATTTTTGTACTGGTAACTAGCTACTGGTAACTAGGTCCAATTGTTTTAACTGTCCTGTTCAATTCAAAGCATGCAGTGCCTCACCCAGCCTGTACTCCTTGTCCTACTGTGTTCCAGGAGAGCTTTTGTTTGTCCTGCAGCCATGGGGATTTGGGCAGGTGGCACATAGCTGGACTTTTTGGCATTCCTATCTGAAAGCACTCCCTGCTTTTCCTACTAAAAAAAGATATAGAGCTCTTTCCTAAAACAGTGCTGCCCAAGCACCCTTGGGTGATTGTTTTAGATTCTTCATGAATACCGCTTTCTGAGCACTAACCTTCTACCCAGACTGTGCTGGATTTATTTGAGCTGTGGGAGAACAACTGGCAGACAGCTGAAAGGGTTGCTGTGAGGTGGGCATAGGAGCTCCTGCCTCACTATTTTCTTTGTGAAGACTAAAGGTGCAAGGGTGTCAATCATCTTCTGTGTAAAGGTCTGAAAAGGCTCTCAGAGCTCAGTATTTTTAGCTCTTTAACAGATTATCTCTTTTATTTTTAGAAGTAACAATAGCTCTTAGGTTAAGAGGGAGACAAAAGCCTCATTAGTTTTGGAATTTCAAATTAACTCAATAAGGGATTGAGGAGAGTTTTTTTTCCACAGGAACCTGAAGAGTTGCATAAAGGATGTTGTGAAAAAGAAGGGAAAACCTCCAGCTTAGAGGGTCTCTGTGCTCACGATATACAAATATAAGCAGCCTTGGCATGCCACGGAGCAGCTAGGGAGCACACTGTGCCCCAGCCAACACAGCAGCAGCCCCTCTCTGCTGGGGTGAGGGCGGTGTGAGAGGCCACAGAGGATTAGATCAGCCAAGATGAAGCCTCTGTTCTTGGGCAGGTCGAGTTAAAGGGCCACAGCTGCCAGGCCTTACTGTGCCTGGGCAGACCACTTCTTACCAAAGGCTCCTGGAACTTGGATGGAGACCATACAGGGTGTGGCTAGACCTCTGCGGCTTGAGGTCCTCAAGAGTGCTACTGCAGCTGCCAGAGTGGTCTCAGGAGGTCTCACATGCCCCACTCATAAACCAAAAAAATGTAACTACATTTCTAATTTGGTCAAAATCAAAAATGAATATGAAGGTATAGGAGATATGTGTTGAATTTTTTCCTTTTTCCCTAAGGGAAGGTCATATCCTTACTCTCCTCCAACACTCCTTCTATTCTGTTTTTTTGTATACCTCATCTTGATTTTTGTTGTTGTTATTTATTTTGAGGGCTATTTAGAGTGTTATTTGTTTGAGTTTTTTCCCCTCTAGGATATGATGCATTCAACCGCTTTCTTGCAGATTCCCTGTATCAGGAAACTGGATGTGTTTGGGAATGGAAGCATTTTTTTTTATTTTTTTTTTAAGTAAAAGCCTTTGTGTTGAAGCTAAACTTTTGATGAAGCTCGTTATTGATGCATGATGCTCATCCAGCAGATCCTGAGTGTATCAGTAAATCAAGGGTCTGCTCCAAGAGAGAACACTCCTTGGGACAGAGAGGACCAGGCTCTTTGGAGTCTACTCAGGAGCATTGCATTTCCATGTGGCATTTTGCTTTTCTTGTCTGGGGAATGCTTTTTGTTGGAGCTCCATCTGCTTAGTTTGCCATAACTGAGTTATGGCTGAAATCCTCCTTTGCACTTTCTATAACGTGCAAAATAGAAAGAAAGGAAGCATAAAAATGTATATTAGAATTATACTGAGCACATTTCTTTTGAAACTATAATTTATAAAAATGAGTACATATGATTTTGCAATTATAAATACATGAAATAAATGCATTAGTTAAGAAGTTAAGCTTTCAAATGTGCTAATTATTAACCAAACGCATTTTACAGTGTTTTAATGACCACTTTTTCACATTGTGTTAATATCCATTAGCTATATTCATACTAGTAATGCTAATATTGTGCAAAGCCATTAGTTCGCTGCAAAGTCAATAATGGATGATACTGATTCCAAGCTTCCACTGCACTGAAGGATACACACGGATTTTGGTGGCTTTTTTTTTTTTTTTTTTTGTAGAGTGGGAAAGTTAACCTGAGTTTTCACTTGGATATTGTCAATGAAGCTGTTTATGCTGATTACACAGATGAATGTGGAGTCAGTTATTGAGAGCCTATGGACAAAATACTGATCTGCCTCTGTCTACTTGAAAGCAGAAACTGGGTTCAAATGAACTGCCCTGCCTCCAGAGGAGGGCTCTGAATATCTCTCTTTGTGGACTTTATCTCATTAAGAAGTTTCAGCAGCACTCCCTAGACAAGATGTTTTTAAGGATAATTCTGGAATCTTTCATTCACTATGTTATCTGAATGGATTTTCAGATAGTTTATCCTGTTATTCTTCCTCTCAAAAGCATTCACTTTTATTTTGTCAAATATCTCTCTAAGATGTAATCAGTGTTTGGGTGGTGGAGTGAACTAGGAATGGTTATGTGCCACATTTTGCTCCTTGCTTTAGGAAAACTTCTATAAGATTATTCACAAGTAAAATATTTTATTTTACTAATATCAGGAGCGTTTTATGCTACTAGTAAAATGTGTGCATTGTTTTAGAGGCTGGATTGTAAAATGAACCGTATATCTTGTAAGTCAACAGAAAGAAGAAGCCTCAGTGGTTTTCTCAGATATTAAGCACAGAGATTTTAGAAATAGGGTGTCTATGTTTAATATTTAATTTATTTAGCCACAATATCTATTCTAACTTAAGGCTTACAAAATGCAAATATTGAAAAATTCTTCAATACAGAACACATAGAGAAGCATTTGACTTCCAGCTTGGTATGTTTCAACTGCTTCATCTTCTTTTTCAGGGTGTTAACTTCTGGAAATAAACTTCCCTCAGCTGTAAAAATGAACCCTTAGCCCATGTGTTCATGAAATGGACTGAGTTCATTGTGGCGCTGATTTACTGTAACTAGATGCAAGATTGATGCATCCAGGAGAAACCATTCCACGTACCTCATCTGTCTCTGGAACTGCCCCTTTAATCTCTTTACTAGATTTGATTGTTCTCTAACAAGCCAACAAGTACCTCTAGAGCAGGTGAGATTTTTCTTTCAGTGAAAGGCCCAGATGGGATGAGCAGAGTTATTGTGGACAGGACAGATTAAAATGTCTCAACTTAGTGTAAGCATCAGCAGAAACGGGTTTGGAGCAAAACTCCTTTGTCTTCTTATCCTTGCAGCAGAGGAAAGCCACAGACGACAGGAAAAATGGAGTGGAAGGTTAGAACCCATGCTGCATCCTCTTCCTGTGATCCTGATGCTCTGTTTCTTCGTCCCACTTCAGTCTGTGATGTGAAGACTGACTTATGGTGGGACTTTTGCTGAGGTGTGGATTTGGGGCTAGGAGGCCCCGTAAGAAAACTAAAAGCATTTTGCAGCACAATTAGAAAGTCGATGCCTGATAGAGCTCTGAGGAGGATCATGGAGTGATTCCTCACCAAAGTGAACTAAATCAGAAGTAACTCCATTAAAGCAGGCAGATTAAAACCTGTTTGGATGAAGAAGTGGGCCCTGTGTGGGTAAACACAAAGCAATTTAGATAATTGTGTGGAGAGCAGGGAGCAGAAAAAAAAAATAATATCCTACCTGACAGAAATCTTGATAACCTGGAAAACTAGGTGAAAGCAAGGAATGTAAACATCTCGTCTTGGAAAAACAAAAAATAAACCCAGACAATCTCTTGACATTTAAGGGAGACTTGATCTCCTAGTGAACTAAACACTAAAGAAGACCTAACACACCTGAATAGTGCTTGTGGAGATTCCCCAGGGAAGGAAGAGCATGCATAAGAGCAATCCTCCTTTGGTGCTGGAGACGGAGATCAGGCTTGGGAAACCAACCTGGAGGAATCAGACAGAACAATGATAACTTTTTATTTCATCCTGTGAAGTCAGTGGCCTGGACTTAGCTTCATTGATCAGAGCACGGTTCTAATAACACCAAGGCTGTGGATTCAATCCCTGTATAGGCCATTTACTTAAGAGTTGGGTTTATAGGTTACTTCCAACCCAGAATTTTCTGTAGATCTCTGAAAAATTTATTCACAAAAAATGCTCCTACAGAAAAAAGAGGATGAGTATTAATTTCCTGCAGATCAAAGAAATGCTTTGGAAACAGAAGGCGAGTCTCCTGGGGTTTCGTTTCTAGAAACAAATTCCTCTTACAAAAAAAAAAAAAAAAGACCCCTGAGCTGGGTTTAGTCCATGGTACTACCATTTGGGGACCAAAGGTAATCTGTTTAGGCTCATATTCTGCATTTGCAAGTGCTGGAATCAAATGCTGACCATTCTTACTAGTGCATAATTAAATTCTTATTCCCAGTTGAAGCCATTGGCAGAACTTTCATTGATTTAAATAGTGCTGGATTAAGCTTTCACTGAATGTCATGAGAATTTGAAAAGCAAAATCAATACAGATTTTGCAAAGAGCCCCTTGTCTTTGTTGTGGATCAAACCAAAACCATAAAGTAAAAAAACCCAAAAACTTTGCCATGAATAAAATAAGAATAAGGAATCATAATGGTATCCTTAATAATTTCCAGAAGATAGACAAAGTGAGTCACTTGGGGGTCTACAGTGATAATAAGAATTGTGTAAGTACTGTGTAGCAAAAAATATTTCTTGGTTAGTCTGCTCCTTTTGGCACAATCCTTCTGGCAGAAATGTATACATTTATTTTGCTGTTGCTCAAGAGCTCCTGGTGAGTAATTCCTGCTTTGCAGATGGTATACGATGTAGATGATTTTTCAAGTCCAATTTCAAGCTGTAGTGCTGTGGTTTATCACAAAATGTTTTGCTGTATTCTAATGGCAAGAACTCTGAGAAGCCAGTTTCCACTGTTAATTTTCAAATAAATCCAGTCCCTTCCTAGCTATATTCCTCATTATAAATTTGCAATTTAAAACCTATGAGAAACAGGAGTGCCTGGCTGTAGAGGAAATTCTTCCCTTCCAAGCCCCATCCTACACCATGTGAGCAAAAGCTGCAGAAGTTTGGGAAACTGGTAAGACTGCAGAGATTTTCCTCAGGGAGAGTGATACAAAATAAGTATTGTTCATCTTACAGTAACCCCCCTCCAAAAAAAAAAAACAAACAACCCAACAAAACAAACCCCAAACTAATTCAATAGAACAGACTGACCTTATGTAGAAATAGCAAATGTATTTAGTCTATTAATAAACCACAGTTAGAGATGTGTGGAATGGAAGGTGACCTGAGTTTCCCTTGATGATTTAGGGGATTATTCTGGTGCTCACTGAACAGAGCTTGTCAATAACTGTTGTTCCCAAACCTATGCTTTGTCATAGCAGTGACCTCTGGTCCTTGCTGCAATTCCCTTAGGATCAGAAGGAAATTCTACTAGAAAAGATGAAGATCCATTTAGTTATAGATTCAAAGGCTAGGAGAAACAGTTCACCCCATTAACAGGATTTGCTCCTGCTCTGCTGTTGTTACAGCCCTGAGAGAGGACTGGACTTTCCACTCTTACCAACTGAACTATGTGGTAACACATCCATCCTTCAGTCCTATCTTTGAGTTGTCAACATTTTCCTTTGGCTTTAGTAATGACATAATGGGCTAAGTAGGGCTCAAGCAGATACCACATTTCTAGGGGGGCACCAGAATAGGACTGCAACTGCTGTGATCACTCACCAGTCCCAGACTGCCCTTCTCTGGCTACGGGCTTTCTCTCCTGTCCCCCACCGCCCCAATATTCCCAGCTCCCCATCCCTCGGATAGAGGGAGTTGTCAGCCTCTGTCTTAGCCACACCTCAGTCTCCTTTTGCCTTCTCCTCCTGCCTGTCATGGTCCAAAGGTTCTGGCTACACAGCTACAGTATGTAAATATGGTTATGCTTTCTGACACTTCCCATAAAACAGTACCAGCTGTATGTTGTTTATCAGTAATTTCTGATTACATCTGAAGATTGGAAAACATGTATCCCATCAAAATGTTTTCACTTAGTGTGTTTTGTCTTCTGAGATACTTTATCCTTGCTTTTATTCCTATCACATTCTCTGGAAGGTCTGTGAATTTTACCTATCAGATTGCACTGGAGAAGAAAACATTTATTTTCAAATGTTTATGGGAATAAAATAATAATGCTATTATCTACACTCTTGATTACCAGGATTTTCTCGTATATATACAGATCCTCCAGATAGGCAGATTAAGTGATCAGAAGGTTCTTAGTGGGCCCCAGGCTCAGAGCGTACACTAAAGAGGATCAAGCCTGCTTTAATTCATGTGCTGCTTTGCTAATGCTCCTACTCTTTCTCAGGAGAATTTCTGAAATCTCTTATCTGGGTCCCAGTGTGGTCCCATTGAATTGGATAGAGCTTTGATGGACAACAAACTGGGGCTGACTCGGAGTAATAATGTGTAAAGAGACATGTATTTTGCTCATCGGGGCTTGAGACATCTCAGTCTTTCACATGTATTGGCAGACCTTGAGTATCTCGTTCTTACTTGCTCAAGGTTGCTAACAAATGCCTCTAGAATCTAGTGAGCATACCTCTTTGTAGCCATTCACAAATCCAAGGTGTTTGAGGGAGCATAGGAGAGGACCAGCTGTGTCCCTTAGAAAAAGAAAGAAGTGGAACAAAGGCTTTTGCTAACTGATTGAACAGTTTTTTAGGCAGGCAATGGGACTCGCTTATAAAGAAAGTTTCTGAGAAGCTGACATTTCTTCATGGCCCAGCTAGCATGTAGCAATTTGAACAATGAATGTAGGAAACCACCCTGCAAGTACAATTTATCCACCAGCTTTTTTTTTAAAAAAAGACATGATTGCTTTCTGACTAGGATATATGCTCCGAATTGCTTAAGAATTTTGAGAAACTTCCTGTATAGAGCTTGAAAATACAATAATGTAGAGATGAAAGACTCCGTTAGAATTAACGATGGGGACAGAACTGAAGTGACATCCATGTTGAAATGCCACAATCTTATATTGTTCTTTTCCAGTTACTGTGTTCCTGAATGTGCCTGTGGCTCCCAGTCTTTTTCATGTCTGCTATCAAATATCAGAGCTAGAAGATGACAAGAAATGTGCAGCAGTGGAGAGTGTTATGGGGTAGGAGTGAGCTCTTGACACTGAGTCTAAGAAAAAAGAAATGGAAAGATCTTTTTACTTAAGAATATAAAATTACATGGAAATTTGGGCTGATAAATGAGAAGTAGACAAGACTAGATGAATAGATAAAATGCCTTGAAAGGAACAATGGGGGTGGATGCAACTGTTGAGGAAAGGAGTTCCTGTGGATATGAGAAAAACCTCACTGTACCTCATAAACAGAGGTAGAAGACTTGAGTTTAAAATTCAAGAGTAGGAACTCATTGAAAAAGGGCTCTAGAAAGTCGAGGCAGCCAAGAAGAAATGACAGTAGTGTGAGTTCAGTAGCAGTGTTTTGAAAAGATTAAGCTGTAGTGATTTCATCGGGTAACATTCCTTTCCTCACTTCTCTCGTTTCACAGGGAGGAGGGTAATCTCTCATTTATTTATAACTATCCCATGTGTGAGATGAAAGTCAGAGCTGGTTATGTTCGGCTCCAGAGTCTACCACAGGTATAGGATCCTGTGAGAAATCCTCACTTGTCAGGCCTCTAATTTTATGCTCTGACAACCTTATGCCGTAGCAATTACCTCTGTTAAAACCCAGCAACCAACCAAGTAGCAATGCCAAGCTGCCCAGTTTAACCTGATCTTCCATGAACACTGGCTTTCAGTGTAGGAGCAGTGCTATGGAGCTGAGGTGCACTTGTGTGACTACACCTGCAAAGCGAAAACACGGCCTTCCGAAACAGCTCATGTCTGTCCTTTTGGTGGTCTGCTTAATGACCTCCCCCAAATAAGAAGAGCATACCTTCCAGAAATATTATCATGGAGGCAGAAAGCAGTGTTTTCTCCCAAGGGCAAAGCTGAGAAACAAGAAAAAAACAGCACTGACAAGCAAGACCCTTCTGTCTGTTTTTAATTCCAGAAAGGCTAGTTTGGTAAAGCTTGGGCTGGATGGCTTTCAAATGCAAATCCTCCAGGCTACTTTAGGCGAACCTGATATCGTCTTTGAGTCAGACCAGTCTCTTAAAATGCAGCAGGACCAAAAAAGGCCTTGTGATTAAGGAGACTGCACATCCTTGGTGTCCTGGAAGCATGCCAGGGTATGAGATGATATTTCAGTCCGTTGCGTTCCTGAGAATGTCCTTTTGTCCCATGAAAGGCTGACATCTTCCTGTGTCATAACGAAATGATGAGACAGGGAGGGAGTTGTCTGTCTAATGAATCAGTCTAGAGACCGGCTAGCAGGCTGCTGGTAGGGTGGCTGACTGTTGCTTTTCTGGGCTCTCCAATGAAGGAGTGTTGGACTCTTGTGCTCATTCCTGTCCTCTGGCTGCCCTCTGTTGGTTGGTCCACCACCTCTGCAATGGACCCGACATGCCCCATGTGCAGTACTTGGGAGGGCTGGACACAAACGAAAAGGATGTTCAAAGGAAGTCATCACTTAAATAACAAAATCGTCTTTTTGTGTGTCCCTTAATGTGACATGAAGTGTTGCTGTGGGTTTTTTTGTTGTTGTTTCTGTTTTTTCTCTTGCCAAACTCTCTATGGTTTAAGTTTAAAGGGGTGATGACTGCACAATTAAACTTTTGGAATGCTATGCTGGAAGCTGGCAGCTGCTTTCATTTCTGCTTAGATTTACTTTCATTTCTGATTCATATTTCTTTTCAGAGGCTTTCTTGCACACAAAACCTCCTGTGCCCAAATCATTGCTAACTTTATAAATATAAAATGGCTACATCTGCTAAAAATCACCATTGTATGAAATAGCTGCCTCCAAAATTACAGACAGGTAAACTCTTCTCAGGTTATATTAAACATATAGCAATGTGAATTCTAGAAGTTCTACCCCCAGCTACTCAAATACAAGTTGTACTGTGGTGGATGGGAACTTCAACAAGCTTACTGAGGGGAAAATTGAAGCATTTCTGCTGTAAAGGAGCTGGGAAAGATGTCATTTTCTGCTACCATAACCTATCTCCCATAGATCCTTCTTTAGAAGGACATGGGAACTCTCCTCCTAGATTAGAGGGCCATCTAGGGCCAAGCATGATCTTTTCTTTGGTGCATCCTCTTACCATCCAGAAGCCACTGTTTCTGAGATTTATGCAGAGACTGGATAAGGTCTGCTTACTTTTATAGCCACCAATGAAATAACTCAGTGTCTAAAAGTTGCCTTGTTGCTCATGGATATTCATCTGCCCTGCTAACTTTGTGAACTCCACGCAGTTCTAGATGCTTGTCTCTACCATTATTTGACTGATAATGCATAAGTCTAATTTTGACTAATAACATAAGTAATGCAATAAGCTAATGTCCCATTCTGGAGCACTTTCCAATTCTATTTTCTCAGCTAAGATCCTCTGATGTTTCTCCTCCTCCTTACCGTGTTGTATGTGGGCAATTCACATCCAGCTGTGGATGGCAGCTGGCCCACCTCACAACACAGACGTGTGCAGCTGTTTTTTCAAGCGATGCCAGGTGGTCAGTCAGGTGACAGGCTGTCCATATTGTTGTTAGTTATGGGCAGAAATAGTGTTCTGTGAGTCTCTGCAGTGGGGAAATGCATGGAATGACGGTCCTGTTTTGGCCCTTGAAGCATACAGCAGGAGCAGAAAGATCCCTCTTCACGACTCCACTGTGTGTAATGGACATCTCTCCATGATGGATCCAAGGTGTCTATAGCAATGATTACAGTAACTTAGATATTAACCTTACCAGCCTTATCCTGTGTGATCATATTAAGGTATAGAATTTAGAACTATTTCTCAAGCTCAGTTAGATTCCTGGGGACACCAACAATCCAAGATGCAGAACTTTGCCAGGCCTCCAATTTAAAGTGATCCTGATGTGAAATGGAGCCAAGAAGAGCCAAGTAAGAACCTCCAAGGACTCCAGCTGTCATAAAGACTGTGTTATTTTAGCAGAGGATGCATGGGAGGCCAAGATACAGCGCTATGACACATTTTCCCATGAGAAGCACTGCCCTGCTTCCCAGGCTTTCTAGGAGCCCTCTCTGGTGGCTATGCCAATACATTCTGCACTGTACCCCAAGACAGCTGGAGGCCAAGTAATCTGACCTACCTGGTAGCAGTGTGAGTCTTTTCAGCAACTGTTGACTGCAAAAGGCAAAGATCATGCTGTAAGGCAGAATTACTCTTTTGAGACAGGAAATGGATAGAAATAGGATTCAAAGCTGATGCCCAGAAAAGGTAATGGAAAAAAACCATGCGTGCAGTCTATGAGCATGGATTCTTTAGTCCAGCAGGTGCCAGTCTGCTGCATTTGCAGATGGTATATCAAGGGAGCCCCAATGGCTAGTTAGAGCAATTCCTGCACTAATGTGAACAGAGATTTTGATTTCACGGTCTGAAATAAAATGACCCAAATATAATTATGCAAGCTTATTAATTTATTTGCTATGGGTCGGTAACCCTTCATAGTCTATGGCACGAGTTACATGAGGGGCCAGGGGGATTGAAGCTCAAATTTAGCAGAGTTGGATTCCTATATGGAAATTGGAAGAAACGAAGCACTAAATTGCATGTTTTATGATGATATCTTATTAAGAAAAAATTAATGCCCAACTTTGAAAGTACCAAGTTCATTCTGAACAGAAGCAGTATAAAAAGAACAGCCTCATGAAGGTTTGAACTGAATGATGTATAAGCAAGTTACATCCCTCTGTCCAGTGCTGGAAACATGGACAATCTTGAAAGTTACCAGCTCAGGATGGCCAATATAACATAGGCTTTCTGTTTGCAGAGGGAATTTCTACACTGGTGCCAGAGGCATTACTGGCAGATTTAGTAAAGCCAGGGTACTGCATAAAGCATGTGTCTTGGTTTTGAGACATGTTTTGAGAGAAAACACCCTGGAATGAGCATTTCCACCAAAGAGAAAGGGTTCAATAATTCCCTTTTCTTTTACCAATGAGAGAAATAGATACCAGGGGGTGAAAGTGAAAAAAACACAGTTTATTAAGAGGAAAAAAAGGGTGCCCATAAGGCACAGAAAAAGAAAGAAAAAAAATTGAATAAATGCTAGATATTGAAATTGTGTGTGGCAGCCTATGTTCCTCTGCATGACATCTGATGCTTTGTCCTCAGGGCTCTGTGAGCATTTCAGATTTCAGTATATGGAAGTATTAAGATCCTTCTCCTACAAAGCAGAAAGGGGGTTATTGGATCAGACTTCTTCCATTCCCAGTGCAATAGGCTGTTCTGGTATAAGGTGTGTGCACTGAGTGAATGACTGTGGTCTAAACACACTGCACTGTATTTGGAGCATTAAACAAGACAAAGAGCCTGTCCCACACAAAGTCAAACAGAACAGGGACGGAAGGAGTTGGGCATTTAGTCTGGGTGCTGCCAAACACATGTGGAGTCTTTGTTGACACTCTCAGGGGACTATTACATCTTTGTGCCAGAGCCACTTGATGAGTGCATAGATCCCAGAATCCATTAGGATCACGGAATGTTCTGAGTGGGAAGGGGCCCCAAGCATCATCAAGTCAAACTCTGAAGTGAATGGCCCAGATACTGCAGTAAACTTTTCTCACATGCAAAAGCTGGCCCTGTAGGCCCTCCCAGCTAAACCTAGACATAGTCTGGACCTTCAGTTAGAGCACCTCACAAGGGCACAAACTTTGACCATCGTGAACTTGATTTGAGCCTGAGAGCCAGAAGCAGGGGAACTGCACACCTGCTTCAACTCTTCAACCCTTCAAGCCCTCTTAAGGGCTTTTATCTTACATGGGGATACAAAACACTGCTTTATATTTCTTCCTTCAGAACTGTCTTGATATGTGTGATGGAAAATCAAGTGAGAAAACTTTACAGCGTAAAAAAGAAACCTCTTTTTTTTTTTTTTTTTTTCCTCCATTCATTTTCTCCCTACTTTCTCCATTGTTTAGGAGGATACATATGGTGGCTATGTCAGTGCCAGTAGTGGAGTTCATGGCTTGACCGCAAAAGACACTTCATGCCTAAGTGACATTCTGGTGGCCCATAAACTTAATATTAGATAAGATGGTTAAGTGTCTTTCTTCAGAAGAGGGAGCTGTGAGGTTGAACCCTTTTAGGTGTAAAGAATATCAAACTGGAACTCACTTTCTGGATGAATGTCCTAAGATGATGAGAAGGGACTGTGCCTGAGGTGTGATAATGTTCCAGTTCCTCTTACAGAGTTACTACTATATTGGTTTTTTTGAGGTACATACAGCCAATGGGAGATAACAAGTTCCAAAGCTCAGCATACACATTAGTATGTACAGAATTTTTTATGCCATATACTGTAATTAGGACTAACCTTGATAATAGTGATTTACCTAGACTTTTGATGGAAAAAAAGCCTTGCTGTTGAATTAAATGACTGCCTTTCTTTTTTTATGTATTATTTTTTATTTAAGAAGGTCTGCGCTACTACACATGGCTGTAAAGCTCTCCTAAATTGGAGTAAAGATGATGAGTTTGACTTGGGCAATAAAACTGAATCCTGCTGGTGATTATTTGATTGCAATTCATAGGAGTTTATTATAGAAATGTAAGAAGGAATAACAGCATCACTTTAGAAGAAGATAAAAAACCCTGACCCTAATCTTCTCTCTGCACTGAAATGAAACCCAGAGTTATTCCAAATTAATTTTATAGAAGGAGTCTTATCAGGCCTCTACTCATGCTTGACATTTTACCAAGTTCTTTCCCTCCTGGTTCTTTTCTCACAGGACACAATGAAATTTAGCATTCATCAATTGCTCAGGGCCTTTTGTAAAATCCCAGCCCACGATATCAGGACCTTCTTTCCTTCTTCTGAAGATCTTGTTGCTGAGCTCAGGCCTCTAGCTGAGGTCTGCTTGCCATTACATCCAAATCCCACACCTTTCAGGGCAGATAAGTTGCTGAGGATGCTTCAGCACAGCAAGACACAGTGAGCATTGAGCTTTTTGATGGTGGTGACAAGAGGCATTCAGAGAAATGTGAAGACCGGTTTATGCCTCAGTGGCTTCTGTGCAATATAGAATCATAAAATAGAGTCATTTATGTTGGAAAGGAGCCTTAAGAACATTGAGTCCAAACATAAACCCAACACTGCCAAGTGCACCCCTCAGCCATGTCCCTAAGAGAGCATACCATATTCATTAGTAGTGATTTACCTTACAGCATTAGGTAGCACAGATAAACTAGCTGTGCAATACCAAGCTTGAGGGATGCTCAGGGCAGCTGCAGCAGACGCAGCAAGGCATGGATTGCACCTTAGGCTGGAGGTGCTGAAGCAGCTCACACAGATCCATGCTATAGCAGCTTCACCCTTTAGGGGTGTACAAGCTGTCTGGTTTAAAGGTCTGACTGCATGATCTTTGCCTTCAGTGCTTCAGAGTGGGAACAGGGATAATAGAAGGTTTTGGCTGAGCATTCGGCTAAGGAATAGATGTAAGCCTTCAACTTTCCCCTGACTCTTGAGATGTTCAGTGGTACTGCTCAGCTTGTATGAGGGAAATTGTAGGAGCAAAAAATTTGACTCTGCTAGGGGAAAAGTTGGGTTGGCAACAGTTAGGTTAAACCCCTACTGTCAGGGAAACACTTAGGAGAACCCCACTCACCATGGCTGCATGGGCTGGTGTTTTTAAAAGTGGAGTTCTTATCTGATAGCCTTTCCATGATTTTTTCCCCTGGAGCCTGCATTTGGCTGCCAAAGGACAGCTGATGTACTGGTGCTGTTGCTCCCACAGTGCCACAGTCATAACTCTTCCTCTATTGCATAATAGAACTCCTCATCAACACCTCACAGCTGTGGGGTCAGGATTTAATTAAAACATCATAAAGATGTCTTTGGGGAACTGGACACAAGATTATTCTACATGCAATGCAGTATTGCAGGAAAAATGTGACTCTGTCTACTTGAACCCAGGGTGACCAATTCAGGTGACCAATAAAGAGTAGCCAAGACATATAGGATCAAGTAGATGATGTAGAGTAAGTTTGGTTTCATGAAAATATACATAAGGTATGTTAATTTCAAGTATGCTTTTGTGAGCAGCATTTGCTTGAATTCTATTAGAAAAGAAAAAGACGCTGGCAAAATAAGAGCACTGAAGCCTGAGAAGGGGAAGGACCAAAATCAGTCTACCTACTTGAAATCTTGTTTGAAACACCTTAAAAGGTCTCTGATGTCAGATAAAGGTTGTAAACAAAACTTACTTCCATAAAATCCTAGGAACATAGTTAGTGACAAATTTAATTAGTTTCATTTTGTTATAAAATATCAGAATATGAAGTGGAGAAGGACAAACTGCTACCACAGTTATCGCTGTGCCTTCACCTAGAAAATTACAAGGACCGTGTTTAATTCTGTCTCTGGTCCACTCCTGTTAAGTTGGATATGTGGTATCTCCTGCACCCCTGGTTTTGAGCCTTATTCCTGAACTACTTGATTCACCACATTTCATGGAAGTTGCCATAATTCCAGCTTCCAGCTGATTTCAGCTAAATACTGTGAAGTTATTTGGGGAAGATAGAGCAGTAATTAAAAAAAAAAAAATCCTGTAGAAGTCTTATGGATCCTTTTTGATTTAAAATAGTTCATTTTAGTGTTTCAGCTCTCAAGAATCAAAATGATCCAATCAACAGATTGACAACTGGAGGAGAAGGGAATACAGGTGACCTGGTCCCTGATAAGTAACAGCTGTGTTAATTACTCAATACAGCCTCAGCCCTGATGAGGCACAGCTATATCCAATAAAGATAAGTGTGATAAAAGAGAGTGGGTTAGCTGGTGGGGCAGGATTCATTGTGGAGGAGGAAACTTGAGGATTCTGAAGGAGAGGATCATGAAGAAGAATCCTGGGGAGAGAGAATCACTGCTGTGAGGTCTGGTCTGGGTCTGCAGCTCTAGAGCCTGTTGTTGGAACCTGCAGTCACAATCTAGCCAGGTGAAAGCCTGCAGTCAGAGTCTGTACACTAATACCTGCAGTCATAGTTTAGCAGGCAATAACCAGCAGTCAGAGACTGCAAGGGAAACCTACAGTAGGAACTTGCTGCAGCCAGAGTCAGTGAATGGTTGGAGTCAGGATGGCTGAGCTGTAAAGAGGAATAAACCAGGGCCCTTTTCATGGTGTGACAGACAAGCAGTCTGTGTCTTGACTCATTTTTACCCTCTAACAAGAGAGCTGCTGCAATAGACAACCATGCCTTTGTCACCATTTTCTGGTGTGTATGTGAGAGGGATGGGGGATGTCCCTGAGTTATCTCTTCCCAGCCTGTCTGGGCTTCAGCTGGTACCACTGCTCCCTGGTTCCAGCAGCTAGTTCCATGCCCATAGGATGGGGCACATTATTTATGGTTTTGAGCTAGAGCTGCAGACTGTCAAGGAAGGGAAGGCCCTGACACTGCCTGCCATTGCTGCAAATGATGATAACTCTATTGATTTCAGTAGCATCAGGCAGCTTCATAGCCAGAGAGAATGTTTAGCCTGATAGGATTGGTTCCTGTGTGAGGAAGGACAGTTTTATTCTCCCAGCACCCCTGGATCATATAAAGGAATTACACAAAGAAAGGCTAAAGGAAAGAGAAGGAGGTATATCTGCCCTTTGGGACTGGTGATGCATTTTGTATGACTTTTACTGTTTTACTTAAAGGAAAAATTGGAGAACAGTGTTTCCTTTCTACCCCAAACTAAGGTTCACAGCCAAGTTTTTAAATATACATATTCAAATCAACCATTTAGGAAATTTGTATCATAAGCCAGTCAACTCTCACTAAGCCATATTTCCTCTAGTAGGAAAAAATCATATCTCTGGGGACAATATTCCATTTATTAGGTTCTCGAGGGAAGTAAGGGATAAGAACTGTAAAGATGAAGTTGGCAGCCAAGGCTGAGGATAAAGACTCAAAAGAAATCCATCAATTCCTGAGAGAATGTGCAAATTCCTCTAATAGACCTGTGTCATCTTTACTGGAAGCTGTTTATATGTGACTAAGATTGTGAAAGTTTGGCTGTACAACTGTGCCTCTGTTAGAGGCTAACAGTGGTTTCAGTGGGTCAAATGCCTGACATAATTACTGCCTGGGTTTGGGGTGCTTGGGAGGGCTTTTCTCATCCTTCATACAGCTTCTCCCATGCCACAGTGATGAATGGCTACTTCACTTGCTCAGCACCACCAGTTCTTTGCTCACACCAGCCAAAGGACTTTCTCTGCTCCATTGAGTCTGAAGGATTTAAAGTGGAGGCTTTTATCAGATGTCCATGAAATGCCTTTCTGCTCCTTGCACTTCTTCATAAACCATGACTGGTTTACTTGTCTTTCATCACATAAAACTCCATTTCCAGTGCACAGATTCCTTGGGTCTCAAGCAAATGTGTGTTCTGAAGCATTAAAATGCAAACCTCAGCATGGGACTCGTGAGGGTCATGTGTTATCTTGCTGTCATTGTCTTCCTTGGGCTTTACATGCTAATAACTGTAATGGTTTTTCCAACACTGTAAGATCTAAATTTAAGTATTAAATATTATCTTCACTGCTTGGACTTTGTTTTCTCCTGTCTCACCTGTGGCTCATTTTCACAAGTTGTTGTTTGCTGTATAAAAGATTCTGCCTAATTTTTTTCCTGAATATATTGCTGTCCTGATTAATATGCAATGTTAATTATGTCAGCATAAAGAGAAGTACCTTTTTTTTCTTCATATTATACACATTGCTTAACTGCATTTGGCTTGCTTCTAATGAGAAGCTGGTTTTATGTGTTCTTTAAGGAGTAATTAAAAAGTGGGAGCTTTTCTGTTTGTTTGGTGGGGGGACTATCAGCAAGCAGCAAGAAAAATTTTCTCCATCCCACAGAATGGCTATGAACTCACCTGTACGGGAAATGCTTCTTTATCCAAACTTGTAATTAATTCTATGGACATGAGACATTAATCTGTCTGTTTATCCACGCATCTATTCTTTCCCACAATTATTTATATTGCCCTGTTTGGAAAAGTTGCTATGAGCATTTCAGTGACATGATACTCTCACTCTACTGAGAAGGTTTGTCAGTCAAATGTGGTTGGTAGTGTGCATTGCTGTGCAGAACGTGGATGCTTAGCCTTCTCTGCAGTGCCCAGGAAGGTCCCATATATTTGATAGTTCATGGTCCTGCTGATTGAAAATTTAAAGTTCTAAATTTACTTTCTGAGATAATCTATTGATAGCACTTTCCTCAAAATTTTTCATTTCTCTGTGTCTTCTTGAATTTGCAGCTGATTAGTATGCCAGAGAGTAAACAAGTCACACCTGCCTGGTCTTATCTCACACCCTTCTGTCCCCCTCTCAGGATAGATTCTTTCCAATCTCTGCTTCTCCTTTTCCTTTTCTCTGATTTTTGCAGGAGTACAAAGGACATGGAGAGGAAGAGATGGGTGACCACACTTTCTGAGATGAAGAAAAAAAACCTGCATTTTTTAAATACTGAGGATGAAATAAAGTGGTTTCTTCTCTGAGCTTGTAAAGGGAATTTGGGATCTCATCCATCCCTTGAGGAAACCATGTTTTATGGCCTCTGAATCTTTCTCTTAGAAAGTTCTCTAAAGATAAATGTGGTTCTGTCACAGGAATAAGTTTTGTTTCTAAGTTGGGGGTTTTTTTTTAGAGTGCGACATGACATTTGAAGTCTAAGTGATGTGATGTTTTCAGAGGTGATGACCATCAAAAGGTCTGACTGGCTTCATTTAAAGTTGTGAAGCTCAAGGGACCAAACTAAATGAGAAAGTCCCCTAAGTCCTGAAATATGTAACTGAAGCCACACACATTTGAAACCTCAGCTCTTTCCAGGTAATCAGCAAAGTTTCACCACATGACACAGAATTAAAGAACTCCAATACCTAGAGAATGAGACCAAGTGCTTTCTCTAGATGCTTCTAATGCATTTACCACTGCAAAAATCCACTCTCAGCAGTGACACATGGAGTAAGGGTTTGTCTGATTTTCTTTAATGTTTAAACTTTTTTATAACTTTCATGGAAAAAAACCCCTAAAGAAATATAACAAAAAAGTGATGTTGAATGTCGTTACCAATCAAAATGTAAAATGCTTTTATTGTACAATAAGGCAGTGATAAAACTAACAGAATAACAGTCAGACATAAAAGATTGAACAAAAGAGTGTCTGGTTTTGGCCAAGGACAATTTCATTTTTTGTAGCAGCCATACGGAGGCAGAGCCTGGAGCTGTGTGGGTGTGGCCAACACTAATGTTAAATAAAAGGGACTCTTGCTTTCAGAAAAATAGGACATTCCTTTATGGTCTTCGGAATGCATGGTGGGCAAAGGGGTCTGTCCACCATTTTTTTTCCATCATCCAGGTTTGGTGAGCATTTTGCATGTAAATCACCCTCTCTTTGTACCTTTTTGTTACTAGTATGTTGCTATTACTCTTAGTTTTCTTACCTCATTGCTGTTTGCAATAAATTGTTCCTATCTCAGGCCAGGATTCCCCAGTTTAGTACTACGCCTAAAAGAAAAACAAACCATGAGCTGCTCCTCTCCCATACTTCAGTTACCTTTTGCACAGTGACACAATTTGATTTTGAGTAATAATGGGCAGTGCTTTCATACCTGGTAGTCAAGGCACTCTCCAGCCAACTGCAGAGTGAAATGTCATCATCTTCCAGCCTCTCATCCATCATGCAAATAGTATTTTGTACTGCTGGAGATACTGTGTTTTTGGAGAACTTCAGGTTTTCTAACAGGTACAGTGTGAAGTCTTATCACCCAGCTTCAATGTACCTGAGGAACAGTGCTCTAATCTGCACACCCTGCCCTGGGCATGGGTAAGCTCCAAAGTAGGAGCCACGGGAGACTGTTCCACAGAGGGACAGTGCCAGCTGGTTAGGGGTTTTCCAGAATCAGAGGGATTGCATCACTCTGTGTCACCCTGGGGCAAGGGAGGAAGTCTGGTGTTTGCTCTACTCCTAAGTTGAAGTGAAACTCTTGAGAGAGCAGAATTGACTTGACTTCTCCTTGTCTATTCATATAACATGAAACTAGACATTGTCTGGCAGTACTTGTATTGTACATGTCTCAAGCAGAGTCAGGCACCTTTGCATTCTACACAGATACTCTGAGTTTATGTGGATAAAAGCTCCCTAAGGGGGGACCATGGCCCAGATCCGATAAAATATTCAGGTTTCTCACTTCCCACTTAAATCAATGATCAGCTATTAACTGCCAAGCATTTCAGGAGTACTCCTAGTGCCATGGAAAGATCAAAGAGGAGCAAGACCTTAACTTGGTAGTGAGATATTTGTACAAGGAATGAAGTATTTCCAGAGACCAAGACATATACAAAGTAGAAAAATAGACCCATAGAAAGAAAAGAGCCAAAAACTAGATTTTGGAATTAATGAAGGAATTCCTGCATCCAGAGTATTGTCTGTATGGACAATGATTAGAAGAATGAGAACAAGAAAAATATTACTTCTGGTTTAGTTCAATTATATCATTCTTGCATTACTGCAGAAAATCAATCTGAATGTGGATTATCGAAAGAGTTTAATTTGAATTAAAGCACCAACACAGAAGTACCAATGATGATAACAGTAAAAATTTTATCTCAGATTGTGTTGAGAAACAACATAAAATACTGTAAAAATTGATGTGGCTGGGATTTCCCAAGTATATTTGGAAGAAGGAGGAAAGAAGGTGATCTGAAGAATAATATCAGAGATTTGAAGTTTATCAAAAATTAAAAGCTTCTAGAGAAAAAAAGTAGAAGAGTGAGGAGATAGGAGACATAAAAGCCAAGGGAGAACAGGATCTGAGGTATGTTGAAGTCACCTGAGAGAGCCAGAATTATGAAATATTTGACAATTATGAGATTACTAAGCTCCTTTTTTTGTGTGTGTGTGGACTGCTAGAGAGGTTTTGGAAAGAGTCTAGGGTAGAAGTGGAGGAAAGGACTTCTGATATTTACTGCAAGAAGCATATTCAATAAAGCTGAAGGGGAAAAGGAGAGGGTAAAGAGAAAGCGAGGAGTGGAGAAGGAGAGCCAAAATTAATTTTTCTCTTTTTTTTTTTTTTTCCCAAAGACTTACTGTGAAAGAAGAGTCAAAAGAGCCTAAGCTGCTGGGGAGTAAGCTACAGAAAGGTCATATAAGAGTTTGTGTCATGAAGTGAAACATCTGTGGCAGGGAAATGGGCTGTAAGAGCAGGGGAAGTATCAGTGCTTGGTGGAGAGCTGTGTTTGGCTAGGAGGAAGTAAAGTGGATGGTCCTTTCCATGGGCAAGAGGAGTTATGGAGGAGCTACAAATGTGGTAAAACATGAGGGAATAGCACATGAAGCTGCAGATTAAGAAAGCTCATTGATACTGAGGCTGAAGTCTCAGCTGAAAGACTGAGATGTAAGGAACCAGGAGAATCCAGAGCTAAAATCAGAGGGCAAGGCTGATGGAGAGGAACTGGAGGGATAAGAGATGGCAAGAAGGGTTGAGGTGAAAAGAAGTATCAGCTACAGTATTGTGTAGAGGATAAAGAATGAGTAAGGGGAGGAGGAAAGGCTTAGAGGGGAGGTCAAACTTTTCCACCACAGCCAAAACCAGGAAGGGAAAAGGGAGAAAAGCCTTCTGTGAGTGAAGGTAGCTGCAGACAACAGACAGAGAGTTACTCTTTGCCAGAAGGAGGTTTTAATAGCTCCTGATGGAAAATTGGGAAAGCCTGCTTCCTCAGCTCCTAGAGGGTAAAGAAAGAGAGGGAGACAGAATAAACTTAACAGTGTCTGTGAAGAACTTAGGTGCAAGGGATGTAGGAAGGTGCCATAAGAAAGAAGGTAGATTATAATCCTAAAGATTTTCTTTTGAAAATCTCATTAACCATATTCACAACAAAGCTGTGAGAGATCGAAGCATAGAAAGAAGGTTTTAGGAGACACTGCTTTAAAATATAGCTGCCAGGATCCAGCTCTTAGAAGATTATTTTAATTTCCCCTGATCTTGTCTGGATAGAGTTCAAAAGCCTTTTAAATCTTGTTTTGGCCTTCTGCCTTCATAACTGTTTATTTCCTATGACTTTTATCCAACTCAAACTTCATGGGCTATTTCACTGAGCTGTTTAAAATTTAGCTGAGACATTCCATCTTTCTTAGACCAATATCTTAAATGACTGGAACTCCATAATGGTATGAACCTTTCTGTGATAAGTGAAAGAAAATGGTGATGCTGGTTGCTTACTAAAAGCCTGGTGTCAGACAAGACAGTCTGACTTATAGACAACCTTCAAACAGAGCTGACAGCAGACAGGACCTTCTGTCCTGAAGGCTTTTGATACAGTTCCACATGTTTTTATTAATCTAAAATCAAGAATAAAAAGTAAAAAAAAAAAAAAGAAGAAGAAGAAAAAAGAAATTGAAACTTCAAAGGCGGTAAAGTTGTGTGAAAAATTTTGTTGTAACTCAAATTTTCAAAACATTAACCTCTACTTAGTCACACATTTACCTCTAAAACTGAATTAATATCTCTGGAGCCCGTGAGGCACAGCAGTACATCTGCTGCAGATGACACCTCACAGCTTCAGAGTGAAGGCCTTCCCAAGTGCCATGGTAGGGAATTGTTGGTACATCACAGCAGTGATGGGGAAAACCCAAGGCTGTCTGAGCAGACAAGGGCCTCCTAAACAGAGAAAAATATTTTTCTGTAGAGGTTTTTGGATACAGTGTTTTTTTTTCTCGGTGATCTTTCCTGGATAGCTTCACCTTAGAGATGTTTCTACCCAAGAAAGAGCAGTGCTTCCTGTGTGGGCTTGGCTCATCTCAGCCAGGGCTGGGTAGCAGAGGAGGACCTTGCACCAGAGTCCTTGGGGCTCCAGAGGGCTTGGAAGCAACTGGCCCGCTATACTTAGAACCAGAGTAGGAAATTAGAGGTGAGCAAGAAAATAGCTGTGCCCTTTAGGTTTTTCCTTTTTATTTTATTTTTAGTATATAAAAAAGCCCTGAAAAGTAATTTCATTTTTCAACTCTTTACATTGACAAATATTTTTAAAATTGTTGATTGAAACCTGTTGTAGACCAGAAGAGAACTAATTCAATGGAGAAATCAGAAGACTCAAGTGGAGGGAAGCTGAGGAGAGAAAACACTTCAGGCAGGCAGTTTAAAATTCCAGTGGTGCTTTTCTTAGCACCTATTTATCTTTAGTGGATTAACAATTTAGGTAAATGGCACCAGGGTCAAAGAATTACCACCTCAGTCCCTGCAGCTGTGGAGACACAGAGACAACATGAGTTCTCAGTGGGCATGTCTACCTGATTCTGATACTGAAACACCTGTATAACCTCCTGGTTTTTATTTTGGCTGAGTGAGACAAAAAAAAAAAAAAAAAAAAAAAAAAAAGTCAGTGAGTTGGTTTATAATGAACTGGAACACTTATATTAATGTTATTCACACCAGCCCAGGAAGAAAAGATGGCTAAGGGAGGATTTCACAGTCAGGGGAGGTTCATGGGAGGAGACTGTCTTGCCATGAGGAATTGTAAGCCACAAGCAACAGCACAACTTGTGTCCAGGGCTGAGTGCCCCTTTGGTAGCAGTTTAACCAGACTGGCCCAAACCACCCAAGAAATCACAGCCTCATGAGCTTTCCTTGGTCTTTGGGTTTTACTGCATGGACAAGACCTGAAACCTGAGGTCCCCTGCTAAATGGAAGCAGAACAAGATAAGCTGTTGGATACTTTTTAAGCAAAAGAAGGAAATACTGCCTCATGGAAATAAGTGTCCCTCACTTTATCTCATAAGATTGGTTAGAAATATGCTTAGTGGATGATCTTTGTGACAGGAACTTTCAGAAGAACCTCAGGAGCTCTAGCACACATAGTTCCTCATCAGATCAAAAGGGGAGTTTCATATTTTGAGGCGAACTGCAGGTGGTTCTGCACATGTTGATAGTTTTGAAAAAGGTAGGGTTTGTGTTTGCCCTCTTAAGCTATGGCATAAAGGTTTGATTTGGTTTTATCCAGACAACAGCTAATGTGGTGAAAGTACCTCCCTGCTAAATCCTGTCTTGAGACAGGGAGCCTGTGTTTAGTACAAGATAGTCACAGAGCTTTCCTCTTTAAGCATAAAAAGCTGTGTCTTTTACCATACACAAGAATTATTATACAATAAAAACACAGTGTAGACAAGGTTTGTAAGTCTTACCAGATGAAAACTTACTGAAGTGAGCCTCATAGTGGCTACAGGGCTGATCTTAGTGAATTTACCCTGTGGTAAAACTACAGCACACTGCCTGTGCTGTGCTTTTACCTCTGGCTGCACAGGAGTGTTGCCTGGCTGGGGGTAGATAACAGAAAGGATGGATATAAAGAGTTTAGGTGAAGCCAGAAGTCTCTCCTCACCTGTTTTATGGGAAATCAAACTGTCTTGGTTTCTGCTACTATTATTGCAGCAGGATTGGGAATTTGTGCCAATTATGCATCAGCAAAATAATCTCAGTGCAACAGGGCTGCAGCTCAGCCAGAGGGAAGGGAAGCCTTCATGAGGGGATTGCTGCTAACACACACTTGTGTGTGCAGCACGTACATCTGCATTCTTAGACACATTAAAAACAAAAAACACCGGCACACTGGGAACTTAGTGCGAGCTAAGCTGTAATGCTGGATCTCTGTGCAATGCTGTTATCCTATGATTTTGCCTCAGGACAGGCTTAGCCAAGCCTGCATACATTTATCCATATGAATAGCAAGTATTTCATGGAAAGCAGGAAGCAAACCAGGTGGGCTTGCTGGCAGGGGACTCATGGTTTTATTTACAAGGAGTGAGCACGTATCGAGTGCCTCGCTCCGTATTCCCTTGTTACTTACAAGTCCATCTGATTTTTGCAAAGGAATTTCCAGGGCTTGCTGCTGGAATCCTGCATGTTGCTGACAGCGGGGAGGTCTGGGGTGGTGGGCCACACCGGTTTGAAGCACGTCAGCTTAGCTGCTGCTCACCCACTACCATGGGTAAATGCACTTAGGAGCCTTCTCCCTCTTTCACTTCTCCACTCTTTTTTCCCCCCTTTTGGTCGTAGACAGAGGAGCCTTTCAAAGCTTTTGATAAACTTATGTAATTGGGTATGTTTTCCAAAGCACGTCTCTGTTCTTTCCGAGGGCTTAGCTAAGAACATTATTCCAATTCTTCTCTAGGCCTTCAAAAGTGCCGATCCTTTCAAACATGTGCAGTGTGAAGGATTACAAATTTGTTTTTCAAAGGACCCCAAATCCCTGCTGCTTTCATCAGTTCCCCTTCTTGTGCTCCCAGTTTTCTCCCCTCACCCATCTCATAGCCCCAGCTCTGAGCTGCAGGATGCTGGCACTCCCTCTTCGCCTGTCCCTCCAGCTCTCACTTTTTCTTCTCCTTTTCAGCTCCCCCCACTCCCCATACTCCCCAATATTTTTTTTTTGTTTTTAATATGAAACAAAAGTGTGGAGAAGCATTGCCATGGCAGCAATGCTGCAGCGAGCCCTCCCGTCCGTGTGCATGCGAGCTCGAAACTTTTAATATAATGGCCTGAAAAGAACAGGAAGGGGACAGCTTGAGGCGGAGAAAAAGAGTGAGGGAGAGTGCAAAAGCAATGAAAAGTGGGACAAAACCATTGGAAATGCATTCAGGCTGACATCACCACCCTTTCCCACAGTGGTCATTCACTTAGGAGGCTCCAGTGTCCATTCACTGTCTTAAAGCTAGCTTTCTAGAGCCCTGGGAGACCATCTTTCCCGGCCTGAATGCCTTTTTTGTTGTGAAACAGTGAACTGTTTCTGAAACCCTGCATAAAGGGCTGAGTAATTCACTGCAGTTGCCAGGAAGTCTGAGCCACTTGTGAGCTAACAATAGTTAACTTTATCTGCCGGCCCGAGCCCCCCTTCCAGCTGTAGGTCCTGAATTCTAATAAGGGCTTTACTCATGCCTCTGAGGTTATGGTAATATTTTATACATCTTTTTTCATTAAGACACAGTCATAGCTACTGTTGAGGCACCGGAGGCAAGTGCTGTCAAACAATGTGGGGTGGGGGGGGAAAGGAGGGAAAAGAAAGAAAATAGCTTTTTACAACAGGCAGGCGGTTTGGTCATTTTATACTAGAAATATAAACTTCGTTTGGGCAAAACCAGGGATCATAATTTTTAAAAATTCACATTACAAACCCCAGAGTCAAGCAAGATGTTATGATTGTTTTCTAGCTGTGGAACAACCTCAGCTTTCCATAATTCGGGGTTGCTGGTTTTATTTTTGCTCTCCTTGTTCTCTGTCCCTGCACTGCGGGCACGATGGTGACAAATGAGTGAATCATGAAGGAAATAGATGAATTTGTTTGGGTTTCCCTTTTAATCCAGATTTGGATGTTGATGCGCAGAAAAATTCTTCACAGTGACAGCACAGCTGTGTATAAGCAGTGACACAAAACAGTGATTCATGCAGTGGTTCTGCAATGCCGATAACGACAGTGTGTCTTTGAGAGATGTGGATCATCAGTTTTTTTCTTTACCTCTTGAACTAGTTGCTTTCTTGAGAACTGAAAATATCAAGTATAAGAGGAGTTCTAAATTGTCCCTTTGGCCTCCAGTGTTTTGAAAAAGAAAAGAAGAATTGCTTATTCCTCACTTTTAAGCAAATGATCACTCAGAGTGGAATTTATTTCAGAGCATCACTGTGACCATTCCTGTTCAAGGTAAAAGACAGCACAGCTTGAACCACTCTTCCCTGTCTTTGGTGTCTGTGCCTTACTTGCTCTGCCTTGAGAAATAGCATTAGAAACGCCTGGATGGAAATAAAAGCACATATTTTAAAGTCCCACACAATACTTTATTAATGTTTATAAAAAGTGATTGAAAGATGCATACAGGTTTTGTAAAACTAAACCACAGAAATGTTCCTGATGTATTCCCCTATCACAGCAATACTTTTTCTTCATCTGTACTCATGACACCAACCGATGCCAGTGGGAGCTGCATGTGTTGTGGATGAGGTCACTGCAGGGTCACTGCATAGTAAATAAGTTGCTTGGCTTCTTGGTGAAGTTCAAGTATTGAATCACTTTCATATCTTCTCTCCAAGTGACCTTTACTAGGGAGGAATACCATGCTCTGATGGAGTGACAGATTTGAACTGGCCCTTTTACTGTCTGACAGCAATGACTTCTGAACTCCACTGTGGGTTTGTCTTGCTGAGAATGAAAAGCTGCTTCTGGCGGGTGGAGGCTCACGAGCCGTGTGTTGTGTGCACGCACACAGGTGTGCACACATCCACCCCTCCCCAAAAACTCTCTTTTTCCTTAATCCAGATGAAATGTGAGCACAGTCAGATATCAGAATTGACAGAGCCCACAGGTAGCAGGCAGAGGGGAGAGTGGGGATGCAGGAGAGATGTTTTACAGAGACTTTTATTAATAGTGAACTAACTGTAAAGTCATCAAAGCTATCCCCGTGGTCCTGACTGAAAGCTCTGATCTACTGGTAGTGTGGCTTTCTCTCAGCATGGACTGCCTCTGCTCTTGAGTTGAAACATGTGAGTTGAAGCTGACTGTGTTGCGTTTTGACAACCCACTTAAATAAAATTAATCTATTTGCTAATCCTTTGCGGGGAGGGAGTATAAATTAGAGGGACTAATAGCATATGATGGAGAGAAAAGGAATCCAGCTTTCTAATTTACAGTGACCTTCAGGATTCACCATAAACCTTTACCATCTGCAAATGAACATTTCATCTCATTCTGGAGATAAGTTTTGAAGCATGAAAAAATCTGACCACTTTTTTACGTGTTCAAATGCAGACCAAGGACTTTTGAAAATCGTGACCTATGATCTGGACTTAAAATTTGTCCCTTAATATATTAATTTGTCAGATGTGTCTGTATGATACAATCCCTCTCTAAACATCTCCTCCCTTTCAGAGCAATGTAAATACTCCAAGCAACTACATGCCTCAACTAGATACAATATGATTTCATTCTCTCACTTCACAGGTTATCAACACACCAAAAAGCATGATATTGAAGCAACACCATCAAATTTGGGTGTGATAGAATACCAGGAAAAAGCCAAAACAAACCCTGAAAAATTTACAGTAGCACTCCTGTATTTCACACTAATAGGCATGACTTCTTCTGGAAAAAGATAGTGACTGAGAATTTTTTTTAAATTTCCTGGTAACCAGGTCAAATATTTTACACCCTGTGTTATGAAACCTCAAAACCTCAGCTGAGTTACCTGGGATAGAATGTCTTCAGGCTTTTATGTTTTACTTGTGCTTTTGAGTTCTGTAAATCAGTCTCTTTCATTTCAGTGCCCTACTCAGCCCCTTTTGGCTCCTAATGCTTTGTCCCCTGCTTTTATAGACTTCTTTTTTTCCTATTTCTAAGCCCGGTCTCTCTTTCCTTCAGTTCTGACAGACCTTTCTCTCACTCTTGGAGTTTTCATTATTTAGCAGGATTCTTTATCCTCTTCTGCCACCTGGACTGTGTCTCACTTGTTCTTGCTCACTCCCACTTCAAAGGCTTCTTTGTTTCCAAGTCTCTCCTGCTGGACTTGGCTTGCTGTTTTATTAGAAAGTTCTGACTCAGAAAGCCTCAGCATCCTGTGAAGGACCATCTTAGCTCCTGGTAATGGTGTTCTACAGCCCTAGAACTGCTCAGAGTTACCTTGGAATACAAAACTCTGGGGAGAACAAATAGCTAACAGCTCACCCAGAGCTCTGCTCTTCTGACAGCCTCTGTCTTGGGAGCCGAGAGGTTGCAGGTTTGCCTTTCCATGAGACTCCTGCATGACAGGATCCAATAGCTCTCCACCCATCTGTGGTGTGGGGACAGCATGGAACCCCAGAAGCTGAGCTGTAAGAACAGAGTAACTTTTCTGGCACTGCTGTTCCATCAGACTTCAATGGCTCCCCAGGCTTTTCTACATCTGGCTCAAGAGAAATGGACTCTGAGCCAGAAATGGCAGTGGAGCCTTAGCCATAGTGCTTGACACTGAGAGCCGCAACATTCCTCCTTGCTCTTCCTCATACAAGGACCAAGGAAAAACAAGCATCATGAAAGATGTAAGAGAGGTTTATACATGAATAAAGGAATGCTTCACTCTATGATAGTTCTTAGGTGGAACCCCTTTTACAAGGAAAGTTGAGGCAGGGGAAAAAGCTTTTCCTCTTTTTACATCTTTAGAGAGTAAATATTCTAAAATAAAACTGCACAAGAGACAGTAAAGCCAGGGAAAGTCTCTGTTATAGCCAGCATTAGCATACCAAAGTCACCAGCATGCACCCAGCATGTGGAGTTTGCCTGTTCATTAGCTGGATTACTCTGTTTTGATGGTGCACTGGTTTAGCACTGATGTAACACCTTCACAGTCAAACACTGTGAGCTGGTTTGAAAGACTGTAAGCATTTCCTTCAGGTGGCCAGGCAAGCAAGGCAAAATGAAAGCTGCTGGTGGGTGACAGGAATAAAAATACAGGATAAGAGAGTGCGATATTTCTCAGAGCCACACTGGGAACGCTGCAGGAATCCTAAAGAACACATCCAAGCTGAAAGGAGAGAGGAAGAATTTTTGGTGGGAGGTGATGCAAACAATTACTGTGCAAGCACCAAGGGCAGGCCTGCCTCTTGTTTTTAGTTTTTTTTTTTTATTTTTTTTTTTTTTTAATGGCTCAGGGAATAGATTTGGCAACTCTTGTTTCCTAGTTTTTAATGCTCTGTCTGTGTAACACAACTAGAAAACTTGCTGGAAAATGCCACTTAAGAATTGAGCCATTGGTCCTTCATTCAGAAACCTGATGTTTGTCCAGCTATTCTCTCAATTCATCTTTGCCAGTGAAGTTCAATTTCAACTGCATGTGTGTCTTTATCGTTTCTGAAGCAGGAAATATTAATCTGTAAATCTGATTGGTCTCACTGCTGCTTACCCAGGGGCAGCTTTTTTAGCTTATGAAAACTAGAGTCAGTTGACATTGTCATCCACATGGCTTGATAACTAAGAGCTGAAGATAGGCTATTTCCATTTTAACTAGACAATAAAGCAGAGAAGGTGATAAACGCTCAGGTAGGCACATTTCAGCAGGGAAGTTTTATGAAATGAAGTTTGTCATTGGCCTCATACCCACCCTGTCACTGGAAATGGCTGTCTATGTTTTCCCTTTTAATGGTTTTATTAAGAGATGTGAGTAAAGTTGGGAGAAGACTGTGCAGCCAACTGAGAAAATTAAGGGGGAAAAGGCTTATTGTTATATAAATGTCCTTTCCTCCCACTTTTGCAGAGCTGCTCTTGATCCTTTCAAAGCACTGTCCCTTCGAGAAAAAGAAGATGCTGTTAGCTGGAATCATACAAAGAAGAAATTACAACAGTTAGTCTTTTATGTTAATATTTTAGTCCATTAATGCTTTTATTACTTATCTAGCACAAACTGAATGCTAGAGGCTTTTCAGATAGCAAACTCCGTGTCCTGGTGTATAGTGTATGGGTGATATATGCAAGAGGATGTGTGAGCAGACATCTAATTAAGTGCTGGCATGTACCTGAGGAGATGGCACTTGCCTCCTAGCTCTGCAGCACAGGGGTAAGCCAGACTAAACAAGCCTTTTAAAGTTGTTCTGCTCTCAGCTTTGAGGTATGAGGCCTGATCTCTTCTCAGTGCATTACTTTTCCTGCTGGTAAAAGAGAAGCTACTATGCTTTGTCGCTGTGTCTTCAGATTTCAGAAGGTGTCACAAAATGTAACTTCCCATATAGATAAGGACTACTTAGCATACTGGGACATGCTCTCATTAAAGGCCTTCATGCACTGCTACTGCATGATACTTCAATAAATGCATTTCTTTCTCTGCCAGAAGACCTTTTCATTTTCTGTACTCAGTTCCACAAACAAGCACTGAAATTTCACCTGTATTTTTAATGAGTTTGCTTCATACCACCTTTTAATTTTTATTTTTATTTGAAAGTTGAATATTTTAAATTAAACAGAAATGGAAAGAGGCAAGTCAAGTATAGGGGCAAGGCTTACAATGCTTAGGATGAAGGTTTTTGTAATTTCCTCCATTTTCCCCCTCATGTGCTCCCTTGCAGAGAAGTTTGAATGGAAAATCAGGCAGAGTTGATCTTGATTCCTCTGGTTACCACTGTAGAAGAAAATTCATTACACCTAATTGCCTAAGCAATTGCATAAGCAGGTAATACCTTCTGCTGTCAATAGATAGAATTTTCTAAGCTGATGCACTCACCCATCTAACAAAATCTCTGAAAACTGGAGGTGAATTGTTGACCTGGTCCTTCACCATTTTGCATGGGAGGACTGAGGTTAAGCACCTCCACAGGGTTACTGCCCACACATTCACACTTCAGGGAGACCCCCTTCAACAGAAAGAGCAGGTTAAATACAGGGCAGAAAGGGAGAAGTAGCTGTGTTTCTTCTGAGTCTTCCCACCTGCTCCTGGCATTGCACACGCCAAAACAGAGGTGACACAAGAGCAGCAGGAGTGGGCTCCTCTTTGCTTTTTGAGGAGGATCAGGGCTGGTCCTGATGAACTGGACAGAGCTTTTCCAAGTGCCCTGGGGCATCCTGTGGCTTTGCAGACAGAAAAATGCTAAATAGGGATGTGTTCAATTTTGAGTTTCACACAGCCCTTTCTGAAGCTGAATCCCTGCATGACATTGTGTTATAAACTCTGACATTGAAGACCCTGAGACCCAAGGTCCTCTGTAGGGACAACTGTGGGCAGTCATCTCTCACTCCTAAGCCAGTCCTATTGGGATTAGTTGCTGGCATGTTGGGGAATCTCCTAGATACAGATGTATAAACACAGAGCCTGTGCTTAAACTGAACATCTCTGAAGTCCTTGGGTATATAGTGCAGATCAGGGTTTGGTTTAGCTCAAACAAACAAACAAACAAACATGTTTGGTTTGGAACACCTGCCTGTGGCTGAACCATATTATAGTTTTGGCGCCGTGTCTCTGACTGCAAACCAATCTTCTTTTATATGCAGATCGACACAGGGGCTGTGTGCAGAGAAACCTCTGGGGAGGGCAAGCAGTCAAGTGGGGAATTCTGCATGTTGGGAGCCAACACAGAACCCAGCTGATGAATACATAAAGGAGTACTGGCTTCTGACTGTGCCAGTCTCTTAACCTTTGGGATCATTAATGACTTCTCTCTTCCATTGGAAAAAAAAAAAAACCAAAAAAAAGAAAAAAAAAAAAAAAAAACCAAAAAAAACCCCAGCAGTTCCTGTATTTTTCTGAGACACAAGCAAAGCATTTAGCACCACAAATAAGCTCATAATTTGACAGGCAAACTGCCCGGAAAAGTGAAAGCAGATTTCAACCTCCAAGTCCCTGAATATCTTAGTGATCCTTTACTTGGTTTTCAAGTGCTGTTTCCTTTTTGTTTAATCACAGGTTTGGGTCAAGCTGCTCTTCAAAATATCATGCCCTGTCCATGTGCATTTTCTTAACCTTAAGTATGTTCACAGTTTCCTGCTTTGCCAGCAAAAACAGACACCACACAGAAATGCCTACACATGTCCAGAGCTGTTGCTGAGTAGCTCTCATTTTTTATTTACCTACCATTCATCCACGTATTTTTTCCCTTATGTGCAAATCCAGCCTCCACAGAGTTGGCATAACAAATATTCAAGAAGCTGTATTTGCTGTGAAACTTAGCAAAGGGAATTAGCTACAGTATGTGAACAAGAACTTTATAAAGAGCTGAGGCTGATAAAGGCCACAGCCAGGCAGAATGTTCAAGCCTCTTGAAAATGAAGTAATGTTGTGTCTTTCCCAAGAGACTTCCAGCCAAGGAGCCCAGTGGATTCTCAGAAGGGCTGAAGAAGCAGGTGGCACCCCAGGGTTGGGTCTGCCTGCCTCAGGTTCCTTGTTGGAGACAAGCCCTTGGGTGCTCTCTTGGAACTGGTCTGAGAGGATTTTTTTGCATCCCCAGCCTCTCTGAAGGACCAGACTCCCCTGCCACACATAACCATCCAATCCTGGATAAACATGATGCCTCAGCACAGTGGATTTCCAAGGGCTGACATTATCTAGGGAGGTGGTTCAGGAAAGAGTAACAGAGCATGGGGCTTTAGTGCCTTGCTGTGTGGCTGCTGCTGCATCAGAGAAAGGCAATCATTGCATTTGCATCAAGTCACAGTAAGTGAAATTCTGACTCAGGATGGAGAAAAAAAAAGAGCAATGTGAGAATGGTTTAGCACTGAAGCAAGTGCCCACCAAGGCTGTGCACTTTCCATTCTTGGACAGCCAAAACTCAACTGGACAGGCCTCAGCAACCTGCTTTAAGTTTAAATTTAGCCATGCTTGAGTGGGATTTGGACTGGAGACCTCCAAGCCCTGTACAACCTAAATTGTGCCACGATTCTATGAGAAAGTCCTGTCCTGTCCTGTCCTGTCCTGTCCTGTCCTGTCCTGTCCTGTCCTGTCCTGTCCTCTCCTCTCCTCTCCTCTCCTCTCCTCTCCTCTCCTCTCCTCTCCTCTCCTCTCCTCTCCTCTCCTCTCCTCTCCTCTCCTCTCCTCTCCTCTCCTCTCCCTTTACATCTTTTGGATTAGCATCTGACTACTTTTTCTGCTATAAAGGGAAGTTTTGAAGGTAACTCATCACTCCACAATACACACCTGATTTTGAGGAGAAACACATATCCCTGTGGCAATTTTATGGGAAAGTTTTCAATATTAAATGACTTACTAAAGACCATGCAGTACATTGGCAGCAGATAGTGACTCTGACCTGGTCTGAGCACTAATTGTTTGTAGCCAGAGGATTCACACTTCCTTCTGTTCCTCTGAGGAAAGGAGAAGAATATTTCTCTGGGTAGCCTCTGTGGTCACCATGGTGAAATGACAATTGTGATTATCCTGTGTAAACCACCTGAAATCCACATGTACGGGGAAAAAATTAATCTTAAAAGTAACCTCTACCAATAACATTAAAGGGAGAAGAATGGCATATTTAATTTTGTTTAATAGTCATCAGGGTAAGAGCAGACTCCAGTCTTTTCCATTAATGTTTAATAAGAACTTTATTAATTTTCTTAAATAAAGGTCTGAATGTCTCACTTACACCTACTTCTTGGACTCCATATGAACTCATCTTCTTTGTTACCAGCTTTTGCATTTGCTTTTGGGATCTCTTTTCTCTCTTTCTCTCTCTCTCTCTCTTTTTTTTTTTTTTTTAAGCTGTTTTTTTGTCGCAATATGATACTCACGCATTGAGATGTCCAAGGCAAAAAAGGGGCAGTTCATTTACACACTTCGACATTTATAGAATTCCAACAGTGACCATGGGTTGGAGGATGAAAATTGTCCTTTCCAACCACACTGGTCAAACCAACAGTTCATCAATTCTCTCCTCCTCCAGAAAGAAATGCATTAACAATTATTATTTACATGAAAAGTGAGTGAGAAACTCCACCCCAAAAAGTAAACATCAGAAGTCTGAAAAGAACTTTAGAAAAACTTTAGAAGAACAGGGCGACATGTTTCCGTCCTCCTAGAGAAGTTTTCAGGCTGCAGGAGGTGGCTGCAGTCCGGACAGCTGTACGAGTGGGAGCTGATGCTGGCTGAGGTGGAGCAGACGCGGAGCTGTTTCCCCCGCAGCCCCGGGGAGCCCCCGGGTGCTCGCAGACCCCGCTCGGTGCAGAGCGATAGCTAGCGGCACCGCCCCCTAATTCATTCATTAATCGCGCCGTAATGAGATGCCTGGCTGAGGTGACTGCTGCAGGAGTGCTTTAGGGAGCAAATACCAAGCCAAGCCCTGCTGCCATGCCGGCACAGCCTCATGAACGGGGCACTCGCCCTGCGGCGATGCCCGTGTGCTTTCTGTGTCCCGGCTTGGGACAGGCACATCCCAAAGGGCAGAGAGGGAGGCACTGCCTGGAGCCCGTCTGCTTTCCTGCTTCCCCAAAAAGATTTTATTGAAATGAAGGATAAGCGCCTCATGATGGGGCACCAAGGATCGAGGGAGGGTGGAAGTGATTTTTTTTTTTTTTTTCGATCTGTGTTAATTTTTGTATTGCAGAAGAATTTGTAAGCTTCCTCTTGCTGCTCTGGATTTTCATTTCCCCCCCTTCCTTGAAGCTGTGAAATTTCCTGAATTGGGAAAAACACAGGTCCTTACTCAGGTTTTCAGGTCAGCAAGAAATCCATGATTGTCTAAGATGAAATCGCTGTGACTTTTCCCAGGATTAGTTTGCGATATGCCACATTCAGGGAATGCATCGCCTGCACCTTTGAAGCTGAAAGATGAAGTTGAGGGAATAGTTCTGGATTTGCCTGCATGTAACAGTGGCTTATTTGGCCAAAAGCTTGTCATAAGGGAAATCACAAACCATTTCCGAAGTCAATTGTATTATTCTGTCACACAGAAAGGGGAAACTATAGGTCCACTTCTCTTTCATGAGATGTGATTAATTCCCATTGATTTAATCACTGCTGGGATGTGGGTCAGGTGGGGATAGAGCAGGACAGGGAGGAGAGAGAACCCAATAGCAGGGAACCATTTACAATTATCTCTAATCATAAATTTTCCTGACTGGAAGTCACTAAAAGGCCTTGGCTACAGGATAATGTTCATACACCTATTTTTTTCCTGCTGTAGACAACAAAACATTTTATGTACAGAGTTGGGAATATGGATTGTCATGTCAGGACTCCAGATTGCTTCACTCCTTACGGTAAAGCGCTGCAAGTCTGGATTTGAGAGGTCGCTGGTATCGTGCTGCAGGGTCTTGAGTCAGCAAACAAATCTCTGAGAAAACTGAGACACCTTCCCTGCGACAGGAGTGCCACACAGCTGTTGGCGCTTTGCAAAGCCTGTGTGATCGGTCATGGGGATAAAGGACAGAAGTATTTCTAGATGCAGCACTTTCTTGCTGATTTCAGGATTGTTCTGCAAAGTAATATGACCAGCCTCACCAATTCAGCCCTTGCATGTTCCCTTCTTCTTGAGAACTCGCCTTTCTTCAAAAAGGAACAGTATCTGTCAAGGACAACTAATCCCTATGGCTTGCTCTCAGGGAGTCCTTTCATGTGGCAAGAAAAAGGCCACAGCTTAGCTGAGTGAAAATGGGCTGATGTTCTAATTTTGTTCTTCTACTTTCCTTTTGTTTTACAATCTATTTAGGATTAGAAATGTACTTAGGAGATGTAATTCTCCTGAAATGGAGTTTCTGTCAAAAAAACCCCAGAAATGTAATGACAAGGAACAATCTTAAAAAGTTTGAAACTTCTTGCTTCAGCAGTCTTTAATGGAATGGTGCTTAAAAAAATAGCCCATGAAATTGCTTTGTTTTGATGTTTACGAAATGAAACTTTTGAACCTTTTATGTCCAAATGTAATTTTTCATTTCAAAAGTGACGTAAACAGGAAGGAAACAAAGTTTACAGGAGAATTTAACACCTGAAGAATGAAGCACACATTTCATTTTGGGTTGAATAGTTTAGTCTGAATTACTCCATAAAGAAACTCAAAATAATTTACTGTAATCATAATGACATTTTTTGTGATTTGTCAACAGAACAAAAATAATAAAACCATCTCTTATACACCTCAGCTTTAAGCTGAGGATAAAAATAAACATTTTAAATTTGATTTGCAACAGCAGCAGGACATGGAAACATAGCAAAAGAGCTGCCTAAGACGCTTCTAATTTCTGTGATGGGCGGGAGCAGGCCAGTTGCAAGAACACAACAACAGCTTACCCAGCCCCATAGCTTTTGGTGATGTGAGAACTATAGCTGCAGATAGTAAAGCAAACATTAAAAAAAAATTAGTCTACAACTAAATTTCTGAGCCAAGAGGCACTACCTATAGCCACCAAATCTTTTCAGCTGTTGTCTTCTTCCAGCGGAACACAGCCCTAAGAACCTTAATTTTGTTGCCGAAGCCCCGCGTTATTGACCTGGTTGCCTCAGCTTCCTTGGAGCTCTTACCATGTGCTCCTCCTCAGTGCTGTGGCTGCTGCCCACGTGCAATGAGCCTGGGGGCTAAAAATACCCATTACAAATGCTATGGCAGAGCAGCAGCATTTTTTTCTCTGTATGAAATCCCTCCATGTGGATTGTGTTACCATCCCACCTCAGCTAGCACATGCCGTCTGGGATTAACTGGCCCATGAAACGCAGTCCTGGTGAGGACCAGTCAAACCCAATTCTGCCCACACTCCAGAACTCCCCTTGAGGACATTTGGAGGCTCAGATGTGCTCTTCTCAGATGCCTCTTCTGGGGGTTCTTCCTCACAGGGCTCAGCATCTATTTTACTTCTCTTCAGGTATAGTCCAGACTTGGCAAGAGGTAGCCATCAGTGTCCTCATAGTGACCTCCCCTTCAGGCTCCCTGGCATTTGAGCTCTGTCATAGGTCCCCTGCTTAGTGCTGTCACACAAACTTTCATATGAAGACTTTTCTCCTTCCCTTCTTTGGAAGACTTTCACATCTTTGAAGGGATGGGAAGGGGACTTGGTGAGGCAGAAGTATGTAGACAGAGCAGGGGACAAGTGTGTAGGAAACTTAACTCCGTGTAGGTTATCCCATCCAGACACTTTGTCACTCCAGACACTTTGTCACACTTTGTCACTCCTTACCCTGTAAATCTAGTGTAGTCTTACCAGCATGAGTAGAGGTTCCTTTTATATCTGTGCATGAGGTCAACATTTGTAATGTAATCTGTCCTTGCCATTGTGTGTGTATGTATAAAAGTCTCCATATAGATGCTTATAAACTACAGAAGTTCAGCAATTCTGTGTAATTAGGAACACACATGTCACTGTAGTAGCTTGAAAAAAAAGGTGATGCAAGGCTTAGCCCTTTCAGGCTATCCTTTCCTGTTGCAATGGTTTCTGCAAACAGGATGGCAGGAGGGACTGGGTTACAAGAAGATTGTGGTGAGGTATGGGGCCCTTCAGCCTTGGCTGTCTGGTTGAGGTGTGACTCCATCCAGCAGCGCCTGCAACTTTCTTCCATCAAGAACAGTTTTTTAGTTGTTATTTCTTCTGGACAGAGACCCCTCACAAACTGTCAGACCCTTTGTTCTGAGCTGAGGTTCCCTTTAGGAAAAAGTTTGTGACTAGAGTATGGGAAAGATGGTATTTCTTTCCTTTTTTGTAGTTTAGGGCCAGGGCACAGCTTCACTTCCCCTGCCCTGTGCAGTGAGGGCTTTGGGATCCTGGATATATTTGCAGCATGTTTCATGGATGCTATCACTGGGTGTATGAAAGAGCAGTTTATTACAGCAAAAGCTCTGCTGATAGCATGGTACCCGCAGTGAACTCACAAGGATGGCTGGATTATTAAGGGATGTAAAAAGAGCCTTTTAGAAGTGTCACTCCTACACACTAGGGTACAGCAGGAGGTGCACAGCGACGGTCTGTGTGTCTCTCACAGCAGGGACTGTTGGCACAATGGCTTCTGTTTTTGCTGCCTGTTCAGTATTATTTGTTTTATGTTGATACTGTCAATGCACTTAAAGAGATTATATATTTTTCCCATGGCATAAACAAAATGACTTGCATTTTCCATGGAGAGTAATGGTAATGAGAACTCAGGCTTCAAGGGGAAATGATAGTAAGGTTGACAGCAAGGAGAAATAAATCTTGTACATTCATGTTAGTCTGAGCTGACTGTCATTTCCTTAAATAAATTAATAAAGTCAAGTCCCCATGTTCTTACCTTATGAGGACGGGGAGGAGAGGGAATGAGCTGTGACCTTGTAGCAGGCAGTGTTTTTAGTAGGTGATCTCTTACCATTAGCTCGAACCAAGCTTCGAGCAAGACATGAGTTTGGTGGTTCTCCTCAGGCCGATGTCAAACTTTTGCCCTCCCCCTTCCATCTACTACCTTGCAGCAGCCCACAGCTAGACATGATTACAGAGACAGAGGATGATGTAAGGACTCCTCTGAAGCCAGCTGGGCTTCACAGGTCACTTCAGAAACCTCTCTGGCCCTCCTCCCCTGCCTGCTGTCACCCCTCCCAGCCCTTGCTGAAGTGCATAGCCATGAGCTAGACTGAAATGGGGAGGGGGAGCCATGCTATTAATAGCTCTGAATCACTGCTCCCCGGAAGATGCTGAGCATTTGTTGTCCTTTGTTCCCAGGGGACAACATACTGTACGTTACAGCCATTTGTTGGTTTGGTTTTATTCCCCACCCAAATACAGAACAGTGGCAGCTGAGCCGCTGTATGAGAATAGCATTAAAATGTGTAATGCACCATAAATAAACAGAAATAGACAGCCAGGAAGCTGTGGTAATCACTGCTTTGATGTAGCATGAATTATGATGTGTGTATATATGTGAGCGAGTGTGCGGGGGCGGGGTTTCAGGGTTTCGTGTTTCTGGCTGTGCTTGTTTTGACTCAGCTGCTGTTGCTCGGGGAAGAGAGCGAACCCAGCCTGTCATTTACCTATCTGCACCTTCGCACTGACAGCTGTGCGTGTCCCCTGACTCGGAGCAAAGGGATCTCATCCTCCACTGTCTGTTCCCTTGGAGTCCCTCCCTCCGCCTCCTCCCTGTCCCCTTTGCCCCCGTAGCAGGGCAGAAGGGGTAATCCTGGCTGTCTCCCAGGAACGGGTCACTCCTCCTGCAACCTAGAGGGGATCCTCTTACATCCCGGGCTTCAACATCACCTTCCAGGAGCAGCTGATTTATGTTTCTTGGGTCTACATTAGGCTGTTGGGGTTTTTTTTTCTTGCTGATTTCCTGCTGCTGCTGGAGTAGTGAAAAAGGCAATGCTTGTGTTAGCACAGACAGGTGAGGTTATTAACAACTCGGTGTCATACTTCCCTCAAGATACCAAAATTAAAAAGGTGGCTGTTGCAGCCTAGTGCTCTGAGATCAGTAAGATACACACAGTAGGTAGAAGGAGAGGAAAGCCAGCAGAAAAAAAAAAAAAAAGTAGCACGGATGTCTCCTTGTTGATTATCTCCTATCAGCTTCCCAGGGACTCCTTTAGCTGGCACAGCAAGCTGCTTGTTTGGAATTATCTCCTACCCATCCCTGCTACAGCAGCAAGACAGCTTATTAAAACAGCCTAGCTTTCTTTTTGTGCTCTTTGTATTAATTTTTTACCTGGAGCCAATAGCCTCCCTCTGAAAAACTTGTTTGGTCTGAATAGCCACAAATGAGTCTAACAGTGCTTAAGTGCTGCTCGGGTTCAATGAATTCTCTGACCTTATGATAATTTAGGTGTCACAGGGCACCAATAAATGCCAAAAATTGTCTGCCAGTCTGTAACTGGCTGCACAACCAGCGCCGAGCGCTCAGCCAGCCTGCGAGGACAATTAATTCAATTAATTACCGAGCCTGGAGCGGCCGCGGCCCTGCGGCCCCGCCTCCACCGCGCCCCCTGGCGGCTCCCGCCCGCAGAGCGCCGCTGCCCGCCCGGCCACCATCCCGCCCGGCCACCATCTCGCCCGGCCACCATCCCGCCCGGCCACAATCCCGCCCTGCCACCATCCCGTCCGGCCATCCAGCCCTGCCACCATCCCGTCCGGTCACCATTCCGTCCGTCCACCATCCCGCCCGGCCATCCCGTCCGGCCACCATCCCGCCTGGCCTCCGTCCCGCCCTGCCACCATCCCGTCCGGCCATCCCGTCGTGCCACCATCCCGTCCGGGCACCATCCCGCTCGGCCACCATCCCGTCCGGTCACCATCCAGCCCTGCCACCATCCCGTCGTGCCACCATCACGTCCTGCCACCATCCCGTCCGGGCACCATCCCCGCCCTGCCATCATCTCCCCCTGCCACCATCCCGTCCGGCCACCATCCCGCCCTCCTGGCTCGGCTCCGGGCGCTGCGCTCCGCCCGGGGCTGAAAACACCAACCAAAAGGTTCATTCTTCTCATGCAAGAAGCGCCATTTCCTGGCTGGGGTGAGGCAGGGAGAGCGCAGGCCTTGGCTCTGCTGAAAAGCAGCTGTCTCGAGCAGGGAAAAGGTTTAAGAACACAGAAAACTGGGAGCACTTAAATACCTAAACATTTTTCAGCCGAGTCGGTCAAGTCTGACAGGCTTAGATAGTCCTAATTAACTGCTGAGCATGGGCAAAATTTTCTTGCAGGGGTGATATACTGACATAACCAAAGACTGTGCAGGAACTATCCAAGTGAAAGAGTGCCTTTTAGCTAGACTGTTTCAATGGGAATCTACATACCTCTGAGCATCCAGAGGTGTATTTTTTCTCATTGCTGTCACTTAATACAGTTACTCTTTATTTCATTATCTTTATTATCTTTATACACTTATTTATTAGTGAAGAGGAAAGGTTGCACTCTGAAGTCTTTCTACATATAGGGACTGCAATACATAAAAGCAAGAAGAGGCAGCCCTGATTTTTTTCTCTGAGGAATAAAGATGCACCTTGGTGGAGCTAAGTTAATGCTGTAACTAATCTCTCCCTGACTCAGCAAGGAACTGAGGGATGTGCTTAACTCTATTCGCAAACTTTAAGAAGTCTGTGGAACAGATGAAGCCTTGTTGCTGTGTGGCATAGCCGCACACTAATGCATGCATTAAAAAATGCTGTCGCAGCGCACCTATATTGCCACACATGGTAATTAGTCAAATTGCAAGACAATTATCATTCCAATGCTGAGATTGCTGACTTGCACTTGCTTCACAAATGCTGGAAACACCTTCCTCATTCAGAACTAGCAGGCCTAATTCTGTGTTATGTTGTAGCTCCATTGCCCTCCAGCAACACGAAAGGCCTGAAGAGGCTAGAAATAGCCTCTGGAGAGCAATCTCTGACATAAGATGTTCATCCCAGCCCATCTGTTGGCATACCACAGCTCCTCAACTCTAGCTCACTCCAACTGTCTCACAAACCTCTGCCTGGGGCCCTTGTTGGAAAGGGGCCATGTGTTTGACACGTACAAGCAGAGAGCACTGCCTAGCAGTAGCTCAAAAGCAGCTTATGGTCCTAGGGGCTAAATTAAACTCAGTTCAGGAGACAATAATAATTCATGAAGCGCCCCTTCCCTCACTCCTATCCGCCAAATAGCATCTCCTCCTCCCCTTCTGTTCACTGCCTGTCCCCCAGGAGATCCTTGCTAGCCCTTTCTCCTGCAGGGAGGTGGAGCTGGAGCAGGGGGATGGTGCAGGACTAGGCAAGGAGCTGGTGATGGTGTATTTTGGAAATGGCAGTAAGCAGGAGAAGCAGGGGAAAAGCAGGCTGTGTCTCCTTCATCTCAGTGAGCATGCCCATGCACAGAGTGGCAGGATGAACCCTAGGAAGCCCATGGTGAGCCAGCCCTTGTTTCTGGAGACAGCAGGGTAAAGCGGAATGTCTTTGCCTTCATTCCAATGTGCCAGCTCATAAAGAATGGGCAGAGAGTTTTGGGAGTCTTTGTGTTTTAGAGCCACTAACCACTCCCTGCCTTTTGCTCAGGACAGAAATGCTCTCCTGTCTGGTCTTTCCGGTTGTCTGTGGTTCTGTCCTCTGGTGGGAGTGGAGCTGTTGGTTCTCTCCCACCACGGGGCTGTGATGGCCCTGGGCTTTCCAAGGCTGTGGCTGAAGGACAGAGCAGAAGGTTGTCCCACTGTCCACCCGCCAAGCACCAATAGTTCAAGACACTGGGTGCCAGCTTCTTCTCCTCCTTCATTTGGATGTTGCTCTCAGCATAAATCCTACTTCTGTTATGTACAACATTTTTGAAACAAAAATTATATAAGCATGAGAAGTAGCCACTGCCCTTGACTTTAGATTGCTTTTCACTTGTTGTGAAGATAGGACTTGATAAACTAACAATACAAAATAGCTTCTTCTAAGTCATATCTCTTTTTTTTATTAGCTTTAGAGGTTCAAACCACCCAAGAAGAACATGAGGGTTTTTAATGATCTTTCTTGATCAGAGGAAGATGGATGTAAGGGTATTCTGCAGTGCAAGAGTTATTTGACAATGCAAGCCTAATATAATAAATTATTCTGCTAATTTCTATAAGTATGTGAAGCATATGTAAGCCAGCCCAAATGTCAGTATATTCAGACTTCTTAGAGTTTTTAATTTCTTTTGCATTGCAGAAGAAAAATACATTTTTTAAAATGAAAAATTATTGACACTTCTGTTCTCACCAGCTGAAATTAATGCAAGGTTTGTCATTGTCTTAAATGAAGTGAGAATCACACCACTGCAGTCCTGTTTAGTGTCGTAAAGTTGTCAAGCTGCCAGTTTCCTGTTGGCATGTTAATGGGATTTTTTTAATGATGTTTAAAGCAGATAAATTATTTGCATAGTGATTTATTTTATTTTGCAATTAATTGCAGTCATTGAAATATGTTTTATCTTACACTGAGGTTTTATTTTATATGGTGAGGCCATTATATTTCCATTTTTTGTGGTATTTGAGAGCTTTATATTTGCCCAAAAGATGTAAGTATGGCAGTTAATGACTGGATGCAAATTCAGTGTTCTGCTTTCAGACAGTTTATGACATTCAGTCTTTGCTGAGTGGATAGAGGCTTACATTTTAAGGATTTTTTTTTTTTTTAATCTTGTGACATATTATTGCTAGGATTTCAGATAAATCCAATATTTTAACACTTCAAATTTTTTGTTCTTATTTGCTGTAGTTTGTTTTTTTTTTCACTTTCAAGGAATAACAAGAATGAAATGTGTATATAAAACAACGATACATCATAAAACACATCACATTTGCTTGAAGATACTGCTAGCATGAAAATATTAGTAGTTATAAATCCATCTCCAAGAGAAATGACTATATTTCTCTGCATTCAATCAGCTGTTCATTAAATGGAAAGATACTTTTTCTAAATCGTCTAAATTTTAGGGTCATGTATCTCCTTCTAATGGCTCAGTCTTTGAAGGAGCATTCTTCCAGTTGTTAAACTAGCTCTCAAAATAAAGTCTTTCCTACTGTTTATATCCATGCAGATGAAATTTTTATTCACAGGGAGAGCTAAACCAAGGCTTATATCTTTTTCCCCTGAAGATCTACTCTCCCACATTTTAGATGCTCCTGCTTTTGAGGTGTGCAAGCGCATGTGAATCACAGCAATTGAAAAAGCAGCCAAAACTGCAGATTTCTGGTATTTCTCTGTTCTTCATATTTTACAGTGCTCATTGGGCTCCTGAACTTAACAGAAGCTTGGCCATTCATACTGTAAATACCTAAACCTAGGAAAGCTAGAAAGCATGAAAACTAAGATGTGCTACCCCTTGAGTAACTGTTTATAATGTATGGAGAGGAATAGAGAATTACACTGTGGGGGAGCTTAACTAGAGTTCCCAGGGGATGAAGTGACTGACATTAGAATTATGTCAATACCACTGGCCTTGCAATCCTGTTCTAAGGCTCCACTGGGCAAAGAGTTGGGCCTCTACCCAATCAAAGGCAGCCCACCTGGTATAACTGAAAGCTCTTTTGCTGATGCAGGTGACAAATATGCAAAACCACTCCTAGTTCTGGCTGTCAATAGCCTGTCTATAATCAGTCTAGTGTCTGGGTTGTATTTCCTTAAATAATGTGGGAGTTTTTGTGGTATTTTTATAATAAATATTATAGAATGACAATTCATCCCCAAAAGTAAGATTAGAATTTATTCAGGAATGCTCTTCTATTTAGTAGTTTTTAAATGAATACATAAATTAATAGATTAGCTTGTTAACAACTCCGAAATAAAATTAATTTGTTGATGTAAATTGTTACTCAGCAGGAATTTCGGGCCTGCAAAATAGCTGCAGTTTCAGCTGCTGACAGTCACAGTGCCTTAAATAAGTCATTTCCACAAGTTCTATGAAACAGCTGATAGATGTTTTTATTTAATGTTAATATTTTATGTTATTCTGATGGTAACATTTGTTCTTCTTTAATAAAACAACTTATCCTAGACACCAGACTCCTGGGAAAATTGGAAAGAGAAACAGAAAAAGGAAATCACTCTAAAGCACCCACTCATCAGCCCTGTATCATAGGGTTAAAAATAAGAGAAGATAATAAACTATGCTAAAAAATAAAGCAAGTTTAGCCATGTGACAGCAACTGATATTTGAATGTTGTAGCAAATGGATGATCTCTGAGTTATAGATATTAAAGGTCAGTCATTCAAATAAGAGTTATTTTATTTGACTCACATGATTAGCGTCCATTACTACAATTTCAACTGACTGGTAAGTGTTTATTTAATTTTGCATTATGTCCCCAGAGCAGCACAAAACAATCTCAACGCACTGATGTGTCTAGCAGCAGAAAACACCCACACTGAAATCAGAGGTGTCCTTGCAGCAAGGCAGAGACACCTCTGGTGGGGTTAGCCTGGGTGCCACTTAGAAGGATGCTCTGCATATGGTCCTTACTACATAACAGCTACCTCTGCATTTATTTGTCATTTCTAGGCAGATCTGTCCAATTTATCCCAAACTCCCAGTTGCCACAGTGGGCTGCTGCCACTGCCCAAGCTGGTTTCCTCAGTTCTAGTACAAGTATTGTAGGAGAAGGGAACACAGCTGACCTTGCCCCTGATAAGTACCAACTGTGTTAATTACCCAATACAGCCTCACCCCTGATGAGTCACAGCTATATCCAGTAAAGATAAATGTGATAAAAGGGAGTGTTTTGGCTAGTGAGGCATTGTCATGGATGGAGGAATCCTGAGCAGAAAGAAACATGAGACTCATGAAGCAGAAGGATTCTGGGGAGAGAGAATCACTGCTGTGAGGTCCGTCTGGCTCTGCAGTTAGAGCCTGCAATCACAGTCTAGCCAGGTAAAAACCTGCATTCAGAGTCTGCAAACTAATGCATGCAGTCATCATTTAGCAGGCAATAACCAGCAGTCAGAGGCTGCAAGGGTTAGGAGCTTGCAGTAGGAGCATACAGTAGGAGCTTGCTGCAGCCAGAGTCAGTGAATAGTTGGAGTCGGGATGGCTAAGCTGTGAAGAAGGATAAACCAAGATCCTTTTCACGCTGTGATAAACAAGCAGTCTGTGTCTCAGCTCGTTTCTACTCTCTAACAAGAGGGATACTGCAACAAAGCATGTCTGTGACTCTGCTGACATGACCCTTGGGTCCATGGACATGCCCATAGAAACAGATGCACCAACCCTTTTTAAAATGTTTGCACAAGATTTGCAAAATTTGTGCAGTGGAGACCACCGATAAAAGAAGTTTTCTGTCAATGTAAAGAGTAAACCATAGAAGGAACAGGAACTTCAGCCTCACCTGTTCTCTGGGGCAGTGACTTCTATGCTGTCCATACTAGCCTGCTCAGTGGCTTACCCACTGACTATGTGATTGTGCAGATCCTTCTTTGTTAAAATAGTTCAATATCCTCAAATGAGATTGCATAGAGGGTGGGATTTTCTTGATACATAAAACCGAACTTTAGGAATTGAATAGGATCCAAAGTCACATGAGATAGATCCAGTTGTGTGTCCAGTGGATGACATGGTGTGAACTCAACTGCTGCCCTTGGCTGGTAGGAACTTTCTATGAGGATGGAAGGGCAAGGTGTAGAAATAACTTGTTCTGTATAAAAAATGGTTATTTATAATTCATTGTTTTTATTTTATTACCAGTAGAATGTAAGGTGAAATAAATGATTCATAAAGCTCATCTTCCCTTATCTCTGTAATTCTTTTTTGGGCTCACTGGTGATACAATTTATGCTTGTTTCTCCATTTACTGCAATTGCCCTTTATCAGAATTCAGGCTATACTTTGCTGGGTGATTCTGATAGCTGGAAGTAATGCAAAGAGAATGTTTTAATGTAGATTATTACAGGGAAAAGAAATTTTTTCTATCACCATGATGATGTTTTGATGGTGTTTGCAAAGGGGATCTAAATTTTCTTTCAAACAGTACTCTAATTGCTTAATCCTCTCACCTCTATGAATATTTATAAATACAAGAATCTGAGTTACCTTTCCTGTCGCCCCAAAACCAAACATATTGATAGAGCAATATGAAATAACAAAACAATTTTGACTTGAGAATCTTTTCCTTTGGTAAAGAAGCAGATATGAAAATAAATAATAACCTGAATAAGCTCAACTTAATAAGCTTCAATGTCAGGGTCATATCTGTTCCTGGTGCTAAGAGGGATAGTTTTTGAGGGTGACAGATGAACAGTCCGTTTTCTTATGGTCTTAAAATTCTATGAAATCAGATCTCTCAACTCTGGAAAAGTGCACCACTTTTCTCTCAACCAGCCAGAGCTACAGCATAGCATGTCAGACCAAGTCCTTTCAGAGCACCTTGAAGGGCATGGAGGGAGTTGTGGTAATGCCATGGTGGCTCAGTCAGTGGGAATACTGCCAGTGTGATACTTGCAGGCTTCAAAGTGGCCTTTGAAGGCAACACAATGAGAGGCAGTCCTAAGTAATTTGTGGAAACTTCCTTCCCCAGCTGCTGCTGGCAGGAGTCCTATGGGTCGGAAGCTGGTCTGGCTATGAAGGTTCAAGATGAGCAGCTGCCCTTGAGTGTGTTTGCATTCACTTGCATCTGAATTTGTTGCTCTGAAAAATATGGAGATGCATCCAAAGCTCAGCCTCCCCGCTCAAGATGAAGAGGGAAGTCAGCATGGTGCAGGTGGATATGGCCAGCCACATGCTGGGGAGGAGAGGCTGTGTGGCTCCTGTCCCAGGTTCTGCACTAAGAGCAAGGACCTCTGGACAGAAGCAGTACTGGCCACCTCCTTCCTCCTGGCAGGGCACCAATTTGCAGACATTATCCCCAAGCAACAGGAGATGAGCTAAGCCAGATGAAATTTGGCCAGTTCAGGTGATAAAGCATTTTGTTGCTGCAGAGCTCATTATGAACCTCTCAACTCATTCTGGACCTAGGAGATAAACAGGGAATTCATTAAATGCATGGCCTTATTAAGAGTGACTGACGCCTTCAGGATTTAGTCTACTTCATTTGTTGCTCATCATAGTTAATTGTAGATGATTAAGGATATGAGGGCTATCAGTTTTCCAGATATTGGGTAAACACCACTGTCCTTGTGTCTTGTCCTAATTATTTAGATTTGCAAGTTCTGATTTACGGTGACATACGATATTTTAATTTTTTTTTTCAACTGGCTTGTCAAAGACACAGGGAAGAAATTTTATTTCCAAGAAAAATTCCAACACAGCAAATTTCAAATCTTAGTTCACTTCCAGTAGCAGAAATCTCCCTGGAGTTTGAGGTATAAATCCAAGAGTCAGTAAATAGCTAGTTGTTGGAGCAACTAATCTAAAACCCCAAAAGGAGGAAAAAAATTACTTAGAGCAGAGAATGGGTTCTTTAAGTATTTACATCACCTGAGCAATACGAGAAATATGAAGAAAGTTAATGACGATCATGTTAAAGCTATGAAAGTGGAGAACAACATGAAAGTGAAGGGAAATAGTTAAAAGGACTGGGGAAAATAATTAACTGCTTAAAAGGCCGCATGTTAAAACAACAGAATAGAGAAGGCGATTAGAAGTAAAATACTTATCCATTTAAATGTGAAAATCCTGTCCAAATGAGGAAAATAAAAGACAAGTTAAACTCATCCTGTTGAACATAGAACTCTAATGAGGCAAGCCAAAAAAAGATTTTTGAAGAGCAACTTCCTACAGGCATAAAAGTGACTAATAAGAAGTTTCTCAGAATCAGGAAGCCTTTTGGAAAGTCAATGGGCTGAGAGATGATTAAGGTGCAAATAGGATACTCCAGGAAGCAGCACTGTGGTGAGAAAGCTAAATGAATTATTTGCATCAATGTTCTCTTCAGAAGAGGTCATGAAGGTTTCTACACCTGAGCCATTCTTTACAGGTTCAAGCCTGAAGAGCACTCAGAAATCGAACTGTCAACAGAGGAGATTTTCAGAGCAATTCAATAAAATGAGCAGTAGCAAATCTCAAGGACCAGGTAGCATTAAACCAAGCATTCTAAAGAAGCTAAAATATGAGACTGCTAAACTACTAATTTCTGAAATCACTCTTGAAAGCAGAGAAATAGAAAGTCGCAAATGGGATGCTATATATATAAAAAAAAAAAGTTTAAGGAGCAGAACAGAAAAACTACTGACCAGTAAAATTAATTTCTGTACCAGACAAATTGGTAGAGATCATAGAAAGTAGAATTGGTAAACACATTATTTTGTAGAGAGCAAACATGCCTCACAAATCCATTATCATCCTTTGGAGAAGTTAATGAGAATCAGACTAAGGGCATGCAGCTGATATACAGTGGGCCTGGGTTTTCACAAAGTGATTCACATCACTAAAGGTCCTTAAAGGAATTAAACAGTCATGCATAAAAAGGAGGTTCCCTCACATGGTTTAATACATAACTTAAAAGTAACAAAGATTAAGGATGAACTGCCATGCTTACAAAGTGGAGAAATGGGGCCCAATTGAATCCCACAGGGCCCCTGCTGGGACCCATGCTGTTCTGAATTAGATTTGATACAGGAATGGGGATGAAGCCAGGCTATACTCCAACTTCCTAGCTTTCAACTGTTTTCTTTGATCAGGAATACAGTTTAATTTGAGTACAGACTGAACAGGTTGGTGCATAGGCTTTTATGACCAGGAGACCATTGCCAGGCTTGTGTTGTTGGGATATTTTGGGTTCGCAAGCAGGCTTGATGAGAAAGGAAGAAACTCTCTCTTTCTTAGGTTAGAAACTGCAGTCTTGGCAGGCATCAGGGAATATGTTGTGTATGCCTCAGACTTGACAGAGCTGGCAGATATTCCTCTTTTGTATGTCAAGCAAATTAAATGCTAATATTGACCCACCACTAGCAAAGATACTTGTTGACTGAGGATGGAGAAAAGAAACGATTTGCCAATCTATAGACCAAGATGTCAGAAATATGATACTACAACAAGAAGCAACTCTTTATCATTGAAACATCAGATTTTCAGAAACTGTTACACTTAAGTGGTTTTATTACTCTCTTGTATGAGTTGAAGCTATTTGTTAAATTTGGCTGTCTGGGAAATCTAGGTAATTTTTTACTGCAGGTATATGGAGATAATTGCTTGTCAAAAGCTAAGTGGTCACAAGGAAAAAAAAAAAATTTTCTCTGCTTTAATTAGTGAGCCTTTTCAGACACTCTGAACCCTTAATCCATGAGAACCTTAGGGCAAAAACAACTTTGTATTGGCAGGTGCATATCTATGTTCTTTTTTTGATATTAAATAACTGCAACTTTTCTCCTTTAGAGATATTATGGTTCCATTAAATGAGATGCTGTTTCAAAACTTATCTTTCAAATAAACTGCACTATAACTGTTGCATACAATGATCGTAACTCTGAACTACGAATCTATTCACAAAGTGCATTGATGATACTTAGGGTTATATTTCTAAGCCTTTTGCCAGCATAACGGCTGTTTTGGGGCATGGTAGTTAGTGTGGTTGTGTAATTTTTACTTCCAAGGAACATAACAGCCTAACAGCAAGTCTCTCGTGTAAGAAATACCTATATCTCACTTTCAGTGGAGCCACGAGTAAAGAACAGGTAAATAAACCTTTGTATGGTTTGTTATAGCTTGCATACATATACACTCCCACATCGTCATATGTACTGCACATGTTGGGCAGCAGGGAAGGCTGCAGGGTATTTGGCAGGTATGTGGCAGGTACTGTGTATGTGCATTGTGTAATCTACCAGGGAAAACTCCTGTATGGGAAAATAATAATTTACAGACATGAAATTAGTGAATTTCCCAAGAAACCACAGCACAACACTGTCAAAATGGCTGTAAAAATCTACTTTCCCACTCTTACTATGACAGTGAAATTAGTGGAATTGAGGAATTTAATTAAGTTGTCTGCTTGTGCTGTTTGGCACTGCCTCATGTTTTGTGGAATAACAGGCCCTGCCATCAAATTGCTCCAAGCTCTGTTTAGAACAAATCAGTTCACATCAATTCACATGAACAGTACAATGACAGGTTACACCATTGAAATGTGGAGTTAATGTGCAAGGCAATGCCAATCTGATCTGACAGTGGTATATAGTGATGGTGAGCAGCTGTCAACAAGGACACAGGTGCATGGAGACAAATCCCAGAACATCCAACAGATTCTTCTTTTACTTGTCCTCCTTTTGAACTGATTCAGTGGAATTGCTTGCATTTGCAAGGATACCAGGAAGAAATTAGGTCAAGTAGCACAATATTGTCCCTGAAGTACTTCCATTGAAATGGGCAAATGATACCCACTTCTTTCTTTCAGGGCTAAATCCAGCCCATTTTTATTTCTGATGCATTTTGCATAAAATGAATTAATCAGTTGACAGGTTTAGAGTAGGAAGAGATTAAAAAAACCCCAAACTAAATCTGTTTCATGATGTTCCCAAATTTGCTTTAGGCTGAAAGAAACTTCTGTGAAGTCTCTTTCTATCTTCTTGTTTGTATAGTCTTCCACAGATACCTGTTATCAATTACTGTTGATAACCTGACGTTGGAAGAGCTGAATTTTGGGTTGAGCTGTTAAGTCCATTCCTATATGTATGGTGAAAGGCCAACACCTTCCCCCCGCATACAATTTCTGCATCAAGACTAGGATACTAAAACCATGTATCTTCAAGTCTACTTATCTTTCTGAGAGATTAGGGAACTGCAAAATTACAAAAGCAAACAGCTGCCTGAACTGATATCACATGACTGAGTTTTTCACCATTTTTCTCTTAGTATATTCATTAATTTCTGTCCCAGCAAGACTACAAATGAAGCTCAGCTGACCAGTGGAAAGTGAGAATAAGCATTGAGTTTGTATCTAGGGAGCAGAACATCTTATCTGCTTGGACAATGCTCTTACCATTTGTGGGATGAGGTGAACAGATAATAAGTACAAATCTTTGTTAATGTAACCATAAAGTTTTACAGCTAAAATTGAAAAGGTCAAGCAGTGCAAAAATCAAGGTTTCTCTAGCAATCTTGGCTTCATTCCACAGTATTTTCTATTTTACGTTGTTAAATGTGTCATGTAATATATTCCTCTTTGACGCTAAATGTGTATGATAAGTACACAGAGCATGAATTGTGGTAGAAGTAACTGTTGCCATGGGAACTTTAACTTTTGCATATGCCAAGTTTGAATCTGTAATCCTGAAATCACAAGACTGTGATGAATTGGGGTGTGGCACATCCCTCTGACCCACTCCTTTGAAGCAATCCCTTCTTATGTACCTCCTACCAGCCCCATGCTCCTACATCTGATCTGCAGCAGATCCCTACACCAGCGTGGGGAAACATTGGACTGTTCTTCTGCCTCTCTTTTTCAGAGAGTCTGTTGAATTTCTTCCTGATACTGCCCATTTACAGGTGAGCCTCTTGAGGCTTGCACACAGGGTCAGATCTGACCTATGTTGCCTTGTTCAATGAGTCCTTCAGCACATGTTTAGCAGTGCTTCTCAGTTCTTTGGCAATTCCAGATGCATTTTCCCTTAGCCTCTCACAGCTACAGAGTTATGGACCTGTTTTATGTTGTGAAGAGCAAGGCTGTTTATTGTATGGCAACTTCTACTGGACCCAGCTAGAACCTGGAAGCCTACTCCAGGGGCTTGAACAAAGTTATTTGCTCCCTAGGCATTTATATCATCACTTTCCTATAGAAATACACTGCACAGAAACATTGTTCCTTTAGGCCCTTTCCCTAACCTAGTCCTAAAATGGGAATTGCTGTCTTGCTGAAATGCTGATGCAGCATTTGTTTATTCTCAGACAGACCTCAAACCCTGAAATACCAAAAGCATGAAATAGATCTGCAGAAGTGAAACATGTTTGTAGATAACAAAACTCTTCATTTAATCAGTCTCCAAAGACACTTGTCACCTTGTGGGGATTTTTTCCAGTATCCTGTTTTGGTTTGTTTTTTTTCCTTCCTGTGGCCCAGAATGTCTGGCTGATATATAGCTCCTGAGGGATCTCAGTTCCTTGTGGGGAGAAGCCCAAACTCTGTGTCCACTATTGAATTCTGTGGGTGTCTTCCGAGGGGAAATCCAAACAGAAGTGATACAGGAATACATTTTCCTGGGGAAATACCAAGCCACTATTCAGACATTTTGATACAGGCTGGTGAGGTAGCCTGGATGGCTCCACAACCTCTGTTTGTATGCACTACTTTGTTCTCACAACTTTTCTGTCCAGTGATTTTTCATAGCTTTAAATTCAGGAGGAAGAGATGTGTGGGGGAGGTGTGGAGAGATAGGAAGAGAGAAGGGAAAAAAAAAAAAAAAAAAAAAAAAAAAAAAAAGAAGGAAAGAAGGTTGGTCTGTCTCTCTTCCACAATATACACAATCAAAGGAAAGTGACAATCAACAGAAATTGGAAGGTAGCTTCCCAAGCAGCAAACTGTGTGCCATCACTTGGGGAACAAAGAGTTTATTCTTTCCCTCTTGGGATGATCACCCATGCCAAATATTCTGGCATGTTCTTGAGCCTGCTATCCAGATAATATTCACTTACTAACAGGAACATTTGTTTGTGGGTAATGCTCTAAGTTATACTGCTGGGATTTGCAGGGCATGAGAATTTTGGGTGTTGTAAAGAGCATAAAAGGCCACCTCCTCTCTCTGCAGGCAAGCAGGGACTCTGCATTCTCTTCATGTAGGCTTTTCTTTGTCTTTAGTCCGGAGATTGTCTTAGATCCAAGTCAACCAAACAAAAGCTGATTATCTCACCTTTAAATAGAGGGATTACGGAGGAGAAGTTGAAACTGGGTAACCGATCTCGCACTTGAGCAGCTGAGGGGGATAACCCTTCAATGAAACAGATTTGCAGGAAGAAGAGGGGAAAAATTTCCAAGTTGAAGATTAATGCAGAGCCATAGCTCCAAGCGTCACGCCTGACATTTGACTCATCATTCATAGTTATTTGTATCTGTATAAAAAGGGAGCACAAATAAATAGCAGTTTTAATTTGTTCTGCAGCAGTGAACCTGCTTTTCTTCTAAAAAGTTCACCATAAGGGAAACTTCCTTGAGAAGCATTAAAAAGAAGAAAAATGCCAATGTCAGCACTGACATCTTTATCTTTTCTCTTCCCACAGCCCCACAACAAATGTTTTGCGTTTTTTGTTGGCAACATATATTTCCTCTTACTTTTTGTGGATGCCTTGAAACAAAATGGGCTGCAATTAAATTCTTGAAAATACCCTCCCTAGAACAGCTCTCTTCTAGGAGTACTGTAGAATTCAGATATTACATCAGTGCAAAGGTAATTTTAAGCAACCCTTTATTTTCCCAGTCCTTGTTTACTTGGGCTAGTATCCTGAAAGCTATTTTTCATCTCCACTCTTAAGGTGAAAATGCTGATGGTAGCCTGGGCTTCCTGAAGGAGATTTGGTGGCTCCTGGATCTCTGTGGGCCACAGGAGCACATAGCCTTTCCCTCTGACCACAGTCTCTCTCCACGGTCTGTGTGGAGGGAGTTTTGGAGTTATCTCAGCATTAGTGTGCTTACAAAGGGTTTTCCTGAGCTGGTGCAAGCTCCCAGTGTTGCCATGTTGCTTTGGGCTAGGAGAGAGATGGAAGCCAGGTTTTGCCTTCAAAATACACTAAAACCGAAAGCATTTTTTTCTGGTATGACCATACTAGCACTGTTTTGACTCTGAAATGGTTGTATCATTGAAGATCATATGGATCAAGAGTCCTGGAAGTAAGATAAACTGGATTCTATTGGGAGCTTTTTTCTGTTCTCTATCTAACCTACAAAATTTAATGCTTGCAACTGTAACTGCTGAAGACATGTTTTTCACCAGATCAACCTATATGGAAGTGGACCTGATTCTGCTTTAAGCTGGTACAATTTCAATGAGGTGATTCTGATTTATACTTAGGTAACTGAGAGGAAAATCAGTTCCATTATATCCATAAGAGTGCTCGTATTTTAAAAGGGCTAGAGTTTTAAGCTGTCATTTCAGCCAGGGCAAATAGATTTTCTTGTCACCCATCCTCAGAGTCCATGACAGCTCAGAGCTCTTTTGGATGGATTTTTGGGTTGGAGGAGGATAGCAACAAGCTACAAAAACACTGCAGAGTGTCTTTCTAGTATTTTACCTTTTCCTCTAGTCTTCTTTATATCATATAACCTAGATAAAACAGCAGTGCACAGCATGAGTAGCATTTTGATGTCATTCAGGCTACCAAGGAAGTGGAAGATACAGCTTAGTTCAAAGTGCCAGACATGCGCTGGCAAGATTAATTTACAGCAAAGTCAGAAATCTGAGTAGGTTTGAATTATGCTCCTCCATATTACAAAAAGAAATAAAAAAAGATAAAATACTGCACTATGGAAATTGATGTGGCATAGTGCACAGGGGAAAGAAAAAAAACCAACATTTTCATTCTACTTTAGAGACAGCATCAGAGTCTAGTAGTGAGACAAGCTAGTGAAAACATCTAACACTGGTGTTAGAAGAGAAAGGTATTTGTCTTCCCAAGTCAGGCCAAATTCTACTTTTTTAATTGTTGTGGGGAAATACAGATTTACACCTGAACCAAAAAAGCAGGATGAAGTCCTTTTCAGCATGCCAGAAGAGAAGAGATACAGATCACTCTGCAAAGCAGAAGGAAAGAGTGCAAAGTAATTTGCACCACCAAAACACATTTCCCCCTCCAGTATGAAGCAGTGGGAAACAGCAATCAAAATTGATTGTTCCAGTTAAAATTCCACATCACAATGTTGCTGAAAAGGTAGCATGATGAGCTCAGCTTTTCTATGTGTCACAAAAATATAGGCAGGGGCCTGTTACGATTAAAGAGTTCTTTGGCACACATCATAACATTTTCTTGATTCATTGTACATCATTAAAATTTCTTTTTTTTTTCACGATGTTTTGTTCACTTCATGGACAAGCCATTAAATTCAAATTACATCTTAAAGGAAGTTTACTTCATATGGGCCTTACCATGGAAAGGTATTGTATGTATTTGTATTTCTAATGAGGATGAACAGGTCAGAACTTTATAGCAGGTTAGGCAGGTGTGATAGTCAAGAGGTATCAATAGCACTATTTTTTGCTTTAGCAGTCCACTTCTACCTTTTCTATGCAGAAACTCCAAATATTTATGTAAATATGTAAATCAGGGTGATAAAAATGATAGAAAACCTTTTTTTCCTCCAGCTCCTGAGCCATAATTTTATGTTTCATTGCTGATTACAGTGACATTAAATAGTCAGTAAAACAAGTATATCTGCATCACACAGTGCATAAACAGCATTTTGGATGACTGTGTAAGTTATTTAAAATTTTTCAGTGGCATGATATTTAGAATTGTACCCTTTCTTAGAAATTCCTTTCCTTTTTTGACTTCTCAATGGCAGTTATGAGTAAGAGGCTAGAGCTGTGTAATTAAATTCATTACACTGAAGTAGAAAGTCTTTATTTGCTATTAATTTGAAAATAAATTGTGTCACTAAGTCTCCCCCTTCATTGAAAGATAAGCATTTTGTAAAATTAAAGTGCAAAGGTGCACTCAATTGGAGGCTTGTGCAGTTCTTGAAAGTCTTCTAAATATGATTATAGCTTCTCTGATAATTTTCTGACTTATGCTGCCCCTGTGAATCCTCCTTCTCTCCCTTCCACCCTTACCTTAGGGTTTGCCTTATGCAAGCAGGACAGCAAATCTGCCCAGCTCAAAAATGAAAGCAGGTTTGGTTTTAGTTTTTATATTTTTTGACAATAGAGTTTCTAGTTGGAGCTTGTTCAAACCCTTGCTGAGTTGTCAGAAAGCAGTGACAGAAAGGGTTTCTGATTCATGGCTGTGCTTTGTTACCTTTCAAAACATTTGTGTTTGTAAGCTCTACTGTTGCTGGCTACGTTAGTGTTTGCTACATGCAGATGCCATTATGCAAGGTGTTGGTCTTCTTCAACGTGGACAGGAGGAATCTAGCATCTTGGAAGATGCCCACAGCATCTTTCAGGATCATGTCCAAACCCTAGAAGCAGTCTTACTTCTGCTTTCACGCATATCATTGATGCTAAGTGATCTTTGTGATAACGTTAGGATTTCATTTTAAGTTGTCTGTAATTTTTATTTATTGTAATGTTTTGCTGTTTGCTGAAAGTCCAGTAAGATTTTGCATTACAGAGATAAACCTTTCTCTACCATTGTATGTTGTTATTGTGTCAGGAGATAAAAATATTCCAAGGTTGCTTTCCAAGATATTTCAAACTGTTGAAGAGAACTGCACATGGACTAATTATTTCATTTGAGACATAACCAGGATGTCAACTCAGCCTCAGCAAGGGCCTCTGGGAGGAAAACAGAATCACCTGTACTTATACAAATATGTTCTGGAGATTAGCTGCAATAGACCCAGTAGCCATTTTGGAAGAAAAGTAAAAAGTGTTCTCATCCTTAGCTAGCAGACTCCTCTAGGGAAATTATGAAAATATGTGAATAACTATCAGCCCAGAAGGTTGATAATCATAGCAGTTCTTCAGTTAGACACTGATTTTCATTTTGGTAAAGAAAGTCATGCAGATATTTTCCAAATTATTTTTACAAAAATACCTATGTTATAGTCACAGATACCAGTTTTCACCTTAGCCATGGAATAGTGCCTCTCCTTAGAATAAATCTGGTGTATCCCAAGCTGCTTAGTAGCAGTAGGAGCACAATTACTGCCCTTGAATTTAACCATTGTAAAAAGAGGATTCTCCACTGAACTACACTCCTTCCCCTCATTTTCATTTTGTACAAGATGCATTTCCACCTGGGAGCTGCTAGTAGGCTTGTCTTTCATAGTACAGCAGATAGTATAGTCTCTGGAATGTGCCTGTAGTCCAGGACAACACTTCAGAAAAGGCACCTTAAATCTCTGTAGTTAGGCAGATTATCATATTCACAATATTCCTAAACTCCACCTACATGAATAATAAGAACTTTGGTCTGTTGCTTCAGGGAGAGCTTCATCAGTGCTTGTACCATCCTCATCTGCTCCAGAATCTGGCTCTTCCACATCCACTGACAGACCTGGATTCTCCCTTGACATGGGTTGGGGTATTTATACCAACCTTGATATGCTTGCAAGGAGATTGATGGTGACATCCCCATCAGAACTAGATGCTGTGGAAAGTATTCTTTTGACAGGGTTTCATATGCCTGAAATCTTGTCAATGTGGCCAGTAAAGAGGAGTTTGGCTCTGCTGGGCACGTTTTTGTAATAAGCTGTCTCAGTGGGATTCCTGTCTCCATTCAGCTTCCCAAACTGCAAAGGCAAAACCACAGCGAACCTGCAGATCTGTATATGTTTTGTTTAACACCATGAATAAATAAGAGATCTCAGCACCTCTTGAACATATGTAGGGCAAATATTTCCCTTCTGGGGAATGATAGACTTACAGTTTATATACTGTATATGAACTGTAAACAGTTTATTTCTCAGTGCTCAGGAAAACTTTTCACTGTTGATCGTACTTTGTAAATTGTTCCTCTGAGATGAGATGCAAACAGCAAACTATGTCAAGGTAAACACATGTTTAGGCACAATTGAAAAGAGGGCCAGTGTTTGGGGGAAATGATCATTTTAATTTATGATGTGCCACTGGCACTGATCTGGGATATCACACCAGTCAGCCCACTTGCTCCTGAGATTCATCAGACTGGTCCTCTTTTTCATAAAATCACAATTTGTGCTCCTTCATAAGACCATCATCTAACATTCATATTTCAGTAAAATCACCAGCTCTTAGAGACTTGGGGAAGCTTAGAAAAAAATCATAATGGCTTGTTTCTTGCTCCTAGATTTTTCCAAATGTGCTTGATTTCCCTTTCCAGCACTCAGAATGCACATCTTATTTTACTACTATCTGTTAGTCAGAAACGAGCTTTGTTTATTTCAATGGGCTTTTTTACAAAATGTTAGAGATATACTAGGTTGTTTTATAATACTTATAATATGGCATAAATATTTTTGCAAGTGTACTAAAAAATGGATTGGTTCTCCCCCTCCTCTGTGGCTTCAGAGAAAGATTTCTTTATTTTTCTGAATGTAGTAGTGCCCTCTTATTGTTTCTGAGGCCAGTGTTTACAGACATAGTCACTCATACACACACACACACACTTGCAGATGCAGTCATACAGATAGACAGCTTTCCAAAAACTTAGTCTGCATGTAGGAGCCTGATTAAAGGACTTTTCATGGAGATTACAAAACCAGAACAAAACACAAGTAGTAATTAATCAAAATAAAAGTGAATAGAAAACTTCCAACCTGGTGTAAATTCTGAGACATATTCCTTATCCAAGTCAAAATTAGAAGTTAAAATCTACTCTATTTTTGAATATTTCTCATTCAGTAAAATAATACTGATGTAAATGTCTTGATTTTAGAAGTCCACCTTTTGTATTTTTTTAAATCTTTTTGAAGAGAATTAACTGAGAAGTCAACACTGTCCCAGAAATAATTTTAAACTGAAGAACACAATGTTTCCTTTAGTGAGGTTGAGACCTGGGGTTGAGGACATAGTGCTGCTTTCTGGATTAGGTTTCTGTATGGAGTAAGGATTTCTGTCTGAAGGGATACCAGTACTGGGATGCTGGTTCCTCATCTAGGCTGGCCCTTGCCTCCATGGCACGGATGGCTTGATGAAGGTGCACACACACTGTAAAGAACAGATGATGGAAATCCAATCTGTCCCTATCTTAAAATGCCCTATGCACGTGTTTTGCCCTCATGTTCTTATTTATGCTGCAGTTCAGCCCAAGAGCGAGGACTTAGGAAACTGCCTGGCAGTATAAGATCTGCTCCCAACACACAGGTCTGAACCTCTCCTAGATTTTTTTCAGGAAGAAATCCAAGTCCTTCTCTTTTTTTGAACATACTCTAGCACTGGATTACACCTCTGGTGAGGTGGTAGAATTATCCCAAACCTTGCAGAGTTGTCAGGGACACATTGACAGAGAGGTGCCTCTGTTGCCTCAGCCTAGGTTATACCAAACATTTGACAAGACACATTTAAAAGGATGTGCCAGCCACACTAGATGGGCATGTATTACTGAGATTAGTATGTCATTGTGCAGAGTTCTACAGTGGTTTGAGGTGTATAAGTAGTTTTTAGGCATCAGAAAAATTATTCCCTTTTAAGGGAACTGTGGAATGGTACACCTTTTTCCAGAGTTTGATTCAAAGAGCACCAAAGTCAATAGGAGTCTCAGTGTTACTTGAGAAATTTAGACCTGACTGACCAGGTGGTTTTTTCCCCTCTGTCTGCTTGGATGTAAATTCAACAAAACTGCGTGTCTTTTGCATTGGGAAATCTATTCTCACAGCTAGAGATCTTTTCTGTTAAAAAAGACTAAACTTGGAAGAGGAGAAGAGGCTGGTCTAGAGAACAAAGCAAATGCTGCACTTTTTGTGGAGTTTTCAGCAGTGCAGTGAATGTTTTCCTTTAGTTAGAGTGACAAATGTGTGGTCTATTGCACAAAGCAAAATATGGCCCTCTGCTCTCCTTTTCTAGAGAAAGCTACCTGTAAGGTACGGTGCTTCCTTTTGTTCTTGGAAATCCTGGCTGTGTATGAAATCCAACTCTAGACCATATCTTTAGTGTACAAGTAATGTGAGAATGTTACATTTAGACACACGATGGAAGGTCTTGATTTCCTGTGGAGGATCAAGCTGAAGTGATCCTGTGCTAATGGCTGTGATATTGTGCAAGACACCTTGAAATTTCTCTGTAATGCTATTTTGTTCCATCAACCAAAATAAAGTTATCATGAGTTCTCACAGCCATCTGTAGCTTATTTTTTTGATGACTGTGCATCATTGGTATGTATTCCCAGAAAGTGTGAAGAATAATAATTAATAGGCCTGATTCCACACTACTGAAGTACCTAGGAGGATTTCCATCAGCTTTAATGGGAGTTGAAACATGCCTTAGCTGAACTATTTGGGGAAAGAGAAGCTTTCTAAATTACATATTTCTGTAGCTCTGCAAAAGGTTCTTTGGGGTCACTGTCTGCTCTGGGTGAAACACACATTTCCAGCCACAAACAAAAGGGCTGCTCATCTCACCTGACAAGCATGTTGGCAAGGTAAGGAGACAATAAAATAAACTCCATCATCTCCAGTTCTCAGACTATTTGTTCTGCAAAATCTTGGAAAAAAAGACATAGTTTGTGACATAGCCAAAGGCTTAATAACTTACAACTCCTGCAGTCCCAAAGGCCTTGAAGAAGAAAAAATGCCAAAGTCAAGGATGCCTTACTCCTTCAGCAGTTTCCTGCTTTTGTAGCAAAGGAACTACAGCCCAAAAGGGTCATTTAATAGCAACTGGGGGAACAGGATTCTTCTGTGGAAACTGAGGATAAAAGCAACAGTAGAGTCTACAGTGAGTTATCAAGAGGATTATAGCCATGTCTCCAGACAAAAGAGATGCCGATAGTAATAGGAAAATCTAACAGAAGAGAGAAGACCTGCATCTATTCCTCACACAGAAACGAAGAGATTTTTTGGCAATGCCCAGGAGAAGTTCTGTCTCAATACAGGCCTAAATTGAGCTAATTCCATCTGCATCACCAGCAGCAGTTGCATGCTTCCTCAGCAAGCAGTACGGATGGAAAATTTGGCAAGACTTCCCCCTGCCCCTTTACATCCCACCAAGGCTGCCTCAGTCTCTTCCACACTCATTTGCAAATAGCCAGCTCCCCTGAAAGCCTCTAGTGTGTCTAGACATTGGCTAATCCCTTCCCTTGTGCCAGCTGGGTGACATCAGCATACTGAATATTGCCACCGATCTCCGCACAAGCCAGGTCTCTTGGCACACATTATCACACGCCTTTCCCATGCCACTTCCCTGGAATCACTGCAGACAGAGGAACACTGCCAAGGGCTACCTGTTAGGGTCTCTGTGGAGCATGAAGGTGACAGCTTCAGAGAGCAGTTCTGTGCACTCCAGAGAGACTCTGAATAAGTAATCAAACCTCATACTCATGGCTATCCTCCTCAAGGAACCACTGTGGATTCTGTTTCTTTGTCTGTACTTAGTGGGAATTAATCTAGTTGTTCCAAACTTTTTATATCACTATTAAATTCCTTTTGAGATCTATAAGCTTTGATCCCATCCAAGTAAACCCGAGGATTCAGGAAGTTACCTTTTTGCACAGCAGGAAATTCAGTGATCTCCTGCCACCTGGCTGATTGCTTACCACTGCACAGGGCTGTCAGCATCAAACAGGCTGCTGAACGCTTACTTCCTAAAAGATATTCCAAGTTCAATGACATTCTCATTCTCTATTATGTATAAAAGAAACAAAAGAGCCCGTCAGAATAAAGCCATTTACTGCATACTCAGAAATACCTTTAATTGTTGCATGGCACTTAAATGCTTAGAAAATCTTGAGATCAATAGATTGATCTTTCTGAGTCATCTGTCTCCCACCTATTCAAATGTTCATGCTCAGCATTGTAATTATCTCAGCACCTTTAAATTGGGAGTTGGGAGTATCAGAAAATCACAGTCACAGAACGGTTCAGGTTTGGAAGGGACCACTGGAGGTCATCTATTCCAACCTCCCTGCTCAAGCAGGATCCCCTAGAGCACACTACTCAGGATTGTGTCCAGACAGCTTTTGAATATCTCCAGACAAGGAGACTCTATGACTTCTCTGGGCAACGTGTTCCAGCGCTCAGTCACCCTCACAGTAAAGAAGCTCTTCCTCATGTCCAGAATACCAAAAATGATGTCTGCTTCCCTTTTTTGGGTAAGGCCGTTCTAGACATCTTTGCTGTGCAAAGTGGAGCAGGGAAAATGCTGCAGAGGGGAAATGCTTGGCAGCAAGGTCATCAGCTTTCACAGGCATGGGGTGGGTCTCTGCCCTTCTGCTGAACCGATAGAGACTGCCTTGTTTTCCAGATTATCTTTAGGCAGTACCTGAAGCACTTGTATGTCACACATGAAAATGGAACTTGCCACTGTCTGCTCAGCACATTGATCTGTCTTTTAGCCTAATGTCCTGGTGCAAACATTGACAACATTCAAACCTTTCAAAGATGAAAGATCCCACAATATGGATCCTCACCAGTTGTGCAGCAGAGCATAATGGGATAAAATCTCCTAGCTGATCACCTACCTGGTCAATTCATGCCTTGGGACATGAGGTTTAATTGCCTTTAACATTGTCTGTAGTTTAAAAAAGTATACTTTGTAGAAATGATTTCAGCTTTGGTCTTACTCCACAGTGAGAAGTGCACTAGCAACAGAAACACCGTTCAAACACCAACTTCTGAGGGGAGTTAATTGCGTTTTAAATGTATACCATTTTAGTCAAATAAGTAACAGCTGACTTATGCATCCATGTAACAATAAAACAAGATTTTATATCATCTTCTGCATCATCACACCAATCAAAAGTCACACATACAGATGACTTAACACTGCAGTTTACAGTATTAATAAGTTTTCTCTCCCTTCCTTTTTTTCATATCAGGTTCTCAACTCTGGTTATCCAAAATCTCCAAAGTAATATAGTTTAACAAACAAAATTAGACAGATGTATCATCCACGGTGGGATTTGAACCCATTGTCACTGGGGAGAAAGCTGCAATTTAATAGATGAAGATGTCAAACCATGTTATAGAAGCTCTTGTGACTGCATATTTATCACAGTGTCATAGGGGTCCCTGGCAAACTGAAAGATTTCACTGTTTATTCACAGTGAAGACACTTAATTAATGACTAGGCCTAATCAGCCTGTTTTATTATTTACAGGGATTCCAACATGGCTTAGCTCAACTGATATGCAAACAAACCACCCTCAGCCTGCTCTAATTAATAATTCTGAACCAAACTCACAGAGTGGCACTGTCAAGTAGCTCTTTGGTGATTTACAACACCTCCTCCGTGAGATTCGCATTGCTGCATGCAAATGAGCTGCCACCCCTGTGAATCCTTCATTTTAAAATACAATGTGCCGTCTTGTTGACTACAGGAATGCCCTTATCTTCACACATGACTTAATGGAGACAAATGTCTGACTTGGGCAGGTTTGTGGAAACATTCATGGACACACACCTACACAGGATGTCATTTCAGAAATGTTTAGGAGGTGAGGAAAAAAAAATCCCCTTTTCCCTCTGGCACAGTTGACGCTGTTGAATTCTTCCACCAAGTTGTCAGCCTCAACTTCCCCAAAAAGGGAGGTATTACCCATTGTCTTGCACTTGCTAAATTATTTTCTATTGCTGCTAAGTAGATGAAAGGCAAGAAAAAATTGTCAGAGAGGTGAAAAGTTGTTATGAAATAAGTTGACTCCAATGTCACACATAGGTACTGGGTGATCTCACTGGATGATTACCATAGTGGTCTGAAGATGAAAAGAAGTAGATTTTGTTCTCAAGGAGGTTAGGAAAAAATCACCATAAAAATAAAAATAGGAATTAATAGGGAGTAATTTGCATCTACAAGTGATTGGAGAATGTTTCACATTTTTAGGTGAATTTTGTATTCACAGTGGAGAAACTGAGGAAAAGAGAAAGTCAGAGAAGGTCAGGAAGATGTGCTACCAGCTGGGGTTGGCAGGAGTGGATTCATACCAGCAGACCTCATTTTCTCTGAAAAAGACTTCTAAATACAGAGGGAAAACATTATGAGAGAAGCAATATAAGCCAGATGAAAATAGCTCATGAGTGTGAGTCATCTCACTTGTGACTGCTGTCCTATTCCATTGTGAGCCACACTTGAGAAACTCTGTGAGGCAGCACATCAGGAAGAGAAAAGATCTCCCTCAAACCTGTTAACTGAACTGCAAACCCAGTGGTACTTAGCACCTGCCATGTTTGTTCAGCTCAGGAATGCACGTGGGCTTGGGTCTGAAAGAGGGAAGTTCTGTACCAGAAGCAAACATGCACATTCCTGTGGTTATCTAAGGGTGTAAATGTTCCCAGGGAAAGCTGGCTTTAGTGCAAGGGCAGGTGCATTAAATTGCTAATGCAAAATAAACCTCCTGTTACACAGCATGCAGCTTCCCTGCCCTGGGAGGCAGGAAGCTCTGCAGCTCACAGAGGACAGGTGTTTCCCCAGGCTCCACGTTGCACCAGGCACCTCATCCTTCACAAAGATGGTACTGAAGGGAAGTAATTATTAAAGGTTCACTGTCAGTTTGAAATGGTGCTCCCTGTGCTGGTGCCACCAAGGTGTTTCCTATTCAGTAATCTCATTAATGAGATGGATAATGGAATGGACTGAGTTTATTAAACATGGGGATGATGCAAGCTTGGGAGAAGCTGCAACACAGTGGAGTACAAGATGAAAGCTCAAATTTATCATGACAAATTGGAGAAATGGTCTGAGAAAGAAAAAAAATCAATTAAGTCACTAAAGGTAAGTGTGGAGTGCTACATTTAGAGCATTGTACAGAAATAATGTGCCACACTAGTACAAGGTAGGAAATTAATTTCTCTGCAGTCGTTCCACGGAAGAGGATCTGGTCCTTATAGTAGACTGAAAATGAGGCAATATTAGCTGCAGGGGAAAAAAATAAAAAGAGAAAAGGAAAGGGTCATGCCTTTCTAACCTCTAACTGCTAATGATTCCAGGCCTTTTGTCCAGAAGATAGAGCATTATTTGGGAAAGACTCTCATGTGTCACTGAAAACCTCCTTTGTTTGTGCTATTGATGGCACAGGAAGGGTGGTTTTCTAGGACATGTGAGATGGACTGAAATACCCTACAAGAGCCAGAGATAGTAGTGAAAGATACTTGTAAGATGAAGGTGTTGAACAAAATTACAAATTGCAACAACATGAGAAAAAAGACAAAAATAAAGAATGAGGAAACTATCTATACATACAATGTTATTTTTATTCAGAGGCTCAGAAACACTTATAATAAAATATGGGGAAAGCATTGGGGTTTCTAGGATTTTTAAATAACTTTTTCCATTAGTGAACTTATGGACAGAGTTTCCTTAAATTTAGAGAGGAAACAGGGCATAGCTGGATAAAGCAGACAGGCAAATGGATAATTTATCAAAATGTTATGCAGTCAACTAGATAAAAAAATTATTAATTTGTAACCTGGCTATTAAGAACTGTCAAACCTCAAGTCAGGTTGGCAATTCTCAAGTTTGAAAATGCAATTTGTAGTCTGCAACATTAAATTAAAAAGTCCCTCTTTGTGTCAGTCTTCACTAATGTTTGTAGATGTACCAGGGACTTCTGGCATCAGTGAGCCAGCTTCTTGCTTATTATTCTTCTTGGCTTTCAACAAGGTTGAGAAGGAAGCAGAAATGCAAATATATCTCTTCTGCTTGAGTTTTTTGATATTCTAACACACTGTGGAGGGCTGCCTAAACCCCCAGTCAAACTCAAGGTCTGCCACGCTCACATTATGGTCCCTGGACAGAGCTCTGTTCCTCTGAGAAGACAAGACCTGAGAGGGTGACATGGGCATTTCTCTGCTGTCAGGGATGTCCCATATCCAGGGTGTAGCAATAGAGAGCCAAAACATTCCTGCTGTCTGTTGTGAAGAGGTAAATAGCCATAGGTCCTCCAGTGACAAAGGCAGTTCCACAGGTACCATGTACACTGGGTGAGGGGGAGAGTAAAGAAGGAAAGAGGGAGCCTTTCTCCTGTGTAACTTTGTGATGGTTCCTCCTACAAACTGGTGAGTTCTCTTTAGTAAAAGTTTGAGCTGTTGATGGACTCATCAATTCCTCTTGCATAGTTGGCAAGTGATTTTTCTCTAGGTATACAAATTAGGTAGAGAGTTGCAATATCAACATAGCTTGCATTTGTAGGATATGCAATTATGTTTTAAACATGTTTAGGGTCTTTGCTAGGAGTTAGTGTCAAGATTTACATGCATGATTAAAAAAAAACCAAATTATTTAATTTTTATACACAAAAGACAACAAACAAGATAATAACAAGCACTTTTCTACACTGTGCAAAATGTGGCATGGCAGCTCTAGTTCATGCTAGCTTTTGCAGGGACTCTGGGAGCTTTTAATACCTCACAGGAAGGCAAGACTCTTTGGTGTGTGCAGGGATGACTCCTTCTTCAGGAACAATGGGTCTAGCCCCACCCAGTGCTTTATAAAATTCTGTAAAATCCTTTTTTGTCCATTTTGCCCTAACAGTGCTGTATATGTGTTTAACACACATACCGAGTATCAGCTCAAATGCATTTTAGTTGGTGGAGATCTCAGCATAAAATTTTTGTTGTAGGTGTGTTTCTGTGCATGTTTCCACAAACACTTGTGCAAATAACACAATGAAAGTTTAAGGGAAGACTATTGCATGAAACAAGAATAAGAAATGTAAGGTAATTAAGTCTTTGTAACTTCTAATACTTAGAAAATATTAGAAGTTACGAATACTCACTTGTTATACATTGAAAAACAGAAAATTAACTTGAAAAGATTGCTATAACTTTTTCCACTGAGACCACAGACAACAATTTCAGAATCAGGTTCCCTGCCAAAGAAACTGGTGCAACTACTTATATATGCTGGAGGAAGTGGTGAGGTAGAGAACAATTATTCTTAGATCTTATGTAATTTCCTACATGAATATCCAGGTTCTAGGTCCTCATACAGACAAGAAAGCTCTGTGTGAGAATACCCTCTTATAAACTTTTAATTCAATATATGAAGTATCGTCATCACTTTTTCCTCTCAGGCTGTTACATATCTGATATGATATACAGATATACAAATGTATGTATGTAATAAATAGGACAGTTGTCATTAAAATGCATTATGTGATTATAGTAAAAGTTAATTTCCAGGGAAAATAATATTTAATAACATACTAGTTAAAATATGTAATGCAGTTTCCAAAAATAAATGGACACTGAATCTACAGGAAATTCTGAGTTAGGGTTTTCTCTCTCAATCTTTCAAATTCAGTTACTCTTTTATACATAAAATTCAATATTGGTATGAAAAGAAAAATTACATAGCAACCACAACTGAGACTGTATCAATTCTGTATTCTACTTTTCTCTGCAATGCATGATTATAGTTGCATGATTATGCTTAATCATTCCTAAAGAAATGCTGTCTTAAAAGTTATATTCTTATGGAGCCTTTCAAAATTGCCTATGTAAAAATACTAAAAATAATCACCCAAAGAAGTGGCTGTATCCACATAATTCCACAAAGGATAATAACGCATAAAATGGCTGGTGAAATCACAAGACAAATTTGAGAATTCCTTTCACAAAGATCTAAAAAGACAACGACAATTTACATTTGCTCTTTCAAATGTAGCCAGTGACTTTATTTTTTACGTGATTTAAATATCATTTCTCAACTACCCATCATGAACCATGCGTGTCCTTTGGAGGAGCTGCCCGGAGGATGGGAAGGACTGAGCAGCAAAGCTTGAGCTGGAGGCAGAATCTCTGAGGAAACCTTGTTCTCTGGGGGGACAGTTCCTGATGACCTGCCAAAGAGCAGAGGCTATAAAGTGGTGTTAGCAGAGTGCAAGCAGCTGCCAGACAGAACTGGCAGAGGAATCACAGAGTAAGATCAAGAAGGCTTGGAAGTGGGGGGCCAGGAGGGAGGAGCAAGCAGGAGGAAGAGGGAGGAAAGGACAGGCTCTAATAGCTCAAGAGATTAATAGAGCCATGCTGAGCTGCAGGGCAGCATCTGCACAAACCAGTCTGTCAGCAGTGGGCAAGTAGCCAGATAAGTCCTTGTCTCCTCCCTGGCATGGGAAATGGTTATCAGACCTGAGTGACTGATGGGTGACTTGAAAAGTACTTCGAAAGAAGATGTGCTATTCATCAGAAAAACCAGTGTCCAGGACTGCTATACACAGATACTGGGGGCACTACTCTCTGCAAACTGGGAATTGTTTGAACTGGGAGAACCCACAAGTGTGAGTTGGAGGGTGATCTATCACATCACAATACAGCAATAAAGCAATTTTGAAGACTAAATGCTCCTAAGCTAGGAGTCAAATGGAACCCAGCATAAAGAAGAAAAACACAGACAACTATACCTACATTCAAACAGTTTTGGTTTTGAGTCCGTGTAAGAAAATCTATTCACCGTTTTGACCATATTGAATTGGATCATCAGTAGTAGGTGGTAGGAAATGTAGACATTTTTGTTATAAACTCTGTGTATAAAATTCTGATTTCAAGCAGTTTTTCTCCCATGTGGCTCAGGAGTTATGACTACTTCAGAAATTTAGGGTTAGAGAATTATGGAACATTTGGATGTCTGTATAGCCTATTAAAAAAATGCAAAAAGCAGCCTATTGCAATAATTATTCCTGAAGACCAAAAATTGAAAATAGTATTTTTAAAAGAGGATTCGGTTGAATTAAAATGAACATGGAGTGAAATAGCATGTAGTTTTACAAAACCCCAGGCTTTAACCATGCCTCTTATGGCTCATTTCCTCAATAGAAGGATAAGTGCTTTGTTCCATGGTAACTCAGTATGTTTTCTATCTCCCTCTGTTTTTCTCAACTGTGAGTGTCATTAGTTATGTTCTCCTATGCTGTTAGGCACTGTAATACACTGAGGGTGCATGAGTGTTCAGGCAGAAGGTTGTTAATTACCCACCTGATATTTTGACTGTCCTGTGAGGAACTGAAAGTAAATTGCTAGAAGGAAGCTGGTCATGGAAATATAAAGACAGGGTGCAGGTTTTCCTAAGTCTCACTGTCGTGGGTTAAGAATGGTCTAATCAAAAATAATTTTTATTTAATTGGCAGATAGTTTGACCATTCAAAAGTAGGTTACGACTTTTGGGTAATACTCATATAAGCTGAGAGTGTGGGGAGGAGCTCCCTCTTTTCTTCCGGCTGGATCACAGGTAACATCGAGCAGCACAGAGCCTGGCCGGGCTCGGCCCAGGCTGCGGCCCCTGGCCGGGCCCGGCCCGGGCCCCCTGAGAGCGCAGCTCAGGTGTGTTTGGCCCCCGGGAACAGCAGCAGCAGCGGGGGAGGGGAAGAGAAGCCCCGGCCGCAGCGCTTCTGTCACCGGGGCCGGGACTGAGGAGCGTTCCACCATCGCCCCCCCCACCCAGGCATGGCCCCCGGGAACAGCAGCAGCAGCGGGGAAGGGGAAGAGAAGCCCTGAGAGCTGCAGAATGCTTCTTCCCCCCCCCCCCTCAGGCCGAAAAGAACAGCGCGGCCTTCAGACTTTTTTAGTTCCCGCTGCAACAAAATCACGTGAGCAGCCCGACAAGCCTGACAAGTTTAACTCTTTCTCTGCTAGCAAATGGATTTCTTCTGAGCACCGGCCTTTTCTCTGAACGAAGGACAGATACAGTGATTAGACCATAAAGAGACACAGCATGGAACTGAAGTCAGTGGAAAGAGGGTGAATAAAATTTTAAGATAGAAGAGGAAGAGTAGCTGAAAATTCTAGCTGGTCTTCTCTGGAACATAGGGACTGAACTGGGTTGTTCCTTTAAACCATGGAAAGATGTGTAATTTGGGGAAGTGATTGTTTTTATGTGTAGATTTTTGAGCAAAAGTATTGTGTGATGGACTGAGGAAAATTGATTTAATGAAGAAAAACCCTTTGCCTTGGATGAGACACCTTTAAAAGGCGACACCCCAATGTTGCAGTGTATTTGAGTACAGGGCCCACGTGTTCAGTATTGAGAATACTGTAAGTGGGTAGGATTGAGTTCTTTGAAGTCCTTGTGGACAAAGTCTCTATTGAAACAGAGAGACTCCTTTCCTGAAGAATTGATAAAAGATTATCTTAAAATGGTAAACTGGCTAAGGTTGCAAGTTATGTCTTTTTATGTTGAGTGTAGAAAAGTGAAAACTTGGAGAGAGAGAGAAAAATGTTTTGAAGGTTCCATTTGTTTCTTTCCTTCCTATTTTCATCCTTTCAGTGTGTGTAAATAAACTATCTTTGTAATTTAAAGATGAGCCTGTTCCGCTTTATATTCTCCCAGTCAAATGAAATATAAAATATGATAAAACCATCACACTCACCTGTAATGAAAACCTGTCAGAAGAGAGAGGGCAAGAGAAACCTTCCTCCCTGGGACAAGTGCCTTTTAGAAGTTTGCTAAGGAGTTGAGAGACCTGTGATCTTCTCCCCTGAAAATGCTGCTAATGGACATGGGATGTTCTTGTAGCATTCTGAAGCTGCTGCTTGCAATCTTAATTAGATTTAAATTACTATCCCTAGGACAAAGTGCAGACAAAATGTTTTCACTGGTTGTCCCTGTATACTATAGTCTTTCGTTTCCTTTCAGAAACCAATATTTCACATCATCTTGTTGAGACCTTGAGGTGGCAGAAGCATTTGAATGACAGTTGGTAAAACATCTAAATGTGAAGATCATATAGGCACCAGATTAGTTTGTGATTTTAAAAGATTTTCTCTGAATAGCCAAGAGACTAACATGATTTCCACCTTTTTTAATGAAGACAAGGAAATAAGGTGCAAGGTCATTTTTCCTTAGCAAAGGAGGAAGATAGAAAATGCGAGAATCTTTGAAAAATCCCGCATTGCTATTATGCTGGCTCCCAGTCCAAGTAAGGTTCAATGTTGGCTTTATCAAGTTAAGCATGATGATGAGTTCCCTGGAGAGTGGAAGAGAAATAATAGGCTAAGTCATCTGTATATCTAGCTTTGTACATACCTAAAGAGCATCAGCAAATTTTGCTTATGCAGAGCTCATTGGAGTGCTTTAAGATTAGGATTATACCTTTTGGGACACATCTTTAGTAGATGACAGTTATGATTCTTTGATGGATAAAATAGGTTAACTCTATGGGGAGCACTTGGCTGTGCATATTGCTGATGTTGGCACGTTGAATACATCCTAAAGCACACACCAAAGTGCACAGTACTCTGAAGCACATCTCACTCTCTTTAAAAGATTGGATCAGACACAAGTCTTACAGGGAAAGAAAGGTGTATCCTATCTGGGATAGGACCTGGGGATCATCTCATGGAGATTTTGACTGATGAAAGTTATCCCTGCTACCAGAACCCACTGTTAGTCCATGGATAGCCCAAAGAGGACTCAAGACTAAGCAGGACTGGGACATGCCATCTGTGGGAGATGGCTATGATACCTGAAAACAGCCCTGAAAAGGTGAGAACTAAGCTGGAGTGCCAGAGAAGTTTTGAAATGTGATTCATTATCAACACTAGCATCAAAACAACATTGAACTGAATTTGAGGGTCATGGAGAAAACATGATTGAGTGAGTAAACTGATAAATGTGGAGGAGGAAAATGCTGTGGAAGGAAAGATCTCATCTCCCCATACAGAACACGACTGGTTTTATTAAGACTATGAATGTCAGCCATTATTTATTTATACATGTATTTTGCTAAAGGGTAAATTCAGACAAGTCAAGGTCTTCTTGTTACCATTAGTGATAAATTAATTGAAAAGTTTTGTTTTGCTTCTGTTTGCTGTCTGGATTATGTGGCAGAGAGCTGTGTGCTTGTGCCAGGATGTTTGATGGGACATCGAATTAACTCAGCATTACAAGACAGCAGCATCCCACTGCTCTTAAATCTTTCTCCTTCCTTCAGTTACTTCCTGCTACATTTGTCTGAATCTGCTCTTGCTCAAGGTATTGACACAGAAAAGGAAGGTTTGCCAAGGTTATTTCTCTGCACCTAATAAATTCTAAACCCTCTAAATGCCTCATTCTTTAGGTGAGTTTTCTTCCCCTGCTTTAGAGAGAAGAAAAAGCATTTCAGGAACAAGATCCTTTCTTCTTGTTTTGTGTGGTATTAATTTCCTTCTCAGAGTAAATCATTTCCCTAACAGCTCCATCCCACACAGGCACCACCAAAAGAAGTCTTCACCACTGTTGAAGACAGTGCATCTTGAAGGACTCAGTACCTCCTGCTATGTTTGGCATCTGCATGTCTAAGTAGAGAGGTTTGGGAATGTGTCAAGGAAAGAAATTTAATCTGCAAGTCCCATTCACAGGGTTAGTATATCTGAGTACCAGAAAGCCAGCTCTGCCTACCCCAGAATCATTTCTGCAATAGCTGACCTCTTTGAGAAGGAGTTTGTTCCCATTTGAACTCTCATCTTGGTCAAATCAATTGTAGCCCAGTTGATGATATGGTGAGCTCAATTAAGATATAACAGGTCTCAAGTTTTGAGATTAAAAAAAAAAAAAAAGTTTTCAATCAGGGCTAAATTACAGTCCAAAGGAACGGACCTCAAAACTTGCCACTGATCTGGGTGCTCAGAAAATGTTGTCACAAGTCCTGCAACCTTCATCCACAGTCAGCATCACACATTAGCATCCATGGTCCATTTAATACCATTTTTTTCTCTGCTTTCTTAAGGGAACACGGGAAATCTCTTCCCTTCCTTCCATTCCCCTCTTGCAATCTTGCAAGGTGAGACTCTAGTCATCAATCAGATGAGCTACTGGTGTAAGTGTAGTCCCATTCCTTCAATAAAGTTATACCATTCTACCAGGTATCTGACTTCCAACAACATCTAGATAATATAGTTTTTTGCTGGAAATAGTGACTTTTGTCAGTGGAAAGTACAACTGTAACAGTTATCAGACTGTCCTTAGAGCTTGCTTTTTGGAACTGATGGACTCTCAGGTCTCTCATATAACCCAAAGCACTGGAGTTTGGTGATGGAAAAACCATGACAAGAAACGGAAGTAGGTGCAGTGGGGGAGTTGTTACACACATGAAGGCATGTTCCTATGAGCAAGGTTTGAGACATGCCTTGACTGACATCCCAACTAAAATGAAATTGATAAATTTGCCTTTGTTTCCAGCAGGAGATGGTTTTCATCTCTGTCTGCTGTATATCATCCATTTCAGTCTTCACTCCACATTTTATTGCTGGTTTTATTTTGAGAGAATATGGGACCAAGTTGTATATCCATGATTTTAAGCCTACCCACACAGATTTTAGAAAATTCATTTTTGTAAAATTAAAGAATATGAGTAGCCGACATATCTCAGGAAAGAGATGTTAAAATTGCATGTTTAACATTGCTGTTTAGTTAGCCAATCAAATTAATGTTTCTATAATGTTTTTACCAAAGAAAGCCACACAACTCAGTTTAATACCGATCAAAATATCATATTCCAAAACAAGTATCAATATGTGGATGGAAATCAATGTAAAAGATTAAGAGAGAGGATTGTGATTCTGAAAATCCTGTGCACAACAGTGAGATTGTTCTCTCAGCAATGAACTTTGCTAGCTGGAGTATGAGAAGACACAGAGCTTACTCAGTGCTCTAAAAGCAAAAGTCTCCAGAGAGCAATGACAAGTGCTGAAGATTAGAGCAAGTTTTGGGTCTTGTTCCCATAAGCTCTAATAAATTTTTGGGAGACACTGTTAACCCTGACCTCAGACATTTTTTATGGCGTTTTCATTGAAACCAGTGAAGTGTTACTCAGCCTGACCAGATGTCCTGATCTAATGCTGCAGAAGAAAGAAGAAATGGGCCAAAGAAACTTGGGAAGCATGAAAGGACCCTACTTTTAAGGAAGCTCCTTCCTTTAAGTGAGATGTTCATGGGCTGACATTTTGTTGTGGTGTTTTTTTTTTTTTTTTTTTTTTTTTTTGTTTGGTTGTTTTTTTTTTGTTTGTTTGTTTGTTTTTTAACTCCTGGTGAGGAGTGGAAACAACAGCAGAGCAGTCTATCAGGAGAGATGTTGTGCCCTTCACAGTCAGCTGGGATTTTTGTCAAAAGGTCTAAATTAGTACAATTCAGTATCTACATAGGTCAGGAAGTGATAGGTTGGGTTGTGGAAGGCAGTAAGCAGCATCAGGCTAAAAGAAGGACAACATGAATTATTATTCATCTGCTTTGAGTAGAAGGGACTGGTGCAGAGAGCAAGGGGACCTATCGTGGATTGTTTCTTTATGCTGTTCTTTTTCTATTCTTTGTTTTTATACTCAGAAATAATGTGTTCTTTGAATAAGCCTGTTTGATTCACTGCTCCTGAGCAGGGAATATATTGCTCACTAAGTGTTCTGACAGTTTGATTTAGTTTCTCTCTGGTTTTGGATGGTGTCTCAAGCTGATGTTAGAAGTGGACATCTAGATGCAGAACCTGGTGCTTGTTGCTGCCAGTTGGGGCTTGGCAAATGAGCTACCCAATTAAGCTGTATACATTAAATGAAGCTGTCACCAATGTGCCAGCCAGCTATACTAAATATCCAATTAGAAGTCCATAGCCAGTATCTTTAATTCCAAGGAATATTTTACAAACACATTCTAACACACAGGAAAGCATTCACCTGCCGTAATGAAGTCACCTCTGGGGTGTGACATGGAAGCTGTAACCACGTGAAACTGCAGGAGGAGAAAATGTATCAGCAGCACACAGCTAATTCCTCTCACTTTCTACACAATACCATGCCAAAATTTCTACAGCTAAGCAAATAATGTCAGAAAACTTTGTATGGCATCTCCTTCATGTGGGTGGCAACAAGCAGCATAGCATAAGGGTTATTATAAATATTGTGAATCTGTTTGAAAAAAAAGTCCCTTGAGTTAATGTTCTGAAACATATCAAGTTAATATGACTATTAAAAATTTTGAATACTTTTACAGCATCTTGAGAAAGAGCCAAGAAATTAATTTTTCTCATTTTGTAGCATTTGTCATACACTGAGGTCTGCAGGCATCTAGAAATATCATTGTAAATACTGACAGGTGTGAGTGAAGACTGTAGAAGCAAAGTTGCAAGTACAGCCCTGTGAAATGCTGTGTTGGTTTCACACATGCTTCCTAGAGTGGTCCCACTGGTCTCAGGTCTGCACCATCATCTGCAGGCTTCAAGTATCCTCAGTAAAAATTAATTTTGTTTGGAGCATTTTTCTTTCAACTTGCTATTGTCAACACATACCCCAGAAAGCTCATTCCTACAGTTTACTTACTAGATACCTCTTAGGTTTTATCCAAGAGGCCTTTTAACCCCCTCTTCTCAGATCTTGTCACTTGTGAGATTTTCCCAAAAATTACTGTCAGTCACATTCTCATGTGGCATTATGAGGATGGGAGGACTGCTAGGCTTTATCCACAGCCCCAGAGCTATCTCATTTGCTTCCTATTTCTCTGTAGGAAACGGAGGGATGGCTCCTCCTGCGGGAGTGCCTGTGTTACCATTCTTTAATATCTCCCTCTGAGGTGAAAATATTACTTTGGATTGCTTCTCTGGTCCTTCACTATCTGTGAGTTGGATAAAATCAGTGGAATCAGTATAGACAGTTTTGTGTTAAAAGTCTCTAACTTTAAAATGTCCCAAACGCTGATTTTATGTAAAGTTAAAGAAAATGGACAGTCAGTGATAAACACAGTCAGTAGTATAAATCAAATGACAGCTTTGTCTTTCATGTCCTTGTTCATATAGATGCTGGGTCAGGGAAGGGAAGGAAAAATAATATTGTGGTAGAATTGGTTTAGAACATGTTTCTTGATTAACACTCACATGTAAATAGCATTTAGGTAAAGTAGCCTCCCAAAGCATGTGCTCTCATTTAATACATCAGCAGTACTGAAGCACAGTGTGTTTGCTGGAAGTCTTGAAAACAGCCCCTGCTCTGAACTGAATGGCTGCTTTTGTCTCCTTTAGGAGCTGAAGGATTTTCCTTATCCAGGGGAAGAAAGAAGTCTTTTCAGAGAACAAGACTTTGCACCAGGTTCTCTGCCAGGAGTCATGGGGCTTTTGGGCAACCCAGAGAGGTCACATCACATCAGTAAGCCTAGCAGGGGGTGAGGGCTGAGAAGATAGGGCACCTCTCTACAGCTCCAGGCACTGGCATCCAAATTGCCATGCCAGACAAGGTCACCACAGGCAACAGGTTGTTCCCTCAGGGGACACAGCATCCTCCTTTTTTCCCTTCCCACTTCTTCCATTCACCTTCACCACTTGCTCCAAACTTCTCTGACAGTCCCACTTTAACACCCCTGCCCCAGTAAAGTCCCACTCTGCAGGCAAAATAAGCAAATCTGAACTCTCTCCTGAACCCAATGGCACTGCTTATTAATCAGCCAGACAGTTCATGTCTGAGAGACATAAGGGCATTCCTCTTAGGGGGGGAACATGCTGCTTCCAGGGAGATCTCTTCCACCATCTGCCCACATCAAATCTAGGAAGCAGAATATTGGAAAGCAAATTCAGCACAGATGTATAACACGTGAAAGTCTGTTGACTTCAGGGTATATTTGTATTGCATTTAGCCTCAGGAATCTAAACCAGAGACAGCCTTTCCTCCCCTCCCTGTTGCCACTCCAATGTAGATGTCAGTAGACACCTAATTGAGATTTCAGTATGATCGTCAGTGGAGCTGCATTATGTCTTTCATTTGTTATTTGGTTGTTTTCTTCTGCAAGGAAATAGTTTACATGGCAATTACAAGACAGGCAACCATTATATAAATTGTGTTATTTTACCAAATTGAAACTCCCAGTCACCTGTGTGACTTGGAAGGGTCGCTAAGCTCTTCATGCTCAGAGGATGTATATCCTTAATGTACAACTTCTGTCAAATGTGTTTGGAAAAGTATTTCTAAATTACTCCTTACTACATGTTGCAAAGGGCCATAAAATATCAGCCATAGCAACGTCATGCTGTCACAGTTGCGTTGTCTCTGGGTTCGATGTACAGAGTGTAGCAGGTCTTTGTTAACTAATGCTGGTTTGTAAGTAGGATGAGGACTGTGCAGGGAGAAGATGGGCAACTGAATAACAGAATCAATATGATTGAGCAGAAGCCAATTTACTGTTTACATTAAACCCCAGTTACAGATTCTAGCCCTGCTGTCCATGCATACAGGTGTCTCTCGATTGGCTAAGCCACTTGTTCACGAGGCAGGCACACGTCCTTCAGGACACCTAAATGGTCAAGAGTCCGTCATCACATTCTGTGCCCTCTATCTAGGGTTTACATTTTTTTTTGCAGACAGTTTCTCAGGCTCTCTGTCCTGTTGTTTTCTCAGTAACCTTGATGAATTCCTGAGAGCTCTAATAACAAAACTGCAGGTGGTTTGATAAGATTATTCACAAACAGTTTGGCTGGTGCATCAGAATGGCCTGTTACACAGATACATTGCTACAGGACTGCAGTATCTTCCCTCTCTTAGGCCTTCCCTATTCAAGGAGTAAGAAGCATCCAGCAGAAAATCCCTTCTTAGGCACTGATTAAGGAAGGCTCCAGGGCCATGTTCATTTAGTCCATCACATCTGAGTCTGTGCACATTTACCCAGTGCAAATTGTTCCTCTTTCATCTGCCCTTCTCTCAGAGAGAGAGATGTTTTAAAAAAAATTTAAAGAAATATATATAAAAAATAGAGAAAATAAGACATTCTTCCACATAAACCTTTGAAGAAGGCAAAAACCAAAACAACATGTGAAAATGTTAATTGCGTTGTCAGATACACTTCTGGAACGAGCTCAATAAGACAGTGCTAAGTATGGCACAAGCACTTGAATAAAGTGTACCACAAAGTCTAAGTTTAAGCAAATATGAATGGAAGGGTTCTTTTAAAACATCCTGAACATGCTGGGTTTCCTTTGGTTAGCACCCACTGAATTAAAATATGTAGAAACTAACTGGGAAATACTGTCTTTCTATTATAGATTGAGCCCCCTTTTCCCTGTTATTAAAGAAAGTGCTTTTTCTACTTCAGCAATCCTTCAGCAATAACAAAGATAAAACTCAATATTCTTGATAGATCTTGGATAAAATGAAGACAGGAAAGAAAACCTTTCAGACTGGTTTTATGGGCTGGAAAGAAACAGGACTGCACATCTTGTCTTATTTCAACTCTTAATGGCACATTGTGACCTCTGGCAGAGTGTGCTGAAGTCAATGGAGTTGCACCAGGGATTGATACCACAGCTCACAGTCTGAAACTGCCAGTGAATAAAAGGCCAGATGCATATTTTTTCACTGTTTTATGTTAAACAACTTCTTGTGTATGAAAATAGAAGAGGGAAGGAATACTCCTCTTCCACATTTTCCTGCAGGTTCCTACAAGCACAGAAATGTTGTGGTTTGGCAGATGTTCAGTGTGGTCTCCCAGAAGACAAATGGTGAAGGGCTGCAGACCTCCACTGGGCAGAGCAATTGGCCTTGGCTGTTTCTCACTCAGGAGCCAGCAGGAGGGGAGCCAGGAACCAGAGAGCCTGTTTCTCCATCTGCAGATGGGCACATGGTCACACAGTGAGCACACCCTTTCCAGTGCCTGGGACAATTTAGCTCGTACTAAATATGCACTACATGCACATGCATGTTTTTCTGCCCACGTCTCTCAAATTTTGGGGTTTCTGTAATATGATTTTTGGCTGACTGGCAAGGAAGCTTTAAGAAAAAGATCAAGAATCCACAAAAGGAGTGTAATAGGGATACTCTGTGGGAATGTGCCGTTACATTTCCAGAAACATTGGGAGTGGCACCTTTCCTCAAATAACTGTAAGAGGCAGAAGAACAAGAGTGAACTTTCAGCACCTGAGATTTATGTGTCAAAAGCACCTCAGCCCTTGTACATGTTTTATGAGTGTTAAAATAAAAACTAAAGTCCCTATGTGTCAGGTGGTGAACAAGCAATATTTCTATAAGATTTAGCTCTTTGCAGGCAATTCTTGCAATTCTTTAAATCCCTGAAATTCTGAGTGATTGCTCCAGAGGGGTATGAAACCTATATCTGGACTTCAGGCTGAATTTCAGTCGTTGGCTGTAATTGCAGGGGAATTTTTGGTGCCAGAGAGATCCTAGAAGGTCACAGGGAAAAAGGAGAGAGAAGAAAAAGGCAGTTGTATTTTGAAGCACAGTTGTTTAATAAACATGTTTCTCCAATAAATAATAAATAAGTCTGGGAACATTTTCTGCTATGCTGTGCCAGTGGGGGTAAGCCTGCATTTACACATGGAGGCTTGGCAGAATGGGTGCTTGACTCACCAGCTATACAGTATAAAGTCTGTGAAATGCTGAACGTGCCAAACTGAGAGGCAGATTCTGTCAGCTTTGCTCCCGATGTGTAGGACTGTGCTCTACACCTGACTGTTTGAGAAGGAAACTACTACACAACGGAAGAAGGTTGTCAATGTTGACCAAAATAAGTATGGGTCTTTTTTTTTTAAACTGCTAACGTGGGCAGTTTCCTTAGAAAGAAGAGGATTTTCAATGGTCTTTTCTTTCATTTCCGTTTGTTTCCCACGTTATTTGTTTCCCACGTCTATCTCATTTTAAGCAAGAACCTGCTTGCTGCTAATCTTTTGCAGCCGTATTCTGAAACACACTGTATACAACACTTGTCACAAGCATGCTGTTCTGCTGTATCAGTGCGCATGACCAAGCAGAGATTCATTTTTAGAGCAGGATGGTACTCCAGGAGCTGTTCTTTCAGCCGTGTGCGTGGGCTTAGCAGAGAATATGCAGGCTAAAAGAGGAGGGAGGGCTCAATTAACTGCCTCCAGGGTTCTAAAGTACAACATTGCACCCATTTACAGCAAGTTTCTCTACAGTTAAAAAGGAAATCTTTCCCACAGTTTTATTTAAGCCCTTGAGTAGAATTTCATGGAGAATTAGATCTGTGGTTCAGCATTTTAAATATCAATTTAAGTTCTAATCTTAACAATACAATGTTGGGTTTATTTCTACTAAGATCTATAGCACCTTTCATTAGGACTCCTTATTCCTGGTAAATGTAAAGGACTGTTAAGAGAAAGCATGGAGAACCCTTCTTAAAAAATGTGTACTGCAGCTTCACCTGAGGAGCAGAGGTGGAGGGGGCAGAGGTTCACCCAGTCTGAGTGACTTCATCATGAATGTGACTCATCCTTAACTTGGGATGTTAGGATGACTTTCTGGTCATACTTCAGAATGGATGGAAAGACAGCATTTTGAACAGTGTTTATTTTTCTTAATGAGATACACAGAAATAAACCAAGTCCAGGTTTCCTTTCGGAGAGGAGAGGAGAGGAGAGGAGAGGAGAGGAGAGGAGAGGAGAGGAGAGGAGAGGAGAGGAGAGGAGAGGAGAGGAGAGGAGAGGAGAGGAGAGGAGAGATCCGCCTTTCCTACTGCATCTCTTTTTCCTTGGGAAACCAATGTCCAGTTAGGGTCTGTGCTGCAGCAAATGGTGCTGGCTTTTGCCAGATCTGCACATCAGGTTCCTTCATATATACTTTTTCAGACAGTAACAGTTTCTCAAGTGTCTTTGCAAATGTGATTACACGCCCTTTTGTTTGCATGAGGTGAGCAGCAAAAGAGACACCTCAGTTAATGATCATCCACTCACTCGTGCTCAGAGGCTCACAAGTTTGGGCCATTTTCTGACTGCAACTCTTGCTGTGGGGAAAAAAAAAAACAAAACGGGGGGCTTTTCTTGTATATAGAAGTCTTAGTTATACTTGGATTGAAGGGCCTAGGAGATTCTTTGTATTCAAAGAGCAAACACCACTACTATCATTATGAATTACTGTTCCTGATGAGTCTAATTCTTTTTACTGCCATTACAGCAGATGCTCACATATCTATCCTCAGTGGCCAAATCAATCTTTCCAAACTTCTAATAAATATTCCAGGAAGAATACTACATTTTATAACAGCATTTCCTGGCCTTGGCAGGAGAAGAAAAGCCCCTTCAAGTAGGCTTTTCACACAGCTTACCTGCAAAGCCTAAGGGACACCAGACAGGGATCCCTTGCTGAACATTGCTGTTATACAGGCAGATATTCACAGTGACAGCTTTTTTCCCTGTTAACAGCCTTCAGTACAATATTTTTCTCTCTGTGGCTGTGTCTCTTCTTTCAGCTCCATCCATCTTCAAGTTCATGAGCTCTGTTGTGGTTAATTATAAACTTAAGGGACTTTTGACGTGGGGAATTTCTCAGAACACAAACCAAGTGAACAAATAGGCATCCCCTGGCAGAACCTGGAAAATAGAAAGCCTAGTGAAATAAAACATATGGGTTGTTGAAACCAGTAGGTCTTTAAAAGAACTCAGATTTGTAATCTCCCAAACTAGGTAGATTATCTGCATATAGATTTCTTCTTAATTTCTTTCTTGCTTTCATCTAGGAGATTAGCAACTTTCAGCTGCTAATCATCAGCAGTGTCTCCTAGAGTGTTTGTTCCTATTTTCCTGTCTCTTCCTGGAAATTCTGTTCCCTCTTGTCCTGTTTTATTATATAACAGATTACAGAAAAATAGGAAAAAATTATTTCCCATAACCTTATGGCTTTGTGACATTAGCTTCTTACCCTTTCCTGTAACTCTTCTGGATGCCCCTTGGATCTCACGTTTCCTCTGCTCTTATATTGGCTCCTCTTTCCATTGCTGTGAGAAACAAGAGATCTTACAGGGAAAAACAGTGGATATGCACTTATTCATTAGAAATGAACCTATGGACAGAGGGCAGGTACATGAAATAGGCAGTACCAGCCCCAGAAGGTTATCAGCTTGTTTTGGTGAGTCTGAAATAGAGTGGGACAGGTAAACCATTGAGTCATTTGTGTAGGGGAAGGCATTGCCAAATGGCTAAGTTAAGCCCTGCTCTTAAGTGAGTTTATGGTTTCCTATGCACTAGACAGAACTGCCTCTGAAATGCTTGGGGATAAAATAGATGGATGAAATGTTGCCTTTTGGATCAATTTTTTATATGTATCTTCCATGTTCTTTTGTTTTTAAGTGCTTTTCAAGGCTGCCTGCAGCCTTGAATTGGCTTTTTGGCATGGAGTTTGAACAAGACTGAAATCGAGTCAAAAATATAATGAGATTCTGAAACAGTTGAGTTATTCTTAAGATTTGCTCATGTTTAGCTATCATCCCATTTATAGAACACTTGTAGGGATTAGCACACAGCATACTAAAAGAAGCATATATCTTATGAAATAGTATGCTTTAGGTCCCATAGTTGCTGCTGGGAGATTTCCTGCTTCAATATCTTTTCTGTTTTGCTGTACTTCCTTTCAGTCCAAAGTGGGGCTTTGCTGGTGCCTATACTGTGCTCAGAAAACAATCTTACCCCATGTCCTCCTACAGCAGGAAAGCACACCTCATACAGCAGGTGTAGTTTGCAAGAGCATGACACTATGTGAAGCAAAAAGCATCTGAGTCCCCTCTTTATATATTGTTAAAAAGGAGAAATATAACTGGAAAGCAGAGAATTAATTCAAAGGTCTACTAAGCCAGGTTGGATGGGTTCTTGGCCTAGTGGGAGGTGTCCCTGCTCATGGCAGGGGAATTGGAACTCGATGGTTTTTAAGGTCCTTTCCAACCCAAACCATTCTATGATTCTATGACTTCTGCCACTGTTAACATGTACCAAGGCCTATGCATCTGGAAAGTCCGTCCAGTTTTGGATGTGGGGCAGCTGGATGACTAGAAGCACGTAGTGTATATGCAGTGGGTCTCATAAGGGCAACTCTACCTGTTGCAGTATAGTGCAATTTTAGGAATACTTTTTAAGCTACCTAAGTGGCCCAAAATGAATCACAACTCCAATTCAAATATATAGGCTTTTTATGAGATATAAAGACTTATCCAAGAAATTAGATCTATGAAAGGCACCATTCTGAAGGGGGAGGAGGACCTGAAACAAGAGAAGTGGGAATTGGCACAGAGGAGGTAGTGATGGTGTCTTTTAATTCATAAAATGAAGAAAAAAGCCGTCTGAAATAGCATAAACCAACAACAGGTTACTCATTAATTTCAAAACATTCTCACGATCCAAAGCCTCTTTAAATGGGGGCCATTTTGAGCCTTTACTCTCTCAGTCTGTCGCTGATCATAATCCTCTTCCTTGTCCTCATCTTCTGAGAGTGATGGTCCTCTTTTGTGAATTAGAGAGCTTTAACCCTAATAAGGTGTATTGCCAAGTCTTGTGGGGCAAGATCCCTCTTTCCTTGCAAAAGCACAGCTCCTTATACTCCTCAGTAAAGCTACAGAGGTCAGTAGAATAAAGGCCAGGCCCCCATGTTTCCCTGGGTCCAGAGTAAGGCCCACTGCCTGCATATGAACTTTTCCATACCAGCATAACAGTGAGGAGGATAGGTTATATATACATCAAGTGTCCTATCTAAACAGATAATTAAATTAAAAAAAAAATGGCAATAAAAATACATCGATATTTTTAAATCAGTAGATTTTGTGTGGTTTCAGAGCTTTTTCATTCAGTTATTCATGGCAAAATAATATTTATAGAACAGATAAAGGCAAGCAGGAAGCTGTAAATAATGGATGTCTAGAAAAGCTGTCTTAAAAACAAGTGTACCTGTGAGGAACAATTGGCAGACTGTTGGGACTTTTATGGATAATTACATTACACAGGCTCTCATAATGTCAGATGCAATATAATAAATAGGCTGCTCACTTTGGTGTTCCCTATAGTCAGCTACAGCTATCTGGGAGGCAACTCTTCATTTTTCTGGTTTGTGTGAAAATTATGCCTTTTTGTCAGGAGCTCCTTATTTTGCAGAACACCACACCTCCCAGCAGTTCCTGGTAGCAGCTGTAAATCAATTATACCAAACTGTCAGTGTGGGAACACTGGTGCTTGCCTTCTCTTGCTCAGCTCTAACTCCTAAGCTCCTCCAAAGCCCTGAGCTTGCCACAGGGATGCTTGCTGGGGATGGACCCTATATTTGAAGGCCTTAAATACACCAGTACATCACCTTTCACCCTGTGGCCGCCCTCTGTGGTTGATGGTGCTCTGCACCTTGCAGAGGGAACTCAGGATCTCTCAAGGCTGGGTATCTACTTTTTTATTTTCCTGTGGAACCACTGAAATTTTGCTAGGATTTTTTTTGAGGGGAGAGGTGGTCTGGTTTTGGAGTGTTGGTTGTTTGGCTTTTTTTTGTTTATTTTGGAGGGGTCTAATGTTGTATGATTTGAGGTTTTTTGTTTGTTCATTTGTTGTGGTTTTTTGGTTGGTTTGTTTGGGGGATTTTTTAGCAGTATAGAAATTATTAATCAGAAAAAAAAAGAAAAGATAAATACATATGGGGATTATATGCATTTTGCCCTGCCCTGAGCACAGATAGCTCCTCAGGTCTTTCAGGAAAGAATCAAGGGAAAAGAAGTGGCAACTCTTGAGTTGCTCTGAGGTAAGGATTTTCTTGGAGAGGCAAATCTCAGACTTCTCATTGTATACTCCCCTGCATGCCCTATTGGTGGACATCTGTGATAAAAAAGGTGTTGCTGGTCAGATCTGCATTCAGCTGGGCTCTCCTTCTCACCTGGGTGCTAATAGCAGACTCCTGAAGGGATGCCTATCCCTGCTGGAAGGAAAGTGCAGCATCCAGCTTCAGCTGGAGGTCAGCCAGTATCTGCTGATGCTTGAACTACTGCTCAGACAGGCACAGACAAAAGGCAGAATTTGGGAGCAGAGGGTGGGGTAGATTTTCTCTACAGTGCTCCCTGTTAACACAAGGCAGGGATAGCAAACTGACAACCACCACTTCCAAGGTGTTCTTGTCCCAGCTTGTCCAACATGGTCATGTCGTCATGAGGTGCAGGATCAGCTCTTTCCTATCAAGTGTCTCCATCTCTTTGAAGTGATGCTGCTGAGTCTGATGGATTAGAAATAAGATGGACACTTAAGCATGGAGAATTTCACTGCATTTATGGACACAGCTTGAAGCAAGTGGATTTTTCAAGAATTGGGGTGAGGAGAGTACTGGTGAGGTTTTATTGATTTGTGCTTTTTTTTTCCCCTTGTGTATTTTTTTTCCTCCTCCACTCCCCATCCCAAATCTACGAGCCAAGTGCCGGTGCATGGGGTAGACCTGCAAACAGAGAAATGTCCCAGTTTGCTCAGTATTTACCAGGAACAGAATCTTGCTCTAGGCATTTCTGGTTGTCATCTGAGGCAGAGAGCAAAATAAATGCAGCCATCTTTCAGAGTCTGCTTGAGGAGACAGTCATTTTATGTTGTAATGACATGTGCATTTAATAAAGATACAGAGTATTCTAAGGAGAGTAAAACTGCACTCGAATCTTAGAGGCATATAGACATTAAGAATGAAGATTTCATTTAATTGTGGCTTGCTGCTGTGTACAATTTACCAAAATGGCAGTAAACTGCTATTGAACTGTAACATCTAAAGATGTCTAAGTGCTTGGATAATTTGTGGTTTTTCCCTCCTTTGGAAGATAGTAATAAAATAGCTGAAAAATAGGAAGAAAATATTGCACTGAGGCCTGCAAAGCAAAGAGGGAAGTAGTCCCATACTCAAGGGCTCTAGTATAAACATCATCCCCAGGAGAGGCACACCTTGACCCCCTTACCTTCACCATTACAAACAAATAAAATGATGGGCTTGTATCCCAGAGAGAGGCAGTCCAGCAGTAGTGGTGCTTTTGTAAGTTGGTGATCCCTTTAAGAAAGTTCCCATAGGTAAGTTGTGGGCTTAGCTTTCCCTAATTGGATTTTACAGGCCTCTTAAAAGTAGTGTGTGATCCCTTCTTCTCCTTATCCCCCACTCCACAGCCAGAGTTAAAACCCAATAGCTGCAGTCACACAGGATTTTTGTCCACAGTTGAATCCCTTTATTGTCACTTCATGCAACTCTGAGGGTCTTGGCTCAGCTTGGGTGGCCCAGGGGAGCTCCCTTTGATCCCTGGCCATTAGTGGAACCCCTTGGGAACCAGACCAACACTGACTGACGTGCCCATGATGATTATCTGGCTGAAACACCTGAGTCCTATGGGACTGACAGAAGCATTTGCACGCCTTCAGTGTCTCCTGTGGGGCCTTTGGTTCAAAATGACTATGACAAGATGTAAGCTGATGGAGCTGACAGGGCTCTGTTTGAGTATAAAACACAGAAGAGGCACTTCACACCCCAGCATGGCAAAGAGAGCCTCAGCTGATGATAAGAAGACCTGGCATCCAAGGAACTGGACAGCACTGGTCTCCTCAGTAACAGAAGTCGTAGCAGAGGTGGCTCCAAGGTAAGAGTTGGAGAAGATCCAAGCAGGCATTCAGGAGAGGAGTTTGGGAGGAGCACAGACAGCAGAAAAGAAGTGGGAGAAACCAAAAGGAAGATTCTGTGAAAGAAGGAGTGCTGAGTTTTATTCAGATTTTCTTATCTACAAATGTTTTTGTTTGGTACGGTGGGGTTTTTTGTTTGTTTGTTTGTTTGTTTTGAGGGGGTGGTGGGGTTTGATGCAATCTGTGGTAATATTTGTGTCCACTGGGCATGGCAAGCATTAGTCCTAGCTGCAGAGATTTTATTAGACTAAACAATGGGCTCCTGTTCCTTGGATGGGTAAATGAAGGATACCCAGCAGCCAGCTCTCTGCAGAGATGAGGCATGGGGAGCAGAGATTTTACAGATTGCAGTGTTACAGCATCAGTGTTGACCTACCTGCTTACAAAGACAAAGAAAATTGGCATTTGGGTAATGTTTATCAAAGGTATTGTGTTGAAGCACAATCTCAGGATTGTGGATTATTCTTATTAATAGAAAGTGTAATCTACCTCTAGGAGATAACAAATAAGTAAAGTTCATAGCTATTATTACCTCCAGATACATTCAGTGTGAGTATTTCACACTGAAAGTTATCTTGCATTCATGTAAATTACATTGACTAGAAAATACTAATGCTCTCCCCAAGATAACAAATGTAAATGTAAACTATTCTAATCTCGTGGTGCTAATGTGTCTAGGGAAGGTTTATTACACTATGAAATTTAGATAAATTACAGAAGTGGAATGTTGGAAGAAATTACCAGGTAGTGATGTCTTCAGCTGTGTGCCCAGGCAGATGGATGGCAAACTGCAGAAATTAAGAACTCACTTTGCCATGAGAATCTATCCCTCTTTCAGCCATCATCCAGAGACAGGACTGTCCACTTTCCTCTGGATTTGCCAGTGGGATCAAGGAAATACAATAAATTCTTTCTTTTATTTCTCCCTACCTTCGGAATTTCATTTTGTGTATTTTTTTTGCTGTTTGTATTGAGTTGCTCATCTCTGACACGTCTGCTAGCAAGGAATGAATAAATAAAGCCAAATGAGCTGAATGAGTTGTCTGAAGAATAGTGTGAAATTTACTTGAAAAATCATTCAGCAGTTGTTTGAGACAACAAAGAAAACTGAGGAAAGTCTGCTGCATATTTATAGAGGTGTTCTCAGCACCTTTCAGATCGGTCTGCAGTGCCTCTCCCATTTTGCCCACATGAAAGTGGGAGAGCTTGTAATTTTTGCCAGGCAGCTGTGCAGCCATCCATTAGCCAGGAAGGCTGCTCCAGAGCTCAGGGGAAAGATTTAAAAATTATTTTTATTAGCTTAACATGCTACTTTCTAAAATGACTTTCTCATTCGTTTACCCCAGGGCCTGAGAGTTCAGAGCTCACACCCCCTGGCCACACTGTAAAGTAACACAATGCCCTGGCAGACAGCTGAAGCCATTTCTTTGTGTGCAGCTTGCTATGTTTCTAGTGGAGGTGAAAGGTGCTAGGCTGGCATCCTGGAACAATAAAGCCCTTCACCAGTTTGTGTTGGTTCACTACAAGGTTTCATACTAGATTCACCAATGAACCACATTGCTGGCCAAAGGGGCTACCCCAGAGCTGCCTGAGGAATTCTGTCAGCTTCAGCTTACTCAGTCCTTGGCCACCTGGAAACTCATAGAGTTGTTAATCTTATTTCTGGTCATACTTTTTGTATTGTAGTCAGCATCTGCCCAGGACTGCACCAACACCATTGGTTGTTTCACACAGACCCCAAGCAGCTGTCAGATGGTGACAGTGTGCAGTCACTGCTGAGCTTGACCAGATTTGAGACAATAACCTTGAGAGCTAAGGCTCAGTATGGATTTCCAGACCTGGTGCACAGGAGATAAAAATATGGAGAGAGATAGAGGAAAACTACTTTTAGATAAGAATGAAAGCATTGATGAAGAATGCATATGAAGAATGAAAACATTGATTCCACTTCTAAGTGCTCACTTAGTTAGCAAAAATGATTGTCCCCCTCTCTTATTTGATGTTCAAAAAGCCATGATTTTCTGAGCTTGGCCTTGTATGAGAAGATACAATATTTGAACTTCCATATCAGTAAAAAGGCAAAGAACAAGGACTTTGGCTTGGCTTGTTGAAGTCAATGGAGTTTTGCCATCAATATCCAATTGAGGCAATTTTCTTCCTCAGGCACATTGTGGACCAAGAATAAGGCATTAATCCTCTGATTTAAGGTTTTTTTAGTCATCTGCAGTTCAGAAAATATATTTATCAATCTGGGACTTTAACCAAAAGGAAGAGGTTTGCAAGCAACTAAAGCATGTTCTTTCAAGATTTACAGAACGAATAAACTAGCAAACCCAGGATTTATCCATGAATAACTTTAGCTAGAAAAAAGGATGAAACAGAAAAACAGAACTGACATTATTTAAAGGATTTGTCCACAAATTTTTTTAAACTCTAGGAAGAACTTGCTTTAACAGCAATAATATTTTCGAGGTTATTTATATGGGTTTCTTTCTGAAAAAGCTGACTCCTACAGCAGACATATATAAAAGAAATAAAAAGAACTTTTTATTCTGTTACCTTTTAATCTTTATATTACTTTTTGCCTTGAATCATCAGTCTATCCTTCAAACTTTTTTGATGTCATTAATAATGGTTCTTGAATATTATGTTCGTTCTTAAGAGCATATTTTTTTCAAATATGTCGTATTGCATGACTATTTTTCAGTCTTAGGCTCTTCACAGATGCCATTTACTTTGAAGAAGCTTCTAATCCTTTTTTCTATCATTTTCTCTTTCTTACTGTTTTGACTTCAGAGAGGGAAAGAGGTTTCTTCTTTCACATTTTCCTTGACTGACCCATGAAAATGATGTATGATAGAAGCTTTAAAAAGAAATATGCCTGTTAGTGCCTTTGAAAATTAGTCTCTTTGTTCTTATGGCTGATATTTTTGTTGCGTAGCCATGATCTGTTATGTGTGTTTATTTTGAAGATTCAGTTACCTTCCCTTATTCCACTGCAATTCTCAAAGTCTGGAGTAGAAGCACCAAACTTGAGGAGTGGGCTGATGAAAACCTCAGGAAGTTCAATAAATCCAAGTGCAAGGTGTTGCAGCTGGGTCAGGGTAATCCCGGACAGAAGTGTGGGCTGGGAGAAGAACTCATTGAGAGCATCCCTGCAGAGAAGGGATTTGGTGTTCTGGTGGATGAGAAGCAACAGTGTGCACTCATAGACCAGATGGCCAGCTGCATCCCAGGCTGGATCAAAAGCAGCGTGGCCAGCAGGCTGAGGGAGGTGATTCTCCCCCACTGCTCTGCCCTTGTGATACCCCACCAGGAGTACCACGTCGAGCTCTGGGGTGCTCAGCACAAGAAAAATGAGGATCTGTTGAGGGAGTCCAGAGGAGTGTGACAAAGATGTTCTGAGGGCTGGAGTGCCTCTCCTGTGAAGGCAAGCTGAGAGAGCTGAGGTTGTTCAGCCTGAAGAAGACAGGGCAGCAGGGAGAACTCATTTTGGCCTTCCAGTACTTAAAGGGAGCTTATAAAAGAAAGGGGAAGGGACATTTTATATGGGCAAACAGTGATAAGACAAGGGGAACAATTTTAAAAAAAAGAGGAGAGATTTAAAGCAGAAAGGAGATCCACCAATACCTGTAAATTTCTAAATACAAACAAATAGGCTAAGTAGAATAGATAAATTCACATCTGACTCCAGCATGTATAAATTCAAGTCTTTTTGGCACAGTTATCTAAACAGTCTTTGGTTCACCACAAAGACTGTCTTACTTACAGGAACTGTACGAATACATGTCATACATATATCTGGGTTTGTGCTTTTGAGTCATCTTCAAATCACTATCAGTTGATGTTTCTAAAAGGATGTTACCATGTCATATTTACTTACAGTCAATTTAATTTTAGTAGAACTCCTACATTTCAATGAAACTGCATTTGATCATCATCTGCCCTGAGAAGCATCTAGTCTACTGGTCTTAAGAAATCCTTTGATATCAGTAGGATTCAAGACCAATAGAGAACCAACACCTGAAATTCACAGCCATTGATACTGAACAATTTTGGTACCTATTGATAGGCACTGATGCCTTTCAAACTTGATAGGCTACACCCGTAGGTCATAGAATCATGGAACACAGAATCATAGAATGTTCAGGGTTGAAAGGGAGCTTAAAGATCAGTTTGTCCCATCTCCTCTGCCCATGGACAGGGATGCCTCCCACTAGACCAGGTTGCTCAAGGCCCCATCCAAACAGGCTTTAAGCACTACCAGGACTGGGGCATTCCCAGCCTCCCTGGGTAACCTGTTCCAGTGCCTAACCACCCTCACAGTAAAGAATTTTTTCCTAAATTTCCCCTCTTTCAGTTTGTACCCATTACTCCTTGTCATATCACTGACAAAAATCTCTGGCTTCCCTGTAAGCCCTCTTCAGGTACTGGAAGGCTGCTTATGTTGTCTCCACACAACCTTCTCTTCTCTAGGCTGGACATCTCCAATTTTGTCAGCCTGTCTTTGTAAGGGAAGGGCTTCACTCCTCTTGCCAATTTTGTGGCCCTCCTCTGACCTTATTCAACAGTTCCCTATCCCTCTTATGTTGGTGGCACCAGAACTGTGTGCAGTACTCCAGGTGAAGCCTCACAAGAGCAGAGCAGAGGAGCAGAATCACCTCCTTTGACCTTCTGACCACACTGCTTTTGATGCAGCCCAGGATGTGGTTGGCTTTCTGGGCTGTGAGCACACTGCTGCCTCTGAATTTTTCATCAACCATCACCAAACTTTTCTCCTCAGGGATGCTCTCAATCACTTCTCTGCCCACCTGTAGATGTGTCTGTGATTGCCATGACCCAGGTGTAGACCTTGCACTTCCCTTTCTTTAACTTTGTGATGTTTGCAGTGGCCCATCTCTCAAGCATGCCAAGGTTCCTCCTCTGGATGGTATCTCTTCCCTCCCTGTCAACTGCTCCACAAAGCTTCATGTCACCAGGAAGTTTTCAGAGGATGCACTTGATCCTTCTGTCCATGTCACTGACAAAGGAGTAAACACTGAGATTAATGGATAACATTTTGATATTCACAGACATCAATGCCTTTCAAGCTCAATAAGAATCCAAACACTTGGCTCCAAATAAAATTTTTGATACTGGTAGCAATCAAGACCTGTAGCTAGTGAACCCTTTTAGTATGGATAGACATTGAGACCATTCAATTTTGACACATATCTAAAGGTGTTTATAGCAATAGGTTATTACCATATCAATGTCAATAGGCACTGATACCTTCTCATCTCAGTAGACTTTTACTTCCTTTGGTCCAAGAATTGTTCTTTTTCATATTGGTACAAGTCAAGACCTAAAGATAACAAGACCTTTTGATATTTGTAGGCTTCAGTATCTACCAGTTCTACAGAATTTTAGTGATTGCCTTGTAATGTACTAGAAATAAAAGTAATACTGTGTGGTTCCCAGCTAAATAGTGCCGCAAATTAGTATTTGCCCAAAACTGAAGGGCTTAATAAGAAACTATGGGAAATAATGGAAGCTACTCTTAGACTAAGAAAATTGCAGATATATTCCAGTTAACAATAATTTTTTCATGAAAAATTATTTTCTAAGTGCACATGAATTTCCTGATAAGTATCAGTATAATTGTTAAAGATCATATAACATGTAAGAGTAATTGTAATATAATTAGCCACTGATCACTCCATTTCTTTTCATCCATTTTGTGTGTATAGGTAGACAGAAGAATTAAAAAGTTATAAAAGAGTTCATATTGATTTGTACAGCTCTGATTCAAAGCAGAGCAAAATCCCAGATGGGCAGCAAAATTAAAACTGCACTGTGGCAAAATAAAAAGAAATGTATTAACTTCCTTTTTTTTTTGCCCTACTTTTTCTGAAAGCCTGTAAATTAGCTGCTACTTATGGTTCTAATACAGAGCAAAGCATTTGTTATCCACTTAGCAGTGCTGCTCATCTCTGCTAGGGAAAATATCAATGTTAGTGCACTTCCACTAAAAAGCACTCAAGAATTTAAAAAAAAAAAAAGCCAACAACTAAACCAGAAACAATTTAGCTTTGATCTAAAATCCAGCACTTGTATATAAAAGAAATGTAACTTGAAGGTTACTAATGCATTTTCTATGTCACTTCTATTTGTATAGAAATAAAAATAAAGTCACTTCATACCAAATGCACTTATTACTTTCTGCTGTAGCTGTGTCCTTTCAGGAGGACCTAAATTTCTTGCTATTGTTAAGGTTTGCATTTGCTGGGCTTTATTGACAATGTTTCAGTGAAATAATAATGAAATACCACAACCTAGCACTCACTAGTTGTTTTGTAGGCAGTGATATTGTTCTTTTATACATCATTAGAACTTGTTACTGAGATGCTGAAAAAAAAACTTGAGGGTCTTACATACCTAAATATACAAGACAATGAGAGAATTGGGTCCTGAAAAGGTGGGATCTTCCACAACTGCAGGATTTTGTAGGGCTCAGCTCTTTCAGGCTTCAGTCAGCTCCCAAGTCACATCTTGGTATGCACGTATATTATTTATTAAAATAACTGTTTTGTTTCCAAATAAACACTGCGTTTTGGAAGGATTTTTCTCTCTCTCTCTCTTTTTTTTTTTTTTTTTTAAGAACTGAAAAACTGCATATGATTGAAGAAAAAGGACTGAAATCATCTCTTAGGACTCTCAGAATCCTAAATCTTGACTTGGGTGTTTTACTAGGATGTACTTCACCATTTTTGTTTATTTCACTGCATATATTTATCCTTTGAATTAAATTGTGTGCTTGATAAAACTTCTCAGCTTGAGGTTTTGGCTCCTAATACATTACAGGAAATGTAACTTCCTGCTCATGTTCCCCTCTGCTTGCATGCTGGCTGGGAGAGCCTGGGTGCAGTGACCAGGATTTACGGACTGTGAAGGCATGCTTTGCTCCTGGGTCTCAGCTGTGGCACCTCAGCAGGGACGTGCCAGCAGGCAGCAGTGCCAGGCACTGCATTCACACAGGCTGTACAGAAGTTTTCAGGGTGCTTCCATGAATGTGATGAGACATCAGAGATCAGCCTTAAGTCACCATGAATTCAGCAATTCAGATCAAGATGAGATCTGCAGTCATCTGTCATCCTCTCACGAAACCTTTTCCTCAGGATCTCTTTTATATTGAGGTACCAGGGAATGTGCATGCCAGTAGCTAACTATGTTTCCCAGCAAAGAACTTATGTTCTGTGGTTATAAGATCATCAGGGCTGGTCTCTGCAAGCTCAGCTAACAGATCTGCCTCCATGTTTAAACAAAGGTTTGTTTTTTTCCCCCTCATTCACCAGTGCCCACTGTGAATTGCACATCATCCTTATTCACAGTCTGTACAAACAGTATCAAGCACATGTGTAACACTTTGAATCCTGAGTGGCCTGCTCCTCTGAGGATGTTACCTGTTATCTATTCCTCTGAGCCATCCTATATTACTCATTTTGTCACTTGCTAATTTTGACTCAGAGTGCTCCAAGAGCATGGGTAAGTCATGTTGTATGTATATTCTTTATTTTATTTGAACTAGTAAAACATGATCTCTTTTCTCTCTCTGGATACATTACATGGCAAAGCATAAACAAATAATAAGTAATAATTTGAGTATGGTATCTGAATGCCTCTGTGAGTTTTTCCTACCATGTCAGGGACACCTCTCAATTTTCCTGATGCATTTACAGTTCTATTTGTTAGGAGCTGTGACAAACTCTGTGCAACAGAAAGGTATACAGACTCCAGCACTTGGATGTGACTAAAGGAGAATCTGTTGGCTTCAATGATCTGTTACTGAATGTGCATGTTCTAGCAATCCCTTCTGTTTTACAGGTCATAAATAATGCACATCCCTCAGGTGCACATTCTCAGCCTTGTGTGCCATTTCAGAGTGAGGTACACATTTATGTAATACAGAGCATGTTATGAAAATACAGTCTCTAGCTGACAGAAATGGGTGGCTGTATTGTGATCAACATCAGAAATCCAATCTAACTACTTCTGTTTTAAACATGGATGCAGACACCCCTCAATCTGGATCTGGTTTGGTTTTTTTTTCAGTGGTACAAATGCACCCAAATGAATTCATCACAAGTGTTAGCAGTGCACATGGGCATGAACTTTCTTACAGACAAGTTGCCTTCTGGAGCTGTAACAGGTCATACACATCCCACTTCCTTCCATTGGCATGAGGACGTGATCGCTCTGAGCTCAGAAGGCCACAGCCCTTAAGGAAGAGAAACAATTCCTTGAGTTCATCCTCTAGGATCTTCCAGCAAGAAAGCCCATGGGTAATGATTGATTCTCTTGTCTTCAGCCTATTTGCAAGGAAGTGAAAATAAGTACCTACTCACCAGAACTAACACTGAAGAATCTACATGGTCATACAACCCTCATTTGTTGTTCCAACAAGAGCTGTGGAGTCTTACTGTGGCAGATTCACGGTGAATTATGGTTACTTAACTGGCTCGCCAGAGAATCAGCCACTGTCCTCTTTGGAGATTGGGAACCAGCTGTACAAACACCTCAGGGAGTCAAGTCCCTGCAACAAATACCTCATTCGGTGGGCACAAGTCATGTCATGCCTACAAGCTGAAAGCTACAGCAGCAGTTTTCAGCTTTTAGTGCTCCAAAATTTTTATTGCTAGTTAAATAAAAGCAAACTGAAGTTTTCATCTCAATGAAGCCTATAATTTTGTGGGACCCAGTGGCTACATTTTTCACATGGTTGTAGGAAGGGAATGAAATCTCTGGACAGCACTTATTATCCATTCTCCTAGGCTTTCACTCCATATTCTGATAAAGATCAGCCTTGGGCTTTCTGATTATTGATCTCAGCCAAAGGGCAGATCTCTCAGATCCGGCAAGTGTTTCTGCTAATATATTTTCCTTCCAACATTAATACTCTTTCTAATTTCACCCTCAAGAAGCAGCAATAAATTGCAGTCTGTGGCTTTAGCTACTAAAAGCAAGAGTGGACCGTATGAATAAGTGTTGGACAGCTTGTCACAGACTGCTGCAAAATCCAATTATTTCTGGGGTTATTATACCTTCTTTCACTACAGCTATTCTAATTGGGTAGAGGGGGAGGAAAATAAGGTTGAATGCCCACCCCAGTGTTAGAAAAACACTAAGTCTCAAATAATTAGCTGAGATGCAATCAAACTTGCCTATAGTATCTAATGAAATGCACTAGGTAGTTTGAGCTTTTTGCCTGAACTGATAGGCAGAAAATACTGATGTATCTGTCTGGAAGTCAATAACTATGAAAGTTACTTTTAAATACAGTTTTGTGTCTGAATTGCCTTGATTAGGCTAAGTTCTAGCTTTTTCTTTGAGTGGGACCATTGCAAACTTGTGATTCTTCTGGTGGGCTATTTCCTCATAGACATCACAACCGTGAGTGTTGGCTCAACCTCCCCAGAGACCTGCCAGGAGAAATGGGTTTGTACCCTGCAAAGGTGGGGCAGAGATGGTGTTGGCTCAAAACCAGGATATCACATCAAGATATCATTGTTGGCTTTCTCCAGGCACAGTGTAGCCATGTGGTCTCTTCCTTGGGGTGCTGTCCGGATACCTGGAGTTTTACTCCATCTGAAGTCCTAAGCAAATCAATTGAGAGTACATAAAGGCAGGATAGAACAGAAAAAAAGCATTGAGCTTGCTGTTCAGCAAGTCTAACACACAAAAAAAAAAAAAAAAAAAGGACAAGCTCTTTTTTTGTTTTTAACTTACAATATTCTGAATTAATTCTTAAATATATGGAGGAAGGTGTTGCAGTCCATACAGACAGATTTAAGGAGCAAATCACACTTTGGCATACATAGTTTATTATGTTCACTGGTACTGTAAAGTCTCAGTTAATTACTGTGAATTATTTGCTTATTGTGGATCCTTGGAATTTATGGCACAAAGATCAAGTTTAAACAAATCTTTTTGATCTTTTAATGGATTTTGCAAAGGCAAAGGTAAGAAAATCCCATCTGTATTTCTACATATTTGAACATTATTAGAATTGAGGTTTTCTTAAGCTGTTGATGTAGAAACGAAAAGGAAATTTCATTTGCATAAGCTACAGAGCAAGTATCAATCCCAGCATTAGATGTTGTTACACAGCTCTGTGAATGATAATAACCCTTTGTTTCATTATAGAACTGACATCAGTTTTTCTAGATGATACTAACAGAAATGTTTCAGAAGCAGTTAGTGTTAAACAAATGGTCTGGCTCCTGGGTGACATTAGCTAATCAGATATAAACGAGGGCTTGAAAAATAGAATAAAAACAACTTAATTTGTAGTCTGCATATAAGTCAAATGGCTTCTGCTTGCCCTTTATAGTCTGGAGAAGTTTTCTCAGAAACAAGCTAGCAAGATGAAGGAAGAAGACTGTGACATTTGTCTGGATCTGATGATTGTCACTTGAATTTGTATGCACCATATTCAATTTTTATTTTTATTATGTAGTTCAAGTTTACAGTCTTGAAGCAACTTAAAGGCTGGAGCTATCTTCTGACAATGGGCTACCAAGTCAGCTCATGGCCATGCAGGCAGCCTTGAAATAGCTGCCACAAAATTGAAGGGCCAAGACCAGACCAGGCCTGTACAATTTGTGGTGTGGAATGGAAGTGGCAGTGGACAGAAACTGAAACACAGGAAGATCTGTCTGAACATCAGGAAACCCTTTATTTTACTGCAAGTGTGACCAAACACTGGAATACGTTATCCAGGGAGGATGTGGAGTGTCCCTCCTTGGAGCTATGCAAAAGCCATCCGGACACAGTCCTCAGTAACTTGCTCTAGGTGGCCCTGCTTGAGCAAGAAGGTCGGAGCAGATGACTTCCAGAGGTCATTTCCAACATCAGTGAGTCTGTAATTCTGTGAAGAGGGGTAAGGACTCAGGGAAAGAGCCTGCCTCATTTTATATTGCCTGGAAGCTAGAGATATATAATGATGTAGCTTGGCATAATCCATAGTTCAACCTCTTCCTCAGCATCCAAAACTAACCCAGATATCAACAGGTCTGAAGCACCAGCCTTTGGCAGAAGCAAAATTTTCTGGCACAAGCAACATCCCAGCAGTCTGCTACCCTAAGCAGTTGGCTGCCCTGCTCATGGCTCAAGACTGTCCAGTCTACACCTCATTTAGGTTGTGTTCTTACACATCCAAATGCTGTTTTTTTCTTGAGTGTATGCCTTTTCATAGCACACTGAAGCTCTCCTCCAACTGAACATTTTTTAGTAGCCTCAGTGTGTCCTGCCTAAAAGATCTCTGCAATCCATCACTGGATAATATATTTTTAGCATAAGCACAACTAGAAACATATTACTATGAGTGACACTTTTTAAAAACTAGAGTAACTACTGCGAATGCTTATCCTGACAAGGTTCAAAGGGTTAGTAAAGCTTTTCTATAACCTGTAATTGGTATCATACTTTCCACAAGCTCATTATACTGTATCTGTGAAAAATGATTTAGTGGTAGACTTGGTAGTGAGAGTAATGCTTGGACTTGATGAGCTTAAAGATCCTTTCCAACCTAAAAACTTCTATGATTCTATGATTTTGTAGGAGATAACAAACTTCCTTCACGTTGAATCCATGCACACTGCAACAATCACAGTCACAGCACAAGGTGCTGCAACCAACAGAATTTTTGCTGACATTCTATGACAAGCTGAGTTCAAATTTGTTGTGCAATGCAAGAAATTAATAAAAATTTGATCATTGGGCAGATGTGACCTCAAATTGAGCTTACATTTCAGAATGTATGTTTTCCACATATTTATTTACAATTCTAAGGAGAGAAAAAATATAATCTATGGAAAGAAGCCAAATTGCCCAGCAGATTGTTAGCAATTAAATGGCAACCCAATTTCTTCATTCCTTAGACCCTGTGCAAGCTTAGTTTGGATTCTTGACACCTATTTTTGTCTGATGATGATAAATAGGATAAGAAATGTCTTTAAGCTGGTCTCATCAAAAAACTTCATGGACCGTATGTGGCATCTGATCTATGCACTTCATCAGTTTGGGACCTTCAACACATCTAATTCAGACACATTTTCACATTGCACTCAGCATGCTTTTCATGCAGCAAAAGGCTGTAAGTGCATCTCAGAGGTAGGAAAAGGACTAGAAAAATATTGCTATGTTTGCACTGTGCCCTGGTTCCCAATTTCACTCATGCCTCTCAAGTTTGCTTCCACAGACAGCTGCAGTTTCACAGTGATATCCCATGAAAGTCCTCACATAGTTAAACTTTATAAATCCTTCCGTTAGATATTAAAGAAGCTGAATATTTACCTGGGTTCAAAGAGAGGCAGGCAAATTAATATTGTCTCTAAATTCATACAAACCATGGACACATTAGGAAGTCCGTGTGATATGTAACTACTGATGATAGGAGAAAAAATAACTGAGGAAGAAAATTTAGATATGAATGTCCTACTCTTCTGCCCTTCTCTAAGCATCTGCTGGTGGCTATGTCAAAGGCAGAGTGGTGGCTTAGTTGGCCTTTGGTCTGACCCAGTATGTCTGTGCTCATGCTAAAGAGCTTCATTTATTCAAGGTATTCCTTACTTATGCACTTTGAATTATTCCCCAGTGAATATGTAGAGGACCTCGGTGCCTGCATTAGATGCTCAGGTTTGAAAGCATGCTTCTACTGCAGGAGCCTTGAGCAATGAGGAGCCATCACAGCAGAGGAACAGATCTGCTCATTTTGGCCTGTCAGCTGGATGAGAGTATACAGGAAATGATTTATCCTGGCTTTTAATTGGTGGCATGAGATATTCTTTCCCTTTTTAAGTAGTCTCATCCTCCTCTCTTTGGACCTGCTGTCAAGGAGTATGGGATGTGGCCTGACTCCTGGGTCTGCTTCTGTGACTCCAAGCTGCAGGAACATTACCCATCAGAGCATCACCCAGACCAGGGGCTGTGATGTGTCTTTCCTCTAGCCAGTATGTCAGCTCGCACACCCAGGTCAGGAACAGGTTCCCCCAGTGATGTGAACTGTCATCTCCCCTCTTTGAGGCCACACAGCAATGAACCAAAGTTTTCAGATTTAGATATCTGAATTTGAATGTTTGTGACTCGGTCCTTTACAGGAACTATCTGTAAGCAAATTAATATTTATAAAAAGTTAACATCTGAAGACAATGAATAGGAAAAATTTAACCAAGATGACTTAGATGACATTATTCTGGGAATAAAATGATGCTTAATTGTGATTTATGTGTTTTAATAGAAAGACCTTTAAATCATGGCTAGGCTGATATAAATTATATTGCCTCTCCAAGCGCTGCAAAATGTCGAGGCAGACTCCAAACATCCCTGATGTAGTTCCAACCATGGATTTCTCTTTTTCTTCCCTTAAGTATAGGTTTATTTTTTTAAATTTGCTTTCCCTTTACATTGTTTTTACCTACAGAGATCATGTTTTCATATCCTTTTCTGAATAAAGAAAGTGAAAGAAAAAAGGCCAAATTCTCCTATTGGCAGCTGGGATTTCTTGGGGGAATGAAGAATAAAAAAGAAAAAGGAAGGTAGAGCTTTCCATGGAGAGAGAATATGGCAAGATTTCTCATGAGCATTGAAAAGGGTAAAACATTAATGGAAATCTGACAGCATAGTTCTCTGAAATGGAAAACTTCATTTTCTAATGCTAGTTTAAGTCCTCTGATGGGTGAGGGGTTTGCTTTTGCACTACAAAAAATATTCACAAGTGTTCACAAGTAGTCCCCATAGAGGGAGGGAGGGAGGGAGGGAGGGAGGGAGGGAGGAGGAAGGAAGGAAGGAAGGAAGGAAGGAAGGAAGGAAGGAAGGAAGGAAGGAAGGAAGGAAGGAAGGAAGGAAGGAAGGAAAGAAGGAAGGAAGGAAGGAAGGATTTGCTGAATTTTGCTGTTTCTATTTTCGATATGAAGACCTTTTAGACAAGGACAAACCAGTTCCTAGTCTCAAGAGGTCCCAAATACTTTGCAAGAGAGGAAGAAAGGGGAAAACAGCTCTTCAGCTCTCCTGGAAGCAGCTATTATCAGGCTGCAGCATGAGACATGGAGACTTTTTCTTCTCTCTCTTTCCCTGGACACATCAAGCTAGCCAGTTGCCTGGAGAACAAAATAATGTGTGTCACCTCAATAAGCTCTGAGCTTTATACCCGTATTTTTTTGTTTATTTAGTTACATAGAGTAATGCTTGTTGTTAAGTCATTTGCAGAGTATTTAAACCCGTGACAGCACAGCCTTAGCTCTCATGCTACCTTTGTATTAGCTGAAAAATAAGAATAATGAGTCATTTTAATATATTTAAAGGGAAGGGGAAGATGAAGGTGTCTGTTTCTTTTGCTTCTTGGAGACAGCCCTGCCTCAGTCTTGACTCTGCAGGGGAGAGGGTGGCCTAATTTCAGCACAGAGTGGGTGATTCCTCTACTGAGATTGCTGCTGTGGCCAGTCCAGCAATTAATGTCACTGAGGTCAGCAAGCAGGCATGGGGTGGTAATGACTTTCAGTTGCCACTGACCTGCCTGGATCCTAGCCAGAGACCTAGAAATTGAAATTTTTGCAGGCTGCTAGCAGTCCCTTTAGCTCCACTTTACTTAACATATTTCAAGCTGTGGAACAACAGATGAAAAAATCAAAGGCAAGCAGATGTTGCAGGGATGATAAAGAAAGAGGCAAGAGCAATGGGAAATTGGGTTGGCAGGTAAATGATGTGGAGAGATATAGATCTAGAAAGGAGTAATTTCAGATGTTTGTCTGTCACTGTTTTTGGTTGTGCACCCATCCCACATAGTTTTAATATCAAAAGATCACGAGCAGTGTTTGGTTCTCAAATATATAGGTTGTTTTTTGGTTTTTTGTGTTTTTTGTTTTGTTTTGTTTTGTTTTGTTTTTTGGTGGTTTTTTTTTTTTTTTTGGATGCAGCTGATTTCCTGATTTGCAAAGTGAGACTTTTTTTGGTTGGCAATTAGTAGTGCTGTGGTGAGTCACTTCTCTACTGGTGCTTCACTTGCTCCCTTTCTTCCATAAATGCTTCTAAGAATAGCTGCTATAGAAATAACTTTCATCTAGGGGAATAGCCCAAAATAGCAAACTCTATCCCTAAAAGTTATCAGACTGATTAGTCATTAGCAGAATATTAGACTGGGAAGAACAAAAGCCTGAAAGTAGATAACAAATGTGTTTCTTATCACTTTATTTTTCACTATGATTTATGCTTAAAAAGTGCAACAATTTCAGTAAGTTCATGTTTCTGTAGAAAAGAGGTAGAAGGAGGCTGATTTCCTTAAAATCCTTTAACACCTTGCTAAAATCACACAACACTGTGCTTACAAGCAAATCATTCTGTCAGAAATAAAAGTTTTAAGTTTCATTATGTCGTAATCCTACTGGTTTAGCTTTGTTTATTTTCTATTTTTTTGAAAAGCAGTACATGGGCCAGTACATGTATCTTCCATGTGCTGAATTTTACAGACAGCTATAGTGCTTTAATAACTCATGTCACTCCAGTGACACCAGCAGAACTGGCAGAGAAATTTTGCCTCAAAATCTCAACACACAAGCCCCTTTTCAGTATAGGATCAATGAGAGGGGGACAGAAAGTATGCTTTGAGCAGCTGAGAGAATAGTGCCCAATGGACTAAACTTCTGAACTCAGCTCATCTAGATGTAGTTTTGTATGGTCCTGTGCAGCTCAGTGGGGTGGTCAGTCTCTTGCTATTGTGATGTTTGGCTACTGGCTAATCTCCAGGGATTTAAATCCAATGACGTTTTATGTGGCACTTTTGCTACTTTACATAGCCCCTTAAGAAGGCTTGAAGGCATACACTAGGCATAGGTTATTTATTTAGTCAACCAATAACTTCAGAGCTCTCTCCTCTTCCTCTGGGCCTCCACAACTAAGAAGCCCAGGCTATGCCCTCATGTGCACTGGGGTCTCAGTTCACCTGTGTGTGAGTTCAACTCTCCCTTCTTTTACAAATAGCTTCTCAAATCCAGACACAGTGTAGAAATAGCCCCATCCTCATCTTAAAAAAAAAAAAAAAAAAAGCTGTGTAGGTTATAAAAAGTAACTGAGTCAAAGCAGCTGGTGCCATGAGAAAAGCCTCTTAGATCAGAGGAGATAGAGAAGGGGCAAATGAACAAATGTGGGCAAACACACAATGAAGGCTAGGGAGTGGCCTGTGCCATTTTCCCTGCCACCTATGATCTACAAAATGTATGTCATGTTCCCAGGAACCTGGCAGGGGGGAAATCACAGCAAAGAGAAAGATACACTCCTGAGCTATCTTTCTGTCTTAGTCTTTTCTCTGAACAGACTCTGTATTGTTGACCCGCTCAGGATGGCTGAGGGTGGTAGCAGCACAAGTTGTCATGAATTGCTCAGTTCACCATCCCGCGGCTTGCTGTCCCCTCAGGCACGCTTCAGACACAGGCTGGCACCATCCCAGCCAAGCTGAAAGCTGAGTTTAATTTCTAACATAATGATTTATTCATTGTAGTATTGGGCAGTGGCACAGACTGACAAGCCTGAAGTTCGCACCTTGTGGTGTTTTTGAAGGCAGGTTTATGGCTCTGTGCTCCTTCAGCTTGGCAGCCTTGCTCACTGGCTTATATGCTCAGCCAGGCTGGCTGATGATTGCATCAGTTTGGTGCTTTGCCCCTTGATTCCTAGATCACAGTGCCTGCTACTATGACAAATTCTGTTTCAGTGTCTGCCCACAGACCAAACGCGATGCTGTCCTCACAGTTTCTTCTGTGTAAGTTCCTGATGCAGGAATGTATGCAAATTTGAAAATTAAGGACGAGTAGGACTGTGGTTAGTAGGTGATGATTCCCTCCAGAAAACTGAAGGGCTGGTCATGGCAAGGGCACATAAGAGCAGCAGATATGCTGTGGTGCTAAAAAAATTATGATAGGACAAATAGCATTTGTTTGAGATGCCAGTGGCATCTATCCCAGCCAGGGTATATTGGGTTATATCTAGGGAGTGAAGGGAAGTACAGTCAAGGTCATTCATTCCATCAGATTTTGTATACTGGCTGTATAAAGTAGACTTAATAGGACCATGAATGCTGTATCAGTGTTACCATTTCATCACAGTTCAGCATCTGAAAACTGGAAATTAAGAGCTGTCTCTGCATTATCCCTAGGGTCAGCACTGACATATTTATTCTCTTTTAATTAGTCACAGCCAACTCCAGGCTGGGTCAGGGGAAGCTGGAAGGGAGAATCTCAGAATAAGCATTTAAATCCTGCCTTACTGCAAGGGGATAAACAGAAGGGTATCTTTGACTCTCTGACCTCCAACACTGTGTGGACTCTCCTAAGCATTGATTCCCACTACAGCATTTGCTACAAGGGGATACACACACTATTAACTCTCAAAGAGAGACAGGCAGTCTGGGAGTGACAATGGAATATGTATGTAATTTTATTTTTTTGGTTTCAGAAAAGGTAGGCCAGGCAAGGTTGGATACACTGCCCCTTCCCATTCCCACTGTTTTCATGGGAGGTTCCCCTTGCAGTCAGGCACAGTTCCACTCACAGATTTGTACTGATACAGAGGTCCTGAGGCTCCTCTCAGTCAGTGGAAGACAGACGTGCCACATCTCTCCCTTCTCACCATGGCTGCAGTGAGGAACCACAGCACCAACAGGCCATGAAGGGGAGCAGCCTTTTCAGCTGGCACAGCAGGTGCAGAAAAGGCCATTTTACTTACCTTGTTGCATTCATTATAAGATGATAATGATGTCATATGCAGATGCTTCACACTCTGGTGGAGGGGAAAGGACAGGGGAGCATGTAAAAGATAGGGAAATCCTCTGTGAATTTCTGTAAGGTGTGGAAAGGAGAGGACCAAGTGGAAATTTCCCTGTGTTTTCCTCTGCACAGAGATAACTTTAAGAAAAAATTAAAAATTAAGCACTTCAGTGATTTGCAAAGGTAATTAGAACATGGCTTTGGTTTATATCCTCAAAAAACAACTAGAATAGGATTTTTTCACCAATTGGAGAAAGAAGATAATAAACTATTGCAGTTATATGAAAAGAACTGGCAAGGATTTTTTCAGGTTTTTTTATTCACTGTGGTTTTGTCCATTTTATGTTATATAATATTCTGGCAGAAAAATTTACTGTCAAGAATGTACTTCAGAACAGTCAATATTTAAAGTTTTTACTGTTAGCAGATTTGGAATCCTTTAAATTTCTACCAAACACTTTCACAGACACATAATTATTCAGTGGAGGCATAGAAATACCATGTGAATAACACATTAAATCCAAACTGGTTTGATTTTTTAAGTTTTTTTTTTTCAAACCTACAGAAAGCTACTCACAAACAACCAACAGTTTTTGGAAATTACCCTCAGAGTAAGTTAAAATAAAAAATAAAGAAGGAATATTCAAGCAGATTTGTGGACAGGAAAGAAATGGACTACATGTCTAAGTTAGGTATTTAAATTTTTATTGCTGGAAATTTAGTTACTAAATTTACTGGTAACTATAAATCTATGAAGTATCCATGTCCCAGTATGCTATGTATTTTGAAATTATTCTTCCTAGTGTTTACCAGAGAGATTTTCACTTAAAAAGAAATGTTATAAATGAGTGCAGGGGGAAAAAATTAACCCCCATAATCATTTTAGTGACACAACTTTTTCATAATTTTTAACAGTGACTTCTAAGCTACACTTTTTCTATAGCTGCATTACCATTAAACCATCTTATCACTGCTATTCCACATGGTGCACTGGACAGCCCACACTCTCTGTGGGTTTTCCCTGACCTTATGTGGCTTCTAGTGGTGTAGTTCTGTCATTATCTCTTATCTAGTTACTGAGGGCAGACCTCACAACAGCAGTGCTTCTTTCAGCAAACTATTGATCATGTTAGTCTCTTCTCCCTTCCTCCCCATTCCCTTCATCTTTCTAACCTTTTTAGCAATTTACTTGTTCTTTCTTTCTACTGTTTTAAAACAAGCCTATAGGCCAAGCTGTTTATTTCTTTCTTATTTTATGACTCTTCCTGTTGAGTCCAAAAGTCTTGACAACGTACGAAAAGCTTCTTCAGGTGAAGAGAGGTTTCTGTACATAATAGCACACGATGCCATTTGTGCCACAGAGGCTCTTTGGGGCCCTCTGCAATGTAGCTTCTGACAGATTATGCAAAATAAACAAGACAAACAACATACAGAATTCTAAAACACATGTGGCTTGCACCTAAGTCAAATTAATTCAGCTAAGTGAATTAATTGAAGCTGCCAATTTCAATGAATATATAGAGATTTGAAAAAAAAATTGATTTGAAAAAAATCAGTTCTATCTTCCCACATTCACATTTCATAAATGCAGGTACCTTCACACTTTATCATATGTATTGCATGCTACTTTTCTGGCAAATAGCCTGGAATTTAAAATACCATGTGAGTTGCTAATTTATTTTAGGCTCTAATTTAGGGGACTGGCTATTGAAACACTGCTCTTATCTAGGTAGTCTGTAACTAAACTGATTAGCTGTGTACAGTGCAGACAATGACAGCACTGAACACTATGAATTTAAAGAAGCAGCCTATTTCATAGCAAAAATTGTGGGAGAGAGCTAATACAGCTTTGGGATGGACAGCAGAAATTTACTGATGTGATTTCTGGTCTGGAATTTTTTTTTTTTGACTATTGAAGCTCTTTGTGCTTTTCTGCAGGCTACCAAAAGGACAAAAACTTTAAACAAAAGTTCAAGTTCAATCTCTGACTTCCCCTCGTAAAACAAGAAAACCCAACCTTTTTCTCAGTTTCACATTGTACTTCACACCTCGTTGTGAATTTGGCCCTCCCCATATTTCTGTCATTGTCTCTGTGTGATTTGGCCTGGGGGTGGAGGGGTTAGAGAAACAACTTGAAAAGAAAACCTTAGGTAAGCCAGGCAACATTGTACTGCCCCAAATAAATTCTGTGCCTCTTCTCCACAGGGAGACATTGAAGGTCAGAAAAGGAGAAGTTTCTCCTGCTTTTCATAGAAAAGGATCATAGAATAATTTAGGTTAGAAAAGACCTTTAAGATCATTGAGTCCAGCCGCAAAGGAGACCAAGTTAGCCAAACAGGATCTGGCTTTTCCTCTCCAAAGTGGCTTGTTGCCTTACGAATTTTTGACCACAAAATTAATTAATTAATTCAGAGCCTGACCTACTACTATATTGCAGGCAGAAATGAGAGCTCAAATACTTCCTAATTGTCGTCAATTTATCTCTGGTTGTCTTGTTGGAAGGCTTTTATTTCCACAGATAATGTTAAGGTTGACTTACTCCTGCTGCTAGTCCAAGGCTTCCACAACCTGCCATGCCACTGAAGTCAATAGGAGCTTTCCTATCAAATGAGCTGCAAGCTGGAGGCAATCCATAATTAGTTAACTCTGATTGTTACATGGAACTTGCCCTGTAATGGCCACTGAATTATTATTCTCTCCTAATCTGTGTCTGACTAAAGACTCAGATAGAGTATTCCTGAGTACTCCCCGTTCCCAGGGAGGTTAATCAAATCGCAATTGCTGCTCTTTTATGTCAGAAATAGGGGATGACATAACATGAACCCCACTAAATTTAAGCTAAGTAACAGGTCCAAAATAGACAAAACCATGAGTGTCTGCTGCGGCCAGCACAGAGTCAGTAGCACCAAGGCCATCCGCACATTTAGCATCAGCAGCAGCTCAGAACTCCTCCAGCACCCCCCGCTGCCACAGCACTGTCTGATCACCTCCTGCCTGCCTCTCGTCTGACTAACAGCCAGCTGCCTCAGCCCTGTGCTCAGAAACACTGGCCAAAAATTCATTTAAACCAAATGGGCCTTCATTACTCTTAGAGTCCTCTCACTGCAGCACAGCGTGACGCTGGGGTTAGGTATCATTTTGTTTTAATCAGTGTTGCTGATATTTGAGAGAGGAGAGAGAGAGAGAGAGGATTTCACTGCAGCCTTTAATGTGGCTCTAGTGAGATGCTGTTATATATTGGGCTGTGTCTCAGTATAGGGGCTTGTTTGACAGGCCCTGTCATCATCTACCTCCAAGATTATCATTCATGCTGCTGGAAAGACAACTTTATTGGACTAAATATTGGCATGTGTCTGTGTGGCCCACACAGGTAAAGACTCTCCCTGGGCCGTATGTCTGAGTCACTGTGCGTGGGTGTAACAACTGCACTAGTTATTATTAATCTCTCTGAAACCTCTTTACAGTGATTAAGGGAGTACTGTATGAAAGCAATCTGCTTTGTGGGCTCTCGCCAAGGAAGACCCACTAAGCAGATTTTGTTGGATCCTTCAGCCAAACTGCTCTTTTCTTGGCAACTGAAATGTGCATCAACATAGATGTAATGTCAATTTCCAGCGTTTTTGTAATGTACTTTATTCAGATTATTTGGATGCTACACAAACCACTAATTCAAATCACAGTATTTAACATTGCCAGTCACTTTTCTGATGTGCCAATGTATATAAATAAACCTGAGCAGGAGACAAAAGGTCGCATTTAAAAGATATCTAGAAGGGGAAAATAGTGTGTTCTTTTTGCCTCCAACCTCTTTTTTGTGAATAAGAGACCTGAGTGAGGGATTTCAGTAAGAGATGAATGGCAGGTATATGTCAGCAGGTGATGGACTCCCTGCAAATCACGGCCAGAACAGCTCAGCAAATTGCCAGGGATCTGCTCAGCTTTTCTCCAGATGGGGCAGTTGGGGATGAGAAGAGCCAAGCTCTCACTGAGAAAGCCATGAAGCTGAGATCATGGGACAATGGCCTGTAGGTACGTGGAAGTTCTGGTAACTCTGGTTTTGTATGAAAATAATGATCACACAGAAAGCTTTAACCTCTGCATATTACTAAACAGGGTTCATAGCCTTAGTCAGAGGAAGACTCTAGTAGGTTTCACCTGACCCATTTTCTTTGAGCTGTGGTATCTTTAACTTCTATTTACTCCTGTCAAGTGTCATAGATATATGGATATATAGATAGATCTAAATCTATCTTTTAGAAAAGCTCAACCTTTTCCTTTCTTCTCACATCCATTTCTAGCAATGGATCAAAGCCTGGGTTTACATTCTACTATGTGCCTCATGACATCTTGTCCTCACATACCAGAAAGTGACTGTCTCTAAAGCAACTAAGCAACTTTAAGAGGCTAAGGAAAGCGGAGTAAAAAGCAGCAAACTGAAGATTTTTCTATCTTTGTCTGTTCCAGGAGGGTTAGGCTGGAGAAAACCAAGACACTTGAAGGAAGCAAAAAACAAGAATGAAAAAGAAACCAGTCTCAAGAAGGGAGAGAAAAAAAAAGAATATAACTTTAGGCAGAATGTCAAATAGATATCTCAAGTTCAGAGTGCTACACCAGCCTGACTACACTCAACTTTGACCACCTACAGCAGTTTTTATATCATCAGCTTTGTGTCATTAAGTAATTAATGTTGAGGTGATGTGCCATTTTCTTCCATATCACTTGCATTCATTACATCATATGGTCATCATTTCAGTTTCTATTGCATTAAAGTACTTAACAGAAGTCAGTTCCTTTCTGACTTCATATATTCAGTGTATGTCAGTTGTGGGTTTTTGTATTTCCAGAGAGCAAGTGATCCAGGTAATCTCTGGAATGCATTTCTTCCATCTAGAAGACAAACAAGCTTACCTTTAAGAAAATAGTAAAGAACAGACACACAGAAAACTCTTTACTAGCTTAATAGGCCCCATGTGATAGTATAATAGAATCATAGGGTCTCGTAAGAGCAGAGAAGAGAGGCAAAATCCCCTCCCTGCATGCTTTTGATACAGCCCAGGGTGTGTTGGTTTTCTGGGCTGCAAATGCACACTGCCTGGTCATGTCCAGCCTCTCATCCACCAGCACCCCCAAGCCCTTAGCAGGTTCTTGATCTGCTCATCCCCAGTCTGTATTGATAGTACAGGTTGCCTTGATCCAGGTGCAGCACCATGCACTTGGTCTTCTTAAATCTCATCAGATTCCATGAAACCACTTCTTGAGCTTGTCCAGGTCCCTCTGGATGGCATCCCATCCTTCAGGTGCGTCAACCATACCTCTTAACTTCGTGTCTGAGGGTGCACTTCGTGATACCATATTCTTCTGCCTTCGTGTAACCATAACCATAAAATGACACTGACTAAATAAGTTTACATACAGAGGGGTATTTGGCTGTATAAAACTGTGCATCCTTGGGTGACTTTCAAAAAGAGATATGTAGGCAGGTATCAGCCTGCCTCTACAGCAGTCAGAGGAACTATCCTTGCTTTACCACATTTGATACGGTGCCAGTTATCCCATTTTAGTTTCATCTGTTTTTGTCAATCTGCATCACAAGGCTGCCTAGTGATGATCTTGCCCCTCTCTACTGCCCGCAGAGTGATGTACAATCATTGGTGCAGCAGGGTGAAACAGCTTCTCCATTGTGGCTCTGGTCCTTGCAATAGCAAGCAAAACAATTTTGGGCAAGCCTCCTTTCTTCCTCCTAGAACATCTGCAATGTCTAAAACCAGTAAGGTTTGTTACTGGAGCTTTGAGCTGATGATATTTAAATGAAAGACAATTTCTGAACTTCAAATACTGTTAAAGAAATAGGACTTGGCTGAAGGAAAAAACCCAAATATGGGTATGTGCATTAATGAAATAAGAGTACCCGACACTGTTTGCCTGTTAATGGTGGAGGAGCAGGACAAGTGTTAATGACCCCTTGACCTCCCCAGTAAATCCACACTTGAAAGGGAGGGGATTAAAATGTCTTTAAAAATCATGTGCTAGAAACTGAGGGAGCTTAACATTTTCCTTATGCTGATGTCAGATGACTTTCCCAACCCCTACATCTATTATACATAACTCCAGCAGGTTAAAACTGAAGGACACAGGTGCTGGTATGTTAAGGTAAGAGTTTTTGTAAAAATCTTTAGGTGTCTTGACTTGGCATGGCTCCACTTTACTGCCTTTGTCCAGGGGACTGCTATGAAACATCTGAATTATCTACACAGATTATCATGATCCTGTTCTCCATTTTTACCAATTTTCCATTTTGTGAGTGTGGGAGTACACGAACATGTGATCATCCTATTGGAGAAGGCCCCTTCCAGCTTTACAGACCACTTGTGCTGGGCTCAGTCAGTTCTTCTTCCAGAAAATGTGGTAAGAATTCATCCAAACTACCAGCTCTGCTTAGCAGCATGAAAACAAAATTAAAAAGAGGAAATACAAGCAAAGCTGTAACCTACCTGGTGAAAGAGGAGAAATACAAAACTCTACCAAGGAGTATAAAGAAAAAAACTTCAGTGTGGTAAAAAGGAGAAGATAAAATAATCAACATGTTAAAATGATGTGTGTTAATGATTATAAGGAAATATTTTATAGGATCCAACAAAAATAATAAAAAATAGATGTTCAAATTAACTAAACCCAGAATCTCTCAAGAACAACAAATCCTTTTGCATGTTAGAAGCAAATGTCTGTGTAACACCAGTAAAACCTTGTCTGATATTACCATAAATATGAAGAGGAAAAAGCATTACCCCAAAACATCAACAATCTGCCTGTGTTCCAGTAATAAAGTTATTACTTCTGTGACTAACACAAATGACTGAAGATTTTTACAACCACCCTGCCTGCACAGCACTCAGCTGCAATGGAATTGCCTTCCTACTCCAGAGAGACACAAAATTTAACTTTCAGTCATCTGAGAGTTGCTTGCACAGTGCCACATTTGTACGGGAGAGAAAACAAAAAAAAACCAAACCAGGCTCACATTTTTTGTTCACATGCTTTCAGTTCTTGTAAATCATATCCACTGAAGCTTGAAAATGTAATTTACTGCTTTATGTTACTTAATACATACATATATATGTATTAAGTAACATAAAGCAGTAAATTACATTTTATTGTAATTATTATATATATTACATTACATAGATATATAAAATAATTATACTGTAGTTATTATATAAGTACAAATAAGTGATAAATTTGATTCCTGGAGGAACCCCTCTATTGCCATCCACTGAGTCTGAACCCAGCTGCTGCTTTCTCACCAAATTGAAGGCAGATTCAAGTCTTGGTTGCCCTAAACACATTTCTGAAGTAGCATCAACTACTCAAGCCTTTTGGGGAATTCATAGCATGTGTTGCTCCCTTATTCTGTATGCAATGATATATCAGCTTGTGGGCTGTTATGGTTCACTGACTGGTACTGCTGCCATCCATAGTCACCGTGAATGGCATCTCACTCTATGAATATTCTCCCTGCAGGAAAAGTGACCACCTGTAGGCTCTGGAGCATGTTTGCAGAAAACCAGCATGATTTCTTCCTGGTGGGGGACCTGAGCACTCAGCCACCATGGGTGCTCATCAGCACACTTAGAGGCACACACTTTTTGTTCAAAGCCTGGCTGCAGAGTCTGAACCAGGAAAGGCTATGGGCTGGGCCTGCATGAGGCTGCATCGTGCAGTGTCAACAGCTTAGAAGACTAAACAAAAATTGGTTATGTTTTATGCTGCAAACTTTTGAGTTTGCTTTAAAAGCTGTTTCATTTAATTAGTCTCTTTTCTATTTTTTAGTGAGGTCAAAACATTTTCAATAGAAAAGATATCTCCAAACAGAAAAGTTATTTATCCCTTTGATATTCTTTATCTATAAGGTGTTTTTATTTCTCAATAAGGCACTTTAATATATAACATGTCAGAAGCAGTACACGTATCTCAGTGAGGCTTCAGGACAGCAGTTGAATGAATTCTTCAAATCAACATAGAGATCACTTTTAGGATGCTAAATATTTTTCTCACTATGTTTTGCCATATGTGCAAGGGAGATGAGGGACTGAAAATGGCTTAATAGCCACATTTTTGACAAATAACCTTTATCAACAACAGGAAAAATAAAAAAAAACCAAAACAACCAAACTGTACAACCCCTTAAAGACTAGCACTATTTTCAACTGTACATTTAACAAGATGGAAAGTAATTGTGTCTGTCTTTGGCAACCTTCCATCTTCAATATTAATAATTCTCACAAAGTCATACAGAAGTGGCTTATCTGAAATTCCTTTGAACAGCTTCTCTACTGTCTTCCCACATAAGAAGACTTGGCCCACTCTGCTATGCAAACACAGAGCATTTGTGAGGAAATTGATATTGCTTTAATTTCTTTGTGAGCTGACGTTGCCTAGTGATATTCTTCCCTTTACCCAAGGGCATATACATCTCACCTCCACAAAAAAATTGTATTTCAACAGGACCTTACACATAATTTAAATAAAACAAGACACCCTCTTTAACTGAGCAAGATGAAGTCCCATTTGGACATTTGGAAGGCACTCAAATGTCCAAAGGTTTGAGGAGTGGCTCCTGAAGACTGTGTGAAGCTTGAGAAAGTATCTTAGGGCAGCCTCTCAGAAAGAAGGATGGGGACAACCCCAGAGCACTGGGTTGTGTGCAGCTCAGAAGGCACCAGCTCCATTGCTTCTCCTGCTACCCAGTGAGGAGGGAACAAGAGCACCCCAGAGGTACAGCAAAACATGACAGAGATGATGTTTTAATGCCATGAGCACAGACAAAGCATGAAGACCCTCTTTATGCCCCATACCCTGCTCTACACCACTGCCCAGATTCAGCTCCCTTTCACCTCTCACTCTTGCAATGCAGAGTAGCTATGAGAAAAAGTGGAGGATCCTGCAGGACATAAGCATCACTTCTGCTAGTCTGAGTTTTAAAAGCAGCCAGGAGTTCTTTCCAACATGAAGGAGATACAACACTGTCATGGAAAATAATTATAGGAAGACCCTTCCAGCTACAAAATTGTTAAAATCCCATAGGGCTTTCCAACTGTTTGTTTTGTTATTTTGGAACTTTTGGATTGTTTTTCTCTGAATTTCTAGCTTTGTTCTCAGACCATTGTTATAATCCTACATAATAGAATCTTTTCAAGTCTCTTGCTGTGTTTCATTTGCAACTGTACAGTGTACATAGCAATTAGCTGCTGATGTACTGTTATCTGGTCTCCAGTCTTTAGCATGCTTTATTGTACTTTTCATTCTCCATATGCCATAGAAACCCAAAGTCCTGATCCCTTTACACAAAAAATGACTTTGAAATGGTGGACCTAACACATACTGATGAACTTTCTGTGCACTTGCCCTGGTGTGTGAGAGTTTGTGCATGTGTGCACATATATGTGTGTGTGTCTGTGAGAGGCCAAGAGAGGGAAAGCACTCTTTCAAATCCACCTGAGCAATACAGGAGGATGTACTGTTAGAGATTATTGGCAAATATACTAAAATATGTAGAAGAAACAAATTTGATTTGTATCTGCCAACAGTTATCTTTTTCTGAAGGTGAGTTTCCATAATAAGTATGCATATTCTTCCACAGCAACATAAGCAAACGCCAGCAGAGACCCAGCCTTGCCTTAATTATTGTGATACATTTTTGTGTCTTGTAAACAACTATTTATTGTCATGTTTAGATCTAGAAAGTGGTAACACAGAACTGTGACTGATTAAAAATTTCAAAAATTAGGAAAAAGTAAGATTAGAATCTTAATAATTAAGAATATGGTCAACAGAATGATTTTCTTGAACAAGATTCTAGAGAAAAATATAATATTAAAAAACACATTCTCAGTAATTTGGATGAACTCCTGATCTTGCTAAAGCAAATAGTAAAATTAATTTCCTAAAGAGACATATGAAAAAAAGAAATATTTTAGTGCAGCTTCCTTGTATTTAGACAAAAAATTTTTTTTTTAAAAAAGAGTTTCAGTAAACGCATTGCTTTTTTGCAAAATTAAAACCTCTCTCCTACAACAAAAACTGAAAATAAATATAGTTTTGCTGGAATCTTGGCTTTTTTGGTGTGTGTATGGTAGAGAGAAATATAAACAAAGTGTGCTGGTTTGAAAGCAAAACCAGTGAGACTCCCAGTCAGAGATACAATTTAATAGGAGAAGAGAGGAAAAAAAGGTAAAATAAAATAAATAGAATAATACAACCTAACACCCTGTTGGTCAGGGTGTTTGAAGCAGTTCAAAAGTAAGTCCTCCTGGAGTGGCAGACGTGGTTCCGCTGGAGCAGAGATGATCCTGAGAGAGAAGGGTCCAGTGATGGTGAGAAGGGTCCAGTCTTCCTCCCGGAATCCAGTGGAACCAGATGACTTGTGCTCCTGCATCTCAGTTTTTATCTAGGTAGGAATGGTTGGCTCCTCCCACCGGGTGGAACATCTCACAATGGAATATGTCATGCCTTTAGTGAGCCTTAATGGCCCATTAGCAGAAAATATCCCTCTGGAGGGAGGATGGGTGGTGAAAGAGATAAGAAACACTGCCCCACCTGGTTTTAACAGCTGGCCCATTATCAGAGGGCATCCGCTCCCCTCCCCCAGAGTTACAAAAGATAAAGAAAAACATCTCCCCAACTGCTTTCAGCAGATGAAATAGAACGCACATCCTTGGCTCCATAACTCAAGACACAAAGTAAAACAATTTCAATAAAAAGGAATTAAAAAGACATTTTACATCAAGCTCTCTTTCCATTGTCTCCCTTGACAATAATTTCACAGTATCTTAACTTTCTGCTAATGCGTGGCTGCAACTTCTCTTGAAGAACCTCAGCATCCGTACTGGTTGAGGTTTCAGTGTTGCCTTTCCTACAACAAACCATCTAGATCATGACCTGCCCATGTCACTAACAATTCGTGATAAAGACGAGGCAATGGAAGCAGCTCCCTGTATTCCTCATGAATGAAGGTGCCAGCGCCAGAGGAACTCCTCCCTGACAGCCTTTGGAGGGCAGCTCATCACGCTCACAGTTTGATAAGCATTACCATACTGCTCTCACCTCCCCACGTGCATGCTATGTAAGCATTACTGCAAAGAAGATTCACAACATCTCTGCAAAAGGAAAATGTCTGTCCCACCTCGGATTATAAAGGGTAAACTTCAAGCCACGAGTGGCTGCAGTACAATATATTTGGCTAAAGGAAGCCATCCAAAATGGAGATGCCTACATGAGCCTCCCTGAGGTGGCCAGAAAGAAACAGTTCCCTCTGAGAAATATTTATCTCATCCTAAAACAGGAATGAAGTAAGTCTGATGCACTGTGCTCTAGACAAATTTCCTTCTCTTAATTTCTGGCTTCTGGAGGGAGACAGATGTGACAGTCTCAGACATACAGTAGAGTCATCTGTGGGGAGGTGACCCTCACATAATTTCCACCCTACATGCCAAACTTATAGAAAGCTTGCACTCCAAGGGAGATTTGCATCAAGGTCATCCAAATACCAGACTCGAGCTTACCAAAAATAAATCTTCATCCAGTAATACAGGGCACACCTGTGAACAGACCTCTGTACATGCAGTGTGGCATCTAAGGAAAAAGAAGGACAGTGGGAAGAGGGGGAAGAGAAGGATGTTATTTTAGCAGTAGGACTTCCCTCAGAATCTCTTGGGAGCCTTCACCACAGAGAAATTGTGTCTCCTCTTTCAGCTTCACACACAGCAGCAGTCAATGTGTGCAACCTGGAAGCCAGAGTGAATTTAGAGTAAAACTTCCTCCAAAGGAGGAGAGACTTAAAAGCCTCCTGGCTGTTATCACAGCAGCTTAATTTCAAAAACAAAGAGTGGAAGAAAATCAGGGAGCCAATATTTAAAGGTCCTTGAGACTCTCTTCTGTCTCTGCAGCCCTCAAAACAAAATGGTCGGAGAGACTTTGTGGCAGGGAGTTTGTGCTGGGCACAGCCCGGCCACCCCTTGCAGCACAACCCCGCAGTAGGGGTGGTCCAGGGCTTGTCCATCCATGTCTAAAACCAGGCACAAGTTGGCACTGTTCTCAGCAGATGATCCATGTACCCAAAGTTGTTTCTTACCTCTAAATCAGTTTCCTGCGATTCAGCTGAGATGTTAGCAGAAGATTGCCATGCTGCCTCCTCCACCAGTGGTGTCCAATGCCAGCAGTACCCAAGTGCTCTCAGGAGCATTACTGTTTCCAGAAGCAATGAGAGGAGAGGGTGAGCTTTATGAGCTGGATATTTTATTATTTTGTGTCTGTAAGAAAGGCTGTTTGTCATAATCAGGTAAGGCAAACACAAGATGTTCCTTAGCTATATGTTACAACATAGAAACAAAAGCTAGAGGCACAAAAATGTAAGACCCAGCATTGCCTTAGATGCTATCCTCCCATCCCTTTACCTTCTGATAGTTTTTATGTAGATACACATTATTTTTTTTTCAGTCACTTTATCTTGTTTCCTATTATTTTTTTCCTTCCCGCCTTCTCTGTTGCCAGAAAAAAAAGTACAATTTTGCAGATGGATAAAACCAATTTTTAATTGCAGACAACTACAAGAACAGCCTGCATGTGCTTGTCTTTCCCCTTCCCAGCAAAGGAGAGCTGACAGAAAGTAGGAATCATCCCACATGTTTCTGTGGCCACGTCAAACCTACCTGGATTTGAAACATGGCACAGAGTTCATGCTTTGTTCTGTTATTCCCTGGGCAAAGAGGCAAAAGGCAATTAGACCAGCTTGGTCCTCATCTCACAGCCAGAGTGATGGACCATAACTCCTGGGAAATGTCACCCTTGCCTTGTCTGGAGTCCCAGTAATGTTCATTGCTCTCATTGCAAGAGAATGGTTGAGGAGACACGAAGGGCCACCCATGTCCAAGCCTTAGGTCTTTCCAGGCACTCTAATTCCTTCTGATTTTGAAGGCTTTTCCTACCATCATATCGGCCTGCCTTCCTGTTTTTTGTTCTCTGCTCTTTTTCTTTCTCTCCTCATGCACCCTTCCAGCACCCCCTTCCCAGTAAAATGCAGCACAGGGAGGCATTGGCCTTTCAATGTATTTAAATACCAGCAATTCACTGAGCTGGAAAATTGTAAATCTGCAATTTTATTAAAAAAGGTGGTCACCCTGTTCTTTGGAGCCATGTTCAGAGACAGCAGCACAATTAATGGACCTTTATGCAACACAGAAGCAAAGAATGGCAAATTTATTAAGACTGGTAAGAAGATATTTTTAATTTCTAAGAAACCAACTTTCCATATCTAGTTTTGCCTATTCTTACGTGAAAAAAAAAAAAAAAAAAAAAAAAAAAAAAAAAGGCTGTTTAAACCATTCTGTGCAGGTGAAAACACTGTCACACAATATTTTTTTTTTTCCTTTGAACTAACACGGATGAGGATAGCAACTGGCACTGAGGAATTACTAATGTCTCCTAACAGAGCGCGTGTGGTGCCTGCTCTGCACCATGTCTAGACATCTTCCTAGCATTTCATGTAACAGCATTTCAAACCAAACCAGAGACAGACCAGTGCTGTCAGCACAGCTCATTTTAGTTATAAAGGGCATGCTTACTTGATGTGCTGCTGGGAAAGTTAAGCAAGGCACTCAAGCCATAAAACAAGCTTTCAATTGGGCAATATAAAAGGGGAAGCACAAGCCACCAAAGTGGAAAATAAAGGTGAAAGGTTTCAAAGGTAGGACAGAAGTCTCTCACATAGAGGGGGAGTATAAATGAAATGAAATAGAATGAAATAAAGCTTGTCATCATCCTTTTTACAAAATGTGGGTGGACTGACATAGCTGTAGTGAATTATGAGTGCAGTGAATTATGAGTGCAAAGAGACAAATGACATAACCCCAGACTAAAAGATAAAAAGGCCACAGAGCTGTACAACTGGCCACAGAAATATGGAAAGTGTGATGAGAGATGAAGCACCATCTCCTTTGGGGAAACCCTTTTGAATTAAGGACGTGGTATGAACTTAGAGTGGAGCACCTCCTCCAGAATAACTAAAAGTGCATATCTCTTTGTTCTGACTAAGAATACTTTCTCCAAATTAGCAAAGCCACTTTCACAGGGACATGTCTTCCACTAAGCCCTGTGATGAAATAAGTACTCTGCAGAGAGGATGGGGAATATAGCAGCTCTAGAACAAGCTCTTGGTTGCTGATTGCCACTTCCCTTTTCTAGATAATTAAGACTTCCTAACATCCAACTGAAATGGTTGGCTGGGGCCTGACACTTCAGTGCTTTTGGAAAGAGTTCTGCCAGGTAAAGATAACTGAAATGCCAGGTAAACCTTCCACCTTTTCTGTTCTCCTTATTCTGGCAGTTCTGTCATTCAATCTCTGTAACACATCCATCATTCAGGACCTGAGTCACGTGCTTAGTCCCTCTTTTACACAGCAAGACCTGCAAACATTGAGCATAGCCCACGAGTGTGGGCTTGTGGTATCTGTCAAGAGAAACTATGAATTCAACCCCATGATATTTAAAAATATCTAGATATTTAAAAGAGCATTTCAATTTATTTCCCTACCTATATTAAGCTGCATCATTTATGAATATAACCTGTGGACTGAAATAAGATAATTTGCTATGAGCTTGAAAAAACAAATTATTATTGCCTGTTATGATCTTTACATAAATATTTGGAAAATTTACATATTAATATTATATTTTGTCAAGGATTCTCTCTCCTGTTAGCCCCACAGCTTCTTCAGGTTCTTATTTTCTGTGCTCTCAGAAGTTGCATATGGTTTTAGCAAATCAGGCCTGATGAACCACAGGCACTTTCACACTTGTTTCCATATCTGGGTGCACTAGCATCTCCTAGCACTCAGTGAGAGGAGCCACTCAGGCATATGGCCTGTAATAAGCTGAGCTCCAGTGAGTTGGAACCTCTTGCTTCAACAGCTATTTGGCCATTTGTTTTCTTGCTGCAGCACTTTGATTGTTTTTCTCCCTTTGACAGAATGATGAAAGCAGCCAGAGGGCTTATGTACCACCTCCACCAAATGTTACCCATATTCCAGTAGTCAGGTAGAAAATCTGGGGAGATGATCAGGGAAAAGGTGCCCACTGATTCTGGAAGTCCTGAGGATTAAAAGCACATATCCTGCTGGGAGAGTAACATACAGGCAGTCAAAACTTCCCAAACCAGCTGTGGTGGCTTTTGGTGATCTTTCAGCTGAGGTTGCCCATGCAGCAATTGGCAAGTTTTCTCAGTTTTCTCTCTCACACCAAAACGGGGATAATTACTTTTTACAGTACATATCTTCAGTAATTATTACCGAATATAGTTTAGAAGCACATCAGTGTAAAGTTATTTGAATAGTTTAATCCATCTCAGTGAAAAATATCACTTACAGCAAACAGGAGACAAACCTAGTGCAATGGCAGAATAGAAAATAAGGCTGGAATTTTTCAAACAAATGTGTGAAAAAATTTAGGCCTTTGAGCAATGCAAACATACAACAGAAACAAGCAAGAAAAAACTAAGGCTTATCCCCGGCCTAAAGGATGCCAAGTAGTATAATTTCTGAAGAGAATTCAAGGGGACTTCCAGTAAATTAGGCCTTGTTTCCTTCCTCTCATAGGCCTATATCTTAAGCACACAAGCTGATCAAACGTTTATTGCTACTGAAGATACAGGACAACAGCTGTGTTGCCTTTTGAGCCCCAGGACAGCACAGAGTTCTACATTTGTCCTAATTGGAAGAAACTGAAAAGTTTTACATCAAACTGTTTTGCAACAGAGAGGCGAGCTTTCAGTTGCAGTGAATTATTCATGAAATGGTTCTGCTTCCCACAGAACATTTCAATTTTTCATTGAAAACCTGAGCAGGCAAACCAAGAAACTGCATGAAATACTTCAATTCTGAAAAGCCATCACAGCACTCCAGAGATCCCGTTCTGTTTCTTTGCTGGGGACTTTGCCTCTCCACCAAACTTGATTTCCCAAATACGCTGGCCAGGCAGCAGTGCTGATGCATACCTTCCCAGCTACGTGAGAAAGGAAGACTGTTAATTATGGAAGATGAAAAGAAGTCAAGGACTCATATCTGTGTGTTTATTTGTTGGGACTTGAACACTTCTACCACTTAACTCACTCATTGTTTCCACTAGATAGGAAGGAAAAATGCATGAACAAAGGGTAATGTGGAAGAAAAATGGGCATGGATCCTTTCAGCCTACTCAACTGCAGCAGCTAGTTTGTGTAGGAAGTGAAGCGGAGCTACAAGACCCTCCAAAAATGAACAGGAGAGCCACTGAAGTATGAGAAACCAATGACCAGAAAAAGAGGCCACTCAGTCTTGCTCAGTGACAGCCATAGGATGTGTCAGACAGCTTTCACAGACATGTCAGCTCAGCACCCAGTCTAAAAGCAAGGTCCAAGTGAATATGTAGTGTGAAGGTGAACTTACACCCAAACAGGACCACAAAAAAGTACAAAGATTCAGAAGAAAGCTCTTTGACATCCTCAAGCCAAAAGTATGTATTAACAAGAAAAGCAACTTAAGGTCAGTTTCTGACTGTACTTTCTCTCTAGAACAAATTGCTTTTGATTTCTCCCACCAGACTCTCAGCTGGTCTAACTTAGATAGCTGATTTCTGTAAAATTCATGCCCATTTACCTGTTGAGCCTCTTGCCCTTAGAGAAGTGGCATATTATCTAAGGTGAAAAATACATCCTTTGGCTATGCTTAACTTCTGTTCAAGCAGAAAATACCATGAGCTGGAAGCTTCAAAAGTGACAATGCTTCCTCTCAGCTATTAAAAAAACAGAGGTAAGAAGTCAGTTTTACTCTTGAGATCAAAAAAAATCTGGCATTTAGTTTTGAAAAGAAAAAGGAATCATCTGAAGCAAGGTGAAGACTAGGGATGTTAATGTAGGGGAGCTCTTAAATGTATCTGTAAAGAGGATCAGAGATAAACATGCAAAAGGAGTTTGACATATTTCTCGGAGGGAGAAGTTATGAGTGATTGGATATGTTTGAAACTTGGTGTGATGACTTTCAGAACCCAAAGATCAAGAGACTCTTGATCAAGGGAATCTAGGAGAGGCAGAAAGAGAAGCATGGGTGAGAGAATATAAGCCCATAGCAAAATACCTTTCTCTCTGTGTTTCAGGCCCTTTTCCTCTGTGGTGGGAAAGAAAGGTCAGAAATATATGAGCCCCTGTCTTTGAAAGCTGGGTAGCATCCACTGATAGAATCAGAAAAAGTTTGATTTGGGCTCTGTTTGAGGAACAAGTCCTGATCAATTCTCATTTGTACTCATGTACTCATCCTTCTGTACAAGGGAAAATAATTGGCTGATCAGATAAGGAAATGCCAAACAGGATACCTGATTATAGTAGAAAGCTGATCTATGGAATGAATTAGCTTCTTGATTCTCTGAATCACATAGAAAACTGGAGAAAGATAAAGAAAATTATTAGATGCTGACAAGGAATTTACTGGATATTTTTGACTGTTCTACATGATTCCCAAGGCACAAAGTTCAACAGTGCTTCTAGGGCTGCTCCAGAAAAGCCATGCATATGGTCTCCCCCTAGCTTAGTGTGCAAGTCTGTCTGCAGAAAACATGGGCAACTTGCTCACTTATGGGAGCTCAGTGACCATACACAGAGCAGCAGAGCTAGAGGTCCACAACTTCCCTGCCTTTAACCACTCCTTTTCCCTCAGCACTTGTCATGCAGAAACTAGCTGTAACAGCAAAGTGCCTAACACAGCTGGAAGGGCATGCACCATCTCCATGTCCTCCTGAGGTCTCGTGCGAGGCTGATGCTGTGCAAAAGTGCTGCCTGCCTGCCTGACACCTGTTGGCTCTGTCCCTGTGCCAGGGCTCACTGGCTCAGCTGCTGCAGCTGCCCACAGCCACTGCTGTGCTCATCTTTGGGCAGCTGACCACAAAATGCCAATTGCTATTGGGGCAGGCATCAGTGTTTCTTTCTCCAGGACGCGAGTGCTGGCAACTGTTTTAAAATTCCATGCTGAACATTTCCATGTGTGTGTGCATTCTGTTACTTGCAGTATCTGCTTAGAAGTATTAAAGCAAAATGTCTTTGTCAGTTTTATCTTTTTTTATTTGACAGCTGCTGATGTCATTTTACCTTTGGTTGTAAATGGAAGCCTGTTTGCTGCTGAGTCACAGAAGAAGGCAAGATCTAATAAATATAGCTCCTCATCAACCCAGAAAGTTGTGGATCACTGCAATGACAATCAGAAAGGGAATCTTTTTTAACCAGCAATAGCAGAACAGAAGGATCCTGTTTCCTGTTCAGAATTCCCTGTTACTCACATGCATTGACTGATGCAGGTCACATTCCCCAAAATACAAGTGTGAGTATCAAGAGCTAGTAGCAGATACTGTTCTTTGTATGAAAATAGGAATAGAGGAAGCCCCGCATTCCCCATATAGGCCCCCTAATACAGCTGTCTGCTGGAATAAATTATAAAATGCAAACCAGGAAGCTGAAGCACAGAATGATGACTTTCATATCCATGTTTTGATTTCCAAAGTGATTATCCCTCATCCTCAATATTTCTCAGTTTTTCAAATGGCTTGATCAAGGCATGAAGTATTTGAACCCTTGTCTGCATTTTTAAGTTTTAGGAAAGTTCTACTATTGCTAAGACCAGCACGTTTCAGCTGCACTGGGAGACAGCAGCATCACATGAACTGACTGTGTATCCACACGATGTCGAGTCATTGCTACTTGGTTCTCTGAGACTGAGAGGACAAGTCCACACAGTGTGTGATAGAATTCTTAGAAAATTGGCAGGCTATAGAGTCCACTGAGGCATATGTCATCCTTGCAACCACAGAGTTAGATGAAGTAATAACTATAATGAGCACATTGAGCTCATGAATGAAAAAACCTGAGAGTAAGACCCTACTACACTGTCATTGTTGAGATTACAGGGTTGTCCAGCTGGTAGTTTGAGGCATAGAATGAGAGAACAAGATGTCTCTTCCTCAATATGAATTAAAGGCTTTCTTGGACCTCTAGAGTGAGAGAACAATATGACTCTGTGATCTCAGCCTTTTTAGAGATACCGTGTAAACCTTCCAATGTTCTTCACCATCACAGTACAAAATATTTTCCTCAACTCCAATGGCTTAAAACCAGCTACCACAAAGTCCTGAATGTTTGCACAAGAGAAGTGGTGTTGCTGAAGTTCTGTGGGGAATTGCAAGAGGAATGATGGTGTGCTTCTGAAAAAGGCTGGTCTCAACAACCCTAGTGGTGGATCAGAGCACAAGATGTGCTCAAAATGATCCCTGGAATTAAATTCTCACTACCAAGAGAAGTGTCTTCATGTGTGTTCTGGTTTGCAAACATTCTCTGTTTCTCATGGCCAGGTTTATTTTGCTGTAAAGGATTCACTGAAGCAGATAGCAAGGTAATGCATAGAGACTTCTCTCAGATCGCCAAGAAAAGAAAGTATCATTTCCAAAACTGTAGCTGGCCACTCACCATGTAAGGCTGTTGTGCTAATGTAGACTCTTGCATGTACAGCTACCAACATAGTGCCTTTGAGAAGCTTACAACATCTACTACTCTCAGCTTTTTCTTTTCCTCTCTTTTTGAAGTTGCCTCACATACAATACAGTGCTGCTACTTCCATTCCCCTGAGGAAGACCAGAAAGTCATTCTGGTTTTCCCCATTTTATTTGCATCCACATTAATTATTCAGGTGGTAATTGAAGGGACTTCGACTATTTATTAAAATTACATCAAAGGTGTAGCACTGTTTTTTTCTTTCTATGTGACCCACAAGGACACAAAGCCCCCCCAGATAATTCCATTCAAGTTCAGGTTATTTAGTCCCATAGCTTCCATCTGGGTATTTTTTCTAAAGTGGAGATAGACTGAGTTTTGTTGTTGTTCATGGCTAATTTAGTTCTCTGCATGTGTTTCAAGCATTTTGCTAAGAAACCACATTGTTTGTAATGACATTGGTGGTGAAGTTTCTTCACCAACAGCCCCTCTCTGAGGTACTAGGCTCTCTGAGGGGAATGGTCCCAGACTCACAATTTCTTTGCAGGACAAAAGGTACACTATAGCTCATTATCTCAGAGAAGAATTCCAGAAGGATTGAAATTTGCAAGTTTGCTCAATGTGAGCAGCAAAGAGAGGCTGATCCCTTGCCAAGCAAGAAAGTTAAAGCTATGAGAACATCAGCCTGCTAAACCACAGTGCTAGACTTGATTGCAGACTAAGCAAGGATAAACACATTTTATTCACTGCAACATGATAGCTTCAATAGATATTCAAAATATATGTCTGAAATAATTTCTCCTACTCACACTCTACAAAGGTGTCATTGCCTCAGTGCCAGTGGAGCATATCACATTTTATACATACCTTTTTCATGGCTATGACATTAATGGAAGAGTAAGCACATTACTGACAACTGATTTATCCATTTATTTAAAAAAGAATCCATGCATTTATTAGAAAATCATTAGCATCAACTGGTCTCAGGGCTTTCTAACTGTTTAAAATTCTTAAAAATATGCATAGATTGTTTATTAAAAAAAAATAAATGGAAGTATGGTTTTGTTGTTCAGTGTGAGCTATGATTTTCCTTTGTTACGGGTTATGAGAGCAAACTGAAAGAGATGCCATTCTGAACTCAAAAGGGAACTAAAATTCCAGCAATTGAAAGTTCTTCTGGTGTCTGGTGTATCAGGGACTTCAGTCTACGTTGTCTGGGGCTTGATATTTTGGTTATAGTTATATGATTAAAACCCTTTTAGTGTTCATGGCATAGAATGAGAGTTTAGCAGATATGCCTCCCACTGTCTGTCTACATCTTTCACAGTGCCTGGTGTTAGAATATTTCATGAATTTATTTCCCTCCAACCCAACCACACATGAAAAACAGAGGATTTTGGCTGTTGCAGCATATCTGTTGTGTTAGAATACTGTTCTTATGAGCATCAGCCTGGGTCATAAATGGGGTTCACTTCATGTTAGTGCAGATCTGGAAAAGGTAGGGAGGCTTTATCCTTGGTATTTGGTTTTACTCCTTTGATAGGACAGATCTTTCTGGTTTAAGCTGTTCTCCAAATAGTTGGATTCATTAACCTGTGGAGCTGTCTTTTGTGCTGGTGCCTCACCAGCCTCTAGAGCATATAAGGGATTAGATTTGACTAGACATTTACCTTTTTTTGACAGCTGTGACTAGTGGAGCTGAATCCCACTGTAGGTAACATCTTCTGCTGGTTTTATTAGTCAGAGCTGGTTCCAACTCACTTTAGAACACTGTTCTTGCTCACCCTGCTCTCCGTTCTGTACACTTGCCACAACCATTTAATTTTGTATGAGGCACATTCTTGCTGTAGTTCCATACTGTATTTTCAGAGGTTTTGCTGCCTGTACCAACTGAAAAGTATTAAAACCATAAAGTGCTTCAAAACAAGCTGATGTCAAAAAGAAATCTCTCTTCTAAGTATCCCCCTTGCTGCTGGCAACTCTTATTTGCAGCTACAAAGCAGATAATTTAAACTTTGTTTAGATAATCTCCCACATTTTTAAATTACCACCTTTCTGACGGAGCTCTTACTTTTGCTGTCCTGTTTTTCCACTCAGAGTATTTTTTCACATTCCTTCTATTAATGTATCTTGTTGAGTAATTACTGAGGGCCAGGGCACCTGTCAGAGGCCTGCTGCTGTCAGTGCCTATGTCCCAGCTGACTGGCACTTAATTACAGAGGTTGCACAGGGCCAAACTGCTCTGTCTGCAGTGGTCCTTGCTTATCTGGATTGGGGAATGTATTGCAAGACACTTCAAGCCTCCCCTCAAGGCTCCTTCCTCCCCAGTTGTTGGTTTGGTTTGATTTCTTTTTCCTGAGGGGGGTGGTTGTTTGATTTTTTTTTTTTTTTTTTTTTTTTTTTACTTTGGCTTTGGGTGGTTGTTTTGGGTTTTTTAAAGAGCCAATAAGAGGATGGCAAGTACTCAGATCTTGTCATGATGTTCAGAGAGGAATCAGACTTCAACCCAAGAATGGGGTGTTTGGGTGCAAAGTTCTCTGTCCTATGGTGTAGAAAACACCGTTGTTGGGAGTGAATATTCAGACTGATGTCAAGAGTCTTGTGACTCTATAATACAAAACTTTTGATTTTTTGATGCGTGTTATGTAAAACAAATCCAAAAGGATTCTGTTGATGTCATTTCTGAGGGGTCATTATTAGATGCTGATTTTAAATACAGTTGTGTTTTGACAACTTAGAGATAAATACTTTACTTACAGAAATGATGGGTTTACACAGAGTAGTGCAAATTATTTTGATCTACAGCAAACCTTAGTTGTTATTCTAATCAGGTTGCAGTACGTTTGATGTATAACTCCAGTCCTCCATTTGCACCACAGCATATAAACTTGTTCTCATGTGTGTGCATATTTATACTTATAAATACACATGTACCCAAACTGTACATACAGGCATATTTATATGCACACCAAAACTTTTATACACACAAGTATATATGAAAATATATACACATAAACAGATGTATATAAATCTGTGACCTCTAGTGACCTACAATAAAGAATTACAAATTGAGTAGAGGATAAATACCATTTTCTTTTATTTTTTGTTGTTGTCCTTTTTTCTGGAATGGGTTACATACCCTGTGAATGGAGCTAAAGAAAAACATAATTAGTTGCACAGAAAGGAAATGGTTTTGATGTTTATGAATCACTACTGTCAAATTTGTACAAGTATAATACAATAGACAGGGTACATATATATACAGCAGCCCCCTTCATGTTTAAAACATTCTAGAGAGCTTAACAAGTGATAACCTAAGATAAAGCTGCTGTTGGGTCAAAGCATGAATTAAACAAGTGTTGCCTTTAGTCTTGACATGAAAGCATTTACAGAGCCAATGTTCTAAATCTCTGCTGGCAGAATATTCAGAGGTAGAAAACGATAGAGCACTTAAGATGCACAGGCCCTTTCAGCTATGGATTTATAATGATATTTCTGTAGAGCATTTGTAGAACACAAAACCTGACTTGGGCAGTAAGGAAGTAATATCTCAGCTGGATATGTAGGGCCTGGAAATTAAATGTGCAGCTGGAATTTTAAGAGCTAATGAAAGCCTGAGAACGGTTCACCTTCTGGGGGACAGACAGAAGCAGCATCTGACTTTGTGAACCTTCCCTCCCCCTTTCTACTTTCTTACATTCACGTGACTCAAGGCTTTTTTCTTGCTTATACTTTGCAGGTACACTTCAGATTATGCAACTGCCAGGCTGAAATCTCCTAAATGGGTATCACTGATGCAATGGTTCAGTCGTAGTTTGTTCAAGAAACTACTTCCTTCTATACTTAGTGAATCAGCCCAAAGCAGGGGAGAGGGGAATTTCCCTGTATCCAGTCAGAGAATGTGGCTGAGCAATTTATGTATTGCTGTCATGGTGTGGATGGACACCTGTCAACCAAGCTTTAGAAAACTGGAAAGATCTGGGTGGATGCCCCTTCCTAAACAGCATCAAAAATCTGAAGGATGGTTGTGGCTTGTAGTCATTGACTGATCCCAACAATCAATCCAGCTCCCTGGTGTGGGCCATACTCTCTTATTGGTCTTACATTATATTGGAATGAACTATTTGTCTCTTCTTGAACCTCAAATGTGCTTTTAAATAAATTGCATTCACTTTTAAAAACTCTGTTTCATGTGTAAAAAGCCTCCAGGAAAACCAGAGTGGATAACAACAAAGAGGAAACTCTGGGGGTGCTTAGAATTAGCCAAGACTCAGGTCCCAGACAGAAGCCTTTCATCATTACAATTTTTTCATCTGAAGTGTAGAACACTATAGACTAAATTGTCCTTGACCCAAATTTGATTTTTTAAACAATGTGTTTCAGGATCATTCCAATAAAGAGTGGAAGTGGATGAATTTGAAAGAAAGTGGACTCTAACTGCTTAACTCCAGGCTTGCTATCCAAATCTTGGTTGCCCACACTCCATCAGCATCTTGACTTTTGTTTTCCTTTCTGTAAGCTCTATAAATGCCCTGGATTCTGTATTCCTGCCTGCACACAAAACCTCTTTCTGAGCATCTACGATCTAATGAGATTCTAAAAACTATGTGAACAAACACTTGTCATAGAGTACCCCTCGCCCATAGGGACAGGATCAGACACCAAACAAAACAGACAAGCACCTGTATTTCCTATGAGACTGCTGGTTAGGAAGGGCCATGCACGGGGTCTGTGCCCTCAGCATCCTGCCAGAGACCAAGCACATGATTCCATGCTGTGCAAGAGGCCCCTGACCTTGGCAGGACATGCTAGCCTAAGCACAAGGTCTCTCCCCTGGGCGTACTGTACCTGCACAGTAAAAATGCAGTATGAGAGACCAACAAAATCAGAAGAGGGCTCAAGCAGTAAGGGCACTCACCTTCACTCTCAGAGATGTTGGGAGTTCAGGCCCTCTCACACAAAAGACAACCTCTAACAAAAAAAATTTGAACTTTACAAGTCCCTTCCTTTGTGTAGATCCCATTTATATCCCCAAGATCTATGTAAGGGGTGGCAGCACTTTTACTCAATGCACCATTTCATTTTTACCTTTATAAGTGTCTTTAAGGGAGTTTACCTGAAGAGCAGGTGCTTCCTAAGGGTTGTCAGCTGATTGCAGTAACTCATTAGCACTGCAGATGAAGGGGCTGCACCACACACTTCCTGCAAGGAGATCACTTCTCCATGGTGTAGAGTCAACCACTCCGTGACCATGCTGCCCAGTATCACTAGATGTAAAAACTGCTTAAAAGGCTGCTGCTAATATGTACTGCAGGTTAATTGCAGGAATCGCGAAAGCTGATGTTTGTCTGAAAACAAACACAATATATGTTTGTAGTAGGAAGTTGTAAACAAGGAGGCATGCTGGGTAGGTAGCCTCAAGCTAGCAGAATTTTTTAAAAATCTTGAGACGTGCCTTTACATTATTTATAGGCTGGAGAAGATTCATTGTTTGTGAAACAACAGGAAGCCTTTGTGCTACATCTATCGACAAACTGAAACCTTCTTGGAGTGAAATTTGCTTTGATATCCTGTAGAGATTTCCTCCTAAATTCTGAGTTTCTTAAATATGCTGCTCTCTAGACTGCTCCTTCTCTCACAAGCACATTCTCCTGCTTGGCTTCATATGGTGCATGCAACATTTCACAGTGAACCAAACCCCATGTGGTGGGAGAGAATTATCAAGGGTGTATGGTATCTTTAAAGAGAAAATTAGCAAAACATTGATTCTTATTAACTCAAATAAAAGCAAATTTCATTAAAGCGCTAGCAAAGAGTGAGAAAACTGTTATGTACACAAAGTTGGTGTGTTCTCTGCAGAACCCAGCACAAGCTAAAGATGCTACTTTCATAATATTATCAGAAAGCAAGGAACAAAGCAAGAAAGAGTACTGAAAGACTAATTCCTCCCCCAGGAAAACAAGACAAAACACTGTATCCTAAGAGAATAGTCTGTACTCACTGTGATCCTTTATCCTTCGTGGCAATGTGAGAGCAGTCAGCAAAGGCTCAGTGGGCAATATTCCATTGCATGTAACTCTTCTGAAGTCCAAGACAGCACACCAGAGATTAACACAGCCCATATCAGACTCAAAACTGGGTTTGCTTTTTATTTATTGTGATTTATTGAACTGCAGTAGCCCCTAGAGGCTCTTAGTAGGACTGCTGTCCCATTGTACTCCATGTGCTAACAGGAAAGGACAATGACAGGACACTTGGGCACTCACTTGGACTTGACTGGGGTCTGGCACAAGCTCAGAAGTCTTCTCTACTTCCTTTCCAGAGATCAGCTTCGTGTCCTCTTTTGTATGAATCACTGAGTGAGGTATTCTGATAAAGACCCTCAAAGTTGGTGGCGTTACAGGTACAAACAGCTTGCTGTTTGCACCAACACATCCTCACCTGTTGCAAACAAAAGCTGCTTTGCTGGAGGGAAACAACGATCCTGCCATGTTGTAGACGGGCTTCACAGCAGAGATCTTCTATTAGCCAATCCCCAAGAGCTAAGGGAAAACAACAACAAAAAAGATAAGAATGTAAAGCTAGCAGTACAGCTGTCAGAAAAGCACTGGGATAGTCAAACAGGAGGTTCAGTCATTCCCTCTGGGCTGGGAAGAGAGATATCTTGTCCTGTTGAGCTGTTAAGAGAAAAATAATTAAAAACTAAGGGAAAAAATAAAAGAAGACCAGCAGGAGTAACCGCTTTAGAACAGATGTTTTAAATTGATAGACTTATTTTTCTTTATGTGGGGATTTTTTTTTTTTTTTGGAGGGGGGTGCTGGTATATCTTCTTTTGCTTTGCCTAAGTCTTGAAGCTATAGAATTGCTCAAGAGCGGATCTTCACTACTAAATATGCTTTATACAATGTGAAAATACCACTACATACTGCAGGGTCAGGCAAGGATGGAAGCAGATATGACAGTAATGCTGGATCCCTGACCATTAAATCTGAAAACAGCCTGTGGTACAACTGGCACTGGCTAAAAGGCAGTTTAACTTTCTCAGCACACTGTTGAGTCCTAAATCCACTTTGAGCACAGTAAATGGCTCTTCCCTCTGTGGTGTCCTGATGTGTTTTATATAAGTAACATTTCTTTCTATACTACGTTTCTTCAAAGGATGTTAAATAGTTTAGAAAACTTTCTAAAGCTCATTAAAGTCTTGCAAAATCAGTAAATATACTCTAAATTATGTTGAATGCAATAATTGAAAGCAGTATTGCTTCTATCACGGAGATTCATCCCATGATGGCTTTGCTGCAGTATGTTTAAAATCCAGAGGAGGCCTGAAATTCTGAAACAACACTACTCAATCAGTTGAGAAAGGATGTACATGACAAAATCACGTGTCAAAAGAACAGCAAAGAAGGCTCTTGTTTGCAGAAGATAATCTTCAAAAATAAGAATGACCTGTAAAGACAAGTCTTTCTGATGAATCTAGTTTGTCTGCAACAAGCAAGGAATTTTGGCAAGAATCATCATTTTCTCCATAAAGCAAAGACTGATCCTTTCAACACATGGCTGTGTCCTGATCCAAAGGGATTAGATAGGGCATCCTAGTCACCTGCCAACATCATCTCTGTAGAGCTTTCCTCAGTGACTTCTTCTATGGCAAATCTTTGCCTATCAACACTTACTGAGGGGCTGGATGGAGCTCATGCCTCAAGATATTCAGTTATGGCAATTCAGTGCCAATTCCTCTGCTGCTGTGACATGAGGTCCTCAGAGGGAGAAGTAGAAGGCACCTCTCTGTATGTGTTTTTCTCAGTAGGAAGCCAAGACTGGGTCTGCTCCTCAAAGATAAGTACTCAAAGAATAGGACATGACAAACAGGAAAATGAGCAGGAAAAATCATCCAAGCACATCCATGGGAAGGTCGTAGTTAATGAGTAGAAAGTGCAAAGGGCTTGAAGAGTAAAGTCTGACTTAGCAGTGTTTTTTAGCTGCTGCAGACCTGGTATAGACACATAGGAGATTAAGGAGATAAAATATAATCCAATCACAACCACTTTTGTTGTTGCTATCTTTTCTTTTCAGTTAAAGTAATGCAAATAAACTCACTTTTCAACATTTTAGCTCTCTAGTAGAGGCTCAGCAGTGGAGGGGAGGCAGGAACCCCTGTCAGTCTGCTGGAGGCCAGACCACCCTGCTAGTTGTGGAAGGGAGCACACACACTGCCTGGCAAGGATGCTCCTTGTGTACATGTAGCACAAAGCCCACTGCATGCTCAGGGACCAAATTTCATACCTTGAGCCATGGGTTCAGCCAGGCATTTGTTCTTGCTGGGAATATGTTTATTCAGCTTTTCTTTGGGTTTGATCTAAAGATCTAAAGGGGCTCAAGACAATAATGCTTAGAGGTTTCACTTATATAAAAAACTGGGACAGAATATAAAATCACACAGAAGGTAAGCAGTACAAATTTATCACATCAACATGTGAAATGGGTGGTATTAATAGCATGCCTAATATTTTTGTTCACTCAGCAAAGATGCCCCAGGGTGGTATTACTATTGACAGCAGTGCCTTGTTATGTAGATGAAACTTGGAGCCAAAAAGTGGAGTGGTACTGTTCATACTACATTTTTGTCAAACAAAGACAAATCTAGCTTTGCTTTTAGCATCTCTATAGGACTAACATTTTTTATCCATAAGATCCAGAACAACTGGGGTTACCCTTCTGCCCCGTATGACCATTCTAAATTCAGCAAGAGCAGTTGTAATGTACTTAGAAATGTAGGGACAAGCTTAGGATCCAGCCTCTCTGGATCCATTCTCATCTGCCTACCACAGAAGGAAATCTAGCTTCACATAGTTTTTGCATATAAACAGAGCAAATCCTAAATATTACAGTTGTACCCCCACCACTACTCTAGAACCTCTACTAAACTCCTTAAATATAGTTCTTTTAGAGAAATGCTGTCAATAGGAGCAGAAACCATTTCCTGTGGTGTGCACTTAGAACTAACCCAGAGCTAACCAAAACATCCCCAGCACCTGGTGAGCACTTAGGACCTGCATAGTTTCCAGCTCAGAGGGAATTCACAGAGCTCCAATACTGTGCCAATTCATTTGGTGGGCCACTGCAACTTGAAGTTGAGAACAGCCTGCAGTATGTAATATAATAATGTGTTTTCCTTGGGGAGTGTAAATTTTCCTTCAGCCCAGGGTCTGTAGCTAGTTTGTGCAATGCAATTAGCAGAATTTGTTGCTGCAATTGGAGTTTGCAATAGTGCTTCAATCAGGATATGTGAGGTGCAATCGAATCTAATTCATTTTTTCCTGACTGTATGGACTCCTCAATGCTAGTGCAAGTAAAGGATTGTAAAAATTCGTTTTTCTGTCACCACAGTAAAAGCTCTGCCTATGAATACACACACAAAGCACACCAGGTGTAAAAACAGCAGCCATTTTACATGGTCACTTCTAGAAAAGCATTTAACTTCACAGAGTGAATGGGACAATTGTGGATTTAATTCGGGTGAATTATCTTCTGTGATAAAGTAGTAGGTGTAATCCTTAGAGAGGGGTTCTACCATTTTAATCACAGCAGTGGAGTGGTAGGACTCTGTGTGTAGGCAAGTGATAAAATAAATTTTGAGATCCTGTTCTGAGCTATCATGTTCCTAAGTTCTCACTTTATACTTCTTTTTGCAGTCCTTCATGAATTAGGATGAGTTATAACATAGTGTTTACTTAGATGAAGGCAGAATCTGCAGGCAGGGCATGCAGAGAGAGGTTTGTGTATTTTGGATGGGTGCTCTGTAGTTCAGATCCATTCCTTCACTTCTGACTTGTAAATAGCAAAAAACATTTGTTATTCAGTTTTCAAAGACAGCACAATGTGTTGGTCTATCACACTGTAAGTTGGCTGTCAATAGGAACTTGTGAAACAGCTCACCCCTTCATGGCTGGAAAATACTAAGTAGCAACTACTAAAATGTAAATACTTGTCTTTTATGTTTTTCAGGAAACAAGAAAGAACAAAATTTGAACATTGCCTTTTCCAAGAGATTCTTTCATGTGCTGACACTTACAAACTTTTTGAATGTTACCACCTTCTAGCTTCATTCACTATATCACCATTAGCTTTGTGCTCTGAATAGCATGGTTAAATCATTGAGAACACTGTAGTTAAATTATTAATGTTGCCTTGGTTGCTAATCCAGTGCTGACTGCTTGTTACTTTGGATTGTGTGGCTGGCTACAGCTCATTGCCTTTTGTCCCTGTCTTCCCAAGATACCATCCCTAACCAATTACCTAGTCTGATGCTTTCTTCTTATTCGTGCTAGCTTTTCCTTTAGCATCACAGCAATAGTGCTAATAAAACCTGGGTTGGACTTGGAATAGGGAAGCTGCATTTTCATCCATGGAGCAAGCCCAGCTCAGTAGGCTTCCCTGCTTTGCCGTGTCAGACCTTGGCTGAGATACTGAAATGGACTAATTAATGCTATTTCTGTTACTGTCACCTACACCCAGGGAGGTAAACTCATACCACATGGCTGAGGTCATGCTATCAGCAATTCCTTGTACCCGTGCAGGTCCTGTGTATTTGAACCAGCAACCCACAACTGAGTCTATAGCCTACACAAATTCCTAGAGCTGTCTAACCACTTTGCCATGGATTGTTCCAGCAGCATCCAAAATAAGTCACTTAAACCAGTGGAAAGATCCAACTGGGAACTGATTTTTTTTCTGGTAGACTATTCTGCATTTCAATAATTCTAGTTCCCAGTCAGAATAAAAACCATTCCTAAAATAATCATTTCCTACAACTGCCATTTCTTAAAAAGAAAAAAAAAAGAAAAAAGTCAGTAATGGATTATTTTAAAGGGTTTTTTTTCTCTGAATTGTTTCATTTTGGTTTTTTATGATATTCAGTGTTGTAATTGTACATCTTTAGTATACCTAATATTATACACAGATAGTATATAGGAATTGTTTACAATACTTTAAATAACCCATCAAAATTAATCGCCCTAGCATTGTATTTTGAATTTTCTCTGTAAAAAGTAAAAAATTGAACTTCTGCAAAATACTCTGATTTATCTGAAACAACATGTTTAATGGAGAATTGGTATTCATCTACTGCTAGAGGCATTACTGTGAAACATTTATTTGGCATATCATAATACACTTGGATGTTGTTTTTTTCAGAAATATCAGTTAGAGTCTTAGTTAACATTCAAAGGTTAACCTGACATACCCAGAGCATCAAAGGCTACTTACTACATGGGTCTGGATCTTCTCTCTTTTCTGTCGTGTCCTCAGGCTTGATTTGGCTGTTCTCTGGCTGTGCTGGAATCATAGAATATTAAGGGGTTGGAACGGCTCTTAGAGGTTACCTAGTCCCAACACCCCTTCCATGGGCAGGAGTGCCTTCCACTAGACCAGATTGCTCAAGGCACCATCCAATCTGGCTGTGATGACTGCCAGAGTAGGGGCATCCAAAATCTTCCTGGGCAACCTGTTCCAGTGTCTAACCACCCTCACAGTAAAGAATTTCTTCCTAATACCTAAGGTAAATTTCCCCCCTTTCCGCTTATGCCCATTATTCCTTGTTCTTTCACTACAGTTCCTGGGGAAAAGCCCCTCTCCAGCTTCCCTGTAGGCCCCCTTCAGACACTAGGAGGCTGCTATGAGGTCTCCATGCAACCTTCTTTTCTCCAGGCTGAACAGCCCCAACCCTGAGATTAGCTCAGTTGGTTAGAGCATGGCACTACGTGTCAAGGTTGTGGGTTTAAATCCTGTACAGGCAATGCACATGAGAGTTTGACTCAAAGGTCCATGTGGGTCCCTTTTGACTTAGAATATTTTGTGATTCTTTCTTAGCCTGTTGTTGTAGATGACATGCTCCAGTCCTCTTATCAACTTCATGGCCCTCCTCTGGATTTGCTCCATGTCCTTCTTATGTTGGTGGCACCAGAACCGTGTGCAGTACTCCAGGTGGGGTCTCACAAGACCAGAGGGGCAGAATGGCCCTCTGGTCAAGTTGCTTTTGATAGAGCCTAGGATGTTGTTGGCTTTCTGGGTTGTGTGCACACTGCTGGCTCATATCGAATTTTTCATCAACCATCACCAAGCTTTTCTTCTCAGGGCTGTTCTCAATCATTTCTCTGCCCAGCTGTAGATGTGTCTATGATTACACCAAGGACAGCAGGTAGGAACCTGCACATCTCTTTGTTGAACTTCATGATGTTTCAATGGCCCATCTCTCAAGCATGTCCAGGTCCCTCTGGATGGCATCCCTTGTCTCCAATATGGCAACTGCACGACAGGGTGTGATGTCTTCAGCAAACTCGCTGAGGACTCTCTTGATTCCACTTTCCATGTCATCCAAAAAGATGTTGAACATTTCTGGCACCCGTACTGACCTCAAGGCACACCACTTGTTGCTGGTTTCCATGTGGGCAATGAGCTCTTGACCACAACTCTGGATACCATGGCCTGTGCCTGCTTTCCAAACCTTGGGAAGCAGAAGCACGGATGTGCCTAGATGGGACCCTGTCACCCATGGGGCACTGGAGCTCAGGAGAGGATAGCAATGAGAGCTCACCACGGTGATCTCCTCTTTGCAAGGAAGTACTCATGCTAAGAGGGTTGCTTGTGTTTCATGGCCCCACATAATGCCTGCTTGTTCCTTTCACATGTCAGAAACTCATGATCTAAGTGGAAGAGGCCTACGCTGAAGTGATTTTTTATGAATGAACTACATATGTATTTCTTTATTTATCCGTACCTATATAATTGTATTGATATAAAATCCTCACTGTATTTAGATGATTTTGCCCATATTTGATGGAAAAGAAGTTATAGTGAAGCACTAAACTGTCTTATTTGCTTTCCCAGATAATGATATTATTCCTTGGTATAATTGGGAAATAAAAATTAGCAGCCTTTGTCAAACTGAGGACAGCTAAAGTGCCAGGAAGCCACATCCTCCAGAGCAAGGAACACAAAGCTGCCTATCACCACCATCTCTGCTGCTGTAGAAAGCCATCCCAAGGCAGCCCATACCAGCCCAGCAGAAGCAGCACTCTCTCCTCACCAGCCTACTTGCAATCCCTCTGGGGAGGGTTGATCTCCTGTCCACTCTTGGCAGGAGCCTCAGCAGGGGAAGATTTTGTACCAAGTGTGTCGGGCAAGCCAGACTGCTCGATTTCTGAGTTTGACCTAAAAAGAAAATTAGCAAAAGGCAGCAGACAGATGTATTGCCTCCAGCTACTATCAAAGATCCCTGGCTTGACATCTGTGTCCATACAAAGGTCTTTACGTTGAAACAGATGCCAGGCCTTCTTGGATCTTTTGCAAGACAGAAGACCTTTAAACTTGACTGCCTGCTATGTCTTAGATGCACTTCTTTATCATCTTGTCTCTGTAACTATTTGCTACTTATAAAGTATGATAGTACCAGAAAGTGAAGTAGCTCTTTGCTTTGGCTTTCTTGTGGAGCATCTGTCATATGAAGCCCATTGCTTTCAGCAATCTTATCAGAACAACTTTTTGTGCTGGGAGAGAGTGAGGAGAGCATTTACTTACAGAGACACTGGAGCAGGGACTCATCCCAGAGGGAATATTTGTTTTGCCTACAATGCAGAGAAAAGCCATCACTGAAAAAATGGCTTACAAGGAATAGTTGAATTAATGGTGAACTAAGTTTTCCTCAGTGACAGGCAAAAGCAATGATATTTGCTGTATCTCAGTCAATGTTATTTGCCATCTTGTAGTAAAGAGTTCATTCCCATCTGTACTGACAGTCCAGGTCCAGGAGTCATCCTGATCTGAAGAGTTTCTCATTGGTGCCAGTGAGAGCTCTGAACTGAGGCTCCTCAGTAGCCCATTATATGCCAGGTCAACTCAGGACAGGCCAAACAAAAGATCTCCTTTGGGACCAGAGAAGAGAGGAACATTTCTTTGACTCTGTTTCTTAAAAAAGAGCAGATGAAACTTTATGACAGAAGGAAATTAAAAAAAAAAAATCACTAATACATAGCATTCACTTATATTTTGGCTAAATTTTGCAGGAAATCAGAAGCAAAACTGAAAAACTGAGTGCCATCAATGAAAGAATTAATTTAATTTTTATCAATGAAAATTCATGATTTAAAGAATCGTGAGTGGTGCTTGCACACCAATTTGTGTCTTGCTTCCTCAAATTTATATCTCTTGCCTGAGTTAAGTGAAAGATACAGAATCCTCAGAAATAATGAAAGCTCTTCAGATTTCTTGGCTATCTTCAGAACAGACTTTGGAAGGCTGAGCTGGAAGACTAAGACCCTGTCAGTGCCTCTGTGGAGGAGAGACAGCAATGTACATTCACCCATTTACACATCAAAGAGTTCATGGAAGAAATAAACACTTTATAATGTTCCAGCACTTAGGGATTTTCCATCAGAACTCTAAACAACCACAAATTCACAGGAAAACCATCACACTATATCAACAGCCTACAGAACGGCTTTTCCTGTTTTCATCACACGTTTTTTTCTTCCATCCCTATAAATGTATTACAAAAGTAAAGTGCATATAATGTCCCATTTCTCCCACTCTTTTCTTTTCTTTTCTTTTCTTTTCTTTTCTTTTCTTTTCTTTTCTTTTCTTTTCTTTTCTTTTCTTTTCTTTTCTTTTCTTTTCTTTTCTTTTCTTTTCTTTTCTTTTCTTTTCTTTTCTTCTTTTCTTTTTCTTTTTCTTTTTCTTTTTCTTTTTCTTTTCTTTCTCTCCCCTCATACCTTTTCAAAACTTAGCCCAGGTACACATAAAAAATTTATGATAGTCTTTCACTGGTTCTTGCTAATTTTTCTAGGATAAGTAAGGATTGCCTTGACAAGAAGGCTTAGTAAATACTGAGATTTGACATACAGGGAATTAGGAAAAAGATAACATTTCTAAGAGAAAGAGGAAAATAAAAAAGCTTTATTTCCAAAACATTCATATGGATTTCGTGACTGAAATAATTGATAATTTCTCTGTTTTGATGTTTCAGGCAACATGACTGAAAGGTCCAAGAAACTTGGTCATTAACTGAAGGCCTTATTTCATACTCAAATGCAAAAACATCCCCTACAGTATATTTCCTGTGATAGGCTGCTCTTTTTACACATATAGTTATCAGTGACACCTGAAATATGTGACTACAGCTTTCAGTCCCTGAAGGCAATTTGTTACAAGTATGCATGTTGATAATGGCTAACATATTTATATCTTACTTCCCCATGCCCAAAAGGCACCTTAGTCTTTCCCTATAAACAGCACTTAAATACAGTTAATGGATGCTAGCAGCTGCTTTGCCATTAACTTCTCTTGGGCCAAGAAGGCAATGCAGATTTTAATTATGCAGGTCATTGCAAGATATGTCTTGCTTATAGGAAATGTTGTGTTTCCACATATCTGAATATGAGCCAAGGTTTTTTTCCCCCTGCTGTGAGGATGGGTCATTCACATTTGGGCCAAGGCATGGACCAGAGTACTTAATTAACAGTATACCAAACTCCCATTTTTCTGTTCTTCTGAGCATTGCTATTTCTTCGCTCATTTTTCTTCTCCTTAGGGAATAAGAATATCTCTTGTCTTAAAAATAACCTCAGTTTTCCAAGACCAGCTAATCTGGGTAGCTTGGTGAGTTTATTTTCTAGAAAACAGCAAAATGCAGAGTGCAAATGGAATTGCTTTAAGAGCTAGCAGGACAGAATCTGTGTGAAATTTCCCCCACTGTCTCAGCTGTTCTCACTATATGCCAAATCACAGTTTCAGATGGCTGAAATAGATTAATCTCTCCAGTTTTGATTTGGTTGCTACAGAACCCCATACTTCACAAAAAAACCTCCTTCCACAGTCTTATACAAATTCCAGAGAATTTGGATTTACAGATTAAAAGCATACAAAGTTTCAGAAAACAAGGGTATATACAATCAAAAAACATAGTCCTGTGCTAACTAACACGTCAAGAAGTATTTTTTGGAAAAGCAGACAGTATGATCCCATGGTTGACTCAGAAGTCCCCTCGCTGATTTTGCACTGATAGAAAAAAAAAAAAAAGATATAAATTTGAATCCCTTAGTGTCAGTCATAAGCAGTTAATCTGTCCAATGTGAGTACATTTCAGCCTTACAGATTTTATTTCTAAATCATGTCTTCTGGTAGCCTGCTGAAGTGCTGACTGACATCACTGAAGTGATGCCCTGTATGTGCCTTTCCACTCACTTAGCCTCCTCTGCACCCCTCCTTCTGGGTAACTTAAACACCACAAACCATGGGGGCACTGGGACCTCCCAGTTCCCTCCTGTAGCCTGAAACTCCAGACTGGTGGTGGACAGCATTAGTCCTCACGCTGCTGCATGGTGTCACAGCTGACACTCAGGAAGCCCACAGGATAAAGCATGCCCTGCCTTTACCAGCATGTGGAGGATAGCTGGACAATAGAGAGCTCCCAGAGCCCGGGACTTTACCAACTTCCTCAAGATAAGTGAGGAGAGGAGCTGTTCCATGGGCCCACCTAGACAGAAACTAGAGCACCAGGCAAGAGCTGGAATTGCAGGGGAGTGGTATGGACTTCCCAGCTGTGTGTAACCTTTGGTTCAGGAAGCATCACCAGTGATTCTCTCTGCAGAGCCCTCTTTCACAAGCTCAGGAGTGTGTCCCTTGAGTGATGGATGTGCATCTGTTTCACATCAGCAACTACAAGCAGCCCACACCCAGCCCCAGTAAGTCTCTGATGTTTGTCTACTGGCTATGAAGCATGTGATTTTTCCAGATATTCTAGGTTTTGGGGTGGTTTGTTTTGCAGTGTCCCTTCACCAGTTCCATTTCAAAAGGTTCATCTCAGAGCCCCCAAATAACAGTGACTTCTAATTACTATCTAGCCACACTGGATTTGAGCCAGTGACCCAGAGATTGGATTTGAACCAGTGACAAAGAGATTAAAAGAACCATTCCTGATCCCATGACCCGTCTCCTGAGTCCAGCAGTCCCTGAAGAATGCGATTCATTAACTGAACTGCTTTTGCTGACTGCATTTTTCCAATGCCTCATAACCTACATGAAATTACAATATTTTTCCCATTCTCACTATGTGTATGTCAGATACTTACTTCAGTTATTTTCCTAGCTAGCCTCATAGGAGTTGTGTAAATGGCATTATCAAAATTGCATCTCCCTGATTCATTATTTCCAATTTTATAAAATAGCTGAGTTAGTAAAGACACTATCAAAGGGGTTTTTAAATAAACATGCTTAATCTTCTGGAGATTAAAAGAGATAGTATGGGTGACATATAATGATTATTTTACCCCAAAGCCATCAGAAATACAACGTACAAGAAAAACACATCAAACAAATAGGCACAATAGAGAGCATTTCAATGAGAAGATAATCACACTTCAGGATTTGCTTCAACTCAGTGGCCTAAATATTGCCCTATATGTATAATAACCTGAAAGAGGAATGCTAAAAACCTCTAGATTTATACTCACAGTCTGCTTAAAAGAATGAACTGTAGCTAGTATCTATACTCATTTATTTTCAAATTAATTCATAGGAGTTCAATCTGTCCAATGGACAAAAATAAAAATAATTTAGAAAGCTAGAAAATAAAAAGTAAGGTGATCAATTTCTGGCACGATGCAAATTTTGATTGATAAGAGTAAAATGACTTGGCAATGTGTCTTTAACCAGGTATCAAAAAATTTACACTGACTATCTGATTATCGTAATTTTTTTTCACAGAAAATGTATGATATGCAGAAGAAACACATGGCCTGCCAGTGTAGAAACTCATGGGAGGCAGCATAGATTCAACTTTGTGGAGAAGGTGTTCATTTAATAAATCACAAATCCTTCTGCTATTCATCCTGGCTGCAAAGGGAAGGCTGATGCAGAATAATGCCCAATTTCCATACACCATGCTGGACTATTAGATGTAGAGATGATATTAGGCTCTGTCTGGATCCTCTGTTGGTGTAACTGGCATAAATCAACTGAAGTTAATTGAGCTATGCAGATTTACACTGGTAGCTGGGAGAAAATCACATATTCATTTACAGCATGCCTGGGAAGCCTGGAGAAGGGTTTTTTTCAGGCAAACTGTGTTCTTTGAAGATCGGGGCCTGATTAACTCTTTCCAGCAGATGCAGCCACTTTGTGACTAATGGCTTTTCCACTGACTACATATGTGGACTCATATTCCATAGGGCCCAAGTTCCTGCCAGATTTTCACTGAGACAAGATCTCATTTCTACTGTGTAATTATTCTGTTAATTAAGTTTTCACACATTTCAGTCATGTGCACTGTGACATTTCATCTGTCCCCAAATCATTCTACGAGCACAAAGAGACAAAGTAGGAAAAAAAATCAGAAATGGTACCTGTGAATATAATTACAGTAAAAATTGTGGATCATAGCTCTTGCCAGCTGATTGTCCATATTGCCACCTGACTAGCACAAAGTCTTAGTAAGACCCAATGTGTTCCAAACAGCTGAGGCCAATGGCCCAAAAGAGCCACAGATTACTCAGAGTGCTTGGAAAGAGAAGGTTTTTTTTTCAATCCCTCTAAAAGAATGGGCTAAAACCCACTCTCTTTTTCTGTCCCTCCCTCCACAATCACTTTGCTTTAATACATTTTTCTAAGACAGCTTCAAGCGCTGCAATTTCAAATCCACCCCTCTAATAATGTTTGCTTACCTGGTGTGACAATAAAAACCTCACCTCAGGTAAGGAGCCCCACCACAGATCCTCTTATCAGTCACCACCTATGAACAGTACATGCTGTGTTCACATCAGCATCAGGAAAGAAGTTAAGTAGTTACCTCCCTTCTGCTTGAAGCTTCAGACAATAGATTTTTACTCTGTTTGACTTCTTTCAGCCCAGGCTGTATGACAAATGCATTACACATCAAGCAGTGGGCAGGCACACAGCTGCTGCTGGAAAAGCAGTGGTTACTGAGACCGTTTCACTCTAGGCCAATGTTCAGCTCTGTTTAACAGCTGAGAACATCAAGATTCATCACTGCTGGGCTGCAAGATTCCCCTGTAATCAAGCACAATATTGACACGAGTGAGTGTTGGATCAGGGCCCCAGATATCCAGAATTCACAATGTATATTTAGGCTTAAATACAGGGAGGACACAGGAATAATACTTGGTTTAGTTCAAAATAACAGCAAAATTTAAGTTTGCTGTTGTTCTGTACCTGTATAGTACCAATAGTCCTTCTCAGAAGTAGTAAAATAAATCATATTCTTGTTGGCATAAAAAAAGAAAAAAGGCAAAAAAAAAAGGCAAAAAGAATACCAGTTGTTTGATATTCAAACACAACATTCATATATTTGCATTGACATGAATGAGCAAGGTTTCTCAGTCATTGCAATGGGAGCTTGGATGAAAGAAACAGATCTAAAGGTTTATTCTACTGCCTTTTTCTAAGACTGCCTGCAAGGTACTTTTCAGCTTTTTTTTTTTTTTAAGCTTATCAATATGTAATTTGGAATTTCTTACTTTTATGTTTAACACATCTTTTTTAAAAGGGAGCACAATCACTTTCTAAGGATGCTACTTAGATATGCAGTGGTACAAAAAGGCAGCCACAGACTGGGAGGAAAGCTTTTGAAAACCCATGGGGAATGACAGGGATGGGAAAGCAGATCTTTCCAGAGCAACCCAGGCCCTGGTACTTCCCATTATAACCAGCCAGTGTTTATTGTGGCTTTTCACAGGTGCCAGGTAGTGCTCTGGACTAGGATAGATAAGTGCTAAGGACAAGCCCAGCATTCTACAGTATTACAGTCACTCATCAAAATGAGAGCTCTGAGGTCTGTTTTTCCCTTCAGAAAGCAGTCGAGTTCATTTATCCCACCTTTTAATCAGGCACCACTTCTCTTTTGACTAAAGCTTAACCTAGGGAAAAACTGAGTACAAGCTGAGGAAAAGAATCCTACCTTTTTGTCAAAGAAGAGTGGTTTGTTCTTGATTTCAAGCGTGAGGCAGTTTGATCTTAATATTGTGCTATAACCTCCTCTCAAATTAGGACATTAAGAATTCTTCCACTTTTGTTTCTACAGGTCTTCAGCATGTGGTTCTGGTTTGAAATATGATTAGAAATCTGTACAAAACCATGGAGCTAAGAATAAAAGAGGCAATTAGGGTTACATTCAGGTGAGCACACCACTCTAAAATAGTAAGGATTTTGATAATTATACAGTTCAAGGATAATACGTATCAGTGTCTCCCTTGAGAATCTTCAGTTCATCTCCTGGTCTTTATTTCTAATTAATCCTTGAATCCTTTTGTAGGTTAGTACAATTAACAATAGGGATAAACTTGCTGTAGTGTATAGCCAATTAGATTTATAGAGCTTGCTTTTCTTTCCTATGACCATCAGGGGTCTGAGGAAACCCTCTTAAATCAGTCTTAATTTCTGCATTAGTCAATGACATGCAAGCTCAAACACCTCCTTTTAACCATGCCGAGGATACCAAAGAGATTAAATCAGTCTTGTTCAATATTTTTTTCAAAAGACTACTACAGAAACCAACATTTGCCACCCCTGAACACTGGCTGTATTCTCATTGCACTCTGACTATCCAAAATGAATAGTTAGCATGTCCTTAAAGACATAGACTAATCTTACAAAAACTCAGGCTTAAATATAAACCCGAAAATTAATACACGAAAATAATGTTTGCCTCACAGAAATGTAAAGACAGAAAGGCTCTGTAGGGTGAAACTCTATTTGGCATGATAGTGATTTATTTTCTCTTTTCTTCTCACTCTTATTTTGCCAGCCTGCTGCTGTTTCTAGCTTTTCCAGGTCTTAACAGCTGGATGTGAACAAAAACACATGGGTGCTGCTCTCACCGCTGCAATTTAGATTTTCCTTTTCATCACCCGCAAATGTATATTGAAATAAAATTTTTAAAAAATTAAAACAGCAAAATGAGACCGGCTATTCTTACAAAAAGAATTGGCTATGCAAGATAAATACTGAAAACTGAGAAGCAAAAGAGTAATTTTTAAAGGGTTTTCAATTAATTCTATACTTCCACTGTCCTCTGTTGTTCTATGTCCACGCCTTCTTTGCTTCCTTTCTCTATTTTCAAGAATATCTGTAGTGCTGTGAAGGACTTAAGATGTAAACATTTTCATCTGTGTGGTTATACATTCAAAACGTGTGACTGCAGACTGGAAGCCTGAAATGAAAGGGCTTATTAATAACATTTTTTATTCATACAGCAATAAGAAAAGGCTTCATTTGTTCACCCCTTGATTGTCTTTTTCTTTTCAATTACCTCTTCTAAAAGGAAGTTTAATGTCATTTCTGGATTCCAGAAGGTCTCCGTTTAAAAAGAAAACAAGACAAAAAACTTTTAGCTTCAGGTGGGTTTTCCTCTCACTTTTTTCCATCATGTTATCTATTTGTTAATGAGGCAGCTGGTATGCACTAACTTGGATTGAGAAAAGCTAATTTTTGTGTGGGCCAATAAAGCTTATGCCTCCTAGCCCTGGTGCCAATGCCCCACCCTGGGCTGCCTAATACCAGGGTCTCCTTCCAGTCTAAGACATCAGGGGGACCTTGCACCTGGGCCCACCACCAGGGCAGGCTGTCCCTTCTGGGGCTCTCCTGCAGCCCTGCTCTTCAGCGTGCCCCACTGCAGAGCTTTCTGAGCTTTTCTTCTTACCAGACTGCCCCAGTGGGGGTGGTGCAGCAGGAGGGCACACAGGAGCTCAGTGTCAGCCTGTGGGGCAGGCTTGATCCTACCTGCTCTAGAGGGTCTTTTTACCATTCTCCTCTGTTGTGCTGGTCCTCTCATGGTTTATACTCCCTAAGTCCACAGCAGTGTACCCTGTTTTGTTTTTTTTTTCCCCAAGACCCCACTATGTTCCCACAAGACTGATTGCGACCCTTTTTCTTCTGAGACAGGACACAGTGCCCTGGATTTTGTGAGGCTGTCACAATGAAATGAGGGTTTATAAACTGAGAAAAGCCTCGGTTGAAACAGGAATGCAAATTCCTACCAGAATCTAGCAGAAGAGAAACAAAGAAAGGAACACATTCCACCTAAATGAGTCTTCTTTCCAGTCACTCTGTGTGAAGGACTGCTCCATGAAAATGGTTCAGAAGATTTAAAACATCTTGCAGTGAAGTAGGTCATGCACTTCAGGACCCATTGAAGATGTATGGTGCTCCAAAATCTAAAATAAATGGATACCAAATCTTTCCATGATTCTTAGGCCTAGACTAGCGTCAGAAAGCAGATGAGTAGAAAAAGAGGAATGCCTCCAGATAGTTTTGTAGGATGGTAAATGATTCTTAACCCAGCATTTCAAGCTGAATATGCAGCCCAGGGCAGAACTTTGTGGCTATTCAAAAAAAGGCTTTTCCTTTTACTGTAACATTGGAGCAGATCACCAACATTAATTAATTTATCTTTTCAGTATTCCTTGTCTCGCTGTAGTGTTTACATGACACTGACACTAATACCAGTTTACACATGTATTACAGGAGATCATCTGCCTTTCAGCTCAGGGACAATGTTCCTGGTAGTTGGGTTTGCTGAATGCTAATTAACATTAGCATAAAACACTTATTTAAAAAATGTTCAATATTATGGTGTTTGGCTGGTATAAGAGTAAATGGCACTATTCTTCAAAATCATGATTACTGGTAAACCAATTGTCAAACAGAAGCTGCCTAAATGTACTTCCAGGAAAGCAAACATAAAAGAGAGAAAAATAGGCAACTGCAAACTCTAAAAAGCAGCAATCATTCAGATGGTTCTGTAAATTCTTCAAAGGCAACTTACCTTTTCCTTGTTAAAAAGCTGTAAATGATCTCCTGAGATCCTGGATCTTTGCTGAAGTTATTCAAGACATCTGTGAGAGACTCTGCCCTAGAAAAAGGAATATTGTTTTGCTCTGCAAAATATGTTGTTTCTTGGTTCCTACATGTCAGAAGTAAGAATAGTCCATTTAGAGAAGAGCCATAGTTGGATGTTTTCAGTACATTTCACTATCTTGCTGCTCTTCATCCAAAACATAACTGTTCTTGTCTGGCTTACCAATGTTGCACCTTTCTCACCTCTTCCAGAAATTCCCATGATCAGTCTTTAAGATCTTTAAGATCTTTGTCCTGAGGCACAAAAAATGGGACAGGAAAAGAAGCATAAAACCAGCTGATTTGTGATGGGTTATTTTGTTTCCTCTCTGATTATGCTTTCTTGAGTTGTTATTATGCTTTGTTGAGTTGTATGGGAGAGCTTTTGATAACTACCTGGCTTTAGAAAGACAGTCCAGTTTTTCTCAACTGTGGATTTTTTGCAGTAGAGTTTGTACCTTGAAGTAGGGAAATGAGTGATTAGGCATCTATTTTCATGGCTCTGTAATTTTATCTCACCTTTTCTTCCTGTGATTTTTTTCTGAAGTCCGATACTTTAACAAGTTACTCACCTCCTCCTTGCAACTCAGAGAGCTGTTATTTTTTAACAAAGCCAGCTGATTGCTGCCAGCCTCCTATTTAGCAGCTATTTTAAGTATTTATCCCAGCATATAACATTGTCTGTAAAGAAAGATGTAGCTGCAAATTGAGCAGGTCTGTGTCATTGCCTACTCTCTCTGCAGCTTTGTTTACTACTGCCTTCCTCTTCAGTCTGGTGTGCTTAGGAAACCCAGATTCAACCTTTTTTTCTAGCAGAGATCTGACATGTCCAGCATAAGAGAGAATATCCTTCTTCTCATCAAGCCATGGGCTAGGCTGGGCAGGACCACCTTCTGCTTGTCCTTTTACATACAGACAAGGAGGGCAAACACAAGGACAACAATACCACAGAAGGGAGTGCCACTATCCCTTTGCCTTAGTTGCTCATTTCCATATTTTCCCATGTGTTAGCACAAGTGCTTATCCTGCCACATGAAGACATGGATCACTGGATGAATCTGGGTAATAACTGATATGCTATAAAATGAATAAAACTGGATAGGTTTTCAACCAGGCTGTTGTTAATGACCATTGGTTAAACAGAATATTTGCTTGTGGTGGGTTGACCCTGGCAAGACAACAGATGTCCACCAAAACCACTCTATCACTTACCACCTCACCTGGACAAGAGGAGAGAGAATATACCAAAAAGGTTCATGTGTCAAGATAAGGACAGAGAGAGATCACTCTCATGACTTACTGTCATGGGCAAACCAGACTTGACTTGGGGGAAAAATAACTTTACCTATTACAAATCAAATTAGAATTGGATAAGGAGAAATAAAAACAAATCTCAAAACACCTTGCCCATACCTCTCCCTTCCTCCCAACCTTAACTTTACCCTTCATTGGGGAATGGGGGCTGTGGTGAGGTCATCACAATTTGTCTTTGCCACTCCATCCTCCTCAGGGAGAGGACTCCACAGTCTTGCCATGTTCCAGCATGGGATCCCTCTCACAGAAGACAAGCTTCCTTGAACTTCTCCAAAGTGAGTCCTTGCCACAGTTCCTTTTGACCTGCTCCAGCAGGGACTCTTCCAAGGGTGTGCAGCCCTTCAGGAACAGGCTGCTCCAGTCTGGGACCCCATGGGGTTACAAGACCTGTCAGCAAACTTGCTTCAGCTCAGGCTCCTCTCTCCGTGGTTCCACAGGTTCTGCCAGGAGCCTGCTCCAGTGCAGGCTTCTCCTTTGGGCATCCATCTGATCCTGCATGGGGTCCTTGAGAGGCTGCAGATGGATCTCTACTCCCTGTGGAACTCCATGGACTGCAGGGGCACAGCTGCCTCACCATGGTCTGCACCCCAGGCTGCAGGGAAACCTCTGCTCCAGAACCTGGGAGAAACCCTCCCCCTCCTTCTTCACTGAGCTTGGTGTCTGCAGTGTTGGTTCTCACACTCTCTCACTCCTCTCTTCTTTGGCTGCAGTTGTTGTTTTGCAGGGGTTTTTTATCCCTTCTTAAGCACTGTACCAGTGAGACACTACTACTGTCATTGACAGGCTCGGCCTTGGCCACTGGCAAGTCTGTCTTGAAGCCAGCTGGAATTGGCTCTGTCAGACACAGGAAGCTTTAAGCATCTTCTGTCAGAAGTCACCCCTGGCACCCCAGCTACTAAAAACTTGCCACACCAACCAAACATAATTTCTATGCTTAAAACTACCTTTTAATTTTGGTAAGAAGCTTGTTTGAATACTATTTATATGAGATCTGGTCCGGTGGTTAAGTGCCAGAAGGAATGAAAAAACTGACCCTTGTGAGTAAAGATTTCTTGAAGAAGCCAGTCAGAGAATGATAATATCACCAAAAAATTCCAGCACCTACTTGTTTCCTGACATTGTGTGTCACTGGAGTTCCGTGTTTACTTTGCTATGTGGGAACAGAGATAAATGACATGGAAATATCAAATTAATTGCTTTGCAGTCAACAATCCATCTGCTAGATGTATTGGATTACTCATTAGCTGACCACCATTTCTAGAAGAGGTTGCTTTCTAAATTACATTCAATTAGTTTCAATTATCCTAATTTGAACCTAAGATCCCCGCTCCTCAAGATATTATCCGCTAAAAGAAAAGAAGTTTTGACACTAATATGCATGCTTTTTTTTTTTTTTTTAATGCACTACTTCTGCATAATTCAAGCAAGAGTACGTCATTATACTAATCTCAGACACATTATAGTATTTTCAGACACACAAATCTGAATCTACATTGAATGAGCAGGTAAGATTAGTGTGTCTCATTACCACTCATAAACCCTTCTGCAACTGTGTTTTACACTTGGACAGTTAAAGTGGAAACCTTTTTGAAAGGAAGAGAAAACAGTTTAAATACCAATCAAAGAATTTGACATAATTAATGTAGTCTGAACATCTTGGCAAGATCATCAAAAATGGAATTAGTTGCTGAGTGATAGCACAAATGTGGTACTCTAAAGGATTCAACACTTCTGGAGCTTATCTCATGCTCCACTGAAATTCCATAATGTATCTACACTGAACACTGTGATTTCAGAGAAACTAAAATTAAGATTTTGCATGCCTATTTGCATGCAAATTATTGCAAAGAAATTGAATTACTGGTTCTTCCAAAAAATTAATTTTGGCCAGGTGTTCTTGAGCAAGTTAAATAACTATACCTGTGGTGTGTTCTATGCAGACCCAAGGGAGTTTTATATCAGAGATTTTCCAGAAAACTCAGATTATTACCTTAAATCTCAGGGTAAAGGGATTAAGCTTTAATTCCATAGAAAGATTTAAGAACCTGTAATAGATCTTGGTGGTTAGAAATTAGGCACGACAGCATTTACATTTCAAATACCAGATTCCCACAATCTGTCTGGACTCTGTAGGGGGCACTAGAAAAGAGCAACAAACTAAAAACATGGAATCTTCTCTTGCTGTGGCAGTATGCACCAGCAGTGAAGGGGACATTCTATTTGGAGCCTGTTCCTGGAGCACAGACTGTCATTTTCTTTCTCAGAATTCATTCATGTCTTTGGCCATTCATTTAATGCCATTCATTCATTTAATGACTAGCAAAATGAAAAAATATGTTTAGATAACAGTGGTGGTGATGACAGTGGCACATATTGCTCACTTTGCACTTAACACAAAATACAGAAACATCTTATAGAGTAAGTACTGGTGTCCTTTCACTGTTGTCTCCCTTTTCTCAGCTCAAGCATTAGTTTCTATTTTTCCATGTCTTTCTCTCCATCTTTCTTTGACTCAGTAAATTTTCTGGATTTCTCCTTTCTGCAGGAAAATAGTTACAATATGATATGCAGAAAGTGCCTTTTACTCCCATATGGTATTTAGGACACCTTCCTTGGAACTGGCAAATGTAGTTTTGAATGTCCTCTGATCCAGAGGTGAGTCAAAGCCAATTCCCGGTTCTATCCATGAGACACTGCCTTTTCACCATTGAAATTAAGCTGTAGTTTGTGTTTTGGGTGTGCCCAACACTCCAAGGATACCCTAAATGAATTATGAGGATCTCTATTGGTCAGGACCACTGAGAATGCTGAGATAAAGTTTGGAGTTTCCCACATAGATATTGCTATTTTCCTTCTACCTCTGAGACACATTTACATCCCAAGTATCACACAATGCTGCTATCTTTTCAAAAGCCACCAGTTCATTAATCATTTCTAATTAACACTGTGGAGGACCAAAAATCATTTTTAAGGATGGGGAACATGTTGCCAAAGGAAATAATGAGACAGATTTTTTTTTCCCCTGAGCTGTTTACAAACAAATTACAGTAAATATGAAGCAGTATTGCACACTGTGTTTCACCTCAGAGCGGATGGAGACATAGGTAAATGAAATAGCTTGAGTATACTCACAAAGGAAGTACAACTCAAAACTGGAAAATTCAGCCAAAGCTGAAGTCCCTGGTGGTGCCTTGGCCCCTACTCTTATCTCATCTGTTGGACTGACCTTTTCTGAACCAAAGAAAAATTTTCCAACACTGAGTCAAAGATTGTAAAAAATAGCCTAGGTACAGAGAGATCCTGCCTCTAGAATCCATTCCCAGTTTCAGTCATAGTTGTGGTGAAAGATCAATTGCAGCCTAGGATTCAAATTCTAGCCTCTCCCTATTTCATGAGCAGGAAAGTTAGTCCAGACTAAACTCCTCCTGGCTGAGATGACCCAGTTGGGGTGGCAGAACTCAGTTCTGCCCATGCTCTGTCCCACCCCCTGTGTGTGGGAAATGACACCCAGCAGTGACCCCAAGCCAGCTCTGTGCTGGCACTTACCACATCAGGAATGAATGCAGTAGAAACGATGCTTGCCACAGGACACCCTTTCCCTTCCTTTGCTTGTGCTTCACTTTTCCCTTTTCTTTGGAGCACAGAAGAGCCCCTCAGATTGATGCTGACATATATGAAATTATATAAACTTTTTAATCTGTAACATAGATATATATACACACATATACACATATGTATGTTCTTATTATCAAAGTGCTTTTATTGATTCTACTTAATATTTCATTTGCATTATACAGGTTTCCAAATCTATTCTCAATTTTTTTTACCTAAGTCTCAATGTCACCTTAAATTCAAATGTCAGTGTATTTGTCCAGGCCTACTTGCAGAACCAGCCAGCTGAGAAATGGAGCACGAATTCATTAGCAAATCATACCTCCCAGAACTGACCTTACAACCTGCATGAATCAAAAGGAAAGACTTAGCTTGGCTGACTTCTGTGAAAAAGCAGAGGCTAACCAGCATAGTCATAGAGAGCAAGATTTGTAAAGTACAAAATGTTGTTATCAATCATGTAACATCAAATCAAAAACAATGAAAAGAAAAAAAAAATATAAGTCTCTGAGACTATTCCAGTGAACTTGGCAGTTGCTTACTAGCTTAAAAAATAAAGGCACAGGTAGCCTTTATCAGCGTGGAACTGTAGAGTCACGTAATGACAGCCTACGCATTTTCACTCTAGAGAAGTAAACATTTTACAGCATGAAAGAAATTGCTGTAGTGACCCAGGGGAGCTACCAATGTTTCTTGGATGAGGACAATTAACCAAACCAATATAGTTACTTTTGCCACAGGTTTTAAATGATCTAGAAAGCAGACTACACACTTTGCCTTAGTAGACTTAGATACTGCAATAGAAGAAAATTTCAGTAAAATCCCACAGCAGCCAGGGCTGCAAATAAGAAGCCAAGACACCTGCAGGAATAGATTTGCATGGATCTTAACAACACCACTGCATTTCTGTTAGCTGGGCTCAGCAGGGACCAGCTGAGGCCAGCACAGGCCAGCACTATGCTACACCCCAGTTGGCACCTCTGTCACCACTAGAACTGTGGAGAGCAAGATACAGCTGCAATCACCTGCATGCAGCACCTTCCCTCCCTGGAAGGGTCTCCTGATGTATACTTCGGCATCAAAACAGGCTGTGCCTTAAGTAAATATTAGCTCCACACCACAGATTAGGAAGTAGAGGTCCATGGCATATCCCTGCTTATACAACAGGACATTCATGCAGCTAGGCTCCAAAAACAGTCCCTACTGACTCTTGATTCCCACACAGCTGTGCTTACAATGATTTTAGAGATAAGCATCTTTGTGAGCCACTCACCCTTAGAAGCAGTAACAGAGGAGAAGCACCCATGGCTGCCCACAGCATGCAGGCAGGTGGCCTCCCAATCTGTGCCATGGTGGCCGAGGCATGCACACACCCGAGCTAGTTATGATGGTAGTGGTTCAGGCATGCAACTGTGTCAGGGAGCTGTGGCCTGCTGCTGCCCTGTGCTAATGGAGGACAAGGCTGTGATGGATTCATGTGCCCCATGCTAGCCAGCCAGCACATAGCAGAGCTACAGCGGCAAACCACTTGCACAGAGCCTGTGCCTTTGTCAGGAGCATTCCTTTCCTCCTTTTTAACTAGATGACAGGGACCAATTAAACTAATGAGCCTCACAAAGTATTTCCCCTGGCTAACAACAGCCTGTATTAATGTTTGCAGAAGTGCAGCATTTGGGCCATAAGCTTTCTTATTAGATGTTAGCGCTTTGCAAGATACTTAAACACCCTATGAAATTCTCCACCTCCTCCACCAGTACCTTTGCCAGGTGTAGGAGCCCCCTCATTTCCCGTAGCTGACTGTATCCCAGCACCCTGTAGATGTGGGCACCCAAGCAGCACAGCTGTCCCTGCCCAAGACCCAGTTTCTCATAAAAGAGCCACAGAGGACTATATGAATCCCAGCCAGGCGTTTTCTCTTCCGTGAATAGAGCCCAATTTTGCAATTGTGTCATCTAGTGTTTTGATTTGTGCAGTGTTGGTTTGGCTTTTTTTTTTTTTTTTTTTCTGGGAAAAGACTAAATTAAAAATATAATCCCTTTCAGTTTAATCTCCCTCAACCTGCTAAATCAGGTTTGGAAAGAGATGCAGGCTTACTCTTTCAAGATATCTTGTTTTTATAACTTTTGTAATAAATTATAATGAAGAAAATTTCTCTGTTGAACTTGACAACCTTCTGCTTAGAAGAGAAAAAGAAAATAGGTAATTATTGACTTTGGCTTAGATTCTTTCAGCTTGCTTTAATTACTGGTCTTCTTATATTCCTGTAAAATGCCAGACTTTCAAATGTGCTGTAAATGCAAGCAGAAGAAAAATTAAACACAGACATAACACCAGAAAAAAAAAAAAAAAAAAGTCTATTAACTTTTTCAGTTCCTATTTCAGTGCTCCATCAAGCACATGTCATATTTCATTGGATACAGACCCTGGAACTTAGATCTAGATCTGCTTGCCTTCCAAATCAGGACCTTTCCAGATCTTTGGCTGCCCCCCAGACCCATTGCTGAAACTAAAACCAAGGTACCATTGCACATTCTAGACTCAATTTTCGTAACTTGTGGGCAGTATTTTTCAATTGTTTTTGCCCCTTATTAAACTGTTGGAGTGATAAGCAATCATCACTGAGGTTGTAAGTCTGTAAGAGATTAGCTACCTCAGGCTCTCCAAGTAGACCTGTGCTGTAACTTTTCTATGTATGATTTGGGTCTCTATGTCATTATTACAGTGTGTTTTGGTCAGCATTGCTCCCAGGGAAAACTACCGGGGCATTTTGGTGGGAAGTTAGTACAGCCATGATCCAAGGCTCCCCCTTGGTCATTGTTCAAGGACCATGTGAGAACCAGGATGGACAAACAAGCAGACATACAAGCAGAGCTCTCCATTTGTGTGGAAGGAAAGTGCAGAGCACTTTCAGAATAGTCTAGCCCTTTATTCAAGAAAACCAATCTAAAGAGAAGAGAGGCAAGAGCTCAGCATACCCTTGGATATGGGCACAACCACAAACTTACAAAAGGGCTATGATCAGAATGAAGGTGGAGTAAGACAGGATTTTTGCTCTTCTGATGAGTTTTGTAGCTTATGCAGTTAATAGACTAGAATAAACACACTTCTTCAGAGCAGGAACTTCCAACTCTGGAAGAAAACTGTTAGCTGAAATCAGGTTTCAGACTCCGAGCGTGCCAAGGCAATATGAACAAGGCACTTCAGCAAATTTAAGAACTGCACTAATCACTCCAGCTTTTCATCTTACCTTAAGGTGCATAAGTAATCCTCTATTAATCACCGTCCTTTCCTTGTTTCACTGCTGCTCAGCTGTAGACAGAGACTTCTAAGCACTTTGAGGGATTGCTGCCGGCAAAACATTACACTTGAGTGTTCCCCAATTGTCCTCCACCTTGCAAAGAGAGGGAGTTAGGATTCACATAGAAAGTGCTCAGCTCTCAACCAAATAGATTATTTAGAAGTCAATAAATACCTCTAAACCAGAGAACTGGCACCCGGGGAAGCCAGATGTGTTTCACATCTGAAATGACATGTCAATATCACAGGAAACCCTTGCATTCACATATCACTTCATCTCTAAACATAACAGAACATATAAAATTATTTCACTCCATAGCATCTGCATTAGCTCATCTGTTGTGAAGATGAAGACATTAACCAAGATCCTGGGCCTGCAAGGAATTACCCAGACGACATTACCCTAACACCCATGGCAAGAGTGTCTGCCACTTTGGCAAAACAATGCCCTGACTGATAATGCCAAAGACACAGAGAACAGTGATCAGTGGTCAGAATAAAAATTTTAATTCTAGAAAGCAGCTTTACTCAGGACATGTCCTTAAATCTGAGCTTTACTTTTCTGTTCCAGGAACAGGATACAGGGCTCCTGATTACTAGTCATTTGTTCAAAACATTATTCTTGTAATTAAATATAATGTTAAAAACTTGAAGGCAATAGTTCTTTCAGCTCATTCTAAAGAGTGATTTTATCTTGTGTTTTGGTATTGCTACTGAAGTCAGTTTTACCATTAATTTCTGCATGATATAGATCAAGCTTTTAATACACATACTAACTTTTAATTGACTAAGGTAAAAGAATTAGGCTATTGTTTGCTTTGTGCTTACCTGTGGTTTTTTTGCAAAACAATGCCTTTCATTTTACTTCAGTGACTGCCAGCTGTTCTGAACAGTGTGTGCTTTTCTATCTAAAAGCAAAATAAAATGTCAACTACAAAAACCCTCCAAAAGGATTTGCCAGACTTGAGACTTCTTTTAACAGACAGTCAGTAGCAGTTTCAAGTTGCTCACAACACTCTGAAACCAGCTACGGGCAATGATTGCTTTTATTGAAGAAAATAAAATGACCACAATTATATTATATTGGATTCTCTTATACTTGGAACTTGAAATTGGAGCTGTGCTGAAAGGAACAGATAGTGCACAGACTGTGATTTAATATACACCAATATTTGAAATTAAACCCCACAAACTACACCCATCATCCTTACTTACACATTGGTCACTTAATAACTTTTAATGCCAAGGGAGGACAATCACATGGCAAACACTACATTATTGCTGTAGTCCTGTCCCAAATCCCATTTTTGGTAAACAATACTCCACCTGTGTTTTGATATGACATGCTGCTTTCTTCACTTCAGCTTACATGCTGTTGATAAGCATTATTGAATACTTTGAGATTCTGTCCTCACATCATAGCTGCTTAGGTCCTCCTATAAATAATACCACATTTCTGCTGTCTAGGTAGCTACACTTCAGGCTGAAAATTTCAACTACTTCAGGCTGAAAATTTTGTTCACTGGATTTAGATATATAAAAGATTTAATTGGTGTAATGTAGTAGCAATAAGAGCAAACAAATGACAAAAAACCCCAACCATGCTTTCATAGTTGCTCTTCACCACAAAGAAGATGTGTTCCTGGTGTTTTTGGGAAGGTAAGCATTAAGAACCTGATTGCAATGCCAGTGTTTGGGGTTTGGTCGCTAGTCACACCAGAAATCACAGCTTTGGTAGAAACTTGGTGGAAAACGCTTTTTCAAACAAAAATTGTATGTATCATATGTGTTTGAGCTGTCATCCTCAGAGCTCACTAGCATATCAACTCCCTGAAAGACAGATCAATTTTTGCATCAATGTTTCATTTTCAATTTCATCAATGTTCCCAACTCTGCAGGGCATGGAACACTTTCTGCATGACCCAAGGGGATACTAAAGGCACCAATCACCCTGCAGGTGTGTTCTATATTAGAGCATAATGAAATGGTATACAGGAGGCTCTAGTTCAAGCAAATCACTATCCCACAATCCAGCCTAAACCTTTCCTCAACCAATGTAGCTCTGCACACACACACTGAGGCACAGATCTACAGTGTTTATCTTTTTGTACTGCAGAACATTGAACGGCATACAAAGCTCGTCTTTTCTGATTATATTCCCTCCTTGCTTAACTCAGCTCTTTAAAAGGTAAATTTCTTCCAAAATTTGAATTTCTTAGCACATTTCTATATTATAAAATCCCAAAAAACCAAAAAACTCCCACCCCAAACCCCAGAAAGACAAACCCTCAAACACACAAAACAAAAACAAACAAACAAACCCCCATTTTGTTATAAACAGTTGATTGAAACTGAGGTAGGAGAGACCTGAGAGCAACAAACAAATCCTCTCCATTTCAGAAAGAAATGCAATGAAGCCAATATTAAGAGAGTATTCTCCACTATTTTCTCATGTGTTTGCCTAACAGCCTTCCCTTCCCAGTGCTCCTCTATATTGTCTCAACTGTCCATGGGGATAAAGAGGCAACAAGCAGAAAAAAACACCTCATCTACTTTAGAAATTTGTGCCAGGGAAAAGGATTGATTGATTTTTAAAGGTGCTTGGCTCTCTCTACTGGTCACTGAGGGAGATGAGATAATTTGCTTTGATGAGATGGTCAACTTTTACCCAGTTAGTGAGGGAAGGCCCACCCCTAAAGACTTTCTAAAAGGGTCACTCTTTAGATGAGCCTAAGTTTCTTCAAAAAGGTGGTGGATTACATGCAAGTGCACACAGTCAGCACCACCCCTCAGCTCTGCCTTCTCCCTTTGTGCTTCTGCTTAGGGAGAAGCACAGTAAGATTTTTTGGTCGAGATAACATTTGTGTCTTGGCCATAAGGCTGGGTCCTTCAGAGGATCAGAGTGTTAAAAAGAGCCTGTTTGCATTGTTTCATGAAGAAAGGATGCAGAAAGGAACAATTCTCTCCTCAATACATGTTTGTACCTTAAAATAAGACCTGTAGGAAGGCCTTGCCTGCATAATTGACAGACTAAACTATCAAAAGTGAAAATTGCTCTCCTGGTTTCCTTTCAACAATTTTTTGAGGGGGATAAGAGAGGAAGCCTTCAGAATACATTGGCTGTGGAACTCCAATGAAGTATTTTTTTTATTATTCAATTTGATTTGTAACTTACTGTTTTGGGATATATACACCTAGCACTGCTTGGAAAGAACAAATAGTGTGTGAGTTCAACAAGGAAGAAATGGCTTGTATAATGCTATTTCCTTTGATTTCCTGCAGAATCCCTCAAATCTCCTTCTTCAAAGGTATCATTTGCTATTGATCTCTGCTGCAGCAGAAACTATTTCCTAACACGTGCTCAAAAAAAGCTGAAAATTAGAGCAGGGTGGTAAACAGGAATCTCTTGAAAATCTGGCTAAGATTTTGCTTTTCAAATTTGGTCTTTATCCAGTAAAAGAAAGAGAGGAGAAATCCCACCACCAATGTTTAAAATCTGCATCTGAGATGCACAAAAGCCAGCCTGAAGTCTCTAGCTGGTCTTTCCATAGCAGCTTTCTGAACCTTTCTATTCCATACCTTTGCTTGCAAAGCTCCTAATCCCATTGAATCTGTTACGGATTCAAACACTCTCAATGACTGCCATTACAACTTTTCCACTTCATATTAAAAAATTAACTACTTCTTGGCCCAGACACAGTGCTTGGATTTGGTCTTGCATCTCCCAAATCACTGGGAAGAGGCTGTGTCACCTGGCTGTTTAGTGCAGAAAGGCTGACTATAGATTGATAGCTAAAGACACTATTTGGTGTCAGGAAGATCCAAGTTAAAAAGTGCCTTTTGTTTTTAATATTTTAATGCCATTTTATTACATTTCAGAACCTAAACACTGGAGTCCTGATAATGTTGGAGTGAGTCCATATCTCTATCCAAGCATCCAGGACTCCACTGAAAAATGTCCTGTTGCGTCTTTCAATGCTTTTTCAAAGTTGAAGAGAACATGATACTAAAATTTTGTGAGCCACCTTAGTGCAGTTTTGAGTAGCCTCTTCTAGCCAATAGCATATTTATATATGTTGCATATAATATGTATTTATATATGTTGCATAGAGCAATACATTTTGAGTTTATTGGCAAATGGCAAAAATTCCATCAGTCTCAAGATTTACAGATAAGTCACTCTTCTGTGTCCAGCCTTTAACAAATAGTTTGAGGGAGCTATTGTGAAAGGAGCTATGCAGTTTATCCAGATGTCCCAAGACAAAAAAGGAAAGAGCAGCAATTATCATCTGCTGGTGCAGTTTATTTTGGGAGGAATTTCTCGAGCTGAGCTGAGGACAGACAGGAACAGGAAAAAATACCCACAGTAACTTCAAATCCTGACAAAGTGCCTTGGGGAACTTTTGTACCTTGATGAGCAGCATGAATTTTAGAAGGTTTTATGTTTGTTGTTTGTCTTGTTCAAGATCCCTTTGGATTCTGGTGGCTGTGGTTTTATTAAAACCTACCCTATTGTTGCGAGGGCTCCTGAGCTGATGGCCTTGGGTTGAATGCATGCCTTTACAAGTGGCTTGAAATCACTCACTGTCACACTGACTCTTCTGTTTCATTTTCTGCTTACTGAGCACAGAGCGGAGATGGATGCTTTCACTGGGTCTGTCACCTACAAAGCCTTGGAGGGAGGGCCCAGAAATAAACATGGTGATTTTTCTTTCTGTCCTACTAATCCCAGAGGAAGTCAACATTTTCCAAATCGCCCTAGAATATTCTGTGATTAAAGGAAAGGGATCATCTCACCTATCTTTTTGCACATTAACAGCACATGCATACTTTATCAGTAAAGCTAGAGCAGAGAGATGGCTCTTTCACTTGAAAGTAGCCAGAAGTGAGGCACATTGTGCCATTTCCATGTCACTCCAGCATATGCCCCCATGCTGCACTTCCAGAATAGTTCATATCCACCCCTCTGACAGTGGGAGCAGAGCCTCACTCAGTGCTACCTTTGCTGTTCCTCAATATATCTCACATTTTTCTTTAGTTCCTATTATTTTCCTTTGAATCTGCATGATGCCAGTGATCAAAGCTGGCTCCCCTTTTCCTCCTCTGCATGTCATCCTTTCAGTGAATGACCCTAGAGGAGTGCAGCTCACAGAGCATGCACCCATCGGGTGGCTCTATGAAACCAAGAAAAGGCAAGCAACTTCTTTAGTAGATTTTCATCAGAGGGTTGTTAAGTTCTAAAACAAACAGAGAATAGCAGCTTTGATTTTATCTGGGTATGTGGAGTTAAAGATCTGAAACTCTATAAAGAAAATAAAAGTGGGAGAGCCCTTCAAAGATGGAAAGGAATGGGAGAACAAAGATGATTTCTCTTAGAAATGTCAAGTGAATAACCTGTTGCTCCAGATAAGACCAGGCTGGAAAAGAGCCACTCTTTATTCTGACATGCTCCTTACCAAAATGTGCTGAGTCCATGGTACCCAGGGTTGGTGCTACCTTTATGTTGTGCCCTCACTGCTGAGTGGTGAAGTAAAAACTCTGGTTGAATTTTTTAAGCATAAAGTGCAGTCAGAGGGGCAAATTTCACCCAGGGTTATGATTGCCTTTTCCCATGTATTCCAATCCACAGAAATTCTAGATGTTTCCTTCATAACAATTCCTCTTTCTGAATATTTTTTCTCAATTACTTGTTTTACGAAAATTGCATGGATTGTAAGATTCTAAGTCCAGGGCAAGCTGAATGCTGTCTGACCATAAAAACCCCAAAACCTTCACTTCTGACCTTAACAAAAAAGAAGGTAGCTTATTTTCTAACTTGTTCTTTTTCTTCTTCAATATACCAGTTCCTTCTGGGGCAGTTGTTACTGATTCTGATACAGGCTTTGTTAATTTAGGGATTTCTTTTTCGTGAGATATTTTTTAAATTAAGATTAAGATAAAAGCCAAGAAATATTTTCACACTAATCATCAGGTAGCTTCCCAGTCTATCCCCACCTGGGTCAGAATTTAGAAGCAAAAACCTAAAAATCTTATGTCCATTCATATGAACTTCTGTGTCCCCTAGATACATTAGCACTCTTTTAAAGCTGGTCTTAGTCACAGCAACTGCAGAACTGATCATCTCTTACAGCAAAAATTTTGACCTTTTTTTGTAAAAGAAAATGCTTCCCTTCCAGTTTACCTAGGGAAAAAAACTCATCAAATTAAAATTATAAATTATAAATTATAAAAGAAAATATTAATTAATTAAATTATTGGGTAATACCCCACAATTATTTTTTTTGTAAAGGAAAGTCTCTCTCAAAATTAGTCATCAGGGACCAGTGGAAATGTTCATATTTTCAGACTGAAGAATTCAGCTTTGCTGAAGTTCTGAAAACTTGAGAGAAGAGCAGAAAATGGTATGCAGACAGAGGAATGAGAATTATAGACTCACAGAATCATTTAGGTTGGAAAAGACCTTTAAGCTCATCAAGTCCAACCATAAACCCAACACTGACAAGTCCACCACTAAACTAAGTCCCTAAATGCCACATCTACACACTTTTGAACACCTTCAGGGATGGTGACTCAACCACTTTCCCCACTTCAACTTTTTTCAGTGTCAAACAACTGTTCTGGCGCAGAAGTTTTTTCTAATATCCAATTTAATCCTCCCCATGTGCAGCTTTGAGGCCATTTCCTCTCATCCTGTCACTTGGTACTTGGGAGAAGAGACAATCCCTACTTGGCTACCTTAGAACCTTCTTTTAGATAGTTCTAGAAAGTGCTAAGTTCCCCCCTGAGTCTCCATTTCTCCAGGCTAAACAATCCCAGTTTCCTCAGCTGCTCCTCATCAGAGTTGTTGTGCAGACCCTTTACAGTTGCCATTCTCTGAACTTGCTCCAACACCTCAATGTTTTCTTGTTTTAAGGGACCCAGAACTGAAGACTGGGCTCAAGGGGTGGCCTCACCATTGCCAAGTACAGAGGGGAAATCATTGCCCTACTGACGGCAGTGTAGAAGCCAAAAATTATGTCAATTGCAAATACGAAGTGGGAAAAAAGATAGAATAGAGTGGAAAGTTGTTGCAGGAGATGCCTCTTGGGGCACATCGTGTGTAGAGCAAGAGAATGATCAAGATGAAGTTTTGTGACCATTTAGAAATCAAAATCAGCATAGAAGTACTTTAAATAGTTCAGATTTTTTGGCTTCTATGTAGTCACCTGTTACCTGCTTGTTTCAGAAACAAAACAAAACAAAACAAAACAAACAAAACCAAACCCTAAAAACCAACCTCCTGCTTCAGTTCCTATTATAGCTCTACTGCAGCTGTGGAATAGCAACTATGCTCTCTCTTCCTCCATGCATCACTGACAGGGTTGTCAGCTGAGTCCCCAGCTGCAGATTCTTTATTGGTGGTGATAATGTGAGAAGCAGAAGGGAACACAGCTTGACCTGCAGAACCCAAGCTACTGGGTTCCCAGGCTTTATGAATTCCTATTCAGAGAAATAATCCCTTTACTCATAATCTGAGCAAAACTGATAATGAGACAATAAAAAAACAATGGGAAGCCCCTGCAGTCAACTGTAAGGGGTTTCAACTGACTCCACAGGATATGCAATAAGGAGCATAGAGGAAAAAGGAAGATGTAGTGGGATCAAATCCAATGGGATTGCACAGCAGATATGTCCTTACTATATGGCAAAATATTTCAGAAAACTGTGGAAAATCATCAATTCTTAGTGTGCAGTTGGTATGAGAAAAACAAAGATTGGACACAGATGAGTTATTCTGCCTTGCTACTCACCTCAAAAGATTGCCCTTCTCTGGACACTAGAGAAGCAAAATATCCTTCATGTAGTGAGGTGCCCAAAACAGTACTAGAGGTACGGCCTCACCAGCACTGAAAATCCTGTTTTCAGGGATTTGTCATCATGATGGAGAAATTGTTTCCTACTGTATAAAATACTCTAAAATCCTAAACAATTACTTTCTGTGTCTAAGAAAAGGTATTCAGGAAGTGCACACTCTCAAGATGCATCAGAAGTACTGAATAATTTCTGTTATGTCTACATCATCATTTTCATTTGTTTTAACAAAACTTAGTATGTTTTGTTTCATATTGCAGAGGGTACTAAATCAATAGCTGGAAGACCCCCCTGTGCATAGACTATGAGGGCAAATAGCCCATTTTCTCCTTTTTTGGAGGGTCCCTCCCAGGGGCACCAGCTTGAGATATCATTCTGCTGCTGTACCATGATACAATTAAAGGAACTGGGGGTATGAAATTCTGCTGTGGGAAATCTGGGATCACACCATTAAAGAAACCTGGCCTGTCTGTGTGAGAGTGAAGTGTGTAGGGAATCAAGTGGGGCATCCATTGGCTTACTGGAGCCACTCGCTGAGAAGTGGCTTCAATCCCAGCTGTTAGAGCCACTGGTGGTGGGAGTGTGATTGCCAGAGTACCTCCTAAATGGTCAGACAGGGAAGTTTCCTAAAAAGTTCTTATCAAAGATGCTGTTAAAGACCACAAACATGCCTCAGTTTGCAGTTTAAACATGCCAAGAGCATTTATACCCACAATTTGTTCCTTATGCCTGCTCCACATTTTTTCCAGCCCTCCTTAGACTAATACAGAACTAAATTCCCCATCTAGTGTCACTTCCTTACTTCAAGTTTAGGTAACTCAGTTTTGTGTTTCAAACTGAATGTTTGGGAAAATGGACTTTACGCTCATAGTTTTCTGTGTTTTGGGCAAGTCCCAAAAATTCTATACATCCTTTTTTCAGCTCTTTAAAATAAAGGTAATCTTTCTTGTAAATCTCTGTAAAGAAACCAAAAACTACCATAGCAATATTAAAGCAGAACAGTATCCCAAAGACTTGAAGCTTCCTCATTAAAAAGTTAACAGATTTTGCATCTTCCTAGTTCTGTCCAAAAACTGCTTGAAGAAAATGGCCCGGTAACAATAAATCCATATTTTCAGTACTGAAAGCTTTGCCCTAGCTGAAAGACAAAACCACAAAATTGTGCCAAAGTGAAAAATATTTCAGGCTCCAATAAAATAACTTTTTGGTTTTCCCATGAACATTATGGAGAGCTACTTTTTTTCCATTGAATCCAGCCAGTTTGCACATTTCTCTGTCAGTACAGATGCACACAAGATCAATTCACATCTGTGCAGAATGTTTCTACCCACTGTGTTTAATTTTTCTGTATTTAATTTCTGTGTTTTCATTTTTCTAATTTAACTACATAACGGTTTATACCCCTTTCTTCCTTCATCTGTGTTCCAAGTAACAACTGCTTTCATTAAAAAGAGCAAAGGTTTTTCTGGGTAGCTTGCACCTTTAAATCTAGAAATTAATTACAGGTAGTCACTCCTGCTGTCAAGCCACGCTACGTTTCCCCAGCTAAAGCCCAAATAACACAAAATCCAGTTAGAAGCTATTATAAAGCCATGTTTTCATCTCCTCATAGGTGAATGTTGTTTATCTTTTTCAGCTTTAACCAAGTCCTTTATCATTTCGAATGCTTCTCTAAGTCACCTTGAAATCTTCCCTTTTGCAGAGAAAAATCCATCAGCATTTGCTTTTCCTCTCTTCATTTCCCCTGAACAAATATTACTCATTTATCTCAAACTGCCTTTTTCTAACAAGTCTCACAAAAAGTCACTGAAAAAAGTATAGCACAGATGTTCCACAGGAAAATCTTTGTTCAAAGATTTTTTACTTCCTTCTCATATTCTGAACTTTCCCAGAGCTATTTTGTGGGCTGGAGTTCTGTGCTGTTGTAGGGATACATGTGTATATATATATGTACGTATATTAATTGTGTCATAAATTTTTAAGTAGGTTCTTGAATGAACTCACTGGAGATTTCTCCCAGTGGCTGGCCCTAAGCATTTGTCACTCATTACATTTTCACAGCCATAACCTGCTAGAAACCTTCCAAGTTAGTTAAGACTTAGCTTAAGGCTCCTTTCACCCATGGCTGTCTCTAAACAAATTATGCATTTTGAGTTGCAAGGTGTTCCTTCCCTACAGCCATGCAAATCTTTTCTAATACTATAACTCCAATTGGTAGCTAGGAAGATACTCCATAATTGTTGCTTATGATCTCCTTTTGTAGACAGTGAGCAAATGACACTTTCAGACAGTAAAAGTCTCACACATATTTGGAAACTTTCAAAAATTTCTCTTGGGAGTTTTTGCTAATTTTCATTCTCCCTCCTCTATCAATGGGACAATTTGTGCACCATAAACATAGTCACCACTGCTCACTGGAGCTAGAACACTGAATAGAAGCAGGAGCCTCATGCACTTGTATTTTTCCTCTGATTTCTACAGGGGAACGATGTGAACATTGCTATATTTGCATGTGACACACACATGCATGCACACCATACTACAGGTATCATTTTAAAAAGTAGCATTTGGATGCTAACTGCAACAACCTTCTGTATACAGTGCAGAGATTTGTTACTTCTAACACTACTGTGTGGCAAGGATACCACATTCTAAATGACCACCAGCATACATGCAAGCACAAAACAAACTGGATATAATTATAAATGGCTATGCACAATTAGGAAGACTATTTTGACCTCAGGTCGTTCCATTTCAAGAGTTTGAAATTATATTACTAACACTTTACACGTAAGAAACACAGGCAAACCTTAGCAGATGGTAAAAAGTTTTGCTGGCATCTCATTTGGAAGCATGAGACTACTCCTTCCTGTAGTTTCCCAAAGAGGCTGGATAGGCCCTTAAAACAGGTAGCAGTAATGCAGACTGGGGCTGTGTCAGGTGTCACTCAGACGTGTCACTTCTCCAAGGATCTCTCCAAACTGCCACCACGTGCTTGTGGGGACAAGTGGTGCCCAGCACTGCAGCTGAAGGAGATCTCTGTGCACTGCCCCACAGTCACAGACACCCAAGCTGCAAGCTAAGAATAGCTCTCCTTGCTGATGACTTGCTGAGCTCTTTATTGAAGATTGTCTTGGAAGGAACCATTAATCTTCACATAATTTCCGTTCTGGAAATGGAAACCTACTCTGAAAAAGCCAGTCATATAATTTTTCATCATATGGCTCACTTCAGTCCCTTCCATTGAAACATAACTGGTTCTTAGTGCCTTATTTTTTTCCTGCTTTTCGTCTTCTTTAGTGTACATGTGCCCTTTAACCAAGGTAAAAGATTTCATATTTTTTAAAGTTGAAAAGAAAACAAAACAAAACAACAAATGCTCTATTGCCTCTTTTCTCTGTTGCTGTCTTTTAAGGAGATAATCTCATCTTCTAAGCTGCTTGTTCAGACAGCTGTCCATTATTGTATGTCCAAAATTACTTCTGATTTTGTAGGTTGCAACTGAAAAAAAAATGGCAGAAGGAAGCAATCCTTTAAATAACTACAGAAATGTGATCCCCTCCTTAGAGCACTCATAGTTATTATCATGAGCAATGTTCAAGTCATTAAACCCCATCTGAGATTAAAGGTCTCACCTTAGACTTCTTTTTATCTCTAAAGACCTTTCTGATATACATGTCCTAAGTGCTCTGGGGAGATATAGAGGAGTGTCAGCACAGCCTGACTACATTAATTTTCTTGAATTTCCACCAACCTGTCTACACTCAGGAGAGAGCTAAATTTCATACCTCTTTTCACCTTGCAAATCTCATGATGTATTAGGAGATAAAAGCAGGCTTTAGTTTTAGGCTGCATTTCCTTCTCAGGGTATCTTAAAGGTTCTTTGCAACAAGAAGTTGAATGGGGATGACCCAGAATCCATGGCAGCTGATGATTTAGAAATTCAGTCTCCAGATGATATCTGGCAGCAATGGCTGTATGATATTCCCAGACCCTGGACCAAAGGTTTTTACTAGAAGCAATACTTGCCATAATATTTTTCCAATGTTCTTCTTTTCACATGGTTTTTAACATCCAGTGAGTTGTGTACAAAAGACACTCAGAAATGAAATCAATTTAACTACACATTGACAAGATGCAATTTTAGCTGAACAGTATACATTACCTGTATTTTTTTGGTACGACCACCTGACAGCAAATCTGGGTAAAAATGAAGCCATGAATCTTCTGTGCAGGAAAGAAGATAACATCAGTAACTCACATAACATCAGTAACTCAATTTAGACCACTGCTTACATTCTTCTTCTCCTACATTCTCTGTTCATCAAGTCCTTTTTCACACCTGTATAAATCAGTAGATTTCAAGATGATTTTGAACTGGGTTCTGAGCAACTTGGTCCAGTGGAAGGTGTTCCCTGCCCATGACAGGGGAATTGGAACTAGATGATCTTTAAGGTTCCTTTCAACACAAATCATAGATTATATGATTCTATGATTAAAGCAGGACATGGCACAGACTCTAATCATGTCTGGCATTCCAGTCATAACAACCTTATCTTTGAAAACAGATCCTGAACAGCAACTAGATCATGAGCACAGATACCGGGGTTTGATAGACAAAACAGTTTTGCTTCTCCCTAGTGACTTCTCATTGGTTTACCTTCTAATAATTTCCTACAATGCTAACCACTGAATACTTTACAATACCTCCAAATTATCTTTAAAGTACTCATTTTTCCCTCTTAGATAATTATACACTGAATTAAAATCACAGTAGGACATGTATGTCTTTGCTTCTACTTGCTGAGATTTAAGTTGCCTCTCTCATCTGTTGATAGATGCACGTACCATAATGCAAGAAGGATATTAAAAAGGTAATTATTTTTCTTTCCTCTCTTTAAATATCTTAGCTTTTTTAAAAATATCAACTAACTCAAGTAGCTTAGCTTGCAGCATGCTTTTTTAAGAATGACATGGCAACACAGTTTAAAAATGAATGTGATCTTAAAGGTCTTTTCCAATCTCAACAAGTCTATGATTCTAAGAATGGCATCTGTTCCTTAAAAAATACTAATCCACCACTTAGTCTGATTTCCCCTTTCTGGTTATAGTTTTTCGGGTTTGTTTTTTGTTGGTTTTTTTTGGGGGGGGATGTTTCTTTTGGTGTTTGTTTTTGTTTTAAGCAGGCAAATGGCAAAATGATTTAGGAGATTTCTGGGAAAACAACAGTTCAAATAGCTAGAACTCATAGCCTATAAAAAATACTAGAATGGTTAGGTCAATGTACATATCCTGAAGTAAAGTGTATTTCAAGTGACTGTGTGCTATAGGGAGAATTCAGTTTCATTTGGGCACTAGTTTGATTTCCACTAAAGAGACTATGATAAATCTTTTACTCTCTTCCTCTTCCAGCAGGAGAATGTGAGACACAAAACTAGTGGTGGTCCACTTATTACCAGCCATACTGGGTCACTACTGTTACACCTGTGCATTTTGAAAGCAAAGTTCTCTCTTTGCTGTCGTGTCATCAGTTCACCATGACAGCACATAACGTGCTAGGGTCATAGATGGAACTACCCAAAATCATGGGCAATGCTGGATCAGTCTCTACATTGGTTTCCATTTACACCAAAAATTCTCTGGTGTAAAAGTGCAATGGCTGCCTTAGACTTGATTTGAGATGAACAGATCTTCATCAGCATAGCATTTGACAGGATGAAGTTAAACACAGGAATAAATGAAAGAAACAAAGAACCAATAACATTGGTCATGTTGAAGGTCATCTAGTCGGACATTCTTGCTCAAAGCAGGTCTGCTAGAGCAGGTCACCCATGACCATATCCTGTCAGGTATCAAATATTTTCAAGGGCGGAGACGACTGCTCTGGGCAACTTGTTGTGATAGGACACTTTAGTAGGATGGCATCCTGTACCTTTGCAAACATGAGCAAATAACTAGATTAGGCATGGGAAGAATTTCCAAGCAGGTACATTCATCCTCTTCTCTGGGAAACTATCCTCATTCAGAATATAAAAGTCCCAGGCTTAATAGAGATTGTATGGAAATGCCATCACCAATTTGTTCCAGGCCTACAGATCATTTGCAAAGAGTTTTTTCCACTGACTCCCTATCCAGAGGTCATACTTTGATGCTTTGTTACACAATTCAACCTCTTTCTTTCTGGATGATTTGTGTAATTCTTCATCCCAGCACAAAGTCTAAATAGGACACTTTACCTTATGTGAAGTATTCTCCTGGTAAATATTTGTGCATTTCAGGCTGATGTTTGTTTTACACAGTAATAGAAGACCCCAAGCACTCAAATAATTGTTAAAGGCAGACACAAATGGCTTGTAATCAAAACCATTAAATTTGAATTCATACTCAAATGTGAGTAAGTATTGACAGAAAAACTGGTCCTAACCTTCACTGAGTACTCACTAATCGATATTTGGGGGGTGTATTTGCTCATGGTCATTTCTGGTCATTGCATGATTTTGAAAAACACCTTGTTTTACTTCCACTTCAGCTTCTCATAATTTATGCAGACAAGCTCACTAACAGCAACTGTAGGTTTGCCCCAAGTTGCTCCTACCCCATTTTCTACTCAGAGACCTTAGGTCTGCAGAAGCCTCAACTGTCAACACAAGAGGAAAGACAAACAGACAAATACATGTGTAGACCTATGCAAAATTTACCTAAACTACGGAGTGATGATTAGCTGATGAATGCTCTTACTCTAATTGACATTAACAGAAGCTGCTAAATGATCTGTGCAAACTTAAGCCTAACTTTGGGTATTTATTTTTGACATACTTGGCCAAACTCTCCATGAGGAGAAACAATGTGAACTAAAAAATGTGCTGTGAGCAACTGCTGCATTATTTGCAATAAAAACAATAGCAGCAACTTCACAACAGGCAGGAAGGTTCCCCTATATTTAAGAGCTTATAAAAAAAAAAGAGACAGAAGGACACTTCTTTCATTATTGTACTTCTCAGAAAACAAGTTTCAGAGGGCACTTTTAGATGGCTTTTACAGTATTACATGACATTACTGGCAATGTTGACTGAGATAATTTAAACTAACTAAGTGGGATCTGACAATTTTTTTCTGATTTCTTCCCATAAAGCATAATAACCATGCAGATCAACAGCACTTCCGCAGAAACAGTGAGTAAACCACATTTGATACTGGCTGCATATTCACAGATGATGTTCAAGTATCTAAAGTTTCAAGTTCAACTATCTAAATGTTTAGACAGTGTGACTGAACTGGAAATATCTTTAGGTTAGCATGACTTGTACAATTTCACATTTCCTCCTTATTTCTGCTCATTTTGCAAGTAAGCTGTTTTCCTTCATTGCTTATTGAAATCAATGAGATTTACACCTTCCGTTAGGATAGGAACAGCCCTAGAGTGAGCTTTCTCCTTGATATTTGGACACCTGCACTTCTGTTCTCAGTACTAAATAGGAATTATAGACATGTCTTTACAGAGGAAATCATAGAGATAATTTGCATTTTGGAGATTCAGAAAAGCTGGGTTCTGGAAGCACATCCCTTATTGAGAGAACACAGGTGAAGCAGAGACACCACTTCAGTTCTGTCAATACCTGTAAAATCTACCTGTAGAATCTGCGTAGCCAAGTTCAGCTGTTGAAACACATAGAGCTCTAATTGTAATTTACAGCTCTGTCCTGGTGGGACTGAACCATGCAGTAAGTCAGTCTGTGCACAGATGGGACTTCTGTCTTGCATCAGCTGCTGCAAAAATACACTTACTTTCTGTAATAACCTTACCTTTTTCCTGAGTCCCCACAAGAGAGTGGAGAAATTGCATCTCAGACACTGTTCTTGCTATGTGAACAAGTCCTGAGTCTCCCATATCACACACAAAGTCTCATGAACTCCACAGCCAGCTGGAGCTAAATTCCCTGGCCAGGTAACCCTGTTATTCTTCCTCATGGCAATGTGCTGTACTTTGCTTCACATCCCTGCTGTGCCTGCAGGTGTGGGCAGCCCACATCGGTGACTCCTGATCTTAGGCAGTTCTGCCTTGCAAATTGAAAAGACCAACTACCTGTTCTTCTCTTGTGGTTTTGTTGTTGTTGTTGTTTTTTGTTTGTTTTTGTTGCTTTTGTGTTTTGTTTTGTTTTTTGTGTGTGTGGGGGGGTTTGTTTTGTTTTATTTTGGGGGGGGTTGGTTTTGGTTTTAGTTTTGGTTTTGTTTTCCCAGTGCAGTCTTACTTTATCTGCTTAATTCATCATTAGAGAGCATATGGAAGTTGTTGTGTAAGGAAAAAGAAGCAATTAATACGTGGAAAAGGTAAAGGAAGAAGTTTTTTTGAAACTTGTTTCAAAATAAAAGGAGAAAAAGACTGAATGGAAAATGTAAATCCAAAGCACATAAAAAAGCCTCATTGAGGTTTTTTGAGGAAATAAGTATAACTTATTTCTGGAATTCACTGCTACATTAAGTCCACACCTGACTTTTAAAGATTAGTCATTTTGAGTTTGAGAGCTTTTCTGAAATGAGTCACATTAATTTCTGTGCAAGTTCACACTGGGAAAAGAAAATCAAAAAAACAGTGATCTATCAGCAATCATGAATATGAGCTTTAAAACTTTCCTTAAAACAAAGTTGATTTTTCAGGCCCAATCTGTAGATGTATTTCAGACCCAGTACCACTTAGCAGATAAAGGAATTATGACCTTCTTTCTTATCAGTTTAGGTGCTAGTACTGTGTGCTAATTTCACATGCTAAAAAATCCTAAGGACATTTTTACTGAGTATAATAATACAGCAATGTAGCCACAGTAATGGGTTTTTATACTGTAGGGGAAAAAAAGGCCACTCAAATTAATTTTATGCAAACAGTACTAGGTATTAAACTAATCACACATTTGCATTATCATTCAAATTCACTTTAAGTTACTCAAATATAATTTTAAAACCCTAATCTATATTGCTCTATTTTAATGTATTTATTTATGTAATCAGAGACACGGATGATGCTTACAGTTTAAAATTTCAGAGCTGGGCACATTTCCTTTTTACTGGGTAAAAATATACTGTTTTTTTTTTTTTCCTTTTATTTCTTCCTTTGTCAATCACCTTCAGGTACTACTGCCTTTAAAACAGTAAATGATCTTCCCTTCCTTTTAGACTCAGAATAGATTTTTCTCTGTCTTGATCTCATCTAAGTTTCTTTGTGTGTGAATACATGGTAAGCAGGCTACACACTTCTCCACGGTACAAGAGACAAAAAAAGCCTGAACTGGCATCATGATCAGTCTCCAAAATAGCTTCTCCTTCAGGCCCAGAGGGAGAAGACAGGCCAGAAAAACTTTCATTGCAGGTGTCTACTCTGTTTGCTTTTGTAGATGAATTTAAGGTAGATTTCTAAGGATCAGTAATTTATGGACCACTATGTTTATTTGAAAGGAAAGATGAACCAGCTTAAAAAAAAAAATTCATAGTAAGAATTCCCAAGCTTTGTTAAAAAATCCATGCTGCGTGTTGAAGAAAATCAAACAAAATGCATGGCAAAAGCCTTCTTGGTAAGAGATTGGAATGATACTTAAAATAAAGCAATGGAGAGGATGAGACCACTTTCATTTTGTATTACAATTACTTTTTCGCCAATTCCTTTAAATTCTTCTGCAAGAGACTGGAAAGTTCCCATGGAAATATAACTTAATCTAGAGAACATCGCTTTATAGTATTTTACTCTATTTTGGGTCATGTCAATGACTTCTATGATTCAACATTTATCATAAAAACAAAATCCAAAATTTTAACAAAGTCCAGACACCCAAAACATCAATTTTCAGAGAGGCTACCTGATGAGTTTTTTGTGTCCTTGATGTTTATTTTTAAGAAGTAAGAAGCTGCAGAGTTTGTACTCTAATTTGTATTATTCAAGCCACAAAAGATGACAGATGTTTTTTAAGCTGCAGTTAGCAAGACAGCATAGATTGAAATGCCTTTTTTTTTATTTTATTATTGCTTTTGATGCACACAAATCCTTTAAGCAGAATTTTAGCAATTGTTCTATTATTGAATGTCCCCTCTCCCCTTCAGATGAATTATTCATATGTTGTTGTCATAGCAATCCTTCCTCTCTCTGAAATGTTTAATAACTAGACCTGGCTCCCAACTAGACAATGAATCAAGGTGTAACAAAAGCTTTATTAACTAATGTGCTTGTGGCAGACATATTGTTTGTCTTCCATCTACACTTGCCTTGAGCTGTTGTCAGTTCAGCCCAGTCCAGTGCTATTAGTGATGACAGCAAAGATGCCTGTAAGAAATGCCCTTTACATAAGCTGGTTTCTTGGATAGCATCCATCTCCTTTGCAGAGTGATGAGCCTCTACTTTTTCTCAACTCTTTCCAAAGCAGTGACAGCCAGCCACTGCTTTCTGCAGAGGATATCTCACTGTGACAGATGGGGGTGTGGGATTTAGTGGACATTAAGAATCACATAAAGCATCAAGACTTAAAACGGAAAAGGGTGACAGTGGCATTTTCACTGTTTTAAGCCTGTGTCTACATCACTCACCTGTGCGGATTTATTCTTTAACTATGTCCCACAATGCAGACCAAGTAGATGTTGATCTTACTTGTCTATTTGCCCCAACCATTATCATGATTGGCATGACTGATATTTTGCATCTGAGCACTGTGTTGAAGAACATAATAACCTTTCCATCTACCTTACTCCTGACGAGGAAAAGTCTGAGTGCAAGAAAGTATTCAGAGAATATGCAGATCTGAACTTTTCTACCACTTTTACAACAGTGCCACTGGGGAATATTACACAGGCAGAATCAACAGCCCTTTTAACTTTTAATTTTCCTAGCAGAAAGATGTCTGCTTCCTTAGCAATCACAGAATGAGTCAGGTTGGAAGGGACCACAGTGGATCATCTGGCCCAACCTCCCTGCTCAAGCAGGATCATCCTAGAGCACATTGCAAAGGATTGTGTCCGGGTGGTTCTTGAACATCTTGAGTGAGAGAGACTCCACCACATCTCTGGACAATCTGTTCCAGTGTTCAGTCACCTGCACAGTAAAGAAGTTCTTCCTCATATTCAGGTGGAACTTCCTGTGCATGTTTCATCCCATTGCCTCCTGTCCTATTACTTGGCATCAGCAAGAAGAGCCTGGCTGCATCTTCCTGCCACCCCACCTTCAGATACTTAGAGACACCAATGAGGTACCCTCCCAATCGTCTCTTCTTGAGGCTGAGCAAGCCCAGCTCCCTCAGCCTTATTAGAGAGATTCTCCAGTCCCTTGGTCAACTTTGTAGCCCTCTGTTGGATCCACTCCAGAAGCTTCATGTCTCTCTTGTACAAAGGAGCCCAAACAATGATGTCACATCATCCAACTGAAGACCTAAAGTCACATTACAGAAAGCATTTTCCCTTTCTTTTGTGGAATTTTGGAAAGCTGACTTGAGCGATGGCCAGGAGCTGGGGACATGTTCAACTGAAAGATGGAAGAGAGGAGAGAGAGAAAGCTGAAGTGACTTCCTCCTTACCTGCCTGGGTATTCTGGAGCATCTTCCTTTTCCTCACAGCCTCCTCCTTCAGCCACTTAAGGTTTGGGAATGAGAAACACTGTTTTGGGGAGGAAAAACAAGGTATGAGTTTGTTGGCTTGGGGGTCCTCCTGACCAAATCTATCTTTAGAAGTCATCAAGCATCTTGTGAACATAAAGCCCACAAAAGACTGATTCAGCTACTTCCTCTGCCTTTTCCTTCTGCTCCTCCTCCTCTATATCTCTGCTTTCTCTCCTTGGAGTTGCAGCTTCTGTGGTTCCTAGACTCCAAGCCCAGTCTCACTCTATATGAACACAATTCATTCTCTGCACACTTTTTTGTGAGGTCAGCTGTAAGATACTTCAAAACTGATTCTGAGTTCTCTCTGAGCATTCTACAGTCATTTCATTCATCCTATTATTCCCCTGGCTTCATAGTTTGTGGGAGCCCTGGCATGCCATTCCTAAACCTAAGAAGGTGGCACTGCCCAAAAGAAGACAGAGATAGCCCTGTTGTTTTAGTTTGGTTCAGTTGAGTGCAGTTAGCTTTATAATCCACGTGTACTTGTGTTGCAGTTTCACATATATCCTGTATGAGTTTCCCCTTGGCAGAAACAATGGACACTTGGTTGTTAAGCAGTTGACATACTGGAATTCAGCCAGAGCTGTGTGTAAGTTGTGGATAAATGATCTATAGGTTATGTCACATTCTTCTGCAGTGTTCTGAAAGGACAGTGAAAGGCCCAGCTCACTGTGTCAATACTGGCCAAAATCCATCTGACACCTAATAAAAGCCTGAACAGATAAATATGTTTGGCCTAAAAGAGATAAATCAGTTAATGTAACAGTCTATGAACAGTACTTCTGGATGAAAGAGCTGACAGAAGTGTCAGAGCTTCTAGATGATGGTACTAATTCAGGAATTGCAGTCTATTTTCATGGAAGAGAGTTCATGGGAATTACAAAGGTTTATATTTTAGGACACCAGCTGCCTTCAAGCTTGAGCAAGGTATGTGGGATGAATGTCTTATTTTGTCTTATTGTCTGGCCTGCTGCGATGACAAAACTCAAAACCCTTGGCCAACAAGGATTTGCTTCCAGGGAGGGGTATGGAACCAGTTCTGCTATGCTGGCACAACTCCCATGAGACAGAAGATGTCATTTAGGGAAGTGATGCCAGAAGCTAACAGACAACCTCCTTTTTTCACTTCTATTTGCAGTGTGTGTAGGGGAGAAAAAAAGTGACTTTGCCAATACACATATTAGAAAAACTCCTGGGGAGACCAGTTGTTATCCCAAGAGATGGGCATGGAGGCACAGCACCTTTTTAAATTTATCCTTTCACATTTTGTTTTACTACTTTAATACTTTATCTTTTTTTTTACTACTTTACCCTGGATTTTGCCCCTAGTTTTGCAGTGTTTACACATTAATTATTCTTTTCAATCAGGAAAGGTCCAGCAAGCTTCTACAGAGAAGGCTCTGCCCCTGTAAAACTTCTCTTTTGATTTTCTGTCCACTTGGTGAGTGGTACATTCAGCATCATTTACTCATCCACAAGTTGGTGCATATATTTGATCTAACAAGTGCTTTATCTATTCAACGTCTTTTGAAAAGGTCTCCTGAGTCCTTTCCAGACCTCTGAGACACAAATATTTAGTATAAAGCAGAATATGCATGATTGGGTTTGGGAATATTTTGTGACACTAGTACTCATTATATGTGGCCTATGCCAAAAACTCCCTTATTTCAATATTTTTTTCATAAAATCATCATTTACTGTTATGCATCTATTTTACTTCATGAATGTGTAATGAATGGTCTCTGGGTTAGACTGAATTTGACTTTTGTAGCTCATTACTATTTAAAGTGAGGTAAAAAGAAGAACAATACTTAAAAATAACTCCTCTGTCTCAGAAAAATATTGAAAATGATGCAGAGGTTTTAAAAATTATTTTCTTAATTTAATAGATATTTCGGAATTGCGAAGCAGTAATTTTCCATGCAAAATAGAATAAATAATATAGTATGCAGTATGAAGCTGTGTGTCAATTTAAATAAATATCATGTTGTTTTCTGAATCATGTAAAAATGCAGGTCTTGCCCAGCAAAGTGTACTAGCTTGTATGTTCTCTGGATGAATTAAGCTAGTCTACCTTAACTACCTGTCATAACAAGAAGACAAAGTAAAGCTTTGTTGGACTGGGCTTATCTAAGCAGAGTCAACCCTCTCCTTCCAGGCTTGTCCCCTAATTTAATTTTTGATTTTTTTTTTCTTTTTCCTGTTAGGCTTGCTTTTTTCCTTTTTTTTTTTTTTTTTTTTTTTTTACCCCAAGATCACTAATGGAATAAAGAGCCAGAATGGTCTTGCAATTCAACTCTTGCTCCCGTCCCTCAGCATTCTAACATTTCAATACCTTGGTACACTGAGTGGTTATAAGATATTTGTGATCCAGTGAATTAAAGGATATTTCTCTTCCTTTGAAGTAAGGTTTCCTGTTTCTTCTGTGGACCTTTCAATATCTTGTAGGATCACTATCATGGGAAAGTGCTACAGGTAATCGCCTTTGCAGTGTGTTAGGTGCAGCCCATCAATATCTTGGCCTTTGCTAATCCTCCCAGACGATTCCTAAGCTGCAAGACTGAGATCAGAACTGAAGCCTGCAAACAAGACAGTCAATAGTTTCATGCTGTTCCTCTGGTACCTGTAGAGATGGGAACATAGGTCCACATTAGAAAACAGCCCTTCTGTAGTCTGAAATGCTCTTGCCTTCTAAGGCACACCTCAAAGTATCTGTTATTCCATTTTTGTTTACAGGTAGAAACAAGGAATTAGAAATTCCTCCAAAGAATGGGCTACTTGTAAAAGCAGCACAGAGAAAAGCACCACAGACTCCACACCTATGTAGGTTTTGTGCCTTCAAAGAGACTTTTGTTTTCCCAGCCTGAAGGAGAGGCCCCCATCTGTAGCAGCCCCTTATCTGTGTGCTGGTTTGGGCTGGGATTGAGTTGATTTTCATTACAGTAGCAGGTATGGGACTATGTTTAGAATTTGAGTTGGAAACAGTGCTGATGACACAGAGATGTTGTAGTTCTTGCTGGGCAGGGCTTTCACTGAGTGGAGGCCTTTTCTGCCTCAGCAAGTAGTCTGAGGATGCACAGGGAGTTGTGCTGGGACACAGCCAGGACAGCTGGCCCCAAGTGACCAAAGAGATATTCTGTAACATTTGGCATCATGTTCAACATATAAAGCCGGGAAAAGAAGGAAGGTGGGGGCATTTGGAGTGATGGCATTTGTATTCCCAAGTAATTCTTCCTCCTTTCCTGAGAACAGCTGAACACCTGTCTGCCCATGGGAAGCAGTGAATGAATTCCTTGGTTTGCTTTGCTTGCTTGTGTGACTTTTGCTTTACCCCTTGAACTCTCTGTCTCAACCCACAAGTATTCTCACTTTTATATTTTCTCCCCCATCCTGGCAGGTGGAAGTGAGCAAGCGGCTGTGGGGGACTTAATTACCAAGTGGAATTAAACCACCCCACCATGGAACAATCTGCTGAAAGAGATACTGCCATTTTTGGAAACAAATCTGTCTGGTTCGAAATGGAAATGCTGCACACAGTTTTTCAGGACTTTTTCTGAAAACTTACTAATCACTAGATTAAAAAAAAAAAACAAAACAAAACCCACAGTTTTTAGGGGAGACAGATGATAGGAAAACCTTGATTTTGTTGCCATTTCACACATCCATTTGACGTAGTTTAAAACTACCATCTCTGGGACAGCCAGAACACAGCCTGCAAGAGCTGTGTGTACAATTGCCAGCATTAGTGACTCTAATCCACGACACAATGCTTTGCCATGGGGACTCAAAGAGTCAGCTGTAGGAAGACAATGTCACTAGTTACATTGCTAGAGGGCTGTGGATGCTCAGCCCTCAGCTCTCCTGTACTTTTGGAGAACTCAGAAGCATGCTTGAGCCCCAGAAGAGGTTGTCAGCAGCAGCAGGAGAGGACAGCTGGAATGCCAAGCTGCTGCTGAGTGCTCTTGAGCTGTGATTGCCTCTTGGACCCACCTACATACCTGTCCTCTCACAGAGTTCAGGTATAGACTTTCTTCTTACTTCCAGTAAAGGAAATGACTGCAGGCAGAAACGTACTCATAAACATAAGCTTTAGCCCTCAACTCCCTCCTGAACTGACTGTTCTTATGACTTTTGCCTGCAAGACCTCTGCTGTCCCTTCTCTCTTTCTCTTGCCTCAAAGGAAAGCTCAATGTTTTATACTTCTGAGTTAATGAGTCGGCCTGCCTGACCTGACTGTCAGGATGAATCAGCAGTTAGTTCTGCACCTCTATGCCATACTGATGCTCTCTCTCAAGTGGATTTGGCATCATTTAATAATATTTTTTTCTGTATTAGTCCAGTGGAGATTCTCTCGTACCTCAGAAATTGTGAGTTGATCATTAATGTTGTTTCACTTAAGGTGGGTCCCATAGTCCAGCTTCAGCCTGGGTACAAGATGGATTTTGTTCTTTGTAATATCCTCTGTTAGCAGCTACTGGTTGATGGGCAATTTCTTCTGTTCTTTTGCATAACTCTGTAAAGAGAATTCCAGAGTGGAAGCCCACGTTCAAAACAGATTCCTAATTTAAATTCCACGTACATTTATTAACAAACATATATAAAATTAAAACTTAAATACTAGCAACTCACATCCACACCTTCATTTATTATAATTCATGAAAATATTTATATTAAATAAACATTAGTATCACTGTAGGACTTATGAACTGGTAAAGGCAAATCTCTGAGCCAGGTAATTCAGGAGTTATGGAGTCCTGGATCTGAATCTGCAAATGCTTTGCGTAAGTTAAAAAGCTATAGAGTCTTCTGCAACTGCAAGGATAATATTTTCTGCATTTTTATTTGTTTAGTTACTTAAATTCAGTGGCTAATTTATTCATAGCTGAGAAAATTTTGGCTGCTGAAAAATGGGAAAGCTTATTATCCCTCTTCCAATCCATAAATATAAATGAGGTGTAACAGGATGAGATCTGGTAGTTCTAAAATCATGACAGACATGATGATCAGAAACTATTAGTACAATTTGTTAACTACGGACAATGCTTCCTTTGTTTAATGAATCAATTAGTTTCAAAACTCATTTCAATAAATGGATGTTTTGGCTAAGTAACCAGCTATTTAAGGTGGTTTAATTTAACTAAAACAAACAACTTTATAAAGCTAGGTTTGCACTTTTAATTGATTTGCAAATTCCATCCAATTGCACCTTGACAAGAAACACAAATACAAGCATTCTCATAAAAGGGTAAATAGTAAATGTATCTATCACCATTTTTCTAAATTACTCTTTCATCATAATCCAACTAAATATATATCATGCATATAATGCATGACTAAATGCATGTAATAAGTACATGCACATTCACCTCATTAAAATAAGTACTTTATTTTGCAGACAAGCTGTATTTAGGTGAAAATCAACACCCTCCCATGGTTACTAATCAGGAGGGTTCAATATTCCTTTAGGAAGGTGACTAATAAGTAAAAATGCAAACCAAGATTAAAATTGATTATTTAAAACTAATTTTCCTGTTTTCTGGTTTAAATGATGATTAAAATTGGTAATCCACAGTAGTCAACTCCCGCTTTCTATTAGAAACACGGCTTTAATTGTTTTTCTGTGGCAGAATACATCACAAATGAAGAAAAAAAATCACTTGTGATAATCTATCTGTGGGGTGAGCACAAAGGATCCTTTTACTGTGCTGGGGAAATTTTCCAGACTGGAAGTTAGTGGGTAAGCATCCCTTAGGACTGGCACCAATCCAACATGATATCATTATGCCATAGACTTCTAGTTAATTGTAACCCAGCTTTAAGATCATTTACATGTATGTAATTCTTTAATTACCTAGAGCTCTTTGTAGCATTAATATAACATCCTGCAATATTATTTTCACATTTCTCTCATTGCTATGGATGCTTACAAATACCATTGTGTATGGAAAGTTGCCAACTTCACTTAAGCCACTGAATTTTTCTGTCCATCATTCAATTTTCTTGGCATACATTCACAAAATAGAGGCATTTGCAAGGAGTAAATGGTGGTAACCTGCATTGTATTGCTTGAAAGGAAAACCTTTCATCTCAGCTGTGCCCTGATCATCTCTGTAAGAGAATCTCTTCAACATCCCTTCTCCCCTTTCCTCCTGATCTTGTGAAGTGAAAGGCAGCCAAAGTCTTGCCATTTAAGGACTGAAGTGACACCTCTGAAGACTGCTGAAGACTGTAACCTCCTATAGACCCACCCAATAACAATAATAGGGTTAACAGAAATTCAGAATTATTGTCACAGTCTTGAAAAGAGTCAAAATGTATGGGATGAGTGTCCCGTCCAAATTTCAGCTTCCTTCCTCATGTTGCTCAATGGAGCCATGAAAATGCCTTATCAAGCAGAGATTTTTCATATGGAAGACATTGAAAACACAGTACATAAAAGGGGTAAGTTCATCATACCCTAAAGAGGCAAAATAGACCCCACTGCAAGACAATCAGTACACCTCTGCTGTGCATGGAGTGGAGGTCACACTAAATGAAGAAGGTACAGCATCCTATGCATAGACCCATATTGTGCCTGCCCTTGTGCCCTGCCTTTTCCTTGGTGGGGCTTGGATACAGGAGAATTTTGTTATGTGGAAAACTCCTACCTGCTACTGCTCCATGGGCATTCTTCTTTCTTTTTCTTCTTTCTCTGGTAGCAAGCCAGCCTTGGAGAGAGACTTGCATCTTGGCTTTTCTTGAACAGTACAGAGTAAAAGAGAATGCTTGAATGCTGGGGAAAAGAACACAATATCAAAGTGTCCCAGTATTTTTCCCATTGCTCCCAGCAAATGATGAGGAGTCTTGCATCAACCACTGAGAGAAATCACAGGACTAATATCAGAGTGTTTGTCATGAGCTCCCATTCCATCACAGCCATCTGTACCCAAACTGTACTTAAACTATCCCTTCATTACATCAGTCCCTCTTCTACACAGATGAACATCTCCTACTTTGTAGGAGACAGTTCCTGTTAAACAAGGACTCAGATGCAATTCACTGAAGCAAAAAAAGAGGGAATTACACCCTGACTACTAGCTGCTTTAAATTTTCAGAAAAAATTATTAACATTTAAGTAATGTTGCCCTCTAGGCCATACACAACTGCACTTCAAAGCCAAGTAAACAAGAGGCTACTCCACAATTTGCATCTGAATACAAGGAAAGACTAGTATGTGCTCTCTGCAGCTCTGTGCTGGTGATATTTAATTTTTAGAGTTGCAGAAAGAGGCATTTTTGTCCACATATACTTATAGCCCAGTCTGGGTCATAAATTAAAAGGCAGCCCCAAGGGTCCTTTCCAATGCTGTTCAGATGGGTCTATATAAAAACAGTAATGGCTTTTGCAATGATCTCTCTTGGTGTACAAGAAACAGAAATGTTTCTGAATGTCCTGTATGTGTCTTATCATATCTAAGAAAAAATTCAGACTAGGAGCTATTTTATGCAAACTAGCTCATCCCCAGAAAATTCTGCTTTTTTCTCTGTGTCTTCTACCTTCATATCTTCAGTCTAATGTTTAACAGAAATCTAAAATAAACTGGAATGCTCCTCTGATAAGAAATTCTAGTATTTTGATTCTTGATTTGTATATAAATATCTAATGGGTGGACAGGAACAAGTGAAAAAAAGGGAGACAGTGGTGCCTAGCAAGAGGAGAAGAGGTAATTGGCACAAACTTACAGACAGAAAATTCAGTGAAAAGAGCTTACTATTTAGAGTGGTCAAACACTGGCTGACTGGCACAGGTTTCCCAGACAAATTGTGGAGTTTCCAGCCATAGATATGTTCAACACCCAACCGAATGTTACCTTGAACAACTTGTTCTAGCCTGGACCCTGTTTCTGACCTGAGACCTCTAAGGGTATCTCCATCTTCACCTGCTCCATGATTTCTCAGCAAGTTTTTAAGGCAACAGAGCAAAATATTCCACTGCAAGATTTACAGTCGAAATAATCATGTCAGTATTCTTGCTTGGAAGTAGTCTGGTTTGTTGAACACAACTGATAAATTTGTTTTCAAGTCTTTTTGGTACTATCATACAATTACCCCTTTGCTTGTCATTATCTTGGGGTAAAGTATTGCTGTTTTTAGCTTCCTTTACCAATCCATCCTTTATTTTTGTATCATGTGTCTCATATGGCACAGGTAAACTATGGGAGAAAAAGACACAAGTGATCAAGTAGCCACATTGTAATTTTAAGAGCTTGAAAAAATCTCTTGTGAGTCAAGAGCAAGTATTTTTCTTTTGTTCAAGAAACTAAAATATTTTAAGTTCATTATGCAAATGACCAAAGCTATATAATTTCAATTTTCCTGATAGAAGAAAGTTTGATATCTGGAAGCATGAATCTATTCCCTGTAGTTTGTAGAGGCTATGTTTCTCTCAGAAAAAACAAACAAACACCACCCCCCCCAAAAAAAAACAAAAACAAAAAACCACCAAAAAACCAAAACCAAACCAAACCAACAACAATAACAACAACAAAACAAACAAACAAACAAACCAACCACCAAAAAACAACACCCCATATCCCCACATAGATACAAGCTGCTAATAAGAATTGGGATAGCAAAGTGCAATGGGAGACTATCACAGCCATTTCTGGAATCTTATTGCCTACCGTGTCATGGAAAAAGAGTCACTTAAAATTTGGTAACTCCCACAGAGGTCTATGAAGAAAAATATTGGGGGTGGGAGGGTGTCAATATCCCAATCCTACTGTTACCTGAAAGAGCTTGGTTATGTTGTATGTAACAGAAGTTAGGAGCCAATAATAAGCTAAATCATCTACCTCATTTTGCTGTTCATATGCAAAATATTCCTGTCTGCACTGACATAAAATCCAGGAGTCAGTGGAGAATACACATCCCAGTGAAAAATGACAATTCAAATAGCCTCACAGCCAGGTAAGTTTTCACAGTCCTGTTCCCCGCTCTGACACTTTGCAGGATGGCACTATCCCTTCTGCTGTAGTAGCACAAGGAGGCCAACCCAGTCAAAAGCAACCCAGCAAAACAAAGAGAGGGTCATTTTTCAAGCTGTTCCATTCCCTGAACAACAACTGCACATTCACAAGGAAGTCAGCAGGACCACACAGCCAGGGAGCACAAGGAGCAATGACAGCCTCAAACAGATCAGCCTAAGTGGCCGCTGAGCAGGTCTGTCTCACAAAGCTCTGTGTGTGTGTTTGTGTGAAGGAGGCCTTTATCTTTTCAAAGCAAAGAGCTGTTAATTAACCGGGCAAGTACTGCCTCTTGGACTGAGAGAACTGGCACCTCTCAGGAAATGATATCTGGTTCAGTTAAGAGGGAAATCGTGGAGAGGAAGATTAAATAAATCTGTGTGTACCTCCTGGAGGACTTCAGATGGACTAAAAACGCTTGCACCCTCTAGGGGGTTTCCACAGCATACAACCCTGGGTGTTAAACAGACACAAGCCCAGGATTCCTAATGAGGTGTACATGAGAAAAAGCTGCAGCTGGTTAGTTGAGCTGAGGGACAGACCCTTCTGACTGAGTCTCCGGGAAGGGAAATGACACACAGATCCTCTTCTGTCTTTTAAAACTGTCCTGCTTACCTTGAATGTGCACAGTCACAGCATTTCCCTTTTACCTTGCCTGAGTCATTCATGATCTCAGGGCTCCAGCACAGTAAGGTATTTCTCATCCAAAGGTATGGCCAAGCTCCAAACTGTGGCACAAAACACCCACATGAGCATCCCTGCTTCCAGCCTCTTCCCTGGAGAGAGCAAAGAGCAGCAGAGCAGCTGCTGCTACAGTCCTGATAGCACAGTGTGTGTCTTAGAGTATTTTTCACATCCTTAATTCACAGCATCTTTTTCAAATAGTAGAATCCCTTATCTTCTGTGTTCGTAAACATATAAAATTTTTTGGAAACTGAATAAAAATCTTTAAGTACCTCAGAGAGACAAAAAATACTCAGCAATTGATTTTCAGTGACATTTATGTACACAACTAAAGATCAGCCACCATATATTAAACATAATATACATCGTAGATATATTTTATTCCCCTGCTATTTTTGAGGAATGAAGGTGTTTCTGAGGACAGGTGTGAGAAATGAAAAGTGCTTGGATTGTGTAGGGAAAGATGGTTCTGAATAACATTAAATTTTAATAACTTGTGAGTTTTGTCGTCAGCAGAGCAGCAGTAGATGTGAGAAAGTAGGAGTAAGAACCACATGGAAATCTTTTTGCACATATCACTCCTGTTTACTTTCATTTTTTCTCCCACCAATCTTTTTGAAGGATATTGCTGACTCCAAGTCTTCAGCTGTTATGAGTCACATTGTGTTGATCACCTGCCAGTGTCCAGGAGATCTCTAGGCTAGTGGCATATGCAGTCTGGGAATAAGATCTGTTTGAAGGGAAAATCCAGCCCTCTCTTTTCTCTCCAGCAAAGAAAGCAGAAGTAGTGATGATTTCTCTATGGCAGAGCTACCTAATTCAAAACACACATCCCTTTTTTCACTGCTTAATAATAAAGAAATACAGTACTGGTCTACTTCCTAGTAGAAATTCAAACAAAAAATAGGTGTGGTTATTGATTGTTCTTGTCTAACCAGCTGCTACAATTATCTTCTCTCATCCTGTTAATCTAAAGAGAAAAACAGGCAATTGCCAATTACACACTACTGATACAGGAAATCTACACAACATGGGATGTGATGTTCAGTTCCCACAGCTGGAGTTCACTTGGGCAGTTGTGTGCTGAAGATTGGAGCAAGCTGGCAATTGTTTAAACACCTCTTCTTGTTCAGCTGGTCAATTATTCACAGGAACAGCAAAGCAGGAAAATGGTTTCTGTTAGTGTGAAGTGTGCATGCACATCTATCAATGGCTTGCAGTGAGATCTGTGGCTATTTCTTCCCTCCTCTGTGCCCCTGGTTTTCCTTCCACTCCTCGCTCTTTGCTAGACCAGGTTCACATGGTCTGTCTAAGGTGGAGCATGAGACTCCTGACCTCAGTTGAGTCCTCAGGGTTCTGCTGTTCACAGTTAAGGACTAGCTGCATTTTCTTCCCTGCTGTAAGCTGCAATATCCTCCCTTCCCTCTCAAGGAAGATGCTAAGATGGAGCTCCAGGCAGGTTAAACAGTCCCCACCCTGCCATGGCCCCCCACACACCTCGGGGCAGCCCACCGAAAATTTGGCCCAAGGTAGCAGGAGATGAGCATCTTAGCATCTTTATTTATGTACTCAGTAAATCTTGAAAATAAGAGCAGGAACAGGAGTTTACCTTTCAGCTCATGGCCCACCTAACTCTCTTTTAAAAAACAGACTCCGTAGGCTGCATTACTGTTACTTTACACAGTAAGTTCACTAGTGTAAGTTTTGTAAGCTCATTAATGTTACTGTGTTCAGCTTCTGCAGTGTTGACAACCAGAGACAAAGCTGCCTGTACAATTTTTTGAAGACCTGTTTTGACACAAAAACTCCCTATTAATTCACAACAATAATTTATTGCAGTCTCAGAGCTCAGCAGGAGGTCCTGTCGTATTGATAAGACTGAAATATCACTCATGTTTGTTTGAAGGTTTTGCAAAGCTCTTTACCTTTTTAATTTATTATTTAGGGAATATTGTAAGCACAAAAACTCTTTATGAAATACAGTAGAACACAAGGTCTCTGGCACCAGAAATCTTGTGATCTACTTCAAATACAGTACATGTAACATCAGTTTAGATGCAACTGTGTGCAAAGGTGCCAGTTATGTGGGAAACACAACAAACAGGTTTTCATTAAAAGACAAAAATGACTTAAACTCTCCGAAGACCTCCACTGATTTTCTTTCCTTTGAAATCATGCAATGATACATAACTCACAGATCTGTTTTTAAACTAAAGCATCATTGAAAGCTGGCAGCATAGTATATTTTTTGCAATGCTGCACTAAGAGGCCAAAAGTTGAGCCTATTAAAAAGAAGAGAAATCTGTATTGAGGCAACAGATTTCAAATTTAAGCAATTATATATATTCATATACAATCACACTTTGTCTACAGAAACAAATAAAAAAGACTCTTTATCCTACATGCATACTAGACCTCTAGAGGAAAAAAAAAAAATGTCCTGGAGGTTTAATTGCATCTGTTGGCTTGAAAGAGTAATTTCATGATAGCAACATGTGGAAACCACTATTCTAACTCCACTCTTCCACAAAGCTCTTTTCTTCTGTACTCTCTCCAGACCTGTAATAATTATTGTGCTTGACAGCTCCTCTTACTAGAGGTTAGATTTGGGGGTGTACATGTGCTGCTCCTGTTCTTCGGACTTTTTTTCATATCACACCCCAGTTAATGCTGACTATTAATTGTGAATGCATGCCACTTTTATCCCTTAAAGACTGCATGTAGGTATTACAAGATAATATATGATATTTATTATATTATGATATGTTATATATATTTTGTGGTATATTGTATACAGTATCATCACGACCAGTGAGAAAACTGTCAAACTGTCACATCCTGCAGAACACAGCACAAAAAGGGAAAAGTTGGGCCAGAGAAACTGTTCTAATGAACTACTCCAGAATCACAAAAAATACACTACTGAGCGGCCTGATATTATATGAACAGCAATATTAAATTAAAAATGTGGAAAGCTGAAATCTCTTCCCAAGACTGAAAATAAATATGGCAAATTACTTTTGCCAATATATCATTATTTGTTGTTAAGTGGAAAAAACAGACATAAGAATACCAATGGCTTCACCGCTCTAATATATTCTTGAGAGCCCTTTTTGTTTGCATTAAATAAAAATAATTTTCTGGGGGGGAAAAGGCTGCACTGAGCTCATTCTTTAGGAGCAGATTTTCCTGGATTTCATATGAAGTAGCAGGTTATTAGGAATTAAGTTGCTGTGAGCTCCAAAGGTCACAAATATTTCAATACTTCATTCAAACGAATGATGGGCACTGCTACAGACAAATGTATTTTAAAAAGAAAAAATACCCAAACCCAAACCAAACCCCTCCACTTTTCCCTGTCTTAGAAACAGTCATTTTCACTTTATGTTCAGTAGTAGTGCATCTTCAGTGTTTTTGCATTAGAAATGCTGTTTGTTATTTACTTGCATGGACACCCACGACCAGCTTCTTCCCATTAGAGTAGCAGAGAGTCAATGTAATTCTGTTAAAATAACTCAAGTAACTACAGCTTCCCACTGCTGTAATGTCCATCCTTCTAATAAGAAAATCTACTTGTCTGTAGATTTTTATCTGTTCTATAAAGTTTAATAGGCAGAAACATATATATTGAAGAAACCTAAATGGTAAGACTAAATACTTTGGAAAGAGTCATTTTTATCTTATATGTAGCAATTATTTTGCTGATCACCAGTGCACAATTACATGAATGTACAAAGATTTAATTTTGTTCTTGCACAGCAGTGGGAAGTTTGTGTGTAAATGAGTACTGCAGAGCATTACTACATGACAGAAAATGTGTCAATTAGGCTATTTCAATGCAACCTGAAGATTGTGATGCAAACCAACATAACATGTCTTTACGTCATACAGCTGGACTTTCTGACCTTTTTGTGACAATACTTAGGTTGAACATTGTAAGCAAGGAAGGGAAGGACATCTGGGATAACATTTTGTATTAGTCTTACTGCAATAATCTGTGTAAATATAATCCTCTGTTCTGTATCTGTTCACATTTTTTAAAAAGATGGACTGTCCAAGAAGTACTAAGCTTTGGGGTAGCTACATTGTACCCAATACTTTGAACAAGATCCTGTAAAACATTATTTTTTCTTGGTAAAGATGCAAGAAGACACTGAATCTTATTCTTGCCTATCTGGCATGGAAACAATTCTAATTTGAACTTTTCACATATTTGCTGTTACACACAGACCCCTTTTCTTTGCTGTTTTAGAGCCATCTACACAAGAAGACAAGCTACATGTATTACTGGAACCAGCTGTTTGACCAAGAGGATACGAAGGAACCAGACCTTTATAATAAAATGTGGATGAAGAAAAGCCTAATTCTCAAGTACTATGTCAGATGCACACCCCTGGAGTTGGGACCATTTCTAAGAGAGATCAGAGATTACTCTTCTGATCTTTTACCATTATAGAAGCGTAATAATTTACTCCTGATATATATTTTCTGTCACCCTGCTAAATTGTTATAATCAGTTTCTCACTCTTTAATCCTTAATTTTCTTAATAACTTCTTGTGAGAAACTCTGCCTTGTCTTAATGCCATCTTTTTCATCATCACAATTAAGATTAAATTATTAGATTTAATCACATATTACTCACATTACACAGATTTGGATATCATTTACAAGGATCCCTATCGAATCTAAAAACCTTACCAAAGTCAAAAGAGTTGTGATTTTTATAAGTGATAACAATTAAGGCCACAGACAGCATTGACTTGGCATGGAATAGCAATAGGCACCAGCTGGCATTAACTTTCCTGATGCCTTGAGCTTCTGACCTTGCGCATTTTGACTGGCTGGCCATTTTGGTGCTGCTACTGTGATTAATGAGGTTGTTAAATAGCTGGAGACTATGCAAAGGTAATGAATTTTGAGCATTTCAGACTTCAGAAAAACCTTTGAAATTTAACTGACAGCTTGATCTTCTGGGACAAAAAAAGTTAGTAACCAGAAACAGTCAGGTTAAGACATCACTTGCACAATTCATTTGCTTTGTGACCTCCTTGAGCTTCATCACAAAAATTACAAGAAGACAGTTTTCACAAAATTCTGCTGCTCATAGCCAATAGTTTTAAAGGTTTAGAATTCATGCTGAAAGAATGGTCTATAGGTGTAATGAAAAAAAATCAAACTGGAAAAAAGTTTATAATCTTAGCTGTAAACCCTAAGGACTGACTTTTTTGACCCTTAATTTCCTCTTAGAACACAAAATAATAGTGAAAATAATATTTTTTCAAGCATCCTTAAAGGACTGAGTTTGTTAACTTGTTAAGATTTATTGTGTAATGGAAGAACAATCTTCATTCTTTGTATCAAGCCTTGTATCTTAAAGAACAGCAGGTAGATTTTTAAAAGGAGTCACATAGACCAGGTCTAGAACTATTTATCCTGTTTTAGTGTCTCCTTTCAAAATAACATCCGTCATGACATCAGTACTGAACTATTAAATGTTACAGATTTTGTCTGGTACTTTCATCTTCTATCAAGGTAACGTGGTCCACTAGTGTGTTAATACAAAAGAATCCCAGAGACTCATAGTAACATTTTAACTCAGCAGAAATTCCTGCCCAGAGCAGAAAAGCAAAACATAGAATAACATTTCTAATGGACATGTCTGAATTTTTATCTGATTTTACCGTTTCTGTGTATGTTTTAGGGCACACACAGTGCTTACAGAAATGCAGTGCACAAAAGCCTCTCTTGTCTGGTGAGAATGCCTCACCAGTCGTGAACAATTCTGTACAAAGAACACATGATCACTTTCCTTGAAGTGCTAAATCTAATCTAAGGTCTATATCTTGCTCATCTTTTGGTTAGCTTTAATGTATCACAACAGACCAGCAGGTATCACTAAAACACAAAATATCACAAATTATATTTGCAGTTCTGCTTCCCAAAACAGAAGATCCCACAGTGAGATGAAATTTCTATTCTAAATTAGCACATACTCATCATAGATAGCACTGTAATCTGTCATTAAAATTTTAATCTACATATTTTATCTTGCTCTTATACAACAACTTGCCCACTAAGAGCAAAGCCCTTATCTCTCAGATGGACAGATTAAGAGAATGACAAAAGGGTGGGCAAGCTCTGTAGTTATATCATTATATCAATAAAAGGAGGGAAATCAATTGGCTGCAATAAAATAAAACATAATCTTTAGTTAATCATATCACAGAATTTATGATTCCAAAGCATTTTCTTTGAATTTCCCCATCCTTAAAAACTCAATTTTTCTTAGGCCAGAGAGAAGAGAAGGCTCTTCTTTACGTTATTTTCAACACAGGAAACTAATCCCAGAATCACAGAACCAACTATGCTGGAACAGACCTCTGAGATCATTGAGAACATCTACAACCAAACACCACCATGTCAACTAGACCATGGCACTGAGTACCATGTCCAGTCTTTCCTTAAACACCTCTGGGGATTCCACCACCTCCCCAGACAGCCCATTCCAATGTCTAATCACCCTTTCTGTGAAGAAATTGTCCCCAATGCCCAACTTAAACCTCCCCTAGCACAATTTAAGACTGTCCTCTCATGCTGTCATTGGTTGCCTGGGAGAAGAGAATGATCCCCACCTTACTACACCAGGTGGTAGGGGTGGCTGCAGAGAGTGATGAGGTCTCCCCTGAGCCTCCTTCAGCTCCCTCAGCTGCTCCTCATCAGACTTTTGCTCCAGACCCTTCACCAGACAAGCTCCTGTATCTCAATGTCCTTCCTGAGTTGAGTGGCCCAGAACTGGAGACAGAACTCAAGGGGTGACCTCACCAGTGCTGGGTGTAATGAGCTGTTGAAAACTTCTCCCATCACATTCTCATGAAATTTCCATCTCAGTTTCCAGCCCAAATAATTTTAGACAAGTTCGGATACATTAGCTTAGATATGCTAAACCATATGAACAGGGGCTTTTAATCTCCAGATAGAAGGACTAAGACCTCCTTAAAAAACAAATTAAAAAATTGATAAAACTGTCACAGTTCATCTTCTTGAAACAAGCATTTTCTCTTCTACTTAGAAAACTGCCAGCATTTTATGATAGGCTATTCAAAAGACAAGAATTTTTGCATTTCTCAGAGACATTAGATATTCCATCACATTCATTCAGCACATGAAGAGTGTAAAAAAATATTCTTTGTTACCATTGTTTTTCCTTTCCTCCAGCAAGCTCTGTAGAGGGACTGTCCATGTTGTTTGCCTGTGGAGCTGGCTGAGTGTCTCAGTTCTTTCTTGTCAATACGTATTTCTTAACTGACTGTAACAAAAGCAGTGTTGAGCCTTAGTTTGAGGTGCAGGTAAATGATAAATGTTTGGTGTATGTATATTTAGAGTGGAGGTATATGCACAAAGATTACCCCACCTCTGCCCCTCCAAGACATGTCATGTATGGTGCTGTACAATGATGTTCGATTCAAGAGCAAGAAGAAAAAGGAAAATAGTATTGCTTGAGCTTTTCAATATTTACATCAAAACCAAACAGGCTGTGATTTACGGAGAGAAATTGTATTTGTGTACATGACTCCAAAAATCTTTGAAGTACTCCTAGCAAACCCTTGTGAATGAGATCAATATTAAGCAGCAAAGATGGAATTTTCAGTTCTACTAAGGTTTTAAGCTGATAATCAATTTTGGAGAAAAAGTATATCTAAATTTCTGTTCCAGTAAAATAGCCCTTCCCTCCAGCTTTGTAGGGCTCAGGTGCCAGCTGTGCTTACTCCAAATCAGCAAACACAGTCCAAACCTAGAAAATTCTCTTATCAACTGCTTTAGATTTCCAGGCGTTTGTATTCTGAAAGTTGGATTTTTCAGCATTGCTTCATACATATCCCTACATAGAAAGCATGCTTCAGGATTAGGGATTTCATTTAAGATCTTACTTTACAAAGAAATTTTTCTTCCACCCCCTGGTTTATATCTCCATGTTTTAGAAACTGCCAGAACCCAAAGCAGCAGAGGGCTTTCATCTTTGCTTATGGATAGAAAATCTAGTTTGTGAGACCCTGGTGCCCTTTTGCTATTTCTGCTAAACTGTTGCTGTTTAATGAGCAAAACAAAAATCCACCCAGACACCTGGCAGAACTTCCCCATTTATTGCAGATTAAAAAATGTTTGTTTCTCTTTTCTGCCTGTTTTTGTTTGAAAGACATGAGGACTCACTGAACTTTACTCTTCAACAAGTCAGTTGCTGAACAAACAGGCAGCATTTCTCCCTTTTCCCATCCTATCCTGGAAGAGCAGCCTTCATCCTTGCTGCCTGTATGACTTACTACTGTTCCCACCACAGATAACTTCTTTAACAAAACATATTGCATTTATTTAACATCTTCTTACAAAAAACAAACAAACAAACAAACAAAAAAAACCAACTCTAAGCAGACTGTTTTTTCTGCCATGAATTTCCACCCCAAAGACACACAAATTGAAGTAATCGCTCTTTGAAAACTCCAGTCCCTAGGATTTAGGATAAACCAAATAGAACAAAACTGTCTCCCTCAGTTTTAACAAGAAAAATTGAAACAAAATTGGTGATATTTCTAAAATTGAAACTTTACTCTTTTTCCAGCCAAAGTGAATTGTTTTATCTGGCATCAGTTCAGTGCTGATCTATTTGCCTGTCTCCCAGGAGCAACAGGCTGGTTGTCTGTTACACATATTCCTTGTCTTTGGTAATGTTTCCTGTTTGGACTACTGCTTCTAAGATAAACTGCACTGTCCCATCTGCCTTCTGCACTGATTCAAGTATTTTAATTAGAAAATTATTTAAACCAGCTTTTAAAGATACTTAGTCCACCAAAACACTGAAAACCACACCTATCACAAAGTCAAAAGGCAATTTAGGAAATTAGTAAAAGCAGTCAAGATGCCTAGTTTTCAACTTGAGTCAGCACTGAATATTTTTCTATAAATAATTAGGAACGATATAGACATCTTTTTCAAGGATAAACAGCAGTATATAAAATATAAAATTTGGTATAAATTTCCTGTCTGAGAAACTGGATTTAAATACTTTCTTAGACAATTCGGTTGAGTTGCCAGTTCAGAAAATGAGTTTTGAATAAGTAGAGCTGTTTAATGGCACTGTCATTGTTATTTAGTAGAAGTATTCTTTCACTTCTGAATCACATAATTGTCTAAGTTTTAATATTGACTGCATTAATTTTTCTAGTATTCATTGTGAAAGTGGATGTAGATAAGTCCATGGAAAAATCAAACATCTATTGTTTCACAGAAGCAACCATTTGAATATTCCAGAAGCTTTACAATAGATCTTGGGGGTTTGGCATAAGTCAGCACATGCCCAGGACACCCTTCCCACCACTCTCTGTGTTTGTGTGTGAAGATGTGGACACATACCTGAATCCCCTCAAAAGAAATTCCATGAGACAAGCCCCACCATGCTGTCCACCTCAACAGGAATGGAGACAGAAGTCCTATGGAGTCCTGGACATGTTGGTGCTTTGCAATGCAACAGCTTTAGACACATTTAAAGATATTAAAAGCTAAATAAGAGCTGAAATCCTTCCCCAGAGCTACCTACAGGGAAGCTGTGTCAACTCTCAGAGTGTAGAAACATGAGGTGTGAGTTGGTTGCCCAGACGATGCAATTGTGCTGAGCCTGCAGAGACCAATTGCCTTAGAGGATTTCATGGTGAGACATTGATTTATACTGCTCCATGAAGAATGATTTCGGGTAAGGTTTTTATTTGAGAGTGAAAACAAATTGGAAAATGTATGACACAATTTAAAAGATAGGAGACATAATCAGTCTGGTGAGTTCACCACTACTCTAGAGACAACAACAATATGTTAAATTACAAATAAAAAAGAAAAGAATTTTCTCCTGAAGAATATTCATTCAACAGTATATCCAGAGGTTGATCTGACCTCCTTTGAATGAAGCTAGATATTCCTGGATGGATAGTATACAGTATTTTAGTACATCTTGGAGGAACCATGAAGAGAATACCTTTTCCAGAAAGTCTGAGCAGCTGGTCTGACCCAGTGATTGAAAACACCATTAAATATAAGGTCTGCAAGGTAGGCAGTCACTAGTCAATGAGCATCAAATACAAGTATTAACTGCATGCACTGAGGACCACCTTTCCCAAAAGCAACCTGTCGTCCTCCGCTGCAGTCAGTCACAAATATTCATATGCCAGAAGCATGGTATCACATCATGTCTGTTCTAATATATGTCCTTTTAAATTATAGAGTAATTTTTCGCTTGTCTTTCAAATAATCTAACAGCGAAAATGAATTTCAGACCAAGGAGGTTTGCAGGAAGAATCAAGCATGCTCCCTAATCCTTTACATAACCCCTTCCCTAAAAATGGACATACACACTGAGTATTGGTAATTGCCAGTTACATTTAAGCTGTGTTCAAGATAATTTGCATTTGAACGGTAAGGACTTCTCACTGTGCAGAGGAGATGCATCATACTCCCAGGGCTGAACAAGATTCACCCACCTTAGCAGTAGATGGAAATGGAAAGAGCTGGTTGTTCTCTCTCACTTTTATTTCCTCCACTTACTCGAGACTTTCTAATTTCCATCTCTGCAATCATGGGGAGATTGGTCTGATCTCATGCTGGCCATGTGAAAGGAGGAGTGAGCCTTCTTCTATCTGTCATATGATGTATTCACATAAGGCAGGAAGAGTACGGGTGAGAGTGAGGCATACCAACAAATATTGACATTTATGATCAACACTGAAAAATGAATGTGAACTTGATTTGGAGCCTGTTTAAGCCTTACCATGCCTCTGTCTTAATGTATAATTAGCAGAGAGAAAACACCATGGTTTTTTTTAGATTCCATTTCACTCACTCACAAAAATTCCTTTTCGAGAAAATACTTTGAGGTTGTATTTAAAATGTACGTGTATGTATATTTAAGCAGATGCCAAAAGCATTTATGAGAACTTTAAAAAGTCTAAATTCCTGAATGTCTTCTGACTCAATAGTAATTAGAGAGTCAGAAACTTTAGAAAAAATCCCTCTGTATGATTCTTCTCACATTTGAGAGCATAAAAATTAGAAATCAGACAAAATATTTTCTGTAGCATAAAAAAATGAATTACTGAAAGGTCACAAATAAATACTTGCTGTTTATGTCAATGGCTCAGTGGAAACTCTGGATTCAGCTTTTATGGCCTACAGAAGCTGTTTGAGCCATCTTGTTCCACTTTCCATGAGTGTGTCTTGTCTGATAAGCTATGGCATATGTTATTGTTTCATATGACATGCATGCCTCAATGTGAGGAGGAGCAACCTGCTCATTTATCTTGATTAGTATGCTCATTGCATAGCTAAAATCAGTGACTTCAGAGTATTTCTCTCTCTAAGTGAGGAAAGAAAATGTGCCTGAGCAATGCAGAATGAGAGAGGCCATCTCCCTTGCATGTCCATGGCCTCTCTGAGCAAACAGAAACTCACAGCCTGCAGGAAAAAGGGAAGAGTGAATCAAGGAGCCATGCACTAATTGTGAACAATTTCTTAGTGTAAAAGGACAATGACAACTAGCTGTTTCAAGTTATTTGCTGCCTGCCTTAGATGAAAACAAAAAATATAACAAACAATTCAAGGGAAATCAGGGACTTTGACACTAAAGGAAATTTTGAAACATTTTTGCCTTAAGAAAAAAAAGGAAAATCTTTCTTTTTGATTTAATCACAGCCAATTGCACTTGGTGGCATTTTCTTTTTATTTGGCAGGTGAACTAAGAAATCAATTATTATTCTATATATTGTACAATACAGTACAATGCTGCACCATTCTGAATACCTTTTAAGTTATGGCCCTTAGCTCCTGAGGCAGATTTACAGAAACAGAGGGCTGTATTTTTCTTTCTAAGTCAATAAAATCCCAGGGGAAAAAGGAATGTTTTATATGACAGAAATTCCCAGATTGGAATCCCTAGACCTTTCCATTAATTTATCAACCAAGCAGAATTTATGAGGTATCTAAATTGGAAATGAGATGTATATCTTAATGGTCTGATTCCCCTGTAAGCAAATGAATAAATAAATAAATCACACTATTTTTGTAGACAAAATGCAAAGTTACTTGCATGTTTCTGTTTGAGCGCTAAACATTTGCAGATCGTAATGTGAACATAAGAAAAGAAGGGTGATAGGAAATGTGTCATATACCCATGATTCAGTGTGCAAGAAAAAAAAAGCATTTGTTCATAAGATGGAAAGCAATAAAGATCTTTAAAAGGATAAAACACTTTAATGAACAAATCACAGATTTTAGAACCCCCTATACTATTTGGCTGAAGATGTAGAGAATATTACTCAGCAGATGTAGAATGCTGCACACCACACACAATGAAAAAGAAGTGTAATTCATTATTATCATGGGGCTTTCAGGTCAAAACAATATGGCGCATTTAGATTTTCATGACAATGAATATTAGAATCAAAACTCTGAGTTTACAAGGATGTGCGTTACAACCTAACAAAAAAAAAAAAAAAAGATTGCAGGGAAGAGTAGCAAGAAATCATGTCACATCTACACCTCCATAACTCACAAAATTAAAAATGTAGTCTACTTTTACACAAAAGTTGCTATTCCAAAATACATTTTACTTTATTATTTTATTTTATTTTTTTAGCACTGTATTTCTGGAACACAATCTTTTATACTGTAGCTGACCAAATGTAAATACGTTTCTGTAACTAGCATGCTTGGAACCTGCTAAGAAAATTGACCTGCAAATCCCACGTATGAAAACTGGACATGCATGATTGCTCCACACCAACACAGAGCATGTTCACTTAATGCTTACATTATAAGGGTTGTGCTAACAACATAGACCGAAATTAAACCTTTTCTCTACCCATCTTCATCTGAACCATCATAAATTGAAATAAGTGTAGAAGAGATGCATTCAATTTCAGCTCAAGTCCTTGGCCTGATTATGTTATGCATGTCAATATACGTTCTCTTAATTAAAAGTGGTTCAGTGAAAACTTGTAAGAAAAAGGGAGACTGTTGTCCTTTTATTGCTACCCAAGGTGTTACTAGGAAAAAAATAGAAAGTAAATTAATGGGGGAAAACATCAACTAAAGACAAAGCTGTTGTGTGATGCTATTGTAGTGTTCTCCTATGCTGAGAATACAAGCAGAAAACAAAAAGTGTCATTATTTCCCCTTGATGACCAACTGTGGAGCTTAAAACCACAAAAAAAAATGCATAACACCTCTGAGGAAAACCAAATGCTACACTTCACCACATATCACAAATCATCACAAGCAACATGAAGGCACCTGCTGGAAAACTGCAGTTTAAGAGTAGAAGAGTAGCACTGAGCCCAAGGCTTTCTACCACCCTCAGTTCCCTCCATTTCACATCTGCCTGATGCGGTTTCTGCACAGCACAGAAGACTTTGTGTTTTGATTTGAGTTTATTTTTGCTTTCTTTTTTCTCAATTCTCTTCAGATTCCTTGTCCCTTTCTACCTCTTCCCTAATCAGTCTGCCACAGTGACACCCACTGGAGTCATCACACAGTGGCCACTGGCACACATGGCACATAAATGGATTCCACAGGGGAATGTTTTCATCAATATGATTTGGTAGTGAATGGTTACCACACAAAGACTGAGCTTGCAAGGCTGCAAAGAGCTGATAATTATGTTCAAGAGCTTTAATTACATTTCTGGCAAAGATATCTTTTCATTCAGGGTAATGCAGATCCTTGGAGGAGAAGACATGATGGACAGGGAAGAGTCAATGGGCACTGGCATAGAAACTGAGGAGGGGAAAAATATCTACAGTTGGCTTGTGTTACTTCTTTTCCCTCTCAGAGTCAGTATATGGATTACACAGGACTTACGTTTCAGAGGAAATAAAACATTTTCTGGTGTGCTAGAAAGCATTTGTTTATTGCACAGATGAGAGTTAGATAATCCCAGGTATCTATTCCCACCATAACTGGATGTACATGGTAGAGAGACTCTTATTTTAGCTGATTTTGATGATTTGATGAATTCTGGACCTGGGAATAGAAGGAGGACCTGAAAAACTCCCAGCCTCACTTTCAGTCCTGGAAAGGTGATGGAATAGATCATCATGGAGGTAATCACCAAGCATGTAGAAGAAAAGAAGGTCATCAGGAGTAGTCAGCATGAATTCACCAAGGAGAAGTCATGTTTGACCAATCTGATAGCCTTCTATGATGGCATGGCAGGATGGGTTGATGGGGGAAGAGCAGTGGATGTTGTCTGACTTCAAGATTTTCGATGCTGTCTCTTATAGCAACCTCATAAGCAAGATCAGAAAATGTATGTTGGATGAAAGGACAGTGAGGCGGGTGAAGAACTGACTGAACGGAGCAGAATCCAGTTGGATCCTGTAGTCAGTGGCATTCCCCAGGGATCAATACTGGGTCCAGTCTTATTCAACTTGTCAACAACATGGATGAAGGGATAGCACACACCCTAAGCAAGTTTGCTGGTGACACAAAACCGGGGGGAATGGCTGATCCACCTGAAGGCTGAGCTGCCATTCAGTGGGACCTTGATAGGCTGGAGAGTTGGACAGAGAGAAACACAGTGAGGTTCAACAAGGACAAGTGCAGGTCCTGCACCTGGGGGAGAATGATCCCAAATACCAGCACAGGCTGGGGACTGACCTCCTAGAGAGCAGCTCTGCTGAGGAGGACCTGGGAGTCTTGCTGGATGGCAAGCTGACCATGAGCCACCAGTGCTCTTGAAGCCAGGAGAGCCGACAAGATGCTGGGGTGCTTTGGGAAACAGCATCAGCAGGTTGAGCCCTAGTGAGGCCACATATGGGCTATTGTGCTCAATTTAAGAAAAGTTTAAGAAAAACAAGGATTAACTGGTAAGGGTGCGGCAGGGGGGTCACAAAGGTGATGAGGAGTCTGGAGCATCTCTCTTACAAGGAGAGACTGCAGGAACTGGGCCTGTTTACTCTGGAGAAAAGAAAACTGAGAGGGAGCTTCATCAATAAATACAAGTATATCACAGGCGGGTGCAGAGAGGATGTTGCCAGACTCTTTTGACAGGACTAGGAGTAATGTACATAAGCTAAAGCACAAGAAGTTCCAGCTCAACATGAGGAAGAACTTCTTTACATCAAGATTAGCAGAGCACTGGAACAGGCTGTCCAGGGATGTCATGGACTTTCCCTCTCTGGAGACGCTCAAAACCCACCTGGATATAGTACTGTGTAAGCAGCTCTAGGTGATCCTGCCTTGGCAGGGGGTTTAGACTCTGTGATCTCCAGAGGTCCTTTCTAACCCTAACAATTCCATGATTCTGTAATAATATTTTAAAAAACATTTACATTCACCTTCATACACAGAAGCAAATTAAAACTAAAGTGTTGAAATCATATTTGGAGCAGATCACATTGGAATACAAATCTGACTCCCTTGTGTTGGTAGTGACTGCAGTCAGGCTTGTACAGATAAATATGATGACAACTGATGGCTCTGCATCTTGCCTTCCAGAAACCCTGCCAAATCCTACTGACACTCTGCCCTCTCTCCTCTGGGCTCTTCCAATCTAACAATCCTGAAGTCTAAGCATATTAGAGAAGTTTCCATTCCAATCAATTGAAGCATATACATTTTTGTCTCATTTTTTTCCTATTTCATTATTTTGGGGGTGTTTTTGTTTACATTCATGAATGGTCTTCAGTTAGACTGTGATCATTTCTTATATAATTGTGCAGTAATTTTTGAAAACACATATAAACCTGAGATTTTTCACAAATACATAGTGTGATTTTCATCAAATAGCAAGAAAATAGATCACTATTTACTTCTAAATGAAACTCAGAAAGATGGTCTCCATCCCATCTGAAAACAGTTGCAAAAAAGCAGCACATTGCCAAGAAAACATGATATTATAGGGGAAAGAAGAGCCACAGGCAGTGGAAAGTAAATGAGTAAATCTTAGGGTGTACTTATTTTCAATATAGAGCTATGTGAAGCAAAAGCACAAACAAATAAATGGGAAAATAAAAATTTTATTAAACTACCATGGGAAAACTTCTTGCCTTTTCATTTCTTTAATAATGACTAACATTTCTTATTCCATTGTGGAAGATAGAGACCAATGAATGGAAGAGAAGGAAGTAAGTTTCTATTTTAATCAATACATATTTTTTCAAGTAAACTTCTTTATTGAAATTAACCAAGGCAGCAAAACAGCAGACATCCAAACTGAGATCTGGGATATTCTAGTTTTACTATAGATGAAAAGAACTTTTGGTCTTATTACCAAAACCTTATTTCTTTGAAGCAATGTAACATGGGGAAATGCTTGTCTAGCACACCAGTAACATCCACATTTCTACCTTGGCACTTTCCCTTCAGTGGAGAAGATAGTGAAAAATTATCTAAACCTTCACCATCATCTTCTTTCTACAGGAAAGCCACTCACTACCACAGATATGACAATAACTTATTTTTTCCAACAGCTCAACTCTGTGTTATGGTATGGCATTTATTTTTAATTTTCTTTATAAAGGCAGCTAAGTGGTGGGTTTGGGAGACATAGAAAGGTTCTAGAGAAGACATTCAATGTAATTTTGTTATTTTCTAGCCCTTCTGGGCCTATACGTTTTCACAGTTCAGTTTGTCTCAGTGAAGGCTGAGCAGAAAAGCAGCTACACAACCAGATACCTGCCCCACTGTTGTGTCAGCAGCTTTTGGTCTTGCCAGGAACAGGAGAGTCATTAGCAAAGATTAAATACAGACATAATGAGCAACACAAGATAGGGAAAAACCACATATATTCAATCTTCACTACTCAAATAAGTAATTTACACAGATCATGTGTCTCTAGTTACCAAAACCATATCTGACACCCTATTAGTTTAAATGACTTATGTAAGCCATCTAGGTTTCCCACCACATTCATCATATTAAATCCAGAGCAATTACTTCTCAGTCTTCAAATATGACTTTTCTACATAAGATAAACCTTTTGCAAAACAGTCGATTAAGAGTGATAAGAAACTTCAGACTTTGCTGATGTTGTCAAACAGGATGCTAATTTAAGCTATTTCTGGTGATAGCATTTTCTTATTTTCTTTGTTCTTTTTCAGTCAGTGTCAACATTTAGTCACATGAAACCCAGACTAAATGCAAACAATCTTAATCCAATGCTAACACAGAGGCCCTTTTCCCCATTGGTTTTTCAGGGACTCTGAATAACAGGAAAGTTCCTAGAATTTTAATAGCTGTCATGGTGGTGCTTCTTCCAAAAATTTTCCTCCCTGCACTGTAAGCAAAATAAATGACTGTTCTGGTAATTGTAAAGCTGTCAGATGAGCAGTCTAAGGATCCTTTCTCCCCTACTCTGAAAATCAGGAAAATATGCTTTTCCATTGACCTTCCCAGGTTAATCCAAATTCCCCCTTTGCAAGAACATTTGGAGGAAATTAAATGCAATAACACAAATCTTTCTGAATGGTTTGAGTTGATGCTTCCATAAAAGTCTTATTTCATTTAAGTTCTTATATATACCCTGCCTTTCCACTATCTTGTTCACAGACAATAAAAGATATTACTTACATCTATCAAAAGACATTCAAGAGCTTTAAGAAGCAGGGCAAGTTCACCCAGTCTGGCGTATACTGGTGAAGAAAAAAATCCCAAAGCAAACAGTACATACTACTTACGTAAACTGTTAGATTTTAAAGCCTGAAGTAGGTTCTGTGACACACAGTCACATAAAGAGCTGTCAATCTTTTTGCACAAACCCCTCAGCCTTGGTCAAAGAGTTTCTCTTCCAGAATGAGTTTTCCATGTACCGGGGAGCTTGCTCATGGCTTTTCATTGGTTCTGTCACCCCTTTGTCCTTTTGCCTCTGCTATCACCCCCACCACTCTAACATCACCCCCAGCATCTTACTGCTTTCTCAGCCCAATGGTATTAAAAAGGTTTAAAATTTGACTTAACCAGGATATGAGTCATCCAACATTAAATGCAGACTGCTTATACATCTACATCCCTGTTCAAGTACATAGGATAGCAAATAGAACCTAGGAACCTACGTAGCAAAATCATAGAATAATCTAAGACTAGTAACCCATGCAGTTCAAATTTTTTGTATGAGATAAATTATAGAAATTATACAGATAGAAACACTACTTGCCTTTTGCCATTTAGAAAATTTGCTGTTACTTCCTCTGAGATAACTAATTCAGTATCTTGAATAGAAAACAAGAGAAAGTATCTATATTTCTCTTTCCCCCCTTTAGCCACACAGTCCCCACAGCGGTTTCTAAAAAGATCCACCTGAAATGAGTAACACGAGTGCCATATTGTGACAGATCAAGGACATTTCAGTATTATAAATTTATTTACTGGCTGATAGTGAAGCAGATGCCCACAACTGATGGTTCCATATTTTGTCTTTGAGGGCTCCTGAATTGAAATTTAGAGAAAGGCAGCCTTGCTGTTGTATTTTCATAGTGGCCGTGACATCTGGAATACAAGTCAGTCAATTTCACTCTTAGTTAATATACCCTTATGGCAATCCACCCCAAAAACAGATCAATTACAATTACACACTCATGCTAAAAGTCTATTAGAGGAATGTGTGACCTGATAGTTAAAAGCAATCAAAAACAAACTAAGAAATTTTATTTCTAGTGATGAAGCTGAAAGTGCAAGAAGTCACATGAAAGAACACCTTTCTTGGTTCCCTCTTTACACTATCTCCTTCTTTTGTATCATTATTAAGGACCAGGATGATCACTTCAGCCTCAAGCTTCCTCTTGCAGGACCCAGATGGGGACTAGCTCTGCATTCAACCACATGGCCCTCCTGTTTTCATGCTGCTGGTCTGATGGCAGCAGGCTAATAATTTCTTGCCCGTGGATATGTGGTGGCAGATGTGTTAATGCAAACATGCAAAATTTAAGCCATAGATTTCTAAGAATGGGTTGAAGTGAAGCCAAGTATTCGGTACTGGTACCCCACAGATTTGAGTAGAAAATATTCCATTTTGGAAAAAAGTTACAAAAATGTCTAGGCAGAGCAGCATTGGACAAATTCCTTTGATGATATCAAAACTAGTTTTTCACTGAATAGGGTCAATTGAACTTTTACAAAATGAAAAAATTATTTCAGATTTTTTTTCTGCTAAGATTTGTCTCAGTTTTAAAGAAATATATTAATTCAATTTGGAACTCTTGAAATATTTAATAATACATTATTTTTAAACTACTAGCATTAATTTGGGATGACAACTAAGAATCTGTAGAGCACAATCTGCATTGCAAAGACTCAATTTTTTTCTCTAATGACTTACTAAATTAATTTTCCTGTGTATTTTTAATTGTTTTTCCTTTTTCCATATTCGGATTGCTAACAGTTCAACTAAAATGCCACTATGTTTCAAAAATAGTTGAATCTAAATACATTTTAAATGTATAAAAATCATTAAGTCATGATACTCAGTACGAATTGAAATGGGGGAGGTTCTGAGAGAGAATTCGGGGATTTTTTATGTATTATGTTCCTGGTTTTGGCCTCAGCACTGTCTTATCACAATGAGTTTTAGAGCCTTAGAAAGAGCTCTTCTGAGTAACCTTTATGAAATACCTACATGCCTACTGAAGCTCAGTATCTCTGCCTCATAGTTTTCTGTGCATTTTCTGCCAACATTCACATTTCAAACCTGTGATCTTGTAGGCTGAGGGGTCTAACACAAGAACAGGACTTGGTAATTGGATGTCAGCAGCGTGTAGATAAGGAGGTTTGATCCTGCGATAGGAAATTGATGACCACATTTTTTAAGATACACGATTACAGATTGAGAGTCTTTTGGAAGGGAGTTTCACTATCAGTGTTACTTAGCCATTAAATAAATATGACAAAACCAGATAATCCTGTAATCCTTTGAATATCAAGGTCCAGATCTGCTCTTTCTGAAGCCAACAGGGACTTTGGTCCATCTTTTAAACACTCTGAAGAAATTTTATGTTAAGACAGAGTAACAGCGTATGCAAAACTGCCACCATTTGAAAAAAACCCACTGGTCTGGGTATGGATAGTGGTTCTGGAAAAAGAAGAAATCTCAAGTCCAAAAGAAAATTTGGCCAAACACAAGATACATAAATAAAAACTTCTGAAACCAGTCTTCACCTGGAGTACTTCAAACAAAAGTAAATTTTAATAATGTAACATCAGGAAGTAATTATCGAAAAGAAGAGTGAGAGCATGCACAAATGCAGAGAATGTATGGATAAAATTTGAGAAACTATTTACAAAGAGTGTAGAAAGTTTATTTCAGGAAGAGTTTACAAGACCTTCCTTGACATTCTGCAGAAAACTTTTGTCACACCATGATTTCTTTGATAAGCCTTGCCTGAAGTATGTGGTACTTCTTGATAGGAAAAAATCTAAGCCAAACGAAAACATAGTGGACTCACTATGAGAATATTCTCAGCTCTCACAACAAAAACTATCTGCCATGCTCCAAGAACCCCGTAATATGTCACTCTTTCAGAAGATGATACAGACTGGTGTTTTTTTCTTTGTCCAGGACCAGTTCATTACCATTAATTAACAATTTTCTAGGTATTGGGATCGCAAAACTGTGTTTATCATATCAAGGAATTCCCAGCACTTAACAAAGTGGAAATTGGGGAAATTTTAAGGTACTATACAAGAAAATGCTGAAGTGAAATGCTCAGATCCAAAGCTTGAACAAATAAACAGAGTAGATAAAAAGCAGTTTCCTTGCTCCTCTGTGCATTCAGTGGAAAGAAACTATCAGACTTTTGCACCCCACTGATCCAAGATGCATTAAAAATCTCTCTCAGTTGAGAGCAAAATGTGCCAACCACCATTGCTATTCTGGTCCAATTTAAGGGGAAAAAGAAATCTATTTTTGTAAAAGCTGTCAGTGTAAAATTCTCATCCATTCATTCATGCTCTAGAGTGGTCATGTATTTCATGTTTAATGGGCCAAATTTAGAGAACACAGATGATGATAGCCAGCATTGACCCATGCTGAGTGTTGACAAAAGGCATATAAGTGTGGCACTATTTTTGTGTGAACATAAGACAGCAACTTAATTTAGAGCATCTTCCAAGCAGTTCTGCTTCTCTCTGTCAGCTGTAGAGTGCAAGTACACAGTACTTTTTGTATCAAATCAGTGAAGACAGTGAGCCCAGAGCTTTCTTAGGCCACTCCTGGAGGTCTCTAAAAGAGATTCAGAGCCCCCAAATCTGAAAACAAAGCATACATGGTAGGTATGGAGGTGGCAGTAGGCAAAATAAGGAGCTGAATCCCTTCTGCAGTAATCAACTTAACCTGAAGTGAGAAATTCTCCTTTTGCTACTGCAGTACATGGCACTCAGCAGGGTTATTGCAGAACCCTAATATGATAATTGTAGTTGTAATTACATGTGATGCCTACACTTCTGATCAGGTAGAGGCAACAGGCATGCAACGGTCATATATTAACATTTGAGGAAAAGCTGTAATTGAAGAGAAATGAAGAGATGGAGGCAGAATTTGACCTTTAAAACATTAAAGGGGATATCACATTGTGTGCTGAGATAGAACCTGTTCCTTTTCAGATGTTTTTTTCCTTCTTTTACAGTAACACAGTGAAGCTGAAGTAATGCTTGGTGCAAAACAAGGATGATACTTTTGAGCAATAAACTCTAATATGAAACCCTGTCTAGGAGCACTGTAAATACTTATACATTCTCATCTAACCTTTTTCTACAAACCTTTGGTAACAGCAGCAAATATTATGATTTCAACCTAATCCCAGTCTAAATTTTTACTTGATAAGAGTGATACACACAGAACTTTTCCCCCAGTCATCAGCTTTTCTTATGAGGCTAAATTAGAGAGCCAAATGTAAGGAACAGACCAGCAAAATACTTTTTGTGAGACTGTAATCAGAAGCTAATTTTGTATTTATATCCATTCTTGTTTCTATGTACTCTTAAAAAAGGGTGGGGGACCTTTGAACCATGGATTTTTTTTATTATTTCTTTCTCTGGAAATAAGGTTTTGAAATTCTAATAGTTTTTGTTTATAATAGAACCAGGATAAGCTACACTGTCCTATTTCAGGGGCAGACATTTTAACCAAGATGTGACAAATTTGCAGTGATCTCAGTGGTATATGCCAGCTGCTAGGGAATGAATTTCACTTACCATTAGGTCAGTCTACTTCTAGTGTTCAGGAAGACTGGATGCCCTGCATGTCACTGCCTGTGAACATGCTTCCTGCTCCCAGTATCAGTGAACCACCCTGAAACTGAGCTTGTCCTTAGTATTTCCCAGCAAAGTGACCTAAAACCCACACAGAGTCAGATGTCCTTTAGCATCACAGTGGACCCTTGACACATAATGAAAAAAGTTTATGTCTAGGGGTTGCTCAATTCTGTAAAAAAACCCAAACAACATCTATTGCTCTCGTTTTGCACTCCTATTTTCATTTTTTATGGACTTTCCTAATTGGTTTCTAACTTTTAAATATTTTATTTGTTTTTACTGTCTGCCTTTCCTCCTTGTCATACTCAAAAGACAATAAGCTTCCATCCAAGTCTCATGCACATGAACAATCACTTTCCCAGAGAGACCAGCAACACTGGTTGGAAAACTCTTGCTGGAGGAAAAAAAACCTGTTGCTTGCAAGAGCTCTTCCCTGTAACCAGCTGCATGGGGGACAACATGCTAAGGGGCTACTTGGTGTCAGAAGGCCATTGTCTCCTATATTCTGCTGACTTATTTTCTTTTATTGTCCACTAAAATACGTGCTTCTGATGTATACCTAGTATCCATCTCTGGTGCCTATTTAATACACATTCAAAAAAGTACCCTTCATCTCTCCCGCTGACTGTCTAAAATGTTTGTGGTAAACAACCCATCCAAGGTTTTTTAAGGTGAATTAGCTCAGACAGAGTACATCACCAACATGGCACACAGTAATTTAATTAACCATGAGCATGTGTGTCACAGTACAAAAAGGTAAATCCAGATAGATATAAGTTGCACACTTCCTAAGCCATCATATTTTATCATCACACTGGCTCAAATCCATATTTTTAATCTGATTCTATTAAAAGGCAAAAAGTATCAAGCTGTCCAAAGTTTGGACCCAAGAGATAGTTGAGGAGCTTTCCATCCTTGCCAAGTCAGACTGCTCTCTGCATCATGCATTAGGTGGTCTCATTAATTTATTTCAATACACCTGGCTACTTCAGTCCTCTCTTTTCTGTGGTTAAGAGGGTTCCATCAAACTTTGCATCCATGGGAAATTAAGCTGAGTGAGACTTGTGAGGTCCAAATACTGAAGCTGGTTGATGTACTGTTACTTTATTATTTCCATGGCTTTGGCAGTGAATATGATGGGTGCTACAGAAGAAATTATGTACTTGAACCGTGCAGTTGCATAGAGAGTAGGGTTGCACCCACCAAGCGGACTGACATTAGAATGTTTTACACAGACTCTAGAAGCAAGCTCAGAAAATAACAGATGAGTTCATTTTCAGAGTAAAAATCATGAGGACAAAGAAAAATTCCAAGCCCTCAACTTCACACTCCTAGTCAGAGATTTTACATTACCATTTTACTGGATTTTCCTTTTGATAAATTAAATATGATATTGGAAGTGACTAAACAGCAGAAATACTGGAAAAATAATGAAGATAGTAGCCAATTTTTTTATATATTATTCACAAGCACAACATCTTATATATATAATCTTAGATACGCTCTTTTGGAGACCAAAGCAGAAATAACTTTAAAAAAAAAACACCACACTGGAGAAAAAAAATATTAGTGGACTTATCAGAAGGAAGAGACAGCAATACCTACAGTAAAGGTGTACCTAAATGGCTCAGCAGAAACATCCTCCTACATCTGATAGCTCTCCATAAACAGAGCAATTCAGTGCCCTTTGAACATATACACAGTGTTTTCTGAACCAATTATGATGCTGGTATATGGTCCATTTACCAAGAAAGAAAAAGACAGACTTTTAAAAGCATTGTCATGACCATTATGACATAGAAAAAGTTGGCCACTATTACAGGGCCTGAGCCAACATTTATTTAAATAAATGAAAAGACTTTCACTGACTGCCGAGTGTACTTTGGATCTGGTCCACAGTACTTGGAGAGTGTTGCTGATATTCCTGGCCTCATAAAGAGCCAGAGACTAGAGCACCACCAACACCTAGCTAAATAGAAACTCTTCTTTTTAAAAAAACCTATAAGGAATAATAGGGAGGAAAGCAAAAGGTTCCCTTGGAAATTAAGAGGCTTCTGAAAATGAATGACATCTCTTATAGAAATTTTAATGAACCTGTGTTATTCAATGAAGTACTGTAGCTATGTTGCAATGTTATATTGATCAAATTACTGAATATGATTTGTGAGCATTCTCGAGTAAATGGTATGACAGCTCTCTATAAAACCATAACAATATAAGATCACATGCAATGTCTTGTTAAATGTGGTTCAAGAAGTCCTGAGAGAGATTTGTGGATACAGCATTTTACTTACAAGTCCTAGAAAATGTTTAGTTTAGAGTCAACCCTAAGGAAGTATCTGTTTTCCAGCTAGGCTGTAGTGTCCTGCAAGGCCCTCACCTCGATCCTCAACAACAGTTCATCTCAGAACAGGAAGTTCCACAAGTTGAGGCCACTCCTGGCGTTGTTTCCACCCACCCTGCAGGCCTCCAGCATGGAAGCAGGAAGCCCATGGTTCCTTGTCTTGATTTCCTCCCTCTTTGTTCCCTTTCACGCTCCTGAGCTCTCTGACAGCCCTAAGTAAGGATGACTTTTTGGAAGCAAACAAAGTATGACTGCACTGCTTTGCGCAGTGCAACAAAGCTCTGGAGGTGTCTAAATGCCCTGCTGGAGATGAAGTACAGATGATTCTGGTTAGGAAGGGTACTGAAGATGAGCCAGCTGGAGCTTATTCAGGACAACAGCAAGACCAACGTGAAGTACTACAGGAGACAAAGCCCAAAATGAGATCATCAATCCATCTGATGATGATGGCATTTGGAAACATTTGCATTAACAAGGTTGCTCTCTGGGTACAGAATTTCACATATATCCCAAAAATGGATTACCAAACTGATGTAGTTTCTTTTTTTCCTCATTTTAACTACTACAGATCAAATCCTCAGTTATAAAATTCGTAATTTATCAGGTACTTTCACTGCCACCCCAGTATTTCAAATAACTCTTAAACTGTAACCCATGTGTTTCTTTTTCTTTCTTGCAGCTATTAAAATGATGCAAAGCCCTGCTTTCAAAAAGGTGTGCAACTCTTGCTCTAAGCAGAAACATTTTTCAGAACAGTGTTAAGTTCTGCCAGAAGCTCACAACCAAGTGTGAAAAAAAGCCAGCACAGAAGCAAATAACAAGGTACCTAGGACTGTGCAGGCATAAAAACCTGTGAAAAGGTGCTGGCACTCACCTCATCCTGTGCTGACATAACACCAATCCTACATGGACATCATGAATTCCTCAGAGTTGTGACCACATGCGGTGTAGTTACTACATTCTCTCCCCTCTGGTTTTGCTGTGCAGGGATGTTTCTTCCTGAAGTAAAATGAAGCATAAGAGTGTATTGGATGGGAAAAGAACATAGACAAGACATCTATAAAATATGACCTACTCAGTACAAGTGCAAAGAAAGAAAAAAGTAGTTTCAGTAAAAGGTTCTCTAAAATAAAATTTAAACAAACAAATCAATGCTCAGAGGGCAATGGAACAAGAAGAATTGTAAAACTTACTCTAAACATTCATTTTTGAGGTTTCTTTTTATTTAGATTTGAAATTTATGCAAGATTTTCACACAAAATATACTAAAACAGAACTTAAAACCATTAATTGAGAACTAAAGTGACAGAACAGTTTAGAGAAACATAAATTCAGCAGTGCTATAGCCAACAAATCTGACTGCCAGTGTGGAGCTCCTTACATCATCCAAGCATCAAATGTTGCCAATAAAAGAGTTTAGGTTCCATGGAATATATAACCCAGAATGACTGTATAGTAAAAATATATGAGTGTTCAGAATTTTATATGGATTTCAAGAAAGCATTTCATATTGTATCAGCAGAATGGAGAGGACAGAGTGGTAAAAAGAGAGAGAAATATTATACTGACTTAAATACTAAAGTGTATAAGTAGAAGATGGTACAGTTAAATTAGGTACGCTGCTTATTATATTACTTATTTTGGTCTCCAAAGAACAAGCCAACACTAGTATGCAGGCAAGTTTTTTCTTGGAAAAATAAACACCTGCCTTCTCATTCTGAGAAAATAAGTCCTCTCTTTTAGAACTGATGTGTCACCAGCTACTTTAACACCTAAGCACTTTAAATTCTTTAATGTCTTCATTTCCACATGCCTCTGGAGATGATGCTATTCATGTTTAACAGATTATGCAGTGTTGTTCTTAGAGACTAATGAGTTCCTTTATTGCTTGTTTGTTTAAGGAAACTGTAGGAGCACAGGTCTCACTGATTGGAAAGAGACCAAATACCCTATCTGCATCACAAACTTTAAAAATAATTTTGGGCAGTTGTCATGACAGGGAACTAAATACAGATTACCCTAACCCCAGACTGATACCTTAACTTCTGAATGATCTTCTTTTCTATTACAAGACGACATTAAGCAAGAGGACAGGAAAGTGGACAGCCAGGCCATATTCTTAAGAAAGAAGTGGGAAACAAAATCTTTACTGCTTGTTAAGCTCTCCCACTGGTGCTGCTTCAGAGCAACAGGCTTTTTAACTTAACTGAACTTAGTAGTCACAGAAGCATGAGACATCTTCAGCCTTAAAGTGATGATGATGATGATGAATATCAAAGAGTAAGGGAGCGAGCACTCCATAAGTAGGCTCTGTTAACAACATATAGTGATCTAAATGCTGCTCACTCACAGCCCACTTCCTTATCCATCAAAATCATTGATTAGTTAATTCTTATCATGCTGCATCATATTCATAGACAACTCTGTCAAGAATCAATAGCAAAGAAGCTTGTTCATTTAATTTGGCTGACCTTAACTCATTTAAATTAAACATTTTGAACGAACATTATTTAGCAGAACAATTCTTACAGCAAGTACCATCTATAATTATGGGGAAAGATTTAGGGGGATAAAAAAATTTAGGGTATAAATTAAATTGTAAAAAAACAATTGAATAAAACAAAATAAAAAGATAAAATAAGTTTATCCAGTGATCCAATGCCTCTTCTTCAGTTTAAAATGATCAAGAGTGATGGGGAACTGAAGCAGCAAGTCCAGTCAGAGGAGCTGATTAGAGAGAGTTAACAGGGATAACTCATGAGGGGTGAGGGAAGGAAACATGACACAGAGTGATATTCAGAGGTAATGTATTAGCTGGATCATCTGTACTTTATCACCTTGGCCTCCAGGACAATATTAAGAGCGGCTCTCTCTGATCTGGAAAGACACAAGCAAAGCCTAATGAAAGAGTACTCTCTACTTGGCTTCCTTGTGTCACTGGTAACAGTGATAAAAGATGCAAAGGGAGCATGACAGCCCCTGAATAAGTCTGTAATTTCTTCCACTTAAAGATGTTACATCCTCCAAGACACAGTGCAAACAGCTTTGAAATGAGTGACATTGCATACGTCTGGCAGAACAAGAGAAACATTAGCCAGACAGAGGAGATTAAGCTCTGAAAATGTCGATTTTAAGACTAAAAAGGGTTAAGACTTTAATGGCAGTGATTTATTCAGATAACACCCATGAACATTAAAAGGGCATGAGTTATGCTCGTAACTTCCCATGTGTCAAGAATGACAAGACTTTCTCAGAGTCTGCTGAATAGAGAAATCTGTCAGAAGCAGATGGGAAATCAAATTTTGCTGAGAAACAGAAGATTCTGATCTCCTCAACAGAACCTACAAATTACTGTGTGAGCCATAGCAAAGTAAGAAAGACTATGGACAAAACCTTAGGAGAAAAAAGAAAAAAATATCAGCATGTTTGCATCTGAGCTGCAAATAGCTGGTTCATGTCCCTCATCATCTGTGCTCTGTGGCTTTGTATACACCTAAGTTTATGAAGCTTGCTGCTTGTCACTAAAATAAACTCCTTCAGCAAGCCAGGGTTATGCTATAATGTGGGATGGCACAGTGCAGAGTAGTATAGGTCATGATGAACCTCGAATGTTAAAAATAAAACACAAGAACAAAAAGTATTGAATTGATGCAATTTGTGCACTCACTTGTGAACAACCTATGCTCAGCATGACTGCCTTTTTGTTCCTCCACCTCTGAAATAAACAAAGAATCCTCAGGGGAAGGAAACTCCCTTAGACCACTCTGTCAAAGGTAAGGTAACTAGCACTCTGCACAAGCTCTGTGTGCACCTCACTCACGTGTAACTTACCTAGCCAAGGATACAATCAGCCTCTTGAGTATTACAGACTCTGAGGGCTAGGTGCAATAACCACTACTAGGTACTCTCATGCCACTTATAAACCCTTCCCTCTGGATGGTGCTACACAGACCAATGTTCAACTTCTCCTAGGACTTTCTGTTTGGAATGGAACAATAAAGAAGCAAAGGGGTTGGAAAATTACAACCGAGTAATTGCCTAGCTACAAAATAGTGCCTGTATGAAGAATACAGCAACTGAAATTTCTAAACATCTCCTTTTATGGATATTGGTTTTCACTGCTCACCAGTTTGCTAAAGTTTACTTCTGCTGGCTTAAAAATCAACTATTTAAACAAAACATCAACCACACAATAATCTACTCAGAGAGACTGCTTTACTCCTGCTGACGCCACTTTTGCAATTACAAGTTAGATGGTGTTGGGTTCCCTGTGTTGAGTGCTGAGCCTTTTTCTTGTGGGAAGTCAGTCAAAGCTTACCTATGTACGGATTTTAAAAGTTACAGTTGATATGGTAGAAGCTCACCATTTAGAAATAACACTCCTTCTTCTTCGTAGAAGAAAAACAACCCATAAATTTTTTACTCCTTACGTGGGGTGTTCTGTGTTAGGTCAAGTGGAGCTTTTCTGCAATTGCAAGCATCTCATCTAAGAGCATTTCTCTTTCCACCACTGCCAGAGCCTAGAAGCTTCCCAAGAACTGGACAGGAAAGCATCCAATGTTACAACAAATAAATGTGGGGAGGAGATGTGGACTGGAGGAATTTTGACTTAGACTATGTCAAACAGATCTGGTCGCTGGCTGAATAAAGCTGAAAGATTTAGAGGAAAGGCCATAGATTTTGTGCATTTCAGGCCAAGTGTGTCTTGAGAGGTAACTGAGACCACCTATACAAGATAAATAGGAAATGTGAGTAAGTGCTGCAAGGGGTATGTACTAAATAAGACCCCAGCATGCAAGACCAGGCCTGAATGAGACCATTATCTAGATGAAGAGCAGGGTCTACAGGAAGAAAAAGCAAATTCCGCAAGTCATGCCAAAGAAAAGAAACTGGGAAAAGGCAGAGGAGGAACTCAAGAGTGGATGAAGACAACCCAAGAAGATGAGTAGGTAAATTTTCTGACCAAAAGGTGGATAGAAGTGGAGCTCCCGAATCTTCCAGGAAAGATAACAAAACTGGAAAGCAGGGCAGATGAGACTGGCTATAGAGGAGTCAAGCAGGCTGAAGGAGGATCTTTGTCCATTAAAGCACTCTTCAATGCATGGAAGGGAGATGGTGAATTCAGGCCTCCCTTCTCCCTCTGCAACCAGTCACTGCCCTTGCATGGCTCACCCACAGAAACATGCCAGTCAGCAGGGGTTTTGGCCAGTGTTACCCCTAGTGATGAGTTGGGTCAATAGTGAGCAGATGATGGTTTTTTCCCAGATATTTTGTCATAATTTCTAGAAGCTAAATGTACCACACAGTTAGTAGAATGATAAAATTTAAATGAAAATGCTCAATATTACAGAAACTCTCTGAAATAAATTTGCTTGTGTTGAACACAATCATAGGTAAACTGTCCCCGAATACAAATCACTGCCCCTATTTTGTAGAGATGGTCCTAATTGACACTTTTCAGAACAGCAACAGAAGTAAAGGGTTTTCCAGGACAGAGATCATTTGACACTATCTCCTCCTTTAGGAACATAAGAGGTACCAATGAAGCCCTTAACAACACACTTCAACTTCTGCTGAGCCCAAAATTGTTCATGCACACAGACTACATGATCACTGTAAGTCCCTTCCAACTTAAGTACTCTATTCTAGTCTAGTCTATTTATCTTTTGCAGGGCCAAATTAGCTGGATAAGAAAAAACACAAAGCTTTAGACACAGTAGCCCTTCTATCACAGCTGCAGCAGGTCTATTACTACTGTGAAAACACAGAATTATAAAGGAAAATTCTTGGTTCTATGAAACTTTTCATAGTTCTTGAACTATGAAAAGTTCAAGGCAAAGAAAGATAATGTAGACAGTATCCAATAACATGCTTGGCCAGACCAAACCCTTTACTGCCTATTTTCATCAACTTGGTATGAAAGTTTTTGGGTGGCTTTCCTTACTAAAGTGAGGTAGTTGCCACTACAAGACTTTCAGAACTACTCAGGTTTTTTGTGTTGGTGTTTTTTTCTTCTCACATAATTTCTTAGGTAATACATCATCCTTTCCACCCTTTGCAGCTTCTGGCGTGATATTATCGAATAGATGCAGCACATTGATTCTGGACTGCTGGGAATTACTGGCTGGCACAGTGGGTAACAGGAAAATATTAACTGTTGCAGATAGAGTTGTTTCTTCTGTGGAGAGAATTGCTCCCTTCAGTTAAAACTAAGTATTCTAAGCATTTCTTCTTTATATTTTCCCAATTTTCAGAACTTTTGAAGTGGATCCCTGTAATTTGTCTTTAGGCAACATTATCAGCTAACTGCTACAGAGGTTTTGTTGCTCTGTATTTATGTCTGATCCTTAGCTCAAAGCTCATATTTTCACAACCTTCAGACAGATTCAGAATTGATTAGTGCTATGTAACTTCTTCCAAGTTCCACCTACATATAAGAAATGTCAGATGAGCTATGCAGCATTAGGATGAATACAGTGCAGTAATCCAGGCTGCAAGAGGAAGAATTTCCAGTATCACAATCAGCACACGTTGTTGTAAAGCCTCTGTGTTTGCTGGTTTACAAACAGTGCAGATGTCAACACAAGTTCTAAGTCTGGCAAACATATATAAGATAAGATGTTTTGTTCCTATAAACTTTGTTAAGCCTACCTCCTCATAGACAAAAAGCTAGCAGAGGCTCTTGGAGAGTGTACAAACCAAGTCTGACAGGTAATGAGAAATAAGTAGCTTTAAGGTGTAACTTAATGCTGTTCTCAGTAGACTCCTCCTCATTCCAAATAATATCTCAAATGTTTGTGGTGCTTCCCAAGGGAGGGTCATCGTTCTGAAGAGAGGGAGTAATCTGAACATTCCAATGGTGTGCACAGGCCATCCAATCCTAATGGCAATTGCAATAAGACATTGGGACTGTCAGTCACAAATATCCCACTGCAAAAAAACTCATATAGTTACAATAAATTAAATTTCCATTATCTGTGTAATAAAGCCTCTTTATTAAGTGCATCTCGTTAGTGACTGAAATATTTTACTACTGAGTACAAATACTATCATGGGAAGCTTTTAAACCAATTACTTTTTCTTTCAAGTTGCTTGAATGTGAATAAGGATCTAAACTCTAGATGTTCTGACCTTTTTGGAGCTTAGCTGAGAAGCAACTTGAGGAAAAGTAAAATTACTCAGATTTAAATTCAGTAATGATAAGGCAATGCATATTGTAGAAAGGACAAAGCACCAAGTGGATGGTGCAAGAAAAATTGTGGTTAATAACAGGAGAATCTGAGCTAAAATAAGGAAAATATAACAAAAATTATAAAGAATACCAGGAATACCTTTCATAATGAATTCCCAATAAGATGTAGCTAAACAGGTTGAAATGGCTTTTCTGGAACATAAGAAGAGGAAAAATAGCCTGTTATACGGGGAGTTATAATGCTTCATTTCATCATTTCTCAAAATTGATAAGGCACATGCAGAACAAAATTGAAGGTATTTAAGTAAGACAGTGATGTTGTATATTGGGAATTGGAGGCAAAGATTTCTAAGCTGATGTAAGGCACAGGCTGTTAGACTAGATGAGTGTGTTAAAGTTATTTTAAAATATTTCCTTCTTCATTCTCCCTATGCTTTTTTATTATCTTTTTTCTCCCCTACACTTCCCAGAACTATCAAGCATCTTTTAGCAAGTATAAAGGCCCTAAACTACTGATATGTGTACCTTACACCATTTTATACATCTTAATTTGACAATTAGATGAGAGATGTGAGGAAGAAACACCAAATGGCCCTGCAGAGTGCAGTTTCATGATATAGCTAAATTATCCTAATGGCATTCTCTGCCAGTTTAGCTACCAGAACTGTCACACCACTCAGTCATATGTCACACTTGTATTTGGGCCAGAGCCACTGCAAGTCAGGAGTTAGAGGATTAATGTTGTTATAATGTAAAATGTAGTAGAATGTGTGTGTTGGGGTGGGGAGAGAGTCTTAAGTTTGGATTCCTCCTCATGAGCAGCTCTGTGTTCTGTTACTTCTCATGGACATGTTAGCATTACTACTAACATGAGTGGGGGAACCAGGAAGGGCTGTGAGGAGAAAAGGAAAGGACAATCTTTGATCTGGATGTTTCTGTTGCTGTTGAACTGTGTCAAAATCAGGAGTTTCCAAAGTCAGATATGGAGTGGGAAGTCCTTTCATTTGGCAGATTCTTGCAAGATGTCATTCAGAAAAGCAGGTAGATATATGACAGCTATACAAGGACCACCACATGTGATCAGATTATTACTCCATTTGGCCTTTGGATTTCACAGAGGATTAGCAGAGTTTTCAAAGACAAATAGCCCTGACTGACTACTAACTGGAAATATCATATGCGTATATATGTATATGCACAGGAAAATTTCTGCTCCCTCAATGAGCATTTCCCTCATTCAATGAAGAGCTTCAAGCTTGAGTTGTTGTCTTAGCTTGCATAGCTGCAAAAATTACTTATGATGCTAACATTACCAAACGCATCTACAAGATTTGTCTGGCTGACCTCCTAAGGCTCTGATTTTCATGATGCAGTGACTATGCATCAGTCAAAAAAAAGTAATTATTTTATTGTTCTATTACTGCCTTTTGATTTTATTCTCTGTCTGTATTTCTCCCCCATGTCCCTAAGGAGGTTGGTCTGTTTTCATTATGTTCATTGCACTTCAAGAAAATGGGAGAAAAAATATACAAACACTATCATGTAATAAAAAGCAAGGAAGAACACTAGATCACACTGCATTTAGGCAAAGACAGTTTCCTCATATTTAACAGTAGGGCAGCTTTGGTTTTAATTCATTATGGACTTCATAGCTTGAGCACATAAACTTAGAAAGATCTCCCTGAATCCACTTAGAAAATCCCTCCTAGATATTTCAAATCCCATCGAAATAGTTCTCTGATGAAAACATTTGCCTGATCTGTCAATTTATAGATATCTTTCACTGATATATTCCCTCCCACATCATGTATCTTTACTTGATGTTATATCCATAATATGCTTATGGAGTCAAACTATCTCACGTACACACATACACTCATATTTTCTTCTTTGCTTAAACACCTGAGAATTACAATTCTTCTGCCCAATAAACATCCCCATTGATCTGTATAGGTAAAGAGATTCTGGAAAAATCAACTATTGGGGTGCCAGATGTTATAAACACAGCAGAACAAGTCGTAGCTCTGCCAGATTAAACAGAACTCAGCCAAGAAAAAATCATTTAGTCATCACAGACACATAGCGTATTTCAATTTTACTCAACAGAATTAGCATCCTCCTCATTTTAGTTGGTACAGGAAAAATAAATTATTTGACGGAGCAGATCCAAGTGTATCTGTACCTACTGTTCTTTAATTTGAGGCAATTTTTTATACAATAAGAACTCCAGTCACACTTTATTCCAATTCTGCTACATTAAGTAATGGATTTATTTCAGCTTGGTTTAACCAAGAACATTATGCTGCTATTGGAAAAGCCTTTTTTTGCTTTGACATCTCAAAAGCAGAATTTTTATCAGCCTAGGATGCCTCCTGCAGATGAGTTAGGAGCATCTGCTTTTATCCGTAATCTGAATTCCTCCTCTTTTTCAGTCTTAAGATTGAAAGCAAGAACAATAACAACCATGCTTTGAAGCTCTTCATTCAATAGTTTAGAGCAATAGCTGGGATTAACAGCTTCCACAATATTTTTTTGCTTTCCTATCACCTGACTTCAGAAACAGATAACAACGTATGTTATTTTCTTCACCACAGGTGAAATGCGCAGTAAGAAGCCACTTTCCATTGTGCTCGGAGCAGAAAACTGCCAGGAGGGAACAAGTCAGACCTAGGTCGTCTTCTGACTCAGTTAATGGAAGAGGACAGAAAGGACAGAGCCAAAATACAGAGTTCTGCCAGAGCCAGACACTTCCAGAGCATGCTGAAACCTGTTGTAAACAGGTTCAGGCTTTTGGGGCTTTTTTGCCCTCTGTCTCCCAGTAGTTCCACTACTGCAGCTACAACTCAGTGTGCACTAAATAGCTTTGTACTACTTTGTGCAAATCAGAATTATTTCAGAAAGACCAAAGTGTATTAGAGACTGACTTACAGCTCAGCCAGCTTCTCCACCTACTGAGCTAGGCTGAAAACCTCACCATGTAAATACTACATCTGTTTAAATTTTGGCAAGATATTTAGGTGTTGCAGAACTAGGTGAAACTGGGTGTCACTGCAGGAATTCTTTTACAATGGCTTCCAGAGTTCAATTTCAAGCTCAACAGCCATTTATCTAGTAGAATCAGCAAATAATTTTGTTATAGGACGTTCTACAGAAAAATTGTGAACATGCAATTTATGGAGGTTATATCTCTGCTATTTAAGAGTGCAGAATTGTTTCTTACATGCCAAGTCATTTGTTCTAACGTCAGTCCAGGGCTCCAGCTGTGAAAATGAGGAGATCTGCATCACTTGCCTTGCCTCTCACACACATGCTGTCATCCTGCCCTGTGGCATTTCATTACACAAAAATGCACAGCCTTATCACCAAGAGACCCAAAACTTGGTATCAGAACTGTATTTCTTATGTAGTTCAGATCACTCAGCACTCAGGACAAAGACTTCCTTCTGCAAACCATCTACATGGAAGCTATAGCCTTGTAAACTAAATAAATGAAATCTTTCTGGATTTTAGTAGAAATTTGGAAGCAGATACAATTAAAATGGACCAAAATTTTATGGTAAAATTATTTCCATCAGAAATATAATTCATGGAAATGTGTCAACATCTCAGTTTTTAGAAACTTCTGTGAAAACTCTATGACAATGCCACTGGAGATCTTGTAAATTTCAAGCTAGCATGTATAATTCCCTTTAAAAAAAGAAATCTACCAAATCTCACACTCTGAGAGCTTCACCTTGTTGCCTTTCTGCCTTCAATCAAGGTTCATAGGGCTCTCAGGTCTGAAAACTTAAGTGAAGCACGAGGCTTCTGATTCTTTTGGCCTCATCATTCCCTGCCAGAAATGATACCTGTAAGTGGTTTCAATTATGGTTTAATAAAAATAAATAAAATAAAAACACTCCCCACACTCAGCTGGGCTAATGGACCTGTGACTCCACCAGCGTATAGGGAGACTTTAAGTTATTCCAAAATTATAGGTATCCAGGATTTCCTGGGTGTCCTGGTGAAGACCACAATAAGTAAAATGCTAAATAAGAAAGTATCCCTTACTAAAAAGGGAAAATGAAAAGAAATAAACCAACAAATAAACCCCTAATAAATTTAGTTGGACCACCGACAGACTCAACTGAGCTTAAAGAGGCAAAAAGGCAAATCTTCCTATTTTACATACCATCAGAATAAGAAATTCAAATACCTATTCCAAAATGAAAGACAGTTTCAGAGAAAGCTGACAAGCACTGACAATGAATGGATCATGACAAACTACTATGCCTGTAGTTGGAGAGATGAATACATCATTCCTGTCTGGACACAGACTGGTCTAGTTTTTGCTCAAGTATAATTGGTTATCCTTAAAATAAACTTGAAACCCACTACAACTGCTCTCCATAGCTGCATTCATTGTTTTGGCAGAATGAATCATAAACTACAATCATCATCAGAACTTATGTTCATTGTATTCATTTTGTGACGTTTCTGGACACACATTGGGATATACCAAACTTCAGCCAACCTTAAATTCACATAAATCCATTTCTATTCTTCCTAGCAGTGATTCTACCTACATTATTTACTTGATAATTATTAATCTAGATGTTAGAGACAGCTTGGGTTTTTTTTCCTCTCTTCCTAAGCACATCCTATTTTTGGCCTGGTTACAGCAGCCATCACTCTCCAGAAGGATTTAACTTTTCCTGCATCCTTCGCTGGAAAACGTGGCACCTGGTGGGGTTTTTTGGGTTTCTTTTTGTCTTGTACATAACAGCTGACCACACAGTTAATTGGACATCCAATTAATTTCTGGTAGTGTTAGCATCAAGACTGTATAAGTCTAAAAAAAATTCTTTAAATATATAATTAAACAATATTATAAATCCCTCAGCTGGATTTTCAAAGAAATTTGAAAGATGATGGAATATGGCACATACAGAATATCTCCCATGCAAAGGTCCAAGCAGTTTAAAGACATTATTTGAAAGAACATAAGATTCTTTCACAATCAGTGAATTCCACCATGTCACTGTACTCCCTGGTCAGCCAAGGTACAGAGCCTGTACATGAATCATCCTGCCTAAGGTTACTCGGGAGTCAAATGGGAATGGGAAGGAGTAACACAAACACCAGTCTTGTCTCTGTTTGGTGTTCTGGCCATCTCCAACACACCTCTCCTGAGGAGCAGGAGGCAGGCTAATTGCTTCAGCATCACAGCAGCCACTGCTTTCCTTTGGCAAAGGCATCAGTTGTACCAATATCTTGGGTTCCAGTGTCCTTAGACAAATCACTGAGGTTATTATTCACCAGCTATGAAGTAAGACACTCCCTGCTCGTAGTTTCTTCTCCAGTGATAGCAGAGAGGTCAGCCATTATACATGGCAGTGTGACAATCATAAAACACTACTCAAAAAGCAATTAAATGTTCTGAATAAAATTGCCATTTCTATTCATATGAATGAATTTAGGCAAGAAAAACTCCATGCTTACACTACAAAAGCTTCAAAAATCTCTTTGCAAAGAGGGTAAATCTTGCTACCTGTTCCAAAAAAGGATGAGGAAAAAATGGACGAGATTTAAAATTTTAACCTCTCCATTTTAAGACAGTTTTTGGCACTCAACTGATGGCCACAGAACTCAAGAGCTACTGTTTGGAGCCTGCTAATTAAAAGCTCACATCACCTTGAGCTTGGAAGTGAAAAGCAGGGAGTGTGACAATGTGATGCACGAACAAAAGCAGGGAAGAAAAAAATATAGGTGTAGAAAATAACAATATTTGACTACTAAATGGCATTGATTTCTCATTCATAATTACCAGGATTTCTTGACAAATGGAAAACACAGCTTCCCTGTGCTAGGTACTGTACTTAGGGTGCACCAACAGTCTGTATACATGTAGCAGCAGACAGAAGAAATAAAGAAGATTTAAAGCACAAGGTTTAAGATACTGATTCTTCACTCCTAAGCTGAAACATGTCACTAATTCTCCTAAACTAGGAATCTAGGAACCTGCAGTTTCTCTACATGAATGATGAAAATGAGAGAAGATGAAGCAGTCCCTGTGTTCTTCTCTGCTTGTTGTTCACTGTGGTCCTGGCTGATGCAGTTTGATGCTTCCACTTGTGACTCCAAGCCACAGAAATTTCCTCTTGTGTTTGGTAAGTCAGTCCCCGAAGTTGAGGAGAAATTCAGATTAGATCTCCTCAGTCAGAAAATCTGTCTTCATAGGCAGTTTCCTAGTACTGTGAAATAGTACTGGTGTAGTTTCAAAAATGAATACCTAACCTAAAAAGAGAATACTTTTCTTTATATCAGTTTGAGGCAAAATAAAGTGATAAGTTAAATGAAAAAGAGACATTCCTACATAAGCAGAACAATGCCCACATGATAATTACAGGGTGTTTGATTCATATTACAACCTGAACTGGTAATAACTGCCCAGCATATCTGAGTTATGATCTATGGCCATATCCATAGGAAAATACTACTTTTTAGGAGATGTGTAGGAGTGATATCATATATTGAAACATAACTCCACAGTAAAGCTAAGGACTCACTGATTCAGGTGTTAATCAAGTCCAGGCAGCTTCCAACTGCTTCAATTTCTTGTACTGCTAGCAGACTGAATGCTGTATCCCTTAGAAAAGGAAAGAAACACCTGCACTTTGTTGTAACCACTGAAATCTAAATGGAGACACCCAAAAAACACAGAACCGATGTTATAGCAGAAAATCCCTCACAATGCTAACTTTGAACAAGACCCAACCCAGTGGGTCTAGATTTAGAAATGTCTGCCCACCAGAGTGAAGAGTTTGTATTCCAGCATATATAGTGATAAAAACCTATTGTCGAACTGCACCTGGGCTAAATTTCACTACAAATTCACAATGTATATGTTGAATATATTGTGCACAGTCCAAAATCTGAAGAGACAGGAATGTTACTCAAATACCTGGACTCAGAAACACTGGAATTTTCAGAATGTGAGCACCACTTCATCACTCAGCATTGTTCCCTCCTGTCCTCTTAAGCAGCTGTATCCAAGGCCTGGGACCTTTGCATTTAGTCTTGTGCTGCCAGTGCCTGGGACAGGCCCTAGCTCACCATCCAAATCAATGGCTGATTTCAGCCTCACCCTTGCTCCAAGTAAGAGCCCTGCCCTTCCCTAAATACTACAGAAAGGGGATGCAAGCCCTGCACAAGCTCCTCAAAACTGGTAAATACCATTTAGAGCCACCAAAAAGCTCACTTCAACATCTGTCTGGAGAAAGAGCCATCCCCATTGTGAACCATCCAAGGCACAGGGTGATGGAAAGGTCAGAAAACAAATCTCTTGCCCATGAATAACCTGGCAGGATATTAATCTCTCTGTCAGAAACAGAAGTGATGTCACTACTGTTCTAGCATGCAAAAAGGAGTTATTTCTCATTGCCTCTGTTTTGGTCAGAACATGATATTTAAGCAGGTGGAAAAAACCCAAAACCACAAAATCTCAGTGTTCCCCCACGAAATTCTCACGGGGTCAAGACTAAATAATCAAACAGCCAATCCCCGTTCCAGCCCATGGCTCCAATCTAAGAAGCACATTGACTACTTGTCAGCAATGACAACAGGCATTTGGGAAGGCAGGGGACCCTCCAAGCAGAAACAACTCTGGAAACAGGCAAGGGCATATTCTCTAACTCAAGGAAAAGTGGGAAATTCAATTCAAACAGGATGGAAGATCTCAGCTTGCCAAGAGTTTTAAGGGAAGTTAAAAATTAGTTTAAAATCATTAGCTAAACATGTAAACATCCAGGATGAGTTTCAGGGCAAAGACTGTATTATTCATAGTACTTTGAATGTTAACTATTCAAGATTTCACCTAATATATTTTTTCAACAGTAAGATAATGGAATAATACCAAAACACAGTGTATGTTTATGATCTTTTAAGATTGTAATTTGTTTTGATTACATCAAACAGCATCTGCTCTGCTTTCTCTTTACTGAAAGCACCAAGAATGTACCTAATAATATCACTGTACTTTGAAATTTGTCTTTCTGCACAATCATCAGATTGAAATTCTTCCAAAGCCAACTTGAAAATATAAAAGAAAACATAAGGAGAAAACAAAAAATCTGTCAAGAATATTGCACATTTGCATTTGTTTTACATTTTTGAGAAAAAAAAATTATCTCTGCTACACCTCAGACCCTGCCTTATCTGTAGAGAAGTCCTAATCTTATGTTTATGGCATGCATTGGACTAGTGATGCAAAAGCTGTGATCACTGTGGTGTACAATTTTTAATTTCCTAGTGGCAACATTTTTTATTGCGACTGGCAGGTTGTTTATAGTTGTAATTTTGAGATGCATTTTTGTTGTTTTCTTCTGGTCTTTTATTAACATGCTGCCAGATATCACTCTGTGATGGCCCATGCTGGTTTAGTGATAATGTTGTCTGCACTGGCAGGTCTACCCCGGCAGATTATGGGCATAAAATGGGCAGGGGGCAATCAACTTGTCAGAATATTTACAAATTCCAAATTGCTGTCTACACCCTTAATGACTCACACAATGAAAGAGATTGCTATGTCACTATATCTGCTCTGCATGAAGAATGGCAATAGTTGGAGAAGATGGGAGGGAGACAGCCCTCATTAAAAACAAGGAGCTGTGATTGACATGAAAATTTGCCTATGAAGCCAAAAGAACGGTAAATGCATTTAGATTTAAGTGGCTTTACTGAAGGGGGCTTACTGAACCAAGAGACCTTGCTAGCTTGCATAGACTCAACTGCAGAAACCTGTATCAGTCTCATACAACAGCTAACAGAAAGCCACTGATTGTCCAGTTCCTCCATCCCATATCAGTTTTCTAGGATACCTCACCTTTCGTTGCTATCTCTCTGAACTCAGGTGAGGGGGGAAAATAATTTAGTCATGGTAAGGTAGTAAGAAGAGAAGTTTAAAAAATACATCATTTCAGCTGCTTTGAAAAAAATAATTACACTTTATCTGAGTTATACTTATCTACACACATTTTCTGTGTGGAAACAACTGCTGAGAGACCCATCAGCACCCCCGCTAACAACTTCCTTACCCAGCCCTCCTGCCTCTTCAGAGTTTTCCCTATTATTCCTGCCAGAATCCAGGTGTAAGACCATGCACCACACACCAACCTAATCATTCCCTCTGGTGAGTACAAACTCTTCCACTGACCAGAGCAGGGGTCTGTATTCTTAATGAGGGCGTTTTGGGTAAAACAGCACAAGGTCACTTCGGCACCAAGGTGGTGATGGTGACCACACACGTAGCTGCTCATATTGCTTTTATCCACACATAAGTAAGCAATTCAATAAAATGGTAAGTGTCATGTTAGGTCACTCTTTGAGATGGCACATGAAAGATGAGAGAATTGCTCTGACAAAACCAGAAGGATAGTAGTAGAACTGGGTATATAAACCAGGTCTCCTTAATACCAAACCTGTTTCTTATCCACACAGGAGTGCTTTTTTCCTAGTCTGTTTTTTATACACAAGACCTACAGGAGTTTTTTATAGTATAAGGCTTTTGCAGTTTAACTTTATGATTACAAAAGAAGAACATTTTGAAAGGTACTGCCTGAAATATGATCATTTACTTCTTGTTTCAGTATAGTTTACCAGTATCGTTTTTCATAATCTTTGAAAATGTTAAAAATAAAAAGAGTAACAGTTTGAGCATCTGGTTTGTTATAAAATGGAATACACTTACCTAAAAATGAAAGATTTACAAATGCTTTTAATGTTTCTATAGAAACCAGAAAATCACAAACCACTTGTGTCAGAGCTGTTAACATAGGAATCACATATGTTTTCTCCATATATATGCAAAAACATATTTCCAGCAGAACAAATCCTTTCCTTAACTTCAAAGGAAATTGAAATCATGGCAAAGTCCTTTGAAATCCAGGACCATTGCTTAGCCATGGACCAACGGCAACATGAAAGAGTCACATCTGCAAAATTCTTCATATTCTAAATCTTTACTTTCACTCACAGTGAAAGTAGATAAGAGCTTGCTATGTAAGAAGCTATCACACACTTCAACATTAATAAGTACTTATTACAAATTACTTCAGCTTCATCCCAAACAAAAGCACAAACTCATTTATTTTGCTGTTTCTCCCTCCTTTCCTTTTTTTAAGTACTGTCATAAGAGGTCATAGATATTTGAAAGTGAGGGCATTTTCTACAGAAGCAGTCTTCATGAAGAAGCTATTTCACTCAGCATGGGCAAAAGTAGTTTAAATTTATACTATGTGGAAAAATTCCCATCATAATCAAGAAGCCAATGCATATATAAAGTTGCACCTGTACAACCAACCTGAGTCCCATGTATTTCTGGCATCTCGGTGTGACTTCTGCACTGAGCACATAGTTATACCCTAGATCCAGAGGGAGACATCTGGGTGTCTCCACTGGCCACCAGTTAGGTGGAAAAAATGAGCCTTCCATCCTGATCATATACATCTTCTGACTGTAAAGGAAGTGTGGAGCAGCCACAACTCTAATTGAGAGACTTATTCAAAGCAGGTGAAATGGATATAATTCTCCATGAAGATCACCATTTGCTGCTAACAAGAATTTTCAGACCTGGAACAAGCTTTACCAAAAAAAAAGAAAATAAAATCATCATATGTACTCATTAAAAGCTTCAGTAACCTATGGTTGTACCTCTGAGTAGTCTCTGAATTTGTAAATAATTTTATTTTTACCTATGGAACTTTGGATCTCATATTGAGAAACACCTGAGTACCAAGTGAGACTTGTGGGCAAGCTCCATTTCTTGTAACCTAAAGAGTCAATTTATAAACATTAAGGTAAGTAAACACAGATGGCAGCTTCAGTTTAATTCAGTTGAGTCCTAAATATTAAAAACCATTCAGAGGTTGACTTCAAGAACTAAAATTTGTTAGTTATCTCTGCTCAGATCACTAATACAAGACTCATGATGATATTATAGGGTTAAAATGACTTCTGTAGAACTGCAAGCAGGTAACTAAGGGGGGTGGTGGTTAGGAAAGGTAGAGGCTGGGAGGGGAAAGGCCCGGGCTTGCTGGTCAACAGGGCCTTGAGAATAAAACGTTAGCTTTGCTATAGTTGCTGTAGCTAAGGCCATTGTTTTAACTAAATCAAGTATGACTTTGTTTGGGGGAATCGAATATGATCACTGTTTGGCTAAAATGCAAGAAATTTTGCTTAGGAACAATCTAGGGTAACCAATCAATATGTAGCTGTGTGGCAGAGGGGTGTAAAACGTGTGTGTTGCTAATCACTGTCGGAGTCAGATTTGTGTTTGTCTGTGTACCCCGGCTCCCGGAGCTCCTCAATAAAAGCACCTGCATATAATCATTCCGAGATTATGTGTTTCCAACACTAACAATGAGACTTGCACATTTTGGGATATTTGTAACAGAGAGCAATCCATAAGCAAGCAGTAATGTCACCATTAAAAAGATCTTCAGCAGATCTTTTAAAATCTTTTTTAATACCACCATGGTTCTTGGTATTAACAACTGATAAGAAGGATGAAATTCTCATCACCTGATTTCAGCTGTCTCACAGTTTAATGGCTTATGAAAGCTAGAAATATAAGATTCCTGTAACATCAACACAGAGAAAAAATCCCACATAAATAAAACCAAGTGCACTTGGGAGCACACAAGCTTTAGATGAGAATAGGTGACTAGACACCTTTTTAGATGGACAAAATTAGGTGAAATGAACTCTTTTCTGTCATTCTCCCCAACCAGATTTCAAATGTTAGCAATTTCTGTGAACCCTGCATTACTTTCACCAGTATGCTAGGTAGCAGCATGGGTTTAGGAATTACAGCCTTTAAGAAACTGCTGGAATGGACTCAAGGATTGATTTAGTGGCTGATAAGGACAAGGAGAGAACAACATGTTCTGGAGAACTGGACTTTCTACATCAGTGGTGGTCATAACATGCTAACCATATGCCTCTGAAAGTCTAGCTCAAGTAGGTATATTTCGCAACTATTTCATAATTAATATCTGAGCACGTTTTTCTGAGACAGATTGGACAGCATAAACTTATGAGAAATAATGCAAGTACTCTTCCTGAAAACAGTGGCAGTATTAATGTGAACAAATGCTCACTAAAATAAGTCATCTACAGTGTGATACATGAAGGTTGCCATCTATCAATCAGAGCTCTTGAAAAAGGCAAGGTTGAGCATTTAGTTTTCCTTCAGTTTCCATGGTTATTTTAAGGTCTGTAAATGACCTTTCTAGAGAAATTAAATTAAGCATAGAATTTTTTAAAAAAAATACAGCAAGCACCACATTTCAGAAAAGAATTGTGGTATCTGTAACTTCATTCAGCACTAATATTTTTATACACACATAACAGAGATATAAATTATTTCATTGACATCCTGCTCCCTGGCATTTAGAATTAAAATCTTATTCGTAATCACTCAAATACAACATACCAGGACTCCCAGTGAACTTTTGCTACACTGGAATGTAGCAATAACATACTAAAATTCCTTACTGTTATGTCTATTCATTAACAATGCCACCAGTACAACTCTGCCCGCCCCACTGTACAGAGGAGAATTGACCATGTTGCTACCAAAAGGACTGCTTCAGGACAAAAGTAAAAACAGAAGAAAAACTCTTCCCCCTCAAAAATGCCAAAAAATTACTGTCTTTCACATGTCTGCAGATATTTTCTATGTTTATTTTCTCCTCTCATTAAGGATGTTGTTCTTTATTATTAATTAAATGGAAAATATCCACAGCCAGTGATTGAATTACCCCAAAGTACCTGCTTAAAAAGATCGATATTGATCAAACTAAAGAGTAGAAAGTACCACTAGTCTTCTTAATGTAAGTGATTTGGCTCAAGGAAGGTTTTGATCAAATTAAGTGGAGGATCTAATTAACCTGTGATTAAATTAAGTGGAGGGCAAGCAGTATAGGCATAAATCCCATACACATTGAGATGAAACTAATAGTAATGCACATATTTACAGAGGCTGCCAGGGGAAAGCATGCAATAAATTCAGCAAAGAAAAAAAAAAGGTCACAGAAAGAAAGGGAAAGCAAAGCATGAAGGGATTAGAATACAGAAAGAAGATAAAGACAGCCTCAGACAATGATTACCATTGGAAGAACATTAGCCAAGGCTGGGAGACTAAAGACTGTGAATATACTAAAGCATGATAAAAATTCTTCCAGATAAAAAATCTAGAACAGTGAAAAACTCGGTGAACCATACTGAAACAGAATTCCAGAAGGTACTGAGCAGGCTCTTGTGCAAGGTCAAATTATAACAGTCAGTTGTTTGTACCTCATGGGCAGCATGTGACGAGATCAGTGGTAGGGACAAGTTGTCAATTCACAACACAGGCAAACAAGCTCCATGCCATTCCTCCACACAGCAGACCACGGCTCTTTGAGAAATGGGATGTTTATGGCTCCACACTCACTGAAGAGCCATTTGAAATAATTCAAACAGTCAGATATCCTTCCTTACATGACCCACTGTCTTGTAAGATACCACTACCTTATTTCTGTCTCAGGGCTGTGAATAGTATCACCATAACCTATTCCTGAAGAAGCCAGCACATTTTTCACCCGCTGCCAAAATCCTATTACAGCAAGGCTGAAACAATAGAAATCAGAACTCTTTGTGACTCCATACCACCCAATTCTGGAACAAAATTATGTGTCTTCAAAACAACTGGCTTCAAAATTAGCACTCCATTTAAAAGAATGAGGAAATCTTGAGCTGGATGCCGAGACACGGAGAAATCCCAACAATTTATTGTCTTTATCTCATAAAAACTTCCCTTTTTTCCAAAGTTTTAGAGAAAGAATTGTTGACATTGTGCAGCTTCAAAAAAATAAGGTCTTTCACCCTTATTAGACGGTGAATTAATGTATTAATATTAGTGTATTAATGTAATAATACATTAATCTTGAGCCTTCTCAGATGATATTTTGAAAGGCTGCTAGTTCTCCCTGTATTCAATCTGGGGCACTTACGCAAATTTTGTTTAAACATTTTTGATACAGTTGATAGATTAAAAAAAAAGGTGGAAAAATAATTGGTTACAAATTATTCAAGAACAATAAATACGAACAATAAGATATGGAACTTAATGGCATATAGAATTTCTATACCTCTGCCAGCTACTTGCTAGCTGCAAAAGATTACATAAAAGTGCCATTCCAGATGCCGTAGTTCCATTCTACCAAGGCAGTGGTAGTTTTTTCAAAGTTCTTGACTAGTTTCTTACTAGACAAATATTGACTTCCCAGAAGTGCAAGACAATCATCTAGAAAATACAAGCCCCATAGTATTTCAGGGCTCAGTGATTATCCATGTGACACCTCCGTGTCTTCTTGAAACCTATGTGTTCAAAGACCATAGGCAATTACCTTGGTCTCCAATTTTACGTAGCAACTCTACTTCCACATCTATTGCCAATTTTCTACAGTTTTGAAGCCTTGTAAAAATACAGCAGACAGTCATTTCTGAGAAACAGAAAAATAAAGCTGATAAATCTGAAAATCCAGCTAGCCAGCATCATTGCCAAACCTGAAAACCTGACATATTTTTCAATGTTCCAGTAACATGTTAATATGGATCTTTGGTTACATTGTGTGCATAGAGATGACTTTTTGTTTAAACCAGTAGCAAGGCAGCCTTTTATTTTGCTTCCTTTTTCAGTTGAAGAGAGTTACTTCTACACAAAATAGCCTCTGTTTTGCAATCAATAGCAGCACTGAACAATTGAATTGGAAATCATAGTGTATAATCAACTCCAAGACTCTAACAGAAGAATACTTATTGTTCTTTTCTGAGCAGACAAATTGAGATCTCTGTTATCTCTTAAGTATCAACAATTATGCATTGAAGATATTAATTTTGCTTTAACAGGCATGGAATTATACATCTGTCTGCTGTCAGCTGTTTTATGCTACTGGAACAATGAATTAACCTTGCCCCATGCTGGCAACTCTGCAAAATTAAATATTATATCAAGAGCATGCCTTTTCTAACTCAGATGATTGTAAAAACTTTGCATCATAGAACCTTTTAAAGCAGTTTAGTCTTTTACTAATAAGCAGCAACTTTTATTTTTTTTTATATTGTGTCTCTTCATTTTTGTACATCTAATAGTAACAATAACTTAACGCAAGGTGTAAGAATATTTTTCACTTCATCTCATGTGGGTTGCAGAACTTGTTGCAGCATCTTCAGTCCCCTTTGACAGTTCTGTTGGTTTCTTCTTTATAATTCATTATATCCCAACTAAAATTGGTGGGTACCCTGCCAACAATCAGGAACATTGGAAGTTCCCAAAAAGACCTCTGCTTTTCCACTGCATTGCACATAATCGTGGTTTTTATGACCTTCATGACATTTTACCACATGCCCTGAAACAAGGAGGAAAAACTAGATAATAAACCTAAAGAAATGGCTAAAACTAAACCCATTATTTATCTGGGTTCTCACGACAGCCATAGATTAATGGACAAATGACTCCACACATTTCTCTATTTAGCTTTTCAGACAGATTTTGTTCAGACCTTTGAATCTTAACTCCTTTTTTCCTCAGAAGGTACTCACTTTTTTGTCTAATTTCCAACTAAAGGACATGTAGAAACGTTCTTGCAATTGCTTTGAGTTCATTCTCATTGAAAAAAGTCCCCAGGTTTTAATAGCTACACTAGGTCAATAAAGAGTGCATTGGCTTTTTCAGTGGAGAGCAATGCTTTGAAAATTCTTCATGCTTTTTATTAACTCCTGTGTCTTACACTATTATCTCTACCTGTGGAGAATAATCAGCCCCTTATCCTGCTACTTAATGCTATATACACTTAACACTGTTAGACTTCAGTGCAAGTGATTCAATGTTTATTCTGTAAGCAATTCGAACCTACTTACCAGGTTTGGGTTTGGTTTTTTTTTCCCCAGTATTTATAAGCAGCTGCGTGTATTAGCAAGTTAGCTGTACCTGTGGCATTCTAACTCTGCATACATAGTACCTGTTTCTCAGGAGACAGAAAGATTTTGTTTGTGTGTGTATGTGTGTTTCTTTCTACATCTTTTCAAGGAACGGACTAGAAGCATCAACATAAAGGCAAATTTTGAGAAATAATTATTCACTTAGCATGTTCCTAACCTATAGTTCACTTTGAGGATAGTCTTTAATATAATACTCCCACAGAATGCCTAACTTAGGGAAAACAGTGAGGAATCAATACTGAGTTAAAGTCTATGAATTTTTCCCTCATCCCTTGCTTAGATGTAGTTAAATATTCATTATATTAGATATTATATTAAATATATATAGATGTAGTTAAATAAAAGTTAAATATTCTTTCTGTATTAATGCTTAATAATAAATTTCAGCACATTTTTATTTTAAAGTGATGGTCTTAAGCCAAAGGTTTCTCCTGGATTACAACCTTCTGCTGCTGCCCTCAGGAATAGTCATTTTACCTTGTGTATCTAACCTTGCTCTGCCTTGGATAGAAAATTTCTGGTCAAAGAAATCCTGCAATTCCACTCTCCTTATCAGGAATGGTGTCCTGGCCCACCAGGTGTCTGGACAATGGCAAGATTATTGGAGAATCAGTCACCTGAAATCCAATACCAGGGTCCCGGATGCTTCTGCCAAGAAGAAGGAGCAGATGTATGGAAAAACTATGGTCAAGGCAGAAGTCCAGTGTGTCTGGAGTTTTTCTTGCCTGCCATTAAGAGTCTTTCACCAAGGAAATAAGGGTTCTTCTCCCATTTGGATTGTTAGATGTTGTTAGATTTCTATAAGAATAATATCCAACTCAAAAAAAGATAATCTTTCTGACATTAAGTGGAGAGGTAGTTCAGTTTCCCAGTTACAGAAGTGTTTTCTATCACTTCATAATTGAACAATTTTTCTTCGAAGTTCATACCCTAAAAACAATCAAGGTTCATTTTTCACATGTTGAAACTTACCCCCAATGCCTATTTTTAATTTTAAAATTTGTTTTATGTATTTCAAAAATATAGAGGATGAAATGAAAATTCCAGGCCTACTAGTAAAATCTTTGCAAAACTGTGAAAAATTACACTTAAGGGCAGGTCATCACTAAAGGCTTCAGAATAAAAATCCTTGCTGCAGGTTCCATAAACAATAAGTGCATATGCTTTGACATCTCTCTATCAGTTTGGTCCAAAAAAATGTTAAATTAATTGTAAGTTTGAGAGACCTAGGAAATAATTGTTGCCATAATAACTTGTACTAAGAAGTAATTTTCTTAACATTAGCAAATAAAATCAAACTATTTCAGTACACATTAATATAGAGGAGAGTAAAATATTTTACTATAGATTCCTTCCATCTATTCTGTTTCAATTCCTGGGCTATATATTCCCCTTCTTTCTGAGGCAGGAGTCGATAGAAACTGCATATAAAGAACTAGGACAGCATACTGGCCTCTAAGGAGTTTGGATGCCCCAGGCAACCTGGAAATCATCCATCCTTCCTTGTTTTTAGTCTCTCACACAGCAGAGATACTAAATGTTACACAGCTTTTAATATGCTGGTTCACACACACCTCTAAAGAATATGGATATAATTGGCAATTGCCTAAGAAAATAAACGAAACTAAAATACACCCAAACTCATAAAAAAACATGACAGGAAACTTCAAATATTTGTTTCACTTTCTAAACCTGTGCCTCAAGCAGAATTGTGCTAGATGCCAGACAGCATGGGGCAAAGACCAAAAATTCTTTGTTTTAGGATTAAGTTTTATAAAAGATTGCCTTTCACTTGCATCTCACTGAAGGACAAGGTGGACCCACAAACAAGAGAGGTCTCTTCTCATTATAACACCTTGCATGATGCAACCTCCTGTGACCTGATTCATCAAGCTGAGTGATTCATTTAATGCCTCTTTACTTGGCTAAGTGCCACATAGAAATACCTTAGCTGATGTTTGAAGGACATGATTTATGTACCAGACACTTAGACAGAATGACCACCCTGGGTCACAGCAAAGGGTCAGTTAGGCCACTAGCCTCTTTCAGGTCAGCAGCATAAGCCCAGGAAACATCAGAGGCATATAAGTATTTCAGGTCTAGAATAAACTCTCATCCACCAGCGATCTGAGGGTCAGGACATTCAAGCCAGTGTGGAGTCTTTGCCTTCCACAGTTCTCCGTAATCTTTTATCGAATCCCAGGAGTTTGTGCAGCTGTTTCTCAAGTTGGCACAAAGCGAAGAATCCAGGGACAATGTGATGTGCAGAGCACTGTGCTAATTATCCTTTCTTCACATAGAAATAAAAGTAAAATATTCTTTGACCACGTGCCTAGAGAGACACAGGAGGCAGTTGGATATGAAATTCCTCAAATGACTGTTAGCACATTCACTGTTCTAAAGCAAACGTTTATATGTATTATTACAAAAGACAAAAGGACAGAGAGGGCTGGGAACTCTTGTCCGTAGGAGAAAAGTAAGTTCACATCTTAAAAGGTGGGTTTGTCTGTTTTGTTTGTAGAGTCAGGATTGTGGTCACAAACACATTTCACCATTTCTACATTTCAAAGCTGGACTACAGCAACATCAAATTAAAACCAAAGAAATTAAAAATAGTTTCATTTAAACCTAATTATATCATTAAATGTAATTTTTTGTGTTATACAAAAGGTTAACATCATAGCAACTTCTTAGAAGAATTTCTGTGAGCATCATCAGGAAAGTTAATAATTTAGATACCATATGAAGTACAAGAAAAATCTCTGTGATACATTTGTCTGCATAAAGTAGCAGTTTCCAAGGTTATTATTTTCATATGTCTGAATAGAGGTGAATGCTGCTAACTGGAAAACTAAATATACTTTGAGATTTATGAATTCAGTAATTGCATTTCGGGTGCTAATTAAAAGCAAAGCCAAGAAGAATATTTCAGAAGGGGATAAAAAAGTGTCTTCTGAATACACATGTATGCATAACATATAGTACACATTTAATACCATTATTTAGAGTTTCTCTGTCTATTGTCTGAGGAGATGTACAAGCAGACCTCCTGCAATGGAGCTTTTCATGACCAAAAATGCTGCCATTCTCCTGTTTGGTGGGGCCACAGAACACCAATTGATTCACAACATAATGCAATATTCTAGACATGGCAAAGAAGAAATTAAGAGCCAAAAAAGCTAAAGTGGATTCTTGATTTTGATTCATGCAAAATGCAACAAAGTGAAAACGTTGCACTTGTAAGTGCAACAGTCTCTCATGATATTAAGAAGGGTTTTGGAATCCAGTTCTAGATTCCAGATTTGTGCAGAAAGAGACTAGAAAAGTCAGGAAACAGAATGAAGACACCCACAAAGAGAAACAGTAAAAAGTCTGGTAGTAAGGGAAAACAAATGAAGAAGAAGCTCAAGAAAAACTAAAATAGGACCTAAAAAACTTTAATTGCATTCTCCAGACAGATGAGATTCAAGTATATTAATAATCTCAGAGTGAAAAGAGAACTATTAGGGTAGTGGTTTGGACAAGTTTTCTCTGTTAGTAACTAGTGGTATCTACTTACCACCATGCTGTATGTTCAAATTACACCTGAACCTCCGATTTTCTGCCAAAGGGAGTCCAACATTGTCTCAAATGTTCGCCAAAAGGATGAAGAAAAAGCCTGTAAGGATATTCCAAGAATCATATTAATATAGAATCTTATTTAGGGAACGTACTAATTTATGTGTCTTTCACAATCATTCGCTACATGGTGGCAACAAACTGTTTGCCTTTTCATCTGCTTTCCCTTTTCTTTCCTTGTTTCTAGCTGTAATCACCTCCAGGCAAATGGAGTCATTATAGCAGACTTTTCATCTTTACTGGTATTATGTTTATATTTTAAAGAAATGGTTTTGAACTAGGAGTAGTAATGGATGAAAGAGCAAAGTTGAATACAAGGGGAAAATAGCCACATAGAAGAGAAGAAAGCCAAATGGAAGGGTAAAAGATGACCTTATTTGTTCAAAAAGCATTATGGGTTATTCTTCATTCCTTCTTAGCCACAGATTCAAAAAATTAATGTTTTTAATTTTCTTTTCTCATTTCAGACTTTTAATGCCTATATAAGCACAGGAAATATCTTTCTTTAAAGAAAACAAAAACAAATTTAAAACCATCAAAAATAAACAACAAAAAACACAAAGCCCCACAATCCTTTTATCATTATTCTAATGAAAAAATAGTATATTATCCATTTCCTCTTTTTGAGAGACTAGTTCTTATGCAAGAGAAAAAATCGTCTTTCATCAAATAACCTCACAAACAAGAAGGTAAGAGTACAAAACATCAAGGAAAAACACAACCTTCGTACAAAAAACGTTGCAGTAGAAGATGTTGCTGGAAATTGACATCCTAATTTCTTTTGATCTTTGCCACTTCTTAAAAACGCACACTAAATTTTCTTCCACTTTTAAAACTGTGCAGTCACTCTGAAGACAGCAAGGCCATCCAGGCAGAGGGATATCGTCTGACATAAAACTAAAGTCAATATGACTCTATATATAACTTTGGAAAGCTGAATCAGAGCTCATTTGCATATGAAGATACAGGAAATGTAAGTGAACTTTTTCATATCAGCTTATCACACAGACTGAGGACTGTAATTGTTGTCTTCTATTTGTTATGAGGGTGGGACAAACCACTCATAAAATGCAACCTGCTTGAAAGAAATAGCCAATCCAATGTGAAACATGTTGTAATCACAACCTCATCTCTCTACTACGTACACCTGAAAACACAAAACAAAGCACATAGAGAGGGTCCATTCACCAAAAACAGGGCAACAAAATATTGAACAAAAATGAAGTTCAACTTGGTTTTCCCTTTGTACAGAAGGAAACTGCGTTAAAGTACATAGGCATTTATTGGAAAAAACATCATGAACAAAAATTGGAATTTACCTAGTGCTACTCATCCAATCAGACTCAACTTAGACCTCTTAAAAACAGAATTAAATTAAAGTTTTCCCTATCACAACATTATAGTGGTATTTTCACATTGAAGTATTCAGAGCATAAATTCATTCCTTGCTGGCAAGAATAAACTTTGACATTTCTTATAAACATAGTTTTAATCTTAAAGACTATAAAATTACATTTAAAAAAGAAAAAAAGACAAGTTTTCCTACTAGCGGCAATCCTTTATTTAGAGGATTGTTAATTAGAGTTAGGAGACATTGCAAATTCCCCATGGACCGTGACAGCACTGAAGCAATGATAATATTTATTGGCAATGGTCAAGTATTGTCCATTGTCCAACTGCTCTCTGCTATTTATTTATTTATTTATTTATTTGATTAACAAAAATATATGCTTGGTAGAAATACCTGACCTGTTGTGAATGTTGCCCTGCTTTTTGGACCCAAAGTTTTTTGGTTGAGATTATAATTTCTTTGTATAATATACAACATCTGCAGCAAGTTCTTTCAAACACAAACAGACCTTGTAATTAAAAGTGTCCTAATGAAGATATGGGATAAGTTGTTTTTTTCATTTTAGCAGAACATTCATACTTAGGCTGTACATTTTTCTCACTAGCATTTTCAACTGCAGCAACTATAAGTGCAGATTCTCTCACCTGGCAAAGTCAGTCCCAGTCTCTCATGATATTCCTTATTTCTGAAAACTGGCTGATTTTAAAAAGGATTTTTCTTTAGCAGCTCTGTTGGAAACAGTAAAACCATATCGCTTTTGAAATCTGAACAACATTTTAAGATTCTTTCTTTTTCAGGTGATTACAATGAGGACTGACGGGTAGAAAAGAAATTGTCTGAAAATTGCATCTTGAGGCATTTTGCAGAAGGCAGGTAACACACCATGAACCTTGTACTCAGCCCAATGGAAACCAGCCCTTGGCACAGACATTCTGTGCTTTCCTGTCAGCTACAGCACAGAATTTGCCACACTAGAACAAGCCCCAGTCTCGTTAACAACCAGCACGTGGTGTAACAAGGCAGAGGTATGCAACACAAATGTCCAGGAACACGGGATGTCTACGGAGTCACCACCCAGGTACCCTCCCCGCTACCACTGCTCCCTCCTCGGCTTCTTGAAGAATTCGCTAAATGGCTCCACTGTGTTTGGGGTGTTTTTCCTATGTTATCATCATCTAGGTTTTTGTTCTGTTAAACATTAGAGTCTTGTCCATGATGCTCTTTCAGGGTCTATAAAAGCAGCCAAATATCTCTTTTCTCAAGTAGCAGGGAAGTCAGAATTTCTGACCCTTCTAATGGGGTTATCAGCAAAAGAAACATCAAGGTTGCTTTATGATGTCAACTCATTCCCAATGTGATGATGATATATTTAAAGAGAAACATGAGAACAATCCAGAGGAAAATAAAAAGGTAGAGCTGTGATTCTGTCAAGATGCAGGTGTTTGATTTCAGACATATGGACAGTAGGGCAAGAAGCAAGGGGAAAACCACTGAAAACTAAGGATGCAGAAAAAAACCTGAAAGAGCTTTTCTAAAGCTGACTCATTTCATAATCCATATTCTATTTTTGTACACAATTGTTGCTGTCAGTTTATTTCCCCAGGATTTTTGTGGATTCACAGTTAAAAACCACCCATCATTATAGGTGTCCCACAACTCAGTCTGAATAAAAATGCTGTGAAATACTATAAGCAAGGCATCATGTTTTTTACATTGTAAACGACCTGTTTTAGACTAAACAAGGGATGAACAGTAAGCTTCAATGAAATGCAGCAATTTCTTTTCCCCTCTGGCTGCTCACGCCATAGAGCATGATGACAGAGAAAATGACAAGTGAGTCACTAAAACAACATTATTGGAATTGACAGAGATTGAGACAGTCATATTTGACTCTAAAAGATGCAGTCTATGTTTATCTGACTGGGCTGCAGTTGACGAGTTTAGGTACCTGCAGGCTCACATCTGGTTATGTTCTAATCTAAATTCCAATGAGGTTATTGATTCTGTTTGTATAAGAACATGGGTGAAGCTGGGTGGGCTTTACAAAGTAAATTGTTGTCTGAGCCATGCTAGAAGTGGCTGCTTGTCCCACGTATAATGTTGTATGCAGTCGCTTACAGAATATGGCTATGCCCATTACAGATATTGCTGGCTCTCTGGAGATTAAATGTTCTACAGTACTAACCCCAGAGATTTATAACTCTTGACAATTTTATGGCCCACCTTAAATAGTTGCCCTCTGTAAAAAAAAAAAAAAAAAAAAGCAGCCTGTACTTAGAACAGTATGTAATGGTAAGAGCTTCTTTACAGAGTTTTTATAGAGCACTGGGTATCAGCTGACAATTCACTCTGAGACAAATATCAGAGCCACCAAGGAGAAGGAAAAAAAAAATCCAACAAGTGACAGCCTTGCAATAACCTGTGCAGTTGCTTCTTCTGTCCCACTGCAAAACAGCAGATCAACAGTGTAATTCCAAACAACATTTAAAAAGTCATCTTAATATTTGTATGCTTCTCTGTAATTGTTCCTTTCTTCATGAGGTGAAAGTCCTGTTAAAAATGGAACTGACTAAACTACTAACAAATGGTACTCTCAACAGGTAAAAGTGATTAAAATAGTGTAAGACTGAGTAGAGCCAGTGCTGATGGGGGTCAATGTGTAGTCAATGTTCTTGAGGAGAGTATCATGGCAGAAAGCTATAATGATGAGGGGATGAAGGAGCAATGTACATTTTCAAACCCTCCCATTTTTTAGCAGAGAAGTTTTGTGTCTGTGTAGCTGATTTGCATTTCAGAAGATCCTTCTCCCAGGGACTGATATTTGTACTGGCTCTCTCACAACACATATGGAAACCCAGGGACCCCATAAAACTAAGGGGCAGGGGGCAAGGTCTGAACCAAGTTGGTCATGAAGACCTACAGTCTGGATTGTTTTCTCTATTTGACCACATACAGCACAGAAAATGAAGATGAAAGACAAGGCCAATGCACACAGGTTGGAGAGCTAAGGGCAAAACAATAGAAATTTTAAGCTGAATGAATATACTGGAATTTACATAAGATTTCTTTCAGGCTTTTCTGAAAGAACTGTGTTGGCAGGTTCTATGTAAAAAACCCATTTTGAAGGAACTACTATATTAAGTAGCTCCTTCACACATTTTTGAAAGTCTAGCTTGAAGTGCAACCTGGCACAATGCAAATTACTAAAAAGGCAGCTCAACAACCCATTCACATCCAAGTGCAGGGATATAAGATAAAACTTGTAGCCCTTAACCAAGGCTGGATTTAAGCTCCAGATAAAAGAAAGCACAAAGATGACAGGAGACAAATTCAGTACCAGAGAGCAGGTTTGCAGGTGCTCCTATGGTTTCATTTCCTTATGGACACTATTTGTCGAGAACAAAGGTTATAATAAAGCAAAGGAATTGCAGTAAATTACTGTGAAGCAAACCAAATACATTCAGTGGAGAAAGGACTTGGCACCAAGGTCAGTTCGAGCTGAGCTGGAAAACAGCTCACAGAATGGCACAGTATGTTAACTTTGACATTGCTCTCTTGGACAGAAGTACTGTAATGTATGTTATTATCCACTGATATTAATGAGTAGTTCAAGAACATTTGAAAACTGTGTATTGTGCATGAGCATCATACTTTCAATCTGGAATGTTTATGCTTATGGGACCACCATAAATCCATTCTTTGATGAAAGACGAGGGTTTTTCAGAAGGCATTTCTATGTAACTTCTCATCAGGTAAAACACAATGAATACCTCAAAGTTTTTCATTACACTCTTTATGGACTTGTTAGGATGCATAGAGTGCATCCTGAGGGCAAGAGTGCTGACATCTCTTCCATCTCTACAGATGGTATCAGCTGTCTCTGGGAGCAAATGGCAGAATTTGAAATCGAATACTGCAAAGCAAGTCACTAAAATGTTGATTCATGGAGATGTTTCAGGGTTGTTGTTTGTTTGTTTTTTAATTACTTGATATTACCTATGTTCTGCTCTGATCACTTGAAATTCTAAGCCTCTCAAAAAAAGTCAGTGAACCAATCTACAAGTGTCAGATCAGACATGGCAACTTCTTTGCACTTCAGCTATTTCCCACAGGCAATGCTCTTCTAGCAACACAGCATTTTTAATGAAACACTGCTGCATACCACAGGAAGCATGCAGCTTTCTCAAAACTGACAGGTTACTAAAGAAACCGTGTCTTTAACTTAATAAGTCAAATAACCTGGAGTCTTAAGAACAACTTAAGTTTCACTGAGGCTTTGTGGGAGTCTGGAGCCAATAGGACTGAGGATATTTCCCCTCTGTAGAATAAAACTCTGGTGTAACCCACCTCCCACTTTGCACTCCTATGACAGAAAGCCAGGCAAGTAGAAGAACATCCAGGTCCTGGAGCGTTCAGTGGAAACATCAGAGCATATTAGCTGCTGGAAGATTGTTTGTATGGCTGAGAATTGGCATCATATTTTGAAAGAGCTTCCTTTCAGTTGTAAGGAGAGTTGGGGAAAGGATCACTTACAAAACACATCCAATTTGTAATTTTCCTCAGAACTTTTTTTAGAAAAAGAAAATATTTCCATTCAACTTTACATAAGTATTCAGAAGACACAAGGTGATTGCCAGACTGGCCCCTCCTTGAAAATTAAGGACTTAATGGATCCCAAAAGTTTTTCTTTGATCATCCATTTATTTTCTGAAAGGTTGCCTAGGGGCTTTCCAAGCAGCCTCTAAAGGTAAACCAGTTCTGTAAAGCAAGACAAATGAGTTGCTTCTGTTATTCCATGGGTGAATTGGCACAAGCCCTTATGCTCATCATGCACACAGGTGACCATGCAGATGCAAAGTTCTCGCCTCCCTTGTGGGAAGCTGCACTGACTCTCCCAGGAGTTTGGCAGGTGGTAGAAGGCAGTCCTGCCAAAGGTGCTCTTCCCAGAAATATGTAAGCAGCACACAAACATCTATGGAAGGACCAGAGACAGGGTTTCTTTCCTGTCTAAGTGAAAAAAACCCTTCCACATCTGCTTTTTGAGCAGCCTCATCATAGATTCTTCCTTACTTGGGGAGACTATATTATAGTTTAACCTTTGTTCCAGGCAGTATTATAGGGGCATAGCTTTGCCAGTAGACAATGGGAGGAAATTGAGAAAGTCAGCAAAGAGCATGGCATACAAAGAGCTTGGTCACTCAAGGCAAATTCCACAGGGGTATGAGGTTAACACACATAATTAAAAATTAACCATCCGTTAATTAAGGCCACCACATTTCTTGGATGACAACCATGCTTTAGGGTTAAACAGGAACTTGCTTCTCTTTTCTAACCAACTTTCTTGTGGGTTCATGAAGAAAAACAGCAAAGAAACTTGGAAACAAATGGCTTTTCTATATATATTCAAAAGAGGCAGTAGGATGCAATAGGCTTGAAGCATTCACCAATATCATACAGATGTAAAAGTGCACAGCAAAGAGTAGTTCAAAGCACCATGGAAAACCACAACCCAAGTAGACTGAGGAGAGACTTTTTAGGGTACCCCCTGTTTGCAAGCAAAGAAACATAGCAGCTCCAAGAGACAAAGCAGGTGAAAATCTTGCAGATCTCATCAGAATGGCCTATTATCACCTCACCAACCCTCAGGCACACATAATTGATAGACAAAAGGGGAAAAAACAGCTCTTGATGCCCTGGGCAAAAAACAATTAAAAAAAATTACAACTTGTAGAATATAAAATCTGCAGGCACTTTGACTGTACTGATTAGGGTAGGAAAATAAGATGTGACAGAAACAGAAAACAGTCTGGAACATCATCCTAAGGAAGAGGACGTCTTTAACAAGACCTGCAAACCAGGTGGCTCAAGGTGTTCCCCTGAGGTGATGCAGAAAGCCTTTGAGATGACATCTGTAAGAAAAAAAGAAAAAAATGCAGCTGTTTGGGGCAGCCCCTGTTTTGGGCAGGCTGAGAAAAGTTTTCTGCAGAGTGAAGAGGCAAATTTATTTTAGCCGTGGAGATAATGCCTTGACAGGAACTTCCCAAGGGATACCAAGTACCCAAAGAAAAAACATCAATTTGCTGCTCTTCTAAGAAGCAGTGGACCTCCTCCACAAGGGCTTTGGAAACCCTCCTTTCTAGAAAGCAGCACAGACAGTAACAACTGGTTCAATTATGAGATACTCCATGAAGAATCATAATGCAATGTGCTACTTTTTAAATTCACCTCTTCCAATTACCCAGACACCCAAACTACCACACTAGCTTTTGAATTTATGTAAGATGTTTTTGAAAGAAGGTGGCATGTCCTTGGCCCACACAGCAAAATAAAGGATGATGACAAATATTCAGTGGATAGTTGGATGAAGCACTTATACTTTTTAAGTCTTTGCCTACCAAAATCCTAGGTTACCATCCTTGAACCAAAATTGCCAAATAGGGACACAAATCCAACTCATGCCCTGTTGAAATTTTCAGCCTTCTGAATGAACATGAACCATCCTACGTGCTGAGCTGAGAAACACAGTGGCACATGAGCTAATATTCCCAATCTTTAGCCCTTCCTCTTCCTGGTAGCTTTTTAGAGACATAGTGTAAGCAGCTGTTGATAGTAATCACACTGTGAGTTATGGTTAAATCTATGACCAACATGAACCAGAACTCAAACAGTTGTGTGAGTCTTGAAACTATGCTCAGTTCCAAGCAGGGAGATAAAGAATAGGGTCTCCTTGGGTAGATGGCATACATCAAATATTTTATCCTTCAGCCATTCAGTTCATTTTTCCACAGTGCAGTCCAAGAAAGGTATTACATTTCATGAGCTCATCTAGCTGATTGACAGGGTTTTGGAAGATGCTCCGCTGTGCAAGGCAGACATCACCCTTAACCACATCAGAGACAATAACCAAGGAAGAACACTTGGGTACACTTGACAGCCTCACCATAGTTTGAAGTTTTTTACAAGATTTGAGAAACAGAAAAAAAGCCAGAATGCCTTCAAAGTAAATTTTCAGACATACACAGAACATGCAAACAAACAAAATCCACTTATTGAAAAGATACCAGACTAAGGCAAGACATTCAACCCAAAATTACAGATGAACAAACCCTAGAGTTACTGTTCCCAGTCTCTTTCCTGTATTTCCCCTTTGTTTCATCTATGGTCAGAATGTTTCGTTTGCAACCCTGAACTATGTATGCTTAAACTACCCCTGTGGAATAATTTATGTACTCACTATACTCATATTGTCTTCCCAGCTGGATTGGATTTCACATGAGATGCTGGTTGTGGGTTTCCTATGATACATTTCATCTGAAAGAACTTCAAAACAGATGTAGCCTAGCTGAATGTAGAAAAAATAATAGAAAAGAGTATGCCAAGACCTCTCTTAAGTACCTTAACAAAATGATGATAGTCCTTTGCAGCCATCCCTGACTTCAAAGGACTGGCTCATGGTTATCCCTGGAAGAAAAAATAACCTGCAAACATATGCACTTCATATATACTGGCAAATACAACCAAATGCCTTAAAACAGGCCAATAATTAATCAGTGAGATGAATGTTGAAAACAGTTCTCAAGAGTTTGGGAATTATGCCTTAAAACTAAATTTAATACTCAAAACAATATACCAGCTCTGACAATGTGCCCACTGCCCACACAGATGATTTGGCCAACACAGGATGACTATGTGTACCTGTGGCCACCCTCAGGCCAAAATCTCCTTGACGAGAAAAAACCTGAGTAGGGCAGACTAAATTACAAGATGAGCAAGCTAACAGAATTTCCATAGTACAGAACAAATCTCAAAATTAACAGAAATTTTTATGGCTGACATTTATTGGGAAGAAGTGGGTGATTAATTCATCAGACAAAAAAAAAAAAATAAGCTGCAACACTTTACTGAATGGCTATTTGCAGTGCTTACTCTGCTTATTGCTCCCATGTATTTAGCAACCAGTTAAAAATATAGCTAAGGACCAGAATAGAGCTATATCCTACTTCACTATATTTTCACTTCTTGTTTAATATAGCACTATATCCTTCTAATCCATTGCTTGGTCTAAATTTCCTTACAATTTAAAAAAATCACTGACACTTGGGGTATGGAAATAATAATGGAATGCTCTGAGGCAAACCGGGATTAATTGTAATTGTCAATTTTTCTGAGCACACTTAAAGTAGCAGCCACATGCTGCCTTATTCCATGAATTCAGGAGATTGTTTGAGCAGGCAGTGTTATATTACTCTGGGGTGGGAATGAAATCATGTGGGAGCAGCAAGTACAGCTCATGGAGAAAAATTACCATTTTATATTTATTACTTTGACTGGTTTAAGTGCCACAGGAATAGACTCTCTAATGCATTTGAGTGCAATTCCCCAACAATTTTACTCTGTTGCTTTGTAAACTATTTTTAGGGAAAGTCTCAGAAGACTTTTAAAGGCACAAGCCATCTGAATTTAAAAGGTTATTTTGGTGGTTTATCAAAAGGATATAAATAATATGATACATCTTTCCAGATTAGATTGATACTTCAAATTCAGGTAGGAGAACAGAACTTCAGAAGAAAAATTCCTGTTTTAAACTCGCACATCATTTTTACTCCATAAGCTCAAATATGCTTCTTCAGCAGGCTTACCATCATTTTAGATTTCCATTGGTAACTCTACAGTGCAGATTATTCATGCTTTTAAAACAAGATAATATAAGGAAACTACAGGCTTGAACATACATAACTGCATAATTGTACTGTTCACAAGCTAATAGCAAAAGAGCATAAGGGCATTCTGTTTTAGAGAAGGAAAGTTCAGGAAAAAGCAAGACAGGCAAAAGTTCATGTTTCTAAAAGGATATTTAATCAAAACTACAATTTTTTCATTAAACAGCAAGGTAATTTCAGGTTCCCTACTTCCCTACCTTGCACCTTCACACAGCCACGGACATTAGATGTAATCATTTCTTGGCATCCTCTTCTCCATCATCTTGAAAACCTGGAATCTGAGTGTCTAGCATAAAAATGTACCTTTCAGCTGCTAGCAACCTACTACACATGAAATATTGTGTTGACCTTCCAGCACAGGATAATTAATACCTTAAGGAAGTATATGCATTCTCCCAGGATATGTAGTAATAGCTACACAATGAATAAACCACGTGATAAGGTTGGAAACTCTTCACTGGTTTATGATGTAATAGTAGCTCAGAGGTGCTTCCTGTTTATTTTAAGTCTTTTCTATCTTAGTTGCTGATTCTCGGGCTGCGCACATTCCCAGGCAGAGTCAGAGCACACTGACACCTCTGAACAAGGCCTCCTTTCCTAGCTGCTGTTTCAGTGGACACCAGCAAGCACCTTCCAACCCACCCAGCTGGCTGCCCAAACAACTGCTACACTGACTGTTATTTATGAAATATTTATGGTGCTTGTAAGAGGACATAACAAGCTCTTATAACAACTCAAAATCATTTCTGTGGGGAGCTTGCACACTCTCCCCTGGAAGAACCCAGGGCATCCTTAGTCTGGCATGTAATGCTGCAGGAAGCACAGGTGTGGGAGAAGCCAATATCTTTTTTTGGCCATTGTACTATTCAACCAGCATCAGAAAAAAAGTGAGAAAGGCACTGACATTTAGCTGTCATCATCCTGGAAAATTCCAAGCCACCACAGTGACTCCAATCCAGAGTGCAATATTAGCCCATGTAGTGTCATTACAAACTACCAGTTTCAAGCTCTGTTTCCTTTCTGAAAGGTGGATGCAACAAGCAGCCAGCTCACTGTGTTCATCAGATGAGGAGAGCCAAGCCAAATCGTCAAGGTCATTGAGCCTTGCAGCATCTGATGGGAACTGCATGATCACAGCCAGACTGCAGAGTCCTTAAGACAGCAGTTGCCATCCATATGAATGGAAGAGCCATTTCTGATGGCTCTTCCCTCTCCTACCCCTTGGATAAATCTGTGAATTGATGCAAGGATTAGAAAAAGGCAAGCAATTTCTCCTCCAGTCACACATACATCACTCACGCACACACTTGAATAACAGTGCTGGAGCTGTTGTATGGAAGGTATTTGGAAGTGAAAAACACTAAACAAATCAGTGTAAACCTAATGACTTTGGTGAATTACACTGATTTAAGATAACTGTAGCTGTAATACACCAAATAATACAAGACAAGAAGCAAACATATTATTCTATTATTATTTTTATTATTGCAGTCAAAGCTACTCCTATTTTGAGAGATATATGAACCATTTCTTTTTTCCAAATTTTGCGTATAAAGATAGATGTAGACTATTCTGGAATGGGATTAAACTCTGTTAAATGCTCTCCAAAGAACACTGCACAGATCACTCAACAATCTGCCTCAGTGATTTACAGCTGGCCAAATCCTCCTCTCACTGCCTTTATTCACTGTCTAATTTTCTGTAATTGTATTACTCCTCAAGGAATTGAGGGGAGGTCTTCAGCTATCGTATCTAAAAAGTACAGTGTCTTCACCACTGGCATCTTCAAAGCTGCTTGGATTTAGCAACAGTAGGAAAGAAAAAGATCTTCTTAATCTTGCCCTTCATTCCAGTGAGAGTTACAGTTACACAGAAATAATTCCAACACTTCCAACATCATTGATTTTTTTTCTTTAAGTGATACGATATATAGCTGACCACAAGGGAGAGGCATAGCAAATAATTGAAAACAAATTCAAGAAAACACCACAGTTTCTGATGAACAAACAAAAAGGTTAAGCAGTACCCATCAAAGCAGTAATGTCAACACACACACTCTCCCCACCATCCTATTCCCAATCAGCTCCAGAAAGCTGTAAAAGCATAAGTCAGAAATAGCTCAGATGAGTCAGAAAAGTAATTTCTTTCTATCTTACTTTCTCTCCCAGCCCCAGACATATTCAGGTAAACACAAAGCCATATCATGATGAAATCAACAATTTGCAAATGAGAAAAACAAAGGATAATGCAGAGACCAGTGCAAAGATCAACTGCAGACCTTGCCTCTAGGAAACCTCTCTCCTTCCACACTCCTGAAACTGGATGCAATGAACTACAGCCACTTGCCACTTAGAGAGGAAAACAGAAGTCAAAAGAAAAATCACAGCAATGACAGTAGATGCAGATAAATAATGAGTCCTACCACAGGACTGTCTGGGCTAGGACGAGGGGAAGGACACTCATGTCAAATACCTGCATTGGAAAAAGACACTTCAGACATTTCTACAGCTGTTTTCTTTTCATCATTTCCCACTTTATATCTGTAACTATGGGAACACAAAAGAAAACCAAAGATTTAGGGAAGCAGGGACTGAGAAGCAAGACATCAATAGTTTCTTACAGAGATGAAAAGACAGACCAGCAAGATCAAATCTTACCAAGAAAAAATCACATGTGACAGTTCAGTAATGGTCAAATACACATCTCTGGTACAGTATTTAACCCATAAACACAGAGTCCTAGGTTTTAAATAAGGTAAAAACATTGCCACATTTGCTTCATCTACAAATAACAATGAAGAATTAGTTCTAAATAGATAGCCCATAGACTTTTTCACTTGCCACAGAAATGCACAGTCTCTGTTCAGTGTCACTGGCTTTTGTCTAAGGTTTGCTGCTGTTTACCTCATTAAGCACTGGCTTCTGAAATGTCTTGCAACCATTGTGTTCTGTAGCAGAGCACTTATATTTGTCACACTTGAAAGAGAACCTTGAAAGTATTAACTTTGCTATTTGGCCAATACTTATTTTTTTCTTTATGTAGAATGAAAGGAGACAAGTTAGATAAAATTCAGAACCCTCTTTTAAACTGATTCTAAAAAAAGTTTTCGGTATCAGATAAGAACAGAAAAGTCTGAGACACAAGATTAATTTACATATTCAGTTTCATCCAGAAAATACTTTTTGCTGGTTGATCTTATGTGACCACATTTCAAGAAGTGGCTTTTCCTCTCAGCTTCAAAGCAAGAGGAAAATAGACAAATGAACTTTTCTTTTGCTTTAAATCCACACCTACTTCAAACACAGCTTTCATTATGAAAGGCTGAGCTCACTTTTAGATTATAAAATTAAGCACTTAATACTTCCTCCCCAAAACAATACATAATTCTGAACACTTTTCTTTAGTGAAGCACATACATTTTTCAAAATTAAAAGACTACTATGGGTTTAAGCAGAGAGATTGAGAATTTTCACACTTAAAAGAAGGCTTCCTGGGAAAATGGCAAGGAAGTTGCAAGGAAGATTCAGCCTCATCTTTCAGCCTTAAATTATGATTTAAGATGAAGTCAATAGTCTGACAGATAACATGCTTAACAAGGGAAAAAATAAAAGTCAAACAAAACCGAACCACAATGCTCTAAATTTTTGATTGACTGTTTAAGCTCATTACAGAGCTTGACCATTCTGGCCTAATAACCAAGTTATTAAATACTTTGGTTTGTCTGATGGAGACATAAAAGCTAGACCTGCAGTGAAAGTACTAACCAAATGGATAATAGACTGGCAATGAGAGGATGCCAGGTCTGCTCTCATGAGACTACAGCACTACATTGCCAGTGACCATTTTCATCACTGCAAGTAGTTCCAAAGCTTTGCTTGACTGCTTCATTTTCAGTCTAGTGCATGCTGAAATGAAGATTTTTCTCAGCACACATGGCTTTCAGCGCTTGTTTTCTATAGATTCAGCCTCTGACCACAGTCATCTCTCTTTGGTAACTGATAGTTCAAGCTTCAGGTGTTAAAGAAAGAATTTGAATAAGGTCATTTCTGCCTCCTCACTTTCCCCACCTGTTCAGCCTCTGATATGTAACTTACCTGAAGAACTGAATGACAGCCTCTAACCACAAGAAAAAAAAAGGATGGCCAGTAGACCCTGTTGTGTTTGATTCATGACCCACTTAACAAGTGCTCTGGTGAAACCTCAATTCATTTCTTTAAGCCTATTTCTTATTTCTTACAGCACAATCTGTCTTACGGCTCCGTCAGCCCCATGAGGCAAAGCCTGGCAGTCCCATCTCCCAGCCCATGCAAGCAAGAGGAGGAGGAGGAGACGAGCTGCAGACGCTGTCAGTCAGCCCAAGGAATATATGAAACATCCCACTGCTTGAGTCTCAGGCACCAGAAACATCCTGTACTCTCACACTGACTCAGAGTGCCTGCAGTCAGACAGGGAAGGACAGAGCAGCCTTCACCGGCTCTCAGCGGACAAAGGGAGGCAGACGTGCTGCCCAAGAGTCCCTGAGTCAGCACTGATGAAGAAACACCTTGAGTGCCTCACAGATCAATCAGCACAGCAACCTGCTTTAACAAGTGCCACTGAACACACACAGGCTTGTTTCTACAGGAAAACATTTTAACTGCACACGCGGGTGAGCGTTTTGTAACACTGCCAGTGGATGATGCAGCCAGCACCGCTGATGTGATCACAAAAACCTATGATGGAAAGATTTTTATATTTAAAAAAAAAAAAAGTGGTCCCAATCAATTAGAAAATTTAAAATGTATGCCTCAGTATTCCAAAGGGATGCACAATTTTACATACAAAAGCCCCCAAAAATGGATGAGGCTGAATTTTCAAGAGGCTCTCATAAAACCAACAAAAAATAGCTACAGTAAAGCCTGGCAAATTTGTGGTGTTTGGGGGATTTACTTATATCCCTTTGCAGACTGCTTCTGATTTTTATTGGATTTTTCAGGTTATTAACAGATTTATCCTTCTCAAGATAAAACTCTACTTTTTTGAATGGGCCTGAAATCAAAACTCAAACCAAAGGCTGTGGAGGTCCCTGCAGAACAAGCAGAAGTAGTGGGAAGAGTTTATCTGCATTTCCTAGCAGGAGCCAGAGCTTACAGCCCAACCCTTGGACAGAAGCCATCATCAGGGGCTGCAGCCTGTGCTCCTGGGTGTGAACTGCAGGGGATGTGGGCAGGCACCGACAGTGCCTGGACACCTCTGTACCTGGGGCTGAGGGGAGAAACACAGACTGGTGGGTGGCTTGCAAAGAACAGGGGAGGAAGTCACATCCACCAGCCTTTCTGAGCTTCCTGCCTCACGGTGATCTGTCCCCCAGCTAGAACACCAGAACAGACACAGCAGCTCTGCTTCTGCATGTGGCTGCCCAGGCAGTCCCACACTGGTGACACTGGTCACCTCTTTGCAGGATGGGCTGAAGCTGAAATCCTAAGGGGTCGGGACATTAATCATTATTCATAGAATATGCTGAGCTGGAAGGGACTCATCAGGATCATTGGGTCTATGTGTATCATCAAGACGTGGATAAACACTTTGGATAACATGTTGATTATTCTGTTTATATATCTATATATATATATATGCTTTTTTCACAGCAAATATTTAGCCTGTTAGATGACCAGCAGAAATTCAGGGCCAGATAGTGTTATCAAGGCATTACTCACATGGCTGGTTTCTGACCCTCTTTGCTCAGCACCTTGCACTTTATTTGATGAACTGACATATTCAAATGAATTAGGGCTGTGGTTCGTAGAACAGGACTTCATGCACAGTATGAAAGAGGATGGAAGAATTTAGAAAACAAAATGAACCACTATAAACAATGTAAGTTGTTTTGAACTCCTCCAGCCTAAATGAAAGTCTAAATAGTGCAGTGTTTGGTAGCACACAGCAAAACTGATTCTTAATTGCTACATTTTCTTCAAGGCTTATAAGTAACAAACGGATAAACATTAAACTACTATAACTACTATTTCAAATACATTACAGAAAGCAAGTTTGTTTTGTTTTGTTTTTTATTATATTTTTCGAAGTTCATTCACAACCTTTGAAAACCTTAGGCTGATAGAAGGAAAGGACAGAGGATTTGGGGTTCAAATTGTTGTAGAAGCTTTGACATAAGGATATGAGTCTAGTACCATTCCCATTGCCGAATTTCATGATCTGCCTAAATGTGCAGAAGCTATGTAATTTTAAGGTTTGTGGTCTAGTAAGAACAAAGATCAAACAACTCTTTCAAAGGTGTGAATGGTCTCTGAGGGAAGCTGAGTGACAATGAAGCAAATAAGGGATCTAGCCCTGTCCTCACAAGACATTTTAACAGCAGCAGGATTAAGTCACAGAGTGAAGAATCGAGAATGCCTTAATTAGTTAAGTGCTAATTGCCCTGGCAGTACACAACGCTGAACAGGGATTGGAGGAATTTGGTTTATCACTGAGGCAAAACCAGCAGCTCAGTTTGACTTTGTAGGAGGGAAATAAATGGTGTCTGCAACCTCCAGGTGATGTTCTGCCTTCTGCAAGAAACCACTCCTGATCTGTCCTCAGAAGAGCAGTTCCAACTTGCTCCCCCTTTGGGATATTTGCACTACTGAGCCCTGGATTACCATAAAGGGCTGGTAATAAAGTAAATAAAATTAACTACTTCCCACAGAGCACTGAAGCACGAATAAAAATGAAAATGAAAAGCAAAGATATAAAATCAGGAGGTTTTTTTTTTCCTTTTTGTTTTCTGTTATTTTTAAGGCTAAACTAGGAAATAAAGCAGCATGAGGGAGGCAAAGACATTTTCCATCATGAATTCTTGAATGCTGTACACATGATCTCATTGGTAATGGGTCAATGCCTCCTGCAGTGCCTTGGGCAAGATGGCTGTGATATATAAAATGCTTCTAGTGGTTGTTGACATTGCAGAAAGCTTTTATTTTTTTTCTCTCCTTTTTTTTTCTTTTTTTTTTTTTTTTTCATAGCTGCATCTATGTCTCCATCTTAAGCCTATAAAAATTAAGAACTTCATAACAACCAGTTTGTTGACCTGGTAATTGCATGTTGAGCCATTTACCACACATACACAATCAACAATTGTCACACTGTTAATAAAGAGCTGAAAATTTAAGCACTAATGAGGACATTCATGACACATTGTCATCACTAGTGCTGATGTCAGAGACAAGTGAAACCTTAGGGGCTTGTAGCCATCAGCTCACATTCAAACCACCTGAAATCAACACAAAGGCTCCCTTCCATACCAGAGAGAAAATACACCAGTGAGTGGTGTAATAACAGAGAGGGTCTATTTGCTTTCATTAGTTCATTCCTCAAAAGTGGGTAGAAAAAAAATTCAGATATTTTTCCATCATTTTCCTTCTATAAAAAATGCTGTTTCATACACCCAATTATCCCAGAGAACTACAAAATCCTAAGAGGACTCAGCTGAGTATCCTAATGCTTCTAAACAGGAGGTGATAGGCAGTCATTAGATAGTATTTTGTTTTTTGCTACAAAGGCAGCATACAGAGGTTGGTGTAGAAATGACAGAGAGAAGAAAGCAGCAAAATTGTAAAGTACACCTTCATTATAGCATATATATATGATCATGATTACTAATAGCAAAAAGCAAGTGAATTTTCCAGAGTGCTAGTGGCATTTCAGTTTTCTCTAGGTCATTGCAACACAAAAATTTCACATGAAGTAAGTAGATAGAGGAGGATTTTTCTGTTTCCTTTGCTTTCCCTATTTAAATAGTAACCCAGATAGGAATAGACCTTTGATTTCACTAGATTACAGCACAGAAAAGAAGCCATAATATCTGTATATTTTATATTTTATCCTTTTCTGGACTCACTATGGTGCCCATCAGGAAACAAAGAGAGATTAGATGACGAAAATCCCTCATTATTTATTTTTATTGTCTATTACTTATTGCTGTTTACTTACAATTCTTAAAAGTAACACAGGATACCATTTAAAATTATCTATACCATGAGTTTCACTGCACTATTCTCTCCCCTTAGTACATGTGGGTTATAATGCACAGGCAGTGAAGAATTTGAGGCTAGATATTTCCTAGGGTATTGAGCTCCAAGGAAAACTCTTGATGTCAGAAATTTCAGCAAAAATATACTGCAGAAAACACATGCAGACTGCCTATTACTAAATATTTTTCTTCCTTTGTGGCACATTAATACTTTTTACTGCATTTTTTCTTCTCTGAGTGTATGTATGTGTGATATTATTTCATACTATGAACGAGACCTAAAGATATAATTCCCTTGCCTTGCCAAAGTGGCACAGTAAGAGTCAGTGGCTGTCAGAATACGTGCTGCACAATACTGCTTTTCATGAAAAGTACCACTACAAACAGTGACTAAGAAGAGTAGCAAGACTGATCAGATATTTTCCCCACAGTGCTTTTAGTAAAATCCCAGGGGTTTTTTTGGTTTTATTTTTGTTTGTTTGGTTGGAGTTTTTTTGTTGCTGTTCGTTTTGTTTTGTTTTAATAAACAGCTTCTAATCAAAGAAGTAATAAACTTTCCACATAGAAAAAAATCTAACAGGTAAGGCAGAAAAGCAGAAGAGTCCATAGATTTAACAGGAGCCACTTCAAGCAGAGCCAAGCTCTCTGAAGAGTACTTAGTACTCTGTGAAAGACCTTAAGGAACTATAGTCACCCCAGTTTTCCCCAGAAAAGAGACAGAAAAATTTGTAAGCCATGTGAGCATCAGCCTTTCTGGTCCAGACCCACCCCGCTCAAGCATTCAGCCCCAAGAAAAAAGAAGCTGAACACAATTATTTGGCCTGCACTTCAAAGCTTAAACTAGGTGATCCAGTGACAACCCTAAATCTTAAAATAGAATAGCCTCTTAATATTATTTTTTGTCCCCTTCTAAGCTCCCCCCTTTTTATTCTGTTTCTCTCCCCAGGCAACTTGCTGCATCTATCCATAATTAGACAATAGGAATAACCAGAAGCTCTGCAAATGCACAGTTTGTATTTATGTGTGTGTACCTACATTTCTCCTCCAACCAGAACCACAAAAAGGGATGTGCTAAGGGCATGCTTCAAGTATCCTGACAAAAACAAGCATAGGATGAAATTGAGAATCTTTGGATAAGTGATAAGTTAAAAATAGAACCCATGTTACTAAAGAAAACACAATTCCACGTGTTGTATCTTTTACAGTTATCTGTAGTCTTGTCTTGAATTCCTTCCCTTTCAAAATATCAGGGGGTCAAATAAAACTCAAAAGACTCCTAAGCCACTGAAAAAAACCTCATTGCCCACTGCATGGTGTCTCCTTTCAGAGAAGCATTACTAGAGTGCCATCCTTGACTACCCAGCAGTGAGGTGCAACAGATGACGGCTGCATTCTATAAGGCATGCCCTGCTCAAAAGCTGAATAACTAGGCAATGAAATGACTGATTCAAAAAAATAGTGATCCAAAGCATCGGTTCATTTCTGTCCCACACCCTGCACAAAGTCACAATGCAAAAATAAGGACAGTACCTTGATGATCCATAATAGAAAATACCTTCCCCTCAGGCATTGCTATTTGTCTGCCTCAAATTATACTGTCTAATCCAGCATAAGTGAAAGTGGTGAAATAAGGGTAAAGGAAGAGCTGAAAATGATAAATTTCTCGATTCAGAACAAAAAACCAAGGCCAAGTCTAGCTTCCACAAAGTCTAAAATGCAAAAATGAAAAGAGCAACTATAATATTAATAATTAAAATTGAATTAAAAGTAGTGTAAGTTAAGGCCAAGGGAGTATTTTTACTTTATAAATTTTTTATTGTTTTTGATCATTTAAAACCACAGAAGGCTTTGAATACAGAAATATGCATGTAAATGAAAAAGTATGTACTAAGATGTCCTAACTGAGGACATTTTTTTTAATAAACCATAAAAGTTGTATAATTAATGTAATAATATATTAAGGACACAAATTAGTAATGAGAATTATGTTTAAATAACTGCTGTGTAGGCAAGGGTCCAAGAGGATTAAAAACACAACCTTGAATCCAGATTCTCATTTTGTCAATGCCACAGCAATCAGTGCAGTTATACTGCTATGAGGACCACAGCCATACAGCCTCAGCCTGGCTCTGAGTTGTTATGCTGTGGGAAGACTCAGTTTGACTTGAATTGCCAGAATTTCTCAGACTCTTAAAGAGAACCTTTATTCCAGAAGAAAAAGGGCAACCATCACCCTTAGATTAGGAAAGAGCATTGGTTTTCCATTGCCTCCAAAGATTCATGTCAAGTCACAAGCATAAGAATGAGGAAGGGGCAGTGAAGAGCTCTGTCTCACAAATTTCCCTTCTAAACTCCTTCTGGGATGCTCAGGTACCCTCTCCACTCCCACAGCAAGGTTCATCACAAGTTTCAGAAAGGCAGAGGAGAGGCAGAGCTGGGGGATTCAGAACAGGCAGTCCCTGTACTCAAAATGTTTGATTGCAAACCTTAGTATTTATCCAGCTCTTTAAAAGATGAAAGGCAGCCTCTGATCATTCCAATGAAATTTAATGTGTAGACTTCATAACAGGTGGTACCCAATGCACTTTTCAAACATACAATATTAATATTTTGGAACATTAGGCAAAATTAACTTTGTAAGGGTGTTGTTACCCCTGTTGAAAGTGTAAGCCACCACATCCTCTCCAAGAGCTCTATCTGAGAAAGCCCAGGTGCAGAGGATCCTGCACAAATACTCTGGGCTTTGTGCAAGGAGAAAAAAAGAGTCTGTCTAGAGCTGTCACCACAGCAATTATGGATTAAAGACGAGGTCTGAAATCCAACTGCTAAAATACTTAAGCCGTGTTGCTGGCAACCTTTATACGGTAATGAGAGTTTGATGATTCGTAAACTAGCAACACAAATATTTTAAGTATTCAGCAGTAGGAAAGTCAAAGTGCCAACTAGACTGTGAGAGAAGGAAGGAAGCAGCAGTACTGAAAAGAATTATTGTCTGACAGTGAACCCTGACCATGTGAACCACAATTTCAGACACCGGGAGTGTAGCTGCTCCTCTAAACAATTGGACACATACAGTGATCCTTAGAAAGTTATTCCCTGCTGACAAAAGCAGGGTCAGTCGGTGGGAAAACAATCCAAACTTCCTGGCTAGCTGGCCATACTCTTCCTAGGTAATAAATTTTCTTTTCAAGGTTTCTCACACGTATCTACGTGGATTGACCTTGGAAACTTGTGATTATATGGATGAGTAATGCTGTTGTACACCACAACGACACAGACTCCGACTTCAGAAGGTTGAAAATAACAGTGATTATTTCCAGGAATCTTTTCCCTTTTATACTATTCTACGCAGAACACTTTGATTGGTGAAACAAACTTCTTCAATCACATTGGTCAAACCAGAGGGACATCAAGAAGAAGTCCCTCCTAGGGAAAGAACGTAAACAAATGTTACAGTTAGAAAAACATGTCTCTTGTTTACAGAAAATTCCCTGGGAGAAGAGTTTCACAAAACCAAAACATCTCAGGCACGAACTAGGGCTACAGATGAGTTTGTGTTCTTTTGTGTACTGATGTTCTAATTTACCATCATTCATGAAAAAATAAATACACATAGATCTAACTTCTAGCATCTAAAAAAACCCCAAATCACATTAAGATGTGCTTGACTTCAACATTATTATCCCTAATGCCACCAATGGTGTTTTTAAAGGTAAAAATATTGCTTACATGTAGGTTGATGGCTTCATCTCACAAAGCTGAGGAGTTAGGCTACACCTCTTTTTAGTTTGACTCTCTTGTGATACCTCAAGGATTGTAATTACAGTAGTGGTATGCCATGAATGAAGTGTATGCTGTGGATCTGAGATAACCACATGCCCTTGACCCTCTGCTTTTGAGAAGGAAGAGATAGGTGACAGACTTTAGGAGGCACATTCATGTTACCTGAAAACATATCCTTATTTTACACATAAGATGTGTCTAAAAAAAAACCCCAAAAAAACCCAAACAAAAAAACCCCAAGCATTTAGTAGTCCTGGAACAGAAGGGTTACCTGGGGACTCAAGGGTAACCTCGCCCTTCCAAACAAAAGCAAATGGGAGAGAAAAATGAAACCTAATGTGCAGAATTATTCTGAACAGCAATGTAAGGAGCACAATTTTGACATGTACAAAGGCTGTGTTTATTATCCCCTGGAGAGAAGATGAGTGGAGAACCTGACATTGCTTGCATAGTGACATTTCAGGATGGAAGAAAGAAGGCATATAGCCAATTAAGTCTAGCATTTGTAACCTGTAGTGCTTTTCCCCTCAAGTGCTTATCTAACACTCTTTAGAATATGTTCACAGCTGCAGCTTCTATTTCTGCCATTAGTGAACTTTTCTACTCTTGCTTTAAAGGAACATGCTCTAAACTTCCTTCCTGGTACATTTTTATAATGATTTGCAGGATCTAGGCCCTCAAATGAAATGTATTTTTTGCTACTTAATATTTTCAGCTCACTCTAATTTTAAATTTCCCCTTCCTATTTTAAAATGAATTCACTGTCAGTCCAATCAGTGCTTATTTATTCACTGCCCTTGGATTTCAATCTTGCATTGACCAGGCATATTTTTTCTGGTGTTAAGCCAGATAAAAATGAAGACCAAATACAGTATCTGTCTCTCTTATATTACATTTGCTGTCTCTCTTTTACCATATCTACAACTTACCAGTTCCCTAGTCTTCTGGACAAGGTGTTTTCATAGAACTTCACTCTTAATTGATGCAGGTATAAGTTATTCCCTTGATCACTGTACCATCAAAACATCCTCAACATCCTTAGCCAAGAAACACATTTGTGAGGGTGTGTGTTAGCTGAATTTTTAGAGACTCAGAGCCTGAAAGAACACAAGAGTTTAAGTGGAAAATTTCACTATTTTCCCCTTGAAAAGAGTGAAATTACAAACCATGACGCAACTTGGAAAGATTCACAGGCCCTACCTTGCAAGTTTACTTTAAAACATATGCAGCTCCTTCAGTGTTAAAGAATCAGCAGTAAAACAGCATGGGACAAAAGAATTGTAATGAGCAATGGAATCAGCTCACACTAGCCTCTTTCAGGACTTATCCTGGGAAAACACAGGCTGATAATTGAGAATGTTGATGTAACACAAGGATGAGGTACATGGCTACGGCTACTCAACAGAACAAACAAAAAAATTAAAGGTAGGGTTTTGTTGTTGTGTTTTGGTTTTTCCAAACCAGCTATAACAGATAATGAGACAAAGCCTTAGGTATTCATCTTCTGACAGTAAGAATCATTTGTGTGAAGGACTAAGAAGATTAGAGTAGATAAATGCTTCTAAAAGAGCATTGTGGAAGTGTGCAATAGACCTTACAACGCATGCTGATATTTTAAGATACTTTACAGAACATTTTAAGGATGTTCTTACAAATTGCAATGGCTCTTGTATATGAAACTGTGTCATCTGTAAGAGCCTATTTCAGGAGATTATCTTCAAATTTGCTCCTACTTGCCATTGACAGTAAATTGCTGCTATTAAACAGATTTCTATTAAAAAAACAGCCTGTGATTTAGTCCTGGTGTAGGCTGTGATCTTTCATTTCAACTATATGGGGACTAATACAACAGATCCATATGCTTTTAGACTCTTTTGTGTAGAACACACTCTATCTACACCCTCAGGACACAAGCTCTACTCTGATAGTATTTTTAGAAAGCATCCCCTAAATTTGTTCCAGAGCTACTGCACTTGTAAGGCAACACACAAAACACAGTGAGTTAGCAATTTCCTCCCTTCTGCACTGGGCATGTTGGTGCTTTCAGGGGTCTCATTTGGCCATGATTTCCTTCAGCATGTTTACTGTTTTCCTCAGTCCTTCTTTCTTGTTCCACCTGCAGAGCAAGTAACCTGAAGGAGAACCTTGTCCTCCCTGAATTTCCTCTGCCCTGTCCTAAGCCATTCTCTGAGTTAAATTCCCAAGGAAACCAATCAGCCTACCCTGTCTGAAAACCAGGATGGAAAGCAAGTATTTCTTGAACTTCAGCAATACCTAAAGATACAACTGGTATCATAAAGGCAAAGTCACTCTGTGTTAATGGCCCTTAATTGCTCATCACTGTTTGCTCCCTTGCATCAATGCCTTTTGGAATTACAGTTCAAGTTGAAGACTAAAAATAACAGAGAATACACAATTAAATTGAGAAAACAGAACACATGTTGATATTCTCAAACATCCCAGTGGATCCTATATACGTCTTGTGAAAACAAGTTCATACTGGAACTAAAAATTAACACTTTAACTACAAAATTTCCTGTCTCTCTTTGTCTCTTGCCAGAGATGCTAAAGACAGATAATTTTTTTCACCAATATGATTGATTAGACTCACAGCAGGGTAAAGAACAAGGAGGTTTACAAGACCCACTTCCAGGCTGAACCATAATGACAAGTATGTTTTTACTCCACCTGCACCTAAACCTTCCCAGCACAGTTTTGGAGTTTGTAGTGGCTTCATGGCCACCTATCTTCCCACTAGCTCAGTTGCTTTTTTACCAACCAGACTTTTCCCCTATGGAACACTTCAAAAATCCAAACACATACTTAACCCAACAACAGTACTGCTACCCTCCATCTCAATTTGTTTGTATTTTCTTGCTTAGAGGGCCATTTCCATAACAAGAGCGTTGTGAGCTCACCTAGTGGATACAGACCAGACCCTGGCTTTTCAAATTCAAACATCTATCTAAAAGCCAGACACTCTTTGTATTTAAGTCAACAATAACAAAAACCTACTCTAAAAGAAATGAAATGTAGCAAAAGAGAGGTATTTCCTTTCATATTAAAAGCAGTGTACGTAAAGAGGAACATTTTTTGATGATTCAGTAGAATACATAAGCTGTTGAATGTTCATTCTTCATTGTTCCTGAAGCACATTAATAGATGGGGAAAGAAGATGATGGAGCAATTATATCACTGGCATGGAAACGATCTTGTCTCAGTTCTACTTTCCCTGACTTCCTGCTAAAGAATGTTTTAACTGCAGATTGTCTGTTCTCCTTAGTCTTTGCACAGCGAAATACTTTTTGTAAGGCCTACAAAAAGTCTGTGGAGAGAAAAGGGATTCACTATCCTTAATGCTACAGCAAATTGTTTTGTTTTCTGCTTCTCTTCTTCCACCCACCTCTAGGAAGTCAGAACAGAAAAAGATTGCTGATAGGAAAAGATATGCCAGATAACAAAAGGAGTCGTCCAAAACTGTAAAAAAGAATAGTGAGATGGGCCAAAATAATAAGAAAATCACCTCTTTCTTAAAAACATCTTCAAAAATAGTATGATTTTTTTAATTTTAGTTGACACTCAGCTCCGTCCTTTAGGGCATTAGTCCACTACAAATTGAAAAACAAAGGTTTCCTTTAGCCACAAAATGATAGGTCAAGGCAGAAGAGGTCAATTTTATTTGAGTCATCTGATCCAATTTCCCTGCTCAGGCAGGGTCTTCTAAAGCCAGTTGACCAGGACTATATTCAGATACTACACATGCATGTATCTATATATACACTATATATACTATATGATGTATAGAAAAATATGCACAGTCCGTATATTGAGATCATCTTCATAGAGATTTTTATATAGATAAATACCAGTTACACATTATAGGTATATAATATAGACAATGTAGACATTTAAATATAATAGAAATAAAACTATATGTGTGAACACAGAGACAGATATCATGTAGAGAGATACAATAAAGCACAGGAAACAAGAGAACTACAGAATCTCAAAGGGTTGCATGAACTCACCTTGTAGACGCTGAAGGAAGACTCTGGCCTCTTTGTTAAAAACCCTGAAATGTATTTTCAGCCCTAGCAATGAGCCACAGGCTCTGTTTAACCAAATAATTCTACATCTAGAATTTATCATATGGCAAATTCACAAATTCAAAACACTCAGCCATAATGAAGGGTTTATTTTTTCTCTCTCATACAACCAAAATTGTATAAGCTGTGCACACACAAGTGATATTATAACCCTGATGTTTTTGAAGATATCCCCCAAAGCCAGAAGTCCGAGGGGGACTTCTGGAGTGATCCTGGGACATCACTCCAGTTTTTGTTAACATAACAGGTTGTGCTTCATGGGAAATTAACTTTAATGCTAATCCATAGGAAGATGCAACTTGTAAATAAATGTGAGAGATAGTATCAGTTTCAAAGACAACAAAATGTAACTGCTTACACAAGTTTGTGCATGTAGCAACTTTTTTGTTTTGACACTAAGAGCTTAAGATGTTTTTTCACAGTGTGGTTCCTTTGGGTTCCTTTGTCTCAAATTTACCTCCTCAAGGCTGATTCTTTTCAGCTCAGTTCAAGGCTCTCTCTCCCTGTGCCTTCACAACACATGTGAAGGAAATTACTTATCTATTTATTTATATAATCTTGCCTGCTTCTGCATGAATACAACCCCTTCTGAAGGACCTGCACTCTGCTCAACTGCTCTCCTCTGGAGCTTCAGATTGCTGACTCTCCATTGCATCCCAAAGCTTATGATTCCTGTGTTGCTCAGACTCCTTCATTTCTCCCTCCCTCCCACTCTGATTTTCTTGCATTAAGATGAAGATTCCCACTGTGTTTTTACAAGCAGTTCATTTGAAAGACAAAAATTACAGTAGACCTTTTCTTTAAAAAATGGAAGGAATAAATATGACAGGGATTAAATATTAATGTCTCATCTTTTTAATTTTCTTTGCTTTTGGTTTCTCATCTGGTTTAAAGCCTCATCCTCTTGCAGTAGAAGCCTGGCTCTTCTATTAAGACTTCTTTGGCATCCTTCCACACGACTTCAAAATACTTCCATGTTCCTTTCTTACAACCCTAATCCTACAACCTGACCTGCAGCCACCATACAAACCAGGTCAAGGAGATGAGGGATGGCTACTATGAAAATACAACAAAATTATAAGTTGTTCCCAGGAGGCAGAAGTAAGGTGGACAACTCAGCACAGTGACACCTTTTGAACTCCTTACATACAGAAAAACAAAGATTCCTCCTCTCTCTGGGAAACTTTCATTGGCCCTTTCCACACACTAATGGAAAACTGAGGGAAGAACTCTGCAAATAGATCACTGAAGATTTCTTCCACAAACTCCCCAAGCGAATGAGATCACGTAGACCTCTGGAAACCCGACCTACAGCTATGCCAGTTGAAAATCAGATTTCTTTGCCCTGGGCAAACTAGGACTACTAAAACTTGAGATCTCTGCCTCTCTTCCCTAAGTATCAACAAGGGACTTTTGACAGTCAAACTAAATTTTAATAGTATAGAGTGAATTGATACAAATCTTACTATAAACACAACTACCTTTTTCACTAGTACCCAGATGTAATAACGCTAATACTGGCATCAGTTGTGATTTTCTTGTTGTCAGTTGTTGGTATAAGGCCAATAAATATAGCCACCTATTGCATTGCTTTTAACCAGGAGTTGTTTTGCAAACTGGATCAGAGAGCAAGCATTAAAGTGCTAAAATTAGTTTGTGCTGAAGTAGTAGCAAATTAAAAATGGCACACTGTTACACCAAGCAGTGTATAGTTCTGCCAATTGATTTACAAGGTCAGGAGAAAAAGAATTTATCACCTGGCATTATCTCTGCCCAGATTTAATGTCTGCTCTGTCATCAATGCACAAGAAAATATAGAAGTTGAAAAAGGTCTTTTCAAAAGACCAGGGCTGCTTACAAAGGAATGCTTCTCTCTAAGACACCTTAATAAAATAATAGCCTTGGTGGCCTAAATCTTGCAGCACAGTGAGAAATCTATATTATGGTGGCTTTTGGCTCCAGGCAAGTATTTTTGAATTCATGGTCAAATGACTAGAGGACTGTCACGCCACCTCCAGCAGTGGAAAACATATTAAAGTCTGGACTGTCTGGCATTTTTGCTGCCCCTTTGTGTCTACCAGTAGCACAAATTTAATGGCAAACTGAGATCCTTTGCTGAAGTTCAAAACGACATGTTCACTATTAACTCAAAGTCTCCTTTCAAAAATAAGCACTGACAAAGGACAGAGAACTACTTTGGTTCCAGTATAAGAAGTCACAGGAAGAAAGAAAAAGGGAAAAAGTAGTTCTTAATATATGGTGAGGCCTAATCTTGAGAGATTAAAAAAAAAAAAAAAAAAAAAAAAAGGAAGTGATCAGACTATCAGCATTACTTTAAGGTAAGAACCAGTGCCATGTTTCACCTCAGAGGTGCTTGCACTTCAGTGACAGATGAATAGATGAACATGTCCCTCTCTATGGTATGCTGAATGCATTCACATGCTTTCTGGATTAGAAGACAGGTTGTAAACAAAAGGGGGTTTATTAAAATGGCATTCATCTGAAGAGAAAGAAGAATAAGTATGTATTCAGTAGACCATAAGGAGTTTATCAGCATTACCAGCTCCTACTCTCATTGTAATCCTTGATATAAGAATGATTTGGGTGTCTTGCACTTCTGCTATCCTTAGGCATTCAAAACCACAAGAATTCTAATTCACAGTCCTACAATAGACAACTCATGCCCTATTTACTGCTCAGAGTTCACAAAATTCATTGCTGGAAAAGTATCAGCTGATTCAGATTTTAAAAAGGAGGATGAAGAATTCTAAAGACTTTGTTAAAACCTAATGAAAATGTTGTGTATTATTAAATCCTAGGGAAAAAAAAAAAGTTTTAACATCACCTAATTTAAAATTATGCTTAATAAAAAGTACGACCAAAGTTGTAAAATCTAATATCCAAAGTCAGCAAAAATATTTTTATTTCTAAACTCTAAGTACATTTTTAGAGCCCACTAAATTCAAAATCCACTTAAGATCACATAAATTGCTGTAGTCAGGATGACAAAACTTAATTCTATTTTATGGTTTTGCTGAGTGTTATGCTGTTTCACTACATAGAGGACCTGAACTTTGCTACTGGCCACTCTATTCTTAATTTAAACAGTGTCTTCCTCTCTGAACACTGTCGGACATTGGGAAAGGTCAGCTTTGGCATTAGCTCATTTCTAATTACAAATCTACAGTCTTAATGGAATACAGCCAAGTGCAGGACCCCTCAGCTGTCTGTCACGATACCATCACTCATCTAAAATTTAACACTGGGAATGGACTTATAATTAAAATATATTAAAAATGTTAAGATACCTACATATGGAGGTTTTGTTTTGTTTTTTAATTTCCTCATTTTAAGGAAAGCATCAGCAAAGCAATTAGAGGCACCACCTGAAACCACATCTTAGAGACTCTGAGTCATAAAGGATAATGTAGAAAAGAACAATTTTTTAGGAATATGATTGGAGGAAGACACATTTCAATCCACCTACCAGAGCCTTAGCTCAAGTTAAATTTTACCACTCAATTAAAACAATTCATAATAATGTAAAACTCCTTAGTTTCTCTCACATAATCACTGTAGTTGGTAAATGTGTTACAGTTGGTATTTTGTATCTGGAATTACTCTGCTACCATATGCACTACAAAAAAAGGACTGAGTTTCATAGCCTTATGGCAGTTAAGGAAAATGAAAACATCTGTATACGGATCTACTATTTTCCATTTAATTTTTTTTCATTTCAAAATTTCTTGCTGTTCAGCAATCCAACTTTGACAGATTTTGCAACCAAACTCAAGCAAATTTTAAAACTATAGATGTCCAGTATTTTAGCAGAGCTTTTTTCTTGTTACACAAGAGCAGACATCAAGCTTATCCTACATCCTACAAACTATTGCTTCTACTGCAGAACAAGATTAGATTATATACACTTCACAACAATATCAGCCTTTTCTCTTCCAGTATGCAAGAATAAAGTCAAAATATGTCTTTAGTTCTCAAAGGATGCAATAACGTGCTATAGTACTGAAATTGTGCCAGGACAGCATATCGGATCACACCCAGCATCTGCAGAGTCTCATCATCTCTGGTTGGGCTGCTTGGCCTTTATAAAACTTTGTGTTAAGAAACCCTCTTTAAAAAGCTCTTCCTCTGGAGTCTTTAGACATGTGACTTCAATTCCACGCAGCAACATAGTACAACAGAGTCCGGGAAAACACTCCAGATCCTATTACATGTAGATCTGCTCCAGGAGATTGGGAACTAGACCAATGTGGCCGTGCTTGATCACAGGTTTATGCAGCGACCAGGATTAGAAGTTTGGGAAAGTCAACCAAGCACCCTCATAACCACTACTTTTTCTCTTCAAGCATATGTGCACCTTTCTACTCACATCCTGTTACACTGGGTGGATAGGATGAGCATCTACTCTGTTACTATCTGTACTGGCTTGTTCAAGGGCAACCCCAACATTCTGCCCCAAGAGAGTGAAATCATTCCACTTGAAGTTGCCCACACCACTGGAATTTGGAGACCTTCTACTGCAAATAATGTAAAATATCAAGAGTAACACTTCATGTTGCACCTAAAGAGTTACAGTGCTTTTTCCATATCCAAGTTCTTGGCTTTACATTTGTAACTAAGACAAAAAAACTTCCCACAGGCCCCTGCTGGAATATCAGTAGAATACTGACACAGGGAAGGTATAATGACCAGCTAACAAATGAACCACTGACAAGTCCCAGAAAAAAATGTATGCTGTTTGTATATAAACACAAGTAAAGTGTGTAGGCACATTAATGGGTGTTCATGCATCTCTCAGACACACAGACACATGTAATTGAGACATCATTACTACAATCACAAGGGGCATGAGTTAACTGAACTCCCACACACCTTTTGATATAGAAAGTCAGTGTTTTGGAGTAATTAGTGGCGAATTTGTATTGACATGGGTGTGCTTGGAATGTCACTGAGGGTCTCTGAGGACCTCTAACTCACTCTGTTTCAGTAAGGGTGAGGGCCGCTGAGCCTGCGCAACTGTTACTTCTGTAAGAGGAAAGAGGTTTCAAACAGCAAGTTAATCTCCAAGCCTAGATTTCCATCTCAGTAGTGAACATTTTGTCTGACTTTTGTCATTTTGCACCCCACACCGTTTGTTAGTTCTAGGCTTTTCTAAGAAGCAGGAGAAGAGGTTACAGTGCCATAAAAATACTACTGTTTTTGAATAATTTATTTCTAATCTCTGCAATTTAGAACATCTCTCTCTGCTGTGGGTCCCACTTTCCCTTCCCCCATTCACAAAATATATTTTATTACTCCACTCTATTCTAAGGAAAATCTTTCAGCAGCCAGCTTCCAACAATGCTAAAGCCTCAGCAGAATGCTAAGGTATGCAAGAGGGCAACCCCCTACATTTTTAGAAAGGAATACAAATGATGAATGTCTTTGTAACTAGACCAAACATTATCAGGAGTGTATTTACAGAAAAAGGTACAATCAACATTTTATTACTTAGATTACTAAGACCAGGCAGAAATCATTTTTCAATGTATTGGCTCAGGGCCAGAGGGCAGCCTAAGCACAATCCCTTGAGAGCCCTCCAATGAGCCCCATGAAGGCGCTTAGAACTCTTACACATCTCTCCCTACATATATATATAAAATTTTCTTGTGATTGTTTCCCAAATTCATTCAGCTGTGGGTTGACCAGGCACACATAATGTGTGTTTGCAGGATGGCCTTGCACTAGGATGTCTGAGCATTACTGAAGCTTTCTTTCATTGCCTAGTGTTTCTTCTGCTTCCATGCATTTTATCATCCAGCAGCATCCTCCATTTTTAACACAGCACAAGTAATAAAATTAACAATGCTCTTCAAGGCTGAAGATTATGTGCTATCACTAATTAGCTTACAAGGCTCCCCACCCCAAGGGAAGGAGGAAGTAGCCCTGGGAGTTAGTGACTTGGAGATTAAATTCATATTACACATGTTGATTTAATGTATTTAGTATGTGTTTCCCAATACATTCACAGGAAAGTACCAAAGAGATTTGTGCCACTGCTAATGATTACTTTATCTGGGCTAAGACTCCAAAAGGAACAATAGGAGTATTTTAAATAGCAATTGCTCTCCTAGAAATTTGGATAACCAACCATTGATGCCAGTTCAAAAGTTCAGTGTGCTTCTAAGTTCTGCAAAGCAGCTTTTTACTGATGATGGGCAGACAGAAAGAGGCAGGAAGGAGAAGAGATCAAAACCCAAAATGGCATGGATCAAAGCAGCTACACCGAACATGCACCATGGGACAGGAGTGCTAAAAAGGCTTAGCTGGGGATTTCATTACTTAGGAAGATAAGCCCGTAAGTGACAAAGTATCAAACCTTTACTTTTGGTATCTAATTCCCACACAAAAGGATCCAAACTTTGGGATATTCCTAAATGCTGAGATTGTTTCTGCATTCATCACTTTGTCCTTCCAACATTCTTAGCTTCCCATTAAAAGTCAAGGCCAAGATTATGACTGTCTGCAGATCTATACTAACAAAGATCTTTGCACAAACCCTTTTAAAAGCAAGCTGCCTTAACAAAAATCTAACCATTAGAACCATCCTCTGTCATTCACACTATGCACATATAAACTGCCTATTCCCCACATTAAAGATTTTGTGTAATTTCCACAGGAATCTTATTTGATATAACTTGATAGCCATCCTTTTAGATTGCTTTACTCCTGACACCAAAAGCCAAGAACACCTTAGGAAAATTCTTTGTCATAACTCTTGGTACAGCAGTACCTCTGCCAGGATACCAAAAATTATCTTCCTCCCACATTCCTGCCTGTTCTGTTGTTAACAATAGAATCAGAGCCTTGTTCTGGCAGGTCTCATACCTCATTAAAGTAAACTCCGACTTATTCATCCTGCTCTTCCCCAGTGCTAATTAATAGAAATTTAAATCATCCAAGAAACACAATTATTAAATTATTTATTTTGTCTAATTGCAAAACTTCCAAAAGCTCACCTTTCCAAAACACTGAATCTCCATTGAACACAAAGCCACGTAAAAGATACTACTGCATTATTTTTTGTTATATCTCTGGAACTTTCTCCCTTCTTATAGTAATATGCCATGAATAAAACACCGTTTCCAAACTTAGAACAGTTAAAAGCACAATTCACTGCAGAGACACACTATTACTTTTTTGTTGTCTTAGTTTCTATTAAAGCCCAAAGGTTAAAAAAACATGGGGGATGAGAATTGGTGAGCAGACTCCTTAGATCCAAAAGAATACTGCACAGAGTCTGAGAATGCCAACAAAACTCTATAGCACCACTGGCAGAGTAAAATATTGTCCTGTAAGAATAAGGATACAACAGGCTAAGCACAGCTGAAATAATCCATACAGTGTTTAAGTAGCCTGGGTTGGTGGGTACTCCTGCTGATAATCTGTCACAGCTAGAAGATCCCAGAAAAGGGTGTACGGGTATGGAAGCAACTGCATTACATAGGAAATGGATTGCAATTTTTTTCTGGCTGAAATCTGCCTGTTTGAAATTTCTCACCACGAAATAGAAGCAATCAAGTACAGAATGCTCCTATGGTATGTCATGTTTATTTGCTTGGTGCTTTTTGTTGGTTTTGTTGTTGTTGTTGTTTGTTGGTGTGGAGGGGTTTTTTCATGTTTTTTTCCAAACAAATTGTAGTATGCTCAGATGTACTTGTGCGAGTAGGTCATATGAAGTCTTTAACCCTGCTACACATACAGCTCCAAAAGTTCTTCTCATCACATAATTTTAGTGGTGGATTTTGGTTATGCATATGAGAGAAAAAAAGTGAAAAAATAGTCTTAAGTTTCTTTCCACTGTTAGCAATAAACCTGAAAAAACATCTCTCAGTACCAAAATGAACTTTCCTAAGAAAAGATTTTCTAGCTTTAGCTGAAATAACACAGAAGGCCTTCAGTGATTCCTGTGGAATACCCAGGGCTAGGCTCTGCTAATCCACAATGTCGTATTTTTCTAACTCTGTCACTGGATCCAATTTGAATGTCTAGAAATTGAAAACTTTGAGTTATCCCAGTCTCAGTTACAGCTTACAAGAAGCCCTGGGGAAGTCAGGTCTTTAGAGGAAGTCCTGCTGCATTGCCTATAACCAGCAAAATTGTAAGGAAAAAGGTTGCAGGAAAACCATGAAAATGGCAAAAAATATAGTTATGTGGCAGAAATATGATTATATGTGACTTCATTCAGCTTTCTGTTCCTTAGCTTTTCTGCTACATTTCTCAGCGACAGTGGCTTTAATATTCCTGCAGGATCCATGTTTTGGTCAATGTGGGGACAGTTTGAACAGTCATTCATTCATTCATTACTGTGGTGTGTGTTCACAGTATGTGGTCTGTCTCTTTGCTCCTAAAACAGAGTGATTAATTTTTCCTTGCCTTTTCCATGGCACTGCCCATGGCAGGGCCTGAAAAGGACTTAGCATTCACAGCCTGCAAGCGAGGGAGAAGCATTCCCTACATCCTGAAGATGGGCAGCAATAGCACAAATTTATTAAGAACAAAAGTTACCTGACTTTAGACTCCACAGTTGAGCACTTTTTTCTAGTGTGCCCAATACTGCACACCATTGCTTATGTTCATAGCACAAATCCAAGTAATTCAGTTGAAGATGCTCTCATTTTAGATTGTTAGTGGCATGCAAGAAACAATGGTGGAAAATTCCTTGCTAGCTGTGACAAGAATGACCTGAAATCCTCTCACCTAACATCATACAAGAAATGTAATGCACTTTCTTCCTCCATGGCAAAAGGAGGAAGAAAGTGCATTTCTACAGCCTGATACTTAAGGATAGAACCCAAGAAACTATAATTTCTCTCCTTGCAACTGCCTATCTGATTCACTAAGCACACTTGAAAGAATATAGACAAATAAGCAAAGCACTTCTGGGGAATAATGTCCTTTGTTACATTTTCCTCACTTCTCTTTTAGATAGACCCATTCTAAATACAAGTCAGATATCCTAAGAAAAGGGTAGTATTTGAACACACAAGCAGGCCACTATATTAACCGTGTGTGCACTGTAGCACATGAAAGTTATACTAACTTATTAATTCTGACATTTTCTAGTTTTCACACACCTCAAGGGGTTTTGTTTTTGTTTTTGTTTTTTTGGTTTTTGGGGATTTTTTTTTTTGCAACTTCACTGTCTTTTCACATGGATACATTTGTTTATTTGCTTGGAGTTGTGCATGTGTGAGGTTGCCATGGTTTTTAAGAGGGTGAACTACGAAAGAGAATTTTTCCCAAGGCATCAGACTGTTCGTCAAGTAGGGTTGTAACTTCGTATCAGTCACAGGAACCTCTGCTGTTCCAGATAAAAAACTGAGAGCAGGAATAACCTTTCATTGCTAACACAGATCAGGCTTAGAGGTCAACAGGATTAGCATTATTTTTGTGACTGATATGAATATTGTAGAGGAAAGTCAACATATTTCATGAAAAATATGATCAATATGTTTTTCCCCAAATCTAGGCAAGGTTCAATTTGGAGCAATTTTATACTTCATTTTTGTAGGCATTCTCTTACTAGAAGACACCTTCAGATGTTCTTAAGGAGATGTGGCCCTTCCCACAAGGGCACATGCACTCATCTTCATAATCCTCTGTTTTCCCACATAATTAGATGTGTTACTTGCTCCACCATGTCTCCCTTTCATGTCTATCTTCTTCTCTGATAGCAGAAAAATGAAGACATATAGATTAGATAGATAGATTAGATAGATAGATAGATAGATGACCTTGGTGTTACCACAAGACTTATAGGGAAGCAAGTTACCTTTTTTATGACAAAATATTTTAAAATGTACTAGTGTACACTCCACTATTTGCAGACTCTCATCTTCATCACATAGAACTTATTTTTTATTAAACTGTTTTTTAAGATTTTCTGAGCAAAACACAAACTAGAATAGTCTTTTCCACAAGAAAGCAAGAAAAAGTATTTTGGGGCATAGTTGAAGTGGGGATTGAAATTCAGACAATATTAACCAGGTGTTTGTTGGACTGGAAGGCTTGCTTATCCCTGTGTTCAGGTCCTCTTTGCTAAAGGAGATGTTTCTTTTTTTAAAAAAGGCAAATAAAGAAATGTGAAACACAATAACAATTAACAAAAATAATACAAAATACTACAAAATCAACAAAAACCCCTACCCAAAATCCCCAATAGCTATGTTATCATTGGTTATTGACCAAAACCTGTCTCAACTCTTATCTGCCTGTGTTACTGGTACAGATTTCATAGATTACTATTTTACTAATTTCAAAATAATCCAAACCATGCCAGAATTTCAAAATCACAGCACAAAGTTATGTAGGTGTCCTAATTTTGTTTCTCAGAGAAGCTAAAGGTCAAGTCAATAAAAGGTCAAGCTGACTAGTACGTATTGAGATAATATTCTTCTTAACCTGCCACAAGATCAATAATTGGTGTCATTATTCATTTCCTAGAACTAAAGAAGCTAACACCATTTTTCTAATAAGAGAGTAGAAAGTATATCAACTTCCTGCCATTCCTATTTTATTAGAATTGAAAGTTTTGAATTCAAATCAGTAAATGAATATAGCCTAATGAAATCAAATCCCAATTATTCTGTTCCTATACAGAAAGGAAATGACCATTTGAGTAACCACATTTTGGAAAGATATATAGTACTTCTTTCAGAGTTTAGAATATAACATTGAAATAAACTAGGTTTTGCAATAAGTTCACCTTGGTGATTTTTAAAGATATAAATGAGTGAGATCCTTTTAATTCCCTTAATTCCTGAACACTTCATCTCTGTTGGTATTTTTTTAGATCATTACAAGTGGTCAGAGGTACACTATGAACCTGATTCTCCAGCACAACACATTTGCATGGGTATAAAATTATCATAGGAAAAAAAAAGTGGATATTAAGTAGTAGAACATCAGGCTCAGGAGGTGTTATTCCTTTCCTGTTTGCTTTGCTTACTGTTTAAAAACCAAAAAAATAAAATTCCTTGTTTCCCAAGTCTGATTGCTTCAGCTTGGTCCAAGCCAGCATGCAGCTCCTCTAAGTGCTCACTGCCCCATAGAAGATTCTGAGGTTTGTTTTCTGTATTGTTCACTGTGCTTCAGCTAAAGGTCACACCCAAGTGACTTGCCTACACTTAAAAAGATTTCTCAGGAGAGCTATATGGGCCAACATTACCAAGGAAGACCAAGTTTTGCACTGTCAAAAGCTTTCTTTTGATAATATAATTTAAAATAGTCCCTCGCATGGCACTCTTTGCAAAGAAAGCGGCAGAGTACGTGTGCCTCTGGTAGGACACGTATATGCACAGTTGCATCACACAGGCATACAGATTTTGGGTAGTAATTTAAACAACATAAGAATTCATGTAATGAATTCGCGTGAATTCATGTGATGCCAGAAAAATAAAAAAAACTGACAACAAGCCAGCTTTGCAAGAGTGAAGCTAAAATTCTATACCTCTGGAAGGCAATCGTGCATAAGACTCAAAATAATGCTCAGCAGTTCTGTAGAAGATTGAAAGGGGCCTTCAGTAAAATACTTTCGCTGTAGATGACAATCTGTATCATGAGATTCAGAATAAGCAAATGTGAAACAGTGAGAGATGAAAGATGATAAATACATTGTATTGAATACTAAAAAGAGAAATGCTCTCCTTGCAATAAAACAAGGTCATCCAGAAAAATAGCATAGATGAGCTAAGTTAGCCTTAGGAAAGTCATTCAAATTTGGTGCTACCACCATGTAATATATTTTGAAGTCTTGTTTTTTTACAGACTTGACAAGCATCAAGCCCTTTCAGGCAAAAAATCCAAATCCACCACCCAAACACTGTCAGAAAAACAAGCAAAGGAGAGACAGTTCAGTCTGGCAGGCTTGTGGGTGATATACAGGCTTTGACGTAGCATCACTCTGCACCAGGACTATGGCACCTAAAATAGCAGTATCAAGTGCCAAGATTTGATTTCACGTTTGCCAGACGCAAAATGGAAGTAGAGCTGTGCAAAAGATATTTACTCAGACAAAACTTTGATGCAGCCAAGAAATCTCTCTTAAGTTCATTAAAATATGCTTATTAGTTTCATCCATTCAAAAACAAAGTTGATTTTACACATTTACATAGTATGCAATTTTAATTTCAAAATATTTGCTTTAACTATTTCCTTAATTTAGACAAAAAAGGACTAAAAGAATAAAACCTAAAAATATTTCATATTAAGCCCACAAAAATTCAGGCATTACCACTAATGTGGTAGTCTGCTGATCTGTCCAGCTCTGACTGGTTCCAGACCTACACCTATGTGTCCAAACTCTTTTCTGATGGCAGAAATTGGTACTTCATCAAAATTTGAGTCTACCCTGAGCCCAAACATGGGATGACTATTTCCATTTCTAACTTGAATGAGAGAGGATTTTCCAGTTGTGGTAACCCAGAAACCATAACCACCAGTAATAATTCATACCGCACAAGACAAAAATGGAAGATTCAAACAAAAATTCATACCCGAGGGACCTAAGAGACCACTGAGAACAATAAAATATGCCCTGCACTAGATTTACTGTAGCTGGATTTTAGTAAAGCATTTGATATAGGGATTCTGCCTTACAATCTTAATTCAAATTGGCTTAGATATGAGCAGAGTTACACGGACAATAAATTGTTTAAAAAAATCTGTAAACAAAGAGTAGTGATTAATGCCACTGTATAAAGCTGGAAAACTATATAGTGTAGTGATATAGAGATTAATGTTCAGCAGAACCTCTTAATTTTCATCTGTGTTCAGACGATGGGCAGTAACTACCATTTTTTTATATATGTATGCATCTGTAATAAATATAGGTACTCACACACAGAGAATAGCAAATTCACCAGTAAGAAGTCTGGAATACAGAGGTCCAGAAGGCAAGTAAGGGCAATACTGAACGCTACCATAGATACAAATTTCCAATTCTGTGTCAGAGGAAGAGGCACAACACACCCTAGGGGACATGCATGCTGAGGTGATACACGACCCAGCAAAACAGGGAAGACTGGCCACGATGCTCCTGGAATATCACATTCAGTTCTGTACTGACAAATTAGTAGTAATTCAGAGAGGAGAAAAAAACCTGCTGCCTAATGGTACTAATATCTAGGCCACAGTTCTGCTCAAGTCAATGACAGGCACCTACATACCTTTGAGGATCAGGCCCTCGATCTCATGTAGAAGGATTTTCTTATAAAGAAAGATTAAAAGGCCTAAATACGAACAGCTCAGCTAAGCTCTGACTAAAGGGAGATGTGATAACTGCCTATAAATATTTGAAGGGTATAAACATTAAGAAGGGTGATGAATTATTTAGATCGGTACAAGGGATATAACGAGGAGTAATGGGATGAAATTAAGAAAGTGAAAATTTAGGCTGCTCCCTGACAGCGAGGTATATTTCATCTGTGAAATAATTTACACTGAACACCATGAAAAACTTCTTCTATGCTAGATGTATTAACCTGTTATAGTTTTCCAGCAGTAATGGCAGAAATCCCATATTTTGGGGGTGGCTAAGTTTAGATGAAAAGAAGTATAAGAAAATGAGTAGAAGATTACCTTGCACTGGCCAGGAGGCTTTCTGGATAACTAATAAATCTATTTCTCTACTTCAACCTCTCATGCTCTTGTTCCCTTTTCTTTGCAAGAACGCTTACCATTTCCAGCATCATGTCAGTAACACAGTATGAGGATTGTACAATCCTGGGAAGTGGATACAGTTTGCTTGAGAAGGAAGGAATAATACCCACACCTTTAATTACAAGTACAAGGTAGAACAACAAGTGTCCTGAGGGAAGCACTCCAGCATTTGCAAGTATCATTAGGACAGACTAACAATGAAGACACGGGGGTTGGGGGGTAAAAGGCCTAGCTAGAAAATGAACTTGTACATCTCAGAAATACCACTGAAGAGGCAATCTCATGCCTCTAAGGTCTAAATTTTGCACTTTCACCGGCTGGTTGGTATCTGTTCAAGCATAAGGGGAATTATCTAGTTAGAGCACAGTCTTGTCCAGTCACAAAATACTGCTGTGTTGTGGAAAAGAGGGACTGCACTACCCAAGGAATTTCCTTGGAACTGCAGAAAAAGAGCTTCAAAGTTTAATAGAGCATTCTTTCATCTCTGCTAGCAGTGCTCATCTAGTACTGCAATTTACAAAGTTTTTATTTTCACTCTCTTCACAGCGGATTCACCATCATTATTTGTAAATCAAACTTTGGAAAGAATTCAGCAAATAGGCTCTGAGAGAGACAGTAATTTATCATGAGGCTCTTTAAAACCACAACAACACAAGAGGGCTAGGTATCTTAGGAACACATGGAGGGGAAGATATAAAGTGATATAAAGTGATCCTGAGTGAAGAATCACAGTCTGTGTTGGATTGGTGTGGCAAAGTTTTGGTAGCGGGATGAGGCTGCAGGGTTGGCTTCTAGGAGAAACTTTAAGAACTTCCCCCATATTCAAGAGAGCCAATGCAAGCTGGCTCCAAGATGGACTGTTGGTCAAGGCCATCGATGGGTTGTAACATCTTTGGGATTACATAGTTTAGAAGGGGGAAAAATCCTGTACAACAGCAACTGCAGGCAAAGAAGAGAGGGCTATGGGCTCTGTGGCCCATAGCTCTAGGGCTATATGCAAGAGAAGCAGCTCTGGAGGCATGAAGGTCAGTGAAGGAGGGGGAGAAGGTGCTCCAGGTGCTTGAGCAGAGATTTCCCTGCAGCTTGTGTGCACCATGGTGAGGGAGCTGTGCCCCTGCAGCCCATGAAGGTTCGTGGTGGAGCAGAGATCCACCTGCAGCACGTGGTGAAGATCATGTTGAGGAAGGATGTGCCTCTGCAGCCCATGGAGGTCCAGGGTAGAGAAGTGGAGGCCACGGAGGAGCTCATGCCAGAGCAGGTGGATGCCTGAAGGAGGCTGTGAGGAGCCCACACTGGAGCAGGATACTGGCAGGACATGTGGATCCCTGGAGACAGGAGCCTACACTGCATCAGTTTTGCTGGCAGAACTTGTGACCTCACGCGGGTCCCATGCTGGAGTAGGCTGTGCCTCAAGGATGGCACCCAGTGAAAGGACCCCACATTGGAGCAGCTTGTGAAGAACTACAGTCAATGGAACTACTCACACTAGAGAAGTTCATGGAGAACTGTCTCCTAGGGGAGGGACATTGTACTGGATTAGGAGAAGAGTGCGAGGAATTCTCCCCCTGAAGAAGAAGGAGTTGCAGCAACATGTAATGACTTACCACAATGCCCATTACCCACCCCCCTGTGCCAGCTGATGGGGAGGAGACAGTTCAGCCAAGGAAGAAGGGAAGGGTGGGGGGGAAAGGTGTTTTTAAGTTCTGATTTTATTTCTCATTATCTTACTCCGATTTGTTTGGTAATAAATTAAACTAATTTCCCCAAGTCAAGTCTGTTTTTCCCTGGCCCATGACGGGTGAGTGGTCTCTCCCTGTCCCTATCTTGACCCATGAGCCTTCTCTCCTCTATCCAGCTAAGTGATAGAGCAACTTTGGTGGACATCTGTCACCCAGTCAGGGTCAATCTGCCACAGAGAGATGGGAAGAATATTTAGCCATTTGAATTCCACTGTTGGAGAAAAATGGTTCCACTTCTAAATAATTCCATTACTTTTTATAGTCAATTAAAATGGAAGGCAGTAATAGTCAGCATATCTCAAGAATTCATCTCTAAGAAACACATCCTGAAATTTTAAAATTCTTGATAGGCTAGAACTTGCACTGTACAAGACAGGGAATGATAGCAGAAGCATATCTGACATCAACTCTAACACTTAGGTTAGAGCACTGGCATACAAAAAGGCACACCTAGGTATCAGTTTTAAAGTGTGTGTATTTGTGTATGAACTAATTTTTAATCAGTTTCCTAAATACAGCACTTTCAAGACAAAAAAGAAGCTTAATAAAGACTGGCATGAATTTCTAGCAACTAAAATGGTAACAGACAAGTTTTTTCCTTATTAGAGACTAGCAGCAGAACTCAAACGACCCAAATCACATTTTCTAACTTAAGAGTGCTGCCTAATAAGTTGCAAATGCACCTTTAGCTATCAAATCAATTGTTGACCAGGCTAAATACTTCTCACTTTCTGATACCTGGCAAAAACAAGAGCAGTGCAGCAGTTTAAGGAGCGTAGCCAGTACTCCGTCCTAATTAATCCTGATTGCACCATTACCAGCGGTTTGCCTTTCAACTCTACTCTTGGACAGGTAGTGAAAAAGTTTTCTACTTCCCTTCTCACTCTAAAGAACTTGTGGATCACAGCCACAAATTAAATAATGTATTAAATAAAGTATTAATAAACTATTAAATTAATACTTTAAATAAAGTATTTCTTTCATGGAATTTCAAGGAAGCATGCTGAGGGAGACACATTTGAAATTAACTCCATAGTATTTACGTAAGACCATATATTGCAGGCAGAAAAGCAAGCAAACCTGATAAGATTTTTCTCCAGACAGTGGACACAGTTACAGTAGTTTTTGTTCATTCTACAGAAGTCACTCCTAGCTTAGTGATCTCACACAGTATTTTTGTATTCAGCTACATATGCATTTAAATATTGGATTCAACCACATTTTATGAACAAAATCGTACCCGATTCATATTTATGCTGTCTCAGAAAAGTCAGTGAATCAAATTCCACCGTCAGTTGTATCTTCATTAATCCAGAGAACTTAATTGGTCTCTGTGGCTTTGCTCCAGAGCATGGACTACACCTAAGCATAACTTCATAGCATATAAATCAGGATGGAACATGTATCCTGCAGTAAACAGTGAAATAAGTCTTCAGATCAATTTGATGACAGCCTTGCATGCTTAGTTTATGACTTCAAAGCTTGAGAGACCAACAATAAAACTCAGCAGATTTTCTCGATTTTCAACCTACATTTCACAGAAACAGCCAACCACAAACCAATCATGCCAGAACAGAACAGTTAATGTTTTATTCTAAGTGTAGATTACAGAAAGTAGAAGTGACCTTACGTTCCTGTCCTGTTCAACCCCTGCTCCAAGACAGTCTACTTTATATAAATCCATCATGACAGACCTCTAGCACAAGTTAAAAAGCATCTGATAATTGAAATTACACAACCTTGTTTAATAAAATCAATTTCAGTGTTGAACTGTCCTTCCTGCTAGAAATGACTTAAGCCGAAATCCACAAAAGGATTCTATATTTAGAAGTAGGATTAAAGTGGGATTTAAAAGTCCAGAACTGAAGTCCCAGATTACCTGCCTTGCTGTCACCAACTTCAGAGGTACAACTCTTTTTTCTACACCAAAGTTCCCCAGACCTAAGAGTTGCATTTGCTCGTACAGAGAATGCCATTTTTGGCATGACTGAGTGACTCCATATCTGGTTCATTTTTTCACTGTCCTGGGGTCAATCAACAGGAAAGGCAGATGGAAGATGGAGGGATTCAGTCTAGAGCACATGGCCTTTGCAACACCATCAGATCAATTCTTGCAAACCTACAGTGCTGGCTGCCACCTTCCTTCAAAACGAAAAGGACAGAGGAAAGAGAAGCACAGCACTTCAGCATCTCCTCTCTTTCTATTTCAATCAATAGCTAAAGCACTCCAAATATCATAGTTATGGAGATTCATTTGCAGTTTCATTCTTTCAATTAGAAAAAGCACTCACTCGCCAAGGTGGTTAATTCCAATGTTGTTCATCTACTTCTACTCGACAGGCTGGACAATGTGCATAATCAAAGTTTTTTAAAACCTAGCTCTGACAGAAATGATAAAATAAAAAATCTATGGAAAATCCGTTCAATAGATAATTAGAGACGGGTTTTTTTGGGTCACAAAGGGCTTAGAAACTGCCTATGGGACCCCTCTGCAAAGCACTTCACCTTTTCGTGACATGCAACAAATATACATGGAACAGGGTAGTGACTGAAACGAGCACTGAGAGAAAATAGCTCTTCTGTGGACCTCAGAATCTGAAGATATTGTTAGCAGATTATAATAACCAAGGGATTAGGACTTTCTTAAGAGAATAGGACATGTGTTCATGACCCCAAGGCATGTCAGACTCTGAGCTTTCACCTTCCCCATCCATACTGCTGAGTGACCTTTTCTTCAAATGCAAAGCAAAGGACCCCAAATTCCTTTTCAGCCTCTGCTTGTGGGGAATTTATTATTGTTTTGGGTTGGTTGTTTGGTTTTTTTGCTGGTTTTTTTTGGTTGTTGTTGTTTTTTTTTTTATGGAGTGACTTTTGCACTATTGCATTTCCATTACTCTTCCAAAAGGCACTTACTATCAGAACCAATTCTACACAGTGAATTCCAAAATTGGTAAAGAGGTTATTTGTAAACAAAGGATGACATGTAAAATTTTTGTCCTACCTCTCAGAGTGTATAAAACAAAATTGTTGTTGGTGGATAGTCTCTAGAGCATACAAGCTTTGGTAAGGTTGTAGATTCCCCTGCAGCAGTCAAACACCTAAAACAGTGTTACAGCACAGAGGGCTATACAGATTTCTTGTTCTGTGCATCAGTCAAATCTGTGTGCTGTATGCTGTATTGTAAGAAAAGTTTCAGATACAAAAGACAACCAAGAAAAATTCTAGACTTAATAATACTTAATTATTAAGATTAATCAGGAGATTGATTTATCTAAAAGAGAATGCTAATATTGAAAAGAAAACCAAAACAAAACAAAAAATAACCTTCCAGAGCTCACAACTTGTGTGTAAACACCATGCCTAGCAGCTCACCCAAGGTGATGATTGGAGTGTTTCAACACAGAGCACTGATTTCATCTGTACTATCTTTAAAGATCTAAGCACCATGTGAGGAATTGGCACTATAAACAGTAAAATCATAACAGGTGCATAATAGGCACTTCTGCAAAATGATATGGACCCCTATCACACACACAGATGACACATTTATAACAACTATAGGCAGATAACTGCAGGTTTCAGACCGTCCACTGTGTGTGCTCTTGTCATGTTCAGCTTCCTAGAAATTTTTCAGTTTCACCTATAAATAAAATCATGCTCTCCTCCTGTTTCTTAGAAGCCATGGAGATCAGCAAAAAAGGTGTTTATCGTAGTATGTTTGTCTTGATTTCAGACTCTGTAATTTTCTTACGTAATTTTTAAATGCCAGATACAAGTAACTCCCTTTAGATAGCAAGTTTGAAATCAAGGCGAAATTGTATCTTCTATGTGACTTTGTGCAAACTTGTGTTAACAATATTAGATATGAATTTCATGTTTTAGTAATGACTAACTATGCAAAATCAATGCCCAATAAGTCCAGAGAGAAAAAAAAATTAAAATAACCAGACTAAATATTTCTCTGTTCTACAGAAAATTATAACAGAGGGAGAAGGAAAAAAAAAGAAAAAAAGAAAAGAAAAGAAGAAAGCCTTTGCCATATTTCTATAATGCAAGAATAGTAGGAGCTGTGTCTAAAGCTCACAAAGAACCTTAATTTTAAGAAGAAATCAAACCAAAATAATAAGCTTTGGTTTTGATTGCAGCTAACACTTGAGTCAGTCAGTGGACATCAAGATGATCAATATGTCTTCAGACAACAGAAAGTGTTTTCTTTCTTATTCACTTTTTCATAAGTTACAAGGATGCATTAGCTTGGGGGAATCACTACAGCTACTAAGTGATTGATAAAAGAAAACCAACTGAAAAAAATCACCTGCTGCACAGGGCAATCATGGATATGACCAGTTGGGTGCCTGTCAACTGCCCAGCACTGTACTGTGCTTATACTCAGCTAAGGAAGTAAAATGAAAAACAATTCAAATTCCCCTTCCAGAAACTTTCACTTTACAAGAGCACCATGCTTGCTCTCTCAAAAACTTTTAAGGTGAGGCATTGACAGAGCTTAGACTTTACCAGATCTCTATAGATGCTGGTTTTCTGGAAGGAGGTTACACTAAAGCATTAGATTTTTTATACCCACTCTACACTGGCAGTAGCAGCAGGAGCTGAGTAGCGTCAGCATTAAAGACAAATCCTAGAGATGCACCTGACCCATGAAGTGTCTCACCCCGGGAAGAAAACAAAGCTGTGAGCAAAACACTGACCTGGCACCTGGGGACTTGGAGTAGCCTGATCCCAGCTCTGCCTTAACGTCACTGAGAGAATTTACTTAGCTCAATGGCACCAGCTTTGCCCTCTTTCCTCACCTCTATGGGAATAAAAGCAATCGCTAATTACCCGCAAAAGATAGAGTGAAACAAAAGAGCTGAAAACTACCTTTTAAACACAGGATTAAAGTAAAGGGCAACACAGCTTGAAGACCCATGTAGCAAATTAGACACACATCTTACCTGGACAATTGCTTCTGATTTCTGCAGAGACTAAGTTTGCCAATTAAAAATGAACCAAGAAAAAGAAACGTTTCTAACTTTTTATCACTGGCAAGAAAACCATCCTGGGCATGAAAACAAAGCACTCTCGTTTCCCGGCAGGGGTGCTCCAGGACTTGTCTTGCTGTTCAGATGTTTCTCAAGCCACCAAGTGGAGAGCATTTGGGGTTTTACCACTTGCAGCCAGCGTTTTCCAGAACACCAAAGAGCAAGGAATCCAAAGGTGTTCAAACAGGGCTGGCACTGTAGTTTCAGGAAGCTCCCTGCTGAGCAGGAGTAAGGAACACTGAGCATTTAAAGGGACAGCTAAACACACTTAAACATGGGGAGGAGGTAAAACTGGAGCTGTACCCATCACGTTAGGGCACAAACTGACAGCTACTTGTAGCTACCCACTCAGCAGCAGATGGCTTGGAAGCAGATGGCTCTGGAGACTGGAAAATACTTTGTGTGTATAAACCAAAACCAGGATTTTGGTGGTGATTTCACCCAGTCAAGGCAGTAGTAGTGCAGTGTAACATACCCAAGTAGCTCATGACCATTATGAAAACCTCAGTGTCCTTCTTTCCCAGAAGCCTGTAGTGAAAGGAGTGATTTCTCATCTAAACACAGCTTCTGACTACTGCCAACACCATTATTTCCTAGTGGTTCACAACTATGAAACACATGGCATTTTTCCAAGACGTGCACATCAGAGTAGACTCACTGGTTTTACAGCGAGAAGGAGAATTTGAGAAAAGGGAAGAAATGAAAAATATTAAAAATACGAGAGGAGAGAGCAAACCTGACATGGATTAGAGGGAGGAAAGCAGCCAGTTCAGCAGCAGAGGGAAGAAGAAGCCAGTTCAGAAGACAAATATAGTAAAGATGAGGGACTGAAGTTAGGATTGGGAAGCCTATAAATGCACTTAGCAGAAAAAGAAAAAAGAAAATTGAATAATTCCAAGTGAATTAAAAGACTTTAAAAATCAACTGAGAATACGGGGCCTGCCAAGCTACATTCATCAAATATTAGGCACATTTCACCACTATTTGTAAAATTTATTCAACAAATACTATTTGCTGCCATAGCTGGTCAAGTACTCTCCAGCAAACATACTGTTGAAAAATATTAAGTAATTCAGTAGTCCTGTTATTTGTCCAGTTATATCATCCATTCCAAAAGGAAGCTGCATTGCTGTTATATTTGTTAACTGGAATGAGTGCTGTGACAAAGAGAGGTTAGCCCTTTGTAGCTGATATACATATGTGTCCCATCCATAGGAATAAGAGAAGGAAACTAGCAGCACTACAGCTAACTACCCAACCCAGCAAACAGAACATAACCAGGTTTTTCTTTCTTTATAATATGCAGGCATAGGTGATTTTCCTCTTGCATAGAAAGAATAGTCCTTTGCCTAGTAAGTGTCAACTTTTGACACACAGATTATAGCAATTAAATTCCTTTGGTGCTAAATTCAAAGTTGCAGTTACCAGCAGGAAATTTACTTCTAGTCTGTTTAAATACACCAGTGCTTTGTCAGATTATCATGTTCCCTGTTACTGGAAGGGCATGTGATGAGGTAACTTGCACCTCAGTACATATTCAAATCAATTTTCACTACAGTTATAGGGCAGCATGTTTTCTCCACATACCATGTTTTCCATCCCAAAATATATAAGGAATAAAGTATGAGTTCCTAACATATTTTGTTCAGGGAGCATTATTACTTCTCTAAAATGAACTATGTTAAAAACTGAAGACATACATTAAAATAAAGTTTGGATACAGAGTAAACTATCAAATATTAGGAAAATGTCACATTTAATGCTCTCCATGTGACCTTACTTTAGACCTCTGGTACACATATGTACAATACAATCATTATAATGCAATTGCATAGGAAGTTTCCACACGACCCTTCCTTCAATCAGTGCACAAGCTTGATGTTGCTCTGGGACTAAATTAGCTATTCAATATTTCTTTTCATCCTCTTCATTCAACACGTAGTCTCACCTTATTTACTGCATAACATCCATTCCCTGCTCTGAATACCTAATTATTAATTTCCTCATGGGCTTTTCTGTGGCACTCATCACTATGGTATCTGATGTTTCACAAATATTAATGAATTTATCTTCCAGGCCTGTGAGACAAGCTAATAATACTTTCCTCACTTTGCAGCTGGTGAAAGGGGAACAAAGACCTTGGGAATTACCTGTGACCAGAGAGAGAAGTGGGGATCAAAGCTTAGAGCTGCAAGTCCCCAGATTTGCAAAGCAAGACCCCGTTCTGACAGACTTCATTTTCTTGCCAGAAGAAGGACTCACAGACCACATCATACCTCAGTCACAGCTGCCTGTGCTCAGTACCCACCCAGGGCAGGCATCCATGGCTGCAGCTGGTCCAGGGAACACACTGTCCAACTATTAGCTCCTCTAGCCCTTCCCACATCTCCACATGCCGAACTTAAACGCACCTGCCTGTCTCCAGCTAACTTATTTTGTTGTGTTAGATTGAAACTACAGTCCAAAACTGCTGAGAGAAAAACTGGGAGAGCAATTTATCACTAGCCAGCAGTAAATCTCTGGGGCCCTCCATTCGTTATACAGGTTCACTGAAATGTCTGATTCTGGATCCAGATCCTCAGTGCCTCCTGCTTCCAATAATGAAAGTCACTATGCTAATTCTCCACCTGCTGCCTGGCAGAATTAGAAATGGATTCCCATAGCTTCCTTGCAACTGGTACCTCCAGACAAATACAGCTGGGGGCAAGGAGAAAGAAAGTGGATGTACATATATTTGGGGAGCTGAGACAGTAGGTGAGGAAAGTATCAATTTACACGTGCAAATTCAGAGTTGAAGTTATATTCATGGCTATTTTTGTCCTTTTTCTAGGCAGAAAACTGCTGTTAGAAACAAAAAAGCAAAAATCCAAGTATTGCACAATCTTCCAGTGATCAACCTAATGTCACAGGTGACTTTCATAGTTTCGAAGATTTTATTTTTTTCCCCTCAAAATGCTATTATTACATCCTATTGAATGTATCTATTGTATACAAAAGAATTGATTGTTAACCCTGCCTCTGAGAAGTCTGGACTAATTTAAAACTTTGCAGGACAGGTTTTCAACAAAACTCTTCTGCCTTCCCTGCTTTAGCATCAATAAAGCAAAAGAAAGGTGAGTTTAACTATGCAGATGAGGTCTTTGAAGTTTCAAACACTTTTATGTGCCTCTCAGAGAGCATTGTTTTTTTAGGGGAAAGAAGGTGAGCAAGTTAGGATGTGTGTTGACTCTGACAACCTCACCTGCCAGCAAGATAACTTTTCACAGGGGAGAATTTTTCCAAATGACAAATAACGCATTCTCAACTACCTCAAATGGATCTAAATGACCAGAGCAGTCTAAAATTATTAAAATGCCTGTGATGAATCTTGCAGCAAGCATATCATATACTCCTGCACATGCAGAGACCATAGATGCATTCCATGGAGGCAATGCAATAAAGATAACAAAAATCACTGGGCAAAACAAACAAAACCCAACACACAGAGCTGAAACTAGAGATCCTTCCTCTAGCAAAAGCCTAGCTGATTTCTACACTCTCAAGTTTACTGTCTCATGCAGGACAGAATGAAATCTTGAGAATTAGTCCCTCTGATAAACAGCTCAGCTTTCCATCAGTCTGACAAAAAGTGCAATCTCTGCTCTAAGAAGCCAAAATGCTCTGTGATGGAGAGAGGGAGGAGGATATGCATCACCCAAGCAGTGATGGCTGGAGACAATTTTCTAAGAGACCAGAGAAGGTAGTATGTCTTCACAGGGTGCTGAAAAGCATTTCTTTCAACAACCATACAGAGGCTCCCACCGTATTTTTGTCTCCCCCAGGGAAACCCTCTGTGTGCATAGCCAGGTATTTTCCTTATTGCAGGCATGCCCATGAGGAGCACTGCTGACACTGCAAGCAGACTCCTTCCCTCCATGCCCTAGCAGACACATTTTAGCTGTCCTTTCACAGTAACACAGGTGGGATGGTCACTTGATAGCTCTCTAAATCAGCTCTCAGCTCCCCAGGGAGCAAGGCCACATTATGACCAGAGGCCCATGTGAGCTGCATGAGCTGGGCTTTGAAACTGCATCAAAGCACACGGCTGTCAGCACCAAAGATTTTGGCAGATACACCAGTCACCAGGTCAGACCTGGAGCATTTCTCCCTCTCTTTCACCCAGAGCATTCCAGTGCCTGGCCCTGGGGTCCTTCAACCCCCTTACTTGAAGCTGTAGGGGTTTTTTACAGCAGTTTCCATCATGAAGTCATAGAGAATATGTTTTCTACCAAAACAATCTGGGTAATTAGAGAGCTTTATTTTCCCCCAGTCAAGTATTAAATTTCTTTCTCATTTCCCAGCTTCATCTCCACCTACTACATTTAATGTATTTCCAGGTCAGTTCTCACATAGCTCTAACAATTTCTATTCTACTTGTTTAGGAAAATCAGCAAATAACATCCAGCCAGCTTACTCATGCTATTTTACAGCTTGCTGTGGTCATTCAATCTCAGCTGAACTGTGTGTTTAAGATAAACACAAGGTAGATGCTCTCTTTTAATACTCAGAGTCGCTCAAAGAATCCTCTGGATCTGCTAGATTCTTCTTTCAAAGCAAGTACTCTGCAGAAGAGCTCTACCAGCAGCACTCTGTCCTCCTTTATTCCCTTATGTCCAGGGAGGAAAATATCCCTCTAGGTCCAGGATTATTATTTTTTTTTAATTATTATTACAACAAAAAAATCTCATCTATACCACAAAAAATTCTTTCAAATGTCCCCTCCTGTTGCTAAATACGTAGCTCACCCATCCAATCCCACATCCCCCCTAGCTGAGGGGGGGGCACAACATCCAGGCTTCTCTACTCTTCCATGAAGAAGGTGACAGAAGCTCCTGTGTCCCTCCCTGCTACCTTTCTTCTCCCCATCAAAAGCAAGAAGACGAGTAGACAACCTCCTTTCAGCTTTCCCACTGCCCCACACACAAACAAAAAATAATTTTTCTTTTTAACCATGTTTTTTGTATGGAGTAGAAAAACAATATCAGTAATGGATGACCCAAGCATATCAACCATCAGGTTTCATTATACTGAAATGCCACATCAGCTTGTTAGTTGGGATTTTACATTGCTTTTTCTCACAAAACAGAAAAAAGTTTGCTAGCAGTTGCCCACGTAGACATGCTAGAATTTCTTTTCTTTCAGCAAACAGACAACTATTTCTCCCCTTGGAAAGTTTCTAATTAAAAGTTAGGTTTCTCTCTCTTTCCTTTCGAAAGCACCATAAATTATAGATGACTAGTCATTCATTGTCTCTAATGCACAAACCCAAATATTCTTTCTCCAGTTTTTTCAACTTTGCTGTCAGAGGGACTTTTTATATTTGGGTTGGGAAGAGACAGGCTGCTCAAGAAATCTGATGAAACCCCAAGACTGAAAATGCTGTGTCCCTTAGCTACAGAAAGTACATTCTGAAGGCAGCTGCAATGCAATCAAAGTCACCACACAGTATGGGCTCCCTCAAATAATGTTCTCAGTGACATGGTGGAGGTTTTTTGAGCACAAGGTAACACAGTGTTCATGCTAGCTCTGTCCTGGGCCTCTGTGAAGCAGATGCTGTCAATCACTTCAGACTGTTGAATTGAATGTAACATCTGCAATATGGTCTTTACAGTTTTCCAGCAAAGGTAATGCTGAGACAGCCAGTGCATTTTACTGAGTAGAACGTTAGGCTCTCCTTGAACTATGCTGGGGATTTTAAAGAGCTAGTTAACTATACTTTGGTCATTAAAAACTTGGGTTTTTACCATACTAAGCATCCTATCACCAAGGAATTAAAGGCTTCAGCTCCTTATAAATATGTATATATATATTAGAAAAAGCATAATATCCCTCAAGGTTTGGATCTGAAACTACTGCCACACGAAAAATCTTACCACCACATGCCAAAATGAAATAGTTGATTACAGAAATCTCTCTCCCAGCTCTACACCATCGTTGTCTCAGCAAGACTCAGTAGGTACTAATAAGTGAGCTACAGCCTTTTACTCTGGATTCAAACCAAGAAGCAGCAGTGGATGTAAATATGTGACAGAAATGACCAGTCAGTGGGTGTTCAGTGAGGAAAAGCATTCCTAACTGCAGATGGCTCATCTTACATCTCCTCACTGTGCAACACTGAACTGGCAGTCCCACGAGAACATCCTTGGTCAGGGGATTTCGGCACCTCTGCGTCTGGCGGGGATCAGAGTCATGAGCAACACAGGCACAGGAGCCTTGGGAGTCACATGCCCTCTGGTGCTTCAGCCTCAGGACTCCTCTCACCCATCCATTCTCCCACAATCTGCTTACAAACATTTTTCCTGACACTGTGCAGAAGGGATGCTCCATACTGCCCTGTCTGTCTCTTCTGGACTCATATTTGAGGCATACACCTTCTCCATTACAACTCAATAGTAAGAGGTGGGGTTGCACTCCCCTCCCTGGTAGCAGCACCCCAAAGTTCCTTGCCCACACACCATCCTTCAGTGCTCTTCATATTCAGACTTGTGAATATTTCTCTATGCACTATTACAGGGAATCCACAAACTCCTTTTAACCGAAGTCAAGGAGTAGGAACCCACCATCTGGGGTGGAGGAGATTCCTTTTCCCTCTGTTTTATATCCCCCATTCCCTTCTTTCTTGGGCTGTCCTTCCCCTGCCTGCCCAGGTTCCTCCCCACCCACAGCCTCCATACCAGGCCTCCCCCCCTACCCCTCTTGCTCTGTGAAGAAGCTGCTCAAAAAACTCCTGACATGTGACAAAATAGCAACTTTGCTGTGCCGGGGCGGGCTTACGCTCAACACATTTTATATGGTGCTTAAGAATATGTTAAAAATTATTTGTAGTGTAGTTACAACAACTATAGTAGTTGCACATTGTCAGCTCTCAGATCCTCGGCAGAGATGGGACCTAAAGCCTTGATTTGGCAAGCATCACTACTTTCACTTAACAGATGGCAAAACTTAAGCTACAACTTGCCTGAATTCGAGTGGTTTTTAAAGAAACAGGAAAAAAAAAAGACAAAACGGATTTCTTTTTAAAATTAGTGTGTTTTTTTACCTTCCATTCTGATAAGCACCCATTTGTCTCTAGGTAAGATGTGGATTCTGTCATAGCAGCAGACATACTACTACCAGAAAAACCTGAGAAAGAGTTGCAGTTCCCACTGTATGTATTTTCCTGCCAAATCAGAACCCAGAGACCGATGCTGCCTGCTTTCCGACCATCTCCTTACCTTGCTTTAGGTTAAAGTAATCTTACTGGACTAAAATTGTTCAAGGTAACGTTATCTGCTGTAGAGGATAGCAAAGCCTCCTGGCACCATCCCCACTAGGTGATCCTGAAAGGCAGCAGCCTTGCAAGCTAATTTTTTGGCACTGCCCTTTTCTAAACTGATTTTTTTTTCCTATTGTTTTTAAGGGAAGTAACAGCTCCCTAGGATCATACACTAACCTTTGAGTGGACTTGATCGTGAATTCACTCTAAAGGTTTTTTCTTCTACACTGTCTGCCCTGTTCCTGCCTACTCCCACCTTCTCCTCATCATGACAGTATTTTAGGGGGACAATGGTACAATTTTTCTGACAATGCATCATTTTCCAACTACGGGAAGCTGGAACAACCTCTGATTCTTCTGTCTAAGAGCTGCTGTTTGTACACTTTGCTCTTCTATTCAGCCCATTGACTTACCTCCCTTATCTTCAATCTATAATTAGAAGAGATTAAGGAAGCTGGCTTATTGTGAAAGGAAATAAACAAAAGGGATCAGGGATGAGTTGAAGGGTGGGGGGGTGAAAATATAAAATCAGTACAGTCTCCCTCTTGAGAAGGTCATCCCAAGGAAGGGCAAGAGCAAAATCAATGAATTTTGGCTCAGTAGTGACGGGAGTCAATCCATCAGGCAAACCGATGGCAGCCAGTCAGGCTCTCACAGACACCACCTGTCGCTGCCAGCAAAATGTCAAATTTATGAATTCATTTCCATAGCAAGATAGCACTCCCCCAGGGCAGCACTGAGCAGTTTCACAGCTTCTAGAGCAACCTACTGAGCAGGGAGAGAAGAGGCAGCTCTTCTCCCCACCGACTGAGGCAAGTTGTATTTTAAAGGAATGGATGTATGGACCAAATCCAGAGCCACACTTTTTTAGCATTTGATTTCTTTCAGCTGGGGTCCCTAAACAAGAAGCACTTAAGGCATACCCCAATTTCCCATTTTTTGTGTCATTAAGGAGAGCAAAATGTTACACCCGTATGTCTCTCACCCCAGAGTTTAACTTCCCTAGCTGCCTCAAATCCTCAGAGATGAAGGTGACAGAGTTGACCTCAACTAGTTACACACAAGTGAAAATTTATCCCACATTCACTATAATTGTAGCTCCTTGTTAAGGAGAGTCTTGTGGTGGTAGGGCTGATTCCCTTCAGTTAGTTCAGAGAGCACACTTTCAGTGATTGTCATTCATCACTGAAGAGAGCGGTGACAGAAACTTCCGTGAAGTTCTCTGCTCACCCACACAGAGACAAGCACTTATCTTTCCAGCACAAGAAGTGAAAGAACCCTGTATTCTTTTCTTCCTTTCTACCTTTCATCTATCTTCATAGTATTATCTGGGTGATATTCACTATATGACAGTGTCACCAGAATCTCTAGAAGTGACAAACTTTTAGCACAGAAATACTTTCAGGAACCTTGTTTTAAATGTTTTCAGTTGGAAGTGCAACAGACTGAACTGAGATATAGGAGAGCAGATAATCCAGTTGCAACATGAACCTTAATTTTGTCCAGTTAGGCATACACTAGATCATTAGAAATAGTTTTTAAGTTTAGAAAGATGTCAAGCTGGGGAAGGAGGGCATTATCCTTGACTAAAAACTTAGCAGACACAATTTTAAATTAATGCCAAAGTTTTGATTTAGTAGAGCACTTGGCCCAAGTTCCCCGAAGTTTTCACACTTCTCTCCTTTTTAAAAGGTATCATTCCACCATTTAGGCTCTTCCAACACACTCAGAAACCATCATTTACCAGCTGTCTAACACCCCAGGTTGTCTAGTTCCAGCAGCCCCCAAATTCATAGGCATGAGTTAGTGAAAAAATGACGAAGAGCTGGCACAGCGATGCCAGCCAACTCCCAAGTGAAGGAGGTTATTGCCAGTGGAGGAGGATTTAAGTGAAGATACTTAGCACTAAATCTTTCAAAACAGGCACACACATTCTATGTAGGATATCCTAAAACAGACACGAACTGATAGGAGGGCAACACCCTACATGGTCCCTTTTAGCTTTGCCAGAACTGATTTGATAGTGCTGCACCCTGCTAGCGGTAGATGTGAACGTCAGGCTGACTGAAGTTTTAGCCCCAAAGTTCTTCAAGCAGGACTGGCAGACTAGGGAGGGGAGCTCACCTGTGTCAGAGCTCTGGGATCACACAGAAATCAGAGACATCCTGTTGGATGAATGAATCCCCCTGGGCCAAATCCACACAGGGCCAGGAATGACCAGAAGTGTGAGGATTGAATTAAAACCTTCAGAAAACCTAAAATGCATAAATCCACACAGACATGAGGTAGAAATGCAAGCTAGCAAGAGAAGCCCTAAAGCCTAGCTTAAAGTTCAAGTAACATTGCCTTTTGCAGTTAGTTAAATTCTAGTCATAAAAAAATAATGTAGTCTTGCTAAAAATTCCTAGATAGAACAGATAGGGCTATATGCGTAGAATTTGTGTGAGAATCTACAAGTACTGCTGCACATCAATGTTAACTTAGGATAGGCCCAGCAAGACTGTAGAAAATTTGTGTAAGTACCTGATTGGCTAAAAATAGAATAAAAAATGCACTGCTTTGAGAATGCTAACACACACAGACACAGAGGCTCATGAAACATCACAAATGCCACTGTTGTTGCTTCTGAGGCTGCTGTTGATAAAGCGCTTATGGGACACAGATTAGGGGTGCTGTCGCTGCTGCTGCTTCTGCTTGGAACTTAGGAACTTTATGTTAGAAGGCTTCTGCATACTGCTGTGGACTCTAATAACTTTGTCCTCATGAGATTGATTAAGCCACGCAATAAAGGACTTTGCTCTTACAACTACCCAGCTTCGAGTCTTCAATGAAGATGCCCAAACCTCTTGGTGTCAACACCTGACTGAATGGTGTCCTCACACCCAGTGGTGTAACCACTCTGAGACACAGGATCTTATAGTGAGGACATACAATCAGAGGGACATGGTTCATCACAAAACCTAATCCTAAACCTTCAGATTCTTAATGCTTTACATTTGCTGGAGTTAGACAGCAACAACAAAATTCTCATTTCATGGTGAGCTCTATGTTACCTCACTCGTCATTCTCATTTCAGAAATTTCTGCAAAAACATACAGAGAGCTTGCTGGTTTGCAAGCATTTTAGTGCTTTGGTGAAAGGCCTGTGATGACAAATATTGCTAACTGTCTTTGCAGAAGGAGACGTGCAAACCAATCGTCACACTGTCTACAGTGTGAGACAGTGCTTAACAAGGTTCTTCATCTTTAAACTGATACTGTTAATCTATTTATAATATATGTCTTTCAGGGTTTTTTGTGGTTTGGGGTTCTTTTTAATCTTCTTTAAAATTAATATATATTAATTTTGAATTCAAACTGTATGCATTAACCTGGTTGAAGGCATAATTGTAAAGTACTCTGTCTTAATTATGGCACCATGATACAGAGCAGTTAAATATCCATATAATTTTATATTGTTGCCCTGAAGGCCCTTCCTTAAAGTCAACCTTTTCTTTTCTTTTCCTATTTTTTAAGCAAGACCTAATTTGTAAGTGTTAAGAAAGTAAAGAAAATTACTTCACCCTAGTTCCTTTGTATTTTTCTCCTACTTTTATTCTCACTTTTGAAGATTAATATAAATGAGTATAGAAAAGTGTCTCTCTAGTTAATTATGCTTTAGGGAACTTTATTCTCTCCTCCCTCCCCCAAATTCTATTTTAAGGCCCAGTCTCATTCTCTTGTTCATTAAGAAACATTAGGAAACAGCCAACTGTATCATATAGCAGCTGATTCTTCCTTTCATGCATGTCCCCAGCTCACCCTCTTTGCATTGTATAACTCAAAGACAATTCAACTTGAAATAGGATCCTTTGAAAACAAAACTGAGGAGCACCTTTTTTTTAATTTTGCTTTTCCTTGATTGCCATGTAAAATTACCTTGATACCCACTATCTTTACCTTCTTGCAGAGAAAAGGCAAAAAACAGCCCACGTCTCCAGTGTCAGTTTTCCTTGTAAGGCTCCAATTTTCAAATGGGCCCTTATGATCACAAAATTTTATACACTGATTCACTAGGGAGTCCATAATCAGATAACTTCATCAGTCCCAAGCATTTAACAAAACGAAATGCACATCCTATTATTCTTCTAGTACCTTCAAAATACTTGTGTGGCTGCACTCTTCCATCTTTGACAATAACAGAGTTTTGTACTGGAAAACACCCTTATCTTAACAGAAAGTAGTCCTGTTGCTCTGTGCAGGCACTCACAAAGTCAAAAGCAAGGAAGGCACAAAAATATTGAAAAACAAATATGTGATTCTGTAACACATCATACAAAGTCTAATGGCTTTCTATCACACCATCACTGAAGAGCAGAGCTAAGGACAAGGAGGCAGTTGCTTCTGGGCATTGACTCCTCATGTTGAAATACTTTGGGCAGGAATTTCATCAGCCAACAGCATCAGAGGCAGTGGTAAATTCACAAAATTTCCGAGAGCACAAAGGCACAAAATAGTGCATATGACAGAACCAATGGATCAGTATGGTGTGACATGGGGGAAGAAACAGACAATGAGAACACCTTTAATCAGTTGTACAGACAGATACTGTAAGTTAAAATGAAAAGAAAGTTTGAGTTGGAAGAAACCTTGAAGTTCATCTAGTTCCAACACCCCTGACATTGGCAGGGACAGCTTCTACTATATTGGATTGCTCGAAGCTGCATCCAGCCTGGTCTTGAACACTTGGCATACACAGCTTCTCTGGGCAACCTGATCCAGTGCCTCACCACCCTCACAGTAAAGAATTTCTTCCTAAAATCTAATTGAACTCTAGTCTCAGTTTAAAGCCATTTCCCCTCGTCTATCACTGCACACCCTTGTGGAAAGGCGCTCTCCAGCCTTCCTGTAGGACTCCTTCAGATACTGGAAAGATTCCACAAGGTTTTCCCAGAGAAAACTCTCCTCCAGGTTGAACTACCTCATCACTCTCAGGCTCTCTTCTGCACAGTAGAGGATCCCCAGCTCTCGATCATCTTCCTGGTTCTACTCTGGACTCCGTCCAACAGGTCCACACCCTTCTTACACTGGTAATCCCAGAATAGCACCCAGTACCCAGGCTGGGTTTATGAGAGCAGACTAGAGAGGGAGAATCATCTATCCCAACCTGCTCGCCATACCTCCTTTTCTATTTAAAAAAAAAAAAAACAAAACAGTCTTTTTTCTGTCTGCTGGTATAGTTGGGTGAAACATCTATGTTGTCTAAGTTTTAAATAAAATAATGTGCTTTTTAAAGGTTTATGGATTTCACTATATTCTGTTTCTCATTTGCAAAATGCATTCACGTGTTTAAGTTTTAGAGAGGGGTTTTTTTTCACTTTACTCCTCTGTATTTTACCTCTAAAATAGAGGGTCAGATACATAAGAATCTAAAACATAAAATTTTCCCTGAATAAAGGAAAATATTTTTTTGGTGGTGGTGGTTTTCTTAGAACCTTACTATGTACCCAAGAATACAAGGAAAAAGAATTAAAAAAAAAAAAAAAAAAAAGCATAACCAAAACAACCAACACTAAATCACCATAAGAGGGATATTTTTTGGGGGGGGTAAACACATAATTCTTTGTGACTAAGTATAAGAATATTGCTTAGGTCATTGGCCAGGTGTTGGGAAAGATGAAGCAGGAAGCCCTTGCAGAGATAGTTCATTAGTAAAAGATTGTAAGAATATGAAACCTACAAGAGTTATAGAATTAAAAGCAAGGTTTGAACTGTAGAATGTTGAGCAGGAAGACAGTGATTAGATTAACTGAGTCAATAGCCAAGGCTCCTGATTAAGCAATTCCCCTCCCCAAACAAAAAGGGTTTGGACTTCTCAGGTATCAGGGAAAAGGTGGTTCTTCAGGTTTTTAGTATGTAGATTAGCATGGTAATGTAGTAGTCCCTATAGGCTGTATGTAAATGTTGTTAGTTTTTGTATCTTCAGGTGATTGGTTAATGTTCATTAGAATATTCATGATAGAAAGGGTTAAAATGGAATGTAACAGGTAATTCGGCCCTTTTTGCTCTTCTTCCCCCTTTCGCCCCTCTTTTCCCCTTTTGCCCTCTTTCCCTCTTTTGCCCCTTTTTCCCCTTTGCCTTGTGCTCTCTGTTCGGTTGGATCCCTGTCCCTTTAGACCTTTCCTACCGCTGTTCCCTGGTCAGGCTGTCCCCCACGACTGGTGTCAGGAATAAAGATTTGCTCAGGGTAACAGCTAATGCTGTTAATACAGCAGTAAAGAGTTGTTGTTTTCTCTGAGAACTGAGCCAGCAGAACAAAGCTATGTGCAGAGTCACAAGCACATCCTTTTTATGTTCTCCACTATAGGCTTTCAACCTCTAGCCTTTGTGTGCTCTCTTCACTCTCAGTTAAAATTGTTGTGTAAAATCAAAGAAACCACATACACATACAATTTCACTCTTTGCTTTACAGTCTTCTGCCAGTTTATAATAACATGGCATTTCTCTGTGATAGTGGATGACTCGAAGAAAGAAGGGTAACTTACTAAAACAAATAGTCCAGCAGTTGATCTGCAGCAGCTGTTAAACTCCTAAGCCAGGAAGATCCTCGGTGAGTTATCAGCACATTGAACACTGCAGATGCAAGTCACTGCTCCTATCTACAATGCAGACTTGCATTGAAAAATAAAAAACTGAGCCTTAAGACTGGGAGAAAAAGCACTGATGAACGCTTAGGGTCCCTCAAGTTCTTACAGCCATGAAGAGAAGGGTGGCATCTACCACAGTGAGCATATTGGGCATTAGTCTCATCTGCTAAGACAAACCCTACTAATCCTGGGCCCAGCTGTGTCTCTGATAACAGGCAGAGAACCCTGACCAGTGTGGTAGCTTCTAGCAGCAATGAGTGACTTCACAGCACCTGTACTGAAAGGAAGTAGATAGTACAGAAGCTCTTATCTATTTTGAAATTCTGAAGACAAGAGGGTATTCCTTCCTGAGATACTGACTACATTGTTCAAATTAGAAAAGTTTTGCTTGGTTGTTTTTTTAATCAGTATAGTTAGGTATCTATTTCTTAACCAATTGCACCCACCTATCTAGGACCTTAATTTTAAATGTAAAATTCTCCTCAAGATGGATATTTGTGTATACCTATAGTAAAACTCAGCTTTCCCAGGAGGTAGTTTAGCACCTTTTTTTTTAATGGGTTATTAAGATCATTAATATTCCAAGTGAATATTTTAAAGTACTATTAGTCTATATTATGTGGTAGAATTAAGAAGAGTTCTATTAAATCCAAGGTTTGCTTTATTTCTTTCAATTCTCTAAGGTAAGCTCAAATACCAAGAAATAGAAGGCACTTGTATCAGACTGCTTCAGTGAAGCAAAAAAAGAAGGAGGAGGGAAGCAGCATAAAAACTTTCCTCCTGGTCTTCTGTGTATTTCTTCAACTTAGTCAACTCTGCAGAGGGAATACCTTCTTATTTTTCTTCCCACCAGTGACAGCTACAATGAGTCATAGTCCTACTCCAGGCAAGCACTTTTGTCTCTTGCCTACCACCATTTTCAGAGATTTATTCGGTGCTACCTCAGCCTACCTATTGCCCACATAAAGAGGCAGAAGCTAGTTACCACGGGTAATAATTTTAATATTGAGCAAAAATAAAAACATTCAAATGCTTGGACAGAGAACTCTGTTGTTTTATTCTGTCAACTAGCCATTCCCATGCCATCATAAATCTGCAAGAAGCAAATAAACAAATGATTGTGTTTACCTGTCAGGGTCCAGACAAAAAAGGTGTAGCACATATTATGCTAAGAGACTGTTTAACTTGGGGACTTTAAAAAAAAAAAAAAAAAAAAAAAGTACATTGTAACTTTCTGTATGTTGAAGAGGTCCTGTAACTCTTCTGATGATTTTTGAGTAGCTCTTCAGCCACTAAGGTATTAGGATGTTGTCCATGTGAGTTACACAGGGACGACACTTGCCAAAGGAATAACCCACGTGTCAAGACATTTATCTTGTCTTTAGGTGTCAAGATATTTATCCCCCAGTAGAAATACTCAACCTTAATTACATGAATTACTCTATGGAAACTTTCCTTACTCCTTGTTTACAGTAGAGACCATCCAGCCAAGGTGTCAATCTTTGGTCAGCTAAACGACTGTCACTGTGAAACTCATGGAAGCTAGCCACTCTCTAGCAGTTTACATACACATCCATCACTCTTTTGAGATATCTGTCATTGTTCAAGTAAAGAATGATGCCCCATTACAAGCTTAAAAGACTCTTTAGTACAGCAAGACAATAGTAAATGTCTGCAGCTCAGCTCTGAACCTCTCACCTGGGTTACAAAGCCATGATTGTTTTATTGCAGTGAGAATCAAGATCAGTATAAAAGTTCTTCCTCTGATGACTGAAAACTGAAATTTAATTAAAAACAAAGAGCTGGCCATACTTACTCTTCAGGTATTCTACTAGATACGTGTCTTTCACATATCCCAATTTCAAAGGGAAGCATGTCTTCCTTCATGTATCAGACATAAGAATTGTTTTTATTTTACACCCTTTCCTTTTCAAGTAAATACTCTATTTACAGCTTATCCTCTTGGAAGAGACAGTGAGAAGCATAGCTGAGCTTAGCAAGGCGTTTAATCAGGAAAATAAAGAAAATCAATCTCTGTATGGATATTGTTTCCATATGTTTATAAACCATCCACCCAAAAGGAGAGAGTTTATACATCACACACAGGGAGCCCATTACTGTCACAGAGTGTACATGGGGGAATTCTCATGCTGGAAAAAAGAACATCTTTGCTTCCCACAACTTATCATCAAGAGCTTAGCAAAGTGTTGAAATGAGCTCTCTTGGGTCCCGTTGTACCACAGAACTAAAATACACTAAGTTAAGATTTTTGGTTTGCTACATTTGGGCTTCTAGATCAGTACCAGGGTCTACTGGAAATATTTGGAATTGTTTGTAATGCGGTCACTTTTGTGCTTTACTATGTGTGCTTTGAATCTCATGTTATCTTATTTAAGTCTGTTCCAGAATTTAGTTTAGCAAATAGCATCAAGGGTGGAGAAGCCTCATAAGTGAGCATTAGAGATCAAGGTACATAAATTGATCTGGAAACATTCATCCAAAGCAACTGCAACCCAAAGGAGTACATGGAATGGAAAATGTCTCAGTGCAGCATGTCTCTGGAAAGGGATCTGAGGATTACAGCATGTCATGAGTACAAAATTCATTCTGTTCCGTAAAAAAAATGCCTTCAGCTGGAGTTGAAAACAGAAACAGGGCCTGAAAACCAGAAAACTATCCTTTTGCTCAGGATTGAGAAGGTTCCTTCTGTCTTTGGCTACCATCTTTCAAGAAGGTGAAGACAGTTTGGGTGAAAGGCAAAAAAATAGCCAGCCAGCTGCAAAGCCTGCCCTCCAAGGAAAGTCTACAGGACTTGGTGCTGCCCAATATAGGGAAGGGAAGGCTGAAAAGTAGCATCTTCCAGATAGATTACATACTGCTGCAAAGAACAAGAAAATAAAGTATTTTCCAATGTCTTTTGCCAATGAACAGCAATAGTTATGCTCAACATGATTCTCTCTTGCTGTCAAATTCAGGACAATCTTTCCAGCAGTAGGGAGAGAAAAACACTGAAAAGGTTGCCTGGGTTCATTGGCAGAACCACCACTGGAGGGGTTTTTGACAACAGGCCTGACAAACAAACATCATTAGAGGAGATTGAGGCATAGCTGATCTGCCTCAGGGACAGAAGCATGGACTAGGAAATTTTTCAAGGTCTTTTTAAGGTTGCCACCTTCTAAATACAAAACACATGGACATATAATGAGTATAAACAGCTGCAGTGCAGCAATTAATTTCCTAAGGCTGGTACCAGACCAACACCATCCACAGTCTGCAGCAAGCTGTTCAAAACCCAGGCAAGACTACATTGTTAAAACTCCTGCCACTGGTCCCGGTTCCCTTGGGCCAGCTGACATCCTGCCTCAACCATGGCTGTTGGAGGTTCAGGGCAGACAGATGATAAGAATTATTTGCACTGGGAGTCACCTAGGTCTGCGTTTTCTAATCTTGGAGAGGCTTGTACCTAAGATAATAAGATCATTAATAGCCGTAAGATGGTAAGGTCATTAATAGTCATAAGATAATAAACCCCTCCAGGAATGCTGTAAGTATAAATCAGGCATAGGACACGTACCATTACAAGCACCACACAGAACTAAGCCAGACTGTTCTGTTTTGCTAAAGGAATCTTACAAACCTTGAGGAATGCAAAGGAACAAGCACTCTGGGAGCTCAACAAATGAACAGGATAGAGCTTTCAAACTGTAAGTAGCACTGACAGATTTCTTTGCTATTGATGCAGATCCCTGGTGTACAGTCTGCAGCCACTTTGAAAAGAAGTAATGATTATTAATTGATCACGGAGTGCCAACAATTTACTAGGTGTTTCTTGTTTTTCATTTAGCAGCATACATGAATTTGGAAGCAGTCTGAAGCAAAGAGTTACTCAGGACAGCAGAGGACATGAGTGTTTCAGAAACAACATTCACAGCCTCAAGAGAAAGCCTATCTGGGCTGGTTTGTTTTGTTTCAGAAGAGGACTGTACACTACTGAATTTCCTACTTTTGGGGAAAAATAAGGAATCCACACACCTTCTGAATCATGAGATCTCCCCCTCTCAGGTCAGTATAGTTTTCTGTTTCACGTGGGACTGCAATACTCAATGTAACAGAAGCAGTTGACTCTGTCCAAGTTACTGAACACAAAGGGCAGACAGGATCTGTGGCTATTAGCCAGTGGTTTCTGGCCACAGTACTCTCAGCAAGACAGTCAGCAAACTGAAAGAATGGCACAGCCAACCCCACCAGGTCTTCCTACCTCTGGCTCCTTTGCATGGAAGTGACACCTTGATGACAGAAGAGAGAACATGCTTTTCCAGGTACTCTACACAGAGGGTGAAAGAGAACACAAGTTCAGCACATGAACAAACCTCTTAACAATTTACAAAATATCTCTTCTGAAGATTTCTGAGAGTCAAGATCTGGTATCTCCAATGGAGCAATGCATTGAGTCAGACGGTTAAAAAAAAGCAAAAGCAAGTGAACAAAACAGCGATCTGGTGCTACCCAACTTCTATTTTTCATTTAGCAACAGCAAGTCCAGCTCATGGTACATGGTACATCTTTTGTCTTAGACACAAGAGAGACAGAAAACACAGACAGTAAGGAGCCCAGAACTGTGTCCTGGTGGCTCTGCAAGTACAAGGGGTAAGACTTCTCCTTTCATTATAGAAATACAAAAACCTATAAAATGCTCATACTTTGGAAAAAAAAAAACAAACAACAAAACCAACAACAGCAACAAAAAAAAAAACAACCCACAGTAAATCTAGGAAAAGGCTGAAAAATCTTAAAGCTGGAATTTTGCAGTTGAAAATATAAGTGTCCCAGTCTTTCTTAAGCTACACATTTGCTTGAGTCAGTTTTTAAGTGTAGGCTTTCATCTGGATTGAAATTTATGGCTAGCTCAAAGCCTTCCTACTTAACACTAATGTTCAAAGGTGATAGTTTGCACAGATTCATCCCTGATACTGCTGGTTGTTCATGGCATTTATCTGATGGTCCACATTTAATCTTTATCACTCTTTTTATTGAAGAAATCAATTCTCATTAATATTTTTAATGTTTTTTAGTGGATGTTAATGAAGTGTGGGAAGGTCCTTCAGGGATGGTACTCTTCTGTCACATTGAAAGTGACACTAAGTGACTTGATAAGCAGCAGCATGTTAGGAGTCTCCAGGTTTTAGCTGGGAACATCATCATGGAACTAGAATGTTCCTTCTCTGTGTGCAATATAGAAAATAACCAAAGAAACCTAGCAAAATGCATCATTGACATGCACAAAAGTTAAAAGCATTGTGAAACACACTGTAAAAGTCATCTTGCATCCCAATGAAAACTCCCCATGGAAATGTTAATACAGGTACTGCATATTTTCAAACAAGTCAAAAAACCCACTTGAAGAATTGAGGTTGAATATACAGTTTGCTCTTTCTATACAACAAGTAATCCAGTAAAGAGACAGTCAAGTCAATTGCTCATCTTTTTCCAATTATCAGTTACTTTAAGAAGAAATTACTCTTTTTTTTTTTTTTTTTTTGCAGAGCTACTTTTCAAAACAACTCTTCTACACAAAAAATCAGCAAATTAGTTTTTTATGAAAGCTATTCTGATCCCCCAATGCCGACTCCATCACGCACTGTATTTTCAGGTGACGTTAATTTTGTCCTTGTTTTATTCTATAATGAAAATGCAATTTTATCTCATTCCTTCTTTGATACTTTATGTAAAATATAATATAAAGCATTTAACATATATTTTAAAAATATTGTTTATTAGCTGTATAGGTAAGGGAGTACTCACTGAGGCAGCATTATTTATGCTATAATTCTCTCCTTATTCAGAATGTCAGTAGTGATGAATAACAGATTCAAGAGGAAAGTAAAAAACTGAGTCAATGCCACGACACCATTGGATAAGAACTGCCTATATTGCTCATTTGTGTTTCACCTGTACTGTGTCTGAATTGAAACATCTTTTCTCAGCCACTAATGAGATATTTTTGAGAATTAACAGCAATAACTGCATTAATTCAGCATCCCAGGTACTGAAACAAGAGTTATCAAAATACAGCAATGCATCAAGTCTGTACAGAAAGCAAGAGAGTTTCCTACAAGACAGAGGTCATGTAGGGAATCAGTCCTAGAACTCCAGTTTACCAGAATCCTAAAAGCCCACACAGAAAAGGCACACATTTTTTGCTTCACCTAGGAACTACTGCAACCTAGAAAGCTCAAAAAACTTCATACAACACCAGAAGCCACCCCTGCAGAATGAGATTCATTGCCTGAAAGGAAGCAGTGAGCAAGAGAGTTTGGATAATAGGAAATTTGACCCAAACAAGGCATAATATCTACTGAATGAAAAAAAAAATCCTAAGTGACCTGCAAGTAGGAAAAAATATAGAATTATAAAAGCATTTGCTTCAATTTCAGTTCATTTACAAATAAAGATCTACTGATGATGGTGATGATATTAATGGCACAAAATGAGTCTTGAAAACATAACTTATGTTAGAAAAGGCACAAAACAGACAAAGATCACATATCATACTGCTGTTATCACCAAAGTACCACAAGTGACTGGCGCTAGGATGAAGCCACTCTTTATGACTGGTATTACAGTGGAGTTGAAACTCTCCCTACCTAAGATAAGAGCTGGACACAATTTTACCAGGTAGAAGGACTTTTGATCAGCTAACTCTTCTCAAATTAGCAGTTTATTTCCTTTGTTTTGCTTTCCAAGCAACCCAGTTCCGAAAAGTTTTTACTTATTTGTTTCAATCTGTATTCAGATATGGTGGACTACAAACTTTACACTGTAATGGAGGAAAACATTAATTTAGCTGCACCAAGTACCGTTTTCTTATGTTCATTTTGCAACTTTTGAAATGCAACAGGTATGGATTTTACAGGGAACATGACAAAAACATCATTGAGCCAACTTCTCAGGGAATTCTGGCAGTGCACCAGAGGTACTCCACAATTAAATTTTGCTAGAATTGTGAGGTTATGGTAACGTACATGGTGGTGTCATTTACTGCAGTCCTAAATGAAAAAAAAAAAAAAAAAAAAAAAAGAATGGTGATGTACATTTACATAAAAATACAGAGCAGACTGCAGCACCCAAAGCCCTCACTGCTTCACTGCCATGTGAAAGACCTGTGATTTGTGGAGGTAAAGTGGGGTGCACAGGGAGGCCAGGGGAACGCAACAAAACCCAACAAAACCTGGCAAACAAAAGAAGACAACACAATATCAACATATCTAGGCAATATTTTCTGAAGAAATCATATAATATCCCACCAAACTGCAGGCCAGCTGAGAAGCTGAATCCTCCTGAGTACATTTTGTTTCCTTTGCCCAGCCTGAGTGCTGCCTATCCAGCAAGCAGGACATGAGCTGCCATATCCACAAAACTGGACACATCAGCTGCTTGTCACAACACTTTAGTTCCTCCTTTTACTTTGAAATCTGAAATCTTGTCCCTCTCAATGCAGTGAGCAGCAAATGAGGCTGTTGGACTACTTTCAAGACAATCGGCAGCAAATAAGAATTTGTTCTAATATTATACCTGAGGTCAAAATGCTGGATAGAGCACATTTAGGGGGGAGAAAAGTGAAATATTTAGGGAAGAACAACTGAAAAACTATTAGAAATAGGAAAGTCTTCATTTGAGGGGCTACTGTAACAGTAATTTGGCCATCTTCCAACACAAAACCCCTAACCTTATTTCCCAGAGAACAGAACAGAGACAGCTGAGGGAAAAGATCACAGAGGTATACCTCAGTAATTATGCTCCCTCTTATCAAAGGTTTAAAAGACCAGAGTAGTCATTTTATAGTTGAAATGCAGTTGCTGCAGCATGGGCAGCACATTAAGACAACGACAGAGTTTGCTCTGCATAATTATGCTAATGGATACAGCACCAATTATAGATTTTCTTATATTCCTTGAAGTCCTCAGAAAGATGAAGGTGAAGGAATGATGAAAATAGGAACATAGCTAGAAATATAAACCACTAGTAATGTCACAGTATGACATTTTTTCAGTACCCTGGCAATATTACTAGACAGAAACAGAATAAGATTAAGTCAAAAGAGCTTCCAGGTGACCTTGCCAGAAGCAGCATACTTTTCAGCAGTTTCCTTGATTTTTTTTTTCTTCTTTATTCAGGTATACATAACTAAAGACAGTTTGAAATGCTATATATACTTAAATAAATGAATTTATAGACTACTTAAACCCCTGGCCAAAAACTGAAGATGTTTGGTGATAGCAAAACTCTTGTGGCATATCATCTTCAGCAGTCAAAAATTCCACCAACAGGTTTCTGAGAAACAGTGTCAAAAGTATTAGTGCAGATAGGCTTTATGTTATACAAATCAGAATTGCTAAATATTTCTTATCTTCTGCAAATTTGGCAGCTTGAATTTGTTACTTTACATTTTTTTCCTAGCTTTAAAAAAATTGTTTCACATTGACCCTATATGAAGAAGGCTTTTAAGGGATAGACTTTTTACCAAAGCCTGTAGTGACAGTACAAATGGTTGTAAATTGGCAACCATTGGGAAAATGCTTTAAATGTGATTTTTAATGCAAATGTAAACCAATAGGCAAATGGTTTTGAACTGTAAGGTGACAGATTTAGATAGGACATAAGGAAGAAGTTGTTGTTGTTGTTTTGGTGGGTGGGGTTTTTTTGCTTTTGTTTTGTTGTTGTTTTGGGTTTGTTTTTGTTGGGGTTTTTTTTTGTGTGGTTTTTTGGGGGTTTTTTGTTTGTTTTGTTGGGTTTTTTGTTTTTGTTTTTTACTTTGACAGTGGTGAGACAGTGGATTGCATTATCCAGAGAAATTATCAGAACCTGAAGGACTGGGGCTTTGAGCAGCCTTATCTAGTGAAAGATATCCCTGCCCATGGTGGAGAGAAGGGGAGGAAAGGTGTGTTCACAAGATGTTAAGAGGTCCCTTCCAGCCCAAACCTTTCTATGAGACTATGATAATTACTACTGAGGCTACTCATAGTTTTAACATATTAGCATCATTACAGGTTGTGCATTAATTTTAGTCTGAAATGAAAATATCTGTAAAAAAATGCAATAAAATTTTGAAAGACAAGAATTTGCAATAAAAACATTTTACAAGAAACTACAGTAATCACATTTATATCCATATTTTAAATTAGCCTTTAGAGAACCCAGTGTTCTTATTAAGAAGCAGGAAATTCTATAGCCATAGGTTGGATATGCAGTGTTCCTGAGTGTTTTTAACAAAGTCTGTCATGTGAGTTGTTCAGAAGAGTACATATTCTGAACTGAGTGTTGTGTTTCTCTGTTAAACACTTTAATTCCTAAAGCCTCAATTATAAGGGGCAGTGATTGCTTAAGTGCCTAAAGATTAGAGATTATGATAGTAAAATCCACTTGTCACTCAATTTCTTCTCACAACATATTTAAGACTTGCTAGTCCAGGACAGGGACTGACCAGAGCACACAGAGTGCCTGGTCACACTTAGCCAGCCACAAGGAAAGGTACCATTGGAGTCTCCTGAAGAGTGCAGGTGAGGAGAGGGACAGAATGGAGAACAGCAATAAAAGCCCAAAAACATCAGTGACAGAATATCTCTCTCACCTGCCCCTCCTCTGTTAAGGGTAAGTCTTTATCTGACACAAGGACTCAAGAAGAAAAACATAGCCTAACTCTTTGTAAGCATTGAATTCAAAGTGTAGGTTTAAACTATCTTTGTATTTAAATAGTAATGTGCTGAAAATATTGTTAAGTATCTCATATTAAGGACTGAAATAGAATAATGAAAGCAGACGTTAGCTGAGAAAATATCCAGCTTCGTAACAGAGGTTCTTGATAACAGTTCCATTATAAAGACTTCAGTACAGGTCCCATTCTAAGCCACAAACTGAAGGCATCTTTCCATTCATATCAGAGCAGGAAAAAAAATCTGTTTTCAGTGCACAGACTTAACTGTGAACAATTTATTTCTAAACCATTTTTTACAGAGGAAACTAAAATATTGTTCTGTCTCCATTTTCTGGAGGTTGATTCTAACATTACTATTATCTGTAGATTAAAAATAACTTTCATTTCAAAATGTGAAAAAAAGAAGTGTATGTGTTTTTAGATCACATAAATCTTACCTGAATGTGTACTTTCATTTCTCTTCTTGCAGAATTAGAATTTCAGAAACAACATTCTCATAAAGTTTATTGGGATTTCAAATAAGGAAAAAATAAAGTCTTCAAAAATGGGCATTTCATTCCAAGAAAAGTAAAGCTGCACTTCACACTGTCTTTATTGTTTATGAGTTTTCATGATTACAGTGAACTAGTTTATAAAGCTGGTTCCCTTGTGCAGTTTTAAAGTACATCAAGGAAAGATAATTCATCTACCGTTCACTACCACTACTCTACAAGAAACTTCATCTGCTAATGTGTGTGCTTATTCAACAAAATAAGACCCTTTTTTTGTGTGTGTTTGTAATTCTTTTACCATAATCCTCTGTGAATGAAAATTCATGAATTTTTTTTGGTATATGTCAACTTATTTTGAAAGTTTATTTGCTACATCTTTGTAAATTCAAGTGCAGGCAATTCTCTCAAATAAAGTTTTCTTTACAGAATCCCCCACATCTTCAGATAAAGGAAATATAATTTGGAAAAGTAGCAAATTCTCTCTCTCCTACTTGAAAATAATAAAAAAAGGAAAAATTCTGAATTTTTCTGAGGAAAAATTCAATTAACTATTTGGGTATCTGGAATCTTTCAAGAAACATTTAGTCTAAACCTTAAAGTAAGATTTCACATATCAAGAGAGGACATGTCCCAGATTGCAAAATTGAGAGTCTACATGGATGAGGAAGACGCATCTTGTCATCATCAAAATGAAATTGATTTTGTGAAGGTGGAGAAAGGATCTGGATGGATTCCTAAAACCTAGTTCTCCTGAAATCTAATCTAAACTGGGCATTTTCATACTTGTGCTCATGAACACACATCCCTGCACACATGGAACATGTGGTCAAGAACAGATTTCACTGATAGAATTCCCTGTGAATAATCACATTCCATCCACCTCAAACACAAAGCACAAATTGACTGGTCTTATATTTTGTCCTGGGTTCAACAAGAATTACCTTTCCTCTTGCTTCTACTGTCTAGTGGAAAAGAATCTCCCAAACAGAAATGGAGTAACTTTTTAAATAATTTGTATTATGCTCCATTCTTCTATATTTAGTGTGCACAAGAAGTCACAAGGATAATTATTTAGCAATAGCATTTGCAGCATACTCAGGCATGGATGGATACCTACCTATATTCCATAATGGATCTGCCTGTGTCATAGGAACAGTTATCCCTAGTTCAGATTCTCTAATGACAAGTTTCTACTTGAAGATGCTGATTCAGTGAAGTCACCTCCCTTTACTTGAAGCTCCCAGACTGTCTTTTCTACAGTAGACTGGGGAACCTTGAGAAGTGGCCCACCAGGGTACAAGTAGCTTTGCCAGGATCTAATGACAGCTTTCCAACTGCTGCCCCACTTCCCTCAAGAGTTTTCATTATCCATCTTACTTCCTTACTTACTTACACATCTTACTTACACAAAACAGAAGGGGTGAAGTGTTTGCCTTGCCAAGACAAATGCATTTTCTCCTTAGTTGATAGGAAGAGAGAGAGATGACCAGAGAAACTTGGAAGGAGAGTTGTCATCAAACCCATTACTTACAGAACCATAATGGTACTTCTATTTCCTCTAGGTTCATGTTTGTTCTGCTCCTGATCCTTCTTTTTCCCAGAAGATGCAATTTAAAACATGTTTAAAATAACAAGAGGGTTTTAAATGAATGTAATTGGAGGACTGACCACACAGAGAGAAACACTGAAAGTTTAGTGCTACTCACATTTGAGATTTTTGAAGTCAGGATTTTATTTTCATTTTTTCTATTTTTTTTTAATTCCTCCTTTCCATTAAGTTTCATGGTGTTTTCTTTTTCTTCCCCTCAACATTCAGATATCAAAGCTAGTATGCTACTTAGAGAACAGCGAGAAAGTTTCACTTTCATTCTTGCAAGGATTATAGCAACATTTCCAGCCAGCTTCCTTTCATTTGCTTACAAGTTGCATATTTCAAGAACATAATCTATTGTTGACTGGGTCTCTCCATGTCACGTTTTTATTTGGAATGCTCACTTGTACTATAAATAAGGCAATTTGTTTCAATTCAGAAAACCATGAGAATGAGATTTCCATTGTATCATCTCTGCTTGAATGACAGTTGTGTTTCTCCAGGGAAGTCAATCTGTTTTGAAGGACATTGAGTGCTGTGCTGAGGGAAACATCCTCTGCCTGCAAGGCAGTGTGAACAACCTGAGCCAGCCCACGAAATTCATAACACACAAGCAAACAGACAATGAAAGGAAGGGCATTCAGCTGAAACCACAGACCAGATGCTTCCATGGTATACGTTCACTATGGTTCACTTAATTCTGTCAAAGCCTTTATGGCGGTGAGAGCCAGACATGCAAGTGCGTATGTTCCTATGTACTTTTTTTCCCCCTCTTTTTCCTAAGGCTGTGAGAAGGCTTTAATTGGCAAATACAGGACTCTCTTTCCAATCATCCCTGGACTTTTACATTTTTGAGTCTCTTAAAGGCAGCCCATTTTTGCAAGGCATTTTCAGCTCACCAGATAAGCTCTCTGGCTTGCAAAAGACAAATTTCCAAAAGGGGCTTTACTGGTTTGTCTTCTCTTCTAGACATTGAGAGACAAACTATTGTATTTTACTAGAAATAACATACTGTAAACTGAATTATTTGTCAAATACAACCATGACCTAAAAAAGGTGAAGTAAAGGAGACATTTATTAATAGTTAGGAAAACAATTTCATACTGAATATATTCTACTTACTATAACATCCTGTGAAAGGAAAGACAAAGCTTCCTGTGGAAAAGGATATTGTAGCTCCTTATTATTTGAAGAACTAATCCTCATTCTAATGAAGCATTATGTGATGCTATTCAACAAGTTTCTGATGCACCATTGTAATTACAGAGTGATTAAACCTTCATTGCCTTATAGCAGACTGATTTTTCTGTAAGGATAACAGAAGGGAAAAAGAATAACAGAGTTTCTTACACTAATGCTACATCATCACAGCTCCAGTTCTTCCCACAGAAAGCTGAGAACACTCTGCAAGAATCTGCTTCAGACTCCCAAAGACACATCAGAGTCCTTACAACTAGAAAATCTGACCCCAGAAACCGTGAACAAACTGTTGACTTGAAGCCAAACCCCATAATGGCAGGTATGAATGCAGACACCAGAGCAAGGGTAAGCAAGCCCCATACTACGTGTTACTCCTCCTCCTCACGCAGTACTGCTGTGCTAATTGAATTGATGGGATGGATTCTACTGCAATGCATAACCACTTCAGCCTCCTGTGGGAAGGCACAAAGCGAATAGTAAGGACTTATACTGAATTTAAACCACTGCAGGCAGTGGTTTATTGTTTCAGAGGTACAGTTTCAAACACACTTTAGAATTATGTACCCTGTCCACCTTTATATCTAATAACAATCCAGTCTGCCCACATACCCCAAGGACCAATGAATTCTGTTTGGTTAAAATATATATCTTCCAGACAGTTTTGATGTGAAGGGAGACAGAAAGCTCTTTTTACTCATGGCAATTTGTTCCAGTGGTCAATCCCTTGCTAGAATTTTTGTGTGCATGACGATATTTCCTCTTTAAATTTGTTGGCCTTTATCTTTCAGCCACTAGCTCTACCTTTTCCCTCACTACACTAAATAGATTTCAGAACCCATTTTTCCCCCCCTCTGTTTTTATATACTACAGTGCATATGTTCCCTAGGCAGTTTTCTGATAAACCAAAGTCTTTCATCTCTCTCACCCCTTGTGCATTTCTGACTGCTCTTCAATTCAGTAGCAGTTTTGTGTTTACTTCCTAGACTACCAATAAAAGTGCTGAACAGCCAGATCTGGACTGAGTACTGGCACTTTCACAGTTTCACTCAAAAAGCATCTGCTCAGTAATGGTCCCTCTTGCTGGGGATTTCGGTATTCGTCAGTTTACCAGTTCACAAGTCAGATATAACTGCACTTCTAAGGCCCTGTATTATTTGGTCCCTGGTACTAAATCACTCTACTTATCTCCCACTATTCCCCACTCTTAGCAATAGCTGTGAAATTTCATAAATTTGTTTTTGTAAGTCTGCTGTTTGACAGGTTCAGCTCTCATGCATCCTCTGGGGGTTTCCTAGAAAAAAGAAATCCCTCCATGTTGGTGCTGCCAACTCTGTAAACGTTAGTTTACAGCATACGTATTCCAGCATTTAATTCTTCACCAAAGGGAACCTTTCAGTTGTTGCACTTCTTTGTCCCAGACTGAAGTCACACTAAACATTTTATACTTACCCACGTCACGTTGTTTGACCTTTAATAATAGCCAGAACAACTTTACCCTTTTCTGACAAGCTGAGATACAACCACAACTTATTGTGTACACCTCGTTTTTGCTCCATGCACAGAAAAAACTCAAATCTCTTGCAACTTTCAAGGAGAATCCCTTGATTTCAAGCAGCCAAGGTCTACGTGTTTGGCTCTATCTTGTTAAGGGTCTGGTGCCTGATAAAGATGGAAGGCAGAAACAATTTTCTTACTTTGTGTTTTAGGAGCAACTAGCAGCAGCAGCCTCATGTCTTCCAGACTTCCCATTCCCATCCCAAGAGAGCAAAGATGAAAAGGAGGAGCTCCAAAATTTCACCAGGACATGAAAAACAAGAAGGTAACTTGCAGCCCAAGCTTCAATGGTTTTATTTATGCATCACTTGCATGCAAACTCCATCTGGGAACAGAGGGCTACAAGAGGCAGAGAGTGGGAAGCAGCAGTAATTTCTCTGAGCATATCACCTGTTCTCAGCCTCCAGCTGCATGGCAGAAGACCTGAGCAAGAGGCTGAGAACCAGAAAGAAAAGGAGCAGGGCTTGACATTTTAAAGAAAAACCTGTCTTCAGACCACATTGGACCTTGCAGACTGCTTAAGGAAAAGTAAAGAGCTGTCAGCATCTTCTCATTCTCTCCTCAGCAGGTTTTCTTTTCTGCAACTATGTACTTATCTGCTAACTACAAGCCTACCAAAAATAGAGCAAGAGTGAAAGCTTTCAGAACCTGGGTGTAAAAATCTCCACAATCAAAAGGTTGCACCACTCACCCAAGCTGTCCCACATTAAAGCAAAGAATATACTCCCCAGTTAGAAGGGAGGACAGAATGCTGAACATATACCTGTTCAGCAGTACTTAGTGCTAGATTCTTTCTGACAAACTAGATAACCCAGTAGCCAAATACCTCAGAATAAGTGGAAACTGATGCTACTTTCTTTAAGAGAATGTTGCTGTTCGGGGGATTTTTTTCCTCCTTATCCTCTGCAATTTTCAGTTTGCCTTTTTTGCTTTGCCAAATTTTATTTCATCATATTACATGGACCACCCCTGACAACACTTTGTTTCTGCTTGATTTGGCCATCCTCCAGATTTTTGTAGATGTTTATTGTCCTAACCATGCCTGTGGGCCTGTGCTTAGTTGAGAATCATTGATTCTCATTTGGAACATCTCTGATGCCTGCAATATCTGCTATTTTCCAATTCCAACATCAGACTATCTCTCATTTTAGAGAGCTACAGAGTGTGTTTCCAACCAGTCACCAATCACACATAACTCTCTGTATTTGTAAACTCATTGTATCATCAGGAAAAAAATTTGCCATAATTAAGAGTCTAAAACAAACAGATCCCACTGAGGGCCTTTGAAGTTTATGGCCCATCCAGCCTTGTGTCCTGCACTGTGTAATTTGTGAAGTGCTGTGTTAGCATGACCACAGAAGTCTAGATTTGGCAGGGGTAGACATTCCATTCACCCTTCCAACTAATTTATAATCTACACAGTATTTTGAGTCTCAGATGACCGTGAAATAAGGATCCCCATACTGATCATCTCTCCAGTCAAATAATCTGAGTTGGAACCTGCTGCAATTGATGACATTTCACAAGGAAATAGTTGAATGTCTTCTTTTCAATCTTCCTGTATATGAGAGATTTCACAAGATAAGTTCTGCACAGGCAGAAAGAGCTACAACCTTTTTATATGGAGCTAAAGGGAGAGCACTGTGTAACATATTCTGTTCTCAAGTCCTTAATGCTTGAGAAATTATTTTTAATGTCCATGATCAAATTAAAATTTTGCTATAACCAATCAGCATAAAAATTGGTGGATTTCCCATTGTTTGATTAGAAAATATGCTAAATATTAATTTTTTCCTCAACAAATTCAAACCCTTTTTCTTGTTGACTGATGCAGAAGGAGGGTTTGGCTGGCAAAAGTAACACTTTAAACAAAAACAAAAGTCTGAGTCCAAGTCTCATCTGCTGTGATGTGGAACAGAACACCTGACTAATGAGCTAAGTGCTCCACTCCTTGTGTGTGCTCTTCTGCAGGTATAAACAAGAACATGTTTTGGGCCCTAGGCAAAGAAGTCTAAATTCAAGCTGGATTTTCACAGAGCTTAAAACAGGCAAACAAAACAAAGAACAAACAAAACCACAACCAAACAAACAGTAACAGCACCAAAACAATAACATAAAACTCAAGTTCTTTCAGAGAAAAGATGTCCAGGAGAAAGAAGGGAATTTTTCTTCATTCTGCACAGTTGGTGGGATGCTGAGATGTGAGCATAAAGGCTAAGGAGCATCTTATGCACCCAAAATGCCTTATAAAGCATTGTCACACACTGACAAGCAGGCTGGAAATTATATAGCCCAGGAATAACAAGGTGATCTGAACTAAGGTGTTTGCTGTCAGGTGGGTGAGCCTGACATGCACCCTCCAGTAACATGGATCTCTCCATTGCCCTGTATTGGCAAGTACCCACTTGTCTATTGACCCAATCCAAGGTCTCTGGAGGACCAAACACCTCGAGAAATCCAGCAGGATTAGGTGTGAGGGAGATCTGGGAAGGAAAAACACTTGTAGTAATTTTTTTTTTCCTCTCCCACTGGTAACGGGTAGGCAATGGAGCATCCATCATCTCTCTTCACAGCCAGAAGAGTTTCTCTCCCAAAAGGGCAATCTTCCCAGATTGTCCCTTGCACATATCAAAGAAATACAAGTCATTGAAAAACCACCCAAACCTTGCAGGCAAATGGGTGAATACCCTGAAGCAGAAGACAAATATATCAGCTTAATACCTCAAAAGTAATATCATTTTAATTCTGCTGCTAATTCAAATAATATTTTATGGCCTGTGTCTGATTTTTAGTTGTTTTTGGGGCCTCCAAACTCCAGCAGTGACCTGTCAATGGAAAACTGGATTAGGATATCTTCAATAGTGGCACTGCACAGCAAGCATCACAGCTCTACTCATTTTTCCTGAACAGATTTAAATAAAGATCAACACAAGGGAAGGCAAAGGTAAGACACAATTCATCCCAGATCCTCAACACTATTTAATGGCTTTACTGCTGTCATCTCCTTTCTTCCAGGCCAGCCCTACAGCCGAGTTCCTCAAATTTGGATGCTTCTCTGGCCTGCACAAAGTGCTGGTGTTAATACAGACAAGCCCATATATCGAAAGAACCTGTGCAAATATTAGCAGGAATTCAACAAAATACTAATATTTTTGTGGAGTCACTTGAGATAATACAGACATACACTGGCTCACAGCAAACAGGAGTTGAAGGGCTTGTCTTTAGGTCAGCCTTACAAGTTAAAGGTTCCAATTGTGGTCCCACTCAATCATGAGAGCACCAGGAGTACTTTGTGTGGTCTATGAGGAACCACAGAGACACACAGGATACACAGGGGCACAGAGAAGCATTTTTATATGGATTTTGTATCTTTATATTATACACATAGTATAAAGTCAACCTATCTGTTTAAAAATGTAAGGAGTAGAAAAACACACAGAGCACAAGAAATTAGACACATGAACTCATCCTTAAAATAATGGGAGCTATGCACTCACTAAGGATTACCTGCTGAAAAACAACAAAACTTGATGAATCCCTAATTGCCCAGATAACATTCAGAGGAGAAGACACATTAACTCTATAATATAACATATGAACTGCAGCACTGCCATTTTCTTAGGGGACAACATTTCATAAGACATTGATATATTTTTTTTTAATAACTCTTGTAGGAGCAAAACTTTTTTCCACACTTTTTCTCTATTTCTACATTAAAAGACGTTGTTGCATATAGACAAGTTGTTTTCCCAGAGCAGAACCTTGTCCAAGGAGACTCTACCCCTATTGCAGCCCAGAAAATTTTTGATGTTGACCTGACTTTTGACAGATTGATACCTCAAAAAAAAACCAAAACAAACAAACAAACACCACCAAAAAACACACAACAAAAAAAACCCACAAAAACAAACAAAACCAAAAACAAACAAACAAACACAAAACAAACAAACAACAACAGAAAACTCAAGGTTTAGCTGGCTTTGAAAAACACTACTTTTTTTTTTTTATCTGCCATGGGAATGAACAGAAGCACTGCCCTGTTGCATACAAGGCTCAGCAATTAGGCAAAGGCTCCCCATTCTGTTAGTACAGTTCCTTTCTTCCAGAGTAACCCAGCTGACAGCAACATAAACATTATATCAAACCCAATTAGGAAAAAAAATCAAAGAAGCAAGCAAACAAAACCCCCAGACAGAGTAATAAAACCCAAACACTATAAGAAATGAAACAAAGGAAAAAAAACCAAACAGACAAAAAATATTTTCCAAAGGCAGCACATTTAATATGTACAAAAGCTATTTCCTAGCACTGATATTAAAAAAAAAATCCATCAGGTCTGATATTATATTTGATTAAAAAGGTAAAAGGAAAGCAAGCAGGGTTTTTTGCTAACCATAGCTCGCAATTCCCCACCTGAGCTCTCCATCTGTCATTGAAGTTCACTACTGCAAACACAGAGGTACAGACAGGTATGTGTATTGTAAAACTCAGCCTTAAACCTTTCACTGGAAAGGACAGAGGGGTTTGCTTAGCAATCAGGAATAGATTGCTGAAGACATGACAAGTGCCAGCCTAAGCAAAGTGTTTTAAGTCAACACACTGAAAATAATTACGTTTCTATTTTGGGGAAGCACTTGAGCATGTGCCTATCTCTAAGTGGTGACATAAAAGCTTTGTTGAATAGGGATGAGCCTTCTTGCATTCTGAGGATGAGACACACACTTAAGTCCTTGTCTGAATCAGCATCTACTTGAACAAATATAATCTCCTGAATTTCCTCTTTTTATTTAGACACAGAAAACTTGCAAGGACAAGAGCATACTGACAGCTCATAAATCCACTCCTTCCACTACACCAGTGGGGCTTTTTGCCCTTGGGATTAACTTTCTTTCCTCTCTGAACCCATGTGTACTCAAGAAATACAGATATACTCTTAAGGGAACTTCTTGGAAGAAAAATAAGTGCCATAAGACGTTTCAGAAATTGCCCACAGTGGGACACTGTGCCAAGGATACAGCCTGAAAATGAGGAAATTATAGCTACACTACCAGTGAAGACCCATTGACAGAAACAAGAGATCCTCAGTTACATCAGCCCAGAGTAGACAGCATTAAAAATGAGTGAATTAAAAGTGGAATGGGTTTAAAATTTAATTATTTAAAGTTAACCAATAGGAATCAGTTGGTGAAGGAAAGTGGGGAGTACTGCTCTTGTCCAAGTCCATCTAACCTCTGAAGCAAGAGCTCCCAAACATTTACAGATAAACAGTCACCATCTAAGATAGTAGGTGGCATCTCTACAGACCATCACTGTTCTCTGGAGTACAGCATAAACTTCTCTTGTAAGTTGTCTGCTGCAGAGAAAAACAAACTAAACCTCAAATATCAGAGGTCTTAGAATATTAGAACTAAAATGTTCATGAATTTTTACTTATTTTACATGAAAAACAATCTGGCTCAGAAATATTGCACATCCAACACGTGGTCATTCTACATCAGCCATCATCTGGTCAGATGAAAAATTCCCCAAACAAGAGAATTAACGATTTCTTAGAGTCAGATGTCACTATCTTGTTGCCTACAGGTGTAAAAGTATAACTTAGTAACCAAAGTGTAACAATGTGTCCTTCTGTCAAGCCTAAAGCCCTCAATTTACTCACCCTAGAGAAAAAAAAAAAAAAAAAAAAAAAGGCAAATTATAGTTAAGATAGCTAAAGATGACTTAAAACAACTAGGAGATGCCCCTGAAAGTCACAATCCATCTGTTATGAATGAAAATTACATGGACTAAGACAGTTTTAGAGAGACAAGAAAAGTCTGTCAATACACATACACACAGAGAAACGGACAGCATTATAACATTGAATATGAATTAAAAGCTACAAAGAACAGAAGTTTTATGTAACAAATAATAGACATAAAAGTACCTCTCTGACTACCACTCAAAGATTTTTTTAAGCACAAGAACACAAACGATCTCAGTAATAGTGCCTATGGATTACAAGTTATGTACTATAATATAAAAAAGGGCATAAATATTAAACATTTTTTTCTCCTGAATATTGTGAAGGAATAGTGAAAAGTATTTGCATCCCTTAAAGATAACAAAATACTTCTGCATCATCTTCAGTTATTGTTGAAATATAAATGCCAGTTTAACATTTCAAATATAAAGTTCTCAGGAAAGCAAAACAGAAGAAGCCACAAAATGCATGCAGTCATACAAAAAAGAGCTGAACCACAGAAGCAGATTTTCAGCAGCTTCTGGAGGCCTAAAAAGATTAACAGTACAAGAAAATAAAGCAGTGATGGAACAATACTTCACAAAGGCAAATAGGCTGACTAGTTGAACATCAGCAATCAGTAGACCTGGCACCAATCCCAATAAAATAATGAAATGACTAATTTATGGCACTGTTAGGTATTAAAGGAATGCAATGTAATCAAAGACAATGAGCATGGGCTTATGAATTCTAAATCTTGCTTTCAAATGAGCTTTTGCTGATAGGTGGGTAAACTTGTTAACGCAATAGATTTCTGTAAAGGATTAGATTTGACCTTAATTAATGAATTATAATTACGCAAGATCAGCATGGCATGCATTACACAAATTCAAACCTCCCAAAGTAATAGACCTTAAAATGTTGTTTTAAATGTGGAACCACGGTTGAACAAGAGCATTTCTGGAGATGTGTTCTGAGACCTAACATACTGCCTAGATATTAAATCCACTGCTCAGGGGAGAGGAGAGTCATCCCAGATTCTAGGCAATAAATTTACACATAAACAGAGGGTGGACAGCAACACATTTGGATCATCCTAAACACATTTTAAACATTCCCCTCTCCTCAAGCATAAAATCATTCATCTTCTAATGATATAGACTTCTGGGCCAGGTATTAGACATAACCACACAACCTCTATTTCCAGGTTTATCATCCAAAGTCCTTTACTGCAGAGTTCTAGACATCTAAGTATCCCAGGAAATGTTTTCATGAAACTTGCTGTGAAAGGAGGTGCTTTACAGGATCAATTCTGAAACACAAGGGAAAGACCCAAGTCCTATGTGCCCATGTAATAAGCAATATATAAGAATTCTAATCTGGTGTGCATTTACCAAAAAAGAATGTGGCAATATATGACTCTGTAAAAAAATAGCCTAAAGAATAACTGAAGACTTGGAAAACATGCTGTATAATGAACAGCCAAAAAAGCTCAGGTATTTAGCTGTCAGAGAGAATATTAAATTTTGTTTCAACTGTATATCAACATACGGAACAGAAATTTGACAGAAGACATTTCAATTTAGTAGACAAAAAATACGAAATTCGCAGCACCTTAAAGCTTTGTCTTGCTGTTTTCAGACTAGAATAAGAAATGTATTTAGGGAATAATGAAGATAAGTGAAGAGTTAGTTTAAACATCATAGAAACCTAAAAAGATCAAATGTTACAATGCTTCTAATGCCATTTCTTTCCTACTGACACTTTATGCAGCATGAACATTAAAAAAACGAACCAAAACCACCACACCCACCAAACCTAGCCAAGTGGCACCTTTGATCCCATTGAGGCCCTTCCACTTCTGTGCATGTGTTATACTTCTAGTGTGTGGGTTTGGAACACAAAAAAAAAAAATTTTTCTAGTTTTTGTTTGTTTGGGTTTTTTGGTTTTATAACATCAATTAAATATTCTTCTAACACAAGTTCTTGCTGCACTTCACTAAAACCAGAGAAAGTAGCAGATTCAGGCCAAACTCTAACACCACTAAAGATTAGTACCATCCTGATATTGCTGCAGTAAAACAGTGAATTGAGGCTAATTCATACCCACAGTTCTGTGTGAAGTCAGCATTAATCAAAATACCCTGATGTCCTCAGAGCACCAAGCAGTTGCTGACTGCCTTGTCCCACTACTGCAATCTTAGCTAGACAGTTTGTACTTCTATCAATTGCATCACAAATAATCACAACCCTTAGCTTTAACAATAACATCACAGACATACCAAGAGCACTTCCATAATGTCTGTGTTAATATAGTGGTATTAATCCATAGGCCAAGATTTTGCTGATTTCTTAATATAAAAACAAATCTATAATCAGTAATATAAGGAGCACTATACTCAGTCATTTCACTATTATCTCTCAAGTCACTGCAATTGAATAACTATATTAAAACAACTGACTGTTAACAAAGGGTTAATTTGATGTTAATCTTCAGTAAAATCACAATAAATAATAGGCTACTTTGCATAAACCCTAACATTACAAAAATGATATTTCACCTAAAGAGAAACCTGATTGAAATTTAAGACCCTGAACAAAAGTTTAAGCATTTGAATTCAACTCCAATTTGCATTACTAATAACATTACTCTATAACTTTAGTGTAATGATGAGTCCAGCAGATCTGGGCTTTAATGAGGGCCCTGAGTAATGATGAACAGCTGGCCACCTTAAATCAGGATGTCTGCTGAGAGTGGGCAATTTGAAAAACCATAGGCTGCCTATTGCCAACATTTCAGAAGCAATGCCAAAAATCTAAGAAATCAGAAGCAAAATGCCTTTGCTAGGATTTAACCCTCTGGCTATCCCAGGTGCCTGGAGAGAGTGACAATGTTCATTAAATCAGCAATACAGTGACATAGCACAAGAGTGAAATTTGACTGTCCTTTCATGGCTGCAGTTAGATTTTGGTGACGGACATGAAAACCCACAAGTATTTGATCTCTCTTCCTAGGAAAATGACCAAAACGTTTTCACAGCTGTACTGCACAGATCAGTGAAATCTACTACAAAACAGCAGCTCTCCACATGTGAAAGGCATTGTCCCTTTTTTTCTCTATCACTTCAAAAAGTAAATTTCTGCAACACACTGTAGGTATCAGCACTGAATGCTATAACTTACATCACAGAGCCAAAAAAAACATTGGAACAACTTAGTAAATAAAAATGTGTCCATTAAAGAAGTCTACCGACCACCATACATATTCTCCTAATAACTAGGACAAACACTAGAATCCAAAATCCAGAAGAGCATAACAGTAAGAGAATTGCCATATATTTTTTAAATGTTACCTCTTTTATATTTTACAATTTTCATGTCCAATTACTGTAAGGTTCATCACAAATAAGCCAAGAACATCCTAAACTATGATAAACTATCATAGTAAACTGAGAGAAACATTAACAAGCTACTCTGTACCTGAGAGATTATCACACCTCTCTCTTCTCATTGTTTTCTTTCTTAAGCCATTACACATACCATTAGTTTTGCTAACTTTGCTATCCTGCTTTTATACTGTCACCTCCTGCAATAAATTCAACACTCTTTTCCCTAAATCAATACACCATCAGCTGCAAATCCACAGTGATTCAGCCTTGCTCTCTATTTACCCTAATTGCCATTCTCTCCTGAGTGCTTGCTAAAACACCACGTGTAGGGTCCAAACAACACATGTATTATGCCAGAAAGGAACAGCAACTCCTAGCTGAGACCTCCTAGATCAAACACAGACAATCTCATGCTTGCTGGCTGCTTGTTCTAACAGCACTGTCTACAGTCCAGGACAGTAAAGAAAGAGTAGGTGAAGGGGAAGAGAACTTCATGATCACTGCATGAACCCTCTGTGTAGATGGTGGATCCCAAATAATGCTCTGACCTAATCTCAGATTGCACAGGATTAGGAGAGTCCATTGTGTTGCAGCAGCCCTCTGGTTAGAGGGCAGAAATGAGCTGAGACATAGACTCTTTGTTTATCACAGCCTGAAAAGGGTCCTGGTTTATTCCTCTTTACAGCTCATCTATCCTGACTCCAACCATTCACTAACTCCGGCTGCAGCAAGCTCCTACTGTAGGTTTCCCTTGCAGCCTCTGACTGCTGGTTATTGCCTGCTGAACTATGACTGCAGGTATTAGTGTGCAGACTCTAACTGCAGGCTCTTACCTGGCTAGACTGCGACTGCAGGTTCGAACAACAGGCTCTAACTGCAGATCCAGACTGACCTCACAGCAGTGATTCTCTCCCCAGGATCTTTCTACTTCATGAGCCTCTCATTCCTTCCACCTCCAAGGTTCCACCTCCCTCATGATCCTCACTAGCTAACCCACTCCCTTTTATCACACTTGTCTTTATTGGCTATAGCTGTGACTCATCAGCAGTGAGGATGTATTGGGTAATTAACACAGCTGTTATTTATCAGGGGCCAGATCAGCTGTGTTCCTTTCTCCTACAGCCACTGGACTCCCATCTTGTAGGCAAACTTCTGGGACAATCTTGCTCTAGTATGTTATGTTTAGCCTTCATACCAAGACTGATTTATTCGAAGTTTCTTAACAGGTACGTCATGTTCTCTAAACATATGTTATCTTTGGCTTTGTAACAGACAGCTAAAAGCAAGGGTTACACCAACATGGCAATGGAATTTTCATCAGCCAATTTATAAGAAAGATACTCCTCCCTAAGTTATCAGCAGAGTAGAGCACAAAAGACACCTTTGTCTTTTGACAAAGGTGACTTTTGAAAACTGACTCAGCTGATTCACAGCATTTGCCACTTGCACAGAAAAATGAGAAGGCATGGGAGACTAGAAGGAAGCTTTCACACTCCTTGCATCTATGCACACAAACCTGCCACTGGACTCAGAGAGAAGCACTCAGTTGCTTTCTTCAGTAGGGTTTTACAGAGCATAGAGTTGTCTAAAGTGATCGGTGCAAAATGGCTGTCAGGACTTACTGATTAGACTTCATTCTACCAACTGTTAATTACTGACTCTGCCTGACCCCATATGACTGCATAAAGGAGAGGCAGGCACACCAGGGATGGCATTTGGCCTGAGGTGCCTCACGCGGAACTAGAGCAGAAAAAGAGCACTGTGAACATTAATGTACTTCTCAATGAAACATTTTATTCTCCATTTGCAGTTTTGGTTTTAATATCTCACTTTACAAGACCATACTTCATTTTCTTCTGCTTCTTCCTTCTCCCAGCAAAGGCACAGAACACCATGCTGCACTTAAATCAATTACACTTTGGAATGAAGAATGTTGAGCTATTTCACAAAATCTGCGTTGCTTTAAAACTATGTATATTAGGACTCTGAACAAGAGATCCTTGCTGTATTTTATAGAAAAAGCTACACAATGCTTCTGCTGAGCTGTCTATGTTTTGTATTCCTGCCAGTTGTGTAGCTCACGTACTGGCAGTTCTGATGTGCTTGCTTTCCTTAGTTACTGCCTCAGTTAGGAATCAGTGACTGCATTACTTGCATGGCATTTCTTGGAAAGAGACCAAACTGCTGCATTAGGGCAGTTTGAACGTGTCTCCTGGAGAAGCCATATTTCCTCTGAAGTGACTGAGAGACAGATGAATGAAAGAGGGTCAAAAATATGGGACACAGCTGCTGTGGCTCTAAATAACTACCCATTTTCACCTCATAAGCATTTCCATGGGAAAACTAGTTGTTGCTAGTACAGTGTCTACAGTATAATTTAGTCACCAGTTGGCACTTAATTTGATCTTCCATTTAATTTGATCAAGACCTCTGAAACTAAATCATCTGGTGCTTAAAATACAACTTCCACTCCTAATTTTTTTTCTGCTTTAGTCAGGATAAATTGCTGCTAGACAAATTGATTCTTGGCTACGATTTGTAGGTATCTAATTAATGGTGATGAGCATAAAGAAATGCTTACAAATAAATGAAAAAGGACATAATCCAAAAAAGATGGAGGCTGATCAAGGAAAACTTGTGGAACAGTTAAGGATAGCTACCAAACTAAAAAATTATTTTTGAAAGAACTGTCGTAACAACACTCAGGGCTCAGCATTTCACTCCTCTTAGTAGTGTACTACGTGGTAGTCATTTACTTCCAAAGTGCTCTTGCTAAGTGTGGCAGCCACTTTCACAAGTGAGAAAATGCATATTTAAGACTTCTTAGATGACTGTGTGGGTGATATATCTGCACCACATCTGGGAACAAAAACACTTGACACAGTGACAGACCAGTCTGTCTCCTCACAGGCCAGAGAAGACATAGACCCTAACATAGCATAGGTTCCAACAGCGACATCAATAATACAGGAAACCACAGGTTTAATGAGAAGTGGGAAAAAAAAATAAGTCAATATTCAGCAGAAAAGATGGCATTATAAAATCGGGGGACACCTTTACTTTTTAACTCTGTTCCTACAGGGCTTTTGTTTTTATCCTCAGATTTCAAATATTTGCCTCACACAGTTTTGACAGAATTAAACTTTTATTTTCTCTCATATAATATGGAAATAAGATATGGTTAATGCAGAAAACATTGGGTGAAAGAGATATATACAGCAGACAATGGATAATGCCATTGGTAGTCAAAGAAAACTGACTTAGTACGCTGTAGCACATCAAATTCCTGGAGTCAATTGTTTGTAATATCATTTGATATCCCAACTAATTGTTTAGTAGAACCAAATACATAATGTATTAGGCTGTGAATGATCCATCATCACTGCACAGTATCTTGGTAAAGCTGACAAAAGTAGGAATACAAGCATGGAGGATACTGATATCTTGCTTTCCCAGGGATCACAAGTTCTTGTTCTGCTCTGTTCCACCACTTGCACACCTTCCTTCCCCAGCATGGGACATTGAGGTTGTTCTCTTCTCCAGCCATAAAGTTGCTCATATTCCTGTTACATTCTGCACCAGTTCTTCCTTGTCTAATTTTATTTTTCAGATCAGGGGCTATACTGTAAATTGCCCAACAGCATTATTTTCATTAATTCATCCAATCGTAGTCTAGTCTGAGTGTAGCTTGTGTCAGCAGCTCATTTTTGTAGCTCAGGTAATTTCCTCCTTTTTAAAAAAATCAGGGCACTGACAGCTCCTCTGTTTTGAAAGATGCAATGAGATAAGACATCTGTTATTTTTCCCCCAGTCAGGACATTTAAAAAAAAGTTCACTACAGCATTTTTACACCATCTTCCACTCCTCACTTCTGTATCTCAAGAGTGAAACAAACAAGAGGAGAATTCTTAATAAGTACCTGAGGCAGAGGGTGGGTTAATGAGACTTGCAGTCAAGGGTTCTCATTAGTTTTGAAGCTATCTTATTAGAGGATGATGTGGATTATGAGAGCAAAGTGAAGCACAGCACAGCAGCGTCTGACTTTCAGACAATCCCATTCCAGTTACCCTGGAAAAACAAAAGAGAAAAGACATAGTTACTACAGCACGAGAGGTATGCCCATTGCAACCTGTCATGGACAATTTCACAGTCAGAAATCGTGGCTCAAATATAATGTGTTTTTAATTGTTCATGATTCAGAGCACTTTATGTTGACTGCGACTCTGTTACAAATAACAACCACTTTGCAGAAAATGAAAGACAGCAGCACAGCAAAGCCACACCACATAAACTGCTGTTTATTTCCATTGTCAGCCACAGAAAAAGGACTGTCTCATTGAAACACAAAACAAAGGAACAGAAATTTGAGACTGCCCTTTTGCCCCAGCCCAACATCATTGAAGATTATCAGGAAAAAAGGAATACAGCAGACCTAACTAGGGGGTGGCAGCATCCCAGACTGGCACCAGCGAAGTGAGGTAACCCTCACTTGAGTCAAATGATTGAGGAAGAGATTTCATCCTTCTCCTATCATGGCTGCATACCTTGCCCCATATGCTCTATATGCCTACATTCAGTTTATCTCAAGCATCAAGAAATTTTTAATAATTATTATTCATCTGTTTCCTCCCACAGACTTTGAGATGGAGGAATACCACAGCTGCATACAGTATTTCATGTGGCCCATGAGAATGGCATATTTTAATTTTAAGGAGATTTTATTGTTTTTACATCTGCTGCTTTACAATACATGCTGCATTTTCCATCCTTCCAGCTACTGTAATTATTATAAAGTCATATATATGAAGTGAAGTAAAATTCAGACATCACTTTGGTACCTAGGAATAATTTAGATGTTCTCTAAGTAAAGAAACTCTCAAGCTGGATCTACCAATGTTTCTCTCTCCCCAAGGGAATTTTTTTCTACTTTTAATTAAGGAAACAATATGAAAGCATACTTTCTGAAGATATGTATTTGTACTTTTATTAGCAAAGGCACCACTGTTTGAAAGTTAATTCTTCTCTATTCTCTCCAAAGAGCTATTCATCAGCACACCTACAACTACACACTTCCTGTAAACTATAAATCAAAATGCTCTTACCCTCGGCTGTCTCAAAGGTGACTCTTTTAGGTAAAAAGCTGTGTGTGGAGCCTGAGCAACACTCTTGAACTGGTTAAAAATAAACTATTAAACAGAGACTGGGAAGAACTTTGAAAAGCAGCAGGGGGGGAGGAAAACAGTACCAGCTAGTCTAGGTGAGACATGAAGATAAGTTTAGCACCCAGAAGAGGAAAAAAAAATCCTTACCTTTGTCTGGGTGTGCCAGTGGAGCTCTGTGACTGACAGATTACAGCACAGCAGCCTTTAGCTGAATGACACAGTCAGTCTCACCTCAGTAGCCTCCTGAAGGAGGCAAAGAGAAGTGTATCTCTACATAAGTCTGCCTGAGGAGTAGACCACTAATCACCCCTCTTCTCAAATGAATTTAGTCTTAGCAGTATTTGAGGGGGGGCCTTTTAAGAATAACATGTCTGTAGTAGATCGTAGGATCATTAAGGTTGAAAAATCTTGATGATCTCTAAGATCATCAGGTCCAACCATGAATCCCAGGATCACAGTACTCATCACTAAATCACATCCCCAAGTGCCATATTGTGGCTGCCTCTTGAATAATTCCAGAGATGCTGATTCTATCACTTTCCTATGCAGTCTGTCCCAAAGCCTGAAAATCCTTCCAGTGAACAATTTTTTTCTAATATCCTATCTACACCTCCCCAGGTGCAACTTGGGGCCATTTCCTGTGGTCTTGTCACCTGTCACCTTGTCATCAGTAGATGAGACTGAATCCCCACAGGACTACAACCTTCCTTCACATAGTTATAGAGAGCAATAAGGTTGCCCCCGAGACTCTTTTTCTCCAAGCCAAGAGAAAAAAATTGAACAAGAGACACACTAGTCATCATATGCTAAACAAACATCTAGATTTAAAAAGGTATTATCATTTTTTGAGGGGAAAAAAAAAAAATGAAAATCCAGGTCCAACAGTAGCCTCGAGGCCACACCAGAAAGATTACAGCAGTGTCAGAAGTCCACATAGATTTTGTCCATTTCCATGCTACAGCCAGCAGTCTGAACAATTTCTGACATAGACAATTAGACCAAAGAATAAAGTAAAAAGGAGGGAAGAAACTAACTATACACAGGAAATGTGGACAGATAGCCTGTCACTTGTTAGACCTCTAAAAAGCATGTTATTGCTACTGCATTACAGTCAGGTTTTTCAATAATTTAATAACAGGTCAAACAGGTTTTCTATATTCTGAAAAAACATAGCAGATTTAACAAATGTAGATTAATATTTATAATCAAATAAGTTGGTAAATGCAATTTACTAATAACATCATTTGTAGGAAGTATATTAGTAGTAGTATTATTACTGTGACCAAAAATCCTAAACCAAAGCCCCAAAACACCACTGTGATAATGTCCTGATGGATAAAACACAAAAGCACTCAAATGCAGTAGAGATCCACTGCTACCCACAGAAACAAATACTGACATCAACAAACTCAAGATCATAGTAGATGAATAAAGGTACAACCAGTACCAATATAACACACACTAAAAAAAACCCCAGAACAATTGCAATGTTTTACCATTGTTCAAGCTGCCTCTCATTCACAGAAGCAAAGTTATGTAAGATTTTGAGATTAATTTGCCCACTCAATTCCATAGCAGTAAAACAGGGTAGGATGATTCTAGCAGGATTTGTTCACTATTCATGAACACCTTCTAATCTGGATTTAGAGTTTAGCATGCAGAAGTGCCACTTTTCACAGTAAACTGCAGATTTAACAGAATTACACTGCTAATTCTGCAGACAGTTTTATTGGACTTTCCAGCATGTACATTTAAGTTAACTCTTTGCTCCCCAACTGAACAGTCATGGCAAAGAAAAAACAAACAAAAGAATCTTGTAAGATGTAGATGGCCTTCCAGTCCAGCCTGAGGTAACTAGCAGTGAATTTAATTTCTTTTTCACCAGATCGTTTGAGCACTTTCTCCACCTTTGTAACTGGTAGTACTTAGATTTCACTTATCTCCCCATTTAATTTCTTTCCTCCAAATGCCGTTCTTCTAGTGCCTCAGTTTAGCTTTATTCAAACTCCTTCAGCCTTCAATTTAAGCATCAACTCACCACTCACTCATACTTGCCCAAAAAACCTAAGCCAAATTGAATGGAGTGGATCTAAAAATCGTTGCTCTGGAAAGTTTTCTGCAGAGGAGGGTGGAGAATAAGTGTAAATGCATCCATTATTTTCCTCACTGAAATAGATTTCTGAAATTCCAGAGCATTCTGATGAATACTGCTTGATCTAAATGGCAGCAATCTCATCAGCTTAATGGACATCAGAACTGGATATCAGCGAAAAGGCAAAGCACAACAATTTCTCTGAAATCCCAGTATTACCAACGAATTTATCAGGACAGAGAAGACATCTCTTTGATGTGCAAGGACCAAGTCTGGGAATGCTTACACAAGCTGAACACATTTTGACTTGATGGGAAATACTCGTGGATGCTGAAGGAGTAGGCCAAAATCACTGTAAGATGATCTCCAATTATCTTTGCAGGGTCATGGGACTGGCTTGGTGGATAGGAAAGCAGAGAGAATGGGACCTAATGGATGTTGCTTGTAACAAATTTAGTAAGGCTTTAACACTACCTCCCGTGACATCATAGCTGATGAATTATGGGGTAGGTAAATAGATAGAGAAGTAGACTGAAAACTGACTGAACTGCAGGACTCACAATATTATCATCAGTGGCAGCAAAGTCCAGTTGGAGGGAGTGCTTGGTGTTCCCAAGAGATGTGTTCTGAGATCAATACAATTGAACTTCTTCATGACAAGTCCCATTAATAATGGGAAAGAGTGCAACTTTAGCAAGTTTTCAGATTATATTGAATTAGGAAGAGTGGTTGACAGATCAGGCTGTTTTGCTATTATGCAGAATGATGTGAACAGACTGGAGAAGGGAGGCAACAGGAAATTCATGCGGTTCAACAAATGAAAATGCAAAATACCAAACCTGTGGAGGAGCAAACCCTCCCATGAGCACATGCTGGATTCTGACTGGCCAAAACCCAGCTTTGCAGGTAGGACCTAGGTGTAACAAAGGACAAGCAGAGCACATAACTGCCATGGGCCCCTGCAGAAAAGAAGGCTAACAGTACCCTGGGAACATTACCAGGTCAAGGTAGGTATTCCTCTCTACTTGGCACTGCTGGGACAAGTCTGGAGCATTGAGTCTGGTTCTGGGCTCCCCAGTACAAGAGATATCTGTACATACTGCAACAAGTCTGGTGAATAGCCATGAGGATGGCTAAATCTTGGAGCATGAGTAACTCTGTAGGAGAAATTTATGATCTGTGACGCTTGTCCCTAGTGGTGATCTCAAATTCCAAGATATCAGCTGGGAACATCATCCTACTGTGGCAAACAGGTATTGTAAATTCCTGAAGTTTGTGGGAGATAACTTTTTGTCTCATGTACTTTGCAAGCAAACTAGGCAAGATACCCTCTGAGATTTGCTATTTGTAAATAGAGAACAATTCATGAAGGATGTGATGGTGAGTGGTTGTCTACCTAGGTCACAGTGATCATGAACTTGTTGAGTTCTGAATTTTCAGTGAAAAAAAACAAATCACAGCAGAATTTCTACCCTGAACAGCAGGAGAACAAGCTATAAGCTGTTCAAAGAGCTGTTTAGCAGAGTACCCTGGAAATCTCCTTTTGAGGTCTTAGGAGTCTTTGAGGGCTAGTCAGCTTTTCAGAACCACCTTTCAGAAGCACAAGAGTAGGGAATTCCACTTTAAAAGTCAAGCAAGACAATGCCAGATTGGCTAAATAGAGTGCTCCTCACATAGCTCAAGAGGAAATGAAACAATCATCTCCAGAAACAAGGTCAGGCTTCACAGAAGGAGTGCAGCCCTGTAATTTGCTTATGCAGAAAGAAGATGCAAAAGAATTGAATTAGAATTGAAGCTGGAGAGTGTTGTATCAGATAGTAAGAAAGACTTTTTAAAGTATGCTAATAGTAAGAAAATATTGGACCAATACTTGTTGAAGACAGGTATCTGGCTTAAAGGGATGAAGAAAGAGTGGAAGCATTAGATGCAATCTTTGGCTAGATTTTTAATACCTGTATCTATTTGGCCCAATGGAGTTCACTCCGGAGTAATGCAGGAACTAGCAGATTATATGGCAGGACCTCTCTTGATCATCTATCAAAAATACTGAGGGTCTGGGGGCATCCCTACTGACTGGAATCTATCCATTCTTCCAAGTGGGAGGTGCCCCAAGCCTGTCAGTGTTTAAGAGACCTTTGGACGATGACCTTGATAACATTATTGCACTTTTGGTCAGCCCAGAATTGGTCAGGCAGTTGGACTAGGTGGTCACTGTAGGTCCCTTTCAACAGACAGATTATTCCATTCTGTTCTATATATGAGTAGAGCCTGGGAGAATTGTGATTGTTCAGTCTGGAGAAGAGAAGGCTCAGATAAATATATAATAAATACCTGAGGGGGGAGGTAAGAAGGCAGATCCAGACTCTTCTTGGTAGTTTCCAGTGACAAGAGAAGGGGCAACTGGCACAAATTGAAGTACAGGAAAACCTATTTAAACCTAAGAAAACATTTTTTTATGTTGAAGATGACCAATCATGAGAACAAATTGTGAAATGTCTGTCCTTGTAGATATTCGAAATCAGATTGGACACAGCCCTGAGCAACCTCCTGCAGTTTAACACCCCTCTCCGGCCCAGCTGCGGTGGGAGGAGCGGACTCCGGACCAGATGATCTCCAGAAGCATGTTCCTGCCTCAGTGAATCTGTAATTCACCCTGGGAAAAACCACAGGATGGGCAGCAGGATAATCTGCAGACATCTCAGTTGCTGAATATCAGAACAGAAAGTCAGTTCATCCTAACCTGGCTCTCCATTGCAAAAGTATTTGACCAAAAGTGAGCAGATCTGCAAATTCTTGCAGCAGGCAGATCTTGAAGTTGTAGAAGCATCCAAAAATTTTGCTGACAAGACAAACACCCTCCAACTCAGCAGTCAGTTCTGTGAAGTGTTCACAGCTGCTTCCAACCATGCTGAACCAAACAAATTTTCCATCAGTCTCCTGTGACTGTAAACAGCAATCTAACATGGCTTTAAATTTGGCAGAATGGCGTGATCAAGCAACATTTTTTTCACTGTGCTTCTAGCCTGCTTGATTATTTATTTATTCAACTCAGAATTCACTGCACCTAGGTTAACATTCGGAGTTCTTCAGATATGCCTTCCTCTTAATCTTTGTGCCATCAGCAAATTAGCAAGGTTGCCATGAAGGTAATGCTTTATATTTAACAGATGTAAATAAACCCTTCTTCTCTGGACCTCAGTTACTTAACTCAAACATCACAATGCAGACTGACCCAAAAAGTGACAGAAAGGGTTAACAACATGCTATTTCCATACCAGTGCAAGGACTAGTTAAGGTTGTCTATGTTGACTTGCTTTGCAGTCTTGCTTTTAAATATTTTAGATGAATGTTTGAATATTTTCTTTCAAAATCACTAAAAAGCCCACAGATGAAGGGGTTGGAACTCAAACAGCAACGATGCACATTAAAGAAAAGTTTTAAGAAATTTGAGAGAATTCATGCTGGTTCAATTTCTGCCTGTGCAAAGGGGAAAGAGTTAATTTGTAAAATATTTAGACTGAATAAATTTGAGTTAATTTTGCCTAATAGAAAAATCAGTATTTCTTACTGGTTTCCAGATAATTCTTGTTTCTTTTTTTTTTTTTTTTTTTTTTCTAGCAGGCCAGGACCACAGCTTTTAAGATTTTCTTACATCTCTTATTTCTCCACCATTTTTCAGCTTTAAGATTTTTTTTTTCCTAATTTTAGAGTGAGTGAGTAGCAAGAATTGAAGAAAGTTACTGAAGACTGCTGCAGGAGAGGAAAAAAAAACCCAAAACAATGAACAAAACCCCAAGGAGCACTTTTCTTAATAGCAGTTCAGAGTGGCAAGAGCCACGCACAGAGAACCATGCTGGGCTAGCAGCTTGGAGAGAGGCTTTTCTTTCAGTTGCCATGACACTTGTTTCCTGCAACCAAGTAACCCCCTGAGGGCACTAATATAGAAATATACAGCACACATTCTTTTTAACCCCAAAACCAGGAAAGTGGTTCGGAAAAGAATGGACCAATCTGTAGAAAAGGAATTACTGTGAAACGATCATCTTGTAGGGTTTGACTGTGAAGTCAAAACAAGAGAGAGTCAGATGAAAGCAGTCTGCCATCACATTTGCCATTTTGGCTTTAATATTAGAATGTCAGTACCGTAAGTGTTTATTACCAGAGTTTAAAAGAACTTCAGGAGACTAACTGTCCCTACAGTGTCTCTATAAAAAATGATTTTACTGTGAAAGTATAAGAGCATATAAGAAAATGTATTTCCTGTATAAGGCAATGAGAAGTCTAAAAGGCACAGCTAGTTACATAATCAGAATCAATGCAGAGATCACTAAACTTCACAGCCCTTCACTAGAACGGGAAGGATCCATGCACACTCTTGTTATTACTCTTGTTTGTACTGTTCATTTTTTTATCTCATTGCCATTTCCAATAAATTGTTATTATCTCAGCCTTTGATCTTTGCCTTTTGTTTCTCCAGTTCTCCTCTCCAGCCACCCATGGGGACAGAAAAGGAGGAGGGAGAGTGAACAGGCAGCAGCATGGTTTAGAGAACCTTGGCAAGAGAATTAAATTTGAGATTATCAATCCTAAACTACAACAGGGATTAAATAGCACAACCAAGGAAGTCTCTATACAAAAAATAATCCACAGTACAGCACCACTGGCCTATCTTTTTTTATTAAAAAACACCTAATTTCCGCTACAACTACCGTCGGAAACTAAACCACACTTGAAAACAAAGCATTAAAGACAAATTGTGCACAAATATTAGATATGTAATAACTCAAATCTCAAAGGTACTGAGCACATCAGGAATCCAGTCAAACTCAGGTTAGTGTTTCATCTTCAAATCTGGGATGGAGAATTAACTAAATAACACCTCAGAGCAGACAGCATTATCCCTAGTGGTTCAACTTTGTTCACTGTATGTTTTGCCAGAGAATGCTATATGCCAATAGGAAAACACCATCTTCAGTGCTGGATGAAGCCAAGGAGAGCTGTGGAACCTTGACAAAATGATACCTGTCCTAGGAGTTGTGTGTAGTACACAGGAAGCAGCAGCAGCTCTGTATTTATTTCACAGAAGCAATGCAGAATGGTGCAGCCTCATCAGTGGCGTTACCTAGATGAGGAAAACCTTTAGTTCACCAGCTAGATGAACCATTTCAGGGTACATATATGTTATGAAGATCAATGCTTTAACTCTGACCTAGTGTAAAGGAGAAAAAAGGAGACATCCAGTCACAAAACCCAAAAGTTATATCTTCCTGATAAGTCATGATAAATATTATCATGAGGCACCATACTCCCTTATTTTGTTGCCTGCATTCCTTGAACATGGAAAGCCAAGACACTTAACTCCAAGTTGTGTATATCTGTAGAAATTTTAATCTCTGCTCCTCATTACATAGCATGCAGGCATGTACCAACACCCTTCCAGAACTCTGTCCTTCAAAGCTTGTTTCTGTTATAAATTGTGCTGCTCTCCCTGATCCCCAGCATCACCTCATCAGTTCTGAAGAACTGTTCATCTGTTTCCCCACTGCATTTCAGTATGGGGAATGTTCAGCTGTACGCGGGAGAAAGCTCTGAGACAGCAGGTGCTCCCACCACTGCAGACCTCAGATAATCTTACGTTCTTCTGTGCAGCACAAGACATAGAAATAATTGGGGATATCAAAATGTGTTTGAGCCAAGTCACTGGCTAAAAAGAAAAAAAAAAAAAAAAAAAAAAGAAAATCAAAAGGCAGAGAAGAAAAGAAATTAAAAGTGAGAGACTGAACCACCAATAAAACTGCCCTCACAACTGGAGGCAGGATCACTAATTTTTTCGAAGCTCATTAAGAGCAGTTATACTCCTAAATTTCATCTGTAGACCTAATATTTTGAGGCTGTCTAACTGCAGGACACTTCTCTTGGAAACTATTACAGTGCTGACAGGACTTGGCAGCCTACAGTCCATGGGTTGTCACTTTAAAATAGTCAATCCTCTGATGCATTGCAAAGTGTCTGTATCTTTGAACTTCTCTGTTCCAGAATTGTTGCTCTTTCCTCAGTGCCATATCTCCCACCAATTACTGGTCTGCTGTGGAATACTGTTTAATAAACATTTTCTTGGCAGAGTATATCATCTAAGTGATCAATCATGAGTTGAGGAAATAGAGTTTTAAGTACTATATCAGCTTCCTGCATCTCCTTTGAATGGCATCCCATAGTCATTAAAAAAACGCACCCTTGGCACTAAATGATTTATTTTAATCTAAACAGAGATTACTTTAATTAAACACACTTTATTCCTCTTGAAATTGACAGAGCACTCCCCCGAAGCCTTCTATCACTCCATTTATCAAATGATTTCTTTGAGAGCAGCAAGCCTCTCCTCACAGATCACGTTGCTCAGGGGTCTCAGTTTTGTTCCAAAACCACGGAAAAGAAAAATCCACAATAAGAAAATATAGACAGATTCAACTAATCTCAGATAGGAGTATAGCTACTATGATTCAACTCTTGAGTCTGTAACTGGATACTAAACAAAGCTGCAAAGGTTATATCAGAAAAAAAAAATCCATTACATTAAGTGTGGGGCATAAGTAGAGGCTGGGCAGAGGATGCAAAAAGAGCAGCCCTGAGGTTAAGGACTTGGGGTTGTTTGGTGGATGAGAACTTTAACGTGAGCTGACAGTGTGTGCTCAGAACCCAGAAAGCCAACTGTGTCCTGGGTTGCATCAAGAGCAGGGTGGCCAGCAGGATGAAGGAGGTTTGAGACCTCACCAGAGAAAGCTCCCAGGGGAAACCTTACAGCAGCCTCCCAGTACTCAAAAGAGCCTACAAAAAACTTGGAGAGGGACTTTTCACAAGGGCATGCAGTGATAGGACAAGGGTGGATGGCCTCAAGCTGAGAGAAGGTTTAGATTAGATACTAGCAAGAAAGTCTTTACTGTGAGGGTGATGAGGCACTGGAACATATTGTCCAGCAAAGCTGTGTATGTCCCATCCCTGAAAGTGTTCAAGGCCGAGTTGGATGGGACTCTGAGAAACCTGGTCTAGTGGGAGGTGTTCCTGCCCAAGGAAGGAAGGTTGGAACAAGATGACCTTTATGATCCATTCCAACCCAAACCATTCTAGGATTTTTGGTTTTGTGATATATGTTCAGAGCAATTTGGACTGTAAAAGAAGAGGGAAGAACAGATACATGCTGTCAGCTTTCTTTTGGTACTAATTTTAATTTTTTTTAAGCAAAAAATCCTTGCAGGAATATCAAAATATTTAGTTGAATTCTTTTTCTTTTCACCTTCAGTATATCTGTGGGTGTGGAATGGGGTGGAATGAAGTTACCATATTGTTAAAAGACAAGACTGATTTCAATTAGTATTAAACCAAAATATAACTAAAGGTATTCATAAACATCCTGAAATAATTCATTTCCCCTTCCTTCAAAATTTAACATTTTCAACCTGATTTGCAGACAGGTATCTGAAATAGATCCAAACTATTATCAAATCAGCATGCTAGATGACTGACATTCACCCTTCACTGAAAGTCTCTCAGAAAATAGATTCATGAAAATTCTATCCCAGGTGTCTGAGCTTCTTAATGACTAATAGAACAGTGTCTTTCCAGGCTCACCTTTCATTTGTTATTTACTCAGCAGTATTTACACACTGTTTAGGCAGGCTAAGCCATACAGGGGATAGACGTGCACAAATATAAACAGAATTATAACATCCTGGTTGCAAGATAGCTGAGACAGAAAAATATACCAGTTGTGCAGAGGAGCCTAGGGATGAGTCACTCCGAAACATTCAGGCAGTTCTTAAAATATCTGTAATTATCCTTCCTACCCAAGTACAGAATACGCCTTTTATTGCCATTGAACCGTTTACTGCCATGCATTTCCAAGGATTTGTACCAGAGGAAGCTATCAGAGAGAGTCTTAGCCCTGCAGTAGACATCTTGGAAGACTTAGGGATACCCAGTGATCCTGATCTCAAACTACAGGGCCAAGTTTTGTCTGTCAGCTACTTTGAGGCACAATAGTACAGACAAAGCCCCATCCAAAAGGAAAGAAAATTGCTGCCAAAAACAAACAAAACAAAACAAACTTCCCCCCCCAAAAAACTCCAAAAGCTGAACACCAAAGGGTAAGTTAAAATATCTGTCTCCCCTAGTGGGCAGTATAAATATATGAGAACCCTGATGAAGGTGTTTATCCTGCAGGAAACAAGTCTCATTTATACATTTAAATTCACCAAATTATTTATTTGCACTTATCAGTATTCAGGTGCACTTAATATTTTTATGCTTAGAGGGGTAATTAAACCTATGCAGAGTCTCTAGTCACTCCATCTCAGGGCTCTGTCTTCCTTCAAACATGACAATTCAGCAAATAAAATTGTATTAGCCCAAAGAAAAGTTTGCGGCTTTTTGCATGTAAAAGATTTATTTTCCCTTTTCCTTATTCTCTGCTGAGGGAACAGTCAAGCTTGGAAAGCACATGTCCTATGCCCCAAATATCATGCAGTGGGAAGGTATAATGCACACAAGAACTTAATTGTCCATTCCCCTAGATTCTACTTCTACCTTGGTTAGTTTTTTGCGGGGAGGGGAGTTGTTTAGTTTTTGATTTTTTGTTTGTTTGTTTGTTTTAATGCCACCAGCTCCCTGATTAAGTCCTACAGAAGTAATAAGCAAGTAATGTGATAGGCAACAACGTATTTTTCCTACCTTCTTGGATTGCAGAAACAAGGTACCTCTTTACAGCAGGAAGAAATAACAGAGAGGGCTGCAGCTGAATCAAAAATTAACTCTTAACGAACAAGTAAAGAAGCCTCACACCTACTATATATGATCACTAAAAATATGCAACAAATTCCTTCCAGAATGTACTCAAAAATTAGTTTCCTAATGAGATCAGAAGGACAGGCTACAAAACATACTTCACTGGTTAGTACAAGCTGATTGTTAGTTAAATGAAATTTAGGTGTCTCTCCTGCTTTAAAATTTCTATTGCAACTTGTGTTAGCTAACCCATATTTTTTTAAAGGAAATTTTAGTTATGAGCACCAACAAACCAGTTCTTTATAAAACTGTACATAGGGATATGTCCCCAGTCTCCTCCTCCTCCCCATGAAAGAAACATCAGCCACCTTCTCTTGCAAAAAGAGGGTGATTGGCTGTAGCAGCATCCCCTGAGGAAATCTTAGAATGCCTCAATTTTTGAATTGGGAAAGGGTTTTGGAGAGATACAGAAGACACAAGATCACACCTGCAGTTTTAGCAAGAAAATAACAGAAAGTAAGCCTTTATCTGAAAGCATAGTAACAGAAGAGAGAAAGCCATAGAAATGGATATGTGTGGGGATGTGTAAACGTTTTCTGATTCAAAGAATGGACTCCAGTGGGGTTTGGAAATGCCAGAAATGCTGCTATTCAGTGCCTGGTTACCTAAAAAATGTTCCATTTTATTTTCAGTCACCCTCTACAGATTTTTTTTTTTTATTTTTTTACCCCATGCAGAGACATATCTCCAGATATAATTTACGAAACAACAATAATGAAAAGTAGTATCCTGTATAAGAGGACACCATTTCAGGTACAATTTTGCAAAACTTACTCATAATCCATAGAAAAAAGTGATCTGTTCTCCAAGGAAAGCAGCAAGGAAGAAAGGGGTACAGGATAGGTTTTTCCTGTATAAAGAGTTCAAACTACAAATGTTAATCATTGATATCATTTTACTCTCTCCTCATAAGAAGCAAACACAATGCTATAATTTCAGTGTATTTTAAACAAGCACAGCAAATGTTTTTATTTTCAGTTCAAATTAAATATTTCAACAGACCTTGCCACAAGCTACATTTGTTGATACCTCTCAGTATAAATGTTGGACACTTGACAAATGAAACACACAACCTTCTCCATCTAGTCAATTCTTCAGGTTCTCTCTACAATTATGAGAATTCAATTAGGCAAATTCTTAATTGATACAGACTGCTTTTCCTGCTAGCAATGACCCTTTACATCACTGTTAGCAGTCTTCTATGATTCATTATGCCAATGCCAGCAGACTAATTTTCTTTTTTCTATAGACTACCAAAACATAGAACTCATAAAAGAAGCAGTGGCGAAAAAAAATTTTCATTATGCCATTCATACTTTACCTCTATTTACCGTGAGCTTTTTTTTTTTTTTTTTTTTTTTTTTTTACCTCTATTTACTAGCAGCTTTATATAAAAAGCTCTTCAGGTCTCCCATTCTTGCAGTGTGGAGCTGCAAGGCAAGTAGCCAAGGACAGAACATGCTACTACTGGCACTCTTGCTTTAGACTGGGTTTTACTTGCCAGAACTGAGGCTGAGAGACAAGGAAAGAAGAAAAGAAAAATGTTGTCTAAAGAATAAAGCATCAGAATTTATATAAAAGCAACATGTACAACTATACATAAACAGCCACATACGTCTAGACAAAATTTAACACATTTTTTATTGAAAAGACATGAAATTCACTATGACATGGATAACAAGCATAGCTTCTGCCTGTTATGCCTGTAGCATTTGCCACTTTCTGGAAACAAAGACTGATGACTTGAAAGAATTAGGAGTTTGAAACCTATACAAGCAGTAAGCACAGAAATAGAAGACAAACATTTCAAAGCAGCCACAGTGAAAATTCAAAGTTTGGACTAACGATATTTTACAAATACATGCCCTGTCTATATATTTTTAGGCCTTTTAAACAAGGTAGTGCTGCCTGAAACAACTTCTACGTTGAGAGCAAGCCATAAGTGAGCATCAATATGGATGGAAAGAAAACTATGACACATTCAGTGCACAGAAATGCTTCCACAAAACCCTTACCAGGAAACAGTACTGCAACCAGTTTCATCTAGGACAAAAACCAATTTTCTGTAGTGCTTTATGCACTAGACGTTTACCCAAACATAATAAAACAACTCTAAAAATTTACAGGTGAATTTGCACTTTAAAAAACTCAGTCATACTACTAGCACAGGGCAAACAAGAGTTGTCCCCATTTTCTAGACTCAAAAGTCCTCCATTGTAAAGATTTCTTCATTAGAAACAAAATAAACACACACAGTTTTGCTGAACTCACTGAGTTGAAAAAACAGTCCTTTGTGAACACTTCAAATGAGAAATAGGTTGAATATTTTTGTCAATATTACATGTCCAATAGGTTTAAATTTATTATAAATGGTGCAAAATTCCTCCTGTTTCATTCAGTTTTTCAAGATGAATAGTGAAGTGACATAATACTTATTTATAAGACTTCAGTTTTACCAGTAGAAATGAAATTGGCTACTTATTAGATAAATGAGATTTCAGCATTGCCTTGGTCTGAGCAGCACAGAAGACGAGTTCTATGCCAGAGGCAGAGAAACAGGACAGTTAATTGATCTTAGCCATGGGGGTCTGTAGATAAAGTAAAATAACAATTAAAAAACTCTCACCAAACAATGAACACATTTTGCCCCAAAATCACCACCAAGCAAAAAAAACAAAACAAAACCACACACACACAAAAACCAACCAACCAAACAAAACAAACAAAACACAAAAACTCAAAACAACAACAACAACAACAACAAAAAAAACCAAACAAAACAAACAAACAAACCAAAAAAAAAAAAAAATAAACAGAAAGAAAAATAGAATTAAGGTAGCTCCCATAACTTCTTCAATTGAGGTATGATAAACTGTGGCTACTTGAGCTCAAGTGCCTAAGAACCAAAGACCTTTTGGCCACAGTTAAAAATTGGCTACAGATTCAAAACTTTACTTTTTCAAGCAGACTTTTCCACAGGCATTTAAGGAATTAATAAACATGTTAAAACATAATATGTATGTTTCACAAAATTAAGCAGTTTCCAAGTTTCTTGAGAATTTGTCCTGAATGTGTAACGGTAATTGTCAGGATAAAATACTATATATTTTTTTTTTTTTTAATATAGCCATTATTACAGAATGCAAATAGTACTGGTCAACACAAGAAAATGATCCCAAAGAAAACTTCATTTACTTTGGACATATACTTCTACAGCTGAGATCTTTTTGGTCTGTAGATTGCTATTTTCTTTAAAAAACAATATCAAGAATTCATCAGTAACAACTCCCTAGATGACGTGGGACGAAGGCTCCAATTATAGTTCTCTAATATCTAGATGCCAGGTGGGAAAATGCAAAATGAAACTATAATAAATAGATCAGAGCACAAGAACCTGATCTCAGATATATTTGGCTGATTATATGCTCTTACTTATTGGCCAACAACCTTTCCTCAGAGATCCAGAGGAAAAGAATAGACAAACAAACAAACAAAAAAACACCCCCAAAACAAGCAAAATAAAAGAACTCTGTCTTCTTACATGACTCCTTCTGACCCAAATATCCAAATGTTTATAACAGACTATTGCATAGTAAGTGCAATAAGCAGGGGAGCTGGGGGGGGGGATGGTGTTTGTGGCTCACGTTTTTTTCCCAATAATGTTAAAAATCCTTCACATAATTCATATGTTAAAGCACTCCGTTATCCTGTATATGTAGGGCAATGTCCTTAACACCTGCTAGTCCTACTGCCTTCTCACTGGTCCAAATTTACTAAGGAATGGGCACAACACTGCACTGGATAGAAGCTTTTGTCTCTGGTCTGGGGAGCAAGAAAAAAAAAAAATGGGAGTTGCCAGTCTCTGTTTCAGAGATGATGCACAGGGGTAAGTGAAATTCTAGGTAAAATATTCATAGACTCATCTCTGCCAGTTTACATCCCCTCCTCGCCCTCCAGAGCACCCTTAAAGAAATTCATCAACCTGTTAAGACTGAGAGACAGAAAGGCCTCAGTCATCTACTCGACCCCACAAGCTCCAGTCTATTGTCATGTTGACTCCTACTTATCTGCTAAACCTAGTTTGAATTTCAGATGGTTTCCATCTTTATCACTGTAAAGCCAAATTCAACCTCATTAAAATTTAAAATGTTCTGCTGTAACTCAGTCACTCAGAACACTTACAATTTTACTGTGTTTTTAAATATGATACACAGTACCGAAGAGACACACTAAACAAAGTAATTTTAAATCAGTTAAAATATTGCAATTTGAAAGGAAACTGTAACTCTGTAGCTAACATGTCTCTTTTATAAAAAAATTACTTTTGCATGAGAAGAAATAACAGGAAAGTGGTTATTAAAGAGGTTACCCTATAATGAGTAGAACTACATCTAGTGACAGCAGCTAATAAACTTATATGCAAGCACATACAGACCTGAATCTGACACACTGGCAAGTCACAGCTCTCTTAGAAGAGGTAAAGAACAATGCCAACCAAGGAGCTTTTTCCAAGGGAACACCAGAAAATATTAATACACAGAATTTCATTAATTATTTTGAGGACACATAGCCAGTCTTAGACCTTTTATAAAGAAATTTAGGAAAATACTTTCTTTTAAAATGCAAAAATATTTAAAATAATATTTGTCATCATGCAAAATGACATCTAAACAGACTGATTCCTTGAGACCAAAACTAAGCGTTGTGAAAGGTAATCATATTTCTAAATTTATTTTCACTGCCTGAACGGGGACAGAACTTTATAACACCAAAGGAGTTTGAATTCATATTTTAAATCCATACCTGTCTAGCAGCCTACACTGGTGAAAGAATCTCATGAAAGAGAAGAATGATTTTTTGAGCAGAGGCTTTATGAATAGTAAAGACAAGGAGAACAGTCTGATCTGAGCTCTTTTAAGATGTCATCTGTGCTTTGAATTTGCATGCTTTGCTTTAGCACTTACACACCCAACACCATGTAAACTTTGCAATTGCAGCAAGTTTCACAGTGCATGGCACAAGCAATAAATTACAGAGCACACATTCTGATACAGAACACCTAAATACATTTCCAGCTTGTATCCATTGCAACAGATTCATGGTGCAGTTAAATAAAAGCATAAATGCCATTCTTCAAAATATTTAACTGCAAAGGGACATGAGATCTCAGTGATATTCCCTACCATGTAATAAAGGGAACAGAGACAGTCTGATGTCCCATTTTCCACAGCTAAAGTTTGGGAAATTGAGTGGCTAATAAGATAGTAAAATTTTCAGCAATTTCATGCCTATTACTTAAATTTTATAAAGGGGTTTCTTTTGTGTAAGCAAACAAAATAATTTTGTTCCTGTTTATCTTGATCTGGCAGAAAATAATTGTCAGAAATCTGGATTTACAGCTTTGTACTTCTGGTGAAATAGAACAGGGACAGAAAACAACATAAGGCAGAATAATCTGAAAGTTAGGTACATACCACAGTTGCAGCAAGAGCCACAGAAGTTCAATTTCAATTATCACTAGAGATCATCATCCTCACTTACCACATTTCCACTGATAATGTGCAACATTAAGGTAGTAAAAAATCTGGTGTATGAATGCAACAACTAAGCAAACCATCTGCTGTGTGAAAAGTCAGCTGAGAGAATGACTATGGACATATGGGGATACCAGCAGTGAATCACCCCTTTAAGAATAAGTCAAGCTCTGGTCAAATCAAGGTCTGAAAACAAAGTGAGGATGGCAAAGAGGCCATTTAACAGCAACTGCTGCTGGTTTGTGGCAACCTCAGGGCCCATCCCAGACCTGCAACCACCTCTGGAATCAGCCTGTCACCTGGGATATGATTTGCTCTAGCTCAGAACAGCTTAAAAATGCCCATCAGTAGAGGATCAGAGCAAAAAATGGAGGCACCAGGAGCAGTGGTAAAGGCACTTCACAATGGGAAGAGCAAAATTATTTAAAAGCCTCCAAAATGGATCCAAAGAGAGATTTTGATTCAGATATTTAAAGTTCAGGTTCTGCTTCCAAAGTGAAGAGAGAGCTGGATCAACTCCTTTAAGTTAAATTTGTCCTTTTGACTTCAGCTGACAGTCCAGCCAAACTTCCTCTGTTTTGTCTATTCTCACAGAAAACACTAGAGTGAGTCAAAGGACTTACTCAGGCTGATATTTTACTTGTGGGTGGCAAAAGTAGTTTTTGGGAAAGTGCACGATGTTGAACCTTTCCATATGGAGGCAGAAATTTTTCAGCACTCATTTAACCACCTATAAGCTAGTAGGTTGATGCGACAGCAGCACAAAGCTCTAGGAACTGTGGCTGGAGGCACTGCTGTGGCATTTGTGGCATTGTTGTTCAACTGCAATAACAACAAAAGAAATACTGAAGATGTTGTCCCCCCATGGGACTCAAGGAAAGCTTCCTACTCACTAACTCAATTTTCATCTGTGCCAATGGGAATAATGCTGAACACTTAGACCAGAGACAATTTCACTGATCTTATATCTAGAAACATTTATTCTATTTCCCTTTCAGGGGACAGAAATTTTTGATAACTTTTTCTTTTTTACAGACATTATGTCTAGCTCACAACCTAGTAGGAACCTCTAATCTTTCGCTAACACGACCATACGCACCAAAAACCTCACAAATGAACCACTAAAACCTCATACTCCCCACTCACAAATGCCTCAGTCTTAAAATTAAAGTGCTCTGCAGAATTTCCATCTCCAAAACATCCCACAGAAATATGTTCACTTGACATTTTCAGAGGAAGCACTGTTCAACAATTTCATATTTTTCCACCTTTTCATCAGGAGCTCTAATCCTTTGCTACTGAAAAATATCACAAAACTGTGTTTGTGGAAAACAGAAATCCCCACCACTTCTGGTCTGCCATTTTTGTACCTTTACGTCCCCTTTATTCTCTTGTTAGAGGAAAATTTTGCATTGGTAAGAAATCAGATGCAAACAAGCTAATAGGAACCTCAGAGTTCACACCTAACCAGTGACTAGCAGAGATGGCTAATGAGACAGTGCTGCTTCCTGGCAAACCAGTGCTTTTGCCCTTGAGAAGACCTGCACTGAAGAGCAACAACTGGAAGAAATGTATTTTCTACCTGATGTCCTGTTCTCCAAGACAATGCTAAGTGCAGGAGAAGCACAGAATGGTTGAGGTTGGAAGGGACTTCTGGAGGTCATCTGGTCCAACCTCACTGCTCAAGCCAGGTCACCTAGAGCAGGCTGCCCAGAACCAGACAAATTTTGAATATCTCCAAGAATGGAGAATCCATTACTTCACTAAACAACCTATGCCAGGGCTTAGTCATCCTCAAAATAAAAAAGTGTTTCCTGATCTAGAGACAGCTTCCTGTGTGTTTCAGCTGGTGCCCATTGCCTCCTGCCTTGTCACCAGGCATCACTGAAAACAGCCTGGCTCCATCTCCTGGCACCTTCCCTTCAAGTATTTCCATCCTTTCATCAGATCCTCCTGAGCCTTCTCTTCTCCAAGCTCCACATTACCATATCGTTCAGCTTTTCCTCACAGAAGATCTGCTTCCATCCCTTCAACTTCATGGCCTGCAATATGTGACAAACATTCTGGTTTTTTTCTTTTCTGTGTTTAAAGCTAAGGGATAAAAAGGATAATTAAATCATCTGTAGTGACTATTTGTCCTATTGAAGCACCTCACTTACAAAAGAATTAACTTTTAGCCACATGAGAGGCCAGTATAGTACATTTTTAAGAGTCTACTGTTTTGTGTTGCTTTATGGCTGCTAATGCATTTTCACAGCATGTTACAATGTGGCACTCAAAATACTGACACAATTGTATTTTGGCATAGCTGCAAGGGCTTTGGTTTACCTACAGCTTTATGCAGAGAGAGATCCTAGTCAAAAAAAGCCAAAGCTTCACATTAGCCACAAAAAGTGGTGTGTATGTGGTTTGGTGGTTTGTTTGCTGCTGGTTGTTTTGTTGGGTTTTTTTCTGTGTGTGTGGTTCTGTCAGTGTTGATGTTTCCTACCAGGTCTCAAGTTGTGTTCCCCAGTTCTTGGTATTGGGGCCAGTTTTGTTTAATATTTTTACCAATGACATGGACAAAGGGATCAAATATGCCCTCAGGCAGTTTGCAGAAGACACCAAGCTGCTTTCTGCAGCTACCTGAAAGGATGTAGATGGTGGATGTCAGCCTCTTCTCCCAAGTAATAAGCAAGAGCACTAGGATAAATGGCCTTAAATTGTTCCAGGAGCAATTTAGATATTAAGGAAAAACTTCTTTACCAAAAGGGTTGTCAATTATATGGACAGGCTGCCCAGGAATGTGGTTGAGTCATCTTTCCTGGAGTTATTTAAAAGAAATGCAGATGTGGCACTTTAAGACATGGTTTACTGCTGGACTTGGCAGTGTTGGGTTTATGGCTGGACTATGATCTTATAGGTCATTTCCAACCTAAAAGATTCTATGATTCTATCTCCAGACCTTGCTGTAAATACCAACTAGTGAGACACATGTTTTCAGCAAGATTCTGCTAGAGCCAGTAAAAAGCCCCCCAAAATACTGAGAAAATATTTGAGGTTATTCCATGTTATGCTGTTCCAGTTTCCACCACCCAGGCTGTGGAAGCCAGATATATATGTGTAAGTGAAAGCATCCCTTGCAGACAGCTTTTTTTGTTCAAGAGAAACTTTCCTCTTCTCAATATCTCTTTACAGAATATGAGTGAAAAAGGTTATAGCAAGTATTCAAACATTTATCCTGCCTTTCACAAAGGCCACAGAGCTTTACTATACTACTTTCTATCCATCTGTACCACATTTGCTGCTACTCTGAAAAGAAGATTTATTACTGAAGTAAGAATCTGCTCACAAAGAGTAGGCTTCTTCTCCTTCCTCCTGCTATTTTAACTCTCCTCCAGATGTTTTCTTCCCTATTTGCAAGGCAGATGGTGCTAAATGAGAAGATCAAACTGAAGCAAGAAAGAGATGTCCCTCTGAGACACACTACTTTTTGACAGCCCAAATTTCAAATTTGAATTAGAATAATTGCCAGAACAGCTGTGCTGACTCTATACCAATGTATATAATAATGGGACCAGTTCTTCACATTTTAAGTTCTTGTTTTGTTTTCAGGTCTCATCCTCTTGTAATCCCTTTGCTGCTTTCCCATTATTGTGAGCTTTCCAGTAGTCTTGTTTCAATTGTTCTGCTCCAGTGTCACTATTGTTTCTGTCATGCAGGTCCTCAGTTTCTAGTGGCACAGGATCAGCAGCTCTGCACTGGTCCCTCTATCCAGCTCTGCACTGGTCCCTCTATCCATGTAAAATATTCTTGTACTGAGAACCCCCAGGACATGGATGCTGATGGCTGGCTCAGAAATGAGTCAGCTAAGAAGCCACAAACCTCCAGGCTTCATTCAGGTTTTCCTAAAGCTTACTCTTAGAAACTCAAGTATCCATCCAAAGATTTTGACAGACTGTGATCTTCTGGTGGTCACTTGGATGGAAGGATCAGATGTTTGGAAATCTGCATTGAACATTGGGATACTGTTTGGCACTGTGAGTACCAGTCCAGTCACAGCATCTGATGGATGAGGTTAGTCAACCTCCTATTTCCGTGATCTGCAAAGAGCTTGTTTTCCTCTCTCCCTGGAGCCTTGCAAGAAGAAAATTTATAGAACACAGAGTACTGCAGCTTCTCCAAAGTGCCAATAGAAAAATCTTTTGGTTTACTTAATTATCCTCCTAATCACTGGTACTTTAATAGAATTTTAAACAGAGTGGATTATTTTAATACCCACTCAATTTTAATTACAGTACTTTTAAAGAGATTATTTTTTTAACAAAGATGGATATCATTATCTCTGAGACAGTACTAACAAGTTGTAGCCACTGTGTCTTTTCCTTCAAACAAACAAAGCCATCCTTACTTGGACTACCATATTTGATTGGTGATTTTGCTTAAAGCTCCCATCAGTCAGCAGCACTAGAAATAATCCAAACAAGTACTCAGTCCTTGCCCCAAGAAAATTCTTTTTCAAGCAGATAACATGAAAAACATACTTGCAGACTAAAGACTTAAATTTTTCCAAACAGAGATTCATGAAGTTGCCCATTGTGCAGCTTTGTGACTCCTAAAGGACACATTTGCACTAAGTTAGGCCACCTAAGTGAAGAACTAGTTTGGTGACAGCAGATTTTGAAATTAAGTGATTCAAGTTGCTTTCAGGAGGATAAGTGGGGACCTGAGCTTCTGAATTCCTACAGTTTGACAAGAGCAAAAGCAGGTATTTGAAAAATCTGTCCACAGTTTTAAAAACTAAGCTTTTGCCCACACTTTTGAAGCAGTGGAGAAGGACATTTTGCTGAGCTCAAAATCTTGTTCGTGAATAATGAAGAAACACATCCTTGTGTTTAAAGCCAGGAATTTATGCAACTGAAATTTTAAATCTGATTGCTGTCAGTGCAGAACTGGCTGTTACAAAAAAAAGGAAAAGACAATGATATCACTAGAATAAAAAAAAAAAACAACTTCAATAATAGCTGTAACACTCAATATTTTGCACAGACAACTGAGTCTGTATCCCATTTCTTGGTGTTATGTTAACCCTACATTGGTCCTCTGAGTCTTAAAGTTGGTGGTTTAACTGTGGGCTTGGTAGAAGCAAGAAAAAAAGTATTACAGTAAGCTATGAGCATCTGAAGTAATATAATTCTTTGTGGGTTTCTTGTTTGTCGCTCCTTTTAGAGTCCATTTTATATACCTGGTAACACAGGCCATCCCTTCTTCATCAGTCTGCATCTCCATATCACCTCTAAGTTTACTATTTATGGTACCTTTTACATATGTTAGGTACTACTTCTTTATTCTCTTTTTTTTTTTTTTACATCTGAAGGCAGTTTTCTCTAGCTTCAGCTCTGTGGTTGCTTAAGCAATGACTGGCAAGTTGTTACTATCTGTTGGGTCTTCTTAGCCAAGCCGTATCTCTCACTAATCCCTGCCAGTGCCCCTCCATGTCATCTCCTGCATCTTCAACTGCCAAGGCCTCTTCTTTAGACTACAATAATTCATTAGTCATAAATTTCTGATTCCGCTCAGAATAAGTGCTCATTCATTCTATTAGGATAAAAGGTTGTACCTTAAAAAGATAATAAAAGTTTTAAAAAATTGGAATAGATGCCTGATCAGTTAAAGAAACCAGCTAAATCAAGTAAAACAAATTTTCATGCAAGGAAAAAAAAGTTAAACAAGCCTCATAAATAACAATCCTGAGGCTGTACAAGTTCAGTACAGAGCTTACAGCTTGATACTAGCAATGGCAGTGCTGTGTTACTGCACCACATGGCTAGAGGACACAAAGATTTAAAAATGCCTCCCAGTGTGCCACAAGACCTTTTATTAACTTAACAGGTAGTTTCTTTAATACAAACATGCAGATATAATGGATTTTACATGCTATTCCATGCTAGACCAAAAGCACCCAGCAATCCTGCAGCCATGCTACAGAATGCACCCACTCAAGGATGGGATGCAGAGGAATATATTGTACCCCTGGTCATACAATTATTGCCTGTAATGACAGCAACCTCACACAAGTAAGAGACTCTTTATATCAAACAGTAATTCTCAGAGTTCTCAAAACTTGCAACTCTCAGTAATTCAACTCTTTACACTGTCAAAAAAGGCACTATAGGTAAAGGCTTGATTGTTTCACAGCCTGAACATTTGAAACATTAGCAATTCCACCATCCAAACTGTACCTGGAATCCAGGTGACTGTTTTCTCACCAGCTGTGGAAAAGACACTGTAATAGCTACATTTCCATCCCAAAAATATACTCTTGCTAAATTAACATGTTAATTGAAATTGAAAGGCAACCTCTGAAGCTGACCCAGATGCAGCAGAGAAAGACAAAGATATACACCTGGGCAGAAATTCTCTTTCTATGAAAATCAGGTAGGCAGGATCCATAAGACTGAATTCACAGGCTCTTAATGAAGTCAAATATGAAGTGTTACTGCCAGGAAACACGAACAGTACACATGGATTTCTGGAAAGCCTGATGGAGCTGATAATTTAACTGATGGTATATAAATGAAAATATTAATATCACTTCAGCCTTCTTGTCTAAGAAGGCTTCAAATATTAACACCTTTTTCAAAAGTGATTTGATCAATATGGTTTACATTAAGAAATGAGTTAATTGAAGTATTCACTCTTGGAAGAAAAAAGTTTTCTGAGTGTTCATATTTTGAAGCCCAGCAAATATTCCCTTCCTTAGGCAATATTTTCTGCAAAGACAGCTCTAACACAAAACAAACCCTCCAAAACACAGGGAGGAGAGACTATAAATTAGGGGATACGCTGCAACTCTGGATTGGATCCGTGCTATCATGGATTTCTTTTCTACAGAAGCCATGTGACAAATCACCTTACAACAAAACCTCATGGTGCCTTATTCATTTTCTTCCAGCGCAAAGTCGTATTTTGCTCTTTGACTAATATGCTAAAGATGCAGGAGGAAGCAAGGTGTGGTGATAACTTCAGGATCACATTTACTGACACAGGAGGAGAGACTGAAACCAGACCTTTTTCTCTCCATTCAGAATTTTTACCAAGATCCCTAGAGGTCACATATGCACAACCACTGAATTTGTCCACTGTGCTTCTAGCTCTCTTGAAGCTTTGCATTAGTAAGACAAATGGCTAATTCACTACAGAAAAATGTTGTGCATTTCATGATTAAACACAAGCCTCCTCAGACTTGGCTTCATTTATTTCCTCTGCAATGAAATATGTGTCGGTTTATATTTTTTCATTGCTACTTAAATACAAGCAGTTTTTAAAAGGCTGGAGGAATTATCAAAGTGGAATCTTTCATTCTAACATGCAAATGTGTCCTGGTCACTATTTTCTTCCTGCCACCATACAGTTATTTAATGGCATTATTTAAATGTGTTTAAAGAATTTGAATAATTGCTAATGATGCTTCCCTTAGGAATTCAATTAAGCCTAACCCCAAATTTGTGGACATTAATGGGAAGAGTAAAATCTTGCTCTTCTAACTATCTATTTATATTGAGATTTATGTAGGGTTAATTATCAGTAATCCCTAATTATACACTTTTCAGTATTAGCATAGTTAACAAGAAACACCTTGTAGCGTGCTCATGACCATAAATGCTTGTTTGATGACTGATGACATTAAATACTGGGGTCAGGTGTTCCCTCTTTGGTGGCTGGGGCTTCTTGTTTCCTGGGGGCATTTTGGAGTGAGTGGGGAAGGGGGGCCAGCAGAGAAGGGGTTGTGATTTGTTTGTTTTTTAAAGAAGCACTGTCCTGGCCATAGAGACCTCGTGCATGACAGTCTCCACCAAGCCCTCTCCTTACATGCCCAAGACTGCCCAACAAGAGCTGTCTTGGCTACCTCGCCTCAATCCCTGCTGTTACAGAGACTGCTACAGCAGTCCAGTGCCATCAGCTATGTTCAACTCTTTCAATTAAGAGTTTCCCTGTAGATGAGGGCTCTGCTGTGCTAATGGAGAATAATTCATCAATATTTTGAGCTAACCTCCCATCATTTTACTAGCATGCATGTACCCAGGGGCCCTTCCTCTTTGCTGTTCACAGTGACCTCTGCCCACCTGCTCTATTGCTAGCCAGCCTTGCCAGATATGCACATACTCAGCTTGCAGTCAGTTCAGCCAACAAAGGATAGCACCAAATTTATCCTCTGCTGATATAAATAGTAGTTGGCACTGTCCCTGATGTAAAAGAAAATAAAGAATTATTAGTGAAATTGCTCATCCATGTGCATAAAAGCTCAGAAGGAAAACGTGTTTCTGATTTAAACCTCCCCAGCCATGCAGAACACCTAACCCAGTGCAAACAACTCTAGGAACTTGGCTGGAGCACATTAGATGACCAAGAAACAAGAATCTATGCTCTGAAGCAGGTAAGAGAGAGGGAACAGGCCAACAAGTCAAAACTGGTCTTCTAGTTTTCCAAATCATTTTAATGTCTGAATGACTGTGGCTTTTAAGGTCTTAGCATTTTACATCATCACAAACAGAAGAGAGCACAATAGCTCACAACTTCAGACTGACAGATGAATTGCTACATCTCCCTTTTCAATTTTTACCAACTGGGTCTGAGAAAAACCACAGGAACAAGGAGATGCCCAATCTTACCCAAAAGCAGGGGCTTTGTGCTTCATTTTCACTTCTCTGGCTTCACTAACACTGTACTTGCTTCCCTGCTCTACCCAGAGATGTCCACCAGCCAAGGAAAGACCCTGTGCCTGTTTGGGACTTGTGCCATCAGCCTGTGCTGCACCTACTGCCATTTCAGCAGGTACAGAGCAGAAACACACAGCTGCTCAAGTACGAAACTATTCATGAAGGATTACAAAAAACATTTTTGGCCTATTCAAGAGTAACATAATCTGACTTTATCGTTTGTGTGTGCTATATCACAGGTTACATCACCTGTGAATTATACACTTTATTACAATTGTCCATTCTTTTTTGTGTCACTTTTGTGGGGATTAATAACAAAATATTACCATGGCAACAAAATAATAAAAACACTTTTGAATATGTTTAAATAATTTTTAGTAACTTTTTGACAGTTACTGTAGGAAAAATGTATGTATTTTTCACAAAATACATGTTATATTATTGTCACTGTAAGCAACAGAGATAAATTATAGGTAATTTCCACTTCTTAAGTCTTGTTTCTATGGTAATATGAGCAACTGCCATTACTTCAGAGCTTGTTACCATGGTTATTTCAGGTAATTCCAGGGTTTTAATACCCTCAAACCTGAGGTGATACTTTTTCCTCTTATTTTGTGGTTGAACAAAATCATAGTTCAACTTCAGGGAGAACACAAACTCTTCTAGTTAAAACAAAACTAGCCTATAGAACATATATATACAAAGATAAGTCAAAATGAATTACTTACCACACAACACCTTGCTGATTCTTTTCTCCTAAAAGGACAGTACCCCTTTCCCAAATTTATTTCTATGGAAAAGGGAAGGTGTTTCCTCCAGGGTGTGAATTCTCTAGCTGCCCTCAGCTGTGCAGACTGCTCTTCCTGGCCATCCACATTCCCAGTGAAACTGCAGAAGTAGGATATAATGGACAAGTGATCTGCTTCTCCAAATCCCAGCTCTGAGAGCTGGCTGATAAGGTATCAGCTGCCTCCCATCACTGTAAGAGTGAGGGTCATCAGGCAGCCTGGGTTCAACTCACCCAGCACTTACGCCTAATATGTGCACTGGAGAGTAAATGGGCTTCATGGAGACTTTTGTGGTAGTCAGGCAGCCTTCACCACTCTATCAACACAAATGGCACCAGGATCTTCACCTGTGTCCTGCAGGCACCTATGTGGGTGTGAAGATGGCCCACGATAGTTCTGCTTGAACCTTTGTATAGGAAAGGTGTGGCAGAAGGTTTCATATAGCAGTAACTGGATGGTTATAAATATTACTCTAAGGTAAAAGTGATTCTTCGTCCTGAAAAAATCTTCACAGGATAGCTGTGTGATCATAGCTTTTCCAACAGGTCTCCTTGCTCGTGCCTACTGCAAATACTTCCCTTTGCTTCAGGAATTTTTGCCTACTATACATTGCTAGAGCTAAGATATGAGGCCAGGGCACTGGACAGATGCTACTCTTAGTCACTCAGACCATATGAGACTGCTGAATTTGCTCCAGTGTGCCAGGATTTTGGCCTTTTCATTAGCATTTTTTGGAAAGCACAAACAAGAGAACTTTTTTGTTTTTGTTTAAGAAAAATAGAAAATTAAACCACATAATTATAAAGAAAAGAGAGTAATTGTGAAGTAAATCAGCCCTAGTGGTTCAGAATCAGGAAAGTAAATATCAGGATCCCAAGATATTTCATGTTTTCAATTAATTTTGTATGGCTGTGATTTTTTTTTTTTCTTCTCATTCTAATTGAGAAGATTCAATGTAGTGAGCTACAGTACAATGTTTAGATGTTTGTTAAAGAAAAAGCTGTTGTCAGTCCTATTGCACAACACTCAAAAGTCAAGTTCAGTTATACAGGTATGGATTTTATCCAAATAATTACCAATTGTCCTTTAATTTAGCTATTAATACTATCAGGGTAGTGCAGTCTCTTAGAACAAGGCAAAGGAGTATATGACCTCAGAAATCTATTTTCCTGCCAGTGTGTTATTAGTGGAACCCAACACTGATGTTCCACATGAACTGCACAGATCCGACTGTGTCTACATACACCATGAAAATTCTTGCTATAATAAGGATAGACACATAAAGCAGCTGGTACTGATGCCCCCTCATCAAAGGTTGTTTGGGAGTTTTTACCTCATGATAACTTCAGTCAGGTCCTCCAAACAGGACATTTAATATAATACATATGCTTAGTGTGTATCTGATCTGGAGAGCCCTCAACATGGGCTGTGGTGTGTTTGCCATGTACCTGGAGCACTAAGGAACAGGAACAACCAGGGCATGTGCATTGCTGCTTTAGACCAAAAGAGAAATCTGGGCACAGCCGTTCTATCCCCTTGGATATAAAAGCAATTTCAGACAGAAAATAAGCAGTGGAGGGTTTAAGCTCTGGACAGTTGTTAGAGACAGGGAACAGTTAGTGAGGAAATTACCTGGGGTTTTTCGGTTGCCTCAAGGTGAGAATGTAATGGCTGAAATTCCTATGCTTCCCCCTAGGAGTTCATGAAAAGAATCTCTGACTCTGAGAGGAAGGGCAGGTGGAACTTGAGAGAGTTGTGCCCACAGTACACTCAGAAAGCCAAATTCAGGGAGTAGGTATATCTGAAACTCCTCTGGACTTGAAGCGTTGTCCCTCTCTGTAAAACTATTGTATTTCCTAGTAAAATCCTAACAAACCCTACATTGTGTGGATTGATAGGCTACCAATAGAGTTCTCCAGCTGAGTGGAGTCATGCCCATGTCCCTCTTTTAGGAAGTATGGTCATTCCAAAAAGTTTTAGGTTCTTTCAGATTCCTTTATGGTCAGACGTTGTGCATATACGTTACACATTTTTCTAAGCTCATACACTGATGTCACCTAAGGTGTCGACATCTGTAGGGAACAGTCCTGCAAATGGCATGGCAAGCTGCTCCAAAAAATTCTGTATCCTGCCAGGCCAGCTGGCAGAAAGGCACTAGTCTAACCAATTAAATTACTCAGGCATTTTCTAGTTCCAATCCTTATTTGCAGGCTTGCAACCTAAAACAATTAACAAAGCTTTCTGTAGCTCCTCTCATTTCACTTTCTTAGTGAAACATTGATGACTTCTATGATCCTGGTAAGCCGAAGGGATTGTTTTTGTCCCCTAAAATGTGGGGCCTCTCCTATTCTGAGTTTTATTCTTGACTCTGTTTATGGGATCTGCTTGAACTGTATTTATAGGCAATAATTTTTTATAGCAGTGGCATAATTCTCATTTGGCTATTCTGTTCTATTTTCCTTTTTTAATGGCAACCTTGGACTCTAACATGACAAACTCCTGGCATTTTGCTTTCACTCAATCAAGGTGGCCTAAGTATGAAGCTTTGAAAAAAGCCCAGGAAACCTCTTTTCCTCCAGTGCACACTAGCACTTCTATACTTTTTCCATTATACATTCTTCTGAGGATTTTGATATTTTTATTTATCTCCTTTGTATCTGATAATATTAATTATTTCCTAATCTATTCACCAAATTAGCCTCTGACCTAGCCAGAACAATGATAAACTGGAAAAAGATACAGGTAAGTGATTTTATATGATCCAAATCTCTGGTCCTGATTTTAAAAGAACATATAAATATGTGTGCTTTCCCTGCTTCTTCTTCCTGCATTTCAACCATTGCCAAATTCAGATTCAAGATAGAGGAGACTGGAAGAGACTAATGAATTCCCTGCTTCAAAAAAGCTATCTACAGCATCCATTCGTTTGCATTGCAGCAATTACTCATTTCTATTTGGAAGCACTCTATCTCTAACAAAAAGTACCCTCATATCTTTCTCCATTGTGGTGTTAGAGAACACAAGGAACCAGACCCATGACAAATACATACTTAATATCTAAATCTGAGCTACCTTTTTGTTGCCAGAGAAACATGGGTTGGAGGTGTAAGGCAGGAGAAGGGAAAGTAGAAGGTACATGTTTAAATCAGCCTCAGGGAATTTAAAAATAAGTCTTCCATTACTGTTAGCTAGTTACTAGCACACAAGACTGTTGAAATATTTTAGGGTTTGCTTTGGAAAGCCTGAGAATTCTTTTCAGAAAATTATCTTTCATAGAGACTTCTTCCGTGATATGGAATTAATACACAGCATTAAAAGTTGTTGGGTGATTCATGTCATTTTCCATACACTACATCCATTACTCCACAAGTTACCACAGACAACAGGAGAAATGGGCTCCTACTACAGTGGACCTTCACTAGGACCCATAGAAAGTAGGAAGTCCACCAATTGAAAATTAATCTATTGTAATATCCCTCTTGCAAAAGTAAGAAATAAGCTCATGGTGTGGACAGGCACCCCTGAAAAGCATGGCACAAGCCTGTGCTTCTTGAGAAAACTGTCTTCTTAAAAGGATTTCAGGGTTCTTTGCAACAGAAAGAGACAATGATAAAAGCAGACATCCCTAACAGTGGAGACACAGGATGCCTAATTTCCCAATGGCATAGAAGACACTTTAACTGGCATTTCAAGGAACGTTTGGCTCAGGCAGTTAGGTTCTGAGAGTACTTATTAAGCACTGCAAGAGCAACTTGCATCATGGATATTAGGAGTAGCTTGATTTGTTTATTACAGACCATCTAACATAGCACATCTGGTGTCAGGAGAATGATGGTCCAGGATATCCCTCTGAGTCCATGTTCTTGTCATTACCACAGGACTAAGACAGGGAGGCACATCCCACTCCAAAGTTGCTTTCTTCCCCCACACTGAGCTTGAGGGACATCATCCCATTATGGCTCCCAGCAGTACCACTTCAGAGCTGCTCCATGGAGCAGGATTGGAGCAGGTACTATGTGCTGCTGCATCAGGGAAGCACAGAAGTGAGCAGAGCCAGAGACTGACAGAAAAGTCTGAGAGATTCCTGTTGCCCATGTTGCCCTATAGCTGTGACCTCACCCATCTGCCCCTCCTGCAGCACCTCACTGTGGGTTTGCCTCCCCACCTCCAGTCAACAGCAAGGGCAGAGCTTCACCACGGGACAGCATCTCAGAGGGGAAGTGAGGCGTCTTGAGCATTGAACAGTCTCTGCTCAGCCTGGAGCTTAGGGTACCTAGGGATCTAACTGCTGTGTTAGAAGGTCCTCCTAGCTGCAGGGTGTGATACTTCAGAGGAAAATGGAGACAGGTAATCTCAGATAACTGATTCTAGTCACCTGTTACTGAGTGCTCTGGACCTGGACTTGACCCTTCTCTCCCTCTCCCTCCTGCTCCCTGGAATTTCGCCATCAACTTGTCTTTAAAATCTCTATTCTCAGATGGGAAGTATATTGACTCCAAATGGAGGAGGCAGGTCACAGTGGGTATCTTACATGACCTTTTCATCTGTAATTCCCTCCCATGTAAAGGACAAAGCCACATTTTTATTATAAATCAACCCCAGAGAATAACCACTATCTGCAAAAATGTTAACAATTAAACAATAATTCAGGGATTTAGGAACTAAGCACCCTGTGTGTGAACAGATTAATAGAATATTGTCTATGTAATTCTAGAGAAAACCAATTAAGCTTACCGTCTAATGAGCAATGATGCCCTCTTCACATCTGCCAGCAAAACGAATCAACATAATCTATTGCAGGTGGTTGTGCTTTTTATTCGCTATGTTACAGAAATGATTCAGCACCATAAATTATGGAACCATAATCAGCAATTGGTAATATGGGGGAGTTTATCCCTTTCTTAGTTTATGTGCTAACTAAACTACTGTTACGTCAAAAAAGCAGCACTCAAATTTGTGCCCACAATTAACATTTATTCATAAAACATCAAGTATTTTTTTGCCAGCTCTTAGACCACATGGCATTTCAAGACATCAGCCAAATAGCAAATAATGACCAAAATCATCACTTTCTACTACAGTTTTGCCTTTCACGTAGATGATCAGAAAGTCATGGAATTAGGAGAGATTTCCTACTTGCGTTACAAGAGGGATAATCCTTTTCCTTTTCTGTTTCAACAATATTTGGAAGGATCTTGTTATTCAATAATGCATCTTTTTCCTTTGGTTGCTCTGACAACATTTGTACAGGATCTGCCACCAAGACCTAAAAACTTTTGTGTTCAGTACGGAAGTGTTTTGGTACATGAGTGTGCATAAAATAACTCTAGCCCCTAACATAATGTTGTGTAATCATAAGCAAAAGGGCTTCATCTTTTTCTAAGATTTGGTAAAATTACTGCTTTCTGGCACAATAGGCTCTTCTAATATGAGTCACAGAGACATGCAGAGACCCACAGTAAATCTATGAAGACCTGATATAAACCCATTTAACTGAGGGTAATTAAATCAGTGAGACATGTGGCCCATAATCATTATCCACAGTTGCAATTAAATCCAGCACAAACATAGCCCATCCTGCAGTCAGTCCAAAGTTGACATGTGGCTCAAGTAACTGGTACTGGAGTTTCCTCCATAAGAAAGAGTAACTCATATAATAGAAATAATAACATGATTACATTGCATCCTTCAACCTATAATACTATTATACAAAGTAAATCAATTTTTGCTTGATAAAAAGAAATCAAAACATATGCAGGAGCTGTAGGGAAATAAGCTTTCACTTCTAACAGTCTAAGTCAGAATTGGATGCAGAATCCATGACTGGGTAGGTGTCTGACATCTAAAGGTTTAGAAATATAAGATAACACATAATACCTCAGAAATTCTATTCTTTTTCAGTTCATGTTAAAGAAAAGTTCAAATGAAAAAAACACATAGTAGACTTCCTTGATCCCCACAGTGCTCTTGATACTGTTTTGAAAATCTCAGAAAAAAATTAAATCCCTAAATAAACTAAGCATTATGAACACCTTTATGATTTTTATTTTTGATTGCATGTTTGATTTGGGGCTTTTGGGGGGGTAGTATATTATTTTTTAAATTTTTCTTTGCTTGGAGAGGCCATTTGATTGCTTAACCAAAAAAAAAAAAACAACAATCCCAAGTATTTGCTATCTTTAATTTGAAGGCAGATGGTCTCTTCATTTTGCTTCTTGCTTTTCTTCAGAGGGTTGTGTACCTTAACTGCACAAAGCATCCTGAGGTCACTAGATGCCTGCATAGCCATTCAGTAGAGGTCAACAAACAAAATTCAGAAGATAACCGTGTGCTTTTCAGCCCTTCAGCAAACACTTTAACAGAGCATTTTGGTGGAAGAATAAAGGAAGAACATCCGCCTTCCCAGCTCACAACTTTCCCTGTGACATTTGACAGTGATCCCGACCCAGCTGGAGATGCTCAGGGTTCTGAGGAGCAAATCAGCTTGGCTTGGGCTGAGAGATTCATCTGAACACATGAACAAAGTTACAAAGAAAGAAACCACTTTCTCTTAAGCTACAGTAGGGTGAAAAAAAACCCCCACTGAATCCCAAAGGCTTAGAAAGGAAACTGTTTTTTCATCTTAACTAAAGTGAACCATGACTGACATCACTATAGTACAAATAGTTAAAATGTCAGAGTGGTTTATTGGTTACTATTGTAATGTTTTTATAATGAGGAAACCTTAAAAAAATTCCTATGGAATAATGTTATTTTCTGGCATTGAAACAAATTCCCCTTCTTCCTTTGTATAGTGGTCTATTTCTTGTCTAAATGACACTCAGTCAGTGCTTATTACTGAATATAACCTGGAAATGATCAATAGAGCCTAAAAAACACATTATAAAGATCTGCATGTTTCCCAGGACAGAGCCAAGGTCCACTGAATCTGTAAAAGTGCCCACCTGTTACAGGTAACCTTGCAATAGGGTCTCCTTTAGAGTTATTCAACCTCAGTGATGAACCAGTGATTCTATAAAAAAAAAGATACCAGAAAACACATCAATCTGTGTCCTGTATGCTTACAGGAGTTAAAGTCTTCTAATGTTATCTTTCTTAACAGATTGTACAGCATCTCTATTTTTAATATTTCTAACACATTCACATCCACAAACTGATGTCCCTGAGAAGCAGGGGAGCAATGTCATTTTCCCCCCTTCAGCTGTGTTCTCCCTTGAGCTGTAAGGGTTTCTTTCTTCCTCTCACAAATGGGAGGACTCACACAGATTATAGGAATCTCAAGAATCACATTATTTCTTGGGATTTGACTGCAGATGAAGGTTTCAAACCCTTATAAGAATACATATACACTCTTCACACTTCCTTTGCCTGAAACTCATAGGAGAGTAGAGAATTAACTCATCTGAGTTCCATTATGTTTTTGGTATTCTTAAAGCAAGACACTGTGAAGACATGGTATCTCCCTGATATGGCCCTGCTGCTCCTCTCTTCCTAACTATGATTAGTTGTTTTCCTCTTACCTCAGTTTCTGGGAATAGGATAAATCCTCATCTAACTGAACAGGAAATGAGATGAACCAGTTCACAGTGAAATAAAATTCTGCCTGGATCTGGGACCACAGAGAGAGCATCAAGAGCAAAGCCCAACAATAATGAACTAAAGGAGAATGGGTCATTTCACTAAAGGCTGTTGTTTGACATAAGCACCATTACAACTTCCCAGCTCCTGAGGTGTCAGCCAGAGGTTGGTAACACATTACACAAAATGCAATATTTTATTGTGTTCAGCTTTAGTGAACAGTTAGCAATATGATGTTCTTGTGCACTTCTGGCATGACTTTAGCACTTCCCAAATTTGGCACCATCTGTTCTTCACTGAGTTGTTTGTTGGTTTGTTTTTGTTTTTTTTTTCCCTGTAGGAAACTTAAACTTGTCTCTAAGATCTTGCTGATTGATGAAGCTACAAGAACGTCATGACACACATTTTCTGAATTAACATCTCTGCTCTTCCTTACCTCAAGAATCTTATCAAGAAGGGATTTATGGCACTAGCCCTGGCACACAGTTCTCTCTTGCTCCTATTACATGATTTTAGTTATTATATAGTGCTACTGTTCTGCCATAAAGATCCCTTTGATTGTGCAGAAGCTTCACTACAAAAGTTTTATTATGGACAGTGAGATAACTTTTGTATAACCTTAGCAGAACTTCCTCCTTCAAAGGTTTTGGGTTTTTTTTAATTAATATTGTATATATGCTCCAACCTGACCTATAATCCTTCCTATATAAAATTCCCTCTTCATTCCACAAGTGCAAACTTCCAATAATCTGTAATAACAATGAGCATTTGCAGTTACATACATAATGCATTTTTATTTTAAATGCAACCACAAAGCCAGCTGTAGAAAACTCACTCTATTTAACCTGCATTATTAATGACACAACACAGAAGAGACAGTCCAGTGGCACCATTAAACACATCATTAATGGCACCAGTAAATTTAAGAAGGTCACATTTTTCCTACAGTTTTTATGAAAACTATATTGTAGTAACAAATTAAAAAAATTAAGGATAACCTGATGTTCCACTGTGTTTTTCCTATTCACTGTACTTGTGTTAGGATTGTACAAAACTTTCAAGCTGTCACTATATATATATATAATCTGATGTAAGACCTGATCTTTTTCTAAATTATGTCTCAATCAGCAGAGCTTACACATCTCTATAGCTGTGTCTTTATAGATAGAAGATAGAAAATGTTCTACATAGACTGAGAAACTCACAGGTCAGCATACTGGGTTTTACACCTTGCTTGTGTGCTCTGCTAGTCCCAAAAATTTCAGTCTTGTTTACATCTAACCAAACACATATGTGTTATGCCAAGCTGCTCAATTGTAAGCCCTTTCCTGAACTCTTTGAAGCAAAAATACTGTGTACAAACCTTCTGTTCCCTGAAAGAAAAGAAACTCTTTTTGAAGAGGGAACACAGCAAACAGAACAAACCCTTGTCAGCCCTGAGGTCAGGTTATCTCAATGAATAGCAGTAAATACTAGAGACTCTTTCTGCACCTTCTTTCCCTGAGTGGCCACCTTCCAAGGAAAAGTCCCAACAAAGCAACAACTTTGTGCCGGTTGCATGCATCCCAACAGGAACACCAATTATTCTCAACACCATTTTTTAAAACACATGCTGTGGGAGGAGGCAAAGTGTATGTGTATTACTCCAGAAGATAACATTTCTTTTAGCGTTAAGGGAGCTGTGCCAATCCATGTGGAGTACTTAGTGTATCAAGTAGCAGATTAATTGTCAGCTACACCACACAATTTACTTTAAGTGAATGCATCGGTATGTAACTCTATGAATGCATATTGACAAATGACTGATTCTTTGTAGTCCTGGTGAATAGCAAAGGCTGTCATAACAAATTGCTGCTGTTCACGAACAGGTATCTAGAAAAAGCTGATGCAGACAACACTTACGACTGTTGCCCAGCACTTCACACAATAGAAGCAAAACACAATTATTTTCTTAACATTCAGAGTTCCGTCCTCCAACCCTAAGAATTCTTTTGCCATTCATGCAGACATAATGAGCCTTACCATAGGAATTTCAGCACTATTTTAAAACAGCATCCATTAGTGTCTGCATATTGTAAAAGGTTGGTTTATGCACATTACTGATGCATAGCTGTGCTGCCCATGTAAGATGTCATATTGCAACCTCATAACTCCGCAGGAGCTATGATTTTTCTGGAGGAAAAATCATCCCTGAAGGATCACATTAAAATTCCTTGATTTTTTTCATGAAAAATGTGACCCAATATTCATCTCTTCCAAAAAAATGTTTTATTTCCATTGATGATAGTCTGTACCATTTATGATATTAAACAAGGATGATATTTCAACCTCTTCTGTCGAAAACGGTGATGATCTAGGTTTGATTTAAATCAGTTAAAAAGGTTATATCTTTGTTTCCTCAATAAAATATAAATATTTTAAAAAGTGATATTTATCCCCCTTGTTGCAAGTTATAACTGACAAATAATGCAGAAAAAACTAATAGAAACCCATCTAATTAACTGAGTTCCTATAACATCAGGTTTAATTGCATTAAAGAACAATTCCAATGTTAAGAAGTGTGCTGTGTGATTTCTTACCAGTACTCCTGACTTCCCCATTTCATAGTCTTTATACTGACTTTAGATTAGACATTATACCTTGTACATTTGCATCAGCCACAAAATTCAGTCTCTTGCTTTCAATTTGGCCAAAGAAATGTTCTCCTACTTCCTACATTCCTGCCTTAAAAAGATGAAAGCCTTCTCCATACCATCTAGTGTGGTAACAGGAAGGTTAAAATGCAGATGACAATGGGTCTGATTCTGACAGAAAATACAGGTGTGTGCTCAGTATTTGCATCCTTTCAGACACAAAAGGATGACACACAGCCTTAGGATATCAAACCATGGGGTCTGCTCACAAGCAGCCCATATGGAAATTTTGGCTCACTGAGAATTGCAAGCCTGCAGTAGGGACAGGTCTCATTTAAGAAGAATATCCATAAACGTGCACATTTACTTACATAAACTTAACTGCACTCCTCATTTGAAGAAAATAAGTCATTTCTTGGGGCATTTTCCTAACTAAAAATAGATAAATTAAATCATCCTGCTGCCCTTTTCTCTTCTCATATCAGAAACAGAGACAGATCCTTCATGCCATGTAAAACATTGCCAGCATAGCCTAGTTTAAGAACAGTCCCTAAAGGCATACCTTATCTTGGTATCTGCTCGTGTCAACGACTTAGGGGTGTAAGTCTCTCAGGTCGCTCCACTGCTCTTCTCAAGCACACTGGTAACACTCACATCAGGTACTCTCTTCCTCTGCTTCCTTAAATATTTGAGGACAATATCTCTGATAAATGGATCCTTTGCAAGCCCCAAGATGATAACTGGCATTTTATGTCCAAGAGTAAACATAGAAATACAGACGTGTGTCCCCTCCTACTAAAAAAGTTCTTCAAATTACAGATTAGTTTCTTGCAATACTTGAAAGTAACATACCAAAGATTTATTGAACTCATATTCATAAGTCTAAATAAGCTTTGAGAGATTTTTTCCATATTTTCTATAAAATAAGAACTAGATATTCACTATCAACAATATACCTTAGAGCTTGTCAACAAATACGTAGTACAACTGATGCATTCACAGGAATAGAAGTCTCACACACTTGCAGTAAATATTTGCTTACCAAATGCCAAAGCCATGGGGAGGGTCACAATGAAATCTGATTTGCCTTCCCTTTTAGAGCTCTCTTGTCATTTAATCGTGAAGGAAAAAGAATAGGATACAATTTTAAAAGGTCAATTACTCATAAGTAAATGGTTGATGACAGTCCACAGAAAGAGCCTAGAAACACCCCATAGGCTGAAATATGCTTTATTAAGTTTTTGAGTGCTTCCATGCAAAAAGCTGTGTTCAAAATGCATTCTGATGATTTATAAGCAGCAGGAATTAAATTGGACAATTACATAGTCAATACTAATTAACTCACTTGTTAATTGGTGTTTTTTTGATATTCTGTATTCTTCAGACATGTGCTAATGTGTGCATATGGTAAGGTTGTGACATCATGAAGCAAGCCTGAATATAGTTGCGACAGCTAAGTGTTTAAAACCCAGATAAGAGAAAAATTATGTTTTAAAGATGTTATTTCACTTTTTCTTCACCTCAGTTTATTATCTTTTTCATTCCACTGCCAAAACACACACAATCCTCCTGGTAGCATCATCAGAGCTACTTTGTTACTCCACCTACACAAATATGGATTATTTTTAAGGGCAATCTCAAAAATGTCTTGAATTAGGATTGTTTGATTTGAGAATATGTACAGTATCCATTTAACATATGTTTATTTTTAAAAATTCATATATTCTCCTTGAACACTACTTTTAACACAGCTTTTGTCTGTCAATGTACATGCTTATAGCACTAAATATTTCCTGCAGTAAATCAGACACCACAACCAACTATTTCTACTATTTTCATATCAAAGTAGCAGAATAAGACCTTTTTAATTTAAATGATATATTTTTTTCTGGACAAATTAAAAAAAAAAGGTGGTTTTGAATCTTTTTGCCCCATCTATAGCAGGTTAATGAGTTTAAAGCAGCAACCAAGTATTGGCTCCCTGGGTTTTCACCATTTCTGCTTCAGGTGATTAGTTTATTCAACAGGTTGGTTTTTTGGTTTTTTTTCCCTTCCTATAACACCACAACCACACACCCACTGAACATTCTTTCCATATCCACCACCCATAATATTTCTCCCAGCTTCTACCTACCCAGATAGAAATTTCTATATTCAAGCGCAATTTAATTTCCCCTTTCAACCAGTCCTCATTTTTGAATACACTGTCACTGCAATATCATAGAATCATAGAATTATAGAATGGCCAAGGTTGGAAGAGACCTTAAAGATTACCTAATTCCAACCTCCCTGTCATGGACAGGGGCACTTTTCACTAGACCAGGTTGCTCAGAGCTCCATTTAGCCTGGTATTGAACATTTCCACAGATGGAACATCCACATGGTCTCTATCCCATCAAAGTTGGTTTATCTTTAGAGACTGACACATGGTTATGTTTTTTTCACAACAAAACTGTCATCAGACCTTTCAAAACCTTGTTTCTGTAAGCATGAGGCCTTAGGTCAATGCTATATTTCAGACATCGACCCCTTACATTCTTCTAGATAAAATGAAGTTATTTCCCTGATCTCTCTGGTGACAGTGAGGAATATTTGGCTCCTTTTTGAAATACCAATTCAAGCTATTCCCCAAATATCACTGTCTTATCAAGAAGAAGGTAAGTCATCAGCTCTTTAAAAAGAAGGCATTTATAAAGAGGTGTGGGGTATATTTCCCCTGGGTACTGACATTCCTAGTAGTGATGCTCTGGTTAGTCTGTAGCCAAACCAACCCCCTGGGTCCTTACCCCAACCAGTTCCATCACTGGCCTTACAAACAGTTAGCCTAGTTAGCCCAGTTAGCCTAGTACTCAAAAAGATATATCTTAATGTCTTCGAAAAGTGTTAGGGTGACGTATCATTTTATATTAATATTGGCTAAACAGCAAAGTCTCTGAAATGATTTTGAGGAGGTGGGTTTCTTTTGGGAAGACATCAAGCAAAGGCCTTAGTGACCTGAAAGACCTTGAAACCTGCCTCTCCCCTGTCCAATTTGAGGGCCAGCTGGCTGGTTCTCTCCAGCCAGGATGAAAAGCAAATTCAGAGATCATTCCTTCCCAGCACAGTTGTTGCCAATATTGGTGTCTTCATAAAATAAATTCATTTTTAATACACCTTTATTTTTCTAAACTAGAAGAATTTTACCAAAAATGTTCCCTCCACAACTGTGGTAACCTCATTCCACTGCTGTCAGTGTTCATTGGCTGGTTCCCTTACTCTGACACCCACCAGAAAATTTTATTCAAAAGCACTCAAAAACACATCATTATATTTTGAATTGGATTTCATTATTAACCCTATCACATATGCAGAGATTTCTAGAATTTAAATATTTTCTAAATTAGGGATACTGTCTGCAGGCTTATTTCTCTCGAGCAATGCTAACACTAGAAAAAAAATAAATAAAAAACTCCAACAACATTAAGGGAGAGGAAAGAAATATTTAAAGATTTATTCAAAAAAGCTTGAAATTATTTGGCCTGCAGGATCTGTTTCAATATGAAAAACATTTCTGCACAGAAATATGCATATTTTCTTTCCCATATGCAGAAGAGTAGCACAATCTTCAAGAGGCATACAGCATCTGACTTTCAATACCTACAGCCTCTTTTGCTTAAGAAAAAAAATCAAAGTTACTCAAAGCCCTGGGTCACATCTTCAGTTAGCCATTTCGCACGCAACTTTTGAAGGAAAAAAAATAATTGCATGGGTCTAATCTAAAGCCTTTGAAGAAATTTTTTGAGATTCAATGGACTTCACATCAGGGGTTTGGGGTTTTTTGTTCAGAGTACTTTTCTCCTCTTATTTTCAATTAAAAAAAAAATTTTTATTTCAATAAAACCCTTCAGTGTCATAATTCCACAACACTGGAATTATTCTGGACAGGTAAAAACCACATTTTTTTTGTTATCAAAATCTATTTTTTCCCACTATTGTATAAAATACTTACATTTTGCATGAACCCAAGATGAAAGAGAACTGAAAAAAAACTGCTGAAAACTTACAAACTACAAAATCCATTTTGGTTGATTTATCCTTTCCATGACTGATGCCACTGTAAAGCCTCATTTTCTAAAGGTCCAACGTATTGAAGGAAAAACCCTCAAACTTTATGGTAAGCATGAGATATTTAAAAGTTAAAGCAGAGGAGTCCTTTGCTAAGCAAAGACTCCTTTGCTGCAGGACTCCCAAATACTGTTGCCACCAGTGATTCACTGTATGACAGGGAGCAATTAACATCTCTGCTGCAGACCATTTTCTTGGTAAAACAAACTGCAACACATTACCTATTCTGGGAATTTGAGGAGGTGAGAGAGGCAGATCAGTTATTTTTGCAATTTGTAAAAATACACCTGATCTGTAAACTTAGAGTCCTCTTTTCCTCCTCCCATAAATTAAGGCATATCTAGATTTAAAAAAATACATAAAAAATTTAAAAGTGTTGTCAGCAAAACATTCAGGCTTCAAGATGCTTAAGAAAGATAAAAAGAAGGCAGAGGTCCTCACTGTGGTGCTCAGAAGACAGTGGATCTAAGTAAGAAAGAACTTATATGAATGCCTTCATATCTACTCCACAGCTCTGGGCAGAGAAGTTTGAATCTTCCAGGGTGACAGCACAACTAATATTTGATGCCAGGTTTGTGCAGTACTTTAAGATCCACACGTGGAAAGCAGAAGTGTGCATCTACAACACTTCTACTAAAAGTACCCAAGGCACTTCAGCTGCCCTGTCTTGGTAATTCCAGGTCCCCTTAGCTTTAGAGTAAGGTAGTGTTCAGTTACTATGGAAACAAGTCTTATTTTATTTTTTTCTAAATACTTCTGTCAATAAGAACACACAGTATATTGCATGTCTCAGCTGCCAGAATGACTTATGCCCTCTTTACTTTGACATGAATACAAGTATTTATGCAGAAATGGACAAGTTGGTAACTTCTTATATGACTGACTGTACTCCTTTTGGCATAGTATGCTTTTATGAATAGTCAAGTGAGAACAGCCCACTTACTTTAACAATAATAAATTAGCCTGTCTGATTCAGAGAGGAAGTAAGAAGGGGGAAAAGGAGAGCAAGAATTAACGTTTTGTGCTGCTCTGCTGAAATTCAAGCCAAACAATCCCCAAACACCCATGCATACAAAAAGGAGGCTCTGGAGAAGTAGAAAGTCTACAGAAAAAAAAAAAAAATTAAGACCTGATTGGCCGTTGGTTATATAAGGAAATGAAGATTGAGCAGTTGCACTGACATTTTGCTTCTGGATAGCAGAAGACTGTGGTGACTCACTCTTCATTGCTATGCCAGCATTCCTCTTCTACACAAGTTTTGATTAAGGTTAAAAGCAAATGAGAAGGCAATGCATTTTGACTTGCATCAGTGTGTCACTGACAAGTAGCATGAGTAAGTGACCTTCCACAGTGGCCCAAGCCAAAGCATTCTTGTTTGGATACCTCAAGAGCAAGTATTTCTCATGTGAAATTCAGAAAGGGCATACTACATAGAAATTAAATTAGGTTTTACTCTTGCACTGCAGAAGTCTATAGAGCCTACATTCACAGCTATTCATGTCATATAAAAGAATGCCTGAATTACCATGCACAATGAAATATAAATGGAAAATATAAAAAAACTAATACAGTATATGATGAACTAAGTGTGGAGATAAAAACAGACACAGTATAATCAGTACCTGCCTCAGGTAATGATAAAATGTGATCAAGAAAGAATGGGGTCTGCATGTATGCAGGATATTAGTCAGAGCTTAAAGTGAAATATTAGTCAGAAACTAAGACTTAAAAAAGTACATAAGGGACAGAAAATCTGTGTAGGACTAGCCAGAACATTTTGTGCTAAACTTCAAGTCCTGCAGTTAGCACTTTTTCAGGTAACACCACGTGTTAGATCTTGCTCAGGAAAGATATCAATACCCTCACACACTGGTAACACTGGTCCTACAAAAGATTTTTTGGGCTTTTCTCAAACTCCCACCCACACCACTCTGAAGTGATCAGGCAGGTACAAGACCTGTCTCAGATATCACCCAACTCTTAAGGAAAGCTTGACTAAACACCATCTGGTAACAAAAGCTGTTAGCCATGCCCTGGACTCTGTCCCAGAAGATACTTCCCTGAGCTTCCCATCTCTCTTATCCTGAGCCCTGGCCTCTTGCCTTGGAAAAGCAGGGCTAGTCCCATTCTCAGTGGAAGTCACTGCAAGCCACATCTGTTAAGTGCAAGAACAGCTGGCCCTAGAAGGAAAGACACCTTCCTGCACACAGTCACACTTAAATAAATGTAGCATCTGTGAGGGTCAGACCACTGACCAAGCAGGAAAACACAGGTAGAGACAGTATCAGTTCCTTTCTGTGGAGTAATTCCACATCCATCAGCCAGGGAACATTAGTGTTTGACCTTATAGTTGGTGAGGCTGGAGAGTTTTCATACAGGCTGTTCCAGAAATGGGATATTGTATCTGTTTCACTCTTTAGCAGTACAAAATCACATAACAGTAGAATTGAGAGTGTCATTGTTCAGTGTTCTAACCTCTTTGTGACAGTTAAAAACAGTGTTCCTTTCATTGCTTTTCATGTACTTTCAAGTCCTGATATGGAAGGTTATTGTCAGCCACAGGAGTTTCCATGCTTATTAAATCTGTCACTGTCTGCTAATGAACACACTTGTAATGCTGGGTATTTCAATGCAGGCATCTGTCCTTGAAACACAAATAGATGTCAAGATTTCTTCTTATTTTTCCCACACAGGCCTTTGAACAGTTTTTATCTATTTACAATCTACAGTAAAAAAATAAAAACCAAAAAACAAAACAAAACAAAACAAAACAAAACAAAAAACAACCCACAAAACAAAACAAAACAAACAAAACAAAACAAGAAAATAAAACCCACAACCTGGTAGTTTGCAAGAATTAGATTTGAACCAGCTATGTATGAAAGCCAAAGATGTCATTTTTGTGTTATTAATCTTATGAGCCATCTGATTCAATCTCATGGGTGGAACCTCTTAACAGAAGAACAGCTCTTCCTTGCAAGGTAAAACCTGTTTAGTAAAATCACTGTACTGCACAAAGGTTCTACTTAATTACCTAAGTGTTCCTAGTAAAATATTGGATATGCATCCAATAGCTCAAATTCTATTCTCAGCTTTGCAGAGATAAATAAGCCCCCAGTGACTTCTGTGGCTATCTATAGCTGAATTTGGCCAATCATATAAATCTTCACTCTTCTGCACGTATAGTGTACCTTGAGGAGGCAAATGAAAGACAGCTGAAAAATGGCTAGGATTTGCTTTCCCATTCCAAAGTCAGCTTGTTGGCTGCAGTTTGTACAATGAGATGACATGAAACAAATGGAGTAGGGCTGAAAATCCATTGTACTTAAGAGTGCACAAATAGGCACTGAAGTGCCAGTTCTCTAAAGACTGGGGCTATTTATGTTCTTTCCTATACATCAACAGTATTGCATTTTCAGTTTTGTTAGGTTAGCCTAACACACCTCAAGCTGCAATCCCAGACATATGAGAAAAGGGAGTTGGAATGTTCTTGACCGTGCACGTCCTCCTGCACAAATCCACAATTAATGCATCCACAGTGTTAACTAACTGCCTGTAAACATATCCCCGAATCACCATGTTGTCCATCTGTTTCTTTTCTACCTTGTTACAGATTTAAAAGACTTACAGATGGAGAAAAGACAGCCTCATCCTCTTCCCAAACACTCTAACACAGTGTAGAGCAGAAAAAGACATATTTGGAGGCAAGAATCTTAAAACAGTATTCCACAAGCAACTGAGTCTGCAAAAATCAAAAGCAACCCAAACGTGTCCCTTCTATGGGCATTGCTGTTCAATTTCCATTTCACTGACTGACAGCATTTTCCTTTACACACAGCCAAGGAACCGTAGTGAGGAAACACTCCTGGATATGGGGCAGAGGGAGGAAGGCAGAAAATTGAAGGCAAGGATGAAGAGAACAATTCAAAACCAAATATCTTGCTGCTGGAAGGGCTGAGAACAGAGGAAAGTACAGAGGTTTTCTCTCATATGTGTGGAAATGGATCCAGGGGCTGTTGGTGTGTTTCCAAGTGTGTCACAGAAAACTGTGATTTCTGGTCTAAGGCAGAATGACTGTTTGATGAATGGCTGCTACGTGATCACTTGTAATTGCAGTGAACTACAATCAGTGAGTTACAGTCCTCAGTACTATGATCCACAAATGCCCAGCTCGCCTTGAACTCTTGTCTGATGAATACCTAATTTCTATTTCACCTCTCCTAGGGGGTGCATTTCCTCTCTTGCATTTATCAGAGCTAGCATTTAAGATTCCATGCTGAAATACATAAAAGAAAAGTCACTATCCAAATGTTCTGTCACAGCTTGGAGGGGAGCCACACAGCTTAAAAACCTGACAAATAATCTTGCACAGACTGCATGCAGACAGTATCTAATACATATACACACACAAACACACCATTGTCCTGCCCCCCCTCCCCAGTCTATGAAGTCTGTATTATATATTCACAATCTTTCTCAGTCATTTGGCATTTCAGTCATCTGATGGCATTTACCTTGTCCTGTCAGGAAGCAAGTTGCAGGCCTGCTGGCTCAGGAGCAGTCAGTCTCAGGGATGCTCTGTGTCTGCTCCCTCTGGTACACTGGATACGTGTTCTCAGACATGACTCAACCATCTAGGTAGTCAAGATGACACATAGCACAATTATGTGTAACCCAGTCAAGCACCTATCCTAGCAATCTGCATTCTGTAACCAAGTTTTTAAACCTGAAAAAATTCCCATAAATAAGCAGAGAAGTGTTTTAACTGAATTCTTACTAGAAACAGAGGACTGTTTTAACTGGAATAATACCTCACTAGAAACACAGATTCCCTGTCTGCTCCCAATACAAACTCTTTGATCCTTTTTCTTCCCTTCACCTCATCTATCTCCACCATCAGCCAGCTTAGGTGCACCTCAGCCTTATGTGCTTTTCCTCCTCTATAAAACATCCTCTTTCTAGGAAGGATAGGGCAGAAAAGGCCATACTGTCTGACCATATCTTCCAAGTTTCTGTTTGATACTTGCTGTGTCTTTCTGATGCCATGCATGAAAATGGTGCCCGGAGTAAGGAGGAGGAGTCTCAATACATGCATCATGATTGGAAAGTCAGTCTGCCCACTCCACCATCACCGCATTCTGGGGTCTGACCAAGGAGGTCCAGCAGATCCCTAACTTAGGGCTCTCTAGCATCTAGCATCTCAACTCCTAAGATGTTTGGACAAACCTGCCACTTCCATGTACGATTATCTGCAAAACAGGCCTTTCATGGCCTCATCTGTTTACTCAAAGCACCATGCAGTCTGGGGCAAACTGTTAAAGACATACAGATCCCCCTTTGAGCCACTACTGAAGCAGGATACTCTTCATACAGAAACAGACCTTATCTTCATCCTTTGTACTGGATGCAAGAAGCTAGTTCATATGCAGTGTTTCAATAATTTTTGGATGGGATTAATTCTTAGAAATGGAAGAGAGAGATGAAAAAGAAAAGAAGAATACATTGTTACTGCTTGTACCTGTTCCAAGACCTCTCTTCTCCTCCACCTTTGTCCCAACATATACTCTATTCTTCCTTTCCTTTGTCAAGAGTAAACCAAAACCATCTTTGGGTTCTGCTGGTGTTCTAGGATCCAGAAATCCAGAAGAAGGATAAAAAGAGATATATCAAGTGCCATAAAGTCTTAAAAGAGACTAAAGCTGTGTATGTGAGATTCCCAGCTCTTTGTGGGCTGCCAGTACAGGTGAATATGGTAGATGAACAAGAGCTGGTGAACCTTCAGTCACAAGCACAAGTATACCCTGTGATGAATGGGAGATGGCCTTAGTCCAAGTGTTCAGGAAGGGCCTAAAAGATTTCTCTGCAACAGATGCTTGAAGCATTGTCACTACAGTAGCCCCCAGTGGTGGCTCAAAAGAGAAATATAAACACATCAAAAGTCAACAGGCTAGCTTGAGGCAAACCTAACACTATGAACCAGCTTTGCTGGCATGTTCTAATATTCTTTTCTTACTCACAGTCTTTCCAAAGGCCTTTCCTGAGCCCATGCTTATGGCATGTCAGGCTGCTGACAGATGATGTGTTCTCTTCCCATTGAGCTGCCTTAGAAAATTGAGTAAGCGATCTCCAGAGGCAAACTAGTTTGTTCTGGATTTAAACTGAGCTGCCCAACCCAGGCTAAGGGTCCTTTTTTAACTCTCAGAAAAGAAGAACTGACTCACAACTGAGGCAACGGTTCATGCAGCAACATGAAAAAAGAAAAAGAGAGGAGGCTTCAAGGGAAAGAACTCTGAGAGTTTTGCACAAAGAAGTTGTAGCAACTCTAACACTGAATTCCCCAGCTGGAAGTGATACTGCTGTGAGACACTACTTCAATGTGCATCCTTTGCCTCTATGACATTGCTGACTTCATGTTTATAAATTAATAAGGAAGCTGGCACAGAAAATGGTTCACCTATCACAGGTAAAATCCAGAAACAAACATTTAAGTTACAATAAATTTAGGTACTATAAATTATGCAGAAGAATTTAAGTTTCAAGGCTCTTCTACGGATATTGTTGTTCACTTAAAAAAATAAATGTAGTCAGTAGGAACCAGGAATGTATTAGAAATCTATATCTGCAATATGTATGATGAAAAATCAATAAAATATTATCTATGCATAGATAACAATGCAATTTGTGGTTTTAAATCAGTAAGTTTATGGTAATTTGGAAAACAGAAAAAGACATAGGGTAGTGTTAATAAATCCTATCTCAGCAGCTGAGAAGTCTTTAGTTATGTGAGGTTTTGCTCTAGAAGAATGTTCCAGGTAATTTACATGCTTAAGGAAGAGGTGTTTAGGTAGCACTGCTCTTTCACAAAATTAAGTATTTTGATATTAATCAGCTAAAGTAGGATTCATCTCACCTACCTTTAGAGACCCAGTATTCACAACTAAGGTATTCATGGAGAAAAATAGGTGCTTTTAAGACTCAGGATGAGATAAATCATGTACTAAAAAAACCTATTTATCTCCACTGACTACAGAAGGACTCTAGAATGTCTGATTTGGATGCAAATACTTCCAATATAGAAATTTGCCTTAATCATATCTCTACTGAGCTCCAAAGCAATTAATATAATTGTAGAAAAATATCTTGGAACTTTTTGTTTTTTTCTATTTTTTTACAGTTTCATATGAGAAACCGCTCTCCCTCTCCCATTTAGTCCCTCTGCCTTCCTTTATCTGTGTTGTGAAATTTCTTATGGTCCTCTGAAGTCCACTTCTTATTCTTTTCAAAAGATGCATAATCTCATAAAAGACATTAAATATATTTAGGGCAAACTATAGAAAGCAAGAGTACATCTCCTAGCTCTGTTATCAGAGAAAGATGCCCAGAAAGCGGTCAACCTAATTCATAGATATTGTAAGATTGTCAAATGTTCTGGATCAAACTATCACAGCATCTTAATTAAGAAAGAGAACATGGGAATGAATGTTTGTACTGGACTGTACTTGCATTGCTTTATCAGCTTTGAAGTTAAAACAGCCCTCATTGGTGATATTATCTTAAGATAAGGTGACCAGTTCATTCAAAGGTAGGGAGGACTACAAGTCAGAACACTATTGGCATCTCTCCAATTACACATATTAGGGAAATTATCCAAGTCTTGGAAAAGAGATGATTAAGAGTTAGTCTCAAGTGATCATCTCTGAAATATTACTAGACTGAGGAGCAAAAAAAAGGTGGAAAATTGTTGAGAAGATTGTTAGGTACAAATGAAACAGACAGTCTGGATTTCATGATGATACTGGATGCATTCCCCTGAAAGAAAATGTGATACTGAAGAAATTACTCGTATCACATTAGTAAGGTAAACAATTTGTTTGTTAGAAACTATCTGAAAGCTTCAAAAAGATCTGAAAACTAGACATGCAAGGAAATATATTTAGAAAATAACTCAGACTACTAAATCCAGCATAATATATTTTGAAGTAATGTGGCAATGATAATGAAAATAATAAAAGTTTTTCTTATTTTATACCATCAGCAGAAATCCAGATGGTAAAAAAAAATAATTGAAAATTGTTGTTGATGAAAAGTAATTTGCAGTACTGAAACTCATTTCTTATCTAGAATTATTAAATCATAGCTTATAACCTGTTTGGGAAAGGCTGTGTAAGGAAAAGAAGTTGGAAGTGTGCTCATTTTAGAAGGCAATTAATTGTTTTAGAATTATTGATAACTTAGAACAGCAGGACCTTGAACATACATGGATCAATGAGTGGGTTCTGATGAGGGGTTGTTGCAGATCATCTGACCAAACTACAGAATGGGATGAACTCATCCTGACTTGTCAGTGATGTGGGACAAGTGGTGTGTTTTAGGAGGCTTTGGCTGGGTGAACGCATGCTGCGGGTTTCAGTCAGCTTACAGGAAATCATCAGTAGAGTTTCTGATGTAACACTTTTCTCTATTCTGAAACCAAACCATGCTCTACCCAACGGGAGGCAAATATTGTATAACAAAGCAGATGACTGAATCGTTAGAATGATAGTTGGCTGTTATCTAAAGATCAATAGCAGCAATCCAATTGTGTTCAACGTGGGCAAGGAGAGGCCAGTTTCAAAGGGCTTTGTAGATAGGCAGATAGATAACCAGTACTTCAAAAGCAGTCATTTCCAAAAGCCAAGAAAAAGTACAAAGAAAACTGGAAGGGAGCTCCAACAACACAAGTAAAAATCTAAGCACCTGAAGAATAATTAGTTAAAATCTTCAATTCCACAGTAAAGAAAATGGCCAAAAACTTGGGACGTTATATGTATGAGAGGATACCTAGCAAAAAGACAGCTAGTGACAACACACATGTAAGCAAATACCAGTTAGGGTAATTCAAGCCAGCAATCCCAGAACATAGGGAAGGAGGAATAAAGAGGCACTATTGACCCAGGCCTACCAACACTAGTGCAATCAGAAGTTTTTGTTCTGGATTATGGGATTATGGGACTAAGGATCACCTCTGTGAGCTGAGGCACGATGGTGAGGGGCACTCAATACAAAGCTGAAGACCTTGAAGCCCCCTGTCCTGTCTCCTCCTGAGGCTGTCTCAGGAGAAGTGCCAACACACAGACCCTCAGACAAACTGACAGGAAGGGCTCTTGGGGTCACCCCAAAAGCTAATGGACCCCCAGAGGCATGGGCCAATGGTGGGGTTCTCAGGAGGACCATTACCTGTCTGTGCATGTGTTTGTGTGTGGCAAGGGGAGATCAGGGGATGCTGCTGTGACAGGACAGGCCGAGCATCTTACCCTGGAGGGATCCACTTTGTACTTGTATCTGTACACATGGGCACATTTTTTTTCCAGAAAGCTCCTTGAGCTTTCATCCAAACCAGCCAAAGGAGAACGGAATGCATTCCCACAGGGAACATGTACTCAAGCATCTCCCAGTTGGCTCCCTGGACCTGGGGCTGTGGAAGCATTGCCTCTGTTGAGGAAATGGATTTGGCACCTCCCTGCAGCCTGTGCTTGCTGAAAACAAAGAGAAGCATTCACAGATAGGTGGTAATATTTCCTAGGTGGGAACAGAAGCACTGACCACTAGAAATCTGGACTGTTCAAAATATTCCTGTTTTGTGTTTGTAAAGAATACTCTGTATTATACTGGTCACCTAAAGTAGTACTAAACACTACACACTAAAAAAAAACCCCAAAAAAAACCACAAAAAAGCACCAAAAAAACCCAACTAAGAACAAACAAATAACCAAAAAAAAAAAAAAACCAAACAACCACTAAATCAAAAAGAAAACAATATCTAAATTTTCTTTGTATTCTTTTCATCCTGATGAAATATGAACAAGTCTCACCAAAAGAAATATCTATTCCCTGTGTTTGGGATTCTTTTTATTTGCTGTTGGATGGGTTTGTAGGGTTTTTGTGTTTTGCTAAAGCAAAACAATTTCTGGATGCTTCCAATGTCACAAAGTTGGAAGAACATTATTTTTCAGGGTTCAAACAGAAAACTATTCAACAGTGGTTCAGTAGATCAGCTAGCCAGGCACCAACCTCAAAAAAACTACAGAAAAAAATGAAAAAGGAACAACTGATAAAGTATTAAGACAGAGAAATAAAGACTTAATAACAACAAAAATCACTTAAAAGAAAATCACACCAAGGAAACCTTATTTCCTTCTTTAAGGCGATTTTGTTTGATCACTAAATGTTACTTCAGAAATCAAATGCACCTTTCCAGCATTTGCTGTAGCATTATGAAACTGTCTGATTAAAATTGATGCTGTAGAATACAGCACACTTTAAATGGGGTATCAGCTAGGTTGGGCCAAAAAGTATTTGTCACATAGAGAACATTTGCTGATTGGAGTTTTTTCAACGCAGTCTGTGACTAGCAATAAGTCTGATCCTATTCCACCTTTTCATTAATTAATTAATTGGAAGAAATACTAAAAAATTGATTAAAACTTTGCTTTAGACAAGGACTGGTGGGAAACAATCACTAGAAGACTTGGGCTTACTCAAACAAAATATGTTTAAATATATTCAAGCACAACATAATATGGCTGAAAGGAAGAGTGTGTGTGCCACCCATAGAGCAGGAAAGATGTCCCTCCAAAGCATTGAGAGCTGATAAGAAATTCAGCACATGTTCCTTGGGCAGTTTTGTAGGGAAATGGGCTATTACAATCTCCAGACATGTAAGCAGTAGGAGGGGTGTTGGTATGCTGCCAACAGTTTAAGGGGCCAAATTTTGAGAAGGACATTAGAAAACAAGAGAAGGTGAAGTAAAAGGTCATAAAAAATTGACTTTGAGAGCTGAAAAAAAATGTGTTAAAGTGAAAAAATTTAACAGCTCAAGTAATTTAGCTTTTGAGAGGGCAGGCTGAGAGTGGCATGATTGCAGCCTAAATACTTTCAAAGGGAAAAAATAGAAAGAGCTAAAGGGTTCTTTAACAAAGACAGATATAAAAAGAACCATAGCTAGAAATTAAGCCAAATAGGAAATCATGCACCAATTTGTAATTGCAAAAGTGATTAGCCACTGGGAAAAAAATATAAAGTCCATCTTCATCTCTTGATGTCTTTAGATCATGAGTAGATTCCTTCGTGAAACACATTGCTCTGACAGAGAAGTTATTTTTTAAATCAGTGTGTTCAGCTAATAGCCAGCCTGGGAATTAGATCCATAGGAATTTTCTATTTTGCCTGCAGCTCTTTTCTTCAAAAAGGCCAGCTTTTTGACCTGGGCAGAAGTCTTCCCATCCTTATATTTATTCCTCTGTTTCTCCAATGGCAGATGCCCAGAGCTGCTTTTTGTTCCATAAGAAGGAGATTTCTGCCATCTGCTGCTTCTTCCCATGGGGAAATAACAATTGATCAGCCACTGTGCTAGGGCAGCAGAGATCCTGTGGGGCTGTTGGGGGGACAACAGGCTTGAAACACATCCTAGCCCTATGACTACTAAGATCAGACCTCGCTGCTTTCCCTCCAGTATGTTACTGAGCTTTGAATAATGAGAAGTACAGAAAGCCACTCATTTTGACAAGGCAAGAAGTAATTCAACTAGCATAAGTGTTATAGTTCATGCCCAAATTTAAATGCAAAAATCCAGCCTGATAGAGAAGCCTTCTTTTATATAATATATATAATATATACTTTATAGTAAATATACTATATAATATATATTCTACATATAGAGAGTATATATAATATGTATTTTTACATATAAAAATATACATTATATATATAATATACTGTATAGTAAATATACTATATTATATATATACTATATAGTAAAGATGGACACAACCTTTATTAAAAAAAGGCAACAAAAAACAACAATAACAACAACAAAAAAAAGCCCCACAAAAAAAAACCCACAAAAAAACCACAACCCAACACACAACAACAAACCACAAAAAACACCACAAACCAGAGAAACCCCAAAAGAATCTAATTATCTTTGAAAGGTTTTTGGAAAGAGGTTTGTCCACCTAACTCAGATGTTCACAGCTAGGCAGAGGATACCGACCCCTGGGGAGAAATCTCCATTGGTCTCTTTTGAGTAAGCAGATGTGATCACCTTATAAAGGTGATTAATCAAGTATTGTATAATGTATTGGCACAAGTTAGATCCAGATCGGGCACATGAAATCTCCTTTGTAGGGTGGACCATCTAACGAGTTCTTCTGCCTTCAAAACCTAAGACTTCAAATACCATTCAAGTGTAGCAGGGCTTAAAGGGAGAAATACAGTATTTTATTAGACCAAATTATGTATCACAGCTATGTATCACCACTAATACTACTACTGAAAGGAATAAGAGCAGAGAGAGAACTGCAACTTGTGAACAGAGAAATACAGTGTTTGGTCACAAAGATATCTAACAGGCTCTGGGAAGCTGGAAAAAACCTCCCAGACTTTCAAAAATTTAGAAAAGTATTTGAACATTTTCAGGAATTTTGGTTTAAATGCTCATTTTTCTTTAATCTTAAGCAAACCAGACAAAAGAAAATGGGACATCACCTATCAGTATCTGATCCCCAGTCTCTCACTGCAGCCACAAGGGTAGAGCAAGAATGTATGCTCACCTCCAGAATCCCAACACCTCCTTCCCTGGAACACCACCAGCAACACAGGCAGGGAGTGCTGTGGCTTGGATGGTGCATATATCCCAATCCCAGTTTTACCTTAAAATGAATTATTTCTAATGAGGTGTACTTGAAACTTACTATGACATTGAGCATTATTCACTGATCAAACCACCTGTTTCATCCTAAAAATTATCAAAAACATTTTTCTTGAGAGGGACATCAGTCTGCACCTTTGAGTGAATTAGCCTGCATTTGGTTTGGGTTTGAGGTTTTTTGGCATGGTGAGGTAGGTAGTGAGAGGAAGAAAAAGATTTACCTAGTGATTTAGTTTCACTTTGGGGAGAGACATTGCAGATACATGTTTTTCAGTTTTTGAAGTATGCTTTCAATAACAAAATACTGTCAAATTCAGGCATGTTTATACTTCCTCCATTAATTAGTAGTAGTTTGCAAAGCTGTGGATAAGTTTTGCTGACAAACGCTTCTAATAAGAGACAGATTTTCACCCCAAACCCATAACATCATGAAAATCAGGGCTTTCATGCAAGAACAGGTTTATCATGTCCTACTTGCCTTCCACAATTTAGACAAGCCATCAAAAAACATGTGACAAAACAACCTAGTTATTGAATAGCTCAGTGGATACAGACAATATAAAGTCACTTTTTTAATTCAAACCATCCAAAAAGCATTTATGAATAATGTATATGCTCCTGTGCTCAAAAATTTTTCACAAATGATTTCTGAAAAGACAAAAAAAAAAAAAAACTTAAAGCTGCAATACATTTTTTTTAATAACCAATTCAATCAGAACTAGTTCAGGAAATACTGTTCAGCATTAGCTAGCCATCATACCATATACTTTTAAGGAACATATTAGATCTATAAATGGTCCATCAAAAAAAATAATAATTCAGCACTATAAAGTAATTTAAAGGCACACTTTTAAATAGATGGTGTTTAGGAGGATATTGAAATGTCCTCACAATTCTAAAACATGCTTCATTGTCCAAAGAGTGCTAAGATTTAAGCTGGCTCATAAGTGTTAGGCAATCAATTCTTGTAGACACAGCTTCAAAAACGCTTCCATTTAGTCTGGTTGAATTACAAATGAGTTATTTCATTAGCTGAATTATTATTTTGGGATGAACTCCAGAACATTAAAGCTTTACATTTAACCTCCATTACAGCCCAGAATTGAATTAACCTCTCTTTCCCATATAAAAGTCGCTAATGCACTTTCCTTGTAAAATGCAAATGTCATTATGCTATGTTTTGCAGAAAGCACTTAGAAAAATTCAGTAGAATTAGAGGTCATAATATTTTGGTGCATTCACTTAAAACACTACTTTTTAAGAAAATTAGTTCATCTTTCTTCCCTTTGAACACTGACACTTGGAGGAACAAGTACATCTGATTTACTTGTTGAAAATATCAACTCAGTATCTCAGGGCAGCAACTCAATGCTGCTGCAACACACGCTGTACAAACATAAAGGATTATGTGGGAAGTTCTCTGTTCAAGGTGGTTAAGAGAATCAATCAGGACTTTACTTTCCCTAAAATCTTAAGAATCTCTTTGAAGCCACTCTGGGTTTAACTTTTTCCTATTCCTCATTCAGAATTAGAAAAGAAATAAGAGAAATAAAGCAGAAATTTGCATGTGGCTGAAAATAGGCTGAATTGAAACGACATGTATTGTGAGTGTCTCTACCTCTGATGCCTATTATCTTCAAATCATGACTGAAGATCCCAAGGGATGTGGGTTGTTTCTCTAGTCACATTTCACCATATTTTTATAATGTTATATAATAGTTAAGTTTGAAAGTAGACTATTGTGATTGCAAGATTTGGCTTTGTTCTGAATTAGAACAGGAAAATTCTCCATGTACTGCAACAAAAAAACCTGCAAAAAATTGCACATCAATTAGTCATTAGCTATTTTAGTATTAGTCATTAGCTATTTCTTTAGAATATGAAATAAAATTATGGAGGGCAAAATGAAACAATGTTAATCCTGAAACAGGATTTAACAGGAAATATGTTCAATCTTTTTTTCTTTTTTCTTTTCACAGATTTTTCAGGAAACAGGCAGGGTTGTGCAGAGTCAATTTTTGTGAACAATATTCATGGACTTAACAATTTCAGGTTCAAACAGCAAAAGTGAACTGGACATTGTTCATAATATGATGAACTCAGACATGAGATCTGGTAAGTTGAAAAGGTTGAGAAGTTGAGGAAGCACAAGGAGAAGAGCTGGTGACAATAGACATAAATTGCACAAATTGCTTTTACTGGTGCAACATTGTCAATCCTAGGATCATTGTCCCTGTTACTGCTATGGCAATGAGTGAATAACATGGGTCATTTTGTACTGCATCAGAAGTATACTCACCAGGAAAAAACAACAGGGGTGGTTTTGCAGTCAAAATCCATCATAATTCCAAACAAATTTTCTACCTGTAGATGAGACTTTCATACCAATAGAATTTTGTTTTCTCACCTGTATTTTTTTGCATTCTGAAAGCAAGAAACATGCAAGAAACCCATGTCTCAGGAGCTGAATGAAGAAATTCCCAGAGACCATCAGCCTACACCATTTGACAGGGATCTCAGAAAAGCCATATCCACAGAGTCCAGGGTTTATCCAAGATTTTCCCTCTTTTCATTAGATTTTCTAAAAAGACCCAAATTGTAAAAAACAGTCAATATGGAAAGTGTGTTAGAATAAAGTACCACCAAAGTGTATTCAAAAGAAGCTCATACTAAGTTTTCTAGAGTCACTAATATCAGAAAGAAAATGGGTAAGGATGGAAAGTACAGATAAAGCCACCATAAAAGAATATGCAATTTATCAAGTATATTGTTTTATTTTAACGCTATGATCTCAGACTGTCAGATTCTTTCACATGTCCAGCAGATAATTAAAGGAACATTTTCACATTTTCTTTTATCCCCTTCAAGTTTATCCCTTACATTAAAATGAAGCTTTTACAGTTTTGACAAGACATTTAAGAGGAGTCAGTCTGTAAAGCTTAATTGTTTGTTTTCTCCTGGGGCTCTTTTGCACTTGTTTTGAACCATTCATTGGAGGTGGCTTTCAATTACAAGCCAAGATTCAGATCCTTGTATAGAAAGACCTTACACTGTCCATAAATCCTGGAAATTCACAACCATCAGACAGACTCTTTAAAAGCTTTTATGAGAAAATATGGTTTAGTATGGAGACAGCTGGTATTTAAATTATCCATGTGAGAGAAATTACTTTTATTCATTCACCAGATGCTTTATTCATATATAGATTTTTAAATTAATAATTCCATAATACTTGCAGCTATATAATCCTAGAATCCACACAGTTTTGCTCAATGACGTTAACAAGATTTGACATCTTTTTTTTTTTTTTATTTCTTGCAAATAGTGAAGCACATTTTTCCAATCGCCATTTTGATGAAACGTTACCACTCATAAAGGAAAAATAAAAAATGTCAGTGTCCGCTGACAAGATGAGTAGAGTTCATCAAAATGTTATTCCTGCCTGTACTCCAGGTGCAGACTTCAGAATCATTTGACTAGGAAAAACATATTGGCTAGTCACATGCATATGTACCCCTACTACTCACAAACTGTTCTGTGTTATATTTTTAAACCAAGTAACTACGAGTCAGAGATACCTGAAGAGATGGGGAAACACTTCTTGGCTATTAAGATAAACTGAACAACAAGAAATTTCAGGGAGAAAAATAGGAAAAATGGAGAATAAAAAAACCCCGGAACATTCTAGAAAGTTATTTGAGTTAACATGGTTGGCATTTATTATATCAAAGAGGTGGAAAAGCAGCTGATCTGTCTTGAGCAGGGACTCCATGCAAAATAAAACTGCAACCTCAAGTTTGTTCAGGAAATGTTTATTCTATCAAATAATGTTGTTCTTCCTTGTAACCCTGAAATTATTTTTTCCTGTTTTCTTCTTCCCACTTGAATACTTTTTCGTTTCTCTTCAATTTTTGTAATGGGGTGACTTTATGATGCTTGTATCCCCAACTGTCTGTTCTGTTTGTGCTGTATATTAAAGTTCTGTACCTTTAAAATGGTTCTGGGAGCAAAGGAGGAGAAAGAAGCAGCGCAGTTTGTTTTGAGAAAACTGCCTGACTCCCACACGGCCTGGCTCCGGCGTTTGTCTGAGGCACGGACAGCGGTGGGACAGAGATCTCCTGTGCTTTTAGTTAGTTTGAGCTGGCTGAGGCAGAGAAGTGCCCTGGACTGTTTTTTTTCCTTTCCTTGGGACTGTTTAAATCTGCTCTGGACTGACAAACCCAGAGGAGCAGCGAGGGCTGGCACCTGCGGCCGACGGGCCTGGACCTGCGGAGGGAGTGGGGCTGGTGAGAGACTGAGTGAGCTGAGCTGCACCCACAGCAAGGACTGGCTCAGTTTGCCATCTCTCTTTGGAGCGGGCAGTGGTTTCATTGTTTCATATTACTCATTCTTTGTGCTTGTGGGCATCTTGTTTGTTAAATAAATAGTTTTTTTTCACTTTTCTCTGAAGAAGTTTCTTCCCAGACTGGCTGGGGGGAGGGGCCGTTTGGGTTTGCTTTCCAGAGGAAAGCAAACCCCTTTGGAGGTTTCCTCCCAAATTTGCCCTAAACCAGGACAATTGATCATTACAGCTTCCTCCTTCCAGGCTTCACTCCATTATATATTCTCTTGGAAAGCACTACTACTTCTCACTTTGAATCCCTGCACTGGCTAAATTCTACTTTACATTAATTCCAGGGTCCTTGTCTCAGCTCTGGAGGCATCACATAACACTTGTTACTGCTTCAGCATTCCTATTATTTCCTCTCCTCTTAAGTCTTCCGCCTCACACTCATGTAGTTTTGTGCAAATGACCTTCTTAATCATGACCTGGACTGATCAAAACCCAACCTGTTTTCATCTAAATCCTCATTTAATGTACTTGTCTGTGAGAAGCTTATCAGAAATCATTATAATATTAAAAAAAAAAAAACTCTACAAAAATGACAACAAGTTTTTGAAAGCTACACAAAAACAGGACTTTATATATGTGTTATAAATAGTAAATATTTTTAGCATCTCTAAATGGTTGGCTGCTTAGTAGTTTGTTTTCTTCCAACCATGCAGAAACCAGTAAGAATACATAAGTTAGCCTCCATCCCTTTCCCATTTTCTCCCTAGGCAAGGTTTTCAGAAGGACTGACTTTTGACATGCCGCTCTCCAAGCACAGGATTTCCAGCTTAAAAGGCTTAGAAATACATACAGGTTTTTCACTGTTCTTTCAAGATATTTCATGGAAAAAAAAAGTGGCAATAATAGTTTTTTCATCAAGAATGAAAAAATGACAGCTATGTTATGAGAATGATCCACATACTTACTAAGTGCCACCGCTCAGTCAAGGAATACATATGAACTTCTGAGTCCAAAAGTATGAGCCTCTGAGTTTCTTGCCAAGATAACTGAATACCATCTTACTCGAAATGCATATCAAATATTTGCAGCTAGGAATTAACCCCAGCATGTTATCTGATATCCAACTCCGCAGCAAGACTTTAAGGATGGAAAGTAACCCTAGCTGCAATCTTAATTTTTATAAAAAAGTTGTCTAAGCTTGAAGCACAGACCAGAATCATCCCTGACCTTTAACAGATGTTGATCCAGATGCCATGCAAGCAAAGGATATGGCCACGTTCAGCAGGGGAATGGGGCCAAACTGCAACCACAGGGTTTCAGGGGTTTGTTGACATAGTGGTCACTTCTGTACACAGAACACATCCACCCTATGCAAATCCTGCCACTGCTGGCCCTGCACGGGGAAATGTTGCAAGCTGATTTTAAAGTGGGTTCTCTCTCCTCACTCTGCATTTATAACTAATTTTTTTGATTTTTGATTTGGTATAGACTCAAAACACACTTTAATTGCATCAGTCGATTTCAACCAAAGTAGCTTTGTTGGGTAAGAAGTTCAGGAAATATTCAGTTTTACTTCATAATCCCTTCTATGAGTACTGTGATACTAGAGGTTGTAGGAAGAACCAGAACTCCACACTAGAACAGTTCATGGTGACTTGTGTGTAAAACCACAATTTGAGGAATTACACCCTGGAATACAACATAAAACTCACCCATCACAACCTGAACTCTTACAGCAGCATGAAAAACCTGCCTTTTTCAAGGCAACTTTCTTTCATACAGTCTGGATGCCAGAACACAGAGAATGTATGGCTTCCAGTGCTCTAGGAAGCATGACCCAGAACAGAGGAAGGGTTAGTAACAAAAAAGCTACCCTTTGCTTTAATCTACCCTTTGCTTAAATCACTGGCTCCTGCTCTAGTTTTCACATCCCTGAGAGTTGTAATGTTTATCCACACAGGGCACAGATGTGTTATGAGGATTTGTTAGTATCTAATTATGTGAATATTTAAAGTGTTACTCTTAATGTCCTAATATTATCCCCAGTATATTTGCATAGATTTTATTTATGCTCTTGACATTTGCTTTCCAGATTTCATTAGCGCTTATAAACAATAAAAAAAAACCATTGATGCCAGGTCCTATTACACACTTCCATGCTATGACTTAAACACTCTCACTCTTATGGTTTGTTGAAGTCACAACCATTTAACAAGTTTACTGAACTGCTTTCTTTGAATCAGACTCTTCTGTAAAAGGAGAAATGACATTTTTACCTTACTAAGTGTTCTTTCTGTATAAAAAAATTAGTTTGATGTCACTGTAACAATAGCAACTTTAGTTCCTTGAACGAAGAAAGAAGGAATTCCCATATCTCTGCAGTGATCACTGCCCTGTTACTTTGGTTAAATGTGTGCCTCCAGAGTACTGCAACAGCCTCAGCAGCTGGGTGCAAAAGAGGTGATCTCTGATCTGATGCCCCTGAGTCAGGGTATTTTATGTGCAGTGGAATTGTCTGCAGATAATAAAAAAGAGAAATAATAGCTCTGCAGAGATCGTTCCCTTAGATGTTTTGGCAGACCAGTCTATTCCATTCATATACTTTGGAAAAACTTTGACTTTTAACATAAAATATTCAAGTTTCATTATTTCCCCATGTGCAGACCAAAGCCCACCAGTTACAGTCATGATCCCAGTGTTCATACTTTCCTTGGATGTGTGCACACACACCTGAGCATACAAATGTGTGTGTTGGGAGCAACAGGGAGTTGACTGAAATTCCACCTGTGTTTATTTCCATTAACCTCCTACTGAAGATAATGTTTTAATAATAATAATAAATCTTTCCATCTTAAATGAAATATATTAGCTTTGTTGCGTATCAGTTATTCTCAATACTAACTGGTTAAAACGTCATTGGTCTTCTAATTCAAAGCTGTCTCTTTTGGCCTCTAGACCACAAATTTGTTCTCTCTGACCTCCTCATTTACATGCATTCACTCACATGGACAAACACGTACACATTACATTGCTTTCAAATATGTCCCATCCCATAAAAAATCTTTGCTCGAACATGGACAATCACACTAAAACAGTGCATTTAGAATACATTTAATCACACTAAACCAGTAATTTGAGAGCTTGGGAGGATGTATTTGGTTTAATGGCTGATCTTTGTAACAACAAAACTATTTGAGCAATAACATTTTTGCTTACATATGAGCAAAAACCTTTCCTATATTTTCAGAACTGAGAGGAACTGGGAACCAGGAAAAGGGTTAATTTGTACTAACTGAGGATCTGATTGCTTGGTTTTTCCTCTTTAAATTGGATTTTAAAAAGTCCCTGAATCATATAATCATATACTAATAGTGAAGGAGGTTGTCTAGTCAGCATATACCCTCTTCCTTCCCATTCAAATATTTTGCATAAATCTATATTCACAGGTTTTCCTGGCAGTATTTTACAAATGTAGAAAAAGAGAGGACAGAAAGCCTGCCAAGATCATGATCTGGAGAATAGTTTAGGTATAAATATGAAGCACTTAACAAAAATTTTTGTATATTGCTCAAATATAGAGTCTATCAAAAGGCTAACCAAGAAATGAAGGCACAAGCACAAGATAGCTAAATCTAAACAGGCATATAGGAATTGTCTAAATCCTTGTCCTCAGGTTCTGAGCCACTGAGATATCTGCATAATTTGCTAGGTTTGATGCTACTTGTTTATATACATATAGCTCAGGCACATGCTGAGTCTCTAAAAAGGAAATGTCTGACATAAACTTTGTCTATGAGTAATCAGCAAACCTTCCCTTTTCCATAAGGGATATAAATTATACGTAATTGTGTCTTCAACAACTACATAGATGATTACCTGTTTCTCTAGAGCATATCAACAAATTAAAAATCTTATATTAACTACTCTCCATATCATCAACTGTGCTGCTCTGTTAGTCCAGTTAAGAAATATTTTGATTTCACAAAAGGGATTGAGGAGCAAAGAATAGATCTATCTCCATAACTAAGTCACCTGGTTTATATGATGGTTTGTGACATGACAGGACTTCAGCGAATGCCAGCAGGAATACAAAGATGCCAACATGCTCCAGAGTGTACTGGGTATCCATTCTTCTGGTTGCAAAAGCCAAAACATGAATTAGCATCTATCCATTTATCTTGAAAATTTGACCTTTGCCAAAGCCCTTATTAGTTCCTCACAGACAACCAGACAGACTGGTGCTTGGATTAGGATACCATAGCCAGTACCATAAAGCAGCCAACACAGTAAACACAGGTGATCCTAAGCATGCAAACACCTTTGGGATCAAGAGCATCCGCTGCCTATTCTTCCATGGCAACCACAGCCCATCATGTTGAAAACTGATTTAAAGAACAACTTTGATGTGGGACTCTCATTGACCCACAATACTGATCAATATAGATATTCATCTAGATATTCACAAGTGCTGCACTGAGGAGGCTGAGAGCTCTGCTCTGCCTTGGCCTCCAACACTACCAAAGAACTTTTCCATGGTGCACTGTCCTGCTGAAAGGCTTTCAAAGTGTTAGCTACCTCCCAGACTTATTCTGCCTTCCATCAGGATCACTAACAGATGATTTCCGCTACGTTATGGAAATTTTGCCTTCAATGACTCCTAAAATAAGCTTGCTGAGAGCAATTTTCTAAAATATAGCAAACAACAAAAATGTATCAAGTTATAAAAAGTGCTGAAGCAGTTACAATGAGTCAGCCTGGAAGGACCAGTTTAGGACATGTACACATTGAGTTGGCAATTATAATATCTGCCTAAGAGTCCAATCAGAACAGCTGGAATCTTAAGTATCAAACATCACAACAAACTGCTGCAGATCAAGAATTATTCAGTGAATCAATTTGAGTGGAAGTACCTCTGAGAAGTCATGATCTCTTGTGGATAATTCATGAACAGAAAAAGGCCAAATTCATGAAATTATTCATTATAAATTATTCACCCTCCTCTTTGGAGATATGAAGTGTAAAATTAAGTGTTTAGTTTTGATTAAGTGAGGAACTGAGCATCATAAATACAGCATTTGACTCAATAGATCCCAGGAAATTAACTGCTTTTGGAGGAAGGAGAATAAACTTTTTTTTCTATCACTCTTGAAACTTGATTAGCTGTTTGCACAGTGAATGTGTACACAGAGCCAGATCCCAAAAGATGCTGAGCTTGTACAACTCCCACCATCTTCAGCTGTACTTACTCGGCACATTTTAAGTTCATCTGAAAAACATCATATGCAAAGTGCTAAATTCTGGTATTTTTTATTGGAAAAACTCATCAAGTTAAAGAAAGCACTGATGAATGGTAGCAAAATTGTATCACAAATTTCACTAGCAAGCCCCTACCTTCGAATCTTCCTTTCTCAGGGCATCTTTGTCACTGATTCAGATGGAAGTACCAGCTTCACTATTCTTCTCACTGATGTTTATTTCTTCATGTGAAGACATTTTCCTTTTGAAGAGATGAGGGTTTTTTTTTTTTTATTTTTTCAACTCAGAATTATTTGATTCTTCTTCCACCCATTGCTCCATACACAAAGCCAAAGTATAAAACATGCAGCTTCAGCTGGATTAAAAAAAAGAAAAATCCAGATTAGAGGATGTCTGGTATGTTGGTTATTTTTTTTAAATAACACTTTTGAAATTGCATTTCCCAAAAGGCCAGTTTCTGAATATTTTTTTTTATGTGTTAAAATGCACTGAAGATTTTTGCCTCCCTTATTTTTAATTATGCAACATTTGCTTTTTCTCAATTTGAAGTGTGTGATTTTTGTTCAGGCCCCAAAGTGCCGCCATCAGACAGAATCTCCCATTTTTTCCTTTTCCCTCTTCTGCTTGCTGCTGCATTATCTTCAGCTTTGTTTCCACTGTTATCCATACCCTCTCTTATAGTGCTAAGATGCTAATGAAGCATTGAAACTGCACACAATAATTACTGACAAGAGTACACATAAATTTTTCTTTTCAATCTCATTTAGATATGGTGGGAATTGCATTTTAGTACATTTCTCTAGTGAAATGTACATGAAGTTTCCTCGTGTAAATATTCTTTTCTAGTTGCTGCCCATATAAAACCATGGCAAAGCAAGGAAGTAAAAGTTGATGTAAAAGCACGCAACACATCACCCTGTTTTGAACAGAATTAAACACAGTGAAAATCAATGAGATGCGAGGTCAAATGATGGCCATGCCTTAGAAGCTGTGCTACGTGCAGTTACCTCTTAGAGCCAACGCATGAGTTTTGGGGAATCTAAACATAGAGAGCAGAGAAATGGACACAGAGATATACAGACGATTTTGGACAAACCCCATAGTTAGGACAACACCAAGGTCAAGGGGAGATTTAGTACTGTTCATATTTGAACTGAACCACTCTCCTCATACTTTTGCGAAGTTGAATCACTTATCTTCACACATCAGCTCTCCTAGGGACTCAGTGGTGGACAATCAAAAGAATAGCCCACAGTAACGAATTTTTACCAAAAGTCATCAACAAAGAATGTTGGCCCTTTCATGAAAAGCAAAAACCCTCCATCCTTCCCAGCCCCTGAGGGACTTTTACACTCCCTGGAGGAACTTCTAAAGCTCCTCAGGTCGTTCAAACTACAAGGAAACTTGTCCAAGTGAGGATTGATGTGTCTCATCACTCTGGGCTCAAGAATATTAAAGTATGGCAAAAAAAAAGTGAAACATTTTCTTTCAAAACTACTTAAAAATTATCACATCTTCTAAAAGAGAGGCTGTGGACCCTCATTTGTTTTACTTACTTATCAATCTACAGCTTTTCCTCAGGAGGAAACAGTAGTCCTTCTCTAGGCTTTTGAGGAGGAACAAAACTGTAACTCATTCGTTGCCAAATCTTACACTCCACTGACAGGGCACTCTTCTGTAGACTAGCTGTTTTTCCAACATCACACACACTATTTTAGCAATAAAAATTAATTCCTGTCTGCTAGCTTTGCAGAACTCCATTTCAAAACCCATCAGCTTCGGAAGTAAATTTAAAGCCTTTCTCCTGTCAAAAGCAAGAAAGCTTTCACCCTTACCCTGTTAGTCTGGCATCTCTCCAGTCTAGATCCACATTTAGAAGCAATATTAATTTCTGTTTCTCTCAGTTGCAGCTGTGCAGGGATAAAAAAAAGTCATTTTTCTATTCTGGCAGGGTAGAACATGCTTTTTAATTTGTCACTTGATCAAGTTAATGACCAAGTATGGAAATTATTCCTTGGAATGACCTAGAGTCCAGCTGAAGGTGGAAGTGCACTCTCTCCTTTTGCTGGAGTTCTTCTCCTCACTGTTAGCAGAGCAGCAGTCCCACCTTTCAGGTATTGCAGGGAGGGCCTCCTAGTCCTAGCTTTGCAGGCATCAGCAGTCCACATTAATTAAGGATAGCTAAAATTGGTGAAATGTAACTTTCTGCAGATAGGAAATTAGAGGCTATCTGCTGACGAGCACTGGTAGGAGCACATTAGCTTTCACCTATCCTTACCAACACAATCCACGTTTCTTTGTGAAGCATGTTGCTGCAGACAAATGCAAACTGCACAGAAATACACACTGTGCAACAAGACATCCCTTGCAGGATGGCTGCAGGGGAGTGGTAGGACCACTGCATGTTAGCACAGATGGCACCACACATGGAAATTCAAAACCAGTCCTGAAACCATGCTTGTATACAACACCAACTGCACCTCCAGTCTGTTGCAAGGTAGGTAGGTAGCAAGGGTAATTGAACATCTGCTAGAGTTTGGTCCCATAGTTATTTCTAATTGGGTTCTTCCTCTCTCTGTACCTGAATTGATAGCTGGTATTTGGCCTAAGCACTGTTTTAAACATTTCTGATGGTTCTGGCACATTCCTTTATGAGACACCAGATGTGCAGGTACTGAAATAGCTGCTGATTTCTACCTATAGGGAAACTGGAAGATAAGTAATTAAAAAATAAAATAAAACAAAAAACTTCATTGCATTTTAATCACTAAAAAGAAAAAGAAACATTGAAAAGTGGGTTAACCGGGGGCAAGGGGAGATTTCTATTTTGAAAAGCACTTTTGAATTTCTCCAGGCTTGACAGTCCATCTGGACATTGCTAGATGCCTAGTTACATCAGCACATCATGTTTCATTTCAGTTCCCATATTTTGTTGCTTTTAAAGTGTCTCTTATAGTCTATTTCCACCACAACATACTTGTAAAGTTCCATATTATATTTTGTCAGAAGAACATTAAAAGTAGCACGAGTTGATTAGTGCAGTGTTTAGGCCACCAGGAAAGCAGTGATTGTCTGCTCCTCTCTTCTGCCTATTTTCTTGGCTCCTTTATCAGCATCTTCCCCGTGTAGTTCCACACAACTTTAGTTATAGGATGGAGGATAACAACCATCAGGAAAGCGATACTTAATTTTTATACCTACTGGCAGTAGTTTGCTACTTATGTATATCTAGGAAAGGAGGAAAAAATTGTTTACAAATGTATCATTATACAGCAGATCTTAAATTTCACAACTATTAGCTGTAAGTATTGACTATTGTCAGAGCTCTGCTGTGGCCTGTGAAAAGGTCAGGCTTATTCATTCATGTTCATTTTATGTGAGGAATACCAAATAAAAAAATACTCAATTTATCTGGCTGCTGAGATTTTGTTTTCCCCCAGACCTTCAAACTGACATCAGGTTGGAAACTTCTTTTCTGTTATTATAGGAACAAAGTGATTTCACTTTCTTTTCTTTCTTGAGGTAAAGAATTTAATTTCCCATAGTAGCACCCAAAAGAAAAAAATAGTCTATTTTCCACGTAAACATTATACAAACAGTTATATCGTTATAAACTGCCTGTGCTTCTATCCTTAGGATGTCAAGAGAGTAGTGCTTTTGCTCAGAGGACATGATAGAAATAATAGCTCCTTACTGCTCTATCAAGTTAGCTAACAACATTTTCAAAGCACCAACATTTTCAAAACACTGAGTACTTCATTTAAAGGAATCATATCCAAATGTAGAAAGAGTTTGACCTTAGAACTCCTCAACTTCTAATAGTGATCCACATTCAGCACTTTAATAAACCATCCATTTTATTTACTTTTCCTAATTAACTACATCAAATTTTAATATTATGCCATATAAATCATATAAACAGAGCAGGGTAGATCCGTTTATGCAGCCTCGCAATTTTTCAGTAGGTGTCAGGTGTTTTTCTGAAGTTTAATTCTGTGTTGTTACACCAAGCACATCATCTTTTAAATAGCCAGAGAATTTCATACTGCCTTGAGAAGAAGAGCTATAAAGCACGTGAGGCAGAATCCAGCAAGAGACTCTCAGCCCATAATTTTTAATTCTTCTGCCTCTTAAAAGGAAATATCATGACAAGATAAGACCACAGGGAAATAACTACTACCTTTGCAGTTAAACACATGGTAATAGAGAAGCATGCAATTTATTTGGGCATTTGCAAACTGCAGTGGTGATGCCCTTGTTTACCTATCCCAAACTCCACAAAAGGAAACTTCAGCTACTTCTGCAGGAAGGAAGCAAGGTACAAACATGCCTCACTCATCTAGGGTAAGTCTCTATAAGACTAAGATGTTTCAATGAAGGTCAGTATTTACCTCTCACAACAAAAGCTTCCTACAGAAGCTTTATTATTCCCCTCTAAGTAACCTGGCAGGTTGCAAAACCTCACCAAGCACACTTGCACTTTTCCACGTAAATGCAGGAGTAAACTGCAAACTCAAAATAATGAGTTTGGCGATGAAGGTCTATGCAGAATCTGTTCTTCAAAGGGTTAAGGTATGTGGTAAAAGACAACTAGAGTCTTGCTGAAGAGCTTCAGGGACTGTTTCATTCTGCTCACCTTTTCCTCACTCCCTACAGGCTGCAGACCCTTAGGCTGTTAGTAACTCCTTCCTCACCTGGCACTGACAACTCTCCAGTTTCGGCCAACCCACTCAAACCCACTATTATCCATGACAAATATTCCAAAGCTTTACATGATGGTTCTGAGGAAGGATGAATTTAGAGTCTGTCATACCCCAAACAACGTACTTCATTACCCACAGAAAATGATACTCCAGACTGTAACATGGTACCTTCCAAGTTGCAACTCACTTTCCCTTCCAAATTTCCTGTACTAGGGCAGAAGGACCAAGCAAAGGGAAGAAGGTAACACCTCAACACCACAATTTTCAATGCCTCCAGTCATTTTTACTGAGGAGCAGTCATTAAGAGTTTTACTCCCCTTTCTTCTGTACTGCTCCTCTATGCCACACTGGAAGATACGAGACTGTTGGTGAAAGGAGAAGCAATTTGGTGTGCCTGTGGAAAACAAACTAATAAATCAAATTAATAATAAAATCATAAAATCACCATGAAACCAGCCCTACTGTATATTTCATGATTGCCTCCAACTGCCAAATATTCTCATTATAACATCATCACCTGTGGACTCTTGACTAGTAAAGCCCTAAAACAAATTTTCACCTTAGAGGTTGTAGAACACATGTCATTTCCTGCCTTGTTTCCAGGAACTTCTGAACATACATGAAGAAAGGCACAGGACTTAGATGATCCACCTGGAGGATGGAAAGGATGACTTACAGCACATTTCACCTCCTACAGCCTGTGAAGTATTAGAATTTCTGTGACCCTGTGGAAGTATTAGAATGCCTAATAAGACCATTCCCACTTCGAAGAATTTATTGTTAGAGCTTTGAACAAAGACATGAGAGTGTGCTTCAGGGTTTGCATTAATATTAAGTATTTGCATTTTTTCACAACGGTGTGGATTGAATTTCATCCATCTGGAGCATCCCATATCTGCCAGGAGTGGAAAGGAAAATCAAGTAGATTGCACTTTGGATCCAGTATGATAGTTCCAGGATTCCATATCTGTACAGAAAAGAATGGACACGAATACCTCTTCACACACAGAAGAGCATTTAACGTGTTGAATGATTTCACTATCTTGAGTCACCCTTTAAATATTATATATATAGAATAAAATTAGTTTTTCTCTGCATGAATATATACATAAAATGCATATATACACATCTATAACTGCACGTAAACTTGCAGATAAAATCTGTGTTCATGGCACAAATCTTGTTGTCAAATGCAAACTAAACATTGTTTCTGTATTAACCAAATTGAACTTCAAAAGCCTTGAACACAGATTAAATTATTATAGCTGGGGTTTGATGACAACAGCATCAAACATGTCTCCCTTGAAAGATCAAACACTACTCTATTCTTCTGCTTCAGTAGGCAAGGTTTCATTCAATGGCATTTTCGATCTCAAAGACTGTGCAGAAACTGATACCCTGCACTTTTGAGATGACCGTGAATCTTTTTTTCTCTTGCTTTTAACAGTTCTTACAAGTGTTTACATTTTTGCCTGGAGTAATTGTCAGTTTTAATTCTTTCAGCCCATTTAATCCCTTGTCTCTTTATCACTCCCTTCAAAGTTAGGCATCTGGAATCAAACAAATTTATATACTGATGTTTGGCAACCACCATCATCAAATACTGATCATCATTTGCAGTTCTGATCAATAGCTTTTCCATTTGCTGCAGTTAGAATAAGAAACAACCATCCAGCAAAGTCTACACCAAAAACTGGAAGAGGAACGAGCTAGTCAGGTTTTTTACTGGTTTGTATCAGTTCCATGTAATATAACTCTCTGCAGAAGAAAATAAGAGAAGATGTAGGAGAACTCAAACATGCCCCAGTACACAACAAAGCTGCTACATTCAGCCACTTCATTCTTCAGCTGAACAACAGTTGAGCTGGTGCCCACAAGTGTAGACAGTAAGACACCACCTTTTCATTTTCTTCTAAGTTTCTGGGTAGTTTTTGCATGTTCCCTTGTTTATATGTTCTTTCCTGGAAAATTGCTACTTTTCAAGTTTTAAATCACAGAACTAAATTCAAGTTATGATTTTTAAAAAACCTGAAAAATGGAAAATATTTTGTGCACAAGTTTTTCACTTAGATATTTCATAATGACAAAGAATAAAACAGAGCAAAAGTATCAAAAGTTGCCTTCAGACAGCTTGAGTAAGAAGGAAAATAATTACACCTGCTCTAAGACAGTGGGATATTTTTTGCCACTGCTTCAGCAGAGGAAGTCAAGGGTGGAGGGAGACAAGGCAGAATAGAAGGGATAAAGAACAGGCAGTCTTCCAGCTACACATACAGCTCTGCATACATCAGAAACCCAGGCATTACACTGAATACACATCTACTCCTTGGAGACACAATGGCAGCTATTTACTTACATTTTCTAAAAGAGTGCTGGAAGGCTCCCAAATATTACATCTATCAGAGTGATAAGTATAAAAATCAACAGCACTTGCAAGTGTGGAGGTATGGAGTCAAAGCTCATGAGATGAAGGTAGAAGAGGACTAATTTTATTCAAATGTGAGCCATTTTCCCCATCACTGGAAAAGTATATCCCACACTTCCAGAAATCATTGACAGAGAGTAAGTATTGCCTCTCACCCACTCATGAAATAGAAAAGACAATTAAAGAAAATGTTAATGTTAATATAATATTAACATAATCACAGAGTGTGGGACTTCCTTATCTCAAATAAACATTCCTCTTTCCTGATTATTAATGGACTAACCTTATGACATGCATACCTAAATCCTGGTAGGAAATTCCATGGACAAAACTTTAAATACTCCTTGAATTTTCTTCTTTGATTTGGGTGTCTTCATTTTGCTGGGGTCAGACTAGAGTTTTTACTTTTGGCTGATTGTCAGAAATTGCAGGATCTTTAACAACTGTCGATTGAGAACAAAAATGAGCTCATCTAAGAGTAATAAGAGCCAGAAATATGGTAAGATAGGATAAGGATAATAAAATGTATCAATAGTGATTCACTTATTGTCTCAACTGGAGTTTGATGGAGTTCTAGTGCAATTATGTTGTGCAGAGTTTCACAGAAAAACTTAATTTTGAATTAAAATGTCTAGGGAAGCAAATGCATTAGGGCTTGTATTTTATTTTTCTTTAGCAGTCTGAAAAATCCATATTACAGCATTTATTATGTACTCAGATATATTTTAATGCAGCTCTGTAGAAAATAGCTGTTTATCCTACTGTGTCTCTGAACTGAGCAAGACATTCCTTAAAAATGTGATACCCAACAGACTAGAGTCTCCCACTCCTGTCTTGTCAAAGTGTGTGTATCTTCCATGTCATCAGGAGTGGTGAAAGGCTCTGGTTTACAGATAATTCTGGAGCCAGGGGTCATGAGAAATTGTGTATAGGTTACAATTTCTGCTGTTAGAAATGGTTTGGTTTTTTTTTGTTTTGTTGTGTTTTTTGTTTGTTTGTTTTTGGTGGGGTTTTTTGTGATTTGTTGTTATTGTTGGGGTGGTTTTTTTGGGGGGGGTTGTTTTTGGTTTTGGTTTTGGGACTTTTTTGGGGAGGAGGGGGGTTGTGATTGCTGTTCCCACTTGTGCACGTGACCCTGTCACCTGACTGAGAGCTGTCATCTTTGGGTGTGTGGAATGTCCCCACTGAAGGGTCAGAGGTATGCACAGATGTTCATGCATGCCGTACACACACACCACAGCGAGCAAAAAACTTAGAACTCTTTGGAAACCCTACATTATTCTTCTCTCTTTTCATGTCAGTGAATTTAATGAAAACACTGGCTCAATACAGCATAACTCATTAATACCAGAATCTAATGTGTTAAGCACTGCTAGAACATCCATCCCATTATACAAGAAAGCTAATCTAAATATGGAGTCTGAAACAAAAATCCATGACCTTTTTATTTTTTATTTGGTAGGTTTCTTGCTGACTTCATTTTGCTGCTCTGCTTTCCCTACATTTTGAAGAAGCCAAAAAAAGGTAAGAAACCATCACAAAAGACAAGACCCAATAGAGTGATTACATAGTACCATCTAGAGCCTGTGGATGTTATAACAACTCTAAAGGGAAAGGCTTTTTTGGACTCTCACTAAGGTCAGTGTGAACAGTGCAAGAAGAAATCTTGTATATTTTTTTTTTTTCCAGGGCCATGGAGGGGATAATTCCAGCATGATGGAAACCAAATTAGAACAGAGCACTTTGCATCCTTTATGGAGGCATGCTGGTTTTAACTCTCTCTCCATAGATGCAAATTTCAGGGTGTTCTATTATCCTACAGCTAATTCTTTAGAGGAAAAAGTGGATCAGTGGATAGAATGATACATCTGACTTAATCATTTTGGCATGTTGGGTTCTTTGGTCTGTCAGTGCCTCCTGGAAGCAATTTTTCACCAGTCACTGCAGGCAGGGTCACAGCTTGTAACTCACATCTCAACGACACTTTCAACATGACTAACTGTTGACAATATTTGAACTTTTGAGCCCTGCCATCCTTGGGCATAGTCACAAGAAGAGCAGGCAAAAATACATCAGTCATCAAAGACACTGGTCATCATCATCAAAGGTCCCTCCTCCTCTTCACGAGCTAAAGCACCCAGCCTCCCCTTTCAAATCCTCTCTCAAAAACACACCATGAATCCCATTTAATTAGAAATACTCTCACACATTCATTATACATGCTGGCTTCAACTCAGAAAGCATACTCTTCTGGCTCATTTCTATATGCAGCACCTCTATTCAAGTAAGAGATTCCATAAACAGAACCTGTGTTATATCTGTGCTTTTCTGTGCTATGGAAGGAGTACTCTGGAAACTCTTAAATATTAGTATCAGGCCATTTAGACTTCTAGGGATGGGTGAAAGAGGAAAGACAAACAAATCCATGGTCACACATCTCTTTCCTCTCACTTTCTCTTCCCCTCACCCCTTTCTATCCAGCAAGTCAGCCTTTCTTCTTGTCTCTATGTTTTATGAATATCTGTTTTATGAATATCTTTTTTCTACAGAGGCTTGCCTATAGCTATCAGTGGCTCACAGCACGGCAGAATCAATGCAGCTGATATGTGATAGAAAGGGGAAATGTTGGCAATATATGATTGCAAATTAAATGATGCAATTTCAGGGTCAGCACTACAGAAGGCACTGAAGAGGCTGACAAAGATTAATGGCAAGTGAATGAGGGCAGTTACAGTAATGTACATTTGCCTTCTCTGAGATCTGTAGACTCTGCTACCATCTGCTGGTTTATGAAAAAGATCCTGGGAATCTATTTTAGTAGCTCTATATACATAATCTTTCAGCTGTCTCTCATTATGAGAACAGTCCTCATTTCAGGTCACAGCCTACCTTCGCCTCCACAGAGCTGTCAATTAGGCTCGCTTGTGTTTCCTGATGCATTTCCGACAGCAGGCATGAGGAAAAATGGCAAACAGGCAGTGAAAATTTTACACTAAACCCAAATAATATATCCCAGAGCAAGGCACATTTTCAGTATTCTGGGGGGAAAAAAAAGAGAGAAAAAATTATCTATGCAATTATTTCCAGTTTATTCTAGAGGGCAGAGGGTGAGGATGGATTGAAAGATATTCAATTCTGGTTTTGAATGAACACTTTATTATGCTTTGCTACATGACTGATGTATAAATTGTCGTAACTCCACTGAAATCAATGGAGCAATGCAGCCTGCTATCTTTTGAGAATGTAATCCAGGGGGGATACATGCCAGACTGAAATGTAACTGAATGCAAAGCTATGGCCAACTTACATTAAATAGAGGAAGACAGAAAACACGATTGTATTTCCAAATACAGTGCGATTATTCTACGCATTCTTCTCTTGGACACATGGGATAATACCTAGACACTCACAGAACTCAGAAAATAAACCAGTTTTAAAATCATCACCTCTTCTTCATCCATTTAACTTGTCAGGACAATCACAAAAGGGTTGGCAGTGCTCACAACTTTTACAGAAGCTGCACAAAGCCAACCTAATTCTGTAGAGTTTAAGGCCAAAAAAGATCATGGTGTCCACTTTCATACTTACTGCAGTCCAGAAAATTTTACTGTGGATGCCTCTTCTTTGAAGTTATCACTTCTAGAAGAGTTGGGGTTTCTGAGTGGAAAAAAAAATCATCTATATTCCTTACCTTGGAAGATTAACTACACGCTCAGGTCATTTATGTTCTCTCAGTCTAATTTCTGGTGCACAGGAAGTGCACAGTCCACCTTGGTACTAGAACAAAGTTGTAGGACTCCGTGAAAAGTTCAAGAAATGGTGACAAGCCAAAGAGACCAGAACCTTCCAAAAGCTGCTTGGTTTCATGACAAAGCTCATGCTATCTCAACCCTTTGGACAACACAATTTCCCATCCTGGGACTAGCCAATCCTGAGTGCATCTGGATGTTGCTGTGCTTTACTGATATTGATGCCCACCCCCATTTCAGGGCAGTGTCTAAAGACAAGGGTTCCTATGCTTGGAGGCATTTGAGCAAGGAGGTCTTGGAACTTGCTTTGAGAAAATCCATAGTTAATGTATCCCTGCAGCGAGCCTCTTGTGTTTTCCTCACAAACCTGAACTTGCTGCCAGCACTATGAAGTAAGACCAAGCAGCTTTCTCTAGGACCCCCATATTAATATAAACAAGGGAAAGGGATGTGTAAAGCTGGTTTTGCAAGGGTAAGGATCACAGGCAGCCTGGGCTCTGTACTTGCCATCTAGCAAAAGGAAACTGAGGTGCTTATTGGAATCAATGAGAAATCAATCACTGGGTGTGTCTTTAACAGAGGTTGTAGGAGAACTCCTTTTATAATAAAATGGCACATTTACAGTAGTACATATTCTCTGGAGGAACTGAGTTGAGGTGGATGACATCTGCTGCTTGCTTCAGAGGTGAGATGAGGAAGTAGCTAACTCATAGATGAATCAAAGTAAAACCCTAGTATAGCCGTAAGGGCCTTGGCACATTCTTTCCAAAGATGGACTTTTCTTGTCATATTTCATCCAGACCTTTTATAGTATGACAAATTTTTAATAACTCTGTACATCTATAAACAACTCTGTGATGAGCAGGAAAAAAATTAAAGTCCCGTGGGCTATAAATTTAAATATTTAAAACCCCTTAATAATACATCATCTTAATATTTGCCTTTGGGAGTGAAAGCAAGCTAGTCTCCCATGAGGATAAGTCAACATGAGCTATAGATCATGGACTGCTTGTTATTAACAGGTGAGCAATAATATGGGAAAAGATCCAATTTGACAAAAAAAAAAAATTACCAAACATCATCACAGAATGAATACAAAAACTTGTTGCACTGCTTCATGTGCTCAAGAAGCCAAGGGACAAATAAATGAATCAGGATCTGATCACATAATTAGCTATTATTAGATAAATTCATTCCTTTACAGGATTTTCTATTTGTATCAAATGAACTGGGGAAAAATATTTACAGTCTGTTTGGTTATATTTGTTAAAAAGCAGGAAAAGCACGAATAAGTTCTGCAAACAGTTTCCTTGTTTACCAATGAGCTAAGAAGAGAATTTGGCTCTTTTTTTGAGACCACTGAAGGTGATAAATTGAAGCACTAGAGAAGAGCATTTTCTTCAGTTTCCAGAGAACTACAAATTGCTGAAAGGGAGGATAAGAAACAGACACAAATACCCATTAACACCGTCTTTGGACAGAGAGAGAAGGACTTTTGCACACCATCAGCTTCACAGCCCAAGGGGGCACAATGGTGGCCTCTGCCCCTTGCAGGTCCCAGCTCCAAGGTCAGCTGCCTTTCTATTGAATCAGTATTGTTCTGTGGGGCTCTGATTTGTACAAACTCCAGGTCTAGAAGACTTACATCTATTTACAACACTGCATTTGAAGAGCAGATGGCTTTCTGTAAGCATGGGGAGCTGCTATGTACAATATGTGTTTGGGGAGGTAGATATCATGTAACAGGACATGCTGCAAGCACTTCTCTTACTCTTAAAAGTTTGTTTACTTTAACAACTCCTAACACACTCCCTGTAAAGGAGAGATTTTTCTTAGCATTCATCAATCTTACTTGGAAATAAGACAGCAGAGGGAAATAAAATGCAGCTCCGAAGATGTTTTACCAATGACATCAGATCAAAAATGTTCCTTCATGATTCACACACAGCTAAGTGTTACACAGAGATTAATTCTCCCACTTGTTGATGTCAGAGTCCCTGCAAGATAACCATGAATTTCATTTGAGAACCATTAAAATGAGCTAAAGCTATACAAATTATATACAAGGATAACTATGAATTTCCTTCAAGTTCAAACTAAAGAGAATTTAGGAGCCAGAACATTCAGCTTTTACCCACTGTCATTTAAAAAAAAAGTAAAGTTAGAGCAAAGAAAACATTTCTTTTTTTTCATTACTCTATTATTTAGCCACTCTGTCATTTTACTTGTCTTTTGACTTCACAGCAGGTCTTTATCCCTGGTAGGAGCTCTCTGGGTGGCACTCCTTGCCACATCCCAAAATAGCCTCTTGGATGGGTTATTTTCCAAAAACAGAGACTCTGCTCTGTTCTGCATACAAAGCAGATGATGATTTTGTGCATAAATCTGATACATCCCAGGAACACTTTTTTTTCACTGAATTAGTCATGTTTCATTACATAAAGAATTAAAGTGCTTCCCAATTTTGAATAAAGAGCTAGATTCTGACATTTACCTTTTTTTTTTTAATTGATAGGGAAAGGGGGTTTTTTCCAACTCCAATGATAATCTCAATTAGTACCTTCTTCTGAAGCTGTTCTTCTAGGCACCATTTACCAAGACTAAATATTAAAATCTACATGTTTCCTATTTTGGACAAAGAGGGCTAAAAAGACTTGCTCTTTACTTGAAAATTCAGACAACAATTTTTCCTTCACAGTAAAACCAGTCTGAAGCCAAATCTGGACTCCACTACATCAGCAGAAATCTTTCCCTAAACTTAATAAGGACCAGGATTTCACTCCAAGACTTTAAAACAAGTAAAAGGAAAGAGCAAATCTTACTTCTATAACAAGAAAAGAGAGCAAAGAAAAACGAAAATGGATTTGCTTTTTTTTTTTTTTAAGAGTTAAAAGGTCATTCATCTTTACTAAATCTGTTGAAACAAATGTCATTAGATGTAGAAGTTATAAAAGGTCAAATAAATATCCTGAACATGGAGCCAAAATGTTACAGGAAGACTAAAGGAAGAGGAAAGGAACATTTCTTCCTTTGAGGATAAAATTATTAAATAATAAAAATAATTTTGGAAAAAAGCATCTCAAGGGAATAAAAGGTCCATGTGGCAAAATTTGAAGTAGCAAGCCTGCATTAGAGAAGAGATAATATCCCTTTATTGAATAGCTAAGGAGCAAGTGGTGACGAGAAGCTATATAGTATCTAGAACATTTCCTGAACTTGGTTTTTAAAACTTGAAAATTCAAAGGAAACATGCCCAACAGAAAAAAAAAGAACATTCCATGGAAGAATGGTATCTGTTGAATTCCATCTGACTAATTATATCAGATCAAGAAATGAAAACAAAGGAAAAAAAGAAGCAAGTCTGAAAAGAAAAAAAAAAGCAGCAACAAGAAGAGAAATGTTAATTATCAATGGATCAGTTTAGCAAAGAAGGCATTTAGACTACACTGATCCTTTGACTCAGGGATAGGTATCTCTTCCACAATAGTCTTTGAAAGGAAGGTATACACATAAAGAGAATTTTCTTCAAAAATTAGAAAATTTTGGAAGTGTAAATGAAACACCTGCTCAGAGCAAATGGCCAAACCAAAACAAGAGAATTGCTGACATTGCCACCGACTTCCAACAAGATCAGAGTTATCATCCAAGAAGACTTATTCAGGAAAACATTTCTGTCTAAGTGCTGCGGGTTTGGGCTCCCATAAACATTATAATTCTTGATAAATTTATTTATTCTTCTGTGCTTTCTAAACTTCCATCACTAGAAATTGTCTACATTTTAGACGATTTATGATAAAATAAATGCATTACACTATTTTTCTTATGATTTAAGTAACTGTCAGTGTTCTCATTGCTTCCTTTCTTGATACTGACAAGCATTTTGAATAATAAGTGATTTTTCTTATTCCAAATACACTATTTTTAGAGCAAAATATGTTCTGTTGAATTTTTAGCATATTTTGTATATTTTCTAATTCGATTATATGAGATCATCCATGATGTGATCCAAATGTAGGATGCACTTTGCCAAATTTAATGCCCTGTTTCAAAAGCCTGACCCTTCTCTTCTGACTTGTAAAATACCTGCAACAAAAGTAAGTCTATGAAGGAGCAAAATGCAGCTGTCTACTGCTCTTTAATCTTCAGGTGTCAAAGAATTACATATTTAAGAGCTTGGCTTCGTCAGCTGTATTGTACATATGGGACAATTAAGCACAGAAATAGGAAGGAAATTACCCAACATCTATTGTCCCATGATGAGGACAGACAGAGTTTCTGTAAGCCAGTCTTAACTGTACTAATCTTCCTGTTTCTCCCCTTGTAAAGTAAAGGGCTGGACAGAGATCCATGTGCCAAAAGTGAACAGTGTTACAGTCAGACAGCAGGAAAGATGAGAAGGGAGCCTCACATAAAAACACGCCTGGGCAGAGTAACTGTGGAGTAAGCTGAGATTGGCATTTACAGTCTGTCCATGGTTCTTCAGTAAACACACAGCCATTGGTAAACACAAGGCAGTTTAGCCAGAACTCAGCCCTCTTCCACTGATCCTAAGACTACTGTGAGTTATTTCTTTTTCATTGCAAGACATGGGTGTGCAAGCTGTTCCTGGGAAATTAGTGGGCTCCAAAGACACACCCTTGGTTATTCAGCAGTGACGAGTTGTTTGTCCATATCCCCCTGTGAGCCAGAGAGATGGGACAGAAGAGGGGAGCACATGCAAAAAGAAGCTCTCTTTTGCCAGACCCCAAGTTACAGGAGCAGTTTGTGCCTCTTTGTTGTACAATGGGGATCTACATTAGGTGCTTAATGCTATACACACTTAAATCAGCTTTACTATAATGTTTCCTTGCCTCATAGCTCTGGTATTGCCTTTCCTCTGGACTAAACTTGTCACAGCTGGAAAACTCTTACCTGCCACACACACCCATCCTAAATGAGCATTGCACAGAGTTCGTATATATTTCTGAGTTTAGTGGTACTTCCTTAGCTGGTACTTTCCCAACACCCTCTCTCAGGGAAAACTTCTGTAAAAATATCAGTTATAAGGAAAACTCTATTAAAAACAAAACAACAAAATCTACAAACAAAATTCCCACAACCCATATTTTTGCAGCTTTATCTGGAGCAGAAGTCTGAAATGCAATGGTAGCACAAAGAAAGGTTCTTTCTGATCACAAGCAAATTGATAAAGGTCAGAACTCTTTTTCAGATGGTATGTCCATCCAAACTAATATTTTACCCTCTTTTGCAATTAAAACATGTACAGTAATCTCTACTGGAGAATAGTTGTCACCTCTAGCATGTTGTTTCCTAACCATCCACAGAGGTTATACTGTCATTTTGCCTGTCTCTGGCCTTGGCTAACACTTGCTTCCCTGCCTACTTCCAAACACAATGATAATTTTCCTAAATCACAGTTTTAGCTAGTCATTATTCACTTCCAATCCCATGATGGGGTCTGACTTCTCTACAGGTTTCAGCTGGGACAGAGTTCTTTCTCTTAGTAACTGCTACAGTACTGTGGTTTTGGGGTTTGTATGAGAATAATATGGATAACTCACTGACATTTTAGTTGCTGCTAATTAATTATTACCCTAAATCAAGGACTTTTCTGTAACTTATGCTCTGCCAGGGAGGAGCTGCACAAAAAGCTGGGAGGGAGCATGGCCAGTACAACTCACACAGAGTGGCCAAAGGGGTTTTCCATACCACAGACCATCATGTCTAGTACATGAACTGAGGGAATAACCTGAAGGGGAGCCAATTGCTGACTGGGGACAGGCTGGGCATTAGTCAGCACATAACTGATGAGTAACAGCAAGGTGAGTAACTGATTGTGAATCACTTGTTTCTCTTGAATCCTGTTACTTTCTCCCTCTCCTTATCATTACAGCTATTATTAGTAAGAGTGGCATTATTATTATTGTTATTATATTTTTTGTTAATTATTAAAAATTGTTCTTATCTCTATCCACAAGGTTGATATTTTATTTATCACTCTCCTCCCACTGATATGTGGGGGAGTCAGGAAGTGGCTGTGTGGTATTTTAGTTGCCAGGTAGGGTTAAACCCAGACAAGGATAACAGATAAAACTGCTTACCTCTACTGCACAGGTCTACAAAGAGCTCACCTTAGATATCATCTCTAATTAACACCAAGTGGTTCAGTGACTTCTTCACTCACACCTGCATCTCTTTCCAGCTTTTCCCTCTTCATCAACTAGGTGCTCTTCATAAAACATCCATAAATCTCTTTCTTCATACGCCACCACAAAATTTCCATCTGTTTCAAAGCCTATTAAAAGCTTGACAATAATTAGGCTATTATAATACTACAAGTTTCCCTTACCATTTTAACCAATATTTTCTCACTGCTTCATTTTGACCCCTTATCCTCTTGCATTTGCCACTTTTCTTATATTATAACCTTCTTCATAGCACACTTTCATGCTCGATTTTTTGTAGAACATTAAATACATGAGACTTTGGTCCACAGCTTTTTTCTGATTACTACAGCAATGCTACTTGTAATATTAAAATGAGCAAAACTATAAATAATACAAAATTTACATTTTTCACGTTCCAATTAGCATGCTGAGATACATTCCAAGGCCACATTACACATTTGTATGTCCCATCAAGACTTCAGCTCAGTTGGTTAGAGCATGGTGTTAATAATGCCAAGCTCATGGTTTGATCCCTGTGTGGGCCATTCATTTAGGAGTTGGACTTGGTGATCCTGTGGGTCCCTTCCAACCAGAATATTCTGTGATTCTGAGACTGCTCTATGGTAAGCAATATACATGCACAGCTAAAGGTACAGATAGGACACATAGCTCTTTCTATTGCTGGTGCTGTTTCTTCTGATCAGGATGGCCATTACTTAAAATATGGTAAATGGATAAGAATGATACCACATTCTGAAAATTAAGTTTAATTTTTTCTACTACTGTGGATTGTAGACTTGTATACCTCACAATTCTTGTTGGAAAAAGCAAAACCAACAAAACACACACACACACAAAATCCCCTAAAGAAGAGAAATTTCAACAAATTCCAATTATCATTTGCCTTGAAGAGTATGTAAAAATATTTGCTCAGCTATGAAGCTTAGCAAATTTTATAGACATTTTACACGTTCTGGGAAAGACTGGACCTTGACTACTTGGCATTTCCAAATGAAGCTATATTCCCCATAACACTATACATAGCAGTAAATAAATATTCCAAAACAACATAGAAAACAGACATGAAGTGCATTCTGAATCAGATCTGACCCATAAAAAAATTTAAAAAAAAAGAAAAGCAAAAAAGGGGGATCCTTCCCTCCCATTTCCTGAAAGTGATGGTTTTGGGTTGGTTTTTTTTTGTTGTTGTTTTTGTTGTTCGTTGGTGGGGTTTTTTTCCTTTTGTTTGTTTTGGTTCTGGGGTTTTATTGGTTGTTTTCTTTCTTTTACCTGAATAAATTAATAATCAACAATTTACGGAAAGAAGGAAGGAAGAATTATGAAAATGAACAGACTAATATGCATTTTTTATTTTTAAATGCTTAAACATAATCTATTTGTCAAGCTTTTATTTATCTGGAAAAATGTTGTTAAACTAATAGCACAACATTAATAAAATTAGAAGGATCGAACTGAACCTCACATTTAGAAATAACCAGTAAAACAACGATCCCTGACTTTGGAACCGTGAATAAAATGTTTACAGTCTTTTAGCATTAAACCTTCATAAATCATATTATTTTTAGCACCACACTTGGGTTACTCTTTTCTAAAATTAGATTATCAAAAGGCTGAGTAACACCTGAAAATGGCCTCTAGCAGAATATTCCAATGGATGAGATAAAGCAGTGATTAAAAACTAGTTGCTTCCTTGGTAGACGAAAAATACTTGCAGCACCAAAGAAAATCCTGGTCCAAACTTCAAGAACTATTTTTCTGTAAAGCAATACAGCTCCACTGGCTTCAGCTGTACTGAATTACACCTACTGGGGATCTGGATCATAAATCTTCACAGTGAAATAAAGCAGCTCTTCAATAGCATCCATAAATTCAACACCTGATAAAGACCAAACAAAACTCTGCAAATATAATCAGATATCAGTGCTACACATTGGCTATAAAATATTAACTCCTACCCTAGACACGGCACTAAATAGAAGAACTGTTCGTATTTTAAATCCTGCTTTGTGACAGGAGGTAAGAGCAGATAAGAATCACTGTATGTAATGATCTTGACAAACCAAAGTATGTTGTGCTGCCAACAGGATGCTTAGAGCTAATTTTGCCTTTGTGAAGAGCTGCAGTAAAAGTCCTGTAAACCCCCAAAACTCTCAGACTCAGTTAAGACATGGCACATAATCTGATTCTCCCTATTAGAGTGAAATTTACATTCAAGGAGATGATGTTTAGTCTGCATATTTTACAGTTATAACCAAGGTGTATAACTATGTACTAAAATAATTTCTGATTAATAACTCTCCTGTGTCTCAGCATAGGATTAAATAAAAACAATAGAAAGAAAATTAAACTGTACTTTAAGAATCACCTTTTTTTTTTTTTTTTTTTGAATGAGGAGGAAAAATCTGTTACCTAATTTTACAGCTGGAAGATAGAGTTTCTGGGATCAGGAAAAGAGTGTCTGGATAACCACTTTGAGAGCTTCTTTAGCAGGGGAGTCACTTGCTAACTTGCTTGTTAGTGGTGGAGAAAAAAAAAAAACCAAACAGCTTTTAAACTAGCCATGAGTTTAGCATGTCACTACCTCTAGATTTGCTTGACTGAAAACAGGTCACAAAATTTTAAGCAAAAAAACCCCAAAACAGACTCAGAATAATTAATTCTGTTCAGACAAGATGAAGTACCACAAGAAGAATTAATTTTGCAGTATCTCAAATGTCATTCTGTAATAATCATCAGCAGATGGTGAATATTGGATCCTTTGGCCCCAGCAGGAAGTGTTTCAAAGGGAAAGTCTTTGGAGAACCAACATTCCAGTAGCATCCCTTCATTTTAACTTAACAACACAACCAAAAATTTTGGAACTTTTAAAACCCAAAAGCAGTTTAATTATATATAATGACTTCTGAAAGAAAATGAAGTTTCTGCTACAACCTGTTATCTTAACTTCCACCCCTGCTATCTTGTTGAAAGAACTATAGATACATATCTGAATGTGACCTGCTTTTCCCCCTCAGTATTTGCAGAGAATGTCACATACTCAGTATCTGTAAATGTCCCACCTTCAGCTTTTCATATGATGTGGGATATTTTGCAAGCATTTTGACATAACACAACATCCAGAACAGGGCCATGTGGTCAAGTGAGTCCCTTCCAACTCAGAATATTCTGTGATTCTGTAAAGATAGGCTTCCTCTTTGGTGCAGGGAGATCCCTGCTACAGAAGTGCCATTTGCAGTTGAAGGGCTTCTATAATCAGATCCCTTCTAGGAGTTTACACCAGTTTACCACACTTTAAATGAGACAACACCAGTGTAAATTCTGACTGACACTGGAAATAAGTCTTCCTTCTCTGTAGAAACTGGATGCCAGCTGCTGGAGGGGAGCCCAAGAAGGTGGACTGTATCCTGTACACCTTGCATTGGCAACCAAGGACAAAGCATCCAGAGAAAGCCATTACACCCCTCGACACTGAGAAGTTTTAGAATTAGTTCTTAGAAGAGTTACATGCATACATGTAAAACAGGGATATATCTGTGCAACTGAATGAGGTATTACCTTAAAATCTGTTCTGACAGCTTATTCCAGGAGATTCCAGGTGATTGCTCCAGGAATTGCTCCAGTCCTCACCCCTAGCATCCCAAAACCTGTGGAAATAACTAGAGAAGATTGTTGTCTAATAAATAATCCAAGATAGCGACAACAGAATCCTGATTACATACAGCTATAATATGTATATCTTGTGTTAGAGACTATATTCTCTTGCACATCCACACAGAAACAAGGACCAAGCCCTTGTGTGAAGGAAGAGAAGAAAAAAGAAACAAGTCACCACAACCCTATATAGTTAAGAAAATGCAGTGCTGTAGGCTGGTGTCACAGTGCCTAAAATACTATTTCATAATTTTGTTGGTTAAATAACTATGAAGAATGCCTGCTTGAGGGGGAGAGGCATCTATCCACCTCTCAGATGTCAGTCTGTGGTATTGCAGGATGTTAATTCATAAAAGGGAATTAAATGGTATCATTATTCTAACTCAATCAAAAACAAATCTCTACCAAAATAACAACAAAAAAGTAATAATAAATTAGTACAAGAGAGTCATGAAGAAATGAGAAAGTAAAGAAGCACAGTTTGGACAATACCCAGAGGTATGCTTCTTCAAAATCATCTGGTCAATAATGCACTGAATAGTTTTACAGTTAAACAAGCATAAACAGGCTCCCTACCCATTGCACAAAGTGCTAGTTCTGCAAGATACATGATTTTAAACTCAAGTTATTTGTAAATAAATGCAGCTTTCCCTTTAAAACTTCAATTAAGCAATTAGCACAAATTTAACGGGTGCAATCTACACGATCGCTACTGATTCGCCTGAAGATTTTTTCAGACATGTTTAATTCTTATTACCTGTAAGCAAGGAAGCGTGCTAAAATACTTTGCAGATTGTAGAAGAGAAGATGTCAGTCAGGCTTGACTTACTTAAAGCTCTTTGAAGAACTGGGGCACAAGAAATGTAAGTCTTTCTGTTAGGTGTAGGCAAAGCATTCAACATAGGTGTGACTGTTTGATTGTTTTTGCACAATGTAGCCATATCTAAGATATACTGCTGTGGTCATCAAATGGTGATTATGAGGGAAAAAAAAATAATAAAAATCTCATACAAAATTTTGAACCTCACTTGCAGCTAATACCTTCCACTGAATATTTTTCTCAAGCTACAAAAAAAGAGAGAAGTTTCCATATTTCCAGGTTATTTTTGCTCTTATGTGGTATAAATTTGGTAGCCTTGATACGGGAATTGAAGTTAAAAGATTATTCATACATTAATGAAAAACCTGTATTTTTAAAATTTTTATTGTTTGAAATGATTACATCAAGTTTATAGAATAAAAATACAAAATAAAAAAGTACAACTAAAATACAACTAAATAAATAAATATATATATATAAATACTCACATATATGTGAATCAAATAATTAATCTTAAAAGGAAACAAGACCTGATGCTCTGTACGGGCTTCGGATAGGACTCTCAAGTACAGCTACAGCAAAATGTGCATCTACTGACTGCCATCAATAGATCAGAATTGTAACTTTTCTCATCTGTTGTTCATAACAGTTTGGGTTGCTGCAGCAAAAGGTACTTTACAGTAGGCTGGAGTAGGATAATCTTCTGCTTTCAACTTATCCCTGACACTTCAGAAGAAAACGTAAGAAAATTAGTAATGGATAATTTGAGAATCGTTGTAAAGACTCTTTCTTGCAGACAAGACTTTCAAGAAGCTGGCTGGATTATAAATACCTTGGCAATGATGGCTTTGACATCTTTTATGGTGTAAGATTTGCATCTTGCCTAAGTGAATATGAAAAGATCCTCGTAACTCTGTGTAATGTACACAGTTACAACAGCTAAAAAGTTAATGACGGTAACTAGAAAGCACTCTCTCTCAGCTTCACATCTCTTCCTTTCCATTTTGTTTTATCTGACTTGGCATCTCTAAAGCCTTGTATGTACTGATATATATATCATACAGTGCACAAGGTAAGGCAACACTAATATGCAGCAAATCCCTCACTCAAACAGGAGAAAATTCAATCCTTTCTTGCCACTGCAAGGAGGGGTTTATTTACCCTTTATTTACCTCTATTTACCCAGCTCTATGACTCCTGTGGTCATAGAGCTGGCTCATTATATAAATGACTACAAAACATACATACCCAGCAATCCTCAGAGGAAACCTGAAATCATCAGTAACTGATGCACAGCTGAAAAAAAAGAGCTGAATTTGTCCCCACAGGCACTATTTGTGCATTCATGCTCTTAATATTTCACATCACATCTGACTGTTTGAGTAAATAAAGTGACATTTTGATTATGGAACATATTAGAGACTGAAAGCAGTTTTATTGATCTATCAAAACATTTGAAGGATTGATTACTACAGTTTCAAAGTCATTTCTTCCTATAGAGGTGTGGACACCAGACTGCTGTGGCCCATGGCAAGTAGGCAAGCACAAAGCCTGAACAGTGTCATTCAGAAATGCAACTCTAAGACTTGCAAGTGAAGAAAACTTTATAAGTTAAGGAACCATTTCCCAGTGTTTGCATTCTGCAGTGATGCAGCTTTCTTTTTATAGGGCCCTAAAAGATTCTTCCTTCATATTCTACCTTGGAAATCTCAAGGGGAAAACAATGTAGCAACACTGAAAATCCCCTAGAATCCAATAACATATGTCCAGTAATGAAACTAAACCAAACCCATTACAATCAGGTTGCATAACAATAACCAGGCAATTTAAATAAGTCCCTTCAGGCTGGCTTCACCAGTAACCCTCTTTTCCACCCATTACTTCTAAGTCCAGCAAATGAGCCTTTCAGATCTCACAGTTAAATGACAGCCATTTGCCTTCAAAATTGTGCTGCTATTCATGCCTCACAACTTAAAGCCTCCTAAGGGTCCCTAAAGATCGCAGAGGTGTGGGAGGCAGAAACAACACACCTATCTTCAGCAATGCAATTATATCACTGTCATCCCTTAAAATTGTAGTCTCACCATTATCAGGCCCATTAGTATAATTACATAGAGAGCCCAGGGTGGGGAGAAAGTACAGAACAGAATGTAACAAAGAGCAAAATCCTTTGAGAGGTGCCTCGGCCTTTGTACAGTGTGAAGATGAAGTTTTATAAAAACTGAAAGGGAATGTTGAAAATGAAATAAAGGCTCACGATAGGGATCTCTTATGAGATGTATTAAGTAGTATTTCAGGATTGAAAAAAGACTTGAGACAACCAGCAGAAAACAGAGTAAAACATGGAATCAGAAATACAGTTGTCATGTCACATGCTTCTACAAATACCCGCAGCATAGAAGGGGATCTTGAGTTTCCCTGCAAGTTTCGGTTCGCATATTTTCACTCAGCTTCCTGAAGACAACAGTAAAAGAATTTCCCCTTGTAAAGAAGCAACCAAAACACATGGAAAGTGTGAAAGAGAATAATTAATATCTTTTCCTATTTTCAGTGTCACTCTTTCTGCGGGACAGAGAGGAGAAAGGTCCCTCCAAGTTCCAATCTTTACCCAGAGCTCGTGTTCCAAGGACAACACCGCTTTCTGTCATCCCTTTCAGAGAACCAAAAATAAACCTTAAAGCCGACCTAGATGCAGCTTGGCATAAAGGTCCTATTTTGACTTCCTTTCTCCTTGCATTTATGGCAACACAGTAAGACCTTCACATATAGGCCTCATTCCAAAATCCAAGTCCAACCTTTTTGTCAGGAGTTTGAGACTTTTTTTGTAGTTTTAATTCTTAATCAAAAGAAAAGGGAGAAATCGTGAATATAATACTTCTGAAAGGGAAAAGAAAAGCTGTGGTGGAATTTATGTCAGCTGAAGAGAGTTTTTCAGTGACAATAAAAATACAACTTTAAGGAAAAGAAAATATATACTCCATTGTATGCTAAAAGGGAAACACAGTTTTAAATGTGAGACTTATCAGGAAGGTATCACAAGAAGATATGTTCTCCAGAAGCCTCAAAAGCAGAGCAAGTCAGGTTATTGTGATGTTGTCATTACTCTGTGGCTCATTCTGATTCAGGAGTAGGCAACACAGCCATGCCCCCTGAATGTGCTATCACCAGTATTTCTAGGGAGAGAAGCCATTCCCACAGAGTCATACCTCCTGGGACCCTTCACATGCAAAATTTAGTCATCAGCCCAGTATTCTAACTAAATTAAAAAACAACAACAACAACAACAAAAACCCACAAACAACCAAAAGACATTTACTTTAATGAACTATTTGAGTATTTCTTCTTAGAAAAAGGAACAAGGAAAAAAACAAACAAACAAACAAACAAAAAAAACCACAAAAAACACACACACACACAAAAAAAAATACACTATTATTGTCTAGTACTAGAGGAAATAAAAGACCATTAAAAGGAAGAAAAGTGTTCTAAGCATGAAGGGTGGAAAAAGTGATGTGAAGAAGAGGCCCATTCAGAGCTCTCTAATGTGAATTAGAGAATTGATTTTCATTTTCTTTAGCTTCCTAAAGCTAGTGGGGATGGGCAGGAGGTGTGTGTGTGTGTATGTGTGTGCATTTTAATTATTTTAATTGAAGTTCTCAAAAAAACAGACAACAAAACCCACAACCCTAGATGCAAAACTCTTTCTCAATCAAAATATAAATATGAGAAAAACAATCAAGAGTTTCCTGACTTTAGTCTTTTATTCAACATATGATATTTGAGGTTAAAATTCTATACTTTAGTGAATATTTTAAAATATTAACCCAAAGTTCATTATCAATATTTGAGCTACATAGTACCAGATGTTTCCAACCCTTAGGAAAGATAAAGAAGGAAGCAGAATGGCACATAAAGCAACCGGAATGGAACATGTAAAGTAACTTCATTGTACCAAATGCATTAGTGTTCAGAGTGCAAGTGTTCCACCAGCAGTTCACTGGGCTAACGTGCTCATCAACTGCTGAACTGTGCTCACAGATCAGCTAGCCAGACCATGGAGCTAATAATGCCAATCTTCTGGGTTTGCTCCCCATATGGGCCATTCACTTCAGAGCTGGACTTGGTGATCCTTTTGAGTCTCTTCCAACCAGAATAGTCTCTGATTCTGTGATTTCATTCAAGAAGGACCAGGAATAATGTTTTTAAATGAAAAGTGTTTTGTCTAATATCCACTCCAGAGAGATCATGCAAATCTACTAAACCTTTGGTTCACAGGAGCTGGATAATTTATAGCTGAGTCAGATTGGTCTTTTTAAAAAGAGATACATCCTCTGACACACAATGAAGTATTTATCACTGGTTTCATGTTCTAAACACCCTTTAAGTGAGACTATAAATACCTATTCTATACTGTAGAGATTAAATAAGTAGATAAATGTATTAATTTTTATATACTGCAGAAAAAATTGTTAGTCCATTGTTTTGTCTAAAGATATTTCCAAAAGAGATAATTTCAAGTGCCTGAAAATACCACCCAGAAAGCATAAGATAGGAATAATCAAAGATGACCCTCAACACTGCAGAAGCAGTGTTACCACTCTATTCATGAGGTTGGAAAAGAGCATTCAGTTTAAAAATCCACTGCAAATTCAATAAGGTGTCCCACAAATCCATTAGAATATTAACTGCAGCCCTTCCAGACAGTCTACCTGTACATAAGGTCCAGGCCTGTATCAACACTGACGGTTGCAATTTCAAATGACCTTATTTGTTCTCTGTGTGTTTTTTTTCTAGAGAACCTTGTCACATAATCTTTTTTCCCCTCTGACTGATGTGCTTTTAACTAAATGGGTTCTTTGTGGTCTCCAGCAAGATTTCATTTTCACTGGTTTCAATATGCTAGCCCCTTCAAAATGTATTGATGTTCATACCTCCCCTGTCAGACATCCCCACCTGAATGTCCCCTCAGACAGACAAGCTGCAAAGAGAACTGCTGAACACAGAAACTTGCCTGGAAGGAGATACTTTAAGACTCTGCAAATTTACTCTACCATCCATCCAGGTATTTAATACAGTCTCAATATTTTTTTAACACCTGTTTCAGCAAATCTTTAAACCCAGTGTAAAGGATAGTTTTCAGGGAGCCAGAGCTGGTTTATCAGTCACAGCCACCAGGATAAGGATTACAACCAGAAAAACAAAATGTATGGCCAAAGTGTTATCTTTACTGGCCACAAAAACAGGAGTTAAACAGCTAGGAAAACAAACATTTAGGACAACCAGGACAGCCTAAAAGCTGTGCTGATTTGTACTCTGGCAAAAGTGGAAGGGCTGGAAGGATACCCCACCCACTTGAAAGGTGGTATTTGCATGCTGTGATCATCACACATCATTAAAACAAGGGAAATGATCCCCAGACCTTCATTTCTCATCCACAAGCCAAGTCTTAGCATCCTCAGGGTGCCCCAAAGACATTTAATTTTTACAACTTTGTGTTCCCCAAGTTCAAGACAAAATGGAATTAAGATTCAAAGTAAGGTTTAAGCATGCAGAACTAAGAACTAGGAACTCTTTGGACTGGGCTTAGTAAGGGAATTTATCCCTAGGCTGGTCATTAAATTAAGGAAACTCCTTATTCTGACACAGAAAAAAAGGGAAGATATCTAACAAAACCACCCGGTTCTTCTGTGAGAAATGGGGCACCAGTTTAAAGTGCTGGCTAGAAGAGGAGAAAAGTAGACCATTAACATTTGTTAGTCTAATTGAAATCCAGAAATGAGAACTATTTTTTCCTTCTATAAAACTTTAAAAACTGCTCTAAACAATAATAAAATTCTAAATATAAGCATCCTAAATGAGCTACATAATGTTCCACACCATAATCACCACTGCAACAAGAAATTGCTCAAATCACTTTTGAGCCAGATTTGTCAGTCATGGTGCTCTGTGCTCTGAGTAACAATGATCTGTGAAATTAATATTAAACCTTCCAAGGCAGCTCTGAGTTCTGAAGTTCTGTGTACTTCTGTCATTGTAGAAAAGCAAAGCAATATTAGAGTGCAATATAGAGCATGCATGGGAAGGAGAGAAGGAAATTAGGGTGGGGGGAGTAGAAAGAAAAAAAAGAAAAAAAAATTTGCAGCCAAACAGAGGCCAGGAACAGTAAGATAATTAGGATTGCTTTTTACAAGATTGCAACAGCTTGAATTGTTCCTCCCATTTTATGTTTAATTACAGTTTTTATTGCACTCATAAGAAATTCAGCTGCTGAAATAATCTAAGGAGCCAAGAACAAACCATTTCTCCTCCATTCTCAGAATCTTTAAGCTCAGCCATTACATACCCTCTCTTTGTAAAACAAAGAGGGAACAAAGCACTATTGCACTTTTGTTTATGTTAGATTCTTAGATGTCATTATTATTCTCAATCCTCATGAAAATCCTAGGATAAGAGATTAATGAAGGAAACAGGGGCATAAGTAGAATTATTTTTCTCTCCACTTTGCTGTATCACTCCATTGCAAAATTATCACTTACATCAATAAAACACACATCAGGTGATAATGAATGTATAGAGACATTGCAGAGGGAAAAATCACGACTCCAATACATATGAAACATCAGTTTCCTACATATGCTCAAAATTGTACACCGTCTGCTGAAGCATCTGAAGAGACATTAACTCACTGGAAGTGCAGGGAAGGGAGAGGAAGGAGTAACTACAATGCCATTCCCAAACAGCATTCCAATCTGCTAAACACTGATTATCATTAAGCCTTAAAGCACAATATCCAGCAAAATACAAAATTGCAGGTACTTAATATCTGTGATCAAGAATTTTCTGTACACTGCCAAGCAGTGTGTGGGAACAAATAGGAGGCCATTGAATTGGTTGCATGTACCTGTCACACAGTATTTTTAGGCTTTGATCTGCAGCCCTGGCCCATGTGGACAGTCATATTGAAATCAGTAAAAATTACATCAATAAAAAATTTTGCTATAAATGGACTGGACCAGTCATAGCCCAGTGATAGGAAAATTGATTACAAAAGCAGTCACTTCCATTCAAGCTGTGCAAACAAGACTTTTCTTTCAGGAATTCTGGGGACACAGTTAGAAATGGGAAAAATGATCTCTCCTTTCGACTTAAAGTTAAAACTCAGCTTGAAGGAAAGACAAATATACTAATACACTACAGCTTACAGGGAATTTAATTCCTCATGATTGACTCTATTCTTGTCTGCTGCTTTCTTCTTCATAACATTCCCCCCTAGTCTCAAATTTCCCCCTGAAAATGAATAATAAAGCTATTTGTCTACAGAAAAATGTCAATTAAACACTCAGAGTAGCTGAGGAATACAGGAGGAATTTTACCTAGAGTACCTTCACAAGAAACTGTCTTACCTAAAGAGACCAAAATTCCATTTTAGCCTGATTTACTTTTAGCTTTTACTTCAGCTCAAGAGAAAGTTCTCCAATGCCATATACTTAAGGAAAAAGAAGAAAAAAGGAGCCCAAGCAAATAAATAAACAAGGTATTTTCTCACTAGGACTGAGGAAACAGAGCAAAATTTGTAAGTGAAACAAAGAATTGAAAGCTGAATGAAAAATCAGTTTTCATTATTAGTAGAGTGCAAAACAGAACATTAATTACAGAAAATGAAAAGATGCTCAGATCTTCCTTCAAGATCAGCACTCAAGGAGGGAATCATCCAAAGTTTTCTAACAACCTTGGCATTGTCCATGCAGTTTGGGAAATAAGGAAAAAAAACATTTAAAGGTTCTGTGATTACTTCATTTGTCTTTGGCCATCAAAAATGGGTACATTCCAGGAGAAATAGCTCAGTAAGTAATATTTAGGCATGAAAATAGAAATTTGATCAAGCAGGCCTTCTCAACATGTTCAGAAGAATTCAGTTTCAACTGTCCCCTGGAACATAAGTAGAAGCCTTTTTGGTGAGAACCAAGGCTCGCCATATGCCTGACACTTGACTTTTTACCTTTGAATGGTCTAGTCAACTGACTGAGTTTTCCAAAGACTGAGATGATTAAGAAAGGGGCAGAAAACCTGGTTATTGTTTGGAGAATTTTCAGGGCACTGTTAGTAATGGTCAGCTTTAACTTAAGACAGTCTATCTCAAAGAGTGTTCAGCAGGATGGAAAAGAGAAAGAAAATTATTGCCTGCCCCTTACCTAATGGCATCAGCATTTCCAGCCCTTGGCATTCATCACTCTACATTTTCCCTTTCCCATAGCATCTGCAGGCACATCTTGAAATAATGGAGTTTACAAACCAGAAATCTCATCCATAATCTCACCTGGCTGTAGGGTTAGTTCATATTTACATTAGCATTTTACTTTAACATCCTTATCTATCAGAGGCTGTCAAAGCAAATTGGGGAACAAATATTAAAGAGAAAGAAAATTGAAGTGGTGCCAAGAAAAAAATTTCTGAGTCTGAAGAAGGAAGCATAACTAATGGGTATATAGATTTGAGACGTCACAGCAAGTCGAGTTCAGCCATTTAGAGAGTTGCATTGTCTGTGCTGTGCAGCCTGGTGACAAAATCACAGTGGTCCTCTGGGCATAAAATCTTCCACTGCCTATGTGATAATATCTCTGATCTTCCCGTTGATCACTTCAAATTTTATCTCCTCTCAGTACATTTTATTAGTCTTGGATTTCTGGAAGAAATGGAGCAGAAGGCGGGATACAGCCTCATACTGAGTAAGGCCATGACGTGTTTAATCAGCTGTACAACAAAACACAGGAGCATGACTGCTGCAGCCAGCTCCACTAAAGGGGAAAGCAAGCATCCCTCTGCATGCCTCAGAACACCTGTATGCTTGGGGTATGGCATGAATCAAATATAAATCTGATTCAAGGAATTTTCATCAATGAACAGAAGAATACCAAAGTTCACTTTGTCAGCATTATATTTGCTTATGAAAATGTTAAGTATGAGATACCATTTTTGATTTACTCTGTTATACCTCTAAATGTAGAGCCTTTTTAAATCTTGATCACAATCACTTGTGTATGTAGATGTTCTGGGCCCAACAATAGCCATCAAGAAGTAGCCATCCCTATCTATCTCATGTCTCTTATAATTTGTAATGGCTGCTTATTAAAATATTATATCTTTCAAAATATATTTATAAAAGATCAAATGATAACTTACCCAGCTCTTAGTATATTCACGAGTAAGAAAGAACAAAATGCCAAATTCTTTTTGACTCTGTTTAGTCTTTTCCTTTGACTTACAGATACAGATTTTTCTTGGTAACGTTCTGATCAATTTCATTTTCTCAGACACTAGTAGAATCTATCCAGCAAGCTGGACTCTTGCTCAAGTACTTAAACCTTCTGCAGTGTCATAATATCTAAACTCCTCTTAGATGAAACATCATCACCTTTTATGTCCCATAAGAATTTTTAAAATCATTAATTAATAAATAAGATTATGAGAAACCCAAGCTTCTCAGTATGCATTAACTTTGTACAGATCTAAATTCCTTTAATTGCTTTAATCTGGGAAGAAAATGGAATACAAACTCTATGAATGTCTGGAAGGATTTTTCAATAGACTTTCATTTGTACTAACACAGAGCTACTAATTAATTTTTCAGCAAGGGACACACTAGTTTCAGAAGCCCCAATGAAAAGTTAATTTTCTGATAACTCCTAGGCTGTATTAACTTAATGAGTCACAGCTTTCCCTCCACTTCCTTTAGCTTCTCAAAACAGGTCTGGAGCAAAACACCCTCCTTGCCCTAAAGTGGATTCTGGAGGTCCTGCCCTTTATTTACCAGAAGTAGATCCTACCTATCTTTAAAATCTGGGGAAAGAGCACCAAAAACTAAAGAACACTCCCTCCAAAAAAAGCCAAACCCAAAACAAAAACAAATTAAAAAAAAATCCCCATAATTGTAATCTTGTTGTAAAGCAAGACTATTGCTTTTCTCTCTCCCTGAGAACCACCTCCAACAGGACACTGAAGGCAGCAGAGATCTGAGTGAAATCTAACAAACGGCTTCACAGTCACCCATCTCTTTCCAGTCAGACATCAGGCAATGTCTTTGTGCCATGGTGACATTTGACTAGATACAGCAGTGAGTGGGGAAAGGTGTTGTTCTGAAATTCACTCAGTCTTGTCCTCTCCACTTTTCCTATGACAGAGATTATTGCCTTTCTTCCCCTTCCAAAATCATTTTCCGAATGGGCATGATACAAAGCTGTGGCAACTAAACCAAGGAACAGTCTCTGTGTATGCATTTTCAGTAATGTATAAAGCTGTTGCAGTGAGGAATAAAAATTAATTTGCTAGAAATTCATTTGCATTTAGTGCTTTAAGGCTGAAGAGAAGAATGGGGGAGCATATCTTGCTAACACCCTCTGTTCCTGCTGCTGCTCTTAACCAAATCTCTCATATGTCTCAGAAGTCTGCCCTAAAGAAGGAAATGAAACTCTGGGACAAAACTGGTGTTTGAACTACCCCTCTCAGTATGAGAATTACATTTTTTACAGTTGATACACTAAAGAGAACATCTGAATTGGTGAGAAAAAGTAGGGCATTCTGCACTGATAATGCACTGAAAAACAAGAAAGAGCAGTTTGGGATTACTGGTTCATTGTGCAACCCAGATAACTTTGGGTATAACATAGTATAGTTTGTTGGGTTTCTGGTGGCTTTCGTGGTAAAGCATCTCATCTTCATGAGAGGATATGAGAAGTTGTCACACAATGTCCTTGTAGCTAGGAGCAATGAAGAAGAGACACTGAGCAGGGAGGTAGCACTTTCTTCTTCTTAGAAGGAGGACGTTAACTTGTACCAGACGTCCTTGGACATTTTGGGTATGCAATTCAATAACAGAGGGAATTTTGCTATCCAGTTTGCTGCTGATGACTAAAGTGAAGTAAAAATACTTCCTCTAATTTAGTCAAAGAAAATGTCTATGTTAGAAAGCTGGAGAAAAATTGTTTGGCTTCTTGTGGCATGAGACTTATAAATGAAGGGGAAGATTTGCGGGGAGATGAAAAGAATAAAAAAACACAGTCTGAGAGAAGGATTTTCTCTTACCCCCAAAAAAACAAACCAACCAACCAACCAACACCCCACCAACTAGATATAATTAGGCAAACAAACAGATACAAAAACAACAAAGAAAAAAATGCAAAATAGAAGCCCAGGCTCTGTAACTGAATTCAGTTATGTCAATTTTAAAGTTAATTTACTAACAAATGAGCAATCATGCTAAAGCACTGTTGAAGTGGGTTTTGTAGAGGATTAATTATTTTAGTTTCTATTAGCTTTTCCACTACTTATTTAAAAGAAAAAAATAAGTAATTTTAACCAGCAGTCTTTTTTAACCAACATTAAATTAACCCTGGGTGCTCTGCAAGTACTGAAGTCTTTGTAAAAGATACTCTTCACTCCAACCCTGGACTTCCACTCCTCAGAGTCTAGGGAGCCATGAGTGTTTCATTAGTTGCTCGCTTTTGAAACATCATTTCTCCTATCTTCTCTCTTCCTTCAACATCCTGACAGGATAATGGTCAATAGGGGTTCACAACTGCTCCCACTTTGACCCTGCTTCTCTCAGCAACACCAGTTTCTTCTTTCCAGCTTATAAAGGAAGAACACGAGAAGTCTTACTAAAGGACATGAGAAGTTTGCAAGCGGTAATTATTCTATTTCGACAAAAGCTACTTTTTGCTGATTTTCTGGGCAGAGCAACATTGAAAAGAATAGCCAGAAGTCTTGAAGCAACTCCTGCAGCCTCTCTCTGTTTCAATCAGAAAGCACAGAGGCTTGTTATCACTTCCTTGATAAAATCATACTGTACTGGAACAGTTTTTCAGCACTGGAAAACAACTTCAAAGCACCTGAGCTTCAAACCTGAAAAAATTTGAACAATTTAAACTACTATTAGGAACTCACGTAAATGACCAACACAAAATAAAATTGCTTTTCTCATAAAAACCCTGCCAGATGTACATCTTGTCATGTAAGCCTGCCCTGGGGGCAAAGCCCTATTGGCTAATCCTACAGAATCCTACAGGCACAATAATAGAAAAGTTAGGCACAGTCTGTCCTTTGGAACAACAGCATTCTGTGAAAATTTCCATGGGTCACACTTGAAGAAATGTAGCTAAGTCAGTGGGGGCTACATATGTGCCATGATGAGTAAATTACAGGTAAAGTATGATTGTATTACTCCTGATTAAAATAAGCCATCCTGATATTCAATATAAGAACTGAGTTTAGACTGCTGGTGGACAAAAATTTCCATGCACCTAGTTTTTAGCCAATGAAGACTGTGCCTACAAATTTTACAAGCATAAGATCAGTCTGGTCCTCTTCACGTATCTAGGTTGGATTAGTCTTCAGTTTTAAAGAAATGTACAAATTCTTGGGAAAATCAATTCTTAATTTCTTGTCTCAAGTTGTATTGGCTGCCTAAGTCAGAAGAAAAGGAAAACAAAAGAAGAGGCTCCAAAAATTTGCACTAGAAAGAAACAGCTTCTTTTCTTTTAGGCAATAGGTTGAAATCCAGCCTGAATCAGTACTTAGAATAACATAAAACTTTATGTTGAGATGGAGTGGGATGGGCACAAAAGCAGTGGCAGCTCCTTCTCTGCTTGTTCTGTCGTCAGAGAAATGAAAGCCAGGATCTGACTCGTGAACAAAGAGAAAGCATCAGGTAGCCAAACAGTTTTTGTGACTGCTGCCTCCTTGGCCATAGATGGGCAGTTACAGGTGTGCTCTCCCAGCTCTACAATGCTGACCACACACCTCTTATGGCAGCACATGCAGCAGAGGTTTGTATCTGACCAAGCACATAAACTTTTGGGGTTGATTCCTTGCAACCTGTAGGTCAGCCCCAAAGGTCAAAGAAAAGGGGAAATTGACAAATAGACTGAGTAAAGCAGCTGAGTGAAACTGGAGATTTTTTCCAGAAGGCAAATGACCTCCCTAAATTATTCCTAAATCACTTTTTCTGGAAGCTCTGGGATGGCTGCATTTTTCCCTCCTCTGCTCTATCCCAGGCTTCTTCTCTAGCTACATGGAGGGTATAATGGAACCAGCGTGATGTTTTTCCAACAGTATAAAACTCACATTTAAAAAAGTAATGAAGTAAAAATAAGTCTTTTCTCTAATAGCATTAAATATTCGTTTCCAGGCAGACCACAGGTGTCAAGCACCGGCAGAGTTAGAAAAACTTGTAATATCTTCATGCACCACATCTTCCAGGGAACAAAGTCTTCCCTCCAGATGACAGCAATACCACTCCAGTGTCACATGCTTCTTTCTGCTTGATCAAACCTGGTGACATTTACAGAACCAAATAGAAATACCTGAGCAGCTCAAGGAAAGACACATCTTTTATGTTAGTGGAAGCCAATTAGATACTCTGGGAACTGCTGTCTGCAAAAAAAAAAAACAGAGTACCAAAATATGAAATAAGAGAAATAATAGTCTTGCCTATGACAGCACATCATCTGGACATTCCTGGAGGCGGTAGCAACAGGGGAATAGCACATACAACAGCAATGACGATTCAAAACATCAGAATAATATGTGGATAACCAAATGGAAACACAGAATAGGGTGCACAATGGCTGAAATCTTTCCCTTCGACCTCTCTGGTTCTCTTCATTTCCTCTGTACATATGTGGAGAAGCAAGACAAGGTGCACAACAAAGGAAAAGGCTACATCAGTATGAACTGATGACTGTGAGCTTCCCTATTAGGAGAAATAAGGACATTTTTCTATTTTTGCCAGGCTTGTTTTGACCTTCACAAACGTTATCTTCCTGGAATCCCTGATACAATAAACCAATAGTCACCTGTCAGAAGTGTCAGTTGACAGGACAAAGTTACTGTCTGACCAAAGATTGTTAAGAAAGTGACTTTCACTTCACAGACAGGAGATTGTTAGGGTCTTATTCAGTACTTCACAAATGAGCCCTGCTTCTCTCTGGGGCTTGTTTAACTATCAGAAAATGTAGCCCTATGAATGTGCGTATAAAATCATGTAACTTCCATATTTAGCCTATTTGGAAATTTTCTATTGCACAGAATATTAAGGAGCACAGCAAGTCCACAGCTACTTGTCCTGATAATGTGCACATTTTAAAATTTGTCCATTTTTTTCTAGTGTCATTTGGAAAAGAACTGCAGACCCTTGTTCCCACCTGGGTTTTTAGACTTGGCAAGTATCTCAGTGCTCTCTCTGGGCTCCAGCTCAGTGCCTCGTTGCTGGCAGTGTGCAATCACCCTGTGCAGCTGTTTTTTTCCCCACCGTTTGTCAGTACATGCGCTCTGGGCTTCCTGCTGCCATCTGGCAATCAGTGTGAGATCACAGCTCCTGCTCCCATGAGGAAGGAACCACAAGACAAGGTCACAGATAAAACACTATCAGAATACACAACCCTTTGTATAGCTGCACCACATGCTGTTTGGCATTCCTGTGACACAGTTTTTACCTTTCTGTAGCAATTCAATCAATGATTTTGCTACAGCAGATAAGCATAAAACGGATGTTTCACAGCTGTTTACCAATACCACAAAACCATACAGCTCAGGAAGTCTTGTAGGTCCTAACACAAGTCAGGTCATTTGTATTTAATCTTTGTCAGGTGATTTCATTTAATATCAGAACAGAATTGCATAGAATATTTTCCTTTATTCAGAAGTTATATTGCTGGTGTCTTCCTATTGCTTCTTCAGAGTCTAACAAGTACATTTCTGCTCTGGTTTCTTCAAGTACTTGGAGGAGAGATTACATCTCTTCTAGCATTTCTACTACAACCCACTTCTTATATACCTCACACATTTTGTACAGACTTACGAGATCACTGAGTTTGGATGGGATTCCCAGACACTGTTTTACACAGATAGATAAGGACAATGTAGGAATAACAACAAAACTGGCAGAGTGATGCACAAAGGAGAGATTTTGGTACTCTTAACTTGCAGCAATCAGACATGATCACTAGGGTGAAGGGACAGCTCAGTGTCATTTAGGCTGTGTGGACCCGACGAGGGCAAGAGGCAATGAAACCACCAAAATGCTGGCCTGAGCATTTTAAGTTGTCAAAGACAAGTGCGTTCAGGAATGTGTTTTAGAAACAAAACTTTTCATCCAGCCTTTCATGTACTGCATCTTCAATTATCTTTAATCAAAGACAAAAAAAAAAAAACCAACAAAAAACAACAACAACAACAACAACAAAAACCAACAACAAATGAAACAAGTTTTTTCCTCATTGGTTCCAGACAGCTATAAATGTGACAGTAATAACCCATAATAATAATATACTCATAATATACTCATAATATACCCATACAATTGCTACAGAATGGCAGAAAACAGTGAAGTCTTTCTTTGTCATGTGCAGTACATTCAGAATTTTGTTACAATATACAGTACTCTTGCCTTAGAAAAATTTTTCTCACAGTAATTTTCAATGAAACTCTGTACAACTTTTTCCTTAAATAAAATTGTCTGTCAACTTTTTATCTAGTGGAATGGAAAATTCAGATGAGAAAGTCAAACCTTTTTAAACATGTCAGGCACCTTCTCTTCTAAATGTAGAGTAGTCATGGAAGCTATTACCATACTGCATGGCTGAAATACTTTCTTGGTTGAATGGAGTTTTCTTAATAGTTTGTGGTCACATTCAATTTCTAGTTCACAGTCCTTCCAGGGATACCAGACCCTTCAAAGTAAACATGTGCAGTTCAGACACTCTTTAGAATATCTTTTCCTGTACTCTTTATTAGTACTTACTTACTAAAAACTTTATAATATGTCAAGTCTCTGTAATTTTGTGAAGGCACATTTTTACTCTCAGAGTTGAAAACATCTCCTCTCTATTTATTTTTATTTTTTGAAAGGATTAACTCAAAAGTAACTCAGTCAAGATTGTATAACCAAAGCCACACATAAGATGCAAACCTGAGTAGCCCCTTTGAATGGTGAAGATATTCAGAGTCTTGAATATGGTACTGATTTCTTTACTAGAAATTGAATATATCAAAACTGTAAAGAAACCAGCCAGCATCTGGACTTGTTTCCCTGAATTATCTGCAGTACTGAGCCTGCTCTCTCTGTGTACACTTAATTCTGGTATTGCAACATTATTATCCACACAGACACATCACTGGTGTGATAAGAGCTACGATTAAAAACAGAAATCTGAGAAAAGGAGAGGGAGAATTTTTTTTGCCAGCTAATGTTATTGTATGTTTTCATCACTACCACAGAATTTGTCCTATATATCATACAAGATGATGAAGCCAGAACTCCCTGCAGCCAAGACCTGGCAACAGGAATTTACACAAGCCCTCAAGAGTAATAAGGATCAATTTACTTTATATTTCCCTGGGAAAATAACCGAGATTCATCACATATATATTTTATCATGTTTAACATATTTTACTGCAAGACAGAATCTTTGTAAATATATTTCCCTCTTCACAGTGTTCTGCTAAATTTAACTTTGACCTTAATCAAACCTGAGGCTGGAGTTGAAGAAAAGGCATAGCATTTTATCACACATGATCAAGTGTGTGCACAATCGAGTTTGGTGCTTAGCCACTAGGGACAGATGTCAGGAGTACCTTAACATGCCTTTCATCACTGTGCTGAAGGAGGTAGAAGGATTTTCTTGGTGGGAAGGGCAGTTATGAAAACTAGGTCAAATCAGGAAAGGGAAATAAGAGAGAAAAAAATCAGAAAATAAATATGTTTAAGGACTGACAGTGTTGAGCCCTATAGGAACATTAAGCAACAAATGCACAGAAAAAAACCCTTTTAGTTAGCAGTGTTATTTTCTCTTGGGCCAAAATGTAACAGTCCTCACATATAAAAAGGAATTTAGCTTTTTGAAATTATTTTCACCTCAAAGGATGCTGACAGCTCAGATAAGGTACATTTTGAGGTCCCCTATAGGGCTCACAATCTTATCCTTCATTGAAAATCAGAATTTGCCACAACAGTACTGTACCTAAGTTGCTAGTACTCACATAACCTATTTAGATAATAAGTAGTACTCAACAGCCACCTTTATGGAAATCAAACTTAAGATTTAGCTTACCCAAAGTAGATTTACTTCTTACTTTTTGTATCCCACCATGGGCTGTGTTCTACCTACCATCAGGCCAGAGATATTTTATCTTCTTCTTGAGGAACCACTTGTTGGAACCAAAAGATTATGCAAAATTTTTTTTACATGCCCTAGAAGAATATAAAGGGAGTCTTGGCATTGTAATCACTGAGGAAACCTTGAGAACTTTCAACAAGATTCTTCTGGGATGACTTAAACAATTTCCCTCTCCCCTGGTTTTTTTTTTTTTTTTCATTGTCATGCAGTTTGGTAATCCTGATTCACTGAGTTTTTTCAGAGACAGAATTTTTTTTCAGATTTGGCAGTTCTCCCTGATTACTTTTTTTTTTATTTTGGCCTAGATTACCAGGCCACATAATACAAAAGTAGAAGAGCAAAGCGCCTGGCTGACCATTCCTTCACCTGGACTGACCATCCAGCCTTCACCTGGACTTACAGAGATGCATTTGCTAAATGCATTAGATGCAGAAACTTGGGGTCTTCCCTCCCTACATGTGCAGTATAAACATAGGGCAAGCTAAATGAAAACAATTATGCTTTAGTATATGAAATATAATGAGTGCCCAAATACAGCATATATGGACTGTCCTTTAACAGTTTTCTTTGTGTTATTTTTGTATTGCTACCTTTTGCCTAAGTGAATAGGTAGTTACTCAACAAATAGAAAATACAGCCTTTTGTTAGAGAATTTAATTCCCAAAAAAAGCACAGAACACACGAGTTCCCATTTAATTTCAGAATACGAAACAATTAAGAAATCCAAAACCCAAATCTAGGGAAGAGGGGAATGTAAATCTCCACTTTCATTATTAAAAAAAAAATAAATAAGAGAAATTAATATTAAATACACAATAGCAGCTGTACTATGCCAGATTCTGCTGAAGAAAAATGAAAGATGGAGTTAGTCATATTCACTGGCAAAATTGCCTTAAAAAATTACAAGCAAGAACTAACATCTTCAAAAGTGGTTCTTTTCCTGTACAGTGAAAATTATCCATCAATCTCCTTCTGATATTTTCAGTGATGGTGCTGGCTTGCTACCTTCACCTATTTTATGTAATATCTAGGGAATAATAATAAAAAACAAACAAACCATAACAAAACAAATGAAAACACACACACAACCCCCAAAAATCCCCCAAACCCAACCAAACAAAAACCCACCAAAACCAATTATATACACATTTTTGAATGAACTTATCTCTAAAACAGAGGTAATTTCTGAATTACTTATCTTCTGTGAACAAGAAACACACCTATGAACTTCATGCTTGCAAGTGTATATGGAGGACCAAGAGCCATTGACTGTGGATCCCAACACCAATTAAAATTACAGTGCTGATAGCTACAAAACGACAGATGTAAGCATTAATTTGATCTGCTTACTGATATGAAACCCATTTTTACTTAACCGTGAGCATAGAAATATTGATTTGTTGTTCATGAGCTATGCTTTCACTGTGAAATCTGAAGTCATAGTTGTCAGGCTGGAACAAATTAAGATGTTAAATAGCATCAGCAGTTCTCCTGTGTCTAGACAAACGAAAGAACAGGCTATTACAAGGTGGGAATGATTTTCAAATTTCAATCCTTATGTTAGAGTAACTTCATAGTATATATTGTCACACCTAAGTCTCCCAAACTGCCAAATCTTCCTTATAAAAAAAACTTACTAAAACAATTTCCAAAAAGAGGTAAATATAAAGTATTCAGTGATAATAAATGTCTCTGCTTTAGTTGTATGACTGGGAGATAAGCATTAACGTTACGTCTTAATCCAAGAAATTAACAACAACCAAAAATTAAGGAAAAAATATAATAGTCAAAAATCAAAATATTCTGTTTGGTTTAATATCAGAAAATGTGAATTATCTACTATGTCTCTTTAAAAATTAGGTTTAGAATACATGAAAAATTAATTGTCCATTATTCACTGATATCATTCTGATCAGAGTGTGGGGGAGGAGAAATCAAAAATAGAACAAGTTTCTGTGAACACAGTGGAAACAGAACTAGAAAAGAGACTTTATACACTAGTGGATCCAGACAACCTAAAAACTGAGAGAGTCATTGTGAGAATGTTATCATCATATAAATTGTCAGATTAGAAGTCAGTAGTAGCAACACTCATTTCCTTCTGTAAAACACATAAATGGCCATTTGTTGACAGCAGTGCCTGCTATCCTGCTTAGGTGAACAGCAGACTAAAGGTTGTATGGACACAGAAACTAGAACTGTACTCTTGTGCTTGGTAAAATCCCTTACATGTCAGCATTTCAGGATTAACATATGATGCCAAGACAAAACTCCAGGGGTTTTTTGTTGTTGTTTTGGTTGGGGTTTTTTATGATTTTTATGTGGGGATTTTGTGGCTCTGTGATTTTTTTTTTTTTTAATTCAGAAGAAACAATCACATACCTGTTTTAAAAATGAAAGATGCTGTCTTTGTAATAATTAACAACCTCACTCTTCAGATGCAGAAAGCAAAATAAATAAACAAAAGGAATTGAAAAAAACCTCATGTCTGTACATACTCTATTGCCAGAAAAGCTGAATTCAAGTCAGTACTGAGTGGGCTTCAGCAGCTACAAAAAGTGGCGTGTGGTCATCAGAAACAGGGTGACCAGGAAGCAAATTTCATTAGCTTTCCCATGTCTTTTTCTGAAACAAAACCGATGAATCGTGTGCTAATATCTACTACACTGATGGCCCATAAAGGAGCCTGCTCTGGACAACCAATGCACATAGATTACAATTCTCCTAGGACCCTGAAGAAAATTACTTATATGGCCCCTGAAAGCCACGTGAAATATTCCTTCTCCTGGGTAATTTCCAAGAATTTCAGCCCTTTCTTCCTCAGCTTCTGGATTGGGCTGCAATGTAGTATCATGACCAAAAGATTCCAATTCAATGTTATTTGAGGACAGATCCCCTCTGTGGTGATGTTACAACATCAGGCTTCTGTCTTCACTTTAGAACAAAACAGAATCTCAGAGTAGCACATACAGAGGTTTTTAATTCAGTTACATTCACAATTAGACAACCCTCTCCCTCTTTTCAAGAGAGGAGGAGGCAGTGAAATACTAACATGTTCTGTTGCAGCTGTGCCCTTAGAAGTCAGTGTCTATCCCCAATTACCACACTCTGCCCAAGCAAAACAAAATAACAGAAAACATTTAAAAAATCTGATAGTCACAGAAATTATGGAAGATAAAATATTTGCAACTAAGCAGGAGTGTCAAGGTATTTGCCTTTCTGATTGCCAGCAATGAAGTAACCTTTAATTGGTCTCTTAAATTAACTTTCTTGCGAATGTAATTTTCTTCCTGAAAGATCCAAAACTTGGCAACTGTAGTTCCTCATCCAAAAAAACAAAAAACAAAAAAAAACAAAAAACAAAAAACAAAAAAAAAAAAAAAAAACCCCAAGGACAATAAAAATGTAAACGCATCATGTCTCCGGTAGTACTACCATTTGATTTTCACAAACACTCCTTGAGATAATAATTAATAATTTAAATCCTTCTCAAACCCAGTTCTGCTAAAATTATTCTTCACAGATTATTGCTTTTTTTCTCTCTCTATTTATGGTTTATAAAATCATACTGCCAGATCCAACAAGTTGACACCCCTGGTTGCAGCCACAAGCAGGAACTTAATTTTCATTTAGCTCTTCTCTAGAAAAAGAGACAGACCACTCAAGGTTAGAGTAGAAGCAGCATTACTCAAGTAATGCTACATAATAAAAGCTATATACAATTTATATTCTACCAGCTTACAAAAGGAAGTCCTCTGATCTGGAAGTCACAGGCAGGAGAGCACAATGCACTGCAAAAAAGGAAATTGCTATCTGCAGCCTCAATCCTGTTTGGAGCACATACCCTCATTAAATATCTTGTATGACTTTCCTCTTTGCTTACCTGAAGTCCTCATAATTTTGCTAATCTCCAGGAAGTGAATGCAGTTAGCAGTCAACAAGGTCTCTGTTTACATGCCCTGAAAATCACGTTATTTTTAACAAGTCATATATAAAAAAGTAGCCTAGGGTGGTGAAACGAACAAGGTTGCTCTGTTTATTTGAGGTTATTGTTTGGCACTTTTTTTTTCCCCTGATTTTTTTCCATTAATTAAAAAAGCCTTGAAATTATAAGATAATTGGGGAAAGAAATAAATCTATAATATTTCTTTTTGTATTTGAAAACCAGAGGGCAGCTGAGTGTTATGAATTAATGGGCCAGGAGACCAGCTCCTTTGAAAAGGCCTTTATTAGAAATCAGCTCTGGGTAGGGGGCTCGGGGGCTGCGCCTGCCGCCGCTGCTCCCTGGAGACACCGTGGAGGAGGAGGTGCTGACGATTCTGCTGCTGGTGCTGCAGAGTCGGGATTCTTGCCCTCGCAGGAGCTTCCAAAGAATCTACCTTTACTCGTGTGCTCTCGGGGGGGTCACCTCTCTCCAGTTCTCTTCCGGTCATGGCGAGAAGGTAACCAAAAATACCTGCTACCTGCAGGTAGCTGGACTTGTGCATTGCACAGTATTATCCTCCTTAGGTCCAGTTTTTGTGTTGACTTGTTGTTTTAGGGGGTTTTCTGGGGTTCAGCTTGCTGAATCAGTGCATCTTGGGAGCAGGGTGTCCTAATCTCTATATTGGGCGGGGTCAGCAGCCCCCACTGGGAAGCAGGTACAGGATTCTCCCCTGACGGGGTGGGGACAGCCCGGTGACTCAGGGAAAAAGGGTGGAATCCCTCCCGGGTGGGGGCACCCCGAGACCCAGGGGAGAAAGGGTATAAAACTCAGGGTACAACAAGTAAAAATTTTAGGGATACATTCAATTTGAACAGCTTAAATAGGTAAGTAACATTGCATCTTCCATTTTACAGCAAAACATTCTTTCTGGCTGCCGACAGCCTTCGCAGACAGCCCCTGGGGGCAGGGCTCGCCTCTCGGCCTTTTCTCTTTAGGCCGGGCGAGTTAATAGGCTGTTTTAACATTACAATCAAACTATTTAACATTACAACTTGGGAGTATACAGCTTGGGTTTTTGTATTTCTTTCAATCCCCCCTCTAATTCTTTGATCGGGCTTTTGTCCGCATCAATTGGCTATTTCTGATTTGAGGGAATAACTTTGTTTTAATTCTTGGTATTGGTTATAAATTCTTTTTGTTGTACTTAGTTGTTCTTCTTGGGGTTTTAATTTAATTGTATTCGTGGGTTTCTGCATACAGTGGAAGAGTAGGAGACTGGCAAAGGCACTAATTGCAATGAACACTACTTTTTTTTACTATGAGTTGTCCCACCAGTCTATATTAATTAGGGGCTTCCATTCTTGGGTACTTGCAATTTTTTTTATTTCCTTGGAAATATTTCTTATTGCTTTACTCTCCTAATTGACTGCTAGTTTAAGTTGATTAACTACTGCTCTTGTTTGTGTCAATTGGTTATTGATATGTTCAAGGGCAAGGGCTGTTGTGTTTGATATTCTTATTAATACTGTTTGTAATTTGATAATTCTATTCAACATGTAAATTGGAGTTTGGTACTCCCATGTTTTATCTTGTGCCCAAGTTGCTGGTTTATATATCTTTTCTATTTCTTTTGGTGTTCATATTTTATTCTCCCATGTTTGGGTGTTGCTTATACTAATTACAGTTCTTTTTCTTTGGCTATTTCTTTTTAAATTGCTATATAAGGGTTCCCAATATTTTGAAGTCTCTCTGATTCTCCAAAAAGGATTGCCTTTTTTATTAATGCAGTTATGTGGATCATAACTTTTATTATAGACACACTTTGATTTTCTTTTCTCAATAGACCAATATTTCTCCGGTTCATCTATTTCACTTTTTTTTTACTACTAGTGGTTTTTCTTTTATTAGATTTGTGACTCTTTTTGGATTTTCCAACTCTTTAAAACAGAACTATTCTCTGATAGGGCACTCTCCAGTCAGGCACTGCTTAAACATAGCAGCTTTTCCAATCCAGTATTGTTTTTGACAGGTGGATAATTGGGTCATGTTAAAGCATGTGGGATTCACATGGGTGTGAACTCTTATAAGGGATTGTAGATTCTCCCCATGGCATTTGGAGCAAGCTCCATCTGCAAATTTGCTTATTACCAGGACTACTATCAGTCCCTCCAAGAGTCCAGTATGAACCATTTTATTTGTGGGCCCTCTGGTCTCACCTGGGCTTGCCTCTTGGGTCGGAGAGTTTTTTCTCCTCATCATCAACAGGACTATTATCAGTCCCTCTAAGAGTCCAGTATGAACCGGCCCCGTCTCTTTGGTCTCACCTGGTCTTGCCTCTTGGGTTTGGGGATTTCTTAGGCTGGATTTGTGGAGTCCTCCCTTGTTTATTCCCACTTTTTTCTTAGTTTTATTTAGTTCCTTTTGGGTGTGCCCTATGAGAGATTTAATTTTTAGAATTACTGCTACTTATCATTTTTTTACATTAACACTCTGTGACTCATTACAATAACTTTGCATTTAACTATTACAATTACAACATTACAATTACAACATTACAATAACTTTGCATTGATTATTTTACACTTCTATATTAACACTTTTTTAACTTCTTATAACAATGTGGATTTTCAGCAATGGTAACAACAACTTGTAATAACTGTTATTGTCTCTTATTGTTTTTAACTGGCTTTCGGTTGTTTCTTGAGAGTTATTTTGAGGGTGTCTGGATCTCGAGTGACAGTCCACTCAGAGGGAACTCTTGTTGGGGTTGCAGGGTCAGAGGGATCTCTCGGGGGTGGTAATGGTCCTTTCACTCTGGTGATGTGAGTCCAACCCTTTTCTTGGGTTCGCACAGCAGTATGAGTAGTGAGTAGAACTTGGAACGGACTTTCAAATTTAGGGGTTAATGGGGTGGTATTCCAGGACTTAATTAAAACCCAGTCTCCTGGTTTTATTTGGTGCATGTCAGTGTCTAAGGGAGAGGTTTGAGGAAGATACCCTCTTCTTTTAAGATCTGCCAATGTCTTTCCAATTGTTTTTACATATTCTTGGGTAGCGGCCTCTCCTTCCAAATAATTCCCAGTGCTATAGGGGGTTAGTAAGAAGGGGAGTCCAAACATCATTTCATATGGTGAAGCCCCTATGTCGGATCTCGGTCGGACCCGGATTCGCAGAAGGGCCAGGGGCAAACACTTGAGCCAATTCATTCTTGTTTCGGTTATCAATTTGGTTAATACATTTTTGAGGGTTTTATTCATCCTCTCAACTCTCCCTGAACTTTGGGGATGCCAGGGTGTATGCAATTGCCACTTGATTCCTAAGGCTTTAATGACATCATGTAGGATTTTGGCTACAAAATGAGGACCTCGGTCTGAATCAATATTATTCACTAGCCCATACCGGGGGATGATGTGTTCTAATAATATTTTTATTACCACTTGTGCTGTTTCTCTTTTTGTAGGAAAGGCTTCCACCCAATGGGTTAGATGATCAACTATAACAAGTAGATATTTGTACCCTTGTACTGGAGGCATTTCAGTAAAATCTATTTGTATATTTTGAAAGGGTCTTAATGCTATTTGTCTTCCTCCTGGGGTATTCTTTCTCATTGCTTTTTGATTCACCTTTTGGCAGATAAGGCATCCTTCAGTAATTGCTTTGGCCAAATTATATACTCCGATACATAAATACTCTCTTAAAAAGTGATCACATAACCCTTGGGTGCCCTAGTGGGTCAGACTGTGTATTTCTGTTAGCATTTTTCGAGCCAGGGCTTTATTTAAAAACTTTCGTCCATCTGGTGTTAACCATTCCCCTTGTTTCCCTTGGTGCAGCTTTAACTTTTTTATTTCCTCTGATTCATAATCATCATATATTGGTTCTTTATCAGCTGGCAAATCAGTCAAAGTCAAAATTTTTATTGGCTCCCCCAGGTTTTGGGCTGCTAACTTGGCGGCTTGGTCAGCTGCTTGATTGCCTTTTCCTTCAAAGGTATTCCCTTTTTGATGTCCCTTGATATGCACTATTGCAATTTCCCTGGGTTTCATAAGGGATTTTAATACTAACTTAATTAGTTCTTTATGTATCAAATCTTTTCCCTTGGAATTTAGGTATCCTCTTTCTTCCCAAATTTTTCCAAATGTGTGCACAATTCCAAAGGCATACCGTGAGTCAGTGTAAATTGTACCTTGATCTTGTTCTAACAGGTCCAATCCTCTTTTTAGAGCATAGACCTCACAGCATTGAGCAGACCAGTTTGGGGGCAATTTTTCTTTCTCTATAACTTTCAAACTCTGTTTGTTGATACCTTCGACTATTGCATAACTTGATATTCTTTTTCCCTCTGCCATTTTAGATGATCTATCAATGAACAACACCCTCCCATATGGCAGGGGTACATCCTCAAGGTCCTCCCTTACTTTTGTTTGCAGGTCTATGACTTCTAAGCAATTATGTTCTAGGGCGGGTATGGGCTCCCCTGAGAGGAATTGTGCAGGGTTTAAACTTTTGGATGTGATTAATTCTAGATTTTCAGCATTTGTCAGAATTACTTCATATTTTAGGATCCTTGAGTCTGTTAACCATTGTTGGGCTTTTTGACTCAACACTGCTCTGAGATCGTGGGGGGTGTGTGCAATGATTTTTCCTTGTAGTGTTAGCTTTTGTGCTTCTTCTACAAGGACTGCTGTAGCTGCCACAGCTTGAAGACAAGCTGGCCATCCCCTTGCAACTGGGTCTAGGAGCTTAGAAAGGTATGCAACAGGCTTTTTGTGTCCTCCCCACTCTTGGGTTAACACCCCATAGGCTGTTCCCTCTTCTGCATTTATGAATAAGTCAAACCTCTTCTTAAGGTCAGGAAGACTAAGAACTGGGGCTGAGGATAACTTGGCTTTTAGATTTTCTAACTGTTCTTCATTCTCAGCTGTCCATGTTACAGGTTCAGGTTGGACTAGTTTTTCATATAGAAATTTGACACTTTGTGAGTATTTTTCTATCCATAGTTTACAATAGCCAAATAGTCCTAATAGTTTTCTTACATCTCTTTTCGTGGTTGGAGCTGAGATGGACAGTATACCTGAGATTCTCTCAGGGCTCAGTTTTTTATACCCTTCTCCAATGAGGTGTCCAAGATAGGTTACTTGTGATTCTACAAACTGCAATTTGTTTTTAGATACTTTAAGGCCTTTTTCCCCTAGGAAATTTAGGAGTTTAATGCTGGCTCCTCTTACTTTATCTTGCTCCTTCCCTGATAGTAGGAGGTCATCTACATACTGTAGGATTTGTACGTTATCTCTAGGAGTGAATTGCCCTAACAGCTCTTCTAGAGCTTGTCCAAATAGAGTTGGACTCTCAGTAAAACCTTGGGGAAGTCGGGTCCACCTTAGCTGCTGCTTTCTCTGACTTTCGGGGCACTCCCACTCAAAGGCAAACCAATTTCGGCTCTCTTTAGCTAAGGGGCAGGCCCAAAAAGCATCTTTTAGGTCTATTACAGTGAACCAGCTGTGTTTTCTAGGGATTCTGCTTAAAAGGGTGTAGGGATTTGATACCACTGGGTATCTTGTAATTGTCCTTTTATTTACTTCTCTTAAGTCTTGCACAAGCCTAAATTTATTTTCTGTCTTTTTTACTGCCAAAATGGGGGTGTTATGGGGGGACATACAGGGTTCTAATATTCCTTCAGTTAACAGATGATTTATAATTGGTGTTAACCCCTTTTTACCTTCTATAGAAATAGGATATTGTTTCACTCTTATAGGGGGTATTTCTTCTTGCATCTTTATTCTTATAGGTGGGATGTTTAGGTATCCATACTTCCCCTCTTCAGCCCATACCTCTGGATTTATTTCATTCAAATCTTTAACAGTTATTTTCATCATCTGGACTACCATTTTACCCTCTTTAGGAAGAATCCCTACCCCTAACTGAACTTGCAAGTCTCTTCTGAGTAAATTACTGTCTAATTTAGGCAAGTATATGAGATCAGTGACACATTTCCTTGAATTTCCTTTGATCTCCACATTTTCTAAGACAGAAGCCCGGAAGGGTTTCCCTTCTGCTCCTAAGACATCACATGTCTGTTTCCCAACTGTAATTCCAATTGGAAGCTGATTAACACTAGATTTGTCTGCACCAGTATCTACTAAAAACTCAAATTCTTCATGATGGGGACCTACTTCAAATTTTACCATGGGCTCTTCTTGATGTTTCATTGGGTCCCCTAATATATAGAGCTCATGACACCCCTAATCTCCATTACCTTCTCCTTTTAAGAACTTCTCCAATGCCTCTTGCTCTTTTATAATAGCATTGTCCAAGGGTACCTTTTTGCAATATCTCCTTATGTGACCCACTTCGCCACAGTAGTGGCATATTCGGGTTTCTTTTGATCTCAGAGGGGTGTTCCAAGGCAATAGCAGTTTTTCTCTGCCTCTCTCTGATGGAGGTTTTACATTTCTCCTTTCTTGTAAGTCTCTATTATCTCTGACACTTTCTTTGGCCACAGCTACCATAATTCTAGCTTTTGTCTTTGCTTTTTCATCTTCTCTCCTCAGATAAACTTTTAAAGCTTCTCTTAATAAGTCATTTATCCCCTTTTCCTGCCAGTCTTCCACCTTTTCTAGTTTCCTCCTTATATCTGGCCAGGATTTTGTAACAAACTGTAATTTTAAAAACACTTGTCCCTCGGGGCTATCTGGATCCAAGTTAGAATACTGCTGGAAGTTCTTTCTCAGTCTGTTTAACCAGGCTGCTGGGGTCTCATCTTTCTCCTGGGCTCCATCAAAGGCTAGTTTTGTGTTATTACTCCGGGGGACTGATTCCTTGATGCCTCTTATCATCAAGTTTCTGTAATCTTCCATATTTCGTATACCCTCCCCCATGTTTGGGTTCCACCTGGGGTCAACTAGTGGCAACTTCTGGTCTCCTGGGAGGCCCATCCTATTTTCCCTTTCCCAAACTCGTATGCCAGCTGTTCTAATCAGCCGAACTTCTTCTGGATTAAAAAGTATGTTTAATATCGAATTTAACTCACTCCACGTATAAATGCTCGGGCCTAAGAACTGATCTATTTGCTTAGCAATCCCCACAGGGTCTTCAACTAGATTCCCCAGCTCTTTCTTAAAACTTCTAACTTCTGAAGCTGTCAGAGGTGCATTTACAAACCCTACTCCTCCAGCTACTCCACCCATAGGGACTTCCCTTAGGGGGAAGAGTTTTGTTTTTGACCTGGTGCCACAGTAGGGTCCTTTTGGGGTTTCTAGAAAATTAGTCTCATTGGCTGGCAAGTCCAGCTCCCAGTTGTGTGGGGGTGCAGGGATGGTAGATGGTGAAGGGGAGTGGCCTAGGCTAGTGTTAGGAGAGGTTAAGGACAGGGCTGCAGGGTAGAAGGGATTAGTACTTGAGATAGTTGGGTTAGATTGAGGTGGTGGAGCTGTCGGGGGTAATCCTGTTGGGGTGCAAGCTGGAGAAGGAGTAGGGATTATGGTTTGGAGAGATGGGGAGGGGTTCACAGGTAAAGCTGGAGGGTTAGCAGAAATAGTTTGGGGTATCCCAGGGTAGACTGGAGGAGGGGGCAAATGATCGAGAGGGTCCCAATTATGACTGTTTTCTTCTCTTTTCTCTTTTTCATTTTTTTTCTTTTCCTCTTGTAGCTTACAAATCTTAGCTGTTTCACCTTCGGTTCTATGTGGCTGCCAGCAGGCAGCATAAAGGATCTGCTCAGAATCTGAATCCTTTCGAGATTTCAGATACTGGTTTAATTGGGAGCACATCCAAGGGTCTTTAGTTCCACACCATGGCCATTTTTCGGGTAAATTTAAAGTGGGCCAAACCTCTATACAATAATGAATCATTTTAACTTTATTCAAACTTTTAGTGGCTTCATCAGTACTCCATAGTTCTAACATTTGTCCTAGTGGACTATCTGGAGGAATGTTTTTTATCTTCTCCTTTTCTTTTTTCTCAGGCTGTTCTTGTCTACTTATGTATGCTCCCATTCTCACTGGTAATTTTCACTCACTCTATGAACACCTGTCAGTGGCCCCAGTAACAAAAGTAGCCCGGAAAACCCGCCCTTAGGGTCTCGGCCACTACTCAAGGTCTGGGCACCACCTCTGCCAGCGTTCTGGGTGCCCCGTGGTAGCCTGATAACCCGCCCTTAGGGTCTCAGCACTACTTCCAGCCAGCACCCCTCATTCACTCTATGAACACCCGTTAGTGGCTCCAGTCACCACTTCTGCCAGTGTTCTGAGTGCCCCGAAAAGTAGCCCGGAAAACCCGCCCTTAGGGTTTCGGCCACTACTCCCAGCCAGCACCCCTCTTTCTCTCCTGTACGTCAGACAAGTTTCCGTAAGCAGTCGGTAAACTTGGGCCCAGAGTTGCAGTCACTACCACAGCTAGACTTGGACATACAGTGTGCGACACACTCACTCTCCCTATTGTTAAGTCTCTCGCACTTTTGGGACTTCCCTAACTCTCATTCACCCTACACCCGGATAAGTTCACTTCTGGGCAACCCTTGGCTCAGAAGACCCCCGGCCCTGTAGGCTCACCGCACCTGGAACGCATACCTCTCACTTCTAGGTACCCCCAACCAGTGCGCCCAATCCTGTACCCCGGTAGCTATCCCAGCCAGTGTCTCAAGTAGGTCCTCGCTCCCCGCACCCCGATAAGCCACCCCAGCCAGTGTCTCCTCACCTGGACACCCCGGGCCGTGACCTCAGCCAATGCGGTGCATCATTACCTGGACACCCCGGGCCATAGCACGGCCAGTACCCTCTTTCACTCCCCGCACCCCGATAAGCTACCCCAGCCAGTGTGCAGAGCCCCCGAAAAGTAGCCCGGAAAACCCGCCCTTAGGGTTTCGGCCACTACCCCAGCCAGCACTCAGACACCCCGGGCCGTAACTTCAGCCAATGCGGTGCATGCTTCACACAGCTTCTAGGCTTTCCGCATGCTTGGATCAGCCCGAGCAGCCTGCCTCTGTGGATTTTAGAATGGAGGCGGGCCTATTTCCTCATTCACTCTATGACGTGCCACTCACTCTCTAAATTACCTCTGCACGCCCAGAGGGGGGCCCCCTATGCCCCTGGAGACGCCTCTCTCACTCAGTTCTCCTTTCGCTTCCCTCCGTTCCCAGCTGACTCCCTCGCGGAAGTTCAGAACCGTGGTACTAGGAGGTCCACACTCACTTCGGGGGTCCGAGCTGCCGGCCCCCGTCTCACTCACACACCATTCACTCGTCTCCACTCCCGCCACCGGCTATACTTTACCGATGCTCCTCCGCGCTGTCCAATCCCAGGCTGCTTTCCTTGGGTCCGGTGTGACCAGCTGTTAGAGAGCCAAAGAGCGGCCGGCCGTGCCGTCCTCCGTCTTCTCTGGGTGTGGTCAGCTCCCGGACGAGCCCCCAAATTGTTATGAATTAATGGGCCAGGAGACCAGCTCCTTTGAAAAGGCCTTTATTAGAAATCAGCTCTGGGTAGGGGGCTCGGGGGCTGCGCCTGCCGCCGCTGCTCCCTGGAGACACCGTGGAGGAGGAGGTGCTGACGATTCTGCTGCTGGTGCTGCAGAGTCGGGATTCTTGCCCTCGCAGGAGCTTCCAAAGAATCTACCTTTACTCGTGTGCTCTCGGGGGGGTCACCTCTCTCCAGTTCTCTTCCGGTCATGGCGAGAAGGTAACCAAAAATACCTGCTACCTGCAGGTAGCTGGACTTGTGCATTGCACAGTATTATCCTCCTTAGGTCCAGTTTTTGTGTTGACTTGTTGTTTTAGGGGGTTTTCTGGGGTTCAGCTTGCTGAATCAGTGCATCTTGGGAGCAGGGTGTCCTAATCTCTATATTGGGCGGGGTCAGCAGCCCCCACTGGGAAGCAGGTACAGGATTCTCCCCTGACGGGGTGGGGACAGCCCGGTGACTCAGGGAAAAAGGGTGGAATCCCTCCCGGGTGGGGGCACCCCGAGACCCAGGGGAGAAAGGGTATAAAACTCAGGGTACAACAAGTAAAAATTTTAGGGATACATTCAATTTGAACAGCTTAAATAGGTAAGTAACATTGCATCTTCCATTTTACAGCAAAACATTCTTTCTGGCTGCCGACAGCCTTCGCAGACAGCCCCTGGGGGCAGGGCTCGCCTCTCGGCCTTTTCTCTTTAGGCCGGGCGAGTTAATAGGCTGTTTTAACATTACAATCAAACTATTTAACATTACAACTTGGGAGTATACAGCTTGGGTTTTTGTATTTCTTTCACTGAGCATCTCTCATGTTTCTACAGTGAGCCCATACTTGCAGAGCAGGAATTTATGTTCCATATGCTTGGCTAATCTTTATTCAAACTTGCAGCTAGGAAGGAAAAATAGGAAGAAGATAAAAGAGAAAAATGAACAGAATAAAGGTGTTCATTCCCAAGATGGAAACAATCATGTTTCATCTTCTTATCTGAATGTCATTTTAAAACCTACATAACAAAGGCTGTCCTGCTGAGAATCTTTTGCTCCTCAAGGAACTGCAAGGTGTCTTTTCATACTCACTATGCTATAGCAGGTACTATAGAGACTCAGTTCATATTTTGATGGGGAGTAAATTGATCCACATTTATAGAGTCAAAAAAAAAGCCGAGAAAGATGTGTGAAGGGCTCAATAGCACAGCAACATGGCAGTCCCAGCCAGCATAGGGTTTCTTAGAGATCATACATAGATGAAAAAAGTTATACCCATTTTATCTACCCTGAACTGAAGCTGGGCTAGGATTTGAGGCTCTGTTGCTGGGCTTTTTTGATGGCAGCTTTGTTATACCTAGCAAAAATCATGCATCAGTAAACATACCCCACCAAATGCAAAATAAAGGAAGAAATTATTTAACAACAGCAACACTGAAATAAAGAGTCAGAAAGCTTTTGAAGTTCATTTATGTTCATGCATCATACAGGAAAAAAACTCCAAACAACCCAACACCTGCCCTCTGTAGATTAAAATATTGATGAAATAAATAATCAGTGACATCCAGGAACAAAACTTAAATATTCAGTCTTTTGCTGCACTAGTATGTTAGTGGGAAGTGTAATACTGATATTTATCATGCTATTATAACTCCAAAGTTTGGACTTTATTCTCTTCCACAGAACAGTTAGAGTCCAGGGCACGGACTCAAGGCTAGATGCAGCGTTCAGCACTTCCGTGAACTTCTTGTGTGACATTGTGCAGACTGATTATTCTCTCTAGGTTTTCTTTATATATCAGAGTCATTATTCTTTCCTCCTGCCTTTTATTGTTTATAGATCACCTCACTTCATAAAAACTGATCATCACTGCAACAGGAAGTTTAACTTGTTTCTATAAATGCTCTTTCTTAAAGTCTAGGGAATGCTACTTACTACAAGACTACAGCGTCTAAAGGAATGCTACTTACTACAAGACTACAGCCACACAAGGTCACTTAAGGTATTTGCAAGTGTGCTGTGATCCAAGGCAACCAAGACAATGCAACTTTAACATCTACAAGAGGAACTGCAAAAAAAAAATACCTTGATTCAAGGAAAAGGTATATTAGCTCAGGCTTAGCACCATGCAAACAGAGATCAGAGTTAGCCTGAAGTACATACTGTGGAGCATTCCTCTCGACATAGCCCAGGCTCTCATCTGTCCCTGATCCTCACTTGTCACTTTAGTCATACCTTGCTCTGAATAGGACACAGCCTACACCTAGCAGGGCGGGATCTCTGCTGAGTTGTCCCAGTTTTCTATTAGATCATTGTCTCCTGGGAGAGACTGGAATGTTAATGGTTAATGACTCAAAACAGTCAGCCATTTGCTGGGCCAGATTTGCACCACCCCCCACAACTGAAATGGAGGGGGGAAGTTTTTGGATGAGTGGTGGTGAAACCTCTGACCCTCAAAAGACAAAGGGGGTTCCCATGTAAACCTAAACTGTCTTGACCCACAGAACTTGGTGTTTTGTGGCTTTCCCCCACCCCCAAGGCATCAAGACTGTGACCATCACTTTGAGCAACAGATAACTAAATGGCAACAATCAAATCTCCTTGCTGGTGGTGGTATCTTTCTACTCTTATCCTTTCTTTGTCTTTCTTTTCCCTTGTACTTTTTTAAGTGTCGTTTTTATGCTTTTATATTGCTATGTTTCTGTGGATAATCTTAACCTAATCAGCTACATACTGGCTTTCCATTGCTACCAAATTGTTCTAAAATAAATCCTACATATCTATATATGTATAAACACTGATCATTCAGTGTTGTTTCACTTTAATCTGCCCCAAGAACTTGAGTTACCCTCACCATCAGAGGCAGTCCATTGACATTTCTGGCCAGTAGTGAATACAATAGTCTTCATCACAAAGGAACAGTTGGCAGAAAACCCTACTCTAGACTGACACATATTTAAAGTTGTGTATGACTGTCAGCAAAGTCGTTAAGCAAATACTGTGTTAAATCCCAAACAGTTCTAAAAGACAGTCTCAAAAAATAATTTAGACTAAGAGGAACCTTCAGGGGCTATCTGGTCTAATACCTAGTTCAAAGCTAGATTCCTGTTCAAGGATCAGACTGCTCAGGGCCTTACCCAGGGTCTTGAACAACTCCAGGAATAGAGATTTTCTCACATCTTCTGGCAACTAATGTTTGATTAATTCCACCATGAAAAGGTTTTCCTAGCACCCAGTCAGAAATTCCCATGCTCCAGATGATGCACACTGACCCTTGTCCTTCCACTGGGAACCTCTAAGATGAGTCTCACTTCCCCTTATCAGTGTCCTTCAAGCAGACAGTTGTAGACAGCAACAAGACCTCCTTTAGTCCTCTCTTCTCCAAGGCTATAGTTCCTTTAGACCCATTCATATGTCAGGTGTCAGCACCCTGAATATCTTCACAGAATCACAAAATGGCTTGGTTTGGAAGAGACCTCAAAGATAACCTGGTTCCAATTGCCCTGTCATGGGCTGGGCCATCTTCCACTAGGCCAGGTTGCTCAAAGCCTCACCCAACCTTGGCCATTCCTTCTTGTCCTATCACTACATGCTCTTGTAAATTGTTCCTCTCCAGCTTTCTTGTAGGTTCCCTTCAGTACTGGGAGGCTGTAATTAGGTGACTTTGAAGCCTTCCATTCTCCAGGCTGAATGTTCTCTTGGCTTTCCTCATAGGAGAGGTGTTCCGTCCCTCTAATCACCTCAATTGCCCTTCAGCCATTATGAGCTATCTATGGTATGGTTCACTTTTCTGTGTATTCAGTCTTTCAGTGCTTTGTAAAATTCTGCTCCTCCTACTCCAAGCACAGAGGTAGAGGTCTCCAGGAGGTGACTGCTCATAATGTCATAAGGTGTTAAAATCAACTGTCAGTAATTTCAATATTTTCAATAAAAACAAACAAACAAACAAACAAACAAACAAACAAACCACCAAAAAAAAACCACCAAAAAAACCAAAGAAACACACCTTTCCACAAACAGGATTATTTGTTTCAGTGTAGATATGTGATTTTTTTTCTAAATGAAAACTAGCATGACAGAAATTTGCCTTTCTGGCATGTGAGAGAAATGGAATAATCCCAAATATAGCTGATTTTTCCCCTTGATCAATCCACCTTGAAAGATGTTCTACATTACTTACCATTGGCAATGAGTGCATGATGGCATAGAATATTGGCATGTTTGTCACAGACACTTCTCTGCACCCATGGATCCATGCCCAGTTTTAAATTGTCTAGCATCCTGATTACAAGGGTACCAAGTACCCTGATCAAGGAGATTCTACTGTGCAATTTAATCATTTAAAGCTGGGCTTGCTTCCATGGCTTCCATAGTTTCCGTAAGTCCTGTGACAGTGCCAGAAATATGTCAGGGAATAAGGTCTGGATACAAAACCATTTTTTCACAGACATTTCTTAAACCATTATTTCATTTTTTGTTGCTAATGCCACACACTGAGTTAGCCACAATTAACCCTGAAACTCCCTCTCCAAGCATGTACAGAAAAATATCTGTTCTCATTAATGCATTAAGCAGTAATGAATTAATTTATCTAGATTTCCCTCTGATCTCACCAAGGTGATAAATGAACAACTTCTCAGATGCCTAATTATCTTCTGATCCACTCTTTGCCCAAACGAATAATGTTAAGATCTCTACCTCTTTCTTGCAAATATGGACTCTCCCACATCCCACTCTGTTCTCCAGCACTCTTTCAAGACCCATTCCACAGCTCAAATCTGAGCTATGTTTCTAGGTAGTAGAGGAAAGGGCAAAACCCAGCAGCACTATTTTACCAAGCAGTTGGGGTTGGTTGGAGAAAACTATCCTTTGACTAAGAGATACCTGCAGGCAGAAAAGAGAAAGAAAAGTTGTAGCAGCATGCCGTGGAAAAAAAACTTTCTCCTTTTCAGTACAAGATAATTTGTCAGCCTTTTCTCACCCCAGGATAAAGGTTAGAAAATGCCATTAGGATCAGCATAGGTTTTGTGTAACAAGATAATAAAATAAAATTCCTACCTTGACCCTCATCTAGCACTAATGTGCATGGTTTATCAGTAATGCTCTAGAAGTGCATCAACAGCCTTACAGAGATGTTCAGGATCACCATATGTCCTCTTCTGACTGCAGGGTTTGCAGTATCTCCGTGGAAAATCTCACTCAAAACTGCATGTCTGCGAGGGTCAGGTGAACAGAACAGTTATTCTGCAGGCATTCGCCAATCCACATCAAAGCATCTGTCATGCTTGAACATAAATAACTGGGAGCCACAGCATTTCAGGGTAAGGATGGACCTGTGTTCAAGTCCAGTCTGAAAGAGGAGATAAAAGCAGTTTCTGATCTACTTGTGCAGATTCATTTGTAACTGTAGCTGTGACAGGATAATCCTGAGTGGAACCCTTATGGCAAGCAATGCACTATCAATAAACAACACATATACTGAGGTCAATCTATAGCTCACTCGGTGCAGCTGTGTCTTTGCAGCAGTGATGGATTCAAAAGACAGAAAATTCTGTAGTAATTCCAGACCTACTGCTGCTGTGCATGGAGCTCAGAGACACTTCCAGGAGCATCACTTAAGACTGCCCATAAGCAGTTGCCTTAGTTCCTCACATCCTCTTGCTTTCTGTGCATTTTATCCCCCCGAGCAGACAAAAAACAGAAGCAGGTGCACCACTGTCAGTTCTGGTGCTAGCACCCGAAGCAGAAGATTCCAGCAGGGTGTATTTGCTGTGCTCTTTTTCCTCAGGCAGGGCGATGGGGTCATGGCCTCCTGCACCAATGCCATGGCACTGCTATAACTGCTGGGGGAAAACAGGCTGGAAATAGGGATCTTGCTTTTCAGTTCCGTTTCTCCTTCTGCACCATGTGACAAAATTAAGTGTGACACTGCAATGTCAGTTTCCTGCATATAATCTGGATACTGATTTTTAAAGTAACATTTTTAAAGAAGAAGAAACCATGGAAATTGCCCACAGCTCTGAGACAACATTCAGAAAAGCTGTCTTTTGTTTTCTCTAGGCAGCTGACTCACAGACTCTTACACTACTTCTCTGCATTTTAGAGTAAGCTGCTGGGTTTAGAATTCCTCATCTCTGCTTGCAGTTGCCCTTTCTGTTGCCATCTCTTTCCTATGCAATGGCAATTTTTAATTGTCTATCAACTACCGTTTCCTTGGCATTTCCTGCAGATAAAAGAAGTCAGAATGAAGCTGTAAGTGTGGGGTTTGGGTGAACAGCACTAGCACTAACTATAGCATAAAGAAACATTAAGCAGGAGAAAAGAAAGAATAGGACCAAGAACAATGGTGGTCCCAGTTCCATTTCATGAAGTTCTCAACAGTACTACCGTCACAAGTGGCAACAGAAGGGACATCAAAACACATCTCCTGAAGTCACACACCAGGCAGAAGTAGGTACTAACAAACTCAAGGTTCCTATCAATGTGAATTTCTTTATGTGTAAAAAACAAAAGCCCTAGTCAATGCTTTCTTCATGGCTGGAGATTTTTAAATGCTGACTACATGCGGCTTCTGCTCCTCAGATGCCTTATTAGGGTCAAGACCACAACTTCTCTATTGTGTCTGTCCACATACCTATCTGTTGAGTTTCTACTTTGACCCCATACAAATACAGCTGGCTTCAAGTCTTTTCAACAAAATGAAGACATGTAACAAGAAAAATATGTCTATATTAGATTCATTTACTGAGGAAACCAGTGTCAACACATCAAAAGGAAAAAGTTCTCTGTGCAGGCTGCCGACACTCCTACCTTTAATTAACGCTCACTTAGTTCCACAAAATCCCTTTCAGACAGTCCTATATATGAATTCTGCAGGTGGGAAACTGTGACAGCAAAAGTCTTCAAAGCAAAATAATTTAGATCATTTAGTGTCATGAATAAAAGGTGAAAATTACTTGCTCCAAAACTGTTGTAAAATAGGTATCACTGTTTTGTCAACACTCCTCAAGGCTACAAAATTCCAACCTTTAAAAAGGAGCATTAAAGTTACCACTAATCAGAGTCACTTAGCATTTTCATACACCTGGAAGATTTTATCCTGATTTCCAAAATCTTTCATTAGATCTCATGAGCAACAGAAGCTAAAGAATAACTGAATTACAGAAGAAAATAGTCTGAAACTTTTTCAGAGGTGATGTTCCACTCCTATAACAGGGTCATCTATAAAAGTGCTTCCCAATGCCAGTACACTATCTAAAGCTTTGAGTTCTCTCTAAATTTGACTGACTCCCATAAAATAAAATCTAATATTTAAAGCTCCCTCCTCTCCCAATCTTCCTCTTCAGTTTTTCTTTCATTATAAAAGTCATAGGGTTTTCTGGCAACACACACTGTAACATATATTCAATACTACTGCCTTCTATACAGTTTCATGTTACTAAATTGTGTTGAGCTTGCACCAAAGAGAAACACTCTTCAGAGTAATACAGCAGCATGCTCCTGGTCCCAGAAAGATTTCCTTATGATTGCCATCAGCCATGTAAGCAAATACTATCAGTGAGCAGTATAGAACACACAAGGAACGCAGCCTGCATTTACAGACACATATACCTGTGCAAAATACATGTGCTCAAGAAGCCTTTCTGCAGGCCATTCATATTTAAGATGACAGAGGAAATAAAAAAGAGAATTTGTTTGATTAAAGATACAAAATAATTTTACAGCATTGTAAAACATGGCTTTTTGTTCCACACTATTGTGCTGGGCTGAATATTTTAGTGATGAAAACACCTTTTAAAAGAGACAGCTTAAAGCTTTGCTTCTGAGTTCCCCATAGTGCAAGGCATTTATTCACTCAAGTGCTGCAGGCCAAATGCCTTGTCTAGTTCCAAAGGAATTCAGTGGGAGCTGTGGTTTACATGATACAGGCAACCAGTGGATCACATAATTTGCAACAACAGTGTGGCCCCCAGGCCTTTCCTGTATCCTGTGAACAAGGCAGCCATCAAACCTGCTAAACAGGCAAGGCTCCAACAGGCTTCAAATTGTGCAGAACCCCAAGAGCAGCAGCAGCATCTTCTGCACTGTCAAACCACTCTCCTATGTTGCACAGTGACTGAAATGGAACAGCAAAACCCTTCCACACCAAACCTGTGAATCCCCTGAGACACCTTCAGAACAAGCAAATAAGTAGATATACCTATTCTAGCATTTCCACTGAAGTTGTAGGCATGTAGAAAGGAGAGAACAGAAGCTAGCCAGCTGCATTTCTGGTGTGTGATGGGAAGAGGTCTGGTGGGGGAGAAGAGAGCAATCTGACAGCACCATGTGCACAATTCAATTCTCTCTGTTTCTGCCTCCAGCACCACTAATATCAGACAGGAGGGAAAAAGGAAAAAACAGCTGTCCTAACCTGTCATCCCAGCCACCTCCAGAATCAGTCAAACCATGCTCTGGGCTTCTTCACAGCCTCTTGTTCCCTTGTGACCATTCTTCTCTTGACTCACAGTCCTACAAACTACCTCACCTTTCTTATCCTGTAGCTTTGTACCTGCACTGTGACATAGTGTAGGCAGTCCTCATAAAAAAAAAAAAAAAAAAAAATCTCTGCCAAGGGCAAAAGAGACTGATGGTTTCCTTTAGGAAAGTCTGCATAGCATATGTTAATATTAGTTCAGGTGAGGTCAGAGGGAGATGTTCTACATGTGGAGCAAGAAGCTATGGGGGTGCTCTCATCCTTGGGCAAGTGCATTGCACAGGTGCAGACCAGCAGCTACAAAACATCTGCTGTCCCAACAACATCAAACAATGCAAGAGCAGAGAGCTCACCAGTGGTCCTGTCCACTGAGGAGTATAAGACAGAGAGAGATTGGGAGGAGGAAGGAGGAAAAGAAAACAGGGGTCTCTTAGCTCTGGTGTCTTGTATGCTTTCTACTTACCATTCATGTCGACAGCTGTATCTGCTTTGGAGTGCTGTTCCAAAAGAAGGCTCTGCTAGAGCTACTCTGACACCTTGCTTGTTTCATCATAGCTGCCAATACACAACCCAGAGCCATGATGTGGAGGAGCTCTTAGACTAAGGGGAACAGATAAAACAAAAGACAGAAGAGGATGCCATTGGAAAGCGGTAGGAAAAAAGGAACAAATTGTTCTAAGTGAAATAGAGACAGGGTGCTAAACAGTAGAAAGAGAAGACTGAAAAATACTCTACTCTAGCTAGCACAGTGGCATGTTCACAGCAGGAAGGAGGCTCTGAGACCTAAGGCATGGAACAAAGGATCAAGACATCTGGGTTCACCTTCCACCTCTGACAGGTTTCCCCATCTGATCTGACCGGAGACATCCATCTCCCTGTTTTCGGTTCTGTGGCTGCAGAACACCCTTCACTTCCTGCTGCTCCTCTCTTCATGGAGACCCTTCAGAAGAAGAACTGGCTCTGAAACTGTGAGGGGTGACTGCCTTGTGGGAGTGGCCATGCCATTGCTGTCAGAGAAGTGGAAGGCAGGAAGCTGCAGGCTATGTTCACTGCTTGCCACAAGCACTCACGTGCAGGAATGTTCTCTAGGCCAGTTGTGGGACAACACAGCTGGGCCTCTCAAGTGAAAAACTTCAGACCTAACAGAAGTTTTGGGGTTACCTCCAGGGTTCATTTTCTTGCTGTTTGAAAGAGCTTTGAAGTTCTTTTGTCTAACCAGCAGTATTCAGCCACTCCATTAGATGGAGGCTGAGGTATCTTATCCACTGTGTGCCACACAAAACAACCTAAAAGATGAGCTAGTCCCCAGAAAGGCCCAGTCTCTTTTCTATAAATATTTTCAGTCAGCTGAGCTCAAGTTGTCTACGCATACAGTGTACACACTCAGCTAGCAGCCACTGCACATGCAAAGGGTTTGTTATTTACAACTAACAGAGAGCCAGAAATAAAGGCTGAACTGCAAAGCGGCAGCAAAGGGTATGTACTTTCTAACAAAAACAAACAAACAAACAAACTAAAGTTCACCTTGCTCGAAAGATGACTTCTTATACTGAAGAATTTACCACATAGAATTTCCTCTCGGATCTTAGTTATTAGCAAAAACTGTGTAGGTATCACCACAAGAAAGCCACCGCACCTTGTTCTACCTTTGTCAAGAAAGGGCACTTGCCAACAAACCAAAGTGTGGTGTTTCCTCCCAGCACAGATCTGTTCAGCCAGCACAACCTGATCTGGCCAAGCCCAGCTTGCCCCCTCAACCTGCCATTTTCTATTATCTAAACATCTCCGTACCAATCTAACACACTCCTTCCAATAAAAGAGGGCCTAGCACTTTCCTTTGACTTTCTGGCTGTGCTCTAAAAACATTTTACTTTCAGCTCACAAGAAGACTTAAATGGTGTTTCAAAACCAGTATCTAGCTACTTCGTACTTCTTCTATTATATATATTTTTCTCTTTTCTTTCTAGGGTAGTTTGTTTGGTTTTTGTTGGTTTGGGTTTGGCTTTATTTTTCTTTTTGGTGATTTTGGGTTTTGAGGGTTTTTTTCTGGTTTGCTTTTTTTGTTTGTTTGTTTAGGGTTTTGGTGGGTTTTTTAAAATCTTTAAATATTTTTAAATTTTTTGTTGTTTGGGGGGTTTTTGTTTGCCTTTTTTTTTGTTGAGTTGTTGTTTTGGTTTTTTTGTTTTGTTTTAGTTTTTTTGGTCCCTCTTTTGTAATACTTATAGCATTTTCCCCTACTAATACCATTCTGAGGCTAAACCTTTGTGGAAAAAAATCAGTCAAAATGATACAGCAATTTCTGAACTGACAAGTGAAAATACATTACTCCAACCAATCTGAAAAATTTTGACAGGTTCTGCTTTGGGTCAAAAAAATACTTTTTCCTATCCTTACGAAAGACTGCCAAAGTCTGGTGGCTTAAAATACAACAAAATGTCACAGTTCATATATACTCAGATAAAATCCAACAACCAAAATCTCTGAGGGTTCTGTCTGAAGTGGACACACTTCAATTTCTTGCAAAGTTTAGCACTCCCAAGGCTGCACAGCTCTAGACCAGATGGATATGACTGCCATGGAGGTCCATGTAGTAGTGGCTTCAGGTGAGGGTGGGTTTGCATTCCCCTGGCAGAGACTATTTTGAGAAAATCACACGGGAAAACCTCTCTTTGGGGGCTCAGAAAAAAGAAAAGAAAAAAAAAAAAAAAAGAGAGAGAGAGAGAAAAAAAAAGCCATGAACTCAATAGGAGGAGTTTTATGAGACAAAGTTTGCAATTTAGAGATGATAGGATGAAAAATATTCAAGGCAAGTTAAATATAGTTAGGAAAAGTTTATTTTTATTGACAGACCTATGAAATTCCTTAGTCACATTCTGACAGATGTAGCTGATTGTCAGGCTTGGCTGGTAGCAAATGCTTCTGCATTTTTTTGGTAAACAACTATCTGTTCAGACTGCTTACAGCAGCAAGAGACAAGCCCGTCTTCTACTGGAAACATAAAATGTTTATCCACCACCTGCTAGGAAGGCTTTTGTTACTTGAAATTTGTCTTTTGAGCTCTGTGGAAAGCGTGTGTGTATTCTAAACGTATTTTCAAATAATGAAGCAGTTTTGATGCCTTAAAACATGTTTTCTTCAAAATAAATAACAGATTTTATCACTTGAATTGACTTTTAAATGCTTGTAAAAAGGTTCAGGATGAAGCACCCTAGAGAGATTAAGTTTCTCAATTCCCAGAAAGCCAGGCTGTAAATCCCTTATTGCCAATGGCAAACAGCTACTCACATGCATAACCTTGTGAGCACTGGTAAGAGCAATTCTTCACTGATGGGAATTGAGCTTTCATTTTTCTAGCTCAGTATAGCACAAAATGGTCACCATCAGTGGATGTTCCTTATGAGATTCCTCAAAGTGAGCATCAAATATCCTTCTGAAAAGATCTCTCAAGGAAATCCAAAAAAAAACCAACCAAATCACCAGAAGTCACTGCCATTCACTGGAGCAAAAGTTAGGTTCCCTTTTGATGGAAAAAACCATTTTTTTTATAAAAGGCTGCACTGGCAATTTTATTTTACAGAAACCTGAAACCAAACACCACACACTATGCAGGCAACATAAACCAGTCAGCAGCAATTAATGCTGGTCAGTGTCGAATCGGGCTGAAGGCTGAAGGTGAGCCAGGCAGTGTGGGAACAGGGCACTCTCAGCTCTCTGCTACTAAACCCCAGCAGCTATTGTCATTTATAATGGGAGTCTGGCTGTGGAGAATTTGAAAGATAAATAATGGCATACCAGCAAGCATTTATCAACAACAACATCATTAAAACACTGGGAAGGGACTTTTTTTTAGAAGTCTTCATCAACTCTAGGAGAATTCCTCACTGCATAATGGCATTGCTCTTAAAAAGAATAGATCAGTGGATTTTAGAGCAAGAGAACATTGCTAGCAATTGTCTGACCTAAATATACAAAACCACATCCACACAAAATACTTTAAAAATAATGCCGCTAAGGTCAAATAACCCAGCATTCAAAATTCTCAAAATGGCAGTACTAAGGTTGCCTGCATGACCTTAACTCAGCAGCCCTTAATTCAGGCTCCCTCAGCCTGACTGCAGAAAATGGACAAGCCTCCGTAAATAGGTAGCTAATCAGCTGCTACTTTTGCCCTTGTATCTCAGAGCAGCAGTGAAGGCATACAACAAAAACCCAGCCCCAGGACTGCCTGTCATTTCACAGGTCATTACAGTCCCAGAGCAACCTCTCAGCGACCCCAGGCTGCGGCACTCACAGGGCATTCAGAAACACTGTATCATGCGGAGACTGAAGAAATGGGCAAGGCATAGGCCAGGTATTTAGAGTCCTTTTGAAACCTGACTGCCATTTTAAGAGTCTAAGTCCAAAACTTAGAAGTTCTGCATCACCACTTTAGTTGTACCTGCAGTCCTTTACAGGTAAGAAAATATCTGCTTCTAGCTGTACACAAAAGAGCTTGTGTCCAAGCAGTGCTACATTTCTCAGGAGCAATCTCATAACTACACTCCAAAAGAAATCCAATAGTTAACTCTTTTCTAACCATGGTGGTCCACTGTGGTAATAAACTTATCAATAAGTACAAGGCCAGAGGGAGAGGTGGTGTGCCAGCCCTCTGCTTTATCACTCTTTATCACTGGTCATGGTGTTCTCATCATGCTGAATAGCTCTGGATTTCAAGGTATTCCTTCCTCAAATGGGCTTGTGGGCCCAAATCTTTGGGCAATATTCTCATTCCATTAAATAAGTGTTTTGTGAGCAGCCACATATACCACCAGCAGGACTGCCCACCACAACAGCCTTTGATACCACAGTGTCAGCACAATTAACTTTTGTTTCCACAGCATCCAACTCAAAACAGGCTCATATGTTCTGTCCTCAGTACACATATTTCAGATGGAACAAGGCAAATACTAAACCAGGCAAAGGCACTTTGAATCATCCAGTATCCCTCAGGATAACCTAATCAGAACCCAGAAAGCAGAGTATCATAGCTCAGAGGAAGGACAAAAAGAACACACTTCTCCAGAAATAAGACAAGTAGCAAACCTCTGGTTCTTTAGTCGGCTTTGATAATTGAAACCTTTCATCTATGAACTTGATACCTTCCCAGGTATCCATCCCTACTGCACAGCATAGGGCCATGCAGAGTCACCCAAGCCGGCAAGCCTGCCATTTCCAAATGGTAAAACAAACAGCAGGCACACACAAGAAACGTCAATGCTGTTCTGGATGCAGGTGCTGGCAAAGCCAGCAGATCAAAGGCTCTACCTTTCCTAAGGTTGGAAGCTGTCAGAAAGCTCCATTCTATCACTCCTTCCCCAGCCCATGGATCTAGACAAGGCAGAACAATTTTTTTCAACCACAGGGAGAGCTACACCAGTATTCTCGCAAAGATGTGAGAAGATTTCCTGCCTTGCCACCTGGTTTCTGACTGTATTCATGAAATCTAATCCTCCAAGCTGCTGTGCTGAGGAGGATGGGATTTGTGAAGGCTTTGAAGACCCCAGGCAGGTAATTCCTGAGGTAATTCTGAAAGCAAAACAAAGTGACAGTCTGCTTCCTGATCCGTTTTTCTAGGAGAATTACATTTTACGGCCAATTCTGTCCTTACACACTGACTATAAAATTAACTTATTAGCTGACTCAACTCCATTTTATGTGAAGGATTGAGAAGGATTGCCTCCAGCCCTTGTCCCTTTAACTCTAATTATCAAGTGTATACCAGATTAAATTCAGAATGAAGTAGCCGGGTCAGGCAATCTACTTAAAGTTTAATGGAAGTTAATGATTCATTGATCAAACTCATTTATGTCTAATTAAAGCCTTCCTGTGTTATAAAAGACAAGGGGGAAGTTTTATAATGCACCTCACTCCCCTTCTGCACATGGTGGATTTGCTGCAGAGCTCCATGGAAAATTCACAGCATCTGCCTTTCGTGAGTGCATGGTTTGGCAGCAGCCCTGTAGATTTAAAAGTATAATTATCTTGGATGACTTCAGCAAATGGATGGGGTTTACACAATGCTGGCAAATACAATACCAGTATCCAGCTGCACACAGCCAGACTGAAAACTGAGCTTGTATGCCCCAGCACCGGCACAATGGCAGAGTCCAGGGAGCGTAATAATAACCAGATCTGCATGTGGATCTCAAGCGTGAGCCTTGCTGGAATAAGGCAGCAGTGATGTTAAGCCTGAGACAGAGAGAAAAGTGTTCTATTGCGTGTGGATGCACCTCAGTCTCTGCTCATGCTTCAAAATTGGCAAAGCAGCCAAGCATCCAAAGCCTGGCATAGGCAGTATTCAGCATTCACACATAAACAAGTGACAGGCAACCCACTGCAACGCTCAGGATTTATTCTTTCCTCCACTGACTGTCCCCTCTTACTAAGCACTTTCTGGACATCATCTTGTATATAAAGATGTGATCAAATTACAATGCCCCAGCTGAGGGGCTATCCACCAAGAACATTACTTTTGTCACAATTATTCAAGGCAGTATAATTAAACACAAATACCATGGCCTACTTACATATTTATCATTTTGTTACATAGATTTAATACTTATACCATTCATGTGAAGAGAAAAAAAAATATTTTACAGTCTCAGGTTGAGAGGGTACAGAAGTAATGCGTTATTTTTTCTCTGTAATTCAAAGTTATTGGTTGTTCACATGTTAGATAGAATTATACAGTCTTTAAAATTATGCTTTTTTAGCCTTTTTAGATGTATAGATCTAAATATAGGTAGAAATTACTTCGGAGAAACAAAATTAAATGCACTGTAATAGTTTTCTTTCTTCAGTAGTCTCTATCACTTCTCAGTTGTCTGACTAATACAAGACGAAACCAACTGGCCTTGCAATTTGTTGTATAGTTTAAATGGTTTTGCGTTGGAGCAAGTGGTTTTCATGAGATGGCAGGATACTCCTTTTTTTATCTCCTATGTTATTCTAGTTCTATGGTGTTTTGCAAATCTGTATGGATGTCTACTGATAACTTGTAGACCAATTCCTTCTGCTTCCTGCTTGTTAAGTCACAGTGGAGTATAGATTTCACTGTCTTCAAAACTACATTCCTACTGCATTCCTGATGGTCCATTATAGCTGTCCTTTAAGTAAACCTGTATTTTCACTGATGTGATGTTAACGTGAATGGTTGCTTATATATTAAATGGATACCAACTCCCAATTAATATCTGACTTGTCCCAAAGAACCATTTTGAACCTGACCAGCTGTAGTTCGTGAAAGTCTATCAGAAGCAGTAGCAAGCTTTGGTCTTCTGTACTATTTTGCCTGTAACTCTTTCTAGCCCTGGCACACCAGAAAAATGTGTCATCCTGCACTCTGCAAAGTTGCAGATGAAACAGACCTTCGGTAGCATTTCTCCTCATTTCCAAAATGGTTTGCTATATATATATAATACAATATATTATATTTATTATATATTATATTATAATAGTATATAATAATTATAATATATAATATATATTATAATATAACGGTTTGATTTTTGAAAACTTTCTTTTACAAATCCTTAACATTTTTACACTCAGTTCAACAGTGGTGAGTTGCTGTTGTTTTATGGCAGTAAGGCATGGCTCAATTTCTCTTTTACAGTAAATTGCACAGACCAGCTATGAATACACTGAGGTTCATTATCTCAAATGGTACTGTTTTGCACTCCATTTCTGCCCAAGTATTTTATTTCTTTATCCATAACTGTTCCAAGAAGTCAGTCAGTTCCCAGAAGTCTACAGAGAACTCTGTAATAATGAGACTGTTTGTATAATTTGCAGTGGAAAGGTTATGTCCTATTTTTTTTTTCTGAGGTCTGTTGGGAATGGCTTGTATTTTCATTGTTTCCTTTTGCTATTTGGACTGCATTTAATTTAACTGCAATTAAATCAAATGGCAACTGCAATTTAATTTAGCTGTTACTGCAATTAATTCTGTGATCTCTGAAAGTCTTGGTCAAGTTTGACTGGAATATAGCTCCTCTGGGTTTCGAGACAGACTTTGATTCCAGATTGTTCATGCACACCCTTTGGGGTGGAAAAAAAGGAGTTCATGGTGACCTAGGCATTATGACCCAACCACCTCTATATGTGCTACTGTATACATTCAAATCATCTTGATATTTCCAGCAATCTTGAAAGACAGATGGGGTTTATCTTAGTTGCCAGATCATTCAGGGAGGATGATGCACATGAGTACTTGTAACTCTTTTTTTTATAGATTTTTTTACCAATTCTTTTCAGTCTCTATCTCGTGTGTCACTCATATAACCCTTAAATAGCATGGAAATCAGAGGGGAACCACACAAAAAGTGGAAACAAGAACATATGACCAAGAATGAATAAGGGAGTAACACAGCTCAGGAAAATAAAACCAATAGAGGAATACACAAAATGAGTTACAGCTAGCAAGGAACATAAAAGGTTTCAAGGAAAAGTTCACTGATTACATCAGAAATACTTCTATGTTTTTATAGAATAAAAGAGAAATATAAGAGAGTATAAGAGAAAAAAAAAAAAAGAAGAAAAAGGGCACTTTATACTTTGGAAGAACAACAAATAATGTATGACCCAGATAAGACTGAAATACTGACATTTCCATCCTTTTTTTGGAATGACACAGTGGATAATAAAGGAGAGAGGAACGTGGACCAGAATAAGCAAAGAACATATTAAAAGTATGAAGGCAAGATAGATATTTTCAATATAGCTGGACCTGACAAAGCTCACCCTAAAGAATTTCAGGAACTGGTGAAAGCCATCCCTAACAATTCAGAGGACAAAAGTGTCCCTCAGAAACAGAGAAAACCAAAGCAGCACTTGCAGTGTCTGTATAAAATAACATTCTAATATGTATTAATCGAGTTTTTGCCAGTGCTTAGGAAAATACCAGCAAGAAATACTTAAATTATTGGTTACTATTACCAAGAAGACAATAGGCTAATAAAAGGCAATGATAAAACAATGATAAATTATATTCTGCCAGTTTAATTTGGTATATTTATTAGGATTACTGGCCTAGACGATAAGGAGAAAGACACAGGTATGACATTTATGTTATCTACCTAAACTTCTTCACACACCTGCATGATATTCTCACATCAGGAAAATACAATTCAAAGGAAATGTCAGTGCATGAATACCTGATTTTAAAAAAACGCTCACGTCCTAAGTCAGAATTTTCAGTCTCAAGATGGGATTTGGAGAGATCTGCAGTGAATCCAGTACTAGTCAGTATTTTTGATAATGATTTAGCATTAAATAAAATTATATTTAAAGTATTTAGTATAGTCCCCTGCTGAAAAGGATTGTTAGCATCTCAGATATCATGTCAGCACCTTTGAGAATCACAGTAAAAATTAAAGGAATATTTAAATTGAAAGGGACCTCAAGAGACCTTAGTCTAACTTTTTGCACAAAGGATAAGATCAGGTTTCTCAAAAAGGTTTTCAACAGTCAGGCCTAACTGACCGAAAACACGTATGGAGACAGCAGAAACTGCAGTTACAACCTGCCAAAGGCAATCTGTTCCACTGTCCTCACTTTGAAAAAGTTTTATCTTATATTCAGGCACAACTGGTTTTTATTTCCACTCATATCCATAGTCTGTCATCCTCCCACCTCTGTGAAGAGTTTGCCTCTTTTTTCTTGATGACTTCCTCATTGTTGTCAAGGGGGACCTGCTAGGTTTCCACAGTAATTCTCCCACTTAAAGGCAGTTCTCCTTCCCCTCAATGCCCCCATACCATCCTAACAAGAAAAAAATGTAATAAAAAGATATGTGTTTAGATCTGGGAAGAAACAATTAAATCCAAAAATACAAAATGGGAAATAATTAGTGAAGCAGCAGTGGTTCAAATACTAACAGGCTCTTGCACTATCTTAATATACGCGGTACATGTAACACATCCATTTGCTGTGTTTGGCGCTTGTGAAGCTTTGGTTGGATGCACCCCAGAGTCCAGTCCTGAGGAAACAAAAAATAAGAGAGATGCAGAAGGCTACAGTGGAAAAAACTTTGGATTTGGAAATTTGGTGATATACATTGTTAGGAAAGACGAAGACATTTTTTCTCTCTAGAGCGAGAAAGAGAAAGAGGTGAAAGAGAAAGAGAACAGTGAAAAGGGCACAGAAACAGTATTCCAGTCACTCAGTAGGTAAGTCTTTCTACCCATATAAAGGAAAAGAGATCAAAGATCCCCTGTGCTCACTGTGACCATGTCAAATAGAAATACTTGCAGCCAAAAAATATTAGCTCAGGGAGTATGAAAAAACCTCTAACTACGGTAATAATGAAGTGAAAAATTAGGCTGCAAAGCAAGGCCACAGATTCTACATCACTACAGCCTTTCAACCAAGGGTCGATAATACTGTCAGCTCTGTGTCAGGTCAGAGAGGAGAAACAGGTGATGTCTCAAAGTCCTTTCTATTCAAAGAAGAAAATTTCTTAACAAGTTTAATTGATGCTTCAGGTAAACCCCTTTTCTAAATAAAGTCTAAGCAACAACACTGCCTTACAAAACATTTTGGGGTCTTAAGGTCATTAAAGGGAACCAACGAAACCCTGGCTGTGAAAGTTGCAGTATGGTGCTTTTCTACAAAGTGAATTTTCAGTTCATCTTTCCTCAGAATTTTATTGCAGTTCACAGTATCCAATGGCATTGTTTTCTTTTTAATAAAACTTTAATTTGGCTTTGAATGAGTCATCTTTTTCTTTATCTTGTCTAACCTAGATTACTCATTCATATTTGACAGTTTATCCACCATTTAGCGTTTTGGGGGTTGTCAAATGTTTCTGTATTATTCTTTTTTTACATCTGGTACTATGCAAACCTTTACAAAGCCTTATGCTTTCTTGTTTATTCAGAGGGTTGGTTTCCTATTTTAAGTGCACTCGCATAACATTCATATAAAAATTCTTATTCTTTGCATCATAAGCTTCTTAAGTAAGAAAATCTTTTCTTTCCAAGCTTGCAAGCTTTGATAGGACTTCTATCACAGTTACTTCATATGACTTTACATAAAAATTTGTATTTGTACTTCTGCAGATACATACAGATGATGCTTCCTCATAAAGTATTTGCACTTAAGTGATCTTTTGTCCCAGTGGACTGGGATCCCAAACTCTACAAGACTGGCACCAAGATATTCTCAGTTTCAGTTTTATTTAACTTTGTTAAAGTGAGCCTTTCCCCTACTATAAGCTAAAAACTAATTGCTACACACATAAGACTCTCTTTTATCTGCTATATTATTCTGGGGAATGGTAGGGAGAAAAGCTAATATTCATGTATTTTATATGTTTTTGTAAAAACTCAAATTTCTGATAACTGTACCTGCAGAAAGTTAGTTCACTTTACTTTTGGAAACAGCGTCCAATGCGTGACTATAAAATGATATAGAATTTTATTTTTTTTTAATTGTATTTGGGGGATTTATTCTTTGTCTTAAGTGTACTATTCTCTCTCACAAGGCTGAAAGAAATTGTCTGAATGCAGACATTATCTGAGGACAGCAACAGTTTTCATCATCGTTGGATGCGTTTTCTAGGGTACAACCTGAATTTTGCCTCAATAGTGGATACTGATAAGTTACTTCAAAGCACAATAAACATAACTAAAAAAAATAAGCTTTAAGTACAGCTTAAGCAAATAAAAAGGCAGAGATGCTCTTAGAAAGAACTGAACTACTAGGAAAAAGAAAAACAAGCAAATTAAAAGAAAAGCAGCAACAAGCAAATAAAAAAAAAGCAGCCCTTATGCATTGCAAGAAGTTTGTCTGAGAAGTTCACATGGTCAGGAATAAAAGAGCAAAAAGGCAGAAGTACTGCTTTATCACCCCTTAAGCCTGACAGCAATTAATTTCAATCATTTGGAGCAATCAGGAGGACTTCAAAATAGTAAGACTTCCCGTATTTCCTCTCTATATTAGGTGATGTATAACAAAAATAAACCCCTTACCCTGTCAAGGTTTACTACCAACTAGAAAATGACAGCGCTTTGATTAAGAGAAGCATAGAGTGACCAGTGAGGCAATGGAAGAGAGTTACTATTTCATGAACTTCACTGTTAAAAAGTAAAGTATCTGTGAGATGCATATTTTCTAGCAGAACAATAGAAATAAAAAATTAAAAAGCAAGATGAACTGTAATCTGTAGCATAGGTTATCTTTGGAGTATGGCTGAATATGAGCCAAGTTGAATAACTGTCTTTTAATGAAGGTTTAGAGCACAACTCATAGGCAATGTTGAGTAACATAAATATCAGTAATTTTAACAAGGCAGTAATTAAATGCAAAAGTAATAAATATCCCTTAAAATATCTTTTTTTCTTTGAGGAAATTTAAGCAGCTATGCATATTCATAAACTGTCACATTTAATAGAAATCAGCATGTTATTTCATGAACACTAGACCCAGCAAAGTCTGTCTTCCTACAAGTTGCATACTTTCTACCAGGCCATCACTTCCTACCTTCAATTCCAAACTGCACCTCCAGTCTGCTACAAAACTTACACTGTAGGTAGGAAGGTAGAGACTCCCATCCCTATTTCAGCAAAGCTTTGCAAAACTGACTAAAAGGGTCCACCTGGTTCTAGGGTCAGAAAAGCAGCAAAATTCCATAATCTGATTTCCTAGAAGAAACAGTATATAATTGAGAAGGTTCCCAAATTCTCACCCTTTACTGCTGTCTTTCTCCCTGAGTGACTGCAGCAAATGAAATATGCACCTTGATCAGTAAGGGAAGTAAGGAAATGCACAGCAGTTATCAGTCCAAGGCTCAGCCTGGATCTTGTTGAACTTTGCTGGGCTGGGAGCCAGGAACTGCTTTCATAGGAATGCCCTTGCTGCTCCTTCAGCCCAGCAGTCCTTGCCATCCACTGTCTTTTTTTTCTAAACCACTGCATTGTTGGCATACACATTCCTTATAGGGGTTCTTGGACTTACAGATTCTTACAGAATCAGCCAGACAAAAAAATATGGCTTAAGTATATCGCTAGTTTGTTTTAGCTTAAGTCCTGAGGCTTTAGGGCCCAAATTTTAAAGTTGAACTCTTACACCTCTATTAAAAGGTGTCGCTTTTAGCTACAAAAGCATCTAGCTTTCAAAGATGTAGTGACACATATGAATTTAATAAAACTCTTTTGGAAGTGCAATATCATTCACAGTTCCTAAATGTCTGAAGTATTTTGAAAGATTCAATAGGTTTCAAGCAAAGGTGTTGCCACAATGAATAATCATCCATATATATTATGACTTTGAACCAATTAATATTGGCTACACGGAATAAAAACATGGCTACTGAGTAACTAATAACCAGCTGTACTTTCTTATGACATTGTAAGGCTCAAGACAATAGTAGCCACTACTGTGGCTAAAATCCACAGAAAAAAACACTAAGTCACTCATTAATTATGCCTGAATTCATCCTGTCCCTGTTGTATCTACAGACACATAAACAAAGGCTAAAAGGCCCCATCTTCCTTCCCACAAAGTTTCTGGAACTGGCAATAGCTTTCATCAGACACGTGAGCAACAGGTACAAGAGAGTGGCCCCTCCATGACAAAAAAAACATAGATGGTCACAGCCAATGACAAGCAGGTTAACGATCACCCTGCTAACTCCTTAATATTGAGCACTATTTGTAATCCTCTAAAGACGTGGCATTTGTAGCTTTTACCACAGGAAAGGAGGAATAAAAGTTCTCATGGAATTTTCAGCAAAGCAAAACCACAGAATGGTCCAGACCTGATTTTGTTGCAGCCAAGCATCTAACATGACCAGAAATACCGCAGCTAAATGAAAATCACTTTCAAGGGATTGCAGCACGATGTACTGTCGTCATGAAGCTGTGGGTGTGAGAAGTATGTGGCATACTAAGATGGAAAGCATACGGATAGAAAACAAATTTCATGGAAAAGATTTGTCAGGGGAGATTAAGATAACTGTTTTTGACATTAAAAAGTAGGATTTAAGTTGCAAGGCCCCACATGAATTCAGAATAAGTTTTTGCTTTCTATGATACAAGTGAGAAAACTTCCTTTATTTTACAGTCTTACAGTTGCACCATCTTGGGAATGACATTCAGTCCTTCTAGATAAACATTATTGAACAATATTCAAGTTTTGTTAGTTTTATTTTGTTCAATAAAGATTTCCTGCAAAATTCTAGTGCATTTTAAAATCTTCAGCACTAAGTATAAGCAATCTTTAAATTACCACTATTTCTACAGTGAGTTTATACCAGCTGTTTTCAGCTGGAGAACAGATTGCCATAAAGTCTTCCATAATGCTCTGAATCTTGAAAGTGAGCAGAAGGTAATCATTCTCCCCTGTCCTTTCTATTCCCAGAGAAAAGGCTGGAGTCAAGGGGAAATAGGAAAAAAAAGAACTACAGTAAGGAGGGGAAAAAATCTGCACGTAGCTATCAAAAGGAGAAGGGAGAAATCAAGAAGAGGCATTTGTCCAGCAAAAGAAAGGATTCCCATGTAACTGATACTCGGCAAAATGATTGTGGGGGGGGAAAAAGGGGTATTAAGTTATTAGCTTTATAAAAAAAATTCAATTTCCGACATGAAGGAAATTCTTCAAGAAAATGCCTACATTGTACATGACAATTTAGTGAACAGGTGCCCGCCATCACCAATGGGATCAAATTTGTTTTAGAAATATTAGTCTTTTGAGAAGGAAGACCACTCCTGATAACGTGGATTTGTTTACACACACACACACACACACACACACACACACTTTCCAAATATGTTCATATAGGGCTCAAAGATCCTGAGCTACAGGCCACAGTATGGAAGTCAGCTCACAAAGGATGGCCACTGCAGACATTTCAGTGGCCTCTCATCCTATCCTCATGGATTTGCTACTTACAAAACCCAACAAAACTGAAAAGACCAACTTGTGCCTTGTCATGTCATGATTTAGGAATGGCACCCCCCGATTTAATGCCTCTCCCTTCCCCAGAGACTGCCCCAAACCAGATACCCTTCCCTTGGACTACACCACTGCCCTTGCCCTTTCCCTTCCTGCTCTGGGGATGGAGTTGAAAATTAGAGGTACAAAAAGGTGTTACAGGTTGAGATAAGAACAATTAACTTACTGGAAACAGCAATGAGGTAAGAAAATGAACAGTAACTACTACAACATTAATAACAAAAGATATAAGTCAACAATTTACACATAAAACCCATGAGAAACACCAAACAGCTCTTTCCCATCACACCATTCTTTCTCCTGACCACAAAAGGAATGCCTTTCCTCCAGGAAGCCAGAGTCCCTTTTCCCAATGGCGTAGAATGGTACAGAATAACATTACAGTCTTGGCTGTGCCCACATGCAACCTAGGAGAAACTGTAAAAGGAAATTAGAATTCCTGGGCTCAAGTGATCCAGTGGGTTCAGCCTCCCTGTCATCTGGGACTACAAGTGGGCACCACCACACCCAGCTAAAAAAATTAACTCGGTCCTGCCTGGAACTAAGACACCAACAAAACAAGCTCCCTCAGTGGCAGGAAGCACTTAAGCTAGAATATCAAGAGCAGGGCACACAGACAGGAGAAGAGAGAGCACCCTAAGGTACTGGGACAAAAAAGAGGCATACTAAAGCTTTCTATATATTGCAAAATCAAAGTGTAAGGAAGCATCAATATCACTGGTTATTTGGAGTTAAGACACCTTATAGCATGGAGTTTTCATGAAGTGTCCACATTTCTGTTCCACTAGGAAGGGTGAATCTGCATTATTAATCCTGAAACTATAGCTCAAACATTATTCTTGTCACTCACTCAACACTATGTTTGTCAGTCTCTCCAGACCTGAAGCACTAATTTTCCACATCAAAAATTTAATAGGTGATGCATTACTGGAAAAGATGAAAGAATAACTTGCATTAAAGGAAACATAATAAGCTTTTAATGTTACTTAGTCAAGACTACTATTAAGCCGTCATATAAGATCTGTATCTGCTTACTCTCTGAGTAATTGGGGTTTGTTGTTGATATTGTTGTTTCTAAAGAAACAGAAAAAAGTACCTATAATTCTCTTACTGCAAATAGAAAGCTTTAGCACATATACATGGGACACTCCCAAATTTCAACCCCCAATTTCCTTCATATGTATATCTTTAACCAAATAAATCAATTGTATTCAGAATAATAACATACCTTAGAATTACTGTGGGTCATAATCACAAATTGTTCTTGTTATTTGAGGCCTTTTGACTATTGTAATAATCTGAAAATCTTGGTGTTTTTTCATGTTGACTGAGAAACTTGATCAGGGAAAGGATAGGTCAAAAATGTAAAACTTATGGGTGCTTTCCTTCATTTTCAATCCATACACATAATTTCATGACTTAGCAACCGCATGCCATACATTTAAAATCAGTACAGCCTCAGTATTGTTCAGAAAGGATCTGATCTGCAAGTGTAATAGATAGTTGTCATAGGCCTCATAGCATTAGCTAGAAATACTGAACTATTAAACGTGGAACTTTACTATACATGCTCAAAGAAAAATCCAAAAATCAATGTAAAAAAAAAAAAACAAAATTGCTTTTAGGTTATAACATTTTTCACATCAGAATGAAAACAAAACAAAAACATACAGCCCATTACTCTTGTGAATTATCATCTGCAGAAAATAAATGGTAAGGAGTCCCCATCATAGGAAAAGTTGGCTGGATTTTTTAAAGGTGTCAAAAGAGAATGACAAGGGCTTGCTTTTGGTTTTTTTAGTTCTATTTGTGTCACCCAAATTTTGCAGCCTCCTTCCATGCCCCTATGAATGAATATTGTTTAAATTAGTCCATTTAAAAGGTAGGTTGAGCCATTTTCACACTGACTTATATAAAGCCTTTTTTCCTGTTTTATTAGTCACATTAGCATTCTATTGCCCTTTAAATGTCACAAGTTCAAGAGCATAGCTGTACATATCCTGGAAATATTCCTGTTTTATGTAATAAAACAAAAAGCTACAATTTCTTGGGACAGATAAGGTGACAAAAACGAGAGAGAGAGAAACAAACAGGGCATAATAGTGCAGAGTAAAACAACAACCAGTAAGACAAGATTGTAAGTGAAGGAAGAGCAGGAGAGCTACTGAGAGCACACATTTAGAAACGCTTGTTTCTATTGTCTCTATCAAAACGTGAAACAGCTGATAAACCCAGCACTTGCTGTAACTCACAGAAAGGAAGAAAAATGGCACTGCACTCACCCCCTGACATATTCCTTAATCTTTTACAGACCTTTGAGAAGCCATATCGTACGTTGGAAGTACTCTCATTTATTAGTGGTGTTTTATTTGAAAGCAGAAACCTGTACAATTCCCTAGCCCTATGGTATCTAACCTAAAACACTTCCAGGTTTATCAAGGGCAATGTGAGAAGCCCAGACTGGTTGGAAGGAAGTATGGAAAATCAAATGAATTTTGAAGTCTGCAGGATCTGACCTACCATCTTCTGTCAAAGGCATGTTAGTGCTTCGAACAGGTTAGTGCTTGAAAACATCACCTGAATCACCGAATCCAGTTACCCACAGAGGAAAGAAAACTACAACAGTTTTTTCCAGAACTGCCATAAAAACATCTTCCCTACATGTTACTATAGCCCGCGCTGCACTACCCACCACCTCCTGACAAACACAAGGCTCATTATATTGTGGCTTTTAAATGTCTGCTGCAATGTGCCACAAGAAGACATAACCCTGTTTCTGTTGCCAAGTGTCACAGGTCCCCACAATTACAAAAAAATTCTAGATAAATTAGTTTAAGAGGAAAGTGTGCCACATGGTACAAAGGAGGGCAAATTCTTCCTCTCCTCTGCCTTCCCTCCACTCCAGAAATCCTTGCCAAGCTCATGAAGCAGAAAACCACATACACCCACAAGAATGCACATAACATGAGGACTTACACATCTATATAGCCTTTTAAGCTTTGTGCACATTATGTTTTGAACCCCAGCTGTCAATTAAACACCATGCATCCACTCACTCACTGTTCCATCCTGCTGGTGAGGGAGAGAATCAAAAGAATGAAGTGGGAAAACTTGTGGACTGAGATAAAGACGGTTTAGTAGGTAAAGCAAAAGCTGCATGCGTGCAAGCAAGGCAAAACAAGGAATTCATTCATCACTTTCCATGGGCAGGCAGGTATTTATCCCTCCCCATGAGAGCAGGGCTCCATCACATGTAGCAGTGACTTGGGAAGACAAACGCTGTGACTCCAACAAGCACCCTTTTCCTACTTCTTTCCCAGCTTTATCTGCAGAGCATAATGCCATATAGTATGGGATATCCCTATGGTCAGTGGAGGTCAGCTGTCCCTCACAACTCCTTGTGCACCTCCAGCCCACTCACTGGTTGGGTGGGATGAGAAGAAGAAAAGGCCTCGTCTTTGTGAAAGCCCTGCTCAGCAACAACAAAAACATCCCTGTTTTAACAGCACTGTTTCCAGCACAAATTTAAACCATACCACCATACCAGCACTGTAAAGAAAATTATCTCTACCCCAGCCAAACCCAACACAGTACATTACAACCATATCCTGGCACCTGAACTGGGGCTGCACCAACTGTGAAGCTTCAGTATTCTGCATGGTCCATTGTGCAGGGTGTCACAGGGAGCAGTGGTTCCCTGGTGGCTGAAGGTCCCCATCAGGGTCTGTTGGGGCAGGTCCCAGTCCTGTGATGCAGCCCCTCACCAAGCAGAGAGAGGTTCACTGTCTCGTCAAGAGCCCTGAGAGCCCAAACCTCAAAGGCAGCCCTGGTGCAGCCTCTGTATTGCCCGAACAGGGCTGTAGACAGGGACTTTCTGCTGTAGAAACTTCATCTGGCAGCTCTACAAAAGGTGGCAGGTAAAGGGGAAAAAGGAATGAGAACAGCCACATAACAGGTTCACAGAAACCCTGCACCTGTGGATGTAGCTGCCTGCTCCAGCACAACCTATGTAGTATCTGTTGTCAGGTTCAGAGGCAAACAAGCAAGTTGCTGACAGTCTGAAGATACAGTTATGGCTCTGGCAGCACAGGAAAGCCACCACAGTACAGGGCTGTACCTCCTGCAATATCAGTATCTACTCAAATGAAGGCAGGAGTTTCTAGTACTTGCTTAGTATTCCTACCTGGTCTTCCAGCTGGCAGGTTGTCACCACACTCCTGAGAGCCCCAGAAGGGCCCCAGAGGGCAGGGCCAGGGACCCAGTTGTGTGGCGCTGCCCAGATGCTATGAGATGTCACACTTGAAGGATTTTTACACACAGCAAAGTTCTGTGTATGGCAGCAGGCAAAGGAGGAACTCATCTGCCATTGCTGCTGAAGGCTGTCAACACCAGCTGCCCACATAGAAGAGACCTTGGTGCACAATACACAAGATGAGTGATGCTTAAACAGAAAGCTGTTGATAAGAAAGTAAAGGCTGCAGACAGCTGTGTAAGAATGCTGAGGCACAGAGATCTTTGCCTGATAAAGCCAACTTAGCAGACCCCCAGGTGGATGAGTAAGAAAGTCACTCAGGAAAAGGGTTTCATCTAACCCAGCAGGTGCTCAAACCACCATGCCTAAATTTGGCCCCGGCAACAACAGCCTCAACATTGTATTTAAGCAGTCAAGTGAGCAAACATTCTGTAAAGTATTGAATATCATCTTGTCACAATAAATGATGGAGTAGTTCAAGGCTGAGAAACACAACTGCCAGTCATGTCTTCTGTTTTAGACTATCCTAATCCATTCTTGATTTATATATAGCACAGAGCACTCTAATGAATCCAGTGCAACTCTGAACAAAGACCTGAGCTCAGCTCTTTTGCATATGCTTTCTCTCTGTGAGTGTTTCAACTCCAACTCAGCAAAAAAATATGATGCAAATGTCTCATAGGAAATACATAAATATTCTCATGGCCAATGCCCATTGAAAAGTTCATTCTCTTTCCTTGAAGCTGCAGTTTATTTTCCCTTGAAGTCTGTAAGGTCTGCAACTAGACTACTGGAAATTTGCTCCAAGGAACTGTTAAATCCACTCATCAGATGCAGTACAGTAACTCTTGTTAAAGTTGACTGTGCTTCAGGATCAGACAGCCCTCACAATTCATCCTCTGTGATAGACACAGATTGATTTATTTGAGAAAGGAACACCTTGCTTTGAGCTAACACACAAATCCCACACCTTTCACAGAATCATAGAATTGTTTAGGTTAGAAAAGACCTCTAAAATTATCGAGTCCAACTGTAAACCCAGTACTGCCAAGTCCACTGCTAACCCATGTCCCTAAATGCCACACCTGCACAATTTTAAATCTCTCCAGAGATGGTGACTTCAACATTTCCCTGGGTAGCCTGTTATAATGCTGGACAACTCTTTTGGTGATGAAACTGGGCCTATCGATCCCCTGCTTGCTCTGCACATGCTCCATGATGGCACTCAAGAGATCTGCTCCATGGCAGATCCTTGGCATGTCCATCCTTGTAGATGGACATCACATTTGCTAACTTCCAGTCAATTGGGACCTCCCTGATTAGTAAGGACTGCTGGTAAATGACTGAAAATGGCTCATTACATCCTAGAGTGTCTTCCTGCAAGCTGTTTTGACATTTCTTCTCTCCTTCTCATTTGAAAATCCTGGGAGATGAATTTTGGCAGAATCACATTCAAGTATTTTTCCAAGCTAGAGAAATTATCCATCATTTATGCTGCATAGCATGCCACCCAAAGTCCACCATCAAGTTCCAGAAAGAGGTTGTTCAACTTACCCACTTATGCATTCTTATAAGAATAGGATTAAACATTTCTGACAAAAACTTTAATCTCCCTTATTTACAGTAAACATGATTATTCTTTTTCTACATAAAATGAAGATGCTGAAGTACTCTAGGAAAGCCAACAATAAAGGATACACTTGATTCCTCTGTATTTTCAAAAAGTTGTGTTTGAATAACCCTAAGATTACTTATGATGCTTCATTCAGTCATGTTTTCCTGAATTTTTGCTTTTGTTGGTCTGTCCTTATGAAGCAAAAAGTCCAAAATGTGGAAGTCCCTGATATTTGTATTTTACTGCAGTAACACAGAAAAGGTCCTGTCAACTCAGGGTGGACATTCATCTGGTCCACACATCTAGGAAAGAAGGTAAAATCAGAGAAAGCACGGTTAGGTGTTCCCTAAAGCATGTCCCTGGATCCCAGCAATTAGGAAAGAGGGAAGAAAGAAAGAATACCCTTTATGGAGATAAACATTTTCAGCTCTCAAGTTGTGTAAAAACATGATACCCAAGTATAAACAGTGTAGATACTGTGTCTGCCTGTCTTCTTTAATAAATTTTGATCTACATTTTCTGTTCTACTTAATGTAGACTTTCATCATTCCCTATCCTCTTCCTGCAAGGAAATTAAGGTCACTTTTTATCCTCTTTGTTCGATACTTGTTCTGAGCTGTTCCCAAGGAAGAGAATGTCTCTTTTGCAGAGACATCTAGGTTTCTGTGCCAATATTGATCCTACTTTCAGAATCAGTCTCCTAACCTGCTTCTTCCTATGGGCCAGATAAAACTTTGGAATAATTTCAGAGTTCAGGTCTGTCCCTAAATGCATCTCTTTCTCCCCCATTCTTCTCCATCTCTCCACCCAACACTAGCTCCATATGCAAGGATGAGAAGACAAAATTAGGGGAAAAGCTTTCTGGTCCTTCTCTGACCCAGCAAGCAAAGAAAGAAAGGCTGGTGCTCTAAACATAGTCCCTGACTACCTATCAGAGGCAAAATGTATCAAAGAGCCTGGTAAAAACATATTAATTCAACATGAACCCAAGGAGTGGGTTAGTTATGTGTCTAGACTTATGCAGTTGAAAGTCATCACCAAAATAAAAGCTCATCTTCAAAACCTTCATTATTTCTCACTCAAGATCTCAATGTCTCTGTTTCCACACCAGATTCTATAGCAGTGGCATCACCCTTACCTTTTGAAGAATAAGAGCATAATCCCTGAATTGCACATGCTCTTTGACTTTTGTGTCTCCCAGGGAATTTGAAGGGCTTTAGATGCTTACAGCCCATGACAGAGCACAAGGCTGGGATACATCATTAGAAGCAGTAACCCACCACCCTTTCACAGCACAGCTGGAGCAGGCTGCTGTGAGGAGAAGGCAGCAATTTTACTGTCTATTCTTTACCCTACAAGAACCACATCTAATCTTCCAAAAAGGAAGACAGAAGAGCTTATATGCGACCCTAACATTTTCCAGCTGGCCACAGCCCTGAATAGATGCATCAAAGTAAAATCTACTTTTCCTGTAGCTGAGCAATAAAGACACTTATGCATCACATCCCAGAGCTGAATACATGATTTTCCTGGAATGGGATGTTTCGTTGATCTGAATATCTCCTCTGGAATCAGCAACATTTCTGCTAATAAGAGACAGACCCAGACTAAGTCTTGTGTCACCATTGGTGTAGACTGGGAGATGAGAAAAAAGGCAGGGGGAAAAAATTCTCAGCTATTAAAAACCAAGCTCTAATCTGATTCCTCTGTGTTTATGAAAAGAGCGAGTGAAAGCTGATGCACCCACTAAGAAGGCAAGCACTGTCATCAGTGACCTTAGCGGGTGATTTGTGTGTGCCAGTTGCAACACAGCCCTCTATACTGCTCCTTGGCAGGAGACTGTTCATCATCATCTGGCAGCTTTAGTGGAACTTTAGTGGTTATAGGGGAGAACTTTATGGGGAAGGAGGGGGAATTTTCCTCCCCTTCTCCCCTGCCTTGCTCAGAAACTAGGAGGTGCAGCCTCAGGAGCTGGCTCTACATGGTAATGGAATGTCTAGATATAACTAGGTCCTGTGTACACCCCTGTCCTCGAATGGATGCAGCCTCAGCTGTGATCATGGGCTTATTATGCCAAACACATTGAGACAGTGTGCAAAACAGGGTTTTTTTACTTTACTGACACAACATGAGGAGGGAGACTGCTTGTTCTTCCATAACAGTGGCCTGCAACTTGGAACTGCAAGTTCTGACTCAGCCTGAGTCAGAACCCTGTCATTTGCACATTCCAAAGCAACTAGGAAGATAGGTAATTAAGACATCCCTGGCTCCTGCTACCCCCTGGAGAGAAAGTCCTAAGAGTCCTACAACACTGAGTGAGCACCACACAAGCAAATCTGCAGTGAGTTTATGATCAGTGATCCTTCCCTGACCTGATGACTTTGGGGGAAGGGTCTACCATCCAAATCGTGAGTTACACAAATCCTTCCTGCAACAGCCAGAACCCTGATTGTTTGCCATGGCTGAAGGCATAAAAAGTACAAAGCTTACATCCACTGTGCCGTGAGCATAGAGTAATGAAGAAATGTGTCAATAGGATCATATATGTTTGCTGTTGCTGCAGTTACAAGCTCTCCATAATATTGCCATATATTGCCTCTTTGCAGAGACCCCTTGGTAGGTTTCTCAAAGCTCAGACAATGTTTAATGTCAGAAGCCTTGGGCATATGTGAAAATTCCTTTAAAGCCTTGTATGAAAGAATATAAAAGATGGAAAAAAAGCAAGTTTACCTTTGAAAACTGCTTTCTGACTTTGTAGGAAAATATTTTCTCACAGGCTTTACTAAACACAATATTGAGTGAGAGTCATGCCATGTGTATCTGTGAAGCAGGGTATGACAGAGTGGGCACAAAATAAGGTTGTATAGAAATATTTTTTGTATAGAAATTGTTAAATTTCATTGCTGGTATACAAAAGGTAAAAGTAATAAAGAAGGGCAGAGAAGAAATTGAGAAAACATTTTTTTTTAGTATTTGGTATCTCTCATTAAAATATTTCAACATCAGAGAGACATATAAAACTAACAACAAGTGAAAATTGTCTTCATTTTCCTAACAACACCGGACTGCTTGAAATATAGAGGCCAGTTATAACTGATTTTTAATATGGTAAAATAAACCCTAAAATTTTTTAAAATCTACATTTCATAAAGTCAGAACAAATCAAAATGAGCTCTTGCTGTCTTCCATCAACTTTTCCTAACCCAATACTTCTTTATCCTCCCGTCTTTCATATATATATGCTTCTTATTTTTCCCATAAGAAATCTAAATTGATGGATTAAAATAGCTCATCTATTTGATTTCTTTAAAAGTAATTGAAGTTTCAAGGAGTCAAGCTAAGGATATAAACACATCTCAAACTCATTACCACACTTTTCTGAATATTAAACCCATATATTTAAAGTCCTTCACATGACTAAGCTGTGAATCCAAAATCTTGTTATGCACGGCCTCACACATCAAGTAGCAGAAGGAAATTGAGTGACAGTTTCTGTACAAGAGTTCCAGAGGTTTCACTGTACAACACAGTTGTTACTCTTAAAATTCTTTAAAATGCATTACAGTGATAAAGATAGAAGCTACTGCTCCTTGTTATACCTTATTACTCATTCAGCTCATATAAAAATACACTTTCACAAATACTGGTGTGAAGTTCATTTAGAGGAATATTTCACTTGTACCACAAGTATCTCCCTCTTTCCACTCCTCCTGTTTTAGGCCTTGATCTTCTCAGAAACTTCAGGGCAAGCAGAAATATGACCAGCTACAAATATACCCCACAATTTAAATATCAATAGATCTCTCTCCAGAACCTAGTTTACAAGAAGTACATGTAAATTCACTAAATTCAGTAGAAGGTTACTTTTAGGCAAGATCAGCCCCTCCAAGTACTAGGGTAGAGTTGTAAGCTAGTTGAAAGACAGAGTTACTAAGGTGTTTCTTCTCATGTGATATCAAATTGGATTATGCTACTAAACCTGTGCTCAAAACTATGTTACACCTCACATAAAAGCTGTAATAATTAACTGTTTCACAGAAAAAAAGTAAAATGCTCATAAAACAGCTCTGCAAGGTAAGTTCAGGGCAATAAGGTTTTGAATAAAGGGTGATATCTAGGACTAAATAACATCTAGCAACTAAAAGAGGTGCAGATTGTCCAGACACATGCAAGACTAGAATACACAGTTATAGCACTGCTATAAATAAAACAGTTAAAACAGAGGCTTAAAAGGCAGTCCTCTCCACAAACAATTATTTCACTGGGAAAGATGAGATTAAAAATGCTAACAAAAAATGCAACTCCTCTGACGCAATCTCATATAATCTGAATAATACAGTTGTCCAAGAGCCTATCTAAATTAGAGCCAAATCACAAGCTGGGGAGACATCCAGAAAAACAGCAGATTGCATTTTGAACTACAAGCATGCTATTTGCCACCAGTATGACACACCAGCTTTTAATTTGTATTGATTACAGCATTGTTTGTGGTGCATGCATGATGGAGAGCATTTTATTCTGTAAGCTACAAACCCAACATAAAATATTTTATCCTGATTTCTCCAAGATAAAAGTCAGTTCTTTCTGCTAGGCCGGTCTTTTACACTGAAAATTCTGCCACCATGAGCTCTTGAAAAACAAAAAGAATAAGGAAAAAAAAATCAGACAAACAATGACAACAACTAACAAAATCCCTCAAATCTAACCAGTGCTACAGTTTCACAAAGTACAGTCACTAAAGATGCTTTTTGTACATTGAGCCTTAACTTAAACATGACCTCAAATTCTGATTACCTGAAGGTAAGCTTAATATCATATCACACTAAAATGCACTCAAGTTCTATATTAAATCCTCTTATTTTGATTAGATGGTAGTTCTGCAGAAAGCCCTTAAACAGAAAAAAGGAAAAATAAAAATCTGTACGTGTAAGGTGTTAAAAAATAAACATTCCGAGGGCAGATTAAAAGTCTGTTCTGAAAACAACAATAACACTTTAACATAAGTAGTATCACCCAAGTAGCCCTACACTTAGAGAACATTTCAACTTTTCAGCAAAGATGCCTCATATTGTGAAATTTTGCCCATTGTTCAAAAAAGATGACACCATGCAAAGATGGTGTCTGAGAGAATAATTTGCAGAGATGTCAGGTACTAGTGATTTGGATCACCAGCTGGTAAACTGACCCTCATTAGTGTCCTTCTCTTCTCTACTCCAAATTCTGATAAACTGTTCTGCATATTTCAGAAATTGGATGAAGCCTTTGGGTCCTCAGGGATAATGCTTTATCCACTCGCAGTTGATTTAAGACCCATTTATAGACAGATATTTTAATACAGAAGAGAAAGCACAATTTTTTGAGATAGTTAATGAGATTAAGGAGTGGTAAAGCTGAAAAAGGTTACTTTTCCTGACCTTTCCTGCCAGTCTAAGTGTCAATGGATTCACAAACCATGGCAGGTTGGATATAAACACTTAATCCCAGATTCTTTTCCAATCACAAGGGGAAACAGTTTCCCAGACTTACTGAAGAATTTACTAATAGTACAAAGATCAGGGGAAAAGGAATGAAAGGAAAAAGAAAGGAAAAAAAAAAAAGATAGGAAAAGAAAATCATGTAATAGATTGGTAACTCAAATAACTAAGTGGTAAGAAGAGATCTGGTTGGTTAAACCATAGGTTAATAGCTATAAAAGGTGCAGGGAAGGGGGAATTATGGAGGGAAAAAAAGAATTGTACAAAAATGAAGAGGGATGGTACTTTAAAAAGGAAACCAAGTTGAAAATATAGAATAGTGAATTTCCATAAGGACATACTTGGTGCAAATCTGGATTCCCTGAGGATGTATATCAGAACAGCTAAGGATAACTGAGCTGGTAATTTTGTACATAATGCTGAACTAAGGTTCAGCATTACGTATAAAATTACTTTAATTTTAACAATCTTACACCTGAAACTGAGCTACAGCTACTGGTCCTTCTCTGTAAAGAGAAATACATAGCTCTTTCTGTCCAGAAATAGCACTCACAGAGTTTACCTTGTAGTCCAACCCTCCTCATCCAGCTTTTTGACCTCCAGAAACCACTCAGTCCAAAGATTGCCCATCTAGCAATCTGAATAAGGACTGCTGGTACTTTTCTATAGCAAAAGGTACTCTTCAAGATGAAAGGTTTGAAAGATCCTTTGATAAGGGAAAAAAATATAAAATTATTATTTAGAAAATTAGAATTCTGGCATAGAATCTGTGTTAATACTACAGCCTTCAATAGTGTATATTGCTGTAAAGAAAAGGAAATAAAAATGTAAGGGTGTATATTGAATTGATGGTTTCACTATTTAATTTCACTAATTACATTGCCTCATTCTTAGTATGTTTTGTGCACAGTTATAATTCTCAAATGAAATTAATTCACAAATTTCATTCACCTCTAGGGTTTACTCCACATCCTTGCTGACACAATTATTTTCATAGTGTGCTGCTTTACTTGCATGGCTATTGCTATACATGTCCCTTGCAAGCCACAGACAGCACCATTCTCTGGATTATACATATAAAATAAAAGTATATATAATAAAATAAATCCTAAACTTCCTAGAATTGTTTATAAAAAGTCCACATTCAGCTTAATGCTTAAGGTTTCTTGCAGCAGTAAAATATTTCCGAACCCTGGCAGGGGTGATTTTTAATACAGAGCCAGTTGTTAGCAAGACTTCAATAAAACAGTCAAGCTTTCCATTTCCAAGGCAGGATCATAAAATATGCCAACACCGAATAAGTAGAAATAGAGAGCAGATCAAGGGCTAGATTTCTCAGAGGGTACCATACAGTTTGAAGGAGCTGTCAGGTCACCTTGGCTGAAAATATAGTCTAGTTTTAAAAGACAAAAATTCTTTAACTTGGCAAATTTGCAGGCCCTGATCAGCAATGTCAACTGAAAGCCATCAGCTGGCAATATGAAAGACAACATTCAGCATTATATTTGTCAGAAGCATGTCTTTGGGTAAATCCTTGAAAAATTCTTCTACTAGTAATAATTCCATAAATCTCTGTAGCTCTGTGTTGTGTATCAGGGAGACTGATTTTCCTGAGTATTCCTGAGGATTTAACAAGCATATGGCTATAGAATCTAATGCTGAATTAGGAGCTTCCTAACCTACACAGACCTTTACTTCCCTGCTGACCCTAAACCAGCAATAGCAAAACTGGAAAAACTTCTGTCAACAGATCTCCTGAACTTTCCCTTCCTATTACCAATACCAAACAGCATAGCACTAAATGATTTATCTGCATCTGGTAAGAAAACAACCACACCTGACCCGTTGACTGAAAAACAGATTGCACTTTATGGCAGCTGTATGAGAAGAGAATTATTGTTCTAGGGTGACAGACCTGAATATTCCACAGCAGTGGTGGCTTGCCATTTCCCAGCAGCAATTATCAGTGCCCACAGACTACTGTCTGGAAAGAGTAAATTCAAAATCAAAGACCCCTCCCAGGAACAAAATGGCAATGAGATTTCTAGGTTTTTTCACTCTTCTTGTCCAAAACAATTCATTTCATCTGCAGACAAGGATGAAGCTATTAACTCATGAAGATTATGTAAAACATCTCTCATAAGAAGTTAAGCTTGGTTTGAAAATCACATCCAATAATTTTAGTAGCAACTGTATCTCCCCTTGCTGAATCAAAGGTTATCCAGCCAAAGACAGATGCAGCAATATTTTGTAAAATTATGGATCCAGAGCACTAGATGAATACTTTAAGAAGAAAAAAACAACAACAACACAACGGTGTTTTCTCTTTTTATGTTTGTATCTTTTTATTCCTGTAGTCAGTCCAGCTAGGATGGAGTTAACTTCCCTCATAGCAGCCCATATAGTGTTGTGTTTTCACTGGTAACTAGAACAGTGTGGATAACACACCAATACCTTGGCTACTGCTGCACAGCTCTTGCACAGCATTCAAGGTCATTTCTCCAACCCCATATGGGCCTGTAAAATCTTCTCCCAACCCAACAGGTTGGGAAAGGACACAGCTGGGATCCCTGACCCCAAGATTAACCCACCATCGTTTTTTCTGGAATCCATTGTATGTGCCCAATTCCAAAGAGTAAAAGGACATGGTTTTATGCAATCTGGAAACAAAACATATGTAAATTGATATGCTGGTTTGGGCTAGAGTGGAGTTAATTTTCTTCAAAGTAAGGGTAAGGGGCTGTGGTTTGGATTTGTGCTGGAAACAGTGCAACACCAACAGAGATTTTGGTTATTGCTGAGCAGACTCTTGACAGGGTCAAGGTCTTTTCTGCCTCTCACCCCACCAACGAGTGGGTTGAGTCTGAACAAAGAGTTGAGAGGGGACACAACCAAGACATCTGACCACAACAGATACAAGGGATCTTCCATACCATCTGGCATAATGCTTGGCATATAAACCTAGGGCAGAAAGAGGAAGGGTGGGGTGTTTTGTCTTCCCAAATGACCACTACACATGACGAAGCTGATGAAGCCCTGCTTCCCTGGAGGTGGCTGAACAACTGCCTGTGGTGAGTGACTAGGATTTTTGAACCAAGCATCTCTGTTGAATTTAAAACAACATTTCTAGTTCACATTCACTGTTTATGTTATTCAATCTGTAATGAAATATCAACATGAATTCACTCAGTTGTAGAACAAAAAAAAAAAAACCTTATAAACAAGACCTTTCTGGAGAGGTCAACGAAAAATGAACTTTAAACTAATTATTTTTAGCAGCAGAGCATACAATAAGATACTCAATGTTCAAGTTTAAACTCATCATAGAACAGAAAAGCTCATTAACTACTATTTTTATTTCACATTTTCTCAATGTATGCACCTGGTCTGCAAAGGTGGATCCAGTTTGGTAGCAACTAACATCTGTGGTCACACCACACTTTCTAAATCTTGGCTTAGTAATACCAAGGACCTCAATATGGAGCAGAACATCTTCCAAACCTCTGTGTATACACAGAAGCAATTCTCCTAGTACTAGAGACAAGGGGATGAAAGAGACCTAAAGGCAAGGTATTGAAATTCGTGGTTTTAGGACAACAGGGGATTTTCAGAGGAAAAGCAGGAACTTGCAACCAACACTTTCTTTCTGCTAATATGTGATTTCAGAAGACCAAGCCAAGTAAATGAATGAACAAGATTGTTTCCTTTGAGCAAACCAGTAGGAAATTGGGATGTCTGAAGTCATGATCATTTTCTAAAGTTTAGATCTGGATGAATCTTTTTCCTCAATTAAGCACCTACAAGTCTCCAGAAGAAATCAAACCTAAACAGCAGTATCATTCCAAGCCAGAGGTACTGGAAGAAAAAGAGAGGACACTGTCATGGCCCACTGTTTATATAATAGTTTTCCCAGATGTTTTGGATCAAAAGACCACAGTCAATCTTCAAAATTTATCTAAGATAAAGGCAAGTTAAGTGGTCAAACAAGTAAAGTGAGATGCTGTTAACATGCACTAGCTACCACTTTTTCTTCATATTCTGTGGGATTTTTTTAAATTGAAATTACAGAAACAATCCTGAACCATAAATATCTAGGCATTGACAGAGCCGCAGATCTGTTCCACAGCTTGTTCCTTCTGAACAATTGGGTCCAGTTTCTTGCAGGAGTAGGAAATGCCCCCAAGATTTCTGGGCCTTGGTTTTCATGTGGGCTGTGAAGAAGGAGAACTGAGTTCTCAGTATTGAAAAAATTGCCTAGTTGTTTTTAAAATAATGAGTTGAGAATTGGCTTTGAACATGTTACAGGATTAACTGGCAAGAAATCCAACCTTGGGCATCTCTTATCTTACCAAGTGTGCCATCTGTACAGCAGACTGATGGGCACAGAGCACAGCCCATGTCAGGAGCAGGGAGAGAACCCCGACTGTGAGTGAGGAGCACAGTCAGCCCCTTTCCACCTCAGCTGCAGCCACTACAGTCTTTCCCTCTGAAGCTGCACCTGCTCATGCAGGGTCCTGCACAGAAGGGAAAAGGTCAGAACTGTGCAGGTTGAGGGCAGGAGGAACAGGGATTTTCTCCCTAGGGACACACTGCCAAAGTTCCAAGTTGGAGGCCAATTTAATTTGTTTCAATGTAGCTGAGCCATCTAGACAGCAAGGCAATCCTCAATTTTTTGTCTCATCCGTTGTAAAGCCTTTTGATGTCCCTGGAATGCAGTGAGAAGCATGGTCTTTAATCACAATGCTATTAAATTTATTTTTACTGAATTCCAAAACAAAACACAAAGTGAATTTGTTAAAAACAATCTCCCTTTGAAAAAGGTTCGAGACAATGTTGATTACTATCCAGTTGCATGAGTCTGCTACTGACCAGTAAACAGAAGAGCCTTCACTGGAGAGGTGAACCTGCTAAACTCTCACAGATAGGGCTGTAAGACTTCCAGATTAATGTAATTATGGATAATACTTTATGTTGACTGGCAAGATACTATGTAGATTTAGTTAGCTTTCTGGGCTTTTTCTATGTTTGAGTTTTGCTGAGGTTTGATATAATTGTATTCAAAAGTCTGGTTTTGTTGAGAAGAGCTTTGTGAGATGGCTACTAGTTAAATAATGGGAATTATCAACTACCTTCTTAATCCAATTTCAAATGTTGACTTGATTTGGGAAAAAAAAGGCAAAGAGCAAGCAAAAGTGTGAGAAGCTAATTAGAACCTGCTAGAATCAGTTTTTCAGAGGTTGCTTGGCCCCAAGAGAACTGATTTGATGGGATACATACAAACCTTTTTAAAAATGAAGACCTAAACAACCATTTTAGAGACAACCTCAGACGATTCAGATAAGCATCGAAAAAGGAAACAACTGAAATATTCTTCATTAAAAATATGTAAATATACAGTAACTACACTGGGTTCAGCAGTTATTTTTTCTAGCACAAATGTGATAGACCCCACATGTTGATGGCCCTTGAAATAGCCTCCCACACTTATGTTTCATTCTACCCTAACCTCAAGATCAAGGCCTCCCACAAAGCAGTACTAAAGTTATTCTGAATGATTCTTTGGGGAGGGAGGGCATTAAATCCCGTGGAGATGGTAAGGTGTGTGCCCTGACAGCTTATACTCTGCAACTCTGACTGGTGAAGGAAGAGGGAAACAGAAATTAAGCCTAGAAGTAGCAATAATTCCCTGAGATGGGGCCTTCTAGGGAAAAAGGGAAGGCTTTACAGGGTGCAAGAGCTGGTTGGCTGAAACAAGATTACAGATCCTAAACAGGAATAGCAATGCAGAGAACCATGTGGAAAAGTGACCTCCATGAAGCCGAGCTATCTGCACATCAAAATGAGTTGGATTCTCAAAGAAAAGTTCCTTTCTGCCCCCGTTAAATGAGCCAAGAGTCTGGGACGAGGCCAAGTCTCCACCACAACACAAAGCAGTGGAAGACCCTCATGTATCTGGCACTGCTAGAATGAAGGAAGACATAAGGTGTCCTTGAATGCTCAGACAAGTTCAGGCAGGAGCCAGGCTGTGAAGCCAAGAGTCAGCAGCAGAGACTAGCCCCACACTGATGCTACATCGATATAAAAACATGAGAAGGTAGGCATAAAAAGTGTCCAGGAAACAGAAATTAGGCCTGGGGAAGTTTGGACAGGTCTGTTTTTACTCATAAAGGTATCATCAGGGTCTCTTCCTGAAAGAAAGAAATCTTGAAGTAGGACATATCCAAGTGGCTCCAGTTGTGTCGCTTTGGAATGTGTCCTGTGCTAACCAAAGCTTTTCCAGGCCAGCCACTTGATGTTTATATCTCATCACACTGGGTCACTTCCACTTCTACTTGTGGCCAGAAAGAGGATGTGCAGAGAACCATGACAGAGGAAAGCAAAGCAGCAAGCACAATTGCCCTTCTCACAGTTGCTCCACAGTCATAAGTTGAGTCACTTGATAGGATGGGAGAGTCCTGTCAGAGCTGCTCCATCTGTACAACCCTCATTCCAGGCACTTATTGCTCAGCAGAAAGCTATAAATTCCTGAGCAACTTCTAAAAAAATTATAAAAGAAAAAAATCACTTTTTAGAGGATTAACCTAATAGGAAAAAAAAATGTAGACTAACAGCAAGCATACAGAAACAGGTGTATTGTGTTAATCACAAGCAGCTTGATGGCAATGAAGTACCAGAAAGAGGCAGTAAGGGAACAAACAAAGATTCCCTAACATGAAGTTGTACTATGCCTATTTTGATAAAAACTCCCTCATAGCACATAATGGACTCTTAGGAAGCAGTGAACATTACTGTATATTTTGGAAATAGAAGGACTGACACGTTTTCATAGAGCCCAAGAACCCATTTATAGTGTGAGTCCACTGCAACACTGAACATAATTCTGGGCCAATCTGCAATATTAGTAATACCATAAATGTCTCCCAGACAAATTAACACAAAGCCATAAAATCACTTCAGTGGAGCCGGTCTGAATGGCCACATAAAAACCTTCAATTCATGCAAATCTGCAACTTATGACTCAACACCACACTTTGCCTTTTAGAACCACTTCAGTGGCATCTACACACAACTGATTGTCATTATGTATCAGGGCAAAATTCACTGTGAGGTCTCAGGGGTCTTTTTGTGTTGCAGCAGCCCTCTGGTTAGAGGGCAGAAATGAGCTGACATACAGACTGCTTGTTTATCACAGCCTGAAAAGGGGCCTGGTTTATTCCTCTTCACAGCTTGGCCATCCTGACTCCAACTATTCACTGACTGGCTGCAGCAAGCTCCTACTGTAGGTTTCCCTTGCAGCCTCTGACTGCTGGTTATTGGCTGCTAAACTATGACTGCAGGTATTAGTGTGCAGACTCTGACTGCAGGCTCTTACCTGGCTAGACTGTGACTGCAGGTTCCAACAACAGGCCCTAACTGCAGACCCAGACTGACCTCATAGCAGTGATTCTCTCTCCCCAGGTCCTACTTCATGATTTCTCGTTCCCGCTTCCTCAAGGTTTCTCCTCCTTCATGATCCTCACCAGCTAACCCACTCCCTTTCATCACACTTATCTTTACTGGATATAGCTGTGATTCATCAGGGGCAAGGCTGTATTGGGTAATTAACACAGCTGTTATTTATCAGGGGCCAGGTCACCTGTATTCCTTCCTCCTACGTATTTGTACATTGTTTTGCAGCTTTGTGAGCCTGTGTGTCAAGAAGTACTAAACAGCATGAAAGCAGGAGGAGGGAAACCACACTAACAGAACTGTGAACTAGTAGTGAAACGGTGATTACATGTCATTTACCAAAGGCATTGGCCCGACTTGCTAGTCCTGCTCTATCCAGTACTGTCAGGTTAAATTTCATAGGGGTAAATGTCACCCCATAGTCTTTGAATAATCCCAACCTGTGGTAGGGTGACTTTATGCTGCTTGTATCCCCAATCGTCTGTTCTGTTTGTGCTGTATATTGTGTTCTGTACCTTTAAAACTTGTTCTGGGAGTGAAGGGGGAGAAAGAACAGCGCGCAGTTTGTTTTAAGAAAAACTGCCTGACTCCCCCACATTGCTGCTCTCCGGTGTTCGTCCGAGGCACGGACAGCGGTGGGACAGAGATCTCCTGTGCTTTTAGTTAGTTTTAGCTAGCTAGCTAGGCAGAGAAGACTCCCTAGACTGTTTTTTTTTCCTTTTTCTTAGAACTGTTTAAATCTGCTCGAGACTAAAAAAACCAGAAGAACAGCGAGGGCTGGCACCTGTGGCCCGCCGGGCCTGGACCTGCGGAGGAACTGGGACTAGTAAGAAACTGAGTGAGCTGAGCTACACCCAGGGCAAGGACTGTCTCTGTTTACCATCTCTCTTCGGAGCAGGCAGAGGTTTTATTGTTTCATATTATTAATTCTTTACATTTGTGAACATTTTGTTTGTTAAATAAATAGTTTTTTCCACTTTTCTCCGAGGAAGTTCTTTTCCCAGACCGGCTGGGGGGAGGGGCCGTTTAGGTTTGCTCTTCCAGAAGAACCCCTTCGGAGGTTTTCTCCCAAATTTACCCTAAACCAAGACATATATTTATATTGGCGCCCAACATGGGGCCTGAGAGAGTGGAAAAAACTTACATTGATTGCATTTTTAGTTGTACTTTGTGTGAGAATAGACTACTCAGTAGCCATGTTGCTTGTTAAATTCCTAATGTCTCTTGAGATAGAGTCCTTTCTGTGTTTCTATTCCCTAGGCTTTTTTGAAGTTTTAATACCTCTCTAGTCCTTAGGTTTGTTTTCTTATTCAGAGATAACTCCAATGTTGTCTCTAACACATAGCTTTTACACTAGAAGTGCACGAATTAAGATTGTTATTGTCCCGGGCTTAATGTTCATGATTTATAAAAAGCTTATACAGGTACTAGAGTTTGTGCCTAGTATGTTTAGTTTATGGCTTCTTCGTCCTACCCTGCATCCTAGTTCCAGTAGCATATTTTAGGGATTTATTAATAATTGCACCCAGTTTGTTAGAGGGGATGAAGCTTTTCAGTCTTTTCTTTATTCCTTCTCTTTTAAATCAGTTACATCACTTTTAGAAAATGTTCAATGTCCTCTGACTGTTAAAAAAACCACTTTTCTAGTAGGCTTCCTCTATATGTTCTACAGCTTGTCTAGAATGAAGTCTGGGTTCTCCAGAGGTGCTGATGAGACTGCTGACCTAGAAGTAGACCCAGGTGTAAAAAATCCTGAATAGTGTGGAAAATGGGAGAGAATGAGCCAAACCCTGAAAGAATTTTCTGATCCCCCAGCTTGGGAATTTTCACATGAACAAATTCAGAACCCAAATGAAGTAGAGAAATATCTGGAAGAGAACTGCCATGATAATTCTAAGAAGAAAAAGCTTATTGCAATAAGCTGGGCCCTAGCATATGCTTATCGTACGCTGCTAGATACTGTAAGGCAGCAAATAGAGGCAGGGGGGCAAGGAGATAAATCAGCAGCTACCCCAGTCACTCGGGCTGCAGCCAATACAGCAGCTACTCAAACAGCAGCTAAACCAAAAAGTGAGCCTAAAACACTGGCAGTCGCCCCAGCAAAGAAGCGCACACACAAAACTAATCGACCAGTAGATGATAATCCAGGTGAAAGATCCTCAGTGCCTCCCAACACCCAACCAAGTGACACCCAATCAGACGCTGAACCAACTGATACACAATCAGAAACCGAACAGACGGACACAAAATCAGAAGCCAAACCAACTAGCATAAAGTCAGAAGCCCAACCAACCGGCAGCAGATCACAAGCCCAACCAACTGGCAGAAGACCAGAAGCTACTACTGAGTCCTTTTCCCTGAAAGACCTTCGAGGCCTAAGAAAAGACTACACTCAACGACCTAATAAATCTATAATTAGTTAGTTAGTCCGTCTTTGAAATGCTGCAGGCGAAGCTACAATTCTGGACGGCACCGAAGCAAGGCATCTGGAATCCCTGTCACAAGATCCAGTTATTGACCAAGGAATGATGAGAGAGGCTAATCCGCGCAGTCTCTGAGAACGGGTCCTGGGAAGCGTGGAACAAAAATACCTGTGTGCAGACGATCTCTATATGCAGCAAACCCAGTGGAAGACCATAGAACAAAGGATTCAACGCTTAAGAGAAATGGCAGTGGCAGAGATCATCTTCTCAGATAACTTAAACACTAGAAACCCAGACCTGGTACCGTGTACACCCGTGATGTAACGAAAACTTGTACGACTTGGGCCACAAGAATACTCATCTGCTTTAGCAATAATGAAACAAGATGACACGGGAAAGACCGTGCTGAATATAGCGAAAAAACTCCGAGCATATGCAGATGCTGTGCACGGTCCAACACATGCCAGAATTGCAGCTCTGAAAACACGTATGCAGACATTAAAAAACAAGATAGAGAAGAAACACAAGCAACTCAGAAAGAACATTCTCCAAATCTCCGCAGTACAGGTCAGAAGTTCTAGTACCAAGCGCAAACGTTCCCCAGATAGAAAAAGAAGTAGTATCCCACGAGCTAAGCTGTGGTCCTTTCTGCGTGATTCTAGAGAAGACATGAAGAAATGAAATAGAAAATCTACTGACGATTTAGCACAGCGGCTGCGTGAATTGTTAGAAAGCAAGACTCAGAGAGGAGGTTCCACCAAGAGAGAAGTAGCTCCAGTTACCCAGGGAAAGACAGATAACCAGGCTTAGAGGGGCCCTGCCTCTAGCCAGGTAGAGGCTAGGGAAAACCGTGTTTTTTAGACTGTGTAGATTCGTTGACCTGGCACATCTGAACCACAAGAATATGAGGCCTTAGTTGACACTGGTGCGCAGTGCACAATAATCCCATCAAGACATGTGGAAGAAAAATCTGTCTCTATTGCTGGTGTGACAGGGAGATCACAGAATTTTACTTTGGTAGAAGCTGATGTGAGCCTGACTAGAAATGAGTAGAAGAAACACCCTATTATGACAGGCCCAGAGGCCCCATGCATTTTAAGCATAGACTTCCTCCGAAATGGGTATTTCAAAGACCCAAAGGAACTCAAGTGAGCATTCGAGATAGCGGCTGTAAAGACAGAAGGTGTTAAGCAGTTGAACACTTTGCCTGGGTTATCAGAGAACCCATCTGCAGTAAGACTTCTCAAAGAGAAAGATCAACAAGTACCAATTGCCACTTCAGTAGTGCACTGCCGGCAGTACAGAACGACTCGAAATGCCGTGATTCCCATCCACAAGTTAATCCGTAAGCTAAAAAGCCAAAGGGTGGTCAGCAAAACCCACTCAACCCTTCAACAGTCCCATTTGACCAGTGCGCAAGTCAGACGGAGATTAAAAATTGACTGTAGACTATCGTGCATTAAATAAAGTGACACCACCACTAAGCGCTGCCGTTCCAGACATGCTGGAACTCCAGTACGAGCTGGAGTCCAAGGCAGCGAGGTGGTACGCCACTATTGACATTGCCAATGCGTTTTTCTCCATCCCTCTGGCTGCAGAATGCAGAGCACAGTTTGCCTTCACATGGAGAGGGGTGCAGTACACCTGGAACCGATTGCCCCAGGGGTAGAAGCACAGTCCCACCATCTACCATAGACTCATTCAGACTGCACTAGAAAAGGGTGAAGCTCCAGAACATCTGCAGTACATTGATAACATCATTGTATAGAGAAACACTGCAGCTGAAGTGTTTAAAAAAAGAGAGAAAATCATCCAGATTCTCCTGAAAGCCGAGTTTGCTATAAAGAAGAGCAAAGTTAAGAAACCTGCTCAAGAAATCCAGTTCTTAAGAATAAAGTGGGAAGATGAGCAGCGCCAAATTCCCACCAATATCGTTAACAAGATCACAGCAATGTCTCCACCAACCAACAAAAAAAAAACACAAGCTTTCCTAAGCGCCATAGGCTTTTAGAAGATGCACATCCCTAAGTACAGCCAGATTGTGAGCCCTCTCTACCTAGTTACTCAGAAAAAAACCAATTTCCACTGAAGCCCAGAACAACAACACGCCTTTGCCCAAATCAAGCAAGAGATTGCTCATGCAGTAGCCCTCGGCCCAGTTAAGACAAAACCAGATGTAGAAAATGTGCTCTACTCTGCAGCTGAGAGCCATAGTCTGTCCTAGAGCCTTTGGCAGAAAGTGCCTGGTGAGACGCGTGGCCGACCACTAGGATTCTGGAGCTGAAGCTACCGAGAGTCTAAAGCCAATTACACTCCAACAAAAAAAAAAAATTTAGCAGCCTATGAAAGAATTCAAGCTGCCTCAGAAGTAATTAGTACTGAAGCGCAACTCCTCTTGGCACCCCGACTACCGGTGCTAGAGTAGATGTTCAAAGCAAAAGTTCCTGCTACCCACCATGCCACCAATGCCACATAGAGTAAGTAAATTGCTCTTATCACACAACGCGCCCGTATTGAAAAACTGAATCGACCTGAGATTTTAAAGATAATTACAAACTAGCCTGAAAGTGAACACTTTAGTCTCATTGATGAAGAAAAACAAGAACATCCCGAGCTGAAGAAGCTCCACCATATAACCAACTGCCAGCAGAAGAAGCACGCTACGCTCTTTTCACTGACAGTTCCTGCCGCATCGTAAAGATGAAACGAAAGTAAAAAGCAGCCGTATAGAGCCCCACAAGACAGGTTGCACAAGCCACTAAAAGAAAAAGTAAGTCAAGCCAGCTTGCCGAACTCAAAGCTGTTCAATTGGCCCTTACCATTGCTGAAAAAAAAAAGTAGCCAAAGCTCTACCTCTACACTGATTCGTAAATAGTAGCTAATGCTCTGTGGGGCTGGCTGAAAAAGTGGAAAAAAGCCAACTGGCAGCGTAAAGAAAAACCAATCTGGGCTGCTGATGAGTAGAAAGACATTGCCACCAGAGTAGAAAAACTATCTGTAAAAGTTCGTCATGTAGACGCCCATATTCCCAAGAGTCGGGCTAATGAAGAACACCAAAACAACGAGCAAGTAGATCAGGCTGCAAAAATAGAAGTATCAAAGATAGACTTAAATTAGCAACACAAAAGAAAGTTGTTCCTAGCTCAGTGGGCCCATGATGCCTCAGGTCATCAGGGCAGAGATGCCACCTATAAGTAAGCACGAGACCGAGGAGTGGATTTAACCATAGACAGTATTTCTCAGGTTATCCATGACTGTAAGACGTGTACTGCCATCAAGCAAGCCAAGCGAGTGAAGCCCCTCTAGTACAGTAGACGGTAGTCCAAATATAGGTATGGGGAAGCCTGGCAGATTGACTACATCACACTGCCCCAAACGCGCCAAGGCAAGCGCTATGTGCTGACCATGGTAGAAGCCACCACTGGGTAATTAGAGACCTATCCTGTGCCTCATGCCACTGCCCGGAACACCATCCTAGGCCTGGAAAAGCAAGTTCTTTGAAGGCATAGTACCCCTGAGAGGATTGAGTCAGACAATGGAACTCATTTCAAGAATAGCCTTATCAACACCTGAGCTAAAAAACATGGCATTGAGTGGGTCTACCATATCCCTTACCACGCACCAGCTGCAAGCAAAGTAAAGAAATGCAACAAACTGTTAAAAACCACCTTGAAAGCATTAAGTAAAAGATCTTTCAAAAATTAGAAGCAACACTTAGCAAAAGCCACCTAGTTAGTTAACACCCAAAGTTCCACCAACAGAGCAAGCCCTGCCCAGTCTGAGCTCCTATCTACGTGGGATTGTTTTTGCTCAGACACCAGGATGCACATGGTGAATAATGCAGAAAGATGGAACAACACGATGTGTACCTCAGGGAGATCTAATTGTTGGGTAAAAATATGAGTAAATATCATTTACTGAATGTTACTACCATTTTCTGTATATAGCTGTATACTGTATATATATGCATGTATAAGGTATGTGTGTGTAGAGTTAGAATTTTAGTTTTAGTAGTAAGTTGACAGTATGGGGATACAGGGGTGGAATGTGGTAGGGTGACTTTATGCTGCTTGTATCCCCAATCGTCTGTTCTGTTTGTGCTGTATATTGTGTTCTGTACCTTTAAAACTTGTTCTGGGAGTGAAGGGGGAGAAAGAGCAGCGCGCAGTTTGTTTTAAGAAAAACTGCCTGACTCCCCCACATTGCTGCTCTCCGGTGTTCGTCCGAGGCACGGACAGCGGTGGGACAGAGATCTCCTGTGCTTTTAGTTAGTTTTAGCTAGCTAGCTAGGCAGAGAAGACTCCCTAGACTGTTTTTTTTTCCTTTTTCTTAGAACTGTTTAAATCTGCTCGAGACTAAAAAAACCAGAAGAACAGCGAGGGCTGGCACCTGCGGCCCGCCGGGCCTGGACCTGCGGAGAAACTGGGACTAGTAAGAAACTGAGTGAGCTGAGCTACACCCAGGGCAAGGACTGTCTCTGTTTACCATCTCTCTTCAGAGCGGGCAGAAGTTTTATTGTTTCATATTATTAATTCTTTACATTTGTGAACATTTTGTTTGTTAAATAAATAGTTTTTTCCACTTTTCTCCGAGGAAGTTCTTTTCCCAGACCAGCTGGGGGGAGGGGCTGTTTAGGTTTGCTCTTCCAGAAGAACCCCTTCGGAGGTTTTCTCCCAAATTTACCCTAAACCAAGACACAACCCCACAGCAACATCGGTGACATTTTTAATTATGGTGAACTGTTTCAGTATATATTTAGCTTTTATTTCAGATATGAGTGTTATGTCAGAGAACAGTTCTGACAAATGCAGTAGAAAAATTGGCCTATCTTTAAAAAAATAAAAATCATACCCGTTACTTGAATTTGTCTCCGAACACCAAGCAGTACTCTTCACTCCTAAAGTTTTATGTCCTAAGAACAGGTTATTTGCTCCCATTTCTATTCCCTTCCTTTCCTTTCAGCAAACTGTGCTTTGATGAAAAGCCTGAATGCATTAGCAATCCTCCATATGTAAAGTCTTGGATAATAATTTTCTGACAACAGCTTCACAATATGGTGTGCCAGTCCACTTCTTATCCTATTGCTCAGATTTGTCTGCACCAGCTGGAACGTGCCACGTTAACATTTTTCCCAAGATCTTTTTCCACTCTGCTATGACAAGACATCAGTAGAAGCTCTGCCTGTGGTAGCTCTGAGACCAAAAGTATACAAAAAAAAAAAAACAAAACCAAAAAACCCAACTATTGACATACTGCAGAAGGAATCACAAAGAGAAAACAAAAAAAAACCAAGATGAAAACGTTAGCAGTCTGAGGTAACATGGAGTAATGAATAATGAAAAACAACATCCCCTCCTTCTTGATGAGAATTCTCATGCAGAATAAACATTAGTCATTACACAGGGTGGAAGAATGAGACTGTATGTGAGAAGAAGCAGAAGAAAATAGACAAGAAACAGTAGTGAGTATGAGAAATAAAGCAGATAAAGTACCAGTAAGTTTTAAACATCATAATTCAAAGGCAGGAAGTGGAATTACTCTAAGGTATAGCAATTTATCCCCCTATAAAAGCTCTGGAAAAAACATTTACGTTTATATTATCTGGGCATAAATGCCAGAGACAGGAGTTCCTAGAATAGAGAAGAAAATGCTTTTTCATTTTGGACTTGCATAGGGTTGAAAATGCATCTGTGCACATAACAGTACACATTTTTTTAATCTACCTGGGTATGACATTTCTGATGCCAACAATGAAAGCTGATCTGAGCTGTTAAACAGCTGTAGATCTCTACAGTCTTGCACCCACTTCAGCAGTGATTTTATCATTGCCGTGTCTCCTTTGATGAATGATGGCAGGCTGGCCACTGCAGTGTGGAATGCAGGACAAAGAGAGCAGATCAATGCATTTTCATGGAGCTGTTTTTTGCCAGCAGTACCCATAGTTCTGAGCAGGTTTTACAAGTTGATCTATTAAATCCAAACTAATTTCAACAAACTAAGGTTGTTTCAAGACACACTAAAAAATTTATAAATTTCTAGGAGACACTAACTACTGACTACGAATAAATCTAGTTTTCATGAAAAAAATCTTTATATCTCAACTTCTGAATATCACATTGCAGAAAAATTAAGCACGAAACTAGTCAACAATTTAGCCATTATAAAAAGGAGAAAATAGAAAAATAATATTGGTCATTCAGATAATATTTTAAAATGAATGCTCTGATTGCCAAGCTATTAAAGGAAAGTTGACCTCTTTCTGCTTAGCAACTTAAAAGCAGTGACTTTTCAGCAGATGTTATTTTTGTCCAAAACTTTGGACAAAAAGTTTTTGTGGTGTTTTTTGGTTTTGTTTTTTTTAAGGTTTGAATTGTACAATCTGTGAAGTTTTTATGCAAGAAGTGAAAGTACCTTTAGAGCTGTATATTCACTTTTTGAACTGAAGGGTATTCAGTATTTGCCATTGTCAATTTGACCCTTATAAAGAATGAATGATGGCACCAGAAGTTTACACATCATATCCAGAAATGAAATCTCTGTTGATTGCCAATAAAACTACTCTATGCCCAAAAAGGTCTGAGGGAAACTTAATAGAGAAAGAGAAAAAGCACAACACAGGAGCACTTCAACCTAGTGTCCTGCCTACATGAGGGGTCTGCAAGGGTCCAGTAAGAAACAATTAATCCATTAGAAAGTACTAAAAAAAGAAAAGTAACTACATGCCATGGAGCAGAGCACCTGTCTATGAATTCAGAAACTAGTGAGTTTACAACATAGATGTCATTCATCCTTGCAGAATTGTGTACATTTGATGGTATTTTTCTAAAGTGTCTGACTGTAATAAAATAATACCACCGAGCTGAATCACATGATAGATATATGATTAAAAAAAAAAAAAAACCAACAACAAAAAAACATATTAAACTTCAGATGGAAAAAAAATATCCCCCTGCTTAAATAATTCAGACTTGATTTTCTGGACAAGAATTCCCACTACCTGTCTACTTCTTTAGTGACTACAAAGCATCTTGAAAATTTCCCTTAGATAGTTTAAATTACTGTAATTGTTCAGCCAAAACCAAACCAAACATTTAAAAAATAAAATAAAAAAACCCACTAAATTATATTCTTATTTTGCTCACTAGATTCAAAGTAGAAATGTCTTGAAATAAACCATATGATGGAGATTTCAGCTCAGCTTACACCACCCTGCAGATTTAATTCAGGTAGTCACTTCATTTTTCAGGACTGGGCAATTATGAAGGAAGAAATCAAGATAGATTGTAATAAAACTGAAGCTGATTAGCCTGATGAAAGATCTGAGGGAATCCATCTGCAAGCAAATGTTACCCTTGACTTTTTCTCAGTAGAGACACTATTCAGAAAATAAAGACATATACACATTCCTTCTTAAATCTAAACACGGGAAACTCTGGATTCGTAGAGGCAGTATTGTGGATTGTAATTGTAAGAAGTAGACAGCATCAGAAAAAAATATTCACTTTGTGCTGTGGTCAATCCAATTTTGACAGTGTTTTTTTACCCATAAACTTTGGCCCAATTTGTCACTTTCATAAGTCATCCTATTTTGCAGAACAGAATCAGTGGACGATGACAAGAGTAAAAAACTTAGTTTTACATGATTTCCCAATTGCCTTATATGAAAGGGAAACATAAGGGCAGAATGAAGAAACAAAGAAAAATAAAAACTATCACACAATCCAGAAGCAAGTAGGTGGTTTTTCAATAACTTAATAAACACTAACAGACTTGAAAGATGCTGCAGTTTCCATCAGGTCATGTTGCTGACACCCTTTAGAGGGGGAATAGTAGGCCCAAGGAGTTGGGAGCGGATTGCATGTCTTCTGCTTTATCCAAATAAAACCTTAATGCTATGTAAAGTTAGGAAGTTGCTGTAAAATCATTATTTCTCACCTGTTTTCCATTTGTGTTAAATGAAACGATAGTACAAACCAAACCTGTAGCAAATGAATATGAACCATGAAAGTATTACAAGCCACATTAATTGGCATTTTAGCAATACTGTTGGCCCTTACCCAAATGGACAAGTTACATACCCTTTTAAATCTTAGTAGAGGACCCTCTGGCTAAAATAGCACAGAATCACGTTATCAATTATGTTGGAAAACACCTCTGAGATCATCAGGTCCAACCTCTGACCTAACACCATGTCAGCTAGGTGATGGCACTAAGTGCCACATCCAGTCTTCCCTTAAATGCCATCAGGATGGTGACAGCACCACCTCCCTTGGCAGTCCATTCTGATATCTAATCACCACGTTTGTGAATAAATTATTCTTGATGTCCAACCTAAACCTCCCCTGGTGCAGCTTAAGAGTACATCCTCTTGTTCTGTCCTGTTACTGACTGGGAGCAGAGGCTGACACCGAGCTGTTCACAGCCTCCTTTCGGGTAGTTGTAGAGGTCTACGTAAGGAAGCCTGAAGGACTTTCCAATACAGTGCATTACGCTATATCTACGCAGAGAATTCATAGCCAAATTTTTAAAATCTGATATCTTTACTAACAGAAAACCAGATTACTCTCTCTACTACTGTCTTATACTGGAGGAACCAGAAATGCCTAAAAGCCATCAATGGAAGTTTTTTTCAGAGTCATTCCCAAAGCAGTATACAGTATATGTTGGAGTTGGGAAGACTTTCTGCACAGACTAAGCATTCATATGCTTAGAGAAACTGTTGCAAATTTAATCTAATCTGTCCCCAAGTCTGCTCAGGGACATCATGTAACCTCAGTAGGCCTTCCCTACTATTTCTCTTTGCAGTTTGATCTCGAAGAGGAAAAGTATCCTTTCATTGTTGGTGGTCTTTACTTTTACATTCAATTAAAGACCATGAAATTAACAGTCAAAGCATTATTCTCCCTGTAAAGATGTTTGGATACATCGAATGTAGTAAACTTAAGTTTATTTCCTAGCTCTAGAAATCAGAGCAGCAAAAGCTGCAAGAGTCAATAAAACCCAAGACCCAGCTCTAATTTCACTTGCTCTGCTCTAACAAAGGTATAACTCTCTCAGAGTTTATTTCACATAAAGTAAAAAATATTGACTGCAGAAAAAAAAAAAAAGTTATAGAGACTATAAGCAAAAGTAGCCATTGTAAGGGGAATTAAATTCTTGAGAAAGTATTTTTATGTCATTTAAAATTACTAAGTCAGAGCTCTGCTGAAGTCAACTAGCCAGTCAGATAATGCATAGCACAGAAAACCCTAAGAAATGTGTTTAGTCAAGGATGGGGTAGTAAGTTTGTGTGATGCTTGTGGCTAAACAAAATAAGATAAGCTTTACTGTTTCTTTGCCAGTCAAAAAGTGGCAAAGACTACATTTCAAAAGATGCAGACAGCTTCATACACTCTTTCCCACTGATACACTTTCAAGAGACCTCATGGAATAACTCCAGTGCTCATTCCATTGCAAAAGGACAATGACAAGCTGTACAAAGCTTCCCTAAAGAGTTATCCAGCTAAAGTTGCACAGGCTTGGGAGGAATGGTTTAGGAGACAGGCATTTCTATTGGTGTGTGAAGACTACCGCAATGTTTTTTACCTGTCAGGCTTGTGGAGGAAAATACACTGGCTTTCAAAGTTTTTGTATTCCAAAGCAAAACTAGCATAATTGCAGCTCAGGTGGGATCTCTGGTTTTAAAAGGCTTATTGCTTCTCTGTTTCTGAGTCATGTTATTATGAGATGTCTTTCCACATATAGAATTTCCAAAGCATTCATCAAGTGCACAATAACTGTCAGATTTAGAATTGGAGTGAATTAGTCATTCATCAGTGCAGAAGGCTTTTCCAATCAAAACCCTTTGTCCATCTCTTCCTATAATGAGTATAATGGGCTACTTTTCCTTCCAGCACATCCCACTCTCACTTCCTCCTAACCCTTGGCAGAGCTGCTTGTAACACTAGCATGGAGAGCTCTGAAGATTATGACATCTGGGGAAACCTGAAAAGCAGGGAGAGGTGGAAATATTTAACAACAGCAGCTGCATCCCATTCAGTTGGCTTGTCAAAGTACATCCTGATTGGAATAAATTACATCTCAGCCTCTGAACACTGGAGAGGAAACATGGTGTTTACAACATAACACCTAGTTGGATCAATTCCAAACTGTGACATATGTCACACAAAGTTGTCATGATGGAGCTAACTACAGGTTTCTCTCCAAAATTGAAATCAGTGCATTAGCATTAAAATATTGATCTTCTTTTTGACAGCATCATCACATTAGCATATAATCAACATAACCTTGTAGAGAAATGAAAGATTGATTGTGTTGGTGGAAGACGGGGATACATCTTGAAGAAACATGTTAATACTTTAAAATGGAAGAAAGCCTACAGAAAATTTTTGAGATAAGATACCAGATAAATTTTCCTCAGCCTCTATAAAATGGTAACTCTTGAGGAGACTGGCATTTGGAAAACAAAAAGTTAAAAGTCCTGCCATATGTATTAAGAGCAATTCAAAGCCAAATTCTGGAAATCTAGCTGCAAGGTTTCATTGCAAGTTTCTCTTCCTCTGTCCCCAAAGTGACAACTGAATTTTGGTAATTGTCAAACAAAGATTGAAAATAGGCTAGAAGTTAAAGCCAAAGGCTGCCATGTTACATAAATTAACCATTCAAAGATCAGTGCAGACTTCTTGCATCTCAGTTAGCCATGTGCTGGCCTTTGTTGATCAGAAAAATGTAGAGGCCTCCTGAATATACAAAACACAGCTTCACCACGTGAACAGAAGTGATTCCTGAGAACCTGAGCCAAATGAGACCTGAGACAAACAGGTCTTAGACATCTTCAACTCTTGTTTTTACAACTATATCAGAGTATCAGTCATAACAAATTTAGCAATGGACAAAGATAACAATCTCTGCACAAGTTATCTCTGCTCACAGAACTAAACAATCATAAACAAAAATGGTAAATAAGTAAGTCTTATATAACAGCATTACAAGCACACATGCTTTTTTTTGTTTGCTACAATAAGAATTTGACACTACATACTTCAGATATTTTACAGTCACACTGAATAGCTACATCTGCTCCAACATGAAAATGTAATTTCTACCAACAGAGAATTTAAAAGTTGGAAAGGAGAGAGAAGAATGTCATGGAGTCTTCATTTCACTAGATTTATAGCACAACAGTGCTAAGATTTTAACATTAGCCAAAGATGATGCAACAAAACAGATCCTGACCCCAAGTCATGGGAACTTCAACAAACATGAGCTAACACTGAAAAATCATATTCCTTCTTCCCTATGCCCTCATGAGTCATTTATCTAGTAATTTTAGGGCCCAAATCAAATTTGCCAAAGCATGCGTGCAAAGGCAACATTAACCAAGTACAAGCTATTTGCACAAAAAGAATATTAAGGAGTTTCATAAAGTTATTTCCCACTTAGAGTTCCGATTGTAGAATTGTAGTACTAATGAATATTTGTGTCAGGCTACACACAGTCTAACTTCCTCAGTTTTGAAGGGCAGCTTGTGGCTGAGGATTGCTGTCTTTCAGCACAGATCAGCTGGCCATTTTCCTCAATATCCTTCCAAAAGGTAGTTAAGATTGTGCAATGATGAGTGGTTTTGTGCTTACTCAGTGTTAGGGAGGCAGCCTCTGGTAAGAAGGGATAGTTTTGTCATCAGTGTTTTGAATCTCTAGCTTGATTATGGCAAAGAAAAATTCATCTGTTCACCACATCAAATGGCAGGTTGTGGCAGTTCTCATCCTCTGTCCACCTCTAACAGTCTCACTCAGATCACCTTAATGGTCAACCTCCCATCCTCCTTCTGGATCCCAAGCATTATGAAGAATGCAAAAGGACCCCCTTTGGCTTCACCTTCATCATTGGGTTGCTTGCTTCATTTCCAGATAGGCAGCTGAATAAATGTGTTGAGCTGTCTGCATTTAAGCAGAAAATGACACTGATTGTCACTAAATATAGTGATTGCTGTACGTATGTTTCATTGGAACCACAACCTCAAATTAGCCTGTCAGAATTTGACTGTGCCCTGATGCTAACCTGTCAAGTGACTCAATTAGCTCAAGAGAATAAAGAAAAGGCTTGTCAAAGCCATCAAGGCTTTCCACTTGCTCAAGTCCCATCCCTTTGAGCCTTTATTAAATCTAAATGCATTTCATATTTGCAAATGGGTAGACGCTGTCTCTTCATTCTCTTCTCCTCAACTCCCTCTTCACTACCACTTTCTAACTGAAAAACTCAACAAATCTATGAAGAGAAAGAAGAAGTAATTTCTTACAGGTCCCTAAAACCTTGTTTGCTTATGATGAAAGGAAACACCTGTAGATAAAGCCTTATCAATAGCTCAACTTTGCTTTTCTTGCGAGCACTAAAAAGCATTAAAATAATATTGGATTTAGAGATGAAATGAAAGAGCAGAGATTTCAATCAGAAGCACAGTCTCCTTATAATTCTTTCTTTCCCCACAAGTGCATAAAGAAGCACAGCATTTCTTGTCACAGATGTCTTAGAAACTAGCAGAAAAAGAAGTGAAATCAAGCTCAGAATTTCTATCTGTTGCCTCAAGGGCACAGCTATGCCTAACGCAAAATTGCAAAGTCACTAATCCCAAGCATGTCCAGAACTGACTCAGAGGCTGGCAACTCAGAGCTGGAGCTGGATCTACAAAGCAGCCAGCCTGTTCAGACACTCCTTAGCAATGGCACTTTGCATCTTTTCCCAAGCACCCCCTCTCATCTCCTTCCCAGCTCTTGGCCCGACTCCACACCACCTCTTTGTAATGTCAAAAACTCTATAATGATATCAGCTCATCAGCAATGAGGGAAAACCTTAAGTATTAATGACATACCCTCTTAATCAGTATGGAAGTGGTTTTCCTCATCTGAAAATACTCTGATTTGTATAGCTGTTTAGAAAAAAAAAACAATTAAAAACAACATCAGGTATTATTTTGGTAAAGACAAGACTCATAGAAGAGACTATGAGAACGTGTCATCTAGATCAATCTATATTTCCTCTTTTCATTGCTTATCTTACAACCAACATTTCTGCACTTTAACAGAAAATAATTTCTCAGCTTAAGGGCTTCTCCTTTGGCTTTGCTCCTGAAGAGTCTAATAGGCTGTCAAGTGCATCATATCATTTCGGAACTAAAATTCAAGAGGGCATTAGAACACTTGCTCCAGTGCACAGTTGTAAATGCCAGTCAAGCCAAAACAATCTTCACTGCTTCTACAGTTATGCATGAAAACGCAGATCTGATGGATGCAATCTTTCTTAAATCAAAGAATACATTCCAAACCCTCTTTTGTGTAATTTTTTTTTGTGTGATACACAATAGCTTATAATTGTAAAGAAAGCATTCCTAAAGACCATGATTCATGAACCTTACTTCTGAGGTACCTTGGGGTCCTCAAGTCTATAGCATCAAGTAGCCAGGTTTATTCTGCTGTGTGGTTTGTTGAAGCTTCAACCAAGGGCTGTTAAATGAAAAAATTCAGTTGCACTAAGAAAGAGAAAAAGGAGCATAATCAGTTCACTAACATTGAAATATTAATTAGATAGGACTGGAACATGGAAACATTTAAAATAAATGTTCTTGTGGTATTATTAAATGTTAAATTTTATGCATACTAAATCATTTTGTAGCCTGTTAAAACAGCTTATTTCTGTGGCCTAGGAGATGTATAATTAATATATTTTTTCTAGCCATCCATGTTTAATTATTAAAAAGTTTGACTAACATTTAGATGGCAAAAGCATAAAAATCTTTTGAAAAGCCTAATCTTTTTGGGAAGAATAGGACTGAAATAAGTAATTTTTATTAGGGACTTTTTAATAATAACTTATTTCAAAATAGTACATATCAGTCATTTTAGGTCCTTCTGAAATCTAGGGTAAGGAGAGGATTTTAATTTTTATTCTCTAGTTTAATTTTGAATACATATAGCTTAAGTATTTTCTTCCACTGACAAACTAGGTGCAAGGATGAACTAGTTAAGTATGAGAAACTAACTTACAAAATAACTATAATTTTTATTGTTAGGTTGTCTTTCTATATACCAACCAAAAGTGAGCCTTTTAATAACAGTAAAACTTTTGACTACAGATTTAATCTTACAAACCTTTATCCTGTGTATTTAATAAATATACCCCATTAAAATTAATCAAAAAGAATTTATTAAGAAAACAGAAAAAGTTCACACAAACTTGCAGTGCCAGAAAGAGAACCCAAAACTGTGCTGCCAGTTTTGCCAGGAGTTATGGGAGGAAATCCCTGTAGGGCTGGTACTGAACACACATCTGGGTGACAGGACAGCTTACCTCGTACAGCAAACAAATGCCTTCCATGATTATTGAATCCTGGCATGCACCTATTCCAAACACCTATGTACTCATATAATGAATGTTATCATATCACTGGTGCACCATTGCCTTTTTCTGGTGCCTATACACTGAAAAACTCAAGCCAAACTTAATTGCTAGATACATAACAACAAGGGAGCAGATGGATGTTCCCCAATAACCGTGGCACAAATTCCTAATCTTGCCTTCGTAAGGCAAGCCTGCTGGTTGCACATAAAAGCCCATAAAATAGGCAGAAATTCAGAGCAACAGCTTCCAGGCTTTGGGGTTTGAATGCAAGGAAACAGGCACAAAGGCAAGGGTTTCAAAGCCGGGAGAAATGAGCACTCAGAACCACAGCTGGTGCCAGCCAGCCTGTTGGCGGCCCAAGGCACGGCAGCCCAGCTCCTGTCAAGTCTCTGGTAGGTGTTATGAAAGTTTTAAGGAAAATTACAATCAGGCATTTGGAAGAGAGCAACGAGGTCACTCCAAGGTGATGGAGGAGAGTACTGGAGCTGCTCACAAGCACCTGTGCTAACAGGAGACAGCACAAAAGTACTCACCCAAGAACTTAAAAAAAAAAAAAAATCAGGATGCGAGTGTCTGGCACTGCTGATTTCCAGATGGTTACTGGAGATGGGAGTTGAGCTTTGGGTGCATGGAGAAAGGTCAGCCAGGTCCTAAGAGTAAAACTATGGCTTATGTTTGATTTTACAGAGAGAAGAGCAAAGCGGTGATAAATGATGAGCAATACAAATGATGATCACAGGAGGAGTACATAGTTGTATCCTAAATGGAAGGGGAAAACACTGGGTTCTTCGAAATAGTTTGAAATAAAAGGGAAGAAATTCAGGGGAAAATAAAAATTTTTTTCCTGTGGGAAGAAGACTCAAGTTAAATGACTTTAAACACAGGAATACAGATTTTAATATGAAAAAAGAGAAAGATGGAAAATGCAACTTTGTAGCAGCTTTCTAATCACAGGCTAAAAGCTGATTCCTCTTTTTCCTTGCTTTTCACAGCACCACCATTTCACAGGAGTCCAGTAAGAACCAGCCCAAGCCTGAATAAATGCACTGGGAGCACTGCTGCTTCCAATAGGCTTTTCTGGAGCATTCCTCCCACACCCTCTGAGGGAATAAAACAAGCTGATAGCTGAATAATGCAATCAACAGCAATTCATTGCCTTTAAGTTAAGTAAATAGGCAGAAAATATGGACTATGGGGTAAAAGTACTTTAGAAAAAAACTATTCTACAGAAGCAGACTGGGATTTCCTCTGTTAATGAAAATTTTAAATAGATATACAATGAATATACAGTTCAATACTGATCTTCAGGGGATATATCATAATAGGTATGCAGTTCAAAAACATTAACGGATGCTGGTTGAAGCATATAGATCTTGTTAAAGAATTTTTTGAGTAAATGTGAAATTGCTAGCCCAGAAACTAACTCCCATGCAAAAACTAAATTAAGCACCCCATTGACTAAATGCATGCAACTTGCTCCACTAAAAGCAGTGTCTGTTCTTAGTGAGTAAAAGTTCCCACTGCCATTGCTTTCCTGAAAAACACCACTGACAACTCATAATAGGAATTATTTCTTCTTTTTCTTTGCCAAAACTGTTTTCTTGCCACCCTGCTATATCCTACCTGGCAGTGTGGTGTTAGCAGATGACAGCTTTGATGCCCTCCTGCCCAGGTTTCTTGCTGACAGAACCTGGGCTGACCATATCCTCCCAAAGTGTCTATAAAAGTGCCAGGAAGTCTTGAAGATTACTCCTCGGATTGTGTGACTCCAGGACAAAATTCACCTAATTCATCACAGAAGGTTACGCAGCCAGGAAGAGAAGTGAAAATACAAACATAAACAAACAACCAAAACCCAAAACAAACAACCAAAAAGTGTTTAAGTTTCTACCCAGTACCCATATTCTTTAGATGCAGAAGCAAGTAGTCAGCAAGTAGAACACGAAAACATAGGAGGACACTCTAATGTTGTGAAAGAGGCAAAAATGAGATAAACAATCAAACTGGGGAGGATAAAATACTGATTCAAAGGCATTTACAGTAGAAATTCCCAGCACAAGGCCAGAATCCGATACGCTTATTCACCAGAGATCTTTTTAAATTCTTTAGTTAAGCCCACAAAAGAAAGAAAACAGAAGAAATCTGAACCTGTAGGGGTTTGGTTGAGGCTTTTGCATTTATTCTTCATGAGCACTCACCAGTGAGTAAAACTCAGACTCTACTTATAAAAGAATAAACTCAACATTTAAAAATTAAACTGTTACCTTAAGAAATGCAGAATTCAGCTCTGATGAGCTGAAGTACTCCTTTCTTTCTGAAAGATATCACAAGCTAGCTACTGTCAAGTCAGAAGTATAAAAGAGAAGACAAATGAAATCATAGATGTGAGTGTTCCAGTGCAAGAGCAAGATTTCAGACTTGTTGAGGGTGAAATAAAGGTTTCATACATCAGATAAATGTGAGTACATTCAGGGCAATAATAAAATTCATTACAAACAGTAGTCCATTAAAAAGTTGCTCAAATACACAATTTCATCCTGAGCTTTGTCTTCAGAGAGTTGGCCTTCATAACCTGTTGACAACAATGCAAAATGGTAAGTAGACACTTTTTCCATGTGGACAGATGAGGTAACAAACTCAGAATTCTTCTTTTGTAGAAATGAAAATGTTTCACCGCAACTCAAAGTAGAATAAGTAACTTTTTTCCTTTTTCTCATACACTTCATGACATGAGAGGAGTAAAATACACTACAGATTTTACTATAGCTATCAGTGACTCAAGTTGATTTAGAACAAAAGCTAAAATATTTTTCTCACCAGTTTATAAGGGTTGAAACATTTTTTTTCTTTTCAGTCAACATCTGCTTCCATTGTTGTTACAAAACCACTTGTGGGTTGTTTTCATACTTTCTGTCAGGGTCTTCAGCCATTGTTGTTATTTTGGTTTTTTGGTATTTAAAAACGTTTTCAACTATACCCATTTCTGGTGAAGTATGTACACACAGTAGTAAGAAGCAGATAAACCTCCTGTGTCTTCTCCCTTTCCAGGAGAGGTCAGTGCCAACCACAGTACTTTTCCTCTGAGAATTTTGTGTTCTCCTCCTCAAGTGACCTCATTTATCTTTCTTCTTCCCTCGTCATCATATAAATGGGATTTATTGCAACAAGTATGAAAACTGCTTTTTAGATTTTAATAGCAGACTATACCACCTGTGACATAAGTGTTTGAAAATATTACTGCTACTTGGAGTAGTCTTTCCTCTCACTTTCAGCAAATCTAATCATCCACTCCAGGCTTTAGAACATTAATTTCTCTTACTTGCATTTTTGATATTAAAAGAATTCCCATTAAGTTAAAGGTGAGTGCAGGAAAGAACTGAAAAAAGTATTTTAATTGTGCTCGGTCCCAGGTCAATAATAAGAACTGCTAGGGCAGGGATAGCAGGAGAGAACAGGAAAAATGGCCATGGCTGTTGAATGGCACCTTCCCCCAGCAGTCTGGAGTGTAAAAGTCCAAATACTATATAGCAATTTCTCTCACTGCCTGTGGAGCTTCATTTCTTTTATGTTTTTTGCCCCTGTAATACCTTTAAACTAGGAACCAAATAAACATCACACAGTATTGCCCCTCGGAAGCTGGGCCAATTCTACTACATGCTAATTTCAAGGACATGAAAAGGCAGAAGCTATTTGCCCTTAAGGTGCTAAAGCGTGCATACATACACAAGTGATTGCCACTACAGTTCTGGCATTTCTCTTTATGCTAGACATGGTGAGAACATGACAATTTCCAAGTTTTTTTAATGTTGTCTGTTTTCATATACGCGAGAGAATACGCTTTTACCGGGGGGGGGGGCGTGATGAGGAGGAGGGGAGAGTATAAAATTCATCAGGAATCTGACATTTCTAGTCTGTCCCAAAATCAAAACTGCTTTTATGCAGATGTTGCCTGCTGGGAGTTTTAATTAAGTGCCTTAGGGGTATCCTCAGCAGACAACCATGCTCCTTGGCCAGACTCATTTCCCAGTGTAGCCTGTCATTTCCATGTTTAACAAGTATTCAACCTTCATCAGCTGTGGGGTCCCACTCCCATTGGGGAAGCTCATACTGAAGAAAAAGTGAATAACAAACAGATAAACATTGCTTGTTTATCAATAGCCCAGCTGACAGCATGAATTTTGAGGAGGAAGTCTGAAGTTATCTCCTGAGAGTAGACACTTTTCACAGACCAACATGCAAGTGAGTCAAAACCATTTTTTCAAGAAAAATAATTTACTTGGGTCTAACACACACAAAATAAAATTTCTTTCTCTTAGAGACCATCCCTGAGTTTTGTAACAACTTTGGTGGGCTGGAGGCAGTAGTAGGAGGAAATAATTTAACTGGTTTTCAGATCTTGGGGAAAAAAAGGAAAAACAAAATTAGCCTGGTGCAGTCTAGAGGCATAATTCTCAGACACCAATGAAATCCTACATAAAATATCAGAGTTGGTTTTGAGTGTATAGTGGCCCTCTTCAGATGGGTGAAGATTACTCTCAAGTGAGATAATAATATCAATCAAAATATCTGAACCTGTATTATCTCTCAGGATTATAGCATTATCACTTGTCCTTCCCCATCACTCCGTGGCCTCGTTGTACAATTTGGTATCAAGTAGTAGAGATGTTTGTTGCAATAAATACATTGGAGGCCTATTTTTAAAGGAGACAGAAACAAAATTTTGCCTATTTTCATATGCCACTGAAAACACTTTGTCTGGCTCTAGATGTAGACAGCAGGTTTTGTTCAGACATCCATACAATAAAAAAAAAAAATGACAATTAGTTGGAACACATAAATACTACCAGAACAAAACAAAGTTTCATCCTAGTTTCATTCAAGTTCTGTGGAAAGTTAGGAATTGAAGAAAACTATTAATTTGCTCTAAACCTTTTTATAAAAATGCTGATTCCGTTTGTTTGACAATATTTTTCAGCTGCAGATTTATTGTCTTTTTTTTTCATCCCCTGTGGCCAATAGTTTCCAGCAGGCTGCTCTTTCAATTCCTTTGTTTCACAAAGTCAGTCTGCGAGACTGCAGGTAAAAATTCTGTTTGAGGAATGCATTTTTATTATTTCTCGATAAATATTTTATGTGTTTTATTCTACATCCAGCAGTACTCTGGTCACAGGGGTTAATAACAAAAGTCCACAATTATGGATGGTGACTGGTTGCTTAGGCTTTACAGCCTTACAAGTTCTCCCTGTGGTTGCTCCAGGATGATATAAATATATTGTAAGTGCCCTTATATTCAAATGTATTTTGACTTTGCAGCAAAGAGCAACATTTGTTAAGATAACAGTGGGGATGTATTTCAAAATGCTTAAGGGCCCTTTCGAGTTCACACAAAATTATGGTGAATCACAATATATTCACACCGAGAAATTAATTATTATATATATTTAATGATGATAATAGATTGCATAATAGCCATTCACCTCTGTGCACGTAGACACTTCAGACAAATATACAGAAACTCTGGAAGTGCTAATCAACCTAATTTGCATGCACAATATCAAATATTCACAGCTAAAACGTCTGAATATAATTCTCACAGAAAATCCTCTTTCTTAGAGCACAAAGAGAGTCATGCCCTTGCTAACTCAGTTAAAGCAGTTGCAGTTGTAATACCAATGTTTGCCACTTACATGTTCTTCAGTTTGGAGGCTTTTATTTTTCAAGGTGAAGGAGTATAAAACACCAGTGTTAAAGCCTCAAAATGAACAGAGCAGAAGAAAACTGAACCACCTGAACATGAGGAGAAGCTCATTACTGGCTGAGGTGAGAAATTTAGAGGCTAGATGTAAGCTCCCTCCTCTGCCCGGACAGAGCTGCATCATGCACAGGAGGACATCCTAGCCATGGCAGCAGTCTTTCCTGTGAATGCTGATCCTCTTTGATGAGATACTGAAATGTTTGCCAGGTGCTGGAGAGACGAGTAAATAATTGATCAGTGGGACATTCATGTGAGATTTGGGCCACTTGGGTTCTGGTCTTCACATGCAAAGATATTCCAATATTTTATACCCAAAATGGAACACTTAAAAAAAAATAATAAAACATCCCACCCTACACATCAAAACTCCCAAACAAACCCCCAAAAACTCCAATAAATCTCCCAACCAAACAAACCAACAAGCCAACATAAAAAATACCCAAAACCCACATGGAAAGCAACATAGCCAGAATACCATACAATCCAGAGCATTAATTTGCAGGAGAAAAAAGAGTTCAGATAGAGGTCTTTACTACCTTTATCTAAGAAGGGATCTGGAATTCAAAAATAAAGCATCCTAGTTGTTAGAATGCCTGGTTTCCTCCTCAACTAAGCATTAATAACAAAAGGCAACACTTAACAAGACTAACTGAGAAGACATGTAAAGTTGTGACAGAAATGTATACAGTCTATTAAATAGCTTGGGTTTATACTGATGTACTTGGTTTTATAATATGTAGGCATAGATACAGATGGCAGAATTATGCTTGTGCACATTTGCATGCTACAGAAATCCCATCTTAGCTTAAAACTTATAAAAAGCATGAATCAAACAACATCTGCAGTTCTCAACTCAGTTGCAGTGTTAGCAGTAGCATACACAGAAAGGTATTGTTCTATCACCTCAAATTAAGCTTTAATTCAAAATCTTAGGTAAGCATGACATAGTCAACTATTTGACACAGCCAAAATACCTGTTCACTTTTCATAGAAGCAGTCAGGAATTCCTTAATTTCACACACACAGGCAGAGAAAAAGTCATCACCAGCCACCTTTCTCACAGAAGAAATCTTTAGAGCATTTCTGCAGATGAGATTCTCAAATCACATATTTAGAGGTCCTAGACAACTACCCAGACCATACTAGAATGTTTTTAAAGAAATTATTCTTCCTAGAGGTCCAATTCTACTCAACATTATTCATAACTTTACCTTGAAACACTTCTTAAAAATGAATTACCTGCTCCACTGTAAACAGCTCAGAGTAGAACTGTGAGGCATCCTTGGGAGGCTCTGGGCTGCTTGGCATCCCACAGGACATCACTCAGCTGTCCAGAGGGAACTGGGACAGCTCAGCTGCTGCTGAAAGTCAGAAGATTCAGACAGCTCATGGCAGACAAGGAAACACCAAGGAACTCAGGAAGATAGATCAGACATGGCAGGCACAGGCAGAAGTCCTTAAAAAGGCTACCCTCTAGGAATGCTACAAACAAGCCATGAGCAATACACTGTGGGCAGTAAAGATTTCCTTCACAGGCACACCCCTGCCCCATAGCCCAAAGGAAGATCGAAGTGACTGTCTTTTAAAACAAAATAACAACAGGATACACTGGAAAGTTCTCTCCTTGAAACCCTTGCAGAACTCCAGCACAGAGCTGCAATTCAGCCCAAGTGGGTGTGAACCCCTGCCCATCACACTGGGTCCAACACAAATCACTATAAAATACACAGCCCTCCTCCCCATGCCATCTGGAAAAGATCCACACTACTTAAAAAAAACCCAAAGAGAAAAACCAGGTTTGCCTGCTTTTTGACATCCCTGTAACATTAAGTTTTCTAGTTCATTGTTCTGCTTGCCCCATTTTCTACCTCCCTTCATCCTGTAATGCAATCTGAAGCACACCATGCCTTATTTGCACATTTTCCTTTCCTAAAATATTTCTTTCCATCCCCATTACCTTTATAGCATCTTTAACTAAAATATTAGTGATTCTTTGACACTTGAATAATCACAGAATCACTCAGGTTGGAAAAGACCTTTAAGATCATTGAGTCCAATCCCTAGCTTAACAATGTCAAGTCCAACACTAAATTGTGTCCCTAAGCACCACATTTTTATGTCTTTTAAGTACCTCTAGGGTGCTGGTTCAACCACTTTCTTGGGCAGCCCATCCCAATGCTTGATAACCCTTTTGCTGAAGAAATTTTTCCTAATATCCAATCTAAATCTTGGTACAACTTGAGCCCCATTTCCTCTTGTCCCATCACTTTCTACATGGGAGAAGTAAGATTTTATAACATTTTTGGATCCTTAATTAAATGTTAATTTCTTTTTCTGCTCCTATCTTAATTTAAGGAAAAAAAAGAAGAAAAAAAAAGAAACACGGACTTATGTATGAATACTCTTTTTAAAGCAGTAGAGCATGCAAGTGTACCTATTCTATACAAAAGCCTACCTCTTCCAAAAATCAGCTTTCTACTTGGAACTTACTTTGCATCAGCAAGCTATGGATGTTCCCATTAGGGCACCTTGCCCTTGGCAACTGCATATTTACCTCATTTTCTTTTTGTAGGATTAGCACACCTGTTGAAAAAAGTTCTTGCCCAGCTTGGTCCTGTCTGGTAACCAGACCTGCCACGTTATTACAGGCTTAAATAAATGCTGTGCAGGCCTAATACTAGAAAAACACTGATAGTAAACATGCAGCTCTTCCTCTGCATTACCAACTTCCCTGTGTGCTGGTGTCCTTTTGTCTTACACAGCTGCACCTCCTCTGAAGGGAACTTGTGCAACAGACCAAAGTAATGGGCCATCTAAGAGGCACAGGCAGCCCCAGCAATCAGGCAGAGTAGTAGAACACCTGTGTGATCCCTGAAACAGAGAGGAGGAGAAGGGCAAACAGGTCCGAATGGAGAAAGCAGCTGTCTGCATGGAGAAAGGCTTGTGCGCAGATATCAGGAGGGGCTGTAGATGTTTAAACCTCAAAGAGTGGGAGGACAAGCTGGGGAAAGGAGACAACTTGCAAACCCCAAAGGTCCCATTACACTGTGATTTTTGCCCATAGCTTCAAAAAAGCTGTGTTACCTATATTAATAGCCTCAGCATTTCACAAAATACCACTAGCTGCTTCCCCACCCAGCCCTTGGGGACCACACCAATCCTGTCTATACCCACCTATAGGTCCTGAAATGCCCAGACTGCTCTCAGCTGTTATCTTGATGTCAGGATGTACTGACTTGGCTCTATTCTGCAAATTCCTAAAGAGTACATAGGAGTAACTCACAGGGCCACCTAGCATTTCCTACTGAAGACACTGGCCCAAAATACAGTGCTTTATGAAAACAAGCAAAGAGATAGGGATGATGGAGATTTTAGATACTAGAATCTGCTCCAAATGACATGATGCAATCATCACTTTGTTCACATCAAACAGTTTGTGGTAACTCAGTAACTCACTTTCTCACTGCATAAACAGGCATTTTTAAATGTTCTGAATACACTTAGGTAACTGACTAATTTCATCATGTTTGGTTTTTGTTTTGTTTTTTTTCATTAGCAGAACTAAATGTTAATTACAATATCTTACTGCTACTACTACCCGCTTCTTGCACTTCATTTATTGGAAAAAAGTAGAAGAGATTAAATATACCAACTCTTCTAGGTTAAATAATTTAATTGCTTTGGATAATGGCTTAATTAACTAGACAAACAACGTAGAAGAAATGCATGCCACACCTAATTGTATGTTATATACAAGTTTTGTAGTGAATTGAGGTAAGTATCCCATTCCTGGCAGTTAATAAGGGGGAATCACTTGCCCATTTGAAGAAATATAGTGCTGGAGTCTACAATAAAGTAGGTCCCTAGCACGGAACAGATAGACACTAAAAATCAAAGTAGCTGAGATCATTTGCTTTAAGGTAGTAGAGAACAGTGAGCCTTTTTTTTTTTCCAGCTGACGCTATTTTGGAATCCTGAACGTTACCTGAGACATGAACCAAGCAAACCATGTGAACTGCAGAACTGAAAAATCATCCATGACACCGTACAGCCATGTCTAAGAACAAGTAGCCTCTAAATTAAAGTGAAAACAAAATCCCTTCCTAGATAGTCACAAAAAGGGTACAAGTTGATAATCCTACAGAATGAGCCATTGAAAGAGACTTCCTCCAGTTTTAAATGAATTCTGCTGACAAAGGTCTTCCTCATGCCAAACCCCTCTCTTTGGGGTTCATCCCTTTGCAAGCAGGTGTTTTTTCACATTTCTCTATGTTTACTTGTTATAATGCACACTCTGGCAATAAATAGACTTACTTCTGCATTATTTGGCCCATGATACAAAACTTGTGAATGAAATCCTAGTACTGCTTCCACAGTGGTGAGAGTTGGGCTACTGAACAAACTCTGCTCTTATTCAAGACAAAGTGTTCACATGAGTGTTCAGAAGCCTTGGTTCTTTTCTTTATTTAAAAGATGTTTCACTTAGTGAAGGACACAGTCTTCTTCCCTCCATCAAACTGCATGGCTGAAATCTCATTAAACAGTAATTCCCCTTTCAAAGACCTCAAGAAGTCAGCGAGATGTTCTTCTACAAAGACAAAGAGAAAACTGTTGTAGCTAACAGTCAGGAAACTGAAGCACAAGATGAGACAAGCTACAGAGGGTGAGGATCTGCTTCACTCTCTACATTTTAAAGATTTTAAGAACAGGCTAAACTGGTGTTGGGACTCAGTTAACCTTCAAGAGCACTCTTCCAGCTCTGTGTTTCTGTGATGCAACACCCAACTCACCATTTATATTAAAAAACTTTGCAAGTTCCAGCTTGCTGGATTAAGGACAGTTTGACATATCAGAATAGAATAGGGTAAAGAAGAAAATAACCATCTAAGCCTATGTCATCTTTATCACTATGAGAATAATTCTGGCTTTACAGATCATTCTTTTTTAATATAATTTCTCATTTTATTAATAGAACTGGAATAAAATAATATTTACATGGCATTTTCAGTTGATTTTCAGAGTGCACGAGAAAAATACACATGAGAAGAAAATAACAATTCTACCACCAAAGAGAAATATCTCTGTTTGTAAATGTTGAAACAGAATATCTTAAAACCCAATTAGAAAGCCTGCTCTCCCGGGACTTAAGGAGAGAAATGTTCTATTTTAAGGATCCTGTGGAAACTTCTACCAAAACCTTGCATGTTCAGGGGTAGAAAAATCTCTTCTGCTAATCTGCTTCCAGGCCTGGGACAGACTTCTGGTTTCTTGAATGCATCAGAGCAGTATCTTTTGGTTTTTAATACCTCATTTAATATACTTCAGATTGTTTACTCGTCTATTCTTACCTTAATCAAAAGACTCTTCTTTAGCTTATCCTCTGTAGTTGATGTAATGGATATTTTTACGCTTTCAAAGCATAAGAAGAAAAGACTTTTGGGATTGTTTTGTTAGTTTTATTTTTTTGGAAGGGGGTGGTGGTTTTTTTTTCTTTGAGAAAAGTGAACAAGTGTTGCCTACTCAATCTTGTAAAATTGTCTGTAAATTAAATGTTGGATCCCAACTACTTTTTTGAGGATCAGACTATTCTGTTCTTAATTTACGCCATTAGCTAAAAGAGGCTTCTTTCACACAGCTCTCTATCATCATCTCTCAAACTGGCCTAGGCAGCTGGGCAGATACTGAGATTCCTTTTGGAAATGACAACCAATAAATTTACTGGACAGTAAAAAAAGAAAAAGTCCTACAGTCAAGTTTGAAATTCCCTCTGCAAAAGAGGTGATCTTGACATTTGCCAGCACCTTGAAATCAACCTGAACTCAACCAAAATTCAGGTAAATGTAGAGTAAACAATTTACTGACAGAAGCTAAATAGATGATATTTAAATATTTATTTAAATACATGGATAAATTAAAGAAAGTTTCCTACTTCTCTCAGCTCCAAAGGTTCACATGGAGCCCACTGTTAGATGTTCAGGACATAGCTCAGGTCCCAGCACCTAGATGCTTGGCACAATCAGAGGATGTAAAACTTTTAACAGAAGAATATTTGATTTGGGATTCTCTACTTTCTGCTTCTCCTCAATACTTCAGATCTTCTCATGCAAATCTTCTTCCCATCACTTCTTCCTTCAAAGATGTCCTATGATTTCCCACCCTCTGGCTGCTCACATCTGTTTGGGAAACACTGGTACTCCCCGGGCATGATTAAAAGTGATTACCACCTGTCCAAATGGCAAGCAGTCAGCTATGAGTGCTGTGGTGCTTGGCAGACTTCTAGCCCCTTGTGTAGCAAAACACCTCTCTGGGCAGAATCAAATCCTTGTGCAGATCTTCTTCATGTTCTTAACCTTCTCTAGACACAGGTCATACCTTCATCAATCATACCTTCTAGAGTCACCCTGTTGGGATTAATCTATGTCCCATATGATTTGATTTCACTTAGGAACAGATATAACAGTAAATACTTTAAGTTAATACCAGCCCTTCCCTCACTGCTCCCTAAGCTAACACTTGAGGTGCAATCTGACAGATTTTTAAATAATAATTATGTTTATACAAAGAGAATTATCATAGTGTATCTACCCATCTGTTTAAATTATCATCCATCTCAGTGCCAAAAGCAGAAAGAATCAGTTGACATTCCTAAATCTCATAGGTTAGAAAGGATGGCTTCCTTCTTTGAGAATGTCCCAAACATTTGGAAGTTATCACTACAGTAACACACAAAGTTTTCTTTGGTACCTTCTCTCCAGAACAAGTAAGTCCAGCAGTCTAACAGTAATGACCCATTTTTTACATGGAAATATATCCTCCAATGTTGTAGAGCAAATACTGTAGTAGTGGTCCTTGTGCCTTTATAATTAATATCACGTATAAGGGAGAACTGAGTTGACCTTTAAATCCCACCCCTACCCAAAAATTTTAATTACCTAGAGCTGGAATTGGAAGAGAACAATTTTAATAAGCAGAAGCCTTGTATTTCCGCCCACAATTAGATACATCACTATTAGGTTCAAAGAGGTTACCAACAATACAGGAAGAATACACAACTGAAAAAAATCCCTCTCCTCATTCCTTGTGCATGCCTTATCAACCAAAAGTTAGAAACATTTCTAAAATCATTAGAAAAAGTAAAGGATTCTGTGCAAGGAAAAAATAAGTTAACTGAGGAACTGAGGAGAATAATATGAGTATGAGAAACTGACCTAAAAGCCACTGTTGACAGTGGAAAGCCTTTTCAAAGGAAATCACAAAAAAATATTTATGCTTTGTCTGCTATCATCCCCTGTTAGCAGCATACACAAATCTTAGAACCAACCAAAGATGAGGATAAACATTATATTTAACTATAAATATTGGCCCGAGTATTATTTATTAAAATAAAATATTGGCAAGTTTTGGATGTTTCAGAAGAAAAAAAACCTGGCAACTTAATTCATTAAAAACAGTCCAAAATGTAACCAAACTGAGTGGCAGCATGCTTACTGGTTGGGCCTGAGTGAGGGACTGGGAGACAGTGTGTAATCTCTATTCCCAAGTGGCTACATGATCCTGGCCAAGTTATTTAGCTCCTGTTTGTTTATCCATCTGTAACATGGGTGTAAGAAGAGTTATTTCCCAGATGGCAGCATGGTGAAACTTAATTGATGTTTGTAAACTTCTGGCAGAGTCTCTGATGAGAGGTGAGCACAAAATAATATTACATTCACCTTCTGGGAGCTCCTACATTTATTTCATAAATGCAATAAAGATAAATTGAGGCTTACAAAAAAAGAATTATTAAAAATATGCTGTAATAATTAGTGTATTCAAATCACACATTTGTGTTCACAGAATACTAATCAGTACTTGTACATAAGTATAGATCAGACTCAGGTGGTAACTGCTTTATATTGTGAAGTGAATGCATATATTGTCCTTTAAAAGTTCAAATCACTTACTTTCTTCTGCCCTGGCTTTACTGAAATGACCCAAAATGCTCAAAAAACATTAAAATTTTATATGTATATTTTAAACTACCTTCACAGAATACATTCCAGAGTAATCACAAATTGCAGTAGCTCTCCATTTTCCATCTCTAAACCAGACATGGAACTGACACCATGGGCCAAATTCAGAAAGCATTTTCCACAGAGTGCTATCTCCAGCAGCGAGCAGCACCATATGTTGCTATAGGATGTTCTCTTCCTACTTCACATATTCGATACTACTGAGGGATTCTGGCTTACTTTCAAGTCTTCTCCTGTTTTCAGCCATAACTGTTATAACACTGACTGCCCCTGTTACCCATAAAAAATCCTATCCTTTCCACTTCTTTCTAAAAATGTCATTCTATAGTAGATTTCCACAGACAAATGCCATCTTGGACAGCAGCTCATGGAGATAATACTACTGCCTTTCTCTCTTCCTTTTTCATAATGACTTGTCTAAATTCTCTCTAGTAGCATGGGTGGCAGAAGACAGCAGATCCAAAGAAAAAGTCATTCACTAGAATTTAGGAGACACTGTTAATTCTCGTAACAATCCTTGGTTTTGTACTTTTCCTCAGGAGTCAGAATAAAGGGCTCACAGGTCTAAAATAAAATTTTAAAAATATTTTAAGAGACATCTTTTAGGACAAGTTGGAATCATGATCTGAGATGTCTGTGTGTAAGGTAGGGACAGCAGTGCCTCAGTGGTAGATGTCATGGAAGTCAAATGCAAGGGACACACATCAGTGCTGAGACACCACAGGTACCACTGCAGAATTTAGGCTTCATCTTAGACAGTGGCTTGAGCCAAAAAGAAGGTAAAGGAAGATAACTAAAGATATTTCACTTTTATGGACCTGAATCTAAAACAAGGCAAAACCCTAAGAACTCAGCTCCATTATGTAACTTCTTCAAACTGATATCTTACAATAACACCTACTACAGTGACAAACTTTTTATGAAACTTGATCAAACAAAAAATATACACTTAACAAAACAAAACCAAATCAAACAAAAATAAAACAAAGAAACCCATCAAGCCAAAAGCAAACAAAAAACCAAAAAGGAAACAACCCCAAACCAAACAAAAAAAACACCACCAAGGAAATAAGAAACAACTTCAAGCAATTTGAAGACCTCTGGGTTGCTCTTTTGGGGTAGGCACTTTATCTGTTTGGAAATGGGGAGTTTGATATTTCTTAGTTGTCTTACTGCTTTTTGTTTGGTTGGGTTTTTTCTTTTTTTGTGGTTTTTTGTATGACTTATCCCAGGCTGCCAGCAATAGACTATGCATTTTGCTTAAACTGGGATGTACAGCCCACGAGCCCCTTGGAGTGAATGTTCCTCCAAGGAATGCAAATATATCCATTTGACACATGGACATCTCTGGGTTTGTCTTGTTTCCTACAAAGTGTGACTATTTCCATGTCCCCTTTCCATTTGATTACTTATTAAATAAAAAATTTAAAAAATCCATTTTCTATGGGTTGACTGTGCATGGGAAAAAAGAGATTCCTTTGGCATGGATGGAGCTATGTAGTTGGTATGATCTGTTCTCTTCCTACTTTTCCTTCACATTCCTTCATAAACAATGACTCTTCATAGCAGAGGTTTAATTACAGGTAATAAACAACACCCCTTCCAGTTGAAAGGGCTACTTCTTTTCTTTGACCTGTTTTTTCAGGCTTTCTGCAAAATCAAGCAGATGCTTCCACTTGATCTGAACCTGTCTTGTGCTTTAAAAAATAAACTGCAGCCAAAGAAATGTAAGCCGCAGTCATTCATAAAATGAAAGTCAAAATTTGGGGGCCGTGAAAAGACTGATACAAGCAACATTCATATTCCACTATGTACCACCATAGTTCAAGGCATGATCCAAGACTAGTACCCAGATCTTACTTAGCTGCAAAGATGCAGCTTTGATATACTTAAGTAACTTCCACATAGGAGTTCTGTCCTGAGACCATAATTACTGGCTAGTGCTCCCATATGGAAAGGAGCCAGGATGCAAAGAGAGCAATGTCTACTGAAAACTGTACAAAATAACACAGCTGTTTAATATAACAATTATTAGTACTAGACATCTTCAAAAAATGCTATATGATAATATCTCTTTATGTAGACAGCATAGCTATCCACAATAGTGCATCCAAAAATGAAAACACATTTCTGATTTTGACATTTCATTATAATATGTGATTCTGGGGTTTAATAGCAGTTTTTCGAGCCTGGATTCCATTGGCACACCCTCAAGAACTAAGGAGTATGTTTGAAGTGGTGAGTATTTATCTTTCTTTACCTATTTTCTTCTAGACTCTCAGAAATTCATTTTTCCTTTTCAGGTAACAAAACTCCCCCTGCTAGCTCCCACATCTTTTTAGAAAGAAATATAGCATACAACCAACACAAACACTGACCAGAAACTGAGATCTAAGCCTGTGACAGTCAACATTCCAAAGTTAACTCAGGCTGCACCCAGGGGCCTTCCCACTATGAGCCATAAGAAAGGAGCTAAGACCAACTCATCTAATTTCAGGCACTAAAGAGAGGAAGATTAATCTCCAGAGGATGGTTCATATTCCCTAACATCTTGCTAGATAACTCAGAAATTTGTTGGAATGGATCTGGGCAAAAAGCTACCTGCCTTGATGCAGCAGCTCTAGAAAGCATCCTGTTGTCTGGGGTTTTGCTGTTCTCCTCTGTCTCTTTGAGAAGTTTTTCTAAAGTTTTATTTTAGCCTTCTGTGTTTACCTTTTGCAATGGAGTCAGACATGATTTTACATAAACAACTTTTCTTGTTATTGTAACCATCTAACCACGTTTACATTCTTCTCATAAGGAAGAGACTGTTGATGGACTGTTGGGTTGCCCAGTGTGGTTCAAGAGGAAGATTTTCTTCCTCCAATCCATGGTCACTACTAGAATTCTATAAATGTTAAAGTTTGTAAATAAACTGTGTCTTTTCTGCCTTGGACATCTCAGCGTGTAAGTGTCATTTCTTTGTGTCGTGTGCAACACATCCACCCTCCACCTTTCTAAATAAGAAAGACCTTTTCTAGATCTGGTATTAAAAGTAAAAATGGTTTACACCCATGACATATATATAATATATATATAATCTCCCATATATAATCTCCCATAAAGTTTTATAATGCAGAGTGTGGACATCATCATTTCCACAGCATAACTTGCTTTCCTGCTGCCTTCCTTTCCTAGAGTGACTTAGGCATGGATCAAATAGAGCTGTTAAGACCTGATAACAAACATTTCTACAAAATAGTGAGACAGCTGACCAATCCAAATGAGAATGGAAAGCTAAGTCCAAAACTGATTTTACTACTTCTGCTAGGCCTGTGGATATAACCCTCTAACCAGGAAAGCAAAACCATATTATGACTTCATCCATCTGGAGGTGAAAAATAGTGTTCAAAATTTTGTATTTCAAACTGTTTTAATTTCTCAAATGAGAACTAAAAATAAAAACAATTTTCAAGCCTGGAGAAATTATATTCTTACTGCAGAAACAGTAGAAATTGGTTAAGTAAATTGTTTGCTGCAAATTGTTTATCTGGCTACAGGCACAGGCTAAATATTTGCCCAATTCACAGGACAATCTCTTAGCACCTGAGGAAACCTCCTACCAAAGCTATTAAAAAAAATATTAATCCATGTTTTGCCTTTAATTAAATGTCAACTATGTTATCTTATGTGCATTAAGGGCAAAGGATGATAGAGTTTTGACTTTAGATAATTAGAAACCTGCCATTAATTACGCCTCAAGACAGACTTTGATTCAGAAATCTCATGCTACCATTAATGTTTCAGTCTTCTTGATCTGTCTTGGAGAAAGAGAATAATGCCAGCTCTAGAAATGTGATTCCTTACATTGTGGGGGAGAGCAGAATTTTGGACATTCATTTTACAAAGCTTCTTATGATGCAAATATGCCAAGACAGTGTGCTACTTTAAAAGGTTTATACATAAGCTCTGCTTGAAGCAAAATGTAAAAATCCTTCTGTTACATTTTTTAAAACATTCAGTGAGAGTGCTTCTGTAAGTATCCCAGGGCTGATTACATTTAATTATTAACATCATACAAATGAGAATAATTAACCTTGTATTCCACTATATCTACTACTAATTACCTTTCTGTTTTATTTCTAGTAGCCTTTTGGTTGACCGATTATTTCACATTTATAGTGTTCTGAAATTTTAATTTTTAACAAAATATATCCTATTATCCTCTCAGAAAAAACTGAGTTTTATTTTTGTCTGAGTTTTGTCTATCAAACAACATTGACATTTATCCACTAAGTCCCATACCTGACCTGCAGATGATGCAACTCTCAATTCAAAATCAAAGTAATTCTAGAAAGTAGATTCATGCACAGTTCTCCAATTTATAAGCAGATGCAAGCATGATCGTGCCTTATAAACTTGTTTGTACCTTTTCTGTTGCTCATGTTCTTAGAACATAATTCATCAATACTTCTTGAAGGAAAGAGCAAAGAACTCTTCTATTCATACAGGTCCTTTATATAATCTCTAATACCTCAGCTACACTGACTTATGTTCAGTTCCCGAAGGGAATGTAACTATCAGTAACCAAAACACTTATTAATTTCACACATAATTTTGTGATTTTCTTTAACTTTCTAGATCTACTAGTATTCTGCTCTGGCAAAGAAATCCTTGTAAATTTAAGCAGGAAGCAAAATACAAATCATTGTCTAGTAAGTGCTCTCCCTGCTGTTTGTGGGGAGACTGCTCATTTGGATTTCACGCTTTGCTTTACTGTTTTTCTTCTTCAATTCCTCTCCTCCTCCTCATTAAGCCTAATGAATGCATCCATCCAGGAAATCGTAACATGATATACAATAACTTCATACCATAAAACAGTTACTTTGCATGTTCATGAAATTATTGTATGTTAGTGGTCTTAGATTATTAGGTAGCAGCTCCTGAATTGAGAGCTATTTGCATTGCCACCCTCCAACAACACAGGAGTACCATAACTGTACATACCACCTTATGAAACCTAACACAATTCTCAATCAAGAGCCAGAAACAGAAAATTAACAGAAGCTTAGCCTTAATTTTAAGATTTCATAGACTAATAGAATTATTGATTTTCTATCTCAAGCTTGAAAAAATAATTTAATAGAAAAAATTCTTTATCTCATAGGATCTGAGTCCAGGAATTTTATTTTTTTTTTAATAAGATTCATAGCGTCTTTGAAAAAAAAATCTTATCTTACTTCCCTTATAAAATTTAAAAGTAAAAATTTCTGCAAGTGTAAGCAAATATAACAGCCCCTTTGACACCAAATGTTGGCAATAAGATGAAAATAGAGTTATTCTTTTATATATTAATGGATCTTACTCTTCGGAGTCTGTAACTATAATGTTGGATTCTTACAAACAATGTCATAATTGTGCATGGAAGTGTATAGGTCACAGACACAACAGGAACCTGCAGCAACAGTTTGGGGTGCCTATGGCACAAAACACCACCTGCCACCTAAATCTGAGAAACCTTTCTCTTGGTGTGTTGTAACAAAAGGAGACAACTCCGTAATGTCTGCCTAATGTTTGAAAGGCAGACCCAAAATGCACTCAGGTCAGTGAGCCTTTCTGTGTGTCCTCAGGCCTTTTACTAACTTATGATGTCCACCTCCAACTGATAGATTAAATCACTTGCATTACTCATGCAGATATAAACTAACAAATCAGACATGCAGTAAACTAAGGAATTAAATTTACTGCAGCCTGCCACTACCTGATTTGCCTGGATGCAGTGATTTCTTATACTGATAAATTGTAGGTACAAAAATGCTCATGGACAACAAGCTAGACATTTCAAATATTTTATAGATATATTTTTCAGCTCATATAAAGCTTTAGTTCTGGCAGACATTGGCTCAGTTTCTGTAAAATTGTACTTCAGGTAAGAAAAACAAAACTCTAAGCAGCGCTACAAACTTGCAACCACCGATCTGAAGCTACATTAAATACGCTGAAAAAAATACCTGTAAAAGTGTGAGCATTTCATGATCTTGACAGAGGACAAATAAGTAGGGATAGCCTCTCTTCCACCATACTTTAGATTGGATGGCTCCTCACCAAAGCTTTGGAATATACAGAGATTTGGAAGACTAAAAACATGGCAGGAATAAACAGTCTTGTGCTAAAAAAAATACTGAAAGCACCACAGAAAAAAATATATTCAATACTTACATCAATACTTGCATCAATAATCAAACATGCATGATTTAACTTCTTAAAATACGTTACTTTAAATGCTTGAGATGACCCCATAATACACCCCTATCAAGTAAAGAAATGTTTTTGTCAAAGAAGTTTAAGAATCTCAAGCTAGTTGCCAATATAAAGAAAATTGCACCGCACAAAGAAATTACCAAAAGTGGCACTAGTGAGCAATGTCAGAACAGACAAGGGTTTGAACTTCTCCATTTCAGGTGTAAAAACACCATCAGCAGGACACTTTCAGAGAACTTATAAGTCTTTAAGTACGATAAATGTGTCTGTTCTGTACCTGTACGGTCATACCACCACTGACAAGAGCTGAAGAAGTGTTTGAACAAAGCTCTCGGGCACGTGGTGTCATTCTTGAGGCTGTCCTGTGCAGGGCCAACAGTTAGACTTTGATGATCCTTCTGGGTCCCTTTCAACTTTGAATATTCTGATTCTGTAAATAAAAACTGAAGCAATCAGAATTTTCAATTAAACTCTGTGCAAAATTTTTATTTTTTAATACTCTGAGTCACATTGAAGTCAAATCTATAATATCTGATTATGACTCCCAGCTGCTGCTGTGTATGTTCTGCAATGAACACTTGAATGCATCTGCTATCAGTAACTAATTTGTCTTACTTTGGCCCAAAGCTGTTATGGCTGGCATTTCCATCTCTCTAACACTTTCTGTGCAACCACACTGACAAAGATATTTGAACATTTCATACTCACCTTTGATTTTCCTGAGTGATTTTCAGTTTATTTAAAAATTCTGTGCTATTTCCTTCAGCTTCCTGTAAAAAAGACATGAATGGTGAGAAACATTGAAATACCTTTCAGTATATAACAAAAAATCTGCAGCAATGCTAATTGACAACATGTCTGATCAGCATTTAAAATACTCCAATACTTTTTACTCCATTAACCTTGACATAAATTATAGTAAGTAGTCTCTGTGTGACAGGAGTTTTAATTTAGCACAACATCTCAAGTTACATACGTCTTTGAATCTGACATAGAGTCTCTCTTCCTGCCATTTTTTTACCCTGAAGGAAACTGAAGAGACAGCAAAGCCAGGTCTTACCATGTAAACAAGGAAGGGTGTTCACAGCACTGTTTTCTTTGCTACAGCCAGTACTAGGCTACGAATGACTTGATTTTGTCTTTCAGCACCCATGACCATTTTTGGCTTTTGGATTGAGCTGCTAGACAAAGCTCTGCATGCAATGAGCTTTGTACTTCACATTTCACCTACATCTGAAATGATGCTTGCTTTTTTGGCTACTAACACAGAGCTTCTTCAGACTTCAGAGTGTGCAGCAGAACCAAAAATTGTTTTATTCAAACTATTACTCACTTCTTTCAAGACATCTGTTAGTTCCTATATTTTAAAGAAGTCTTTCCAAGTTCCTCTTGCTGAGCTGTTCCATGAATTTTATATGTCAGAGTCATCTACCACAGGCTTTTACCTCCTTCCAGCGCCTTCAGTACAGTTGGAAGGAGGAAGCTTTTGCAGCTTTGATTTACATATTTAGATGAAAGTACTCTAATAGCTCCCCACAGTAGTTTAGGAAAAGAAGAAGAAAAAAAAAAAAAAAAAGGAATTATACCCCATTCTTTTCCACTTTCTAGAGGGCAAAGCACAGCAGGCCTAATCTGGAACTTGCTGGAGCCAAAGAGAAGATTTCCAGTCATTTGGGATTAGAGCTAGTGAAGGTAACTCATGTACAAACTAGTTTTCCGTATGCCTGAACCACACTGGGTTCCAAGGAGATAACTTTTATTTGGCATTGGAGAAATGTATTTGATGAGTTGACTTTCATAGTTTGAGCATGAAAAGGCAGTAACAGATCAGTTAAACTGATCTGTTAACATTCCAGCAAAAGAAAATGCATCAGACACGCTTATCTCTTTAAAAATAAAACCTCTGTGGCAAAGAACGTTGTACTTTTGTAGCATTATGAAATGTTTTTAAAAGAATCTGGCAATGCACTAGTTTAAATAGAATGCTCTTAAATTATAGTGGGTTTTCCCTTTCAAATGAGGGGTTTAAAATGTTGAATTGCTGTTACAAATGTATTACAAACTCAGAAAGTCTACGCAAAGATTCAGCAGAAGTGTGCTTGAAGGGCCAAGTCTCCAAAGGCCTGCGGGGGCCATTCCATTTTCCCTTAAGGCTACTTAAGGAGGATAAGAGGTTTCCCCTCCCTTGCTGATATGGCTGTGTCCTGTTGAGACAACTATACAACATTGCCATCTGCTGACTATCCCTTTTCATTACAGTACAGACAAGCTCAGCACCCCCCAAAAAACCCATTCTATAAACCAGTGATTTATATTTAAAGACCTTCTGAATATTCTTTTTTTTTTTTTTAAGCAAAAGGAAGAACTACCCTAAGTGGATATTTTTTCAGAGGAACATATTTCATATTTCATTTGTTATCATTCCATGATAGAGAGCTGACACAGGAACCTTCTATAAGGCACATGAATCCTAAGTTGTCCTGTTTGCTAGTGAAAAAAAAAAAAAAGTTCATTACTTACTGCTGCTGTTCATTGTTTTAATATCTTTATACCAAGTAAGTCTTTTAAACAAAACCAAGAGTTCTCTTCATTCCCCAAAGCTCTCTGATGTTGAAGGCCTGTTAATTGCTTTAGATACAAGAGGCAGACTTCTTTCTTAGGTAGCATTGCACAGGGTTGGTTGAAAAATTAGGCAGGAAAAACAATTATTTAAATATGTCACTGAATTTAAAGAACGGTCAAACATATAACAAGAACACTGACTGTACTTATACCTGCAATTTTCATGTTATGTGTTTTACACAGGGTTTTTTTCAGCATTTCTGTGATTTTTTGGCACCTGTTTTATTCATAGTATACTTAATTAATTCATTTCATCTCCTGTCAACAGGTATAACTGCTTCAGGGGACAGTAAGTTCAGAGACATGTTTGACCTTTTAGATGCTTACTCAAACATAAGCCTGACATGAACAACTGCTGTTTGCCCACCATTAGGAGTGACACATTATCCCCTACTCATGCTGACTGTACTTTTAGCTGCATGAAATTACCTCCTCACTTCGCACAGCTGGAACATTTATCAGCGTAACCAGTGACAAGGACATGTTAAAGTGCCTTTATTGAAATCTTGTGCTATTTCTAACTGCACAACAGCCAGTAGAAAGGGAATACAGTTTGTAAGTGCTGAATGCACTAATCCTGCAGAAATTTGCAAGCATCTATCTTTTATAGTTTAAGTGGTCCTCATACAGGCCATTTTCAGTATGCAAATTTTAGCACACGAACAAATTTCTGCAGGTTCTGTACCTTGGATTACACAGTATTCAATACAAGCCTATCTCTCACTGCTTGCTTTGTACAGCACCAATGACTATGAGAGCTGAATCAATAATGATGGAGCCTACTGAATAAAAAAAAAAATTAACAACTTTATTCTGTAAACAAGTATTCATGTTAATATTTTTCATTTTATTAAAAATCAATTACTTAATATCAAGAATCTACCAAAGACTTCTGATTCAATCTAGACTTAAACTTGACCTTCCTGTCTGCATCTGAAAGGTGTTCACAGCTATGGTCATTCCTATATACTAGTGAATAATCTTCAGAAATGTTCAGCTATTTTAGCACCCAGAAATGAGATTTCAAAGGGAATCAGGAGACAGCCCGATCTCTCCCTCCTTGAAGTCACTAGGCATTTCAGCATTCGTTTCAAGGATAGATTATACCAACTTGGAATATTTAAGAATCCCACCCAGAACCTTTCTGTTTCTCCAGGCTAAAAAACAAGTTAAAAATAACGGTGCTGCTGTTTAATGTATATTTACTTGCAAATCCCCAAACTTGCAGCATGAATACAGAAATAACCCCTATGTCTGTAGATCATCATCTGACATAGTGAGGGGCAGCCTACAAGGCCCCCATTGCAGGGGCAGAGACTAAGATGCTGTGGTGAGCGTAGAACCACCCAAACTGGGCACATACTGTGTGTGAGGATAAAATGAAGACCACTGAGGGCAAATATCTCAGTGCTAAAAGGTCCATCGTGGTAGTACCTACATGGACACCAGTACTTCTCCAGAAATCTTACTAGGACATGCTTAGAATTAATGATTTTTTTTGCCTGTATTGCTTTAAGAGCGTTTGCCATTACATGCACTGTCACAGCATAAACCACTATTTCTTTCTTCACAGTCTCTAGTGTGTTCATTTCTTCCCATTTATCAAGAGCTTTACACCTCATAGATTCAAGCTGTTCTGAAACAGAGAACAGTTTTTTTGCTATTTTGCTATGTCTCATGTCTGCTTTACGTTTCCAGAAGCAAAAAAGTGCATGCACAATTTAAAGGACAGAGCTGGCAGTGCAAAGCTAATTGTCATCTAAGGCTGTGTCCATGGGGTTTTTAGTAGGTATACCCACAATTTAAGCTTGAGTTAACCACACCAAGCACCCACAACATCTTCCCCAGCTCAGTTGGGTGCACACACCCACTGTACCCACACTTTATTTCCACCAGGAAATGAATGCTGGCACCAGGAAATGGGCTGTGCCACTCACCTTTCACAGTCATCCCAACCAAGGTCCTTTAGCACTTCATGCAAAAAATAGTCAGGCTCTGGACACAATGGGAACAGAGCCAAGGAGGAAATTACTGAGTCCCAGCACAAAGAACAAATAATAGCACACAAGGAGCAGAATAAACATGTTGTACTCCCTTAGGAGAGTCCAGAAAAAAATGCACTTCAGAATTTTACAGGCCAGCTTCACTGTCACTTCACCCATTCACCTCACTACAAGTCAATAATTTGTGTTACAAGATCCTACATGGCCAGTTCATGCTTCTGTCCAGCCAGGGTCTTCTTTGAGGCAAAGACCTTTCTGGCTTTCCTCAGCTTGTCAGCCAGCTCGTCTGCAGCCTGTCAGTGTCCATGCTGCTGCAGCCAGAGCTGTGCTACAGCCCCTTGCCAGCTCCTTGTCTAGGGAATGAGAGGAACTGCATGCACAAATAGGGCCCTTCACTCCAGTGGTCTGTACCAATACAAATCAATGACTCTTCCCTGGTGGCAGTGCAGCTGAGGATCATGCTGTTTGCTCTGTCTCCCACACCTGTGTCTGTATGCAGGGGAAGCTATGGAGAAGGGAATAGCCAGGAGGGATGGGTACAGGCTTACACCTCCAAGGCTTTGCAATTGCAGAAGGGAAGGAAGGAGGAAGGCAAGGCACAGGTGAAGGGAGTGAGAATGCAGAAAGGAAGGCCTTTTTCTACTGTGTGAGAGCTTCTAACCTTGCTCTCTGGCTTGTTTCACTCCTGCAATCAGCAGGTCAGGAAAATCCTGTTGACTGAGGGGCTGCCCTGGAGCTGGGAGGGGCTTTCAGAGTCTGCAGTAATTCATTAACCATATTTCACATGTGACAGCTTTGTGTTACAGGGTGTCAGATTCAGAGCTAGGCACTATGTTGAGTAATGATGATGCTTCAGCACTAAAGATCACAGAACAGCTAAATTTCCTACTCTCCAAGCAGCTTGTCAGTGGCAGCCAGCCCTCCTCTTCACCCCTCTGGTCTGTGAAGCAGGATCAGCCTTCAGTCAATAGGTCCAGTGGGACCCAACAGCCTTGATGAACAGTGAGGCAGGCTGGAGGAAGAGAGTGTGAGCCAAATTTGAGGGATGCATTGCCTCATGTGGGGAAAGGGCCTGACCGTGCTTCCTGCTGCTCCCTGCCCTGGGGTCCCACAGCCACCAGCTTCTCAAAGATTCTGCTTTTCCTGTGAAGCACTGTGAACGATAGAAGAGCATAGTCTCACCCTGCAGATCAGAATAAGTGACTGGTCCTGGAAGGGCCTCAAAGAAATGTTATCTAGAGAGAAGGAAATAATGCCTCCTGTTTTAGAAAATAATAATAAGACTATTCAATTTTAAAATATACTCAGATCTCCCTTTCTCATCTGAGAAAATTGTAAAGTTCTCATTTCAGGTTAACATTGATTGAACACTTTTTTAATTGCTTACCATCCCGCATTAAAAAAAAAAAAAAAAAAAAAAAAAAACACACCAAACCAAACCAACCCAACACAACAACAACAAAAAAACCACCAAAACAACAAAATAACCAAAAAACCCTAAACAAACAAAAAAGCCCATCAAACAATATTTGAACAATGTTGGTAAAGCTGTGTTCCCTATAGTGCCAGCTCATGTTAGCACATGTGGCCCAAATTTCTGGGCTTGGGCTTCTAAATACAGCAGTAAGATAAAAAGAAGAACAGCAACATTAACATCTTTCTGACTTGGCAACTTTTAATTCCTCTATGTGTAATTGAGGAAGACAGGGAGGGGAAGTTTGAGATTAACTGAGTTAGTACTTCCGAAATTAGTACCTGGCAAGGAGGAGGAAGGGAGAAACATTTACCCATTGTTTAAATGCCTTGTAGCTCATTTTATGCAAAACTATTCCTCAGATATGCCTTGGCCTGGAGAGTTCTGTTTGTTTTATTCATTAGTCCTGTGGGAGATCCGGAGCCAATGAGTGATTTTACGGGTTTTTCAGTGGTTGACTGCAAAGCAATGGAATTCAAAATCTGTACCATGCTGTAGAAACAAACATAATCAGAGCAGCTGCATTCAGGCATATGTTCATTGATAGGAAGACAGTTACACTAGGGAGAAATTAGGTCCAGTTTAGCTGCTGAAGAAAAAAAAAATAAAACACAACCACAGCTGGTTTGATGGTTCAAGCATTGTTTCTGACATTACACAGAAAGAAGATAAAGAAAATTTGGATTTTTCTTTTCTCTCAAAGAGGAACTTTACATCACCCCATGAACAGCTATTTCCTTATTTACCACTTTATAATTTACTAATCAGTATGCTCTCATACTCTGGAAGAAAATGGATTTCAGAACAGGTTTTCACTAAAGTCATAAAATGCAGGTGTGCTATGGTCAGACTAGGTGTACTGGTGACATTTCACAGGATTTCCTAGTTTATCAGGAGTTTGGGGTTTTTTTCACTCTTCCACAGCTTTCCAGATTTACCTTTTTTTATCCTACTTGAAGATCCTCATACAGATTCCTTACAGATCAAAAGACTTACTTATCAAAAGACACGACTTTCTTGAGCAATGCATAAATAGACTGTGAACCTCAGTGCTGTTACTGAATCAAAGCACTGAGCAAACCTCCAAGAGGGACTGGACTATTGTATGGATAACTAAAGCATTCAGGACTGATACAGTGAAGGCTGAAAAGAAGCTTAGGAAGGGCCCTTGAAAGCACGTGATTCAGGGCTTAACCTCCTCATCATAAGCATGAAATCCAATTATTATGTTTCTGCCAGCTGAAGGGTTTCATCCCCTGAGACATATCTAACGCTTTAGAAAGTCTTCCACTGACACCTACTGGTTTCAGATAAGACCAGGAGTAAAAGAAGTATAGGAAATATTACACACCTGATTTCATTAGATATCAGCACATTTTGATCACACTAACAGGAAAAAGCTCAGCACTGAGGAAATTTTTGATTGGTTTTCCTTCTGAACCTTTCCGTCCTTTAGAACCTTATTGCCTTAATTTGAACTCAGAAGTGTCCTATCACTCACCTCTTTTATTTTCTGGAATCTGATTCATCTGCTGCACTGTTTCTAATTATTTCCCAGTTTAGACTAGAACAAAAGAGAAGAACAGTTGCACAAATCTCTTTGAGAGGAACAGTTGCACAAATATCTTTTCAAGATCACATACAAAGGTAAATGCAAGCAAATAGTTGTTACGTATAATGAAGATCATTACACATGTCCAGAGGTCAAATGTTGCTCTAAGAGGGCAGAGAGAAACTGAGGTTCAGTGAATTACAGCAAAGTGACAAAGGTTTGAATGCTCAGTGATGCAAAGGAGAGTATTGACACTCTGTGAGGAGATAACACGATTCAATCACTCTCTTCTTAATTAAAACTTCAGATTTTTCCTAAGAGGAAACCTCTTGTTCACTGAATGAGTGAGCAAGTCCATATTATTAGATATCACAATAACATAAGAGGACATCTTAGTTCTCTGCCTACATATCTATATTCTTATTTTCTCTCCATCATCAGATTTCAAAAATCTTATCAGATGTTTTTACATCTACTAACGAATGTTATTAAAAATAATCAGTCTTATAAAAAACCTTTTTCTTTGGCCACCCTCCAAGTATGGTTTCCCTACACAAAGAAAGGACTACACATAGTCCATGGCAAGAGGAAAAATCCAGTCTTAGGCTGTCAGTACTAACTGATGCATGCAAATGACTCAAATTTCAATTGTTGCTTTTCATGCAAATTTAGCAAGTTGACATTAGGACAGCACATGTGCCCAGACTTCTCTGGAAACAGACAGCTCTTCAGAACTGAACAGTCTTATGGGGCATTGGATTTTTATACCAACAGCTGAAAAATCTCTCAAGAACAGCTTTAGATAATTCTGGGATGTTTATCATGATTCCCTTTCACCACTTTGGCAGAAGACAAAATGTCATATTCTTCCCCTTTATCACTAAAATATTTATAAAAGCTTGCACAAAAATCAATCTCTGAATAGCCTAGATAAAATTTGCATGTGCATGAGCTATAAATATTCCACACTATGCCCTGATCCATCTTAAATTCATGCCAGTTTGACTATCCCACAGTAACACATCACAAATTCTCTCTCTGTAGACAAGTGTAGACACTTGGGGTAGATTACTGGGTCACTGTTAGTCATCTTTCTGCTTACCTTAATGAAAAATAGTGAGCCTGAATCTCTTTCACACTCCAATATCTTAACTTCAGAATCATCAGAAATACCTTTTCTATAAAGCACAGTGTAAATATTGTATAGTGTACATACTAAATACACTGGAAACAACAATTGCAAAGATAAAAAAAACCTCTAGAGTCATCCAGTCTTGTTAGAGTTACATTTACAAGAAAAAGAAATGGATAAAAAAAAGGAACCAGCAGCTTAGTGAAAGAGTGACTTGATAATTCTTCAGGTTCAGACAATGGAGTGTGCAAGAAGAAAGCTGGTAGGCTGTCAGGACAGTTTCCAAGCCTAAAGGTTTAGAGTTCTAGAATTAAACAAACATAAGGTCAAATATTGAGAGTAGCAAGTCAGATCAGAGCTTGGAGCAGTGGTAAGGAGATTTGGAAGTTGTGATATAAAATATCGGGGGCACCCACCGGTGGCATGGAAGCACTGGGACTGTCCAAAGAGCAGAGGCTGCAGTAGAAGGCTAACTAGGCTTTGTTGCCTCCACAATAGGGACCAAAATCAACACCTCAGTGACACAGTCTGAATTTTAACAGTGCAGGCTATAATCTGTGTGAAGGCTGTCACTGGGATGACATTCACCTCTTAGACAGTGGTCAGCTGGGAATGGCAAAAGAAAGCCTTGGCTCTGCTCAGAGTTTAACCATGTCCCCCACAATGACTGGTACAAAAGAAAGATTTTTGCCCAGAACAGTCCATCCACATTGTCTAATCCTTTGGCCTTCCTTCATGACCTGGTATTTTAAAAACTTCAAGAACTCTATTTAGTTGTTTCTGCTTTATCCCATCTACCCTGTTGTTACTACAAGGGTTGATGGCATTTGAAATATTATTTGTTTCTTTCCAAAGCAGTATTGGCTTTCTGCATGAGAGCCTGTACACTTTTCCTGAATCGCTGTATTTCACCCCTTTGTCCTGAGCCTTCAGAGCCTATGCTAATGCATAAAAAAGAGTAAAATGTGGAGTAAGAGCAAAAAGTTGTGCAACTGAATTTGGTGGTTTTGCTTGGGTTGGGGTTTTTTTGGGGGGGGGTTGGTGGTTTTTTTGGGGGTGGTTTTTTGGGGTTTTTTTGGTTGGTTTTTTTTTGGTGGGTTGTGGGGTTTTTTGTTTGGTTGGTTTTGTGGGTTTTTTTACCCATTTTAAAAATGACATTTTCAGTAAAATTCAGCTCTGGTGAAAACTTCTGAATGAGCTATTGATGAGATTAATGGTTAACTAAAAAAATACCTCTATGGTGGGTTTCAAACAAAAAAATCCTCTTTCAGTCATTCAAAGATCTTTCAATTTTTAAATATATTAAAGGATTCTTACTGATTAAAAAAAGAGAAAAAAGAATATGGACAGTTTTCTGCATGCATCACAGCCAGTAAATATGAGGATTCAGACTCACGTGAACCCCTTGCTTTTGGAGAATTCTTTCTGGTGTTATGCCACTGAGCAGTGTGTTACTCAACCTAGACAAAGCTCTTATGCTGTCAACTGTGCCATGCTCATCATTACCTTTCATTTTCATTTCAACAGATTGTCAATATCACACAGGTACTCCCAGACTCATTGCTAAAGAGAGTGGATAACTAGGACGAAATCCTCAGAGCAAATCCACAGGATTGTCTCTGGGTCGATGGAGAACATGAGCCTAAGAAGCTGTCAGAAAAAGAGGGGTCTAGTTTTGGAGTAAAGAAAGTAAGAAAGAAAGAATACTAAAGGATGAGATAGGGGAATAGGCAGGGACTGAGAGGTCCAGGATGAACACTGAGATGGGGTCCTGTGCCATGAGCATGAGAGGAAGAGGCTCCAAGGGGGCTGGGCAGGGCCAGTCAGGTATAACTCAGATCTTGACATCTCCTCTGTGCTTCCCTTCTACAGCCACAGTGGAAGACACTTTTCCTTATGCACTTTCCTTTCACCAGAATTGAGATGTCACTGGAGGGAGAGGCAGGGGAAAGGGGTGTACAGCACTGCTGCTGGAAGCCCGAGGCAAATACCACCCTCTGGTCAGCAGCATTTCTCCAGTAAACCTGGCAAAAGCCTGATGTGGCTTTAGCAAAGAGGAGACAGAAGGACAATAGGTTTGACACTTCAGAAATCCAGCACAGCCTATTCAGACAATGTTCTGCTTATTGTGAAAGCAGCTGCCGTCTCAGATTTCTCTGCTGTGGGTTGCTCCTACAGAAACTGCTGTCAACGATAAAGCAAAGGGCGAGCGCTAGATCTCCGGTGTCAAACATAAGGTCAGGGAGTGATCATATCTGATTTTAAATACTTCATTTCTCTGTAGCATCACCAAGGAAATGAGCTAATATTGACAAATAAATACTACCTTGTCATGTGTTATCAGCAGTGAGTCCAGAAGAGCTCATGCTCTAAATAAATTGAGAGGAAGGAAGACTATCAAAAAATGCTTAACATTACAGATTAAAGACTCCTAGAAAATCATACCTTTTGTGCTGTGACAGGTTTGCTTATTCTGCCACATTTGGGTTTTTTCACAACCTAGAGATGATCAACTGGATTTCGACTATAGCAATGTCATTCTCAGCACAGTTCACTTACCCAAGTAGGTCCTCTTCCTCAAGGATTTTGTGATTTCTCTCTCCTCCTCTTCTCTACTCTTGCTTATAAATGTTGGATATTAATGTGAAATTATTTCACCAAAAATATGTAGGAATGACTCTTTTGCCTCCTCAGTTATCACTGGGAGAACCAATGTAGAATTTCTACCATGATTACCATCACATCATAGAGTACAGAATCAGAGTCTAATCTTCAGCTACAATATTTTAGTTGTGTTCCACATGCAAATCACTGCCCTAAGTGCCCAAGAATAAAAACAAACAGATTTTGTCCCAAATAAAGGATTGCAAGTATTCATGGTGAAAAATAAAAAGGAAAAAAAATAGAAAACTCCCTGGTGAGATGAGAAATATCACTTAGGTAACCATCAAAGTGAAAGTTGGAAAAATAATTCACCAATAGGTTACAGACATATTTTTTTTTCTAAACATTTTAAGGATTTTAATATTAGGACTCAAAAGTTAGAAGGTTTTGGAGGGGTTGGTTTTGTTTGGGGAAAGGGGAGGTTGTATGGGGGGTTTTATTCTTTCTTAAATAATGTTTTTAACAAAGTGCTCAAGTGCTAACCAGATGTTTGGTGTCAGTTTGTGTTACTAATAATTAGAGAAAACCGTCTGTCTTTCCTAAAGGCTGTCTGCCCTTCTCTCCTGACCATACAGAGATGTTTCAGCAAGTGAATAGGTAACTATGGCACATGATGCTACTGTCTTGTAACCTGGGGGACACTGCAGGAAGAAAGAGTGATGGTTTGCTGCTATGTGGTTAATTAAAAGGCATAAAGACACAGTAGGAATGCTGGGACACATGCAAGGGTTTGTCTCACCAGTAGGGCCAGAAAGAGAACTAGGAATGCACTGAAGACAAAATCACACAGCTTTTGTAGCCATGCAGTTTAATTTGCTGGTCAGTCAAGAAAAATTGAAGGAAACAACACACACACACACAGAGAAACACCCTTGTGACCCTCATTGAAATGAACAAATGAAAGCAGTGACTGAAAGCATATCCTGCTCCTGAATCAATTAAGTACTTGCACTTTTTCCCCAGTGCTATTTATTCCAGTCTTGTGGCCTGTGCATGTGCAGATGGTTTGCAGAGGTATGCTATTCCTTGTGATTTCTCCTTTCTCCATTAACATGTTCAAGCTTATAGAAAAAAATTATATCAGTTCAAATCACTGAGCAGACTGGAAATCAACTTTTTATACAGGCATCTCTCTTAACACTTGTATTCTCTGTTCTTATTTGCTTACCTGTGTACAATGGGAGAAGGAGCAAAAATGAGGAAAAAACTGGCTATCCCCTTTGAGACAAGTCATTAAATTTAAAAAAACTACACAGTAAGTCCATGAAGTTTGCTAGACACATTTGATTTTGAAGTGTGAGCAAGGGGCAAGACAAGAAGCTGACCTTGGAACACACTGCACTCCTTAAAAGTAACTGTTAGCTCAGAAAAACATAATTAATATAAAGATAACCCAAGAACTCCTAGCTAAGGAGTTCTTTAACAGCAGTTAAAATAATACACTTAGAATCTCATAGTTACACATTTACCAAGTCTGAGTAATAAATCTGGGCAAGAGAAAGAAGGGGGTCTCTTAGGCAACCTGTGCTGGGCTCCTCTGCCGTGGGAACTTTTTCTCAAGAGTGCTGCTGGCCTTACTTCAAAGTGCTCTGTGCCTAAGACTAAATTTTTCACAATAAGCCTTTTTGGTAGATAATACAGTATGGCAGTTTTTTACTTTGCGAATATACTTGTTTAAAACCGAGGTTGGTAGACAGTTCAACCATTTAATCAAAGGACAAAGATTGACATCACTGCTAGTTAGTACAGCTTTCTGTTATGTTAAGCTTTGTACCAGAGTTGCTCTGTCTCACAAAAGTTGTACTGATTCAAATTGTTTCTGGGGAAAAGGTTTCCTGGGAAAAAAATGCTTCAAAAATTACAAGATCAAGTTGTTATGCTTACATAATACTGCACTTTGCCGCTTCTGTTCTCCCCTACCCCTTCTTCCTTTTACTCTGGCCTCTCAGCTCAGGGGCAGAGGAGAAAGATTGTTTGAGGTTATCAACCAAGATGGAAAGTAGCCAACTTCTGTGGCAAGTTCCTTAACTGTGTGGCAGGTGATACTTCCTAAAATCCAATGGAAGTATTTTGGAGGTATACAAGACTAACCTCTGCTTAATTGCTTAATCATTTCCAGTTTCTGGTGTACTTGGGCTTCTATTGGGATGGCTGTTTCAGTCAAGCCCAATCTCTCTCTTCTCTGTTAGCAGCCACAGTCCAGCAAACACCACTGCTAAATTCTCTGCAAAATGCCCTTCATAAATAAGCTAGCATCTCACAAAGGATGAAAACCTGGCTATAAGTACCATAGTGAGGGACAAAGTACCAAAATCTTGCAAATATTTCTCTCATCTCTATGAAATGTAAGTTTGTCCAGGCCACACTGGTCTAGTCAATTCTTAGTTTACCAACCCCCAAATGGTTTCATTAAGTTCCATCCCTAATTTCTACGAATCCACTATCTAACTCCCACTCCTGAGTTTGACTTTGAGTGCTGATGAGGTTAACACTTCCTTCAGGGCAGCAACACAAGAAAGACAAGCAACTTCTGCAAAATGTATGTGCTTCAGTGATCAAATTCACTCCCCATCCCACCCATCACAAGGGGCCAGCCAGCTACAACTGCCTGTGTGTAAGAAGTCTGCAGCACACGTAGAGAAGGCAGCTTCTTTTACAAATTGTTTCAAATGTGCTGCTGGACAAGATGCTGAATATATCTCCTACAGAGATGCTGACCAACAGTGATATTTTTCCTACAGAGCACTAGCTTGCAAGGTCTGGCTTTCCTGTATATTTAACACAACATTTCCACATGATGGTAGAAATAACAAACTTGGGATCCGAGTTTTGTAACACATAGTAGATGTCTCTTACAAGTGCTCAACTAAGTGAACACTGGGGATTGAGTCTTTGAAAAGAAGAGAGAGGTGATTTTGCTTAAACCTCTTTCATTTTCCTGGAACACACAACCAATCCACCCAGAAAGATAATGCAAAATTTACTTTTCCATCCACTAGGAGACTCTTTTTTTACTTTAGCCAGCTTGCTTTTATGCTGCTCTAATATTTTGCCATTAAATCATTTGGATTTACTATTAACTCCTCCTGGAAATGCAAGAACTTGTTAAACTGTTCAGTTTTAGCTACACCAGCCAAGTGTGAAGGTATGAACTGGTATTCCCCTTTGACAAGTTCTACAACCATAATCTGACACATCTAACTCATCTCTTTTGATGACTCTCACGGAACCTGTCAGTTCCCTCCTCTTTCCTTTTAAGTGCTCTCAACTTTAGCATTTCCAGTGGAATAGAAAAATCTAACACAGTCACAGGTGACTGTGGGTGTCTGTTGTTAGGGCAGAAGAATTCAGGCTTTGCTGGAAGGAGAGGGATGCTGGGCAAAAAGTTACCTGAAAATCTTCTAATCTTCCTTGCTCTTTCATTTTCAGCTGGGAATTGATTTCTTTCTATTACGGAACAAGTTTCCTGGCAGAGTACCATCATCCCTGTTTTATTTTTTCTTAAGGCTTATAAAACTTCTTATGATTTAAGTGTCCAGAGGTGTAAAGTTTAAGATTTGTTCTGTAAGCCATTTCCACACTGTCTAAGAGATGAGCCAGGCTCCTTGCCTGACAGTTTCTTTTCATGGTGAAATGGGTTGTTGCAGCACACACTTAAAGGAAAGAGGAAAGATAAAACAGACTTTAAAAAGGGAAAAGTTTAGATGACAAAATCCTTCAACACACAACAAAACTATTCTACTTTTGGAACAGAGTATTTTTTTACAAAGATATGGCCTACAAAAATATGCTGCTTTCTCCTACCTTCTCTGGTTGACAGGTGGACATAAGCCAAATGTGTGCCCAGGTGAACAGCAGGGCCTGTGGCATCTTTGCCTGTACCAAGAACAGTGTGGCCAGCAGGACCAGGGCAGCCCCACTGTACTCAGCACTGGTGAGACTGCACCTCAAGTTCTGTGTTTGTTCCAGTCCCCTCTCTACAAAGTAACACATTGAGGTGTCCAGAGAGGTCAATGGAATCTTTTGAAGGATCTGGAGCACTAGTCTGATGAGGAGGAGCTGAGGGAACTGGGGTTGTTCTGTCTGGAGAAAAGGAGACTCAAAAGGCACCCTATTGCTCTCTACAACTGCCTGAAAGGAGATTGTACCAAGGTGAAAGTCGAGCTCTTCTTCAAGGTAACAGGTGAAAGGATGAGAGGAAACTTTCCCTTGTACCTGGGAAGGTTTAGCTTGGATGTTAGGAAAAATTTCTTCACTGAAAGAGTGGTCAGGCTTTGGAATAAGACGCCTGGAGAAGTGGTTGAATCACCATCCCTGAAAGTGTTCAGAAGTTGTGTGGATATGGCACTTGGAGCTATGGTTTTAGTGGTGAGCAGAGTGGTGCTAGGTTAGTGGTTTGACTTGACAGTCCTAAAGTTCTTTTCCAACCTTAAGGATTCTATGATTCTTATCCACAGTAGTATACAAATATTCAGACAAATCTGGAGGCGCCTGCGGGTTCCCCTGCAGCTCAACCTCTGCCCACACTCCTTGCTAACACAGTCTCTGGCTTTTTTTTCCTCCCTAGGTCTGTGCATGAATTTTGCTGCTTGTGAGTGCAGCTTTTCCTGACAGTTCATTTACATCGGGCCTAAGGCAGATCCCTTTCTATGGTATGCCAAATAATTCCTTTTTCCTCACTCAGCACTGGAAAGGTGACAGGCAACATCAGTGAGAAAAGGCCAAATAAATGATAGAAACCTAACAGCCTGAATGACCAGATTAGCTAGCACCCAAAGTAAAGTTTTGATAATTTGGCTAAACCTGCTGAACATCCATCTACCATGTGTGAAAAGTTGCCTGAAATAGTCTCAAACAGGTTAGCAGTTACTTTTGAGGATAGCTGTGGACTGTTGAGTTAGCAGCTGTGAGAACACTGTAAGTTTGGGGTCTGTGTTAAAAAGAAGTAAGGAAGGGAGAAAGGAAATGAGTAGAAAGCTCATCAACTTTACCTTTAACTTAAAAAAAAAAAAAAAAAAAAAAAAAAAAAGAGCTGGGAAAAGCTCTTAAACTTGCTCTAAGCCTCCACATGACAAACAAGGAGGTAAAAAGGAGCTGAATAACAGCCAGTATGATGGTTCACGAGCATTAGTGAAGGAGAAGCAGTTGCTGTTGCATGCTTTGACTTTACTTAGGGTTTTGGCATTGTCTTTTGTACTACCATTTTAAGCAAGCAAAACAAAAAGAAAAGAAAATTATCTGGATCAACAGGCTAGCATGGGTGCAAAATAAAAATATCAAGAACTCTATATAACTATATTCAAAGAGTACTTATAAAGACTCCCTGTCCAAATGGAAGAAGTCTATATGAAGATTTATCCTGAATCTGTATCTAATTTTCCCAGCATTTTTGTTTACACTATGGATGATGGAATACACTGTATTCTTGTTAAATTTGCAGACGACATGAAATGGAGAAGGGATGCAGATATTCTTAGAGACAGGATTTGAACTGAAAATTCTCTTGATAAACTGGAAAATTCTCAGAACAGCTGGATGAACTTCAGTATCTGGAGAAATAAGCAGCTTCCCAGTGGCCAGCAGCAGCTGGCTCAGTAGAAACTCAGGAACACGGTGGATGAGTTGGTCAGCACAAATCAACGGTGTCAGTGTGGTGAGCAAGACAAATGTCATTTTGGGAGTACAGAGAACAATCAGTGTTCAACACATAGTCAGTGGGAATACTTTTGTTGGTGTTCCCAACACAGAAGAGGCTTTGGCCAAATGTTATGCACAGTCTCAGTCACCATGCTTCAGGAAACATTTAAGACAACTGGAGGATTCCAGAAGAGAGCAAGTTGAAACCATAACTGAGAAGAAAATGTATGTGGGTGCAAGAATTCAATTTAGCCTGGAGAAGAGACTACAAGAGGGAATTCAGCAGAAAACATGCTTGTAGCATGGTTGGAAAGATTTCAGGAGTTCAAGAATTTAAAAAAAAAAAACAAAACAAAAAAAAAAAAACCACTAAAAAAAACAACCAAAAAAAAAAAAAACCCCAAAAAACCACAAAAAAAAAAAAAACAAAAACAAAACACAAAAAACAAACCCACAACTGTTTCCAGTGTTACAGACCACGTTTTTCTTCTCCCAGTTGTCCCAGTGAGCAGCCTAAGGTAACCCAGAGCAGACCCTAACTGCTCTTGCTACCCAGGAAAACAGACTGTGAAACTGAAAGACAAAGTAAATTTTATAAATTGTTACCTAATAGAGCAGAACTATATTATTCTTTAATCAACAATATGACAGAAAGAGGAGAGGGAAAGAAATTTAATTTTCCCTCCTTGGCACCCAATTTTTACCTGTTTCTTTCTAAAATGTCACTTTTAATTCCAGAACTATTTAATTGTTTCTATGATTGACTTAAGCTGGAGGGATGGAAATGAGCATTCTAAGAAGGTCATGATTTTTCTCCTAAAAACATGCAGGAGAAAAAGCATTCCTGTTGAATAAAGGATAAGCAGCAACTGCTGCAACTGAGGACGATTTGCCTGATCATATTTGCTCCTCTTTTCTGTCTGTAAACTGACACAAAACCCTCTTGTGGAAACTACTGTTATTATTCTAGAAATGTAACACTAGGCTGGCTAGGTATGTAGCAGAGAAGGGGACTAATTTTGTTTTCCCATTCAGAATTCAGCCTGGGTTGGTTCTGAAAGGAAATCTCAAGCTGGGTTGGGTTAAGTTCATACTCAGATGCTGTCCCTTCATTTCCTCTCTGGGCAGAACACAGTAGTCTGAAAACTTCTACACAAAATCAGCCTTTAATTCAGTCCTTGTTTAAGCTGAAGCTTTAAGATCTAAGTGGATAGGAAATGAGGTAAAGTACAAGGTAAGGCGTGAAGCAAAAGAAAGCAAATATGAAATGGTTTTCTTTAACAGTTCAAGAGCAGGAATTTTCTATTTTTTTCTCCTTAGTGAGTTTCTCAATGTGCAGTTAGCAAGGATGAATACCTGAGGGCCTGTAGCTCGTGCTAGGGCATATGTCTGCATCCTTTCAAGCAAAAGCTTCCAAAGGCACTAGGCAGCACAGGCCCTTCCCCTTCCAAGACTATCTCCAGTGCACTTAAGACTATTCTGCTTCTACAAACCAATCCCACCATGCCTCTAGAGTCTGTAATAGAAGAGAACACTGCTCTGAAGGGGAACTACGCCTTTGAACGTCTGCATCACGTTGGGACAAGCACAAGGGGACAGGAAAATAAACGCTTAACAAAAAGTAGGGAGATAGAATAAAACAGTTTGGGAGACCTTGACAGACTGGAGGAATTGGCCAAGAAAAACCTCTTGAGGACCAAAAAGAAGCAGCATAACATCTACAGCTGGGCTACTCTAAGCCCATAGAGCTAGGGATGAGCTGAGTGTGCAACAGCTTTGCAAAACAGTTCTTAGGAAATCCTTTTTGGCAAATTGCACAAGATCCAGCTGTGTGCCTTGCAGTGAAGGCAGCTAATCACATACTAGGCCACACAAGCAAGTGCATAGCCAGCAGACAGAGGAAAACTCTTATTCCCCCATGGCTAGGTCATGCCTGGAACATGGTGTGCAGTCTGTAGAGCAAGCAAGACAATGACAAACCAGAGAAGGTCTAGCAAAGGAACACTAAAACTGCTGAGAAGCTGAAGCACAGGCCACCCCAGAAGGAGATTTTTGTATCACCCAGAGATTAGACCACTAATGAGGGGCAGGAATAATAGGTTGGATGTAAGGAAAAAATCTGCATAGAAAGAGTGGTTCAGCACTGAAGTTACATGCACAGAGAGGTTCTGAAAGCTCCATGCTTGGAAGTGTTGGCAACTTCACAGAATATGGTGCTGAGCATCCAGTCAAAACTTATTAGTCTGACATGGAGTAGGGCTGGACTGGGCAATGCCCAGACCTCCTTTCCAACTTAACTTTTACTGTGTTTCTAGGAAGCTCTTTAGGCTTGCAAATGAAGCACGGACAGGAAATACCTTGAGGGGCTTCCCCTTGTCTTCTGTCATGTTCATTCAAACTCCGCACTGCAGGTGGCAGAGAAGCAACAGCAAAGATGAGCAAGCACTGTTGTAGTCACAGTGCCTGAAGAATATAACTGAGGCAAGGTCCGTAGGAAGAGGTAATCTCTTTTAATAGATTGACTGATATACTTACAAGAACTTGGATGGGATTTCAGGCACACAAATTCTTCTTTGGCCTGAAAATAGAAGCAGCCCACTTCAGTGCTAAACACAGGTTGAAAATGGTAACTCTCAATTTAGCTAGCTATATTTATCATTTAGACCATCTGAGAAAAAACCCCACATAATTGGCACTTGTAGAGTGAAAGATTTGTTAACTAAATTTTCATCTCTCCTCTTGATATACCTCCTGAAGGAGGCAGAGGGATATTTTTGCCTGCAGAACATGAGGGTGGAAGAGAGTTGAAAAGCATGACAAAGCAGCTCAGTACAGCTGAACATAGCTTCCCAAGAGTCAGGGAAGCTTGGGATGCATGTAGCAAAAGACACACATGTGCCAAGCTCAGTGTCAGGTTTTGGATAAGGACACTGAGCAGGGGCAGCCCTGCAGCATGTGTCATGTTGATCCATGAGGGTTATACTCAGCTTTTCCTGCTGCAGCAAAATTTCCTGCATTGCCCTCAGACTGACACAAAGGCCTCACCTGCTTCACCCCATGTGGCTTCCCCTCCTAAACTTCCCACCTGTGGCCCTTCAGCCACATCTGGCTGACAGGAGCCAGGGTATCAGCACCGAGGTGCTCACCTGATTCTCCTGTTGCCAACACAGCCAGGCAGAGACTTGGGGACATGCTCACCACAGGTCCTGTCCATCACCACAGACACTGTCTGAATGCCCCATTGTCCCCAGGGCTCCCACCTGGCACTGGGACAAGCTCCTGGATTTGATGTTCCCTCAGTCATGCTTCTGCCTGGGACTTAAGGCAAAACCCAGGCTTGATTTCAGACTGGCCCTGTCAGGCCCTGGTCTGCACCCCACTGCCCCCTTCCAGGGCCCTAAAACTTACCACAGGCACCCCATGCTCCTGCACCAGAACTAGACTCCAGTTACAAATCGTCCTGGAGGGCAGGTGCTAAGATGCACAATGCCCTCAGCCAGTATTTTGGGATAGCCTCTTCCCCTTCCCAGTGACTTGTGCTAACTACTGTTGCATCTTTTGGCAGTACAATTTCCCTTCCAAGTCTTGCACCAGCCTTCCTCTCAACATAGGAGCGCAGAGGACTCTGACTACCATCCTCACCTCCATGCAGGTTGAGGCTTCATCTGGTTCTAAGGAGTTTGTGTGGCTCAGATATTACAAACAATAAAATTCTGGAGGACCAAGACCTTGCATCTAGTCCTCCAATAAGGTTTGGGTTTTTCCTCCACACAGGCTAACCTCCAAAAATATAGTGCTAAGGAAACTTCTTCCATCGACAGAGCATCAAATCTTTTCTATGAAAAATATTTTAATCTTCAAGGAAAAGGGTATTTTTACTGCTGACAGCAGTCAGTGGTTGAAGATTTTTAGTCTTGGATCAAGATGAAGCATTGGGTAGATGCAGAATGGAGTACCAGCAAAAGGTTGAATCCAAGCAAAAGGCCAAAAACTGAATTCCTCACATAGTCACACCAGTATCTAGTGAGAGATTAAAAGGCAGAATCAAGTCAAGACATGGGCCTCTCCAGAAGAATTTCAGGTGATTTGAGCTGAATGTGTACCATAAAGACCATGAGAAACATGATATAAGCAAATCTGTACACTTCAAATCAAAGAGGGGGCAAAACCACACAGTAAATTGTCTGTGGAAGAGGTGAAAGACAAAAAGTGATAGAAAGTCTTAAGAGCATGATATCTAACAAAGCTACAGAGAAACCAAGCTTCCATAAGTATCAGATCAGAGTTATGGGCCTGCATCAAGCTGTTGAATCAAAACAGAGACAAGCTGATGACACAGTGAGAGTGCATGAGAAACAAAGTGGAAGACAGCCTTTTCTCTGGCAGATAGCAACAGATACATGTTTGACTGGCTTTAGGGCCACGACCAAAGCCCTTATCTCCTTAGCAGAGCTATTCTATCACATATGCATTAGCTTTACAACACCATAATTTGTTTCCAGAGCAGACAGAAGGAAATCTAAACCCAAACAAGTGGAAAAACAAAAATAAACCCACAAACCAAACAAAATCAAGAAAAAAAAATTCTGCAATCAAATAAATAAACAAACCCAAATCACAATACGGATGCTGTACATTAATCTTAAAATCATACCTAATTAAATCAATTTCTTATAAGTTTGAGCAGCATTGCACTGTATGTCTGATTCCTGACAGACTGGATGACAACCACTTTAGCACATTCAAGCACAGCACTGGTCATCATATCTGCCTGACTCAAAAGTCTGTCCTTAAATTGGCATCCGTTCTGCAGATTGGCACAGAGCAGCCTGAGCTCCCTCCTCTGAAAGAGGTTTATGCTCAGGAGTCACAAAACAGCTGCACTCAGTTATAGTTTAGAATAAACATGAAACTCCCCATCTGTGCCCAGCAGTGATCATTCACAGCCAGCTCTTCTGTGTATAATGACCACAATATAGGAACATCAATACAGCTTTGTTACTCTCGAAACATGCAGGCACCAAAAAACCAAAGCCTCGCTTACCTCTGAGCTATTGCTCCTGCTTCTCAAACTATATTTGTGTAAAGGGAAAAGAAGCATTCCTTCCAGTACTGTTATTTCTACAGTGGGGCTTTGGTTTGCAGTGAACAACAGAAAAGGCTGCTGAGAAATCAGATCTATTGGTGCAAGTTTTATGGATATTATCTTTCCCCTAAATGCCCTAAAATGCAAATATCTTATGGTTGTTACGTATTTTGTCACAGTCACAAGTTCAATTTGCTTTAATTTCATATTGTTATTACATAAAAAGACACCACCAAGCAGACGACAGGGTTTGAACCGACCATTTGAAGGGTTGGTTATATTTGCTCTGTAAGCCTTGGTGGGGAGCCTGAACCAGACTGATGCAGCTGGAGTGGCCTTGTGCTCAGATCTATGGAGCAGTGCAGAGGCTGCACAGGCCCATGGCATTAATCAGAGCTGGACTATGGTTATGGAAGAGGCAGAATGAGGGTAGACTCTTTCTCAGTTATCTCTGGCACAGAAGCAGGCTGGATGGTGTATTGAGTCAGACAGTAACCTGCGCTCTGTAATGGGCCACTTGTGCCAAAGGCAAGATCCAAAGCTGGGCAAAGGGAGCAATCAGCATTTGCATTATTAGAGTAGGTATTCTGAGGTCACTGCCAACCAGCACTAATTACACTGCTACCTTTGGAGTTGTCCTAGGGTGACCTTATGATGCTTGTGTGCCCAACTGTCTGTTCTGTTTGTGCTGTATATTAAGTTCTGTACCTTTAAAATGGTTCTGGGAGTGAGGGGGGAGAAAGAAGCAACGCAGTTTGAGAAAACTGCCTGACTCCCACACGGCCTGGCTGCAGCGTTCGTCTGAGGCACGGACAGCAGTGGAACAGAGACCTCCTGTGCTTTTAGTTAGTTTTAGCTAGCTGAGGCAGAGAAGTTCCCTGGACTGTTTTTTTTTTCCTTTTCCTTGGGACTGTTTAAATCTGCTCTGGACTGACAAACCCAGAGGAGCAGCGAGGGCTGGCACCTGCGGCCCGCCGGGCCTGGACCTGCAGAGGGAGTGGGGCTGGTGAGAGACTGAGTGAGCTGAGCTACACCCACAGCAAGGACTGGCTCAGTTTGCCCATCTCTCTTCAGAGCAGCCCGAGGTTTTATTGTTTCATATTATTCATTCTTTGTGCTTGTGGGCATCTTGTTTGTTAAATAAATCGTTTTTTCCACTTTTCTCCGAGGAAGTTTTTTCCCAGACTGGCTGGGGAAAGGGGCCGTTTGGGTTCGCTTTCCAGAGGAACCCCTTCGAAGGTTTCCTCCCAAATTTGCCCTAAACCAGGACAGGAGTCTAAATGGGCATTAACTTCAGGAGCTGACCATGATTAAAGCATTTACACCTGTCCCAATCCCACTTTCAGGCTGATCTTTACAAAAGGAGTCAGCAGGACCCTTCTGTGAAAACCCACATGAACACAGCCAGAATCCAGCCCAAAGTTTTTCACGTGTCACCATGACAGAGCTGAAAGCTCTAGGCTGCAGAGAAAAAACAGCAGAAAGATGAGTGGGAGAGGCTCACAATAGAACTGGGATAATTCTAACCTGATCACTGTGCAGGACAGTCTTTATACAAAGGAAAAAATGGAGCCCTTAAATAAAACCCATCCATCAAAAAGTGTTTACAGAATCTGAGAACAGCACCCAAATCCAGATATTCAACAGTAACAGCATCCAGTCTCATCAGTATCACAGGGAAGGTTCATGTCATCACCAGCTCCAAGCTCCAGGATTAGATTTAAGAGAATTTCTAATCTTAAACCCTTTAACAAAATCAGAATTCCTAAACAAGTCAAAACCTAAGATAGTTTTTAAATACCTGCTATGCAGCTGTTTGTCTCCATCCTACTCACACTTTTGTACCAGAAACATAACCTGTATGTAGTCCAAAGTCCTAACAGCCAGGCTTGTCTGCTGGGAAGCATTGCTCCCCATGAAGATAAAGTGTCTTTACACAACACATCTTAAACAGAGAAAAACGGGGCACCCAAACTTGTTCTGAGAAACTGCTGCCAAGGTGCAGTATTTAGTTTGTGTATTAGGAATGGCAAAAGCAAAAGTTTTCCAGTATATTCATACAGTGGGGCTCCAATAAGATCCTATTATTTACCATAGTTCTAAAGTCAAAGTTTGAACTGTAAGGCACAATGTGGTATCTTAGGTGCCTTTCAGCAATGTCACACTCCCTGGAACCTTTGTTCTCCCACCATAAACATTTTGAATGCATTAGCTGATTACATTCAAACTTCAGAGAACAGCCTCATAAATAACAAATTTAAAAAAATTTAAAAATTTAAATTTTTAAAAAATTTTTTAAAATTTAAAAATCCATATTTGATAAAGAGGTGGCTGTTTAGGGGAAGGACTGGGGTCCACCCCATAACTTTCCATTCTTTCAGCCAGATTCTACAGAATATGTGAGTCTGTGTATCATAGCCAAAGCACAGCAAGGGATTAAGTGTAATAGAGAACAGAGGAGAATCCAAAAAAGCACATGTAAAGATAGCAGAAAAGCTAAATTAAATTTTTCAAATCTAAGTACAATAATGCAAATCAATAGGAAGCTGGGCTTCATCACCCCTGTGATCAGAGGAGTACCTGCTTGGGAACACAGTGCAGTCCCAGGCCCTTTGGGCAGGATTTCACATCAGCTCTGCTCCTGGGGATTCCACCAGCTAATAATGCTGGGATCAGAAATGATGACCACGACCTTCGGTCTCAAAGACTTTTCTGAACGGGGGTATTGGTTTGGTTGTGTCTACAAGCTTGTGGCTTTGGTGAGATGTTGCAGTCGCTGGCATGTGCACCAGTCGACATGGACACGGGCACTCGAGGTGCTTGACCGAAATCATCAGAAGGCTTCACATATCTATAGCTTGTTATTCAAACAGTCTCCTATATCTTTCTTCTTTGTTGCTTCTAAGAGCAGCTCCACACAGCTCCAGCATTGTCTCTCTTCTTCAGTTCCGAGTCCGGCTCCGTCCTGCCCCTAGCACGGCCGCCTAACCCTGTCTATCCTAGGTACAATATCTTATAATATCTTACCTTCTCCAGCCCTTGCACGACCTCCTGTCCCTGGGTTTTCACAGCACGATGAGCAGACTTCAACTGAGTTAACTCACTACTTATCATGCCCAAGGCTGTGAGGGCAAGGTGTTTCTACTCTGAGATAATTAACACAGCTGTAACCTGTTAGAGGGGAGACTGCCTTCTGCAGCATCTCTTTTTGTATCACCACAGTGAGAGGCAGAGATGACCTTACCATTGGTACTTACTTTTGTCAAACAAAGAAGGCTTACAGAACACCCTCTGATCCTATTAGTGCAGTGACAGTGATGTGCAGCACAATTCCCAGGTGACATCCCTCACAGTCACAGCTGTATGTGACTACAAGAGAGAAAAGTGACTGCAGCTTTTTTAAGCTCTCCCTACTCTGCAATCAATTTTCAGCAAGCTGGGGATTGGCCACATGCTAAAAATCCTTGAAAAAGTTATTTCTCAGCATTTTAAAACATCACTGTTTCACCTAAGTTGTTTTTCATTTCAGCTGTGTATTCTCAGCCTGTTGCTGCCATAAATGTTGAGATTCTATTATTTCCAACAATCACAACAGCTATTTGGGGTCTATATAACCTGCAGAAGAAGTTTATCCAGACAGTTTATTATCAAGTAAAATGCAACTATTTTTAGAGTAAAACAAGTGGTGGTGATATTTTTTTTTTGTTGGCTTTGTTTTGGGTATTTTTTTTTTTCAAAATACCACTCTAGAGGAATTTTCACAAGCATTTCCCTCTCATCATTTCTTGGCATGTAGGAATTAGAGCATATGACATTTTTCTCCTAGGTTATTTCTGTTTTAAACAGTGATTGCAATGGGGGTATAGTGCTGAAGAACCACACAGGCTGTGGGAAAACCATGCATTTTAAAAATAGTTGCATTTATGGATGTGCACAGGAAAAAACATGTGAAAAATCTGAACTAATCCTGTAGTGTACTGTGGAGAATCACAGTTTCTAATTATTTCTAAACTTATTACAGAACATAGCATACTCTATTTATTTTACTTTTTTTTCAAGGTGAAAGTAGCACTAGTGAAACTGATGTTCCCAACCAGTTTATATCCAGGAAAACTTGAAGAGACAAGCTCTATAAAGGAAAAGAATTTCATCTGTTCCAGCCCATCCTCTCTCTGCTGAAGTTCCCAGTATTCCCCTCAGCTCAGGACAAATATGGCAATAATGTCTCTTATGGAAGGAAACGAAATGGGTTACAGCCATTAGCCTACCCTGTAAAGTTCATAGAAAAGAGAACTCCAGGCTGTGTCAACCACATTAACCTGGACTGCAGCAGCATAAACATTAAATTACAGCATTCTCAGCCACAAGTTTCTCTTATTTAAAATACAGAGTTGCTACTAAAACACAGAAAAGGAGTTAGTAATAAGTCCCTGACAAAAAGCCTTCCCACATCTGCAAAAGGAATAATGTTCCACTCCAGTTTTCCCATGGTACGTTTTATATTGACTGACTTGACTGAAAATGATGAAAAAGATCCTCTCTTGGTACACTCTCCAGTTGAAAGAATGTGGAAAAAAAAAATCTTTCCTGTTTACCATGTGAATGTCTGCTACAGCATTTCCCATAGCATCAGTATTCCTGGTGAGGGGAAATATCTGTGTCAGAAGTGTTTTGTCAGATGGAGGTTAGATATCAAACAAAATGGAAGCTCAAGCACATCCTGCAAACTCTGTTTTACTGTGACTAAAAGCTAGCAGCAAAAAGAATAGGATGCACAAATGGCTTCATCTATGACACAGGCTGTGCAGGATCAATTAAATTCAGGGGAATGGTAAAAGATCTTGTAAATGAAAAATCATCTTGATCTCACTCTGTAGTCCTTTCTTGTCACTTCCTAAACAGGTTCATAATACAGCTTCAGCATCTCAATTTCAGGATTCCCAAATACATTCATTTAACCTATGCCTATAGGGAGACACCATCTGAAGCATTTCAGAAAACTCTTGATAAGCATTATGTGACATTTCTATGAGGCAGACAGTGATTCTGCATGAGTGCCTCATGCAATTCACAGGAAAATTTACTGTGCAGGAAGACTGGGGAACTGAGACTTCAGATCAGCCTCCTTAGTTTAGGCTGACCAGTGGCTTCCCTACATGCATAGCCCATCTCTCATTCCCCATCAGCCCCCACCCTATTCTCATATGGCACAGCACTCACTTCATTCCAAGCCATTTCAGGTATGTAATACCGGATAAAAATTACTTCTCTCAGGGCAGGAAGAAACGATGATCTCTTTTGAAAATTCCAGCCCATTAACACAGTCTTCAGTAGTCACTCTGTTCTCTGTACTCTACATAGACCTTGGAAACACAGCCCTGCAGAATAGCTTTACACTTTTCATCTTTTAATTTCCAATCACTTGGAAACAAATACAGAGCTCATAGAAATTGAAAGGATAGAAGAGGCTGTAGAGATGGCAGTCTGTTGTACTCATGCAGTCCTCAAAGGGGAAAGGAAAAAAAAAGGAAAAAAAAAGAAAAAAAAATTGCTCTACCCTAAATTTCAGAGCACAAAAAGAGAAAAAAGTAAAAAGGAGGAAAATAGGAAGTTGTCTGGTGACTGGAGCTGATTGAGATATTTTAAAGGATCCAAAGAATTCTTTATACCATCAGTCCTGGAACAGGGCCTGCAAAATCACTGCAGAACAGGAACTACATGTGTGCTACCCAAACTAATTTGCCATTGCCTTCAAACAGAAGTCAGTAAAAATTTAAAACAAAATCTGCTACAGTGTGTAGTTATAGGACTTTGAATTTTTTAAGATTATATGTCACTGCAGCAGCTCAAATGTTAAAGGTGCAACCATATATGCAAGCTTGAAAGCTTTCAGTGTGATTTCTTACTCTTCCCCTCACATTCAGAGAAAATGGCAAAGGAGGTACTCATCAGCAGCATACCCGATGCCATCACAGTCCTGTGATATTTGTCCTGACAGGAAAGTAAGTATCTTTCTCTACAAATATTTTGAAATCTAAACCGCATGTAACCAGGAGTATTTCCCAATATGCATAATACACAAAAAAGGAGAGTTTAGAGGCTTAAATAAATTGAAGAAAAACCCCAAACCATCTTGTGCAACTTGCACAAGGTTATAATGAAAATCTGTCACAGAACAGTTTTGTTCCTTCAAGCCCATAAGTAGCATCGTAACAGATGTCCACTGTCTTTCCAAATGAACTGTAAATATTCTTCTCTTCCAGCATCAGTACATTTTCATGTTCAGAAGAAAAGCACATCTTGCTGGCTTTTTTCCCACTTTTTTCACTACTCATGTGAGAAACTACATTTTTTCCAGCAAGTGGGCTTTCTTTTTGTCTCAAGATATAAAATACACCTGATATTGAATATGCTTTTCTTTCCACAAGACAGTAGCAGAAAACAACTTGGACTTCACTAGCTGAAAATTAACATTAGCTATTGTACCACTTCTTTATGATGAACTTGTTTATCAAAACTACTCATATTTACCACAATACCACATTTACTACTATTTACATTGATGGTAAAATTTTCAGAGTCTTCTGACAGCTACTGGCTCTCTTAGGTGCTTCCAAAAGAGTTTTTGGTCCTTTTTTCCCCTTCCTACTTTTACTTTATTTTATTTGCTTTTGGTTTTTTATTTTTTTTATTTTACAAATCCTATTTTTTTTTCATTTCCAATGGGCTAATTAAGTAGTGTATATTGACAACTGATGTTCTTTCTAAAAGCAGCAGAAATATAGCTAAAGAAACAGAAGGAACATGACAAACATATTCTCACCTGTATTCACATGGCTTACAATGCTGTAAGAAAGAAAAACTATTAATGCCAGCTGCACGTGAACAGATGATATGGTGAAAATAATTTAGTCCTGCCCGCAATGTTACCAAAAAAAAAACAAACCAAAAACAAAAACCCAAGAAAAACTTTACCTGCTATAATTCATTCTTTTCCTATTTCTTGAGTCTCAGATTTCTCCTTTCTTTTAGACTTTTAAACAACAGGTATAACACACACAGGAGCTACTTTCTGATGCATTTCTCTGTAACTCATTCTTGACCCAAAGATCTTCATCTTTGCAAGCAGCTTCTGTGGTACAGGTAGCTCCTCCAGAGCACTACTGAAACACACTGGAAAAAAACTTTTCTCCCTAACCTCAGGCAGATGGACTACAGATTGAGGAAGGGGAATTTACCCTTAGCAATTGTCTTCAGCAAAAGAAAGTACAACAAAGTTGTCTCCAATACTTGTTGAGCAGGTGAAAGCCATTGATATTTCTGTCCCACAGCGCTTGGATACTTTCAAGTAAGACAAATTCAAAGTTCCTCAAAACCAACAGCAATACTCATTTCCTCTAAACATCAATGAGCTTAAGTTGCTTTTATATTTTCCATTATCTGTTTGGAAATAGATCAGGCTTGATTTTTGTATGTTTCTGATTATGTTCTTCAATGCCAAATGGCTAAAAATGCTAAGGAAAACATACCAAATGGACAGTGACCATCAATGGCAAAGCACCATGCTGTGCTACAAGAGCTAAGTCTGCACAACAAGCAGAAAAATATGAAAAGGCATGTAATTTCCTGCCACCAATTCAAAAATCTTCTCCAGAAGGTCATTAACTGACATCAGCCTACAGATCCTCACCAATAATACAGAAAAAGGTGGAAAACACTAAATTAATCATATTTAGAGAAACATTCCTCTTCTACTGCCTTTCCCTCAAAGTAATTCAGAAAGTTTTAAATGTAATTAACAAAACCTAAAAAATGCATTAAATGCCAGTGCAGTTTCCCTCTCATCACAAAAGCTAGCCCTTGCAGCAAACAGAGCTTTCTAGAAGGACTAGTCACAGGAGTATATATTTAGCAGAGAAATACACAGATTTATTTTTCTCTCTTTTTTTTTTTTCAGCTACTTTTTAATTTCATTTTTTAATGTGTTGCTCAGAATTTTGCTTTACAGTTCTCTGAACCGACCTGGTATTTTCAGGATACTGGCAGCTATTAAAACCCTCTATTGCTTTGGACTAGACCTTACGAATTTGGATGCAGGATTATTTTTTTTACAATTCAGCATCTGAGTATCTCAGTAATTCTCAATGGTAGCAAATGATTCTGTATCAGCTGCACTGACATTATTCACATTCACGTTCCCCATTCCACCTGTGTGGAAGTTATCCCTCAACAGTAAGGTAAGCTCCTGGCAGCAGGAGGGCAAACAGAAAGGACATCCCCTTGCAGTTTGTGACAACATGAACCTGCAAGAGGTGATAAAACCATATTAAAAAAAAAAAAAGTCTTATGTTGGGAAAACATACCTTAAAAGCAGGAAACTGCAAATATAGGGAATAACAAGCACTGCCTATTCAAAAGACTCCATCATGTTTTGAATCACTTTGTGCTGTGGTTTACTTGTGGTATAAACACACATATATGCACACACATTCTCATCCCTCACTTGCACTCCCAATAATAGCAAAAATAAACATGAAAAATAATATTAAAAAACTCTGTATTCAGTAATATTCACACCAAAGTATATGTATAGATATATCCATTAAAATTATGAACATTTCTAAATATATTTTATGTATCATACATATATTTATATGTATAATTACATATCCACAGAAGTCGTCTTGCTGTGCTAAAGCCAGCAGTAAAAGCAAAAACAGGTTTCACAATAGGACACCCATATATGCATATGTACTGGCTGTTTGGTTTGTGAATTTATTTACAACTTAACTATATCATAATAAATGCTTACTGTTCTATTGTACAAACGTAATAGTAAAGGTTTAGGTTTGTTTTTTAAATACAAAGACTGCAAATGAATACATGAAAAAAATTACACACCATGTACAGTATTTATAATTTATAAATGCAAAGTTAAGACCTCTTTAAATTATTGCACTTGCATATTTTTTACAAAGATAGTTTATATGTATCATATATATATATATGTATGTGTAAATATATATATATATAAAACAAATTTTTCAGCTCACTAAATGTAGTAAAGTTGAATGTTGTTACCTTGAAGTTCTTTCTTCTCCACATAACAGCCCAACCTGAATTTGGAATATTTATGAAACTACTCTACAAATCAGTTTGATCTACCCTAGAAAGCAGTCCGTTATTTTAGGTTTATTTGACAGAGTATACACCCGTATTACAATCGAGCACAGTTTTTGGTCAGAAAGCAAACAAAAGTTATGATGTGCCTTTGCTAGGTTGGGATATATAACCTAAAGTTTGAACATGAACTTCCTTGTAGTAGTGTGCAGAAAGCCTTTTCTGTGTTTAGAATTATTAAATTAATTGTTCCACTTCACAGAACTGGTCCAATATCACAGTGTTTGAGGCAAATGCATTATTTCAAGAGGGTCATGATTGATTTGAGCATCTAATAATCTCTATTTTTTAACATGAATAGTGCTTTTTGCTACTCCTACAATTTTAACACTAAATGTTCTAAGTGCAGTCACAGCAAACTGATCACACTGTTTTAAGTTTACACACAGGAAAGAAATCTGTGCCACACAAAAAGATGAATTCCACTCTGTATGTCCCCTCCAATTTAATATGCTTGATCATGTATTCCAGCTAAAAAAACACCAAAACATTTCATTTCTCTAATGGTCACTTACAGAAAAAAAATTACTGCCATGAGTTGAACCATTGCAGTAGAATATTGCAAAACCATGCAAAAGTCATAGATCAATTGTAACAATGGCATTTGCCATGCTCTAATAAAATATGCAACATCTCAGATGAGTATCATGCTATGTCAACTATTTTTCTCACTCAGTGCATACCTTTCAGGCATCTTTTCATAATACATTAGAAATGCTCTGTTACAACTTCAAACAGTGCTTTTACCTTTACTAGACACAGGAGGGAAAACAGCTGGAATTATTATTAAGAAAAATGCAATTCTAGGAATATAAAATCTAACACTTCTAGGAAAGGAAAGATCTGCTAAGCTTTTTATACATTATTACAGGGCAAGATAAATTTTAGTAGGATCAAAAGGCAAGGAGGAATGACTTTTGAGAATTTAACTTAATGACTCACATGTCTGACAAACCTAGATGTCTTAAATGATTGTGAGTTTGAGTTTAGAACTTTGAATAATTAAATCTCAACATGTCTTTGAGCCATGAAATTCAAATGCAGCTACAAAGTTCTACCTTTTGGTGGGTTTGACTTTGGAAGTGCAGGTACAAGTGTTTTTTCTACAAAATATTTACCCATACAAATCTGCACTCTGTAAATGCCAAGACAGACTACATTTGCTTAAAAAAATCCAGCTCATCATGACTATTTTTGTTGGTCTAGGTCCTAACAAGGAGTATTTTGTCATGACCTTTCTCCTTTTACACATGAGGAAATTAAACCAAACCACAGCTACTGGAGCCAATTTTTAAAAATTCTTATAGACCTTATACTATAGCAAACATATATTTTAAGTGGTTTGGATAGTTCTTTATTAGAAACAGTAGCTGATTCACTTGAGACATTAATAGAACAACTTCTTGCCAATTTAACAAACTTGCCAGGGAAACATGCCCTCTATCAGTACTTATAAACTTCAAAACATAACATAGAGTGTGACACTGACAAATATTTTTAATGGTAGGAAACAGAACTACTGAAATTATCTTTACTGTCAATGAGTAAAAGATGAATGAAAAGCTTTCCATACTCAGAGATACAGTGTGATAAGGAATACTTTTACAATGCTTTTAAGATCAGCATTTTTAAATGGAAAGGGGAAAAAAGGGGAAAATAATGGCAAATATATTTAATGCAAATATGCTTAAGTAAATATACTTAACCCATGAAGGAAAACATTCCATCCATTTTTTTGGGTATCTGAATTTCAAAGAGCATTTTTTTAGTCCCCACAGATTTAGATAATTTCCATGTAAATTAGGAACCAACCGTGGATTCTGTCCCAAGTACTTAGTGGATGAAAGGTTGCATCTGCATTATTTAGCTGAAACAGAATGGCTAAGGAGGAAAGTAGAGGACACAGCATGAGATATTATTCATTCTACTTCGGTGTAAGCTATGTTTTTCCTTTTTTTTTTTCTTTGCTCTTTTTCCAAACCAGTTTGCTGTGATTACCAAAGAATTTCTGCACTTAGAATTGGTAAGGCAAACTAAAAGAAAAAAAATTATGGGGCTGTTGCTAGGTAACATGCATCATACAAATAAGATAAGTTCATATTGAATTCTCAGCCTGTGGGACCTCTATGTACAGCAAAGGCTTAGGTGCATTTATACATTATGCGACTACGGATCACACTGTACACATAAACAGATACTGGCATGTGCTCGACCATAACAGAAGGCAAAACTCAAGAGGCCAAGTTGTTCACATGAAACCCAAAAGCTGGCATGCCTATTAGAGCAATAAAGCCCAAAAGACAGGAGATGGAAAAAGAGAACCTCTGTGCTGTCTTAGGTCACTACCATTACTTGTTGCAGTTACACAATGGCCATGTCATCACGGAACCTCCACAAGAGTGCATTATCTGTGAAAAAGCACATAATGCAGTATAGGCTGTATGTGAAAGGTATGCAAAGACTGTGTTTTCACCTACTGTGTGGATCACTATGAAGATTTTTTTTTCTCATTATTTTTAAGAGAAAGACAAAGGCAAATTAAGTGTTGTGAAACATATTCTGTACAATTGCACTAAATTTAAAAGAGTGGCATTACATGTAAGTCTGTGCATAAGTTTGTAAGGCTGAGGCCTAAGTCAGCACAGAACTGTAAACACACCATTTAGTGTACTTTTCTTCAGTCAGCTATTCTTTCACTAAGAAAGGCATTTCTAAACCTGGAAATTTCGCTAACTAGGGGAAAAAACAAACAGACAAATGAAGAAGTTTCCTAATTTCACTCCTCTTGGGATGGGGGGAAAAAGCAGTAGAAGACATGCAGTGTTACTGTGCAACACAAAAGCTAGTCAATACAAACACATTTTTGATTTATTGTGATGGTACCACAATCCCTCTTATCAGACCTGACTTTTCTGACAAGGCTTTTGTTCCCAGCAGATAGCATACTTCAGGTATGTCTCCAATACCTTTTAAAATACAGCTCAGTAGGTAGAAATAAAAATGATTACTTAATTGTGAGCTAGGCAAGGAAATCTTTGCTGTCACATTTAAATTTTAATCCGATATTTCTGTCACTATGGATACAAAAACTCCAACCTGAAACTCCCTCTCATATCGGAGATAATTATGCAGTACTTCCAGTGTTTTAAGGGAGGAGTTGTCTAGGTTTAAAAAATACCCTAAAGAACAAAGCACCATCACTAGTTCTATCAACATTTCCCTTGTGAGTGACAGACAATTGGCATCATGATGCTTAATGAAGTACTTTAAAACTTTAACCTGAATGTTGGTTTTCCTTTAGTTTGCAGCAAGAGAATTCACTGTAACCTAAGCATAAATTATAGTCTCCAAGGATTCTGCTGGAGTTCAAACTGATTACAAGTAGATCACACATAAACATTCACAATAGCAATGGGTATATTGTTCTATTTATAGCCAAGAACTCCCAAGTGACACTGGTGTTAAAGCCAGCCACAGTACGGTATAATAAAAGTACCATTGAAACCCTTACTAGAAAGATACAATTTAGAAGTACCCCATAAGATTTCCCCCCACCCCCATCAGTTTTAAATTAAGGCCTCAGCAATATAGCCCATGAGATAAGGCCAGTCTTTTGTATTCACAAGTGGTAAGTTCTCTTTTGATAGCTGACTCCAAAACATCTGGGTTGTCATTTTCCCATCTGTTTACGTTGTCACTGGTGTAGGTCAGGAGATTGGCTGCCAGAGTCATTCCACTGAGGTAACTCCATGGGTGTTACCTTCCTAGGCAGGTCTGCTTAGCATTTTGTAGCTTTCCATTTTCCTTTTTTTTTTTTTTTTTCAAATAAAAATGAAACAAAACAAAAAAACAATCCCCAAAACAGGAAGGGGTGCTTTTCAGGTTAAAGCAATCTTTTGCTACTGTTCAGTCATCAATCTTCACAGGAAGAGAATCTGAGGTCCCAGGAGCAAGGGATTGAGAAGAAATCCATATAGAGGCTTCCTCACCTCTTGTTACCTTCTCCCATTGGTTGAGATTGTCCCTGGAGATGCAAAAAAGTAGAAGGTAACACACTGCTCATAAGTTTACTGGGATTTATTTCTTCCTCACAATAATGTCTGCTGTATTATACTTCAAGATTTATAAAGTATATTTATATTACTACCTGTATGTCATCAAGCTTTTATCATCTATACATTATTTCAGCCTTCAACTTCACTTATCCCATTTTGTAATTCTGCCTGACTCATATCTGTGTTAACTCTATCCTAGCCTACAGTACACCTTCCTTCCCCAAGGCAAGCCCTGAAGCTAGAGGCTACCACCTGCTTCCACGACAAATTTACAGCCCTCATGGCTGCAGGAAAGCCCAGCTGTGACCCAAGAGAGACATGACTGCAGAGACTGAAACAGCACTCTGGAGCACAGGAGCAGATTAAGCTTTCCTGCATACTCCTGCAAAAGGGCTGCCTGACAGTATATAAAATGTTGCATGCAAGAACATAGTATCAATTTTCGATTACTGTTGTAGTAATCATATTATCAGTCTACTACATTTAAAGGGTACCCCTTCCTTGAGACATAAATGTCTTTTAGTGCCTCACAGCCCGGCCAATCTTTAAGTTAAAAATTTGGTTCACAAGCCATGAAATGATGAGAAATCAAGCTGGTAATGTTCTAATGATCTGAAGAGGGTGCAAGCCCATAGTCTTACTTGCTGTACACCAGTAGCACTCTAGTGACTGGGAAGTCTATGCTGAGGATAGGCCTTGCAACCGATGGCCAAATCTCAGCATTCAGTCTTCAAACAGAGAGAAAGAGAGCAAACCCAATTGTTTCACCTTCACACTGTCAGATCCCTAGTTGCTAAAGCAGCTCCCTTATTCTTAGATGCCTTTGGTAAGCAAACGGGATGGCAACAGTAATAAAAGGTCTCCTACGGTATGTCATACCATAGTATTACATTGGAATTTATGTGGCAGAGCTTTTCTGATTTTTATATCACAGCCTTGCCAAAACATTTGCTAAACCAGCAAATATTGATCTGAAAGCACAGTGTACAGGTAAGAAGCGAAAATGTTTCAGTTTCTAGGGGTGGTGCAAGGCACAATCTGATGAAGTCTACCAAAGAAAGCTGGTGCCCTCTAGAGTAACATCTGCACCATTTTCTGCAGGAAAATTCTCTGCCAGTGCTTCAAGCCAACTGGAAGTTACAAAGCCAGCATTAATATGGCATTGAACCTCAGCTAATACAATCAGGCACTAAGGATCACAAGAAGTGAAGCATCACTATTTCTGTCTCCTTCCTGGATCTGGGAAAGTAATGATAATTGCAGCCAAAATATGTTTAAAATATATCAATGTCAGCAAGAACTGAGAGACTCAAAAGTACATAGAAAATAGTTTTAAATTATTTGGTCTGAAATAAAGGAAAAAATAAATCACTGCATCTTCCAAATAAATACACTACCATATATTTATACTTTGGTAGGCCTACTGAATATGTGGGCTACAACACTTACCTAGGACTTATTCTGAACACTGTAACACAGGTGGGCTAATAGTTTTGATCTACACAGGATCACAAGAAAACATTTAAAAACATGGAATAAATCAGCAGACAAGAAAACCTTCTAGATTGTTAGCTGCTAACTTACTTTAGGAAAATCAGGATTATATATATATATATTTTATTTTTTTTTTCTGTAAGGTGTAGATAATACAATTCATTTGCCTTTGAGCTCCCAATGAAGCCCTGGCTCCTAGTGTCTGGAATAAATGCCCAGAGGTTCTAAAAATAAAAGCCTTGATGCTGACGTGCTGCCTTAGCTGCTTTTGCTGCTATTATTTGCAGCTGGTGTCTGAGTTTTAAAGAACTCAAGGACATAGCAGCTTAAATATTATGTTCCAAGAAAGAGCACTGCTGGTGAAGAGGTGATATCAAAATTGGTTCAGTCAGCAACTAAGGAAAGGCCAAACGAGAATGAGGCTGTATGCCTCTGATCACACTGAATAACAGTTACCCATCAAAAATAAAGGAAAAACAAAAGTGTAATGCAAAATCAACCATTTGAAATACTCTGGAGTACTCCAGACCCTGTAATAACATAGCTTTTTCTAACTGGGCACCTAAAGTTATATCTGTGTTCTGACTTCCTGTTCTCCATTTCCAAGTCTTAACCCTCAAAATTCCTCTTCATTCTTTTCAATGAAAGAGCAGAGGATAATTTCAAGGCTAAGATAAAACTACCAAACTGCTCCTCAGAAGACTTTATGCCAGGGAAGCTCTTTGGTCCTGCAGAGGCTTTATCCACTCATCTACATTTTGGTTCTGCATTAGCACAATCTAAATAAAAGAATACACAACAGCAAGACAGGGACCTGTCTGTCCAGAGCTCTCTCCAGTGTGGAGATTGTGCCAGTGTGGCTTTCAGAAGTATCATTATAACAATTTGAATTACAAACAACAAACATAATTTCTGCAATAGAAAAAAATCCTATCAGCTCTGCCAGGAATCTGATTGTTTTTACTTCAGACATCACACCTTCTGCAGAGAAACCAACTCTTGTAAAGATGTTCGTGCCTGATCTTCAGAATTAGCGAGAACTTTTATCCAGAGCACATCTTTACGTGGGTGTTTGATATCCACAATTCAACTTTAAATATCTTCATCTGAGTTCTAAAAGATGAACCACCAAGTAAAACAGGCCACTTTTGGAAATAGGCCTCATTGGGATATCCATGTGGCCAGAAATGGAAAGATATGTGTCTTCCCAGATTGTTGCTCCTGTAAAAGATACTGTGCAGTCTTAAGCACTCCACCTAGACTCTCTAAGGCCCAGTTTCCATTGAGTGGAATAAAAACTTGATTTTGATCAAATCTTTACTGTGAGGGTGGTGAGGCACTGGAACAACTTGCCCAGAGAAGCTGTGGATGTCATATCCCTGGAAATGTTCAAGGCCAGGTTGGATGAAGCTCTGGGCCCTGTTCTAGCAGAAGATGTCCATTCCCACAGAGGGAAGATTGAACTAGATGATCTCTTCCAAGGTATCTTCCAACTCAAACCATTTTGAGATTCCATGATTTTCTTGGATAAACCAAATACATTATTTAGTCTCTCTCTACTAAGATCTTAAAACATTCCTTCAGCTCTTTATGTTCTCTTGTTTGTTCATATCTTCTTAAAGCATAGACACTAAACAAAATTCCTGCCCCATTAATGTAATAACTACAGAGGAATAGTCTCTAATCCTCCTGAACATTCCTTCCATATCCATCTAAGGGTTGCACAGCAGGGGTACCTCACAGGCAGCTGACTATTAATGATGGCTCCTAGATACTACTCACTGTTTTTCATAAGGTAGTCCTCTGCTCCTTTGACACAGACCTACATATTCTTCTCAGCCATATGAAAGAGTGTTTGTGTGTGAATGAAATTGTTTTGCTAACTACTACATTCATTTCAAGGCATCTGTCTGTTACTTAACAGACAGAATTTAGTCCACAAGATCCATAAGAGGAGGTAGATGTGCCATACAGGACAAAGCAAAAGTTCAATGTAAGATAGAATTTAAGGACCACAACAAAACAAAAAATATGAGAGAGCACTAGTGAGAGCATAGAAAAACAGACCTTTAATCACTCGATATGCCTAGAGTTTGCTGGCATTCTATGAAACACCTGGGGTTTTCTAGAAAATACAGATTAACCTGAAGCCGGAACATCTTTATGAAACATACCCTGGTTCAGCAAAAATTTTGTCAGGGAAGACTGCTAAGGCCCAAGATAGAATTACTGGACAGAACTACCTACAAAGCAGTCCACCATCATTCAAGCAGAGAAGCAGCCAACAAGGTAAAGGACTCTTGCCTCTTTTCCACACCAACCCAAGCTCCATACCCACCGTTTTATAGGAGAAAGTTACATTTGCTTCTTCCATATCCCAGTGCTACCTCCCCTATGCTCTCAACTACTGAATATTTTCTGGATATTTCTTTTTCTGGTTTTTAATAGAAATGATCTGATATGAAATAAAACCACATGCTAAATACACATTTTTTTTAATTAAAAAAAATACTACCCAGTTTTTGTTGTGGGAACCACATTGAAGTTAAAAGGACACAGAGGGAAATTACACTGAGCCAGCGCAGACAGGGATGCACAAACACTGAACTGTTTCTCTCTAAATACTTTTGGCATCCAACATATTTTAATCAGCTGTGCCTGTAGATCTACAGTGGATAGTCCCAGACAGTAGCTTATCACCTCTGGGTTTCTGAATAGCTTAATGTGAGACGTGTATCCCTGTTAAAGTTCATGCAAATTCTAAAATTAATAATCTGTATTTCCAGACAAACTTGCAAAGCACTCCTGCTTTTTCCTTGACCAAGCTATAAGATATGCATATTTACTCACCTGCATGCTCGGAGTAGTGGCCCAGTTGGAGGAAAGATCTGTGCAAGGGTGGTGTAACATGGGATGGCTACAGCATTGTAGAACCCAATCTACAAAAAAACAAGAAAGAAAAAAAAGAAGTTAAATTGTTGCAAAACTACAACACTGGAAGCTAAAAGCTAACAGCTCAAAGCTATTTACTTAATTACTACTTATATCAGTTACCCCCATTTCTGCATCTCCTTTTAATATTCAAATACTTTAAAATAAGCAGCAACAGTGAAAACTTTGGTAATTACAAGCTGCTTACATGCTTTCTTTTATGACTGATATGGCTGCTTCAAGCAGGATTTTCTACAGAACCTTTCATTATTCAATTGATTCATTTCATTCGTTCAGGATCTGTCTACCTGGTTTGATGTCAGTAGCTGCAGGAAGTAGCTGGAGATGTTGGAGACATTTCTGCAACCATTCATTATTCATGTGATGATTTTATTTTTTTTAAAAAAGGAAGGTTGTTCAGCATTCACAAAATGTGGTGAGAGTATGGATTGTTCTGATGTCCTCCAGGGTATGCATTGCACAGCTCAATGTATTTAAAATGCTGGGGACTTTGCACATTTGTGAATGGTGTGCCGTGTGATCAACGATTGGTTTGCAATTGCTTCTCATGTATGCAATTCAATAATATATTTTTACCATTATCATATTTAGGGAACACCAAATGACCACATTTTTAATGATATCGGACTCATAGAGACTTAGGGGTCTGTGATGGCTACAATGTCACAGCTGAATTGTCATGACATGAAGAAATTTTCAGAAAATGCTACTTATATATTATCAACGATGACAGACAGCATTCAGATTCATTATAACATCACTCACTTATCCCAGTCTCTTATGACAGTTACAATGGTGCACTATGATCCCTTCCTTTGGGCAGAATTTTTAAATGCCTTCTAGTGAAATACTACGTATGGTACCATGACCAAAGCATTTGATAATATCTCTTTTTTTAATCTTTAGAAACTTTGATCCTTATTCAGAAATTGAAGACCAACTCTTGCCTTCATCAGTATGAAAATTCCTCCCATACTGCTATGTAACCAAGTCCCGTACACTTTAAACAAGATACATTTTCTGAGCTGTAAACGCAACACTCTGAAATGAATCACTTATAGTGAAACCGACAGAAAGAAACTGCAGCTGGTGAGAAGGCAAGGTTACATACAGATGGGATGTCTGATCATCTACACTATTTCACATACTGCCTCGTTTTCTTCCCATTTGTTTTGGATTTTTTCTTCTTGTTTGCTAGTTTTTAAGGGGGACTATTTTATTTCAGTGGAAAAAGGAGATTAGAATTGTCAAAAGCTAAAATGGGACTAGATACAATCATCCTTCAGATCTTCTGCCTCAATGAAAATCAGAGAATCAAAGAATATGATGACTTGGAAGGGACCCTCAAGGACCATCAAGTCCATTTCTGCATAGGCCCATCCCCAAGAGTCACACCATGTGCCTGAGAGCATTGTCCAAATACTTTGAACTCTGTCAGGCTGGTGCTGTGACCACTACCCTGGGGAGCCTGTTCCAGTGCCCAGCTGTCCTCTGGGTATAAAAATCTTGTCTTAATATCCAACCTAAACCTTCCTGAAACAAATTCAAGTCACTCCCTCGTGTCCTGTCACTGATCACTGCAGAGAAGACATCAGTGCCTGCCCCTCCTCTGCCCCTTCCCCTCATGAGGAAGTTGTAACTGCAGTGAGGTCTCCACTCAGTCTCCTCCAGGCTGAAGAGATCAAGTGACTTCAGCTGCCTCTCATGAGGCTTCCCCTCAAGGCCTTTCACCATCTTTCTTACTCTCCTTTGGACACTAGCTGAGGGCTGAAACAAGCACTTACTAAGACAAAAAACACTACTGACACTTGTAAAAATTCAGGGTGATTGTGGTCTTAGCTAGAGCTACAAGTACAAAGAAAGGAAAAAGTGATGACAGCAAACATTTAAGCAAAAATTTGAAAACAAGTTTTCCACTACTACTTTAAAAAATAACACCATTGCATGTGGAACATAGAATTCAGCAGCTGAATAACCCAATTTCAAAAGCAATATTCACTAATATATGAAATGGTTTTTCCGTACATGTTTTATGTATAAACAAGTATCATTTTACTGAGAGAGTTCATACCTGACCCTGAGGGACTTCATCTTTCTTATCTCTGTCCATCATAGGAATAGGTTGAATACCTGTTTTCTTCATTTCATCGCCCTGGAGAAAAGTAGAGAGAGAGATTAAGAAAACAGAAACAAGACTATTGAGACCTGAATTAATTTCCATCTTTTATTCTATGTCAGTCTAAAAATCCAGAATATAAAATAACGTGTGCTACCACTCTGAGGCAATCTCAGAAAAATGCGCAAGGAGAGGCTCATTTTGTACATTCACCTAAGTGATAACAAACAGCAGATCCTGTAAGTCAATGTACACACATTTTCCTTGTTTCCAAGTGTGTCTCCATAATGAAAAGCAACTAGAAGACTAAACTCAAAGAAATCATTCTATTCTGCTCTATCTGCTCAGTTAGTCTCATCTTTCAAAATTATCTGTTTAAAGCACCATAATACAATGACCAGTAGAACACAACTCATCCATTCAAGGAAAAGCCAGATGAATTTACAGTGTACCCTCTTTGTCAAAAATTTTGTCTCTTCAATATATATCAACATCTACCTTTATTAACTCATCCTTGGACTACAAAAAATTAACATCTGGACAGGAGCAATTATGCCCATAATTTCATCTTTACTATTTTTGCATATGGAAAATCAGTTTCATCCTTCCTTCTCCACTGAGCTCACAAGATTTGCATTGAAAAGTCTTTTTACTTATAAGCAAAAAAGTTGAGTATGTAATCAGTGAGGCATGCCAACATTATACCTCCATTCTACTGCTCATAAGAAAACTCACTTTCCAGTGCAGGCATTTCAGAAAGTGAGTGCTGAACAAGATCTTTGAGCTTAAACAGTCAGCATTTTTCAAATATTTTGTTGTAGTCTTAGCTGTTTATAATTAAGAGGACAACATGTGAATACAAAATACACCCACAAGAAGCGCACATCTTGAATTTTATAATGAACACGCAACAGGCAGGGTAACAATCTGCACACTATATGCATGCTACATCAACTCCACGGGCCTGATTTCTATTTTATGCCTGTGTAAAAGAGAAATAAGCCCGCTGAATACTGCAAGATTCCACAGGGCACATAACAGAAAAGAAAAACACTTTTATCATACACACATGCAATAGTAGTCCTGAAAACACATCTCCTAAAGTTGCATAACTCCACTCTATGCAATTTATTCCTTATTCCCAGAGCTACCACTTCCACTTGAAAAATTAAACTATTAGGGCATTTACCCCTCACCATATGACATGTGAGAGACTGCATATATATTTATGAACATGATTACGTTACGACAGCTTCATTTCTTGTTTCAATTCTCAGTATACATTAACTGTCAAGTAACTTCCAATGTATTGAAGACCCAACTCTCTCTGAGACACTGCTGTTGACCTGGCTCAAAAAAAGTTAATGTTCTTCGTATTTGCTTTAGCATTTTCTGTACTCACACTATAGCTTTATAAGTATGTTTCAAGGCAGCTGACCTGGAAGCTGGTTTCATATTTTGCATTTCTACAAAAAATTACAGTTGGTGACTTCTGTGTTCTGTTGCTTGGTCACTTTATGTTAGGATATATTTTCTACACTATCTTGAACAGAAAGAAAAAACACTGCCTGAAAATTAGACAGCTAACCCAGCTCTTTAAATAACTTCAGAGTAAGCAACAAACACATGCATGCACCAGTGAATTCTTTAAAACAAGCACACCAAGATATTGATTGAAAAATACTTATAGTTGGGTTTTTCCTTCCTGGATGCTTCTGTTTATAAGGAGAGTAAACAAAAGAATCACACATACCTCAGCCCAGAACTCCGCATATATGTCGTTGGCCGTCAGCCTGGTTACTGGCCACAACTTTGTTACAGAACACAGATCACAAGCTGTCATCATCAGGCCAATCACTCTATCTCTAAAATAGAATAAAAATTACATTAAATTGTAAGTTTCTTAAAGACTTAATGATCGCTCTGCACAGTTTTCATTTGCCCTTCCTCAGTTTAATCAGCAGCAATGTATACACACTATGAATTTTCTCTCACCTATTGTTTCATCCTCATTTATGATTCTTTGGTAAGGCATGGCATAGACTGCATACTGTATTCCTTGTTGTACTCCCTACACTGTTTGCAACCAGATTTCATTGACCAGCCTCTATACAAGCACATGCATAGACAAGGGCACAGAATGCCTGCCTGTTAAAACACTCACATGCCCCTCTATAATTTTCTGAATATACAGTACAAGTCTATAAAAAGAAAGATGTTCATATCTTATTGCTGCATTTTGTTCTTTAAAGTGTGAGAAAAACAGCTCCTAAAAAGAGGGAAGACTACTTCTGAATCTGTCTTAAGATGCTGTCATTGCTTTGTTGGAATGAATTTGAACTCTGACAGAACAAGAATCCAATGTGTAACTGTCCTACACACTGACGAACCTGTTCACAGAGTAACTGAACAACATCAGTAGTATTAAAATCATTATTAGAATTAGGCACACTCAGAAAAAAGAAAATCCTATTTAATCAATTTTATAGCACAAATCTATGGTTTGTGAATCTAAGTTTTCTTCATAAAACTGGCAATTTAGATTAAATTCACTTGATTTCACCCAGTGGAGAAATTAAGATGGCTCTTAAAGATACTTGCATCTTTGTTAATAATGCCTATTCCACGTGAAAAAGCATAGAGCTTGCTAACTTGCATGCCAGTGTGACGGCCATCATTAAAACTACCAACAGACAGATATACCAGAGGAAATACAAAATCCACAGTATAATCAATCAATAAATGCAAAGTGCACTTCCAAGTTAAGAAGTGCATTGGCCACGCAAGGGTCAATGTAAATACAAAGCAATGGAAATTACTGTTACATATGTAGAATTTCACACACTGCTGGTCTTAGACTTCACATATGTAAGAAAATTACCAGAGATAATTCTTTTAAAAAAATAAGGTTTCTCTTTCTAGACTAATGCCATAGGGATCTACTATTGGTTTGCTGCTTTACCTGTGTGTTTGGTTCTTAAGGTTTAATGCTCCCGTCTGATGCAGCTCCTCAAGTTGCTTTCTGTTTCCAAAATACAGGGCAAGGTCTGTGGCAATGATGGCTTTCCGATGATCTCGAGTACTTGCTCATATTCACTGGAGCTCAGATTGGAGAAGACATTGTGCCCTTCCAGCTATGAAAAAGTAAAAAACCAATAAAAAGCAAAAGCTCTAATTCTGAGATGATTTCAGTCTTCACTTCACCAGACATGTTACGACAGTTTTACAGCCCAACGACAAGTTTTGTTGTAAATTCAAATGTTAATAGCCTGAAATTCCCATTTTTATTTTTCCTTTGTCAACACTGACTAAAAAAAAAAAAAAACAAAACCAAAACTATGACTAAGCCACCAATTGGTTTTTGGGGCTGCTTCTTTTGAAGCCTAAAGGTATTTCGAGAGAAAAATGACTGAAATCTTTGACTTAAAAGCACTATAGACACAGCACTTCCAGAGCGCATGATTCTACTCTGGTCCAGAGTCTGCACAATCAAGTTGGTAAACTGAGTACCTGATTCACCTAAGCATAGTTTTGATACTGCGTAATATATAGGATAGATAAAGAAACACTGAAGTTAAAATGACTAAATAATTTTGTTTTCCTAGTGCTCCAAATGAAATGTGCCTGAAATTGCTGCATTTACTGATATAATTTATATGTAAAAATAAATTTAATTATTTTAATGTATATGGACATTTATAGGGGGAAAAGCTGCTTTGTTCAACCGTAAGTTGAATGACTCATAAGCTAAAGATAACGGTTTCCACTGTGGAGGCTCTGGTAACACACCACTGCCATCACTTTTCAATCTCCACTAGGTATTACTGTGCATTATCCATGTACTGTAATCACTCCTGAAGCTATATCACATTTTGAAAAGTCAAGGCTATCTGCTGTCTCCAAGATTTGGAAAACGACTTGTCAAAGGTCTTCCTACTGTTGAGAGGAAGCAGACAAAAAAAGAGAAAGAATGAGCTAGCCATGTCAAGGTGTGCACATTCAGAAAAAGAAAATATCATTAAAATATATCAAATGCAGAGGTGTTTTGACATTTAATTGGCATTTGGGCTTAAGCTCAAAAAGTTTCCCTGACTTTCGTCAAACATTTACATAATTTGCTCAAAATAAATCCTCTGCAGTACAAATAGGCTTGGTTTTTCTCTCACCATCCGGAACATAAACATCATTTTCCAGGACTGTTACTTAGACAAGTAGATTTATTGTGAATAATGAATAGAAAATACAATCCATCTATCTCTCAACGGTCCTTTGACAGATTTCTAAGTCATAGAACATGATGTATTAAAAAAAAAAATCAGACTATTTTAACTCATCATCAGCACTTTGTGAGCAAAAAATTACTACCACTAATTCTCACAATTTAGGGCTTTGGGGACCCTTTACTCCCCAGCCTTGCTGTCTAATTCCTGAGACCAGGCTATTTGTCCTAATATTTAAATTATTCTGGATTCTACCCTTGAGCTTTAGGAGCTGCACTCTCACAAAGACCACTGTGCACCTTCTGTTCAGACTACTCAAAAAGAACTGATTCTGTAAAGTGCTGACAGAAGCTCCCAGTTATGTGTGTGTCACTTAAGCTTTTGAGCAGTACACACAAAGTACAAATCTGAAGATTTTGCTCTTTGCCTGCTGCGCTAACGCTTGTGAATAGAATCCTGTGTCCTAAGTGTAGTGTACACTAGAACTGCAGGCAGATGAGCAAGGCAGCTCTAAAATTTCAAGCAGCTGAAAGTACTGCAAGTTACTAATGTAAAGTTAAAACTTGCTCAGATAAACCCTAAAGAGCTTGGTGGGTTGGTTTGGCTTTTTTTCCATCAGTCCATGAATTCATTCAGACTTTTTGATTGAGACAAAACCCAGCAAGTCCAAAAGGCTGCTCTAGTCTGCCTTTGCTGCTAATTACCACCCATGGGTGCTCCAGCAGCTGGAGTCTTGAATCCACTCTACAGCCCTGGCCACTTATCCCTCTTTCCTCACTCACACTAACAGCAAATGTAGGAGATGCCAGGGAAGCAAAAGAGTTCCCTGCCTTCATGGCAAATGGGATTTTCATCAATTACAACATTTCTGCCAGAAAAAAATGCAAAGTGGTTGGGACAGTGAAGTGTTAATGACTGAGGAACATGCTCACTGTGCACAAATTCACATGAAGAATGAACACTAAACATTTAATGCCATACCACCACTGAAGGATTCAATTACACCCTCCTGCATGAAGGAGCATTTAGAGATAAAGCTTCCATTCTGTGATTAAATGTATATGATACCTAAAACCATAATCACAAGATGTGCTTCTGAATACAAGACAGAATATGTATTTTTTTCCTAAAAAGTAATTACATATTTAAGAAAATAAATATCTTCCCCTGAAAAACCAGAAAGAAAGAAAGGTTAACAATGAATTAGTGGCCCAGCACCAAGGTAAGGCTGTAACTTGAGTGTGCATAGAAAACTATTAACTAGTGAGCACAAGTTATGGACTGGCAGTGGTTTCAAAAGTAAGAGTTCTCACTCTTCAAATTGAGAATTATAAAAATTTCACTCATGAGGAAATACGCGTGTGTCAGTAGCACACATGCATTTTCCCAAAAAAGCGTCTGCATGTTTTCTTGCAGTTTTCTCTTCATTAAAAATAAAGGCACATAACCTCATACGAGGAACTCTCTTTCACAGAATATTACTTTACTCATATTTTTTTAAATTTCAAATTACTGAGTAACAAAAAAGCACAGGATAACATAATGAAATACATTTCCAATTTTCATGCATGAAAAATTAATATCTCTCCTTTCATGCCACACATTCACAGAATTTATGTTCACAGAATTTATTACAGCAGGTTTCCAAGTTTCTCATACAAAGTTTTGCCAGTACTTGAGTTTTTGTTCAAAATTTCAGGATGGGTGAAGACTTTGTTGAAATAAATTATGACAAAAATATATATGTAACTGAGAAAATGATTTTTCATTTTCAAAGTTCCTATTCCACACGGTCATGGGAAAAACCCCCAGAGAACCAGAAGCTAAAAGCTTCAAAGGCAGGCCATAAGTAAAGACCTTCAAACACACAATATTTTTATAGCTTCAAGATTTTGAGAAAGCTGTTTTGCACTATTGTCAAATCCTTTGGTTGCTAATTTTGAAACCGGCTTGCTGTAATAAATCTTCTACTCTTCTAAATGAGTACTATAATAGAGAAATTAAACTAAGCATGCTTCAGAAAATCTACTTGCTAATGCTGTGACTCTTCTTTCCACCACTGGACACTAATGCACAGAACACACAATTTCAATAATCCTACCTGCAGGATGGACACAGTCTGTGAGAAGTGGTGCTGTTCCATCGTTGATGTGGAATAGAGAGCAGCTAAGGGGTGATCAAATTTCTGAAGATAGCTGTTGCTGTAACCTCTGTGATCCAGGTCATGACACAGGCATGCAACTAAAAGACCCTTTCGCTAGAAAAAAATTGACACAAGCATGAAAAGCAAGATGTATTTCCTGCCCCTAGATGTCACCCTCTACCCAAAATACTGTAGAAGTTGCAGTACGCTAACACTGCCTTCAAATAGCACATGTAGAAATATACTTAAAAATGAGAGAAACATGACAATAAGGATATGCTGAATTAAAATTCTTGGTCCAACTGTAATTATATTATGCATTTAAAAATCATTATTGGACAGTAACATACTGTTGGATGGACTGTGCTTCAGAAGAAATCTGCATTTAAAACATTCTGGTTATCCACTGAATCCTCTTCATGTTTATTAAAACAATAAAAAGCACAGTTATTGAGGGAGAAAAAACATACAAGATGTATGATCTGCTGGTCAAGGCAGGTGCACTGAAGTTCAATGCCAGATCTGCCTCTGCAACGCTCCTAAAGACATTAACCAAATCTCCTAGTGAGGTTTTTCCCTAGGAAGTCACTAATGTGAGTCACAAATGCTTTTGCAACACTCCTAAAGACATTAACCAAGTCTCCTAGAGGTTTTTTTTTCTAGGAAGTCATTAATGTGAGTCACAAATACTGGACAATGCAATTGTAAACAAATAAAGACAGTAAGTGGGGTTTTTATATAATTAACCCTTAATATCCTGAAGAAACAGAGTCCCTGAAATCTCTTTTTCCAAAAGTTTACACACAGCCTATGTGTTTAGAAAAAAAAATCTTGTTTATGACTCTGTCACTGTTTGCATGAAGTACTATGAAAATTTCTTCAGAGACTCAATAGCTTTGTCTTATAATTGGTTCTGATGAGTGTTCAGTAAACAAGGATAAGGCTATAAAATGAAGCAGAAAAAGATTGATTAACCATCTATTAAGTGCACAACATCCAACCTGGATACTATACTAAGAGACCTGTGAGTCTGTGGAAAAATAGCAACAAGGCAATTAAAAATATTATCACAAATACACCATGTGCAGAAATAAGGCTGTAGCAATGCTAACTCCATTTCTGATTTTGAGACATTAACTTCTATTTTGAATGATGTCTTTTCAATATTGCATCTCATGAAGGGTATTTTTAAAAAGTGTATTAAAAACCCTGGGTGATGCAGCAGCACGTGTCCACACAGATCCTCAGCAGAGGTGGAACCCTCAGGAACATAACACACACCTCTACCACTTGAAGTCGTAGTAACAGCTTGTCCCAGTCTCCATGTCTCAGGAAGTCATTCTTGTCTCAGTCCTTCAGGGTTATACAATGCCTAATAACAATACTCTTGACCTTCCATCTATTGTCCCTGCTTGGATCATTACATTTTTCTCTATTTTTCTCCAGATCAGTGTCTCCTTTACAGTGTTTTATACTTCTCTTCCCATCTCTAAATCTACTGAGGTTCATGTCAGCATCTCTCACCTGAGGCCAGCCCATCCCTAGATTGCCAAACTTTCTTTCAGCAGTTTCCTGTATTCTTGTCAGATTCATCTCCAGTATCAAGAAAGGAGACTGCTGAAAAGAGCTGGAACATAGACTGGGATAAGACACTCAAACAGATGGAGTTTGCAGGGGAAAAAAGACTCTTTCCATCCCCTCTTAACAGCTGTCTCTTTTGCTCTTCCTTTCTTTCTTACTCTGCACCTCCAAAGAGATGGGGCTTACTACTTGGATAGTACTGAATGCCATCAGAGCTTTAAAAATTCTCTGAGGCTGTACTCCACAGATTTTTGTTGTTTAAGTAATACTGATTTTTTTTTTCAAACTTGTATAGCTTGGCCAAATTTCAGCATATGCCTGGCATATGCCACTTTCACATTTCAGTGTCAATTTTCAAGTCTCCACGTAACACCAGGATAAATTAAACCTTTTCAAACGAATGTTCACCAAGTTTCATTTTACTCTTATACACTGAACAAAACTTTGATTGCTAGTAGCATGTCTTTCAAAGAGCCAAACAATTGTGCCTGAAATTTCCCCCAAATGAATCACCTTGAGGAAGCTAACAGAGCCTGAAAACTATAGCACAAATGGATAATATTTGGCAGAGTTATACACAATTGAAAACAGGTTCTTCGAGTCAGAAGTTTCGTGTAACATTATTAATAAGAGACAGCCCTCCCTGTTATACCTACCATAATTTAGAAGAAAAACAAGTGACAGGTTTTTTTTAATACTGTGTATTAATGCTCTAAGCCTTCCATTTTACTAGTTATCTTTTCTACTTAGTGACCAGTTTAAAGTTCTGCTCCTCTACTCACATATGTCAGCTGTCTCTGCAACCCTTGTCCTCCTATTCTGGATCTCCCAGACCTCACAGGATTCAAGATCCAGGGTGTTTCCCTCCCTCACAACAGACCTGACAGTTAGTTAAATAATTGAAGAGTGTGATTGTAAACGGGCAGGGAGAACCCCAAAGCTTAGACATGGATTTATAGCAAATCTACCACTGCTTTTTAAGAGGCAGTCCTGAAAAATCATCACTAGGATTAGGAATCTGGGTAATCCTCCCTCAAACTCTTTACTCGCAATCCATTCTTCCATGAAGACCTTTACATACACTCTGCCCGAGCTGACAAAAAAAAACCCCTCTAGCACAGAAAATGCAGAGCAGCTGACAGCTCTGATGAGGTGTGGTAACTGACACCATCATGCCACCTACCTCCAGATCAGTGAAAAGCCCCTGGTTGTTCTGCAGGATGGCGTACATGCAATGCGCGACGGTAACTGCATGCTTCCAGTTGTGGTAGGGCACGCGGCGGTAGTTCTTCTTTACAGACATAGTAAATCGGCACAGCTTCTCAAGCTCAAAGCTAGGCAGAACGCAATTTGGTCGGAGACAAGAAATAAGAACAGGAAAAACAATCAGCAGAGGAGAAAAGATGGTCTTTGATTTACCCTTCTTGCTAGGATTGACTCTCATTGTGGATGACTCACTGAATGACATGAAAAGTCACGCGAGTTTGGCAAGGACAGAGGAGCATGGATACCTGGCAATGCTCTCAGTTTAATCTGTTAAATTCAGGGAACAAAAGTCATGCTACCCAGCTCAGTCAATTGCATGACCTTCCCTGCTCCCAGAAACTTGAAGTGATTTCTTTCAATTGCTTATTCAACTTGAAATATAGTATAATACAGCATCTAATGGACAATTTGAAAACATGATTTGTGATCAAAACAGAAAATTCAGGGGGTTTTTAGGCAGAAATAAACCTGTTTAAATAGAGATGCTCCATATTGACATTGTGAGAAGCCAAAGATTTTATTTTTCCAACACTTGTAAATCTTCCAGTTTAGACTAAAAGAACAGAAATTCACATCTCATGGTTTCTTTACTTCTGACCAAACAGTACTTTGTTAAGTACTAAATTAATTACTTTTTCCCTCATAAAAAGGCCTGTTTTCCTTTATTCCATTTTTCCCCTGTTGCTGCAATTTTACTTTCTAAGTTCTATGTTTTAAAAAACTTTTGGCTACATCAGGTAGAACATTAGTGGTACTAATGTTCTAGTTTTGCAGTACTTGTGGGAAAAAAAAGATTAATGTCTCTGACCTATGTGTAAAAACTCAGACACACCTACTACACAGAAACAGGCAGAAATGTGTACTTCTACAGTTGTGTGTTGAGCAACATTATTATTATTATTCTCAGCCTTAGTCTGACATTAGGAAAACCAGAGGCATATTGTCTTTCAAAAAACTTTAAGCTTTCTTTTTTAATTCTAGAAAATCAGACAATGATAGAACTACTGTTTAAAGTAGTGCATCATAATTCAGAATATCAGTGACAGTAGTCACTTCCATCTACATCCAATCTCAACCCAATGGTTATTAGGCAATAGCACAATTATAGCCAAAGGAAAAATCATTATATGTGATGCCTCAACATGGAATACTACTACTTTGTCCACTGCAGTATTTTGTATACGTGATTAAAGCAGTAAAATATTATTTCTTCAGAAGAGAAAATGTAGTGAGTATGACAGACTTTTCTCTGAAATCCTCCCTGGACAGGACAATTATACATTGTACAGGTAAATACTTTAAGGTACAACCTTATTCCTCAATATATTAAAATCAAATTTTAGTCTTAAAATTTTTGGTTTTGTTTCAAAGGTTTGACAAGTTTTATTCTTTCAGAAATTAAATACAAGTTCTGTTCCTACAGTCTCCTTTTCAAATATTTTCCTCACTTTTGTTTCCCTAATTTCTTATGTGAAAGCTGAGGCTCATCTGAAAAACATCTAGTAGATGTCAATTCTTTCTCATGAAAGCAACACGTTGAAAGGAAGAGACTGGGAGTCAAAGAGAGAAAGAACAGAACCTGACTGAAAATATGAACCCCAACCCTGCATCCACAGCCATTCAGTCTGGAATGGAAACAAGCTAACTACTCTGAGAAGTAGAGAACTGTGTTCAGAAGAGTCACCCCCTTTGCAGCATTGAGGAAGACTGAGAAAGACCCTCCAGTCTGACTGCACGCTTTGAGGGCATTCATTCAGTCAGCAAAGAAAAAACCAAAACACCAGCAAACATTTCCTGAATGTTGCTCCCTTTTGTAGGGATGTGCTTCCCATTTCAACTGACCATCTGTAGATTTTTTCCCATAATTTGGAGCAGCTCCTTTCTTTTAGTAATGGGCCATACTTACCCACTGCTAAAAATATATTACTGATATTACTAATCTTAGTAATAAGGAACACTGAGAGAAAGGACAGCAAGTGAAGCATTTAATTTGAAAATAATTCACTTCCATAATTAATGTACAACTATGCAAATAAATGATTCATTTAGGAAGATAAGATCCCATCTTGGTTTACTTTTATCATATACATTATTAATTTCAGAAACTATGTATCTGAAAAATCAGTTTTCATGCATCTGCTCTCCTTTTTGGGAAGAGTGATTTTTGTCTTTACTGTCTTCTGTCTGAAAAGCAAGCTCATCTCAGAATCAAACAATTTTTCTGTGTATTGGAAGGACAACTGTTAGGATGATATCATGAGTTCTTTAACCTCACTGTTTCAAGATATTATTAACTAAGGACCAAGAAAGTGGGACAAGAAACCCAGACTGTTTATTACAGTCCTGTATAGACCAAATATCGAAAATAAAAATCAAAGAAAATAGACGTTGAATTAGGAAGTAATTATCTCAAAAACTGTAAGTAAATAAACACAGACTTAACAATTAAATAAGAAATAATATACTTCATACCAGGCTGTCCCACAGGACTGGTGAACCATGTAGACAAAAATGGCAGGCCAAACATCTTCATATGGACTGATATCAAAATGGTATCTAAGAAGAAAATTTCAGTTTAGAAAAGACAAATACCTTTTCATTGTTACTAAAAACAAATGAAAATTGCTAGGAATGCATAGCCAGTAAGATTCACTTCTTCCTGAATACAGACAGAAAGCTGAATTTACAGGCTATATTTTTCAGTAATGTCAAGTTTCTGCTAAGGTCAATGGAACCATGCTCATAGTTTCACACCATAATTTAGTAATTTATGTTGGAAAAGACCCCTATTATCGAGTCCAACAGTTAGCCTTTGGCTTTGTTTACTTAACAGAAACATATATCTTTATCTAAGGATCCACAGATGAAGTAATAGACAAAAAATATCTCTGGGACAATGACACGTTGCCAGGCATTCCTAAAATATTCAGGAATTTCTTCCCAGGAATAGTAAAGATGGTGTCTCTAATAATATATTTACTATCTTTTTTTTTGTTGTTGTTGTTCTCCCAATAATTTTTGTCATAAATTGCATTAGACTCACTCCAATTTTGATAGAGGAAAAAATCAGTTTTTACTGGCTAATAGAAATCAAGCTAAATGTTCAAAAATTCAACATTTAATACCATATTTTTAGTCTTTCATTACCTGAAGACTTCTCCCCTCCCCTGATAACAATACTGAGGCCTAATTTTAGGGACCCAGGACAGTAGAGCTGTTTTTCCTTCAATTATTAATTAACCCTCTCCCTGCAGGTTTCTGTGCTGAAAGTCCTCTATTTTTTCTCCATGGCACCTTAACTGCTTGGCACACTGAACAGCACAGCAGCTGTGAGAGGACTGAAGGTAGCTGAATTGCTTGGAAAATGGTTAAATATATTCTGCTTGAACTAAAGGATGCTAATATAATTTAGAATGAAACCTGTCATCTTCGCAAGTAAAACTCATTTCTGCTGAGGAGGTGGGTTATATAATATCACCTAACAAAGCACAAGAAATTGTATTGCAAAGAATAAGCTTCCATTAGGGTGTAATCCTGCAAGCTGTTAATGCTCTGGCATTCAAGCAAATCACTTCAGCATGTAATGAACTTTAACTATAAGCACTCCCTGTTAAGCACAGACTTTCACAGTTGCTCACAGCTACAATGCTCAGTGCAGAACAGAAGTGAGCAAGCTCTGGAGATGAGATTTAAGAAGAGGTTTAAAAAGATGGAGATGAGGTTTAAGAAGACAACTTAGAAGACAACTTAGATTTTGTGACTCAATAGCTGATTTTAGGCACCTGGTTACTAGGGTAGAATTTATTGTCCTGGACCAAAAAGAGTGACTCAAAAATGTGATGTCTCCCATTGTTAGTGTTGAGTGGGGACTGACCAATAAAATATATATAGAGGCTTATCTTCAGCATGTAGAAGCTGAAAATAACTAAATTATGTCAGAGAAAGCCTAAAAGGCTGGATGGGAAGTCTTCCTCCAAAGGTAGGCTACAACTCTACCCTCTAGCACATTGGATTTGTAACCCTGAATTTTCATTTTCCCCTTCTTCAATAACTACAAGCAGATGCACAATACACACACATCCATACTCAAAACTCACAAAAAATCCAAATGCCCACTACACACACCCCGCCCCCCCAAAACCCAAACCTAAAAGTCACACACAACCCAGAAAACCCCAGGAATGAGCTGGGAGATATGTTTAATTCTAAAACATATCCAAGGGGATGAGATCATGCATTTGGTTTTAAGTACTGATGTTCCAAGCTCGGGTTCCTCTCTGGCTCTGAGCTGATGGCAACTTGGGACTATAAGAACGAAAGCTCATCACTACAAATCCTAGGTAAAAGTTAATGCTTAAAGCAACTACTGTATGTACCTATGCCTGTGGAAAAATTCTGAGTATGTATAATTTTACATCTTTGGTGGATAAATTTTGTTCATGAATCATTAAGTATAGCTAAGTATAAGAAAGCCAGAGATAAAACCACCATGATATTGCTGTAGTTCAATAATAAAAGTGCTTCCTAAAGAACTCCACTACAAATAAGAAAAGAAAAAAAAATTAACGGGTTATATACAACTGCTGCTACATTGGGAAAATACTTACAGCTCAATTTCTTTATAAATATGTGGAGGCAGTGTACAGTGCATGAGGTTTTGCCACTCTTCTGCTGTACAAACACTATGGTAGGACAGCTTCTCCATCGTTACACGGTAAATACACTCTGAATGACGGATTCTGTGGTACATCTGAAAAAGAGAAGTCATGCATCAATGTGGAATTTGAATAAAGAAAACAATTACTTCCTGTATTCAAGCACTGATTATTACATTATACATCTGCAGAAATGACAGTGCTTTTGGCTGTACAACTTCACACATTAGAAAAGCGACACATTACACTGAATTCAGTATTTCTGGGAAACCAGGCCTTCTATCACATCATTCTTCATCTACTCAGGTAAGTATCTAAGGCTCAGCTGACTTTTAACTGCATGTGAGCTCTCACAGGAAAAACAATCCAAGTTCAGAAGTCAAACCCAGAGCTAAGTCCCTTGCAAAATTCTAACAGACAGACAACCTATAACAGGACACAATTCATATTTTCTGCCACTGTATGAATTCTATTAATTGGTCCAAATTACTGCTATCTATGCACAGTTAAAAGTATGTGGGACGTTCATCATACCTACACTACTCATAAAATAAGTACAGTTAATTACCAAGAGGTTCAGACATGGCATGGTTTGCAAACAAGTGAGGACATAACAATGCACCAGTTAAACAATCCCCTGGGGCAGTACGCCCTGAATGGTAACATCCACCATCTAAAACCAGTGAACTCACCCACAACTGAGTGTGCATAGTCCAAGTGTAACTTATATGCAGGCCATTCTACTTGCCTTAACTCAAGTGAAACAACTTGAGGTACCTGGCAACAAGATTTGCTGCCCCAGTGTACCACTGGGATTGTACTGGTAAAATCAGTTAATGTAAATCACCAGGCTTATACTGGCATTGCAGTATATCTTACCTCCTCTGAATATAACTCAGTTCTTCTACATTGCATTTCTACTGAATTTGTTGAATTTTTATACTTAAATAGTAATAGTCATTACACTGCTTATGTTTTCTACAGGCACAGTAAATTTTGAGATGATAAAGGGTTTGAGGACAAAAATAGCTACCCACTCCTATCTAGAAGCATGGATAATTATAAGTGTATACCACAGCATATAAGTGTAAAAATTGATCTTTGAGCATTAAGAATATGGATTTGAGAGAATATATAGCATATCTCCATTCCCCAATTAAATTTATAAAATGTAATCAGAATTTATGAAAGCAAATAAGAATCATACTTTTTAGTGAAAAAGGGAAGCCAGATATCATTCACATTTCAGAGCTTGCTCTCTCAGTTTAGCTACACAAAATTGATATATCCAGAGTATGGTTATTACAAATGAAATCCCTATCATCCTCTTAAAACAGAATTATTCACCAAGGAATACAATGTTAATTCAATGAAACAGATTTACAAATCATTTTAATAATCTGTAACATCAAAATACTTAAGTATTCTCATTATAACTTACAAAACTGTAAATAAAACTTACATTAGCACAGTGTAAGGCTAAAGCACAAAAGACTGCAAACATTTTAAAGTTGTTCTCATCGGTTTTAGAGAAGGCACTTCCACTTATTTTATTCACCATCTGCACAACACCTATTACACTTCCTCGGCTCACAATAGGCATGCACAGGATATTTCTGGTTGTGTAGCCTGTGTAGAGGTCTACTTCTCTAAAGGAGAAAGAAAAAAAAGAGTTAATATCAATGGGTACCTATTCCTTGATTCTCAGAAATGTTGATGTACAATACACAGAATAATTTTAAAGTAGGCCTAATTAGTACATGCAAGAATTTCCAAAACCTTCAAATATTTTTATCTACTGTGTCATACTTATAAAGAACTTTTTAATCCTCTATTCTCCATTTGTAAGACAAAGAATCAATATTGCCTCAAACACAGTTAAAGAACATTTGGGTATTCTTAGGCATGCTATTTGTTAGTGAACTGTTTTTTCTCCCCTGAAACTAACGAGGTTGTGGGGACACTGATAACGAAAACTGGTAACAATCTAACTAAATTTCTCTCCATTATATTATTATTTGATAAAAATAATACTTTTATTTGTATCTTAAAAGTATCTGGATGGCTAAAGCATTTAATAAACATCTGTAAGTTACCTCCTCAGAGGACCACATCTCCATAAATGCATCTCAATATGAAATTTAAGCGGTAATTTTATGTAAAAGGTTTGATGAGCTATCTTCTGCTCCAAGGAAAAGCATCCTACCTGTTAAAGCGTGGGTCTGCATAGGCATCAGGGATGTTAAGGACTTCTCCTGTTCTTGCCACTTGACCAGCTATTCCTTTTTCTATAGAAAATCTGGAGAAAATAAAAATGTGTATGAGCCAAAATGTGGAAAACACATTTTCCTAGTGGAGTCTGTCTTGGGCACAGTAGTGGGTGTTCCCAACCAGCGCCATTTTCTTGCTTTGAGGAGAAAAATCTTACAACAACTAGTAGCACATAGTAAAACAAAAAGCACATCCTAACAGACACTTTCTGAAAACGTTTTATATAGCTACATAGTTCAATACAAAACATGCCATAACATGACCATTTTAGTGACAAAAATTCAAAATCTTCAATAACCCAGGGGGTTATCCCTAACAAACATAACATTTGTACAGAACCTGAGACTTGTGCTTAAATTTAAAAGGTACTGATTTTATTATGACTTTTACATATTCATTGCTTCTTTAGACACAACAAAGGAAACATGGAACTTGTTTCTTTGGGAGGTGTATGTGTGTGGATTTGGTGACAAGATTTTGGAAAAAGACCAGTGGAAATTTCATAGCTAAACATTGATATGTATTTGCCATGTAGACTTGGGAACGACTAGCTTGTTTCATGACAAACAACACCATGGTAGTAACTGTGTCCCTTTATCACCACAAGGAAGTTAAACACAACAAATACATTCTTAAGTTGTATCAGAAAAATCTGTATGTCTGTCTCGCAAGTAAATAATTTTCAATATTTCAACATAAATCAGTTATGACACAAAAGCAGATCATCTATGGAGAAAACCATGTAAAAAGAATAATATGTGGAACACTTTGAAGTCTAAATGTACCCTGATAGTACCTAGTGCCTGGTATTGAAGTTAGTGATAAAGCTGTCAGGATTTCACCCTGAACACCTGATTTTAAGTTAGACTTTTCTGTTGCTTCTTATGATAGGTACATCACACCAACTTAAGACTCCTTCCTGGTGACTCACTCAGTGTCACCTTCTTACAGATATTTAAGTTGCACTTTACTTTCAGTATACAGTACCTGTGAAATGGCTCACACCCTTGCACTTAGAATCAACATTTCAATAACATACAGAAAAGACAGAAAGATATAAGCAAGAAAAACAAGAAGGAGTATGAAAGTGCATGCTAAAGCAGGCCAGCTTATTTAATTTACACCACCTCCTTGCTTGTCAGTATGCAAATTGCACCGATTTTGACTCCTTCCATTCTCACTCACACAATGGTAAGTGGGAGTAAGTTTGTCTAAAGGAGTCTTAGTGAAGACATGAATCACATCTCATATTGGCCCAGAAGTTTAAAAGTATAAGGAGGAAACGAAATAAGTTCTGATAAAAATCAATGCTGAATATTTTAGGAAAATTTTAGTACAGGATACTTAGTCATACAATTCTTTACTTTTAAGAAGCTGAAAATCTGAAACCTGTGTGCCTTTGAAAATCTTAATCCGGATCTATCAGGGATTCATAATTTTTGAAAAATGAAAAATACTGTATTGACTTTGCTGTTTAGCCTCTTTCACTAAAAAAGTGCGTAAGTGTAAAAATTAGGTACCTGTGACAGGAAGCAGAAATACACATAACTTTTAGTCAGAGAATCCTTTCTAGTCATTATCAGACAAAATACATTTTCAAATTCACCATTTCAAGCATTGTTCAGTATCACAATTATTAAAAGTTTGAAAACCTAAATTCACATGAGAAAAGTAGAATTCACAGAATGACTAGGTTGGAAGAGACCTTCATGATCATCAAGTCCAACCCATGCCCTAACACCTCAGTAATTAAATTACCGAGCTTGAAATCTTCAAAACCAATGACCAATCCATACTCAATTCTACATTTGCCTACTCCATCCATAAGAAGCACAAATTGTGATTTCCTTGCTTTGGATGTGCTTGAATCGCACAAATTTTAATTCCTCTTGGGAACCCTCTTGGGAAAAAAAGTCCCAAACTGGCAGACTATGGATTAGGTGCACTATTACCTGCACCTTTACCTACCTCAGAACACCTCTGTTTTTTTCCCAACATGATTTCCAAAAGGACCGCCTCCGGAAGACGGCATTTCCAGGAGTGACGTTATAGCTTCAGAGACGCTGTTTCGATGGCACTGCAATGTCATTCCCAGAAGTACTACCTTCTGGAGGCGGGTCCTGGTGGGAATGATATCACAGTATGACAAGTATTGTCAGGGTACCTGCAGATAGGCACAGAAACTGGGTAATAAAATGCCTGCACATCCATAGCTACAATGAAACTGCACTCTTCTGCTAGCTATTCTTACCTTATTTCTTTGGTCTTCTTGAAGACAGGTTTTCCGTCATTTTCTTCTCCAATATCAAAAAGGTCTGAATACAGCTCCTTATTTTTGTGGTCAACCTGGAAGAGTGCACATCTATCTGCATTCACCAGGTTTTTTGCATATATCTACAGACAAAAAATAAAAGTAGAGTTAACAGTCACGAGTTGGATTATCTCCAGTCCTTTACCTCATAAAAACATACATCCCTGTATGACAAAAGTTTTGAGAAGCTATCCAGGATGGAAATCTGTTTGAAGGAGCAATCTTTTAGGATACAATTCAAAAGTAAAATCTTGAATTCAATATTTTCTCTGTAAATGTGTTCTCTTTGAGAAATGCAGGAATATCTTCAGAGACTTGAAAGTTTCCTAAAAGTAAATAGGCTTTCGTATTTAACTGTTTTTCAAGACTTTCCAAAATAGTACTTTTCCTCCCTCTATGTTAAGATACTATTCATCTTTACTTGATTTAAAATAGACAAGTTAGAGCAAGACAAGACCTAACCAATTTTGGCTTTTTGCCTTCATCTTCAATGCAAATATATTGCTATTTAATATCCATCAAAGACAGACAGAACAGAGAGGGTAGTGTTTGCTTCTAAACAAGCAAAGTGCGCCTGTAAAAAACAATGACCAAATGATCCTCATGGGTCCCTTCCAAGTCAAATATTCTGTGACACTATGATTCTGTCATTAGAGGTATCATTATGGATTGCCCTCTGCAGAGGGATAGGAAATGGCTGCACCCTCCCAATGTCAGGGACAGTACTCGCACAAGAGCTGAGACTTAGAAATTATGCATGAACTAACCAAAGCTCAAAGGTACCAGCCACAGCCAAGAAGTACCACAGCACAGCAACAGACTTGCATGGTCTCTATCTAACTTTGAACCAACTAGTTTTATCTCAGCAAAAATAATTCCCAGAAGCACTGACTGTCAGAACAGAATCTTGTCTTGGGAACACAGTAGCTCTTCACTGAAGTATTTCTCAGACAATAGTCTTTCTGAGAAAAAGAGGAAAAAGCGAGACAAAAATCAAACAAGGATCACTGTGTTAAGATGCCAATATACAGGCACAAGAATGTGCTCTATCCAGCTCAGCTAGCTCTCCTGTGTTTCTTACTTAGAAAGTACAGTAACTGCATGGTAGAGTATGATCTGAGGTAGATCTCTCTCCACTTCATATATAATATCTATCTAGTCATTCAGCTACAGAAAGAGGCTAACAAAATCTTGGTGTGCAATGCAGGCAGTTGGCATCTTTTAAAAAATCACAAGACTTCCATATCAATGATCTCCCCCTACCCCTTCTCTCTTGTCTTCCAAAAACAAAAAATAAAACAATAAAGTATTTCATTTCATACTAATGCAGATGGAAAAATGTTACACCTTGGCAGAAAAAAACACGTATAAGATGAAAAATCATTTGCTGAGAGACTCTAGTTCTACGCCATTTGATGGGAACTGCACAGGTACCATCTAGCCCAAGTGCAAAACTTGGTGGGCTCTCCCATACAGACGGAATCTGTGTTCAGGAAGATTCTGTTGTCTTCTACTCCGTTTCCTCCAACAGAACACAAGTCAGGGAGACAGCAATCTAAGAGGTAAGATTTGTGCAATTCTTCCCCTTTAGAGCATTAAGAAATTTAAAGATGTTACCCACTTGGACTGCTTATTCATTTGCTAAAAGAGAGTGAACAGAAACTGCCAAAATGACAAGGGGTCCAGTAAATGTTTCTATTCAGATACTGTATCAGATTTCTTTGTAAAATCTACAGCACAGTGGTGATTTTATACAATTAATATTTTGTGGTTTAATGCATATGACTCAAGAACTTACCTTGGTCATGACTCATGCTTTTCAAAAATGATTACTTAAACAGTACTAATTGAGAAATAGTTAATGGGATGAGAGAGTTTTACTTCTCTAAATCCCTTGCTCAAATCCTGAACAGTGGTTGAAAGAGACTATCAGTACAAAAAGCATGTTTGGCATTGCCAATAGGGAAGCCAAGAACCACCTTTCACATAAGCTGCTTGTAACTACTCAAACACATGGGCAAGAAAATCTGTAAGACAACTTGAACTTTTTACTTCCCTTTCTTGCATTTACATTCAAAAACATCCTTATATCACTAGCCGTGCTGAGAGATTTTGATGAAAATAAAAATGAAAAGAATATAAAGAAACACACATTTTTTTCTTCGGTATTGCAGGAACACATCAAACCATAAATCCAATCACCAAAGGGTGAAGTAGTGAGGTGAAACTTAGTTCTGGTCTTTCCTCACAGTGAGACAGGGAATAAGCCAAATAATGACAAAGTCACGCTCCCATAAAATGGCAATAAATTGACAAACACATAATTCAGCTAATTGGCTCAAGAAAGAGTCAACAGCTACAGCTTAAAAGGAAGCTGAGTATGAAACATCACACAGGTTAAAATACAGAATCATGATGCAGCCAAGTGTTGGAAAAGATGATGAAAGAGTAAGTGTATTCTACTGCCAATTGTGTTTTCCACCAGATCTCTATTCACAGGGAAGAACAGGGAAGAATATCAATATTTGTTCTCAATGCCATATGTTATGTTTTACCAGTTCTTTTAAATGCTAAGCTATTTTTAAGAGGTTCATTTAAATTGAAAAAGTCAATGTTCAGAAATGTCTCCTATGTGCAGAATTCTTGACTGTGTACTAACTAGAATAACACAAACACCACAGAATATTTTCCATTAGTAATTCATGTTTCTAAATAAAACCACTTTAATGTTGTTTGCATTCTAACATTTCTGTCTTTTAATAGTCTAGCTAAGAATATCACTTTGAATAGTGGGGCATGTATCAGAGTACTGTTGGAAAGTAATTTTTTGAATGTGTGAATTTTAAACAATGGTATCACAGACCTGATTCGGGTTTACACTTAGGAAAAAGAACTGCAGAATGCAATGAATGTGCATAAAGCAAAAAAGCATAATTCGAATATCAAACACTCAAAACATGTTACAAACAAACAGTTCACATTGGTTTAACACCATTCAGGAAATAATTCTGAATTCAAAATTGATTAAGAAACTCATAAATTGCTTCTGAATAGTACTTTAATTTGTTAATTAGTTATTTCAATGGGAAGAACTAACCTCTTGGCTTTAGTGGTTTCTATAAAACATTGACTGACTGTCACTCTAGTTATGGGTGTAGTTTTCCAAGGTCTTGTACATCTCATTCAGCAACAGGAAAAATGCACTATGTGTAATTTTTAAACTTGCTACAGACAGTAACTTCTTCAGCAGTGTTTTGCAGCATGTAGCAAATTGAATTTAGGAAGAAGGAATCAATGTAAAACACTAAAATAAAAAGAAAACCAGAAGCCTTTCTGTTACAATTTTCAAACTTTCTCAGAACACAATAGGAACTATATAGTTCGGAGACAGTCATGTTTCATTCCTTATCAAAGCTGTGAATGGAAGTTGTTGCAACAATGACAAATCAAGCCGTCCTTTACCACCTTTTCTGTACAGACATATTTATACTGTTTGTATTATGTGTTCACTACAAACAGCTCATGTATTTCAATGACATAATGTCTTCAAGAGAAGGAGAATGAAGGGTTTTAATAACTACTACTAATAGAAGTGGAAAAGACAACTTACCATTATATGTTCAAGTAGAGAATCTATTGCAACTATATTATCAAAATATGTTCTGCAGAGAAAGAGAAGTCAGTAAACATTGGCATTTAGTCAAACACTTCTCAAATGGGTGTCAGGGGCTCTTGTTTCACTACAGCTTAAGATGGAGCCAGAAAAGGTGAGGACAAACTACTGCACCTTAAAATCACTGACTGGCTTGCTACAGCACAACGGAATTAAGAAATGGTCCTAGTTCTGTTCCCTGAAGCCATTATTCTACAGAATTGAGAATATTCTTCATTATACATAGAATTTACTCTGCAGGAAAAGACTACCAAATAATGCCTGCTGTGAACTGAATAGGCTCCTGCTGAGCAACACCAGGAATGCATCAAAATGTTATGGCACCTCTAACACAGTGAAAATTTTAAAAGCAGGGTAAAAAGGAAGAGAAAAGAAGTAGAAAACAACAAAAAAATCAATTTCTTTCAAAATATCTCATTAGGTTTACCCATGTTATGCTCTTAGAAACAAATAAAAGCATAGAGAATCTAAATGCACGTCACATTATCTAATCTTTAACACTAGTTAAAAGGCATCTATTTAAACTCTTAATGGGTCTTCTCTATCAACACTGGTTGAAGCTGAAGAAAGGGAATAGTCTTTAAAACTTAAAAGTTTTAAAGTAACTTAAAAGTAGTAAAGTAACTTAAAAAATAATTAAAAAAAAAGAATAAAAAAGAATCTCCATTTCACAGCAAAGTAGTAACCGTTCTAGGACAGTCAAGAACATTGAAAGATGTCAATGCTCAAACTTATTAGTAAAAGAAGCCTAAATCTTCCACATGCCGAGCAGTAATAACCCTCAGATTACAATGTTCCCAGCAGACAAAAGGCATTGTCCTGTGGCCTTGAATACATACACAGCTCAGTTCTGTTTGGGTCTAGTGGAAAGCAGATACTCAATACACTCGTCTTACATCGTCAGGGACATGAAGATGTGGAGCACTGCATACTCTGCCCTTTCTAAAATGTTACAGAACATGTCCCCGTGACATTGCACACCAACAACTGAAAAGGAAATTCTCCTTCCATGTTAGAAATGATACAGACTATTTCCAAGAGGAAACTAATTATTTTCTTGCTGATACAAGTCTTTGCCTACATAAAGTTCATAAAGATATTATTAAATGATATCCCAGGTTTGTGCCTTAAAACACAGACCTTTTTTGCTGAAACTAAAAAACTCTAGCAACTGATAATGCTGTATGAGAATTATTTTCTTATTAAAAGGCATAACAAATATTTGCAGTATTTATTGTCATTTTTATCTTAAATAAAAATGTAAAACAATTACAAAGTTCTTTAAAACAATCTCCATACTATGTTAGTCCAAGAATAAATTGCCAGTCCATAAATCTGGGTAGATTAATCTAGTTTTTTGGTAAACTAGTTCAGTATGGATGTTAGCAACATAAAAGCACTCTTGAAAGGAATATAATGGTGCAACACTTGGTAAGAGTGCCCTTTGGGAGGCATGCTCTGAATTATGCTGAAATTAAAAAAAAAAAGGTCATCCTGAGGAAAAAAGCTCGGAAAAACATCTGCATACAACCAGCTTGCCCTCCTTGCAAGGGGCAGACTCCTCCCTGAGGTTTATTACTCTCCCTTCCAGCTGGGTCAACTTGGCTGCCTACATTCCTGAGCAATGGCATAGGAATCTTGGACATTGTCTAATCTCATCAGTTTGAGAATTGTTCATCAAGATCCACAGAAGTGTTTGCAGCAAAAATCCAAGATATCTCATTTTTCCACAGTATCATCACGACTTTGTGATGTACTGTGAAATTCTTCTACCAAATAGTTTCATAAAACACTGTTAAGCACTGCAGACTGATTTACCAAAAGTACAGCTCCGGTTTATCTTTTAATTTATTGGTTATCTTTGCTATTTAAAGATCCTAATAGCAATGACAAACAAAAAGCGATGAAGGAAGACCAGATAACCTAAGACACTAAACTGATTTTGCAAGTGTAAGCTCAAGCTTTCACACTCTTCCTGTGCTTTCAAATTAATCTTCCCTTATAGTGACAAGAAATTAAAAGCAAACATATTACAAGCAGTAAAAGTCTTTAAAAAATAAAACAGAGCCTCAGAAAATGCATGAGAAGAGCAACCATGTGGCAGCCCTGATTCTTCAAGGATTTAACTCTGAAATCCATATATGAATACATGCATTCATGTAAAAAAAAATGTTGGGAGAATAGGGGAAGCTGAAGCATATTGAATAAGTTCCTGTAAAGTCCTTTCAAGCCTTCTAAAATTGCCATGAGACACCAAGCCTCTTTGTCACTTCTCAAAAGATGGCCACAGTTAACTCTGACAGAAGAGGTGGGGGAAAAAAGCAGAAAAAACCTCATGCAAGAGACCACAAGAAAAAACAAACTCTGTAAGGTATAAATCAATGTCACATTTTCATCTGCACCACCACCAAAATTATGAAAGGTGTACACCACTGCCACACATACCACTTGTTCTTGTCCCTGAACAGAAGTTTGCCCACCCTCTGAAATGTGCCTTTGCATCTGCTTGTGAGCTAGAGTAGCTTCCACTATTGCTATTGAGTGAACACAGGTAGATTGGTAGAGCCACACTAGAAAAGCTCATCAAAAATTCATGAGGTTATCTTGCAAATCACACTTACTTTGATACATCAAGCAAGAAGTCATTCAGTTCAGTCTGCTTGGCAAGGCCCCGGCACACCTGGAAGCACAGATCATAGAACTGTTTGCTCCAAAAAACTGATGTCACAGGGAAACTGAAGTCCCATCCCTTTAATTTGTATGAAAAAAATACCAGTACTTGTGTGTGTATGTATACATATATATATACACACATATATGCTACAGCACTGTATAAAATTAAAGCTGAATTTGTGTGCTGGGTTTCAATCTTAGCTATCTAGCTGCTGAGTTAAAACTGTGAAACACAAGTATAATCTTTCCTAAGACTACTGAAAGCTGTTGGTTTTTACACTTGTTCATGCTGCCTCAAAGGCTGTCACTGACTGTGATTATGGAACGAACATTTCCTTATCCAGACCCTCAGATCTTCTGAGAATGTCAAATATTTTGTTTCCCTTCTCCCTTACCACATTTTTACCACTTTTTTCCAGGCTGCAAAGTAGCATATAGACACAACTGTAAACTGACATCAGGCAAGTTTAACTAAGCTAAGCAGCAGATGATATACGCTCAACTTAGGGAGAAATCAGCATGAATATGAATACAGAAAATAGCATGCATACTTCTTTTTAGAAGCAAAATGTTAGCTGAAGCAAAGCTTTCAGCTGTATTTTTACTTCACCTATTCGCATATTCTATATCTGAAGACAATTGTACATCTGTATATTACTAGAGCAAGCACTGAGATCAAAAGTAAAACAAGCCTCTACTGCTTGTACATTTTACACTCACGAAAATATCACTTCGAACTAGTAATAGCTTTCATCTGTGCAATGCAGATACAAAATGCCAGATCAAAACTCTTGCATTCTTCTCATGCAAAAAAAAAAAAACAAACCACCAAAATCTGGGAAGAGCAAGCCCTCTGCTTGGAAGAAGGAAGAGAAATAAAAATGATCAACGGACAAGCTTGAACTTAACTTCCCCTGTTGTGTTTTGTTAGATGTGAAAGACTTCTCAGTCAAGGAGAGAATAATTCTTGGGTGAAGCTACAACCGCATGCAATTGCAATTCTGCTAGTGTACAAAAGTCTGTGCCAGCTAATTCTGCCTAGGTGTGAATGACCACCCCAGTGAAGTCAGTGACTTCCAGCACCAAGGCAGAAAAGATTAGAGCCTAGAAGAGAAAAGCAGGAAGCTTTCTGCACATCTTCTGACAAGCGTATGAAAGACACCTTGAAAAAACGAATGTCATGCATTTCCTCCTAGGAGCTGACAGGAGAATCTATTTTAGCATCTTCTGAGTTGACAGAATATGCTAAGTTTCAGTGTTACCATCTTCTGCTAGCTGAAGGAACAAAACCTATTAGCAAAGCTGCTGGGGTTTGCTAGAGCAGCTTGACACTGTGTGAAGCTCCATTAGGCACCCAGCTAGGGACAGCATGAGGCATCCTTAGTGGCAGTAGTTACAGGACCATGAAGCAGCTAGTGAAGATGGCTTAAAATAGGCTTTGCTAGCAACACTTCATAATTTCAAACTGAATACCAAAGCAGAAGGAAAGCAACCAGCTAGCCTAGCAGTTGCCTTTCCAGGAGAAAAAGAAAACAGAACAACCCTGTAAAGTTGTTACAATAAATCTGCTTTAATCGTTATTTATCTACTTTGTTCAAATTTTTCCTAGTACAGATATTGTTTGTTATTTGATCCACAATTGCAAGAGAGGAAAGCCAGTTCAATCAACATCAAAAATGTCAGCATATTTTTCCAGGTTCAAGGAAGGGGCTTCAATCAATGCTTTAGCAATGACCTCCACTTAAATCTGATCACAATCCATGCTCCAACTAAACAAGTTCTGGGAGACAAGTTACACAGTGAAAAAAATGAAAAACCACTCACACTTACTTGTACTTGATGTATTGCTACTGAAGCCCATGCAAGATTTGCTGTTGCAACCTGCAACAAAAGAGAAGAAACACTCTCTGAAGAAACCTTGAAAACTGCACATCAGTGACATGCCTCTTTTCTCTATCTAGCTGCTAAGTAAATTGACTGAGCTGCTTTAGACAGGCAGGCAGTAACAATTTAAGGGAAGACAATTATTTTGCAAAGGTCTCAGTGTACTTGTGTTTCAATTTTAGAGCTTACCAATGGTTTTCAGAAGCAGAGCTGCACACCCATCAGCTCAGAAATACAACATCAAAACAAACATCCCATAAGCCAAGGGCTTTAAAAACTACATTGTTGAAAGGCATCTGCCATAGAAATAAAATATGCCTTAACAGCTTTCTGGGGCTGTATCTCTTCAGCAATAGCTTCTTCCAGCTGTAAACAGGCACTGTTTCTCTTATTACTGTTTTGGTGGCAGAAGAACCAGACCTGATCTCTCAGCTCAAGTGTTTGAAGTATGACAGTTTCCAGGCAACATTTCAAACAAATGTCATGTAAACTGCAGCTAACTATGATGTGCTACCATGCATCATCTCCTGTCCTTGAAGTGCGGGAGCTTTATAGGAACACAGGGAATGGAAGCACAAGAGGTCAGCTTTTGCATACCCTCCTAAGGTATTTTTTTTATAATTTTGTATTTTTAAACAGAACACTTTGCACACATTTCATAAAAATTGCTAATGGCATCCAAAGGCTTTCTGAAACCTGAAAATGAAAAGAATGCTTTAGAACACTCAGAAAGTGACCTTAAAATATTTTTAATTTACTAATAAAATACTTTTGTTTAGCAGCCAGTCTTTTCCAAGTAGAGCATTCATGAACTTTAGCTACAGAAGGTATTTCATATAACATAAAACATTCATATTTTTACAAAACAGTGCATACCTGAGACCTATCTGAATTGCAGATTGATTAATGTAATAGGACAATTTTCAAATTTAAATACATTGTGTGTAGGCTGCAAAATTAACGAAGCCTGGTTTTGTATGAATGCCTGTTCTTTGTTCTCTGAGCAAGGACAGTGTCACCACCACACTAATCTAGTCCCCTACCCTGACCTCTGTCTATTGGTGAAAAAAATACAAGGTGTGACAACGAGCTGAAGTGGCACTGACTACCCAACTAATATACACATGTAAATATTAGATGAATGCTAGGGTACTTAGCTTACTGATATACAGAACATACACTTGACAAATGCTGTTTTCCTTCTTTTGGAGGACAAGTTTTAGTATCTCTTGCCTGAATATCTTCTGTCCTTTTCACACAAATAACTCCTGTTCAGTACAGCTAAACTGCGCCATGGTGGATCTCATACCAACACACCCAGCTAGAATTCACTCCATTTCATCCTAACTGTGTGGTCAGGTTCCCTTCTCTGGGGGATGGCACAGAGAGAAATTCTTCTTTACAGTAAGAGACATCTTAATGGGACATAACAGGGATCCTCACCCTGACGTAAGGTCAAAGAAGCACTTCAAACACCTTTAGTACAGCAACAGCCATTGCCACACCAGCTCCACTTCCAATCCATTTGTATTTGGCTAACAGGTCGACAAATGGACATGTATGGACAATGAAGCTACACAGGACTTATATGAACAGAGTAATGCACACAGGACAGTCATGGAAAGGGGAAGATGAGAATGAATGCAAACATCTGGATAAGGAAGCATCAGAAGTTAACAAAAAGCAGAAGAGAGCTTTACGAGCATCACCTAGACTGGCAGGTCATCCAGCTACCAGCACTTCTATACAGTTTCTAAGGACATCAAAGTCAGGAGACAAAGGACAGTAATCCTGACAACTCACAGCGATGGGACAGGCTAGGGAGAGACAAAAGCTGTCAGCTCCTGAAAGGTAAAGAAAAGCCTGACCCAAAACCAGCACATGGTTGTCAACCTAAAAATAAACCAGGAGACCATAAAGACTCAGCAGACAGTATCCTTTGTCCTTCCGTTTCAAAGAATTCTGGAGGGACTACCTGGATACCTGGTACTTGAAATACCATATAGACAGACACATCTTGGTGCTGGAGAGCGTGTGGCAATAAAAATATGAACAAAAATATCAGAACTCTCTTTTGCTTCACATTTGACTTAAAGTAAAATCACTTTCCCCTCCTGAGACCCAGCACTGAGGCTTGATGAACTGTTGCTATAACATTGCAACACTCTGTTTTGCCATAGGGCTCATTCCTTGAGAAGCCACACCAAAAAGTAAACTAAAATAAATTTTAAAATCTCATCATAATGTAAAACAAAGCTGTACTGTAAAGTTAAGATTGAGACTCAGGATAACTGAGCATTGTCTTTTTTTTAAATAAAGTGATTCTGGGTTTTGATGTTTGATTTACACTTACAATTCATGTACCTGCCCTGCATTAACCTCTCTAACAACTCTGTACTGAGTTTATGATCAACAAAAAAATCCTTGAATCTCTTTATCCACAAAAGAGCACAAGGTAAAATTCTTCATGTGTCCTCATACCCGTACGTTTTACCTCCTCTAACTGAAAATACAAATCACTACCTATTTTCTTTTTTCAGTAAGAACAAAAACAAAGCACGGAAAAGGTATAAACTCATGAGAAAAGCAAGAGAAAGAAGTTTGCAGTGACAAAGAGGGATAGGGGTGAAGTCCTGACCATTGTGAGGGAGTGGGCAAAGGCTGCACACGAGCTCACCTCTTGGTGACTGTGGTGGAAGGCTTCTTTGCCCCAGTGACGGTAAAGCTCCAGGATACCAATCAGGTCACCAATTGCTGTGACAATTGGCAAACACAGAACAGATTGGATACGGGTCCCCGACTCCAGTCCAGTACCTTTAGGAAACCGCTCATCCTAGAAAATGCAAACATAATCTGATAAAATGTAGAATCTGATAAAACATTAGCAGGAAAGATATACTGATGTCTTCCTCCCTGTCCTAGCTGACCAAATTTGCAGGACAATTACAAAATTCACTAAAACTCATCTCTCAGTATAATTTATACACAGTAGTAAGATATCTACTAAAAATATAATTTTAAAGTCTCAGCATTAATTTACACATACAGATAACCTTATTGATGTAAGGTCAGAATTAGCTGTGGTATCACACCCAGCTTTGGATTTGATTATGTAATGCTTTTCTTCTCTAATCTCACAGGTGGCAAAAACAGGATTTTATTGCTAATGCCACTCCAGTTCAAATAAAAACCCGAACAAGGAACACTATCACCCCACCATCCTTCCCTCCAAAAACCCCCAAAGAATTTGTAATCACAAAATGGACTGCTCGTATCTCAGTATTAAAAAGCAGACAGCAGTGCTTGCAAGAAAACAAAAATTGAAACTTGAGGCTAAGACTTTAGGTTATACAGTAATAATCCTCAACCAACTCTTGAGGAGGAAAATGTGTTCCCAAAAAACTACCCATGACAGTAACCATCTTCCTCCTTTGCTCACGCGTCCTGAATAAATGGGTGCAAAAGATACAGAAACAAATGTTAAAATAATCCTACCAGCTGCTATAAAAGGCCCAAATACATAACTTTCAATCCTCATAGGGAATGTTCAAGGCTTTATAGCTTCACTTCCCCATGTAGGACAACTCAGGCAGACCTCAGAAAGCACCTGGATGTTACAGTTAGTAAGGCAGTCAGCACCCAATGCCCACGTGTGCAAGACCCACTTCATTGCACATCAGCCCTTCAGTACCTGATCGGTACCAGATGTTCCCTGCAGCCCGTGCTCAGGCAAGACAGACACCCCTTCAAGGCTGATCAAAATCTCTCATTTCTCAAAGAAAACAGCAAGTAATCTCTACCTTAATTACTAAGATGACAATCAATTTGAACAAATAACAGACAAAAGAGAGTGGGAAGCACTTTGAAACACGAGCCTTCTGCTTTCTCTTTTTAGTTCTGTCCTCCCACAAAAAAAGGGCTGGCAAGTCTACCTGCTTCCCTTTCACTGTTGAGAAGCTCCTAAAATCATAAAAAGGCAAACTATCTCACCAAAATGAATCTTGCTGTTTGGTCAATGAATCACAGGTATTAAATCAACAAAAAAGTTCAAAACTCCTCCTCACTAACCCCATGATTTTACTAAGAACGTAAAATCCAAACACAGAACTCTTGTATGTAAGGATATCATGATATTAATTGGAAATTAACAGTAACAATTTAAACCCTTAATTTAATTGAAGAAACATAGCAACACATAAAACCTTAATAGTCCAGAGTGTGTAGAAAGCACTGACTATTACTACAGGGAAAGCAGTTTCTGCCTTTTGGTTTTGTGGCTCTATTTAAGAGTACTCACATTATGCATCTGGTATTTGTTTATAGCCTAGGTTTGCCCAACTAAAGTCAGGTATATTTTTAACAAAAAAATTTCAAAAGTAGAGACAGCAATGTCCATTTTTTTTTTCTTTGGTCACAGCATCCAAAAATTGTTATTCTTGACAGATCTTGAAAACATGGGAAACACTGAAGAGAGTAGAATGTAAATTTCCTTGGTGTTCTCATAACCAACTGATCATAAAGTGTTCATACAAACTACAGTTTGTGCTCACACAATCTACCAATTTCATAAAATTGCACAGATGCAACAAGAGGATAATGTGTTTTACAAAATTAAAAAGGACAGATATATAGAGTGCTAAGAATTATCAGAGCATCACCTCAGGAATTTCCAACTCATGTTACAGAAAAAGGCTTGAATTTTGTTATCAGTTACATTAGTGCACTTTTCATGTAGATCTACTGATACTATCAGTATTCTAGCTTTACATTAGAGTATGCAGAGATAACAATCCTGCCTAATAACTAGAATTCTGACTGATATTCTTGTCAGTATGAGTCCTGTATTAAAATAAATTTTCAAATTTTATTGACTATATGAAGGTCTTCTGGTTTGGGGTTAATATTTCAAGACCAAGAAGAGAGAAGTCTTGATTGGTTTTTTTCTAAGTGACTGTGGTGCCATCATGTCCTTTACTTGACAACCAAAAAAAAAGTTAAAATAACTCAAACCCAAAGTGAAAAAAACACAAACCTTTAAAACTAGAAATAAATTAAATATTCTGAAATTATTCCATCAGCTAACCTCAGATTTATTTTATTTTTAACTCAGATTTATTTTCCTTGTATCAAGACAGGTGTAAATTCTATCAGTAAATGTTCATCTCAATAAACATTTCACCATAAAAACATTAATTCTAAGAACATGCTGCAATATCTCATTAAAAAAGAGAAAGCTTTTTACCCCCAGAATATCTTCTACTAATAATGTTTTCCTGGATCTGGCTACATAAGCAGATACTGTAGTGCCATGTGCAATGGGCCCTGCAGGAATGAGTCGTGGGTGTCCTTCTTTAGCTCCTGGTGGTGTAAATACACACAGACTCTAGTCAGAAGAAAAAAAAAAAAGGAAAAGAAAGAAAAAAAAGGCAATTAGAAAGCATGATTACTTTTACAGTTACTGCACAGCCTATGTAGAAAAAAAGAATAAAATGCAAATTTCTTCTGAAATCTTAGAAAATCCCACTCTAAAGTCACCCAGGTGACACACAGACAACTCCTGTGGAGAACAGTGGATGACTAAAGTCAGTTATTGTTTATATTAGGGTAGGATTACATTTACTTTGAACACACAATACACAGCATACAAGACTCACAGGAGAAAACATTACCTTGTAAGAATCTTTTTTTTTTTTTTTAATCTAGAATGCACTCACTTATTTCAATAGAAAATACTCAAAAAGTAGAGATAATACTTAAATTTCCTGTTATATAATACCAGATACACATGACAATGCCACACTGCAATGTATTACTAACATTCCTCTTAAGAATGGCCACAGGTTGTGCTGCTGGTTAATTTTACTCTCAGGATTTGCTTTCATTAAGGTCGCAATGAGACAGGAGTTGTTTTCTAGCATGGATTATTAGAGGTAAACTTTGCATGCAAAAATTTAGCATCTACTATCAGCTGGAAGTAAAATAATGTTCACAAACTTGTTCACAAATGGTTGAAAATGAAGTGATGATATAAGGTGCGTCCTCTTGTAATTCTCCTTTCTTTACAAACATGCACAGTTAATGTTATAAAACAAACTAAACAATAAAAAAAAAAAAAAAAAACCACCTCACTGAAATGTTCAGAAACTAAAGAGATGCAATATAATGCATCATATGAAGGTACTCCTGCAGTGGTGAAGATATCTCAGCTGTAATGGATTATCAGCATTTTGGAAGGAGAAAGTTGGGACTTTTTGCTGAGGGGAAAACAAATAGTCAAAAAAAGTATAAAATTCATAGCCAAAACAAGATTGAAGTCTATTCAAGAAGAGTCAGGAGTCCAACAATTACGGGTATTGAGTAAGTTCAAAAGGAAAACACTCAAGATTCTGACAAATCCAGTAACTGAGTAATTTGTTCTTAAGCAGGAAGTCAGTCCCAAAAAATTCAACAAGACAAGAGAGTTTTCTATCCAGGTATTCGTTTGCTAATATGTGGTACAGAAAAATAATAAGAAAATAGAGCTTCCCCAAATTATTTTAGAACTGACAAGTGATTTTTTCAGTTGGAAGGAAAGATGTTTCTTCCATGGACTAGCCCTGCTGAATATCCAGATGATATACTCCATTTTGATGTCTTACATTACAGTACAAGCACATGAAATGGAATTTTCTGTTTATTCTTATCCTAAACTTTATTCTTAAACCCATTTATGCTCACAGATTCTTCGCCTCCTGAAGTAAGATAGATTTCAAAAGTAGAATGTTTATTTTCCATATGATTTACAAGAATGTAATTAAAGAAATAAAACAACATCCAAACAATCAAAACCCATTAAATCAATACATTGAATCTGTAAGAACAACCCTACTCAATCTACCAGAATAAAAAGCTCCATTTATTCTTACTTGCTTATAATCTAATAAAGATACATATAAATTTTAAATGAAAACTTAGTTTCACAGTTGCTTGCCTTCATAAGCTTCAGTTCATGTTTTTACATGCACTTAAATAGAAGGAAAAAGAACATTTTACATAACCTAGCCAAGAAAAGCACAACATGATCTAAAAAAAAGTACATTATTCTAATAAAACTGAAGAAATCACAGATCTTTGATTATTTAAATCAGTGCTCTGGTATAAAATATTTTTCAAAAAATAAAAAACATAGTAAAATAGAAAGACCATAGAAATACCAAAATGCATACCTTTACATATCTTTTTGTAGCAGTCTGATCTGCTACACTACATGCTTAAGATTTACTATTTTAAAAGTACTCTTATAATAGGAGCAGTAATGCTATAATGTCTTCAAAACTGAAAAGGTGGTTTGTGTTGCAGAGTACTACAAAATTTAGAGATGCAACACAATGATTCAAGTCTGATTGATGTAGTCCAAGTAGTGGAATGATTCCAAATCAATAGGATATCAGAGACCAAAGTTGATTTTGCCAAAGATGCCAAAGAGTAACACTTTTATTCACAACATGCTTCTTATATATTTAAGACATATTTGAATATTTTTGCCAAGGTAGCAACGCACTACAATTAGCAAATAAACTGTTTAAATTATGTGCATAAATTGTGCTTTTCCACACTCATCTCCTGAGTTATGCCCAGCACTAACATAACACAGTGCACAAATCTTCCTCTTCTCAGAAAAAGCTTCTCAAAACAAGAAAAAAAGGGAAGAAAACCAAACAGTACTTGCACCAGAAAACAAAGAACTCACTTCTCCCATGCATACATGTTTTTCTTCAGAAAACACCCTCACTAAATCTTCAATGGCCAAAACCCTGTGTTAACACCATGAAGTGTTGCCTGCAAAGGCTGCTTTCACCAGCAGTTTTTCCTGTGTCCATGTGTACCATTTTGTCTGGTAAACCCCTCTGTTGCCAGCATCATGAAGTACTGCTGTGAACAAGCTTCCCTATGCTGGAAAAAGTTTGTGAACATTATTTTACTTGCAGCTTCTTTGAAAAATAGTTTTGCAGAAGCAATCCCATTCTGCTTCTACAGAAAGTTGCAAACCCATGGCTAAGGGGTCAGTGACTGAAAAACTCTTCAAACTACCCAACAGGTTCTAAATTTGTCACTATTCCTCCTGACTGTAAAGGTAGAAATGACTGCAGAACAATTGATAATCTTATCCTGACCATGCAGCACTATTAAAAAAAGGCAATTTTTCTCATAACCATATATAAGCTAAAATCAATCTCTAAGCTTCTACCATTCCACAGTGACTTTATACACACACCTAATAAATTTCTACGAGTGTTTGTACATTATATATTTGATGAATCTAAATCTGAATGAGTTTAAATGTTTATTTCCCACTATGTAGAAATGTCTCGAATAGAAGGCACCAATGGCAAGGTCAGCCAAACAAAGTAAGCTGTGCTCTGCTCTACCATGGCATGTAACAAATAATCTCTGAGGCACCCCACAAGACACAGCTTTATGGGAATCTCTAAAATAATCACTGTCAAAAAATAACAAGTTTTTCACATCACCTATCCAGTCCACAGTTAATTTTTTTTCTTTTGCTTAAGAAAATAGTTATGAATTAAATGTACTGCAGTAATGATAGAATTTCGGGCTCGCCTACTTTCTTCTAACTATGAATGACTCCAGCTTTCTTTTAATTTGCAAATGTACATTCCAATAATCTTTCACTAGCTCAAAGTGTAACCAGAAGTGTGTCCATATGGACATCAGATATATTGCATACAGCTTCACAAGTAAGTGAAGAAATGGATAGATTGGGCCCTTGCAAATTAACTTGCATTTTTTTCTCAGTTGGTCTGAGTATTTTACTTCAAAAAAGACAGTTTGTATTTCTGGTAATGATAATGAAAAAAGATTAATAATCAAAATAAGAAACCAGTGGATCTTCATCCACAAGTTAACCAATATATTGTCAATAAAAATGGAAATATGAGAATATTAGGACCCCTGATTTCCCAAATACTATACTGGTAACTCACAACGCAGTAAAAGTAAAGGCTGAGACAGCAGGATGTTTGTGCACTGCTCACAGACTCTTTTGCTGCTATTATCACTTCCAGTGAGCCTTTAAGTCAGTATCAGAAAGGGATAAATACAAATAGCTCTTTACTGACAACGCAATGTCACTGTCTCACTTCAGGCAGAAGTTAAGTTATAAAAGACAACTAGTGTAGAAAGAGCATTAGGTATCTCTACTGCTGATGAGAGAGAAGGCACCCAAAAATGGGAGATTCAGTCTGGATCTGACAAACTACCAAAAGGACAAACATCAACTTGGAGAGAGAATCCTTTGGAAGCTTCCAGGTTCAGGCATTCTGGCACCTGGCAGTCTACAGGACTCTGCAATTCCCAATTTTGATCTGTTTACCCCCCTTCCAGACAAAGAAAGGAGCTCCTCTCCTACGTCAGTCTCTACTACCCTATTAAAAATATTCTTCCAACAAGTTCCACATGGTGATGGACTTATTTCTTTAAATGTAGTAGGGAGGGGAACACTAAAGTTTGACATCAAGAACTTCCTGCACCTGGTTGAAACCCTAGAGCACATGAACTGCTTTCTTTCCTTCCATCTGTGACAGGACAGACTGTTCTGGTTGGGCCTAAAATCTTCAAAATTATTGCTCCCCTAGTTTAATCACTTAATTCACTTTGATAAAGTCCACAGCCAAAAAACTCCTATTAATTTTGATGGATGGAACAGTGTGGTTTGGAATCCACTAATGACCTATCATGAACACAGAGATCAAGAGGTTCTTAAAAAAACAAACTGAAGCGAAACAGAAAATGCAAAATAAATTATGACCCTAACAAATGTTTAAACACCGGTGAACACACACAAATGTTGCAAAGTTCACTGTTTCACCTCGGCAGTGTTAGGCTATATAGTTGAATGATCAATGATCTCAGAGTTTTTTCCAACTTAAGATTCTATGGTTCTATTCCATGACCCATATTTCTTAGGCACTCTAGGTGTAGGCAACACATTGTAGTCTCTAATATCTTTTTAAAATACTAATGTATTAACAAGTCTGTCAATCTACAGGGATGCAGAATGATGTATTGTAACTGTTTCTTGAGGGATATAAAGATGACAACATCCTCAATTCACAGATAAAACCACCAACTGGGCTTTCAGACACATAACAAGATCAGCATATACTCAATAAGCCATAATACCATGGGGTTTGGTGCTCTTTCCTTAGTACTATGCACTCAGTCTGGTAAAAAATTAAGTGATTTATCTTGAATTTTTTACTGTGCCTAAAAAACCTTCTTTACTCCTTATTTCTAACAGCTAAGAGCATGCACATGAAGAATTTCTCATGTTCAGCTTGTCATTCTGGTGTAACTTGGCCCCATTGTTGGTTGTTCTAGTCAAAAATCTAATGCTTGACCAAGACAGCAGATTAAAATCCCAATAAAAGAAGACATGAATAGTAGCAAGTCTCATAACACAATAGCATTCATAAGTCTTGACAGATATTGTTACAGCACTAAGGAAGTACCTGCAGTTTTCAGTGATTTCAATCTTTGGCTCTTCTGACAAAGAGGACAACCACAAGTATAACTGATGCTATTTTTCTAGTCACTCTTGGAATGCAGTTTGTTGGAATCCAGCACAACACCAAATCCTATCTCACAAAAACTAGAAACCATTCAAACACATAAAGTTTGCCAGGATTGGATTTAAACTGCAAACATGTATTCATCATCATCATCATTTCACAAACTGTTATTTCTTCTTTTCATATAACTGCTTGTATCTAAGCAAATGAAAATCATGAACCAATTTTTCTAAGATTTCCTTGCAGAAAAGCAGAACCAGGTTTAATGATTAAAACTGAGGTTAAAGTACACATGTGGCAAGCATTCCACTGACAAACTACTTTGGTTGTACGGGTGACTGGATCTTGATCTAGTTTCTTCCACAGCGCAATCTGCTGATAAAACTGGTGCTAAAAAGGCTTCATGGGAAATTATTTAATATTCAACTGACATTAAATGAAAGCCTTCATACTAAAGCATTACTATGTTATTTGATGCTTGGGGGAAAGAAAAAATTAAAGAGAAAATGGAAATTGATCAAGCTGATATTAAGTGAGTTTAATGGCTTTTACTGCTCACATCTGTTTCTGTTCAGTAACAGCAATAGATTTTTACTCTTGGTAAAGGACAACTTAAATGTAAGACCACACAACCAAACGATAAAATTATCTGCAGATATTTACAAAGGCTGTGCCCCAAGGCCTGGATTTTTAGCAAGAATAAAACTCATCATAATAGGCAAAGATGACCAAGAAAAACAAACTAACATAATTAATTTGGAAGTTATTCACAGCCAAACCCCTTGGATTTGTTATCTGGCTTAGTTGAAGTAGTAGCCCAATACTACCATGCTAGAATCTTAAGTGCCTAGAATCTAGGCTATTATGTCTTGGGTTTAAACACAAGTGCAGCAGTCTGACTGTATGAAGGACACAGGGATAAAAGAAGAAGAAAAAAAAACCACCAGCAACTACCACCATTGTTTATAAAAACATGTTTCGTTTGGATAAATCACAGTGTACTTGACAGAAGATTTGCAATTTTAAGCCACATGTGTTATGCACAAATGTTGGATACTTGTGAAATGAAGATGATGCACTTACACTTACTCTAGAACTACTAGCAGCTGGGTTTGGTTTGGGTTTTTTTTGTTTGTTTTTGGCAGGGAGGTTATGTGTTCACCCTTCTGAATAGTATCAATTTTTAACTCCACTTAACTCCTGGAAACTTTCCAGCTGATTTACACAAGAAAAACCCCACGAGAATTATAGCAGTTCATTGACACAGAAAAGTTGACATACCTCTCTACCATCCCTTCCATTTTAAGGCATGGTCAGCTAAGCATTTTTCTCAAAGACATTTGGCCCAAACAGGTCCCAAACATCCTCAGGGATGAGGATCCCTGAGCTTGCACAAGCAACAGACTTGCATGCTTCATTACAGCCACAACTGAGGAAGTTTTCCCAATCACATTGCTTCCTGCCCTACACACCATAGGTATTCCTCTCTGCCTTATCCAGGCATATCTTCACCCCTCAACTTTCTTTTCTTTAGACTAAGAAAAAACATTTCTTTTGTTTCTTGACCATTCTCTCTGCTCTCTCCTGAACTTGCTTCAGCTCCTCCACTTCTTTCTTAAAGTGCAGTGTTTAAATGAGCCATTATTCCACCTGGGGCTTTAGCAGTGGAGAGAGAAATAGGAAAAATACTTTACACTAGGGGTAGAGTTTTGTTTGTGCTACATATAAGTGTATTTTTTGATACAGCAGTGATTATTGCAGACTTATTTTTATGTTGAAATTCACTGAAAACCCTAGAATCTTTCCCAGAGTCATCAACTGCCCTACACAGAGAGAAGCAATATGTGGAAAGACGAGCACTTCTCCTAGCTGAATCATTGTCTGGTTTCTTCTGATCATTTTCCAAAGCCCATTTTGAAATCTAATCTGTTTCTGCAAACATATCTGTAGTCCTATATTCTTTCTTCACCCATCCATTAGTGAATATATTAAGCAAAACCAGATACCTGGATAAATCTTCACAGATTTATGCAAAACAACATTCCATTCTGATAGTGAAATGCTAACAATTGGACTCTGTCTAATTTTCTTGCAATTTCTGCATTCTACCTATAGTATTTATTGATGTATGCACAGACTGGGGAATGGGAGGCTGGAGAGCAGCACTGCAGAAAGGGACCTGGGGGTCCTGGTCACTGGCAGGTTGAACACGAGTCAGCAGTGCCCTGGCAGCCAGGAGGCTGTCCTGGGGGGCATCAGGCACAGCATGGCCAGCTGGGCAAGGGAGGGGATTGTCCTGCTCTGCTCTGCTCTGGGGCAGCCTCACCTCCAGTGCTGGGGGCAGGTTTGGGTGACACAATATAAAAAAGATCTAAATCTGTAAGCAGGGATCCAAAGGGAGGCCTAAAGGATGGTGAGGGGCCTTGAGGAGCAGCCATACGAGGAGCAGCTGAGGTCTCTTGTTCTGCTCAGCCTGGAGAAGACTGAGGGGAGACCTCATTGCAGTTACAACTTCCTCATGAGGAGGGGCAGGCATTGATCTCTTCTCTCTGGTGACCAGGGACAGGACCAGAGGGATTGGTGTGAAGTGTGTTGAGAAGGTTTAGGTTGGATATTGGGCAAAGGTTCTTCACCCAGAGAGTGGTTGGGCACTGGAACAGGCTCCCCAGGGAAGTGGGGAGCCAAACAGAATTCAAGAAGTGTTTGGACAATGTTCTCAGGGACAGTGTAATTCTTAGGGTGTCCTGCGCAGACCAGGAACTGGAGTTTGATTATCCTCATGGGTCCCTTCCAACTCAGGATATTCTATGATACTATATTCATTGTGAACATATTCCACAAGTCCATTTACCTGAATATTAATTAAACAAGACCAAAATTTCCCTAAAATACATTTTGACAGTTATTTATTTCTTTCAGCTTGATAATTTATTGAATCAATTTTAAACTCAAGCCCTGTAACTAAACAAGAGCTTTCACTCTCCATTGAGTATCACTATTCACTGTTAAATAAGAAAGCAACAGATTTCTTCCACTTTACACATAAAAAAACCACATGGTCCTAGAATTGATTCAAGAATAAAGACCAAAGTTTCCTGAATTGACTTGCAGATAGAAGTATTTCACCTGGAAACATTTAAAAGACTCAAATTTCAGAGAAGATGTCTATGTATTCAAAAACTGGATGTTTTTTCCTGGATTCTTAATAATTCAAATCACCCACCTCATAAACTCACTAGGTGGCACTGCATACACATCAAGCTACAACGACTTTTGCACGACCAGAAATTCAAGGATGGCTTAATAAAATACACCCTGAAGCACAGAGTATGTGCACATATTTGTGGCCTCACATAATTATTTCTTACAATAAAACTATTGGAAACTCCTGTCTGAAGCGAGGATAATCTGTTTGTCAACACAATTTGCAGTTTCAGGAACTAAGTAGCACAAGACCAAGTAAAAGCTGCTTTAAGTGTATGCCTGTTAAATTCGAAGTCATACATCTTTACGTAGGAATCACGGTGTAATCATGAGGCAAATTACTCATACAAGTAAGAACTATAAACAAGAAGTATCTGAAGAATTGATTAATATAGTAATATGTTAGGAACTCTGTAACTGTGATAAGTGTTTTAGAAATTATGCCTTGTAAAGATGTCAGCTTAGGGGCTTAAATCCATGCCCAGCTAGCATGATACTCAGGCAATTGATTTACACACACAGTATCCAATATGAGGATTTCAGTAAATCCTTTAAGTCATGTTTGAAGATGCTACTTAATTAAGGTCATAACAGGAGAATTATGAACTATATATTCATCCCCATAAGAAATAAAAAATAAAATTGAAATAAAGTCCTTTGCTGGAGAGTTGTGAAACATTCCTGTTTGCTTTGGAAGTGTTTCTGCTCTCCAGTATATAGTATTTGTAAAATGAGTGCTTTGTACCTTAAGAAAAAATAATTTTATTTGTGTAACTATGCTAACCCATGGACAAAAATAATTCCTTAGATATGAAGAAAGCTCAAAAACCAGAGGCAGTATGGGCACAGGCCTGCTCAGATCAGGACCCTGAAGAGGGTCTCTGCTGTTTTTAGCACGTGTACTTTGTAATTCATTCTACCATATACATAGCACAGGCAGAACCAGATCCTGATACACTGGGCAACTTCACAGGGAAGGAAGGAACTGGGCATGCAAAGGGTGCTTACCTGCTAGAGGGCAATCATTTGCAAAGCAGAATCACCATCAGAACATTCTCAGTAAGGACTGCACTGAGTGGTAGTGCGTCCAAGCAATTTGAACACCCAGAAGGATGCTAAAATAACTGAACTGCCCACACTGGCACCATTCTGGCACCAATTCTAAGTAATACTTGCATAAAGAAATGCACTGGAATCTATGCAAGCAAGTTCACTCAAGTAAATATTCTGAAGGCATTCAACCTGAACTGTCAGCCAGAAGTTACTTAGTCCTTATGCTGTTTTTCAACTCCAATATAGTATGTAAACTTCAATAGACAGAAGGAAAATGGGGCCATAAAGAAACTTTATAAGGACAGATCTTTTTACAAACTTAATTTTGTGCCATTAAACTCCAAAGGCATTTTTCCTAAAGCATTGTCTTTCTTTAAAGGCCAATGTATCATCTATGTTTTGCAAAAAGAAAGGGACTGGCTAATCTAGAGCTTTTACTCAAATTAGATTAATTTTCTTTCAGTTCTAATATAATTTTCATGTAAAGAAAATTCTGCCTATATTAAATATGGCACCAAAGAATGATTTACTAAGCACTCTTAGTAATCCATGAAAAAAGCGGTTTGCAATGATATGGCAATTTTCTCAATATTAAGAAATAATAGCACGAAGTATGTAGTAATCATTTAATGGTTTCAATTTTGCCAAAATTAAGCATTTTTGTAAAAGGAAATTATCTCATGTACTGATTAGAAACTCACTATTTAATCCAGGCTAAAGGTAGGTAAGGATATCTCATATTGCAAAAATGTTCCTTTGATGAGACTAACACAAGTCAAAATTCTCAAATCTGGATTCATTTAAACAAGCTTGAGTATACCGACACATATTTAAAGCAGGAACTGAAATGGAGTAGAGTTAGTGCTTGTGCTTCAGGTTCCCTTACAGAATACAGTCAGAACACACATTACTAAATATTAGAAAACTATTTGAAAGTTAATAGGATTCCTCTATTCTTACACACTCCCCTCCCAAAACCTAATTCTCAAAAAGATGTACATACACACACACAATCCTAGCTGGATAACAAGCAGATATTTTCCAAACTAAGGAACAAAAAGCCCAATGCTAAATTTGGGGGGGTCGGGGGGGTAGGATGGGGAGGTTGGATGGGGGGGGAGGGGAAGGATTTTGCCAGATTTACGAAATTCAAATCACAAATCTAGCACTAAAATATTAAGCCACCAAAAGCAGACACTATTCTTCAACACATGGCCACAGATAGCCAGCAAATACTTTGTCCAGCCTAATCAAATGGGTTTAATATTTTTTTTTATTTCAGCTTAAAGAATTAGCTCATTCCTGCTTTTGCTAGGCAGAATCTTTTTCTTCCCATTTTAAAAAGACATTTAATAAAAATAAATAAAAGCACATTGCCCGTGTTTGCTGGGCAAATGGCTAATCTCACTTGGATACATCCTTTAAATTAAATATTCAAGAGACAAGAGCTATCCAAATTAATTTCCAAGGACAATTTCTTTTAAGAAGTAGGCTAATGCGTTACCATTTAGTTACAAGACTACAAATATGAGTTTGGCCCAAAGCCCACTAAAGTGAATGGAAAATCTCACACTAACTTCAAAGGATTTGGGATCAGTCCCTATAATAACTACATGAAGAACATTCCATTTTGGGTGATGCAGCTACATAGCAGTGGTTAATAAAGTCAATGTGTTTTTTTAGTGTTTGGAGCTTTTTTCAGGAAAGAGTTGTACTGGAATACTAGGAAGCAAATAGATTCATCTGCCTAATATGTTATTAAAACAAAATAAAACAAAAAGGCAGAAGGTCATATAGTACCCAGGCCCTCAGGGTATCAGAAGGCTGTGAGTAATCCCATATTATGCCACACTCATCTAATAGGAAAAACCTCACCATAGTAAGAATTCTTTGTCTCAAGCCGTACAGTTAATTTTACTGTAATCTTTTACAAAGCATTTAGATACGAGCATGCTCAGCTGGCAGGCAGTCACTGCCACCAAAGCTGTGCATTTGGGATGGAGGCTGAACTTCCTGCTGGTCCCTGCCTCTGGCAGCAGGAGGGAGCTTTTCAGTGACTGTTTGCATCACCCCCTACCCATGACAATAAATGCTGTCACCTACTAATGAGAACCAAAGATTGAATTCATAGAGAAGGAACAACAAGTTTCATAAATTATACCTCTTGGTAAAAGAGTAATTTAAAAATATATGCTATTTATTTGCTTAACAGAAGTCATTGAGAAAAATCAGATTTTTTGAATAATAAAGTGGGGTAATCTTTATTATATGAAACAGTCATACCACAAAAAAATTAAAAACATCATTTCCATTTCTTATAGGAAACTTCTGCATGTGCCTTCTTTCACATCAAGTTACTTGAAGATTTGTACATCTTCAATATTTTTTCCACTAATTCAAAAATGGAATTTTTACCCATTTTTTTCTGAATTCAGATATTGCACAAAGGGCAAAGGAAATTGGCTAGTGGACTATACAAGAATAAACTATTAAAACCGGCTGTATAAAGTAATGAAAAAAAATGAGAAAAAATATTTTCCTCTCTAGTCACTGCTTTTTTCTTGAACCAATGAAAGACATAAAATTTCTGATAAATTGTGATTTTTTTATTTGAGGGAACTAACTAAAGTACTAAACTGCATTTCCTTCTTGAAGCCATTCGAAATAACTTCAAAGTTTTGTGTCTGTACAAATTAAACTGGATAGAAAAAGATGTGAGGTATTCTAACATTCAAATAACGAAAGAACAAATATTGGACTCACTGTTATTTGAATTATTACATCAGAAACTAATTGAATTAATAAATTTTAAATGTATCATTTATTTTATGCCAACCAGACTCTACATCTGAAATTTACATTACCTCACTATCAAGTTGCAGCTGACAATTAACATTAAAAAAAAAAAATCAGGCAGATAACTAGATGCAAAGAAAAGGCTATGCAGACAGTAAATCCAGGTTTTCTGTTTCTTAAAAACAATTAATAATAGGGCTAAATCACAAGTTAAGCTTCCAGAGTTACAGAAACAATAGCATAACTACCAAATCTTAAAAAAAAAAAAAAAAAAAAAAAGACCAAGAATCTAAATGCAGAGATTTTTTTTTCATTACCACCATTATTATATTAAAAAAAATACTTGTGAATGTACAGAAAAGCAGCATTTTAATTCAGTATACTTACATTATTACATTCTCCCAGGAAATACAGTGCAAATCCATCAGCTTTTGTAGCTGCCAAAGCAATAACAAAAGAAATAATTGTACTCACAGGGACAAATTGAACTTGTACAACATCTCTGAGGTGAAGCCACAGATTCAACTCCACTCTAGGACAAACATCTACCATTCTAAAGGTTAAGATCTTTTGTTGTGTCCCCTAAAAATTCTGAGACTGTACAAAGTTAGAGGGACCACAGAGTTCTTGCTTTCTTCATTGGCATTTACTGCATATTAAAAGATACTTAGAAATAACTTCTTTATACATCTATACTCCAAGGCCTAGAGTCTATAAATGCAAATCAATTAATACAATTGAAGTAACATAAAGTGTATGTACAATATAATCTGTCACATACCATTACAATTTCTATGAGTAAAATAAATGCTAGTTGTAAATGTTAAGCTACATTTGTCCTTGCCCTAAGAGAGAAAATCATGGCAAAATTAGTAGTTACAAATATGGCTATAAAAATGTGTTTCCAAACAAACTGCTGCTATTTTCTGCACCTAGCCCATATTAAAATATATTCACCAGAAAGTTTATACATTTTAGATTTCTGCCAGACTCAGAATGTGGTATGAAAGAGGATGAAGTCAAGTGACTTAAACTCTCAAAAGTTTAGAGTCAACCAACTATAACTTACCCTCATAACCATAAATTACCCTCAAAATCAGAACAGTATATAGCATAAAATGTTTTTCACTCATCTTTACACAAAGGCCTGGATCATGTGTCTGTCTTTCCAAAAGCTAATAAACATTCTAGCCAGTAAAAGGCATACCTGGTACATTATTGTTTTATGAATGAACTCAACAATCCTCTTAGTACATCTCAGGGGAAAAATTTTACTTGTGTGCAATCAAATCAAATGGCTTTCCTAATTTCTTTGACAAAAGGAAAAAAGTTCCATGTGTAGTTACTTGCTCATTGTCAATTGCGTGGCACTGGTAAGAGTTGAGGGCACAGTAATTTGTATTCAGATTTTAAACCTTTCAGCTGTAGTACCTAAGTACATTGATCTACAAGGCAAATAAGTACTGTAAAGGAAATAATATACAAAAAACACTCCCATCTGCTTTATGAAAGAAAAAATAAAATAATTTTAAAACATAGGCACTTTTTATTGTCAAGTCTCGCTGTGTATTAACAAATTTGATTCGCTGTGAGTTGGACATCAATATCCAAATAACAGCTTAAGCAAAATCAGCAGAAAAAAGGTTCTTTTCAAACATCATATATATAAACCAGAGCTATTACTCATCATTATAAAATGATGAAGTAGCTGGGACAGTAAAACCTTTCTAAAAGCTCACTGAAATCTACCTGTGACACTTCTATTGAAATCTGAGTACATCCACTGGGTAAAAAGCAGCCAAATTACACTTACATTGTTACTGAGAGTGTTTTGTTTGTTTCAATTTTTAACTTTTGATCATATGTAGTATTTCCTTACCCCAAAAGATACTTATATCAGATGGCAAAAAAAAGTAGTTAAACAACTGAGTTTGATTTGAGATCACACAAAAGATATGCCTTCTTCCAGTGACATTTCAATTGTTACAAAAGGAGTTTATTAGGGATATTTAAGTGTATCAGTGATATTACTGATAGATTTTTTTTTTCTTTTTTTTACCTTCACTATTGAAATTGCAACACCATCATAACCAGAACATTCAATTCTTTGGCTCATTTAACATGAGACTCTAATATCGCAATCGGATATGCAACTCTCTCCAAAGATGAGATTCACTTAAGTGCAGCTAGGGACTCACTGAGGGACAGAAGGTGAAGTAAGTTCACACTGAGAGAACATCCAATGGGAACACTGTTATCCCTCAATACCTGTCTTTATTAATTAAACCACGCAAGAAATGTGCTGTGCACTGATGCTGAGTAACAGCTCAGAGACATCTGATTCTCCTTCTTACCTATTTTAATGATGCTGCTCAGTTCATACAGAAGCAGTTGGTTATCTCCTCCTGTATCCAGGCGCTGCTCTATGTAGCTATTTAATTCGTACACCACGCCTTGCATATTCGTATCCTGGTACTAGGGAAGCAAAGATAAGAACATTTTAGAATAACTGAGATGCATTTTGCAGGTTTTAAACACGCAAAATCTTTAAAAATACTATGTTAAGATTTCAATTCTGAGCCAAGCAGAACTGTCCTAATCCAGCTGCCTGAAGAACAAGGTCACTGCTAGGCAAGAGGCACAGCACTCCAATCTCTGTTCATTAGACATCTGTTCAAAGCACACTGAGAACATCACTGAACAACTAATAACTGCCTAACCTGAGCCAGGGTCGTGGACAACGTCTAAAGAAAATGAGAGAGATGACAATTATCAAGTAAGTAGACTTCAATTCCTTCCTTTTACGCTCTTAGTCCACCAGGAAAGTAAGCAAGCAATTGCCTTAGCTAGCAACTTCCACCTCAGATTTATGTGCCAAACAATAGAACTGTGCCAAGCACCAGAGCATTCAGGTGGTGGTAGCTCAGGAAGCTCAGCCTTTCAAATACAGAAGCAATTAACACCAACCAAATGAAGAACAAAAAACACGAGTCAAAATCATGCCAGCCACTGTGGCTTCACAGGCATTTGCTTCAACTGATGATGGCAGACACAAATCAAATCTGTTGGCAGATTACAAATCAGTTAGGATATTTAGATGGGAGCCATGGGGTGCTGATTGCTGGTATGATGGAACAGCATGACATGGTTAAAATCTCACAGGAAAGGAGATGCAGACTCCCTTCAGGGGCCCAGCTGCATTTGTTTATCCATTTCCCAAGTTCTGAAGAGCTGATAAAAACAGCACTAAATGTGTATGTGTAGCATGACAGCATCACAAACAATAATTTCACAGAAAGCAATACTTGGCACTAAGTAAAGATTCATTACCCTGCCCAAAACTGGTAATGTGGTAACATTAGAAGAAAGTAATACGGACAATTACTTACTGAACTCCATGATGCAGTAAATTACATTGCTTAAACTAAAAATTAAGCTGGTGATATTTAGACAAATTAATGTTGCTTGAAAGACCAAGGCTTACTCTTCTGCTCATTCATACTTCAGAGCCAAGTTTAATATAGATCAGACTAATATAAATTATTATGGAAAACACCATAAAGGTTCTGAGTATCACAGTGTAGCTCACTACCACTCCGATGTTTATGCGCATGTAGGTAACTGCTCAATAGCTTTCTAAATCTTCTCTGTCTGTAAATGTGGGTAAACTTCTACACCTGACACTTACTGATGGATTAAGCACGTAACTTACACAATATATTTCATTATATGACTTTTATTCCCCTTCTTATTTTCATGCAACACACTATGTCATGAATAGAGAGAGTGCAAAGATATATATTTAGGATATATTTTGATCCTTCATCTTAAAAAAAACCCAAAAGCTCCACAAACAAGAAAAAAATCCAAAGTGCTTCCTGGATAATATCAATTCCCAGTTTCTTTAAATTCAGCAGATCTTAATCTTGACTTTAAAATGGCTCCTGAGAATATAGAGTCTTTGCCATGAACTCTTCTTAATCCATTAATCTACTGCTCCACATAGACATATTAGAACATTTGAGTCCTGGGCTGTCCAAATATTCTCAATGTATAACAAACCTGACACTTCATAATTCTTTCTGTAAAATGATCTGATGGTTATACATTTTGACAGCAATGTAAGGTCACACTGCATAAATGCATAAACTGCTGCAAGTCTTGAGTTTACAATACAGCATGCCACCACCAATATTAGCACCATATGGCAGCTGGCAAGCTTCCACTGCCTGCCCTCTGTTGTGTCCCACATTTATTCCTGTATGGTTATTTTTCAAAGGGAGAAAACAATAGCATAGTTTCATGCAAGTGGAGCTTTTATGCTTACAATCTGTAGCCATAAGTAGCCATAAAGCAGGAAAACGGTGAACAAGAGTCTACACTATTCAGATGTGCTAACCCCAATCTGCAAAAGTATGTGTAGCCACATACCCTGAAGCAACAACAGCTAATCAAGCACACATGCACAAAGCCTTTATCATGTGGAAAAATGCCTTCTCAGAACTTGGAAATGAATACACATCTTTTCGCCTGTGACGCACAGCCAGGATTTAAATCAAATCTCCAAAGGTTAAAGCTAATACGTTAAGAGAACGCATCATCAAAATGAGCCCGCTGGCATAACAGCCATGGCAGAATAACTGCTTTCCCCCTAATCAAGCAGTAGTTCAACATGCATAGTAATTACATAATAGCTGTGTGCCCTTTATCCTCACCTCTGCCACATATGCTTGCCAAACGTTTGCTGAGCAGGGCAAACCATTGCCCGCACCCACGTCACCAAAAGATGGCAGCGGCGTAATGCTCGCCATTGTTACGTGGCACACGTCTGGTACTGACCATCTGCACACCCACAGCTGCCCAGATGGACACAGCTCCTCCAGATTCACAGTTAAGTCATTCTTAAATCAATCATCAACAAACATTCACTCCGTCATGCTGTGAAATGGTTTTCCTTTTATTACAGTAGAGTGAAAGGGATTTTTTTATTAGGTTCTAGGCATTTTTGATTGGATAACCACAATTATGTTTGGTTGAAAAGCCACAATAGCCTTTATGAAACCATGTATTTAAACACTGAGTAACTCATCAGGACGCTCTGGTACAAGCACTGCCCAATGTGCTTGCTAACAGAGACTTGTGCGTATTTGGTGTAAAACTTACCTTGAGAAAGCAACTCCTCAAAAAAAAATTGAACGCACTTGGTGGAAAAGGAGTATTTATTATATATACACTATTATATGGAGTAAGTAGAGTTTCTGAATTTGCAATTGTCTTGGGTTATGGAACCCAAAATGTGTATTCTATTTCATCTGCTGAAAGCAGTTGGGGAGATGTTCTTTATCTCTTGTAACTCTGGGGGAAGGGGGCGGGTGCCTTCTGATAATGGGCCAGCTGTTAAAACCAGGTGGGGCATTGTTCCTTATCTCTTTCACAGCCCATCCTCCCTCCAGGGGGATATTTTCTGCTAATGGGCCATTAAGGCTCATTAAGGGCATGACGTATTCCATTGTAAGATGCTCCACCCAGTGGGGGGGAGCCAACCATTCCTACCTAGATAAAAACTGAGACTCAGGAACACGAGGTATCTGGTTCCACTGGATTTCTGGAGGAAGACTGGACCCTTCTCACCATCACCGGACCCTTCTCTCTCAGGATCATCTCTGCTCCAACAGAACCACATCTGCCACTCCAGGAGGACTTACTTTTGGACTGCTTCAAACACCCTGACAAACAGGGTGTTAGGTTGTATTATTCCATTTATTTTATTTCACTTTTTTTTTTTTCTCTCTCTCTCTTCTCCTATTAAATTTTATCTCTGACTGGGAGTCTCACTGGTTTTGCTTTCAAACCAGTACAGCAATTTAAACATTATTAATACTCATTAAGGTTTTCCTTTATTCATTCTTCTCATTGCTGATTTTCTTCTCTTTACAATTCACTGCCTATGAGTATTTCAGCATATTTACTGTAAAATTCTGAATTTCAATGACATTACATAAAATAATTCAACTAGACTAAAAACTAGTCTAGCACTATCATACCAGCATTGTATTTCTAGTAGCTGTGTATATTTTAAAGCTATGAAAATGGACTAAAATTAAGAAGGGAAATTGTGTTATAAATATTCATAATTAAATTTATAAATATAAAATAGGGTTGTTTTTACGGGATTTATGTAAAAATATTTATATGGTTCTTAGTCTTTAGAATATTGCAGTGCAATAGAAGACAACAGCCCACGATAGGTTAAGAACAGTTTTGTGACTTAAAACTAAACAAGGAAGCTAGGAACATAAACATTAAAGGAGATACTGAAATATTGTGGAATGAGATGAATTTTAAGTACTCATTCTAAACAATTAAGTCACATGGGAAACTAATACTCAAGTACACAGTTTAATACCTAAAGTAAAAACAAAACAAAAGAAACAAACAAAAAAAAAAACTGAAATGAAAATTATTTCCTTGCTTTGATGCTCATAGGGCAGCTGTACCACAGGCATTCTATGCTTTTGCAGGAAAGAAAAAGCCCCTTTGCTGCCACAAAACACATTCATTAATACAGCAGAGGGTCAATAAGTGCCAACACAATCCAGAAGTTGATCTGTTTGCTCTGTAACTTCTTAGAATATCTTATGAATAGCCATGAGTAAGTTTCTATGTAAAACTTACGCCCTACTACAGAGCTCTTTCTCCAAAGCAACAAATGCTTGGTTCTGCAACAGAACTTGGCCCTTTTACAGGCCTTAAAGTGTATGACCCTATTGCAGACTAAAGTTAGAATGAACAAGCACGTAAATTCCATTTAATGAGGACAGGGATAACCAATTGTTCTTTGGGGATGCGGAAACTGAATGGATGAGGAGAAGGAAAACAAACAAACAAACAACCTAACTGGAATGTCATTGCAGGTTTCCCTTATTTCATCTGCTATGCCAGAGGAGCCAGAAGGAGGGGGCCAATACCTATCACTGCTGTGCAGTCTGCCTGGACAGGGTGTACAACAAGAACCTCAGCAGTTCAATGACCTAATGCTATACATGTATCCAGTGACACCAATTTTATCCAACTGCAAGGCACTCTAGAGGTGTCACAGGCGGCCACACCACTTGAAACTGATGACATTTTTGATCCAAGATGTGTAAGCAGTCCAAAAAAGGGGAAAAATGAAAACAAACAAACAAAACCCATAGAGAAACATCTCGAACAAACAAAAAACCCTCCACAAAAATCACAAACAAACAAACAAACCACAAAACAACAAAAACAGCCTCAAAAAAAACAAACAACAAAAACATTTTGTGAAATCAAAATGACATTCTTTGGGAAGAAAAACTGAACTCAGCTGTCCAGGTAAGAAGGAATTCCTGAACCAGGATTAGATTCTGTTAGGGAAAATAGAGGTTTGTGTAAGGAACCTCAGCTCTTGAATGGTGTGAAATCACTGAGAATAAAGGATGTACATAGGCCAAGGACATTGTACACAGACACAGGAGTTTAAAACACCCATTCTCGATCTGGTTACATCAGTTAGTGTTTTAGATAACCAGCTTCTTCAAACAACCTAAATTAAAGTGTCAATGGCAGCATCAAAACTTGCAGATAATGAATTCAAGTAATTCTGCGCAACATTTTACACAAAAGAATGTCCTTAGGCAGGCACAGTCATCTTTAAACTGACAGCAGCTCCTCTCTTCTCTATTAGCACACTACAGAACACAGGCAGTTGCTGAACCGAAAACAGCCAAAATCTCCTCATAAGCCTCCAGCCAACACGAGTTTTCTTTCCTATAAAACCATAGTCTTGGCAACAGGAGTCATCAGGAAAAGAATTTAAAGACGAACTAAAAACACCCTCCAAATAAAAAAGGAACACTTGTTTGAAGTCTTAATGGTCTAAATTAACATTTGATTAAGATGTCAGTACAAAATATTTCACGCTAGGTATTTTCATACTTGGCCAGAAGTATAAAAGGACAGGTATCACATAATTAAATTCTCAATGCCACTGATATTTGCATTATAAAAATGATTTTCCAACAGCAACACTTCTGTACTTCTCAAAAAAAAAAAATAGTTGTCACAAAAAGAAGTAATTAAACTAAAATATTTTAAGCCTTTTTCTGAAATAGATCAGCTTTCCCTTCTCTAGAGTAGCACTATGAAAAATCCCATATGCATAGTTACCACCCTGATTTAAGAGACTTGCTCTATATAATTTTCCAGTTGCATCCATAACTTATCTTCTGGAAAGATAATCATACAATTACTTGGATCTTTTCTAAAGAAATACTAAATGTCCTTTAAGAATTTTGGCACTATTACTTTATTTACCCACATGCTAAGTGTTTTTTTTAAACTGAAGAATATTGCCCTGTGTTTCTTTTTTTTTATTATTCTTCCTCACAAAAGAATGCATAACTAGAAAGGAACATATTGGTGACTAAATCCAGACCCTAGCAGGCAAAGGCAGCCTTGTAAGAGACATTTGCTTTAAAAGTACCTAAAATATTCATTCCATGTATCACTACACTTTATCACAATGAGTATTCAGACATCTAGTGTAGAAACAAAGAAGGCCAGACCTGTAAGAAACAGTCACCTACGTCTTTAAATGCAAGAAATCATTTTATTTTAGTGATAGTAATGTTATTGCACTTCTGATGACCAGTGGGTATAAAGAAAGAAATGGCTGCTGGGGAAAAATAAATTAAAAAAAAAAAGTCAACCTATTTAATTAAATCAATACTAAAATTATTCAGTAGTCATTTTTATGTGCAGTGAGCTAGGTTGTGTGCATGTTTGCCATGTATGTTTATGTGTACTCCTACCTTTTCTAGGCCTGGTATTGCACTGGCTGCAATATTTTGCATTGTTTATCTGCAATGATGGCTCGTTTCCATCTTGCATGGAAACTGGTGTTTGTTATTTTAGTGCATAGATAGATTTTAGACCACAAGATAACTACATTTTAATAACACTGAAAACATATAAACTGCACATGCGAAGAACCAAAAATATGGATTTCAACTTCATTTAAGAAAAAAAAAATAACACAAGCCCCCAACCTTACAAAAGGCTGATCAGACTGCTTGTTTCAAAGGGGAAATGCTGAGCCAAAGGATGTGAAATCCTCGGACTGAAGAAGGTGATACTCAAACTTACAGTGCAGACATGGCTTTCAGAGGAGCAATGAGCTTGGAAAGGAAACTCAGAAAAAATCAGAAGAGGTAACTGGGCTTGGCTGGAGTAACCAGTTTTCTTTCAACTTGGACACTGGAAAGCAAGCAACTATAAAGAGCAGTCTTAGCTGAGGTGATTAATTTTAATGCTTGTACATAGCCTCAGAGAAAACTACTCCTACACGCATTTGTCTGACGTCTATTCTTCTTGTTTTGACTGGAGAGGACATGGGTTAGAACTTGCACGGTAAATAAAGTTTAGCATTGCAGCACCACAGGCAGGTATTTATGAATTTTTCTTCACTCATCAAACACCTTCATGACAAAAGCAAGGAAGGGAAAATACGAGATGATGTTTGGCAGCACAGGCCTTATTATGATGCAAACCAGCTCTCTTACTCTGCACAGAAAAGACTCAACAGTTTTGAAGGCACACATTTCCTGGCCTTTTAATGTAGCTGACTTCCAGCTACATATATCTCTCAGAGAGATAGTGAAGACCTTTCCTAGAAGAAGCTTCTTGCTCCATAGCCCCCCACCCACACTGACCTTCCCATCAGCTCCTTCCCTGTTACCAAATGGTAACACTGAAATAGATAGCCTCACAATAGGAAAAAAATACATCATAAAAATCAAAGGCTTCACCTATGAGAAGACAACATTATCATTACATAGAAGTAACTATGTAATCTTTTATTAGCTGTAAGGCTCATAAAACTTCATGAATATCTCAATTATATCACCTCTCCAGGTTATATAATAAAACAGCATAATGAGCTTCAGTTTAACTTGACAAGGCTGAATACTGCTCCTCTTTTCAAAAAGCTTTTTATAAAATGACATTCCCTCCTAATACTTGACTTGCAAGCACTCTAAAGACACCATGTACAAAATTAAAAATAAACTTCTTCATTTTCCTACCACACTTGCTTATCACTACCACAGTATTCACAAGGTTTTCTTTTTAAAGAAATCAGCTTATACAAGCATCTTCTCGTGACAATAGGTGCAATGCCATTTGCTACACTTCCAAAGGCTAAATATATATTTATATATATTTTTATATTTGTTCTAGTTCCCCTAACTTTTGATTAATTTGTTCTCAGTTCCGGGACAGCACAAAAATATTTTAATCACATCTTTATTAAGAAGATACTACAAGGAATGAGCCTGCCTTGCCAATGTGTCATGAAGAGTCCAAACCTTTATTATCAGTCACACACTGAAGATACATGCAATTACTGCAACTATTTACTGAAAACACACTTGCTAATTCTCTGACTGGCAGTGACATACTGTGCTGGGTGCTGGCTGGTGCCAAGGCAGCTGCCAAAAAGCTGCAAGTCCAAAAAGGGGAAAGGAGAGGATTAAAGTATCATTCCTGTTTCCAAGAATAAAGTACTCTAAATGAGCAAGTCACTTGCTAGGTAATAATTTTCTGGTGTTTATATGGTAAACTTCTGCAAAGTGAATTGCTGTTGGCATTGCCGGAGTTTACAAAGCAAAGGTACTTGCCAGGAGGCAGCTTCACTGGAAGTATTGTTCAAGTAAACATGGAATGGAAACTTATTAAGCAAAATGAACAGCTAATTTTACCGTGATCGTATCAAGAACATTGAGTATTTTCACTTAAACTTCAAAATCTGAGGTACAAAAGAGCACACAGTGATCACGGGAAACTCAGCTGCACGTAGAACAGAATCCTGGCTATAGTTCATGAAGGAAGGGGGTTATTTTTGCCAACTGAAAAGAATAACATATCTCCAAAGCACACTGTTTTCACTAGTGTTGTCAGAGAACTACATCTTTAATCTAGATGTGCATGAATACGTGTGCACTTAGTGCTCAAATTCACACTCCTCTACTTTTTGTTTCTTTTGCAGATAAAACAGCAAATAACAAAGTATTCAGCTTAAGTATTCTTCATCCAAGTAGTTCAACAGTTGGTTTTCTTTCTGAAATCCTTCTGCCCAGAAAACCACTTATGCAGCTAGGATGGATGGGATCAGCCAACACACATCTGCACAATAAGTAAGTAGAAGAAACTCAGCATTTCCAATGATGTTCCCAATACTACATCATGCAAAAAGGAGATTCTGTCCCCAGTTACATATATTTCATAGACACTGGAAACTAGTATTCAGCAAAAAGTTCACAGGTTCACTGGTCACAGATGCTCATGAGGTATTTTGTAATCAGAGCTGTTCTCATGCCAAAAGCAGTCTACAGGAACCAGGAAATCTTTCCCCTCCACCACCCATCAGATGCTATATCAGGCCAAACAAGGAAATATTTCCATATGATTCCTGAACACCAAAATATTGACAAAATTGCCATTAGTAGAGCAGAATTAAAGATAATAAATTCTGAAAAACTTCTTTTCTATTCTACAAGTCTCGAAATTTAAATTATGTGGAAGTTTTCTCCTGTTTTCTCCTCAGCCCTTCTTTCAAAAACTTGAAGTGCCAACAAACCAAGTGTACTGCTTTATTTTAATTTTCTACTAAGAAGCTAAGAATTACAATATATTCAAAATTCAGTTCCTATACAACAGGATTTCAAAACTTCCATTTCAAAATTTCTTAAATTTTCAAAGTGTGAAACTGCAACATAAAACCCTTGAAAATAGTGGCATTTCCTTCCAACAATTAGATTTTTTCCAGCATATTCCTACCTAATTTTCTAGCTAACATGGTATTGTTAAGCAATCAGTGATTTAATTCCGCAATAAATTTCCTTTCACTAACCTTAATTTTTCCTTCCCTATAATACAAGCTGCTTCTTGCAGATGTTTTCAGGAATTAAAAACACTTAATGGCTTCAAAACTCGTAATTCTTTAGTCAGCATGAGCATGTCCTTTTGTCTGAAAAACATTACTCACGTACAGAACTTTCCTAATTTAAATTCTAATTGATGTCCATATTTTAATTAAAGTGATATCTGTTTGAGCTGCTGCTGAAGGAAGAGGATGTATTACAATGGTCTACATTATTATATATGGCATTATCCAAAAATACAGCAAACAAACCTGTTTATTTGTAGCATGGTGTATTACTGAGTACCTTCAAGTACTTTTCTTTAAAAAAAGCCAAACCAAACAGGACTGCAGCACAGTATACATACCAAGTGCACAGTGATTAATGGCTAAAAAAACAAGGGAGAAAATGTTTACTTAAGAACATCTGAAGTATCATCTGCACCCTACTGAATCCAGGGCTTCCAGTGACAGCCCATCCATCTTTAGGAAATCCTAAGTCACTAGACATGACGACTTTGAGGGGCTTAGATGGCTGCAACCAGTCTGGGAGACACAGAGAGTGACTGGTGAGGCAGACTTGGGTGTTCAGAACTTGTTTTATTTGCCTTAAATAGCTTAGATGTGGTAATCAAGATATATTCTGTAATTCTGTTTCACAGAGGTTTTGGTAAATGTTAATCTACTAAATTCATGACAATTAAAAGGCACTTTTCCACATATATAATTAGAGCCTCTGAGATTTTTAGGCAGATCTTTAGTTATTTTGAGATCAAAACAATATATAGATACACTAATAACTATAATTCCAGGTTACATCAAAAGGTATTCACTGTTGTAACAGTAGCATACTAAGGGATGAACAAAAACCATGTTGAAAACCAATGAATTACTAAACCATACCAAAATTCTCACCATTTTCACCAAAATTCTCAACACCCTTATAAGTACCATGGCATGTCATGTATATGGAAAACATCTGCTTGAATGAACATACTTTAGACAACATTTAATCTCTTTTATTTGTAGACACATACGAGGTGAACTTCTGTTCCCTCTCACACCAGCCCTCTGCTCACAGGGTCACACAACTGAGGTTTCCATTACCAGCCTTACTTCTCTTCCACTTGCACTGAGTGCAAGAGCATCCAGCCAGTTTTTGCAGTCTTTTAACCCGCCCTATTTATGATGTATGTCTGACACTACTGTGCTTCTCATGGGAACATGAAATAGTTTATGCAAGACTCAAGAAGGAGAGCAAAACAGGACTATGATTCCACCTTGGAAAATTGTATGGGCTCCCCCAGGATGGCTGGACCCATCTGGGGGATACAGACTGTCCTGTATTGATCTCTCCTCATTCACAGCAAAGGCACTCATTCCTAACAGATCCCTGTAATTGGTCCTCAGTCATAGACAGATATTGTCAATCAGAGGTAAGGCTAGGGTTGGGAATCTATTACTGAATATGGTTTTTTAGGATTTTACATTACATTTCATGCAGTGCAAAATATTTTATATTAGAGAATTTAACTCATTGTACCATATCACAAAAAGAGTTATTAAATAGGGCATTTTTCTTCCCTTCTTATGCTTGCCATCTATTGAGGCAGTTACACTGATTAAATAGTCTGATGTTATGCTCAAAGTCCCATTTTCTGGTTTCCATGAAGTACCTTTTTTAAAACTGGATCATGAAAATAGCACTGGGAGAACTCTAAATGCAAAATACCCTTCCATTTATTTACAGCCAATCAAGTGTTCTTAGTATTTATTTTCCTTATTAACTGTTCTCTAGACAGTCTGTACAACATTTTTTTCCTCTGAAGACCAACTATAACCAGGGAATAGAGATAAATCTTGATCAGAGTCTATGAAAAAATCATCTCAAGTGAACAGTGGGCCACTTCTTTTTAGAGAGGATAGAGAGCAGCACTTACCCTGCTGACTTCTTTAGGAGCCGTTTCATCTAAAAGGAAACAAACCAAACAATTAGGAATTCTGGGAAGTTTCTAGGCTGAATGAAGAACAAGATAACAAACTTCAAACTATTTCTGCACATTTGTACAAAACTTTCCTAAATATGGTTTGATCAAATGATTGAAATATCCTGAGACTGGCTTGCATTTACAATTTTTTTAAAACCTCTAAAGCTAAAAATCAATTGAAATTAGGTTAAAGTACTTAGGAATTCTATCCTGACTTAATAAGAATACAAAATTTCATACATTTCAGAATTCAGAGGGAAGCTGGCACAGGTCAGCTAAACACTACATTTATATTCCAGTTCAGTAAGGGTACTGTTAGTCGTGCATAGTCTGAGAATTAAAGGCCTTTGCTACCAAATATATGCCACCAACACCCTACAAGGAAGCTAGTGAGCGGACTTAGACCTTCTGTTCTAATATCCAAGATACTAGTCCTGTTGATTTCTTTGGATGTGGAGAAAAAGTCTTGATAGCCATAAAAAAGAAGAATATCACTGATGTGATCTGGCATAACATGTTAAAAGAGAATAGACTACAAAATTTTACATATATACACATATATGCACACAAACTATAATGTTTTGTCATTTCAAATGACAGACAGACAAATGACATTTCAAATGACAGACTTTCATACATTTTTGGTAAGTTTAATACCTATAAATAAACACAGGTACAATATCAGAGCTAAAACACTGAGTAGTATTTCTGAAAATGCAGGGAAAGCAGCAATACAGCAAGAACACGTCTGCCACAGAAGTTTCCAACTTTCAGTTTAAACACACCAAAAGTAGCTTAAACACACCTTTACAAACCTCCAGTTGGTTAGTTGTTTCTGTTTTTATTTGCTCCTAGGAATCAAATTACTATACTTTGGAAATTAAAATTAAATCAGGAAATAGATTTAATCTCACAGAAAATAACCATATGTTTATATTTGTCAAAAGCTCTTCATATCTTGTCATTTAAGATGAACTTTTAAACAATAAACATAGAAAAATCCCAGATTTTCTAGCAAACACATTTAACACACAGTTTCTGATGAAAGAATTCTCTACAGCAATACAGATTTCCCCTCAAAATTGAGTGATGCCAAGAAAAAGAATGTATTTCACAACCACGAGAGAATATTAGTCTCCTCTTAATGCCAGTCAAATGATATGCCACTAATTTACACATGCAGAACACAGACATAAACTTAATTCAGCTATTTAAGGCAGTTCTGTTACTTGTAGTGCAATGTGTAACACATGCTCCGCCACGTTCAGTGATGTTATCTTCCTGAACCAGACAAATCTTCATACCAGTTACAAGAACAGCCAGAGCTACACTCAAAATCCATCTCCCCTACTACCTGATTTCTGACACTGAGCAACAGGAAATGTGAACAACAGAAAACAGTGATGACATGACACTTCCCTTGGAGTGTACTCTCATTTTTCAGTAACCAACAGATCAAACATTTCTTCAATCAGTGGTGACACTTTTCCATTTAGAGGGTGGGGGGTTTTTTCCTCACATTTTTGTTGGGTAGGAGGGGTGTTAGATTTTGTTTGGCTGGTTATTAAACCTAAGTCACCAGTCCTCAGCATTCTCAAAATGCTATGAGCTCCATAGTTCAAACACTTAATACAAGAAAAACAACTTTGGATCTGCACACTGTATATTTCACCTGATGCCCTCTATTCACCTTATTTATGGAGCCTGTGATTGCACAGATCTCTCAAGCAAGTCCTTCTCTGCTTCATTCCCCATCTAAACCTTTCCTGGTTTGAGAGGTCTAGTCTGATTCACTGCTGGTAACTCTCATCACTCCTACTTCCTCTGTCCCACTGCATCTTGCTGTGGTGGGAAGTCCAGAATTACAGGCAATACTGCAGCTCACAAAAACACAGCTAGGACTTACAGAATGACACAGGGATGATTTAGGGAGTTTCCCTCTATTTGAAAAGAATAATTCCTAACATTGTACTTGCTTCTTGGTAGTTACTAAACCCTGGACTAACATTTTCAAACATTTATAATCTGTAATACTGACATCCATCTCAAAATGATAACTAAGACACACCCCCCCCCCCCCCAACTGTATATGTAAAATTACTCCCCCCATGTAAAGGAGTCAGCATTTATCAGAATTAACTTTGCCACCTGTTTTAGCTCTCAGTACCTTTAGTACCCTGGATTACTATACCCTAAAAAAAAATTAAAATCTTCCAAATTAACTTCAATCCCACATGCTTTTACCCAGGTCATGATGTATATACTGAAAAAATGAGTAAATCATACTATTAATCTCTCTCTACTGGAATAAAACCAATGCATTGTAACATATGGAATATAAATTACTACCATCACAATTCTATTGCTTTCACACCATTGTGAGACATAACTGCCACTGCAATTTCAGCTTAACTACCTATACGATTCTAATTAACAACTGCACAGTACACTAAGATATGCATAATAATCATTATAATAATTAAAGACAGCATCCATCTGGGAAAGCTTCCCAGTCATATAAGATAGGAAGAAGCAGAAAATAAGAAAGGGAATAGACAGAAAAAAAAAATCCACTGAAGTTTGTTGTTTGGCACAGTATAAATTTGGCTTGGGATTGTTTTTGTTGGGGTGTGTGGGAAAAGGTGTTAAATTGTGTAACTGTTCATTTAATAGAAAAAAAATCAGATTGCATTTTGCATATTAAAGAAAATAAAATCCCATTTCATACTTGGATTCCTATGCATGTATTTTAAAAAACAAAACAAAGGCCAATATTTTTGACAATTGCAAGATGCTAAGCCAGAGCAGTCACAAAGAAAACTTGAATGCAGAGAAAGTTTTCAACATTTCAGACATTAAATTTTGAGGCATTTACCATGGAAGCAATGATTCTAATACCCGCTTAATTTTATCACAGGAACTCTTCTGGGAAAACGGTATTGACTTTCTCCCTGGTCTTATGCTGCTCTTTTTTCTGTGGAGTTAAATGCTGGTACACTATTGTTGATGACAGCAAACAAATGCTCAGGATTAATTCTGTTTTTAAGATCCCAGATAGCTCTACAGTCACAGTTTCCTAAGGAATGTTTTCCCACAGAGCAGGTGTCAGATTGACCTAATAATTTTTCTTTTGAAAATTTGCTTTAGGTTTCAGATAATAAGAAACAAGTTGTTTGTAACGCAATTAGACCAGCAGAGATATACTTGCTGCCATTTTTTTTTTTTTACCTTGAAACGTGTCATACATTGATATATCAATTGAAATGCCACATCAGTTTGTGTAGATTGGTTGGAAACTGATCTCACCACCCTGAAATAAAGTTTACCAGGTTTACTTTACCTCTGTGGTAGAATGGAATCAGTCAGATGAATTTGTTCAGTCTATTTTAATTGCAATTTGCATCCTTGTTTTAGACATTCTTGAATCTGGCAGCTTATGTCTCCACTGAATTTGTAAGATCTTTCACAGACACCTCAGCTGAGGATGGGTTTCCTAAAGCAGGAACTATCACACATATGCAACAGAAGTTTCAATCCATCACCCAAAAGCATTCTTGCTTCTTAATGCACAATCTCATTAAGGGCACCTAAGTACCTTTCCTGATTTTCAAGAGTCTGGATTTACTGCACAATTCAGAAGCACTTGTTGTGTTACTTCACAGAAAACTAACTTAGTTTCTTTAAACATACACTTAGACATTGAAAGGGAATATTCATTAGACTGATCACTGGTGACACACTTTGTTTCTTTCCCTGAAGCAGGACAATACATGAATTCTAGCCATTTTACATGAACATTTTTAAGTTCCTGAAAAAGAATGCTCAGTTCTTCCTCTTCTTAACTGACATGCATCAGACAATAAATAAGGCCTGCACCAAGACCTCACTGCAGATGGTAAGCAGAGAAACATATTGTCTGCCAGGTGTCCTAAAATTTTAATTCACGCCTTCGCATATAAGCAAAAAGGGCACTACACACAATAGGACTCAGGAGACTGTGCATTTGACTTCATCAGACATACCTATATCTGGTAAATTTGAAAGCTCATTATTTTCTATGGTCTTAGCCCACACTAAACTGATGAAACAGTTGGAGCAATTTTGCAGGATGGCTTATTCTGGCCAGAAAACACCCAAAAGGCATCTTCTGAAAGTATCACCAGTCCTTGTGAGAATGGAAAAGCATGAGGAAGATCCCGGGTTTTCTTCTGTTTCCAAAATTGCTTAGCAGTACAAAACATACTGATGGTAGCTCTACACTTATGCATCCATGATCATAAAAATCCTCAACTGCAACAATGTATGTGAAAATTTAAACTAATCTAAGCAGGGCATTCCCACATCTGCTGAAAGCTCCATAAAACTCTGTACAAGTCTGTCAAGTTTAATACACCTCAGCAAAAATTCATGTTGGAACCTGGGCTCTGACCATCAGGAAGAAACTTTATAGTTTCCAGCAGTGAATATGCTTTACCAAGAAAGCCTATGATTGCGTTTTATGCTAATTAGCCAATGACTTCATATCCTATTCAACACAGCTGTTGAATGACAAGAGTGTTAAAACTGGTTAGCTCATCTACCTTATCAGTCAACGAGGTGCAATCACCATTGTTTACTACCGGAATGCAGCCACAAGACAATGAGCTGAAGAGCGTGTAAAACAGTTTATCATTTCTTCACACTTACCAGTTTACATATCTACTGCTTTTCTTGTCCAACACACAATTCTGTCTGGCTTTCACTTCACTACCTGCACTTCAGCCTTCGTCAAAATTGATTACATATCTTGCAAGCATGTTTGTGTTACTACTGGATGAGAGACTTCCTTCACCAATTTCAGCATTATTCTTTTTAAATAAAACTTGATTTTCCCTTTTTGTTGTTGTTGTTCCAGAAGCCCTGGTTGCCAAGTATAAAGTAGAGTTTACTGCAATCAATGTATCTAAAAAACAGAATTATCACTACTAATATGTCCTCTCACTTTTGAATAGAGCTGTCCCTTTACTCTTGAATATTTTTCAAATACCAAATTCAAACTTCAAAATCGAAGTTTTATTGTGTTCAGCAGATGTTTTCAAAGAGAAGGAAAAAATTACATTGCTGTTGGCTCAAATACTACTCAGACATATGCCTTAAGGAATTGCATTAAAATCAATAGAACTGCTAAAGCATGCACTGGAAAACAGAAATGCTTTCATGTATTAAATGTCACGGCATTTCTGTAATGTATAGTGATTCAGGGCTGAAAGGGATGATTAAAAGAGAACACTGCTTAAAGCAGGTCCCACAAAGCTCCAGCAACCTGAGAAAGCCCCACTGGATCTTGTCCACTACAAGATATTTGGGTATTTTAAAAACATGCATACATTTTGGATCCTCTGGGCCTCTTGAGTTTGCCTTGTTTATTCCTAGACCATGAATACCTCTTCCCGACTCAAAAGGTGCCTGGAGAATGTTAAGGAAAGGCACCTCCTCCTGCCTTCCCAACATCTGTATACAGCCCACACTCCACTCTGAGCCCAACGAGGCAAGGGATGGGATCACACAGTTCAGTGCTGTGACCTTCCCATCCCTGGCATGGAGAAAGGCTGCCAAGATTTGTTGGCCCAAAGAGAAACCAAGAAATTTCAGCAGGTTGTCAGCTTCTGGAGCAGGAAATACTGCATATGGCTCAGTGACAGCAAGAGAACATAATAATCTTACACATGTTAGGAAGAATGTAATCTTTCACTTACCCTGGGGAAATAGAGAATCAGATACCAACATTTTTAGTAAACTTTGTGCTTTTAACTATTTCCATTTTTTTCTCATCCCTTCCTCTTTGACTACTGTATTCTCATCTTCTTCTGTTTAGAAACATAAAAGATCAGGTTTTTTAGGGAAAAACCTGTCACTGTAATAAAACTGTAAGCTATTAGACTCCTAGGAAGTTGTTTAAAATTTTCAGATTCCAGTGTTTATCACTACAGAGAATCAAAATTAAAACAAAAAGCTTTGCAGCCTGCCTGATTTTCTTCTTTCTGCACCTCTGACTACATTGAAAACAACTGTCATGTTACTGAACTTTGCAGCAAAATCCTCAGAATTTGCAGAAAAATCAAGACTGAGTAGTGTTCTTCTCTTTAGAGCAGCTGACGAAAGAAACAAGAGAGAACGCCCCAGAGGAAAAATTTGCTAACGTCAACAAGGGTAAGGGATCATTAGAGCTTGAGATGATGATAGGTTACCACGTGAGAGGGTGCAGTGATCCAGTGTGAAACATATTTATGTCAGGGGAATCATTTCAATCCCTCTGAAGAAGCCATGCTCTAACTACAATATAGGTACACTTGTATTAGAGAAGTATTTTATTTACTTTACTCTGGAAATTGAAGACCAAAAAACTGAAAAAATGTTTAAATTAATCAGGAAAAAAATCCTGAAGATGAAAAAGACAGACTAAAATTTACAAATTAAGCCTTTTTGCTTTTAGGATATTTCAGCTGATTTGTTAGTAATCATAATCAAGCTCTCAGTGACTGAGTTGAATATTACAGAATAATGATGTGCAGATAATTCACGACTTTGGAGTCTTTGAAAAATGACAAGTTACACTAGCATGATGAACAGATTGAAACCAAGACAAGATTGAACTATTTACTACTTATCAGTACCACCACTGTGAGTAAAACATTTTGCTTGCAATGAGAAGACTGCTAAAAAATATATAAAATTATAACTTCAGTGAGTGGAAAGAAACAGAATACATAACTAGAAAATTATAGACAGTTCTCCATGAAAGATAATGACAACACCTTATGAATTTCTGAACCAGTCAGTTTTATTCTAAAAAGATTTTATAATGACAGATAATTATAATTCACAGGAATGATACAAAAAAAGAATTAAAAATTATCTTTTTGGCTGCTCTACAACAACAACAAAATCCAAGGCTTTGTGGAGTTCAGTATTCTTCTACTGACATTTGAACAAAAGCAACATTTTAACTCTCTCCAATAGCAGGTGCAGTATTAAATATGCTAGGCCAGATTTAGAAAAGGTTTCAGGCAGGGATACATGCATTATTATTTAAAAAAAAAAAATCTCCAAAGCAGTCTGGCACTCAATTCCTTGAAATGAAAGGAAGTTAAATAACCCAATGATGAATAGATGTGTTGATTTACCACTGCTCATGTGAGAATGGTCATTCATTAAGTTGTAGAGACTCAGCCACATGTGAACCTCTAAGATGATATTAAGGTTATGTGAAATAATTGAGGAAGGTTATTGAACAGTGAGCTTACAAAAAGACAAGATAAAAATGTGACGAATACCAGTTGTCTCTGGCTGAAAACAAGAATGTTCCCAATGAAGCTCTGTTTATACAGCTCTGACTGGTCTTGAGTAACCTCGAGGACATGCTGTAACAGCCAACATCAGACACTTCAGCACCAGAATGAACACATCACAAAGTCACAGCACCTAGCAGTCCACATGCATCAGGAGATATGGTCATTAAATGCCTTGGCACATCAGCATCCAAATGATCCTTTGACCCAGACTGGTTCTCCAAGAGGTTTCACAAAAATTGACAGGTAGAACCCAGTCCTCAGTGGACTGATGGTTTCTGAGTATGCCCACCAGCACATCCTCATGCTCCACTATGCCAACAAATCTACTTCATACCAACTTTCAGTACAGAAACTTTGAAACAGGCTTCAAATTGAGGGCTGGCTGTACTATCTGGCACTGATGACAGTCCCATTGTAAGAATCTAGCTCCTTGAATCATTGAACCATAAGAAAGGGAGGTATATCACAGTACCTCTGCAATTAGCAACATGAGAAAGACTTGGTGACAGAAATCACCCCATCCTTAGGGGCTGCAAGGCAAATGTGCCTCAGACACACACTCACATAGAGAAGAGATTACACTCAAAATTTCAGAAGGAATTCTCTACTCACAGCTCACCTGAGAGATGTCATTAAAAAAAAAAAAAAAAGGAAGAAAAGAAAAAAAGAACAGGAAATTCAGATCTACAAGCTTAGAGTAAATGAAGAACTGGATGTGTTCATGCAAGACGAAATTACCTTCATGTGCATTTTTTATTTAACTAACAAAATCCAATGCAGATGGTAAATTAATTGAAATACTTAATAAGAAATCAGGAAGTACATAAAGAAATCAGCTGGAAAGCTAATAAACTATATCTAACACAGCAGTAAGAGAAACTGGAAGTACCACTTCTGTCGGTGGAATAAAGGGAACCAGAGCCAACCGCACCTCTTCAGCACGGCTGAAGTTGCCACCTGCTGGGATAAGGAGCTGTGTCTATCTCCCAAATTGTCAATCTTAGAACACTACTAATGATCACACACTGAGCGCCAGCAACCAAGCGAGAAATCCATTCCTGCAAGTATGAAAAGGGTAATTCATAATCTAAGTCTCTTCTCACCATGCCTTCCAAATAGTTTTGAAACAGTCATGACTGAGGAATCTCATAATTTTTCAGTTACAGCATCATTCTTCCAAACTTCCTTCATCAGGCCTGCCACAGAGTTCTGTCAGCACCAACACGAGTTTCCTACGTAAGCAAGGGTCACACAACTACTTGGACGAGGAATTTGGAAAAACAACCCCGTGAACACAACTGCCTCTTAGACACTTCTTTATAGACGACATCTACCTAGTTCAGAAACACCACAGCTGTGTTAATTAACCCATTTGGGTCTGACACCTACTCAGGCACGCATACAAGGCCACCCAATTTTCACATGCAGCACTGATTCCCTCAGGAGCTACTAGGGGACCTGACCATTTGTAAACTCCTTGTTTTCACAACTAATTGCAGGAGTGAGATTAAGTCCCCAAACAGTACACCAAGGAGAACAGCCTAATAACTACATATTAATCTGGTGGTTCAAGAAAGAAACATTAAGATAATTAAATAAAGCAAGACTGAAATAATAAAGAAGAGCCAAAGAAAAGACCTTCAGAGTTTCCAAAGGAGAACATGCAGGGAAAGAGGGACAAAGATGCCACAATGAGCAAGCAGCTTGGACAAAGACGTCAGATGCTACCAATGGTGATGTACTTTACTGACCTCTCTAGGATTATTTCAATTTCTGCCATGGTAGAAAACAAGATCCAGTAAAGAGAAAAAATACTGTTTAGTACAGATCAAAAAAACTCAAATTGCATCTAAAGAAAATCCTACATGTAAGTCACAAGGTAAGATTTGCATAAAAAAAATTCCTTTTGTTTCCAATATTGTTCACTGCTACTGTTAATGAAAAAAGAATGCTGTAAACTTAAATCATAAGCTTTAAAAATACAGCTGTCAAGAAAAAAAAAAAAGGTAGTTGCTTCAGTGTGCTTTGCCATTTTCCATCAAGTGAACAGATGGCATTATTAAAATTCTAGTAGAATGAAGTATTTATAAGTTCATTAGACAACACTAACTATACAAAAAAAAAAAAAAAAAAAAGACAGCAATATTGCAAATAAAGCTGCTGGATTCAAAATAGCATAAAAGTACAAATAAGGGTTATAAAATCACATTTATGAGTTAGTATACAAAACAAATATGCCAAATGAAACAAAAACACAAAAGAAATGCAGAAAAAGCTCTATAAAACAGTAATTTATTTTCCAGGGTCACTTCCAACTTACTCCATGCATTCTGAGCCTGAATTCTATAAAAAGGACTTCAAGTTTGACAGTCTCTAAGACAGCTGAAAGGGAAAAAGCCTGTTACATTTGCTTTTCTTTAAATTTATAAAAAAAACCCTTATTCTATGATATACAACAAGTAAGAAAGAAATTGCTCCAGAAATAATACACACAGAAATGTAAGTCTTATTCTTCAAGGTGATGTTCTTAGGAAATAAACAAAAGACCAGCCAAATGCATCTAGCACATAGATCAGTGCTTTTAAATGCTGTGCCACACTGGCTTATTTGATACCTGAGGTGCTTTATCTGCTCTTCACCATTTTGAATTATTAGCCTACACTGAATTAACTTTGGAATCACTGATTTGTAATTGATTGCCTTAACTTTCTATTGTCTGTCTTCCAGCCATAGCAATGTCTCGACTTGGTAAACTGGTGTCTGTTAGGATTCTAATTAACTTGAATAAGATGCAAATTCCTGTCACCTTCAAAATGTGCCAAAATGGATTTACTATAAAAAGCGATAGCTAACAAACTGAAAATTCAGCTTTCACTCCAAATTAATATATACCAGTTCCCATATGTGCAGATTTATTCAAATGCACACCACTTCTCTCTGCAACTTTTATTAGTCCAATCTGTGTTAATGTTTAACTCCTTTAAGCACCCTGTCCTCTCTCTGCATATTTTATTCAGGCTAAAACGTCATTCTTGGAAAGTCCTTGCTTTGATACCTACACGGAAAATGACTCAACAAGGGACGTGTACAATTTCCAAGTATAAATCTTTCTCCAGAGTTTAAAGAATTGCATGGCACTTTTTCTTTTGAGTGATCCATTGCCACAGGAGAACATCGACCTGTTGGAGTGAGTCCAGAGGAGGACCACCAAGTTGAGTGGAGGAATGGAGCACCTTTCGTATAAGGAAAAGTTAAGAGAATTGGCACTTTTTTCAACCTGGAAAAAAGACTTTGGGGTTATGTACTTGCAGCCTTCCAGCACCTGAAGGGAGCCTACAAGAAAGATGGAGAAAGTCTGTTTACAAGAGCATGTGGTGACAGGACAAGGGGGAATGGGTTTGAAATGCGAGTTGGTTTAGATTTGACATTATAAAGAAATTCTTTACTGAAAGGATGAGGAGGCACTGGAACAAGCTACCTAGATAAATTGAGGGTTTGCCATCCCTGGAAGTATTCAAGGCCAGGCTGGATGGGGCTTTGAGCAACTTGGTCTAGTGAAAGGTGTCTCAGCCCACAGCAGGGGGCTTGGAACTAGATGATCTTTAAGGTTCCTTCCAACCCAAACCATTCTGTGATTCTATTACCTAAACCATATCCAGTATTTTGCCAATGTTTGTATATTACTTAAGCAGATCCAGTTGATGCCATCTCAGATTAGAATATTTGAAATTGTCTCTTCCTGAAGAGATGAAACTGTCTAGAAAGGATTGGAAAGATGCAGGTCCACACCAGCAGAAAGGAATTTGAGCCTGAACTGCCACTTCTGTGCTCTCCCCACTGCCTTGGGGCAGTTTACAGCTGCAGCAGTGAGCTGTAGATATAATCTACAATTACATAAGCAAAATGACCGGTGCCTGGGAGAGGCTGGATATACACACCCAGGGATGGAAGCTGAGGGCAGGCAGTACAGGCTTAAATCAACCACAGAGCTATTTCCTGGGAACGAGAAGGTTCCGGCCCGAGCAAACACCACTTGAGCAGACAGGATTCACTGGCATCTCGGTTTCCTAATGACTGGGCTATTCAAGGCTAGTTGGTGCCAACTAAAGGAGCCTGAAATTCTGAAGACTTTCAAGGAGGCATTGAGAGTTTCTCTTTGCTAAGAAGATTTCTACTTATTTTTTTTTTAACATGACAAGTTCATTCATATGTAATAGCTTAATATTTAATAAAACAAAATGCAATTATGGCTTCCTTCAGGCTGGAGGATATGGACACGTCCTCTTTAGTAAAACATAGCAGTTGCTGAGATGTCTAGATTTAATGCATTCTTCCATTCAAAGAACATAATGATCACATCAACATTCATTTCTATTTATTACTGTCCTTTAGCACAGGACTGGAATGAGTAAGAAGCTTTAATATGTTTTAGGTACCTGTAGAGCACGCAGAGAAAGATTTATGTAAGAACTCACACTATTCTCTTCAAATCTTTAAATACTTCTTAACAATCAAGACAAACACTGCTAAGTCATACATACCTCTGAGTATACTTTCTCTTTTGGTCCATCCTGCATCTAAATTATTTAGGACTGATTATTTAGATGATATTATTTTAGGAACAGAGGAAGGGCATTAAGATTGAAAATTATCTTCAGCCTCCTAGTTTTGAATTATTTAGCCAAATCTCAAGTAGAAAACAAGCATGGAGAGAAACTTGCTTTGACAGCACAATGACTGATTCCCTAACCTTGTTCTAAAAGATGCCTATGATTCCAGTAACTGATTTACACTGTATTATTGCCTTTAATACTTTCTTTTTCCATTACAATTCCAGATACACTGGAGGAATCCAAACCTACTCCCTCATTTACTTTTGTTTGCGTGCCGACTGTAGTACGGCAATGAAACTGGATAAGGTGTGCCTACAATATCAATGACAGGGTAAAAATGCATCTGGTTCCAAGAAAAACCCATTGCTAGAGACTATAGTTTTTTCAAAGACACTTAAAGGAAAAAAAAGCATCTATTATGTTTCAGTTTTGTCTTGGGAGAAATATGACCTACATGGCTAGAGAAAAATTATTCCTGTGAATATCTAATACAAAAGATTACCATAAAATAAAAAGCTATGGTTCAGTGCTGTAAATGGGTGGATGCACCCTATTGTGCAGTAGAGAGTAGAAAATAATGTCTGGCATTCCAATGGAAAGGCTTGGCAGTCAGCCCTGTGGTGCAGACTGCTTGGGGTTCTGTCCCCAAGCACATTCGCTTCAGCAACATATTGGGAGGTAGTTTAGAGGGCAAAAATTAGGGAAAACAGTCTTTTAATTTAGTCTATCAGTTGATCAATGCTAGTCATAATCATATGGTACATAATTTGATCCACAGAAAACACAGCAAAATAAATATTCAGAAAGATGGAATCCTGTGTTCTCCTACTTAACATCACTTTGTAATTATGAAAACAAGCAAAAATCCTTATTAAGTACTTTAAAAGTTCTCATTTGAAATATTATCAGTCACTAAACTTACTCCTTTTTCCATACATAATTTAGCAAGTGTCCTTTAATTTGACGCATAAAAGAATTTCCCAAACATAATAGAAGTATGTAACTGCATGCATTCCTTTAGAAACCCATTCTAGCATGTTGGTTTAGGCTGACAGCTAATAATAATATAAACAGGACTCACTACTTAAATTGCAACTTGTTATACCCTGAAAATTAGGTTTTCTTTAAGCTCAAAGAAACCCAGGCTCTGTAGCATCCTACTTGATGGGAATGAAAACGAGCAAGAAAAGGAAACAGAACAAATACTACATGTTTGTTTGCATCTATGGGGTGCTAATTTGTTTAAAAAGGTGTCTCAGCCTGTCTTCATCACCAATATATTATACAATCCACTCCTCCTTTTCATAGCCTACATGCATCTACTCCTGCTTTTGTCCTTTTCTCATCTGTCCTATGCTTTCCCAAAGGGCTCTCCTTTCAGTACATAAGGGAAAGAAAGAAACTACTTGGTAAAGCCACTTCATACTCCTATCTTTACTGGGAACGTAGCCAAGGATGTTTACAAAAAGCATGAGTGGAATAAGCAGGTAAGCTGTTTTCTAAGCTTTTCTACTATCAGAGCAACTCAGTTTTTCATGTATTATGCCACAGTATCTTTGAAACACTAATCTTCAGAGTAGTAATTTTCTAGTAAATGCTGAAACTAGTAGTGAAAAATTTGTAGGATTCTGATCGCTGAATTTGTTCAAGGACTCAATGAGATGAGAATTTATCAGCAGGTATGGAGGGTTTTTCAGATATGAGTTCAGTATGAGAGGCAGGAGCAACTACTTGGGTACTGACAATTTTTTAACCTATTCTTGCATACAATAACTTTTTAGATAGTCATTGGGACTTGATCTTTAGACATGTTTTAGGAGGAAAACAAGAGCTTTGTATCATCAACTCAAAGAAAGGCACCACTGCTCAGCGTGTATTTTCCTGCAGCGTTTCAACTGGTCATAAGGAATTCCAGATATATTTTCTATGAAAAATACATTCTGCTTTTGCATTAACCCAGGCCTTTCTATTAGAATTAACAAAATGAACTGGACCTTTGTGGGCTTTTTTTCCCTGTGAATATAGATGCCAATATCTGGAACTCAACATATACTTTGTGAAACCACTTAATGGAAAATTTGCAAAGATTAAATATGTCAAATGAAATACATTTAACTAAATGTAACCTCTTGCAACTAATCTGAGGCACTTTTCAAAGCAAAGGTCAGACTGAGATAACAGGATTACTGAGAGGTCAGAACAGAAGTTCAATACTTTCACTAGATTCCTAATCTGTTTCCTCGAGGAAACACAGGGGTTACAAAGCCAGTTTACACTGATTCCTCCTATAGGCTTGGATCCCAGACATGTTTTAAAAACATTTTCAAAACCCAAGGTGATATCTGATGCAAATGTCCAAAAAGAGGTCCTGGTAAGAATGAAAAAATGCCTGTCCTTCTTTTACTTTATTCTCTTTATTAAAATGTGTGAGTTTGTCACTTACCACAGCAAAGATTTTTCACTAACCTTTGGAGATGCACAAATCAAGCCTCAAGGATATGAAAACAGTCAGGCCAGGAGCTCTTACTAATTTTTTTTTTCCAAGAGGTAAAAGTGGAGTCCTCACCAAAGTTTTATGAAATGAAGTCAGAAATTTCCTGGCTGCCTATCTCTGAGACAAGTCTCACCTAACTACTGTACAAAATATGCTTCTGTTTCTGCATTCCTTAAGAAAATCCACCTTCAGAAAGAGTAGTGAAAGACAGCCAACCATACCTGAGGGATTTGGACATACCATGAGAGAGAGAAAACCTTAAGACCAACAAAAAACATTCCATCACTGTAACATATAAAAAGAAATGGCAGACCTTGGAATGAAAACCTAGTAAAATTGTCTCTCCTAACAATCCTAAGAATCCTAGGAGTCTTAAGAATTCTTTCTTAAGGATTAATATATTTCAAAAATTATAAGCCTAGGGAGAGGTAGAGAAAATTAATTAACACCAGGCTTTATTCTGTCTATTTATCAAAAGGAAAGTAAGGGACAAATACTAACAAGATGATGCTGAGCTAAGCAGGTGTTGATTTCAATTTCTGAAGATCTACATAAAGACAACCACTCAGAAAAAGCCAATAATTTCTTAACAGTCTGTAGAAGAGAGAGCCCTTCAAAAACCCAACTAATTAATTGTGGAGCTGAGAAAACTTCCAGAGAAAATATAGTATTATTTGAAATAAGCCTTTACTTTAAGATGTGTCATAAAAATAAAAAAAACAAAACCAAGTATCATAACTCAGGTACTGTCCAAGATTTTATGCACATTTATTAAGAATGAAGAAAATCTAAATCAAATATTTACTCCCTTTAACTAGATTTACAAGAAGACAAAAGAAAAGATACAAGCTGAACTTCCAACATGACATTTATTCTTGAGGATTCTGTATATATAGCTTTTCTCCTTTCATTGTTTCTATTAAAAGAATCATTTTGGCACAGCTAAGAATCAGAAACCCACCCAATTAATTTTTTTAAGCTGCCCTCAGAAACACTGCTTGATTCTATCAGCATTTCTATTTTCCTAGAAGTGCTCCAGAAGCATCTCCATTTAGCTGATGGACAGCTACATAAACCAAAAATGATGAATTCCAAATGATAACAAGTCATCCACATTTGTGAACAGAAACTGCATTGCCATTGTCACACTGCAAAGAAAACTTTCAAATCACCTATACCATCCAGAAAAACAGCTTAGTTTTGGTGAGTTTCTTCAAAGTGTGTTTAAAAGAATCTTTTTTTATGTCCCTATGTAAAAGGGACAATCTTGGCAATGCTTAAATAAACCTGACCATGTAGAAATATATGGTTGTAGTATTCCAGAATTAGAGCCCATCCAATATTCAATCATAAAGACCTTTTTGTGAAGTACAAAACTGCCAACACGGGCCAGTAGCTCATTCATCAGTGCTTGGATCTAAAAATGGTCACTAAAAGATGCTGGACTGGACCATGACAAACAACAGTATTTCTGAGATTTCCTATGCTTTTGTGACTCTACAATATTGTTCTGTGACACCTGTTGTGAATTTTGAAGAGCCACAGTTGTTTCTATACCTGCTCAAACTGGGTTGATTCAAAATTTGATAATTATTAATCAGTGCAACAAAGAGTTTTTGATGAAGAAAAAAAAACCCTCAGAGCATGAGAAAATACTTGTAAACACCCTTTTCCTATATTATATAGTGCCATTTTCTCTGTACTTGGACATAAATCTATATATATTCACTCTGTACTTGGTGTATACAGTTGGCTGCTACAATAGATACATCAAACACTGAAGTGTATCTGAGATGAATGGCCACTGTTTACTCCTTAGAAGTTTTTTTGTTTTGTTTTGGGTTTTTTTGTTTTGTTTGTTTGTTTTGTTGTTGTGGTTTTTTTTTTAACACAATCATGTTGGTAGACGAGGAGATGACAGTTATTTTCTCCAAATATTGTTTTGGCCAGAGAACAGTTGGAAAACACAACCTGGTAATAGTACACATTTGTAAAAACAATTATCGGCAAAATGAAAATTTTGTTTAAGAAAAGTAACAGACAACAGGGAGAACTCAGATTATTCTTCTCTCACATTCATGATTGACCATGAAATATATGGTGGCAAACCAGCAGGTGTCACAATGACACGGCTTCCTAGGTAACACAAGGCAAAAAGAGCACATTCTGGTAATTTAAAACTTCATTTGAAATAACCTCCTCTCCCAGAAGGCCACTCACTGTGTGGGTCATGACAACTCTGATTTAAAAAGAAGGGTCACTGTGTGGTCACCAGCTGAAAAAGTTGTTTTGACAAGTCTCCCCAAGTGTTCACTATAAATCCAAAATCCCTGCACAGCAAGCTCTTGGACTGAATTAGTATAAATATAACAAGTCACTTGCCACATCCCTACCCCAGTCACCAAAACCTGATGTCAGTTACACCCAATTGCTATAAACCCTTCAAAAACTTACAGACATTCCTCCTCCCACACCTATTACTGAACTGTGTTTTATTAATTTCCTAATCTCTGATGCTCATCAACACCATCATCCTTTCTCTTTTTCCCTTTCACTCCCAATACCTAATGACAAATGAAATGAAATCAGCACTTTAGGATGAGGACCAAGCACTCTGTAAAACAGCTGCCTTCTGCAACCTGAACAAACAATAAAACACACAAAACATTTACCTTTGCATTAAAAAAAAGAAATGTAGAGAAAGTCTCTTAATCACTGTTACTCAGCAATTTCAAGTGGAGAAACATTTTTTTTTTTTCTGTAGCCAAAGATCATGACTTATGGATATCTCTGCATACTGCAGGTTGAAAGAAAGACTGAAATAATTTAGCTCAGTACTGCAGCTAACATAAGTCTGAATAAGGTGCTGTCTCCAGAGAGTTTCAAAGTGTCTTATTGTTATAACCGAGGAAACCTCTTGCAGCTTATCTAAGAACACCCATAAACATACAAAAACCCAGTTTCTTTTCCATCATATTCAAATGACTTATTAGGACAATCTGAGTTATAATTCCAACAACGGGTGGTACATAAATCCCAGAAAGGCAAGAGAAGCATAATGACAGAGAATAATGACCCTATTCTGCTAAACTAAAAGTCCATCTACTCGAGTTTGTAGCCTGTGACAATGGCTAGTAACAGCTCATTTGGGAAGGAAATAAGAAAAGAGTATGAAGAATTTACACTGTATGAAAATGATAGAAAACAGACTACAGATGTACGGAGTATACTTACTCCAGTATGTCCTCAGAGCAATCAGATGCTTATGAATTTTCTCAGCTGGAGGCTGCATCAGGATCATAGTATGTAACAGCTCTTGATGAAGTATTTCTTCTTTGGAATGTGTCTAATCACTTTTTGAACCCATTTACATTTTTAACATCTCAAATATATTATGCTAATAGGTTCATAATTTAGGCATGGGTTGTGTGAAAAAGGACATCCTGTTGTTTCAAATCTGTAGTCAATTTGTTTTGCAGGGTGCCCTTCATTCTTCTGTTATGGAAAAGGTAAATCTGTCAACTGTCTTCATCATAACAGTCATAATTATAAAACTTCTGCTACAGTTCAGATCTTTTGCAGAATAAAGAACCCCTCTGTTTGGCAGCAACATCACAAAAGTCATCACAGCGTACAGGTAATAAGGGCTTTATAAGGAGTTAACAACACTATAAGAATTGGGGGTCTTTTTCTGGCTGAATTGAACTAGATCTGCTAGACAGTGCAAGAAATCCAGACCTTGCTAACGTCCCTCCAAAATAACAACAGACTCCTACAAAAAAAACCACAAGATCTACGCATAGTAACTGAACATCCTCAAATTAGTTAAGCAGATGTAACTGTCTTCACAGAATTCATTTAAAAAAAAGAAAGAATTCTTTTGAGAAGAAATTATTCTTTAACCTAATTAGGCAATTAATTCTTTCTTAGCCTTTCTGTCCTTACGCTTAAACAAGACAAATCCTTCAAATAAAATTTATACTTATCATTGGCTCAGCACCGACACTGATTTTATAACCCATTATAATTTTCTGCCAGACCTCCTTACACCTGAGCTTTAAGTGTTCCACAGGGAAAAAAAAAACTATTCCCCTCAGACCTAAACAAAATTACCACATACCATCTCCTCCTCTTCCACAATTGACAGTGAGACATTTTGCTCAAATTGTCTAAAGAAACAGAAATAAAGAAAATAACTAAACACCATTAAACTCAGTGTACTGTTATCCAGCTTTATTTGCCATTGATAAAGTCAGGTGAAGTGGTTCTTCCATGCCTCACATGCTGCTAGTCAAATAGTTCATTGTCCCCCTCTGCTGTTCTGATGGAAATGTTATCTTGTCACATATATTATTGCAACAAAGAAATCTATGGAAAAAAACTATACCTCCTTTCTTGCTTGTTTTTTGGACTTCTAGAAATATAGATGAGACATCTACACTTCTGGTTAACTTTGGTCTTCTATGCATCCTGAGGAGGTGGCATTGCCTGTACAAAGCATCTGAACTTCAAATTAACCTCAAATTTCCACAGTGACTTAATGATGCTTCCTGTTTGGTTGCATTTGGCTAAGCTCTCTATCTGTTCCCAAGCTTTAATGGTTGAATTTTCCACTATATTCCTAGCATGCCTCCTTGAGCTGCAATAGCTAATTCCAGGTAGGCCTAAATTAGTGGAGGAATTAGGCTTGTAGATCGGGCTTGAATATCACCAATACCTGATTAACTTTGCACCCACAGCATGGCTTGGATCTTGCCAGTTTGCACTTCCCCAAAATATTTAGGATCAGATGAGAAGACTAACATCTGCCCAGGACTACTCCAGATGGATGCAACATCATAGTAGGGTGTGAAGCAAAAGCAGTTTAGCCTCTTAGATGTGACATGCCATGCAACTAGGCTTCAGAGACAAAGACCAACCAAACCTTATTTTTATCTTACACTTTATGAGATTCTTTACAGTTTCTATGCATCTGAGTTTAATTTTCAGTACAACTGAAGTTTTACTATCCTAGTATGCATCCATTTTTTCAGAGAGCTTATAAAAATAAGAATTTCTCTCAGAATACTGACGTCCTCTCTAATGAAAATTGCCTAGGAATTCCATAGTTTACTTCCAAGTTCTTACAACTCAATCATCTTCAGGAGGACTTTTTCTCCAATACCTGGAATTTCTGTCTAATATTTATATATTTGAAGGTCATTTAAAAGGGTTCACCTCCAAGTTTTGTGGGTTTGTTTGTTCTTGGAGTTTTTATTGTTTGAAATGTGAGTACATGTTTTGAACCAAATAATTTCTATCTACATGCTTAATAACACCTTCAAAGTATTTGAATAATATTTGTGACACAAGCAAAACTCTATGGCAGAGGCAAGGCAACAGTGTTCATTTATGTGAAATACAAATATTCTTCCTACAACACATTTAAACAAGTATAATCTCCTGAAGGAGCAATTAGGGAATCTATGGAATAAATGGAAATGAAATCAGACTTAGGCATTCCTCTTGCTGAATGATGTGGGAATATAATTCAACTTTCATTCATAAAACATGCAAAAAAAAAAAAAAAAAAGGCAGTTTGTTATAGTCCAGTTGAAAGGATTTATTTCATTGCCAGGATGAAGAGTATGAAGAAGTAAATTTTGGGCAAAGAACTTCATCTACCAATGACCACTAGGACAAATAAAGGGAGTATCTATGACTCACCATGAAAAGTACACACTTTAAATTAGCTGCACTAAATCTCATCTGATAAACACAGGACAACTAGCCTAAAATTCCATCTAATCATAGACATTTTAAAGGATAAAGTAACTGAATCACCATCATGATTAGCTAACTCACTAGGCAATCACTTTTGATTCTGTAAAATTTTGGTTTTATTCATTAAGCCCATACTATGTCTGTGATCCACTGTTCTGTGTACACAATCTGCTTTCAAAGCCTTAAGACAACAGAGCAGTTTCAGAAATAAAATTTCTGCTGAAAACCTTCACCAATAGCCAATATGAGGTTAAGACAATATCATTAATTACTTCTGCCCACAGCACAGAAAATCATCCATTTAGAGCAAGGCATTAACATTTATATCCAACTAGACATCTTTGCAGTAAAAGATGAATTTCCATTCATCCTCAGGGCTTCCTGTACTTCCCATGATACAAAAGAGATGGCAGAATTTTTATATGTATATTATATATGGATAAGGCACTGAGAACTTTGCTGAACTGAGTTTTCACTACTCGCATACAGAACATTCATGAATAAATATCCTTTCTTTATGCACATTTGGTGTAACAGACTATCACACTGTGTGACTGGATACTTCCCTTTCCTCAAAGATGCAAGTCTCATTTAATGGACAGAACAAACAATGCTAACATCAATAGTTACCTTACATTTTTTCATTTTATCCTTATTGGTCAATCTTTGATTACAGGGCTTGTCTAGCCAACATTAATTAAATTAATTCTTCCATACTTGGATTTGAAACTCCTATAAAAGTTAATGACTATTCCCTTGTTATTTCTTTCCTTCTCATTTACAGACCATGGGAACATTCCTACTCCATTTCAATGCAGGTAAAACAGGTTAGCTGAGACTGACATAAATAATCACTATTAAAAAGTGTTGGCTCCGTAGGTATACAGTCTCCACATACAAGAGCAGAATGGATCTTCTCCATCAATTAGTGAGGGTTTTTTCTTTATTTACTTGATTTTTTTACTCTAAAAACAAATACATCCATGCATGTAGAGGAGAGAAACAATCTGAAAACAAGAAACAGCAGGGCCAGACAACATTCAGGAGAATTGTCTTGCACAGGAGGGAAATGCTTCTGTGTTGCAGCAACCCTCTCATGAGGGCTCGGTAGAAATGAGTTGAGACACAGGCTTCTTGTTTATCACAGTATGAAAAGGGTCCTGGTTTATTCCTTTTACAATTCAGTTATCTTGATTCCAAGTACTCACTGACTCTGGCTCAGCAAGCTCCTACTGTAGGTTTCCCTTGCAGCCTCTGACTGCTGGTTATTGCCTGCTGAACTATGACTGCAGGTATTAGTGTGCAGGCTCTGACTGCAGGCTTTTACCTGGCTAGACTGTGACTGCAGGTTCCAACAACAGGCTCTAACTGCAGACCCAGACTGACCTCACAGCGGTGATTCTCTCTCCTGTTTTGCCCAGTCCTTCTGATCATTCCTTCAGTAGCTTCCCTCCTCAGGATCATTCCTCTTCCTCCAGGTCTTCCCTAAAGGTCCTCCCAGTATCTCCATCTTCCAGATCCTCTCTCTGACCCAAATCCACCCTTGTATCACACTTATCTCTATTAGTCACAGCTGCAACCCATTAAGGGCAAGACTGTTACTCTCCTTTGGTAATTAGCACAACTGTAACTTATCAGGGGCTAGGTGCCCTGTAATCCTTTCTTCTACACTTACATTTTTGTATTGCATATAATGTTAATTAACCCATTATTGAAATACTATCTCTCTTATAGTGCCCACTCTTAGAAAGATATTGATCATCCAGAAATGTTCAAAATGTAAACTGAAGAGAAATAGTAAGAAAAATTAAAAACATATTTCTCAGTATGATAGTAAAAGAAGCTCCATGTCCCAATTTACCGAAAGATTGAGAAATTACGAAAATCAACATCTGTTTATTTTCTAATCTAACTAGCAGTACTGAGCAAAAAATGATTCTGTGAAGCCAAGCTTCTAAGTAAGGAGAAACAATATTTTTGAGTAGACAGAAAAAACATAAACACTCCTAATTCAAGCTTAACAAAGACACAACAAACATTAGTATAAGTACATGTTGAGAATAATTGCTCTAGATATAATGTGATTAACATAATTAGTTCAAGAGGGAACTCAGACCAAGCAGTGACGTCTACTTCCTAAGACCAAACACATCGTCATTAAAGGATTACCCTCTGCAAATCTCTGACCATCTAAACAATTCTAAATATGCAGAACTCCAGAAAAACAGAAAAATCACCTCCTTCAGCTGACCCACTCAAAAAACCCCCCAAAACAATCAGACAATAACCTCTCAGACTTTTCAGCAAATTAGAAGAAAAAAATGTACCAAGCCATTTTTAGCATTGTTTGGAGTTTGCTAGTGATAGCCATGCAAATAACAAAGAATAAAATTAGCAACTGCTTCAACATTGAGATGCACACTGAACAAAAGACTTCATCATCACTCAAGACCTCCTCAGTATTATCCATCAAGAGGCCACTGCTCAGTATTTCTGTATTATCAATACATAAAAAAAAAACCTGTTCTATCTAACTTAAATATCCTTTCCATTTTCTGTGCAAAAAACCGGACTGATAACACAACAGGGAGAACTTTTTCATTAACTCCCTCTCAATATTTTCACAGCCTAAATGAGCCCACTTACAAGCTGATTCTCTTCTGCTCAATTAAGAGAAAACAATTAAAAAAAACCAAAAAAAACATTGAACTGATCACATAGGGAAGAAACCATTTCACCTCAGACAACTATACTGACTCTTTCAGGAAATGATGCAGCAATAAAACAATTTTAAAAAGCAATGGCACAATACAAAATTTTCCCCAGATACCTGTTCCAAAATTCTTCTGTACCTCTGACATGCGTATTCCATTTTCATTATTTGGACTAACATGGCATTCTTATGTAGAGCTCTACCACAGAACTGGGAAGTGCCTTCACCTGTCTGCCTCTGAAATACTAATACTAACATAAACTTTCTAGACAAATGAAAAATGGCAACCTGCAAGCTATGCCATACAAAAATCTATCAATGAATTTTATCTCCATGGAAGAGAGGACTGTGCCAAATACACAGAGAAATACGTTCTGCATAGTCAAGCCCCCAGATATTATTGCAACTTTTCTGATAAAAACATTCACAATAGCGACAAATTTTGTCAGTCTAGATATTATCCCAGGGAAATAGCACCTGTCAGTATCGTAAGTTACCTCGGTTCAGACCAGCAAGACCACCTAGACCAACATTTTGTACCTAACTGGCCATTAGCAAACACTGAGTGAAGAGCAAGAACACAGCAAGCAATTATTCCAGTTGGAATTGGAAGATACAACCTGTCTTATTTTGAGAAAAAAATTTAAAAAATAAAAAAGGAAAGGCATCAAAATATGTAAATAGTGGGGGTTGATATTAAGAAGCATTAAGAGCTACTACTATGGTGTCAATGATGCAAAGTCTCGCCTGCCCAAATAATTCCCACAATTATACTTACTTTTTGGCAAGTATTTGTTGCCTGCTTGGATGTCACAAACATAAGCACAGCAGGGATACATCAGAATAAAACAGCATGTCTGCAGCACCAATGAAATATTAAGACACTCTAATTATAAATCAAGGAGTTTGTTAACATGCTGCCATATCGGTTCCTCTTGCCTAGCTTGGGGAGAAGTCAGAATTGCAACAAACTGTGGAGCATCACAGCAGGGGCAGTCTCCAGATTCTGAGTATCCTTCACCTACAGTTCTACAGCTACTACCCTGCACTACAGAACAGGTATCTCTGCTCAGTCAGTGCAAAAAGGCACAGTCCTCAAAAGCTAACAAGAACAGGCTCTATTTTTTCTTTATAATTCTGGCAGCAAGATGACATGTCTTTAGCATACACATACTGACACATATCCTCCTTACACATATCTTTTTATATTCACTATCCCTGCTCATGGAAATGTGTTAGCCATCCTTTTACCTGTTTAATAACCTTAGGCAAAGTGCAAATGACATGCCTCTATACACCATCTTTTAAAAGCAGAAATAAATAACATAATTAAAAGAGTAAATAATGGAATAACTATGACCTAATGTAGCAGTATGTACTTTGGTATTCCTTAACAATAAAAACCTAAGTAGACTTGCTCCCTAAATAGAGCCACACATCAACACCTCTCAAAAACTCACTACTTCGTCTCTTACAGGACTGCAGCCAACTTTAAAGACCATCATACTGATACCTTAAAACCTGAAAATGCAGCACCAGAAATCACTTTTGTACAGCACTTTTATTATTTATGTGTCAATGATGCAGCCTAGTACAGTTCAAACATTACAGCAATGTCATATTAATGTTATATTAAGCAAAAAATTCTATTTATTTTTTTTCTTAACAGGTCAATTATGAAATACCAGGTTCCTGGAAATGCAGTAAGTCAACTGCACTTAAAAGATTATAACTTCTGAGAATAATCAATGTCATATCATGTACTGAATGTACTACTTTCCATTTAATTTTTTTAAAAAATGTATTTATAAATTACTTAACAACATTTGTATTAACATCAGGAAAGTACTTAAAGTTCCCACTACACACAGCTTTACATGTTTTGGTAAATATTGCTGGAAAAAAAAATAATGTATGAAGCTGTTAATGTTTCCAGATTCAGCAGTAATTAAGCACATGGTCATGCACTGTGATGAACATGAGGGCCATAGGAAGTGATGAGTTTCTTAAGTGATATAGGCAGCTTTCCATGTAGAAATTCTATGCCAGTACAGTTTGTCCTTTCTTCTTCTTATAAGAGGTAATTAAGAAGATTAGGAAAGACATCTATGAAATTCAGTATCAACAGTGTAAAAGATGCACATCTGGCTTATAATCAATGTGCTCAGCCTCTTATTGTTGTGGCAGTGAAGCTTCAAATAATATAATAAAGGTTGGAATTTATAAATATTTTTCTGAGAAATTTGTTGGGAGATGAGGATCTATCCAGCAGCAGAGTCTAAAGCTTTCCTAATATTATGGCTCTGGCTACAATCATCTGCCACTTTTGCTTGAATGATATGAAAGAGGAAAATGGAAGAAGTCTCATGAGTTCTGTGAGTATTATATCTAGGCATCTGGAAAAGAGAAGATCTCCTTCTGGCAGATAACTTTGCCATGATCTGGATAGGAAAAAATTAAAACTCAAGTGTTTTTGTATTACAAATAGAGTTGTTTGGAAGTTCTGCATGCAACAATACAAGGCCTGGGAGTGTTTTGAGCATGCAATTTATCGGTAGTTAAAAGTCAGAGTTCAAAAAGTTGCAGGGAATACCCAAATAAGCAGCATTCCTTTCCAGTGCTACCTTTGCAGGTTTTCTCCATTATATCAGGAAAAGGAAAAAAATAAGTCAAAGGAAAAAATGTCTTATAAACCCAGGCAGATCACCATCACCACAACCCGTCCCGAGCAAATTTCAATCTTATATTTACCATGACAGATGCAAGATCTAACACACTGAGGACTCAACTCACTATATTTTGGGATATAGTTATACCTTAAACACTGCAATACTTAGTGATTGCCTCCCTTTTTAATAATTTAGGTTTTAAAAAAGCCCAAATCAACTACAGTAATTAATTCAGTAAATCTCAGTCATAGATAAATTTTGGTTCATTTAAGTCCAAATCAGACATTTCAGTTCATGCTAATGAAATTCAGATAAACTACCCTGGCTGCAGGCCCATTGACTTCTGGCTGAAGAGTACACACAGCTGGATGTCTGTAAATCAGGCAGGAGGCAATTTCTGCATATAGGTTAATGACTGTTCTGCGTCACCAACATGTAAGAGCACAGACACTGAGCCAGAGACCTCAGAACAGCCTTTTGCCTGCCTGGCAACTTCCTCATAAAAACAAAGCCTACTTTTCCGGCTGTATCACATTACATGATGTGAGCATTTGTAAAGTAGACTAGACTGAAACAAAAGGAATAGAGGGGAAATTATATCCCTAATAATATAAAGTGATTTAGGCTACAGAGTCACTTTAAGTCCCCACAGATCCGTGCTGACACCAAAAGAATCAGTTCCATCCTCTCCCCCTCGTTCTCTCTGCCACCATAACTCAGCCAGTAGAATTTGTACATACATAACATGATATGTTGTTATCAGAAATATTTTATATGACTATAGACTTTATCTTTCTATAAGAAAATCACAGACAAGGCTCATCAGTATCCATTTCATTCTATAACCAAAATGCATTCAAATTCATCTTTTTTACTTGGCAAGTGTAGTTTTAAATCTGGTTCTGCTTATTTTTATCTAAAATCCAGCTCTAAAGAAGCCATATCTGCATGACTGCCTTCAGTGTAATAACTATGGCCACTTTAAAGATCACTGTTTGCAAAAGGGAAGTAGCAGAGAAGGCAGAAAGACCTGCAGGATGATAACAGATACGAAGCAAAATGCTAATGGTAGCATAACTATTGCTTGACACTTTTAATACAAGTTTGGGGATAATTCGCCATAATATAGAATTTTTAAAGTGTACAAAAAAACCAGACAAATCCCACTGTAGTACCTGTTCACATTAAAACCTCCCTAGAATAATGGTCAGCAGCCACTTTGCTTTAGCAGTTTCTACAAAAGTTTCATGAGGACTTCCACAAAAATTTATCTTTTGTTTACAGCCTTTCCCCCAAAATTGGAAACTTTGAGCAACTGGTAATAAATTCCACTTAGCAAAATATGATTCTTGAAGCTCAAAATTCTCCAAAGCATTTATTTGGTTTTAGCATAAGGATCCTTGACCCAGACTATAAACTGCGTTTCAAACACACAATGATTTCTTACAGTGAGTTCAAGCACCTTAGACAAAATTATTATTTTTAAATAAGCATAGCTCATAAAAACAAGAAGTATGAATTTCTGGTAAGAAAAAGTATTTTTCATCATCTGTTTACAAAAAGCATTGTCACAACCTATTCCCTTGATTCATAACAAGTTTTTCTGATTGCTGTTGTGGATTATAACAACAGGCCTCTTGCAGTGCTGTAGTTTGCAAACTCCAAATAAAGTAGTAAACGGTCTATTTCTATATACTTCTATTCTGCTGCTAGGTAAGCTCTTTAAACCAACAAAAATTTGTTGTCACCTTAGGATATGTAGTCATTACCACCAAAAATCTGGCCCAATATAGCCTTTTCCATCCCTTGTTCACAGTCTTTTTTTTCTTTCTACTAATTCTGCAGAAAACACTATCCTCTAGGAAGTAACAATAGCCCCTCTATTTAAAATAAGAATTATCATTAGAATTTAAAAGCCAGAACACCTTAGAAATCAGTCACAAAGCAAACCCAGTGTTTCTTCCCTAACCTTCTTGGTAACTTCCTTCTTTGCATTTTACCGGGTACATTACAAATCATTGTTAGAATTTCATGAAACTTATGTTTGCAGAAAATCCCACAAAATTTAAGATCATTATAAAATCTATAATCATTGTCAATCCAGGCTGGCTCAAAAGAAAGTTTTCTGGATCTATTTAGCAATGTATTTTGCCTAAAGCAACCCAATAGAAATACCGCCAGAATTTAACACACTGGATTACAATATCTATGTCAATGTTCTTATCTAAAATGGACTTATTACATGTTTCAAGGAAGAGCTTTTGAGATGGTATATCCAGTATTTTACTGAGGCATACTTGATAATTTTAATTCAAAACTTATCATTTTAGATCCAAGAAAACCAAGTTAAAGTTATGTTCTCAAACATACAAGTTGATGGATAGTATTTGCAATTCAAAATGGGTAAACTAAATTTTCAATATTAACACCAGTATATTTCAAACCTAAACACAAAAATTATAATAGTCAAGTTACACCAAAACCAGGTTTCCTTTTTAAATCCGAAAATAACTGAGTGGTTCAAAGGTAAATATTAATCACAAATAAAAAGCACTTACCTTCTTGTCTGTTATTTTTCCTTTTTAGCCATTTTTCCACAGTTTCTGCACTTACACTTTCTGACACAAACTCATCCAGTACCTGGGGGTGAAGAGAAAGATACGCCTTCACTTTTTCATCTGTTAAGCCTGAAAGAGAGAACATTAATTAATTACATTATTGTATGAACTCTCTCATATGAAAAAAATACATGGAGACCAGCAAGAATCAATATCCCTTTGTTTAGCACACTGATTGAATAGAGGACTATTTAAATAGAGCAGAGAGAGCAATATTCTGTCAAAAAAATGAACTGTAATATAGAAAATAGTAGAAGCAAAGTGTAGCCATACAAGATACTGCACACAAAAGTCCCCTAAAGGGGGTACACGTGCACATTACCCAGGAGAAACAGCCAGGTAGGAACTCATGACTATGACTGTGACTATAAAATTATTTCCAAGCTATGCAAGATGATATATTGATTAAAAAAAATGGTTAGAAGGAGATAGAAGAAAATGAACTGGGATGTCTCACAGAGCAACAAATTCAGCATTTTCACTGCAAATGGCAGCAAAATCAACACAAGCTATTATGGAAAACCAAAATCATACACAATTTTCAAATACTAGAATTACTCTAGTTACTTTAGATGTATAAACTGTTTTCACAGGCACACCTCCATTGCTTTAGTAACTTAGTTACCAAAATGAAAATAATTGCATATAAAAGGTTATTACAATATATGCAACAAAAAGAAAACTCCAGTGAAGATTTTCAGAATCTCAGATCCCCGACATTCATAAACAAAATTTCCAATTCACAAAATTATAATCTGGTTATACACTTTGCAAATCCCCCAAATGACTGGCCACAGGGAGGTGAACGCAGCAGTGCTGAGGCTGTTCAAAGGGGGAAGCAATAAAAAGCGCCTGTCCTGAGGGACTTGGCTCCAGGCTGCCTTAGAGGAAACAGGCACCCCAGTGCAAAAGCCTTAATGAGACATGAGGGGAAGAAGAGTAACAACCACTGTAATGACTCTAAATGTGCCGACTTCTCTTGTGATTTGCGTATTTAAATATAATAGTAAATTCTCTACAGAAAGCAGCCAGGATTCAGCATAAAAGAACAACACTGACCTCTTTCAGAGAGTATTTGTGCTACAAAATCAGATCAATTCTTCTATTTTGTGCTTTGCACAGTATCAGAACATGATGAACAAAGGCATAGTGCAATTTCAATGCTAGTCAATGATGGTAATATTTAAGATCTCTTACAAATATTTACTGTGAAAGTCTTCAGGAAGCAATATCAGAAGACAAACTAACAACTCTCATCTGCAGAGCATCAACCACGTACACCACCTTCCTCACACCAACTGTACCACATCACTCACTCACATCAGCTCACAACAGCTCAGAACTGGTTTAAACTACCCTTGCTTTTAATCCAGAGGTGGCAGTTCCTGTTGGATACAACAGCCTCAAAAAACAACATCGCCACCTAAGGCAATTCCCCATTTATGAATCACTTGAAATAGAGCTAATTGAGCATCCTGATTTTCATTGGTAAAGAAGAAAAGGTTTATCCTATATCAGTAAGACAAGTAGATACTCTGCAAGTGGGGCAAAACCAACCAAAACGCCACTACTTTGATTGTTTAACCTTAGGTAATAGCTTGTAGAGTTAGATCATAAGGCAGCTAAAAAGAAGTACAAGTGCAAAATGAACAAGATGATTTTAAAGTCAATTCAGGGATCGCCTCATGTTCTGAAAAAAATCAAACTCATTAATATAATTCTATAATTTGTTCAAATGAGAAAAATATAGTACCTTGAAAAAGTATTTCTAATTTCATAGTGAGAAAATTTGAAAAGGAAACCTGTTTTAAGAATCATTCAAAAGAGTACAACATTTTAAAGATTCAGCCATCAGAGTACCATCAAAATTTATCTGCCCTTTAAGTTCTACATGAAAAATAATCAAAACAGACTTGTCATAAAACGTCTGCTACTTCCAAATTCTCTTTAGACTGCAAAGAAACACATTTTTTGCTTTAGTAAAAAACTAGGACCTGAAAAGATTGTAAAATTAGCAACTAGAATTCTGAAAGGATTGATTTGTTTCTTCAGTGAAAACAACCTTTCTTTCTTGATCCAAACCTTTATATATTGTGGGGTTTTTTAAATACACACCGTAATTCAATAAAATGTCAATTTGAAATAAGACATTAGTTTACAGGTCTCAAGTTTAAGATCCACGTATCATGCAACTTCTAAAGAAATCTAAAGGTAAAAAACTCTGCTTTAACCTTATACAGAAAAGTGATTCATAGAGCTGATATAAGAAATCCTAAACAGTCTTTAAATTATCCTTCTTTATTTCACTAAATCTGTATCTGCACAGATGTTCTTCCTCAATGTAGGATTTGTAGATGGGAGCAAGAAGAACAGGATTTACAACTATGTTTGCAGAGTTAAAAAGGAGTAACTTAAACCCACTTTCTACATAGATTAAGGCAAACTTACTGGTCGGCTCCCACTTGTTAGCCTGCTGCATCAAAAAACACACCCTGCAAACATACACACAAACTCCATAATCAAAACTAACAATAACACATCATAACTTCACAAAATGTAGAAATGCAAGTCTCTTCAAAGAAATTTTAATGGTTTGCGTTTTATGTACATTAAGGCTAAAAAGCATGGTAAAGATGCCTGAATGTAACAGCATTTTACACCTGTACAGAAGCCATAAAATAATTTTATTAATTTTATGGCATGTGTATTGCAAGATGTACATCAGAATAAAGTTATTGCATTAAAACATCCACACACTTGCCCTCTTGAACATTCACATGCTCCTGAAAACTTCTAGTACATGTACTTTTGTTAAATATTATTGACCTCTCTACTGAAGAATTGTTATCCCTTAATTCTGACAAATGCAAAAAACCCTATTTGAATATCTAGAGGTAATGATTAGTAACATTTAAAAAAAAACAAAAAAACAGGACAACAACACACTGACAACTCAGGAAACAAAAGTTTATCATGCCAATCAGGTGCCATTAACAGAATTACCAACAATCATAGCACAAGCCAATGTTGATTATTAATTTTTCTGTTACTAATGTATTGGTCTTAAGTATTGGGGCAGCAAATTTTTCTGCATTCATTCACAATAGAAATATTTCTCCTCTACTACTTCTCCCCTCACTACTATTTCCCATGACCTCCAGTAATGCTAGGATTTCTATCATTCTTGTTCTTCATTTCTTGTGTGGAGCATCAAGTGTGCCTAGCAAAGGAAAAGGCAGCAGTGCACACATTCTTAACTGTGTTGGTCTATGCACTTCCTCCCAAGCAGCCCAAACAAAAGCTCCTCTCATTTCATTTCATGCACCCCCAGAAAGCATCACCTCTTGTATGTGGAACCCATCTGTCCTCTGACAGAGCTGTGACAATTACCAAGAGGGACCATCACTCAGGGGGGATGAACTCTCCCCAACAGCCTAGCATTCAGCAGGCCAAAAAGCACAGAAAGACTGGAATAATTCCTCTCAGAATTAAAGGACGAATCTGGCATTCGATTTGGATGTCCATTCAGTCCACTTATGCAGTGCAGTTTGCCCTCCATACATATATCCTGTTTCATTAAAAACACACACACCAAACCACCTTTCTCTCTTGCATTCTTAATTTTAGAATGATAACTCACATTTCAGTGCTGCTGACACAACTTGCTGCTGTTGTGTTTTATGCACACATTAACTATTTTTTCTGAATTTGTGATTAAATAATGAAAGACACACACAAATCAGATAATCAGATATTTTTCATTCCCCTCTGAAAAGACCATAGGCAAAGAAACAGCTCCAGCTGCCCACCACTTGTGGCAGCCCAGTAGCTCTTCACTTCCTGACCTGCACACCCAGTTAGGTTGTGTAGATCTCAATTCAAAATGTTCTCTTTGGCCGTACCATCTGCTTTTAAAAGTTTCTTCAGATGTATGGAAAACATTAATCAAGTTGGGTTTGGTTTCATATTTTTAATTTCTAGGTGACTCCTGTCTTAGCAGTTAGTCGAAATACAACTTTCCAATAAACATGCAAGTAGTTCATCTTATTGTGGGGGTTTCTGTATATCTCATTTATTACAGGGTAAGGCAAAGTAAAACTGGCAAAGCCCAATGCAAAGCAGAGCACAGAAGACAGCTTTTCATCCTGACATCACCCAAGAGGCAATTCCTTGATCAGCAGGTCGTCTTTTTACTGCCAGAAGAAATGACCTTTCTAGCAGGATGTTCATCCCGGGATGTTAAGAGTGAGAAGGGTAAACAAAATGATAGAAAGGCAACTGTATTTACTTGTAGTATTTCTACAAACTTATGCATTAGTGCACTGTATGAAAAAACATAGCCCTGTTTTTCTACTTTGCGTGTGTCTGAGGCTCAAGCTGTGCATTTCATTTGGCATAGCTCATGCCAGCCCCTTAAAATTTTGGAGTTGTGTTTTGAGTTTGGTTTTTTAAGTGGTGCTGTTCAAGGATTTGGTTTGGTTTTTGTTTGTTTTTTTTTAAAATAACTCCTTGGCTTTCAATTCAGTGTGTGTGAGTGGTTTGGTGTAACTTTTGGGTTTTTTTTCCCTACCCAAATTATGAGAAATAGCTCCTTTTTCACTGGAATTAATAGCAGAAATGTATACACTTGAAGCTAAAATTATGTGTAGATTGTTTTTTCCTTTTTTATTTTACTAAACGAACAATATGAAGTACAGATATTGCTACCAAGTATCGCAGTCCAGTTATTACGACTTAAAATAGAAAGCCAAAACCCTTATGATAGTCTGGTTTGACAAATAACTATCTTTTCAATGGTCCAATGACTAATACTTTAAAAACATGCTTCATTTCACTGAGGGTAAAGAATAAAGAAATCTTTACCTGAAGATAATTCAGCTAGTTGAGTAGGGCTGCTTAAAGAGTAATACTTATTCACATAGATTATGAACCAACACAGGAAACTGTATCTACTCTTTTTTTATTTCAACAAGGTACCAAGACTAAATCACTGGGATTTCAAAACCATAACTAAAACACTGACTGGTTTTTTAGTACTTCTAAAAGCCAAACAACCCCCCAAAAACCCAGAACCACCACCTTCCAAAATACCTCTCTTTCTGGGTTTCAAACAAAGCCAGTGTGAATGTTGCAGGCTGCTTAATAGCAATTGCCTGGCCTGCTCAAGCCTAGTTTCTCCTTTTGATCTACCAACAAAGCTTTCAATACAACAACTCCTACATTTCATTAAAGATAACATAAATTAGAACCCTGAAAAAGATCAACTGCTTTCACAGAGCAATCTCCCACTGTCCAGTGTAAGTACACCAAGAGCTGTAGCACTAAAAAAAATACTACTTATGATAAGAGAAAATCAGGAAACGTTTGTTACAGTTGGGAGTGCTATATTAGTAGATCATTTTGCAGGTACTGACACAAACATTTTTCAAGAAGCCTCCAGTGTGTGAAGATAGTTTCAAAAAAAAAAAAAAAAGTGTATTTCAATGTCCAGGAAGGAATAAAGCATAACAATGGACAAAGTTTATAGAATAGAAAGATTCTTCTAATAAATGTGATCAATATTTACCTGGTTGATTACCACCATCCTCTTAATGTTTATCTTGGGTTTTAGGAGAGACAGAAACTGTAAACACTGTTGCAGTCCTATATATTGCTGTCCTCTTAAGGTGTCAGAAAAATTCTTTTTAAAAAATAACTGAATATCAACACTCTAAAATAAAAGCATAAAACATTAGGACTTCTATCTTAAGGAAGAAAATGGTTTTTGGGCAGAGGTGACAAATTATACCCAATTTAGCATCTTAAAACTCACAGTGAGTTTTACTTTAAATTATAATGGTACTACAAGGAAGCACTGTAGGCTTTTCTAGATCAGTAAATTGAATATGTCTAGGGCTCTTCATGGACCTGAAACCAAGTGGTTTATAACTCCTTCATCCTTACTGTTAAGCTTTCTTGATCTCCAACAATGAAGCTGAGGGGAAACTGAAAGATGGACTGCCTGCTGGGAACCACCCCTGACCTGACCCTACTCCAGAGCAAGACTCAAGACCTGCCCAGGACATCATTAGCTGGCTTGGAAAATGCAATGCCAGGAACCAATCCAGACAAAAATCTAATTCTAGTACAAAGAGTGCTCCTTTGCACTGTTTACTATCTCAGATATAGCAGAGCTGGGTTTAAAAATAAAACAAGAAAAAAACCTTCAAACATCAATTATCAGTAATTATTCCTTGCCTTTGAGCCAGTCTTCAACAGCCTTCCTTTAGAGGAAAAAAAAAATTCACAAAGTTAAAAATCACTAGACAGTCGTATTTTTGCTTTCAGCTCTTTCTGCTGCCTAAAATATTTAAAACATTTCTTAGATATTAGATAACCTGTGTAGTACTGAATGGATTAATGGCTCTGCTCTCTGACTCTTAATCCATGTCACACTGCACTCTCCTCTGAGAATAGCTTCACTGAGCTCAGTATAAAGCAGAACTGACTGTGAATGAGCTGAAAGAATTGAAGCCTAGAGCTATGTTTAAAAATCTGCTCCATTTAGCAACATGAGTCACACACGTCATTAGCAATTCTTGCAATTTTTTCATTAGTACTGTGATATTTGGTCTTTTTTTCTAAAATCACTAGCTTAATCAAACCTCATGATTAGGCAAGAATTCTAATTTTCACCTAAAGTTTCTGGTTCCCAGTCTGAGGGGGCACATGGGGAGTCAGGAAAGGGTAAAAATTGATGAGCCAGCCTAATGCTCCCCAAGGGTCAGCATTTTATCCAGAGCAGCAAATCTCTGCAAGACTGCAGTCATTGCTTCCCTCCAAACCCTTGCACTTGACACACACCTTTTGCCCATTTAGACAGGATCCAATGGTTTGAAAACACATTGTGAGGGTGTACATTGGTCATTGTAAGACATCAGGTGGATTTTGCATATCAAGAAGGCTTTGACCTTTGTTAATAAACACAAAAGGAAAGAACTATAAATGCTGTCAATGCTGCATCTGTTAACAGTAACGACAAATTAATTCAAACAAAAAAATTACACAAATTAACTTGTTTGGTTTAATAAGCAATTCTTCCCTGAAATTAGAGGGACTGCAGAGTCACAGCAAATATAGGCAAAGTCTTAATTTCTCCAAGTAGCTAGCAATATATTGTACCACATAGAAAACCTTGAAGCCAAGGGAAAAAAAAAATAAAATCATGGTGATAAAGATAAAGCATCACCTGAAACTGAAAAAACCCTTACCTCAAATAAAAGTGAAATAATGCCTTATTTGAAAATATTTTTTCTCATCTGAAGTAACAAAATTATGAAGAGAAATTTCACACTTCCTCAAAATCACCATTTGAAAATAAATACCACACTTGTATGAAAAAAGAAGACTTGAAATATCTGAAAGTCATCCAGAAGACCTAATTTGAACACAGCTTTGCCTGTGTACTCCTTTATCTAAAGCACTCTTGTCCCATCTCTTACTTACACAAAGATCACCTCTCTGTATTTTTCTACAGAACTTTATAAGTCATATTTGTAGTTATTCTCAAAAGCATTCGAGGCATGTGTGTACATTGCTTCATTTGGATTAAGCATTAATCCCATTAAATCAATCCCTTCTTTGTTCAAAGCATCAGGATTCAAAACCACAGGCACAGTCAGTTTTGAAATATCCTTTTCAAGTCAGACTTTTTATCTTAATCCATTTAAGTACACAGGAATGTAATGTGACCAAGTGCTCAAACCCTCTGAAACCTGACATTACTGGTCTGGCAAAAAGTATAATCACTAACAAGAAGCAATCAGAATGGTCAAACCTCTTTGATTTCTCTTTTCTTGAAAAGTCAATTCAAAAGCTTGTCTGTGAGCAGCTCCAGTCACCTTTTTTGCCTCTCCTCCTCCAAGTCCCTCCTGCATTGCTAGAAAAAGCTCAATACGTGGTGGCTCTAGCATATCACCAGTGAAAACCAATAATGCCATACCTGAAAACACCTCACTGCTGATTTAGGTACTTTAAAAGGGTGTATGTTTGTTTCACAGACAATAAATTTTATTATTAGACGTTTCAAATCTTCATTCAAAGGTGAATGTTTAATTACACAAGCCCCCAGTAACTGGGTAAACCTGCAGGCTCTGTACACACATAAATGACAGCCGCAGCCACATGACATCTCAGCCAGGATGCCAGCAGCTCTGCTAAACTTTTAGAGAGAGAAAATTAAGACCAGCTCAGCTAAACAGAACTGGGACGTGCTCACACAGAAAGAATATCAACAACCACTGCATCCTGTAATTCAAATCCAATACTCCTGATGAAAGAGCCACGGATGCACTTGAACATGCCAGATGCTGAGCAATGCATGGACATAAGACCTTTAGTTTCCACCAACTTTCATGGGTTTTGCTGATACTATCAGCACCTTGCAAGCCTGAGCCCTAGACGTCTACAGATACTCAGCTGCTTATGTCTCCCAAAGTCTAGCACTCAAGAACTGTGCAGAACTGACTGCTCTGAGCCCTGCTTCAGCATTAACTTAAAAAGCAAAAAAAAAAAATCATATAAAACTCTTGATGAAATCAGTTTTTATTAGCTGGAGCTAAAAGGCCTATAATCCTTCCACAGGAATTACAGGTATGCTTAATGGGGTCATAGTGAAGTATTTTCAATTTGAATATTCATTTTTCATGGAGTTTCAAAACACTTAAATTTGTCTGAATGGCATAATTCCGTATGTGTGCTGTTATATCATCCATTAGTTGATGTATGGGGCTTTTGAAAACTCTGTCTTACTTTCTTGGTTTGAGAGCAGCTTTTCTCCAGTTCTCATTAGCACATTGGAGTAACTCCGAGGTGTCTGTAAAAAGCTTTATTCTCCTTCCAGGTGCATGATGGAACCAAATTTGGAAATTTAATTAACACTCTGCAAAGACCTAACAAAAGGACTACAGACCTGCTCTTGGACTTGCAAACTGTAATCAAATAATTTCAAGCATTTGCTTGAGAAAGTTATGTATTATCCTAAGGTTACTGATAAAAATAATTATTAACATAATTACAAGTAAAGCATTATACTGAAGTAGGTTAAAATGTATTTGTAGATGTATAAGGAACATCTCAGTATAATTATTTGCCTTTTTCTTTCTCTTCTAACACACAGAGTCAGGGTACCTTGCTCCTGCCCAAAATATACCTGAAGAGTAATGCAAATCTTAATAAAGACTAAACAAATACTAAAATACATTAATAACTCATTATAAAAATGTGAAGTCCCTCAGAACATGCACATAATTAATCTCTTAAGTGAGTATATACAGCTTCAGATTAAACTACTTAAAATCAAATGATCAAGCAAGGTTAGAATGACTTCACTCTTTCCTTGAGAACAGGTGTTGAGACCAAGTTTTTGATTTAATGTCTTCTCCAGTAATACCCTCTGGCTGATGTAATGTCTTCCTCCCACCTGACACCTAATCCTCCTGGAGTAGCTCCCTTTTTGAGTGAACTCTTCTGGCTTAAAAGTAGTCCCATTCCCTTTATTACCAGTGTTTTACTGCTGATTTATTACTTAAAACAAACTTTGATGAATACAGTTCTGTAAATGCTTTATAATATACTTACCTATATAAATGTGCAGTCCTGTTTATAAACTGCATCTTAACTTAATCCACAAACAAGGTCCACTGTGATGAAACCTTTGAGGGATACTACAAGCCTGTGCTAAGTCTCATGCTGTTATTTCACTAAACTGGAGACAGAGAATGTTCTTCCTTCTGAAAGGAGCACCTCACTCCATCTTAACACTTAGATTAGTAGACACATTAGGACAGTTGTTTCCCAGAGCACAGGACTCTTCTGAAGTAACATCTACACACAGTCAAATAACATGCTACTTAGCAACAAGACTGGACACCTGAGAGTCTCTACTTTGGTGATACTAGGACCCTATCTGTAGCACCACAGACCAGGATTTGTCATTCTTTTTTAATCCTCTCCAAACTTAAAGTCTTAGGATGCTTAAAGAGAAACACAGTCAACATCCTTCACAAAATAAGGTGATAAAAAACCCAGAGAAATCAGTCACTAAAAAGTACTAACAGAAGAAACATAAAACAACCACATCCAGAAAGGTTTGATCTGGTTCATGGGAAGGAAGCTCTTCAAAAACAAACCATGCTAGTCCAGCACTTTTCTAGACATCATGGCTAAAATAAAACATTTAGAAAAATATACAAATTAGTCTAAGTTATGAATTTCACATATTCTGTAACTCTTTCAAGTCCTGCATCCAGGTCATTTATGAAGACGTTGAAGAGCACAGGGCTGAGGATGGCGCCCTGTGGAACCCCACCAGGGACAGGTCCTGACAGGTCCCCAGTCTGATGTCACCCCATTCACTGTAACCCTTTGTGCCTGACCCGTGAGCCAGCTGCTCACTCATCACGTAGCACTGTTATCCAGTTGTGTGCTGGACACTTTGTCCAGGAGGGTCCTGTAAGAAACAGCAACAAAAACTTTGCTGAAGTCCAAAACAATCACTATGCACAATCCTGATGAGTCGTTGAATGGAAAACTTTAGAAGGGATGCAAGAAGCAGGCTGCAAGGTGCTATTCTTATTTGAGCTAAAGATTTGCCAGGATATTTACAGGTTCATTTGTTTAAAGACAGACAGAAAATGCTGCCAAGATTCTGACCTATTGATTAACACAAAGAGTGTCATCTGCTAGATGTACAGGAAGCCTAACAAACTGAAGGCTAAGCTGGTGCACATCTTTTTTAAAAAAGACATCTGATTTTAAATAAAAGATTAAGCTGTAAAACAGTTTATTGCATTTTCCATTTAGTCCTTTCAGGTTGCTATTAGGTATAAAGTGGGTGTACCTATTAAATAAATAAATAAAATTTAAAAATCCCATTCTAATTGCAGTATCAATTTTTCTTATTTTATCTCCCAACAATTAATTTTTTTCTTTCATACTTCAACGATTATCTTGAAAGAGTTTTCAGTATTACAAATCAACTCTTTGTAAAGGTACTGCTGCTCTGAATGAATAACATCTATCCTCTTTACACAGTGGAACAGGCTCATTTTTCTAAATTATAACACTGTACTCTTACAACACTTCACAACTCCAAAGAGATTTAACTCCAAGTATCCATATGCAAATATTCAACTATTCCTACACTACTTCCAGAAAACTCTGTAACCTAATTCAAGCACCTTGACGAAAATTTCAATACCTAAAACAAGAAAAGAACTTCTAAAATATTAAAGCTTCTAAAAACCTTCCCAAAAAATCAAGTTTTTGCGACAGAGACTCCAGCTTTATCACTTGAATGTTAGAGGGTACATTATAGCCTTCCCTAAACACCACCAAAAGTAATACACAGCAGATATTTTAGCAATAAAGCTGAAATACAAAAAGTCGGCATCACATAATTGATCTTGGAAACTGCTTTTTACTCTACATTTTGTATTGCTATAAAATATAGATACAAGATACCTCTTTATACAAAATTGAACTTCAACTGACATATAAAATTTAAAAAAAACCCCTATTTAATTCTTTTGTAGGGAATAGAAAGCCTACCTTCAGACTAATTAAGTACTGAAAGTAAAGCACTGACTCCATCAAACTGTCAGAAAAAAGTTAGAAACTCCAATTTATTTAAAACACTATCAAAGAAGAGAATTATTTTCTTTTTTTCTGTCAGCTCTTTTTTTTCAGCTGTATAAATGAACAGAGGGAAAGATGATTTTTCAGAGATGCTATCTCTGCTCAATTGTATGGTGATGGATGTAATGATCTCTCTATGTCAGTAAAGTACAGCCTAGGAAAAACAGCATAATTTGTGATATTTAAAGGAATACACTACTGAAGTAAAGGAAGTTTGAAGTGATAATTAAATACTGTGTTACATACACTTGTACATTACAGACAAGGACATTGTGCAACCCTTATTTGCAGTGGTGAACACTTACAGGAGTAGCCCTATTGACGTCAGCGAGACTACTTATGTGGGTAAGAGCTCACTAAAATGTGAAGGGTTGTGCAACAAAGCCCCAAACACGTCTCATTCCACACATTGTTTCAAGCTTTGTTCCTCAACCACAATTTTTTCTCTAATAGTGTTAATAATATTATTTCACTGATATTACCACTCAGAAAAATATGCGAGAGCACACAACTTGTTTAGTGGTATCCGACATACTCCAGTTTTTCAGCTAGACACCAAAGCAGAGGCACACAAGAATTGCCAGTTCACCGAGGATGGCAAGTACCTCTAGAGATTGCCACCAAAGTGACCCTCTGCTCAAGCTGCAGTGGCTTTCTCAGGGTCCTGGTCTGCCAGCTTTGAGTATCTCCAAGGATGGAAAGAGACTCCCATACCCTCTCTGTGCAGTCAGGGCAGTGTTCAGGTGTTCTGCTGTATTCAGGTAGAAATCCCTGTGTTTCAGTTTGCACCCAATGTGTTTTGTCCTCTTGCTGGGAACAGTCACAAAGAACCTGGACTGGCTCCATCTGTTTTATTTCCCCCTCTATAAGATATTTATACAAACAGGTAAGGTCCTCCCCAAGTCTTTCTTTTCTTCAGGCTGAATAGTCCAGTCCCAATCATCTTTATGGCCATTCACTGGACTCACTCTACGTTGTCCACATCTCTCTTGCACTGGGAGTACAACACTGGGCCCAGTACTCAAGATATGTCTCACCAGGGCTGGGGAGATGGGCAGGATCACCCTTTGACCTGCTGGTACTGCTCTTTCTAATGCTGGGATGCTGCTGGCCTTCCTTGCTTTGGGGGCACACAGCTTGAGCAGGTTCAATAGATATACAGGAAGAAATGCTACAGGGATTTCTACTTCCTGGCAGGTGAAATAAATGAAAATACCTTCCACTGACTTGGATGTTGGCACCACTGAATAAACAACAACATATGGCGTTGGCTGCTTTTCCAAAAGCTTTCACTGCTGTGGCAATGCTCTACGCATGCAATCTCATCTGGCAAAACATCTTCCATCGATACTATTTTGGACAAGAATTGAAATAATCTATTTGTTACTATTTTAAGAACTTCTTGTTGGCAACCACAGTAGAACAAAGACGCAGTGTTTCAGTCATGCCCCTAGTTTTTATTATAAAGCTTAAGCAAATGCCAAGAATTCAAGGCTAGCTTCAAAAATTAAAAATGAGCAGCTGCATCTTTTCCCTGTCCTCCTCCCCTTCATCATCTCCCCACCCTCCTTTGTTTGTTTTGGAGACAGGGGAGCTCACAAACATGTGTTCACCTCCACAAAGCATCCTTAGAAGAGAAAGGAATGGGGAAGGGGGTAGAAGAATTGGAAAGAGCAGAAGTGTAAGGAAAACAGGAGAGATGAAAACTGAGGTCTTGTATTTATACAGGACTCAGAAAATATGTTTTTTAAAAATCCCCACATTCACAGGATGCATATCCTGCACTGTGCCTTTGCTATAACAATTTATTCAAACCTTTCACAGACAAAGATGATAAAGTACTTAATGAGAAAAAAAATCTGTTAGAATAACTTCTACCAATTGCTTTGTAACAGCCTAGTTTGTCTAAAGCCTATTTGAACTTGGTCATTGACTACAATCAGAAAAACACTTTAAAACTATAAAAAAATCCATGCAAGACAAACAATTTAACACATGAAATTGAGGCACATTTCCACAAGGCTGGTTGTAATTTTTCACTTTAACGTGTTACAGTAGTGATGGCTGAGATTCTGATTTCAGTCCAGCTCACTGACCAACCCAATACTTCTCATGAGCCCATGATAGGTCCCTTACAATATCATACAATGACCAAAAAAAAAAAAAAAAAATAAAGCCATACCTAAAAAATCATGCTGATAGCACATAAACACAATGATCCACAGCCAAAACTAGCCAGTTAAAAGCTGTGTCATAAAATATTCAATAGGAGAAGAACACAAAAGGATTTCAAAAATTTTAAATTAGACAAAATAAAGAGATTTAACAAATAGGTAGCTATCAACATTTTTAAAATCCTTCAGACTCACTCTGGGAAAGCCTCCAAGACTGCAACTTCTGTAGGCTGGAGAATATAAATTCTAATACTATTCAATTTAACTGACAGTGACATGAAAGATCTGGAGAAAATCCAGTGCACCCAGATAACTAAATGACTCCATGTTGTACTGCAAGAAAAATGGCAACAGGAGGTCTCTCAAGGATATGGTATCAATGAGAAAAGCAGTCATAAATACCAGTACATTACTCTTTCTCCTTTACTATCACTGTCACATTATTTTACAGACTAATGGCTTAGTAATTTTGTGAACAGCAGTTCTGAGGACTTAATAGTGCTGGCGCTGTTCACGTTACTACAGGAGCTAACAAATGTACCTGATAGTGAAACTCATCCAAGTCCCTGGCACATCTTTCCAGCAAACAAGCAATCCTGCAATGCTTCTGTTTAAGCAACTATGGCACACATACTCCACCTTTGTTGCAAGAAATCCAAGCATTTCAAAGTAAATAGACAATAAATATTTTCATAAATTGAGCACACTCAGCATGACAGCAGCTGGGGAAATTTTAATATGCATGGATTTTTATTTTGGAGGTGGGGTGGTGGTGCAGAGATTGGTAAAAGGAACAAAGAAGAAAGCAAAGGATAATTAAAAATGCATCAACTCATTCTTTCGGCACAGTCTTCTCATGTGATACAAAGGCTCGAGAAATACTGGATATATTATCAGCAGGAAAAAGTCACAGGTCTACATAGATGGCTACATTTTCACCATGGATATCTCCATGGATAAATGGACAGAGTAAAGCTGGGAGAAACACAAAGAAAATGCAGAAGAAAACTTCAGAGGCATGAGGATGAACATGGGTCAGAGAGTACAAAGACTACTCAAGAGGTAAAGGAACGACAAACCAAACTAGTACAAAATTAACCAGAAAAAAACCCAAAACCAAACCAACCAAAGAAACAAAAAAATAAACCAACCCAAAACACAAATGGACAGCTTTTACCAAAATCAAGTTATCCTGTCTACCTGTGTGAACTTTCATGTTGTAGCAAAGAGTGATGAGTGTGAAGATAGGGTTGGGCAGTCCAGGCTGAAGGAAGGCAGATCTCTTCACCCAGCAACACTGATAACCTTCTCTGGTCTACAGTGATTGGGGATTACAGCCTAAAACGTGGAAGAATGAATGCATGCCATTCGAGAGGCCACATAGCTACACTAATTTGCAAGTGCATAATATCTAGAAAAGATCAACTAGTATGCTTTTCAGACTCAATAAACAAGTGCTTTTTAAAAATATCCAAATCTAATCTAATCTAATATCTACATCTAAAAATATCTAAATCTAATCAATTCTCAAAAGAAGTTGGAAAGTAGAATTTTGCAGGAAACCTAAGTACTCCAATATTCTGAAATTTGGTTTTATTTGTAACCAGCACTAAAAAGATAACTTTATAGGAGTATGAAAATTGGGGACATTTTTGTTTGTTTTTCATTTTTCTACTTCGTACTTTTATTTTTATTTTTTTTTAGAATTCTGAAAAAAGTAAACTGACTATATTCACCATAATCTTTCTATTAGAACTAACATGTTTGTACTTGCATTTCAACAAAGCTGCATTTTCCAGAACATACAAGTGAGTGGTAAGAGGCCACATTTCTATGCCACTCAAAATTCCTCTATTATGCAACACGCAGACATGTGCTTCTTTCTTTAACTTCCCTTACCAGAAGCACCAGAATGAGCTAAACCTTACTAATTGATTTAGCTGGCAAACCATTAAGGACAGTACATTATAAGTAACGTGAGCTTCCTTAGAGTCAGGCAAAGAAAAAAATACAGTGAAATCAAGCACCGTTTTTCAACCCAAGAAGGCTACCCAGTCAGTCTGAAAAAGCACCAAAGGGATACAGACAAAGTGGAGTCAAAACTGCTATTCAAAACCAGTTTTGTGCATAGCCGTCCCTCACTGAGCACTTACATGTTTAATCAGGGTTTTTTAAAGCTATATTCAATACATTTGTAAAAAAATCATTTAAAAATAAAAAAAATAGAAAACTGGATTAACAGTTGCAGCTTTTCTTCAGAAAAAGAACAGCATAATATTAAAAAAACACAAACAAAACAAAACAACCCCTGCCTATAAGAACTTTTTTAGAAGACTAAATCCCAAATATCACATGTGACACATGAAAAATCAGTGGGTTTACTGATGTAAAAAATAATTATCTTGAATAAAGAATTTAAAGAAGAATATGGTTTTCCATAAAATTCAATACCTGCTAGGTAACATTAATTCTCAGTTGCTTTAATTTTGCAATTAAGCATAGAAGTGGAAAAGCACAGGGTAATTTTTTGGAACAGTTAAGGAAATTAGCAAATTTTATTTTTGGAGCTCTCCACTTAACATCAAATCCATTTTGACATTAAAGTGTTTCGGCAAAGAGCATCAACCTTATGTCAAGTATAAAACATGTAGAGGATACTTTCCAAACTTACAATTTCTGCGAAAGGTGAATGAAATATCTGGAGCTTGGTGGAGTTTTGGGGGCTAGGGGGAATTTGATTTGTTGGGGGTTTTATGGTAGAAGGTAATAAGAACTTGAAATGCCTTCTTTAGGAATCTATTGTATTCATCAGCATTTTCTTTATCCCAGAGAAATTATGTTCTAAATGTCCATTATATGTATATATATATATACATATATAGCACACACTTTTTACAGAGTAACAAAATCCAAAATAATCAGCTGGAATTTAAGTAATCTTCATAAGAAAAGTTTTAATTAAGCAAAATCTATAAACCTAAACTATTAGAGTGACACTCTGCTTCCTCCTGACATGGTTTGTGTCATGTATTTGACTTTAAAAGACAATTTAAAAGAATAATAGCCAACAGTTCATTATTTCAAGTTGTCATACATACAACATAGCAACTTAATGAGCTTCTAGTGTGTGATTGCCTTCATTTAAAAACAAAACAAAAACAAGAAACCAACAAACAACAACAAAAAAAACCCCTTGGTGAGAGATCAATTGCTAAAAGACTCCTTGAGATTTATCTGGGAATACAGAGAGATGGGACGAGCACCTCTCCTGTTATTCAAACTGAGAAAAAAAATTTCTCCTCTAGTATTCAGGAAAAACATATTTGGGCTTCACTTTCCTTCATGTTCAGAGCATGCATCTCCAACATATTTTCAACTACCTTAATTTCCTCTAAATCAAAGAAACACCATGAAAAATCTCAGGGTACACTGTCATTGCTTCTGTGACCAGAGGGGTGCAAAGGGATGCCTAAACATCCAAGAGAGTCTGTAACTCTGGATGTGATCAACACAGGCCAAAAGGAACCACCGACCACAATATTTCATACAACTTCCCAGGAGCAGGATCATCTGCAAAGAAGGTAAAATGTGTATTACGTCACCCTCCATGGCCAAAGTTCCTTGAACCAACTACTTTTAAAACCCTGCAGAGTGCCTTAGCCAGCAGGCAGCAAGGAGCTCTGGCTGGACGCAGCAAAGGAGGGAGGGAAGGTTCTGCAGCAGGTCACAGGTGATACTGAGAAGTGATGAAGCCAGAAGGAGAATGAGCAACAGTATTTCAGCACAGGGACCACAGCACTCAGCTGGCAGCAGGGGTACACCCTGATCCAAGTTTGTTCTCATAAAACTACTTCTGGTTCCCATACAGTGAAATTTTGCTATACAATATAAATGAATGATAACAATTGGGGTGTTTTGCTTTGGTTTGAGTCCATCTCCTAGAACAACTCACATCCATCCACATGCACATTTTTCTATTGGGCTTTGCTTTTAACACATAGAAGCAAATGCTACTAAACTGTTGTATCAGTTAAGGACTTACACTTTCCACTTCCCCATGAGAAATGTAATGCCCATGCTGGAAAGATGTTCCACAGTTACAATGATAAAGACTGCACATCAAGAAATAAAATATTACTACTTTGTTATCAGGACCTAGGAATCCCCTTCACCACCCACAAAAAGAGAAATCCGCTGTAGAAGGGCACTACTTCAAAAAGTTCCTGTACAAAGATCTAGTGTGCAATCATTCCATACACATGCTAGAACAACTATTTCCTTGATGGAGCTTTAATCAAATTGACAGAAATTTACTATAACTTCCCCCTGCTCCTAAGGATAAATAATTACACTTGCCAAACCAATAGAGCATTTAAGAATTTTATAGATTTATCTGTTTATTCTATAAAAATGCATAAAGTTTGTTTCATTTGCACTATTAAGCAAAATTATTAGCTGAAATATTACAGCTATGGTTATAATGTAATACATAAGCACAACACATACTTGTACAGTTATATGAAGATGACCATAGGAATGGAAATATTGCAGTCAGTGTGATGGTTAAACTATGGCAAGTGAATGAACAATTGGAAGAGTTCCCATTTCAGAGACCTGTTTGAGGTGAGGTAGTAGGCACATATACAACTTGCCTTGGGGTGGCATCAGGAAGCAGTTGAACAGCTGAATTTATTATACTAAAACATGGCTCTGACTTTTTGCTCAGAGGAGAAACCTCAATCAGAACAGCAGCATTTCTGTTGGGTCATGAAAAGTGAAATTCTTCTTTCTACCCAATTAGAACTGTGAAGGAACAGCACCAAAAGACACACACTACTCTTATGTCCAATATAGCACTGATTTTAGCTTGCTTTCATCTGTCTGGGTTTCTTTGAAGTAGCATCGTGAGGAAAAATGTATTAATTAATTAAAAGAAAAAATTACAGATGCACCAGATGTACTCACAAGAAACCAAGCCAATGTCACGGTGCCTTGATGCTGGAAGTTGTTTTCTAGTTCAGAACAATGATACTGAAATTAAGAGCAGTATAATGGATTTTTAGAAGCAGAATCTTCAAAACATCCTCAGCTTTTATTTGTAAAAAATAGATTGCCTCTGAAGACAGAAAAAAAAAATGCAGAGGTTTGTATGCTCTTTGAGGTCACTCCTTCTTAAACAACACAAATCTTGCCATGAAAAATAACTAGTTCTTAATTGTTTGTCCTCCCATATTTCCTATAATCAAATTCTAGCAAGCTGTAAATAACACTAGGTAAACTTGTGTTTTAGGCCCCACAGTCACTACTTTATTATTTGAAAACAAAGCAAAGACCTGTCTTAAAAAAATAAGAGATTTCGTTATGTTTACATAACAAATTTCTATTTAAATATCAACCCCAGGTACTAAAAATATTGATTAATTAAACTCAAACATTCAATAATATCAATTTCACAATCATTTAAAAGAAAAAGAGAAGTTAAATGATTCTTGTACTTTATTTTTCCTCTAAGTTTGGAGGAGTCCAAATTACTACCTCATTATATGTTATAAACTCACAGAGCTTTACAATCTTATAGTATTCCTCACACTTAAAGATTAACTCACGTCAATGTTTTAGTCTTAATGTTACAGCTATAAACTCATACAAAATAAATATTTCACCATTGATGTCTCTTACAGGAAACCTTGTATATTATTTACAACTCCTGTGAAAAGATCTAACAGTATTAATACTTGTGTGCATAATGACTTTGCAGTATATACCCTGCATAAACATCTTCAAATGCAATTTGTGTCAGGTCCTTTTAATCATCTGAAGTACTGTCTGCCTTCCACATTCCCAAACAAATAGTTTGTACAGCTGAAATGTTTGCTGCTCATAAGCACCTCTCTGCATCCATTTAAAGATATGCTGCTGCTGACAACAGAGAGAGGAAAAGTTTCTGTTGGTCATTTTCTTCTCCACATTACCATACACAGAGCAATCTATCCTGAGGGCTCAACACTGATCAAATTATCAGGATGGACAAAAAAAATCTCAATAATACAGTTACATGAAAATAAGTATCTCACATGAGAGTGTATTAATACAGAGTTTTAAATGGTTTATGACAAGCCTTACATTTATGAGCCTAGCATTTTAAGACCCTCATCTAATTAATCTTATTTTCAGAAGTGTGAAGCTTTGCCATTAGCTGTCATTGAACTCGGTAGGATTTAATTGTAATGTTGCCATGTCCTGAATGTGCAGTCACCTTTTTCAAGTTGTACTTACCAAAAAAACCAGAGCAATTGAAATACTGAAACCCCAGTGATTTTTCAGATCAGCTATAAACACTGAGAACAGCAACAAGTTTTCACACTTTCCAGTTAACCCTAAAAAGCAGACATCAAGCTAGCCAAATCAATGCAGTTTGAAATACTGCAGTGATTCAGTGGATATTTCTAAAACTGGATTGTATTAAACAGAGACACGGAACAAATCTTAATTATTTCAATTTATGAATTTAGGAATTCATTTATAAATCCTATTAAATTGTATACCTGCAGAAGGTATACATTCTCAGTGAAAGATCCGCTTTGATGAGATAAAGGAATATTAATCAAACAACTTACACTAGAGGGAAATGTCACCATTTCTGGAAAATAGGAGTTCTTCTCACAGATGTCATAACCACAAAGTATCCCAGTGCTTTTCATAAACATAGATAGCACAGCAATAACAGAAATTTAATTTGGAACTTGAAAACATTTAAAAGGACAAGTCAAACGTGAAGAGAGTATACCCTCACAGAAAGCTGGCAGGTGCCTTAATAAGCTTTTTAAATGAGGTATAGTCCTGTAGAAGCTACAGCAGCATTAATTTCTATGACAGTTACCCAATGTGCTTCAGTTCTTTTGTAAATCATACCACTTAGTGGAAAGAAAGAATTTGCATATTTGGATAATTGAAACCAAGTTAAAATAAACTGTTGTAATAACATCGTGGCTTTCAAGTGATACAAGGAAGATTGTCAGTTTAAATGAATATAAATCAAGGGTGTCCAAAACTTTTCTGTTTGATGTGGGGGCAGCACAGAACAACAGCTAGAGGCTCTAGGCAGCAACTGCCTCATCACTGCTTCCTTCTAATCCACATGCTGCATTCCTTCAGTCCATGTAGTTTGAGCCTGCCTGCTTGTAATTGTAACCTCACACCATCTTTTGAACTGAAACCTCCTACTAGTCTTTCTTTTAAGGTATTTTCTTCAGTACTTAGGAAGAAAGAACATGTTTTGCCAGCCACTGAAAAAAAAAAAATCAGCCAGGATAGAACTGCACATTCAGCACAGCTTCATGAGCAGGAAGTCTTCCTTATCAAACCTGATTCCCTTTTATGACAAGATAGACCACATAGGTGAACAGGGGAAGCCAGTTGGTGTAATCTTTTTGGATTTCAGTAAAGCTTTTGACACTGTCTCGCACAGGGTCCTTCTGGACAAAATGCCCAGCACACAGCTGGATAAACACGTCATGGGATGGGTGAGCAGCTGGCTCACGGGTCAGGCACAAAGGGTTACAGGGAATGGGGTGACATCAGACTGGGGACCTGTCCTTGGGGGGATTCCACAGGGCTCCATCCTCAGCCCTGTGCTCCTCACCATTGTCATAAATAACTCGGACACAGGACTGGAAGGGAAACAGAGCAAGTTCCCAGAGGATACAAAACTGGGAGGAGCTGTTGGGTCCCTTGAGGGCAGGGAGGCCCTGCAGAGAGACTTTGACAAATCAGAGGGCTGGGCAATCACCAACTCTATGAAATTCAACAAGGGAAAGTGCCAGATTCTGTACCTGGGATGGCACAGCCCTGGATGTATGGACAGGCTGGGGAATGAGATGCTGGAGAGAATGATGCCACAGAGAGGGAACTGGGGGTCCTGGTCACTGGCAGGCTGAACACGAGTCAGCAGTGCCCGGGCAGCCAGGAGGGCCAACCCTGTCCTGGGGGGCATCAGGCACAGCATGGCCAGCTGGGCAAGGGAGGGGATTGTCCTGCTCTGCTCTGCACTGGGGCGGCCTGGCCTCCAGTGCTGGGGGCAGGTTTGGGTGACATAATATAAGAAAGACACTGAACTGTGTCCAAAGGAAGACCACGAGGATGGTGGAGGGCCCTCAGGAGAAGCCATATGAGGAGGGGGTGAAGTCACTTGGTCTGTTCAGCCTGGAAGAGACTGAGGGGAGGCCTCACTGCAGTTACAACTTTCTCATTAGGGGAAGAGGAGGGGCAGGCACTGATCTCCTCTCTCTGGTGACAGTGACAGGACCTGAGGGAATGGCCTGAAGTTGTGCCAGGGGAGGTTTAGGTTGGATATTCAGCAAAGGTTCTTCATCCAGAGTGGGCTGGGCACTGGATCAGACTCCCCCTGAAGTGGTCACAACACAAACCTGACAGAGTTCAAGAAACATTTGGACAATGCTCTGGGACATGGTGTAACATCTGGGGATGGTCCTGTGAAGGGTCAGGAATTGGACTTGATAATCCTTGTGAGTCCCTTCCAATGCATCATATTCTGTGACTGTGATTCATCTGTTGCAGCTTAGCCTAAGCTCTCCATGGAACACTGACCATCTGAAAACATCAATCCCTTTGCTAAGTTGCTGAATATTGTTTTGAACAGTTGCATTATAAGCAGTGGTGGCCTAGCTACCATTTTCACCAAAATCATATCCAAAACATACCTGTTCTCTCCAAAGCTTGTGTTTTACATTTACAGCCATCCTTTTGTATTAGAATAGAAACAATAATGCACCACAAATGTGCACTACATTATCCCTTATGTCAGGCTTCCTCAACACACCTTTATTCACACCTAAATTATTTCCTGTCCAGACTTCTGTAATTCCCCATATGCCATATTAAATGCACAGATTTTTCCCAAAGCTTGAACACTGTGGCTATATTTTGCTGTTGCACTACTTAAGTTTTTATCACCTCTCTCCTCCCTCCACCCCCACCCCTCCTCTGCCACCTCCAGCACAGACTTCCTACAGCCACTGTCAGGGTAACAGTTTGAAAATTACATCTTGGTTTCCAGATAAACCAATTCTCTCATATTCTGAAACTCAAATATTCACCTAATCTCTTTGCCCCTTCTGTTTTACCTCCTGGCTGTCTTCATCTTGCATTTTTCTACAGCTGGGGACAGATATATTGACTTTTCAGTTGTTTTTAGTCTACATAACACATCAGGAATATTTTGTCCCTTCTGAAAACAATAGGTTTCTGTCTGAGGTAATATTTAAGCAAATAGTGTACAAGTTCTTGCCCTCTCCTAGATTATAGGTGCCTTCTAATGGATTTTGGAAGACACTTTATAAAGAGCAGAAAGTAAAAGCAAACAAAACTGCTTAATTACATGAATTTAACAGCATAGTGTTCTCATACTAAATTATGTTTTTGAAGAAACAAAGGAGCTGTGAAAGACAGCTTTAAGCTATTGTTCTCTGTGAAAGAAAAAGCAGGAGGAGATTTCTAAAATCTCATAAATCTTGCATTTTCCTAATTGCTGCCAAGATTCAGGGGAAAGACTAAAGGGCTTAAATGCAAGTCACTCACTAATTGTCTGTTATCTTTTTTTTAAATGAGCATAAACAAAGTAAAGGGTAATTTTCAGTATTACAAAGCTTCTGGATTTAAATCCTTAAATTTATACATTCAAATTTACATGATGGAGGTTATTAAAAAATAAAAGAACTCAATTGCACAGAAACACAGAATATGAGAGAATCTTTAAGTCTCTATCTGTGATCTGAAACAAGATCAAGAAAGTACTTTTAAGTGTATCCCTTCTTAGATACCATTTGAAAGCTGTTCCTGAAAGTCTGTGGTAGCAAGCATTCCAGCTTATACTGGTTAACTGTCAAAGTATTTCTTATTATTTAGTTAGTGTCTCCCTGAGGTTTTCTCTTGTGATACCATGACCTCTTACGGAAAACAACTGTCCTGCTTCATGTACCAAGTTCTCTCAAACTGATGCCTATGTTCTACATTGTTCTCTTCAATCCATCTTCTCTACTTTAGATGGATCAAAATTTATTATTTTCAGTCTCCTACAAGTCTGTTGCTTTCCTCTGGATTCTAACTTGTTGGTGCCACAGATATGTCTTTCAACATATGTGTTATTTTGGCTACAGCCTCACCAGTGATGAAGAGAGGGGAATTGCTTTTCCACATTTCAACTGTAATATTTCTGTTATTAAGACCTGTGCCATACTTTGACTTACTCATTTCACTACTCGCTACTATCCCCATATCTGATTCTGCATTACTTACATCTACTTATTTCTGATTTGACATTTACATATGTTGTATTCAGCGTTATTTATCATTCTTTACTTGGTTCATTACAGGTAACTACTCCAGTTTATCAAGACTTTTGATTCATATACCTTCTTTGCAGCTTCTCTCTTGCCTGGTGGCAAAAATCCACTGATTTTTGTACACATACAGTTATGTTCAACACTATCTTCCATGAAAGATGTGAGATAAATGTAGCCCAAGAAGAGGCTTGTATGAGCCATTAAGTTCAAGAGAAAATTATTCTTTGAGTAACATAGTTCACTTTGTAATCTCAGCATTATTTCAGTGAGAGCTCCCTGTTTTATCTGTGCTAATGCACAGAACAGCATTAAAGTTGAGAAAGAGTTCTATAGTTCATTACAGCAGCTCCCAAACCAAGAAGCAGAAAAGCCTGAAGTAGTACAAGAGAAGGAAGGAGGAGAATAAAGCACAAGAAATACTTGGTTTATCATCAGAAACCACTACCACATACGAGTTGCAGTAATCACGGACACCTATTATTGGCATCCCTTCTGAATCACCAAGAGATGAGAACTTGGGAGAGGCACAGAGGAAACACACAAGGGCATGGAGGGAAAATGCACATCCTGTTCCCAAGCAGTGTTGCCACACTGCAAACTTATTGCCTCACAGAAAGCAGCTCTCTGCCCAGCACAGCAATGCAGCACACGTAGGCAAGGGTGCGAGCTGCCTGCTGGGTCTGGGAGAAACAATCAGCAGCAGGCAACCAAAACCCCACACTGACTGGGAGGGACAGGACAGCCCCAGAGACCTAAAGCCTTGAACAAAGAATTCAAGAGTGTCATCAAATACTGCTGCTTAGGCTGCAAGTAACTTCCAGAAGTGTTCCCACTCACAACTTCTAATACAGCTGTATAAAGTGTCCAGCCATAGCTTACCATCTTACAGTCATTAGATCAGCCTTAAGTGCACATTTCAACCTCATTTACAACTTCCCTGTGGCTCAAATAGCTAGGCTTTTTGTAAGAAGCATCCTGGGGGCTGTTTCACACAAGCTATAACTCATTTTACATCTCAGCATTTGTGATTATTTTATTAAGTGGTACATTTTTTCAGTTACTCTGCATTACATAACCTTCACCCTCCTTCTCTCATGTCACGTTGTACGTCCTGGATATAGATTTTAAAATATTTAGAGTATCACAAATATATTGCTAGATTACTCTTCACACAAAAATCTGTCTTTTAAAATAAAAAAACTGAGTTATTGTAAAAGGGGTTTGATCAGCAAGATTCAGGATCTGTTTTAAGTTAATTTTACTCAGAAGAAAATTATTTCATGAACTTGAACTAAACAAGCAATACAAAAACCATTGTAGCAAAAGAAGCATACACAGCCTGTTGCTTTCCTTAAAGACAGTGAGATCATGCTGCTGACAATAATGAAATCCATTTCAGCCTCCAAACTGCTAGAGGACAAAAATTATACAATTACATTAAAACACAATTATCTTTTCATGCTATTATTAAAATGATGCTAACTGATAAAATGAGAATTTAAGCTATTTTGTATTTTATGAACATTAACATTTCATGAGTATAAACTATTTAGATTCACATTACATAGGAAATTAATACTATGTATGATAGCTTCCACTGAGGCTTTGTGAAATGTTTTTGACTTCAAAATAATAATTGCAATTCTTTCTAAAATTATCTGGGGAAAATTATTCTTGAATCCTTAGGGTGAAATATCATCCTGCTGAAGTCAGCTGATGAAATTTGGCCTTTATTAATTACAGTATCTATCTGTAGTCTCTCTTGCATAGTATAAGCAAAGATTTTTCAGACAAAAGGTTTTTATAAATATAACAATTTTGAAACTATACAGGTATGTGTATAGGGTTAATGGCTAACTGAACACTGGCCCTTTAAGGCTAGTGTTCTATAATATACTTTCTACAAGCATTCTGGAGTGAATATGGTCTCTAGAAACCAGCAGTAGAGAACTATGGGAATACCTCTCCTTTCTTTTCCATGAACATTCACAAAGTAAATTCTGTAGGCTTTATCTTGAGAATTAAATATACAATGACCAGACTAAGAAGGGGAAGAGAGCCAAGGGAAGCCCTTCCATACAATCAGAAAACAAAACCCACTATCATATGGTAGAAAAGCATGGTGCCATAATGAAATTCACTGCATCATTTGTTTCTAGTAACAATTCCCTGAAATGTGAGAGTCACACTTCATTTAAACCACACTGTTCATTCTGACTTCTCATGCAGTCAAAAAGTACAAAATGGATCACTTCAGGATGATTTAGGTAGCTCTAAAAACAAGTATATACTTGAGAAGCAACACAGTCTTTTACAATCATAAAATGGTTTGGGTTAGAAGGGAGATTAAAGATCATCTCATTTCAACTCCCCTGCCACAGGCAGGGACACCTTGCACCAGACCAGTTTGCTCCAAGCCCCATCCAGCCTGGCCCTGAACACTTGATGCTGTGCATCCAATCCAACTCAGAGCCACTCAGGCAGAAATCCTGCAAGCTCTTCCTGACTGGAAATCCAGCTGAATTTTGCAAGCAACGGCTATATAGCCAGCAGAGTGTCAGTCCCAGGAGAAATTACACTTTCAGACACCCAAAACAGTACTTTGAGCAGCACTGAGCATTAGCATAATCCTATGCAACTGTGAAAAGCTGTTTTGCAGTAGACCTTCATGTTTGACATTTTAAACATTTACAGACACACACACAAACTTTTGCTCCTATGATAAATGGATGAAATTCTGCAAATGGGTGACAAGATATATGGCTTCATACACAAAGTAGCCCAAAGTGAGTCTAAATATTTTAATAACACATGTAAGAAGGCACATATAACACATATTCTGATGTTTGCTTTATCATCACTAAAAATAATGCATTAAACTTAACATCACCTTTGTGCTTCATAACACACAGACATATCTCCTTTGGTTCAGGTAACATTAAAAGCAGACCTCCAAAAGAGTTAAGAGGTATTTCCTGAAACCAAGTAGCTTCCCAAAAAGAGCTCTGGATGAAGATTTGAATTATTAGCCCAGGATAACTATGTTAGTGCCATCCTGCCACCACTTCATTACAGCAGCAACACTTCAAAGACTAGCAGCCTCAGGGGGACTTCAATGGCAGCAGCTGCTGCAGTGGCTACTCAGGTCCTTGAGACCTGTGATGAATTGGGTTATCTTGGCATGTCTCTTTTGGATTTGGCTTTACAGCAGTGTGAAATAAAGCCATGACTGTATATTCCTATAAATACATCTGCAAGAACACGGAAGTGTAGAAAAATTGGACACACATCTAGAAATTCCAAATAGCAACACAAATTTTGAAACGTCTATACAGATGTACGTGCCATTTGCAAACAACAGGCTTGAATAAATAGACAAAAATAAGCACATTCAAATGTGCTTCACAACAAAAATGAAACACATTCAATTTCCTATCTTAAAAATGTTACACATAAAGCTCAGAAGTCATGTAAGCTCATATTATTTCTAAAAGTTTTAACATTCTGCACTATTTGGCACAAAGTTATTTTGTTAAGAAAAATTAACAGGAGGAAATATAATCCTTCTAAAGCAGGAGCATATCTTTCAAAATCTGAAGCACTAAACCTACAGTTTAATACAGAAAATCAAGCAATAAGAACTATATAGATGAATAAAACCAATAAAAGTTCAAGGACTTCAAAGAGTACTGTTCTATGTTTATTATGGAAGCATTCTGACAACCAACTCATTTTTTTTAATCATTAATGTTGCCTTAAATTTGTATTTTTTTTGCTGTTTCTCTGCTTCATGATCAGATGCTAGATTCCTGAAAAGTAAGCTTTGTACACCTTTAAACAGCACTGTAGTGTGGGCTTGGCTACCACGCTTTACAAACACTGCACGCTGTATTGCGTGTCTGATGCTGCAAGTACAGTCAAATATACATCACGCATGATGAATTAAACACACTTTTTTGAGCGGACATCTATCCTTGCCAAACAATTCAGGAATAATACTAAATAGTTTAAACAGACAGAATTCTGGCCTGAATTCAAGAAAAGCAGCAAGATGTTAAAAAAATATCTCAGCAGAGCTGCCTTTTCCAGACAAAGGGCTTTTTTTTCCCCTCTTGGCACAGAGGTTTGGGATTGGAGCCAAGGTGCTACTTATCAGCTGTTTGACATCAGGGGAGGACTGCGTGCGTCAGTGGACCCAGTAGGGACCCTCGGCTTATGGCACGGACCATGTGGTTCTTATCTTATCAGTTTGCAGGGTCTGGCACTTCAACCTCTGCAGCATGAAAAGAAAAGAGAAAAAAAAAAGGGGAAGGAAGAAAGGAAGGAAGGAAGGAAGGAAGGAAGGTGTGTATAACTGGGAGGGAGGAGGTCAAACGGGACTGGTGAGCCAGGCTGGACTGCAGGACAGAGCCCTGATTATACTTTGGCCTACCGCGCTGTGTACGGCTGCAGAAAATCCCAGCAGAAATTTCCCCAGCTTTCCCCACACACTCGTAGAAGAAAGGAACTTCTTCTCCTCCAGGTTCAGAGAAGGCAGAATAATGTGCGTGTTGGAGGGACAATGCTCCCTTTCACATACAGCTGATAGAAGGGCTGCCAGAGAAATGAGGAATATGATATACTCATGAAAAAGCTTATCAAGGCAAGCATGTCCTCCAGGAAACCTATGAACGGGTGCAGTTTCTTATTGCAAACAAGATTTAAACAGCCCAGATTATTTCCCCAAATGCACAGCTTCAGCAGGACTTAAGAGCTTTTGCTATTCATTATAGCAAATTATTCTCAGGACGAAGAGCCTTACTGTACAGCACAACTCCAAGCTTAAAACGTGACTGCACAAACGAACTCTTGTATCTAGTATTTAAAAAAATATTCACCACAGAAGATAATCCTCAAGTAAAGCATCTGCTTTCCAAGGTTCATTCCAACTGAAAAATTAATATAATTACTCAGAAAAATATTATTTGTCTTACCCTACGCTTCCTACACAATGTGTATGAATCAGACAGCAAAAGAAAAAGTCACCTCCTTCAGATTAATTTCCTTAACCTATTCTACCTCTGAAGATGCATCACAAGATATAAATTACAGGAGAGCACGAAAAGCTGTTAAAGTATCTGTGGAAATTACTAGGTTTGCACCCTTGAGCAATCTTTATAATTATTTCCAGGTATTTCCATACAAAAACTTTTTGTCTTATACTGCAGTGACCAGTCTAACATCAATAGAGGACCAAAAAAAAAAAAAAGCTCAGTACTTGTACAGAAACCTTGCTTGCTAAGGATTCAGCAGAGCTCTGGGAAGACCTACAGGCTGAGGACCAGGACTGGGCAGCCTGTCATAGGGTCTGTTCTCTCTAATGAAGGTTCTAGTTTTGTTACCTCAAAATACTGTTTCCATAAACTTCATCATCAAAAATTGCAATGTTTTGCTGCATGTAGCCACACTGTGCTTCAAATTTCATTTCTCATGTTGTGTCAACTTAGTGAACCTCAACAGTACTGCACAGTCAGTGGGACACTCAGTGGATTGTCCCACTGACTACACAGACTGACTGTGTAGTCAGTGGGACAATCATCTGAAGAGGCAATTCTGGTACTAGCACACTTCCTTCTCCAAATACAACCTACTTTTTAGGTAAATACCAATAATACATTCTTACATAAAACACAACAAAAATTTATGACCAAGGATCCTATCATGTAAAAAACTGTCTATAGAGTGACACACATAACCACTGGTTTGCAACGAAAAACTACAGAACTGCCACAACGTATTTTTTTATTCATATTTTTCTCATCTGTTACTTTATTTTAGTCTGACAGGTCATTGCTCTTCAGGCTTAGGAGACGGAGAAAGAGAAAAATAAATGAGAAGACTGAAGAGAAACATTGCCTGTAGATCACACTACTCTGCATCCTAACTTTTACGGATGAATTTCTGCACTTGGAAGAAGCCACCACTGCACTCATATCAAAGACTTGTGCATAATGTCTGGGATACTGAACTGGTGGCTTGAAAAGTATGCTGGTGCCCCTTGAGTTAAATGATAAATACAGAAGTTATTGGTAGTGATCAAGGATCACTCCACGTGGGATCATGTGTTCCCATGAGCCCCGTGACTTACAGAAGTTATGTTTCTTAGAGTGTATGATTTTTCACTCTTTCTACTTTAATTTGAAAACACAATTGACAAATGAATTGTAAGTGTAGCTACAGATCTATGACACACAAACATAAACACTGGATATGATGCTTCATTAGCCAAGAAAAACAGACATACACATGAAAAAATAATGTGCATCATCTCTGAAGACACTATCAGTCCTATTTACGTGGCTGCTTGAGTGCAAAAAAGGGTCTAGTTTGTATCTCATTTTGCAGCTCCCCTTCTACTTCCTCCTTTGTTGTTTTTGGAACAACACAAGTGTCAAAATCTCAGTGCAAATATACAATACCTAGTAATTTTATACGTGTCAATTTAAGCACTTGCATCTCAGTTACATGCCAATGCTTTGTCAGCTGTTTCTTTAACACAATTAAGTAAATTTTTTGCATAATTAAATTGGGTCACAGGCTCTACACAGTGAGTATATATACAGTGTAATATTCCAGTGTGCCTTTCTTCAAGTAACAAACCTGATTTGCTTGTATTATAACAAAAATACAAAGCTACATCAAATTAAGTCACTGACCAATTTCATGTCCACCTAAGACTCTCCCCCACCCCTCACATCCTTGGAGCCAACAGAGGCCTTGAAGAATGAAGCACATGGTGCTCCTTGCACAGTCTCGTTCAATTCTTTATGCATGCTATTTCTACTAAAATATTTAGCACAATGAAGCCAATAGGAGCTCTTCACAGGCCTAAAGATAATCACATTTGTGGTCAGAAAAAGGAAGGACATTTGTTAGTACCCTGCACATGTTGAACATCCTGTTTAGAAGTGTTGCCTTGATTTTGACCATGTCCACTAAAAATAAATACTCTAATTAAAAAAAACCCACCTTGCCATGCTTCTATTGATTCCTTTACTTTCCCTGACCATTTTCTCTAGTTTTCAATCTCCTATGCAAACAACTGATGAATTTGAAATTAAGGCTTGCCAACTCCATGTGAGATGGATAAAGCGATCCCCAAACTCTCCTGTCTTAACAGACATTAGGGCAACATTGCTTCTTTTGACATTCTGATGTCATCCTGTTCAACAGCTTTCTGCATGAAAACATTTGGAAACCAAAACTGCACACAATATATAAGTCAGAAGTAAAAGAGTTAAGAGAGCTAAATATGCCACACGAAAGGATTAACATATCACAGCTAATGAAGTGCCACAAGAGAGTTAACAACCCCATATAGCACAAATTGTTATCTTATCCAGAGATAAGACATGTCCACAGCTAGAAAAATGATTTAGCACAGACTGAAGGAGCAAATTGTTGCCTTAACCATATGAAATTTCTCTAAATACTCCTTGCCTTGAGATCCCTCAAAAGATCATAGTACAAAAGGTATGCACGTGGGCAAACACAATCTCAAAAATCCATAGAATAAGTTTAAAATTTATAAAGATAAGGAAGTATAAGCACATGTTCTGTTTAAAAGTGATGCAGATATGGGGTCTTCTAGGACTTCATTTTTACCTGGAGAGATTTGGGTTAGCTTTGGTAAATCAAAGCTTTAGGAGTGAACAAAAAAGAATGACAAAATTATTTGTATATAGAAAGACATTTGACTCTATACGACCAAGTTGTACTAGAAAAAAATTTAAGTTGATTTTAAATATCAGTTATGTAAAAGCATCTAAGATACAGAATTAGTGAGTGTTTTGCTCTTCTTTCATTCCATCATGGGCAGTACTACAGAAGTAGCAGAAAAGAGTGTACTGTGCTAGTATGTTAACAACTCTGACAGCATGAAGGTCCATGGGGAGAAAAAAAAACAAAAAAAACACAACCACAACCAAACCTCAAATCTTTAAATAAAAGGAATTCTTTTATGTAGACTCAGTAGTATCTATATAATGATATGTTTTGATCTTCATCAAACTAGTAAGACTGTCCCACAGGACATTAGTATGGGAAATTAGGCATGTTGTAAGGTACATTTGGATTATGTGATCATCTGTTCATCACTGTTTAGACAAAACATTAATTTCTCCCCTGAATTCAGTAATACTACCTGGATAGGTTACTTTCAAGAAAACATCATAGACACATTCATAATTTTGACTATTACTTTTAGTTCTAAATGAAATGAAATTACAGATTATTTTAACACCCATTTTTATATTCTCAAGAGAGATATAGTTTATAAAGCTAAAAGTCCAAACTAAACATCTTGCTTCAAGACAAATGACTCAAAGAGCACTCATACCAAAATCATTAGCTGTTCAGCCTTCTGGTAACTCTTTTTTTACCTTAACAAAATCTCTTCTAAAACAAACAACGCTGCCATTATTTCACCACTGACAAGCAATAGAAGGAGTTCCAGACCAACACACAATATTATCTGCCTTTATAATGCATGTCAAAATGATTTTTTTTTCCTAGAAATTTAGACCTTGTGCACCCTAAAATGTATGGGGGGGATGCACGGGGAAGAATCAAGTATACTCTTGCTAGCAGCCAGAGTGCTCAACCAGAGCATTCCAAGCCTGCTTGCTTTGCCTGGGCAGTCCTCACAACCTCAGCTCAGCACAGCTGATGAGATCTGGCCTTGTTTGTGGGCCAGATCCCACACGCTGCCAGCCAACATTCCCCTTCAGGGAAAACTGCCAGGACAACCAAAGCTGATGCAGCACACTGAAAAAGATGCTTATATCTTCCCAGAGCACTGTAGCCATATGCAGTCAAATTCCACAAAGTTCTATTTCAACTTGTTACTTTTTCATCTAATTTTTTCCCTAGATATATAAAACACAATGACAGTGAGAACAAACTCTCAAAGAGAAGTCTCTAGACAAACATTCCCTATTTAGCATTTGTAAAGCAACTCTATTAATGGTCCTCTATTAATTTTATCAATTACTCTCATTATGCAGGAACATTTGTTCTACCTGATTCCTTGGAGTTCTCCACGATTTTTTTTTTTTGCCAGTTCTATTTATAAGCTTTTGTCCTGAAGCTCCAGTACAAATACAACATGTCACCCACTAACTTACTGGATGCACACAGGTGATAATACCACCATAATTAAAATGACTGGGCTGCTCACTTCAGAGGCAAAGCGCAGTGTTAAAATTCACTCATTTAACTCTTTTGAAAAACACACAGGAATTATACTGTTCATAGTGCTCTCTGGACTGAGAGTTTAATATTTATGCAGAACACCAGAACACTCATCTCTGCAAGGAGGATTGTTGCCTGCTCATCACGGGAGAAAGGGTCTCACTTACACAGGTACATGAACAGTCCCAGACCTAGTACATCAGAAAAGGCTTTGGTTTGTTCATAAACCTGTCAGCAGATTTTCCAGTAGGCTCCAATTTTTGAGTGAAAAAGAACATGAGATTATGCTTACAGAAAAAAAATTTTGCTCAGAAAATGTTTTCTGTGCTGAAGCCTAGAAGTCAAAACCTGCAAACATGTCCAATTTTAAGTACTACTGACTTTGGTAGGCATATTCACATACCTAAGAAATTTTAAGTTACTCCCACACACAAATGTCTACAGCAGCACTGAAATAGTGAAAGGGATCAAAATTGCTGTACAAAGATGACTCTTCATCTACAAGTTTTAAAATAAGGAATCTTGCAAGCTTTTTAAAGTGTTTTTAAATAGGAAATTTAAGAACTTCACCTAGTGAAAAAATCCCAGGCTCAAGTGTCTGTGGTTTATCTGAAAAGATTTCAAGGCAAGCCACAAGTGTCTGTAGCTGGGAACATTTGAAGAGCGTCTAGATGATCCTTTCAAATGTGTTGACAACCTTTGAGAAAATAGCATGTAACAACTCAGATTGCAGGTCTGGTGAGGACAAATTGTGCATGGAGTTGTTATGGGAGAGAGATGCCAGTAATTGCTTTGGCCTCCCTCTCTAAGGGACCACAGTCATGCAAGTGGCAAGACCCAAGGAGCCCCCAGAAGCTCATGTAAACTTTTAATGGATGCTTCAAGCTGGTCACAGCCTTGAGTTCATAGGCCAGCTCATTCATCCATTAAGACACAGCCCTTTAGAGATAGATCTATTTCTGCCTACTATAACGCGCAAACAGAGCTTGGCTATTTGGGAAATGTGGAAAAACTGACAACAGAAGAACTTGGTAAAAGGGGGCAAAGCAAACATACAACTTAGTAGCTCCATGTGAGTTTAGGCATGGATTTCAATGTCTGGAACACTGAGGAACCAAGAGAGAGAGCCATATTTCAATACAACAGAGAACACAGAAAATAAAAGAATTGTAAGGAACAAGTAGATGTAACTGACGTAGTACGAGCAAAGGCCAGATCCTTAGAATTCACAAACAGCTTCTACCTTCAGCCAAGCTGAATACTCTGTCCTTCCCAGGCCCAAAATGTTAATGCAACACACATACTGCAAACTCTGTGCTTTATTCAAAATAGCTCCATTTGAGCTTATATAGCATCAGTAATAACTTTCAATTCCAAGTCAAGGCTGACTCCAGCCTCCAGCAAGGAATGGAAAGCTGCTTGTTACACATATCTAAGTTTATTAGGTACTAAGCATATGTGCTTAGCTACATTTAGAGACTTTTAGATTCCTTTTAATCAACCTTCTCCTACACAAATGCTCCCACTTGCATACAAAAAAAATATCACCTGCAGCATATGTTAAGAGACAAAGATTATGCCTAAATAAAACTGTTTTGTTTTATGCATTTTAATAATTAAGAGGAAATGTACATAAAGTTATACTTTTACCTGGTCTGTATTTGACAGTAATTATGCTTCAGTTTGCATTTTTAAGGTCTTCTATTAATCAGTCCTATGACCCATTACTGATAACACTTGCAAAAAAATAATAAGAGCAACGCATAGAAATTAAAACAACCATTAGCATAAAACAGTAAAAAAATAATTTCTATCTATTACTATTTTGTGGATGTGCATTTGTGGATATTTTGTCATTAACGGGATAATTAAACAAATTTAGCTTTGATAAATACAAAGTTGGAGTCTACCTTGACAGCAGTGTTGTTCCAGTGTCTGATATGAATTACAGTGTGGCAACATAACCACAGAAGCCACATTCTTAAGGCCATGATTTCTTTTGCTCATATTTTTATATAATAAATAATTATGGCCTCAAACTCACATGTTCTCCACTTAGTCATACCATATTTTTACCTTTACCCCAATGTTCAGTCCCCAAATCCCAAAATCATACATTTTTTAAAGCCAAATAAGTTTTCTGCTCTGATCCACAGATTTAAATAATGACGTTTTAATCCACAGTCCCATACAGAAACACAAATGGCCCACACTTCTTGGAAAAAAATGCCGATAGATCACAAGAAACTGAGGAGGAATGTTCTTTAAATAATTATTCAAAATATAAAACAAGATTTCAAGTGAAGTTTCCACATTAAAGGGAAAAAAAAAAACTATATTACAAAGAAATTAATTAAACAAACATAGTAACTTCTGACATCACATGCTGTCAATATCACAGTTGGGTCTCTCTGGCAGCATTGGTAGAATTTAAATCAGCAAAAGGAATTCAATTCTCCATCCTCTAGGTAGGAGTGATGTCAGCAGCTCTTAGAGGAAAGCAGTAACCCTTCAAGCTTTGCTCATGCAAGGAAAAAGCCTTTCAATTAACATTTTAAAATTAAAAGCTGAAAGATTATTTAATTAAAATAATGTGGCTATTTGGCTCCACTCCCACTATAGTTTGTAAAAAATCCTCTCCTTGCAGTAGTCAGAGGCCTTGCAGAAGGAGAGGGCAGAAGCACTTAAAACACAGTGAGTGAGAAACAAACCCTACAGTCAGCAGGTGGATCAAGTATTTTCAAGTCTTTTGGGAGAGATGAAATTATTTTCAACTCATTAACTTGAAATTAGATCCCTGACTGACAATTTGGAAGATTACTTGTGTCAGAAAAAGCCTTTTTCAGTTAAGTGCAATTTTCACTGTTCAAGACAAGTTTATCAAAACATTTGCAACCTCCAAAGACCAGACTTAGAGATAAATCGCTCAATTTGTTTCAGAAACGGTAAAATAAAGTACACTTGCCTTTGGAAGAGGGGAAGAAGGGAGCAGACACCCAAAAAACCAAACCATCACAACAACTACCAATACTGTCAAACTTGACAGTACCTCAAGTATTCAAAGGAATGAGTAGCAAAACAAGTTTTATTTTGCAGACAGAGCTCCACTAGGAAGAATCTTACCTGGTTTTTGTCAAGTTAGTTTAAAAAAAAAAAGAAACAAAACAAACAAAAAAAAAGAAACAAAAAAAACCCCACACACAAAAAACCCCAACAGAATATTTACATGTACACAGGCTTTTTGTAAGACCTCAAATAACTAATCAAAAAGATAATATACTTTTAGACCATGATGTTATCCCCTTTTAATGCCTGATCATGAGATGTGATACAGGAAAAGACAAGGTTTCTGAAACATGTAAGCAGCAGGCCCCTCTAGCTACTCACTTTATACACCTAATAATTCTTCAAAGGCAATCCAGCACATGAAGTAGTTTTCAAAGTTTGTTTAGTGGTCAGACCTGAAACACTTCAGCAGCATACCCTTAGTAAGTTCAAGCTTCAACATTTGACAAAGTTTTGCTTAAATTAAAAAAAAATAAATAAAAGGTCACTGTCATCCTTTCCTGTTTTTCCTCTCCCTCAGAAAACTGTATTAATGCAAAGTCCCAAAAATAGCCATTCTCAGGCACTAGAAAAGCCTGGGAATTGCTTACCTAAAGAGCACTAAGCTTCACAGGGCAATGAGCATTTAAACCAGAAACTCTGAGTGGAAACCATGATGAAGCCTCAATTATATTTTTGTTAATAAAAATAGATTTGTTCTAGAGAAAAAAATTCCATTTCCCCTTCTGACATCGTTTTCCCATGAGATCTTGAGGAAGTTCTAAAGGCCAAACCACTCAGTAGGATCCAGCAATTCCACATGTCCCGTTCTGGTACCAATCAGAGACTTCTTCAGACCCACTGCCACAAGGGACAGTTTGTTTTCCATTTAGGTTCATTTTGCACTAGGAGAGCGATTTAAAAAAAATGAAAAATGGAATTCTGAGGAGAGACATCTTCGCACAGAGAAATGTGACATTTGTGGCTACATTTCACCATGTCAATTTAAATGCCTCCATTTTCCACCTGTAAAATGGCCTTTGTGTTAAAAGACAATAGTAGTAGACCAGAAAAAGGTGTGTAACAAATGAAGAGAGTAATGATCTTTACTGCCATTCACGTATCTTTATGGTTTTTTGTTTTGTTTTCTTGGAAGTCTTTCACATGGAGGAGTAGCTGTTGAATATTGTGATGAATTTGTGGTGAAAAATTCCACAATTCAATCAAGTAAGGAAGAATATAAAAGCAAAGCAGACAGTCTTGGCTATTTCAGTCAGATTGATCAAGTAAGTCATTACTGTGTCAGGTTGCAAAAACCCCTGTCATACACAGAAGGCTAAAGTCAGTTCAATTATTTTATTGCCAGGAATTCACTGCATTTTTTTTTTTAAATCATTATCCTTGTAAACTTAGGATACTTTTATAAGTGGGCAATGACCAACTGCCACTGTTTTATAGAATGGATTATTTCTGTCAAAAAAGCTGAATGCTTGATTCAGACTCCTCTAAGATACTAAATAAGAACTTTTAAAATACATATTATCTCACTGAAGGTTATCTCCTCATGTAGTTATTAAAAGCTAACTAGACTCAAATATTTAATCAATATAGTTAGCAATAATAAAAGACAAGGAATCAGAACTACCCAAATTCCAAAAATGATATTTAAAAGCACTTGACATAAAAATGTCATTAAAAATAAGGAAAGTGTTTTCCCTCTTCACTACTTACATGCTCTACAGAATTCATAAATTGGTATAAATTTTATTTTAAGCAGCTGCTTAAGCTGTAATTGTCCGGCTATAAGCTTTGCCTTTGTTTTTCCTTTTGCAACACGAGTACCAAAGCTTGTCACTAATCTGCTAGTCTGAGCACTTGGTGACTGAAAAGAAGCAACCTTTTTCAAATATGACCCATCTGTTACAAACACTTGAGATCAGTGTTTAACTGTGAACAATAACTAACAGGTTTTATATTTTTCCTAAACTTCTTTGGCCTAACCAACACTCCTTCAACAACAGAAACTATTCTATTCCAGGATTTCTATTTTCTAATTACCCTTAGCAGTAAATAATGCTACACACAACCCATAAAATACATACTTACTCAGCAGGTTTGTATCAAAGCACCTATACCTATCTCAGTTTCAGTATGGAAACAACATTCCCTGCTCCTTCCTGACCTTTTGTTCAAAAGTTGTAAGTACTGAAAGTGTCACTCAAGCACAGTTTGTGACTGATCTTGCAACGAGCTGCCTATGAATGATCCAAGTATGGATTCAGAGTTAATTTTGGCTCTCTGGAATTTCAAGACCTGCTTATGCAGGACTGTTCAATTGTGAGCAGTATTTAGTCTGTAGTCATCTGTCATGAATTTAATGATGCAATGCAATGCTGTAGGAGTGAACTGTGTCATCAGACCCTCACTGAAGTATCACTGAAGAGAGGCTGAAAACAAGAAGGAAAATTTAAAAAACTTAATGCACTGTCACAGCAGGTGTTATTGTGCAATTATCAGCATAAACATATCCCACATAAAGTGTCATGGGATCTCTGAAGCCTGTTTCAAGACAATTCTGGAGTATCCTGACAAACCAGGCTGGGAATCCTGAGAAATGGTAGACAAGATCTAGCAACAGAGAAGAAGCTGAGGTTCTGACTAGTAGATTTGTCCTCCCCTTGAACTAGCTCTAAATGAAGTGTGCTGATTTAGTTTACAGAGATGCACATATCATTTAAGCTTTAAAGTAACCACTGTGGAAAAGTGGTTAAAATTCTCTCCAAAATATCATAAAAGGATGGATTAGCATAGAACTAACACGAGGAAAAGAAAACAAAGAGGAATTTCATATGTACATCTAGTACAGTAACTCTGATTAACCAAAGGAGACCAATTACAAATATTTATAGTTCCTCTGCTCCGGTTGTAGATTCAACAGCACGAGATGCAGTCCAAGTAAAACATAAGCTTACAAAACCCCTGTATTAATACTCTTGTTAGAAGGCCGAGCAAAACATTGTTCAACATTGTTTCTATGTAGTGGCAGTACTATGTTTTTGTTATAAGCTGCAAAATGTATAATACTAAAATTTAAAGAACTTCTATAGCTGCATCTGTTAGTAAAGAAAATACTGCCTCTAACCCTGCACCAGATTAGATATGCAGTAATGCCCCTGGCAGTGGCAAACTGCCACTGAGCATGTAATTTGATGTGTAATCTTAGTGGCAATGTCTAGAAGCATTTATTCACTTATCACAGAATAACCAGAGAAACTAAAAACATATATGAAAGACATCTATCTTCTACCATCCTCCATCTATCCTCTACCTCCTATTTTAAAGTGGTGCAGGCTACACTGTTCTTGGTTCTGTTTGTCAATGCAGATCATCTTTTCCTCTCACAGCTATGGAATGCCCACTATCCTTTCAGGATCATTAGGATAACTGTTACTGTAGAAGTAGCAGTATTACACTGCTAATAGCACTCAGATCACTTCTGATAGCTCAACAGAAAAGAATATATGATCATGGCTGAAAAAAAAAAAAAAAACAAAAACAACCCCCACATGAAATATAAAAGATGACCTTAATAAAACCCCAACCTTTTTTAAAATAAAATTTCTATCCTGCTTTTGTGTCTGTACACTTAGAAGGTGACCAAATTAAAATATTTTGAAACCTCAGGCATAATATCCAAAGTCTGGAAATTTCTTTTTCATCTGGCATGCAAAATACCATCTTGTCTACATACTTTCTCATATCCAACTTTTTTTTCCTCGTATATTTGATATTGTTGCTGTAAGCTTATGAAAGCTAGTATTATAAACCAAAACACCAGTAACATTCACATTTGACAAGAACAGTACCTGAAATCAATACATTAGTAAAAAAAAAAAATAATGTTGCACAATCCCCTCAATTATTAAGCATTTTGGATTAGATCAGTTTTGAAAGAATAGGCTAGGGGCCTTATTTTCACAGCTGGATTTGCCTTGTATTTTATCATCTATCTCGGAAGTGCAGTAAAATCCCCCTGGAGGCATTTCTATAAAGCATATAATGTTACTCTGGGAGCAAAACTTACAAAAGGAAAAAAATTCCCTGGACTGGAGAAACCTATGGAGGACAAAAAAATAAAACAAACAAAAAACAGTTGCTTCATCACTCTAATATGAACAGTACCAGTTAATTCTACTGTGCTACTCTTGAGCAACACAGACTGAGCAGTGAATTGCATTCACGGGATTTACTTTACCGCCAATTTTTTCTGTCTTTAGCCAACAAGCAAAACTGGAATAAGGCATTTAAAATTTCTTAGTCAACATTTAAAGCTGTTGCCATTGTCAAGCTGATGATGCTAATTTGTTGTATTATTACTAACCTGCCAGACCCCAGCTGTTGTCTTAGTCAAAACCTGAGTTTTCCAATAACTAGGAACTGCAGCTGCTCAGAATGGGACACCAGGGATTTGCACCACCACAAACATTACTCATCTGGTCCTGCCCTGATCAGACTTCTTTGGCCAAAAGGCAGGGTCAGGCCTGCCTGAGATTTGAGATATACAAATTTAAGGGTTTGTTGTTTTTTGGGGTTTTTTTTTCCCTGTCTTCAGAAAAATTACATTTCTCATTCAATTTCAAAAAATTTATCGATGATTCTTACCAAACATGGATTCAACATGGCGAAGACTACTTTTTCTGGACACTCTGCAGTAATTAGCTTTTGAAATAAAGACCATTAATTACAACTTAAGACATTCACTAAATGACTGCTCCCATCTATCATCCTATCTCTGCCAAAAAAAAACCAACTCAGAATCAAGAAAGTATTATTTATTTCAAATACTTTTACTTTAAACAATTGAGAAACAGTTTCTACACAATGCATCTGCCAGCTGCTGCATGTAACAGGTGCAACCATAAACATTAGAAAATGTTGCATTTTGATATGCAAACAGCTTAAGTGCTGCCTGATTTAAACATCCCAAACTGGAATTATTTTTGTTTAGCAAACATCGTCACATGAAGTACCTTCAACAGAGCCCTAGAACATATGGGAAATGACTATTTAATGTTTAACATTTCATTGATATTTATTATTGGGTTTACTCCCTTATATTAGTTTCCAATAGGAATCCATGCCAAAAAACACACTAATTGTCCATTTCTCCAAATCTTGTTAACTCCTTCTGTTTGGATTGCCAGCATCACACATCCTGATTTCTTCCTCTCCTTCCAACAAGTTTCTCTCCAAAAACACGATCAAGCTGTCTTGCTCCGTGAGCTCTTGGCCCTCTACCACTTCTCCTTTCTCCTCCAGAATTCCCTTCCTGTCATTCTGGCTTTCCAGAACACCACTCCCTCTCCTTGCAGTTTTGTACCATTTCTACATTGTACAACACAGTAAACTCTCCTGGCAAAGTAGAAGCACTTGCTCCTGAGCAACTGGAGAAGGTGATGTAGCTTTTTCACACTCACTGAACACAGAAGTGTTTTAAAGAGAGACAAGCACAAACAGGTACTTTCTCCATGGCTCTCAAGGTACACACACACGAATTGCACATAGTACAGGCTAGAGAGCACCCAACAACTGGAGCCAATTTCCTGCAGAGGAGTGAGGAAGAGTTCTCACAGACGAAGCGAAGGATACCGAGCACAGGTTAGAAGAGAACAAGCAAAGTCACACTGATGGACTGAGCTCTCGGTTTTCATCTTAGGCATTTCAATATTCAACAGTACACTTGCCTCTGATATTATGCTAGGCTATTATGCTCTCCTAGAGGCACAAGAGAAAGTAAACCATGCAATGGCCAAACCAGATCCAACCACTTCAGCTGAAGATCTCATCGGCATTACAAGGGTTTCCACGTTCAACAGCTGCATGACTACGAGTTTAGAGTATCCTTTGCACTTCCAAGGCTTTCAAGTTTGACAGAAGAAATAACAAATTATTCATTAATCTCCACATAAAAGTAGAGAACTGTCAGTGACGGAAGTGACAGGTCAGTCAAGTGAGTAGGCAAAGCTCCCTCTGGTCTACAGGCAGGAGGAAGAAAAGTGTGCAAGGACAGAAATCTCTTTTGGAATTAAAAAGTTTCAAGGCCATTTGTTAACTTTATCTCTCTTTTTTTTTAAGTGGAAAAACACAAAGAAGCAAACCTTGAACAGTAAATTGTGAAATACAAATTCCAAAGCCATTGAATTTCTCCTGCAAACAGCAAGAACTGAAACCTCTTCAGGCAAAAAAAAAAAAAAACCCACCAAACCCTGTCAGTCACAAATGAGTCAGTGAGGCATTCTTATTAACAAAGGTGTCTCACTTTAAATCCCACAGTCACTAAAAGCAATGCCAAAATTTTTAATCCTAGAAAGGCGGATAATTCATCCCATTCAGCTGACCAGCTCTACTCTTCTCCTCTCAAAAGCAGCTAACACCTTGCTCTTCACAGAGAGCTAGGTAACCTCTCTCTAGGAGAGACCACAGCTATGAATGGAGTAATTCAGCAACAGCACTTTTCTCCTCACATGGAAGACTGACTTTTGCATCCAGTAAAGATCTTTCTGGCTCTGTGGGGTTTTTTCTTTCTTTTTAAGTAATATTTTTCCCTTTGCACCTCACTTGACTTGGCCCTGCTTCTTTTGTTTGTTTGTTTTTAATGTTCTGCCCGTTGTAAATATCTGCCAAAACCTATCATTTTTTGGTTGCCATGCTTATAGTTTGGGACCAATTTTGCTGCTGAGGGCTACCCACCACTCACACTCATCTTTGGCTTCCACACAGCTACCAAAACTTGGAACTTTTCAATAAAACTATACTTCTTTTTTACAAAGGATTCAAAGTGCTCTTTAAGCACTTTAGCAGCACTGCCAGAGGCACCCTATGGGGGGCATACCCATGTTAGCATTATGCTAGCAGGCTATTCACACAAGTGCTTCAGAAGTTGCTTCCAAAGTGACTCTCCCCATGTACCCCACCCATGGCTGAACAGACTCAGAGCACATGCATGGAGGCTTCCCTGTAGGCTGAGCTACATAGGCAGATGCCCTCCAGAAAGTCCAAAGATATTATAATGCACAGAACTGAAGTAGATTCCACATGGAAATATACCTCACTAAAATGCATAGGATCAGTGTTGAATCCTTAGCACAAAACCCTTTTCCCCTACAAATGCACTTTGCACTCATCCTCTTTTCCACATCTCCTTTCCTGCAACACATTTTCTCTCCACTGCTCCATTTCTGTGGTCATCACTGCATAGCATCCTGAAAAGGGTTAGACTCCCAGGCACCTCATTCCATTCGTTGTGTGCACTTCTTCACAATTCTCCTTCGTCAACAATATATTAGTAAACTTTGTGTATCACCAACAGCTTTTGCCTGAAAGAACACTTTTTCACTAACACAAAATGCACTGAAACAACAGCGTGAATGGTGAATGAAAACAGGATTGCAAACAGACTTACCTCTCAAGCTAATAGAAATCCAGTTTGTTTGCTCATGTGCTATACAAGTTCTCAGAAAGTCACATGCTGGAACCCCTCTCAGTACACTGGTCACAGACAAAGGACAAGTGCATTTTTGACTAGTGATGCTGCATCACACTCACATCCACACAGCAGCACAGGAAGTCAGTCAGTCTGCTGACCTGCAGTTTGCCACAGTACCTTCCCAGGCAGGAAGGCAGTGACTACATTGTGCCTACAACTTGAGATCAGGGATTTGAATGCCAAAACATGGGAGTGTAAAGCAGAGACAAGAAGAAAGAATAAACTTTGAATTCACCCCATTAGACTCATGCCAGTCTGGAAACATCCTGTGCAAGTCAGAGCCACTGCAGGAGTCTAGAGGAGAAAACATCCAGGCTCCACAGTGTTCACACCTTCTGTCTTCTTCTGATCAGCAGCCTCTCTGCTTTTTTCCCATAACAATTTCTGGACTTATGAGCCAATTTCAACTAAAACCAGCACAGGACAGGAGTTATCCAAAAATAACTACATTTCTGAAAGTTTTATGACCACTGGCAACTGGGTAAACTGGCATGCCCATGGTTAAAAGAGCTTCAGATTTTCTCTTGTGTGCCCAGGATTTAATCAATCAGCACACTGGCAGCCAGTCAACCCACACCACCACTCACGTCACATCTTCTCACATGGCTGCTGAGGCCCATGGGAGAAAAAGTATTTGGGGACACAGGCCAAAAGCATTACAGTGGGGAAGAGGTACCTCTAGAGATACTAAGTTCAGAACATGTAATCCATGTGAAACAACACTAATCTTGTATGATTTCCAAAAGAAATGAGCAAATTTGATAATCAAAATATCGATGCAAATGTGCACACGGCTGTGAAAAAATACATAAAGTTCTGTCGATCTGCAAAGAAAATCTTCATCTCTTTCAGGGGGTTAGTCCATGTGAGATCACTCCAGAACAGCTTGGTAAAAAAGCTGTGTATCTGTGCCTGCACTGAGAAAATGGCTGCAACACTGGCTAAATCCTTAAGGCATAAAAAGGCATCTATAGAAGGGGATGAGCCACCAGACAAAAACAGAGAGGAAAAAAACTTCATCAGTCCCACCACTTAGTCTCATGGGGCTAATTAATCACTTTTTGTCTCATTCAGGATCCAACCAACGCTACCTTTGCCCAGGCCCAAGGCCAGCTCAACAGATAACGTTATCTGACATAAATCAGCATCTGTGGCGCACCCTTTCCTCTTTTCTCTACTATTCACCTCTTTCCCCACAAAGTCTTCCCTGTAGTTTCTAGGCATGCATTCTCTCCTTGGGGAAATGTTTTCCCTTGCTCTCCCTTGAGCTAGCAAGCAGATCTCAGAAACACTAGCACCAGGTCTTTCAGCAGCCATGCTGGCTTGAAGTATTTCTCAGACTGCCTTAAAACATCAAAGCACAAGGTCTCAGTGGCCCAACTGCTGTCTAGCTTTTTTCTTTTCTTTTTGGTATTTGTCCTCACAGAGCCTAATGAAAACAAGCAAGCATCACATGTAATTATTACTACTATAATTACTGCTAAATCATTAGGCAATTTATCAAAGTAAAAACAAAATCTACAGTTAATAAATTTTCCAAAATGGATAACTGGGTAACAGTGTCTGTCTTTATAGTTAAGACTGCACAACACTATTCTTTAAAATCACCACTTTGTAAATCACAAAGTTTAAATAAAAGTTTTCTGTGACTCACTTTAATTCAGTGGAACTTACGTTGAACGCAGAACCAGCAAAGAACTCTTTCAAGAAACAGTTGCAAAAATTGTAGAGATTTACCCACATTCAGTAATTTTTTCTCATTTGCACATTTATCTAACTAGTTCTAGTGTCTTGTGGAGTTAAAAATAAATGAGAGTGATGCCCAGCTATGCGAGAAGACTTCTCCAAATGTGGTTAAACAGTAACCAATGGACATTCTTAATTTACTATGCTCAGAACACTTGTCCCAGAACCTTCATGTTCCACCTGCATTAAATATGTTCCCAAGGTATGGTTAGTCTCAGTAAAAACACTCAGTTCCACAGAAATAACAGAAAAATTGGTAGCTCTCCATTTTATAAGCATGTTATTTAGCCTCAAAGGGTGGTAGAACAAGTTCTTTTTGAAGTTCTCACTTTATAACATTCTGCTCAGCTTCCCCTCACAATGTCTTGAGTTGAAGCTTCACTTCACAACCTTTAATAACAAACAATGCCACATGCTGCTAATTTAAGAGGCCCCAATTTAAAGTTAGCTAGCTGATTATTTTTTACATTTGGGAAAATAATTAAATTTTACTAGTTCATTTTTAAGGGAAATTTAAGAAAAAAAAAAAAAAAAAGCCACAATCTTATGTCATCATTTCTCACTGGAGAAATGCCAGAGCTCAGAAGCTAAAGTAAACTGAGACAATCTCATCATTCAAGCCTTTCCTGAGCCAATGTGGTATCATGATTGGTAATGTGACCACACACTACACGATCCTAAGGGCTGTCTTAGCCAGCCCACCAAGTACACTTTTCATGTGGAAAGAAACAGCAGTGCACACCTACTAATCTCCATGGAAGTGTGACCTCAACACCTGCCATGCAACAGTTAAACTATGCAAGAGATGTATTAAGTCATCCTCTCTTTTTAACTACATTTAAAGGAAAAAAAAAAAATCACATTTCCACATAAATGCAAATCAGTTAAGTGTTATGACCACGTATTCTGCTGTTTTTTGAAATTATTTTCTCTAACTTGATGTTATATAGATCACTGTTAAAAGCAGCAGTCCTCCTTCTATCTGATAAACATATAGCTGTATGCTTCCAAATTTCTACTGGAAACACCATCATAGCATGCTATCCCAGGTGGAGCTTTCAGATCTTGTCAGAAGAGCACGAAACTGAGCTTTACACCCTTCCAGAATTAGAAGCACACAAAGTATAAAACTCACCAAAATATATAAAGCATCAAGACTACATTTCAAGTTAAATATCATTATCCTGTAATGATTTATGTATGTATTTATTCTGGCATCATTCCTGCAAACTCATTACAATAATCAATCTGCTTTGAAATCAGCATGTGCAAAGCACACAAGACCTGAAGTCAGACTGAAATAAGTGTCTATCATCTTCAAGTAACCTGACATTCAAGTGTCATCTTCAGATAACCTCATCTCCCTCCTGACTCCTTCCCAACACCCCAGCCCCTCAGTGAAAATCGGTTTTATGGGGGTAAAGACTTAAATAACAACCTAAAATTTCAGTGGCTGTTTCTTCTATAATAGCTCACAAAGAACAACATATATTTTGTGCTTACACTTATTTTCATGAAAATGGTCAAGTGCAGCCTAGCAGCTCTATCTTCTGCAGTTGACAGCAAAAATGGTGTTGCCTCAGGAATGGCTTAAGAATAATGAATAAAACATGAGCTCTGGAGAAATGTACACGAAGCAAATGTACATCAAACACACAAATCCTACACGTTGGTGTGGTTTATGTCTGTTATGTGCACATGTATGTTCATGTACAGTGTTTTATCACATTTGTTGCTTCACATGAATTCCACTCTGGTATTTTTCCAGCTAACAGCCCAGAACCTTGTACAACAAACCACATCCAATGACAATTCCTTATCTGTATTTTTAACATGCTTTCAATGTATGCAAACAGCCAAGACAGCACTCTAGTTAAAAAGTACCAACACAGTACCATTGTAAGCAATATTGTGAAAAAGACCAATTAATAAAATCACTTTATCTGTGGTTAAAACATTGCTGCTGGTGTCCTCTATATGAGCTACATGGCACCACTAAAATTCAAAAATTCCTAGCTACTTAGCTTATATTGTTGGAGTCAAAGTCAGCCTTGGATAACTTTGCTGACATTGGTATAGGTACAGCTTTTATCACGTTAGTGTTTGCACAGTTTACCTCCTAAGGCAACTTCACATCAAAATCTCTGGATACCAAAACCAACTAACAAACCACTTATGTTGCTACAGTAGAATTGCTTGGCTTAAAAGAACAAAACAAAACTCACAACACACACGTTTACTTTCTTAATGTTACCAAACACAATACAAATGTCAGTGTACACGGTACTCCCTGAATTACACCAAGAAAAAGTGAGGTAACACCACACTTTAATATGTTTCTGTCAGTGCAGTGCTAGTGCTAGAGATGATTATAGTGTTAGCAATGAAATACATAAAATTGCAAGACAGAAAAGTGACTTGTTATCACTCAATAAAGCACTTGCAAATAACTGGGACCACAGACACATAAAACAGCATCAGGAGAACATGCTACACCTGCTGAAGGTAAAACCAGTGATTTACTAAGGGGAAAAGAAAAACAGTATTTAGGAATAAGTCAATTACAACATACGTATAATTTTTTTTTTCTTTTTTATTTTGTCTTATTTGACTTTCCAACAGAAGTTACAAAAAGACTACTCATCAAAACACAAATTATTAAATCCCAAGCGAGCACCATCCTATGAACATCTATCTCCCCCCATGTTGTGCAGAGATGTAAGAATGGCCCCACTGCATCAGATCTGGAAGCAGCCACCAAAGTATTCAACCCAGTTTTTGAGAGTCAGGGAAAACTTCACTACAAACTTCAGTGAGAGAAAGGTTCAGCTCCTGCTTTTTGTAATACCAGTGTTGTGCTCCATTGCTGAAACACACACTTTCTTGACAGCAATTATGAATTCTAGTTAGACTTAACAAATGTTACATGGATCAACAGCATAAGATATCAAATCAAATTGGTCTTAGCACAAATAGAAACCTAACTAAACTGGTATCAGCACAGACCTCAACAGAGGGTGCATTGTTTAGTTTCCTTTATTTTTGCAAATATGGACATTCCTATGACCTGCCAGTGACAACGTGCACTGCTAAATAGGAAGTCTGAAGCTCAAAATTGGCCTCTTGCTATTATATATATATATATATATATATACTCACTCTCTTCCAGCAGCAAATTTAAGAACCAGACAAATTTGAATGATTCTCATTTAGCTTACCTAACCAGAAAGACTAAAAAACAAAGAGGAGAGAAAGCAAAGTGAACCACAAAGGACAGTCTGAAGACAACAGAGAAGATCAAGTCCAATTAAAACATACCACTGGAATTACGCTCTATGTGAGGAGTACAGGATTGGGAACACACAGGTCACCAAGTACAGTCCTTCAGTTCTTTCTGACTAAGGCTATTTTAACAAGGTTAGATGATCAGAAAAAGACACATAGGTTTGTCCATTAGCCATTATGAGGCTAGGAAAATATGCACTTGGCTAGATACAGGAGGACAAAGGAGAAAAAAAGTCAACATTCACAAATTTTGTCAAAAAACTCGTATTATATGGTTTAAATTAGGACTCTTCTGTCAAATTCAGTATTGATATAAACACAAAAAGAACCCAAACCAAAGGATTAGTCTACAAAATGAGTTATAAACCAGAACAGTGGCACACTAGTATTTAAGTGGGGGGAAGAATGCCACGTTCCTCTTTTGTCATTTGTGTTTTCTAAGTAGATTGGACTTTTTTATAACCACACTTACTTGCACTTTCCATAACTAAGTCCGACACAGTGTGTAATGCTGTTCCTCAGCAGAATAAAAATTCTCATTTTCTTTGCAAGTCAGACCAGTTCAGCAGAATCAAATTCATAACATTAATAAATCACCAAAACCAAGATAGCATCTCAAAACAGTGAAATATATAAGCCTTAGCTACGTTTTACAAACACATTAATCATGAACAGATTGAATAGCCCACAATAAAACAATTCTTCATCTGCATCCATCCGAGTTCCTTTCAATGGGTCACAAAATATTCCTACATCAATATTCCACAGTACTTCCACCATGTTTTGCCAAAGCTGTTCAGCAGACCCTGGTCTTCAAAGTAATTTTTCAGACACTCAGATGCATGCAAAACATCACTCAATGCATGACATTACATCTTGGGTCCCCCATTTTGCTACCACCACAACCACTGTTAAGGATTCCTGTGGTACTGCTGAATTTTCAAAGAATAAGCTACAAACCAGGTCTGTGCCTACATTAGCACAGCTTGCTCAGGAGTGAGTTTCCAGACCAAAGTAGGTGATTACAGTATTCACACTTTTAATGTTTAGGTTAATTTTATTTCAAACTCTATCTAATCTGGTCTAATACCAAACCTCCTTCTTAAGAGAAAATGCTGTAGTGCACATCCTAGCTTTGTTTAGTCTGAAATAATCCAGTTAAGGGATGGATGCTCTGTTGGACCATTTTCTCGTGTGATCCAAGAACAAATGAAAACAACTAGGATAGTCACCTTAAAATCATCTTTCTGACCTGAACATACTAATGTGGACATGGCCCCAGTCACAGTACTTCACTTAATGTTACATTTCTAGCATGGAAGAACAATCCAGCAGATAGAAATTTCAGCAATGGGCAATCTAGTACCCCATCACCATAAATCAGATTGAACAGAGTCCCTAACAGGAGAAAACTGTAAGTGGTTCTTTATAAGCTGAACAAATAAATCTTCCCCAAATGCCTGCCCTTCTCTCCGATTGATCATACTCTTCCTCAGACCTAGGCTGAAACGCTCTTCCTCAATTACCCAATTCCTACCCTTCCTCACTCAGCCCATCACTCTGAAATGCTCTTCCTGAGCAACATCCCTATGACTTTGTTCCTTTTGTCCTCTAAACTAGCTTTGAGTAAACATTTGGAGTAATCTGTCATGCAGGCAATCCACACCATCATCTAACACTCATTCTTTCAAACCAAGATTGAGGCTCCAGCAGACCTGCACACAAGAGCCACGAAGTGCAGCAATGATGCCAGAAAAACAGATGAAGAAGAGGAGGGGTCAGCCTGTGGCAGCCTGGAAAGGAAAAAGTTCTCAAGCTGTGAGAGTAAAGAAAAACCTCGCACGAGTTCAACAGCCAGGGAATAGAATACACTTCAGCTGGGAGATCATCAGAAATAAGATAGTCAAAAAGCAATCGTACAAACACAAGGGGAAAGACATTACAGAGAGTTAAATTGCCAGGACAGAATTAAAATGGATCTTAGAAAGTACTACATGTAGTGCAGAAACATAAGAAAAAGAAAATGTATCTATATGATAGATGCAGATAATTAATATGGCTACTTTTTATCAGAAAAAATCTAAATCTTATTATGCTATCCTTCAACATGTTCTCACTAACATGCCATGAAATCTTATATTTCATGCTAAATAAAGGCATGCTTTTATTGCAAAGCACGCTTTTCATTGCAAAGCTCAGGGTAGGGGTAGAACGAAGACAAGCTACTGCTCAGTATTGGCTAATACACCATTTAATTGACCTAAGTAATGCAAGCCCTTATTAGTGCAGTTTCTGAAGAGAAGCATAAAAATAAGTGAAATGTAAAAACAAAATTAACTTACACCTTATTTTACTTCTTCATGTATGTTTTCATATTTATTCTCCTTGAAAATTAAGTTATTATTGTAAACCTCACATTAACAAAACTGTTTAAAGAATGAGTAAAGAAAAGGATTTCATTTTATCTGGCTCAGTCCATTTCTCTTAGCTGAACCTAACCTAACCCCAGCCTTTTACCTAGTGAAAAAATGGTCCAGTGTTTGCTATAGATCCAGACTGGGATCTTGCTTTCAATAGGGGAATTAGGTATTTTTGAAAGCAGGCGGTAGTAATAAGAAATTACTTTGCAGCACTGTCTTTTGCTTTCAGCAAAAACTGTAACAGTAAAAACAGGAAAAGGCTTAAACTAGCCCAACTTAATAACAAATACAAGAAAATGCAATGATAGTTTTCACAGATGAAGATCTGTGCAAAGGTTCTAAGACTGCTCTGTAAGAGGAAAGCACTGTAAGATGATCAGGAAACTGAAGGACTCACTGCTAAGTTTAAGAGGCAAAGAGAAGCAAACCTTTTTTTTCCCTCTCTCCAATTAAAAAAAAATCATCATAAAACACAAATTAAAAATCTTCCTTTCTTTTTCAGAATAAGCATATAAAAAAGTGAAATACTTTCCCCACAGCATGGAAAAAAGTGTAAGGTTAAAAATTTAGGTCGGTGAGGCCACATCCATCTCCTGTTGATTGAAGAGCGTTAAGTTACAGAATCCCACACATTTACAGCCATATTATGGAAACTGCATTACATTATTTGATGTCCTGCCCAGTAACACAGTCAATCCATATACTGTTTCTTGATAGCACTTAACACACCCTAGTCTCAAAGACAGGATGATTGTTGCTGTCTTGCCCTATAGCCACTCCTTCTTCCCTCCTTAATACTTTCAGTAGCCAAAGGTATTTTCATAACCTTTTCCGACCTAATCCCTAAGACAACAAAAAATATTTAAGGGCATTTTCCTACTGTCAAAAAGAAAACTATTCCATTTCAAGCATCTGTCAAATCTAAGCAATCTACTGTACAATATTTTATTTCTGTGCAAGAAGTTCAGCTGAAACTTTCAGTAATGCCTAAAGCACATCAGCTGCTTTTCTCCCACTACCCTTTAAAAAAAAAATTCTCTTTCCTTCTTTGTGTTATATAACTTCCCCTTACGACAGGTAGGAGGAAAAAAGTTAAAGCTGCTCTGAACTACAATGTGCCAAAAATGTAATCATCTTCAAGTCTGTCAACAACTCCAAAAGAATCTCCAGACCAATGTAACAAAATTTTCTATCCTGTAATCAGTGGAATCTCCCTTAGGTCAGAAATAAACCAGTGTCCTAAACAGGGTGCCTGTGGACTTGACACCACAATCATTGGGACAAGTCATAAACAAAGTCCCTGACTAAAAATCTAGGACTCTTTCTACAGTCCCTATTGTTTAGAAATCAATGTCTCTTCAGTTACACCTGGAACAAAGATATTACATGTAAAATATTGTAACCAGCTGAAACTAGATAAGTAGATAAAACAGAATCCTTCAACCATGAGTTTTAGGTATTCCTCCCCCACCAGCTTCCTCTCCTCAGGTCTGTCACATGATGAAATGCAGAGATAATCACTGCTTACACACACAGTCTGTATTTCATAATAAAAACAGGGGGACCCCACATAAGCCCCTGTTTTGAGTGAGTAGAAAATAACACTACAATTCTGCAGTCAACTCAAGATTATTCAGCTATTCTTGGATCTCCTAAGTGATACTGACCAGCTTGACTCTCCAAATCATCAAGAGATACTCTTAAAGGTCTTCATACAATGATAAACAAGCATACAACTGAGCCACAGATGGTGAAAGACTCAAATAATCCTGCTTGTATTTAACTTCACTATAAATGTTTTCTTAGTCTCTAATCCATGTCTAAATAAAAAGGCAGTGAAAGTCTGCAGGTCACCTACACCAAAATCACTATTGGTCCTTCTCAAGGCAAAGGCTGCCAAACCACTTAACACGTAGAGGTGCCATGCTCTGAAACACTTCCAGGATACAAACCCCAGCCTGTGCCGGTCTCAAGTGCATTGACGCAAACTATCTTCCATTATTCTAAGCTAGATCTCTGCTTATAAAACTTTTGTTTCCTAAAATCCTGTAACATTCTATTCTTTCCTGAAAGATGACTGTTTTCACTCAGCCCGGCAAAAGATTTGTCCATATATGGACAACCCCGAAGACAACAAATGGCTCTTTTCCCAGTCTATTATCAAGCCAGGAAATTGGACTGCCTGAGGTACTCTGCCTTACTTACTCGGTTCAGAGCCCGAGAGGAAACATTCTTGAGTTCGTTAATCATCCATTTTCACACGAAGGTGAACGGATGCTTTTCCTTTACAGCTTTAGCAGCAATCGCCACCATCAATTACATGGAAGATTAAAGCCCTCACACAGCCACGGGAGATAAAGGAGCGCTAACGATGTCGGCCAAAGTTACAGGGCAAACAGCTGTGGCCCCCAGGGATAGGTGGGGGGAAGAAGAAAAGTCAGATTAAAAAAATTAAAATAAAATAAATATCACACATCAATAAATTCTGCAACACTGAAAAAGTGGAAACAGGAAAAAAGGAAAATCCCTGTGTTTTCAGTAAAGTCTCAGCTACTTTCTTGCCATTCTTAATGTTTAAATGCAGTTCTACATAAACCTGCAGCCTGAAGAACACTATGGATACGTATGGATGAAACACTTTACTCTCTGATACTCAGGGACCTGTAAAGTTCTTTTACCTTTCCATGCACAACTTGCAGCTGAAGTCACTATCTTCAGTAAGGAAAAAATCCATACATGTGAGGAATTTATAGTCTGAATAGATCTGAAAAAAAAGTTCAAGGTCCAAAGAACTAAAGACTTTCTAAATGGCCAAGAAATTTCATCCTCCTTTCACGCTGGAAGCCCTGAAAATAAACCCCACTCACAGAGTCAGCTCAGCTACCTAGAAACTTAAACACAGGCCAGTCTTTGTCTTTTTAAGCTGCAACAAAGGAAATGATTGAGGAAGCATTAAAACCCAAGTGCACCATAAAAGGCATCTACCAGAAAACTAGCTGCTATTTGCAATGAAGAACGTGCCTTATTTAAATGATAACAAATCACCACAGTCCCTATGCCCTATTAAGATGTAAAGAATGTATCACAAGAAATATGACCAAAAGCTGGTATTTCAGCTCCTCAGAAGCTGGCATATTTCTTTCAGAAACTTGAGTAGGTGGGACTGTAATTTCTCAATGGAAAAATATGAACTCATGTGTCACAATCTATTTATGTTTTGCTGGTATTTTTTAAATCTTCTGCCAGAAAGTTCCTTATTGCCCCTTGCACTTCTTGGTGTCCGAATTGTCTTTTCAGCTATGTTTATTTTCTGATTGGCAAGGAAGCTACAAAATTCTGTCTTGGGTTTTTTTTTATATGCTTTCTTGTTCTCTTCCGTTTTCCTCCTATGAAGACATCCTGCACACGTTAATCTCTCAAAGTGTGTTCCACAATGAAACCAAGCAGCTCTTTATGCTGCCAGCATTAGTCAAGGCAACAAAGAACTAAAAGATGGCTACTTAAAGCAGTCACAGAATTATACCTGCTGGGTATCCATCCCTAATACTTCTCAAAAACATTATGGGCATCTGTAAAACTACCAGCCTCACTCATTTGACAACTGTTCTCCCTTGGTAAAGCTGTCAGCATGGGGGCAGGTGTTTGGTCTTTCTGAGGAAAGTATCTTCTGAAATGAAGCTGTGATGGAATACTAAATAACCAAAAAAAAAAAAAAAAAAAAAAACAACAACTCTTCCTGATGATACTGCATCTACTAAAAGGTTGTGATACAAATCAATTAACAATGACAAGTTTTGGAAGGAGGAAAGACCACTGAAAGCACTCTCACACCCTTTCAGCAGAAAGCCCTAACAGGGAAGGCACCAGGAATGCCACCTCTGTATTTTAGGAAGATACGAACAGATCAGTTTATGTTGTTAAAATTACTGCTACGAGCACTTGGTAGTACTCTATTTCCTTCCCTAGCTTCCACTAGCTGCCCACCTTCTACATGTATAATGCATGGGAATTTTACTAATGTATTGTACCTTTGTCAAGAAAAATATATTCACCATAAATCTAAATTTAAACCATGCATAACTTAAAATCATCAAGGGAAGGGAGCAGGTGACTAAGTGAAACTGCAACAATTCTAGCAGTTTGCCATTTAACAACAGCATCTAAAAGCATTATTTCCCTTCCTCCTTTTATCCATTAAATCAGATGAAGGGTTATTTCATCCCTCCAGCACAGCAGTTCACTTCAAAATGCCACAGCACTGAAAAACAATTGCTGTCTACATGTAATTATGTGAATACCAAAAGAAAAGCTGTAGAATGGAAAACTAGTTTACATATATAGTTTGGACCCCAGTCTCTCCCCATTACCAACAGCACTGTTTCCTCACCACAGCCTCAGGAACAGCAGCTACCATTTATTTTCATAAAGCCTCCCGCTTTTCAAATATGTCACAAGCCCATCTGGTGAGTCAAAGAAAGGGATGTCTCTAAAACTTAAAAAAAAAGTCCAGAAAATTAAGCTGAATTCAAACCAAAGGTAGCAAGTGTATGAAGTATTGCTGTGAACTCAGATGAAAGGGTAAAGGGACTTTAAATATGCTGTAAACCAGGTAATACTCTCCTGAAACAGAAACTTCTTGCTTTCCACTTTCAATAGAGAAAAAGTTTGTTAAATATAACAAACTAAAACATAACTGGATGTCAAATATTCTTCTTCAGGCAGTTCCACTGTGCTCCTCAAAACCTGGAATTAAGTTAATTGAATTAATTATTCTTATCCAAATCATTATCCCAGCAGCTTTTAGGTGTGTTCGTTAGGGAGCTTTGATGGTCTGCTTCCACAAATGTCCCAGAAAAAAAAAAAAAAAGTTATGTTGACAGATTTTCAGCCCTGAACATTGCACAACTGGCTAGAGGACAAAGCAGGGAGTTGCCTGCCTGCAGCATCCGATCAGGAGAACCATCTCTTTGCTCTAAAATTCCAGCTGCTACAGGACTAACGTTACCCTTACCAATTCACTTTTAATACTTGTCACAAACACTGTGGGAATGAAAAATCTGTTTCAAGTCCAAAATGCAAGTTACAATTCAGAAATACACCTCTAGTGTATTTCACAGCTGGTGTCCCTTAGTACAATAGCTATTTAATGTTTTGTTTTCTTAAAAAGCTCCACAAAAATATCACAGTCTTCTCAAAAGTAAAACACAAGCTGCCATCTCCAGTCCCATCTACAGACCAGCAGAAAAAAACCCCCTATTTTATATTATGGTGAAATTAGTGAAGGAAAGCTGCTTTTCATTTTATGTCGGACAGACAAAGAAGGAGAAATCAGCAGCAGAGCTGGGTAGAAGTTTCACTAGAAAAGTACATCATGGCTTGCAATTCCCTCCTTTCCCTTGATTTCTATTTTTTTATACACAAAATGCAGGTCATGCCCTTGAGCTTCTGCCAATGTATGATTTTACAGAAAGGCCATGTGAATAACTGAGTGGTTCAATATGAAACAAATGATGAAAGAAACTAAATAAAGAGGATGATAGTTGTTTCAGATGAGTTTGCTCTTTCGTAGGAACTGAGTGCACCAACACTTGAAAAAGAAAAATTTCACCAGCTTAACATACCTTACTCCTTAGTTCAGATCATCTGAGAGTGTCCTTTCAAGTTAATTTTCTTGAAATCTGAAGCTAAATCAATCTTTATTTAATTCACAAATGAGTTTAGAAACACATCACTCCACTTAAAAGAATAAAGGTCTATTCAGAAAAAAAATAATAATAAAAAAAAAAAATCTATGTACAGTTTTCAACTGTGGATCCAGCTCTTGTTTAGAGTTTTATTGGGATTTGAGTTGCAAATTCATCTTTGGCCAGGCAAAAGGAACAGCCACAAAGCAGCCATAAACAGAGTAAGTATCTTCCAGCTGTTACAAAAACATACTTTGCTTTACTTCATAAAATAATTTTATCCTACTGTTTTTAAACCATTTGCAGAAGTTTTCTTCAGCAAGATTTATGTAGAGTTAAGCAAATAAAAGAAATAATCATTGAATCTTCTATGCTACAGTATACAGCAATAACAACTGTCTGTCTTGCTGCCATTGCCTTCCTGTCAAAGCACACACGAGGTTCAGCCCATGCCTTTCAAGCTTCCTTGAGATCATGGGCTAGAACTGGGAATTACCCACAAAACAATTACTATTATTTTTAATATCACAGAGCCATCAGAGAACCATTATGACCAAGACAGAAGAGAACCTTTGCAAGTCGTCGTTTTTGAGCCACATCTGCATGCATAAGCAATGGTTAAGAGTGCCTAAAATATTCTACAGAACTTTTGACAACAACATCATGCAGTTTAGTGATGTTGTTGTGAAAACATCTTGGTAGTGTCTGTACACAAGAGGGACTTTTTTGTTTCAATTTTTTTTTTTTTTTTAATTGGCTGTATGCTTCCTGAGCTCCGATACCACCATGGCCATAAATACAGCAAAAATCAGCTAAAGTTACTACACATCAACCTCTCCCCACCAAAACCAAGGCTATATAAGAATAAATAAGGGAATGCTTTTTCCTTTGGAGCATTTTTGAAGATTTTTCTGGTTACAGATTTGATGCACATTCACTGTACAAGTTACCACTAAGGTAAATCTCTGTGTGATGTTTTCTGTGATCAGATAACAACATTTGGGCACCCCAAGCATTCAAACCAACCACTTGTACGGCACAGAGCTCATGTTCTTCCATATATTGCCATCACTTTTTCTGAAGTCAAGCAGAGGAAGCTGTGTCAAAAAAAAAAACAAAAAACCTAGCAGGACAAGTCACTGTGTTCCACGGGTCAAAACACAATATTCACCAGTAGACACTAAATACTCTCTAGTGACGCAATGTGTTTCCACTTCAGATTAAATGAGATTTTAGGCAAAAGAGAAAAAAATAACATATCAGAGAGAAAAGTGATTTGGCTTAAACATATACAGTTGCAGCCAACAGGAACAAAATGATACTGCTTCAACTTAATGTATTTCCATAGTTTCCAGGACAGACTGAGAATGCATCTTCATGAGAAAATACATTCCTGACAGGAGAAATATACACTACATAGATCTTGACAGGAGCAAAACGCATTAGATAAATATTTAGTCTATTTGAAGAATTTATCAAGTCCATCCAGCTTTATGCATCTAGCCCCTCTTGCCATATCAATCATGTTGATCTCCTGTTTTAGCATAGTCTGCAGAGAAAAAGACCAGTTTTGTTGAAATGCGATTTAGTTAAATCATATTTCAAAATATTTTGAAAAAAATACTCTTCATGAATAAAAACTTTCAATACTTCTTTGAGGGACCAATGCCAGGAAATTGGAGTCATAAAGCACGAACAATCCATTACAACAAAAAGATCAAATTATAGGAGTAAATACGATAGATAAATAAATAGTGGTGTTTAATCTCCAGCTGGGCTCAAAACCACGACACATGACAACAGAAATCAATGACAAATCTCACATTAAACGAAGCAGAGCTGCGATTTTTGTTCTGTTTCCAGGAAACACAAATGCATTACATCAGCTGAGATGCACTTCCCATCACGATGACTCGATTGCAGAGTCCCTTGGTAAATGACACTTGAGAAGGAAAAAGCTACTGAAAACATCATTGACCTCTCCCGCAGAAGCTATGTATCTCTGCCTTGTGTATAAAGCACTAAAAATCCTAGGAATCCAAAGAAATTAGAGCCATCATTAATAGAACCTCAATGCTACCCAGAGAAGATGCAACAAGAAACACCCAACAGATCCTTAAAAAAAATCAAAAGTAACAAAACATGCAATTGCCTTACTGGCTTGTCAGATACAAAATTTGCCCACACAAATAGATTTTGACCTTGTGATTAACTGTAATCAAATTTGACTGTACCATACATGTGTCAGATGAGTTCATGAAAACCAGCAGCTGGGAAGACCAGAGACATGAACAAGTGTCCACAGAAACTCTGCCCATCTTATGAGAGCAGACATTCCAGGCAGCAAGAAAGGGGTGAAGAAAGAAGGAGAAAATAAAAAGCATCAGGACTATCCTGACTTCAGATCTAATGACTACTGAATTGATTGGGGTTTAGGGGTTATTGGTCTTTGTCTTACTAAATTTGGATTGAGCAGGTGCAGAGTTGAGCAGGTTCATGGTGTTTCAGCAGAAAAACCAAGTAAGGAAAGTTACTAAAATATGAAGACATACAAAATAGGAGAGCAGCAGTTTGGGTGGTACCCAAGTTATACACTGCTCTAAAAAAGGAAAGCATTATGTCAGTAAGATGACAATATTTGTATTCCAGCATTGTACCAAAATAATTCATAAAACCATCTTTTTTCAGAACAAGATTATTACCAAAGAAGTCTGAGATAAACTGCTAAAAACTAAATACCAAATACTAAACCAAGTCTTAATTCAAAATTTTCACTGAACTGCACATCAGGCGATCAGCTGATAAAACTGAAGGATTAAAGCTTCACAGGCAGATTTTGACACCCAAATGATATAAAAAACACCAGTAAGTAAAGTAAACATTCAACCTCCAGCAGTACAGGACAGGAAGTGACTGCTATCCGTGCTTCTGCATGTTAATGCCAAAGTGCACACTGAACAGCAGCATAGGAAAGCATCAGTAACCATCACTTAGACTGAAGAGATATAACTTTATGGTCACTGTACAATTTTAAAAGTATTTATCTATTTCTCCTTTCTTTCTCTATTATACCCTTTACTGATACTCCTCCCAAAACCCAATAATTATCCTGAAGTTCAAGAGCTCTGATATAGCTTCATACAGATTTCCCTACTGATGCAAGGATGCAGGTTTGAGTTATGAAAACATCTACAGAAAACATTACATTACTGACTGAAGTTTTCCCTCAGTACGCTTAATATTGCACTTTTTAAGCAACAGCACTGTAGCACACTTAGTTGTGCCGAGACCATACCAGTAAATATATAGGAGGAAGAATGTATGTTCTGAAACTCAGAGCAAATTCATCACAAAAGGTGAAGTAAAACTGCCTCAAGTTCTAATGCTCGAGATCAATAAATGAGGCAAAAATATGGTAAGTGCCCAGCAAACTATGAAATGCACAGTCAAGAAGCATCTAAACAATATATTCTAGTTTGTATTCTCTTTAATGTGTTTTGTCTTCCCTTTCATTTTTTTTCTCCCTGTCTTCTTGGTGAGGGTGGGGTAATTTTGTCATCGTTATTGTTTTTACCATTTCTCACTATATATTGCTCACTATATATAATATATATTCTCACTATATGATGCTATCTGCTTAAATACTAATTCTTTCCTCAATTAAAATGTAACTTAGAAAAGTGGCAGTAGCATAAATAGATCTAATAAAAACTAATAATTACCTCACACTTCATGCTTTCAATGCAAGAACATATAAAGTGATTTCACTGTTGCCCTTGAAGAGAATTATGTTTTTCATCCAAAGCTCCCAGATCCCCAGCATCTGGGAGCTATTTACAGAAAAGGACAGACACCAACACAAATTAAGTCTCAGGAAGCTGTAGCAACATTCTGCTTGGATCATTAAAACAGTGTGGTCTGACAGAGGGATCCCCAGATTAGAAGTCACTGTGGCTCTGCCATTTCTCTACTTTCTAGCCACTCATCTACTTTGATAAGGCTTCCCTAGCTGCTTGGAAAGATGAGAGTGTTGCTCATTGCAACTTCTTGGTTTTGTTGTGAGAACTAGTCTGTATTTACTCAGTGCTTGGGGCAGGGCCTGGGTAGGGGCAGTGGATATAATTATTTCAGATTATCTCCAACCATTAACTGACTAAGAAAACTAGTGAATATTCTTCTACTTCTACCCTTTTCCACTCTTCAGCAATATGCAAGTGACAAGAGATTATTACTGCCCCACAGCACAAAAAGGGATATAAAGCTATTAGAGAGCATCCAAAGGAGGGTAACAAAGACGGTGAAGGGTCTTGAGGAGAAGACATGTGATGAACAGCTGAGGTCACTTGGTCTGTTCAGTCTCAAGAAGAGGATACTGAAGTGAGACCTCATTGCAGTTACAACTTCCTCATGAGGGGAAGAGGAGGGGCAGGCACTGATCTCTTCTCAGTGGTGATCAGTGACAGGACCCAAGGGAATGGCCTGAAGTTGTGTCAGAGAGGTTGGGTATTAGGAAAAGATTCTTCACCCAGAGGGTGGTTGGGCACTGGAACAGGCTCCCCAGGGAAGTGGTCTCACCACCAGCCTGACAGAGCTCAAGAAGTGTTTGGACGATGTTCTCAGGCACATAGACAGTGCTCTCAGGCTCATTATGTCATTCTTGAGGTTGTTCTGTACAGGGCCAGGAGTTGGACTCAAAGGTCTTGCAGTCCTCTCCAACTAAAGATATTCTATGATTCTGTGAAAGAGAAATTATTTCATGCTCATAAAGCCTTCATGCAATCACCACCAGTAAAAAAGCCCAAAAGAAAACTAGCAATTCCATCTCTGTAAAAGTCTTTACAGTAGAATTTGAAGGATTTGGGGGTTGCTGTGAAAAAAAAAAAAAAAAAAAAGAGATACCAAGTAACACTTCCTATCAACGTCATGCGCATTCTGGGCTGGGAAAGTACGGGGCCAGAGAAACAATAGTCCTGTGAGGAAAAACAAACAAACAAACACCAAACCAAAAAAAGTACCCCAGAGCTTATAAGCAGAAACCTTCATAAAGCTGACTTCCAAGATGGCAAAGTTTACATTAAATAGATCATGCTATATCCTCATCTTCCAAGTTAAATAACATATTTTAAACATACACTTCCAACCCTGCCTGCACAAGGGGGGGGTGAGGGGGAGTATTCATGTATAGAAAGAGCAGCCTTAAGGAGGAAGAATTAGGCCATTTATTTAAACAGGAGGGTTAGTTTATGTGAACTTCAAGTGACCATGAAACTATGGCGCAAGTGTACCAAGCACAGCTAAGTTGATCTAAGATGAGCTGCTGATGAAAGGGGTTATCCTGTCATCAGCTCCCAGCAACAAGCTGATGCGTCACCAGGCTTCTCATCAGCACCAGTGACCCTTTGACTCCACAAATTCAACGTCCTGAACTTATTCAGGAAGTGAACTATTAGAAAACTTACTCTACACCAGAGAGAGTCAACAAGCATCTAACGTATCTCAGCCCCCTGAAACAGCCTGCTTTGGGATCAGACGTGTTTCAGGATGAACAGACAGAAAGGGGAACGAAGCCAGACAGTGTAACAGTTTATGTCCTCATTGCTCCTAACAGCCTTCTGCAATCTGCTTCTAGAGATTACCAGTACACAAGTCAAGGTCACCTTTGCAGTTCTTCATCCATTACAGCTCAGTAACTCAGCAGACCTTCACCTCTGTGTGTATCACAGGTTAGAAAGTCAAACAAGGTGCTTGAGCCTTTTTCCTGCTACCTCTGCTGAGCTGGTAGTGACTTCAAGAAAAGAAGCACAGGTTAAGTGTCACAGTTGCCACTAGTAGACCCACTGGAGCTCATCTCTGACATCTAAAGCATACCAAAATCATCTGGGTCTAACCCAATATTAAAGTCTTTATAGAGAATTTAAAATCAGTTTGTCAACTCTACTTTAATTTCCAAAGTAAAGTTCAGAACAGAACTATATTTTAGCAAAGCTTAAACAATTTCTGTTCTGGCAAAAGAATTCAAAAATTCCAACATTGCTCAATATAACTGTGTAATTGTTTTCATGTTCTCTTTTCAATTTTGATATATATAGCAAATTTCAACTTCTTTACCATTCCTCCCTTCAGCTCCATAAACAGCAAAAGAATTGTGAAACAAGAGAAACAAAAACCGCCTTTTTAGAAGTGCTTGGGAAAAAGTGTTTCTTGGCACAGCAGAATGGCTAGTCTCTTTGATTCGAACACAAGTTGTTAAAACAAGATGTTGCAAAGTGCTAAGAGAGTAGTTCAGCATATTTTTTAAAGAAGTAGAGACAGCTGAATGAAGAAAAACAAACAAAAAATTAGCCTTGCAGTCAAATCAGAAGGTAACACCTGCAACATCATCTTGTAAACAAGAACCAAGGCTTGTCATGGACAAGTACAAGGTCACCATCATCAAAGCAGCTAACCACAGTGATGTTAACTATACTCACAACATATCCACAGCCAGAGCTACCCAAGGCCATTCATGTTAAGAGACAGAGAAGGACATGTGCTCTACATGTAGCCAGAATTACACTTTAATAAATTGTTGCTAAAAAAAAAAAAAAAAAACCAAACAGGAACAAGGTGGATCAGTTATTAAATTACAATTAAAACATTAAAAAAGAGAAACTTGTAAAGGAAATAAAAATCACGTGGGGTAGAACAGTAAAACTTTCAGAGCGACCTTAAAAAACAATGGTAAAGGACATTCTCAGCTGGCACAAACAAAAGATTGTCAAATAGCAGCTGGCCTACTCATGGAGATAATATTAAGCTGCAAAAAGTAAAGAAATAAATTAAAATATTACCTGTCAGCACATTCATAAAGTATATAAGATTCACCAAGCACACTTATGTTGTTACTAAGGAGGAAAAAGTTAATAGTCAAGCAGAAAGAAAGCATCTGTGACATTAAAAAGAAAAATAACACTCACACTTAAAAAACAGTAATCTTTTACTTCAGTCAAATCTTATACTTCATTGAAGAGATTCTCTTGAAATTTGATAATTTGCTGGGAGATATTTACATATCAAGCCTTTCATCTACCCAAAAGAAACCTCTTAAAGTTTATAAATAGCTTTCCCTATAAGGATGAACATTTTCTTCTGCTGTAATTTCATTCCTTTGAGCAATAAAAATGTTAAACTCCTCTTACCATTCCAGTCTTCTCCCTATTCTAGTCCTGATTTTTGCCCCTTCAGTACTGCTGTCATAGATAGACAAGTCTCCACCATCTTTCATTAACTTAAGATATGTAATATCAAAACACACATTTCATTCATTTTTGTCAACTGACCAACTTGGTTCTCCTATGAAGATTCATACCCACATTTTAGTCACAACTTCCAAAGATCCTTTCAAAGCAACAAGTCTAGAAAACAAAGACAGAAAATATAAATAATTGTGCTGACTCAGGCAGCAAGCCATATCTTCCAATATAGTCCCTTATTCATTGCATGCATCTTTCATTCAGGACTTTGTAGAACCTGTAGTCCATTCCCTAGGAGAACCTGGTGTGTAGAAACAAGGTCTGCCTACTGCCACAAACAATTTAGATTGTTTGGTTCCTCTGTTGCTCCACAGAGCTATGTCCCTAAACAAGTAATTAAAACACCCCAGAGCCTGATCTTTAACCACAAAGTATGGGGTGTGACACAGCTTGTGTCTGCAAAGCTAAGCTCTTCTCCTTCCACGAGGTGGGAGGATGTTGCAGCAGCCCTCTTGGTAGAGGGTAGAAATGAGCCAAGACTCAGACTGCTTGTCTGTCACACCATGAAAAGGGCCCTGGTTTATTCCTCTTCACAGCTTGGCCATCCTGACTCCAAGTATTCACTGACTCTGGCTGGAGCAAGCTCCTGCTGTAGGTTTCCCTTGCCTGCTGGTTATTCCCTGCTAAACTATGACTGCAGGTATTAGTGTGCAGACTCTGACTGCAGGCTCTTACCTGGCTAGACCGTGACTGCAGGTTCCACCAACAGGCTCTAACTGCATCAGACCCAGACTGACCTCACAGCAGTGATTCTCTCTCTCCCCAGGATCCTTCTTCTGCCTGATTCTCCCCTAACCCACTCCCTTTTACCACATTTATCTTTATTGGCTATAGCTGTGATGCATCAGGGACTAGGATACATTGGGTAATTAACACAGCTGTTACTTATCAGGGATGAAGTCACCTGTATTGCTTTCTCCTACAGGAAGATGCACCTATAATTCCCAGTGCTTTTTGGGAACAGTCTGCATTTCCTTACTCCCAATGCACATGCACTTAGGCATCAGTCTAAACTGGACCAAGGAGTTCACTAAAAATTAAGCAGAATAGACAGGACTAAAGCTTGAGCCCACATCCTCTGTGCTTAGTTCAAAAAGCATGAGCACTGCACATAGCTCCAACAAAAGTCCAAAAAAGGTCTGAAAGAAACACACAATCTACAAGCACATTCCTATCCAGAAGAAGTCTATGAAAGTTCCTGCAACATGCCAAATGATGCTGTTCTCTCTACCACCATAAGAGCTAAGCCAGAAATTGTACTGTTCTGTAAACATTGGAGACTGCAGGTCACCCATTCTCTCTGATGTCTTCAAAGCACTTCTCAAAATGACACCTCTAATCCCAAGATCTTCTTGCATTCATAAGCATGAGCTGAAGGCCACAAAACTACATTTAACACTTAGGATCCATGAAAAAGCAGCTTCCAAGAGCAGTTGTCTCAGGAGTCTGTACTGGTGAAAACTGAAATCTGAAGAAACAGGAACATTAGGACACATCCACACAAAAGCAATTTGCTCTCAAGAATGAGACACAGAAGCCTGGCACAACGAAACCTGAGCATATTAGCTAAGGCAGTGCTTGTTTTGAGAACAGATGAGTTCAGTTTCCTGTTACATCAAACAGTAACTTTCATCAGTCCTACGTGTGCTCAAAAAAAAGCAAGAAGAAAAAATTTCTACTGACATCACACTTAGGGCTGGGCAGACAGTGGCGGATTAGGAAATGCAATGAGTCACCGCATATAGAGAACACATCATGAGCGTTTTCAAACTACCATGCAAAATTTCTTCTTACCAAAAAGAAATCCTGACAATACTGTTTAAGTGAACCATACCAGAAGAAGAAGAATAGCACCATAGTGCCTCCACACAACAGAAGTAGTTGGGGAAAACAAAAACACGGTAAAAAGGACAGTATAAGACACCAGACCACTGCAGGAAGAAACAAAATCAACACAATTCAGCAATCAAGAAGGAAACATCAGCTAAAATAAACTTATGGGTGGACAAGGGGGAAGTAATATAAAACTGAAATTACAATATAACTGAAAGACAGGCATGCAAAGAAAGGACAGCTGACAGAGCTATGTTCCAAAAAAGAATTCACTCTGGAGAAGCTGCCAAGGTATCTGTATATGCATGAAAGAAAACCAAAATATAAACACAAAAAAACCCAGTGTAAGTAAGAGAATGAGTTATCATAAACTCAGCTGCTATGTGTTAGCAAAAAAAAATTGTTAGTGAAATACGGAGACACTTTCTTTTTTGTTTTTTGTTTTGTTTTTAAGACTAAGTCAAAGACTTTTAGAAGAAAGGGAAGTAGTTTTACCCAGTTTGGAAGCAAATAAGACACTACAGAAGAAATACAATGGAGATATAAAAACTAGACAGTGAGGAAAACTACAAAAGAATAAAAAGCATGCACATTTAGCCACCATAATTCAGGCTAAGCATCTTATTCTCTGAACCACAATGTTGCAGAAATGCTACTAAAATATACATGACAAAGAAAGTGGCTTCTTTCCTGCCAGTGTGGAAACTTCCCCACAGGGTGAAGCAAAGGAAGCAGTATTACTAAGGTAAGCATAGCAGTGCTTAGCAGCTACAAATACCTGCTATTTTGGGTATGTATGAGCCAGAAGAATTAAGAGACGTGAGGTTTCTGTACAAAGTTATTAGAACTTCAGATGAAAAAGTTTTCTTTTCTTTAGGAAGTATTTGTGGCTTGACATTAGGGGATTTCTTTTTTATGCAAATGGAAGGACAGAGGAAGGAAGAATGTTGAAATTATTATCAGCTGAATAAACTTTGTTAAGAGAAATACAGCTCTGGCCCATGGGAGTTGGTTGCTAATGCAGAAACAAGAAATCAGATCAGTAGGTGCTAATGAAAATGGAAGTTTTCAGATGGAAGAGGGATTAACTGGTCTCAGACCCTGACAATCTCTTCTTTGGTCCCAGCACCTGAGAAGGTGAGATTACTACTGCTGCTTCTACATTAAGGTTTTTTATTATTATTTTCATTAGATATCCATAACATTACTACAGGTTCTCTGAAGGCAGTGAATAATATTCAAAAGCATTCTCTTTTAGTATTCTTGAGCCAGAACTACTTCAGAAAGTCTTCAAGTGATATATTGACCACAACTCTAGTCCTTTTGAGCTGTAAGTTTTGGCACCTCTTAATGATGTTACATTTTATTGTTAAAAATCTCACACAAACTAAAACTTGCTACCGATGTGTTTTCCAAAAGAATAAGAAATTTGTAAAACAAAATATTTTTTGTTCTTAATGCCACCTGTGACAAGGTGCTTAGGAGCTGGAATTAAGAAAGCTTCCTGCAGCAACAAATCACCTAGAAAAGGTATATTAAAAGAACTATGAAATAAAGGAGTTCCTTGTAAGTATGTAAATTATACATTTTTTAACTAATTCATATTCTTGCCAAATTTTTTTAAAGACATTATTAGCATACTTAAATGTTGAAATAAAGCATTCTTAGAATGCACTAAACTAAAGATTAATGCATGACTTTTCTGTAAAAATGTAGAACTTGTTAACCAAATTGTCATTCTCTCCTGCGAAAACAAGCACATCGTGAGCATTCTGGAATGTTCATCTGTTAACAAAGTGATGGTGGCAAGTCTGTTACCTGCCTTTTGAACAGCCTCACTTGAGTGTGCAACACATCATTACATTGTCTGGCATAGCAGGAGCCCAAGTCTTCAATAAACACCAGCCAGGCTGGTTCCTCCCACACCAATTATGACAGCCTGACAAGAAGGGATGAAGAAACCACAGAAATATGACACTTTCTCACAAGCCTTTAAAAGGGGACAAAGATGGCAAGGGAAGCCCACCTGCCAGAATGAAAATCCTGGTCCTCACCTTGAAACAAAACAGGAAAAAAAAATGCATTATATAATAGCAGAGCTCAGAGCTGAGACTTGATTCCACACAGGTGCCAGGTTGAACTGCATCGACTTGTCACACCCCCAAGCCAGGCCAGGCTGAGCTGCGAGAGCCTTCAGATGGCAAAGGCAGCAGCGCTGTCGGAGCTGTCAATCAGTAGGTGGCACTCTTCAAACTCCGACCGGGGGAAGCCAAGCACCGGCACAGGCACGGCACACCACCCAGCAGCCTGAACTTTTGCAGAAACATCAGCAAGAAATACTGAACTCTTTTAGCCGTAACTGACGGCCACGGGGAATGCACTGGATTCGTTTCTATAATATACAAAGCAACCCTAGTATATAATCTCTGAAGTTTCTAGAAATTACTTAAACTTTTGGGTGCTATAAATATTTTGGATCAACACTATCATACACTACTATAACAAAACCAGTACCTTAAGAACTTATCCCTTACATCTGCAGAACACTTTGAGTGCAGCATTGTAGCTAACTACGTAGAAGTGAGTCAAACTCATGACTGAATTTTATCTTTTTTAATTTAACAAAATACAGCATAACTATTTATATTTTATCACAGCTGTTCTTCAAAGCTGGACAATAAATTTGTTACAGCTAATGAAACAGATAAACAAATTGTTCCAAACGATATATGAACTGTTATTTCTGTGAAATTTACTAGTGAAGATGTGACCAACACACCCAAAGACTCAGCTGTTTTTAGGACAAGAGTTAAAATCAATACAAGGTATAACAAAAATTGAAACACTGTTCCATAAAAAAAAAAAACAAAAACACCTGTCAGACCTCCCATTCCTGCAAATAGTGTTTCTTCATTTAATAATTATACTTTTATTTTAATTTTAAAACCAGATTGAAATCTAATACACTTTACTACTTATTTGATAAAACAGTAAAAGGAAAAGCAGATTTATTAACAATGTTTGTGTACAGGTACTTGTAATTGAAACAGCCAGCAGAGGGAGTATAAAAACAATTTAAAAACCCTCATACAGCCTTTTTTCTTTTTATATATATTTTTACTTACGATTTTAGCTTTCTTTTAGAATACAATAATAGTGCCAACAGTGCAAAAAAATTAATATTATGAAACAAACAAAAATCAAATGCTCAAGTATTAAACAGAATGACTTGAAACTCAAATACTTTTTAAAGTAGCATTAAAAACAAGTAAGCTGATGCTAACCTCAATCTGAAATACAATTTTAAATGCGGGCAAGGTTAACATCAATCAACAAGCTGCATAAGCCATTTCCAAGTTAAAATCCACTCACTCATGAACTCTCCTTTTATAACTTTATGAATCTAAAACTAAGTCCACGATTTCATAATATTGAGAGAATGTTGGTTATAATCTATTTGTATTAGAAAATAGCACAGAATCTTAAAACTAAACAGAAGTTTGTTGTATTGATCTGTATGATGGATGACATAAGAGCAAGTCAGCCAGGTATATGCCCTCGACCATTAGTGCAAATAAGCACTCACATGACTGTTTCAAAATCAAGTCACTAAGTGACATAAATGTTGAATAAAAACTCATCTTTACACTTCAGGTTTTCACCACGTCCAGCTGATAAGGGTGGCTTAAACATAGGCAAAAGGGAGAAGGACACAAATGGGGTGAACAAAGCTGCCAGCCTTGTGTTAGAATACTAAATAAGCTGCCATCCTCCTCACACAAGTGGCAAAAAGAAACCATCTCCCAACTCATCTAAACGATCCCACTGTGCATAATCACAGCTTCCACAGTCCATCTCACAGGAGGAGCAAAGTTCCTGAGTTAACAGGGAAGGTGTTACCTCCTCTCTCAAGGCTCATGAGCACTAGGTACTCCCAAACCATCAGGCGCAGGCAGCAGAGCTGAGCAGTCAAAGGGACAGAACATTAGATATTCCAAATATTTTACAGACAACCATTTGTAAAAATAGCTGACTTGGAAAAGCAAGCCTTTCTTCACTGTTAACTGCTTGTGCTTGCATGGCTTTCATTACCTTTCCATGCCATTCCTTGCTATCTGCCTATTGTTCTGTTATCCCACTAAGTAGAATGGCAGTGCTGCAGACCAGGATACAAGGTGTTCCTATACATGAATGCAAAATGTGAAACACCAGTCCTGTGCTGATGAATGACATCGCTTTTCATAACTATATCCTACTTTAGTGATAATCTTGCTTTCAATTAACCTGGAGTCAGAATCTATGGGGAGAAAACCAGAGACAATTTCATTTCTTTCATATTCTAAATTTTAAACATGATTTAATTGGAAAACCAAATTCTGTCCACCTTCACACAAGGGATTCATTGCTGAAGATCAGCATTTAACTTAGAACACCGTGACTGCAAAAAAACGAATACACAGTCCAGGAAAAACAAGAGTCAAGACAAGATTAACTTTTCCATTAGATCAAGAGACAGGAATATTTTTGATATTATTTCAATTTTAATTGCTATTTTCTTCCTGAACAACAGATTTTAATACACGCATCCTTTCTTCAAGTGCTGCCTAATCAGAAAGTCTTAGCATCTGGCATGTGAAGGTATGGACTAAAACAGCCAGAAAAAAGGTAACTGTATATAATAAAAATATGCTGGTAATTCTGACAAGCAGTAAGTCCGGATACTGTAAAGAAGGCTATACCTGCCAGCAAACTCATGGCACACAGATGACATATGCTACACCTGCACCATGAGAGAAGACCTTGAACTGGAAGGAAGATGGGATGCTCCTCTAAAGGCAAGACATTTCCCAGAAACCTGAAATACTGGAATACCTGGCAACTCGCAGTATTCTAAATATGACAGAACTCTACTGGAGTATTGATCCAGGATGTCCAATACTAAAAGTTTCTTAAAACACTGTGTTATACACCAAGACTTAAAACAGTTAAGAAGAACAACGTATACCACACAAAGTTCATGTAAGCGTCTGCGGCCCAGTGCTTCATTAGGAATTTTAATAAGAAAAATAGCCATATATGGCACAAACTGAGTATTGCAGAACCTAAAATTTTAATAATAATAACCCTTTAACAAAATCCTGACTAGAGAGCATGCAAGTTGAAAGAGCTCAGAGATGAAAGAAGAATATATCTCTAGAAATTTCACTGTTTTCCACTCTTAAGGATTCTGTTGTGTCACTTTTAAATCTTCTTTCCAGAAGGACTCATCTCAATTCTCTACCCTACAGAACTCTTCAGGTTCCCTGCAAAAAAATTTAGGCTCTTTTTTTTTTTTTTTTTTTTGTCTTTAAAGTCAAAGAGCATATATATGTACATAGATATGATTTAGAACTTAAAATACAATTCAGGAAACAAAAGCTATGAGACACAGCACATTATCTTCGTTATTTTACATGATCTCATCCTCTTCAAAACAATGATAGCCTTCCGGCTGCACTGTAACCAGGACTTTGCACAGCACTCCAGTTGGACAAGTGCTCTCTGCAGTAGCTGCTCTGGAACTGAATAGTATCTTGTTTGACTTCCCTCTTCTTTTTTCAGCCTGGTTTCCCAAGGAAATCAGATTTATGCAATCACTCAGGGAGGGAGGGAAGGGCACACATATGTACATACACACCGCATGTGAATGTCTGTCCATCCGTCTGTCTGACCTCACTAATATCTTTTGAGCCCATTCGTCAGTTTGAATCACATTCAAAAGGGGAGCAGAGAATATCAGACTTGTAAGTTCTTGAAAGTTTCATGAGCATGGGCTGCAGAGTATGGAAAAGTGTTTCCACAGAGAGAGGCTGCATGTCTTCTTCGACATCAGTAAACTCACAGGGGAAAGAACAGCTCTGCTCCTTTCCTGCCTGCCAGAAAATCTTCAGTCAGAGGTCACAATCAGTGAAAGATGACCAAATTTCTTGTGTTCATGAGTTCATAAAATAGCTTAAGTTGAATTCACTAATGCTTTTAAAGCTGTTTTGAATAAAGCTGATGTTTACCACATCATCTTTTTCCTGGTCTAGCATAGGAGTGAATTGCCCTACATGATACACATCCCTGGTTCAGTTCTTTGCTCTCAAGACCGCTTATTTTAAAACATCAGTGTTGTACCACACTCATGGCAGCATTCTACCCCTCTCAAACAGAAAGGAAATTAAAACTGAAAGAGTTTAGGATTCCCTTCAGGTCTCAAGACTAAACAAGTATGTACCATAACCAACTATTGAATAAAGTTGCAAACAGTTCAGCAAATACCATGATCATCTTTATTCACCACTACTCTGGAACACGACTACTACCACACTTGCAGGATCTTGTGCTCAAGACAGCTGTAAGTAATAAAACAGATAATGAGGTTTCAGTGGACATCTCTGTAGTTCTTCTCACATCCCCCCAATGAACCATACACGGTTCACCTGTATCTAAAAAGCCACCTTTATCAAAGCATACTAACAGATTAAAATTCAAGTCTAGGGACACCTTAAGGCATAGATCCACAAACTAAGGAGCTGTCATAAAAAAGAAAATAAAGCCACAGCTGATAGAAATCACCCTAAGCATCAAAATACTAGACAAGAAAAAAAAAATCCTTATAAAAAAATATACCTATCATACATATAATTCAGCCCTGATACATGATCTGCTTGTAAATTCTTTAGTCCCGTGACTACACTGAACCCCACCACATTTCGCGGCGGGGAGCTGGAACTGAGGGCTGGCGGGGGGACACGGCAGACCCCGGGAGGTTTCTGCCCCAAGCCGCGGCCGTTCCGGGGCCGCTCCAGCCCCGGGGCGCGCACCCGGCAGGGCGCGGCGTGCCGGGGAAGCGCCTGGGAGGCGGGAGGGGGAGACAGCCGAGGGGCAGCCGGGCCGCACGTCCCTGCGAACGGGGAGTCGGTGCCATGCGGAGCCTCCTCCCCGCTCCCACACCGAGCCGCGGGGCTCGGGCCGCTCCCGCCGCGCTTCCCCGGCCAGCACGGGGAGGGCACTGGCCGAGCCCCGCACCGAGAGGAGGCCGAGCGGCTGCTCCGGCCCCACTCCCGCCTGCCGGCTCGGGGCGGCCCCGCGCCCTTCCCCCGCGCTCGGGCTCGGTGCGAGCCGGCGAGGCTTTGGGAACGGCTGGCTGCGGGGCGCCCTTTGTGAAGCGTCTCAATTCCCCCTTTATTCCGCCCTCCCCGCCAGCCGGTCACTATCCCCGTTCCAGCGCCAGCCCCCCGTAGCAAAGGAGCACATGTTTCCTCTCGGGCTCCTGGCCCGCCTTACAACGAGCCACGGCCAGGGGAAGGCGGCACCCGGTACCAAAGCCGAATCAGAAATATGGAATGTGAACGCGCGTGGCAGCTCTGACGGGGGATGCAGAAAGAAGCGATCCATTTCACCCTTTTCGGTCCTCCTCCGCCGCTTTTCTGTCAATTGCCGATACCATAATGCTTCCTTATTGCCTGTTCAAGTAAGTAGGGGGGACAGTCTCCATTCCCTTACGTGTCATTCCTGAGCAAATTAAGCATGTACCAGGCAAAAGGCTGACATACATATATGTAGAGTTGTCTGATCCCGGAATGATGCCGAAATCCTCGAGGCGTTAACAGCCAGCTCCCACAAAGAGCACTCAATTACATCGAGCATCCCCTTTGTCCGTGCATCCTCAATACACACCCGGCCGCTCCTCCATGCGTCCACGCACGCCCCACGTATACGGCCCCTTTGTGTCCTCGCCTCCCCCCCACTCACAAAGAAATGCCCTTTCCACAAGGCATGCACCCAGCCTCGGACACAGCCCTTCGCCTTCCCCCGAGACACGCGCCACCCGCCGCCGGGCACAGCGCTCCGGTACCTACTTGTATTCAAGAAACAGTCCGTAAACCTCCTAAAGCAGCTTGCAGAATTAGATCCATCTTCCATGTCTGGCCCTAGGAGCAGGGGAGACGAGAAGGAGAAGAAGGCGCCTCTCTGCCGCTGCTGCCGCCTAGGAGTCCTGCTCCCGCCGGGGCCGTCGCCTCCTCGGATCCCGTCGCCGCGGGCTGCTGCTGCTGCAGCACCGAGGGAATTGCAGGACCACGGGCGAGAGGCGGCTGGGGAGAGGAGGAGCCGGGAGTGCTGCTGCTGGGGGCTGCCGGCTGCGGAACGGAGCAGCAAGCCCTGGATGGAGGAAGAACAGAAGAGTCTCCTCCTGCCGCTGCCGCCTGGATGGGCGATCAAGTGAGCTGCTGCTGCTGCTGCTCCGCCAACATCTCTTCCTCCTCCTCCTCCACCTCCTCCTCCTGCCGCTTTCGCTGCCTCTCCTCCTCCTTCCCTCCCTTGGAGACTTGTGAGGTTAAAGGAAAATGAGGAGGGGAAACGAGGAGGCGGCGGCAAGAAATAAAAAGAAGATGGAGAAGCGGAGGAGAAGGAGGGGATTGGAACGAGGAAAGGAGCCGCTGCCGCTCTAGAGACGATGCTGGCGGAGACGGCGGAGGAGGCTGTGCCTGTAGCGCGGCTCCTGCTGCTGGTGGTGGTTGTTAGGAGGAGAGAGAGGGAGCTGCAGGCAGCCGAGTCGCCTCCAGGAGCGGGGGGAGGAGGAGGGGACCCGCCGCTGCCTCCACCTCCACCGCTCTGGCCATGGGAGTGGAGCGGGCGGCTGCCGGAGCCGGGCTTTTCCCCGGGTGCTGCAGCCAGGGGGGCTGAGGGGCGGGATAAGATCCGCTTCTCCGGGTTGGACATGCTTCCGCTCTTCCCTCCCTTTCGCGGTAGTTTAAGGCAGGACGTCTAGCGGAGATACCGGAGTAAAGCGAAAGGGAAAGCCGAAAAAGGACGGAGCGAAACAAGGGGCAACCGCGGATCGGTCCTGCGTTCCCTCCGGCAACTCCCGGGCAGTATTTCCTCCGCACCCCGGCTCCCCGCCCTCATAAAATCCTCACATTTCCGTTCCCCCTTTAGGCCAGAGGGGACAGGGCGCTACTGACCGCCAAGCGGTTTCAATCCCCTTTAAAGTCCGCTTTTCCCCATGCTCCCACCTCGCATTCAAAGCAAGAAAACGGCAACAATCTGTATTTTCTTCAAGCGAGGCAAATATTGCCCCGTATGTGCGCGCTCGCCTGCAAAGAGGCAGATACAGTCACTGCAGTGCCGCTTCCAGCACCAGCCCCGGCCGCCAGAAAACGCCCACTGGCGGAGCCAGCGCTTCCCAGGCTCCCTCCCTCCCTCTCTCTCACTTCTAGGCGCGCACACGGGAGCTACGGCACAGCGGTTACCTAAAGGGAAAGCGGGGAGAAACACGAGGAAAAGATCTTCCCTATGCGGTGTCATTATTTTAAACATATCTTTCCAGCTGCTGAGATCAAAAGGCAGACGGCCTGCCGTGCCTGGGCTGGAGACGCCAGAGAGTTGCCCCTCCGTTTCTGCGGGGCATCCAACACCATTTCTACGCGAAGATGCGCAGACCCTCCCCGACGCGCAGCATCACACGAGTTTGCTTGGCTCCCCCCTCGCCTTTCCCACCACTTGGCACACTGACAGCCACTCGCCCCTCAACCCGAGCCCTCCGGCTCCCCGGAGGCTGCCTCAGACCCTGCTCCCAGGTGCGGTGTGGCCCCACGGCTGCCACCGGCCTTGCTCCGCAAGCAGAGGCACCGTCGCTCGCCAGCGGAGCCTGTCGCGCTGGCCAGCCGCCACCTCGACCCCGCGCTGGGGTCCCTGGGCATTCGGGGTCCCGCCCCGCCGCCTCACCCCGCCAGCCCGGCCGCAGCCCGCCCGTCCCCGCGCCTCGGCGGTCCGAGCCACGGCGGCCCTCAGCGGGGCAGCCGCCGGCCGAACGCCCGGCCAAGGGACGCCCAAAGGAGGGCTCGGATTGCAGCGGGGCCGATGGCCGCGCTCAAAGCCCCCGCCGCTTGTATTTCGTTTCGCCCTAAATTCTCTCTACCCCGGTCCTCAGCTGCCGAGAGGCGGGAGGACAGGTCCCAGCCCACCGGGGTTCATCTCCAGCAGCAGGAAAGGGTGGCCAACATCGCCAATTGGCCTTGGGGCTCCCCGCAGCCCGGCCGGGCGCTCCCGTCGGGCCGGGCCGAGCGGGACCGCGGCCGTCGTAGAGCCGATGGCCCGCGCCGCCCACCGGCACGATCGGAGCCCCGGGGCTGCGGGCAGCCCGCCGCCGAGCTCCCCTCCCGGGCCAGCCGTGCCCCCAGCGCTGTCAGCGCCGGGAACCGGCCATCATCGTTCATCACCCGGGCGGCCGGTGCAGCCCTTGGCGCCCCTGCTCTCACCCCGAAGCGGCGGCGCTCATCTGGGCGGGGGCTGCGGTGCCCGACCCTCGCCTCCCCTCGCCCGGCGGCGGCCGTCGGGCAGCGGGGCGGCCCCTGCCCTCGGAGGGGGCGCGGGCTGCCCGGGCGCCAAGCAGGAGCTCCCTCGGGGCACCCCCGGCGCCGATCGCCAGCGTGGGGGCACCTCTGGGGCCCGGCTGCGAGGGACTGGTGCCCGGCACAGCGCCAGCCCGCCGCGGCACCACAGCGCGCCCGGGGCTCCTGCCCCGCAGCTACCTGGACGGGGCGGAGGGAACCGCTCTCCCCAGGTGGAGGACGCATCCCCTCGGCGCTCCCCCTCGCCAGCGGGCGGAGAAGCGGCCGGCAGCGCTGGTGCCCACCCAGGAGGGGCCGCCGCCGTGCCGCCGGCAGCAGATTTTGTTGAGGTGCGGCGGGGTCCCCGCGCAGGCAGGGCGGGCGCTGCCCCGCGGCGGGGATGGAGCGGGCACGGCCGCAACCGTTGCGGATATTGGCGGAAAAGATGTTTGTGTTGCCACTGCCAGCAGGGCACCCGAAAAGCGGGAGATTCTGTTTTGCTCCTCTACCTTCCCCGAGATCAGACCTCCGCGCCGTCCGCCGCCACTCCAGGTGCTGCATCACCGGGTCCAGGTGTCGGCGGGAATCCTCATCGAACTACCGCAGTCTTCCTATTTCCGTTCAAAATTAGGCTGGCTCTTTCGAATTCCGACTCCTGCTTTGAAAACAGTGTAAACCTACGCTTTGGGGTTTTATTTTAAATCGTTCAAGTGTTTTATATTTATCGTTTCAGGACTTCTTTTAATGCTAGAAAACACACCAACTCCTGTTAAAGCTAGAGTCTTTATGTATCAATCTGTAACGCTGAAAAAGATATTCTTCTGAAAATAGCAACGCTCTCAAATTAAAGTGCATTTCCACCCAGCTGAATGTTCAGTTACAGAAAGAATCCCCAGAGTTTGAAAAAGGTTTAGAATGCAAGAACAGAATAGAGACTCTAATTAAAAACAAACAAAACCAGAAAACAAAACAGGAAGACTCAGGTTTTACTAAGCTGTTTCCATCTGCATGGTTCTTAAAACCTGTTGCCTAAAAATCCTGAACTGAAATGCAGAAAACTGAATCTGCTTTTGTGATCCATTTTCTCTTAGTACATTTGCCTTTACCAAAATAGTTAAATAACTATTTCACATGCCTATTTGTGTGAGATGCTTTTATTTCCTTAAGTCCAACCATTACATAGAGAGCTTTTCCCTGAAAACTGCTGCACAAGGACCAGAGATTCAGTGAATATTTAAATTTTCCGAGAGAAAGCTTTGTTAATGGAAACAAAATTTCAGTGATTTGTGCTTTGTTATTGCAGCCTGTTTGTTTAGCAATTAACAATTTCTTATTAGAAAAACTCTTATACTAAAATGTTTAAATTGAAAGAGCTAATCAGATTGAAATGACTGACAAAAAGCAAGAGCCAATCACCCGAAAAAATTAAAGCAGGTCCTTTAGACAGATTAGTCCCAAATTGTTCTGTCAATATCAAGAGTAAATTACTGAAACTTAACAGCGCCAATTTATAATTGTAGAAATCTTGTTTAACTATGCTAATCTATGCTAAATTCCTCAATTGCTGTTCATCCAAACTGCAGTTGTTCAAATATCACTGCCTCAGAGTGGATATCTGTGTATTTATACGAGGCATGTCAATTGTGCATGTATAAATATGTATCTGTATGTTCATCAAACAGGCAAAATACATTTTGATTTGTAACAAATTATCAGATATCCTAGAAAAGCAGCTTTCAGGTTAAGGGTTATTTACAAACTATTCATCTGATTACTATTCATTAGTTATTGGCAATTCATACCTGATTGGTCACCTGCTTCTTGGCTGGGCAAGCAAAAGCAATCACAGAGAAAAGTTAGATGACAGTGAAAATTAATTTTCAAGCTCTCTACATTTATATTTGTAAATTATACAGACTTGCAGACAAGTTAAATATGCTTCATGGCCATCTCAATACCTGGGGATAAATTAGTGGTGAATCACATTTGCTCGTCAATGTCCATCAGGGCTCTCATTGCTCAGTCAGCACCAAAATTTCCATTGCCACAGAGCAGTGATGTCACTGATCCCACTGTGGTACTAACCATATACTCATGTCATTTACCAGAGAAGTCTCACCCACTCCAACATCCAAAATCTCAAAACAGTGAGATTTGCTATGTCATCCCCCCACACATCCCCTCCCCCTGAAGAAAAAGGATTTTAAAAATGCCAGAAACAGGACAAAATGCAAGTTAAAATACTCTGGTGCATTCCCTTGCCCCAGGTACAAGGGTTCTGATACAAATGCCCTGTGTCAGTGCAACCACGAGCAAAGGATTTTATTTGTATTTACATGGATAAATGTGATTTCATGGGAATTCAGAAGTCACAGCACACTAAAGCCATCAGGTCACTGAAGCCATCAGGTGCATTGTACTTACAAGCATAGGCCTGGTTTGAGAGCAGCAAGTAAGACTGTTTGGCAATAATTTGGCAATATTAGTCAAAATACTTGAAGAAAAACATTGGGGGAAAAAAGTAAAATCAAGTTTAACAAAGGCTTTTTGTTATTAAATACAGCTTAAAACCAAACACCTGTTCTTTCCCAATTCTGTTGGCTCCATTTTAAGAATGACAGTGACTCATCTTTTATCTGGTCCCACTCCTTCGCCTGGTAAATCCTCTTATCTCATCTTTATATCCTGAGTCCATTCTACGATGTATGACCAATTCCTTGGGAAAAAAAATAACTAGGACAGACTATGGGGAGAGGGAGTTTATAAAAATGTAGGATGACAGCAGTAGAGGAGCTGACAGAACACCTGAATGTGGGTGAGATAGAAGCAGCCACAATGAAATAGAGAGAAGGCAACCTGCTGGAAAAGTGGGGCAGGGGCAACAAAAGGATAAATGCAGCTAAAACCCAAGCTCTGAGGCTGAGTAAATACAAGTAAAAATATTTATGGAAAAGTCCTGAGCAAGTTGATAAAAATAATTGGTTTGGAGGGGTTTTTTTTCCCAGGGATTTTCTGCTAAATGATCTTACAGAATATACTAATTGCCTCTCAGATACTGAATTGCTGTCATGAATTAGAAACCTCCAGAAAAGACATTGTTTCCTAAAGTCTTATTCTATAAACCTCTGGAGTAATTTATAGAATCTCTTACTTCATAAGAGTTTTTTCTTACAAAGGACAACTCTCAAACACCATACTCATGCAAGGAGTAAGTTTGTTTAAAGGATATATATCAGCCATTTTCCTTGATTCCCACACTCATCCAAGCCACCTCATTTCCACACAAATATTAATTGCAAATGTTGGTAACAGGCAAACATGTGCTAGCAGCCATCTTGAAAATATTTTGGGGAATTACCTAGTCCAGGTGCAGAAGAAATACCATGAGATACAAAATGAATGGCAATTCTTTCCGAAAATAAAAAAAAAAAAAACCCCAACATATTTTTTAAGAAGTCCAGGTCTGTTCAGAGATAACTGACGTCCAGAAAAATAATAATAAAAAAGTAGATAAATATCTTGTTTACTTTCAGTATTTTGTTCAGCTCTGCTATGTCATTTCACTTTTTGCTCAGCTTACAACACAGCTGAAAGGTTCTGTGGCTGGAACTATACATGATAAAAGTTTCTCTTGAACTGCTATGCTGTGTGATGTGTGATAGTGGGTACATTAATAAAGCTGTGAAGACCATGTCTTTTCCTGCCATTTTTTTTTATTTCCTTTTAGAAACACACAAAACTATGAGAAGTTTTCAGCATTATTTTCCAGGGAAAAACTAAAATTATTTATGGAAAGAAAATACTTCACGTGCAAAGGTAGGACATTTTTAAACACAAAATTTTCAGGTAGACATATTACTAAGTATTGCATTGAAATAATAAAAAAGATTTAAAACAGAAAAGCTAGTATCAATATACAGAGGGAAACATTTACAATAATTGTACTCAGATTTTTTTCCTATAAAAGACTATGAAAGAAGCCAAACAAAACCTTTTGAAGCAATCTAGTATTTTGTGCTTTCCTATGCAGGACAAAGAACAGATATTTGTTGGTTCTATTTAGAGAGTTTTCAGAGAGTGAAATGGCTGCTTGGGTTTAAGTTACTATTATTAAAGTAGGGGACACTCCTCCAGAAAAACTGTCCTTTGAAGAAGTTAAAACTCCAGTAGCAGCAGCCCTCTTTACTGAGATGCTTTATTATAAACCCAAAGCAGCATAAACACTGTAAGCTTTTTGATACAAAAACCATCTTTTGAATCCTGTCCAGCAGAACAGGATCATGGCCTGGGACCAGGGCCTCTGAAGCAGTAATGAAACACAAACAGCAAAGGATGTCATGGTTGGCACGGTAGGCAATAGCATTGTTGTTACCTAGCACTGTTGGAAGAGCCATTTTTATTGCAAGAAAAATAAACAGCATTATCAGGACTTTTGTAGTTCTACCTTTCTGTTTTCATAATGAAATCTAGAGTTAATTTATGATAGAAATTTGTTACAATTTGCTATCTGTGACAGACAAATAAATTGTTTCTATTCTGTACTCAACTGGAACAAAAAAATATCTATTCTTTACATGAACTAAAGAATAGATTTAACAAAAATCCAAAAGGAAAGGTTAATACTGGCTTGTACTCATCCACCGTGAGTTGTGCATGCATCTTGCTAGCACATAGCACAGAGTATACACTGCTATTCTCACAACAGGGATGCCAGCTTTCCCCTATAACTCTCTCTTGCAACCCCTTTCTTCATCTTCCCAGATTTTACAACCAGTATAAAGAAGCAGACTTTTCCCCAAAGTGATTTCAACAGTTCATGAAAAGTCCTACTGGCAAATTCTTTGATGCAATTAGCAACCTCAGCTCTGAGTTTAAGTGTATAACTTTGTTCTAGCCTAAACTTAAAGCTGGATCCTCTTTGATATTGACAGCAGGTACAAAAATATAAATATATATAGAGAGAGAGACACTGAGTCCAACCTTTAGAATTATCTACAAACAAAACAACTTCATGTTAAATGCAAGCACCTTGTTGTGATGTCTAATCATTGCTCAAGGGAAATAAGTGCTTTTTTAGAATGCTTCATTCTTTTCACTTTAATTCCTCCTTCCTTCTGTTGCACTGACTACCAAGCTATCCCCTGTGAGAAACAGAACTTTTACTCCTGCCCTTCTGTTAAAAAAGTCAGACCTGAAACTGTGGCTGTTGACAGTGAAATGTAGTCATTAGTTTTCAGGGTTAATACCTTGATGAAACAACAAGTGCAAAGTAATGCATACCCCTAGGAACCATGGGTTATTTCATGTGTTTTCTAGAAAGTTTGGTTTCAAAACAACAACCAAACCATGACGTGTTTCTATACAGAAACATACCTTTGCAGTCCTGAAACCTAAAAAGCTCGACTTTGAAAATGAAAGCTTGAACTCTTCAAGTTTGTTGTGCAAACATAGTTGTCCCCATGTGGGGTCTCAGAGTGCTGTAACGTGCATTCATTCAACACCACAACTGAGCTAATAAAATTGAGAAATGTTTATTATCTCAGCAACTTTTCTCCATCCCATCCTTACCTTAGGGACCAAGAAATTCAAACCAACTTATTTCTGTACAGTAGTATACATGCAGACACAATGAACATATACCTGCTGTCTTTATATTCCATCATAGGACACACTTGCTATCTTTTTCTTGCCTGTTCTTTCTACTTCTCCCCCATCTTTTTCTCTTTTTCTTTCTCCCTCTCTTTGTCTCTTCCACATAGACAGTCTATTTCTCTAGCTGCAGAATCAACTTAACAGAACAGATTTTCTTTATGCAATGTTGTAACATCAGCATGTGAAACCCACCACACAGAAGGCTGGGGTACTACTGTCATCATCCCAGAACAAATACTCTCACATACACAACCCTAGACCATTGCAGACCAGCTTATTTGATTCAGTACAATTCTTCTCTAGAAATAAGAGAATTGTCATGTACTTTTATTCATTGGCTTTTATTGCTTTGTTTACTTATTCCCCATTATCTCCTTTGCCATCATCCAGCAGCTCCTGTTGTTCCCATAGCTTTCTCTCCCTCATGCATGATCATTCTTCTCTCCAGTTTACAGTTTCTCCTCATGCTGCCACATCTCAGTAAACATACTTCAAGCTGCAGCATCCCTTTTCTCTCAGCTGCAACAAGCTCTTCACCTGCTTTCTCTTTACTACTTGCAAAGTCTTTCTCCAACAGAAGCACATCTTCCTGCCCTTCCTGACCTGCTGTGCAGGTCCCACAAAAAGCTCTGGTCCTCAAAAGAGGAGGGGGATTCTTCCCAAGCCTTGGGTCTAAATAAAGGTTAGCTGTTACAGGAGGAGGGGAAGGACAGAGACTTGTTCTCTACCAGAAGCCTGGGGCTGCCTGTGGAGGAGGTTTAGGATGGCAGAAATGAAGCAGCATTACCTTATCGGCTTGGCTGCAGAGAAAGGGAGTTTTTCATCTCTCCTGCTTGATATGGGTCCTCTGAATAAATGATTGGGAGACTTGAGTACAGACCACAGCATTCAAGCAGAACAAATAGGACACATCCTACTCCTGTGATAACACAAGACCAGCAGTCCAGAAATAAAACAGGCACAAATATTTCTTTATGTGTTCTCCTTAGAAAGAAAGTAAAATTGGATTCCATAGGTATAACTGACAGGAGTCCTGTTCAGGCTAGGAATCTTTGTATTCTTGCTAGCCAAACAGGACAGGGATTTTAAAAGATATTTATTGCTTTATTATTTAAAAAATAAATATAGAACTGTATACTGCTGTCATATTTGGAAAGAACAGACCTGAGTATCTACAAAATTTTGAAAAAAGAATTATTTGAACTTATCTTTTTGATTTTTTTTTCTGTTAATGTCCTGCACCTTTAGGACAAAATCGGAAGGGAAATCACAGTGTAACCCACTTGAAGCTGTAACCACTCTACAGCATCCTCAACTCAGCTCTCTCTTGCTGGATACAGTCTGCAGGGATGTAAATGCTGAACCTTGGGTCTGACAATTTTCAAAGCAAAGCAACAATGCACCAAAGCCCGTAACTCAGAATCTATATGCTTTTTTCCCAGAGCAGAAAAGTAAATCACACAGCAGTCCCAACACCCAAGTTAATCAGACCATTTCTACATCTGATATGGCTCATGCACACTCAGATATAATTATCTATCATTACCTTTTTTTCCTTTTCTTCAGTACAGATTGACATCCAGACAAAACAAGCCATTAATGCAGGAGCAACTCTGGGTTTATTTCTGGAGAAGGATTCCTTTCTGAGACTGCAAACCTCCCATTTAGCTAAAGCTCTTTGTGAGGTTTTCACCTGTGGTTACTCTGACCTAACTTGTGGTTTGACTGAATGAGGCTTCACTAAATAAAATCTGATTCATTTTGTTGGAAAAGCAAAACTTTTTGCTGCCAATGGCTTTTCCTGCTTACCAGCATATGCTGTGTATATGGCTTATCACAATACAAACTCAAAATTCAATAGCATTTTTCTCACCTAGAAAACTGTGGGAGTTCCCATGGAGCTCTAAAATAACAGGATAACATTAATGCAGCTGTAAATGATCTATAGAGGAGGGCTTTAAATGAAGGGGAAAGGAAGCCACAGGAACCTTTAAATGGAATAGAAAAAAATGAGACAGGCAAATTGTTTTAAATATATCTTCCACCTTTCTGACATTTGGTATTTAAAGAGAGTAGTCTTATCTTTCTCAGGTCATTTTCCTTGACTAATCAAGGAATCTTTTAGTTCTTTCATATAACAGTCATTCTGTTTCCTGGTATCTCACCTTACAAGCCCTTCACCATATCTCTTCCACTTGGAATTCGCTTTTCCTCAGTGCAGGTGACTACAGTTGCAGACAGCTCTTGCTAATGTTTTACAGACAGCTTAAACATTTGCCAGTTCTTTTGGAGACATTTTGCCTGATACATCATGATCATAGTACTGGGTGGGTGGGAGGAGTCACTTTGCCCAAGTCATTTTGTGATGAACATAGCCATGAGGACTTTCTTTCCTCTTGGTTGTTTCCAGCTGATGAGCTCAAAGACAACATGCATATTCGTCCCTAGGTGAATGATACTGCACTTTGAACTGCTGTGTTTCATTCTGCTTCCAGTCATACAGACTTCAGAGCTCTCTGAATCATACTAAAGTCTGCACCAGTTCCCCTCTGTGCAGAAAATGGACTCTCAAATTTTATAACCTATAAACTCTGCTAACACACCCTTACTTGCATGTAGGAAAGAAAATATAAAACCAATTCAGTGCCCAAACAAATTCTTGCTAAATTTAATTTGTAACCTTCCTTATGAGCATTTGTCTTCCCTTTAGCTATAAACACTTCATTCTCAGGTGGTCCACAGCACCCAGTATTTCTGCAGACTTCACAAATACTCAAGACCTTGCCTGACAGCGCTGCAAAACAGGCAAGCATTATTCGCTAACGCTGTCGTACAGAGGAAGAAACACAAATGTTTAGGGGTTTTTTCCCCCCGAAGTTATGCAGCAAGTTTTTAAAAAGTGTTGAAAAAGTGACACAGATGTTTTCTGGTCTCCCCCTCTGTTCCTCTGCCTGCAACATCACCGTCTGTTTTCTCCTCCATGGCACGCAGGAGGACAGAGTCCAGGCTGGGGCTGGCTTCAGGCAGCGGCAAAGTTAGCAGATCCCCAAAGCCGCAGACTGCCGCAGGGCACCTGGCTGCCTGCTCGGCCTTTCCAGGAAGGCAAGCAGACGAGCGGGGTAGCCACCCAAAGAGCACAACTCCAGCCCTGCCTAAAAAGCCTCCTGCTGTCTCAGCCACCGAGAACATGATCACAATGCATGGCTTGTGCTTAGTGCCTGCTGTCCTGCTTTTTTTTTAAGGAAGAAAACCTTCTCCTCTCCTTTGTTTTCCCCCTTCCCATGGCCATTTTTCTTTGCTATACGTGACACTAAGCGGTTTTAAAAACAAACCCTTGTATTCCACAGAAGTGTAAGTTTTCAAAACCACACTCATGGCTGAGATCAAACCATCCCTCCTTGTTTATGAACTGCCAGTCTTCTATGCAAGGCCACTCTACCAAGCATTAAGTTACAATGTACATAAATGACTTAATTTAATGTGAGAAGACATTTAGAAACTTCAAAAAACAACTGACCTGTTATTTGAGTAAAAACCCAAACCAAAACTAAAAGGCCACCCAATCCCCACCAACCTCAGTTTACTTTTTGCTCATAGTGAGATGTAGAAAAGTCCCCACCTCCCCAGTTAAACCTACCTTCTTGTAATTGAGAACCTGTTCTTTGTAATCAGATATCTGGCCTGGCCTGGGTGCAGAAGGAAGATTCCCACCTAGAGATTAGTGCATTGTTAATATTAACAGCTTTCATGAGATCACTGCATTACTCTGCCAAGTGAAAATATTTGATCCACATGAACCGTGCTGAAGCCTGACATACAGTTTGAGGTGCTTCTGAGGTTTTTCTTACATTTTTCCAATAGTTGGACTTCAGGCAGCAATACAAACGTTACTGACCCAGCAGCAGCTGCTGCAGTCGGACTGGTCTGTACTCCTTTTTGGGACACAAACGGCCCAACCCCAGCAGGATTTATTACAGCTTCTACTTCTGTGTGCACTGTGTGTCAGATCCTGTTTTTCAAAAGACTTTTTGAAACTGATCTTGTTTTGAATAACAACAACGAAAAGTTAATACACACTACTACTCTTCCATGAAAATCAGCATAGCTGTGTTTCAGCAAAGATACTTCTCCTTTAGAAAAGAGAGACCAGTGTATACTACATTCCTAGCTCTCTATAGCATTTTAAGGAAATGCAAGAATAAACGTAGGAAGGAATGAAAAAGAGCTAGAAATCTCATGTATGAAAGTACAAAAGAAAAAGGAAAAACAGCTGTGTTAATCAGATGGCATGTTAAAATTCAGAAGGAAGGGAAATGTAGAGAAAGGTAATGGAAAAGTAGGTGGAGTCATCTTGGAGCTCTTGGGGGAGTTTTTTGCCATTTAGCTGGTAGTTATTTTAAATCTTACCACAGCCCTGCAGCAGTTACAGGCAATCAGAAATATGTTTATCTAATGGACCCTTCAAGTTCTTGTTTCCCAAACCATAAACAGTTTTCTTAGTGAGAAGTCCAAGCTAAACAATGATAATTCACTTATTTACCTACATGAAAGATTTGTGTCTTTGCTTGTGTCTTTGCTTGTGTCTCTGCACCTGTTTTTTTCTGCTTTGTGCCAGCATAAAGCCATGGACTTCAATGGATTGGGTTATTTCTCCAGCAAAGAGAAGAGCCAGACCACATGTTTTTGGCCTTTTCTTCCAGCCCTTCCCTTGTTTGACTGCCTTATTCACTCTTCACAATTCTATTTTTCCCATTTCAAAGCCTCTCCAATCACAGCTTACAGGGATGTGGCTGAGATGAGGTTTTCTTCCTTCCAAGGGCAAAAAATGCAAGAAGTTATCTAAGCCTTATGCTGCAGGTGAGTACTTCCTGTACTTACATGGGACAAAGACTAGATCCATTTCTCTAGGAGCACAGGATGTGGGGGCAGTCTAGGAATCCCCATGCAGGTATCTGAATTGCACGAAAATGAGCAGAAGCAAAACTTCAAGCCCACCACTCCAATTAGATGAATCTACCAGATGGAAAATCACTTAAAAAGCTAACAAGACTGTCATATTTTGCTGATTCGTCAGCATGTGCCTTCCAAGCATGTTTGAAAACAAAACAAAACAAAAAAAATTCCCCAGAAAGCCAGGGAAAGCAGAATTACAATTGGGCTTTCCATGCATGAGACCAAACCAAACTGCCAACACATGTAGACACAGTCTCCACGGGCTATTTACATATAAGGTACATTTTTCAAGCCCTGCATTAACTGCATAACGAAAGGGATTTCTTTGCAGTTCTTTATAATAAGTACAGTTTTACAAGAAAATCATGTAGGACAAAAGGAACAGATGCTTTATGAAAGCATCTTGTACTTAAATACACCAGAGAAACTGTTTAAAGTTTATTCTTCCTTGGTGTCACTGTCTGACTAGGCTACTCACCATAATTTACTGTGGTAATAATTCTGACTTCACAGATAACTTCAAAACCAGTATGTCCTGCTGTTTGGGAAATGCTGTGTTTACTTGAAAAAATAGTTTTTCTGAATTTCTTTACTTTTTTTCATAATTGTTTGCATTTTATTTCCCATAAAAGCCCAATTAAATGGTCTTTTTGACTCCATTAGTACATATTATTGATCATGGGTTTTTTAGATATTTGCATATTCCAGGCACAGGCATTGATTGAGCATCCTCAGCTGACAGGTCACTTCAGCTCATGTTTAGTCCTTGGAACATTTGTGTTTAAGGACTGTGTGAACACTGTGTTTGCACAAATGTCTACTACACACACTAAACTAACTAAATAATTAACACTGAATGCTGAGGTATACCTAAGCACTTGTGCATCTTGATGGTGCCTAGTTGTTTTCAGAAACTTGAGGATCCAGGGTAGTGTAGTGTAGTTAATAACTAAAAAGGTTTGTTTCTTCTCCAGAAACACTAAAACTGTATAACTGATTAAAAATATTTAGAATATGCAATGTGTAACCATGCTGTGTGAATCACTGCTACTTTAAAAATCAGCCTAACAGGGTTAAGCTTGAAATTAGAAGTTCACCTAAGTTTCAAAATTTAAACTGATAATTCAATGAATGAGACTAGGAAAAATCCTCTCCCATGAGCAGTTTGTTCCACAGCTGACTTCATAGAGATTTCTTGCAGATTCTTCCAAACTTTCTAAGAATGGACTCTCTCAAAGCAGGGCAAGGCCACCAGACAGGCTTGTCTGCAATGGCCTCTTATATTCACCCAGCAACCCTAACTTTGAAAAAATTATTGAGGGAAAGGGAGATGCACATTTTAACCAGAGCTTTTCACATGAAGAAGAAATTTGGCAAAACAGAAGACAAATAATGGCTTCAGAACAAAGCCCGACGACCAGAGTGCCTTCCCAAACCAGTAACTGGCTGAAACAGTTGGTTTAACTTGTTCTGTGTGATAAAACAGTACCTTAGAGTAGGAGGCAATCTAAAAATACTAGTTTTCATATGTTAGCAATAGTGTTTTTGTAAAACATTAAAATACTGTCAGAAGGTAAAGATCAAAGCATGCAGCATAAATGTATTGGTTGCCAAATGCCTCTGTCCGGTACCGTTAGAAAGTGAAGCATGCCTGTCACAAATGCCTCCTGGACACTGATTTTCTGCCTTACTCTCGTGCTCCTTCCCCCACCCCCAGCCATCACTTTTCCTTTGCAGCTCTGTGAATCACAAAACCGAACGACACTCTGAATCACCCCAACACTCATCAAAAAGGTAATTCCCCAAGCAACAATTTGCTTGATGTGGTGATTGCAAACAACACATACGTGGCTGAGGGACAAGGAGCTGCGTGTTACCACCACACAGTTTTGGTCACCAAGGCCAGATGAGCTCAGCTGGGAAAAATATTCCACCTTTTAAAAAGTCTTGTTATTTCCCCCCCGATTTTTTTTTTCCTAAATGAATGTGTTTGCAAAAACAAATGAACAAGAAAAAAAAAAAAAAAAGGACAAAACCAAAGTTATCTTAAATAGCTGTGTGGAATAAAAAACATGTAAACATGAAACTAAAGGTAACATGCATATGGACATACAAAGACCCCCAAAATCTCTTGAAATATTAGATTTTCTTGACCCCATCTTTGTGTTCAAGAACCTGCACTTCATATTCACAGTGGTAGGTATTTTTGGGACAACTTGATGCATCTAAACATAGATAGCGTCTTTTTCTGATCTGTTCCACAAATTGAATCAGGTTTAAAATGAGAAGTAAAGAAAAAAAATTACTTTCTCTCCCAGTAGAGCAGCCTCTCTTGGGGCTGGATGGACTAAGAAAGCATATTCAGAGGGCAGAGAGGGTACTCCTGGGTTGGAGACAGCACTCTGCTCCAAAATTAGGTCTCCATCTTCCAACCCACAGGACAGGAATTCCTCTCTGCTGCCCATCCTCCTCACTCAGTCTCTCAGATGGTATATCCTGCTCATACCCTGCTCTCTCATCCTGCTCTCTGCTAACAGGAGGACAGCAATGTTTTAGCTAGTTATCCCAACTGCTAACAGCTTGGTCCTTTTCTCTCTCCCTTAATAAAGGCCTGCAATGATGACGTGAAACTGATGACCCAAATTTGTGCTGCCTACTCCTGATTCCTCATGCAGGCAGACAGGCATTGCCACTACCAGGAAACAGGAGTTACTGCTCAGCAACAGGTGATAGAAGTTCTTACATCATTTTTTTTACGTTGGAAATCTTTTAGGCATGTCTGCCCTCCATTTCTGCAGGTGTGAGTGTTACTGAAATAATTTGTATCTCCTTATCTTTCAAGTCTTTGTACATGGAGCTTTTCCCTCTTGTCTTTCTGAGCTGTCCCCTTGACATGTTTGAGTTACTAGGAGCTGGTACCTTGTTTCATTTTAACATCTTTATGACTGTGCATGAATCACGGCTGCAATGCTGAGTACAATGAAGGACTCTCCAGAAAGGTCTTACATAAATCCTGTTCCCTGTACCTTTAAAAAAACATCCTTTCTCACTGTGCTATCATTGGAGCAAGGCCTTGGTCTCCACAGGTTTGAGATGGGCTCTGGCCCCAGGAAGAAGGTTCAGTCCCCTCCAGACCCACCCCAACTTGTCCAGGGTGCCAAGCTCTGCACTTTCACCTGCATTCAGCCCCCAGCAGGGTTCCATGTGCTCTCCATTCCCCCACTCTCAGCCAATGCCAAACTCCTTACTTTTACTTTCCAGGGTCTCTCACAAGCATATCCCCTTCCTGCTAGCCCATCCTCCTCCTCTTGCTGTCTCCATCTGCTCAGCCTGGCCCTCCCCCATCTGCATTCACTCCCTCCCTCCATCCCCTTTGTGTTCCCCTCACATGCCTGCTTGCAAGATCTTTTCATGCTGTCTATGCCTGGATTTCTCTTCTTAAAACCCATCTGGCATGCATTCACTGTTTCTTCCTCCCACCTTATTCCCCTTCACAAAATTAACTTCAATGAAACTTAAAACAGTGGCCTCTGCCACATTCAGAAAAAATGCCTTAAAACTTACTCATATTAATCTGGAAAACTCACAAGTATCAATCCTCTGAGTAAGTTTTTCCAATAAACATGCCAGTCTCCCCTCCATTCCCTTTCTCCCCTCTTCCCTCTCACCCCCCTCCATGTTGCCCTTTCTCTCTTGTTTGTTCTCCTTTTAACTTGGGCTGGAAGCTTTTCAGGGCATCTTTATCTCCATCAGAAAGTGCATGCTGATAAAAGAGAGGATTGAGACAAATGGAACCAAAACATTCTGCCAACTCCAGACACTACTGAAGATCCTACAGCTAAGCTGTGTTAGTAAACAACAGCCAGAAAGGGTGAGTTGAGAAATTATTTAAAACTGGTGTTTTACTTTCCCAGCTAAAGGCAACAGAATCCACCAGGAACTTTGGGCAAGCAGAGAGGGAAGACACAGAGGCCAGGGACAAGAATGAGAGGCAGGGACAGCTCCTGACCAGCTGTGAATGCAGAAAGAACCAAAAGTCTTGTGAGAGAGGCACAACTAACTCTCCTGCCTGTTTCTTCAGCAGTCAGTCCCCAATGGCAAATTGAAACCATACAATTAATGCATAATAGGTTGTATCAACATAGCCTAGCATCAAACACAAAAAGCAGCACGTGCTTGCATGCTGGCAGTGCAATACTGAATAAGAATATTCAGTAACAATAAAGGAAGAGCAAAAAGATATCCTTTGCAGGGCAGACAATCAAAATCAGTGCAATTGTACAAAACTAGAGTGGAATGGATATTTCAGGAGGCTGCTAATAGCAAGAACATTTTACCTTGAGACTGACCAGACTAACAATTGAGTTATTAATGTCTTAAGACTCAATAGAGCACTCCTCACCCCTTCTGCCAAGCACAGCTCAAACCTTTCTCTGTGATCTGATGGCTTTCTGGTTGCCTGTAGGGCATTAATGGTTGCAAAACACTTCTATGAAAGGGAGGGCAACCACACTTTGAAAATGCATCTTTGGGATGAAAAATTATTAACAAGCCTTCTTGGTAGTTTCAGTGGGAGAAACACTAGGCTAAGTTGCTTGCAGATTTAACTTTCTTTTTTCATTTGTAAGAGTCCTTCCAGCTAGAGTAGAAGAAAATATGACACTGTTTCTGAGCCTAAATCTCAGTCCAGGCCTGCCACTCTCCAAGCTATTGGTGAGAAGCAGATGGAGTTTCCACAAAAGGGGTGACTTCAGCATCCCAGAATAGTCCCAATGTAATCCAGAAGGAAGTAGCTAGTGACCTGCTGATAATAATTTAATAATTTAAACACTCACAAGTCTAAGAAGAGATAGTATTCAGCCAAGGAAGCTGATGGGAGAGCTCACTAAGTCGCTGTCCATCATTTATCATCAGTTCCTGGCTAACCAGGGAGGACTCAGACAACTGGAGTTGGCCAATGTGATGCCCATCCACAGGAAGGGCTGTAAGGAGGATCCAGGGAACTAGAGGCCTCTCAGCCTGACCCCAGTGCCTGCCAAGCTTATGGAACAGAGCATCCTCAATGTGTTCATATGGCACATACAGGACAAATAAGTGATCAGGTCCAGCCATCACAGAGGTGGGAAAGGCAGGTCCTGCCTGACCAACCTGATCTCCTTTTATGACCAGAGGACTCACCTAGAGTCTGTGGCTGTTGTCTCCTCGGACTTCAGCAGATTTTGATACTGTCTCCCATGGCACTCTCCTGGAAAACCTGGTGGCCCAGGGCTTGGACAGGTCCACTCTTTGCTGGGCTAAGAACTGGCTGGATGAACAGGCCTAGAGAGTGGAGGTGAATGGTGCCACATCCAATTGTCAGGTAGTCACCAGTGGTGCTCTCCAGGGCTTAGTACTGGGCCTCAGTCCTGTTCAATATACTTGTTAAAGATCTGGACAAGGACATCAAGGACATCCCCAGTAAGTTCTCAGCCAAAATCAAGTTGGGTGGGGTCTTGATCTACTTTAGGGTAAGTAGGATCTGCAGAAAGATCTGGATGGCTGGGCTGAGGCCAAAGGTATGAGGTTCAACAAGGCCAAGTGACAGGTCCTACACTTTGGCCACAACAATCCCATGCAGCACTACAAGCAGGGGCAAGTGTGGTTGGAGAGGGCCTGGTGGAAAAGGACCTGGAAGTGCTGGTCAACAGCTGAACATGAGCCAGCATGTGCCCAGGCAGCCGAGAATGAAATCCTGGCCTGATCAGCAATAGTGTGGCCAGCAGAACCAGGGATGTCATTGTGCTCCTGTACTTGGCACTAGTGAGATCACACCTCAGGTTCTGTGTACAGCTCTGGGGCCCTCACTTCAGGAAGACAATGAGGTGCTGGAGCAGGCCTAGAGAAGGGCAAAGGAGCTGGTGAGGAGCTCTAGAGAGTCTCATATGACGCTGAGGGCGCTGGGGGTGTTTAGCCTGGAGAAAAGGAGGCTTGGACCCTATGACTTTCTACAACTGCCTGAAAGGAGGTTGTAGCCAGGGAGGTTTGGCATCTTCTCTCAGGCAACCAGTGACAGGATGAGAGTACACAGGTCTCAAGCTGTGCCAGGGGAGGTTCAGGTTGTACATCAGGAGAAATTTCTTTATGGAAGTGATTATTAAACATTGAAATGGACTGCCCAGCAAGGTCATGGAGTCCCCATCCCTGGAGGTGTTAAAAAAATAAATGAACGTGGCACTTAGCGCCATGGTCTAGTTCACAAGATGGTGATCTGTCAAAGGTTGGACTCGATGATCTCAGAGATCTTTTCCAACCTAAATGAAATGATTCTGTAATCTTATTGGCATTTTCATGGTCCAGAATTTCTATCATAAAGAGAACCACAACCTTCCATCTGAAAATAAATTTACCTTTTGATTGATTATCACTAGCCATTACCGTGAGAAGAATCTCAAAACTCATCCTTCCAGTTTATTGACCTTCAGTTACTAACTGGTTGTCAAGAACAAGATTTTTTTTTTTTCATGGAGAAAGAGAGGTTGTAATTAATCAAAGCATCTGACTGCAAGAAACACCCACAACACCCACAAAAGCTAATTTTTAAGCACTTGTAAAGCCTCATGCAGTTTTCTAATAGTACTACAAAATCTATCATCAACAGTTCTACCCTGAGTTTTTATCTCTGCTAAACCAGAAGAACTTCAGGGACAGTGTTGGAGTCTGGAGAGAGTGACTGTGTTCAGCAATGACTATACATTTCCTAAAAAAATCACCAGAATTCTACTGAATTTTTTACTCTCTTTCATTAAGAAGAGCATTGAGCTGTATCACTGTGAAGCAGCAGTTATGTTTTTCTTTTAGACTTCTTTTAGACTATGGATTTACCAGTTTATTTGTCTGTGCTTTGAAGGAGGGACAATCTACTGTTCCGCATTCAAGCACTATGACAAACTAGCACAACAGACCTCTGTTCTGGGTTAGTCCAAGGTAATTCTGTAATAAAATAGCAGGTGGTCAGTACAGGGGACAGAAATTAAGTACCTTGAAAAAACATTTTCAATTGACTTTTCTTCACTAGAGTTTAGGAGCAACTTCTGCTCCACGTAAACAGTAGCACAGTGGTCTCCTCCCTGTGTTTACAGTGCCATAGTGACAAGACCTTGGCACAAGCAATTTTTTTTTGTCAGGGGAATACAGGCTGCTCACTGAGCTCCATGCACGTACAGGCAGTGTGTACTAATGTCAGGGAACAGGAGTGATTAATGAAAACCTGATCTAAAACACCTTGCTACTTTACAATAACAGTCCAAAATGCTGTAGCCATAACACCATGCTAAGATGTGGTTGATTTAGCCACTGCTGTGAAAGACTAAGTTTTATTTTGGTGCTTTTTAATAAGAGGGAAGGAAATGCCTCACATTGCTCAGCAATGATTCCTTTGGGCAATTAGGAACAACATCAACAGGCTACAGGGAGGTTTGCCCAGGAAAAATGAAGGGCACGGGCCAGAAAGCAACAACAGCAGACCCTTGGAGGTTTGAAAGTAACATGAAGGATACGCAGAGGCAAGACTGGGAACATCTTAAATAAGGAACAACAGCAGTAGCTGCATAAAACCCATGCTGTTTTCTGTTTTCAGGTTTACAAAAGCTTCTGCAAATGAGTAAGCCACGTGAAAATCTTAAAAGGTTACAGATAATTCACGGAGTAAACTCAGCTGTATCTGTGTCACAACCAGCAATATGCTGCATTCCTAACGAGAAGATCCAGGATACATTTTGGAAGGGACTCAAGCTGCCAGGCTCAAAGCCAACACAATCTGTGGGTGGGTGCTGGATGCTTGCCTTGAAATTCTCTCCTTGCCAGCAAACCTATGGAGTAACAATGGCATCAGTTTTGGAGGGAGATTTCCTAGTGTTTAAAGCTAGAAGAGACCACAAGTTGATCTACTGCGGCCTCCTGCTGCTAAATTTCACCACTGCCCTTTCTGTTGAGAATAACAATTTCCATTATAATAAAGCAATTGATTCTTCAGTCAACCAAGCTGTCTGCATGCTCCAAGACTACCAGCAAGGAGGAAGACAGAACTCAAATCTTTGCAACCACAGGTGTGGTACAACCACACATTCCTTGCAGGTGATCCACATACCTATCCTAAGAGAAAATCAAGTTGATTCCCAGGTCTCAGCCGAGTGACCAGGAGAATATTTTTTTCCCCTGGCAGATCCAAATGTGTTCAACAGTTTCAAACGGGATATAAGACTATGAGACACTACACAGGTATCTTAAAATGAGAACTCCCTCTACTATCTACCCTACAAGGTCTCTCATCTACAATTGTTTCCTGTCCTTGAGGAGTCAAAAAAAGGTGAAAACCACTCCCAGTATGCATAAATATCATTCCTAACCCCTGTGGGCAGCCAGATGAAGCCCCAGAGCATGAGACTTTATTTTAACATCAGGATGTCTTCCAGAAAGGAAATGGGGGGGGGAAACAACAGGACGGAAAGACGAAGTACAAAAATATGGCACTGTCTCAACTGCAAATAAACCTGCCACTTTCAGCCTCCAGTACACTATGTGAGAAACTTACAGGGTAGGCATTTTTGAAGATCACACTCAGAGGTAAAATCACATTATAAACTCCCAATCTCTTCTTCTAACCTTGCTTGCCCTTCAAAAAGCAGCAGCAGAAGGAATTTCTATCAAAGAAGTTAAAAGAAGGTAGACTAAGCCCACTGAGATGACAGCATGAGAAATAAACGTAACAGAAACCTGAAAAATGAGAGAACAAACTAGGCTCATTGAGAAATAACAAAGTAAGTATTAATTTGAAAGTGGAAGATTGAGCCACTTTATTCTGTGTGTGAGGAAATAAATACTAACAATGAGACATTTTCAGGTGAACTAACCAGTGCAAGGAGCAGAAAAATAAGTCATGAATGAGGAATAAGCAAGCATATTTTAGGGACAGAGGAAGATCAAGCGCTATGTCAGAATGAGTTACCTAGAGATGAAAGATGAAAAACATGACTCATTCATCATTTGTGGAAGTATTTTCCAAGTATTTGGAAACAGACACCATGGTTCCAGCATTTAGCAAATAAAGATTCTAAAAGATAGGCTGACATTATCTTTCTAAAAGACTAACACCTACATTTTTTGAAACCCTCTGAGATATTTATGAGTAGCCAGGGGGTGCACTTGGAATTGTGAAATTTAATTAGTGAGTCACTAAAGAATTATGAAGCGTAAATCAGGTCAAGTTCATTTTTATGCAGTAGCTGTTGGTCTTGATTCAGGTGAGGAACCAACAGATCTGACCTAACAGACCTTCAAGGATACTTGCTTTTTAATCAGGTTCCACGTGGACTGGATTTCCAAACAATTCACTTCATTCATTAACAGCATTTTTAAGAAATGAGCCTGATTCTGTAGCTGACATGTTAAAAAGCCCATCAGCTATCACCATTGGGAAAGTTTTTTATATTAAAAAAAATAGGAGCATGGAGGCAGATACCTAAATCTGGAGGGTTTGTACCTGATGAGGAGCAGACCACCAACAGGGCTCTATCCTCACCATTCATTGATAATTTACATCAAATACTAGAGCTTCACCATCCCTGGCACTGTACTTTCCCAGCAAGGCTTTCCAAAGGCTGCTGTTACACACAGACAAGCAGAGCTGGGAAAGGCTTGGCCATTCTTCTCAAGTCACACAGCATGAGTCTGGGTTTGTGCCGGGGAAGCAGTCATGGTTTCTCCAGTGGGAATGCTGAGAATAATCTATCAGTGGATTTCAAAGATGTGCTTGCTTCTATCAAGGTCATGCTGAGTTCTGTTACTAGTATCATTCCTACTACTGTAGTGGCAGGATTTTTTCCTCACATCCCTCCTCTGTTTCTAGCGCCTTTCACTCTGAAACAAACCCATGTGGTCATGCTCTTATCATCAGAAATACTCTGTTCCCATATTCCCTGTGCTCATTGATCTTTTCACCTCCCTCTACCAATCTATCCCTGACCTGATGATTTTGGCAGGCCCTGTCTCCCATTCTCTGCTCTGAGCAGAACAGCATTAAGGAAGGCAAGCAGCTACTTGATCGTAACAAGCATACCATGCTTTATAAACCCAAGCAACTGCAAGAGAGATGTGGAAGTACCATCTAATCACAGTGTGCTTGTCTGGCATCAAAAATCATGGGATATGAAATACCTGATCAAGGCAAGGATTATTTCAGCTTTTTGTATGTGTCCATTTGAACCTTTTGTACCAATTACAGAAACTCAGAATGAGGTAATTGCTCTCAAAATCATAGCTCTTCAGTTTCTTCATTTAATGGAGCAGATGGTGGTTTCTATATGCTTACTTATTCCTCTTTCTTAATTTTGTCCAAATACACAGACGGAAAAATTTCTCCTATAATATTTTATTGTTCTAAAGCCATGGTAATAGTGCCTGAGCTGCAGTCTAATAATTAATCACTCAAGTTTTAAAATCACATTAAACTTCACAATCCAAAGGAATTTTTCAAAAACATAAGGCAGAGATATTGGTATGTAAACTGGATAACACTACCAAAACCCATCCAAACCCAAGAAAATACTATTTTACACTAAGCTGTGAATAATTGAAGCTGATGACTCTAGCAGAATAGCAACAAGTATTTATACAAAACCTGGAAGTCAATATGATGTGCACCAAGAAGGTACTTGCAGGAAGCCAAAAGGCAAAATACCATCCTTGTGGATTTAACAATTTTAGTGTAGTTCTACCACCCAGTCCAGCCTAATCTCTGGGTTATTTCACAAGGCAGAGTTTCTGTGATCCTTCTTCCAAAGATGCTCTAGACAACTTGATTTTCTATTGATAACTGTTTTACTTTCTGGCTACAAGGCATTGGCACAGGGGCTCCTGTGTTTGGCTTTGCAAGGTTAAAGGAAATATTTTTAAGTTTTTAAACCTACTTTTTAGCCCTTCCCCTGAAAATGAAGACTTGGAAAATAGTTTGCTTCAGACTAGTTTTGCGATCCAAGGTTATACATTAAACTCAAAAAGTAAATGCTAGGCCCCAACTAAGGTGGTACTGTCATCTTAAGTCTTTGTAATCACTTCTCTCAAAAGAATGAAAAAATTATAAGCAATAGTCTCAATTGAAAAGGTAGACTCCACACATTGCTAAAGAAATACCATTCAAAGGCAACTTCTGCAAAGAATCCCCAAGGTATTTGCATGTGCAATCAGTAGTATATATCAGAATTATCTCAAAACTATTAAACAAATTGAAACAAATCACTTGAGAACCCCTGTGTTTAATGAAGACCTGTGGGGAGACTGTGTTCTATATTTTCAGTTCCTCTGAATATTTTTGTTGCAGTGAAAATAACTAAAGGATGCATACTGCAGTTCAGCCTGCAGTGCACGAGCCCATTCAAAGATGGCATTCCCAGTGAGATATGTAAGAGGTGCTTTACATTCCTCAAACTCTTCTTAGGGCTCATCCATACCATCCCCATCTGAGTGGTGGGGAAAATACTATCCACTCATTGACCAAACACACACACACAGAGGTGAAACAGCAGGTAGTACCTTAGGTAAAGGCAGTGTATTCTGAATTTGTAAAGTCACAAGGGGTTATCTTGTTTTCCTTAGGATATAGAAACTCAACAGTGAGCCAACGCCAGCAATACAGGCATAGACAATAATAAGGATACTGCTATACTGCCTTATGCTGCAGACTTACTCTTTATAGGAGCAGTGCAGCCTAGATATGGTGAAGACAGGAGCAGCACACACTTGACCTTCTTCTGACTCCCAGCTCTAAGCTTGGGGGAGGAAGCTTAGAGGACGTTTTCCAGTTTTATTCCAGCGTGTATTTTTTTGGCTAGTATTTCCATTTCCCCTACACCATCGTTAGGTGGTTTCCCCAGCTTCATCAGGTAGAGAGATCATGTTGTTAAGAGTGGCAGGCAGATAACTTTTTCATGAGCAATTCAGGTGAAAGTGGCTTCAAAGGCAGAGCACTGAGAAGACAGGTTTGATACCTCAGGCCTCAAACTGAACACAGTTAATGGCTCTGCAAGAGGCTTTCAGCATGATTTAATCCCTCTACCGACACCCTTTACAACCCAGCTAATGTACTTCTCCAGCCTTGTGAGGACAATGTCAGGACTAAGCCTTTAGTGCCAGAGATACTCAGATTTGGCATTGATGGTGAGCTTTAGCAACTTCCATAATGAGTGACAGTGGGCAGTACAGGACATGCACTTATCTCTTTACAGGTATGATATTAAAAAGCAAAATAAAACACTATCCCTTTGCATCCATTCTGAATCTTTAATGATTGGTTCTGGATTCCCATAATTTCTGTATGCAGAGTCTAAACATGTTCCAAGCAGTTTAGTAGTTATAAAAGTATAATCATTAAACACCAGCAGCAAATACTGCAACAAGGAGCGAAAAAAGAACCCTCAGAAAATTGAGCTTGCTTGTAAAAATGGTAAACATCCCACTCCATCCCCCCCTCCAGTCTGGAAACTTCTGGACTTTGTTCTCCCTTTCCAAACTGAATTAAATTGCAAGTGACCTGACTATTTTCTGTGCTCTTAACCTTTAATGCTATTTCCCCTTGGCTGGCAATACTTGGATCGCAGTCCCAGCGGCGTATCCCACCAAACCAGACAAATAATGACACCACATCTCCTATTTTAAGAGGATCGTGAGGGCAGTGGGGTAACAGGGCTGCACACCCCAGTGCTCAGCACTTCCCTGCTTCCTGGCACACAACAGATGCAGCCGGCAGAATGCCATCTGCCGGGTGCCTGCAGCGCCAGCCCCTCCTGCTCCCTCCCCGAGACACCAGCGTCTTGCAAGGAGCCACTGCTTGCTCTTTTCATCACAGCTAGCTTTTACACCCAGCCAGCCTCCCTTCATGGGCAACTCTGCTCTGGCTTACTGTGTGGCTCAGAGGAACAGCTAGTTTGGGGACACTTGTTGGTTTTGTTTCTTGAAATGAGTAACTATTTAGGGTAATGCACGGCTGTGTTTTCCAAACAGTTAAATAAAAGTGAGATGTAAAAATATGGTGACTCACCACCTCATAGGACCACTCTACAGAGAAGAAAGTGACAATGTTGAGCTTTGAGAGTTTTGAATCCTAGACTCCTAGTTAAAGAAGAAAGTAAAATAGTGTCTGGTTCGATTTGATACGTTTCTTTTGCCCATAGTGACTGAATGTGCAGAAACATTTTTAACCATGTTCAGATCTTTTGCTGAGGATTTGGAATGTCTGGAGCATTAAACAGTCATTTTCTCCAGCTAAGAAAAGCTCCAAACAAAAACTCCAAAGACAGACAACAAGATAGAAAGCAGTTTTTAGTGGCCCTCACTACCCAACACCTGACATTCAGAGGCAATTTCTACCTGCCTGTGCACTCACTATGGGGGCCTTCAAGCTGATGGCTTTCTGAAACAAAGTACTTTCCAATATAATCAAAATCATAACTATAAGAGGAATGATAGAAACATATCTTGTCAATTGAGGGATTTCCTTCTCCCTCTTTTGTTTAAAAGCTAAGTGAGCCTTATCTACACGCTAAAGGGCTCAGGTTGGGATTCTTTTGATTTTTACCTGTATCTCCAAGGAAATGGAATAAAAAAGCCTTTTGGGGGCAGATTTTTCCAAAGTTTCACAAAATCAATGTTTGCAAACTATGGGAATCAGATGACAGAGGCATAAAAAAAATAAGAAGGAGTTTATTTTCTCCTTTTATTTTTTTTTAAACCTCTGACATGTTACTGCATGAATCTGAAGAAGTTCAAGTTTCTTGAGCCCCTACCTACAGAAAGGGTATCTTTGAGGATAGGAGAGGATCTCCATGCTACAGCCCATACACGTGACAGCAACTCCTGCAGACACAGCCTGCTCAGGGACATGCATCTGAGCACTGCTGCCACCTGGCACTGATTTAATTGTTGGGGGAGTGCTCAGCAGGTACAGTGCTGCACAGCCCACCTGGGGAAAAGTGAGCACTGCACAGTATTTGTCACTGGGAGTTCTAGCCAGTGTGGAGACTGCTGCAGTACCCAATACACAGATACTCATGACTTATGAATAAAATTATCCCAGGCAAAACCAGTACAATATCCTAGAAGGTGGGGAATGAACCACTGTCCTCATCTGAAGACAGGGAAGAAAGCAAATCCCCTGCATAAATTTTTATATATCTTCCCTACTTACTGCTTTCCACCTTGAAGATGCCCAGCTGACTCTAGATTACAGTGTGCGTTACTTGTGACTTTAGTACATAAACAAGAATTTTGTGTTGCTCCTGATGTTTGGTTAGATGCTTCCTATACACATCCCTATGTATCAATAGACACTGGTCCTTCAGTAAAGCACCCTGGCACTAGAAATCATATCTGACACCTCCCCAGAGCTGGACTGGTCAAATACACCATTGGCTGCTACCATGTCATCACTATTGGAACAGGGCCACATGGAGGAGGGTTAAAACTCTCTCTCAGTTCAGTGACGTTCATACTAAGCTGACTTGCTATTTTTCTTTTGGTTTAACAGAAGGCTTTTCACTGCTTCTGCTCCAAACATTGAGTCTACAGTTCAGGAAGGAAAAATAATTTCTTTAAAACAAGACACAAAATTTAGGTACCGAGGAGCTATGTCATTTATAAAATTAGAGGAGTGGCATGAAGCAGAATTTTCTTTAGTGCTTACCCATTACCATACTTAAGTCTACTTCATATTTATTTATTGTCAACTATGAGAACTACTAGTTATATTATATTACTGTATAATAATTCTGCAGATAAATTAGGCTACCACAGGGGCAGCATGCAAATTGGTTTCATACCCTCATAAACTGGAATAATTTCCCAGTAAAATTGTTCAGAACAAAACCAATGACAAGCCTTGCTCACAACATATTAGTCTGTCTGCAGATTGAGTTACTTCCCTAATATTATTTAAAATTCAGACAAATAAACTTACAAACAAAAGAATTCTGTGAGAAAATAACCTGTTATTTATGAAGACAGTTAAATGTGCAATTACTTTTTCCCCACTGATGGAACAAAATACAAATCAGGCCTGGGATCACCAGACCATCACATGGGTGAGCAGAGCTCACTCACAGGGGCTGCAGTAGTGTCATACCAAAGGGAAACAGATGGACTTTAGTCTCTTTAATTCAATAGAAAGAAAGCAGATCTTAACCTGTGCGCGAGAGATTCCTGAGCCATTAAGCTGTGCTTCAAATAGGAAAAACACCCACGGCAACAGTAAACAGAAGTTTACAATTAAAAAGGCCAATTGCAAACTGTGCAGGAACTGCTTTTTCATAAGAAAGTACACAGAAATACAATGCCAGGGGCCTGCAGCTGCATGCAATCCTGCAGACACCATGTACACAGCCACATTGCCCAGTGCTTCCTCCATAGATGGAACCAAAACATTTCTGTTGTGCTGTAGAGTTTTGCTGCAGTTTTAAAGCTGTTTCATGCTTTGAAAATATAGTTCCATTTGCCCTGTAAGAAGCAGAACTAGAAAAGCACAGAAGTCTTTTGGCCTTCATTAGTTATGAATCACCCATATGTGACAGGATGTTACTGGAATCATGACAATGCACTTTGTACAACAAACTGGACTTACACTCCACAGAGCAGCCAAGGTCATGCTCACCCTTTATGCACACAGGGACCCCTAAAGTCAGCAGGAATGACACCTGCACTGAAAGTCAGACTTTCAGTCTGCCTGAAAGACATGCTGAACTAGGATGTGAAGCCATAATAAACTTTTATATGTCCATCTTTTATGCATCATACAGCAGCCAAAATGCATGTGCTTTACACTCCTGTTCTCCTCACAGACATGTTATATTAAGATGTGTCTACACTGCTGAATCTAGCAATTCCATTTGTTCGATTAATATTTTTTCATTTTCCCACTTGGTCTCTAGATGCTGATCTCCCTTTGGAAAACTACATTTTTATTGTTTATTAGATTTCCCCCATCAACAATAAAAAATCAAACCATAGTCTGCCTTCCATCCTGCTCTAGGATGACCCTCCCAGAAAGACACAGATACTGACAGAGCAGACTTTTTACAGGAAATGTTTCTAAAGGAAGTAAGAATTACAGGCAATCTTTAGTCAAACACCACATACGATGGTTTTGGGGAAAATAAAAATAAAGGACGATTCATGAGAAGCTGCGTTTTTATTAGTAATTCTACTTTACCACAGTCCCTAACTCAACCCAGGACTGTCCTACACAACCACAGCAGAGACAGTGTGGGAAGGGAGGAACTGACTGTCCCATGTAGCATTGTATCATGTGAAGTTCTCCTTGCAAGGGTCTCAGCTAACTGGGGAGATGAAACTCTCACAGCACCTCTGCTCCTGCTAGTGCAACATCTTTGCCCAGTGGAGCCCTCCTTGCTGATCTTCCTTTCAAAAGAACCAGGAAATTATCATTCACTGGGAAACAACAATCTTGGTGCCTTCAGCATTGCTAATCACCACCTAAACAATACACACTTGCTAAATGTCCACCACCTACAAGTGGGTATTACACGATGATGAGATTATGAACACAAGCATCATGAATCACAGACCATGAATCCTTGTCTCAAATTGGTTCCACAGCAGCATCAGTCTTCCCCCACTCCAGTTATCTCCTGCACACCATCCTTTGCTGCTGCAATTCGGTGGTGTAGCGGGTATCTTCTACTGTTTGCATTTTGTGTGGGGAAGAAGCAGCAGCTAGTGCAGAAAGTGCAGAAGGGCAAGTTTTCTCTCTGCTAATTAAGTGCACGGGGTTTGCAGTAACAGTTAGGGATGGACATGTGGGTGGAAGGTATGCACTGCCCTCATTTTCCAGATTCTTCCTTTTCTTTGGTTTTGTGTCAGCAATGCTGCATGTACATCAGCTTTTGATTTTTATGTCTTTGTGGCTTAGGGCCATCAGGGTTGCTATATACACACAAACATACAACGTAGCTGTTTCACAACAAAGATTTTTGTGCATTTATGCTGCAAAGGATTTGCCATCAGAAAGTGTTACTGAAGATGAGAACACCAGTTCTAGAAGCAGATTGATACAAAGAAGCGTGATGTAAAACACAAAGAGAAGGAAGAATGGGAACATGAGAAGAAAGGGAATACCAGATTCTTTTGCGGATATTTATTAAACAAAAGCACTGCTCAGATGTATTTGTCCAAATTGTTTTCTGATGTAACTTCATAGGCTTCAGAGGAGGAGTGAGAATGAAAGTATCTGCTCTTGAAATGTATCATCTGTTCACCAGACTCGTGTAGGTGGGCAGGTTACCTTTAAAACAATAAATTAGAAATTTTACAAAAAACGAAATTGCTGGATGCAGCTCGCTGAAGATCAGTTTGTCTACATCAATCTTATCTTCTCATTAATGAGTCACTAGAATGGGACTAGAAACTTAATTCCAAAGATTCAGGCATGCTTCTAAAAAAACCCATAAAGTTTATTAAATAAGTCAGACTTCTGCCTGCAGCACAGGGCTGACCTTGCAAATGAGTTAACTTTTCTGTGATGTCACTTATCGTAACAAACAGAAGTGACCAGAAGCAGGGAGGGGGCACCAAGAAGCAGTGAACCCAGTCTCAGATGCACCAGCACAGATGTCACCTCCTCTCATTTGCCCTCATGAAAAAAGGTACACTAGTCACTGGATTCTGCTCATTTTTTCTTTTACCCAGGTTCTCTCCTGATTTCCTAGTCCTGAGAAACCTGACCAAGGCTCACAAAGGACCATTAAGATGAACAAATAGGCACTACACGGACTGTCACTACAAATTTGTATTTGTTCGAGAAGTCTGCCTTATAGAAGGAAGCCCACACCAAACGTAACAACTTGGGCTACAGAGCCTGAGATTTGGATCACTTTTTATTTCGTTTCCACATTGCATGTGACAATGAAAGGTTGTGACATTCTAAGTGGTTCCAGACTCCATCAGGCTGTCCACAATGAATTAAAACACAATAAAATCCAGATGCTTTCTCAAGTAAACATTTCCTTTCTCAGCAAAGCGAACCAAATGCAAAGGATATTGCTGAAGGTTTTCTTCTAACATGTTTATTTTATATAAAGGTATCTTATACTTCACTGGCATTGAAGTGTTCTCTACTTCCAACACAGTAAAGTCCCTGGCACTCTTTTCCTGTGTTTCTGGTGATGGAAGCCAAAGCTTTGAGAAAATATCTCAATTCCATGAATGATTTCAATCTGCTTCCAGATATTTAATGAAAGCTACATCTGAAATAACATTGACAAGTTAAAGTGACTCCTGGAATATAGTTTGCAATGAAGTGAAGTAAAATAAAAATATTAATTCTTTATATATATATATATAAAAATTCAACATTCAAAGCACAGAATTTTTGTACCAAACAAGGAACACGTAATTTTTTACAAATAAAAGAAAAACATACATATTTTTATTAGCAGACTGAAAGAAGCAAAAATTAATAAACCCACAAAAATTACAAAATAAATTCATTGTGTTAAACCATTGTTGCCATCCTCTAAAACACTGTTCATAACACAGGTAAGGATTTGCAAATGAAGTATTAATATTACCCTTAAGTAGGACTGCGTTCTTGACAAGCACTTCAAATATTAGATTCTAACTGCAGTGCCTTGCAGTTTCCTTAAAAATCAAACCCAAACAGTTACCTCCTCCTAGCCTGTACATGAACATAGCCCATAGATGCTACCTTTAGTCCTTTCTTTTCTGTTTGTGAGTGTACTTCTATTTTTACTGCCCTTTCAGTTCTATTGGGCTATAATGAAGAAAAAAAAAAGATGGTGACTATTTGCACAGCCAGTCTCTTTCCATTAAAGCCCAGCAGCACAGCAGAAAAACACATCCAGCCTTTAGCAGCAACAACAGGGAATCTGTTTGTCAGGAGACAGGGGCTTCACTCCTCTTTGCCATACATGTGGCTTTCTATAGCTCCATCCCTGGCCCTCTCTGAGCTTCAGCAGTGGCAATGTGGAAGGCAAGACCACTAGAGCAAATTTGTTCTGAAATATAGTTCTTGTAAGGACTGTACAAGGCATTGCTTGATCCAGGAGAAGCTCTGAGAGATTAAACAATCTATAGATACTCCTAATACAAGAATCCTCTAATATAAGAATGTATTTTCAAGCTTAAAAGCTTGTCAGGAAGTTTGCTGGGGTTTTTTGGTTGGTTGGTTGGTTGGTTTTTTTTTTTTGTGTGTGTGTGTGTGTTGCTGTTGTTTTCTTTTTGATTCAGAATCTTTAGTTGATATATAACGAACTGCCTAAGGGGAAAACAAACCTCCCCTCATGCCCCTACCAAATCTTATCCCCAATCTTGTCATCATTGAAAGAGATTTCAATATAAATTGATAAAAGGTATCCAACTGTATTTAATATAAAGCATGTCCTCCTACAATACTCACAGGGTAATCCTGGAAACCAAGCAAAGCTTTCTTTTTTATGAGACTTTTTTCCCCTTTGAAGAAAACAAAGAAAAAAAAAAGAAATAAGAAAACATGCAAACCAGCAATAACAAACAAGTGGAACGAGGTAATCCTTGGCAACAACTGAAATTGTGACTGTAGCCATTGCTCCATGCTTTAAGATGTTAGAAGAGCTCAAAGTATTTTTGCATGCTAAAACCTGACATCACAGTCCCAGGTTTGTTTCTGATGTAGGTGCCATTGCTCCCACTAAAAGCTGATCATTTCCTCACACCCATCTGACTCTCTCTAGCTTTGGGGAGCATTGAGACAGGTTCTCTCCTCCCTTCCATCTCTTTGAGTTCACGGTAATTCCACTAACACTGGTGGAAGGGTGCTGGATGTTCACCTCTCATGGAGGTAACAGCCCCACTGTGTCTTTAGAGCAAGATTTTCAGATTATTTTAGATGTTAAGACCATCTTAGTTCTGAGAAAAGGGGTTAGGAGTCTAGCAAACTGTTGAAAACACAGCCTCCCCTTATCACAAGTTCTGATGCCTTGAAAAAAATCCTTGAAAGGAGAAAAGGGGTGAAGCATTCTTTAAAGACGGCTTAGATACAAAGAATATAAATTTCTTCTGACCAGGCCACTTCACAGACATTTACTTGATAAAAGCAACATGTTGATTTATTCAACTCCTTTCCCCTGCTGCCCAAACTGTGAAATGCAGGCAGATGATGCAATCCCTCCGAGAGAGAAGGAGGGGGGGGGGAATAGAAAAAGGAAAAAAAAAAAAAAAAAAAAAGGCAAGCCAGCAAACACTCAAGAGACTATTTCACAGTGTAGGATACTGCTGGCATGTCCGAAGTTACATAAGCTGTTCCTGAAGGGACTGCAGGAGAGCTCCTGAGTTCACCGCACTGCAGGCAGGACTGGAACCAGGGTGTTCCAGACCCCTCCGTCCCCAAAGCTCCGAGCCCACCCTGACAAGGCTTCCACCCGCCTTCAGCGCAGGCAGGAAAAGCATCCGGAAACAGCCTGACAGTCTTAAAAACCAAGCAAAGCTGTCATCACCATTTGTGTTTATTAAAACTGGAATCAGAGCCAACACTGGTGATTCCTCCTCACTAAAGATCAGCAGAAAGACTTTTGTTCCAATGTCTGAATGCATCAAACGTGCTTGCCCTTTCAAAACAAAACACAACAAAACAAGCAGAGGCAGGAATCATAGTCTCTTCTCAAACTGTGTGCTCTTTACAATTTCTGTATAATATGTTTTCAGGATTAAATCACTGAAATTTACTTGAACTCAAGACCATTCTTTCTATTTATGAGATATTAATTATACAATGCTAATTTCCACACAAAATAACATGAAATTAAATTGAAAAAATGAAGCATTAAATGATTATAACAGGATGGCTTCATTTTTTTCACTGTAAGAAATTTTTTTAATATAACATATGTATCTATTAGCCACACATATATTACATGAATTTCCCTGTAAAGTCTGGAAAATCTTTCTTTATTTCAGTGTGGCTTTGAACTCAACAATATCTAGGGTATTGCTAAATTCTCCCACTTCTCCCATTCTCATTGTATTGCAACATGAGTCTCATGATATTTAGCCCCTTGGAAAAATTCGCTCTGTTCTGCTTTGAAAAAAACAGCTTAGGACACTGAGTTTTCATTTATATGATTTAAAATAAAAGCTACATTAGTTTTTTATTACCAGAGATTTACTTAAAATTTGTAGTACTTGGATCCTTTAAAATCAGAAGATAAACAGGGGAAAAAATCAACCTCCATTAAAAAAAAAAAAAAGTTCTCTGTAGTCCAAGAATAATTAGGATCCAGATCATTCAGTTATTTCCAATTTCAACACAAGTGCATTTATTTTAAAACTATAGTGCCTTCCTAGGTTTCATGTTGCCTGTCACAGCCAATTAGTCAAGGAAAATGATACACAAGGGCAGTGCATCATGAAAAATCAAGCACTGGCTATAACAGTATATACACAGACACACAATAATATAGAGATATTAATAATTCCTTCTCACAGCTTCATACACTCATTCCCACTTGGTGGATATCTGAGCTGTACTGAGCAATGGCTAGATGTACAATTAGAGCAGCCTGCAGCAAGGAGTGAAGAAGAACTTGGTCAGATGAAAAAGCAAAGGAAAATAAGGTAGAGGGAGCATAGTGCTCAGTGACATTCTTGCCTTAGAGCTTCATGCCAAAAGATCATGACCAAACACATAGGTATGTCCTAGGTCATCTGATGATACAGTTTAATGCCAGCCGTGGACAAACACTTTTTTTCTGACAGAAGAGACAGCCCAGAACCCTCAAAGGTCAAATCACCAGAGGAAGTGACTCAGGAGGACACTGGTACAGATGTTCAAAATTTACTGCCTGTTTCAGTCCTCTCCAAGCTTCCCCATCATAACTGCTTCTTAAAAATATTTATCATGCATGGCAAAAAGCTTGCACTGATGAACCACCAGCTGAAGTCATCAGATCTAACTTTGCTGAACACATAAACACAGTGGGCTTCATATCTGCTCTCTGAACAGACCTAATGACCAATATCCAGGCAGGCTGACTGGTAGGTGGCCAAAGCATGTCGAAGAACACCGCTTGTGTTGTACCCTATTAAAGAGGAAACAAATCAACAAACAAAGTAAGTAATGGTTCCTCAAGAGAAAGTATGGTAGTGGCTGGACAGGGGGAATGTGACTGCTCTACCTGTACTTGATTTGGGCTCTCTATTGCATCAGCAGTGCTGTTTCTAACCCGTTTTTGAAAGTAGTACAACTAGAACAACTAACCAGAACTCAACAGTCAGGCCTGAAAGCCTACGCCTAGACTTTTCAGATTTGTAAAGACCAACCCTGCTGGATCCATCTCAGACATGGCATAAACACTGCAAATTGCTTGCTACCACCCTGTGACAGATGCATTCATCATACCATCACTTGCAGCAATTCCAAAAGTCTTTGGCACTGAAATGGCAGACACAACCTTAACTGACTCGACCTCTGCTACCTCTGACAGCACCAGGAATGAAATAGCTTTTGGTTGGTGCACTGTCTGACTTGCAAACTTGAAGCAGGAGTTCTGTTCCTCTGCAAAGTCAGAGGGCAGAGGGCACTGAGCACCCAGCCCAGTTCTCCAGCAGTCAAATAGCTGGTGATAGTGACAAGGACCTCTGAAGAGATGTTGGCTATACACTTGCTTACCCTCTTCTTGGAGGATAACTAATCCCCTCCCTGTTACCTATGTGTTTGAGCTAACTGTGTCACAAAACAGTGAAGAAACCTTTCTGGGATGGACCATATCTTATCACTCAGAATGAGCACTGTTACAAGCCTGGTGTGTTTCAGGTTCTACCAAAACCCATGTCAAAACTTAATACTGCCCAAATCAAAAGTCTTGTGCTGTTTCCCACCTTAGGTTAAGACTTTTCCTACTTCTCAATCATTTTAAGACCAATTCTGATTTAAACCTCCTCAAGTATCAACTGACCAATTCTGATTTAAGCCTCCTCAAATACCCAGACACCAGAGGGTAGCTTGAAGGCAGAATGTGCTGCAGTTCTTGGGCAGTTCTGAGAACATTACATCTATTAGTCTACAGCTAATAGATGTTTACAGCTGTCCTCAGAAACAAATCTGCCACTGATTGCATTGATGCCATCAGGGTGTAACTGATGGACAAACAGAAATTTGGCCCCAAATCTCCTGCCTCTCCCCCTCCCCTTACACTTTTCTAAAGCAAGATATGTAGGACAGTTCCCACTTATTACCGGATACTATCTGAGGCTGTTAGTGAATGTTTTTAATAATAGGAATAAGAAAAAAAAAAAAAAAAGGAATTAAAAGCCGTCTAAACAAATCTTGATATTGCAAAGGAGAGAGACTTAAAAGTTAAATCCAAAATCACTTCTGCTGTTCTTTTTCAGGTCTACCACTCTCAAAGGTATACAACACTGCACTGCAGAATATTTAGACTAAAAAAATAGCCTTACAGATCTGCAAAACATGGACCCATTTCTCCATATTTTTTAGACTGAGATTTAACCTTAAGTCTTATTACTTAAATAAACAAAGGAGCAAATATTTTTGTTTTGCAACAACAGCCTCAGAAACATAGATGGATCAGTGGTGGTGAATGGTTCGGCTGTTGAGCTCCAGCCTCCCAGTGTCTTGGAGATTGGGACACCCTTGAATAGGCATTGCTGGATGTGGACAAAGGCCCAGTACTGCCATGTCACTTGCAGGTAGTGTAGTTCAAACCAACATGTCTCCACAGCCGAGAAAGAGAGCTTATTGCCAAGGATTTACATAACAGGTGTAAACAGCTGAGGAAATACTCTGGCAAGCCTACAGACTCAGCCCGAAACCCATCACCAAGACAATAAAAACAAAGAAAACAAATAGGGGAAAAAAATCCAGCAATTTTACAAACACACTGACTGCAATGTTAAACAAACATCCCAAATTACTTTGTGAATTGCCAAGTCCTGTACTACTAGGTTTCCTCCTGCACAGTGTCAGTACTGCAACCTCAGGTCTGGTTAGGATCACTGCTGTGAAAAATAAAACTTGTGTGATAAGCCCACACAGTTTCTTTGAAGAATAAATCATCTTTGGACTGGTTTGAACAGCATTAAAAGTGTACACAAAATTCAACAGGGAAATTTCTTCCTCTCTCAAAAGTCAATGACAAAAATTTCCCTTGTGTCAGCACCATCAGGTTTTAACCATGACCTTGCGTTACACTCGCTAAAATGTTAAAAGTATGGATCTTGGATAAAGCAAGCAATACATGCATCAACAAGACAAAAAACATCCTCAGTTTGGGAAAACTGTCCTTTGGAAATGGCAATATTTGTACATTGAAATGACAGTCATGGCAGTTTTCTATGCATCAGTGACCACAGTGGTAATAGGGAGGCAAAACCATCTCCACAAGCACTTTGTTTTTAAACCTTATCCAAACTGAGTGGAGAGGAAAAGTTCTATCCAGAGCTATAACATGATATTGTTAAGCGTTGACACTGAATTTAATGACCAGCAAAACTTTTCCACTTCCACTGAATTCTTTTTCTTTCCTTTTGTTTTACAGCCTGCTGAAACGGTGATAGTCCACATCTGGTTAGTGTCTGGTTCCAGACAGACACCAAACAGAAAAGCCCATGTTTGGGATGAAAGAGGCAGGCACTCACTGAACAGGGCAGAAGAGCCATTTAATGCTTTTGCACACTGCAGTGGTGGGGGTCTGTGTGGGGGATAGGAGTGGGGAGGGGAAGTGTGCTGCAATTTTGGGGACACCGTTCTGCCCTCTGAGCCCCAAACAGTTCAAATTTAGTTTTCTTGATCCTTCTTTTCTCTGAACAGAGACTGTGTCTAATAAAAACAATGAAATACACAGTAAAGATCCAGCTGTTTCAAATGTTTCCAACAGCAAATGCATAATGTGTATACAGGGAAAGCACGAAATGAATTCTGCAGCTTCATCATACATAACAACCCAGAAGATCCCTCAGTGCAACAAACCAGACAAGGTAGGAAAATCAGCCATAATATGTAGACAGGGTACTGGCAAACAATAGGAATAACCATCATATAGGCATGCTATTACAGAGGGACACCCAGCAATGGTGAACACACCAGTGGAAAAAATAAACAGAGGTCAACAGAGGCTACAAATGAGGGCAGAAACTATGCTTCCAATTAAAAACAGTGAGAAAAACAGTGTTAAGTGGTATTTCTGAAATGTCTGCATCTCCTACATTATCAACACAACCTCCTTAAGCATCACTATGATAAGTTTACTTGATGCAACAACAGATGAGTAATTACTTAATGCTGTAATGGATTGTATTCAATCTCTTTGAAATGTGATGAGTCTAACAGCAACCTGGCATGTAGAAAAAAAACATTAAAAAATCCAACATAATTAGCCTTATTGCTGGAATTAGGCATCAGAAACAAAGACAACCTTCTCCTTAAACATGGGCACAAATCACCCCCTGAACACAAACATGTGCTATACATCTGAAGGGGAGAAAAGCTATTTTAGTGACTGTTCCTATAAGAAGAGAATGTACAACTGAAAAAACTGAGAGGAAAAATAAAACAAAACAAAACAAAACAACAAAACCCAAAAACCAAAAAACCACAAAACAAAAAAAAACCACCAAGTTGAAGCAAGCCCCAGAGAGGCAGACGAGCAGAGGGAGCACAGCATGACTAAGCACTGGGCTCACCTACCCCACCCCCTCAAGCAGCATTTTGTTTTCCATGTAAATAACACCTATTTTGTGGGTTCTGTCCCATTACCCCCCACCCCCTGCTTAGTGCAGCAATACAGGATTCTGCATATTCTTTGTTGACATACACATGCAGGGCAGTGGCACAGATATACAACTCACACCATCATTTGCTTATCCTCATTAGTACAGCCTGCTGTGCCTTAAAATTTAGCTCAACTGTTTGAGTTCAAGAAAAAAAAATTAAATTATTTGGTAACTGCAGGAAAGATGCTCAGCAATTTGAAAATGACAATCAATTGAAAATGTTTCATAGCCATTATGCTAATGATTTGTTAGCATCAGGGCAACCTTCTATGTCAGAAATGTAGGTCCTGCGTTAAAGAACCAAATGCAGATACATAATTCCTAATGTGCTTAGAAATGGAGCTCATGATTTTAACACTTCTACTGAAACCACTTTCCCCTAGGATGTGATTACAGGCACTTGAGGAACAAATATATGGTCTTAAGACGTAACATCTCTTAAACCTGTCTACTGCTTTGCAATGAAACATGTTGCACTGTTTCCACAATTCTCCATTGTACCTGCTCACTGTGATCCTTAACGTCACCTTCCTCACAAAAAACAGACAATAAAATGAATTGCAAGAACAAAAAATCCTGTTACAAAAGAAGTGCATTTGTAAGAAAATTCAATATTCTGCCCATGAAGACAAGAACTGGGTCAGAGTTTCCATCAAAGATATACTTGTCAAAGCTATGTTACAAATATACAGCTATAAAATGAATTAAGCAATCAAAAGAGACAAGATCTAAACTTTGTTATCCTTATTTCACTCTGCAGTAGAGAGAATAATGAAGGAAGAGATAGATGCTATTGAATAAGGGATACGTCATCTTCTCTCACATTATTCTTCATCATGACATACCACGAGCAGAGATTAAATAGAAGCCCAGATAAGTTCAAATGATACAGCTATCAAACTCAGGTGTTTCTAATAAGCCCTTCACATGGGTACTTGGACTATTAAAAAGAGGTAATGCAAAGACTGTAAAATGGATGAGAGAAGAGAGACAAAGGAAAGGAGCTAATCTGAACCTCCCAACAGGAAACCACAGGGAAATGGGGACAAAAAGGAAGAGGCAACACTGTGTTTAATTTTTTCTTCTCCTGGTCAGCAATGCACATAAGAACTGATTTATCTCTCCTCTATACCAATGTAAATGATAAGGTACTCCACAGAAGACCATAAAGTTACACCAAGTATCAATGAAAAGAGAATTTTAAGCAGTCTTAGATTACTTCATGATGTTCTTGCTGAAAGGGAAGGTGCTTTTTTCCACAGGGGAGGAGAAATCGTGGCTTTATTAACACTCCTTTACAGTCATGATCCAAGAGGCCTCCACACAATGAAGCAGGAGGAAAGCTGGACTATCACCCTATTGGTGCCTTCCCCAACAGCAAACATACCCTCCAAGTACAACCCTTACTAGACATCTCAGAACCCACCAAGATACAGGTGATGCCCAACCTTTCCCAAAGACACAAATACACAGGCAAACAGTCTTCATTATTGCAAGCGCTGCTGCCTGTGGACCCATGTGTCATCTTAAAGGGGATGGTGTAGGAGGCCACCCAGGGCCACTGTTCCTCCTGTCCCAGTCACTCTTCATTACTGCTCCCAGTCACATGTGGCAAAACAAGGGGATGCCTCTGAGATCCTGGACACCAGCAGAAAATTAACAGTCTGGTGTTTAATAGTAACCCTGACTATGATTACAGCATATGGTTCTTTCTCTGTGAGATGGGATTTCTTTAGGATGGAGATTATGTAGTGTTGTGTTTGTTAAAGTACAACCACAGCCATATAAACAATAGGATAATACAATCAAGCAATAAAGCTAACAGTGCCTCCTAGTCACAGATCTGAAGTTTAATGACTCAAACCTGGCAGAACCCTGGGAGACTTGAAAAGAAGAGGTTTTCCTACCTGTTAGAAGAGGGCAAATGAGCATACACAGGCAGATTAAATCATGATCCCTTCAAAGACAAGAGAAGAATTCTGTGGCTTAGTCGGTAAACTCACAAATCTTAGACCCATGGCTACATGCTGCCCTTCTCAGAAGAATCATTTTATCAAGGAGACTGTATTACTGGGCATCTCTGTCCACCCAGAAATGTTACAGGAGCATAAAACAGAGAGCTAAATTAGTTAGAGATACCCCACTATGACTCCTGGACAAAAATTATACTTCTTAATTTACTGTAGTCATTCTAAGACATATAAACTCTGTCAAATAGTCATCATTACACTGGAATAAAAGCATTTATCCAAGGAATGATGTTTCTAACCATCCTGCTATAACTATGCAAGTGTGACTGGCAAAATTTCCCTATATGAACAAGCTCCTACTGTCTCTGATAACAAATTTAAATAATTGAATAAACACAAATTAAATTAATTTCCAGGCAAATCAACTTTTTAGCAGAGGGGCCCAAGTGTTAAATGTCTGCCACTGTTGTACTGTTCTTCCTTGATAAGAATATATTATATATACTATATATTATATATACGGTGCCAAAAGCCACTGACACAACAAACTTTTACCTGCACTTGCTGGGAGCCAAAGCAGGTTAAACTCAGAGGGCACATTGCTTGTCCTTGGCATTCAATAACACTGCTGTCATAAGCTGAGCTACTGCACAGTGAAATGACACAAAGTCATTTCCAACCCTATTACACATACTAGGTCCACAATGCCTTGCTTCACCTGCAGCTCCATTTAAACTCTTCTATTTGTAGGCACCACGCTTTAACTTGAGGTGCAGCAAGTCCATCACGTGCGGGGCCATCTGACAGGGAGTCTTTGTGCTTTCTGCATGTAGGAGGAAGACGTGGTAGGACATGCTACTAATAGTCTCACAGAATTATAGAATCATTTAGGTCTCAATGCATGTCACCACAATGAGCCAAATTCAAGAAAATAAAAGAAGAAAAGGCTTTTCTGAAGTTTATTTACAGCTGATGCACTTACAGTCTCCCACGGCAGTTCAAAACCTGTGCAATTTACAGCATGAAAAAAGAAATGGTGAGGAGGGTTTCTGGTCTATCCCATGCCAGTGATGTAGCTTGGGGTTAGATGCTTCCTGGTCCCTGTCCAAAGCCACAGCAGTCTCACTGACAGTGTGCAGTGGCCGGGAGACAACTACAGGGGCAGGAATCCCTAGAAACATCCAAGGTCAGGCTGGATGGGGCTATGAGCACCCTGACCTAGCCCCACTGCAGGTGGGGAGGGACTAGATGACCTTTAAAGGTCCTTTCTAACTCTAACTACTCTATGGAGGCCAGGGAGGATCTGCAGCTCCCTCTCACCATGGGGGGCACACCACAGCATGCCACACCGTGCCATTGCCACTGATACTCACCCCAAATGGCCTCACAACAGCCTCAGGGAATGGCAGCTGTGCTCTTGGGGAAAACCAGACCACAGTGCACAAAGCCAACAGCAGCATGGGGTGTCCATTTTTGTTCATATCCTGGTACTTTCTTACCAAATTTCTCTGTCCAGTGGATTACAGGACAAGCAGAGCCAGACATTACTGGGGGAGGGGGGAGGTAAAATTTACAGCATTTTTAGCTCTTTTTGGCTGTTAATTATCCTTTATGCAAAATGAGAGTATCTGCTGTAAAGAACTGCACATGGGCCCAACCATCACATCACACTGACCTCAGCCATAGATTTGCAGGTCCAAGTCTCCTGTTGCTGGATTGAAACCATTTAAATCCCCCAATACCAAGGGACTCAGTGACATTTACAGTGAAAAGCAAAATCAGATCTTAGAGAGAGGAATCAATGTGAAGCATTGCAAGTACAAGAAATGCATCTCAGCAGATGTGTGAAACAAATTCTTGTGCTTCATTACCAAGTGAGAAGAGGTTTGGTGGGCTCCTACAGGCAGGACTTGACTCTCAGGCAGCTGGGCATGGTACCACAACTCTGTACCATGCCTTGGGCCACCAAGGTTTACACTCCGTCTCAGTCAGCAGGGAAGGAAGGTGTGCAGGGAAAGAGGAGTTACAAACTCACTTTTGTGGATCAGGAATATGTAATGTGTGGGTCAATATGGGGCATGATTGAATTCCTTTCCCTGAAGCAGATCTCTGCTTTCCAGCACCAGTGAAATACTAATAAGCAAAATACAGCATCTATAAGTACCTGGTAGCAGTATCACCTCTTCTGTGGATACAGGCCTGAGGGAGGGGTTAAGGGTCACTCTCAACCCAGACAATCAGAGTCAGGCAGCTGCTGAAGCCAGAGGGCCAGACTCAGCCTGCCTGCTCCCACTCCATTGCATCTTGCATCTCCTTTACTCAGAGATGATGCAGGAGCCACCAGCTACCCCATTGGCACCTGAGGAACTGATCTCAGGAGACTGGATCCCACCACTTGGCATAGCTGCTTGTGCCAGGAAGCTCAAGAGCTGATTTTGGTACGAGTGTGCACAGACCCCTGGCACAGCCCACACATGAAGAATCAGGAATTTGAGCTGAGTGTGTTACCTGGCAGCTTGGTCTGCAACGAGATCTGCTGTCCACCTCAGAACATGTGGGATGGTAAGGCAAGGACTGGGATTTCAGGAGGATTTTCCTGGGATTCTGACACAAGAACCTTACCACACAAGCCTTCACCACACAAGCTCAGAGCCAACACGGCGAGAGGCACAACTACAGGGAAGACAGAGCAAAGCCCACATGCAAATGGCTGCCAAAAGGGACTTGGCAACAAAAAGACTCAATACATTAGAATTACTAAGAAAACACACCTGTAACCTCTAGCCTTCATAAAATCAGAGATGAGTAATGGTATAAACTGTTGACTACTAGTTAGAGAGCCATAGCAGAAACTCACTAATGCAGTTAGAAGATTTCTATTCTTAGTCTGAATTTGGATGCTCCTCTCTTGTGCACATAGACTTGGTTGGGAGTGTTAAATAAAATCCATTTCCTTATATAGCAGAAACAATTTAGGCTACAAGCATCCCATGCCAAAAGGATTTTCAGCCTAAAATTACACTATAATGACAATTCAGACATTAATTCTTTGCTTAAGCCTAGCAGATTGAGCAACTCTTAAAACACAATTCTTTTAATAAAATTAATAATGAAAAATAAATCCATGTATACATAGAAAAGAATTCTGGAAAAGTCACTCTTTAGGAGGGAGAAAAAGAGCTGAACAGACTTTACTGAGAACTTACACTATCTTGTAGTTTGTGTTGCATGTTTCTACTATTTTTCTTTAAGATAATCCTAGAGAATAGTGGAGACTCTTTTCCCTACTATTGTGCATGGTTTGGAAAAGCCTATATATAGATACATTTTGGTATTTGAAAGCCCACTTAGAAAAAGAAACAAACGAGCCAGAATTCAAAAACAAACACAGTAAATTTTCTAGAGATGCAGCTGAGCAAGGAAGGTTATACTTTCTAAAATACCAGGAAACAGTTACAGTAATGTTCTTCTACGGGATGTACCTACTTAAATTCAAGTGTCAGTAAACCGAGGGAGCAAACATCCTAATTAATCTGCAGGCCACAGTCTCCACCCATTACCCACTGCCTAGTTAGTCAGAGCTCTTTTTGTCCCTAACATCGATATAACTGATGAAGAGCAACAGGCTGATGAGCAAAGGCTGACCTGGCAGAGCTGGGGGCACAGCAATCTGAAGGGGTGCTCTTTCCTTCTACAACACCTTTATCCAAAAAATGAAAGCTCCTTCCAGGAGCAGCTTCTTCAGACTCTTTTAAAGAGGAGAAATCATAAAGACACTGAAAGGCTGAACCAGTTGCTCACATTTTTACACCGACTGAGTAGCAATCTGAAGCTTCACGATCTCTCTTCTAGTCAGCTGGCTTACTCAGTATGCCAGGAGTCTCATTTGTATATTGACATGCATATATGCATCAATAATAACAGTGCACAAAAATGCAAAAAAAAAAAAATTATAATCAAACTAACCATGAGCACAGGACTAGCATCTCCAAGCAGTCAAATGCATCATGCATTTAATTCTGAGCACAGGAAAGTAATTTTAAAACAGTTCTTCTAAAGAGGTTGAATCCACACATACAGTTCTGTGATAATTCTGACCCAATTCATACACAAACCTCTACAGCCCCATGCAATCACCACCAGTGCCTGTGGTTCTAAGCTCTAGTGCCACTCGTGTCAATGTCTTGGATGGCCAGAGAAAAAAAAGCTGTTAAAATGGGATCTTTTTATTTGACAGAATAGCAACATGGAAGAGAATACTGGGAATATTTACACACACTGGTAAGAGAAAGACTGATCCAGCTCACCTGCCAGAGCCACGTTGGACTGTGTGGAATTTATCTCTAGATATGCATATTCATATGGGGAGCCCAGGTCCACGATGGCCACAGGACGTAGACAAAGGTATTGTCTTCTGGCACACCATCATAGTGGTCACAAAAGGTGCAGAAAAATCTCTTGTTTGCAGGCTAGCTTAGCAACCTTTTTCTGGCAGGGTTTTCAACTACACAGCACCATGCTCTGCAATGAAGTTTCTCCAGTTGCCCCTGTTTAGGACAGGGTTTTCCCACGTCAGGTATTTTTTGTGCCCAGGGGCATGCATGGAGAAGGCAGTAAAAAGAAGATATTGTCCATGCTTTACATCGGAAGAGACATAAAGCTGATGTTGTGGTATTCAAGAAACTCATCCTAAAATCTCTTCCTAATGGTTTTAGAGGCTGCAAGTCCATAGCAGGAGAGAAGGAGTCCTAGGGGACAAAGCAGGTGAGAGCACTGGAGCTGAAAGCACTGTTACATGCTAGCACCTGCCCACACGAGGGTGGAGAAAAATGGCTGGCAGGCACTGCTAAAACCCTCCATGTCCACCTGGCAATTATACAGGCAATCACTTTTGTATCCCTGAGTATAAAAGTAGTGTAGTAGACCCAGGAAATGATCCACAGAGCATAGCTCTCATAACCACCAATACTAGCCAGCAACACGAGATGATGAACAGAGCTCAGACTAAATGAAAACAGAGTGCAGTCCTACAATCTTCTGTAATGCTTGAGGAAGGCACATGAGAATTTTAAAGGTAATTTAGGGGGGATTAAAACTATTTTTAGTAATTTTCATTAAAAAAACCCTGGAGTTAAAAATCAGGTGAGAGAGTTCAAACCCAACTCTCTAGTCTTATCACAGTGTATGTTAAACATACGATAAAAAAGGCTAGTTCATTACCCCTAATAGCATCTGCGAGTTTCTAAAACTGACATTTCTGTCGACATCTGAATTGGTCACTGGAGGTGGTAAATAAGATGATTTGCCACAGATGCGAGGAACCAAATCCCAGAGCTGTGCAGAGAACAAATGAGAGCTCTGTTTGAGCCACAGCAGAGCCTTCTTTCCTCCCCGTTGGAGGCCAAACGCACCCACAAACAGCTGCAATAAAGCCATCGCATCAGTTACGGCCCTACCACTGCTGGGGAACTGCACAAAGTTGCATTTACTTGTTAAAAATGATTGATTTTGGCTGCCCTCCGTATCCACGCTCCACACAATGCCCCTGCACACTGTACCATCTGTTTAATTCTCCCAGGTTGGCTGTGGCATACCGTGACATACAAAAATCAATCAAAATCATTCGATACGTCAGCAACCGAGGAAGAGCGGCTGCACGTCTGATCTCACCACTTGTTTTGCAGAGTACTCTTGCTGCCTGCCCAGCTAGTGTGGAGACAGTACGTTTCTCCCCTTTCCAACAATGTGATCTTATCTCGGGCAGCTGGCCTGCACTCTGCACTTTCATTTTTATTGTGTGGGTTCTCAAACTCTGATGCAAATAGTCTGCTGAACATCCTCCCTCCACAGCATGTAGAGGCTTTTTTTTTCCCTCTTCAGCCTCCTTCCACGCGGCGCGCTCCAGCGTCAGGCTGGCTCCGGCCAGCTCCCATTGTTCACATTGTTATTTTCATGTCAAGGGCGTGAGAGGAATTTTTTTTTTTTTTTTTTTCTGCCAGAACAACCATTTAAAGCCTAGGCCTTGAAAATACACTTGCCATTTGCCGGAAAAGAGTTACTGGAGTCTCTGCAAGGCCAAAGGTGAGGGACAGAGCCACGTAGTTTAAAAAAGTCAATGCTGATACAAATGAAAAGCTGACCCAAAGAAGGAAGCCATTTGCAGAAGAAAACTAAAACACCAAAAGTTTAATTTGTTCTGCAGTGGCCTACATAGAAGGCGAACTGCCACAGCAGATTAGACGAGTGGTCCACTGGGGCTGCCGTGCCAGCACTGCCGTAGCTATCTCTAAAAGCACAAGAGAAATGATGCGTGTGACCTGGAGTGACAAACGGGAAGAGGTAGGTAGCCAGCTAATTGTGCACGGCTGTGCATGAGCTCTACAGGAGTCTCCCTCCCAATACCTCCTTGAGAGCAATACCATCACTTATTCCTTCAGGTATTATGATACAAATGCTGCATTGTGCTGCAGAATTGCCAGTCTTTCAATGGTAAGTCCACAGCGTTTATTTCATGTGCCTCCACCTCTTGCAACTGCAGGCTGCAGCAGCTGACAAGGTGTTGGGAAAGGAAGTGTATCCTTTGATTAGCTCTACATTTACTATACTAACTTTACATTAAGGAGTGTAAAGGGGCTTCATTCAATGAGAAAACCAGGAAGGAAATGAAAATGTTTCACTATTCTCTTCACAGGTTTTGGGGTTTTAAAAATATTTTTAGATATGATCTCCTTCACAGTTCAGAAAGCCTCAGGCCTGTCTCTTGTAACCTTGCTTTAAAACCTCTTACACACTGATCCTGCCTCCTCCTGTGACTGCTTTTATCACATCTTTTCCAACTGCTGCCACTGAAGAGATGGCAACCTTTCACATGATATTCCTGCCTGCCCTCAATTCTATGCCATGTAGGTTTACACCTTCTAGTTGAATTTTAATCCCCTCTTTAATATAACTGAATATCCTAGCAACTCTGATGGCTATTGTGATGTCCCTAAATACCCTCACCAGGTTACTGCTAAGAAATTGTGTTTGAAAGAAGGAAACCTTTGAGAATTCATGGAAATCCCTTGACATTGGAAGGGTTTTCAGCTAATACGGAATCTCCTACTTCTCTCTGTACCTCCAGTGTTCTTTATGCTAAGAGAACCAGTTCCCAATTTACTTTCTACTCCCTCTTAGAAATCCTTCAAATCCTTACAATGCTCTTGGTTCAAGTAGCAGCTTCTCCTAATTATGAGTTCTCTGTTAATTTTTGTCTGCTCTGAGTTGCTGCCAGTCATCCCTTGCTTATTCTGTGGCTTCAAAGCACATGCCTTGTTTGTAACAGCAGATACCTGCACTTCCAAATCTTACCTCATAAGTTCAGGATAGGCTCCTTGCCTAGTAGCTCTGTATTTGCTCTCAAAGTTTTTTTACCAAAGAGGTGCACTAAAAAGGTCTTAAAAGATAGAGGCACTTGGCCAGGAACTGGTTCCTCAGGACCCTATACTGGCCTTTCATCTCTCTAATTATGCTCTAAGTAACTCAGCAGTCAATAGCAGACACTACAACAACAACAACAACTTCCCCTCATCACAAACAGCTAGTTATAACTGGCTAAAATACAACAGATATTCATAAAGCTGTCTGGTCCTTTAAAGAAACCAATTTGGGATATCATCCTCCATCTGAAGATGCATGCTGAGACCCCTCTGGACTTCATCAGGATTGGGGTGAAATGCATAATTCATTATTTTTGTGACTCCACACTATTTATTCAAAAAGCCTTAGATGTTTACTGGTATCTTTTAGTCCTGGTAATTTTTTGAACTTCAGGTTCTCAGGAGGCTTTAAATTAGATTATCCAGTTTCTGCTAAAGAGACACAGATAAGTAAAAAATTTATTTACAAAACTCAGGTCTCCTTTTCTGTGCCAAGCAGCTATTGATATGGTAGTTAGAGTTTTAGCTCATTTTAAGCAACCCCAGGTTTCTGTCATGCTCTTCTGCATATTTCCAGCCAGATTCCATTATGTCACTACAGATGGCCATGGGAGGCCAAACTATTGACCTTTCTCACCTCCGTTGGCAACACATGCATCTGAACTACTCATCCCTTTCTAAAACAGAAGCTTTTTGCCTGCTCTTCCCTCACCACATCCAGCAAACCTTCCTCTTCCACTCGTGTTGCATACATCCCCACACGTGTTTTCTGGATGGCAGCCTAGAGAATTATGGCAATGGTACAAGGGCTGGCAGCAGAATTCAACACCACCTCTGACAGGGTACAACTGTGCTCACGATGGCCACCTTAGACAAACAATCAGCCTTTATTTCACCCTTCCAGAGCTCCGCCCTTCCAGGTGGGAGGGAAAGGAATGTGGGGTACCTCCTCATTAGCACAGGGTTGGGAAGCTAAGTTTGGCATGACTGTTGGGTAATCCAGATATGAGGCAGACTGCTCCTTCCTGAGAGGAGCTACCCACCATCAGTGTGCAGTCACAACTACTGCTACAGTCATGTCTCTCAGAGAAGCTTCTCTGGCTGTCCTGTCCTCTCAACCCACAAAGAGCATTTGGAAATTACGCAATTCACCCCAAAAGCGTAAAGGAGTCAACACATGTGCACAAGTGCATCCAGGAGTCCAGCGTGGAGCTACCAATGCTCTCTCCTAAAACCTTCCCTTGTGCTGGGGAGAGGATGACCAAGAGACTGACTATTGGAGAGGAGCAGTAGATCTTGGCAAAGTGCCTTGCTACTGGCCTGTTACTAAAAATAAGACCAGCTACATTATATAGGAAACTGAATTCCCCCAAATTTTGAAAAATCTATCTGATATGGGAAGAGATCAGGTCATCTCCCTCAAGTAAATACGTGCAACACATCCTTTGAGTGAGATGTGCTGAGACAGCTAAGGAGGCACCTCACTTTAAACAAAGACTATAACCACACTGTTTGTTCCTATAGTCATCAGACTTCTAAGCACTAATACTTTTGTCTTGGGCTTTGAATAGTAAACCAATGTTTTATTTTACTGCTAGGCTTGCCCAGCTCTGTGGAACAAGATGAATTATGTTAGAAAAAAAATAAGGGAAGAAGACAGATAAAGTGCTGAACATGTGTAAAGCAGAAGTATGCTGCAGGAGCTTGGGGGGCAGGAGTATGGAAGGGCAGGTGGAGCAGGTGCTTACCTCTGCTGTAAGAATACAAATCTCACCTAACCTGTGCCTCCTCTCCACGGTCTTCCAAAGCAGCTACTGGGGTGCAGGCCCAGAGTTCAAAAGGAACATCTCTACATCCCTTCCTTCACAGCACTTGCCACAGCACTGGCAGAGGCAAGCCAGGACATAGGTTCACTTCCAAACGTTAAGGAAGAATAGACACATTTTGGTAGGCATCAAACCAGCTGTCCTTCATGCACTTTGTCTACGTGACACATTTCTCTGATAGAAGGATGTCAGGGACACCAGCTCTCCCCCACACCCTGAACATGTCCAGAGGAGGTGCAGGACTCTCCCACTTTATTCTGTTTTATTAAACTTCACTGCTTCTTTTAGCCTTATGCTCTTTTGTGCTCATCAAATTTAGTTATGGCCACTATTGAAGTGTTAGTAATTACTTAACAGTAATTAGCCACGCTAGCAATGGGTATAGGTCCCCAAAGAATACTCTCATTTTTCTTCCTTTTGGACATTTTGGACACTCACTGAGTAAGAGTTATTTCTGAATAAAGTTGGAGCTAATCTTTCCTGCACTTTAACTCATCCCTGAATTTTGAGCATGCAATTGATAAAATTGGACAGAAAAAAAACACCAAAAGAAAACAAAGACAAAAATGGGTGAAAGGAATCAAAATAAACAGAAAGGAGCACTGGATTACGTTTTCAAAACAGCTACTAAATACTCTTTGGATTTGTCAGCCCTCTAAAATAACTTGGGCTAAAAAAGCTGCATTCTTTTTATTCCACTGAGGAATTGTGCCCTTGACTACTTTCTTATGCATTTGTTTGGGTTTGGTTTTTTTTTTGGTGAGGATTACATGAAGAATTAGACAAATTTATGAACTACCCAGAGAACACAATCATTCACTCACAAGCAATATAAAGAATATATGCAGTTAATCTGATATATTCACAGCAGACCTGTTCCTGTCTAACTAGTTCTTGGGAGACCTAATTGGCAAGTGTTCCCTAATGAGCTAGAAAGAGAGGAGACTGAGGATAGAGTGGGGAGCACCACGCCATACTTTGGAGGCAACCATTCATATCCCTGGAAGACTGGATTTCTGACTCAAAAGACATAAGAGGGGAGAATGTTAAGAAAAGTGAAGAATAAGAGTGGACTCGACCTGCCAGAATAGGAATTTCCCATGGGAAGCCAACAAACTCCCTGCAGAGGATTTGTGATTTCTCCCTGTTCCCTCAGGTAACACAGTGCTACCAGAGGCATAGTCATGTCTCTCACTAATTTTCTTCTGCTTTGATACAGAAGACTTACATTCTCAACCTCTGTGTTTTACTAGCTGCAGAGGACAAAGCTTTGTTTTGTGCCAAAAAATGACTTGATTTGAAAGGGTTAAGTTTAACAGATGCCAATATAATTCTTTAAAATCACATCCAATCCTTAATTGCTGGTAATAAAGACTATTTGCAGCACACAGAGTTGCCGGGAAGACTCCTCTGCTTCAGTGTTGCTGGCAAGGGAAACGCTTGTCGACAATGCTGGTTTTTCTGTGGCACACATTGCACACCCTGGTCTGGCTGATGCTGCCAGGGTGGTAATACTGATGAGAGGGGTACACAAAATGCCTAAAGATAGTACAGAAGGCTACCTAATCTAACTCTAAAAATAACAAGACCATGGTCAGAATAACCAACTCCAGCCCCATGGCACTGTGGGCTCAGGAAGGCATGTAAGCAAACTGCTTAGTCCCACCTTTCACTAACCAGCTGGTAGTTAAGAGGGAGCTACAGAGACGGAGGGAGAAGGGTGAAGAAATGAGGGGAGGCATAATAAGGTATGCAGACCAGGTGGTTGGGGCTGTCTGGAAGCACCTCCTGAGCAGCCCTGCGCTTGATTCCTGCAGCTTGGGCAGGGCAGTGCAGCACACTAGACCTGTTGCTCAGACCATACCACACTTACCAAATTTGCTATGCTATGAGGAGCAAAGGCAGGCAGCTGACTTCTCTGACTAGCAGGGCAACATCCAGCATGGGCAGAGCAAGTGTGCCACAGTAACAGTGCCCATCCAAGGCACCTTTCTGGCAAGCCCCTGTCTTCTGTGCCCCTATTACGTTGGGCAGCTGGCCACTGAACACCTTATCATTCTCATCTTCCCATATTCTTTTGGCTGAAATGAGATATCTTACCCAAACAGCAACAGGAAATGCTGGGCCTTTCTGTCTCCCAGTCTCCCCACAGAATAAAGCAACAGGTGAAAAAAAAAAATCATAAAATCAATAGTTTGGCAGCATTCATTCCTTGCAAAAATTTATTCTCACTGAGGAAGTTTCCTGAGAAACACAGAAGCCACCACCTTTCATTTATCACCACCATTGTCCTTCAGTCCTGGTGCCACATACCCCAGTCCATACATACAGACACTTCAGAGCAATGTAATGCCTTGCTCTGAGGAGGCCACTCTATACTTGGAGCCTTTGGAAATGAGTATTATCACCTTTCCTTTCCCTGGACAACGTTGTGTCCTCTTACATGCTTTTTCTTGCCCCTCCTTGCTCATAATCCTCATGGCCTTCACTTTCCCTTCCCACAGCTCACCAAAGAGCATCCCTGCCCCATGTGAGGGCCTCCTGTATCCCATTACTGACCACGAGAACTTCCTATTCCTTTGTACTCAGTTTTGAGACCATTACAGATGCAATGCAGATTGAGGCCTCCCAAGGCATCAGACTAAACACATCCTGTGACTTTCAGCTAACCTTCCACTGAGCAGCACTGTAATACTCACTTACAGACACTGCAAGTGCAGAAGCACTTTTTAATAGCAATAAAAATAATGTTCTTTTCACTCTGCTGAAAACATGGAAGATTTCCAGAAGCAAGTCAGGCAGTCAGCCTCCCCTCAACACCCACTCCTGCAGGCGTGCGTAGGGGAGATGTTCACTTTCTGACATGGAAGCCTGTCATTCCTCCAACCCCTCTCTCTTCTCTGATGCCCACATACACACTCTTACACTTTTTTCCTGGATACCTTCCCTCCCTCAGAGATTGGCTGAACCACCCAAGCAGATCACAGGCCTCTGTATTCAAGGTGCAGCTCAAAAAGTAAAAAGAGCATTTTTGTAAGACTATGTAACATTCTAGGGTCTGGCTCAGTGAAAGAACAGATCTGTCACCCTCTCCACACCATCATAAATTAACTTAAAGTGATAAAATTATTCATTCAGACTTTACTACCTCCTCTGATGAAGACTGCATTGGCCAATTATTTCAAGGAATGCCCCATTACAAATGGGAACTCATTCACTGAATTGTTTTATAGGCCAGTGTTCATCAATTTTGCATAGGCTGCTTTGTTTTTAGAACTAATTTCTAATCCTAACTCACATCACAGACACACATCTCTGCTTGGATTAATTAAGATCTCAGAGAGAACCTTCTGCTCCATTACCCACTGTTACTGATTTATAAAAGAGGCCATGAAGAAATGTTCTTAATGACAATGAAGAGGATATTTTATCCCTTAATTCCGTTCCTGTGCTTAAAACGCAGAGAGACGTAGATGTTTCAGGGAATAAGGAGAAAATCTTTACCAGATTGCATGGCAGATCCAATCCTTAATTTTTCTCTCCATAACAAAAATTTTGGTTAGTGATCCTTCACCCTATCAAATAGTGACTGATAAGAAGACAAAGACCACCAGCACCCAACACTAAGGGGATAGACCATCAGGAGCAGGAACTCATTTTAACACTAATGATGTGAACCAGCTCAAGAGGACCAAAAGCAGTAAAGGTCACAGGAAACTAAGGCCAGTACCAACAGGATGACTATACAATTCCTGAGAGTAAGGACAAGAGGAGTGTGGAAAGCACTGAGGAAAGACACCAGGCTAAGTGAGTTCTCCTGCAGGCACTAACCAAGATGCTTAGCCTCCTCCAGATGAGAGAAACCACCTAGGTTTATTTTATACAACCAAAGTAAAAATGTCCACATCAGCTGTGAGCCCCAGAGCAAAAGATTCAATTAGGTGGATAGTGTAACATTGAGGATTTACCCCTACTAAGCCGCCCACTGTTTGATGGGACAGAATTCCAGCTCCCAGCAGGAGAAAGCACCAAAGGGAAGGTGGAAAAGCTGAGTTACAGCAACAGGAGTGGATTACTGAAGTGGTCGAAACAGCCACAGTTCTGGCTCTCAGGACTTCAACTTTATTTAAGCAGTAATCCAAAACAATCTTGTCCCCACTATGAATTTCCCATAAACAGGAAGCAGCAGTGATGTTGCTAAAAATGACAGCTTCACAGCACCACAGAGGGGAATCCCAGGATGTTCCTCTCACAGGCAGTCACTGCTCTGCTAATGTGGGGGAGCTGCAGACCTTGAGAGGACAGCATGTATTTCCATGGGATGAGACCTTGGTAAAGAGATACACTTTTTCCCCAGCATGTCCTTCATTGCTTGCTTCTCTGCACCTCCCAGCATCCACCCACAGCTACTTTCACTTAAAAAAATCTGACTATCAGAAAAGGTTATCTTCATTTTAAATGTTTACCTAATCTTGCCCAACCCCAATTTTAACTATGTTGTTTTTGTAAAGCTGAACACAACTGGCAAAACAAATGTGTTTGTCTTTTACTATCTACAACATCATCACACGCAAAATACTCTGTCAAAAGCAGGTCTGCTTCTTTCCAAAAACAGCAAGTTAGGTGGGTAGCCCACAGAACCTACTGAAGGATTTACCTGGACTTATCTCTGTAGCATCCAGGCACTTCTCTCTGTATTTTGTACTAATTGGGCAGAAATATAAACCAGAACTGATTTCCCTTAAATCACACAAAAAAACGTAACAAAACAGATAAGCCCTGACCCCTTCAGAACCTATAAGTGACATCAAAGGGGTGAAGGGGCCATGTAGGTAGTTGTGTGCACCATCAGGCACATCAAAATCATATCCCACTTGCCAGTTTGTAAAAGTCTGCTAAAAAAGGATGTTTATCTCAGAGTGCAAACTAATACTTGGCATTTTTTGAGAGATTTTTAACAAGAGATTGTGTACCATGACTCAGTTAATGCCCCTGCTTCCAGTCTCAGGAATAAGAGCTTTTATGATTTTTGGATTAAGTACTTTTGGTGTACAGAGAAAATTATTCTGCTCTGCTACATTTTTTTCCCATATTTTTTATTTCTTTATTCCAGCTTAATTCTGGTAAGTCCTACTAAGAGAGACACAAACTGAAGCATACATTAGTAGCTATGGAACAAGAAAGACATAACCCATGTTGTCTAGCATTTCTCCACCAAACTGAAGGCCAATTTTACTCTTGCTGAATCCCTAATCCTATCTGAATTCTTCCAAAGACAGGCAGAGTTGCTCTGTCTTGTACCACACTGAAGACATACATTACATAGAAGTAATTTGATAAACAAATTATTTTGCAGTTAAGATAAGTTTGACAGATACAAATGGAATCACACTCATTTCGTCTGAGTGGGTCAAAATGGCATTCCATCTTGGCCACTAAAAGAAAATAAAAGGAGAACTTGCTTGCATTTCACAGAGTGCTGCCTTTAGGCCAGATTTCCTTCCCACCAGTGCCATGATGCAGAGTTCTGATTCTGTAGGTGTTCAGAGCCAGACAGGACCTTTCCCTCAGACACAGCTAATGAGAGCACCAGTCTGCTACAGGGCTGACAAAAGATGATGGCCTTTATTCTACAGGACTGTTTCATTGACACTGATGGCTCTGACCTCTGCAGCTGAGTAAAGACAACAAAGATATGTACTTGTAGAATACTGTTGGCATTCGTTTGCCCCCACACACTATTATTTCTTATCCACCCCGTGTCCCTGCACCTTAGCCAGAACCTCATAGTTCCCAACAGCCAGATCTTTCCATCTGTTGCTAAGAGCAGTAACTTGCAAGAAAGCTGTTGAGTAACCAGAGGCCTCACAGCAAGGGATACTTGCAGGAAGTACCTGCAATATAAATATGCACACACATGCTAACAGGTAGATGGTGAATCAGGTCACACCCTGTGAATCCTATACAGCTCATATGAAGCATCACACAGCAAACACTGTGCTCTGTGCACCTAATCTGTGCATGGAAGTCTTTTTCCACCTTAAGGGGAGTGCCTGGGCAATATGAGGTGAGAGCTGTTTCTGCATCAGTGCCTCAAGCCTTTCCAGGACAGGAAAGGCAAGGCCAGAATAACACATTGGAGAAACCACTTCAAGGGATCAGACACAGCAGCTCAGTGACAGATCTATGAGCCAAACACCAAATTAGACCCCACCCTGGCTATAGATTTCCAGAGACCTAAGGACTGCCCAGCTCCCTGGGCACAATAAGCCCACAGAGAAAATTGCATCTACCTTTTCCAGATTCAGTATAATGATGGCAATTTCTCACATACACTCTGCCGTGATAGCTGAAAAGCCATGCAGCAGAGCAAGCAGAGCTGAAAACACCCTTCCTGGCTTTATTACTAGATTGTAAACAATCACCTTTGCTTCCATTATATTCCTACCCAGACACTCAGAATTTGTTTTCGTTTTATTATTTTAAGAGGAGAAACATACATGCTTTATTTTCCATTAAGCTCTTTACGTATGTATTTTCCAGACACTTCTGATGATCACCATTCAGATCTTCCTTCCCAAAGACAAGGTGAATTAAAAAAAAAAAAAAAAAAAAAAAAAAAAAAAAAAAAAAAAAAAAAAAAAAAAAAAAAAAAAAAACACCACCACAAAACCAAAAACATTTACTCTCCTCACATTTACCACATTTCTAAAGCTGACAGGTTTTTCTTCAGGATCGATTGGGCGTGAGGGGGGTAGGGAAGTTATTTGTTTGTTTTAAAATGATAACAGGCAGACTTGGAGAACAGAGAGAATGAATTCTCAGAGGGCTCAAGCAGTCTTTAAAAAATTCCCCACGAGCAGTTTAATAGCGCTCAAGGTTGATTCACACAATAAATGATGCATCAAAGGCATATCATTTTTACTGTTACAGCAAGAGCTCAGTCTACATGTATGTCCCCATGCATAGTCAAGGCCTGCAATACAACTTAAAGCTGAGTCAAACTGCAAAAAGACTTTTTCGTTCTCTAACATGAAACACGTTAAGAGCATGCTCTCTTTACTTATTTCAGCATAAATTTGGAGTACATTGATTTAGATACCAACATGAATTGAAAAAGTTATCTTTATGTGAATCTTTAAAACTTGTGCTTTAAGTGGCTGCATCCCAGCAAAGAGAAAAATGGGTAGCAGAGTCTAAATTCTAAGGCCAAAAGCTTAAAAGTATTCAGTAATTTTAGATCCCCCCTCTGAGATGCTTTGGGTCTGCCAAAACTGCAACAAAATAAAAGCTCATAATTTTGTAAATGTCAAACTCACTCCAAATTCAGATGTAAAAGCTAAAGTCCCTAGCCCTATATTTTTGGTTACAATCAAGTTTAAATACTGAGAGTTTCAGCACATAGTAATAATCCATACTCCTTCATGAGATTCTGATTCCTACAGTCAATATAGTTAAGCACTTTAATGTACACAGAGTGATGTCCTAGGTTTCATTTCAGTTATATTTGCACCCCATCCCTGAAAATCATACTGTTTCTATTTAGGAGTCCTGACACACAATTAAGTGTAGCATGATATTTAAGAGCCATACAAGTCCTGCTGTCCAGGAGGTTTCAGTATTTTGTCAGATAAATGAAAAATCACAATGCTTTCAGAGATGAGAAAACTTTAAGTGAGAAAGATACTTTATACCAATGGAGATGGTCTTAAAAAACGAGTGCTGCTTTAAATGGGAAATTTGCAGAGTGCAGTATTACAGCCTTCTACAAAGATAACACATTAAAAGACCCTGCAATAGCCAAGCATGTCAGTGAAGTTAGGCAAGAAATTAGCCAGATACTTAGCAGAAGCAAGGCTTTCTTGGAAAACTAAAGAAAGCTGCAGTTTCATAGGAAGAGATCTGAATGGTATCAACTAAAAGCAAAAAACCCAAATGTTAAACAACTAGCCTTCTGACAAACAGTCCTAACAGGGAATTTCCATAACAGAAAACATGTGGCTAGAAGAAGCTGTGCACCACTTAAGTGGCTCATTTGGGAAATTTAATCCTTTGACAGTACTGGTGTGTAACACCAATCCCCTTAGTGGCTGAATTTGAGTAAGTCCTATGCACCACCAAGGAATCTGACTTAAGAATCTAAGGACAAAAAGTTACACTGGGGACTCCCTAGAGGTGAGCATTCTTCACCTCCAAGCAAGAACTCTTGAGATAGTCACGATTCAGAGAACAAATTTCCATTGCTGCATACAAAATAGCAGTCAAAGCAATATCTGTTTCAGATCTTACTTAAAGTTATGCTGAAACAGCCAAATACCAGTTCACTTACGTAGCTTGCTGACTCGCTTTCTGCATTTCCACATTTCCAGCTGAATGTGAAGATGTACTTTTCCCAATTTCTCTGCTGCTTCATCTTCTGCATAAAGGTAATGCTGGACAGCACATCACAGCAGCTGCATCCTTCTTCTTTTCAAACTCCAGGCCAAGGTTCTGTTTACACATGTTGATAAAAAATTCTTTTGATAGGTATAATTTGCAGTATTAAATGCAAGCTTGCCATCCTGATGAGAATTTGCAAACCATAAAACTAACTAACAGAACTCAGTCAGAGAATCAAGGCTTACCAAACATGGCTTCCATAAGAAGCCAACAGCACCTCCATAAGAAGTGTTGGGGTCTTTAGAAAGCAAAATCATGAATTTAAAAGCGGCAATTTAAATGTTGTCAACAGTTTTCTGTTTCTTTTTGTTTTCTTGCTGTTTTGTATTATAAAGAATAATTTGTCAGGGAAAAGCTGCACTTTCGATGCAGAAGAGGTACCCAAGAGCCTGTAGACTACATAGGATGGGGAAATACTTGTCTAACTGTTCACTCTGTGGAATGAGAGATTAATGGGTCTTGTCCTTATTTCCTGCAGCATCCCCATGCCAGTGCAGGGAGCCCTCATTTCTTCAGGCTTCAAACACCTCAGACCAGGAGCAAGTTTTTGCAGTAGGAGGCCATCTCCCCACACAAAACAACACACTCAGTTGTTAATTGGACTATTTAAATCCAGACTAACTCTAGGGACCTCAGCAGACATACTGAATATCCATGCTAACAAATATTAATATAAGATCTCTTGTTCTACACAGGTGAGTAATTTATTAGAGAGGATGGAACAAACTAGACATAATGCCTTAATTGCATTTTTTTCAACACAGGTCTCCACCCTTCACACTAAATCCAGCTCTGACAGCTAACTAAACACTTCTGCTCCAGAACTCAGGTAGGTAGGTTGGTTAGTGGCTCACTGGCTGGAAACGCCTCTGCCGTGTTTAAAGGTCTTTGTAAATAATGTCAATATTTCATGCAATTGTTTTTTCAACCTGGTCAGGTTTTTGTGCACTCTAATTGTTCTATATCAATGTGGTAAACACTTCCTGCAGACAATTTGTTAGGAAGTTTGGATTTTATATAACCTAGGAAATGAAGTCACCAGACCTGTGGGCTGCCTGGAGTGATTCAGCCCCCTGGTTCCTGCAATAAGCAGGCACTCGAGAGACAAAAATCCAGAGGCAATGACAAAGTAGTGGAAAGAAAAAGGGTGCATACTAGTTTCTCCATACATTCTACTCATACTTAAAAATTCAGAAAGTTACAAAGAACTTCTGCAGACTTTCAGCCATTTATTTTTATCCCTGGTGCCAAAATTATACATAAATTCTGATCCCTCTTCTCCTCTTGTCTTCATTGCATTGGGGAACAGAACGGGACATGATGTGTAGGAGGGGATTGAAGTTTCTTTATCTTTTCACTAAGGGAGCAGTACTTTTTCTTCTTTACTTCATATTTCTATTGGTTACAAAATACATGTATCACTTTCTATTAACATCCCTGTTCTTGCATCATCAATCACTTATCAATGCTCTGGAAAAATGCTATATAGCTACAGCTAATGCAGCATTCCCTGAAATGGCCTAAGGATTCTGAAAAGTTCATAGCTGTTAGTTCAAAATTAACTTGGATTTGGAGCTTTCTGCTGGTTTTGATTGTTTCAGAAAGCCTGTGAGGAAACTCAGAAAAACGTAAGATCTAGACAGTGGAACATGCTGCCCAGAGAAGCTGTGGACTCCCCATCTCTGGAAGTGTTCAAGGCCAGGTTGGATGGTGCTTCAGCAACCTGGTCTAGTGGAAGGTGTCACTGTCCATGGAAGGGGAGTTGGAACGGGATGATCTTTACAATCCTTTCCAACCCAAACCATTCTATGATGTAATTTTCTTCCTTTACAGTTATTTTACCAGGCTCTTTGAAATGTACAATTTGTCTCCTTCACTGTGAGTGGATCTCCTGAGCCATGCTCTTCAGCATGCATGGAAGTTCTTGTCTAGCTGTCACCACCATACAGTCGTGGTGTGTGACCTCAAGTCAGCCTTGCACTGAAGTTCTCTAACTATGCAAGAGGAACCGAAGTATTAGCTAAGCAGAGTAACATCTCCTTCCAATGGTCATAACAAATATCACAGCAAACAAGGAAAAAGAGACAAAACAGAAAATGTAAAAAGACTACAGGAATTTCACACTGCAGACAAAGGAATAATCATTCGCTGCATAATATTGTGGAAAATATTCCTCATTTAATAAAAGTTTAAATCAGGAAATTTGTTCATCCATGTATGTTCTAGTGGTAAGATCAAACCACAAAATCATCTTCTTCTGAACTGACTGGCTTTGGGGACAGTTGCTGGAACCTGAGGACTTCTGCATGTCTAAGCTTTCTACAGAGGAGTGATTACTCTGCAAATCACTGTCAGTTCCTCTTCCTATATGAAGCTTATTGTTGATGTGGATGAGTGGGCCCTAAGTATCTTTTCTGCTATCCTTCCAACACATAGGCAGAGGGTTGAATTGCTACAACTCCAAGCAGCAGCCATCCTGTTACTGCTGTTAGGTCCTTCTCCCACAACTGCAAATCTGTGTCTGTTGCTGGCATGCAGGGCTTAACACGGTTACATTACCCTCACACTGCAAACACCATCAGGGATTAGCACAAGCCAGTATCTACCTGTGAACTCTGACTCCAAATTCAGCAAAATGTAGCTGTATCTGGCACACAGCTTTTCTGGCAGAGACCACAGTAAAGCCTGAGCTGGAGAGGAGAAGGCTGAGAAATCTGAATGATCACACAGGGGCTAAACAACCAGAATGGTAGCAAGCAGATGAGAAGAGATAAGGAAAGGTCTGAGTGTCCCTTTGCACACTTGAGTACTGACGGGTGAGATCAAGCTTTGTGCTATCCCTATTTCAGCACTGCATACAAAGGGAATGAGCAGAAGATGACAAGTACTTTCTGAGTTTCTTCAAAAATACCAGTAAAAGCAAAGAGCAGAAAAACACAGGTGGGCCTACCATGTGTGGAGATATGAAACAGGTAGTGAAAGATACAGCACCAACAGTGTCAGGGGAATAAGGAAAAGGATTTTGGCTCCCCCATTACAGAACATAATCATGTACCATTAGGTGCCATTTAGATCTGCTTGCCCTACTACAATTAAATGCATGTAGCCACTTTCCTTTTACTGTCTTTGATAATTCAAAGCCATTATATACACTGCAGAATTTACTTTATTTTGTTCACTTTTGCTCTCACTGAGGTTTTTCTCTTCAAAGGTCACTTGATCCTGAAGCCAATGATGAAATTCATCTTCAAAAGATGAGTGGAAATAAAATTTGAATTTAAAAATAAAATAAAATCCTTCTGGAGACCATCCTGAGCCCAGCCTGTCCTGGTGATCTTAATAGGAATATCCCTGTAAATTAAGCAAGCCTGATTTATCCATTACCCTCAATACTGGCATTTATTGATTCCTAAGCATAACAACAATTCTGCTAAATGTTTTTACATATTATGCAGGCACTCACACTGTTAAGTTCTTCACAGTTGGAAAAGAGATTCAGAGCTTCAAATAGGTAAGAGAGGCAACAGTCATAAGAAAATCCCAAGGGAGAAACAAAAGGACTTAATAGCAGGCTATTATTAAACTCTATTTGATATATTAAAAAATCACAAGGAAGCCTGTCAAAAAAATTACCATGATCAAATAAATTGCAAGGCAAAGCTGCCAGTCATGTCTTGTGAACTGGTATGGCAGAGACATGAAGGGAAATAAAATGCCCAGAGCCCTACAGAAAATCAGGTTTGTCCTGCTTGTGGCCCCTGTGCCTTCATCCAGCCTGCTCCAGCTGCCTCCTTGGCATCTCATCCTCCATTCCTGCCTGGCCATGCAGCAGCTAAAGGTGCTGCAGAGGCTCAGCACTGGGGCTTGGAGCCCCACTCCCACTTCATTCCACCTCCTCCCTAGCAAAACTGTTCTTCTCCTCAGCTCCTTGTTATCTCCTGCCTACGCACACGCTGTATTCATATGTACTTTGCCACTTTGCAAAGTGCTCTTGGGATTACTTAGGTACTGCACCAACCCAAAGTTGCTCCATTTTACAGCGCTGGCTTCATAAAAATCAACCTCACACAGCAGAGAACTGCCAGAGAGATTAGCTTCAAAATGTTCCCTTTAAAGTGCACAGTGTCAAAACTCTGCCCAGTGGATCGCAATCAGTGCTTCTTCAATGCAAAAGCCATTCCTCTTTCAAGAGGTTGGGTTGGTGAGGCACCTAAGGTGCACACATGGGAGAAGCCAAGGCTGGACATGCAGCCTCCTCTCTGTCCTTTGCTCCAAGTTGTGCCAGCAGTGCCCAGGTGTAGCTGTATAACCTGACTTTCTCTTTTTGCTGTCCTCCAGACATACATTTCCCAGGGATAAGTGACTATGAGTTTAAAACAGCAGCAATATTACAGCATACTGGTGTAACAGTATATAGCAGGGCAAAGTTTGAAGAAAGAATCAATCCTTTACCAGGTAAACTGAAAAAGCTGGAGAAAAAAGAAAAGCATCTGGGAACTAGGGGCCTTTTTCAGATTTTACGAAGCTAAAGACTGCCGCAGGGGAATTTTAAAGCTAAAATACTTTTTTTTACCTTCAGTTTGTTATATCATCTTAACCTCAAGCAATTTGTTCCTCTTCATTGCATTTGCTAAACCTTTAGTTTGCCTCCTTTCTTCCCAAGTTGCATTTGGCCAGCTGAACATCTGAAACTCAACAAATCCCAGCCAAGAAAAAGCAGCCGGAAGCCTGGGTGGCTTTTGGAGGTGTCTGCACACCTTAGTGGCCCCATTCACTTCTTTAGTTATTACACTTAAACAGAAGTTTAGAAAGCAAAAACATTGCTCTGCTTACATTTTCAGATGCTTCTTGCTCCCTGCATCCCCCCTCCCCCCCACCAAAAAAAGACGAACATGCACTGCCTCAGTTTAAGGGGCATCGAAAGCTTCTGTTTGGTTGGGGATTTCCCCCCCTGAAACACTTTAAAACCTTGATAATCTCTAACCTAGCTATCGAATCTAGTCTGCTTAAGTGAGAAAACCCACTGACATCAACAGAACTACTCACATTCATAGCTGCAGCTTGATTTGGCCTTAAGGCTTTAGATGTTTAGATGACCATTTAGATCAATTCTACACCTTGGATTGGTTTTGCAGTTTAAATGATTTAAAACAAGAAGCATCCGAAAGGAGGCCACAAAGGCAGCATGGGAGAGAGACCAGAGCTGCTACTACTTTATTCACCATGGTGGTTTGTGGCAGTCCAGGTACACTAATGCCAGCTAAGGCTTCTGCACCTGCCTTGAAAAACCCTTCTCCAAAGGCAAAAGTCTGACAAACTGCTTGAACATGGCTCCTGGACTCAAAAGCAACTGGGGACTTACACAGTGAAGAAAAATCTGAATTTGAAAGGGTTGGTTTTTTTTTCTTAGGCACCCTCCTTGAAATTACAGGGAAATTATAAATTATCCCCAAACCCGACACTGCAAAGACAAAAATGCTCAGTTATTATACTCTATGTTGGGGTACAATTACGTAAATGTATTTCACAAATATATAGTAATAAAAGTGCAGCCATATCAGCCAGAATTCCCAAAGCAGGCCCTGAAATGATGCTAGGCAGTAATGATGTGGACATCCTTGCGTCAGTACAGGCCAGGTGACAGAGGGGAGTACTGTGACTACCTCAAAGAAAGTACAACAGCATTGGTTCGGTGTTATCTTTGACTGGACCTATCCATCATCACAGAAGCCAGGCCATGAAGCTCTATTCTAATAAGGTCTCACTGAAAGGCATTCTTTTATCCACTTCCTCTTGTTTATTATTCTTTCAAATATCTGATAAGATACTTTTCAACTGTGGCTATTCACTTTCTGTTTGCGTAGGTCTTGGGTTCATCACAAGTTACAAGGTCAGCATTAATCTAAACAATGGTTGGTTATGGGCGATTTTGCCAAGTAGAAAACACTCTAAAGGCTAGATTGTTATCATCAATAGGGCAACGCACAGGCAGCAGCAACAAGCCCTACTTACACACGTGTGGATTAAGCACAGCTACTCAGATGCCAGGTCACGGGTGTAGCACATGCACCAGATGCCACAGCTCCTGCCCAGGGCTTCTTAAGAGGAAAAGGTAGGAAAGGAAGGAAGGCAGGAAGGAGCTCCTTCTCTCCCTTCTGCATGGCCAGGCACCTTTGAGGAGCATGGAGGGGCCGCCCAGAAAGTGCAGAGAGCTATCTTAAACCTGCAGAGCATATTTAAGGCAAGGAAAGAGCCTGCAAAGTGTGTCTTTTCCAGCTGTGCTCTGTACTGTCATCCAGCCCACAGCAATATCATTTTTAAGCAGTGTACTGACAAGGTGCCCCGCAGAAAATTCCAAAACAAAAAACCAAATTCGGTAAAACAAGGGAAATACTAAGTCTTTGTGAAACCTTTAAAACTGATTTCTTTGAGAACTGCTGATTGATAGCTGACACAAAAGAGTAAAGCTCCAATGGCTTGTAATACCAAAATACTTTAACTGTATTTACAGTTTGTCACTCGTAGAGCCAAAATCTTCCAAAATATACTCCCTGAACCTGGAAGGCATGCAGCTTATCTTTTGGCCTTTATATTCCCTTCTTCAAAACACACCCCTTCCTGCACTCTCACCAACAGTGACTCACACCAACCTAATGAAAAAAATTAAAACCCCAAGAGTGAAAAAAAAAAAAAAGAAAAAGTAAGACAAAGCTACTAATCAAACCTTGCATATGCAGGCAATTTTATAACCCTGTTTTACACAAATCTGTAGGTCTCCTGTCCATGAGGTACTCTGTATTTTTCAGATTGGGACTAGGCACAATGAAGACAGTAGCACTAATACCTATCTATTACCATTGATGGAACAAACTGCAAAGTGGTATTTGTTCTCCATGTCTTGTTTGACCTCCAGACTGGCTGATTAACCTTTCCGGAGCAAAAGCTTTTTCCAAAGGGAAGGTAGATAGGAGCACTGGCAGTAGTCAGCCCAGCCAGAGTGTTAACCCTGACTCAGGAAAACAGCAGCTCAAGAGGATAAATCTCTATGGTGATGGAATTGCTGGTCTCTCTAAGAACGATAGCGAGCACTTTTCCAGGGCTTTTATTTTGTGATGAGAGCCAGAAATCAATTAAATAATTTCTTTCCTCTGCCAAACAGTCATGGTTTGCAAGCACTGCTACCTTAAACAAGATCTGATTTGGAGGCCTTCAAGGGAACCATTCCTAATTCTCTCATTAAACACCTCTGAGATATCCTGTTCTCTATATTACTTTTATAAACACCTGAAGTAAAAATATTTACATTATGACTTAACACTTCACTCTGATTGTGCAGTAACCTTGGGTTGACAATCCGTATTGTGTTTTTTTAAATCCCATTTTGTTCAGCAATTGTTCAACACACAATGGCCTGATGGTCCAGCTGCAGCCAAGAAGCATACCACAAACCCGAGGAAAAGTGCAGGCACCCAAAAACTGATTCTCTAGCCATCGTCATGCCACTGCCCAGCCAGTTGTCTAGCCCTTCTCAGTCAGACCAGCTGCCAAAACCTCCAAAAGGTCAAAAGATCTGCTGGGAATGGCAGGGCTGAAGGGAAGTCTTCATGGCTTCAGCCACCATGAAGAGCAGAAGTGCAGCAGCTGTTGAGTTAAAGCTTTACAGCCATAGAAAATTTTTACATGCTGAGATAAGCCTCCAAAGCAGCCAAGGATGAGAACTCACCTCTCACAACATCAAAGCTGTTGTATCTGGGGTGATTCCTTTGAAATGGTGAACTCTGAAGGGAAAAAGGTGAGGGGCTAATTCAGTCTGTATTACAAGTAGCTCACTGCTCTTCACTTCTGCAGCTATATGAATCTGCACATACTTCTAGCACACTCACTAAAGCATATTTCCTACAAGGATATTTAATGCTGTTTATCAAGAACAAGGTCAATGAGGGAAGCAAGATTAGATATTTCAAAAGATATGTTCCCCTCTGTTGCCATAACAAAGAGAAGTACATTAAATCAACACTGCTAAGCTGAATTCAGATTTCAGCAGCCCTCCTTGCCGAAGAATCTCACACACACACACACACCCTCACCCCACAAAGCTTCTCTCTTGTTACAGGACAGGCTGTGGCACTCAGGCTTACATCACGACTATACATGGCCTTCCCTTAGCAACCACCTTAACTTTATTGATTCTATAGTTGATTATTATGGCAACAAGCTCCTGTCTGTCTGTCTATAAACTTTTAAAAGGTCATCAAGAAAACAGACATGAAAGCTGTTTTTCCTGACTATTTTTGTGGCATGCAGGGCCGTGGAAGCTATTGGGAGAAAAACAAAAATGCAACAGGAAGGAAAGACAAAACCCCAAAATCCCAAACTAAAAAAGGGAGGGCATGTCTGTGGCTGTGGTGGGGTCATGTGCATTCTCTTCTCTGCTCTGCCATAAGCTTTCTCAGTGACTTTGGATGCAAACTGGGTCTCCCACTAATGTGTTCTTTTGAAAACTCCCCATCTCCAGTTCTGTGGACTTGACCTTAAAATTTTATTTTATAAGCTGTTTTGTCGTTGGGGTTTTTTTGGTGGTTTGTTTTTTGTTTTTTGGTTGGTTTTTTTTGTTTGGTTTGGTTTGTTTTTTTGGGTTTTTTTTGTTTGTTTTTCTTTTTGGTTTTTTTTTTGGTTTTTTTGGGGGGGGGTTGTTTGTTTGTTTTGTTTTGTTTTGGTTGGTTGGTTTTGGGTTGGTTTTTTTGTTTTGTTGGTTTTTTTTAATCCCAGGAAGACGTGATGGACAACTTCTTTAAAAAGAGTGAAAAGAGAGAGAAACAAATGTGAGCTTAATGTTTTTAAAAAAATACACTATTTGCAGGTGGATGGTTGCAGGATTTCATCATCAGCTGGCAGAGAAACCTCTCCCCCTGCTCTGTAGCTGGGACAATACCTGAGTCAAAAGTGCATATCCAGCAGTACTCCAAAAAGCAATGATCTGGCTTTCTTCAGGTCTGTTCCATAGCTCTGACCTGAAGCCCAATACAAATTACATCGGGAAACTACAAGACCACACACAATATTCCTGTTCCTATCACTCATTCCTTTAACAGCATGCTTAATTATATCCTGGTCCCACCTACACACAGAGAGTCCTTCTTAATCCCACAAGAAACACAACAGCAAGTTTGCAATGTAAGCAAAGAGTAGACTATGTGGTGGCCAACTTCTTTGTTCAGAGGTTTTTCTGGGAAGAATTCCAACTCATGTGATGCACAGGACCCCGTCTTATCATTAAAAGGAAATATCACTTAGCAATATTTTACATTTTGAGACAAGGAGCAGCTAACTAAATATCAACTTTTTAAAATAAAAGAACATCATTTCCTCTGCTTTACCTGAGTCACTCAAAGGTAGCTCCTCCTATCCCTTGTGTTTTCAAAAAGAGTTCTCAGAAAATGATTTGATACTATTTTAGAAATTAAAATAACAGATAGTTTTATACCACCATTTGAATAAGATCTGTGAGCAAACTACTGCATTTCCTGAACAGCATGAATATTATCCTTATGAATGAATCAACTATTTCCAAATATGGATTGGAAAATATTCAGCTACCAGATATTTGGAAAAGCAAGCACAAAAACAAGCTCAGAAGTCTGATGCAGTGGAGAAGGGTAGGACAAGAGTGCACCGATGAGTTTGATGCAGCTTATGCCCGGCAAGCAGATGGTGCAGCCCTGCACCTGCTTTTACTCTTAGAGCTTTTTGCTGTGGGAGGAGCTGCTGAAAGTTCATATCAGAGCTGCGAGAGTGGAAAATATGATGGCACATCTACCTGAGAACAGAGGTACAGAGACACACTCGGTTGTGTGCAGTTTCATGGCTGCTTGGAGAAGGGGTACTCCAAGAACACCTGTTTTGGCGCTTTCTTCTGGGTAATCTATGGGCTGGGTGACCACAGACTCTACAACACTAGGAGTTTAAACAGGACCAATCTCCAAGTTGTGTGATGAAGTCCAATGGCAGCACTTTACTTTTTCAAGCAGCAGGAGCTCTCTCAGCTGACTGGGATTGTGAAGAAGCTGCTGCCGGACTTTTGCAATTCAGTACGAGGCGCTGTGCACAGCCTGGTGCTCTGCACCTTTATTCTTTGCCTTACATTCTCACAGGGCAATTTGTCCTCTACTTCACACAAAGAACAGTTTGCAAACTAATGTAATGCAATATCAATCATTTAGACAATTCAAACATTTCTTACAAGCATTCTCATCTCTAAGCATCCCTCTGGAAATCAAAAAAAGTAATAAACCAACTTACATTTCTCACAAATTACATGAGTTTTTCAACATATAAAGTACCAAACATACTATATATAAATATACCTAATTCTTTCACAAGCTAATCTATTGTAGAAAAAGCATGCAAATAACTGAAAACACTCCTTGGAAAGATAAAAAAAGGGGAGAGGGAATAAAAATGCTATCTACTGTACAAAGGTTGAACAAAGCTATATAAGTTTTTAATCTCTTAAATAATTCTCTTATAGAACAAGTACCACCAGTATTCATAAAAAAGCAGGACACGTTTCAGAGCCCTGTCCTATGTGGGATGGGGGAGAGGGTTTGTACCCACAGGTGCAGGCTTTAAGTGAGTCCCTGCAAAAAATGTTAAACCACAACTGCAGCTGATTAAAGAGCAGCAGAAACACGTGAAGAAGACCACATGAAGGACATTGAGTGATCACTGACCAGAACTTCAGAAAGACGTCTACACCTTGACATGAACCAGCAATATGGACACTAGAACATTTTCAAAACAGAGACTGAGTTTTATAAAGTTTTCATTAGTTATAGATTACTCAAAAGAGTATTCTTTGCACTGAAAAGGTTTTATAAGTTACTGCTGTCATGTTAATTTTATTACCTTGTTCTCAAATTGTATGATAAAAAATTTGAAAAGTTCTGTTCCAATCCTGTATAAAGAAAATAATATAGTTCACTTGAAAACATCTCACCCAACTAAAAAGCAAAATATAGTTCCTAAGCAATGAGAGACTAAATTTTAATCTTAAAAAAATAATTATAGTAATTATAGTGGGAAAAGAAGAAAGAGTAACAAATTCAAAATAAATTAATCAATAAAAATTACTGTTGAGTTATAAAAAAATTGTAAAGCAATAATAAGTTATTAGCACAATTAAAATTATCAACAAAGGTGAGATTTCTTCAAAGTAACTGTTTTTCTTTTTTCTTTTTTATTTTTTTGTAAACAAGTAAGGGTGAGATGTAGCAATGCACCCCCACAGCCTAAGAGGCATCCCCATATTAGGAAAGGATTTGGGTTTCATTCTTTGTTTCACTTACAAGGCAAAGAACCAGAAACTTCCATGCTCTTCTCACCAAAATTGGCCAGTGCCAGGACAAAGGAACCTGCTGAACCCTTGAGCTGGTTCTCAACAACTGTAGCTATTTTCTATTGGGCATCATGGCAAAACCCCCTCCTAGAGAATAAATACTTAAAGGTGAGCATGGAGTCTCTTGGGGAACTTTCGGGATGGGATAGCAGGTGTATGGATCCTCCCTGCAGCATGCACAGCTTTTACTCTTTTGTCTTGTATGGTTTGTTATTTTTGACTTTATTAAAACCTACCAAAACCTGGGACTCTGGTTGCCCTTAGAGTGCCAAATGCCACCTCCAAAGTGACATCATAAACCTGGGGGAATGAGTTTTGTTTCCCATGAAAAAGGGCCACCCTTAGGGTCCAGGGGCCTGTGGCCAGGAGTTGGCTTCTGCCTCCTAAAATTATGAATATCGCAGCATTTCTCCCAAATCAAAGCTGCCAAAACCTAGGACTCTGGTTGGCCTTGGAGTGCCAAATGCCTCCTCCAGACTGAATCAGGAAACTGACTGGGGTGAGTTTTGTTTCCCATGGAAAAGGGCCACAGTCCGTGTCCTGGAGTCTGTGGCCAGAGAGGGTTTCTTCCTGCTAAAATTACAAACGGCACAGCATTTCTCCAAGGCCAAAGCTGCTAGGACTTTTACACTTGTCTGCCCTTGGAATGACAAACACCACCTCCAAACTGACATCAAGAACCAGGAGGGATGAGTTTAGTATCCCATGGAAAATACTAGGCAAGAAACTACTTGGGGAGAAGTTTCCCCAAGAAACTAGTGGGCAAGAAAATACTCCCCAATAAAATACTGCCCAAGAAACCCCTCCCAAAGAAAATACTGAGCAAGAAAATACTGGGCAAGAAATTACCATCCAAGAAACTACTCACTAAGAATCAATTACTTAAGAAACTACTGTCCAAAAATTTCTCCCCAAGAAAATATTGGGAAAAAAAATACTGGGCAAGGAAGTACTACCCAAAAAAATGCTGCCCAAGAAACTACTCCCCAAAAAACTACTCCCCAAGAAACTACTGGGCAAGAAAATACTCTCAAAGAAACTACTGTGCAAGAAACTACTCGGCAAGAAAATACTGGGTAAGAAACTACTCCCCAAGGAACTACTCCACAAGAAATTTCAGCCTAAGAAACTACTGCCCAAGAAACTACTCCCCAAGAAAATACTGGGGAAGAAACTACTTGGCAAGAAACTACTCGGCAAAATATTCCTCCCCAAGAAACTACTCGGCAAGAAACTACTCCCCAAGAAACTACTCGCCACAAAATTACTTGGCAAGAAACTCCTCCCCAAGAAACTCCTCCCCAAGAAACACCTCCCCAAGAAACTACTAGGCAAGAAACTACTCCCCAAGAAACTACTCCCCAAGTAATTTCAGCCTAAGAAACTACTGCCCAAGAAACGACTCCTCAAGAAAATACTGAGGAAGAAACTACTCAGCAAGATACTCCCAATGAACTACTCCCCACGAAATTACTTGGCAAGAAACTCCTCCACAAGAAACTCCTCCACAAGAAACTACTCCTGAAGATCCTCTTCCAAAAGAAACTACTCGGCAAGAAACTACACAGGAAAAAACTACTGGGAAGAAACTACTCCCCAAGATACTCGGCAGGAATCTGCTCCCCAAGAAACTACTTGGCAAAAAACTACTCAACAATATACTACTTGGCAATAAATTAATCCCCAAGAAATAACGAAAAAGGAAAGCACTCAACAAGAAACTACTCCCCAAAAAACTACTCGGCAGAAAACTACTCCCCAAGAAACTACAAGGCAAGAAACAACTCAGCAGGAAAATACTCCACAAGAAACTACTCAACAGGAAAATACTCAGCAAGAAACTACTCCCCAAAAAACTACTCGGCAGGAAACTACTCCCCAAGAAACTACAAGGCAAGAAACAACTCAGCAGGAAAATACTCCACAAGAAACTACTCAACAGGAAAATACTCAGCAAGAAACTACTCCCCAAAAAACTACTCCCCAAGAAATTACTCCCCAAGAAACTACTCTCCAAGAAACTACGCAGCAAGAAATTATTCCCCAAGAAACTACTCTCCAAGAAACTATGCAGCAAGAAACTACACCCCAAGAAACTACTGGGCAAGAAACTACTCCCTAAGAAACTTCAGGCCAAGTGACTTCAGCCTAAGAAACTACTCCCCAAGAAACTACTCACTAATAAATTACTCCCAAAGGAAGTACTGGGCAAGAAACTACTCCCCAAGAAACTTCAGACTAAGAAACTACTGCCCAAGAATCTACTGGGCAAGAAACTACTCCCCAAGAAACTTAAGCCCAAGAAACTTCAGCCTAAGAAACTAGTGCCCAAGAAACTACTCCCTAAGAAACTACTGTGAAAGAAACTTCTCCCGAAGAAACTACTGGAGAACAATCTACTGGGCTAGACACTGCTTGGCAAGACAGTTCTCCCCAAGAAACTACAATGCAAGAAACTGCTGGGCAAGAAACTGCTGGGCAAGAAGCTACTTCCTAATAAGCTACTTATCAAGAAAGTATTTCCCCAAATAATACTGCCTAACAAACTACTGCCCAAGAAACTTCAGCCTAGGAAATGACTGGGCAAGAAACTTATCCCCAAGAAATTACTGGGCAACAAAATACTGGGCAACAAAATACTGGGCCACAATCTGCTGGGCAAGAAACTACTCCCCAAGAAACTACTGCCTAAGAAACCTCTCTCTAAGGAAATACTGAGCAAGAAAATACTGGGCAAGGAAATACGGGGTAAGAAACTACTCCCCAAGAACTTCTGGGTGACAAACTACTCCCCAACTAACTACTTCCCAAGAAACTACTTACCGAGAAAGTACTCCCCAAACATATACTGCCGAAGAAACTACTTAGAAACTACTACTACAGATGTCTAAGACTCAAGAAAGCATTCCATGCAATCAGTTGGATTTAGAGTCAGACATTTCTCTGAGTCACTCATTTCATTGCTATTCTTCACCTGTTTTGGCTGTAGACTGAAAGCAGTTGCTTTTAGTTGCTGAAAACTCAATGACGTGAAATTCTTAGACCCCAAAGCAAAAGAAATAAAGAAAAATATCACAGTTTTTGTCTCAATGAGCCCATGTCCTCTATGCAGCACCTTCTTTCCCAACTCCCCTTTTGCATCTGATGTACATGTCAAATGTTTGCTGCCAGCCCATATTGTCCATCTTGCAAGCTTCCCAAGTTCCTACTTCTCTGCTCTACTCAGCAAGAAATATTTGTCTCTGGGTTTTGCACTGACGCCTGCCACCATAGACTTTGAGGCCTTGCATCTGTTAGCCATGTTCTCTCATTAAGGTTCCCACAACAAACAAAAGCCTCAAAAGTCTCTTTTCTTCCTGCTCTTTTCATAATGATGCTCTTCATTCTCTGTCCATCATAGCTCATACTTCATCCATCTTATTTCCATTATAAGTTCAAAATCTCAGCATTCCAAAACAGCATGCAAACAAAAGACTCTCCAGATATGAATGCCATTTCAAATCAATTACCAGGGCATTCATCCCTCACAATAATATCTCTATTATATTTTCTTAATGTTGAATTCAAAGATTACACTGCTGACATGCTTTCAGAGTTTATGGAGGTGGTGATGGGGAAAGAAAAGACACCACTCTCAAAGCTGGTCAAGAGAATCGTGTTTTTCAAGTTCCTTAAAACTTAAATCCTGAGCAAGAGGAACAAGGAGCATCTTTCTTGTTACATGTGTACACTGTACCTAACACAGAAGAAGCTGACACACCCACAAGGTGTTGCCAGAATGCAGTCATCATCAGGCAAAATCAAATTCAGTGTTAGGAGAGTGACATCTCCATTGGAGAAAATTAGAACTGCACCTGCATTTAGCCCTCTTTGAATCACATTACTCCAAAGCAAATGGAGACCACAGAGAACACTTGCCTCTTAAGAAAAGCAGCAGGTCCAACAAACCATCAGCAACCAAGCATTACTTATCATAATTAGCAGTTTTGAGATTCAGAGGTTTTTTAATTAAGGGGTGGATAGTTTCAGTTATAGAAAACTAACTAGAAAATTCAATGAAAGAGTCTAATAACTGTTTGTTCCAGGAATCTTAACATTTTGATTATGCCTGAAAATATGTTATGCATTATAAATGTTTAAAGCAGTCAAGTGCAAACATGAAACCATTTTTGTATCAGATTTAAAATAATTCATCCCCTGCTATAAAACATAAGCAAGATTATGCAATACCTCAACAATGCAGGTAACTGCACTGACAACTAAACCCAACTTGCCCTTTTCTAAATACCTTCCAAAATGTTTAACACATTCCAGGCTGTACAGTCATGCATGTCAACTAGAACTGGGTATAAAACACATAAAGAAATATATGCAGCATCCAAAAACCTCATGCTTCATGATTCATTCTCCCATATCAAACTTTATTTCATTTCTTGCCTCTTCCTACTGTTTCCTGCATCTTAAGCTAAAGCCATTCACAGCCAGGATTCTCTCTTTACTTGTTTTGCACTCCTACTTCTAATGAAGTCCTTTGGCACCATATCAACACCAACAACATGAAAACAAGTAATAAAAAATGCTGATTATAGGCATGCTTATCAGACCTCTGAGCCCAACATCCATTAACCACAGCCTTCTATGACACTGTCAGTATCCCATTGTAGGCAGCCAAAATGATATGACAGAGGTGCTGCAAAAACCACGCCATGAATCACTTTGCTAGTTCACATGGCTAATGTGTTTGGCAACACAGGAGTGCAGCAAAAAGTCCCACACTGAACCAGCTGACACATGGCTCATGACACTTTGTCTGTGTTAGAAAGGCCTCGTGGTTAGCACATAGTAGTTAAGCATCAATTTATTCTGTTTTTAAGTCTGTGCTCTGGATTAAAAAGAAAGCATTGAGGAAAGGTTCATGGATAATTTTCTGTACAGCACTTTACAATTCCCTCCTGAGCAGAGGAGCATGCTCATCTCATACTGAAGATGGGAGCATTGTTCCAAAATGTGCTCTCAAAAATACATTTATTCATTTATAGACTGTGTTATTACATGGAAAAAATTATAAAGGAGCACTAAGTATTCAAAATCTCCTTCTAAAACTTAACCTTTCAGGTGAACTCAGAAGCAACTTTAAATTTGCCACATGGTAGGTCCTATATATTTCAGGTATTCAAACTTCACATATGTTCTCGACTATAAGAACTATTATTAGTTTACTCAGCCCTCCTCCCTACCATATTTTAACAAATAGTTTTAACTTTATTCACTGTTATCTAATATTTAAGCTGTTATTAACTTCTGTAATTTAATGTGGTCTTTAACTCACATTTCCAATACCAGCCAATAAGATGTAGCTCTTCTTTGCAAGTTACATTTTTATTCCTGCCAAATTGCAAGTTTTACTAGAAGAATTCCAAAGAAAAAACAACTTTCTATCAGAGTTAGGAAGAATATTTTTTTTCAAGAAAGTTGTAAAAAGCAACAGCCATGAGCCATGATACAAATAGTTTGAAAATTTTTCATATGGTGTTGTGAATGCTTTTTATATGGTATGATGAGCATTATAGTCTACTACTATATTCAACTTCTGTATTGAGTTTTACCAGAAGTTCCTGAGAAATTAAATCAGAACTTGATTCAGTTCTTGATGAAGTAATACAGATTATTTTTGAAGACAAGACAGCTTTCTGCACACATGAAAAGAGTTCAGTGTATTCCCAACGGGCAATCTAAGCAGTAAAAAGCTTAAATTTTAGCAAGATTTGGTCTTGACATTAGGAAAAACTCCAAAGCTTAGGCTAGTGAAACACCAGAGTAGATCACCTCTAAAAATGTCATTGGATATTTGTCTCAGGAGGCACTGAAGACAAACCCCAGCAGGATTCATTGTTCTCAATGATCATCTGCATTGAAAGAGAGGGTCCTGATGGCCTCCAGCAGCTCCTGTTGCTGTCTGTGACCCAGGCTTCCTGTGAAGCTATGACCCCAAGAAGCAGTTTTACAAATAGAATTACTGAAACATATTAACTATGGATTCCTAACCTACATCTCCTAATGCTTCCTTCCCTGCTCAGCTGACTCTCCTGTACGCCAAGTGGCTTTCCTTCTCCTTGTGTTTCCCCCAACACTCCATGCTGCACTAGCCAAGCGGCAGCTCATGCTTTCACCAGCTTGGAGCCACCTGTGCACACTGCTGCTTGACCAGATGACTACTACTCCTGGGAAAACAGGAGTAAAAAAATAAAAAGAGAGTGCATCATTATAACCTCCTTTGCAATGAAGAGATTATTTTGACTCTCTGTAGCTGTCTTCCTTTTTTCTTTTTGTGTCATCTCTGTTTCTGCTAGCCCTCCAATCAGATACATGGAAAAGGGCTTTAAACAAATAGAAAAGTTATCTGTAGATAAGTGAAGGAACTGAAAGGCAAACATAAAGACAAATATTACATTAGTCATCTTAAAAAATGGACTTTGGATTATCCTCAGTGGGAAGAGTTTGCTAAAACCTTTGAATATTTTTAAACTAAAGATTTTTTTAAAAAAGTAAACAACAAAAAAATCACAAAACCCAAGAAATTTTATGACACTGGATTTCCTTAGTGAAGTTTCTGTAAAACACAGAAGTCTTCAGTGAGACTTAAGTCATCACATGAATCACTGACAATTTAATCAGCTTCTGCAAGTTTGTCATCCTCATCAAGATTTGAATTTAAGACCTTCAAAAAGTTCTTTCACTCCATTTATGAACTGCTGCACCTACTGATTCAGCCACCCACGCTACACTTTAGACTACCAGAGATTCAGCTAAGAATCCAGAAAGCTAATATTCAACTCAGAGGCTAAATGAGCTCTGACCAATCTGTAGGTCTCAAGATGGGGCTATCATAGGAGAGCTTTAAGAAATCTTGCTCTAAAATAGAGCACCATCAGGTGAGAGCTCCTTTTGCCCAGCTGCAGCAAACTTCACAGACATTTTCGAAAACCTTTATGTAAACAGCAGTGAAACAACCCATACACTGCAAGAGGCAGAGCAGGTATAAAATCCAGTGCTAGATTCATCTCATCTATCTTAGAGCTCTCCTGGAAAAAAAAAAAAAAACAAACAAAACAAAACAAAACAACTTTAGCCTGTTCACATGATCAGACCAGGAACTATTTTTTAAGATAAAATTGCTTTGCATGAATACATGTGGCACATAATAGCTTTTATAAAACTAAAGCTCTGTAGGCCACAATCAGCTCTTTTGCCAGTTAAATGAATACTGCCATCAGTGGTAATTAACCCTACAGTTCAAAGTTCTTGGGATGAGAGATCTTCAAAGCTTATCCCATTAAGGTCTCAGATCCTCAAAAGTGTGAGCAGTGCACTTCCTGATGCTTCTAGAGAAAGAATTAATAGCACCAGCATTGTAGATGCCCTGGTTTTAAGTCTTTTTATTATTTATGTAATTTATGATATATCGGATGATGTCTTTCAGAAAAGCCAGTGTTGAGATTTCTTAGCATCTCTGGATAAAGAATCCTACTGAAATACAAACAAGTGCAACAATAAATAGCATGTTAGCTATTTCTTCTGGCTTCTTTGGAAGTAGGTTTTTTTATCAGCTTGAAACAAATGGCGACCCTTTCAGGTGAAGAATACCACAGTTGCACAACTTTTATGGTTCAGTTTTGGCTGCAGTCTGAAAAAACCTTGAGACATTTTCTAAGAAAATGAAAGATTTATTTGTCATTGAAAAGACAAAGGCAAAGTGTCCCATACCCCATATAATTTGAGTACGTGGTACAATGTCATTCATCTGCCTGAAAATTTGTGCTTAACAATTGACATTTTTGAAAGTGAGATCAACATATTTGCAATACCTCATTTTGTTTTCTGTTCCTTGACTTTTACTGACATCCAGTGGAGACACACTCAAACCTCTTTCAGGGTCTAATACCAACTCCCTTCTTGTAAAACCCCTCTAGGTTAAGTTACCAATGGAATGGAAAGCCTGCCTTGAATGTATCTGGTTTTCAGAAGGCCCTTTCATGCTATTTTCACAATACACATTCCTTTACAAAATCAGTCCTTAAAACTGTTTCATTTCAAACACTACATCTTTCCAGTTCTGACAAATCCATTTTCATGGTTTAGTTGTTGTTGCACTGGTACAAATCCATATTCTCCTCCTTCTTCATCTTATCAACCTACAAATATAGGAAAACAGATCAGAAACAACGCCTGCTTCAAAGACTGTGTCCTCATCACTGTCAAATTAAGCCATCTCTGTGTTCTCATCATAATTTGAAAGAAGGCCAGCATATTATTTTTGTATGTGCGAACTCTGCTTACCGACTGGAGGAATTTGTGAACACCATAATTAAACCCCACATAAGTACATACAAAACACAGATCTTAACAAGGGAGCATGTGGGATCCATTAACCAGAATCATCTTAAGAATAAATGGAAATTAACCTGTGTTACCTGAGCTTTTTTTTTTATACTTCTCAGATTACAGTAGCTCTTAGAATCCACTAATTACTGACAATTTAAACCCCAGCAATCCAACAAAGTTCAATGCACTGGATGCAGTCATGCTCAGAGATGCTCAGCAGCAGAATGAAAACCTAAAGCCCACACTTCCATATCCTATCCACACTGCTGACTGCTACTCAATAGTCACTCAAGAAAAGCAGAGGTGCTCTGAGATTTACATCACCCAAGGTATCTACAACCCTTTCAAGAGAACGAAAAGGCCATCATCTCCAGACTGGAGAACGTATGTTTGCTACAAACTTAAATATCCATATTTAAAGGTGTAGCATGTTCTTCCTGAATATGTGCATGCAAATCCCACTTAGATTACAAGGGAGCTCTGGACAAGGAAGCTGGAAGCTAACACAGCCTTATATGAAAAGTCTTTACTCAACCATCTAAGAAGGAAAAACACGTTAGAGCTCATTACCCACGGTGAGTCACGTTTTACCATGGAGGCATGTTCTTTGCATAGGCAATTATTAATGAACAGCAGGAGTGGGAGACACTTTTCTTTCAAAACACCTTTTTTTTGTTTGTCTTCCAAATACATAAAATGTCTGCATATTGGAAAGGTAGGTTCAGCCTGAATTTCTCAGGTAAGCATGTTTCACCTAGAAACCTAGGCTTCAAAACATTCATATAGCTTACAGTGCTATATGAACTGTTGAAAATCTGGATCAAGCAGCTAGCAACAATGGACATGACAGCTCCCACAACAGTGCCTGCAGAACAGGAAAGACATGAGCTCACACTGCGTGAGATACAGGTCTGGTAAATGAACAGCAGCGGGAAAATCACAATTGTCCTTAAAGTGAAGTTATTGTAAGGCAAACTGATATGAGTTTGTCCCTCACTCTTTCTCTCCTAAAAATACTAAAATATGGAATAACCATAGCAACATCAAAGATGGGCTGAACCAATTAAATACTACTGATAATCTCCTCAAATTCAAGCAAAACTGATTTAGGGCCCTGTGTCCAATCTGTGAAGTTCAGTTGCCTCTGAAAAAAAGTATTTTAATAGATTCCCCTCACCTCAATTCCAGCAAGGAAAAAACAAGTGGGCAGTATAATTATTCCTGTGTGTCTCTGTAAACGCAAAAGCAAGAACATGCTCTCTGAAATACGTAATCACTCCCAAGACAGTGTCCTGGCACGTCTCAGATAATCCATATGACCTTCTGGCCTGCACCTCAAATAGGAACGCCTTCTTTGTTTTCTTTGGCATGGATCTCCCTCTTACTTCACCTCCAGTTTAAGCTTCCTGCTTTCAGAAACTATTTCTCTGACAGAGTGTGCTATCTAGCAAGGTTGGATGACAAATTTCTCTATTGGCAGAATATAATACTTTCTGTAAAGCCCGTGGTTGCTAACCGAGGTATCTCCACCCATCCTGTTCTTCAACAGAAAGAACTTTCTAAAACAGTTTCAGTGGTTGTCAAATATCAGAAGTATCCTGACATACCTATTAATGTCAAAACAACATCAGAATGTGGCCCTGACAAAGACTGGTCATCTCATTAGTAGCCACTAATCAGTCAGATCATTCGTAGTGTGTGCACACAGTCCTGTCAGCCTCCCTGGGGTGCTACAGCTTGCATTCTTCAAGGGAAGAACTAACAGAAAGCAGGCCACCAGGACAAAATCCCAATGAATTCCAGTACTATCCAAGTTTGGCTTTCTGTTGAACTGAGGAATGAGAAGCAAGCAGGAGACCATTTTTTTTTGCTGCACTGTGAGAGATCCACACCTTTCCACAGACATTTCCTCCACGTGCATAATTAGGACACCCAGGGCTAGAACCTGCATTCAGTTCTTCAGCTCCTCCTGCTGCCCCACATTCCAGCTACAGATCCAGCCATGGCTATCTCTCCACAAGAACCCACGGGGGCCATCACCTGTTTTTGCTGTGGGCAGGGTTGTGCTGTTCATGCTGGTCTATGGTGGAACATAACTTTTACTGCACCTCATAGCCTGAGCAGCTTAAATGGCATTTCAGCTAACAACAGGTATGGGTGTGACAGTGAAAGGAAAACCCAAGGAAATCTATACAAGCCTTTTGCCCAAAGCCTGTAGATTTAAACAGAAGTCTTACTGAAAGGCAACAGTTTTGATTCTAAGGACCTCCACCATTGACTATATAATGTGTGATGTACTAACTGTGTTAAAATTCTGAACAACTTTTAGGAAGAAATACCATCAGAAAGCAGTAGCATTTCTCAAGTTAAAATGCAGAGAAGCAAACAGAAGCAGTAACATTCAAGTTCCAACTTCAAGGCTCCATTTTCCCACACTCCATGCAAATAATTCAGTCAACTCCACCCTTCTCATGCATTTCCAAGCCCTAACATGGATATACAGACAGGGTAGTCAAGTTTTTTTATAACAGAGATATAAACACTTCTGAAATGCAAGCCAGGAGACTATCACAGAGACAACTAAATTGCTCTGGTGTGTTTGTTTGCATACTAATCACATAATACGGATGACATTTGGTCATTATTTGCTTTCAACTGCCACTAACTAACTAAAGTGAAGAAGAAGTTAAAAAAAAATCCCAATAAAACATAAAAAACTCCAAAGTAAAACAGATAAGACCGTAGGCCTGTCAGAAAGTAGTTATTAAACAAGTAGTTATTAAAACATTCGTTTTACACACAAATTGACTTGATGTGTACCATACTTCTCTGTGTTTCAATTAATTTCAAATGCCAGTTATAAGCAGCATGTTAAATACATTGATAAGATGTCTCATTTCATGTAACACGCAGTTTTGTCTTTTGTAAGTTCATTTTTCAGCAGTGTTCTCAGTGAGTTTTCATAAAGATGCCTGCCCTTGCTGGAGAAGTTTTGATGTGGCACAGCCTAAATCTATGATTTTGTTATAAATGATTAATTAATAACACCTCTCTCTCCAGGCAGGCCTTCAACACAATGGAGTTGAAAGCAAATTGTTAGTAAGTGCCTCAGAATACTCTTTGAAATACAAACTGACATTTGAATTATGTTCTGTGCAATTCAGAGCACAAAAGGATTCAACCTTGTACTGGAGCTTAGATAGCGGAACATCACATCAATGCAATATTTTACCAATAATTGTTCTGTGCATGTTGGATTTGGGGGTCTCAATTTATGAACCACATCTTAGAACAGAATCTGCCTTCCTACCTATCTCCCTGAAAACTTCAGCTTGCCAGCTTGCCTGAACATCATGTCCTTAAAAATTAGGTAATGCCAAATAATGCAGACACTTTACACTCGGGTGACTCGGACAAAAATGTGCAAGCTAAACACTGGCAGAAGGAATTCCGAACAGCCAGTTCTCATCTGATCAATCCCCACGCTCATCAGGGCTTTGGAAATACCTTATGCTCCCATGCCCGAATGGTGTATGTCAGGTGCAGCACTACAGCTTCATGTGAATTATGAACACCAAGATTTAAGACCAGATCCTTTCTTTAAAGAATGTAACAACAACTAATCCTTAATTCTTGGTACATGCAAACTGTAGTGGGCTGTACAAGGGAACTCACAGTTCTTCCACATCCCTGGCAGGTTAGCTGAGGAGATATTAAACCATCAAAGGACTACTAAAACATCTGTTCCTGGGATGGCATTCTAGGAGGCAGACTAGGGAAGCCGTAAGTTCCACTTCACCACATGCCTGTTCTGTCTCCTCCTAAGAATGAGGCCAGAAGAGGAAGACAAAACAAGCTGCCATATGAGACAACCAAGCTACTACTAGGAGCCTTATATCTCTAAAGACTCTTGTGGTAAACTTCTGCTAAATAGCATTCTTTTGACCTCTCTCACTTGACACTGCCTCAGACTGGGCTCAGGAATACCTTGGCATGGGTATCAGAGTGAAGCTTTTTTTTTTTTAATATAGACAACATTGGTCCCATGAGGTAAAATTACCCCAAGTCTACTGAAAACTCTGGGCACAAGCAGCTGCCGCACAAAATTCTGCTTCACTGCTGTCTATACCTCTGCAGATCACTTGTAGTGTCATGGCTCAGATATAACTGAGAACCATTAAAAACTTCTCATCCATGCAAAAATAGCACATTTTTTTAAAGCAATATATCTCATGATCAGGCTTTCTTAAAAGAAACTAATTATAGACACAAGATTATAAATTCAGTAATAACACAATAGTGAAGTGTCACAGATGACTTACCTAGTCACTCTGTGTCTGTCCTGCTTGGGCTGTACATTATGAACCATATGTGCCATTAGTTATTAGCAAACAAGCACATTTTTACTGTCTCTTAAAATGAAAGTATAGACAAGTACAGATTTTCCAGGAGGTTTAAGTAGATCTGTACTACCACTAGCATAAATGTGCAAGGAGTGCATGCCTCATGTCTGATGCAGGTGCAGCCATACCTCTCTTTGACATAGATTAGAGGTGACTCTATCCTTGACAGATTAACATCCTCATCTTAAAAGAAATTATCAGACTTCAAGAGAAGCTTTTAAAACAAAACTAAATTGCTTTAATTCAAGAGTCAAAAGCCGCTCACTCTCTAGAGAATATTCTCACGCAGGATGTGTGGAAGCAAACCAAGTGATGCAGGAAATGCCTTCCTGACACCTAGAATGAGAAAAAATACAGGACTGCAAGTAGTAACCAAGAGCATGCAAATATAAAATGTAAAGTCTTTGTGTGCATCTGGAAAGCAAACAAAGAATGAATCTTCTGATGATACAATACAGACATCAACTGCAAGAAATTATACATGCAGTGCAAGTCAGCCAAGGGCATGTCCTACAGGTTTTGTAACATACACAAGCAGTACCATTAAGATACATTTGGGTAAGATTCATATTTCACCAAGCATGTGTAAGAAATGCTCAACAGCAAAGCCAGAAAAAATGTTTCCTCTTAACCCTTTTTCTAGAAGTAAAAAGCAAATGCTGTTTTTAATTATCACAGATTAAGGAAAAGCCTATTAAATTATTTTTCCATAACAAAACCATTCAATGCTAGGTCACAACTGGTCTTTGCAAAAATATACAGTAGGTAGGAAACAAAAAAATACAGATCCTTCTCCTAACCTACTGCAAGGAACAATTGATTTTAAGTTGTCCTGCTTTAAAGGACAGCAACATTTGGTCTATCTCAAAGCACACACAGGCATGAACACACCCCAGCAAGAGTTTTTTGCATGTGTGCAAGAGCAGGAGATGTTTCACCAGAACCACTAAGATGTTTCACGATGCTCAGAGTTCAAGAGGGACAGCTTGGCCAGCAGAGAACCAGCCCTGAGCCTTAAAGCTGAAGCCAGATGCAAGTTGAAAATAAGGTGCAAACTCTAAACAGAGGAGATGATTAATCACTGGAATGAGCTACCAAGAGAAGCAGCAGACTCTCCACCCCTTGAGATCCTTGAATCATGTCTGAGCACTTCTCTGGAAGATCTGCTTACCCAAACAAATGTTTCTCAGTACAGGACAGTTGAGATGGGTAACACGAAACCGTTCGTATTACAAAACAAATCGCGCACAGGCAATCAAATGTCCCTGCTGGCCTTACGTCCTGGATGATTCTGTGAATCACACGTAAGCATCTCCATAGGCTCAGGACCTTGGACTGCACATTATTCATGAAAAGAGAAATGTTTTCATATTTATTTGTAACACACTACATGTATAAACATGAAGCATGTAAAAAGCTTAATTTCCATGGCCATTAGGGTAAAACATCGTTAATCTGTTTAGTTTTTCTCTGACTTTTAAGAAGCATATTGAAAAAAAAAAAAAAGAGGTTTAAATAACTCAGGGAAATATTACTTTTCTCAATTCTACAATTTTACTTAAAATTAAGGATCTCTATTTACACATAACACTCAAACAATTTACACATTAAAAAGTTCATTTTACTACAAAACTTTTAATTACTTCAACTACTAAAAGCTATACAGATACTTCCATACCTCTGCTTTTGTAGTGCTTACATATCACACAATTTTAAGTCTTCTATGCAAAGTTTGATGTATCTAAATTGTAAAGGCTTGGCAAACCTATCTTCCAATTTTGGTCTTACAAACTGGGGCTTCACATGGTATTTTATATTTTCAATATAAAAAACCTACCTCCCTTGTCTACCAAAAGGCTCCTCTCTTAAAATCTTTAGATACTCTCCCACTATAGCAGTCTTTTCTTTCTTCCTGGAGTTTAGTCAACAGTCATCTCCAGACACTTCTCTTGGCAGATTGGGCTTTTTTAATAATGTTACAATTAAGAACTTAATCCTGAATCCTTAATTCACTTGTTGAATAATAACAAAAATTTTTGTGCTTGGATTAAACCAGTTTTGAAGTTTATTTTTTTTTTGAGAGGGAGAGATGATGAAAGACAAAAAAGTTTCCAGTACAAGAAATCCTGTTTCTCATTTCTAGTCTGTCCTTGTATTGAAACAAAAAATATGCCACTCACACATATGATGTAATTTGTTTTGAACCATTACAAGAGTGAAGGGCAATCAAGGGATAGACTCACAACTTTTGAGAAGTTGTCACCCATCTCTTCACTCAATATCAAATTGGTGAGAGACTTGTCAGAGAACACATACACATCGTGCTTCAATCTCAATACCCACTTCAAATTCTTTTTACTTCCCAAGGTGAACTGAATGAATTTATTTTCTGTTTCAGAAAAAAATGTCATGGAAAAACCATTACAACGTGCCCTACTAGAGCTATTCTAAAAAAATTAGATACATGGGGGAAAATGACCATATTGCATCACTCAGTTGGGAGTTGGGATCTACACATTTCAGATCTCTGTCAAACTGGGACAGCTTCTGCACAACAGAGTGCAGACTCCCTTCCCCAGAGCATCCTCCATGAGCTTGGAAAATAGAAACTTTCAAACTCTCGCAGCTGTCTGGGTGACTTTATGATGCTGAATTGTATCCCCATTCATCTGTTTAGCCCAGAAATAAGTTTTGCACCTTTAAAACAAGATCTGAGAGTGAAGGGGGGGGAGAAGGAGAAGCAGTGGAACGTCTGAGACAGTTGTATTCAAAACATAGAGATAAGAGCTTCATCATTCCAGCTCTCAGACTGGTTGCAGCAAGGACAGCGGGAGAGAGCTCTCCTTTGCTTGTAGATAGATTTTAGCTAGCTGAGGCAGAGAAGTTCCCTGGACTGTGGTTTTTCTTTTCTGTGAAACTGACCAGCCCTGCTCTGGACTGAAAACCCAGAAAACCACCAGGAGCTCACAGCTGTGGTCCAGAAGGGCCCGGGACGTGACATTTTCCAGTGCAGGAGGGACTGATAAGAGACTGAGCGAGCTGAGCTACACCCTGTGACAAGGACTTTCTGAATTTGCCATCTCTTCAGAACAGCGAGAGGTTTTATTGTTTAATATTATTAATTTTTTATGCTTGTGAATACTTTGCTTGTTAAATAAACATTTTTCCACTCTTCTCCAAGGAAATCTTTTCTCGAACCAGTAGGGGGAGGAACCACTGGAATCTGCTTTCTAGAGGGACCCCTTTGGAAGTTTCCTCACAAATTTGCCCTAAACCAGGACAGCAGCAGAGAATCTATGTCTCCCATTAGACTTTGAGATAGAAAGAAAATTCTTAACTGGTGGCAAGACTGATCATTTTACCCCACCTTCTTTCCCTCCTCAGTTCCAGTGAAAACCAAGTCCAGAATTTGACTCCAATTTTCAAGTTGTCTCAGGCCAAGAACTTGGAAGAAAGTAGTTTAATTTCACAGAAATTAATCTTTGAAGGAAAAAAGTCAGTGTATAAAAGCAGAAGGAAAACGTCCCTTTGTCAATTTAGAAAACAGAAGCTTTTTCAGCTTTAATACAGAATTGCTGAAAATTTCGATATTTTTAAATACATACATGACTGGAACCCTCAAGGGTCAGACTTATTTCTTGCTCTTGCTTGTCTCCCTAATTTTTTTCTCCAGATGCAGCTTGGACAACCTAATCCAATTCCCATTTCAGTAACATTTATCAGTAAAATCATACTTAGTTTGGGGTGTGGATTTTCAAACCCATTTGTCCAAATGGAGGGATTAAATTCTTTGAACTCTGGCTTAGCTGTACAGAAGCAGAAGTAGAAGTAAACCATCCTAACAAGCTTTTTTACATAAATAGTCAGCTTTACAGTTTCAGTCTGCAGACTGAAGGAGGGATGGATAAAAAGCAACAGAGAATGAAAAAGAAAAAAAACCTTTAGACTGAAGTTTATACTCTTATTTTAGACTTTTGGCAAAGTCAAGGTTCAGGAAGAGCATAAAACAGACCTCATGAAAGGTGTACAAACTGTACTGGAACATGACAGGAAAGTCATTTGTCTCCATCAATAGTTTTCTTTTGCACATATAAATCATGTTCGTTCCTTTAGGACGTTACAAACTCCAAGTAATTGCATACACCACCAATCTACACACACTTCAAAAACTAAAGGAAAAAATGGATTGTAGGAAAAAAACTAAGAGAATAACAAGTCTTGAATTTATCACAACAAATTCTAGAGAATGGAATATATCCCTACATAGTATACCTCAAAACATGGACAAGTTAGGTAAACATCTGTCTTTGAAGAGGCTGAAGAATTTAAAACAGACTAGTAATGATCCACAGCAGTTGTGCAGCATATTACAAATATTTCTTTTAAATAGTTCAAGATTTTGTAACAGAACAGCCACAAAAAACGGTATGTTCTTTTGTTTAAAGATTTGTTTCTACATTGTTTCAAAAAGTTGAAATAACTTCACGTTGCACCATTGTGAACTGAAATCAGTGTGATAAACTTATAAATTTGCAATAGTAGGAAGGAAAATTTTTAAAAATACTTGCTTGCTTTCTTCAAAACCTAAAAGAAATCCAAAATTTTAAAATTTTATTTACAAGTTTTCAAAGAGGATTGCTGCCATGAAGTGCTTCATATTCTTGCCTTGTAGATTCAGCTTCCTTTTCTATTACCTAACTGCAAAATATACTATTAAGAATATTATTTTGAATTTTGTTCTTGTTTTGTTTACTTATTTTATGTTATGCATAAATATGTATAGCACCATTGATTTTGAGGAAAGCAGTCTAATTTAAAACAGAAGATTTAGCTTTCGCTGCCAGCCAGTGAGAAAAGTTAAAAACCAGATTAAAAGGAGATAAATAGCTAAAAGTAGTGCAATCAGCAAGAAATCTTCCCCTGCTGGGGACAATAATCTGTATGCCTTAAATTTTAAATAGAAGTAAATTTTAAATAACCTACTTTAATATCCTTCTCTCAACATATTGGTACATAGTGCAGTGTTTTTATCATAGCTGTTCTAACAACTTTATCAAGTCTCAGCTGTCACAGTCAGGTGAGTCAGGTAATTGTATAAGATTGAACAGACCCTTAAGAAAATAGTAATTTCTAGTTCCAGTAGTTGCAGAGAAACAAAAAAATCCAGAAGTCTGGTTCTGTTACATTCTCATGACTCAAAATTCCAAAATACGTTATCACATGCACCGTGTTACTCTTAGATCACTTTGAAAATTCCTCTACTTAGCTGCAAGCTCTTGGACAATGGCAAACAGGCACAAGGCCTTCAGGCTTATTCTCAAGTGGATCTCCCAAAACCCAGGAGAATAATGTCAACACATGAATGAAATTTCTGTAAAGGAGGAAAATACTTATAACGAGACAGACAGAAATAAATCCTGTAATTTCTCTAGATGTTTATATAAATGTGCAGAAAAAAAATTAGAAAATTTTTACAAGTTTCCTACTTGTAACAAATTGAACAATTACAATTACTACAACTACTTCTGACAGAAGTAATGCTCCTGAGAAATTCTAGTATCAGAATGGTTTGAAAATTAAGTGCATTCATCTTCCCTATTTCTCTGAACTCCTGGAAGAACTACTTTAGGTACTGGCTTCCCACCCACATACCAGATGTTTCTTCCTTTAGTTAGGGATTTGAAATCCAACAAGATTGGTATTTGACTCAAATGTGGTCACTGCATATTTTTAAAGTTACTTCATTGAACAATAACTGCATTAGGCAAAAAGAAAGTGACAGTAAAACATGTTTCAGTCTCTAAGTGTTAAATAAAGTTGGTTTCAGTGTGCATTACAGAGGTATTTATGTATTGTTGAAAAATTACCACAGAAACTGAGTCATAAACTCCATTTACACAAGGGCAATCAAAGACAGTCTTTGATAGAAATTCCAGGGGAAATTCCAGGGGGTCCCATGCAAATCACTTGAGAAGTCAGCAAGAACATAATATCCAAACATAATTTACGTGAATTCTTGGCTCTGACGCGGATGCTGCACATGAGAGCAGCTCTAAATGATGGCCACATGATACACATTACCACAGAACTTGCTGAATTTCAAAGACGTGAATTGTCACAGCAAAAGAAGCACATTAAATTTTAGAAAAGCTAACTTGTAAAAGACTGCTCACTGAATGTAGTAATTCCTCCATTATAAAAGAGTTATATATATTTATTATCCCAGAGGGTCTTAACAGATGAGGTGAAAGTTAACATTATGCAACAAGAGGGGAAGCTTTCCAGATCACAGCTAAATTGATTATTGTAATTCATATCTGGAAGTGAGAACACACATCCTTAAAACCCCTCCGCCTGGCGTAAGAGGTGACAGCCGGTTCAGAAACACAGATAACACTGAACATACTATCTTTATGCTCTCACTGAATTATTTAATCCCACGAGAGTGGTGACATTCAAAGACCTTCAGGGAATATGGCCAAACAAATCAATGTTTGATCCAGACCCATGTCTGTCACCTACATATTACTGAAATACATAATTATTTGCCAATAAGGAAAAGACAAAAGATTGACCAGAAAAAGGCCTGAACACAATTCACTCTGAGAAGGCAAATCAATAAGCAACAATTCTTGCTACTTCCCAGATACATGGGAGTCAGATTTATCTCTGCAAGATTTTAATTTCCTTTCCTATAAATACCTCAAAGTAATGACACTTAAATGCTTACATGCACAACAGTGAATTAGTAACGACCGAACATGTTCATAGTCAAAAAGTTAACACTATGAGGAGTCCCTCAGTTTCTTGCCAGTATAAATCCAACTAAAAATTCTGCAATTACTAATACAATTGACAGTAAATACTACATGAGGGCTAATACAGATAGTTTTCCTGTCATCATCAGACAGGCTGATGACCATTCCTGCAGTCCTAATTTCTGTCATTACAAGCTAATGCCTGCATCTGCTTAAAATAGATGAAGCAGATAATCTATATGATTTCACAGACAACAAGATGTTTAAATGTAATCCAGATCTGAACTGAAATACAGTATTTCTTTATAGGAATGAACAGAACATAAAAAAGAGAATGCCATATCTGAGATGGAAAGAAACCTAAGTGTGCTTGTTGAAATTTGCAAAGGAAGAGAGAATCTGCTTTTCAGAACACTAAAAAACCTGACATAAGAAATTGCAAATCCAGAACAAAATTTTAATACAATGAATTCTTTCTGTAGTGATTCCCTCTAGAATTCCCTCTACAGAAAGACATGATACTTCATGTATCACTGGGGAACAACAAGCAAAGCATCTGCATTTAAAAAAGCAAAACATGAGAAAGGTCACTGCAAATTAAACTTAAGGCCTAAAATACTATTAGCTCATTCCCAATAGTATAAAAATCTTTAAAACCAACATAACATACAATTAAAGGGATAGACAAAAGAGGAATTAATACATTATCATTTATCAAGGCAGGTAGTGTCAGAATAGCCTATTTCTTTTGGAGGTAGCTAATTTTCTGAGAAATAAAATGGAGTAAATCAGATTTTAACAGTGTTTGGTAGCATGCCATGAGAGGAAGTTGGTAAAATGGAGACTGATATTGTAATATTACATGGGGGAGGATAGTTATAGCAGATACCATGAAAGCCTCACTCCAAATTGCAGAAGGTCTAATACAGTTCCTGCAAACCTGATCTTGACAGCAACATTTTTTTTATAATAACTTTGGCGTGAAAATAGGCACAAGAGGATGAAATCTGCTTAAAAGACGAATACTGATGTGACTCAGGTATCATTCAGGAAAGACTGGAATGTTCAGAGACAGTATAGAATGCAGCAACATGAAACCAAAGTAATAAACTTTAAAACCCAAAAGTAGAAATTTATTGTTTGGAACTGACAGAGGAGAAGGTGGGAAGAGATTTAATCCCAGGATCAATTCAGAGATAACAGTGAGCTACCATGGATCAAGCAGCCTGAAAGAGGCAAATGTGATTTAAAAGTGTGCCAAATGAGACATCTGACATACATATTTATCATCTGCAATATTGTGTGCAATTCTGTTTACTTGTATATAAGAAGGAAAGAGTCAAACAGGAGAATGATGCTACAAAAAGCAGAGGAACTGAAATGCTTACATCCCAAGAGGAGACTAAAGAGAGTTCAGCTTATTTAGCTCTGCAGAAAAGAAACAGACAGGATATGATTACAGAATCACAGGATATGTTGAGTTGGAAGGGACTCACAAGGATCCTCAAGTCCAACTCCTGGCCCCACACAGCACCATCCCCAAAAGTCAAACCCTGTGCCCAAGGGTATTGTCCAAACAGTTCTTGAGCTCTGTCAGGTTTAGTGCTGTGACCACTTCCCTGGGGAGCCTGTTCCAGTGCCCAACCACTCTCTGGGTGAAGAGCCTTTTCCTAATATCCAACCTGAACCTCCCTGACACAACTTCAGGCCATTCCCTCACGTCCTGTCCCTGGTCAACACAGAGAAGAGAGCAGTGCCTGCTCTTCCTCTTTCCCTCACGAGAAGTTGTAACTGCAGTGAGGTCTCCCCTCAGTCTCCTCCAGGCTGAACAGACTAAGTGACCTCAGCTGCTCCTCCTCCATCTTCCCCTCAAGGCCCTTCACCATCCTTGTGGTTGTCTTTTGGACACTTTAATAGTTTAACCTCTTTTTACATTGTGGCAGTCAAAATTGCATGCAGCAGTTGAGGTGAGGCTGCCCCACTGCAGAGCAGAGCAGGACAATCCCCTCCCTTGCCTGGCTGGCCATACTGTGCCTGATGCCCCCCAGGACAGGGTTGTCCCTCCTGGCTGCCAGGGCACTGCTGACTCGTGTTCAGGTTGCCATTGAGCACGATACACAGACCCTTTCCTCAGCACTGCTCTCCAGCATCTCATTCCCCAACCCATCCATACATCCAGGGCTGTGCCACCCCAGGTACAGAACCTGGCACATCCCCTTATTGAATTTCATAGGTGTTAAATGCCCATCTCTCTGATTTGTACGGGCTTCTCTGCAGGGCCTCCCTGCCTTCAAGGGGCTCAACAGTTCCTCCCAATTTTTTATCATCTGCAAACTTGCTCTGTATCCCTTCCCGTCCTGCATCCAAGGCATTTTTTAAGATGTTGAAGAGCACAGGCCCAAGGATGAAGCCCTGCAGAACCCTACTAGTGACCTGGACATACACTTTTACACAACAAGTTGGAGGGAGAGGAACAGTCTTCAAGTTAAAGAAAAGCACATGTGAAGAAACTCCAAGATGATTCAGAATCAGATCTGATTATTTGCCAGCTTATTAGTACTTAGCTGGCAAATAACCCCCCTGATCTGTCATGTTTAACATAAACTAAACTTATTTTGTAAATCACCACAGGAGAGTGGAGGCCTATTTCAGGCCAGTGAATTTAAGCTGGTTTTGTCTGGGGTAGAGTTAACTTTCTCTGCAGTGGCTGGTATGTGTCTGCATTTTGGATCTGTGCTGAACACAATGTTAATAATATAGAGATGTTTTTGTTATTGCTGAGCAGGGCTTAAAAGAAGCCTTTTCTGCTTCTCCCAAGGCCACACCAGTGGGCAAGCAGGGGGTCAATGAGAGGTTGGGGGGCAACACAGCAAGAGCAGGTGACCCAAACCAACCAAAGGGACATTTCAGATGACATGACATCATGCTCAATATATAAAGGGGGGAGAAGAAGGAGGAAGAGGGGGACATTTGGAGTGATGGCATTTGTCATGTGCAGTGCCAAGGAGCCACTGCACACAACAAGGCCCTGAAGATGGCTGAACACCTGTCTGCCCACAGGAAGCAGTGAATTAATTCCTTGCTTTCCTTTGCTTGTGTGCTTTCTTTTGCTTCCCTATTAAACTGTCTTTATCGCCACACATGAGGTTTTCAGCTTCTACCCTTCTGATTCTCTCCCCGATAACTGCTGGTGGGGGAGTGAGAGAACAGCTGAGTGGGACTTGGCTGCTGGCTGGGGTTCAACCACAACAGAGGTGAACTCTAGCCAAACCTCTGGGTATGCCTTCAGCTGGTTTTGAGTATTATAACTACCTTCAGAGCAGACCCTTATGCCACTGCAGTTTACCCCCAGGTTTGTGCAGAAACTGCTGAATGAATGAAGGAGCCACAGCGGGAACTGCTGAACAAATGACTGTTGTGAGGTTAGAAAATGCACCTAAATAATTTAAATTTACCTCAGAAGAATGGAGTATTCAAAGATCCCATGAGGAATACTGCTCCAAGTCCTGCAGAAGCTCTGCTTTCATAGCACTCTGAGCTGCAGATAATAGAAAGCAAAAGAGTTTTAAAAATGTTTTACACAGCACAGATGAGCTCAGAGTTAGGGACTGCTTGAGGATTGCAGTTTACCATCTAATGCAGTTCTTGAAGGGCATTCAGCTAGAAATCGGAATAAAATAAACTGTGCAATCTGAAAATTAAGAATTAAATAATGTAGCAAAGCTTATTAGTGATAACGCTGGTAAGTTGTGAAAGTTCGGCTAAACTTTAAAGACATGATGAAGGTGGCTCAGGGGGAGTGTGCACCATTATGCAAAATGAAGCACAAAATTTCAAAGGCAGTAAGTCTGAGTGACAAGTTGGTTAAGTTAATTGCAAGAAAAAATGGAGCTCTAAAAATTACAGGGAGCATAAAACTACAGCATTGTTACTTCTAAAAAGAAAAATCAAAGGAATGTAATGATGGTACTTGAAGCGCACGAAGGAATAATGAAGCACAAATAGCTACGAATATTAAGACTAACAACAAGGTTTTTTAAAATATATTGGAAGCTTGAAAAATGCTAGAGAACATTTAGTTCCATAAATAAGGTGATGGAGTAAGGAAATATTTGCTATTTGGGAAAAGAATTACAGAATAATGCATTCCTCTATCATATTTGAATTTCACGAGCAGAATATTCTCGAATGTAACACCTTAGAGAGTATACTGTGGCCATGAGAAATTCAGAAGAAAGGAAGAACCTAATGCTCTTGTTTACTGCTAATAAATGTCTGAGATCTCACTTGAACTAAAGTGTTGAATCTTAAGCCTGCATTTTTCATTGCTTTAAAAAGGTGAAACTTCTTTTAGGAGAAAAAGGTCAGCGGAGCTTGCAACAGAAACCTGAATCTAGATAAAAGCTCCTGTTATGTCCACAGTTGCTTGCTGGTACAATGAACATTCATTCAGAAAGGAATATCTTAGGAACAGTAGTAAATAATGATTTGTTGATCACAGCATTAAGCTCAGTGAACCTTGTGAAAGTCCTTAGTAAAATCTCTAGACATTACCTCTTCATAAGCATGCATAATTCTCTTCATCATTCCCAATCAGTAACACAGGAATAAAATACAAGGACTGTATCCTTCCCCATGTTACTATTACTTCAGTTTTCCTTATCAGAGTTAAGGCAAAAAATCTAAGCCAAACAAAAATAAGATAAAACCCTGCTTCTTCCTGCTGTTTGAGTTCCTGCCGTGCCTCCTGGGTGCAGTCAGTCACTGCCTGCTCTCAACCACAAACTCCTGGGCTGGCTGCACATTGGCAGCACAGAGGCAGGGTCAGCTGGTGGGCTCCTGGGCAGGCCCCAGGGATGGGGGATCCCTGTGAGGCACGGGTGGCAAAGCAGCATGTGTGCTCAGTGACATGAAGGCGGCTGTCAAACACACAGACAGACACCATGGCAGAACTGAAGCTGCAAGAAGTACCCCCTCCTAAATTTTTTAATACTAACTATGCCTTTACCATCAAAGACCTTGATGGTTTGGGTTTTGTTTTTTTGCTTTTCTTCCCTTTGCTTCTGTTTGACAATAAGAAATGCTTAGACTGAAGGAATACAGTCTTCCCAAGAACTACCTAGAAGACAGCAGAATGAAAACCTGTACCATTGCCATCAAAGGGCTGAGCTGGACAAGAGAGACACTACTTAGTCTGGGGGAAAACCCATTCAAAAACTGGCAAATGCAGAATTATTGAACAAGGTCCCAGCTTTATGATTTCTTGCTAATGAACAAGAACACAAGGAGGTAGAGTATGGTGAGTAGCTCTTAGTTAAGAAGAACCAAATGAAAGCAATGCATTTAAAATAGTAAATAGTTATATGAGCTGCAACAAGCTTTAGTCCTTTCTTTTGTACTTGCTAATTTAGCTTTTGGAGAGACAGATGGATTAAGTTTCCCTTGATGATTTTCTTTTCTCTCTTTTTCCTGAGGGTGGATAGAGCAATTAGTTTTGGTTTGTTTGGGGTTTTTTGTTTGTTTTTTGTTGATGGGTTTTTTTCCTAGCATAAACAACTAATGAAATAAACTACCATACTCTGAAAAAAAACAGAATGAAAAAAGCCAAACAATCTCAAACTCTGAAGAAGCAAGGGTCTGGGGTAAATACTGCTTGTGATGCTCCTCAAATGGGATGGCCCTTGGCTTGTTTCTTTCCCTATGCAACAGTGGGGCTTGTGATATCAAGAAATGGCTGCTGAGCCATTAGCAGCCAAAACAAAGATAGTTGAAAATGGAGGAAATTGAGTCACTGAACCATAAACATTCCTACTTTAATGCAGCAATTCAAGTGGATCAAGGTTAGTATTCAGGGTGTGATTCTCACATGACAAACTATGGAAAAAGTGCAGGATAGTTATGAAATCTACAAAAACATCGTCTTTACTACTTTCCTGCTACTTCTGGTCACAGCATCCTTGTAGTTTATCTGGGAGTATGTCATCAAACCCCACAACAAAATTAGTCTAATGACCAAAACACTTGGTCATCTCCTGCTCGTTAGCTCAGCTAGCATGTTAATGTGCTGCAGAACAAACACAATGCAGCACGCCTTGTGCCTCCTCCTCCAGCTTTTGCTTCAGCTATCTGCCCTAACACAGAATGGATAAACAGTTTTCTTGCCAAATAGTAGTGGATTAGCCACAGCGGCGGTGACGACAGCGCGGGGTACGGAAGGATAAGAGTTACAATAGATATTCCCAAAGCAGTAACGTGAGCTGGGATAAGACGGGAATGAAATGTCATCATCCAGATGAACGTGTACACACTATGGAAATGATGACTAGTATTTGGATTGAGCAGAAGAGCGAATTCAGTGTCACACCAGCTTCCAACAAAGTTCATCTGACCAAGATGATATACACTGAAATTTTATCCCATAATCCAGTTCTCCATCTTGAATACAGGTTTTGTTACTAAAATTTATTCTATACAGTAAAACAAAATATAAATACTCAAACAGTCGTACTATAATGCCTGTGGTTTTGATATTCTTTCAACCTTGGCCTGATCCTGAGACCTACTAAATGTGTATTTCATATCTACCTGAAAGCCCTGCCAATTTTCATAGCCTATCAGGACAGGAAAATTAATTTAATTTATAGTTGAGAATAATAAAATAATAAATAATAATAAATAAAACTACCAAGATTTCAGGATGCCTGGAATAGCTGATGTGAAATCCACAATTTGCTACACATTGGAAGGAAAAGCATTGTGACATTAGATCCATGCTCTTTATGATTTTAAAATTAATGCAATATTTAGAAAATCAAACAGCATATTTTATGACCTGTTCAGTTCTGTTACTTCTGTATATACACATTAATGAAGTAAAATTGTTTACCACTCTGTGAGCTGGAGCACATTCATTACATTTTATATACAGAAAAAACAACTGAAGCACAAACACTCATAAAATCTTAAACCTTCAAGCCAGTTTTCAGTCCCACCAAGAATTTTCTATTCATTCCAATGGTGAGCCCAGTTTTCTATTAGCATGAAAAATGGGCACATTGCATGGAAAACTATACTTCAAACTGCAAGGAGCTCTGGAATTGCTGGGATGGCAGTGGAAGAAGCCCTGAGAACTCTGTCCAAGATGTCAGGAGAGAGCTTCTGAAGACATGAGACCATAAGTAAGTCTTACAAGCATAAATCTTATACATTTTTAGAGGAGAAAACTGTTTCTTTCCCTGAATTATCCATGAATTGGATGGATAATAATAATCCAAATTATTTAAAAATTCTTTAAGGACTCTTATGCCATAACATATGACACTATTTCTGGATTAATTGGCATATGGAATGCTCTGGTTCACAAAACTTCTTGTGGATCTGGAAAGTTTTATTAGGAAAAAATTCTCAACATGTTTTTGGGGCCCACAATTTATTTCAACTTTTTGGTATAATTTTCTACCTTTCTCATTACTGGATGTCCTTCAGCTCTTTTCAATACACCACTTATCCTCTCAGTCATTTCTGGTACTCGCTCCTCTTCTCTTAGACTCCAGCAAGTCTGAAGCTCTCTCTGGTTCAGTCAGCCTGGGTTATATTTCATCACGGCTGCCACATTATCTGCAACAGCCATCATTAAAAAGGCTGCTGCATAATCCCTAGAAAGGGAGCAACATTTCAACAGCTTTGTGCAGCAAATGCACTCGGGGAGGGTTTCTGCTGCCTCTTGCCAAGCTCCTATTGCTTCACTTTCCCCACTGGTTCTCCTGCTTTTTAATTCAGGTTCTGAATTTGTCTCAGGTTCCCTCCGTTTTGCTCTCATTAGGAAGGCATTTGGGCAGCATTCTTTTCCCCTCATGATGGAGAATTTGTTCCAGGTCACTGCTGAGCTGTAGACATTGTCCTTGAACATGTAACCTGTAAAGAAATTAATGACTGCCCTGTAAGATACCAACCCTTTCCTGCAGGATTCCCCATCCCAACCCTAATGGCTGCCCAATTACCTGGATGGATTTAGAATAAGAGAAGAAAGATAAAACTATAAAGGAAAATTCTGAACTGTTCCTTATCTCCCAATATATGTTTAGTAATGTATCTTGGGCAAGTTTCCACTAAGCAAAATTGTTTGGGCTTGGAAAACTAAAGAACAGCTGTGCTATACCCCAGCTGTTGATGTTTTCTTACAGATACCAGCTATGTAAATATGCCTTAAGTTCTTAGATATTAATCCAGTTCTTAGATATTAATCTTTCTATTAAAGAAAAAAATCAGAAGCACTCAATCTACCAAAAGTTAAGATTATAATTTAGAGGTGTCACATCTTAATTCACAGAAGAGGGATCTCTTTTAAAATAAACACCTGTTTCTAGCTAAACCCATGCTGCCGTCCTCTTCTAAGCCCAAATCAAACTGCTGCAATCTTAAAAAAAATGTGAATTTTCTCTCAAATAGTACTTAGTATAGATTAACAAGGGTGTAGTTCAAAAAGTAAAGTCTTTCATGTCTAGAATGCTTCCTTATGGAGAATTTTTGGTTGCACCATTAACAGTATTTCTTGATCAGACAAGCTACAGAAAATCACCACAAGACAGCATGAGAAACTGCAAACACTATGCACTGTACTACTTCAAGTAATGTGAGGAGACATGAACAAGTAATATGGGGGGCATCTCTGGGCTGGAGCAGTCCTTGGAAGAGAAAAGGGCAAGAATGCTTCTCTTTTTTACCAAAAAGAGAAACATTATTGCTGAAGAAACACAAGTGACTGATTTGGGAAGGGCAGTTCTTATTAGACTCTGTATGCTGTACATGTGAGAGGAAATTATACCCTAGACGGCAATTCAGAGCAAGAGACTAAACTGGAGGAGTGAAGCCTCAGGATGGTGCCTAAGCTGAGATGCAAGGCATCCAGAATATTCTCCCTTTTGTAGTTTAACATCAATTGACACAACCCTTCATCATTCAGCAACCTCTCTGCAGTTCCTCTAAACTGGACTTGTGCAAGGGAGCTGAATATGTAACCTACTGACCAATGCAGCTAAGCATTTCTTCTCAGCACTTCTGTTAACATGGGTGAAACTTTGGCTCTAACTTGTCTCTTCTTGGAGAATACACATCATATGAACACTCCAAGAATCCATGCCAGCAGTAAAGCAATCTCCTCTGTAAATCTTCTTACCTCCATCAACTGACTACTGAACAGAGCCCGATCAAGAAAGAGTTATTTCACAATTAGCTGTGCTCAAATTTGCTTTTTAATAATCACTACCTTTCAGAGATCTAAGCTTTGACAGTTCCACGGGCCCCCCAAAAGAAAGGAGGATCAAACATGCTGCAGCTGTTTCTCTGCAGCATTTCTCTTCCTCTAAAAGTGTTCTGAAGCTAATTTTGATGAGGTTTGAAAGGAGTAGGCTTGTGCTCCACGCTGAAAACGTTTTCAATTTGACAGCTCTGTCTGTGTGGGGGAGGGAGAAAGATCAGTGATATCTTTAAGTTATGCAATAAAAAGTTAGCTGTCTTCTTTGAATGCAGATTTCTATTGAAGTTTTAAATAGTCCTATTCACTAAGGAAAGGAGTGAAAAGGTGGTTGACATAAGTAAGCTGAAGCAACCTGCTGCTGTTCCTGTGAATAAAGCTGACCTTCTGGAGGTAGTGGCAGAGGCTATGGACCTTGTTTTTCTCCCTTGCACCAGCCACTGTGTATCCTTCCATGAGTATTGTATTTCAGGCAAACAGCCAACTTTCATGCATGGCAGTACAGAGTAGTACACAGCGCCAGCATTCTCTAAAACCAAACTTGCTTGCTTTCATAGAGACTTAGAGGACTCGAGCTTATGCTAAGCTTTGCACTGACCAAAACTTTCCCAAGGGATGGAAAAAAGATTCCTGGGACCTACGAGGAAAAAAGCATCAATGATTTTGCAAGGCATTCCAGAAATCACAGGCCACAAAATATCTGATGCTGTAACTACAGAAGCTTTGCTGTGGAAAGACATGCCTTTACCTTCTTTCATGATGTGTTATGCCTCTATTTCGCAGTTGTAAGGAGAAGGGAAGGTATGCTTCTAACACATTAAAGAAAACCAGCCAAAGAGAATTCTAAAAAGATCACAAGTTTAAATTACTTCTCTTTGACCTTTTCTCATCATCCAGTAAACAATCTTCCATTTACAGTAAGGCACTACTCCTTCAAGCAGTTTTCCTTCTCCCTCCCAAAGGTTTAGAATACAGAGCTTGTACTCCAGAATGCAATGGGACTCTGACTACATATTGTGTCAACCCCATGAATGCCATATCAACACCTGAATCCTTCGCATGAATGATCTTTACCCACACTGTGCTTCAGTGAAGCAACTACGTCTGTCACATTTCACAGACAAGAGTTTCAAGACTGTGTGATTTACCAAAATCATGGGTGAAGTTTGTGGCTGAGGTGCTGCACCTGATCTTCAAGTCCAAGCCTTCTCTTTTTCTAGCAATATATATCTAAGATCTCATCCTTCTTTCTGTGCTCCTCCAGAGTCCACTGAGATGAATAGTCTTCTTTTCTTCCCTGCTAGAAAAAAGTCCAAACAGATAGTAATGACAACTTCTACTCCAGCAGAAAGACTGTAGATCCAGGGAGAGGTCTAGCCATCTTTCCCATCACATCTGCTTACCCTTTTCTAGGACCACAAAAAGAGAAGTCAAGGAAGAAGCAGTACAGAGGTCATTGCAAGACCACTGCAAGGAAATAAGTGAGTTAAACTAATTGTCCGGGGCCAATGCTTCCCAAAGACAGGATTCCAAAGGAGCTGGCCAGAGCCTGTGCCAGATAGTAAGTCCAGCCAGCCTCATCCTAAATATTCTACCTTGGTAAACCCATGACAATACAGAAGTAGGTCCAAGTATGTCTCACTGTGGTGATCACCTTGGATCTTTTCCAAAGCCGTCAACTGCTACCAACGTAATCGGGATATTAATTGATAGACTTGTGGGAGGACATTTTACCCCCATCACATTTACTGCAGGTCTGGTAGAAAAAGAAAAGAGACATTTACAGGAGAATCAAATATTCTCTTTCATAACAAAGAGCAATATATTTTTAGGCTTTAGAAATTATATTACTTCTACATGTCAATCTTTCAGAATTTTTTCTGCAATAGATAACTATTTTAAATGAAATAATTTCATTTCAAAAATTATTGTATTGTGCAGTTACTGCTTTTTCTTACCTTCCTTTTCTTTTGGACCTTTATCCTGTACTTAAATAACATTCTGCATTAACCACATTATAATAAGAGTTGAAGTGTACGTATTTCTTTGTATTTATTTGTTAAAATACTACTCCTGTACCCTAAAAGCTATAGCCTTTTTCCTTGCTAATAAACACCTTCAATACTTTCTGCCTTCAGGATTATTACTGCCCAAATTTTCGAAGTCTGTCAAAGGCAGAAAAGCACTGAAGAACCTCTACATGCATCAGAGCTCCAATACCAGAAAGAGCTGCAATTACTTAAAAGTTACCATTTTATAGCACATTACTTTGTGAGTAAAAACAAGCAATATTTTCTATGTGGAAATAATGATGCACAGAACTCCAAGCAACACAACTGAGTAGGGGTTGGACCAGCTGTCTTTAGGGGTCCTTTGATATTACAATTTCAATAATCAAAATTTCATCTGAATAAGCAAATAAATACTGCAGATTTTTCAGGTTTTCTCAGTTTGGGTTTGTTGGGTTTTTTTTGCTACTTGGAAAAATATTTGGGGAGGGAGAATGTTTTCTTTAAATTGTCCAGCCTAATGGTCTTCTAACCACCAGCTGTCCCTGTCAGAAAACATTCAAACAGTTCACTAGTTTCTACAAAGGAAGAATTATAATTTTTGAAAGCGTCCAAGATACTTTTAATTCATTTATGCCTCTCCAAGGAGCTTCTGAAATACAGTGCAGTAGAAGTAGAGTTGTTTACAGTATGCCTTACTTGCCTTGCCTTCGTGGGACTGCTCTGCCAGCAAGCAACTTCACTATATATATATACATATAAATAAATACAAATATAAAATATAAATATATCTATTCATCATGTAAAACCATTGCTATAGTTTGATGTCTTCTGCTAAGTTTTTCTGACATCCAGAGATAAAATTTCAAAGGCTGAACACAATTATCCCATCGCCTACAAAGCTTTGCAAAAAAATTTAAGAGTATGTAAATGAGCAGTAAAGAAGAGAGGCAACAAATACAGGCTGGATGAAAAGAATGCACTGATTATTAACTGTATGCAAAGTAATCTAAAGCTTTCACTTCATTCCAGAAATAATGGTAAAACTGCCCTCAGAAAGGATAAGCCCCTTCTCATGGTCTAGATATAGTTAAAATGGACAATATCAAGGCTGTCAGTATTAGTGGTGGAAGAAGACACCAAAACCATCTGGAAACAGACAAAGTTGGAATAATTAACTTGGACTGATGATGACTAGAAGCTGAAGTAGAGAAACTTTTTATTTACTAGATCTACAAGTCCAAATAGTTAAAAATCTAATTAAAACATCCGATTTCTGTTCAGAAAGTATTTGCAGATGAAATATCAAATTTTTAACTAGATATCGAAGTACATTTTCTTTTACTGTACCAGTCTGTTTAAGTACAAAAACCTAACCGAAAGAAAACTCAAACCTGCTTTTCAGAAACTCCATGTATTCATCTGCAATGTGAGAGATAAACAATCTTCAGTAACATCAGTCAGTCCAATCCACTTGATCTCATTTAGGCAAGCACCTTTTGTAGCTTTTATTGTTCAACGGTCTAGAAAGGGACTGTGTAAAAATATTGTGTAAAATTACATCTTCTTGTGCACATGTTCATACTTAAAATTAATCTGTTTTACTGTCAGAAAGCAAGTTTCTTCCAACCCGTGATTCTACATCTACAAGACATACAAAAGCATTTTTATCCTGCTATGTGCATTGAGAATAGCACCAAGTAATTACACAATTATCTAGCGTAGGAAAAAGGACACAATTACTCTCCATAATTCTGCTGAAGATGGGCAGGAAAGCAACCATTTTGTGTGTGCACATGTAACTATTAAGCTCTACAAAAGCAGAGAGAGTACAGCAACCCATACCCATATCTTTAATGTTGAATATGTCAAATAACTAGAAAGTCTAGCTGGGAGCTAGCTTTTCAAAGAGGAATATGTCTGCAAACATCAGGTATAGCTCACAAATATTTTTTTCAGACAAATCCAAATAGGAAAAATCCCACATTCTATGAATACAATTCAAAGAGGAATGTCTGAAGAATATATTTTCAGAATTTAATAATACTTTAAAAGCATCAGCAAACTGTTCTTCACGACTTCTTTTATTTAACTTCATGAAATGAAATAAAAGAAAATGCATTTTAAAATCCTGATTTTGCATTTCCTTATGGCAAAGCATGCTATGAAATCAATTTAAGGTACAATTAAATTAATTGTGTGTTGATTTAATAATAAACTTTGGGATATTCAGTTATACCTTCTACATATAGAAGATTGTATTGTATAGGTCATTTAATGTCAGAAATATATATTTAGAGTTGGTTCTGCAAATATAACAAAATAAACTACCAAAGAAATAAAGATTTACCTAACAAGGACTAAAAGTTTCTTCATGTGGGAAAAAGAGCCTGCTGCTTAAACCCCTATTCCAATGACAACAATTACAAAATAAAATCTGAGTAAAATGTAGTCAGTGGCATATAAGCTCTGACGAGGTAATACCACAACTCCAAATGTAATTCTTTTCAACATATTTGCAAAATGAGGTGTAATTTTGAGTTTCTTCTCAAAAGTTTAGCACTTTTCTTCTAAGCAAAATACCCCACAACTTTTATTAAGCCAGTGTAACTGAGCTACGAAGAAACAAGATGGAATAAAGAATACCACTGAACATTACTTCCCCCATTTTCTGTTCAAAAGTCTTTATGATGAGATTACATAAAATCTGTACTTTGGAAACTCAGAGAAGGGCATTAATCAATCTCTTCATACCTCTGACAAGTTTGAATATAACTTTCTTCAACCATGCAGTCCCTTCAAATCAGCCCTCCAAGCAGATTCCTACTACCCACACCCTCTAACTAGGCCTCTACTAAAAATAGAAAAAAAAAAAAAAACAAACCAAAATCTAGTGTTTCTGAGGTAAAAAGAATAATAGAGAACCAGAAATAAAGACAAAAAGAAAAACGTGGGTTTTATACATCATGGAACAGCTCACTGATGTTCTCAGTCCCTCAAAGCAAAAGCCCCACTTGCACTTCCTTCTGCCCATCACTATATGCTACAACTGCACCTACATCTGTTCCAGACTCAAAATCAAGATGGTTTCAATGTTTTTCAAGTGACTCCACCAACTGTTGGGTTTTTTTTTTTTCATTTCCTGTCTGCCTTTCTCTCCTGAAAAATGCTGTCATGTACATTCACATTTTCCCATTTCTCAAATGAAATATTCGGATTTCAGTGAAATCTCCTGTCCAGGGAAGCTTACTGACCAGTTCCCCAAATAATTTCTAACTTGCTATATACCTATGATTAAAACAAGATATTTATGAAAACTTTCTAATTCTTCTGAAACAACAAAGAAGAATTTAATCAAGGAGTGACCATGTCAGACTGAGACAAATTCTGTACTTGGTTATTTTGCAGAGAGACCACTCTTCATAAACAATTTGAGAAACTAGTTTTCCTTTGGAAAAAGCCAATTATTCTCTCTCAGCATCATCGAACCAGACTGCTGCTACAGAACATTTAGTAAGCATTCATAAGCTCTCTGCTCCAGAGGTATTAAATGTGTTGCTCAGCACCTGGGAATGCTCATCTATGCAAGTCCAGATCTCTTTAGGACACTGAAGACCACACCATAAATGGAGTTTCCAAAGACTTTCATGCTTGTCAAAAAACATGATACTTAAAAAGGACAGCTCTGGAGAGTATAATTTTTTTTCACAGAGTCTGGGTAATAGAAGAACAGATAAACTTTTGCAGAAGTTACCCTTACCTCTTCACATGGCAGTGCATGGCTCATGCAGTTTACAAACAGTTTACAAACACATTGTCTTAATACATTTGGACAAAGGGCTAAGTCTTGATCCATGTTACAGAACTCCACTCCTACAATTAAATACTATATTCTGACATTATACGTTTCTCTTATATTTTCAGATTATACAAATTTTCAGAATTTATTAACTTCTAATTTTTGAATTCTTGTCCCAGAGCCAAATTCCACTGCACATTGCTTCACAATTTGGTATGAATTTAACTCTAAGCTTTCATTTGAGTTTCAGTCAGAAGTATCAGATCCTCAAAGATACAAAAATTATGTTATCAATGTTCATGCAGTCATGGTATAAAATCCAGAAGAAACACTAAATGCTTTTTTTAACTGTACTGTCATCAAATTTCTTCTACTGAGCAATAAGTGGAGAAAGGCAATACAAGTACTGGTACAGTATTTGTTTCCTACCATTAGGCATATTCTCATATCCCCAATCAGATGGATTGGCTCTGCCATCTGATTTTCATAATTACTAAAGAAAGATGCTCCTAAATAATTCCACATCATCCATATTTTCTTTGCCTGACATTCACTATTAATCAGAATTTTCAGGCATTTGCTTCCTGTTCTTGCCTCCTTTCCAGAAAAATACAGTAAGCATCTGAGAAAGAGAAAACATATAAACCAGAGAGTGAAAAATTATTGGAAAACCAGAGAAAAAAAATTTAGCTTACAAAGAATATCAATGAAACCTTACAAGCATTAACTTGCTTCATTCTCTGCTGATTCTACCAAGCTTCTGGCACCTCTGTGCATGTCCCAGTAAAATCTGTAACAAATTTGGCAGCATTTATTCTCTTGGTACAGGAGTTTTTCCTACCACGAAACTGAATATTGAAACATTCTACAGTTACCTTGTCTGCATTTAGTAAAAATTAAATGCTTCATTCTAATAAACACAGAATTTTTAATTCATTACTCATTCCTTTTAGATTTTAATATTATGAAATACTTCATGCAGCATTTTGTCAAAACAAAAGCTGAAGGATAAAACAAGACAATAGAAAACAGGGCATATTTTCATCAGAATTTTCAAATCACCTTATTTTCCACAGAAAATAGATATTTGGAATTAGCAAATTATCCTGCAAAGACCAAATGTATTTACAGAACTGAAAATTCAATCTTAGTCTTAAATTTCCACAGCTAAGAGATTTTTGCAGTATAAAATATTGCAAATACACATGAAGGACCATATGATGAGTGCAAGTCAGTTCTGAATGTCTTTCTAAAGAACTGAAGCAGCAGAAATGGAAGTTACTAACTTGGGTCAAGAGTCAGAAAATTCTATCTTTGTACGTAAGATGCAAAAAATTGGATTAAGGTATCACCCCCTCTATTTAGCGTTAACAATGAGAGATGACAGAACAAATATTTCCCTGTATTCACAGATGAGTCACACATCAGGAGAAGAAATACATAAAAACTGCTGAAGACTCCTAGCACTAGTTTTGAATTGTGCATGGATCCACAGGCCAGTTTGAAGAGGCCCACAAAAGCAAGTCACAGAAAGGTTGTTTCAAATACCACAATAAATGAATCTGAAGCTCTACTTGAATATCCATAGTGGTCCAAAATAAAATAATATTTTAAAACCACCAATTACAACTACAGTAATCAGATACACATTTCTCCATGAGACTACATACCCCTCACATTTTTATAGCTCAGAGACCTGGCATCCTGTACCAGGTTCAACAGGTCTGTTCCCATGTTATACCAATGCTGCAGCCACTCGTTTAGCTCAGAAGAGCTATGTGGCTGTGTTGTTCCCCAACAGTTTTTTCCAGGGGTGACTGATGCACTTTCATTAGAATACGTAAATATGGGGGGGGGGGTTTATCTCCCCACCCAGAAGAAAAAGCTGGCTTTGAACAAGAGAGCTGTACAGGTAATACCTTACCATGGGGACAAGTTGTCCAGAGGGGTTGTGCAATCACTGGACAGAGCCTGGAACAACCTGGTTTCATTTCAGGGCTGATCTGCTTTGACCTGGAAGCTGGACTAGGGACATACTGAAGTCCCTTCCCACTGAAGTATCCCATGATGCTACAAAAAGGCATCAAAGACACACAGTCAGTGTTTTATTTCACTTCTTTCACTCCATTCAGGTACCTCCAGCTTTGCTTTGCTTTGCTATTTACTTTTTTTCACTTATCATGTGTTCTGAGGCTTTACAGAACATTCACTTCATATTTGCATGTGTTTCTACAGAAATACAAGGGTTTCCAAAAAGTTGTTTGGGTGGGGTTTTTTTGTTTGTTTTGTTTTTTGTTTTGTTGTTTGTTTTTTTTTTGTTGTGTGTTGTTGTTGTTGTTGTTGTTGTTGTGTGTTGTTGTTGTTGTTTTGTTTTGTTTTGTTTTCATTGCTTTTAAAGAATGGGACAGAAAGCTTCATGGAAATTCTTGTTTCCAGGAAGTCTTCAGAAAAGTCAGGTTATCAAAAATCTTGAAGAAGAAATTTCTGCAGCAGGTAAAATATTCCTGCTGAGAAATCTAAAGGCAGGTTGTGTCTCATCCCTATGATTACATCTATACTGCTTTTCAGAAGAACAGGCTAAAACTTCCACCAAAAAATTGCTGGGAAATTTGTTTGCAAATTGATTTCAAAAGTTCAATGAAAACAAAAATAGAATAGCAGGCTTCTATGTATTTATTCTCTCTGCTCTTTCCTACCCTTTCAATTTTCAGACTGAAAGAGCAAATTCTTAGTTATTAAAGAATCTGATACTGCTAAGGAAGGAACGCTTACAACTACAAATACAGCATCAGAACCAGGCAACTACATAAACACTTACCAGAAATCCTTGTACTTTAACTACCTCACCCTGCATTTAGGGGACAAAAGACTCAAGAAGCTATTCTGTTTGTTTGCCATCTATTAGAGAATGAATACAGCCTCATCATAATGTTGGTGATTTGCTAAATGTCCCTGTGAAGCAAAAAGCCTGCTGTCCAGTTTGCAGGCCCAGTGGAATAAGGCACAAGCTGCCATTTTGCAGCACTCTGATTTCAAAGCCTTCTCAGAAGTCTAAATTTCTTTGTGCTTTTTATATACATAAGCTTTACTTGCTTTGTCCTTTCAGAGGCCACCTAAAGGTACCATTTCATCTTGAGGCAGCTTGTGGGTCTGTATTTCTTCATCTGATAATATACCCATATATTCCCTCTGCGCTTAGTGGTCAGGCAGCTTGCTGGACTGGTTTTGATGTGTAATATTTAGTCTTAATTGTTTATTTATTGCATTACTATCCAAACTTCTCTTTGATGCATTGTAAGCAGGTCTGGCTACTTTATATATCTGAACTTGGGCTGCACAGCCCTACTGCTCTCTTGCTTGCTCACAATCTGCATCTAAAGCTGCTGCAGAAGCACAGTCTGTCTTGCTATTGCAGCATGCTCACCTTGCTTCTTTCGGACTGCAGTAAAACTTCAGTCTGCTGGTTGTTAAAACAGGTTGTGCTTCTCAGCATGGACTATGTCTCACCTATTTCCTGCAGTACCCCATTTCTTGTTTTACTTGGTACTGGCATTGGGGGGTTTATTGTTGTTTCTGTATTTCTGCATTATTTTTCTTTCTTACTTTTTTTTTTTTTTCAATGTTAGCAGTGATGAAAGTGTTGGATTGGCAGTTTGGAGTTGAGCTAAAGCAATAGCCAAGTACCGTTTTCCTTCTACTGCTCCTTTCCATCACCTTGTGGTTGGTTCCATGAGCAGCTTCACTGGGGAGAAGAGGAAGTGCCTGCAGCTCCAGTTGCATCTCTCACCCCTCCCATAACAGAGATGGACCAAGAGGACTCAAGGGGCCACAGTATTTCTCCTGCTGAGGAGGGGCTCATCAGGACTGGATTAAGCAAGAAACACCTTGGCTACAAACACCTTGGTGTGACAGCTGCTTTCAGTGACAGTTTGCTAGGCCAGATTTAGCAAATTAAGCCATCTGTGATTGGAGAAGTAGGAGTCAGAGATCAGTCCTCATGTTCCCTCACTGGCTCCAAAAGCTGTACACCATTCCCATCTCTGTACTGCCACTTTGCTCACAGAAAAATGAAAACCAAAGCTCTTCCCTCCCTCCCCTGCCTCATGAAAATTTGTCTTTTCCACTCCAGGAAGCACCTTCAGCAAACTGAAGGGATTCAGGGCTGTGGCAAGAACCTTGCTAAACACGCGGCTCCAACCCAACGGAAACACTGGGTCACTGCATTGGTCTCCTCTTACGACACTGGAAGTTGCTGACTGGCATTTTTACACTTGCAAGATGCTACAATTTGAAGCTTTTTGCGTAGCTGATTGTACTGCCCTACCCCCACGCTCTTTTAAACACAGGACTAGCCCCCCAAAGCCGCTTTTCCACACGAGTATTTTCTGTTCCTCTCGGAGGCCGAACGCAATTGCGGATGCATAGCTGGGCGACGAAGAAGGTTTCGGCTTACGTCTGAGCCGGCACTCCAGATTCAATCAGAGGTAGCTGGTGGCACTTGAGCCGCGTCTCTGGGAACCTGCCCACTTTGGTGGCAACCTGAGACAGGGCAAGGACGCGTCCGTGGGCCTGCCAATCGATGCTCGCTCTGCCAGCAGCCAGAGGCCGGGAGCTAGAGGAGCGAGGCGGCGGGAGGAGAGGCGAGGCACCTCGCACAAACAAAAGGTGCGAGCTGACGTTAATCTCCGCTAACGAAGCCTGCACTGGGCCCGTGCTCTGAGTCACCCGGCGCAGCGGCGAGCCGAGAGAAAGCTCATGAATCAAAGGGCCCTGCAGAAAGCTCATGAATCAAACCACCCTGCCGTAACGAGGGGAAGCGGTGCGGGCAGGGGGAGGGGAGGAGAGCGGGCCAGGGCTTGCGTCAGACCCGCGGGCCGCTGCCTCCGCGCTGCCCCTGCCTCTCTCGGCCGGGCACCGGGGCCCTGCGGGCGTCCTCACCTGGCCCCGCAGCGCCGGCCGGAGGCCTTGCCGGACACAGCCGTGCCGGGGCAGCTCACGGGGTGCGGGAGGGCCTCAGCAGACACAGCCCTGCCGTGTACACGGCACCCCGCAGAAGGGGACCGCTCATACACAGGGCAGTCTCCGGGGAGTGGGGAATGGCCGCAGCAAGCACCTGAGGAGAGCGCTGTGACTGTGTGGGCAAGTCCCTCTCACCGTGTTGTTCAATTAGGTGCCCCCGTGTAAGGAAGATCAGAGCAGAAGCAACCAGCTGTGTAGAGCAGGCCATAAAGATAATTTTTTTTTCATCAGTGTGCAAAACACCAAATGGCACAAGTGCATACACCTTAACCCATTTACCATAGCACTGAGACTCCCTTTCTTTCCACTCAGTTGAAGACTCAGAGGGGACAGGGGACAACTGCTGGGGAATTTGCTCCAGTTCTTTTGTATAATCAAATGTAAGTTTACATAAAAAGCATGTCAAAGAAGAGAACCATAAGCCATCCTTCTCCACAATATATACCAGAGAGCAAACCACACGTATCTGACCGTACCGAAACGAGGGTTTTTTCACAACTCTAACCTGCTTTTCTGTTGGCCGAGTTCTCAACTCACATGCCTCAGTGGCTGGGCAGTGAGGGGTTCGATGTGGCAATTCCAGGTGCTGGAGCAATTACACACATCACACACACAGAATCCTGGGTTATTGACAGGTAGGCCAGGAATGGAAGCCAAGAGCCTGCAAACAAACGTTCCTTTCCAGACAGGAGCAAAGGCCTCCACACCAAACACTCAGGTGGCTCCTTGAGGGAAAAAGACAGATTAAGCTGATGGAAGACGCATTGAGAGCCCACATGCCTTGCAGAAGTGGCAGATAGTGCAGAGCAAACCTGCTGTCAATAAAGGTTGCTGTCAGGCTTTTGGTTTTCCTCTATTTATTCATTGGAGAAAAAAAAATAATAGAAAAGCAGGCCGTTTTGCTGACTGATGCAGAGGGGCTGACTATATAAACACCATAGTGAAACACACAGTATGGCCATCAAAATCATGGGCCTTGGGAGCAGGAGTAACTAGTAGCCTCTCCTAGCAGAGTCATCAAGAGGGAACAGAAGCTGTCCTGTGTGAATGCAGTACTTTGGTTAGTGCTCACCTGAAAGATGAGTGGGGTTTCTGATGATAAACAAGCATAAAAACCTTGTACGGGGGATGTTCACTTGATAGATACTAGCTTACTTGCACTTTCAAGAGAGACAAGCAAGACTGACATGAAAAAAAATTGCAAGCTTTTACATGTTGTTAAGACAGTGCAGAAGACAACCGTGAGCATCTGAGATCAAAGGGCTCTAGTGATTTTAAAAGGGTCTCTCTCTCTCGGGTGGCAGAGAAGTTAGAGTTGCTTAAGGAAAAGAAAAAAAAGATGACAGGTCCTAAAAGCCTACTTAGGTTATTTCCTTAGAACAGCAGAGCCTCAGGAACAGCTATGCACATATACCTTTTTTCTTAAAAGGTCTGGTGCCAACACATAATTTCAAGTATTAAAATAAATTATATCATGTAGCCATCACTCAAAGCTCAATTTATTTTGCAGACAGGCATCACTTCACTCTGCCTAGTCCTGAGTTTGTTAGAAGATGCTTGGGTCTGTTATTCTAATGTCAAGCAAAAAATCATATGCCCTGTCTCTCAGGGACATATGTGGGGGCATTAACTGGGGCTCAGTGGCTCAGTAACCACCACTGTGCAGCTCTCAAGCAGAACAAGCTCATTTCTGCCCCAGAGATTCTGCAGGACAGACAAGTCCTCTTCACTGTGAGTCTCATTATGGATAAGAGGAAGAATTGCAGATGTCTGAAATTATCTGGACTATGTGAACCAACAGAGTTGATCTGGAGGGTTCACGCTTGCCTCTAGGTCAAGACAAATGAGCATTAAGGAAATTTAGGCTGGAGGGAAGGGAAAAGCAGATAGCCTCCATCCTGACAAAGATGCAATACAAAGAACAAAAAACTGACCACAACGGAAATTGATGTGAGATCAAAACCCTTTCACTCAAGTTTAACTGTGAGTTTGCCCAAGTTTTGACACTTAGAGTCAGAAACAAAGAGCAGTTGAGCTGCACTGACTTAATAAGGAAGTTAAGTATTCAGAAGGCAAAGGTAGTGGGTACCATCTTCCTGGGCTTGAAACCGTTATCAGCTTGAAGCTAATTCTGCTATTCCTCCTACGGCATCACAATTTTTACTTAGGAAATTCATGCTCTCTATTTAGTTCTGCACTGAACTTTGAAGCTGAAAGCTCTACTCTTAAGGGCTGGAGAGGAACTGCAGCTTTCAATGGGGCCAGTTTGCAGTCACCAGGTTTTGTCAGTTTTGGAGTGGAAAAAGCTGAGAGAGAAAACCAAAGCGGAACTCCCCAAATATGATTTCATGAGCTTTTTGCTTTTCTCAGTCTGAAAGTGCAACTGCAAACCAGGGGCAACAGGATGATAGGATGAATTGCTGCTGCTAGTTTCTTTTGAGCTTTTCATTACGGTGTGATCAGTAATTTCACATGAGCAGTTCATTAATAAACTGGCATCCCAGCATCACTGCCACAGCAAGGCACCCTGCAGACCACCAGCTATAGCAAAATAACATTCCTCTCCAGCTTTTTTTCTGGTACCACTCTTAGCAGGATTGAGGTGGGTTTTTTCCTCCTCCCTGTGCAAAGAACAATTAAAAGATAGGTATGGAAAGTGTCTCCCTGGGCTGCAGCATGGCCAGGAGGGGCCAGTTTTCTTTTGCCACCAATGGCAAATGTGCAAGGTAATCACCCAACTGGCAGAATTTCACTAGCTGGAAAGGAGAGGCTACACACAGTAGTTTTAGCTCAGAACACAGGAGGCTTGCCAATGCATTGACTTCATATCGCTGGCATTCAAGCAGTTAAACACAACTGCGAACTCTGGAAGATTTCCCACTCCTTGCTGAAGCTTCTCCCCAGTACACTGGTAACTGGTAAACAGATGGTACAACAGATACGGTGTCAGCTCCCTCCTTGTTGGAAGTGCAGCTATCCAACATTTAGTCAACCTGCCTACAGTGAGAAATGACTGAATTAGAAGTAAAAACATGCTTCCATTTCCCTTTCAGTTTTAACTACTGCACATACACAGTCTGTGCCTTTTGTGTCTCTAACAGAGTCCAAAATTCACTTTTCTCAAGGGAGTCTCTCTCTGTAACTCTCCTATCCTGGCTGTTGTGGCAAAAGGTAGTAAAAACTCCCCCTTTTTCAGTCTCTTGCAACCAGTCTGGGATAAACAGTCATTCAGACTGGCAGCATTTTCCTCCTCCAGGCTGTATCCAAGGAAGAATACAGACACCGCAAACAGTGTCATGAACTCCAACACTCACCAACTAGCAAGACTGCCAGAAGCATCTGGCACTATTTTAAGGAAAAGTTTTCAGTTTGTTTCTAGTTGGGCTTCCTCTGTGCCTCACTGCCATCTCTGACTCCCCTCCAGCCCTGTGCTGCAGCTTCACCAAATTTTGCTACTTGATAAACATATCTTGCACCCTTCACCAACTCCTTTGTTCTCTCCTGTGACTCCCACATCCCATTTCCCTAGCTGTACACACTTTCATTGGCCTCTCGCCACCTTTCTGTCCTCTCATAACAAGGCTTATTTCTCTTCCCTTCATGTAAGGAGGTATTTATTTCATTAATACTTCGTTGCCCACTTCCCCCAAAGCACTGTCCCAAAACCAAACAAAATCACACCTTGTTCTAAATTCTGCACTTCCAGCAAAGCATACATTTTCTTTTACAAGTGCCTTGTATTGAGACATAACTATGATTTGGAACAACTTGCTAAGCAAATCTCCATTTTCTTTATGTACCAAGCTCTTTAAAAGTCACTTGACATGGATAAAAAGCACAAGGTTTTAAACAGGCTCCATTACTTTTGCCAGAAATGGATACAGCAAGGTTTGGGGAATTTTATTAGTTTTTTTTTAGTTCCAGGCTAGTCAGTATATTATGGAAAACAGACCTGCCTACAGTTACCTAGAGACTGCATAACCAGGGGGTTCAAGTGACACTGTAAAACCACTCCACAGGAATACCATTCAATTGCTCAGTTCAGCAAACCCTGTTGGTGGATTTTCCTACCTTATCAATTGCACTTGCCTATTTATTACTTCCCATATTGCATTAAAAAAAAAGGAAAAACTTCATTAATTATGGAGATTTATACCCTTATTACATCTGAGATTTAAACACACAATTAAGTCAGAAAAGTCAAAATTGTATTTTTTTCTGCTTCCATTCCTTTATCTATTATTTCCCCATCATAAAGGTATGCTCTCTTTCCTGTGAGCCCTGACATTGAGCACATATGGACAAAAAGTTTTGTTATTTCCAAAATGCTGTTGCAATGCCAACTTCAGCAGCTCAGCCTCACAGCCTTCTCCTGTGGTACAGCAAAGTATTTATTCTGCTTTCACATGAGTGAACTGTGCCCACCCAAATAGTAAAGTTTTTCCTTTCTGCTTCAGTGCCTAAAGCTTGGCTCTGTTTCCAGAGAGGCCAAATGCCTGTAAACACCCTCCCTTCTCAGGGAGTTGCACCTCTGCAAAGTAAACAGTGTTCATGTGGGTACCTAAATACATGTCCAAGTGCCTGCCTTTAGGCACCTGAGTCTGGAAATGCCTGTCTGAGTGAACAGGCCCTGCTTGTGGCATGAATCACTCTACAGAGCAAGGTTAGGACAGAGGAATACCCATCTCTTAATTTAATTCTCTCAACCATCCTGCTGCTTAAATGAGAAACCCAACTGGGAATCTTAGTTACAGTAATATACTCACCAAACATATTGTATTCATTTATTTGAATTACTTTAGGAATAGAATCACCAGCCAGGAGAACAAAAACAATCCTGCACAAAATGGATAAAGGCTTCCCAGCCTGGTGTAAAAGGAGTCTTCAGAAGGTGCCACATTTGGATCCAAGGACTCCCATGGGTTTCCTTAACCACAGAGGTTGCCAGAGCCCCAGCAGCAGGCAGCTGGCAACACCACATTGCTAAACCCACTCCCTTTCTCAGATTTTTCTTAGCTGGCTTCTTTTTTACCTGCATTCAGGTGACAAAGTATTTGCACATGAATTATCATCATTACAGATATGTGATTTTATGCCCTTAGTCACCCTTCTCCTGCTGCACACAGGTCACCTGGTCATCCACTTTGGCAGAGGATGAGTGTGCCAGAGCTGACAGTCCATGTCTTTCATAATCTCCTTTGTGGTATGATAGAGGGGACATATTTAATCTTCAGTCCCTGCCCTTCACTCAGTAGAATCAGATTGGGAGAAAATGGTATGTAAACTAGCAGAAACTCTTTGGAAAAAAACAATTACAGCAAAAGCAGGGCTGCTCTTAAGCCCCTCTGCACAGCCTGGTGGCAGCCAGAGCCAGAAGTAAACTTAAATAGCAGCCATCAGACAGGTCTTCATGTAAGGATGCACCAGTTATAAACCAAACACATTTGCAAGGGAAAATAAAAAGATCTGAAGCCTAGTTTTGTTTTTTCAGTTTGACCTAGCAGCTTCCCAAGACTGCCTTCTGGGACACCAACTTCCTTCTTCCCTTACATCTGCGAAGGGCAACCTCAGAAAAGAGAAACATTTAGAAAACCTTTGCATAAAACCATTCCCAGACAGAGCTCTCTGTAGAGCCCAGAAGGACAGACGATATCATCGGTTTGCCAGGTCTGACGAAGCAACACAACTGCTTAGACGTGACTGTGTTTGTCTCACTGGTAGCACAACCCTGAATCCTGCTGTCACATGCCTCTGAGCACTTCAGGCCAGGGAATGTCTCTCAAGATTGTTGGTAAATTCTTATCTGTATTACAGTTGCAGAGGTGACGCTTGCAGACGTAACCCTGAGCGAATCTGAGCCAGGCGGTAACCCTGGTAATTTGGAGGGGGATGGGGAGAACAGCAGCAGCCAGCTGGGAGCTGATCAAGATGCCTCATGCACAACCATTTGCCTTCTACAGCTGCTAGGGCTCAAGCTAGGACCTGTACTCAGCAAGACAGGTTATGAACACACAAAAGAAAGGTGACTGCTGCCTGAAAATGCACCTTGAATCATTGGTGCCACAAAAATAATACTTCTTTTAGCTCCCTTTTCTTGATCTGCACTGCTCAGTGCTGCTGCAGTGGGGCTTGATTTGTACTTAAAACTAGCTGACATATTGAATGAAAAAGCACACTTGAAAAAACACACCCTTTTGTGCTCATTCCAAAACCTGCCAGTGTGTTCTCGTGGCAGCCTTTATTCACACCAGAGCTAAGGCCAGCCCTCAGTGTGTTTCACCAATGAGAAGATCCTTCTCTCTGATTATAAGGACACAGTGATGTCAGCTGAGCGTGCCTGTCACGTACAGGAGGTAGAACCATTAGCATAGATCATCATCAAAAGACACTTAGACAAATTTGTCTCACCTCGGGCTTGCCTCGAGCTACCACATCAGTTGGCTGCTTTCTGCAGCTCGGTTCAGGTGCAATAACTCTTCCAGCTGTGGTAACTCAGTGAGACACCTGAACCCAGCCAATATTCCACTGGGGTGAAATATTTCAGTCCTTTCACAATAAGCAGAAAACCCACATGACTAGTCTACATTTACTCCTCTTAACTAGTTTTGCTTTCCTCTACCTACATACTATTCCTTAAAGACCTTTAAAAATCTGAGTAGAGGATACCATTGGGAAATGCATAAAACTTATCTTAATTTAGCAGTGAAGTAAAGGTTTATAAAAGTAAAGGAAGAGTAAGCCAGACTTGGCTTTTTTTTTATCTTCCTTCTCATAAACAGCTAAAATACAACTTCAGGGGAATAGGGGCCAGCGAGGAGTGGGGGGCAAATGCAGAACTATTCCCATGTCAAGTCACATCTAGTGAAAATGTTTGGTCAGGAAGAATAGGATTTTTTTTAAAAACAACGTAAGGTTTCATAGTAACATTTTCTAACTAATCATTTCAGAAATGCTGATATCCTTCATTTCCACATTATTATGCATGTCGATGCTTTGCTATAACAGAATTTTTTAACTGACTAAAAATTAAAATGAGGAAAAGAAGTTAAAAATAATAAATAGATGGAAGACTGAATGTTTCACATTAATGCAAAACATTTAGAATTCCCATTATGCCATTTTTACGATTTGACAACTAATCCAGGAAATCCTGGTTGTAGGAATGCCATAATTAATGTGCCAAGTCTATTTGCTGAAGTTCTAAATTGTAAATGTTCTCTCCCTCAGGTAATGTAACCTCACCTTGAACAAAGCCAGCAGAAAAACAAATTGTGGGATGTCTAGCAATTCCTCCTATGTGAAAGCCTATTAACCCATTTCACTTGTAGTGGTGTTGATGTTTGCACCTGATAATAAAGTGCACTCAAATCCAAGAGAAAACTGTTTTAGAACAGTGCTTTCTTCACGCTTCTTTGGAGAACTAATCTGAGAAAGCTCCTCTGGGGTTTTCAACCAAGAGACAAAAGAACAGCATTTACTAACACTTTCCTCCTATGTCCAGGATCAGGACTTTTCAGCAGCTGAGGTACAGCAAGAATTATTACTGTCAATTGTCTTCTCAAGGAATAGGCAGCTTAGAGACATGAAAAATCTCCAAACCCTACCTAATCACCTATTCAGTTCTGTGCAAAGCAGGCAGTGGATAATACAAAATGAAACTGAGAACAGCTCTCATTTTCCCGAGCAGCTAAAGTGCAGTTTTGAACATGTAATAGATATTTTACCTTTACCATTAACAAGCAGAATACATAAAGTATGACTGTCTTGATAGCTGCTAGGCACTCGAGCTTAGACTTTCATTAATGACCTCTTTAGCAATAAGAGATACACAGTGTGCTGCATTATGAAAATTATCATAAACCTGTGCTTTTGGGAGCTACTCTGAATCAGCTATATGCCTGTTTCTTTGAACTACAGAGTCTTACTGTAGGTAATCTAATCAAAATGCTAACAAACCTGTTTTCATAGGATCACAGAAGAAACCCTGCACACTAAGAAGAACAAGTGATAAGCAACAGATACTCCTAATTGTCCTTTCATACACATTAGAGTGATGCTGAAGAAGACATCTTTATTCTACAGGGAGCAACAGCAAAACCAGCAGACATGACTGCAGTCAAGAAATCACAATCCAACACTCCCAGAGGCTGGAGTTAGTATTTCCAGTTGCTCAAGCTTTGGTTATTGATCAGCCCCACCTTCATCCCCACTTATTTTGAGCAGGCTCCTTACACCGAGCAGTGCCGCACAAAGTCAAATGTTAACAATTGCTGAGCATCTAAAAATCTCACGAAATCAATGGTGAGAGTTTCATTCTAGGAAATATTTAAAAGTATGGAAGAGTAGAGGAAGAACTGAGGGGGTGGGATCTCACACCAAATTGAATTTGAGAGAAAAGAGAGAGAAAAGCTGCTTTTTTACTCCCTCATGCCTTACCACAAGTAGCTTCTCAATCCTATGGACCTCCTCAGCTGTGTCTCATTCTGAGGGACATTAAAGTAACCCAGAGAAAACTAGTTATTATTGCACACTCAGAGAATACAAGGCCATCAGCAATTTGCTTATCAACAGCAATTTGCAATTTTCACTTTCTTGGCTGCTTACTTGGGAGTTTATGTTTGTTTTCTTTTAATACCTGCTAATCTGTCTTCCATATTTTCCTGTATCATGTATATTTTTCCTCAGGGTTCTTATATCTTCCTCATTTTGTTCTCAGATCACCATTTGCTATCATTAAAATTTTATCCTGAAATTTAGGAAATAAGAGTTGCTGCATGCCTTGAAGCTTCAAATCCAAAAATAACTCAGTCATTGGAGGAGATAAAGGGATATATTTTTGTTTTGTTTAGGGATTTCTTTTTTTTTAATTTTCCTAGTTGAAAAGTTGCCTAAGATCCTCTTGTATGTGTCACAAGTTTCCATTTTAAAACACCGCGCTCATAGGCTTGAGAATGAGAGAAAAAAAAGCAGTGAGACATTGTTTTTCCACCCTAACGACATGAAGAATAAACTATTTCTCTGAATACATTTGGGGGAAAAAATAATAGTTCTTGGACAGGAATTTAATGTGCCAAGTTTAAATTCTCTGCACACCAGGATTGCAGAATTGCCCAACTTTGAAACATTAGTTCAAAAGTAATGCATCCTTCACTGCAACATTGAAAGTGATGCTGCTGGGAGACTGAACACATGTAAATTAAAGACATATTGCAAGATTTGATCAGTCCTGTACAGCTTTTATGAGCGTTCTTAAAATACGAGATCTGAGCAGACATCATCTATCTGAATAAGTTTGTTTAAAGTTAAAAGTTGTTTATTAAGTATTATTTATGCACTGTTAAACCTCAGAGGGAGAAATATTAAACGTGTCTGGGATTCACAGAGTACACAAAACAGGCACCAGAATTGTACAGTTTGATATATAACTTCCTACAGTGGACAAATCCATGAACATCTGCTAAATATGTAGAAGACGTATTGCATTTTCATATGGGTTACTTACTATGTAGACTTCCCGATTTGGCATACAAAGCCTGACTGTGGGGAAATCTTATTTCATTATTTTAAACCCTTTTGGGTTTAAAATAACATTTAGAGGATGCATGAATTTTTCCTCACTGCCTTCCCTGTCACCTGATGAGGGAATACTCCTTGAACTGTTAAACTGGCTTAAATAGAGAATTTGTGTCTCATGTCCTGTTTAGAAGATAGAATCTTTGTATTTCTCTCGGCAGTTCCCAGAGCAAGGTACAATCCTGCATATTATCTCTCTCCAGAATTTTGCTGATGGATTCAGAGAGTCAACATAGATCCTAATACAGTGCAAGACCCTCCCAACCCCTGTGGGAGAACTTAGCAGGTTCTCCTCCCAGGGCATAGTGAAGTCAGACATTTATTTTGGCATCCAGAAAATTCTTCCTGAAATCTGCAAGAAACTTGGTAAGTTCCTGTAGTCTGGGAAACTGGTGAAATACCATAATTTTTTTTTTTTTCTTGCCACCAGGCAATAATGCTCTATGTCAGAAGTAGAAATGGAACGTTTGGGCACAGGGTAATCCTGGTTTTGGGAAGTAAGGGAAACCCAGTTGCCTTCCCCCACTTCATTTCTGTCATTCTTGTTTACGTAAATGAGCAGTTAAGCTTCATCAGCAATGGTGAAATTGATTTCCCTTGTTTTAGATGAACATTTGAAAGTGAAATAAGCTCAATTCAGAAACCAGAGAAAGCTCAGATTTTTCCTGTTCAATGCCAGAGACGTGCATCTCCAGTACCTATCAAGAGCATGGCTGAAAGTACGTCAGGGACAGAGGGCTACTCTCCAGGAGCCTGACTAGCAGTTGCTGTCATTTCCTTTATCACATGAGCAATCGGGAGTGGCTTTTAGCCCAGGAATTATCATAAATAGGTAAAATATTTCTTAAACAAAAATATAATTTCCCTCCTAACAAGCTCTCCATACATGTCACTTCTGATCTTGGGCTAGTAAGTCCTTTCCTTGAAATAGGCATACTTACATAAACAATCTTTCTTTTCCTTTTTTGTGACCCTTACTCCATTCCTTTAAACTTTCTTAGAAAATGGGGCTCCATTTGAAGGTGAATATTTGTTATCAGGAATTTGTAAATGGTTCTGGCAGGAATGTAGGAACAGGTATATCTTGGAAGGAATCTAGCCACACAAGATAACATTCAACAGTTTAACTGAAATGCTGATTTATCAGTACAGCCCTCCACTTCTACAGTTACTTCTCTCAGGAGAATTATTATGGGACAATACCTCTAAATGGCTGCTCTCAGCCATGCAAACAATGTAACGTCAATTCAATTCTTGTTGTACGCCCCTTAAGTCCAGCTTCACCCCAAACTCTCTGTCATGATTTGATGTCATAACTCACCAAGGGCTCCAGGACAGGGAGACCTTTTAACATCATTTTTAAGCTTTTACTACGTTCTCTGTAGACTGACCAGTGTCAGAGATTGACACACAAGTATGTGTACTGATAAAATGGACACTTTCCTGCTATCAGACTTAATATCTTAGCACCCTGGTGAAATAAACATTAATTTGAATGTACAAAGCCCTGGGTCTGTTACTGTATTTATTATTTAACATTTGTGTGTTAGAACCACAGATGGGCAAGCAACAAGCAATAGCTATTGGGGAAAAACATTATTACTCCTTGTACAAATACATCCCTAAGATAAGTTACAATATTCTCCTGCCAAAATGGAACAGATAATGATTTTCTTGCAGTCTGAGAAGCCCCAGATCGCAGATGGCCAGCTGAATAGTGGCTCAAGTAATGCTAAGCAATGAACAGCTGCTAACAATGAGGAAATTGTGCTTATAAGGCCTGATTCAATGCCCATTGAAGTCAATGAAAGTCATATAAACAGCACTACTGGCACTATTCTTTGGCAAGAAGCCAAAAATCAGATAACAAAATATTGTTAAATTCCCCCCACCAGAATACTCACTGCTTTCACAGGGAAAAAAACTTTGATCTCCAGGCAAGCCTAGAAGCATCTTAGTGAATGCAGCTGCATTTCAAATGCTGAGGTATGTTAAAATAAAAGTATTACATATCTTACTTATCTTATATCTACATATCTTAGAGAATTATGTTTTCATTAAGAATGACTACAAACATGAAGGGATCTAGTTGATTTTCTCTCAGATCACAGGCACATTGTAGAAAAAATAATATGTATAATATCTATAACAATCTAAAACAATATCAGTATCTAATTTTGAAAGACCACTACTTGTAATCCCTCCTTTCAATATGTGTTTCTTAGGAAATGACCCTACTCTTGGTTAGAGCACCACCATTGCTATTCCTATTAACATGCATCTATGAAGAATGTACAAGAGATCAAGTATCTGCCTCAAGTGTTTTGTAGTCACTGCTTTAGCTGGATGAAGATGGCTACCAACCAACAGGGAAGAAAGTCAGAGAGCAGAGAGCTAGAGACAGCTCAGTTTTTGGAACACCATACAAAATAAATCTCTTGTGGGTTTTCTTAAACCAACAAGTACGAAATGGCAGGTATCCAGTTTTTGAAGTGCTTAGAAGGAGCAGCACTGAAAGCCTAAATGTAACATTTACAAACTTTCTATCCCTGTCCTAACCACAGTTCAATGCCCGACAAGATCATGGAGCAGTTCCTCCTGGAAATGCCATTTGCTAAGGCACATGAAACATAATGAGGTGATTGGTGACAACTGCCATGGCTTCACTAAGAGCAAACCATGCCTGACAATACTGGTGCCCTTCTAGGATGGGGTTACAGCAATGGTGGACAAGGGAAGGGCAACAGGCACCAACTACCTGGACTTGTGCAAAGCATTGGACATTGTCCTGCAAAATATGCTTGTCCCCAAACTGGAGAGGCATGCATTTGGTGGATGGACCACTCAGTGGATAAGAAATTGGCTGGATGGTTGCACTCAGGGAGTTGTGGTCAACAGCTCAATGCCCAAGTGGAGACCAGTGACGAGTGGCAGTCCTCAGGGGCTGGCACAGGAACTGGCACTGCTAAACATCTTTGTTGGCAATACAGACAGTGGGATTGAGCATCAGAAAGTTTTCAGATCACAGTAAGCACTGTGATGTGGTCAACAGGCTGGAGAAAAGGGATGCAATTCAGAGAGAACTTGACATTTGAGAGGCAGGGCTGTGCAAACCTCATGAATTCAACAAGGCCAAGATCCTGCACCTGGGTTGGGGTATTCCCAAGCAAAGGTGCAGGATGGAAGGAGAGTGATAAAGACTAGCCCTGGTATCTGTGGACAAAAAGCTCACTATGACCTGGCCATGTGCACTTGCAGCCCAGAAAGCCAACTGTTTCCTACTGCCTCTGACAAGGAGGCCAATAATTGTTAGCCAATTATTTCAAGGAATGCCACATTACAAATGGGAACTCATTCACTGAATTGTTTTATAGGACAGCATTCATCAATTTTGCATAGGCTGCTTTGTTTTTAGAACTAATTTCTAATCCTAACTCACATCACAGTCACACATCTCTGCTTGGATTAATTAAGATCTCAGAGAGAACCTTCAGTAATAGAGGGTAATGGAGCAGATTTATAAGAGGCCATTTCTTCAGCTTGCTCAAATGCTCTGCTCTTCTGGGTGTCTTTTTAGTCTCAGGAACAGAACAGGTAATTCTGTGTGCCTTCACAGATTCTCCTTTTGGCTGCAGAGTGTGTTTATGTTCCATAAATGAATGAATGCATGGGTGAATGCCCACCTGAAGCCAGGTCATACGAAGCAAGGAATCACTTCTGCTATTTGCATAGGCTGGAGGCAGGCATAGTACAAATAACTCGATGCAGCTGTATCAACATTCTCCAATCTCTGCTTGCATTGTCCAAATCATCCTGTTCTGAGGCTTCAGAAAGAGCCGGAAGATGTGGCTAATCAGCAGATTTACTAATTACATTGTTACAAAAAATGCAAAAGATTGGACTGGGAGCACCAAGGGTCTAGAGGAAGCCTCAGCAATGATGAGCATAATGGAGCTCAGACTGCCCAAGGGAAATGTATTAACCAGCATAAGATGGGTGCTAACACCAAGGGAGGAGCCCTGCTGGCATTTCTGACTGTCCCTGTCACTCACAGCATGCACCTGCCACTCCTGCCACCTGGGACTGACAATTTTGGTTCAGAGCCAACTTGAAAGGCCACTTCTGTTGGGGAGCTCCTCCCCAGGGATAACACTGTGTTCCTGCTGAGTGAAAGGTCTTCTGGCTGGCCCAGCACTGCCAGGCAATGTCCCTGCACAGCACAGATCTGGCCTGAAGCCCTGTTGCTACACTACTGTGCCATTATATCCTGTAGGGAGAGCAGGAGCTTTCCCAATGTGGAATATTCTTCCACAGTTGCTGATTTAGGCTGCCCTGGGCAAAAAAGAACAAGAGCATAAGGCAGAAGTGCTCCTGCTATGGCTACTACCTGCCACAGAGGAAAACAAACCTTCTGTCATTTTGGTTGAGAGCAGGGCAGTTCCAGGAAACTCCATTTTGATTTTTCACTCTGCCATGATCTGTCAGCAGCCTGCCAGATGCACTGAGCTAATCACATCTGCCCCAGAGGCTGACATGCAGCCTCGGCCCTATAGCATCCTAGATGGAAGTGTTTGCCAGAAAAAAAAAAAAAAAAAAATCAGCTCCAGAAACCAGTTCTGGATGATGTAAATGAAGGCACTGACTGATGCAGGAGGATGAAGCCCCACACACTGGCCTCACCAAATGTCAGACAAGGGTTCTCATGTGGGCAGAACAGTTTAGGTTTTCCACACTAGCACACACTCTTGCACGCTCAATGCCGCATAAAAACCAAGAAAAGGACTTCCTGTCTGCCTAAATGAGTTTGCTGAGATGGGCTTCACCTCTTTTTGACAGCACCAGACCAGACAATGAGGAGCCTCAATTACACTTTTAAGATCTGTTTGGGTATCCTGAACTCTGCCCAGGTTCCTGAGAGAGCTGATCCCCCTGAGGACCTTGGACCTAAAGCACCAAAAGATCAGTGTCCAACAGGAAGCTAGTGACACACCTAGGGACTAAATTTGGGTCTCCCAAATTATACATGTACTTTGAGGCCACTGGACCAGCCTCACTTGCTAATAATTAGAAGTTTAATGGCATTACTGAAATTACAACCAAATTTTACTCAGTTAGACTGATCAGTATCTAATTTTGAAGGTAGTTACATGTACTGACAGGATGATTACAGCTTTATTCACCCATTTTAGACTCAAATTTAAAATAAAATACACTGAGATTGTATCACATGATAAATTGCAGTCAGCTCCTAAGTCTATTTCTTTCAGATTTAATTCTAACATTGTGAAGCTGACAGCATCACACAGCTTGAAAGAGGAGTATTATACACTCCTGCAACAGAAGCTTGACAAAGGGAGAGATAACACTTGCTTTGAGGCCTGGAAGGTCCCAAGCTACTGGCTCCAAACCACAGTCTGGCTAGTGATTCACTTAAAATTCTGTTGAAAACTCACATGCATCTACTTACAAGTTCTCACTTGTATTCTTTAGCTAGGAGAGACTAGCATAACAATAATTTTATGTATGCTTAAAAAACTATTTGGACACAGTACCAGTGAATTTTCTAATGATGCTGTGCAACTCAGCCCATGACAGCAGAAGTGCCCAGTTCTGACACATGAAGAGAACCAAGCAGTCAGGTAGGTAAATGGTTTCAAATCATCCTATTTTGTTTCTAGCTAAACACAACCTCCAGAAAAAGAAATGCATTTTATACAGTAATTTTGGTTGTCACCAGTTCAGAATGACCTGCTTAACCCGTGTGTATTTCCATTCATAGATAAAGCAATTCTCGCATCTGTGTGGCAGCAACACGCTGTTAACACATCTCCTTGCATTTAAAAAGCCCCCTGAACACGTGTGTATCGTGCAAGGGCCCTGGACACAAGTTCTCATACCACAGCTGTACGCATCCCACACGTGAAGTTTTCATCTGTGCTCTGAAGCTGCTACCACGTTTACTTATCCTTTGGTTTTCCAGTAAAGTTTCGTGTTCGCTTTTCTCAGCCTGCTTTTATTTGGACTTGTTTAAATGTTGGCCTTGACGGAGCCGGGAGAGAAGAGGCGACTGTTGGAGAGTTTGTGCCCTCTGGTGTTCGGCGCTCGGTGCTACCGCAGCATCCTCCCCTCCCCGAGCCTCGGCTGCCCCTGAACGCACCTCGCTCCAACAGGATAAACCACCTCCCCTCCTCTCCTTCATGCGGTATTCTCGGCAACACACTGGACAGAGATCACGATCTCCTTATAAGATCATCTGCACAGTCTACAGGCAAGATTTTAGCTTTGGGGATGATGTCAGCAAGATCTGTAACAATCAGCAGTTTCCAAAACCAATGAAAACTCTGGATGTGGCATGACTTTGTATTTACATTAGTTCAAATCAGCAAAGGAGTGCAATGGGTAACTTCAGAAAAACAAATCATTTATTGACCAAATTCCCTGAGTCCCAAAGCTGAGGATATACTCTTTAGCCTATACTAAAATACAGATGCTCCCATCAGCATGGTTTTCAGATGGCTGGTTCACATTTCCTGTTACCATGGCTGTAGTAAATTCTTCAAAATCCCAACTAAAATCAAATTTGTGGGCATAACATTAACACTAAGGTATGCCCACGAGCACTAAATCTTTGCCAGAGATGACTCAATTACAAATTTTGTCGGGCAAGTTCTGAATAGAAAGCTGAGCTTACTCTCCTGAAATCCACCCAGTTTCTACACTTCATTCCAAAGATGGTCAGATGGAGAGTCGTTTCACTAAAGGGTGAGATTTAAGATAGTTTGCATGGATTTTAGTGACCACAGTCCTCAATCAGCACCACTCCAGTGTCTAAGCTATATACCTGCTGCGTTACCATTGCTCAGGTGCTCTTATTTTGGAAGAAGATTCTCACCTCAGCTCCTACAACTGATAAGAATACCAGAGAAGACGACCCCCTGTAATTTGGAGCATCCACATCTGAATAACAGTAAGAGAGTTTTTGAAAAAGTCCAGTGGCATCTGTGTCTATGACCTCTCAAACAGGCTCTTCCACCCTGCTTACATCCATGAACCTGCTACAACAGCTCCTTTCCTCTTTGCACTGGCTGCAGGCAAGTGATAAAGCTAGTTTAAATTCATATTCTGAATTAAATAAGCAAGGTCCTTTTGTTTATCCTTTTGGAGGAACCATTTTCCTCCAATTCTCACAACCTTCCCAGTGTTCTGATGGAGCCATTTCTTCTCAGGGTGTTAAAGGAAAATACAGCGATGAAGATCTCATTAACAAAGGTGCCTGAATCTCAGCAAATGAATCTTGCACGATAACATTCAAAACAGTAAGTTAGCAGTTTTCACCACTATAAGAAACCACCCTAAAAAAAAGAAAAAAAGCTCATAGAAATGCCAAAAAAAAACCCAGAAAAAAAAATTAAAAGGAAAAAGAAAAAGGGCAAGAGTTAACAAAGGATCTCGATTCAATAAACTGTTTCAGTGGAAAGTTAGGAGCCTAAACACTGAATCTGAGCCTAATAGCCCTTTGCTACAATTATATTCACTTGAATGTTGAGCACTGTGTCATTAAATGAGAGCATTCAGACAGCGCACTGCAGTAATAATTCAAAGTGTTTACATTTCAACAAAGCCTTCTCTTGTGTGTTCTTCTAACCATAACAGCAAACTTAGACATTTTATAAACACAGCAGATTTGTTTTTAATTAAAGAATTTCACAGCAGTGAACTCTGATCACTTAATATTTCAAATCTGAAGGCATCACTATTACGGCATGTTAAGAGATTATTGTCTGTATACTTCATACTCGGTATAAGTAACATTTCCCCACAAAAAATGCCACAGTGCCAGCAGACATTGCACAAAGAGAGTGGCAACGTTGTCCCTCCCTGCGGCTCTGCAAGAAAGCTCTACCTGTGACTCAGGAGAATATGTGCAGACACACTGCTTTCAGGAATGATCATGATCAGCTTCTGCATCCCTGAGAAATTCTGTATCTTTTAAGCAAAGTGTAGCTGAAATCAATACTCAGCTGCCAAGGAAAGTGGAGGGATTTTGCTTTAGTGCTGTGGGATTCATTTTCATGACTGTCAATCATACAGTAATTTTCACAATTCCAGCACTGCAGTCTAACAAGTGCAATAATCTGTGGCCCAGACCTCTCTCCAAGCAGGAGTGGGTTGAGCTGAAAGACAGGACACAAGAAAGGAGGAAAGAAGTGTATGTATTACCTGACTTGACCAGTATGCAATTTACACTTGAAAGGAAAACTGGGGAAAGCTCGATCTGGTAGAAACAGTTGGCAGCAGGGCCTGTTTGCAGCTAAGAAGCCAAAAGAAGGATTGTATGGCAACAAGGCTTCTGGTTCCTGCATGAATTGTAAATCACAGCATTATGTTTAACCTCAAAACATCTGAAAGGAAATGATGAACAAGCATCAATCACCAATTAGTCATTATTTCTTGGACAGTCCATGGAAAATAAAGATGCTAGGTCAGATCAGAGTTTTGTAGCTTCTGTCAAAGCCACGGGGCTTTTCTCTGCAGCCCCTGGCTTTTCTATTCCAGCTGGACATACCCAGGATGGCACATGAAGGGTGGAAAGTCTTATCCTGGACTGAACTTTCAAGTATTTAACATTAACTGGGGCACACACTCTCTCCAGCAAGAGGGCTGCTTCCAGGGCCTACCTGGCTACTAAACCAGAAGGCTGTCATCAATCTCAGCATGCTCTTTGCTATTCTCAAACATTTTCTTCCCAAATCTTGCATTGTTACAACCAGGCTTGTTCACACAGCACTATGAGGTGTTTTCAGGTATTCTAAAACCAAATCAAGAACAGGATATGAAAGAAAACTTCCCTACACCAGTTGCTCCACTGGTAACAGCAAATATGAAGCAAGAAAACCCCACTCAGTCTGTGAGCAACCCGCAGGCTGAAATTACAGAGACAGTGCACCACCTCTGTAACAGCTTCTGTCATTCTCCTTCAATTTCTGCTTAAAGGCTTTAATGATACTATTGGCAAAACCCCTCCATTTAAGCTTAAACTCATCCTTTAATAACACAGATGGTTTATCTGACCTTTAGCATCTAATCTGGATTCTGTGACTTAGCGTGTGTCCTCTATGAAGTCCTAGCCCTGTGTGGAGCAGCACAGTGCTGACCGGTGCTCAGAACTCCTTGCTTTGCCTTCTGCGACTCAGGGGTAATTTAATCCTTTCTCCTGTGAACCTCCCCAGGTTTCAACACTGCCTGACACTGATGATGAGGACTGCAGGAAGCATGGAAAACAGGATACTGCAGGAGCACGCTGACAGCAAATATTTGTGTCACTGTTCAAAATAAGCATGTAATGCTTATTGTATTACAGAATTTAATAAGATATAATAAGCCGTAATCAGATATTTCAGGTATAATATAAAGTAAATGCATTATAAATGCTGGAGAGTAACTAGAATTGATTAAACTGGATAATGCTGTTAAATGATATTTACTGCTAAAAGCAAAGATTTTTGTTAACCTGGCACAAAATACTGACAGTGTATTCAGGATAGTTTTGTTTGCAGACAAAATCATATATTACCATATTTTTTCATCGGTTAAAATGATGAAAATACAAGAGATTTTTTTTCCAAAGTAATAAAAATTGCTAGCAGCTGAAAATACACAATTATCTGACATGTAAACCGCATATGTGACTTGCTGTGGCATTACCTGACTTCCAAAGCTCATGAGATTTTCCATGTACACTGTCATTCTGGCTAGTTTTGGACAGAAGTTGTTTCTGTAACCCTTCAAACTAAATCTGTTCTAGAAGAGTCTGGAAGAAGCAGCATACCATACAGTTTCCTAATTACATATTTATTAACCAAAAAAAAAAAAAAAATGTAAATCACCAAGACAATCTGTTATTAGCTGCACTGGAACACAACAAACCTGTAGCATGGGCTGTGAACCAAGATACAAAATTGCCCAGTCTGCTTTTTCAACACTTATATATGAAATATAGAAAATGCTTCCCACAGAACTCCACTGGCAAAGTGTTACAACCAAAGATCTTGCAAGCTAGCTGATCCTACTCTGGCAAAACATCATGAAATAAATAATATTCACAGAGGTTCCACACCATGAAGGCAAAAACAGATAAGCTGCATTACTCCAGGGGGTAAATTGTATTTGGTAATATACTGCAGTTGCCTGTAGAGGATAAGATCTTTTCCTCATATCTAACTGCAAAAACTGTCCCATGAACTAGGGAAGATTAATTTTCAGTCAATTTGGGGTTTTTTCATCCTTTAAACCTCTTTCACTCCCACAACAACATCAAAGTCCCCAATGTGGTGTGTATGAGAGATGACGTGTTGCAGTTACACTGGACTTTGGTATTTGGTTACTGACTGGTCTGAACATGGGAGGACTGACCATCTGCAGGCTCTCAAATACAGTATCACATGGTTTAATTTTGCCCAATAGTTTGGGGTTTTTTTTTTTCTTTGGGAATTAATTTGGGTCTTTATCTTCCATCAGCATTGCAATGGAAAGCAACGAAACGAATCCTATTTTAAACTTCTATCCCTTTTCAAACTTCAGCTAAATTGAGCTTGAGAGTTCAAAAGTCAGAGAGAGAAGAGGGAAAAGAAAAGGGCAGAGGGAGGAGACCCAGACACACTGCAGAGCAGCTTCTTTAAGATACTAAGCTTTAGTGTGACTGGATCCTTCTGTGTCTGGTAGGCATCACTGCTGCACAGGGCTAGTGCACAGTGCTCTCCCTCAGATAAGTATCTCCAGGTGATTCTAAGGGGCCTACCCACGCTCCATCATTTCTGAGCAGCCAAGTGCGTGCATCCACACACCGGACTTTCACAGCGGGACACAGCTGCTAATGATGACAGCCAGCAGTGAATCCAACCTCAGTTCAAACTGCAGAGCAGTTCAGCTCTTCAATGGCACTGAAGAACAAAGAGTTTATGCTGAGCGTCTTGGCAAGCTTGGCTGCCTGGTGCTGTGCCCACAGGAAGGCAGGGAGGAGAGCACACAGTCGGCACGCAGAAACACAACAGTGCAGGCAGAGAATGAGCACCATGTCTCATCAGCTGGTTGTAGAGTATGTGATGCACAGGCTAGGCTGTGAACGAAGCTTAGCAAGTGCATCACTGAAAGAGGTGCAATTTAGCTTAACAACAGATCATAAGAAGCAAAGGTATAGCAACAGGATCGTTATGCTAGCAAACAAGACAAAAAAGTCATCAATAAAGGAAAATGCAAAGAAAAATAAGGTTTTTGTATTAGCTTTCCTCACGTGCTTTAGTTTTGTTTCTCAGTCTGTGCATCCAGATTAAAAAAAAAAATAATAAAAAATTATCAGGTAAACTGTAGTTTGGTTTGTGTCTGAGAGTGCAGATTGATTATGCCTGCACTGGCAATGTTCCAGAGTAGTTTCTCAATCACAGCAATAAAACAGGTGTTACATTTCATCATTCTCTCCCCTCTTGTTCCCACTCACTTGATTCCTTTCCATTCTCAACTCCCCCCTTTCAAGGGATATAGAGATCTAAGGCTCATCCTCTCCTTTCCAGCTGTGTGGCACTGGGGAAAAAAAATGATCAGGTGAATCTCATAATGAGGGTTCATGATAAAAGGTATTAAGAGGAAGCTCTGCTTAACCAGCTCCTGGTACAAAGGAGGGCTACCAAGCCTAAGGAGGGCCTCCAAGAGTTTGCTCTGTAATATTTTCAGCAGGCAGATAGGAGGAAGGCAATGCAGCTAAGCTCTGCTGCAGTCACCCAGCAGGCTAAAAGACATAGTAACTAATAAATAACAGTGGCATTTAGTAACTGTAACTGTTTTCCCCAGAAACAGTGGGACGTGCCCCCCCTATCACCCAACAGATCTCCAGGTTGATTGTCCTTAAATATGCTAAATAGCTGCAGAGCTTCTATTTTGCTTGCAAATTAGTGCTTGCACATAAGAAGCCTTTGTCTTTCACCACTAGCATGGTCGGACATGCCATAAAGACCGCAGGACTCCTCTGAGGCTTTTCCTCATTGCACTCTGTATCTTCACCATGTTTCCAGTCCACAGAACATTGAAGTAAACAAGAGGACTCCTACAGATTTTATCGAGTTTCACCTCAGAGGCATTTGGGGGAGTTTTTTCAGTATTCATTTAAGCGAGCTTCATAGCCTCTAACTGTGAAACCTCTCTTAATTCCAAAGGGACCTACAGAATGAAGTGTGATAGCTGTCCTGTTCAAATATGAAATAACACAGACAAACCAAAATAAGAGACCTCTAGAACACTTGTGCAGACATATCCAAAAGGTGCATTTCCACAAAAACCAAACCAAACAAAAAACCCCAAACCGAACAAAACCCCACAAACCACGGACTGTCTTCCTCATCCCTTCGGCTTTCAAACTGCTCAGAGATGCACAAATAAGTATTTAGTGAATTATTTCTCCACCACACATGGATGCACATTTTCTGTGTTCTACAGACACCTAAACTATTTTTTCAAGTTTTTCAATAAAATTCTCCCTCCGGGCATTGAAGTAAATTATAATAAAGAGTGAAGAATATTTATGCAGTCATCACTGCAGTGGTGATGCAAAAAATGAGCAGCCTGCAGAAAGAAAAAAATTACAGCAGTCACGTTCACTCATATTTCATTCTCCCAGAGCCAGAGGATCTGCCAGGGAATCTGTCTGGTGTTTTAAATCTGGTATTTCAGAATGTGAGCCCTGTACTGATTCCCTATTGAACCAGAATCTCAGCTGGTGATTTCAGTATGGCTCAACATTTGATTTCTCCCATTATGATCTGAAATAAATCCCAATATGACATGACTGGCAACTGATGCAGCATTGTCTGAACATGGCTGAAGTGACAGTCAAAGTGGCAGAATCTGCTCAGTTCTTAGATATGCTGATCCTTCTTTCTCATCTTTCCCCAAAACTCAAATCTTTTTCCCCTGCCTTACACAAAACCTTGGTATCTCATACCATCTGGACAAACTTCATCCTTCTGCAGGGCCACACTCCTCAGCTCTGCCATTAGACAATGGCTATTCCTTAAATATAGCTGCACTCTCAAAATAATGGCTGGGGAAGGCAATGACCATGGAATGAAATGTTTATGTGGCCCTGTTTCTTGCCAGACGAGACTGAAAGCAGCAAAGAATTCAGCAGCTGAGCAAGAAACAGCAAATGAATAGTTTTGGGGCACAATCTGAAAGCCTGGATCACCCTGCCAGCAGGACTCCCAACTCTTTGAGGACTATCAGCTCCACTAGAAAGTTTTTTGTTTTGTTTTGTTTTTTACTTGTGTCCAGGAGCAACTGGTGTTCCTTTTGGCTCAGACAATAGGTTAATGTGAGGAACTCTTACTCGAATAAGAGAGCCACAGCAGAAGTAAAGGTTCTTTAGAAAGAGCGTCTCTTGACCTGAATGGTCTTTGCTTTTGGGATAACCAGTCCTTTGGGGGGACTGTTTAAATGCTAAAAAAAAAGAAAAGGAACAAAGCTTCCTAGAACAACTGTAGTAGCAAAGTAACCTCAAAATAAACTGTGTTAACTGCCATATCTAGCTATACTTTTGGCAGAAACAAACCCTGTAGTATGCCAAATGACTTGTCTTAGAAAAGTTATTTCTTAATCTAATTTCAGAAGAGAACATACTGTTGACAGATTCCCAAGTTAGGGAGATAAGTCCAGGAAGCAAAACCAACCAAACTACTATACAAGTAACCACAATATTATTCCTGCTTTCTCTCTGGAGAAATTCACAGCACCGTTAAGAAGTCTGAATGGGATTTTGTGCAAATAGAATGGTTAAAACCAGCAGGAAATAGCAAAATGAACATTTTTAGGCTCCAATTTCCATGCTGACGCAAATGGTACTCTTGATTAAAGAAGGTGCTGCACCTTTCAGCCCAGGGTTCATTAAGGTGTCCGTACACACTCATACATGATTTTGGAAAGAGCTAAAACTGGGCAGGTAAAAGCCTGTGCTGAATTCACTGCTGCATGAGTTAGCACATCTCATTTAGGATAGCGTGACTGCACTGAGCTCATACATTTATTTGTACATGACACTTGTGGGATACAGTACATGTAAGTTATTATCTCATCTGCTGAATTAGAGTGAAAGACAAAGGTGAAGCACTCTGTCAATTCTCTTCTCCCATTTCAGAAACTAAAAATTATTTCCAAAAAGATAGAGAACAAAGGGGAGAAACTGAGGAAACACCTACCAAACTCTGATGAAACAATACTTTTTCCAATTAGCTGGCTTCCCCTCCCTTCTTTTGTTACAGAGCAATACAAAAGAATTGATGTCAATTGATGTTGCTCATCATCTGCTTGGACTTTGCTGCCATTTCTACATATGCATTTTGAGTATCACTTCTAAAAAGCTGATTTAACATAGCTTCACAGATTGATTCCACTCTAAGGAAGTGGTAAAACATGGTAAACTAAAAGGGTGGGAAAGATAATGATGTGAATATCCCTTATTTGAAAGGGATGCTTTGAATATTCAGGGAGCAGTTGATTTTTTTAGCTCAGTATTTTTCAAACAGTATAAAAACATATAATACAGCTGCAAATGTTACAGACTTTCACAGTTCCAAAACCACCAGCACGACAGCGTCCTGATTCCATGTGGAGCCCCTAGAGGCTGTCAGCATGAATCAACTAATGTCCTCTCTTTTATACAATACATATACTCAAATATTTTCTGAGTCTGAAGTTCTTTCTGCTGGTTCTGTCATTTTAAGCTGTTCCTATGAATACATGCAATGTGACTAATAGTTAAATATACTTTTTGATGTGATGCTACAAATTTAAAAGTTAAAGAAGACATTTCAATGGATTTCGAAGACCCTGCTATTAGCTGGAATGAAATAAAACATACTCTGCAAAAACTTCAGGTGAGATCTGTATGTGCATTTCTAAAAATAGATATAAAAACCATGTCCCTTGCAACAGAAGACAACTCATAAAACTCTTTGCCTCTATTAAACATAATTTCTAAAAAGAGTATGTTGCAAAACTCTTCTCAGTACTGCTTGGGATCAACGTGTTAGTCAAACCAGAAATTTATTGGCACCAAGCAGAAGTCAACTCTTTTTTTTTTTTCCTTTTCTTTTTTTTTTTTTTTTTTTACAGCTGCTCCCATTCAATAGGTGAATTGCCTGTAGATTTTTTACAGACAATGTACACACTTAAATTCCTCAAACCATCAGAATCCACTGTGAATGCCTGTATCCCAGGTGTCCATATCTTCAAAAGAGATATAAGGGGAACCTGGGTGTTCATCTCTCCAGGACAGGAAATAGATTTTACCTGTTTAGCTATAGATTGCAGAATAAAAAAAAAAAAAAAAAAAAAATGGACAACACCTCTTCACACCAGTTACTGTCGCAGAAGTCACCCTTGCTCCTAGTGCTACTTTTTTTTTTCCTCTGTATAAATGCCAGTGCTGCTTATTTACAGGAGACAGGTTGATGGTCTGAACACACTGTAACCCAGCCAAAGCATCACATAATCCTAACAACTATCCTAACAATCCTCACAATGGGTAAATTGTCGGACTTTGTTTTGATTTTTTTTTTTTTTTTTGGATTTCCACATATCGTTACTATGGGTTCTTTAGTACTCCAAAAACCTGTGTTGCAATGAATTGACCTTTCTTGTGGGTCCCATAAATTAAGAACTTAAATTGCTAAATTTATCTGGGTAGAAACTGAATTTTCTGAAAATTGAAATCGTGAAATTTAACTTTGCCCTTTATATGTCCATTGTTTTTATGAAACATGCTACATAACCTCAGCTGTAATTTTGTTACCTATCAGTGAGATAAAAACAGCACAGGAGATCCAAAAGAGAAATACAGATTGGGGTGTTTTCCTCTCACCTATCTTTCTGTCTGCTACAATTTCTAACACAAAGCTATTTGGCTGAAAACAATGAAACTCCTTAAAAACTCACAGTTCCAAAAGTGGGCCCATTAATCTTATGACAAGATTATTTAAATGCCAGGAAAGGAAGAAAAAAGATATATTCTCAGTGATTTTTTTTTTTTTTTTAGGAAAACAGTTACTCTTGCACACAAACATGTCCTGAACTGGAGACTGGCAAGCTGTGCTGCCAGGTATTTGAGCACTAGGGGAGCTCAGGCTGTCTGAAATATCACAGTATGGCTGATGACCAAGCTGGAAAGGAAAAGATGAATGTCATTCTGTGTTAATTTCAGAAAACATTAATTTCTTGTTTTAATGGTCAGATATTTTTAAAATGAAAAAACAAAATAACTGCACATGAAAATGAAGAAGTCTTAGCTCCTAAAGTACAGTCTTCTGAAAAACTACTGTGACTTATGCTTTTAACTGCCTACACAGAGCCCTCGCTTGGTGTAGTGTATCACCAAAATCACTGATAATGGGGCAGAAAAGGGAAGTCTTTTGCCACAGCTGGTGTTTCCACCAGTGGAACATCTTGACTGAAAAGGGAACATACAAGTCAAAATTACTTGCAGTTTCTATGGGTTATCACAAGTATTTAAGTAGTACAAGCCTCTCTTGCTTAGCTTACCTTTAAGCCACTACCCCAAAGCCTCAGACAAGCACCAGCACCTTTGGAGAGATTTTTAGATGAATGAGAAAATCTGGTAAAATTTAAGTCTTTCTTTGGCTGCAGCCACCACTGCTGCTGTACAGAATAAAGCAGCTTCTGTAAACGTTATATCCCAAATCTAAGGGAGCATTATTTTATTTAATTTATAAGCCAAAACCAGCAAACACTTATCAGATAGAAACTGTTGCAGTAAATAACTATTCTATAATGCAGGAAAAAGGGGATCCCTGTTTTCTGATCTAAGCTACAACACTCTCTGGACATCATTAAAATAAATTTTTACTTTTGATACAGCACTTTTTTTACTTTTGATAATTTTTACTTTTGATACAGTAAATAACAGCACTTTGAACTGCCATGAAAATTGTTTGGGATTTTAAGTGGGCCATTTCAGTACACTTCATGTGTCACTAACCATGAAGAAACATCCTGGGGGCCACTAACAGGGTCCCTTCTAACTGAGGACACTGCAGCTAGAACAGAAATCCAGAACTGCCTTCAACTCCTAATGCTTTGAACAGCTGGGAACACAGTGTCAAGTCTCCCTTTCCAGGAATAAAGGAAGAAGGAAGAAAGGGAAAGAAAGAAATGAAGTGACATCAAAATTCAAGTAAAAGAAACCCCTATTTCCTCTGTGTTTTGACAATCCTTCTGCTGAAGGATTTCACAGGACCACACAAGACGTTGAGATGGCAAGAGCATCAGGGTGCCCAGGAACTTATACTATGAATGTATTGGCCAGACTGTGCATGCACTCAGAACATTTTTTTATTATCTAGATCTAACATAAACAAATATCCACTCCTACAAGATAAGACAATAATGATGGGGCAGCAGAGCTTTGCCCAGTATTCTTCCTCAGAGCAAGACACACTCTCTTCAGTTAGTGTTGAGAAGGACAAAGATGAATGGGGAGCTTCCTTTGTGTGGTTCACAGGATCAAGCCCTGCTGGAATGCAAGTGTCAGCCTTTACAATGACAAACTCCAGCCAGCACGGCCATGAGGATAATCAGAAGCTGTGTCCCTCTCTCATCTTCCTGCCAAGGACAGCAGAATTCAGTTCATTATGGCCATGGCAGACATCCTTCCAACGCCTTTGCATGAATGCACATAGACTATAGTTTTACACTCATGATCAAAACCACAGGAAGCAGACTTCCAAAAGGGAAGGGAAAAGGGGCATGAAAGAGGAACAAAGAAATACATAAGAGATCTGATCTTTTTCCCAGGGGGACAGTATGAGCTAGGACAAGGATTGCCTTTATATAAACTCTGAAATGATACATAAACAAGTGGGAAATGGGGAGTTCAAACAATGAAGACAGACTAAATCACTTGAATTCAGAACACTTGCTTTTCAACTCTCTAATTTACTTTTAAATTGTCTTCCTTTTTAGTACATTAAGATCAATTGTTTGAGCTAAGAATTCTTACTGAGCTTTAAAAGTAAGACAGAAGAAGATATACAGCGTAATGCTTCCAATTTACATTAAAGTCTATGCACTATTATCTTCTTATTATCTCCTAAAGATTTTTCCAGGCATTTAATTAACATATGACAAGATACCCAAGTTAGCGAGGAAAAAAGTCACCATTTAATGCACTATCTATAGCCTTTCAGAAGTTAGTTACCCATTGTTTTTTCTCCTAATGCACTACCTAGTGCACATCTATTATTCTATTTTAATAGCAAGGCTCTGTCACAGAAATAAAAGGAACAGAGTTCTCCAGGTACCCACATTACATTTGCTAATTTGATTCCAGCACGGTGTCTTTCAAAGTCAATGTCAATAGGTAAAGTTTAGAGGATTTCACCCAAGGACTCTGCTGTGACCAAGGATGCTGGTCTCAGCCTGCCTGCCAGAGCCAGGACCTTGGTCCCAGAGAAACCCCAGGGAGGCATTAACTTTAAATGAGCACGACACTAACCAACAGCCTCAGAACATGTCTAGAAAGGTGCTGGAACACTCACCAGGGCTGCAGGAGGGGGGTGTTGCCCATGGGGTCTGTCAGGGCAGGGTCTGCCCACCAGGGCCTGTCCCACCACCCCGGCCAGGTGCAGGCAGCTGAGGCTGCCCTGGTTGGGACAGGTGTGGGACTGAGGCCAGGCAGGGCTGTGGGGAGCTGGAGATGTGTCCTGCTGTGGCTGCAGCATCGCTGGGGCAGGGACTGGTGGCTCTGGAGGGTTGGGCAGGAGCAATCTGTGATGCCCACTGACAATAACCCCACGCCCCATTTTCAGGGATCCTCAGTCTTTTGCACACATTCCCTGGTACTTTCAGCCTATTCCAATTCAAACAAAAAAAATTACCCTTGAACAAGTGGCAGGATATATTAGAATGCTTCACACTTAATGCATCCCCTTTCTACCAAACTCATGAAGCTCTCTGAGCTGCTGATCCAAGGCAGATCTGTGGGTTCTGTTTTACTAATGTGGCAGGAAAAGCCTGCAGCAAGTACAAAAAAGCAAGACGTCCTTTAGGATTAAAAGACACTGTTTAAAGCAAATTCTCCCATCAAACAAGAGTCTCTGTTTCTTAATAGCCCCATATCTAGTGCCTTCCATTGCATAAAATCCCTCACTCTTTTTTTTTTTTTTTTTCCTTTTCTTCCTCGGAGAAAGTTAGTCTAGTAGCATTTTCCTGCTGCTTATCTCAACAGTCACAGAATCTTGGTGGTGGGAAAGAACCTCTGGATAATCCAGTCCAACCCCCACTGCTCAAGCAAGGTCAGCTACAGCAGGTTTCTCAGGGCTGTGTCTAGTTGAGGTTTTTATATCTCCAGGGATGGAGACTCCACAGCTTCTCTGGGCAATTCACACCAGTGTTCAATCACCCTTAAATTTTAAAAAAAAAGTTTTTCTAATGTTTAAACAGTTCCTGTCATTCAGTTTGTGCCCTTTTGCCTCTTATACACTTTGCAGGCACCACTGAGAAGAATCTAGCTCTATCTTTTTACTCCACTTCATTAGGAATGCAGGAACATTAATTGGATAGCCTGAGTCTTCTGTTTGGTAGACTGAACAGTCCCAGCACTCTCAGCCTCTTCTCAGATGTCAAACACACTGAGCAAGTCCTTAACCACCTGTATGACCCTTTGCTGGACTCACCCCAAACACATCCACACCGCCTGCCTTCGAGGCAAGCCTCAGAACTGTGCTTGGTACTCCAGATGTGTCTCACAGTGCTGAGGGGAAGGATCACCTTCCCCTTGTCTACTGATACTGCTTTCCCTGATGCAGCCCAGGAGATTGCTGGCTGACTTTGCCACAAGTGTGCCTTGCTGTCTCATGTCTACCTTGCTGTTCACCACAAAACACAGGTCTGTTTCTGCAAAGCCAAATTCTGACCAGTCAGCTCCCGGCCTGTGCTGATCCACGGGAGCTCATCCAGGCTCAAGACCTTTGCATATGCCTTTGTCAAGCTTCATGAGTTTCCTGTTGATCCATTCCCCCAGGCTGTCTGACTTGCAGCACAACCATCAGATGCATCAACCAACAAAACCAGAGGCCCCTTATTACTTGGGAAAGCTGGACAGAGCAACGTAGATACAACCAACGTGGTCAAACATACATTCTCCCTTTATTATCTCGAAATGGAGGGTTAAATACAGTTCCTAATAGTTTACAGTTACAAGTGTTTTCTCGTTGGTATTCAGTGTGAAGAAAAATGCAAACACTCATTATTTATCTTAACCTTAAGGTGGCCACCGTGTTCACACTATAACTATACTACCTAATACCTAAACACACCTTAATCTAAATTTTTACTGTGCCACAGGCTTAGCAACTTCCACACAGGCCTGAATCTGAGGCCCATTCTGGGATAGCTCAAACCTCATTCCAAAACACATCATGCCCATGTTCTTTAAGAAATTCTGCTACAAACCACTCCTCCCATTTCTGTGTAATTTGCGAGCTTCTTGAGGATACACTGTCCCATCATTCAGGTCATTAATGAGGATGTTAAATAGTATTTGTCTCAGTGTCAATCCCAGTGACTGAACTCCAGCTGGACTTCACCCCACTGGTCACAACCCATCAGCTCAGGAAATCAGCAGTTTTCAGTCCACCTCAGTGGCCACTTACCTAGCTTGCACTTCATCAGCTTGTCAATGAGGACATTAGAAGAGAGTTTCAACAGCTTTGTTAAAATCGGGATAAGCATAATCTGCTCCTCTAACCACATCTACTGAGCCAGTCATCTCATCATAGGAACATATCCAGCTGGTCAAACATGATTTGCCTTTCATAAATCCATGCTAACTACTCCCAATCACCCCCTCATCCTTAATATATTTTGAAATTATTTCTGGGGGAATTTGCTCTTGGAATGCTTTTACTCATCTCTCTGCCTAGAGAGCTGGCACAATGTCTCACTGGCTTGGGATTTCTACAGGACTGTTAACATTTACAGCATCACCAAGTCTTTGCTAGATCTAATATCAGTTCTGTTCTCCATCCTTCTCACCTAGAAGAATGGAAAGACCAAACCTTTTCCAGCCATGTCATCTGACTTTCCACTGAGCTCAGAAGCAAAAAGTACCCGTAACAGTCCTCACCAGAGAATAACTACATTTCCAGTTCTCATTTCTTGGTGGAGAAGAGGAAAAACCTAGATTTCCAAGTAGTTTAAGGGGACAAATATTATCAGAAATGCCAATGCCAAGTAATATAAACTTGGGAGGTAGAGCCAGGCAGTTCTACACTCAAACTTAGCCCCATTCCTCACACTCTTAGGCCCAGTTCTACAAGATTTCACTCTTCTGTACACAACTAAGTATGTCTTCTGTAGGAAAGGCAACAAAATGCCACCTTGAATACTTAAATTAAGAATAGTACTATTTGTGCATTTTGGATTTTTTGTCAACCTCCAGATCAAAGCGACCTTTGATCTCACTTTTCATTTTTTATATATATAAAATCATTCAGTGTGAGCCCATATTAATCCACCTGTATAGTAACCTCAAAATGCTTTAGAGGACTGGGGGATGCTGACTTATTCATAAGATGACCCAGGAGTAATGAAGAGGTTCTTTGATCTCTGTAGTATGTGAGAAACCTCTGGAAGTCCTGGCCAGGCTGGTCCAAGCTATCTGAAGGCCGGACTCTCAGAGGGTGCAAAGAGGGTGCAGGTGAGCAAAAGTATAAAAGGAATAGCCATTTCCATTTATCTCCAAGGCTTTTACTCTGTTTCAGATGGCAAGTGCCACATACAACTGTGAAATGTTTTTATAAAGGAATATAGACACTACCTTTACAGCTGATCTGAATGTCTGTAATTAGACTACACTGATTTATTGAAACCAACGCCCTCCACAAGAAATACCCAAACCATTCATCAGGAACATGTCTCAGATTCTGGGTGAACTGTATTGTTAAGAGCAATATGAAAATGTTTTTCATCTTGATCTTACTAAAGAATACCCGTGTAACTCTCAAAGGTAACAATCCTACAAAAAAAAAAAAAAAAAAAAAAGATCCAGATGAGTGTCTGACATATCTGTTGGATCTTACACAATCAGTGCAAGTTCATGAGCCACTAAGACACCACCTATTCTAAACCACACCTTCTTTCTCTGTGTGTCACAAAAACTGGCTCTAGGTTTTCCTCATCACTGCAGATCAAACCAGTACGAGAACCCAGCTTTCCAGAAGCAGCCTTTGCATGAAGCTTCCGTCTTCTTAGCACTGTGAACAATTTTTTCAAGCATCTGGCACTTGACAGCTCTTAAAGACATTTTCAATGTAATAGCTAAGCAGTAAGGAGGAAAGGTGTTTGAAATTTTTTTCCTTCCTTGAAGAAGAAGTGTCAGTTTTAAAAAATCCAAACCTTGGATTTCCTTAGCACCTTCAGTGGAACTACCTAAAACTTTTCTTCATTCTTGCTGTGATACATAGGCCTTCCTTTTGATATATGTGAGAAAGAGATTCACACTACACTGCTCAAACTAGCACAAGATACCTTGTGCGTTCTCCTCTCAAGACTTCTACAGGTTCCTTAATTCTGTGTATTTAAACACTCCCCATTTATGTTACTTTATCATTTGTTTGTGTATGTGTGCCTTTCTCTGTGTACCACATGATGGCAGCAAATGTTAGAATATAAAAAAACAGCTAGGCCAGAGACAAAATAAGAGTATTACAGTTGTTTTATATATATTATTGTTACTTGAAACAAAAGGTCTAGTTCCTGAATCCAAGTTCCCAAATGCACATGCAAAATCACGTTCTCAGGCACATAAACACAGTAATGCATGAATTGACATCATAGCAGGTCAAAGGCATTGACAAAAATATTGTTCAAGGGAAACAAATTATATGGGATGCCATTACAAAAACTAACTCTGCAACTGGCAGGATGTTTTGTTTGATCCAAAGTAAATAATAATCAGCAAAATTGAGATGGAGTACAGATTTGTGTGGAATGACAGTAAGTTGCAATTGAGTTGGATTGTATTGCTTAAATGTGTTAATATTGAAAAGGCATCCATAAAAACTAAGCCAGAGGAAAAATTCAAAAATCATCTCAAGAGACAAGTGCTCTTCCTGCTTCAGGTACATTAAAAATGCATGCAAAATGTTTTACATTCATTTGTTCATTTGATTGAGAGCATCTGCCACAGGCAATCATTTTTTTAAAATTAAGTAAATTGTGTATATATCTTGCATAGAGTTCACAATTCGTGTCTCAAAAAATTTTATCAAGCCTTGTTTGCAATGCATCTGTTCCCAAAAAGATAAATGAACCTCATCTGAGGAAGCCATAAACTGGTACGGCTCACTCTGATTTCAGGACTCCAGCTAATCAAACTTGTGATCTTTGCACTGTGACAGCTAGACTTGACACTCCCTCCTGGCTGTCCCCTTAGAAAAGCATGATAAATTTTGTGATCACTGGACATAAAATCAGAGGGAGGGTGGGGTATGTATATGGCAAAATTGTTCCTAGGGGATTAGGAAGGAATGTGAAAAGAAAAACTGGGAAAAAGGTTTATGCCTTTGTCTCAGATGCAGAGCAATTTGTTTGGCAGACATATTTGCTGGCCAAAGGAAATTTATACTCATATGCTTTAAACTTTTTAAAGAATTTTTTTAAAAAATCATGTATGATGCATGGGAGAAAAGTGACTTCTGGATGTCACCTGCAGCTGTGCTTCTCTGCTGTATCTGCTTGTGTTATAGCCGTGGCCTTTTCCCTCAGAAACTGTGGGATAACCATTGTACTTGGCCGTTCTTTTTTCATCTGCTGCCAGCTCCTGGCTGTACAATGAGGCAATTACAAGTGCACAGCTACTAGTCCGGTCTGTACAGCCTTTCCTCCCTTCAGGCCACTCTCATCCCACAAATACGAATAAGGTTCTGAAAAAGTGAACATTTCCTATAGTCTTTTGCAACCTTCTTGCTGTAAAAATAGATTGCAACCATGCTTATGTCACATTGTTGCTGAGCAACCTTTTTACCTCCCACCCCCCCTTAATCTCCCAGTTCTCTAATATCTTATTGGTCTTCACCACGATCAGTCTGCAAACTAGGACTCACTAGTCAGGAACAGCACTGCCTGCTAAGCTTGCAGGACACTCTGCCCTTCAATGATTACACAGGCTTAGGGAGATATACCTTATAGAGTAACCAGAGACAGGATGTTGACCTAGGGGGAAAAAAGGGCTAATAGAAAACATGAGGGATGAGGAGAGAAGTCAAAGTGGGGAGGAGGACCAAAAAAAAAAAAAAAAAAAAATTTAGATCTCTAATTCCTTCCCCTTCTGTCAAGGTCAGCAAAGAAGAATCAATGACCTTATCATAGTCTCATTTTCCTCAATGAGCTCTGGACAAGGGTCTTTCTTTGAAAGAATAAGGATTGTCAGGCAGAACAGCAAGGACTCACAGCTGAGCTTTGGAAAAGCTTATTGTTTGAGAGGAAATGACCAGAAAATGAAACCTGCAAGCACAGCATTCACACACACAGTCATTTGTGTGAATGGGTCCCACAGATCAGTGACGCCAGTGGGTAAAGCCTAGATCCATAGAGTTATTTGGAGTGGAACTTAGGTGCTTTTAGAAGTCATAAGGTGTTCAGTCTGGCTTTCAGCTGCTGCCCTAGAAGAGGGTGGGTCTCCTGTAAAGCCCACATCTTAGCTGCCATCTCTGCCAATGTCTGGGATACCACAGTGAAATCTAAAATCACGTTACGTGTATGCCTGTGCTTTGGTCCCTGAATCACCCCTCAAATATCTGACTTTTTTCAAATACTTTAACCTTTACTGGACGATGTTTAATGTTTAATGTTTAATGTTTAATGAACGATGGAAAAAAAGAGTATCCCACCTAGAATGCAGATATCTGCATGTACATCCCTGCCAAAGGGTAATATACCTTGCATCTGTGCTGTTCTTATTTTTATTGCATCATGATTCCACCTTCCCAGACAGTTCTGATCAGTGTGAGAGAGAAAGCTTAGCAGGCACCAGCAGACCAGGACAGCTCCCGAGATAGTTAGAAACCCAACATCTATTTCAAATCATCTCTGAGCAGTAGGCTATGGAAACGCAACCAGATTCTGGGGCAAGATTTTCTGAGTTCTTTGCAAAGGTTTAATCCATCTCAGTGGGCTTGTGACTAATCTGTCATTCATTCCATCTTTACAACCTCACAACATCTCAGCTGACTTGAGGTCACAGCCAAGAGATTACCTGACGGTGGCTAGGTTAGTCAGAACCACCGAAATCAGCAGCTGATGGGAGTGTTGCCAATATCAACCTCATGAGCAGAGTTAACAGTGAGGTAAGTACTGAAATACCTTCACCTTTCCAGATAAAAGATCACTCAAACTTTAAGAGAGAAGTCCTTTGCCTGTTTGAGGTTTAGTTGTGGTTAGTTTCAGCAGAAACAGTGAAACACTGCAACAATTTACATCATCTTCTCAGTGTAGAGGAATCACCATCTACTTTTGTTCACATATTACTGATTCCTAGTTGATACAGAATGAAGTGGCACCACATGTAAACTGTAATAGTTACACTGAGCACAGAAAATTTCAGGATTGCTTTCTTCCAGACTACAGCAGAAGTTTGATTTCAGTATTTTACAGTGAAATAAAAAACAACATATCACAGTAAAATGATAGATTTTGTTCAACAGAATTAGCAAGGAGTAACAATATTAACAATGATGAACCTTTTTCTCATACAATTAAGGAGCTAAAGATGACAGATACAATCTAACCTCTTCAGCTATTCAGTGCACTAAGAAAAGCAAATTTAGATTTGCTTTTGGTGAGCAGTAAGGACATTATAAAAAATCTAAATATAGAATATGACCTTGGACAAAGGATCATAAGAGGTCTCTGTTTAAAATTAACTGTAAATATAAAGAAAAACTCTACAACAGATTTCTACAATTAAAACAGATAGCTCAGTTAAACTCTATTAGTAAAATCAGATGGATCGAGGATGTCAGTGAAGTAAGTCTGGAACTTCTCCAAGTCAGAGGTACCCAGAGCATAAATTCGAAAATTCTATTTTTAGTAATTATTAGGACTTGTTTTAAGGGGCATCAGAATCTGCTGGATGAATAACTGCCTGGAGGCAGATACTAAGAGTAAGATGAAAAAACCTATCAAGTAATGGAAAATAGGGTGAAATGGTAAAGAATGACATCTTCCTAATACTAGAGATCAAGAAGGCAAAGGATAAGGGAAAAAATAAAAATCTAGCCAAGATATACTTTGCTATGTAAACAAAAGAATGAAGATAGAGTAAGAAAGGGCACGTTGCAGTTGGCACAGTGCAAAAACTTACACAAATATCATCATGAAAAATTCATCTCAGGTGAATTGCCTGCATTACCAGTAACATAGAGCAACAAACTTTGCAAACAAGTCAGAAGTGTAACGTACCCCAGAGGCAGGGCACAGGTAACCAGGCCAGGTTAAAAAAAAATGGAAAAAAAAATTGAAGAAATGCTGAAGGCAGCATACAGCGAGTGTGTCTCCATTCATACTACTGTAAAATGAAGGTTTCAATTCCCAGTTGTTTATATGGGTACAAAACAAAGCTACAGTTTACAGCTGGAGACTTTCAGAGTGATTCAAACTATGTAAAAGAATCAAAAAAAAAAATAAAATTCCAGAAGCTGACTGATTATTTAAGCCAACTGAAGTGCCATACACTTCATTAAAATTACCTTCACAGGATCTGGAACTATTTTAGGAGACAGTGGAATTTTTAAGTGTCTAAAGCATCTTGCTTTTTTTTCTTCTGAAGGTTTATTTACACAGAGTATCTTGAGTTAAATATATGCCTTTCCCCTGACTGATTCAGATTAAATAATAAAGTGCATTTATTAAGGAGGAAAAAAACCCTTGGGGTGGGCGGGGGGTGATATCTGAAGAGGCCTTTTTCCAACTGTCAACATTTTGAAGCTGAGTAATAACGCAGCCTTGGGGTTGCCATGGGAACATGTTTCATTTCCTAGGTGACAGCAATTCTATGTCGTCACCAGTGAACTGCACTGACTCTGGAAGTATGTCAAGTTTCCTTCAGACGTTGGCATCCCAAGACTTCCTGCGCCTGCCACAGGCCAGCACCTCTAACCTGGCTCCCACAGGACCCGACCACTCCTCTCCTGGGAAGAACAGCCTGGTTTGGCCAGGGCAGGAGTAGGGTCCGAGATATGCTGATGTGAAGACCCCAGCAAAGAGCAAACTCACCCATCCCCTTGGTATTCCCCCCATTGCCTTACGAACCTTCTCCAGGCACAGCTTCATTCTCATTCGAGCAGCTCCAGTCTCCAACCCTTTGGCCCTGGATAAGCCCCACCAGCATCAAAGATCACCCAAATCCTTGTGTCCCATTAATAATGGACACATTATTTAAATCAACTATTGCAGAACCATCTGTACTAATAACCAACCTCTAAAAACAGCCTTAAGAGCTCAAAGACCTTCCAGACTAAAAGATGTTTTTTTTAACCTGGAACATCAGGTTATATGACTGAAGACCCTTCTTTGCAGCACATATGTTCTCCCACACAACTTCAAGGCCACCAGCTGCACAGCGTGACCAGCAGGATTCACTTGCCTGTGAAAACTAGCAAATATAGTAAAATCACTTTGCCCTAACAGCTCCTCAGTGCTCATGCACTACTCCAAAATAAGCAACTCTGATTCTGTAATAATTATTCTGCTCTGGAAGTAGGGTGATTATTTTATTCTGGGATAATTACTCCATTTCCAAAGTGAAATAATAGTTATAGAATAAAATCATTTTTATTTTGGAATATTTCATCCACATGTGGGAGTTATTCTAGAACAGCTAAATTATACCCTCATGGTTAGAAGGGAACAGTCCTGCCAATCAATTTTCCTCATGCAGGTGAATCCTTAAATCATCGTGCTTTTGAAAGGAACAGTGCAGAAGTTGTCATTGCACAACTGGAGACCCCTACTGTTTAATTTCAAGAAGAACCTGCAATCACCTACCGTAACTCTGGTTAATAGTTCCTCTAAATCATTTAGAGAGGAGTCAATAAAATAAATTACAAGTACATCAAGTGATGTACAGAGCATGCTACAAATAATATTACTGGTAGATGAACCTCATCAGATGATTTGAAAATAGTATCCATGTCATTGAATGCCTCCTCCCCACTCACATAGTCAGGAATTGCTGCCAAGGATGCCCCTGGTCTACAATCAAAGAACCCTGCCTGTTAAGGTAAATGTGGGTAGAGGAATATGCCAGCAGCTGTAGCAGCATTTGAATTTTGAAGGAACTGGGGGCATACCCAGACTGTACAGCTATTGTGCTATTTGTTCTAGGGTAACTACCTTAGATAGAAATTTAAATTTCAAACTATTTACTTGAAAATACATTCAAAATCTCTTTTGACTTTGACCACTGTTTTCTAACATATACAGCTCTCAAGAGATTACTAAAGGAGTTCAACGGGCATTAAGCTAGGCAAAGAAGTCAGAAGGCTCAAAAGTTTGGGTTCCCACAGCAACAGTAATTCAGCAACATTCAAGATATAGAGCAAGCATAAATTAACAGTTATTGGAAAAGCTGCATATGTGCAGTGTGGCCATGTTAACATTGCTATGGGAACCTTAACTTTTGAATAGATAAGCATACTACCAAAATAAAAATCATACAAAAGAAATCATTACAGATTTTGTTGGAAAATACTGCAGCCAATTCCTCATCTGAAATCTGTTGATGCAGAGCATAAAGACACTCAAAAATCCAAATAGGTGAGAAAATAATCTCTAAGAACAAGGGCACCAGATCAATAACTATTGCTGACACCAATGTTGCAACTTTACTTTAAATTTGAATTTATAGTCAAACAGTATGCAAAATCACTCCAAAAATTACAACACATGAGAAAATAGAAATTCGTGTACAGCTATCACCCTTCCCTCTTTTCCTCACAGATTTTTCATATATTAAATATTTTGGAAGAACAGAGTGGAAAATTGCTACTGGCTTTAGTCTTTTCCAGCACATTTCAATACAGAAAAAATCAAGCTGTATTCTGATATACACTTATTTGGTAGCTGCAAGTCTAGATTGACTCTCTCATGTTATTCTAACTAAACTGCAAGTGTTCATTTCAAAACAGCTTGATTTGGTCAGGTCTTTGGTGATGGAAATTTTGGTATTTTTAAAAGAACCTAGTTACAGTAGGCTACTACTGTGGCCTTACTCTCTAGGAGACTGGATGTCCCTTCAGGGTAAAAAAAAAAAAAAAAACAAACAGTTCTACCACTCCATCCAGTCTTCTGTGATGCATGATCTTGGGCAAGTCAGGCTTACTTCTCTAAGCTTCATTTCCTTGAGCTGTGAAGCAGGGATAAGGACACTCACATTCCTTTTGATGCACAGGTTCAGCACGCTTACTAAGTGGCTTTTCTCTCCTGTTTAAAACAACAACTAAATCTTCAAGGCAGTCTTTTTACAGTATTTGAATAGAATTCCAGCAGCATCTGAAATAATGGCTCTGCCAACTTTTTGTCTGTGAAAAGAAAAACGAAAAGCTCCTTTCTGCCACTCCAGCTTTTCATTTCTGCATGGCATATATGGTTGGTCTCATCCAAAGTCCTGTTGAACAAGTTTCTTCCCCAGAGTGACTACAAGATCACCAAATATTTTGAACCAAGAAACAGAGCAAGTTTCAGAGTCCTGGAACTGCAGAGGCAAGATAAATAGTATTCTCCAGTCCAAGTCAATGCAAAAGGCTTTCTTGCTGATATCCTGGCAAGCATGCCTGGAATTGTACTAACACCAGCAGGATTTCCTTGCTCATAGCAAAAGCAGGATATTGGCTTTGAAACAAGCCACACAGTTCAAAGAGACCCATATCTAAATTATTTGAAGTGACTCTGATTTCTTGGCATTTATAGCATAGAGTTAATGAAGATTACATGCGCCTATCACTTGAACATGTTCTCTGTGTATCATTAAGATTTCACTCAGGCCATGAACTTGAGTTTCCCTAGAGTGACTTAGAAAAATAAAAAAACAAACTAACACTAGTTAGAATAATGCTTGTACGAAATCAGAGATGTATGTTTCAAATAGGTAGTGACGTCCCTTGCTAGTAAATGTGAGATGGACAGAAAATTTTGCCCAGCATACTCATGACTGAATTTCTCACCACAGACAGATACTGGGTCAAAATTAAAGAGTTTATATTCCTTTATATACACTGATACCTTATGTTCTTCCTCCACCAGGCAGGGTACTGTATTTTCTAAACTGAAAGAAATAAGACTTCTGTGAATGGAGCCTAAGGAACACAAAGTTTAGGTGGCAGAATTATATTTTCAAACTGTACTTAAGATGTTACATGAGAAGGACAGAAAGCATGGTTTAATTGAAGCTGCAGTCATTTCAAGATGTTTGCAGCTATCCTTCAACAAACTGCCAAGTGCTTTAATAACCAGCTGCCTTCTGTGTTTAGTCACCTCTCATAAATGGTAACCTGCACATATTTCAACCTCCATACCACTATGTCCAGTACCCTGAAACCACTCTTGTGCTGTAGCCAGCACCCTGACCATCTCTGCTTGCTTTAGATCCAGCCCAGCCTCACAGCAAGAAGGATACTTTTGTCTGGACAGGCTCCACTGGTGTCCAAAACTCTGATTCTTTCCTGAGACAGCTCCATTCATAATTGCTCTTGCTATGTGGCTTCTCCAACATACTCTGAAGGTCTACTGTTGAATCCCAATCCTTTTCCTTCAAAAACTACAGCAGCAAGGATGTAGTCGCATGTTTGTTCACTCAGTCCATGAAGTGAGGAAAAAAGCATTGTGTTCTAGGGAAATTGATAAGTTATCTTTAAATTATTTAACGTATCTTCTGTTCTTCAATATATCTTAAATGAACTTTGTCAGGCATGTAGGTGGTAAATTTTTGAAAAAATATTCTCACACCTCGTGAACTTAACTCTGATGTACTGAGAACATTCCTAGCCTTACTGACTCCCATTTATGACAGGTGGGAATTCTTTAGCTTGGTTTTCTGGGACAGCAATGGGAGTCACCAACAAAGATCCTTCCATATACTTTGTGTTCATATGACAATAGCCATCAGCTTGTCACCGTTTTATCATCACAGTTCTATCTACAAAAACCATCTCTGCTGCTAAGCATGTTTTTAGTCATTACTTGCCCTCCTGATCTCCACTTCACTCTTATAGGCATCTTCCAGTTTCAGAATGCATAGGGCACTCATCTCTGCATTCTGACATACCATGAAAAGTGTAGTGGACTGAAACCATCTTAGGAGTCTACAAGTTCCCTATTCACTTCAGCATCCAGTGCTGGTATGACTCAAAAAAAAACCCAAACAAACAAACAAACAAACAAACAAACAAAAACAAACAAACAAACAAAAAAAACCCAAACAAACAAAAAAAACAAAACTCCAGATTATGTAGTAAATCTCTTCCAGATTCCAGCATCAACCCCAGCTGTATACACAACATTGTGAAATTTGGTAAAACATACTCCCTGTTAGCTCTTGCTACTTCTAATAACCACCATACAGCATTCAAACATTTAAATTATACAACTTTTTCTCTTACCCTTAATTTCCTTTTTCCTTTTGACCCTATCCCTTGCCAAATATAAGCTAAAAATAGTTCATGACTGATTCAAGCTATTCTCCCTCTCACTGGCATAACATGGTAAGGGCTAGAGCACTGATAGTGAGGGAGTCAGCTTATATAAGCAAACATAGTGCCTCCTAGCTAGATGCAGATGAGTTTCATTTATAAACTGATGCCTTGTCAAAAGATCCATATCCTGTATGCAAACCATTATGCTAATTTGTTTTACTGAATATCCAAATTCGTCACACTCTAAAATGTTAGCAAAAAGAAAGTTGTTTCCGAAATGCCAAGGAGATTAAGCTTGGCCTAGATGTTTCTGTTTAGATAATACTAAATGCACAGTGACAGATATCATACTGTACACAAGTCCTAATGAACTGTGTGTATAAGGAAACAGAAGACATCTGCATGTCACTTTACAGGTGACTCAGTGCAGGTTTGCTTCCCTTCAGGTCTCATTTCATACTGCTTCTTAGTGTTCCAGCCATAACAGCACAGTGGTGTTCTAAAACACCTCAGAGAAAATCACAAGGATTGTACAAAGTCCAGGTAAAGTTTCTGTTCTGTGTATCATTTTATTGTATGTCTCTTTTGTCAGTGAGATGTTGAATCTCCTTTTTCTTTACTGCTGTGTTTGGTGCTCATAACTGAAGAAGATTAATTAAATAACAAGGACATGCACAAAATCACATGACTCAAAAGATGATACATCATTCCTGACCAAAGACTAATCCTAAAATCTGCTACAAACCAAGTCATTATAGTTTGTCAGCAGAATACCATTATATTTATTAAAATCAAATTCTGCTTTAAAATGAACTATGCTACCATATCTCAGACAGTTACGCCTGTAGACCTGTATCTGTTATGTTTCTACTTGATGAGAAAAGGACCAAAAAAACCCTTCAAATATGATGTTGCTCTTTACACACTAAATCTTTCTCTATTTCTACTGCTATTGAGACCCTCAAGACAGTACATTTTTCTCTGTGTGATAGCCCAACCCTCCTCAGTGTTCACAGCATTTCTCAAATTTCTGTGATCATTCATCATTTCATTATTAGTCCCAACTTTTGTTCCAGATGTCAACATCAAAACATTACTTGCTGGAGTTTCAAGACCTTGTGGAATTCCACTAGTGGGTCCTCACAGAGCAAGCCTAGGGCTTCCCTCTTTGTCTCTGCCTGCCACCCTCCCAACTTTAGATCCTTTTGTATCATATAGTACCTGTTTTTTCTTCTTTCCTTCTATTCAACCAAACATTCTCTGTGCGGCACTGTACTAAAAATTCTACTTTACTGTCTTTGGAGCAGCAATATTTTCCTCTCCATTTTGTGTGTATACACATTTTGTGTGTCCATCTACCCACAGAAGAGAACAGCTATCAACTGGCTGAGCAGACAAGGGAAAAGCATCCCCAGATAAGATATCCTCCCAAGTGCCTCTCACTACTGTCACCTTCCTTCCACTCTTACCAAACCCATCCTGTCCTGCATGAAAAGCTGAATTTTGCAGCAGCCCTCACTAAATGGGAGGTGCAATGTGTGATTATTTTGTATCTCTTCTTCCCCAGAAAACCAGAACCCAAACCCTCAAAGCATCAGAGTTGTCCCTGCTCTGTATCAAATGACGCCACCTCCGGGCAAGGTCCTGTTAACAGCAGAAAGTCAGATACCAACAAAGCAAAAAAAAACTAACCTAAAAAGAGCTGATCCTGCCCAAGCTGTCAGTAAACAGGGGCTTTGGGCACAAAACAGGATCAAGTCCCCCAGATGCAATGTAAGAACAGTGAGACAGTTTTAATTATTTACCCATTCTAATCCTGTTCATTTTAACATTTAATCCATAAAATTTTAAGGATTAGAATAGATGACATTGACCTAGCCATGAACTACAACACAAGTACACTGCCCATGACAGTTTTATTTTCACTGCCAATGTGATTTTCTGAATCCTTGCATTTTATGAAATTTTTGGGATATTTTACCAAGACAAAAGAGAATTTTCCACATCCATCCCACATAAGCGATTGCTCTTATCTCACCTTGCACAACTTTCCACAAAATAAACAAAGATCTCAAAACATCAGGGTTTTTTACAAATTAAACAATTGAAACTACTGGTTAAACACAGAAAATACGAAGACAAACCTACCCACCTTACAGAGATATTCCCATAGATTTGTTTAATACTTGGAGTGTGAAGGCATCCCTCTTCCGATTGTGCTGAAGTAACAGCCACAGACTCCAAGCAAGCTGGCAGCATTGCTCAAAAAATTACTCTAGATCTGTCCAGTAGAGGGCAATGACATACATACACACACAGTAAAAAAGTTGAATTTGAAATGCAGGCTTTTAAAAAGCAAAACTAAATTTAAGAAATCCCTATAGTTCTAAAGCATTAATAACTGTTTTATCTATCATATTTATATTCAGAGGTATACAGATCAGTGTCCCCCCCTTTTTAATGCCTCAAAGAACTTCCAAATTTAAAATTATACATCAAAAATCTTTTTGATGTTTTTGCAAAATTGACCACTATCTATACAGAAACAAGTCAGCCTTACATAAAAGAACAATGTATCTTTATTTTACATTTGGCTGCAGGATAAATGCTGGAAGTGTTTTTGTCCCTTCAGCAACACATATTTTAGTTGCTAAAAAAACTTAACTTTTTGTTTAAAATTGGTCCAGAAGGACCAATCAGTTAAATCATTTTCTTCCTGTCACACACCCATCTACTACAAGGAATGCTCACAGTTATTAAATAAGATACTGTGTTTGCATGGAAAGCTGCTGCTGCAGCCCAGCTGTGTCTTTTACAGTTCTCAGTGTTTTGTTGGGTTTTTTTAACTACAGTTACAAATAACCCAAAACTTCATTGGGGTCTCCAGCACATTCAGACTTGCAGGTACAAGGAGGTTGGGACTGAAGCACTGAACCACCCCCCACCAGCTCCTGACAGACCTCAGCAGCAAGGTAAGACTGCAAGCAGTGCCCAGCATCCCTTTCTCTCCAAGGACAAGAGGAGCCCTTCTGGAGAAAACAGGCGTGGTAGAAAACCCGATGGACACGAGCCACCTCAAGTGGTTGTTTATGTCTGGTTGTGATTTGTTTCAAGTGCTGTCATCTCAGGTTATCTAGGCTCCCGAAATTTTCCACCACAGTTTTGTATGATCTCAGGTTACATTCTCAGATCTCCTACCCCTGTGCTGCAGACACAGAGATAACACAGCTATTAAACACACCCCCAATAGCAGGCATGAAAACGAGATGCAACTCACAAGTAATAGGAAATTTTCTGCCTTTTTTTTTTTTTTTTTTTTTTTTTTTTTTTTTTAGTATGGCAAAGAATGGTTCATGTCAACACATGTCATCATCTGAACAGTTTTTTCCAGAGTATCCAACTTACTTGGCTGAACGTGGTAGTTCCTAGGGCAGCTGGTTAGGACTCAGAATTTGCTACAGAAGGCCTGCAATACACTCAGCTCCAGGAGGGAGGAACAAACCTCCCAAAGCCCAAGTACACCGGCTGTTGCCAGAGTTAGCAGGCAGTGGGCGAGAACTCCTCCAGCTCCTTTTATCAAGATGTTCATCTCATGATCTACTGGTTTCCTAGCAGCTGCCACAGCTGGAAGTGTGAGAGAGTCCCCCAGCCTGAAGCAGCATGCATGGAGCAGCTGCCCAGATCATAGAGTGTGAAGGCCCTGGAGCCTGCAGTGCAGACAGCAAGCCAGCAAGATACTTGGATTGTGGTGAAAGCTCATCAAAGTAGAAACTTCCAGGACAGACTTACACTTTATGGTTTGGATTTGCCTGTGCAAAAGAGACATTTTAAAAGATCCACAACTCGCTGTGATTTACACCTCAGTGGCTGACTCTTGCATGTTGTATGGTAACCTCTCCCTGCTCTGGCTACATTCACCTCATGGTTTATGTTTTCCTCATCATAAGAGCACCTCAAAAGCATTTAGGCTTTTTTAACCAAAACAGCTGCTCAAAGAACTTGATCAAAGTTTTAGACAAGTGCAGTTATGGACACATGTATGTCAAATGGTTTACAGCCTTGGGTACAAGCCTGTGTACAAAGAACTTGTAGCATTTATCAAGATTGATGGACAGAAGAATTTTCTCATGATTAAAGATAATTCAGGTCAAAAAGTTAATTTTTATATTTCTTTAAAAGAAGATGTCATTTAAACAAATTTAAACTCACTGGAGAATTTGCTTAATATGTTCTCAGAAAGGACAAAGTTAACATACTGATACTGATTTTTCATGTTAGATATTGACCACATCTGTCTATTTTAACAGAAAAATGGGTTTGGGGTTCTTTTTTGGAGGGTTTGGGGTTTTTTACTATATTCTAATATATGTTTATTTATTCTGTAACTAAATTATATATATGTTTATGGTACCATTGCAATAAGAGATATTAAAATCTTGTTATGAAACTGATCAGAATGTGATTTAGCTATCAGAATGCCAGCTAATTATAATCAATAATCTACCTACTCGAAGAATGGAAACTACTAATTTTGATAGAATTAATGTGCCCATCACTATTGTAGGCTTACCTCACCAGGCAAAGTAACAAGATATATCTAGAAAGGATGTATCTACAAATAGCATATTATCATCATCCAACATCAATCAATTTGTATCTGTCAACATACAGAGGGTTTCTGTACACTTGAGCTTCCGTAAGCTTGACTTGAGGAAATCCCTTCATATGAGGCAAAGCAAACATTTTAGCATTTCACACCTGAAACACCTCCACATTTTGCTTACTTTTTTGTTTGGTTTAGTTTGGTTTTGTTGTTGTTGTTTTGTTTTGTGGTGTTTGTTTGTTTGTTTTTATGGTGTTAAGATCCTACCTCAAAAGCCTTTTGGCAAACTATCAGGACAGAAGAAGACCCTAGCAGATAAAATATGTTCTCTGTGATGCACAGGCCCTTGTCAGAAGGTAGCAATTAACAGGAGCCACAACACCTAGGCTACATCCACCAGATATGGAATTAGGGTGAACAGTCAGCAATGCAGGAACAAAATGTAGGAGGAATTTCAAGACATAGAGGTTACCCAGGCAAGATGGCATGGGACAAAGCTCAAGGGTGCCTGTGTGGGAGCCTGACAAGTACACAGAAAGAGTTGGCAGCCAGCACACTCATACAGCATCCACACCAGCAAGGCAGAGAGTCACTTAAAGCTTTGCAGCTTTGCAGGTCCAGTACTTTTACTTTACAGACATGGAAAAAAAAAAAAAAAAATCAAAGCTCCTAGCAGGGAAAGCTATTTTGTGTTAACTGCATAGAATTTTTTTGAATACAGTAAAATCATTCTACTACTCTGCCATAAGAGAGCAGTTCCCATGAGATTCCTCCTGTCTGTGAGTCCGGCAGCAATCATTTTTTCCTAGCCCAAAACCCAATGAACCATCTGCTCCTCAAGAAAAGGTACTTCCTGCCATAATTAATATACATTTTTCCTTACATTCTGGTGAAGGCACTTATTTTCCCTAAGGCCAGTAACACGCTAACATAAACTGTTGTCAAAAAGTTAGCAGCAGCTAAGCCTCACCTGCAGTGTAATTCCCCACCTCTTGGAGGCAAGCATAGAGCCCAAGGGTGAGTCCTGCTCCGTCTCACCTCACCCTCTCCACACCTCAATACCCCAAGGAAATGAACTAAAGGAAAGCAGGCATGCAAGGAGCCAAAGCAGGGGATACATCTTCAGTTTTGGCAGTCAGAAGGCTCAAAACATACATGCCCCATAGCTTAGAGATGTGAGCATGCTGACGCTGCTCTGATGCCAATAGAGCTTTGCAGGGCATGAACAACACAGACACCACTGAGGCAGGAACAACACAGACACCACTGAGGCAGGAACAACACAGACACCACTGAGGCAGGGAGGCTTCGGGCATGCAAGTGAGCAGGCACACAGATACAATTTTGCTGAGTCATGTCATATGAACCTCACAGGTGTGGGGAAGGCAAGAGATCCCCCAATTTCAAGCCAGCTTGGAAGGAGTCAATCACATCCAGTACAGACCAGCTGAGACTGAAGAGAGCCTAAGTAAAGAAACTGTCTCCCACTTGTGCATTTTGTTGCCTGAGTCGTGAGTGTGCTTTTAAAACTGCAATGGCTTAGCAAGGTCTGCCAAAAGCCTCAGACAGTGGTTGCTGCAAAACATTGTTTCTGTGGCTGATTTTAGTTCATTCAGACAGGTTCACAGATCCACCTAGCAAGGTAAAGATCTAAAAAACAGCCTCCTCCCTGCAACTTGTTCTAACCCAACTTCAAATTTGAGATGCTGGGTAGTTTTGCAATGAAGATCCATAGACACAGAGGTCTGCTTTGGAACAAGACTGAACATAAAAATATGTTCATCTGGACCTTCTTTTTAAAGCATGATACTTGCCTAATTCCACATTCAAGTATTTTAAGGTTAGTTCTGAAAATACCCTGCTAGCCTTAACCATTAATGTCTTAAGAACCCATTCAGCTGCTTTTTTCTTTTTATATCACTAAAGCTGAATCAACAAGATTACAGAGATCTGTCTGAGATCAGAGTAACTGCAGAGCTGAATTTAGCCCAGTGGTATTTTTGTTTAAAGGAACAGCACAGAATGGAGAAACACTGTACTCATGAGTGTTTTGGGACTGCATGAAGGACAAACTCATTAGGCTGTAAAGCAGTACTTCTATCTATATCTAGTAATTGTATGAACAGCATCTTAACCAGTTCATCTGGAGATCCCTTCAGTAAATGCTGTTTTCTAAAGAGGTGTTTTTGAAAGATCTTATTACTATATAGAAAAAAAAGGAATATAGCAACTGAAATAGATGGAAATACATGAAAGGCAACTAATGAAATTTATGCCTAAATATCATATTTTCACCAACTCACAGAATTACTTCTCATTTCTTACACAGGATTTTAAGAAAAATATATAGCCCAGCATGTTGTTAGATGCTGCCTCCACTGCCAGGGCTTATATGCAGTTTGTCTTCTATCAGGCCCATAAATTTCTTTTCTGCCAAGCTGTTCCCTGGCCTGTATTGTTCCAAGGTAGGGTTTCATCCCAGGTGTGGAACTTGGCATTTGTCCTTGCTAAATTTCATAAAGTTCCTGCTGGCCCTTTCATCCAGCCTGTCTAGGTCCCTCAGTGGTGCCTTTAAGCATTTTGACTGGTTTCTACACTTTGGTATCATCTGCAAACTAAGAGCAAGCCCTCCATCATCCCCTCCAGGTCACTGCCAAAGATATTCATTGACAGGTGTCAGGATAGACCCCTGTGGTATTCAGTTCAAGCAGACTCTTTATTGAGAACATATCCATCTGGTACATCCAAACTCTGAGCATTTAATAAGCAGGCAGGATTTCAAGGCATAAGATTACAAGTATAGCAGCATATCCAAATTTAATATTTAATCTAGCCACAGAAATCAGCTTTTAGATTGTTTTTTACATGACCTAACTTTAGCATTAAGCCTAGTCACCACAGGCTTCCTCTTAGTCAGCAGAGAGAAAAAAATCAGTAGGAGCTGTGGACCAACTGGTTGGACAGGTTAGCAGCTCTGCAAAAACAGACGTCAAACAACAGGGTGTTGACAAACTGGAGATAGCACAGTAGTGAAGCACCAAATGACTAAGACTGTTACTTAAATAGCTGAAGGTGCTAGAAGATATGCCAGGAGAGGCTGGAGGAACTGGGTTAGGTTACTCGAAAAGGCGAAGGCCAAGAGACAATTGCTGGATTCAGCAAGCTAAAGGTGAGCTGGAGAGAAGGTGGCATGAGAGTCATCTCACAAGTGCACAACAAAAGAGACAATTTGTGACAAATTGTGATGCTGGAAATTCTGATCAGGCATAAGGAAAAAATTAGTCAAAGTGGTTCAGCACTGATAAAGGTGCTCAGAGAGGCTGAAACTCTTCATCCTTGGACATTTTCAAAACTCAACTGGATAGGCCTTGAGCAATCTGACCTAACTTGGAAGTTAGCCAAGATTTGAGCAAGGTGTTGGATCAGTGACTTTAAGAGAGCCCTGCTAGTCTAAGTTTTTCTGTGATTCTATGAGAAAGGCTCCTTCAGTGGGTGATTCATCTTGTCTTAAAATAGGTGTCTAAAATAGATTAGATGAATCACCATCTGGTGGTGCCTGTGTCTCACTGAAAATATTCTCCACTGAATACAAAGGCAACCTAAGCTGACCAGCTATGATTAAATGTCTTACAGTGAGACATCTGTAAATTGGAAGAGATGAGAATCATCATTAGTGATTTGTGCCCCAAAATGATAAAGTTCTTGCCTTGTTTATATATTACCCCTTTAGGGCACGAACCACTTCCTTAATAACCAAGCTCAGTTGTGGGAGAAGGGACAAAACTCTCATATAACACATAAAAATTAAAAATTAAAGTAACTTAGAATTGGAGCTAAACAGCTGTCTTAAACAGTTTGTTGCCATATGAGCCAATTCCCTTCATAATGCAATGGGTACAGTTTTATGATTGGGTATATATTACAATATGTAATATTTTTGTCCTTAAAGACAAATTAGCTGACAAATTAGAAGCTGATAGGAAGGTTTTCCCTAGCATGAAGATATTTCTATCTTCACAGCCTTATATATTAAGACCATAGTGGATAAAGGAGAATAAGTTTAAATGTCCAGGTCATATGATTTTTTTAAAATCGTTGTTATTATTATTATTAACTGTATTAACTGTAAATTATTTAGGAACACAGTTTTGAGCTGTCTGAAATATTCACTGACAAGAAAAGCCACGGATGTTTAACACAAGTACGTAGAAACCATTGAAATTACAGGCATTTTTTGGTCCTTGGAAACAGTATTTAGCTAGAAAACCTTTCTTCCTGTAAGCTGGAAGGAAAGAAAAAAATAAGGAGGTAGATAAAAAAGAAAAATCAAGTCTTTTTTCAGCCCTCCACATCAACAGAATGACTCTGTTTTCTTGTATCTGAAAAACTGAAGTATAAGTAAAACTATTAAATGAATTTTAAAAGCCACTTTAACAACAACTAATGTGTACAGAACTGTATTGGTTACATGTCTAATAAAATCAGTGTAACTTTTTCCTAAGGAAAATGGTATTTTTCCTACATACACTAATTAAGTTCCATTTTCCATGTTCCACAGATTCTCCCAAAGCAAACTTCCCCATTGTTTCCTTGATATCCAACATCCATTTGTTTGGTGTAAATTCCCTGGCTTCAAAAAATGACCCAAAATGAGAGCACTACCACAGAAAACTGTGGTTAAAGGCTACTGGAAAACAAGAAGGAGCAAGTAACAACTTCTACATGTGCTTTGTTTGGCAGCAGAAACAAAGGTGAGCATGCCAAGATGAAAGCAAGTACTTTCTGAAAAAGTTCTGGTTTTGCCACACAGCTGACAAAGTCTATGGAATGACCTCACAGGTCCTCCAACCAGCCCTGCCTGCAAGGAAGTCACTCAAAACATCCCTGAGCAGACAAGAGGGGAGAGGAAGGACGGAGAGACAACTGACAAACATATTTCCTCATAAGAAACAGTCCTGAGCCAAGCCCCACCTCTCAGAGCAGCCTTATTTTGTAGTTTAGAAACCAGCCCCTCTTTGTGACTACTTCCCTGTCACAGCAGAACAAATTCAAAGATGAGTGCTCATGCCCTGTTGTCACTTGGCCATCACTAAGAAAGAGAATGTTCTAAGCGTCTTTAGAGAATATGAATCAAAGTTTAACAAACCTGTTAATGTGTATTAGGTTCAAAAACAATCTACACTGTGGAGAAAAGTCAATCCTACAGAAGTCTTTGCCAAAACCACCAAACCCAAGATTTTACATTTCACTGCTATTTCAGAACCACTATTGGAACTTTTAACATTTCAGCTATGCAAATGTGAAAACTTTATTATTTTACAATTAACAGAGACCAATTCACACATGCTTATTCTGAGAACTAGTCTTTACTCCCAAGGCATTCTGTTAGCTAATTGTAAGATGGGAAATTACTCTGTGAACAAAAATCTTTCAGATTCTGTGTTTTATTTTAGGGCATTAAAATTTATATATTGACACATACCCAATACCATCAGATCTTTTCTTTTGAACTGAGAACCATGAAATATTGAATCCTATGTGAGAATGTGCATAAGATGTCTGGTTTTAAAAGAAGCTTGCCCATGCTTTTCCTATAACAAGGCTAGATCAAAAACTGCATGGGCAAGCTCTTAGAATTTTGAATGACTTTTAGTCTTTACAAATATCTTCCGGCATGTTCAGGCAGTCAGCTTTAATCACACATTCTGGGGAAATATCTTTTCCCTGTATAGTTTCTAGTACTTTGTGCTAACAACTCTCATGCTTTACTACATTTTGTCTTACCCTGAAATGCCATCCTATTTTGCATGACTGAATTTTTGAAATCTCTAACTGTTTCACTGTAACTACAGTAAAACCATCATGTATTAAGTCATTCTATGAGAAGTCTCCATCTCCCCCTCTCCACGTAGGAAAAAGAAAAAAATAGCCATAATTAAGAAAACAGAAGAGGAGAAGAGGGGGTATATAAGAAGCTGCCATTTGTCTGGCTTGGATATTCCAAACTTTTTCCAACCTAATTCCACAGATCAATAGAAAAGAAACAGTTTAGTGACTCCTTTTAGCTTTTAAGGGCTAAACGATGACAAGATCCCGGTACCTGCTTTCATGTGGGGACAAGTTTGTGACACAACTTGAAATCAAAGTCATCGCTGACTTACTTCAGCATATTTACTAGTTCTGATTGTGACAAAAAAAATGGCTCACTTTGGAAGTGAAAGCATTTTTGTAATCAAGCTTTGGAACGTAAGAGTGACAGAGAACCTCATTCATCAGATATATGAAAAATAGGTAACACTACTGAGCAACAGCTAAGCAAATACAACCACCATTTATCAAAAACACACAAATACCTGTCTCAATCTAGGAAGGCATTGCAGGATGAAAAAAATATACCTTGAGTTAACAGGGCTTCAATTTTTAAATTGTTTTTTTAAAATAATTTATAGGTAAAGGGGAAAAAAAAAGCTGCCAGATTTTCAAAATTTGGGTCTAAATCAGTCTAACTGCATATTGACATTCACGACCACAGTGTGTAAGCGCTGCTGACATATATGTAAGGGAACACTGAAAGCACCTGGAAGGCACAGACTCAAGAGAATAACATGGAAACACAGAGTCATTCAGTAAAACCTCTGACAATTTTCAGACCAAGTCTCCACTCTTCCACTCAAAATTTCCAGAAGTTCTGATCTACACCAGAACAACAGCATATCTTCAAGTACATGAAGAGGGACAATGTTACAGCAGAGAATCTCAGAGTGAGATAAAACATTTAGATGACTGATCTTAAAGGTTTACTCTTAAAAACTTGGAGAACAGGAACTTGCATACTTTCTAAAGGGGGAAGGGAGGCAAGACAGACACCTACAGAGCACCAGTCTTCTGATAGAAACACTACATACATTACTCAAATGAGGTATCAATTAACTCTCCCAGGCCACATGTCACTAATCACAGCAGAGTAACTAGACACAGTCAGAGATATTGCAAGCAAGAGGACAAAAATAATGAAAAAGTACAAAACAACCTAGTGATGATTCAATGAACTGGGGGGAAAAGGGGGAAGAAGATTGAAAACCAGCTTATTCTCTCTCAGCCTTGTCTGACTTTCCAATAGTATGGATGCACGCAAAATCATTTAGCCATTAAGGGTCAAAGTTACCTTCATGCCAAAGGAGTAAAACGAGAACAGCTGTTTTACACCTCTGATGTCCTGAGGTTTACAGTGTATGACAATCACACACTACAAATACAAATGGATGTATAGAAACCTCATGGTGCCAGGTTCACATCATTCTGCTCCAGAGTAAAAATTCATCCTCTGCTGGCAGACATCAGGAGCTGCTCCTCTATTTCCCCACATAAGAACTGTTTGCCTGTTCTTTCAAAGAATCCAAGACCACCTGAGACAGCACTGTTACATCTGCTGTCCAGCATCAACTCTTTTGTCCCTGAACAGTCACGGCCTTCCCTCCTACCTCTCAACTGCTACATAATTTTCTCAGCTCCTGTTAGAACTGTTTTGCCTGTGCCAAGCAGCATGCCAGGACACTTCTGAGGCACATGGTAGTTTTAGACCCCTCCAGGTGACTTCTCCATCTCACCCAACTCTGACCTGGCAGTTTCCCACTGAATGGTTTTCCCTGCTTTGCAGGATAAAGCTGACTGGGGAGCAGTGTGACTGTGGCAGAACACATTCTCCTAACATGTCAGACTATCTAATATGTTAAAAAAAGAATAGCCTAACTTCATGTTCAACACCTCTCTCTCTCTGGCTGTTCTTGGCACGCTATTTTTACATATATTAGAATAAAAAAGTTTACAATGTGTTCAGTAAGCCGAGAGCCAAAGTGAGGCCATCCTTAAAAAATGTTCAGTTTCCTACTCCCGACAAACAGCTCCTACACTAATGTCTGCAGCTAGACTCTTAGCACTAGGATGGAGTTTCAGTTTTTCATAGATTTATTGTTTGTTGCAGAGAACGTGTTGTAAACAAGAAAATTCATCAAAGGCTGCCCTACAATAAGAAAAAACAAACAGAAAAAGCAAACAAAAAAAAAATCCCAAACCACAGGAAAAGAAAAAACCAACAAGCCAGAACAATTTCTGAAGGATGGCTTGTGTTATAACTGGAAGAATCTAGGGACTGGCATAGAAGACTTCCCAGAATGAGTTTAATGCTCTGACCATGAATGAGGAGTGAGGAGAAAGGACAGAGTAAGTCTGAGAAGGATGATAAAACACACAAGAAAGACTAGAGGAAAATAAAAAACATCAAACTGGCTTTGCTAAGACTTACTCTTAGTTTGGCTAAATTTGATATGTTTGCTTTTACTCTTCCAAAGTATTCTGACTGAATGTCACAGCTGCAAAGCAGTCATAAAGCTTTTGTACAATCTGATCATCCTCCACAATCATTTTTAAGCCATAGCACTATTGGTCAAACCTTGATTTATATTTATAAATATAAATACAAATTAATTGAATATAAATTAAATTAAATACATCAACAATAACAAATAATAATAATATATAAAGCTATACTTTATAACATGATTGGAAAATTCTGGATAGAACCATATCCTCCTGACAGATTGCTGGCAATTCCAGATCCTTGTCCATTGTGCCCAATAATGCACTTTTGAATGCTTTCTTATTGTAAAAATTAAAAGAAAAAATTAAAAAATAAGGCCATTAAAAAAAAAAAAAAAAAAAAACCAAAAACTAAGAGAGCTCAGGAAGCGCATTTCAATGTGATTACAATATGTTTTTGGTAAATTAAGCCACAGCCTTTGGCCACAACATGACCCAAAGTATGTTGTAATGGTCCACAAATTAAGTGCCTTCTATATGTTATGACTTAGGTATGTACTGCAAAACTTGGCTTCATCATGGTTTAAAATATAGGAAGAGAAATTTTTATGTCCTATGACAGAATGCTTTATTAAAAATAATGATGTTTCAAGAACTTGGAATATTTGCAGTAAAGAACATTTCAGCAAGGAAATACATCTTTGGAGCATTTCTATTTTTACAGTGAGGCAAGTTACATCAGCTTTAAAAAAAAAAAAAAAAAGAAAACAAAACCACAACAAAACCAGCCTACACAAATATGTTCGGGTCCTCTCTTACTACAACATCAACACGAGACTATCCCTTGTGTATGCCTGAACACTAGACAAGTTCTCTCTCACACACGTCCTTTGACACAAACACTCCTGCCTTTGCATGCTTGCACACAAACACTGCACTCACATGTTAAGCTTCTCACACATAATCAATCCTCCAAGCTCTGGCGCTCTCTCACACAAACACAGACGTGCTTCATACCTTCTCCTGCATTAGAAAACCATGTGAACCATCTGTCACTATTTAATCTCCCAACCCAAGCTAAGCAAATATGTCCCATCTCAACCCCAGGCGCCCCAGTCAGCCTTTCTAGCAATACACTCTTCACAAATAGACCATTGTTTTTGCTGCTGCCTACCTAACATTAATTTGTTTTCCACTCCATCTCTTCCCCTTTTGCTGCCATGTCCCCCACAGAAGGCTCTATTTTGCTGCTCTTTACAGCAGTCAGGCCTCAAGAAGAGTTGGATATTGCATAGCCAGGGCCAAGACACGTTTTGCAACAGGCGGCATACCACGAACTACCCACTGAGATCAGTGAGCACCACAGATTTTCCTTTTTGTTCATAACTTCACCCTTCACTGATCTTTGATTGGTGAGTGTTTAGGCAAATGGACACAGAAAAAGAATCTTTTTTTAAAGAGATAGTAGTTATCATCAGAAGAAAAGAAAGAAACCTACACTTCAAAGTCTTGACTGACTATACTTTCATTTCATAGGTGAAAAAGGAAGGAGGAATGGTGTTGTTTGGGGAAAACCCCTCAAAATACAGAATCAGGAGAGAAGGGTCCAAAAGAAGCCTGAAAGCTTTGGTGTGTAAAAGACAGGCTGGACAAAACACAGAAGAAAAAAGAAAGACCACCTTGTTCTAGGGATCTCAGAAGTGCTGCTGAAAGCAGCATGCTGACCTTGGAAGGAACTGCATCAAAAGCAAGGCTTAAGTACTTTCAACTTTTCAGGGAATGCAACAGTACCCCCCATAACCAGTGCAGAAGGTTGCTATTGCTCACAAAGGTGTTTTTTAAACTCTATGAAAGGCGTCTCCCAATTGAATGTCTCTTTAAACCACTTCTCCTTGTTTCCACAAATGGGAACACAAGTTCACATCTGTCTTTGGTACCAGAGAGACCCCTCAGGACCTCTGAGGGTGATACTGCCACACTGGAGCTTATGACAATCCTGAAGAATTGGAGCAAATTCCTTTCTGGAGACAGAGCCAAAACACAAACCTCAGCACCTCCAATACTGAAAAGTCTCCAAATTGAGGATTAAACCACAGAGTTTCTGGTGCATACAGTGCGGACCAAGCCCACATCCACTCCTAAGAAAGGAACCAATGCATTGTGCATGTTTTGTTGCTTTCTTCTAAAGATGATTAAGTTGGCATGCACTTTAAGAAAGGATTAGAAAGATCCAGATTCCAGCTTTACCTAAATATTCACTTTATTAGGGGGAAGGCAGGGGGAGTAATGTCTGCATACTTCTTGAAAAATAAATGGTTGCATGATTTCTGTTTGTACAGAATCAGGGATAATGTCACCTACTAAGGCTGTCACTTACAGCAAAGACTCTGGGAAAGGGGGCACCTCCCTCTTTTGGGAAATGGAACCACAGTTGAGAAATCTCTGCAGGCAATTATATTGTTTTATAGAAAGAGGAGTATCCCCCTCGAGAAACTAACATTTGAAAGTCTAAGGACCATATATGTTCAGCAGGACTAGTCAGCAGGCTTAAGATGTTACTGCAAAACTGGGCAAGCTTAGGCAAACAAAAACCCTCAAGTGTAAGACAGCTTTGCATATCAGCCTCTTCTGAAAGCAAATTCCCTAGAACTGCCTGTCTTCAGTACACATAGCAAGTGGTACATGCAGTGCCATGAGCAGACTCCAGGATAGAGAAACATGTCTGCTCCATGGCCAACTGACCTCAGTGAAATTAGAGTTTCAATTTTTTCTTTGATGTCAAGCTGCTTTCACATTTCACACCACACACCTCTCACCTAATTGCAGCTAGTGTCTGTGCCCTAGGAGAAACTAAATTGAGGCAGAAAACTTGTGCACGTAACAAGGATTCTTAAAATTATTAGTGAAAAAACATATAAAGACTTTTTTTCAGTTAGTAGCAACTGAAAAAAAAGTTCCATTATATTCTACAGGTCCTCTTTATTCAGCTGTTGTAATAACCATTACTTTTGAATTGTGTGTAAGCCTTAAAGGACAGAGACCATTAATTACTCTAGAGAGATACCAGCAAATGAAAGATGGTTGGACAGTGGCTAACCCCCAAATGCTGTTCTACTGCTTCATTCCTAGAAATGTCCCCAAACCTTCTAGTGACAAATTGTGTATTGTTTCCCACAGAAAAGGCCAGAATGGAACTATTTCACTGGAGCAGATTGCTATAGGTGGAGAGATTATTTTTAAGGGTGGCTGAGAGATTGTGGTCTTTGACTAAATATTAATGGCAAGTAGTCCATATAGGTAGCAAAAATCAGGAAAAATATTTGCCTTTTACAAAATTACTAGAAACTTTGCTGTCAGCTGTTTTGTTGTTGTTGTTGGAACACCATGGAAGCTGGTCCTCCTACCTTAGACTTGGATGTTCAGTGAGCCTGCCAGGAAACACCAGGTAACATTTCTCAGGCTGTCTTTGGTCTCTTCTTAGAATATAAGATAGAAAGACCTAAATAACCTAAGTGGAAAAGCATCTTCTCTTTTCTGATGCTATCCTGCAATGAACCACTGGCAGAAGATACCTCTTTGAACCCTACACACATGTGAAAATACAGAGAGACAAAAAATTCAATATAGGCTCTTTTCTTAAAGCAGCCACTGCTCAGTGCTTCAATTGGTCCTCCTGCAGTATATCCTAGTGCTGGGAGAAAGTTCCAGTAAACACAACATGAAGCATGTCCCAAATGTCCATTTTATTTAAAACCAAATAATCCTGCCCTTCTCTCCCCCAAAAAACACCCCTCCCTTCACTTTCACCTCAAGGCAATCCAAAGGATTTTCCAAGGGGAAGGGTCTGTTTATATTAACTGCCTGTCGCTTAGACAAGAAGCAGGAGAAGCCAGTAACCTTGAAATAAAGCGTCTGTTCAAGCTACTGTAAGATTAACAACCCACTTTGCAGGCAAAAGAAAAATCTCCCAAGATAAGGAGAAAAAAAAAAAAAAAGTCTGGAAAACTCCAAAGCCAGATTTTCAAACAGTAATTGACTCCAGAGTAACGTGCAGGTAGAACTATTAAACAGAGGACATGACTGCTTGCAACTCCTACTAAAGAGAAAAGCCTACTCACAAGAATCTGGATAGTTCACCTCCTGCAGTGAAAGAACACTCACAACATGTGTAATGTGTTTCAAATGTGAAATTTTCATGAGAAGACAACAGAAAACATCCAAAAGCTATAATAGCTTACTAAAGAAAAACATGGGGGGTTATTACACACTATATTCAAAAGGAAGTACTTATTTCAGTAATTGTTGCTTTGAGTCTCATGCCAGATTCAAGTCAATCCCTTTAAACATCACATCAAGAATATTCACAGTAAGCCCCTGACCAGCTCAAGCAGGGTTGAGAACAATAAATGAATGTTCATCCCAAACTTCTTTTCCCAAGCAACACCATTTGTTGCTCTAGATCAGGTAAGCAGAGCCCAGTTGCTCTGGCCCGTGCAGTATTTCTAACAATTTTTCTTATGTAAGGATGTGGCTTAATTTCATGTACCATTTTCTGTATCATGTCAGCAAGGATGAGGTCAAAAGCAGAACTAAAATTCTATTCCTCTCTATGCTAAAATTCAAAGTATTGCACTTAATAATTTACGTTTGGAAAAGTAAGCTAAATATCAATATCTAAAATTACCAAATTTATATCACTTGTGGTAGAAGTTATCATCTTAAAGAAGTAAAAAACAACAACAACAAAAATCTACAGGTTCCAGGAGCTAGAAGTATTTCTTCTGCCAGATGGCAAAGGTATGGCCTGTAATTAGTCAATACCAATCTAATAGTTAAGCTGAGGAATTCTGGGATTAGAATAAAAAGCAGGGACAAAAGCAGTTTTTCCACAGAGATATTTCAGATTTGACAAGCATAGAACATCCCTTAACTTATTATTACAAATATCTGTATCTATATCTCACTCCAGTCTTGTAACCATTTCCCCCATACTTTCAGTACAACTTTGAACTCGCACTAAGTATCATCTGCTCCACCTGGATAATCCAGTCATTTTTTTAGACTTGGTGTTTCTCATCTTCTGCTACCTGAAAAACTCATAAGTGATTTCAAAATACAAAAGCTCAAATGAAATAAACCAGTACAAGAAATGGCAAAATTCAGTCTACAGGATGAGATGGATTCGACACCAAAACTCATCTCTCTTTCCTTCTTCTGACTGATTCCTTACCAAGACCCAGATCTGACAAGATGTCCATGCTCTGGAAAGCAAAGTAGCTTTAGAGAAAGGAGGAAGAGGAGTTTTTACCAGGTCGGAAAAGGAGAAGAATGCACAAAGACAGGTACAAGTACAACTATATGTAGGCAGCACAAAGAGACATTTGGGGCTATTCAGCATCACCCTGATGTCTTTGTGCTCTTCAGTGATTAACAGACTGCAAGAGAGAACATCTGCTTTTTCCAAGTTCACTGAGCTGATGAAATAGCTGAAGACATTCATAACTTCTGACCTCAGCTGAAGGATTGGTCATAATAACGTAAGACCCATCATATCTGGTAAGAATTTAAACAAAAAATAAGTGGAGTCTTCTGTGACATAGTTTGACAGTTAAGGAACAAAAAAATATTTACAAGAAAAACACAACAAACCACAAAAACACCAACAACAGAAACCACAAAAGAACCCCATAAACCTAACCTGATATTAATAATGTGTAGGCATATCATTACAAGTGTTAAAAACAGGACTTTTGAAGTCTTACAAATGCCATGCTCCAGACATATTCCATCTCTAGTAACCCCTGGTACCACACCTGTACAGCTCAACAGCACTTCTAACAGCACCACCACAGCATCCCCTTTTATGCACTTACTTAATGTCTCTGATGTTCTAATCAAATGAGAAAATTTAAGAGAACTAAAAGTTACTGAAAATCAGAGCTGTGCCAGCATTTTCCAGTGATGACCTGATATGATTTTTTTTCCCCCAGCTGATATCTAAGTAGTTAAGGAATTTATATAGTCCAGCCCAGCTCATTCATTTCAAAATTAACTTTTTCTACCATGTAATATTCCAGATTCATCTGGAGGATGGAAGAAAATGGTTAAGGAAAATCATTAGCTTCTATGTTACTGTAGCACTTACTCAAATTTTGTAAATTAAGCATGAAAAACTGGAAAGGAGGAAAGCCCAGACAGTGTTCCACAAGAGAATTTGGAGGATCATTTTAGACCCAAAAACTAGAAAAAGTAATAATGCAACTTGGAAAAACAGAAATATGGTGGAAGAAGCTGTAAAACAAAGTCACAGCTGATTGGACGTTTTTCCTGGATTTCTACTCTCAATAAATCTGCAAAAAAATCATTATTTTTTTTTCTTTATTGCAAGGAAGAAAATTCAACTTGTGTTTCAAGAGCCATGTTGAAAACCCCTCCACATTTTATTTAGCGCCACAATCAGGAGCAAAGAGCTCCACTGGTCAAACACAAATCTACAGTAAACTTGTACCACTATAGCCTTACTGGTGTCCTCCTCAGTAACCCTTACCCAAGCCCATTATTTTTCCTAAATCCTTTTGCATGGAATGTACAAAAATTTTAGAAATTTTTGTAATTTTTAAAATATAATTAATTAACATTACCACCCAAAACAAAAAAAAAAAAAAAAAAAGAAAACCACCCAAGAAAACAAAACCAATCTCCACCAGTAAATTGTTTTTCCTGATGACCAAATGGGTTCTGTTTTCCTTAGACTATATTTAATGGGCAGTAGAAAATAAACAAAAACCCAACCACCTTAAAACAATACTCTCTGATGGTAAACAAAAGGTGTCTCAAAATACCCCCAGAAAGGTGTTTTAATGAGTGAATGACCTTCTTTTCTCATTTTGGAGGGTAGTACAAAAACTTGTCACAGCAGACTAAAATATTAAGAACATATGGTTACTCTTAAATTATTATTTTTTTTATTTTTTTTTAAAAAGTTTCAAACAGAAAGGTTGCTCAAACAAGAATTTATATATGTCTAACATAATTACTTTTAAAAATACTGACTTTTGGTTTTAGTAAAAGGAGACAGGATATTAAACTCAGTGAAGAGTCACCTTCAGATGGTAACCTAGTGCAAAGAACCATCTCACCATACCAGAAAGGGCCATGAGCTAGTTCACATTTTAATTTGTATAAACTAACTGGTGTCATTCAAGCCCCTTCATGACAAGCTTGCAAAGACCTGAAGTGCCTGTAGGTTCCTGGAAACACAGCTCATTGCTTTGGAGCTCACAAAATGCCACATAAGACACTACATGGTTTGCCATGACTATGAACACAGCACAAGGTGAGACACTTTTCCTTGCAGGCTTTTTGGCTTGCAGGTATCCATGCAAAACACTCTGGCCAAATCCTATTTGAGTTGGTTTGACTTTTGGGTACATTCCATCCTGCCATTTGAACAGCAACAGTGTCGCAGAGCACAGATGCAGCTGAACTTCCACAGAGATGGGCATTTCTGAGGAAAAGGGAAATTGTATGAGAAAACTGTGAATAAAGAAGATAACAGCAAGCAGACCAGGCTTCCTACTCTCTTTGCAGACCTACCAGAAAACACCCTCTGCCCCATTTGCTGCTTCCCTGCTGTTGATCTCATGTTTGTCTTTACACAACTTGATAGTACTTCTGTGAGCTAAAAAAAAAAAAGCACTTTAGACAAAACTGGCTTGCTAAAGTATTAAGTGAAGAGATGAGTAAATAGAGGGAGGTAAAGAAAGAAGAATACAATAACTTCAAACACACAATAAAAACAAACCCAAAAACCATAAAATGAGCAATGTTAAAAATACAGCCATGTATGTGTGTGCCAGATTTATTAGATTGCAGCCTCTCTGGAGCAGGGACCACGCAAGACAAGGTGCTCATTCAGTGCTCAAGTACAAGTTTGCCATCAGCTGAGGCTGCCTCTGGACATGACCTCATTGTAAAAACATTACCCTCAATCACAGTGGTCCTTGAAAACTGCCTCCTGGCTAGTTGATTGTTATTACAGACTTCACAGTAGCTATTAGGTATATTTGCATCTGTGTCTTTAAAATCATGAGTGAGAGAGAAGGATACCTGGGGAGCTGCGGGGGGAGAAATAAAAAAGCATGTCTGAACAGATGATCTTTACAGTCCCCTCCTCCTGCTGCTAGAAGCTTCCCACTCAGCTTCTGCTCCTATTTGTTCATCTTTCTCTGGCAAGAACTACTCTTAACTGTGTTAATTTTTTTTTTTTTTTTTTTGTGGGTTAATGTTGGGTAACGTGCTTGCAATTGCCCACAACTAATAGATTTCCAGTGATTGACTTTACTGCACTCCTGGCAGTAAGTAGGGCATATTTCTTGAACCAGGGTCATTTTAAGGGATTCCAGAAAGTACATTCAGACATTTCATGGCTTCATTTAAGCAGCTACTTCTTGGTTCCATGCAGGATTTTGAGCAGGAGGACAGAATCTTCAAAGGGAGGTCACTGTCCTCTAGAATATTAAGTTAGAACCATTTCAAGAGTTTGAACAAAGCATGAAGCGTGACCTTTTTTTCATTTATTTATTTAAGGCTAAACTTGGCAGATATGAGAATATCCAACTGTAGTTAGACAGCCATGATCTCAGCCTCTGGCTGTGCAAAGACATCTTAAATCTGTAGGTTCTGTGCAGATCCAGGGGATTTTTGCCAAAAAGTTTCCTGAATAAAATTAAATATTCCTTCATGTTAAGCTTTACAATTTTCCCTTCTTCCTATCCTAGCCTATTATAATTCCGAATTAAAAATATATAATGCTTTAGGATTAGCACTGCTTATACTGCAGTTTCCCAGCCAAAAATGACTGCTATAATTCTTTAGCGATTTAAAAAAGATTAAGTGTCACATATCTTCTGCCTTTAAAAACCAGTGAGGCACAGCCTTTTCCTAATTACTGTCCAGTTACCTGGGAGTGAGAAGGGAACAAGACATAGTCCTGCCAAGGAAAATCTTGGGAACACCCAATGCCTGGGTTGCAGTTGCAGAATGAATGGTGTCCGTCAAAAGCATTCTGTAAGAATGTGGCAGTGCCATACCAGAATAAACCACTTAAATTATTAGCTTCTGAGGCATAAAAAAAAGGATTATCTAGATGCTTTGGCCCTCAAAAGCGTGGTATACAGCATATATATACATATATATATAAACTACATTGGTCTCTTCCCAGTGATAATCTATTCCATCCTTCAATTTAGCAGCTTTGCATCTTCATGAAAATCTTTTCCAAAGCTACATGTGCAGCATTGGCAGAGGTGTACATGTAGGTTTCTTTGCAAGTACTGACTATCACCAGCCAGGACTGTGGCTTTGTATTTCACAGAACAAAGAGAAAATGATGATGACCTGTAGCTTTTTAACTATCTCTGCAAACTAACTGCAGCATGTCTCCTTCCCCCAGACGTGGCAAAGGAAAGTGTGTGGCTAGGTCACAGTTATCTTCCTGTGTAGTTTTGAATCTGCAGAGCTGTGCACTGACATTGTCAGTGTCCCAGCTATAGGCCCTTCATCTGGTCAGGTTCTTGTGTCTCCTGTGCACCTTCAACTCCTTGCCTAAACCTCAGCACGTGGTTCTTGCATATGACACTGAAATCCCAAGCACTTTCAGGTGCCAAGGTAAGCATATACTGTTTGAAACTAACAGGCTCTGTGAGTCAAAGTAATACAACAACAGCCAACATTCAAATAGGCCCTTCTGCAGAGAAGTATCTGGATATTAAGAATGAACCTTTTTCAGGTACCATGACCAGAAGCCAATGCAATCCACATGATCTGCATCAAAACCCTGCATGGGCCACAGCACCATCTCCTGGAATCAGAAGTTTCATTGCAAGAAAATGCAAGTACCGTGAAGAGAATCAAGCAAAACAAACAAAAAAATCCACCAATATCTCCAGAACACTTGTAGGCAAGGGGCTGGAGTTAACAAATGCAAAAACTGGCCTGCACATTTCTCATGTTTTCAAGAAATTACTGAGGTTCTTAAGAAATCAAGGAAGATCAACGAAGAAGAGAGAACTGTCCCCTGCTCAATCCACACAACTCAGGACACTGTTCATGCTCTGCAGGCACGTTAAGCTGTTAGTTATCACTTCCCAGACAAGCCACAGTGCAACTCTGGCAACCTGGTTTTGATTTGCCCTTGAGAGAGACCACAAGGACTCTCATATAGATGGCACAAAAAAGCTGAAAAGCAGTAGGAAGACCACTGATTCAATCGCTTCTATACAGCCTCTAGGTGTGAGTGCTCCTAGTCCCACTTAGGGCAAGGTCACACAAAGCTGAAGCCCACCTATAAGTCATTAGCTTTTTCCTCCAAAGACAGTTGGAGAGCTTGCAAGGACTAAACTCCATTTTTTAAAACAAAGATCTACCATCTGAACTTACTAATTTGCAATCTTTCGTTCCAAAACATAACATTAGAAAGTGATTAACAACATATCGAGCAGATCTGCAAAGCCTGAATAATAATTATTGCATAAGCCTATCTTGGCTGTATCTATACAAAATGAAATAGAACAGAAAAAATGTAGGTGAATAAACACTAAAAGTGAGAAATAAATCAGACTTGGCATGGGCAAAGTCTAAAAAGCCAACCCAATTGCATACAGAACAGTCAGATTTGTTACTCTAACCTAGCAGCTACATAAGGCTAAAACAAAGGCATAATCATGACTATGAAAAAAGAGCTATTTGTGAAGACAGTGTTTTTCTGATATTCAGCCTCTGCTCATGCAGAGTTTTCCTTCTTCAGGTGTCTTGACATCTCCACTCTATCATTTTTCAAACCTTCATCTCTAAACTTAGGTAGGCCTTCCCTTAAAGGCTGCATGTCTCTTAGTGCTTTCTGAGGATTGTTTCCTCTTTCATTTTTTCTAACTATTACTTCATAGTGCTATCATGTAGGACTCCTCCACCTCTGATCCTACTGTACTGGTTTTAACTTTCCAGTATTTTATCTGGGCCCAAAACAAACTGAAAAACAATGTAAGAATCAATCCACTACCAGCTGCCCCTCAGCTCTAATACTCAAGTAAAACACAGTTCAGATGGCTTTAATACAGCTTGACACCTGAAATACAGCTGCTCATTCCACATGTGATGAGATATACTAGGAATGGACTTAGGAGCACAAGCTCAACTGCCCAATGTGTGGGCACGCCTTAAATGTCAACATTATCAGCCATCACAGTGTGACTGAAGTGATAAACACACAAACCAACTGTACTCTAGCCCATCACACCCAGACAGCATCTCTCCTCCTCCTCCAGCATAAAGCCACAACTGCTGCTCATTGAGTTGCCAAGCTTTCTACATTATCATTAGCAACATAAAAACAGGATTATGCTCAAATAGTATAGAAACTTTAGGGTCACAGGGTGAAAACACTTTGTGACTTCATTAATGAACAAGTGCTTCATTAGAGATTAGAGTCTCTATTCTTGTGTATTAACAATGCAGTGTCTTTAAAAAATAAATAAATTTGCATTTTCATGTCACTTGCCTTTTGCATCTCTCCTCCCTGCCCTCATAGAAGCACTGGACTCAGATATGTTCAGAAACCATCCCAGGTGGTATCATCAATACAACTCATCCTGTCAATACAGAGTGATCAGGTGAATGTGGACACTATAACAGGGGACCAGGACTCACTCTCACACATTTCATGGTAAGGGTAGATGCACATTCCTTGGCTGACCAGGAACAGGGAAGCAGCTTCATTTATTTGCAGAAGGAAGAAAACGGCTAGGAAAAACCAAACAGAAACAATGCAATGCATTCCTAGTAAATCCAGGAGAGCCACACACATTTTCATTCTACCAGAAGTTAAAGGAAACCTGCAAAGCTTTTACATTTTTTGTTTCACTTCCTTTATAATCCTCTCGCCTTTATGCTGCCCTCCCTATTTAGCTTTTTCTTTAAGTGTGAGGAGGCATCCCAAATCAAGGGTCTTCCTCCTCTGTCAGCCAGGGTTCTCCATTTCCCAGGCAACACCCAACCAGTCAAGGGAGCACCGAGACCAGCTGAGGACCAGGCTGCCCAAAGGCTAGTCCTAGTCCTCCCTGGAAGGCCACTCAGGCTCATTGTGCAGTCTGGAAGATGTCTTCATTGGAGGTCATTTTCAGAGCTGCTCTTTCCCCATTGCTTCTCTAGGTAGGTAGAGAGCAACCACCAGGTATGGACTCGGCCAACTGCACAACTTTATTCCATTTAACAGCAGTTGCTACATTGAGTTAACACTTCCTAGTACACTGGAGTACCACCATCTGAAGGCTGGGGCCAGCCAGGATGGACATCTTTCCCTCTACACTGATGGAAATGAGGCTACAGCACCATCATCATGAGAACTACTCTCTGCAACTTTGTGGAGCCCAAAGCATAGTCTCAAACAGCTATTACAAAGTTTCAAGATAGGTTTTTCCTTGAAATGCTGGTTATTTAACCAAAGCACCACTTCTAATAGCTACTCAGGAGACTTCACTGCTTTTTTTTGCTGAAATTATGATTCCTGTCTCACTGGGTGTTTTTATAGCATTACCATTCAAGCTACACGACCAGCATAGCTGAAATATCTAAGTGCCCACAAATAATTAAAAAGTCATCTCCACTTTTTAAATGTTTGGATAAATTTATTTATAGGGCAAGTTGGCAATTCCCCCAAAGTCATACCTTCCAACCAAAGCAACTATGTCAGGTAATTAAAATATCAGCCCTTTCCCTTATGGCTCTGCCTCTCACATCAGCTGGGATAGCTTTTTTCCCCTAGAATGCAGATAGTGACCTCAAGACTTGCTAGCAGCAGCTAAAGACCAAGCTGTACCAGGCAGTACTGCACTGCTGGGCAGAAAAGGCCCCTCCGACATGGAAACACCAACTCAGCATAACACTCAAGCATTGGCCTTTGTATTTCACTTCAAACAAGGCTCATAAACTTATACACTAGCACACCTCTCTAAAACAAGTGGGAAAAGAAACACTCCTCACCAGTCTTTATGACACACTGGACAGGAAGGCATGTCAGCAGCAACGCCTGAGGAAGGTATTTTTTCCAGAGAGCGTTTACAACACTGTTCCAACAACAGCATATCCACTTGCTCCCAATCTCTCTTCCCAAACATTTTGAATTCTGCTTAGCTTTACATTTTTCCGCCATTCTCAGTTTGCAGCTTCACATAAATTGAAGTAAGTTGATAAAACTGTCATCTTTTTCAGCATATTAAATCTCATCCTCTGAAAAAGTTAGACCCCATAGATTGTTCACAGCATCTGGAAGGCAGATCCTTGACTGTGTCAGAAGAAAGAGATTAAAAAAAAGTAAACACAGGAAATTATCAGTAACCATTGAGCTAATCAGCTTTGTAAAGCATAGGGTTTTTTTCCATTAACAAAACCCTTAATAAGCTGTTGATGAAATTCTTTTGTCTTTTTTTTTTTTTTCTGGTGACACAAACTTCTTCCTGTGAATGGAGTCGAAAGGATCACTTCTTTCTGTGTTATTACAGTATCAGCACAAAACCCAAGCTGTACAGCAATTCCCTTCCCTTTCCCATGCCCTCACAAACACGTAAGTATCTGTCACTAAACACCTTAACTCTGATTAGCCAGATCTTCCAGAGTATGATCCAGAGAGGGCGTGTTTGTTTCAGGGATCAGAAGCTAGGTGGAAAGAAAAGAGTGGTCAGGACACAGAGGATGGAGAAGAGTAAGTATGTGAGAAACTGAAGCCACATATCACACACACAAGTAAAGAACTGCCAAGGGAAGAACTGCTTTCCTTTTCTACCTGCATCAGAGAAACACGAATATCAATTCCAGTGTTCAGAGTTCTAAGGAATCACAATATTCACTTGCTCAATAAAACAACAAATGGAATAAATACTCTAGCTAATTATATTGAAAAGACAGTATCTGGAAAACTATAATTCAGAAGTTGGGTGCAATTCTGATTTTCATTACATCAATGTAAGCCTTCAATAACAGGACAGAACTTGGTTTCCTGTGCCTGATGATCCCAAATTACCATTTAATAATAATCAGAACTTAATACCAAATTTCAAGACAAATGTGAATGCTAGAGCAGTCACACAAATCATCAAGTGTTAGTCAGAGAGGATAGTTTAGTATAAACTGCTCCCCCTAGTAAGTACTAGGGAAGTATCCCTTGCATGGAAGTGACCCTCAGGAGGGCTTTGATTAATAATAACTAAGACCATCAAAATCTTGAAAACATTTCCTTACTCACATGATTAACTTCTATGTAAATGGTCTGTGCCACTGAAATAAAAAAAAAAAAAATAAAAAAAAGTAATCACATCTTTATAAGTTACTTGTGGGCAGACAGGAGTTCAACTTTGTCTCTGGAAGGGTTTTGCAACAATTCTCTCTTTAGAGACCAGTTTTGTAAAGCACAGAAAACTCTCAACTATAACTCATATTTGTGACAATGGAGACCATTTGAACAACTGGACCACAGGGGAAGTGGAAGAAATGCATTTATTTATCTTCATACAAAATGCAAATTGAGAAAGAGCAGTCCAATGAGAATTTACAGATTACTCCTTGCTTGAATCCATCATGCTCAAAAATCTCTGCAAGAAAATTTCCAAAATACTGTATTGCACTCTGTCCAGAAACCACTGGAAAATTGTGAGCAGCATTACTGTACAATTGAGGCACAAGATCATATTGCATTTGGTCCTGAGAACTGTCCATATTTTATCTGTTTGTTTTTAAACCAACACCCTCCATTTTCACATCTTCTACACTAGCTTTCAACACATTCATAGAAAAAAAGTAGTTCACAGAAAAAGGACCCTTCTTCAGTTTTTTTGTGCTACAATTTTGAGCAAAAGGGTTATTCCCAGAAGGGAAGTCCTCTGCTTCAAATTCATCTGAAAAGTGTCTTTGTCATTTGACATGCACTGAAGCCTGAAAGATCTGGTCAAAAGTCAGGAGTCATCTGCTGAAATACAGCTGTCTACATGCATGCTAGATGTTTGGACTACTTTTATATTCAATTGGCAGAAACAGCACTTCTCAGATCTGATTCTGCTGACTCAGTGTAGACTTCCACTTCAGGAAGAGATGAATTGATCCCTAGAAATGTTCTGCTTCCTGACTATAAAGGGAATGCAGAGAGCTGAGTTTCAACAGACAAATCCCACCTTCTCCATGCTGGGTATCACACTGAACAACCATATCTGGTTTCTCCTCTAGGACCTTATCAGCTTTGCTGGAATTTTTGCCACTTTAATTGGTACAAATAAGCCCATGTAGTTACCCTAAGCTTCATGCACCATCAAGGTAAAGAAAGGGGCACATCAGAGAAGCAATTCAGCTCAAGTAAGAACCTGAATTCTCCCCAAAAGATGCCACTGTGTCTTCAGAGATTATGGGAATGAGCCTTATGAGCCTACCCCTTAATAAGGTGAGGCAGTGAAGAGCCTTGAATTAGATAGAGAGGTTCAGGCTGTTGCTGCTGAGAAGGTGGGAGACACAGAGCAGCCTCATCCCTTATCTCCTCTCCACACCAGTGAGGCTGAAATGTACAGCATCAGACCCTCCAGTAAAAGGCAAGGTTACAGTGTGGATTACAGAGTCCTTCATAAAATACTTTGAAGGAGAATAAAAACAAAGCCACACCAAGGAAGTTTGAAAAATCTGTATTGTGGCCTACATAGTGTCTATCCACCCACAGCTTCACCAAGTGAGGATAAACAAGAGCTGAATGAAACTCTGCAAGCGCACACTTCAGTTGGCCAAATACCCAGCACAGTCTGGAGCAGCTAAGAATCAGTCCGCACTCTCTTCATATTTAAAAACAGAAATGCAGACCCTCAAAAAGGATCTGAGACCCCTCTGTTAGCAACACCTGCTCTCAGCTGAGCAGGTAACACAGAAGAATAAGATGGCAGACGTGGATCCAGGCTCTCCCTCATTCACGCTCCTGTCACTGAAAGAAGTCACCTCGTTAGCTGAGGACAGCCGGGCTTCCGCATTCAGCTTCTGCAGGAATACAGGATTTGGCAGCCTCCAGAAATCTGAGCTCTCTGTTTTTCTTCCCTTGGTTTACTAATGCCCACTTCGCCTTCCTGCCTCCCTGCTCCCAATGCACACACATTTTAACGCTAAACCCCAGGTGTTACATGGTTTCTCCATACTTCCAGGCAAACACTACACACCTGCCCTCCAAACTCAGCAAGTATGCCTTCTCCACAGAGGTAGTAAACCTGCTGTAAGAGGACAATGCTTCATAGTAAGATGCTTAAGCTTAATAAAAAAAAAAAATCTTCCCATCTCATGCCTTAAGAAAGTCTCACACCCACCATCTTACACAAAAATACATTCCCTTCAAGACTGTGATACATTACACACTCTTAATGGTTTCTACAGTTACATAGGCACAGACAATGTAATTAACAAGCAACATTCCTTCTTGTAAAATAGGAGGAAGAAAATAAACAGAAGTTCACAAAAATATATTTAAGCTCAGAAATAAAACTACATTTTTACCTTATTTCATTATTTACTATGTGAGAAAAGACAAGACCCTGGATTATCTAGGTGCAAAACAAATTTTCAATCTGTCTGATTCACAAAATACATTGTGTCCCCTTATGAGGAAAATGATACCTTATTTACTCCCTTTAGATACACATCAATACTTTATCAAGTATTTTTTCACTTTCCATTTCATTTGTTTTATGCATAATTAAATCAAGAAAGAGAATCCTGTGTTAAAGTTATATTGTTTTCTGATTCTTGTTACATAACCAGAAGTGTTACAGAAAATAGTATTGTGGAGTTAAAAAAAAAAAAAGGCATTTAAAAAAAATTCTAAGCAGGCAAGCATCACTGCATCACAATAACATATAAGGTGCTTCTACACCCACTACTGGCATACATTTAAATTAAAATTACATGTAATCTATACCAAACTTTCTGAATGCTGAATCTCTGCTGAATGCCCTTTCTGTATTTAACCTCCTCTATTGCTGACAAAGAGGTAAGATTTTCCAGGTTAGTAACAGCAAAATTCCACATAGCAAAAACATGGAATGCTGTCATGCATATAAAGTCATTGACAGGGTCTGAAAATATCCCTCCCATGTCAAGATTAGTCTTAAGCAGAGAAATGGCAAGACAATATAAACATGTTCTTTTCTTGTGGGAGAGCCAAGCAATTAAAAACCAACAGCCACATAAACCCTAAACCATATCTTTTGAGAGAAATGGTGAATTTCAGTGCTCCTTTCTAATGAAACCAGAAGAACACACCAACCACTGTGCTGAAAATATTTCCTTGCAAAAGCAGACACATCCATGGTGGTAAGGGAATTTCACGATGTGGGTGATTTGTGACATTAGGATCTTTCACATCATTTACAAAAAGGACCACAGACTCCATGTTGGAAAACACACTCATGCCATCCCTCTCTGCTCAATGTACACCTGCCCAGGCAAAAACACCATGTTTCTGAATTGGAGCATGCAAAGGGACACACTCACACTTGTCACCTGAACCCACCACACCCCCACCATCTCCCACCAGAGCCACTCGCAACAGCCTGAAACACTGCTCAGTATTTTCTCCCCTCTCTGCATTACAGCCACGAGCCCAAAGCCCTGTAGCTCAGCTTGGTTCATCTGGGCCCACTCTGTCAAAATAAACACAAAGGAAGGGAACCCACTGGGCTGGCTGAACAACAAGAAATTCGGCAGCAGAACTCCCTCACACTTGTGTGCACAGCTGATTTTACACCACGCGCCTGCTACGTTCGTATTATTTTGTCAAAAAGTACGGAACAGCTTTCACCACAAATACTTGGGAGCTTGAAAATTACAGCAAAACCAACTTCAGCTGGGCGCAAAGTGCGCTACAAGAGCGGCGTTTGAAGCCCCAACGTGACGCAACTGAAATGACACCAGGGATAGGGGCTTGCTGGAGGAAACGGGACCCACGCAGAGCCACAACGTATATATCAGGTGCCTATAGCTCATTCGCAGCCCCGGCTAGGAGCACACAGAGCTACACAAGCTACAAATCAATGAGGCACCGTGGCTGTGCCCATGCCAGTGACAAACTGCAGTGGGGAAGGGAGCCTGGACTGCTTGGCAGAGCTGCCATCACCCTCGGCCACCCTCCCGCACCCCCTCCCCTCACCCCTTCCCCTTCCCCCCTGACCAGTTCGGAGTGGCCGCCCCGGGTGGGAGCAGCCCCGCAGTTCTGCGCCCGGCGGTGGGAGCAGCCCGGCCTAAGCGCCCAAGTCAGTCACCCCAGTGTGGGTGGGCTGCAGGAGGCCGGCCAGGCCGGCACGTCCCTGCGGTGGGCTGCCAGCCGCCCGGCCACCTGCAGGCCTCCGCCGCCCTACCTTGCTCCTCGCCGGCCCCAAAGCAGGCTCTGGGGTCCTCGGGGGGGAGCGGGGCTCCGCCGCCCTCCAGGGCTTTGCGTTTCTTCGACATCTGGTCGGTGTTTGGGAGTTGAGTTTCTCCTCTCTCTCTCTCCGGGGAGATGAGTGTATGTAGAGAGAGAGGGAGAGTGTGAGGGAGAGAGACACAGGGAGGGAGAGAGAGAGATTGAAAGAAATCGCTGCTTAAAGAGAGGGGAAGAGACTTTGGAGTGGCTGGAGAGCAAGTAGGAGGCAGGGACTAAGTGGAGAAATCCTACAAATCACAATCCCATCAATTCAGCCCCACGTCTAGAGGGGCTGCTGAGGTCTCCCCCTTCCTTGCTCATTCATCTGAGTGTGTGAGTGAAAATTAAAGGTAGAGGTAATAGTCCTCTGCTGCTTTTCCAAATGTTAGCAGGTGGTGCTTTTTTTTCCTTTGGGGGGGGGGGTGGAAGCGGGGGGGAGGAAGGCGGCAGCTGATTGATATTATTTTCCTCTGCTGGGATTCCTTCTGGTTTAAAAAAAAAAAAAAAAAAAAAGGGGGGGGGGCGTAAAAGCTGAATGGATGGGGGGGGGGGGGAGTTAGAAGGGGGTTGGTGGTGTGTGGAGAGCGGGGGAACGAGAGAATTAAAAAGAAAACCAGGAGCAGAGGAGGAGGGATGAGAAGAGCCTGCAGGTGCAGGGAGGCAAAATTCCCTGCAGGGGTCATGTGCTCTGGGAGCCGGAGATCCTCGGCTCCCCGGAGGCTGCCGGCGGGCAGGGGCGGCTCGGCGGGGGCTGCGGCCACCCCGCCCGGCACCTGCGGGAGCGGCGCGGAGCGGGGCTGCGGGGCGCCGCAGCCGCCTGGCAGCAGCACCGCGAACTCGCACCTTGCAAACTCCGCCGCCGAGTCGGTACCCCCGCAGCCGGTCTTTCTCGCTCCCTTTGTAACCCTTTCGGCTCTGGGAACGAGATGTGCCCCTCCCCTGGGGAGTCCCGTCCCGTCCCCCGCCGCCCCCGACCTGCCCCCTTTACAGGCGAATTTCAAAGCTTGCTAGAGGGTATTTGTAAGCGGGGGTGGGGGGGTGACGAGGACACAACTTACCCTCCAAACTATGCCACAAGCTCGTCTCTGCTTTCCCCTTCAGATCAACTTTAAAGAGCAGATTCTCAGTCAGTCCGGGAGGCAAACAGGCAGGGGAGGAGAGGGGAAATTGTTTAGGAACAGCTGCTGCCAAGTGGGTGAAGTTCAGGGCACAATCCTGGCTCTTCCACGCTCCAGCAGCCCAGCATCTTCCCGGGGTCTGGAGAACAAGGTGTTCAACAAGTCTTCCTTGTTACCCGAAATTGATTGATGATGGCTTTCCCGCCGGGCTGTATTTAACAAAACGATGCAGAGAGCTACTCTGACGAGCAGGAAATTTTAGAGGAGCTTGCAATATAGCTGCGGCTTTAATTTATCTGTCTCTCTCTATATACATACGTACTTACACACATACACATGCACACCTGTGTATGTGTGTATGTCTATATAAATAAAAAGATATAACTATCAATACAACGTTGGGTCCACAGGATCTTAGAAAAGCTTGCCTGTCGGCTGCGTGGAAGTTAAAGAGTTTTTCTTAAGCAAAAGGGGCTGATGCTTGGACACATCTCACGTCCAACAGGAGGCAATGACGTCTGTAGCTTCATTGCTATAACAGCACCAAGGCTGCAATTGCCATTCACTGAAATGATAAGGGGCGCTCAGACGTAAGCAGTCTGGACCTCTAGCAAGAGACTGAAGCGAAGATGATTTTTCCCCTCCCAAAACAAATAATAATGCTAAAAAACACCTAAGGAAAGAGACGGGGAAAACAGGGAAAGGAATCTAGGTCTTGCAGTCACACGCTTCTGCAATATGATCCTCTAGCACCAAAAAACATTTATTTTTTGCAGCTGACTAGACTTCGGGAAATTTCAATATATAATGATTATTCGGGCGGGGGGAGGGGAGGGATTTTTTTTTTTCCCTTCTTCTTCTTAATTATTTCTGTCTCTCTTCAAACAGGCATTGATGAAAGCCAGGTAAAAGTGCCCTCCCCCCATCTTTCCAAATATATTTCGGCTGGGGTACAGGCTGAAGTGTTTATGGTGTACGGCTAGATTTTCTTAAGCAGCAATTTCTTGCCGTACGGGGTGCAGGGATTTATTTATGTATTTCTCCACTTAGCGCTGGAAGGCACTTGGAGAGAAATGAGGATTAAGAAAGCCGATGCCAAGCGGGGGGCTCCTTCCCGCGGGGGGCTCCTTCCCGCGCGGGGTCACACTCCGGCAGTGCCGCGGCCGGGACCGCGTGTGGGGAGCGCCGAGCGCTGCCGAGCGCTGCCGAGCGCTGCCGAGCCCCCCGAGCGCTGCCGAGCGCCGCCGAGCCGCGGCGGGGGCGGCGCTGCCGGGCGCGGGGGCGGCCGCACCTCGGGGCCGCCAATCCCCGCGGGGGCGGGGGCGCTCCCCCAGCCGCCCGCCGCCCGCCGCTGCCCTGGCAGTGACGGCGCGGGTGCCGCAGGAGCTCCCCGGAGGGAGGCAGCGGGCACCGGCACCGCGCCCGGCCCCGCCGCGGGGGGAGGCAGCGCCGCGCCCGCCTGCGCCGGCCCACGCGTGTCCGCGCTGCGCCGCAGCCGGGCGGGGACAAGCGCGGGCTGCCCCTTCGCCGCGCCGTGCCCCGCCAGAGAAGGGTGGTGACACAAGGGCGGGGAGGGTGCTGGGGGATGGCTCCCGTGCCGAGCCGTACGGGGGCTGCGGCGGTCATCCCCACCCAGCTCCGGCGTCGTTTTGTGAGGTGGCCCCTGAGCGCTGCTGTCTGCTCTCTGCATCCCCAGCCCCACGCTTGGTGTCCAGATTTTTCCTTCTGCGTCCTGTCAGGCGCGGGGGCAGGGCTTGTTTGGCCTCCAGATAATTCCAAGCAGTAAGTGGCTACTTGCCCAAACCACTGAGCCATTCTTTGCTGGAACAATTGTAGATACCCGTGATGAAAGTCGTATCGCTGCAAGCCCAAATCGGGTTCACAAGCTGCTGATGGCACCCACAACGTACCGGGTTCTTTCTCCTTTCAAAGATTATTTTGGTGAGAAGCAAAAGGCAACAAGCAGGAATGCCAAGAAGGGAGAGGAGGCATAAAGACTCTTGCTAGCATGGATGTTAAATTTGGTATCTGTGGTGGCCCTTGAGATATCTGCTATGATAATCTCCCACACAAAGCTGTGGTAAGATTGGCTGCATAGTAAAGGAGGAGATTTTCAAATCATTAGCTGGAGATGCTTGCTTTCTTACATAGATTAGTTTAGCAAGGTGTTTATTTTTGTGAATGGTTTGTGGAGGTTTTGGTGACCTAGTAGCACATCCCTTCAGCAAGATACTCTAAAAAATTTACAGAGACCAGAACTGTATGTATTTGTCAAGCTTTAGGGAGAATACTATGCTATCTTCTATTTCATTTCATCTTAAGTACTGCATTGCTGAGTGGATTTTTTTCCACCCATTCAACACACAGAATTCACAATATATCTATCAGAAAATAAAACACTGTATTATTCTGCATCTGTGTTTTAGGAAGTTCCCATCAAGACCTGCCTTTACACAGGAGTTTCCACTAAATCGTTTGGCCTGATGACAGATCATGTTGTCATTACAGTATCATGGAAATCAGGGATGGAAATACAGAATAGATCATCTCCTGGGGGAAGGATATGGGGTGAACAACTTAAATCCACAAACAATAATCTCTGAGGTTATATCCAGCCAAACTAAATCTAACTAATCCCTTTGGGATTTTATTCCACCCTCTCTATTAGATGTTGCCAAAGGAAAGCTTTTCATTTATTCGCTTCTAGCACTTTAAAAAAATTTTCTTTGCATTACAAAAAAGATGAAAACCTTGTCAAGGAATTGCCTTTTTCATAGTTAAAAAACTTTGACATAGAGAATCATTATGGTAGGAGAAGATCTCCAAGATCATCAAGTCCAACCTTTGACCAAATACCACCATGCTTACTAAAACCATGTCACAAAGTGCCATATGTACATCAGGAAAGAAGGAGGAAGAAATAAAGGGAAGGCAGTACCAGACTCCATGTTCTACACCAAGGCTGGCTTTGTACACTCATAGTCTAGAAGAGATTGTGCACTTCAAATCATTTTGGGATAGTCTTAGAAGGAAACAAAACAAGGGGAGAAGATAGCATGTTGCTGGCTGGCTGGCTAAGGCCCAGAGTAGAAAAGCAAAGACTTCTGGGGTGGGGATAGCACCGCTTTGAAATAATTTAGTAGTGTTTGGAGCTTCTTGGTGTATCATTACTTGCCTTTTTCTTTTTTTCTTTTTTTTTTTTTTTTTTTTTTTTTGTAATATAGTCATTCCCACCTCCAGAGGAATGTTGCTTTCCTTCCCTTCCTGCACTGTGATTAGTTATCACACAGGTAGGCCTCAAGGAAAAATTCCTAATAATGTACACGAGAGCTCTGCTCTTAGTTCATTTTTTATGCTCTGAGAAACAACTAATCTCTATGCTATTATTCAATAATTTCTATGCTATCCACTTTCAGTGTCTGCAGTAACTTCATTTGGATAAAATTACATGAACTGTTTCTTGTGGTGGGTTTACATCACCAAACTGAAGAAAGTGGCATTCAGTATATAAAGCCCAAAGCCTTTTCACTAGAAGAAGGCCCTGATCTAAAACCTTTGAAGGCAAATAGGAATCTTTACATCACACTTGGTCATCCCTCCCTTTGAGTTTTCAGAATTCAGCCATGGGACCTGGAGTTAAGTCACACAGATGTACACAGAGATAGACTAGAAGTCTTTTCAGGTTTATTGATTTAGACTTGGGTGTTTGCCTCACGTGAGCCAATAACTGAAATTGTCAGGCAAAAAAAGCCCTCAATAACTATAGCTCACTTTGCAAACACTACTTTTTGCTTTCTTTTTAAAGCATTGCTAGCCTAGCCTGTCAGTCAGGTTCACGAAGGACCATTCATCGTGGTTTTCAGTGACTAGTCAAGCTGAATGCAGCATATTTTAAAGATACACAAAATTAAAACTTTAAAGGACATAGAAATAGCAACTGGTCAAGACAAACACACCTCTGTACAATACACACTGTACAGACTCAGCAAATAACCAAACCCAATGGTCATAAAGACCAGGGGAGATCTCATATTGCAAGTCTGCTTTTTCTTACTTTTCTTCTCGCATGGCTGACTCAGTTCAGAACTGTTTGGCCCAGCAATACTTAAAGAGTACATAACAAACAGCACAATGAGAGAATCAGTGCTCTTTCCTGCAGCCATACTATTGGCTTTCCCAAGCAGTTTGGAATTTTTTTTTCTTTTTATGTGTTTATGAGGTGACTTATAACACAGCATTTCAGATATTGAAGACATCTGTATCAGTAAAGCCTATTTCTTGCAAAAGCCCTCTCCCCACTCAAAGCTGGTTTTTGGTATGTGTCCCTGAACTGTGAATACACTCCTGCACTTCTTGACAGAATCCTTAGCATTTATAGAGTATTTGGGTTTGTCTTCAAAGCGATTTGCTAGCATGAGCTAATGTATCCTTACAACACCCAGAACTGCTGGTGTATTTTATTACCCTCATTTTCTAAGTTGGGAAACAGCAGAAGAGAGGTGAAGAGTGTTCTATCATCTTTATTCACATTTGGTTAGTGCCTTAATCCCTGGATAGTTCCACTGCTTTCAGTGGGAATTCTTGCACACTGAGGTACTATTTGATAGGACTGAAAATCACAGTGTCTTTCACTAACTGATTGGAGCAAGGCCATGGAGCGGGTTTTAGTGCAGGTTTAGAACCAAAATCTCTTTCTCAAACAAATGCTCTTTTGTTTCATCCACTTTCCCAATTTAAAAACAAAACCCAGAACTTACCACCATATCTGTCACTTTTCCACCGCCCAAGCTAATTTGCAGTAATAATAATGATCAAGTAGCCCCACTGTAGTGACGTTACATACAATACAAGTTGACACATAACACAAAGAAAACTCACAGGACTGACGCAGTTCCCAGTTTCTTGTGCTATGAAAACGACCACCTTTTTGATCTCCTAATTTAACAACTCAGAGGAGGGGGGTGAAAGGCACATCTTATCTGAAGAAGTTTCATATGAAATCCAGCACAGGAGGAAGGGAGTACTAAGGTAGTTTCAAGATGCAGTGCCACATCTCTGTATGGTTTTTTTTAATGCTGTTCTTTCAGCATGAAATGTGTACTCTAATTTCACAACATTCTCATTGTGTTTTCCCAGACAGATGAAGATAGGTACATTCATTTAGAGAGGTCTTGCTAAATTTCCTCTGTTAAGTTAGATGGAACTGGGTGTTTCCACCTTCCAGAATCAAGTTATTTTGTCTGCTTTCCCTTCCAGCTTCTGCAAAGACCTCATATCTGTTCCACATATGTGACCATTGAGTCATGACCTGTGTCTCCTCATAAACCTTAGCTATCATTGTGTAGTAGCTTTTTTTAATTTTAAAAGTACAGTGACTTCTTGGAGCTGTCACCAGTTTTTAGAGCTGTGGATTTGTTGACTGGATTTTCATACACCTCTTCATTGAGAAGAATGGAAGTGTTCAGGGCAGCAGCTATTTAAGACAGAGGAAAGAATACAGAAACTTCCCCAGATCCTACTGGCAGCAACTCTGATTTTTCAGCACTTTTCTTCCCCTTCCCAACCCCTTCTCCATTTCTTTCTCCTCCTCCTCTATTTCTGTACTAGGAATTCCACAATTTCCTCACTTTTGGGAGGTAATAGCCAACGTCCCCCAGCAGAGTAAGCACGCACCTGCCTTGTCAGTGTCTATGACTTCAACGTGATGACACTAATGGTTTCATTTTGTAAAAGACACACTGGGTCATTCCACTGAAATGTTTCTAGCTTCCCTACACTCTAGCCCAGCATCAGAAGGTCAGCACTGAGAGTTCCTATGATGATGGGGGTATGTGGAAAAGGGCTGGAATAGGAGAAAGGTGTCTGCAAAGTTCTCTTGTCCTCCAACACTGCCACACTGGGCTTTGGCCCTGCCATTTTCCATCATGTTCTCTTACACAGATCCAGGACCTGTCTTTCTTCATTTATTTTATTTACTTCTATAGCCCTCTTGTAGCCTTCTTAACAGATCAAAATCTCTATGGTAAGACACAGAGGCCCATGCCAGGACCCTGGGGCTGGCTGGCATAGTCTGTGGTAGGAAAGGAGCTGCCAGCTCAGGGCTTTGTTACCTTCTCCTGGCAGCACAGCATCGGCTGGGAGGCAGACCAGGGAAGCATCCCTGGGCAGTGAAGAACAGCCCAGACCTGCTGGGCTGCACTGGGGATTACCAGGGGGTACACCAAGGTGGTTTACCTGCTCTGCCTCCCCACTTCCTCTGGCCTGCATATTTTGCAGCACAGAGCCTGTCTTGATGTCTCTTGTACTCAAATATTTCAAGCAGTGAGGTCTCACAATCATCTGGGTGAAACCCCATGTTTGATTACATATAAATTCTATAGGAAAAAGCAGAAGCAACTGAGAGTCAGATTATCCTTGGTTTTCAGTTAAAAACAAACAAACAAACAAACAAACAAACAAACAAACAAAAGCCCCAAACTTCAAGACTGTGGGGGGATGACAATATTTTAGTCGAAATAAGTAGTTCCAGTATTGGAAAATCACACAATTTCCTCATACTGTTCATTCAGCTTTCATTCTGCTTTTAAGCTACATCATCTCAACTATCCCAGTGATTCAGAAGAGTTACACTTTTAAACCCCCACCACAGTGTCCAAGCTACAGGGTTTTTTGTTTCTTCACAATACTCTGTGAAAGATGGAAGAAAAAAAAAATCAATTCTAACTGCATGTTTCTGCAAGATAAGCTCCACTCTATATTTTCAATGATTTTTAACCCTTCATTTAAGGAAATTCAGAATAAAGCCAAGTTCTGTGAGAAACATGCAGCTCCTATTATGAATTCTGTTTTAATAGTCTAAAAAACTCTTATGGTTTTTTCTCTCAAAAGATAATTGACAGTATTTCCATCTGCATATACTTGGTAGCAGAAAGAAAAAATACAAAAAACCTATAAAAAATCCACTAAATGTTGCATACTACTAAAATACACTACAAGTTTACTGGAGAAGGTACAACAAAATATTTATAGTCTTTAAGAGGCAATTCAGTGACCATACACAAATAATTTTTTCTCTTTTTATTCAACAGCACTAGGTTTTTTTTACCTCTTTTTCTAATATACAGCAGGATTAACTGCATCTACTCCCAGAAAGTACAAAACTAGTATAAATGAGAAAAGGAAAGAACTGGCTACTGAGATTCAAATCTGTCACTGGAGGCAGCCCTGCTGGACATGCTCTAAAACTACTGTGCATGAGAGAAGAGGGTAAATTAGGCTAAGCAACCTGGTCTGATCTCTCAGCCTTGGCTCTGAGCAGGAGTTTGGCTGAGGCTCCTCCTCACCTGAACCTCTAATTCTGCTTTGCAAGTTCTTTTCACTTTCATCTTCACTAGTGAATTTAATGGGAACTGATTCAGACTATTCTAAACACACTGGGGTTTTTCGGATTTTTTTTTTTATATATATATTTGAGATTTTTTTTCAAATCAAAACCTAATCGCCTCCCTTCTTTTTGCATGATCATTCAAGCCCACTAGAGCTGCCTGAAAGAACTGTTACACTAGTTCACCCACTTCACTACTTGAAACTGTGTAAAAGTGAAAAGGCAGGAAGAGCAAAAAACACCACTGCTCATAGTCACAGCTCTAAACAATGTTCCAGATACAACATCTGAGTTAAAAGCTCCATAAAAACCTTCAGCAATCCTCATTTCTTCAAGAACAGAATTCTTTCAGAAGTTTTACTTTCACAAGTTTAGTAGAACACAGGACAGAGACCTTTCTGGGGAGAACACAGAAGAGGAAAGAAAGGATTCTCCTCTTTCACCAGTGTTAATCTACATATTTGACCAAAAAAACCTCCAAATTGCTCTGATGGTTGTGGGAATACAATTAGGTGACATGGGCTCATGCATGCTCCTATGCATGCTCCTATGCATGCCCTGCCTGCATGCAGGAAAAGTAACATACTTCATGGTTTGACACTGGCTAGGACTGGTTTGACACCAGCAGCCACCTTATCAGTTTCCTGTCAGATTCTGACACTGTATTGGCCTCTGCTTACTGCAGTCAGGGGCCTGTGTATCACTTTGATTTTTGCTTCCCTTCAGAAATCATCCTGCTTGACAGAGGGGGAAAAACTCTTTACTTGCATGGTCCTTTTCAAAAAATGTTGTAGTGAATGGAGAGCTGAAAGTTACCAGCCTGATGACCCCAACATGTGAGGTCCTTTCTAAGTCATGCTTGGGAACAGCACAGTATCAGTCATTAAGACAAGAAAGTATTTTCAGGGTTTCTTAACAGTCATTGGAACACTAAAACCAGGGAGCCTCAGCAAAAAGTTTATTGTTGCCACCTTTCACCATTTTATGAAAACTCTTCTGGTCCCGAAGACAGATCATGGAATCATAGAACGTCCTGGACTGGAAGGGACTTTATAGATCATCCAGTTCCAACCCCTCTGGTGTGGGCAGGGACATCTCTCTCTAGACCAGGTTGTTCAGAGAGTTGACCTTAAACATTTCCAGGAAAAGGGAATGTACAACTTCTCTGGGCAACCTGTTCCACTGCCACACAATCCCTCATTAGGATTGTTTTCCTAATAGCTAATCTAAACCTACTCTAAGTTTGAAGCCATTCTGCCTTGTCCTCTCAATACATGCCCTTGTAACAAGTCCCTATCTGTTCTTCTTGTAGGTTCCTTTCACATACCAGAAGGCCACAATTAGATCACCCAAAACTTTCTCCTTTTCTTGCTGAACAAACGCAATTCTCTCAGCCTTTCCTCATAGCAGAGATGGTCCATCCCTCTGGTCAACTTGGTGACCTCTCTCTGGACTCAGTCTAGCATGTCCATGTCCTGTGCTGGGGACCCCAGAGCTGGATGCAGCACTGCAGGTGGGATGTCACCAAGGTGGAGCAGAGGGGCAGAATCCCCTCCCTCTCCCTGCTGCCCAGGCTGCTCTGGATGCAGCCCAGGATGTGATTGGTTTTCTGGGCTGCAAGTGCACATTGCTGGGTCATGTCCAGCCTCTCATCCACCAGCATGCCCAAGTTCTTAGCAGAGTTACTTTCAATCCCTTCATTCCTCAACACATGTGCCACACTTTGCCCTTGGTCTTGTTAAACTGCATGAGATTCCCATGGGCCCACTTGTCCAGGTCTCTCTGGATAGCAACCCATCCTTCAGGTGTGTCAATAGCACCAGTTGGCTTGGTGTCACCTGCAAACTTGCTGAGGGGAAAATCGCAATGACTACATTGTAGCTGCAGAGAAATGCCTGGGATTGGGATTTGAGTTCTCCTTTCTTAACCGAGAAAAAAGTCGGCTGCAAAGACAAGCAAATCCTAAGTGTTGGTATTATCAGCAGTACAATCATTGTTTCTCTTTGCATCTTAGAGAGACTGTACAAGAAAAACCTTGAGAAACTCACAGGAAAGATGAATTTCTCATCCCTGAAGGCCACAAGCCCCAAATTTCCTATAAGCTACAAGAATCAAACTCGCAGAGAAGGGATGAGCAGGCGGTTTTCATTTGCTTCCCAAGTTGTAAAGCAGCAACTCCCAGATAATCCACACTTCCTACCCACAGCCATCAGCCTTCACCGTTCAGATCCGTGAAGGCTGATGCTGTGAGCCCACGGGGCCACGCAGGCACACACCGGGGCTGGGCGGCAGGGACACAGCCCTTACTCTTGACGCAGGGATGGGGATGCAAAAAAACCAACAACAACCAGCATAAAAACGCCGCTCACCGAGGTGGCGATGCCGCCACCCCACCGCAGCGCCGGGCAGGGCAGGCAGACAGCGCCTCGCCCTCGGCTGCGGAAAGCTGAGGATGGGGATGGGGGGACAGGAGCGCGGCGCTCCCTCCCTCCCCGGCTCCCTCCCTCCCCCCGCCCGCGGCGGCTGCTGCCGTCAGAGCTGCCTGCGTCAATGCTGCCTCAGCGACACGCACCGGGGCCCTGCGCTCCCGCTCCCCCACCCCCCCGCCGCTCCCGTGGAGGCCTTTTTTTTTTTTTTTTCTTTTTTAATTCTCTTTTGCCTCTTTTTTTTTTTTTTTTTTTTTCCCCTCAATGAGATGCCTTACTGGCATTTATTTATTTTTTTTTATGATCCCGCTCATGAAGCCGGTGCTGTTGGCGCGTTTGCAGTTCCTTTGTGCGAGGGGATTTCCATTCTCCCTCTCCCCCTTTTCTGTTTTTTAAAAAAAGAATAATTTGAGGAATAATTACTATTTTATTTATTTCACGCACGTCCCGTGTCCCTCCAGGCACGGGTCTCCTCAGGTGCCGAACCCCCACGCACACCTTCCCCACCCCCGATTTTCTTCCCCCTCTCTCCCTGTCACTGCAGCACAGCTGAGATTGGAACCAGGAGGCTGCACCAGCACACACTCAGCTTACTATATCATAACGGATTTCCCTCTCTTCCCAGAAAAGCAACCTCTTTTTTTTTTTTTTCCCCTCCTGTTTAATAGCCCACTCATTCAGCATTTGTACATTATCCACACACCCACCGTTATTTCTTCTCTTGCCACTGCCTTCACCACCCCCTCCATTAATCATCAAGCCCTGGGCTCTAAAGAATAATGGTTTATAAAATGGTTGCTCTGTGCATGTCCTCAGTTGCACGCATAACCCCAGCCTCCTGTCTCTGTGCCTCTTCTGCACATCAAGGTCAGAGGGAAGGCTTGAGGGCACAGTTAAACCCAAAACTTATTTATTTGCATTTTCTTCCCGACTGTCTCCTTCCACCCCGTTTCTTTTCCTCTGGAGAATTTAATGGCAAAATGGCAAAGCTCCCCGGATTTCTGTGGGGTCAGGCCTTGCCCATTATTTCAGAATGTATCTGTGCTTAGCTCGGCGGAGAGGACAATATCCCGGTCCTATTAAAGTCAATGGCAATCAGTGAATTCAAGCGTCACCGGATTTGGCTGGCAGAGCATGCAGAGCCACGCTCCGGCCAAACCCTGCCCCGTTTCAATTCAGCTTAACTGCAGCAGTGCCAAGCTGCTGCGAAGCTGGCTTGTGATGCTGGCGCAGCGCTGCCCTCTCATACAGGAATCCTTGGTGACGTTAAACAGCTGGAACAGATCCTGCACCTCCCTGCTGCCGCCATGCAAGGAGCCAGGAACTAGCTTCCACCTCCTGGCACCTCCCCAGCAGATAAAGGTCCTTCGAGGTCGAGATTGGCTGGATAAATTAGAGCAGCCTTAAGACTATATTAATTTATACTGCAAACGGGTCTGGTGCTGTCCAAGTCCCAGTGGTACAAGGCACAGCCATTTCTGCATCCTCCCAGCTGCACTTACCCCCGCTCCCCTCCAGCTCAGGGCTGGGTACACTAACAGTTATATGATAGCAAATCTTTTTTTTTTTTTTTCTGTCAATCCAAATCCCAAAAGTGTTTGACAGTTTGGTTCTGTAGCTCTCACTACTTTGAATAACCATTGTGCTCCTAGATACAAGAACAAATTTTAAAAGTGCAAGCAATTAGACCACAAATAAATTTCTGAAGAGAGAAAGAAATCTACCAAATGAATAACTTGTGCACAGCAAGAGCTTCACTGTGCATTTGAAACTTACTGTTTGCATTTATTACACACAGAAAAGAAAAAAAAAATCCACTGTCACAAAAACAGTGCTGGATGGCAATAGGGATCCCCACAGCAACAGGAATGCGCTTATGCCTTTTAATACCTGGCTTATACATAAAACTGCATTTACATCACTTCTTTTTTCAGCTGTATTTAACTTCATTGTGTCAGTGAGGATGTTCAATAGCTATCCATTTTACAGAAAGGCCACAGATAGGCTGTGCAGGACAGGTTTTCAGGGTCTCAATCAAGCCCTGGCTCACTGTACCAGGTATGAAGCAAGCAGCTCAGCAATCTGCCCCAATCACAGGACATTTGAGGAAAGACAGGAATTCACAAGGGCTCCTGCAGTCCCAGGGATGGCGAGCAGCCTGACTTTACCCATGGTCATTTACATTCTGCCACAGTGACTGCCCTTTCTAGTAAGTTGTTGTTTTTTGGGGTTTTTTAAAACTATTTTCAGTACAGCAAAACCAACCTTGGTCTGTATTTTTTACATTGTAAGTGATGCAACTCTCAATCTCCAAGTATGTAAATGGGAGGTGGGACAGATAGCATGCACTAGCACATGTTAATAAGGGTGACTTTACTGCTCCTTTCTCCACATTAAAAGGTGACATTAAAAGGTGAGAGCAAGGGTAGCCACTGCCAGTGCATGCTGTATGGTACTGACAGTGGAATGATGCCCACGGAGCAGGAAGGAGCCCGCTGTCTATGCAGATATAGCCCCTCTTCCCTGTCAGCGTGGCAGGGGGGAGTGGTGCCTGCCTGATGGACAGGGTAGCTCCCTGCCTTTGGCACAGAACAAGGCACTGCACTCAATAGATCTGCCTTAGGAGAGGCAGGTTTGAAACCAGTCAGCCATTGCTCTGCCTTGGGAGTTGCTCCAAGTCTTTGCCTGCTGATTGCAATGCTAAATTGAGACCATTATCTTGCATTGAGCTATTTTCATCCTGAAGTGCTTTAAAGGCTTAGCATATATACAGGCTATGGTGCTATATGCACAGGAATCACTCCAGCTACTAATGAAATGCAGCCACATGTTAACCAGAGTCATATGGTGCCTGGTCCCTGGGTGTGATGACTGCCAGATTTTGCTTTACCCAGCTGAGTTGAGTCTGGTTTTCGAGTTATGAAATAGTCCATGCCGTTTGGAAAGGACAACTGTCAGGATCTTTACATACAGATAAGTAGCTATAGGCAGTTACACTCAGCCCTGGAATTTGGAACACCACCACTGAGACAAGAGTCTCTCCTCTGGAGTTCTGCTTTGTTTCACCACTTATATTCAATATTAATTATCAAAATAGTCCTCCTGCCACTCAGTGGTACAGGGAGCCGAGCCTGAACATCTAGAGCCTTTCACCCATGGGGTAGTTTTTCAAAGGCCTCCCCAGATGTGAATAAAACACCACACATGGTGTTCTGGTGACCTATAGAAAATGAATTAATCTTTTCACTGCAATTTCTTGTGGACTGTATGGGTAAAGCACTACAGCCACCTCCACAACCAGCTTTAACTCACACATACCTGTCCTGTCTGTAAGGGGCAAGAAAAGTGAATTACTGCATATTTACCATTATGGGCAATTCATTTTAAAATGAAAAAAAAAAAGCACAGTGAAATATAAACTGTGTGCCTCAAGTGAACACTATAGCACCCACTTAGTACTGTACACACACACCTTTGTATAGATGGCACACGCTGCATTAAATAAGCATGCTTCCCTGTCTCTAGCAAGGGTAGAGAGGGAATTGTGTGGTGAAAGACGTAATTTGTACATTAGGAAGTCTCTGTTGCCAGATCAGCAGCAGCAGCACTGACGTCTGTACTCTCTCGCTTTGTTCCTGCTGCTATAAATCAAAATGACTACAGTCCAAATGCCTCACTTGTTTAACTATAAATGCACTGTTACTCAGAAAAATCAACACCAGGAGGGATCTACATATACCGCATGTATTTTAAAACTATTAAATAGAGATTGTTCGAAAAAGGAAAAGAACAAAAATTATAAATGTATGGTTTCTACAACAACAAAAACTTTGAAAGGGTGGAATCCAACAGAGCTATAAAAATTTTGTGTCTACAGGCACTGATGTCTTTACTAAATGAACTCTCAAATTTGCCTCTCTTAATGTGCATTGGGATTTTAATTCTTTTTCCCCAAATTAATGCAACCTCTTTAGAAGCCTATTTTCCCCTGTGCCCTCATTTGTTTTCCTACTTGTGCAAACTACTGGAAGGAAATTAAAAAAGGATACATGAAACGGGTCACGTTTTACTTCCCTTTTTTTATATGCCTGTATGTTTAGAATAAATACAAACATATCTAGCTCAGGCTGACTCCAATTTTGGGGAGAATTTTAGAAAGCTAAATATCTCTTTTGCAGATAAAATGAGATCCCAAGCCCAGAATACAACTTAGATCCCTTCCAAGTTCCAATAGAGGGCTCGATAGTTACATAAAAGCAGTGGTGCCAGTGTCTGCTGCTGACCTGTTGCTGTGGGAGAGCAGGAAAGCTCTCTTCTTAATGCCTGGCATCATTGTAGAAAAATGCAGCACAATTTCTTGACTAAAAGGAAAGGAACAGAAGAAATTAAGAAGGTAACCTTCCCAGACCAACGTCAGCTCAGCTGAGCTGTAAATCCTGTGTGTCAGGCGACCCAGCCAGAAATGTGCTGAGCTGTAGTTCTGAAGAGGAAATAACAGGATCAGGGAACAGCAGGTGAACACATTGTCAACACCACACTGACGTTGCTGTTGGAGCTGCTGCATTACAGCTCCTGAGACCACAAAATTTCTACAGTAAGATGTTCAGAGAGTATTGAAGCAAGAAGTCTGAAGGTATTTGTTTCACAGAGGCTGTCTTGTTCGGACTTGGCTAATGAATTTGCAACCAGATGTTCATTTTAACATCTGATCCAAAATGCACTGAAGTCAATGGAAAGTCAATTGGAAGTTCCAGATTATTGGAAAAAGTTACTGTAGAGACAATTAAAAAAAAAAATTGCACAGAATGTAGCTGTTGGTCATTCGACTTGTCACTGACTGTAGGTAGAATTGTGGAAGGGCAAAAGAGCAGACACAGTCACCAATTGTGTGTCACTGCAATTGTAATGTGACTTGGTAGAGACTACTACAACAACTTGAAAATAACTGTATTTATCTCTTTCTCATGCAGGCCAACTTAGCCAGCATTCCTTTTCATTTGCCATGGATTAAGAGCATGTACACATGGTTACTATAGCTCAGCTGGCACTACTATAATATTTTAGGATGTGGTAACTATGTAAAATAGAGGATAACAATGTGATTAATGCTAGTTACCATCACTTTTTAGAAAAAGCCCAACAGGCCACACAATACTTTAATTTTTTCTTTTGTTTCACTTCTGTTTATAAATGTTAATGTTGAAAGAGAATCATCTGGAGGTAACAGGCTTCTGTAAGTCTTTTGAATTCAGTTCAATTAACACTGATTTAAAAAGCTGTAAACAATAAGCAGTATAAGACATATTAAAGAGTCAGACTGGGATGCAGTGTCTGAAAAAGCAAAGCTAAACAAAGTCTTCTGAGTTTTAGAGAAACTAATTAGCCTTTGCAATCACTTCCCTGGACACAATTTGATCCATCTGGAGTCTTCAACTCAAGACTGATTGGACATCTTTCTAGATATTGTAATCTTGCTGCAGAAGTTTGCAGCAGGGATTCTCTCAGCTCCACTATTCAGGAAGACAGTGAGTTATCCTAATGGTCCTTCTGACTCTGAACACATGGCTCCTCAGTAGCTAGTGAAAAGTGAGCACAGATTAGTCTACTCTTTAACCTCCAAAGTAAGGTGTCCTTTGAGAAAAATTCAGTTTCCCCTCTTGTGTACATTTGCATCTCTATGATTTGTGCACAGATCTTAAAAATAACAAATCATGCATTGTCTTTGTATCACAAGGAGACTGTAAACTGGTGGACAAGAGTTCAAACTCACATGAAAAGAGAGAGAAAACAACAAATTTCAGATGGGACTTAGTTTGGTGCGGTCCTCCCTCACACCTACTGAATTAGGAAGAGAAGGAATTAAACTGAGCAAATGTCCATACAAAAATCTGGTGAGAACTGCAGTGGAGTGGAGACATCTAGCTGCCTTCTGTCTCCCAACAGCATCTGTGAATCAGGAAATCCTGGATCTGGAGAGAGGTTATAGATACTAACTTCTTTAGGAGAAAGCAAACAAGCCCACCCTTGCCAAGAGGGAGCATAAAACTGGGATGGAGGGAAGATTATGCATACTGTTTATATTTCCTCTTTTTCTCTCTGGACCCTTCCCTAACAAAATCTTATTTCTTTTTATTCCTTAAGTTTGGTTTCTTAGGAAGGCACTTTATTTTTACAGTTTGGGTTACATGGCCTTAAAAAGCAGCTTTGAATGTGCAAATTACCACAAGAAACAATGATGAAAACACCTCCTTGTTCCAGCACTGAAGAGCCTGTATTGTTCAGGCTGCACCCCATGCCCAACTACAAAGCCTAAAAGCAGGGTAGAGTGTAATACTGCAGTCAACTCTCCCTTACATTGTAAACAGGCCCAGTTCCTGTCTATTTCCAGAGGCACAGCAAATGCACAGGCTTCATAGCAAGGTGGGACTGTGCCCAGCACCTCACACCTGCATCCCCACAGGGAGAGACTGAGCAAGCTGCACAGTGTCCTGCTCTGTGGAGATACCACTGGAGCTCTGCCCACGAGCCAGAGGCTGCTGAACCCCCATACAGAAGCATAGATTTAGATACACCATGAGCTGAGGGATGGAAAATAAAGATTTGATGCGTCCCTACTTGAGGGCTTTGAAACATCATGTGTGCCCCCCATTTCATATGGCATCAAGCTGCTGCAGCCAGATGTCACAGGCTCTGGGACTGCAGCAGTCAGCAGCAGGATATGGCAGTGAGGCTACAGCCTTGCTCCTTCAACTGCTCAGCACATCTCCTTCCAGCCTCAGCCTGTGCCTGCTCCCGGTGCGCATAAACACAGGCACGTGCTAGCTCCAGCAGTAACTAAACTTCCTACACTCACAAATTCTGACTCTACAGCTTGGGAACTATCCAAAATTGCAGTTGGAGCCCAGCTGTTCCCTACCATCACCCAATAAACAAAGGCCAGGCAACTCTGCATTTATGCTTCTGCAAGAGAGACGAGAACAGGGAGGCTCTGAACTGGTTTTGCGTGAAAAAGTACGGGGATTATCCTAGTTACAACTATCTAATCACAACAAAATAATCCCTGTGACCATGGAGGTGAGGCCAGTATTCAGATAATGACGTGCATCTGGAATGAAACAGGAGATTTCGGACATCAGGACAAAGGAAGGATAATAAGAATGCTGGCCCAAGCTCAAACACTAATGCATACCAAACATTAATGCACCGCAAACAACAGCTGCTGCAGAGGATTGGTTCTGATTTTCTTAGGGAAGAGATACCACCAGCAGAAGGGAAATCTGCAGTGTTATTTTTGGTGGATGAGGAGGCAGCTTGTCTTCTGAAGCCAACACCTATGTCAGGAGCAACATCAAGTCCACCGTTCAGACTAGGGCAGGCACCTCTAGCTCAAAAGTGGCTGAGTTTGCAAGTGACTGACAATGTAAGCAGTAAGGTCACAGGTGCAGAAGCAAGTACTTTTTTCCCCTTGAGAAATCCCTTGAGAATGGGTTTGAGGGTGTCCTTATCAAGCAAGGAAGTTTGCACTGCAGCATCAACCGCTTTTCCTATCTCAAAGGAAGATTTCAGCCTCCAGGGATGTTGGTTTTGTTGCTGTTCTTCCCCTCTTCTTTCCTCCTTTTGTCAGCCCAAGAGTAACAAGAGAGCCAAATGAAATCTGCCAGCTCATTTGGTCTTTCCAAACCAGTGCTTTGCCAGGATTTTTTTGTGCCTTTTGTTGCTAGGATTTTCAAATGTCTCCCCAAGTCTCAGAGTGATCTGAACTTCCAAGATCGAGTGTATTTACTGTAATATAAATGAATCACAGCACTTTTAACTGGAGCTAAATTTATCAAAGGAAATCATATAGTGAGCTAATCATGGAGGCCATTATTCTAGAAGGGAAATGTGAACGTAAGAGCTAAACTTTACCCAGAAAATTTAACCTGAACATTTCCCCCAATGATTAGGGCAGCAGAAAATTGAGGGATATATTTTCAAGAAAGCTGTGAAGAGAAACCCTTTGTGAAGGATTCTCACCATTCTGCTGACAGGTGCCAGTGTAAGCAATTGTGTGATTTCCCAGTGAAAGAAGGATAAATGAATGAATTTGAGTTCAAGCTGTACTTGTAAGAAGCCCTCATGTTGCCATGATGAATTTTGGCAGCCCACCAAACCTGAGAGAAACTCAATGGACCAGCATAATCCCTGATCACTGAAGCTGAGGTTGAGTCACACCCAGAACAATCTTTCCTTTCCTTCCATTCATTACTAAGAGAGGAGACTAAAACACTACATGGACAGCTTGTGCTATCAGGGACAAGGTGTACTAAAAAGAGATATTTCTGACTTAAGAGCAGGTTTCCCTCCAATCTCCCTAGAAGAAAAAAAAAAAAAATGAAGTTTTGTAGTAAATTCAGATCTAGACTGCCAAGTTATCCTAGAGCATCAAAGCTGGCCCACTAGCTTGCCACAAACAAGTCTGTCACAGTCTGTTGTACCATGAATGAATCTTCACCATCTGACTGGCATCACAGCACCTTTTTCCTGTACCTGCTGGACTGCACTGTGACAATCAAGGTTATTTAAGCTCAGTCTAGCTTACACATTGCTCTAATCAGGACAATGCCCGTGGTGGCAACAGGAGGATATTGGAATGATGTTCTACCACTGCCTTGACTCAGTTTGACTCAGTGCTTGTGCCTGCAGGATTATTGCCTACTTTCCTTATTGCCTTGAAAATGCCATTACTGGTGAGGGATTCTACATAAAAGACCCTTGAAGAAATGAAATCTAGGGATTTTTTTTTCATGCTGTGTATGAAAACAGCATTCAGACTTGTACATGAAAATTACTTCAAGTATAAGTATCCAAAGAACAAATTTATTATTTTGATAGCAGTAAATCCCAAAGATGGAGTTACAAACATACCTCAAATTATAACAGCTGTAATTATTGGGCAGGTGTTCTTCCTGTCTGGGATATTATGGTGGTTATTCAGTCATTTGAACTAAGAACTTACTTTACAAAACCAGTTCAGAGCTAGCTCCAGTTTTGGGAAGTCTGTAATCAATGGTATCTTCCAAGAAGATATTTACCTCGGGTTCTTGACTTTCCTGGAAGAGAGCCACTGGGCTGGGACTTTACATCAGCAATGTAACTTTTCTGTGTTCTTATCAGTAATGGAGGATGCCAATGCCTTTGAAATAACTTTTACTGAAGCTTGAAAAAGAAAAATGCAAGCATTTGTCCCTGTTTTTTACCACTGCTTATTTTTAATAAAATAATCATAATAAAGAAATGTCGGCTCCAGAAAGGCTTTTAGAACAACCAAAGCAAAGACTAAGCCTAAATGATTCATCCTAGGTTTTACTTCATACTTTTCTGCTTCTTTGGGGTGGTTTATCAATTCCCTGTAGATATCCAGCCAGGATGTATGTATTGAATTTAAAAAAAAACCCTTCAACTTACTTGCTGCAGCAAAGTCCTTTGGTTAGTTCATTACCTGAAGTGATAAATTAAAAGCAACCCATTTGCTGGGTTGCAGTGCAATTCATTTCAAAAGTCTGACATTTACAGTAGAAGAACTCTTAAATATATAAACATTTCCCACTTTTACTAACACTAATCTTTCAATTCACTTTAACCACAAACGATTTTAAATAGCTAATAGATCTTTAGAATCACTTGTATTCGCACTTCTGGAATAGTCATCAAATGTCCTAATATATCTACAGTAAGGTAATACATCCTGAATATAGTTCTAAGAACAATTCATTAAAATGGGAAAATATTTGGAACAGTTCTAGTAAGATTTATTTATAAAAGCTCTTTCTGTGGGTAGCAGTAACTGTTGTACTCAATTCTTTAAAGCCCCCTTGAAAGTATTTATACCTAAATGGAATGCAGATTTCTCAGAAGAAAGATAATGATGACAGAGGCAGCAAAGTTATGTGCTACCTGCTTGTTTAAATGTTTTGCTTCCATAGCAGGGTTAGATGGATACTTCATCATGGTGTTAGGGAATGCTGTGTTTTGCTGAAGCTCTAGATCTAGACAGAGAAAAAACAGCGACTGTCACATGCTTTCACAGTTTCACAGAAACATCCATGCATGTTGGAAGAGCAGCACAGTCACTGATAAACATCTCTGTAGTGAGAGCCCACACTTCACATGTCAAGAATATGCTGCACTGAAAGAGCAGAAGAGTTGCTCTTACAGCCATTTAGGAACTAGAATTCCAATCTTCTGGAAATTCCTCACGCGTTTTTGTTGTGTATTACAACAAACAACCTCAACTTCAGATTTTCTCATGAACCAATTGTGAAGCCAGTCAGTCAGGAGAGCAACCTAGCACATTATGTTCCATTCCATTCCCATGTCCTTGATCAGTTGCTGTGTTCCATGGGAACATTAGTTGAGGTGACTTTAACCCTCTTTCCTTCCACAGCCTGTGCCCTGGCTGCGCCCTTCCTCACGTGCCACAGCAACCTGTGCCAACACCCTTCCTCACATGTGCCTGCAGCAGGAGATCCAGCAGGCCCTGTGCAGGGGCAGGAAGGAGGACTACCAATTGCAACAGAAATCAATTAGCAGGTAAGAGATTAATGACAAGCCCAAAAGCCTACAAACAAAACTCAGGTCAGACAGCCTGCACAACCTATCCACGCGCTCGCCCTGCACATGCTGGTGTCTAGCTTTTATTGCCAAATTATCTCAAACAAGGGGGTTATAGAACTGGGTTATGATTATAGCAAAATGGAGGGATTGTCAAAAAGTGAAAAATGTCACTTGTTTTATTCTTGTCTCAAAACCTTCTGGCTTACCACCCTGAAAGGAGACAAGGGTGTGTGCAGCAACAAAATCTTCCATTGTGAGAGGACTGACAGATCTAATCATCATTTCTGCCTCAGAAATTTTTAAAATGCAGTATGTGAAAACATGCTGACCCTTGGGAAATAAGTGGGGCTGTTAAAAATAAATAGGTTCCAGCTTTTCAGGAAGAGCAGATTCACTACAGTGACGTAAAAACACCCAGCAGCTTGTCCCAGCCATTTCCCGTGAGACACTGCTGATGTAGGAAGAAACAGCAGCTCACACAGCTGCCTGGAAATTTAAATGCCAGGATGTTACTTCTTGAACATCTTATGTTTTTTTCCAAACCTCACCTTTGACACAGCAGCAGTACTGGCACAGTCATCCCATACCCTCAGAAAGACCCTTTGACCTACCGAAGACTTAAAAAGAAAAAACAAGCAAACAAACAACAACAACAAAAAACCAAAACCATAACAAAATATCTCATTATGTCTCCAAATACATTGCCAGATACTAGCAGTTTTATTAACATCCTCTATCCTGTTGAGAAATAATTTAATTTTAGAATTTAAAGATTTCATAGTTTTCATTTTAGGGTCTTTAATTTTCTATTGAAAAGAATAATACAACCCAAGTATATTTTGGGTGTCATGTCCATGTACTTGCCAAAAAAAGGACCAAATGCTGTGGTATGACACCTTGATGCAGAGGTGCAATGTGGGGTGAGCCTGAGCCAAGGCACAGAAGATAAAAAAGGAAGTGCTGAAATGGAAGGTTTCCCCCTGGATGGAAATACTGATTTACAGTAGACTATTTCTGTGGTACTGGAGCTGCAGGCTTGGTAGTGACAAAGAAAATACCTTCATTTCAAAGCATACTTCTGCATTTTCAGTTCAAAGTGGTTTGTTTCAGACCCTTGTAGAGACTGCCTGGGTGAGGTATTTAGTAATTTTAGTTAGGAGGAGAAATCTTTCAGCAAACATTTCATGCTACCTCTGTTTTCTCTCATGTTAATTCATCAGCATCTAGCTCCTTTACTGTTTCCTTCTTAGATTTCCACTCACTTTTTCCACAAAAATCCTGTTAAATCCTAACCAATGTTTTCCATAAGACAGACCACATGAATTAGTGTTTGTTTATAAAAGGAGTGCAGGGATTACATGCTGGAAAAGATTCTTTACACATAATCACTTCAACACGTGTCTTTCCACCCCACTTACAGTAAGACTGCAAGTCATGTTAACATCTCAGTAAGAAAAAGAATATTGGTTGGCCTGCTGCACTGCTCCAAGAGAATGAAGAAAGGACTCTTTGTATATATTAAAAATATATAGAAAATATAAACCCATTAAAATATGTGTCCAGAAACTGAAGGAAAACAGAATCATCCCAGTAGGTTCTCCTTGATAGATAAGGAGTCAGGTATGTAACATCAGGAAAGATCCATTATCTTTTCATCCTCTCATTTTCCCTGGATAGGATGCAGCTATTACTAGACCAGCAGAACCTCACTTCACAGATGAGGACCGTGAGCAGAAAGCAATCTCTCTTCAGAGAATTTCTGGTGGCAACATCTGGTAGGAAAAAGCCACAATCAAAAACTGAGATATATAGTGAAGCTGCACATCTTTGAAAGGAATGTTATAGCCTGTACCTGTCTTACTACTCTCCAGCGTTGGTCTGAGGCACGGACAGTAGTGAGACAGAGATCTCCTGTGCTTTTAGTTAGTTTTAGCTAGCTAGCTAGGGCAGAGAAGACTCCCTAGACTGTTTTTTTTTTTTTTCCTTTTTCTTAGGACTGTTTAAATCTGCTCTGGACTGACAAACCCAGAGGAGTAGTGAGGGCTGGCACCTGCGGCTGCCGGGCCTGGACCTGCGGAGGGAGTGGGGCTGGTGAGAGACTGAGTGAGCTGAGCTGCACCCACAGCAAAAACTCTGTTTGCCATCTCCCTTCGGAGCAGGCAGAGGTTTTATTGTTTCATATTATTCATTCTTTGCATTTGTGGGCATTTTGTTTGTTAAATAAATAGTTTTTTCCACTTTTCTCCGAGGAAGTTCTTTTCCCAGACTGGCTGGGGGAGGGGCCGTTTGGGTTTGCTTTCCAGAGGAACCCCTTCGGAGGTTTTCTCCCAAATTTGCCCTAAACCAGGACAACAGGACAGAAGTTGACACTTTTAAGCAGGTTGTTATATATGTAAGGAATAGAAAGGAGACAAACCAAACAAAATCCTGTGATTTCTACCACACAGAGCTTCTCTTGACCACTGCATCATCCCCCAAAACCTTCCTCTCTCAGACCTCTTTATCAGAAAAGGGGGCCCTTAAAGAAAAACCCAGTTATCCCTGTCACAGGAAGATCAATCTCTGTAACGATTTCAAAGGCCCATAGTCCTAAAGGAATAAGACAGCAGCCTTGCAATGAAACCAAACACAATAGGAAGGCCAGAGTTTTGCTGTTGGCTTCAGTGTTAGCAGGACTGTTTTTGCTCTTATTTCAGAGTATAAGAATTACTTGAACAGCAAAGTTCAGCCCTGCTTTGCCAGAAGCAGTAAAGCAGGCCCAGCCAAGGCATGAGCAGTCTCTCCCCATACCTGCTCTCACTAGTTGTTGTTCTGCAGTTAGCAAAGTCTGGATTCCTGCTGGAGCACTGAACATTTACTTCTCCATCACCTTTCCCAGCAACAGCCCAGCTCCCTCCAGCATCCACCCAGCACCCTGTGGGGTGAGAGGCAGCCAGTGTCCAGTGTCCAGTCACCATCTAGGTGACCACCAAGCCCACTGCTGGCTGCTGCACAGGGTCCTGGGCTGTCCCTCCTCTCCTGGCAAAGCAACACCAGCAGCAGCTCCTTCCTCAGCTCCGCTCCTGGTGTTCTCCAAATCAGAGTTCAATGGTCATTGAAAGCTTGTTTCAGAGTTGGTGCAAATGAGCAGTGGGGCTAAAAAGTTATGAGAGGGAAAGGAATGGGGATGGATAAACAGACAGTGAGCTCTCATGTCTTGTTTTTGCAGTTCAAGCTGAAAAGGAACTTTTTATATATACATGTATAAAGGGCTGGTAACTGGCAGGAGTCTCAGTATCAAAAGAAGTTTGGCCCTGTTTCAAAAACCCATCAGCCTATTTGAAGTTAGCTGGTGTTTTTTTCTCTGGTAATGACTTTAGCAGTGTTTCTACTTTTACTAGCCACGCTGGGCACTATTCCATTTAACAGACTAAAGCTCTCAGTTCTCCAAGTAACTCTGCAAGCCCAGTAACATCACTCAGTGTAAGTCAGCCAGGGATGTTGCATTTCTTCCTGAAATGAGCGTGTTGCAGGTGGAGGGGGCGACATTTGTCTGAACCAGAACAATCACCCTCACAAAGACAGAAAATATGTCCCCCATTTTGTCCTGCTTCAGGTGGAGGCAGTCCAAATCGACCAGGATGGACATTAATTGGAGCAGTTCTGCTGCAAGGGGCTCCAGGGGTGCTAGATGCCAAAGAAAAATATTTTCCAGGCCGTCGGCACAGCTGGACCTTTGAGAACTCTGGCTTTGATTCACAAGAGGGTGTAAGTGTCATGGCATTCACTACAGGGGCCCTTTTTTTTTTGATAAATTAGTGATTCAAATCTCTAAGTTAGAGATGGGGGTAAATAAGTGTGTCTGGGGTTTATTGCTAAAGAGAAATGTAAAGAAATTCACTTCAAGATGAAAATATAATGTTTCTTTGATTAATTTTGAGAAGTTTATTTTTCCTGATTGCTTTAGATTAAATATATTCCTAAAGAAAAACAAAAACCCAAAATTAAAATTGAAAATTCAGTCCTTCCCTGAATTATTTATAACTTTTTTTGAGAGAATAAAAGCTATCCATCACATTTAGTGTGACTTCATGGCTAATTCTGATAGACCCAGTCCTCTACAGCATGAAAAATTCCCTCTGCCTAACAAAAAGATGTAAATGGTGCCAGATATGCTAAGCAAATGAGTATTTGCTCACCCCAACAGTAATTTCTTTTGAAGTTATCCTTATTAGGAATAACTGAATATAAAACCTCTGTAGTTCATTATCTGCTTTATCACATAGGCATGAAAACAGAGTTACAACATCTGTTACAATTTAGCCTCCACACACCTCAAATTAAATAAAGATTCAGATTTGTAACTGTCCAGGAGTTGTGATGCAAGTTTCACTCCTTGATCCACCAGTGTTGGCACATGACCTTCATGTAACTTTTGTGCCCAGCTTCCATCTCAGTAAAAGTTGATGTCACTCATTTTTATCAAGTACCCTGGCCAATAGTGCTAGAAACAGTGTTAGATAAAAGACTAGCAAAATTTTTCTACCCATGTCTCATTGTCCAGCTCTAAACTCACCACTGAGCATAAAATGCTCCTCAGAAATTTGTCATTTTCTGTTTATGTTTCATAGATATACACTGAACCATTTATTTAACAAAACATTTTAACAGAGTCTGTTTAAAAAAATGCATATGCAGTGCTTACATAAAACATTGTAGCCTCATTTTAGTTTCTCTGGCTGAATTTGAAATCTCCGAGTTCTCTGCCATATTTTACCTTTAGGACATTCAGGAGAGTGCAGGATCTCTGTGTTACAATTCCAGCTCGGTTTTCATTCTCTATTACATTTTCAATGCATCTGCCTCAGAACCTTACAGCATTCTCCCAGTACCTAAAAATGTTCTACAGGAAAGCTGGAGGAGAACTTCTTACAGGGGCATGTAGTGACAGGACAAGGGGGAACAGCTTCAAATTGACAGAGGGCAGAGTTAGATTAGGTACAAGGAAGAAATTCTTCACAATGAGGATATTGAGACACTGGAACATGCTGCCCAGGGAAGCCATGGATGCTCCATCCCTGTAAGTGTTCACAGCCATATCAGACAGCTTTTGAATAACCTGGTCTAGTGAAAGGTGCCCCTGCCCATGAAGGAGGGTTGGAATGAATGATCTTTAAGGTCCCTTCCCACCCAGATCATTCTATGATTCCATGAAATCTGACTGCTTTCTCTTCTGAATTAGTATTACACAGACAGTGATGTCCATTTAGAATGAAAAATTAACAGTTGCATTTACAATTAAAGAACTCCTACACAAGAATTACTGCCTTACACCAGATCCATGTGCTTCTGAAGAAACATTAAAAAAAAATCTTCAATAAGTAGTTTGGAAGTGGCTTTTTAACTGGATTGTTTTTACATGAGTTAGCATTTAGCTCATGTCCCATCCAAATCACTCTTGCAGCTTTCAAAAGCTCAGCTTTGTAAACCTCAATAGGAAAAAAAATCTAATTTTGTTTTAATATTGGGTCAGGAATGAAAGATTTGCTTATAGCACAGGAAACAAGCCTGTTAAATCTTACTTTAGGATTAAAAAAAAAAGTATTTGGCTCTGTAGTTCTGCTATTCAGTCCTCATGGGTAACAGAAATCATGGTCATCATATGAACACACATGGTAAAGTGAATTCCACCAGGATACCACAAAGCAATTGACCTAACTCTAAGCCAGCAATGACTTTAAAAAAAACAAACAAACCAACAATTACACAGGAAAATAAAGTCCAACCATACTATTTTTTAAAAGTTATATTCTTACATAAGTAAGCACATGAATTTTCTGATATTACTGAATGACCCACAGATCAGGCTTGGTATGAAATGGTATCAAACCAAATCTGCCTTGTAAGAGACACAATCTCCTTTTATTGTTCTGCTCTTCTTTTAAATTGCTGGCACTTTCTTGCCTTCAAAGAGATAGCTGCTCTCCTTCTCCTACCTGAAATCCCAGCCAGATCTGGTACCTAGACACACACATTGCTACAGTACTGTGCTTACAAGTCAGCCCTGAAAATCAGAAAGGGGGGATGCTACAGACCACCTTGAATTAGGCAGTTTTTACAGATGTAAAAATTATTCAAGAATGTCAGAAATTACAAAAGAATATAAGAATTTTACTTTGGTGTTTGACTGTCAGTTAGGGATTTTTGTTTTTTTTCAATTAATAGGAGACATAAGAGGTAGAGAAATACTGAATTCAACCTACCTACCCACTGAAGAGATTATCTTTGTACTGTCATTAACTGATTTATCATTAATCATTGCAATGTGGAAAAGCAGTGAAGGATAACCCCCTTCTATATTCCCACCCAGTATTCTGCTCAAAAACAGAACTGCTGACCCAATTGGAAACCTCAGTTCTGGATCAGGCACCCATCCCCTAGGTGTCTCTCAAACAGAAGGCTGAGAAGAGTTTACTCTGTCTAATACACAAAATCCATACTCTGATGTTAATAATCTATACAAAGAATATGCTACTGCTATTGCTCTGGACAGATAAACCACCAAAAACCAGTTGAAAGTCAGTGTCAGGACAAAACTAAAGCCAACCCAGCCAGCAGAATAGTTCAGTATGGTGAGACTTGCCTCCCTGTGCTTTCCCGTGGCTATGGGCTTGCTGGTCATTGCTGTTATGACACAGCCTTAATTATTTCATCACCCATGTGTGCAGCAGAAACATCAGGCTGACATCTGTTTGTTCTAACAAAGTGATAAACAGCTGACTGCTGTAACAAGATGGCTTATGACCACGACTGCTGTGACAATGAGTGGAAATTGCAGAGCTGGATGCCATATGGCATTTGTCACCAGACAAGAGAATGGAACAGAAAGATGAGCTGCTCTCACTGCTATCAAAGCTGCTTCTGCCTCAAGACACCAAAACCACAGCCTGTGACTTCCTGGGCAAAACCTAAAACACTTTCCTACTCTTCCCAAAACCTGTACAATCTTTCATTATGCTGCCTTTACTTGGCCATAATTTGATCTCATCACTTCCTTGCAGCAAAACTAGGCCAGAGTCCAGGTCCAGCCTGGACAGTTTCCCAGTTTGTGAATTAAGGATGTGGCTGGAAAGAGATAGAGTGCAGAAGCAGCTGAACCAGAGCTATCACTTCCTAGGGAGGGGTTGCAAGTGGCTGCCAAGTCCCTATGGAAGAGGTGAGCATCACTTCCTTCTCTGCTGTTTTGATTGAGCCTAGCATGGGCAGCAGTGTGTTTTGTGTTTGTGTGTGCTCAGAGCACAGCCAACAACTCAAGAGTTTTCAGTCACAAACACTCCCTCCACTGGGGATCATAAAGGCCCCCAGGTTGTCACAAGGAACCCAGCTCCCCACATTTGGCTACACTGGTGTGTATTTGCACATTCAACTTTGCCTGCACAGCTTTTGGACCAAACAAGAACTTCCTTGGTTTTACACACCTCTAGCAAGGCAGATAGGGAGTGGACTGTCTAGTTTTTGCTGTCTTTTATCTAGGTGGTAAAATAGCACTGAAAGCCTGCTTTTGATGTCAAATTACTAACTCCAAGAATCTTGAATTAATGACACCTCTCAATTTCCTGTAAACTGACTTGGCAGAATCTGTCACTGAAGCATGGCACAGATATGGTACAAACTTTAAGGCACAGATCTGCTTCTGTTGCCACCTATGTTAACATATATGTCAACATACAGTCACTGAAAATTGGCCAATAGCTATTCCTATTTATTTCCACCTACTGACACATTGAAATATCATTAAGGAGTGGTTATTCAATAGATGGTTATGATGCTAAGTGCTTATGCCATATCCTACATTCCTAAAAAACCCCACAGAATCCCTGAATTGTGAAGTAGCTTCTGGAAATCATCTGGTCCAATCACCTCCTCAAAGCAGGATCAGCTCAAAGCAGAATGGTCAGGTCTGGTTTTGAATAATCCTAAATATGGAGATTGTACAGCCTGTCTGGACAACCTGTTCAACTGCTTGACCATCTTCACATAAAAAGTGCTTCTACCAGATTTCCTCCAGCAAGGCTGTTATAGTTCCTGAAGCATATTCCAACTTTTTTGTCATCTGATCAGCTCTGCATAATTTTCTTGATAGCAGCTGTGTGTGCTTTCTTCATAGTCTTCCCCCTGGTGCATTAGTATTTTTTTAAAAAAAAAAAATCTTTCCAGGGATTGTGAAAAATGTCCTTTGTTTCTTCCTTTTCTTACACTCCCTCCCACATTAACACCAGCTTATGTTTTTGCCTAATGGAAAACCTCCAAGAGGCATCTTTTAAAGATAAGAAGAAATTCTGAAACTTTTTTATCTAGAAAGACAAATATATTTGCTTATGTTATGAGAAACCTGAGCTTAGTTTATGCTCTGCCACAAGTCTCCACTTTAACCTCAGCTGGACTTACCTACCCTATTCTTGTCCAGTTATTCTAGAGAGGTATTGGGAGAATAAAATACCTGAAAAAAGAAGCTGTATTGGGTGAATTTGTGTCATATCACAAGCATTTTCCTATTATAACTTTTTAGAAATAGATACTCAAAGACTGCAATAAAATAGATTCCTTTGCATTTATGTTGTTGAGAGTTAAAATGGAAGCCAACATTATGTAGACATCTATTTCAGTGATGCTCATAGTGGGAAAAATCAGGGAATAACAGCAGTGGAAATGAGCACATCACCTGTAGAGTTGTGTTCAGTAGGAGTCTCTCTCACAGAGGTTACACAGCTGGTGACTGAGATAAAGTAGAAAGAGTATCACAAACAGTGTGTTTTGCATGAAAGAGTCACCAGATTGTAATATGGGCTATTTCTGCAGTTCTTTTACATGATGAGTTCTCCAAATCATGCTGCAGTTTATTAACCAGAGAGGAAGGAGAACAGTGGAAAAAAAAAAATGTTGACTTGTGACCCAAATTCTTTACACTTTTTAAACCTCTTTCCTCTTGAACAGAGTATCTGAAAGCAATATCCTGGCATGAGTTTAATCAAATTTAAAGTAACTCAGGGTAATCTTCTGGGGCCTGTTATGTCTGTGAAAAGTTATTTCTTTCCTTAAGCCCTGCTTTCCTTCTGGAAGTCTGTTAGTCATGAACTAAGCAAGCAGTAGTGTCTGAGGCAGTAAATACACCAGTCACCCCCCCGTCCTACCCTCCCCATCCAATCTCTCCTTACTGCTTCCCAAAAGAATACATCAAATTTCACTAACAAACAGCTACTTTTCTTTTCCTCTGAGATAAAGGGGAATGAACAAGAAAAAGAGCAAGAGCAGTGGCAACCATCAAAATGGACAGACATTACAAGGTTTTGGCAGTCAGATTCAAATGCTGGAACCAGAAGTTAAGCATTTAATATGATTTGAGGAAACCAATTCAAACCACCATTTTCCCTCTTGTTCTTTAAAAAATATTTTCTTTAGTACATGAACCCAGTGCTGTTTTACATCTGGATTTCTGGTTGTTGACTGAAATTTCTGGAAAACCCCTGCAGTCCTTCTTGTGTTTCTCTGTTTGTTTTTTTGTTTTGATTTGTTTGGGGGTCTTTTAATCTCTTTACCCACAGTGAAGTATCTAGTGTCTTCCCTTATGCTCTTTTCTATCTTAAAGCAGTCACTATCACCAGCAGAATTTGTTTTTCTTTGCTTTTCTTTCCAAGAAAGAAGGCTGGGTTCCATTAAACCTCTTCAGCACTGGAGTGAGTGTCCCACTGGGCACCAACTGCATTCATATTAAGCCCCTCCATGCTCCAAATCTCAATAAGATATTGAGAAACATACATTGAGACAACTACCAAATGCAGCTGGTTCTCAGTTTTCAAATTTAAGTGGCAACTTGTATCCTGGGTCTAAGGCTACATTCCCACAGTACTATCAAATTTCACCTTTGGTTTTAGTGTGATTATTGAAGGATACCCCTCAAAGCCCAAAAGGAGCATAATTAAGAGGCATGAAAGAGGACCTGACTGGCTTCTACCATGTTAGCTTAGAGGACTCTTCATGCTGCACATTAAATCCAAGGGTAAGAAAAAGACAAAGCAGACGTGGGTCTGTGACAACCCTGAGGACAACATAAAACTCACAAATCAAACAAACCCTTATTGTTTTTAACTTGGACGAGTCATAGCTCCAGGCTTAGTGCCATTTTTTTTCATGCAGAGAGCTCCTCACTGCTTTCCATGAGAGATCCCCACGCAAGGTATTATAAAACTCAGTGCGTTGGAGATGGGGGAAGGTTGTTTCCAGTTCCTTCTCTCAAGCTGCTCTCAGTGCAATGAAACTTTCTGCACACATACCTTTTCCTCCTCTGAAGTTTCCTTTATTCTTTCAGCTCTGATTTCTGGGATTTCTGTACCGTTATTTTCGCCCCAGGCAAGATATTATTACAGCTTCTCCTTCCCTCTCCTATCCCCCTGCCTGCTGTCAAGAACATTGCAGAAAGAGTTATTGCCAATTCATTTGCCTGCCTGCCAATTAGCAGTATACTATGTCAGAGTCAAGTGAGTAAATACCAATAAACCATATGACAACTATCCAGCCCATCTGACCCTCTGACAGTTTTCAGTGCTTTCTACTTGATTAGAATGAGGTATTAATAGAACAGATATGTTTCACAAGACACAGTCATGTAGTACTTTGAATCACAGAACTAATTCTGTAGCCAGAAATGCAGATTCTTTAGCATGGCTCTTTATGCCAAACACTGTTAAATCATGTCATCCTGAGGACTCTTTTTTCTTGTATTCCAGCAATAAAACAATCACACTGGTGAGTGGATGTCCTCCTAACTTGCTCTACCTTTCTAATATTTGGTTACAAACACTTGATACAGGGAGCAGCTCATGTTGTTTGCACAACACCCCAAGGTGCCAGGTCTAGATCAGAATAACCAGGTCCTCCTGTAAAACACAGTAGTTTAGCAGACACTGCGTGTTAACAGATGCCTTGGATATAAATAGAAGGAACAGGTCTCTCCTCCAAAAAGCTGGCAATAGAAGACCTCAACTCCATATTGTGCATGGTGCCAGGGAAATTTTGCTTGCCCAGAAACTCTGTTATTTGAAGGCAACACAACATGGGCACAGAGGGCAACTGCACACTTCTCAGTGTGGTGCTGGAGCATAAACAGACTATAACTTGGAAGCAGCAAGCAGTCAGACATATGGTCTCATGAAAATATACCTATCTCATGCCATGTATATTTTTAATACAAGGAAACAATCTGACATAGTTCATACTCAACCAAGTTAAAACTATTCATATTAATATGTACAGGTTGGTAGTTTTGAAACTGTCCACTTGAACGCTGCAGTTCTTTTGCAAGCAAATAACCTTATGCTGCACCCATTTCTTTTTCACTTAAAAAACCCCCCCACATTTCAACAATTATTTCCAGCTTGCACATATTTGAATGTCCACCCTTGAAATATGGACAGCTGAATTACTGGAGAAAGGCCAGCCACAGCTCTAAACTGCAACTGAGAGTGAAGCAAGACAGATATCAACACCCCAAACACTCACACTGGAGCCAGGACTGTATAACAGAAGAGTCTCTTTGCAGCAGTAAACCCAGGCAAGTTTAAAATGTGCTGGCATGAGGAACTAAAGACAAAGCCTAATGTGAACAAGGCACAGTGCTTAAGGATGCTTTGTGAGTTTTCAGCGACTGTTTTCTGACAGCTAAACTGCAGCAAGCAGCTAAGTCAGGATTCCTTGCTATTACTTAGATTTTAGACAAAAGAAAAGCTCCATTCTTCTGAGAGGCACATGCAGCTTCTCCTATTAATAGTTCCATTCAAGTAGGATGCTAATATTGACTCACTACTAAGAGATCAAAGTTGACCTACAGAAACATTCTGCCTGTCCCCTCTAAGTCTCTCCATTAAAGTTCCTTACATCTTTTTTTCCTGAGAACTTGTCCTGTGCTGTTCTTCAGCAATTGTGCCAAGAGCTTTCTCCCTTACATACCTTCAAAGAAGCAACACATGTTGTAGCCCTACGCCCCCAGCAAGCAGAGCTGTGCAGTGCCCAGCACATCAGTGAAGTATTTCTTTATGCCCCCACTCAACCATTTTTTCAAATGAAAACCTACTGTAAGTAGTAATTCACTAACAAGGTACACAATCAATATTTCCTCACAATTAATAGAGGAGAAACACGTGGCCAACAGACTTCTCTAATAAAATGGACAGAAACCTACACTCAATACTACTAAACAGATGTTACTTACACTTGTGAAAAAGTTCCAAAACAGTTCTCTCTGGAATAATGGTATATGTTGCAAAATTTCCATTTCATCCCTGTATACATGTTAAATGGATTAAAACAAGACGTGTGTTGAGGCATGACTGCCTCACTGTGGATTAAAACAATGCTTGCTTCCAGCTTTTTGCTATTACTACCAAAATATTAGCTTTTTCTTCCTCCCTGAGGAAAACAAACAAAAAAACCCCAAACATTTTGTTCAGGTGAAGAATCCAAAGTATTTCTGAAGATACTATCACAGCATTTGGTTGGCTGACAAATAGCTGAATAATCAGGTGAAGCTGAATAATCACTTGATCACGACTAAAGTCACAGCCATGCATATCACAGCAGAAATGCAAGCTGCATGTGAATTTATTTGCAGGTTTTTTCAAAACTCTCAACAGCCTTGCAAAAAGTTCTGTTTCAACACTGAAAATGGGGTGTTAAGTAACATTTACTTTAAGATATGTTCAAAAATGTATCTAGCAACTTTATTACTATTCCCAAATTCCCATTCCCTTTCTCTCAATATTCTCATGAATTTATCTTCCTTGGAAGCAAAGGCCAGCTGAGCTCCAGCTTTGAATTTCCTGGAGGATTTGCTTAAACAAGTACAAACTCACATCTGATCAGATGGACAGCAAGAAACCAGATTTTACTTTCCACATTCTTGCTCTCAGAGCATGACCCTTGCACATCCTGGGATCCATTACCGCATGTGGGTCCTTTGAACCTGGTTTCATCAAAAGCAGTTAAACTGGAGCTGCTATTCCACAGTCTTGTTTCCATTTCTTTTCCTGCAGCCTCTGCAGCATCTCATCTTGCCTTCAGCAAGATCAGTGCTTCTGCAAAACCACAGGCATAATCTCATACAGAAGGCAGCAGTACCTTGTGACATACTGAACACTTTGAACTATATGTTGAACCTTTCATTGTAGCTGGGTGTTGTTTTGTTACTTTAGTCACTTCTTACTCAAACCCAAAAGAATCAGTTTCAGAGCAGCCTGAATTATGCAGGCTGTTGTACCAGCTACACCCCACTCCCAGGGCATCACCTGCCATTCAGCCACACCTCCATTCTGACAAAACATCATTCCCCACGAAAGCAAACAAAAGCTAATTTATCACTTAATTCCTGCCCCATCCCTTTACTGACTCCAGCTTCCATCCTCTCAGTTTGGCCCTGATGAACAACTCTTTACCTGACGTTTAAAAGCATCAGAACCTTTGAAGTTAAATTGCTGCAAAACTTCCAAATGCTCATCAAGAAGAAAGTACTAGATAAACAATGAGAAAGTATTATACATCCATCCCCATGCACTTAACAAGGCACTGAAGTGCCTAGGAAAGGTGACAGGCAGAACCTTTGAGCAATGCAGGAAGCAGGGCAGAGGGACACTGGGAATATTTCATGAGTGCTTGAACTGAAGAGATTTGTCCAGGAGAAATTTCTCTCCCTGAGACTCTTTCCTAATGTCTGTTGATTATTATTAATGTTATGGAAAGACTCAAAGAGTAGCTTACATTGTCCTTACATGGGACAACTCTGAATTTAACAGTCCCCACATAAAGTGATGGGATAAACACTCTCAGGAGCCCCTGAAACTCATGGGCAAGTGGGTGATCAGCATTTTCTTCAAGCTGTATAAGACAATTACAGTGTTATTGGGAGAGATTAAATATCAAGGTGAAATCTTTGTGAAGAAAGGAGGAGATAACCTTGCCTTAGTAATCCTCTTGCTAAAAAAAAAAAAAAAAAAAAAAAAAAAAAAAAAAAAAAAAGAGAGAGAGAGAGAGAGAGAAAAAAGAGTTATTCCATGTCCTAGCTCTCTGATCTTTGATTTTTTTATTTACTTGGATTTTGGTGAAGTCTCTGCCCTTTTGCCAACACTCAGAACTACACATTCTCTGTGCTTGTCAGCTCCTTGACTTCCTCTGACGCAGCATAGTTACCTTGTTCCCTGCCCAACAGAACCAGGACAGCCCAGTTTCAGACAGACCCCCACGCCCCCACACCCTCCCATCACACCAGATGCCCTCACTTACATGCTCCAACACGCCCTGAGGTGCCTGGTCTGCACCAGGGTTGGACAGAGGGGTGGCTGGTGCAGGCATGCAGCAGCCTCTGGCTAAGGAGACCTGCTCCAGGTCTTCTTTCCAGTGAGGAAGTTCCTCAAGGCTCAGTTTCTCCCACACCTTTGGATGTCTCTGACTTCCTGCTCACGTGCAACAAACTGTGCAATGGGTTCAAAAGCTTTCGGGATAATACTGACAGGCAGCCAGTAAAATCCCACCAGTACTGTTTCCTTAGCAAGCAAGAATGAACATTTGGGGAAGGTTGTGCTGGATGGCCAGAACCTCAGGGCTTGATGGAGAAGAGAAGGGAGCAGTGTGCTTGAGGGATGTTTTTTGTTCTTTGATCTTGCAGCTAAAAATAGAGGTTTCTTATAGTAACTGATTTTGAAAACTCATGTTTTTCTAAGTTTTATGCCCTCTCTGTCATATGAGAAACAATGAATTCATAAGCTGCACTGACAATAGAAAGCCAATAAAGTTTTTGAAAGCTAAGGTGCTCCATTCCTAACACATGCTTTTCCCACATATGCAAAGCATCTGTGGCTGAAACAGCTCCTAGAGGAAACTCGGGGGAGGAAACTCGAACATTGTGAGTCAAAGCTGCAGGAGAGGCTATTATTCACAAAAATATCTTCCTGTCCCTTAAAGAAAACATGCAGGACAAGAACAATACATGATCACTCACTGTGAACATAAACAAGTCTCACTTCAGAAATATTTTACCTTGATGTTCCTTGCCACTCTTCTCTCAGCTCTGAAGGCAGAGGCTGGCCAGGGAATTATGACAAAAGGATTGCTGAATAAATTGGTTTTGTTTCAAAACCCCAGCCTGGTTTTCCAGGAAAAAGGGTTCAGTTGTCTATTTCCATGAGCAACTCTCCTCCCTGGAATAGAGTTTAACAGCTCCCCCTCAGCAGTACGTGGAACCTGTACTTAGAGGAAGCATTAGAAGGACATGGGGGACAAAGCAGGGAAAAGAAAAAAACATAGGAATCATTACATGGAGAAGAAGTTTCTTTATTAATTAAAAAAAAAAAAAACAACACATATCCTTAATAGCTTATGCAGTGGAGCAAGAACAACATACAAAGTTGTCTGTGACAGACTTGATTTTGCCTGGCAGCCTGCAGAGGCTGGAAACAGCAGTTCCTTGGGCAGGTTGCCACTCACACACCCCCCTCAGTGCAAGATCAGCCAACCTGACCAGGCTGCATCAGCATGGAGCATATTCCACACCATGAAGCAGCATCATGTATTTGCTTTGTAAGGTGGTTATACCGAACTTCAGGCTGCTCCAGCTAGATCACACAGCCCAGGGGCACTTGGGGGTACGTGTGCCAGTCTGGTCCAGTGGCTCAGCACTACAGACCATCCACCCAGCACAGGGGAGCACTGAATACCCCTTAGCAGGCAGATGTCAGTGTATCTAGGCAACCTGATTCCCTAGACAGGCATCAGGAGTTTATCCCCAATGTCCTTTTCTCCTCACAGAAGGTCAATGTGACAGTGTGCTGTCAAGGACTTGATCTTAAGCCAGAGCCCACTGTGGGTCTCACACAGCACCAATCCATGTTGCAGTCTCTTCCCATCCAAAAAACAGTGCTAAGGGTTGAGGGTTTGTTCCCAAGAAGCTTTGAGAGCTGCCAACAGCTAATGCCCAGCAAGCTGGAGAAACACCCCAGGCATGACAGCAGATGACACTGCAGGGAAAGCATGAATCAGAAAGCACTGCTGGCTGTGATAGTATCTGCTTTGGTTTCAGAGGAAATGTGACAAAAGGAAGGAACAATATTGATACAGGTTTTGCAGGTGCATCCATTGCCCAACCACCAAACACTGCTAGAAACCCTTTAGCTCAAATAATCTCCCATTTATCCTAGGTCACAAATTTCCACCTATGGCAGGTTTTTACAGTAAAGCAGCTATCCCTTCTCCGAATAGTTGTCATAGGCTAGGAAAAGCCTGATTTTGTTCCAATCGAGGTCAGTTTTTTTGATTGACAAGCAATTTATCCAGTAGAAGACAAGCTGCGACTTTTGGCGGAATGCTTAAAAAGGCTGGGTGGGGGGAGGAGCGCTCTTGGGTTTCCCGGTGTGGCAGGCCGGGGACAGGGAGCGGCCGGGCCGGCCGGCCTCGGTGCCCCCCCCACCCCGGGGCGGCTGCGGCGGGCCGGGCGGGCCGGGCCGGGCCCCAATGCTGCTGGAGCCGGGGCAGGCCGGGCCGGAGCTTTAGGAGCCGCTGTCTCGCGGAGAGGCGGACAGCATGGAGAGAGAGAGAGCTCGGACGGAGTGCCCCTTCGCTCTTGCTCTTCTTTTTTCAAGCCGAAGAAACCAGCGCACGGCTTCTAAATGACTCAGTTTCCCGCCGCAGAGCCACGTGGGCAGCCCGGCAGCCCGAAAAGTTTAACCTTTTGTTGTGAGCAGATAGACTTTCTTAAACATCATCTTTCTCCGGAAGAAGAACAAATATAGCGAATAGAAAGACACAGCATGGAGCTACAGTCGGTAAAGGAAGAGTGAAAAGGACTTTAAGGCAAAAGGACAAGGAGTGGCCTAATTTTGGCTGGACATTTCTGGTAAAACTATAGAGACTGAACTAGTTTTTTTCCTGTAACATATAAATGCTTTTGGGGGGATGTAAGGTTCTAGTTAAAAGTGATATGAAGCTTTTTGCTCCTAAAGAAAGAGGAGATTTGTTTTTGGGTCTTGAGATGATTTTGGAAATAGAAGAAGAGAATCTTTGTGTCATACTAGAGGAGGCATCCTTAAACAGTACCCCAATAAGCAAATATGGCCTATGTGCAGTGTTGAGAGAACTGCTAATGGGTAGGATTTCGCAGTTTGCAGGAGTTCCTTTAAAATCCTCGCAGATGTAGAGCATGGGATGTCTATATAGAACCCAGAGAGACTCCTTTCCTAAAAGAACTGATAAAAGGTTATTTTTAAAATGGTAAAACTGGCTGAAGTTGCAAGTCATGTTTTTTTATGTTGAGTGAAGAAAGGTAAAAAACTTAGAAAGAGAAAGAAAGATGTTTTAGAAGTTTCATTTGTTGTTGTTGTTGTTTTTTTCCCTTTTCTTGTTGTTTTTGTGTGTATTAATAAACTATCTTTGTAATTTAAAGATGGGCCTGGTTTGCTTTATATTCTTCCAGTCAAATGAAATATAGAACGTGATTAAACCATCACAATAGTAAATAAAAGCAACAACAAAGACAACATTAGATTAGATAATCAGATTGCAGACTCCCCAAAAGATTTACTTGTCTGTTAAGGTGCTCCTTTGGAAAACCTGAACCAGTTCCAAGAGAAGTAGATTTTAAACTAATCACGTACTGATCCAACACAAAGCTCTAAGTTATCAGACAAGTATTTTAACGTGTGCGTTTGATCTTAGCTGGTTAGCTATATGTGCTTTTAAAACAGTGAGCTTAGCTTCAGAATATTCCTTTATACAGTGTTGGCACTGAGTGTAAACTGGTGTATTTCCCTGTACCAAAACAGATAAAACATGCATAAATATGCAGTAAACACATTCATTCAAGGGCCTTTAAGGGTCAAGTGCTGTATGGAGTATTTGCTAACAGCAGAACATAAGTCCTTTTACTCCTGTATCACTCACAGACATCATCATCAGGGCCAGCAAGAAGCCTCATACACTCTCAGAGACAGATAAAAAGATAGAAAACTGTACTGTACCATGGACATTGTAATTGCAATGATTCATCTCTGCCTCATTCCTTCATGCCTCAGTGTAATGTCACTCCAGGAGAGCGTATTTGTCTTTTGAAAGAGAAGGGTTCTAAGCTCTAAGCCAAAAAATCAGCCAGAGAAGTGCAAAGACCTGAATTCACTGAAGACTGCTCTCTTCTCATCCATCACACTGCCCTCCCCATGCCTATAGGCATGTTTATTATTTTTATTTTTAATTGTGATTTTTCTTATGTAAAATTTCTAGGATGCTCCTTTCCAAACTAGAAAAGCCCCTTGGTAGCACTGAAGAGTCTCAGAGGGAAAGCCCCTGCTTTCTGGTCAATGCCAGACTAGAGAGGCCCAGCACAAAGGACTGGTTACAATCTCCTTTCCCATGTCTTTTTGCATTCCAGGCAGCCCAACAGATACAAAAAAGAAGAGACACATTTTAAGTCCACTTGATTGTCTTGGTTTGGAAAGACAGGTATCTGCCAGGGAAAGCTGGAGTTTCCCTTGGAATGGAAAATGTAAACCCCTCACCCCCTCCAAATTATTATAATTTTGCAATTATGGGCTTTCAGGCAAAGATTTGGGAATAGGAATAGCAGTTCTTTACTAGGAATATTAAGAACACAAGTGCAGTAGTACAAAAAAAAAAGCAAACAAACAAAAATCCTACAAACCCTGACAGAGTCAGAGCTACAACCTGACACCCTGTTGGTCAGGGTGTTGGAAGCAGTCCAGAGTAAGTCATCCTGGAGTGGCAGATGTGGTTCTGTTGGAGTAGAAATGATCCTGTAGAAAGGGACCAGTGACGGTGAGAAAGGTCCAGTCTTCCTCTGGAATCCAGTGGGAAAACAGGCTGTCTGGTGTTTCTGATTCTCAGTTTTTATCTAGGTAGGAACGCTTGGCTCCTCCCACTGGGTGGAGCATCTCACAATGGGATGATGTAATTGTATCAGTCATGTGGTGAGCCTTAATGGCCCATTAACAGAAGATAGCCCCTGAGGGAGGATGGGTCATGGAAGAGATAGGAACACTGCCCCATCTGACTTTAATAGCTGGTCCATTATCAGAAGGCACTTGCCCCCTCCCCACTGGAGTTATGAGGAATGGATTATACACGACCATCTCCCTAACCAGTTTCAACAGATAGAAAAATAGAATAAACTTTTTTTTCAAATCTCAATAGCAAACTAGGGCAAGGGCTGCCCCTACTTGGTGGCATTTATGAAACCATATTGCTAGCCAGCAAACAATACATGCTAGCCAGCAAAATGCCATCACTTGTCCTTGGCGCAGCTCTTCTCTTCAAAACTCCAATCAAAAGAGATTTAAAATGGTCAAGAACATCAACCAGAGATGCCATTAAAGCAAAGGTAGAAAGGACAAGACTTTCAGCAAGGTGATCCCAGCAGTGCTGCCTCAGAGGCAGAGCAGGTGTACAAGTAAGGGGTGGATTTATTGGATTTGCTCATAGGTAAGACAGCACAGAAAAGGTCACTAAAACACTGGCAAATCTGAAGTTACTGTTGTTGCAGCTTTCAGATACGTACTTTTAAACTAAATTTTGTTCTCCTCCTTGTTAAGTTACCCAAAAATTACACAACACTTCACAAATCAGTAGCACTTCAGTTGCTAAAATGCAATTCATTAGCAATAGAGAAAAGGAGCAAGTGACAGCCAAAATGTGAAAGGCAGCTCTAAAAATTTCAGTTCTGCTTTGCCAAATGTAAATGGGATGATGGTTTCTTTTGCAGCAGCATTTATTCACAGGGCCGATTTGAAGTTGATTCACACTACAAAGTTACACCCCCAGAGAAGGGAAACCCAGTTTGCTTTAGTAATTAGTATATAACATGCTTGCCTAGCAATTAATTTACAGTTGTGAGCTGTGCCAAACCACACATCCTGCTCAATCTCACCTGCTCACAGGAAGGAGAGAGAAGTCTGTCCACAAGAGGGAGATCACAGACCAGCAGTGAAGCCTTTTCCTCTGCAACAGGTCCACAGTAGGAGGCTGCCGCAGCTCGGAGAGTTTCCCTCCCTCCCCGAGAGCCTAGAAAGCATCCTACTGGATGGGGGAGAGCAGAACGGGGCTAAGGAGGAGGAAAAGAAGCATTTTAGAGAGTAATAAAATGCTTGCTAGCTTCGAAACCCTGAAATGGATCTGAGCAGGCAAATGAAAAATTGGCTCAAAACAGCTGGAGCTTTGTTGGATTTCTATTTTTCTTATTTTTAGTGTTTAGCCTGAAGAAACAATTTTGATTAGGCAGGAAAAAATCATGCTCGCAGTAGCCCAAAGAGCAGGCCTGATGCTTCAGCAAGTTATTTATCAGTCAAGAGTGTTTTATACTATCCAAAATATACCAAAGCATTTATTTTTCATTTTTTCCTTATTGAAGGAGCCCTGATGTGCTGGAACTGAGGTCTGAGAACAGAAACTACCAGTTCTTCATAGGCAAGACCTGCTTGATCTTGTTCTAGAAATAAGAGTGACATTTTGGTGGTCACTCCAGGACCTTGGCACCCCCTGGCAGCCAGCAGAACTCAGGCTCCCATGCCTCAGGGAGCACATATGCCACATCTGCAGCACAGAGCTGAGGAGAGACAGTGCTGGGGCTGCATCCTGACCACCCTCTCAGGTGTGGCAGTGCAAGGATGAGCTTCCTGCAGTCCTTTCTGGGGCCTAATCACAGAGCTCTCTGAATTTTTCTAACTCCAAATACTTGCTGAGTGCCAATAGTGGCACCCTGAACCCAACAGAAGTTCATCAGAGAGGCAGGTGCGGGGGCAATGTGTTTCCAAACATTTCAAGGTGCTAGAGCCTACAGAAGGAAGTCTCTGCACAAGGTCCATTGTCTAAATCCTGATTTTTGTCCAGAGCACATCCCTGTAGCAATCCACCAGAAAGCTGCATGGATGAGGCTGCAAGTAGAGCCAACAGAGTAAGCCTGGCAGCACACAGATATATGTTTATAGGGGCCATCTCACTGGCAGCAGTACACCAGAACCCATCCCAGAGGGACAGAACAAAAGCTAAAGCAGAGACAAATGTGTCTGTCAGAGCTTTTGAATTTTTCTTAAAATGCAAACAAACAAAAAATATAGTACATGAAAAAACACTGCACACAACTAAGAAATTCAAGTTTCAGGATGAAAATGGACAGTTCAGTGATAAATTTCAATCCTTAATTTGATTGGGACCACCACAATCACATGACACAGAGGTGGAATAAAACTGAGGATGAATAACAACCAAGTCTGTCAAAGCAAAACAGACCATACTGGCAGCTTTTCTGAACATGGCCTTTGTGCATGTCATCAGCCAAGCTTCACTACTGCAAATTGATACAAGGAAAAAGAGAAAACCAAATAGTGGGGTGAACCTATCTGCTGAAACCCAGCTTCTGCAGATGAAGTTTGCCTTATTTAATCACCTAACAGCAGAAATTCAACAAAGAAATGCATTCCTTAAACTGACAAATTAGTAGGCTGAGGGAATGCTGTCATTTATTCAGTAACCAAGGCAAGTCAAAATTAAAAGTTAGCTTTGTTTGCTCTCACTGGTCAGTTTCAAATCACAAATTCAGTCCTCTGACAGGCAATTTTTCAAGGGCTGTTTAATTGCTACCATTTTTCAGCAGTCAGCTTATTTGCAGAATTCCCTGGCATGCCCCAACAGCAGCTCTGTGGTTTGCAGAAGCAAGTGCTTTCAAGATGAGTACCATTCCTCACCTACATAGAAAAATGTGCTTGTAAGTGAAAAAAAAAAAAAACAACCCAACCAAAGCTACGTAGAGGAAAAAGTGCTCATGTCCAGTTGCCAAAGTTCATCTCTTTTTATTCAAACTGGAATGGAAGGTATCATTAACCTTATATTCAAGTTAGAGTGCAGTTGCTCATTATTTTCAGAGTAAAATAACATAAACATAAACGTAAAATAACAAACATAAAATAACAGCAACTCCAGCTCAGGGTAATCACACTTACTCTCCTTAATTTCATATACCATCTACACAAAAACCCCAGTGACAGCATGGCAATCCTCTATGATCTTTCTGTAGAAGAGATCTCTACACTCACTACAAATAATCCAGTCAGAGAGATAAGAAAACTTCCCTAAATGCAAGACAGGACTCATTTTCTCAAGTTTCCTGACTCAATTCTCCCCTTCCACCTACATGTCTCACCCTAAGCCTGGATTTCCCCCTGCACAGATCCCCAGCTCCTGCCCTGCAAGCATCCTGCCAGCAGCTGCACAGCAGCTGAAGCACCCCCAAAAAGGGACAGATTCTCTGGCTGCCAAGGGCATAAGAAAAGCCTACATCCAGGCTGCAGCTATTTTTTGGGGTGTTTTTGAGAGTCTGCATTTGTGCAAGCCAAAAGAACGGGAAGAAGGCAGAAGTTTCCCCTGGCACCACCAGCCAGACTGCATTTCATTTTGCAGAGATGTAAATTAACTATGGGAACGGCATAAACCTGCTGCTGGGGCGAGTGGAAGTTTCTCTTTCCCCTCCCACCCACCATATTCAACCTACAACTGGGCAAAGAACAGATGATGGAAACTTACATGAGCCATCCAGTAAAAGTGGGACAAGCAGAACACACAACTATCCTGGATTACAAGTATATAAACACCCCTCACACAGACCATACCCCTTTGGTCAGTAATTTCAGGCACAGGACACAGCATAGGACACCACCTCTTAATGCATTGAAATGAGAGCTTTCATGTGGGGAGTTCTCAGAATTATCAAAGTTTCACAATTACCACTACAAATGTTGTATTAAGGTGAAGGATAGATCAAGAATTAAGTTTCACACATGAAGTGCAGTGCTCAGAACCCAACTCAATAAGGCAAAACTTTTTGCAAAACAGTGCCAATGACTGTGCAGGGTAACTAGCAGAAGCCACCTTGAATTTAAAGTAACATGAAATTCATGAAGTCAAGATAAAGCCAAGACCAGTAACTAGCCAATTTCAGCTTCTCTTAGAGGAACCTCCTTTTCTAGGAGGCAGCAGGATTTTCTGACACTGAGACAAGCTGGTATTTTTGAAGGCTGACAGAGTCACCAGGTTCCAGCTAGCAGCCAGCTCCCCTTCACTGAGGATGCCCTTTCCCCCTCAGCAGGTCGAGCAGCAGCCAGCATCACCACTGTCCCCAGGAAAGGCAGAAGATGAAGCATTTTTCCACCCCAGAAGCAAGAGAGGCCTTGCCAGCAGCTAAAGGCAGCCCTCTTGACAGAAGCAATCATTAATTAAGTACATTAGTGAGCACCAAGAGCACACTGGGTACAGCTGCTGCTGTGGAGGCTGCACCACAGCTCCCAGGACAACACTTCCAGCTCTCTGGGCCATCCCACCACAGCAGTGTGGTCAAGCAGCTGCTCTGCCCCAACAGGACATACTGAAGGAGACCTCACCAATCCACAGCTGCTCATTTCTTCCAGTGCCATCAGGCCCACAGCATAATCCCAACCCAGGAGACATTCCACACCTTACCTGCAAGCTCTAGGCTGGCCGTTTCTGAGGGAAAAAAGGACAAGCCCACCACTTTCCTGCACATCCCAAATATATCTGCAATTCCCTCTCTTCCCCACTGATGGATCAACCTCCCACACAGTCAGCTGGCTCTGCCTGCTCCGAAATCCCCACCTGTGGCCGCTCAAACCAGCATCACCTGCCTGCTCCCCCTCAGAGCCCACAGAGGGCAGCCAGCAGTGAGGGGGCTCTGTGCCACCTGTGTGCCAGCTCCGTGGGCTAGGGCAGCTTCTGTAGGGCCAGGACACCTTTTGTAATGCAAATCTCCAGCCCACACACCAGCCCCTGCTAACTAGGATTGGATCTGGGGTTGCCAGTGGGAACAAACAGGCAGATACCGTTCATGAAGTGCTGAATGTTCTGATTTCCTCTGCTCATGTCCTGTCAGGCTTCTCTGGGCTTTGCCCCATTCAGAAAGTGGTTTTTTTCCAGGTTGCCTGTGTAGCCTTTTTTACACTGACCAACATAGCTCAGGCCTCAGATGACACTGCAAAGAGAAGTCACTGAGCAATACTGAGAAGCCAAGTGCTGCAAAGCAGACCCCAGGGACTGCCAAGAGTGAGGAGCAGAATGCCTGCAGCCCGTGTGCACAAAGAGAGGAGAGAGAGAGGAGTGGGGTCACTGTACCATTGTACAGGTACAGGTACCACTGTACCTGTAGAGCATGATGGAAATTAAGGCTAATACAGGCGTTTTGCCACAAGCATTCATTATCCTGCTTCTGTTCTCACTGAGGAAGAGGGGATATAACGAGGAGGCAAAGGCAGAAAAGCTAATGGGAGCTTTAGCACTTTCATTAATATCTTAGTCCAAAAGTGAAGAGAGCATTGACAAAATCTCCCCGAGATGTGAGGTTGAGAGATGTCATTAATGCATCTCACAGAACAAACCAGAAAACTGGGGAGCAATGGAAGTGGTATAAACTGACTGGGACAAGGGCAAAGTCAGTCAAGAGACTAATAATACTTTCTGACCATAGATTGGAGGTCAGCAGCAGCAAATAGTTAAAGAAGGTTGTGGATCACCATGAGCAGTCAATCACTGATGTAACTCTAGATAACGAAAATGTGTTTTTCAAAGTTATCACAATGGCTGATTACAGTGGGAATAGGGAAGCAGTATGCCATTGCACAGGCTCTTCTGCAAGCCCATGCTTTGTACCACAGACACTTCATCTCTCCCTTTCTTCGAGCCAGACATGGACAGAAGGCCAGCAGGAGAGGGAATGCTACCAGAGAAGGAGAGGATTTTTATAACCTACCGAAAGACAGGCTGAGAAATTACTTTCTAACAAAGCATATCAGCTTAAAGACTACCAAGGGAGAAGAATAATTTAAGCTGGGAATAGGTTTTGGCCCAAGACCAGATAGTTGTAAGACTATTACTGATAAATTTCAGCTGGCAATTAAAAGATAGCTCCTAAGCAATGAGAAGCAAGGGAGCTGCAAAAGTCTGCCAGTCAAAAAAAAAGCAACACCATTTGCCACATGTACACAGGCACACACGAAAACCTCCCCAGGATCTCACCCATTGTTTTTCAGATAAACCCCGGTGCTTTCCCAAAAGGTCTTGGTGAAGGGATTTCCTATAATTAAGGAACTGGATTCAGGAAACCCCTTCCAACTCTCTGGTACAAGCCTGGTAATTGCATATCACAGAGGAATTATTGGCATTGACAGAGTTACTGAAGCAATTAATTAGTTTACTAGCATCAGGAAACAGCAACCTACTTTTGTAGTGCTGCAAGATTGGGAGAGGAGTGGGAAAAGCAAGAAAAAGCTTCAAGCTGCTTGCCCAAAGGGTGCAGACTGTCATCCCTAGGAGTCCTCTGGTCACATACCTGTGGCACCATCTCAGGTGGTGCCTTGGGAGACAAGGCTCAGAAATATATTGTCATGTCAGAAATATATTATGGTAACTAGCCACTCATAAAAAAAAAAAAAAAGTGGGTGGAGGAGGGAAGCCTTAATTGAAGGTTAGAAATTTGAATTGTAGTGAGCTGTGTGATCCTACAGGAGATATGCAATATATGGCAGCCCCACACTGCTGTTTGTGCCATACTGACCAGCCAACATCCACCTCTGGGAAGCTCTCACTGGGAATGGGCTTCAGCACCTCACCTGTTCCTGTTGGAACTTTAGATAGACTTGAGAAATGATAAACACAAGCCAGCACTTTGGCTACCAGATAGGAATAAAATTAGCAGTGTTCACTTAGGAGAGCATGGAAGGGACAGAAGGACAAATTCTGTGAGTGGAGCACTGGTAGCTCCAGGAGGAGATTCCTGAGAAGCTCTGTGCCTTCTCTGTTTACAAAAGCAACTGCTGTAGCCAGCCATATAATCTTGGGCTCTAAAGCCCACAGTGTCCAGATCCTTGATATCACAGTGGTGTGTACAGTGGCAGAACCTGGGCTTGGATTGTTACCTTCTCAAAGAATTTTTGACATTGTCAGAAATAACTGTGCCTGTAAGGTGCTATTAGACATTATGAGAAATACTGGAACTGCACCATGCACCATTCACTGGCTCCCTCATTTTCTTTACCTCAGTTGCCAAAAGCACAGACATCCAGGAGCAACTAAAGCCAGAACCTCTAAAGAAGAAATTATTTTCTGCACAGATACAAGCCTCTGGAATGAGTATGCATGCACTAAAAATAATAATAATAATAATAATAATAATAATAATAATAATAATAAAGTCATGATTCTGCTTCCCTCTTCTTTGCATCTGTCTTTGGGGGGAGTTTTTTTTTTTTTACTTTTGATTTCTATTACTTTTTATTTTATTTATATTTACAGGAGTGATGCAATGCCTTAATGTGTATTATCTCAACTCATAAATCTAATTGCCATCTATGGGGGAGAGTCAGGCTGGAGACAAGCATGGGAATACCAAATCTCACATTTTACTCCTGCTTGGAACTCAGTATTGACACAGCTTTTGGAAGCAGATCAAGATATTTCTCCACAACCGGGATAAGGGTTTTACAAAGATTTTTTTACAGCCAGCAATTATTTGTTACCCAGAGGAAAATAAAGATAAAAAGCATTAGCCCACTGAGATGGCAAACAGTGTAAGTTTCCTAAGAATTCTGAGCATTTGGTGACAGCTTAGCTCCTGAGCATTTGGACCTCTCCCAGCCTCACAGTAGTCTGTAGCCCCAGTTCTTGGTGTGCAGCAGAGTCAGGAGTGAGGAGGAGTGATGGTGGAGCTGGTACAAGGAAACAGCAGAGCCACACTCCCAGGTGGGGGCTGTTTGAGGTGAGCCATCTCACATCAGCCTTCCTCCGCATTTGGAAATGTCACCTACATCAGTGCCTCCTCCTTGCCTCCACCAGCAGCCTCAGGACTTCACCAGGCAGCAGCTGAGGAAGGAGCAGAGCACAGCACTGCTGCCCTGGGCTCACAGGTGAGAAAAGCTTCTCCAGATGAGCCACACAATGTTCAGGCACGAGTACATACTAGTATATTGAAATGCTCCATCTGCTTTGAAGTGATTTAAAAACTGCACACAATGAAAGGTTTTGGTTTCTTTAATTGGAAAGTATGGGAGGGGAAAAAATATCCCACATCAGAAAAAGCCAATTAGGTAAGATCCATCAGATACCAGCATTAAACAAGGCTGAGCTTCTCCACTTCATAGCCCAAAGGCTTTATCTGCAGGCAGGTTACTTCAGAGAGCCAGAGCTCACTCCTATAATAACTAGCTTCAACTATTTTTGTCCACATGGACATGAAATCACTTCTGCAGTACAAGGTCTGCAAGAACCTGCGAAACCCACTGAGCCCTGTGCTGGGTAGCAGCTGTGGGCTGTCCTTGACACCAAGGGAGGGCTGTCCCTCCTCTGTGGGGGAAAGAGATCCACAGTGGGCTGCCTGCCACGGGCCATGCCCTGGGACAGGTTCCAGCCCTAGGCCCAGCACCTCTCTGCTGTTTATGGGCCCCCTTCACTGCACAGGCTACCCAGAAATGGTGGAGTCACCATCCCTGGAGGTATTGAAAAGACACGGAGATCTGGTACTTAGAGACATGGTTGAGTGGTGGACTTTGCTGTGCTGGATTCAGGGTTGGACTCAGTGATCTTAAAGGTCATTTCCAAACTAAATTATTCTACAGCAGACTGATCATCCTCTTCCCCTGACCTGCCTGCTTTGAGGGCACAGTTCTGGGGCAAGGGATAAAGCTGGCTCCTTCCTCACCATGGGATGGGCTCTCTCCCAAGTCAGCTCTCAGAAGTGGCCTGCGTGTGCTCAGCTGCACACAGAGCCATGGCAGTGCTGAGCAGCTGGTAACAGACTCCTGAAGTAGCTGAAAGTACCAGGCAGCAGCTTGGCATTTGTTACTGGGGGCAGGGACTCAGAAACACACTTGGAAATCTGGTTAGTGAGGTATAACACAGCAGGTGCCAGGCTTGCATCCAGCCCCAACTAGAAAGTGGTCACTGTGGGAAAAGGGCTTTCACCCAGCACCAAATGCAGCAAGCACCTGTGAGTACCAGTCAGTGAAGGATTTACCAAAACAAGGGAGAAACAGACCGGGGTGGAGAAAGCAGGGAGAGGTGGATGAGAACTGTTTGAACTTTCGCCCACAGACAGCAGCAGACGTGCAGCAGGAATCATTTGTGAAACCACTCAGTGGAAGGTCAGCGTCCCGTAGGTTCAAGACAGCTGATGTGCATTTGTTTCACCTTTCCCACCTCCCCCACAAACTGAAAATCAAGCATGGAGTTTTTCTTAAGAATCTTTACTTTTTTTTTTTTCTTAACTTAAATTATACGTCCAAAATACAAGTATAAAACCTCACAATGAAAGATGCTGCTAATTTCTACAAAATAAGTCTAAATAATAATGCACTTACATCATTTACACATTTACCTTCACAATAAAATAGGAGCACTTAGATCAGTATTTACATATTGACAGAGGATGTGGCTGTGCAGCCATCCACTTCTGGTGCTGTCTCCTGCTGGAGCACCTCTGGGAGACTTGCCTCTGCAGGGAGCAAACCCTGCCAAAACCTTTCTAGGTGCAGGAACCTGCCCAAAGGGCACCAAACAGACCAAAATGGTGGCAAATACTTGCTTTTTCATCTTAAAGCTGCCACTGCAGCACATAAGCACACATCAATGAGTTATTTAAAGAATTCCCTGATACAGAATTTTGCTTTGCTATATTAGGCACTTCATTATACAAGTTATTTATTATGGCTTATGCAAAAGAATTCACTTTCCTCAGGATATGTATTTGCCAGATTCAGTGGGAGAAAGAGACACGTCTAAGGGCACACTTTCAACAAATGTTTTGGGTTTTGCATTAGGAATTTGGATCACATTACTTCATATCAGTAATGAAGGAAATATTTTATCAAGATCTGTTCCTTCCAGCAAGTCAAGCAGTCAGTGTGTTTTAAATCTTAGTATATCTGCATTTTTGTGCAAAATCCTTGGCAACTAGAGATTTCCCTCTTCCAGTAAATTACCTACTTCTATCCATGCTGTTCCATGTGCCATGGGATGACATATCCCACATATGATTGTCTTTAAAGAGTACACTGTAGGTTGAGGGATTATTTACATACCTTAAAATGTAGAAGATAAAGTTGTAACTTACCAAATAATAAATACAGATCAGAGTACAAGATTGAAATAAAATAAATTAGAATGATTCTCCCCAAGGTCTTGAATTCCTTCTCTTAAGGCCTGAGCCAAAGATTAAAAAAAAAAAAAAAAAAAAAGAAAAAGAAACCACCAAGTGATGTATTTTCAATGGTTCAAAAAGGTTTTGGATAGGGCTTCTAATTAGACTGTCTGAGAATGAGATGTTTAGCTAAGCTGGTGGGTATTTGAAACCTATGTGATCAAACAGCAAAACTTGCCTCTAAAAGGAGTCTTTTGGGTAAAACTTTTTAGACCAAACATTAATACTGTTTTTATTGGGAAGAACATAGTTCTCAAAGATTGTCTCAACATCAATTCAGCAGCAAGGAAATAAGCATACAGTTCAGAACACAACGTATTTGTGAAGCAAATACGTGTTAGTGCACATGATTTTCCAAAAACTTCACTCTTCAGCTACATTTGTGCATATTTCAGAATGCTTCTAACTAGATGGTTAATAAAAATCTTCTCGTGACTATAGCTAAGTTTGCCATTTAAAAAACTTAACTGGAAAACAGTTAGGAGTAACTTATTCAAGAACAATGCCAAATTTCAGATCCAAATATATGAGAAGACCAAGAAATTTGGAATCCAAGTAAAAAAGTCTTAAAACTTGGGTCTATCGAACTTTAAAAAATAAAAAAAAATATTAAAAGCAGTGAATCTGCTCTCAGAATTGCACACTCACCAGGTTTGTAAACTCTACAAGAAGTCAGTGATGCACCGTTCACTCTAAGAGGTATAATGTGGATGCTCTATGCAGAGCAGTGCAGATGCTTTTTGGTTGCCGTTTCCTTCACACCTCCTCTTTCTCCTCCTTGAGGATTAAGCATCTAAAGCAATTCAGTAGCTAAAAGTGTCTCAGAGGACGAGGCCCGTGTTTACATGGAAGGGGAGGTGACGGGTGTCCAGGTGGATGCCAGCCTGGCATGTGCAGAGGTGTCGTACTGGCTGTCGGGCAGGTCGGCGGGCGCGGCGCCCTCGTACAGGGGCGAGGCGGAGGAGGCGGCCGGCACCGGGTGGGGCAGGGCGGAGTAGTGTCCCGGGGAGCCGCGCAGGAACTGGGAGCTCAGCCCGTTGGACATCGCGCTCGGCTGCGACACCGGCGTGATGGTGCTGTTACTCACGGACCACAGGTTGGGGTACTGGCTGCAAGAGGGGAAAGCAGGGGACAAAAGCAGTTATTGGTGGCTCCGGTGCCTGCTGGCAGCTCCTCAGCTCACAAGGCAGCCCCCGAGCCAGGTCTGTTTGCTGCAGACAGTGGAATTCTCCAGGCAGTTCCCAGCCACTGAGAGGCAGGAAGGACCCCCAGGAAGAATTTGTGCTCATGGCACCCCCACAAAAAAACTGAACTTCCCTATTTTCCAACAGATATGGGGTTAGACAAAAGGGGTGGCAGACATGCCTTCCTTGAGGTGCCACAGTTCCAGTTCTACTAGTTTTACCTACTGGTCAACTCAGTGCAGAAATTGAAACACAGAGAACTAACTTAGTAACTTCCTAAGTATGCATCCTGGGGATCAGGCAGAGAAAGAAGTGCTAGAAGGACCTTTTTACTCAATAATCTGTGTTCAGGACTAAAACTTTTGTTCAGTAATACAATTAACTCAAACTGGGGAGTAGTACATAGCCTGATTAACAATTAAGAGTCCATGTGCATGGTCCAAATGCAAAAATGCTTTCCACAAACAGAATGGTAGGACTGAATTAGTAGAAAAGATGTCCCAATCTTGTCCCTCTGCAGTTAATAGCAAATATTTTACCACCTTTTCTGCAGCTCTTTGAATTTTCCAGTTTAGCTCTAAGGGACTAACTGCAAGCTAATATTTTTGCTAAAGGATCCAAAAGTTTAATTACAATAATAAGTGCAAAGAGGGGAAAAGATTCTTTTTCTATGATCACAAAATATCTTTCACCACATGTACAATCCCATCCTATGCTGGTTTAGTGTGGCAATGCTTAAGTGAAGAATTACTGCCCCAACTGTGTGCTCCTTGTCACGCTACAGTTCACTGCTCCATCATTTGTAGCAGAACAATGATTTATGGAGATGGCTGGGAAAGCTGTGACCAGCCAAAATGGAAGGGATAAAGAAAAAAAAAAAACTTTTAAAACACCATTATGCATAAGAGAGATGAAACTTAAGAGAGCATCCTCAAATTCAATCTATGTTTTTCTAAGCAATTTGCAATCCTTAATCTATCAAATATTGCTGTCACAATCTATCAAATCCTTAATCTATCAAAGATATCCAAAACCAAACCAAACAAACAAACCTGTTTGTTCTATCTGTTTTATTTGTGGATAGTCCTTCTCAGTGTCCCACAGAGTACTAATGGCTCATACTAATGGCCAAAAAGACTTCTAACATGCTGTTGACTCTTTACCTCCTTTTTCAGCCTTCTCTTCCTAGGAAGTATCAATATAGGGATTTGAGGGCTGCTGAGGGATGGACTCCTACCTGGAGCTAGTAGCTGTGCCAGTGCTGTGACCCATGGGCAGCATGGCTGTGTGTGTGGTAACTCCCAGAGAAGACCAGTTGTCATGGGACTGCAGCATGGACAGGCAGGCAGAGGAGTTGTCAGCATAGGCTGCTGAGAAAACACAAAATCACTTACAAACACTGGAATCAGGCCCAATAGCAATTTTTTAAGCAAATGCAATGCAGAGGTTTAAACCACCCTTCCCCCACTACTGCCTTGGAAAAAACCCCCAAAATTACACACACAGAAAAAAACAAAGCCAGTAACCAGCCGTGTCAAGCACACCTTTATTGGCATTGCCCTGATGTTGTTTGCTCCACTCATAACTGCAAAATCTTATTTCTGTGAAGGGGCTGTGGCCAAAAGGCTGTCTACAAGCCAGCTGCTAATTCAGCACATGCAATTGTACTCAGTCAGTGGGAAAAGGAGGGCTCTTTATTTACACTGTCACCTGCAGACCTTCCACCTGCATCACCTACACTGGCAGTAACAGTTTGCCAAAGCTGGATAACAAGCCTACCACAGGATCACACATCCCAGCTTTGAGCTGAGCATGCCACCTTGAAATCTGCCTTAGGCACCATCAGGAGTGACTGGACTGTGGCTTAGACTGCTTGGCTTGTGACCCAACTGGCTGGCTCACACAGCAGGGGCACTGGGAAGCTATAAAGGGAATCCCATACAGCCACCCATTGTAAGAAAGGAGCTGCTATGGTAGCTAGCTAAGGGAAGGAGGTGTTTTGCTGATGACCAGGGACCAAGAAAGAACACCAGAGAGGTTTTGTTCTTTTATTCTTTTTTAAGGCTTGCACAAAATTTCCAAGATGCAATAAAAGTTCACAGAAAGCTAGTTTTCTACTTCAAAATGAACTACAAACCTACATACAAGATTGGTCAGGCTGCATCTAGAAGCCCATGTATTACTTCACAATCCAAAATAATAAATATTTTTAAATGGGAGCTTTCAATATCTATACAGCCCAAAAGCAAAAATTTTTAACCATTTTTCTTTGCCAGACAAAAAGAAATTTAAAAAAAAAAAGAAACAAACAAAAAAATCCCACTGTTAAAAATGCCCTTTTCACCCTTAAGTACCTAGTGCCCGAGGATAGTAAGTATTAAGATGTTTGGCTGCTTCTGAGCACGTCTTTTTTAAAAGCTCTGCTGTTCACTCCACTCCTTATTGTTTCTATCCCTCCAGCGGTGGGACGTTCACAGACAGACACTAACTACAGCCACAGCTAACAGAAACTAACTAAATCAGACCCTCAGCTAGAAAGACACTGGGAACAGGTACTCAGCTTAGTTCCCCCCTCTGTCGAGAGCTGCAGGCCCAGACTTACTTGGCGAGCTGTTCCTGTGTGCGTAGGGGCTGGCGTAGGGCGCGGGCCGGTGGCTGCGCAGCGATGAGTAGCGGTCACAGCTGTGCGCCGGGGACAGCGGCAGCGGCGCCCCAAACTGGCCGTGGGCGTTGGCAGGCGGGCACAGAGCCCCGCTGCCAGGAAGCAGCCAGCTACCCACTGTGGGGAAGCAAGAGGTCTGTGAGAGGGGTGCACAGTGCAGCCAGGCGGAGAATCACAGCAATGAGACAGACAAGTAACTGAACAGAGAGTTCTCACCCTCAGGAAAGGGAATTCAGTTTCAGCATAGCTGAAAAATCTGGATCTTTACAACTCTGGTAAATGTTCTTATGAAGGAAAATTAGAAAGCAGCTTAGAAAAAGGCTCGTGTAACTTATTTTTTAAATTTCCATTTAATCACAATGACAGTAAGGAAACATGGAAATTGTTAAACCCTCTCATATGTAGGTTGTGTGTGATTAATAATTGTTAGCATAGTACTCAGTTTTAAATTGCTCTTTGGGGGTCTCAATCTATAGCTAAGCTGACATGTCTCAGACTGCTAAGAACTTGTCTTAAAAAATTAAGTATTTTCTCTGAAACAAAATAATTCCTACTGCAAATCAATTCCCCCATCCTTTTTAGGCTGCATTTTGTTGTGAATCATCTGTAAAATAGAAATTATTAAAACACTAATGCTTTTCAATCATCTAAAAAAACTTTTTTAAGCAAATGCCCACGATTTTCTTAGAGTACTTAAAACACAAGTACTGTCTCAATAAATTTTATGAAATAAATTTTTGTTTCCATGTCCATGTGAACATTGCTGCTCTTGTATAAAAAGGCAGATGACTTTTTGGACATAAAGGCAAATCTGCAGGATTCTATGAAATGGTTTTGAATGCAGTAAATCCTAACCACACACAGAGATCATAGTGTTTATACAATCATACACATGCATGAACCACAGCCACAGAGATTGGTAACATTCCTCTCTATGAACTAACGAGCCAGCCATCAGGCACTGGTCTCAAAGTTTTCCTTACTTAACAGAGAGTAGATGGAAGAAATCAAAGTTATGCTCATGATGCACAATGAAACATACACTGTGAATACCCAGACTGCTGGTTGTCCCCCACTTCCTCCATCATGTCTTTGTGATCACTTCTATAAAAGAAACCATGTTGTATTAGTTAAGAATATGCCTTCACAAATCTCTCTTAAAAATCCACATTTTAGAATTAAGTCAAGAGCTCTCACCTTTCTTTTGCATCAAGAAATGCCTTTGCAAACGGATTGTATTTAATTTTTAAAGCTGTGATCTAAAAACAACAACAAATATCTTTATTCACATGTATCACCATTCATTATCACATTGATATTAGGACTTGAATTAGGACTATCCACTGAAGTTGGTAAAATCACAGATTTTTGAAGAAATACAAGCAGGCCCATAAAAGCAACTGATGGGCGTGAATTAAACAGCTCCTTAAGGTCTGAAGTATTATCAAAGCACTAGGAGTTAGTCTCTCCACCAAATTTTAAAAGACTGAATATCATGAGTTCATTGATCATCTAAGGAAATACCTCAGAAAAATAGTGAACGAAATAATTACAAAAACCTTCACATTTCAAGTCAGAGCAGATCAAAGAAACCTTCAGAAACTTGATAATTACAACTTCATTCAACACAGACATGCATTTAGGCTAACAGAAAAAGGGCCGCTCCAAAAATGGTACATTCAGTCACTGTGTAGCTGAAAGTGACAATTGTATTTTTTACCATAGTTGTTTGTCCCCCTCAGAGTCTTTTAAAAATTACTCCCCTGTAACGAATCTACAGTACATATTAACACAAGCAATGATCAGAACTTTGTTCTCCAATTCATTCATTCATAGGGCTTTTACATGCATTCATTTCATCTTTCATATTTAGCTTCAGAAAAAGCCTAGGAAGAATTGAAAAATGCAAAAGGAGATCCATTATTTTGCTCTGTAACATGCACACTTTGCTACTTGAAACCTCCCGGTAGCAGCATCCTCTCCCCCACGGTGCATACCTCCTCGTTCTGGTAGGCTGTCACAGCTATAAACTGCGTTTCTGGGAAGGAATGGCTGGTGATCATCCGCTGCGGGCCGCCCACTCGCACTATGTGAATCCGTGGCTCATACTTGTGCAGGGAGTTCAGCATGATCTGTGAACAAACAGAGCAGGTGAGCAGGCACAGAGTAGGGGCAGATGCTGCCAGGCACAAAGGACACGCAGGTTTTAAAGCATCCATCTTTCCATCAAAGGTGGAAAAGGCAGTAAGTACGAATAAAGCCTAAAACTGAAGCTGTGAGAGAAGGAAAGGCACACTGAGGACAGACATCACAACTTTCTGCAGAGTTATCCTCATCCCTGTTACTTGACAAGGCACTCGCAGTGACAAATGCATCAATGATAAGTCAGCCAGAAAGATCATCTACCACACCGCTGGCATTAGCAGATATTCAGACCAGAAGAGATTGTCAAAAAAGAGAAAGTGATAAAACACCAAGACACCCATCGGTGGAAAGAACAGCTCTTCTGAATGAATGAATGAAAGGGGGATGAATGAATGAATGAGTGAATGGGGGAGGGCAGGGAGAAGCGCGACCCATCGCAGCACGTTTGCTAAGGGAGGAATGGAAATGAGCAGTAAGGAGAGGGCAAGCCGGCAGGGCCGGGCCGCTCCAGCCCCGCTGACCGACATGTCCCGGTGCCGGTGTTACCTGCCCGCCGCCGTTGAGCTTGTTGGTGAGTTTGACTTTGCTGAAGGAGACGGGCGCCTTCATCCAGTGGGCGCCGAAGTTGGGCGAGTCGGGGTGGATGTAGACGCAGCTGGGCGCCTGCGGCTCCGGCTTCCCGCCCGGCACCCACTCCCCGTTCACGTACTTCCAGCGGTGCCCGTCGGCCGCCACGAAGTCCAGCAGGAAGGAGTACATGGCGTTGGGGTCCAGCCCCGACACGCTGACCTTCAGCACCGGGAACATCCTCCTGCGGGGCGACACGGAGGCGCGAGGCACGGCGGCGGGCAGCCGCCACCCCCAGCCCCGGGCGGGCGGCCGCAACCGGGGGGGCAGCGGGGGTGGCGGGGCCCGTCCCTACCTGCCGTTCTTGGTGACGATCATCTCGTTGGTGAGCTCCTTGAAGCGCAGCCACAGGTCGCTGTCCTCCAGCGCGACGCGCAGCTCCCGCTCCGTGGGGTCGCCCTTCTCGCTGCCCGCCTGCAGCTCGCTCTCCACGGCGCTCAGCAGGTGGTCCACGCGGTACTGCGGGGGCTTGCCCGCGCCCTCCGCGCCGGGGGAGCTCATCCCGACCCCGCGCCCGCCCGCGGGGCAGCTCCCTGGCGCGGCAGCGGCGACAACAGCGAGCCAAGCCCAGGCCGCCTCCCCGCGCCCTCAGCGGCCGGGCCGCTGTTATAGCCCGCCATAAACGCCCCCCCGGTGACATCACCGCGCCGGCGGGGGGGCCCCGCTGATTGGCGGGCGGCGCCTTTGATCGGCGCGGGCGGCGCTGCCCATTGGCCGCCCGCGGCCATATCAGAACGGTGCCCGCGGGAGCCTGTGATGTTAATTGCGGCCCGCGGGATTAAACGCGGCTATTTTATGTAAATCTGCCCCCAAATGTTTGCACCTCTATCAAAGCCGCCGGGGCCGGGGCTCCGGCAGCCGCGGAGGAAATGGCCCATCTCGGCAACAGCCTCACAACCGGCCAGCGCCGCTCCCTCCCGCCTCCCGGCGCAGCGAGACCCCCGGCCCGCTCCTAGGCGGGCAGTCCTGGACGGGAGGCACTCGCACCGCGCATTCATATTTAAGGGAAAAAAGGGAAATCCTCTTCTCCAGGCGGCCGCAAGCTGACAGCAGCACCCCGGTCCGCACGCCGCTCCCCCCCGCGCCTGCCCCTGCCCCCCTTGTCAGAAACTTGTGCAGGGAAGGGCGCAGCTGGCAGCGACAAACCTTGCGGGAAAATCAGCCAAAGGGCTGGAACCGCACTGTGCAGCGGCCGAGCGCAAACCTGGCACGGCACGGGCACTCCCGCTTCTAGCGAGCCCAGCAGCACTCCCCTGAGAAAAGGGGCAGAGTTTGCCTCAGCACCAGCACGGGCAGTGCCGTCACAGCCGGGATGCTCGACGGCGATGCTTTCGAGCCATCCCACCTAAACAATTCTTTAAAAATCAGATCGGCAGCCACCCGCCATCCCCCCTAAATAAAAGCGTACTTCTGAAAAAGCAGATCGATAGTTAAAGGCTTTGTTTCGTGTTGGAGAGAGAAAGCCCCGCGAGTTCCTGCGGGCAAGAGGGGAGAAACTCATGGGCGAAACTTTGCAACGGGATGATTTTATTTTAAAGTTATTCGACACAAAAACGAGGCCCGGGACGAGGGAAAAGAGGGATGCTCTGAAGCACTCCCGCCGGCCGGTGTTATAATAGTTTGCATTCTCCGGAGCTGAGACGGTCTGTGGTGTGAGGGAAGTTTATTACCTTTCCGTGAGAATCCCTGGATAGAGGGCGAGGGGGAGAGAGGTGACAATGAGCAGGAAATAGTTCAATGGGGTCTCTTTAAACAATAACAAGTTCTTTAAACGGGAGCAAAGGAGAAGGAAAAAGAAGGGGAACGGTGTAAAAATCAGAGTTGCTTTTAAAGCAGGCATCTCCTCCAAACACCGCGCACCATCGCTGCCGGGATTTTTCAAATTTTAGGAGAAAGTGCCCGGGATACACTGTCAAGCTGCCTGGCAGCAAGAAGGAGCTGGGAGTCGGGGCTGCCGGGGCAGGCACGCTGAAGGTCCCTTTAGCGGGGCGCAGACGGTGATTCAGTCCTTTTTGGTTTAGTAGCTGCGGCTCAGGGCTGTATTTTCATTAAACAGCACCATCGGGCTCACACATCGTTCACTTTACTCAACTCCGCAGAGCTTTTTTTTCCCCTTTAATCTGACAAACCGAATTCCTCGACCCACCTCTCTTCAACCACTGTGCAGAAACAGGAGAATAAAATGTTATCCCTTCAGATTAATTCTTGCTTTAAAGTTTCTTAAAGTTCTTTCTGCCTGAGCACCTACTGCCTGCCTTCTGTCAGGGGAAAGCAGCATTTGCAAATAAATTACGGGCAAAGTTTACTAAGTAGATAGGTGGTCACTGTAGCCGTAGTTGGAGATGATCTTGTCGCTATCAGGTGTTTATTTCACTGAAGGCGCTCCGCTCTAAACACGCAACCACGACCTGACAAAAACCCCGCATGAGCACGGCACGCCGGCCCTCGGGTGCGCTGGCAGCCCCCTCTTCGGGTTCGTGCTTGGAAGGCGACATTTCAAACATCTTAATCCTGAAAAAGCCGAGTACCGGGAGAGGCTAACCCCGAAGAAGGACTCGCACAGGAGGGAGCTCCCCGCTCCGCGCAGGTGGCAGGGAGGGAAGGGACTTTGCACCCCTTGCTGCAGAAATCGCGTCGCTTTTAGGGTACGGACCGCGGGGGAGGCGGGGGAGGGAAAAGGGGACAAGAGCGGTGGCGGTGGTGGGGGTGGTGGTGATGGTGGGTCCCGTCTTGCCTCAGCTTTTCCTCAGCTCGACGCCACCTGACAATGAACGTGTTTAAGAGCCGAAAGCAGCAGGAACAGGCGGAATTGAGAGCGACGGAGCGGTGCCAGTGGAATAGGAACTGTTCTGAAAGTGTATAAATCAAATAATTAGAGACGAACTAAATTCGTGTTTCTGTGATCTGAGCTTTTAAAACACCATTTAATTCTTCCAGATGGATGCTTCAAAGAAGGACCAATCCCTCTCTATATACGTGCACTCAAGGAATAAGAAGCCCTTCGGCGGCAGCAGATTTTCCTATATGGTTATATTTTTTGCACTGATTGCTCTCTTTAGGCAAAGAGAAGAGAGTTGAAGTTCAACTTGATTTGATATATCTTACATTTCAGTTAATGTTTAGCAAATGAGTGAGCTGCTCATCCTAGTCCAATAATGTATGCTCTCAAATTTAGCTGATCTTAAAAAAAAAAAAAAAAAGAAAAAAGTCTTTCCAGCTTTAAATTTTGAAATGACCATTAAAAAAAAAAGTTTCCAGGAGTTTATGTATAATCTTTGGAATGCCATAAAAAACCATAAAAATAAAAACAACCTAACAACCTGTCCAAAAGAACCAACAAACCCAAACCGTGAAGTTTTTCCTCAGCTTGGATTCCTGTCGTCTTTATTTTATTTCCTTCCCCCTCTTTCTGATCTTAATTGCACTTTGGTTCTCAGGAGAGAGGACTCCCCACTTCCACAGTCTTTTCAGCGGGAGCTGCAGTGCATGACAGTTTACAGCCAAAAAACTTCCTCCAGCCGAACAGCTATAAAGATTCCCCATTTATAGCAATACTTTCCCTCTTGCATGGGAAGATTAGTAGCCTCCAGCTGTTCCTTCGTGCTCAGAAGGCCTGTCCGTCATTCCCTACCTTATTTCCCGGGACATCGCAAATCCCCAGACACCTTCCCAGCGGGAACCAGCCCGTCCCTGCGGTCCCAGGGTACCAGCTGCCCCTCGCAGCTTTAACCGCCTGGGGATGCCGTGCGAAGATGTCAGAGTGTGTTTAAGTATTGGAGGTATTTGTTTAAATCTCTTTCAACATGCGGTTCTGGGGGAACACGCGCGATTAACATCACCTCTGGTGCCGCATCGGTGTCCCTGCTGCCCCCCTCCACTGCCCGTGCCCACCCCGGGCTGGGCCAGCACCCACTGAGCCCGAGGATGAAACCCACCTTCCAAAGGTCAAAACTTCCCACTTCTAATTCCCTGAAGAGCAAACACCTGCTTTCCCACCATCTAGGTTTTTTCCCCCCTTTTTCCCCTTAAGAAAAATGAACACGTTTATCATTATATAGCTGTAATTGAGGTGTGCATTTCTACTTGTGAGCTGCTTTTTCCTGGACACTGGGGAGGAATGCCCTGCTGATATTACCGTTGAGGCACTGATGTGCATGTAAATGCCATTTTCCTAGAAAGGTTCTGGATCTTGTTTAACCTGGCATATAATTTTCCTTATATATAAGATTTACACAAAGCCTAAAGATTGTGTTGGAAGAGCTCTTTGTAAGAACTCACCACTTTGTAACCCCAGCATGCTAATGTGTACTTACATAGGAAATGATAGCCCGTGAAAAGATACAGTTTTGTCCTTATTAATGTGGGTATTAAGACTCTGGGATAAGTACTTTTCAGGATCTCCACTTTTAGTATTTAATAGGACTGATTTTCCTCACAAGTTCTGATGCAAACACGTTTTTGAGAAACATTTTCGAGCAGTCTGAGCAGAGCAGAGCATGTTGATTTTGGTTTGTTTTGCTTTCCCCTTTCAGCATTTGGGAGGGCAAGGCAAAGGCAGAGTGCCATCCTGCATTTTTGGAAGGTGGCAAAACTCCCGTTGACTTAGTCAGATCTTTGCTTGAGTACTGCTAAGTGCCCTCTCCAGCTCGAATTCTCAGATCCTGAGGTTTCCCTCATGAAAGTCAATGATCAAACTCCCAGTGACTTCAGCGCCTGCTGCCCTAGACAGCACCAACTGGGGAAAACCAACAAAATAAACTGAAGCTCCCATCAAAGTCCTTAAGACAATGTCTGGCACAAAGATAGATGAAATCAGAGAACGTGGGAGTAGAATATCTTGACCTAGAATACCTTTTTCAATATCTTAGCAATATTGTTTAGATGACAAGAGCTATTTAAACCAAGTTTTCCTGTGTGAACTAGTGGGAACAAGGAAAAGATACAAACAGGAGCCACTCACCACTCTTAACAGGCCATTTCATTTAAAGCTGCAAAGAGGGACAGGCACAAGAGGGACTACAGGGGATGCAGAGAGAAGTAGTAGAATAATAGATACTGTTTACTTCATTATCCTGGCCTAAAGGGTAAATTTAAAAAACTCCAAGCAAAAACTAAAAAAAAAGAAAAGCCACAAAAAACCCCAAAACCAAACCAACAAACAAAAAAACCCAACCAACAAAACAAAACAAACCAGAAACAAACAACAAACAAACCCCACCCAACCCCACACTGAAAACATATTCTGCTTCAAACAGGGACCATAGAAATCTGAGGGCAGAAAGTACTAGTGTTGTCATAAATGTCCTAGCAGGAGTCCTACCATAAACAACACCTTTTCTTATACTTCAGTCCATATAGCTCCCAAAGGGCACTAAGGTAAACTCAACTTTCCTTGCTGAGATATGTTGGAAGAGGTTTAAAAACTAGTGTTCAGGTCTTAAGTACAATAGTCCTCAGATTTGCTGGCATTAATGACCAAAACAAACTTTTACTTGAAATATTCATCTTTTCCCTAAGCATATGCCTGTCTTTATAAAAGTATGCAGTGCTAAGAATCAAACTTTCTTTCACAATTCTTTTAGTATCAATAAAAGATTTGAGGAATTTGGAAATCTATCATTCTTCCTCTACTTTAAACCTTTCATGAAGATTACTGTGAGGTGTAAGACAAACTGGGTGCTTCACAGCTAGACTATGTTAACACCTCTACAGAAAGAGATATAAATCCTAATCTGTAGCTGCAGAATTTTTAAAACCAAATCAATCTCTTTTCCATTGTTTTGTGCAGGTTTTTTCCTCCTCCTTTACTGTTAAGTGTTTTTCTTCCTTCTCCTCACTAGTGCACAGGAAAGGCAAGTACACAGCGTTAATGAGCACTATTTGCTATTTTATAACTAAGGATAACATTGCTAGTGTTCATCTGTCAATTTGTGTCTAAGTCTAGATTATCTCATCTTTGGAATTAGTAATTGCCTTGAATGTGGCCTCGAAGTTTACAACCCTTCCAAAACTCTTTACTGCCAAGATTATTTCCCAGTTTCTTGCTCTAGGTAACTCTCTCATCCATATGAAATAAAAGGATTTGGACAGCTTCAGCAATGAGGGGTTACTGAAAACAAATTCTCTGCCTCTCTTCTGCAAGGAAGCTCTCAGACAGAAAACTGTTTTCTGTACTTCATTTGGGATAACCTCCACTGACTGACACCAACAGTTTTGTATAACTGGTGCTGTTTTCAATCATGTTGGTGCAGCAGATTCAGAGGAAAGGACAGAAACTTAAGTCAGTTGAGGGATTATTTGAACTCACACGTAGCATGCTCTTACAGCAGCTGAGCCACTTTCTAGGTCTGCCCACTGTACCCATTCTAACACTGCTCTGAACACAATTAATTTATTCTTCCAAGCTGTATGTGATGTACTTCTGTTCTCTATACCTAACTCTTCATCTTACCCACACTCACTTCACCAATAAGGTCTCCTCCACATCTATTTTCATATTATTACTTTTAAGAAAGTGAAATATTCACAAACTGATCAAGCTGATCACCACCACATTTCCCTGTAAATCTTTTTTCCTATTCTGTGCACAGCATTTATGTTGCACACCATGCTGGACAGCTCTGTTCAGAGGGAAAATACGTGGGAGAGCCACAGAGCAGAAGAACAGGACTGTCACACCAACAACAAGTTAAATTAAATTTAAATCTGGACAAGGAATAAATAAGTGAGGAAACACTCACTGGAAAGTGGTAGTTGCAGAGAAATTAGAAACTACTGACACCACAGCTCCTTAAAGAAGCTCCTGTTGGTCTTCTCAGAGAGACAATGGGCAAAACTAATGCCAGGCTCTGCCTGCCACACAGGGCTCAGACCTGGAGAGCACCTTCTGGGACCTACAGACATGCTTGTGGTTCTCTGCCTGTGGCTCCTTGAGGAATGTAGAATGTTTTGCTAACTTCAGCCTTTTTGCATCAGACGTACCCATCAAGCTCTGACAAACACAAATGTTTCTTACGGTTTCCTGGTTTGAATTCAGCCAAGGTTAATTGGGTCTCAGGCACTTCTTTTGGCCTTATGCCAACTAACAGGTCTAGATATGGGAAAATGGTTGATGTAATGTACAATTTAATGCCAGGAGAGCTGATTCTGGGCTCTACTGACTCACTGTCTCACTTCAGGTGAGTCTTAAGGATCTCATTTTAGCAACCTTCAGAGTGAAAATATTACAGACATTTTTATTGCTAATATCCCAGCCTGATTTTCTCTGGAAGCATTTGTAATGCAAGTAAGCATCCAATAGGGTAATAATGCATAATGAAAAGTAATTACATGTCAAAACAAAAATTCACAACCTTTGATGTCTGGCAATGCAAATTTGGTTTGATTTTCTAAAAAGGCTGTGTTTTTCCTGCTGGATGTTTCTGGAGCACTATTTTGTTTTTTTTTAATCAAACTGCTCATTTTAGTACACTTAGTTCCAGCATGCCACAGACATTGGCTCATTTTGCCCAATAAATTTGTTAAAAAAACCAAAACAACGCAACAAAAAACCAACAAAACCCCCTCCAAACCAATCCACAGATTAAAGAGGAACCATGGAAGCCCTACCTTTTTATCTAGCAATCCGTGCTGTCAGTACCACGTGCAGATACAACAGAGATGATGGATGAGGAGCAAATGACAAATGTTTGGGGACCACAACATGTAAAACCACCACTGCCTGTGCCATAGGAGGCAGTGCCAGGAATGCCTAGGGGACACTGCACACTGCAGAAATGTGAGTTTCTCCATTCAATCATGGACTTTCCACTTACATCCATGCTAATGTAGTGCATTAATAAACTTGCAGACATATTGCAAACATTCATTTGCCTCCTTCAGCTTTTTTATTTAACAAGTTGAATTAAAACAATGAAATTAAAACCAATCTCAATCATGTTATATTCATTATTTTACACTAGTAAAAAACCCACTGATTGAAGCCCTCTCCAATTCTATCCTTAGACAGCTTGTTATTTGCATTTAATACTCGCTTTGCAAAATTTTTTCTAAAGAAACCAGAAGGAAAATTTCACTATTGTCCAAGTCAGTAATTTCAGGTGCATTTCATTTCAAGAATCTTGTGGCAGATGCCATGCATCCCCAAGAATTAATTTCCTGTTTCTGTCCAGATTTCAAGGACAGGGTCAATCTAAGAAGTAGGAAAAATAACTTTGAGGCACCTTTTTTTTTTTTAGGAAGAAAACACTTCAAGCCTTAACACACGGACAGCTTTGATAAAAATAGGATTTAATTCAAGACTTTATCCTTGGCAGATGTCTTGTCTCACACATTAAGTTGTCTACACTTGTAGTAAATATATTTCCATTCAAAAAGCAACTGCTGTGATGCACTGAAAAGTCTTCAGCACATTTTACATCTAGAAATACAAGATTACAGTGGGCAACACTGTACAACATTAAGTAAATACGTCAAGTATACATTTCTAGTAAAGAAAATGCAAAACCCACAAACTCATTTTGTTAATGAACCCTTAATGCTAAAAACATTCTTAAGTATCAGCTAGCTTCTACAGAATTTACCTCAGAAATATTTCTGTTGAAAGCATAGGAAAATTTTCCATGAGTAAAACACATGAATAAAACTGAATAAAGTATTAATAGATCCCCAGTTCTTACAATTTTACTTCTTAGATCAATGATTGGAAGCTGAAGATTCTTGTATTTACGAGGCTGGGTAATGACTTGTGAGCCTGTGCTATTATTGTTTGTATGTTTAACTTTTTTGGATTTGCACCCTGAGTAACAGTGAAAAAGAAGTGTCACTTGATAGAGTGTGCACGTTACAGGTCTTCCTTTCAGGAAAGAAAGGATTGGAATTAACCTAGTCTCCAAAATTCTTGCTTTGTTCCTGACTTTTCTTTTAAAACCCTTGCTCTGCCACAAGGAGGTTTTGGCAAAACTTTTATTTTGGGAAGTGGGGGAGGAGATAGAAAAGTAGGGGGAGGAACCTAAAAAAATCTCCACCTTTTGGCCGTCTCAAGTCTGCCTGGAAGCTCAATATGATGCAATTAATGAATGGTAATCCTCCACCCTCAGTGCTTCCTTCCCTTGCTCGAGACAGATGTGCTGACAGCATGGCACCTTCTTTAAAGGAGCTCAGTTTTATGGAAGCTGATCTCAGCACGGCACAAGTGGCTACAAGCTTTTGGCTGCTCCATGTATTTTCAAGCAAAATCACCGTGTTTCACACCAAGTATTCAGAGACAATATCAGAGATGAAAACCTTTTCTAGCCAGGGTCCAGCAAATGCCTTTTTTCTTCCCAGAGTACTTTTGAATGTCCATGCATGTTAACATTTTCTTTGGTTGTCTTGGAAAACACTCTCATAGAGAAATGTATCTTGTTTGCAAGCTTTTTTCTCATATGAGGCACACATTTTACTCTGTTTAGCTTTAACCATATTCCTTCTAGGCATATCCTGATATGCAATCTCACAGCAGTTCTCTCCCTCATGCTTTTACATCTTACAAGACATAAAATGCCACCCTCTCCTCACTTATATCCAAACCCAAGAAAGAAGAATAACTCAAAATTCAGCCTGAGTGCCTGCAATTAAACACCTAAATAAGGTACCTGTTAATCAGGGGTGCTAAATACACACAGTTCCTACCAAAGTCAAGAACTGTAGAAAACTAGGATAATTCAGCCCCCACAACCTCCATTTCCCACCTGCCTTCAGACACACAAACCATATTCTGAGCTTTTCTAACCAAACTCATCGTGATATGCTCAATGACACTAGATAAAGCAATTTTAAGAAGAAATTAAGTTATTGAATTGGATTCTCATGTCTAAATTTCACCACAGAATTTTGATATATTTTTAGCTTAAACATTCCAGTAAAAAAAAAAACCAAGAAGAAGAAAACAACTAAATACACGGAATCCCAGATTTCCTTCCAAGAGGAAGGACAGCTCCAGGAAGTCTTATGGATATCAACCAGCTGTCATGAAGGACAGAGAAGACAACTGCTCATTCCATGCTCATTCTTCAGAGAGCCTTGCAAAAACAATCTGAAGGATGCAAACAGAATAAAATCTTACCCTTGAGTCTTCCTCCCGAAAAATTAGCTTTCTTAATATTGTCAATGTTCTGACTCAAAGAAATACCAGAGGAAAGTAGTGATCCCTAACATATTTAAAGTGTTTGTGGAGATAAGTTTTGTCTCTCTCCATAAAAATTTGGATTAAAGTTCAAGCATGATTCAAAACAAGAGCCCGAACAATTCTGGGTTTTCAAAAAAACCCAAAGTTTCTATAAATTATCTCAGAGTTAAGAAAGCAATGTGAAAATCAACAGAAAATAAATTATTTATAAAGGATGCCATGAACTATTAGAAGTGATGTTTCAACAGCCTCGGACCAACTAATACATCATTTGAACAGAAATACTGAACAGCAACTGAACAGTAACAATAAGGGACAGGAGGATGTTTTCAGTGGATATATTTGAGATGCCTCATTTGAGAAACTTTGACAATAAATCCCCAATACTGCTAATTATTTTCACTTCAGCGTTTTGTTACTAGGCTTCCAAGTAGAAATCCTGAAGTGGCTGCAAGAGCTCTTTCTTCCCTTCCAGTTGTAGCTGAAGAGCTTTGTGCACAGCACCAGAGAAGCTCCTGTCACTGGAAGTCCTCAGCTGAAAGGTGAGACTCTCCTTCAAGAGAACCAACCCACGGCAACCTCGGGAAGGGAAAAGCAATTGCCCACTTCGTATCTGTTTTGAGATTACTTTCTTCATTCTACATAAATTAACAGCTCTAGAAGACTTCATAGGAAAAGAAAATTATTCTTACAGGATGCTGGAAACTTTTCAAGGAGAACTGGCTGAAGATCTTGTGTAAAAAGGCTGTCAGCAGAAATATGCCATTCTGAAAAGGGATGCTGGTTTAGCAATATGCTTTACAATAAATTAGCCACATTTAACATTTCTTCTGCCTTTTCCCATCAGCTAGTTATAAAGAGAGAAGCACTACTTGAGAATGTTTTTACTCTAAAGGAACATGGAAATAGATGGTTTAAGAGTTTTGTCTGAAGAACAGCTATGGTAATTTAATAGTATTTCTCTTGAAAAAGTGCCTAGATTAAAGGCTAAAACCCCACATTTTAACTTTTTTTTCCCAGTTTCTAGTTTTTTAGGCATCTCACAGGAAAAATGCTAAGATTCAAATATTCAAGGCCTGAAAACAGCAGTGATTGGTAATGAAAGTAGAGATTTGAGAGCCAGTGCAACCTATGAGAGTCACAAGAATTACAATAATTCAAAAATCACCCACAAGTATGTAGAGTCTGTTTTATTTGTGTTGCTTAATAGAGGTTGGCAATTTCTATGTGTTTTGCTTTGGAACATAATTTGAAACAATGATTTGGGTTTGGCACTTACTGATATACCAGCAATTAACAAGTTGTTAAAAATGTCACAATCTTTTGAAGACCATATTGATCCTTGAGGTATTTTCCTGGCCTTTACATTACCTGCTTTTCCTTATATTTTATATTACCTTCAGTTATATGCAGATAATAAAAATATGTCTTTGACTCCATTTAACTTACCATTGTCAGCCCAACAATTTTTTTTTTTTTTACATTTGAGAAATTGTTCAGCAAGAAATCAATCCATCAATGACATAAAAGAAAACATCCTAACTCTTTCTAGGTCTTCTTTGCTTTGGGATGTTATCTTCAAAGCCCTCAGATCTTACTCAAATTCCTAATTATATATTTCTTTTCTTATACCCTAAAACAACTGCTAGACTTTGGAGCAACCTAGGGTTCCAGGACCTTGCAGGGGAAACCTGCCCAACAATTTAATTTCTGTCCTATATGCAGGAAAGGAGTCCCTTTTGGAGAGCAGCAGAAGCCACAGTTCAAGCAGAGTGGTTTTAGGTTACCCCTATAGTAAAAACCTCTAAGCTGCTATTGCAGCCTAATGGGGCTGCTGGTGTGCATTCACACAGTCCTACTGAAATGCCCTCCTCATTAAATGGGTTATTCAGAAGCCAGCCTCTGCACTGACTTGGGTTTCTAAAGAACTTTCAATGTCAGGGTCAAAATATAGCTCCTGAATGGCCTCAGGATGGCAGAGCACCTGGTGATCCCTAGGAAGTGTGCAATAGTGCAAGGAAAGGGGAGTCAATAGATGAAGATCTGGTTATCTAGTCAGGTTTCTTTGCAATGCAAGGTCTCCTCCTTTTACACTAGTGTACTGTAAATTGCCAGCGAATTGCCGGCAAGGATAACAGCATTTTGTCACAGTTGTGATTAAGAGACTGAATCTTTAGTGCCCCTTTAAATTGCCTCTCCTGTTGTCCTAATTCAAATAGAATTTCATTGTTTTCAATGCATGGGAGGAGGATTCGGGGGAAACACTAGCAAATTTCACTTCTGTCCCAGAGAGGTATGCAAACAAACAGCAGAAGTGAACTTCTAGAGAAATTATTTTACTGCCTATTAGTGTCTGCTTGTTCTCATAGATCCATCAGGACTCATGAGAATTCCCTTATAAAGTAATTTATGTGCTGTGCTGCAGAGCAGCACTTTACCTCTTTTGATCTTTGGTATTAGAGATAACAAATTTGTAGGCACCTTCAGCTTCCTCAGCACTGCCATGCAATCTAAGCTGGACTGGTCCAACTGCTGCTTGTTCCCTTAACTCAGTTTTAAGTAACACATGATTATCTCAAGCAAAGCCTGGAACCAGGCAGGACTTTTGAAGAACATGATTAGAAGTAAAAGGGGCTTCATTTTAAATCCTACTTTTTATGTCCTGGATTTGGCTGAGATAGAGTTAACTTTTAAATAGGTAAAGAGAGACACAGCCTTTGTAAACATCTTCTCTTGGTTGCTTAAAGTTGTTTTTGCAGTTATGCTCCTAATTAAAATATGGTGGTGGTGAAAGTCGTGTTTTATGGTTTTGATGAAAAATTTGGCATATGCCCTGCCAAAGCTGGGAAAACGATAGCAGTGCTTTCTCTTCCTTTTTAAAGAGAATATAACACTCTTATCCAGACCACCTTCATGGTAGCAGGTTAATACTCTGCACCTGAGGCCTTGCTGTACTCCACTACAGAAAGCTATAGTTCTCTGCTAAACTTCTGTACACAGATTTGAAAATAAATTTATTATTTCTATATGTAATAGCTCTCTGAAAACCTTATGAGGCAACTTCATCCCACCTTCTTCACTTTCCTTTACAGGTATAAAGATACTTCTTAAAATAAGATACTTCTTAAAATGTTGTTAAACTTGCTGTGAAGGAAAGTTCTTCCTTTTGTACAGATCACTTACACAGCAATCTGTGTATGCAAGTTGCATACAGTCTTTCTTGGGACTTGTGTATCTTCTTCTAAGGGAAAACATGGCTGTGGTGAAAGCATTTTCCTAAGGCATATGATGGTTGCTTCTTTTCTCTGCTATCTTCTTGTATGCAGTCAGTGGGGCTTCAAATGTTCCGTGTTCCCTCCCTGAAAAAAAAAAAAAAAAAGAAAATAAGAATTAGAAAGAACTGAGCTCCTGCTGCACATCTCCAGAGCCCTGTGGGAACAAAGAGCCAGGAGTGATGGGAGGGAGGATGGAAAACCAGTGGGAACAGGCAGGAGACAGACAAGGCGGTGGGGGAAGGGAGCATGGGGCAGTGGGGGAATGGGAGCAGAAAGGAGCCAGATCTGGGAAGCTGAGGAGAAGCCTGGTAGGAGAAACTGCTTTGTTTGCAGGAGAGAACAAAGGGGAAGGGGAAATGATAGAAGAAGCAGAGCTGTCGGGTTGGAAGTTTTTCGTTGTTGTTCCTACCCGCTCTCCGGCCGCACCCACGAAGGGATAAACGAAAACTCACAGAAGGAACTGATTAGCATGTGCAAACATGCTTCTTTTGCCCTGCTTGTGACAATTAACTGTCTCGTTTTCCTTTTTTCTCTTTTTGTTTGACACTTTGGACAAAAACAATTAGATATAAAAATGTAAAGTTGAAAATCTAAAATGGCAAGGCTGTAGAAAATACTGACTTCATTGATCTTGACACATTCATATAAATGCAATTTGTCAGCAGGTCAGAAGCACTGGTTTCTCTTAGACGGGGCTGACTGCTGCAAAGAAAACTAACCTGACCAACAGTGATATGATTTTGCTCTAAATCTAAAATCTAAAACCTTTTTTTTTTTTTTTTTTTTGTATCCTGAGAGATTTAGCAGGGCGAAGCTGGCATTAATGTCACAACTTTCATATTGTTTGTATACAAAACTGCTTTGTTTTAGGTTAAAAACTCCTAGTGGAAGCCATTTACTTGTGGAAAGAGATGTCAAATCCCTGTGAGAAATTAATATATATATTTACTTATCAAGCAGACCTTGTAAAATATCAAAACCAGAGCAATACTCACCTTTTCTAAGTTAACTAATATCAGTTCTTTGCTGTAGGACTGTTTTCCTCCTAGCAATATTACAGCAGAGTAGTCAGCATTTCAATGTAATCTGCACTACAATGCCCTATGTTAATGCAGACAGATACTTCAAAAACAGAACAACATGTTAATTGTCCCTCCCATATAACTCTTGGGCCTAACAATTAGTACCCACTTTTATTAGCAGTTAAGTGCAGAAATATACCATTTAAAAATCTTTCAACCTTTGTTCTGGATTTTAGGTGACTTCCACAAAATGTGTCTTTACTAATTTCTTTTGTAAGATTTCGTATCTGTTGTAAACAGCATTTTATTTTTATTCCCTGACTTGTTGCCTGGATAGTAAGGCCAAGAAACAGGATACCTTATTTTGCTAAAACTTTTGTTTTCTTTTTAATTTTATTTTAAGAGATCAGTAAAAGCTAGAAAACTTTCTTGACTGGTCATGGATTATTTTTTTTCCAGCTCTTTATCTGCTGTACTTGGAACTCTGAATCTGGTAGTTGGAAATAAGGCTGTCTTGGGGGTTAAACTCTTCAATTATAAAATTGGATTAAACGTCAATTTCTTGATCAAATCTGAAAAAAAAAAACCAAACCCATGGCTCAAGAGAGAGAACTGTCAAACTCAGAAAGAGTCTTCCTATGAACATGAATTACCAGAATATCCATGTTCTTGCAAAACAGGCTGACCAATCCCATTTTTGTTCTTTTGTGAATACTCATTGCTGGCTTCACTTTGCACACATTTATTGTTTCAGTTATCTATTTTAAGACGTGCTTTGCTCTGTGCAATATAAACAAAGGAAGCAGCAATTTCTGAAAGTAAAAAATGGAGTTGTCCTGTGGATTCCTTTTGCTGCAATGAAGTTACACTGTTCTTACACACTCATCCCCACCCTGCTAGTAACCAGGGTGTTCAAGCCTTAAACTCAATCTCTTCTGCGTGGTCACAGTGTGATAAATACCCTCCAAAGGCGTGCTTAGGTAGCTGTGGCCACTAAACACGGGCTTGTAATACCTGCTGTGGGGCTTTTCTTGCAGCAGCTGTGGGGGAGTTGCTGGCACTTTGACTTTTTTTCCATGCTTAAACGAACAGAGAGCTGGCTAGGCAGTCGTCAGGCACCAGGAAAGCACTTTAAACTTTATGTACCTGGCTAAATTTGCCCGGTAATTTACAGCTGTGACAGGAAAAATATTTTGTCTGTCCCTTTCGTGTTCTAAAGAGAGAGGGAACCAGTTTTTACATATGTAAAAGTTGGGTGTTTTATCTTACACAGCTTTCTGGTGCTTACATATTTTCTTCTCCATCATAAATTACTAACCTTTAAATTTTTTTAAATTCCTAGCTCTCAGTGGATGTTTCTAGTTGAAAATAGTGACTCATCTATGAGAGGTTGTTTTTTTTTCTTCTCCACTGACCATCTTTGATTGCTTAACACAGTGTCATCTCTCCCATTGCAAGAGTTGTGTTGTCTCATACAGCTGAGGGTATTGTCTGTGCTGCCATGGTCTGTTTATTTCTATGAGCAGCTACCAAGAGAGTGTAAAAGCCCACATGCGTGAGGTATGAAGGCTTCCATAAAATGAAACTGAAAACCATGTTTTGCAACATACCAAGAACATGAACACACTTCTAAATATGCTTATTTTTACTGTTTCCAAGAAAGGTGAATTTATTGATTCATACTCAGTTTTGTTGCTGGCACATACTGGTCTTACACTCTTCCTTTCAATTCAGTTGTGGTACAAAATGAAGAAAATATTGCTGGTGTTGTGGTTTTCAGTACTGGAAGTGTATCAGCTCAAATGGAGAAACTCAAGTTTCATTACAGCAGTTTAAGCTTTGAGTTGCAGCAATACCAACTAGTCTGAAAGATTACTTCAGAGATTTGCTGCAGAAAAAGAAGATAAAAAGAGTGGCAAAGATTCTTGTCCTCATGTAAGGCCAGAATGATTGTTAATACCAAAAATTCCAAGTATTTATACATAGTGTGTACCTGATGTAGCTTTTGGGGAAGTAATAAAAAGGTAGTTTCTTGCTTCTATATTTTAGTAATTCCCTTCCAGTCTAGGAGATTTTTCTTTATCTGCCTGATTAGTCCAATCAGTAACTCTTGATTTAGCTACTTAAAGGTAAAAAACCAAACAAAATTTCACCATTACACTGAAGAATTAAGCCATGTAAATTAATAGTATCAGTCAGTCCTGAACAAGAGATGTGTCACCATTTTAGTTAAATCAGCTTATTTAAAAATACTTTACTACTTTTCTGCCTGGTTAAGAAGAGAGAAAAACACAGTATTTGCAAAAGTAAGCATGTTCACAGAATATGTATAATTTGAATTGGAAAAATTGTTACAAAAAATAATCCGGTTTTAAGTCAAATCTGAGTCCCAGTCTTTGTTAAAGCAGCCCAAATGTTTGGAGCCAAGTACAACACCTGCCTTGTAGCTGGATTCTGCATAAGGTTGGTGGCTTATTTTTGGTGGGGCTTCCTTGCCTGGACTGCACACCCTATTTTAGGTAAGATGCAAGGAAGTGCCCCCTCTGGTAAGTGGAGGATTCCTGAGTGAGTGTAGCACGGGAGCATGGGGTGATGAGCCTGACAGAGGCACTCTGTGCTTTTCTTTCTTTCCTTTTTTGAGTTACAGCCCCTCTGCTTCAGAAGAATACAGGTTAACTGAGCTGACTCAGAGCACTTGGTTTCATTACAGCAAATGAAAATAACACCATTAGGGCCAAGAACATCACTGATTTAGTGAGGGACTTTTTGAGTTTTCAAGACAAAATGCAGTTTTCCTATTGCCAGACTGAATCTTGGGATTTCGTTTTGGGTATGATGAAAATATTTTACTTTTGTTTGTTTGGGGGGTTTGGGGGAGTTTTCAGTTTTGGGGTGTTTTTTTATGTTTGTTTTTTTGGGGTTTTTTTGGTTGGTTGGTTTTTTGTTTGGTTTTTGGGGGGCTTTGTGGTTGTTTGTTTTGGGGGTTTTTTTGTGTGTTTTTGTTTGGTTGGTTTGGTTTGGTTTTTTGTTGTTGGCTGGTTGGGTTTGTTTTTTTCGGGAAGGAGAATATGTTTCAAAATTAATGAATTCTCATTTTTCATCAGATCTGCTCCTAACCAGATCCCCAAAACCTGCAGTCTTAAAGTTCCTAGTACTACATTTTAGGGGAAAATTACTAATAACAGTATGTGCATGCCTATCTACAGCAGTAGAGTTGAAGTCTTTGTGTGTTGCTGCATTTAGACTTGAGTACAAAGTCAAATCCAAATCTCCCTTCAAATTAGACAAAGCTTCCAAACTTGGTTCAAGAGACTTACAGAACCAAACAGGATTGTGTGGAATCAATGAGGAGCAACATACCAGCACTGGATGCTTCAGAGGCATGTCCTGAAGAGTCAAAGGTTTGTTTCTTGTCAGGCTAAAGCACTGGCACTGAATTTCTGCAAGACATGTAAAATACACCTCTGAAAAGGCTCATTATAAACAATTCATTTCATAGACCTAATTTAAATATTTACAGCATAGTGCTATGTTTGCAATACAATTATATTTGATATACTTTTTCTATTGTAATAAATTATTTTCTGTCTTTTCTGGTTTTTAGATCATCTCTTCTCTGGTAGGACAACATCAAACCTTCCCAACCTCAAGCAAAGAGAAACTATTAGTAAAATGTTTCTCAGAACACCCAAACCAATTTATCTAAAAAGGAGCTGTGAAAATTTTATTTACGTGTACTTTTGCATTCAAGGAAATTCAAAATTACTTTCTATTAAGGGTACCAAAGTCAGCACAAATGGCACAAATCCTTGAAAGGTAAATATGTGCCTTGCTCTGTTTGAAGAAATCAGGCTTCAAAATGGCAAAGTTATAGACTTTTGAAAACATGCATCCTGGTTTGCACAGCAGGTTTTTAACATCAGAAGCAAACACCAGGATGTGATGTTCTGAATATTCACTTTCAGTATATTTGAAAGCTCACACCTACTTGTATTTGAATGTGTGATTACTTCAGTACTGCATTGTTCTGAATCAGTTACAAAAAGAAAAGGCCATCGGAGACCTTGCTGTTTATAATAAATCATGTTTCTGCTTTCAGTCAGAGAATGAAAGAATACAGGCATTTTACTCACAGGAACTACTATTACTCTTGTAGACATAAACTTTAGATAGAGCTTCCCACAAAAAAGGCTGTGATCTAGGAAATATGCTGATTCAAACCATTATGTAGAGAAAATATACTCACATTTCTGTGAACCCATTATCTTAATTTCTCAATTCATAGAAAACTTTGCATGCCTTGGAAGATCTCTTGCAGTGCTGTCCCTGGTGCTTCCTTCTGGCCAAAACTGGAATTGTGTTTTCCTCCTTGCTTTCTCAGTGACACTTGGTGATTTATGGTGTCTTGGAAATAAATAATCTGCCTTGGGATAGGAGAAAAACAAAACTGAGTAACAGAAAACAATTCTGTAATTCTGCACTCTCCTAGCAGAATACTGAACACAGCTAAAGGGCACTAAAAATGATCACAATCAATAACATGCTCAGAACTGAATGCATCTTTCAAGCTTTGGCTTGAAACTTCTGTTAGTTACTGGAACTGTTCACCATCTTTTTACCTAGACCATAGTTTTAGACTGAATTTTGGAATGAATAAGAAAGTACTTTTCTGCTAGTTGGCATGGGGGAGTGAGGTTCATGGCTTACTCAGTTCTGAGTTCACCAGCCTGGATTCATCATGAGTGACAGAGGATAGCTGAGATAGGGAGAAGGTGAGATGCTTAAAGTAGATGCTTAAAAATAGCTAAGAAAACTGCTGTCAAAATTTGCTACTATTTTATGTGTGCTTCCTGTACCAGATTAACACTTACAGTTAATACCTCCATGCATATTGCTTAAGTATGCAGTATGAAGAAGCAATTGAAGGAATAATGCAAAAGAAGTTAGTGAAAAAATAGTATTTAAAGGTTTTGTTTCATCAAGAAGAGCCATAAATCTCTGAATTCAGTAAAAATGTTCCACAGCTTGAGATTCTCATAAGCCCTTCATGGGTTTTGATGGTTTTGATATTCAGTAAAGTATTAGCTAAGTAAAGGAAATATTTATTTATTACTTTGTTCTATTTTATTTCTTGAAATAATGGTCAAATACCTGTCATTGCTATACCAAAAAAAAATCAGAAATTAATTTAAACAAAATGGGCCTTTATTCTCTGACTTCCTCTTTGACTTTCATTTATCTTTCTAGTGGTAATTTGTAGCATTATTAGCATTTGTTTTTATGGTGTACTATAATAATAAAAGCTTACTACTCCTGGTTTTACTAAAGTTCTGGACTCCTACCTGAAAACTGATATTCTGTAAAAGTCCTGGTATCATTTTCTTGAAAGGCTTATCTGTAGGTATTAGATACCATGAGATATTAAACCCCATTTTCAAAGCCAAAAATCTAGAAAAAATAAATTTTTAAATGGTTCATTCTTGAGAATAGAGCATCTCTCTGTAAGGTAACAAAACCATGAAATGTACATCCAAAAACTATTTTATTACTTTTATGCTTGCCCCAATTTCTTTGAATTAATTTTCTTTCAATAAAAGGCATGCAGAGCAGGGAGAGGTTGAAAACAGATGAGAACAGTTGAACTCCTGCCCCTCCAGTCTTCTGGGCAGATTTCCCACTGATCTAGCAGAAGCGTACTTTTTCAAATAATTTTTAAAATAAGAATTTTGGTTAGAGTTAGCTCTATCCTGAAAAAGTGCACCTCTGCATACCAGGGCTGTTACAGTTCTCTGCCAGCATTACAAACAAATTTTCTGGAGGACTGAGAGATTTTTGTCATAAAAGCAAGTGCTTAAACAGAGCTCAGGTATAGAAACAAGTTTTGTTTCACAGGGAAGAGCACCTGGGTCAGAGTAAATTTTAAATAGCTCAACTTTCTATCTAAAATGAAGCCTCACTGTGACTCCTTGAGAACATCAGAACACGTGAGAGACCATCAAAACACACAGGCTGCTCTCTCTTAAGGAGCCAGCTGTATTCCTCAAGGCTTCAGTGAAGCTTAAGCAAGAAGTTTTCAAGGAGGTCCATCAGCTTCCTAAACAAGACTGAGGTTCTACAAGAAGAGGAGTTTCTCTAACAACAACAACAATTAAAAGTCACCACTCTGATCCTCCAGCTCACATTCTTAGATTCATTACATTTCCATTTTATCGCTCTGGTAGCTGGAAAATTACTTTAAAATGGGAAAACAGTGATCTGGTCTTAAGGCAACTGGGATTTTCTTTACGTTGATCTGGTTCTCTGTCCCCAAGGACTTTTGGTCCAACAGAAATGTATTCACCCATGTAACACAGAACACAAAACAAAGTAGATTTATAACCTTCCTTTGACAAAATTTGTTTTTATACATGGGGAAATAAATCTGAAGTTGAATCAGCTTTTCAGGTACTTACTATCTGGCCTCTTTCTTTTTTTGAGCAGCTGGTTATCATGGGAGTGCTAGAGTGTCAGTTATTTTAATGATTTTTAGTATTTGGGGCATTTTTTCCCCATATTTTTGGTAGTCAACAATTGTGAATAACACCCTGCCATCATTTTTGCAAACGGAGAAACAAAAACAAATACTTGTAAATCAGAAGTTAGTAAAATAACATATTTTAAAATTTTACAGAAATCTGCTAAATAGTGGAGCTACTTGCTCTTTGAGATAAAGTTCAGAAAACCTGAGTATATCTTAATACAATATTAAATATGTTCATACATTATAACAGTAATTGACCTCCTGGACAATGCCACAGTAAGAATGCAAATAAAAAAGGTACCTTTCATGTTGAAAATATTTCTTCTTTTACAGGTTTTGTACTGTAAGTAAAAAGAAAAAAAAATAGTGTGACTGTTATAAACTGAGTTTACTCAAAGGAAATTTCATATTTAAATCAGGAGATAAACATTGTCTGTATAATACTGTGTAACACTGGACGTCTAATGACCTCTTGAAATTCCTATTCACTCAATTAATTTGATGAAGCATTGCATTGGACTCAGAAAAAAAAAATCAAATGTAAAAAAATCTTTGGTTTAATTATAGTTTTTACCATATTTGAATAATTGTAGAAAGATGCAATTCTCTTCATAAAATATAATGTTTATATTATGTATCTGAAAATAGGTAGCTTTTAACTTCCCCTATTCTGCTGACTGGCCCAGCAAGCAAGCATGACTTGTCATTAACATTCTCTGTTTCTCATTATTTTACTGTGTGACAGCATACCTCATGCATGAAATGCATATTTACATATAATTTACAATTAATAAATAAATTTTCCGTAATGATTTTGAGTAGCAATTTTTAATCTCAATAATCTTTATTTTTATATATGCATGATGGCAAATTCATTGAGGTCTTTATTTTGCTTTTCTGTGTGAATTCAGTAGCTTGAATTATTTACCTGCCTCTTCAAGGAAGCAAATCTAGCAAAAAAATCCCCAAGAAGTTATTTTATTTCTATTAAGAGGTATTTGATCTCTAAAATTCCTGAGTGACTTGAGGACCAACTGCAAGCTAAGGCTCTGGAGCTGAGCTTCAGAAGATTCCAGGAATCATTCTTAATGCAGGGTCCACTTTCAATTTATAAATTATTGGTGTGGGTGACTCGTTCCAAAACACTTCCAGCATTCTGTGTTCCACTAGAGTGAGACCCAAGCGCCGGGTAGGACTGTACAGAAACAGGAGCAGGGCCACATGCTTGGTGCCTACGCGGAGTCTTTGGGGCTTTGGTGACTTGCTTATGCAGAGCCCGGTAGAAATAACTCCCTGCTATGAAGAAAGACAGCAAGGGAAAGTGCAGCTTTAGCTTTCATCTGGAACTTCTGAAGTTGTATTTGTTTAGTGGCAGCTCACATCCGCCTGTAGCCCCTACAGGTTTAAATACGTACAGTACTGGTTGTCTGGGTGTATGTGGATCTGCTCATGTGCCTCTGGCCGGCTGGCATGGAAAGAGCAAATGCTCCTCCCATACCTGCTTAACTGGAATATGTCTTCCTTTGAATCCAAATTAACAAGTTTTTAAAGGATCACCAAAATCCTCCCACACTTAGTGAAATGTTTTTGGTGTCTGCAGTAACAGAGCATGCCCACAGTTACTAGGAACTCCGCTGCTTTTTTCATTATTTAGTCTTTTACGCCTCTGAAAAACAACAACAAACTCCCCCCCCCCCCAAAAAAAAAAAACAACAACCAACCCAACACCAAACAAAACAACAAAAAAAACCCACCAAAACCAAAGTAAAGTGAGGAATACCAGGGCTCCTGGGAAATAGGGAGTTAACATAAGCCGGTTTTGTTGCCAGGAGTAGGAAATAGCTCACTCCCGCAGTCAATTTGCCTAATTGATTAGAAGCCTGATTGCGGCGGCCGAGGAGGGGATGCCCGGGGGGATGTGCACGCACAGAGGCGGGGAGCTTTCGGGGCAGCTTCATAGCAGTGGGGGCTCCTGGGCTGGGAAATCACTTTCCACACTCATTTCCATTCTCTGGATCTTGTGCTCTGTGCCCCCGAGAACCAACCCGCGCTGGCTTGGAGAGAGGGCCCGTAGGGGAGCCCTGGGTGTCACCTCGGGGCCCAGCGGGCACAGAGCCCATCCCGGCCGGGAGGACACTCAGCCCCCTGCGGCGAGGCTCTCCAGCGGGAGAAATCTTCTTTTGCCCACCCCAGCCTCCCCAGCCGCAGGCAGTAAGGGGACTTTGCTTCGGCGGCAGAGTTTCTGCTCCATGGCCGCTCCGAGTGAGGGCCAGAAGTGCCCGGGGGACAGCAGCCCCAGGCCTGGGCCCCGCGGCCGCTGCCTGGTTCTCTAATCCTCCCTCTCGGGATGCTGCCCTGGCACTTCCCAGTACAGTAACCCAGCCCTCGTCTGGCCTTTTTCAGCTTGGCTTCATTACTATTACCATGATAAAGACCAGCGCCTTTTTTTTTTTTTTTTTTTTTTTTTTTTTTTTCCCTACTTCCCTTTTCAAGTCTCTAGTTGCTCTTGACTTTTCTGAATTTCTCTTTGAAACCTTGACACTTCGGTTGTTCTCCCAGACAGATCTAATTACAAGAGTTCAAATAAACCTTGGGGTTTCTTGTTGGGCTGGGAGGTGAGGGAGTGAGGAGAAAGCGTGGATAACTGAGAGATGCTGTGAAGATTTGCAGGAGAACTCACCTCCTCCCAAGGCTCTTCAGGTCTTCTCTGCAATTCTGAGAGCCCAGAAAGTTGCAGCTGTGGGACACAATCCAACATCCAGGTTTAGCATAAAACAGAAATACCAAAACATGACCCTAACAGGAAAAATAGGAATTGGAAGCTGCCAGCTGTTTCAGTGTGCAATACTCTGACTTCTTCCAATGAGCCTTCACCATTCTTACCTTGAGAAAAAAAAATGTAATAACAGTCTAAATTTTAAAAATAAGAAAAACCCATGTGAAAGCTCATTCAAAGCATGAGCATCAGTTCAAACACTGTGAAAGAGCCTGGTGGCTTACAGTCTGCTACAGCACTCATTTGGTGCTGATGTGAACGGTAGTGCCTTTTAATATTCCCCCCCTTATGTCCAGGATTCCCTGGAATTCCTGGACAGTTCCCAAACCCCAAACCAACCCACTCTCCTTAACTTGTAGGACTTAATGACCCCCATATTGCTAGGATTGCAAGGAACCAAAAAAATAATAAATGTATTTCTGGGGCCCTTTATGAAAAGCTCTCTCTCTGATCCAGACATGACAGAACTCAGGTCTGCTTTCCTGAGAGCAGCACGGTTTCAGTTATGGTTCACCTGGGGGTGGTTTACATTTTCCTTTTTTCAGTTAAAAATAGGCAGTCAGCTCGGGAGGGTAACACAGCCATCATCAAAACTCAATGTAAACAGGAGAGCTATGACAGAGGTTAGACTGTTACCCTGCTCACACTCTTAAATCACCTGGAACAAGGACACATGGGAAAACTGAGCCCAGCCTCATCAGAATAATTATTTCTGTTATCACCAATTCAATATTTAGTTCTGTCACTAGAGGTGCTAATACGTGATTAGGAAGCCAGGCTGTATTTCTATCTGGAAGATGGGCGTTGTTTCTTTTTCTTCTATTACTTCCCAATTCCTTTTATTTTCCAGGCTGTAAGTCCTTCTACATCCATGCATTTCATCAGTGAGGCTCCTGATTTTGTATTCTGAGGACCACTATTAGAACCACTAGACACAGCTTTAATCCTTTCAACAAAATCTATTTGTATTCGTCCTGTATTAATCTTAGAGTCCGTAATACATCATGCAGTGACAGAGTAGTGGATAATTTTATTAGACCTGTGGATGACACCACAGGTGGCAAGAGACTACCAGGAAGCTGGGTTTAGAATACAAAATGATTTGGACAAATTAAGAGCATGGCCTGAAGCAGCAGCAGCAGGCTATCCAGCACAGACAAATGCAAGACAGTGCACACAGGCAAGAATAATGCAGTACGTGGAGCCAGGCTGCCAAGCAGCTGCTTAGAGCGTGAGATGAAAGCTGAGTAACTACCAAGGATTGCAAGCTTTGCAAACCCAAACACTGCAAGAGGGACCAGAAGCATAAATCCAGGCTGGAAATCACAAAAGACAAGAACTCAGTCATTATGCTGTGTTACATCTTTGAGACAGTACCACATCCAGAAGTGTGTGAGCTGCTTCAAGAGGGACGCTGAACAGCTGAAGAGAGCAATGAAGGTCAACAGAAGTTCAGAAAATGCAAGTAATTAAAACGGTGATAGCTTAAAAAAAATACTGAAGAAATTATGATCTGCAAGCCTTTGTAAAGGGATTGATAGGGTTTTTTTCCTATTCATTTAGTTACTGGGGAAAAATAATTAAAAATAATTTTTAAAAGGGGAATGGCTTTAGTTGCAGGAAGAAGGTTAAGGTTCCAGGTTGAGAAATAAACATTTTAAAGGTAAGAAGATGGGGAATCTGAACCAAGTTTGACAGGGAAAGCAGGTCCCTGAGAAAAAAGTTATATAAATATCTATTAATGATGAGTGGGTATTATCTGAGGCTGCTCTAGGAAGACGAGTGGCTTAGATTGTCTTTTCTCTAAAAGAAATGAACCTTCCAGTTTTACAGCTCCAATAACCTAATAAACCTAAAACTTTTGCAGTCAGCAGTATTTTCCAAGTTCCAATCCCTTAAAAAATGTACAAGTTTTGACAAGAATCTCATAAAAATAAAACAAAATATTTATGAGCTATGCTACTGATTCGCCTGTATTTTACCATCCTCTACAACAAAAAGCTGTTATCTTTTCATATTTTATTGTAATATATTGGGAAAAAATTATGCTTAACTAGGTAGAGAGTGCAACAAGCCATAAACTCTAGACAGACCTTTCTAAGGCCATTAGTCTACAGAAATTACTTCTGAAAACACCATGAAGTCTATCTACAGTACCTGATCTTAAAAAACTTAAATCAACACTTCTAAACTGGGAGTGATTCCAGCTAAAAAGAGCCACCAATCTGCATGCTCTCTAGTATGCTTTTCTGTTAATTCTTACGTCCAGAGACAGGAAAAAAAAAATCAAGGAATGACAGACTGATTTATTATACTAGTGTATGTACTAGATTACTAAAAACAGATTATGTAAAAAAAAATTAAATAATATCTTAAACTAATTTACATAAATATTTTTCTTTACCTATGATATGTCAAATTATGTATTTCAACTACAGTTTATCAACATGAATCTTTTTAATATTCTTTAATATTCTTTTAAATTTTCTGCTTTAAAATATTGCATTAAAAAATCACATGAGAATAATTACTCCATGCTCCAATATTTTTTTTTAATTATGCAGATCACCTATCTATAACACAATTCAGCTTGGTGTCCCCTTTTTCCTTTTTTGAAGCGTTTAAAATACACCAGCACACTGGGCAACATTCAACTCCAGTATAAAGCTAAATTTCTGCCTGTTTGGTGGATTTATAGTTATATCCAATGTTACTTTTTGTTTGTTTGTGGTTTTTGTTTGGGGTTTTTTGGTGGGATTTTTTTGTTGTTGTTGTTGGTTTTTTGGGGTTTTTGGGGGGTTTTTTGTTGGTTTTTTTTTTTTTTTTCAATCAGAGAACAGACTCAAGACTACTGCAGTCACAAAGCACCATGAAGTTTTATGTTATTGATATTACATCTTTGGACTTTACTGTGAGATCACTGTGCACTTTACAGCAGGACAGCAGATAATCCTGTTGATTTTTTTTTTTCCCTATTCAGTCTGAAGGATTTTTTGTATCCCCAGTAAATTCCCACTTTAATTTTCTGAGGCATGAGCAATACTCACTGAACTTGTTCAGGATTTGACTGTGCCATCCTTTCATCACCTCATAGAAATTATCTACCTGATAGATAGCTCATTCAGTTTTGGGTTATTGGAGTTTTATCTTTGGATCTGACGCTAACATAGATTATAAATATCAAAATACTTACTCTTAAGCCTTGTAAATTAAGTGCATATAGTTCCTATATGGGAACAGCAGTTTGCATTTTCTCCCTGAACACACTTTAACATGCATAGACAGGAGTAGGGGTATACTAGTTCAAAGTGAACTTTTGGCCTCTTGGGGGCACAGGAAAGTTTGGTTCCTGCAGCAGCTGCAATTCCTTTACAGGATCCCTCCAATTCGGCTCTCAGCTACAGTAGCACAAATCAAAAGCAACCTCCTGGTGCTAGCATGGATATTGAGCAAAAGTTAACACTATATACATATAATAAAATAATTCAACTTGTGTGTCCTGGAGGTGTGTCCTGGTTGCTATGGGAGTGGTAATCATCAATTTCCTGGCTAGTATGGGATCCAAGTGCCCTTCAACATAGCTTTAATGTTGTTTTTCACACTTGCAAAAGATACAGATTTTAGCTGTAGTTCAGGCATTCCCAAGTGAAATAAGCTCTTTTCCCTGACGTTGTCCTAGGATGTTTAACTTAACAACACAGAAAAGAACAAAACAAAACAAACAAACCAACCCAAAACAACCAAAAAAAAAAAAAAAAAGAGGAAAAAAAGTAAAAAAATTAATAGTCACGTTGTGATGAAACCCTTACAGTATTACCTTCAACATTTCCAACAACCCCCTGCCAGTATGCATTCAAACCAGTGGCTCAATGTACCTGAGACAGCTAATTAAAAAAGGAAGTGGTCAAAGTCATGCTTCTTTTTTTTTTGGTAGACTTCAAAGGTGATCCCTCTCCTTCCTCCTCTTTACATTTTACTGTCTGGCTTTCTGCCCATCCTGCAGCTGTTGGCTGAGCCTGTCTTTCATGGCGTCAAACCTGCCTCCTCACGGTCCATAAAGTTACAGCAGAGATCGTGATACGCAGGTGTGGAAAAGCCAGAAGTGCAAGATGGGCCCGTTAATGATTTTTCTGGCACCCCATGCTGAGCTGCTGAAAAAAAGAGAGCAGCTCGCAGAAGGCAAGGCACTCTTTGTTTGCAGAGGTATTTGAGATTGTATTACTGCTCCCACAGCAAAGGTGTTGGGTTTTCACTTTAAGGGCTGTTTACAGAAATGATTCACCTTTTATACAGCTTTTAAAAAATGCTTTGAGGCTTTAATTGGACGCAGGATTTACATCACACCAGTATGAAAACTCTTACTTTTCATTTAGCCCCCCATTAAATCATTCAGCGATCTTACTCAGTGATAAGCAGCCACCTCCCATTGTGCGGACTTCACAGAGGAAAACAAAAATCAGTCACTAGGGATTCATTTATGTCATAAACTTTCATCTGGAAATTTCTGCACCCATTTACATTTGGGCAGTGAAGGCAGAGAGGACCAACTGCTGGGGGAGAAAAAGAACAAAACAGGAAAAAACACAATGATTTGCTGTTGTTCTTGAAATAACTGAACAATTTAACAAACTATATCTAAAACTCTTATCTTATAAAAGTCACTTAAAAGTTTGCTTTATTTTAAACAGTCCTTGAGTGGTGAACTGGGCCTAAGGAACAACTTTTAGCAACTCCTGCTCAAGATTTTTAGAAATGGGTGCCTGAAACTAATAGTCTACAGGAACCATTTTCCAGAACACACAAGTGACACATGATACTCTCCACCACTCAGAATCAATGACACTTGAATTTTCAGATCATTCAAACACCAAGGCATGGCCCGGATTTCACAAAATATTTAGTGCCCAACTACAATTAGTGTCCCTATCTCCCTCTATGAGAGAGAGCCTGAACAGCTCCTTGTGGGCTTTAAATCTGTCCCTGAGCCTCTAATTAGGTGTGGGATGCCACCACTTCTGCAAACTCTAGGTCCTAGATTCCCTACCACTCCAAACTTAGTATTTTAACCTTGGGCCTTTACATCAATGTTTTAAAGCTGGGCAGCATTTTGGTGCTAAAAAAGAGTGAGCAAATAAAGACTGAAAGAAGCTGCCAGTGAGGAACATATTGCAAGGAGATGGGAGGTTTAAAAGGAGTTAGTGAGTCAGAAAAATGTCAGCTGCACTGTCATCTCTGCTGTTTGCTCATACAGCAGAAGTTTAGAGAGTGAGGGATTTGTCTACACAAAGCTACTGGGCATTGCCCAAATCTCAAAGGTGCAAGTTCAGTTCTGCAGCTGCTTATCCATCTAGGTCTATGCCATGGTTTAACCCCAGCCAGCAGCCAAACCCCACACAGCCACTCACTCACTCACTCACTCACTCACTCACTCACCCAGCAGCAGGATCAGGGAGAGAATCACAAGGGTAAAAGAAAATTCATGGGTTGAGACAAAGACAGTTTAATAGGGAAAGGAAAAGGCACACAAACAAGCAAAACAAAACAAGAAATTAATTCATTTCCCAGTCGAAGGCAGGTGTTCAGCCATCTCCAGGACCCCAGGACTCCAGGACCCCAGCAGGGCCCCATCACATGCTATGGCTATGTGAGAAGACAAAGGCCATCACTCCAAACATCCCCCATGTCCTTCTTCCTCTGCTTACTGAGCTTGATGTCGTGTGGTCTGGAATGTCCCTTTGCTCAATTGGGGTCACCTGTCCTGGCTATGTCTCCTTCCAGCCTCCCATTCACTCCTAACTTCCTTATCAGTGTGGCCATACCAAAAAAAAACCATAAAAGGCCTTGGCTCTATGCAAGCCCTACTCAGCAACAAAAGAAACATCTTAATATTATCAACCTTGTGTTCAGCACAAATCCAAAACACAGCCCCATACCAGCCACTGCGAGGAAAGTTGATTCTATCCCAGACAAAATCAGCACAACCTATATGATGGATGTGCCCCCTCTGAAAAGCAGCTGTAGATGAATTTCAGGCTCCTGACCAGCTCATACACTTGTTTTTTCCTAATACTTTTATTTTCACTAACAACTGTTTCTGATGCAGCAATTCCTAGAAACTCAAGGCAGAACTGGTAGCAGTCACAAACCTGAAATCAAGCAGTGCCAACCAAAATGAGCTGAATCCAGGTGCATGATGCTTCAACAGTTGGTTGTGCCACTCAGTGGCTTATGAAGCTCTGAGGTAGTTGGACATCTCTTCAAGAGAGACCAAGGGGAACCAGAATGGACCTTATTGTCTGCAACAGTGAAAGATGCAGTGTGGTGTTCTCCATGCCTGAAGTCAGAGCTGGCATGGCATGGCTTTGCTGACAAACAAATGAATCGAGCACCCTTTCTAAAGCCATCAGGGAATGATATGCATGGATTTCATGCTGCTCCTAAATCCAGTTCTGTTACAGAATTCTGAGGGAACTTGGTGCACAGAAGATGCTGTCTTTCCCATTTTCCAGTAACTGCTGTGGAAACAGTGCCAGTACCTTCAGCATGGAAATATAACACAAACTGCCCGACCCAGGACTCAACAAAGATGGTCTGTGACCTAAAAAAGCAACCAAAGCTCAGAAACCTAACTCAGGAACAGAACTGTCAGAGTATTCTGTGTAGAGCAAGGAAATATGGAAGGAGACATGGAGAAGGTAACCACTCTCTATATTTTTACTAGAAACTTATTTCCCAGCTGTCAGAAGGAAGAGTAACATGAGCTCATGAATAATTGCTTTTGCAGGTTCCCTTGACCGCCAGACTAATCTTTAGCTATCCATCCTGCAGCAGTCTGTAATAACCTCCCCACTGTGTCAGCAGATAGATTTTTACAGCAAAGCACAAGAAACAAAATCATTTTTAAAACCAAACAATCTCAATAGCCTTTGTGCTGCACTCACAAGTCACCTCATAACATGAACTGCCCTTTCTCCTTATGTTTGTGATGCCATAAAATGCCTTCCCAACTGTATGTATCATAGTTCATGACAACTGCTCTGCCATCAGCTTTTCAAGAAAGAAGCTCTAACCTTGCAGCTCTGGAGGGTCATGAGCCAGTGCTCCCACAAGAAAACAATTTTTTAAAAAAAGCATATTAGAAACTGAAAGGCTGAGGGAGACTGGACATGGGGGGTGGGTGGGTGGGATGTTGCAGAGTACTGTGGTAAATTATCTGCTGTGCCACGGGAGTCCTCTTCAGCCATGTGCATGCTACAGAGTCTTTTTACATCACAACTCTTTTCTCTGGTGATGGAGCAGTACAATAATAATAACTCTGTAAAAATGGCTACCAAGTGTTGCTCTGGTAAGACCACTGGAAAAAGCTGCTGAAAAACACAGCTTTAATTTCATACACTCAGCTTACTAATTATAGAGCAAAATTCAGCTGAAAGGAGCCAGCAAGGGCTGAGGTTTTCACACTTACCGTAGGAAATATTTGCTCAGTTTCTTTTTGGGGCTCTGTGTGTTATGAGAGCGAGGTGGCCGTTTGGCAGGGTGCTGATCCCAGAAGTCTGTCTGGGTGCTGTGGGCAGAAGAAAGAAAACAAAGTCAGAAGGATGCATATATTTTCTAAATGCCCCTTGATGGGCCATCCTAAAATTCATTTTCCCCTGGGAAAAGGTAACTAACGTAATGCAGGAATGTTTTAGAGATATATTTTCCTTATTGAAGCCAATCTCCATTTCTTTGAAAGAAGAAGACTTCTGAGAGGACCACATTATGTTTTATCCATTTTTCACTCTCTTTTCAGCCTATGCACTTTCTTTCCATCAGGCTGTATTCTTCACTAATTTACTTCAATGAAAGTAGAGAATAAATGATTTAGTGTCAGCAAAACAGGTCCAGTTTTACAAGGGCATATGTGAAGTAGCCCTTCCATGTTACGTTTCAGCCAAAACAAGTGGAAATTACCAGCTACAGGAGGTCCTGTCCCCTCCTCCTAGTATTTGTACAGCTATGTAATCAGCCATATCAAGAAAGCCTCTCTAAACTAACCTGAATTAAAATTAGGGAGTGGAATGGGGGGATGATTTTCCTCCAGGCCGGAACCAAGATCTGCCCCCCAACACAGGGGGCATGAGATCCAGCAGGAGCACAAGCAGGGAAGAGCTGGAGTTCACAACTTCGCACAGCACACTTACATTAGTCCAAAATTACTGTGAAACTAAAGTCCTGGAAGTTCACTATTAAGAATAAAGACAAAAAAAAATTCCAACAAAAACAAACAAACGAAAAACACCCAACAAACCCCCCCACAAAGAAAATAAGAAAGAACACCCCCCCCCCCCAAAAAAAAAAAAGAAACCCAAACAAAAACAAAACCCCACTTTTTTTTCTTTTTGTTTGAGCTCTGTGAGCTGGCTCACTCTAGTGTCAGAGAAGCACTAGCAGGAGACCAAGGACAGGAAAGGGAGGGGAGCTGACTTAGCAGTAATAGCTGTTATGTCAGCTTAGTTGCAGCACCAACACATCATTTAGAGCTTCTGTGGCAAGCTGATCATTAGCAACAGTAAAACTTGAAAACTCTTGAAATAATTTTATCTCTTTTTCTTGCTGCCTAGAAAAGTTACAGTGGTTCTTTCTGGGATCTGTCATAAAAGGCAGTTATACATGACGATACAAAATTGGTCTCAGAGACCAAGAACTGAAACAGAGATTTAAAGCTTTGCTCAGGCCACCTAACCCATCTTGCAATAAAACAGAGGGGATGGAGAGGACCCTATTAACTTTGCACAAAGGCTGTTCTGATGAATCCTTAAACACATCGATTTTACTTCAAGCTGTTACTATACTTCCATGAGACCTAGAGAAGTGCAATTACCTTGGTTCACTGTTTGCTCCCACATCTGCCTCAACCCCCTGGTGACCAGGCAGCTGCTAGGTGCTGCTCCCAGGAGCAGCACACGAGCTGCACTGCGCTGGTGTTTCAGAAATGCCTGGATCTGGCTCTGCTGGAGGCAGCACAAGTGTAAGGTATTTACACATTTTCATTTCCAGGCATGAGCCAGAGGTGCAAAGGTTCACAACTGAGGCAGCAAAGGAGACCTCAGCCGTGAGGTAGGCTCGGTTGGATCTACTGATGGCAAATTTCACGCAAATGTTCACGTTGATGCCTCAGTCAATTTCGAGGCTCCCAGATGAAAGAGTTTATGACAATTATTTACTGAATAAAAACAAGGACTGCTATCAGCAGATTTCCATCATTTGACAGGTTAGGTTGGCAATAACAACTGCGTGGATGTGATACACTTGGATTTTGTAGTGGATCTGATTTAAAATTTTCTCATGAGATTTTGTACTTGGCAGCAAAGGAAGATTCAGAATGAGGACAGAGACAGGCCAAGTTCAACTAAAAAAAGATCCTGAGCAACATGATCTAGATGTGAAGCAGAAGTTGCATGAGAAACCTCCAGAGATCTCTTGCAACTCCTCTTTTCAATGCTTTTAAGTGCTTTTAGCAGTCGGTTTGATCTGGCCACTTTAACAGAGGCATCCTGCTTCACTTGACTACTTAACCAAGAGCACTTACAAATAGTAACAGCCATGGTCATTAACAAAACTGAACACCTCTCTGGACTATCTGCTTTGGCCAAATTCCAGTCATTGCCCTGTGTGACAACTGGGTGAAATATAGAGACAGGGTCAATAACCAGTTAGGCCCTCCTGGACTTGAAATGTAATGAATAAATACAGGATTATACAAAGAGATGTCAGGGAGAAAACAGCCTTTGAAGTTTAGTTAGCATTCTTCAAACTACAAGATTATTAGTCTTAGCCTGGAGAAGAGCTTGTGTACCTCAGATATCATCTCCTTTTTGCAGCTGGTCTAATTTAAAAAGCCTACAAACAATCTTGTCTGTGTCTTTCTGACCACACAATTCAACACAAACTGCTACTGAGAGGGAAAGTAACTGCAAACATCCCAGTTAGAGCAGGAAGATTAGGCAGGAGGCCAGCTGAGCAAAGAGAGAAGGCAGCAGAGCAGCCTCCTGGACCTGGTGCCAGAGGTAAGCTATACAGTTGTACTTTGTAAACAACAAAGTCCTTGTGGTTCTCCTCCTGCAGAAACCCCGCAACCAAGTTAAAGCAAGGAAAGGGAGTTATTTCCAGCAACCTCCACAAATGTGTTTGTCCCATAGTTTTGTCAGATGCAATAAATTTTCATAAAATAAGATTTAAGGAAGGTTAAGTCTCAGAGCAAAGATACTCATCATAACTCCCCTGGTCTTTGTTAATGTGGTAAACATAGGAGCTCAGCTTTAATTTCAGTCCTGAGGAGAAGAAAAAAAAAGAAAGAAAGAAAGAAAAAGAGGAAAACCTTGCCACAATGCTTAATCATTATGATCTAAAAAAAAAAAATGCTAAGTTCTTGCTAAGTAAGACAAGTAACACTTCCATTTCCTGCATGAAGAAAACAAGGGGGAAAAGAAGAGATCCAAAGAGGGAAAGTATCAGGCATTCAGCCTTGCCTCCTGGCTCTGTGAGAATCGATTTTTTTGCTGCTTGCTGCATGGTCCTGCAAGTCAATGCAGATCCTGACTTCTTTCCTCAGATCTGTTTCAGGAGAGATTTTGCACCCATCAGGCAAAGTGTGCCAGCACTGGAGTGAGCAGTGTTATCGGGTGTTAGCTGCAGCACTCTGATACATCCTTGAGAACTAGCACATCATTAGGGATATTTTCACAATGGGATGTGGGGCTCTTAGGTCCATGTCAGACAAAACTGAGGATGCTTTCAAGGAGGAATTAAAAAGACTGTAACAACTTTTAATAACTGTTCATTTAAATGTCCTTTTTCCATATGACTTCAGCACTATCTTTGAAATTTTCAGGAGAGTCTTGACAAAGTAACTCTGTATGCTCTTCTGTTGTTAAAAAAAAAAAGGAAACAAAAGAAAAAAAAATAGAAGAAAAAAAGAAAAAAATTTAAAAATACACAAAACACCCAAATAGTGAAATATACACCACCACCCCTTTCCCCGAAATTGAGGTATTTTTCGAAATGTGCTCTGGAAGAGAAATTAACAGGAAATATATTTCACAGTACAATACCCACTATAACAGATACAAAGTCTGAGTCTCTGCACTTTGGGCAGTTATTGCCACCTTCCTGAATTAGCCACAGTTTACACCTACTTGCTCTGATATAAAAGACAACAAGAGCAAGGTGATAGAAAACAGGTCTGCAATGTCTAGCCTCAGCCAAACACACCTGCAACCCTCTCACAGAGCAAACTATAGATTGCACTATGTCTAATTTACTGTATATTAAAATAACACTAATAAGCTCTGTGGAATTACATGTAAAAAATTACACATTTTATACATGGACTTACAAGGATATATCCCTGGACTTACAAGGGATTTCACGTTGACTGATATATACACCAACATTGGAACACCCCTGTTCACATGTTACATCCTAAACACATTTTAAAATAAATTAGGATTTGTTCTTTGGCACAGCTGATGCAGGACCTGCTTCCCCAGCAGCCACCTTGATGAAAAAAACAGTGAGAGTTCACACTCACCAAGGACTTGTCAGCACAAGGCATCACAGTTCCTGGAGAGCACTTCCAATTCCCACAGGCAGGTATCTGTCTCAGTGACAGAGCTTCAAGGGCACACCACAGACAGCTATGAGATTAAATATTAAACTCCCCAATCACACTGGCACACAACCTCAGCCATTATTATTTGTAAACTACATGGCTGAACAACCCCAGATTTTCAAAGAGAGAAGTGTTACTGTGGTTCACTGGGAGTTTGCTGAGAAGCACAAAGACCTGTGGTGCTTCCAGTCTTCCTTACCTATGCTGCTAAAAATGAACTGACACAGATCATTCTACACATCAGTCACCTGCAATGGGATGCCAAGAGACTACCAATATCATATCTGAGATTACTCCACTCATGAAAGAATTTGTGCTTGAGAACTCTAGATGTTTTCCTGATTATCAAGTTTCACTCCAGAGATAACTGGAAATGTTTCATTTGAAATAACTTCCGGAGGGACAGTCTTAGAGAACATCTATTCAATTTATCTACCTGTATCCACTCTGTGTAAAGAAGCTTATTCCTTCTAACAAATTCCTTCTAACAAATCATTCCCTATGTTCCATGTGCTAAGTGTGTGAAAGGAAAGGCCCCTGTCAGAAGAGTCATCTGTCTATTCACAATACATCATCCTCTTTGCACCAGTTTCCACACAGAATGGTTCCCATCCATAACCCACCTGCAAAATAGCCAAAAAAAACCACTACAGTGGGGTCCCCCTCGAGTACTGTTAAGTGTGTTAAGAACATATTAAGCTCCTAGAGAAGGATAAAAATTCATTTCAAATCCATGCCTTGTCTCTGATACAGGGAAAAAACCAAATATGTGTCTGCTGAAATACTATTTTCTTTTAAGATGAACTGCCTTAAATGTTTTAAGCAAACCATGATTTAAACTCCAAACTCTGTTTTTAGAGATTTATCTTATATACTTGCTTCTCATCCCTAGAAATTATATATGGTACCTCATTTTTACTTAGATTCTCTGACGTTTCTCACTCCGTATCCAACTCTATTTGCTGCTAAAGTTAACAGTTATTTTAGAATGAAATGAATGTTAACACATATAACTTTAGAAAGCAGAATTTCACATTAATTTCAGCCTCTGTGTCTAGAGTTAAAACAGGAGCAGCTGGTGTTCAGGAGGTTCTGGTTTGGGAGTTGTGGGTGCCAGTTGAAGGTAGACTGGAAAGAGAAAGAAGATTGTTCATATGATTGATGATAATTTCTTGCCTATCAGGGCCTGCTTTTCTGAAATTTCTTTACCAAGAAGTCGAAGAATTGTGGTGTGGGTCCTCAGAAAATGCAGTTCCTCAAAATTCCACATCAAGAGGCACAGTCTCTCTTCTGTCCCTGCACTGGAGGCCAGGCCCCACCACCCTCAGCCCCACTTCTCCTATGGCAGGTGCATTTCAGTCTTGCCTGGGAGGAGGAAAGGCCAGGGTCTCTTTAAGACATCTCAGGGCACACATAAAGTGGTATTGGTGTGGGAAAGAAAGGCTGGCTGAAGCATGAAGTAGACCAGTTTGGGGATTTATTTTGTTTTTATTAGAAACTAATGTGGGAGGGAAGAGAGGGGAGTCGCTAAGATTCAAGTACTGTAGTAGTCACTGGACACACACAAAACCCCAGGTCCTCCTTGGTATTTAAACTTCTGCCTCATCCCTCTGAAGCCTGATGCTCCTATTCACAATCAGCATCTCTTCCCTGACCCATCCTGGCCCCTCCTTTTTCCTCTTCCTCTGCCATGCTGAACACTACATGCACCTCACTCAGTTTTGTCCCCTTCTCAGCCCTGTGACAGCCTGCACTAAATTTTCCCTTCCTGACTCCGACCCTTCCTTGTCACCCTTTTCTCCTTTAAAACTTACCTTGGCTTTGGCACCTACTTTTGGGTTTATGTCTATTCTGAAAGGAGAGATAGAAGAGATATCCCATTTATTTTAACATGCAAGCTCAGTCAGTCATAAGTTTGATCTAGGCTGCAAGGAGCAGACTGTGGGCACTTCTAAAGCCCCCCCAATCCTGAGAAATCACTCTATGTTCCATTGCAGCCCAGCACATACATGGATCTCCCATCACCCTGGAATGGCTCCTCATTCTCCTCTATCTCTTGTCCTGTCTGTGAAAGCTCTTCAAAGCTCTATCCTAGGTGTCATTTTCTGTATCTTATCCTCAGGGAGCCTCTCCTCTTCACACTGATATAACTATTACCTGTAGGTAAATGGCTCACAAATCTGCATCTCAATACCAAAGTGATCTCCCTCGGTTTAGCACTACACATTTAATAACGCTTCTGATCTGCTGCCCTGGAAGGATGACTATTTGTTTAAAACTAAACTTCGTAGATATTACTGAGAAGTTTGTCTTTTTCCTTTGATGTTATTTCCTTTTATGTTATTTCCTCTTCTCCATTGCTGTTAGCAGCAAAATTCTTCCCATTTCTAAAACTGCAACTTTCAATACCTACTTTTAATACCTACTCTTTCTACTTAGCAGTGCTGAAATATTTCCTGCCTTTCAAATTCTCCTCCACAATAAAAGAAATAAATCCAGACAACATGCTTATCCATATCTTGGCCATCTTGACCACAACTATTTTCTTCTTCAGTTCTTCACTGCTTCCGTTTATTTGGACCAGTGATGAGCTGAATGATACTAAGAGATTACACTCCCAGGACCTGTTGCACTTAGATATAGTAAAGGTAATCACTTCACAGAAACTTTAATTACATTGAATATAAAATGCAGCAGCAGTAACAAAAATTGTTGCTCTATCTCCTCTGTGACTTCCCTTCCTGTGCCGCTGAATTTTCAATTCCTGCCCCGTTATACCAAAGATCTATGCCAAAGCTGGGTAAAAGCTCTCACTTGCTGGCTTCTTGCAGTGCCAATGATGAACACATCCTCAAACTGACATTTTAAAAAGCAACTCGGCCTTGTATTGAAAATCTCCTCTTCAGATCTGTGCCTGCCTCCCAGGCCTGTTCCCAGATACCAGTTCTCACAAACCTTTTTGGAACCTTGATACAAATCCATCCAGTGTGCCCAGAAGAAAGGGCAGAAAGAGGGACAGACAACAGAACTACACACACACCTAATTTCCTTAGAATAAGAGTGAAGAAATTATTAATTTACAGATTTACACAATTTACTTACACTTTTAGTTCCTTCAGCTTACTTTCAGTTAAAATAAATTATAATGGAGGAGGCAACAATCATTGTATTGAAACCATTGTCATTATGTTTCAGATCTGTTTTTCGGGAGGCATGAAATGAAGGAAGGAGGGAAATGTATGCCACTGATGCAAGACACTCTGCCATTTCAGAAAGCCAAGGCACACCTGTTTGCTCTCAGCATTCTCACTGATTTCTTCACATGCCAGACCCACAAGCCATTTCTCAGGGGCTGCTGATGCCCTGCCAACACCAGTAAATGGGAGGTGCTGAGGGCAGCTTTCTAGCACAGAAGCTGAGCAGTGTGAAGCAGCTGGTGCCTGTGCCAGGAGCTCTGTTCCCTTCAGGCCAACACAAGCTGCTGATCTGCAGCCCTTCCCAGAGCACCACAGCCACTGCTCTGCACCACAGGACAGTCTGGCACGCTTCAGTCTCCAACAATGTCGATGTCTTCACCTAAACCAAGATTACAGGCTGCACTTCTATGCCTGAGATGGGTTTTATTAAAGCTCCAACATTCAGCAGATGAAATCATACAATTCTGCTTAGACATAAACAGTGTTCCAAGTGTAAGTAACAACTGAAAAAGTAATCTATTTTCTCGCTGTCCAGCCAAATATCATCCACTTCCAGAGTTTATTAGATTTAGTGGCATCTTCCAAGAAAAAAGAAAATATCCCCTTACCTACCTTGTAATTGTTTTAATAGCTATTTGGGACAAAATTGCAAGAATTACAGCTTTTTTTTGTAAAACATTTTGCATATGGACTTTTTTGCTCATATTGATAGACAGATGATCACTGTAGAGGCTTTCCAGCTGAACTATTCTATTCTGTTTTGTTTTTTATTTTAACACTCTAAAGAAGTATTGAAATGTGAACTCTGGATCTGGTCCTTCTCTAGTCTAGGGTTGCTCACTGCAGCAATCCCGTAAAAATTCTCTTTTCTCAGAATAACAAAAGGTTGGCCTTTTTGTAAACTAGAGCTGGAGAACAAGAACAGGAGAGAAAAAATATTCTAAAGAATTATTTTTTTTTAACTTCATGAAGCAGAGTATCCTCATTTAGCCAAAGCTGAAAAGCTCAGCTGAATCAACTAAAAACTGAAAGATGACTTGTCTGTCCTTTTACGATGGGAGCAGGGAAATTAAAGAAAAACACAGTGGAACTAACATTTATGGAAGTTTGCACTGTGAGCATAAGCATCTAAGAGTGCAAGCAAATATTAATACAGTGGTTGAATGTATCTTTGTAATCCTGATGGACAACAATGCAAAACCAGGAAATGCTCTAGGCAATGTCTATGTAAAACCCACATCAATTGCTTGTATCAGTTAAAAAACAGAGATACATTTAAATTGGTGCCAGTTTGTGAGCAGGCCTTTGACTGAATTCCATTTGCATTTCATAGAGAAAAACAAAAGCTTTCTAGGCCTGATTCTCCATAGACTTGTACCCAGGTGGCTGCCTATACACTTGCATTGCATAGGTTATCACTATAAAGTGGCTCAGTATCATAAGTATTTGCAGATCCTTGTGTGACTAGAAATATATTCCTAAAATGCAAAATACTAGAAGGAAGGAAAGCCAGCATCCAGAAGCCAATCTGCATGTGTGCCCTGTTCCCCTCTTGCTTTTCCTTACCCGCTCCTCTACTGGGACCACAGCTAAGCTGCTCCAGGCTGGACATACAAAAAGGAGCCAATTTATTGCAACCATCCTATCTAAACTCATGGCCTGAATTTTCTGTTTTCCATAGAGTACAGCTGTTCTAAAAATACCTCAACTGCACATCATTTGCTCATCTTTCGCCCTACCAGTATTACAGCCTGAAAGGCTCAGGGGTTTTCAAGTAATTTTCAATTGGCCTTTTCCCCTTTCCATGCATTAAAGGCTGCCCCTTCATTTCTCTCACCTGTTTGTGAACAATCACTTCAGCCTCAGCCAAGCACACAGAAACAAGCACTGAGCCAAGGCATATTTGCCTTGGGTCAGGCAAACAGGGTCTGTGTGGCCACCCTTGGTCTTGGGGCAGGATGAAAGGCCATCCAGGCCCCCTCACGGTTTGGTGACACCCCAGCCAACCCTCCCTTCCTTTAGGAACAATTACAGAGAGTCACCCAAAAGTGGCTACAAATAAAGCTCTTTCCATAAGCTGAGAGAGGCTGCTTTCTCACCTCCAGCACTCGGGACCTGTTTTCTGCTGTCACTTACACTGGTGGGAGCCCAGGGTGCTGTCAGGGAGGGAAAGCACCCAGGACTTTCTCTGGGTGCATGACTTGGCTTCCTGGCAGCTGACCCAGACTAGGCAGTTGTTTCATGTGTGGGTTTTATCTTAAAAAAAGAATGAGAACAATTATACTTGTGTGTTTTCACTTTTGCTCTGTTAATGAGTAATTTCAAATTTCTTTCATGCTCTCCTTGCCAGCTCTGCACACTGCACAACAGTTAATCTAAGTCCTCCAAAAGACATCAGCTGGTAGCTGAATTCTATGGAAAAGTAATTTTAAGAATGGATGAAGTTTATAGAGACAATGTCTGCCTGGACTGTAAAGGTGGAAATGAACATGCTTTTAATGGCAGGGGAATAAATCTGTTTTAGTAAAACATGGGTGCCAAGCCTTCCTGTCAGCCCACACAAAAGCATGAAGCAGGTCTGAGCCACCCTCCTCTGTGTAGGATGTCCTCCCATCAGAGAAGTTCACTGCAAGCTACTCCAGCTGTGGAGAATGTAGCTGTCAGGTGCAAAGAGAGAAAGCAGAGTGAATTTTTGCTTATCCAAGCACTTTTCCAGCCTACAGCCAAAAGATACCACCTGGTGTCATCCAGTACACAAAGTCAAGAGCTCCACATTATGTGTTGTGGAGTTCCACACAGCTCTAGTCTCACTGGAAGGAGAGGGACAGGGTCTTATACTGGACAGGAGGCTGAAGTCCCCTTTTGGTCAAAAGAAAAGCATTTATTGTATCAAATCAGTCATCTCTTCCTCTCACATTAGAAGCCACCTTAAAAGCTTCAGCCTTACAGCTTAAATCCTTGAACTCAAATCTAGCTTATCACCTGCATCCTTGCTACAGGGAACATGTGCAGCCTCAACAATGACATCAGCTGAAAGGACCCCGCTGAAGCTGTCCAAGGAATGGGCATTGGCAAACCCATTCTTCACCACTGGAGGTGAGGACATCAGACAGGTGTGGCATGGGGCCAAAGCTTGTACCTTCTCTCTTGAGCCAAAACAGAAAGCAACTGACACATTAGGGGTGAGTGATGGGGAGGAGGAAAGTCCTTTACAGCAACTATTAAAGTTGCTGATGATGTTACATTGTCTATGTGATGAATACAACTATGAGCCTGGACATAGGGAAAAAGTGGTTCTGATGATGAGTTACTTGAGTGTTTGGTGTAAGCCCTTCTGAGAAGATGAAAAAAGCTGTGTCATGTCACAACATCAAATGGAGTATCACTTAAGAACACCTGCCTCCTGCTAAGGAAACAAAAATGATATATTATAATTAAACTGAAAGATGATTAAAGTTTCATCTCAAAACACTTCTAGTCATTTTCTTTTCTTTTTATTTTAAGCCCAATAACCTTCTTTGAAAGAAGAATTAATTTCTGATTACTGTTCCATCACTAGAATCATGGGGAAAAAATAAAATCGTGGGAAAATAAAAGGATCAAAATCTCATCTTCTTCATTCTCTTAGAAGACTGGATAGACCACTCCTCATTTATACAACTACTTCTTTAACTTGTAGTAATACTGCCAGAATTTACCAATGCTAAGTTTTTCTAAGCTGTTCAACAGTTAGGGGTCAGGTAATACACTTCTAATATTTACAAATAAAACTTTAAGCCATATTATCAAATATACAGGATGAAGTCCCAGTTTCCTATTCTGTAATTCCACACAAAAAGCATACTCTGCTTCTTTTTTTCTTTCAAACTGTTTCATTGTCCAGATTATCATTTGGTGAATAGGCTCTAAATTTGTAAAAGACATTACCTAAAAAATTCTAGTAGGGAACTGTGTCCTAATTTATATAACAAATGGAGCAATTTAGGCAGCAACTTACATGCCCAGAACAGGCAAATTAAAAGATAAAATTATCACAGGTATACCTATGCACAAAAAACCCCCTGGATTTAAGATCAGAAGAGAGCAAGGGTGACCACATTTTTCATTGCTGTAGAAGAAGGATGATATATTTGTCCCTTGCAATATAGATGAGCTGAGTAGGCCCAAGATGTGAAATACCTTCTGGACAGAACTGACTTTATGAAAAGATGGATGGATGGAGCCACTGGGTTCATAATCATACAACTGCTTCTGACTTCTCTCCAGAGCATGTACTACTTAGGAAAAGAATGCAAACTGCAAATTAAAGCCTCACTTATCCTCAGCCACCTGACAGTCTGGCCCAAGAAATAGTGCTTAGTCTGGCAGACTGGAGAGCACTGTGTGCATCGCACGGAGGTGTGAGGAACGCGGCCCACCCCGGCTCATCTGGCAGGGCACAGCTGCAAGGGGAACTGTACACAAAGAGGGGCAGCAAGTGGCTTTGAGGGGAGGAGGTGAGAAGGGGCCTAAAGCAAAAATGGGAGATACTTTGGTTTCCTTCATATCCTGATGCTATTTCAGCCAAGCATTTTTCATTGCCAACTTAGATGAAAAGTGGTTTTTCACCAAAATAGTTTTCAGATGTCAGAATCAATCCCTTTGATTAATGTAATTAAAACTAGGTGTGCTATTAAGTCTTTTCAAGCATTCTCCATTGCCACCCTTTAAACCTGCCCCTTCTGCATTTTCAGTTCACAGCACTTTTGGACAGGGACATAATGAGTCAGTTCTAACAGGACTGAGGCAAACACCAATGAAGTTTCTTCTAAGCATTTTCATCCCTGTGCATCTCCTTATCTCTGTGTCATTCGTCAACTTACACACCCCCAAACAGTCTCACTGCCTTCATGTCACTTAGTTTCTGTGTGGAATATGAAAAACCTGGATACTTTGACCAAAATTCTTTCCTTTAGCTCTTTGGCTTCCCCCTTATCAGAAGCAGCAGGTACCTCAACCTGACAGAGAACTTTCCTAGCCTAGAAACTCTGTCTGAATAATTAATATTTCTCTCCTCTTTCTATGGTCCCTTTCCACCCTGTTATTCCCATGGTATACAGGCGTACATGGGTTCCTTCTCAAATTTACAGTAAAACGAAAGGATCATTCCAAGCTCTCCTTGTGTTTACAAGGGTGTTAAACATCATTCTTCACAACTGAGAAGTTACAAAGAACTGAGGCATTGGATGAGCATGTTCCTAAACCTAGGTCTGAATTTAAACCTTGCCAAGCAGCCAGCTGGCTGAAGGATACTGCAGGGAAGGCAAGGAGCAATCCCACCACCATGGGGCACAACTAGTCTAGCAAAACCACAGTGAAGCCACAGCTTGACAGGCAAAAATGCTCTTCTGCTGCAAGAACGTTTCTTTTCAGGGAACATCTATCAGTAATAGAATTATTTCACCTTTGTATAAGCATTTCAGCCACAAGGAATGAGGCAGCAGGTCTCCTGCCACAGCAGATCATGGCAGCTGCCTCCACTGTTGTCCTGCACAGCTTAAGTAGGAATGACTTTGGATGGCACAGTCTTGGCAGCACTGTTTGAAAGCACAAGTGTTTTGTTTAACTATAACATAAGTTGCTTGCCTTTTTCAGCTGTTCAAATCCTTTGCTTAAAGAAAGCAGGGCCAGCTGCTCCATAATGGTTCTTACAAAGGCACCAGAAGGCAGACTTTTGGAAGACACCACTCTAAAGTCAAAGAAAAACCATAATCAGAATTTTACTGGTAACATGTGAAAGAAATAAAAGTGGTTCCATTTTAACAGTTTTCCAACACTTAGGTACTCAGTTTGTAGAGTAGCATTTATCTCTATTTTTAAAAATTTCTTAGCATCCCAGTACTCATATATTTGTGTAAGATATTTTACACTATAGGCAGAGTACTCTATGCTCCAGATCTACTGAAGGCAATTGAGACACCCCTACAGAAATCAAGGGAACAGTTTGAATACTAATACTCCTTTCCCTTATTTCATCTATCTTGATTCAACAGGCAAATTCACATTAATGGAAGAGCTGCAGCAAACTAAGTCCATATTTGCAGGATTGTTGTAAAAATTAGGGTACAAACGAACACAGAGGTGTGAAAAAAATAGGGAAAGGTTAAGAGAGGATCAAGATAGCAAAAGCCAAGAAAAAGATCTCCTTATTTCAGTGACTTTTAAGAGGAACAAAATGAGCAAGTCATACATAAGTTATCAAAACCAAAAGTCAAGATATTTCTCATCCTAAACCAAAGAATAATGTCCTTGAATAATCATGCTGTAGTACAGTCACTCATGAAAACCATTTGTTCACATGTTGGGCAAATTAATCAGATTGTCTGCATATTCTGGCATAGAGACTTCTTTTTTATTTAAATAATTGAAAGATTACTTTGGATTTTAGCATTTCCTATGTATTTTCAAATGTAGTTCAGTTTTCCTTTTTCTAGGGACTGGGATGCTTTTGGTTTAACAAGCAGAAAAAAAAAAACCTGTGAGAGAAGAATTACAGTAAAGGGACAACACCATATTACTGGGCTTGATTCTCAAGTGACACAAATGAGCACTGATCCATTGATGCTAATGAGTTACACACTCCTACAACACTTAAAGATCTGGCTTCTTTTCTTGCTGCCTTCTTGCTGTCACCTTTTGCAATCAGTTTTGCTTTGGGGCTTCCTTTCCCTCCTCCCCCCAGCTAAACTGCCTAAACATTCAACTACGACCAAGCTTGTAAGAAACCCAACTTTTTGATTTTATATCTTCAGGTTTTCTTTTGAGCTATTACAGCCCACTGGAAACAGCAGCCAAAAGTTTTCACACTCTTGTTGGTTCTGTAGTTTATTCTTTAGCCTTCCAGTCTGAGAAAGATGATATGAAAATATTAGATTAGGTAATACTCAAACCCAAGAACAAATCAAAGACACCAAATACCTTGATAAACCTTAGAAGATGTTCTAGAGATATAATTAGGAATGAGAATACCCTAAAATATACTAAGCTTCCCCTTCAAGATGGGATAAATCTGTTTATTCCTCCCTTTCTGTTTTCTGAGAATCATCTTTCCGTTCAGAGGAAAGCAGCTCTTTTTTCTCACTGATCAAGAGCCTTCAGGAATTACAGAAAAGGGCTCTCTCAAAAGATAGATGTGCTTTTCCTGAGATCAGTCTGCAAAGTGGAAAATCTGCCTGGCTACATGTTAAAGACATTTTGAACTCATCTTCCTTCCCCTCTCTGCAAGTACCTGGGTCAGCACAGATTAAATGTTTGGAACTCCATACCTAAATCCTGGTCTTCTACACTGTGTAAAGTTTCCTTCAGATCTGAGTAGCTTCCAAACTCCATGCCTGATAAAGGAGAGCTCCAGACAGTGTTATCTAGGCTGGTAACACAAAATAGCCTGAGATAATACTCTGTGGACAGTGCACCTGCAAGGTGTATGAGCCAAATGCATATGGGAGAGATACACAGGTGAAAGAGAGCTGAAACGAGAGTCAGTGGTAATCAAGGAACTAGGTTTATGTCCCAGACAAAGTGCTCTGCACTTCAATGAAAGCTTCTCCCACATTGTCTGGTCTGCCTCTGAGGGCATCTCAAACACTGTCTGAAACCTGCTAGAGAACTGGCTCTCAAACACAGCCTTACCACAAACTGATTCAGGTCTTTGCAACCATGTTATGTTTATTTATATCAAACTGTACACTCCTGTGAACAGAAGACAAATACCTAAACATTCTTACAGTAATAAATAATTGCTAAATTGAGATAAAGGTATTTTTCCTCTGAAGTCTGTGTTGTTCTCTAGGGTTACCGAAACTAAATTTCCATTGACACCACTCAAAAGAAACCCCAACACCACAACCCAGTGTAGGAGAAGCAGAGGATTTAAGATTATAGGATTAGGATGTTTTTACTATTCTAATTCCTTCTTCATCAGCAATGTGTATATGTGGATACTCACCACCAACTATTCACTGTCCTAGTTAAAAACAGCAGCTTCACTCCTTTTTCCCAGCAGGGAGGTGTTCACACCACAGCTGATACTAACAGGCTCTCTTGTTAGGGAAACCAAGGACAGGATAGGCAAAGGGTCTGAGACACTGACCTGGATAGTTTTCTTTTAGTCCCTTTGTATTAGAAGGAAAAAAAGCAAAACCCACTAAACCAGACAGCAGCTGTATCACATACAGAAAGGGGATTCTTCTGTATGGAAGTTCTGAGCATGCAAGGCTTCATTCTTCTTCATCTTCAACAGACATCCCACAAAAACCTGAGATTCTAAGAGAAATGGGCATTTTAGGAAAACAGGTGTTTATAAATAAACCTGTATTGTCTGTAGTATTTTTCAAATGTTCAACCATGCAAAGCCTTGCAGTAGGCAAAAGTCCCAGACATGGTTATTGCATAATTTTCTTAGAAAATAAATATATATTGCATATAATATATATTTTTTATATATTATATATAAATAATATATAATATATCTTTTAAAAATCTGTAGACTTTTCAAATTCAAAAAACAATATTCAAAGAAAATGTAACTTCAGGAGCCTAAGAGGACTAAGCAATAGTCTCAAGTACAAGACAATTTGCAGTGTGGCAGTTGATGTCCAAGGATGTCCACTTAAAAGCAAAATAAAGTTTTGGTCAGTATTTTTTTTTTTTCCCTTCCAGTAGCTGGGAAACAAAGCCCAAAACAAATGACAAGTAAACATTCAGCCACAGGAAGCCATTAACAACAGTGGGCACCAATTAGGGCCCAGCAGGTATCCTTTACACCGCCTGGTGCTCTAGCTCCTCCTCAAATACTTTGGCATAACACTCACAAACTCGGGCTTAGGAAACAACAGGCTCTTTCATTTACTCTGCAATTTGTAGCCACATATTCCTGCTGATAGGCCCATAAACCTGTTTGTAGTCTTCTGTTTCCCTTCAAGTTTGTGTCATTAGAAACTACAATTACTGTCTGTCCAAAGAGAATACTCTTCAGGAAAGAAAATAAAATTGAGATACTGTGATCCTTTTCTTCTTTGTCTCTCTCTCACTCCTTTTCAACTTTTCTTTTGCAGGAGACTGCATAACACAGTGGCTGATGTCAGGCAAATGGGCTCACTGAGAAAAATATGTGTGAATTCTCAGATTTTTGCAACAAGGACATTATTTTTTCAAACCACAAATTTTACAGTAGAATAGAGTGAAAAGCATATTGTTCTCAAAAGCCAGTCAAAGTTTGTAAGAATTAAAAAAGAGAAAAAAATATATTCTACTTCAGACAAAACCATTGCACAAAATATATACAGTTTTGAGATCCTTACATCAACTGTAAAATATTTTGTATCTCCTATCCAAAAAACATCAATAAATTACCCAAGCCTTTTAAAGTCACTCATAGACTGTGCTTTGCTTCTTCCCTTAGGAAGCACAGAATTTTATTGAAATGTGATACAAAATAAGATCCTCACCTTTACCTTGAGATTGTAAGATAGAAAATAACAGAGCAGGTTGGCATCTCCCAAACCAAGATTTTACCAGCTTGTCACTGTTTTTGTGAAATGAAAAAGTACTTTCATGGCATTATAGCACTGCAAAAAGCAGAGGAAAGTCAGAGTCCAGCCGAGAGAACTGAGACGTCTTAGTGAGTGTTACAATATAAAACAATATGGGTGAAACAACCCATTCAACTCCACTAAATCAACCTTTGTCTTACAACCACCCATAGCCAGGGCCCTCTCCTGCACTATTTCTGGTTCTGTCATCACTGCTAGATGCAAGTTAACCAAAACATCATCAGTTGAAGTTCAATAGTTTCTAGATGCTTTTGGCATTACAAGACAACCAGGAAAGCAGACCAAAACTCTGCTAATTCAGAGGTCTCCATGTTTCTTTGATTTTCCTTAATTTTTAATAATTTTTTCCACTGCTTTTTGACATTTCAAAAAAATCAAAGCAAACATCAGCAAATGAGTAGTTTACTTTCCAGTTGCACTAAATGTTAAATCCCCAGTCTTTGGCAAAGATGTGCTCAGTTACCCATCTCTTTGCTCCCCCCACTGCCTCTGCTGACAGTTCTCACTGAAGCTCCCAACTCCTGCTGCTCCAGCAGCATGCCAGAGCTGTGCAGCCTCTGCATGCAACTCCCCACAGCCAGCACTGAAAATCATCTGTGACCAGGATAAACTCTACAACAGAATTCCCAGATCACCCAGCCAATGAGTATTGAGGAATAACCAGGTATATACCTTGAGCCTTGTGTCATGTGTCTCAGTGCTGCTGTACAGGTGTGGAGTGTAGAAGTGTCCTTATGATGCCCAGATGTTGGCAGAATCCAGAAAGACCATTGACAACCCACAATCCTTGTGTGTACCCAGAGCTCACCTGTCTGGTGCTCATGTCATGGGAATTGTCTAGGAGCCACTGAGGACTGCATCAGCCCTGAGTCCTCACTGCTGCTGCTTGGCAGCTCAGCACTTCAAGGAGACCATGTGGCCACCAAGGTAGAGAAATTCAGTACCTGTCTGATTCCTCTCAGTTCAGAAGGGAACCGAGTGCTGAAGGCTCCACATCACGGATTGCTGGCATGCTGGGACAGGAGCACTGTGTGACAGAAGTGAATGAAAGAAGCCAGGCACTGATATTCCTCAGCAATACAGAAAAATGACACGTGAGGAAGCCTGAGTACAGGAAGCCAAACCAGCTTGCCCATTTCCACAGATCTAGACTTACCAAAGAACTAGACTGAGTGGAAATATAGGTTGGATATTAGGAAAAAATATTTTTCACAGAAAGAGTGATGAAGTACTGGAATGGTCTGCCTGGGGAGGTGGTGGAGTCACCATCCCTGGGTGTGTCTAAAAAGAGAGTGGATGTGGCACTTAGTGCCATGGTTTATTTGAGGTGTTAGGGCATGGGTTGGACTCAATGATCTTGAAGGTCTCTTCCAACCTAGTCATTCTGTGAATTCTGTGACTCTGCTGATGTGCTGCTCCATGAATACATGTGAACTCAAACATCCTCCTCCACACCTAAAGGACTATGGCTATTGTGGACATTTACAGAATTCTCAGAATGATGTTTATTTATTCCATTTGAGATTAGCCTAGACTGGCCTTTCCCAGGTACCAAACTGGTTGAGGAGTTTCACTCATTACAATGAGAGCTTCCCTGTTCCTCTGTGGGAAGAGAGCAGTTGTGCCTGTGTAACTTATCTACATACACAGATTTCAGTTTTGTCTTGACACTTCTCAGAAAGAAATTTGGACACAAATTAACACCCTAAATACTGATCATCTAAGTGCACACGGATCCATACACAAAACACCAGCTAATAAGAAAGGTGTTATTTGCACAACTGAGTGCATGTATATAAGCAACCCTTTCAACACTAAGAATATATCTTTGAAAACTACATCTTATACTCTTAAGGTCAAAAGAGGTAGTGCCCCTGCTCTACAGCCACCTAGAAATCAGGTGGCTTGTCCAAGCCAGTCATCTAGGCTCCTTCTGCAGTCAAGCAAGAGAGATAAGTGTCTCCAGATTGCCATTCTAGGATAGGTGAGTAAAACAGGTGAGATACTTCCCTGGCATGGTATCTGCTGGGGGAGGGTGAGGAATTACTTCCTAGATTACTCCCTTAGGAGAGATACTTAACTTTTAGCAGCTAATGTTGAGAGGAATCCCATGCTAAGAGATTAGAGAGGATTATAAAGATTCACACACTTGTGAAAATTCCCATTATATTGGGCTTACAAAGAAAGTCAAAATTTAAATTTCCCATGCAAACAAAACCATCTTACACTCTCCATCATTCAAACTGTGGATCACTATTCCTATTATAGTCACAGATTTGTGAAGTTTTGTGTGTTTTCATAAAGAAATAATGCTGTTCTACTTTCCTAAGAAAATGAGGTTCACGTTCTGACATTAAGAAATTGTCTGTTGCAAATCTGTTAGCCATTTAAACATGACACAGATACAGAAAAAAAAAAAAAAATTAGTGGGAGCATGTTAACAAGTAAAGGACAGATCCGTCAGTGCTGCCAAAGAGGAAAGGTGGGAACATGTCATCACTCCTGAGATCAGAAATGAAATTTAACCCAGAGAAGGAACTTGTTTAGCTCACTGCTTCCATTCACCTGACACTGCAGTGTCAATTAGAGACAACAGTTTTTCCACATCTGCTGTTCTTCAGGAGTTCAAGGTTCTATTTAGGTTTTGCACAGCATCCATGCAAACAGTAAAACCAGCTCTCATCAGCAGTATCTCTCAACAGTGCCTCCTGTACTACTGAAACCAGTGTCATTATTTCTTTTTCTCCATGCCAGCTAAGTAAGTGTGTATTAGCATTTACTGCCTATAAATGCAAGCCATTCCACACAGGCAAATATCTCAGAACAAAAACCTGCTCAGCACAACTGGGCACACTTTGCAAGTTCTTTTAAACCACTAATAGTTACATTAAATAGGAGAAAATATTTAATGCTTTGATGAGATTCACACCTGGCATTCTTGCAAGGCTAACTCTTAAAGAAGTTGGAAAATTCAGGCTCTTACTAGCAGCATATATATTCTCCAGTCACAGTTCCTCCCTGCATGGAAAAAACAATGTGCCTTGAATAAACTAAACTCAGAAACAGGTTGAGAAAGGGGCAGATGTTGTGTTTACAGTTTTTCTCTGTTCATTTTCTACTGTCACTCCTTTTAGGATTTTCCCTTCTCATGTCAGTTATTTACAAAATGGGGAGAAAGTATGAAGACATGATTAAATGAGCCTAAGATTAGAAGTGGCTCTAAATTCTAGAAGTCAGAGCCTGATGCCAGAAAGCAAGTAAAACGTAGGCATGAGATCTGCCTTTCTCTGCATTGCTGTGGCCAGTTGAAAAGATTCACAGATATCTAGCAGCACTATATTGATATTCAGGTGTTGAAAAGCAACTGTCACAGTCACAACTGAAACGTCAGCCTACATACAGCGATTCACACCTTGTGTTCCTTCAAATACTATAACCCTGTCGTGCTAACAATCCCATGGAAATCCAAAGTGGGTGAAGAGGGCTGCAAAAGCTTTCATTTCCTACTTACTTTACAACAATTTCACCTGTCCTGTCTTGGAATCTGGTGCTGCATTCCAGTAATACAAGCACTGGGAAGGCTGGGGAGGTGTGAAAGGACTGTAAAACAGAAACACCAGGAGACACCATGGAGATCATCAGGTCACACACTACAGTTTTACAGCCCCAGTTTGCAGCCACACTAGCTCACTAGACAGCCAAAGCCTGGCCTTCTGCAGGCAGTGAGAGGAGCAAAGCAGTGGTTCAGCTTGATACACCCACTTGCTTCCTCTCTCCATAACCCATCTCATATGTCCATTCCCACACGGAGCAGCTGTGAGATTTGAGTTCATGCAGGTGGTGAATTTGAAGTATTAAAGCATGTCTTTTGGTGCACTGCTTCACTGCAGACATACCTTATGGGGATTTTCTTGTACTACCTGCTACATCCAACAGAGAAACGGATGCAGGTCCTCCGATGAGAATCCATCCCTCAGTTTCTCCTGCAGTCACTTTTCCCCTCTTCCTCTTCAATATTCTCCAAATTCTTTTCTTCTGGAGAAAGCATCTGAGAAAAATTCCAAGATTACCATCCTTTAGTCCTACACACTTTCATTTTTTAATACAGTCTCTCATAACCAACCCTGCAATCTTTGGGTTATTTTAATTTTTTTGCTCAAAATAAATAGCTGTCGAGATTAAAAATGAGTCGCTATTTGCTAATATAGCAATGAATTGCACACCCAAGCTAAAGATTTTAAGTTTTGCAGACTTCCTCAGTACAAATGACTCAAGAGGAGAGGAGTTTTGTTATAGATACAAAAAGGAGTTGAAACTTTTTAATAGTTGTATCAGGATGTTGACTGTGTGTTTGGATTTCTGTCGCAACTGTGTCTATTTTTCCAGCGATTCTGAGTGGTTGCAAATACTTGCAGTTGTAATGTGTTCAAATGATTGTTGGATAGTGTTGCAATGTATAGTTAGGAATGTTTGTAGAGACTTTGTACAGTTGCATTCCCAATGTGGTCACTACAGTAATGGGGTTGTTAAAGGGATAAAACTGGGACAGGGGAAATCTTCTATCCTCTGGATAACCAGAGACCGAGACCACAACCCAGAGCTTTGATTGGTGAACACGACCAACCAATCAAGTCACGGCGGGAAGGAATGATTGGTGTAGAAAGCGCCCTGATAAGGACCAATGAGAGCCTGAGAAATGCACCAATCATGTAGAGGATCCAAAACGAACCAATCACTGAAGGGACTGAAGCTATAAGAAGGGACTGACCGCCCTGAATGGGCGCTTTGCTCTCATGAAGAGACTGTTCTGAGGGCTGGCCTGTATATATGTATTTGATTGCTCTGGCTTGCCGTGAGGGGCTGGGACTAGCTCAGCCTCTTGTTCCTGTAGCTGTTTTGTATCAATAAATGATTGGCCTTTTTCTTTTTACCATCTTTGGATTTACGCCCTCGTCATTATTTTGCAACATTGTAACAGTTTCACACCTCATAAGATGTGTTACAGACTCATTAAGGTTAATGAAATGAACAGAATCTGGGAGCACCTCTCTGTCCACATCCTGCACTAGCACAGCGCAGAATGGAGGAAGCTGAACCTGCAGAATGAAAGTCAGTGCTGAGGACTCAGCACCCACCCAGGGTTTTTTTTCACTCTGAGCTACCTCTAGTATGGAACTGTGAGCCAAAACACCCACTGGCAGCTGGCACACACAAGGCAAGCCGGTCCGTCCATCCAGCCTCAGCCCCACTTGATGATGTGGGCCTCCAAGTGCCAAAGGGGAGCAGCTGGAGGCTCACTTCAAAGCAGGTCTGAGGTAATTAGCTCTAAAGACTTCTGCTACATAAATATTAATAGTAATGTCTTAATGTATCTCAGGTACTTCCAGTTTAAAATGGCTAGGATAAAGCCAATTTGAAGTTTGTCGGCAACTATGGTCACTTAATCAAATATGCTTATTTTCATCACCCCTACTCTTTTCCTGCTCTATACCCAAAACACTCCAGGGCACACCATAGCCATGCAGATACTCCTGCAAATGAACATGAGTGAAATCAGACATCCACAGGCCTTTACAACAAAAGAGCTCAGCTATTCATTTCTAAAAGTGTAGTCTCCCTCACAGCTAGAGGGCTTTTCTCCCTTTTGGGCAGAAAAGAAACTGTTCATTTTTATTTTTAAATCTAATTTAATTTCCATACTTAGACTAAATCCATGTCTATAACTCACTGTGGAAAACATACAATTTAAACAAGCCTAAGATACTAGAGGGGAAGAAAAGTTGAGCTGTTGTTTCTTTTTAGGCTTCGAGGCTCACGTTGACAAGGCTACAAAAGTTCAACCATTTTGTGTGTGCAGGCCCAGGTAGAGGAGGTCTGCATTTTCCAGTCACCCATGTGTTTATTTGACATAACATATAATGGGAAATAATGCTGTGGCAGCCCTGAGCAATAACGTGCGAGGCACTCCTGTAAAAAGAAGCATTAACATACTTTTACAAATTGTTATGACAACTTAGTAATTGGATACAGCAACTTTTCCAGGCCTATTGGCACATGAGTGTGGGAAGAGCTTGCCTGGAGGCTGCTGGTTCTGCAGGACAGTAGCTGCAGGCAATTCAGGGGACACTTTCACTGGCAGCTTCAGGTCAGGAAAATAAAGGGAAAAATACTTTGGAAAAAAAAAAACAACAACTCAAAGAACAAATGTAAAAATGGACTTTTGATGGTTTGAACAACATAAAGCTATTGGAAACTGAACTGTTGCATGAGATTTATTTAAAGAATGTAAATAGCTGGTTTGATTTTAAAAGCACTTCAGTCTCCATTACCAAATGAAGATTTTCTTAAGCCTCAAGCTGTAACAGAATCACCTAAGTTATTTTTTTTAAACAATTCCTAACAGTTCCTTTGAGACTAGGCACCAAGTCACAAGGGTGCATGCAAGAATCTATCATATTCCTTCCCCAGCTGCAACTCCCACTTAAACTAAATACTGAATTTTAAACTTGTACAAACTTTTATTTCAGTTTAGTGTGACTTATATTAATTCAGTCTAAATCCACTGCTTACTAACTTAAGCTAAACAGATGGAACTCTAAATTACAATGACTGTTAAAGACAAGGTTTTTCCACTGCAGTATTTAAGTCAGTATGAAACTGCAGTATTTAAGTCAGTATGAAATACATAAAGCCCTAAACTACTCAGAAACAAGTATGCTACTATTGTTCACATAAATAAAATAAAATTTGTAACACAGAGCAGCCTTTGTAGCCCTTTCTTAGTAAGATTTTGATAACATACAAGCTCCTCAACACTTCCCTAGCCTTTACCTATAAAGAAAAAGAGGCACAGGTGGGTCAATACTTTTCTAATTGATTGATACTTTACACGAGACAAAATTAAGATTCATATGTCACGATTAAAGCAATTCTCTCCCAAAGGTGACCATGTCACTCCAAAAATAATTCAATGCAGTATTCCCCTGCTAAGTATGGAGAAAAGTGTTTCCTTTAGAAGAGGAAATTCTCTTAAGGAAGTTGTTTTAAGCTAAATAAAAGTTCAGGATGAAGCCAGCAAAAGGTGTGAAGGATTTCTCTTTGATTTCCCAGCTTGTGTATTTGGGCTCAGACACAGACTACATTTAATGCACATATTAATAGGATGCTAATAAGCCTACAACTCTGCTTTGACAGGGACCTGTAGAGACAACCTGATATGTGGCACCAGATATAATAGCTGTCTTAAGCAGGAGATTTATCCCCCTCTCACACAGGGGGTGAATCAGACAACATATCTTTTAATTACCAGTTCAGATGAAAATGGCATGCAAAGTTAGGCTGGTTTTTTTTTTTTTTGTTGCAATGTTTCTCAGTTAAAATAAACCTTCAAAAGATTGAAATAGAACCCAAGCCTCTGAGACTAACCAGGAGCAGCTTTTGCTCTTCACTGGTAACCTTACATGCAAAATGAGGCCACTCAGTTGCAAACCCTCGTATATTACTAGGTCATGAAAACAACCCTGGTATCAAAAGCACAGGAATTGGCAGCATTTATTTCAACAGCTTGCTGCATCCCATGGAAAACTTGGAGAGAGATTCTATCTAGCTGTAAACTGCAGAGATATTTCAAAATTAAACCTTCTTAAAACAACACTGAAAAATTTACAAAAGTGATAAAAAGAACAAAAAATAGTAGGTAAGACTAATCTCAGCTATGTATTTATCCTGATTTTTATTTACCATTTAAAAAATAATCCAGAAATTACATCTACTGTATCTGGTGCCAATATCCTAAAATTTAATTTAACCACATATTCAAGCAAGGCTTCCATATACTTTCTCCCCCAAACAAATTTTGTTTTCACCATTTCAACTTGGGAAATTTTTTCATATTTCTTGAACAACAAAATATTTTGGACAAACTTTTTTCATTGTGAGACATTAAAAAAAGGCATTTTGCTTAAACAGCACATGCAAAATGGAATTAAAAAAAAAAAAGGGCGACTAAAAAAACCCCAAAATATACAGATGATTTTCATTTTAATTTGAAATAAAAAAATCTCAAAAAGTGTGATTTTTCTTAACTTGTTGACACAGAAGCTTCTCCCTTTTATTAACTGTTGCTTTGATGAAGCTTAAAAAACTAGAACAAGAAGTTTTGTTGTTGTTTAAAAAATTCTATACAGCTTAAGCATTTTACATTTTAAAAAATTTATAGATAGATATAGATATATTTTTCAATGTATTTATATTTCCAGTCTGATCAATTGACCAGCATGTATGTATACAGCTACTAGTAAAACTGTAAAATATCTTCTCCTGTCCTCGGATGATTCTCGGCTTCCAACTTCTTTCTGTCATCTCAAGGCTCTACTGACAATGACTTCAGCCATCAACAAAAAAGAAGTGGACAATTGTCACTCACCAGTTGCTCTTACCTGCCAGCTTGAAGAAATTAATGCAGCCTTTCTATTTCTTAATGTGAAATAAATGAGTGCTGTTCTGAAATTACAGAGTGGTTTATTAATTTGAAAGTTCACTAAATGGGATTCCCCTCCCCTTTTCCTGTCATTTCTGCTTAGGGAGTTTCATCTGTTCACTTGACCTTCTCCTCAAGGGAATGAGAAGAGCAGAAGCAAAGTGCCACCCAGAGATGTCCCATGCCTGCATTGCAAACGGTTCAGGATGCCCCCGTGTCCGTGCAGGTGACTTCAAAGGGCTCTCATAAAAGTCACCCAGGTCACTCTGCAATGAGGCACCTGTGCTGCTCCCAGGGGGCTGTTCCTCCCTCACACACTTGCAGCCACCGTGGCACAACAGCTTACAGAGATGTTCTCCTGTCAGTCTCACCTGCTCACAGGATCTCTGTGCTGGACGTGCTCACCCTCCTCGCAGAGCTGGAAATCCAGCTTTGGGAAGACAACTAGGGAAGTCCAGAGCTTCAGGCATCAGCTTCTCTTGCAGAGGGAGGAGGTCTAGGGGGCCCCCACAGTGTCTTGAAGGCTGTGCCTTGATGTTTGTGTGTCTGGTTGTAGTGACACTGAAAGAATAGCAACAGGTCAAGTAACTACTATTACCTCTTGCAAAATCTACTTTGGTTTCCCAGCTGCAGGACTTAAAAAGCCAGGGTCAAAAGAGGAACATTTAAATCTTCACAAAGCAGACAAACCATAAAGCAGAACTCCATCTATTATATTGTTATGCAGGCTGCACACAGATATATATATGCACATACACATGCTGGTGTAACATACAAAACACATATAAATGCACTGCTGGTCACATTCTGTACTGTGGGCTGTGAGGTGTGTAGGGCACTTGTGCCTGCAGCCCTTGGGCAGATGTCCTGCCACCCTTTGGGTGCTGTTCAGACAATGCTCCAAAGCTGTTTTGTCTTTCTGGTTCAAGCACTGTCTTTGAAACCAGTAGAGCATTTATGACCCTCTGCCTAGGAGCTTCCTACATGTGTAAAATCAAGCCAGCTTTTTTCCAGTGGCTTACCAAACACTCACATCAACCTTGACAGGCCCAGTTCAAATTCTGACATGTGGCAGCTGTTAAAGATCACATGGGAGTAACAGAATCCACTGAATGCCTTTTGGGAGAGGTCCAACATATCTGAACTATTAGGAAACAACATTATCTGTAGGTGATGGCAAACCCCGTAGTCAAAACTGAGATTATAGCATTTCTGTGCAAACACAAGTTAATTTTGATCTCTGCTCCAGGATCACAAATATCAGAGTGGCTGCAACAATTCCACTGTTGTGGAAATTTGTGAAAGCTCCTCTGGGACACTGTGAGTATCCTACCACCACTAGCCACAGCCTGAATCCTGCTCTGCTGCCTCTCACCAGTTTTGACACCTAAGCAAGCCATCTTCACCCTCATCTTCCTCCCTCCATCAGAACTGGTTTGTAGTGCAGGAGAACTCTCTCAGCATAAACCACCCCAAGGGAATAACAAACCATTACTTTTGGGAAGATGAGATGCTGATTTACCCTGAGGTCAACGTGATGAAGTCACCGAGGAAAGTAACCTTGGCAAATTTACTTCACAACACCTTAAGACAATGCAAGTTTGCTAACTGCCCTGATACACACCCACACTTCTTTCACCAGTGGAGAAAAAAATGTCCCAGAAGAAGAATCTTAAAGGAGTCATTCTGGCAACTGTATTTTTTGTTCTGGGATAAAGAAAAGAAAAAAAAAAAAGAAAAAAGAAAAAAGAAAAAAGAAAAAAGAAAAAAGAAAAAAGAAAAAAGAAAAAAGAAAAAAGAAAAAAGAAAAAAGAAAAAAGAAAAAAGAAAAAAGAAAAAAGAAAAAAGAAAAAAGAAAAAAGAAAAAAGAAAAAAGAAAAAAGAAAAAAGAAAAAAGAAACCCCAAGATTACAACAAATTAGCTTATTTGATCTGGGGCTATTTAGGTTTACAACTACAATCTTGTTTTCACCTGCATCATGGAAGTACATTTTTCCCTTGTGGGAATAGTAGATAAGTGAAACCCACAAATGTAATTTTTTTTTTTTTCTGTGAAAACCATCCACATTTCAATCTAACATTCAAACAGAAAACCAAATCCTAAATCTATTTAATTGTCTTACTACATCCCACAGATGTTAACCATGTTTTACTGACCACTGGAAGGCTGCCAGTGAGAGGTGATTAATTTTGTGTATCTTTCCCTACATTGACTGTCTTTCCTTTGTTTTTTTCAATTCTCCCATTGTCATGGAAAAACAGGCTTGATTTGGGGAAATTAGTTTAATTTTCTTACCAGTCAGATCAGAATAGGATAATTGCAAATAAAACCAAATCTTAAGAACACCTTTCCCCCACCCACCTTTTTTTCCTGAGCTTAACTTTACTCCTGGTTGGGGAATGGGGGCTGTAGTCTGTTCATCACATATTGCTTCTTCCAGTTTTTCCTCCTTAGTGGGAGGGCTCCTCACACTCTTCCCCTGCTCCAGCATGGATCCCCTCCTCAGGAGACAGCCCTCCATGAACCCCTCCAAGCTGAGTCCTTCTCATGGGCTGCAGCTCTTCATGAACTGCTTCAGCCTGGGGCCCTGGCACAGTCCTTCGGGAACAAGCTGCTTCTTCTAAAGCTCTGGATTGTGTGGATACAAAGGGAGACCTCAGACTGCTGATGGCTCTGCTGCAGCCTGTCAAAGACCCAACACACAAATAATGCTGCAGGGTTACAAGCAATAGCAAAGCACCACACTTCCAGCACAGGGAATGCCCCTCACCTCCTCCACTACCTACTTGGCACCTGTGAGCCCCCCAAACTTCTGTGCTCCTGTGAGCACACAGATAATAATAGAAGGTTGTTATTATTATAACCCCCACTACAAAACACGAGCACCTGCCCACAATGAGATCATTGAGAGCACCACAGAAGTGCTGTCACGGAAGTGTTGCTGTGCCATTAAAGCATGACTCCCATGCCACATGGGCTCCAACAAGCCAGGCTGCTGAAGGCTGCTGCCAGGATGAGTCAGCCCTCAAAAGTCAGCCAACAGGCTGAAGAGTTCACCCTGAGGTAAAATGTAAACACTTGTGCCAAGATATGATCCTTTAATAGAAGATAAGCAATAGTGCTACTTTCATGTTTCTTCCTCTCCTTTCCTAACTGACTTGCAAGCATTTCTCAGAAATTGCTCTGGTTTTTAATCTATGTTTCAGTATATTGCCTACATAGTTTATGTACTGGAAAAATTGTACTTGTTCTTTAAAAATAGTCTCCAATTCAAGTAACAGCACACAGCTTGATGAACTCATTCATCTATAGAGACTATGGAGTTAAACTGAATTTTCAGCTAAAGACAAAAATGAAGAGGCAAGAATAAGAACATAATAACATATTGTATACATTTAGCTATGTAATACTCTGCAGAGAAACATATTTTAGCAAATATTTATAGCAGTTGTTTAGACTATCCCACACCACACCAAGTAAGAGTAAGTTTTCAAAGGAGAAGATGTAAGATAGGGAATGAAAAGTACTGATAGAATAGACTTAAAGAAACTCAAACAAACAAACAATAACCCAACCAATAAAAAAAAAATCACAACAAGCCTGATATTTGGGTTGGGTTTTCTTGGTTTTGTTTTGGGTTTTTAATAATAACATTGAAAGAAAAAAAAAACCCCAAAAAACCAAAAACCAAAACCAAAAAACCCAAAACAAAACAAAACCAAAACAAAAACAAAACAAACAAAACAAAAACAAAACAAAAACACAAAAAAGCCCCCAAAACAAAACAAAACCAAATCCCTCACACCAAACAAAGTGTAATAATAAATGTAATCTTCAAGCCAAACTCTTGGCTTGGCACTCAGGAGTGCTGAGTTTGGATGCTACAGTATCCAAGAGCTTTGTCTGAGGCTGTTCAGGGAAGCACTGCTCACACTGTGCAAACTGTTTGTAGTATATTCCCTCAAATATTGAGGCCAAAGTTTTCAGAGAGAAAAAAGAAAAGACTGCAATGGCTTCGGACGCCTAGTTAAGCAGCTTATTTCCGAAAAGCGCTGATGACCCAGGAGCTCCAATTCACTTCAAAGTGTAGGATTTGGGAATGTTTGTTGCTTTAAGATTTATGGTCTCTCTACATCCTAAATGAGAGATTCAAGAAATTACAACAAGTAGCTCATCTCCATTAAAATTAGAAAGAAGTGCTAGACTGATTTGTGGCATCTGTTCCAGAGACCAACACATTCGTGTCTTCACTGATCCTGCTGGAGGAATAAATAGTGCAAAGCAGCGAGGATATCCCAGGGAAAGCTTTGCTAAGGAGCAACAGGGCACCTCATCACAACATTCTCGAGCTGACAGAAGCCATAGCACATGAGAGAGAGGAGAGAACTCTTTCTTCCTGCAGACTATTTAGTAGTAAAGGAACAGAATTCAGCTCACAGCTCTGACTATATTCCTGTCAGCGAGCCAGCTTTGCAACGTTGTGTAAAAACAGAATCGCAGGCTGGGCAATAACAGACCAAGACAGCATGTGGAAATCCATAGCTGAACAAAATAACACCATCAGGAGCAAAAACTTTGATTCAAACATGAGGGAGAATTCTTATCGTGTAGAAAAGCTGTTGTACAGCCAAGCTGACAGACCAAACCTACAAAACCTCTACAAAATCCCCTAACATTTAGATATGGATACCAACAGGGATTTTTGGGGACTGGCAAGTCACCAAAATAAATGTGTTATTTCACTCCAGGCAGGACTGTTCCCCAGTGCTTCCTGAAAATATGGCATGCTTCTCCCATGAAAGTTTTGGAAGGCTTTCTCCTCTTCTGGGAGGTAAAAAAAAAAAAAATAGCAATTGCAAAGGATGAGAGTCCATAAAGGGATGTCACTGTTAGCAACCTGAGTGACAGACAGGAAGGAGATTTCCACAATTGGCATTTGGTGAATTGCAAGCTATAAAAACTGTTTGGAGATTGGCTGGGTTGTCTGCAGTTTTTGGGGACAGCAATTTAATTCAGTCTGTTACTAAAAGATCTTATTTTATTTATATTCTTTATTTCAGAATTTCCTCCTATACCAAAGTAAAACAAGAAAACAAAACAAATCACACTTCTTACTAGGTTATTTTTTCAGTGATTGTATAATTAGAGAAGTATTTTTAATATCTCAGGTTTCTTTTCACCTATCATTGGAAAAAAATAATTACTCTTATAGTTACTATTACAAACAGTCTTCCTTTCATCTGATTTATTTTGCTTTTATTGTGCTTTTTGAGAGTATTTTCCTCTTTTAAACCTGGGAGTTTCTATTATAATGCAAGAATTGTTGAAACAATTCATGGATTATAATAGTAATACTGCATCTATGCTGAAGTTGCACTTTAATAATCCTAGCCCACAGCACCAAGTGGTCTATTATAGCTGAATTGGAGAAAGAAAATCCTTTCCTGTACCAAGAAAGTTCTCAGACAAAACACAAATGAAATCTTCCTGAATAAAATGTCTTCTTGTAATTCAGAGAATTTCATACTTAAATATTGGCTATCCCTTCTTCCCAACATCGTCCTGCTCCTCAACTTCACACCTTTTTCTTCTTTTGCTGTTCAAGATTTTGTTTGACGCTAAAATCAGACATTGAGATCTGATTTATCTGCTTTTGAACTTCCCTATTCAGCAAGTCCTGGGAGCATAAATAGCATTTCTGTGCCTGTAGAGATTCTACTATATTTTAAGCTGGCACTTGAGGGGATGGGAGAAAGGAGAAGTGTCGTTAACTAATTTACACATGGCAGATTTTTTTGTTTAAAAAAGTGTAGTTTTCATCTTATACACACACACACATATATATGTATATCCCCATCCTGGATAGATGGAGAATAAAAAGAAAAGCTAAAGGAGCTCAAGCTGTTTAGCAAGTTGAAACTATTTAAATAATAAACCCTTTGAAATGTCATTTCAACCTACTTGTTTTATTGTGTTTATCTTTAAAGCAGAAGAGACAGTCTAGTCTTTGATATACACCTAAGAAATTTACCTGCATTATATAGTTGAAGGCAATTAATTAATGCAATAGGGAAGACGATTCTTAACTTTTCTCAGAGTGCTATGGACCTCTTAGGAGCACAAACATACTAACACTTCTATTTGATGCAAGTACGGGTTGGCTAAATTGGACATTGAGACATTTAGGGTAGAGAGGAATGGATATGAGCAAACCCCCTCTGTACAGAATAGAATTATTTTAAAGTACAGGCCAGTAGTAACTGCTTGAAACAAATGTCCATAGCAGAGGTGGCATTTTTTTTTTTTTTCCTGGGGAAAGGAGAAGGCAACAGCAGATTTAGTCCGAGAATTCTTTTCCTTACCGTTTCTTTCCCCAGCCTCTTTTCTCTAAACTCATCTTAAAACAAGCTTGGCGGGAGGTTGTATTTGTCAGCTGCTGGCTCGCACACACTGCTACCCGCACACGCTCCAGCCGCAGCCCAGGAGCAGCGGAAGGCAGGATTTCCCAGCTGAAGGCAGGATTTCCCAGCTGAAGGCAGGATTTCCCAGCTGAAGGCAGCTGGCAGCTCCTGCAGAGCCCCAGTAGATGGCAACGTTGACCTGAGTGTCCTTGGGCACCGCAGCCCGTGCCGGGGCTTTGGGAGCCGCCTGTTTCCATGCGCTGCCCGAGCCTCCTGAGCCTGGATCAGCAGCTGCCTCACCGTGCAGAGAAGCCCTTCCAGCTGCGGAATATGCCAAGCAGCGAGGTATGGTCAGATGTATGGTAAAAGGAGGAAAAGAAAAGCCACAGGAGCCATCTTTCTGAAAGAAAAGTTCATTCAACCTACCGACGGAATTGTAGAATCACAGAATGGTCCGGGTCGGGCGGGACCTTTAGAGGTCACTTTATTCAACCCCACTGCAACGAGGGACATCTTCAACTAGCCCAGATGGCTCAGAGCCCTGCCCAGCCTGACCTGGAATGTTTACAGGGGTGGGACATCTACCACTTCCCTGGGAAACATGCTCCAGTGTTTCACCAACCTCTTTGTAAAAAAAAAATCCTCCTATAGCTAATCTAAATTGACCTTCCTTCAGTTTGCAACCATTACCCCTTGTCTATCTCAACGGGCCCTGCTAACAAGTTTGGATACAAGGTGTCTTTTCAGCTGTGTACAATTGCTGTCTCTGGCACTGCAGAACTACAGCTGTCACACTGCTGCACGCACTGTCCTGCAAGTGACATGATGGTTCCTGAAGTAAAAACAAATCTCTTTCAGTTATCAGCAAGGCAGGAGCTGATAACTGAAACTGCACCCTGATGGAGTAAACACTAGAGCGGTAAGAAAATACTGAGAGTATCTCACAACAGTCATTAGAAAAGCTTTTTTGGAAAGAGCCTTCTGACATAGCATGTATTTTCATATGCCATTATGCAAATAAACACTGTTGAGTACCATCCATACCATCCCTCTAATGTCTATGTTAACCAGGGTGGACTCCCATTTGATGCAAAAATCTGAATGCTCTGTACTGAAAATGACCAGAAAACTCCTTTCCAGCCTTGCTCTGCAGACCCTCCCCTGCTAGCTGATGAAAACAATCATGCACTGCAGCACAGTAACAGCAAAACACCACACCTAAAAATCTCATTTCCCTTAGTACATGAGAGGTTTTTTGAAGACTGCCTTCAGCATTTTAGGCTATATAATAATTTTTTTTTCTCTTGCCCACACAGACATAAACAAAGAATAAAAATAAATTCATGAAAGATGCCAGTAGACTAATCATAACTGATGTCAGATTCCATTCTCTTACCAGTTAAACCAAGGTGCTCCACCAATACAGAAACTGTCTTGACACTTGGACACAAAGGAGCATCAGCCCTCAGGCAACTGAATGATTTCCTTGTTACTTGATAACAAGTCCTGAAATTCAGCAACTGGTAACAGTGCTGTCTGTTACCAGGTTGCCTTCCACAGTGGCATTACCTGATTCACTAGGCTTTGTTTCATCACAGCTTCTTCATCTTCTTCCTCACTAAATGCTGATTTACATTTATCCTCTCTGTTTGCCATCTTTGATAGTCACCCTCTGTGGTTCTTCTGTACTAAGAGAAATTGGTGCCAAAAAGGAGAAGCTGTGCAATTGTGGCAACGGATACCTTCAGGTTGTCTTTGCCAATATATAACTCAAACCACGAATGAAGCTAGAATATAGCTGGCCATAACACACTTATCCACAGTACACATACTTAAATAGCAAGAACACGCATCAGGTTCTCAGACATCTCCAGTAAACTGGAGTGGAAGTTGGCAACTCCCAGCAGACACAACCTTCTGCTGCACAGAACAGAATTGGATGGCCCAAATCCTACAGGCTGCACCAGCAAACCACAAAGATGCTATAAACAACCTATAAATCCTGCTGAAATGCAAGGTTTCTTGTTCCATGTGCGATGCAATTAGTGTATCAGGGACATCCATACCAGGTAGGTAGCTAGAACTCATGACCTGCAGGTCATGGACAGCAGCTGGAGGTCTGGAGGGATGGCCTGTGACAGAACAACAGCTCTGGTGGCTTACAGGTCTGCAAGACTTGCTCAAAGTTTTGATACAAAGAAGTAAACTATGTCAATTGCCTGAGTGTCTGTCATACATTTAAAAACACACAGGATTTTATTGGGATATCAAAGAATCAAAGCAATTCTTATAAGTATGGACCAAAACCACAAACAAACAAACAAAACCCCACTGAGGTTTAAAAAAATGTTTCATTAATATCTCACTAAAATTAGACTACCGTAGAACACCTGTACAGAAGAGGGTATCTGTCTGACCCTGTCTAAGCTTTAGGAAATGGCAAGTATTCCAGGCAAGCAGGAGCATAAAACTGATCAGCTCTTTGTCCTGCACTGACTTGTGACCTCAGATCTGGCTTGAGGAAATAAAATATTCATGTACCAGACACAGAAAAATCTTATGTTATTTAGCACATTCTATCTGTGGCATGTTGGGGTTTTTTGGTTTATTCTAACTATCAAATGCTCAGCATCCAACTCTGACTAAGCCTGATGATACCTTTCTGGGCTCACCAACTTTCTAAGTGCCATTCCATGAAATACACCATACAGAAAGCATCCTCTCAATCCAAATCACAGAAGCCCTAGCTCTTGTGGCAAAGCTTCTGAGGTGGCACAAGCTCCCTCATCAGAGGTCAAGAGGCAACACAGAACAGTTAACATGAGCATTCACTCACCCCTACCAAGTGCTATCTGAGATGGAGTCTGACCACATCTTTCTTGTTTGCAGGAGACTGACAACTGCAAAGAAAGTAGTTGCCATCTCACTGAAATACCTGGCATTACTGACATTATTCCTGCACAACATCACTTCTCTCTCTCTCTGTAGTACAATTTGTTGCTATGAAATCTCAAGAATGCCTGTGATTGATTTTGAAAGTCAGTGAATATCTAATGTTTATCTAATAAGCAGCAAAATGAAGCAGATGTGACAACAAGCAAAACCACAGTCTAATAAAAATGACTGACATATAAAAAGAAGCTCAGTTTTGTTACAAGAAAACAACAAAAACAAAACACAAAAACGTAAGCATGAAGTGCCACTACTTCCTCCTCCAGCTTATTCACAAAATCCATCTCGCTGGTTAAACCCCAAAGCACTGCTCAGGAGGCACATTGCTTGCAGTGGGAAGAACCCTGCTTTCATTGCAAGTAATCCTTTGCTACCAAGGACTGGAGCAAACGTGCAGAATCCTGGTGGTTCCCACCCTGCAGGAAGGCCCGCAGGCACTCGCTGTGTGGGGAGGAGTGGAAGGCAGCCTTGGCACCCACCTCACAGCCCTCACCCTGCAAGTATGAGGCAGCAACATGTCCTGGGGTGAAGAGCCACAGCAATACCACCCTAGGGCACTGACAGTGTTTTGTACGTGAGAGGGCTAAAGGGAGAAACTTAAAATCAGCAGCAGTAATTCCACTCATGCCAGTTCTCCTCTCATTTTCAAACCCAGCCTTTGAAGGATGGTGAGCAGAGAAGTAAAGCAAACCCTTACAGTTCAGTCAAAGGCAGCAGGGGGAAAGGCACTGAATGTGCAGTGGTTTCAGATGAATGTACTCCCGAGGTACCAGCAAACAGCACAGGGATCTCCTGCCTCAGAGAGGACGAGGCTGACAGATGGTGCAGGTGCTCCTGTTCTCTAGAGGCAAGATGATGCTACTGAGAATTGTGTCTGCAGTGCAAGATTTATAAGAGAGAAATGGAACCATGCCACAGACTGAGGTATGTTGTTGTGTTGCCATGTCCCTAAGCTCCTGTCTACTCCTCTTCACATCAACCTCATTTTTCCATCTCCCCCTCCCCCGCTCCATCTTGCAGCAGCTCCCTGGTGACATCCCATTTGCCTTTTTCCACAGAATGCTCCCCAGCAGCACCACTCTGAGACAATTCAGTAACCTCTGGAGCTGAGCTCACAGCTCTGCCTACAGTGAACACACAGAACAGACACACAGATAAGCCAAGGTGAAGAGGCATTGTTGTGGGTCAGTGGCTCTTCACCTCTTCCCTACCAACACGGGTCTGAAGTTTATTTCTGATCTAACCTCCAATGGGTTTGAAGGTAGCACAGCAAAAGTGCAGAAAGAAAAGAAAGAAGTAATTAAACTACCGTGAGAAAACTTTCTGATACAAGAGCAGTCTAAGACTCCTTTTAAGCTCATGCAACTCTCCACTTGTAAACCTTAAGACTTTGTATGCAGTATGTCTTGTACCAAGAGTTTCCACCCTTCCTGCAGCACCTGTCAAGGGTAATTCAGCCTTGAGAAAGACAAGGAATAAATCAACAGGTGGTTGTTGAAAGATGAGGAAATGACATGAGTAATACACAAGAGTGAGTTACATGTGCAGCATCCTGGCATGTACACAAGGAAAAGCAGAAAAAGTATTTAGCAGATGAATAATCAAAGACATATCACAGAATCACAGAATCTGCTGAGTTGGAAGGGACCCACAAGGATCCATGTTGGCATACCTTTGTTTCCTCTATGTGCGACCCAAATCTCACTCCAAGTGAACACAACTGCTGAGAAGTCACTGTAAATGTGCTACTAAATGCAAGTTCAGTAGATTTGAAATCTGCCTGTTTGTGTGCTAACTGGTCTCAACTGGTCATTCACTTGCTGGATTAATTGCTGTCTGTACATGAGATCTGTGTTGAACACACACTTCCTTGTGTCAACATTGCTTCATCCTTCTGTTAGATTATGCAGTGTCTACTTTTTCTAAAGAATTTAAACAAAGACACACAGAGAGCACACATTACAGTCCCAACCTCAGTACTTTATCTTTTTCCCCCACACAAAAAGGTTTTTGTTGTGCAAAAGCACCTGCATCACAACACATATAAATTAAGACAAGGGCCTGAATCCATAGCAGTCAGAGGAGGGATGTAGTTACAGTGAGGCAACACTTGGCACTGCCCCATCCTGCTGAGGTATTCAGCTCACAGAACAGCATTCACAAGCCCAAGCCAGAACCCAAATTCTAACAGGGCCTGGGTCTTAAGGACTGAAGATCTGCCCTCTCACAGGAGCACTGACTTTTTTCATACCCTGGCTGCAGAAGTGGGGAGGAAATAATTTAAAAACCCCTGAAAGTTACAAAGAAATACCCAAGAAAAATGTTTCTCAAATCTGCTCTCAGATGTTGCATTCAACACTTTTGTAGTGAATTAGCTATTAATTTGTTAGCATCTATAAGAGCTGGGCTCTTTTACAAGCAGAAGCATTTCACTGTCACCTCTCTGATGGTGAATACTCTCCTACACCGTACATAGCATGCAAGCAGTAGTCACTGCACTCATGCCCTCTGCATGAAGGAGTTCACACCCACAATCCCCTCACCTTCCAGGAGAGCAATGCAATAACAAGGCTGTCAATGACACTGGGAGAATTTTTAACTTCTCTTCTGAGCCTACTAGACAAGGCAAAGAGGATGCCCATGATGCAATAACTCTTCCCTCAAACAAGGACATGAAGCAGATAGAGAGGAATCCTGCACTTCATTTTTTCCTAAAACTATCAGCTTTTTCTTTTAACCACAGTAGTCTGTCAAGAAACAGTAATCCACAAATTTTCCCTCTTCCAAATCCTTGTTTCCTACCTCCTCATGAACACACAGTTTCTCACACACACAAAGCTGTCCTTGAAACCCTAAGAGCTGTTTTTGAAACTGGAGCTCCACAAGTCAGATAGGACACAGTTTCAGAAAAAAAAAAAAAAAAAAAAAGAAAAAAGATAACTACCCATGGCCAAGCAATAAAAAAACAATTCAGGCAACTGTTCAAACTGTGGAAAGAGACCAAGTTACATGATCTCTATTTGCTCCCTTCCCACACACAGGCTCCCTGGCAGATGAAACACAAGAAAGACCCCATTAGTATGCTCAGGAGGTGAAAGCTTAGGTTTGCCAGCCTTTTACCCTGCAACACAGCCAATACCAACCAGAACATGTCAATGTGCAGCCCAACAGGCTGCATAATTAGGCAGGTTCTGGCATTTTCCAGTGGCCACTGCAGGCAGCTGTCGTCAAACCCATCACAGTACAGCATAACAAACTTCCAGAAATACAACCAGGCTGCACAGGGAAGAGCAAAGCCTGAGCAGTAAGTGATGTTGAAATCACTTTTAAAAAGGCTGTATGAGCATATAAATAAAGGGGGATGGATGAACTACTTCATACCTAACCTCAGTGTGATTGGCCCCACAACCATGGTGTGCAGGTGTGTGTGACATTCTCGTGTGCTTTTTTCAAAGAGGAAAAAGTGAATGCCAGCCTTCCTCCTGCCAGTACAGAGCTGAGTGAATAAAGTGGCTCTGTCTGTGGAGCTACCTGAGTAGCCACCTGAGTCAATCCTGGGAAGAGTTGGGACATCCATTTTCTTTGGCATCTCACAGCATTCTCAGCTCAGTCTCCTCTTCTTCAAGCTCCAACAGTGAAAGCCTCCAGCTATTGCTCCTCCTGACTGAGTCTTTCCATCCCTTCAGCCTGGCTTTGACCTGAATCTCTATCATTTCCCCAGGCATCTGAGCACAGATCACTTTCCCCAGAGCTGTTGCCTCGAGTTCTTGTCCTTCTTGTAACTCTGACCAGAGGCACGAGAGGCTGGCAGAGAACACTGGTGGTTGTAGGAAAATCTGTTCCTGCCACCACTTCTGACCTCCTGATCCCAGAAGGCAGCTGTGCTGCTAGCAAGGTTCTGCTCCATGCTTCAAGCCCTCATTTTAAACAGGCTTCAGACTGAAAACTCCTTCAGAAAAGAAAATCAGAACCTGCAACTTTCGATTTAATAAGACCTTCGAGAGTTTGTGCAGAGTAAAACGTCCTGTTTAATCTATCATTTGATCAAATACAGAAGACTTAGAATAAAAGGCTGCTATTGGACACGGAAATGCAACAACTTCAATGTAAAATTCTTGCTATAAGGCATGGAGAAGTTACAATAGTAACAGTAAGTTATGTTAGTAATTGTGTACCAAAATCAGAGCACATTTTTATCCTTCCCAAATTTTTCCCCAGAGCAATTGAACTATTCCTCTTTTCACTGAAATTTCAAAACTATAGATATTTTATTTTGATGCACACACCTGGAACAGATTTAATTCTCTCTTGAAGTGGCTTAATGGTTAAAAAAAACAGCACCAGGATCTAGGAGACATCATGCAGTTCTAAATACATAAAATACCTCACCCACTTATACTTTAATCTGGATTAGAGCGTGGCCAGTCAATGCTGCAGTAAAAATATTTGGCAATAGCCACAGCCAAGTGCCATGCCAGAAATGTATTAGGCAGAAAAGAAGAGAGAGCTGCTCATCTCATGCACATTTCATGTCAAAATATATCATCTGTGACTGCACATCACACCTCAGCACGGCTTTGTGTGGAAGATAAAACACTCTGATTTACAGCATTATACATGTTTGCTAAATGCCTTAATTGCCCTGTCTTCTTTCAAAGCAGCACTTTATTATTAGCTTTCAGAGTGTGCTATGTAAGGCAGATAATTTTTTCCTAATTCTTTACTGACACCCTAAGAATCTGTATTTTACTAATATTCCTTTGAATAAGAAGAGTGTCTGCTTTACCTCAGCATCCAGTGATGAACAGCCACAGTCAGCTCCTCGTTACTATGGCAATATTACATAGGAGGTACAGAAACAGACTGATGCTTTTATCTTCTCCCTTTGTACCTAGAATATGCTCACTTCTCCCCTCCCCTCCTTTATTTTTGAACAAAACAGCCACAAAGAATGGTGAACCATTCAGAGAATCAAAACAGAGGTTATTTTATTAACTTTATTGTTATATTAACTGAGGATAAATGAATGAGGTCTATGAATGAGATATAAACACCAAAGACCTTCAGATATGTTCTTGTAAACAAAGTGGTTTCTTTTCTTGAAAAAATAAAAAATAAGCCTTAGTGGCCCACTCTGCTTGCTTCTTAAGCAAAGCTGAACCCCTTAGCTCTTTAGCTGTACCCAGGCAACAGTGAGAGCAAGGATCACTCACACAACTGGCTGTTTCCCCTGAAAACAACTAAACCAGTCAATGTAGACACATTTGTCTGTGTCAGCTGCAATGAAATCCCGTTTTTCATGTGACCCCAGCCAAGAGGTGACAGAAACAGGCTCCTGCATGACTACTAACACCACCTCATCTCTATTCATTTGTTTCTAACCAGCAGTGGTTTAAGCCCTCCGCTCTAACTGCCCTCAAGGTTTATAGCAAAACATCTCATTTGCATCCCTTGACTCCACCCCTGGTGGAAGCTCTCCCTGGTTGTTTCAGTCAAAGCAAACTGGATGGGGAAAGGTTTCCAGCTCCCGGGGTGTGATGGTCTGAGAGGCAGGCATGTTAAGCAGCTCAGTCAGCTGAGCCAAGGCAGGAGCTTTGCCACAGCTGGGGATCAGCCAGTGGTGGCACAGGGTGGCTGAAACCAGTTTGTTGAGCTCCCTTTGTTCTGCTTACAATCTGTATTCATTCACCAGAGGTTAGAGATGCAGCTATTGCCTGCAAATTTCTCTTCAGATTCATCAAAAAAGAAAAAATCATGGAACAATTTTTCCCTAAAAAAATCAGCTCTTCAGACTTAAGAAATGTATGTTTAGGATTTCTAACGTGATACACTCCAGTTTTTCATTCTGGTGAAATGGCAGATAACTTTTTGTAATCCATGGTTCTACTGACACTTCAGTACTGCCCTAGACAACCCATTTTTCTTTCTTCTTTGTCCCATTCTATAGTTTTGACAGCTACACATTCTCAATGTACGTTCCTCTGGCTTTCAGCATTTTTAAAATACCTTGCCAGTGGAGGTAGAGATTCCTGATTTCCACACTTAAGCCTATAGGCCATTGGTTTACTCTTCCAGAAATTTCATTAAGCTGTTAGACATAACCTGCATATTCCAAATAATCCACAAATTGCAAGGTTTTTGTCTCAGACATCTGAGAGAAGCAATATATTAGCACACATTCCATAAGAGCTCCAGAAAAAGAAAAAAGAAGACACCCCAGCAGGTGTCTGTCAGTATGACCCATAACAAGGTTACCAGTAGGCATGTAAATAACATACCTTGCACAGTAAACTTTCCCAACATGCCAGGAACCAAAAATCACTCCAAAAGGCATTGTAAGCATCCATACAAATTCAATATTTGCTGTTTCACAGTAATTGCATCCTGCAATATTGCCAGTTTAAATTAAAGATATCATGGTGATCATTAAGAGTATCTGGGTCAGATTATTTCCCATTTTGACTGAGTCTTTTTGTAGACTCACTGGGAAAAAAATAAGAAGCCATGAGTTTGAAAACAGTAGAATAACGTTTTCCATGTCGTTGTAATTTAAAGGAATTGCTTGCTAATGACATCCTGTGCATTATCCTTCAGATACAATTGCCAAGCCAAATTATTTCTACCCTAAAATGACCTGAGTGAAGTCTACACACATTTTCCTCAAAGCTAAAGAAGCTCAGCGACCACTATGAACTGAAAAATCTCCATTTTCCACAGGCCACATGGTTGAAAACAGTGAGAAGTACAAAATATCCTCATAACAAATACTTAAGGCCAGGGCATCAGCGTTCCTGTTCAATGATGGTTGTGCAGAGCATTTGTGCCTGTCCCAAGAAGAGATTTCAGGCACTGCAAACTGATACAGGGAAGGCACGTGGATGTGTCAGACAGACCACTTGGTTAGAGGCTTTAAAATCACTCTCAAGATCTGTTCAGCACTTCACATGGTGGTAAAAGAATAAATCCCAGTGACACATAGCCCCACACAACAGCCTCACAAGAACATTTATTTAACTGTTGGCTCTTTTTCTGTTTGCTTTGAAACTTTGCACTTCAGCGGTGAGGGTGAGAAGGGGAGAGAGGTTTAGCTCACTCTCAGGAACTATATGAGAAGTTATAATAGTGGTTGCTGCAGGAGAAAAACACAGGGAGGACTCTGTTATATGAGCATCTATTAAAATGGCTGGGCACTTTCCTCAAAGCTAAAGCAGCTCAGTGACCACTATGAATTGAAAAATCTCCATTTTCCATACAGTGAGCAGTACAAAATAGCCTCATGTACCTTCACAAACCAGGCACTAAGCAAAAAAAAAATTGCTTTCGGAGAACAGAGCTAATTACGACATGAATTTTGTTAAAACAAATAAAAATTACTCACAAAACCAAACCAAAAACGCAGAGAGAAAATGAAAGCCACAGGTTCTTGCTGAGGACTATTACCTGTTTGCCGGGCCGGGCCGAGGGCGATGTGGCCCCAAGGCGGAGCAGCCCCCGCTCGGTGCCCGGGACAGCCCCGGGAGGTTCGCGGGATTCTCCGTCCCAGGGGAGCGGCTCAGCCCCGCCCCGGGACTCCCCCATCCACCCACCCACCCACCCGCTTTTCCCTTGACAATTGCGCCCAGGTGCTTCACGCACCGAGAGCCTTTTCTGCAGAATTTTGCTTTTATTTGCTCCTATTTGTGTCCTAGTCCTAAACAGTCTTTGTTAGCTTTAATTTTAAGCATTTAAAGTTCGGTCACTTCGTGCTGCTCCCACTCGGTTTTTGTTATTCTGAAAACTGCCTGGCAAAGCAAGCGCTGTGATTCATTTCCCAGCCCCTCGCTGCGTGACGCACCTGCCCGGCTCTTGGGACCATGCTGGCAGGTGAAACTCTGGCAGGCAAGAGAATGTAAAAAAAAAAAAAAAAAAAATTAAAAAAAAAATCGGAATATCAGAATTTACTACAATTTGCCCCATCCTGTGCTAATTGATAAGAAGGCAACAGCTTCAGTGCTAACTTATTTTTTATGTTTAATTAGGAACCTTTTTATTTCCTTTTCATTCAAAACTCAGCTTTTACCAGCACTCAGAACTGTGATGGCAACAGGAAAAATAATGGAAGCATTATGTTCCTTTTAGTCAGAGTGCTGAGAGCTGAACATCAGTTGACCCTCACTGAACAGGTCATTTAACCAAAAAGCAAAACTAATTTGGAGTGTAGAAGTAATTCTTAGAGTTTTTATCACACCTAACACTTCCACCCAAAATGTGAGCCCTCACAATAACAATGACCTATTGTCACTGTCCTGCAGCTGGCAATTAAACACCACAGCAGCCACTCACTCACCGCCCTCCCTGCCCCCACCAGTGCAATGGGGAGGACAATCAACAGTAGGACTTGTAGGCTGATATAGGAAGTGCTAAATAACTAAAAAAAAAAAAAAAAAAAAAAGTAATAATGATAACAAAACCAAACCAAAACAAACAAGTGATGCACAATGCAATTGCTCACACCCACTGACCGATGCCAGCCTCCATCCCCAAACCCAGATCAACTCTCCTTCCTAGTAACTCCCCTAGTTTATATACTGGGAGTGATGTCTTAGGGTATGAAAACATCCCTTTGACCAGTTCGGGTCACCTGTCCCAGAAATGTTTCTTCCCAGTTTTCCTTTTGTGTATCTCCTCACTGCCAGAGCATGAGACACAAAAACAAGCTCTTGACTTAGGATAAACACGACTTAGCAAAAAAACAAAAGCTTTCAGTGTGTTATCAACATTATTCTCATGCTGAATCAAAACACAGCACTGTACTGAGAAGAAAATAACTCTATCTCAACCAAAACCAGGACAGTCATTAACTCAAGACAGCTGACTGCAAAACACAGACTGCATTTCTTAATATATTTTCAGTTTTATAAAAAAAATAAAAACAAGCCAAGCAATCTTTAAGCCATTCCAGAACTCTCAATCCCTCATCATATGTTGCAAAGAAGAAAAAAAATATTGCCCTAAGGTAATGTCCTTCAAACATAACCTGTAACAGCTTTTTCAAAAAAGTTTAAAGGGACTAAAAGACCTCATTGCATCATCTATATACTCAATTTACTGTTATCACTGGGAACCAGCTTCTTTCTCTGGAAGTGGCTCCTAACTCATAGCACATCCATTTGCTGGCTTGGTCCTGCAGCTGGGTGAGATCCAGGCTAGGGCCAATCAGCTGCAGGCATTCATTCAGTGAGGCTCTCCAAAGCGTTTTCCCCCTGCTCTCAGAAGAAGCAAGAGCACCTGTGATTAACAAATTACTAGAACTATTTCCAGAGACTTTTGCTGGAGGTTTTCCTCCCTGGGAAGGGAAAAGGAACATTCACATCTTTCTTGAAAGCCAACAAATGACCTGCAGTAACTTTGGTTGTGGTAGTGACTTGGCACTGCTTTGGGCTGCCTTCCTTGCAGCAGTGTCAGCTGGGAGCTCGCACATTGCCACACCTGGTCATTGCAAAACAGTGACTTTACTCTTCCACGAAGTGCCAAAGCCAAACCTTCTCAAAAATCTCTTCCTCTCTTCACAAAACCACCCACGGGAAGAAGCTTTTCTTAAGAGAGAAAACAGGATGTGTCTTTACCTCACAAAAACCACCCACAAAACCAAAGAAAGAGCCCAAAAGGAAGGACAGTTGTGGTCAAGACAGACACTACCCCACTGCTCCTCTCAGGACAGCAGCCCCCAAACTGATGCCCTCACCCAGCTGTGTGTCAGATCCCTTAGGCACAGCTGGGAAGGGTGTGAGATGGGGGAGATGTTTGACAGCAGCTCAGGGAACACTGTTTGTCAGGGCTTTTTACAAGCATTCTGGTGAGGAAGACCACAAAAGAAAATAAAAGCTGGGCAACAACATGCTCCCCCCTCGGCTTTGAAATAAATAAAAAAAAAAATGGTACTAACTGTGTCAGTGGAGTGAAAGGGCCAAGAGCAGGGCTAGAACCCAAGAGCAAACTCTGCAATGCACAGGTTGTTCAGTTAGAAAAACACGGGCTTCACCTGTGTCTGCCCTCTCAGCCTTGCTCAGGAGCAGCAGGAAGGCAACGCTACTTATCAGCTACCTTAAAAAAAATAAAAATATCCAGAATATGTGTTCCTTTGGGGTGTTTTTCCACTGTAAATCATGCTGATATGTTTGGAGGAAGAAGCTATCTACCCCAAAGGAATTATTGATTATTTTAAGCATTCACAGCACCAGCTGCTCCTAACTCTCAACAGCTAAAAAGGTTATGAGTGGGATGCTTAGGCTGAGGCAGTTTGAAGATGGCTAATATACTGTAAAAAGCAAATGTAGTGACTTCCAGGCTGCTTGTTGGGTCTTATGACAAAATCAGATCTATGCCACCTGAAAAGTGTTCCTGAAGACACCTGATCTGTTCACCAGTACAGAACCAGAAGGGTTCTTACTTACAGCAGTACTCAACTGGGGTGCAGCTCCAGAGGCTGAGAACTGAGGGGAGCTGGCAGTGTCCTTATCTGTCTGGGGAAAGCTCTCTCACCTTGACTGAGCACAGTGCAGCAGAGGGACGGAAAAGATGCTGTTTCACAGCATCCCACTTGAATTTTCCAGTCATGCCAATCACAACCTGTCCTGAACCCATGTGTTCGAGATTGAGGAAGGCTCAGGCTGACTGAGGATCAGTGGGAAGTTTTGGTTCTCAACACTTCATAAGGCTTTTGCTCTCTCATCAAGGAAAGGAAGAGTGATTGGTTTATTATATGATGCCTACTGACATACAATTAAATAATGGATCTTAGACAGCACTGGCCATTCTGCAATAAGACAATGCAATGACTTACTTGAGGGTTTCCACCACTTTCTGAATTTCCATAGGCATTTTTGTCTTGTGGAATCTGCTACTGGGCTCAATTGTTTATTGTAACACATATTAATGAAAAATAAGCAGTTTTACTATGTTTAACTACAATTTTTAAATACTGGAATCCAAGAGTTTTCTTTTCAACTGAAAAAGTACCGAGAGGTAAGCAACATGCAAAAGGAACAGAAGTTATGCTGGCTTATAGGAATTAACTTCTTCTGTCTATTCTAGTAGCACTTGTAAGATTTCTGGGCATTTCAGCTGAAGGTGTTCAGAACACTAAGGGCATAATTTCTCATTCAAAGAGAGCAGAAAGGTGGTAATACTAAAAACAATAAATCTTGATGTTACCATTTAGTGAAGGAGATACTATTCCAAGCAGACATTAGTTATGTGACTCCAGAGAGTCCAGTGGCTCTTAGCATCCAACCCAAAATCAGGACTGCATAACCTCATTTTGAGATGAGCTCATCTCAGGCCTGCTTCCAGTTACCATGCACAATGACTTACCTAACATAAAAGATCTCAGCTGCATGATCAGCCTTGTTCAAATAAATTCTTTAGGGGAAATAAATAAATAAATAAATAAATAAATAAAATAACTAAATAATAAAAAATCTATTCAGGCAATTCCCAAATTCTCAAATTCTTCATTCTAGGAGCAGCTTCTTTCTTTATCAGAGTTGGCAGCCCTTCAATTCCAGCCCCTCCTGCCCCCAGTTCACACTGCATTTGCTGCAGCTGTGCATTCAAATTTATTGAATTTTTTGCCACACTTCAGACTCTGAACAAAGCAGCTTTCAGCTTTGCAAGTAAGCATAAACATACTTCAGCCCTTAATGAGTGAATCACATTTCACTGCAACTGGAGATACTGATTGTAGTTAATATGAAACCATGGAGTAGTTTAAGGAACAACGTTAGGAGTCCAGGATGCTCATTTATAAACTCACATTCCCAACAGTGAAACAAAAGGAAAACTCAGCTAACAGCTCTACTAGTAGCATTTCCATCACTGTTAGAAGAGGGAAAAACAACAACAAAAAGTGGTTCTGACATCAATCCAGCATATATTAAATTTGTCAGGAAATTTGCAATTGTTGAGGCAGATTTACTTGAAGATGTTTATCAAAACTGGTAATATGACAGAACCACATGCAAACTCAGTTAAAATGATATGAAAATGCATGTGTTTCATAGCTATCACTACAAATGACTCTACATTTGCTTAAATGAAATAGAATTAGTCTCCATAAATTTTCATGCCCCATTCTTTTGTCTCTGGTCTTTGAGCATAGCTATTTCACAATTGCCTGATATTGGTTCGCTATTTTTTTCAATGGCATTATCAATGCATTTAATAAATAAATATTTTCTCAAACCATCTCCCCAGTCATTCCTTAAGTTCCAGGTTAAAAAAAAAAAAAAAAAAAGGTACTTGAACAAGCATGGAGCAAAACAAAATGCAGCACATGGCTACATGGTGCAACTAACACACAGAAATCTCACATGATTTAATGGAAGTCAGCACAGACATCATTTGGTGTAAACAACTGACATCTTGGTGAAATTCACAATACCCTATTTGTGGCACTAAACTTTGTTTTACTCCGTTAAGTAAATTAAACTGAACGTGTTTCTACATGTTCAAACATTCATTTGCAAAACACTTATAGAATCACAGTAAATGCTCAGGTCTGGCTGTTGTTCTGGGAAGCTGGATAACAATACAAGAGCAACAGTAGGTGGCCGAGACACCGTAAGCCTGGTAAAGATCTACCCTTCCCTTTCCGCCCGTGATTTCTGCACACTTGGCCTCTCCAGCCCCCTCGCCTCTCCCAACACAGAGCTCGGAAGAGCACCAGGCATGGTCATGCCCGGAGCGGGGAGGGCTGCAGCGGGCCCCGGGGATGGGAGGCCGGGGGACGCTGACAAAGGATGTGCTTTCTGCTCCCTCTCTCCCTTCCCTCCCTCCCTCCTTCCTTCCTATTCCACCTCGTCCATTGGCAGCAGCTCGAAAGGTCGGATGTATCTGAATTGCAGCCTGGGAGGGGACGAAATCGCCAAGCCCATGCACAGACCCAGCCGCTCCTCTCCGGTCCGCCGGCACAGGGCACCGGAGCAACCTCTGCCCACGCCGCTGCCGCCCGCACCGCCCCATCCTCCTCCCGCCGTCCCTGTCTCTCCCCGGGAGGACTGCTGCCATCTGTCCCCGGCAGCGACGGGCTCGCCCCCGCCTGCTCGGTCCCCTGCCTCCGCCGCCCCGCCGAATCCGCGGCTGTGCGTTTTCCCCGGAGCCGAGGTGTCGGCGACTGCTCCGAGGAGCGAACGTGTGACCGGCACAGGCTCCCCGCACGGTGACCAGCTCGCCATCCTTACCTCAGGGACACCGAGACAGCGGACACCGCCGGGCTGGGACAGCCCAACGAGAAGCTACCAAGGCGCAAAGGCTACCGCAACACAAGAGTCCTTTATTCAAATAAATAAAAATGAACTTTTATGTACAAATATACAAAACCATTACGCACATTTTATAAAGTAGCCAGAAATCTTTAAAAAAACCGCGAGGGTGGAGGCAGGACGCCCACAGCCAGTGCCCTCCCTCCCAGCACCCGGGCACCGGCGGGCGGAGGCCGGCGCCGCTCCTTTGTCCCTCGCCCCGGCGGCGGCGGCGCCCCGAGGATCGGCTCCGGGCCAGGGGCTCCGCTGCCCGGCCCCTGCCGCCCCCCGCCCAGGGCTGCCAGGGCGCCGACAACACCACATGGAACACGACATCGCGGCTGGCGGCCCCAGCCTCCCCCCGGTCCGACCGCTCCGGCAGCCCCCGCCGTGCCGCTCCCCGGTCCCGGCGGGGCTCACAGGGTGCCCAAGTGCGGCAGCGTCTCCAGCCGCTCGGGGTGGTCGCGGCCGGCCGCGCTCTCCACGCCGCGCAGCCACTCGGTGCATTTCCGCACCAGCCCCTCGTCCGCCGCGGCCCCCGCCTCCTCCTCCTCGTACTCCTCGTCGTCGTAGCGGTGCCGGTCGTTGAGCAGCGAAACCTTCAGCAGGGCGCGCAGGTCGCCGCGCCGGGCCGGGGCGGCTCTGCCTGCGGGGGAGGGTGCGGGCTGCCCCCGCTGCCGCTCCAGGCTGCGGCGCTGCAGCACCCGGATGGCCTCCGGGGGCAGGCTCAGCGAGAAGCGCCCCGCCGCCTCCCCCGCCGCCCCGCCGAGGCTCTCGCAGGAGCGGCTGCCCGCCCCCGGCGCCCCCGGGCGGCCCCGCGGCTGCGGCGGGGTGGGCTGGGGCCGCGCCGCCCGCTCGGCCGGCGGTCTCCGCGGCGGCGGCCGCTGCAGGGACGAGCAGGGCCAGGAGCTGGAGAGGGGGCCCGGCCGCTCCGGGGGCGCCCCCCGCGCCTTCCTCGCCGTCTTCTCCTCTGCGGGCCGAGGCGCTGCCTTCTTGGGAGCCGAGGCGGCCGCCGGCGGCTTCTTGGGCTGCGCCCGGGCGGCAGCGGGGGAAGCGGAGGGGGTCGGCAGGATGGCCGGCAGCAGGGGCGGCAGCGTGGCGGGCCGCCCGGGAGTTCCCTCCGGCTCGTCGCTGCGGGCCCAGGGAGGAGCGGAGCGCGCTCCGGGCAGGGCGGCGCTTCTCCCGCGGGCGGGCAGGGCCCCGCGGCGCGCCGGGGCTGCAGCCCCATGGCCAGAGCGGACGAGGAGCCCCAGCCGCCGGCGCGGAATGCGAGCTCGCTCTGCGCCGACAGCCGCCGATTTTCCCTCTCGCTAACCCGTCCCCCTTCCCGCCCTTCGCCCGCCCCGGGAACACCCTTCCCCGGCGCGGGGTGGGCGTGCGGGCGGGGACGGGGGTCGTGCCGGCACTGGCCGCCCTCCCGAACGAGGGCTCGATGCGGCGCTACTCCGGCGCCTTTTCCCGGTCCTCTCCCGCCCGCCCTACAGCGGAGCCGAAGTAAAGAAGGGGATGGCGGGGCTCACGCCCCGAGGGCAAAAAGGCTCTAAGTTCCTCCCAAAGTCCTCAAGCGTCCAAGCGTGAAAACGCAGTATTTTAAAACCGTGTTAAACTCTCTTGCGGTCTTAACAACATGCATGATACACTGAGCTCCTTGATTACTTGAAGTATCGTGAATAAGCGCAGGCAAGACAGGACGAGACATTCAGACCTAAGGCTGACTCGGACTTTGTGGACAAGCGCTGCCAGGTTTGGTAATGAACACTCTAGTCCAGATATCCTTCTCTGAGCATCAATGCCTTCTGTTACAGAGCTAAAGCATATTCCTGTTAGACTTTTTGTTTGTTTGTTTGGGGTTTGGTTTGAGTTTTTGTGATGTCCAAGACAGCAACTTCCTATCTTTTCAAATACCCTGCCAACAACAGAGGTTTGGAGAGGTTTCGTGGAGCAGTAATAAGTTAACATGTATTTCCTATGGATCCAAGGTGATTACCACCACTCCAAAATTTAGCCTTAGAAGTCACGGTATGTAATTTCTACAGCATTTCCTTCAAAGCACTGTTTTAATTAGGGTACTAAAACTTTGTCAAAAAATGGGTGGCATGTATGCAATCCTCAGGGACAGATCTTCACACCTATAGTTCCACATTATCATAACGGGTATTACTACACTGTGAAGATTCCCCAACTGTGAGCTCTTGGAATATTCATACACAGTAAACAAAGACAGGATACGAAGGAGCAAGAGATACAGACAAAACAACATAGAGTGTGTGCTCTGTATGCAGATGGAGGAAGTAAACCCTTAAATGTTCAGGAGAAAAAAATACCAAAAAACCCCAACAAAACAAGGAAGGCACATGATGTAACTAAGAGACCACAGTGCATATGAAAGCATACCAGTACGTGGAACCTTTGGTTCTTGAACCCATTCTTTCCTGGTGATCTAAGTGTTAACAGATGAGTCGTAACTTCATCATTTACCATAGTGGATAAATAAATAAATTTTGAATAACCAATGTCATTCTAACTAAAGACTACAGTGAAGGTGATTGTGTACCACCAGAACTAGTGGGTGATGGGCAAAACCAGCTCTGGAGCAAATGAAGGCCTGGCTCTGAAGCACGAATGGAGGGATGGGATGGGATGGGATGGGATGGGATGGGATGGGATGGGATGGGATGGGATCTTCCCAGTCAGCTGAGGTCAGCAGCAGTGACTGGGGAGGGAGCAGTCACTTCCAGGACGATGCCCATCACTGCCTACGCACATCCTACTTCATCTTCAATGCAAGCTGAAAACTAAAAGGAACTAAAAGTTCACCCAAGGGTGCCGCAGCACCCAGGGCTGTGGGCAGAGCAGGAATAGCTGTCCCTACATCACACAGCACTAGCAAGTCTAGAGCCTGCTGTTGGGCCAGGACTACCTGGCCCTCCCTATTACCAGCATGGAGAATGTCTCCCAGGCAAGTTATTGTTACTAATCAGTTAAAAGGTGTGGCTTAGTTGGAAGTCTAGCTGCAAAATAATGCAATCACCCAGTACACAGCTTCCCCAAAAGTTGTTGCTATGTTTTGCAACATACACTGAGATTTAACAGGAACATACTATACCTCAAATTGTCTCTTTAGCCTGAACCTTGAATACTACAAACATTGAGGTTTTCCCCTTCCTGACACTGCAGATCATGTATTTTCAAAGCCATTCCTTCTTCTAGATTTGAGGACCAACAGAAAAAAATAATCCAAATCAACTCAGTTTTGAACACCCCTAAGTAAGCACATCCCTCCAGTGCAAAAAAGAACCTCCTTCCATATAATATCAACCAGCAAACATTACAGATTTAACTTTGCTCCAGAATAACTGGATAGTTCTCAGCTGAAAAAACTAGAAATAAGAACCTCTTACTGGAGCCAGGCAAAGTGTTAGAGTACTTCAATCTATTACCAGATTAAGTCAGAATGAACAGTTTGTATAAATACTAAAAGAACCTTTAAGGTCACTTCTGCAAATCTATTAAACAAATTTGGATATAATTATATACACACATTTATGCTTTCATATTTATTCAAGTGTAATGCAGAAATTTTCAGACCTCTATAACTGATTTCTAAATAAAAAATGTATTAGGCACTTTTAAAATGAATTTATTTCACAAGTCTCATTTATACATTAGCCATAAGTTCCTTTAGTAAAAAGTATTTAGGTATGAAAGTTTAAAAAAAACCCACCACATTCAAAATACAACTTTTTTAATAAAATCCAACAGGTTTTAAACATACCTTTCACATTCTCATGAAGTTTTTTCCATAAGGCACATGTATAGATATTTCAAAGGAGCAGTTAATTACAACCTTCCAAATCTTTACAATGTTTATAAAACTGTCTTTGGAAAAGCATACAATGGGTAATATACAAACATAAATGGCACATTGCAAGTTTTAGACAGAACTGTAAATGAGATCTTTATGCATACTACCCAGACCTTACTGACTTGCCTCCACTGGGGAATAAGCTGTTACTGGATACAAAGTAGTGTTAAGACTACTCTGCATGAAGTACTTAAATGTACTTTCTTGTTAAAAAAAAAAGCCTGGAAGTTCCAGGGTAAACACAAATAATTTTCCACATTTATTTAAAAACTGTTTTCTAGTAAAAATTATTAAAATTATTTATTCTCCCAAGTGCAAAAGGCAAGGAAAATACTAAATTGCTACTGGGTATTTCAAAAGTGGAAAAGGAGAGTTTTTTGAGCAAAATTTACAGAGGAAAAACGTTGCCTTTTAAAGCGGACAGTGGTTCCTGGTTTTACTTTACCCTAGACAGGATGAGAAGCATTTAATCACAGCATCCCTTTAAAAAAGAAAGAAAAAAGTCAGTTAAGATATTTGTTATTTTGTTTATATACATCTAAGCCATTATCTCTTTACAATTACCAATATGGCAGAAGCTAATGACAGATATGAATAGTTGAACAAACTATTCATACAAACAGGATCTGTCTGTGAGTGCCTCCACCAAACCAGCTGAAGCCCAGGCCTGAAGCCAGGTCAGTACCAAGGGTTTTCCCTGCTGTTTGCATTGCAGGCCATGCTGAGATGCAGGCACAGTGTAGGGAAATGCTCTGCAGCACGGGGAGGCTGAGCAAAGGGCACAGCCTGATTTCACAAAGGCTGCCCAGGCAGGCCTCAGCTGAGCAGTGCCCAATCCCCAGCAAGGCACAGCTGCCAGGGCTCCGAGCCACATCGGAGCTGGGCCGTCACCGTGCAGGAATTAAAGCACAGCCTGGAGGGTTTGCTGGATGGAGAGAGCTGCTTCAGCCTTAAAGTTTGGAAGATCTGGAGGGTTCAGCTTTTTCAATCAACAATCACTGGCTTTAGTCCTCATTTTTCCTTTTCCCAGAAAAGTAACAACTTACTAAGGAATGGAATTTTTATTCTGTTGCTAGTGAGTTTCAAAAATAAAGAAACATACTATCATCACTCCTTAAAGTCACTTGGCTGTATGGGTTTTGCTTTTGTTGCATTTGTTGTTGTTTTGATTTGGGTCTGGTTTGGTGGGGCTTTTTGTTGCCACGCCAACAGGAGAGCTACCATTAATTTAGGAAAAAACAAATAGAAACCAACAACCTCTACCCCAACAAACCCATGAAGAAGTAAAATGTTCTGAAGAGCAAACCATGAATAGAGTTAAACCAGGGAATGATAATTTCATGAAATAAGAGAAGTACACTTTGAACAAATGACATAATATTCTCTATTCTCTGGCACTTAGCATGGTTTAGATCATTGTTCCCATAAGAAAGGCAGTCTATACAACAAGGCAAGGAAATAAATTTAGGAACACATTTATGATACCACTCCACGTAAGCAAATAACTCAGTAATCCCTAAAGAAATCACAGTACTACTAAAAGCAGTCTGTATAAAACTCAGTTCTTTGGCTCATAAAATCTAATAGATAAAATAAACCCAAAGAATTAACTGATGCATATAACTTAATGTTTTTCTGTCCAGAACTTTTAAGTACTGTTGGTAGGGAACAAAAAGTCAGAGAGACCAGAAGCTCCACTTGCTTTCTCTACAGAGAAAGTCATTAAAACAAACAAAAAAAGACAAAAAAGGAATGAACCTACTGAGACTGTCTCAAGGCCACAGGAACAGTAAGAATTCAGAATACTACTTTAGACTGGGTCAGCCTGAGTTGTATGAAATAGTAAAATGACAGTTTGAAGCCTGAGTTCAGTTATTTTATTCACTGTAATTATCAACGACTATCTTAAAAAAATCCTTCCTAGATGAAATCTGAAGCTTTAAAAAACCAGTACAGATTTTTTGGCGATGCTACAGGAAACTACCAGATGAAAGGGATAGACAATACTTCGTATTCTTTTTCCCCTACACCTCTACTACAGCAAACCTCATTAAATGATATAGAAGTGCCTAATTTTTTTTTTTTTTAAAAAAAAACTGTCAGGAGGACCAAACTGCATTTTACATGAATCATAAAAAAACCAGATTCTTACAGATTGCTTGCATGTGTTTTCACTATGTGTTTTGTCTGCTTTCATTCCCTTTTTGTACACACAAGAATGAAAGAAAAGAGAGGAGCTTGCCAGAATGAAAATAAAGACAAAGTGTTGCCTTTGCCCCTCCTAAAAATGATGGAGGAATTCAGAAATTGAAACAGAAGCTGCCACTACGTCGTTTGTTTGCTTTTTTAACTAGGACCTCAGATACTTTAAAGGACCTCACGTACTTCAGTTTTAGTACCAGAAGAGTCACTATTGCATCACTGTATTGCTAAATCATTGGAGACATTATTTAAACAATACATTGGTTAATTTTCAGTGGTGGAAACTAGAGAGAGATTTATTAAAGAGAATTACTATGTATTGTACTTCTATTTAGAGCTTATATTAAGCGTGACTTTTGAGTTCAGCTAAACCATTTTCTAAAAATTAAAAGAAAAGGGAGGATGTTATATTTTTCCACACACGTAAAGGACTTTTTGCCCCTCCCCAGCATAAAGGTAACTGACTTTTGCTAAGATGGAAATTATTATGCAGACTCACCTTGCAAAAGGAATATAAGACAGACTGTACCTGAAAAAAAAAGAAGAAAAAAGTGTTATTTGCAGAGTGTTTATGTCTCCCCTAGAACCAAATTATTTCACTTTAGCCCAGCATTAATAAAAGCAACCTGTTTTAACAAAATTTTAAACAAGATTACTTATTCAATTTAATGTTTACCTGAGAAAAGATGACATGTTTGGACAAGAACTAAGCATAGTGACATGGATTTGGTGGTTTACTTTTTCTTTTTTTCTGGTTGTTTCTTTTTTTTTTTTAATGTAGTTCATAATTTCTATTGCACTTCTATTGCACTTCTATGAACTTAAAAAACCAGACTTATTATTGCCAAATCCAAAAGGAATAGAGATTTCTGGGCCAACTGTATTCAAGAGGATAGAGACAACTTTTTCAGTTTAAAAGACAATCTAAATTACTATGCAAATATACATCTAATCATATTATTTATGTAACTAAATACAGATACATGGTGTAGGATGAATACTATTCCACAACTGTGACTATTCCACAGCTGAGAATTCTATTATTCTCTGAAACTTGCTTCTCACAAGCCTCCACAGGCCGTGTTCTGTTGTTATGGCCAGTGTGATCAAACCCAGGGACACTTAACAAACGTGAACTGTCTGCTGCAAACACACGGAGCACAGTCTGAGCTAGCAGTCTTCCCTCTATCTAGCACCATACCCAACATCCTTGTCCTGAACAAATGGGTCCTTGTCCTGACACCCAAGTTCAGTACAGACTCTGTGTACCCAGGGCAAGTTCAAACAACAACTGTGGTCACCTTGGGTTGCCTGAGAACGAGCAAGCAATTCACCTTACCAGTAACTTCCAGAACTTCTGCTGGGCTTGCAAGCATTTACCTGAGTACACTCACACACTGCCAAACCCAGCCCCCTGAGTGCACTCATGGGCATCACAGCACCTGCTGCACTAAATTCACCCTCTCACTTCCACCCACTCTTTACCCAGTATAATCCCAGGGCAGGATGTACCCTATGAAAATGTTTTTCAGTTTCTTTCACTTCAAAAATGAAAAATTAGTTAGAATTCAAAAGAGAGGAGATCATACTGTTACTTTTACAACACAGAAGAAGCATGACAATTTTTTTTTGCATATATATCTTCCTTTCATAAGGCTTCAGATAAGTTCACACATTGCAGAATATACTTCAAATTACCATTTTTGCAAGATGATTGAATATAGATTTTGCTGGAGTTACACAACCTAGCTGAGAAAAACAGATTGAGGCTAGCATTTGGGCACACTTTTATGTGAATCATACATATAGAGGTTTATAATCATGCGGGTGTAGGGGCAGGGAGAAGAAATTAAGAGGAATTTTAAGAATCTTACCAGGTCATTGCCAAGAACTGCAATATGCAGAATAACATTGCCAAACCTTTTTTGTTCCACTAAGCAAAAATAAAGCAAATACTGCAAGTTAGTTCATTTTGCACCACACCAGTCTATAATGCAAACAATTGACACAGACTGTTCAATCAAGAATTGAGTTAATTGAAAAGGCCTAAATTTCCTTGTCTCAATTTGCTATTTCTTTCCCAACAACTCTCCATTCATTTTATCCATCACTCCATTAGCATCATGCTATGTAACCGTTTCTAGCTTTGGAAACACCTAACATCAGTGTTAAAACACTCACTCACGTCACTGTACTTCTGCAAATATGGAAGTTCACTCCAGTGACATACTTACTTCTATGGAATGTAACTACAGTTAGTTTTCAACCAAGATGCTTGAGGATACTGCTGGTTTTTTTGCTGTAGTCTTAACCAGCTTAATATTCTGTATCCATGGCTTCTAAAGATGGCTATACACTCTCCAATATTTTCTGATATAAGTATGCATCACTGAAACAAAACAATATTTGAACTTCCTTTTCTTAGTTTTTATTCTAGAGGTCTGCAGGCTGAACCTGATGCTGTAGATTTTGCATTCCCATCTACATCACATGCAGGTGGAAGGATGCATTTGCTTTACAGCCAGCAGGCTCATCACTCCACCTAAGCTCAACTGCAGCTGACAACAAAAACATCACACACATGAGTTCACCTTTCCTCCACCACTGAACTGTCTCTTAAAGCTACAATACAATTAATAAACTAACCAACTGAGATTTCTTTTCAGAAAAAAAAAGTATTCTCACTTACCCAGAATACAGCACACAGAGTCAGTATTAGGCAAAGCTGGGGTGAGAAGGAGACAAAGAAAAAAAGAATGAATAGTCAAATACACAACGAAGCGAGTACAGTAACCATTTCCATGTTTTCCATGGGCAATCAGCACTTGAAAATTGACTTATGAAACAAACAGTGCCAAAGGCTGTCACACAGGGACTGTATGATGAACTCCATGGTGTTTTTCAAAGCACAGTATGAGGTATGCATGGCCAGAAGGGCTGGGACAAGTCTTGAAAGGAAGACAAGGCAGGAGTTGACTTGAGGAGTCAGCAGGAGTATAAGCCAGTGTGTGCACCCTTACGTGTTGGTTCTATTAAGAGGTGGGCTTAGATGATAAAGCTTTTTGGAAAGGAATCAAGAAGTCTGGTGACTGCTACTCTCTTATTCCAGTACATACTATCATTTTGAACCTGGTATTCATAACACCTATCTCTGACAAGAAAGATGTGTGCACTGCTACAAACAACCCTTTATTAAAAACATCCATTCTCTATTACAGGATCTGGCAAATACAAGCTATGCCTCATCTGCCAGTGCTTTTTCATCTTCTGACACTAATGAAGAGTTGTCCACTAGGGAGCAGCTGCCTCAGCTACAGTGAAAAAGCTCACATGAAGCTTTGTTCGAGGTACTTAAACACTTTGGATGGAACATTACAATGATATGGTTTACCACACCAAATAATCACACCATTTGTGCAAGCTTAACCATCACTTAGAACTTTTCCACTAGATCTTATCTGGCTTCCTCAATTTTTCATTACACACAATACAAAACAGAACAAAACTACAAATTAATTTTCACTTGAAAAAGTTCTGTTGGTGTTTTATTGAAAGGAAGAAAAGTAACACACTCTCGAAATTTTCCAAACATGTTTGTGACTCCTGAATTGCCTACAATTCTAGCTTTGTGTAAGAATAGGGATTAAAACAGTCAAATTCACCCAAAGTTTTCAAAAGTTTAAATTTACCTTCTCTGTTTTATTGAAATTTCCACACTAGAAGTTTTAGCTCTCATCTAGTGTTCATGCTCACTATTAGATGAAACCTGTAATTCTCATTTTCCCCCTGAAAAAGGTAGCCCCTCTGAACAGGTAGGTCTGTGATGTTTGCCCTGCTCTCTGTTCTCTTTCCATTTCCCTGATGTGTTTTGTTTTTACAGCTTTCAAAGTGAGTTATTTTCTTTGTCACCATGTCTGAGCACAGTGGATGACAGGATCATCAGGGCAAAATGATTTTTGTGCCTGCTGTTTTAAGAGCCTGGCTTAGGCTCTCAGTTTCACTGGAGAAAGCCCACAGCTGTAAAGTGTTGGAGGATTCATGCTCAGCAAATACAGACTCTAGGAGAACTGGAGATATTCTCGGACATTTTTAACTCATGCCTACAAACCTTCCTAGTAACCTTCCTAGGACTTGTAACTCGGTATGAGTTGAAATTTCTGACAAAACAAAACAAAAACACTCAAACACAACAAGCCTCTTGAACAAAGTTTGGAGTCCAAGCAATGATCAAGTGACTTCCCCAAAAGACAGGGGCAAATGTAAGCTTCTTAGATGAGATTATAACTATTTTTTCATGTGGGTGTGAGAAAGGAAGAACATGCAACATCCATATGATAGCCATCCAGAAAGAATTTATGAAGACTTTCTTACCCATTAAACTAGAAAAACAAGTTATATGATAGGGAGAATAGGAAAGCCAACTACATTTCAAAAATAAAAGTTGAAACAAATCAGTAAGAACAAGAGAGAAAAGTATTAAACAGAGAAGCAGCAAGGGGAGAAAGTTGTTTTAACTATGTAATATGGAGCTTTGGGATAGGAATTCTGATACTGGGGAGAAGGTTTTTTTCCATCCTCCTGGAAGAAGAAATGATGGCCATGGAAGTAAAGGAGCCAGGGATGTCACAATGGAGAATCTCAAAGCTGAACATGTGGCCTCCCAGACCTGGGGAAAATAAATTAATTTTCTCCATTGCTTTGAAAGTGCTGAACCACTGACCCTTACAGACCAAGCTGCAGCCAAAAAACAACTGTCAAGTTATGCTTGGTGGCCACTGGCTTTTCACAGTAGCTAAAAAAGTCTCTCCCCTTGTTCTTGAAGAAAATATTTTAGAAAATAAATTTAAAATAATTAAAAATGATTAGCATTTACTAAGAAATATTTTGTAAGGAATATTTTATTCCAAATGATTAATTTAAAAAATCAAAACCACATATGTTCATAGAAAAGAGCTAGATGATCTTTGTGACATACAGAGCTTAACAGCTTGACTGTAATTTCTCTGCAGAAGGAAGAGAAAGGCTGAGAAATAACCTCCCTTTAGAAAAGCATCAAAGTTAGCTTTGAGGCTAAAGGAAACCTTTTTAATAAAAGGAAACAAAGACAGTATATTTACCAACATCACAATCGTAGCTATTAATCGTTTTGGATCAAACATCGCTTTCAGTTGCTTCACTGGCCCCATCAGGAAACATGTACTAATAGGAGAGAAAAACCAAAACAAATTGTAACTCACTTTCAAATAACTCTTTCTGAAAGACAGTAGGTAATTAACCAGTTTTCCAACAGATAGATGACTACAAAGTCTTTAAAAAAAGATATTTCAGTGCTTAGCAACAGAGACTCACTAGAACAGAAGGTGAAATACTCCATGAATTTAGCCCTGGAAACAGTTTATGAGTCACCCTTGGTCACAAAATTCTTTCCAAAATATTACCATAGTAAAAAAAAAAAGTAACAGGCAAAAGCAAGAACACTTACATTGGTTGAGACAAGAAAGGACAGAATGTGACAAGGATATACTTAAGGAATAACAGAAGAGCATAGAAGCAAATCAGTTTTCATGAGAAAAAACACATTTGCACTAATAATCTGTTTGATGGTGCCGAATGGCATTTATAAATAAAGATGATTAAGAAAGCAGTGCAGTTACAGTTAAATTTAAATCATGTTAAGAGATACAAAATGGGAGGAGATTGAACAATGACTATAAGTAGCTCTACATGAATTTAGAGATGGGTGGGTGGTCAAATATGTTTTGATTGTTATTTTAAGATGGCAAGCACCATAATAGACACAAATAAAGAAAATTAGAAAACTCAACTGCAGAAGTAAATGAGATCATATCCAAGATTTCAGGAAAGATAATGGGAACAAATATAGTGGTAAGAGGTTTTTACATTACCCAAACAAAACATTATAAGTATAGCAGAGTTATCAAGTTGAAGTTTAGTGAATTTTGTGCTGAAGCTGTTATAACAACTGACTTGGCAAAATAATGTCAGGATTACAAAGACCAACCTGCTGTAGAAAATTTTTGTTTAACAGTAATTTTTTCTATCCAGGCAGAATGCAAGTAGCTACAATCAAGATTACAGGGAAGCCCTACCTCTTTTAGTCAAACTTGGCAAGAAAAAAGGCAAGAAAAAGTTGAGTAGTTTGTATTAATCCTCCTGCTTTTTTATACTCTGTAGTTAACTTGAGGTGAGAATGAAAACCATCAGCAACACCACATGCTGTACCTTTTCATGCAAAGAAATGCCATCTGAACTAAGAGCTCACAACCTCAGGAGTAATTCTCTGGCTTCAAATATTTGAAATGAGCCTCTTTCTTCCTTGTCATTCTGCTTTGTAGAAAACACAACGATTTAATGAGAGAGTTAAAATGCCTGTAATCTTGTGGTGGTCTGAATGCTTTATTACAGAACAGAAAACCTAGTCTAACTCCTTTTCTAGTAATTCATTTTTATATGAAATGAAGCAGGAAAGAGTTTGATAGAGTTTCCTCCTGAAACCAATCATAAGCCTTCTATGACAAAAGAAATATGGGCATCCACATTCCATGCAGTAAATAGACCTCAATCTTCCACATCCAAATGTTCTCCTACCAGCAACTTCACACATGTATCTCCTTCACTTTTTTTTATCTTATGTAGGCAGACCTCAAACGTCCATATTAAGTGGAAAGAAGTTTTCACAATTCAACAGACAAAGATAAGTTTTAAATTCACTGCAATCCAAACTAATTTTTTCTCAGTATTTTTTCATCTTGTCTGTTGAACCATAAAATTAAATTAGGACAAAAAAAAAAGGGGATGTGAAGAACTAGAAGAAAATATCAGTTAGCTACTGGCAGGACAGGGATGAGGAAAATACAGTGGTAAAAAGGAGTTAAGTTTTGGCCACATAAAATAGGCAGAAAAAATATAGAAAGCAAAACGCATTGTTTGTAATTTGATTCATATTGAAAAGACTGACATCACAAGAGCTGATACAGAGACAAGAGGAGATTCCATACAGAGCAGAAAGAAAGGCTATAAAAAAATTCTAGACGTCCTCCAGTTAAATAGAATAATTCTTTTATATACACACTTCTGTAGGAGACACACTCATCATCCTTGAGAATAATCAAGTAAGTATCATTGTTTTCATGTTCGTGGTTAGTAAAAACAAGCTAGAGGGGACTGAACAGGCTAGTAAGAGTGGTAACTGCATTTTGGTTTAAATGCAGACTTGCAAACAAGCCTAGAAAAGTTTAAATCTGCTTGTCAATTTAGGACTTCATTGTCATCTCCTACTGTTCTTAGAACCCAGCTGCCTGTTTTTTTAGATCCAAAAAGACTACTGAAGGGAAAATGGGCCTCTTTTTCTTCTAATTTTAGCTGGAGTGCAGACTAAAGTTTTTCAGCATTCTCCTGAAAGAAACACTAGTCTGTAAAAACTTTCCTCTTAACTCAATTAAACTTGATTAGTACTAAGTTTCTAAAATGCTCATTTAATTTGAATAAATGAAAACACACTCAAAGTACCAGGTAAAAACAACACAACCAAAAAACCTCACCCCAAACCAACAACAAAAAATAAACAGTAAGATAAGGGCGAGAAAGGCAAACACTTAGCTTTGCCTATCTCCAGTATTAACTTTTTGCCTTATTTTAGTATGAGATGGAGTAGTTCTAGGATTGAGACTCAATGTCAGTATAGAAATTTGTTGAGGAAAAGCAGTACCTTCACATTTCTCAAATGTTAATATCACAATACCTGAGTTCAGATTAACAATACTTGGACTCAAAAGTTAAGTTACTTGACTAAAGTCAGATTCCATGAAAGTCAAGACCAGACTCCATGGGGTTTGAGTCCCATGACCATGCCTTAACTACACTAAGATAATAAGAGAAGGAGGACAAACAGAAATTGAAAATGCCTTATGGACATTAAGTTGTTTCTTATGTGTCTTTCAAACTGTGAAAGGAAAGTTTTCAATCTTAAGAGGACCCCTTTTGCAAATCTTTTAGGACTGTTATGTGAAATACTTCAAAGAGAGTTTAAAGATACACTATGAGCAAATTTTAGATTCTGCCTTCAGCCTTACAGTCAAAACAAGGATTTCTTGAATGCTGCCTTTTTGAAAGTTTTCTTGGAAACAGGATGATGTCTCCGTTAAAAGCAAAAAGCTCCTAACAAAGTATCCACACAGAGAGCAGACTACCAGTTTGCTCCTGAAGCTGAGGTACTTCTGTACCTAGCAGAAGGACTTAGCTGTAAAAAGTACAAAACATTCAGCTAGCAATTTGTTATTCATACTTGAGATAGCAGTTGTGATGTGTCCACAAACAGGTGTGTAAGGTAACTGATAAACAACAAAACTGTAAAACAAACAAGTTTTTGTTATTAGTGTTCAATATAAAACAATGTTGTTTACACACAACATAGACAGCACTCCAGACTAAAAGCAAATGGAAATGTAGCTGAACAGGAGGGCACTTCTCTAAAACCAATAACTAAGAAATCATACCTGGCGAGCGCAGCGATGTTTCCCAGGGTGTAGAACACTGCAAAAAGTTTGATCCCCTTTGGGAGCCACAGCAATGCTGTTCCCTATAAAAAACAGGTTATTGGTACATTTGCAATTAGTTAATTCTTATAGTCTATAAATACAATTTCATATTATGCAGAACATCATTCTGACATACACTAGCAGAGCACACTGCTCTCAGAGTTGCAGCAGTCACTACGAAGCACACTTCTATTGCCACCTGCTGGCAAACAATGTGCTGGTTGTTCACTGGATTTCTAGATACTTTTACAACTAGGCAATGTTTGTTCATATTATTGAACACATTTTTTTGTAATGTTTAAATCCTATTTCACAACACTTTCACTTTTGTTACAATGCCCCACTGTACATCCTACACCTCTGCACACAAGATAAAAAGTCATAAAGCTGCACTAATATTCACCATCTCCTTTCTCCTCCAGTCAACCATTTGGACTTGCAGCTTAAATACACACTGAGGATGAATAGAAGTATTTTAGAACTCTTACTTCCAGGTATCTCTTCCTTCCACTGAACTTAAAAAAATCCAAAGCCTTCTGCTGATCACAGTTCCCTATGATGACTAGGGAGAAAAGGAATCATAGAAAAGGGACCTTCAAGATCATCTAGGAAAAACTGCCACTGCCATGGGCACCTCCCACTAGACCAGGCTGCTCAAAGCTCCATTCAGCCTGGCTGTGAACAGTGCCAGGGATGGGGCATCCACAGCTTCTCTGGACAACCTGTTCTAGTGCCTCACAATAAAGAATTTCTTCCTTATATCTAACCTAAATATTCCTGTTGTCAATTGGTACCCATTACTTCTTGTCCTATCACTACAGCTCCTAACAAAGAGCCCCTTCCTGGCTTCCCTGTACGCCCCCTTAAGATACTGAAATGCTGACATGAGGTCTCCATGCAACCTTCTCTTCCCCAGGCTGTACAGACCCTTTCAGACTTTCTCAGCCTGTCAGAGCCTAAATAGAGCCTCCACTAGAAGCAAAACAAAAACTGTGAGCTGCACACCATGTCCTGAAAAAATCCAACCAAACAAAAAAGCAACTGCATTCTATTCAATTGCAATTTCAGTGGAAATCTGTGGTGAAAAGAAAGGAAAAAAGGGAGGAAGAAAGAGGGAGGGAGAAAACAGGGGTTGGGGGGGAGAGGAAGGAAAAGAGAGGAGAAGGAAATGGGGAGGACTTCCCCAGTGTTTTTTCAGCTGCTCCTGGGAGTTTCCATGCAGCTGAAAAACTGCCTTCTAGTGCAAGTCACCTGTGTCAGATTTTGACAGAGCCATGCAATTAATAGCTCTCAACTCTGAACTGCAGGCTGCAGACTCCTGCCAGCCCCTAAAGTTCAGGAATGGCCAAATGATTTGCTGACTGTAAAACCACCAGGAATGCAGCAGGTTTTTCAAGTGTCAACACACAACCACAGTTGCCACCTATTGATTTGTTGAGTGTGACACCCTACACTTGTGGTTTCTTCAGCTTTTAAAAACCTTTCAACCTTCCCCCCTCTTTTTCCCTTTTATTGGAGAGAATAAAAATAAGATGGTACACACCTCTTTCCTAATACATCAGTTACAAAAATAGAGCATATTTTGTCAGTGTTCAAACCTTGTAGTAAGAAAATGAATTATGCTACAGTAAAAATGCTCCCTTCTGGAAGAAAAACTGCCAAAATCATAATTTAGAGATCAACAGCCAATTACACATTTAATGTCCAGTTAAATAAATGCATACAAATTTTAAAATGCAGGATAAAGCAAACACGGAATCACACATGAAGTAGGAATATGAATGAGGTTAAACTGTAGAACAGTAATAAAGCACAAGGAAAAAAATAGCTTTACTTACAAGAAAAGAACACAAAATGCCAGCAACAAAGCATATGGCAAACCATCTGACTCGAGTACCAAAGCTGAGTGTTGAGGCATCAAGGACCTTAATAAGAAGAAAGAAAAAAGGCTATTACAAACCCAGTTTAGAACAATCTAAAGGACATTTTTCCATTTACCACTGAAGTCCTTAATTTCAAACAAAATAATTTTTAGCTGGAAGTAATTATTTTACCTTGCTTAACAGTTGCTTGGGTATTAATTCTTTCATATTACAAAATCATATTATCAATCTGGAACACATGGAAACATATTTACAAGCAAACAAAAAGGACAAAAACCATACAGGTACATCCTGGCATGCAAGCAATGCTGCTTCACTTTTAAACAGATTTTTTTATCACCACACAATTGAAAATAGTCACAACTGTACCAAATCAGAAGAATGAATGGACCTTCCAGCAATTTGCAGAGGAATGAATCCATTTGTACAACACTGTAGATTCCTATAGACACTACCACCTTTTCCTGTTACTGGAGAGGATCCCTTGTACAACTCCAATTACTGTTCCAATTACCTTCCTGAAGGTGTAGGCAGATTAACAGAGTTTGTCTCATCAGACTAAGCTAACTTGCTGAAAGGGAATATTTCACTTCCTGCTTCTCCAGAGTGACTCCAGAACCTAATGAGCTGAGCTACCTGACACAGCTCCTGACATGAGAACAGAATCAGTGTTGCTTCTATTCTGATGACTTGGCTAATGAGCCAAGCCAGCTCTGCAAGCTGTCAGAAAAGCAGCAGGGCTGATGTAAGGAAAGAGGCAGGGCCATGTATCTGGCAGAAAGGTCCCTTTCAGCAGAAGTGATCTGTTAGATATGCTCAGCTCATCTCCACCCATGCTGTAAGAACAATGCATTTCATCTTACTCCAGGTCACTACAATTAAATGTACTTTCTGTTCTAAACTGGCCTATTAAGTGAAGTGTTGCTTCAGCCTACATAAAATTACTTTATGAAAACAACTTTCCTATTTGTTCAGAAGTCACAGGCAAACTTGCTCTCTTGTTATCTAGTCAACAGGTATTTTAATCATATCTTATTAACCGAGTATACATGATAGACCTTCCCCAGACAGTGAGTATGACATTTCTCTTATCTCTTGAGAAATTTCTCTTTCAGGCAGTGGTAAGCTAACCAAGGAAATTTGGTTACTGCTTAGAACAATTTCATAAATGAAGGATCTGTAGTTTAATATAAAAATGCCACATGCACACACACATAAAGGTGCTGTGATAACAGAACTTTCCAAAGGTCAGAAGATGTAGCTTACCTTGTTAGGTCCAGCACTTTATCCTTATGTATGCATTAAAGGAACGGACAAAAACAGTAACTGAACCATGGTTTAGTATTTTAAATCATATTTGATAGTCAGAGTCCCTGAATGCCTGCATTTAAGAAGAGTAGGAATAGCTGGTAGCACACAGCTGAAGATAACCATTTCAATCATGCCTTTAGCTACACCTATGCATGCAACTAATCACAAGCACACACACACAAAAACAGGAGAAAAATCCCTTCCATCTGTGATCAGAAATGAAGTGTAGATAGGCCAATAATATCAGTAAACCCAACACACACATTTCAGAATGCCTAGAAAACAGGGAAAGGATGAAGATAAATCCTTTATTCACATGCACCAGGCTTATTGCTGCCACTTACTGCTTTTCTAATCTTATTATCTGACACTGCTCCTGAAGGGACTAACAGGAGATTTCATTCTTCAAATAAAATTGAAAACAGCTTTATCTTCATTTAAATCCCTAACAGTTAAGAGGTGAAAAAAAAAAAAAAACAACAAACCAAACCAAAACAAAAAAACCCCGAGCACAAGAAATAAGAGCCACACAAAGATTTGGAGCAAAATATACCACAAACCCCAAAAAGTTTGACACATTGTATGGATTTAATTCTTAAAAGCTGTTCAACAATATATGCACATGAACTACAGGATGATAAGCTGTGGCATGAGGGCTGCCAGAGCATTCTGTGTAATAATAAAACAAATGCATTAAATGGTATTAAAATGAAGGCTCATCCTTCCAACCATTCCCAAGGATGCCACCATTTATGTTGTCAAGCTGAACCTATTTAATGCACTGTTTGAAATTCTGAAACTGGGGACCTGGTAATGCATTTTCTTAGCCCCCAATACCCAAGGGGACTGAGGGAAGACCTCATTGCAGTCTACAGCTTCCTCATCAGAGGAAGCAGGGGGGTAGGTGCTGATCACTTCTCTGTAGTGACCAGAGACATGACATGAGGGAACAGCTGAAGCTGTGAAAGAAGGTTTAGGTTGGATATTAGAAAAAAGGTTTTCACCCAGAGGGTGGTTGGGCACTGGAACAGACTCCCCAGGGCAGTGGTCACAGCACCAGCCTGACAGAATTCAAGAAGCATTTGGACATTGCTCTTGGGCATATGGTGTAACTCTTGGGGATGGTTCTGTGCAGAGCCAGGAACTGGATTCTATGATCCCTTGGGTCCCTTCCAAGTCAGGATATTCTACAATTTATACTTTTCAGGGTTTCATGGAAGCAATGGAACTCGCTGCCTTTCCAAAATGGCTTTTTCAACACTGCAGAGAAGCACCTTGCTGCAAAAGCTGAGTTACAGAAAGGTGTATCTGTACAGATATATGTGTTCAGCTGCATAAACCACAGACACCAGCTTGTGCTAAAATGCCAGGCTCACTCCAGAAGCTGAGGTTCTGACACTGCACGTGTCCGGCCACACCTGCTGCAGGAAGTCATTTCTATACTAGGGACCATGAGACACCCTGAGGTAACAGCTTAGGTTCTCAGAGACTATGAACCCTAAGAAAAAGGAAGTCTAAGCTGCCCTTACAAAAAAAGCAGGAAATAACACAAAGGTGCTAAAGATTCTTTCTGTGTGCCTGACATAAATGATACGGCTAATCCCAGATTTCAGATAAAAAGAGTTGTCATTGCAGTCTGTGGTATTTGCATTAGCAAAAGCTTTTACTTAGCAGACTGAAAAAATTGCCAGGCATGTTCCACATCTGTAGTTCGTGTGGAGAACTACACAGTAGTGGTGGCAGGGGAGTTCCTGTAAAACATACCCTTCTTGCTATACTGCTTATCAGCCTGTTTCTAACAAGTAAAAGAAAAACTAAACTGAAAGCAACAAAAGGAAATCCTTAGTTTTCTATTGCTAAACTTTCATGCCAAACTCCTGGGCAAGAAGCAAAGCTTTTTATTCACCGCTCTTTCAAGTTAATTGTATACGAAAGAAATGACCAAGACATCCAAAAATCAAGAGGAAACGCTACGTGGAAACTGGAATCTGGAAGGGAGACTTTCTGAACCATAAGGAACTGATACAGGAACTTGCAATAGCCTGATACACAAGTTGCAAGTGTCAGCAACAGCATCATTGCTGAACAGTTTGCAATGGACACACAATAAACAACATGAATGATAATCCACACGGCTGCTTTTGATCAAAAATATTTCTTGTGGCTCTGAACATCCAACTAGGTTCCCCCCATATATTAATGATCTTATAACAGTTTTCCATGTGGAGAAACAGAAAAAGAGAACCACTTTATTTTACTATTCCAGAAGCTAACAATTACATCTTTTCTCGATGGTAAATATGCAAATAATGGAGAAAATTCAAAGAAACATTGAGTAAATTTGTAGAATTGAGTTTCCAAGCCATAGAGAAAAAATATTAATAGAGATATATTCCCTAACAGGCCTCCTTATATGTATTTCTATCAACAGTTGGGAGTAAAATACAAGAAATGTAACATAAGAAATGAAATATAAGAAATGTAATATAAAATTTCCTATAAAATATAAGAAATATCTGGTCTATTCCTCTTTGTTGAAATATGTTGAGTGCTTTAAGCAGCTGTCACCTGCCATGCTACATCCAATATGTCACATGGACTAATTTTACATTAGTTTTGGTGTTGATAAAACTGAACAGCATAATGGTACCCTGAAAATATCATAACACTGCTACAATTGTTATTTATTATTGATCTTTTTGGTAATCAATTACTTTTTTAAAAATATATTTAGATTAATGGATCTAACTGCAGCAAGAAACAACAGCTGGTTATCTGAAGAATTTATAAAGTACAGAAAACACTTCACCAAATCATCACACAGTTCTTTCATTATAGACTTGTCTTCTACTTAGCAGGAGTGACTTGTGACTTCATGAAAATGGTTCTGCAAAAACCAAGGGAAAGAATACAGAGATATCTATGGACATGAACCATATGATGGCTGTTACACAACTAGCAGATATTCCAAAGAGAGGGCCTTTGTTTTCAGCCAAACACATGACTTGTCTCCAGAAAGATCATGAACACAGCTGAAGATTTTACACACACAATGCACAACCTCACACTTCCTTTCACAGCCCCTTACCAAGTGTTCCTCTCTGCATGGGTGCACAGACTTTTTTGCTCTAATACACACACTTTAAAAATAGTCAGCACCACTCAGCTCTAGCGTTAGTGAATGTCATGTATGAATTTCCTCTCTAAAAAGAGGCTTGATTTCCACTGTTCTACAAACACATTGCTACCTTGAGAGAAAAATACAGCTGAGAAACCGCCTAACCTAAAAACTTGATTTTTTTAAGTCAAGGGGTATTTATTTATTTTAAAGATCTTTCTGGTTCATCTCAGCATGAAGCTCCTTTGCACTGCACCAAAAACACATTTATAAGTTTCCTTTTATCATGTACCAGACAGGCTTTAAGTATAGGCAGATTTTTCTTATTTCAAGTCTTTTCTGGCTATAACAGTATCATTATATGCAATAGTGAAATCCTGTATAGCTTAATTACTGACATGCAACAAATTAAACACATTCTTAGCTCAGTTCTTTCCTCTGATATAAAGCTCAAATATAAAAACATTAAATATGTAGGCATTTATCTACTGATTGCCACCTTAAAACATCTATCACAGCATCACGTAAAGGAAAGCTCTATGTCACTATCATGTGCCTTGCATGCAACGTGCCTGGTGATGGCAGAATAATCACTTCTCTTGGAACTGAACTGAGATTAACAGAAATGTAAGTATTTCTTTGATAATCCTTTGAGAGGAGCAGAAGGTGAAGCATCCCTGCCAAATGCTGCCAGCCAGTTCTGGTGTGAAAGGGAACAGATTCTTCACTGCTTCCAGAATCAGCAGACACAGTTTAGCTGCTTTGCTGTGGCAGAAACCAAATTCATGAACCTTGAAGACCAACAACAACTCAGTGCAAAACCAAGTGGAGCATGCCAGCAGCAAGCTGCTAGAACTAATATTGTGGCAGCTATGCTCAGGTTGTGCTGGCTCCCCAGGGTTTGTTAGCTGCAGCTCAGATCCCAGCTACATTCCAGCCTCCTCCACCATGCTCCAGCACCCTGGAATTAGCAAGCAGTAGCAAGATATTCCTTGATGTGGGGCACTTTGACCTGCAGTCACATGAATTAAGAGGGAGCTAAAAGAATAAATAGTTCTTTGTAAGCATGCTCAGCTTTGCTTGAAACCTAGAGATTAGTTCTCAGGAATGTATGGTCTTCAAACACAGTAAAAACAAAACAGAAAGAACTGCTGACGATGAGGAAGATAGTGGGAAGGAAATAGAAAAATTAAGCCATACTTAAGGACTAAGGGCCAAAAAGTAACTTCAGCAGAATGCATACGAAACTATGTTTGTGTAAAGAAAACCTTTGTTTCTGCAAATTTAAGGGCATAAGGGAATGGAGAAGCAATTTACTTAGGCTGGAAGGGAGCATAGTATGTTATCTGGTCCAAAGTCCCTGCTTAAGCACATGAAAACCTTGTAGAAACCGAAGGACCCCAAGCCACCAAGACAGCTTCACAAAAGCTTCACACAAGAGTAATTCGCCAAAACATCCTGCGGGCAGAGCCTCCTGCCCACAACCCTCGTCCCCCGGCGCACGCCGCAAACTTTGGTCTCTCCTTTGCCCGCCCGTCTCTGACACGGTCGGGCAGGCCCGGGAAGCGGGGTGTGCGTGTGCACAGCCCGGGGCAGGCAGCCCGGGGACGGGGGCACGCAGCGCGGGGACGGGGGCAGGCAGCCCGGGGACGGGGGAAGGCAGCCCGGGGACGGGGGAAGGCAGCCCGGGGAGCACGGCAGCGCCAGAGCCACGGATCCCGGGCCGGGCCCGGCGGGAGAGGCTCCCGCGCCGCTCGAGCCCCGCACGCCTCACGCCGGCGAGGGGAAGGGAGAGCGGGGTCTGGCCGGGCCGTACCTGCGCCGTCAGTCCCTGTTCCTCGTCGTCCTGCCCGGCCAGCACCCGCCGCAGCTTCTCCATGCCGACCCTCCCTGGGCAGGGCCGCGCCGGGGGTCGGGCTGGGGCGGGTCGGGGCCGCGCTCCGCCGCGGGCCGCCGGCCCAACCGGGAAGTGACGCGCGCCCCGAGGCGGCGGCGGGGCCGCGCCTGCGCATTCCCGGCCGCTGCCCCGGTTCCCCGTGGGACCGTGCTGGCGGCACCGCCGGCCTCGCTGGAGGCACCGGGGAAAAGGGCTTTTTCAGCCTGACCCCGGCTTCATCGCCGCCCGCGGAATCGGCCTCCGCACAGCAGCGTCATTTGCGATGAACACAGGACATAGAACAGAATACAGAGCACAGCACCACGCTGCGCTCGGTAGAACCGCGTTGGGACACGCCGGTGCTGGGGTGCCTCGTGCAGGACTTCCTGAGCATCAGTTTCTGCTCGTTGCCTATGGTCCTATTGCATTGCACCACCGAGCAGAGCCTGGCTCTTCAAATGATGCTCTTCAAATGATGTACAGGAAGTTCCACTTGGATAATGGGAAGAACTTCTTTACTATGGAAGTGACCTAGCACTGGAACAGATTATCCCGAGAGGCTGTGTAGTGTCCCTCACTGGATGTGTCCATGAACCATCTGGATGCGATCCTGTGCCGTGTGCTGTAGGATGAGCCTGGAGCACAGCGTGGTTCCGAGCAGCCGGCGGTGTCGGTGCGGGCCGGCCGAGCCCCTGGTCCCCCGGGCACGCTGCGAACCGCGGCGCCAGCAGCTTCGGTCCTCCTCGGATTGGGGGTGCCCGAGGCATCCAGAGCCCACTTGTGAGCAAGCCAGGTGCTTTACCAACTAGCATGGATGGGATATGGAGAAATGGGATTAGGCGTGGACATCTTTTTCCCGAGATTTCCAGTGTGGCCCTGTGTGGTGTGTTAAGCGCTGTCCCTCTAGGAAGGGGTGGAGCAGAGCCTATCACGCTGCGCGGTGTCTTAGCTTTGCCCGCTCGATCCCAGCAGCATTCCATCCTCCATCCGCCCTGTTCAAGCCTGGTCATTCCATGTAAGGCTTCCCTGTCCTGCTCTGTTCAGACGCTGACCCTGTGTGTCCTCCGGGGCTGTTTTGGGTGTGTGTCTGCTGTGTGACCGGCCCTCGGACCAACACCTCAGCACTGGCCTGGGTCGTTTGCACGGTGAATGAACAAGGCTGGTGGCTGGAGGAAAGGATCGAGGTGTCACACGAAAGGTGACAGCAGGCAGCAGTGTGGGCTGCGGCGGAAGAGGGAGATGGGTGATAAGGGCAGTGTAACCTGCTGCTGTGTGAATGAAACTTGATAAAAGCCAGGGCAGCAGAGCCCTCAGTGAGGCCCTTGGGACAGAAACCTCCCCTCCCCACCCTCCTCCTCTCCCCACACACGCTTAGGAAGTCTCCCTTGTACCTTAGCTTTTAGGTAAAACACTTGGACACAAACTGTACCTTTTCAGCCTGACGACAGGCCATTGGCATCTCAGGAAGCTTTAGGTCAAGGCTGAAATTAATAATGGAAGAAACACTTGCAGACACGGCTGTGTGAAAGTAACCAAACAACAGCAAAATGCCACCCGAGCCCGGCAGCATTGCCCATACCTCGTGAGGACCTGTGCAGGGAGAGCAGTGTGTAAGGGAACAGCATAACCACAGCCCTGCAAGAAGGGGAGGAGGAATAGGAGAAAGAATGGAGAGGGTATGTGAGGGTGTGTTTGAGTGTGAACAAATCATCTTTCTTAGTGGGCCCCAAAATTGTAACAAAATGATTTGTTACAGAAGTGTTTTAATTCCAAAGCATATATGAGAGCAAAATATAAAAACAAGGAAGTTCTCTTTTTTTTTCCCCCTCCCAATTTATAGATAGATATGGATAGATGCAGGAAATTTAAATCTGAGTCTAGCCTTCTGGTCTTCATGACTTTAAGCGGGAGTGGTTGGCTGTGCCTTGGATTACTGGAGGCTTTCTGGTAGTACAGGGAGTACAGGCAGGTGAGCACCTGGCAGAGAGCAAGCTGAAGCTGTTCTTTTGTTTCTGTGTGAACAAGTGCACAGAGAAAGCAGGCAAGAGCAGTGCACACCCGGGCAGTGTGGGGCATCCAGCTTGCATCCTACTGCATCCTCTTCCCACCTGCAGCTGCCTGGGCTGTGCAGCCTGCCTGGAACCACAGCTGTTTCACTCCTGAATGAGGCAAAGGGTGTTTTTTGTTTCCTGGCTAGTTTCTTGAGCAGAAGGTTGCCATAGTCAGACCAAATGTATTTTTCCTAGTTTCTCTGCTCAACAGCAATTCTTAATTCTCTGTACTATCATGAAATACCACGAGACAGTCATTACCTTGCCAAGAAAAAGAGGCAGTGTGGAAGGCCTATATTGTTCAGTGTTCCTGTGCTGGTGAACTTTGGCTGATAAGGCAGCAGGACCAAAAAATTACTCTGCTTTTCTAAAAAGGTAAAATTCTTTTGCTAACAAGTCAAAATAGCTGGTACAAAGTATCATTATGCCTCTGATTTATTAAAAAAATATGGATATTGATCTAATATTGATACCCAACTGTGATGGACAGAAACTTCCTAACAGTTTAAAGTTAGAGAGTGTATGTTTATTACTACTCAGGGCAGCGTGCAGGATAGCTCCCAAATACACACTGCTCCTTACAGAAAAATCACAGGGTCCTTTTATTTACACAAGTATTGAATACCCAAAACACAAATGTATATTCATAACTCTGGTAACTCCCATTCTCCGCTTCCTATGGTAATTAGCTAAAAAGCCATTAAGCATGTGTAGTTTGTTCCTTGATACGGGTCGGTGGTCGCTTTAGTGGGCAGAGATCCTAAAAATGAGGAAGTAAACAGAGTCCTCCTCATTCTGACCTTTCTACCTTTTCAATGCAAACGTGACGAACCCTTGGTAGGACTCCTGTTTCCCATCTTTGTAACTGTTCAGTGGGTTTCTGGGCACAGAAGGTTTGCAATTGTCTTATGTTCCTAAAATCTATTTATCAGATTCCCTGTTTCTCATTACAAGCATAGCTAAACAAACATAAAATTGACAAGCAATTATTTATCAACTAATAATTACTTTTAACTTTAACAAAGCCTATCTATTTTAGTTAAAGCCAACAAAGCTTATCTCTAACTAAAATCTTAACTTCTCTAAAATCCTTAATTCTTTGAAGTTTGTGTCTCACCTTCAGATCACAAACCTACCACATCTGAAGATATTTTCTGTTTTTATGGTGACAGTGTTATGGATTTGCAAGCCTCAGTTTCTCTATTCATAAGGGATGGTGTGGTGTGCTTACAAGTTTCATTGGTTCTTGACCTTACTGGTTTGCATGTATCTGCATCTAAATTTGAAGCTAACTAGAAAATCTGCTAAGTAATGATGCCTTCCTGAAAAATGTGTGAATTCAGCCAACTTACTGAATTGATGCAGTTGGTGGCATACTTTTAATGTACACAGAACAGTGTCTGTACCCTTCAGTCTTGTAGCTCTAACAGCTGTGAACATGTAAGAACTTATTCCACAAAAATAACAGTTCTGTGATTGTTCTGGTCATATGTAGGGCTCTAATGTCCTGGATCCCTCCCCACCTTTGCATTCCTTACCTTTGGAAATGGGATAATTGAATGAAGGCTGCTGAAAGGTTAAGGTCAGGGGTTACAAGGAATGTTAAACAAACGGTCTTAGAGAGACCTACTGGGAGGATGGTAGAAAACAAAATGTAGAGGTGCTTTGGGGCTTGCCTATTCCAGTTGATGAGACCCCACCTGAATCCTGCTGTATGGTGCAAACATCTCACGTTACACAAAGCAGCAGCTTCTGAAGGCCTCTGAAGGGAAAGGAGCTTAAAAGTGGGGAAAGAATGCCCTCTGTATCTTTGGAAAGTTCCTGTGCTCCTGAAAATGCAACTGTGAATATCTTTCAACATTCCTGCATTGCTGACAGTGACAGGTAGTGGTGATCCAAAAACAAGGAACAAGGAAGCAAAAGCTGAAAAAGGTATGCCCTTTCTTATGCCTCAATTCAGGAAACCCACCTCTTCTAACTTGTCTGCAGATCAGCCTAAGTCACAGGCCACATGGTGGCTTCATCCAGCTTCCAGTTAATTGTTTCTGCTGTGACTCAAACCTTTCCAGATCCAGTCATCACCTCTCTAGTGACACAAAATAGCCTCACTCATAGGTCTCTGATGTAGAAAACTGAGGCATACAAAAACCAGCCATAGATGAGCTATTTCCCAATGTGCTTGGCAGGCACTTGGTAGCAGCCAGGTGTGTGTGTGTGATTCACAGGAACACTGTGAGCTATTGCAAAGCTTTGGAGGGAAAGGTAAAAGCCTTTATTGGCTCACTGTGGCCAAAACAACACATATGCAAGGAAGTACCAAACAGTCTTGAGAGCTCTCTGTGTGGCATCATACACTCAGATCAGGTAGTGCAGACACTTGATCAGCTGACACACTGCTGGACACCCTGCCAAATCTCTGAACCCGGTCCTGTTAGTAACAATAACCCAGCTGACAGCTGATGCTGATGTTTACCAAGTTACAGTGTAAGACACACAAAGTAATAGACAGGTTACTGATCACACTGCTGGCTTTCTGCTTGGCTTGCAGGTGACCCACAGCATCAAGGGTGTACAAAAATACCTTGTAATCGTTGCTTTACGTGGCTTCCCCATGAACAAACACAGCAATTGTTTTAGGGTTTTAAGTCATCCTAGGTGCAAGATTTGGTGTATGTGAATCTGTAACACAGGAACATTTTAGATAATCTTGCTACTCCCTTGGCACTGAAACAAGTTAAAAACTGTCGATCTTTCTGTCCTGAAACTGTGATCTCAAATCCAGTCAGACTGCATTGACATATGAGAGGAGATTAATATCTTGTCCTGTCAGGAGACACCTTTAAGGTTTCACACTACCACATTTCCTTTTGAAAGAGGCTACTGGTATCATTGACATGACTCCATACCACTCTGAGAAGGCACCCTTTTAGTTAATACATACCTTAGGACAAGAAACATGATATGAAATTGTTCCCATCAGCCTATAAATCAACATCAATTCAAGCAAGTTACAGCAATGATTCTCCCCGAGTGACTTATGTACTAAATGCTTTCAAAATTATTAAATAGTTCCAAATTTTAAGTGGCTTACTTTGTACCTTTACATTTTTCTAACACCATGAACCAAATACAGCCACCATGTAAGTGCTACCATAGCTGGCATTGCCTTCTCTTGCACCAAGGGCTGGGTTTGGACCAGTTCTCTCCATACAAGTTTCACTTAATGAGAAAGACATGACCCAGATTTCAGACGAAACGAATAAGCGGAAAATTCCTACCCTTGTTGCCATAGTTACTTGAAACCTGCTATTTAAGAAGGTGGGAAGAAAGGGAAAAGGATGAAAAGTAGGAAAAAGAGAGCAGTACATGGTCAGGCTTAGGCCATATGATAAAGAGAGGTGATGATCTGGAAGGAGCAGGACCTCAGTGATGACATTCAGAGCAGGTTATCCAGAAACCATTATTTCTGCCTTCTGGTTGCTATTCAGTTGATTCTCTGGACATTGGTTATTTTTAAGTGGTTACCACAGTGACTAAATGCAATGCATGGGTAGGTATTGGATCTACAAAGGCAAGAAGGATTGGGTGAGGAGAGACAGACTTCTCCACAATGCATTTAATAAAGAAATTGCCTAACTTTAAAGACTGATTGCTTTTCTACTTTGTGAGATTGTAAAACTTGCAGCAATGTCTTGCTCAATCAGAATAAACTTTTTAGCCTTTGTGTAAGTTGGCAGCAGAAGTACTCCAGCTATGTAGAAGCAGAACTGCAGTCATATTGCATCAGGCAGTGACACTGTTCTTCCCCAAATGCAGATAGGACCAACACATCCTGTGAGACACAGGCTGAAAACATAGGAGAGCTGGTAACTGTGCTTGTGAATATTTCCTATATTACTGTTTTATATTCTGCTGCTAACTTTAATGTCTGCCATGTGAGCATGAAGAAAGACTGTATTCATTAAGGGTTTTGGACTAAGTGATATGAACATATCACTCTAATAGATTTTTGGGGTTTTTACTTGTCTCTATCTCATCTTTTCTTTTTTTTTTTTTTTTTCCTGCTCCTTTTGACTGCCTTCACATTCTTAGAACTGGCATGTAAAGAAATAACCTGTGTCTGCACCTTATAGCAGTGTAATACAGATTCATGTACCCTGGAAACACAAAGTTCAAGTAAATGCATTTGGCAGTTTGATCCTCTACATACTAGTTGGACCATAATGCAGTTTGTAGCAGCATTCATGCCAGAACCCAGGTAAAACACTGGAGTAATTACAAGACTGGTCTGTTCTAGTCTAGGACTGTATTTTCTAAGCACTTTATTTCCATATCAAAACCTGTCTTGGTCCCAAGGAGAAAACTCTCCCTTTTTTTACTGCCTTCTCTGTCTCTAGACTTACTGAGACCTCCCCCCAACCCCCGCCCTCCCCCTCTGCTGTGCTGTTCTTGCTCAGATGACACCATTGTGCTTTGTACAGATAACAAAAGGTAACCCTCAATGCTATGGAGAACTACATTTTACTATGAGTATGTTTTCTCTGAGAGCTGGCAGGCTGTATTGGTAGCACTGTGGCCAAGAGATTTTTCTGGTTGTTTGAGTAGGGAACATTCACTTTATATAGAAATCTTAGAAGTATAAAACTGCCCAAACAAACCAAAACAAAACAAAACAAAACAAAACAAAACAAAAAAACAAAACAAAACAAACTCCAAAAACTCCCAAAACAACCCCCCCACAAAAACCACCACCCACATATAGCAGCATTGGCTAAAATGATTGTAAAGTATGAGACAGTTGTGTGAGGTTGAACAAAATTCACTATCAGTAGGTGTTATTGCACTCATTAAAGAATCCTTGGAAGTAATTCCTTCTCTTCCAACCACACAATTATGGTTATTGCTGTCTGTCATGTAATTACCATGCTACCAAATGATTTCCACATTTGAATCATAAATCAAGCTTCCAGATCAAGGACACTCAATTTAGCAATAGTGAAAGAGATTGTGAGCTACCTTGATGCCATAGTCAGTTATAGTCTTAAGTCTTCCCTTTGAAAAGTGACTCAAGACATCTCCAGCTCAAACTGGGGAGAAAGGGGGAAAGACAGACTGAGAGCTTAGCTGGTACTCCCTCCCAGTAGAATTCCTAAGGGTGTTGCGTACCTTACCAGCAGCGTAGCACAACTTGCTCAGAAAGCTGAGAAATTCTTTTCTGTCTGAAGACACGAAAGAAGGCAGCAGCTGTCGCTATAGCAGTAACCGCTGCAGCAGGAGAGGAAAGGCCACGTGGTTCTGTCTTACTGGGGTGGAACAGAGGCAAAACACACAGGGAGTGGAGCAGCATAGGTTTCCAGTGACAGGACATATCCTACAGATGAAAGTTATTAAACCAAGCTGTGAAATTAAAACCAAGTAGGTATTTCAGAATAGTGGCAAGTACAGACAAGCCCTATAATCTTACAAATCAAATGCAAGTACTGAGCTCTAACTTATAACTTATTAGTGAAACGCACATATCCCCATTCTTTCATCCAGTGCTGAGGAGAATAAGAACAAAAGGAAGCCATTAGCAGCATTAAGGTATTCATCTCAAGAATACACCATCTCCAGTCCTCTTTAAGCTACTGGTCCCCTTTTTATGTTATCCCAAGCAGCCCCATCCTAAAAGGGTCATATCAGTGTGTTTCAGTGTTTTGTGCCAGAGTAGAGTGCAGACTAATCACACAATTATTTTTGTAGTGATTCCTTTTAATAATATTCCAATAATCCCCTTACTCCCAGCACCTTTAAACAAAGAAATGTTATGTAAATTGAAAAATAATGCTTTGACTGACATAGGCCACACACCAGTTGGTGGCACTCTGCTCATATAAACTGTTTTTGCCACTAGGCAGACTGACAGGCAATGGAAATCCAGCCCAGACTGGATTTCCCTTCACAAAGAGGGTTCAGTCCCTTTAAGTCCCATGAAAAATGCTTTGCTGACACCCCTTCCCAGTTTTTAGGTCTGTAGGGGCTGTAGGAAGCGTCCCTGGCTTAACACCTCCTCAAAGCAAGTAAAGCCCACTTTCCACCTGCACTTAACTCTTGCTCTAGTGCAGGATGAAAGAATTTGAACCTTGTTGTAGTGAACGGATAAGGGGAAGAAAGAGAAAGGTAGAAGGAAATAAGAAAGTATGGTGCAGCTACCAAGAAAAAGAGAAGGAACTCTTGCAAATGGTATTCTCTGGGCAGAGAAGCAAAGACAATCAGGAGCTAATGAACAGTGATCAAAGCTGGTGAGAGTAGAGCTTGTATTGCAAGCTTCATGCAAGACCTATGAAGTTCAAACTCAGCTGTAGCTTATTCTTCTCTCCAGAAGTAATATAAAAGAACTGTAAAGTGCCAAGATAATCAGTTGTCCTTACCTGCTTGTGTCTCACTACTCCTTTGTACAAGTCTAACAGTGCTTCTATTCCAGGAGATGGGGGGGTGACTACTTTTGTGACAAGACAGCAATAGGGACAGGGCAGCTTTATGCAGTAACTTTTCTAAAGCAAGCAGCAGCAGTCAGTACCAGCTTTAGCCACCCAGCAGACATACCCTATTAGCCTTTCTTGTATATCCATCAAAAATGTTGCCATCACAATAGAAGATGGTCAATTAAGACTTGCTCTGACTGCTAGAAGACAGTATGTAATACTGACTTAGTTGCATACTGATAGCTCTGACTTCAACCCTGCCTATCACAGCAGGACTACTCAGTCTAAGTACCCATACACTTTAGTTTTAGGTATTAGGATCCAGAGGACACTTACCTAAATTCAGTACACACCATTTCCTTTTTCAGCCTGTTTTTGCTTCATGCCATTACAGTAATAAAGTGACACTCTATAATAAAATTTTACTTTTGGGTCTGTTATCACAGTAGGAAAAACAAAACTTTTCCAAGTGTTTGAGAGTTTTATTGCCATTTGGAACATGTTTATTGTTCAAAACCACTGCACTGAAAAAAAGTTTGTAACATACATTTTCACATTCTTTGTCAATTTTATCTTTATAGCAATGTAACTTTCAGGTAGATCATGCAGAAAAACCACTCTCACAATGAAGTCAAAAAATACTGAAAGGCACTTTGTGTCTTTCAGATCATAGACTCCAAACAAGTTTAGTTTTTGCCTGTGTAAGAATTACATACATCTAGAATAGCTCAAACCGTAGGAAAAAAATAAAATCCACGTAGAACTTCTTAAAGAAAAGTATCAGGCTTTGTTGCCTTCCTTCATTCAGTGCTATGCTTTTGTTTTTCCAAGCCTTTTTAAATAGTGTGCGACATAAAAATGGATGTTAATGAAGTCTCTTTACTGAGAGACAAGGCATGCAGTGAGGGAAGAGGGATGGCTGCTCACTTCCTGGCTGCCTATCTACACATTTGTTCTTGTAGATCAGCAAGCCACTGCTTAAGTTAAAAAAAAAAAGAATAGGAATGAATGCACTCAAGTTAAATGGCTTTTAAGAATATGTTAATACATAAACAATGATACCACCTACAGTTCTGTTTACTGACCTCTGTTCATGTTGATTTTTCAATGAGTTTTGTCAAACCATCATGGGCCACTTTTGTAGACTGTTAGATAAAAAAGTTGGTTTTCAAATATTGCTCGTTATTTGGGTGGCTAACTTTTTTATTAAAAGGGTAGTTATTAAAGATCAGTAAGGCAGCAAGACTTTAAATGTAATGGTTTACTTTGCTGAATAGTACTTTTTAAAAGGCAAGATAAAAAAATTATTAGAAGAATTCTTGGTGTGTTCATATTCATAATAGGCCTTTCTGTTTCATCCCCACTGTAATTGTCACAGCAACTGTAGATGGCATGTCTTCCCTTGGTTGTCATTCAGGATGAATACATTCTCTGGCTTATTTCAAGTAATATATTTAGTTCTTTTTCTCCAGCCTGCCAAAAGAAAAACAGCTTTTGTAAGAGTGAATATTGAAATACAATTGCTATTGAAAAACTCTGAACTTGGAGTAGAACTTTACGAATGAAGGACACTGGTCAGTAATTTACACAGAGACAAGTCCACTTGCAGTTTTACAGTCTCATTTTTAAATTTATAGTTCAGTAGGTTTCATCCTCTATAGCTCCACAGTAATTTCTTGGGGCAGAAGAGAGAGAAGCCATAATCCTGACTCACCAGGATTGCTTGGGACAGTGTCTGCACTGCTTGCTATGCAATGAGGGTATCAGACTGATTGCAGTCTGTTCCCCAAGCACACTCAGTTGGCTTTACCTTGTGTGTGGAACAGTCAGCTCTGATAGGCTTGGGGTGACTTCTCTTTCACACATACAACTCCTTCACAGTTTTATGGATGTTTCCATCTCAGGAATTAGTTACCAAGATGGACACACACAGACAAACTAACAGACTGCACAAAGCCACCCCCAAAATAGCCAGCAGCTGCTGAAGGCCCTGTCTACACTCTCTCATGACCATAAGGGCTTCCTGCCCTTTCGGTGTGCAGACCTGAGAAGGTTCAAAGGAGGCACAAAGTAGGAAGTTCTGCCTACTGACAACAAGCTTGTTAACAGGTTTGCAAAAGGTAATGAAGTTAAACAAGTTCAGAAGCTATGCAGAGCATAGCACAGTTAGAAATCACTAACAGAGTATTCCAGGAGCTATCAGTTTATGGCTTCCCCATTTAAAAATGTGACTTGCCTGTATTTGATCAGTCGTCCTCCTTGAATAAGTTGTGCAATTTCATTAGTGAAGTGGCATGCAAAAAGAAGCCAGTTTCTTGGCTGCACTTTGTAGGCAAATCTCATGAAAGCCAAGGAGTAACAACACAGTGCTGCAAAAGATGATAGATCTTGTGAAGAGACTGTAAATATCTGCATTTTGTTGAGTCATAATTTTCCTACTAGTAAAATGTAGTGACAGGTAGAAGATTTATTGCCGCTGCTTATGAGTTTTCCAACAGCCCTACAAACATGTCCACTTTGAGGACCCAATGCAAGAAAACAGAAAACTGCTCATTTCTGCTACACAAGAAAATCTACATGGCTGCAACTGTCCATAAAATTGTCCATTCATTTTACTCATACACTATCCTGTGAAGTAACTGAAGTCTTTTTAGTTTATTATCTAAATTATCTCAGCCAGAAAATACAACTTTATCTCAATGAGACACAGTCTGCCCTATACTATTATTCTGACAATTTCTAAGATGAAGTATTTTTAAAGACAGTAATCACTTAAATACAATTCTTCTGGGAACATTTTAAAATGGACTTTAATAACAGGAACTTTCCATGTCCAGGAAATCATGAACATTCAGAAACATGAAGCTTTGTTACCTGCTTTTCCAAAAGATGAGAAACTATTTTGATTTACTCTGCTACCATAATTAAATACAGGAAATTACAACCCAAGAATTCCCAAGTTTTGTAAAGGTCTGATAGGCTTAAATTAAAAAAAAAAATTTTTGATAAATTAATTGTTCAAGGAAAACAGACTTTTAAAAGTACAAATAGTTTTTTCATCTCCCAAGTTCTGTACACACACCAAACTATATATACCTGCAAAAATTTACAAAGGTGTTCCAACATTGCTGAGCTGGGTAGCTACCACCAAAACACTACTTGCAAAACAGTTTTGCTGTACTGGAGACTATTTAGACTAGTCTTCTGTCTCAAGGAAGCTGATTAAAGGACTGAATTACTCTAAGCAGAGCCTAATGATAATGAGGCTATAAAATTTCTTAAGCCAAAGGTATTTTGCTTGTGGGAAGAATTACTCAGAATTAAGTTATTAAGTGAATTAAGGAAGAGACATAATGCCAAAGTTAGGCTAAGAAATGAAAACAGCAAGATTTCTAATCCTAGAAAAGAATTTGAACATAGAGACAGACATCTAGGCAAAAAAACTACACACGCTCCAAAGACAGGTGGAAAAATATTGCTTATGGGTTTAAAAAAAATTCTCATTTAAAAAGAATTCCTCATTAAGAGTCACAATAGTCTCTCACAGACAACTGCTTTGCAAGGAGTTAAAGGGTTCTTTGCTGCTTCTTGCACCCTGCAGACCAAGCATTACCATTTCTTCACTTTGTCAGTGTTGATAAATATTTAAATCTCATACTAACCACAAAGGATCATTGTTCTTTATACAAACAATAAAATTAAGAGACACATTTTGAACAAGTGTGTGCAATAGTATAAGATAACAAGTTATATTTCAGGAGACAGTCTGCTCTTGAAAACTGCTAAGGGTCAAGAGCTGCCTCATTCTCCCCTCCCAAATTAGTGGAAAGCTTTCCAAAAAAAGAGCCCTGAAGTTTTTCAGTACCTCAATTTAAATGAGCCTCTGAAGTTATGTAACAATATATTTGATATCTACATCACTTTGATCAAAAGCTTGCAGACAACTAATAATATATCACTGCTTAAAAGACAGAAACTGTGTTCTGGAGTCAGTTTCCTAACAAGAAGTTTTTGTCAGGTCTTACCAAATGTCATTCGGCCACTAACAATTTCTGGTGATTTCTTCATGTCATTGATAGCAGCAACAGGAAGACCCCAGTTGGCAACTGGCCCCCAAAAGTGCTGTGAAAAGGGAAAACAAAAAGTTAAACAGAAACAAAAATCTCCTGCAGTATTCTTACAGGTTTTTCTTAGCCACACAAAACTAGAAGGCAGGGTTATGGGTAGAATTCCAAGAAAAGATAGAGACTATTTTTAATGTCAGAGAGACAAACTAAACCTTTCTTTTAGCGAGATCTACTCTTCAGAAGGAAAAGTAAAGGAACCTACTCTAGATCTTCTTTCAGACCTGAGAGGAACTATCTGAAGCCATTGAAACAGAATTTTGTGTAATTATAGCTCAGCAGTCATTAAGCAGCTGATTGGCATTGTCAGATGCTTCAGATTTATAGCTCACTTCTGAGCAGAGAACTAGCATTTCCCTCTTTCAAATAAGACTCCTCAAAAATATAATGAAAACGTAAGGACTTGATGAAGTGAAGAACTGAAGCTGTTTCCAAGCATCTTCTTGTGAGTGCTTACACCCCCTCTGTGAAAGAGCAGGGCCAGCAAGCAAAGCAAACAGTTACCCTGAGCTTCATCTGCAGTTGCTGAAGTGACTTGGTGATTACTTAAAACTCAGTGATTCAACAAACGTCAGAGGAGAGCAGTTAGCAACAGGTGTGTACAGACAGAAAAAACAGAGACAAGAAATGGAAAGGATCAAATCAGAAAAACTGACGAGTTTGTTTTGATGGGTATTATCTGAAAGACTCTAAACTGAGAAAAATTGTGTCGTAAGTTCAATTTCCACTACTGTTATGAGCAACAAGGCTTCACCAGAATTATTTCCACAGAAGATGCACACAGTATTTGCTTCAGCTTATTCTAAGTAGAAATTCATTCTCAAAAGTAACTTGGCCAGATACAACAAAAGAGATGCACCTCACAAGAAAAAGCTTTGCAGATACCAGCTATATCCATTCTTTTGACTCTTTCTGTAACTGTAGTATGTTTAATGATTTGGAATTCTCAGGGGGTATTTAAATTTTTTGCTATTTTAATTCTAAAATACTCCTGCCAGTCTTGCTTGTAAAACACTACAGTCAGATTAAAAGCCAGACTTGCTTCCTGCAGTTGCAATAGAAGAAACTTAAATACAAAAAAGTGAGTTTAAGTTACACACACAGTTTTGGTAGTTCAACTTCAGTGCAATAGTCAAAATACAGTATTTCTGCAAATTCAGATTTATAACAGTCTTCTGAAGAACAGAATAAAAGCATTTGTTTGCTATATTCCTAGTGACAGGATCACTGATATATGTAATGGTTAAAGTCTCTCACGCACGGCAGAGGTAACGTGGCATAACTGAGGAGAGCTGCATGACTGCAGCTCTCAATGGTATTTACACTGCACCACCACACCAAAGCAAACTGCAAGTGGAGAGACACTACCTGTACTTGGTGATGGTTTTATTGTCATTTGAAGGGTTTCATTTGAACAACTGTAGTTTATGAAAAATAAGGGGTTTTTTTGAATCTATGAAAATATGTCAAGCTTTTAAGAATGAGTGACAACTTCTCTTCTGAAAAGTAAATTACATCAACTTGGCATTTTTACTTGATCAATTGCCATTAGAACATAACCAAGTAATACACCATAAGATTATGGACCACTCAAATCCAGGCTGTGCAAGCTGAAGATTCATCAGTAAACAAAAGTACTGCAGCAGTAGCTTTTCTCTCCTAACAAGAAGTCTTATTTGGAACCTTGAGATGGCTATCAGACTTCAAATGCCTCCAAGCAGGCAGCCCTTTGAAGTCTCACAAGAATTAAAGTAAGTTTGTAAGTTGTAAGTTTGTCTTTTGTGTAGGTAGAAGAGCAAATCTTCCATAACATTATGATTCACAGTACAACAAGCATAAAATTTCCAGTGTCAGGGACAAACTGAAAGGGTCCAGGACAGAAGAATGTAGTTTGAGTTATTTAGTACATTTACTGTCTGGCCTGAAGGCCATTAGAGATAAGCCAGGTAGTTTGGTTATGTAACAGTATTGCTGTTATGTAGAAGAATGGGTTTCAAACTGCTCTGACCTCCTTAGCAAAGGAGTATGGAAAAAACAAAGCCCCTTTAATTTAAAACATTCTGAAGGAGCTAACACTTGGTCACCTTAATCTCAGACTTGCAATTAAATATTCCTAGTGCATCACTCTGGAGGTTTGCAGTATGCCTTTCAGGTGGAGACAAAGTCATAACAGTACTAAGGGAAAAAGACAGCAAGTTACTGAAGTTAGGAAGAATGTGAAACCAGAAATCCTCTTCTCCCTTTTCTTACCGTACTGTTCAAGTGCACCATCATGGTTTTCCATTCAAAAAGCACATGAAAGAAAGAAGAAAAAAAAAAAGACCACATTAGTTTTTTCTCATGATCTACACAGACAAAAGCGTACGACAATAGAAAATAGGCAGAAGTCAGGAAGCTGTCACAGCATTAACTCTGAATAATGTATTAGTGTTAAGAAATTCCCATTTTCACAAGAGCTATCACGGTGACAAGTGTTTGCTGCTCTTTTTCCCAGCTACATAAAATCCCATTATGGTCAGTGGAAGACATTCAACCCTTCAGAGCACCCCAATTAGTTTAAAGGATGCCAAAAGACATCAAGCTTTGTCATGACAAAACTAAACAGCTAAAATTCTTCAGTGAAAGCTTTGAAGTTGCTTGGAATTCTCTGTATACCTCTGCAAGTAGGTCAAACCAAAGATTGCCAGATATCTTCCTGTCACTAGGTTTGGGCCAACTGTGGCTGTATCAAACATGAGCTGTAACACATTCTCAGTGATATATGCAATTACACTTCAGTCGTGCATGGGGTTCATTTCAGTGAACATCTAGGTACCAGTTTATGTAATAACTTAATGATCTATGCATAAAAGATAGACCACAGCATACATTTAAGATTGCTTGTTACAAAGCTCTTGTAACAAAAGCTTACTAAGTGTTAAACAGCTTCTTTCTAACAAAGATACTTAAGACTTAGTTCTGAATTATGACTTACAAGAAGGCATTTGCTATGTGACATAGATAGGCTGATAGAAAGCCTAGAAGTGTTCCAAGTTGCAGAACACTTTGTCACTATCGCTTCCCTCACACTGATTTCCATGTTCTTAGATCACCATTTTATAAATAGCTATGGTAAGGAAACAGTCAGGTTTACTTCAGAAACCACACAGGATGTGTGTTTCAGTGAGTCTTCACTACAAGCTGGTTCAAGGTGCTTAGTTTGGATGCCCTTGTCTAGTCTAACCACTTGGCTTTTGTTTTCTTTTTAACTGATCTGCAGCAACAGTTGACTGAAGTTGACAAGACAAATGTAAACTTTAATTTTTTCATAAAACCTTAACTGAACAAGTTCAGATGTGTCTTCTGGCACCATGTTTTTGTGCCAACAGAAGTCAGCCTTAATTTTTAAAGTATAAGTTGTTTCCAGGGAAATGAAAGCCTAAAATAGAATCAAACTGATACTACTTCAACAGAGTAGGCAGCTCTGGCTAAGGTCTTACAAGGTTGTCCTTACAATCACATGGGGGTGGAACACTTATTATACTCATGGAAGAGGACAAACCAAGGGCACATAGACTCTTCCAGGAAACAGGCATCCAGCCCCAAAGCCCTGCAACCAAGGGAGTTGCAACAAATGCACAACATCCAATAGTGAGGATACTGCACCATGTGCATGCATCTATTTCTGAAGTGACTTCATTCCGAATTAGTAGTTTCCAAGAACTTCAAGAACTAAATTCAGTCCCTTAACAAAGAAAGCATTGTACTAATGTTTTCAGAACTGTGGACAACAACTGTTGGATTTATGCACTCAATTTCCAAGTGTCAGTTTTCTGTATAAATGTCTAGAGAGGACAAGAGGAACCCAGGGCTGTTCAATACCTTGTTTCAGTACTAAGTTCATTCCAAAAAGGCTGTAGTGGGAAAGATTTGTTTTCTAAAATTTCCGCATGTATTTTCCTCATTCTGGCAATAAGAACATTAATAGGCCAGAGACCATTCTGCAAATATAGGTGAACTGTCACTATGTGTTTTCCCCATACTGCCATCTCCTAAGTGGAAGGGGCATTACCCGTCTGCAGAAGGGCAGATTGTTCAGTTCTCAGCACACACAAGACAAGCAGGTACTGTGTCCTTCAGTTTCTACCACACATCACAGAGGACTTTTTATTTTAAAGTTCTTGCGTCCTCATGTTTAAAGATTTACTAGAGAGAACTGAAGATCGGCTAATTTTAGTTCTGTTATCAATGCAAACTCCTCTGAAGTTTGTTTAAATTAAAAGAAAGTTCCTAGACAGCTCATATCAGTTTAAGTGCTCAGGCTTTCCAGGGAATGAACTCTCTCTATTTAAAAGCCCTCTGTATTAACAGAGTCCCATTTGCATTAATGCTGAGTCATCAGGAAGAGACATTCCAGAAGTGCCCCAGCACAGTACAATGTCTGTGGTTATTTTTCTGTTACCAGGAGATTTTTGGATTCCTTGGCATTCGTTATGTGACAAAAGCAATTTAGGCTTCTACCACAAGAAAATGACAGCTTGTCTAGAATGATGTCCTCTCTTAAAAGAGGAGGGAAGCTGTTTTATTAGATGTTTTTCAGAAGATGTTTTAAATCAATAGGCTGGGAAGTAAGAGGACACAGTAGCCTACTATGAGTGGCTTAGATGATATGACTACAGTGACAGCTGCCGTTTTTAGAATCTTGGGAAAAAATGCAACTTCACGTTTGCAATACACAGAACTACCAGGCTTTCATATGCTAATCAGCTAGTTTTAAATTAACATTACTGCTGCATTTTACAAGAAGCAGGAAAAGTCAGCTTAACAGCTTATGTTCTTGCTATAGTTATTCTGAAGCATTAAGACACAGTTAGGGTAAATTTGTATGCATATGATTTACAGTCATTCAGATCCCTATTAATCACCACTAGAGAAAAGCCAGATGTGAAACTGGCAAAACAATTAATTTTTAATGACAGTTTAAAAGCAATTTCTCCTGTTTCTTTGTGCAAGATCCAAAAGCTAACCCATGACATAATGCAATTCTAATGCCAGATATATCCACCTGAGCAAAGCAGCTGCATTCATTGCACTTGCTTTCATGTTTGTGGGTTTTGAAGCTGAAATAGAAGCTGCTTATTCCAATAGATGTCTGCAAGTTTTGATTGCCCCAAGCCATAACAATGGAGCACTTAATCCACCACTCTGGGTAACTTCAGTTGTTCTGTTGAGGGTCAAGTAATCTAAAGCCTATCACTGGTATCCCAAACAATACCTTAATTCATTAATTCCAACAAACAAGTTTCACATTTATAAAGCTTTGATTCCTCACAGTGATTAGATGCTGATTTTTAAAACAGACAACAGTCTCAGAGCTTTAAGGGTACTTTTGTTCTATGAGCAAAGAAAGGACTCTTTTTCAGGGTAGAGTCCTGTAGTTTGGGGAAGCAATCACCTTCAGGAAGAAATGCAAAGAGAGAACTCTCCATTTCTTATATGCAGAAGTAAGACAAGTCTTTTACTGACAGCTATTTAGATTTTAAACTCAACAAAAAGCCAATAACTTAGACACTTATCTCCTAGTGAGCAAGAAACATGCTGAAAGGCCGGAGCAGATGAAGCAATTGACTTTAGCTCTTCATGACACACCCAAGTAACAGCAGTACAAATTAAGCAGGTACCTTCCTACACAGCAAGGCAAAACAGGTTCCATCCACAATGGTAGAAACCTGTGGAATACCCTTTTTACTGCAATACAGTCACATACACAGCTTGTTTGAAGACTAGATGAAATACATCTGAAAGGTTTTTTTTTTAAAAAAGCCTTCTCAGCCTTGGGTGAGGATAGAGATACTTCCAGTAACTGTGATGACATGAGGAAGCAGCTGTTATCTCACCTGGATGTTTACTTTTCTATTTATGAAGCAGATTACTGGTTTCATGGCCATTTACATGCTTCATATGAATCCTGTCACAATTAACTAAATGTTAACACGAATACGCATCTGCCAAGCTTACATGGCATCCTGAAGATTTTCAAAAGGAATCACAGAAGCATGCTCTGGACTTTTTGTTTTGCTTCAAGGTTGTTCTCTTCCTTCTCATATTTTTGTCCCACTGTTTCTGTGGATTTTGATTCTGTGAATACCAAACAAACTGGGCAAATATTCCAGTGACCATCCTCACAGAAAAGTATTTCTTCCTAATATCTAAGTCTATCCTCTTGAAGTTTAAGGCTCTACCGAGCCTTTACATAATAATTCCTCGGCCATGCAACCTTACACCATCTCCTGCTACTTTAACCAAGACTACGTTTCTCAGATAAACAGATGTCCTCCTACATGCTTGCTCAACATCAAACACCAGTTGCAATAGATGTAGGTAAAATAGCAAACAACAGCTATAGTGAAAGGTTGCTCAACCCCTTTTATTAGAAGAGACCATTTTTATTTGTTTAGTTTGTCAAACAGCCTGTCAGCCAGAGGAACTTCAGCCTGCCTACCAGAGACTGGTCCTGCCCAGCGGTTCACAAGATTTAAGTATGCCAAAATTGTTCTTTAAGGCAGTCTTGTAGTTTCAGTCCAGAGTGCCATACCCCTTACCACAGCACGCAAGAGAAAGCTTCACACAAGCACTGAGCTGTCTGGGAGGTGACTTAAGCCACATTCACACGACAGCGGGGCTCTAACAAGCCTCTGGAAAGAGATACCTACTTACATGTACTCAGAGATTCAAATAACCGCTCTCCAGACTGCATCCATGATCAAGCTCGCTTCTGCCCACAGCAGAGCAAAGCTCCTTCTGCCCTTGTGGCAAGCAGCGGTCAGACTGTCCTGGTCCGGGCTCCTGTGCCCGCTGCCACCTCTGTGCCGCAGCGAGCCCCTGCCCGCGGCGGGGCGGCACCGGCGGCTGTCACAGCCGAACCGGGAAGGTCACGGAGGGACGCAGCTGCCGCGGCAGCTTCAAAGCGCGCCGCGTCACTTTCAAGGTCAAGGCCGGTTTGCTCGGGCCGGGGCGGGACAGTGACAGCCCCGACCGCTGCCGCGGGCCGAGGTGACTGCGGGCGAGACAAGGGAGCGACGGCACCGCGAAACCTCCGGACCGGCTCCTCGCCGCCTTCTCTCCCCGCCCAGCCGCCGGCGAGGGCGAGCTCGCCCAGGGTCAACCGGTGCCAACCGTCAGACCCCGTCCCGGGCGCCCCGGGGCTGCGGGGTGGGGCTGAGGGGCTCGGGGACCCGGACGCTGGTCCTTGCCGCCCGCCCGGGCAGGGCGGTGGGCTCGGCGATGACGCGCCCCGCGTCGCGCTCACCTCATCAGGTAATCCCTGAACTCCTTGCTGCGCACATAGTCCGCGGCCTTGCGGCCCAGCGCCGCCGCCATGGCGTCTCGGCGGCAGAGGGGTAGGGAGCGCTCGCTTGGCCCGGCCGCCTGACGCCGCGATGCCGCCGCCGCCGGTGACAACTGCCCCGCGCGCCGCCTGCCGCCCGCTTTACGGCAGCGCGCGCGCGCGCGCCCCCCCGCCCCGTCACCGCGGCGCTCTCGCCGCCCATTGGCCGCCGCGGCCCCGCCCCCCGCGCGCGCCCGGCCCGGCTACACGGTCACGGGCAGGGGGAAAAGCAGGGGGCCGTAAAGCAACGCGGCGGGAGGACGGGGGGAGAGCGTCGCAAAACGCGGCGAGGAGGGGTCGCCGTGGGCCGAGCCGGCGGCATTCCTGCGCAGCATGCAGGGCAGCGTCGCGCGGCGGCTCCGCCGGCCGCGATTGGCTGCGGGGCCGCGGCAGGTGGCTCCCCATTGGCTCGCGCCGCCGCTCGCGGGGTGTGTGGCTCCGCCCCCGGTGGCGCGAGCGCGGCGTGAGGGGGGAGTGGGGGACGAGGGGGGCTCGGTGGGGCGGTGAGGGTGGCAGAGATCTGGGACAGACTATGCTGGGAGGGCGTGGAGTTCTCCTGTCTGGAAACATTGCAAACCCACCTGGACGCGTGCCTGTGTCACCTGCTCTGGGTGACCCTGCCTTGGCAGGGGAGCTGGACTAAAATATCTCCAGAGATCCCTTCCAGCCCCAGCTATCCTGTGATTCTGTGATAAATACTTCAATATTTTTTGTTGGAATGGTCTAAGATCCCATCTCTCACCAGCATTTTCTATTTCATACGTGAAATTACTTACCTTTAGAAGGGAAGATTAACTTGCTAATACTATCTCTAGAAAATTTGGGCCAAACAAGTTCTTGTATCTTTGCTCAGTGCACTAGAGATAGTGAAAATGGATGTTTCTCTCCTGTGCTTTCCAAAGAATTGCAGCCTCAGTTTTTAAGGTCCACAGCTAGGCTGAGAGTGCAGCCTGGGGCACAGCTATGCTCTGCAAGAAGCCCTGGATGCAATGGCTGCTTTGTTGTTTCCCTCTTCCCTGCAGGATCTTCGGTAACAACAACAACAAAAAAACAACAACAAAAACCCACCACCACAACAACACAACAACAACAAAAAAACCCCACCACAACAACAAAACAACAAACAAAAACAACAAAAAACCCCCACCCCAAACCTAAAAAAGCCACAAAACCCCACAAAACACATACACACCAAAACCAAAATGCTCAAAATGTACAAAAAAGTCCCAACAAAAAGCTTCTCTTCACACTTCTTCCCTCACTGGTTTCTTAGAGAGCAGCAGGTTGGAGGAAAAGCGTTGGGTAACCTCTCCTTCTATATATATTCAGCATGTGATATGACACCCTACAACAACGCCCCGCTTTGCTGTGTGAGTGGAAGAATTTTAATCCCCTTGGCATATTGCATTATGAAAAGACAAAATGTGGCCTAACATATTTCTGTGGGCTACTTAGACTCCTATTTAAAAGCAGCAGTGTGAATCTGAATGAGATCTCAAGGAATCATTTATTCCTGTTGATGCGACACGCACTGACACAAGCAAAGTCTATGGAAATCAGTCCTGTATGTTCAAACAAACTCCTCATATGGTTGGATTCCACATATCCTAGATGGCCAGGCTCAGTCATTAATATTACAGCTACAGTTATAGAACTAATTTTTAGCCTTACATAATAAAGCTAAAAATGTAGTCTTATTTCCCTTTACTGAAAATGTGTAATTTTTTTTTTTCTTAACTCCATGTAGGGAGCAAACCAATAATCTGTCTGCATTGGGAGGCATTGTTCTTCAGTTTTTCTTCCTGGAGTAAACAAGTTCTTTTAGCCTTTTCCCACAGGCTGTGCCTATTACATTTTTTAACCTTTTGCCTACTCCATTTGTGTTTAGCTTTCTTAAGGCATAGCCAAGGGTCACCATGTCTCAGTCAAAGCCTTACCAACAGTGCAGTACTCTTCTCCAATTTTGAGAGTATATGACATTTTTTTTGTTTATTTTGTTTTCAAAGTAGTTAATGGAAAAATCACTAACCTGAAACGTGTCCAGAAGAAAGCAGTCCCACATGACAGGCTCTACCAGTTACACAACAAAACCAGCTAGCAAGGACTTGAAGTTTGCTTTTGTTCTGTGTGTATTTATAGGGCTTTTATTTGCATACTGTTTTTAGGTTTTTTGTAAGGATATCAATAACCATACAGAAGGTCCCCTTAATGTATCCATAGCTTTTCTTTTACCCCTTTTAGCCTGTTCTATAGAGAAATTAGATTGTATTTGACATGAATTGCTCTCGGGAAGTCCATGTGAGGTGTACTTTTGAGCCCTGAGTGAACATTAACTGGTAGTTTAATAAATTATTGAAACGGGTCTTTCTTTGTGGTGTTTTTTGTTTTGTTTTGGTTTGGTTTTTTTTAATGTCAGAATTAGGCCATTTGCTGAGTTTTTGTGAACCCCTTCTCTTCAGACATGTGCTCTGCTCCAGTGTGGAACTGCTCTGCCCTCCACGACCTGGAGGAAAATCACTGATCATCTCAAAACGAGCATTTCAAATTACTTCTGTGAGGGCCCAGTAGATTTCAGAGCAAGTTTCATTAGGTTTTGCCACTTTTTTTTTTTTTTTCTAAAATATATTCCACCTGTTTTTTTCTGAACTATGCTTCTTCCTATTTTTTTTTCACACTAAATTCATACATATTTTGGGTTATTATTACCACACTTCTGCTTTTGTCTGTCATGGACTCTTTCTGCATTATTTAACTTCCTTTGTCTCATTTTATTTTCTAATGCTTTTATCAAACTCCTTTAATTGTATTTTATGTCCCATGATATTTGAAACTGATATCATATCTCAACCTTTCTGATTCTTTTATCTACAAGCTGACACCATTTCTTTATGTTCATCTACTCCAATGTCCTTTTGGCTATTTACTTGTTCCCTTTTAATTTTTAGGTCATTATGTGCTTGTGAATAAGACAAGCCATGTATGTCAAGGGATGGCTCTTGTGTTTCTTCTAATCAGGACAAGTAAATGTAGCTAGTTTCGTTTTCAAACAGACAGGTCCCCTGCAATGTTTTATCTCTTAGATTATCTTCACAAATACCCTGCCTGCCATTTCCTGGAATTTTTTCCTGACATTCTCGTTGCTTTCTTTTGTTTCTTCTTAGCCTTGTACTTCTGACCTTTGCGAGGAGATACTTCTGAAGTTTATTTGGCTCTCCAGTTATTCTCCTTATTTTTTCCCTCAGCCTTTGGCCAGGTCAATAAATTTTTAACTCACTTACTGACTTTTGTTACTGTTGATCATTAAGCAACTTTTCCTCACTGGATTTGAAAGCTGGTGTGCCTGAGTTCCCTTCCAGGTTTTTAGCTGATGGACTCCAAGGCTGTGCAGCAGTTACCCTGCATGGGACACTCTAACAACAGAGGCTTTCTGTAGATAGCAGTTCTGCAGCTCCTCATTCCTTGCTGCCAGCACACGTCTCTGCTCTCCTGAACTGCTGCCTGCAGCTGGGGGGATGGAGGAGAGCATTCCTGACTCCTCCATTGTTGGCTCCACAAGTCTTCAGTGCTAGTGCGTCCAGGGCCGGTGTTTTTGCCCACAAGGACACATACATAAGGTAGCCAGGGCTGGATGAGCTTTAATAATATTTGGTAGTATCTTAAATTTTGCCCTCTGAGGAGGTGAGCTGTTGGATGATTGGTCTGTTCAGCAAATGAATGCTGTGTTTCCCTCAGAAGGAAGTCTCCATATCCCACTCCCCATTTCTGGGTGTGGGAGTGGCAGGGACAGTCTTCTAGCTGCTGGGGACATATGACACTTCCTGTTGTCATCCCAGAACCGTATCTCAGGAATTCTTGACCTCAGTGGATTCAGATCCAGCTGCTGAGTAAAGCAGCCTGCAATATTTCTCATTTTCAGGCATCTCCTGTCTTCCTCTTGACATGCCTTTGCAGGCACACGCATGGTGGTGTAGCACCTGCCTGGCAGTAATGGACATTGCAGAGGAATCTACTAATGCTATGCAGTAGTTAAGCTTGACAATAAAATCAGTGCTAAAGGATCTAGTATGTTAGATCCAAAGGATACATTAGATACATTAGATCTAAAGGATCTAATCGGTGCTAAGGTATCTAATACAATTCTTAACAAACGTCTTCGGGGGAAGAGAGTGGTGCCCTTTCCCATCTGTGAAAAGAATTGCAATAAAAGATCATTTGGAATGTTGCTTGACAGACAAGGGAACAACAATTAAACAAGTTGTTGAAGAAACTGTGACTTCAAGACTGAAGGAGTTAATATTTCCCTGCTCCAAAGTTGCAGAAAAATGTGAAGAAAAGATACATTGCTTGGACAGTCTTCCTAGAGCTTGTAATGAAATACCTGTTCATTAAAGGGGGAAGAAATCCCATGGTAGGTGGACAAGATTGACCAGAGCCACTAGGATATTTAATCAGCTGCAATCTCAAACTGAGTCAAGTGAGAGCACAGCTTGATGTGACCCTTGCATTCCTCTTTGTATCTTTGATTACGGATACATTATCCCTACACGCTGGCATGATGCTTGAGCAGTTTTATTCCATGTGGAGCACACAGCAGTAACTAAGTAAGACTGAACACCTGAGAATGCTAAGAAGGGAGTCTGTGTTACAGAAATGATGAGTAAAGTCTGTAAAATGCATGCTCAGTGCTGACATGTTTGCTAAGGCATCCTAGTAGAAATATGACTTCAGTATTAGTCTAAAGAAAACTGAAATAAATACCTAAAAACTAAATAACCCAAGACAAAGCTATACCTTTTTTTTTAAAAGAAAAACCCCACACTTTCTGAAATTCAGAAGTACTTAGTGCTGAAAAATATAGCTGCAGCTTCTGGAGGGAACAGTTCTCACTCTGACTGACCGTGGAGCACCCTATTGCACAAAATCAGCATATATCATTTGAGAGATCCACAGTTTCTGTGTAAAACCTGATCAACTAGGATAAATTAGCACATTATGGAGCTAGAGACATTTCATCATCTGCAGTTCTGGTTGGATCTCGAATAGATTCAAACAGCAAAATAAAACATATATTTCCAGCTGAGGCCCTGCAAATAAGACAATGGTCTTACAAAATCACTAGGAAAAGACCTTCCTCTAGGAATGGCCCAAAGAACACTATGATGTGGGCATTACAATGGGCAGAGTCAAGAAGTGAAAAGTAAAAAAGATGCAGAATGGATCTGGAAAAAAAAATTGATTGCCAGGACATAAATATTGGCAAACTAGCAGCTGTTGTGATTAAAAATGGTTGTAGGCAAGCCAAGCAGCAGCTGGGCAGCAGGAACTCAAGTAAGGGTGCTACCTGTAACAACGAAAAATGGAAGTATTTTGTCAGCATAGAAGACAAGCATTTCAGGCAGTTGTTGCAATTATCACTGCTTTCCCCTGCCTTACGTGCAAAAAGACCTGCCTGTCATGATTAGATTACAGGTGGGTGGGGCTGAATACTTGAAGCTTTTATTAGCATAGTTGTCCTGTTATTATAAACTCCGTAGGTAGAAACCACACAAGCTGTAGGCTCTGGTCCATATTACACATGCATAGGAAACAGCTAGTTCTGTGCTGTGAAGAGCTGTCACATCCAAAATTGTATAGACAAGGGGAGGCAGAATACAACATCTGGCAGAGAAGCAGCTGGGTTTGTAGTGAGGCTGTTCTTTTTCTTGGTGCTGGAGAAGCAGCCAGGAGGGCTGGAGGCCACTGCTCAAGGGTGGGGCAGCTCCCCACTGCTGGGCTCACTGCCAACACCAAACCCTGTGTGAAGGGTGGGAAAAAACCCAAACCAACCTGAAACAAACAAACAAATAAAAGCCCCAAATGGTATCTTCCCCTGCTTTAACTTATAGTACAGCTATTCTTAAGGGTAAGTTTTCTCCTGGGATTTTTTTTTCCTAGAAGCCAAGCAGTAGATGAAGGAGGCCCCCTGCATGAGTAGCACTGCATATATCCAGTTGAGCAGAACCTTCAGGCAGCTGGAGGATGGGGCCTTTATACGATGAGACTGCTTTCAGTCCTCAATTAATCAGCATGGTAAAAGAGATAAAATTGAAACTGAAATTGCATAAGCCAACTTCCTGCTGAAATATGTGTAGCAGCAGTGGCTATATTGATGTGTGTTTTACTGTCATGAAGACTGATACTAATGTGTTTCAAAGGCATTTTCTGGGCTGCAGTTCATGCAGTTTACTCATATATACTAGTACTTCAAATTAGATAAATTTAGATTCTAATTTTAAACATAAAGCTGTATTGCTAGGGTTGTTGAGAAGAAATCAGGTTTTAAACATGGGGAGAAATCTGATTAATGGGTTTATACACAAGTTGTTTATACTTGCAGTTGGTAATGTGGATACAGATACTGGGCTACATGGGTATATCGATTACTATTCAATGAATGCACCTTGAAAAGTGTCTTTGTTTTTTAACTTACATAATTCTCTTAAGAAGTTGTTACAATAAATGGTAATTTTTAATAGTCATGTGCCCAATTCCCTGTGAGAAGAAGCACCAAACTGCTGTTTCTAGTACCACATTACTGCATTACTGGTATCCCTGAAGCAATTGTGGAGGATTGGCTTGTGTAGGGGAAGGAAGAGATGAGGGCTGCTTGTTCAGTCAGGTGCACTCTGTACTTTATACTCCTACATCAGGCCAGCTGGGGTAAGAGAACCTTTTCTTGTAAAATTACCTGGAAAATTCATCTCCTTCATTCAGCTGGGGAAACTTCTGTTAGAGTTAAATGGCATATAATCACTTCATTGCTATAATGATCATGTCCAGAGGAGCAGAACGGGAGGGCTGGTGATGCTCTCTCAGCAGGCTGTACCTCCTAGCAGGTGTCAAACCAGGCTGCAAATTGGAGTTGGTTTCCTCATCCTGGAAAACCAGCCTTGGTGATGAATCCAACAGGCAAAGAAAACAATGAAAAATACTTTTCTATTCAGTTTTAAAAGCCATTTCCAGTTTCTGAGGAAGGGCTATTAGTGATGTGACATGGACTTATCAAGTAAGGTTGGGAGGAGATTTGCTTCCCCCATTGCTGCCTAGTGTGTGCTGAAACACTGCAGCAAAGTGTGTGCTGAAACACTTGTGCTTTATGAAGAAACTTCATCACTGATTTTCTCCCAAGATTTGTATATACTTCTTAAAGTGCTTTAACCAATACAGACATCCCACTGATTATAAGGAAAAGGATAGAGTCAGGGTTCTGACTGATGGCAGAAAGTGAGGTGTCATTTGGTAAATTATGACAGTCATTTTAGTTATGTAATTTTTTTCCTCAGGACTCATGGGTCTTTATTGAGCTGTATATAGTATAAACTTAGTAGAAAATGATAAAAATATAGGTTTCTGGCATGGTTTGCTACTAATAAATTAACTTACTGTATGCTGTTTCCTGGAACCTTCGCTCTCCTCAGTCTAAACAACCTAAGTGAGGCTGGAGGATGGCCAGGAGCAGAAAAGTACAATTCGGTGCTTTTCTCCTCTTTCAGCCCTTCCCCAGTTAAAGAACAACCACCTAAACTACTGCCACTGGAAAACTGAACATAAATATTGGTAGACTTATTCGGGGGTGGGGGGAGAGGCGGGGGAAGTAGATTATTAAGTAGATTATTACGTTTGAGACAGAAATGCATGATTACACCAAGGCTCACTTCAGTGTAATTACAGTATCCTCAGTCGTATTAAACTTAAGGTCAGTTTTTCTCTCTGTGGACTGACATTTCTCTTGCTCACTGGAGAAATGTGAGAGCAAGATGGTATCTAAGATGGCCCTGACTTACCAGAGGAAGCCAAAGGTCTCTGAATTGGTGATGCATATCCACACAGGGGCCCTGAAATCACCTTTGGCCTATTTCCTTGACTCAAAGAAAAGGGGGAAATTTCAGTAGACTACAATGCATAAACAAACCAGGGGCATACATACATGATGAGTAACTTGAAGGTAAACATGCCAAAGTCCTTTCCAAAGCTACTGCCATCAAAGTAAAAATAAGCAATAGGTCATAGCAGACTTCTACAAAGTCATTCAGGACTCAGCACAGAGTCATTTAGGTTTGCACAAGGCCTAGCAGACAAAAAAAACAACAACAAAAAAACCCCAAAAAACCAAAACCAAACAAACAAAAAAAAATTCAAGTGTGTATACTTGTAGACGAATGGATGCATTTGACTCATGTACCCAAATGTACATGTGCCAGGTTGAATTGGGTGGTTATAGACAACCTCCAAACTATGTAGAGAGGATCTATTCTTCTTAGAAAGATTTGAAATGTTGTGTCCCACAGACATCTGAATTCATCCTTACATGGGTATTGATCTTTCCAATAAACATTAATGTTAGCTGGTGGTGCTACAGCTTCAGTTCACAAAAGCTATCTTGTTTTTTACAAGAGATACCTTGTTTTTCACACCAAGTGCCTTATAAATTAAATGCTGTATCCAAAAACTACTCATCCTTGGCACCTGGGCTGGACAGTAGTGTCTGTCCTGCACACAGAGGGAGTGTTAGCCCTTGCAGAGTGGAAGCCAAACCTTTCACACACAGCAGGAAGTGCAACAAAACCAAACCAAGAAAATATGTGGAGTAGATCAATGCCCTTACTGTGACCCCCCTCTGTGACTTTGGTGCTGCTTTCTTGCTCAGATTGTCCATCCCTCTTGAAGGCTGTGCAGAAATACATTTTTATAACCTGCTGAAAGCAGTTTCTTCTTTTCTCTGAGAGCTCAGGAGGAGGCAGTGGGAGCATCATTCTGCATCACATGGAAACCCTGTGATCCCAGTACTCGCTAAGGGTGCTGCAGATCCGGGCAGGGAATCCCGTCACCTTCTTCCTTAGGCTGGTGTTGGTCAGACCCACACAACAACCTCCTGGGAGCATGATGCAAGCTTCCAGCAGTGTAGGCTTATTTAATGCTCTTTGGATTAAAAGAGGGACTGTCACTTTGCAGGAGGGTGCCCTGAAGGGGGTTGCTATGCAGCACTTCCATACTGAGTGGCTGCTCTGCACAAATTTCTGATGCATCATTCCTCAAGGAGGCTGCTACAGCAGTGTTTGTCACAGAGCTGGAAAAGGTCTCACTAGATGCAATCCTTAGTGTTTAGGTTTACCAAAAATAGTTCTTCTGGGAAGAAGACTCCAGAACTCTTCTGAATATTGCCAATATTCACCATCTTGAAGCTGAGGAGAGGAGTGGTGTAGTGTTTTCCCTGCAGAAGCACCCTCTTTAACAGTCACTGTGCATTATTAGGAACAGCATTTATGCTTGTATTTGATAATCCTTCCTTCCTTCGATTAGAATTTTGCACCCTCTATATCTCAGTGTACATCTCATAGATATTCAGGAGCTGTATAAAGCCAGTCAGTTCACAAGTTGCCACTCAGCTCCAGGCCCTGGTAATGTAAAAATTCAAGACTTTGTGGTCTAATTTTCACTCTCTTTTAAAAGCTTAATTATAATTGGAGATCTCATTTGAAATTAAAGCCTTATTTATCTCTTTTTTTTTTTTTCTCAAAGGTTTCACTCATGTTTGACATCTATTTCTGTAAGGCCCTCCTGTGGTTCATAGGATTAATGCATTATTAATGCTATAATAATTTATTTGGGTTTTAAGGCAGTGAGTTTTTTACTATACTTAGGGAACACCATTTCCCTGGTCTGGTTACACGTTTTAACCATATTGCACCAACTGTGGGGAACAGGTTGTTCTAAATTAACACTGTAGGTAGTAATAAACATCACAAAATTTCAGAGTGATGTTCTGTATTGTCAAAAGACAGCAAATATTCTCCACATGTACCATAGTAAGGATACAGATTTAAATAGAGAAAGTTGATTGTTCCAGTAGTTTGTGGCTTAAAAATCTTTGAATTAATCTTTGGAGTTCATCCATCAGTCTTATCTGCTCATTCAGTGCCAACTCCTTGTGGTAGGGGGATATGAAAGCATGTCATATTTGAGGCTCAAAGAGACCATCACAAGCATTTAGAATCTGATTTCCAGATTACTAGCAGGCTGTTGAAGTCGTCCACTTGCTTCTGCACTAACCTTCTGTCTGCTAAGGGACACTACTAAAAGTGATATAAGGGGAATGACAAACCCCTTTTCTCCTTTTGTGTTTTATTCCAATAAATAACAGCCTCACTTTTGAAACTACAGTTACCTTATTTCCATTCTGCAGCTGCATGAATTTTGCACCCGGAAATTTGCCTGGATTCGTGCTCTGGTCTTTCTCTATCTGCTTCTGGAACATGTGATTTTTCTCCCTATGAAGATTCCTGTAGACAATAATCAAGTCACCTCTCAGCCATCTCCAAGCTAAGCTGAACAGATCAGGGTCTTTAATAATCTCCATGGCAGGCATTTGTGGTTTTTTTTTTTTTTTTTGTTTTGTTTTGTTTTGTTTTGTTTTGGTTTGGTTTTTTGGTTTTTTTTGGTTTTTTTTTTTTTTTTTTTTTTTTTTTTTTTTTTTCTTTTTTTTCCCTGCATCTGAACTCTGGACTGTTTAAATATACTAAAGTTATATTAGTTGGTGCCATTTTAAGAATGACACTTGAGGCTTCAATGGTGAGGTTGTATGACATTTTCTTACCTTTAACATATACTTCCTAATCTCTTCTGACAACAACAGAATGGTGGTTGAAGTGAGACCAGATAGCAAAAGACCAGCACTGCCAAGAGTTTCTTAAACTGATGGGTTGCCCTTGTCACTTCTCTAAAGTGAAGGGCAGGTTGTTTCTGTTCTCTGTGTTTAACTCTCCATTGTAACAGTGGATGTTCCTAAAAGAGTAAATTGTTTTAGTACCAACAGGTGAAACAAATAAATGGATGAGTAAAGCAAATAACTGACTGTAACAGAATTTACAACAGAGACAAGAGCCCAGACCACAACATGACAATTGGAAAGTCTGGGTAAATGCACTGGAAATCACTAGTCTTCCTTTGCATGCCTTAGCAAGGAGCTTATCATTAAAATTGATAAATTGATAAAACTGATAAAATTGCAAAATTCTACAGCAGGGAAAGAGTTAGGCTTTACAGCTGCAGCTGTTTTTACCAGTGACCACAGACCCTGAAGGACAGGAAGAATCAATTAGGCAGGAGTGTGCCAAGCCAAAACAATGCACAGGCTTACCACAGATGGTGAGTCACCAGCCTCTTAATAAACTAATTTCCTCAACAAAAAATGGAATTGATCTCAGGCCAGCTTTGGTTGTTTAGAAAAAAAACAAAACACTCCTGCCCATCTAGATGAATGGACAGATAATCCTTTCTTTTTTCCATCTCGTCTTCAGACAGCTGGAGTATTGTACTTCTAATAGATTGCACTGAAGCTACCTATGAGTAACCTGAGAAGCTAGACATAGCCTAATATCCTTGTCTTCAGCTCTTCTTCACAGCTCTTAATGCAAAATCTTTGCTTCTTGTGATCTTCAGACATCAGTTGTTATTGTTACTGCCTCTTGTTTGCCCTGCTGTATTGCCTGAGGTGCTCAGCCAAGAGTTGTGCTGCCACTGATGATGCTGTTCAGGCTTATGGCAGGACTTTCTGAGCCTCAGGACAATTCCCATGGTACATTGTTGTGGGACATAAAAAGGGGGTGAAGTGAACTGGGATGGGATAAAGGAGGGGAAAGATACAAGAAAGAAATTTATGTTGGCTAAAGAGCAAAATTACAAGTGGGAGGGGAGTTGTTGGCTACTGGGTGTGTTGGTGTTGTTTTTTGGTTTTGTTTTGTTTTTTTTGTTTTAACAAGAGTGTACCTGAAGGGGAAAAAAGCATGGTTACTTTCTCGTTATGTGCAGAGGTTTAAGATGCTTGCCAATGCACGTTTCCTAAAAGAGCTGTGTCTTGATTAGGCACCTGAGTATATTCTGGAAAGCCTTCCTCTCAGATACTTCATTTGTTCATTTTCTAGCATTGGAGGGAAAGATTATGGTCTGCCTGCCAAAGGCCTGGCATGACCATTGGCTTCCTAACCAGGTTGTCCGAAAAGTTAATTTGTGTCCAAAGATGGATGAACTTGGCTCATTCCTGGTCGTGGTCATATTACAAGAGGGATTAGAAGTGGGAATGGAAGAGAAAGCCTGGATTGGTTTTGTTGGTTTTGGAGTTTTTGTTTGTTTGTTTGCTTTTCTCTTCAGTTTTCCTATTTGGATGTTCTTGTAGAGAATTGTGGTTCTCCAGAGAAACCTCCTTTTTTAACCTCTGGGCCTATAAAGACAGGTGTACCAGATTTACTGGCCTTCCTACCAGAAGAGGCTATAAACCCACAAGATGAACCTGTGGGGCAGAAACGTGGTAAGAGAAGTAGCTCATGATAGATACTGAGGTGTAGAGGAAGAGGATGGGGAGGGATATGCATGTCCCAGTGATGAAGGACCATGAGGACTAAAGGAGCAGGAAGGTTCTTTCATGAACAGAGAAAATAAAGAAAGGACAGAAGTGGGAGTAGGACAGGAGCAGCTGGCAGGAGTAAAGAGGCATGAGACTGCCAGAGACAGTCAGAGCAGAAATCCTACAAACAACATTTTTGAAGTCCAAGTTCGCTCGTTATGCTTGCTTGGACCTAAATCACATGCTGTTTCTTCATCTCTGGTACCACATGCTGTTCCTGCAAGGAACCTGAGCTGGACTCACCACCTTTGTGATGCTGCCAGGTCTGATGACGATCCAGATGTGAACGCCAGTGTAACTGTGTGCAGGCTCAGAGGTAATGCCAGGGAGGCAGAACCAATCCCTCAAGGTAGGAGGGGTTGATTTTGTGGTCACTAGTAAGTCCAGCAAACAGAAAAGGCTATGCAGGCTGCTTGCCAGAGACCAGCAGTTTCCAGAGGAATGGTACCTTGGAAGATCTCAAGGGGGCAAGGGAAATTCATGCTGAGGCAGCTTGTGTGAAAGCACTAATTTGTTTGGTACTGAAATCCTAAATTTGTCTAGTGGGTGAACTGTGTGAATGATGGGCATTAAAGGCTTACTTGTTGCTTCCCAAAACAGAGGTTTGAGTATTCAGGCTGCACAGAGGTTAACAGTTCCAGGTATAATTTGAACAGGTAACTGTGTGCTTTTACTGTGACCAACGTGGCATTCAAACATGGCCAGTGCTTGGGGACTGGAAAGGAATTATGCAATAACAAGCAGGATCCTTTTTGCTTTTGTTCTCTTTTTATTTCTTTATAAAGAAAGGAAAGGATGGGCATGCCAAACCAAAATGGCAGAATACAGACAAAGGTGAGCACTGAGGCTTCTCCTTGGGCACCACCCACAGTAAACTCTCGCCTTGGTAGGGTACAGCTCCCCATCCCTCCTGCCAGGAGGAACCCAGCATGCAGCCAGCCCTTCAGCACAATCACAGCTCTTTGAAGTTAGTTTGCACAGTTTCACAATACCATCAGCCCACGTCATGGTGGGGCAGCAGCAGCTGAGGCCAGCAACATTAGCAGCAGCAACATGGGATACAGTGCACAGAAAAAAAGGGAGCAAAGAGCTTGTTTGCAAACAATTGTAGGTAACAATATAGAAAGTCCAAAGATCATCATTCTGCTATAAAAATATTACACTTCATAAAACCATGTACTATAAAAAAAATCTATTCAGAAACGCTGGTAAACATAACAAATATCTGTACACCGGCTGCCCTTTTCATACAGGAAACATAAAAAGCGTGAGCCTCAGAAATCATCGTTTTGTAAACATGAATATGGAGCCTGTAAACAAAGTGCTAGATCATGGTTCATAATTTATCAGTTTAATACTCCCCAAGTAAGTCCCTTACACACATCATCACCTAATGGCCAGACTCCACTACTGCAAAAGGAAAGAGGACTTGACTCCGAGCACTCCCACTGGAGTCACTGAAGGTGCACATGGATTAAGGAATTAACACAGGAATGAAGGCAGCAAGATTTGGCTCTGAGTAGCAAATCAGAAACAATCTTTTAGCAACTGGTTTTTGTTTTCTGCACTTCAAATGCATATTTTCCAGCCTCTCTTTCAAAATTTGCCTTCATCAAAGAGGGCATGCATTTTCCTCATTTTCCTTTCAGGCTAAAGGATCTCTGAAAAATATGTCCATAACATCCATTTAGGAGACATAATGGAGCACAAGGTGACTCTGTAACTATGTGTACCAAAGCAAGAAGTAGTGGTTGAACAGTTCAACACTGAACATCATGGTTTACACAATACGGGATGACAAAAAGGACCAAATTCTTAACTTTAGACTCCAAATTTTGGGCTGCAAAATATTTTCATGTGCAAACTTTGTGATGACATACATGATCAGATGCTGGCTGACATACAAGAGTTGTCACACTGTTGCACCTGGAAATGCAAGGTCTAAATTCATGAAAATCTGTGAAGAGAGTTTAGATAAAATCTGGCTCTAAGAATTACTGTAACTTTATTTACTCTGTAACACTTTTGTCCTGCATAGGCTTCAATTCACCCTTCACCTGAATACTACGAGTTTTAGTTTTGCTGTACACATGAGAACCTTACTTTTAACTTCACTTCATCTTCAGAGTTTAAATTCTCATGTTTTTGCTAACTTCAGAATAGGAGAGGGTGTACAATTGTGTGTGTCTGCTGTGGACAGACATGGAAGGAGGAGTGTGGGACTGTGTCCATATAGGAACAGGTACCAGAAGCAGCTTAGCTGCAGGCAACACAAGATTTGAGGATCAGGGTCACCTAGGAGGTAAGAATATACACTTCTAAAGGAAAATGATGTATACCTGAAAAGATGAAAAGAAAAATTAGGTTGCACATTTCACTTTTTTTTTAAAGGAACTATACTAAAGCATCTTATTAACATTATTTTCGGCCTTTTTATTTTAATGTAAGGAATATTTGAAGGGTTGTGCTGCTTGCCTGTCTTTTAGGATTCAGATATGTAAACCTGGAGCTCACGTGGCTCTTGCTTAAAAGTGTCATCTCTGGATGTTCAACAAGAGAACTTTGCTTCTAAATATTTGCTTTGGCATTTCTGATACACACATCCTAAGAGAGAGCTTCAAAACGCCCGCCTGAAAATAATTTTCCAGTGAAAGCTACAATGTATTTTCTGCCATAGTAATCTCCTGTGTTTGACTGCCCTACTCCTTCTAGGGATCGAGAAAGCTGTAGCATGCCCCAAAATCTAGAAATTCCTCTGTAAAAATGGGTGATTAAAAAAAACCAAAAAACAACAACCACCTGAGGTTTTTCTGTCACTCTTATTAAGTGGATGGCTGCAAAAATGCATACAGTCAACATTATTTCCCCATGACATGCCATCTGTGGCCCTACACCTTCTGGTTACAGGGAGTTTGTCTGAACTTTTGGCTGATTTTCTGAAGTCTGGGCTTGTCCACCTCTCTGTGCACAGGGCTTGGCACTGGGAACCTGCTGTTGTACAAACATGGCATCATTTTTATAGCCCTGACTCTGAGCCACATCTGGGCTCTGCTCAGCATAAAGCAGCAACAGAGGGACAGAGGTGACACTGAACTTGTAGCCACTCCAATGTGTTGACAGCTCTGTTGGCTAAACTGATTGTGTTTGTTGCCTTCCTGCTGTCCCCAGCCATTTGTTCTGACGCACAAACATTTGCTTTGCCCGCAGTGACCTGGCTAAGGGAGGTGTGAAAGGACAGACGAGCAGATGAAGTCAAGAGAAAGTGACTGCCTGCCATTTTTAGTGTCAGCACATGCATATGCTGGTGTGAATTCAGCAGCAGCATAAGAAACCTTTGTGCCATCCCTGGCTTAGGGGATGAGCCAAGCCCTGTCATGATTCATATCACAGACACACAGCAATTGCATACTTGACTGAGGTTTGGATTTATTCAGAGGTACCAGAGCTGGGTACAAGTTGTTGGAGAGAGCTGAAAAGGTCTGGCTGAAAAGAGAGCCCAGTATTACATCCAGGGTTAGATGAAGTACAGAGACACACGATTTGTACCTTTTAAGAGTGTGACATGTGATGCCATGACCTCATGTCACACAAGGTGTGCTTCACTCAGCTCTCTGTGCTTGGGCTATCCCCAGCACCCTGGGCTCTCAGGGAACTGAAGATTTTTTTTTTCTGAGGAAACAAACTAGAATCTATTCTCAGGTAGACTTCTTTTTCAAATGTAAAGGTTTATAAAAACGTGTCTGTGAGGGTCACTTGTCATTTGCTGAAATAGTTGGGCTTTATAAATGCTATCTGCTGTTAAAACTTGCTTAGAAAAAAAGTTAAACAGATTTTAAATAAGTGAAAATTCATGAGAGTCTGGGGCAGGGGTCAGCTCTCCCTTTGAGCAGCAACTCCCACACCTCTGCCATATAGACAAGCTGCAGTGCTGTGTAGGAACTGGGGTAATGCTTCCCATGATATTCTTCATCAGGGCCATTTGGCTTCTTCAGAGTCCTGGAGCTGCAGAGGTGGGGTCCAGCTCTGCAAAATTTGGGGATATGGCTCCTCCTTGCTGGGCAGACACTTCTCTCCTGGACTGAACAACAAAACCTGCATGGATATGGTCCTGCACAACCTGCCCTAAGTGAACCTTCTTTAGCAGGTGGTTGGACTAGATAATATTTGTAATAGCCTAAGGCACTAGGTCACTTCACGAATTAAAAACTTGCAAGATGGTATGTTCTAATTCAAAGAGATTTTTAGACTTTCAGGAGTTAAACATATTATTTAGTAAAAGTCTCTTAAGGTTATATAAAGAGAGAGAGAAAGAGAGAGGCTAAGCCTTTTTCAGTTTTCTCCTAGAAAAAAAAAAGTGCTTATTGCTGAGCTATACCATGGCTAGGGGTCTAGAGAGGAGATGCTGGTGTAAAAGCAGCCACTGCCACTAATTAGGCCACAGCCTAGCATCCTCTCCTGGATCCAGCTGGGCCAGGGGAAGAGGTGGGTGCTATCAGTCTGAAATAATGACTGCCAGTGGCATGTTCCTCCCTTTCTGCCTCCCTGGATTTGCTGATGGACACTCTTGTATTTCAGTGCAAGTGAACTGAAAAGCACGGCTGACAGTGAAAAAGGTTTAATTGGGTTCACTTGACTGGAACAGGTCAGAAAACCCTCAGAAGAGCAGCTCCCATGGCAGGACTGCAGAGGGGAGACTGATCTGCCTTTGGAGGGATGCACATCTGGGACAGAGGGGAGGCTGGATGGGGCAGTTTCTTCCACGGATGGGCACAGCCTTTTTTTCTACAGCCAGAGTAATCATTACCATTATCAATGACAGGTTTCAAAGAACACTGCAGACAAAACTCTCCAAGTATCACCTCAACCTCTGACTACACTTCTACCCTTACTTGGATAAGGTGGGACAGCATCTTTTTTGTGCATGTGTTTCCATACACATATGTGCACACATCTGGATACACTGGCAACATAATAAACAAAGCCCACTATATGTATGGGCTTATAGTTATTTATAGGCTTATAAAGTAATTAATGAACATGAAGATGTATGAGTCCACATGTGTCTCTGTGGTAATGGTGGGTTAGAAAGAGCTCAGTCAGGAAGAGATTAAAATACTTAAACTTTGGGAAGAGCAACATCCTGTAAACTTGGCCTACAATAATATCCAGTTGAAAAAAATGCTTGAAGAATTAAGACTGAGTATATTGAGGGAATTAGACTTTTTCCAATGGTTATGAGACAAAGCAAACTGAAGCAATGCAAGATGACCAGGAAATCTCAGAGGGAGACAAAAACTGTATATGATATTTTCAACAGTCTTTCTGCCCATATACCATACAATTACTCTGACCATTAAAAATACATTTTTTGTTAAAACAGCACGTATCATCTGGGACCCCAGATAATTCAGCTGTCCCTCCAAGTTGCCCTTTGCATCCTTATACCCACCTTGCCTTCCTCCAAAACAGAAGCCACTTCAAGGGAAACAAGGCCTGGCCAGAGCTGTTCTGCATCAGCCAGGATATCTCTGCCAGTGGATATCCTCACAGTGTGCTGTTAGCAGAGATGTGTGAGACTTAACTTCTAACAGGCAGAAAATTCTAAAGGCAGCAAAAAGCTGACACTGAGCACAGCTTAGCCAGAGGAGAGAATGTGGGCTGCTGTTTACACAAGCATAGACACCCACCTGTGCATTTGCACTCATCAGTCCCAGCCAATTCAGCCTCTGGGTGAAGTTTCACAGCATTGTTTATTTTAGAAAAGAGAAGGGCTTCAAGGAGAGCTGCTTTGCAGCGACCCTCTGTGCACAGCACATAAACTTGAACATTAAATATCAGTTTAAATTATTAAGAATAAATTTAAATTTAAAAATAGACTAATGCAAACAAACTTCAGTCAACTTTGAAGCAGAGATAGTTTTAGGAAGAATATTACTATAGCAAATGAAACCCCTTGGACACTCTGAGGCAGTGATCTGGTAATTCCAGTTCAGCACCGAGATGCACAAACTACCAGCAAGCAAAAATTACCATGTCTAGCATATGAAGCTCCATGTTCACATTTTTCTTTTTTTTTCTCCCCTGTCACAACAGAAAAAAGCCAACACAGCACAGTAGCTTTTCCCACAAAGCATCTGAGGTGACAAATTTCACTCAGAAAATAAAAATTAACAAAAGCAGTACAAAGAAGAATCCCGGTCAGCTTGTGACCACCAGTAAGCCAAGATGGGTAAGAAAAAGAATAAAAAAATAGTTCACATCTGGCACCACAAACCTTGCTTGCTTTCTTTGAAACCAGGGAATGAGAAAATGTCCATTTTGCAGAGACCATTTCAACAAAAGTTTTCTTTCCCTGGACCTGGAAAATCCAGGTATTAGGGCACAGAATTTTTGTTTTATATGTATATAAATACACATGTACATATTCATATAAATATAAAAGCAGAGCATCCTCCCATTTCTCCTCATAATTTATTATTATTAAAGCTTGTAACAGAGTTGGCTGAACTCTTCAGAAGTGGGTACTCTGTGCACACACGTGGCATGGGGAGTTTAGCTCTGCTAGAGCAGAACACCCAGGCAGGGACATGAAATGGTGATGGAGGCAGACTTGGGTGAACAGCCAGGGGAGGGCAGGGAGCAATGACTGGAAATGGCCTCTCTCGCTCCAGCATGGCACTGTGGCCTGCCAGAACAGCTCTGGGTGAGCAGACTGGGTGATGGTGTGGGAGGAGAGCTGCATTGACCCACTGGGCCCCTGGGCAGCCCAGCCACCACTGTCCTCTGCACCAGTCACTGAAAGGGACTGTCCTCTGCTTTGAGAGGGAGTCACAGTCTGCCCCCCTGCCACTTGTACACTAGTTGCCTTTGGATTATTTTGCCTACTGTCCTCAAAGCCACTCACGCCTCTCCCTGGTTCCCCAGCCCCCTCACCTAAGCCTCCCAGACCTGCTTGCTGGCCAAGACCAGATACCTTTCTCTTGCCTGATCCACAGGCTCCTACTCATGCTGCTTTACATGAATGCCTTCCCACAGGCTCACAAGACCATTCTGTTTCTCAGAAGACCAAGTTTCTCAGAGGTTTTTTGCTCCCTCAGACTTTTGAGCAAGTCAGAGCTGGTGGCACACTCTCCTTGAGAGGTGCTAGCTTCATTCCAGAGAAGGCAGGGGCAAAGTGCAAAAGATTCCTCAAAAACAGAAGGTATTTCCACCACCACCAGCTCTCTCTACCTCATGCTGTATAGCACTTGTTTCAGGTAAGGTATTACTCATGTGTCTCTGCAGCCTTCACTCTTCCTGGGGTGAGTGGAGATCAGTAGATGTCTACTGTGACCAGCCAAGTCACTTCATTGCGACGCATGCCGGAACAGCATTCTAACCCGACTGAGTTCTTCGTGGCAAAAAGTGCTTTTCTTGAGTAACAAAATGAAAATTGTTTCCATGAACATCTTATGAACTCAAAAATAGTTTTCCTAGGGTGGAAACGATGGAGCTTGCCTATTTTATTTGGCTTTATCTCAGTAAAGAAACAGAGCTACTGGCAAAACTGGCACATCTTTGTGAAGTTGTTAAAACTCAGGACCCTGGCTGGAATGTAAAAGAAAGATGTAGCAGATGAGAACTTTGCCTTACGTGGGCTTCTGCTAATTCTGGCAATTTCATGTGCAGGTTGTCCAAAAAGTTCTGCTAGCCAAGTAAAGATGAATTTCTCAAATAATAAACTGTGGGTTTTCAAGGAGGCCTTTTGGGGGTACTGCTACAATCTGGTAGAGGTCAGTCTTTTCATGCCTCGCCGCTGAGCCAGATTGGAGGACAATACAGGCTCCAGCCTTGGTGCCTGAGGTGCTCGGTTTAAAGCAAAGTAGGTGGCTGCCATTGCACCCTGTAAAAAAGAGAAAGAGAAAACTTTGAGCTGAAATTCAGTTCTTTGATGCTTTTCCCTTCCCCTGCTCACTATCCTAAAAAACTGTCACACATGCACAATTTCCATGAAATGATACCATTTAGGCTGGCAGACAGCTAGAGTATCTTAGATTCAAAATGGTGAAGAGCAGTATGTGCCACCAGGTTATTACAATGCAGCCTAAAGTTAAAAATACTGAGCAGGTGACAGTCAAAAATACAGTTAACACTAAATAAATACTAAATACATACTAACTGTAAAAATTACAGTTAATACAAAAATACAGTGCTATATCAGATTTAGCCTCTGTGGCAAATAATCGTCCCAACTCCTCTATGACTTTTCACACTATTTACACAAACAACAGCTCATTCTGCAAGCAAGGATGAGGGAAGGGTGTAGGAGGTACCTTAACCAGGTGAACATCCTGTCTGCTGAGCTGGTTTTGAGACAGGTACTCTCTGTTCACTATCCATGGATGTCTCAGGACTTGGACTGCTGTGAGGCGCTGATGAGGGTCTACATGAAGCATCTTAGACACAATGTCCTGGGTTGAAAAGGAAGAAAACAGAACAAGGGAGGAAGTAATTAACAGCAGTGCAGGCTTTACTAAGATCTTCCTCTTGATAGTGTCATCATTAGCATGTCCAAAGGACAGAGTGATGCACTTTAGACAGGCTTTATGTTCTTTAAGTGTCAGGTCTTCTCTTCAAAATTTTCAGGTGTAATGTTCAACTTTCAGCTAATAATCCAGTCAAAACATAATGTGGAGGGTATTCATCTTATTGAATGACTGGTAATTACTGGCAATCTTGTAGGAGTGATGGACACCTAAGGGAGAGTATGCCATCTAGAGGCATCTCCTCACTGACCTCGAGGTATGCTTACAAGAGAAACTTAGAATAGAAACTCTGCACTCAGGTAACTAAAGTACAATTAGGTTAGTTCTACAACATCTAAACATTTTAATCTCAAAACTGGACAGCTGATAAAAAATCCACTGTGAGGCTCATAGGTGCTGGTAGCAAGAGTAGTATGTTACTAGGATTGCTTGCAGTTTTGTGGTGGTAAGTATCAATGTTCTTCCATTGGATACTAACAGTTGCTAAAATGAAATCTCTTGCAAGAACCTTTAAAGCCTGTCAAAGCTTCTGATTAATGCTGGGCAGCTGGAGGCTTGCAACTTTCCTGCTCATTTACCTGTCTCACAGACTAGTGCACAGCTTCATGCCTAAAGATCTCAGCACCAGATGTTTTTTTTTCTCCTGGGGTTTTCCTTGCTTTGTGATAGATGGGCAGCCTAAACTATGAACTGTACAGGAATTAAAACTGCCCATTCCTGGTTAAATGAGAAGCAAAAAGGTGATTCATGCATAGACTATACATCTGTGGCATTGACGGACCTACACTTCTTTTTTGTGCAGTTGCGCAAAAAAAAGAGTTCTGTGGTATTTAAATTCTGAGAGAAAATCTCAGAAAAGGTTCACTGACCTTTGCAGTATCAGATACTGAATCCCAGTTTCCTCCTGTAAGAGCATATTTGCCACTGCCAATCCTGGCCAGGATTTCCTCTGGGGTGTCGTCTGGTCCATTTGCAAAAGGAGTGAATCTATTAAAAAAAAAAAAAAAAAGAGAGAGAAAATGATGTCATTTGCAATTACATGATTTTTAGGTTCTAGTATTAACTGCCACTGATTACAACAGGAATTTGGTTCCAGAATGTACCACTGATGCTGCTGCTTCATTTTCACTCAAACTATGCAAGCTGCTGGTTCCTCATACTGATCTGTAGAGGAAAAGACAGATTCCCTAATTGTTTTTTAAATGTTTGTTCTAATTTTTTTAAGAATTAAATATTCTTTGTAAAAATAGTCAGGTTTTTACCTCCTTTTAACTCTGCTTTATTGCCAACCTTTATTGCCAATACCGGTACCTTGGTAACAGCAAGAAAGGACAAACCTTATAAAGGAGAAGAAATACGATCTGAAACAGAAAAAAAGGAAAAGCAAAAAGAACCCTTTCTGATCTATTTTGCAATGCTTTGTTAACCATAATGTGAAAGTCAGTTGGGAAAAAGAAATTACCTGCAATAGGTTACTTTCTTGTCCAACCAGTCAGAAATGACTTGTAACAGGCACCCAGCTTGTGACAAAAGCAGTGTCACATGCAGAGGGTACACTTTCTCTTTTCAGAAAGTGACAAGAGATAACGTTTTTGCAGCTGACTGCTGTCTACCAGGCCCATTTTTACCCTGCAATCTTGAACAGCTGTGTAGGTTTAGAAGAAGTAGATATTTTTGATTTCCGTGTTTTTCCTTCAATCTGTTTCCTCTTCAAACTTGCCAGAGTGGTTTTTAGATTGTTAAACAGTTGGTTTGGCCACAGCTTCCTATCCCACCTGGTTTCTGGTAGCAAATTCAATTTGTCATGCTGTGTTTTCTCATTTTCAAAAACATTTCAGACTTCATAGCAGTTGAGCCCAAAAAGACAGGTAATGTTATTGCAATCTATAGCTATCAGGAGGGATGGAAGTTAAACTCTAAGGAAAAAGCTGTGAGGTCTACCACCAGCTCAATTAATATGATCCCTGGCCTGTGCTCTAGTCCTGGCTGTCTGAGCCCTCTCTGCTCATAGTGATTATAGGAGGAGAAAAAAGTCCTGGATGTAAATACTTGTGAGTTCCTACTAATCTCCTCTGGTAACAAGAACAAAACCATGCATAAATGCAGTGGTGGCACCTAAAAAAGCATTCTTCAACTGATAGTGTTACTATTATTTTCTCTGGTAAGTGCAGAAAGAATGAGATACAAATTTCTGGCACCTGTCAGTAAATTGAATATCCACTAAGTTATACTATTTGTATTTCTGATTCAAGTATATTTGGCTTTTTTCCTTCATATTCAATAAAAATGCATTCTGAATATAATCAACCGAACAAATGTAACTGTGGGTAATGTGTTAATTTTATTTTACTGATTCCAGCTGTGTAGCAGTCTAGGGCATCAGCCAAATAGAAACAGGCTCTTGGAGATCCAGCAGACTGGGAAACTTCCCCAGAATGCTTTGATATGTTTCAGCTGACCTTGAACGCATCTCTAGTCGAGAATAAAATAGATGATATAGAGACCCCTGGCCTTTTTTATAATCCACAAGGCAAGAGATGCAAATAACAGAAAGTCAGAGTCCAACTCGTTGTTTTCTGTATGAAACCTAGGAATGAATCCAAGCTTCTTGTCACAGCTGAATGATCAGATGAAACAGTTTAGAGAGGTCACTGAAAAGCTGCAAGCTGAGCTTAGGTGTGATAAATGTGCACATACCATAGTCTGAGAAATAAAATTCAGGGGCCCAATAACTCTAGAATGGGTTTGCACACTTTGTTTCCCAATCATCCCAGTACATCTTATTCCTATCTTGCACTGCTTATTTCAATCTGTGTCTTTCCTTGGATCTTCCTGTTTTAATATTTCACTTTAGCCAACACATTGGTAAGAGTATTTTTGCCAAGTGCCTCTCAAAAGTTTCTGCTGCCTGTTGCTATTCTTGCTGATCTCTTAGTTTACTTTCTGAACCATATTTTTCAAATAGGATCTAAAAAGTATGTTTGGGTGGGGTTTTTTTTAGCTTTTAGAGGTGCTTAGACACTTCAACAATAACAAATTAAGAATAATGAAGCTGAAGAGAATACATGTATGAATAAAATTAATTAACATTCTTCCATGGATAAGGTGAACATGATGAGGCTCTTTATAGTCCTATGCATCTCTCCTAATGGAAAACTTTCCCACTTCTCAAGTGGTGCATGGACCCTTTAGGAGTCTAGGTCTCAGTGCATACAGGCAGTTTCTGTTAAAAACCTAAACAATTTGTCAAGTGTCAAAGATACTTATGCATTCTAGAAAAAACTTTAATTCTGGACATCTATTTTCTTGCTTTTTACAACTGAACACACTTCTCAAGGAGGCCAGAATCCCTAACTATGGCTCCTTTCTGGCTTAATCAGTGCTGCAGCGCTGAGCCCACTGCAGACTGCTGCTCTAGGAGAACTTTGACACTCACCCTGCCAGCATGGTGTACAGCAGGATCCCCAAGCTCCAAATGTCACAGGCTGCATCATAACCTTGGCGTTTAAGGACCTGCAGGAAGGAAAGTGAGAGATGAGAAGAGGTCAATCTGCATTCCTGAATTTTTAGCTTCTGATCTACAAAAAGCACTGATTAGTGGTTGTGTCTGCTGACATTCCCAGAGCTTAGCTGCATATCTGCCTTGAACAGGTGGCTGCCGTGGGATCAAAATATCCCAAGGGTAGTGCCATGGAGCAAGGCAAAGCCCAGGCTGAAATGAGCTGGGTAAACTCAGCACATCTTTCCCCTTCACAGTGGGAGAGATGAGTGCAGTTTGTTGGAGCTGGGAATCTGGGAGCTCCTCTGACCATCCAACGTGCAGAAAAGCAGAACAATATTTCATTGTTTTAAAATGTTTCATTTAAAAAAAAAAGCTTGTTAATACTTTGAAACATACCCTCCTAACCTGAAGGTTACCAACAACACTGTGGATGCATCATAGGGCTAAATGACAGCGATAAGTATTCCAACTGAGCTCAGTTTGGATTTGATACAGCAAATGGATGCACACTGAAGCATATCTAATGCCAGACTAATGAAGATGCATGCTAAAAGGCTTCTCTTACCTCTCTATAAAGAAAAGTGGGCACATTTAGACTGGAGTTAAGAGCAGGCTAAAACTGGGCCCCCTTTTCCCATGGGGCAAACAAGACCCATGGCAGTCAGGAGAGATCTGACCCGTAGGTTCAATACTGATACAGGATGGTAAGGTGTAGCAGTAAGGGTAGAGTTCGTTTGTGCTAGTGTACACTAGAAGAAATGCCTGTTTGGGTCAGTGCAGGTCCAAGTGAAAGTGAAGCCACCAGCTAAGCTCAGGGACTACCTCCATATCTTCCCACAAAAGCAAACTACCCTCTGTTTATTCAGCTCTGACACACAAGGAGTTTAGTCCTCTTTAGATGGACCAGTAGATAGATCTTTTTTGCAAAGCACATGAAAAAGGAATGTATCAATTCAGCAAGTCTTTCTCTGACCTGCAGCCCTATTACCCAGGAGTGATTTAAGTATCTGATGTCTGTCACAGAAAAGACCAAATTCTGCTAAGGAAAAACAGTTTGAGAAAATGTTGCCTCGACAGATTTTATAAATGATGAGTGGTAAAGCAACCATCTGCCAGGTATGCTGCTGAGTGAACATTTGCTACCTGGACAACAAGCCAAAACAACTCCCATAGTAAAAAAACCCACAACAACCACCCCCCCACACCCGAAAAAAAACCCCCAAACAAAAACAAACAAACAAACAAACAAACAACGCCCAACAAAACAACCCCCAAAAACAAATAACCAAAAAACCCCAAGAACAACAACAACAAAAAAACCAAACAACCAGAGAAAAAGCCACAGTTCCCTCCTGTTCAACAAAGCTGGTGAAATCGTGCTTCTGCCTCTCTCTCCTGCACATAATATAGAGGCTTTCTGGTTGATTTATTTATTTCTATTTCTTTAGTTCCTTCATTCATCCCCCCTCTATTAATGTGAGTTTTTATGGGAAAACCTTCTTTGCTGTTTGACAAACTCAGCTGCTTCTCGCTTCACCCGTGAGACTGAATACCCAGCATTTATCTTTTGTTGTGGTCGTTCTCATTGTGTTTTGAACAGTAACAATTTCACTCCTTCTCTGTTTTCCTCCAATAATCAAGGACAATCAAGTCCAAGGTAAGTGACAGAAAAATGGGGCAGTGATGATACTCAGGGGAGTGGGTTAATAAGCAAGTGGTTACACAATCCCAAAATGATCAGGTCACTTCCAGAACTTAGTGGAATCTGAAATAGAGGCAGAAACTGGTTCTTAGTGCCATAGCAGGATATTGTGTGGATAATAGATATCCTGGAGATAATGATACCCTGTGTTCATCCAATTCTGAGAATGGCTCAGCTATTTGTCCAATCCCCTTTTATTTCTGGAGGCTTTGATTTACTGGGTTGACAGTGTTACAAATAGAGGTTTTTTTCTCAGTTGTAACAAGCAGGGATGCAAATGGGTACAAAAGCAAATAAAAACCCTCATCATTTCAAATCACAAAGCTGTAGTTCTTCACGAATTCTGTAGGAAAACTGCAGAATAAATATATTTACTTTATCCAGAAGCACCCTATTGCATCAGTGGTACAACAGCCTGGCTCTTTCCTCCTGGCATGCAGCATGACGCGCACTAGGTGGCAGCGTGTCTCTTTCAGATAGCCTTCATCTTTGCTCTTGCCATCACCTAAACCCCAAATGAACTGTTTCCAAAACAAAGGGAGATCCAAGTGGGCCAAACGTGTCCTCCTTCTTCGGTCACCGCCCTCTTTGTCACCAGGTCAGCTGACTTTCTGCCTCCTTAATTAGTTTCATGAGCATGTGGCAGTCGGACCCAGACAGGAAACGTGAAAGTCAAATCCAGGCTGGAGGGCAGCATTATATCACAGGTAAAACATAAAAGCACTTAAGGCTTTGTGTAAGCTCTCTGCCAGTAATGTTTCAATTAATCTCCAATGTCTCCTGCATTAGCAGGACCTGTCTTACTCATCACAAATGTCCGGGAGTGTGATTTCTGCTTTCAGTTCAAATCAGAAGAGTCTGAGCTGAAACTGGCAACGTTTGTGATTACAGACACTGTACAGAATAGCTCATCATGAAAAATAGCTACACCTATTTTAGGCATCTTCTGCCTTGGAGGAAATCTGACTGCTTCAAATCTTGAAAATATTATTATTTTTGTGGTTTAGAAATTGAATGGCTGTGGTGCCACACAAGTTTTTCAGTCTACTTTGATAAATTTTAAACAGCTCATTCCCATTTCTAAAATGAAAGCCTAACCAAACTGCAATAAAAACCCCCAACCAATCTATCTTGGCATTGGAAGGGGTTTTTTTTGCTGAAGACAAATCTGTTTTGAATTTATACTGCCCTGGCAATGGTCCCTATATAACAAATTCTTCCTTCTGATGCTGGAAGGCTGTGATTCCTGTAACTTTTGGTATCATGGAAGGATTCTGTACAGAAAGATCATCCTAATTTTCTCTTCCCACTGCATGGGTGAACACTGCATGGGAGAAAGAGAAGACTTAGGGGGAAAAAAAGATTGCTAGATGATACCAACTGAGAGACACTGGTATTTGATAGTAGAGAACAGCTGAAGTATTGAAAGACAGTCTTTTTTGTTTTTCTTATAAGGACCAAAACAAGCAAGAGAAGACACACATCTGAAGCAGTGTATTGCAAGTACTAAAATTTTTGATTTTCATCGCTCCAAGAAATGGGCAATTACTCAAGAAATTACCTTCTTGCTCCATCATTGTGAGGAAGCAGATATGAACATCTCGTGGGTGAAATACAGCAAAGAGCCCAAGCTGTGAGACAGCTGTATGACCCAAGCCCACTCCCCCAGGGCTGCATGGAAGGAGCAGCACCTGCCAGTGATGCAGAGCCACCTCCCCCTGTGCTTGGGACAAGCTGCTTGGTCTTCCTCCACTTTCCTGTCTGTAAAAATGAGAAAGCATTTCCTACATCCCCCAGAACATGGGGGATTGGTACAAGGAGAGCCCAAGAGGAGAGATGTTTCTTTAGCTCAGTGAAGGCAACAATAAAGCTCTCACTGATTTCAGCATAGTAAGGATTTTGTACAAGGGTTTTTTCTTTCCAGTTTTATCACAAAATCATGGAATGGTTAAGGTTGGAAGGGTCATATAGTTCGACCTCCCTGCTCAAGCAGGGTCCCCTAGAACACTCAGGGTTGTGTCCAGATGGTTTTTGGATATCTCCAGAGAAGGAGACTCCACAATGTCTGTGGGCAACCTGACATCAAGATTTCCTTCTTAAGCCTTAATCCTGTTTGATGCAGTGCACTAGAGGGAAAGCAGTCTGATCAGAAGCAGCTAGAGAAAAAAAAAAAAATTATCCCAGTAATGAGCCAAAGCATTGGGTGCAGCAGCTCAAGACAGACACCAGCTTCTGTCAGGAGAAAAACAACTGCTGTGACAAGACTAGGAATAGGAAAGTTATGGTAATAGAGACTGTGCAAGTGCCAGTAGCCTGGTTCCTGCCTTGCTCCTCTTGTAAAGGCAGCAGGGGAGGAAGGACTGCTTCCTAGGACACACTGACTACTGCAGGCTTTGAAATGTGATCCTACCTCAGGAGCAACAAAGTTGGCTGTGTAGCAGGGAGTCATGAGCAGCCCGTTCTCCGCTCTGAGTTGCTTGGCAAACCCAAAATCACAGATCCTGATAGAGTCTGGGTTTCCTGACTCATCCATGTAGAGGATATTACTTGGCTTGAGATCTCGGTGCACCACCTTAAGAAAGAACAGTGAGAAACAAGTGAGAAGAGGAGGTCAGGGAGCACTGGGGCTTGGCTGCCATTTCTGGTCTGCTGGTTGAGGTAGGTCAAGAGCTCATGCTGAAAATATTTAAGTTTTGGAAAAAAAAGTTACTTTGGTCAAAAAAGCCTTGGACAAATGAAGGGAAAAAAATTAAAGTCTGTTAAAATGAGAAACAAAATGTTTGACAGTCTCTGCGGGTGTATCAGGATGGAGGCTGCTGCTCTAAGAGGAGACAACTTCCTGAGGTGGTCAAACTGGGGTGTTGTACTAGTATCTTGGTGGCAGAGTCTCCTGGAGCTTGATGGTTCTGAATAATCAGCTGAAGGGTGAAAAATAAATCATATCATCGGAGGAAAGTGTGTAAGGGTCTTCTTGTGACTGTCCATGTGAGTGGCTCACACCTGAAAGGAGGGATTAATTTCTTTCCTAATTTCAAAAAGCATTCACACAATTTCATGTGACTCTGGGTTTTATCAGACATGCTGAATTTCAGTGGCAGGAAAACAGCCTTTATTTGTTATAGCAAGACTGAAAAATTACCATGAAAGCAGAGAAGCCAAAGCACAAAATGCACTTTGTTTTAACCATGAAGCAGGAAAAGCAGTAAATATTTGAGTAGTTATCCAAACTGCTTGTCCCTGAAATGCAGAAAAGGCGAGATTTTCAAACTGTTGTATATAAGGAGCTTAAGACTTTAAAAGTCAGATTTTAACAGCATGTCAGAAATCTTTCCCATCAGCTGCTCAAACTACCACTTCATTTGGAGAGCTGAGCATTTGATTTTCTACCTATCTGCTGATTCAGCTACCCTATTTGAACTGTTGCTAAAAGTTCAGGTCCTGCAATAATGATAGTGATAAAAATTAAACAACTAATATCTCAAGAAAATACATGAACTTAAAAATCACTGTAGTGTGGGAAAGAAAATATTACTTTGACATGCTTCAGTTCAGTGGAAAATGGATAAAAAGCCAATGACCTTATTTCACAAACCAAATGTAATTATAAATATGGAGGTAGGGGTTTTCTGGGGGGGAGGGGGGGAACATATTTACACTGCAGAGAAGCAAGATCCCAACTATTTGCTATTTCAAGAAGTTGAATTTTCGGAGGGTTGATGCAGCTAAGCTGAAAAAGCAACGCTTACGCCCTGAGAGTGCAGGTAGTCCACAGTCCTGGTGATGGTGCAGAGCACAGCGCTGGCCTCCCGCTCCGAGAAGCACTTCTGCCGAAGGATGCGGTCCAGCAGCTCGCCTCCCCGCATCAGCTCCATCACCAGGTACACGAATTTCCCATCATCATAGACCTGGAACAGTTACATAACAGATACACCTCTTGGACCCATCAGCTTGGTAAAGGTTGGTCCTTTAATGGCAGGGTTGGCTGGCTTGCGTGTGAAGTTGCAAACGAGAAAATTTGTTGTCAGCAAATGCGTGGGAAGTGGGCTTTTTACGCTCAACAACTGAAAAGAAAACTTTACAAAATGATTTAAATCATCACTTTTTTTCTGCTGTCTGTAGCAGCTTGCTGATTTGTCCACACAGAAATGCAGCTTCTGGTTTTCTATCATGCCAAGAGAGCAGGCTCAGCTGTTAAAAACCAGCACCACTCCACACAGCTTCAAAATGTCTGCTGGCTCTCACCCAAGCATTCCTCTCAGTAGTGTTATCTATTTCCACTTCCACAGGGTAACATTTGCCATTTCAAATATCAATATTTCCCTTTGACTCATCATCAGCTAAAGAGCTGTATTTTACTCTTGGTCAAAACTTATATCTAATGATGTTATATAGTTTATAGTTGCAATTCTGGTGAATATATTCTTTATATCTGCTGCAAGACATATTTATATTCAATGTCAATGGCAGTTGGTGGAAGACATTTTATCATTTAACTTGGAGGACAACCATTTTCATGTCATCATCCTTTATCTGGACTGCAATAATAGGCAGTGTTAGAGTCATCAATGCTATATGTTTTTGGAAAGGAATACAAAAACTTATTTTGCACAGATTTTGAGATACTCTTTAACACTTAGGATTAGGTGAGACTTTCCTGAGGGCATGTGATTAGGAGATTCTTGTATACTTCTCTGAGGTCTAAACCATAATGTACTGACCACTGGCACAAGCAGGATTTTGTTCTGTAAACTCTGAATCTGACATGGTGTGGAAAATCTTAGGTGTGACTTCAGGCAGCTAAAGTAAAACATCTCTGACTAAAGGCCATTACTTCATTTGAGCATAGTGAAGGATTATGTTTCATATGAAATGCTGAAGAAAAATACCTTAATGACTTCTCAGGCTGCTGGAGTAGTAGGCAAATGGTGCCTGGCATTAAAATACTATCAGGGGAAATCCTAGTGACTCTGTGAGCTCTCCTCTCCCAGCAAAGCAGGTAACACAGGCTGCACAGGAATGCCTGCTGCTTGAGAAAGATCATCCCCGTGTCCAGCAGCACTGCTGTGTGTATTCAGCAGTGCCCCAGAACACCCAGCTAGGGAGATCCCCTTTCAAATAGTGCTGCAAACTCAAACCCATTTTTTCATTCTCCAGCACTGTGCCCCTTTGGTTTTATTTACAGTTTGTTAGACAATAACTGGAGAATGCATAACCTGACCAGCTATCCAGTAATTTGTTAAGTCATGTTTTTCTCCTTGATTTCAATGGGTCTGGTTTTAACTTGGACCTTCAACTGAGGAATTTGCCAGACATGGACTCGTAAGTGAGCCTGACTATAAGGTGAAAATCATTTAATGCTGCAGTGCTCAAAGAGTACTCACATCTTTAAGAGTAATGATGTTTGGATGCTGTCCATATCGCAAGAGTATCTCAATTTCTTCAGAGGGGTCTCTCTTGCTCTTATCAATTATCTGGAATAAATGAAGGCAGAGTAGTCAAATACCAGTTAGCAGCACTAAGCACAAAATTCCTACAGTTTAAACAAATTACTATTCAAAATTCTTCCATTAATCATTATTCTAGGAGAGGACAGCTCAAACCATGTGCAATGAGAGCCATGCTGACTGTCTGCCAAAGCCAGATGGAGAAATAATTAGTTTAGATTCTGGAGGCGTAGGCCCTCTTTTTGATGCCTACAATTCTGTTTACCCATAAATAATGACAGTTACAAGAAACGTCATTTAGAAATCAAACAACATAGAGAGTTTTAAAATAATCATGCTTTTAAAATGACCTCTTTGACATAAAAAATTTGACAGAATCATAATATTGGCATATGCCTGTATATATGCTGATAAATTATTAGAAATTAATTGTCATATGTATTTTGAAATGAAAAGTATGGATGTTTACTGTCAGGGGAGATTTGAATTGAAACCACTGGTAATCACTTGGCTCTAAAGGCCTAAAGGCAGTTGCAGTGAACAACAGTCAGTGTAACCAAACTCTCTACCCATTCCTAAACTGGAAAGAAATCTTCTTCATAGATCACTTCTATGTAGCATCTTTTGCCCTATTAGAAAATATGGTGAGACATGCACACTTTTTAGTTTTGTAGCAGCAGGTCTTAGAAAAGCATGACAGGTGCTGCTTAGAGAGCATCACTGCATGGAAAGCCAGCTGTCAGGAGAGCACTGACTTCTCCTCAGTGATTCTGGTACCTGTATTTGGCATGTCAGGCAAAGAGCTTTAGTCATTTGTCCAGCTGAGAGCACTGATTAAAGTTTCTCACTTTGTAGATTTAAATGATAAATATGGAACAAAAAAATAACCTTAAGGGAAATCTCTGCGTTTTGGAATCTCAAAAGTAACTGCACAGGAAATGGTGAAAGTCTCGTTCTACTAGAAATTCATAAGGAGTACACTATTTCAGCTCTATTTCTTACTGCTAGAAAACAACAGCAGCACTTTTGAATAACAGGTTTACCAAAGTGGAATGGGTGGCGTTGTCAGAGAATCATTTCCATTATTGCCTTGGATTTCAAGGCTTCCAAAGTTAAATGTGGTTAGTTCTCTCCAAGAACTAGGCAGAGAGCACAGATTTTAAATGATGGCGTTAGCAGGGAAAAAAACCCCCATTTTTTAAAAAACGTCTTTTGCTAATGAGGAAAAATTCCTGCCTGTTTTTTTATCAAATGCATGCGTTTTTCATGGTTTAATTCTGGTGATACAAATTCAAGTACATGAGTAGAATCTCATTAATTAGCCATAATAATGAATAACTGAATATAAATCAGAGGTTTCACAGTCATAATGACTGGCACATATGTGCAATGATAATGATGGTCAGTAGTTGTCCATGGCTCAGGTATGCCTCTGAAGCCGTATCACTGATTTGATTCTGAACTAATACAAGTGTGACAAATGAAAGTGCAACAGGCAGCTGATGCAGGTAAATGGTTGTCATCCACATTTGAATAAATAAGTTTCAAGGACAGGTGAATGAAATAAAATTTTCTGCTGTTGTTCTCCCAGTTTAGTTGAGACATTATCAAGAAGCCCATGAGACCCTGATCAACTGACTCCACATGAATACAACCACAGTGACTGAATGTGTCCCACTCAACCAGCAAGCCTAACACACAAAAAGATCCTCAGGGCCACCTCCTTGGCTACCCACATAAACCTCTTGTCAAGTTACTGAGTAACTCACATGTGCCCCTGTTGGCCTCTGCCTGCCTTGTACAAACCAGCAGAACCTACTGTGGCAAGTATTACCACCAGTGTGAAGTACCACTATCACTATGCTGCTGTAGCAAGCTATATATTCCAGATTCCTTTTCTGTTGCAGTTTCCTGTGAAAGGAAATATCCAGAGCTGTGGAAAATTTTAAGCAACTATTAATAATGCAGGACTATAAATGCATATATACGGCCTAAAAAGAATGCAAACCAAATATAGTCTCGGCTATTGACAAAACTAAAACCAACATAACCCGAAGCACTCTGCTACCGATGTAGTAGTAACAGCAGCAGCACCCCTTTAATGCTTCTAATTCACAATATGCCACAATATGTAAATACAAATTGCAAGACAGTCCCACTAAATATGCATGCTTTTTGTTTTAATGTGTGTGCAACCTGCAATACACTGATTACATGGACAAGCTACCCCAAACTGCACTACAAATGACTGTCAGAGCTGTGAAGGGACCTGCAAAATTCCTCTCAGTCCCTGGGCAGTCTGATTGGACAGACCAGAACCATTTTTCTCCTCCACAGCAAGAGATTGTCACCCTGACAGTGGCTCTCTTCAGTGTGCCTGTGACTTACACTTGCTAAAGCAGCAGAGGAGGTGTCTGCTGCAACTTCAGCAGAAATCCCTCTGCAGTTCAGAATGGCTGCAGTATGCACAGTTTCTTCATTTGTGTGTTGCAATGGCCACAGCAGTCTACTAAATATGCCCCATAGTTCCACTGTGATACTCAGTTCTCCTGATCTTCCTTTTCACAAAGTCATAGAATCATTTACATTGGAAAAGACCTCCTGAGATCATCAAGTCCAACAATTAACCCAGCATTGCCAAGTCCACCACTAAACCAAAGTGCCTTATCTACGTCTCTTAAATGCCTTCTGGGATGGTGACTTCACCATTTCCCTGGGCAGTCTGTGCAGTGATTTACAACACTTTCAGAGAGTTTTTTGGTGTGTTAAATCCACCCAGAACTTCCTGTGGTAAAAAACAGCATTTGCCACCCTGGTCCCTGTTTCCTCTGAGACACTGTGTTTTGCATGAATACAGACTCTTCTCTGTTCTTCTCTGGGAGAGCCCATGAACTTCCTGCAGCTCTTCCTGTGCAAGCAACGATGTCTTTCCTTTAGGAAACTCATTCTGATTTGAATTCAACTAAAATGTACATATAAACGCTCTCTATTATGGAATTAAGGGAAAATCTCAGCTACCAGTTCTGAGAATTTGAGTCAAATATAATGATGCTACTTTTCTATTTCTCTCTTTAGATGTGTGATGAAGAAGACCAACTCAAAAAGCCACCATAATGTAAAAGTAACTTAACTGAAAATGTAACACAAGCTCTACTGTACCTTGGCCCAGGAGAGCTATGACGCACAAGGCTCGTGCATTGCCCTTCAGAAGAGAAAGATACTGAGCCATAAAGCAAACAGACCTTTTTCTTCACATTGGACACCCAGGGATTGCTCAGAAACTCGTCTGTGTCAAACAGTGTTTGAAAGAATTTCAGAGTAAAATGGGCTCAGCAGAGTCAATAGGGTCCTTTGTTCTGGTAGGGGATTTGTTTGTTCTTTAGCTATCACATTCTTTGTGTGACTAACAGACTAACTGAAAGGAAAAGGTCCATTTTCCTTCCTCAATGGGATTTAGGGTAATAACCTCATGATATTTTAAAATGAGTCAAGCTCCTTTAAAAGACAAAAGTGAACACTTATCAAGGAAGAAAGAAGCAGGACAGAGTATTTTCAAAATCCCAATTATTGCACCTGTCCAGTTTTTACAAGTTCTTCTACAAGTCTTCTGCATGGAAAAAATAATCTAATTCTCCTTTACTAATGGGTTTTCAATTGATTTAGCTTTGCCAGAGCAGACTGATGAGTATAAAAGAGAGTATCAATAAAATTCTCTGTGGGTAAAGCCTTGCTGAAATTGGCACAGCAACTAAATAGATAGTATATGTATTTGCTTGTTGCCTTTTTGTGAAAATATTTGCATGCTTCCAACTCTGTAGATAAATCTCTTCTTCTAGAGAACCTAGAAGAAGATAAATCTCTTCTTCTAGAGACCTAGTTATGCCATTAGCAGATGTTGGAGCCTTCAGCTGTTTGATACCACCCACCAGCTGGGACTTACAGCCTTTACAGCCCTGCCAAAGAAACAGTGTGTGTGAGCACTCCCTAAGCCACTTCCAATGAACCAGCCCTGCTAATACAAATTGCCTTTTCCAGCACTGAAATAAACCTGAATGACTGTGCATGAGAAGAATGAAGAATGGCTGTGTTTCTCACATGGAGTTCTCCATCACTACAGTTCTGAGACTGGAAAAAGTCAAGAGGTGGGAGGAGACAGTTTAACTGCCTTTGCTATCTGGAAATTGAACAGCCTAAAAGAAAAGGTGAGAGAGAAGCAAGAGTGAGAAAAAGGACAGAAAAGAAACATGAGATGCACTGATGGGAAGAGCAGTGATATATGAGCCTGAGAAGAAAGGATGGGGCTCTGGCCAGGACATGCTCGAGCTAGCAGCAAGGAAACTGCTCTGTTGGGTCTTTCTGTGCTGGGTAGAAGGGACCCTGTGCATCTTTAATGACCAAACAAGACTGTATTAAGACATTTGCTTGGCTCTGACTTGATTTTTCTCTTTAGGTGGAACAGGGCTCAAAAGCTGTCTGACCATGTCAACTGAAATGGGCGATGGTAGCCACCTCCCTCCCTGGGGAAGCTGGACGCACCTAACACTGTCACAGCAGTTTAACCCTTAACACCGTGTGGTGTGTGCCATGACCACGGACTGCAGCAAAGCTTCTCCATTTTATTTTAAAGATTTATCCTACAACAAAACCCACAGACGTGGGGAAGCACTGAGGGTGCACCCTGCAGCACGGGAATAGATAAAAAGTTGGTTGAGGAGCTTTGAATTAGGAGTTTTGGTGGGTCATACTGCAGAGGCATAAGGTATAGCTCTTTTTGCCCCCAGTCCCAAATGGGGTCAGCCTCTGCCCTGTCTTCAACTGCCCCAAGTGACCTTTCCTGGCAGCTGAAGCTGAGATACCAGAGTGTGAACTGGGGCAGCTGAGCTACTGCTACAGTCCCAATCTGCTCCAGCTGCTGCAACACCAAGTCCAGCAGAAGGTAGGGCAGACACCTGGGCACTGTCATACCTTGTACTGTCACACCTGAGGCTGCCAGTGTATTTAGGCAGTGGGATGATGTAAAGTTCCTTTTGACCAGCACTAGGGAACTTTGAATGGCTTTGTGAAAAAAACATGGAGGAGGAAGAGAGTTTTATATGCTTTTTAAAGCTGCTTTATTTTCTATTATCTACAGTTTTTTCCTTTAGTCTCTTTGGAGAGTAAGCATGGGTTAATCTCCTTTAAGAACAGATTCATTACATAGTGTGATGTGATAGTCTCTGTAAAAATGCTTTCCTTTTCTGGGAAGGGAGGGATGAGCAAAAGGAGAATTAATTTTGTGTCCCTTTGCACATTATATCTACATTGTGATGTATTTGAAAATTCAGGGCACCACTAGTCAAACTGACTATAGGTGGGATTTGCTTCTCTTCTGAAAAAAGGAGGTGTGACAGCACACAGAGATTTTAACCTGACAGTTTAATCTACAACACCAATTCAAATGAAAGTGTCACAGAGAGAGAGAGTTCTGCAGTTCTGTGCTGCTGGAAATTGTACAGGTTTCCATCTCAGTAATATTTCCTTCTAAAAATAAGCTCTATTCATGCCAAGCATCTGTTTTAATTTGGTTCCTTTTTTGATGTCAAATAGCTCAAGTTGGATGAAAATCACCGCAGAAAGGCTAATATTATTTAAAAGAACATGGTATAATTTTACATTTAAGAGATCTCCAAGGAGAACTTTTCCAAGCCTAATAGTTTCTGAGGGACTATTTGCTTTGCTATTAGTTTTGATTAGCTTCAGAAATTCATTCCCTCCATCCATGCTTAAATCTTTCAGGAAAATAGTGAAAAATGACTATTAGAAGAAGCAGGCCTAATTAGTAATACTTTTCTGAAATGAGGACTGCCCATCTCATCAAGCTGTGCAGGTGAGAGACATTAAACATTTCTGCACACAGCACATGCCCACTTGCTGACACTGTTTGCTGACTTAGCACTCCTAAGCTATCAGCTGGAACTGTTAATTAACTGCTCCTGTTAATTAGCACTTATACGGTAGCGCACATTTTCTAAACAGAGCAGAAAGATTAGCAAATTTATTTCTATAGCACCCGTGAAACAGAAAAGCTGATTTTAGGGAGAAGTCTTGAGTTTTGGAAGCAGAATAGTTTGGTGGGAAAGGCTCTGCAGAGTCTGTTTTGCTCAGCACTCATCCTTGGATCAGACTGGTGAGTTTTCAGTCCGTAAAATACTGCAATGCTGCTCTCACCTTCTACAAAAAGCTTCAGGGCTGGAAACCAGTGTGTCATATTCAGAACTTATAAAGGGGAAAAGTTACTACATCAGTATGGAAGACAAATACAAGAAACATAGTTTGAATGGCCCCAAAAGAGAAACAGAAGCACAAAGGACCAAATTCTGTCCAAAATACTTTAGGTATTTGGCAAGAAAGTTAGCGAAGAGAAACGTGATATTATTAAGCTGTAGGAAAACTGCTGCCTGATCCTAGGTCTCCGAAAAGATGTAGTTAGCAGAGAGAAATACCATATTCTCACATTCTTCAGAGGTTCAGCCACGCCAAGGGAAGAGACTTTGAGAGCTTTGTGACGAAATGGGAAGGAGGCTGCAGGAATCTTTAAACCAGAGATATACAACCACTCCACATTTAAGATTTGCTTTGAAGCTGAGATTAAGAGGTGGCCTGCACACATTTCTGTATTTCTACCTGCCCTCTCTGTTTATTTTGTTAAGAATTTAAGCAATGCTTCGACCCCATTTACCCCAAAAGTCAGCAATGGCTCTTGCTGCTAGAAACAAGCTGGCTACTTGTAGAAATGCTCAAGCCACTCTGCCTCTCTGCCCTGACTTCTCCCAGGTCCTTCCAGCAGAAGCCAGCACTCTGTACTGGCCTGGCCTTTCTGAAGCTGTAGCTGCAGGGCTCTGCCTATCCAAAGGCAGTGTCTCCTTGGAAAACTGACTTATTTCTGTGGGGAGACTATCTGGCAGAAAGCATAGAATGACAGAATATGCTGTGCTGGAAGGGACCCATCAGGATCATTGAGTCCAGCTCCTGTGTGAACACATGCAAAGCAACTGAAAAGTGACACCCATTGAAGTTTTGCAGGTATTCTGGAAAACCCAAATCTTGAAAAATGAGGATACCATATAAAATATCCTATGTTGCCTCCTGTTATGGTGAGTGTACAGGAGGCAACATAGTGTATGTACTGGTCAGGGTAGAAGTCAGGCCCTTTGATAAGGCTTTTGAAATGGGAAAACCAAGAAAGCCTTCAAAAAAACTCTCACAGATCAGACATAAGATCCTCATAAATAGCAATAATCTATCACCCTTTGCTGCTTCATCGATTTCACTGTAAATCATTTTCTCTTTCCATCACATCTAGAGGACAACCTCCATGTTGTTTGCAGTCACTCTTAGTATGGTAACTAGTCCTTATTAAGGCTATTAATGCTGGCTTCTTTTGCAGAGCACTCTAGAAAACAGCCCTCCCTATGCCAATTCAAAGAAGGACAAAGATTTGTGCTTAAATCTGCTCTAAAGCCTGTATCTCCTAAATAGCACCCTACAGCCTACCAAATGTAGTGCCTCACTGCCAAAAAGCTGGAGTGTACTTCAGACACTCAAAACCATCTTTTACCTAAGCATCTGGGCCACATTATTTCCTGATGCCCAGCTTTATGAACCAAATTTCATGGGAAAACCTGGTAAGTGTTCTCTGTAGTTTTATCAAGCTAAGAAGGGGTCTTGTACCTCTGACCCTGCACTTTGTAAGGCTACATTTCCACTGATATGACAAATCCAACTGCTTGGCATGTGGAGGGGAAGACATCTCGGTCATTTCCTTGAAGAGTTTGCTTTACCAACCGCTCTCACAATCAGACTTTTTTTCCCCCTGAAAGTCCCTTTTTTAGCTTCAAGACATTCTGTCTTCCCTTGCTGTCTTTAGCAGCCAAATAGTTGTCATCCATCATTTATATCACCTTAGAGATATTTATAGATTTTGATTGCATCCCACCGAGCTCAACTGTCTTACATCACACATATTTGTCACTCTCTTGTTAGAGCTTGCCTTGTTATTCTTGCATATTTTCTACTGTAGATTTTCTCTAATTTACTTATATTCTATCTTAAACCATGGATATCAAAAGAACACGATCTCACAGGGTTTAGTATTCCTACTCAGGTACTACAAGAAAAACTCATTTATATGCAAGCATGTTAGTAAGATAGAAATCTATAGGTCTGCATATGAATTTTATTAATAAAACCGTAACTACGCTAGCAACATATTTATGAAATGCTTGTCTGATACTGGTATTCAAATATTTGTATTTCCATCCTATGAAATATTTGAGAACACTGAATAACTGCATTACATATTCAGGGAAGGAAAGCAAATAGGAATGAAAAATTTTGGCAAGACTGCAGTCAGAGACACTTTCTCAATAAAACATTGGAAAGTATCTTTCAGTATCATTAGTATGATCTTGCAGAGGCAAAAGATATGCTCTTCATAGATAATTTGATAAGCCATCTTGGGGAAGAGCAAGGACAGTTAGAGGCTTCTGGAAGCACAGCTGGCACTCTTATTTCCCTTCACTTGGCTAACAGGTTTTATAATGAGGTCCTTTTACCTGACATTATATCCTTCCTGGTGCCATTTTTCCCCCAGGTGTGAGATGTGATAGAGGCCCACTCTTACCCATACAAACCTGACTGTGACAGCCACCCAGCAAACTCAAGGGGGGTTTGCATTACTAGGGACTGAACAGGAACTGAGACAGGACCTCAGCATCTGATCCATGCCCATTCAGCCCATCCTCTCTCTGGCAGAGTCCTGACAGTGCTCTGCTGCAGCAGCAGGTAACTTCTGCTAAATTGAAAAGCCAAATTTAAAAGGGATGCATTACCAGTGGCTCTGACCTGGAGACTGGTGCACATACCCTGGGGCCTGACCTCTGTGCCATGTTCTGGGGCAGGCAGAGCGGGGAAAGGTTGGACAAGCAGTGGATGAGTACCTGATGGTTTGACAAGCTGGCAGACTCAGGGCCAAGAGATCTGAGGTCATCTAGCAAACTTTCCATTGACCTTCCTATTTAAATACTGATATATTTATCCATTTTCCACCAGACACTAAGTAACTCCCAAACAGATAAAAATAGATACAAAAGCCTTCCCTGAAATTTCCACTGTTTGTTCCACTTTAGTGATTTTCTATGGTTAAGGAGAGACAATTTTAAGCAAATTTCTCTAGATCTACAGACACCTTAACTTTCAAGGAGATTTAATGATGTTTGGACTGATTTTTTTTTAAATTTTTTTTTGTTGGTGTGTTTTTATTTCACTAAGTAAGATTCCTATTTTCTTTACTGCATTCAGCACTAAACTCCTGACCTAACCATAGAACAGGCTAAGGAGAAAATTAGAGGCACTAAATACTACTGTGTAACCTTCTGCCTTCAGATGAGTGTGCAATTTTATCTACTTACACCAGCCACCTAGAAACAACCAAAGATGAACATCAATGGAAGAGGAAAATGAAGTTTAAGGAAATTATTAAAAAACTCTGGAATTTAAATGGGTTTTGATGATTATGTGACTCAGTGTTATTAGCAAATAAATAGACATATACAACCATTTTGATTACACAGGCCTGCTAACACTAGCTCTCATGAGTGACTGATTTCTATTTATTGACAGCATGCTGACATCACTGCTGGTATCGAATTTTTGTAGCTAATTAAAATGTACCTTCTCTCCAGTCTGCACATACAAAACTATGCTAGAGAGATGTGCTTTCAGTGCTTTGCAGTTGCCAGAATTACACATGAGCTGTTGGATTCACTCAGACTCTAGCATAAACTAACTTGTATCCCAATGGCAACCACAGACTGCAAACTTTGGCTTTGCTCACAACTTGAACATCTGGAGCCAAACAGTTGGTTAGTACATTACAGAGACAGGAAAAAGTCATGAGATTCACATGTGTTTCAAGATCCAAATTCCACTGTAATACTGGCATCTGCAAAATTGGACTTGTCAGTTGGGACTATCTCTTACTGTATTTCTCTTCTTCAAAGGAGTGAAAATGTATATCCTGTGTTTAGGATATACAACCTAGTTCTTTGCCTAGCCTCTAACAGCGTGGAGGGACTAAAAACCCACAAGACTTAACCAGCTGGATATTCTTCTGACCTAGAGAAAAAGGCAGTTAACATCAAGGTGTTGAATCTGGCATCTAAACCACCTACCTCTGCAATATTGGGGGCAGTACTGGGAGTAGAACTGGCCCAGCAGCAGAAATTTCTACTTGGCTATTATCAACCAGTAATCTCTCCTGGGGGTCAGGAGTCAATCTGAATAGATAAACCTTTAAAAACAGGGAGATGAAATCAAGTCCTTCTGTAACTTACTTAATCTGGCATCAGTAAGAAGCACATCCAAAATTCCAGCTTGAAAGCATCACTAGCGCTCCAAGCTTGAAAGCTGTGCAATAGTTTTAAGAAAGAAAAACATTTGGAATATGCTAATTGCATCACATCTCTGGAAGGTTTTGAAAACTGTGATTCACCAAGAATTCTGCTTAATCTGTTTAGGCTCCCATTGCAAACTTTCCTCCACCCACAGCAACCCCTACCATCTCCTCTAGTGCAGTTCTTTTACTTAATTAACTTATTTTCTATAGATACTGATGTGACTTAATATTTTGATCTGATTTTCCTTTGCTTCTGACCTCACCATTACTTTTATACCCATGTGAAGTTTGTAACTATCACTGACAATGCCAGTTCTCTTTGCTATTAAAAAACATTAGGCCTGCTGTAGTCAAGATGATCAATATTATAGCAGAAGAATCTGAAACACAGTAGAGGTTGATCAGAGGAGAAACACTCTTTTTTTCCCCCATCTCTCTTCCTTTTACCAGAGTATTATGAAGCATCCACCTCAGAATATTCTGTGATTCAGGAGAATTAACAAATCCTTACTTGTATTTCAGAGCTTTTCACTTGAGAATGAGATGGAAAGAAAGTTAAGAGTAAAATTTTAAAAGCTCCTCAGAGTATGTACGTGCAGGTGGAATATGACACACGGGCTTGCTAAACCAACATCTACATCCACTGACCTAGATAGGTGGTTGTTAGTTTCAGGGTAGACTCAATTTGCAGGAAATCTGACTGTCTACAGGGTTTTCTGTTGCAGGGTAGTGAAATGCTCTCAGAAGTGGAGAGATGTCTGAATTCTGAAATATTGCGCTTAGGAGCCCAAGGGCACGTCTAAAATAGCTTTAGAGTTTATTATTAGCATTTCATTTTTACAGATGACATGGAAGAAGAGGGAATAGGTTGCAAGAAAATTCTATTCTTCAGCAGGCTCCATGATTGGATTTGCAGAGGCAGTACAGCTGCCTACAGGTGCAGAGAGGTGTCTGGGGGAAATTCCAAAACTTCTCAGCGAGCAAGGAGCCTAATCTCAATGAGCTCTGAAAAGAGTGAAATTCCAGATCTGTTCAAATGCTGTTACCAGCAAAGAACTTCTTTGCACTGCTAGACATCCAATTACCTCTACAAGATGCCCCCCAGTTAGTAGCAGATGGCCAGCCAAAGGAAAAGGGATGAAGTGTTTTGCATTTTAATAAATATATTCTGCTTCTGGGCTAGGAAAGGTTTTGCTTTTCTGGCTGTATCTCTGACTCAAGTTACTCTGGCCAGGTAATCTCCTGTCTCAGTAGGACACCACACAACAAGAGTAAACAAGGTGAGTGGCTCCATGGAAGTGTTATTTATTTACAGAGTGGCAGGGTGTGATGCCACCACGTAATTTCCTTAGCTCCTTCCCTATCACCAGCCTCCCCTGAGTGAGACAGGATGATGTTCTCTGATGTGTTGGCAGTTCCTCTGAAAGAGGGAGCTTTTAATGAGGTGGTGCAAGGCAAACGGGGCTGCTGCCTATCACACAAACTATCACTGCAGAATACTTTTTCCTGTGAATGTTATGTACTAGAGAACACTGAGAAAATTATACTTACTAACAGAAATGAAAAGAGCCTAATTACAGTGATTTTTTTTTTTTATAAAGAGAGTTAAAGGATGCATGTCAAAAGGGACTGATATATAATTATGATAATATCAGTTGCAATAGATAGTTGTGCTATCTAATTACTTGAAATGGGTGGCATTGTGCAATTTTTTTTGAAAAGCGAGCTACTCTAACAACAAAATGATATAATCTTATTATGAAATTACAATAAAAATTGAAAGAAAAATAGAATTGATATATTGGTAGGAGTAATAACCAAAGAGGCAGCACTAAACGTGCTGGAAAGACAGAACAAACAGAAACCCACCAACTGTCTCCAACCCCAAATTTGTGCTACACATTTGACTCAGACTGTCTCAGAAACTGAGATGCTGCACATGTTGCCTACACTGGCAGTCAAAAATCAAGACATATTTACATGACAAGAAAAGAGTTGTAAGAGGTGGAGGAAGAAAGGAGTAAAAAGAGGAAATATTAAAAAAAGTGGGAAAGAGTATAAACCTAGCAATCACAGTGCTGAACTCTTCTGGAGCTTTGAGTGTCTCCATGCCTTAGCTTTGTTCTGGATCCTCTGAGGTACCCCAAACACCCAGCTCGCTGAGGATGCTGGACCCTGCCAGATTTGGGCACTCAGACATCTTCAAGGGATGAGGTTTTTCTGTTTTGGTTTCACACTGGCTGTATTACACCGATAAATCTGTCCACAGTACTTCATATAAATGAAATACTGAAGTTATTACTTACATTTAGTATACATTTTGTTCATCATGGAGGTATTTAAATTATACAGAACCCACACCTACTATAAACATAATGCCATCTGTTGACAAATGACCTGGGCACTGAAAAGCTCTGATTTTTTTCATTCATTAGAAATGAAAATAGTAGCACATTCTTATGCAAGCCCACAGATCTGCTGGTAAGTCCATGCTCCTAATTATGGTGTAGCCTAGGAAAATCAACCATTGTTTGAAAAGTGACATCAACAGATTGTAGGTTAATAGTGGTTTTCAGATTTTTGTGGCAATCATGAGGAAACATGAAAAGTTTCATGGATTTTCACAGCTACTGCATTGCCATCAGTCTAGTAGTGGAAAATAAGACTGAATAAAATGTTTAATATTATTTTATTGACTATCTGGAGGTCCTTATGAACTGCAGTTTGGGTCACTTCCTTAAACTCTCATAATCTCATTTAATAGTAAAGACACAATCTCATTTATTAGCAAAATTTACATCTCTTTTCCAAAATTTTAAAACAGCAAAAGTAGAGTGTCAGTGGGCTAGATCCCCTCATTTACTGGAAATTTGGTAAATACACTTCTCTATGTACTGCAATCTGTTCCCATGAGATGCTACAGAGTGAAAGGATCTGACCTAACTTCCCCTGTCTTTTCAAATCCCATGTTATAATCTAATCTTGTCCCTTTTTGGTACAAGAACAAAACCGTGACATACTTTTCTAACATATGAGTCTTTTCACTGTTAAACTTTTCCTTAAAGAAAAGTGCATGTTTGAAACTCTTCCTCTGAGCTGTTATCTCACAACCACTGGTCTGTACTGCCCCCTGAAATGGCTGCTTGCTGTTTATTCAACAGCACTGAATGGAGATGATGACAGTTCTCTGAGCATGGCCTTCCAAAATTGTCCTACTGAGGTTCTTCCCTCATCATAGCAGCTCATTGGCCTCTGTGGTTTGAGGTGACTGTTTTATGCACCACTGCTTGACCAAGTCTGATGTCCACTGACTTGTCTTTAATGCCCAACTAAAGCAGTATTTTAAATCTCTGCTGAAGACTGGCTTTTGCTCATTTGGATAGCATTTGTTTGGAATGTGAAGACGACAAAGGGAAATCTGAGTTTCTCTATGTGATCATGGCTTTCACTGAAAAATCTGTCCCATTACAGGAAAGTCAGATCTAAACAACTTGAGAAAGAAGAATAAATCATGTTTAAACTTTGCAATAATTTTATATGTGATTTTTTAAAATTATAATGATTCAGTGTAGGATATGTGAAAAATCTTATTCAGTTTGCAAGGAGCATGGCTGAAGTGATTAACAGGATTTCCATGCAAGACAGCAAAGATTTTTTCCACTGAGGAATTCTACATGGTGGGACTGAAGTGTGAAAAAATATGAAAGACTTATCATGAAACCTGCCATCTTACAAAACAGAAAAAATCCCACACAACACCCACCAACGAGAAATAAACCAACAAAAAACCCAGTGACCCCACTGCTGTCCAGGCTGGCAGAGCAGTCTCAGCTGCATTTCTGGCATTTACCACAGGCTTTCTTACCTTCACTGCAAACTCTGTTTCTGTAGCTTTATGAACACATCTCTTACACACTGAATAGGAGCCAATCCCTATGTCCTCCTTGATCTCGTATCCATCAGTAAAATGAATGTTGTTCCCATGTAACTGCTACAGGGAAAGACAAAGAAACAAGGTGATCAGGACATGGGTATGTAAAAGCAAGGACTAGCCTCCTCTTGAAGGAGGTGCTTGATCTCCTCTCCTTCAGAGAGCTCTCTTGTCCTTAGCAGCTTTTCTAAATCCGGTTTAAAAATTCTGAAGCTCTTTACTTAAACAAGTAAATGTGTTTCTTCCCTTTCTACCTTTTTCCAATCTGTCAGATGGAATTGTCCATGCAGAAGTAGTGGCAAAACTGCTGTGATTTTCAAAACACTTTTTGGAATGCAGAAAATCACCATATATTAGAAATGCATAGGAAACTGTGGGCCCAAATCTCCTGACAAATCCACATATCTTGACAATATAAACTGATTTGTAATTACTCAGGGGCAGATAACATATAAAATACTAATAGCTTCACAGTGTTCAAGAGAGATACCCCACATATGGGGAGTGCCTCCAGACCACTGGAGGTCTTGTCTAGAATATGTTTATCTGCAGTTTCTTTGTGGGAGAGAAGTTAATATTTTAAGTCATTAATTCATATGTTCTTTGGAATATGTCTGGGCAGGTAGACTGGTTCAATTGTGAACCCCAAATCTGAGGCTTTGCTGCAAATTCCATCCCAGGATTCAGGAAACAACCAGCACCTTTAAAATCCTCCAGAATCCTCTGTCTAAAAAATGTAGCCTTGCTAGCAAAGTCCACACACAACCTACTCAATTTTAAGATGTGCATATTCAATATATTTTTACAAAGTAAATCACAGGAATAAGTATAACATTTCTGGTATGTAATTGCTTGAGTAACATTTAACTTACTTTGGCATAAGAGCATCTTTAAGAGTATGACATATTCCACCATAAATAATTAAAACAGAGATGAAAACCTACAAAAACCACAGGCAGGGTCTCCCCGCTTGAGGCACGTATACCTGTGGCTGTGGGTAGGAGAGGGAGCCTTTTCCTAGTGGGAAAATTGGCTGCATCTTTAAGCAGCCCAGGTCTTTCTCCCTGTTCATTTCTCTGATGTATTGAACCTTTTGCAGCAATTTATTTCTGGTTTAAAGCACAATTGGATAGATTTTTTTTTTTTTTAGGGGAATGGCAGCAAAGCACCAAGTGTGTGGCATGTTCCCCCATCAAGCACTCTGGTTTAGGTGAGTACACGCAGATTCTTGTGCAATAGCAACAGGAGTATGGTGGCCTCTTACATCACAGAGCCTGGGCTCTTTGTCTCTGGAAGCCTACAGCAGTAGTTCATCCAAATTCATCAAATCCCTTTGCCAGCACAGACTGGATCATATAATCCAAGAGAAAACTGTTGAGAATGAAATGCATTCAGTGGAAAAACAATATTTCATTACCCGCCCTGCATGCACAACTGGAATCCTGTTTCAGGTATTGGGAAGTACTTTTCATTTTAGTTGTGACAAAGTGCAGTTCCTATTTCCTTTGCAAAGCTGATGAGGAACGTTTTATACATAAAAACCTTTGTGGAAAAAATTCTCATTTCCCAACACTACATGCTGCACGTAAAACACCACCCTCCTTCACTAGGTACCTGTGCAATACCAGTGAGAACATCAGGCAGTTCAAACACACACACTCGTGTCTGCACATCAGATGTGCAATGCAACCAGCACCAGTACCTGCACGATTGGGTGAACAGTGATTTTGTGCACATCTTGCTGAGCAGGCTCCTGCACCAAGTTAGAGGCAACAAAGCTGAACCCTCTGAAAAGATGATGAGCATTGGCACTTGGAGGAACACCTGGGGAATCTGTAGAAGAAGGAAGAAAATGGCCTCATGAACTGCACAAAAGAACAGAAAGGAGGAGCATGGCACCAAAACAGATGAAGTCACCCGTGCCAGTCAACAGCAGATCCGATAAACTGGCAGACACAGGGAAATATAATTCAGCTCCATATCGAGGCTTTGCTGTGCCTTCTCCATTCCTTTCCTCTGGATTTGAACAATGCAGGCGTGTTGTTTGCAATATCCTCTTGGATACAGGGATTTTTTCACAGGACATGTTCATTCTTAGGCAAAGTACTGCCTGTGCCAAGTGTGCACAGAGAGAGAGAAGGCACAGGGCAAAGAGGCTCGGTGAGAGACAGCAGATTCAGGGCAGGGCACCCTGCAGGGCTCAGCAGAAGTTCTCCAGGGAGTGGAACAAAGCTACAGGCTGCTACATCTGTCCTTTGCAGCACAACTTGGCTACAGAAATTACTAAGACTGAAGGGGCACTTCGTGTGCGTCAGGAGAATACAGAGAATGCATGAAACCAATGTAAAAGCACAATACTCCAGTAGTGGTGGTTTGTGGCTTCATAGGAATCTTCTGGAGCAGCTTTAGGAGCTGGGACCTGCTCCAGGGAAGACAGTGGCTAACTTGTCCTCAGGTAGAGAAAACTGCTCTGATTGTTTTAACTAACCTTCATGGAGATTTTCTGCCCATTCCTTCCCCTGGCATGGCAAAAGGAGGGAAGGAATAGCTAAAGCTCAAAAAACCCTGAATTATTCTACCTTTAGAATGAAATAAGGAGAGAGCAACTCTTTGTACCTGCACCACTGCTCAGTGAGAGAAGCAGCATGACAAAGCAAGCAGAGCTGTGCTTCACTTAAAATCCTGAAAAGCTTTAAAGAGATCTTTCTCCCCAGTGTATGTTTTATCCCAGGTATTTTCATCAGCAAGAAGAATCACTTTGTAAACTATTCCTTAGCAACTGGCTGGGTATTATAAAGCCTGTATTACTAAAATTTGCTAATCTGTTATTTGGTTTTGGGGGGGGTGCTTGTGGTTTGTTTTTTTTTTTTTCTCCTTTTCCTTTCACATTTTCTCCAATGCACCATGTGATTTACTGACAAAGTTACAGAGCTAAACTTTCTTTAGAAAGCTATTTCCTTGTAGTAAAGTGTGTAAATACCCAGTTATCTCAAGAAAATACATCCCCACTGAGCTTTATATCTGACTCACCTGCTTGAGACCCTGAAAATAAGTGAGAATGTGTACTTCTTAGCATGTACACTCACTGTATAAATCTACTGGTCAAATGAATAGAGGAACTGAAGTCAGAATTTGATAAAACCAATATATATCTGCTTGGGAATAAACAAACCCGCTAATTCTGTTTCTCATCACAAGGCTGCCTTAGCTTTGACAGGAGCCAGGAGTCAGGGTGTTCTTATTGCACAGCAAGCAGAGTTCAGACGGAGAAAATTGCCTTTTGGTAAAGTGACGTGGGTTTTTCGTTTATCTCAGTGATTTTGATGGGCACTGTCCTCACAAATACGTGGATGAATCACACCAGACCTCTTGCATCACTGGATACTTCCTACCATGGCATATCTATAACAGTGATTTTTACACAAGGGATTAATTAAGAGGAAAGAATGTTTGTTTAAAAAAAAAAAGGAATGACAATAATTCACATCTGAACACTTCTGAACCTCAGAAAAGCTGTGATCCAGCTCTAAAACTAAAGTGGTAGCTCAGCTCTGTTTTAAAATAACTGTTCCTTCATAATTCGTTGCCAATCACTTCAGCAAATACTGCAGAACTATTGATGATTTGGTGTTCACTATTAAATATTCATCACCAACAACTGATCTGCCCATTAAAACATTTTTGCTAAGTGCAAAATTATGCATAAATCACATTAATTAACTGACAGCTCAGAAACCTAAATCATTTTTCTAGGCCTCATAAATCAGAATCATTTCATAGATCTGAATTAGATCCACTCACAAGCACCAATCATGTATAATGGTTATTTTTCTTCCTGTGAAAAAGTAATAATGCTTAGTTCTACTAAAGCATATAAGTTTAAGGGTTTTCAAAGGCTTCATAACTCTTAAGTAATTTCCTTTATGACGTTTCACTGGGGTTAGCAAACATCTTATTTACAAAGGAGGATATTTATATACTTCAGGTGAAATTTTAAATACTTTTTCTCAGAAGTAAAGCCAGCCTAAAACACCCCTGCTGGTTACAGCCTGCTGTCCCATCAATTACAACAGTACAAACATTTGTGGACTGAAATCTAAGTTGGGTCACAAGAATGATCTTGGTTTGATCGTTGTTCAAATCATTTCTAACCCAGATTGCTTCAGCCTCCAGCTCCCTGCAAAGAGCTGAGTCACCACAAATGGGATTTGGGTCCACAGTGGTGAATTTAGGAAGCAAATGCCCAGAAAAAGCAGCTCCAAATTGGACAAATCTCTGAGAAAATGTGATGTGAAGCTATACCCACATAAATGATCTGTCAGTATCAGAAACCACATCTTTGGCACTTTACATCTGAAGTTAAGAATCCACAGAATGCAGTTTCAACCTCCAGGGTAAAGGAAGTTTCTGAGGTACAGCAAATTACTGGACTGACAAGATTTACTGGATCCAAAACTTTGACATAAACCTGCTTTCACACAGGAGAACTCATTCATAAAGACCATGTAAAATTACTATGTGTTTCTATATCCCCTCCTTGGTAGTGACTGACAGCTTCAGTAAAACACAACTGCATGATCATGAAGTAGGGATTGTTACAGTGCTTTCTATCTGAGGATGTTCTCAGTAACAGGTTGGTTTGTTTGGGGTCTATGTCCTGATATAAACCCCACAAAATAAAAAACGTTATTGCTCTATTCCATTGGCAATGCGAGCCAGTATTAAACACCTTTGTGATACTCTCCCCGATTTGTTTGACCCAACCAGTCAACAGTCAGGGGCTGTAAAATATTCTGCTAGTCTGTAAGGGCTTTTCCATGGTTCTAAAACTGTAAATGTATTCACACTTCCAATTACACCTGTTTTGATATGTTTGATTCTCAGGCCACTATCCATGGTAGCCCGGAGCAGAACTGAGGCAAGACATCTCCCCACCCCAGCCACCACCCCAAAACAAACCTTCCAAGTCAGTGTCTTGTATGAAATAACAAATTTAATTAGGCAACAGTAGTACCACATAGAGTGTAAATCACAGCCCCAGGCACCAGTACAAGAAATGAAGTGTGAACTTCCAAAGCAATTCAAACTCTTAATACTTCTTTGCTTCCCACGGCAGCACCAGAGCACACATCCCTCAAGACCAGACTAACTTGCAGCCTCCAATATTTCAGAGATGTTATTGCCTCCAAAATCTAAATTAAAGCTAAAATCAGATGTGTGAGATGTCTGGAAACCAAAGATCATGTTTCTATGCAGTGGAATAGGAATATCAGAGCATGACCAATATACTGGAGACAGGTGGATGTTCCAGTTGAAAAAACAAGAATGTAACATTTTTACAGTTCCTAAAAACTAGCACATCCTTGGGAAAAAAAGAAAAAAAGAAAAAGAAAAAGAAAAAAAGAAAAAGAAAAAGAAAAAAAGAAAAAGAAAAAAAAAGGAACTGACTGAGGAAAGATTTGGAGTAGATACCCTTATTTCAAACTCCATGAAAGGAAATTTGAGCCAGGCTTTGAACAGAAGTTTGGGCTAGTTTGAAGAAAAAATGGTGTAGGTCACGATAAACCTGAACAAAAACTGCAGGAAATCTCAGCTCTGATTCACATGTTATAACATAGGTGTTTTCATAACGAAAGCTCAGATCTTTCCCTCTCACTGCAACAGTTTGGGGCAATTTGAGGATTGAAGCTCGAGACCTTAATACTTGATTATTACCACGATAGTATGTGACATTTACAGCACTTACCACCTTAAAAGTGCTTTACAAACAACAACTAATCTATTTTTACACTTTAGAAAGTATGAACAGATACTTCTTTACACAGGTACATCACAGGCAGAAATGTAATGTAACTTACCCATGTCTAGCAGGAGACAACATTATAAGTGGGATTACCACTCTGACATTATTGATATTTTTGCCTTCCACTTAAGAGTGGAAAGATTGAGTTTTGTGTAACAGTCACCTTCATATATATAGTGCTCAAGTGTGGTATTTCTGTTAGGAAACAGAAGTTACAGGAAACACATTCTCTCTGAAAGCCTTTTCTAAATATTGTGGGCCAAATTTCCTGTTGGCATAACTCTGCTGACCTGAGAACTTGATGATTCTTCATTGCTTTTTACCACACACTACCTTCCAACAGTCCAGAGTCCGTGGGATGCCATAATTAAATAAAACATCTATGCAATATATAATTACATACTAACTTGCAGAGATACAAAGTTCTTTGAAGTCAAGGGAATTTAAAATAGTTAAATTCAGCTAGTGTAAGACAGGATGAGTAATAAAATAGCAAAACAATAGTTATTCTTCCTTTAAAGAATCTGTGAAATCTGTTCTTCCTGAAGACAAGTTAGTATGAAGTTGGTGAAAACACCAGTTCCTGCTGGATATGGCAAAAACTTGTAAAGCCACAGGTGATCAGCCTTTTAGACTGTGTTGGAAGAGGGAGGGGAAAGGAAGAATGAAAGGACTAACTGAAAAGGTCTATTAGCCATGTGCCACCTCACTAACCTGTGGGGGTCCGAGATGTGAACTCTGGATCGAAGTGAAAGGTGTCTTCTGGCCGCCCCACCGCGGGCTTGAAAGGCGGCTTGATTTCTTTTCTGTACAGTTTCTGCAAGGAGAAAAACAGATCACAGTCAGCATCAATGTGTACACTCCCAGCATCTGGAGATAGACTCCCCTGCTTTCTTGAGGGTGTCCTCTCTCAGCTCCATGCTGTCCTTGCTGGACTGACAGAAAAGGATGATGTAGCCGTGGTTATGGCTCTTGCTTTACTGTTCGGCTTAAAATCTGTGCCCTGGATGGTCCCCTCACGCTTTAGCTACTGAAATCCTGAATATAAACACAAATGTTCCTGGGAAAAATTTAGCCCATAGACTGAAATGGTATTCCAGCTGGGGCATCTGGAAATTCACTGGTCTAACGGCAGGACTGGAATGTGCAATGGTAAGACCAGGAAACGGTGACTTCAGCGGCACAGCAGCGACCATCAGCACAAAGAACTGTTAGGAAGCCATGGCTGCTTGAGCATTTAGTATTTGTCAAGAACCAGCAACGTGTTTGACGTGCTGCCAGACTGAGCAGAGCAACAGGCTTGGCTGCCTGGTCCTCACAACCTAAAGAAGAGACTTGTTCTTTTAGCATATCTGGTGAAAGGGAAGGGGGATAACAGCTGATGATTACATGACATTCCCATCAAAAGATGCTAGGGAGAAAGCACTGTAGATGGGTGGGCAATCACACTGAAGCTTTACATGTGGCTTGAACTGAGGAACAAATCAAAGGAAAAACATAAGGAAGAGAGGAAGGTATGTAACAGGTAAGTACTGCTAGGTGTGTGAGTTTCTGCTGGTGGCTGAGGGGTATGTAGGGGATCACTGAAGTAACAGGCACTGTCAGTTCATCCTAATACATCCTGCCTTTATTATGAGGGACTTCAGGGCCTTTTACTCATTCTCCAAGGTTTTTAAGAAACTGCTACACCATGCTCCATTGCCAGCACTCATATGCACACAGACACGCGCTGAGGTGAGGATGTCTGGATCTGATCCAAAGCCCGTAGAGGTTAATGGAAAGAGCCCTATTGATTTCAGCCATCTTTGCATCATCTCTGCCTGAAATGGCCAAAACTGACCATCATGCTGATGGCAGCATGGGGAACAGAGCTCCAGTTTGACTCCCTGCCCTGTGTTGCAGCCCCTAGACTGCATTTCCTTTCCAGCAATGCTTTTGTTCTCAGCTATCAAAGGGCTGAATTAGTTGCCACAGACAGTTCCCCATAATTAACATGTCTGAGCATAAATATACCATTTAATGCAAACTTTCAAGTCATGATAAAAACTGGAGAGTTCAACTTTATGACTGTTTGCAGTATGTATTTTTAGGTTAGCTCTTAAAACAACTTCCTAATGAGCTGATTTTTCAAAATGTTTAATGGACATTACTAAATTCTTGTCCAGCTCCTTGTGTGCAGGAAGATTGTTTTTAAACTGTGTGTTTTCTGGGGAATTGACTTCTGTAATACAAAGCACGCTGTCAAATCTAAGACATATATACATCACCATAGTTTGAATTTGATTTTGCATTGATAAATAAGGGTTCTTGAAGCAGAACATTCTGTAGCATAGTATTAGCCTTAACATAAAGGATATATTTGTGGTTGAATTATGATTCCTTGGGAAAGTGAAACAGTGAGGGTGGAAATGACTCTGCAATAATTAATGGCCACTTCAACATAAAAAGTTCCTGCTTGCGTAAAACTGCTCCGTATCTTCGGAGAGGAAAGGAGATGAATAACTGCTGTGAGCCACAATGGAAAGCCAGTCTTCCAAATAATTAAAAGCCAATTGCAATCTTAAGCAGGAAGTGTCACTCATCAGCTGAACAGTATCAACCTAGTAATTAACATACATCTTTTTCTGTCTGCACAGAACTCAGCACCTACTGAAGGTTTTTCTGTTGCTAAGATTTCACCCTGAGAAAGCTGAAATTCATCTTAATTCACAACTACAGTGCTTCTACTGCAGAATGCAATATGGTCACAAGTACATGCTTCCTCATGGAATTAACTGCACAGCTCATCCTGTGAGGTCCAAAACTTGGAAAATGTTTCAGAGCTGTACATCATTCAGGAATTGCACTCTCTTTTCATTATCATAACCATATTCTCTCTGGCCTCTTAATTCCTTCCCCCATCTGTAGTTTCTTAAGTGCTGTTGGAGCTACATTTGCATTTTGAGTCCCTAACCCACATCCTCCACTACTAGGGAGGGATTTAAGATTCATTGTGAGTCACCTAAAGATTTATAATCACAAATTCACTTTCTGGGAGGGGATGGAAACAAAGAAGTTGCCTGTGTGAGTGAAAAGCACTCCCTTTGAGCACAACCCTGAGGACTCCCTTTTCCACCTCCTTACCCACTTGTGATAAAAATTAGACAACAGAACAGCAAAAGGTAAACTGCCTAAAACATTTCTCCCCCAAGCTCTTGAACAGGGTAACTAAATGAAATCATTGAGGACCAGGAAAAGCAGAGTAGTATCATCTACGGACTTCTCCATCCCACACTGGCTCCAGTTCTCTGAGTGAGCCACTACAACCCAAGCCAAATCACTAAACCACAGGGCAGCCCAACACAGCTAAACAGGAAAGCCTGCTGCAGGCAGAATGCCTCTTCCTTTAAAAACCTACATCCTATAGACTGCAAATCTCAATTTGGCACAAGCTGACCTAAGAAAATAGTAAAAATCGCAGCCATTCCTTTGTATACACATAGAGTGAATCTCTTGGAGGATTTGAGATCTTTCTGGATTTTTCAAGAATATTTCTAATTTTAGGAAATGTATTAATATTATCTCTTACCATTGTCCCAAAATTATTCAGGGATGGCGTGTCTTGACTGTGACCTCTTCTGGCAGAAACCAACCAGATTGGGAAATGACAGCGGGTTAAATTTCAAATCTTGCCTTTGACCATTTCTATCACACTGTCCATGACTTCTGGTAAAGTTTAAGCAGTTATGTACTTTCTAAGTCATGGTAGTCTTAGTATGCAAAAGTTACAGTGAGTTCCATCATCTGTTTAAACTGGAGCAGGGTTCCCGTTTTCCTGGTTTAAATTCCATTTTTGATATCCAAATTTTTCCTTCGGGGCATCTTATTAGGCACTTTGTTATCTTGCACAGGTATGAGAAGCTGAGGATTGTTTTTTTCTTCCACATTGTTCCCACATCCATAAAGGAGAACTGCACTCCTTAACCCTTAATGTTTTATTGAGAATACTATTTATTTCTCTTTCCCAGTAAAGAATAAGCTCCCACATTCCAACACCAATTTTTTTCAACTGGCCACAGCATTGACTCATACAGAAAAACGTGACTGACAGGTATGAAGAATCACTGCATAACACACAGTGTTGTTGGATCCAGAGGCTGTGCTGAGGGAGTGTATAAGCCACAGAATGAGGGTGATGGACTCCAAGGTGTGAAAACACTGATTTAGATATTCACACCTGGATACATATCCATGCTTCTGACTACTTGTCAACCCCTCACGTCCTTCTGAGACTTTCATAATAAGTACCTATGAATTAACTAGAAACCATTTCTATAGCAGTTTAAGAAACTATGAGCTTCTATTGACTTTCTTTCTGATTTCAGACAAAAACATTTTTATTTGAAAAATCTGATTTTCATCCAGGTGCACTGACCTTTTCTTAAAATATGTTGCCACATCCCTAGTATGATCTTCATCTGAACACTTCCTCAGCTGGAACTTAAGTAATACACAAGAGAGACTAGTAATAAAATGCTGCAACTCTTGTGTTTCTTTCTCTTCTTATTTATAAGTAGTTAGTTTTTCATTATCTTTAAAAAACACACTCCTAAAAAACCCAGAGATGTAAATACTCTGTATATGTGCTTGGGAAATATCAAGAAAAAGAAAATGGTTTCATTTCATTAAAAACTCTTTAGTCATTTCCTCAACTGAGTTTCTCTCATGAAGAATTGAATTACTCCTTAGACACCTTCTAGAAATAGAAAGATGCTACCCTCCACAGTGGTGCACTTGTAGTGTGAGAATAAACTCCCTTGATACATAGACCTGTCATGGCAAATCCAATAAGCAGACAAAAGATGAACTATATTCTGTAATGCTTGTCCTCTCCTAGATTAATGACACAATGTTAATGCCTGCAAATGACAGAAAAGCCAGCAGAAATCAGACCCCAGGATTAACTTTTTGCTGTTGGTAAAATCTGCAATTAAATAATTCACAGTTTCAGTTCAGTTTGATCTCTGATTAATATTAAAGGAAAAAGAACTGGGATCCACTTTCTTCCCACTCCTTTCCTCAGCTGTATTTGACAGTTAGTTCATTTCCAAGCATGTCATTTGCTCTAGTTACAATATAGTCTGTCATCCAGACAAAAACTACTGTTTACAGCCCACTCTTCTGACAGCAGTCTGCAAAAAGGGATTTCATTTTTCATTTTCAATGAAAGCCAGAAATTTATTATGCATGACCTGGACAGAAGAAAGAGTAGGCAAAAATCAGGAACCAGACTGTGCTTTCCCAGAGCCAATGACTTAAATTATCTGAGGTCGACTCGTTTTGGGTCTGCTTGTCTTAAGAAGAAAAGGAGGTGCAAGGTTAATAAGCAGGTAAAACTGTCAAGGAGCTGGACATCTAATCTCTCTCCTGAGCATCCCAGCCTTGATCATGAAAGGCAGTCCATCCATTTAACAACAGATCTATTGAATTTGCGTCACAGTGCCTGCTAAATGCCTCAGAGCAGCAAGACTGATATTTGCAGAAACCTCCAGCTATTTTTCACTCTGGAAAGTGGGAATTTAGCTGTAAAAATGTGAGTCTTACAGAGTCTCATGCCACCATTTAAGTCTGGGCATAAAACCTCTGTGTCAGATTGTCCACCATTCACTTAGTGGAGAAGTTAGCCAGAAGTTAAACCTAAGGTGGCTGGAGATTTTGCTGAAGGATGGCATCCTGGAACATGGGAATGGCTTCTGGGAAAGGCCAGGAGGAGGAGGGTGGCCTGGCCACATTGATGTCTTCCAGGATTGCCCTTAGTGCCTCTGCACGCAGCTGGTCCCATGCTACCAGCACGCTGTGTTTGGCAGCAGCATCTGCAGCATCATGACAGGGGCTGTTCTTGCCCTGTGTATGCTATTTCCACTGGGTGTTCATCCAAACCAGACATTGTATCTGACTGTGTCTGTTTGAAGACAGTAAAAGATGGGAAATGACTGCCCCAAGAGGTAAACATTTTAGGGAAAGAGAAAATAACCAGCTCCAACCCAAACCCCAAGGGAACAGCTCTGAAAATACTATCAAATGAAAGCCCAAGTCACAGGGTTCTGTCTGCAGCTCTCATATCACTGCAACATCAAGACTTCACAACAAGATTTCACACATGGCTTAGAAGAAAGAAGCCAACTCACTTCTGTTTTGAATCTCTCTTTAAAATTAGATGCAACTTGGTGCTTTGATTCTGGTTATCATGTTGCTCTTGTAGGAAAAATCATGCTTAAAAGCAAACTTTTTTCACACTGCATTTCTAGCAGACACTAACCCACTCCTACCCTTCATGATAAGGGGGCTTTTGATGGAGGATTGTTCCACTACAGTTGCTGAAATTTTCTGTGCTGTCAGCCCCAGCAGTCCTGTCTATCATAGCTGGTATGCACAAAAGTTCTCCAAAAGAGCTTTCCTCTTGCTCTCTGAGGTCTTTATATTGCTAAGGCATAAAGCAAATCATCATTTCTGTCCCATCTCAACAGTGCTGTTTGCTGACTGTATGCAAACTGATATACATTATGGGAGAACAAAATGAGGGCACCAGGGACTCTTTTCCTGCAACTGTACAGAGATGAGTGCTAAACATCTATGTCTGATCCATTTCTGTTCTCTGACCATGTTCTGTTTGTGTCCATGGAGAAAATGTTAACAACTGGCTGGATGATTATTGAGAATCAAAGTCCTGGCTTCAGCTCAGGGTCAGGCTCACACTGCTCTAAAATACATACAGTACTGTAGCTGCTGGAACAAGACAAGCCTCCCAAGATCTCCTTGAGTGATTGCAAAATTAGGATAAAATGAGGAAATATATTACAAAGATGATAGCTGATCGTTGTAATAGTGATCTGTCTCCGAGAGAGTGCAATAAGCACTAATTATGTTGGATTAAATTGGATTTTTACAGCTATATTTCACAGCAGAGTTAGAGGGCTGGATAACACATCAAAGGGCAATTAAATCCACCTTCCTCTCTAGCTCCAAGGCATGTTCAAGCATACCTATCTTCTTCGTGGTAGATATTTCCCTGTCCATAAGAGCTTTTCCAAATGATGGAGGACTGTAGAGTTTCCTTAGGACAGGCATGGAATTGTTCCCTAAAGAACGAAGCTTGAAACAATCACCAATTATCATGACAGAAGGTGGTCTTGAGTATTCTCATGGGACAAAACTGACTTTTCTGAAAACCTTTCCAAGATGCAGAGCCTCATATATTTATGACGAGTTTGTGAGCTGCTCCCCTACCAAACGTAGAAGAAAGAAAAAAAAACCCTCTCACTGTTACAGTGCTTCTTATTGCATCAAGATGTAGTCATCTGACCTATATTTTGATTGCAAAGCTGAGGACTCCAGAGATATTGGGGGAACACAGAAAATAATATTATTGTTATTGATATTAATATTATTATTTAACAATTATCATCAACAACAACCCAAGTCTTTGGATTCTCTATTTTTTATTTTCACTTACTGTTCTCATAAATGTAAAGTCTTCATACAGAATCACATGATTAGTAAGAAGCAGAAAAGGAAAGACACTCTAGACTCCAGAAGATATTTAATGGGACTAAAAATCAGCTGGACTATAAAGGAAAGTCTCAAAATCCACCTTCATTGATTATATTTTAATACGTTTATGAGTCATGACCACTCTTGAACATGCAACTCAAATTAGGTTTTTCTAATGAGTTTTTCCAAAATAAATGGATTTGTGGGCCTTTCAAAGGCTACCTGGACACCACAAAATGTTCTCTCACAGAGGAATTAGCTTTACTGCAAAGTCCCAGGCAGCAGTTTGAGAAGAATGGCTGTCACATAGATTCATACAGTTTTATCAGAATTTCTCATAAGAACTGCATCAATGTTACCTGTTGTTCTGGCACTCGTGAGTGAAAGCATTAAATACCGAGGAGGCACAACAATACCGTAACACAGGCTGGATAAAACTAAACTAGAAAATGCTAGGGGATATGGCAAACAGCAGCTCTGATGCACTGGCAGATGTCCAGATCAAGAATGAAAAATGTTTGCCTCCAGGTTTGTCTAAGAATAAGTTAATTTGAAGAGTTACAATGCTGAAAATGTGAGATTGAACCTCTTACAAGTCTAAATTAAATACTCAGATAATCTGCACCACCACCTTTATGAGGTGTAGCTGATAGCAACAAAATAAATCCTTGTTTACCATTCTGTTAATCACATCTGACATGTTTGACTTGAATCACATTTAATCTGATCAACTGTTCCAATTTTGAGTACTGATGCCAACATGCATGCAAGAGAGACAGAGGCACCCACTGAAAAGGCTCTAACTCCTCTGTGACTGAGAAGTTAGGCTCTCTATGTCAGAGAAAGTAATCTTTCCCTAAGCATGGCAGTTTAAGCACAGCATCCAAAAAATGTAGCTAAGAAAAAATAACGCTGCTCCACTTACGTTCCAGTCTATAGTAACAAAGAAAGGGTGACGTTTAATTTCCTCCACTCCATCAAATCCAGCACCTGAGGAGAGAATGAAAGAATGAAAATGAAGTCATGCTTATAACAGAGCTGCATGTCTCTTCTCCACTCTCTCTCCCCATCCTCACTTTCCTTCTGACGAAGTGAGAGTCCCCATCTAAAACAGTTCTAGTCAGGAAATTCTGAATGGTGCAACTGCCATCACAGTATCAACTGCCACAGATACACACAAGGTCACCTCGTTAATGAGGCTCTGATTCCAAGGGCCTTTCACTTTTCTCTAACTGAGGCTGCTGCCAAGGCTTTGGGTGAGACATGGGATTTTAGCCACAGCAGAGCACATGCACCAGCAGGGCCAGGGAAGGCCCCAGGACACCCTGATACTCTGGCAAGGCTCCACCACTGGCAGGTTCTCTATCCACACTGACTTTCAAATCTTGACTAGCTACTGTTCTCCACAGGCACAGAAAGCTGCACTACAGGCAAGTATAAACTCAAAATGCCAAAAGGCCCCAAAATGATCTGCAGTAAGCCAGGGTTTTAGGTTCCTCCTCTTCACATACTGTCTCCAAATTCCTGCGAGTACCAAAATCATCACTCTCAGTGTTGTTTCCTTCACTATTACATTTCTGTTACATTACTATCGGAAATTTAGGGAAAGTCTTCTGAGATCTGGTAAGGAATCTAATTCCTTCACTCCTTTTGCCTTATATTTTCACTGAAGATTGACTTTTTTATTCCTTTAGTTCAATTTATTTCCTTCAGTGCTATTACAGAACCAAACAGGTACTCAGTAATAATTAAAAGAACTGTCAGAGAGGATTTAGAATGCCATTTTTGGGGTTGATTTGACCTTATTAATAGCATTTTTTTTTTCATTACAAGGAGAATTAAACTCTGGAAGCAAAGGCTTTGCACAGCAATCCTGGAATCAATTCCTGAAGGGTACCCAGCCTACTTCTTCACAAGCATGCTGGGCAACCTTGATTCCCAAAAGGATTTGGGATTCCTAAGCACCTTGCAAGGGGCACTCAGCACCCCAGAGGACTCAGCTTTTTATCCATACAGTATTTTTACTTTGGGAAGATCAACATTACAAGCAGCTTTACAAAGGCCTTGTCAACTGAAGCTTTTGTGAAATGTGATGCCTGCTCTCCCTGTGTACAAGACTGTTATCGATGTTTGTCAAAATGCAGCGATCAGGAACAGCTTCCTACAGCCTGCTTAACATTCACTGATGAATGGATAGAGGAAGCAAACACTTTGTAAACACAACATGCAGGATTGTCTGTCAGGCCTACGGGAATACAGCAAGAGGGATGATCTTCTGATTAATTCCCCACCCCAGTAATCTTTCAGTATAGGCGAATGCAAGTGATGCACATGAGGGTAAACAATCCTAGCCTGCAATACAAAATTATGTGCTCAGGGGTGATCAGCATTGCTGAGGAGTCTGTGGGTTATGACAGACAGACATTTCTAGGCAAATACAACATGAAATCAAACGTTCGAAAAAGAAAAGAGGACAAAAGGGACAACAACATTGCACTGTCACTGTGCAAATCTGTTGCATTTCTGCAACTGGACTATGGATTGTAGCTGATGTAAAAGGGTATACTTATTAAGGTTAGGAAAATCAAAGAAGGCCAACAAGGAATGTTATGGAATGGCTGAGTAGGTCAGGACTTTTCAGCCTGGAAACAGATGACCGAGGAAGTATAAAATAGATCACTAAATGATGCCAGCAGGAATCTAAACCTGGAGATGTTTCCTCAGGAAACAGTTGTGTGATGTGGAATTCCTTGGAAAAGATGGTGTGGTGCAAAATACTCCCCTCATGGAGAGGGCAGGAAAGTCTGTTGAAAAGAAATCTGTTGAAGATTACTTCATCGAAAACCCACAAGAGGCTCAGGAAACCCCCTGCTTGACCTTAAGGCAGGAATAGGGTAGGAGAAAATTTGGGTGAAACAACACATATGTTTATCCTGTTCTTACATGCCCCTAGGCAGCTGTTTATGGTCCATGGGTACTGAATAAGAAAACAAGAAATCTTAGAATAGGACTTGTTCTATGACTTGCCTGGCATATTTTTGTTCAATGCACAGTCTGAAGTCTGCAAAATTCCTTTGTCAGATTCATTCTGATTTTAGCAATGCCAACAGAAACACAAAACCAACAGAGTCACTCTGAAGAGAACTGCATTGAGCAAATCTTCAAAAAAGAAATATCTGTGAAAAAGGCCTTGAGCTCAGTGATGGGGACTGGAAACTGCAACATGCAGTAAATGTTCTTTACCACATGAGGATGAAACCCAAGTGCCAGACTGATTTTGCAGGACTGGGATAAACGCTCAGACACTGTAAGACACTAGTAGCACATCCTAGACTGAGGATAATTGCTAATGCATTCAATTTTCTCCACTTTTCCCCTTCCCCACTGCTTCTGTTTTCCCTCTTGCTTAGCCTAATGGATATGTCATTGTGTGTTGGGGATGACATGCTTTTTTCCAGACCATCTATTTGAAAGCCACACTTTTTGCTACTGTTGTTGTTCCTTTTTCCACAAACCTACAGAAAAAGAACCATGAAAAAAAAGTCCACCCACAGCTACTTCTTTTAGTGGGGGCTGCAGTGTTCAGTAAGAAATGCAAGCCTGCAGCTGAGGCAGGCATTTGTTTCAAAAAGTTTCATTTCCTAGTTGGGGCCACCTCAGCTCCAGCACAGAAGGAATATGTTGTAAAGTGCAAGGGCTTAATACATTAAAGAGATTCAGGATGGTAATAGCCTCATTTTGCAAGGAGCAGCTTACTTCCAATTCTTAGCAACTGATTTTATGCTATGGAGAAGGTTCAGCACTTCCTGCAGTTTTTATTCCCTGACCTTCTCTGCCATGAGAATTGCTGGTGTAGCCCACAACCCCTTGCTGGACTGACTGTGTGCTGTGTGTGCCCTGGTCCTCCCCTCAGCTGGAGGAAGGAAGTGTCCCAAGGGTGCATTCAGGAACAGCTCTGGGAGGCAGGAGGGCAGCCCTGACCCTGCTGCAAAAGTCCTCGGGAGACATCAGGCATCTCTCTGGATTTGCTCAGCATGTTTCAGCCATTCATCTACCACCTGCAAACCTGCAGGGTTACTGCAAAGAGATATGCTTTCATGGAGAAAAGAAAAGCACTCCAGAGGTGATGACTGGAAAGGCCTGCTGCATGGAGATGGACATTTCCTGGCACAGAGATGGGTGTTCAGCAAACATCTGAAGCACAGCACGCCAAGAGCACACTGCATGACCACAAACCTTTCACCTTCTTCAAGGTTTCTAGTGAGTTCAGGTTTTTAGCTTCACTTCAATTTAGCAATAAGACCTATCAGTCAAGAATAATCGGCACAATCAAACCTATTGCCTGCAAATGTTCTCATGTGCCATCCAGTCCTATGAGGGACCAAGAAGATTAATAATTTTAGATCAAATTGCCAGTCTAAACACATTCTAGAGTGCATTTATATAAAAGCAGCCTCACATTAGTAAGTGAGAACTTAATTATCGAAGTTTTATGCCTGCAATAAAAGTGCTTGCAAACAGTAAGAGTAGAATGTTTTATTTTCAATTGGTTTTGGTTATTGAATCATTATGGACAACAAGAGCCTTGAAATATTAAGGAGGAAAAAGGAGAAAGAAAGAAACCTGAAAGTTGATTACTTGGATATTCAAATTGATCAGAAAGAGTTTCCAGATTTCTAGTTTCAGATAGTAAAATTTTAGTGTCTCTACAGCTTCAGAACCCTTTTAGTGAGCTAGAATTTTTGAGGTGTTTTTCTGAAGTTTACCAGGAAGTTTTACAGTCGCTCTGACAAAGATGAAAGCTGGTTTTTGTCTAAACTTATCATTTTACAAAGCCCAAAGTTTTCTATATGCCAAAGCAGAATGTATCTTACCTGAGAACATGGGATTAAGAAAATGATAATGATTTCCTTGGCTTTTACTCTGAGCCTATGGGTATATGCTTTTATTTTAAACTTTCTTGGCCAAGTTTCTCAATTATAAGGACTCTTTATACTGCTCAGCAGTGTAGGGAGTTTGTTAGGTAGTATGTTTTTATATAAAATAAATGTTTAATATGTATTTGAATAAATAATCATGTTAAATAATAGATAATTTATTCACCTACCTGAGGAGATCCAGGCTTTACAGCAAGTCCCTTGCCTAAGTTCCTGGAAATGTAATGAACTGACACTTTCATTATAAAGTATTGCTTCTGAGTGCTTACTCCTTATTTGCCTGGGTATTCAGTTTAAGAATTGAAAATTATGCTTATCCATAATCTGAAATTTGTTGTACTTAGAGCAACACTACCAAAGCAGTGCTATGCAGACTATCTGTACAGCAAATAGGCTCAGAAAAGAACACACAGTGCCCAAAACCAGGAATACCAAAGGAAGACCTTCCAATCCTTAAAAACTTGTCACGAATATTAATATGGACATCAGACTTAAAAACAGACGTAAATCAGACTACTAAATTTCTCTTCAGTCTTGTCTAACTTGCTTCAACCCTTATACTTCTTCCATTAATAATCCAAAGCGTCAAAACAAAATTTCAAAGCAAAATTTCAGAATACATCATTCATCTTTACTTCTGATTTTTAAGATACTGAAATCAAATGGCAAAAGGCATCTTTTATCTTGTAAATGTTTAAAATTGGATTTTGGAACTAAATGCACTTTCCATATTTGCAAATTTATGAAAGAGTGGCTGAAATCAAGTGTTTGATCCATAATATGGTTCATTTAATTTAGCATGCTTCACCAATTTTCCAAAGATTTTTCAAACCTGGATGTCTAAGCCTACTTTTCTTTTAATAATTTTATTCCTTTCCCAGAAAAAGCTAAAATCCACAAGGTTGAAGCAGTCCTTTTATCCTCTGACTTCTGTTCAGTATTTAGGCCAACTATTCAAGCTTTTCTTCTCTTGTTATCAACAGGTCCCTTTCCATCTTCCTTTGTGCTGATTCTCTATCAGTTAAAACAGAGAATGCCTTCAGGAGCTTTCTCTGAAATCTTAAGATCTATTTTTCTGTTACTCTTTCATATTTTATTTCCTTGGATGTTTGTATTATAATTTCTTTCTTTCTTTCTCTCTCTCTCTCTCTTTCTTTCTTTTTCTTTCTTTTCTCCAAGCTGTCCCAGTATTTCAATAAACCTCAGGTTTTAAAACCTTGACCCCTAGCAATTCCCCATTATTAACACACGAGGGCTAGAATTGTTATGGCCAAAACCAAGTCTTAGTGAGTTTTTTATTTAAGGACTGGTATCCAGAGACTCCCACTGACTTCACTGGAGCTCCATTTAGCATGGAAAACAAGCAGAGCAGAATAAAACCCAAGAGATGGAGACATGGAGGAAACAGGGGAAGAAACAGAGGTAGGGAGTGGGAGAAAGTTCATACTTGGTGCAGCACCTAATTTTTCTCAATAGAGATTAAACCTAGAAATCCCAATACTCTATTTTTTCAAGTATAAAACAAATTGCTTGAGAGCTATTGAAACCTGCTGAGAAAATGTGCTTTTCTACTCTCATGTTCACAGCGCATCAGACTACAAGGCTACCATTTAGATCAAGAGGTAAAACAAATGGGAAGGCATTCCCTCTGTGGGCCATAGGGGACCCCCTGGCAGGAGAGGGGTCACAGTGACATGCTGCAGGACTGGCTCCCCACTGCCACCCAGCACTGGGCTTGACTGGGTTGTCCCCACATGCCTGTGGGGAACAATGACAGAATCTGCAGTGGCAATCATGTCATAGGCATTGTCCATGACCTCATCAAGTGCAATTAATTTCTTAATACAACCTGTAAACAAAGGTATAGATGCCATAAGATATGTTATGCAATATATATGTTTATCACAATCTAAAGAGGATTATTAATAAAGGGTGAAGGCACTTTGATGCCTTAAGGTTTTAGCTTTTGTATTTTTCAAATCCTATACTGCATTAGTGCATAGGTCTAAACTCCACATAAAGTGTAGTTAACTGTCTTCACATTTTGGTTAGACAAAGAAATGCCTGCAGATCCAAGGACACACCACAGCCTCAGGCCCCGAAAAGCAGAAACAAAAGTGAATTGTGGGGGAGTGAGCTGGGGGAATATGACTTCATTACCTGAAGCTGGAATTGGACAATTAACTCTTGCTAGGCAAACAGACCAAACTTATATCTGTCTGAAAAACTTGTGACCATCATCCATCTTGAGTGTAGCCTCTGCAAGGCTTTTACACTGCCCAAGGCATATCTATTGAAGGCCTTTAACAAATACCCACTTTATTCTCTTGTCTAGACTCTGTTCTAGGCAGCCACTCCAAGGCATCAACATCAGTAAAAAGGAGATGATGTATTTAGGGAATAAAAGAATGAAGTCTACTGCAAGGCTGCCCTTAGCTAACAGAATGAGACAGGATTGGAATGCATTTGAGAATGGGAGAGATGAAACCTGAGATTTGCAGCTCAATTATACAGATTTTAAACTACACTTGTTTCTCAATTCCCTATATTATTATACACAGCAGATATCTTAAATCATTCATAAAAACTGGCAGTTCACTCACCCTCTTTACAAAAAAAAAAAAAAGAAACAAAAGTTAATATCGTGTTTTAGATTTCAGTGCTTTGCCTGTACTCCTTTCAAATTTCTCTAGTGACGCTAAAGGTTCACTGTGCCCTGGGAAGGAATGCCAAATGCCACCTAATGAAGAGGATAACCATTGGGAAGGATGAGCTGAGACGTACAACTCCCCAGCTGGCAAGGCAGGGGGCACATAAGGAATGTCCTGATCAAACAGACACGTACCTAATCTGTTGGAGGGGTTCCTTTTGAAGAGGGCTCGCAGCAGGCTCTGGGCTTCTATGCTCAAGAACTGCGGCATTCCCAGCTTGGCTCTGAAAGAACACAACACTTGAAAAGAAAATAGATTTTTCAAGCTTTTTTTCCATCCCACTGTGGCTGAAACAGCGGAACTGTGGTAGTCAGGATGGGCAGACACAGGGAATCAGTCACCAAAGGCTACCTGAGCATAGTGCAATGCAGAGTGAGAAGCTGATCTTACTCTGCTGATCTTAAGGAAGATTTTACCACTGACTTCACTAGAGGTAGAGCAGATCTAATGAATCTCATAAAACTTTTGCAACCTAAATAGGTCACTTTCCTACAGAGTTTTTTCACTTTTTTAGTTTGCTGGAATAAATTTGGGAATCAAGAGGAATTTAAACAATCAAACTTAATCAAAAAATGTATACTAAACTGCATACTGTTTAAAGAGAAAACTTTTCTCTTGGCTATTCACCACTACATTTAAAAAATGCACTAGTGAGCAAAGCTAAGCTTCAAATACTTTTGTCTGCATTTAACATTAAATGAATGGGACATTGCAAAGGAAAAGGTTTGAAACTTGGCAACAACAAAATATAAGATGTCCTGCAGAAATCTGATCTTCCCTATTTTGTGGATACTGGCATTATCACAAAAAGTAAGATAAATTTCTTCTCTCAGTAATTCACTTCCTACTCCTTATTCTGAAGGCAATTTCAGAGTTAAACAAAGGCATCAGGTCTGTGTGCCTTACTAAATTCATGCCTTGCATGGCTTTGGAAAGTTCACTATGCACATCATTATTGTCTACCCATCACATACTTGGGCCCTGTGGAGTCTCCAGAGAGTAGAGTTAACTCACAGTTAGAAGAATTAAAGCAGTTTTGATACTCACTTGAGAATGAGTGCCATTGTCTCCTTCTGTCTTTTCCCTGGAAGGGTAATGATCCCGTCAACATCTCAAACTGTGGAGTAGCAACAAAATGGTAAATCAAATGTGCATTGAGATGGTCTGCATAACTGAAAGACACCACATCCATCTTCCATTTCCAACACAACTGAAAACTAGAGGAAATGATCCAACAAGCTGTGCTTCAAAAAAAAAAAAAATGGCACAGCAAGTCTGGATGACTGTTCCATTCCAGAGATGTGTTACAAACTGTTTACACTGATATCTGTTGTCAAGTTTTGGCATGTTTGGGAAGAAGTGTCATATATGGTGTTTCTTCCAGCACCTGTTTTTTTATGACCAATGCTGGCAGTGACGTATTTGGCTGAGGGACCCTTAGCCTGTGTGGATATGGCTCTTCTTAGGTGTTTGGCATGGACTACCATGCAAGGAAAATGGATTTGATATGGCCCTCCCCACCTTTTTACGCTGAGTCAAACCACCTCTTTGACTGTATATTTGAACCACTTAAAGATGCCTCTACTATATTTTGCATAAGAAACAAGACTAAACTCCACATTCTCAAAGCTTTTGAGTGTGCCTTTTCTCTCCTGCTTTGGTTCTTCTGACTGTGCTCAGTGATGAATCTCATCAGTGTCACATTTCACTGAACCCAAATCTCAAAGCAAAACTCAATAGTCATCATCAATTATTTGCCTAACTCAAGTGTTGAAACATCAATCAGTTATGGTTCCTTGGAGACAGATTAGTGCTTTCAGTAAATTTGACAGGAATTTCATCTGTAAGAAGTAAAAAAACCCAACAAAACCCCAGCTGAAGAAGCTTGCCTAACTTGGATTCAATACCAAGTCTTTCACACAGCTCTCACCATGGTGTTCTATGGAGTGGCTGCTGCTTTCTCTGGTGAAGGGAGGCTGCAGGCTGTGCATCACCAAATATAAATATGTGCATCACCGAGAACATAATTCAGCTTGGACACAAAGGAAAACATGGCCCATTGAGGGTAAGGTGAACTGTCACTTTTTTGTATCTGTCACTCAGGCTTTGGAGCTCTTCTACTATAATAAGCTAATTAATTAGAGTAATTAATTAATCTAATAATTAATACTCATTGCTATAAGTAAATACCTGTTAAGGCAGGAAAGACTCTTCAAGCCTTATGTAATTTTTGTACTTTATGCCACAAGAAAGTGCTCCCAGAAAGGACATTTGTGCTAAGAATGATTCTTTCATTACCAAAACTTGTGTCAGACTGCACCTCAGCCTGACTCTTCCTTTTTCCCAGATTAGATACAGCTATACCAGAAGAAAAACATAGAAAACAGAAGAAAACTAAGGGTGAAACTCCTGTGCTAATTTTGGGAGAAGGGTAGAGATGTTTAGAAGCCAGATGACTAATTGAATATAGTTAACTGAAGGATTAATCTTCATTAGTAACAAATTACCTCAAGGCACTAAAACACATAGTAGAAACTGAAATAAAACCACTTTAGAAAAATGTATATGGCTGCCAAATATAAACAAGATTTGGAAAAAACAAATGTATTAACTTCTGCTTTGGTTATGAGGCAAGAAAAGAGCTGCCTGGTAGACCTGGAGGAAAGCAGCTCGTTTTCTACAAAGAAACCTAATGGAGGAGAATTTTTAAACCTGCCTAGATGACGCTGGAGCTTAAATACCATTTCCAAAGTAATTCTGACCTATTAGAGCCCCTTAGTCCTGATTAAAGTGCTCAGATATACTGGGAATGAGGGGCAGAGAACATTGCTTCCCAGGGCAGCAGCAGAAATGGTACAGATTGTACCAAAGCCTCCTCACGACTTCTAGAGCATTTATGCTCACAGTAAGTACCTAATGTTCACTTGCACTTGCTCATGTTACTTTGTAATTGTAATAAATCTAATTTAGCGGCGCCAACAACGGCTGCTGCATCTCATTTATACTGACATCAACGGGCTTGACACTGCTGGTGCAGATGATAGAGACAGAAACAACTGCTTGGTCAGGGACTACATGGGAAAGGGCTGTAGTTCCCACCCACCCCAGGGATACCTGCAAATGCACCGTGGCTGCAAGGGACAAGAAGGAAGAGTTTGGAAGGAATTGAAGTTGCAGGAGGAAGCAGAGGGATGACTGATCTGGAGGCTGCAGGAAACATTCAGTGTGCTGCTGTAAGGGCCAGCACTTTGCTACCACATCTCCAATTGCGCAGGCCTAACGCTGAGATTAATTCAGGTTCAGAAGAAATGCACTTAACATCAATATTTAAAGTGAAAGGCAGCCACCTAAGTTAAGTGTACCAGAGCTTTTTACTTCAATGAACTTAGCTAAGCAGCATCTGGAAGAAAGCATTAGTTCCTCAATTGGAGTCCTGACTAAATGTGTCGAAGGTTAAAAATGAAAGAACAAGACTGAAAAAAACCCCTTGAAATTGTTCATCAGTTAAAGCTATCATTTCACTGCACAGAGACCTGTCTTCCTGCTTATATTTTCAGAAAGTCAAAAGTCTTGCCAAACCTGAACATGAAAACAGAAGTGAGAACATGCTGCTTACATTCTTGTACATAAATACAGAGTTGTATGGGTCACAGCAGGTTGACAAGAAGCTGAAACTAGGGGTGAATGAACTCTGCAGTATTTTTGTCTATTAAAGCAGTCCCTATAGTTTTGTTGGGAGACTCAAATTTCATTCTCCCTACTTCCCCATCTGTATAACCATCTGTTTGCTCCTTCCTTCCCACCAATTCACTTCCCAGGTGTTTTGGAGGGCCATCTTCTGTTAGACAGTACTTCAGAAGGCTGCACCTCCCTCCAACCTTGACTTCCTTTCTGTACCAAAGAAAGTGCAAGAAAGGCAAATATTCTTTGTTCCAGTTCAGCTGCCTATTTAGAGAACCACAGAATTAGGCTTAACAGGAAGGGGCCTCTGGAGTCACATAATCCAACCCTGCGGAGGTCTCAATATATTGTGCAGTGCTTTTCTCTGCTTTTCAGGGAAGGCTCCAGCTTCAGTAGGCAAAACATGAGCACTTCCCAAGAAGATATACATGTGGGAAGACCTTGGAAAAGAGTGCCACATTTCCTAAGGAAATTCAGGTTATTGGAGTTTATAGGAAGGTTATTGGAGAAGATAATGAATGACAAAAAATCCTCAGCCTGGGTAACTACCATGTGCATCTTCCTAATAGATGGAAAGAGAGCAGGTTGTGCAAACTACTTCAGCCCAAGTCTGCTGAAGTATTGTGAGCATGGGATAAAACTCACAGTTACAAAGAAACTTGATGCCACTCAGTTTGGAAAACCGAGAAAGACACTCTCATCAGAATGGCCAGGTTCTCCTCTCAACACTTCCAGTCATTTCCCAGGTCTCTGAGAACTGCTCAAGCACTCAGTTTAATACTTGCAAAATGCGTTAAATATTTTTCATTATCTGTGTGTGTGTGGGTGTGTGTGTGGGTGTAACAGGATGAATTAGTGCTCACAAAGGGTTGAATCCCTTAATATAGCAACAAGCATAAACATTCAAAATAATGTTCATGAAGACCATCTCTTGCACTGGGAATAAAACAAGTGTTACAGCGGGATTTTGTAAAAGATGATTGTAATACTTTGATGTCTTGCACTGATTTTTCCAATGCCACTGTATAGTTACTACAAAATTAGTACAGAGATGAATACTTTGGATAGCAAAGGGGCACTTTCTTTTCTTGTGAAGCCTTAAATACTTGCCGACACACATGAACACATTTTTTCTTGTTTGGGACTGCTACCAGGTCATCACAGCCATTTCTCTAATTATATCCCTCTCTCTGCTCACATGACTCTTAAAGGTGGACAGTGTTTTTTTTCCCTGAACTGAAAGAGACACAACTTCCACAAGGTCTGTGACCTTGTAAATCAGCTGGTAGGATGAACTACAAAAGCACTGCTTTGTGAGGCCTTCCAAGAGGTTGGTACACGTTAGATCAGGCAGACCAGTTTATCTGGGCTTCAGAGATGGCAGTGTGGGCATCAAGACTCTTGCAGTGCAGCTGAAAAGGTATTAGTTACATATCCAACTTCTAAACAATGTAGGCCAAACACTTGTTTGTGAAGATCTCTTGATGCAAAGCTTTTGCAGAGTCTATCCTACCCAAAACCTCCAATGCACTGAGCAAGATACAGAAAGGCAGAAAGGGAAACCTTTCTGGTCATGATAAACCACATATATTCACCAGCAGAAATTATAGTTGGGTTTCAGCAGTCATCACCACATATTTAATGAGAAGCAGGGACTGTCTTCTGGAATGCTGGAAAGGGCAAATTTTAAGATTTGTATAACTGTACCTGCTGACATACAGTAAGCTACCATAAAACAATTCAAATAAACTGAGTAGCAAACAAACAGAGCAGGTAACAGTTTCAGTTCTGTGGCCTTTGTCAAAGACCTAGCTGGCAGTAAATGAAATTTTACTGCTCTTGACAGTAAAACTCTTGATGAATAATAATTCAGGAAATAATTGACAACACAATGAACAAATCAGTCATTTTCAGACAAGTTTGTTTCTCTATTAATAATCACAACATGCCACATTTAAGGAGCCTGCAAGGATCATTCAGTTTGATTCTAGTCTGTGCCCTGGTCAAGATGGGTTGGCAAGAAGCTGCCAGCACAACACAACCCTTCATGCTGAAGCATTAATCCCCCTTCAGAGAACAGAAAAGACAAGTGAGTGTTTGGTTGCTCTGATGATGAGGAAGATGCAGGCCATGCTACAACTATCTGCCTAATACGTTCCCTTTTTTGATAAGAATTTTAGATATGAAAATTACACTATCATATACATTTCTTTTGAATCTATGCATATTTCATCAACTTTTTTTTTTAAAAAAAATTATTTTACATCATATTGCAAAGTGCTTAGAAATAAATGCTAATAAATCATTCGAATACCATTCAATCATCTTCAGTTTTTCAGATTGACAGAAAAACAGCTTCTGTAACAGAACATACATGTGACAGAACAAGGAAAACAAGGAGAAAAGAGCAGAGTGAAAGACAGCATCAGAAAAAACTCCCAGACGTTTAGTGTGTGGAAATATACATTTTTTTGGTCTCAACCAGCTAAATGTTGAAAAGGGAAAAAGGTTGAACTGACTGACATTTTTCTCTAAGATGTCTGGTAACACTTAAAAGCTTAAAGCATTAGCTTGGAGTTAAAAGGGTTTCACTTTCTTTAATTCATCTCCTTTTACAGGTATTCTTATCTTTTCTAATTCTAATATGCTGAATCCTTAGGGGAGGGTTGAAAAGAGCAATGGAAATATATAAAAAAAGAAAGCCTAGCAAAACCCAGGGAGGAAGTAGTCCAGTTTATTAAGAGCTTATTAGCTGGTGAAAGAAGAACAATCTATGCACCAAATTCACCATCATTTAATTAGAGACAAAGAGTGAGAAGACACAGCCATTCACCAAAAATAAATATATGATAAAAACGTTAAAGGGTAGGGGTAGACTTATTCTATGAGACATAACCTATTGATTTTGTGAATAAATGTACATGGTTCAGAAGTGCTGAGCATCCACAAACAGATTTGTGGCCACAGGAGATAAGGATGTTCCACTCCTTCTATAATTCAGGCAATAAATTACAATACTTATGTAGATTAACTGCTGCCAACCTGCTAGATCAGTGATGTAGGCCCTCCCCAACCCAAATTTTCACTGTTTTTCACATTGCTCCCTATACTTCCTCTGGTGGCATTAGTTGTCTGCTTCAAGTGAACAAAATTTAAACCTACTCTATGGATTTTGGTATGTAGTGTAATACATAGCTACCAAAAACAGCCTCCACATCACAGGAAATGGTTCGGCATTGGGAGAGCACATTGCTATGCTGATTTCTAAATTCCTGGTTCTGTTGTGACCGCCACAGGGTGAGGTGCCCTGGGAGCCACAGCTGCCTTGTGATGGCCATGCCCTGAGCACAGGGTAGATCTGTAGCCTGCACACTTCAGGAGAGAGCAGCCCCACCTCCCTACCCAAACATATCCCTGGGAGAGCAGCAGATGCCTGGTGTCTGGGCTCAAGGGACAGCACTGTACTTGATAAAACAATGCTGTGAATGAACATCTGCTTCCAAAAACTTACAGTGTTCATACAGCTTTGAAAACAATCACAGCATCACAAACCAGCTTCTAGATCTTTTCTTCATCTACCTCAGCAACAACAGCACACAGACTGAAGAGGCTGGAGGGGGGCTGGGTGTGTGGCGGGGGGCAGGTTAGCATTTCAACACTTAATTTTAAAAGGCTGGCTTGAGGGGAGCGCAGTACCTCCCTGAAAAACTTCACTGACACTGCAACTTTTATCTGAGGGATCTGACCCCTCCCAGAGCCCCCCCTCCAGCAAACAAGCACAACTTTTGCCTTACCATGAGCACGCCGAAGGACCACCAGTCGGCACTCTGGGTGTGTCCCCGCCGGTTGACCACCTCTGGGGCCATGTACTCTATCGTCCCGCAGAACGAGTACGCCCTCTTGTCGTGGTCGATGGCTTCCTTACTCAGACCAAAATCTACACGGATTGAAGCAGAAAAAGACTCGTCAGGTCTCTAAAAATTATTATTCATGTTCAATTGTTTGAACAAAACACGCCAAGCCGCTGGTGAAGTGCCCTCCTGTCCATGTGCAGAAAGGCCACAGGCATGCACAGCCTGGCACCTGTTAATATGCCCTGAAAAGAGGCACACCCTTTTCCCTGTTCAGAATGAGGTTCTGGCTCAAGGCAGAAGGGAGTTTAAACAAGCAGATCTATGTTGCAGTCGATATGTGTTGGTCAACACAGGCACTGCACTTGAGGTGCTTCATTAGAATCATCAGAAGACTTCAAGTATCTTCATCTTGATATTCAAAAAGTCTCCCATACCTTTCTTCTGTATCTTCTAAGAGCAGCTCTACACAGCCCTGGCTCTGTCTCTCTCCTTCTGTTCTGTCTCGCTCCTTCCTGTCCCTAGCACGGCCTCCTAACCCTGTCTGTCCTATGTACAATATCTTACCTTTTCTGGCCCTTGCACGACCTCCTGTCCCTGGGTCTTCACAGCACGGCCAGCAGACTCCAACTGACTCTAACTGAACTCTTCCTACTTAACTCACTTTTTATCATGCCCGTGGCTGTGAGGGCAAGGTGTTTCTACTCTAGGATGATTAACACAGCTGTAATCTATCGGAGGGGAGACTGCCTTCAGCAGCATCTCCTTTTGTCTCCCCACAGATCTATACAGTTAAGGTTTGGTGAAGGCAATGCCAGAGAGGATTCTTGCGTAGCTAACCGAAGTATTAGGAATACTAATCCCAGATTACTCCAGTGAAAAGGTGGGCTAGACAATGCAATGAGAGTGGCAAAGGGATGTCTTTCCAGCTGTCCTCTGCGTGGATTAAATAGTCATATTGGAAACATCCTTCCATCCACAGTTACTTCACGTCAGTCAAGAGCGTAATTTTACCAAGAAAATGAAATGCTCTCCATGTGCTGTGCAGCATGGGGTTGATAAATTGACAGAGAAGCTCAACACTCAAACTCTTCTGGCTTCCAGCTTTTGCAAGCAAACTCCTTCCAACCAAACACCAGGATGCATGCAATATACTGCAGAAAAAACCCAAACTGCTTATAGGCATGCAGTTTTCTGTTCCTCACATACCTGTTATCTTAATGTGACCCTCTTCATCAAGAAGAATGCTATAAAGCAAAAAAGAAATGTTCATTCATTAGTCAGGCACAAAGTGCAGTTAAAAAACATGAATAAAAATGTTTAAGTCAGGTAAGGAGATATGCAAGATTCAAATACTTCCATGAACAAAACCTTGGTGGATTCTATGGCTCCAGAAATAAAATCTATGGCTCCTCTGTGCTCCACAGGATGTTCAAGGTGGGCATGCAAAGAGAGCTCAGAAAGAACTGGGTGTTCAAAGCCAACAGCTGTAGAGTATGTGCTTCCAGCAGGAGAAGGAGCTACACGTTTCCTGTTCTTGTCATAATAAATGGCAATCACCCAAATAATTAGGGCTTGGATTCACTGGACCTAAAATTAAGTCCAAAGGTTCATGCTGAAATAATAAAAGTCATCATAGAGCACAGTGACTAGTCACAGCCTAACTGCATGGATCTCAGCCTCTGCTTATTCTTTCTGTCCAGAGCACAGATGAAAATTCAGCCTGGAATCCAAATTCAAGTATTCTCACATTTGCCACCTGCCAACATATTTTTTCCTCGCAAAGGCACTCCAACATTTCGGTAGTTCACCAAAGGTAGTGCTACTTTTTGCAGAAACAAGAAGGAACACTGAATTTGAAAAATAATGATTTTGGTAAATAAAACCTGACATGGTAATGAAGGTGGTCTTTCTTCAGTTCTAGTTAGACTTAGTATATTTCTCTTTTCAAACTGATCTAGCATGGTGCCAGCTATTTTTATATTCCTCTTCTCTTAGAGAATCGCTTTAATCTAATTATTCAGGAAGAAAATAGGATAGAAGTGAACCAAATATAATGGGCTATGCTTTTGTGAAAAGTTGTGTCTGAACTGAAACATAATTGAAAAAAGATGCTCTTCTGTCATTCATATATTTAGAAGAAGCTGTTGTGCAAGTCATCAAAGGCCAGCAACTAAGTCAGTACAATGTGTCCAATAATTAAAAGCCTTTTCTTCTCAATAAAAGCATCTTACCTTTATTCTTTCTCCAGTTTACTTGAACACAGAATTTTCAAGTACTAGTCTATACAAGACATGTTTAAATGTATCTTTGTGACTGCAACCCCTAAACTTGTGCTTCAGAAGGGAACAGAATAAAACATCTGCCAGCGTGTAAGTGAGCATGAATGCATGAACTCCCCAGACCTGGATCTGGAAAAATAGCAGGGGGAATAGAGCTCACAGAAATCACCCAGAATTTTGCCCTACACCCAGGAAGCCCCAGTGAATAACTATACAATTCAAAGGTTGTGGGATTTCACCAGAAACGCTGATTTTACATTTAATGGGTTTTAAATTTCATAATTTCCTATTGAAATCCATACTGCTTCGGTATGTACACAATATGTTTCCCATACCTTGCCCTGATTAAAGGGTTCACACCTTACCCTCACTAAAGGGGTAGAGGCAACACCAACAGAGCTTTCAGACTGATAATACTGCCTGAGGTTGAGTCAGAAACATACAGCAACTCTTTCTCACACTGTCTGCAAGAGCAGCAAAATGAACAGATCCTGGCTTCCAAGGGATGTGTATCCTATATCCCCTAAAATGTGATCTACAGTTCCTTTCTCCATCTCATGTTCCCTAATCACCCTTCTACCATTCCCTCAGCTGCTGGCAGCTTCCTCTGTGGCCCCTGGCAGAAGCCTTTGGACATCTGGGTGCCTCCACATTTGCCATCTGGCAGCACAAGTAATGCTACTAACTGAAGACTACATTTCATGTAAAAAGAAAACAATATGCTAATAGTGAGGAGAAAAAAAAGGCAACTGTTGCACCTGACTTATCTTAGAGTGAAATTAAGAAGAAAAGAACAAAGTACCTGCTTCTAAGAATGCAAATTACAACAACAGATAGTTTTCCTGTGACAGTAGAAGCAAACTTATTATCTGATCATACTCTGTACTCTCTTTTTATCTTTATCACTTTACTATTCCTTTTTATCCTCCAATATCCATAGCAGACATTCTATTGTGAAAAATCACGATTACTTTAGCTATGGTTTGCGGGATAAACTAATCTGAAATAAGATAGTATTATTCTATGGAAGGGGAAAAAGAACCAGAAATTCTTAATATGATTCAGGCTTGAGAATAATCTTCCATCTAAATTAATGTTTTGAAATTATAAAACCCATAAAAAGTAGACTACTTTAAAATGCTAAACTAGATTACAATCACATTGAGTGATAAACTTCAGCTAGGAGTTTTTTTTTTAATTTTATTTTATTTGTTCAGTCTAATGCTTGAGTGCTTTTATAGGATACTGTCATTGTCAATCTTCTCTTCAAAGCAGTAATCGTTTTTAGGTAAAAAATATACCAACACCATAAATAAGTGAACCACACATAGGCTTGGAACAAAAAATGGCACAAAATAAAGGTGTCTCTTAGGGAAGAGAAGACTGAAGGGAGATCTCATCACAGTCTACAGGTTTCTCAAGAGGAGAAGAGGAGGAGCAGGCACTGATCTCCTCTCTGTGTTGACCAGGGACAGTACGTGTGGGAATGGCCTGAAGTTGTGTCAGGGGGGTTTAGGTTGGATATTAGGAAAAGGCTCTTCACCCAGAGAGTGGTTGGGCACTGGAACAGGCGCCCCAGGGAAGTGGTCACAGCACCAGCCTGACAGAGTTCAAGACGTGTCTGGACAATGCTCTCAGACACTTGGTGTGATTCTTGGGATTGTCTTGGGGATATTCTATTATTCTATGATTGAACATTTCAGCATCAGAATCATATCACAAACATTCAAACTGCTTTCACTGACCTCAGTTAGAAAGTATGCCTTGAGAAAATAAAGGCTGGAAATCTCCATGCTAGAGCCTGGGGCAGCTAAATATGTAGCAGAGTCTGAGTTACAGGAGAAGTCTCATAGCAGAGCTAGGACTGAAAATTCCATATCAACTTTTCTGCTGCAACTTTATCACAGGGAAAAAAGTGCTTTTGTTATGGGTTGTTGGCATTGTTTTATATCATGTCTTAAAACAAGGCCTGAAAAATTCTCTCCCATTTCTCTCTCTCTCTCTATTTTTGGTTTTGAGTCACGTCTTCTGGGCTTCACTTTGAGCACCAAAATCTCCAAATCGATGTGGAGTTCTGCCAGATCTAATAAAGCTGGAACTCTGGGGTTGGTTTGGTTTGTCTTGATTTTTTTTGGCTGTTTTTGACTTTTTTCTTTTTTTTCCCTGGATGATCTAAGTGTCTTTCTAAGTGAGAGCAGTTTTGCAGAAGATTCAACCCACACTTTATGTTAATCAGAAACTGTAGCCAAATTCTCAGGTGAGAAATAAAACTTGAGACTTTATCAAGAGCGTTTTATTTCATTGCATGTTTTGTTAGGAAAGTACCCGATGAAGTAGTCAAACATCTACTAAAGAGATAAAGATTCTCACAAATTGTGTTTTGTGACATTTCAGTGTTTGCATGACCCCATGCTATCTCACCCTGCTGAACACAAATTCCTCTCTGCTGTAGCTTCATTGACACCATGAAGTCAAAAAGGGACTGCTTACATCAATGGAAGCTTTCCACCATAGGCCTTGGTCTTTTACTGATTCTCAGGTCTCCCCTCTCTGTACAGGGCAGTTACATTCATAAATCAGTAGTCATGGTTGGCAATACGCTGCATTATAAAGTGGTGTTTGGCCTTTTTAAGAGTATAGTTCAACATATCTCAAGTTTTTATATGAGCTGTTATATGAGCTGTCCCTTGCATAGACAACTGAGGGCCTTAAAATGTACATCACTCCTTGTTAACCTAAGCCCCTATTCCAGAACTCAAGGTGCATCTAGGTTCCTGAAAAGAGAAATGGTAAAGATTAATAATAGTTTGTCCATTTTCAGATGGTAGAATTATTTCTAAGTCACTCATACTCTTAAACCACAGCATAAGAAATAACATATGCATCATTTACTACTTTCTTATACGCTCCCATTTTTCTATTTTGGTATATTTACCATAAATACCAGGGTATATATACCATATTTTATAGCCTGATTGTGAAGTTCTTAAGTAAAAATGTGTTTCATCATGTCAGGAACTCAGTGGCTCCCAGTGTGACTGAACAATACCTTGTCTAACACGGGATGCCATTGAAATCACCAAAACAACTCAAGGAGAAGAATTTGCCAGCAACAATTCAAGAGAAGTATCTGCTTGTTCTAAACAAGACCTTAACCAGAAAGCTCAATTACTTGTCTTTTTGAACTAAGTACAGCTGATCTGAGAACAACTCCCAGCTGCACTTGAAATTAACTCATAGCTTTGAATTGTTAACATGGATTTTTGCTCAGAGAATCTTAAAAAACAAAGCTGAACCTTAAATTTTAATGTACTGAGGGTTCTTCCAAGTGGTTTGAACAGTGCTGTTTTCTTTTTTTTTTTTTTTAACATAAATAATTCCAATGAGCTTTATTTTAGCATACTTACAAGAGCTGACAAGCAAACCCAAACCTATCAGCACTTATTTTGGGAGCTTCTGAAGAACAGCAAAAGCATTGAACAATGAAAGGTCTAATGCAGTGCCTATCTTTTATAAAGCAGAGAAAGAGGGAGAGCGAATTGGGAAATTACTAATTAATTAATTTATCTCCACTTCTGCAGATCTGACAGAGCAACCCTTGTGCTGTAATCATGCTGGTAATGCCTCTGCTGAAGATGTGTGTGTGTGATTCTGCACGTTGCACTTCAAAGGAGAGAGGGATCAGGGGAAACCAAAGGGGAGCAATGAGAATGACTGAACCCCTGTAAAGACTGACTAGAGAAGAAGAGTTCAGTACCTGGATCCTTTAGGGTACAGAAGAGGGTCTAAGGAAAGGGATATTCTCACAGTCCCCCCAGAGGCTGCTGCTGAGAGCAGGTTGGGGCTCCTAGGAGGACAGGCCAAGGAACACTGGCCTGCAGTGGCAGCGAAGAATTTTCAAACTAGTTATTAAGAGCAACATTTTAGATGAGCAGCTGCTGGAGCACTGCCAAGAGGCCTCCTGTGTAGAGCATGGAGTCTCCACCAGCTGTTTTAAGCCTAGGTTAGCAACACACCTGTTATGGTCTTGATCCTGCCAGGGGGCAAGGAAGGATGAGAACATCCTGGGATGGTTCTAATTTTCTTCTATCATCTTATTTAGAAAGATATTCTTTCCCAGATATAACTCAAAAATTTAGTTGTGGTTTTTTTTTTTTTTTTTTTTCCCTGAGAGTAATTGTTTTATTCTGCTGTATCTATTTCTTTAATGCAAACCTAAAGGTACAGAGAAATCATGGACTGTCATGCTCTGCTCTCCTAGGTGTAACAACCTAGGCTTTGCACTTACAGAGCTGTTTTTAGAGAATATGGTTTTCAATCAGAAGCCTTTCTTTATCTCCAGATAGGAACTTCTGGGTCATTCCCTTTCCTATACAACAGTTACATTCATGTAAACTAATTTTATACTACGTCAATTGCATCCAAAATAAACTGTATTACAGTTAATCCATTTAACTCTACATCAAAGACCATAAACTGTAAATACAGAAGTTAGAAAATGCAAGAGTGAGAGCTGCCACCTTAACTTTACACAGTGATCTCTCTGTGTAAAGGTCTTCAGTTATGTGATGATAGTTTTTATTTTCTTCCAGAGAAATCTTGTCTCAGTTGACAGACTGCTAACACTCAGGGAGGGATTTTAGCAGAGCACTACAGTAAAGGGGATGGCTGGTCTCAGCTCAGACAAAAATACAGAGAAAACTGGATTCCACCTGTACCTTTTCAGCATGGTTCTATTTAACAATGACAAACCAGTGACACTCTCCTTCCTTAGATGAGCTCCAACTTCTTGATTCTCTGATCCCTGATTTGAAGCACTGCAGCTTGATCTGCAGCAATATAAAATACTCTCACTTTCAACTGGAGTCATTGAGAGGTGTTTTTTGAGATGCTAAGTGACACCTCCTGCTGAGAACTCAGAAAAATCCAGTTCTCTGTATCTCAAATACAATGAACGGTTTTGACATACACTTAATTTTCTACTTGGTTTCTAACTTCTTCTAAAGCAAAAATTTACAGCATATGCCTAAAAATGTAATGGCAAGCTCATGTCTAGATACCTTCTAATAGCAGATTCATGTATCATGTGTTACCTCAAAAATCAGCCACATGGAGAGAAAAGCAGTTCATGATTCATACAAATGCTCCCTAGAATCAAAGTTTAAAACAGAAAACCTGTAATTTGAGTTATTTTATTGTGTACATGTTTGTTGATGCTGAATGGATAAAACAGCAATTCAGAATGAAATTGAAACTGAGGAGCTGCTGGCAGATGATGCAAGAGCCTGTGGCAGCTGAGGTGTCACCACTGCCTACCTGCATTTCATATCAGGAACAAACCAATACTTTTCTCCCTCCAGTTGTTTAAATTGTAGGATGACTTCCCATATTTGCCACAGACTCTGGTTTCCAGTTTTGGTTGCATAATGGGCAAGATTAGAAAATTTGGTCAACTGCCAAAAGTCCTCTAGCCCAAAAGACTGAGAGCTCTTGTACATCTGTTAAATTCACAGAGTACTACTACTGCTACTACTATTTTTCTAACCAAAACATAAAATTGAATTTAAAATTTAGATCAAAGAGAACTGCAATGGAGATGAACAGTCTCCTGCCCTTCAACTTCTCACCTGCAAAGTCCACCTTCCATCCCCGTTGGTCTCATGTTTTGCCCATGAGAGTGAAAGCAATAATGCTCCATTTTAAACAAAGAGCTGAATATTTTTCAGTTTGATGTCACAGAAAGAAAATGCTGCTGTGCTGTTAGACTTTGAAAGTGTAAGCAATTGCCAAACAGACTGCCCTCAGTGGCTATCTTTTATAAATGCTGGTGACCATTACATTAAAAAGGAACTTTGGAATGTTGCAGCCTGATTTATTTGAGTTGTCACAGCAGAATCCAGCAAAGCACCAAATAAAGGGCACAGAATAAAAACAGTACCACATCACTCCCAGTGACAGCACTTAGGGTGTCATTTACTCTACTGATGTATTGCAAATAAAAAAGAGAAAGGAAAATTGGGACCACATTATGAGTGAAAAATAGCTGCAAATATAAGTGAGAAGAAATATTTTGGGAAATATTTTGCACAGTTAATGCAGGTGTTTTAAAAGTCCTGATTATAATTTTTCTCATGAGTTAACAGGCACACAAGTTCTCAGACATGCTCATTTACTTTAGGTAATAGCTACAGTAAAACTGAACGGTGCCATGCCATATTCTGTATGAGCTGGAAGTGAAGTTGCCTTGAGTGGTTTACACTGCATCAGGAGGAAGGCCAGATTAAATGCTGCAAACAGAGAACAGTGCCACTGAAGTCAAAGGCACAGGGATCTGAATTCTTTACTGAAGTAATTCACAAAACTGAAGGCCAGGCACACAGAGGTCCCATCATACTGGAGCACAGTGGAAACATTTGGCCTCATGCTAAGATGTTATGATAGAAAAACCCCTCTGCTGTTAGTGACAGTCTCGTGGAGAGTCTCACAAACAAGGAGGAAGGCAGAGCCCCTGGCACCTTCTCATTTAGTAGTGTGACAAGGAGCAAAAGCAACCTAAAAGTTCAAGCGTTTATGTTTCTGTTCACTTTTCCTTGTTAACTTACTTTTCTGGTTTTAGATCCCTGTAAATAATTCCAAGACCATGGAGGTGGTCTAATGCCAAGGCCAGCTCAGCTAGGTAGAACTTGACATCCTCTTCTGTAAACATCACCTAGAGAGAAGGAAGAGAAGACCACATCTATTTATTGGACAGTGGTGGGGCTGGCTTGCCTTAAATAGACACAGGGAAGGAATTGTCTAACCATCATATCAGGTTCAATTTTCCATAATTTGTCTGAACTGACATTAACAATTCTTACCAGATTCTCCCTATAAAACAAAACTTGATCTGTTGAGTACCTCTGTTCCTTAAAATATGCTGCTCTCATTCATCTGCTTGATCTGTTTAGATGACATTATGTCACAATATTAGGAATAAATTGTAACTTCTTAGCCTTTGGAAACGAACAGCAAAATTAAACACATTCAGTGGAGCCCATATTGCTTTCATATCCCTGAACTTGCTACAATCCTGGCATTTGCTTACCAAATTCCCTTGAAATAGCATGGGAAAACTTTTTGGGAAAGTGGAATACTTCCAAGTCTGAACAGAATACACAGCATATGTTAACGCAAGACAGCATGAAGAGAATCAGAGATGGATTTAAAGCCTCATGCCTTGGAGGTTCAAGGAACATCAGTGCAGATGCCCTAAGCAGTGATGTGCTGTAAATACACATATAAATACACATCCAGGGCCTGATGAGGTGCCAGCTGAAGATAGTGTTTTCTGATATGGATACTGCTCACACTGAAAGCTGTGTTTGAGGTGAGAAGAAACTTCTGTAATCAAAAAAACAGTAAGCTCTCAAAAACTCAGATGGTGGCAAACCCCTTTGGTTCAACTTCCATTATATCTCAGATGTTCTCTTTAATTAAATTTCAATATGCACAGAGATAGTAATGCAGAAAAAGAAGCTGATATATTGGATACACAAGTGTGATTATGCATGACAGAAGTAAAATGAGTCAGCTCAATACAAATTTACTTGTCATATGTAAATGTACATTCTACAGTAGAAGTTCCAGAGCTTAATTTTAAAATTAAGTCTCTTCTCTCAAAAAGGAGTAGCCAAAATATCTGAGTGCTTTGAGAAGTTCCAGACAGCTGAGAGAAAAAAAGATGATTTGGAGAACAGGTGTCACATAATTTAATTAAGAATTTTACTGCAAAGGCTAGAAATAAAGACACAAGGAAAATAATAAATATACAAGCAAAAGCTCTCAAATTTAATTGTATTGAATGTAAAAATTATATTAATTTTAAAAGATTTTAAATTATTTATAAGATTTAAAATAAATAATGTAGGCAAGAAATTAATGGAATCAAGGAAAAAAATCTATACATATACACCTAGTTAAAGTCAGATGTCACAAAAAGACAGAGCAAGAAATAGGCAAGCTCTGCATGCATGCAATATATGTATATGGGATTTGACTGAAAGTCCTCTGAAATCAGTACCTTTCAACCAAATCTATAACAAAAAATTGCAAACAGTTCAAGTTTTCCCAGAACTTCTTCCCTTGCAATACCTTGCCCCTGAACAGCTGCAATGTATAGGCAGAGGAGGTGAGCTGCAAACACTGAATAAAAGAGAAGTGTTTTTACTGTCAGCTTAACGAGTCATTAATGACGGTATACAGCACAGGAGCTGGTGAACTGCCCTGGACAAGCTTTGGGGAAAACACGAAGCTTTAAAGAACTACAAAGTCTGAGCTGTTATCTTCCACTTTTGAGTTCCCTAGCTGTGCAGAACAGGGACCTGCCCTCTTAGGCAAGAGCCACATTTTCTGTCTTCTTCCATGAAACCAGAGAGGCCCTTGCTGAGACGGCCGCGCTGCCTCGCTGATAAAGCTTGGTCTCACAACAATAGCAAAAGGACATTTAAAATTTAAATTTTTAAAATCTTTTCCCTCCTTTTAAAAATAACTGCCACCAGGGACTGAATATTTACACAAGGATCATTACTAAGCAGTGTAATTAACTTGTTACCAATGTCTTCTTGCATTAGCAAATGAGCCTTAAAAGCAAACGCTTGGGGTCCCAAGTCGCAGTGCACACAGTATCCTGCAGCACATCACTGAATCAGGAATTGAACGGGGGGAGGGAGGGAAAGCTAGGGAACTTTTGACTGAAAATGCTGTCTTCACAGCTTTTTTAGTCCATCAGTAGCTCCCCAAACCCAAGAAGAGCAACAGAGCTTCTCCTCAAGATGGCATTTGAAAGGCTCCTGTCTTCAAAGACTCTGTGATAAGTGTTGCCTGCACCCCTGTCCCCACACCCTGAGAAGTACCAAGGGCTGGGGACACTGTTGGTGACAGAGAGCACCAGGGCACAGACAACTGCAGGGCAGCCATCCTGCCTCACTGGAGCCTCCTGCACTCCTGCAGGGACCTCTCTGGGACTGCTGGCTCACAGAGGTTTGGAGGAGATACAGGAAAGAGTTAAATGAACCTAGAACACCTACTGTGGCTGCTCTGTACGAGCATCAGTGAGACCCGGGTTTGGGACGTTCCCTGCCTGCAGGAGACCCTCTCCAGGGGCATGGCATGCAGAGCACAGGGAGGGATGAGAGCCTGGGGAGGGTATGGAAGCAGCAGGTGCTCCTGGCAGGCAGGAAGAGGGCAGGTGAGGGCTGTGATTGTCAATCTCCCATGTCCAGGGTGGTGTGTGGCCCTTGGCCTGCTCCCAGCAGCTGCAGGGGCTGGCCCTGACCCATGGCCATCTCCTTCCTCTGCTGGCAGTGTGTGTGTTTTTCCACTGGTTCTGTGCTCATCCCGAGGGCGAAATGTATTGGGGATTGATTTCTCAGACTGTGTCTCATCACATTCAAGGCTTACTCTGAAAGCATTGAGTCTGCAGCTATTTTGCTATGGGAATGGCTTAGCAGTGGTGCAGTTTTCTCTGGTAGTGATGCTACATTGTATGTGCTGCATTACCTCTGGCACAATTCAAATACAATTATTAAGAACCCACTTAACCATGCAAAATGAGATAACTCTATTACATATATATATGACTATTCCCAAGACCATTTTTCATTCCTATGAACTCAATCTGAGTTCTAAAAATCCAAGAGAGTCTTAAATTTCTGAGTTAAACATTTATTAGCTTACCTCTTTGGAGAGTCTGGTGAAAAGGTCCCCTCCCCGCAGGAAATCTAGTATTAGATACAACTTTCCCTCTGTTTGAAATGCTGCATTAGAAAAGGATGAAGATGTTGAAAGTTTGAATCACAATTAAGTCCCCAATAAGTAAGTCCTGTTGACTAGCAGTGTATCATTCACACCATTGCTTCACTATCATTTCAAAACTTTGAGAACCAAAAAAAAAATATTCCTGTATAGAACTTAGCAATTGAGCTTAGGCTATGGGAAAAAACAGAGTCAGTTGAGAGACAACAGTGCATTACTAATATATTCATTTCCATGCTAAACAGCTGTGAATTATCAGTGTTTCCCACTCCACAAGGTATCAGGAGTCACCAAGAGCGAGACGTAGAGAGAAGTTCCCACATTTGCATGAGAGGAGACTCAGTGCTACCCAAATGTCCTCAGAACACCTGTAACAGTAATAATGGGGCTGGTGTGGCAGGAGGCAGCTCCAGCAAGACACCACATTCATGTACACACTATACAAATTTAGACTGGTACTGATTATTAAAACCAGCTTTTATTTAAATTTTCTGTCTTTCTAAATGATACCTGACAGCAGGTAAGGTTTTGGCAGATGTAAATTCACCAGCTACCCCACCAGCACTACCTACCACATCAGACTTTAATTTATTTTGATGGAGGCATGGCTGAGACAAATACTGAATTTCTCCTTTAGCTTAAACAAAGAATTTCACACAGGTAGCCTCTATGACTTGGTTAGAAACAGAGTCATAGGTAGGCAGGGAGTATCTGCATGGAAGTGTAACACATCTAGTCACAATTCCCCAACCAATTTAAGAACAAACACGAATTATATTTTATTATAGTTACCATAATGCAGCTTGACTATGAAAGGATGGTTCACTTCTGCCAAAATGTCTCTCTCCATTTTAGATCGTACCCGATCCCGAACTACAAAGAAAGAACAAGAACAGTGACATATTAAGAGGCAGCACGGTCACTGGATACAGTTCTGGAATAAGGATCTGGCAAGCTGGATTCTGATTCTCACTCTGCTGATGGCTTGTATGACCTTAGGCAAATCAGACCACTCCAGTGTCCTCTATTTCTGACTGTCTGGTCTGTGTAGCAAGTTCTGCAGCAAGGCCCCAGTAGAGAGCTGCCCTAACTGAGTACAGTATTGCAAGAAGGCAATGCCACTTCACAGAAGAGAACATCAATGCGAAAATGCTAACTACACAAAATTAATTACTTCATTTAAGACAAAACAGAATGTACCAGTCCCAGAGCAAGTCAGATTCATCTTGCTCAAATTAATTCATTGTATTTTGCTGGTGCTAGCAATGTTTAGGACGTATCACTGAACAGCACTTTCTGGAAGTGCTATATAATATATGCAATATTCAAAACTTCCAATAAACCACCAACCAAATAATCACTAATGAAGAAAAAATTCCAAATAAAAATAGTAACTAATTATTTTTATGTGTAGAGATAACTTTATTGTGTGATAGCAGTGAGAAAAATACTTTTTGTGATTGAGATGAATAGAGAATAAGGGAAATCATAATTTCAGAGGTCAGCTGAGTTCAAGCTAAACAAAACTAATGCTGAAGATTTCATACCAAAGCCATTTAGCAGAATATTCAGACACTGAGGAGGATTCAAGTCCCCATGTTATCAAATCTTGATCCTAAAGATGCATTTTTCAGTCAATCACTATTTTATTGAAAGTACTGACATTTTCTTCTTTCTCTTCACAATGCCAATACGCTTTTCAGATGAAAGCATCTACAAGAGATATTATGAAACTATTTTAGGTAGCAAAGCCTGAGATCTCAGTCACTCTGTCATTGCAGGCATGTGTTGTGGAGCTGCTCAGAAGATGAGTACTCTCAGCACCCAAGTAAGGAACATTCCATAACAAAACCCCCGTCTATTGCTGTACTTCAAAAATTGATGCACAGAAATAGGTCCAAACCAGCTGATCTGAAAACCTTAAATAGCACTGGTGATATACTTGGATTTCTTGCTATTTTGATGCTTTGCTTAGGCCAGTAACAACGTAAGCTTTACTAGCTCACTCAACACAAGATACCTTGTAGATAAAACAAAGGGAATTGCGGAATCATCACCTCATCCCTCAACTAAAAATCACACAGCATACACTCATAAAATGCTTAACCTATGTGAAGACAGACCATTTCTTGTGCTGTCCATCAGCGGTGATCCCAGGTGGGAATTCATGTTGGATAGGTGGGCATTGCTGGGCACTCAACATGGGACATTTCCCATTATCTTGGTTAGGCAGCCTAAGGAAGTGCCAACCTGCATCTGCACTGCACAGCTGTCAGAACAGCAGCACACCCTCCTCCAACCATCATTTTAACCTCTCAACAGGGGAAGGCCCAGCTGTGCAGCCTAGTGCTTTACCAAAGCCCTGTGTCCTGCTTGCTGCTGTGGTGGTGACCGAGTGTGGACCTGTAACCACACAAGCCACCCTTCTCCCCACATGGAACAAGAGGCACACCAGACTTAGAGAGAAGGTGATGTAACCACAGAAGACATCTTGCTCTCCAGTCACGGTCCTGTAACCACTCTGAACCTGTAGCTGCTGCATTATGGGGCTACATTTCCTTTTGAAAAACTGTATTTTGGGAGCAGAAATCAGCTTGTGAAGCTGGAGGCTCAGCAGCACCACAGATTTTCCCCATCTGGGCACCGCTGTCCTCATACGGCCTGGGCCAGCCCAGGAACCCCCAGGCACCATTTGGTGGCAAGAGCATTAATGAGGGTGCATGGTAGTGGGATGGGCTCTGCCCTGCTCCCTGGGCTGAGACCTCCCTGGTGCCCCACATGTGCCCACCATGCTTCCTTTGGGGCCACTGGATCCTGTCAGGGTATGGATGCTCTAAATTAGTGCTCCCATGGCAGATACCATTTTCCACTTACAGCTTTCCTCTTTAAAATCTTGTGTAGAGGAAGACCCAGCAAGACAGTGCATATTACAGACATCTTAATGCACTGCCCTGGCCAAGGGCACTGGGCTGCAAAGCAAACGTGAAAAACAGCAAAGTCCCACTGTGAGTATCTGCTGACTGCACTGAGGTACAGCAGCCTGGTCCCTCCCTAGAGTCCTCTGGAGGTGGCTCAGGACTGCACCTGGTGATTTGGTTGCCTCTCTGAGTGGATCAGTCTCTCTCCAGTGATTTTGGAGACTGTCTTCTTGATGTCACCAGCCTGAAACTGGTGTCTGAAAGTTTAATTTTTTTTAAACTAGGAATGGGTTGTCAGATGATAGGTTTGCTTAGTGAATATCTTCTCCATGGTTTTTTGTCCTTTTTGACAATTTTTGCCGAAATGCTGCTGAATCCCCCGACCTGAAACATCAGGGAAAGAAACACCCCTGCATGTGGGACAAAAGCATCTGCCACTTACAGAAAGCTGTTTCTGCAGGAAGATACATGCACAAAATAGACAAAGTCAAGGATTTCACAATCTGCCCAGAGATGTTTGGCAAAAAGCATTATTGATTATAAATTATTTGATTATCCCTACCTTTCAAAATGACCTTTCAATGAAAAATGTCACTGCTTAATTAGGAGCGGAGCATTAATTAATTAATAAAGCAAGAACAAGGGGAGCTACAAACTAAGTTAACTTAGTTAAATCAGCATCAAAAAGTATCACAGCAGGAAAAATAAATCAGTGAACAAAACTATGGCTTTAAATTTCATCCGTTACCCTCCTCACGTCTTTAAAACTCAGCACTTTGCCTCAAGTGGAACAAAAGCAAAATAGGACTCAGGCTTAGGAACTTGCAACTCAATTTCAAATTGTTCACATAGCACAGAAACACAAAAAAGATAATGAAAATAGAATATGTACATAAAACTCTCTGCAACATCCTTTTCAATTCTATTGGTGTTATTTTAATCTGGTTTTAATACTGTCTGTTGCAGGCAAAAGTAGAGAGCTAAATTCTAAATTCAGATCCACACTGCCTATGTCAAAGTACGTGTGCAGTGCCTAATTACCTGAGATATGGAGAAATACAGGCTTTCTAAAAGGGATCACAGGCTTGCTTCAATGGTTCTGCTTGGAAATACTATTTGCTTTACTGTGACTTTGTTCCACACAGCACTACACTCAAATCCTCTAAAGAGCAGCCTTTCATGTTGCACCTTCATCAGCGGAGCATTATTACAACACAAAGGAAAAACAGAAAAGCATCCTGTTGACACACTGGCTGCAGAAGCACACCAATAACGTCACAGAGGGACTTAATGAGCTTTTCTTTTGAAACGTGTATCATTCTGTGAAGGTTATTTTTCTGGAAGAAAGATCCTCTGTGGCCCAAAATATGGAACCTTTTAGAGTTGGGGAAAGAGCCATTTTAGCTTTACTACTCAGCTCTATGCCTCTGCAGCAAAGGTAGAAAAAACAGATCTACAGAGCAGGAGACACTCCTTTGTAGAAGGGCACTCTGAAAAATCAATAAGAATGTAGACTGGGTTTTAGGAGTCCAGGGTCTGAGGAAGGTCATTTTACCTTCCCCCCATCCCCCTTTTTTTTTTTTTTTCCTCTTACATGAAACAACACATTTGGCTTTAAAGAAATCAAAGAGTTACCTCTGTTTGTTGTATTTTAAAGTAGCCTTGATGCTCCGATGTTGAGATTCGGAATGACAGATGTCTCTAAATCAATACTACACTTTGGTATTGAACCTCCATTTATAGCGTTTATCACCTATTCATTATTCTCTCTGTTTGTAAAAGTTAATTAAATACTGCAATACCCCTCTGAAGAACCTCTGCTCAATTTTTCAACAAAGAGAATTAGAGAACAGATTGATGAAGTCTGATGCTACAGAAAAAAAAAAATCACATGGGACTTGTCAGGAACAAACACATGGGTTCTAGGACACACAAACTCAGCCAAAAATACATCCTCAGAGCAGTAATCTGAGCCCATGTCATGTTTTCTTCATAGCCTTGGAGCAGCCTGGTGGGCTGAGGGTGCTGCACAGGTGCCTCCTTCCTACCCCATGGAACCTCTCGCAGCTGCAACCTCCTGCTGTTTCCTCACTGGGACACCAACTTGGATCTCTCCACTTGACCAAAAAAATCCACAGACACTGCAGGAGATTAAGTGTGTTCTAGATGTTTGGCTGAAATTAGCTGTTGGGCTCAACCCCATCATTAGAGAAATACTGACTGACAGAACAGCCAGCCAACACATAAATCTCATGTCCTTATGCAGAGGTGAAACTTCAATTTTTGTGTATTTTTAAGCAGGACTGAACCACTGAATAACCACAGATGTGCTTATGCATAGCTCCCAGGTGAAACCATTCCCAAAAAGGTCTGTGAGCTGTGGATGTGAAATGGTATCCAATAAGCCAAACCCTATGGTGATGTACATCACCAGCAAAGTCAGAATTACATCCCTCATGACTGCATAAATCAGTTCTAACTAAATTCATTAAAACCAGACTCAATAAACAGCTTGATGAAGAGAAAAGAAAGCTGCCATCTGCTAGAAGGGAACTTCCTCTAAAAATCCAAAACCTACAGCTGGAAATACATCTATTCACAACTTGCACAAAACTGAAAGTCTTCAACACCTCTGCAGAGCTGCACCTGGAACTTTTTTTCTTTTTATGGAAATCATATGTTTGATTTAAACTTATTTACCTTAGTGGATGTGATACTCTGTGAAATCATCAATAAAGTATTTGTTTCTTGAATTTGAGTGTAACATGCTCCTATCCTTAATTTGCTTCAGTCCTACTGAAGTGGGACTTATAACTGGTTTTTTTTATTGTTACTACTATTGCAGGCAGTAACAATTTCAGTACTAACTCTTACTGACAGGCAATAATTACCTATGCTCTAGGAATAGGTATAATTTCAAAATGACAAAATAATAAGGCTGGCCTTAGAATTCAGAGGTCCCAGTAAACACAATTCATCAGCAGCTCTGGAAATTACGATGAACTGAAGGAAGAAGCTGGTTTAATACAGTTTTGCAATAAAGAAAAGTTGTTTAAAACATGTATGAGACAGTTGGCCTTTTCTCCCCACACAAAATAGGGTATTTCAAATGTGCCAGCATACAGGAAACCAATAACACAAAGATGACCAGGATATATAGTCCTCAGTCCTATTCCTAAATACAGTCTAAAGAGGATGATTTCTTTCCATCAAACTTCGCTCGTATCTCCTGGGAGACTTTTTTCCCTTGCAGCTCCTGCCCTGCTGCATTGCTGGCTAACTTGCATGCAGCTGCAAAGAAAAGGCAGCACCAGGATTTGTATTTCCTATCCATGGGGCATTCCAGTACTAAATGAGTGTCTGCCTTGTGCTTTGCTATGGAGATGTTGCTAAGCCAACAGAAGCAATGAAGAAATTATTTTTTTCTTGTCCTGCTTGAGATGGAGATGATCCAGACATCCAGGAATTGCTGGGTCTCTCAGGGTTATGAGTTTTGCCAATTGCCTTTTAAGCTTGACACCCAGCATGGTTTAATCAAGCACTGCTGCTTTTTGCTCTGAAAACACACCAGTTTGGTGGGTTTTACAGGGAGAGCTGAATAAAGTTTGTGCATCACCTTAGTCTGGAAGTGTGAAAGCTGTCTGTGCTTTAGAATTCACCACAAATACTTTCTGCAGCATATCATCAAAGGCAAAAATACAGCTTTTATGATTGAGAAGCATGAGGAGTGAACACTGGCTCAGGGGTGAAAATGCAAAGATATTCCCTCTTACACCAGCCTTCCACAGGAAAAAAAAGTCCCCTTTATTCAGTCTCTCCAGGTCTAAAAAGCCAGTTGTACTGAAAAGGGCATTTCCTCTCCTTCAGGATCTTTGAGCAACTACTAATTCACTTGCAAAACCTAGCAGAGGTGAAAGGGTGTGAGGGTGGCACAGGATCTCCCCAAGGAGTTCTTGGCACACCAACTCAGGGCAAAGTGCCCCTGTGTGAGAGTGATTTAAAGCCCCCTCAAGTCCCTTCTCTTTTATTATTTATATGAACCTCTACTATATTTTTTAATGGCATGGTATGAAACCTTCTGCCTGGTCCAGTTCAGATGTTTAAGGATGAGACCAATAATCTTTCATAAAATATTAAGTGAGAATTCCTGGAAGGAGAGGAAATGTGGCATTTCCTCTGTGTAGAACGTACGTACTGGGATGCTGTCATTTGCCACTGGGGCAGTTTTAGTCATAGGCTGGAGTAATGCTAGTAAATGTTTTCTGTAGACCAGCTTGAAACTTGCAATTTTGAATATTTTCAAAATAAATATTTTCAAAAAAACAAAGATGTTTTTGCTGTGGGTTTTTGTTCTCTAAACTGGAACAGAAAGCCTAAATTTGGCGAAGGTTTGCCAAAATTAAATTGAGAAAAATTATTTTGGCTTCATCAAAGTACTCTTTGTTAAGGGTTTTATTTTATTTTTTTATCTCCTCTTTCTTAACTCTATTTATAATGTACAGCTATAAAATATTGTTTAAAAAGCTACACAATAGAACCAAAGAATTCTGCTGAAATGCTTAATACTGATAATTCGTCAAGCAAAATTTCCCTCAACTGTCCTGTTCATGTGCATAGACACTCTATCAGAAACTCCTCTTTTCTTTATCCGTTGTAACATAAATTCAGAAGATGGAATAACAATAAAAAAAAAAAAAACAAAACACAACCCAAAAAATAATAATTAAAAAATAACAAACAAACACAACAACAAAAAAAAAGCACCAAGAAGTTTTAAAACAGAACCCTTATGTCTTCCAGGTTTAGGGTAAACAGTGGCTGAGGCAGTGGCTGGCCAGTGAGAGGTTTGTTTCTCAGAAGGGAGAGTTTGGATGGGCTTGGTCAAAGGACAGGAGGCAAATGTTAACATTCTCCCTAAGCTGCCCTGACCACAACTGCACTGTGCTGACTTCTCACTCTAAACACTTCTTCCATTAGGCTGCTTGGATGTGGTAAACACAGAGCCAGTCCAATCTGACTTGTTCTAACAAAATTTTTTGGATGAATGTTTCAGTTACTGAATTGCAAAAATTTTGGTTTCCGAAACAAATAACTAGTATGCTTAAGGCATTGCTGAGGAAGCTGGGATAGTGGCTTATCATCCAACACTGAGGGCACATTCATTTAGAAGATATGAAACCCTGAGACAGATTCTACTTGTAAACCACACAGGATGAGGTTTATCAGGTTACCCATAACCCAGCCCTCCATGCTACCTGCACATAAAACAGACAGGAATTTAGAATTTAAATAGTTCAGTAAAATTGTGGCATTTAATGTTAACATTCAGACAAAACAAACCTCTGCTTTGCCCAAGACCTGATGTATTTGAATATAGCAGACATACTTAATATAGCTCTGCTGATATGTTTGCCTCATAAAAATGAAAAAGCATCTGCCAGACGGCTGTCTGTCACTGAAGAAGCCTCCAGTCCCACCAGCAAGCAGGGTGTGAAGTCAAGGCAAGGTCATTTCCTAAATTAGAGCACAAGAAAAAGCCTGGTCTTTTTTTGTTATCAACGTGCTCATTAAAGCTTTGGAATCAGCAAGCCTTGGTCACACAGACAACAACAACAAAGGCTGATTTATTGTTTTCTCCTTTGAGAAGAGAAACACAGTCCTCCAACAATCGTGAATTGATTTGCAGCCTGGACTCCACTACCGTATAGGGAGTGTTGTGGAAGATATGACGAAGTTCAGAGAGTTTCTGGGTGAAATCATGGCCCTAAAACAGCCGATAGTAAAACCGCTGTTGACATTAATAGGATCTCACCATCTACATCTCAGTCCCTATATACAGCTCTAAAAATATATGTAGCTGCTGGAGCTCTAAAAGAATACCTAACCAAAAAGGAAATCTTGGGTTTTTTCCCCATCTTACTGAGTAACTGCCAACAGCTAAACATAAACGGCACTGAGCAATGACTACAGGGAGACAGGAGGAGAGCAGATAAATATTTAAAGGATATAAACATAGAGGAAAAAGAAGAATTATTTATCAAAATAAAAGGAAAGAAATTAATATAAATAGGAGGAGGTAAGTGAAACAGAGAAGAAGGAAATGTAGACTATGTTGGGCAAGCTGTAACTGCATGAACCCCTGTGGAGCAGAGCAATGGGTTGGGACTGGAACCTCTTTACTGACACAGTTTAAAACAAAACTGAACAGAGAAAGTTAAATAACTATTTAGTAAGAAACCAGCCTGCCCTGACTGCAGTAGAATGAGACTGCATTTTTCACTATGTGCTACTTTGCTGCAGTGACTCCACCTCAAAAAAAGGACATCTTAAAAAAATTAATCTAGATTTCATTATTATGCACAAGTGTTTGGAAGGCTGTCAGAAACACAGGATTTATAGCAGGATTAATGACCATACCATTAAGTCAGAACATTCCACCAAAGGGAAAAAAAGTCAGAAACCAAAAATTCATGTTGGAAGCGAACTTGAAAACCCTGTGAATAACCACAAGCAGTTTAGTTTCCACACAGTACTATTAAAATTCTGCAGTCTCAGATAGCCTTATCAAGGATCTCTAAGGCTGTTACCCTGTGGGTGATAGCTGTGAGTAAGGCAGAGGGGTAACGTAGCCCCTCTGGGGCCACCCAGCCCTGTGACCACCTGCCCTGTGACAGTCCTTCCAGTGACTGCTAGCAAACCATACTCCTCACACACAGAGTGCAAATTTCCAGGCTTCCTCAAAACTTTCCTGTGGAAGTTGCTCACTTTGTGCTGGGAACACCATGTAAAAACAAAAATACAAAACAGTACTTCTAAATGTACGCTTGCAAAAAATTCTTTCTTATGATAATACACAAAGATCAAGATGGTACCTAGCTGTATAACATTGACATTTTACATTGCAGAGCTTATTATATCCATAATGAAACCGATTTTGAACAGACAAGCCTTGACAAAACCCATGTAGAAGATAAATATTTGAAAGATATCAAAATGTAGGACAAAGTCTTATTCATCAAAATAAAAGGAAAGAAAGGAATATAAATAGAAGGAGATATGTGAAACAGTGAAAGAGGACATGTAGGCTCTCCTTCAGCAGAAAAGTCAATTCTGAGTTTACAGTCTTGATGAAGACAATTCCCACTCAATGGCAACTATGTCATAGCCCAAACAAAGATCTGAAAGATGACAAGGGACATGGTACCATTGTCTGAACAACTCAGGCTTTGCCTGAATTTACAAAAATAATCTATTGCTGCTGAGAAAATGTCAGTTAAATTACTGTGCCATGGAAACCTTTTGAGTATGTCAATTACTATTGCATGCAGACAAAAAATGCTGTAGAGGAAATAGAAAGGAGAGGCTGTCATTGATGCTGATTGCTTAATCTCAGAGCAAACACCACAGCCACGAGGAAGCTGAAACTGACATGTGAGACCTACATGTGAAAAATGTGAAAACAGGGAATAATTTTGCTTCTGTAGAAACAAATCCCAGATGGTAGTCTCTCACATTATGCCATCTAACTTCTATGGAGAGCCAGCTAAGTGCTAGCACACCTCCAGGAGCAGCTGTGAACAGAATGCCTGGCCAGCTGTTGGGTGAAGGTCTACAAGCGATCCCACTGCAGTGCTGTGAGGAAAACCATCACCAGTGCAACCAGCCCCTATCCTCTGCAGTCACTCTGACTTAAAATGGCATCAAGTGACAGCGTTGACCTCACTGTTAATCTGTCCTCATGCTTGAAAGGAAATGAGATTTTTCTGCTGTGTTGTGGGAACCAATAAAAGCAGTTGGATGCAACTCCCAGGGGATGCTTACGAGTTTGGTTTCCAACCAACTACAAATGCACTGCAGTTGCAGGCAGCTGAACTTGGTTTAATGGCAATTATCCTGGCTGTTACAAATGGTGCAACTTATTCAGTGAACAGAACAAACAAATGCTTGTCATATAGATAATGGATTTGTACCACAGCCAAAGACTTGCAGAGTCCACCAGGGAGGTTAAAAATCCCAGGGATATTTAGCTATTGTATTTTCAATTTAGCTTTCCACTACTGCTATAAATTTATTCAAAAGCAGAGTTGATTCATAGTTCTGACTATTTCAAATAACCAATGCATTATACAGAAGACACATTTCCTAACAATTTCTTCATTTGGAATCTTTAGTCATTAAATTCCATAATGCAACAGATTGCACTCCAGTGAGGAGAGGTGTTAATAACATCTCCATTAATATCTGACTATTACTCCTCCAAAGGGCAGTGAAGAGCAGGCTGGCATAATTGGGTTGGCACTACAGATTGAGCAGAGGAGCAGCAGTAAGAGTAGCTGGTTTTTGTTCATGAAGCAGGCTGGCAGCAGAAATGTGAGCACAGCCAAAGTCTTGTAATTCCTAAACTGAGGTACCAGCTCCCATCCTAGACACAGCCCGCCATGAAAGAACAGACTACATGACATAATACAAAGGAGATGAAGACTAAGAGCATCTGAGCCTGTATTTGCCAAAAGTGCAACTTTTCTCTTCCTGTAATTCGCAGCCTTGTGGTACCAACAGCAAGTTCTTGGACGTCAGGCAGGATTAAAAGACTTCCAGAGGTTCATTCACGTGCTGCACAGCTGACATGATGGGTTACCAGCAATAGCTTCTCTCTTTTGGCAGTGTGTTTCTTAAAATCAGAAGCATTGCAAGCAAACACAAAGCTTACAAGGCTGCTTTAAGACAGCACAAGAAAAACAAGACACAAAAAATTTCAAGCCTCAAGGCTAAGACAAAAGAAAACAAGAAAAGTAGACTTTCACATGAAGTTTTCCACTTGGCTTGTAGAACACCAGCCAGAGAAGCAGAAGAAAAAGGACAGCAGGGAAGGTAAAAGAGTGACCAGTGTTTTGTTGTCACTGGTAAAGCCTCACTGGCCTGGGGACATCCTGTCCACTGATAATGTCCACGTGTGCTTAACACGTGGGAGAAGGAGTGAGGAAGTTGACAACTGCAAGCAACCACGCTCCAGAAACCCCCACAGCATCATGGACTCACAGAATATGCTGAGTTGGAAGGCACCCATCAGGATCATCAAGATCAACTCCTGGCCTTGCACAGGAGACCCCAAGAATCACACCATTTTACAAATCCATCTACCCAAGGGCTGGCTTTCTCTAGGAACTTTCTTTGAATGGGACTGTCCAAAGGAACAAACATCTCGACAATCTGACCACTCTGCTGTTGTTGCAGCAAGACATTTCTACCAGCTTAATTGCACCCTGAATTTTCAATAATCTTTGTGGTAGAGCAGGAGTACCTCTGCTCTGTCATAACAAAGCACTCACAGAGGACCTGAAAGGTAGGACATGCAGCCAGAGAAAATAATGTCACCTCTGACTTACCTAGTATATAGATAAATCTTCTAAAATCAGTATCTAGGAAAAATGAACACTGAGAAAGGAAAGGAACATAAAAGATTCTCAGCCTACAGAAGATGGAAGCTGAGCACAGCAAACGTCAAGATGCAGAAGAAAACCACAAAGAGGAAACTGTTCTCGAGAGAGAGGAGATGAATTAACAGCTTCAGCTGTGGCAAGGCAGACACTGGATAGATGCTAGGAAGCATTTTGTAACAATACAGTGACAGAGACAGTTTAAGAGTGAGTTAGACAAACATCTGTGAGGAATGACACAAAAGCATCACTGTACCACCCAAGGTCAGGGGTGAGCCTTGGGACTTCTTTGGGTGCCTTCCAGATGATGCCCCAGTAGCAATGTGAGGCACAGGGTACCCTCCCAGAGTACCACACCAGGGGGTTTACCTGGCACAGGTCCAGGCAATGACACGAGGCCTGCTTCCAAAGCAGAACCACTGAGCCTCTGTGATTGTCCTGAAGTCCAGCTAGTCCTCGTTCCCAGGTTCTTGGACCAGGCAGAGCACTGTATATGACCAGCAGTGGCAGTCTCATTTTGGACTCATTCTCTTATCTGAAGCTTCATGTCAGTCTTCATAGGTCTGTTCCAATTAAACTAGGTTGTGTATTTTGCTCCTCTCATTGCCTTCCAGCTAGTGTTGATGAGGGGTGTGAGGGCTCACAAAGGCCATTGCATCACCCATTTCTTTCTGGGTAAAAGAATTTTTCTACACATAAAACGGAATTGGATCACTTTTTCAAACAAGATAAGCATTTCACTTGTGGCTTCAGAACAACTGTCTGTATGTAGTCCCTCCATTCCTGAATCCGCAGCAAAAGCAATTAACAGCAATCTGCTACTTGACAAAATTTTAAAAATATCAAATGTGATCTTTTCTGTGAAACAATAACCAAGTTGGGAGTAATTGCAAATATCTGTCATTAGATATACAATGCAATGAATATGATAAAAAGAATATTCCAATGGAAACCAAGCTATAGTGCAATTCTCGATCAAGTCTACGACGGAGAGTTTGAAGAATGAGTTTGGGTCTGAAAACCTTTTAATAGTGATACCCTACAGGAGCTGCAGTTTCAAGTGTCTCCATTGCAGCTTATTCACCATGGCAAGTACACACACCAATTGAAACTTTAAAGAGGTAAATGGCAAATTGACTGAAAAATATAAGATAATTTGAAAAATTGTTTTCTACTATCAGAAAAGCCTTAAGTATGATGAAGTACCCATTCCTGAAAAAAACCCCAAAAACCACAAAACAGCTACCATTTCTTTACTGTCTGGAATAGCCAGGGGGCAAATTCAAACACAACCTGCATGAGCTGCTGCAGGTTCTTATATTTAAAAAGTCATTCTTTCTGTATTTCACTGAAAGAAGAGTGACTCAACAAACATTTAGAAAAAACTTACATAATTTGATCACAGGCAAAGAACATATATTTTCTGCCAAAGAAATCAGCAGGTTTTTTCAGTGCTTTCTTCCTCTGACTTCAGATTTGAATCACCTTTGTGCTCTCTAGAGAATCATCACATGGAAACCTGAATAATGCAACCCTCAGATGTTGCTAAGGCCCATAGAACTGCCCAAGGATCAGAAGTCCAGGGCATGGGCACCTTAACCTAGCAAAAAGATGGAAAAATTTAAGACAGCTCTGTGCTATACCTTGTGAAAAACACAAACACAGGTACACTCAATGTCTTCACAGCAAAGTCTGAAACTTTGGCTTAAACCTAAGGGTGCACTGATAAGCAGTGTGGTCCCAATCTATGGAAAATAACAGTGTGTGCTGGGACCTGAGGTTGTCCCACTCTTTATGTTGCACTTTGGGGACATGAACTGAATGGCCATGAGAGGCTGGAGGGCACTGGGTGGGCTCCTGAGTGAGTTTCATCAGGAGGGAACTCTGTGCTCCAGAACCACTGTGCTTGGCAAACCAAGGCACAGCAAAGGGAGATGACTGGAAGAATTGCTTCAAAAGTTCAGTCAAACCCAAGCACCAATGCTGTTGGATGCTAGGACACCCACCACAGTTTTTGCTGCTGAACTGCTCATGAAGAAAGCTGGAGTTTGCTCCTGAGTCCTGTCCTTTGTGCTCTTTGGGGAGAATAAAACAAAGCTGTTTCAGGCAGCAGCATACTAAGTGGCTGAAGCTGCTTTCCAAGTGAACATACAACTCTGCAGGGAGCTATAATTTGATATTATTGTAACAGCAGAGTTACACTGGAAGAAGTGTGTGGACAGGAAAGGACTGGGCAATATTGCTGCATTTACCTGCAGCAGAAATCACAAGCACAGAAGTGTGTGCTCCTATCTGAATCAGTCTGTTTGGATGACAGAGAGAAAGACAGGGAGGTTAATCTTTTACTAATATTTAGACAAAGAGTTAATGATTCTGCCCTGCTTTGGACAACAGGCAGAACCTGCTGTTCAGCAATGTGAGCAGCAGTTTTAACAGAATCACAGAACCAATCAGGTTGGAAAAGACCTCTGGGATCACAGAGTTCAACCTATGGCTGAACACCACCTTGTCAATTAGATCATGGCATTCAGTCCCACATCCAGTGTTCTTCTGTGAAGGAATTTTTCCTAATGTCCAACCTAAACCTCCCCAAGTGCAGATTTAAGACTGTGTTCTCTTATCCTGTCACTAGCTGCCAGGAAGAAGAGGCCAACCTCTCACTACCTTTGAAGTGGTTGTAGAGAATGATAAGGTCACTCTTAAACCTCCTTCTCTCCAGGCTAAACATCCCCAGCTCCCTCAGCAGCTTCTCCTAGGACTTGTGCTTCAGACCCTTCACCAGCTTTGTTGCCCCTCTCTGGACCCACATAGAACTCAAGAGCCAACATTTTCATAAAGAGAAAGCTCAGTTTTCTTTGGCAGTTAGGAAATCCCCATAAGGAACAACAGGTTTTTGTGTAAAAACAAATGAGCCAAAATGTTCCCTTGCTACAAAACAGAGAGCATTTTTAACATTCAGTGTTCATTTCTTTAATGTCTTAGCAGTGGGAATTTTTTTGCCTCCTAACAGGATCTTCACAATGCACTTGGCATTGTGAAGACACTATAATTTAATCAGGACTTCATACAATGCAAACTCCAACATGGTTTGAATAAAATAGATAATAAAATCTTTAAGTGATGCATGTTTAGTTTATATTTATAGGCAAAAGTTTTCCCTTCTCATCCAAATCTGAATCCAAACACTATACAGAGTCACTAAAGAGTATTAAGTCTAACCCAGAAGCTACAAGCTCAACAAACACTTTAGTAAAGGCTATGAAAACAAACTTCCAGCAATGCTTTTTGTTGTTTTTGTCCTGTCCAGTCTCCTGTATATTCAGGCTAGGACTCACTGTAATGTTTACTGACGCACAATGAGTTGCCTAAACACAGTTAATTTTCCTTTTAATATGTAAATACACGTTATTCTCCACAGCCCACTAGAATCAGCCTAAGTGAGCCTTTTCTTACGTACTGTACCCTTCCTTCATTCAGAAAGCAAGCCCTAGGCAAGCTGACTTTTTAGGGGAGGAAGGAACAGGTGCTCTGATGCAAGTAAATTGGCAGAGGCACTGTAAAAACACAGCCCAAAAGTGACCCCTAAGCACTGGCTGTTGAAGAACTTCTTGGTTTCATTTTCAAAACTCCCACAGAGGAAAGAAAGGTCTGCTTCCTCAGGTGACAGCTACTAAATCCAGTTTGCTCCTAAACTGTGAGGAAGGCTGGCACGTTCCGCAGCACTTCTTGGCTCCTAGACCACACAAAACGTGCATGGGAATGGGCCAGGTCCAGAAGGTGACCCAAGAGCACTGCTGTCTGGTTCAGCACATACTCACTGGGCTGATCTTCACATTTCAGAGCCACTGGGAAATACAGAGAGAAATCAAGTATTTTTGTGTTTGTGCACACAGAAGCTGCTATTTGTTTACATGACTGAAAAATCAGCGTATGTCTATTTGTGGAGAGGGGTGAGTCTATGTCTCAGCTGGATCTTTAAGGGCACTTCCAGGTCCAGCAATGTTTGTGTTTTTCTGAGCTCAGAGCTCTGACATTTGGAGGGTTACAATTCTCAGACTAAAGAAGCCATGCATAAGCAGCAGTTCTGAGGATGCAGAGCACACCACCTTTCCTTCAAACTGCAGGGCAAGGGCACCTCTGCTGTGGGGTCTGGACTGTCCTGTGGACAGGACTTGCCTAGTGAATCTTCCAGAAGCAGGTAATAAGAGGCCCAAGAAGATAAAAATATAGCAGAATACTTTAGGAAGGGATAAAATCCCAAAATTTAAATGGTGAACCTGGATGTGTACCAGGGCCTCTCACCAAATACAAGGACTGTAAAAAGTATAAAAAGACACCTTGAAAACCTCAGCACAACAGAGCTAGTTTTACCTGAGGTGAAGATTCTCTCTGAGTCCCACGTTATAGGGTAAAATTGTCTACAGTTTCTTGTTCTGTTGACGTTTTATTCCTTTCAAACCAGAGGCAAACCACTGGACTTCTGTCCCTTTTATCTAAATGCCACATCTGTTACAGGGAAACTGAGCCACATACAGAGGAAAACTGAAGAAGCCACTTCAGTTGGTGTCCAGTCAGGGAAACCACTACTGCAACTTTATCAGTGGTTTAGACAGAAATCACACTTCACCTGGTAACATCTAAGTTAGTTGTTCAATTTCGGGTGTAACGATATTATCCCAACTGATCCCACATCCCTGAGAACACCCAAGCTCTCTGGGAGTCACTAAAGCTGCTACAGCTGTCACCTATAATTCATACTGCTCATATATGCTCACATATGTTCATACTGCACCTATAACCACCATGCATCAGCAAACCCCTGAGGGGATCATAAGCTGCAAACCACTTCAGAGGTTTTGACAAAAGAGATTATCATTTCCAAACCCCATAAACACAAAAAGATTGCATTCTCAGGGTCAAATGGTTTCCAGTGCCAAGACTTACACGCCCCACTGCCAGCCAGATGGGCAGATGCAAACTGTGTCCTCATGATCCCTCACATAACCCTCGCTACATCATCACTGCAATGTTTATAAAGCTCATGGGCATTGTGTCAGTGAATTACAGCTTCATGCCCCTTTCTCTTAGATTGCCTGTCTCCTGGAGGAATAGGTCTTTGATTTTCAAGCTCCCTTACATTCCAGCACAGCAACCTGCTGGGGATTTATGGGCATTTCATAGGTGTTTAATGAGGCTTACACCGTAACCAATCTAAACAACTCTTGATCATGGAATTCTGAAGCACATTCAGCAAAGCTGATGGAGCCTGAGACACCTCGAGAGAAATACTGAATGAATCAGAACAATCAGCTTGCCCTGCCCCTCTGTTCCAGCTTTTGCTGGTGAATACCAGACACACACATATATAGAATAAACAATCCCTGGTTTATTTCTGGTTCCCTCAGATTTACAATGTATTCAGGATCGGCAGTAGACACTCACTGATACATCTCTGTAAGTGTTTAAACTTACAGATCAACTTTATTCAACGTTTTATCTAAAACTCTGATTTTAAAGAAAAGGTAGAGTATAACAAAGACATGAGAGCAACATTTTAAGATGGTATTTTAAGAGTACTATTTAATGACATTCTGGAGGGCAAAAATTTCACTCCTGGAAGGTATTTAAATGCCTAAATATCTTCAAGCACCTAGATGTCCCCAAAACGGTTTATATTTGCAAAAGAAGCTACTGAGTTAATGTAATTTAATATACAACATTTGAAAGAGAGATAAGTGATAGTTACACATATATGCAGCCTCAAATCTGATGTATTCCATATCTAGCACCTAACACACACAACATCCTTAAACACTTTGAACAAGGTTTTCCTGAAGTTAATGATTAGAATGAAACACTTATCTAATTCAGAAATCAGAAGGCTTTCTGCTTTAAAATCAGATGCTCCCAAGCTCCCGCAAAAGGAAATGAGAAGGAAAGAAATTTATGTGTGATGCTCTCATTTACAACAATAAGTAACAGTGACTTTTTCCCTTTTAAGGATCCATGTTGTTGCAGGTGCTTATTCAGATATAGCCTATATTTAAAATATACCTTCATGAGTTTAAGATTAATTTAATTTTCACAAATATTTGTGTGTACAGCACGTGTCTCTGCAAACTTTTACAGTCTAAACTGGAATATTCTGGAGCCTAATTTTCCCTTCACAGCAGGAGTGGTCCTGCTGATTAGTAGATTCTTTCAAGCTCATATCTACATATATGATTGATCTACAAAGTCTCTTTTGTACCAAAAACCATTTTTGAACTGTAAACGCTGGAAGAATTCTGCTGCTGCTTGCTGTACTCTTCTTACCTTTGCTGTTGGTGAAGTAGGGATCATGCTAACAAGGGGCAACTGCCCTGGAAAGGGGCAGGAGGCAGCAGGCTCACTGGAGGGAGCACCATTTTCTACTTCTGCTTCTTCCTAAGCGTTACCAGCCAGCCATGGCCACAGTCAGGCTCCCAGGGTAGGAAATCCCTCATCAGGATTGACGAGGTTGTTCTTCAGAGCAAGTTCCATCACTCCTAAAGGTCTCTTACTTGTCCAGGTTTTATTTCTTCAGACTAATCCAGGAAAGAAATCAGCTTTGCTATCCCATCTTATTTTATTTTCTTTCTGACTTCTCCATTTACATGCTTTGCAAATTTGTTTCACTATACAAAATAACTGCTATAACACTTAGGGCTGTAACTGCTGGCCATTGTCAATGGAATTGGCATGGAGAGCTCTGACTTTCCTGCTCCATGTGGTACTTGTGCAGAGTGCAGGTCAGAAAGCAAAATCATTCAGAAATTTGTCTTATAGCCTGCCTTTTGTCAGCAAATGCTGAATGCAGTGCTAACAGGTACCGGTAGCTTTGCTCCCATTGCTTGACAGGGTAATAAATACTTCACACTGGAGTGACTTCCAGCCTTTTTGAGTGTAGGTAGTCAGCAATAATTCAGCACTCTCACTTAAAAGATGAAATTAAGCTGTCAGAAATACTATCTCTGTGCCAAAAGTTACATGGAGGCTTACTGACAGCAATCCTCGTTGCTTGTCTCACTCACCCTGTTCCCAATGGGGTTCTGTCTATCCCTGTACTTTGAGATAAACAGCTGTCAATTTTAGCTTATTTGTAGAAACTGGTGTGGACAAATTGGTTCCTACCTCTGTGCTGGTTATCTTGAGATTAATAGGAAACCCAGAGCTAGCAGTCAGAGGGGTAAGTAGTCTGAATGGGAGAGAAATGCAATCACCAAAATCACAAAGTAGCCTCCATTTTTGGATCTTGTGACTCACAATGGGAAAACAATAAATAGCCTTTCTCTGCTATAAAGAACTGCCACAGAACTGCAGAGATGTTCTTGTTCTTGACAGAATACAAACTTAATGGAACACTTGGGGTACTTTAAAATTGAAACCTGAATTTTGACATTTCCCGAAATACTGCCACAATAAAGGTCTTCTCTTTTACAGTGGAATCTAATGTTACATTTTTCACCACAAAATATTAGGTAACCATGAAGTTTTTGTCCCTTGCCAAAGCTCTTCTTGCTAAACACTCCTAGAGTCAGACAGAGAAAGAGGCAATACCCTGTTTTTCCTTTTGGTAAAAAACCCTTTGTATTGTCAAAAGAAACAGGAATAAGTTTCTGGTACATCCTGGTGTCTGAGAGGCTACACAGACCTTGCTCAGACAGCATCAGAAGATGATGTTCCCTTGTGGGGAAGACTCTGACGGTTGAGTTCAGCTCAGTTTGGGCACTTCACAGTCCTGCTCCTGGCTGAGAAGTCAGAGAATCACTCTGTCATGCACGTGATGCACACAGGCCTGACCTATTACTTTGCATGTCTTATGTCCAGTACTGTTTAAGTGTTTATTTACACTGGGCTGTTCTACTAGAACAAACATTCTCATCTAGATTCCAAAATAAAAGACAAGCACGCCAGCATTGCTTCAAGCTCATGTTTCCCTGAAAAGGCTTTCTCAGGAGAAAGGACTGTCTCCTGTACAGCACTGGCCTGGTGTGCCTGCTCAGCATTTTAACCAGTACTCAGAAGAGGTGCTGGCTCTGCCTGCAGTAGCTCTAGCTTGCAATTACTGGTAGCTTCATTTGTGTTTTGGTTGCCCAAAGCAAGGCATGCTAAAGAAATCTGGATTTTTAAGTGGTCAGAACTATCTGGTCACGTAATGATTATTCTTCGCATTAGGACAGAAATTTAGACACTGCACTGCACAAACCCACACTGTCCAAGACAAAGCAAAATATCTGCTCCAGAAAAAAATGAATGCTCTCCTTTTTATCTGCAAGAAGTGTCAAGCTTCTGAGGGAAAGATCAGAACAGTGCTAGGTCAGGGAAACAAGAACATGACTGCATCCTCCTTACTCTGTGGAGGAACAACCAAAAGGACTTCAACTGAGACTGAACTTGCTGTCTTTGCTTTTCAGTCCTGGGCTTGACTATTAATTTCTTTTTTGCCACTCAGCAGGCAGTGGCCCCAGAAGAGGATGACCAGCTTTAAACATCAGTCATTTGGCCCTAGCCTCCTACAGCCCATGAGCTAGGAAACAGCACGATCTAAACGGTCTCAGAACGACTCCTCACACTTGAAAACAAGTTCCCATGGTTTTTCAGGCACAGAGTGAGAAGCACCAGCTGGGAAGGCCATTCTGCCCAGTAGGAGCCAGGTTTTACTGCAGCAATATCCTTATTTACTTCAGCAACAGAAAGATAGCGACACTTCAATACAAATTAATATATAGCAAGTAGAAATCCTAAAAATAACAACAAGAAAATAAAGAAAGCATACACCTGGGAAGCTGCAAACCTCTGTTTTCCTGCTCTCACACTGTATAGGTAACATATTTTTGTTTAAGTTTTTTTTAGAACATTCACCTACAGTGAGACAGAATTTTGGAGGATGGCAGAGACATATTTATGCACTCATATACTGCAAGGCAGCAACAATGTAAAAAATAGCAAGAAAAATAAATTGCTACGTAGCGCAGAAATAGAGACTGCAGCCACTGTCCCAAATCCTTACCTTTCAGAGTTGCCTTCTTAAGTACCTTCATGGCATAAAGCTGGCCTGCATCAGATCCTTTTATCTTCCTGACTAGAAATACCTGTAAAAAGCAAATATTTTGTATAGATGAGTACTGAACTTCTTCTTACAAGACTTACTGCATTCGACAGGAGAACAGATACTATGGTTCAGGAAATCTAATGAAAATTACTAGCTGAAAGCATTTCATATCTATTTCACCTGCAATTGGTTGTGCTAGCTCTGGAAATTTTCAGTTTTAAGCCTTTACCACCTCACAAAAAAACCCATTTTCAACATTATTAACTGACCTCGTATATTCAGTTAAAGATGGGTGAAAAGTTAGAATCAGTGTTCCCATATCTCTTCATATTCTGACCAGCTTTACATATACAAAAAAAATTATGTCTCATTTGTGTCTAGGAATGTGCAGCATCTTAAAATTATTGCTATAAATTAAATTAAAGAAAAAAATCAATTTGGTGCCATTCATGCCATAAGTCATGAATAGCAACTCGCCTAAAATGCAGCTGAAGCAGAAAGTCCATACAGCTGAAAAATCTATTGTTATTATAAAAAAAGCCAGTTTTTCCTGCTATAGTCTATGCTCCATCTTCTGACAGTGTAAAATTTTAATTAAAATAAAATAAAATTTGTAGCTAAATTTGTATTCTTTTTTGTACCACTTGCAAATGTTTCTTATCTGCCCCTCAGTGCATCTGAGCACTGGAGGGGTAGTGAACAATGGGATCAGTAGTTCAGTTTGGTCTTTGTAAGACTTTCAGTGTTTTAATAATTGGAAATAAAATATACAACCCTTTTAGCTGGTTCCCAGGACACACTCTGCTGAGAAGTACCAAGCAACAGTGTCTCTTTTTTTAATTTCAGCACTTGTGTTACTGGACAGAAGCTGAAGTAAAGCCAGATGTAGAAATAAAAATATAATCCCACATACATGCAGTCCCATATACTCATTAATATACAAATTAACAAAGGCTAGGTGAAATTATCTAACTAATGAATGTCTATTTGGATCAAAATTCCATGGCAATTATTTTATTAATTGCCTGTCCAGGCACCATGCAGCTTTATTAACTGTCTCCAACTAAACTACAAAAAACCAAAAAATAAGGAAGGAGGAAGTATGTTTCTAGCATAATTTTTGCAAGCTGAAAGACTATTCCTCCTAAAAAAATCCCAACCTGTAAGCAGATTAGATTTTCTGAAGCCTATTTGACAAAAGGTTTGTGGGAAGGGAGAACAACCTTTGCCATGCAGGTAGTGAAGCTGGGTGGAAAAAAAAAGGGTAAATTCTCAATTCTCTCTGAACAACTTCATCAGGATTCTTACATCTGACAGCATCACAGCTGCAATACTTCTACAACGTGATCTGATAGGGTTTTGGTGAGACTCTCCTCCTCAAGATGTTTCCTGTGCATAGCAGATTTGCACAGCTCCTCAGGCTGCCCTGACCAGCCGAGCTGGGGTACACATTGCTTGGTCCCAGCTCCTGCTTCCTACTCTGCTGAACACACAAACACCTCCAGTGCTCACAACTGTAGGAAAACATGAGTAAATCTGGATGCAACAGGTACACGTAAGACTTTCTGCATGATAAATTAAGCTCGGCTGCTCCAGCGTTAACAGGAAGTCAATTAATTTAGAAGTTTACAGAGAAAAGTTGGGATATTTTCCTGTCCAGGTCAAGTAAAAGATTTTATTTTTGTATCACACTGAAAAGGAGGAGAAAGTCAACAGAAAGCTTTTCCAGACACTAGATTTTCAGCTGCACTATTAATATTTTAAAAAATCATTTATGGGCTCTTTACCCCAAACCCTTAAGATAATGGTTTCCAGCAGCACTGCACATAAAACAGCACAGCATACTGCATCTGCAGAAATATGAGGCTGCAATTCTAGAAATATCTTGACTGCCATATAACCTTGCAAAGCTGGTAATACCCACATTGCTGTAATAAGCAAAATTATCAATTTACATTACCAGTCACTAGTCAGCTGTTCACTGTAGCATGGGATAGGGCACTTGTCTGCACTCCCTTCAAAAGAGATGAGTCAAGAACACTGTGTTCTACTTCAGAGGACATCAAATTAACCACCAAACCAGAAAGGAACAGAACAAACGAAAAAGCATTGTATACAAAGTGATGTCATCTTTCTGAATATTCTTAAATGTAATGCTACACATCATTCTTGAAACCACCAAGTAGCCCTGAAGTGCTTACTTGACAGGTTCTCTTAGCTGGACTATACTAATTTGCCAGAATAGCATGTGCTTGTGGCTGAGCATGACTTTGAATTTTCTAGTTGGATATGTTTGCAAACACCTCAGGTTATTAACACCTGAACTAGCAAAACTCCATTAGCTGGAGCAATTGGTGCATCACCCAAAACCTGATATAAAAAGCTAAGCAAGTGCTCTGCATCTCAAGAGTGTTGGGGGCACTCCTTCTGACACCAAAGACATCTTCTCTAATCCTGCAAGAAATTATTTAGGCCTTGGGTGAGCAACTTGAAAACCTAATGCTTTGCATCCCCAGGGACACAGATTTGAACCATCAGCTCAAATACCAAGGTGATGAACATGTAGGTAGTTGGGGACTGCAAAAGAAACACAGGGCAGATCTCTCTTTCCCATGTCTTTGCTGCTCCAGGGAATTCACTGATGTTTCTCACAGAAAATACGGAAAGTGATTTGTAATTACATGCAGCTCCAGACAGGTACATCATCCACACACACTCTGATGTCCCAGAAATCAGACTTTCTTTTGGGGAGTGGTTGCAGAGACCAGGCATTTTGCTTATAAAATGCCTAAGGCTAGAAGGCCAACTCAAACAATACTGAAAATACATCAATACAATCTAAGGTAACCAGCAAACCATTTCTAAAATCTTTACACTGCCTATATATGAAAACTGACTATTCTGCCTCTTTATCAAAGATGTTTCTTTCTGTTGTTCTTCTCCTTCTCACACTGAGTCCCATAGAAAACCTAATTTTGAGCTGTTTGCTTTTTCACATTCATTTAATATTTAAAACTTAAATACACTGTGCCCTGAAGAAATTCTTGAGTTCAAGACTTGGTATTGAATGTTAACTTTCCTGATATCTCTCACCTCAGTGAACTTCTAATAGATTTAATTATCAATATAATTCTAAAATAACCAGGAAGTTGATAAATACTTTTCATATAGCTTCCTTTAGGAATAAAACTAAAGGTTCTGATTAGAAAATATGTTTTGAAAACTCCACAGAATAATACAAGGACTTTGATGCCTAGTTTCAACTAGATTCACCGCTCCAAAGGTTTCAGAATCTTATTTAAACCAAAGAAAGACTTTAAGGCTGAATTGACTCTTCCTTCTTTCTCTCCATCTTTCCTTCCTGTGCTCATTTCTAACCAACATGCCCTGCTGAAGATCTGTCTTTGGAAATAAGAAAACCCTTTGTCTTAAGATATGTGGAGAATGTTATTTCTCCACGAATTAGCTTGTGGTCATACAGGCAGGGTTGGTTTTTTCCCCCCATGCTCTTGCAATAATGATTTCTGTATTCTGCACTGGGGTTTTATCTCCAGGACCTGCCAAGGCCTCTGAGTGTGAACTAAACAGAAGCCTGGGACTCGGAAATGTGCTTGAGGTTGTCCTCAGTGGGAAATGTGCAGCTAACTTCTTTAAGTCTTTGAATGTTCCTATTTACATCCTCCAGCTAAGCAGCAGTGGCACACTCACCTCCCTGGTGGATAGGTCAGAATCCATAAATATTGTTTGTCAGTGATTATAAATAGCAATGCTTCCTAACAATCACTTGTGCTCATTAGTCCAGGGCAAGAGCCATTGGTGCTGTTTCCCAAACTGCAGGGTTCCAGCATAAAGATGAAAGTGTTACTAAAATGAAGATAGAAGGGCTTTTCTTACCTGCCTTTACAATATAATTTATATTTGGACACTATCAGCAGTGTAAATGAACTCAGAGAAATGAGACAATTATTTTCAGTATTGCTCTGGGTGATTAGATGACAATAAAAATTACCTTTCCATATGAGCCTTGTCCTAATACTTTCAACAGTTCGAACTGAGAAAGATCTGCTTTTTCAAAACCTTCCTTGACATGATGACTGATGTCTATTTCCTTCACGATACCTTCTTCCTGCAAAGGGAAAAACAAAACAAAAAAACCCTAAATTAGAGCTGTTATCCTAAGGAAACATATTGTTTATTAAAATCTCATCTTCTGTGATGCTACAATCATGTAGCAAATTTTGAAAAGAGAAACAAATGCTTGTCTAAATATTCCACATGCCTGTTACCAGCTGGGGAGGGCAACTGTCAGGACATCCAGGCCAGGTACTTCTGTTTATTGAGCCTCAAGATATGATTAGATAAAGACAGGTTATACAAGCTGAAGCCAAAAATACACTGCAGAGCTTGCTGTGCCCATCAGAGACCTTGCTAGCAGAGTGGCATGTACTCAAATCTGCACTAGAGAGGCTCTATCACACTTCTCTCCACATACTTTCTCAGCTTTCCCTCAATCACTGATCATTTAAGTCAGTCTTAAAAAGCTTCCTTAGTCTTAAGCACCAATTCTTCTAATGAGTAGGCAACAAAGAAAAGACATTATTCAAAGAACCTCTTCCTATTTACCTCAGAAATTGGAAAGTTACTACTGGTAACCATTTAAATAGAAAACAAATTGATAATTAGATGTAAAATGAAGTAGTGGTGGTAGAAGATTGACGCACACTTTGTTACTTGCAAGAATTGGTTTGATACACTTTGGACTTGTCCAGGCTCTTTTGTTAAAATCTTTCCTCTGTCAAAAGATGCACATTCCTCAAAGACACCAGTTGAACCAGGACCTTCATCTTGCAAGCTGTGACATATGGCATTAGTTTCAGTTGTTTGTTTCATGTTATTTTGGCATGTTCCTCTAAAAAGAGAGCAATTGGGTCATGTGAGACCCAGAGGGACTACACAGAGTTTGCAGCAACCCAGAAAGTCACTGAGCTGAAAAGAAACCTGGAAGAAAGAACCTTGTTCTCAAGGACACAAAGATAAAGAAAGATAATACTTACACACCCTTTCATTTCCGTAGTGTTTTGTACACCTACATTTGAGCTTTTTGGCTTGTTTGCCTTTTTTTTTTTCCCCAACTACTCATTCTAACTTCTGCACAACAAAAATATGGATTTTCAGTACAAACCTTTTTTTTTTTTTTTTTTTTTTTTTTTAATCTCTCAGTTTGAAGGGACTTACTCATTTAGGAATAACTTTGAATATTTCTGCACCCAACAGAAATAGTTGGAATCTCACAAACATTTTTACGTGGACTTTTCCTGCAATTTTCCTTTCTCCCTCCAAAAAATCCTTTTAAGACACAAAAATATAACATTTATTTCCCACTCTTAAAACTTAATATTGAGAAAACAGAAATAACATCCTAAAAATAAAAACGCATAAAACTCCCAAAACATTTGGCCAAAACACATTCTGTGCTAAATAAAAAATAAATTTGATTTTCTTCTCCTCCAGAAAAATTGTTATCACTTTCTTCTAGCTGTAATTTGTCAGATACATGGCTTGCATTACTCAGATTGCTGTCTATATTGTAGTTTCATCCCTCTTCTTTCCTACCCTGCCTCTACACTCACATACTTTGGAACAGAGGGCCATATCCTCTTCTTGGTTTGGAAAGCTTCCTGTAGTTCATTTAAGCTACCACAATAATGGAAAATAATCATCATCTCAGAGCAACTCCTTTTTCTGATCCTAATTCCTACAGTTTAAGGTTTGCCTGAAAGGAAATGCTTGAAAGCAATGAACAGTTTTTACAGAGAGATTTAAAGGCTTTCTAAGTACAGAACTGCCAAGATCTCTCTTCTCATTTTTCTGACTTTAATTGCTGTGCTAGATAGAGTAACTTTCTCATATTAAATATATAATTTTTTTCAATTATTTTGTATTCCAGCCTGAACCATGAAGTCACTTTCAGCTACAGTTGCAATTTAAATGATGAGTGAGTTTGAATTTGCCCATTCACATTACTCATCAAAGTCAAAGACCTACAACCCTAAGCATATTTCTCATTGTATTACTAAATTTAATATAACCTCTTTAGGCTCATGAAACATGTTCAGTTCCAGGAATACACTTGAAGTATTAAAATTATGAAAATTCAGCTTGCTGGAAGAATGCTTAAAAAGTTCTTGCACTCCCATTGAATAGCAGAAGTAATTTACAACATGCAATAAAAACAGTACTTTAATTAGATGCATCTTTAATTAAAAGCTCAGGGAAAAAAAAGAGTATTTACAGAAAATGGAACCAAATACAAGCAACGTTTACCAGGGAAGCACGGATTTTAAGGACAGAAAAACATGCTCGATTTTGTGATTGTCAAAATATAAAACTGTTGGTTAGAAGAGGCTTCTAAGGGTCATCTGGTCCAACAGTCCTGCCCAAAATATCACTGACACTTGATCAGACCAACCAGCTGTTTTTTTGGCCACTGTGGTTTTCAGAGCCTCAAACGCCAAAGCTTGAGCCACTTCCTACAAAGGATTACTCTCTTTCCATTTCCCACAGTCCAGTCGAGCTGGCTGATCCACACGCCCTCAGGAGGAAGCAGGATATTTTTCTAGGAAGGTAGGATTTCCTGTGGATTTCCTGTGGTCGCCTGGCTAGAAAGGGGCAGCAAGGCAGCACTGAAGAAAAGGCATGCCAGACAGCTGGTTTTTCACCAATCATCACCACAGGGGTGTCACTTGTGAGCTGTCCAAGAGGTAGACAGTATTTTAGCTGGCATGACAAATCCACTTCCCCCTGGAGCAGAAAGCCAAGCTGGCAGTGCTTGAGACTGAAGACAGACACAGCTCCTTAAAGGAAATGCATGCTAGTGTGTTTGCACACGTGCCCCCATTTGCCTTGAATGTATTTCTATAATCTTATTACTTATTGGGTACATAAATCACAAATAACTCTGATTTGATTGTTTCACCTTCCTAGCAAAAAAACCAAACCAAACCAAAACAAAACACCAAAAAACAAACTAGTAAAACCAAACAGTCTTTTAGTCTTTATTTTCCTTCTTACTTACATGGGATTTTCTCATTTGAAGTGTTTCTGTATTATGCTGGTATGGAATCTGGCATAATTTTTCTCAGGTATTGATCAGATATCAGAGTGAAACTCAAACTGCCAAAGCACAAGTATTGTGGGCAGGTCTCCCAACTGTTTTGGTCTGGGTTGCATACTAGAAACTCCCCTAACACAGATTTATTTTTCACTGTTCCAGAAAGTGCACCATATCTGCATCAGGAATTTGCATAACAACAATAACAACAACAGAGACAAGAGAATCACAATACAGACAAAGACTGCACACTGAAGATGTTTTGATGGAAAGGATTTCACTCTGGGGAAAAAAAAAAAAAAAGCCAACTTCAAAACTGGTTTTGATCAGTTGGTAGAATCAAAAGTGAATTTTCCACAGTTTGATCTTGCAACAGCTGTGCACACCAGCCCAGGCTCTTCCTCCCTGCTGACTTGTCTCCACTGCATTAGCAGGAATGCTTGACTTGATGAAGCTTAATCTTTTGTAAACTTCTCCAAATATTTATATGCACACAAAAAACATCATCCTGTGACAAAAGTGAGATGGATGTTCTTTGTGGCTTGAGGAAAACACATGGTCAAGCAGGATAGACTAGAGGAGGGAGGGCAATAAATTGGAAGGATAAAAGAGGAATGGAGACTGCTTCTCCGTGTTAATACAGCAAAGACCTATTCCAGGTTTGATTCCATACCGCATTACTCACTTAAAGGCTTCCCCCAAAGCTGGCAGAAAGTTTGGACATAAAATAGCTCACTCTTAAAAGGGAAAGGCTATTTTGAGCTCTTCTCTGGGGCACAGGAGAAGAGAGCCTCTGTTCTTGCCCTGTGATTGTGGATAGCACAGACACATCTGCTTTGGTGCTTCTGGAAGGCAACAGCTCCCTGTAGCATTGGTGTCAGCTCACTTCCAAGACTTCCTCATGCAGCCTTGGAGAAAGAGAGGCACTAATGCTCAGTGGCTGCTTGAGAGCAACCACAGAAAACTCTTCTAACTGCAACAATACTTCCCAACCCACTGTCATGTGTCAGAGTAGGACCAAGAAGTGTAGGGTATGGATTTGGCAGTGGAATACAAAACCTCATTCAAAAGGACAGGCCTTCCTGGAGAGCAGCTCTTCAGTTTACTATCCTGCCTGTTCCACAGACTCTCAGCAAACATTATGGATATCTCCTGGAAAATGGACAGGTTTAACACCTTTTGGAGTCTTGTCTGGCTACTCCCCAGCTGGTTTCTGAACAAGCAGAGCTAAGGTCACCAAACAAAGAGACCACCTTAACTGCCAGATATATTTCACCCACACACAAAATACTTCCTCATCAAGACTTCCTGAAATATCAGGAGGGGCAGATTATTCTACAATAAGTATAATCACATTGGTACTTTTACCAGTGAAAAAATTTATGCTACCATATCACATGCAAAAAAGCCATGGCACTAATTTTATACGAATATTATTTTGAAAAATCAGTAAGAAAACATTCCTAGTTTTATTCCTTGCCTGGTCATCTCCTCAGTTGCAGAGGATCAAGACTGATGTACAGGTATGGCTGTAAAGGGTAAGCTTCATTTTCCAACAAAAATATGTGCACTTTTGATGTGCAAGTTTTACAGCCTTTAGGCCTGTGTGCTTTAGGATGAGGTCAGTGAAGAAATCAATGAAAACCTGGCAGGGGGAAATAAGAAATAAGGATAACTCAGAAGATATTTTATTGTTGTTTGAGATAATCATTATTTGTCTACAGCATATGCTCAGGATACAGACTTTATTTTGTTACCAATCTTCCCATTTGGCAGGTTACCATCTAATATAAACCCAAATCACAATTATTTAACTACCAACTATCACAGGCAACACAACATTTCAAAATAGTATGATTCATTAAGAAAGCATGTTTAAAACTGTGATATGGGAATACTTAGGACAGGATGTGTCTGATAAAGATGAGACCAGGTTTCTACCTCTGTTTCACAGTTTCTAATCTAGCTCAGCCCATAGGAGAGTAATTTGTGTCATAGACATAATAGGCTATTCAAATGCTGCCTAGGACAGGAAATGAATTGCTGGCCTGCATATAGCTCTTTGAGGACAAGTACCTACACTAAAAAAGTATCAGAGCATTTTCATTAGACTCTTTCCAAGCCAGCCTCCAGCAGCTGGAGTAAAACTTGAGAAAGAAATCTTCCATTTTAAATGGGTTTTAATCCAAGTTCTACTTGGCTGCTACTGTCATCTGGAAAGATGTAAACGGAGCAGTAATACCATAAATGGGCCTGGTTGCTTTTTTCTCTACTGTCAAATAAACATTTGCTTTAATGACAATGAATTGGAATTACTGAGTTTAAAGAAGCATGTGGAACTCACATGTGGACATTTTGCCAGGGCTGTGTTTGGCTTTCCAGCATAAGCTTACCTACTTTCCCAAAAGGTCATATGGAGTTAAATAATGCATAACAATTCTAAGAGAGATTGGGATTTCTTTCCCAGATCTTTTACAAAGGTGAATAGAATGTGTTATCTTGAATTTGGAATTCCAACAAGTATTTCGTAACTCACTGGAAAACAAAAACCTTAAGAGCAATTTCTGTGGAAATCAGCTGTTAAATTCAGCAGACCTTTTTCTAGAGAAGGTAACTATTAAGCTCTCTTTAAAACACTTTAATACTTCTCTCCAGCTCCATTTTTTCATCCTACATTTTCAGTTTCTTCTCCCTAATACATGCCTGTACAGTTGGGGTTCAGTTGAAATCCAACAAAACTAAAAGGGAAGAGATGAATTACAGAGAGCGAAGGCAGTGAATACAGTCTGCTGGGTAGATTGGTGAAGTCCATGAGGTGGAACTTTGAGTATTTGGGAGATTTGGATAAAATCTTTTGTGCTACAAGCCATCCTGTGTGTCTTTGATGAGTCACTTAAGGCTGAATTCAGCTAAATAAATGCAAGCAATTATAGCACAGGAGACAACGTTTTGAACTAGGTTTACTTTGCAGTCAATAGAGAGAAGCAGGGAATTCATGATTAAAAGAGATCAGATCCTTAAAAGAAATCACATCCTAAAAAGTGCACATTTCTGTCTGATGACTACAAAAAAAGCCTATGATAACTTGCTGAGTTGGGGGCTTCTGTAGTTGCATGAGATGAATTCACGTTTATCATTTGATTTTGAAACACACTTAAATAGAGAAGTATTGCAGCCAGATTTTTAATGCCATTACAAGGGAGATGTTTGCTGATAAATGCCATGAAGCTTTGAAATGAAAGATGAAATGGAAGATTTTCCAAAAAAAATTATACACTTGAAACATCTAGACAGTTAAAAATACTCTAATGTGTTGGAAATAGTCCACTTATCAGAATTTTGCAGCTTGGTAAATTGGGCATTTTTTCTACTTCCTCCCTAACTTGAAAAATAGGGGTAGTTGCTTTTTACTATCCTGTGGGAATACCATGAGAATTAACTCAGAAAAAGTGTGGAATTCTCATACTGCAGTAATAGACAGACAAATTATCTAAAATGTATTCAGTATACATGAGATATCAGGCAGCCTACAAATGAATTCTCCTTTCGCTTAGATTGAAACATTTTGAAGTCTGGTGCTCTTTATCTGATGACTACAGTATCTTTACAGACACAGCCCCTGACTAGGACAAACATGTATAACACTATGATTGCAAAGTTACATGAGGAGAACAATCCTCCTATTCCAAGTGCAGATATGTGTTAAGTACAGGGAGACACCGACTCTTGATCTAACTTTCAACCCTGGACACAAATCACTAGCCAGGATAACTCTTAATTTTCATGTTATTTCTTATGCAAACTGCAATAGTTTATGAGGAGTGGAGAGCAGAAAGAGTGCCTAACAAAATATTAAAGCAAGGGGTTAAAAAGAAAGAGAAAAGGCAGAACCATCTGGTCACAAAACAAAAATACAAACAGTTGGGCAGCCTTACTCATACAACAGCTCTCTACAAATACTCAAATACATTTGTGAACTTTACCAAACAGTCTCAAAATGAGTCACACCATTAAAGGACAAAGAACTCAGCAATATTGCTCTTTCTACAATAAATAAGAGCAGGAGCATTTTCACCAACATCCTACTTGGCATGGCTTCCGGGTGTGCCATTGGCCCTTACAACTCCTAAGGGCTGTGAGGTCCATTACTGATTGTTTCTGATGCTGAATAGGCAAAAGAAGAACACTTGCAGCTCATTCATCAAGGAACTAACTCCCAGTGTGTCTGGAGCCAATGCACGGAAGAAAACATGACTCTTAGGAAGGTAAGTATTCTTGTTTCCTTATGATGATTTTTTGTCACCACTAAACAGGGTTATGGACAGGAACATAAATAGGGTTACATGCAATGCAACATACATGACTGCATTGAAAAATAATCACATTATAACATAGCTCAAGGCTGGTTCCCAGGTCAGTATCATTGTCTGTGCACTCTGAACGACTCACAAGCTCTGTGAATGCCCTGGGTGACTCCTGCCAGAGACCCTCCCAGGGATGCCCCCACCCACCACCACTGCAACCACTCGCCGGAGCTGCCTGGCACCCGCTGCAGTGCATCAGCACCCACAGGAGAGCCCTAATGGGACAGCCCTAATGTGATGGCAGCTTATGCTCCCTGCATTTCCAGAATACAGGTAGCCCTGACACCCCCATGTCCCAGCTTCCCATCTGTAAAATGCTGGTAAGGTCATTATCCTCTTCTATGTGGTTAGCCACTGCACACTGGAAAGATACCAAATGCTCAGATACTGTGGTATTAGGCTTGAAAAAGAAGGGAGACAGAAAAAAAGGTCTATATATTAAGGATACTATTCAAGAAATACAAATACTTGCCAGATTACTCCAATTCCCCTATTGCTGTACTCAGCTGCTTCACAGACTAGAAAAAAAAGTGCCTGATGTTTTACTAGTGCATTTGAGTGTGAAATAAAAACTCCAGCTGCACTAGGAAGATAAACTGCTTAAGCAAAACATATTTTGAACCATTTCCTCACTGTTTTGTGATCCAAGTAAAACACTGCCCACCACAGCAGTGTGAATGGCACCACAACACAGTAAGTAGAAAATACAAAGCCCTGGGGCATTGGCATGGTGATTTTAAAGAACTGAATTATATTTAATATGCATACTAAAGGAAAAATACCAGGTTTCATCTTGAAATGTGAGGCAGAGTCAACAAAAGGCTGTAATAAGAGATAATCACATTACTGAAGTGTTGGATTAGTGAGTTTAGGAAACATACCCGTCTGCTGTTTACAAATCACTTGCAGGGTTTGGTAATTATCATTTTGTCTCCAAGAGGAATACTGACCTGCCTGCGCATTTTGTGTCCTCCCATTAATTAAATCAAGCATCCACTAAGGGTTCAACCAGCTTGTACTTCACAAACTGGAGTCCTGCTGGCATTATGTTAGGGAAAAACGTGCTGTAATGAGGTTCATTATCTCAGTGGCATTTTACAGGCAGAGTATTAATAGGGAAATGGACTAATGTGAGGTCATTATGGAATCAAAGCAAATACAAATCAGCTTTAATGCTACTGTTCACAACATAGAGCATCAGTGAAAGCATTGAAGGAGAGAGGCTGAAGCAGCTGAATGAGGCGGAGAACATGGCAAAAAGGAAATTCTAAGAGATATGACAAATTTAGCAACATGGACAGAGGAGTAAGACTTGGAGGGCAGAGAGAAAAGGAGGTATCAAAAAGGACACAAGACAAGGACAACTGTCTTTTGCCTATGCCAAAAGAGAATTAAACCAAGAGAAGAACTGCAATATTAAATTACTTGAAATGCAAATTTTTCCCCTTTTATGCAGCAGCTTAATCTAATTTAAATACCTAACCATCCTCCTGGGATAAGGAGATAGTACAGGCATGCATGTATGTACTGGAATGATCTGATGGGGAAGTGGGTAAGCAGTTCTGGAACACTCAAAACTGCTCCCAAAACAAAGGGTGAGAGCATGATGGGGACCAGAGGTGCTTTGCTGCACAGCTGGTGAACAGCCTTGGGCATCTAGCCTTCTCCAGTAACTCAACTGGGCCTCCAAAACACAGTATGAATGCAGCAGATCCAGACTCTGCTTATTTACGTAGACTTCGGCTTCAATTTTTAAGTTATACAAAAACACACAGATTAAAAAAAAGTTACACAAAGTACCTGACAATACCTCATCTCATGCTGGCTCCGGTTTCATGGACAAATATTTAGCAAGGGATACTAAAACTTATCTCTTCAGCTGTATACTTTTATTACAACCGTGGCTAAGACCCAGGTCATTATTTGCAGACGTTCGTATTTCAGTGCCTAAGGACTGTTACCATGCACAAGTACCTCTTGAAACAGAGTTTCAGCAGTGTACTGAAAATCTGGCTCAGGAAAAGGTCCATAACATCTTGTGGTTTTTTTAACTACTAAGAAACCTCTAGTTGAGGTCATGTCCCTCAAAGATTCACACAACTGATCTCCAAGGCAGAAGCTGCTAAATAATTATCACACATCCTCTTTTCTGTGAAGGAAATAATTGTTTACAATTACTGTACTAAACAGAAGCATACATTATGTACACACACTGACTGAAAAGATGTGTATTTAGAAAATGAGAATAAACAAAACACAAAAAATCCATCTGGATGCAAAGAACACCTTTGCAACACTGTTTGGAAGACTCTTATTTCAAAGAGGTCAAACCACTGCACCAATCTGTTTTGAAGAGATTTACAATGGATAATGTGGTTTTGTATAACAAAAGGGGTGGGGGGGTATAGTAAATTAGTTGGTTGTCAATTGACCAGGATCTTGACAAACTTATCATGACTGCTTCACAGCAGCAAAAATTCAGTCAAAGCTGATCCACAGTCTACTGAAAGTGACTGAAATCACTTTCAAGTCTATTGAAAATGATTTCCAGACTAGTTTTCATACAAACGTATGTCTGAACTCTGTTCAACAACCAAACTCTCTCTGAGTTAGCTGTCTAAACTTCTGTACAGCTGAAAAAAAAAAAATGGATGCTTTTAGGCTTTTCTTTCTTTTAGACAACAGTATGTCTCTAGTAAGGACTTAGTAAGACTTGCCTCTTTCTGCTGACTGTAAAGCAAGTCTATGCTAATTAGTTCAGACTTCTATTAATTCTTCTTTCCCTCATTACTCAGTGATTCCTTTACCATTAGATGTAGCATATTCATTTCACAAAGGACATACACTGTCCTTTGTGGAACTATCCTTACTGGATATTTCCAGGCCAGCTTTTGATCAACCTACCTTTTTCACTATGCATTTTCTACAGTCTCCAGCAGACAACACATGATGCTGTCATAGTTTCATTTTTCTGGCCTGATGTATACCTGTACAAACTACTGCAATATCCTTCTGCAGAGACATTCTTACCCTGTGTGGCTACTGCTGTGATCTGCCACCACAAGTCAGGGAAATCAGGGCTCTTGGCCATGAAACTGGAAGCAAACCCACAACCCCATGTCAGATATCAGGCCAAACTTACCCTGGGAGAAACTTTAACAGGTATGGGAAAATCCAGTTTCTTCAGTCTCTTAATTCAAAATAAATTTTACTTATTTGCACAGTCCTTGTAGTATTTGACCCATTAGATCACCTGGCATCAGTTAGGAAACTGCCAAGACAACTGAAAACTGAGCCCAGCTGCAGTGCTCATCACCACGTGCCTGCAGACTGCAAGGCATGGCCTTCACCTGCCCTGCAGCTCTCCTACTCACCCAAATGTGTAAAGGGACATCTACATCAAGTGGTCCTGGTTCTTATCTCCAGCCAAAAACCCTTACTCACAAAAACCCTACTTAAAACAAAGGTACATGATGATGATGAAGGAAGGCAGTAGAAAGGAGCTCTTTCTGTTTAATCCATTTCTGTGCAGAAGCTTCTGTGGTTTCTAAGTACTGAGTATACCAGTTTTAGAGCAAATTTACCACTTTAGCCTCCATTCTATAAGTTGTTTTTTTTTAACATATACACAAGCAAGAAAAAGGTCAAATGGAAATAACCAAGTTCCTGCTAGGTAGTTTTCACTGACCTGCAGCTATTTCAATATTTTTCTGTTCTGGCTGAAAACCGTTAAATTCACATGGCATCTTAACAGGTAAAGGCTTTGTTGTTTTGTGGTTTTATTTAAATAGAAGACAATCCAAATGGCTTTACTGAAAGTCAGTTTGCTGCACACTGTAAATGGACAAGGTGGAGAGAGAAGACAAACTTTTATTTACTGTCTTACTGAAACGACAGGCTTGCTCACAAGTGATTACAGACAGAATGGTACCTACAAAAAGACCAGAGCACAGATAAAGATCTTTGTAGTGCAACATCACGACCTCTCTCACAAGTTTATCCCCAATGAGCTGGAGAAGTTAAAGGTTACTATACAGTAAACTATGAGATTGTTCCTATGCTCAGAGCAGCCACAGAGGTGTCTGGGACTCCTGGAAGAGACTAACCCCCCATTCAGAGAAAAGTGAATGGGCACAGACTAAATGAGTTCTTCCTATTCGACTTTTAACATTCCCTTTGGATACAGCTTCAATTAGTAACCCAAACAAAGAAAAACGAATGGCAGAATAAAGTGCCACACTTTACACAGGTGTATTCTTTTTTTAAATATCTAGCTAATAAAATAAAAATGCTTTTTGGTGCTCCATATGGACAATGCTATCCCACTGACATTCAAAATCACCAGCTGGCTCCACTGGGCTGCAGTGTCAGTGAAATCTTTAACAAAGCTGGGAGACCAAATTCTGCAGAAGAATCTGATGACACATTATAATCAGCAGTAATTTTTTTTTGCTACATAAAAAAAATGAAAATCACTTGAATTTGGTAATTGTGTATGAAACACAGGACACCAAGCAACAGCTATTCCTGTTCCTTTACAGGTAAGGCATTTATTCTTCTTCTCAGGGAGTCCTAGACAATTGTTCCCCCAGTATATTATAGCCTTTATAGTGAGTCTTATTTTATAACCCTAGCCAGACAACCATATCTGTATCACATGTAACTATAGTGATGTTTTATAAACAACAGCAAGAAGACAACTGAGTGGTAAGTGAAGTAATTCAATCAACCAGTAACGACAGGAAGCTGAAATTAATATTATGACAAAGGAAAAATAGAGAACACAACCAGAAGATGACAAGTGAAAGCCAAAGAGGAAAGCTGAAACCACACAAAAGTGTTACTTTAAGGAAGTGTTTAATCAAATACACAAGTCCAGTGCTCAATAGTTTTCCCCATTTTGTCATAAAAGAAGAGCAATTCCACAGTGTTTCCAAGACACTATGGGAGGTAAAGTTTTTGCAATTTAAGACAATACTGTAAAGAAAAAACTCTTTAATGTAAAACACAGTGAAGAACTGATTATGAGTTTGCCACAAATTTTGCTTTGTTTGTATTCTTAAATTTATTTGCATTTAAAATCATTCTTTTTTCTTGCTGACTACACAGCAGGGTCCTGCTATGCCAAAGCAGAGTTCCAGCTCGCTTTGTTAAAAGCTCAGTCGTCCAAAAAACATTATTTTTGGACTGTGCTTTTTCTGATTTGTTTTCAATGTTCAAAATGTTTCTTTACCCACAAAGGCTGAGTAAATTGTCATCTGCTGTCTTTGAATTTTATCCAGAATTTAAAACTGGAACTTTTTTGTACAGGTTAATACCAAAATCTTTTATCTTCATAAAACTCCTTATGCTTGTGAAGATACACATGGATGTCATCAGTGAGTTTGGATTAAACTACGTTAGTGAAACCATCTAAAAAGTCAAGTAACAGAAGAATTACAGTTCTGCAAAGTTGCAATATCTAAAATTCCAGTTCTATGAAGCAGCAAATGAAACTGGGTGACATGTAACGCTGCTGTCTAAATAGCCTTCCTTTGGAGGTTAACAGTAAAGAAAAAACAATTCACATCAGCTTCTCATCTCTGTACCAGCTTCTATGCCAACAAGCTGTAACTGTATGTTCTAAGGACACTGAAGGTTGATTAGGTGCAGTTGTAACTAAGATTCCTGGAACTGCAGAGAGCAGAAGAATCTAACAGTCTTTAATACACACACTGCAAGTTGACCCAGGGTGACATATACCAAATGAAAATAAGTATTACAGAAAATGTACAACATTATTCCCACTATTAACAAGGAAAACCTGTATGATATATATCCAGATGAATATGCTGGATTTTATCTGGAGCAAAAACAGAAGAAATTTTTTTCCTTCACAGAAGTTCATCTGAAGACCTAGGGAGTCCTCTGCACACTAAACAGCACCTATCAGCCGAGTTAGCTACTGAATCTCTCCCCCTCAGAGGTCACCTATGAAAGGCACCAACAAAAGGATAATCTCTTGCAGTATTTTCTTCACCAACACACAAGCAAACCAAGTTACTGCCCACCCTACCTGGAAACCTCCTGCCTGCCTTCCAGTCACCCTGTCACAAATATTTGGGTGCTAAGCTGAGTCTGGGAGAGTGCCAAGAGGACTGCAGGGTTGGGCTGGCAGGAACCAGCATGGGATGCAGCTGCAGATCCCTGGGATTCACACCAGCATCATGAAGGGCATGATGGGGACATGAGCAGAACTGCTGCCCCTCAGCCCATCCTCGCCTCCTCAAACCCGGAGAGGTATTGCCTCAGAAAGGTCTCCAGCTGCTCTGCTCTTGGGAAGTTATAAGGAGTCTTTGAAATCACAACTTGAAAGCGAGCCACGGGCGTGTGAGGTGGCAGCTCACACAAGATGTAATGAAAGGAGCCAGGTTGTTTTGTAGTTGTGGCCAGCTCTGGGAGAGACGTAAGGCAAAACACACAGGGCACATTCCAGCAGCGAGCCATCAAAGCGAGAACAGAAGGGTTTGGCTTGTGGCAAGTCACACTAGGCAAAGCTGACAATCTCCCAGCCTGTCACAGCCACACAGCTGCTCAACACTGCAGGGTAAAAGCCACAGAAATTCTGAGCGAAGGCAAGAAACAAGTTTGCAACCCATGTGAACACTGCAGACAGGTACACGAGAGGCTCTCAGACTTGGTCCTGCAACTCCCTCCCAGGCCACTCTGGCACTTGGGGATAACACTTCTGGCCTAAACAAAAGCTGTTTTCTACCATATAACGTGTGCATGGAAACACAAGCCCTAAACCAAGCCTGTTATAATGTCCACCTGCAGTATTTTGCCAGTTGTGCAAGACTGGAGACATGTACCAAACCTACATTATACTATGGATACAGTCGGGGCAATAAACCTAATCACAGCATGGAAAGTTCAGGCTAGACATCTGGAAAATCCTTCCCTGGGAAGGGCAGAAAAACATCAGAAGAGATGCCACTTTATGTGTTACTAACTTGTATCAACTGCCTCTTTTTTGTTTTGTCCTCTGATATTACAGAGTTTTGTTGTGTTTTTTCAAGAACCCACAATGATCTCCACATGGCTGTAAATACAATGAATCCTATTAACAAATGGTGACCATTACAAGATTTATAACAGATATTCAGAATCCACCTTACAAACATAAGCCCCAGCTCTTAACACCCCTCTCTTTATAAAAAGGTGTAATTAATTACCACCAACATAAGTAGATGTTGGAGAACTAACTGTCCTTGTAATAGTTTTGCAGGATCAGGCCCTGAAAACAGAGGATACAGATGGTGAACACAAGATGCACACTGAGTGAAAACAATTCTCCTTTTCCCCAGTGGCAGAATGCCAGTTAGTTAGAGCCTGCTAATGATGGTACAAGAGAAAGAACTGTCATGCATCTGTGCCAAATTTACTGATATAAAAAGAGAATTTGGCATCAATATCTGTTGCAGCTAATCAACAACATGAGATAAGTGGGGCAACAAATTATGCCCCTTTTAATCAGCTAGCACTGTCATCTCCTTTATAAACAGGGAGTTTCTAAATTTGTTTTGGTAAGTTTAAAGCAGTCAAAGAAGATGGGAACATCCTGTTAACAAAATACTGGCTTGACCATCAAAGGACTTCCTACAGACTTCAGAGAATCATCAAAACACATAAATAGCATCATTCCATGAAGAAAAGTCAGGGATGAAGAGCAGATTCATCACTTGGTTTTTAAAAGCTATTTGAGAAATAGTAAATTATTAGATCCTAACTGTGGATTTCCAACAGTGTGACTTCACTTTATTGATGAAGAAATAAAAGTTTGAGGAATTAGGCCTTTCTTCTACTTGTTGCTTGACTAAACAACCAGATAATGTTGTGTTATTTCACCTCCTGTTGTAAAAGGGAGCAGAATGAGAACCCAGAATTTTACCAGCTTATCCTCCTTCAGAAAGCAAATCTTCTCTGAAATACATAAATGCCTAGTCTGAAGGTGGCACCTTGCTTGGAACATACAACCCTGACATAAAAACCTGCAAGGGGGAATTCCCACATCTCCTGATACATAAACCCCCTCAGAAGAGCTCCAGAATCATATCCATTTATATTTTAACACTCCTCAGTGTGAAAAACTTCAGTTATAGAATATAATACTTTGCAAAGAACAACCTTAAAAAAACCAACCTGGATTAAAAATGGCCTAGGTATTTAAAGAAATTTTTCTTCAAGTGATACAGGTTCTGAACACATGATTACTTAACAACAAAAAACCCGAGCCTATATGTTTATACAGAAAATGACTAAGAAAATCTAGGTTTTTGTCTAGATTTGAAAGCTCCTTGCTAAGGATGTCAGTAGACATGGCAATCTATACAAAAATCTTTCAATAATATAGAGCTGTATAAAATCCAGTAATTCAAAACTTATTCTGCTGAAAGCCAAATGAGAAGCTGCATGGTTCACCTGGTTTATGAAAGACTCAGAACCTTCAGTAATCCAGTGTAAAATGATTTGCCAAAAAGAACCACTTGCCTATAGAGGATGAATATAAAACCTCTGTTTATAAATACATAAGGTAACTGCCTGAGGAACAGCCCAGCAGTGCATTAGTCCTGCAATGTCCCCTCATCTTGCTTTCTCTCTCTGTGAAAGGGAAATTAAATTCCCTTGAGAGTTTCCTTGCCATTGAAAAAGCATTTCAACAATCCACATGCAGGACTTACACCACTGACCACTAATGCCAAAGGCCCCAAAACCACTTACACCGAAAGAAGATGAGTTTTGCAATTTGGAGCTGCATTTATGAAGCAATGAAAAATTGATGGTTTCCTTTTGACTGCCATAGAAATGGCTGCTTTGTACATTTCTTTCCTCAGGGAATCCATTGCTATAATTTTCCATTGGAAAGTTTCTGTATTACTGCATTGCTAAAGTAACTGCAATGATGACCTAATCTGGGTCATCAAAAACCTAAGATTAATCACATGCCTAAAAACAAACAAGCAAAAAATTGTTATATAAATTTACTTGCTTGATTATCTGCAATTATTTCTATCAAATCCTATGCAGCGTTCCTCAAAATGTTAAAACATGGGCTGTGAGTTCTGCATTTTTCACCTATAACAAACAAAAACGTAATTTACATTTCATTTTTTTTATGTTATTATCAACAGCATATGCACTGCAAACATCATCCACTGCAGGATGCCAAAGAAACAACAGAAAAACCAATCTAGCCTCTGAAAATCCTGCAAGTTGGGTAAGTATTAACCTCAGATGCTGTGAGGTTAAGCTGCTTGCCTACAGTCACACAGTGAATTTGACAGGACCAGGAACAGAGGCCAAATTTCATGATTCTCCAGCCCTAACATAAGGCAACACTGATGTAATTGCTTAATTCTAATTTAATGTTCCATACAATTCATGTTTCTAAATCTCCAGAGCTTGTACCAGCAGGTATTAATGCTTTACTTCAGGTTCAAAAGTACGATGTACACTAAAAGCTGTTTTTAGGTTAATGGAAATGAGCTGGCCCATCTCGAAACACCCAGCTGCTCAGAGCATGCTGCTGCTTACAGAACTGTATGGGAACTCTGGGATGCAGCCCTCGGGTTCCGCCACCCATCATCAGAGCTGGCAGTGCAGTGCCCAGGCCAGCCTTGCACAGAGTGCCCTGGGACAATTCCACACAGCTCCTCTCTGTGTAACCTTGACCCAACCCCTTGCTGGCACAGCCTGAAATGCCACCAAGAGAGGAGATTCCCACCAGATTCAGCACACCCTCACTAGGTGGGAGGGTCTCCAGTGTGTTTCGGCAGAGGGCAGGCATAGGATATTCTGGCTCCAGAAGATCAAACTGTGGCTCACTAGAACTGTTAGAGGGCTCAGCTGCCTCCATCCCCCAGTCCCATTTCTGCTGACGCAAGCGTGTGCCCAACAGGTCTCTCTGGAAGAGAGATCAATTTGTTTTGTCCAAATTGTTTCTTTCCAGTGGTCGCAAGACCATCCATATGTGGAGAGCCAAGACAAGCTGCAGGCACCCACCCCTTGGAAACTCATCATGTACACCACTCACAGAAGAAGCACGGAGAAGCACACATGCCTCAGACCACCATACAAACAGGCAATCCCTTCTCGTGTCCAGAAACTACCTCCAGTACTCACTCAAAACCAAAGTCTGCCATTCCAGAAAGCTTCACACATGAAAAATACAACTTCAAAATTTCTTTTTACTTTCCCTGTCTTCATTGTGCCTTCATTTCTCTGGGTAACTGACTGCAACTTCCCCACATTTTTATTGAAATTTTTCCCGACTTGCATGGTTTGTTGCACTTAGTGGTCTTACCCATTTTGAGGGTTAAGCAACATCTGCTCAGATAATCAGAAGAGAAGAGATTAACAAGTCAGAGAACAGTCATTACCTGCAGACATTCTGAAAATAGCCATCTCCACAAATCCAAGGGACAGAGCCATCAATTACAGTAATCCTACAGGAAGGCAGTATTTGCACAGAAAAAGTATTTTAATCTTCTAAGTAGAACACGCAGTGAAATTGGTTTCTCTAGTTCCAAAAATGTCAACTCCAGTATTTCAGGAAATAAACAATGAAATTAGTACTTGCAATGCCACTAAATATAAATTATGTCATACTTCTAGGGATTAACCAGTTCTAGAATAAGAGACTACCTAGTATGAGTGAAAGAAAACCAAAAGACATCTAGACAATTAGAGCCCATGCTCTGACAATCATCTCTCCATGAATGTCTGGGACTACCTGCATGTACAGCAGCATGCATGTGTTTAACACTGGAGCCAGAGGCATCCAGTTATCCTGGTTAATTGGATAGCACTAACATAAAGACATTCTTGAGGAACTCCAACTAAACTTTAATGTCCCATCACTCTTCAACAGCTACTAGACTTCATCCTGTTTTGTTTTTAATTTGAAGCATCTACTTATTAGAAAGAATACTGTATTCAACTACGAATTTGATGGAAATTTTATTTAACTACCTTGGATTTCATTACGAAAGTGGCTTGATAGATACAGATACATAAAACTAGAATTAGATTTTTTTTTATCAAGCATGTTTTGAAAACAGTTTTTGAATTGCAGTTTTATAAAAAATCTTTTAAAGATGCTGTAAAAACTTGTTTTCCTTCCTGTTTAAAAATTCTGTTTTCATCTTAGTTTGAAGGTAAGTTCAAAAAACTAGGACGTTGTTTTCAAGAACATTCTAAGACAAAAATTGAAGAATTATGTACAAAAAGCATGATATAGTTTTGAAGCAAAAATTCTGAGGAAGTGTTTGTAAAATTTAAGTAACTTTGAAAACTGTTAGAAACACTTTGACTTCGTGACTTTAAAGACTTTAACTTGGTGATTCTCTTAGTTTAATAAAAAATGTCTGAATGGAAAATCGTGTTGGTTAGGTAGCTGCAATTTAAATTTGGTATCGTAGCAGTAAAGATAAGGAGATATGGGTAAGGCTGAGATGGAAGCCACACGTACACAAATCTACCAGGCCTGTTGTTACCTCAAATTACATCATTTCACAGCACCTCTCTGCACATGGGAAACAGCACAGTACAGACCAATTCACTCCCAAATTAGAAAAGTGAGACAGGACCAAGCCACTTGCCCTGGTGGAGACCAGGCTGGTCATGCTGCTGGAGACACCTGGGGTCTGGTGGAGTCATTTGAATTGTGCCAGTTTCTGAACACTTGTCCTGGGATAGTGGGTGTCCACCTGGCAACGCTGCCTGCAGCCACTACCAGCTGAGGACAGGGCATCTGGCATGGACTTTAAAAGGGACAGTCTGAAAGCCCTCTGTAAAGTTCAAATTCTTGGAAAATTTTGTGACAGCATCTTGGACATGACAATGCACCTGTTTAAAATGAATGAAATGCACTGAATCACAACTGACATGCTTTTTACAAGAGTCATTGCACTCAGAAACTCACATACAGGGGTTTTCCCACAGAAGTGATGTGGGTTGACAGCCCTGGTGGAAAGCACAGGAGCTCTCTTTCCTGCTCAGGTCTGAACACGTCAGTGTGGAAAAGATTCAGGGCCTCCTCACTCCCAGCTGACAGAACTGGCCAGGGCTCTGGAATGACTGCCAGGACTGGTGGGACTGTGCTTTGCTGCCCTCTCTCCAGTCCAGCAGACCATCCCTTTCTGAGCTGTCTGCCCTCTGTCTGGTGGGGGTAAGCATGCTAGCACAGCAGAGAGGCAGAGCCCCAATCAAGGAAAGCTAAATGAGCTGTAAAGGGCAAATACATACAAGGGGTGCCATCTGGCAACAATATAAGGAAAAGAAACATTAAGTGGGTTACATAAAGCAGTGCCCTAAAACCTACATATAAAGGCAGCTGAGGACACTGCCTCGCCCAGCCTGAAGTGCCACTGGCCGAGCACTGCAAAAAGAACAAAATTAAAGTTATGCAATGCGCCACATTAGCCCAAAGTAAATAAAGTCAGGACACGCACTTTGACAGCAAGGTGAAGCAAACCAGCTTGTGTTGCTGGGTACAACCCCTGAGCTCCTCCCCACTGCCATGGCAAACTGGGATGAGTGGGAGATGAGCGGGAGACGAGCAAGGGCTGCCTTGGCTGCAGGAGCCCCAGGCTGTGTGGGACACACACAGCCCTCCCAACCCCATCCCCTCCAGCCAGGCCTCAGGAGACAGGTGCTCCATGGTCCAGCTCACAGCAGAGGCTCATCACAGTAAGAAAAGTCCAGCACTATCAGAGAACTAAGGTCTGAACTGAAGTTAGAGGAAAGAATCTGGCACAACCCTTGTCTCTACGCAGTAGAGCTCCTGAAGAATCAAACTTTTAATTTTTCCTATGAGTTACACGGTATGCAGAAAATAAAAAACAAGCAGAGAGCAAAGCATAACACAAATATACAGCTGTCTTAATTTTACTGCAGGTATAGTTGCATAATGCTGTAATGCTTTGGCCTTATCTGTTCCAGTCAACCAGTATTAAACTGATCTATCTTTACTCCTAGCAGAATTAAATATTTTGGTAACTTCTCGGTAACGTAACATTTAAATAACACACAAACACCAATTTCATATTAGCTTTCTCTACAGGGAATTGAATTAAGGACCAAAATTTAAAAAAAAGCTAATTAAATACTTCTACTGAATTTTAAAATCTCTGTGCAGGTACTTCAGATGATTGCTCATAAATTCAATAAAACTCTAAAGATTACTCACATCTAGCAGCATTATCATCAAGGACAAAGTAACTTTCCATTTCATTTTACACAGAAAATGGACTTTTATTATGCTGATAATCACACCTACACGCTGAGTACCCATCAGTGTTAGAAGCTAAAAGCTATGAGCAAGTCTTATGTCTCATTTTTAGAAAATGATAATCTTTTCAGATCACTCCCTCAGACTTTAGAACTGGGGGCTATGCTTTTCCTAACAATATCTATTAATTCACTACCAAATGCCCTTAGCATCTTGGAAAGTCTCTTTTTATTTAATAATACATGCATACTCAAATATATATTGAGTAAGAATTTCTAATTGAAACTGGAATAGAATCTGATAGAAAACATCCACAGTGTTACATCTGGGCATCATTCATAAGGGTCACTATCATTTTTAACATGAAATCAAAGTTCACCAAAACTTCTATTGCACATTACAGAAGCATTTTAAAGAAACTTAAAGATCTATGAGACTGTGTATAGTTTAAGAAATATTTTAATATTTGAATCTGCAATTGTCATCAAGGATCAAATTAAGAGAATGGGAACTCTGCCTTTTAGACCTCTATGATGCTTCTTAACCACTTAACTGTCCTTGGACTAATTTTTTCACCCACAAATGTTGGCATAAAATATCCCACAGCAGGCAGTTACTCTTCCCAGAGGAAATTCCTCAAATATCCCAAAATTTGTTCTTAATATTTACTACTGACATTCCTTACATGCTGTCATAAATTCTGTGTGACTCTCAAAAGTCATCAAACATCACTTGCAAAGCAGAACAGCCCTCAAGCTCTTCTGCAACTATGGCAGCCCTTAATAGCATCACACACATGTTGAAAATATTCAAGCAAGCCACTGATGAGAAAATGTTAAAATGCAGAGGGTGAAAACATTTGTTTCCCTATTCTTGACCATCTACCCTTTCCTGAGAAAATGACTGAATCACGCCAGATATCCTTTTTTTACTGAGGTTTTCGTCTTCTTAGTCATTTTCTTAAGGTCAAGTATGCAAGTTTTCCCCACATCCAGACTAATATTTTCATTTTTCCATCATGTGCATTGTGTTCTGGAAAAGTGACAAAATTTACTTAGTAGGAACTGACACAGAGGGAGTTTTACTGACAGGATTAACACTTCACTAGTAAAAAATAAGAAGCTTATCAAACACCTACTTTATTGTTAAAGAAAAAGAAGGCGGTAAAAAAAAAATAAGAAAGGAAATCAAAGCTGCCCATCATTAGGGCTACTGGCAGCTGAGCAGGCTGCTCTTCAGTTTGCTCAATGTTCTCTCATTATTTCCTTTTACTCCCATCTGCTGCTGTCTCTGTCTGCCTTGCCGTGTTCTCCGCTGTCCTGTGGGTGCCTGACAAGTTCCCTGGGCAGGGTCATCCCGTGTCCCCTGGGAGCACCAGAGTGCAGGACCATGGCTGCTGGCCAGGGATGCTGCTCGTTCTGGCAGCATGTACAGTAAGCAAGAGCAACCATGGAAAATTCCACTCCATTCAATGTAGCCAGTGACTGTTACTCTTCTGTGTTTATATTTGTCTTCTGTCCCCAGGCAAAATCCTGTCCAAACTCCTATTCAGAGTACAGCTGAGAGGAGTGGGAAGGGAGAAGGTCCCTACAAGGAACCTGGCAGGTTGGACAACTTCTTGCTTATTCCCACCAAACATCCTGGGCAACCTCTTTGTGTTTTGCCAGCCCTCAGTCATAGGATTTTCCCCCATTAATGTGCTACATTATTTAGTCTGCTTAGGAGTTCACTGAGAGCTGATAATCTGCCTATCATGACCAATCTGAAAATGGAAAATGGTCATGCACATTTTAAAACAGTCTATCACATCATCTGTATTGATTACCTTTTGGAAGCACTCCAAGAGACATCATTCTGGAAGTCAATCTAAAATAAATATGACCTGAATTTATCCAGTGCAGGTTGAATTAAGCTTTGTTACTAGGCACCTAGTTGGGTTTTTTTTCCCTACAAACATTGCACACATTTTAATAATATATAGCTGTCTATATCTTAATATCACAACCTCCTGGCAATTATGAATCATTAAACAGGATGTTATGTGTCATGCTTCACAGATGTGCATTGATATTTGAAAAAGTTCAGTTCCCATGCTCCAAGTACTGAAACACCTTTCAAAATCCTAAAATTGTACCACTAAAGTGGCCTGCTCTATGCACTTAACTAATCCCAGCCATCTACCTGTGACCTGCCAGCAGGACAAACAAATGCTGTCAGGCAGGAATAAACAGATGGCAGAAAGCTGAAGCATAAACAAAAGTATGACTGAAAACACTGAGGAAGAGAAGATGCAGATCTGCAGCCCTGCTGCCGATAAGGAGCTGTCACTCAGCCTCGGAGTCTGGCAGCAAACGTGCTACAGAAAACTTCAGCTGGCTGAAGCCGTGACATGGAAATTGTCTTTGGAACCAAGATTCAGATCATTGAGTGTTTAAGAAAGGCTGTTCACCTTTGATTTCAATGTTTGATTTCCACATAAAGGAAAGTGATTCCTAATTATTGTATAAATTAATTGCTTCTCAGGGTTGATTGCTGCCACTATTTACTGCTACAATGTGACGAAATCAGGTTCTTCTGTTTAATACTGAAACCTATTTACACCTTCCAGAAGCAGAGAGAACAGATTTAATTTTCAACAGTCTACCTCAATACCTCTTCCTCGTTGGAATTAACTATGAATACTATAGGCAGGTATTTCTTGTGCAAATAAAATTACATTATACACCTGCTTCATTAATACTGCTCATGAATAAAGATGAAACATCAGGCAGAAAAAGGTGGATACTCTCTGAAAGGGGAAGAGAATACCACTCTGGGATAACAGATTTCTGCAATAAATAATTTATAACAAATTTTTACAGGACATAAGTTACACAGAACATAAAACTAGTAGCATAAAATATTGCTACCTTCCGGCAGCTTAAGATCAAAACTGTCCTCAATTTCCTCTTTCCTGCCCTGAGTTCAGACTCCATGCATAACCCAGTGCCTCCCCTAAGGACCTTCCCTAAAGGGCACCTGAAGTGTGGGGCACTGAGGGTGAGGCATTGAGCTCAGCTCTGCTGCGACTTCCCAGCAAAAGTGACAAAGATTAAAATGTTGTGTTTTATCCACTAGATCCAGGTAGGAATACCATACTGCAGGAGAGTAGGACTTCGCTGTGATGTGAGAAGCCCTCATGCAGCTGTGTTGGCAGGTGCAGCTCCATCATCTCTGCATGCCACCTCATGGCTAGAAAACATTCAAACCTTCTAAAACACCTTGAAGTTAACCACACACTCAGTTCTCCTTTGCCCAAGCTGTGTTCCAGCCTAGCAAGCAGCAGACTCAGAAGCAGAAAGGTTTGCTTGCAGGTTCCTGCGTTGTAAACACCATTTTTGGCAAAATATGAGAGGAGCACCACTGGAGAAGCCATATCCTTCTATCACATGTTCTGCTTCGTCTATTGCAGGAGGGAGAAAGAAAAAGATATTCCACAGAAGAAACCCTACATAGATGGACATGCCCTTAATAGGGCAGTTTTCCATGAGGATTTCCACTTGTCTTCCACATTCATTACACACCACGTTGTGTCACACAAAGAAACTTTGTGGAGTATCCAGCTCACTATATTCAAAAATATGCAAAATTAAAATGGATCATGTTACTTTTCTCCTCTTCTTCCTCCTCTTGTCCCCCCACATACCATGAATATATTTTGGAAAAAAGAATACACCCACCACTTAAACGGATTGTAGGTATTTCACAGGTTATACATGTAAAGAGGAAATAACAATATATAAATTCAGCCAACAGGCAGTGCTCCCTGCCTACAGAAAAAAAAAAAAAAAAAAAAAAAGCCAGAATTCTCTAGCAATACAAACACATGGAAAGAGAGTACCCTGTTAAGTAGGGACCAAAGTGCAGCAATGATTGAGATCTGCTGTGAATAATTAATGACTTTTTTTTTTTTTGACAGTGACTTATGCTTGAATTCCTAGAGGGAACAGTCTACTTAAACTGGTTTATTACAGCTGTATCCTCAGGAAAATCTAAACTCAGTTTAACAAAGCATTCTGATCGATTTGTGATGCACTTTCCCCCTTAATTCTTCATGTGCTATTCAAACTCATGCAGCGCAGAATTAAATCAAGGATGGCTAAGATATTTCACTGGCTAAATCACTATACATTTGCCTAATTAAGCAATTACAACCCACTGTTGCCACAGACATTTGCTGAGTAATATCTCTGTTCCACTGTAGGCTTCAGCACAACTAGAGCAAGTAATAACACACCAAAATTGCTATAGTTAGATCCTGAGCAGGCATGATGGAGACATCAAAAATTGGTTTGTAACTTTAGAGGAACCAGAGCCTTAAATTACAGTGGAGAGATTAACAACATAGTTAATGAGGATTATAACAAAACTGAAATCCTCTACCCATGCAGCTTTGGGAAAAGCAAACGAAGGAAACAAACAAACCCCAAACCAAAGCCAAATGTTGGTGCACTCTGCTTCTGATTTGTTATCCACCCCCTTCCCCCCCTGCCAGCCTCCTGTTAAAAAGAAAGACTGATTTCACACCAATTCCACACTTGAGAACGAGATTTCCAGGGAGCTTTTCTTCTCCTACTATGTAGGCAACAAGCAATGATAGGATCAGATAAAAGCAAATAACGAGATTAAGTCTCATTAAAAGACTCCTCTTGTGCTTCAAAGGCACTTAACTCTATTAGAGGTAAAACTAAGAACAGTACACACACCTACAAACACTACAGAGTCACATGTGCAGACCAGGCCCTGTGCAGCAGAAACTGCATTTCTGGCCACAAAGGAACACTCACTTCAAATGACAGAAGATTTTTCTGAAATGTGTGGATTTTATTCAACGAGACAACACAGTACTAGACAGGGTATTTGATATGCTTTGCATTTACAGTGTTTTCTACCTTTTAAATATTTTATAGATAGGTTTGCAAAGCTGTAAAAATAATCATATCAACTTGTCAATATCAAATCTTTTTTTTTCTTTTCGAATGATAAAATTACTGGTTAGCAAAATTCTTAAATTTCTGTAGAAATAGAGGATGCAGAAAACATCTTGAATTTTTATTCTAAAGTTTCCATTACAAACTTCTTTAGCTAAAATAATTAATTAATCCTCTGATGGACAATGTTCATCCTGATTTTGCAAAGAAAATTGTGGCTTTTTTTTTTTTTTATTAACAATGAATCCTAAAGTGTTCCATGCCATCCAGGTCAAATTTAGCTAGAAACTGACCCTAATCCTAGATCAGATTTTGTAGACAGCCTCTATCCTGCCAGCACAGAAAAGCTACAGATGGCAGAACAGAAGAGTGCAACAATACCAAATAGGAACATTAATTTCAAAGAAAACTTAAAAATAAATTTATCAACAGAATTATAATTAAACTTCCTGTTAGGCAGAGTAAATATAAAATAGCACAAAACAAAAAGCTTCCTGGTGTGAAATATTGCTGAAAATACAGTGTTTCCACTGAAGCAGTCTCTGTGACCAGTTAGGGTCACAGACTGGAATAGACATGATGCTGACAGCAGTGTTGTAAGGCAAAGGGATTTTTAAAATAAATTCTCCCTCTTCCAGTCTCAGCTTCTCAACTCCTCTATTACATTCAATTGCATTTTTATAGTATTGTTTTGTTTTGTTTTATTTCTTTGGGGTTATGGATATAAATGAAAATTCATGTCTACAATAAAGGTTTTACTTCAAAGTTATACTAATACAGTTTTATCATGTTCCTCTCAAAATGCAAAAAGGCCTTGTAGCAGGAACATATGCATATATATATATGTATATGTATATATATATTTTTTTTCTTAGTATGTGTCCCAACAACAAGCACAGGAATCCAGACCCACCATCTAAACTACACTAATTTCCACACAATAACCTCTTCCGTACTGTTAGTAATGTTTTGTTCTTAACATCAATCTTCATGATTTCATACATTATTTACAGAGTAAAGGAGGACACTACAGAACACATCACCTCTAATTCTAAAATTATCACAACACACCCTGGGATTATGCAACAGTACTTTAATCCAGGCAGGTTTTCTCAGAGCTTTGTTTGCGAGCAGCGATCCATGGATTTATCAATGCCATTATTTTAACAGAGGTTTCATTTACAGGCAATACCTATTTCATGGTTCATTTTTATGCAGTTAAACTTCTTATTCACCTGTGTGAACAGGTCTGCCACCAAAGGTTTCTATAGTGACAGAGAAATAGTCCAGACAGAAATGCTGTGGTCACTAGGTGTCAAAAAAAAAACGCAGCCAAGTGGTACAGGCAGAGTCCAAGAAGGTTCCCAAGCCTTTTCCCACCAAACCCTGGGGTACCAGTCACTACCCACCACTGCAATAAATCTAAATCCTTCTTGCAACAGGCCTGGAGAAAAAGCCAAATTGAGTGCCACCTTACTCCAAAATATGCACCCACCTCTAACAGCAGATTTTAGATTGCAACAGTAATTGACATTACAACAGAATCAAGATCCAGTCAGCTAGAAAATTGAGACAATAACATGACTTTCATAAGGAACTCTCTCTTCATCCACGTAGAAAAGCCTCCTTCCCTGACAAGACTTCCATGAATGGTTTTCTAGTTTCTCTGCTCTGAGGGTTGGAAACTCCATCAGATCACCAAAAATAGCCTCAGAACGATATATTTAACTGTGGAAAGACAAAGTTATTATTTTCACAAACCTAGCAGCCTATCACCAGAGTAGGCAATGTAATCCATTCCTATGCATTGGGGAGAGGCAAATTTATCTGGCCACTCTTGAAAAACAGGAACTGCTTGGAATGGGCAGGTTTTTTTGCCACATCTAGAGTAATTTTCTGCCAAAAAACAGCTGAGTGGCATCCACAAAACTATGACATTTATAGTCATAATCAGAAAAAAAAAGAGCAAACCCTTCTCTGTCTGTGCTCCAGTCATGAACAGCTGCTGTTTTCACTATTGGTGTGAAGAAGAGCAAGGCAAAGTTGTCTTCAAGAGTCCTTTCCTCAAGGGAAGGTGTTTCAGTGAGAAAAAATCCTTTCTCTTTAAGACATTAGGACTGTGTGGCTCTTATCCTATCCAAGGGGTGGCTTTGCCCAGTGGACAAGCAGGCTAAGGCTGATGTGGAAAGGCTCAGGCTATAAAGAGCACTCACAAACCAGGGAGACCTATGGGATGGCCGTAGAATTTCAAGAATTGAACAACCTGTTCCACAGTCACAACTGGCCCACCAAGCAAACTTCTCTGAGGCGGATAATGAACAGGAAGCAGAGCAAATGGAAAGAAAAGCAAACCTCCAAGTAATCTGCCTTCTGTCTTGTATGATTTTGGTGGGTGAAGCTGGGCTTTCTACAGCCTCACAGCAGGAGACAGAGTTTTCTTCTGAATGAAAAGCCCAGAAAGGAGGTGGTCAAGACAGAGTTCACAGTGGCCACAGCAGTGCAGCAGTGGCCACCAAAAGTGTAGTAGCAGCAGCAGCAGCAACAAAGAAGCAGAGAGGCAAGATGGGTGTAGCACCCTAGGGACCTAGAGATAAGGATGGAGAGGAATGTAAGAGGAAGGCTGGCATTGGGAAGATGGTGTAGGTGGACAGGGATTTGGGAAGAGGAAATAGTGGGTGGAAATAGCTGGGAGGGTCCTACAGTGGCTGAGGTTGGTGGCTTAAGAACTAGTTTATGCTATGATCAGTGGGGAACTCCAGAACAGGTGGAAGTTTTGGGAGGCTCTGGGGCTGGTGTGGGGGCCTTCACTGAACTGTGCAGGGGAAGGAACAGAAAGGACTCCATGAAAAGACATTTGGGAATCTCATTTGAGCCTAACTGCAGCCAGTACCTCCTTCTGCTACTCCAGCCTGGGAACAAGGGTGCACCCAAGACTATTTTACTTCCTGCAGCACTGTTTACTTTGTGTTTAGCTTTTGTGGAGGGCTGGGCTCTGGGTCTGTGACCAGGGCTGTCTGGCAGAGGTGAGGAATTTTCTTATTGCAGAAGTCCAGACAGGTGACTCAGACACCACTGTTACACCCGTATCAAAACACCCTTTGGCATTATCCTCTAATTAATATAATGCAGCTGAGCTGGGGATTTTACAAAGTTCAGTTGCTGCCCATATGACAACTTTGCTGCAGAGTCTATGGTCTCTAAACCTTCCTAACCCCTACACTCTGGCAGGACAAATAATTAATAGTATCAGGTGCCCACAAGAAAAAGCTTGGGCTCAGCTTTCTGAGATGCTGAATACTTATGGATCTTGTTCATTCAAAGTGTGACTGACTACCTGCTCTGCAAATTGACACCCCTTATCATGAGAACCCCTAATTGGGGACTTTTGAAAACATTTACTTCACATCAGCCTTCCACAACTGACAGAGAGACTGTGGCTAGAGGACATCCATCAACCTAAGTTAAACTGTGATTAGGACTACTGTATGATAGAATAAGATTTAGAGATAGAAAACACAATTCATCAGGCATCAGTGAAAAAAAACCCACTTAAATAATGTGCTTTTTGCAGCATGCAACAAAACACAATTCATCCTGCAAGCTTAGCAGCTTGTGTTAAACTGAACAGTGTCAGCTGTGTGTCACTGAACCAGTGACAGCTGACCTTCCTCAGTCACTCTGACAAGTCTATATTAGTTGTCCTTATTACATAAAGACAATCAATCAGAAACTGGAGAACAATGGCATTATGAGGGTTCATAAAAATTGAATGCAAATCCTTTATGCCACTCAGGGACAAGATATTCCCAAAGCTACAGACACACATCTGTGCCAGAGTCAACAACTTTTTTTTTTTTCCTGAATAGGGTCTGGGCCCAAGAAGAGAGCTCACTGGCTACCTCAAGAGAGTCAACCATGGAAATCAACTCACGTTTCCCTGTTTTGCTGCAACTCCTTCATCTTCTCTCATTACTTCAGCACAGGATAAGAAAGGTATTTATACAAGTAGTTGCTGTAAGTTACTTATTTTAAGTATTCTGGTATCACTCTGTTGTAGATGCTCTATGCTAAAAACTTAGCTAATTTATATACAAATTCCACTTCAGGAAGTTCACTATGAATTGGGATTACCAAGGAGGGGCTCTGAGTGAAGATCCCTCCACTTTCCATCCCCTAGAACCTCCTCCTCTGTGACTGGCCAGGCTGGCTTCACATCACTGATTTCTAATGCAGAGCATAGAGAGTACCACTGTCACACATGATTGAAACAAGCTAATACCTTCAATTTTCAAGGGAGATATGGAGCAGAAAAACAATTATCAAGGAAGAAATGAGATCCTGGGTGCTTAAGTTGTACAGGTCTCCTAGAGGTCACCAGAACTGCAGTTTCTCATATATCACCAGAAGAAGAAATATGAGGTCTTGTTCAAAATAGTAATGGGCTGCTGCGTATCGCATTTGGAAGTCCAGATGCCTGTTAGAAAAGTGGATAGCTGATAGTCAGGGATCCTGTTTGGCATACATGAAAAGCAGCTGTTACTAATAGACTTAGTTAACCTGACACCATGAAGCGTATTTTCAGTCATTGATGGGTCAACTCCTATTTATTCCTCCTCCCAGAACCCTGCACATCTCCCTTATCAAATAAAAACCTCATGGCCCAAAACCCAAATGGCCATCACCAAACTTTATGTTTATAAAATAAATATCTTTTATTTTGTTTTTGTTCTCCCAAACCAACATACAGATTTAAATCAAGACCTAGGCACTTCTCTTGGTCCTGATTTAATGGGACAAAATATCAATATTTAAATAGAAAACCAAAGTCATTTTGCATCTGCTTCAATGAGGTTTTCTCCCCTTCTTTAAAAGGTGAAAGTAGTTCTCAGAGGCTACAACACTAAAAATGATTTTTTTCCAGTGATTAACAAAACTTAGAATAGTCTTCTTTAATCTTCTAGTGTTCTTTCTGCTGTGCTGATTTTCATCGGAAAAGCATTAAAAAAGATGGACTATATTTGGCAATCTTGTTTGCTTTGGCATACAGCCTAACCAAGGTACTTCACTAGGTGCTCCTGGAATCCACCTAAGCAATTAAAATACCACATGCAAAACACTTCCTAACTTTTGCCATTGCCCTCTGCATGTGTTAGCTTCTAGATCCTTCACCATTATCTCATATATATATATATATATATATAGTAACACCTCAGTGCTTTACATTAGTCCAAGGTAATCCAGGAGAGAGTACAACCAGTTGACAAAACATCAGTTTCATTTTCACTTCTGAATGATGATAAAGAAGTTAACACATGAACCACTTTGCATATATGAAAATATATGGTGGCAATATTATACTTGGATCTGAAAGCCAATCAGGCCCTATGACTTGTAAGAACTAACACCCAAGTTAAGCACTGCATTTCACAGTGAGGTAAGAAAAAACCCCAACCCTCCCAACATATAAGACATTGGAAGTCTCCACTGGGTACTCCTTTTGGCTTCCATGGAAGACACATGCTGCTGACCTCTTAAATTCTGTTTTAGTTCCCTGTTGTAAAGAAACCCTGTGGTATACAAACAAAACCTAATCTGTATGGGGGCGGGTCATACAGAGCTCCTGAATTCACAAGCTCTAACTCTGACTCAGTTCCAAGGTTTCCACCTTAGACTGGGCAATTATAGAACCATACAGTGTTGTCAGCCAACTTTCATTTACACCCTGTGCATACGCAAATACGCTTTTAATGCAGAGTGAAAAACCACTTAGGTGTATGCTGTCCACCAACACCTTTCTACAGTGTCAAAGAAAAGACCTAACACTTCCTCAGCAGAGATGTGCATATACTTCCTGTCCTGTACACTTGGAAGCCAAGATGAGTAGGGCAACAACAGCAGGCTGGCCTGAATTATTAGTGAGAGATACCTACTTGCAAATGCATTTGGCAAGTCAATCCACAAAATGATCCAGTATTTTGACGATAAAGAGCTCAAACACTTTGTTTTGTGAAGTAGCAGCTTCATCCTCTAAGCAAGCTCTTCTCACAAAAATGTCATAACTGTTTACAGTCTGACAGATAACTTAGCTTGCCACTTCCCATGACTGTGGGGAGATGAGGAAGGAGGAAGCAATATGCAGTGCAATGCTGTACTTGCAGCCAGGCAAATATAAAATACATTTGACAACTAACTACACGGAGATAACTGCTGCTACTGTCAAACCTATCTTTAAACATGTGCCTAAATAAGGGATTTAGAGTGATTCAAGTGCTTGCTGAAGTCCATAGGACTCTGGATTATCACCTGGTAGGAGTAATCAAGCTCACAAGAACTAGAAGCAGGTACACTATGCCTAGTGACAACACACCACCATGAGCTGGTCCTTAACACATGCCTGCTCACTGCACCAGCACTGCTTTCTGGAGAAATGCAAATCACAGCAAAGTGTGGAGGATACACAAACACATTCTCATAATCTTTTTCAACAGGTCCAACAGACAGTGTAGACTAGGGCAGTTGAAGCCTTGAATGTCATGACTTCCACAGTTCAATTGGTTTCAAATAACATGTGCCTTCCCTTATGTTAAAATGACTCACTCCATCTCAAAATGTAGCCAGGTGGAAACCTGCAGCTAGGAAAAAAAGTAAGAGGGGATAGGTTTTCAAACTATGGCTTCAGAAGTGCTGCTGAAACTGACTGACTGTGACTACTACCTAGACTTCTGCTGCCCTGAAGATTTTCAGAAAATGGTAGACACTTTAATCCAGCAGAAATAATACTGTTAAAGAAACCCCCAAAACATAGGACACTGTAGGCCATACTTGGAATATAAATACGCATTTGAGTTTCAAGCAAAGATTTTTTTTTGACAATTATGCATCTTAGGTAAAAGGAGAAAAGAGTGTCAATTATGATATTTTAATATATTTTATGCTTTAAGTGATTTTAATTTGGTATTGGAAAGATAGCATTTGACAGTAGTGTCACAGCGGGAACAGAACTATTTTAATTTATAGTAGGTAACCTCAATTAAATTCCTGAGCTTTTAAACTTGCAGACAAACAAAAGGCCAACCCCTCAACTCCAAGTTGGCACACTAGGTAGTTTTCTCTAAGCCTCTTGCTTAGCTGGACATCTGGTTAACTCCCTGCATTCGGCTGACAGTAATTTCTAATCCGGATTTTACTTCTTCATGAAGATTTCATTAAGAAGTCCTTCCAAGTAAAGTTCCTTCCAGAACACGAAAACAGAATGTAAAAGTTACACATGCTGATAGACATATGTGTTATTTTTCATGCTTTAAATGTCAAGATTGTGGTCCTATTACATGCTAGTAACTTAAATATCCTGGACAGTATCAACAAAAAAAAGAGGGTTTTTTTATCCTTCGGTTTTCCCCTGTCCCTGTATGAGTTGAACTCATTCACTGGACATGTGATTCTGAAAATAGTTTTCATTCCTGTAACTTGCTTCTCTGCCCTTGTTTGCTTTCTCTCGTCTACTGCTTCTGCTGTCTTCTGCTGTTCATTAGCGTACAGCAGGATTTGGGCATGTCCTTCAGTGGTATTTTGATAATTAAAAATCACAAAACAGCCCAAGTCCTCTTTCTTTTTTCTGGCCACATATTCTTCCTTTAGATGGACTGATACCAGAAGTAAATATTGATTCATTTGTCTGGCAGTCTCCTGTTGGCTAAACACTTCATTTTTCTTCTTTTAAATACTGAAACAGACTTTTTTTTTTACTGCTCCCTGCACCCTACAGCTCTCCTCTCTTCTGCAGACAGATCTGTAAATTTGCATATTTTCCCCAAACCATTCCTATATTGTTATTATCATCCTGCAGACCCGCAGGAAAAAAAAAATCTCTGTGATGTGTTGTCTTTGCTGAATTACGAGATGAACTATTTTAAGAATGATGAGTCATAGAAGACACATTTGGAAAAAAAAAATAGCTGTTATAATATACAACAGCTTATATAAATACAATGGCCAGGATTTTCAATGGAGTTAGACAATTCCTGGGGGTCCTCTGTAAATTCCAGGCAATGTGTCTACTTATCATAACTTATAATTTTACTGCTTCAAGTCTGCTGGTTTCCCTTATCTTTCATATCTTTGAAAAACGATTTTGTAGGAAAATAAATCATGTTGTCAAGCCTCCTCTATTTAAAACCTGATGTTTAAAACCAGATAAATTCTACAAATACTTGCCTGCCCACCAACCCACAAATGAAGTTTAGAGACTGTTTTATACATGCATATTTAATTCAAGATAGCAGAGTAACTGAATCCCCACGATCAGTTGTGATATAAAGGCTTAAACGACACCAACTTTCTCAGTTTATGCAGTATGATGAAAAACTGCTATGTTTATTTAATAACATACCTGTTGACCTCTTCCATCCAAGTAATGACAGATGTTTAGGATCACTTCTATTAGAAGAAGGCATGGAACTAGCTATTTACTTTGTGCAATCCTACCTACAAAGCAAAGGCAGCCACAGAGGAGCAGAAACTGACTTTGGTCCCAGGATATTCATTATCAGGATGTTTGCCTTCCAGACAAACCACTACATGTACTGCAGCACTGCTTCCAGGGAAGTAAGCATTGGACATTGCCTACTGATGGGAAATGGAGACTACATCTTTTGTTTTCCTTTGCTTCAACAAGCAGCTTTTGCTTTTATTAAGCTGCCTCTACCTTGACCCATAAGGTTTTTTCAATGTATTTTCTCTTAATTGTCCAGCAGAGGAGGGAGTAATACAGAGATTGTGGTGGGCTCCTGGCATGCAGCCAGGGTCAGTCCACCACATTCACGTATTTGTGATGTTCCAAATTAACTCTTTCAAAGCCATTTACGGCAATTTGAAGTTCAAGGGAGCAACTTACCTTCGTCTTGTGCATCTGTATTTGCAAGTATTTAGGGCTTTCATTTAGAAAGTCAGGAAGTATATGCTGTATACTCCTCTTACTTGAAATGCATCTGAATTCTGACTTTGACTAAAATTACTATATTGGATAATTTTGGTATCTCCACTACTTATTTAGAACTACACAATGTTCATTGCTCTATTCTAGTTCCTTTGATACTGTAATAAAACTGAATTGACTTTTTGTGCTACAAGCAGATTTTTCAAGCAGCTATAAAGATATTAAATTTTTGTAATATGTGTATTGACTTAAGAAAAGACAACAATTTAAAAGTTCCCCTTCTCTTTAAAAATAGAAACTGAAGCACTATTCATACAAACATTTATGCACATGATTAAATATAAGCATGCCTACTCATCTGCTACATCTGCAGAAATATCTGCAGGATATGGGCCTAATTCCCAGTCTCCTTTCAATTTACCCATATTTCACATCCATACTTTGGAACAAAAATAAATAACTCCAGTCACTCACAGTACACCAGAGTGCCAAATCACTCTATGAACAATTACATGACAATTAGGGACACGAGTACCTCACATAAGACAGAGCTAATCCAGAGACTCCAGCTTGGGACCTGAAAGGCACGGATCACACTGTTGCCAATGCTTTGGCAGAGTCATTAATCCTGTCTCTGCACCAGACTGTGCAGGCCTATGCTGATGATTTATAGCGTTCTTGAGACTCCAGCCAGTACAAGAACATGGTAACACACTGTGCTTTCTGCTATATATGCCTGAAAATATTTATCACAGTCTTGCAATATAATGTCCAACTCCCACCTCCTCATCCGCAACCTTAACAAGAGAGCAAAGAAATTGTAAAATTTGCACTTTTGTTGCAACAAAACAAAGGCCTTGCATCTAGTAAAAGACATGTTCAGGGGATACTCTATGTAATTTCACCAAAAGCCTTTTTTTCCCAACCACTGAAACACAAATATATTGTTTTTTAAATGCGACTTTCATGTGTGTCCAAGTTAATTTTCCAGCCTCAGAGAAAGAAAGCGATCGATTGCAAATCAATTGGTGGAACAGAGTGTGATAGTATATTCTACCATAAAAGGAAATGGCAAATACAGTCTTGAAGCAAGACTTTATAATAAAAAATTGATAAATAGGAAGAAAATCTACTGAGATACAGTTCCACAATTCTGCCTAGTTTGGTATATTTGAGAGGCAGAAATGTTCAGCACACCAGAATCTCATGGGAACCAAGAGGGTGAGACACAGCTCAGCGATTCTGACAGAACATCCCTAGTCCCTGCATGCTTCAAGTAAACTGTTAAAATCACCACTAAACCAACATTTGAAAAAATTAAGTAAATACAATGAGTCAAATTCAGTCATCAGTTCCAAGGGGGCACCTCCCATTCATCCTTCTCATCTATGGAACAGAGAGCTGAGATATGTTTTTTCCATGACCTTTCACTATTTTTCAGTGCCATGAAGCAGATAAAGAATTCCAGTGACGCAAGAGGAAACTGAAGGCCCTTCTCTCTCCACTTTTATGACTGTGCTTGTCCAATGGCTCACAATTGGCTTCTGTTATTCCTTCATACTGCTCTTGCCCACATGATAGATCCGTATTTCCACTTTTTTTTTTTTTTTGGTAATTTGGCTCCTGATGCCAAATGCAACAATCTTATTCATAATTAGAGATCTCTCTTGACTACTTCATTAAAGAGGCACTAACAAAGGGTGAAAAACAAACCCAAATTTTGCACTCTGGCTGCTGTTGCTCTGTGATTGTGAGTAATTGCTGCCACCTTAGAAGCATTGCTAGCAGTGCAGTATAAACCTTCAAAGGCCTTATTTCATTAGCAAGCCCAGACAGTAGTCACAAAGAACAGAAGTGTTGTGACAGAGGTCACCAGCAGCATATGACTTGCCTTCAAAAGAAGACTGTTAATGAGCTGCTATCTATCCTGGACCCTCTGAAATAAAATTGTGGTACCTTCGAGCTGTCAGGAAGATTAAAAAAAAAAAAAAAAAAAAGGGGGAAAAAAAGGAAGGAAAATTAAAAAATAACACCCCCCCAGATGTTTATGGGCAGCTGCCTCCAGGACCCGTTTGTAGTTTGCACACAGCTTACCATAAGCAGCTGGTTTTTCCCTAGACCATGGTAAAGGGAAACAGAAGAAAAAAAGAAATTGAGGGAAAAACCACTGAAAGAGTTTTAATACTTCGATTTTTTTTTTCTGCTGCAGCTGCTGACTATTTTTGAGACTCAGAACAAGCCCCCCCTTTCTGAATATAGAAACATAATACATAAAGCAAGACTGCTACCTTAAGACACCAAGCCTACAAAACTGACTGTTAATGTTAATTTTATCACTCATTAAAGTGCTGACAGATTGTAGTTATCAGAAACAAACCAATCTGTGGAGATGACTTTTATGCTCTGCAATGAATTGCCTGTAAATTTGTGTCTGTTAAACACTACTCTCACATGGCATATGATCAGCAGGTATACGACTGCATATAAAAACTGAATTACTGTCTTGTCTTTTTTTTTCTATTAGAAGGCAATGGTAACATAGCAAATAGATGCTTGTTTCTGCTCTTCATAAACAAAAATGATTTGTTGGTTTCCAAAGCTGTGAACCCATGAATTTTCCTCCCCATACTAAATTCCTACAAGGAGTGAAGGAAATGGTCACTGTTCATAACGCTTGGGTAAACCTCTGGGAAGTGATGTGAGCTAAGGCACCTGACTTAAATCACCTGAACATCCTTCTTGTCTTCTGCTGGACATTCAGGTCAATTCAAAATGTCCTGATATTCATCCATCACTTCCAGAAATGTGGGACAGCTTGAGTGGCAATTCCACCTCACTGTTGTATTTGACAAAGTTCTTTGGTGCCTTTTGCATGCCAGACATTTTGTAAGGCAGAGAAAAAGCCCCCAGCATCACCAGCTTGCTTTCTAAACCACATATTTACCTGTTTAATACAACAGCCCCTGTCCAGGCAACTTCCACTGACTGGTGTGAGCACTAACAGGGACACAGGGGCTGCCTCCTCTCCGTTTGTCACTCGGCCATGCTGACTTTTCGGCCAACACACAAGATCCAGCCTGCTAATCCAGGAACATGCAAGTCAGTTTGCACATTTGTACTAGGTCTGCTGTGCCCTGGAGTTACTGAAGGTGCTGCTTTTGTGCACCCAATATCTATGCACACAGCAATTGTTTGTTTGAGGTCAGCATTTTAGCTTGGGATTTTTTTTTCTGAACAGATGGTAATACCAATTGTAAAAGGCATCACAAAGATGGGAGTGAGCGAAAATGCCAAAAAAGGAATGAAGAATGGAAAAGAAACTGCAAGAGTAAAAATCTCCTGTACTTTCCAACTTATTTGAATAGCTACATTCTCCACACCAACTCCTCCCAAGAACAATAGGCATGGTTGCCTAAAGGTCATTCTTTGAAACCCCAAGTTCTTTGATTGTCTGCTCCACAGACTGCTGCCCTTTTCACACTTCCCAAATGATGTATTAAAATGTGTCATTCTGTTATGGCAGTTTTGAACTGTGCTACTACTCATATGTCTATTGGAACCAGCATGCTGCAAGGCAGTCAGATGTGACACGGCACTCAAAAAAATTCAATTAAAATGTTTCCTCTTGCTTGCAGTCCTCCACAAAGGACAAGAGGGAAAAAAAGAAAAAAAAACCCCACAGTAGAAAACAATGGGCCTTATTATTGATGAAAACACTATAAATACTTATTTGCCAGACAAATCCCTGTATTCAATGATTCATGACAATTATTACTGAGGAAAGTCCTGCTTTCAGTAATACAGAAGAAAGATGAGGCTTGCAAGTAATATCTGATCATTTCAGAATTAAGATGATCCCAAACACATTTCTAAAGTTAGTTCATGTGATTTTTTTAACAGCTGTAGTCCTGTATACAAGTTTAGATAAAGCGGCAAATCATTTCATCTACCCCGGGAACCTGTCAATAGGAATTACTGTCCTTCCTTTCACTGTGATTTTTGTCACTTGATCTAGGAATTGAGACTTTTCCTCAGGGTGGAAGGCGTGAAGTAGCCCATGACTTGGATTCCTTCCTCATGATCCCTTAGGGGAACTCCACCACAGCATACAGAATCCATACAGAGACCACAGCAAAGCATGTGAGAATCAGAGGTAAAGTATTCCTGGATGAAAAGCCTGAGCTGTAGAAGGCACTGCCAGAGGCAATGAGGTCAAGTGGAGTGAGACCATCTCTAAGACACACTATAAGATGCTCTCAAGTTCGCTTTTCATCACAATTTGTACCCACTCCCCAGAAACACCATACCACCTAAGGATTGCAGAAGAGTAAAACACTCCAGGCACACTTCACCATGAAGGAAAAATTCACCAGCCAAGTGCTTAGAAGCATGTTTTTGACACATGCGGCAGGAAATCCTTAAACAACTAGAGAAGGAGAAGAAAGAACACTGGGATCCAACATCAAGATGTAAATCCCTTTTTGTAAAATTCCCTTTTTAGGCTGTTTCCAAAATTCGGCCTCATTTACATCCAGTTATTGGTTTACTGCTAAAATAAACTCTTCGGTTTTAGTTTTCTACTCTCTTGCCTGAAAAGAACGCTCAGGATGTTTAAGGTCAGCCTGTATGCCTACTGCATTGGGCAAGGAGGGTTCCTGAAATTTCCTGCCTCTTTCTCAGGACATGGCACCAAGCTGTGCACAGTCGTGGCTAGAGACAGGCTTTGGGGCACAGGGTGACACTGCAGCTCTTCAGCCTCATGACATAAATGAATTTGGTTTGCAACTGCTCATGTGTCTATAACGAATTCTCAACTATCTTTCTTCCTCTCATGCCTAACACTGGTATTCATGGGTACAGATAGTAAGAAGCTTGCATGCCATAAAGGAAGTCTCCTTGCTTTAACACTGTGTGCCTCCACATGAGAGAAAATATTTTTGACCTACTGGAAATACAGAGAAATCAGCAGTGAGGAGTGCACAGGAGACCATTCAGAAGGTAACAGAGGAAGAAAACAAAGCAGAAAAAACAGCCTAAGTACAACAAAAACCAAACTAACAAAACCAAAACCAACCAAAAAATGGCAAAACCAAAAAAAAAAAACAACAAACCCACCAACAATAAAACAAAACAACTTTTGGACAAAGTAGTGAGTGGTGGCAAGAAGAGCTACAGGATGTGCAGACCAACCAATCTTTTTCCTTCTGAGAGCCAGCAAGTGTTATTTAAGAGGAAGCTCATTCACTTTCCTGAACTAGTGAAAATTTTCGTAGAGAGACAGACATAACTAAGACATAGTTCTGCATTATTCATAAAAATATTAGCAGTCTTTGCCTGGACTTGCCTAGGGATTATGATTTGTATGACAAATGCAGCGGTGTAAAATCTGCATTCTTTGCCTAGTATGCAACAGGCTATGTCATTAATAATAAGCATGAAAATAGCACTACACCATCACAGACTGCTTTTCATAGTAAAACATGTTTCCTATCTCCCATTCACCATCATAAGTACAGTTCAGATTATACATTCCAACATACATTATATCCACTTCTGTAGTATGATAGGGAAAGAAAGCAATTTGCCTCTCTCATAAACTGCTCAGTATGGGCTGTGTTTGTCCCATGGCCACAGCTTGGTAACATTGCTGTCCTGCCTGGACTCCTTGCACCCTTCCAGCAAGTTAGCAGGTAACTGCTTCCATTCCCCTGTGCTCCTCCCTCCCAAATACTTCTTAAAAATGGCTTGACACACCACAGCACTGACCTGCAGTGGTGGGAAATGGCCAAAGACTTCAGTTGTAGCCATATTTGGGGCATAGAGGTTAAAAGGTTTCTTAATCATGCTCACTGCAAGTAGTAGGAATACAACTAGTGGAATGAGTACGAACTTCTTCAACAGAGACTGGTACAGGAAACATATTTAAGAAGGCAGAATCTCATTCTCTGTCTAGAGGTGAGCACAGGTATTCATCCCTACCATACTTAATTTTAAACCATGAACCAGAAACAACTTGCCTAATTGTAGAGTAAACTTATTCACACCCTTTAAGACTTACAGCCTTTTAATCAGGCACCACAACTGGAAAAGCCACAGCTGGCTAAAATATAACTTGAAATTCCATTATTTTCTGCATGCTGGAGCTGAGTTATCCTTCAGGTCTTCTAGAAAAATTTCTGAGCTGTGTACAGACTACCATAGAAATGTAAAACAAATTGCTCCACTCCTCAGGGGGAAAGTATATTTCTACCCTATCTCAACCATTATCTGAAAACAAAATGAGGAAGAAATCATATTCTAACCTCAGGAGACATTACTACTAAGCTACGTCTACAGAAACTAGTTTTGCCTCCTGCTGCTGCTCAGTGTAAATAAATAGTTTGTGGCAACATTCCCACTCCCAAAATTGTATCTGTAGTTTCATTGTTTATATATCTATAGACTGGAGACTATTTTTAGCACATCCTGTCAACAATGAAGGGAGAAAACTACCAGGAAGAGGATGCATTAGGTTTTTACATTAACTGGTGGTAAAACCAGTGCACAGAACAGCCTAAGAACTGGGCAGCTGTTTGCTTACACCAGAGTGCTGTGTGTTACTGATTTGTTCCTCCACATTAATTCTTAGTTCACATGACATCTCATGATCTTACAGATGTAGGATGTCAAAGGAAGAGAATCATATTTTGCCAGAAGTACTGGGGAAGGTTTAGAAAAACCCAGCCCATGCTGCCCTGTGGCAGTGAATTTACCCTGAACTGGGCTTCCCTGGGCAGCCCAGTGAACAACTGCACCTTAAGCTGCCATCCCAACAGAGAGCTGATCATCTGCATACACCTCATGCACTCTGAAAAGAACTCATTCTTCTGACTTGAAATTGCAAATGTTACTCGGTACACGGTCCAATTTGCTATCAGCTGTTTGCTGCCTTGCATGCCACTGGAAATGCAGGATTGGGAGCATGCATTTGTAATTTACTATTGCTGTTCTACACAGTTTGCAGTACTACACAAAAGTAGGAAAAAAGTTCCCTTCAGATGAAAACTTGATCTCAAAGGCCATCGTCCAAGCCTCAGAGTGAATTTGTAATAGCTGAGCTTGAGCTTCAGCTTTCACTGTACTCTAAAGTACTACTTTTGTATTCCATGGTAAATGCAGCCTAGTCACAGCAAGTAATGTTGGCTTAGGTCTTGAAAATGCATGTTAAAATTTACACCTTGAATTTAAAATAATATGTTGAAGGCCTTGCTTAAACATATCATAAATTGAAGTTATATTAAAATAGATCTTTAAAGTCAGTGGAAGTGGCTTTGAAAGGAGTAGCATTGCTTTTCAGAGTATTGTGGTACTTTTAATAAATTAAATAATTATTGAAGAGTTAAATAAGGGACTTTTTTTGTATGTGTGCATATCTTTAACACTTTGTAGCAATGGAGGTACATAAATATTTTTTCTCTCTAGTCCCATATACTCTACAGAAATTAACCCAGCATCTTTTTAAAAAAATTGCATGGACCATATATTGACAAATGAGTTAGTGGGCCCATTCAGTCTGTGGGCCCATTTTTTCCCCAGAAAATACACTCAGGGAACTCTTGACTCTGAAGAAAAACAAAATAAAACCAAACCAACACCAGATCTGTCAGTTTAGGTTCATTATCCAAGTTTTGGGGAATGCAAAGCACATGAACCAAGCAAAAAGATTAGTGCAAGCGAGATTGTAAGTATTATTAGCATTTTCATATTACAGAAGGATAACAACAGAATCTAGAAAAACTGGATAATAACTCAGTAATGTCACAATAGTGATATTTTCCAGATCATGACTGTAGTCCCATGCACATGCAGTGAATGCTGTAAAAGACAGGTTATTCTTCCAGCAAAGCCCTTAAACAAAATTTTAAATGGCAGACTGTCTGTGATGCTCTACTGAAGGCGTTATAGAACAGCAGTATCTAACTTGGAAAAGATGTCACTGAAAATGGGAAATTGAGTTTGCTGGGCTTATGTCACTATTATTTAAGGTCTGATCTACAACATCAAGCTTTTGCTGGCCTAGCTTTGTTATTTGTGAACATGAAGAAGAAACGTTGTCTGCTACAGAGATATACCTTTGACCAAGCACAGTCCTCCTGTTGGGTTTGCTTCCCTCTTTCAGGAAGATTCTTGTTCCATTCCTCTGTAATATTGCAGGCACAATCTGCATCTCCTTTGCTGGACCTTGCTATGCTAGAAAAAACCGGGAGCCTGTAGACTGTCTATCATTTGCAGGATTTCCAGCCAAAAACTGGAAACACCAGAGGATATTAGCTTTCCTCTGTTCAAACTGCATCTACAGCTGGAGGAGTTACCAGCTGTGATTCACCACAGTGCACTTCGGGGAAGGCGCAGGGGGAGGGGGGCAAGACTTGCAGAGTACAAAACCAGCTGGCAGGAACAGCTGTTGAAACAGACAAAACAGGTTTTTGCTTTTTCCAGACATCCAGCATTCTGTAAGCTTCTGACAAGTTTCTCAGCCTTGTGTTGAGTGTTCGCTCCAATCAACTCCACACCCTTGTTTCTCTGCCTTCTATTTCAGTGTGCCTCCTCTCCTCCCTCTGCCACGTTCCTCTCTCCTCCCTTCTCCTCTCATTTTAAATAGAGCTCAAAGGGAGCCTTCCTCCCTTCTGAAGCACTGCATCTTTGGTCGGAGTTTTGCTGAACTCCGCCACTTTCTGCTAGATCGCCTCACTGCCAGTCCCCATTTTCTATCTTCACAATCAAAGCATGTGGCACTGCCATGTCCTGTTGGTGGGTACCAATACTGAGCAGCCACAGCTACAGAAATGGCTCCTCAACTGAACTGAAAGGCCACTGCTCCTCTTGCATCTCTGGTGTGGCAAAACATCCCAAAAAGAAAGGCATCACAGCCTCTTCTCAGACACACCCAACGCTCAGGGTATGGACCAAAGGGGTCAGGCTGTGGTGGTTCTGATCCCCAGGTGGGCACAAGCTTGAGGTCTGTGAGATGAGCTGCTGGAGTATTGACAAGGTAGGACAGGCACACGTGTGTGTACATGTGTGTGTTAATTTGTGTGCACACATCTGTGTACAGCCAGAGACTGCAGCAGGACTGCTGACAGCATCAGGGGCCAGAACTGGGGAAAGGAGGCAGGGGCCATGGAGAATCTACACCTCTCTGTATGTGCTGAATAAAGAAACTGAAGGCTTCAACCCATCACCACCCATTTGAATTGCAATTTCCCTTAAATATAGAACATTTAAAGCTGCATAAGACATTATATACTTTTAGAACAACAGATAATACACACAGCAACAAAAATGCAGATCTCCATTAACAATAACTGACAATAGCCTTTATTTGGCATATACAAAACAGATTCTTAACCATTTACCTTATTGGTAATTCACAGGTACTTGTCTAACCAACATTAGGTTAAGATATATGTAGCAAGTATTGCCCTCATAGTTTCAACCTGAGAAGTAATGCCAGTTAAGATCATGTAAGAATAAAACTCACAGAACAATTTTGAGCCTGCAGCAGATGCCCATCTCTAAAGGACCAAGAGCATATTTCTGTTGGACACTGGATAGGTACAGCACTCTCTGTACAGCCTTCTCTGCACCTGTTCTACTGCTGGGCCACCTTGGTCTTACTGGGGACAGAAGGGGTGAGATGTGGCATCTTTTATTACTGTGCTATAATCAGTTTAATCTTTTCAAACAGTAAGGTACCTTTCCTGACAGTCAGAAAAAGAAAAAAAAAAATTAAAACCTTGCAGGTACACACAATAGATTCTGTCATGCAGGAGAATTCAGAATGGAGTCAGTCTGCAGGATTTTGAAGACGGCTGAACAATTGATATACATTGATTTTACTCCTCCTAATTTTCTGCTGTAATATAAAGGCAATTACTGGCTCTTTCTCAATAATAAGCAGTATTTCTCATCAGAATACTACCAGTAGAATCTCTCCAAAGATGATCTTTCTATAAAGACATGAATATCAGACTTAGCTCTCCGGTACTTTAAATCCAACAATACTAATACAGATATATTTGATTTGTAAAAATAAATTAACGGTCAAGTAAAATTCTTCTAAACAAGTTGTTTAAATAATAAAATCCCCCCCCCCCAACAACCAAAAAACCAAACTGACTTATTCTCCATTTTAGAATATTATAAAATGTGCTGTTTGTTTAATTTCCAGAAAAACAGACCCCTTAAAGCTTTTCTACAACGGTCTTTTTTTTTCCCTCATTCTTGTTCAAACAAGAAAAAATTTCCTCAAATGAGCATGTGTCCCATTTCATGAATAAAAGGTGGAATGAAGAATGGTTTTAACACTTAAATGGGATATTGGATGGCTATTTTCTGGCACTGTAATTTTTTTCCAAATGTATTTCCAAACAAAAAATATGAGTAATTGCAGACTTATACGTAGAACAGAAAACAAAACAGTACAAAATTGCTTGGCAATATAAAAAGCCCCACATAACCATCAATTCCAAAAAGAGGTAATCAGCAAGTAACAGTCTAGCCTGTGCAGATCTGTTGGAAGGATGCTGGGGAAGAGAAAGACAGACAACATATTATTTGTAGAGAAGCTATTTGTGCACAGAAAGAAGTAGCAGAAGGTTTTGAATCCAGCTTTAATTTACACAGATTTCTGTGTATCCTTCCAAAAATGAACCAAGGCTCCAACCATCAGCGTTTGGCAGACTTAGCAATGGCAATCTAATGTGTTTTTGCTTCCTAATCAAATGTTTCTTCATCTCCCTTGAAAATTATTGCTCCCATGTCAGAGGCAGCAGTACAGATAGAGATCTGCCCACCACTGCCCTAGCCCACAGCCTGGGGTACCAGTGTCAGCCTTGCTTTGTCCATGATCTGAGCCAAGACATCAAGACGCTCTCTGCAGGCTCCAGGAGCACGGCCACCCATTTCCTCCTGCTGCCACTGCTGCAAAGTGGGTAATTTACCACAGGAGCACTCCATCTTCCCAATTTACAGAGGCACTCAAAGCAACGGTTGCCTGCTGAGAAAGTGGAAATTGGGAATACAGATGGGTCCTGCTGCATTGTAAGGGCACAGCCACGTGCCACAGTCACATCCCACCAGCTTGGGCAGGAAGGGCAAGAGCTGGGTAAGGGCTGCAACAAGGAGAAATGTTAGGTTCCTCTTTCTCCTGTAAGTCTGTTTGTTGACCAGAGGCTGTTAGACTGCTCTGGGTCAGCAACTTGTGTTAATATATACGAGAATAAAACTAAAAAATGTTATAGACCAAGGCAGGGGGATGCCTGAAATAGCACCCCCCCTAAATTTCTCATGGTGTGCCATTTCATAAGATTATATTTATGTTCTGTTTAATATGAGGGCTAACCTCCCCTGCCTTCTGCTTCACTAAAGCAGGCTGCCCACAAGGAGGTGGCTGCAGTATTCAGGACTGTTCTGCTGACCAGCTTCTAATCAAGGCAGCAGATAATCATGAAGGAAACAAGATTTCAAGCCTCGTTTGGCCTCTGTTCTCTGATCGTGCTAACCCAGTCCATTACAGAGTTCTCCAGGCAACAGAGGGATGTTCTGTCTGCCTCCTTTCTCCCGTAAATAGTTTATGCCACAGGTACTTTTTTCCCCATCTCTGTTCATTCTCAAGCCTCTCTTTCCCCCTCCACATTTCCTCTAGGCCCTGCACCATCTGTGCAAGCAGTCCTTCTCTTTATGCACACTGTTGCATTCTATTCCTTCTCTCTCTGTGATCTATATTTAGTTGTTTTCCTGTTTATACACCCCTCCAGAAAAGGGTATTGTTGAATGTGACTAGTCAGGAAGAGAAACAATGTGGTCAGAGCACAAATCCTTTCAGAGGACTATCTGGCATGGGAAGCTGTGCAGGACTTCGTAGGATAAAAAACTTTTTAAGATTAATCAGATGCAGAGATCTGAATATAAGTCCATAAATCCCCTTAGAGCATCCTGATCAAAACCCAACAATACCTAAGCAGGGGAAGAAACAAAGGCAAGGAAACACATGCAAACTTTATTCTGACACTGCACTCTTTTTTTCTCCATAAAATAAAAACTCTTTGGGTTTGGAAACCTTACAATATTTGTGTCTCTTTGCTCAAACTACTAGGAACCCCTGAATATGAATCCAGAGTGCATACATGAAGTAAGGTCTAGGAAAAGTGTACCTGAAGACTGCTGGGGAGTTCAGTGTTGGTTGGTCCAGAACCAAAGTGCTTTTAGTGTAGGAGTAGTGAGCATAAACCTGGTTCTCCAGAAGGTGTTTGGTTACAGTGCCACTGAAATCAGGACAGATAAGAGCAGAAGAGCTCACCATGGTGGCACAGTAAGAACAGTGCAGTGACCAGGGAGTGTCTGTCTGGTCTGAGAGACACTTGCACAACAAATAAACGGAGTGGTTCCCATCTTCAGGCTTCTAAGAAAAAGGGTATTCTCTGTAAGTGAGAGCTACTTATCATTAAGAAATGGAGCCCAGTGGAGAACATATACGTCTATTGCTTGAACCAAAGGAAATGTCTGAATTTTGCTTTGGAGTTTTACCATAATAATAAGACTAATAATCATGCAGATAGTTTTGATTATCATACAGAATCAAAAACTCTCATCATCCTTAACATTATGCTAATAAATGTACTGGCAATCCAGAGCGAGTTTTGGGTGCAAGCCATTCACTTCCCTAGCATGACGAACTACAAAATGAAAAGCTGGAAGGCTTGGTAAAGCACAGATATTTGAAAAACCAAAGAGGTATGCAACTGGTGATTTCACATTTAAGCCATGTGTGTCACTAGTAGATGGTGCACAGTGTGAATTAGAAAAATGTCAGTGCAAAGGCAAAAACATCTTTCAGTGGTTAGGACTTAAATATGAATGATGAGCTGCCCTCTATGACCTGCAGACATTCTCTGGCCAAAGGGGGCCCTCAGCCCTTGGTACAACACCAGAAGGGAGAATATGTGGTGATAGAACAAGGGATAATGACTTTAAACTGAAAGAGGCTAGATTTAGGAAAGGTATTAGGAAGAAATTCTTCATTGTGAGGGTGGTGAGGCTCTGGAACAGCCTGCCCAGAAAAGTTATGGATGCCCCATCCCTGGACATATTAAAGATGAGGTTGGATACAGCTTTGAGCAACCTGGTCTAGTGAAAGGTGTTCTGGCCATGGCAGGGAACTTGGAGCAAGAAGATGTTTAAGGACTCTTCCAACCCAAGCCATTCTACCATTTTATGAGGAAGGGAGGGGCTACAGATTGGAAGTGAGGGCAGCAGAAAAACCTCAGAAGTTTCAAGGAAAGTACGTTTGCAGCATAAAATGATCTGCTGAGCTTGTTTGCTTCAGTTAGTGGCAAGAATGGTTGTTTATAAGGTATTTAAACAAGGGGAGGTAAGTGGCTTAGTCTACAGGATGGGCTTCAGCAGTGGAACAGAAGATGCATCTGAAGCAGCTGGGAAAAAGCTGATTTCCTTGGGAGCACTTTTCAGGGACCGGAAGAGCCTCTTACAGACCAAAAGGGAAAAATCTACACCTGTGGGGACAGGAGACAATATAGGAAAAGGGCTCAACCCTGAGAACAAAAGGGAAGGAACAAGGTCAGAAATTGTTCATTTATGCCCTGAAAATCATTTTAAGAGAAATTTAAACCCTGAAATGGAGAAAACATTTTTTTAAGTAAGTTGCACAATATCAATTTGGGGAGAGATTTTCTTGAGTTTTTTTTTTTTTAAAAAAAGTTATCTTTTTAGGAATTTTAGTTCAAACAGAACGTCAGCAGCAAGAATGTGAGCTGCTGATCTGTTTGGTGACTGCCAGAACTAAACAATCCTCCACTCTGAGTCAATGAGAGGCTGTGTATGGTATTACGAGATCAAACTCTAATCCTCTTAGTAGCATTTTCCATGGAAAAACTGCCATACTATATGTATTTACACTGTTAAATGCATTATTCATGTAAATGCCATAGATATACACAAACAAAATATGGCTGTAATTACAACATATTCCTTAGAAATTGTATCATCTGAATCCTGTTCAGCAACTGTCCTGAAAAAGAGCAAAGACCACTAGACATTATTTGTTTATGTTCCCTTTAATTGCAAACAACAGAACAGGCTGTTAAAAAGAAGATGTGCATAATCTGGTTAGCGTAAAACATTTGTTATATGTGCCCACACAATTCCCCTTCTCTCCTGTATGCACTGATGTCTCATTTGCAATTCAGAGGCAAGAGTGTAAGGAGGCTGTGCAAAAGTGGCCAGGTTTAACTCCAGTTTGTGGGGCACAGGTATGCAAGTCAGGTCTTGGCTAAGAAATTTAGCAGCCTCACTAAGTGGAGTGCCACCATGCAGAAATCTTGCTTTGCTATTTACACATCCTGCAAACTTCAGAACATGTAAGAATTTTGTAGATTGACCCATTTGACTGTCCAGCCTGCAAATATGAGACACCAAACTAAGTAATTTGATAGTGTTTAGTTATATGCAACAGAATTTAAAAGCAATTATTATAATGTACTATTTCAATTACAGCATCAGTAAACATTAGTATTCCTCCCAGACTTCCTCACTCTAAATATTCCTGCCTGAGGACTCCTCACTGCACCTGCAAAGCCTCTCTTGCCAGTCTAAATATCCGCTTTTATCCAAAGAAATTAATTATTCATGTCATCAAAGCAACAATGAGCCAGCAAGACAGGATACTTTAAGCAAATGCTGATACTCTATTATAATTCTGTAACAAGGGTTCTAAAACCTTGTAAGTTATTATACTGTGATAATTTTTTCTAATGAATTCGTTGTCAGCCTATACTTTCTACTATCTTCTATAGGATTTTTAAAATAATTCTACTCATAAATTAGGGGGTTTTTTTTAGGTTCTGTGAGTTTTTTACTCCATAAATTATGGTCAAATACCTCTTTTTACCCCTTGATACATCACATTTTAAGTGACTTCAAGCAAATATCTTTAACACTTTTACACACAAAGATGATCACTGAATTCCAAAGGGAAAAACAACCAGTATTATACTGCATTGCCTGCCCCTTAGAGCAAAAGTATCTCAGTAACCTTGATAAAATAACACTGCTAGTGACTTCTGCTGCCTCACCCATTAGATTAGAAGCAGGAATTGCTAAAACCAAAGAGCTTGCTTACTTCATAGTAAGGGAAAAACATTAGTAAAAGACAGCACTATTATAATATATGACATAATTTATCTGGGGTACTGGGGACTATGATATTTCAAAGCCCAAATATTTACACGGGTAAATAGACTAATCCACTTGTTTCTGCAGCAAATCCAAATAAATTTCTCACCAAAAAATTCCTATTTTGCTTCCTGGCATCAAAGTCCAGTAATGTTCTGAAAAGAGTAGAGTGAAAAATCCCCATTTCTTATCAAGCCGTCCCCTTCTCTCCCTTTGTTTGGTTTCTTTAGTGGCAAAGAAATATGCTCCCTCTCCCTGTTCCTTCATTTTGGGGTAGCAGTGTTGCCCTTTCTCTAGGCCCCTATTTTCAAGAATCTTACAGGAACATTATGTCTTCAAGAACACTATTTTTTGTCTTCCTTTCTCTGTTAAATTTGACAATGCTTTCAAACCAAAGGGCCAGAAAGGGATATGGGGGCATGTATAAAGCCTCATTTTTTAGGAACCTAGGCTAAAAATGAATCCAAATCAACAATTCAGTTTTTCAGTAAATTTCCTGTGTTCACACAGATGAGTACATGACAGACACACAGCACACTGACGCATCACCATCTCAGAAAAGTAAAGGAAAACCAGTGTAATACTCTGACATTTTGGTTTGCATCCCTGCAGGAGTAATGGAACACCTCGTTCATCCACTACTAGCTGGGAACACCAGCAGTTCAAGATCACTTTGCTGATTTTATTTATTAAATATGTCTTGAAGAGTTTTTAGTTTAGGAGGAAAGAACAAGACACTCTTTAAGATCCAAGACAAGAGTTTGAATTACACTGAGGAAAAGAGAGATTCCTGATTTGACAGTCTCAATATATTTTAGAGGCCACATGGATAAAATACTGTGATTTCAGATCCAGATGTATTGCCATGGACATTTTACTCTCCAACACTATCAAATTTAGTCTTCTAGGTTCACAGGCTTGGCCAGGGGATAGCCCTCTTTTACACATTCAGTTATGAGGACACTAATTTTGTGCTAGCCCAAAAGTTGGTAATAATACAAGATGTGCTTAAATATTAAACTACAAGTTCTTTTTGGGTTGTGGATTTTTTTTCTTTTTTTGTTTGTTTTTTGTTTTTTTTTGGTATAGTCCCTGTTGGCAACTTGAGGCCACCAGCCAGAAGACAGAGAAGCCAAGGAAACTCATCTAGGGCAGGTTGTTAAAGAAGCATTCTGCTACGTCTCAAGTTTTGGAAATGAGGAAGGAATACTGCTCGATCAACAACAATGCCAGCCTGCTACGGTGTTAAGTGTCCCAACAAAAGCAATACAAGTTTTCTTCTGATTCAGATCTCATTACAGTTCCAGGGAGGGGAAAAGAGCAAATTGATTTGTTTTTCATTTGCTTTGAATCGTGTAGGTTTGTACTGGTTTAGGCTTTATGGCACTGTAAATTTAACAGAAGTAGCCCTTAACTACAAGGGTAAGGTGCTTTCAATGGAAGATCTTTTTATCATAAACAACTAAATTAATGCAAGCTAGTTTAAACTTTGTCATGAAAATCCCAAGATGAACTACAGAAGTTTACTCCTTCCAGGAAACTGAAATGGATGATGACTGAGCAGAAACCATGAAAATTTGCATAATTTCACATATCTAGATTGACAACAGACCAAATCATCATCTCATTTTCACTGTGAGGTTTTTTTCATCAAGGTTGAAAAGAAAACATAGAAGGTGAAAACAGAGGCAAAGCAGGAACAAAAGTTGTCATGCAACACAAAATGCTACCACTGATATCTTTATTTCACTATTTTCTAAGATACTGTAGATGCCATAGTAACCATGCTTTAAAGTCAGAGTGGAGGTGCTGTGAACATGGTACTATATAAAGCTAAAATCCCAGACAGACAGACAGACAGACGCTCGTGCTCAACTGGGAGCGGAGCTGAGTCACAGGTATGAAACCCTCAGCAATGCACTCAGGAGCTGTGAGGCAAGGGGACTCCCTAAGAGTTTTTTCTGCTGCTCTCCCTGAGAAATGATCACAAGACATTTGAACTACAGGAAGCCAGAATGCAGAGACATTTGAAGAAAAAGAGGCAAGTCATGCTACCCACACAACTGAACAGACAGTAGATAACAAAGTGTGACCCTGCTGAAGTAGATCAGAAGTGCCCATCTCCACTGCATACCTCACTAGCAGATTGCTGCAACATCCAGTTCCTTGTTTACAGCAACTATTTTGCATGAGAAAAAATTACTCTGGGAACTATAAATATGAGATGGGGACATTTCTGAGATATGTAGTAAGTACTTCATCTGGGATTTGCTCCAGGGCCCAGCCTCAGAAATGAGCATCATCTCTGAATCAGCACTTCCTCAAACAAAGCTTTGTTCTTACTGATGACTGCCCAGTTACCTCAGTAAAGTGAGGGTGGAAAGTACCAGCACAGAGGCAGTACAAGAAAAGCAAAAACACGTGATTGCATTGTTTGAGTCTAAAGCATAAAACAAAAAAGCTGAATCAGATGAATGACAGGGTTAGGGAGAAGGAAAAAGCAGAACTGTTACCTTACAAGGAAAACATCTGAGAAGGCAAAGTGAGTTTCAAGAGACACCAGGAGGGAAGAGCCTGGTCTCAAGGGCACAGTTTCCATGAGCGTGGAGCATTTCCACAGACCAGCTGCACGATTCTACACCAGTGCACAGCCCATTCAAATCTTCAACCTTTATTTACAAGAGGGAAGAAAAGCCTGCAGACAAGAGTAAAGAATCATATCCCAGGAGGGCAAAACAACTTAATTTCTTCTCTTTAGTAACTGAAAAATTGGGAGTTGATGTGCCTCCCCGAAGAGATGATACAAAATCCCAAACAACAGCCCTCTGATCACCAGAAAGATAAATGAGTGCTTGTAAGACCATAGTGGTACTCCATGGAGAGAGCTCTATTCTTATTTCTCTCTCAGTCCCATGAATTTCACACCAGCAGGATTTTAAAAGCTAGGGTAAAAGGGCAATCTTTCTCTTGGCTGTGGTACATACAGCCCGTTAAAGGTTTTATAAGTCCCCACTTCCCTAGGGATAGGTTATAATTACCATGGTTGTGCCTGTGGTTAGCAACAAGGAGGAAGAGATGAACACAAGAAATGAGGCAAAAAGTAAACCCTGAACTGATCAATAGAAGAATAAGTGGTCAAGAGCAGAAGCAAAGGACTGATGTGTTTTTCATAAATAAGGCTTTTCAAAAAAGTTATGTTTTTGAAATGACCCAGATCATCTGCATTGGAAGAGATTACAGTTTTAATTCATTCACTTAACACATGTTATAAAAAAGATAGAAATACTCAGTCAAAATCTTAAAACTTTCTTTACAAATCCAGGGAAACAAGTCCCATAACATCAAAAATGTCTGCCTATTACAGCAGTTCTTTCAATAAAAACATTAGTCAAATTATTTCATGGCTTCTTTTACAACCTGTTACAGAGAGAAAAATGCTTTTAAACCAAGCAAGGGAAAAATTGCAGTTGGCACCATTCATATCTTTGTTATGGGTAAGAACTTACACCCTTTCATAGTGGAATACCCATCTCCAAGAGTAAATTGGTATATAAGCTTTATCCTGATGTGTGGAGTAATTTTCAAAAAGGCAATTGGGATAAAACATGTATCTTTTGGCAGATAATCACAAGCAGTAGTCTGTGCTTTGGAAGTGACAATCCTCAGAATCATTAACAGTACTCCTTCTAATGTCCCATATGGGTTTTCCTGTCTGGAAAAAATGAAAAATTTGTTTGCTAGAATACAAAATCTCTGTTGCAGAGAAAACTTTCAGAAATTCATTTCATACCATCAGGCAAAAGATGCCATTAAGCCTTTTTTTTCAGCACATGGTCTTTCAGAGTAAAGCAAATACAGATGGAGTTCCTCTGCTGTGTGAGAAGGGATGCTGTAGCATCAATGGCATTAACATCTGTAGGAAGGGAAAAAAAGACATCTGGATGCTGCCATAATTGTACTGGTGGAACAGGGGCAAGTAGGTGAATAAATATTACCTACTTTGCAGACAGAGTAAGTTCTGTGGCCCACCATCCTTATCAGCATTGCCACTTGTTATGTTATGTTGTGACATTAATTTTCCACAAAATTATGACAGGAAAAAGTAGGTGCACTTCAAGTATGTTTTTAGTATGGATTCCCCAATTCTGCAAATGGATAAAAACTTGAAATCATGAGGGGAAAACCTCAGCAACTGATTTTGGGAAATTGGTTTGTCTCCAGCTCTGCTAACATGGTTGATTTTTTTCTTGGATCAGTTTGTAGTTAACGTGGTACACACAACTGTCTTTTTTCAGACCAGTGCAAGTGCCCCCAAAGTGCTCATCCTTACGGCATAATGTCTTGATTTAGCCACAAAGCTAAGGATAATGCACATTAAAACTTTTTAAAGGAGAAAGCAAAGCCTCCCCTCAATCCCCCTCAGCTTAGTTTGACCCAACTCCTGCTTTATTAGCTGTATGTATTTTCTGCCTTACAATTGCTAAAACTTCACCATGAGCAAAAGCGGATTAAAAAACAGAAATAGAACAGTATTATTACTTGTGACTGGCAGGCATCATAAACCTAGACAACTTCACAGTGCTGGAGAGACTGAGAGGGATTGATGCCTACTTCAGTGGGGACTTTCTTGCCTTTACAACACACAGCACTTTCTAGTGTGGATTCATATAACACGCTTTCACCCATTTCTTGAGTAAACCCAACCATGTGGCCCTCCTCTGGAAGCAGAATTTGAAGAGAAGTTGACAGAATGCAGAAGTAAGAGCTAAGATTAACTACCACACTTTCCTTCCCTCCTTTTATGCCTACTTTACTGGTTTCCACATACAAAGAAGGTAACTCTCAAGGGTACAAGAATCTGAAAAACAAGAACAGATACATTGTCTTCTCCATTCTTTCAGGTTTAGGCACTGCAATGTGTTTGAAATCAGCCATACAATGCCAACACATGAAAATCATTTGCATTTTGAAAACGTCTTGGTTCAGCTATCTTAATAGTGTTGATTTAATGGAATATTAAAGAGTTTGTTCTGGAATAAAAATTAGTAATTTTACTTGCCAGAAAAAAGCTTCAAGTTTTTACGACATAATGAAATGTTATAAAAAACCCCTCTGAAGTATGTTTTATTTAACATCTGCACACACTAAGTACTAAAAAATTTCAGATCTAGTGATGTGAATTGGTTTTGAACTGTGTCACAGAATTAATCTAACATAAAGGCTTGCTTTCAGATTACTCTTTAGTAATAATTGCAATGCATAACCGTACAGAGATAAAGTAGGAACTGTGCAGACCAGCAGCAGATCCAGCATGGTTTCAGATATTTAGAGAGATGGCTTTTCAATTAATGCAATTACAATGTTTAATTGCTATCCCAGACATGTTCTAGTCATAGAGGTTACATGATACAGGAAAGACTGGCATGGAGGTGTGCTGATGCAGAAGTTTAAGGCTAAGACATCTTTCAGAGTCACAGAACCTGTCCACTAGTTGCTGGCAATCTGAAGGTAGAGAAAACAAAGCTGAACTGATGCAGGATTTTCTTTGCAACTTACTAGGAAAAAGAAAAGGAAAAGGGAAAAAGGAAAAAGGAATGTTATAAATAAACTCACACATTCAGCTCCCCACCCCTCCCCCCCCCGCCCCGCCTTGCAAAGCCTTCAGTTTATTCATAGCAATTCTTAAAAGTAGAAGTATTTACTGCTTTCTGATAGTCATACACAGGCTCAGGTTCAGCCCTGCAGGAAAGAGGCGTAACACCCTCGATTTAAATCTGGACTTTATATGAGTTCATATGTTAAGGTTTAATGGGTTAACTGTCATTTTGCCAATTACTATCCTTACTTACCACCTGAAGGCACACTGGCAAACTGTGTCTTCCCTTCTTGCCTGTGCACTGCTACACAATGCCTAATAATATACTGCAATCTGAGGAAAAGATTTTCTTCATTAGAAACTGCGGTTTTGTCTTCTGTGCTCTAAAAGGTTTGCATTTCCACTACCCTTGAACTCCTGGCTCTCAGCTCGAAAAGAGCAGTAAGTTCTCCCACATCTCACAGTAAAAGCCACACTGCTAAAATGCTGATACATTTCAAATACAGTACACTTCAGAGTAGAGAGAGAGACGCTGAGCAGCAAAGGATGACTGCTCCCTTCAAAGTCTTCCAAAGCCATGCTGTGGCCACCCCATCACCATCCATGCGCTCACTGAGGGAATGTGCACCCCAAACTGCCTGGAAGGCGCTTCCCTGCGTGTGAATTGCAGCTGTCGTGCAAGGACCTTGAATGGATGGACCACTTGCTTCCTTACACATCCTCAGTCAGAATGCTATTTTCAAGGCAAATTTAGTGATCCAATTGTTCTTTTTCATTTCCTGACACTTTGTTCTCCAGGAAGCAAAACTGTACTTTGTAAGAGCTGATGGTAACACACACACACAGAGTGTGTCCTGTGTGCAGAACCAACTGCTGCTTCTCTGAATTACTTGGAGTCCTCATTAACAGCAAATACTTTTACTGAATCCTTGCTGAACTGGGACAGTAAGTCTTGTTAAGCGAACAAAAGGAAGTGACTAGCAAATATTTAGATGAAAAGTATTTCTACTTCAGTCACTGGCAAATCAACATAAGGAGGGTTTTTGCTCTGATTTCTGTCTTACTTCAGAAATACTTCTAGTTACCTGTGAGGACACAAATGCAGAAAGCACACACAAAAGGAGTCTTCTCCTGAGACTAGCAGAAAAATGCATGAAGCAAATGCTATTACTAATAAAAATAGATGTAGGAGAGCTAACCCTCTGAGAACAGACTTCTTGTGCCACAGGGTCAGACAGGACAGCATACTATGAGCTAAAGCTTAAAACAAAAGTACACATTTTTCACTTGCATAAAGCTACATTACTCCAAACAAATGCTAGGCAGGGGCTCAGCTGCTCACAGGTTCCAGCCAGTCCCTGAGGTTCAGCTCTTCATCTCCTGTACACCCACACACAGATGCACAAGGAACCAGGGCATTGCCTGGCTCAGAGAGTGGAAGGGCACTGGCCCTCTCCCTTTCAGTCATTCCATCACTGGCTTGTAGGCATGTGTGTGTCCCATCTGTGGATCAGACAGGACTCATCCCACAACCAAATGAAGACCTCTCCTGTTCTGTGATGATCCCCTGCCCCTGCTCTATGCCCAACCCTTTGTGTACCCTGGCCATGTGACCAGAGCCTGTGTTCAGTTGTGTGATCTATGTCAGAATTCATCTGACACTAGAGCCCATGGATCAACTCTGTCAGCACTTGCTTGGATGCCAAACACCATCAGATCAAGGAATCGTGCAGACACTGAGATGGTGGAAATGGAGCATAAAATGACAATTTGGATTGGTCTTTGGCCTTTGAGATGTAATTGATTTTTAACAAGGGACAATTAGCATACAAAAAACGAAGAGATACTCCCTAACAATGTCCCCGTAACTGGCCCAGGGTCTCATTCCTGGAAGTCCCTAACTTTCAGAAAGGAGAAAAGACATTTTTACCACCCTACCAGAAAGACTGAGGAAAGGGACCTGAACAGCTTTCAAGTGCGTAAAAATCCTGCTGCAAAGAAAAGGAAACTCCTTTTCACAGTTACAGTGGGGAGGACAAGAAGACAAAGGCTTAAACTGCCTTAAGAAAACTTGTGTTAGATATTAGGAAAACCCTCAGATGCTAAGGATAATGATGCAAAATATACCACGCACAGAGATTATGGGCATTTGCCGCTGGAGGCTTTCAGTAAGAGGCTAGAAAAATGTCTTTGCTGAAAGAGTTGAGATATAGCTGATGCCGCCTAAGGAGGAAGAGGAGTCTAAATTAAGGGGTTTTAGATGCCTTCCAGCCCCAATTTTCTGTGATTTTCCTGTGTACAAGTTATCCCTACATCAACCTGCTTAATTTTCCCTTTCTGTACCTCAGCAGTTAATTTGAGGCTTGTTGGAAGGAACACCTATCAAGCCTGAGGCACAAGAGACTTTATCTGGGATAAAGTCAGAAGCATTTGGGGAACTGGGAGCAATTCCGTTATCATGAAAGCGTTCACATGTGAGTACTGCTGCCAAATCCAACGTAAATAGGTAGAATACTATCAAAAGATGTGAATATTTATCATAATTTTCCTTTTTTCAAATGGGAAATGCAAAGCACAAAGGTCTGAACCATCTGTAATGACACAGCAAGTTGCCAAAATGAGCCTGAAAAATGGATTTCCTGGCTCCTCGAGTGACCTATCTGAGGGACTACACGCTCCTCCTGCTCTTGCTCTCTCTCCCCTCCCTGCCTCCCTTCCCCCCAGCAAGCCGTGCAAGTCTACAAGAACTGCAGCATTTCCTCATAAAAGTCTTGCCTGCAGCTGGGGGAAGTCAGACACTACAATAGTGTTGGTACCTTCTGCTGTAACAAGAACACACATCACAAAGATGATCATTACCACGGGGGAAAAGAAAACCAAACTAAAGCTGCCTCAGGACTTACACCTCGCAGAGATGTTCTTGGGCTGACAATCCCCATCTCCTTTCTTTAACTTGCCTTCATTCTGGCTAACATTTGACAGAAAGACTTTATTCCTCTACCAAGTGAGTAACTATAAAAATAATAATAAAAAAGACAGAATAAAGGACATACTGCTGATAAGGAACAAAATTGCTCTTTTTACAAGTGCAGAAGAATTCACAAGCGTTTGCAAGCAAAGCGTTGTTGTTGCTCCAGCCCGCTGTGGAAAAGGGCAGTCCAGCTCAGCATTTTCTGGGCTCTTTCCTAAGGCTGCTGTAACTTGAGCTTGTAGGAAATCAGACTCAGAGCCCAAGATTTGAACCAAAAATCTCTCGTAACAAAGTATTAAAAAGCCAGTGTCAGTCCTTCTGCACTACTGCTTACAAGCCTGCATAGGCTTGCTTCCATTTCCTACGTGCCAGTGCTGGAACCAAAGGAGGACCCACACTTGCATCATCCACAGGAGAACCTGCCTCTCAAACTGGCCATGCCGAGGCACACCAGGCTCCAAATGAATCCTAATTTCAAAGAACTCTGCTAGCCTCTAAGCCCCATACACAGATTAGACATAATTTGGATTCATCATTACCAGTAAGACTAAAAAGGAATTAGAAGACTTAAAGTGTAAGAATAATTAATTAAAAATATGTCAGGAATAAAAAAGTCAGAAACATCTCCAAAAAGAATAAAAGGCAATGTTTTAATTGGTTGTTTTCTCAAAAAAAAGAACGACAACAAAAAAAGACGTCCCTGCATCATTGGAGAAAATATTATCAAATTCTCTATATGCTTAGGTATTTCCTACTTATTCCAATGGCATATTTAAATTCTGATTTATAAATCAAGGGATATTGCTCACTGCCATAAGATACATTCCACTGGGTCTCAAAGTCTTTAGCAGATCCCCGCTGTGTACTTTATCCTGATGGTTTCACATTCATGTTCATCAACACTCAGCAAGAGCCATAAACAAAGCCCTTTCTCGGATGCACACATGCAGTTCCCATTGACTTTGCTGGATTTTCAGCTGACTTCAATCAGAACTCTGTGCATGCAAAAGGGCAAAACTTGGCTCTGCACATTCAATAAAACTACATCACTTGATACTTTTTAAATGAAGGGCAATGCAGGCCATACTGAAAAATAATATCAACTGAAACCCCTAAACTGTAGCCAAATAAATTCAAATTTCAGCCAAGTTTTTTCCGGAATAATAAAAAGGGTGTGCATTTTAGGCAAGATGAAATGAAACCCTAACACCATCTCATTTACCAGAGTGCACTCTGCCTCTTTTAGCAGGACAAGGTGTGAAACTCAGCTATTTACACAAGGTGATGATCTTGTTGTTTCAGGTAAAGCAATGACATTGCCATCTGAAACAATCAAGTAAAGGTTAGGTTACAAGCTGTTATTTGCTAAGTCCTTTTCTGCAGCTGTATCCTGGCTCTGTAAGCTATGACTCTCTTTACAAGTGAATTTGAAGTGTAGAATACCACAGTAGAAAAAGTAGTTAATCATGATATTAATAACTAATATTGTATTATTTTTGAATCTACTCTAATACTGGTATTTTAAATACATTAAATGCTTGAGCCTAGGAGTATCTATCTTAAAAGCTTCAACCCTCGTTCCCAACTTGCCAAAAGAACAACACAACAAAAATCCCACACAACCTAGTAAAAACAGTTCCCTTCCAAATTTCAAATAACATCGTGCAACACAATTTCTGCCAGATACATTATTATCTAATGCACACTAAGCAAAGCAATGCCCCATGTGTTCTTTCCAAATTTCTTTCCTATATTTTACTCATTCCATGATGTAACAACCTGTACCTTTTTAGTGCATCTTAAAAAATATCTACCTACTAGGACAAAGAATATTCTCACTTCTAAAAAACCCATCTAACCATAGGTTTCTTCACACTTTGTTTGTCTGAGAAGCACTTGTTAGCCTGCAATTACAATTTATACACAGAAGTACTCAGGGATGGAAACCACAGAGGAGACTTGATGCTCATGTTTGCTCGTCGCCCCCCGACCAAAGAAGAAACACCTCTGATGATTTTTACACGTAAAGAGTGGAACAGATTTTATGGACAATTTTTTCTTCATAGATGGAACAGCCCCTATTCTCCACTCCCTTATAATACTGAGTCACTTTGCATCAAGTTGGGCATTACTGACAAGCCAGGGAAGAAAGGAGGGAAGTTGATGAAATGCTCTGAAGCTACATGTGAGACAGGATATGTATCAAGTTGCTTCTTGAAGCAAATTCTCTAAAATCAGGAAAAAAATCATTATAATGCAACTCACATAAGGGAAAAACTATTTCATAATTATTGAGAAAGTCCAGTAAGTCTAACACTGGTGGTCAAAGGGATTGCAAAGACTTTTTCTTTATTTTTTCTTTTTTGGAAGCGATGCAAGAGTCTATCTTAGCCTGATACAAATGCTGAGTTGTACTGATCATTCCAGTAAATGATATCAGAATATCCAGTAAATGATATCATTAGTATGGTGGAATCTGTCTCTCCTGAACCATGACATTGTCAAACGAATTGTTATGAGTCTGGAGGGGCTCTGCTCTCTCCAAATCAACTCCCCTCCTAACATCCCATCCTGACACTGGTGGCCTGTGAAGACACTCATTTGTCTCAGAACTCCTCCACATAACTCCAGGTCTACTTTCTGTTGTGTCTGTTGGAGCACGAGCTTAGAGACTTTAAAATGTGTTACAAGGAACATTTATGCTAGCTTAAACTCTGTGATTCTGACTACACAATCAGGAAAGGAAAGGTATCCCCATCTCGCCCCTCAGTCAGGGATGCGACAGTTCCAAGGAGGCAGTTATTAATTTGTTTTAAATGCATAGCATGTCTGTTTGATGATGAAAACAAAAATTTACATTATCATTTTTCAAGAAAGTTGATTTTAAATAGTTAGGAAAGAAAATAAAAAACAACAAAACACACAGGTCAAAAACTCAGCTTTTCAGCATGTCCTGCTTAAGCAATGACACATGAAGAACTTTATGTTCAAACAATTACCTGGTGCTTTAAATAGGACACTAAGGGAATAACATTTCAAAATGTATTCACACAGCATGAGACTAATCCTCCTCCTGGGAGTACCAGTGCAAATCAGAGTAACTCCTCAGAGGTCAATTGAAGTACACCAGCACACAATAAATTTGAGACAGAAGGGAATCAGGCCCCATCTACCTCTATTTTAATGCAGAGGTTGCAGATCATCTGCAATGATAAAGTGAGCAACATAAATATAACTGACATCTATTCAATTGATCTCACATCCTGCCGACTATTCACAGCTCCAAATACAGGGCTGAAGAACAATGGTTTGAGGAAGACAGGCAGAAATCCGGGTTCTAACCCATTCACACATTTCAATTTGCTAATACCTCCTACTTGAACTGCCTTCGGCTCCCCACACCGCTAAATCATGAAAGGTTTAATTTGACATTGTCCCCCCAGCTCCTAAAGAACAACTTCTCCTAAAACAAAGCAAATGAAAAAATACCAGGAGAGATGCATGGGAGAGAAGATAAATGCAAAAAATATGTGCAAACATGAGAACCTATGGAGAAATAATCAAGGGAATCCCTGTCTAACATACCACATATGTATGAAAGGCACTAGCAAATTAATTTTTTGGAAACCTAGTACTAAGAAAGAATGGTATGCGTGCAGGGGAAGACTAAAATATGAGGCTATTTCAAACTATGGTGTCATTTGTGCTAATTTAAGTGGATCTGTAATTATTTCCTACAACTTCATGATGTCCTGAACCAGCTCCCTCCTCCCCTGCAAGGCTGATAAAAGGACTCTTGGCAACACGCTAAATATATTATGCAATGTATTGAATACTACCGAGGAAAAGCACTGAATTACACTGAAACAAAGAACATTAGGTGCGAATATCACCACCTCCAGGGAAAGAGCACCTTTAACTACTTATCACATCAGTAAATGCAGGCATTCTCTCGTACCTCTGCTACCTGCACCTAACAGCATTTGCTACATTTAACAAAGTTAAGGCGAATTTTACCTCGAATCTACTTAGGCTCGAGCTCTTTGACCGGGACTTCTTGCGGAGATAGACCGAGAAGAAGCGACGCACTGTGAACTTCTTCATGTTCATGTCCATCGCCCTGTCCCAGCTGCGGCGCGGAGCACGGAGGAGCCGCGGGCGGCGGCGGGGAAAGCAAGCTAGCGCATCCCGATTGCCCCCTATTTATATCCACAGGCAGGGGATCCTCCGGAGCGCCCGGTTGTGTTCATGGAGCCGGGCACGGCCGGAGCTGCCCGAGGTGCGGAGCCGGGGCAGCCCGGGGCTGCGGGGAGCACTGAAGGCGCTGCGCTCCCCTGGCCCCGCACTGTTTACATTTGGCTGCGCCCAGCCCAACTCTGTCCCCGCCGCCTCTCCCGCTCGCCTTCGGTCCCACTACGCCCAATCAGGCTCTGCTCGGGCTGCACGCAGAATCAGCGCCGGCAGATGACAGCTCCTGCGTCCCAGGCGTAGCAGGTTTCAGACAAATATTGGATGTGTCTATTGCTCTGCGCTCCCTCTCCTCTCAGTCAGGCTCTTTCAATTTCCTGCTTTCTGAATCACATGGGGAATAGGCACATGCTGCACTTCTGTTTTTAGCTCAGAATTCAGACGCTGCTATAATTACTGAGGGCTATGGTGGTCAGATCCGAGAAGAAATCAGCTCCCCTGTGAGAGTCGCTCCTGGAAGAAAGCTGAAAGATGTCGTGCCCCCACTGCCAGAATAGAAGGGTTTGAATCTCCTTTTATTCCGGGGAGTATGCAAAATAACACTGTCCCTCCCCGCCCCCGAAATTGAAAAGCTCACCATCCTGCTCACAATCACCCGCCCGCTTTACATTGAAATACCTAACACTGGCACAGCTCTGAAAATAGAAAGCACAATCTAAATGGTAAGTATTACTATTCTTATTGTACTTCAGCAGGGAGCTACACCCCTTCTAGGAGGTTAAGTATGTACATCTATTTACGGGCTGTAATTTTCAGCTGCATGGCAAGCGTGCAGACTTACAGCTGCACCCCCACCTCCCTAAAACAAAATCACATTTTTCAGCTTTTCTTCAAAAACTAATGAATCTCAGTGTGTTCCAAAGACCAAAGAGCTTTCTCTGCCTATTGCACACAGTTCAGGCTCCTTTTCCATGGCAGCTTTCCCTTTCTGACTACTAAGGAGCACCCAGACACGCCTTTCTCCCATAACCTCACATGAAAAGGGAAATTACTCTGGTGACTTATTAATGACTGAGATAAATAAGCCCAGGGAGAGTGGACATCACTACAGCCTGAGAAGACTTCAAAATTAAATGAGACCACCTCTCAAGACCACCTACTCTAAAAGAAGGGTGCATTTTGCTTTACTTGCATATGTGGGCTCTGCTGTGAACTACCTTGGATAGCAATGCTTGTCAGTATCTGCTTTTTTCTCAGGTTCCCTGTCCCATTCTTCTGCCTAAAGCTCACCATGGTCTATACACACTTAGAGAAGCGTTTACAAGAGAGAGAAAAAAAAGGCAGCAATTATGGTTTCATTAAAAAGGAGGCTAGATTGGAAAGACTGCCATTACTGCTGGGCTCTATAATCTTACAGAGCCTGACTCTGCTATGCCTGGACCCTGGTGCTACACCAGCCCAAGGTTACTGTTTCACAGTGACAGTCTGGACAGTCTGCTTTTTCCTTATCCCTTCACAGCACACCTTCTGATTGCCTCTCTAATTCTCTTGGCTTGCAACAAAAATACCTTTGGGGGTTGCTTTCACTGTGCTGCCCCAGTGCAAGCCATGTCAAGCCCAGGAGCCCTTTGCCATTACGGTTCCCTTGTTTCCCCAGCTAAAGATGCTGGAGCAGAGGCAAGTGTCCAAGAAGAAAACATCAGGTATGTATAGGTACACCTATACACAGGCAAAACAATGAATAGGCTAGAAGTCAATTTAGTTGGTCAATGCCAAAATTACTTGCTGATGCATCCTCTCTAGTCAAGTTTTGTGTCTCCTGACAACCTTGCTGCAGTAAAATTTGCAGTGTCACAAATCAGGCACTCAGCTGATTACTTGACCTCCTGCTCACCTGTCCTGACACACCACACAGCTGCTGCTGCTGCTACTTCTTCTGGCTGCCTTCTCCCTGGCAAAGAGGTGTCCTGGCACAAGCTGGCAAAGGCTTTTGGCAGCCTTCCCATCTGTGTAAGCCACTTGAGCCTTAAATAGCAACCAGACAAGTCCAGGCTAAGGTCCCTGAACCCTTCCCATCACAGACACATCCCTGATCACTGACATCTTTATTAATGCAGAGGAGGTGATAATTTCCCAGATTTCAATACAAAAGCTGTGTGTAATAATATGAAGTATATGAGTGCCTGTTACTATTTACACTGGCAGATTTATTACAGCCTTCCCTTCTCATTACATTGGTGGTGATTTCACATACAGGGATGTGCATTCACCATTAAATGTGCCTGCACTGTAATAAACTTCCAATAAAATTACACAGGCCATGACTTAATAGCTATCAGGTATGCTTATTACATTCAGAATTTTGTTCTTTACCACAAAAATAATTTATTATTTTAATCCATCACAATATACTGGCAATTTATTGTGCACATCAGAGCCTTGTATGCTAAAAGTTAGACTGTAACACTGAGCACCGTGCCCAGGGATAGGAAGTGACTCTCTTACATCCCTGACATGACATAGGCATAGAAATAGGCATCTCTTCTTGTTTTCTTACTCTGCTTTCAGACAGGTGATTAAGGATTAAATACAGAAGGACAACTGGGCAGCAGAGCAGCAGAGATATTGCAGAATACATTCCAACCTTTGCAAAAAAGCAAAAGCAGCTGAGAAGCAAAATTTACTTTAAAAATGTACATAAAAAATACAAACACAGAAAATAAACAAAAGACATGTGCATGCAAAATTAAAGCATAGGGATAGATATGTGAAAAGCAAATTCTGCAGTTCCATGTGGCATGCTTCAAGACATTGAACTTAACTTTTCTTCAGAAAAACAAACAAGAGACATCAAAAACTTTAGCTCAAACTTTCACATAAGCCAGACAATAACCACTTTTCACAGTGATTCTAAAAAAAAGGTACAAGCCAAAAAATAATTTCAATTAAATTGGTACATTCAACATAACATTTATAAACATACTACTGTCAGATCAATCTGCAATGTGAAATATTAACTGCACTTAGAAATTCATGTCTTTAAATTATTTATCTTCTCTGAGCAATTTTAACTGCTGAGGAACTTGATGGAGAGAAAAACATCTCCAAATGTCTCTGTTCAAGACAACAACAAACAACAAAAATGGTGGAGGGGACATATGACTTATTGGCATCAACCAGTAATACTCATTTTGAAATATGCTTTTTAAAACTAGAATCATATATGGTGTGACACAAAATAAATAAACACAATATAATGGCTGCCCCTTCTCTCAGCGAGCTTAATAGCAAAAGAAAGCTTCAGTTGGAAAAAGGCTTAAAAAAGAAATCCAAACCAAAAAGCTCACAGCCAGGATTCAAGACAAACTCTCCAACATGAATCACCAAAATTAGACATAACATAGCCTGGGTTTGAATTTTTAAAAGATAAATGGAGAATTCCCAATTAATATCTAATGAAAGGCAAAGGTCCTTCCCTCGTATGTACAGATGGACCATACCAAGAGCAGCAACAGACTGAAGGACCCAGGCTTAGAAAATTAACAGGGGGCAGCAGAATAGCCTGAACAACACCCAAGTGAGAAGGATGCCAGTAGCCAATGCCAGATGAGTCATCAATTTCTAAATGATAGAACATGCAAGTCCAAGATATCTACCATAAGCTGGATGATATAATTACCAAGAGAAATTTTGTGTTACTGTATTACACAAAACATCAGGCCCTATGTCAAAATTAGGCCTTGTATTTTTTATGTGAATCAACAATTTATGAGCAAACCTAGAATGACTCTGCTACTTGGGTAAATTTAATGATCACTGTAAAAGTAAAAACTATGAATTGATAGTATCTTCCTTGCAAATGCAATCAGTATTACCAATCCTTCCTCAGGAAGTCCATCAGAAAGCCAGAAAAAAATCCAGAGAGAAATAAGAAAGCATCAGAAGCAGAGACACCACAGATAGAACAAATAAGATTATCAGAACACAACATGCAGAGAAAAGGAAAATGAGACTCCTACAATAGAGGCCCAAGAGACAATGCTACAGAAAAGGTGAATTACACAGTGCCATTTATGCTCTCATCAAAGAAACTCAGGAACATGAGCAGATGTTTCCAAGAGACACCAATTAGCTGAATAAGGAACAACACTTTCCCCCTGGTGGTTAAATTGTATATGACTCTTTCAGTGGCTGCTGTTTCCTCATCTTGAATGCTGGACAAATTGCCACATGGCTTTTATTTCAATGAATATGTAAGGTGGCTATTTTTCTTATTGACATTTCTTTCAATAATATATGATGAGCTTTGCCCAAATAAGTGCTTGGGCTTTGTTCTCATTACACCAATGTGGGTCTCAGCCTTTCCAGCTTCTGTACATAGTTAGGTACCTTGTCCTATTTAGCACACACTTACCTGACTGGAGTTTTCTCTCTCAAAAAGGTACACTGCCCTGCCAGCAGTGGAGAATACAGGCACTGACTTGCCATCTCTCACCAGCATTGACAAGTGATCAACCATGTTGGCTGGATGGGGTACAAGGGAATAGGCAGGAAAGAAAGTGCTTTTTCCACTTTCTCTCACCTCCTGGCTGTGTACCAGAAGTAATTTTGATCATTTTCTGAATATGTGTTATTCCAGTGGAGGTGCATGCCCCTTCAGACATCTTGCAAATTAAAATCACTGCTCAGAAGGAAGGAGAAAGTGAAGTCATACATCTTGTCTAACTGGGTCTGATGAACTGGCAGGACACAGGCTCTTTGGACACAGTCTTCTCTAATCCCAAGAGAAACATAACGGCCCTACAATGCCTGTTTAATCTTGCACTTGTAACCTCAAGGTAGAGTACCTCTTATACCCACATCTGTGTAATTCCCTTGTTGCTAAAAGCATCATCCAACACACTGGCAATTATATGAAGAGTAACTAGTATAAATAGAAGTGCATCAACCACAGGAGAGTGACTTTAAAAAGACCCGTTTTGCTTGATACAGTGATATTCCACTTAGTGGATTCCATTCAACACCTTCAAACATTCCTAAAAATGGGCATCAAAATAAGTTCTAAATAGATTTGAAATCTTTATTTTGCAGAGATGCAAGTAGCTTAGATGAAGACAAAAGCCCTGAAGAGTTTTCAATATACTACAACAACAGTAAGATTAAAAAAAAATTACACAGTGGCACTAAGAGGGTGAACCATCTCTGTGCCATATTGGAGCAGAGCAATCATATAATATCCTGAGCTGGAAGTAGAAGTTGACTCAAAAATCATTGAGTCCAACTCCTGGCCCTGCATGTGACAGCCCCAAGAACTCCACCATGTGAGTACTGAGAATACTCTGTCAGGTTGGTGCTGTGACCCCTCCCTTGAGGAGCCTGTTCCAGTGCCCAACCACCCCCTGGGTACAAAACCTTTTTCTAATATACAAGCTAGATCTCCCCTGACACAGCTTCATACCACTGAGGTCTCCTTTGTTCAGTTGCCTAAAAATCTTCCTCAGTCCCTCCTAAGCACCTCCTAAGTCACATGATTATAGTGTTACTTTCAGACTACCAAATGAGCTGCACTATGAGGACGTGTGGCTTGTTCTTATTTGCGCAGGGAGACCTGGGAATGGTGCAGAAATAATAGTTCCAGAAATAAGAAAACAGTATTTGATTGAGTTTTGACCAGATGACAGACATTTTAACTCTCACAGAAGCATCTTGTGTTAGTGCTGGAACATCAGATTGGCAAGTGTCACAGCTGCTGTATTACGTGCCCCCATATGTGCTTTGCTTCTTACAGACTCACGGGAATGTGCAACAGCTTCATTGGCCACACACACATCAGTCAGCTGTGGACTACTTCCAGGATGGAGATTACAATGTCAGCAACCTGCATAGAAGAGTATCAGCCTCAATTTTATTTTTGTGCTTTTTAGCAGTGTCACTGAGCATTTTACTTTCTTGGCTGATACTATATACTGGTCTTGCTGGATTTTGATGGCTTAGATGGAAATATAAGACAAAGAACCCAAAAATCCAATTTCTTTCACACAAGCTTCTACTCCAGCATGAAGGAGATTGCCAAAGATACAATTCTGCTTTCTTTCCTTTGGACAATCAGAAAGTCATACTATTCTCCTATAAAGGACTGGAAGTTTTCTGGAAGGAAGGATGCTACTTAGTAACTGAAGTATGAACGGTCTTATCACATGAATATTTATGAATCTCACTTTGAGCAAACATTATACAATAGAAAATTGGATAGAAGAATTTCATTATGCACAGCATATGTTTACTGTTTATTCAGACTAACCACGAACAATATTAAAAGGAGAGGCATTTGTTAAAAATCTGCTAATAGGCAATCTTCCCTTAGTAGGCTCTGAAAAACACCCTACACTTAACAGGAGAAATAGTGCATGGAACATTTACTGGAGCACCCATTTCTACTTCTAACAATCATTGACAGAGCAAGCTGACACTGCAGTGAGCAGAAAAAAACAGACCACTATTTGCCATTGAAACCCTGAGAAACAGAAAAGTGCATAATGGGGCTTGCAACTTTTATTCAGGAAAGTACCAATTTTAGGTAATTTTTTTCCTTTTAATTATTTAATAAAGCCACACACATAAGGTATGAAAGTTAATGAGATATGCAAAAGCATCATATTAGCTGAACTGAGTGACCTGAATTAATATCCTTCGTTTATATCTGAAACTATTTGCATGACCTTGAAGAACCTTAAACTCTCTAGCTCTGTCTAGCTCCAGGGCTTGTACAAAATCCAGCAGCATCCTGGATCCTCTTATCAGAATGGGGGTACAGATTGCACCATTTCCCTCTCATTCTTCCCAGTTGGCATCTCCTGTCCCCAGTGAAGAAAATACCTCCTGGTATTTTCAGCCAGAGAGAAGACAGAGTGCACTCTGACAAGTGGGTACATAAACTCAGGACCCTAAAGGTTTGAACCTGCACTGCAATGCAGAGAAAAACCACTCATTCAAATCTCCTTCCATAAAATGGGGCTGCAGTATTCTGCCACTGCATGACAGCTCTTTCAGAGAAAACACAATGATTGATATTATGTGTTTCATTGCTGAAATTTTACTTGAAGGCTGTCACATATTTGCTAGATTTATTTACAGAAACAGATTAACTGTGAGTAATGTCAAAGAATAAATCAGTGGGGCATGCAAATTTTCCTTGGTAGGCATTACATCTAGCAGGACAAATGACACATGGAAGATTTTCAAAATATATTACACACCTAACATGCTGAAAATTTGGCTTAAGGTTGTATGAGCACCTACCCCATGTTAGACAACAAAAACAAGATTTGTAAATAAAAAAAATCATTAATCACTCTTGAAATCATTAGAATTTACTTCCTTCTTGTTGGACTTGTATGACTTTTTAGATGAATTCTGAAGGATTACTTTAAATTAATGTAGTGACAGTACTTAACTCCAGACTACAGACACATCTATCCCTGCCTGTTTTTGAAATAGAAGCTGAAGAAACAGTCAGAAAAAAAAAAAAAAGTCTAAATTCTGTGTCTAATACAGCAACACAGGAAGTGTGAAACTGGAAAAAAATACAATATAATTTTAACCCTCAAAAAGTTAGTTATGTTCCATTTGATATTTACCAAGAGACATGATGGTTTCTTAATTCATCCAGAACAACATAGTCCAAGGTCTTATTTTACTGCTGGAAAATAAAGGCAAGAAAGACAAACCGTAAAATGCCTTGGTTTAGGACTGATTGTTGTCACAAGACTACACTATTATTTGGATATACTTAGTATGTTAGATGATCTTTTCCTTATTTAATTTCAGATCCACAAAGTGTCACCTTCTCTTAAGTGTAGTGTCACTTCTCTCACCAAAGTCACCAGGCAGCAGGAAGTGCATGAGCTTCTTCCTGCATAACTGAGCCTGCCCACTGATGCATCAACAAATATCTGCAAGAAATTTCAGCATCTTGTACGTGTCTTCCAACTCATCTAACAAGTGTGTAAAATTAGTTATAAAGAGCACATGTGGAATATTCAACATCCAAATTTTTGATTAACCTAAAGGACAAAAAAACCCACAAACCACGGCAACTCACCATTAAGTCAATTTAATCCTTTGACATCTTTCTGTGAATTTCTTAAGTCTTTTCAACTCCTGAAATAACCTTAACATGAGATACACAGAGAAATACACTATGTATAACACAAACAAAACAAGAATCTAACTCTCCATATGCACAACACAAAACTGGCATTTTTTATCTTTTTTCATCAACTGGAGATTAAAGTGTGCAATTAATTCTATCATAAAGTAAGCCATGCTAATTAAGAAATGTTCAAATACTTATTCATAAGCTTCAATATACAGGGAAGATGTACAGTTGTGGTCAAGATGTTATAAAATTCTTCCCAAGTGATATTGTCTACCTAAATACAGTGACATTCTTCAAACAAAACGAAACATCTTTTAACATACAGCAAAATATTAAATTCATTGCTTCACTAGCAATACTGATGTTTGACTCCAACATTTTTTTTTGAACCAACAAAAATCCTGTAAGAACCACTTACCTTTGAACCATAAACTTCTGTTAACGTCACGAAGCAGCCATCTCAAATTCATAAAGTTTGCAGTGCATAGTGTGTGATTCACATGATATACATTCACTGGAATGTGACACCTTTGCCCTAATACAGTACTGGGGTCTGATTTCATATTCTGATACTTCCTTTAACATCTGAAACATATGAAATCTTACCATGCAGAGTGATGTGGGGGAGAGCACCTACCAATTCTAAGGTTGTTCTTTTGCTTCAACTCCCAAAGGAGAAAATAGATGTATGTGTCAGACAGGAGGAACAAATAATGCAACTACTACACAGACTTGTAACAAGGTTCTCCCTCCCATCATCACAGACAAAAGAGAATTTTTACAGCTTCCTAAAAGCTTTTCAAGGGCATCTTGGTCCAGCTGGGCTGCTTAGGAACTGCAAGCAAGGACATCAAGGAGCATTTCAAAAAGGCACAGCAGAGCCTTGCTATTGTATGTCTTGGGGACTGAAAAATGCGTAATTTTTTTTCCACTGTGATTTTACTGTGTTGTTAATATTTACATATTTTGTCCCTTCCTTCACTCCAGAGTCCTCTCCTCATCTCTTCTTACTTCCTATTCCCCAGATCTTCTCTTCAAATGCATGACTCACTCCTCTTAACTCAAGAAAGTTGAAATAACAGTAAAAAAAAAATAAAAAAGAATTTTAAAAAGCACAACTTGAGCTTGAAAAGAGGATTACTTCCTGATACTTGACTTTTACGGACTCTTTTACGGCATGTCTCTGGACTTCAGAAGATCCAAAACATGCGAGAAGAAATATGAGACAGAACAAATCATAAAGGGATATTCAAGGGGCTGTACCTGTGATGTAGTAACACTTAAACTGGCAACAGATGAAAAAGAAATCCTTTTAGCAGCATGGCTGAATTTTGAAGCATTACTGTGTGTATTTGAGTACACAAAGCTTTAAAATCTCTTGGCTTCTGGAGTCACAGTGATACATGGGAAACATCAGAGTTGAAACGTCCAGCTGGTGTCTGGTCACCAGAAGTGTCTCCCACGGCTCAGTATTGGGGCTAATCCTGTTTAGTATCTTTACTGATGATCTGAATGAGGGGGTTGAGTGCACCCCCATCAAGTTTGCATCAAATGACACCAAGTCAGGGGGAGTGCTGACTTGTTGCAGTGCTGCAGGCTTTGGGACAAGTGGTTGGAAAGCTGCCCGGTGGAAAGGGACCTGGGGGTGCTGGTGGACAGCCAGCTGGACGTGAGCCAGAGTGTGTCCAGGTGGCCAAGAAGAGCAGTGGCATCTTGGCTTCTATCAAGAACAGTGTGACCAGCAGGATGAGGGCAGTGCTTTGTACTCGGCCCTGGTGAGGCTGCATCTCAAATCCCATGTTCAACTTTTGGGCAAGAAGGACATTGAGGTGTTGGAGTGAGTCCAAAAAAGGGCAACAGAGCTTGAGAAGGGTTAGGAGCACAACTCCTGTGAGGACTGGCTGAGGGAGCTGGGGGTGTTCAGCCTGGAGAAAAGGAGGTTCAGGGGAGACTTTACCACTCTCTACAAGTACCTGAAGAAAGGAGGCAGTATGGTCTCTTCTCCCAGGCAACTAGCAATAGGACAATAGGAAATGGCCTCAAGCTCTGCCAGGTGAGATTGGCTATTAGGAAAAAGTTCTTCACAAAAATTGTTGTCAAGCACGGGAACAAGTTGCCAAGAGAAGTGGTTGAGTCACCATCGCTCAAAATGTTTAGAAGATGTCTAAGTGTGGCACTTAGGGACGTGGTTTAGTCGTGGACTTGGCAGTACCAGGTTAATGATTAGAGTCAATGATCATAGACATCTTTTCCAACCTAAATGATTCTATGATTTCACTGAAGAAGAAAATACAACAGCCCTGGACCAGTTAACCTGCTGGAAGATGGGTGCAGCTATAAGAGATGCTGGAAAACAGGAACTGAAACAAGTTCTTCATGGGAAGAAGGAGTGCAGCTAAAGCCACCTGCTTCTCACAGAGATAAACATGGGTTTGGAGGCTGTGAAGAGGTTCGTCGTATTTTAGATGAAAAGATCTTGGCTCATTAGAGGAATATCATTAGTCATGGCATAAACCCTCACTTGTGGCCTCACTCTGCCATCTCCAGGCCATCATTTTCTTCTTCCTCTCTATTGGCACAAGTATTTCCACAGCCACAGAATGAACCCAACTGGAGAACTGATCCAAATACCACCCCAGAATGCTAATTTTAAACCATTTCAGTTCCCTGATCTGAATCACTAAACAAATATCTGTGCCCACTCAATATTTTTTCCAGTGGTGGGGGCGGAATGTGTGTGCGTGTGAGGTGGCTCTGCCTCCTCTGTTGGCAGGATGGGTAATGCCAACACTAACTGCTGGCTCCCCAGACACAGAACTGGCACTCTGCAGCTGCCTGGCCTGGCAGAACTGGAATCACTGAGCAGGCCACGTCAAACTATCCTTTTGATCACAGCGAAAGTTAAAATAACAGCTCTGGTATAGAAAGGACATTTTAAAATGTCCTAAAATATTTTTTATTATAGAAGTAGCCAAAGGGAATTGGCTAAAAACATGCAAAACTTGGAATTATGCTTTGAGATAATGTGCTTTCCAAAAAAATGAATCTATAAAAGGTTCTTGGATTGTTTAAAAGGAAAAAGATCCCAAAATGGATGAGAAACCTATAACTGCACTGCAGAAATTCAGAGGGCTGTTTAAAGCCAAGAACCCTACCAGAACTGACTGGGCTCCCCTTTAGTGCTGAAGCCCAACTACTGGGAGTGTAGTAAGACTCCTAGAACTGAGACTGCAAGTTCTAGTGGTGTTAACTGGCACCACTTTAATTGACTTTTTGAACAGTATTTTTTGGCTCTTATCTGATTTAATCTTCTGTGGGTACTAATATTTTTCCTGTCAGGCAACTCCATGTTCTCCCAAAACCATATAACTGCACACACAGTTATGTACCTCCTACAAATCTCTGTAGGTATGTAGTATTTATGCCAGCACATATCCAGAACCTGAGTTCAGGTTGGGTGCCACAGGTCTGAGACACCTGTGTGAATGCAAACATGACCTGAACTGTACAGTTTGGATGTGTTTGATGCACATGCTCAGTGAATTTGAGAACCACTATCAAATGCAACACGGATGTAACCACAGGCAGCCAGTCAACACACAATATTCTTAACTCTTAGGAAGTTGTTTTAATGCCATCACAAAATCACCATACAGTTATTTAAGTTTTCAGTACTTGTTGGTCTCATTGGGAGGCTGTCTAGAAACTCACCTTCCTATTCACTCAAGTGCTTACCTTAGATGCACCACAGCTAAAATTTTTTACTCTTACGCCGGCACCTTTCCAGGCAGATTCTTTTTCAAAGGGTAATCATATCTCCCCACAGTTTTGACTTGGCTATGTAGAATGAGAATGAGATTTTAACCTCCCCTCACTCAACCATCTCTCCCTGCTTGTGTCCCAATCCAGAGCCCTGTCCTAGACTTGTCCATGTCTATGTTTATCTTCTTTGTAATGCCATGAACACAAGAATTTTTATTGGAGCCTCAGCAGTAGCAATAATTAGTAATTCTTCATCACAAGAAATATTTTAGGATTTTCTTCAAATTTTCCATTACTATTTCGAATTTGTAGTTCAGTGTTGCCCTGTAAATTAATCAGGAAACTTCCTTGGTGGTATATTCTCACTGGGACTTCTAAACCTGTTGTGTACTCAATGGAGTAAGACAGAAAGCTCTCTGATCCCCTCTCTGGATCCTCCAACATAAGAAGGAAATGGGCTTCTTGGAGTAAGTCCAGAGGAGGGCCACTAAGTGGATCAGAGGTCTGAAGCACCTCTCTTGCAAAGGCTGAGAGCTGGGATTGTTCAGCCTGGACAAGAGAAGGCTCTGAGGAGACCTTACAGCAGCCTTCCAGTACCTAAAGAGGGCTGATAATAAAAGATGGAAAGTGACTTTCTACATAAGCAGATAGTGATAGGGCAAAGTGAAATGGTTTTAAACTAAAAGAGGGACTACTTAGGTTAGATGTTAGGAGGAAATTCTTTACTCAGAGGGTGATGAGACCCAGGAAGATCTTGTCTAGAATTATGGTTCCCTCATCCCTGCAAGCATCCAATGCCAGGTTGGATGGGTCCCTAGGCACCTGATCTAGTGGGTGGTAACCCTGCCCATGGCAGAGGGCTGGAACTATGTGATTTTTAAAGTGCCTCCCAACCCAAACCAAACCATTCTTTGATTTCATTCTCTTCCCTTGATAAAGATCCGTATCTTTTCAGCATACTGTTGACTTGGAACATAGTAATGCTTGTTTTGGTGACAACTCCAACATAGCTGTGAGAAAATTCCCCTGCTCAACCACTAATGCATAATCTGAATTTTCCCCTAAGCCTGATTTGAGTTTTGTTTGGATAGTTTCTGGGAATTTTTATTTGAAATAGAATGAAGCTAAGCAACTACAGTATAAATAATACCATCTAGTATTTCTTAGATAAATGTACAATTCTTGAATCACTCTTAAAACTTTGAAGGTTCAAAGCCAGTGGCTCAGCAGAACACTCTGAGTCAGAGCTGGTTAAAATGGGATTTCTTAAAAATATGCATGACATGGCAGTCAAAAGAGACATTTGCAAAATTTCCTGTAAAGTTTCAGAAAACCTCTGAGAACATCTGTGAGCAACAACATGAGGACTGGGCAAACATGAGGACTAGTTTGGAAAATACAAGAACAACATATGTAGGTACATCTGACAGTGGGTATGCAGCTGCCTTAAGCCTTCAGGCACCAAAGCCCACCCTCTGATGAGACCATCTGAAAATAAACAGCAGGTCTATGGCTCGTACATCAAGAGTTCCTGAAAACTTTGCATCAACTTTGATTTCTAGATATTTGAGGGAACCTGAATCCTTCTTGGAGAGTTGGGAGGCTAACTTCATGCCCTTATTTTCCTGTGCCAACTTTGCTTTTTGGAGTTTTTTCATCAGGCAAGCCCCACAAACAGTTTTTCCAGAATGATAGAAGTAATTGAGATAATGAAAAGCTAATAGGCTTTAGCTTAGAGGGTAGCAAAGAATAGCCTGCTATTATTCAGAAAGCCCTGTAATAGAGCACCTTGTTAATTAGAGATGATTCACAGATGACTTGCAATAGATTATGGTAGTTCTGAATAGCAATGATATTTTCATATTGAGCTCATACATACTCAGGAGTAATGAAGCTTTAATTTTAATTAAAAGAACTTTTTTTTTTTTTAAGCCTGTAGGTCCAAGCAATACTGAAGTACAGAAAATTAGCATCTTATACTAATTTTCCATATTTAGAGTGCTGCACTTTATAGTTTTACTTTCATAATATTCCCAACCAGAGGACAGCTAAGCACCTGAATAGCAGCTGTCGATAAGAAGGGAATATGATTGTCTCCGTAATTGGAGAAACACACAGTGAGGTGAGAAGCTGCTTGCTCAAGGCCTCTCAGTAAGTCTGTGATAGAGTTATGAACAGAACTAGGTTCATTTTAAATACAGGATTATCCCCTTTCATCCCCATGCCTCATCACAGAACACCATCTGGTACACTGATGGGCATTTGCTACTTTAGTTATGATCATTACAGTGGCACAGTTTGACATTATAATGACCCATTGCTACTGATCAGGGGATTCCCATGCTCTGTCACCTTCCCTCTTCCTTTCCTTAAAACCTTCTCTTGCCTTTTGCTGAGGAGCTTACAACGAATTGGTCCAAAGAACAGAGATACTCTACATACACACATTTTCTGCTGGTTTAGGTCTCTGAACTGACCCCCAAGGATCTGGATGAGCTTCAGTACCTGAGCAAAAGCTGATACTGGGAGTATGCAGGAGTAGAATGGCAAGTCTGTGCCCTTCCAGAACAGCTGCCCATGGGGTGGGCTTAACTGCACTGCTAAACAGGACCTTACCTTTTAAACATAAATTTTACTTGAAGCCTTCTTTAAACTGAATTGAAAGTAATTACTCTCATTACTGACAAAAACATGGTGTTTTGTTTTAGAGCTGTCAGAGCTGTCCATAGGCAAGGCAGGCCAGCCTGTGCAGCCAGCAGCACACAGGAGAGCCACATGGATAATGCCACTACTTATCAGTAGTCTCGTGGCCCTGATGATCCCAGTGCTGACTTAGGGCAGGAAGGCTGGGGCTACCACACTTCCTTCTAGGATTTCCTGTGGCAAACACACACATGTGCCTATGTCCAGTGTGTGCACACAGGAGCTCACACCAGTCACACAATTCGCTGTGGGCACTCTGTGCTTATGCACAGTGGAGATCCAGAACATGCAAGCACACAGACCAGGAGCAACAGCAACCTCTTTTATCCATTCTGTCACCATGTCTCTTCCTCTGACCCCAGGCAGCTGCAAAACAATATGGAACTGCAGGGGCTGCCAAGCAGTGAAACATGACCTGAAGTGACAATCATTACTGCATTCAAAACACTTGATGGGAAGCTATTCATTTACCAATTGATACAGGCAATGACAAAACACCTTTTCCCCTCTTCAGAAAAGAAGGAATGGAGAATGACAGCTTGCATCCAACAATGGCATTTTGCCTTCTGAAAGTTCACCACAAAATTCCCTAAAATTTCTTACCACTCTCCAGATTTGCAGGATTCAATACTCTGAATTACTGGGGGAAAAGAAATGTACTACTTGATGAAAAACTCAAACAGTTAAACTGCCAAATAAAATCCCTCTCTGTCTCCACATCCAGTAGGGTATCCAGAAAAAGCCAAACAAACAAAAAAACCCAAACAAACAAAACCCAAAACAACCAACACCAAACACTACCACCTGCCCTTCCCCCGAAACACATGTAGATTTAAATCTTGGATTAAATTAAGTGGACAGAAAAGAGAGTACACATAACATAAATGCAAATATTTAGAATTTTTACTTCTCATTTAGGACTCATGGCAAGACATACTGGCATTTTTTCACTTAATTCAACAAAGCGAAATATAAGCAAGTAGAACTTTGGTCAGGAAGGGATTTCTCATCTACCAAAAGCTACCTGCATCATTTAGTGTTCCCAGGATCAAGGATTTTTTACAGTCAGCTCTTCAGAGGGGACACATGTTCTCTATATAAGCATTAAGCACACATTAGGTGCTTGAGTAATGCACAAATGACAGTGCAAAAATCAATAATTACTGCAACCTAATTTGAGAAACTACAACATTTCATTAAATGTAGAAACAACTAATCAAAGATTATTACTAATGTGGAAAAGCACAGATAAAGATATCAGAAACTTTAATTATTTCAAATATGGGAAAACAGTTACAGATGATTTAATAACTGCATGTTTCAACAACTTTTATTTCATACAGGTTTCATATTATTAGATATACAATTTTACCAGATCCCAAATTAAAGAAAATCGCTCTTTAACCTAAGTTAACAGCCAACTGAATATAATTCGGGGAAGTCTAAGATATGAAAGCATGCTTGAGTGTAAGCTATACTCAGCTTTCAAGCACACCTAATGCTCAATAACCAGCACAATCATCACTGTATTTTTCATTTATCACTGGAAGTTTATTATCGCTTCAACTGAAGGTTTTATTTTTTCAGTGAAAAGTTTACGTGGCTGAAAAAACCCTCAAATCTCAGATATCATTATGTCTTTATGCACTGCCCCTTAAAAATGTTTTTTTCCAATAGATGTATTTTATATGTAACTGGGAATTCAGCTTCATTATAAACCATTTTCCAAAATCTGTTTCAGATGCAATAAGCTTTCATGTGAGAAAATAAGTGGTAGTAAGTACCCTTACATTTCAGTCTGTAAAAAGTTTAAGTCAAGATGAAGTTCCAAAATAATATATTTAGCTTCCTAATCTCTTCATGAGACAAAAAAAAAAAAAAAAAAAAAGGAAGAACACTAAATCTACCATGAGAAATCATTATACATGAGTATTTCTATTGTTTGACATGGTATTTAAGATTTCCTATGTCACTGCTTCTGTCAGCTCACAGAAGTTTCTCAGGACATGCTAAAAAGACTCTAATATAAATTCCTGAAAGAATTAGCTTTTTCAGGAGTGTTATTTTCTTGTATTGTTAGTGTATGACCTCCTCATATAATAACAGACACACATGTGACCTCCAGCATGTTTGAGTAGATGCAGAGTCACTCTATAGCTGCCATGCCAGACTGATGTCATCACAGCATTCAGCTCATGACAGTTCCTGTGGGACTTCCATAACAATACAGGCACTAAAAAACCAATGCTCGGAAGGATTTAGGTTTGAAAAAGGTCAGAAAAAGCAAGACAAAATACTCTAAGTGACAAATAGTATCTCTCACACCTAGAGAATGAGACAGAACAATAACACTTAATTTTAAAACTTATTTTGATTAGCCTTTTGTTTAAAATTCATTTTGGAGAAACCTTGTCTTACCTTTGTCCATATTATCTGTTCCATACTCTTTCCTGGGTCTAGGTAAGATGCCACATGCTTACTTGGTAATGAATCTTTCCACACCAATAAATAAACAACAGATAACATGACACACACACATTTACCAGTTACTACTTGCTTTGCCTCTAAGCACAATTTTTCAAAACTATCACCATCATCCTTTCCCCTTGTTTAACTGTTTTTCCAAAGGGGAAGCTGGATTTGAGTGGAGTCCTCATTCTCTGTCATATCAAAGACTTTACCGCTACTGTCCCCACAGAAGTCTGTGTTTTGTTGTGAAGGATCCATGAATTAAGGACTCTCCCTTGAACAGGAATTTCTGCCCAGTGATATAGATATGACAGGCACTGAGTATGAGCAGCCACATGTGGTCCAATAGCAACAGCTGAATGTGTAAAATAGACATGTCCAAATTAAACAAGGAGGGGATCAGATAGAGTCCAGAATAAAGAAAGGACACCCTTTAATTTCAGCCCACAGGACTGGTAAACACAAGATTAGAAGATGATACGAGCTTTTGATATTTTGTTTTTGCACACCTGGCCTGAAAAGCTTAATTAGACCAGTGTACAGCTGTCACAGTTGCTACTTGGGTGATACTGCTAAGCATTCACACAATGTCAACAATTTTTCAAAGACAAATTCCTAAGTTTTGCAGCTCTCACTTTTCACTAACATTAATTGGCTCTATAAAGAGCTACTGGAACACTACTGGAATCTATTAGGCTGAATGACTCAAAAGCATGCACAAGAAGAAGCAGCTTTATATTCTTCACTCTGAGTACACTGCCAGCTGGGGAAAGTTATGCTAAGGAGAAAACTTTGTGAACAGTCTGCTTGAAATCAAAGTCAGCCAGTGCAGTGGAGGGCATTGTTCATGTTCACAGAACATGAATCAACATACAAGAGGAGCAGGGGAGCAGTAATGTTACTCATTTTTGTTTCTGAATGACCAACACGTATTAATGTCATGTTATTGTCACTGCATGGAAAGCCATGCACAAATACACCTCTTTGCCTTGCAATCCCCAAAGGTCTGCTGCAGACAGAAAGTGAGTGAAAGCAATGCCACTTCTGCTTCAGGTTTTCATTATTCTCAAGTTAATGAGACTTTCAGTTAAAGCAATGCTTTAATTCTTACTATGCTTAATTCTTTACTATTCTTGCAATGCTTAATTCACTACCAAAGGCAGTGTCTTCTAAAAATTTCCTCCATTGGAATGACAATTTCCATTTGGAGCATTTTTCCCTCTCCTTTATAAGCCACAGAAGTTTGACATATGCTAATCACTGGACTTAATTGACAGATAACCATGGGGGAAGACATATTCCCAGCTCAGAAAACAGGACAAACTAGCAAGGTCAGAAAAAGTGTGGCATGCAGGGTAAATTATACTCGTGTTCAGAAGCTAGAGAGTCCACCTGGAAGCCAATGCAGCCAAGCAAGTCTCTATGCAAAGGCTGAAGCTTCCTTATGGTTTTTCATGAAAAAAAATATCAAAAACAGATCACAGAAAGAAAATAGCTAAAGGATTTCCCATGTGATTTTTTCAGTGAGATAATTATAAGCAATATGGACATCTTCAAATATTAGTTTCATTTTACTAGATTGCTAAACCCAGCAAATATTAGCACCCACTCAGGAGGTCAGACTGATTTCTTCTCAATGCCACAGCTCTCAAGAGCTACACAGCAGCAAATTCACTTGGACTCTCTGCTAGAGGAAGTCAGGAGAGCAGATTTTCTATTAGCCCCTGAGAAAGAATTGCTTTTTATTTTTCTCCAGGCATCTCAGAGACGGAGCAGGAGAACAGTGAAGATTAGAAAGGGTTGCAGAGAAGAATTAACTGGATGGGTGGATAACTTCTAGGTTATTAAAATTTTGGGTTACTGATTTCTGCTCCAGAATGAAATTGCAGGTTTTACTTTTCATTTGAAAAAAAAAAAAATAAGAGTGAGGAATACAAACACATTTACAAAAAATATCAGAATATAAAAGTTCGTTTTTGAACATAGTATTTAAGCCTGTTTTTCTTGGAAACAAAACTTGAACATCAGCTACTAAGTAACCTTCTTATACTCCTCACTATTGTTCCTGTAGTAGTCTCCTACTAAGGAAAACAAATGTAAATTTTGTTCCTACAGAATGACATAGATGACCCTGAAATGAAAGAGAGCAAAATGTTCCACATAAATCTTTGCAGGACTGAGTCCTGTAATACTGTAATCTATTTCTAATTCCCTAAACCATTATGCAGATGACACAGCAGAATTATACACACATCATCTGAAAAGACAGCTATGCAATTATAGAGATATTCAGAATCAAAACAGGGTTAGTACTCAGTCCCCTATCACCAGATCTTTCAGATTTCTGTGCTTCCCTGCTTCCAGAGTTAGGAAGTGATCCTGAATTGCACTTACTCACCCTTGTTTCTCAATTTTCATGCAGAAGAAATTTGCATGCAAAGGCAATGAGGTGTGTGATGTTCAGGGAAGTTGGTCTCTAAGTGCCTTCATAAAACTCACTTGCCACATCCATCACAGAGTGCTTTTTAGCATCTTCCAAGTTTAGCCCCTTCCCTAATCAAAGCACTTTACATGCATTAGCCATGGTTATTCTTCAAGAAAGAGTAATATAGGTGACATCCCCTACAGCTGAACAAATTCACAGTCCCATATGAAATTTCTCTTCATTAAAATAACACAGGGCAGAACAATATAATTAATAGAACCATTACCCTTTAACTAAAACCTCCCTTGACCTGCCCCATCTGCAGAAAGATACCTAAAAGTGGATGGAACTACAGTTTGCACCAACCTATACCTCCTCCAACTCACCAGAAGGAAGGTAAAAAGCCAATTCAAGCAGATCAAGTCCCAGTACTCACAAAGACATTTCTCTTTTCTGTTTGACTCCTAGAAATAAAAACTGACTCATTTATAACATTTGATCAGTTTTCCTGGTACGTTATTAATTCCCACAGCTGTGACAGAACATTTGGTCCTAGGTTGGGCCAAGACAGACTGCACAGCCTAGCTGCCATCTGTGCCTTTGAAAACGCCCGTGTCTTTACCCGAGACTCTCTTGTGTGTGTGCACATGAGCACACCCTTCTCTCAAGTGCAGTAACTGCTCAATACCAACAGCAACACTTCACAACTTTAACAGAGAATCTGTCTCTGAAAAATGTGTCTTACTTTTAGCATCTTCCCTAATCATTCAGAAATCTACTGGAAAAGCCTTTCTGAGGAGTGAGAGAGATGACATAATGTGTTTCTCAAAAGTTTCATTCTATCAGAGAGGAAGTATAAAAAATGCAACAGCCAAATGTTAAGTTATTGATTAGTTGCAGACATGCAACAAAGAGTTATGTGGATACTATGCATCAATAGATTCAAATCCAAAACAGGCGCACCATAAAGGCTCAATTTTGAGTTTGAACACAACATTTTGAAGATACTCCCCATTTTTATTATGAATACTAGTAAAGAATGATAGCATCTCTAAAACACTACAATTACATTATGGAGTCATCCAACATACGTATAAAACCTGTATATGTGAATTCAATATGATTTTATGAGTTCACCCTCATTTTTTCTTTTTTTTTTTTTTTTTTTTTAAATCCCAAGTGAAAGAGCTAGTGTGACCTTGAAAAATTATATGAAATTAAATTCCCACCACTGAATGAGAATTGTTACTTAGGGCTATGTTCCACATCATGCCGACTGTCTATCAGAGGGATATAAAATAAATAAACCTTATTTTGCATATTACTTAGGGTTTTACTCATAGTGTTAAGACATTATCTCACAGTAATCAAAACTCTTAAAACAAGGAAATAATCTAATACACTTGAATTATAATTTGTATAGGGAATGCACAATCATTTACTCTCATCTTCATTTTAAATAATATATTAGTCACAAATAGTGTTAATATGAGCTGCTAATAATGCAGTTTGTATTCAAACAGACTCACAGGCAAAACCAATCTAAAGAGAAAAATGATACTTTGACCAGCTGTGTGACTGAGCTCAAGCTTTCCAGTAAACAGTTTTGGGCTAAGGCAAAGCAGAGAGAGCCTTGGCCTCACCTAAGACTTTAGTACAAGGTCAACAGTGACTGGAAAACAAAAAGTTTAGTGGGGTGGTATCTGTGTTTGACTCTGCACACGTTTGCCTGTGTTGTTGCAGGTGATGAGCTATAAGGGCCAGTCCCCAACAGGGGCGTCAGGGCAGGGAAGGGGATTCTCTCTTTTCAAACCATGCTCACAGCTGCCCAGGCTGCTGACAGACATGGCCCCCACTGCCAGCTTCTGCTTCCAGGTTCTGGCTTTGGTCACAAGAACTCCAGCAAACTGTGTTGAAGCAGAGACAGACCCAGAGCACACCTGACAAAAAAGTCTTGGATCACTCCAGCCATTAGCATGACCTATTTGTACCACCTCAACTTCAAAGAGCAAACCACAGAGCCTGCTCCCCCTCTGAAGGGCTACAAGGGCAGAAAGCAGCAAATTCACAGGACAAGGGGAAGCACCACAATGGCCATGGACCCCCAGAAAGCACTGGGTCCCATACAAGCTCTAGTCCCAGACATCTGCTCCAGGCAGGAGGATCTGCCCCTCCATGTCCTGAAAGTACCACCATCTGCTGTAATTTCATCCCCTATAAGACAAATACAAAACTTAATTTGAGTTGATTTTCTTCCAAAGATGGATAGAGATTAATCCTCTCTGATGGCAGAAAACAAATTGCTCTGGATTTATTTTATTTTTTGGAGCTTCCTCATTTAATGAATGAATCAGAGGTGACAAGGCTAGGAGAACAGGGAGCTCATTAACATCCATCAACATGTGGTATACAATATGCTAACTTCGAATTTGACATTTGTACCCCAACTCAGACACGTTTCTTTAGTACCAGTCAGTTAATGAAAAGTACAGCAGTTTGCAGATTTTGTCAGATTAAAAAATGGAGCAGTGATTTCAATTGGCAATTGGCAGCATTGCAGAGCCACTGCACGAGGAGAAGGAGGAAGGAGTTTGTGATGACCCCCACAGAAACAACGGTCAGAAATGAAAATAAATTTCCCAAACGCCAGCAGCTGGGAAACACTTATCACCTCATGAGGGTGACAGCAGCAATGTCTCTTGCAAATCAGGAGAAAGAACCTGAAACTGGAGAAACTGCTTCAGTTTGCTCACTACCCCCTTTTCTCCTCAATGCAACTTAAAGAGAATAATACCTTCCTAACTTTAAAACATAAAGGTTTCTACTGTTAGAAACAGTTATTGCAGAACATGGCGGTGTCAGGCACTATATATGACCTAATAACTTGTAAAAAAAAAAATTTGCAGATGGTCAAAGTCCAGACAGCACCTATTACATATCTGGCAGAGGTAACCAAGATGTTGCAGAATGCTGTCTTTCCTATTACACTAAAATGTAACATGCAGCCAGGAGCTATAATAAGATATTTTTAGCTAGTCAAAATGGAAAAATGTGAGCTAGCAGACAACATGCAATATCTTTAAATTTTATTTTGATACATAATCAAATCAGCTCCAATCCAAAGCAAGAGGAAATTTGAGAACAAGCTGCAATTTGACAGTTTTAGGCCTGTCCATTCCTTATTGCTTCTAACACGATGAAAATAATAGCTTAAGCCAATATTTGCTTCAAGGACTCTGTCCTCTTAGTCAAAAGTAAAACAATCAATGAAGGAATTAAGTTAAATACATACTAAATTACTATTTAACACATACTGAAAAGGCATTTAAAAATCATCTGTCTGGAGAGTTTCAAGTGACTTCCCTATTGCGCATCGTGGCATGAAGCGATTTTTTTTTTTTCTCTGACTCTGAGTCAAATTGTAGAACACAAAAATTCAGTCTGGAGGTCATGAACGACATTGTGGCATTGCAGCCAAAATGCAGATTTTCTGCTTGGGAAGAGGGAAGAAGAACTTCCTCTGTGGGCCTGGCGTGGTTGCCGGCACTGGCCCCGGCTGTGGCGAGCGCTGGAAGGGGCACGGATGGAAGTGGCCGACCCAGCTGGGGACGGCGAGGGCTCGCTGTAATTGCCATGGACTGGCACAGTCCCAGCACAATTTATGGGGCTTGGAGGGAAATGCACACTCCTGTGGCTAAATACAAAAGAAGAACTGCTGCCTGCATTACAGACCTCTCCCTTCTGCCAATTAGTTTATTCATGAAACTGTAAATGAAGACAATTTTTGCCCTTGTACAATAAACACTCTACTAGATATGCACTATTTATGAGCGTACTAGCATTTTTAGTTTCTTTTCTTTTGACATAATTATGTTTTTTTCAGACTGAAAAAGATTATATCAATGTTACCATGACTTACTTTTCAGTTTTATGCAGTGCAAAATGGATCTTGCATAGCTAGTAATCTAGACATACATACATGCATTTACCTATCTTCCCTCAAAACCCTGCTGAATGTACCCAAAATCAACTTATAAATCCACTTTACAGACTGAATACATTTTAAATAGTTCTTCCTGACTTTAGTTAGAAAACTAATTTTCAATAATTCATACTCTAAATATAGACAGATGAGAACAAGAGCAGTAATTTTCAGAACTAAACACCACAAAATTCATGAAGAAAAGGGAGGTTTGCAAAGACAGTCAAGCTCCCATTCTCCAGCTGAGTAAGATTTGCAAAGTTGGGGAGGGGTGTGGGGAGAGAAATTTAGACAATTTTCAGGAGAGTTTTCTTCAAAAGAAACAAAGATAGCATGAAAAAAACTCCCACCCTGAACCAGCAAAGCTTTGATTACTTGGAGTCCCTGTATATCATTAAAACATATGTTTTCCTACTGGAATACTTGCTATTCAGTTACTCATCTTTCCACTAAAAAAATAATTCAAATAGTTAACTCCAGCAATGCAAATAATTAAAGCTGCTCCTATTCATTTAAGTACAAAAGATACCAACCAGAAGGTTATGGAATTAAAAACCAATCAATACCCTAGAACAAGGCAAGACTATAAAATTATGGACAAGCCATCTTTTTTTTTCAGATAGAATTTTGCTTGAATATAAATGCCCATTTGTAGTTACAAGTTTTATTCTAAAAGAAATTTTTAAGCTTCATTTATAAATCCTTATTTGTTTCTGAGCATGGAAACAAACCTGTAAGAACGACAAATAGAAGAAATTCACACCCTGCAAATACCACCTTGTTGGCTTCTCCTGCCTACAAGCTGACACAAACAAACCAGAGCTTTCCAGGTGCCCCTTTATTCTCTGGCAGGTGCTTCTTACAGGCTGGGTCCATTTTAGGTAGAGAGAAGCTCCTAGTGGGTGTTGCCTTTCTGCCCCAGCGTAGGTGAGCAGGAAAAGGACCAGGACTGGATGGATAGGAGTAGAAGAATTGAAGTGTTTTCCATATTTTTCACAGAAAGGAAGAAACTGGAAGCCTATCTACACTGTGGAAAAGAAAACAGTACATTTTCAATTCAGGTCAAAGTAACTACTCCCTTGACTACTTCTGAAGGTGCAGGCTGCCTTTTCTCTTGAATAAAATGAGAATTCTCCAATCTAACCACTGGCACATGTTTGTTGAACACTACATCTGAGAAAGTAAGTACAGGCTTTCCTGAGGATGCAGCGTGTCCACCTCCTAACACCTGGGGGAAAGCAACAAGAATACACAATGGAAGTCTCCAGGCCTTTAGGGTGCAATCTTTAGGCCACCTTGCTACAACAGAGAATGCTGCCAAAGTTGGTTACACTGCATCCAGTGGTACTGAGGGAAGCCAGGCAGGCACCCTAGGAAGGAGGCTGGAGATAGTAGACCATATAGATACAAGACATTTTAAATAGGGGAAGATTGATATTGTTTTTGTTGTCTTTCTAAAAATCGAAACAGCCCCAGAAAAACCCACAGAGCTATTCCTTGAGCTGCGTCTCTTCCTTAAACATTCTGAAACTACACTCCTGAAAAGAGACAGAAGCTGAAGGATCTCTGCCAACTTGTCTTTTTCAAGTTGCTGCTCTTTTCTGCTCATTTTACTTACCTGTTTCAAGAACAGGGCTTAGGTCAGTTCAACCTGTGATGTCACCAGGAACTGGGTGACAGCTGATGTAATTGGGTGAGCCCAATCAACACAGGAGGAACAGGTTCATAATCCTGGAAGATTAATGAGTATGCATCCCTGCAAGGTCATTTGCCAGAAACTGAATCTCAGCAGTTTGCTGCAATTTTACTGCTGCCCTGCTTTGCTCTAGAGCAGAGAAATGGAAACATGCAATGTCACGAGTGTAACTGGGTTTGTTGATACATTTTAATATTTATGCTGTTTAATGAATGTCTTGGAAAATAAAACCAATGTTCATGTCCTATTTGGTAGATGTGGTGAGAAAAGTACTATATCTCTAAAGATTTTCTCAGGACACAGCATGATACCAGCTAAGACACAGAATTCTTCTAAGCAGGTATCCATTATGATGTAAAACTATAAATTGAACTGGCTTTATATTACCCTACAGCAGCAGGGTAATATAAAGCCTGTTCAATTTATAGTTTTACATTTTAGAAATAAAATAGCAAATAGTTTTGCATTTAAACTTCAGGTTTTTCTACTAACACTCTTTGCCTCCATCACATTTCCAGGTTAGAAAACCAAATAGCCAGATTAGGAATATCATGATTTTTCAACTTTATACAGGATATACTAGCTGAAAAACTCTCAGAATTGCTTTGCTTTACCAGGAATATTATGTGTCCTGGGAGAGGATATCCTGAAAACTACTGAGGAGTCAAGACTGTCATAACTGATAAGGACATATGACATCAAGAGCACAGAGAGCTGTGATCTGTAGATGCAGGAGGAGAAGCAGAATCCCAGAGATGTAGAAGGAAAAGACCCAAACATAACAGTTGGAACAGGATCCACAAAAGGGAGACAAAAAGCTAAGTGTTTTCAGACCACACTTCAGAACCATATTGGCAAGAGAGGCACAGAGATGGTGGCCCAGCTAAGCAGATGGTGTTCTCCCAGCACAGCCTGCATGGAGAGCTTTCCATCTGCTAGCACATTCAAAACAGACTAAGAAGGGAATTACAAGACTTTTATTATAAACAACGTTTTTAATACTCTCTGAAAAATATTTGATTTCATGTTAACGTTGATGAACTCAGGCTATGTAACCCCAGAATTACTCAGGAGAGGCTGAAAGTATTAGCAGGAGCAGCTGATTGCTTCTTTTGGTGTGCAGAGTCACAGCTATCACACAAGCTGCAGAAGGAATTTCAGCTGTTAACAAGACAAAGTCGTTCTGCCATTGCTGTTTTCCTCCAAAGAAATGCTAGGTACCTAGACACACACACATCTACCAGATACTGAGCTATATGCATTTATCAATTGTTTTGGCAGGTATGGGATATTTTTAACAAGGGAGGTTTCTGCATTTAGGATGGTATCAGAGAGACCATATAAAGAACCAGCTATCTCCTGATCACTGCTTCCTCAGAAGCAAGGTGGCTGATGAAGCCCCACACAGGGATGGTGGCACAGGCATAGCTAGCAGCCTTCTACACAAGTAGTAGACATGCCACAGCATGGCACATCTGTAGTACATTTCTTGTCCTAAAACTGCAATTATTATTCTATGCCTGTGTGACCTAAAAAACCCTAAAAATACAGGCCCCAGTAACAGAATTATTTAGTTCAGGATTTTTTTGCAACACTTATATGATGCATTGGCGACATAGTAAGATCACGCAACCCTAAGGAAGGCTGGGGCACCATCTCTTGGAGAGTAGCTCCAACTTTTAACTGGAGAAAAGAGCTAGGCAGCCTCTAGGCAGCATCTGAGGAGAAGAGCACACATCACCCTCTCCCAAGTCCTTGAAAAACATCTCTGACAAAAGCACGAGCTGCTGCTGCTGTGGATTACATTGTCAGGGCAAAGCTATAAACCAACTCCCTCTTCTGACCATCCTCTGGCTGCTGTTACCCACCAAAATTGCCACAGCCCTGCAGCTGCCAAGAAGCCCCAGAGAAAGGCATAGGGTAGCAAGTCCCTGAACACACCTTCTCTCTGGGCCAGGGCAGCCCTTGCTTGCCATTCCAAAAGCAAAGGATAACACAAAGAATCAAATGAGACGACAGTAATTCTATTTTATTTTTCTCTTTATATGTAGACAACTAAGAAATAGCTGACAGAGAATTAAAATGTACAAAAACAAGGCAAAGCTCTTTGGTGTGGTAATAGGGAGATACTAGGGAAGAATGCATGTATCAGAACTGGTAAATACGGTTAAATTAATGGGGGAGTACTTAGGCATATCAAAACAGACTTTTCAAGAGTAAGACTTTTAAAAATATTTTGCCAATTATGTCAATAATACAAGGTTGGAATATTTTTCATCAAATTATAACTGCTTTGATCATTAAATGTTTTGAAAATTCTGCTTTGACAACAGTACAAATCATAGAAATAAAAGCCACTTTAAATTTCCAGTTGCTATGCATTTGTTTTTCTGGGTGAAAGAGCACTTAATGTTGCTGGAAAGCCATTAAGCAACAGTAGTCATTTCCTAACCCTGGTTTACACTAGCACTGTTTAAAAAGTAACATCTTTAGGGACTCTTTAAACTTGCATCTCAGAGTCAATGCAATATTCATGGACTGCAGTATTTGTTCATGGCTCTTCCTGTAGTTAATTCTGACATTCTGCTATCTTCACTATTCAAGAAAGCAAAACTTAAATCAGAATTAAAAAAAAATATGTTGGGAAAGTCATCCATATTTATACAAGCGGTTTGTAAATTGAAGACTTTTTCTAAAACCTGGAAACATATTTTACAACACTTGTTACAGCACAAAACATGTAACAGTTGAATTTTCCCCTTGTAAAACAGTTTTCCTGCCCTTAGAGTCTGCAACACAATGTGTGGAAGCATATGAAATACATATGTAGAGAAGAAGAAAATAAAAAAGACTCAGTGGTGAGAAAAAAGCTGTCTGAGGAAGAGCACTGAAACAGCAGCAGTCCTCACTGATGTCTAGATATCCGTTCAACATGAGCAGCTATTTTAAGAATGACTCTGGAGACAGTTCAGAATTTCAATCAAGCACCTAAATAATTTTCAGGGCCAGACAACATCACCTTAAGCTTGGTCTGCCTTGGCCCTTTAATCACACCTACTGCTACATGGATTATTCCCTGAACAGAAAAGTAATTCGTAGAAGAGCACATAAGGAAGGACCAAGGGACAGAAAGAACCAGGTCTACAGTACCCTAAGGCTTCTCTTTTTACAAGCCCTCAAACAGGCTCCCTTTCTCCTCACAAACTGAGGGAAATCACCTGCAAGTGGGAAAACTGTAAATGTAGCTCTTGCTCCCATTTTGAGAAATCAAATAAATTGGTACCTCAGACTGGAACTGTCAGTGCTGCTTAAGTGTTGAAGCTGACAAATGACTGCAATTCTAAATATATGTCTTCCCAGAAAGCCTAAGGAGCCCAGTTTTCACTCAATCCAGCGTATACACTACTTTTATTTTTGCCTGCAAATTCTCTACAGGCTGAGTACATGGTATCACAGGTAAATGAAAGGGAAGACAGGCAGTGGAAATGGCTGGGAACTAGGAAGAATGCTCTGATGAATGACAGGCACGCACAGCCACACATGACAGGGAGTTTCTGTGAGCTGTTGTCAGACACTGAGACACATTACAAAGCTCACTGCAGCAATGGCACTGTTCTCCTCACACCAGTGGCTCAGAGGGGAAGCAGTTTCCTCATGTAAATCATGCTGACAGATGGTTTGCTTCAAGAGTGTGGTGATAAAACTGTACAGATATCCTAACATTCATGCAACCATAAACGAATTGGATTGGTCAATTCCTTCTTCATAGAAAATTACTAAGAATAACAACTTCAAACTAAGGCACTATTATTTCAAACAAGTTTATAGACAACACATGAATCCCAGTGAATTTTAACCAGAGATGTTTTACTGTTTTTGCATAATAAATTAGTGGTCAAAAGATTAAGTCATGTCTAGATAATAGCAGGGTATTTAAAACTGGGCAAAACCTTCCAGATGCTTTATTCTTTTGCTTAGCCTTAGGGGACACATCTGAAAGCATGCACCAGCCAGGACAGATGGCAGCCAACACATTCCTTGAGTCATACACCCTTGCTTATGCCAGGTCATGATGAGCGCCTCAAGGCAGTGAATTTAAACTACCATCAAGTCACATAAAATGTGCCCAGCAGGTACCATCCAATGTTCATTTCATGTAAATTAACCTGCCAAAAAGGAACATGAATTATTGCCTTTCTCTTTTGTTCTATGCAGTCAACAGCTCCTGAGGGGAACCATAAAATGCTCACCAAGCTTGGTGACAGACTGAGTGGTCCCAGTAAAACATTCAGCAAAAAGCTGTGGTTGAGAGTCAGCATTGATACACTTGGTTCTTCTAAAGAACAGCCTGGAGGATACTGGCATGAAATGCTAAAACTTAGTGATCGTATTAACAGTGACTGAAAGCAGCTCCTAAGTAGAGAAGTATGTAAGTGATCACAAATTCTGCAGAGCACAAAGGAACCTCATCTGTTCTCTTCCCATCAGGCACCGGTTGCTCCCCACGCACTTTCAGTGGTTGTTGCTCTAAATCATGAGATCTGCCTCTGCAGGCTCCAAGGCCTCAGATGCCAACATTTCCTTCTCAGTAACATATTTCGTAGCAATAATGGCCCCATTACTACCAATACATAGTATTTTAAGGAGACATAAAATAGTCACAAATGAATATTGATCCATCTTACCTAGACTTCAAAGGGCATCACCGCACCTATTAAGAAAAAAAAAAGTAGAAAGGAGGACCCCAGGAACTACTGACCCCACCTCTGTGCCTGGGAAGATCATGGAACAGAACCTCCTAGGAGCTGTGCTAAGGTGTATTGAAAGCAAGGAGATGATCCAAGGCAGCCAGCACGGCTTCAGCAAGGGCAGATCCTGACTGAGCAATCTATGATGGAGTGACTAGATGAGTGGACAAGGGAAAAGCTATGGATGTTGTTTATCCCAACATCTGTAAGCTCTTTGACGTGGTTCCCCATCCTCTTCTCTAAACTGGAGAGATATGAATTTGATGGGCAGACTGTTCAGTGGATGGGGAATTTGTTGGATGATCACACACAGGAGGTAGCAGACAATAACTACGTATCCAGATGACAAATGGTGACAAGCGGCGTCCCCTCAGGGGTCCATACTGGGACTTATCTCCATCAATCAATCACATGATGGCATCAAGTGCACTCCCAGTGTCCTAGGGTGGCTTTATGATGCTTGTATCCTCAATCATCTGTTCTGTTTGTGCTGTATATTGAGTTCTATACCTGAGAGCAAAACAGGAAAGAAGAAGCGCGGTTTGTTTTGAGAAAACTGCCTGACTCCTACACATTCTCTCCTCCTGACAGTGTTCGTCTGAGGCACGGACAGCAGCTGGGGCAGAGATCTCCTGAGCTTTTAGTTAGTTTTAGCTAGCTAGGGCAGAGAAGCTCCCTGGACTGTTTTTTTTCCTTCTCCTTGGGACTGTTTAAATCAGCTCTGGACTGACAAACCCAGAGGAGCAGCGAGGGCTGGCACCTGCGGCCCGCCGGGGCCTGGACCTGCGGAGGGAGCGGGGCTGGTGAGAGACTGAGTGAGCTGAGCTACACCCACAGCAAGGACTGGCTCAGTTTGCCATCTCTCTCTTATTGTTTCATATTATTCATTCTTTGTGCTTGTGGGCATCTTGTTTGTTAAATAAATCATTTTTTCCACTTTTCTCTGAGGAAGTTTTTTCCCGGACTGGCTGGGGGAAGGGGCTGTTTGGGTTTGCTTTCCAGAGGAACCCCTTGGGAGGTTTCCTCCCAAATTTGCCCTAAACCAAGACACCCAGCAAGTTCGTAGATGACACGAAGCTGAGTGGTAGAGTTGACATGTCTGGGGAATCAGATGCCATTCCAGAGAGATCTGGACAAGCTCAAGGGTCCATGGGGAACCCCCTGAGGTTCAGCAAGGCCAAATGCAGAGTCCTGCACCTGGGTCAGGACAATTCCCAGAATCAATACAGCCTGGGGAAGGAAGGGTTGATTTGAGAGCAGCCCTGCCAAGAACAGCTTCTGGGTACTGGTGAATGGAAAGCTGAACTTGAGCTGGCATTTTGTGTAATTGTGACTCAGAAAGCCTTATCCTGGGCTGAATCAAAAGAAGCTTGACTAGCAGCTGGAGGGAATGGATTCTGCTCCTCTACGTGGCTTTTGTGAAACTCCACCTGGAGTACTGCAACCAGCTGTGGAGTCTAGCACAGAAACGACATGGACCCATTGGAGTGGGTCCAGAGAAAGGCCAGGAAAATGATGGATGGAACATTTTTCTTATGAAGACAGGCTAAGAGATACAGGGGTGTTCAGCCTGGAGAGAGAAGGCTCTGGAAGACCTCACTCTGCCCTTTCAAAACCTAAAGGAGGCTCAGAAGAAATATAGGGACAAACTTTCTGTCTGGGCCTGTTGCAATAGGACAAGGGGTAATTGTTTTAAACCAAAAGAGGGTAAATTCAGACTAGATATAAGAAAAGAATTTTTTAAATGAGGGTGGTAAAACACTGGAACAGGTTTACCCAGAGAGGTGGTGGACGCCCCATCTCTGGAAACATTCAAGGTCAAGTTGAATGTGGCTCTGAGCAACATGATCTAGTTGAAGATGTCCCTGTTTCTTGCAGGGGTCTGGAACTAGATGACCTTTAAATGTCCCTTCCAACCCAAACCATTCTGTGATCTCCTGGTAGAGAAAGAAATAACTATCTGGTGGTTTTTAGATATTGACAGATAATTCAAAGATTTTTGCAGACACGTGATATTCCCCCCGAAAGAGATTGATGCCAGCTGTTAGTGCCTAGAATAAAAGTTTAGTCCTTATATACACCACAAAACAAATAGGTCTAGTCCGTCAACATCTGAGGTGCATGAATGAATCAGCATAAGATTAGAACAAATTGAAGAAGTAGAAAGCACAACAGTAGATTGAAAAAGTGAAGCAATACACTTTTGACAAAGTGGAGGTACACAATGTCCTAGGCACCTTAGGTTGGTAATTAATGACAAGGTAAAAACAGATATTGATTTCACATTGTTACCTGTTCATCTTTGCAAGTATGTATTTTTATATATACACATGCTATTGTAGACCAATATTTTGCTACGGAGACAACAAAACCTGCTAAAAATATGAGAGATAAGAGTAATTAATTCCAAATAACAGATAACAGCCCTTGAACACAGTAGACTTTCCAAGGTGATCATTGCCTGATAGGAAGTGTATCCACTTTGGAAGCAGACAAACTGCAAATTTAATGATGAACAATGACAAGGATTTTGGAAGTAGAGACCATTTCCTATTTTTCTGATTGCACAAACTAAAGGAAAGATATGACTTCCTGAAAAAAAGGAAATTATCTAACTGGAAATTAGCAAAAATCTCTGTGGAATCTACTCCTCAGGGCCAAGAGTACAAGGATGAGAGTAGAATCGTATAAAAGCAAACAAAAAAAACTAATACAAGTTAATTTATTTTTTTTTTAGGAAACTGCTACTGCAATTCTTTTGCTCTGTGTATTAAGAAATTCTGAAAAGATTTAGTATTCGATTATTATAGCCTTGTATATTTTTTATTACAAAAGTTCTTCTTGGTGTTTGTCCTCTGCTGTTTCACCTTGGTTTTAACTTGACAATATGCTCATATTTTCTCTTATATAATTGTAATTGAGATTATAATAAAGTGACACATAGAAGTACGTTGCCTCCCTGAAGGTTTCAATATGCACTGTGTCAAGAGAGAAAATATTTTAATGGATTGCCACAGAATTCAAAATGAAGGTACTTTCAAGTAACAGAGGACAACTAAACACCAAAAATGGAATCTAAAAGGGCTGAAATACAACAGGCTGAACAGTCATCTATTGAAATGAAAGTCAGAAAGTAACTTATACAGAGAAGTATGTCATTACCCAGGTTGAAATCTGGCCAGGATACTGAGTCAACACAGTTACTTTTGTAGAAACAAATGGGTCAGATATTGGGTTGATATTTGCACACGAAATGTAGGGAATTCAGCTGCAATGCAGTGCATTACCAATAAAGCACAGGTTGGGGAAAGAATAAATACCAGCACCTTATTTTAAGTAATTTTCTACCTTAACTTTACTCGATCTGATCAGGCATAGAAATACCCTGAGCAAAACTGACATTCACAGAAAAATGAAGGAAGGGATAAAAACTGAACACCAGAAAAGAGTTGTACAGTGTTTACAGTTTCAAGTCTGGTTGTAGATGGGTAAGATAGGCAAAGGTTTTCCAGGGAATAGTTCTGTGATGTTTCCACATAAATAAAAGTATTTTGGGAATGATTTCAGTTCTCCTTCCAGCAAATCAGGAGTAACCCATCCAAGACAACACTAAAAGTTGCTCAAGAAGGTCCATTGTGCACCAAGATGAATCTGTTGCTTTAATCAGTAACAAGAGATTTTTTAGTAGTAATATTAACTGGATGCAGACAGCTGCTTCAGGTATTATTTGTCACAAGGAATATGCCATTGGTCTCTAGAGAGAACAACTTGAATAGTTGTGCAGCCAATCATGTAGTCCCAGTCAGGGCTTTCAGCTTCAGATACACTACGTGGCAATACTGGCCAGATCTGGTGAACTACAAAAATGTTCTTTTTCTGCTTCACCTGTAAACCCCACAGTCTGTCTCTTTTGACCAGACTTCCACTTAGTCTGTGGTTCAAGTTACCATCAGGTAATTCTGAGCAATATAGAACAGGTAGGTTTACTGCTTTAGGGATTTTCGACTGCTGTACTGGAGGGCATTGTTATGAATGTGAAGTGTCTAAAATGTGTTGGAGTGCTAGTACCATTCACTCACATGATGAAGTACTGATGCAGGTGTTCACCCAACAGGGGGGCAGAGAACAGAACTGCTGGCTACATGGCACTGCTGCCCTGCTTCAGCTCCAGGACAGCCTTCAGGCACACCTGGCAGCGTTACTACCCAGCTTAACTTTCTGCCTTTTATCAGCATACAAGCTGCTGAGCTTTACAAACTCCTGGAGACTAGAGCTGAGTATCCAGAGACACCCATTTTTTTAGCCCCTAATGTTTTCTCAAGCATCTTAGGTCTGCTAAGCTTTTTCTACCATCAAAATAGGAACCCTTGGTAATCTGTTCTATGATGACAGGTATTAAATGCCCCAGTAAATGTATAGGTGTAGAAATGGATTAGGAGTCTTGGAGAGGCCTGCTACATCTGGAGCAAGAGACAACAAATATGGAAGTAGGGGATTGTAGTAAGGTGACTTTATGCTGCTTGTATCCCCAATCGTCTGTTCTGTTTGTGCTGTATATTGTGTTCTGTACCTTTAAAACTTGTTCTAGGAGTGAAGGGGGAGAAAGAACAGCGCGCAGTTCGTTTTGAAAAAACTGCCTGACTCCCCCACATTGCTGCTCTCCGGTGTTCGTCCGAGACACGGACAGCGGTGGAACAGAGATCTCCTGTGCTTTTAGCTAGCTAGCTAAGCAGAAAAGACTCCCTGGACTGTTTTTTTTCCTTTTTCTTGAGACTGTTTAAATCTGCTCAAGACTAAAAAACCCAGAAGAGCAGCGAGGGCTGGCACCTGCGGCCCCGCCGGGCCTGGACCTTCAGAGAGACTGAGTGAGCTGAGCTACACCCACGGCAAAAACTGTCTCTGTTTGCTATCTCTCTTCGGAGCAGGCAGAGGTTTTATTGTCTCATATTATTAATTCTTTGCATTTGTAGAAATTTTGTTTGTTAAATAAATAGTTTTTTCCACTTTTCTCCAAGGAAGTTCTTTTCCCAGACCGGCTGGGGGGAGGGGCCGTTTAAGTTTGCTCTTCCAGAGAAACCCCTTCAGAAGTTTTCTCCCAAATTTGCCCTAAACCAAGACATATATTTATTTTGGCGCCCAACTGCGGGGCCTGAGAGAGTAAAAAAAACTTACATTGATTGCATTTTTGGTTGTATTTGTGTAAAAATAGACTACTCAGTAGCCATGTTGCTTATTGAATTCCTAATGTCTCTTAAGATAAAGTCCTTTCTGTGTTTCTGTTCCCTAAAGTTTTTTGAAATTTTAATACCTCTCTGGTCCTTAAGTTTGTTTTCTCATTCAGAGATAGCTCCGATGTTGTCTCTAACACGTAGCTTTTACACTAGAAGTGCACAAATTAAAATTGTTATTGTCCTGGGCTTAATGTTCATGATTTATAGGAAGTTTATACAGGTACTAGAGTTTGTGCCTGGTATGTCTAGTTTATGGCTTCTTCGTCCTACCCTGCATCCTAGTTCCAGTAGCACGTTTTGGAGATTTATTAATAATTGCACCCAGTTTGTTAGAGGAAATGAAGCTTTTCAGTCTTTTCTTTATTCCTTCTCTTTTAAATCAGTTACATCACTTTTAAAGAATGTTCAATGTCCCCTGACTGTTAAAAAAACCACTTTTCTAGTACTTAATCTAGTAAGCTTCCTCTATATGTTCTACAGCTTGTCTAGAATGAGGTCTGAGTCCTCCAGAGGGGCTGATGAAACTGCTGACCTAGAAGTAGACCCAAGTGTAAAAAATCCTGAATAGTGTAAAAAATGGGAGAGAATGGGCCAAACCTTAAAAGAATTTTCTGATCCCCCAGCTTAGGAATTTTCACATGAACAAATTCAGAACCCAGATGAGGTGGGGAAATATCTGGAAGAGAACTGCCATAATAATTCTAAAGAGAAAAAGCTCATTGCAATAAGCTGGGCCCTGGCATATGCTTATCGTACGCTGCTAGATACTGTAGGGCAGCAGGTAGAGGCAAGGAGGCAGAGAGATAAATCAGCAGCTACCCCAGTCACTGAAGCTGCAGCCAATACAGCAAGTACTCAGACAGCAGCTAAACCAAAAAGTGAGCCTAAGACACTGGCAGTCGCCCCAGCAAAGAAGCGCACACACAAAACTAATCAACCAGTGAATAATAATCCAAGTAAAAAACCCTCAGTGCCTCCCAACACCCAACCAAGTAACACCCAATCAAACGCTGAACCAACTGATACACAATCAAAAACCGAACAGACAGACACAAAATCAGAAGCCAAACCAACTAGCATAAAGCCAGAAACCCAACCAACCAGCAAAAGATCACAAGCCCAACCAACTGGCAGAAAACCAGAAGCTACTACTGAGTCCTTTTCCCTGAAGGACCTTCGAAGCCTAAGAAAAGACTACACTCAACAACCTAATGAATCTATAATTAGTTAGTTAGTCCGTCTTTGAAATGCTGCAGGCGAGGCTACAATTCTAAACAGCACCGAAGCAAGGCATCTGAAATCCCTGTCACAAGATCCAGTTATTAACCAAAAAATAATGAGAGAAGCTAATCCACGCAGTCTCTGAGAACGAGTCCTGGAAAGTGTAGAACAAAGATACCTGTGCGCAGACGATCTCTATATACAGCAAACCCAGTAGAAAACCATAAAACAAAAAATTCAACGCTTAAAAAAAATGGCAGTGGCAGAGATCGTCTTCTCAGATGACCTAAACACTAAGAACCCAGACCTGGTACCGTGTACAACCGTAATGTGGCGAAAACTTATACAACTTAGGCCACAAGAATACTCATCTGCTTTAGCAATAATAAAACGGAATAACACGAAAAAGACCGTGCTAGATATAGCGAAGAAGCTCCAAGCATATGCAAATGCTGTGCACGGCCCAACACATGCCAAAATTGCAGCTCTAAAAACACATATGCAAACATTAAAAAACAAAATAAAAGAGAACCACAAACAACTCAAAGACATTCTCCAAATCTCCGCAGTACAAGTCAGAAGTTCTGGTACCAAACGCAAACGTTCCCCAAATAAAAAAAAAAGTAGTATCTCACGAGCTAAGCTGTAGTCCATTCTGCGTGATTCTGGAGAAGACATGAAGAAATGAGATAAAAAATCTACTGACAATTTAGCACAGCGGCTGCGTAAATTGTTAGAAAGCAAAACTCAGAAAAGAAGTTCCACCAAGAAAAAAGTAGCTCCAGTTACCCAGAGAAAAACGGATAACCAGGCTTAGAGGGGCCCTGCCTCTAGCCAGGTAAAAGCTAGAGAAAACCGTGTTTTTTAAACTGTGTAAATTCGTTGGCCTGGCACATCTAAACCACAAGAATATAAAGCCTTAGTTAACACTAGTGCGCAGTGCACAATAATCCCATCAAGACATGTGAGAAAAAAATCTGTCTCCATTGCTAGTGTAACAGAGAAATCACAAGATTTTACTTTAGTAGAAGCTAATGTGAGCCTGACTAAAAACGAGTAAAAGAAACACCCTATTGTAACAGGCCCAGAGGCCCCATGCATTTTAAGCATAAACTTCCTCCGAAATAGCTATTTCAAAAACCCAAAGAGACTCAAGTGGGCATTCAGAATAGCAGCTGTAAAAACAAAAAGTGTTAAGCAGTTGAACACTTTGCCTGAGTTATCAAAAAACCCATCTGCAGTAAAACTTCTGAAGAAAAAAAATCAACAAGTACCAATTGCCACTTCAGTAGTGCACCGCCGGCAGTACAGAACGACTCGAGATGCCGTAATTCCCATCCACAAGTTAATCCGTGAGATAAAAAGCCAAAAAGTAGTCAGCAAAACCCACTCACCCTTCAACAGTCCCATCTGGCCTGTGCGCAAGTCTAACAGAAATTAAAGATTGACTGTGGACTATCGTGCATTGAATGAAGTGACACCACCACTGAGCGCTGCCGTTCCGAACATGCTGGAACTCCAGTACGAGCTGGAGTCCAAGGCAGCGAAGTGGTATGCCACTATTGACATTGCCAATGCGTTTTTCTCCATCCCTCTAGCTGCAGAATGCAGGGCACAGTTTGCCTTCACATAGAGAAGAGTGCAGTACACCTAGAACCGATTGCCCCAAGGGTAGAAGCACAGTCCCACCATCTGCCATAGACTCATTCAGACTGCACTAAAAAAAGGTGAAGCTCCAGAACATCTGCAGTACATTGATGACATCATTGTATGAAGAAACACTGCAGCTGAAGTATTTGAAAAAAGAGAGAAGATCATCCAGATTCTCCTGAAAGCCGAGTTTGCTATAAAGAAGAGCAAAGTTAAAGAACCTGCTCGAGAAATCCAGTTCTTAAAAATAAAGTGAGAAAATAAGCGGCGCCAGATTCCCACCGATGTTATTAACAAGATCACAGCAATGTCTCCACCGACCAACAAAAAAGAAACACAAACTTTCCTAAGCGCCATAAGCTTTTAAAAAATGCACATCCCTAAGTACAGCCAAATTGTAAGCCCTCTGTACCTGGTTACTCAGAAGAAAAACAATTTCCACTAAAGCCCAGAACAACAACATGCCTTTACCCAGATCAAGCAAGAGATTGCTCATGCAGTAGCCCTCGGCCCAATTAAGACAAAACCAGATATGAAAAATGTGCTCTACTCTGCAGCTAAAAGCCATGGTCTGTCCTGAAGCCTTTAGCAAAAAGTGCCTGGTAAGACGCGTGGCCGACCACTGGAATTCTAGAGCCGAAGCTACCGAGGGTCTGAAGCCAATTACACTCCAACAAAAAAAAAAATTTTAGCAGCCTATGAAAAAATTCAAGCTGCCTCAAAAGTGATTAGTACTAAAGCGCAACTCCTCTTAGCACCCCAACTACCAGTGCTAGAGTAAATGTTCAAAACAGAAGTTCCTGCTACCCACCATGCCACCAATGCCACATAGAGTAAGTAGATTGCTCTTATCACACAACGCGCCCGTATTAAAAAACTAAATCGTCCTAAGATTTTAAAAATAATTACAAACTAGCCTGAAAGTAAACACTTTAGTCTCATTAATAAAGAGAAACAAGAGCAAGTAACCCAAGCTAAAAAAGCTCCACCATATAACCAATTGCCAGCAGAAAAAGCACGCTACGCTCTTTTCACTGACAGTTCCTGCCGCATCGTAGAGATGAACCAAAAGTAAAAAGCAGCCGTATAAAGCCCCACAAGACAAGTTGCACAAGCCACTGAAAAAGAAAGTGGGTCAAGCCAGCTTGCCAAACTCAAAGCTGTTCAATTGACCCTAAACATTGCTAAAAAAGAGAAATAGCCAAAGCTCTACCTCTACACCGATTCGTAAATAGTAGCTAATGCTCTGTGAAACTAGCTAGAAAAGTAAAAAAAAGCCAACTAGCAGCGTAAGAAAAAACCAATCTAAGCTGCTAATGAGTAAAAAAACATTGCCACCAGAGTAAAAAAACTGTCTGTAAAAGTTCGTCATGTAGACGCCCATGTTCCCAAGAGTCAAGCTAATGAAAAACACCAAAACAACGAACAAGTAGATCAAGCTGCAAAAATAGAAGTATCAAAAATAGACTTAAATTGGCAACACAAGGAAGAGTTGTTCCTAGCTCAGTAGGCCCATGATGCCTCAGGTCATCAGGGCAGAGATGCCACCTATAAGTAGGCACAAGACCGAGAAGTAGATTTAACCATGAACAGTATTTCTCAAGTTATCCATGACTGTGAAACGTGTACTGCCATCAAGCAGGCCAAGCGAGTAAAGCCCCTCTAGTACAATAGACAGTAGTCCAAATATAAGTATAGAGAAGCCTAGCAAATTAACTACATCACCCTGCCCCAAACCCGCCAAGGCAAGCGCTACGTGCTAACCATGGTAGAAGCCACCACTGGGTGGCTAGAGACCTATCCTGTGCCTCATACCACTACCCAGAACACCATCCTGAGCCTAGAAAAGCAAGTTCTTTAGAAGCATGGTACCCCTGAGAGGATTAAGTCAGACAATGAAACTCATTTCAAAAATAGCCTTATCAACACCTAAGCTAAAGAACATAGCATTGAGTAAGTCTACCATATCCCCTACCATGCACCAGCTGCAGGCAAAGTGAAGAAATGCAACGAACTGTTAAAAACCACCTTAAAAGCATTAAGTGGAAGATCTTTCAAAAATTAAGAGCAACACTTAGCAAAAGCCACCTAGTTAGTTAACACCCGAAGTTCCACCAACAGAGCAAGCCCTGCCCAGTCTGAGCTCCTATCTACAGTAAATAAAGATAAAGTTCCAGTGGTTCATGTGAAAAGTTTGTTAGAAAAGACAGTTTAGATTAAATCTGCCTCAAGTACAGACAAACCCATCCGTGAGATTGTTTTTGCTCAGAAACCAAGTTGCACATGGTAGATAATGCAAAAAGATAGAACAACACGATGTGTACCTCAAGGAAATCTGATTGTTAAGTGAAAACTATGAGTAAATATCATTTACTGAATGTTACTACCATTTTCTGTATATAGCTGTATACTGTATATATATGCATGTATAAAGTATGTGTGTGTAGAGTTAAAATTTTAGTTTTGGTAGTAAGTTAACGATATAAGGATAAGGGGTGGAATGTAGTAAGGTGACTTTATGCTGCTTGTATCCCCAATCGTCTGTTCTGTTTGTGCTGTATATTGTGTTCTGTACCTTTAAAACTTGTTCTAGGAGTGAAGGGGAAGAAAGAACAGCGCGCAGTTCGTTTTGAAAAAACTGCCTGACTCCCCCACATTGCTACTCTCCGGTGTTCGTCCGAAACACGGACAGCAGTGGAACAGAGATCTCCTGTGCTTTTAGCTAGCTAGCTAAGCAGAAAAGACTCCCTGGACTGTTTTTTTTCCTTTTTCTTGAGACTGTTTAAATCTGCTCAAGACTAAAAAACCCAGAAAAGCAGCGAAAGCTGGCACCTGCGGCCCCGCCGGGCCTGGACCTTCAGAGAGACTGAGTGAGCTGAGCTACACCCACGGCAAAAACTGTCTCTGTTTGCTATCTCTCTTCAGAGCAAGCAGAGGTTTTATTGTCTCATATTATTAATTCTTTGCATTTGTAAAAATTTTGTTTGTTAAATAAATAGTTTTTTCCACTTTTCTCCAAGGAAGTTCTTTTCCCAGACCGGCTGGGGGGAGGGGCCGTTTAAGTTTGCTCTTCCAGAGAAACCCCTTCAGAAGTTTTCTCCCAAATTTGCCCTAAACCAAGACAGGGATTTATCAGCCTTGGAAAAAAACACCCTGGCTCAAACCAAAGACCCACAGAGAGGAGTATTTCCTCTCCAATAGAAGGCTGTAGCAGTAGACAAAAAAGCAAGAGAACATGGCATGAGTGTTCTGATATTTCCTGAATATCCTTCTTGTACTTTTCTGTGGGACAGGGGATTTCCTGAGCCAAAATTAGTTTACATCTAACAGCCAGTTACAATTTCTTATACCATTAGTTTGTACAGCCCCCTTTGAACCCACATACTCTATTAGCTTCTGGTAGCAAGGAGTTCCACAGCTTAATTACACAAGACAATAAATCAGTAGCTTATTTCACTGCTCTAAAGAAGCCCTCACTACTTTCATCCAGCAGCCCCATGCCCTTGCAATAGGAAAGAAGTTGGCCAGCCTCTGTTAACCTTGTCCCAGTACCTTGATTCTGTAGGTTTGTATCTCATTTCCCACAGTTGTCTCCTTTTCAAGCCAAGAGTTTTGTGTTATTTAGTTGGTCCTCATAGGGAACATCTTTGATCACCCTAATGGCCTGTCTCCATGCTGTTCTCATTTCAGTATCATTCTTTTCTGAAATGTAGAAGGACCAGAGATGCACACATTATTTGAGCCACTGGTGCACCACGCAATCCTACAACGGCAAGATGGCATTTTGTTCTCTGCTTGTCTCCAATTATTTCTGGCAGTGTGTTGTGTTTTGCATAACTTCCATGTGCTGAGCTGATATTTTCATGGAACTGGGGTAATAAAACCAGCACCTTTTCTTCCCCTGAGCGGCAATAGTTAACCCAGGGCCAATCACTGTGTACGTAAAACTCGTATTATTTTTTTCACACATGCAACAGGTTACATTTATCTATACTCAGCATCATCTGCCATTTTATTGCACATGAAAGTCCTGTCACTTCTTAATTACCAAGGCTTCTCTTTATTCTCATTCACATAATACCACCAAATTAATTGTTTTCCTTGTCTCTCTTTTTTATATATTTATAAATAGCACAGAGTAGTAAGTTCCCTATACTGAGAAAGCTTGCTATTTAATTCACTGCTTTTCCTCATTTTCCAAACATTTCTTCCTTATTGAAAGGATCTTCTTACTGCTATTCTGCCTACTAAATTTTATAAGGAGCCTCTGAGAGACAGTCACAGATTTCAAGTAACAACAACCAATTTCCAAGTCCTAAAATCTCTGTGGCTCTTCTGTTATCCATACACTAGCTCAAACAAGATCCTCCCACTGCAGAACTTTCACCAAATGCACAATTTTAAACCATAACTGCCTCAAGGGAAAACCTGTAGTCATACTGTCTCAAGCATTAGGAGCGATTTGCAAGATTTTCACATCATTTATCCCTGAAGACATAATTGCATTAGCTTCATGTCTTAAGTTCATGCTGTTAAAGGAGAGAAAAAAAAATAACCCTGATAACTGCGTAAAAAAAGAATTAACTAATGAATCAACAGTCTACTTAATTTCTCAGTTGTTCCCAGTCTCGTTGCATCAGAGTTTTCCCAGCATTTTAGTTGTCAGGTACCCATCAGTTGAACTGGATTACTATTAATATCCAGCATGGAAAGTTATCTGTACAGCTGGGGTTTAACCTTCCCTGAAACTGGCATATTACTTACTGTATCACACAGCACCTGGAAGTCCTAACCATGCATCAGTCAATGCAGTGAGCACTTTGTCTCAGACAACTCAGCCAAATTATCATAACATTTGCTGTTCTGTTCACCTAATGTGAAGTCTAGGAAGTACTGCAGATGCTGATACTCTCATTCTCATTTTATTGAATGTAAAACATTTCAATTGGCCATAGTAGACAATTATTATAGACAAAGACAAATGGAAATATAACTCCCCTCTTCTATATTGGATTTTTAGATAAATCAGGTTTCTGAATCCATTTATGAGCTATTCTAATAGCCAGATAAATTCTTAAGTGTTGACTTTTTTTTTTTTTTTTTTTTTTTTTTTTTTTTTTTTTTTTATGTGAGCAAATTCAATCTTAACCTTGCTGGATTGAAGCAATATTTACCCACAGATAAGGGGAAAGCTTTCATGTGGCTTGGATGCTCCAATTTGTCTCTGATAGAGAAATTCTTGTAACATGAGTACTGACTGCATCAAGAGGCTTTCAAGAGACCAAAAAGGACATTACTGCTGGGGTACACTGTATTACTACAGCCATCTAGTAAGCATTTGCATTCACCTCATTGTGGGTGCCTATGTAATGGGAAGATACAAAAGTTGAGTGGGCTAAGGATTATGTGTTTAGGGCTTACAATAATAAAAGGAGCAATAAAACATTGAATTTCCACGTTTTTCAATTGGCTCCCATCTACATGTGTACAAAATTTGTATGTGACCATCTGAGCAGTCTAGAATTCACACTAAAATATTTACTACCAAAGTTTTTTGTTTGGTTTTGGTTTTTTTTAAACAATTTTTTAAAATGATATTGCCACGTAAGTGTGTTTTCTCTAAGTATGCAAACCCCAGTGTTGCAATGACATTCATCTTTGCTTGTAAGCAGAATGAGGAAGGTACAATTTGCTGTAAAAAAAAAAAAAAAAAGTCTTTCACAGACAACGCCAAGACAAACATTTATAATGACAGTTTTCTTTGCAAAAATGAGATGATTTTGCCCTCATGGTAGCTGAAGGGCAAATTGAGAGCCCTCAGTCTTAATAGGATTTTGAGTACTTGCAATTAACCCACATACAGCATTATCTATAGAAAGGCATCCTCACCACAGCTAACAGCAGCTCCGTGCTGTATGTATCCAGGCTGTCAGAACGAGCACTTGAGGCTTGTTAGCTCTGGCAGCTGTCTTCAGAACCCACTGAATTGCTCTGAGCTGGCTTAAGCTGATCTATCACTGCAAGTGGCTGTAGAACTGGAAGCCTGTGCATTGTCACTGCCACTGTGGGTAAATTCCTAGTAACAGTGGCACACCTCATATATCCAAGAATTAAGAATTAAAAAATCGTAATGCAGCAAGGCTCAGGTGTGATGAAGAGGCACATGTGAAAGGTCAAACACTACATTTTCCAAAAGAAACACTCTGTTCATTTTTACTATTTTTCTCTCAAGCAGTGAACTAGAGGAAGCATTGGTAGGTTGGTGAGTTGAGGTGACAGCAGTTAATTGATTTTCAAAATAGGTCTCTCTCTAAAATAACTAAGCAACCTTGCATAGACTTTAATTGGTGCTGGAGCGTAAAAATTCTTTGACCTTACCTTGTTGTTAGAACAGGAGTGTCTGTACTTGCAAATTCTTTGCAGAGAAATTGAATACCAGGTATGAGGGAGGAACAGAAGTCAGTAGCCTTAATGTGAAATTAAGCATCTTAAATAACTAGAAATATTGCCAGAAAAAGCAAGGAACTAGCAGGATTTTATAATGGCATTTATAAGAACTTCAATATGAACACACCCTGGCACAACAGTTTAAACTAACATTCAGTTATACAGCATGAACAAAACCTTCCCAGGACACCACTGAAGAAACCGATTTTGTTTCCAAATGCTTATCACTGGAATGCTTAAAGAACTCACTTCACAAAATAGCTGAAATGACTGAACCATCATCAACACTGAAATCTATTTCCCTCATGACAAAAGAGCTGGTACCTCCAAGATGGTGCAGATATTCTTGGCTTAAGCTGCCTTTAATTTGGTTTTCAAAATATTTTTTTCACAAAACACTGTGTAGCTTCCACAAGGAAAATTCACAAGTCCATCCCTATTTTCTTGCAGGAAAATAGAAAGCAATACTGTAATTCAGGTACAATTTTATATATAAATTACTTCATTTAAAGTAAACTACAATCCTTCAGAAAATATTTACGTACATAAACAATCAAATACAGGCTGCAACAATAATCACTCTAAGGCTAAAAAGAAAATAAAAGACAGGAATCTCCAAAAAATTAATTCAAGTTTACAGTTTATAGCTGTATGACTGAAAGTTAAAAACTGCCTTGAAGATCTATGCCTCTTGTGGTAACCACATGTATTCATAGTACAAGTAGAAAAGTAAAAAGACTTTTCCAAAGAGAATTAAATGAAAAAGGAAAGAATACATTTCTATTGTTGACTTAGTAGCAGCAACAAAAAGAAAGCCGAAGTCTAGATGATAAGAATACGGGAGGGAAAAAATACAAAACCAAACCAAAAGCAAGTGACAAAAACTCTAGTGAAATATAGATTGAAAGGGCAAATTATTAAAAAAAAAAAAAAAAAAGATTAAATAGCCAATGGGTGCTTTTTAAATCATCACTTCTGTCCAACAGATGAGCAGAAAAATTCTTAACAAATAACAAGCTCAAATGAAAATTAACAATCAGAATATGCTTGTATTGTCTTTAACTGATCAAACCTAAATGATGGACTAGATTTGGCAATATAGATCTTCTGACAGACAAATTCAAAAACTTGAAAGTGTCAGAAATTATAAAACTGAGTAAATACAAAAATAAAAAATTTAGTAGAGAGCATTTGCTAAAAAAGGGGCAAATAAACCTTTTAGTCATCTCTTTAATCATGCTTTTAAGAATATGGAAAGTACAAAAGACACCAATGGAACTGAAGAAAGACTCAGACCAGGCATTTCACATGATGGCTGTATTGTCAGCCTCAACATCTAGCAAAACCCTGTATTCTTCTCCACACCAGGGAGCAGAGGAAATAAAAATCAAGTGCAATTTCCTTCTACAACCTGTTTAGAAGCAAGTATGTTTCCAGGCCAGAAAGCACCAAGCCCATTTTAAGCCAAGTGTCAAGTGGCTGTTCTCATTTTATACAGCTAATGTAAAGTGACAAGCACCATTCATGAAAAATATTAGAGATTTTCAAAAAGCCTGTGATAGCAATTGTGCTGTCAGACAGCCCACTTGTTTGTAATCATAACTGGAACCACACCAGAATGTATAATATCCCTGTTAGTGTTAATGCTGGTCATCATTGAGGTGCAACAAAATTAGCCCAGTGAGCAACTGAAAAGTTTCACAGGCAAGAGGTACATTTGGGTGACTTTCACTTCATTTCCCAAGTGAAATAAACAGATCAGTTATTAGCAGACATATCAAAATATACTGGTGTCCTGGTTTAGGGCAAATTTGGGAGGAAACCTCCCAAGGGGCTCCTCTGGAAAGCAAACCCAAATGGCCCCTCCCCACGGCCAGTCCAGGAAAAGAACTTCCTCGGAGAAAAGCGGAAAAAATGATTTATTTAACAAACAAGATGCCCACAAGCACAAAGAATGATTAATATGAAACAATAAAACCTCTGGCTGCTCTGAAGAGAGATGGGCAAACTGAGCCAGTCCTTGCTGTGGGTGCAGCTCAGCTCACTCAGTCTCTCACCAGCCCCACTCCCTCCGCAGGTCCAGGCCCGTCGGCCGCAGGTGCCAGCCCTCGCTGCTCCTCTGGGTTTGTCAGTCCAGAGCTGATTTAAACAGTCCCAAGGAGAAGGAAAAAAAACAGTCCAGGGAGCTTCTCTGCCCTAGCTAGCTAAAACTAACTGAAAGCTCAGGAGATCTCTGTCCCACCGCTGTCCGTGCCTCAGACGAACACTGTCAGGAGGAGAGAATGTGTAGGAGTCAGGCAGTTTTCTCAAAACAAACTGCGCTGCTTCTTTCTCCCCCTTGGCTCCCAGAACCATTTTAAAGGTACAGAACTTTAATATACAGCATAAACAGTACAGACAATTGGGGATACATAAAGTCACCCTACAACAACTGGTCACTTCATTGAGAGTGAAGCCAAACCCCATGCTTATTAATTATTTCAAACCAGCTCCACAGCAGATAAAGGACTATCATGACATTTGTATCATCTTTAAGGAAGCAGACCATACGATGATGAATAAACCCTCCTGCAATTCAAGCAATGCAAACCAAGGTCAGAAAAAGGCTTTGATAAACTCCTGAAAAATTAGGTAGGGGGATAAAAGTAGAAGAATGAATGTAAATTCATAACAAATAAAAAAAAATTAGTCACGTTATTAGATCTGTTCTCCCTGCCAATGCAAAGTCACAGAACTCTACAAGTGTGTTCAATAAAAGGTGAACTTAACAACCTCATGGGAGAAATCCAGAATCCCTTGGATAGAAAGTGTCAGGTATCATAGGCTGAGCATATGAACATAAAATATTAAAGCCTAACAAGGAGGAAGTGACAGATGACATTTGTACATGCTTCAAGAATGTCAAGTGATAGCCTGAAGTATGAGTGCAAGTACAGAGGAGAGCTAGAACAGTAACAGAATTAAAGGTGCCTCTTCAGTTACTTGAAAAAGAAAATTATGGGACTTAACACTGGATAAACTGTTTGGTCTCCTGACTGGCCCACAGGTGTAAAAATAGAAACAACTCGCATCCAAATCTTCAAAATATCTCAAATGATGACATTGACACACAGGCATCAGACAGCTCAGAGTTACAATAAAAATAATAATTTACCTTACCACTGAACATCAATCTACCTACCCACTGTAGTGGATCTAGGCTTCCCTTTAGTGCTTCCCATTACTGAACATCAGACAGAGCAGTAAAGCAGAACAAGGATTCTTCAGTAACGTTTGCCTCTGAGTGCCAAAAAGAACTGCCAAAAAGTATAAAGGTGCTGTCGCAGAAGGAGCCATCTACTATTTCTCTGTTGTAGTCAGAAGGCTGCTCCAGTCAAGCCTGGCACAGCATCACAGATTTGCTTAGGTGAGAGAGAAACAGAGCACATTTGGGGATGGTTCAGTGGCATCAGGCAACACAATGGAATTTTCAGTAAGAAAAATTAAAGAGAGAAGATTACAGACCCAAGGGAGTTTGCAGTTAAGGACATTTGCTGGATTTGATGTGCAACACATTATAACAGAAACTTAAATCAGTGTCAGTGTATCCATTCCCTAGTACAAATTATGGAGCCAAACTACTACTCTCAGACAACCAAAGCAGGTAATAGAACAGATCACCTTTAGAGACAGATTCAGCATGTTAAAGTATTGGACTATTAAAGCACAATTTTGCATTAGTAGAATTTTATATTATCTACTAAATTCCCAAGCCACCAATTAACTGCAGGAGCACTTACTCTCTTATTTTTTAAGGCAGGATAGATTTTGTGCAAATAATGCACCTTTAGAGAGAGCAAAAAGACTGTCTGCAAGGTTCTGCCAAAGTACCATAAGGAGCTCATATATTTTGGAGCTCAGGTTGTTACTGCATATGTTGTACTCAGCCCCAGCCTATTTTGGAGAGGAGCTTTCCCTTCATTCCAAGGAACAAATACAGTTAAGAATTTGGGCAGTAGCACAAGCTACTCCACAATTTTTTTGCCAGTACTCTTCACTGACCCACCCTGGTGGGTAGAGAACATGTGGAAGGGAAGAGCCTGTATCAGGAGTGTCTGGGACCTGAGGGCAGAGAGCTGCCAGCAGGACTGCAGGCAGACACCACGTACTGCATGAGGAGGAAGTTTGTCACATCCTGTGAAAGGCAAGATAGGTTGCAACATTTCCTAGGTATTTGAGTTTTGTTTTCCCAAAGGAACTGCTGTATGCAGAATCTATTATAAACAGAGTGCTAAGGCTTTTCCATAACTCAGGAGAAAGAAAAACATATAAACACTACAAGAAGTCAAGACACAAATACAGGCCAATGCAAACATCATGTTTCCCATTTTCTAGTTTTACTATCAGCAACAGGAGTGACTTTCATTATGCATCATCATAAAGTATAATATTAACAAACAAATATTTCAGGAATCATTACTGACACTTTTTTTTAAGTTCTTGAATTTCTTGTGCTGTTAATCTTAATAGAGCTATGCAAGAAGAAACTCTTCTGCTAAAAAAAAAAAAAAAAAAAAAAAAAAAATTAAGGATCTCTTTTTCTCTTCATCCAGAGAAACCCCAAACCATCTGAAAATTCTGATGAAAATCTATAGACAAGCCTTCTCCCACAATTTAACCAGTCACAGCCTCACTGGAAATCCAAGATGCCATACTTCAAATCTCAGCACAGGCTAAGTCTACCAGGAATGAGTGGCTCTCCTATAGACTAGGTGAGTGCACTAATTACCAGCCTCTCTATTCTCAGGTGAGCTGCTCTCAATTATTCTACTGGAGTAACCTCATCTTGTATAACTAATTACACATTCACAGGGCTAACTAGGCTGTTTTTCCAAGCCCACTGGTTATGGGACTTATCTCAAGTTGTGACAGATCCAGATTCAATTAGTATTTTAATTACTTACATAAAGCAGAACTGTTTTCACAAGAGAGACACAAATTGTAACAGCCCAAAAATTGCCTCAAGGTTAAGACATTCATATAGGACACAAGTGTCAATTTCAAGTTCTCAGCCTGAACTACATCCACAGCACTTAAATACGTGACATTGTTCTCCGCCAGGGTAGGTGCTCCCATCTGGATGCCAGAAACTTCCTCTGTTGAGAAGTGATAAACTTTGATGTTGAGAAACAATCCTAGATGTAGATATAAAAACGTACATATGGATATACACACATGTATAACCATATGAACATCCCCTAAATTATTTTTTACTGTGGAAGGAAGAATATTTATCTAAATGGAAACAATAGAAACAATGAATACCTCATTGGAGTGCCTGATAATTATTCCAGGCACAAAGACCTCATCTACAGTGGATATTTCACAGTTTGAATTACATGGGCCATGAAGACCTTTCTTTCCAAAAGATAATAGAAGAGGAATCTGGAACTCCTATTCCATTAGTTCCTTGGTTGCTCAATAAATACTTGGTGTGTTGAAATGTAATTTAATTTACCCAAAACATATGCATATATATGAAGTATGTGCATAAGTATTAATACATGTCCATTATATATGGTGTTCTCAACCCGTGAAAGTGTGTTACACTACATGGTCATTCACAGCTTATATTCCACATACAGTACATGAATATAGTTCAAAGTACCCTGCTCTTTCAATCTATGACCACCTTCATAGGTGAAATAACTGTAACTGAGCAACCTTTAAGCCTGGGAATTTTTAGAATGTGAATCTGATATAATTTGCTGTTGAAGTTTTGGAATTTTCCTGTAGAAAAATAAGAATCAAACATTTTGTTTCAAGAAGTTTGCACTTCAAAATATTGATATTTTAAACTTCATATTTCATTGTTAGTATCTTATGTGAACATTTCTGATGGGTTGAGTGTTCTGGGGATGAAAGCAATTATTGAAGCCTTGGCACTTCCCTAGAGGATGGGAGCTGTATTTGGCAACTTCACTAATTTCTCAAAGGGGAATTACTTTGGACATCTTGTGTTGATTTAATTAGCTCTGTGGAGCTCAACATTTTGAGTCCAAACCTTCTTTTAAAAAATTGCCACTCCATGGCATTTATAGCTGCCTCTGTTCCTAAGGAATCTATAAATGGAAGTGGCATTGGTACTCATGACTCACATACGTTGGCAGCACTGTGTGGGCAATTCAGCACAGTGTGTTCCATCCCAAGACTGATCTACCTGCTTGGAACCTGTTTTCACTTCAACTCATCTCCTGCTCTATGAAAACTAATATTTGCATCCTGCCTCACAACAAAATAAAGAAATGAAAGTAAAAAAGAATTCAAATAACATGGATTTGATATATACAGATTATTAATATTTTATCTTTACAGGAACTCTGTGCACATAATAATAAGGAATATTTCCCTTAGTCCTAGTCCACGAAGTTTTGAGTTATCTGGTGTTGTCATGACTTTGCTGGATTGATAGCCATAATACAAATTCAGAAACTACTTGTCTGATCCTTTCAACAGCTCAAAGCTTTACATTCCTCTAATAGCATTTTTCAAAGCTATTTTATTGAATAAAAGATTATTTAACATAGAATTTTATGTCCTCTTTTTTTAATTTCATGTCTGGTTCTCCACTTCATCCTCTTTTTTCTAATAACACAAGATCAAGCATGTAGCTTCATCAATATTTTTGCTGTTCTGCATTACCTGTCCCTGTCCTGGACAAGTGAGACTCATTCAAAGTTCCTCAGAAGGGAAGACAGCTGTTTAGAATTGCTTTTATCTGGTGAGCATTTTTAATTATTTGCCTGAGTAGTTCCTCATTCTGCAGTTGAAGCTACAGATCTCTGTATTTAACCCAGAGTAGGAAAGAAAGAAAGAAACAACCATCATTATTTGGGGTTCCTGAAATATTGAAACTGTGGTAAACAGTTCTCAGACTTCTATCAGGTCCCCCCTTCCTCTCAAGTCCTCTCAGCAGTCACAGAGTGATTCCCATTCCTGCCTCAGTTTCTCTGTGGCCACACATGTGCTGTCATTTGCTATCAAATTAATTTTGCTCAGCTCCTCAGCACTCATTCCTACATCCCTGAAGGGCCACAGGGAAAACAGTTTTACTGGAACAGCAGCAGCACCTTTGCAGAAGACTCTTTATGGGAGGGAGCTGTGCAGCCCTCTGCAGGGAAAACCCTCAAATACAGCCTGCCAAATAAAACATCCTCTCCCTGGCACACCAACGCAGACAAGTGGGCGAGTACAGAGGAGATATATGAGACTGACTTCTGAACAAAGTGAGCAGACACCACCCACCCTGGAGAGCCTGGATTGGTGTGAGTGATGAACAGGGACTCCACACTGTGGCCATTTGGGTGGCTTTGGGATAAAGAATTACTATATGCTCAAGAAAAAAAAAATTGAATCAAAACTTGCTAAATGAAAAACAAACTGGAAAAACTAAACAAAAATTTGACAAATAAATCAGTGTTTTTCTACAGTGTAGGAAAAGCCTAACAAGAATAGTGGAAAGAACACAAACCCACATTGTGCTGCTGAGATATGATACCAAGGGACAAGAATATCTTCCTTGCAGAAGGGATTTTCTCTAAGCAGTTCCAGGCCTGGAGTCTCTTTTACTAACAATTTTGTACTGTCCCTTTTCTGAGTAAAGGAGATCCAGGTGTTCATAGGTGCAACTTTGATGGTAACTAAAAAAGCAGGTGTGCCAATCTTCCCCACCTTTCATACTACTGCATTTTGAAATTTCTTTTTTTCCTCTCCATTACAATCCCAGTCAACAAATGAACTGGAACACAACTAATTTGCAATGATTTAAAAATAATCAATCTTCCAACTTTATCCAGATACCTGCAAACAAGTTAACACCGTCAAATTCAACAAGGAATACAGGTAATTACAAAGAAAGGAAAAAACCAAAACAAAACTAAAGAAATGCTAACAAGTACAAGAAAGATCACCTCTCACCAACCAGCGGAAACTGAAAAAGAGAGGGGTTGTGGCTTAATTGAGAATATATAGCTCTCTGGCACGTGAGTCTCTCAAAAAAGAAGAGACATCTTACTGAATGATGTTCCAGCTGTTCGAGGAAAGCAAGTTGATATCCATTTCTAACTGAAGACCCCAGACCCATCTTCAAGGGAGCAAACTGAACCGGTGAAAGTAAAGTTCACTGTGAATAAAAGCGCCCAATCTGGTAGGCTGTTTGCTCTGTCCACTTCCACAGAGTCATGATGTGTGCAAGGTGCCAGCTTTTGTTGTCAGGGTAAGTTGTTGAGACACATAAGCTGGCTGGAAACAGGATAACTGGTATATTCAGAACACACTGGGTGTCAAGGACTGCCAAAGGTATTTGATCCTGCTCTTAGCAATTCCACAGCCTTTCCAGCAATCCTGTATCCTCTCATACTAACAGTTGCTAAATTATGGTCGCCTTTGTTCCTTCCTGCATTCATCAAATCCACAGATGGACTGCGTGAAGAAACAATCAATAAGTATTTGAGCCAAAAAGGAAGAGTGGCCATTACCTAGTACCTCTTTTAAGCAGAGGAAAAACAGGTTACTGGCAGGAATATGAGTGTCAGGGTGTTGGAAACACCTTGCCCTTTCATTATGGATTTGCAGATGTGGTCTGCTCTATGCTGATCAACTGAAAACATTGCCTTTGCTCTGATACACACACCAGCTTCCAAAGGCTGCTTATCTCACGTATTTTGTTACACTAAAGCCTTCTGGTAAGAGACTGAATTGGAGCAGATGGGGCGAGGGGAAGAGGAAAGGAAGGCAAGAAATCTTTAAGCCCCAGACTAAACTGTGATAAAGATTTCCATCCACGGTACAACAATATTTGCCTCAAGAAAGCAGTTTATTCAGCTGCTCAGGAAAAAGGCTCAGCTACTTTGTGATAATGCATTCTGCTAATACATTGGTGAGTCACAAATGGCACGTGCCATGGAGACACCAAATGTGTGAAGAGATTCTTTTAAGGGCTGTGCTCTAAGTTTCAGTGTTTCTCTACTACTGACAATCAAAAATAAACATTTAAGGGAAGGGCTCCTCCAGTTCTACAGATTAGTCTGAGTAAACCTAGGCTGTTTCTATGGGCAGGACTCTAGACTTTTCCTTAGAAAGTCCAAATTCAACTTGCTGCTGTGCCACAGACTCCCCTCTACACCACAACAGTTACTTTCATATGCTTATGTGGGCCAATTCCAACATCCTTCTTCCCACAGATCATCATGAAACAAACCACTGCAAGTCTTTGTAAAGGAAAAGAAAATGAATTTCAGTCCTAGCAGTTCAGCCACAGAGGCCTTGACTGTGGCACCACTGTAAACAACCTCTGTTGTTGTGGGGAAGGACTGAAGCATTTAGTCTTTAGTTTAGTTATTACAAACACCTTTGAGACTAACACCTCCAGCAACACCTAAAAGTATTCTGGGACATGTGACAACACTAAGATATCTTTTTCAGTACCAGCCCTCTTGCATTTCTTGTGAACAGGTTTGTCAGAGTTCAAGCAATGAGATCACAGACTAAATGGTAACTGCTTAGATCCTTCACCATGTTCATCTCACCACCTTAAAAGACTAGAAAGATTAAAGGTTTTGATGTAGTTGCTAGGACTTGTTAAGCTCTTGTGCATATTACATGTTCAATTCAGCAAAATGAACCAATACATTTTTGGTACCCCTTCTCTTAAAGCTGAAAAAAGAATAAAAAGCAGGACAGCAACAGGTCTGCTGTGATTCAAGATAAAATACAACAGGTATTGCAAACAGCACAGCATAATCATGTTATCAGCTTGTGTCCCATCTCCATGCTTAAAGCTTAGTACAATACACCTTACAACACTGGTCACTCATTAGAACCCTATTATAAAAATATGCTACTGAAGAGGGCCTCAAAGTGTCTCCAGTATATACTACATAAGCTGACACGATTCATGAGTCATCTCTGCCATACCCCCACAGATATTTGGAGTTTTGGGGTTTTTTTTCCTTAAGTATAATTCCTATATTACTCTAACATTTTCTTAGACAGAATATTCAAACAAAATAGGGAAGGAAATGCTGAATGAAAAATTATGTATGTTAAAAGCACCATCAAGCAGGTCTGCTGCTGTTATAAGGTAGGGCTACAGCATCTTCTAGAATTGGGAATGATGATGCTTCTACATGAGCTTATTTCAGCCCATTTTAACTAGCAAACACTGCCATGTGAATGTTCCCTCCAAAGAGTCATTTTCCTGCCATAGGACTTCTATACATAAGTTTTAATTGAAACTGTTCAGCTCATTTATTATTTTTTCCAGAGTATTTTCATTTTTATATCTATGCTATAAGTCTCACTTTCTTCAAGCTGCAAAACAGCCCCATTTATCTCATAACTGTGTTTTTGCTAAAGCATTCCAGATTCTAACTTCACAATATGTAAATGTACCTGAAAGAAATGAACACTGTCTTCAGAGCAGATTACAGTAACATGTAGTACATTCAACCCCTCATATGTGTTGGAAGAGGATGAAAAAAACAACATACATCAATTAACTGAACACTCTAAATTCCATTCAATGACATACTTCCAAAAGAAGTGTTTAGTGACTGTAATTAAATGCAGTATCAGACCACATAGTCACAAGTATTCAAAAAATCACAAGTTTGTCTTTTTAACCCTAACCTTTTAAAAGTTTTGGCTTAGAACAATAAAATTACTTCCTTCTGGTGCCTTTTTGTAATTCAAATGGAATTTGACAACATTTTAAATTGTCTTTTTTTTATCTCTGAGTTCATTCAAAGTTAATCTCACTGCAGTTTGAAAGCAAGGGCAGAATATCTCTAGTTTTTCTGGCACCATTTAAACTAGGGACAATTTTACCAACCACTATTTTTTTAAGGCAAATTCTTCCAGAAGAGTTGAAAGGCTGTGATTCCTACTTACCTGGACTATGGGAGGAGCCAGGTTCTTACTTGATGCCTGCTCTGCATCAAGTGCTTCTCCATCCAGGTACTTTTGATAAACATTTCTGTATGTCTGTGCCTCCTTCCACTGTAGGTCAAAACAAGCTGTTAAAACCTCGCCGTGCATCCATGAGCAGAACACCTGTTTCCTAGTGAGACCTGTCTGCCTGTGCTCCCAGAGAACTGCCAGGTGCCCTCATGGAGAGGTGGCTATGGCATGCAAGAGCTCTCTCTACACATCTGCTGGGGGCAAACCTACTCAAGATTTCATTTGCACTAAGTCGCTCAGTGTTGGTTTATCTCTTTATCATTTAATTAAATCACCAATAATTGGATTTTGTAGACAAAGTGGAACAAAAATTACTATGAAAGGCCAGAGTTAAAAGACATTGAAGACATATTTCACAAACTGGGAGTCTGGCAATTAAAGTCTACCAACTCTTTCCTACCACAGCGGAGTTCCTTGAAGAAATATGTTACAAATGGCTTTTGGCTGCCTGCCGAAGCCTCAGTCATTCTGACATATGTACAGAGAGACAACTGCTGACTCAGAGTCAACACAACACATCCCTGATCTTCCAAGTCACTCTTAAATAGCAACATTATTGGCCAGACCACTCATTTTACAGACTATAAGTAGGACAAAAGCATATGTTGGGTAAGTAAGTTCAGGTAAAAGAGAAACCCTTCAAGAGAAGGGTTCATACAAAACTCTCAATGGAATGAAACACCTCATCTCTTTTTTTCCCAGTGCTCTTCTCAACAAATAGAGGGATTTACTGAGCATTCCCAAAAACTGACATTACCCAGATGCAGTGCACTGGCTGTAACTCAGGTGGGGAACATAAGTTTCACCTGTCTCTATGGTTGGGCATCTCAAGCAATATCGAGATGTTACAGGAGCTTCCCTCACCTCGGCTACTGTACACTTCACAGGAATCAGCATCAAGATGCTGGAAACACAATTAACTGTTTGATCTCTCACTAGTTTACACATTTAAAAGGTACAAAATATACAAATTACAATGATGCAAAACTACTTCATTGAACGATTTTTGATGCACATATTAAACTGAGGCTCCTTTTAATTCATATCTGGATTAGCAGCTACTAGTTTGAGATAATGCTTGAACTTCCCATATGTTAAAATCCAGAAAAAAAATAAAATCCTTCTTTGTTTTGACCAGATACATTGATCACTCCCAAAGGTTTTGACAGCACTTTCATCATTATGAAGAAAGAATACTGCACAGCTTAATTATGGCTTTTGAAATGCTTTGTCTTCCAAGAAATCATGTAAAGCCTAACTATCATTAGGACAAATAGCACTAGAAAAAGAGATGGAATAAAAAGCAGAAGAGAAAACAAAACAAATACATTTAAAATCCATATTAGATTACAACTCAAATTCATTGTAAAGGAAAATATAAATACATGTGACATGAGTTCTGTGGGAACTTGTTTTACATTGAGCTAGAAAGACTAAAACAAATTAAAATTTAGGAGCCAATTTAATTCTGAGTTCAAGTCTACCAGTTTCAGAGGAGTTGCAACCAGGGTAAGATTTGTCTCAGAACATTAACTGAAGCACTGAAAGGCTGAGCTCACTTAGAAATTTAAAATGCATGTGAATGTAATTCAAATTGAATAAATTTGGAAGTCTGACTTTGTGGAGAGTAGGGAAAACCCTATGGCTTTCCTACTGCTGCCTGTGAAATGATTTTATCCTACATGAAGTTTCACTTGTATAAACACTATTTCTTGTTTCGCCTTATGTAAGCAGAATCAGAATCAGGTTCCAAGTTTCTTGCCATCTGGTCTGAGACCTCCCAATCAGTTGGCTATTGCTCCTTGAAAAAATTGAAATGAATGCAGCAAAAGGCCACTGGCATGCTAATTTGTGAACTGAAACAGACTGCATTGACAAAATTGAACTGAAACAAATGATAGCTAATGAGGCATTGTTATTCACATCTCATGTGGCTTTGCTTCATCAAATACTTGCAAACTCAGGACAGATGTTTATTCAGGGTTTTGGTAAAACTTCAGTTCCTTCAGCTGTCCAAGTTAAGAAACAGCTGAGTATCTTTTCCCAAAGTAAGATGTATTAAGTTACGCATCAGCTTATAAAATCACATGAACTAAAACACAGTCATAATGTTGTAAAACTCCTCACTTAATCCAGAAGATACATTTATTTCTATACTCCTCAATTATTCACTTACAGTACAGTATATTGGTAAATGGTCATCATTAGTAAAACCATTTTTAATTTAAAAAAACCCAATTTTTTCCTACTGATATCTTTCCAGTTACAAGTGCATATATTAAGGTAATCTACATCTAAATTCCTCCAATACAAAGCAGGAGCTGTAAGATAAACAAATCTTCAAAAAGCTGTTTTTCTTCTCTTCTTTACAGGGGAAAAAATCCCTTTGTATTTCAAACATTTTTTCCTGAAAAGTACTTCAGTCAACTACCTAGCTCTCACTCATGGCGAGCACAACTGATTTGTACACTCCTCAACAGCAATTTTTCTGCTCACTGTAGCCACCCTCATTTTCTCTTCTGCAAGCTAAAAAAGATGATTGAAATATATTTGCTCAGTCTTTACATGTAAGGGCTTTTTATCAGCCATAGAAGAGCACACAGATGGAAAAGAACTTGAATTCTCACAAATGGAAATACTATTTCATGAGCACTCCTTTTTAGTGAAAATGGAGTTCCCCTACTTATCTTGGTAAATAGGAACTAGTTAGGCAGAGCTGCTCCCCCAGCCAAGCAGGTTCAATCAATGATCTCTAGTTTAGGTTACAATTTTACTAGACTGAGTGAGTAAAGTGAATATGCAATACCAATCCCTCCATCCCAACAGAATTGCAGTTAAACATTTATCAGGCAGGAAGACTTTGTTTTCCATCCATACTCCCCAGGATGTGTGCACCAGGCTAAAAGGCAAGACAGCAGCTATTCACCAGATCACTTGTCCTTGCCTCCATCCACACCCAGCTGGTGGCAGCACCTACCCCTGGCACTCTGCAATTATAATATAATTCATCTTATAAAAGCACCTCAACACCAAGAGGAACAGATGTGTCAAATACACAAATAAAATTATACTGAAGGAAACAAGTTACCCTCCTGAAGGAAATAAAAGCCTCATAGCTTGGAAAAAAATAAGATGTTTTCTAAATCTTGTCATCTCTCTCTGCTGTCAAATTCATGCTGCATCATAAACAGTACAGGTACACTGTCAGGACTTCAAAGAAAATGATGAACGTAAGAAGCCACATATTTAAACTGCAATTTGCTTCCTAGAGTGAAGATCTGTCTTCCCTGTTTGCTTTGAAAGGAAACAAACAGCACTTGGGAAGTAATTGCATAAGTTTACAGGCATCACTTACAGAAATGTTGTCAATGCTTACTTTCAAATTTTATTAACTTAATTTCATTTGTATTTTCCTTTCTTACCCTTCCAAGGAAAAGCTGAGGTGCACTTTCTTCCTTTCCCATTGTGCTAGAAAGGAGCCTAATAGGTGCTTTACACTAAGTCACAACAGACATTATTTCAATTATTAGTTATTAAAATGGTTAATTTAAAGGGTTTTAACTAAGGACTAAAAATGCTTGAACAAATAAAGATTATTATAAAAGTAGGAGGAAAATCATTGCCTACAATGCTTAAACACATTTATACAGATAAACCAGACAAAAATTCCTGGGTAACAAGAGCAAGGAAAGTGCTAAGATGAGCTATTATAAAAAGGTAATACAACTGTACTGTATGAATCCACTTCCCTTGGATAAATCCAAATGCAAAAGTCAAGATTTGCTCTTCTGAAGTTGTAAGTGATCAGAGAGAAAGGAAGGGGCAAAGGGGCAGAGGAGCTGCGGACCTGCTTCATTCCTTGTACCCAAGTATCTCCATGGCTTGTTCCAGTATTTGCCAGGCACCACACCTGGTAGCAGCTTGCATGGAGCTGCCTCAGGGTGACCCAACACCCAACACTGAGCATAATTCTGGCACAGGCAAAGGAGAAAAGTGACAGCAAGAACAAAGAGGGAACTGGGCCAATGTGCAGACATCCCAATCACCCCCTTGGGCATCAGCTCCACAGCACAAGCCACAGGCAGTGGCACACAGCTCACACAGAGAGGCTGGCTACAGGCAGGCAAGGCTGGTTGCAAATCCTCCCAAATCTTAAACAAAACAACCTCTTACAAAGGCTTTCTTGGAAGGAGAATACAATATAGAGAATAATTTACTTCTTCAAGTACAACTCAGTTATCTGGGTGCTCAGCCTTTGCTTTGGGACAAAACTAAGGAAGGAACTTCTTCTCTGTCACACTCTGTAATTCTGGAACAAATCAAGAGCTTTCCACAGAGTTAAGATTTACAGTAGTGTGACTGAAAGCAAAATCCAACATTTTGTTAAGATGAAGATTAAGATCCTTGAACCAACATGGATCTCTGTCCTAGTGGCAAGTCACAAATTTCTGAATTTTTTTCCACATGTTTAAAACAAGCATCTGCAAATCTTTTTTGTGCTGCTTAGGAAAAAAAACATGGCAAAAGTAGCAGTGACAGGAATCTTACATGTTGACAGGCTTCAAATTCTTGCAAATCCTCACTCTTTGTTCTGGAACACTAGATTTATTTCAGATATTCTTAAGGAAAGAATGAAGGAAAAAAGGCTACACAATATCACTCAACTGCCCCCAGTATGTCTGGAAAGGGCCCAGCTCTGCTCAGCAAGACAAACGCCAAAACCAGAAAGAACTCTGAAAGGTTTCTTAAACTTCCCAACCCTAGAAGAGGGCAGAACCCTGATGTTCTTCTCTGAATTTTATATAAATAGAACAACTCTTCCCTGTCTCTCCAGTCTTGGCAGAATGTTTTATATTTGCTCTCCCTACCATAGCGGGAGGAACAGCATCAAGCTCAGACTTTGAGAAGCCTGGATTCAATTCCCTCTCAAACACCAGTTCCTTGTGCAACACTGAGAAATCACCATTTTCCTGTGAATTACTGGTCTGTAAAAGTAGGAAAATTTTGAGATAAGGATGGAATATCTGCCTAAATAACAGGGGATTGAAGCATCTAAAATAATACAAATGTGCCTAGCCTAATTCAAAAAATTACCGCAGTCATTTTATGAAGTAATTTTTCTGTACTTTCTAAAGATAAAATATTTTTGGAAATGCTCAGAAAGAAGAAAAATACTTAAACAAGACAGAAAAAAATGTTTAATATTAGCTGAAGCTCTTGCCCTACAGCCTTCATTAATTAATTCTTTTGATAAATTTGAAACATATAGTATGTAAAGGTACAAGGTGTATAGTGAATGAAGCATCCTTTTTTCACACCTCAAGATCACATCTAGAAGTACCTTCCTCAAAACTACAAAAAATGTATCTCTTGGCAAGCATAGGTCCATAACTTCTGTCAGTGAGCTGCTTACAGTGAGGACTGTGAAAGAGGCAGCATCAAAAATCAAGCTTATTATGGTCTTAGCTTGTGTCAGCTACAGCTTACTCTATAAATTACCAAATTAAAATGACATACAAATATGTCTTATTAGAGAACTGTAAACAGTTTCTAAGGGATCAAAAGAGGTGCAGAGCAGTACTCCCTATAAAACTCTAGTTCAGTGCTATTACTCATGCAACACCAAGTACTAAATACTCTGTAAAATTCTTATTTTGGCACAGGTTTTAAACAGCATATTCCATTCAAAGTCTCCTGCATAATGAGTGGGATAGATAAAAAGCAGCTGTTTCATAAATTATCCAAAAAGAAAGAAATTAGTAACTGCTCAAACTTCTGCCAGCTCAGCAGCAACAGGTAGTAAAAGCTCTCTTCATTTAAGTTTTGCTGAAGCAGGGCAGTGTCCTGTGTCCCCTGCACAGACACCTGTGCCTGGAGAAAGAGGTCAGATGGCACCAATCCTGAGCTGGAGGGAGCAGTCAGGGTAACCTGGCTGTGGTGGGGGAGAAGTTGACAGCTGTGGTGAGCATTTTTGCATGTGATTCACTGTCTCTTTTGTACACTTTTGTTATTAATGTTGTTGCTGTTTGTTCATTTTTTTTTGTCTCATTGCTGTTTCCAGTAAATTGTTCTCATCTCAATCCGTGATCATCATCTTTTTGTGCCTCCAATTCTCCTCTCTGTGCCACCCCACTGAGAAGGGAGAGCAAGCAAGTGGCAGCATGGTTTGGAGAGTCTCAGTGGGAGCAATATATTGGGGAGTACCATTCATAAACCACACCACCACAGTACAGACAGTGCTTTGCTAGTTTAATTTATTTAATGTTAATGATTTCAACATGGTCCTGGCTTCCCTGAAGCATTTTTTTTTGCCCCAGGAAACATCCACTGGCAGTGTTCTTACAGAGGCAGAGAGGAGGAAGGTTGTCATCTTGTTAATGTAACATGCAAATACAAAAGCTCAACCTTCAGAGAAATATTATCTTTTTATTGATGATAAACACTCCCCCATCCTCAGCAAACTTCTGTATGTCAAGCACTGCAAATCATTAATGCTGTGGCAGTTACTCTTCAATGTGTATTTCAGTGTTTATAGCACACATAGATTAGAAAAATGAAAGCCTTTAAAACTGTAGTGACAGAAGATCCTACCCAGTATCTGTATCTGCCCATATACCCTTCTATGAACTTACACACATGGATCACTTGTACATATTTTCCACTTACATGGCCATGGAAACTCCACCACTGCCACCCAAGGACTGGGGTCAAATGTGGTTGTGGTTTATTTATAAGAGAACAACTTTACTGAAGGATGTTATTCTAGCAGCATTAGGACTTACTGTCACTGCTGATACCAACAATTCGGATCTTTTATACAAAGAACTCTACACATATGAAAAACAGGGTAGGACATTAACTGCAGTTAGTCTTTTGTGAAATACAGTCACGCTCACCATGGTGTCTAGAGGCCTTTACAAACATACATACACTTCTCAGCAACATCCATCAGAGGCAACTCAACAGTCTTTGGATAGAAATTATACGTTACTGAGCATATAAAGTTTTCCCCTAAATTTTCTGAGACAACTGAAAGACCTTAACACCTGTAACTCTTGGCCAAGCAACTCCTCCTGCCCCGAGTGCCATCTGACTCAGCCCTGATTCAAGGTGACCACTGCCTGCACAGTACAGCCTGTGCCCCTCTGCCAGGGCCCTGGTTTGGATCTGGTGATACACACCTGCTCTGTCATCCACACCCCCCAGAAACACTTCCTTCCCTTGACCCAAGGGAAACTTTCTTCACAAAATGTTTGTGTGAAAAACTTTGGTTCTGAGGAGATTGTTCAGGGAAAATAACCGAAATAGACCTATTTCCCTCGCAACAAACATGAAGAGTTGGAAATTTGGTAACAAACTCAGCTCCACTAAAACCTGTTATTCTAAAATTCAATAATAAATGTCAACTATGTTTTTAAGCACAATGAGTCATGCCTCTTATCAATGTTTAACAATTTTCTTTAGGTCTTATTTAGCTCTTTTTGTCATTGGGGATATTTTTTTCCTTCTTTCTTCATTACTTTATAGATAATTCTTTAAGCAATTAAATAATTCACACACAACAGCTCAATAATTTCCAAAGTTCAAATAAAGAAAAAAGTAATTTCTTATCTGTTATTGTCAGAAATAAACAAGTACAAGAGCTATTCTCATAGGATTTCAAAGACCTTTAAAACCTACCAAAAATTCTTTTTGTATGAAAAATCTCAATACTCTTCTGAAGGAGCTATTCATGTGCTTGTAAGCTGAAGATTTGAGACAGCCCAGGTTCATACATCATAACAGTATTAATCTCCAAACCAAAGTCTTGATGAAAACTTTCACACTTGAAACAAGGAGATTACACTTGATTAGGCATTTAAAGAAAACCTGGCAGGGGGTGATCAGTTCAGGACTAAATGTTAGTGCAAAGCCTTTCAAAGTGCTTAACAATTGCTTGATCAAAAGGAATAGAATCAGGTTACTACAAATACATCTCAGGAAACAAGAAAATTTGGATCTTCTGTGGAGAAGTTTAGGAGACAATTTAGAGAATGAGAAGCACAAAAATCAGGCAGATAGAGTAGTACTATGGACAACAGATCACAAAAAGAATAGTCACCACTGCACAAAAAAATTATGTGATGCAGAAGGACATTTAAATAGCAAATTCAAAATATTATAGTCTTGCTCCTGCCACTACTCTGCAGCGACAATTTTACTTCTTCAAATGGGTCTCATCTAGGTCTGGTCTCCACGTATCTAAAAGAATGTAGGGAAGTTGCAGAAGGTGTGAAAAAACAGCTAAAGAACACCCCAAGAACCATTTTTGTCCCATTTTGATAAACTCATTAGAATAAGCTCTTTAAAGAAGGTGTCATAACTGTAAGGATAAGCTTGATCCTCCAATATACTTGTACCTGAAATGAGGAAGATATATCAAAAAACAATAGCAGAAGCCAAAGCCTACCACTTTTGTACTTCCAGCAAGGCAAAAAACCTTTTGAGCTGGAGTTAATAGACAGAGGAACAACCTGCTAAGAGATGCAAAGAATGTGTCTGTCCCCTGAAGTCTTTCAGTGAGGCCTGGCTTGCATTCTGGACATTTTCTTTAAAGTACAATTGCAAGCTATATCCAGGATAACCCAGGGAGAACCGATACAGTGCAGTAGATGATTCCAGGCTTACGCTCTGCAAATGCGTGAAGCAGGAAGAAGCAGAATAACTTAAATAAATGGGCCAATTATCACAATATGCTACATCACAGGAAGTATAATTTGTAAGAACTTGCTGTGGGCCCATCACTAGTGACAATTGTGGAATTCAATAGAATTATGTGGGTTTTCTTCTCCTTACTTGTGATGTATTTACTGCTTGCTTCTGGCACTTTATATGGTTTTCAGAGACATTTAGTGGTCAAATAATATACTGCAACTCAATGTTCTTTAAAAAACATGAGAATGGAATCATGTCAGATATCTCCTAGCATAGTGAAAGCTGTGAAGCATAAACATGACATGAATAAAGGATTAAAAAAAAAAATTATCTCCCTTTTCTAACATGAGATTTTGTTTAGCAAAGAGTAGTTAGTATTTTTCCTACAAATAAAGATACACATTTGTTGAACTGTTGCAAAATAAGAATTGGTTATCAGTTGCTTTGGAACAACATACACTGCCAGCATTACTTGTAAACCTCAGTCCTGGACCAATAAATATTCTGTTGTGCCAAAATTTTATTGATGATGATAGCTACTTTATTTGCAATGATGCCATTTCATATCACTGAATCAATCAGAAAAAGAAGTCTCTGTTCTATAACTATTTCTTCCTAGCATTGGGCTTGGACATGTAACAGGGTTGGAGGGAGAAAGTGAATGACCCCCTTCACCTCCAAGGGACATGGAAAAGCCCTGTTCAGCTCCCCCACCCCCTCATCCCCTTCCTGTGCCTTCAGCCTGCTCAGCTGCTCAACACAAATTCAAAATGGGAGACTTCTCTCCCAAAAATCACACAACCTGCTCAAAAACCACCGAGTCTTCTGAAATTATTATTGCACTATTTTCATGTGCTATACCACGTTCAATTCCTACTTTCAAAGCTTCTTCTAGAAGGGCAAATAAACATTTTACTTTTAAAACGTAAAGTTACGTTTCTAATGCATTAGCACAATTCTTGCTGCTCAGGTTTTAATGACAGCACTATAGAACTCAATAACTAGCCATAAGTACTGAAGTAAAGAGCTAAATTCCTTTGTTTGTGACTTAAAACTGTAAATGTTTTTCATCCATCATTTGTGGAAGCTGAATAGTAAAAATGAGTTTGTGAGCTCTGAACACCTGCCGAGGAACCCTAAGTAAGGTGCAATGCAGAAAAATGGTTCCCAGCACTAAGAAGGAAACATCACTCCTCAAAGTCACTGCTTTACTAACACCATTACTGGTACACACATCTGACAGGAACACCACTTCAATAAAATAAAGGATACTAACTTATTCTTAGTTTGTAATACCAAAGTCACACATAAAAGGTTAGAGAGAGGGAAGAAAAAACATGGGGAGAAAATACATAGATTGGCATGACAGATAACAGGAACAACAGGTTTGGTTTTGGTTTATACTCTGTTGAAAGATTTCAGAAGCCCTGATACACCTGTCTGGAATCACACTGGCTTCAGGGTATCCATTAGACAAAATAGATACACTATAGGCCCAGGGCTGCTGGCAGGCAGTAATTTTCATTTGCTCCTAGAACTTATGAATCATTCTTCTCCATTTGTTTCAATTGTTTTGAGTGCAAAATTAGCACTTGAAGTTGTAATCAGTGTATTTAAATATCTATAATATTATACTACTGGTTTCAGGTTGTTTGGGTTTTATTTTAATGGTAAATTCTTTTCAGAACACCCTTCAAATACCTATTAAGTTTTTTATAGAGTGTTCCTTCCACTTCACAAGCAGTCAGAAAATATGCTTAATAAACAAGAGATGCTTAGCTGCCTGTTTGATCACATCTTGTGAGCCATCCCATCCCACTCCTCACACTGTCACAAGTGCACAGAGCAGAGATCCTGCTCCTGCTGCACACAAGCACACAGCTGGCAATACAGGAATTGCAACACCAGTCATCCTGCAGAAGGTTGGAAATATCAGTTCACATTTTGATTTCCCAGGGACACAAGCCAGCCATGGGCAGGAGGTCCTTCCCAGGAGGACCAAGGCAGTGCTGTGAGGACAAGTGGATGTAGGGGTGATGTCAGCATGGGCTGAGGGAACACTGCCTGCCTGCCTGGATCATGGGCTTGCAGGTGATGTTCTAGAACATGCCAGCTGTCCCACAGGTGCTTCGGTGGGTGCAGTGTGAACACAGCCAAGAGGCCTCTCAGAGCAAGAACTTGCTGCTGCTGCTGCTGCTGCACATGGAGCTTGAACTCAGATTTTAAGTCAGAACAGAGAAACAGGAACCCGACTTCTACTGTCAAACACCACTGGAATGGGAATAGGGCTGAAAGATTTATGGTTTGTTTTCTGAAGGAAACTCCTTGCACTTGTTGATAGATTGCTTAACTTTGCTTAAACAATTCACAAAGGGACACACAAAACAATTTGAAAAATTTCTGGTACAGAATGGTGTGCTGACCAACAGCATAGATTTACAATGGGTAAGGAGAACAGGTGATGAAAGCTGCCTTTTTTCTTTCTTTCTATAGCATCCTCAGACAGAAATGCTTTTTTAAATTGCTTGCCTAAAATAGAGTACCAAACAACATATGGTGTAAACGTCAATTACTTCTGATTCAAACTCGCAAATGGTGCCATTCTAATTACATGCAATACGAGTCTGAAAGGCATCTATTACAGAGGAAATGGAAGGATTACATTGCTAGTGAGAAGGGATTAGTTTCTAGTTACCTTACAGCAGATAATACTAAACCAAAATTAATAATGGATATGATTTTACAACTAATAAAAATTCCTCCTTAAGGACTGTAGGATATAGATAGCTGAGTTTTCAAACACAGCTGCTACAGCAAACAAACAAATAAGTCTGTGTAATGGTTACTGTTGAAATTAGGGGATGCAGACTTCTTGCGTGGGTGTATTTCTGTCACAGAACAGAAGTTTAGTGCCATTCTGAATCAGGAAAAAGCCACATGAAGAAAAGGAGGGGGCTGGGGGCAGGGTAGGCAGGGAGAGAAAGAACTTTGCTGCCCTTGAGGGCAGAGTCAAGTCTGAAGCAACAGATCACTACAGCACACACTGAACAGAAGCCATGCCTAACAGCAGTGAACTTAAATTGCAACAGCAGCAACCTTAACAAAAAGCTATTCAAAAAGGCTGCATTGGCTATGTCTCCCTCAGGCTTGGGTTTGAAACTATCCCAGTTAAGCAGCCACATGTGATTAGCAAATATGAGACAGGCATAAAAGCAAGAGGATATCTTGGGTCAAAACAATTAAGCCAACATCTGCCTCAGAGATGATCCTACAACCCATTGGGAGAAGTAATATAACAAATAGGAAAAATATGCAAAGATTTTGCTCTCTGCACCTTTCTGCCCCCAGCCTCTCCAGAATCTCCCAGCTTCTAACAACAAATGGTCAATTGACTGCCCAAAGCAGCAGAAGCTATGGCATACACTGATTTACTGAGTACTGCTAAGCATTCTTAGAGAGGTACTTGCACGCATGCATTTCAGGGACAGAACAACCCAAATCACAAAATGTATATGCAGCTCTCCTGGTAGGGAAGTTAGGAAAACCTCAAATCTTCCCACAGCAGGTGTGTGTGATGGCAAAATTAAGAGGGAAAGCTGTAAAAAAGCAACGAGACTAGATACAGCAGTGTTGAAGAGCTGTCATGACATGGACTTAGGGAGGTGTTTGGTGATTGCTGCATCCCTACATTTGAAAATCCCACATTCCTCAAAGACCATTTGTCATCATAGGTGTGCATTATCACTGGCACTCAGTTAAAAATACCTATCACCACCAACAAGAAAATTAATCCAAGAGTTCAGCACTATCAGATCTGCAGTTCATAAACTTCAAATAAAAACTACAAGTGAGAAATACATATTACATTAAAAAAAAATACCAAAACTTTTAAAGAACAAGAAAAGAGAGGCCTTGTTATCCTCAAGTCAACATAGACACTTTTCAGCTTTATCAGGTACATTAGCTAACACAAAATTATTGTATTGGGTATTAGTTATGATTTCATGATATGTCCTTTTTAGGTTTCCCAGGATATTTTCATGTTTATGGATAATACTGAAGAAAACCCCTCTGACAATATACAAATTACTGCACTGTTTATATACCTGTTTTCCTGACAAAAAAGACATAGTTCTGAAAACACCAGTTACCTTCAGTGGGTGAAGCATACAAAAGGAACAATTTAATGGCCTGCCATGCAAATTCAAACAGCAATGCTCAAGCAGCCTTCAAAGAGTAATGAGCTTTGCTCAAGAGTGTTTTACTCAAAAAATTTTGAAGTAGTTGCATAGTTAAAGTATTCCATGAAATCATTCAAAAAAAGCATTCCCACACAAGTCACCTACCCAGTTAACATTACAGTACTCTATACTCTACTGAGTTCCCCTCTTCAAAATTTGCTGATGTGTTCAATAGATGTATGTTATAAAGCACATGATATAGGCAACTGTTATGAAAAATTGTTTTGGCTTACAGAAAATAAAGATTGGATGAAGGTTTGTGATCAAGAAAATCTGTAGGCAAAATTAGTTTTAAAAAAAAGTTGTATTTTAACAGAGAAAAGTTCCAGTTTATTTAAGAAGCAGCAATAAAATTGATGCAGTGCAATTAAAAAAAGAAAATTAGCTGTGAAACACTGAAGTCCAAAGAACATGTTAAATATATTAGATATCTCAACATTAGATTCTCAACAATGTTGATACATTATGCATTCTGATGGAGGATTAAAATACACTTATACCAAAACAAATATTACACATTTTCAAGCAAATATGTATAAAACCCTATCAGAGTACTCACACAGTTAGGAACAGCATTTAAGAAAATTATCTAAGATGCAGTCTTACAAAGATATTGAGACTTTCAAACTGGGACAAATTTCCAAGGAGAAAAGAGGGGGGATATAAACAGAACCAGACTGCAATTTTCTGTATCCTCCCTTATGACCTTTTGCTTTTTGTGATCTTATGCAGTCCCTATTTTAGCATTTGTATCAAAATATTATTCTAGGATAACAAAATGGCAATTCTTATTTGCTATATTAAATTATTTTAAAATGCAGAAAAGCTTCAAAATTAGTAATGATGGATGATAAATTACTATATTGTGAGCATCTGTAGTAATAGAAGACAGTTCAAACCAAGCAATCAATCCATGAATTAATCAACAATATCTCAGCACTTGTCAGTTTAGAACTTCTTCCACTCATCAGGGAAAAGCTGTTTCTTCTGGCAGCTGAAGAGTTAAGTGAGCCAATGAAGCACATTTCAAAAGCATGAAGTAGAAGAGAATATTTATATTCACACAGTCACAGAATATTCTGACTTGGATCCACAAGGATCCTCAAGTCCAAATCATAAGTGAATGGCCCACACAGGCATCAAACCCACAACCTCGGTGTTATTAGCACCACAGTCTGAGCTCACCTCAGTGCCATTATCTCTTCATACGTGCTTGAAAGGTTTCCTTAGCACAGAGCAGTAGGTTGAAATGTACAAGGATAAAGAGAAAATGCAGAAAAGGTCTCTACGTAGAGGTGCTTGGTTATTTAAATAAGTATATGGATATTTGTCACCATGCGTGCTCATTCCAATAACAAAAATCAGAAATACAAGAAATATCCACCTGTTCCTAAAAGCTCTCTACTGTTGGCACCTCAAATCTACTTTTTCTCTTGAGAGCTGAAATATCTGTTAGCCAAGAATCATATTCCTCACCATTTACACAGCACTCTGACAGCATAAAGCTTTTCAATGAGATTGAAACAACAAAAGCAGCACTACTTTATTCTAGGTGCATCCGAAATAAGTAGGAACATGAAAGTTCATGTCCCACACAATGCTCAGCTTTCAGAGATTGAGAAAAAAAAATGGAAGAGAGCATAGAAAACAAATATCAAAGTCAGACATGGAAACTGTAATTTCCCAAAAGCAATGCACCAGGCTCCAAAGCACTTTTTCCTTCTGAAGGAAGAGTATAGCAATTCCAGAAACGAGTTTCCTCTACAAATAAAGAAAATTATGGGGGGGGTGGAGGTTGGGTTGGAAGAAAACCATGCAAAGCCCTTAGCTAGTACTCAGTCCCAATTCTGGAACTTTTCTCGTCACTGTTACGAGAAGTGAGATCACATCCATGAAGCTTGGAAATAAGATTATGAATGAGTACAAAATTCAATTAGAAAAAAAAAAAAAAAAAAAGGAGGCTCCTGAAAGAACATTTGTTAAAAATAAAATAAATAAAAAAACCCCTACAACATACACTTTATATTTTCTGGCTACTAAATCTGTTTAGAGAAGAGTCTACCTGAGCAAAACTTTCAGCTCTCCATGGCTGTAGTATTATGTAAATAACACCTTTTTCACAAGTGAATCTCATAGCACACTTCAATCAAATTTCATTCACTGTACATTATCTCTCTAATGGCCTAGATCCCCAGATGCAGAGCATCACTGTCATGCTTTTGGTTTGTGCAAACTGAAAATTGTTTGCATGTGAACATTTTCACTCCAGCTGCTGCACTGCCATTTCTGAAATGGAAAATCATAGTATTTCAATCATCTCACAAACTACTCAGATCAGTAACTCAGAAACTTATTTAAAATGAGTCCATAAAGAGAATTCAGAGAATGACTGAGTCAATTCACATCATTATGTGCATGAACAAGCTAAGGATCAATCCACATGCTCCATTTGGCACAATACAAATTAGCTGCAAAGAAAAGGAGACCAAAGCACAGAAGTTACAATGGGACAATTCTGCCCATATTAGTATGTAGAAAACAAACTATCATCTCATTGCTGTGAAAGGCAGGGATGCACTAATGACAACATAGTACTGATTCCCTGAGATTAGAAAACACCCATTCATCTGCTCCCATCACTATGCCTGCACTACTGTTCTATTTAAGAGCAGTCATGGGGCCATGAAGCAAATCCTGCCATCATCCACAAAAACTCATGCTGGTTTACATCACCTAGCAATTTGGTTGCATGTATAGCATACTCCTTCAGAGGAAACTGAACTCGAATCTCTTCTTCAACAGGAAACAAAACATGTTTCAATCCCAAAGGGGAATATAAGCATTTGAGTAAGTGTCTGGCCATTTGGACTACATGAAGCTGTTGATTTCTTCAAATCACATGAAGCTGAAGCTGTTGGTTTCTTCAAATACTTGTCTCAAACTACATAAAAAGGGATATAAAACCAAAAGAGCCACCACTGCAAGATTTGAACACAGTTTGTTTCAAAGATTTAGCTGTAGTATCTATTATTAACGCTATCTGAGAAAGTGTCTAGAAATGAATCAGGTAGGAAGACTGTCTTGTACAATGGTATCGGATATTAAGGGCTGGTAAACAGTGGAACAAGTAAAAAACCATTTATCATGGCCATCCTCTTAAACTAATATGAATTAGTCTTCCTTGCACACATTTTACCTGCTATCTGTAATAGCCATTTAGATTCCTGGAAGTTTACTCAGCAAATATTTAATGTTATCAGTCATCATTAAGCAGATCAAACAGTTACATTAACCTTGTACACCAGGTCAGCACTTACTCAGAAAGCTTGTCATCATCTCCGATTGTTAGTACCTCAAACCCTTAATAACATCTCTATACATCACAAGCCCAGGGTCAGGGAGTTAATGACATGTATTAGCCACAGTCTCAGCCACACAGCTGGGAGAGAACTAGGGTAATGGAGAGCAATAGAGCAAGAGAGTGTTCCAATGGATGAAATTAAGGGTAAAGCAGACTGTGGGGAAAGCATAGAAGCCATTTAAGGTATGTCATGGTTCAGCCCCAGCCAGCAGCCAAGCCCCAGCAGCCAAGCAGACACTCACTCACTCTCCCACCAGTGGAAGAATAAAAGCATCACTTTGGTCAGTTTGGGTCACCTGTCCTGGCTGTGTCTCCTCCCAACCTCCCATGCAGCTCCAATCCCTCATCAGTGTGGCAATATGAACAGAAAAGGCCTCGGCTCTGTGCAAGCCCTGCTCAGCAATAACAAAAACATCTCAATATTATCAACTCTGTGTTCAGCACAAATTCAAGACACTGCCCTGCACTAGCACAGTGTCAGAACTATCACTGTTGAGATCTGTAAGACATTTTGTGTATATGAACCTCAATAGCAAAACAAAATAGGCAAGTTAGAGGTATGAGGAAGTGGGTGGAGAGGTGATCTTTGGAGTAGACTGAAAATGCTGTAATCCTGTGTGTCTGGGGTCATATTTTGACCCTCTGTTTTACCACCATCTATTACTTTGAACATGAATATCTATATTCATAGGAATATCTGGCCATGATTTTTCAGCTTCTGGGGCTCATATACTTTAACAATATATCTGTAGGTTATTGTGGATTTTTCATATGCACTGCATTTTGCCATCCAGTTTTTAAAGTTCCCCACCCTGCCTCACCATTGAAAGTATTTAAGATAATGGAAAAGTGGTGAGAATTCTTCCACTAAAACGGAGGTTTAGTCATTTAATAAAGAAAACCTAAGCACTTTGCACTGTCTTTCTTCCATATCATGACACTTGCTTTTGATCTTTATTTTCATACATTGCTGTCCATCAATAAGTCTCCAAAATGTCTTATTTCCGAATGAATCATTAAACTTGACTCTTCTGTGAATGATAAAATATGGATCATCTCCAACATAAATAAAAGAAAAAACAGCTTTGAGAGCTACCAGACAGAAACAATTGATGCACGTGTAGGTGTAAGAACCACATTCATTCTTAGGTTTTGAAAGACAATACAATCCCATAAATCTGTGCAATGTCATTTCCTGCCCTACATTCCACTGCTGTATAACTCAGTGATCATTTATTAGAAAGAGGAACCTGCATCACTAGTTTCATGTAAAAGCATGATCAAGTTCCCAGACCATAAGAAATGTGTGCCTGTGCAAACATTCTTCCCCATACTACTGAACTCCAGTATAGCAAACAAAATGGAACCAAAATGAAAGTCCTTCATCCCTGCTAATCGAAACTTGCAGCAGGGCTAGTTGCTTTCCAGGCAAATATCAACCATCACTTAGAGAAGGGGAAAATCAGGAACTAATCAAGATTCACCAAATTAATATTACAATTTTGATAAGACTAAACAGACTAATAATTTAGGTGGGTTTTTTTTCCTGTTTTTCATTTGTACATTTGCCTTAAGCTCTCTTGACAAGTCTTGAATGGGCAGTGATTAATAGCTATAGCCTTTTCTCATAGATCGGGTTTTGCCAGAAACAAAGTCCTTGAATCAGGTTATTTGGTGACCTGCAATGAGTCATTGCAAATTATTCATACATATAAGAATAATCCTTTTCTTTGTAAGTGCTGTTTTTAACTTTTTTTAAGATATCTTACTGAGTTTGATATCATATTTAGATAGAAATTGCTTTCATTTGAATAAAGACTTTTGTCTTTAAGCACAAGGTTTATTTTCATCTAGTGTAATATATTCAAAGTTAAACAATCAAAGGTCCAGAATGAAACCAAGAGAGAAACAATAGAGATAAAGGACCATCTAAATGGGGGAAAAAAAAAAAAATCTAGGCAAATCCTTTAGAAGTTCCCCTTATCACTTTCAGGGTTGTCATAAACAATGCTGCATCAATTTGTTTTAGTATCAGTGCTGGATTTTTCTTCCCCCTCCCTAAAAGCAGCTAAACCATCCAATGCCCACTGTCCCTGTTGATGAGGCAGTGAGGTGGATTTAATAGCACACCATCTGTCTCTCTGAACAAGTTGCAGTGGAAGTGCTGCTAAAGCTTAGAAGGAGCAGTTTGCACAGAAATCAGTGCTGCACAGAGTAAATAAAAGCCTCTGAAGCTAAACTGTAAAAAAACCCCTGACTTTCAATTAAATTATATTCCTAATGAAGGATAGGATATTTTAACTGTAAAGACACTTTCCCCATATCTACACCCCTTCATTTTTATGTGTCACATATTAAGAGTACTCTGAAGTAGATTTCCATCTTTTAAAAACAATACTCACTATTAAACCTAGAGGCTGGTGAAGGAAGGATGACATGCATGTAACAAGAGCAGCTTGTCCAGGCATAACTGAGGCATCTTTTAATTCCTTGCTAAGCTGAGGGCTTGCATTTTTCAGCTTGCTTGTCTTAAGAAAGAGTTCCAAGTAGCAGGGATGGAAAAGAAAACAGAAGGAATGAGAAGAAACCATGCTAAGTCAAGTGATCCTTTGACTAGAGAGAGCATTCCTAATCTTTGGTAGCTTTGGTAAAGAACATTAAGCCAGCAGTAAACAGCCCCAGAACATAACTTGTAAAGAGATGTGATGAATATGCAGGTGTTAATTTGCTTATGCCCCAGCAAGTCAGGAACTTTACTGCTTTCAATATCTCCATGACCTAAACAAACCTGCATCTTTAGATTTGGAAAAATACATTTGTCTTCCTTGGACCATCCAATCTAATCTTGAAGAAACATAGAGCAGAGGACAAGAGCATGATAGGGATGCTTCTAAATTTGAAGACACTCCTAATTTGGTCAAATAGAAGAAAGTTATATGCAGTGCAACATCCTAAAAACTTTAGTGGGCTACAAGCAATGCTGCAAGGCTGAACATGCATGCTTATGACTACACTCCACATACTGGTTTTGGTGCCATCCTGAAGGATTATCCACAATCACACAGATTACTGGGGGCTTAAAAGGAATTAGAAAATTTTGTATGTTTTTGTACTCATCCTTCATTCAATTCAGTTAATGTGAAACATTATCCTATTGCTGACCTCCAAGTAATTGTCTACCAGTATGGATCACTTTCAGTTTATATTTCATTTACATATTTGCAAAGGTGATTAAACTTTTACTAGTAATAAAAGGTCAAAATCTGCTTTATTTGGAGAGTCTTCTCAAACAGGAAGACTTGGTTATTTTATCTTATTACACATTAAGTTACAATAATAACACCAAATATACGTCTTACCAAAATTATGTTGTATTTCCAATTTTGTTAGTCTCAGTCTAACAGACCCTTGGAAGCCTAGGAATTTCATCACATGCATTCTTCCCACATCTATAACATTACTTTGAGCTACAGGAGAGAGCATCTTTTTTTTTCCTTCTGCCTTCATATGCCATTCCTTGAGAACGTAAGAGGAAAATTAAAGTCGCTCATCTGTAAACACCGGTTCTCAAATCGGCTCAAATCGGATTCCCAACCGAAGCTCTTAATTAAAGATATGCTTATAAAGATCCTTACAGTGATGCAGGCTGGGAGCTTGTAAAGCAATAGCAAGTGAAAGCGTTGGCTTCCCTTCTCCATTCACATCCTGCCTGGTCATATCTCCCTGAGAAAGGAGAGCTCCCAGGAGGCTACAAAAACAGCCTTCACGTGAGCCTGATCCCTACAGCAGCTTACAGATGCTCCCTCCTACCTTCCTTTTCATTTTCCCCAAAACAGACATCCATCCCCACTTAAGTCACCATGCCTTCTTTTCCCAGCTCAGTCCTCGGAAGACTGTTGCTGAGGTCTTTCCTTTGCACCTTTTCTTCCCACTCTTATGTCTTTCTGAATGGATAGTTAGTGTCAGCCACCTCTGTGTCTCTGATGATTCTTTGGCCTTGTTTTCACTATCTGCTCCTACTCCTCCTCTTTGCCCATAAACTAATTTCTAAAAACTGAAGCTGTCTCTGGCCTGAAAGGGGAGGCCTCTCCTTTTAGTCCCTGGCAAGCACGAAAGAGAGTCATTAGCCAGGTTTGAGGAGACCAGTTTGCTCAGCTGCATCAGGCCATGGTGCCCCATGCTGCCATGGAAACAATGGACAAAACCAGGAGTTGGGCATATTTTATTCAGCAGACTGCTTGCATCTTTCACCTTTTCTGTCCACGAGACTGGTTGCTAGTGCAGCTGTTTGAGGGGAACATCTGTTATGCTCTTTTAACTTCTCTCCTGAAGATCAGCACCAAACCGCTGAGCAGCTTTGATATTCCCACACACACACAGAGCATAAGAAGCAGCTACCCTTCGTTACTGCTGATGTTGAATAGGCAGCTGGATCAGATGTCAATGTGAAAATTAGCAAGAGATTACTTTTCCCCCAGCATACCAGAAACAGCACACCACTTCAGACCCAAGAACTCCATCTACCTTGATCAGAAGCTGAAACCACAATGCTGGAGTCTAACAGGAGAGCTGGTAAAATGCTCAATGACAGGCTGCTGCTGCCAAGGCACAGAAGGAGCCTGGGTAAAGTTTTCATTAGGGACTATGACTGTATATTTGCTTCCTAATTTTCTCCATGGCAGCTATAAGTTGAGATCTTATTACAACACTGAATTTATATTCTACTGCAAAAGAGATTATCTGAAAAGACCAGTGTTCAACAACTTTCTGGCATGTTTTCCCATTTTATTTCCCTATCACCACGATCCTGCAAAATTTTGACCAACATTAGAAGAAAACTTTAAATTTTGAATTCTGAGCATGAAATAATGAAGGACTTCACTTTCTATTTCCTCCTTACAAATTTGTGTACACAGCAGACTGAAAAGAAAATCTGGAAATGCTTTAGTAATTTAACTGGGGTTTTTTGTTCTAGGTCCATCAACATAGAACAGTGTTACTCACCAACTTCTCAGGCAGGAGGAGAAAAAAGTACCACAAGAGTCATAACCTCTTTTCTTTACTTTCTTTTACACTAAGTAACTACATAGCCTTAATAATGTAGGTTTGGTTCCCCTTGCCTTAACTTCTCTGTCCTATATTACAGAATCACAGAATGGCCGGGGTAGGAAGGGACCTCTGGAGACCATCTATTCCAACCCCTCTGCTAAAAGCAGGTTGCAGAGTATGGCATCCAGGCAGGTTTTGACTATCTCCAGAGAAAAAGAGACCACAGCTTCTCTGGGAAGCCTGTTCCAGTGTTCTGTCACCCTCACAGTAAAGTTTTTCCACATATTCAGACAGAATATCCATTTTTTGTTTGTGCCCATATTGTCACCTCTTCCATTGCTACTTGCCAAAAATTTAATTGCAAGATTTTCAACACAGAGACTTGACACACATCAAGTTTTCAGTGGAACATTTATACATGAGGATCAAGACACACACCAGTCTTGGGTAACCAACTTCATCACCTGCTACAGTTGACTATTTGCCTCCTCAGAAGTAGGAGGACATTGGCAGTAAGTTATCTGCTTTGGAGCTAGGGAAAATCATAGGTTTTGTTAGCCTGGATTTATTTAAGTGGACAGATACAACTGCACAATCATGTAAAGAACTCCCTTTGAATCAAGCAGGTTGTTTTCTGCACTTGAATTTGTCTTTCTCACTGCAGTCCAATACTAAGAGGGAGAGCATAGCTGCAGCTTTTAGTAGGAAAATGTTATTTTAAAAGACTCTTTGACATAAAGTTAAATGTGACAAACCAGAAAGCATGAAGGTGAGGAGAGTTAAACTTTCTCTTCCAACATTAAACAGAAAGGCCAAGGCCAAAACAGAGAAGACACCTTGCTTAGGTTTATCACTGTTTCTTCTGCAGTTTCTTTTTAATCAACAGATCTCTTACAGCTATCTTCAGCTATTTTACAGATGTTTCGTGTCATTCAATAAATAATGCAATCTTGTTGTTACCCCAAAAGCTGAAATATTGAAATAATACCTTCTGACACAATATGATGCATGAGAAAATTGTTTGGCTTCCATGGAAAATAAAGGAGCTTTCAAAGTTCATTAAGTGATTTTTTGGCTTTGAGGTTTTGGGGTATTTGTTGTATTGTTTTGGGTTTGGGGGAAGGGTGATTGGTTTTTTGCTTGTGATTTCTTTTGTTGTTGTTGTTGGTTTTGTTTCATTGGATATTTGCAGGAAGAAAAGGGGATGTTGTTTGTTCTGTTGTCCCCCTACATATGTTCACCTCTGGAAGGAAAGTTGTTTTCATAACTCCCTGTTATCCCTGCAGTGCACCTGAGTTCTCTCCCAAATAAATGAAGATGTTTACAATTCCATCCTGCAAGATAATTCAGGCAAATCAATACTAGAGATTGACTCTTCAGCACACAATAAACATACTCACAAGTATTGCTTATGAATACACACACAGTACAACAGGTACACAAGGCCATGGCATTTCACAGCTCGTCAAACTGATAGGCACTTGTACTTTTTTAATGCCTTCATGAATAGCTCATTTTACCCTACACAGCCCTGTACCTCCAATTGTTTTCTGCTAAACAAAAGCAACAGCTATTCCCTAAGCAAAAAGCATCAAAAATTTATTTTTAGACTTTCTAGTCAGGTTCCTTTCTGCTTGCAATAGTTATTAGTCTTGTATTAAGATGACTTTGTCTACCACCAGAGTTTGAAATGAGATATAGTGGATGCCTTCCCATGCTAAAGAGTTGTTCTTTGAGGGGGCGGTAACAAAAGATAAAGGGCACACAAGGCTGCAAGATCTCCTTGATTTTCAGAGCTCAACAACACATTCTGCTAAAGACTCCAGAAATAATCCCCTTGAGATGAAATTTAAATATGCATTAATTTTCTTTTTTAATAAAATTCTTAAGGAAACACCAGTGTCTGTAGCAGTTGTCTTGGTCATTTCATGACATATATAAATGTACCTCTATTTTCCAGACTTATACTTTTTGCTTATATTTGAGCAAGCAGCTAGGAAGACTATTTTGGGAGGGTATTTTTCAACACTGCTTTCTTTTACCCTTGAGGAAGGAGAAAAACAATATGAATATTAAGATGGGAGAAAGGGAAGGTAGAATAAAAGGGAACAAGATTTTATAAACATCCAGTCATAAAGAAGCAGAACTATTCGCTTGCTGCATCAGCCTTCTATGATAATACAGTACCAACACCTTGCAGCTAATGCCTAAGAGCTCCATCAAATGAGTAACCTCCTGCAAGAGCTTTGTTTGGAATATCTAGATTAATTTCCCATTTTGGTTGCTTGACTGATTCACAAATATATTTCTATATCTATAATAGAGAGGACATAAAGCAGAATTTTAAATCAATTTGGGATGAGAAAACTTTCATACAGATGATTTTTTATACAAGTCTATCACCTGGCTTGTAGAATCTCATTTCAAACAATATCAAGCAATGGATTAAGAGGAATAGAGAAATTTTCACTTAGGAAAGACATGTCAAGACATCTGTAAGGATTTTTTGGGGCAGTTTTTAGAAGTGCAGCATAATGGAGAGGGGAATAAATAGTCTAGCACAGAAAAAACAGAGAAGACAAGTGCAAACTCTAAATAAAGATGTAAGTTAAGAGCCACATTAGAGTCATTCACATTTCCTTTGTTACTTAACTACAAGAGTCAGAAAAGAAGGAAGGAAAAATCATGTTGTATAATGGTATGGCTCCTGCTAGTTTATTTCTCTGAAAGCAAAGCTGAGGAATACCTGAATCCCAAGATCTGTGAGCAAAGCAAGAGACTGCAACATAAAACTTTATGGTAAAAGAAGAGAAAGCTAACTACAGTTCAAGGTAGAGACATGTATTGTAGTTCATTGATAACTTTATAAATTTATTAGATTCCAGCAGTGTAAAGCAGTAAAGTATTACCAATCCATTTTAAGACTTACTGTCTTATTAGATTAAAGAAATACTAAGATTTGCTTTTCCTTCAACACTGCCTATTTCCCTGTATGCCTTAAAGACTAAATAAACATCCCTGATTTCAATATAATCATAAAAATAAAGGAAAAACCACACTTGTAAACTTCCAACTCCTCATTTTAATGAGCTCCCCAGCCCACAGACTTTTCAGAGTTCATTTTGAACATGGCCTGGTGCCTACGTGAAAAGGCCTTCACTGCTTGCTTTGAGAATAGCACAACTTTCACTAGCCTGCAGGCAGAACTGAAGGGAAATAATCTCCTTTGGAAAATAATTCCATTTCCATTTGGTCAGAAAGCTATTTTTCATTTAAGGGCATGTCACAGTGCACTGACTTCACTCTAGTCAAAGGCAGAAACATTGTAATTAAAGTTCCCCTTTATTAAAAGGGGAAGAGGAATTCACATTAAACAAAATAATATGATCTGTGCTTCAAATCTTGGTTAACTATATTCACAATTCAATTCAGAAATGGTTCATCCTGAATTAGAGCTAGTAAAATAACAATCTTATGTTTCTTTCACACCACCCACCCCAGCTTTGCCCTCTAGGGACTGTTTGTCTGACATCTTCCCAAGGTACCTACTGTGAGCACTTGTGCCAAAGACCAATCCCAGAATTTCCATACAGAGCATCACGGGAGCTCTAATGCTGATCTCACAGCCACATCTCACCATTCCTCATTCTATCAGTGTCTTTTGGAAACTAGTACAGCCTTGCAAATACAGCATACAATACTAGAAAGCTGGAAAAAGTTAGAAAATGCTACATTCTAGTTTATATGCAAAGTTCCAAATGCAATGTCAGTAATTTCTACTGGTTTTGATGGAACATTACTCTGCTTGGTGCAGGAGACTAGTTAAATATTAAATGCAGATAAAACCCATCATGGAGCAGTAAATGAAGATATAGCTCAGACTTACTTTTTAGGTTAAATTAGGCAGTGCTGAGCTGACACAACTGCTAGTAAGAAATAAATTAACTCTTAAATAAGTTAAGGGTAAGTTAACTCTACAACATGGCATATATGCTTATATTCCCTCCAAGACTCATCCAGTTTGGTAGCCTGCATCAAGCTTAAGACAGGTGAGAAAAAACCCAAGTTATGCCTGCATGGAAATGTACAGGAACCTACCTTCATCTCATGACTCATACCTTCCTTAATATAGTTGCACCAGAAGTCATTGAGAAGAGATTTCTGCCAAGATTGCTGCTTTTACTTCCTGAGAGTTTGAAAACTGAATACGTGCATGTTTTACCCTTTTAAATATAATTTCTGAAGGTCAGCAATGACTGCTGAAAGACAACACTGCATCACTCTGGAAAACTTAAAAAAGTGGAATACGTCAGTGCTAATACCTATTGGTCCCGGTATGGCAAGGAAAAAATGCAGCTGCCTGTGTAAAAATATATCTGGATTATACTTGCTGCAGAGACTTGATACCCATGTTCAAGGGGATGCATTAATTAACTGGAAGCCCACCTCACTTAAAGCAAAAAGGCAAAAGCAGATCACATCAGCAAAAGAGTAAAAAAAATTAACTTGGCCAGAATGGCATCCAGAATATTGAAGCAGCTAACAACAGGAAGGATGACTTGTGCTTGCAGCAGAAGGTGCACACAGCATGTGTGCTTTGCTGTTAGCAACAGTACTGAATCCTGGATACAGACAAAACAAATGGGAAATCAATGCAAAGAATTCAGGGAATATGACAGAGGACAAGAAACAACTTGAATATTCCACAAAGGAAGAAGCTAAAGCCTCATTTAGGTGCAGAAAAGGGAGTTCCATCTTTTAGAACAGCATCCCTTGGGTGTAATCCAAAGGGAAGGTACAACAGAGTTGACACAAAAATCTCCATGCTCAGCCACTAGCTTTTTCTTAAGAAGAAATCAATTGGTAGTTTAAGGTTCCTTAGATTCACTCTGGGAGTGATGTTTCTTCTTAAAGTCAGAGAAACAAGGTTTCCAAAATTGTCTATGTCTTAAGCAAAAAGGAGTCAAGTTTTACCTGTCTTTGTAGGAAGGCTTCAGCACTGAATGACTTCAAGAAAAGTTTCTTGGACTTAGATAAAAACATTTTGACAAAACAAGAATCCTACAAATTCTGTGTTTGCTGCACACCAAAAGAGTGACTCTTCAGCAACCACAACACATGCAAGACTGAACCTAAAACATTCAGAGGACATGATTTTGAACGCATGTTGGAGGATGCTACTTATATTGCATTCCCAAATTTTAGCTAGGGAAGATACCTGAAAAAGTAAGTTGAGAAGAAGGGGAACACGTCAAAACAACAAGAACTATTCTTTAATAGTTTTGTCCATAAGTTTAATTTCAAAAAAGCACAACCTCCACCAGCTAAAAGTTAAGGGGTTGTGGCCCAGGACACAAAAAACATTAAACCAAAATATAACAGAAGAAAGCTAGCAATGACACTAAAATATTCTCACTTGCACTTCACTATCCTGGTTCTTGCCTCTCTTTTGGGTTTCCACAAATATTATTTTAAAAAGCAAACAAATAAAAACAAACAAAACCCCACAAAACAAATAAAACAAACAACTTAACACTACCTTATTTCAAGACCAGCAATTACTCTACTGTTTGTACATTTCAAAGTTTCTGAGTGAGCCCAAAGGCACCAACGATATTTAAGGCCCTGGGACTTCAGGCATGCTGCAAACTATCACGAGCAGACATAGCTACTGTTAAAAATTTCAACAGGAGTTGTACTGGATGAGCAATTTTGTGCAAGAAGCCATCCAGCTGCAACACAACTACAAATAGTGTTTAAATGATCTTTTGTATAATAGATAAAAAATATCTTCAGGATTAATTTTTGAATTTCTGTATGTTGATGTTGTTTTCCTCCACACTTTATTTAGCTTACATCTAGTTCTATGAATACTTAAATTTTAAGTGCAGGTGTGGAAAATGATTATGCTTGAACATCATGCAGCTGTTGAGATTACTTCTCTTTTTCCCTCCCCAATCTGCCCCATTTTATTCAACAAGTCCTGTAAATATCAGTGTAGGCCAAGGTAAAAATTCTGGTTCCTTCCTAATAGATGTACAGAACCAGGTATAATCAAAGAGATAGCTAAAGAAATGCCATCATCAAGAAGAGAAAGGAAAAGTTGAAGCCTCCATTAGCATGGTTTTGCAGCTTGAAAAGTCTACTCAGGTGCAACCTACATAGTGTAAAGTATTGGAATGGTCACATACATTGTATCAAGTACCAAAAAACTCCTGAAGGACTTTCTGGCATGCCAATAAGAGGAACAGGAAAGGATCTGGGATGTTAAGTCATAACAAGTGGGATATCCTGACTCTGAAGGTTTCATGCAATAAAACTCATCATTTACAACCACCACTGAATTAGCACAGATATTGTAATCCTAAAGTTTTAAAAAAAAGTTATCAGAGGAGGTAAAAGGGCTCAAAGACAACTGAGAACATTTATACTGTCCTGGCATTAATGTAAGTTTACTTCACTGAACTATGCCATTAGAAGTTTATTGCTTTCTAAAGCTGAAGAACATTCACTAAAGAAGATCAAGATGAAGAAACATACAAAGCATAATAGAGCAAAGCTTTGGAAAAAGTATGTTAAAAAGTCATCAAAGAAATAGAGAAATAAAGAGTATTAAAAAAAATCAAAAAGACATTACTAACTTCTCTTGAAGATACCTGCAAAAGAAACTGCAGTTCTTTAAAGAAAACAACTTTTTCACACAATCATGAATTGTTTCTGAAGCTGCTAATTCTTTCTCTTCTCTAAAACACACTATGAGCAGGTTAACAAAGGGTAAATAACTTGAATGACAACAGTGCACTAAGGACTTACAGGTACATTCCCTGACAGACAAATTTCCATGCAGGGAAAAGTACCTGTTTGGAGCCACTGACCAAAAAGTCATTTGGGGGAATGATCTGATTTTCAGAACAAGAAACTGAAGTTTATCATCACAAGGCCTAGTTGAAATAAAGAATCTAGCATACTACCTGTGCAGAAAATAAGAACTGACTAATGCCAACACTGTGAACAGTGCTGCGAGAACTTACGCAGAAATGTGCACTCCCCTGAACCAAAGAATCTCTAATTCTTAAAAGTTACAGCTTTGGAGAAGAGTTTCTCTATTTCAAGTATCTTTCACGCAATCATTACTTTCTGCCTCAGACTTCTCCAAGGCTGTAGATTTCTCGGTCATTTGAACAAGACTTTTCTAATAAGAGTTTCCAAGCCATAATACATTTTGCTGTTCTGAAAGGCAATACAAATGCAGCATACGCATTAAGCTCAGCTAACAGGCTACAGGAAAACAAAACAAAACAAAACAAAAAAGTGCAGAATAAGAGGGAGGAAAGTACATCAATTATTTCATACTGACTTTGTCCCCAGAAAAGCTGCTGAGCTATTCTTTGCAGACAAGTTCCACTCCTATGTCATACTTTCATGGCAAACAGAGAAGCCCCATGGAATAAGGTGATTACTCCAGTCTGAGTCAGGTTCTTGAACACCAAGCCTGTGCATGTCCTGATGTCAAGTTCTGCTGCTTTGCTGTGCTCCTTTCAAATGCCTCTTCATCACAGGTCCTCACAAATTCTCAGTGAAACGTTTTGGAAGTGGGCAGCATAGGACTACTCAGCAACAGGAGAATTGAGAGGTACATCAGAAGTTAGGGCATGTACAGTGCTCAGCCAAGCTACAGAAGAACAGTGTTTAAAAGCATAAGGAATGCTCTTACTTCTGACCTTGGTATCCGTGAGATACCAAGTCAGACCTCAGCTACAGAGGGGAACAGCCCTTTATGGCATAGGGTTATTTTAAAAGTGCTATGAGAGGTGCAGAATTAGGCCCAATGTACTGCAGGCAAAAGACACCAGCTATGCTGAATTCTGTTCAGCATTTCTGCTATGAACTGGGTCTCAGAACTTTCTGCAACAAGCTGCAGTAACCGACCTGAGCATAATCACCAATAAGAAGTCATTAACAGAAACAAGCCAAAAAAGGTTTATCTTCACAGAAAGCCATATATCTACTAACAAAACCCTTCAAAAATAATGAAAGGTATGAAGAAATTCAACTTAATATGAAAATATGTCAGCCATTTTCCAGAGACATATCCAGTGACTACAGCACTGGTGCACTTGACTGTGGCACCATATCACGTGCACCAAAAAATCACATTTTCCCATTTTTTCTAACACACTAAAATCAAGTACACTGAGGAGAAGAACAATTCTTATGCCATACTTTCCGGAATTCTGTGCTTCCATCTGATATTACACACAGGTATGTGGACAAGCCTTTCAGAAGGCAATTACAGCCCACCACAGACTCAGAGGTATGTCATCCTACTGGGTAGCTGAGCAGACAGAGGCAGTAGCACTTTTTACACTGCCAATTCCTCATCTCTTGCACATTTCTCTTAGTTGAGATTCAAAGCATATTCATAGCAATAAAACCAGTATTGATTTCACTTTAAAAAAAACACAAATACACATCCATCTTTGTGTATCTTTGCAGTAAAAGTTAACTAGTCAGTGTCCCTGGGGGTGGACAGCAGGCAGCAGAGTGCAACCAGGAGTCACCACACAGGGAGCTTCTTTCTGAAACTCAGAAGAAGTGTTATTTAAAGGGTTTGCACTGCTCTAGCATTTGCCCCAACACACAGGGTACAGGGACGTATTTGAAGCCCTGAGGTATTTTCCAAATCCCAGTGGGAAGAACCTGTAGCTCAAAGCACCTGTGCTTGCCTCCAGCCAAAAAGTAAAGGTATTTCAGAGAAAACTTTCCTGAACTAATAGTGAATTAGTCATACAATCTCTTTAAGAGACACTGCACAATGACAAGTATATTGATAAAGGAGAGAGAAATGTGTGAGAAAACAAGGGGAGAGGAAGCTGTGATATACTGCACACTTCCATCTGAATTTTAACTTTTGACTGCAGAACTCAAGAAATTGCTGTACAGTGCAAAAACCTGCACAATACTAGAAAGCTTCATGTAAGAGCAGTCGTACATTTTCTGCACACTCAGCAGCAAGCCCTCAGGCAGTAGTTCTAGCAAATAGTCTTCAAGGATATTACTACAATTCTGAGCTCCAGGGGAGAATGCCACTGCTGTGCAGGAAGGATTTGGGGGGAGACATTTCATATTATTCTGATACACCTATATGCGAGGCAAAGTTTAGTGTATGTTAGTGTGTGACACTACACATAATTGTCTTTTGTTGATTTTCTTGCATTTAATCTTACAGTAGTGTTTCAAGTAGTGTCTCTTTTCCTACCAATTCTTTAAACAAATTAAAATTAAAAGACATACTTAATAGACATATTAGGATAGCAATAGCCAGGAACTTCACATCAGTTTTACAAAGGTCAATGTCACAATCCCCATTCTGTTCTTCAACCCATCAGAGCTTCTTCCCATCTTGGAGCCCCAGCCAGACTCCTCAGTCAGACCTTTTCCACAGCCTTCCCAGTCCTACCAAACAGAATCTGTTGGTGAAGTGTACACTTCAGGAGACAGGTGAAGCAGTCCTTCATCCTCAGCCAGGGAGGCAGAAGCACTGCCCACAGAGAGCATTCCCACACCTGTATGCATCGAGCTCCTGCTCCCCCAGAATCTCTCCCAGCACTCCCAGGGGAGGCAATAGTGTGCCAAGGCCAGGAGAGGTGCCCAGTGGAGCACAGCAAGGCAGGAAACAGGCTGGCAACACAGCCCAAGCCATGCTGCAAGCAAGGAACACAGAGCATTGTGGCAGGCTGAATGCAGAGATCACCTGGTAGCATTCAGCATCCCTGGGCTTTTCCCTTGGCCAAAAGAGTACATTTCTCAAAGCATTGCCAGGGTCTGCCTCACTACATCACAAGCTTATTGAAGCATTAAAAGAGTGTCAGGCTCCACATAAGCTATTTTATAGGAGGTCAACAGGTACATCTAGGAGATGAAAATTTGCTGGCATTTCCACAGGTCCTCCTGTATCACTGTCATGTTTTAGGGTTGGTTTTGTTGTTTGGGTTTTTGTGTTGTGGTTTTTTGGTGTTTCTTTTTGTTTGTTTTTTTGGTTTTTTTGTTTCACTTGTTTCTCCTTTTTTGTTTTTGGGAGTTTTTTTTGTTGTTGCTGTTGTTTTTTTTTTTTTTTTTTTTTTTTTTTGTTTGGGTTTTTTGTTGTTTTTGTTGTTGTTTTGTTTTTTTGTTTGTTTGGGGTTTTTTGTTTGTTTGGGTGGGGTTTTTTGTTTGTTTTTTTTTGTTTGTTTTGTTTTGTTTAAGAGGAGGAAGAATGAGGCCTGCAGTAAACAATCACTAAAGAACCATGGACCATGGACCAGCCCCATCCAGCCTTTGGACTGGAAAAGTACAGCTAATATTTTACTTCCTTAATTCAAATCAGAAATCCAGGGAGTTTTTCGTATTATTTATCAATCTATTGAACACAACTACTGCTATTCCATCCAAACCCCTCTTTAGGGGCAGTGTGCCAGTTTAAAAGAAACCTATTTTTCCTCCACATCAAGTCCAAGAATAAAAAGTTTCTTGTTCAAGTGCTATTCTTGTCCGTGTCCCCTATTGTTTCTAGGCCCCAAAATAATTGCTATATCAGCAAATGACATGCCAACACAACTCTACCCAGCTTGCACAGATGCACTTTCACCACCAACAAATTCTCAACTGGGCTTGATTTTCATTTTCAATCCAGTTCATAACCCATGGCAACAGGAGCTGTCTGACTGGTGTATTAGTGGTATGTGTAAATAGGTATTTCTGAGCTGTGCTCACAGACTCGGGCATGGCATTGCTCAAGACACGCAGCTTGGGGGAGGGAGGAAAGAGTGAAGACAGTGCTCAAGAGCTGGACTGGGAACTGAGGCTCCCTCAGTGTTGTGGCTCCCAGAACGCCTCCACAAGCACCACCTCCTCTTGAATTTACTGACGCACCCCTATCAAAGAGTTACGCTTCAGCTGCTTCTATTTCTACCAACTCAAGTCTATTTAGACTGAAGGTTTCCATGCCAGAAGATTGCCTCAGGCTCAATTCTTTTGCAAACTTTCAAGCTTAACTAGTTCAGCTGTTTCTGAGAATAAGGTGAGAAGAAAAATACCCATAGTTGCTTAGATGAAAAACAAATCGTTTCTCGCTTCCCTCAAATAAAACACTTCTTTGGAACACCGAGATGAGTACAAAGGGCAGAAATACGTACAGGAAAGGACAGAATAAAAGTATAAAGATTAGCTCCCTCCACTGTAATTTTGAAAGTGGTCAAACTATTTAAATTCAGATGTTCAAATTCAGGAGTTTGAATTCAATCTTAATATTTCTTTTATATAGGGATACAACTTTTTGGCTGTAACATGCAACATTATTAACATATATTATTAACATTTTATTAACAATTATTAACATATAATTTGTCCTGATATTAGTTCTATGCACATCTGTTATATTTATTATAATACACAACTGCAGCCATGCTAAACTCAGAATTTTATTGCTTTCCTTTTAAAATTCTTTGCCTTGACTTGAATAGTTCCCTCTTCCTTTGTGAACAGCCTGCTTCATTCTTTGTTTACACCAAGAGTTGAACAAGTACTTCAGTTACAACTGCTACACATTCAAAAGCATACTTGTCTTGTGAAGTTTAGACTTGTACACTTCAGAAAGTTTCCATTGCCACTTTTCTAAGTAAACTACCAACAAAACACAGTTGCATTTTCTGCCACTCAGTGCTACAAAAGCATGTGAACCAAAAAACTCATAGAGCCTTAATTCCCCCCAGTGCCACATAGACAAGTCCAAGACTTGTATTCTGATGGTGAAGTAGGCAAGTCTTTTTAAATGACCATAAATGGTTCACACCAACAGTTAGAGAACCAAACTGCTCCTGCTTGCAACTTTTTTTTTTTAAAGCCCAACCAGAAATAATATCCAGTTGTTGCTTCCTTCCTCTCCTCATAAAACAGATGCTTCAAGAGGTAGTTTAGCAGTGGTTTCTGTGTATACTGTGATTTCTTGCTCAAAGTGATCAAGCCTATCCTGTTCTGGGAATCGAGGACCTAGATTATTTTAAATAATTACATATTTTCTTGAACACAACTTTCAGCAAGGTTTCTTGTAAAAATATCTATGGACTTACAGCTAATACTGCATGTTCAAAAGATTACAGTTATTCCTTAACACCAGTTTACATCTGGAAGACAATACAGCATTGGGGTCAGCTCTAGGCTTAACTAAGGCATGCAGTTGCCTAGAGAAACAGGCCAGTGTATGGGGCAAAACAGTCTTCCCTCCTGCCCAGTCCTGCCTATACCGTGGTCTCAGAGAGAGCAGGTAGATATTCCTGCAAAATGCAGGATAGGGATCACAGGGCAGCAGTTTCCTTCATATTTGTGTAAGTAACAAATGGAGCACCTCCCAACCTGTCCCATCCCTTAAGTCTTCCAGCAGCTGCAGCAACAACCCAAGGCTGCTTCTCCAGAGCTCTGCCCCTGACCTGGTGTCCCAGCTCCAACCTGTTCTTCTCCCTTTACCACATGGGGAAAGATGCCTGGCTTGACTAGCTTCAGATCTTCATACTCAAGAACAAAAGTCATCCTCAAAACCCACCCAAGCAGCCTTGCTGGACTACAACAGCTCTTGGCAGCTTAACAGTCTGAGGCATTGTAAGCTGAGTGTGACAAAAAGAGTCCTTTCCCGTATCTGGCTTCAAAAGCATCCCTACAGCTGCCAGAAGTAATTTTGCTTGGCTATCTTAGTCCTAAGAGTAGTAACATGAAGACTCATTAGCATGCACTCATAAGACAAAGCACTATCAACTGCGGTCACGATGTGCCAACCTCATACACAAATCAAAGCCCTCATGAATCAAACACCTAGGTGCTTGCAGCCTGAGCCAAGGAGGCTGCCTGCAGCTGAGGCAACCTGTACCTTCTCTGGACCAGATACAAGAAACCCCTACACACACACCCACCCCCATTGGTGGGTTATTTACAAAACAAAGCATAAGAGAAACGCTACACTCTCATTTGAAACAGCTCCCCAAGTTAATTCTCTATGCTCTCCAACATATTTGGGAAGTACTATCTCCCCTTTTTCTCTAATATTGTCCCAGTCATGACAGAAGCAGACTACCTGCCAGACCAGGCACAGTTCACTGCCTCAACACACAAGTTCTGCAAGAGTCACACAGTAATACTTGAGTCAGTTAAACACCACTAGAATTCCCAACATTCCCAGGAGTTTACCCTGTGCTGAACAACGTCATCACTGAGGACCAGAACTGTGACACTGAATATTACAGGTGGTGTCCATGCAGGATGGGGGAGAGTCCTTGAAAACCCTTCCATTATGAAGGGTTCAAGCCCTCCATCCAAGCTGGACAGGCATCACCAAGAGAGAGCAATTCCCTCAAGCTGAGTAGGTGCTCGAGAACACAAGAGATAAGCATGCATATGACAAACAGCTCACTGTATAGACATGTATGAAATATATTGTTTTACATAAAATACGAACAAATACCAGAAAAAAAAAATCACAAAATACCTTGCCCATGTGTATGATTCTCCCCTGTGAGAATGCACAGAAAGACATTTAACAGGTCCGTGCTGTCAGATTCTTTTGGTGCTAGGTATCTTCTCATTCTGCTGTCCTTTGCATCAGTGACTCAGTCATACATTCCTTAAGGACAGAACCTTCTATTGGTGGTAATGGGGAAAAGGCAGAGGCATTTATCACAAACTACAACAGAGCAATATTCTGCCAATACTGCAGTCATTACCAAATTGTTTTTCACAATGCTGAAAAAAAAAAATTAAAGATCCTCCTTTTTAAGGCTACAAAGAACATATGCATTTCCATAAATCATGCAATCAGCATTTGCAGCAGCAGATCCCTGTAAAAGAATGCATCAGCTGAAGTCTTAATTTGTTCTCCTTGAGTGCTTCTCTCTTATTAGGTGACATTGCATCTTGTTCTTAAACAGTGTAACTCCAAATTACCCGTTTTTAATAAAACCTATTTTTCTCTGTCAGAATGCTGTTCAAAATGTTTTTCACTAGCTTTTTTATTTTCATGCTGACTCAGTTACTGAATTATAGTTTATTAAATGCAACTGTTTTCAGATAATTTCCTTAAACAGTTTAGGTGATACTATATTTGCTATGAATACCAATTTTGTAAAGTATACTAATTCAATGTTAAAGCACTACAGGAAGAACACATCTCTGTCTTTACACAATTGTTTTGGGCAAAGCTTTCAGAAGAAACTGAGCAGCACAGATAAGTTTACACGGAAATGTAATTTATAATTTACTCTCAAATATTAAGCAGCTGTCCTTTCTTTGGAAGGACAACCATTCTTTCAAAGTTCAGTAGGCAGCAAAGTTGTTAAATGTTTTCTTAACAACTAATTTTTTCTGGTCCTGAAAAAAATTCTTTTAGGAATGACCATGTGATTTTGGGAGCTTAAAACACGTCCTTTTTAGTCATTCTCCAGGGCAAAGCCATAGTTTCAACATAGCCATGGAAGATCCAACTCTGAAACCACCCCTCATCTATTCAAGAATAATTCACTTATCTAAGAGTTGCTGGTGCCTGCACAAACAGCAAGCTGAGTAATATCTAGTAAGGTGTTTGATTGCTGCTTCAGTACATAATATTGAGGAGTAAGCTCTGAAAATGTTCACTGCAATAATCAAATACAATGTCATTCTTCAGAAGATACTTTTTTTCCCCAGAAAATACAGGACTGTGCTTAGGTGTGATCTACTTTTATTAAGGAACTTGTCAATTTGTCAACTCCACTATTTCATATGCAAAATTATAAGCATTAAAAATTCTTTTAGTTCTTTTACTTAATTGCACCAAAATCTAAACAATATTCATGTAGGCTAGCCATCAGGTAGATGTTATACTCAAAAAGCAAGAAGGGAGCTATGGGTCCTTCTCAAAACTTGTTTCAAAAAAATATTTCCGTGAGAGTGACCATATTAAATAAAGATATCATTAGCTGAACTGTATTTATCACAGCAACCCCCCCCAAAAATATCCATAAGTTCTTCCCAGTCACCATACAAAGACTTTGTTCATCTAATTCTCCTTTCAGTTATTGGAGATGACTTCTTTTAACCACAACCCTGCAACCTCATTAAAGAGGAAGGAAAACAAAGTTCTCTATACTAACTAGCTATGGTATATTCAGGCAATCTAGGATGACATAAGTTATTGATTCCTGTGATTCAAATGACAGCATAAGACAGAAACTTGATGCAGTCATAATAAGTTTACGCACTCGCTTGAGCGCGAAGTATGCACACACAATTTCAGGCAGATCTGGCCACTCGTTCTGTGGTGCCTCCCTTTCTTAGCATCTAGAAAAAGGCCTCTCCAAAACTGTACATAACTCTTGGAAGGGTTACAGATGTTTTTCACAATTTTCTTTTGCACATTATCAGAAACAAAACCAGTTTGTTTAAAATACTCCATCCACTTCCCAGAGAAATACCAGGAACCATCGACAGAGATGAGTATGTGAATGATACATAGTTTCTGCTGTGTGGCACCATACAGACATTTATTTGAGAGAACAAGTTGCTACAGGACACCCAAGACTGTCAACAACCTACTGCTAATTTCATGTTCACTTACTCTCACTACCACCTTGGTTTTACCCACTTTCACTTTGTCACTTCAGACTAGTAGCTCAGTTAAATAAATTTCTAACAACTACATTAAAATAAAATCCAGCGTAAGTCTTCCCTCTTGCACTTTAATCCACTTTAATTGACTGAGTTCTTTCAGTCCTATATCCAAGAGTATAAAAAATCCACTGTTGTTAATATATCCCAGTGAAAGTACGACCATTCGCTCAGATACGCCAGCATTAAGGCATATATAAACTAGCAAATGGGAAAATTCTTCTCAGTCAACATAGGAAACCCTAAAAGGATAGTTCAACAGCACAACAATGATATCAAGGTTTAAATACTGAATATTTACTCCAGAGGAAAAGGTACAACCAACCATCTGCATCTGTGAATGCGCCAAAAATCAGTGAACCGTGTGCTGGATCTAACTTGCATTGAAATGCAACTGTCTTCTCTTGTGCCCTTGAAAAACTGTTTTAATTAGAATACAATCAAGTTGAGTATTTCATTTTGAAGAACCATATTGCAGATATCAGTATGAAATCTCATATATGTTAAATCATACAGCATAGTGAAAATACAAAATTCCAATTGACTACAACTGCAAATGCCCTGCATGATAATTGAGATGCTCTACAGAATAAGGAGACTGTACTTCTGATCAACCACTAATAAACCCTGGGTATGAGTAGCCAAGATGAGGAGGGGGAGGGAAAAAAACCTAGTATGTTCTCACAACCTATGGGATAAATCCTTATATGTTGCCAACACAGGATCCAGATAATGCAGACATTAAAATTAGAGAATGGTATTTCAGACAGCTAATTACCACAGCATTCAATATGTAGCTAGGTAAACTGTTTTACAGAAATATATGATCTAGGGATAGTTTTAAACCTTGATGAAACTCAGTATTAAATAGAGTTCTACCTGAAAGTATACAGTTTCCTGTTAAATGTATCCATATCTCTAGTGATTTCTGTGAATGTATCTGAAAACAGAATGCAAATATAAAGCCTACACGTAACATACACATATATCTTCTAATACCAACTCTTTTTTTAATAAAAACCAGTTAATGAGCAGCATTCTGTCTTGTGCACTGCAAAAACTTTGCACTGAATTGCTTAGCAGATTCAGAATATACAGTGCGACTGAGTCAAGGAGCACTGCTAAAAGCCAGCAAAATACAAGAGTGACAGAACCTGTAAACTGTATCTGTAACCAAACTAACCCCCGTAGCATGCTGCTGAAGTCTGCTTTTGATGGATATTAATTGTGTCCCAGACCCCAAGCCAAGAATAACATTACATTGAGAGAACAGTTTGAGGCATCTCAGTACAAAGAAATCACAAGGCTGACAGCACGAAAACAATGCAATTATCAAACTTGGTCACAAACCTAACTAAAGCAAGCAAACAAAAAAAAAATGTACTTTACCTTTTTAAGGAAAAAATTCTGCAATTTCCTGTGAGGCAGCTTTATCATCTTTTTTTCACCATCCAGGATACAGGTCAGGCATTGCAAGCACTTGAGCCATTCTGCAGGGGCTTGACACCTTTTGCCTTCTCTATTAACTGGCTGCAGTCAGCTTAGCCCAATGCGTCACCAAACACCAGCCCAGCCCCGCAACAGATTAAAAGGCAGGAGCTAGGCTGGATCTCATTTTTGACTCAAACAAGGAAGCTCTAATACAGACACTCCAGCTCCAGCTCAATGCTTCAGCGGTGTTGACAGCACAAGGAGGAAGGAAACAGGTATGAGGTCTGCATTGCTCCCTAAAAAATCCCTGCAAAGTTAATAAAGGTGTTTATACAGGGGCAAGAATTTACAAGAGGATGAAAGAGGCACAGAGATGCTCAGAATCTCACTGATCCTTTCAAATCCCATGCTACAGAAGAAACTCAGTGTCCAGGACTCTGAACATGAGCCATCACTGCCTGCTGAGTGCAGCTTGTCACTGTGCACCTGTTAATTAAGCACATTGAATGTGATTCAGCCAAGCACAGGAAAGAGCCTGTCATTTATGTTCTCTTCAAATCATTGGGAGACTTATTTCCTCTGAATAGTTTTTAGAAAAAACTCTACACAGAGAGATTGCACGCAAAGATGTTATATACAGATACATATGGAGGTATTTATAGAGCACACCAATGCTGAGTTTGAGTCAATACCATAGGAATCAGCAATCATGGGCATCGCTGCCTTCCCTTTGGGAACTTGGAACTAAAGCTCAGCTTCAGATTTGGAAGGACAGGGCTTGGCAGCACACCAGTAGTGCTGCATCTCCTGGGCCACTGCTGTCCTAAAGCAGCAAGTGATGGAGGGTGATCTGATCTCATTGTGTTTACTCCCAGTCATGCCAATGGGATAATCCCTATGTTTAAGAATGAAGCACATGCTGAAGAAGCTGGTTTAATCAGTTAAAAAAAAAAAATCACTCCATGATCAAGCTACTTTCCCCTGATTATTGTTTGGAGAGTCAGTCTGCATAAGAATACACAGAAATGTGTTATGGGAGGAATTTCTTCCAAACATTACCAGCTGCTCCCAATTCTCCATCTCCTGTTTTTATACTATAAATATTATTTCGCACAAGCTGAAAATCTTTAATAGTCCATCTCTATCTGTATCATTTTTTTCTGCTATTTGCATAATTTTCTTACCTCAAGGACTATGCTTGTTCCTCTGCCCTCCTGCTGCCCATTCTCCAGGAGCTTAAATACCACAAGCCCTACCAAAATGGTCCCTGCAAACTTCCACTCCTACAAAGTGGAGGAGTGATGTGCTTAACCTCCAGCAAGAGGCAAGGTCTGAGGCAAGCCAAGGAAAAAGGAGTTTAAGAGAGTTCAGCACACGCTTACCTGCAAAGGTTTGTGTTTAAGGGAAGGCCAAACATGACAGGCAAATAACAACTGTAGTAAAATGCAGAACCACACTCTGAGAACAGGTGCCAGTATGCACCCCAAGTTCAGCTGGAACTGAACTGGGCAGCACGCTGGAAACACCACAGAACAGAGGTGCAATGTATGTCAAAGAGTCAGGAGAAAGATAGAGACCCAGGACAATTACTGTGATAAACCAACAGCTGAAGATAAGCAGCAGTCCTGGTATTTAGATTATTCTGACCACCAGGCATTCAAACTGTTGGAGAATTCCAGACTAGTTTTCTGAGAAGCACCCTGCACCATGAGGATATCTATCAATATAACATGGAGAAGATAAGTACAAGTCCAATTTCGAGAAGTTGTTCTAAAACTGACAACTGGGGAACACAAGAAGTGAGACAGGTGGTAATTCTTTGGTGTGTTATGTTTGAAGCCTTTGGGTTCAATTTTAATAAAAGTTAGAAAAAACATTCCTTGGGAAATTCTCACTGTGTACCACGTAAGGTGGAAAAGAATGCAAGACACCAGTAAAAAAGGGATGGTGAGCATACCATAAACCCCACCTAGATGCATATAGCAGAAACATTAATTGCAGCTACAGTATCTTTCTCAACAGTTTCTGCTACAAATGGGCAAGTTTGGTTTTTAAACCTGAAGCCTTTCAAGTTTAAAAACCCCTGTGGTTTGAGGGTATGCATTACCAAGAAGCATATTATTTTAAAACTAACAATTCTTACTACTTAGATCACCAGGATCTCCATGATTTCTCAGGATTTGAACTTCTATCTAGGAGATTCCTCAGAGCCAAACAGCATTGACTTAGGATTTCATTTTCCCTGTTGTAATTATTTGGCTGCATTTTCATTTCTGCACTCACATCCACAAAAGTTGCACGGTTTTCCTCTATAAGAGCAAATAAAGATACTTTGAAGAGATCTTAAATTCAAGACTTCCTTCCTTTGAGATAATACATAATCATCCCAGACTCTATATTCATCTAGTTCTTTCAAGTTTAGCTCAAGCTAAACATTTTGATTTAAGCTGAAAATACCATAAAGATACTTCCATGCCTTCTAATACATAACCAAGTTTTGGAAAAAAGCTGTGTTGCAGCAAAGGCCAAAGGTGGACTTTCAGCTGTAATTCCAAATTGCTGTGGTTCTGTTGCTTGTGTTGTTTACTGTTTGTTTAAAATAATAATAAAAAAAACCACACTGAGGACTGAAGACACACCTTTGGCATTATTTTTAGGTATTTATCTATGTCTGTATGTCAGAATACATTCTGAATTCTGTCACGGTTACTATGGTAGATAATTGCTTTTTGTTAAATCTGACAGTGAACAGATGTAACACATACAGTCCCTGCTTATTCACAATCCTCTCAGCTAAAAGCAACATTTCACATATAAACAAGTCCTCCAAACTGCAGGTGCATAAACACCTTTCCTTCCAGCCACAGCTATCTGCCCTTTTCAAGCCAGTGCACCATTATATGTTATGCAGGCTTTGCTTGGGTAATTTAAATGAAATATTCTTCACTAACTGATGAATGTTTACCTCATCTTTCTGACCTAACCAAGAGAAGGAACACCATTTTTTAAAAATTGCTGTTTATTTATTTTTGTTTATGAACTACACAGTTCTTAGCAGGCCTGCTTCCATCTAATACTAATTCTCATTAATATTAGAAAGATGGCATTAGCATCCCAAGAGAAGCTAGCCGTAAGCAAATTCTGCAAGAATGGAGGAATAAAGCATCCTGTGGCTGTACTTAGATCTTCATAGGGAGCATATATACAGTATTTTCTATTAAAGAGAAATATAGTTCAGATTTTTCTTTCAATACAGTGTTATTCTTGACTGGAACCAATATTAAAGAGTTCCATACAAATGTAGGTGGTATTAGATACTCTTTTCTACACCCACTGAAGTTACCTTTCCTTAGTAACTCAAATCTGAAAAGAAAAAATATCTCCCTACTTTAACTCACAGAGATAAAAAAAAAAAAATAAAAAGCACAATTTTAAAAAATAAGTTATTTTACCAGCAATTCTAACCAAATGTTAGTCCTGTAGCTGACAGGTTTCCATTTTACCTCCTGTTTTGATTTACAAATTCACAGACTTACAAAACACCAGGAGAACTGTTTAATACTAATTAGTTTCTGCATACTCAAAAATCAAACCTGACATTTTTGTCAGCTTTTCCCCCTCAAATATTTGAAGTCATTACATAGAGAAGTGAATTTTTTCCTTTTTGATGCTGAAAGGATTTCTCCAGACAACTAGCTAATGCAAATCTGTTTAAGCTTCCTGGGGCTGCACAGCAAATGACTGATCCAGATCTCTTACAGATCATTGGTAACTTAGATCAAGAAAGATTCCAGTACGATTACCTGTTTTATCACTTTTTTCCCCCACAAACTTACTTAAAAATAACTAAGCATATTTGATCAGGAAATTTGGATTACAGAAACACCTTTTTCTTTCCCCTCCCACTCCTCAAAAGCCTAAAGGTATGATTGTATCATCTTCTCTTCTGTCCTGATATACCCATCTTCTCCCACCCTGAGGGATAAAGAAGGAAGCAGAGCACAGAGCACAGTGCCTGTGGTCTCGGTAGCACTGAACACATGAGAGCAAGCCAAAAGCACTGACCTTGGAAAACAGAACTCTACACCCTTTTGAAAATAACTGCTGCCAAAACTCTCAGCAGCTTAGGCTTGGAAGTGGCCACTTCAGGCAGCAGCAAGAGAGCCTGATTTTCCCTCTTGTTCCAATTAGCAAACGTCACTGCCTGGCAGATCCTGCTCAAGCCTTTAAAACAACTCTCACGTAAACCCTCTCCCCTCACACCTTCCCAAACACCTGACACAAAGGCAGTTTCCTGGGGGACTGATACCAAGCACTACTGCAATAAAAGCAAGGAATTCCTTTCTCCACAGGACCTGCTTTGTCTCCTTGCTGCCCTAAGAGTCCTTGAGTTACCCTTTGAGATGCTCTCAATGAAAAAATGACTGCATCACCTTTGTACCAGAAGCAGTTCTCTGCAATTGAAAACAGAAAAAGAAACATGACTACATCACGGTTGGGAAAGATCTAGATGCAGAAGTAACTAAATAGGAAAGGAGAACAACTTTTAAGGAAAGAGAGGAGTATTTTATTTCCTGAAACTTACTGTATCACAAAGCTTAAGGAGATTTATGGCCAAAGTTTTTAAGGGATGCATTTCAAGTTCCGCTGTGAATTTGACTACTGTGATCAAGGTTCAGTCAAGATTTTCCTTTCTTTATTAAGCTCCTATGAGTGTAAAACAGCTCTATGTACTTTCTCTAAGTCTTTATTATAAATGCAAGGCACCCTCAAGTGGATTTCTATTCAGACATAATGGTCTCTTGACAAGCAGGGTTTTGGTGGGTTTGGTGGTTGGGGTTTTATTTTGACTCCTACCTTTGTCTTTTCTCTTTTTTTTTTAAGATCACTACTCAGTGTGACATAATCTCTTTTTAGGTAGAGCTTTCTTTGACAAACAATGAAGACTCTAATTCAGCAACTTCAAGAGAAATTTAAAGTGTTATTTTTGTCTACAGATGACACTTAAATTACAATTTGGGGAACCATGATAATTAATTTCCATCATAATCTTACATGCAGATCTAACTTTTCAGCAACAAAAAGGTTAAATCTGGCACTTCCACCAGAGAAAGAGGGACCACTACCATCATGATGAACAGGAAAATATGCCAGCAGGTAATGTGTCAAACAAGACATAATACTGTATGCTCAAGCTCTGATCACAGAGAGAAATTTCTCTGACAATATTTGTGGGCAAGGACTAATTTTTTTGGACTTGCACTTTCAGCACTATATACCTTACTTCTGAGCCACTGCTTTCATTGTGGCAGCCCACTGCTAGGATTGCCTGGGAAAAGAGAAACTAATTTACAAAATAAGTTGGGTTTTGGCTATTACTGTTTCCTTCACTTATGTATAGGATTCAGATTTATTTTTTTTTAATTTACTTAATTTTAATAAAAATACAATCATTCCAAAACTCACAGTAAGAACCTGAGTCAGAAGCACCTGGACAAAAAGAAACTCAGGAAGTACCAGGTCAAATCACTACCTTCCTACCAGTATCTGGTGGTTCTGACCTCTTACAGGCAGGTAACATGTACATGGATCCACTGGAAACAGGATTCTGGGGAGGCACAGTGCTTCTTGGGAAGTAGACACATTCTACTTCCATATTCAAGTTCTATGCATCCATTTCACAGGATCCCAAGGGGACAAGTGGAGCAAAGTGGGAAGAAAAAAAAAAAAAAAAAGAAGAACTCAAAATGTCTTCATAAACACAAAGTCACTGGACAGGAAAAAAAAAAAAAAAGACTCCTGCAGGAGGAGTAACTAATGATTCATCTATGGCTGCAACCTGAAATTGCCTACAGTTTCTATTGGTTTTTCATACCTTTATGGTAGATCTCTAATTTAGATATACACTGGAAATACAGCATGTTAGTAAGTAATTTTGAGCACAGATTGATATCTTCACCCGACCATTCCAAGAGACAGAGTAAATACAAGTGAATAACCTATGCAGTTAAGCTGATGTGAAAATGGAAAAGCTTTCATACCATAAACTGTTGTTATTACAGTAATCACTGTAAAAATTAACTCACATTGAGGCAATTCCTTAGCATGGTGAACCAGGAAAGCCTATGGCCCCAAGTGACTGCCTCAGATTCACACCAAAATCTCAGCATGTGATTAGAGTGCTCTAACAAGTGTGTCTCTCAGACAGGGGTTTTTTCACATTTTAAAAATTCTAGGTTTATAGATTATCTAAAAGCATACACTGCCAGAATTTCAAAAATATTTACTGTACTGGTGACTCTTATGCCTTGCTTATAGCTATAAAGGATATAAAAACAGAAGTTATACATGACTTAAGCCAGAGACTTTGGAGAAAAACAGAAAAGTCCATAACTGGAAATACATCACATCTTTTCTTTAGGATAAAATACAAACTTAATCCTATGCTCTTCATTTATTAGTATTCAATTGAATCTACTTGCATTTTAATTTCATTTGTGATTCTTGAACATTTTAGACATACATATAAGAAAGAAGTTCATCTCCTCTTCCCCACACAAAAGCAAAACCACACAAACCAAAAGAACCGTCTCCTATCTGTTTCACATTTATTTAAAAGAGGCTTAATATTCTTCCCATCTCCTCATATACATTTGTCTCCACTGCTCTATTAATTTTTCACCAACCCTTTGGTCTCAATAACCATGTTTCTCTATACTTTTTCAAAGGTGAAATGACTGGAACTGAAAAGAGGGTTCCAACTGAGAAAAATCAGCACAGTGGCATAGCTCTGCTGGTACTGCCTATTCACCTCTGCCTGCCTACAGTAACCCTCCAGTGCTTCACAAACAGAAAGAGAATTGATGCTCCAAAGCCCACGTTCTGCATCTCCCACAGTGGCACAATACTTGGCACAACAATGCCATCCCTGCATACTGTTAGCATTTTGAAAAAGATTTCTAGAAATAGCTACCACTACTGACTTTAAAAACAAAACAAAACAAAACCTTCTTTTCTTCACCTTCAGAGCTTTTTCATCTGATTAAAGATGCTATTTTTCTTCTATTAGGACATTATGTGGATGTACCAAAAACGTGAATGTAGAATATAATATCACAATGACAACATAAAAGTTCTTTGCTCATGGATTTAAAAAAATCCATCTTCCTGCTGACTTTATTATATTATCTCATGCACAGTAGCACAATAATACTCTTTGTCATAATTCCAGTAATTTCTGCAGTTGATCATAACCTATCGTAAAACAAACTCTGCTAAGTGAAGTCCCCTCAAAACAATGTGCTAAGGGATTATTACTTGGAAAACGTAGAGCTTCCCACAGGAGTTTTATCTCCCAGGTGAGGCAGAGGATACAGAATTTTAAAAGCAATAAGGCAGCAAAACCACTATCAACACAGGGATGATTCTAAAGTTATATTTACAACATTCAGTTAAATCAAAAAAAGCCAGGAGAAGAGCAACAAAAGCTGCAGCCTGATTTAGGCAACTGCAAGATCTATTTAATTAAAGATTAGCTAATGTAGGACTGTTTTTTCAGTGAATAACCTTCCACTAAATGTGATGTATTTTCTAACTGAATTTTACATATGCATTTTAAATACGCAGAATTTTACACTGTGCTTGCCTTTCAAAATTTCCATATGAACAAGTACTGAAAGAACAACCATTAAGACTTTACAAATTTGGTCTGTAATGCAAGAGAGCAGTTCAATTGCCTCTCAAATTCTTATCTACAAATTCACAAAGGGATATGGAAAGAGGATTTTAAAATTTATATTGATGAACAGCAAACTTGCATTAAGTTTGGACAGAGGGAACAAGAGGACCATCTGTATGTTGTGTAGTTAGCCAAGCTGTAGGATGCTTTACAGGATGATTCCAGAAATTATCATAGTTCTGACTCATAAATGGAAAATTATGTGTTTGGGCTGAAGTCATTCAGCTTCAGCAAAACCACACATAAGCTTCCAATAGCTCCATGAAAACAGCACCACAATCTAAAGGAAAATATTCCAGAACAGTACAAGCAAATGGCTGAAGAAAAAATTGCATGCCTTAATAGATAATGATGAACTAGAGATAGTTTGAGTTAAGTAATGGAGAACCCACGCTACAGACCAGTGCTTTTAGGAGCTTGTGAAACCATTTCTAGGCTGTACAGAACCCCTCCATTCACAGATGCAACAGATAACTGGATATGGAGAATACTTAGAGGTGATTCAGTTTAAACGAACCAAATTCTGGCAGGAGCTTTGTAGTTCTGTGAGCTAATATTAGAAGAAAACAAATACATTCCTCTGCTCTAACAATTCCTGTCCAACATTAGCCATGAACTTTCAGCCACTTGTGCCTATCTGAAGCCAAATATCTGGGGTTTGGCTAAAGCCAGTTTTCTAGAAAGGAATTCAATTCTGACTTGAAAATCACAAGAGAAGGACAAGCTCACTTCCCAACCTCTAAAATATCACTTCCCACACTCCCAAAAATCTGCCAGCAGTTTCTATCTCTGTTCTCAGTGCTGGGTCTGGGGAGGGGCCACAAGCTTCAGATTCCAGTTACAGCTTCTCACACCAGCTCAGTGATTACCAGAGTTCCCCAGCTACTGCCAATGTGATTCACTTAAATGCACGCTGCACTTTAGGGTCAGTTCTTATCATTAAAAAAACCTTTTAATTGGTATTCAAAGAAACAAAAAGAAAACTCCACCCTAAAAACGACTGAAAAGCTGCCCAAATTCTGATACAATGATTCACTCTTAACTGATAAAAACCCTTTTGCCAAACAAGACAGACCTCTGCTGCTGGACGAAGTTACTGCAAGCTTCACAAGCTTCCTCATTACTCCGGAATAATTCCATTGGGCTGGTTATAGGTTATAGCTTGCAGTGCAAAGCAAAGGCTCTTGCTGCACCATAGTGGCATTTGAGGTGGCTTGTTGGCAGAGGTAGCCAAGAACAAGATGAGGTGGTCAGCCCCTCCTTCCCGGTGCATTTCTTCCTAAGGGGCCCATCTCATGGAAACAAACATGCTCAGAATCTCATAAAAAGCTACCCTTGATGGCATTGCTGTTGCTCCTTAAAATAAGGTGCTACAGATCTCACAAGCAGAATTAAAAGATGCAATTGCCAAGACAAATTTAAAGATCTGAAAGAATGCATATTCCAGAAATATCAAAATGCCTGCTTCCAGGTCAGCTTTCCATTGACCTGAACTGAGGTCTGTGACACTGGGACTTACATGTGTCTGCAAGTCACAGCATCCCAAATCTCATGCTACCCCTGTCAAAGTTAAACTACAGCTGTACTTAGGCTCCCAGTGCCAGTCTGCCTGTCAGACCCCTGCACAGTTGCTGCATCACAGTTACTGCAGACTGCAACACTGCTGTGATGGTATTCCAAATATTAGAGTTGAAAATGTGGTTTCTTATTTCGTCACCCCCCTTGTGCCTTTCATTGAAACAGCAGGCTATGATTTAAGAAACAGAACTATCCTTCCTCGCTGTTCAAGGCAAGAGCAGGGGGAAACAGGCTTAAATCCCCATTGATAAAATCATTCAGGTTGGAAATGACCACTAATGAAGCACCACAGATGAACTACATGCTCAAAGAAGTCAGTCCAAAGCCAGACCTGACTCAGACTCTGTGGCAGAAATGAGGTAATTATAAGCTGGGGCATGTTTCAGAGGCAGGATCTGGAGCAAGGGATATCTGTTTCTTTGAGTACTTGGCTGGGGTATTAAAGAGAATTAAACTCTTGTTACAAAAAAGTAAATAATTGAGAGCTATGATAATTGTTATCTATGACAAAACTCAGCCTTACCATCTGCAACAGTTACACTACATCCAGTTTATTGCCATATAGTGATACAAGACACATCACAGCAGTTTAAAACACATATGAAAAAACTTATCTGGAAGCTTTGGAGTAGCTTAAATTCAAGAACATTCAAGACTAGAAATACCCAACTGCCATGGTTAAGTTTCACACTGCTTTTTGGATTTGTTTCAACCTTCCAAGACCTGCTCTCTTTTCTTCAAGAGGGTAAGACACAAGAGTTACCATTTATTAAAAGGCACAGTATTGCATTACTGTCAGCAGTATAAACACCATTTTCAATGCCTAAAGTATGACAGTAACAAGACTGAGGCAGTTCCATCTGTAGAAAATACAGTGAATACTGTCGTACATAATGCAGAAATGTGTCTGGTGGCCTAAAATCAGCCAGCTGGGAAGGGAAGTCAGGTAAAAAAGGGATGACACTTTCCAGCTGCCAGGGTTGCCCACTACAGCAGCACCTCTGCTAGCTGCTGGAAAGATGAGCAAGGGGACAAGTGAGCTGTCAGAAGTCCAAACTGAAAACTTACATATCAAAAGCTTTGTGGCATCCAAAGCTTAAAGTAAATTTTATTGAGCTTCGCAGTAGCTTCATGAGCTGCATGTTCAGTTCTACCCAGCCCACACTAGGTGTCAGTCCTGCCCCAGAATGGCCGGGTGCAGGCATGTAGGGATACAGGGAACGTGTGTTCCTACAGCGCTGCCTTTTCCTTCTGGATTACTAAGGGTCAAGTGCATCGTGGTCAAAGAACCAGCATAAAAACAGCTTTCTGTTCTCATGGACAAACATTAAGAAACAACATGCTTTGTCTTTAAAACGTGTTCTCGTAAAGCTGGGATGGTCTCCTAACTAAACCCAAGAAAGGTTAAAAAACAGGTCAACATGCAGCCACAGTAAATGCAATATGGCTTCTGTAGGGGAATAAAGAAGCTAACAGACTTTTGTACCTGTTTCAAGGAAGATGAACTCTCCCAAAGAAAAAGGTAAGTCCAAATTGTTCTGCAAGAAGCAGAACTAATGGAGCCTGTTTCTCAACAGACCTATGGCTATTGCTTCTTGGACATCTTTCCTCCTTCTACCCTTTTGGACAGAGACATAGCACACAGATTTCCTAGCATGCTTATAGTATTAAATAGTATATGTTGATTTGTGGCCAGGTACAGTTCTGCTTTTCCATCCCTTGGTAGGGCACTGCTTTGAATCTCTCTGCTCATTTGTGAACATTCACAAAATCTTTGAGAACAGAGGTCCAAGTGCCTACTCCTCTTTCCAGCTTGACTGCAGCTGGCCATGGCATTCATACTGTTGGGAAGTGTGATCAGTGTGATTGTACACATTGCTTCCCTAGGAGCACCCTAAAGATCAAATCACATCAATCAGCTCTGACATGCTTCAACAAGACTGCTGCATGACTGCTTGCTTACAGGTCATGCACTCCCAGGGTACAGCAGTTTTCAGTACAAGTCTATAAAATGAGACTTATCTTTGTCCCCATGGCAACAGACTGCAGTCAGGTCCACACTCCACTTAGGAGATGGGATTGTAGTTTATTTGCCAGCTTCACTCTAGCTAGTTCAAGGAAATGTTATAATACAGCCTAAGAAGTATTGGGTTAGGGTCTCCACACAGAGTACACACTACTTAGCTAAAGTTCATGCTGTCATCTCATATCTACTCCTGAGACTGAACCTTTCTGTCCCACAGCTGCAGAAATATCACAACCAGCTGCAGAGCAGCACCTGGTAGGAAGTGCACACTATGTTATCTGAAATTATTTCAGTGTGCACTAGACAAGAACGTGATGTACTCAGATAAAAGACACAAAGCATACACAGTGTACCTGTGTCATTTCCACCTCACCCCCACAAAAAAAAACAAAACAAAACAAAAAAAACAAAAAAAAAACCAAAAAACCAAAAAAAACCAACAATCAAACCCACAACCCAGTTAGTTAAGATGTTTGTGACTAACACAGACACAGGACAGGAGAGGCAACACTTCCTACACCATAGACAGAGGTGCCCAGCAGGCACTTGTCTTCATTTGGCCCTTTTGCCTATGAATGTTTCCAAGTATCATGTTATGCTAAAAAGGTCATTGATATGGATTCATGTCATGTCAGTGTCAGAAAGCTCAATTCTCTGCTTTCCTTAAACAAAATTCATGTCTACCCATCACAACACTAAGTTTTGGTAGGCCTGTGAAATTTCATGTTGTGCCACAGCAAGACACAATGAAAATTATTTAATCCCTTGTATAGAGCCAGTACCATCTTCAGTCATTGGCTATTTCTGCTAATTCACACAGACTGAAGCAGCAAAGGGCAGACAGCTTCCTCCAAGACACCTGGGGAAGGAGTTATACTCACTCCATGTCTTCAAGCCATGTAGAAAGTTGATTCTGATCTCACACATTGACTTTGTTGTAAGAATTGGAAAAGTCACACAGCAAGCTCTTTTGCTTCTATTTCTCAGATTTACTCTAGTATTCATACTGCTATATATGAAGGAAAAATGTTTCACAAAGAAGAAACCATTAGGTTACTCATTTCAGCCTTGAATAGATAATTTCTGTGTGTGATTCTGAGTGTGTGATTTGATCACAATCATTGCCACACACAATGTGCAGACAGATTTGGGTGCCCAGATCAGCAGTTACCTGACTCCCCATGAACAGCAAGCCAGACTCTTGTCTTTTTCCTAACCTCATAAGGACAATAATGGGAGGAAAGAAGAAACTATTCTTGAAGTTTCCATGTCAAATTTGGGCCCTAAAGCAAGTCTCCTTCCCTCATAGAGAGAACAACTGTCTCTCCCTTAAAAAGCTGTGGCATGCAGTCTTCAGACACGAGTTTCACCACAAAAATCTGCTGTTCAGGCCCAGAAACAGACCCTACACCAGATATTTAAGGGCTAAAGGCAGGTTTGTTGTTGATGACAAATAAGCAAGGAGATTTGTGAACAAAACACTACGCACTCCCAACCCCGATAAGCTAATCTTCCAGTATTTCTATCTTTAAACTCTACAGTCATGAGATCAGATCAAACTCCAGTTTTCATTATATTTTCTGAAAACATTTAACTTGTTCATCTGTGGAAAGCCTAAGAGAAAAGAAATCAGTATTCTACTACATAATATTAAATTTCCTTTATTTTTACAGAGAGATGAAAGACAGTTTTAACAATGCAAGTTAGTAGCCCTAAATTAAAGTGATCAACAGTATATCTGGACACTGCATGATGCCTAAGTACAACTCTCAAAGAAATAACAGCTAAAAGAAACGGTGCAGGAAGAGCTCCCCCAATTTTTCCAAGACCTCTCCAGATACTCTGGCAAAAAGAAAAAAAAAATAAATCACAAACCCCAGAGGGGTTCTCCATCCCCTGTGATAAAAAGTCTAATTTCCCTGTCAGCTGCAGATAGAGGTTCAGACTGTAATCACCCTGCAGATACCACAGGGAGGGCATCCAGAACTTGTATTCTTTGCTGAAGAGGATTTGCAGGTGCTCCCCAATCCTCCAGGGTTTTTTATTATTATGAAAGAAACATCCCAATCCAAGTGAAATTTCCTGTTCAGAACTGCACAAGCCATTATTTCCAGACAGCTAGAGACTTATTCTGCTTCTCATGCTGTCAGCATCTGCCTCATACAGCACTTACTGTGCCATTAAATGCTTCCCCCAGCTGTCAGCCAGGAACCCAGAGCTGCTTCATCTCATAAAAAGCAGCACTTGCAACTCTTCATGCAGGGTCCATCCACATTAGTTAAAGAATAAAAAAACAGGAGGAAGGAACAAGCTGCTAGGCAAAACAGTATTTTAATGATCCACTTATCTCCCTGGGCCTCACCTCATTCAAGCTGCACAGCTGAGAACATGTGTGTCTTCTCAGGGGGGAAATTCTCTGCTAAAATCAGCCTCACAAGTACATTAGAAGCATCTGGTCTGCACACACTCTTTTCTTGCTGGTCAGTGACATGTAAGTACGTGTAGAGCTGGCTTACCAGCAGTCAAACTGAAGTCCAAGACTTTCAGCAAGTGTAAGGAATATTCTGCCAGGCACAAATGATCAAATTTAAGAAGAGGCCCTGTAGTTTGACAAGATTTCTCCTTTAATATCTACAGCAAAGAAGTTTCCAGAAGCACCTCTACCTGGCACTTATAACTGAGTCATAAGAAAAGCCAGTGGAAAAGAAGGCTCAGAAAGCGTTCTCTGGCAGTCACAGTTGTTTTAAGTCACCAACCAGATGGTAACAGTTGCTTTGGCCACTTGTGGCCTGTAACTATGCTTGCAATGCACTTTTAAAGGCCACCAAGATGCCAGGAAATACAATGAAGGAGTTCAAATGCCTTGAAGGCAAAGATTGGTAGTAATATTTAGGGAACAGGTACCAGATACTACTTTAAAAAACACAAAACACCAAACCTGCCCTCCCAAAAAAACAAAACTACACACCCCCCCCCCCCCCCCAAAAATAATAAAACCACAGAATCATAAACCCCCCACAAAAGAGCATAAAGGCAACATGGAAGGCATTTCTGGTTTATAAGCCTGCTTCAACCCACTCTGCAACAGCCGGGAGAGCTCCAACTCCAGGCACAGCAGGTGGGAGCTCAGAGTCAGACAGGTTAAAATATGCTGTGCCCACACTCTTACACCACCTTCCAAGAACCACCACAGTCACAGCACCAAACCCAGCAAACTGATGAAGTCATTGCTTCAAACCTGCAACAGGAGCTTCCCATCACTCTAGATATTCCACAAGGGGAACTCTAGCATAAAGATAAAGCATTTCATGGGCAAGAGAAGCAATGAGTTGCCACACCAAGCCACTCTGTAATCAGAGCCCTGTGTACCATTAATTAGCATCTATACCATTAGAAAAGTTAAATATGAAAAACTCAGATCCCCCCAGTATGTTGCCAGTCTACAGGATTTGGAAGTAAATGCAGATTTCAAGCTTTTCAAAGAAGCTTGGTCAATTTTTCTCCCAAAGCTAATAGAGCAACTTAAGAGAACAGTTTAAAAAACAAACAAACACAAACAACAAAGTAGGACTAAGCAAAAACTGTAAGAACAAGACTAAAGAAGGATAATTTTGTACTAATCTAATCAGTCCCAACAGTGACTCATGAAGTTAGGAGATAAACAGTTATTCCATGCAGAACCTGAACTTAAAATCTCTTTTCTCCCAATTCAGACATTCAAGAAAGATTTTATTCCTTGCTAGTTACATCTGAAAACATTAATATTCTTAAAGCTACATTTACAAATGAGTTTACTGCAAAACCAAAGCATTAGAGAAGTCAAAAAGAGGATCCAGGTATAACACTCTCAGAGACTCCAGGCTGATATTCTAATGTGCATGAGAACTCCTGCTTACCTGTCTGGAAGGAAGATCAGTTTTTCAATTCCTATTTCAAATCCAGAAACTTGGAGGGCTCCAGGGACAAGAACTGGATTCAGCCTAGCTTCTTCATCAATAGGATTCTATAAGCCTCACCTAAACATAGAGCCTCTGGCGTTTTCAAATTTTATAACAAACACAAAGCAAACAAAAACAACATGTTCTTAATTTGCACACTAAGCATACATCTGTTCATCTTGAGCATTTTTAAATTATTAAATATTCTTTTTACACAGATGCTTCAAGGCTGACAGCATGCACACCAAATACTTCACCTCCTGCCCAAAGACAATTACTTATTCAAAGCTGGCTCTGAGAAGCAAAAAGGTGGGCAAGTCTGCCAACTACATGCAGCATATTTCAGGAAAATGACTCACTAAGTTCAAAATGCTTTACACATTTAATTAAGCCTTACGCTAACTCCAGTTGGCAAGCAGGAGTATGAATCATGGAAGCTAGATCACAGGAGCAAACTCAAGGCAACACAAAAACTTCACTGCTTGCTTCTGCAGCTAACAATGACTTACTGAAGCAGGGATCCAGGAGGATGCTCCTCACTTCACAGGCGAGTGTAGCACAGCTAGGAAGCAAGGGGGAGGCAGAAGAGAGCTGCCATGACTTGAAGCCCAGAGGCTGCACCAGCCAGTCTCTGCTGAGGGACTGACATCAAGCCCTCTGCTAATCCTCTCTGTGCTGCTAGCTGACACTGCAACACTGATCTACTGCTCTCCCCCTTCAGTGTCTTCTACAAAGAAAGATGTCTTCTTCCAGAAAAGGATGGAACATTGAGGACAAAGAGACAGTGGTAATGGTGTCATTAGCACAATTTCTGTGTCATCATTGTGCACACCACTGCATGTACTCAGTGGCTACCATGCTGTTACTTGACACATGCACTGCAGTATCCTGAGCTCCTTTACCCAGACAGACTACTAGTAAAAGAGATCAAACTTGCACAAAATAGTCCTGATGCTAAAATAAAAACCATTACACACATACATATGCATTATCTTGTTGCCCACGGGTTGCCCACTCCTACTGCTGAAAGCAATGAGCTAAAGTAAATAAGAACAGAATAGAGGTCTGAGGTCCCACAAAACCACAGAAAAATGTACAATAGACATTCAGTTTAGAAGGATCCACAGAACATCCATCAGATGTGCTATAAATTAGCCTCCATCATGCCCTTAAAAAAAGCAGAGCAGTAGCACATAAAAAACCCCCATACACTACGAGTTGGCTGCAAGGAAACACGAGTAAAGTGCAGACATGGTCCTTTGCACTCTTAGAATATGAAAGATGTAAAGTAGTTTATAATTAAATTCCCACACACCCACAGGGCTCTCTCTCCATCCTCAACCTCCTGACCTGCAGGATGACTAGTTCACCATGTTAGACAAGGGAACACAGACAACCCTCACACAGGCAGGATCTCACTGTTACCATTTCAGCCAGCACAAAGTTGAACAGCTGAGGGCATACATTCTGCAGAACAGAGGTACAAGAAGATCAGAGGTCCCATTTCAGCAGTAGATTAGGTTTTTCACAGGCATGCTTGGATTTGCTTCCTTGGTCAAGTTGAAACCATCAAGAAACATCCTGCCAGATACAGTTACTGCCCTTCCCTAGTCAAAGGGCACTGGTGTTAAGCATTTAGCTCAAAAGAGAGATATTTGTGGCAGACATTGTACTGACTTTCAAGACCTGTCCCACTAATGCACTTGAGGTTTCAGGTGGCCTACCCCTGTAGAAGGAAAGATTAATTCTTCAACCATTCCCACACTGTTAATCTGAGCAATGCTGAACTCCTCACCATAGCTACCAACACTGAGCTATCAGACAGCAAAACTCCTAAACCAAGCCTGATTCAAACCAGTAAGTAAGCAGGGAAAAGCTGTCACCTTCTTATACCTTTTCATTCACACTTACATCCACAACAATATCTTGTACAAGATATGCATCAAGCCTGGATATCAAGTCATATTTATTTAGTATTGTGATTTACTGCTTAAGTACTTGTTGGATACTGGAATTACATGTTTGTAGGATTTGACCACTCATCTTTTGTCTGTCTACAGAAGTAAACAAACTACACACTGCAAACTGACAATTACCATTCAAAACTTACAGACTGCCAACTGACAAATACTATTCAGATCTCTCAGCTATGCTCATCTCCCTTTCACTCAACAAGACTGTCACCCACAGAAACATATTAATATCTGCAGTAAGATTGCTTCTCATACACCATTTCCAGAAAAAATTCTCTCTGTGAAACCAGATAGATCCTCCGGAGCTTCAGGGCTACCTTCGCCTCCCTGAGGTGTAATAAAACCTTATGCCAGGCTAGGAAAAACCAACAGCAGGAAATTCAAGAGAATAAACAAATCAGATCTAGAAATAAATTCAGACACACATCACTTCCTACCTTGACAGCTCTTCTGACTCTATTCTTTGGGTCAGTGTGCCCTGTGCATCTAATCTACAGCCTAAAAAATTAAAAAACAAAACAAAACACCCCAAACAAGTAATCCTTCAGTTTTCTCCTAAAAGTTAAAAGCATTATACATACCAGGCTTAGACATTCAGATTTGTCATTTTCTTCAAGTACTTGGCTGCTTCAGTACAAGAGGCCACTTTAGGCATCTGTGGAGAAGCTAGACAGTGGTTTGAGAAGGAACTGCCCAAGAAGACCTGAGTGCATCAGGCTACCTGGCACACACCCCTGCTGGGATGGGGTCCTGCCCTTGCTTGGCACACACAGGGCCAGGAACAAGGCTCCTTCTGACAAGCAGGACAGCCCAAAGGATGCTGCCCTAGGAAAACTCCCCTCTGGAGAAAACCCATCATCTCCTCCTCTGCAAACTGCTTCTCTGCAGTGCTGCTGCAGGACAGGCTCTAAGCAGACCTCACCTCAGAGGCCTCTTGTGTCAGGTGCAGTCAGGAATACTTCAGTTTGGAAGCTGGGATTCACTAAGCATCCCCTTGCTCTAGCTTTCATTTTAGGAACAGAAGTCAGCCCTCCTTCTACTGCTACACTCCCCTTTCTAAGGAGCTTCCCAAACTGACTTGAAAAGAGGTGAAGAGACCAAGCATTTCAAAGACTTTAAGTGAATAAATACATAACACCCCCCTCACCATGCCCTCCCTGTTCAGCTGTGCAGAGTGCTCAGAGCAGCCTTCAAGACCACTGCTGCAGCATTTCAAGCAGGATTTCAGAAACAGTTTTCAGATGACAGAGACTCAGAGGAGGCTCACTGACATAACCAAAACACTACTTAGGCAGTTTAATTCTGTTGTAACAGCTTCCTTTATAGGAAGGGTGACTCACAACCCTTAGCTTTCTTAAAAAAGAAATAAAGCAAAACATGTTAAAAGCTGCTGTAATATATACTGTATAAAAAGTCTCTCAAGACTGTTCATCAAAATAGAAGACTTGTTATAGGAAAATGCAGGAGATTATGGCAACTAACCATGCAGGATTAATAGCACAAAACAGGAAGCAAATCCTCTCAAATAGCAGGTCTCATGTGCAAGAGTGTACCTGCTTTAACAGTACCATACTGCTCATTGTTCTGCTTGCAAAGTTTGCTTCCATAAGAGGTATTGTTTAATATGTGTATTACCTTTTCACCTCAGCTGAAAATTGGGAATTGGACTGAAAAGATAAAGTTTTAGATTAGTAAATACTGAGGACGCCTCAGTAACTGATTACTGGAGGTGAGAACTGTGGTTGCTAGTGTACAAAAGGGTCAGAGCTAAATATGAATATACTTGTTCAAGAGCTAAGTATGAATAAATATGCCTAATCTGCACACTTAAAACCCAGACCATTGCAAATAACAAAAGACACCAATGAAAAGGAAAGACTGTACTTCAATCATCATATATGTGAATGTCAGTTAGAATCCACTATGCTTTCCCTCTCTTTTTCTTTTGTTTGATGTTATCAGAAAGAATGCTTCTAGAGCAGACTAAAACCTAGTAACCACTGTAATTATTGACCTCACACAATTAAAAAGGGGAGAAAGCATATACAAAATAAAGACTAAAACAGGAGTCAGGAAATCCACATCCACTTTTGCATGCCAGCCTGAGCAGAGGCAGAATTTGTCATTTACAAAAATCCTCACATCCAAAACTGAAATGTTTAGAAGACTTCAGGTTTGTACCTCATATAATTACAACGAGGTCATTTGATTATGATACCTACACTTCAAGAAACTTAGATATACCAGGAATGCTACATAGATGCTGCTTCAAAGTTTTGAACAGTTGGGAACTTGCAGTTAACTTCACAGACACAATAAGGTAAAAACACCCACCTGCAACCCCAGACATCAGGTCTTTATACTCAGCCCCACACTTTTCTGGTGTTGAACCCTCTTCCACAGAGGTGACACACAACATGACTTTTGTGCCCACCTCACACATAGAACTGGCTGCATGAGACAAAGCATCTGGTAGTTTTAAGGCTCCAGGTGCTTGAGGAGAGGTAATTTGCCCTCTTTATTGACTTCCAAAACTTATGCAGTGTTGTTTTTGTTGCTGCTCTGAACACTTCACATACCACTTGTAAATGTCAATATAATCTTTGTGAAAGCCTGAGTGCAATAAGCATGCCTGAGTACTGATGATGCATTCTATAAATACAAAACTTCTGCAAGTATAATGCATTTGTTCAAAATGCAGCCAGACTAATTAATTACCAAAAGCTCCCTTTCTAGTTGCAGGGAAAACTAGTCAAGCCTTGAAAAAAAATAAACTGCACCATGAAGCATAATATATGCTTAATATATGACATCTCCAATGGCAATATAACTCTTCAGTATCGAACCATGCCCACTTCAGAATTATGTCTGTTTGCCACATGCATTTTCCTGTGGTGAAAGTTATTTATTAACCTTGGAAGTAGCAAGAAAGGAGAGCAGAAAATTCAAAGAAAGAATTCTCATTTCAACACAAAACACTGTGTTCTAAGGAGAGAACAAACCAAAGAGTGAGCAAGAAAATTAGAGCAATCTAGTAGGAAAAAAAGTAAAACAGTTGACTTCCACTTCATTGTAATGAAGAAAAATGGATTTTCTCACCCTAGAGTTGTAACCATCTGTGTGTAGATTGTAGTTTGTTTCCATTTTAAATAACACATCTCTCTAGGAGGCACCATACTCATCACAGAAGCAATTTACCCGTGACTCTAGGGACTGCCAAGTGACTCATCTCTCCTGATGACACAATTCACTCATAGCCAGCACTCTAGGGCACCAGCAGCCATTACAGACTAAGATTATTTTCATGAGGGAATGGTTTTCCCCAGATGAACTTTCATTTGTCTTAAGTAATAACCCTTGTTCAAAATCAAGCAGCCTAATACTGTGAAGCATTTTACATCTTGCAAATACTGTCAGAACCTCTTTTCCCTGATCAGCATGACATTTGCTCAGTTGTGATCATTGCAGTGCAGTCTGCAACATTTATTTTGAAGTTTCCAAATGCAGTGTATTTCCTGTTGATCCATGTGCCTGTCTAATTGATTAAATCAGAGCTGGTCATTTTAGTGTCCACTTAGCAAAAAAAACCAACCAACCAAACAAACATTTGGTTGGTTAGCTGTTTGTTCCATTGTTAAACACTGCAAACTAAAAAATCCAACGCACAACAGGAAACACACCAACAAGACCCACACCCCCTCCATGCATTATCCCAGGAACAGAGATGAAACCACCATCATACCAAGGTACTGATTCAACAGAGGCTCAAGAACATCAGGGACAACACATGTAAAAGTTACACTTCAACAGGAGGGAGCGTCAGCTACTATCTCAAGGGAAGCTCTGCTGCTAACTTTAATTTTCAGTGACTTTCTCTAGGAGCTAAAAACCCATCATTTAGGGTCTCAAGAGATATAGAGACAGAGCTCATTTTTGGTTCTGAAAGACTAAGATTTCTGAGAAACAGAACCTGTCACTCTCTGGCCATGGAGAGAATAGTTTCAATGAAGGTTGCCCTTCACCACAGACAGCAGCATTTAGCCAAGGCTGCAGAGAGCCAGAGGGGTTGAGAAATCCTGAAAAGGGTTCAATGGAGTATTGAAGAAGTTTTTTAAAGTGTTGCTATCTTCTCTCTAATGCATCAGAGGCTCAACAACATACTGTCTGAAAGCAGTAATTCAAAAAAGTAACAGTGACTGTGCAATAACAACTAAGAAGTGTAATGTGAATGGGATATGATATATAAATATGTTGCTAAACTTATATGTGTAAGTTCAAATGTCACAAGTCTTTCAGTTCATGTAATAAGTTTTTCTACACACTGCTTAACCCCCAAAATTTGAAGTTTTCTTCGTCTCTATTTGCTTTATGAAGCATACAAAGGGGTAGAGAAAGAAAAAATGTAAGTGAAAAAATAATAAGCTTTCCTTTTATATTGATATCCCCACTACACCTGTTTTAATTCAGTTGATGAGACAGTGACAACAACAAACCAATTTACAAAGAATCAGAAGTAACAAAATTCTACTTCAGTAAGAGTAGCACAGCTGTTGTCCTGTCAGCTTCCCCTTCATTGCTGGGATTCTGAACACTGGCTCTGGGGTGCAAGAGGAGGAGACATTTCATTCATTCCACGACCCCAGCTGTCCCCTCTCACATTTTAGCCACACAAATTCAGTGACAAAAAACCCCTTTAATCTTTATCACAGACACACATTTTTATGCACAATTTTCCATGAAGTTAAACAGAAACCAATATTCTGTTGATTGCCTGATCAACTTCATTACAAAACAAATTTCAGTTATTTACTCTTTTAAAAAAAGTGTTAGACAATAGGCACTGTAGATTAATATATTTTGGGAATTAAAACTGTTTCTAAAAATCAATTTACAAAGTGATTACTTACCAAATCCTTCATAAGAGCAAAATAGTAGGGATTTTTTAAAAAATAAAAAAAATTTAAGTAAAACAGCTTACACTGCCTACACCACTTGCTCAAAGAACTGTGGAAAGGAGAAATAATTTGTTTCTTAAATACATCACCAGTGCACTTTCGTAAGAATCTATGTCAGGAGAAGCAAAGCCCTTGTGCAATTGAATCTAGTGACTGTGGTAGAGAGTAACAAGGACTGCTGTAGTTTGAGCAGCAGTAAAAGGAATATCTTTGGTCCTGCTACTGAGTGGGGAAGGAGAGATGGTGACAAAGGATACAAGAAAGCCAAGGTGCCCAGCGCTTTCTTTGCCTTGGTCTTTACTGGTAATTCTGAGCCTCTAGGACTCCCAAGCCCCTGAAAAAAGGTGGGAAAGAAGGATTTTGCTTTGGTGGAGGAGGGTCAGGTTAGGGGGCATTTAAACAAAAACAACAAACAAATGTGAGACTCAAGGAGACGTATCCATTAATGCTGAGGGAACTGACCAATATCACTGTGTGGCCACTCTCAGTACTCTGAAGACACAAGGCAATTGGAGAAGGTTCTTGAGAGGTGTGAGAAAGGATGTAGTTCCTCTCTTCAAGGAGGAAGATCCAGCAAATTGCAAGCCAGTCAGCTTTACCTCAACACCTGAAAGGATGATGAATCAAATCTCTCTGGAAAGAATTCACAAACATATGAATGGCAAGAAAATTATTTGCCATAGTCACCATAGATTTGTGAAGAGGAAAATTGTGCTTAAACATCCTGACAGCCTTCACCATTTTGAAGAATGAAGGCATAGGCTTCAAGTAAGACTTTTGACACTGTCTCCCACATCATCTCAGACAAACAGATGAAGGACTGATTGTATCATGTAAGTGAACAGTGAGATGGATCAAAAACTGAACTACAATACCCACAGGGTTGTGATCAGCACAAAGTTCAGTTGGAGTCAGTCAATGGCATACCATAGGGTAAGACTGGGTCCTGCCTTACCTAACATCTTCATTAATGATTTGGATGATTGGGCAGGGTACAAGTTGGTACCAACTTTACAAGCTGGTAGATGTTACAAAACGCAGTAACAGCTGATAACACCAGACAGTTACATTGTGTCCAGAGGGACTTTTTCTGATTGAAGAAATTGGCCAACAGAGTTATTCTGAAGTTTGGCAAAGGAACATGCAAGGTTCTGTACCTCAAGAAAAATAACCCTAAGCACTGCTACAGCCTGGGGGCCACACAGCTGGGATTCATCTTCACAGAGAAGGACCTGGGCATCCTGGTGGATGAGTAGAATTGAGCCAGCTGGCAAAGAAAGTTGATGACACTCCGGGCTGTATTAGAAAAGGTGTTGCCGGCAGGTCTAGTGGAGTGATCCTTCTCTTCCACTCAGCACTGCTGAGACATCTGGAGTGATGCCCTGCTCTGGACTTATGCAGTCCAAAAAAAAAGACATGAACATACTGGAGCAAGTGAAGGTGAATTAGCACAAAAATAAACAATGGAGGAGCAGATCTGACCTACAAAAAAGATTCTGAGAAAGCTGGAATTGTACCCCCTGGAGAAGACAATGTAGGAGACAAGGAAAGAATGGAGAATATGTCTTATTCACATGTATAAATACCCAAAGAGAGAAAATGGAAATGATAGAATGAGAATCTTTGCAGTGGTGTCTCCAGTGACAGGAGGCAGTGAGCACAAACCAAAACACAGGAAATTTTAAACATGAATGTTTTCTTTTCCTCTTAGGGTGACCAAATGCTAGAGCCAGGTCCCAGAGAGCTTGTAGAGTTCATTCAAGACACAACTGGGTGCTGTGCCAAGCACTTTCCTACCACTGACACTGCTTTCAGCAAGGCAGGGAAGGTTGGGCTAGATGATCTCCAGAGGCACCCTCCAACATCAGTTTTCTATGTTGCCACGAACATTTATTGCCTTGATAACAGTAGCATTAGAGCAACAAATATAAGATTTCCACTGACATGCAGGTTTCATGCTTTCCTCATTGTGATCATTCAAGGCAGTTTTCCTTCAGTTCCTAAAAATTATCACACAAGCTGTTACTGCCATTGGTTATAGGAACTTGGTGTTTCACTGAAGATCCAATAAATTCATATCCTCGCTGTGGACAGTGGCAGAACCTGCAACATGTGCTTGCCATGAGCTACATGCAGAGCATCCACCTTTGCTCCCTCCAGTTTCATTACTCACATTTTCACCAGTGCACACAGTATCAGCAGAAGTTACGTGTCTTGGAAACGGCACAGGAGTTAAGAGTAAGCCTAGGTACTGCCATTTTCAGTTTTGCCACACAGTTCTGTTTGTGCATCAGCATTCCCACTGTGTATCTGCTCTACTTTCCCCAGGAGCCCCATGCAGTGCTTGAACTAGAGCATACAAATTCCCTTGAAAGGGTAAAACAGCTCAAAGCAATGTTACACAACAGCTTCTGAATGCTGTAATTTCAAAGTACTGTGAGCTGTTTTGCACTTATACTCATTGTTTTAGAAAAACGTGACAAAGAATTTTGCTGCCAGCTGGACCTTCAAGGAAGTTTAGATTGAGTGCCAACACTTGGACCTACACTAGACCACAAGACACACCACCCTCAAGTATGTTGGAGCCTCTAACCAACACAGGTGGTCAGACTTATCCTTCTCTATCAAGAAAAGGCCATTTTTTCAAAAAGAACCTCTTAGGGAAAAACTGCATCCCACAAGTCTAAACAATAACTGCTGCAGGAGTATAAAATCCTCTCAAGGAAATTTCCATCCACTAATCTGCTTGCTTTTGTGGCAGGACAAACAATGTCTGTGGGATGTTCTTCCTCCAAGGAAAAAGCCCTGACAGCAACCCTTAGTGATCTGGGTGACAGTTCTAGAGCAGAGCTGACACAGTGCTCTAGAGCTCAGATGTGTCTCAGGAACACTTGTTCTATCCAACAGTCCCATTAATTTATGCCCCCAAGACATTTAAAGAACATATCCATCAACAGGAAAATCGGACTTCAAAAAAAAAACCCCACAACAACAACAACAACAAAACCAGAAAAAAGTTAAGTGCAGTTTTAAAAATGCATTTTACTATCATCTCCTTTGGTCACTCCCTACACAGCATGGGAGAAACAGCAGGAGGCCAACAAAGCCTAAGGCAACTCACAAAAACATCCTTTAAGCAGGTGTGAACCATTGCATTACACGATTTAAATTCGCTCCTTAAGTCACGCTTCAATGTCTCAAAACAAAACAAATAAATTCTTCGGGGATGGGCATAGTGCAGCTATCAGTCCCCTGAAGAGCAGGCTGTTCTTTCTTACAGTACCACTGCAGCAGGACACAGGTTTCGTGGAAATAGAAGAGGCTTACAAATTGAGCCAACAAAGGGCTGAAATAGCATGGCAGCAGCAGAGAAAGGGAGAAAAAAAAAATCAGAAAGAAACACCATTACGATATTAAATTGCAGACTGCAATGTTTACATCAGAAAATGAGAATACAGGATTAAGGTTTCCGTACAAGGAGTCATTACATGCCTTTTGTTTTCTCCCAAATTTCAAACTTAGTTATAAGAAATGTCCTTAATGAAAATTCACTATGTTTAAATTAATTTGGGAAATGAGGGCTATATTCACAAAAAAGTCCTCCTAAAACCCACAAACCAGAATTTTTTTCTTCAGCCATATCCTCAAGGAAAGTGATGAGCCAAGCTACCTACACTTAATTTCTTCCCCAAGCTTTTTAAAGAGTAATTTACTGCTCTTTTTAAGAAACGGTAATGGAAGGGAAAAAAAATCCATTTGGAAGTAGCACTCATTTCAGAGATCAAAGCTTTCTTTCTCCTCCCTATCATTAGGGGGTTAAACTGTGCCTTTAACATAGTAAAAATGAACAAAAACACATCCTGGCACAGAAAACCAGACATCAAAGGTAAGTTTTATATCTCAAGGAGTAAGAGATACCAGGAAATTGATCTTCAAGAGGTGGCTAGTTAGACATGCATCTCTGCAGCCTCCCTTCAGTCCTGAAGGGATTCAGTCTACTTTGCTTTTTTGACATCAGCAAATGGCTGATCAGGTATCAAGCACACCTTTGCTCACTCTACACAAGCCAGCAGCACCTGGGACCAATGTCAAGCTCTGCCCACAACTCATCATAATAGTGAATGACCTCATCTGCTTTATATCTTCATATGACTGATTTGGCATTTAAACACCTTGTGGCAAGACTTACCTTCTCCTGTAGGTTTGGATTTGCTTGTTTGTTTTTCGTTTGGTTTTTTGTTTGTTTGTTTTTAATTAGAACAATAGTACAGTGCTACAATAATATAAACACCAAATTAACTTGAAGCAAAGGGCTAGCTCAGTCTTGCTGTTGCGAAGAGACAGCCAAGGGAACAAGCAGTAATGACTTCAATTTAATGGCCTATGGAATTAACTTATGCACAATTTACAATACACAAACCTTGTAAACACGACAGGTCCTCTTTTTAAGGTCATTACAAAATCTTCTCTGCAGGAAAACTATATAACTCAAGAAGTTGTGTGCTCTTTCTTGGGAAAAATGCACAGCCAATATCTGTAAAATAAAATTCCCTAACCTCTAGTTGAACCCATGTTTTTATTCCTCACTTGACCTTGTAATAAGAGACAAAGAATGAGTTGGCTTTGTATCTTGACAACTACAAGCATGTGGAGAATATGTACCAGAGACATTTTGTTTCATGAAGACAGAAGGTGATATTACAGTAATTTTTTAACATTGTGTGATCCATGAATTGGTTGGTTTACCTCTTTTACAGGTTCTTCATCCGGGGCCGCATCTTCCACCACAGTCTAGTAAACAGAGAGGAGAAAAGAGAAGAAAAATCCTGTAAATATACGCTACCAAAGACAATTTTAAGCCAAGATCTAGCACAAAACACAGTCAATTTAGTTTCAGGCAGCTAAGTTGCTTTCAATTTATCCTACTACAATAGGCTTGTTCAATGCTTCACACTTTGCACAGGGAAATTAACCTTTGAATCCATAGGGACCCGCTTCCTCCAAGATAGATAAAACGTTAAGAGAAGAAAGCACAATAAAAGAACTATTTAAAAATTGTTGATGAATAGCTGAAGCCAAATTTGTGATAGAATGGACAAAGAACAAAAGAATATTACTGAAAAAAACTAGAGAAATGGAACATTATTTCTTGCTGGGAATAGAGAATATATGTGTATATATGGGAGCAGATTTTGTAAACACTCAGCTTCCATTTAAATGTTGCATTCACCTAAGATCCATTAAGGGATGAACCCTTTGGAAAACAAGTAGAAAGATTACATAGAGCTTGATCACACAACCCTTTCTCAGGAGAAATATTCCCAATGCTGTAATTCACTATCCTATCCATCCAGCTTTAGTGGGATCAATAATTTTACCTACTCTCAAAGAAATTCTAGAACAGCAAATATCCCAGTTTTCTTGCTTACTTGTCAAAGACAATTAATGACCTCCTGAGTCAACAGGTGAAAGCAGCAGTACTTCACTCTAATCTTCCTTTACACAAACATAATATAGAACATGCCCTTGATGCACTCTTCCTTATTAAGTGATTGATTTACTATAAAAGCTGTCTTTAATATCTGCAAGTCATTCACCTGAGTCATGCACGGGCACTCATAAATGTCTCTGTTTTAAAAGGGTTTTTGGCATTAAGTAAGGGAAGGAGAAACAGGTCCATATGCATCAAAGAATTAAACTGTCTCCCTCCTCGTCTACTAACTGTGAAAAGCTTCCGTGAAAAAGAACAACTTGCAGACAATCATGAAAACATTTTATCCCACACAGATTCAGAGACCATGACAGTTCCCTTGAATCAGTACAACCACTAGTGTTTAAGCTGCATTCAGCTCATTAAAGAGTAAATGTTTCTGCTGTTTGAAAATGTCTTCATGGACAAGAGCCCACAAGAGATGAAATTAATTTCTGTGTGCTTTTACTAGATTTGAGCAAACGGTACTTGAGCAATTCTATCTATAGCATGATATAAAATGGTCTTAAGTCATAGCATATCTTTATTGTGCCTAGAGACAGCAATAAATAGAGTCAATAAATGGTGCTTTACCTGTTGGTCCTATCTAAACTGCAGAAGTTTATGCCTGCAATTCTTTAACCCTCTAAACTTTGTGTAAGGAAAATCTCAGCAAGTGATAGAAGAGTATAGCTCAGCTATGCTGTTCTTTCAAGCAGGAAATTTTTTAAAAGTACCACCAAAACCTACAAACCCACACATCTGATTTACTATCATTACAAAGTGTCAATTACTCTTGGTAAGGAGATCCACACAGTTTCTTCTGAAAGAAAGGTCTAAGTAGTCCTCTACCAGCAAAAGATGTGACAACACAAAGACGCTGTCCCAGGCAATGTACACTCAGCTTTAGTGCAGGATTTACCCTGTGATCTAGGGGAGTTTTTCCCAGAAATTGACAACAGAAAAAGCAACCAATGAAGCGCTTTCTGCCTGGGCCAGAAAAAAACCAAAAAAACCCAAAAAACCCCAAACAAACAAACAAACAAAAAAACCCAAACACAAACAAACAAACAAAAACCCAAAAAAACAAACCGGGCACACAAAAAATGAACAGATTTTAGAAAGGAGGGAAGGAGGAAGGAAAAAACCAGGCATGTATATGCACTTTGACTACCAGTCAATGGAAAGGTCGACTTGGGAGGGGAGCACCATTTCTATGAGGTTCAGCAGAAAATTGTTCACCATAAATATAGTTATACAAGTCTTCTCATTGTGAAAGTGATTTAACAAAGTGTCAGCTGGCTTCTAAGACAAAATCAGGAACAATAGACAGTTTTCCAGCTATAACCTGTTTATTAACCCTGGGATTCCTTGCATGCCACAAAGTGAACAAGTGACAATATTCAGAAGTGAATTGCATGATTTAAACCTTTGCAAGCTTTTTTTTTCTTTTTTAACCTAGGGACTCCAGAATGATCTGTGCTAGTATAATATATCACATTATCACTTCTGGGGTATTGTTTACCGTGCAAATTAACACCTTGCAGGAAACCTTTCCTGCAGTTCAGCAACTCCTTTTGAGTCCGTTTTGTGTTCTCCATAACCCGTCTGGTTCAGCTACAGTTCCATCTTTCCCTCTCACAGTACCTCAATTAAACAAGGGTATAAATAAACACCCCCCCCACACACGTTTCATTAATCTATTTCTACCACCTGTCTGTTATAAATGTGCATCCTGTGCTACAAGCAATTGACCTGAAATATTTGGGGTTTTTGCACTGCTCAACAGTCCCAGAAATACTCAGGAATCTACCTTGTCCCATTACAGTACAAAAGTCATAAAATCATAGGATAACCCAAGCTGGAAGGTACCCAACAAGGATCAGAGAGCTCAGCTCCTGCACAGGACGTCCCCAAGAATCACACCATGTGACTGAGAGCACTGTCCAAACACTTCTTGAACTTGAGTGATGCCTTTCTTGACACAAGATAACCTTACACTGCCGGTAATGAAAACACTGCAAGACAAATCGTGAGCACACTCAACACAGTAGCTAGCTAATTATCGCAGCATCGAGTTCCCAGTATGATCCGGAAAGCGGAGTCTTAGGCTAAGAGGTAATGGGCAAACGGGTAATCAGAACCCAAGTGAGGTCCACGGATCTATTCGAGCCTCAAATTACAGACCACATGCTTCGTGTTTAAATGTGAGCCGGAGCCCGACTCAGCCCGCTTTGTAGGTTTCCATCTGTTGTACACGCTCTTTCCTTTGCAGCCACCCCAGTCCCCCGGGACACGGTTCCGACCCGAGCCCGGGGCGGGACAGGACGGGACAGGACAGGACGGGACATCCCGCACCGCCCGGGCTCCGCGGCCGCCGCTCCAAGCCGCTCCGCCTGTGAGGCAACAGGTTCCCGACCCTCGGCAGGGAGCCGAGCGGGCCAGGGATGCTCCTCACACCCCGTGTCGGCAGCTTTGGGACACCACCGAGGCGCTTCCCCCGGCGGGAGACGGGGCCGGGCGGCACCGCCGCTGCCGCTCGCCCCCGCTGCCGCTCACCTCCGTCTCCATGGGCTCCACCTCTATCCCCTTCCATAGCTCCAGCAAGTGGGCGATCGGCATGCCGGCTGCTTCTTGCCTGAGGACGGGACCGAGCGGAAGGAGCGCGCCTCTGCCGCCGGCGAGAGCGAGGAGAAGAAGGTGTCAGGGGCGGGCGGGACACGGCGCCGAGCGAGGCCGGGACCCTCCACCCACGGGCTCGGCAAAATGGCTCCGCGCTGCCCCGGGGGAGCCGCGGGCGCTCCGCGGGCACGGCGGGCAGGACAAGGCGGCGGCCGCCGCTCCGCAGCCGCCGACGGACCCCGGCCGCCCGTCCCGTCCCTCTCGGCCGCCGCCGCCGCCGCCTTGGCTGGCTTTTAAGCCGGGGGGAAAGTTGCTGCGGAGGATGCTGCGGCGGCGGCGGGCGCTGCTATGGCGACGGCAGCGCGGCCCCCCCGCCCGCCCGGCCCCGCCCGCAGCGCCCCGGGCACCGCGGGGCCGAACCGGGGCTGGAGCGGCAACGGGAACGTTCGTCAGCTTGTAGCCGCTGTGGAGAACGTTGGAACCGTGACAGAGTGTGCAGCTAACAGGAGGATATCGAAAGCCCAATATTATTCCAGTCTTTAAAAGAATTAACTATCACTTCCTTTACTGTTTTATCTCCGTACTACGAAGCCTGTAGTCTGTTTATTCACATGCCCTTTCCTCCTCCTTCACATCTCAAAAGCTATTACAACCTTACTATAGCAAGCATGACAACACACCACATTGCCCACCTGCCAGAGACCATGCTTTATGGAGATATTTGATTTGAATTCTCCTCAAATTTAGGACAAAACATGTATTTTAACTTGTTTGGACAACTTCATCGGGGCCAAAAGGTTTTAGTGTTAAATAAATCACTGCTTTTCAAAGAACCATTTTGGAATAAAGAGTCAATATGCAGAGTGCATTTTTCTTCTGTTCCATGCTCAAAATGCCATAGTTTGATTCCATATAAGCAGTGCTGCACAAATTCAGCACAAGTTTTTGTTAACGACAAAAATTCTTCTGCCAGTCTGCAAAGGAACATTTGAGATATGTTCCTCCTCCAGTCCCATCTCAGCTTCCCCAAACTCTATTTAACATGAACAAGCTCCTCTGTGAGTGCAAATGCTAAACACGGCTAGGAAGATCAAATTCACTAACCATAATAAAGAAAAAGAAAGAACTAGTCCTCAACCAGAGCCATGCATTCAGATACTGCTGCAAGAACTCAGTCTCTTAATTGTGTTAGAATGTGAATGCTTTTCTTGACATCTGTGACAACACTTAAGAAACAACTTGTAACACCAATTATGCAGTTTCATCTGCTTTACAGATTGAGCAATTAAATATCTAGATTACTGCCTTTATTCACTGCCCACCAAAAAAGTGTAGTGGGAATGATGTTAATCACATAACAGACACATAACTGAGGTCAGGAGCTGCAGTACCTGGCTGTAACACACTCCTTGGCTCTTGTGTCCTGTCCCTAGCAACACATGAGAGATGGAGTTCCTACCCACGACCTGACACACAGGCACTCCCAAACAGCCTCATAGCACCATCTGTGAGGCCAAAGCCAGGACCAAACACAACAAATTCAGAGCAAAAACCACACCTGCTCTAAAAAACCCAGGGACCTTTATCAACCAGACATATTATCCCCAAGAAGATTGTACAGATGCCATCTTGATTTTTAAAAGTTGTTTAACTCCAATTTACAGGACTGTATTTTAGCCTTTGTGATACAAATCTTGGATGCTACAGGCTGAGAGCAAGAGGAAAGTGTCTGTGACAATAGGGAACTGGGGAGGTCTAGACAGTCCCAGGGGAGGCAAATCCAAGGTTTGGTGTCATTGCACTGTAGTCAAGTTACACACATGTCCATGCAGATCTAACATTTTTACAACTTCTCTGTGGACTTCACTTCTTTCTTGAGACATACAGCTACATGCTTCCTTAAGTATTAATCTGTTACCAAATTGGGACATCCAAGCTCATAAGTTTGTTTCCAGACCACTTTTGTCAGTCTAAACATGCATTAAATAAAAGCAGGGAAAACCAAGTGATAAGATCTTGTTATTGGTTTGACATATATACTTCTGTTATAAGCATGATACATGTACTGTGCAGTAGACTGCCTATATATACTCTTTCAGCACCAAGATTACTTGGACCCAAGTTACATATTCAAAAATAATTGGACTAACCAAAGCATGCATTCCATACTCCATTTCTTATCCTTACCTAATAAAGCACAGAAATTTTTAACCTCAGCTCAAATGAAAATGTGGGTTTGGGTGATTTTCCCCCTGCCCTTCATTTTGAAGCATCACAAAATCAGGAGTAGTCCACTTCCAAAAATACCTCATTAGGAGCAGAATAAAGAAATGGAAGGGAAGAGGGGGATGGAACTTAGAGGCAAAAAACCACACAAAAGAGCAGACAGAAATTCAAATAAATTGGTCTCTGAGGATGACACACAAGAAGTCTGGTCAGAGCAAGAAATAGTTACAGATTTTCTTCCTAAGAAAAATTACTTACAATTACTTACAATTTAGCAGAAGTAATATTTTCAGATATGCTAGCTAGGCTGAGAATTGCAAGGAGATTAGATCAACTTGCATCAAGAGAATAAAAGCATTTTTATCTCCTGTGAAAGGAAGCAGTGGACGACTTGCATGGTGATTTTTCATCTATTTTTACCTGTCTCCTGAGTGGTAGCTAATAGCTGCTGCCAGATGCAGAGTGGGGGATTAGACACATCAATATCCTGCTGGGTTACAGTAACTCTACACTAGCAGGAGACACACAAGTACAGAAGAAAATGTCTTAAGAGCATTGTGTACAAGTCACATTAAGATACTTTAATACCTTACACATCCACTGCTTTGTGGAAAAAGAAAGGAGTGTTTCCCCATTTGATGCACGAAAGGGAAGAAGCACAGAGAAGTATTTATTCTCTGCCACTGGCTCAACACCCTTCCAAGTTCATGACTTCAGTGTTTGGTTGAATGGAATCACTTCATGCCACTTCACATGCATTCATCTGCATGCAGCTTCAGCTCAAAGCTCACCTAAAGTTTGAGCTAGATTTCCTGTCCAACAGCCAAACTGCTCTAGTTTACCATAAATGCAGCCTTATGGCAGGGAAGTAGAAAGCATGGTCTTTGAAGCTCATATGGGACTTTCACTGCACCATCCCAAATGTGAAAGAAACATGCTGTGCATGACTGGTTTCCTGTAACCTGTACAGTCAAGCCTGTGTTACATGGATGAAATCTGTGGCAAATGGGCAAGTGTGAAATGCTAGAAGTAACTAGGAAAAGTAGGCCAGGTTTTAAACAGGATCTTATGCATCATTCTTTGATGGAGGGAAGTCTAAGTTGCCTATACTTTTTTGGTTTTATACTAAAGTTACCAAAAGCTACTCTTCCTGGTTGAAAGCAAATTGACAAAATCCCTCACACTACTTTTTCTCCACGAGAGCAGGTGTTGAAATGCTTTAAGCATTCCTAAATAATATTAATACATTTCTCTTCAGCTTATTTGTTCAGTGTCTCAGCATTAGGTACTTCAAGCTCAGCACTTGGATAGCCTACCATAATTTGTGCAGAACCTGAGAGAAGCACAAAACAGTATCTACACACTGCTAATTGTGCCAGACACAGGGGAAATAGTGTTTACTACAATAGGAGAGGCATCCCTGGTGCTGCTAAAACAATTTACAGTTCAGCTGTGAAGTACATGCCTGAGAAACACAAGAGGAAACAGTGGCAGAGAAGGCATTCAGTATCAAAGCAGTGTGCATCTTCCCCCTGCAAAGCTCATAAAGTAACATTTTCAAATTAAAATCATGTCTGCTGAGTCCCCTGAAATAAGAAATACTCAAAACCGGAGAGAAAGTCAGCTTAATTACTAACCTTTGCAGTGGTCTGGCTTCACCATTTGTATTTAATGAGAAGGTCTAGACTAAACATCAAAATCAATATTCTTAGAGAGCAACAAGGGTAAATAGACTCCTTCAGTTTAAAGGGGGCAAGAGACAGCTATTACAAGCCAGCCTGGTGCCTCTGCAAAACAAGGATGAGGGCTATTAGGAGCTGTAGAAAAACAAATACTTTTCACATCTGTTGGTTATCTGCATTAAGGCTGCAGCCACTTAGCACATCCTACACTTATCAGTTCTTAATATTACTGAATCGTTAAATACTGGAAGAATTAACCTGGAAAACAGAAAACCTAGTCCAGATATCTGCAGGAGACCAGCTTCCCTCAGTACAGACATGGCTTAGCTGATGTCCCCAGTAGGGATAATTGGCTAGAACAGCAGAGACCCCACTCTGTCCCTGCACTGACTCACCAGTTCAGTTGAAGTCCAATACTGGGTCTGATTTCAATAGCCTGAGTGCCTTGGGGCTGCTGAGCCAGTGCAGAATAGTGGAAGCAGCACCAAGTGACATCACAGGGCATCAGCCAAGTTCCACAGTCCACCTGGGTGCCACCTGCACTAAACCAGGTGGTGACTGGTTTTTCCACAAGCCATTTGGGTACCTGCACCATGTTTGCACTGCAAGCCTGCACAGCTAGAGAAAGCCTGAGGTGATTTGCTGACAGTTTGCCCAAAATCCAAAGCCTGTTATCCTCCTTACCCTGCAAGGCATTGACCACTCTCAGAGATGAGCTGCCAAACACAAGGTAGCCTTACCTGCTACATCCTGTACCTAATAATAAAAAATTGAAAGGACTCCTGTGGCAAAGATGCTGACCCTCAGAAACATTTACTCAAGTAATCTCCTACGCAGCAATACCCTGTGCAAACTTCTGGGATATTCTCCATTAAAGCTGTAATTCCCCATTACACACTGTAAACAGCTGAAGATGTTCAACAAAGATAAACTGTAACAAAAGCTTTCATGCTACACAATATAACCCTGAATTTTGTGACTTCATATTTTCATCTTACAAGCACAGAAGAGACTGTTTTCCCCAAAATGCACCGTGCATAGCTCTTCAAGGAGCAGCTCACAATGCCCTAGAGCAGATTTCCAAGGACACATTCCCATCTCTGCCAGTTCCCACTGCAGCAGCAGTGCCTTGGCTGAACAAAGAGGATTCCACTTGCCTGCTGCACACAGCCACTTCTGTCAGAGGTTGGAGAGCTGAATACAAACAGCTCCAGTCAGGCTGGATCAAGGCTTCTCAGCAACTGCAGCACAGCTTGAACACTTAGCCAAAATAGGGGATGGGAAGGGGAAAGGACAGTCACGTTGTCCTCAACTCAGGGCCAGGAAAACTGATTTGGAGGCAATAAAGGAATTCAGGATGATAGGGGAGAATGTCTGACACTTCACTTACTCTACCTGCCATGCTCACTGCATCCAGAGATAACACCACCCCAATGTACCCTTCTTCCCTCCCCAAAAAACAAGGGAAAAACCTCTTCCTTGTCACCTCAATGCCATAGCAGTGGGGCACGCAGAAAAAGATGGTACCTGCAACCTAATCTCTCCAACTGCTTGAACACTTGCTCACTAAAAGGAGCAAGAGCAGCTTTGGTACCTCAGTTGGACCATGCAGAAGTGGCAGAAACACCAACAGGAAAAGGTAACAGGGCTGCACTGTGTCTTACTAGGGGGGATGTGGCTGCACTGAACAGGGTAAGAGCACCCACCTACTCCAGCCTACACAGGGGGAATTGTCCTCAGGAAATAAATTTAACTCTTCTTTAACTTTCATTGACAAAAACAAAATACTTTCATACAGGTCACTGTTTCTGTCAGTAGCTATATTTAGAAGTCCAAGAAAATTGCCAACTTAAGTACATAACAAAATTATTATTTTAGATCTAGAACAACATTCTGGTGACAGAATGCTCAGGAACTATTTTTTTGTATAAACTTTCTAAATTAAAAAAAAAATAGAACTGAAAAGCTTACTTCCTTAATTTTCTTTCTGCAACAGATGAGGAAACATTGTGATAGCAGAGACATTAAGATTGCCTAAAAATACAGAGAGGGGACTGTAAGCAATATTTCAAGCATAATTCAGTGAGAGTAACGTTAATGTGATGTAAGATTACACGTCATAGAAATCTTCACAGTAAGCTACCCAGCAGCTGTGACACAGACGTTTTAGGTGACTGAGGACAAAGGTATTAGTTCATTTGTGGGCAGCCTTTCAGATTAGATCCTACTAAAGATCTGCTCAAACACATGGAATCACTGAATTATAGCCTTCCTAAAAAAGAAGATCCATTTTTCATTCAACATTTGGGGGGGGGAAAGCTAAGAAAATGCACTTTATTACTTTCAGTATGTCTACTCAGACAGAAGACTCTCATCAAACCTGCACACACAGACATGAGATTGTCAGCAACTGCAAAGATATTTGAAGAAACAACAGAGAAACGAAAAATATCCATTAATAAGATTCACACAGAGCCTGAAGAAGCCACAACCTTGAACAGAGGAAAAGATCAGAATATTTACAATTAATTCTGAAAGCTGATGCATGCTGGTAGGTTTTCACTCAGTAAATCATGATCTCACACACTCAGAACAGGAGTGAAGGCAGCACCAACTGAAGCTGACGTACTTCAGCTTCATAAATTCTTCTTTAAGAGATCTAATCTGCAGTCTGGAAACTAATAAAGTCTACTCAACATAAACAGCACAAATCCTCCATTATTACAGGAGCTTTGCAACATCGAGTGTCTTTAGTATCAAAGGGAATTATTACCTCTCAAACAGAACATTCCAATCAATAAAGACCTCAGAAAGCACACACACAAATTAAATCAGAAATCAAGAGTTTCTAATCCAAAAACAAATAGTCAGTGTGATTTTTTCCCCTTCAACCAGCTCACATTTGTCTTTTTAAAGATGACTTTAGCTTGAGATGAGGAAAAAAAACCAAACAGAGTTACTAAACTCTGCAGGTGCTTTATATCCAATTCTGTTAAAAAAACAAATCATACCCCAAACTGAGTTAATTTCTCCAGTGTTTTGAGCTTTATGCAGACAGAAGTAACAGGCTTTTAGGCTTGCTATTTTAAGCATGTGGCATGCTGTATTTTCATTACTTTTTCCAAATGAATACCACAGTAGCTACTTATTTTTATAGACAAGTATGAGATAACTGAGATTCAGACTTTTGAATATCTGAGCTCAAGAAATGAAGTATATTAGGGGTACAGACGATTAAAGGATTTTTGGTTGCAGCCCAGCCAGCATCTATCAACTGTGCAACTCCAGAAAGAATTCTCCCTCATCATAGCAGTTGCCATTAGCAAAAACAAGGACAGAGGGAAGAGCTGGGGACAGAAAGTGATAGACCAGAGCTAAAATCCTCAAATGCTGTGAGACTGAACAGAGAGCCAGGCTACACAGCACAGCTGTACACCACCCCCTCATAACTCACATTTCATATCCCTTTGAGGAAGATTTTAAAAAGGCAAAAAAAAGCAGTTTGATGGGCAAATTAAAATCATGCTGCACAAAGTAGCAAACCATTTAACACCTCCAGTGCCCAGTATCTCTCTAGCAGAGAGACACCAGCTGTAACATAGCAACTCTTTCCAAAATATGCATTAGAGATCAAGCAAGGGCTTTTCACATTAACCTCACTGAGATGAGTTACATGCACAAACCAGAATTCCCACCTTCTGGTGGGGTAGAAACACTCAAGGCTGGGATGGGGTGTCCACAGGTGAGCCTGCTATGCCACACAGCCAGGCTCCCACCACACAAGGGGCAGCAGGAAGGCCCAGAAACAAGAAGCCTGCCTGTACTTTCCATGCCATTTACCACTTTCCAAGATGAGTAAGTCAGGAAGGTATGTGCTAGCAGCCTACCTCTAGGTGCCCTTCTTCCCCCTCCTGAGAAGGGTGAAGAATGGTGCTACTCAAAGCCACTTTCCCAGGTCAAGGTGTAGCAGCACCACAGCCCCAGGAGCCATAGGGATGCTGTGCTTCCATATTCACCCTCCAGGTAATGCTGCTTCCCTAGGAGCACAGCAATAGCAGCACAGACTGCAGAAGACACCACAGCCACAAAGCCAGAGCAGGCTTCTACAGAGTCAGCCTGCACTAATTGAAACTCTCCCTGTAAGAAGGATCACCTGTGTGAGGGCCACCTGGAGGAGAGCCACCTGCTGCTGGGCTCCAGAGGGAAAGCACAGCACCCCTGCTATTAGTGCTGGGAGCACTGTCCAGGAACAGCTGCTGCTCTTGACCTCTTGTTGTGGGCCAGACACACACCCTGCCCTGAGCAAGGGCAGGGAGTGTTTGTAGTGCAGGAAATGCAGAGAAGCCATGCAGTCTCACATCTGACCCACGGGGCTGTCAGTCAGATGAGCACTGGCTGATTGATATTTGGATTCAGATGCATATTAAATTGTAGCAGCTTACTTACAGTGGGGTTTTGGTTGCTAGCAAGAATGATTGAGAGAAAGAGGGTACAACAGAATAAATCCCAGCTAGTAAAAAGCCCTGATGTTTTAAGATATGAATTTCCTTGGTCTTCTTTTATCATCCATTTGCTATCTTTTCATCAAGAGAGTTTGAAAAGCTCTGGAACAATTATAGTATATTATTTGTTCCAAAACCAATGTTTTTGTTGTCTGTAAATAAAGTTAAGCCTGCAGTACAATTTTACATTTCACTTATATTTGATGTTCCCTTACATATTATGATTTCTGTGTTCTCCTTCAAGAACCATTACATGTCCCTAACTTGCTTTTGTTTCTCAAAACAATTTAATGCCCAATTTGTGAAGCTAGGCATGAAAAGCAAAAGCTTGCCAAACTTGGTGTATGAGTACTGATCAATAAAAGCTTATTTGTACTAGATAAGAAACATAGTTGTTCTGCAAGAATAGCAGAATTTATTATCATGAGTTACTTTTAAAGCAGCTTCCAAAGAAGTTTCAAGGCCTCACACACAGGTGGCCAGATGAGCCTGACCACCTGCAGGCCAAAGACTTAAAAAGAGACAAAAATCAGAGCAGGGTTGCAGCTGTTCCACAGCAGTACTCCACCAGAGAGTGCAGGGCAATGGTGACCAGAGGCAACCTGGTCTTAGACTGTGCAAAGGAGGCACAATTCTCCTTGGAAAGAGAATTCTTCAAGAGCAGTCATGCTGCTGGATTTCAAAACAAAGTTCCCTTGGCCTCATTAGAGCCTTTCAAACAGACAGATGGGGCTTTCAGCTCCTGTTACCCACTGCAATTTGCTTTTCAAACTTTAGCAGATTTGTATAAAGCTGAGGTAACAGCAGAAAGAATAATAGTAACACGTCCAAGTTTAGCTGGATTGCACAGTCTCTTAGGTCAATTGAAATCTGGAACAGGGTGGTAAAAGTCCCTCACATCATTTTCATCCATACTCAATAAGCAATAAAACAAAATGGAAGGGATAATTCCTCCCTCGTTTCCCAACTTCACTTAACATATCCATACTCATGTTCATTCTCTCAGAGGTCCAGTATTTCTCCACTCTCTAGCTTCATTATGCCTATCTGGTCTTCAGGGTTCAATTAACTACTACACAGGATGATTGCCTTCAGCTGATTTACAGAGGCTGAAGTTGGGAATTAACCAGGAATGTTCATCTGTTCAGCTAACCTGGACTATCCCATGAGTGTCACTGGACCCATGAGTGCACTACAAAGACTTTTAGGGCCTTTATAATGCTGGCAAAAGTCTTGTGCACCTCCTTGCAGGAATTCCATATTCAATCAACCCTTCTCCATAGGGGATATCCCCTTGCCTTCTCCAACAGCAGACTGAGCTGATCTCTTTGGGATACAGCCTTTGAATGGAGTGAGCTCCAAGTTTCCACCTCTGAGGGCTGTGCACATTGAACCCCAAAGGACACCACAAGCTCCTGGTGCTTCCCAGGTGGCTGCCAGGTGTGGGCTGTCTGATACCTCCCGTGACAAGTGCACAGTGCCCAGGCCATGCAGCCCATTGCTGTGGAAATTTTCAATAAACACATTGAATTTCTTCCCATCCTCTCAACCAGAAAGCATTTTGAAGTCTTTTTTCTGGAGGCAATTACCAAGGTCAATGAAGAGGAACTGGATTCTGAATTATTTGCATTGCAGAACGACATCCCTTGTAAGATTAAAAACAAACCAACAAGCACACGGGAAGATAGAAAAATAGTGTTCACCTATAACAAAATAATTACAAAATAATGAGCATCCAGATTAATTGACATGTACTTCTTACTGTATCTACAGAGCTTACCCCCAGTACTTTTCTACCCCATACTGTATTCTTTTATATTAAAATGTTTTCTAGGAAGCAAACAGACAGAAGTGCATTGCAGAAATTGCATTTCCTTTTCAGTGCTGAAGATTCACTGCTACCTTTTTGCCCTGGAGACACTTTAACTCATACTTCCCACTCTCCACACCACGTGTCCTTAATTGTTATTTTCTGGATGTAGAATCACCTCAGTCCTGCTGAAAAGCTGCCTAGCCTTTCATAAAACATCTGAAATTTCACCAAGATGAAGAGAAGAGATAATTAATGACTGTGTGTAATGTCTCAAAAGTTAAGCAGATGGATAGGAGTCCCAAGACCCAGTCCTGTCAGCAGAGTGCTGATTTGTGCAAAGGGAAAGAGCAATACAGTTGATGCAAACCAAAGCAGACTATTCTGCCAGGTGAGGGACTTTCATGAGTGGTGGGAAATGTGAATCCTCTTGGGCAAAAAAATGGAGCTAAATAAAGGATCCCAAGTGAGTGTTTAACCCCTTAACGAAAACAGAGTGTTGCCTCATAGGGGATTTTTTAGTATTTGTCTTGCCTTTTTTGCACAATTTCCTTATATCCAACTTTCTAAGGGTGCTTGTACTTTTTGAAACCAGTGGGATCCTATGCCTTCACTCAGCATCAGCTGGAGTATTTTTCCACCCCTCTGCAAAGGTGTTACCCTGTCTCACATCTTCAGACTTCTTACCAAAGTTGTCACAATTTAAGTGTCTGTTTAACATCCCTAAGTAATCTCACAGAACAGTGTCACACCCATTACATAACAGTAAAAGCTGGTTTAGATCCCACCTATCTTGGCTTTGAAAATGAGCTTTAAGTCCAAGTAAGATCATTAGGATCAGAGTATATTACAGCTAGAAGGCTGTAAAATGAGGTTAACTGTCAGAAGTAAGCAGGAATGTCTGTCAACTTAAGGACTCTTTAATCCACTGTTCAATCCTAATCAAGTGAAACTGCTATGTAAATCATCTTAATCCAGTCTGAAATTGGTGTCCAGTTAGGATTGGGACTGGTTTTACACATGCTCAACCTTTCCTAGAACTTTCTTGGTATCATAAAGACACAACAAAGGAAAATTATGTTTAGGGATCCTCAAAAGTTTTTAAATATAATTGCTTGCCTGAGGATTCTACAAACAGGACTTGAAACTGAGGGTCAGAAGTACCTTTATCACATTATCTACGTGTTCAGTGTCAGACAGAAATACAGCAAGGAAAATGCATTTTGTTTTAATGATTTGCTTGACTTCATACAGACCTAACACACTGCAATCAGAAATCTTTACATATTTCTTCTGTGTAGATGAGTCTATATCTTGCACAGATTTCCTCAAAGGCTGCAATATATTAGCATAAATCAGATTTGTTGAAAAAAATCTTTTTACACTCCATAAGTTTTCAAAATAGGAATAGAGACTCATGTATGTGCTGGAGGGACTGTTCTGATGTATGAATCACTGCTTCTAGAAATCCATTTAGGTACAGATTCATAATGTCTTAATGATCTTTCTTGAAAAAGAAGCTCTACTAATGCAATGAGAAGCTCATGTTCTACTCTCTTCCTCTTGTACCTGATACTCTGTGCCAACCATTATAAAAAGAGGAAACTTTTGTTCTTGGTGAGATGCTTCAAGCATCACACTTTTGCCAAGATAATCTTAGCCCTTGTAGTAACCTCCTGCATACAATGGACTCATGAAAGTGACCTCAGGAGCCACCTAGACAACCTGAGCTGGTTTCACTCCTCACATTTAGGAGTGGTAAAAAAAAAGAAGTCAAAGCTTGCCAGTAAACCAGTCCTGTACATAAAGATTTGTAGCTTTGCAGCTGAACAGGACTGGTCAAACAACCTTCAAATGTTTCAGCAGTTCACTTCTATGAAAAAAATCTGGAATTACATTGATAAAAAATTAATGCTAGCAACCAGTATCTGCTACATATACCATTTCTAGCCCATAAACCTGAAAGAGAAGACAGTTTCACAGGGACCAGAATTACTTTGCTGATGGCATAGACCCAATTATGAAATTCCTGGACACATTTTGTTCTGCCTGATTTAGTTAATTACATTGATACACTGAAGAATGAAATCCAGCCTTTTTCCTTTTCTAAATAAGGGCACAACCAGTTTTTCAGAAACTGAGTTTGTGTTATTTCCCCAGAGCTCATTAAAAAGTATTCCACTTAATGCTTTTGTTGAGGGTTTTTGCTTGGGTTTTTTTATGACAGTTAGCTATATGTGCATGTCATTTTGCAATGGTTTCCACAACAATTCTGCAATGCTTAGTATTAGGACACATGTTCTTAGGCACCTTATTCAATAAAGTAGACACACATGGAGTTATTAAGTATCTCTAACTTATTCTTTGATTTTAATATCGTAATGATTGCTGGTCTGTTTGTTGTGTAATGTGGAAAAATAATATTTGCTGTAGCTACCTTAATTGTGAATTTGCATTATCTCAACTTTTAAATTGTTCAAAAAAAGTAGTTTTATCTTAGAATTTTGCTGGTTTTGAAATCCCTAAGCTCTACCCCATATTTCAAACCTGTTGTTTTAAATACTTCCTTTTACTGCTTCTACTGGAAATAATCACAAATATGGTTCTACTTCTTAAGTATTGGATGGTTTAAATGTTCTAGAAAAAATTATACATTTATCATTTCTACAGGTCACCAATAATATCCTGTACACAGCTCTGAATCATCATTCAGTTCAGTTAATTGGGGTTTGAGAACTGTTAGTTTCTCATGTCAGGATATTCTGACCTGAATAATTACTGGCACAATTTCTACTCTCATATCACAAACCCCATTATGAGCAATAATACAGCTCCACAACAGACTGCTGAAAGAAAAAAAATATTATCTATGTTGAGTAGTATATGAGACAATATTATTTTCAAACAGTGTCTTAGTCATCTGTTCCCACTGGAGAGGCAAAGGCTTTCTTGAATAGTTATGATTTCTCAGTATCACTAAAACCAGAAAAATGTTGTTCATGACATCCTAAGTAATTTGCAAAACATTCTTTCAAGCTTTGCTGCAATTTGCCTTGAGACATTACTGTGACATGGTTGACTAGAAGTTTCCTACTAAAGCATTTTAAACCATTTCTGTGAGTGTATGATCTTGCCACATAACATGACCCAGTAGCTAAGTCACATGGCTAAAAACAGTCCCAGGCAGACAGCTGCCCTGACTTAGATGTATATCTAATTACTAGACCTCTCAGACAGCACTCTCCAAACAGTTTTAACAGAGACAATTTTCCTGCTTTGTCTCCTGCTCTGCTTGGTTCCAGCCAGAGAATTCTGTTCCTGACCCATAGATACAAATTCCACCACAGATCATCAGTGGAATCAATTAACTACTTTATGTTTGGCCCAGTCTATTCATTGCAGTCATGCCTATTTCACAAAATAAGCAAAGAGCTATTAAAAATTTCTACAGTTTGTCTACTTCTTTCTGTCCAGATGTTACTGACTGGATAAATCCCTGTGAGTCTGCCACCTGTTTTCAAGTCTCTAATGCTCAGAGACCTGGAATGGGGAGTAAAACCTCCACTAAGAAGACCAGTCCCTCCAAGTCTCAAAGTACTGCCTCACAGTAGCTCTCAAATTGCAGAATTTATTTCAAAGAAAATCTCACACCTCTAACAAAGCTTTAGGGAAAAAGGCCTACATGGGCATCAGGCTTTGCAGACAGAGGCTGCAGGGAGGATCTCAGTCTGAGAGAAAAAAAAAGAGCTTATTTTGCTTGCTAAGTAGGAAAACTTGTGAAGTAGGAAAGCTTTCTAAGGGGCCAGTGTTCTTAGTTGGTGGGTACTTCACAGGAAGAGGCCATTGGGATGACTGACAGCACAGCTCTCCAGCAGCTCCAGCCTACGAGGTTTTCAAGGACAGCAATGATTCATCTCTGCATGGGCAATGCAAGTTGTCTGGGGGAATTGGAATCTTGTAAGAAGTGTTTCAAAATGCATGCTGACTTGCCTTGTTGTTATAAATTAATACATTTTGAAAGCAGATACGTGACACATTATTTTCAGACTCTGTTTCTCCTGCAGTCATTTTATTTGTGAAACAGCACCTGTAGGAACAAAACATTGTTATTTATAATTCTGCTCTCTGTCACATAAACAAATCCTCCGCCAAATCCCTAACAATACTGTGCAACAAAACAGAGCAAATAATGCTGCAAATCTAATTTAAGGGAATACAGGCAGCACTAAATGAGGTTCTGGTTATGGCTGATTTTACTTCTCTGTAATCTGCAACAAGTCACTTGGTCCTTTAGTTTCTTTCCCTCTTCTGTAAAATCCAGAATAGGAAGGCTAATGTAAACAAGGCAGAAGTTCAGATTAGAAGTACAAGCAGTCTCAGAATTTCAGAACTGAATTGTCTGAAATGCTAATGTTTTGATCCAGCTACAACAGAACAATGCACAGCTCTGCACTGAGATATTCTTGGACATGCAAATATATTGGTTGCATTAGGAACATTTTCTGGTGGCTGCTAAAGTCTAGAAAAGGCTCGCTGGGAAATAAAATTCAGACCTGTAGAAAATGGTTGGCTTGAAAACTTGTTCTTCCAAGACAGAATGCAGCCAACGACCCCAGGGTAGACAACTGAGATTCAGAAATATTCTGGATGGGTCCTGGAACAAATCAGCTATTTGGCCAGCCTGGACACATCCAGTATGTCATCTGGATTGATAGTCTTCTCTTCTAACCAAAGCACACTTTTCATTTGACAAACTGGGAAACATTTCTTAAAAGTAAAATGTTTCCCAAAAAGTCACAACTAGCAGAATCTGGAACTGTTTATTGTCTCATATAAATAACACCAACTGTACAATTTTCTCCTTTTTATAAATTACCCTGAAATGCTTCTGAGAACAGGTAACATGGTAGCTAATTCCAGAAAAATATAGTCTGGAATAAAATTCGGTAATAAACTGTCTGGCCTAGTCAGGCTGCATCATGGCATGCTCTCTATCTCAGAGTCTTTACATCTAATCCTCTGCATGGAATAATGAAAATAAAGACAAAATTTCCTATGGAAACGTAACTACTTTTCTAAGGCAAAGCTACTTCATTAAGATGGTTTTCTCTGCAAACCTTTCTGCTCTGTTACTTGAATGCAAATTCCAGTTGTCTTGTAATACCAATGTCCCTTAATGAAACTGAAGTTGACTGTGACATTTTAAGAAATGTTCATGTAAATTACATCTTCACAAAGAGTGACTACAAAACACAACCCTTCAGCCTAAACTTGGATGATGCCAAGTAACTTAGAAGAGAAATATGCTGCTACTGAAAGCAGGGAGATAAAACAGGAGCTTTTTTGTCAGTCATTTCTAATGATATAAAGGTTAGGGATTAACAATCTTTCTGTGACTTGTTCAACTGATAATAAAAATTTGCCTTAATGCAATAGGACCCCCAAGTGCTACAGGTCGAGCCAATAACATTGGGCTCCTGTGTTGTAAAGAAATTGAGGGAGAAAAAGATGTTAAGCAAGTTTCTGAAAAGCAGCCTCAGCCTGGTTTATTTCTCTAAATCTAGCCATGACGCCACTTAATATTTCGTCTGAAATCCTTGGCTAAATGGAAATCATTTTATTCCAGTTCCTCTGCCACAAAGTATTAGTATTACCCCAATATTGGTAATTGGCTTTTGGCAGCTCTATTACAGCTTAGTCAATCTTGTAAAAAGATAAATATAGTACAAAGCTTACAAAGATGGGTGGCATTAAAATCATTAAAAATTTCAATCGTAAATAATTTAATATCTGTGTTGTGTATTTAACTAAGTGGTCTTTGAATTACTTATGTTACTGAGCTCTAAAGTACTGGAAAATTCGCAACATGATGAACTAAGCATATAAAATCTCACTATTTCTTCTGAGTTGTTGTTGTTTTGTTTGTTTATTCGGTTGTTTGGTTTTGTTCTGTCCAGTGTACTAGAAGTCACTGGCTTCTGAATCAGTTCCTATTGCATTATCTAAAGTAAAGGTTCATCTCCTTCTAGCCATCACAATTGCAAAATCTTAAAATAAATTGCTAAGAAATTGCCAGCCTGATATACTTGTCACGCTCACTTTCTAATTTCACAATGACCTGTGATGACATGGTGCAGTCAGATTACCAGAAAACGTCAGGATGGAAACAGGAGCTCATTAGAAGCTCTTTATGAAGCAGGCAGTACTTTTACAGAATAACAAAGCAGCAGCTTTTTCTTTCAAAATAGCTAATAAAATTTTCTTCTGAGAAACTGTGATAAATATCTGCAATTTAAGTTTGTGTAATTCTCCCTGATTGACTGTAATGAGTCTCAATTTGTCTTGTAAACCGAATACTTAATTGCTGTGTTCAAAATGACATCAGGTTATTACAGTGTTCAGTACGTCTAAACCAAAAAGTTATTAAGTGGCTGATTTGCAAGCCTAAAGGGACTTCAGCCTCTCTATTAGATAATACATTATTTATAATTTAGGGTTATGGAATTAGCTCTGTCTGGCTCCCTGTGGCTTACAAAATAAGCTGCCAGTAATTAAAATTTCCACCACTGACCACTAGTGGCTTCCAGCAGAATTCAGCTGCTGAAGGGGAAATGCACAGAACACTGCTAAGCAAATTTCAGGAGATGGATGAGAGAAAGCATGTGTGCTTCTTGTGAAATTTGGGGAAATTTAGGCATGAAAAGCATAAAATCTCATTTTATGAAACTCTGCTTCACCTGGCACCTTGTTCTGCAAGGTCTTCCCTCTCACCATTCTGTTCTGACATTCCCCACACACTTAGATAGGTACTGCTGAGGCTCATCCATCTGGGTCAGGAGGAGGAGTTCCAGCATCCAATGCACTCCTTCCTCACCAGGTAGGTTATTCCTCCACCTATCAGTTTTTGGAGCAGCTTCCTAAGAGTCCATATCACTTATCCCAACATAATAAAATTCATTGCAAAAGGCAACACCCATGGTGTTTAACATACAGCTGAAAGTGCTGGAGCTGTTTGCAGGAGTCAGCAAGTGAAGCAGTGAGAGGAAGTCCCTTGCACTCTCCCCTCGACAGGGTCAAACAGGGACAGGGACTTCTTGCTCCCCTCTGAGCACCCAAACCACCAGACTGAGGGCTTTTTTCTGCACAGGCCTCCTCCAAGTCTCTCCTTGTGAAGCTGTGAAGAAAACTGGGTAGATTGCCTGAAGTGGGGAGAAGCCCTTGGTTCTCATCTCTGCTACAAAACCTGCTTCAGCAATTTTTGAAGAGGACTTTTGTAGCAGCAGAAACCTCTTTGGGGTGCCTGGAAGAGTGTGACTGTGCCACATGACTAAGCAGTGCTTATTTACACCAACCAGTGCTGTCTGCACTCCTGCCATACCTGTTTTATCTCAAAGGCTTAGGAAGGGCTGCATCAGAGCAGCAGGACATTTCTCCTTGCCACCCAGGAAGAAGCTGGATTTAAGAGTCCAACTATTGCATCTCCCTGCAGTGCTGCTTATTTCACACCATGTAAGCAAAAGAAGCTCAGCTGCTTAAACCAGGGGTTTTACCACTGTAGGCACCACATGTTCTATCACCTCCAAAAGCCATGATATTTTAAAGCATTTAGATTTCAATTACTTATCCAGAGCTAGGGAGGATGAAATAGTCCTCTGTACACAGCAAGTGTCTAAGACATGGAAGTCTTATTTAATTTGTGAGACTTAAAATTGTCATCACATTCCAAGCTGAATTTCACTTGCAGGGGAGATAGTGACAGAGCCAAGTAAGAAAATGTACCCCCGTTTCCCTTTTCTTCCATCTGCCCAGACAGACCAGGCTAGTCATGCCATATTTCTGTTTAAGTAATTGTGGAGACCCCAGACTGTCAACTGATTTAATAAATATCCGTTTTCCCACCTTTTTAAGTTCAGTTTTTGAGATACTGTTCTTGGCCAGTTGTAGGTCTGACAGCAAATCTGTTAATCAGCCAGGCTGGCCAAAAACCAGATGCTAAACACATAACAAAGGATTAAAAGCTACCCATCAATACACCTACCTTCTTTTAGACCTGCAGGGTTCCTTGCAGTCAGAATCTTCACAGGCATAGAGGGGGAAAAATGGGAGAGAAAAATGTGTTTATTTCGAGAATATTTTGTCCATGAGATTTAAGGGATTTTTCTCTCCTACAATATCTGTGGCTTCAGTTACTCTGAGAGATCAAAAGCATGGTCCATCCATTCACCCCTCAAGCCACTGAGGATAATGAAGGGAATGAAAGAGAAAACAACATGAGGCATTGGAAATGAGAGGGTAGTTTGTGTCCCAGAGCTATTTTATTACAGTGATTATCCTGCAGTAGGCTTCAGAAATGACAAGCTGCTCACTAAATCCCACAGAAACTGTGAGCCTGAAATCTCTGAAGGTATCAGGGGCTGAAGGATAAAAAATAAGTCAGGGCCAGCTGTTATGTATAAAACAACAGCTTCAGTAGGATACGAGTATTCTAAGCCTCAAACATCTGGAGTCTGGGAGACAACAAAGTGGTTCCCACTCACACAGCAGTCAGCCAGCCTCCTGGCTAATAAACCTCGACAAATGCATACCCCAGCAATTTAGCAAATATCTGCAAATAAGGGTTTATGAGGAGGGGCAGTCCCTTCACAATGTTCTTTGGAACACAAGCCCACAAGGGCTGGCACTGGGAATTGTTAGCACAAGTCGCCTGGGTGTGTGCAGCCTTCATAACCTCACCTATGAAATCTCAGTAAGGCAGATGGATCTGAGGAAGGCTGATGGGCTAAAATCACAGCAGTCAGGTGACAGGACAGCTCTTCCAACCTATGCTAGAAGTAAACACATCTTCTCCACCCTCAGCTGAGCATTTTGGATATAGAGAAGTCCCTCCAAGGCTGACAAGCAGCAAGTTTTATTCAATACTAAGCAGCAGTAAGTGATGTAATGGCAATGTACCTGCTGGGATGCATGGTGCTTGTTTACAGAGATTGTAATTGTTACAAGGTAACTGCTGTGCTTTTAATTCTTGCTAATTTTGTTTTGGCTCATCTCTCCTGATTTGCATGCAGAGCACAGGTCTGTAACACAAACAATTGTGTGTGTTATAGGGAAAAAAACCAACCATAGCCTCTTTTTTGGTAAATGAGCTGTACTCAGAAAAGTATTTCCTTCTAAACAGCACTATGATATTCTCCAGCTTGCTTAAGAATTTTATAACATCTTAAAATTCTTATCAAATATGGTCATTTTTACTTCTTTTGTTTTATAAAAGGTTACTGAAATATCAGTCCTTTAGAGCATTGCAAATAAATGTCAGCACTCTGATTTTCAGGCTGAATGAACTGATGTATTGATTTACACCACCAATCTGTGGGCATGGTTGGGTTTGGCTGCCCCTGAGGTCTATTTAATCCTCCTCCAGTCTGTGATGTTCCAGTGTACTTTGAGGTAATCACAGCACAAACACAAAATAATCTGCCCATCTTCCAAATCGGGTCTCAGCCTGTATACAAAATCCCTTTTTCTTCAACGCATGAGAAATTTAAACCCTTTCTAAAATTAATTATTTGCATCAGCTCTGGGTGATCTTCTGGGTGATGGCAACTTCATGGAACAGGCAATATTTTCAGAAACAGGAGGCATGCAGTGACCCTTGTGAAGGAAGCTGCCATATCAGCATGAGTCTGAATTTACAATAAGTACAACATTCCTCATCATTGATTACTCCATTCCTGGGAAAGCAACTTGCAAAGTCCTGACAATTTCTCTTTGCATCATCAGGCATCAATAACACTGTCAGCAGCACCATTAACCTTCTGTGGCCTTGGCTTAACGGTGCTCAGTGCCAGATCCAGAGCACAGCTGACCAAAGCAGAACCACACCAGAACTGAGGTGCCCAAACTCAAGAACCCATTCTAGTCAAAATCCCCCTTCCCAACCTGCTGCTTTGTAGCTGTAGATATCCAGCCTGTCCCCCTTGGTGGGACTTGGTTTGCAGTGTATTGACATGCTCTGTGGATACTGCAGTCCTGCCCCCACTCCTCCCTCCAGTCAGCAGCAGCTGGGGCAGCAGCACAGCCCAGCACTCTCCAGCCCGTCAGGGTGCAGAGAAGGGAGACAGCCAGAGGCCTGTGCCACCTCCATTCCAGCCTGCAGAGGTGGGGCTTTGCCCATCCCTTGGGCAACTGCAACCAGCTGCTGCCCCCACTAAGAACTAGAGTGATGGGGACAGGTCCCCATCTCCCATCGCCTGTTGTGGTTGGCAGTGGCAGATCAGCTGCCTGCTGGTAGAAAGAGACAGAGGTGCCTTAAGCACAAGATACATACAACTCATGAAAGTGAGCACAAGCTGTGCTTCCCAATCTCCTACTCCGCCCCAACATAAACTTGGCTCAAGCTGGGCTCCTGTGCAGTTGAGAAAGGCTCAGCACAGGCCATGAAGAGAGAGAAACAATAACAGAGAGAAAAGAACCTGCCCATGCCCCAGGAAGAGGGGCTGTCCTTGGAAAAGGGACACACACCCAGGCTCTAACCTACAGGCCAAGGGATGCTTAAGCATTTTGCATGAGAGAGCACATGGACTAAGGATATAAACAAGCTAAGTCCCTTTGTGGAGTTGAGTAGTGGTTTAAACCACTGAGCCTGCACACACAGCATCCCTGCTGGAATTTAGTTAATTTATTCAGTGATGCAGAAAAGAATATAGGACCTCTCATCCCCAGGCTGTGCTGAATTTCCAAGGCTGACAGAATTTATATTGCACAAGGAAGGGAGTGACGCTTTTCAGAACTGAAGTGAATTTTATGGCTCCCAATATACCTTTGTTTACTTCTTTTATTTAAACTGCCTTAATCCAACTCTTGAAATGATATACATTCTGATGGAAAGCAACTGACAAGGCTCACAACTGGCTGTGAGCCATTGCTAGAGAGAACACAAATGGGTGGGCATTATCTTTGGTCTGCAGTGGTGACAGCATCCATTCAGCTGCTCTCCTGATAAAAACCTCAAAGCATCCCTTAAATGTATCCCTTAAAACTTCATAATGTCTTGGCACATCTCTGTATAACAATCAGTAGGGAGCTTTTAAAAGACACTTGTATCTTCCCAGAAGCTAGGCAGGTGGGTTTGCCAAAACCCAAGCAACAGTAGTCATATACACAGCATTTCATTGCTACTACTCAAAAGTTTACCATAAAAAATTTAAATATTTAATCTGTAATAAAAAGGTGGATGTGTTTTTTTTAAGGCAAATACAGTACTTCAGGTATGTCCCTTTAAATGGAACATGTGACTTCAGAGTATGTGACATTGTTTTAGTCAAGCTTTACTTTTTCTCCGTCAATTTTTACTCAGTTGTTGGCATGTTATCTCCCTCGCTCATTCTGGACTATATTACTTTCTCCTCAAGTTTTAGGAGTTATCAGCTCCTTAGCATTTCTTGCATTTGAAAATGAGGCTGAAAAATGCATGGAATCCATACTATCTACTCTGCTGCAGAGTTTGGTCATTTGTGACTCGTGTGCATATCTGCTGACTCCTTTAGGCAAGAGTCAGCTTTACCTTTGACTGAGAAATGGGACTGAGGAATTAAAGCAACTGCAGAAAACCAGACAAACCCAACAATCACTTGTTTGACAGACCATAATAATTTCTTGGCTGTTAAATAAATAGCTGAGTTTCAAGAAAGGCCAAAAAACCTGACAGCATTCTGGTATGGAAAGATAACAGCACTAAATGAAAGGTGGTAGAGAAACAGGGACAGTCAAAAATGAGAGCCAATGGTTTCTAATCCCCTCAAAATAACAAATAGGTTTCCAAATACTGCATTTCATGTTTTCACAGTAACATTATTCTAACGAACAGATGGTTCCTTGAGCCATAATTCTTTCTTTGACACACAATTTGAGACACATAGATCAACACAGCACAGTGGGGAAGATGTCATCAAAATTTGGTTCCCTTTGGAAACATCTGATCTCATGGCATGTTACTCATCATTATGGGGTAAAGATGCACGATTGCCAACATCTGTACTTTTTACTGAAAATCCTGTAGTATTTATTGTTTCATCTATAAAAAGATGTTTCTTGGAACAAAATGATAATGTGACAATCTTGTTTTTATATAAAAGTGCAGGCACTCACAAGTAGTAATGCTGAATGCTCAAATACAACTGTAAATTAGTAACAATGTATTTCTAGGGCCTAACATTCTCCTATACTAACATGTAAGCTGCAGCATTGGTTGTTTCTCAAGAGTGTATGAAGCTACTGCCACAAAAATAATCAAAGAACAGGTAAGGCTACAAATACAGTCTCCCTGGGATGCTTTAGGTAGAAGAGGCCAAACTTGCAGAAAGTTACTACTTCACAAAGAAGTTATGCAAAAGTCATCTCTGGTCCAGTGTGATCCCTGAGTGAGAAAAGGTTCAACAACTAAGAGGACATGATCTCTGTTCTGCACTTGTGGAGAGCAATTATGCAAGGCAGTGGCTACTACATATGGGAATGGACCTCCAAATAGGTCTCAGAGTTTTTTGTTTACAGTATTTTCTTCTCAAGAAAGTGTCGCCTCATCTCAGAGAGACAATCATTCTTTCAATACAAAGAATTACTTGATTTCCTGACTCACTGGTAAAAACCAAAAAGCAGCTGAAGTGGCAGACTTAACTGCATGTCAAACTGAGAAGTCACAGTTCTCTTTTCAATATTGATTCAAATCATAAGCCAGCCAAAAAATCCAGACCAAGTTGTAGATTAGATGCAGATCCCATCATGTGGACCACTCTCCTTTAATAGCAAAAGAACTGTGTTTTCCAGCAGAAATCTTCACTATAGGCCTGTGATATAGACAGGGGCTTGTAATTATTACATGAGTTTGGGTTTTGTTGCTGTTCAAACAGTTTTTGGCTTCATTTGTGATCTTGGACCTCTGGAGGATAATAGGTTGGGAGAGTATCATTGCAGACCGACAGCTCCGAAGTCCCAAGCTTCAAGTTCAGAGCCTGCATCGGGCTGGATTCACCCTCTGGTGCCATGCAGTTTACCAGCTGCAGTTCTTTGGTGAAGCAGAATTCAATCTGGCCAATTGTTTGTGCTTCTTCACCCTAGGAACATGAAGGGTAAGATCAGTCTCATGGGAAGGAGAAAATAAATCAATTCTTCAGCTACATTCCCCGATCTATAGAATAGAGAAGTATTTTTTTGTGTATTTACCAGATGAAAAATGCAAAGAAAAGTACAAGGGGCATCCGCTCTGAACAGCTTATAGTACATACTCGTACAGTACCAATCTGGGACTTGTCTAAGTAGTAAGCCTTGTTATGAAATGCTGTGACACATTATCCAGGCCTTCACTCATCTCCACAGGCCACAGAAGCTGTTCACCTCAATGATGAGCTCTGGCTGAACTCTGTGAGTATTGAAGGGTACATGTGACCAGAAAGACACTTTTCACCAACTCTTCACAGCAGGACAGCAATTGAGGCAAATAAAATCCTCCATACATGAGAACAGAAACTAAATTTTACAATAGCTTTTACACAAAAGAACACAGAACCAAGCTGTCAGAAGGAGCAGAAGCGTGATTTTTGGACTACAGGACAGGCTAGGAAGAAAAATACTGACCACGAATAAAGCAGGCAGACATGGAGGCCTTTCATGTGGCAAAAAGATTACAGGAAAACCCCCCAAATGCTCAGGTCTAACAAAATGTGGAAAAAAACTGGTTTTTTTTCAACAAGACAAAAGTAACTGTGGTGAAGGGTTTTTTTGTTTGTTTGGAATTTGTGTTGTTGGGGGTTTTGTTTATTTTGTTTGTTTTGGGTTTTTTTTTTTAAGAAATGTAAGAACAGAGAATGTGTCTAATCCATTTCAAACATCAAAGTACCTCCATCATGCACTTCAGGCATGAACAAGTCTAGAACTCTGAAAAAGGCTTATCTCCAAATAACTGAGATGTACTTTTTAATTTCTATTACCCAATAATACCTTCAGCTGTTAAATACAGGAGACACAAGCTATACATTACTTTAATGTAATTGGTGCAGTATCCCAAGTGTACTAAAAGTGATGGCAGAACTACAGTGAACAGAGCTAGAAACTGGGGTTTGTGTTAGCTCTCTATTTCTTTAATGCCACAAGGTGGATGAATGTACAACTCTCATAATATTCCTTTGTTCTTTAAAGTAACTTAGAAACACATGTTAAAAATATTGTAACCTATAGATTTTTTCATAGGTTAAAAAAAATGTGAGTACAAAAACCTCAGAACATTACTAAAGCAAGAGTTGACAACACACTCCAATAGCAACTGTATCTTAGCAAGTTTTCATAAATTGTTGCCTGTGTATGGGCAGTAACACTGCCAGGAGCTCTGCAGTAAATCACCTTTAACAAGCTGAGATAAGAAGGAACCACTTATAAGAGTGAAAGCTAACCTCGTGGGTTTTGTTTTTTGCTTTATTTGTCTGTAAGAGCAGAGTAACCTAGCTGAAAAAAAAGGAAAGAAAAAGCTCTACAACCTATACATGTAGCTGCTCAGAACACTATTTTGTTCCTTCACAGGCACTTTTGGTGACCTACACTTCACAGAACATTGTCTCTGTGTACCATCTTCTCTACTGCATCACGATGCACAGCACAATCAGTGCAAGGAAAAGTAAAAAGACATGAAAATCTGAGACATGATCAGCTCAAAAGGAAAGACCACAGTGACCCTGAACCACAGTGAAGCTCAAAATGCCTTTTTGTACCTATTTAGGTATGGGCTTTCTGGAACAATAGAGAGAAGCTTCTGAGCTGCTTTATTTCAGAAGGATTCTGTTCACTGAGTAACTTCTTCATGCAGAACACAGGAGCCATGCCCAGTGGAGGGAAGGCTGATGCTGGCTGCAGTATCCTCACCAAGGCTGGCAGTCACTTGCTCCATTCAACTCACTCTTGCTGGTTTTAGTAATCTGCCATGCAGCAATTAAACCTTAGCAGGCATGGTGGAAAGTGCCCAGCTACAGCAATACCTCTGGCTTGGTGGTTACAACATTCATACAAGAGATGCAGGTTTAAATCTTCTAAGACAAAGAGACCTTTAAAACCCAAGTCCAAGAATCAAACAATACCTATATGCAAACAGCTGTATTCACAAAGAACATTTAGACCTAATTTTCCCATTCTGAAGATTTTTCATTGTATTTTTGCTATATTTTTTATAAAAAAGTGCTCCTTAAAGAAAGGAAATTATTTTTTTGTTTGGGTGTTCTTGTTGGGTTTTTTTCCATTTTGGGAAGTTAGGGGAGATTTTACCTCTTCTGGAGGCAGGCATTGGATCTTTGGTGTTACACCATAAAATGTTGTAAGAGCATCCTTTATAGCAGACATCTGAAAAAATTAAAAAGTTTATAGAGATTAACAGGTCACAAACACATCTTCCCACAGCTGCCACACTGGTTAAGCTCTCAGAAACTTTTATAAAAAGCACAACCTTAAAGAACTATACAATTAAAAAAAAGGATCATTTATTCTACAGAAATTAGTTGACTCCTACTGAAAAAAAAGTCCATGCACATGATTTTGTTTAATAAAAGATTGCCTCTTACCTTGTAATATGAACTGCTTGGCTTTATCCCAGCTTTCAAGAGACAACTGAAACAAAGATAAAACATTTTTCCATGTTTCCTGTATGCAAACATACCTTCATAATCATTAGGTAAAACAGATAATCTTAAGAACCTGCAAGCATTACAGTGATGGGAGCAAGGACAACTTGTCTTTTATTCTTTGCCAGCCTAGGAATGGTCGTTTTCTGAAAGGACATGTCCCATCTAACTTGGCAGGGTCAGGAAGAATCCTTTCCCACACCTTGATCTGAGAAACTAGGATAGTTCAGTGTTCAGACACAGCTAGAGGGAGTTTCAGAGTGCTCTGTTCAGTGCCAGGTAGGGCATGCAGTTTAATTGCTTCCTTTCCCCTGCCTTGAGCCATTCCCCTGTGCTCCTGTCACTGCACAGGGCACAGGGACAGACTTGTGAGGGTGTTCTAGGCACCCTCACATTCAAACACAGGGTGGGCTTCCTGTGGTGGGAGGCACACAGCACACTAGGAGAGAGATACACCATGTCAATCAGGATCAATGTTCCTGTCAGGGCAAAAACTGTTCCTAATAAATATGTTTGTGAAGAGGAAAAGTTTGTCATGTGAGAGAAATGAGGTAGTGTTCAAGAACCTGTAGCCTGTGTACCCCTTCCTTTAGGTTCAGTCCTGGGAAGAGTCCACATTTCCAAGCTGACAAGACTCAGGACCTAACACATGACGAGTCTGAGTCCCAGCTTCTTCTGTAAGAAGTGGGAATGGTCACTATCTTGCAGGATTTAATCCATAAGTGCTGATAACGCTCAACTCTTCCCTTCCAAGATCAGTTTTGGCACAAGGAAGATTTCATCTAGCTGACTAAAGGACAAGCTGTTTTTCACTGTCATTTTACACTGGATATAAGGAGGCCAATAAAATAGATGATGTTCTGTTAATTGTTACAGAAGGCTGCATGATGTCCTCTTTCTAATAATTTGCTTTTTGGAAACTATTTTTTTAATCACTGACATTTTTTCTCATTCGAGAAGAAATGACATACAATGAGAACATTTTCAGTCTTTTTTCTCTTCAGTAAAGATAATTATACTAATTTCCACAATAGATAATAAGCTTTGAGCAATTAATTTCAACATGCTTCAGTCTCTATTCTTTTGCAGTGCTGCACATGCTGATACAGAGTCACATCATCGGTCACTGTGCCATCTGTAAATGTTTTAGTCAAACCATCACAGCTACTTAGGCAATTTATTAGACATCATTAATTTTAACATTACATATGACATGCTCAAACATCGTGTGTAGAAAAATCTGCTACAGTTTTAAAAGACATCTACAAAACCAAGGTGGGAGGGAAGAAAGACTTATTTCCTTTGTGCATATGCAAAATAAATGAGACTTTGTCTAGGAGGTTGCTTGGACAGGATACTGGCAGAGCATAAATAGGATGAGCTAGTTGGGGGTTTCCTGGGGTTGTTTTATTGAGTTTTTTAAAGGTAAGTTTCTTTGTACAAAACTATTTCCTCTCTCAGATATTGTCCTCTTCTGGTCAACAAATCTAAGTCAAACATCCTCTCACCCACACCAAGCTCTGATCAGGAAAGGACTCTAACCTTCTGGCATTCACCAGAACACATGTATGCAGCACTTGGACAAGCCACAACAGTCTCATCAAGACTTGAATCTGGAATGGCCAGTGCTTTGGAACCATAAGGAGAAATCAGCCCCTAGGACAAAGCAAGAGTGTCACATTGGGGCTGCCAGAAAGGACAGCAGAGGACTTCCTGCAGCTACTGAACCCTTTATAACCTCCTCTCTTGCTGTTGCCTCTCAACCTTTTCCCAGGACCGTCCTGCATGACTTTGTCTGCATCTTGTCCTTTCCCCTGAGCAAAGCACTGTCTTAAAAACAAGAGTTTGGGGCTCAGCATGACTCAGAAGTTTGTCACTTGATTTAGAATTTCACAGGTACCATAGCTTTTGGTATCAAGACCCAGCCTATAAAACTTCTCAAAACTTTACTGGCTCATGCTGCTAAGGCTGCTGCTGGCTTATCTGACTGAAGTGACCAGAGACTGATTCTCAGGGTAGCAACTCTTCCTCTGAACTTCAGTACTAAAATAATTTACTCTAATTCTCATTTCTTCTCTACCACCGGATTTTTAGACTTTCATTTGAGGCTAGGTTTGAAACTTCTAGGAACTGTTTGAAATAAAAGCCAGATCATCAAGTTCATTTACATACCCACTGAGATCAATGTGCTGGTAGAGTTCTAAGGCTTTACCAAAGTATTTTTTCTGAGAATTAAGGACCTCAAGTGTGGCTGCACAAGTGCCATGTTTGTCCCACTCATGTTTCCTGTAGGAGAAAAGCAAAATGCAAATTTTAGAACACATTATTTGCAGATATATGTCCTGCACAAGCTAGCCATTGTACTTAAATCAAGTATCCAAAAGGCTACACACTTGGAGTAGACACTGCATTCAAATTTATCACATGTGTAAAAAGTAAACCCAAGCAAGATCACTCCCACCATTTCAATTGCAGCAACATCTATGTATTCATGAAGTAAATGTGTATCATGCTCTTATGATACAATGCCCTCTCAGTGTATTTACACAAAGATATTTGGAGGTCAGAACGCCAAAAATTTGCCTAGAAAATTACTATCTCTAAGCCTTTTCTAAGTTTTAGTGGAACCTTTTGTGTTACATGCACTTTCAAAGCACTAAATGTTTTCCTGAACTCAAAGGATTAAGCCTTATTTTGGCTGAAACAGTGTAATTGCTAAGGTTTTGACATCAGCTTTTATGCTGGCCTGTGGCAGAATTTTCATAGGCCTCCTCTCAAGTCTTGCTTCTAGCTCACTATCCATTCTCCTAAGAGCAAGGAACAGAGAGCAAAAGAAATGCTTGCAGTGTACACCAGAAAAACTCAGGACAAAAACTGGGAAAAAGACAAAAATGTTTCTATCAATTCTAAAGTCCATTGAAAGACTAAACAGCATAATCTTTGGTGACACTGCCCTATTGATGCCTTTTTAAAAAAATTATTTTCAAATTTTCATGATCCACTTCTAACTATATAGGTATCAGTTCAGCAGATGTACACAAAGATTATCTACTCACAAACTCCTGCCATTGTCACAGCATCCTGTGACCTTATGATGCCTTAAGAACATCATCAAAAAGCTGAGAAGGACAACTATTATTCACTTGAAAGCCTACCTTGGAACTACCCATTCATATTAAAATCTTCAGATTTTTCTTAAGGAACAAAATAAAATAAATTATGTTTGGATCTAGAGAAATAGTGCACTACTTCTGAACAGAGAATTAATAAAGCAACGGTGGTGTCAGGAGATTTGAGGCAAGGGAGATGATTTACTGTAAGATTTTCACTGTATCTTCCCAAATTTAGCCTTGTAGAGAGTTCTCATCTTGGCTGTAACATTCAACACAACTGCATGTCAAATGACTTGTTTATTGCCTGTAAGAGCCCGGTTTCCATGGGCAGATTTCTCCACAAGGGAATTTAAATTACCAATGAGAAAAGAAACCACAGTTTTAAAGTAAACAGAAGCTCTTTTAGGGGTAAACTTAAGAAGAGATATAGTTAGGGTGGATCAGAAGCAGACAATAGTCAGATCCAAAGGGCTACTGAAACAGCAGCAAGCTGGAGGCAAGGCTTTGCATGTAGGATGACAATCTTAATTCAGAGAATGTACACATGCATGTGTGTAAAACTAATGGTGAAGTGCTTGTCTTTTGAAGACTTTCAGGAGTACTTGTATTTAAGTGTCCTGCTCTTTCTAAAAGCAAGGCAGAAATAGAGAGCCAAAGACCTGCTGGCATTCAAGAAGCCTATTATTGTTCCCATGGAGTGGTTTGGTGCAGTCTGCACTGACAGTGCCCGTGCACCATCATCTGCAGCAAGCCAAGAATGCACCAGGCCCAAGTGTTTTAATCAGTCCTGTCAGAATGGACAGAGACTTTAGTCTCCACAAAATATTTTTATCAAGACTTTAAGATTACACTCTTCACAGTGTTACTTAATTTTGCAGCATAGCCATGCCAAAGAAAAAAAAAAAAAAGGATACTGAAAATAGCTGCCAGTGTTTGTGAAGGCCTCCATCCTTCTGCACTTCTTGCACCCACGAGTTTGGTGGTAGCACAGAGCTGCTGTCATTAAGTTCACTAAACAGAGAAGTGGCTACCATGACACAGTGCATTCTATTTTTCTATTTCCCCTTCTGTGAGGAAGCCCAAAAGGAAAGCTCTCCCAAGGCCAGCAACACAGTGAAACCAACTAGGGAAAGAGATCTAGAAGCTGCTTTTGCAGCTAGCTGTGACATCTCACGGGTGCTACTGCTATTCAGATTTAATGTGTCAACAGCAGCTGTTTCTCCTCCCTGAGGACAAAGAGAGAAAGCATTCTCTCACTAAATTTCACTTCTCTAAAACTTCTGCTGTAGCCCTCTGTTCAACAGCTGTATTTTACAAGAAAACAGATCTATACTGTAAATGAGACTGGCAAGACACACTGCTTCAGTGGCCTCCTGAACACTTCCTCTCATGCACAACACCTCACCTGAAGAACAACTCAGATGGATTTTTATAAAATGATATCCAAAATGCTTTTCAGGGCTTTTCTGTACTCACCAGAACTGGGTGCGATTCAGAGATGAATGAAGCACATCAGGCCAGTAGTGTCTCATGTCTGAGATAAGATCCTAAAAATACCACAATTAATAAATGCACCTAACAGCACTGAAAAGCTGTTTCTTATACAATCTGCATATATTGATACATTTTCTACAACTGAAGCCTCATCTTTCAGTGTCCACAACTGAAACATTTAGTTGAAGAAAAATAAAAGGTCTTTCTCCCCCATATTCTGAAAATGCTGTTGTTGGAGGTAACAGGTACACCGACCTAAATATCTGAACATACTAATTACTGACACACTGCCTCAAAGCAAGACTTTCCTTCAACTGTCCCTGCAGAAGTTATTCAATCATGCAGTGTTTCCCATTTGTCAGCTCAAGTCTCTTATCCCTGTTTATAACACATAAATGAATTTTGTTGAATTAAATACCTTGGGGTTTTTTTTAAGTAGAAAAAGAACAAAAAAGGACTAATGGCCTAGGAGAAAACACACAGAAAACATAATTCGGAACTCTTACTTTCTCTGTTCTGATTCTGCAGTAGAAAATGTGAAGAGAGAACACAAACTGACTGACTCTTTCTTTTCACAGGTACTTTTTGCCACTGCAGATCCATCACCAGTGTGGTGGTGGACCTCTAGATTGTAGTAAGGAAGATGTGGCCGAATGAGCCAAACTGCATGTTCACAAAATCAAGCAGGTACAGCTGCTCATGATCACAAGAACAACAACTTCAAACAGTACCAGAAGCACTTCAAGAATTTCTGGAGTCCTTAAAAAACCATACCTCTCAGTAAACATGAAGAGTGATATTATAAAATGCAGATTTTGCATATAGGCTGTGAAAAGTAATTGCACTTAGCTCTGCCTGGTATGTCTGTTTTTGCTTTAAATACCTTGATCTCGGTGACATTGAAATGCCATGTCCTGTTGCAGTCTTCAGCTCTGTCAGGCCTAGGGAAGCAAAATAAAATTGAAAAAAAGATGTCTCCTAACTCACTGCTGGTAACTAACATATCATTGGCCTGAATTTTAAATATGCAGGATTATAGCTGGAGATTTTACTTTAAAAATAAACCATCAGAACCTACAGTGGTGTAGAAGTAAAACCTTCAAGACATTAATTATGGCCAAAAGATTTCTCATGAAGATTCAAAAGATGGCCAAAAGATTTTGTTGTGATTTCTTTGTTTGGCCCTTTGGTCCCTTTCATTCCATGTAAAAGTCATTTGGGTGTGCCAATGACTTGGAAGGGTCTTGCACATGATGTCACTGGTGTCACCAATGGCAGTGACCTCCTAAATTGCTGTCCCATCTGATGTTTCTGCAAGTATCACCAAGATGCTCTCAGGGAATCAATACATAATACTAATCATACTTTTCCAGGAGGCATAGCTTAAAACTCCTGTACTGATTTTAACCTGTATTTATCCAGAAAATTTTTGAATTGCTGCCATTGGCATCAACTCCAGTGAGCTGATTCCTTCGAAGCAAACTAGTTTTTCCCATATTTGCAGTATTTGTGTGGAGGTAAGATACTTAAAGCCACAAGTAGTCGTAAGATATTAACAAATACTTTTTACTCAGAGAGACAAAAAAAAAGAAGGGAAACAATAGTTCCCTTTGTGCTTGAGACTATTTCTGATCTTATGAAGAGATGTACAAACAAAATGCTTATGTGGTCAGAGGATTTCATAAAATACACAGAAGTGTATTTCAGTTTTATGTCAAATCATAGGGGTTTAATTTTGTTTCAAGGAATCATAAGAATAGACAGATGAGGCTCTCCAAAAAAAAAACCCCGTAAAAAACCAACAAAACAAATAAAATAACCCCCCAAACAAATCCCCACCCAACAAAACCAAATCGCTAAACATCCTGGTACAAAACCTGATTTTTCCTTTCCAGGCTGAAATAAAAACACTCTATGATCATACCACAATCCATGGATCGTCCAGTACATTGGTGGGTCATGACAATCATTAGCATTCATCTGTAGGAAACAAAAACACAGGGTATTTGCTGCATGTATCCAGCAGTAAAGGTTTAAAGGCAAAAGTAAAACCTCATTCAGTGGTGGCCCAAGGTTCTACTGTGACATGCTAACTTTTACTTGCCAAATCAGGAAGTGGTGAACTCCAGTTACTTGAAACTGTCCTGGATTATGCCACTTAGGGACCCACTGACATTAAAATTTTGAAGCAGATCAGTGAATCTGAACAGACAGTGTAAAGAGAAGACAAAAGGACAGGTTCTGAGGTAACAGGAAGTAGCCTGATCCATGCTAAATGAACAGGGCTTTATCTGCATTTATAATATTCTGGTTGGCAGCTCTCTGTATTTTTCTCACTACCACATCTTTTCAAGGAGTGCAAGGCCATTAAAATAAACACATGCAAAATGAACTATAATATTGGACAAGCACAAAACCCTCTTTAAGCATTCAGGACTAGTTTTATCATTGTATTAAAAGTGAAAAATACAAAGAAAAGATGAAATATATCGCTTATTCCAAGTAAAACAGACTTATGCTTTAAGGATTTTGACTTGAGGGACAAGGGAATGAAGAGAAAGACTAAATACTTTCCTACAAAAACAGAAAAAGAGAGCCCCCAATAAAAACTGTTGATAATACAGGAGGAATAGCCTACACTTTAATTACTGTTTAGAGCAGAGTCATATCCCTGAAAAGAACAAACAAAAAAAGTCCATGTCACACATCACAGAATACCATTAGTGTATACTTAGCAATTACAGCTCTTTCAAATAAACACATTTTTTCCATTAACTAACAACCTCCTCAGACATTCTTTTCCCATAATAATAGCTTTCCTTTTTGGCTCTGCATTCTGTCTTAATTATGCCACCATGCCTTTTATGTGATGCCAGAGCAAGAGCAGAGTGTAGAGAAGAGCAGAGACAGTCCTGTAATCTCACTAATTGCCTACCACATGCCACAGGCCAGTGGCAGCCAATCTGTAGGTTCTGCAAGACTTTCTTGTTCTGTCTCCATTTCCTTCCTCTCCACTCTTGCCACCAACAATACAAGCAATTACACCCAGCAACAGCTTTTTTTTTTTCCTGAAAGGAGTATTCTGAACAAACACACACTGCAAATGCCTAAACAATAACAAGCTCTGTGGAGCTGGAGGGGTTTGGCTATCTAGCCCAAAGTAGAGCAAATTAATAGTCAAGTCAACAGCTTGCTCAACTGAGGTGGCAACAAAAACAGTGTAATTGTGCTCCTTATTCAATCTTTAACTGCAGTTCTCAGACATGCTAGTGGAACACCCAGAGCATTTGAGATTTGAAATCATGGCACTAACCTTCCTAGCAGTTTCTTCTATGTTTCATCAGACTCCTGATGTTACCCTGTGTGCTGGCAGAACTGTGAGGTCAATGCAACACATTAGTTCACACTCTGCATGCTTCGGCCAGCTTCATTCAATCTCCTTTTTCATTCTAGCCTTAGCATCTTTCCAATGTTCATTTTAAATCAATACCATAAAAAATGCAAATGCTGGTCTACAAAGCTGGGTATTCCTGCTTGCTTGCTTGTGCAAAACCACTTCTTGTCAGCCTTCCTGCTTATCACAGACTGCTGAAGGATTAATTAATGAATGCTGGAGGATCAACCTCCGGCAACCACTGACTTGAAACAGGTACAAATATTTATTTTCAAGTGGGCACTGGACCCCAGAAAGCCCTATATACCTAGATTAATTTGAAAAAGAAGCATTGTTTTCTCCTGTTTTAAAGCAATCTGATAATCAAACCAATCCAAATGAACCATACATGACCTATAAAACAGCAAAGTGCAGTGAGGCTGTAGAGCACCTACCATGCTGAGAAGGAACGCTACAGCAGAGGGATTAGCCTATTTGTAACAGCAAGTCATTGCACAAACAGCATGTGCCAGAAGCATGGAAGCTTTTATCATCTCTGAAATGCCAAAAAGTGAAATACCATCAATGTGTCACAGATGTGTTACCTGTTGAGCTGCCCAAGTTACAAATCCTTTGGTACAGCAGGTGGTGAATGTGAGAGTAGTGCTACTGGATCACATACAGATACACCAAATTGAAATCAAAAATCATCTTCTGGGAAGTGAAATATTTAACCCTGTTCTCCCTTCCAACCACCTTGCTTAAGTAGGCCATCTCTTTAATTAAGATAAATTATAAGTTATTTTGTAATGAAACATGACAACAGCTAAGAAAAATTCCTGCTTTTCAAACTGTGCAGAGTTCACCTCTCCAGCTTCTTCCCCTCAAACATGTGCAATTCCTTCCCTTCCTCCTTCTCTCTACCCCTTGGGATAAAACAAGTGAACAAACAAACAAATTTATAGGGTTGCTGAAAAAAATTGGGAGGCAAATAAAAAAAATTTCCTTCTTACTGAACACTCCTCTAGCAGGAGCTGATAGGCTAAAACCTTTCACAAATATAAAGACCCACAAAGCCATCTAAACCAGACCTTATTCACAGAAAACTTGTAGAAGTTGTAGACATAGATTAAGAGTTATGAGTTACATGGACATTGAGAAAAACATTTATTTTGTTCCAGAACACTGTATGGCAAGAGCTGAAATGACTTTGACACACCTGGCTGAAAATGCAAAGCAATATTTCTAAGGAACTTTTTGATCTCATGCTAGATCACAATAATGTATTGCCCTCACTTTAGTCATTTTTGTTCTTTCTGTATTATGTGACTACTTCTATTTTTATCAAAAAAGAAAGAAAAACAGTGTTTGTATTCTTCATTTAAGCCTCTGCTACAAAATTATTGCCAAAGCCTGAACTTAGGAAAAACTTTTATCTCATATTAAAAAATAAAAATTAAAAAAAATCATCTGTTGCTTAACACAACATTCAAACTTGAATTCAGGCTGTTCTGTTCATTATTCCATTCTACTGTCCATTTTTTGACTCTTTCTTTTGATCAGCATATATGTGCAATAAAAGACAGATGACATCAGGTATCATTTCTTTATTGTCCTTCCCATTCCTAACAGAGAAGGAACTGAGTAACTTACAAACTTGCACCGGGTTTTCCACATTTCACACATACACACACAAAAAGCCAATCACACAGAAAATTTAACCTTTTGCAATCTCTAGGATGCAAAAGATGAGATAATAGTTCTCTTTTCAAGTTCTGGAATAAAAGATCTTCACAACTCAATAAAAAGGAAGTAGGAAAGTTCCTCTTTTTGCCTTTGAGTTACTCTTAAGTCACACTGATATGTTACTGAAAAGCATGGCATGAATTAGCCACAGGCACAATTTTTTAAGGGAACATGAAATTCATAGTCACTTGAGGTCTGTGAATCCAGCTTAGGTATCTTTGCATCAGATATAGTTACTTTAGGTCAATTATACGTAGTGAAATTTCTGATCCCATTACAAGGAAGGAAATCTCTGGTCCTCCTTCACCCTTTTCACTGTAGTAGTCAGTAATTAGGTCCTGGGGTTATCACTGCTTCCATGATACCACTTTATTTTAATGGGTTAGTTTGGTAGATATGATTACAAAACACTTTGCAATTTAATTCTTCACACACTGATCACACTGAGCACTAAAAAGCTGAACACTTACTTTTTCAAGCCCTGGAAGAGCTGGGAGAGATGTATTCTCCAATTTCTGTCATGTTGATCTGTGGCCTCTAAATTTTAAAAAAAGGCCTTCTGGGCCTTCAAAAGCCTAAAAAACTTTTCAAGCACAGATTTGCAAAACAGGAGTTAAGATGCAGCTCATCTACACACCTCAAGAACATGCTATGTATGAAAGAGTCTATAACCAGATTCCTTTATATAGCAGGCATAAACTAAGAAGTACCTTCAGAAAAAAGGATCTCACAGCTGTTTGCCATAAATGATATAATGACTTCTGCTGTTTCTTTCACAGCTTTTTCCTTTCAACATCATGTCAACATTCAGTTTTAAACTGAATGTTAACATTAAAAATATTTACAGCCTCAAGAACACCAGTTACCATATATAAATACACTGAACATGCAGAAGAACCTACCTACTTAAAGATACTTAAATTAATTCCTGAGTTTAGGAACTCATCTTATGTAAAACAAGAAACTGTTAGAGGAGTACAGTTGAGAACTTGTTTCTTCATATGACTCAATGATGGGAAACTAGGAAAAAAAGTCATGTAATATGATTTTAATATCCCTTTTTCTGCACTTCTTTGAATGCTTCTGTCCAAAAAATCAAAAAAGTGCAAGGATGCCTACATTTTCTGATATACCTTCAATTATTCACTACAACTTCACTAGAAGATTAAATTATTTGTCTATTTATCAATTGCATTACCCTGGAATTCAGAGGAGTAACCAACACAAATACACAGTGGAAAAACTGGTTGGTAGGGGTTTGTTTTTTTAATGTTGGGTTGTTTCATTTTTCTTTTTTTCTTTTTCTCAATCGTTCCCATCCCATTCATGTAAGCAAGGGTTTGCAGTGCTACTGACTCTGAACACCTACTCATGCTAGGCACTACAAACTCCTCAACATCAACATCTCTGCTTCAAGTTATTAACGGTGATGTTTAATTAACAGAAAATCAGACACAAATTGCATCAAATTTTTCCTTATCTCTACTCAAAAACAGGCAAACAAAAAACAGAACGGTGGTCTTATTCTTTGGTCTCAGTCAGCCACACATCTGACTTTTACTATTGATACTGTCCTCCACATTTAAGTAATGTAAAGTACATCTAGTTTTCCTCAGATATTTAGGCAGCACATGACTTTCATTGCTACTGCTTTTTTATCTACTTCTGAAAATAGGAAATGAGAAATAGGAATGAGAAATAAAAAAAGTACCTAAAACACAAAAAATAAGATTCTAATGTAAAAAAACCCCACAAACCTAAGAAACTTTTCTTGCTGCAGAGACATTTGGCTGAACCTGAAGCTACTTTATCATCCACAAGATTCTTCAACCTTGTGTCAGTAAATCTGATCATATTTTTAACTTAACTGTATGAGAAGAGACCTTTGAGTACTTCCAGCATAGGAAAAGTGTTCTACTTATACATGGTAGCAGATACTTAATAGCAATAGTACCCCTCTTAGATGTGCTTTGACAGATGTATGTGGGAAGGCTGGGTTCATTTGGGGTTCACACCACTCAAATACAGCAAAAAATGCAGAAATACTGAGAGACACCTGCCACAACACCTTTATGGCTCTCATTCCTCACTGAATCAGTATTTGGTGCCACCAGAAATACTGGAGCCAACATTACAAAGCTAAAAACTTATTGTGCAGCAGATAGGTCAAATACTGATCTGTCATCAGCCCAACAAGGCAGGCAAGTCTTGCTACAGAGTCCGATGAAAGTCTAGGATTAAGTTTATAACTAATAAGATGTCACAAATTCTGCAACAAGCTTAGTGCACATTACACCCTACACTAATGACTCCATCTGAACACACCACATTCTTTCCTCTTATGGCTGCTCTGCATTGCAGGGGAAGGAGCAAAAGTTCCATCAAGATCAGGAAAAGCCTTTTTAAAGGCATAACTAAGATTAAATACTTAATGGGCTTTATTCAATCTGTTTTCACACATTTATTATCCAATGCTACCTTTTTTAGGATAAAAGTGAAACACAAAAATCTCACCTTACATACAGTCACCGGCCAATGATGAGCAAAATACAGCTTTTTCCAAGGATGAGGGTGGATGTCACTGGAGAGAGACAGGCAAATTTATTTTCTTCAAGCATTTTAAAAAGAGGAACACCTTTAGGTACACACTCCAAACTAGCAAGTCAGAAAGAAGCAATATATTTGGAAGCCTGCTAATATCCCCGTTGTTAAACAAATTTTCCTTCTGGCACCCTATCTCCCTATATACTTTCTATTTCTTCAGTATGGAAAAAACACATTGTTCTGTTTTATATTTAGGAGAGCAATTACTGGCATGCTTTAAAAAAAATTTTTTTTAAAGGTGTCTTTGTTTAAGATGTTAAGAACCTTCTAATTCTTCTTGATAGGCATATTATCTGAAACAAAAAAAGCATTACAACCTTCTCGGAACTCTAATTACTCTTCTAAAAAAGAAAGAACAATCACTCAAAACTATGCAGTTTACACTGCAGGACATGCAACTGGATCTTGCAAATGTCTCCAAACTTTTTGATTAAAAAAAAAAATCAGAATAAAAAGTACAGTACAAACTACAAATCTCAAAAATTCTGATTTTCTCAGTTTATAGGCATTTAATTCAAACAGTACATTTTTAAATGATTATTAAAAATTAGAGTAATTTTTAAACATTTAAAAAGTGATCGAACTATGACAAAGTCTTAAGGTTACCTATGGAATAATTTAAGGTGTATTCCATATTTTACAAGACATGCCTGTTTCAAAGCCTCTAAGAATAAGAGATTTATAACTCACAGACCATCAGTACTATCTTATAAATATGCAGAGCAGAAAAAAAAATTCCAGAATTTGTTCAAGAAGTGTTGGAAGCCTGTCTCACATCATTTCTAGAGGGGCCTTTTCCAACAGTTTGGAGCAGACCTATTCTGGTTAAAGTAGAAGTAAATAGAAAACCTGTTGCATTAGACACTACAGCAGATATATTTAGTTATTAATTAACCAGACAAAGTAATTAAATAGAACAGCAAATAGGAAAAAATGAACAGAATTGTAAATTATTTAAACTGACCTATTCTGGTTAAAGTAGAAGTAAATAGAAAACCTGTTGCATTAGACACTACAGCAGATATATTTAGTTATTAATTAACCAGACAAAGTAATTAAATAGAACAGCAAATAGGAAAAAATGAACAGAATTGTAAATTATTTAAACTGACAGCATTATGTGCAGAACTGTCAAAATAAATTGTTATTCTCTGGAAGCTAATAGCCACTTGTCAGTCATTAGTTCTTGCTAGAGGGCATATTACCAAAAGAAAAAGGAAAAAAAAAAAAAAAAAGAATAACAGACAAAGGTAATTCTTCTCAACCTGAGGACAGCCTAGAGATGCTGCTGTGCTATATCATACCTCAGTTTTTTCCTCTAGTTTTTCTACTTTGCAATGGCCACATTTTCTCTTAAGCAGTCACATGTTTCTGTGGTTTTCTATATAATTTAGGAGAATAGCTCTGGAACATACCAGGCATAGCCACAATGAAAACTATTAACACTTTTATAGGGGTCTTTACTGCTGCTGAAGGAATTGCCCGATATTGCAGAGCAGTTAATTTCCTTGGCTTTAAAAAGTCCTTGCTTAGAAATGATCTTTCATTAGACTTTTCATTAGATCATTCATCAGTATTTGAAACAGCAGCTGAACTTCTGCAATGTCAGTAGTGCCAAAAAGAGTACTCCTAGAACACACTTTTTGCCTAAGGATAGGTTGGAAAACTGTACTTATTAAACAGAGCAAGTTAAGCTCAGAACTGGAATCCAAGGAAAGCCTTTCTCAATACCTATGCAGCTTCAGAGATATCCCCCTTCTCTGGACCTGAGTTAGCCTGCTCTGTGCAGCCCAGGAATGTGCCTCTAGAGCTGACTCCTTGCCAAGATGGCCAGAGCTTAAATCCTGGGGATTGAAGAAACATCAGCACAGTGCCTAAGCTACCCACCAGCTGCAATGCAGGCACTGAAAGATGTTCAGCACTGAACTGAGCACCCCCAGCCATTCTCTTGCCAAAGCACTGAAAGGAAGCAGAAAATTTTATTTCCTCATATAGTGCAACAGGAATTTCAGTTTTGACCACAGAAGGATGTGATTTGGGGTGTGGTTTTAACAGATGTATGTTGAAAGATGTATAATGGGCCATATCATGGCCCATTGGTATTGAAGCTCAGATTTTGCCAAGGTGCAACAAGCACCAAAAGCTGGTGCAGCAATCTGATACAGCCTCAGTTGTGAAGTCATATGAAAAAGAATTTCATATTGTCAGAACTGAGAAAATAGCAAGGAAAAAAAAAGATAAATAAAAAAGTAAACAGTGCAACAAGTTAATGCTGTTCACGCCACAGGGATGACTCCAGATTTTTTGCTATAAATAATTTTTTGCTCAAAACAATTTTCAGTTTTTATCATTACTACATCACAACTCTAAATGATTCATCTATAGTAAGATTAGGAAAGTTTTAAGTACAACAAATGGAATTTAAGTTTCCCCTCTTCATGCTGACACATGTAAAGGTTTCCTCAGACATGATCCTTGCTTCTCCAGTTACTGTAGATGCCTTATTAAAAATCATCTAAGGGAAGAGTAACACATAAAAAATAGTACATAATAACAAATTTACATTAGAAGTTAAACCATTCTGATCTGCACTTAAGAATGAATTGTGAGATGTTTCATTTTAAAGCACAACTTACCTCTGAGTAAATGTATCTGAAGTACACCAACAACATAGTGCCATGCAAAACCAACCCAGAATCCAATAGTGCAGCTCTGCAGGTTTCATTTTGTTATCAAATAGCTGTAAAAAGGCGTTGAAAGAAGAAATCTGTTACCTATCCAACACACTTAAATTTTAAAATGCAAAAAACCACTACTATGTCAGAAATAGCAGGTAACGGTAACCCTCCATTAGATTTACCACCATGGGTAAAATGGGGATCTCTTTCAGGGCTGTGCCTGATTCCCCAAACTAATGCCATCAAGGATGAGATCACCGTTTCCTATTTTTTCTTTACTTGCACACATTGCAACAGAGCAACCTTCTAATTAACAGAAATATATAAAACTTCTACACAACTATACCTTATGTAATTGAAGACTCTACTTGTAGTCAGCTCAAATGCCCAAAGTGATTCATTAAAGAAACTTTGAACTTAACACTGAATATTGATGTTGGATTGGCCAGGCCAATAGTAGAAACTCAAAGGAAGCCAAGTATGATGTCCAAAGATGAAATTCTGTCTAAATGCCTGTTGACTACTGAACTAATATTTAAAAAAAATGCTGCTAAAACTACATGAGTTTCTGTTCTTGTTATAAACCTGAGAAAGCCTGTATGAAACCATGCACAATTTGCCTAATACTTCATGGACCTTAGAAGTCAGAGAATAAAAAAACAAATCAACCTTCACAAACAGAAGGACCTTCACTTGGCACAGGTCAAAAATCCCAACTGTCTCCCAAATCCACCAGCCATTTCACAGCATTTCAAATTCTGCTTTCTAGAAAGGGATGTACATGTACATATGTACGTGAAAGTTATTAAAGCCTCATGAAACCTACTTCCCAACTTTCTCAAAATGACAAGCCTACACCACAAGATGCTGCATGTAACCTAGGTGACCTTTCTAAGATTGCTCACTACACAAGTAATATTCTTTATTTCTATGAAGGTTTTTTTTTTTTAAATTCATGCTTACAACAGTCAAGTAAAGCCAGTGAAGACATGGCTGATTCAGCCACTAACTACACTGAGCAAACTCAGTGCAATTCATATTCACAGCTCATTATAAAGAAGAGCTCGTTTTCCCACAGTTGTTACTGGACCCAGCTTGCAGAACCCTGCAGTTCTGCAAATGCTCTTCCAGAGCTGAAGTACAAAGGAGGGAGCCTCCCCGCTTGCAAAATGTGGGGATTTCAAAACTCGTGAGGGGCTTGGGCAACAACAGTAACCGCTAACCAGCTAAATTTATCACAGGGTCCTGCTAAATTGTTAGCTAAAGCTAACACCTTCAAGACATTCTTCCGTTTTATACATTAATGCCTCTCTAATTTGTCATTATCAAGGTACTTGGCCTAACAGAAGATATAATAAGATAAATATTAGTTGTCAACTTTTAATTTCCTGATCTAGTTTCTTAAAAAGAAACTGGAAAGAATTTCACTCACCATGTAAGATAAGAAAATAATAATAATAATTTTAAAAAATTAAGAGTGCTACTTGTATAGAAAGGCAAACAATTACGTAGATCTTTAGTAAAAGCTAGCTAAAGCATGACATTGTAGCCACAGCTTGTGCCTGCCATGTTTTGGTTTCGGGAAATTCTTTTCCCACAGGCACCTGTTATAAACAGGAGCATGTTATTATAAACTATCTTGTTTTTCTCCATTCTTTCCCAAAGGAGGGATTTCGCTTGATGGCCCTTTGGGGTGACCAATGGGCCAAAGGATCCCACCTCTTAGGTGGGCTCATTGTAAAAAAGTATATAAGGCAAGTTTGAAAAATAAAGTTCGGACTTTGAGTCTCACACAGCCTTCTGAAAACCAGAGTCCGTGTCCTCATTTCGTGTCCCACAGCGACATGACATGTATGCGGTATTAAAGAAACTGATATAGTCACACAGTGTATAAAACAGATTACAAATAAGTAATTAACTGCTGGATAGCAAATTTCCCCAAGAGTTCTGCACCTTAAGTTATCTCCAGTCACCTCATTTAAACAACAGGAATTAATGATGTGAGATTCTGTCTTACAGACTGGCTTAATGATTTCATCTTCCATTATTTTCAACTGAAAACCAACCAAGCAAGACTACTTTTCTGCATGAAAGAATATCCACCCAAGACAGAACACTGAGAGATGTAAAAAGTGTAAGATTCATGTAAAATTCTGCCCTACTTATAAAAAGCAGGAAGTATCACTTAAAAGACAGTAAGGTCACACATCGCCAAAAAAACAGCTGCACTCTACAAAGGTGTGGGAACACGTTAAGGAAGGCAATTATGAAAGAAAAACAACCCAGCAAGCATTATAGCATTTTTTTTGATGTAAATTGGTAGGCAGAAAGCAGCTTTTTTTTTTTTCGTGACTATGTTACAAAAAAAGCATAAAGGCAATTATCTCCTTTCTCACTGGACTCTTATGTTTGATCAAGTAACAACCAACGACCAGGAAGAGAGGGGGCTTCAAAAAATGCTGCTATCAGAGCAGCAGAAGGTACTGGTTCATTCTACACACTGTTCTGAACCCTGGAACCACAACATAAGGCAACAGAGAGCAGGTTTGTGAGCAGGTTTGAAAGCCTCCAATCTGCAACTTTTGCTTTTTTCCACTGATAAACAATACATAAACTCTCTCTAAGGATTTTGCTCAGAAGACAATCTTGCAGCTACCACAACACTATCATGACAGAGTGAGTGATTTATTCAAGCTGACTTTTCATTTGTCTGTGACACTGATGGTGGTGCGTGAAAAGTGCATCAATCTCACCTTAAAGGCACCTGAATGATGCAGCATTTGAGGAAATACATGCATCCAAATGAAAACTGTACTAACAACTAAGATGCATAAAGCACATACGTTTTTAATAAAAATTGCTTCTGCTTAGTAAAAATTACCTACATTACTAATTTCACAAATACAAGAAAGAATAGATTTAACAAATCTTACATCAACTCTTCTCTAATAAGAAACAGGGATTTCATATTATGAAAGTTAGTTACAAAAAAAAAAATAGTCACGATGTTCCAAAAGATTTCATAATGTAGAAAACTTAAAACTTCAAAATGAAACCTGCACACAACATAAAGTTATTACTTGAAAATCGCTTATCAACTCATTTCCATTATGGATAAAATCCAAAGTGCAAGAACAGCTTTCGGATGACTCTTGGTTTACTACACCTAGAAAAGGAATGCAAAACACATGTTTCTGTGTGTGTTTCTCTGTGTGTTAGTAACCCGGTCAGGGCAAGGTCACTTTCAGTTATGTTAGCATTGTCCCATGCTGTTTTCAAAATTACCTGCCCAGGCTTATCAAAAACTAAGAGGGAACTTGTAACAACCACTGAGGAAATCCTCCTTTAACACATTCACTATAGTTTGAATTCTAATATACCATCTTGAGGGACTGCTGATGTAGCACATGCTTCTTCTGGACACGAGCAATTAGTCACCTCCTATTTTACTCCCTTATTTTCTTTTTGTTTTGCTTTTAGTAATTAGCTTGACTAGCAAACCCCTCATTAATATAAAATTTCCTGTTCTACAGTTCAGTTCAGCATGTAAAATCAGAAAAGAAGATGCTGCAGAAAAGCGCTCAAACATCAGCAGGAGATACCCATGGTTATGACATAGCGTGCACGCAGCTAAATGCTGGCAGCAATGTCCAGAGACAAGATTTAGGACAACTGTCCCAGCATCTAGCCTGTCCTTTAGCCTTGGCATCTAAAGCCAAAAAAATGAACACCCAAGGCTTTGGTAGCATCCCAAACAAGTCAGCATGCACTGCATCTGCCACAACGAGTTAGATAAGCGAAGTCACAACACTGTATGCAGAAGCATTATTTTAATTTAGAACAACGCTCTTAGCTCCGGCAACTTTTGCCTCCACTGTCCACTCCCAGCTAACCACGCATCCCAAGCCCGAGTGCTGGCCCGAGTAACTGCAAAAAGCTCTTTGAAGCCTTTTCAGAGGCAATACTCGCCCACCGCCACGGCACGATTTCAGCAGCACCCTCACAGCGATGCAGGGCTCCCGCCGCCGAGGCTGAGCGGTGCCGGGGTGAGCCCGCAGGGACAGCGCTCAGCCCCGAGCAGGGCGGCCCCCGGCCCTCCTCGCACGCCAACCAACACACGGCTCTGCCCCAGCACCGATGGCAGTCCGACAGCAGAAAGCCTTTACTCCAGATAAACAATCATTACACAGGCGTCTGCACAGACTGTAAAGAATGCAAATCACCCAAGCACCGGAAGCGGGAGGCCTCCAGGCGACAGCAGGATGCCAAAGCTGATGTAAAGTGTGAAAAAAACCCACAAACAACCAAAGAAAAAGTATTAACAGTTTTCCCGCCACCGGGAGAAGCTGCCATTTATTTGGCTGACTTTCGATTTGCTACGATGTTATTTAAAGCACAAGAAGTGAAAGTCTAAGACAATCTGAGTCCGTCCCAGGCCTGCAAGTCCCACCTTTGCAGTTCGTGCAACTGAGAATCTCAGCGGCAGAGAGCCACTCTCCCAGGCAGAAAAGCCTACTCAGAAACACGGCAGTAGGCTTCCCGAACCGCAGCTCCCTCCTGCCCGGCTGCCACCGCGGGAGCGCAGCCCCACGGCGGGCGGGGGGCGGAAAGAGGGAGCCGAGGGAGCCCAGAGCAGGGACACCCTCAAATCCGACCTCCGCTGCCTCGGCTTCGGACCTCACCACACCTCGGCACGCTGCACGCAGCCCCGGCCCGGGGTCCCTTCCGCCCGCTCCCCCGGCGCTGCCCGCAGGAGCTGCCCCGTGCCCGCCCCTCTCCCCAGGCCCGCGCACGGCCCCGCCCCGGAGGGCGGCACCGCGGCTCGGCGCGGCGGCGTCCCGGGGCCTGGCCGGGCGCTGCCAGCTGCTGGGCACGCACAGGCTCGGGGGCAGCATCCCCGCGGCATCTCCGCAGCATCCCCGCGGCCAGTCGAGCACCGCGGGAGCAGCCCCTTGTGAGCGCGGGCAAGAAAGGAGCGCCGGGCTGCGGAGGAAGTAATTTATGTGGATGGTTTGGTTCGTCCTGCTGTTTTGGTTGTTTCTTCTTTAACATATTCAAGGGTTTAGTTATGTTTGTTTCATACTGAACGTTTGCGCGGTACAGAGGTCTTCGAGAGTGCGATGGGGACTCTGAATAGGAGACTACTGACTAATGCAAGCCCAGGAGCTGACACAGGCGCCTGTGGCGTGCTTCTCCAAATAGAGAAGTTTGAAATGTAACAACTCGTGTTTGGAAGCAGTAGGAAGTTTCTGAGGAAGGAGCCCCAAGGAATGAGTCAGGATTTGGTTCAGTATTTTCTCAGCGGTGTGTTAAACTACGAAACATATTCTGACCCCTCTTTCTCTGCCGACGCATGAGTCATAAATACAAAGTGTGATTAATTACTATTATATAGTTTTGAACTACAGGAGGTATGTTACAACCATCTTACATTAATGCACTTAAGAAATACGTGGGCAGATCTGCTTCCACAAACAAAACAACATTTGTTTTAAACAGATGATTTACAGCCTTTGTAATAAGGGCTTTGTTAAACGTCTCAGTTTTATTAACTGGTAAAAAAAATTATATTTATGCATTTACATAGTAGAAAGGAGGATGAGGCAAAACGAATCTCTTTGCCTACCTTTCTGTGGAAACGTGAAAATGTGCTGGATGGAATGAATTATCCATCTGTTGTTGTCTAAGAGGTATCAAAAGTTTCAGAAATTTTCTCGAAGAGTTAAAAATAGCGAACGAAGCTCTCCAGATCCTTGTAAGCAGTGCGGCTTGTCCTGCGGCTGCAGACATCAGGGCTCCATGTGGCACTGAAGTCTTTGTCACTGCCCACTAAATCAGTAGACAAGCACACCGAGTCGTTCTCTCAGACTGATTTCATCTTTGCAGACTAGGGGTGCAAACACTAGGGCTGTACTGCACATACTCTGCAGCCTGCGGGGCCATGTGCTCCAGGGCTACTCTTGTGTGAGGTGCAACAGGGATTTGCTCTCTGAGGGTGCCAAATTACCACTTTGCACTTTGTGAAAACTGACCCCAATGACAATTTTCCCATTAGGGTGATTACAAAGATATCCAAAGCTACTCAGAAATAGTGTAGGCCTTTAATATATTAGGACAAAGAAGCCACATTTTTATGTTACAATATCATAAAATAGTGCATGTTAATGGAGGCTGTTATTTAAAAGAATGTTTTTGTGAAATATGCATAGACAATGGACAGCTACATTGGATAACTATCTCTTTAAGACCTTCTGTTTAATATTTATCTACTATGATCTTTTGTTTCTCTATTGCCTTTTATCTCCTGATCGCTGCCTATTAGCACTCATGATGCTATGAAGAAATGATGAAATTTGAAAAGTTTCTTTTAAATTTCATGAAAATTATATTCTCCTCAAAAAATTCTGAACAAATGTTCAAATGTGGTATTACCCTACATTTCTGTATGTTTATACACTGAAATGTGTGGCCTGAAAAAAAACCAACCCAAAATGAGTTGAAACGCTTCAAAAGAATAGATTTTTCCAGCTTTCAGCAATTTAGATTAGAATTTAAGAATCAAGATAGAGACTTTGGAATTTTTTCTCCCTAACACAAGGTGGTGTTTTGCTTTGATTATTCCCATTGCACAAATAGAACAAACAAATCCAGCTAGACTTTATTCCTAAAAGTGCAGTAAGGAAACATATACAGTACTCTGAACAGGTGTACACATTTTGGAATATATGTATATTCTCATGTCCTCATTTTAAGTCAGTAGACTTGGTCCATGGATTATTTTGGAAGCTTAAATTTGATTTAAATTGTGTTAATAGCCTGTAGCTATGTGTTTCTGATTACTCAGAGTTGACTTGGGAATTACATACATTCAGAATGGAAACATTTCCTTCAAACGTGAGACATTTTGAGGTGGTGCATTGCAATAGGACACTGGACTGTGCTTTGCTGCCCTCAAGCTGATGGATATTTAGCTATATAATAGCCTGCTGTTTTGCAGAGCTCAAAAAGCGTTATCTGTAGAATGGATTTGAAATACTGTACATGTATTTGAAAGCTGGAAGGCACTGTTTATGAAATGCTAAATTAATCTTACAAATTATAAACTATCTTCTAAGTCTACTGATTTATTTTCCTCTGCTCTATCTTTATCAATTATTTTGTTAAGTGGGTTTTGTCTTTCCATTAAGTTTAGAGATCTAGTGAACACATAAAAATAACTGTAGTATCAGACATTATGTTTCTCCATTTACTATTTGTTTCTGACACGGTTTTGAAAAATTAAATGGAAAGAATTGTTGTCTTAAGTGCTTAAGTACAGTGTTGTGGGTTTACTTGAACACAGTTTTGTAATGAAGTGAAAGACTGCTAATATTTCTGAACTTGGAGATTTCAAAATGCAACACTATGTTCTTTGGGCGGCTGTGGGAATGGACATAGGGCTCCAGCAGTACCTCCCATGTTTTCAGTAGAAGTGGGTGGAGTGATGGACACCTGTCCTCACAGGCTTGGCCAAGTCTTAGAATATCCCTGAGCAGTCGGTGCACTTGTTTTAAAACCAGACTTCTGCAGCGCCCTGCTTCGCCCAAGGGAGCTGTACGTGCTCCGCCCCCTTGGAGCATTCCTAACTTATGAAATTATTTGTCATATATTGAACTTCTCTTCAAGAAAAATTATAAGCAGTTCAGCGTGGAAAAAATGTCAGATGTAGAGCTACAGAGAAAGCCATTACAGTTTACAAAGCTTTATACTTTTTGTTTTAAGGAGCAACGACGAACATGCCTGTTAGGAAACAAGGGCTCCAGAAGCCCTTTTGGTGCTGTTCAGCGTCAGGTGCCCTTGTGGGCAGCAGAGCAGGCAGGTGAGACCTTGCCCGGAGCCCGCTGCTGCCGTCAGGAGCTGCTGGAGCGGGCGTGGCCTGGACGGGGCTGTTCAGCCCGAATGCAGAGCAGCCGCAGCTGCCGGCTGTGGGAGCTGGCGTTGTCGAAGCGCTTCTTGAACTTTGACCGGCTCGGTGCTGTGACCACTTCCCTGGGGAGCCCTGGTGCGCCTGCTCCAGTGTCCAAACACTCTCTGTATGAAAACATTTTCCTCATATCTAACCTAAGCGACTCAGCATCATGCCGTTCCTTTGGGTCCTGTCACTGATCACCACAGGGAGATCGCTGGGTGACCCTTTGCTTCCCCTCACGAGGAAGTTGTAGACTGTGTTGAGATCTCCCCTCAGTCTCCTCCAGGCTGAACAGACCAAATGAGCTCAGCCGCTCCTCGTATGGTTGCTTGGGTTCGAGCGTGGCGGGAGAAAGGGAGGGACACAGGGAGGCTCTGAGGGGCCGCTTGCGGGCGCGGGCGGCCGCGCACTTCAGCCGTTACCGCCGCGCCCTGCTTTGAACTTCCCGCCCGCCGCCCGCGCTGCCCGTTCGCCGCAGCAGTTTCCAGACTCAGCGGGCGGCAAAAGCGCCGGGTGGCCGCGGCCTCTCTGCGTCCCCTGTCGGGGCGGTGCTGAGGGCGGCCACCGGCCCGGTCCGCCCCGTTCCCTCGGGTCCGCCCTAGGCGGGTGCCTCTGGCGGCGGCGAATCTGCCGGGCCGGTCCCGCCGCTAGCGCGGTTTGGGCGGTTGTCAGGGAGAAGCAAGATGGCGGCCGCGACGGCGGAGGAGGACACGGAGCTGCGGGACCTGCTGGTGCAGACGCTGGAGAGCAGCGGGGTGCTCAATAAGATTAAGGTGGGCGAAGAAGAGCCTCCCGCCGGCGGGGAGCGTTGGCTGGCGCCAGCGGCGCTTCGCGGCCCTGCGGAGTGTGCGAGGACCGAGGCTTCCCGGGCTCCGTCCCCTCTCACTCCCGCTTGCAGCCGGTGTTCCCGGCTGGAGCGCTCCCTCGGCGTCGCGGCCTGGCGGTGGCGCCTGCTTTCCCCGTGGTGTTCCCCGGCCGCTCCTGGTGGAGCCGGTGCGAGGGCCCGGGGCCTGACCATGGCACGGCGCTGCCCCGCGGCCGCGGGAATTGGGGATCCCCCGGGCGGGCAGAGCCAGCGGAGCGCGGGGCCGCCGCGGGAAGCCCGGCCCGGCTGTGCGCGTTCGCTCTCAGGTACCGTGTGGCAGCAGGAGCTCCCTTGCTGCCGCCAAACTGGCTGCAAGCAATGGGCAGCAGCGTGGTGCCGGGGCGGGTGAAATTAATCCCTGCTTCCATACGGAAGGCCGTTACTCAAAATTCATGCGGGAGTTGTTGTGGGTCTCTATTTCTGCACTTGTTCTTCCTGAGTGTGGGTTGCTTCAGTTGTGCCTTGAGGCTTGCTGAGTCTGGAAACTCTCTGGGGGTGCTGCCTGCTTACAGGGAACAAATAAAGCTATGTTAAGAAAATAAACGGAAGATAGTGGAGCGCACACTACTACTACTGAGTCTGTGGTGAAGGCCTAAACTTGTGTCAGAAAGGGTAGAAAATTGATTCCATGGATTCTTGTTCAAATTAAAAGCTTCCAGCAAAAATGGTTGTGTATAATAGAGAGCAACATAAGTATTGAAGCCTAAAAATAATTTGGTTTCCTTCAAGGCTGAAGGAGAAATTAAGTGTAGCTTTCAGATCAGGGATGGTGATGTTTATCCACAGTGCTGTGTTTTAAGTCTCCAGGGGTGGATATGGTCGTTGCTGATATTTCAAGAGTTCAATAACTGAAGTGGTTTATGAAAGTGAGAGTATCTTTGTGTATGTACTTTCAAGTTACTGTATTTTGAACTAGTCATACTTTTCAGCAAAATGATATTCAAAACCATGTTGTTCATCCCTTTCAGATCCTTATTTAAGTTCTGTAAGTGAAAAAATGAAGATTCTAGCTCAGGTAACTGTTCTGAGTAGTGAGACTTCTCTAACGATGTCAGATAGGCCTTTTGGGCCACCTGTTAACCACTCATATGCTGTTAAACAATACAAGTATGGTGATAATAAATCTGTAATTAAAAAGAGCATGGCAAGGCAATTGGGTCACATTGAGCTCATGAACTGTAGTTTCTTAATTCCCACCTTTGTGTAGTATCTAAATTTTCATACTATGGCCCATTGAGTTTTATGTGAGTAAATTTATTGTAGTTCATTATTCTATAATGCTTAAACTGCAGTATCCAATACTGTGTAAGATGCCATTATGGCAAATTAGTAAGTGACTCAGAAAAATAAGAAATGCAGCCTCCTTGCCAGATTATGTCTCTCTTTAATACAAGGTGTTACTGTTTAATGACTGGTATGCTTATGGCTAGGGCTCTCGACTGGAAGAACTCACAGTGGCTTTTTTCTTAGCTGTAAACCTTAATTGGCATGTGAGTTTGATGAGTGTTGATTGGCAGTGTTAATGACTCACAGATTTTTTTCTACTATTACCTGACAAAAAGCCTGTTGCTGGAAGAACTAAGCTTGAACAAGGCTTCTTAAACTGTCATCTTTTAATTGAAATTAGATTATACCATCCATTCAAAAAGTTGCAGTCATTCTTTTATTAAAATTAATTAAACTTAATTTTGTGTCAATTTTTTTATTATGTGGTAGAACTGAATATTTACATGTTATCAAAACTGGTGCTTATTTCATACTTTAGAATGAGAACTGATCATCTTTCAAGATGGATGAGGCTATGAAGCCACATTAAAGTATTTGTCATTAATTGAAGTAGCTACATTAAGGAGAAAAATATGTGGTCAATGTATAGCTGCATTGGTATGAAGCACCAGAAGGATTGGAATTCAAGGGGAAGTATTTCAGTGGATGGAACGGATGGAATGATCAGAGTGTCACACATTTTATAACATAATGAGAGTAATTTTTAGAAAGAAACTTATTGTCGTAATTTAGTTCTCTACTAAAACACAATTTTATAATGGCTTGCAGTTTATTAGTTTATTCTTATTTTGAGGTTAATTTCTTAGGTGCATTGGTGTTGATGTAAATTATTTAGCTGAAAATACGTTACTTAGATGACATTTTAAAAATTTATTCATGATTTTTATATTTGTCTTAAAGTTTGAGCACTGGAGTAATTAATGAAGTAATGTTGTGAAAACTGGAAGTTGTATAAATGTATTTGCTGCTTTCAGTTGAGAATTTCCTGTATTCTCTAAACTGCAATATGTGTGTGTATATACACACATAAATATATGTGTATAGTACAGATGTATACTATATATAGTTTGTTAATCATTGGAATTAGTCTGATGAATAAAACAGCCCTCTAATGAATTCTGTAAACACACAATATAACTAGATATTTGTATTTCAGTGAAAATTATCACTGTTTCTGTGTGATAGTGTACGAATAGGGGTGTTCTGTCTTGAAGAGAATGTGATCTTTCTCCTGGGGAAGCTGTCATCATCTGAGCAAGTGGAGCCATTGTGCTTCTTGTGTGTTTCTTTGTTTTCTTATTTTGTTTTGGTTTATACCTTTTAATCTCTTGCTTGGGAATAATTGAAGTTTATATTGCCTGAACTTTGCATCTTCTCTGGAACTTGCTGTTGCTAGAGTTACATGAGGGGGGTGAGCATCACTAATGTCACATGCCTAGTAAAGCTTTTGGCCAGGTAGTACCGATAATTTCTTATTAATTTGCTTCAAAACCTGGACAGCTGAGGTACAGGCAAGTGGTGTGATGTTAGAGAGGATAAAAGTGTTATCTTCTCATATGAGCATGTGCACAGGTCAGTTAAAATTGTCCTGTTTGCTTTTGCATCTTTGATCCATGTATGATAATGAACAGGTGCTTTTAAATGTCTTAGAATTATTAAGGATCACGATGAGCATGCTGTGCCCTGCAGTGTAACCTCCTGTTTTCTGCATGTTGGGATGCATTGTTTGTTTTGAAGCAGTCATACCAGAAAATCAACTTAATTCTTAGATTCAAGGAGAATCTTTTTTTATGCGACATCTATTTAGTTTTATAAATCAAGTAGAACTGGGCACTAAAGTAAATAAAGGTGAACCAGCTATTCATGGGAACGGCAGCCTGAAAATGACCATGTGTCATTAAATAAATAAGAAGAGGCAGAAAAGCACCTCTGTTAGTAATTAAAAGCCATTTGATTGGACCTAAAGGAGTGGAGCAGGCAAACAATCCCAGTTAAGTGAAAAGTGAGAGTTTGATATTGTTCCAGAATCTCGAAACAGTTCAGGCTCTGGATTAGCTGATGTACTGGCAACCACTGTCAGACAACTTCATTCTCCAGTCGCATGATCCAGATCCTTAGGGGGCTTTACCCCCTACCCGTGTGCATTGACTGCTGTGTTTTATTTTGAACAGTTGTAACAGCCAGTCAGGAATGCTTTGTTATTCTTATTATCCTCTTATGTAATGTATTTGGTTTCTTGGCCTAAGTGACAAAGAAAGCCTTGCAACTGTTTCAGGTTTATCTTAGGGAGGTGAGACTAAATAAACAAGTTATTAGCTGTTGGTGCAAAGTTAAATGAAAACTGATTTTGTAAGAATAGTATTTAAGTTAATGGGGTGTGTAAAAGGTCTCACTGTACCCCAACACTTGAAAAAAAGTTAAGAATAATAAATACATTAATTGCTTATAAGAGGATTTTCTGATTGAATGCTGTATCCCAGCAACTGAAAAAATGTGATTGCAGTGTCAGTATGATCATTGCATATAATTGTTGTGTTTTGCTCTTCTTTTGGTGAGAAATCCTTTTTTTTTTTTTTTTTTGCATTATTTTTTGTCCTTCAATAAGGTATCCAAAGAGGAGTTTACTTAAAAAAAGAAGTATTTGTTTTTCCCATGAAGGTTTTTGGGTTTGGGTTTTTTTGTTTGGTTGGGTTTTTTGGGGTAAGATTTTTGTTTGGTTGGTTTTGATGTTTTTGGATTTTTTTGTTTGGCTGGTTTTTTGTTTGGTTTGTTTTCAGGTTTTTTTGCTTTGTTGGGTTTTTTATGGGTGGGTGTTTGCTTTTGGTTTTATTTTTTTGGTGGGAGGGACCAGTTACTTCATGTTTAGCTGCCTCTTGTAATATATATGAGAGAGTCCAGACATTCTTCATATTGGTCTTGTTCCTAGGTATGGAAATAAATCTTTCTTTTAAGTTCTGCGCTTTTTGCTGTTGAGAAAACTTTATTATGCTGTCTTTTCTAGTTTATCACTGCAGTATTATCTACTGACTTACTTCAAATGTCAGGCTAAGAGTTGATTAAAGTGGCAAACTAATTAATCAAATGTATGTTATTCATTTGATACATTCAGTGAAAGTAGAAAAACTATAGTGATTACAAAAATTATTTAAAAGTAGGCAAGGCTTAAGCTTCAATATTCAAAGTAGTCCTTAGAAGAGTTCTGATTCTTTATAATATATTTAGAACCAGGCAGGTAAACCACTACTACCAGGAATATTTGAATGACTGTGATCATGTTCTTTTCCTTGAGAAATTCGGGATTTTTGGGTGTAATCTGACAAGAAATCATAGCAATTTGTATATCTTAATGTTTAGTTTTTAATGGGTTGTTACAGCCTATTTGTTCATATTTCCTGAATGAATTGTAAATGAAGGGTAGATGTTTTGGAGCTGCCTGAAAGAGATGGATGTTTAACTCTCAGAAGAAACTAATAGGAGATAATTTAGGCACTTTGGAATCTTTTTATGTACAAAGAAATAATTTAGGAAGTCTTGTATCAAATTATGCTGCCCCCTGTCTGTTCTCAGACTGAAAACTATCATTTCTCTGCCTCGAGTAACACTGCCTTTAATCTTAAGTGTTTTAATTGCACCGATATAGATTACAGTCCAAGCCAAGTTTCTTGAGGAGAAACAAATAGCTGTAAAGCTACTTGCTAGCTCTTTGCATCCTATTTGCTTAGGAAAAAGGTGCTTTTAGAAATGCTGTTTGTTTTGTTTTTTGTTTGGCAGGCAGAGTTACGAGCAGCTGTGTTTTTGGCATTAGAAGAACAAGAGAAAGTAGAGGTAAGAGAACCTTCAAAAATAAATCAGACAGAAAAAACATCCTTTGTGTGGAATTAAATATAATAGCTTTAATACTTTCTGTTTGTGAAATGTAACAAGATAAAAAGATGTATTTCTGCATAAGATGCATAAAGAACACAAAACAGGACTATCAGGGTGTTTCCTGATGTTTAAAAATGGGAATTGTTAAATAGCCTTTTGAAATTACAATTTTAAGTGTCTGTCTCTGCTGGATTTATATGGCTTCTGTCCAGTTGACCAGAATAGCTAAATATTTTCTCCATCAAATACATCTTTTAAAAGAGATATCTACTTGACTGATCAAGATTTTATCAAATCAGAATAATATCTTTTGAAATGGAAAATATTATATTGGGGTGTTTTGACAAGGGTATTTTGAAAGCAGTTTAGTCCTGTAAGATGCCAAGTATGCTAATGCTTATGGTATTTCCCATAAGGATGTTGTAGGCTTGTTTCAGGGTAATTTGCTTTAACACTTAAGGATGAATTCTTAATAAAGAGATGGACTGTACTGACACTTAGGCAATATATTAATATTAAGGGAATTAGATACTGATTGCTGATTGCATAACAGTACTGCTATTGTATACAGATAACAGTTTTGTGACCTCTTCCACTGCCAACTCTGCTTCCTTTTCTCTGTCTTTCCATTTTCTAGAATTGGGGAGTAGAGAATGCTGTATGGCCAGCCTCTCTGCTTCAAAAGGAGAGGAATGGAAAATTGTTCTATTCCTCTGCTGGTTAGATGGTTGTGCTCTTTCTGGAAAAATGCTTAACTGAAACAGACAACATTGGGATGCTACTAAGGACGGAAAGTAGTTATTCTATGATATGAGATTACAGAAATTGGAGATAGCTGAAAAAGATGTGGTGGAAGAATGATATAGAAGAATGGTGCCATCTCTTTATGGGAAGCTTCAGGCTATTATAGAGCACCCAGAGAACAAACTCCCACACTGCCTGGAGAATAATAGCAATAGTTCAAGTAGCATGAAGAGAGATTTGCTACAGTACATTTCAGCTCACCATTTCTTGAAAAGCTTACATGTGTCATGGTATTATAAATTTACACTGCTAACACTTACCACTACTCTGAATTCTTAAATATTAAGCAAAATTTCCTTTTTTCAGGTAGCACCTTCTTGTGTGTTAGCATTTGCAACTGTAGTGATAAATACCTATAACTGATCTTTTTCTTACCCAGGATATCCATTCCATCTTAGGAATGGCATTTAGAGTTTGTTTTGAAAAATCCCAGAATGATTTTGACAAACCCAGACATAGCATATTGATTTATTTCTGTTTAAAAATTGAAGAGGGCAAATCTAACAAGGGAGAAAAAAACATTTTTCATAATACCTTTGAAGGTGTTTTAATTAATAGAAGATTAGTATTGATTTGTGTTCTAATAATTAGCACGGGTTCACACTTCTTCTGGAAGATTTGTAAATTTCCATTTTTTAAAAGGTTTGACTGAGTTGCCTTAAATTTTGCACTATATTAGAGGAGCAACTTGGGAAATTACCTGCTTAGCTTACCTCTTCAGTCATTAGATAAATAAAAATCAGCACGTTATTAAGAATTTTGGTAAAATTACTTTAGCTCTGCGACAAATTGAATTTGCCTAAATAAATTTATTGCTACATAGCTTTTACTTGTAACTGTAGAATTCATTCAAAGGTAGATTAAGAAATAGTTGCATGGGCAGGGCGTCATTGTGCAGCAGAGTACTCCAAAACACTAGGTTGCTGTGGTTTTCAGTTTCTTGCTAGCATGTAGGTGACATTAATTGCTGTTTGGTTTTTGCTTTTTGACAGAACAAAGCACCTCTGGTAAATGAAAGCTTGAAAAGTTTTTTAGGTACTAAGGATGGTAAGTTCTTTCTTTAGTATATACTTCTCAAGATAATAAAAATAGGAGACAAAGGGTTCAATCTTTGAATCTTATTAACAGTGCAGTCTCTATTACATTAAGTATGTTTTTGTTCCTTTCAGATGTTCTTATTGCTACTCATTCAGAATAGAATTAAACCTATAATTTTTAAAGTTAATATTGCTGAAGTTATATTTTTAATTAAAGTGATTAAGGCATTGAGGTTAATATTTCCTCATGCCTTATGGTTGTGCTGACTCAGAGACGTTCTAGACCAATAGAAACAGTAACCAGTGAAAACTAAGAGTAGAGGTACAGGAGTGAATATATAACAAATGTCGAAGTTATGTTTTTAAAACAGCTGGATAGTTAAAAAATGCTGCATATGAATTTTGTAAGCAGTCTGTAATGCTCTTGCAGTTTTACTGGCTTAAATGACTTTGATATGATGGCCAAGTTCAAAGTTAGGGTGTTGGTACACAAACTTGCTATGAGGTGGTAGTTTGCTGAATGTCTAAACTATGTCCATAATGAAGCCATGTGTGCTGGTGTTAATGTTAAATCTTTGAAATAAGATTTGTTTTTGTCTGGTGTATTTTAACTTTTCTTATTTTCTTTTTAGGTCGCTTGGTAGCAGGTCTTGTTGCAGAATTTCTACGTTTTTTCAATCTTGATTTTACTTTAGCTGTTTTTCAGCCTGAATCAAGCACAGTAAGATATACTGGTTTTGTTTGTATGCAGTGCTCACAGTTTGAAGTGCATGGTAATGAAAACAGCAGCTATGGCAGATTTGCTTAAACCACTTATTTGTTTTTATTAAAAATATTTTTTTTATGTTTTGTCTGTAATAAGTACTTAGTGTCACGAAAATACATTTTTCAGGAAAGTGGGCTAATATGAATGTTTATCAAAACCAAGGCTAGATAATAACTTAATTTTGAATTAACAAGCTGATAATTTTTTGTGGAGTCATATAATAGTATATGAATCCTGCATACCCCTGCAATATTTTTTGCCATAACTTTACTGTCATAATATTAAGTTAGTATTACATGAAAATTAAAATAATGTCAGTCATGTACTCTGAGAGAAATTTCAGTGACACAAAGGGCTTTGTGCAGATATACTTGACAAAAAGTGAATAAAATAGTTCAGTTGGGAGGGACCTACAGAGACTATGTGGCCCAACTGATTGCTTTAAGGCTTTAGGTACTGAATTAGAGGGTTTTTATCATCTTTGTCCCTTTGTCTCTTTTTACGGTATAAAGGTTTTAGTAGTAATTTTGGGTTTGAAGCAGTTTCATTTCACTGCAGAATTTCTCATTAGTACAAGTACTTTTTTTTTCTTGAAGTCAGTTTAAATAGTTAATATATTAAAAAACCATTTTTTTCAAATCAATCAATTTATTGACTTCTGTTTCTCAGAACCTCATGTTTCTTTTTAGGGGCTTATTCAAAGAAAATCCCATGCAGCTTTGTTCTTTGCCAAATATCCTTAGTCAAATTAGTTGCTAGCACATCTGTACAAAGATTCATGTTCGTGCTACCAAACAGAAACAAATAAAAACAGCCACACTTTGTGTTGTGTTGCCACTCACTCTTGGGAGCAATGTTTCATTTGCATTGTAAAGGCATCTTATGCTCTTTGAAACACCCCCTTCTGTTTTCCAATAAATGTGTCTGTTTCACCTATTGCAGAACATAAAGGAAATTTGGGCAAAGTTAAGTGAGCTGGCCAAGACTGCTGTGTATGGTGCTGGCAGATTTGACTTTGTCTGTCTCTACTAGCCTCTGAGCAGTTTCTTGTACTGTGTCTTTATCCAGTGTGCTTGGCTCGTGGTGACTTACTTCAGTATTTGCTTGACCTGTGTACTGATGGGAAGTGTCCCTATATGATCATTAGAGATCAAGATGAACTGGTGCCCTCTGCAGTGTTGCCATCTGGGGTTGTGCTAACCAACCTGGGTTTGCTGTAGCATTCTGCTTCTCCTATAGTGTGAAGTTCGGTTTGAAAAAGTGATGTTGGGATTTTTTTGTAATGTACCAAATTTCTTTCATCCCTTTTTCTGTCCAAACCCATGGTTTTTTTAATGTGAAACAGAGATTGAAAGTAAGCATCTCTCTATGCAAGCATAGTTCTGTATGCACAGGAATGGCAACTCCCTATCATCCATGAATTTGCTGGGACCACAGGCTGGGTGTCCTTGGATCCACTTTTAAATGTGATAAGTTAAAGTAGCTTGGCCATATGAATTCTTAAATCCCAAAGTATGCTAATGATGTCTTCTTGCATATTTAAAATAATTTTGCATGATCTGTGACAAGTTCAGATACAGATCAGAAGTAAATTGTGCAATAGGATGTATCCAAAAGAGGTGTAGGTCTGGCACTTAGGGACATGATGTAGTGGTGGACTTGATGATCTTAAGGGTCTTTTCCAATCTGAGTGATTCTATGATTTTATTACTTTGGTCCACAAGCAACAAGACATCATGAATAATCACTGTTTAGTCCAGGTAGAGCTGTGTTAAATAAGACTTTTTTATATTACAAAATTTATCTATTGTTTTCTGACAGTTATTTCAATGTTGTGATTCTTTTTTTTTCCTGTTGTCTCCCCAGCTAAATGGCCTTGATGGTCGAGAAAACTTAGCTCGAGATTTGGGAATTACAGAAGCAGAAGGTACTGTGGGTGGTCCCCTGTTGTTGGAGGTTGTTAGGAAGTGTCAGCAGAAAAAGACTTCAGGTGGTGGAGAAGTAAGTAATACTAACTTGAAATTTCTTTCTTTATAATTCTTTATTCGTTTTTTCAATGATGAAAAATAAACTGAAATTATGAAGGCTTGGCTATTGTTGTACTGTTATACTGTTTCAGGTCTTGATTATTTTATGCCTTCGACTTACCAGAGAGATAATACATGAACTTTATGACTCTTACTTTTAATACCACCCTAGGGCTCTTTATTAATATTCTATTACAGCATAGTAGCACGGAGTGAATCTAGATAAATGACACAAAACACTGTGTCACTTATTTTCTTTTTTCTGGTGTGGTTTGATAGCACTTTTATTCTCCCTGGCATATGTCTAATTTTAATATGACCTGAAAAGCCTTGTATGAGTTTTGTCAAAAACTTTAAAGCACTACTGAAAACATACGTACTTAAAATTAAATACATCAAAGTATTCAACTACTTGAAGGCAATGACAGTAGTATTTGAATGGAATAGATAATTAATATGTTGATTAAGTGAATTAAACCCAACCAATAGCATGTGATTGTGACTTGAAAGAAAGTTCTATACACCCAGGATGCATTCAGTGTCCCAAAGAAAGCTTAAATTCAGGAGTAGTTGTCATAGACTTCTGAATATAGCAATTTTCTGTCACGTGAAAGGGGATTTCCTTCTATTTGATCCGTCTGGGAGTGCCCCAGGAAAGCCAAGAGCCTTGTGCCTGACCATTCTGTCCATGTCCTGTTATGGGGATGCCACTGCACAGTCCACTGTGCTGGAGGGTGTTTAACTGACTTGCTGAAGGACACGTGCCAGCAGTGTATTGGAGTCAAATCCCATAGTGCAATTTAGAAGGGAGAGCCCCTCCTGGATCTCCTCACTCTGTGATTTCTGTACTGTTTGTGACTACAGCTTCCCAGTTTTCTCTTGTTCTACCCTCAGTTGTTTTACTGGTGTCAAGGTCTGTATACTGCCCAAGTGAGGATGGTATCCTTGTTTCTAGTTGGATGCAATGATCATAGGATCAGAGAAGCATCAAGATTGAAAGAGACCTTTAATATCATCCAGTTCAAGCATCAGCATAGCACCATCACTGTAACCCCTAACCCACAGCACCCAGCACCAACTCCAGACATCTCCTGAACGCCTCCAAGGATGGTGACTCCACCACCCCTCTGGGCAACCTGTTCCAATGTCTGACCACCATAACAGCAAAACATTTTTTCTAGTATGAAATCTGAATGCCCCCATCTCATCTTAGGGCCATTTCCTCTAGACCTCTCACTGCAGGCACAGTAGAAGAGTAGAAGAGACTATATGTGTAAGAGACTCACTATACCCTCCTGACCCTCCTCTTGTCTAGACCAGCTGCCCCAACTGTTCCTCTTAGGACATGTTTTCTAGATCCTTCATGAGTCTTGTTGCCCTTCTCTGCACATGCTCCAGCACCTCAATATCTTTTCTAATGTGAGGTGCCCAAATTTTCTAATGTGAGGGGCCCAAAACTGAATGCAGTAGTCAAGATGCAACCTCAGCGGTGCCAGTTATTAGAAAATTAAATATGAGCTTTAGTAAGTGCTTGTTTGAAACTTCTTAGGTGGCTCCAGTTCTAAGTGACAGCCAGTGCCCCACATCAAAATCATCTGATGGACGGTCAAGTGCACACTCTATACCAAATAAGGTAAGATTATATATAATGAAAAGCTTTGTAATATATGTGAGATGAGTAAAAGAGAGAACTTCTATGAAACTGCAGATATGACAACATTCACTTAAATGATCTGCAATTTGAAAATATTTATTCCACTCAGCAAAAACCTTTCATAAGTGAACTGTTGTGCTTATACTTTTCTGGCATAACATAGTACAGGGCCCAGAACAGAAAAGCAGCTGTAGCTTCCCTTTTATTGTAGCCAGGCTATCATTAAGCTCTTAATTTTCAAAAACAATTCTGTTCCTCTAGGATAGGAAATCAAAATATTTTTATTACTACCACTTGTGGGTTTAAGTGCTTTTTCCTGCCCTGGAAAAACTGAGCTACTGCCAGTGATTGAATGTGATTCTGTGACTGAGATAAAATAACCTCGGTTATGAAAAAGACCTACCAAAGTAATTTTAACTTTCATGGCCTTTAGTTTGAAAATTTGGCTCCAGCCTCCTGAATGAAAGTTAATGACTGATAAAAAATACTTCAGACCTACATACACATATTGGAATCTGGATAAAATAATAATTTTGTTTCAAAACTGCTGCTGTTAGATTGTAGAAAGGAAAGTAACATAATAAATCTTTTACTGGCATAATTTTGATAAGTCTAGGAGAAAGAAAAACATTTTTCTTTCCCAGCACTTTGATTAACTAGGTAAATTAGAATATTGTTCTTTGGGCCACAAAGCCATGCTAAGTTACAGCTTGAGTTGTATGACTTGATGTTAAAGGTTGCCCATGGAATTGTCCTTACATTCTAGAGTGTTGGTCTGAGTCATAAGCGTGAGAAGAAGACTGACAGTTATGTACTTTTGAAGTCTCGCTTTTGTCATTTTTGGGTTTAGTATTTGAGAGAATCTGTCAGTAACTCCAGTTTTCTTATGCTTATTATTTTAAAACCTATATTGCAGAGATTACCATTTAATATGGAATGTAGAGTAATTTCTGTGGGTTTAAATTGATTTCTTTTGAAGACAGTGGCTGTAACTAAGAATCTTTGTAGAGATGTTGCAAAATAACGTGAATAAAGCATAAGAATCACTCTGTAGATTTCTTTATTTGATAAACAAGATATTTTAAAATGGTTTGCTTTTATAATAGAAGTGATGTAGATAGCATAGCGATGCACAGGATGGATCAAAAGATCTTAATGGCAGCAACAATAAAGAACACTTTCTGAAGTGATAGAACAACTTTTTTCTGGTGTGATTCTTGATGATACTGATGAACTTACTAGTACTTTTCAGGAATTTGAGTTAATATTTTAAAAAGTGATGCTAGGTGTATATTAGGTGTTGTGCATTTATATATACACGCTTCAGAGTATTCTGTGACATGAATACTTACTCCAATCTTTCTTTATCTTTCAAGGCTGCTGAGAACAGTCAGAGTGATACAAGTGTCTCATCAGGGGAAGCAAGCAAAAGAAGTATTCATTTTCTGCCTAATGAAACAAAACCAGATCCTCAACTAGAAAACAAAGACTTGAATACCAAAGAAAAAAGTGATCCAATTGTGGATGAAGATGATGTAGAGGGAGATTCTTTCTTTGATGACCCTGTACCCAAACCAGAAAGAACTTATGGCTGGTAGGTAACATGGATGTTCTTCTTAATACATGGTTTATTTTGTCCTCTATATGATTGCAGACCTTTGAGAGCTACTAGTTATTTGATTATTGGCTTTTGTAAGTGTTCAGATCTGTAGCATTTTGTTTCCAAATATTCATGTCTCTGATTTTGTTCTTTTCTGTGATTCTCTTCTATTCTATGCACAGTGTCTCTGGGATCTCTTGGATGTACTATGAGTGGAAAAACCTGTATCACTTTAAGGTGTATCAGTTAGGCTATCTAATGCCCCCAGCCTCTTTCTTTGGTGGAATGACCATGTATGAGGCACAGAGAGCAGTGTCTCTTTTTGCAGGAGAGCTTCAGTGGTGATCTGTATTAAAGGAAGTGGACAGTGACAGGGGCTGTGCATTAAATATTGGTCTGGCTTTGTAATACAAAAACATTCTATACTGGCTCCACAGACTGTAATAATAAGGAAAGTTTTCTTACAGCTGAGGATTTTCTCTTCAACACCTTTTGTGTTTTGCAGCACCTTTTCAATGTGTTTTCAATGAAGTGTTGTTACTTCTTCATGTGCCAGTTTTGCAGATGCATCCGAAGCACATTTTCTATTGTTCATCTGTGGAGTCTGATGACTGAAAAATGCCACTTGAAACAAGAGCTAGTGACTGAATTATAAAGCAGCTTTTTTTTTTTTTTTTTAACTGAAAAACTCGTCTTTGTGTTACCATGTTGAATTATCTTGAAGCTTAGCTTAGATACCACTGTATTGGGCAATGCTGCAGGATCATTTCATGATGTTGTTTTCCTGTGCTCAAGTAATCAGATAGTTGCTCCAGCTTAGCAGACATTAAGAAGAGGTTGCAGAATCATTTGTAAGTTGGTCTGGCAGTTGGCCTTTCCCCCCAGCTATGCTGATAGTGGGCAGAGCAGCATAAGTTTTTTTGTATTACCGTTATAGTAGATGCTTAGTCTTAGAATAGGATCCTTCTGGTAGAGCACAAAGTAATCATACCAGGTAAATCAGGTCTCTCTCTAGTAAATTAATGGACTCTGAAAGATTATTTATAATGCAGCTTTTGTTGGATATTTTTTGTTGGAGTAGACGTTTTTTCCTCAAAGAGCAGTGATTGTACTCTGGAAAATATTGTGTTACAACTAATCCTACCGTAGTATTTCTTTTCTCCTTTTCTAATTGTTAATATCAAGATTAAGACTGCATCTGAGTGCATTTACTCCTCCTTATTTGACAGCTTGTTTAACTAGCCTTTAAGCAAAGTCACCGTTGTAGCAGGTAGTCTAAATGATAAGTTGGGTAAATTAGAAAACTGTAAAAACTTTTGCATAATAATAATATTTACTAATTTCTTATTTTTTGACAATTTTCGTATGACAGCAAGGGAAATTTTCTTTGAAACTGGGTAAACCAGATTTCTTCTAAAAGACAATCCAAGAAACAGACTAATTATTTAGTAAAGGATTTTTTTTTCCTAGTAGAGAAACTCCCTACAGAAAAAATTGCTTCCAGATTTTGTGTGTCTGTAGTAGTCACAGTCCACAAGTAGTATTTTGTAGCACATAATACTACTGTGATGCAGCTATTCTAGTAACATCCCATAATAAGGTTTGCTGAATGTGCTACCAACAAATGTGCTAGAAGCTATTTGTAGCTGAGCTGTGTGTAGTGAATTGCTCATTTTTACTTTCCTGATGACTCTTCTAGAGGGCAAAAAATCTCCCATATTCTTCAGCTAGAATCCCCTTTTGTGGTACTTTGTCCTGGTGTGCTCGAGTCCCAAGGGGTAAATAGGTAGGACAGCTGCCAGCATTGCTTTCCTTGCAAAAAGTAATTTCCTTATGGAAATCTTGCCTGTTCATTTAAGATGGGTTCAGAGCAAGCAGTTGCTAATGGACAGTGTGAGAGATGATCCAGGCACTCATTATCTCCACGTCTCTGACCCATTCAAAATTTTGAAGCACTTTAATGCGTGATGTTAGATGTGATATTTTGGTGATATAGATAAAATGAAGATTCAAATGATGCCCATTATTAATAGGAATGGAATCAAAATAGCAAACAGTTGGGGCAATACTAAATGTGAAAATCTTGGTCTCTTCTAATTTGTGTTTCCTTATCCTTTACTTGCAAGTAGGATTTGAACTAGGTAGTAGCCAAATTAACTTTAACATGTGGAGAGATCTATCTTCTTATAACCAAGAGGTTTTCATTCTGTGAATTGACTGCTCTTAGAATTAAAAGCTTCATCAGATGTGATCTGTTTAAATTGTAAAACAAACTGAAGTACTGATCTATATCTGAATCTTTTTCCTTTTGGCTGCATTTCCATGTGGGAATGATGAAAGGTCCCTAGACATAAATAGCGATGCTGATGAAGGTGCTCTGTCTGTGGGAGAAGACAGGCGGAAGGCTTTGCGTGGGTGAGAAAGGTTTTCAGTCAATGTTGTGGTTGACACTTGTGCCACTGAACTGCCTACTGCTTTTAAGGTTGCAGAGTGAATAGATCTCTCCCCTCGCTCTTTTTTGCTGTAGTTTTGCTGTTCTAGTTTTATGACAATTTAATAACAGAAAATAAAGTAATGATCCATATTTTACAGCTCTCTGGAGTACCTATTTATTTGGTTTTTTACAGGAAAACTGAGGCTAATAAATCAGGAGGTCTAGCATCCCTTTCTGATGCACCGGCTCTAAAAAGTGGGTTAAGCTCCCTAACTGGTGCACCTTTGCTAAAGGAGTCTGATAGTAAGTTTTCGTATATTTTTGTGTTTTGATGATTGTAGAAGTTATTTCTGTAATGAAATGAATGAGCTACACGTTCAGATGGAAAAATAATAGAGTATGTGGCCCCCTTCTGGTTGTAATGTGCTTTACAGTAGTATTTTCTTAGTGAGTGATGGCATACTGCTTTGGATATATTGTGCTACCACTGGGGCATTTTATGCCTTGGAGCATGAAATACTTATCAACATCCCTTTTTTTGTGTGTATATAAAACAGTGTATATAAAGGAGTATATAATTAATAATAATTCTACTGCTCAGTTTTAAACAGAAATTGACTTATTCCTTTGTATTATCTTAAATTATTTGTGCCAGTTCTTTAGAAGTGTTTACTTTCATGTTGTAAATCCCTGAGTAGTGGGAGATTGTTCATGTTTACTCCCTAAGTTTTTAAATGTTATCAGAGTTCAACTGTGATAATATAGTATGATATCACCATACTAAACTATAAAAGTACGTAAGGTTGATATAAAAGAACAGTTGTTATAAATGATTGGTTTGTATGTGTAAGTGGGATCTTACTGACAAGTGACAAGTTCAGTTTCTGATATAAGTGCTTTTGTTTACAGATTTGGATAGAAACTCTGTTTTAAAAGACCTGCGGTTGGTGAATGCAAAGCTGGAATCACTAGAATTAGGCAAGTAATTGCTAAACATGAGGAAGCTCTGGTATTTGGGGTTGACCATAACTGATAAATTCTGGCCCAGCTTCTTAAAGGAGTATGAGAAACTCAGATACACATATTGAACTAAAATCTTCAGCTTCTACTTACTTTATTCTATTTAACTTAGATTGTGAAGCTTAATGTAGTTAAAAACAAGATGTGATCTTAAGAAATATAGAAAAGTGAAAACTGGTGTTTCCTGGGTTAATATTTTACACATGGAGCAAAAATTTGTTTCATTCTCTGCATGCATTTACTAATACCAAGTGATGAATTTTGTTGTTGAGGTTTCTACAAAAAGAGCAGGTTTATATTTTGGGTAAAAAATAGCCTGGTAAATATTACTGCTTTTCAGTGGCATATTTAGTTGCCCTTCACAGTTTTGGAAGTTACCTTTCTTTTGGTGCAATATGAAGAAGGTGTGATGGAACAATTCTCTCAAAATAGAGCTGTCAAGTATTTAAGTTTTGTATTCAGCAATGCAACTAACTTCCTGAAAATGTATGTTCAGTTTTGAAACAATTTCAGTTTATGTTAATAATACTGAGATTAAATAATGAGAAGCATAACTCATCTTTCTAATCAGTGTAAGTAATTTAATATACTGCCACTTTTGCTGGTCATCAAATCATATATTTTGGTGCAGGAATAGATTGGGGGTTTTGTGTTTCCTGAAGAAAAAAATTGTTTGATTAATAGCTTTTAAATCTTACTTAGGAAATGGAGATGATGATGAATATGCTGATGACTTAAACAGGTAAGAGAAGGATCATACCTCAGTAGGGTAGTACTTTATGCAGCATAAGCATATTCACTAGCATATTTGAATTATTTCATAATATGGCAGACAGTCACTATCACTGGGATCTCTTAGTATTTTCGTACTCCTTTAAACTTCAGTTTGCTATTTTAATCGATTTAATTACAAGTTTAAAAACAGCTAAACCATATCTCTTTTTGTATAGGGATAATGAGTTCCTTAAAAACCTACTTCTAACTTCAGCATGATACTATGTTGAGTTTTTTGTGGAAGGGGTTTGAGGTTTGGTTTTTTCCTGAACCATTCACTTAATAATGTTTTAGTAATTAATGCAATTAGTCAATAATTATGTTGTAAGCTGAGCTACTCAATTGGAAAATAAAGCATCATGAGTAGTCAGTAATAAATATTTAATAACCTCATGCTTATGATGTGAAGGTATTGGTGTTGTAAATTGCATGATTGAGGCCTAAGTATTTCTCAGTATTTATTATGGCTTAATTTAGGTAGAAAGCCTTTAATTGTTATGGAGTTTTAAGTAACTTCACATCTAACTTCCTAGGAAGGGCAATTGCAATCAAGTGTCAGGTATAAAGTGAATGTCGTAGCTGGATGTTTGATAACAAAGTCTTATTTCTGTGCTTCTGGTTTTCTTTCTCTTTAGTACGAGTCATCGCTCAGAAAAAAGTGACATCAGTATTGGTGAAGAAATAGATGAAATTTCTGTGGGAACAGAAGAGTCCAATGCCAGTGATAAAGTATGATTATTTTTAAATTGCTGTTCTTTATACTCTACGGATCTTGTCTTGGCTTTGTTTCTGACCTTCTGTGAAGTAACGTGCTGTTATCCTTAGTTCCTAGGTTGTATGTTAAGGTTCTATGATTTGTTACATTCTGTTTTTTACACCTAGTATCCTTGCTAAATTAGATGCTATATTAACAAAATCCCAACAAAACAAAAACCCTGCAATGGTTGTTCAGTAGAACAACTCACTATGCCCTTTCTAGGTGTGTAAAATGTATTTGAAGCTGGTTCAGTGCCCAGCGTACAAAAGTTTACCCCAATATCTCAAGATCTGTCTGAGTACCTCCTAAAGGACTGTGTAATCTCACTGAAAGAGCTTGAGGCCAAAAGATATATGAAAGCATATGAAGGAATGCATGCCATAATATTTACTGGTTCTGTGATTTCTGAGTTTGCAATTTTATTTATTTTCTAGCTCGAAAGCATCACACAAGACCTTACCATTTCTCAGCTAAGCGACGTTGCAGATTATCTAGAAGACGTGGCATAGAATTGGACAGGAAAAATCTTTCCTTGTGCTGGACTAGAAGACTGCAGTGGACTACTAATTTCAGACAATCACCTTTTGCTGGAATGTCCACTCCCTATTTGTGCCTTGTGTTTCAAAAAGACTGTAGGTGAAGAAGGTTTTTAAATATTCTTAACAAGAACTAAATGAAATAGCGTGTTCCCATTTGAGTCTGATATCAGAATTACTTTCTTCGTTGGGTTCAGCCAAACCTTTCACAGCAGGAGGTGGATTTTCCAAGCAGAATGTCCATTGCTGGCAGTGGACATAGTAAAAACCAGTTGGTAAGAGAACATCGAGAAAGAGGCATGTGGCTTTATAGTGAACTTGCACTGTTATTTTAACAGTCAGATTTTTTTTTTAAAGATAACCAAAGCAAGAACCTTCAAAGGTAGTGGTTCAACTCACACTTCTTTTAACACAATCTTGTCAAGTCAGCATGTACATATTTATGGTAACTCTAGCCACAATACCTAATTACTGCAGACTTACTTGAAACTACTCTTTTACAGACTCTTCTGAAAGTTGGACTTTACCTTTTTTAAAGGCATATTAAATTGAGAGTATCTAAACTCTTAAACCTAAATTTAGCTGTATTTAGGAGCTAAATTTAGCACTAGTCTTAACTCAGAATATTCTTGTTTAAATATGTTTGTCAGACCATTGATGTTAAGACCTAAGCTGTTTTTATACAAGATAATTTCATCAATGTTATTTGTTGTTAAATCACGAAAGGTAATTTTGTAAGAATTCACAAATCAGTAACTAAATCTTATGAGGTAAGTTTTTCACAGTGTGTAATGCTTAGTGGAGCTTTCATTTTTGAGGGTTCTTCATGTGCTGTAAGATCACTTTAATTCTTGAAAATTGTTTAAGTAAAAATGAGCGCCAAAAAGTGAAACTACTAAACTTCTGCTTTTCAGATTCTGACTGCTGTACAAAGTTCAATGCAAATATTTAAAAATACCATACTGAAGACATTATGGACACTAAGTTCTAGCTAAGAGCAAATCCATGTATTTTCATGATGCTCTTGCTGAACAGGGTCGGTCATAGCAAGGTTGACAGTTCTTCAATGATACTGTTGCAAGGGGCGCTGCTATAATGTGTAGGTCATGGACATTTGTAATACTGAAACAAGACTTCAAAATGTGCACTTTCTGAACATTGTGAACACATCTGGAAAATAGACATGTAAGTGAATATAAATAATTTTATTTTAACTATTTTTTCTTTTTTTAGGATTTGTAATTTCCTTTTTCAGGAACACTGTTGACCTGTCGTGAGTAGTCACCACAGTGGAAGTAGCATGCTAAACTAAAGCCATTGGTTAAGCATATAAAGCTGCTACTAGCACTGGAAGCTGACTTAAATATTTTTTTGCACTGGGCCAGCAGGCCTGGAGCAGTGCTGAGAAGTTTGGCTTGTAAATTACGTAAATGATTTGAGAGGAGACAGCGAAAGTGTGCCTTTTATTTATGTGCACCCCAAAAATAGCCAGCAAAAAAGCATCAGAGTATTTAGTCATGGTGTTAACTTTTAACTTTGTGCCATATTGTAGCAGCTGAACACAGAGGAGAATTTTTTTTACCCCAAAAAGTCAATGTGCCATAACTCCAAATAGGAACAATGTTGTAACATGATACAGCCTGTGTAAAAAAATCATTTAAGGGTAGGGGAAGGAACCTGTGCCTCAGGATACTGTCTATGGAAAAGTTTGGATTGCATTTTCCCCCCTTCTTTTTTCCTTTCTTTTTTCCTTTTTTTTTCCTTAAGAAGAGCATCAGCATGTCTGAAGGAAATAAAATTCCACATGAACAGTTGTTTTCTGGCGTTCATTTTTAAGCCGTATGGAATAATGCAGAGGAAGTGTTGTTTGTTTTCTTACATGCCTTGGGAAAACACGATGTTCCTTTACCTGTTAGCTGTAGGATATGTGGCAATTTATCATACCAAAAGAAGCCAAAAGTTTATTAAAATACTTCTAATTACATTTGAAAATGTGGCCTTTCCATTAACTAATTAGATATTTTAAGTGTTAACATGACTTGTGTTACAGCCAAGTGTTGTTCTCTTACCTTGGGAGTTAATTGGAGACCTTGCACTTTGGCTCTAATTGAAGGAAATACCAAAAAGTGGTAAGTCTCCATGCTGTTCCTCCTGTGAGCTTTTACTGAATTGTGTATAATAATTGAAATTGTAAAATAAAGCTATTCTGCTGGCTTAAATCGTGTTTTGAGACTTGTTGAACCAGAAATCTTAAAATTTAGATAAATTAAGGAAGCTCTGTGGGATTTGAGTGTTCTTTATGAAAAATGCTTTTTTTATAGTCCAGTCTGCAGTTGAGAATCCTCTTAAGCCCAAAGAATCTTGCAATTCCTGATGATGAATCTGGTTAAGATTTGGCAGAATTACATTAGTGGTATCAGCCCAAGTTGTCAGATGGTTTATGATTCAATAAAGGAAAGAAACCCAGCAATCTTGATTAACAAAATTTTGTCTCATTTACCATTGTTTGAGGTAATGGTCACACCAAGTTTGATGTAATGAGGTCACTGAACATAAATGACAAGTAAAGCTCTCCTGAATGCTTGTTTCACTGTATATTTCAAACCATATTGTTTAGTATTTCACGTAGGCTTCTCCCAGAAGGACCAGTGTAGTTGGGTACCCCACCTCAGATGTTGGGATTGACAACCAAAGCCCTGTCATAAAAGATGGGAACATTTCTGTGAGCAGAGAAGCAAGTGTTGGAGAGGGACACTGATGACTGCTCTGTGCAGTTCGATATCAACTAGGTCTGGTTAGAAATACTCTGTTTTGTTAAATGGTCTCTGTAATTTTTTTAACAAATTGTGTGATTTTTCAGAAGTAAAAACTAGACTATGGCTGACAGTTTCATGGCATTAACATGGCTTTTGTAAGAAGGGTGGATTACAAAAATTACGCCTATTTTTTTACTGAAAGTACTGCATTCCACCTTTCTTAGTTAAGTGGGAAACCACAGCACATCTCATAAAATATTTCCTTGTAAGTGATGCTTTCCCCAGATAAAATAAAATCACTGTCAGCTTTAGACTGCTTTGACAACGTATAGACACTACACTTAGCTCTTGAGGCAACTGAAACACCTGATTAGGTGATGCTGGTAAAGATGAGGTTTACTACTTAGTTTTCATTTTAGTGTAGTTGTTTTCACTGATGAAATACTATGGACAAAGACCAGCCTTGTCTTCAGGAAAAAAACTCATCCATGGATAGAACTTTGTGGTGCCAGATGCATGTCTTTTAGCAGGCCCTTTGATTTGATGTTTTCCTTGGAAGGCAGAGCCAAGAGAAATTGAAGTGAATTGCAAGAGGTGTAGTTTTGGTAGATTTGTAAGTGATCTCATTCATACTGAAACTTAATCCTCTACAGGCTAAATGACAAAATCTTCCAAAGCATCTTCAAATTGTGAAGAGATAGGCTGGATAAAAAGCAGCTTTGGAGAAAAGGGCCTGGGGACGGCTGTGAAGAGTGAAAGCCTGGAAGTATGGGTCTGTGCAGGCTGAGGGAAGTGGTTACTTCCCCTTCCTTGTCAGACCAGTACCTTCAGTGTTGTGCTCAGCTTGGCTCCCATAGTACAAGAGTTGCCAACAAAACAGAGCCTGGTAGAGGAGGTTAGAGGATGGTGGTGGGACTTGGATATGTGATCTATGAGGAGCTGGAACTGTTCTGCCTGTAGAAGAGAAGGTAAAGATGGGTGGCTAAACTGAACTTCCATGCTTACAGTGGACCATATGAAAAGGAGACTTTACTCTTCCTGCAGGTGCCCATTAAAAGGACAACAATCTGCAGTGAGAGAAATTTAAGTTGCATACATGAAATAAAATCTAAAGCATCACCATGAAAATGGTCCAAGACTTAGAGCAGATACCCAGAGAGATTGTGAAGTCTCCATCACTGGAAACTTTCAAAACTCAAATGGACAGACTCAGAGCCACCTGATCTAGCTAGATTTGAAGTCAGGTCTGCTTTGAGTAGCAGGCTGGACCTCTACAAAGCCCTTTCAACTTAGATTATTCCATGATTCTACAGAAACAGATCTCTGTGTGGAAAACTAGTTATTATGGGGATAGACAAACCATCTGTCTGCCTCTGTGCATGCAAGGACCCTGCTTGCTGGTAGAAATAGTTTTGCTGCAATTTATGAATGCAGGTGTTTATGTTCATGCTGACTGTCCCACAGAGAAAGGCCAACGTTTGCAAGTACAGTAATATAACTCTAATTGACCACTGTAACCCCTAAGTCCTTGAAGAAATCTTTTAGGAAATGTGGACTTGGAACATAATTGAATAGGGTGCTGTGTGAATAGCTGCAGCTGATCCTTACACTTGGACCTGAGTTTAAAAACAAAGCATAAGGTTTCTGAAAGTTGTTAACAACTTTAAGTATTTTGTTTCAATTGCTCGGTGCTATGGGGAAACCACAACAGATACAAGGTAGTAAAATCAGGTCATTTGCCTCCTTCCCCTGTAAAAGCATCACGTGCACTTTCATAGCAAGAAATCGCTTCAGTTTCTGGTTTGTTTTTTTTTCTCTGAAATGGAAAAGTTTCCGCCTTGTACTCACAGCGTGGTCTGTTTTGGCTGACAGGTGTCCTTCAGGCCATGCTGCAAGGGGAAGTATTGGGAAAAGGCTGGCATGTGGCAGAGCAGTGTTTCCAGATGCATTATTGGCTTAGGTGATTGTGGCAGACTTTTAAACTGATGTTCCCATCATCTTTCAGACAGGTAATTCTGGCGGTTTGTGTTAGGTTATGTGATTAGAAGCTCAGCTCCACAAATGGAAGCAGGCCAGTGGAAAGGGGTAACTTGTGCAGATTCAGATGCCACTGCTGGGAGCTGCTGTGATCCAGCAGCTCCTCCCCTGAGGTGTGGGGCTATGAGGCTCAGCACGCTGGAGTGACCCACATCAGCAAGCCCTCAGAACCTGCAGTGACAACAAGCCTCCTGTGCAGGGAGTGCTGCCCACCCAGGAGCTGAATCTCGGCTGGGAAAGGCCGTGTGGTGACGGTGCTTTTCACGTTGGTGAATGTTGGGTTGGGGATTAAGGCTCAGCTCCTATAAGCACAGAGGAGCAAGGGCACAGGGAAGCCCAGTGCTGGATTGGAGCTCTTGAGGCTGAAACCCCTTGCCCCGTGTCTTTCCTGGGCCATCTCAGGAGAGGTGCCCCCAGGCAAGCCCCTGGGTCACCTCATGGGCCTGGTGACCTACAGAGACAAGGCTGATGGGATGTTGAAGACTGTTTGGGGGGTGCATAGAACCTGTTCTGGGATATTTAGAGCCAGAACCAAAAAGGGAGAAAGGGAGGCGTCATGGTGGTTTGGAGGAATAAGCATGGGCAGAGAGGGAAGGAGGCAATTGAGGGCAAACAGTCTGCTGCTTAGCAGAGTGTCTGGCTGTGCCTACCCCTCACAGAGCTGTCTGCTCTCCCTGACAATTCTTTTAGTTCGTTCTAAACATGAAATAAAATACTCAAAACTGTCTAAGTAATCCTGGCTTGTGGATAAATTAGGAATGAATTTAGGCAAAATCTAGAAGCATACATTTCCTTGAAATCAATGAGATACTTGGCTACCTGGAAGTGTTTGGCAGAGATTGGGTTTTACAAAATTATTCTGGCAACGTTTATAAGAAAAGCATCTTTATGGTGTTAAGTGGCTGACATCTTGACTGATGTTTGCTTCATCTCCTTTGAACTGCAAAGTAAGAGGTCTGTGCTCTGTCCATTAAAAGGAAACTGATAAAATTGAAAGATAAGTAGTTCAAAGCATTCCAAGCAAGCCAAGATGAAATTACAAAATGTGAATTCTGGGTTTCAGAGACTAAAACAATCCTGGAAGTGAGAATTGCGTACACTTAAACTTCATAATTTAATGATTCATGGGAGAAATATGAGATTTAAAATAATTCTTATGGAATAAATTGTAGATTTAAGTAATAGGATCTGTCATTAAAAAGCAACACGCACATACACCAGCTATTGTTAACTGTAGTGCTGCTGCAAACCTGGTGTTTGTCAGTTACCTTCACTCAGCAGACTAAAGTTAATTAAGCCCTAGTGAAATTTGAAATTAGGCACCTAAACAGAACTGCTAACTGTACAAGAAGGTTTGAATTTTGAGCAGATTTTGGCAGTGCAGGTCTCTTTAAGGTGTGGTCACAGATATGGGGAGGTGCTGATGATCTCCGAGAAAAAGAGGACAAATTCTCATGGTCTTCTTCAATGAAAGCAATTAAAATTAATGAATACTTCCACGAGTTTCTGGTTTCAATAAATGTGTGCTAATTTGATGGTACTTAATTTGAAGGAGTTGGAAGTGCCAGTCAAACAAATGCATTGGGGCTATAGGTCTCATCCAGCCTGGGAAGTTAGATTAGGATACACCAGTGTGATGTTAATGCGTAGGAGCTCTTCTGCACTGATTCCTTGCATGCATGCTTTTGCACTAAATATCAAAATGTATTAAGATAAACTTTGTAAAAATGCAAAGGAAGCCAGAGAGGCACAAAAATATATGCAGAAATTAGTGCCAAGTACCTCTTTGAAAGAACCCAGGTCAATCCAGTTTGTACAAAGAAAATTAAATCAAGTGCATACACACGAATTGAGAGTAGCCCAAAGAACAGTGAAGCTGAGAAGGCAATGGGGGGTAGCAGAGAGCAAGTTATATAAAATTGATTGACACAGTAAGAGTGCTGGCTGCCACACAAGAGCTGTGGCTTGGTGCAGGAAACTCCCTTTGCTCTGACAAGGGATGACTGAGGCTGTGCTCCCTTCCCTGGGGCATGCGGATGTGTTCTTGATGGTGAAGCAGATACCAAGCTGGGCACGTTTAGAGCAGGGATAAGCAGGTGCAAGGATTGAGTTTAAAAAAATCTAAAAATCTGAAGAAACAACTGCATCACTTTAGAGATTAACTGTGAGGAGCACTTTGGTTTTGAACCAGGAGGTAATAATCCCATTTGTAAATAAAAATTCAGAAGGAATTTAGTTTTGGCTGCAGCCTGGTGTTGTAGGGAATGAGCTAGAAAATCCATTTGTTGGGAAAAGATGAGGAGATGCATGGCTGTAGCAGCTCATATAGGCTACACGATCTCTCAGCTCTGCCCCACTGTTTTTGTCACAGAAAAACCTCGGAACACTACAGCTGTAGCAGTACAAGCCATGTAAAGAGCCCGTGAAACGCGTGACTCTCCTGTCCCGTGTCGGTGGTGGGAGCGGAGCAGCAGAGGTTCTCTCCTGCGGCACAGCGCCTTCCCCACCGCAGCCCCACCCGCCTGGGGCTCGGGCTCTGCCCAGCAGCTCCAGCTTGAGTCCCATTCACAGAGATGCCGGGGGGAGGAAGCTGTTTGTCTCTTTCTACGTCTCCCTTTGGTGAAGAGCAGCATTTAAGGTCTGGTTCGGGCTTAGAGCCATGTGGAAGCTAGAAAGCAAGCGGGTTAGAGAGCAGTGCAGGTTGCTCAAGACTCAGTCTGGACCCAGCATCGCCCATTCCTGCTCCTTCAGACTTTGAATCAAAGGATCGAGTCTATGCAGTACAGCTACAGACCTGAAAGAAAAATGGGGTCACAAATGTAGGCCAATTGCCCATGCACCACAGTACAGGAAATCTTGCAGAACAGCCTTTTTCATTTACTCATCTCTCAAGCTAGTTAGAATTTAAAAAAAAAAAAAATAAATGTATGCATCCTGACTCATGCTGTTGTATAATAAATGGATCTGTTTGTCATGGTAAGCAAACTGAACACTGTCCAGTTGTGTGGTCTCTGACAATAAATAGCATCGATACATTTTCTTGTCACTACTGCTTTTTACACAGATTACCTGGTTGTTTTGTTTTCTGTATGGTAGAATCAAATTCTGCTAATGAATCATTTTGTATTTACTTGATCCTCTCGCCCTTGAGGGGTTAGGGAAGGGAATTGAAACAAACTTTCAACAGGCAGGAACATAAAAGAGCTCATTTAAGTCAAGCAAACCTAATTGCTTGGAGCTTATTTACTCCTCCTTGGTTCCAACAGTACAGGAGAGCAGAAGTTGAGCTGTGACAAGCTAATCACATAGCTAAAGACAGATTTCTTTGAGAATGACTGCCCCTTTCTTCTGGCTTTTGTTCTTAACCTGAGGGTTTATTCTAGAACCACAGCAGTCTGTTGTTAGCTACGAGCCTGGAGCACACAGTTACTTGGAATGATTGTTAGTGAGCTGTGCGCTTTATTTTTAGTAAATATGATATTTAATAGAATTTAAGGCTCCATCTCAAGATGTGGCAATGCAGAAAAGTCTCATGGGGTGTTGAATTTGCCAGCACTTTGGGGAAAACAGAATATTTGCCACTTTGCCACAGGTATTGCCCACCAATGCAAGGTGCTGAGAGGACAGCCCTCACTGACCATTTGTCTGGGAAGGAGCAGCATCTTCTCTGTGCACAAGGTTGTTGCACTGGGAAGTGGAATTTAATATGATGAACCCACTGAAGTGAATAAATGCATGGACATTGATGTGTCTTATGGACTAGTTTTAACCTCTACCTACAGAAAACGGCACATAGATAAAACTACACATGCACAAATTAGATCTAGGCTCAGGCACAGAAAGGGGGGAGGGGGTGGATGGATGAAGGACACTTGAGGATCCTCTGCTCTGTATTTGGGGTTGGAATAGGCAGTGGTGAGGCAGTGTGGGACCAGTACTGAAGTCCTGGTGGAGCATGGTGAGGCACACCCCAGCAGTGTGGTGCAGAGCGTTCCTCACTGACAGATTTGCATTGTGGTGTTAGCAAGAAATTGAGCTGTTCTTCCTTCCCAGTAGTTCAATGGTTTGTGAAAATGTAGAAACCTCTGATCTCAGAAAAGCCCTCTGCTTTCAATATTCGTGAAGCCTGTCAAACTGAGATCTGTGCCACTCCAAGAACAGCACAGGTAACCCCAATATGGTTGCTTCAAAAATCCTGTGACTGATTGGGGTCTGAGGAGATGACAAAACTGTTGCTCAGAAGGAAACAAAATCTACTCTGGTGTTGATCTGAGCCTTTAGGAGGGAAGAAAGAGACAACAGGTCCTGGATGTGAGTAAAGAGAGTTCAACATAGTTCTGTATGTGGATGGGAGGCCTCACTAATATATTTGTTGGTGTTCCAGGGACCTGGAAGAAAACCCTTGGATTGCTTTCAAATCAAGCAGATTTGGTTTTCCCCTTCGAACACTGTATAGTTCCTGAAGAGTTGAACAATGGACGTTGCACTTTTTTGGTACATTAAAGCTGTTGTTTAGTGAGAAAAACTGCTGGAACCAGGCAGACTGAGAGGTTAAACTTTCAGGAAGGGCTGTGAGGCAGAACTGGGAACCCCAGAGATGTGCTTAAGTGTCCTCGTGCAGGGGCTGTGCTTCAAACTCCAGTCTGAGGTTCAGAGCATTGGAGCAGGATAGGGACAGAAAAGTTCCTTCCTGGGAGAGCAGGCTGGCAATGGGCCTATGAAAAAGCTGCTGTTGACAACAGCTTCAAAGGTTCACTGTGAGTTGGATGCTACTGTACTCTAACACAGACTGAAAACCATCCTGGGTTTTGTAGGAATGCAGAAAGAGAGAAGATAAAAGACTTTTAGAGTAGGATGTTGTCACCTCAGATATAACAAGATAAAGTTGTAAGCAATCAGAAATCTTTGTATATATGACTGTTAAAAGACACAAGTCTAGTATTTTCCAATGATTCTGATATTTTCTAATTATTATAATAGTATTTTAACTTCATTAAAATTTCTCTTAAGCCCTCTCCAAGAAAAAGCAGCCTTAATTCATGGGTTACAGAAAATTGAACTTTAGCAGTTTCTTTCTTCTTTATTCAAACAGCAGCTTTTTAATTAACTTATAATCAGAGGGGAGCTTTTAGAAATAAAACCTTGTGCTACTTTCAGTAAGGAGGCGTCTTCCTCAGCAGAAGCTCAGAATAATTTTTAACCACAAATCTCCTGTTGCTTGTAAAAATCTTTCAGTCTAACGTTCTGTCTTGCCTTCAGTCTTTGTTGCACTCAGCAGTGATGGGAAAGGAAAGTTAGTGTAAAGAAAAGTTATTTCTAAATCATAAAAAGCCTTCAGGGAGAACTGCAAAATACTGGCTCTTCCCACACACCTCTTGTCTGACATTTCACTTAACCAGGCAAAGTGTCAACATTTGAGAGCTTCGTTTTGTGCTCAAGGGCTTCTCTCCAGCTGCTGGCATGGCCTCTCTCTCACCCTCTTGCACTCTTACCAGTCTCTTGGCACAAGGAAGTGTCTACCTGAGCACTGAAACTTTGCAGCTGGCTCTGATGATGAGGAAATTACAAGTTATTGTTGCAATAGCATACCTCAACAAGAATTCAGGATTTGAGTCATTAATCCTGCTGTTGCTTCCACTTCTGTAGAGCCGAATTAACTTCAGAATTCTGAGGTGTAGCTCATGGTTATCAGGCAGTAGCATCTGAAGAGCAAAGGACAGAAATCTAGTAATTACAATGCAGCTTCTTTCATAGTTTCTCTTCAGTAATACAATTCAGTGAGGCATCACAGTGTAAGCATTTTTGTTGTATTTGTTTGTATTAAATTCTTTAAGAGACCACAAAATTATCACTCAAGGATATCCAGGAACCTTCTGACTGAGCTCAACAAGTATGAGTCCATCTCGTTCTCTGGCACAGCTAAGGCAGGGTGCTTATCTCATAAAATCATTGGGAAAAGTGTAGCAAAAAGCCCATATTAGTGAAAGCTGCCTGCCTCTTTTAGCCCCACTGAAGTATTAACAGCAAAGATCCTTTGACAAGGATACAAGCCAGCCTAAAGCCAGAGGTGCTGTGAATCAGTTGGTCAGATGGGTTTGACAGTATTTGAAGTAGAACAAACACCTCTGGTCCTGCTGTCTACATTTGCTGTGGCATGACATCTTTCTCTTTTCCAGCCATGAAGGCTGAAACTCTGATGACAGGGAAGCAGATTTTCCCTCCATCCTCACAAACGACAGTAAGTAAAATTTTCATCAGGCAACACTTGTGTATGTCAAAAAGGAAAAAGGAAAACAACCCTCTGGATGCACCCTGGCTGACAGTAGGTTGCTGTGTGAACCTGGACATGAGGAACACACCCCGCTGTGGAGCTGGGTGATGAGGATATCCTCAGAGACCTGGCTTGGCAGTGAATGCCAGTCTTGATGCCAGCATAAGAGAATTCTCTTTCTGTTGGACAGGCTGAAGGGCATTCCTGAAGGATAGTAAGGATGGGCTGCTCTGGGCCATCTACAGTAGGGTGACTCAGGCATGACTGGCACACATGGCACATCATGTCCTGCCAGGAAGATATCATTTTCCCTCCACAGTGCGAGGATTAGGGGACCCTTTCCAGACTTTACATGTCACTGTGGGTTAGTGTGCACAAACTTCATCCATGTGGGTGAGAGCTTCCCTCTTGGTTGCTGATAGGAGTGACAATTCTCACCAAGAACCCTTGTTCCACCAGCAGAGACAGGGGAGTTAAGCAAGACCCAAGGATTAGGGGACTCTTTCCAGACTTTACATGTCACTGTGGGTTAGTGTGCACGAACTTCATCCATGTGGGTGAGAGCTTCCCTCTTGGCTGCTGATGGGAGTGACAATTCTCACCAAGAACCCTTGTTCCACCAGCAGAGGCAGGGGAGCTAAGCAAGACCCAACCATATCTAGGATCAAGGTCTGGGCTCTTCTTGTTGGCTTTTGCCTGATTCCAGAAAGAGTTGGTTTGCTAAACATAGGGGAAATTCCTCACTTAAAACAACCAACCAACCAACCAACCAACCAAACAAACCCAAACAAACCAACAAAACACAGCATAAAACAACAAAGAAAGAGAACGAACACTTTTCTGTTGTTTTGCCAAACTGAGACAGTCACCAGGAGGGAATGGCAGGTGCCAGAGCCCAGGAGAAAGTGTCTGTGGCAACTGACATGTTGGTCCACCTGTCTCTTAAAACTAGACTGAAAAACACCTTTGAGATAATCCATGCATTTAGAAGTAGGCAGAGGACTGAACACATCACCACCTCACTAGTGTGAGGCCTTCCCGGGTTCAGGAGAGGCTGAAGAGCCAGTGCTGGTGTTAAATGCAGTGCAGTGGTGAGCTGTGGGTGTGTTGACCTTGTGCCTTCACACTAATGTTGAGAAGTCAAGGAACAGATCACACAAACCTCATGTAACTAACACTGCTTTGAGGAGCCAATAGACATTTTTGGGTCCTGGTTTTGTCTATTTGATACTAAGGTCATCTGGTAAGCAGTTCTTGTGGTGTGTGCCTTGAGAGCTAGGACACCTAGTCCTGGCTCTCTGGATTGAACAGGGAGCAGGTATGTTTGAGACAAATGGACAAAAGGTGCAGAGGAGCAGCACCTCTGCCCCTACAACTGACAGCAGGTGGAAGGAAATTACTATCTGGGCCAGGTCTCATTTCAGCATTTTGGGTAGCAATGGTCAGAGGTGTTTTGGAAGAAACTGAGCTTGGAAATAGCAAAAGGAATATTGTGTCTGTGAAGTAACGAAAGAACAAGACTTGCTGTTCCAACTACTGCCAGCTGAGTTGTGATCCTCACTCCAAACACAGACTGGTGAGGTCAGCTGAACATGGATAGAGGGAATATTTTGGGGGCAAGAGAAAGAAACATATCTGTCAGATGTTCATCTTTGTAGGAGGAAGCAGATAGAGCCAAGACTTTGTGCAGGACCACAGAGAGCAGCAATGGGGGAACAGCAGCAGGCCCTGGTGAGGGTGTCCCAGTTAGCATTTAGGTGGTGATTCCTGGAACAGGCACTGAAGCTTCAGAGTAGTGAAAGCCCACTGGGGATGAGTGATAGACCATGGCAAGTTTAGATGCCTGTCAAGCCTAGCCAGCAAAGTGGGAGGAAGATGCAGTGAAGCAGGACATGGTTAATATTAGCTCACTTTTCAAAACCTCAGCAGTGGAGAAAACTAAAACATCCTGGGGAGAAAGGACCATGGGTTGCCAGCTTTCTCAAGTGTGTCCTCATAAACACACCTTTCCCCCTCAGTAAAGAACATGTTTGTGTCACACAGCACAATCATGTAATTGTGAAAATAATGGAATCATTTGGTTTGGAAGGGGCCTTCAAAGGTCATCTAGTCCAATCCCTCTGCAAGAAACAGGGACAATGCCATGAAGAGATGAGCAAGGTGCCTGGGCAGGCATCAAAAATAATCTAATTTGGAGAAAGATGAATAGATCCTTTTGGGGCTGTACTGAATCTGCCACCTGAACTATCTGGCATAGCTTTGCATTGGGTAGGAATGATACCCTGAGAGACCTGTTAAAAAGCTTTGCTGCAGGTGAAGAAGTTTCCTTGACAAAGTTAAGAGCCATAAACAAGTTTCTGGTTTTCCAGGTTATATTTGGTTTGTGTGGCAATGTTTTGGGGGAGGTGGGTGAGGGATTCTGGCACTGATTTGAACTTCAGTACTGGTTGGTGGGTTGACCCTGGCTGGATGCCAGGTGTCCGCCAAAGCATTTCTATCACCCCCCTCCTCAAATGGAGAGGGGAGTGTAAATATAGTGAGGCTCATGATATGAGGACAGGGAGAGATCACTCAGTGCTTCGCCTGGGCACCTCTAGAGCTGTTATATTCTCTCAGATGCTCTTATTCTTCTTTGCTTATTCTTTATTCTTTATTCTTCTATTCTTATTCTTCTTATCTGTCTTTGCTCTTGTGAAGTTTCCCCCCTCCCCTTCCTTAAATACGTTATCCCAGAGGCTCTGCCACCATCGCTGATAGACTTGGCCTTGACCAAAAATGCATCTGTCTTGGAGTGTCTGGCATTGGGTCTGTCAGACATTGGGAAGCTGTGCTGCTTTATTCTCTAACATACCTGCCCCATAGCATTAGCAAGTCTCTGTCTTTGTTCAGGCTAGATTATATTTAAAGAAACAAACCCATCATCCCTCAGGAATGGATGTAAGCATGTGCTTGCATTCTCTGTGTAGCACAAAATTAATCAACTGCAGTTGCCAGTATGTTGCTTCTGTGAGGAAACATGCAGTAATGTGGCTCCCATTACTTCTTTGGTTTCTTTATTTTTACTCTTTTTTTTTTTTCACTTTTTTTTAAATCACCTCTGAAATCACAGTGGAAAAATCAATGTTACCAAAGCCTTAACCACCAGTGATTGCATGCATAAAGACCTAGAGATCAAATGATAATAGCAGCTGCCCACTCTTAGAAGGGAAGTGAAAGGTTACCTGTCTGCTGCAATATGAATTCAGACAGATGTGTAAACTGGGCACAGCAGAGGATCCTGTGTCAGCAGCTGCTCTCCCTGTCATCCACTTGGCACAACACAGCTCTGTGCATTTCTTTCCCTTCTAATCCCCACAGAAATAAATGGTTATGCCCACTGCTCTAAAGGCATCACGGTGCAACTCTTCTGCTGTGAAAGTTAAGTGCCTGAAACATTTAAAGCTTGTTGAAAGCAAAATTATTTAAATGTGCCTGATTGTCTCACTGATTAATATCTGACCATAGAGAGGATGTGTGATTAGGACACAACTTCCATCCTGTACCAGCCTGAACAAGTGGCATCTTAGTTGTGGCTGTATGGGAGCAGTAACTCCTCCAGTCCTGAAGACCTGGAAGGAGATTTTCCTCCTTGCAGAGCAATCTCTTGTGGCAGTTTCTCTCTGGGTAGCCTCAGATCATTGGTGTGGTTAGTGGTTACAGCCTGCTCTATGGTATAGATGTAAAATGAGGGAGTCATTGTCTCATTGAAGTGGCCAGTCAGCACCTCCAGTTTGTGCTCCATCCTGCACATCCAGTTGCACCGTTAGGTATATAAACCACTTTTAAACTATCTTTTAGCTCTTACTCAGGCCATGAAGCCCACTGCTGGAGAGGTGGGATTGGGGCATTCCATGGTGTAGGTCTCTTGTAAAGAACAGTCATACGAAAAAAGTGCAGGTCCAAAAAGAAATCAGGTCACTGAATTCAACACATTCAGGTTAAAGTGTAAATGCTCGGGAGTACGGAGCGATGACAGGCTCTGAGAAACTACTTTGTTAGTTATTTCAATGAGACACGAAACTCAGCGAGTGACTGAGTTAAGCAATAAAAAAATGTTACCAGGACTGGTATGGTCTGATTACAGGATCAAAAACATAGAAATTATGTCAGCAACTGCATACTTAACTCTGTTGTATCTTTGTCTCATGTGTGCAACATTTCTTACATGGAAATTCACTTGTTCTCTACAGCCTAATGTAAATTAGTCAAACACTGGCAGACAATTCAGCAGAACTTTCTTGCAGTAGACCACTGACTTCAGAAAGCAGCAGTTATTTGGAAATATTTTGCAATATTTTGTCTTCTTTGTTGTGATATATTTAGCTTAAAAAATTTAGATCCACTTTAGCAAGAATATGACCTTAAGCCCCTAAATAAGGGACTGTGACTTGTGCTACACATACTTTCTTGAGAATATATGTTTCTTTCTTGAAACATATATTTTCTGCTCTACAAAACAGTTTCCTGTGAGTTGAGAAGGTAGGTAAGTGAGATTACAAGTGCCTGGCTTCTTCACTCAATTGGCCCTTGGCAGTACAAGGATTGTATCATTTTGTTGGTCACTGTAAGGGTTCATTACTTCTGGTATAACCTGGGGAGACACTTTCACCAGAAATGGTTCTTAAACCTTTTTAAGATAAGCAGTCAAAAAGGAATAGTAATAAACAGACCAAATACAGCATAATCTAGAAAAAGTTTTTTTCTTAAAATAAAAAAAACCCCTAATTTCAATAAAGCAGATTTTTCCTTCAGAATACCTTTAGATATCCCAGAAACATTTTGATGAAAAATTGAAGCGTGTTAATTGGAAGAGGCTGATCTTATGTCTCATGGGAATTGCTGTTCCTTGTAATTTCTATTCCTTTTTCTGTCTAAACTTCTGTGAGATCTTAGACCATGGAATGACATTACTCACTCCTTCTTCCTCTGTCCAAAGCTAGGAAACAGCCTGATCCATAAGCTCAGACTACAAAAGAGAATAAAAGCATAAACAAGCATATAATATCTCAGCTGTGTCTCTTGGTGCATTTTATAAACTAGCATTTATGCCATGAAAAAATTCCTGATAATTTTTAATTTACAGCTTTGGTTTATCAACATTCTCTCCAATAGAATAAAATCTGTTTAACTAGCTTCTCTGAAGTCAGTGATTATGAACAGCAGGGTACACTTACTGCTCCTCATGCTTCTTTCTGGAACTCAGGCCTGCTATGGGCTCAGATGGTTCTAAGAAGTGATGCTGCAGTGAAGCAGAGAAGTGCTCTGAGTATGACTGTGCTCCTCCTTCAGAAATTCCATGTTTAGTCTCACAAGAAATCACATCTGAATCTTTACCATGATCAGCAAACTGTTTCCCATCAGTTTTTGGGTTTTTTTCAGCCTCACTTCATTTTCAAGATAAATATTGAGTACATTGGTGGAAGGGATGGATTGTGATACCTTACAAACGCAATCATACCCTGGGTTAGAGGTGAGACCAAGCACTGACTGTGCAGACTCCTTCCCAAGTGCTCTGTTTACAGAGCTACCCATTTAATCCCTGAGCCCTATTTGTTCCTGTGGGGGAAAAACAACCCTGTAGAAGGCCTTTAGGAGGGCTCTGTCTTCCCTGACCAGTTTGACAGAGGTGACCAAGTGATAAAAACATCGATGGGTGCTGGTCAGTGTGGGATGGATATGAGTCACTGACACCTCATAATGTGAGAAGAGGGCTGTGTCTGGCAAGGGGATAATGGAAGCAGATGGCAGTGAGGTAAAATGGGAACAGAAATGATCAAAGGGGAAGGAAGTGAGGGGTATTGCAAAATATAAAGCTGAAGAGAAATTATAAGGACAAGAGCTAGGAATAGGAGAAATCTAGAAAAGCTGAACAAAGAAAGAGGAAGAAATAGGGAGAACAAAAAACTAAATACAGAAATAGCAAAACCAGCAAAAATGATTGAGAAGAAGTAAAAAGCTGGATGCAAACAAAAGAAGGAAATTTTGATGGAATTAATGAGAAAAAATATATATTGACAATGTAGGATGGTCATGATGAGAAATATAAATAGGCAACATAAACAACTTGAATGTATATACATAATTTACACTTTGTAGTTGAAAAGAATGATGACTTCTAGACAACTAGAACTTCAGCTGATGGCTAGATTTTTGAGTTAGATTAGACTGATCTAAATTTAACTGAAGAAACATGAAATCAGATTGGAAGAGCATAGAGGTACACGCTACCTTTCTTTTAGGATTAAAAATGCGACAGACTGTGTCATTTTAGAAGAAATAAGTGGATTCTGGAACAACTCAGACAATAGCTTTGCTTTCCCCATCTTTAAATATTTTCTTTCCTTAATTAATGGTGGCAGAAAACTAACGTGGTGAGATTTGAAAAACCACAGTTACCATATTAGCTAAGCGAGAGCAGATTTCCTTTCAGAGCTCTAACATGAACCAAAACTAGCTAACACACAGATTAACAAAGAGTTGTGCTAAAAAGACCCAACTCCTTCCACAGCTGCCACAGTGTGAAGGTGAAGCACAAAGGACCTGTAAAGAAGGCTGACTGATTGAAAGAAACTGTGTTGGAAAGGTAAGTTGCACTAGGTACCTCATGGTAGCTTTGGAATTCACCAAATGGTGAATTCTTCACCTTCTGAAAGATTGCTGTTTATGCTGGATATTGAATATATGACAGACTAAAATTTAAATTAGAAAGCACCTGATCGTGGAACAATGTGAGCAATAATTTTTGTAAAGGACCAGCTAAAACTCTGATTTGTCTTTTAATTAACCATTAAAAGTCTGATCTATATTTTGATAACTCTCATTCCATGAAAATACGTGAAAATACGTTGATAATATTCAGTTTCTTCACAGGTTAATCTTGGTATTCCAAAGGTAAGTTGTTGTTTGAGAGAGATGTTGGAAGCTGTAACTACAAGTAGAAGTGCTTGTCCAAATATGTATTACAATCATGATGGACTTGGTGATTTGAAGTCACAGATGGTTTTGTAATGGAGAGGGATTTTCTACTTCTGTTACTGATTATTTGCTGGTTACATGACTGCCATGGGTTACATTTGTGTAATGAAGTTTGCTTTGCAAGACACAGATCCATCTCTCCACTCCCAAAGTTATGAGAAAGAAGCACTAGAAATGTTTCAGTGAAACATCCCACACATATCAGCAAATTCCATTACCAGTGGAACGTGTCCCTGCTCTTAATTTGCTGCTTTTAACGGAGTTTGAGCCCTTGTTTCAAAGTGTCAGAGACTGTGAACAGGAATCAGTGGTTTTCTTCAGACAGTGTTTACAGAAAAGTGAGTTATCTTAAACAGGATCAGGGCTGTTATATGCAGCTATGTTACTACAAAGATTTACATGTAGCTCTGTTACTGCAAATATATGCACCTCAGTTTGTCAGGAGTAAATGTATTGTGCCTTGCAGCACTTGAGGGAAGGTAGATTTCAAAATGAAGCTTGTGTTTTCTTTCTAAGAAAGTCCAGAAAGTACCTTCCAAGCCTCATCTCAAGTTAGTTAGATGATTTCCATTACTACAATTTGACATGCAAATAACAGGTTAGCAAACCAGCACAAAAATGTAGTTAAAGGAAAAGTCAAAGCCCTTTTTAGCAAAGGTGCAAAGGATGGCCTAAAACCTGTGAAGTTTTAATGATGGAAATTGTTATGAATTATAAAATTATTAATAATAGAGTGAAGAGTACCTCACTGTTGTGATTAAGGATGCCTCGAAAGATTCTCAAGGACTTCTGTCTTCACCTCCCTGTCTCTGCACTGAAACTCACACATCTTCTTTCCTCTGTGTTACTGGACTTTATAAAACCATTTTCAAGTGCTTAACTATGTTATGGATTTAGTCACAACTGCTCAGGAGTTTATGATGACAGGGAGTGGTTTAGTCCAAACAGCAATAAGGGGGCCAAATTAATCTTATAGTGACCGTGCTGAAGTTATTTGAGTCACAGACAGATTTCATAATTTTTTGCTTTGTATGCATCAAGCAGTGAAGATTGCTGTTCAGCAGTAATAATTAAAACATGCCTTCACCACATATGCATGCACATTTAGGTAAAACAAGACTCCAATTTCAGGGCTTTCAGGTATCTCTGTGTTGTTCCATGCACGTGGATTTGGTTATAGCTGAAGTCTGGGATCCTGTGAGAACGAGCCATTGAGAAAATGACGTGTGCCTGCTTAGATGATTACGAACCATTACGACATGGTGCTTTAAATGTGCCGGTTCTCCTTTTGACACCAGGCACAGTTCTTGTTCCATTCACAGGGTGTGGTCAGGGGAAAGAACTCCCAAGCTTAAGCTGGTGGGGAGCCACTGCTACTGTGATATGCTCAGTTTAGCAAAAAAGGTAAGTGAGTAGAACATCTTTCATCCTGCATTTCTTTAGGTCCAGTGTTCTATTGATTTAATCATATCTTAGAATCTTACAAGACTGTCTGTATTTATTCATGGAGCATTTCTAATGAGATGCCAAACACAATTTCAAAAATAAGTTCAAAGATAGGGGTTTACCATTTTTTTTTCTTTTTTCCCCCCTTCCTGCTAATGCAAACATCCAAGTTGTGTTCAGAACCAAGGTCTGGAAAAGAAACGTTTCCAAGTTTTAAAATTTAGGAATCATGAAATGAAATATTTCCATGTCTAGCTCCAACTAGCTTTAGCAACAGACCTGAACAGCATGAACATGAACAACAAACATTTGTACCAAATAGGTAAATACAACCACATATTACTTATTTACCTGCATTTACACATTTTGTGTTAGCAGATCTGGACAAATATTTGGGTTGTGTGCATCTTGAGATAAAACAGATTACTGTAATTTTTCTTCTAAAACAGCTGCTAATCAATTTGGTAATTATTAGTTGTCTCATTTCACAATTTTACTCTAAGCAGTCTTGTTGATTTAAATGATTGACATTGAAACTACTCTCTGCATGACATTAAGTGCACCCTTTGCAAAACCAGGTCATCATTCAGGACATGTTCTGAGCACAACGGCAATTAACACCCTGCTTATTATGATTCTAATTCTAGCTTGATTGTTTTAAAAATATCATGCCATAGGTAGACTAATAAGTAAATTAATAAAATATCTGTTTCTAGCTTGTATGTTTTCAGCACAGCAACATTTTCCTTTACACAAAAAAAACCCCCAAAAACAGGTTATTGCTATTGCTTGAGAGGAGGAAGCGGTGGTTATTTAAATTGAAAACTTGTACCTTCAACTAATGCTGCTATTTCTTGTTTTCTAAATTAGAGTGTATTTTTGTTGAGGCTGATGGTAAATGTGCTTGAGACAGACAAAACAGGCTTTAAAAGAATCACACATCCTCTTTTGCGTGGCTGTCAGACAATTTTCAGATTGGGTAAGTACTAAAATAAAGCAGGTAATCTATAATCCATGTATATGTGTGGCAAATGTATTAAACTGAACATGTAAGTGAGATTCTACTTACAAGAGTGGACTATTTTTAAAAGTACTTAATGGCTGATTTTTTTTCTTCATAGAATTCTGTCTTTTTCCTCAGGTCTGTCTTTATTCATTGTGTTTTGTTTGTATAATTCAAATAGTATATTTGTTCTTAAGATTGTGGTTTAGTCTTACGTTTGAGTACTTTCATAGTGAAAAGCAATGTGATGATGTGGATAACGTGGAAAAACACTAAGCTCAGAAATTCAAGGCTTGTATATTTAGTATTCAGAACATAGGTGTTTTTAAGTGCACATGCACAGACATGTACTACCCATATGTAGTACATAACCAATGTTAGGACACACCACCTTATATATCTATATATATGAAAATTTATTTTTGTATTTACCTAATACATTAATGCTAAATAAAGATGTAAATATGCAGATTATAAATTATGAAAGTGCCTACTGAAGCACTGTTAGAAAGATTTAAATCGAAAAGGAAACTGTGTTTATAAGAGTTCTGATTCAACTTCCTCAGCAGCCAGTGCATCTTTTTAATAACTTCTGTGACTGCTGTTTCAAATTCAAAAAAGGAAGTCAGGTCAAGAGATTTAAATCAGGTCTAAATCTGATCTCTGTAACTCAGATTTCCGTTTGAGTCCTTTGCTACAAGTCTCATACTAACCATCCTCAGGAAGCTTCTGCTGGACAGTGGAAGTAATTTTGTTAATAAATGTGTGGCTGGAGGTGGCTGTTTGAAGCCTACTTTCCTGTAGGATCAGGGAGAGCATGCATCTCTCCTGTGATGAATAGTTGTTCCCCATACGATCTCTGCTGAGCCCTTCTGTGAACAAAAGAGCCTTTTCTTAGTGATAATCTGGAGAAATCTCCCTTCTTAGCCCTCTTTGCAGGCTGTAGTAACTACCCATGGCTCCCTTTCTTCTAAACCCCTCACCCAATCACCTCCTCTCTCTGTTACACTCCTGTTCCAGAGTGGCTTTGTCTAAGTGGAAGGAAGAGTAACTTTTATAGAGAAGATATGCTGTCAATCTCTGTGTATTTTAACCATGTAGGTCTTAAAAAGACATGAATACCTAGAATGGTATTTTTCTTGCAACAATAAAATAACAGTGTCTAGAATAATAACCTAGACAGGTACCCCTTTAATTCTGTCCAACTGAAGAGTTACTGCAGCTTCAGCCAAGTGCAAAGGGTAACAGAAACACCAAGCAAGGTCATGAGTGTCTGGCTGGACGAGATCAGAAAGTGTAAAGCAGCAGACGGTGACTAAAATTGTCACTGTTTTAGTTTAGGGGACCACAGCCTCAGGTTAATTGCATAACTTGCTTGCCTGCCCTGTACATCTCTGCACTTCTGAGAAACACCTTTAAGTTGTTTGAAATTTGCTTCAGAAGGTGTTCAAGCACTTTCAGGTTGTCATATTCTTGCAGCTTCTAAAAATCAGTTTTGAAAAGCCAGCAGAGAAACTGGAGAGATAGTTAAAGATTTGTTTAAAGGGCAGGAAATCCAGATAAGCTGTGATGCCTTAGCAACATCATATAGTTCAGGTCTTTACCCAGCTGCAGCCCTCTGTCATGAGCCAGCATCCCCACATGAGTCATACTCATGTTTTTGGAGAGTGTTCTGTCCTTTCCCTCCCCCAATTTCCCCATCATATCTGGACTTCATCTGCCCCACTTTTACAAATTCTCTCTCTCTCGTTTTCAATATTAGGTAATTCCCAAACAGGAAGGTTTTGGTTTCGTAGACTTAAAGCTCTTCCCAATTAGTAACATCACTAGCAAAAAAGCAGACAAACTCTAGACAAAACTGCCCTTCACAGCCTTGACAAATATGGGACCTCATGTCAACCCATCCCTGAAATTACTGCCTTGCTGATAGGTGCAGTTCTCAGAGAGGAACTGGGAAGGACTGAACTCATGCAAGGGAATGCTGAGGAATTAAATCTCCTGCTCATGAACTCCTGTGTGAGGTGGAACAAGTTATCTGAGCCCAGCTTCCCACATGTGGCCACCAATGATATGTTCCCCATTTTATTTTTCTGTGACTTTAGACTCCATGGTCTGATTTGCAGAAGTCTGATCCTGGAAGCAAATAGTCAATGGATTTAGTCCTTTACCTAGCTGAAGTCCTTCATCAATTTAAGATGATCGTTTCATCACTCTTAGAAGTGATGTTGAGGGGGATGGTCTCTCAAACTGAACAACTTAAGTGGATTAAGCTCTAATGACTCTAATTCTCTCTTGTAAATAAAGGTAGTAATATTCTTCACTGCATGGTGTTGAGCAAATTAAGTAAGCCCCATTTGTAAAACAGCTAAGTATCACAATGATAAAGAAAACCAATTTTTTTCATAGGGTGCTGTCTGAACTGCACACTGAACACTGCACTGTGAATCTGTGCGCTGACCAAAGAAAAAACACCAGTGCTCAGTCCGTTCATATGTTGTGTACTATCCTTTGCACTACAAGAAGCTATTATTCTGTTGCTCTTAAATTACATCAATTGTTACATTACTGTTATGAACTATATTAAGGGAGTGCTGTTTATTTTTTCCATATTTCCCTCAATACATGGATTGCCATTGTCATACAGAAGTTCTCAAAGTAAAATTTAATCTATTCTAATTTCTTGTGTTGCAAATTCAATGTGAAGTAACAGTTAACTATTCTCATATATTGTTTATTAGCCTATGAATAAACATTCAATATATGTCTGTGCTCTTAATAATACTGAGAAAAACCATTCACTTTCTACAACTGCACATTTTGTAGAGATGTGTGATTTGTTAACATGCTCCAGTGATGAGATTCTGTTTTGAGTGGGTTTTATTTTCCAATTTTGTTTTTCTACTTGTTCACATTTCTTGTGCTGCTCTCCAAATCCAATCTACTTTAATTTTTTTTCAGAAATACTTGGGAAAGTATTTTGAGGTCCTTCTGAACATATTTTTTCTGAGAAGTGTACTGCCAAAATGAATTTTGTAAGTACCTAATTGATAAACTATATTAGTATATCAATAAAACAATGACTCCAGTCCCTTGAGGCTGCAGATCCAAACACTGTAATTTCAGGAGTGAAAATCTGAAGAGATGGGTCTGACAGCAGAGTTCACTGTCAAAGCATACTGTTTACTGGATTTTCACTACAGGTTTGGTATTTGTGGTGCAGGTAAATGTGTCTCAGGCTAACTATCATAGATTGCCTGTCTAGCTGAGTGGAGAGAAGCAATCATTTTTGGGCTTGACTTAGTCAAGCTGTATTAGTATGAAATGCATAACATGCTAGAAAGGCCTGTTTGCCTTGTGTGATAGTAAAAAAAGACTAGATCCCTAATTCAAATTCAGACTTTTACACTGTAGAGCCTTCTGTGACAGCAGACTTGTCCTTTCTGCATAGTGCACTTGAATATGAAGGTCTTTGAGACATCCAAAAGGATTATTTCCACATTCGTATTATAAGTACATTTTTAAGAAATTTCCTAGACAATTCTTACAAGCCTTGTCTGTAGTGTTAAATGCATTTGTAATTGGAATCTGTGGTCAGTTATCTATCATGTTACTACAACACAGGGATTAAAGACTAACATCTGTGTGTTAACTGGTGTTCTTGTTCTCCTTTTCCACAGACAGACCCTCAATCCACAGATTACCCCTACGATTCAGACTATGCTTCTCAAATCATGCCACCTTGTTCTAAGCTGGAAGTCAGGAACTTCACAAAAGCATTTCTGCCAATTGCATATTCATTGATTTGCATCATTGGCCTCTTCGGTAACATCTTTGTGGTGATGACCTTCGCTTTGTATGAAAGAACCAAGTCCATGACGGATGTGTACCTCTTCAACATGGCCATAGCAGACATACTGTTTGTTCTTACTCTTCCACTGTGGGCAGTGAATTACGCTGCTGATGAATGGATTTTTGGTGATTTCATTTGCAAAATGACTAGAGGCATCTATGCGATCAACTTCAGCTGTGGCATGCTGCTTTTGGCTTTTATCAGCGTGGACCGGTACATTGCCATCGTACAGGCAACAAAGTCTTTTCAACTCAGGGCAAGGACCCTCGCACATAGTAAACTCATTTGTTTGGCTGTGTGGATATCATCAATTTTAATCTCTAGTTCCTCTTTTCTGTACAGTGAAAGTTACAGCTTCTCCAATGAAACCAAAGAGATTTGTGATCACAGATTTGACAGAACGTCTGAAAGCACGATGCTGAAATCTCTGCTGCTGTGGCTACAAGTTGCATTTGGATTTTTTATACCTTTCATATTCATGATTGTTTGCTACACCTTCATTGTCAAATCCTTACAACAAGCTCAAAATTCCAAAAGAAACAAAGCAATCCGTGTGATTGTATTAATCATAGCTGTTTTCCTAGTTTGCCAGGTACCTTATAATATTGTTCTTCTCATAACAGCTGTCAACATGGGCAAGATTGACAAGTCTTGTGACAGTGACAAGATAATGGCTTATGCAAAATACACCACAGAAGCCATAGCGTTTTTACACTGTTGTGTGAACCCTGTGCTCTATGCATTTATTGGTGTGAAGTTCAGAAGTTATTTTGTGAAGCTAATGAAGGACCTATGGTGCAAGAGAGACAAGAAAGACAATAAACGTAGTTCAAGGACAAATTCTGATACTTACCACTCAAGACAGACTAGTGAAATTCTGACTGACAATGGATCATCTTTTACTATATAATACAATTTGAACAACATTAGTACTGAAGGGCTCTTCTCACCAAGCAACCCAAACCAATGCCACTGTGCATGTGACAGCAAGTCATCTGAGCTTCTCTGCACCTCTAAAGGAGATCCAATGATCTACAACTCCTTTCAGGAAATTAATTATGATAGAGGAATAATACTGGCCTGTGTAAAACTAAAGCCTTATTCACTTCTCTTAATGCTGTTCTAAAGAACATTCTCTTGAAATTATAAAGAAAGTGAAGTCTACAGAGGAACCCTCATCATTGTGCAAGGAAAAATTGCATCTCATCTGTCCTACCACACTGAAATATCCCCAAAATAATAAGTAAATGAATAAGGTTATGTCTAGGCTCTTTCTCACATTTATGTTGCTTCTATTAATTACTTCTACCTGGAAATCCTACTGAAGTGTAGCTCTCCACTGTGCTTAAATGGCAGAGCAGTCACATTGTGACAATACTAACACAAAGAGATGGCATTTTGAGCAAAGCACGACAAGGAATGCAAACTGTGAAATGAAGAAAGAGGCTCAGGACATAGCTGGGCTGCAGTGCTTGGTCTTGTAAACCTTTGCCCAGTGCTATTCTGAACAGAGAGTGAAGCTTTGCTAGAGAGTTTCCTCTTTTTGTTTGGCACAGGGTTCAGATGCTGGAATCCAAAAATGCTGATAAACTGATAAATATGTCTTTGTGAAAAGTTTTCTCTTTCCAGCTGAAATTCACACTCTATTTTTTAAAAGGCAACTAACTGTATGTAACTGTATGCAATTATTCCAACACTATTTGTTGGAATGTGGTTGGTGACAAAATATGAAGCATTTCTTTGTATTTAGCTACCGCTAGCAAAGATTACTTAAGAATGCATTTACCAGTTAAAATATGGATAAATATAGTTTCAAAAGTTAGTTAGAAGTTATTATCTAAAAAAAAAAAAAAGAGGAGAATCTGACTTAATTCAGCCAGAATTTTTACTGAGTCAGTATGTGAATATAGGAATATTTGTAATAAATGCAATTAGTTTTACCTGGCCTTGACTCTTCAGCAAATCCTCAGTGGATCTTCTGCTCATTGAGTGAGGTTTACCACTGTTGCAGTCACTGTGGGATAGTGAGATAGACAGAAACAGGAGCAGAGGGTCTCTTGAGGAAATCACTAATATGGCGCATGAAAGTAGTACTGCCGTGGCTGATACAATCCATCCTTGTTTCCACTGTAGTGTAAGGTTTTTAAATATCAGTGCCAGATATGATAAATATTGCATACATTTATCATAACTGAATAGAAGTTTTGCAAGAATATGATAGAAAATTATGTAAATACAGATGCATGCATTTGCTGTACATAGTAATGATGATTTTCTGAAAGAGAATTCAGAAAAATAAATAAAAAATGTAACTGAAAAGGCAAAAATCCCCTCATATGTAAGTGTTCCCTTCTACGTGTGTTGCCTTGAAACATTCTCTTACTGCGTGCAAAATCTGTCATCTTGGAACAATCTGTCCGTCGGGGGCTCCCTGAGGGAGCGTGCCCCAGGGCAGAAGTCCAGAGCTGAAGCAGCTGCAGCAGCTCTGGGGCAGAACCTCCCAAGGCTCCAAAGTGTATCCCCCACCTCCTGCCACCCCACTGCTGTGCCTGCACTGGCCTTCAGGCACCGAGCCACTCAAAGACTTCCCCAGCGGGTCTGGGGGACAGACAGCTGTCACACATGACACAAAGAAATGACACCCACGTTGAGGTGTCCAAGACAGAAAAGAGACAGTTTATTTACAAACTTTAACATTTATCGAATTCTAGCAGTGACTACGGATTGGAGGAAGAAAATCTTCCTCTTGAACCACACTGGGCAACCCAACAGTCCATCAACAGTCTCCTCATGAGAAGAATGTAAACATGGTTAGATGGTTACAATAACAAGAAAAGTTGTTTATGTAAAATCATGTCTGACTCCATTGCAAAAGGTAAACACAGAAGGCTAAAATAAAACTTTAGAAAAACTTCTTAAAGAGACAGAGGAGAACAGCAAAAACCCAGCCAACAGACAGCAGCCAAGGGACAGTCACTGGCTGGGGACTGTCACTGTCCCATCAGCGGTGACTTGCTGACAGACACTGGAAGAGGGCAGGGAAAGTGTGCCATATTCTTTCTGAAGTGGTTCCTGCCTGAAAGAGCATCCTCCCTCGGAGGTGAGGGCAGAGAAAAAGCACAGAGTAGGGTCCTGCAGAGCTGGGCCTTCCCCAGAGAGAAGGGTCAGCCTGGGACCTGCAGCTCGCCAGCCTCTCATGGATGTGAGGGACCCAGGTAAGGTGGAAGTGGTGGTGTGGGACAGCTGCCTCAGGCAGGAGTAGCACAATTTCTTGGATGCTGGACTTTCTGAGGGTAAAATGCTCACTGGAAATGACATTGAAGTGTACAGAATGTACCCAATGCATATAGGAGAGAAGTCCTCCTGAGGGAAGAGGAGTATGGTACACATGTGGGACTAAAACAGCCCTTGGAGTACGAATTGTGCTGGTGCCAAGGCCTTGCCAAAAGTCCTGCTTAAGGTGCAGCCAAAATCTTGATTGCCGTGAGTGAGTTCTCTGTCCCTAGGGAGGATAAGGGTGGAGGACAGAGTGGAGTCCTATGATGGTTTAACATGATGCCAAGCATCCACCAAAGCCTCTCTATCACTCCCCTCCTCAACTGGACAGGGGAGAGAAAATGTAATGAAAGACTCATGAGTTAATATTAGAGTAGGGGGAGATCACTCACTGATTGCTATCATGGTACTCGGAGAAGTTAACTGGATTTATTACCAGTCAAAATCAGAGTAAGATAATGAAAAGTACAACGGATCTTAAAAATTCCTTCCCCCAACCTGTCCTCCTCCCCAGACATAACTTTGTTCCTGATTTTTTACCTCCTTCCCCACAGCTAGCAAGGAAATAGGAATAGGGGTTACAGTCTGTTCATCACATATTCTTTCTGCCATCACTTCCTCCTCAAGACAAGGGGTCCTCCCACTGCCCTAGCCTGGAGTCCCTCATTCAGTCTTCCATGAATTCCTTCAGCATGGGTTCTTTCCATGGTCTGCAGCACTTCACAAACTGCCCCAGCGTGGGTCCTTTTCTATGGCTTACAGTTCTTTGAGAAAAGGCTGCTCCAGCATGGGCTCCCTGTGAGGTCTCAAGTCCTGCCAAGAAACGTGGTAGCATGGGCTCCTCTCTCCACAGGACCACAGGTCCTGCCAGGAGCCTGCTCCAGTGTGGGCTTCCCACACAGTCACAAAGTCACAGCCTTTTTTCAGACATCTACCTGCTCTCATGTGGGGCTCCTCCAGAGTCTGCAGGTGGATCTCTGAGCCCCTGTGGAACTCTGAAGACTGCAGGGAGACAGCCTGCCTCACCATGGTCTTCATCATGAGCTGCAAATATATCTTTTCTCTGGTGCCTGGAGCATCTTCTCCCCCTCCTTTGCTGGCCTTGGTGTCTGCAATGTCGGTTCTCTCACATATTCTCACTCCTGTCTTGTCTGTCTGCAATTATTTCCGTACCAATAACTTTTTTTTCCTATTTAGCACTATTATCATGGCTGATGGGCTCAGCCTTGGCCACAAGTGGGTCCGTCTTGGAGGAGCCAGCTCATATTGGCTCTGTTGGATGTGGGAGAAGCTTCTAGCAGTTTCTCAGAGTAGACACCCTTGAAGCTCCCCCACTACCAAAACCTGACCACACAAACCCAGTACATCTCCCAAGAGGCTGCTGTGCAGGGAGAACCACAGCTCCAGCCAGTGGGATACTGGGTTTCTTACACACACTTTGAGGATAACTACAGGATGCAAGAGTGGGTAGATAGAAATTTAATTTAGATGTAACACCTTCTTGATATTTTTTTGTGAAATCTACCATAAGGTAAAAAAGAAAGACCAGTTCATAGCAAAAGCAGTGGAAGAGAAGGATTACTCTGCTCAGTGCCCAGAAGGAGATGGCCATAGTGGCAGGCTGGCCAGTGGATATGGCTGATGGGCCCTCAGATATTCCATCATTCCTTTGGTGGCCATGTCAGCAGAACCAGCTCATGAGTTGGGGCTGATATTGGTAGTTCAGGGCATGAAAAGAGTACAGATTTAGAGGAACCTGGGAACTTGGTTTTCCTTTTAATGCTTATAAAGCAGCATTTCAAAGCTTACTATGCATACTGCATTTTATTATGATTTCCTCCTTGTTGTGGTACCTGTGTATGACAAACATACGGTAAGATTTCCTTGTTGCAGGTATTCCATTTCAGATCTTTGGAAAGATGAGACTTGGTTTTGCGCAGGTTCTCGTTTCCCACCACATTTAAAGAGAGAAGGATACATGCAATGTTGCATAACCTCTTACACAGAGAAGATGATAATGTTTGAGAAGTCTATTCACGTCTTTCTCCAGCTGGGGACTGGAGCTGGGTTGTGGTATTGGCTGCACATACAAGGTCCCTCTTGTTAGCAGGTTCCACTCTGCTTTAGGTGGGTCCACGGTGGCCCTGCCTGATGCTTCCTGTTCTAGAAGTTCAGAAGGACGTAGGTCACCAGGGGACACTGCTAAATAAAGGCATAATACCTCACTGTAGTCTAAAGCTAAATCTGTTTTCTGACATCTATGATCATGAAAATGGACCTGATTTGTTATTCTTCTCCCCACAATAAATGACAACTTTCTTCACAGGGTGAAATTTAAATTTCATGTGGTGTCTCTTCTATTTATATATTACATTTCTTAGAAGAGTGATCACTATAAACTGATGAGCCTGCAAGAGAGTCAAAGTGGGTAGATAAGATCAAAGCCATCTGTGCCTTGCTTCTAGGAAGGAAAGTCACAGGAAAGAAAACTAAAATTATATGCCAAGGTAGACAGCATTTGGTGATGATGAGTGGAAACTGAAGGGAAACTTGAAAAACAATCTAGAGAAGAATAACTTGCTATGGAAGGTTATTAATGATGGTTAAGTACATAACAGATATAACTCTGCTTTGGATCTTTGTAGGGCAATCTTGTTATTTATCATTGTGGAAATTCTGGGGAAATTTTCTTGCTACAGAAGTAGCAAGAGATGGTACTTGAAGCTTTAAAAATTTGGACACAATTGAAAAAAGCTTCAGATTAAGTGAAAATGATAACAGTTTCAAATCATCAAAACAGTTTGTCTCATGAAGCATCTAAAATATTTTGACATTTCTGGTTAGTTTTCAGGTACTACAACAAATGCGAAGGAAATGATTTCACAAAACCACTGAAAAGTGGTTCCTAACCTACTTTTTTATGCTGCTGCCAAGTAATCAGGGTATTCCCTCCAACCGCCTCCTATGGCAGGGGGTACCAATCTTCTGTCACTCCTTGTGACTTAAGGGCTCATAGCCTCTTTGAAACAATCTATGCAAAGTACAGCTTAAAAAAAAAAAAAAAAGGACGAAAATTTTGCCCTCAAATTTTCCTACAGCAGTAGATCTTATTTCTCTTCTGCATGTCCTTCAGGCTGAAGGGGAAATTAAATGGCACCTCCTCTACTGTGGATGAATGACACAAGGCCTGGTGGTAATGATGTGAGTGGAGTGTTGTACTCTTGGCCACTTGGAGCACAGTTCAGTTCCTTTTATGATGAGTTCCTTAAAACAATTTCTTCATTTTTGGTTGAAGGAACTCCATTGTCTAACCTGAGTCGAAAAGCGTTTAAGTTTTATTTACTCTAGAAAACAAAACCTAGAAATTAAAAGGCTGTTTTGAAGGTAAAAATTCTTATCCACCAAGTCAGGGTTGCTCTCTCCACGAGCAGAAAAACCCATTGCCTGTACAAATTTCTAGCTGATATCCATAGTCAGTTTTCTTTGCATTGATGGTATCATGCAACCCAACTGCAACACTGATGCACCATTCATATTTATAATGAAACCTTCATCTTTCATCTACACTTACTGCCTTTTTGTTAGAAATGCATATTTAATTATTGCATTATCAATTTGGCCTATATATATTAGGCTCAACTAAACAAGTCAAATTAATATTCTTCTACCAAAAGTTTTTGAAGCACTTACTTCATTTTAGTGTAGCTTTATCATTCCCAGACATTTATTTTAGTCAATACAAATTGATGTAATAATAGGTATAATATGCATTTAATGTATTTAGTCTGTAACAACTGGAATTAATTTATACATTTATGATTCACTAAGAATTAGGGGAAGTAGAGAACAACAGCTTCTTCCACAAGAAGCAGTGGCTGAACACTGTAATACAGTTTTTTTCAAAATAGAAAATATGTGATCTGGATTTATGCCGAACACAGACAGCCGTGATGCTTCAGGACAAAACATGGCAGTACAATTTCTGAAGAATTTGTGCTTAGTCCTATCTAGTGGTTAGGAATGCTAAAGTAAAAAGCTATCTAATTACCAGAAAATTGACATTTTTTTCATTTATTTGTTTCTTATCCTGGATTAGGTTATCTGGATACTCTTTTCATTGTGATTTGTGGTCTCATTTCTGAAAAATTTTACAGAAATATGGAGCCATTAAAGTAGCTACTACTGGAACTCTAATTGCTGTTCTTGATTTTCTTTGCTCATCTTTTCGTTATTCAGATTTAAACCTGTAAATTTCTTGTAGCTATCAGACCAAGTTTTGTTTCTAGTCCACGTAATTTTTTTTTTTGCTAGTATCAAGAATGTTTTTATAAAAACAATTTCTAGGTACTGTATTCAGTTAGAGAAATACAGAATGGAAGAGAAAAAATAATATTAAGATAAAGAAATTGTACTATTGGGTAGAATGCATGAATGACGTGTATTTATGGTTGATAGTTTGACTTCTAAGAGAGACTTAATTATGAAAGTTAAAAGTCTTATTAATGCATTTCAGGTGAATGATAATGTATTTTAACAATCTTTCTCATAAGATTATAATAGAAAATTATAAAAACTTTGTATTTATTTTTTTCTGATTCAGATTCAAACCAGATTCAGCTCATAACAACAGTGGTAAAAATAGTGCTGTGTTCAGAAGCTTTTTGCAGTCTACAGTGTTTTTAGACCAGTGTATATGTATGTTGGATTTACATTTCAAAAACAACGGCTTTTAGGAAAGAACAATAGCAGCAGACATACTAATAGTGAAAACAGAGATCAAAGAACCCAGTGTACTTTTTACATCGGAGTTAATTTGGCATGAACACAGTGTTTGTTATTGAAAGTATTGTGTGCTCTGGGATTTTCAGAAGAACAGGGGGTTTTAACACACTTGTCAATGCAGGAAACATTTTCTACTTTGTTTTCATTAACCTCTTGTTCTTGTCTTAGACTGCATGAGGCAGCATTCATTAAAAATTATTTCTAATAGCTGTTGTGCTCTCTAAATAATTTTCATCCCTCTAAAGTTTTCTATAAATACCTGTTGATTGGTAATTTGACTTTAAAACGTGTTACTGAAGAAAGACATGGAAATGATGTCTTTTAAGATGGCTTTATTGCTTGAACTAGAGGATTTAATTCCTGTTTACTTTTTCTGTTCTTTCTTTTTATTTTCATAAGGGTACAAATTGGGGTTTTTTGTAGTAATGATACAACTCTGCAGAAATTCGTTAAGCTCATGCAGACAAGCATAAGCATCGTGTGAAAAGCACGTTAGGGTGAGGTTCTAAAATATCTTTACCTAATTAAGGACCAAGGGTCCTGCTGTCAAAGTAATACTGCTCATGGAAATCCACCTCACCAAGGAGGTAGGGGTTAGTGGTAAGTGGCAGAAAGTCAGTTTTGTTGCTGTGAGCTGTACCCACATTATTGCTGTTATTGTCTGCTACAGCCAGTGTAGGTGCACAGGCAAAGCATTCTTCTTGGGAGCCTCATTCAAGGTGAGCCTCACTCAAGATGGAAAAGTGGATACCATGGTATAAAACATCTGTGTCAATTATGTGGTATCACCTAGTTCAGAAACAGAAAAATGCACCAATTTATAAACTGTCTGCAAATCTTTGTTGCTGTCTTCATGCAAGTGCAGAGGCTTGGATGTATTTGAAAACCATTTGGGCGTTTTAGCCCCAAACTCATCCCAAACTCAGGATTCATTTTGAGTTTTGTAGCCAGTAGGATATACAAAAGTACTAATGTTCCTTGAGTACAAACTTCTGAAATTTCACATCTAATATAACTTGTTCTGAGACACTGCTACTTTCCTAAGAATCCCTTAAGATTTCTTCAGAGAGCACACATTTCTTTTAGGCCTAAAATTATTTTCGTTGTTTCACTTTTTAAAACCGTCTGTGTGCTTGGATTTCAGTTTATTTGCACACTCAGACTGGTGTAAGATTTCCCTCTAGTGGTTACAACACGCACAAAGTGTCTGAAAGTGTATCTGTACTATTTAGGGTTGTCATGTACTGTCTGTACTAGCTCGGGGTTTTGTCATTTTACATCGAAAGGAGGCACATGCACGTCAGACCTTAAATAGATGTTATTACTTTGTAGATGCAATCAAAGCTTCTTTGCAGCTTGAATGAAGAGAATAATTTCACAGAGCACATGTTTTACTTTTTCCCCAAGTCAGATCTTTTCTCATTGTGGGCTGGAGTTGTCTTTGTGTACCAGAGGATCTGTACCCAGTTATATCAGCACACATGAACCAGTTCAGCTTTCTCCATCAGAGAGAGAGTATTGTCCAGTCAGCAGAATTTATTTTTTTTCTTCATAGCAGCTAGTAGTGTTTCTAGAGAATTAAATCTCTGCCCCTTTTTCACTTGACCTGTAAACTTCTGTTCTTCTGAGACACAGCAACATCAAATAAAATGAACAAAACATCACAGGTCCATTTCAGACTCATTTGCTGGGAGCTGTTCAGTGAATTTGTCCTCTGTTTAGGATTTATTTATAGAAATGAACAATAAGGGAGGAAGTTTGAAATCCATTCTCGAGATGCTTTTAATTACTATTCTCTTTTGGGGTTAAATTATTACAGAGTCACAGAATGGGTAAGGATGGAAGGGACCACAGTGAGTCAGCTGGTCCAACCTCCTTGCTTATACTCAATTAACAATGCCTACTTGTTTTGTCTTAGGGAGTTACTGGTTTTGCTGCACTGGCCAATAGGTAAATTGATCCACCCAGAAAATTCCACATAAACTTTATTGCCTGGGATTAAGCAGAACTATTGAAAAGAATTGCACTCACCTTGTGGCAGTCCACTGCAGAGGCCAAACGTCTCTATACACAGAGCTTTCTCTCCAGATTTATTTGTATGTGGTACTGATGGCTTCTTCATAAACACTGTGTAACCAAGAAGTATTTTTATGTATATGTTTATATATGTATTTATATATTATGTATATATTTATAAACTTGTGTAGTGCTTCCTAGTTTGTGAACTTCCAGGTCTCATCTTCATCCAGCTTTTATCTTCTTTAAATTTCTTTGTCAGAGGTCCTAAGCATCCTGTTGTTTCATATTAATTTGCTTTGCAGATCACTTTAGGATCACTTCCTCTGCTAGACAGCCCCTGACTAACTGTACAGCAGGGTGGACTCCATGTGGTTTGTGACTGAGTTTTATTCCTGTTATATTAGCACTCATTGTATTTTCTTCTTGAATATGAATGTATTTGGATACCAGAGAATTGCTAACATTTCACCATGTTAGTCTCATGGATCCTGAGAGTGTGGCAGCTCAGCCACTGCTCCACTCTGGGAAAAAAAGTTGGTATCAGAAGCTTGGATAAGAAATGGGCAGTGAGAGAAATGTAGCACATATATCTGACAGGAGATCATAGGAAAAAATGTAGGGTGCTTTTTCATTTCCAGAGAACCTTTACTAGGACATGCTGACTGATCTTCTTTAGCTTCATGTTATTTGGGACATTTTCAGAATGTTGATCATATTTAAATTTCACAGGTAGCTAAACCATCTTACAATTAATGGAGGCATGGTATAGAAATGAGGAAATAAGAAGGTTCAAACCAAACTGTTTTGGAAATTTGCCACTCACAATAATTCTGCCATGGTGCAGCTTGGATGGGCAGCGTGCAAGGCAACAGAAATCTCACCATGGGAGCTTTTACAGAGGCCAAGATAAATTACATGTGATTCAAGCACCCTGGAGTATTCTAAATGGTAGACAGTAAACGAGCCGTGCTTAAATGAAAGTAGCTCATGTCAACTAAATTATTACACTGCATTGTGGATACTGTTACTAGGTTGTTAGTAGTGTACATTCAAAACTAGTAAACAAAATCACAGTAACAAGTTACTAAATCAGGAAGAGCAAGCCCTCAAGCTGTGCTGTTGCAGCCGGGGGAAGTCATGAGCTCAGTCTGAAACTGCTTGTCCAAAAAGCCAGAAGGAAGTACCATAAAGCTGAGTTTGGAGGTCACACCACTGTTACATTCTTGGGCAGGCTGTTTGGGGCAGACAGCTGTCCATGCTGCCAGCAGCTGAGTGAAAAGGAGGGATTTAAAAAAAATAAAGAGAAAAATGAGTCTATGCTCTACTTTGTGGCTGCTTCTAAAGACTTCAGCTTGCTAGTTAAGCAGCTGGCAGCATCCTGCCAGGAGGGGACCTGCCATCCACTTGGAGAAAGAATAAAAAATGTTAGGGACACCAATGCTAAGGTGCTCACACTTTGCAGAAAAATGTTGGGGCAGGCCAAGTTCAGCCAAGCTGCTCTCAGCTGAGAGTGAGGAACGGTGTCACTCTACTGCACAGCAAGGGCTCCAGTGCTGCTCCTCTTGGCTTGAGTGGTCTGATGGATGTCCCAGTAGAAAATATTGAGACAAAAAACACGTGCAGATCTGGCCACAGATTAGAAATAATTTACCACTCTTTGTGGTAAATTATCACAGTATCACAGTAGTGAATTTTATCAGGTATCAAATAGCAGCTTTCAAATGCACCAGCCACTGTGTTCACATGGAGTAAATAACAACTTTGTACAAATAAATGGCTGTGTTCCTCATCTTAAATAAATATGTGATATCCTATTATGTCATCAGAAAATTGCATATTAAGAATATGTATAAGAAGACTGAATCTCAAGGTATAATGAAAAACAGGCAAATATAAACATATCACAAACCCATTAATAACTACAAAAGCATGATCAATCAATACACTTTCTAAATGTATTTGTCAGTCCATCTCTTATGACAAAAGACTTGAAGATTATAATTAAATCCTAATTTTAATTAATTCTAGGAACCATCTGGAACTCCATTTTGTTCAGTTAATACCAGTCTTGCTTTTTGCTTAAATCAGTATGAGGTATGAAGTGCTAGATACTGCTCTGATATTACTAATAGCTATGTTTTTCTCTAAAAAATCAGTTGGCCAGCTAAGTATTTTTGGAAATTATTCAGTAGTATTAACAAGAAAATATTTAATGGGATTTTTTGTGTTTGTGATGGTATTTTTCATTGTGTCAGTTTAGACATGTCCCACAGCACCATAAGTTAATGCAAATTAATGCCAGACTTCATCCGTTTCATGTTATTGTTGGGTTTTATATTGTATAGGATCATAGAATGGTTAGGTTGTGTCTTGGGTTATGGAACCAAAAATGTGTATTCTATTTCATCTGCTGAAAGCAGTTGGGGAGATGTTTTTCTCTCTCTCTTGTAACTCTGTGGGGAGGGGGGCAGATGCCTTCTGATAATGGGGCAGCTGTTGAAACCAGGTAGGGCAGTGTTTCTTATCTCATTCACCACCTGTCCTCCCTCCCGGGGGACATTTTCTGCTAATGGGCCATTAAGGCTCATTAAGGGCATGACATATTCCATTGTGAGATGCTCCACCCAGTGCGGGGAGCCAACCATTCCTACCTGGGTAAAAACTGAGACTCAGGAACACAAGGTATCTGGTTCCATTGGATTCCTGGAGGAAGACTGGACCCTTCTCTCTCAGGATCATCTCTGCTCCAACAGAACCACATCTGCCACTCCAGGAGGACTTACTTTTGGACTGCTTCAAACACCCTGACCAACAGGGTGTTAGGTTGTATTATTCCATTTATTTTATTTTACTTTTTTCCCTCTCTTCTTCTATTAAATTGTATCTCTGACTGGGAGTCTCAGTGGTTTTGCTTTCAAACCAGCACAGGCTGGAAGGGACCTTAAAGTTCTAAATAAACCTCCTGCCATGGTTTGGCATGCCACCCACTAGACCAGGTTACTCAAATTCACATCCAACCTGGTCCTGAACACTTCCAGGGATGGGGCATCTATGGCTTCTCTGGGCAACCTGTCTCAGTGCCTCACCAAATTTAAAAGTAAATTATTTCTTCCTAATCTCTAATCTAAACCCTTTAAACATATCTATCTTAAGGCAAGTTCCCCTTGTCCTATCACTATGTGCCCCTGTCCCTCTCCAGCTCTCACACAGGCTCCTTTCAGGCACTGGAATGCTGCTGTAAGGTCCCCCTGGGAGTCTTCTCCAGGCTGAACAGCCCCATCCCTGTCAGTCTGCCTTCACAGGAGAGGTGCTCCAGCCCTGTAATCATCTTTGTGGCCCTTCTCTGGACTTGCTCCAAGAGTCCATGTATGCTCATGTTTACAGGGCAATACAACTCATGAAGCTGCTGCATCCTTATTTGTATAAATGGATAAAATAAAGTGTAATTTTGTTTTGGGGTTCTATGATTTTCGACAGAGAAGGACCAAGATCTGTGCCTGGATTCTTAGGTATAAGAGCAGAGAAGATGAAGAATGATAAACCATTCATCAGATTTTGGAGAATGCAGTGAGTGCAGGATAAGTCCAGCTCTTCAATGCTTGTTGAATATTTTATATTCTGTGCTACTTAAAAGAAAATTGTCACCACTGATTTACATCTCTTGGTTCTGTTTATCTATATGACTCAAGTTTATGGCTGCTACTTCACTGTTAATAATATTATTTTAAAAACCAAAAGAGCAATTTACAAATCATAACTTCTCGTTGCTATCTCAAGTAGAGAGAAACTTGTGCAACTGGTTCAGAGTTTAGGAAAATTCTTCTCCCAAAAGTCCTTCAGAGAGAGGAATGGGAAGGGGATTCTCCTGGGTGCCCCTGTCACTGGCAGTTCTTTTGCAGGCTGAGTCTGGCTGTGAGGCTTCCACTGAGGTCTGCAGGCCTTGATACATGTGGTTAACTTCCTAATGCTGTTTTTGAGGACCTGGTTAAAACTGTTAGGGCTTTCAATCAGATTTATGAGGTTTTTTCAGGGGAATTTGTGAAGTTTTAGCAGTGTTAAAAGATCAGGTATGCACAGACACACTCACTTTGTTAATGCTTCCAATTAACACATCAAATGTTTTAAAATCACCAAGGTGGAAGGCCTGTTAAAGTGTATTTTACTTATTTACTTTTTCTAATATTTATTAGGCAACTGCCTGAGATAAAACATGTAGCTCTTTGTGATAGTTTTTAAATGAAAAAAAAATCTGTTAAAGCAGAGATTCCCCACAAACACTTCACAAGACAATCATCAGCTTGTATTCCTTGCTTGCTCCTGTTGGCTGCCAAGGCAGTGGTGCAAAGGTAACTTCTGCCTCACAGGGGGCAGTTTTGACTTATTTGGCCATATTTGCTGAGGAACTACTGCATTGCCAGGAGCAGCTTTGCATGGTTTTGACTGAGAAGTGCAGACTGGGAAGAGCCACAGGGGTCAGGGCTTTAGGTGAGAGCTTCTGTTTATTCAGTAATTCCCTGACAACCAGCAACCATGAGAAAGCAAACACTGAAAAGGTTCATCATAGAGCCAGTTTCTGTGTTCAGTTTCTTATACAAACTAAAGTCAGCTACCAGCCTAGCAGTTACCAGCCTGAACCATTTCTTAGGCATGACACCTCATGCATTAAGAATACATCCCCTGCTTTCCTGAACTTAAAATACTTTAAATGGATGATGAAGGTAAATTATGATGGACAGTTACTGGAATTTCTTTTGTTTTTTTTTGCTGGAGTAAAAGCTGACAGTGTCACATTTGCTGCTCAGACACCTCCCTATCGATGCCAAGGTTGGAATATCTTTTCCTTGATGATGATGCCAGGAAAGTTGCCTCACAAAATCCAGTTCTTCATAATGCCTTACTTGAGGTGCCTAAAGTAAAGGATTTGTTGAGAGAGACCCTTGGCAAGTGTTCCCTCTTTCCAGATCCCACCATTCTTAGTCTTGAGATTGTATTTCCTTCATTTATACTTTGGAGAAAGCATGACCAGGACCTGCAGTCTTGTCCTGGTTTAGGGCAAATTTGGGACGAAACCTCCGAAGGGGTTCCTCTGGAAAGCAAACCCAAACAGCCCTTCCCCCCAGACAGTCCGGGAAAAAACTTCCTCAGAGAAAAGTGGAAAAAATGATTTATTTAACAAACAAGATGCCCACAAGCACAAAGAATGAATAATATGAAACAATAAGAGAGAGATGGCAAACTGAGCCAGTCCTTGGTGTGGGTGCAGCTCAGCTCACTCAGTCTCTCACCAGCCCTGCTCCCTCCGCAGGTCCAGGCCCCGGCGGCCGCAGGTGCCAGCCCTCGCTGCTCCTCTGGGTTTGTCAGTCCAGAGCAGATTTAAACAGTCCCAAGAAAAGGAAAAAAAACAGTCCTGCTCGCTGCTTCTTTCTCCCCCTTTGCTACCAGAACCATTTTAAAGATAGAGAACTCAATATACAGCACGAACAGAAGAGACAACTGGGGATACAAGCATCATGAAGTCACCCTAGAACAAGTCTCCATGCACCTGGTACAAAATGTGATGTCAGTGGGACAAGCCACCAACAGGCTTTGTATTTGCACTTTATTACAGACCATCACCTTTATGCTGGCAGCTGACAACTGCTCACTGTTTGAACTTGGAGCCTAAGAAAAGTTCAATGGTTTTTTCTGTGAGCATAACAACATTTTTTTGCACTGTTTTCTATACATTAAAAAAAGTTAAAAATGCCCCAAACAATACAAGCACCAAAGCTCCCCCCAAAATCACAACCACCTTATATACAAAGTTGCACTCAGAAAAATCACCATCTGGTTGGAACTTTTAACTCCAGTTGAGTTTGATCTGAAGTGGGGATCTGTAGAAGCAAATTGTTGTATCCTGTGCAATACTAGGACACAACCAATACTCCTCTTGACAGCAGAGAAATGGGAAGACTCAGGAATCTGGTGTTCCTTCTTAACCTTTGAAGGCAATTGCAATATAGGGTCATGGGCTTTACTTCTTTAAATGTGCTTTTTTAGCCCATTCTTTCTGTCCTGTCCCTGTCCATTCTTTTATCTTCATTACACCTGCTTCTGTTTTATTTTTCATTCTCATTTTAGACCTTATCTGTAGGGTTCCTGTCTTAGACAAGCATCTATCCAGACAGTCTTGACTTCTGTTGGTTTAGATTTGTAGATTTCCAAAGTGTTTCCACTGGAACTGTAGATGACTCTAAATGGGATTTTAAGATTGCAAACAACATAAGATTTCCTAGCTACACATCATGGATCCATCAAAGCAGGTAATGAAGCTGGTAGGCTGTGTAAACATCTTACACAGCCCAGTTACATTAGGGTAGGAAGAAGGGATTAAATCATTTTCTTGCAAGTGAATGAAGTTCTTGGAGACTCCACGCTTCTCAAAGAGTGGAAATAAAGTACCTTTGAATCAAGATGGGGGTGCTCACCAGCTTCACCTGCTGAAATAAATACCCCCAGCCCATTTTTTTAAGGTAAGTAACAAAAGCCTGGCCCGTGCCCCAGAAGGAGCCAAGTACTTAAAGAGGGGAAGCAGACTGTTTGTATTTTCCCAGCTGTCTCACACTTACCTGTCCCAGGGAGAATGGATGCAAGCTAGGAGTGTAGCAGCATTCTGTTTTTTTGAAATAAACATTCTTTTGAGCTACTTAAACATCATGCAGTTTTCTAGTGATGTTTTGGTTTAGGTTTTTTTTTTTTTTTTCCCCACGTAACCTTTGGTTTCTTCTTTTTCCTTCTGTTATCTTCATCACCTGCTTTCTGCAGTCATTTTGATCACAAAGAACTTTCTCTGAATGCAAAGGATTTTACAGGGGTTTTGTATTTCTTGTATCCTAACAGCATTTTATATGTATGTATATGTAAGTTTATATATTCTTTTACATATATAATAACATTAAAAATACAGGTGTATGTTTTACAGTTTCTGGAGTCTGAAGATACTCTGCTTTCAGCCTGGGTTAAAACAAAACCTCTCTTGGATAAAAAAGGAAAATAAACCACAGGATTTACAACACCAGTATGACACATTTGTTCATGATGATTTTTGTCACACTTACCTAGAATGGATTTTGGAAAGGAGAGCATGGAAGCAGACACTTTGAAGGAGGAAGACCATCCATTACAGCAGACTGTCAGTGATCTGACAAGCAGGGTACCATCTTCCAGTATAACTGAGAAGGTTTTATCTTCTTTATACCCAGATTGGGCTGACAATATGAGTGAGTCCTCCAGCAAGAGCTGTTCACTTTCATTTCCTTCAGAAGCCAGTGGTCTGATAAGCAACAGTAATTTCTCAACAGACAACCTGAGCCACAGTGAAGCTTTCCAGCATCCAAAGCAATTATCTTATTCAACCAACTGTGATTTTTTTCCTCAGAAGTTGACTTCCAGCATAAACCAGGCTGGAATTCATGATGCAAGTGAGACCAAGGAAAGGTTCACTCCTCCTTTGCTCCCTGCCTCAGAGATGAACCATTGTGCTACCACATACAAAACCAAGGACAGGTTGGTTTGCTTTAAATAATTACTGATTTTTTAACTGCCTATTGTGTGATATTCCTGATAGTGGCCCAGCCTGTGCAGAAAGAATGGGTCAGTGGCTTTCATGTTTGTATATGGGTAGGAAGCTTTACTGGCAAAACTGGGAAGTGCATCATAACCCTGTGATGATAACCCTGTAACCCTCTGATGTTGTTGCTCTAATGCATCTATGCAATAAAGTGATTTTTACAAGAAACAATTAAACAATCTTGTTCTTACTCCTCTTCTTTGTAACCCTCTGATGTTGTTGCTCTAATGCATCTATGCAATAAAGTGATTTTTATAAGAAACAATTAAACAATCTTGTTCTTACTCCTCTTCTTTGACAGTTATTGTTATCTCCCTCCCTCTAGTGGAAAAGGTTGCATGTTCTGGCTCCACATTCTTGTGTCTATAATGGTTGTGGGATATGTTCATGTTCTTTTTTCATATGTCTTTTTGTATTTTTCTCCATGTTCTTTTTCTCCATGTTCTTTTTCTCCATGCTCTTTTTTAAATTTTTTTTTTTCAATTTCTGACTTCTTCCTCTTCTTGGTTTTGACAATGTGGTGCATGGAAGTAACTCCACAGTATCTCTTCCACTAAATGATCAATCTGCTTCTCATAAGATAGTGAACAATATAGTGCCTAAGTTGCATTTTTTTAAAGAAACTCTTACATTTCCAACACAGTTGAATTTATTACTTACCATGTATCTATGCTGGCAGTTCTCAATCCTTTCTCCATGGAGGTCTACCACTATTTTAACATTTTTTTTATTCTAAGGAAGGGAATACTTTACATATAGGGGAAGAAAATTTGTTATTCCTTGGTTGTTGGGAAAGTAATAATGTAAGTAATGCTGCAGTTTGAAGATAATTTTTGTGAGTCCTGGGAGTCTGCTACTTCTGTTCTCGAATGAGTTAAACCAGCTCATTAAATTAAATGATCAGAATGTATCCTGTAAACTGTCAATATTGTATAAACTGTCAATATTGTAAACTGTCAAGAACTGATCATAAAATCTGATACTGGGGTTTAGGCATTCTTTGTTCTTTGGTGCCTTTTGACATTTGACTATGTGAGTTACTCCAACCCTTCTTAAAGAATGGTGAAGAAAAAGTGACCTCAAGCTTTGCTTTATTACATGGTGCTTTGGAATAATACCAGAAAGGGAGACAGTAGAATGAAAAGGATGCTTACAGGTAGACTGTTGGGAAGCTCCTGGCACAGCAGCAACAGGAGAGTGTCTTTATGCAGTGAGTTTTAGCTCTGGGACAGATCTGGTAATTCACAATTAATCAATAAAAGGGAAAAAAAAAAGAGCTATCACTTGTGCTACTGATCTCTGGTGGTTCTTCTCAGTGGACAGGACAGGAGAAGCAGATGGCTTAAAGAAGGAGTCAAATAGATATAAACCAGGAAACTCAGAAAATCGAGGCAAGTTGAATAGGTGTGTACCTATGGGGAAGCAAAGGGAGATGCCTGGCCTGTGGAAGGGCTGTGGAAACAGCGACAGCAATTTAGTCAAACAGAATCATTCTTCTATCCTTTCATTCCTATTTTCAAACCATGCTTATATCTCCTACTGCTTACAGCTCTGGTGTGTGGATATTGACTTTTGAAAACTCCTTTTCATTAATGATATTGGTAACTTCCATTTATCATCTAGTTCAACAATAAAATGTTGAATCTTGGCACATTTTTAAGTTTTAGAATGAAGCTTGATGTGATGGTATTGTCTCCTTTGATGCTGTTCTAGCACCTTCTTGGTGTGAAACACAGGTGGACACTTCTGTCCCTCTTGTGCTTTAGTTTCTGTGGGAAGGAAATCCCAGCACAGAGACCAGAAGAAAATGTGGGCTGATGTGAGGCTGAGCAGCCAAACCTGGCAAGGCACATGCTACCTGCACAGTGCCAGGTACACTTTGAGTTCAACATGACCAAAAAACCTTAAATATATGTGTCAAAATTCTTTACTAAAAGTAACACACACTTTCAGAGACACATGCCCCCAAAGCTCAGATATGGCGACTCTTTCTGGTTAAAAACCATGCACAATTAATCAATGAAAGGGAACCCTTTTAAAAACCACTTCAGTGGAAGTGTAGCTTGATACTACATCTTCCTGATATTTTCAGGCCCCAGGGCAGCAGGACCAGCTGATGAAGCAGCAGATGGAGCAGCTGCAAAGGCTGGTGGCTGAACAGCAGAAAATCATTGCACTTCAAAACCCAGGTACTCAGGGAATCTCTCCAGACATTGGCACCTGCACCTGCTGCTGCTTGTACTCCAGCAGGGAAACGCAGCAGTTCCTTAAAGAAAGAGATGGTTTGATAGTTGTTTTCAGTGGCTGGGGGCTCCTCCTCTGGCAGTTGGACTAAAACATTTGCTTCTTTACGCATATTGCGTACAAGCTCTAAGCTTCTGAAAACACTTCTTTCCTCTTCTGTGTACTAAAATTTCAGGAGAACCTTTATATTTAATAACAGGCCTCCTGTATAGGCTTCTATTGAAGTAGTCTTGAACAATAGTACAGAAAATTATAGTGTAGTGGTAAAAATTACAGAGAAGCTGAAGTATTCTTTCTCTTCTGTACCTATACATGAAAGTTCCGGCTTTGCATGGATAAGGGAAGAGGAAGAAAGTCAACATACCATGCTGCTGTTAATAGCTTCTTAACTTTAATGGAGCAGCCTGCTCCTAACAGCATGATGCAACTCCTCAAACAGTTTCATTTGATCAGTGGCAGTGCTGGAAAACACCACCTGCTCAGCAAGCAGAGAGAGAGAGGAGCCCCCACCCCTTCTCACCCTGTCCACAGTAGCAGCACATTCTCCTCAGTGATGCCAGAGCAAAAGAAGAATTTAGGGAATTGTATAGGCTTTTGAGAGTATTGGGCTGGCTTTAAGAGGGCTGCTTGTGCATAACATCACACAGGGATTATCCATAATTGCATAGGAAGGCTAGGTGATCCTTGCACTGATGCTGCTTCTCAGGTAACCTGCTGGAGAAGCAACTTCACCTAACCCATGAGCTAAGGCCCTAAGCAGCCTAAGGCATCCTCTATCTGCATCTGTACATTGATCTGGCATTAATATTTTTTAGTCTAATGTTCAGTTCTTGGTCCAATTGAGGATCTGTGCAAGAATCTCATCATATTAAGACCTCAGAAGAAAATTAGGAGAACTAGGTGATGGCATCTTTCATGCTAGAATTCAGTGTAGCCTGATGAGGTCTTACAAACAACTTTTTAGAATTGAAATCCACATTTTTTTCAAAGTTTTTTTCCCACGTTCTAATCATAAAGGATGTCACTAAGTCCTCTCAGACAGCCATGTCTTTTGTTACCTCATGCACATACAAAAATACTTCAGAGCATCTCTAGTTTAAACAGTTTGGATGGAATTATTTATAATCTGAATTCTATTTATTTCAGTTGCCATATGAGGAACATCTGCTTGCAAAAGTTCACTCAAGACAATAGGCATGACTTTAGGCACAGTTGAAGATAACAATAAAAGCTAGGAGTTTATGGCCATCCCCTTGCCCCCCATCCTGGAAACTCTTGGAGCTGGCACTGTTTCAGGGAAATACAACCATATGTTATTTCTTTCATAAAAGAAAATGAAATTTTAGCAAGTTTCATCTACCTCACTAGTGAGTATAATACCTGTTGTTATCTAACAAATTAAAAGGGGCTTTGCTTCATTCCCTCTCAGCCTCATGGGTTCAGAGAGCCTTCTGTAGGGATGACAAAATGCTGGGCTGGATAAGCAGTGGAGAAGCAGATCATTGCATCCTTGGAGTGCAGCAGGTGCTGTCACTGAACACGGTCACAGCAGCTGGAAAAGCTGTGTGGCTGTCAGAGCTGTGGAGCACCTCTGCAGGCAGGAGGTGTATGCTGGCCTAGATGCACCAGGTGGGAAGCAAGGGCCAGCCACCACCCCAACAGAGACCACCAAAAACCAGGCTTTCTGCAGCTTGGGTTGTCTGCTTGCATTGTGGGGCCCTTTCTGAGCTTCCTGATGATGCTGGCGGTGCAAAGAAATATGAGACTGAAGGGGATGAGAAACTTGAGAAAGAACACAGTGTCAGACCTGCTTGAAGGTCTTGTTCTCAAACCTGATGGTGTGTGACAATCACTGTTTTTGTGGTGGGGTGAGCAGGATTTCAACCACTGACCCCACAGCCAGAAGCTGAGCCACAGTAGCTGTGGCACAAACAGGCCTGGCTGTCCTTGTACCAGATTTTCTGACGGAGCTGTGCCACTGTGAATTGGTGTTAAGAGCCACTGCTGTATGCCAGGGAAACAGCCTGAGAAAGAGAGAGGATGGAGACTATGGCTGAGTAAATGAAACCTTCATCATCCTGCTCTTTTTGCCTCAGAGAAAAGGCTGGTTGAAATGGCAGGTAAAAGCCATCAAGCTGTCTGTGGTGACCAGGTAGAACAAGTACACAGTCTGTGGCTTCCAAGTTTTCTGATCAAAGCAGAACCTCTATGGAGTAATTATGGTGCTCATTAATCTCTGCCCAAATGCCACAATTAGCAAGGTGTTTGTTGTTACTGCCAGCAGTTCACTGGGAGCAGAACTGTTCTGTGGCTGTGAAACTATTTTTGTGTTCTCAGGAGGGGCTGAAGAATGAGAAGGAAAGTGTCTTAAGTCTGCTATGCTTCATCATACAAATTCCTCTTCCCTCTGCCCCAGTGCTGTGAATCCTTTAATGCATTTCTGAAGAAAGCAAGTATCTTAGTGCTGTGAACTCAGGACAAAGCTCATACAATAAGAAATATAAGATCCTCTTTGGGTGTATTTACATATCCAGCTACGTTTAGCTAGCACACAAGACCACAGACAAAATGTTGACTTGAATTAAAAGGAAGAAAAACCTGCACTCAAAGTTGTCTTTTGTTACTGGGGGCAGTGTAGGTTTAGGATAGCAAAGGACACTGCATTAATTTGGTCCCATTAATCTTTAAAGACATAAAATATGAAGAACTAGTAGGGCTATGCTTTATCTTATTATGGTAAGGTAGTTGCTTTAATATTGCCATACATTTAAAGAGGTAGCACAGCATTCAAGAGTAGTGAGTTGGGATCTTCCTGAATCTATGCCAGACACAGGTTTCAAATCCATAGGTCAGCCTTCTTCCAAAAATGCCTTAACTGAGGGGTGAGGCATTTTCCATCTCAGCCATTCTCTTTCTACCTTTTAAAGTTAGGTCACAGGACAGAGGATTCCTGGTATAAAGAAAGAAAACAATAAAAAAAAAAGCAGCCTAATTTATAAACGGTGTTTTTTTTTTCCTGGAAGCAGCGAACCTGGACTTTGGTCCCTATGCAGAACTGCTTACGTTTTTTCCACTGGTAAGTCTTCTAACAATGTGTAACCAGCCATCCAGAGCTGAAAGGAAAACCCTCCCCACTTTAGCATCAATGTATGCCTCAGAAATATTTTGAGATACATAACTTTTACCTGCTAGTGGACTTGAGGAGTCCTAGGGTAAATGGGGGATTTTTGCGTGCTTAGGAGTACTTGGTAAGTTGTCTTTAATTCAACATCTCTGTATCATATAATAATTTTTGTTACAACTGATGATTGCAGCAAGCAGGTTTTACAATTTAAACAAAACAACAAATGCAGATTTTGATTATTTCATTCTGAACATGCAAACCACCAGGAAACGTGAAAGCAACATTGTTTTCATGTCATAACAGTTCAGCAAGAGATTTCTAGTTCAATCCAAAAACACTTGTCTTAAGCTTCTTTAATTTTTCTTCTCTGATGATTATGTTTAGGCTTTTCTGTTTCTCCTGGGATTCCTTCTCAGCTAGCAGCCACAATGCCATCCCTTCCATGCTTTCCAGCTGCTTTCATTCCTGTCCAGTTTCCATCACAAAGCTGTTCCCAAGCCGAGAGCCTGGAATTCTCACAGACGTCTCCCTTGGCAATGTGCTCTGCTTGGCAAAGCAGATCCCCGGAGTTCATGCCAAGTGAGAGCAGTTCAGAAATCTCAGGAGAACACGTGCAGCTTTCAGGTTCAGGTGAGCAAAAAGTGCTGGGAAGGAAATCTGAACCTAAGTCTATTGTGCAACTCCCGTGAAGCTTTGCCTTTGCTAGTGATTCTAACTGATTTTATTGCAGGTCAGGGGAAGGTGCTTTGTTTTTATGGTGCTTGTAAACTTGATTTTTTTTTACTTCTCTAACCACAGCCATCCTGCCTCTCACTGCCGTCCAGCCATCCTGACTTCTCTCTCACCTGCTTCCTGTGAGAAGTTGAACCTTGTAGATAAAAATGGAGAAGTCATTAAGCTGGGAAAGCTAAGTTACATGAAGTAGGGTATATGTTATATTTAGGGGGGAAGTCATAAGTAGGATGTGGCTATAGCTTCCAAAGCTGTGAGAAAATGTTTCTGTAGCAAAGAAGGCCTGCTCTCTGTCAGCAATCTTGGTTTTTCTCACACTGATATTTGGTTGCATCACTGAGAGTTAAAACAATGTAAGCTGCTACTTGGCATCTTCTCTTGGCTACACTTTGCCAGCCTTGTCTTCTGTGGGAAAATACCAAAGGGTGAGAAAGTATAAATGAGCAATTTGCAAGAAATCAAAAGTTGATTTCAAAATGGGAGGAAGAGAAGCAAAAAGAAGTGGGAATAAATGGATTAAAAGGGAAAATAATATAAATGTAATCCAGACGTGCATCCTGGATTCTTTTGAACTTCTGTAGTGAGACCTGACTGTGATACTATGAGCCACTCCCATAGTACAATTGAAATTTTAATTTCATGTTCTTCAAGCTAGCTCAGGACAGGTACTCTCACTGAAGGAGTCTGGTCTCCTTGTCCCTGGAACTATTATTTTCTTGCTGGTTTACACTGAACTTGGATCCATTGCCCAGTGAAGTATATAGTAGAGTTTTAGAAATACTTCTGACAGTACAAATGAGGGTGATGGGGAAATAGTCTGTTGGTGGATGGATGGATCACTGGATCACACAATGACAGAACCACAGAACAGTTAGGGTTGAACCCCCTGCCAAGGCAGGGTCACTTTAAGCAGGTGACACAGGAACTCATCCAGGTGGCTTTTGAAGGTCTCCAGAGAGGGAGACTCCACAGCCCCCCCTGGGCAGCCTGTTCCAGTGTACCATGCTTAGTTTAAAGAAGTAATAAGGTGGAACTTCTTGTGTTTATGTCCATTCTCCCTGCCCTGACTCTGGGCACCACGGAAAAGAGTCTGGCACCATCCTCTCGGCACCTGCCTGTGATATACTTCTATTTATTGATGAGGTCCCCTCAGTCTTCTCCAGACTAAACAGGCCCAGCTCCTGCAGTCTCTCCTCATAAGAGAGATGCTCCAGACCCCTCATTGCCTTTGTGAGGTCCCTGCTGCACCCTTACCAGTTAATCCTTGTTTTTCTTAAACTGTGGGGATCAGAACTGAACACAGTACCCCAGATGTGGCCTCACTAGGGCTGAGTAGAGGGGCAGGATCACCTCCCTCAACCTGCTGACCACACTCTTCCAAATGCACCCCAGGCTCTCACTGGGCCTCCTGGCCTCAAGGGGACTTCTGGCTCATGGTCAGCTTGCCATCCACCAGTGACTTGTCATCCACCTGTCATCCCAGCTCCTGCTCTCCAGGAGGTCAGTCCCCAGCCTGTGATGGTGTTTGGGATCATTCTCCCCCAGGTGCAGGACCTGCACTTGTCCTTGTTGAACCTCACTGTGTTTCTCTCTGTCCAACTCTCCAGCCTATCAAGGTCCCACTGAATGGCAGCTCAGCCTTCAGGTGGATCAGCCATTCCCCCCAGTTTTGTGTCACCAGCAAACTTTCTTAGGGTGTGTGCTATCCCTTCATCCAGGCTGTTGACAAACAGGTTGAATAAGACTGGACAGTAGGAATCTGACAGCAAGAGCATGCTAGGACAGGGGGAGGTATGACTGCTTTTTTGAAAGAAGTGCCAACTTCAACCTGCCTTGTGTGTACAACTAAGGCATGGAAGTGCAGAGGCCTGATAATATCAAGGAACTTCCAGCTGATCTGATCAGTGCTTTGTCTTTGAAATAGGCCTCAGTTGAATTTGTGCTTGAGGACTGGGCTAGCTGACACTCCTCTCATGGTTGTGGTGAGTCTGGGTTTTTATTGCTGGAAACACAAACACGAGCATATCAACAGTTTGCTCAAATTTTCACATTCTTATTTAAAGGGATAAGCACTGAGCCATTGCTTCTATCAGCAGAGAGCCCCACAAAAAACCTTTCCAGACAAGATGCTCAAGAAGAGAACAGAAAAGAAAGGTGAATTACACAGCTGCTTGGTTGCCTTGCACTGGGAAGCACCAGCTCAGGCACCTGTCCTATAAAAGCATTCTGGAGGTAGCATAGCCCCACATGTGAGACCTGTGAGACACGTGGTTTCTGCATCTCTTGCTGCTGTCAGCCTACTGTATCACCTCTGCCTCCTCAGCTACATTCTGGTGCAGGACAGGTGAGAAAGTTGCAGAAACAGCACTGCTTGTCTGCTATGGGGCTGGAGATGTTTGGGGATATTTGGTGTGTAGCTGGGAAAGACTGAGGTATGAGTACAAATTTTTGTATTCCTGTTGTTGGACCAGAAAGACTTTCCAGTGCGTTGCAGAGGACTTCAAAAGCACTGGCTGTACTTTCATGATGGAGTGAGTTATGTAATTCCTACTGCAGCAAGTGTGTGGTATGAATGAGCAAGTAAAGGCTTTTTGGTTCAGTTGTCAGCCCTAACTTGACCTAAAAGAGCAACTTACCACTAGTTGATGCTCAGAAGAAGAATTAATTGAAGTAGAAGCTGCCTTCTTGTGGTGAGCATAGCCAGTAAGCTTCAACAGGAAGATGCACACATTTGCAATTTTGTGCAATTGAATAGAAAATGCCTGGTTAGAAACTCTCATGTGTACAAATACTGCTTATTAAACTGTTTAATGAACTGGCTCACAAGTTGCATAATTATAGACACGCAAATTGTTCAGTACTGTCTGGAAGTGCCTTCACTTCCACGTTCTGTAGTGAACACATTAAGCAAGCACTACAAATCTCCAGGCAGGGAACACACATCTTGCCATTTATCCTTTTCATGATTCCAGCACTAGATTTGAGGATCAGAGGCCTCTTTTTCTCCACAGGTTGCATCCTTCCACCTACTTAATTCAATCGTATTCTGTAAAATGTTTTCAAAAATCAAAGCCTTGCGTGTGTTGTTGAAAATACAAATACTATTAATTATTTTAGGATATTTATTTTTCATTTATTCCTTCTGTAAAGGCTTTGTTTGCATTGCCCTTTTTCCTGCTGCATAGGGAGCAGTCAATTAAAATAAAGGAGTTTCTCTGAAACTTTTTCTGCTGCTAAAGAAGAACAAATAAAACAACTAAAGGAGGAAATTTCTTCATTTCACTTTGACATAGAGGGGAAGATGAAGACTGGAAATATAGAAGGCAGGCGAGAAATTGCCTTAGTCATTCAAGCTGCAAACACGTGTTTTCCTTGATGGTATTCCTCTTTGTGTCATATATGCAACATGAGGGCTCTTTCCTTTTTCTTGAGAGTGGCAAAAATCAGGCAGGTCTATGGCCTGGCAGCTGATCTACTTCTGCATAATGGGATGCTGGTCTAGCCCATATAAATGAACTGGATTTGTAACTCTGATCTTCAAAGCATAGAAGTAAGGCAAAAGTTGGCAGGGAAAGATAAAATCTACTGGTGTGCCATCACTTCAACTGTGGCCATCAGTTTATGGTGGCAGCTCATTCATCCCTGTCTTGGCTGTGCCAAGGCCAATTTTTGTGTGCCTACATATTGAACAGGGCAGTTGTTAAAAAAAAAAAAAGTTAAAATTATTAAAATTATCTGGAGATAATTGTTAAAATTATCTGGAGAGAGGAGAAATGCAATGTTTAACTTGGATCACTTTTCTGATCTGGCTCATCACTACCCTGCAAGAGGACACTGTGGGGGTGCTCGCAATGGGCAAGAATGGGTGGGCTGGAACTGGTGATGGAAAAAGTGCTCAGAGTTGTTATCTTTCCTCAACTGATGCAGACAGAAGCAGCAGGTGTTTAGCACACTGAGCCTTCCATCAAGTATAAAAAAGAAGCAGCAAACTTCTAGGAACGCACAGGCTGAGAGCAAATGCCATGAGAATTTTTGTGTGTTAACCATATGGGAGTTGGACAGAGAAGGAAGACAGGGACCTCCAGAGCAGAAGGCTGAGAAGATGTGGCAGGACCATATGCATGTCTGGGCAAGAGGCCTGTCCATGTATGCATTTTTGGATCAGCAGTGAGCTTCTGAAGTCTGTCTCCCAGTCACCCCTACTTGTTGTGCTTTGGTTCACATTGTGGTGTTATCATGAGCTGGACGAAACTAAAGCACAGAATGTTCCCCAGCTCTTCATGACATTTTCACTATGGCACCAGGCTGTATTTGGTTTGAAGCAAGCTTCACTGAAATGAGTATTGTCTAATGTTTAGTCCTCTTTAGCAAGAGTTTTCCCTACAAATCTCATACTATTAGCTCATGGTGTGGTAACAGGCAGACTGACAAATCAAAAGGTTATCCATGGTACAGTGGTGCTGGGTAGAGATGGGGTGTAGGAAGGACAGTGATATGCTGTACAACCAGCACTTCTATTAACCCTAGAATTTTTTAATATTTAGTAGAAATTGTAAATAAATTACTAAATTAAGCCTCAAGCACATTTCCTTTGAAATATGTTCATGTACGCTGTACTATGCTTCATTTTGAGCCAGGTTTCGATTTGGCCCTCTACAACATTATACAGATTATTTTTTCCTACTCTATCACTCTTCCCAATCTGATTCAAGCCACTCTGTCAGAGAGATGGTGAGTTCTTTGTGATTGTCATCAACTCTAGTCTGGAGAAAATGACTGAAATGTTTTTCCTTTTGATTATTTTTACCTATTTCTAAGGACAGACTGATACAAGCCAAAAAACATTGCTTGCTGAAAGCATAATTAATGGTCTAGACAGGGTGTTTTAAAGTAAGAATTGGATTCACACAATAGGGAGATTTTACTAACAAGCTTCACATTTTAAAAAGAATTGCAGAGACCGTTTACAGTTCTAAGCTCCATATCACCTCCATGGAAATCATCAAAAGAAAACTAACTAGAGAATGTTACAAATAAGTATCTTTTTGTTCCTTGCCTAGGCAAATCACACTAGCAATTGGTATTAGACAGAATATTTCAGAAAAATTTGTTGAAGAGCAACTTAAAGCAGACAATCATCTCAGAAAAACAGCAGAAGGAGCAACAGGTACTGCTACTTTGGGTTTTGACAAATTCTCAAGGACAGAGGTATTGTGTGGGCTCTGTTTTGGCTCATTACATGGTAGCACATTTTTCCACTGTTCTTTTATGTGATATTGGAAGATTTTTCCCCAAAGTGAAAGCGAAAAGGGCTGTATTATTCAGTCACAATATTATTCCCCCACTATTTCCCACCGGATTCCTTTATTTCCACCTATTTTCTGGGTTGTAGTTTGTGCCCAGGTCTCAAGACACTCAGTTAAATTAGACATCAAGGTTGACTCCATTTGCTCCATATAATAACTGGTCTCTCATGTGCCACTACTGTGAGAATGGGGGCATTTCCACATACAGGTTTTGTACAAAGATCAAGTACAGTGAGAGGGTTCTGCTTTTTGCTGTGGTACAGTTTGAGATGAGCTTATGCCTGACACCTCTAGGTGTCAGACTCAGCATTTGGTTTGGCTTGGTGACTTGGAAGATGCTCAGAAGATGAATTTCATCACTCAGAGATTTTCGTCTCCCTGGCAAAATAATATCTCAAACTGATGCAGCTATGTATTTCTGTGTCACATTGTAAAAACTTCCCCTGAAAACAAAGAAGGACAGAACCTTTCTGTCTTCTCTCATACAGACACTTAGCACCATCTTAACCCTTTGACTCCACTAATGAATGAGTGAATGGAGGCACAGAGCGGCTGCTTCTCAAAAGGTGCTACTTGCACCTTCCCTGTAATGTCAGGGCTGTTTCTTACGTACTCACTTATCCATATCCAGGGTCTTTCAGACTTCTGGTGTCTCAGTTTTTTCAGTTATTGTAAATATCTTCCTTTCTGGAGAATGACTCTGTCTGAGTTTGTCAGGATTTAACTTTTATTTTCTTCCAGAGCAAGCCAAAAATAGCAGCTCAAAAGGTTTTTCTGAAATGAAGAGAGGGCATGGCAAGGCTCAGAAAAGTTAAACAGGAGCCTTTAGAAGAGGACAGCAAGCATTCCAGAAGAGCTGGTTTGAATTGCTGGGGTCATTTCTCCCAGTCTGGCCAAGTGAACAGAGGCATACTGCAGCCAGGGGAATGCTCTCAGCTAAATCTGCAGGTCAGTAGCTCCATGCAGATGGATACACATGAAAAAAGGCAGGCTGTGCTTTAGCTGACAGGGAGATAAAGGTTAAGACCAACTGTGAAAAAAAGTGCAGAAGAAAAATAAGTGATTGGAGGAGATGAAGACTCAAAGGAAAATCCTGGTGACTCACCCAGAGAAGATGGCCTGAAATCCTGCAGCCATGTCCCAAAACAGTGACAGACACAAACCTACAAGTAGGTGAGAAATGGAGACTCATCACACGAATCCTCTAGGAAAAAAAGACAGAACTGCTGGAAGAGCTGTGGAGGGTACTCTGCAAAAGGACCTAGGTTTATCAGCCTCTGAAAGGTCATCTCATAGAAGGAGTAAAAACCCCCTTGGAAGTCCTACAAAGGCATTATCCACTCCAGGATGTAGATGTAGATCACATCAAGGAGGCAGAGTGGAGTGCAGGTCTTGCATTCACACAGGGTCAGAAGTGGGTTCAGGTCTGCCCACAGGAAGTTGTTGTGGGGAGCCAGAACTTGGAAAGCAAAAGGCAAATCCATACTGGGTTTAAGATAGTCAATGACAAGATAATAAAATTTACATGTAGCTCACCTGAAGGTATGGAGAAGGGAAGCTTATCCTCAACCCTGAGGTAAAAGTGGCAAAGGAAGGGAACAGTTGCCTTGACATGGCAAGTTGCATCTTTCTCCTGTGAGTCCAGCTACTTATTCCCAAAAAGAATGATGACCCCAAATCTTACCATGCTCAGTTATCTCTCCCAGCATGTGTCTCAGGGAGCAGATCACACTGACAGACATTTGGATCTTTCTGATGGTGATTATGCTAGTGATAAATCCCAGTGGAACAGGAAAAAAAAATCTCTGTTAGGAAATACAGCAGATCACCACTGAGAAAGCAAGATATCCAAGCAATTTCAGGTCAACAAGATGTCTCCTGCAGTGCATGCAGCAGTGATTCTAGTAGTGGAGCTGTCAGTCTGCAAGGGAGCAAGGCTCACTCCTCTTTTCAGCAGCCCTTATTTCATCTCACAAGATTGAAAAGGAGAGAGCATGAGCCTGAGTCAAAGAATGGGAACAGGGCCAGCGAGGTTGAAACCTACATCTGCCATCATCAAGAGTGGCTCATGAGATTTCTGTTTTCATGTTTTCAAAATTAAAGAAACTCCTGAAGTGGAGGAACCACAGAAAAAAAACAACAAAACCCAACCCTGTTTGCAGACACATTAGGTAAGAATTACCCAGGTGATGGTTTTGTGTTTCTTTTTCATTGGGGAAATTTTTTTGTCTTGGATTTAAGACTCATTCCTCCTGTGCTCCCTAGCTATATGCCCACCTCTGTCAGCATTTCTCAGACATAAACTGCAAAAAACAGAGAAGAGGGAAGAGATACATCTGCAAGCCCCCTGTTTTTCTTACAATGGGTGCAATGTTCAATGAATCTCTGAAGTCAGGGCTAGAATTCCCTGTAGCTTAGGTATGATTCACCCCTTGACATTGAAATGTTCACATTGTCTATTTAACTTCCTCAGAGGTAACATATGTGACTTTTTTAAAAATGGGTAAATTATCTCTCAAATTTGCATATTTTTCTCCTAAGACACAGAAAGCTTCAGATTAGTGACAATCTTATTATTTCCTAGGAACATCTTCACTCAGTTTTTCCTTAATGTAGTCCCAGCTTTTTGGTCAATCAATGTTTCTCACCTTTGGGCCAGTGATCTTACTTATGAAATGAAATGGTATCCTGCTTCAGCAAGCTTTAGTCCTTTTTATTAAACAGGTTCTTGACTTTTCTTAGTTTCCACTGAAATGAAGAAATCCAATCCCACACATTGACCCCTCATCCTAAACCCATGGCTTTATCTTTATGTAAGATCAGTCTGAATAAGTTTTCCTGTCTGCAATAATCACCAGGGCAGAAACATTCACTTCTGATGGCTCTGAATCGCTCTGTCACAATCTACCAAGCACACTATACTCCATGTCAGACTGCTGCTAAAAAATGGTTCCTGAGGCCTCTTTGAAAGTTACATTTGTATTAAAGTTGAACCATCACATGGCATTCACATTCCTAAAAAGGAGTTCAGCTACTGACACTAATATACACTCAAATCTGTTTCACTTACGTGATTCGTAGGGCTTGGATTGCACTACTAAGACCTATGCTGGGAATAGAATACTTGAATAATTAGAAAAAATGCATTAATTCTTTTTGATAGATTAAGCAATAAAGCTTACTGCATTTACCCAGTCTGTGGTTTTAAAAACATAGATAGGGTTCATAAATATTCACAAAGTTCTGTGTATTATCATAGATACCTGTCCAGAGGAAACCCAGAACATCCTTAGCAGAGAATTAAAGACTGACATACACTGACATAGACTGAATGGAAGAACCCCTTCACTGGCCATGGCGAGAGAAGAACATGAGGAAACAAGGCGTTTTTGCAGGTACATCTGTATACACAAGAAACTCATTTGTGTGTGCAGTGAGGAAAATATTTCTTTTAGAATCCTTAAAAATCAGGCTGCTAAATTCTTACTTACCAGCTCGCTTCTTTCCAGGGGTGTCTGTGTTCTTTTTGAACTGAAGCACTCATTTAGCCATCTAGATGAAAAGTAAAGCACCTCACTGAAGGAGACCAGCTCTCAAAACACTGGTGCAGTTTGGGTCTAAAGCTGAGTAATGCCAAATGCTTCACATAATTTGCTGAATATCTTTGAATTACAGTGAAAGCAGTAAAAACTCAGGTTAATTTATTTACTTTTTTTTATAATATGATCAGGCCACTGATAGAGTAAGGATAAACTTCTCACATTCACATCAGGGTAGCACATATTTCTGAGGTTAACAAAAGACATAGAGCCCACATCAATGCCAACAGCATTCTTATTTCAGGAATACTAATCTTTAGACCAGACCGAGGATGTGTTTGGCACAATATAAATTAAGAAGTTGAAAATTCAAGTGAGTTGCTTTTGTAATTTGTAATTATTAAATGTTGTAGAAGTTTTAGTTTGGTTTGGTTTCTGTTTACATCTTCGTAGAAGAAAAATAATTTCTTAACACAAAATCCCTGCAGTTAATGATAATAAAACTATGGGATTTGTAATGGAAGTACCTTCACAGCACTAACTAACTGTAGGCTATACAAATGCCTCTAATAAAAATTGAGCTTGCTTACAATCAAGTCAAATCAAATGAAATCAAAAATTTTAATGTGATTAAATCTGTTAGAAATTAACAAGTGCCATCTACTATAAACACAGGAGAGATTATTTTCCTCTTTGCATTTCAAACCTAGTTCTTGACTGGTGCAAAATTAGCATAATTTATTGATTTTCATTTTTTGATATATTACACAAAGTAAGAAATTATTTTTCAGATCTACTTGTCCATTCTTCTTCATTTCAAAGATGATGGGAATAGTGCAAAAGGCTATTTTGCTTTTATTGGTTTGTATCATTTTCTCCTATAGCTGCCTTTCAGCAAAATGCTTTCACTGTCTTAAAAATTAACAGTTTCATTAAAGATCCTTCCTGGATCTCTAATCTCTTGGATCTCTCTGGGTCATCTCATGATAGGTGACCCAGATGTGAGTATTTGTGGGATTTGGCAGTTCATGAAGCTACTAATGAAATAAGGTGCTGTTTTTACTTTTACTGCTGTAAATTTTGACTGTGGAGTGATGTACTGGTGCAGAATTACTGCAGTGCCAAATTCTGCCAGCATTGTATTCTCTGCCTGCTGACCATGCTGCCTTACTGATGCAATTACTTTGACTTTTTCGTAACAATGCATATTTTTAAAAGGGTTTGCATGGATTTATTCATATCATTAGCCATAGTAGCCCCTAGCATTTCCACACAGATGTTTATCCAAAAATGCCTGCCCGGTATAATGCGTACATTTGTCACTCACTTTTTCTAATTTATGAGCTAAAACTAATTGCTAAAGACAGCTTATCCTCCCTGGCTGTGTTGGCCCTGTGCTGATTTATGCAATCCAAGAATCTGCTTTGCATTTTTAAATCAGTAACTCTATTAGGAACACAAGATGACTGCCCACTGATAGCAGTTCACTTGTGCAGAGTGACAACTTGTGCTTGCTGGAAGCAATGAAAATCCTTTTCAGAGCAGCACGACATGCCTGAACCTGCCCAAACCTATCCATTCCTTTGTTTCCAAGCACTTTGTTTTCAGAACTTTCCAGGCATGAATCATATGAGCAAGAGGGTAAAACCAGTTGGGATGTAGTGTGTTGTGTGTATCTGGTGCCTAAGAGAGCTTGGACAGTGCTCAAGGCATCAGCCTGTGGCTCCACGCCCGCAGCACTGAGGTTGCTCTGCTGGCACTTGGCATCACCCAGAGGATTTTGGTGGTGGTTATTTGCTTGTTCCTCCAACAAGTGCAGCTTCTTTGCCATTCTTAATGCACAATTTCCTCAGAGTAGGGTATCTGTGTGCTTTCTGGACCAACGGCAGCAGCCAACATGTTGGTGGTTGGTTTATTTTTTCCCACCTGCATCTCACTGACAGATCTTTTTTTGGAAAAAAGACTTTTGCTTCCTGTATGTTCTTGCCTCACAGGTAGCCCTGCCTCAATTTGCCTCATGCAGAGGTGTGCTTGGCACACAAACAAGAATTTCAGTTTGTGCAAAGTGCTTAGCCTCTTCTAATGTATTTTCTGTCTGCGTTATGCACCTAGCTCCCATTTGTAATTTACAGCTGGGTTATGAATTGTTCGTCAGCAGCTCCAAAGCGGTGTCAAAGTGCCCCTGGTGTCCCTGGTTATTGCATTTCCACAGGGCAGGGCCTGTTTTCTAGCCTTGGCTTAACACAGTACTGTTCAGTCTACAGTGGAAAATGTTACACACAGATCTTGCCTCTTGCTTTTGTTGTTGTGTGCTGTATTTCAGAGAACTGGTCTGGATATGGAGGAGTGGTAGGCTGGACATAACCATGCAGGGGCTCTATTTACTCATTCAATTTGATTATTTTGAGGAGAATTAATACTTATATTGACTGTTGCTGAGACTTTCCCCATCATGCTTTTAACCAGAATATAAGTCAAGCTTATTTAGAATAGAAAACAACAACAACATTAGGTAATTTTTTACAAAGAGCAGCAGGATATAGGGAGTTTGTTTTTCTCTTAGTATCTGTGGGAACTTTCACATTTTGCTCCTGAGCTGCTGAACTCCATCACTGAGAGGGAAACATGAGGTCGTGGCTGCCTCCTGTAGCTCATGTTTCTTTTCGAGTAACGGTGAAGGACAGATGGTGCTGTAAGTCATAAAGGGAGCTGGAAGCTCACTTTTTATTTGTTAGCAGGAAGCTAACAAATAATTTCATGTCAGATTAAAAATTAACTAAGACGTTAGATCACAGTCATAAATAAGCTCTCTTTGAGGACATGTAAAGATTTGTACTCTTCCCCTGTTTCTTACTGTTAAGTGCATTTCTGGATCAGTCATGTCTTGAGCCATTGAGTTCAAAGGCAAAACCTCTTCTGAACACCTTTAACTCTGGGAGGGTATTCACCTGTGGAAAGTAAATACTTTATCCCATTTCGTTCAGGTCCATGGCTAATCTGATTTGTAGTAATGACTGGGCAAATGGAAACACAGCCCAGTCCCCAGCTTTGCATGACTGCAGGGCTTCACAGATACACTTACAGGTAACAAGCTGTGCCTTCTGCAGGCCTGCCCTAATTTAACTATCTGAATACAAAACGTGTTTAAAAGCATCTAAGTTCATGGTCATCACATTGTCAAAAATTTCAGTTAGAATTCTTTCCCACTGCTAAACAGAACAAATTTTGCAGCTGAATGCATGCATGAGTGTTCCCAGGGAGGAAGCACCTTAATTTTGACAAGTGCTGATAACTGGTTGCCACTCCCAGCAGTATCAGCATAGGAAGGACATGCCCAAGCCCTCCAAAAATCATGCCCAAAGAAGATACATTTGGAGACAGTCCTTCATTACAGTCTCATAGGCCAATTTCATACTCCTTGTTTATCTTGTGAACAGAACATGAATAGACCAGCTCGAGACTGTCAGGAGCCAGGAGTTGACTCACCCTTTGGAATACAACAGAGATCAAGCTCACTTACTGCAGAAAGATGAAATTGCCCAGAGCAAGTTCAAAGGAACAGCTAGAGTCACTGGAGAACACATGAAATCAGAAGAAATGCAAGTAAGCTGTCTTCTGTGGAACAAATATGCAGTTCATCTCAATTAATATCCTTCCATACAAACATCCTATGTTTTTACTTGAAACTTTCCATTTGCCACACATGGCAAATTATTCATGCCACTTCTTTAGGATGCTTAGATCTACTTCTTTTAGATGGTTAGTGAAGATTTTAATTTTAATAAGATACTGCTTTGGTTTGTGTTTTAAAGGTACATCCCTTTCTTTTGTAAAAGAAAAAACTTAGGTTGTGCCTACCATGTTTTAAGGAAGTAAAAATGTTCCAATGTTTCTCATGCTTCCTTGTAGTGATTTGCTCAGCTGAGCTGACCCTTGAAAAATTTCCAACTCCTGCATAGTGAACTTTCCTACCTGTAATTATTAGGACTCATTGTGCCAAGTGCAGCACTGTTAATGGCCACCATTCTCATTCCTGTGCTGAGTTATTATTTTTTTCTTTTAACTATCCTGATCTTTGGCTTTGAGGTATTTTTATGATATCTAGTCCTGTGTCTAACAATCTAACCTGCCTAATAAAATACCCCAGTCATTTATTATGGTTTCTTCTAAATTCCTTTAGGGGATTCTATCTTTTAGAAGTTTTTATTTCAGAGTTCTTAGTGATAAAATCATCTCTGATTATTTGTGGTCATTATCCCTATTAAAAACAGCTAGACATAATATGACTTAAGAGGAAATTTTCTAAAAGAATCACTGATAAACAGAGAAAAAAAGAGGTAAGCACATGAAACCAATAACAGAGATGGGGTAGCTGAAAGCAGTATTTATATAAAATGAAAGAACGGGCAATGGTAAAGCTCAGAAATGTCTGGAACAATGTTCTGCTGCAAAAGGATGTCTAAACCAAACTGATACATTTGACAGCAAACTGACAATTTAAATTACTTTCACAATCAGAAAAGTTTCAGAACAATTAAAATAGGCAACATAGTACTTTGTTCAAAATTTCTGTAGTTTATTTTTAATTTTTACATTTTTGAGATATGTATTTTTGGACCATACTCATAGTGAATGTTTTTCTCCTTACGTTGCATATTTCTCTAGAGGTAGCATTTACAATAGGAAATGTTTAAGTGAGACTGTTCCAGTATTTTGACTACAGAGTAAACTGCACATTTCTAGCTCAACTCCACCAGTGTTCTGTTTGCACTACCCAGCACAAGTGCCCCGAAGGAAAAGGACTCAGTGTTTGCATCAGCATGGGCGAGGGGAGAAGAGAGAAAGCAAAAGTAATGGAGATGGATGTATATGGAAATGTCCTCTCCAATTTTCATTACTTTCATTTTCAGTTCCGTTGAAAATAATGTCTTTGCAATCCCCTGCTGTTTGTAAGAAGGATCTAACTATTCCTGTGCCCTTTTCACCACATCTGATTACATGACATTCTTGTCATTAAAATCTACCTTGTACTCCAGCATTTTCCTAATGACATTGACATATAATGCTGATTAGTTGCATGATTAGTTTGAATTTCATTATTTTCTTCAGCACAGACTTGTCTCTGCTCCGTTTGTAACATTTGGTTTGTTTTAAATATAGAAGTTTACAGAACAGTATTTTTTTATTGTTTGGGGTTTTTATTTTTCTTTGTTGAAATAATTTCAGATGTGATCTTTTTTTTATTGCATACCTTAATACTGTAGACCTCTAAGCAGAACAAAAGGCTCCATGCTTGCTTCTGGATATGTAAGGTGGGCATGCCTAGCTCAGAGCATGGCACACTCTTATTTTTTCACTGATAGATATTAAAACAGCAGATTGCTGGACTGCAGGAGGGGGCCAAGAGAACTGAGTCCTACTGGCACTCTGCCTACAGCAAACTGAGAGACCAGGCTGAGTTGCTGACCAGGCAGAACGTGGAGCTTCGAGATGAGCTCAGAGTTTCAGAACATCAGAGACAGAAAGCAGAAAAAACCCCCAAAGCTATGAATTTCATGGACAGAAAATCAGAGAGATCCTGGTACTGGAAGATACTATCTACTTAATAGTGTTTGAAAATTTCAGTGCTTTTCTTGGGAGCTGTCATGTGTGAATACTGACCCTCCACTCCTGCCATGCTGAGCCTGAAGGGGGGAAAGTCAGTGCTACAGTGAGCCATGTTAAAATACACTCTTTGTGTGGTCCTCTTCCATCTAGCCTTTCTATCCATGAGGTGTGCATCTTTACCAGGGGATACAGCCAGCCTATCATAGACTATTAGGTCAGATGTGTCCCTCCACTAACTAGGAAGGGAGTCTAGATAACTAATTTATTTTCAGTGCCTAAATTCAAGCCTCCTAAAAAGCCTCCTGAAAATAATTCTACTCTCTCTATGTATACTCCTCAGAGTATCTATATACTCTGAAAATAATTCTACTCTTTATATATATATATAAGGCCATTTACCTTTTTAATAAAACACCTCTTCAGCCTGGAAAAAAAAATATAGTTGGACCTTCTATTAAATCTGAGTTCTTATTTTATGCTGTAAGCTTTCTGGAAGGAAGCACCATCAGTGGCCTGCCTTACAGAGACACAAGTTGGGTTCTTGAATAGGAGTTACACTGGGATGGGGCAGGAGGGATAAGCAGGGTGAAAAATATAGCTGGCTAATGTAAATGTCTTTGCTAATCTCTGGAAATCAAAATTATTTAATCATAGGTTTACAGAGTGGCTTGTAATTTTTTTATTCAATATTCCACTTGTTTAATGTACTTGTAGTGTTTTACTTATTCCATTAGTATATAACTGAGTAACTTCTTGTAAGGGAGTTAAAGGAAATTAAAGTTACTGACTTTTTACACAGGAGACAGCAAGTCTTGGTGAAATTATATGGTTCAGACTAGAATCCGAAAAAACCCTGAAATTTTGGTTGAGTGGGTAATTTCATTTCCTTGTCTGTATTCAAGGGAGAAAAATAAATGTTTTGAAGGATCAGTTTCATCCTATGTGTGTCAAGGAAACTAGAAAAAATAATTATCTCCTGTATTGTATAGTCTGATGAGATGAACCCTACTTTTCCACAGAATGGCTGAACATAGAAGAAAAAATTGAGCCATTTTCTCTTAGGCATTTCCCTAATTTTCACATCTAATTTCTAGTAAGGTATCTTTTAAACATGTTAGAACCACCAACAATCCTGTCCTTTGCTTTATTGGAGGGAGGAAGTTTTGTGTCTCTTTTTTTTCCTTTGATTATAATGTACTTGATAATGAGATTTTCCACCTAACACCTACATTTCGTTGAAAATTTAATTTGAAGTTAAATTTCACTTTATTTTTACTTTTCCCAAACCTACTTGCTCTTATGATTCATCCTTTTATAGATAGTGAAGGTCAGGGAAAAAAAAAAGATTAGTCACAGGTACAAAATTAAAATACATAAAAATTCCAACAAAAGCAAGGATAAACAAAATTTGCTTCTGCTCTTGGCCAGATTTCTGGTTTAGTTCTATTGCTTTGCTGATGTGAGACTACTACTCAAGACATTAAAGATTTTTGTTGTGTGAAAATAATACTAGAATATTCTATATGAGGATGCTAGAATGGTACCTACAAAGTTTTTGCCTGATACTGGGGACTTCCAGTCCCTAGCAGAACAACATATGGAAATTCATTCATTGTGTTTAAATATCATAATTTTTCTGAAAAGAAAATGGCTTTAAATTTGAGTCAGATGGCTTTGAAGGCTATTTGATTCCACTAGCTGCGACTTGAAATTAAATTTACATATTTATAGCAAATTCTCCACTAGGTTACAGAAGCTGTTCTGCAAGGGACAGCATCTTCATCCAAACCACAAGAAAGTTCATGAAGAGATAATCACAAGAGCCACAGCATCTCTCACTTGGTGCTGAAGACGTCTTTGCAAATACACTTCCTTAGAGATGTGAATAGTAAAGTATGCATCTCTATTGCCAGTAGTCACTTTTCCAGAGTTTCAAATATGTATTTAAGAGAACGTTCTTTGGAATCAAAATTTTCACAAATGAAAGTGTGTATGAGCATGATCATGTTTTCTTGTTTGTGCATAATTCTACATGAATTGTAGATTTTCTTCTGGTTTTGCAGTGGCAGGAGAAAAAGCTTCTTTCCCTCCTTTTTTCTAGACCTAATGGAATTGTGTGTTATTTTCAATGAATTTTCCAAGCTTGTTGCACCTGTTACTCCACAGGCTGATTTTACAGGTAATCCCCTTGCCTTGGCAAACCATAAATCTATTTTGTTTTGCCATTCGAGGCTTTATTTGCCAATATGTAAGTGTCCTTATCCCAGTTCAGCTCAGTGGGAAAACCACTCAGATTTTTACAAGTTAGTGAGTAGTTAGCTCAGTATGTCAAGTGAGATGCTTATTTCTGGCTGGTGTGTCCATGACTGCTCCTCCACAGCCAGCTTGCCACATTTCTAACACATCTCACTGTTTAGGATTTAGATATGTAAATATCTCTTTAAGCTTTTCTTCCTCTTAACTTTATATTTCTTGCTTCATATCATGGGCACCTTGGATATTACAAGTCCCTTTTCTTACTTTTGCTGAGATTTGGTTGAAATCTATGCTTTGTTCAAGTGTACAGTCTCTCTGAAATTCATCTTCTCTACTGGAAATTATTCCTTTGGCTAAAGGAAAACAGATTAGCCAACACACTCTGCTCTCTGCCTGTATAGGGACTGAAATAAAATGTAAGAGATGTCAGATGAGAAGGGAGGCAACTGCTACACTGCAGTGAGCATGACAGAGTATTTGAAAGTTACTAGACAGTAACTTCAGCAAATTCTATACTGTGCCAGATATGAAAAGAGGTATTGATCACTTCCTCCAGTGGCACACAGCCACATGCAATAAAAAATGTGACTTCAGCAACAGTTTTGAGAAGGGGGAAGTTAAGGACAGCAGACTTTTGGGCTCACTGCTCTCTGGGCTTTCACCATCTATCCAGGATTGGATCCAGTCCAACTGGAATCCAGCACAAGCATGAGCTAGACTGGTGGGCATAGTGCCCAGATGTCCTGAGTGAACTCTAAAATGTTTGACAGAGACACATGCTCTTTATCTGATCTGATGGCACAGAAAGACTTTACAGTGAATAGAGTGGCTGTCAATTATTTGACTCTAGAATTGAAGTCTCAGGTAAATGGAACATTAGACAGAAGCCCTAAATCCATGTCATACTGATCAACCTGAACACAGTGACTCATTAGTATTTTCTTTGCATTTGAGTTCTTTTGATAGCAGGTGGATGTTTTCCCTCACAGATCCTGGGACTCTGGGTAATTCTGAATTTTGGACATAGATAAAACAAACTATTTCTATCCAAAATTGAGAAATGGAGCACAGGAACACATCAAAGTAATGGGATAACTTTGAGCAACAGAAGGGTTGACAGGCCTTGGAATGGGCTGAACAGGGAAGTGGTGGCATCACCATCCTTGGCACTGTTCAAAAAAATGTATGGATATGGCACTTTAGGACATGGTTTAGTGGTGGGCTTGACAGTTCTGTGTCAGTGATTGGAACTGATGATCTGAGAGTTTTGCAACCTAAAATATTTTATGGTTCTAGGACTGGAAGAAGACATGCATGCCTTCTATAACATATGTAACTTAAAGCTAGCTTGGACTGGCGAGTTTAATCAGCTGTAACCAAGAGGGCAAAAGAATTGCCATCTGACTTACTTTTGTCAAAGCTGACAGGCTTTGAGGATATGCACAAAAACTGTTGGTGAGCAAGTCTGAGTAATGACCAATACAGGTTAAAGACACAAACCTTTTGTAAACATGATTTTATGAAGTAAAGAAAATGCCATATCTAAGAGATGTTCTGCATCTCTGAAAAATATGTATTCTGGTTGGCTATTGTACTTTTAAGGATGGTCTCTATTTGTACTGTAACTTGACCTAGCTGGTGAGGAACTGTCCAGCTCAAGTTGTGCTTTAGTGAGACAAGAAAAATGCCCATTTTAACTGCACATCATCAGTGATTATTTCAGACTTTGAAAGAATGAACAGGTGGGCCAAAATAGTTATGATTTATTAATTATTATTATTTACTAACATGGATCCACTGAAAACAACTTGATTTCCGAATGCAGCTCATTAGCAAGAAAAGGTTGCCAGTTCCCTGCCCAACATGCAGCTATGGATAGATTTTCATGATTTCTATGAAAAAAGATGAATTCATTTGTCTGGCAGGGTTGGAAGTAGGAGGAAGAGAGGGGAATTCAACTGAAAGGTAAACTGATAGCATTTCTTAATGTTTCAGCCAAGGTCAAATATGCTTATTTCCAATCTTAGATGGATTTTGCTGTCTAACCTTGCAGGGGATTTTGATGAACTTTGAGCATGTTTTTTCCTTGCCTATGAAGGTTCTTCTTGATAAACTACCAACTCTGAAGTAGGGAAGGTCTGTGAATATGCAGAGAGACTTTCATAGCATTTGAATTTCACTGCTTTATCCATGAGGACTTGTTGCTTTTTCTCAACTTTTTGATTTGTTAGGGGGAACGTGAGCTCTACATGACACAAATTGTGATACCTGAAGTTAATAAGAGATCCTTATTTATAGGAATTGACGAGTGAGAGATTTCTGGGATATTTGATGAAAAACTGTAGGTATTATCAGCTGGGAGGCAAAAGCTCTTTAGATAATGAAATGTAACAGATTATTGTTGAGCATGAAGATCCAGGAGAACATATTTTTAGAATTCCTGTGGTCTAGGTGGACACTCAGTAGCAATGCCTCCTCCTGTTCTCCACTGCCTTCCTGATAGCATAGATCTGTAGGAGTAGAGGAATTTCAAGAGGTCTCTGGTTTTGCCAAGAGCAGGATCAGTGACACTGATGGCAATTCAATCTGTGCTTCACTAGCTCCCATGAAGAATATACAGAATGAACTGTCTACATGTTCATTATGAAGTCAAGTTTCATAACTAAACTACACCTCTTTTGTTGTCAGCTGCTGATCTGGTGATTAATTTTTTTATGTTTTCAGTAAAGATTGGAAAAAAAAAATGTTCTACCTTGTGCATGTTGGGATGCTGCTTCTTCCTCTAATCCTGTAGCCCCTTTGCATCAAGGGTCTGCATTTACTGGTCATCCACATATTTCCAATGAAGAAAATTGAGATAATTTGATGGCTTTGTTTATGAAAGTGATGGAATTGGGAGAATCTTTATCAAGAACCCAGTCACGTGTGATTAGTCCAAATGCTTAGTATCTGAGTTTCTTAAAAAGTGCAGAGCAAAGTTGTAGTCGTTGCCTGGGATACAGTGATGGCTCTGAATTTTCAAATGATCTCTTAGAATGACATTCCTCTCAATGAAAACAGAGACTACCTGTGATTCATGTAAGCCTGTCTGGATTCCTTTGACATTATTGCTTTAAAAATAGGTATGGTAGTGTATGCAATGCATAAAAAAATGACTTTTACAATGGCATGTGTAACAAGCTGGAGTACTAACACTGTTCTGCAGGGATGCTCCTTCAGCTGAATTGGCTGATACCTCTCATCATGTTCATGGAAACACTGCTACTTTCTCTGACTCCGTCTTGCCATAAAGTATCTTCTATTTACAGGTCTTATGTAAGGTTTTCAAAAGCTTGATTTGCAACATTCTTTCTATAATAAATCACAAGGAAAACAAATGCTGCCGCATCTTAGTGTCTCACTGAAGCTGATGAATATTTGAGCTGCTGGAGCCCTATTGGCACTTTCTGAAGATGGTGAGCCAGCTGGCTCAAAACTAACCAGGCAGCAAAAAAAATAGTTCATCTCTGCCTAATTCTACTCAATGAACCAGGTCAATTTCCCTCTGCTGATGCCTCATAAAGGAGGGACTGGAAACATGTGGCTGGGGACAGAAAAAAAGGAGTGAGACTCCAGCAATCTGGACTGAAATTGGTTTCAGCTGCTGTGAAACTGCTCCAATGGCTTTTCAAGCTCTTTTAAATTATTTGGCAGTTTCACTCTTGAGATATTTAGCAACGAAATGATGGATTATGTGCTCTTTCCTTCTATTCCTCTGCAATTCCTGAGCTAATACCTCTTCATCAGAGATGGTCTTAAAGGTCCTTAGTTCTATACCATTTGTCTCAAGCTGAAGTCCCAGGCATATTTTGACAGTTTGCCCAATCACTTTTAGTTGAAAACCTAATTATGTTTGAAGAACTCAGGCATATCCACAGAACCTGCCTGCAGAAAATATCACCAAATGTAAAATACAAATTACATTCTTTTTAACAATAAATTCTATTATTTTCGGTACCTTCTAGCAACCTTATCTGAAAGACCCAATCAGTTGCCTTTCTCCTGCTGAGAACTGTTTTATGCTTGGAGGAAAAATTTAGCCTTTTAAAATCCTACAGTTTCCTGGTGTTGCAGTAGGATTGCTTTCTTGGCTCCTTCATTCTAAGCATACATTAAATTGTAATGTCATTTATTAATATAAGTAGGACATCACCATCCACAGCAGCAGCAGATACCCTAAATTATATTGAGTACATGGAGAAAATTTTATAGCTGCCAAACACTGACCATTGTTATCAGAGAAGGAGCAGTGCAGTCTTCCTGTCTGTGCTTTGCTAGTCCCACGTCCCTTGAGCAACAGCTCATGGGATTGAGTAAATTATACTGATGGCAAATATATTCTTTCCATGAATATCTTACATTCATCTTCTCAAGCAGCCACACTTCAGTGTGTCAGACATTTCAAAATCAGTTATTGGTGCCATTTCCAACATTTTTTGGATTGTTTCTTTGTTTCTTATCATCATGTACTCACTCCTAGTCATTCATCAGCCCAATGCATTAAAGATCCCTCTGCTATCAGTTCTGACAGACAGAGACATAATCCCTTACCATTTCTGGGATAGTTTAGCAACGTGGGCAGTGAGACTATGCCTTTGTCTCATATTGCCAGGCAATCCTACATTAGGTACAGTACCTTCAAAGTTTTGGGCAGGAGTACAGCCTCAGTTTTGCTGTCATATCAAAGCAATATTTTCTTGGCAGCTGCAAATGCCTGAGAGTCATTGTGTAAATCCTGTAAATCCCATGTATCTCATGGTGGTCATGCAGGAATATTTTATGTTTCCTCTGTGCTCTGCTCTAAGGTCTCCATGGAAAATTGGGGAAGTGTTTTTGAGTGTCCATGATCTTTCCAGTCTAAATAAGTCCTATAGTTTATTTGAAGATTTTTGCATCTCATTTCCTTTCTGTGGCTCACACATCCCTTAGGGTCCCACAAATCTTGTGTCAGCCTTGATAGATGGAGATGTATGAGACCAAAATATAGAAAGGCTGCGCATCCAGCAAGTGGAAATGAACTGTCATGCAATATATTTTACTGGACTCAGCTCAGGTGTGATAACCTAGAGAGAGCTGGCAGGGTGGTGGGACTGAGGGATGAGAGCCTTTCAGCAGCTGTTGGCTCACACTCTGCCCCTTGGATTAACTTTGACTTGCACTGTTGTCCAAGAACAGAGAAATGTGGGAAGGAAAACAAGACTCCAAATACAGAGTTATGTATAAAATGTGTGTGTGCTTGAGTGTTTCTCTGTGGATATGCCCACAGACACAAACATTTTCTAGTTTTAACCACTTAATGATGCACCCGTTCTAGGAGGATTTTTTGTGCTATTTGAAGATATTTGTATTAACTTAATATGCACCTTTTAGGGCATAAATAGCTCTGTGCAAAAAGCTGATCCTTTGAGATCAGTGACAAAGGAACATCAAGAAGAGAAAACATCTAACTGCTCCACTGGTAGAAGCACAACACCAGTTGGCAGGAGGACCCTTCATCAGGGAAGACTGACACCTTTTGAGCCAGACAAAGTAAGTGAGCAGCAAGGTCTATTCAAACTGCTTTCATTTTCTTTTTATGATATCATTCAGAATCTGTACTGGGATCCTGATGCACACATGGCTGCTGCTTGGCCTTCTTTCCCTGGAACTGCAGATTATTTTTGTCAGTAATTATCTAAGAGACTGTTTATACATTGAGCTATGCATTTAAACATCTGCAGGCCAGAGTGTGGGTGGATGCTTTGAAACCTGCCCCCATTGTCTCAGAAAAAGTTCAGGGGTGATCAGATGCACTATAAATTGAGGCACTGCATGGGCCAGTGGTTCCCAGTGAGGCCAGGAGCTTGGAGAACCAGGGGCAGCTCATGGAGTCCAGCAGGGCTCTGCCTCTCCTACAGCCCCAGCCAGGGCAGGACAGGCTGGGTGTGGAAGGGAGGGCCAGACCAAAATTCCAGTTGTCAAAGCCCATAGTGATGAGACAGACCTGGGGTCGTAGCAAGAAGCCATCCCGTGGGTCAGGGCTGGGATTTGGATCAGTGAGGTGCATGGCCAGGCACAGACAATACTGCAATGCAATGCACCATGGAGCAAATGAAGTGCAGTTCCCAAGAGAAGGGATGGGAGAAGTGGGGGGACTTGGCTTCTTCCAGCTCTTCCTTTGGTCTCCTCCCTTCTTTCTCTGCAACAGTCCAAATCATCTTAGACACCTGTACAATATCCACACACAGACAGCCAAACTCCCAGGAAGGAGAAGTGTGTGACATGCTCTTGCCATATCACTGATAACTCCCATATTGGAGTGAAGCATGACTGTAAGCCAGGACATCTCCATTTTTCTTAAGGTTGTACGTCAGCCTTCTCCTGCTGGACGAAGACATAATAGCAGGAAATCACCTGGAGCTGTCTTTACATCTGAATGGTTGTTTTAAGGAGCCCAACTCATCTTCCTGCATAAAAAGTAAGATCTCTGGAAACCTCCTGTCTGCTTAAAGTGGTCTGCAAATGACCTGGAGAAACTGGTCCCCAACTCTTGACTCATAGAGAATGTGAGTCACTAAAACACATCTATGATTCTTAGAAGTATTATACTTAGAAGTATGCTCCCACCTACTTACTGAGTTTGCTGTCCCAGAGATTCAGGAGGTGGGAGAATGGCTGTGGACTACAGGTCATTTTGGTCCAGGACAAAGCACCTTTGGGAGGATGGACAAGCTCTTAGCAAACATTTTCAGTGTAAGAAGCAATGTTCTGCAAGATTCTGAGAGCTAGCATCTTTAAAAAGCCTGAGATAGATATGGAAACGTTATTCAGCAACTTTCATGTGTTTTCAATGACGTCTTTTTTCTTTGATTTTTCTTACAGGGACACCTTTGCCCATTTTATATAGCTCAGAAGACACATGTTTATGTTCCTCTCACATAAACACAGCAATGACACTTGCAGCTTTGCACCCTGCAAGAGCAATGAAAAAACAGAGGTATTTCACCATGTAACTCTATAAAATAGAATTACAGTGAGTCTGTGGTCTTTGTTTTCATGAACAGCATGCTAACTCCCATCCATTTGGCAACAATACTGTCCTGGCTTTATTTTATTTGCCTTACTCATTATATAAGTGAAGTCTTTAAACCAACATTGCAATGGCTTTCAAATAATAGGCTAAATTGCTTTATCAATATATTTCTGCACAACTGTTGAACATTAATAGATTTATGTTGTTAATTAACATTTTAATTTTGTCTCAGGAAGAAGCAGCTCTTAAAAAGACAGAAAAATTGCTAAGAGCTCAGAATAAAGTGGCTTTTGTGACCACACACAAGAGAATGGCATAAATACACATGACAACAAAGTATCTACAGACAGTTTTCCTGCTTTTCTGGATGCTGAAGCAAAAGTTTGAGCTACTTAAAATTCTGGTTCCTACATGAGCAGCAACTGTGTTCTTTCCATCTGTGAGAAGAAATAAAACACACTAAGAAAAAGAAACTATTCTGTTCCCATTTCTTATGCTGTGCAGTAGACACAGCTTTAGAGATGGATCTGGCAACTTTGAACATGGTGTTTATAGTTATTTACTGGAGCATATCATTGCCCTGTGGGGAGCAGTTCTCCCCGTTCCTTCGGATCCCATAATTCAAAATTCACCACATCTTCAAACTGTAATTAACATTAGCTCGTAACTGCCCTGGAAGCTGGGTGCCAGATGTCACTTGACTTAAGGCTCCTTTAGGCAGCCAGACTGCAAAGAGCAATTATGGTAAACGGGAATTGCAACATCGGGAGCAGCCCTTGGTTACACAGATAGCACCACCTAACAACTGAGAGCCGGGTAATTTGTTTTGGAGGAGTGACTCCAGCACCTTTCTTCGTAAATCAGTAACCCAATACTCAGAGAGAGTTCTGCTCTCTGTTCCTGTGTTTATTCTCTCCATTTTGTACAGCATAATTTTTGCCAGAATGCACTTTTATCACCTCATTTTTGGATTTCTGTTTTGCTATCTTTTGCTTTGCAAAAGGAAGAAAACTGGAATTAATGTGCAACATTTCTAGTTACAAATAAAATATGAAAATTCATTGCAAATACAAGGCAATACCAGAAAGAAGGGAATCTTTCCTCTGTGTGTGAAAGTAAATAATTTTTTTGCACAGTTGTTTAAGTTAATGGATGTATTTTTAAAACAATTCTGTTTATAGAACACTGAGATTTTCGTAATATAGCCTCCAAAATCAACATTATCTAGAAGAATCAATGTTACATCAAGAAAGGAAGAAAACATGGGAAAGATGCAGGAAAAAAATAGAGTGTCATGATGGAAAGGTAAGAGGAAATAGCTTTTTTTTTTTTTTGGCTGGGAGATTTTCCCTTTTTTGTGAAAATTCTGATAAGATTGGAACAATATGAAAAGCCCTAGTACATCTTCTGGTTGTCTTCTTCTTTGAACTTCACCAAAAGAATTATACTATGGGATTTGATTTATCTTGAACAGAAACAACTGCTGGAAACACCAGGAAACATGATTAACCAGAGGCTATGCTGGGTATGAAGTCTTCTCTGACTAGTGCTTCTTGGTAGAAGAGCATATTAATGTCTTTATTGCCTGCTGTTGATAAGAAGTCTCAAGCAAATTTGTAGTTCTGTGCATGCAGCCAAAATTATTCCTGTAGCACTGAAGGTCCATACAGGGTTGCTTGGAAAGAAATGGTTCTTAACCTACCAGGTCAGCAATCTGTGTTAATACATCAAGTTCAATCATTTTGGTTCACACAGTCCAGAACCAGGCGTCTCTGAAGTGACCTGTGTGGAAGATGTACAAGCATACACAAAATGAGTCTGGTCAATAATTCACTAAAGTTGGTCAAGAGGAAACCTGACTGTCTTCCCTATTGCTGCAGGGCTGAGCACCTTATTTTGCTTAACATTAAAATGAAGTGGTGGGGTGAGAACTTGGAACATGTGCTGCAAGTAAGCTCATCTTGTGAAAGAAAATTTCTTTCGGCCTCCTTTAGACACAAATGAGGCAAAAATAATGCCTGTTCTACAGAGATAGCTTTTGAAATACAAAGATGTAGCATGACTTCATTCAAATTCAATTTAATTGGAAGGCAGTGCAGTGCTGCTCATTTCCTCTGAGTTCATCTACATTGGATGCTCTGTGTGTTTTGAGGTAGAAAAGTGCTTTCTGATGGACACTGAATCCTCACTTTCTGGAATGGTACTAAAAAGGAGATTAGGGCTGATAAAAGGATGACAAGATCAGCTTTTCCAATGGAGATGTAAAGAAGATCATGCCAGATCAGAGGGTGCTGGGTAACTTTCTGTTTTCTTTAGGGAAAATAAAATGATTAACTGATTTTCCAGCAAGGTTCTATAATTTATCTTGATCTATCAATTCTGAGAGAAACTGATGAGGAAGAGTGTTGGTTTAACAACCCTGAGCAGTGAAACTGCTTCATCTACAAAGGCAGAAGTGGAATGAAGATAACAGTCAAAGAAGGAACAAATGAGTAGCTGGCCAAGCAGGAGGCTGAACAAAGGCAAGGAGCATGGACAGCCATCTGAAGCAAGGACTGGTTTTTATACTTTTGCAGCACAGAGGTTTCTTCCATGTCAGCATTATGTAAATACAAATAGTTAATAATAACATGGGCTAAAGTGGAAATAAGTGAGACCTTGGCAGCACTGGGATTATTTTAAATTAATAGTTCATGGATGAGAGCCAAAGCATAGAGGTGGGAGGATGACTTTCATGTGTGCACTGTTCTTCTGCACACTACAGAGGTGAAAGTAGCATCACCTGGACACAACCATGAGGGTGAATAAAAGGAACAGCAATGTGAACACAGCTACTTTTATGGGTGGCAGATGTAGAAAATTACCTTGAAATGACTTTTTAAAAATGGCTTACTTTTGAGCACATTGTTATGGTTGAATGTGCTTATGCAAATATTGTGAACATGCTGCTATCATCCCACTCTCCTTCCAGATTTATTATTAGGCAGATGCACAGACAACTCACACTGCTTATCCAGATGGCCTGGAGGTGCTGCAGTTCCCTAATAATCAGATAGGTATGCAAGAGCTCATAATGTGAACTGTATGTGCAGATTTATTTCTTTTATGAAAGTATGGTCTGAATTCTGACTCCAGCAGATTGGATGTTTTCTTGCCATTTCACATTGTCTTTGCATTTCACTTTCAGTATATTCGATCATTTCACTTCTGTTTCCTCCTACAAAGCAAATATAATAATGGAATGTAAATGTAGCTCTTCCAATTCTGATTATCTGATTATGTGATTAATTTCTTTTACCAGTATTGTAGATATAATTTACATCCTCACTACAATGTCCAAAAAAATATCCTGACCTAGCTTTGTGTAAGACAACCTGAAAGAACGGTAGACAGACTTCTTACATCTTCTTTTCTAAAGGAAAACATTATCCTGATGGCACACATTAAATTGTGTTCCCAGATCACAGAGTGAAATGCCTCTACAGTGAGGGACTGAAGGAAGCTGTTTTCCCAGATGGCACAGTAGTAAAAGTAGAAAAGTAAGTCTTGTGTAAATAACAGGGACCACACTTCGGACACAGGTACAGCGACACTGACATTTAGAATTGTGGTTGGATTTTGCATAGCTGGGAAATTTCCAGATAAAGGCAAAAAGGTTTTGTAATATAACAAGGGTTTTGCAAGAATGTGGCACTGAAAATTCACTTTCACCTATCACCTGAATGATAGGTGAAGACTTACCACTGGCAAAGTAACTGTGAAATATTCCTCATTTACTTCCATGTAACTTTACACTGGCCAGAGTAGCTGAGAGATCACCAACTGTCAGTGTTAGCAATGTGGGTACTAAAGCACTCAGGATGGGGGCTCCTGAGCTCTATTCCCAGGTGTTTGGCTCCCCCTCTAATACTGGACAAGGACTGACATTATCTCAGTTGGTTAGAGCATGGTGCTAACAACACCAAGGTTGTGGGTTTGATCCCTGAAGGGGCTATTCACTTATGAGTTGGACTTGAGAGTCCTTGTGGGTTTCTTCCTAGTCATATTCTGTGAATCTGTATTGTCTCTCTATTCCTCCACGCAAGATGAGAAAAACAGCATCAAGACTCTCTTACGCATCTCTTTTGGAGAAGAGAAAGGGTCCTGTTGTAAAATGGATTTTCTGCCTGCAAAATGCCTTGAGATCCCTGCACGAATGGAAAATTTGGATCTCACCATCCATTAGCTATTATGTTACGTATTGAAGTCTTTTTGTGAGACCAGATCTCTAATGCCATCCCGCGTAATCCTGAAGTTTTCCACTTGACATTATTTTCCGGTTTCATTGAGTTATGTTATCACTGTGAGACGGGTTAATAAAAGATGGTGTTTTCTCATCACTTCATCCATTGCTACTTCTTTCAGGAGCGGAGATAAACTGATGGCATTCAGTGATGGCCAAAGGGGGATTCACCCTGCGCAGTTCAGGAGGAGGGAGTACCTGGATGGCACTGTGAAAATTGAGTTCTGCAACAGCAGAGAGGAAACCAAGCGCTCCACTGGGCGAGTCCAAATCAAAGATGAAGAGGGTTATCTCATCCCAGATAAGAAGTGATTCCTCCCAGCAGAGGGCTGCACTGTGTGTATGTAGCTCAAGGCGTTTTCTTGGCAGGTCAGAACCATTAGGAAGATTTAACTTGTGAAAATGAATGGATGGATCTGTAGGGCTGAAATTACTTTGGCTCAGCAACTGGTGCTTAGATTGGAATAATGTTACCTGAATGACTCCTGGGTGAGACTGGAGGAGATGTAGTCACACCCTTTTGTGTATTCAACATTAAAACAAATACCCACAATACTTCTCACCAAAGTGGTTTTTTTGTGGTACTGATCACACTTTCCCTAGTTTTTCTGCAATTTGTTGTGAAAGTGACTACAATGAAGATCTATGTTATAAGAACCCCAAATATATAGTTCAGTGCTGCCATACGCTGACTAAATCTACATAGGGTTTTTATTTCCTGAGTTAATAATCAAAAAAGATGTGGAAGTGATTAATGTTTTCAGTTTGTTTGGATTCTTTGGAGCAGAATTTCCCACCATGTATCAGGGCTTATAATGAGCTGGACATTAGACCAAAATCTGAGCAGGAGTAGAGAGAACTGTCACAGCTCTGGATGCTCCTTGCAACCAAAGTTATTCAAAAATCATATGATCATAATCTAAAAACTCTGCCTCATGCATTTGAAAATAAAATGTAACGTTTATTCCATCCTAGTGATTATTCTGGATCAAAGATCTGGATCTCCTGGATCTTTCTTCTTCCTCCAGCAGTCTATCCTCTGTATTGCTTTGTCTTTGAAATAACCTCTCCCATTATTGCTTTAATTCTTCCAGTAGCGCAAAAATATTTCTGGTCAGTGAATCTCTCCATCTGTAAGGTTCTTTGAATGCTGCTTGGTACTTAGAGGAATTAATAATTTATCAGATGCTGCTTTCAACAGCTTTCCCCATAGACTGCCTGTCAGAAATCCATAGAGTAGTTTGGGTTGGAAAGTACCTTAAAGATCAAATAATGCCAACTCCCCCTGCCACGGGCAGGGACACCTTCCACTAGACCATGTTGCTCAAAGCCCCATCCAACCTGGCCTTCAACACTTCCAGTGAGTTGAATTTTTCCAAATCACTGAAACTCTTCTCTTGTAGAGCTCAGCTCATTACCTGCCCACTGAAATACAAAATTATCTCCTTATGCCCTTCAAATTCCTGTAGCAACAAATACACTCTCATAGCCTGCTGCTTTAGCCTTTTCTCACACCTAAGTGCAAAAATTGCAACATTACAGAATTGCTCCCTCTTCTCTTCTGTTTCCAGGTGCTCAGGCAATCAACAAATCACCACTCAAATTGCAGAGCATCTTTCAAGGAAATAGCAAGAAGCATTGCTGATATTGATCATACACATACTTCAGTTTATCAATTTAATTATGAAGCTGTGAGCAGTTTGAAATTTGCTGGTATAATAATAAAACTGTATTGTTTTCCCTTAACTGTTCCATAACACTCCTGCTTTCGACTACTGAAGTAGTTAAAATATTTTATTTGTTTTGTAAAAGAAAATTGTAACTAAAATAAAATCAAGACATGGTTCTTTTTCAAGTGTTTCCCTAAGAATTTCAGTTCGTGCCACCTTATACTGACCAAAACAGATCTATGTTGATTTTTTTCTCAATTAAGCATCATAAAAATGTTAATGTGGCTAATGTTTTCAGTTTGGCTGAGAAACTAGATATGATACCAATGTTTAATAAAGGACCATTGTTTTTATTCCCAAGAATTCCTCTAACAAAAGGTCTCTGTTCTCCAGTTAAAATGCTGATGTTCTTTTTGTTTCTGTAGTAAATCAGAAAACAGCTTTGCTCACAGCTTTTAGCCTTAAATCACTGTTTACTATTCAATAACCTGTCACTGATCACAGAATCCTGTGGATAAGTAATCTCTTCTAATTGTAAACTAAATAAGGAACAATTTTGTTATCATGCTGCTTGCTCCTTGCTGCATTAAACACTCTTGACTCTACATGCAGGAAACGTTTTGGCTTTGAAATAATTTGGCCCATGGTCCTGCACAATGTGTGACACGTGGGGAATATGTGCAAAGCAGTCCCTAGAGCTGTGCACAAGGGTGACCCTGCTGAAGGTTTTGTAGCATTTCTGCTGGCCTGTGTCTGACCATTGTTTTACCAAGACATGTTTTCTCAGGTGATATTTTATAGTATAATAGTAAACTCATTTTTGACATAAAGGACACACATTGGGTTTGGGAAAAAGGAGGCAGAAAATTCACCTGCATGAATGACAATGTCTGTCAGGTATGTTGGAATTGAGAGTCCTTCACAGAGGAGTTCTGACACATCCCACTTTGTTTTTCACAGGCTGATTCTCACACCCTCTCTCCTCCACCTTCCACTTGCCTCAGTTAACCAGAAGCATGGCTCTACCATTTATAGCTCATGGCTGTAGGAACAAAAATAACCCAAAAATAATCCAAATTAAGCGTGACTGCATGTTGTGCTTAAACTGTAGCTACTTCTTGATGTTTTCTGTCCTGGAGGATTTACAATGAAATTTTCATGAATCCTTCAGGGAGATGGAACACATTTGGGAATTATCACTTTTGCCTTTTCACAGGTTTTCCTGGCATTAGCAAAAACATGCTACAGCCAGTATTTGGCCTCCGTTTTTTTCACATTTAGAATATGCTTGTGAACAGAGCTGGTTCCATTCAGACAGCCAGGGGTGTGGGCCTCTGGTCTTTATCAGAGGAAATATGTGGTTAGCTCACAGTTGCAGAAGCCAAGTGTAGGTAACCAGCAACTGAGTTGGGCAGACTTGTGTGGGGAATGCCCAGCCCCCTGGGATTTGTTCATTTTAACTTCACCTTTTGTCTTGAAAGGGTATTTTTGGCATGCTATTTTTTCTTGCAGCTGGAAGTCAGTGTTTTTCTTGGAAGTGCTCTGGCAGTTTTCTTAGGTAGGACAGCCACTTTAGGAACTGATCGTCTTGCAGCCTTCAGGGCAGGTTGTGGAGGAGAAGCAGAAGCACATTTTGCCACTTTTTTGTGAGTGATTTAGCCAGCACTCTCACCAGCTGTGCTCCAGGGCACATGCCTTCTGCCAGCCTCCATCCCAGCTACTTGGTTTGTCCTGAAAGTGTCAATCTGTTTGTAGTTCAGCGGGTCAGCAATACTGTGAAAGTTTTCTTCTCACAGTGTCATCCATGGAACAGCCTAAACACAATGATGGATTTTAGTTGAGTTCTTAAAGCCAGGGCTTGAATTTGTCATAAACATTCTCATGGAAATGAAACTCCAACAGCTTCAAGATATCTCTTGTATCATCGTCCGCTGCCTTCACTTCCATCTTACTTTAAGGTGACTTTCTTTGCACTGCTGCATTACTGGCACATTATACTAACTCAGTATGTTGCCCTGCTCTGAGCAAACTCTCTTGGTAAAGATCATAAAACCCAACGCAAAACCCACAGTAGAGAGTAGGAAAATACCTAGTGATTTCAATGCTCTTTTCCTCCTCTGACATATGCTGATTTAACTCACTGATAATCTGCTATTCCACCAGTGAGCTCCTCTCCTGAGGAGCAGGGGACCCCCTTGTCTCATCACTTCCCTCTCAAGGAAATAATGTTCCACAGAAATATACATGGATTCTAAATGAAATACCATTTCCCACTGTCTGTAATGGGAGTGAGTGATGGACCCCATCTATTTTTTTGAGTAGGAAATGCACTTTGAGTTACATTGCACAGAGCAATTCTCATATAAACAGTTCATGAAATGTGCTCCTCCCTACCCAACTAGCTCAACATACACAAGACTCAAACTAAAGATCTGTCCAACTGGCAGGTGGCATAGAGGGAAAATGCCAGTGGATCTGTAGATTTCAAAGTGTTACTGTTTCTCTCAGTTTTATTTTTCTGGAAACCTACAGTGGTGAAACCCTGTTGGAACCCTGGATACTGAAAATATACCCCACAGTCTAATTGTCCTTGAGGTTTGGACTCCATGTTTGGGGCAGAGAGTGTGTTGCTTGACAGAAGAGTTTTTGAGCTGAGGACTATTCTGACAAAACATTAAGATACCAACCCTCACCCTCTCTCAGAAAGCAGCAAGCAAAAGAATGCAAAGTGAGTGTTCTGTATGCTAGACAAGACCCTTTCACGTCCTGTTATTGTAGTGGCATCCTTGCTTTTTCTTTTCAGGTTGAATTTCAGACTCCAGAATGAGTAACCTCTGCCTTCTAAACAACTACAGAAACATAGGGAAAAATCACACCTGGAAGTACTACCTTGAGCAATGTGCAGTTGAGTTGGGGAAGGACACTTTTCTGTGGAAAAAAATGCCATTTATTAAAATGGATTTTTTTTTTCCAGAGAACAAATGTAATCTTTTGATAGCTTTTATTTAATTTTAATTTTCTTGTTTTGAAAATGTCAGAATACCCTCATTTTTTAAGAGATAATGGTTCAGAAAGACTTTTTTTAGTATGCCAATTTAGTTTTAAAACTAAAAGCCCAAATGTGAAATGAAATGCTTTGTCAAAATGTAAATTAACATAATTCAAAAGTTTCACAAGTCACAAATAGTTCAGGATTCTCATCACTTTATTTGAATGTGGGGAAAAAATAGAAAATCCTTCAGGAAGAAAAAACATGTTTCTCTCTTCACTCTCACATTTGTGGCTCTCTCCTGTGATGTACCCATGTCATAGCTGTCCAATGCATAAAGAAGTTTTTCCAGGAGATTTTTCGGGAAGGCTGGGGAGCAGGACAGTGGGGTTTGAAGCATATAATTACTTTACCACAAGACTTTCTTTCCTGTGAATTCTTTGCCCTGTAGTGTGTGGGTTAAAAATACTCCTGGACCATCTTACATTCTGTAGTAAGGGAATTGTTGCCTAAAAGAAGAAGGGATTTGAAGTAAGCTTTGGCCCAAGATGTGAGGAATAAGTCTCCTATTGGAAAGAGACTTTAGGCAACATTAATGGCTTAGACTGTGGCCAAAATTTGAACTTCTGTGAACAGTGACATTCCATATGCAAAGTAATATGTAATTCTATATTCCAATAGCAATAGCTACATGAATGTATTTAGTGATGTTCTACAATTAGACCTGCAGTAACCTTTCATCTCAGGTTTAAAGTGGTGTTGGAAGAGAGCCAGCAAGATCTAAACTGCACTGGAATTATTTCTGAGAATCTCCTTATAGACAAGAGACAGACTGAGGTTGAGTTATCCTTAGTGAGAGCTTTCCTTGAGTAAGGAGTTTATAGGGAACAGGAGATAAATGTGGTAAGCAGTTACTGAGGTATGGTTGTGATGTAATAGGACTTACATTAAATATCATGAAGGGGAAAGTAGCCTTGCTGTGTTTGTTGCAGTCAGTTATTCTTTTCAGAGCCAGAAATTTGGGGACTTGCTGCTGAGCTTGCACACAAACCTTATGTGGTGATCTCAGAAAATTATGGTTATCTTTGCTTCCACTTTCTCTCCTGGGAATTCTCTGCTTTGTCTGCTTATTAAACAGTGCTACGTCACATGCTAAGAAAAAAATGAGTAACAAACAACAAGCAAACAACAACCAACCAACCAGAATACCAAAAAGACAAACACACCAAAAAACTCAAACATTCCAAACAAAACAAGACTTACAGTAGCTGGTTGAAATCCTGGGGAAAAGGTTATTAAATTAAGAAAAAAATTATGTAGCTGGACACAGCCATGGTAAGAATTTGGATGAGTCACCTTACAGACTGCAGTTAGCCTTGTCTGTTCTGCTCTGCTTGGCAGTGTTTTAAGCAGTGTTTCTGCTATTGAACACACAGTAAACTGTGCCATCACAGTCTTCACTAGACAATCATAAGTTAAGCTATTAATAATGTCTGAACAATGAAGCTTTCTTTGGTGCTTTGTTCATATCAGCTTGTATTAATGAACTTCTTTCATACCTCTGGCATTCAGGGAATGAAATTAAACTTTGACATTCAGGGAATGCCAGTTTACAGGAAATTGGCTCACCAAACCTAAATATAATGCCTGCTTCAGTTTCCCAGATAATTAAATGCAAAGAAAAGAAAACAAATGACTTTAACTAACAACGAACACCTATCCACTTTTGAGAAAGCCATATCACATATAAGCAGAAGCTCTTGAAGTGCAATCATGAAGCACTAACTCTAGGATTAGGCATTGGTCAAATGAATGAAGATAAATTTCACCCACTTCACTGTGTATAAATGTGCACCCAGATGAGCCCTCATCTCTTCACCAGCCTTCATACCCAGTGGGTTCTCTGTTTATCCCATTCCTCGATAACTTGTAAACCCATCTGTGAGTTTGCAGACATTCTTCCAGAATGCAAAAACAACACAGCTGTCTCTGACCGTGCACAAATTTAACATCCATGTACTGCTGCTGCCAACCAGCACCCAGAGACAGAGACCTTAGAATCATAGAACCAGAATGATTTGGGTTGGAAGGAACCTTAAAGACCATCTAGTTCCAACCCCTCTGGCATGGGCAGGATATCTCCCACTAGCCCAAGTTGCTCAATGCCCCATCCAACCTGGCCTTCCCCAGATGCCATGTGATACTGGCACACAGAGCACTCAGTAGATAAGCACCAACAGATAAGCATTAACCTCAATGTAATGGGCATTATTCTCCATTGCCTGGCTTAGAGTTCTTAAAGGTTTCAGGCACACCAGTGGGGAGGGATTCATCTGGCTACCACTTCAAATCCCAAAGCTAGCATCCATTGAGACAGCTATACCTACTCTTGTTAACGCAGGCACTCAGAGTCAGACTGATAAAAGTGAGTATTTCACTGCAAAATGAACACTGTTGTTGGGGGTGAGGTAAGAGCTTATCTGGTAGTGAAACCTGCAGTGAAGCAGGGTGAGTCTGCCTGCACCCTGCTGCTGGTTGAGGCCTCAGCACAGACAGACCTGTGCTGTTAGCTGCCTGCTAGACTGAAGCAGGGCTTGTGGAGTCTTTCCTGGCCATGAAAGAGCAGATGTCTCATACCACAGCAATCTCAACTATCTTTTTATTCTTGCACTTCAGTGAATATATGTTCCTAGCTGAACTTCTGCTAATTTTTTTTATTTATACTATGCAGCAAAATCCCTACAGTCTTTGCAACAAACAAAACCATATAAATTTTATAACTGTGTGTTTTCCATGCATAACTAAAGTGGAAGTGGCAATTTTCATTTAAGTCATGTCCAAGACCAGTGGGTACCTTTATATTCATCCTGTCCCAGGCAAAAGCATGTTCACTGTTCGTTGCTGCCCATAGCTGTGTTTTTTCATTCCCAAGGTAACAGAGATTTTGTTAATGGTCCCTGTGCAATGGAAGTGTTGTCATTCAGGAAATAACTACATAAAATCCTATGAAAAGTCAAGAGTGAAAACCAGCTCCTCAAACCGCAAGCCACAACGTCCTATCTCCTGTATTGATTCAATGTCAATGATACTGAGGTCCTCAACAAGGTCAGGTCACCTTCCTCCTGGTCCTTAGCCCCAAACTTTTGTGGCTTCATGTGGCATGGGATATCCCTTTCATCACTTTGTCTCAGCTGTCCTGGTTTTGCCACCTCCCGATTTCTTGAGCACCTGCAACCTACTCACTGAGGGGGAAGAGTAGAGAAAAAGAGAAATCCTGGATGTTCTGCAAACACTTCTCAGCAATAGCCAAAATACTGGTGTGTTATCAACACTGTTTTAGTTATAAAAATCTGAAACATAGCACCATATGGACTGCTACAAAGAAAATTAACTCCATCCCAGCCAGACTCAGTACAGGAGTAAAAGGAGCAAGTTACATTAGAACAAAACAAAAACAAAAACAAAAAAAACCAACAAACCCACCACACAAAAAACACCCCAAACTCTTGTAGAGAATCCCACGTAGCAGGATCCTTCTGTGTTGGGTTGTTACAAAATAAATAAAAAGTTATTATGTTCACACAGATGAGTTTTTCATCATGATGGTGACCTCAGAAATCCTCTTTGCTTCACTTGCCATTGAACATCACTTTGTAAAAGAGAATCAGAGGAGGATTCAGAGATGCAATGAAACATAATGCTGTGTTTCTTTATGAGGTGGAAGCAGTGTGGGGTGAAAACCAGCAGCAGCCTAGAATATCCATCTGTGCATGCTGGGCAGGTAGGAGGCTGTCAGGATTCTTCAGCCACAGTAGTTTTGCCATTTGTATTTCCAACAGAGAGATCAACAGCATGCCTTTGAGCTGACAGGGCAAAGGTGCAAGAAAAAGCTGCACCTGTGCAGGAGCACACCTGTCACCTCCTTTTCTGCAGGACATAATGAATTTTACATTATTGTGTGAGACCTGGAAAAAAGCTCATCACGTGTAAAGCCATGAATCAACACAAATGAAGGGGAGTCCAGATGGTTGGGAACAAGAAATGTAAGAAAGACAGTAAAGTATCATGAAGTTTGTTGCTTTTTAAAAGACCTAACAATTTGGGGATTTTTGTCACACAAATTGTGTTATTGTTGTCTCACCGTGTGGTGCCTCATCCTCCTGCTGTGGTTAGTAACTGAGAGGAAGTTGTTTCAAGTGTTATCTCCATGGCAGGCAACAACTTTGATAGCTATATGTAGTTTGTTTCCAGAGGCAGCACTAATCTTGGACATGAAGAGCATTTGTCTGCAATTCCTTTGGTGCTGTCTGCCTCACGCAGAGAATCTGAATAGTGTCATTACCAGTAATGAGCATGAGGTCTGTACACTGCTCTCTCATTAAGATGCAGGGGCACTGCACAGTAACTGTACTGTAAATGTTTTATTTTGTAGTAAAACCACAAAAATTCACATCTAGAAACAATATGGGTAAAACTAAAGAGAAGCTGAAATGAGATGAGCCACAACAGGATGCATGTAGGTCTCAAGAACTTATTACAGTGTAAGTCATCCTCCTTTTCTCCCTATCTCTCTGTGACTTGCACTGTCACCTGCACTCTTCTCATGGCAAGGTTGCCCATGGCCTGGCTGCTCATCTTGAAAACAGCTCTGTCCCTGGATGGGAAAGTGGGGCAATCACTGAAGTATTTTGTCTTGTAGAAAGCAAGAATCTCTTTTAGAATGAAGTTGCTGTAAGTGGCGACAGAAAAATTTGAGACAGGAAAACTGAAAGAGAAGGAGTGCTGGGATAGAGGGATGACATGAGCACATTCACAGCTGTCTGCTGACCCAAGACAAGTTGGCAGACTCAGTGGTTAGTTGATTCTGTGGTGTGCAGATATGAACTGCAGATATAGTCAGTCTGTAGGTTGATGCTACTTACAGCAGGTGTTAAAGAATGCAGCATAAAAAGAACATAAATCTTCATAATTAATGGTTCCATGAAATGATGTGTGTTATCTGCACACAGTTGCTTCTTTCATTCTGCATGTGGTCTGATTGTGAAGCTCTACCAGGTCTTATCCACAGAAACAAAAATGTGAGGACTTTAGGAATCTTGTTTACATTTATTAAGAATTTATTAATTAAAATAAAAATAGAAAACATTCAGTTGGTCATCTGCATAAAAGGGTAAAGTCAGATAATCTTCCCTTATAAAGGTGAGATGTCAAAGGAGGTTTTTACTCCCAAGACATTTGCATTATAATGGCCCTGAAATCTGTTCCTTTACCATCTTTCTGGATACAGTACACACTGGAGTGCCCTTGGAGACATGCCTGTAAGGAGCTGGCCAGTTTGCTTTGCCTCCATCGCTCTGGCCCTGTTGGATTACATGCGTGTTTCCTGGGACTGGGGCCCTCCATTTTCCTTCTTTGTGGCAGTAGATGTCCCAGGCGAGCTCTTAGCCTCGAGGTATTCCACTGCTCCGTAGGTCACCATGGACAGCACAAGCATGGACAGTAAAATGTACAGTTTGATGTAGGCTTGCAGTTTGGTGCTGTAACCAAAGGCAATGACGAATCCAAGTGATTCCCAGAGACGGTAATTTGCAAAGGCAGCCTCCTTGTGTTTCTCAAACAAGATGCCATAGAGTCCTGGAAGGAAGGAGGGAAGAAAGGAAGGAAAAACATGTCTTGTGAAGATTAAATCTGCAACTACGTATTTTCTGCAAAGGGAATAAATAGAGCACAATGGGGAAAACAGACCCTCCCTCATAAATGTCAGAGAAAGGAAAACACAAGCCTTGTCTTAAAAAAAATTGTTGTGCTTCTGTGAATTGTAACATGTGAAATAACAAAACAAACATGAAAAAACAGAGAACACCAGAGAAAAAGGGAACAAAAATGCGAGGAAGGAAGAAAGGATGTGTTCTATTGAAGTAAGATGGCAGGACTTCATTTTTCAAACTATTAGGTACAAAAATCAAGGGTTTTGCACTGATGAACAAGTAAGTAAGGAGAAAAAGGAGGCCTTGACATTGTGGAGTCTCCATGTATAAGTATTGAGAAGTCACACCAAAGCCTTACAGCCTTTCACAACATGGGCTCAGATTTAATATATAGACAAAATATATCTCTCTGAATCAACCAGGTTTTCAAATTTTCAGCTCCTGGGTGGGTTAGCAAACAGAATATCCTTGATGCATACAGAACTTCCAGGCAGCAACTGGAAAACTTACTTGGCATAGAGACTCAGTTCAACTGATCATCCTAATGTAGTTGTGTTCACTGGGAAGCTCCCAATGAGTTCAGTCAGTTGCACACCCAAAACTGGGATCCAGAGAGGGATTCCAGCCTCCAGGTCTGACTAGTGAAGCACACAGGGAAGGGGAGAGCTTTCCTTCCTCTGGGTGCTGAGCTAGCACCAGTGGTGATAAAGAACAGGGCATTTACTCTGACTCAGATGGAAGTCAGAGTAAATGGGATGCACAGAGGGAAGGAGAAGAATGTAATGAACTTTGACTCTTTTCATCCACCTAACAAATTATCTGTTTGAAATATGTACATTCAGCCAAAAGGCAAAGAAGAACGCAAAGTTCTCTGAAAACCTGAGTAGACTCAACTACCCCTTCAGTTTTGTTAAGCAGGGGGAGACTTCATCTACATGAAAAAGCTTATGTATCCTGATGACTGCAAGGGGACCTTTACTGAACTGTTTCAATTTAGACATGATGGAAAATCTGAGCAAGTGCATCACAAGATGTACTTAGTTCATTAAACTGGCTGAGTGTAGATATGATAGTCCTTCATAGCTTTGCCTCATAAATGAACAAGTACAAGTTGTTCATACTAATTTCCTGATATGGCCAGTGTTATCTTCTGGAAAAATATTAGTGAGGTAAGTTTAATACAGGAAGGTTTCTGATGCCATGGCAGTTCTGTCTAAAGGTTCTGGTTTTCAGATGGTACGTGTTTGCTATTTTGAAGCAAATTGCCTAGATGGCTTCAGCAGGACCTCCAGGGCTGAGTGAGTGGAGAGGCTGCTAGTTCTGAAATTTCACAGTTCACCTCCATGGAAATTGTCCTGTTTTTTTGCCACTGCCTGTTCTCCTACTTGTTCCCCTGGTACTAGTAGGCATGTGTATATAACAAGACTCATGGAAATTATTTGAGTCTGAGTTTTTAAACTCTTCAGACTCATTTATATCCTTTCTAAAGACACAAATCAATCTGGAAAGAACTTGGTTTTACTGTGGTCCACCTGACAGTTCTGTGCTACACAATTGTTATGCCCCAGTTGTTATGCCCCAAGTGCAATTTTTATCAGTGGATAATATCAGCATCTGTGCTCAAGTTAGGTAAGAAAGAGCACTACACACTCTGAAATGAAGTAGCTTTCATTGGAAATAAGTAAGAGTGTCCACACATGAACACAAACATGTCAGGAAAACTTTATAAGATGAAGAGACTCATCCACTGTGAGCCTATGTGTCCTTTAGGGGGTACTCGAGTATTAAATATCCACAGCAGCACAAGGCAAACCACAGAATGCCTTAAGTATGTGGCACTGTGCCATTTATGTATTCACTGGTTAATCTACTGAGGCCCAAGCAGCACTCATGGGAGCTTAGCCAAGGAAGGACCACGGATCTTGTAAACCAATGTTATTTCAGAGGTCTTATCTCACCTCATAGTCTTTGATGCTGGGAATTTTTCATCTCATGTATATCTGTATAAAACTTCTGAGGGGGAGAAGACATTTAGTCCTACATGTCAAACTAACGATCCTATTCTGGGATGCAGCATTGTGGGGTAATGTCACTGCTCCTCTCTATTGAGGTTTCATGTCATCACTAGATGTTTCACTGTGACAATGTGACAAAGCAAACTTTGTATAATTTTATAAATGGGAGCTGTGAAACAGCTGAGTAAGGCACAGATCAAAAAAAGACACTATGCAAGGAAAAAGAACTTTTAGGTGTTTTCCAGTCTAACGCATATGTGAAACTTTCACAAGTATCTTGCAGGAATCTAGGAATGGAGATGACCTGATACAGCACAGTAAATAGAGATTAATCCTGTCATGTAACTGCAGAGCTCACTCACTATCAAGTAAACATGAAGCATTGTCCACTGTCTTTACCTCCTCTGGAGGTTTGGAAACTACAGTAATTTCCCAGCCACCTTCTCAATACTTAAGTCTTCTCTGCTTACTCCTTTTTTCCCTAATGTGGGCCTCAGGTCCATTTTTGTCAGTCATGCAGGGGCCTTACTGAGGAAACATGCTCCTCAAGGACATCTCAAATGTATGTAAATACTAGAAGAGAGGGTACAAAGCCCAGCTCCTTTCAGTGGTGTCCAGGAAAAGTGGGCAAGAGGTGTTAGGCATAAATTGAAATACATGATGTTTCCTCTGAACATCAGGAATTTATTTTTTTTTTTACTATGAGGGTGACTGAACACTGTCACAGGTTGCCCAGAGAGGGTGTTGGGTCTCCTTCTCTGGAAAATATCAAAGGCTCCCTGGACATGGTTCTGAGTGCCTGGGTGTGCCTGGGTGGCCCTGCTTGAGCAAAGGGGTTGAACCATCTGAAGTCTGGAGGTCGTTTCCAACCCTAACCCCACTGTGATTCTGAGAGAAGCAGAACTAAGAGAACTAAGATATAGTTCTCAAGAATGTTAGGAAGAAGCTTGCAGAGCAGTCAGAAAGACTGTGGTTGAAGAAGCAGGAAATGAATGAATGAACAGCTTTACTTAAGAGAGCATATCCTCACTGATGTTCTCCTTCCATGACCCTGAATATTTTAAAGAGCACTGATTTAAAATTTTTACCTAAGGCACAAGCCTCTGGGTAAGGCGAGATGATGAGAGTGTGTTCCTTGATGTATGTACTAGCTCTCCTCTAAGGGATATGAGCTGGAGCTGCTGGAGGGGCAGAGAACGATGCTGGCTGGTCCCTCCCTTGTGTGTGGAGGCAAGGACTCTACATGTGCTTGAAAGGAGATCACAGTCAGTGCCAGGCAGTGGACTGCCATGTTTTCTATCTGGCTCTCCAGGAGGAACATGACACTTTATCTAGTGTGTGAAATCTTCTAAGGCCTGAAACCTCCAAAGGGATCAGAGGAAGGAAGGCCAAGACACATAACCTGATGTGTGCCCAGAGGAACACGTTCCCCTGAAGTGATTTTGTAATGATGTGATGTAATTCCAGCTTAAATTTTTGGCAATGAATTCCATACTTTGCTTATGCATTGTGTGAGAAATCCTGTTTATTTTGATTTCTATAAAGGCTTCTGCCTGATAACTTTATCTGGTACCACTAGTCCTGTTATTAGGAGACATAGTGAATTTCAAGCCATCTTCTCCATACAGTGAATTACCTTACTGATGACTTCCCATACTAACCTCTTACCCAGGCTAAAGAGTTCTAGCTGTTTAGTCTTCCTTCCAAGCAGAAGTTTCCCATGACTTTGCTCCTTTTTTATTGCCTACTTATGCCTTATCACACTGGATTATGAGTTTTGAAACGGAGTAAACCAGAGCTGTATGAAGTTACTTGTCTGCATAGTATTGCTTTCTGCGGTTTTCTCCTATGTTTTTTCCCAATAACTCTGAAAAGACAATTTTCTTCTTTTTTTTGTTGCTGAGCTTTGAGTTAATTTTTATCCAGAGTGCTCTCCTTTATTGCAAAAGACAGACTAAATGTATAATTCTTCTTAGTTTCTAAATTACTTTGAAATACTTATGCTCCTCCAGAATATTTATTCTGATTACTCGTTACCATCTTCTGCAGTATTCTTCTCTCTTCATCTTGCAAAAATTGGTTCAATGAGTATTTTGCATTCTTACTTCCCAACTTGTTCTATTTCTTCTGCTTTCCAATGAGTTAACATATTTCTTTTAGATGCTGTCTGAAATCCATTATCACTGTTATGCAGCATTGTTTCATAGATGCAAACATGCAGACATTTATATCTCGAGAGAATACATTTCATTGTCACCAGGACTTACCATTAGTTTGTGTTTGCCAAACAGCATCAGATAGGCCCCAAAGAGCAGGGAATACAAAAAACACAGCAAGTTGCTTGGGATGAGGCTTCCAGAGCAGTAGTGCTATTATACAGGCTGTGTTCGTAACTGTGGCTGTTGATTTAGAAAGAAATAAAGAAGAGAAATACAGATGCAATTATAATCAGGTCAGATTGTGGTAGATAACACTTTTTTTATTCTACCCCCAATGAAAGTACAAGGCAATCTTAAAATCTTTCTGGTTCATTGAGCTTTGCTCTGACTGAGTTGATATCACATGAAATACAGGACAATGCAGGCCTTTGACAGTGTCTAATTCATAATTCTGAGCAGTGTCCTGAGCTGAGAGATCCTTAGTGCAGATATGGTTGTTAGCCCAAAAGACAAGAGCCACTGAGTAGGAGAAGGAGCTTCTGAAAGGCTTGCACATGTGAGGTATGTGGGAAGGGGGGCCAAACACCCTTCTGCTCTCCTTGCCTTAAATGAGGTTTCCATTTAGGGTCAGAGGGGACAATTAAGGATTTCTAGAAGGTCTGGTGGCTTTGGGTCTTTCTTTTAAAAAGTGGTTTGCAAATGAGTCACAGATTCTTCCCCCCACAGGTGCACATTCACAGGCTGAGTAAAAGACCACTAAACACAATTGAGAGGTTCAGAGGTCTTCCATTTCTAACACTACAGTTTTGGGGGAGATTTAGTTGTTTATTGCTAGTATTAGGTGTTTCTTCCCTTTTTTTTTTTTTTTTTTTAATCTGAGTTTTATAGACTAAGACACACACCTAGAACAGACAGAAGAATCTTTGAGCTAGTGACTGTAACAGAAAGCACTCTTCTCCTTCCTTCTCCAGGTTTAAAATTTCCTGTGGAGAAAATGCCTAGAATGTCTTGATGCATATTGATCTATTCAGTGATGTTTCTAATAATACAAATTATTACAAAGTGGAAAAAGGTATTAGTCCACTTCAGTATGCATAATGAATACAGAGGCACAAAGAAATAGGTCTTGGTATTTTTTATGCCTCCATTATTCTGTTACTCATTGGAACTCTCTTTGGAGGGGGAGATGTTCTTAAATATGCAAATCTTTTCTCAAGGCAACATGAAAATTGCTGTCCCATACACAAGCCCTTAAGTTGTTCTAGCCTGACACATGACTTTCTTCTGTTTTTTCTCATATAGAACAAGAAGCAAAAAGGACAGCAAGCCAACCTTTAAAAGGTTTCCTGAAATTTCATTCAAATTTCCAAGTTTGTCATTTCCTGAGGCTCAGGTCAACAGTGATTTACTTTCACTCCGTAAGGGTGAGGAGGTTTCAGCCCAGTGGAGAAATCCTTATGACAGTGCAAGTCTCAACATCTGCATTGTAAGATCATTTGTCACCGGTAGCATCAGAGCTATAAAGCATCAAATCTATAGGGAACTTTCTGCATAGATAGAGCCCTCAAAAGCAGGCTGAACTTACATCACCAGCAAAGTGATATAAAGCAAAGACAGCAACACAGTGATTAACTGTGAGCTGAGCTGTCTCTCTTCTCATGAATGAAGTTTGTGAAGTCTGCCTCTAGACTTTAATTGATAGCTGACAGCAAGCTATCCCTTTGTACGTGCAAAGGGGGGAGTTGTTGTCTGGGTTTTTGCCATTCTCCTCTGTCCCCTTTAAGGAGTTTGTAAAAGTCCTATTTTTAGCCTTCTGTGTTTTGGAGTCAGATACACTTTTGTATAAACAGGCCACTTGTTATTGTGAAATCTAGCGATGTTTACATTCTTTTCATAAGGAGGAGACTGTTGATGGACTGTTGCATAGTCCAGTGTGGTTGGAGAAGAAGATTTTCTTCCTCCAATCTATGATCACTGCTGGAGTTCGATAAATGTTGATTCTGTAAATAAACTCTTTCTCTTTTCAGCCTGGGGCATCGCAAGTTGTGGGTGTGAGTTCTTTATGTCGACTGTGAGAGGGAATAGTGGATCTGATTACACGAGGGCATCAGTCATTCAAGAAATCTTTACATACCTAATGCAAATAGAAGTTTTCTACCCGTGAACTGGGAGATCTTTCCGAAGAGCAGAGAGCAGAGGGAATTTACAGCTGCAAAGCAGATCATCACATAGCCAACGTACTGTATCCCCAGGGCACAGGTCACATACACCTGGAAGAGAAGGGATAGTGGTGCCACATTTTCTTTGATGAAAATACACAGGTAAAGTTCAAGGATCTTAGCCTGAGTGTTTGGTAAATAGACAGCATGGACGAGATAAAAAGAGCACAGCTAGAGAGTTTGCCGACAAGCTCCTGGTGCATTGACATAGTTGGCCTTCAGCAGCAACTTTCCTAACCCAGTTCCCAATCAGACTGATGCCATGTAAACAGAGGGATAACAAACAGAACAAATCTGAGCACTGCTTGCTGTTCAAATAAAACTCCTGGAAGCAGCATTAGGAATTTTCTGCCCTTCCCATCATAGCACAAGAGATGAAAATTGACAATTGACACTATGGTCATTACAGAGCAGCTCTCAAAAAATGAAAAGGACTTCTTCTATAAGAGCATGTAACCAGTGGAGGTTTCCATGCAGTGCCCCTTTCAATCTGTTCCAACACAGCAACAAGTGCACCCTTCCATCTGATTCAAATGCAAGGTTTGAAACCTTAAGCATGAAAGAAGCAGCTCAGAGAAGCAGGCTCAAAGAAGCCTCTTTCTTTGGAGGCTTTCTCACCAAATGCCTGGAGAACACACCTGCTGTGTGTCCAGGTTTGTTGAGAAAATGTAAGAGCACAGGTGGTTTTAATAAATTCAATCTGTCAGGGTCTGGGCCTGTTGCAGTAGTGGCTGGTGAGGGCTTTCAGCCAGCCATGTTGAGGACTTGCCCTCTTACCATAAAGGTTGTCAAAATAAAATATGTGGAATGTGTGCTGACTTGCATTTGTAAAAGCTCCAGGGAAACCAGGAGAGGAAGGAAGATATAAAAGCTTTGCTGGCTTCTGGCTTTTCTCCCAGTTTGTTATTTACAACAAGGTGAAGAGTTTGAACCTGTAGCTCTCTGCTGTGGCCTCCACTGTTGAGTTAAGCTCTCCACTGCATTCTTTTTGAGGCTGTTCCAAGGGACATATTTACTGCTGTTTGAAGATGTCACTCAGAGTTCATTCATGTAGAAGTAAGCAGTAATTTTGCAATCCACAAATCATCGTTAAAAACATCTTCATTTGACAAGTAAATATAGATCAAATGCAATAGTAAGACACAACGGCACAAAAAAAATCAGACAGAAATAGATTCTCATTTACATCCACACCTTTGTGTAGTCACCAGAAAGAAATCCCTGTTCAAACCCACTGTACATTGTCAGAGGGATTAGAAGACACTGTCTTTTATCTTTAAGATGCCGAAAAGTTGCTAGGAACGTAGACCAAAAGGATGGTGCCTCTAGTTTTTCTTTCTCAGTCTCTGCTTGGTCAGATTTGATCTGGTCCAGAAATATAATAACCAGCAACACAGCTAGCACACCACTAGCTGCAAAAAAAAAACAAAACAAAAAGTTCATGAAAAACTGAGGAATGCTGAAAGAATGATGGGAAGTCGCTTGCTGCTGTTATTGTTCTGACTTGGTGCTTAGCTCTCTGTGGGATATTTTGGCAGCTGCCTCTGATTCCGTGTCAGTGTAAAGGCCATTTCTGCATAAACAAGAAGGCCTGATCTACATTCACATCTTCGGCATACAGCTGTGCACTGGCAAATCCCCTCGGCTTAGCTGTGGCTGGCCTGTTGTGACAGCCGCCGGGCCAGCTGCGCGGCCGCAGAGGGTGATGGCTCACCCTTCCAGGGCAATCCAGGGGCACCGGGACGGGAGCTGGACAGAAACAGCTCCCTCGGGAGCTATCACAAGGCTTTAAATCAACAAGAGAGAGGAGTATTCACTTCAGTGCCAAGGTTTTCATGGCTAGAGGGGCTCTTCTTTCAAATACATGGAAAGAAAAATAAATGCTGTCTTGAAACCCAGTATATGTTGTGCCTTTTTTTTTCTTTTGGCTCAGAACCATGCTTTAAGTATGGAATATGTGCTGTTTTGAAGATGATAGTGAGCAGCTCTAGCTAACTTGAAAAGATGGAAGTTATAGCTTTAAATCCATAATTTCCTAGCAGAAGCAGCATAAAGAATTATATAGAGTCGTTAATCAGAAAATGATCGTGCATGTATCAGTCTAAATTTGTTGCTTGTGTAGTGAATCAAAACAATTTTTTTCATGTTATCAAGAAGATAACCATGTCTCATAATATAGATGAGGCAACCATAGATTCACAACTGATTGCTTCATTACGGATGCAGGGCATGATAATGTTTCCTCACTTATGCTGACTAGAATTCCATCCATGGAAAGAACTACAGTTCAGAGTAAGATGAGAACCAGGCACCTCTTTCCATCCACTTTGCTTGTTTAATGTGCTCCTATTTTATGGGTACGGATATTGTCTCTACTGTGAACATTTAATATCCAAATACACCCGCAGATTTACAATAAATTGACTCTGTTTTTTATTGCTTATTATTTTTCATCCATATCTCCTAGAGTTTCTCCAGTGTCCTGGTTCCCCACTGTGGCTGAGCTGTAAATCCTTTGTGATTCAAGTCATTATTCGTTCTGCCAGAGTGTTTATTAGTACTTATGGGCTGATTGCTGGACTTAAATGGGTGACAGCATGACATCCACATTTTCAGAAAAAATACGTATAACAAATATATTAAATGAATCAAGAGCAATTATAGGAGATAATGGCATGTCTTAATAGTGGTTGGTATGAACATAAACAGAAACATTCACAGTCCTTGAGAAAGTGAAACAGCAGAAGAGTTATACATTATTGTTTCCACTCAAGCTGGGAAAAATAAGTATTCAGCCACCAAATAGAGGACACATTTAAAAATGTCTGTGAATGAAATATTTAGCCATTTGCTTTCCCTTGAGGTAAGAAAAGGCATGTCTTTTATTAAGAGCTTAAAAGAAAAACAAAACCCCACTGACACAGGGTCAGGAGAAAGCAGGGTTGCATTCACTTTGCATGCACAAAGCCTAAGGGAATGCTGTACATGTTAGTCATCAAACACAAATTTAAACTTTACAGACAAGCATGCCTTTAGCAGAAAGTCATCAGCTCCAGTACACTCTGGGAGGAGAGTGGGGAGATATTTTTTACACTTTCCCACCAATTAGGAATGGAGGCTGGGGAGAGAGGAAGAGTTTTCTGCAATGCCCTTGTGCACTGAGAACTGGCTCTGCCTGGGTCACATACACTCTGTTGTAGTAGTATAGGGCAAATTCTATGCTTCTTTCTCAGTACAGAGAGGATATCTATGTTCAGAGACTGCAAAAATATTTTGACTGAGATAAGGTGCACATTGCCTTGCCAGATACTTTCCTTTATCCAGGGAATAACTTGTTTTGAGCGGGATACTTTTTGGAACTTTCCTCACTCAGTGAATCCTTGCACATCTATTTTTTTCTTTTAATGACATCAGCTTCCCTGACTTTAATTCTTTTCTAGCCTTGTGCAAGGAAGTTCTATAGCAGCTGTAGTTACTAAATGGAAGATATGCCAATTTGCCTGGCTGAATTTGGGTCGCCACACTGGGCTTCAGCTTTATTCCAGGTGAAAAATGTAAAGAATATCTTTCTTCTTTAGATGAAAATTATACAGCTCTGGCATAAAGCATTAGAACTATTTAGGAAGGAGCTGTTTACAGTTCTCACATACCATATTTTCCTTCAGCAAATTGGATGGAAGGAGAAAGTCAGAAACTTAATCTGCAAAGCCATGCTAGCTTCCACAAGTACTAGGCTCTCCATCAGTGATACTGATTAAAGATTGTGTGGATTACTCACCAGTATAGACCCCTAGCAGTGTGTAGATTAAGGAGTTGGAGGGTTTTGCTGACCCAGTGGTGTTAGTGCTATCAGTCAGGCAGTTGTATGCTCCACAGCATTCCAGGTCTTCTTCTGAGATCTCCACTAATTAAGAACCAAAAGAAGGGTGGGTCAGTGAACAGACCAGGTAAGTCCACACTGTGTGTAAGGATATAAGGATATAAGGAAACCAGTGCTTAGTGATTGGTGCTGGTTTCAAGTCTCTCCTGATTAGAGATATTTAACTTCAGAATCCCAGTTTAACACACAAAAATTTGGTTTAAAAGAAACAAAAGAGAGACTGAACACTGAATTAATGGTTACATGAGGACAGGGACTAAAGTTAGAGGCTGAAAGCTGAATCCAAGCTCAATTTGCAGTATTTGAAGTTTGAGTATGTAATTTTACCTCTTAATCATAATACCTCATGAGATAGGTCCCTAAGTTTACACCAGCAATGGACTGATGGACTTCAGTTCTTACAGCCATCCTGCATTTTCCCTCTCCAGATAATTTCTGTATATGTTATAGGAACAGAAAGCACCTCAAGACATCTCTTTTTTTTTTTTTTATTAAAATGATGATTACTCAGTATTGCAATCTTCCAAGTAGCCTGCTTTCCTGACTTTATTATTTTACTACTGCCTTTATAACTTTCTGAGAACACACTTGAAGCTGCCAGTTCAGCAGGGTTTGGAGTAAGACCTTTGCTTTGTGCAGGCTATCATTGTTGTGTAGGGCATATGTCAAAGCCACAAACACACACGTTCTCACACACACAGTGTCATCAGCACACTGTGCCCACTTCCTCCAGTACCCTCTCGGTAAAGAATAAATGCTAACCCAAAGTGAAAGCCTGAATAAACTGTCTACTGGAGGAGGATGATCCAAACCCCACACAATAATTTTAGTGCTTCCACTGCAGAATCTGTCTCTTGTCCAAGCACAGTAAAGGGCAATACATCTGTACCTTGGCTGAGTCCTTAAAGAAGAGTTGATCCATAATTTTTCAATTAAGGTTATTGTGTAACTACTTTTAGTGTGTTCTTCCTCAGTGCTTCCAATCAAAGCTACTGTGATGTCAATCAGCTGTCTAACCAGCTTCGTAAACAACTTCAGGTTCAACATAAGATAAAATGTAAAGAAAATCATTACCTTATTTGAGCCACTGGCTACCACTACAGACCTCGAGCAAAAAATGGACAAACAGACCTTCAGCAAAATTACCATATGCAAAAGGTGAGTCACATGAGTGAAGTGTGGAAGTGTGTAAAACAAGTTTTTTATTGGTTCCTGCACCATCTGAAGATGATACTGCACTTGCAATTAGTCATATGCAAGCTGCTAGGCAGGGTTTGCACTGTTTCTCTTGAATTAAAACTGTAATATTGTTGGGAGATGAAGGATGACTCTCATAATTTACACTGATTACTGTCTTCAGTTGTGGTATTACCATATGGTGTAACTTTGCCTTGTTGTGTCTGGAGCAGTGATGCAGGCAATACATCAAGAGTAGGTGCATGTCTGAATTTTATGCATTTGATTCTCCAGATGCATGCCATATCTTTCCTACTGCTCAGTGAAATGATACATTTTAAGTACATGAAAATATCCATGGATGCCTTTGCACAAGTCTCAGAGGAGAGAAAAATAATTGTGTGACTGGATATCCTTCCAGATTAAAGTTGTGTCTCACTGAGAAGGCACAATAGAGAAACTCATGTTATGACTGCCCATCACTATCATGAAGATGTGCAAGGCCTTTAACTTTGAGAGCTGTTCACAGGAGCACAGCATTTTCTGAAATTCTACGTAATAGATAAAAAAATAAGAGTGTCTTTAAAATTTGGAGGAACACCTTCAAAAGTAAAACTAGGAACAGATTTACAAGACAAAAAAATAGTGTTTTATTCCTCTTATTAAAATTATGTGTGCTGTGAGGCAGGGGAGAGTCAAACGGTTGCAGTCTGTACAGACCCCACAGCTGCACCGCTGCTGCTGCCCTGCAAGGGAAATCTGACCAGACAGTCCCTCCTGAGATATCATGTGGCTCTGGGATCAGGTCAGCAGGGCTCCACTGCACTTGAAAAGGTCTGCCAGCATTCTGTGTTAATGGTGCTTCACCTACGGTTACTTAGGTTTAAAGAAAGCATGATTCTACATAAATATCACACCTTGTGACAGCTACTGTGCCATAAATCCAAGGATTCAAAGATTAAAACCTGATGCCAACTTCCTGACATTTAGCTTTAACCTAGCAGCTATTTGAGAACTCTTCAGAGGACATACTACTTAACTGAGACAGGAAAGAGGTAACTTCTTGTTACTCATAGTAGCAGTGTATATGGAAAGCTCTCTCCATGTCTGGAGAACAACCCTGTTCTGATTTTGACAGGATGAGCAATGTACAGGAGGCTGCAATGGTAAGACACCGCAGCATTTTGAATCTCTAAGGTGGCATCCAAATATTAATTTATCTTCACAACTACCCTTTTAAAATTGATACCAATTACATGCATGGGAAATGAAGGGATTGCTGCTGAGTGATTTCTTCAAGCTACATTGGCATCTGCTGTCTGAGCCTGAAATACAGCAGAGGAGCCCTGGCATGCAGGCTCCTGCCAACAGCTACTGCTATTTCTTCTTGACAGTTCTGTAGAGCACTCATTTTCAGCAAGCACCAGCAACCAGTCTGACTCACCTTGAGTGCTTAACAGCAAACTAACCCAATACTACAAGCTTTGCAAAAAGGTTGTTTCACTATTTTGCCTTTTGTTTTAATCCACTTTTAATAGAAGTCAGATGTGAAGGACTGTCACTGCCTGCGGCCTATCTATGCTTTGCACTACAGGGGTAGAATTCAAACAGAATCCAATAGAGTTCTATTTTTTATCTACTTGTCTGAACTCCCTTTATGGCTGATTTTTGATAGAAAATAGACACTTTCAGAGAGAAATGTATCTCATTTATTTCAGACATCTATCCTCAGACAGGCAAACTCTCATCTGAAGTGCCTGTTTCCACTGGCTATGAAAGCTGAGCTGCAGAAATCTACCTCTTATCTATCTAGAACTAGTTGATGTTTATAGAAAGAAGTGCCAAAATTTTAAATACATTTTACCTTTGTTGGAAGATTGGCTAAGTATCAAGGATGAGATAAGATTTCCCCAGATGCCAGAAGACTGAAACACCAGAAAGAAGATCCCAAAGTATTGGTTGATAATGTCTTTTGCATTTTTTCCTGCTCTCTCAGCATACGAAGTGCCAGCAATGGTGAGGTAAGTGCATTTGGCAGACCAGAGTGGTGCTCCTCCTAGGCCCAGGATCACAGAGGTAGGGATTAGTGTGTACCTGCCAAAGAACACTTTATTTAGCATAACTGTTACCATTAGCATAACAATCATTTGCCCAAAGATCCAGAGGCAAAAATAGACATCAAAGAAAGAGATTTATCCTTTTTATGATACAATAAATCTGTTACATGGAATCAAGAAAAAGTCAGCCTTGTGAAGTTTAGGGTGTGCAAGCATACGTAGCTCTGTGTGGGGCCTAGGCCTAGGCCAGGCTGGCTAGGTCTGTGCTCATGTGCCTTAACTTCTTGTAACTGAGAACTAAACTGCACATGCACTTCTGAAGGTGGATATCGACAACTTTCCTCCACAGAGTTGCAACCCTTGTCACTGGAGAGCAGAAGTTGTTCATCCACCTTTAGAAAGAGTGAGGCAGGAGTTAGCCCTCTCCTGCGGTCCTCTCCTAGAGCTACTGCCTGGAAGATAGTCTCCCCTTCAACCTTTTCAAAAACAGCCCTTAAAGACTTTAGACTTTTGAATGTAACTTCTGATTTTTTTTTTCCCCAAAGGGGAATCTCTTCTACAAACATGAGTTAGAGAAGCAGCTTCAGGTGGGTAGATGGATGCATTCATTCTGACTCTTTGCACATTTTCACCTCTCAGATCCACCTAATACTGCATTTATTTACCTCGATTTATTGCAAGTAGCATCTTTTGCACCCAACTTTCTAATCTGTAACACAGAGTTAGAGTAGGAATGGAGAAGAAAAAGAAGAAAGAACTTTGCCCTTGCCAATTTTGTTTGAGCACAGCAGAGAGAGTTGAAGTACTTAAATCGTACCAGCTAGCATAGAAGTTCCCTAAGGAGAAGGCGATGTAGCAGCACATGGAGATTGCAATGGTCCACTTGCAGCCCAGCTTCTCGATGAGGATTGGAGGGAGGAACATGGACGATAAGATGAGTGCAGCATACAGAACACTTAGGGAAGCAACACCCAGGCCTTCTTCTGAGTTGAGACTGCTCTGCAGGGACAAAAGCACTGATTGAGACAAATTTTATCATAGGTACTTATTACTATGGTATACAAGGGAGTGGCTTTGGGCAGAAATAGAGACACAGTATCTGGGGCTGGGGATTACTGTCTCATTTCCCCAAAACAGCCTGGTTAGGGACTTGGACTTTTCCTCAAAATGATAGACCATTTATGAAAACATGATACAAGACTGGGTGAGGATTGCCCAGATTCAAAGCTTTGGTAACTCATTCTTTAGATTATTTGATGTTATTTGTTTGAGTTTCTCTTTGAAAACAAGTTGAATGAAGGACAACCTCTTTTCTTGGCCTTCGTTTGTTGTCTCAGGCAGGAGTATTTTCTCAGATCTTCATTGCAAGGGCTGGCATAGCAATAGTGGGAGATTCTTTGCTTTTAACTACAGGTCTGATAATTTCTAAGATTTTCAGAGGTCAAGGTCCAAATATCCTAATAGGCTCACAGAGGCCCTTTGTAGTTGGAAGTAATTGATTCACCCACTTTTTCACAAAGAAGGAATAACATTTTACTGATCTAACCAGGTTTTATAGTTTTATGCTCCATATAGTTCTCCTCTTGTCTTGATGCTCTGAAAGTTGAAATGAGAAGATCAGTTTGGGAGACCTGGACAAGCTTGAAAAATGGGTCTATGTGAACCTAATGAGGTTCAACAAGTCCAAATTCAAGGTGCTACACCTGGGTAAGGGCAATCCCAGACATGAGTACAGACTGCAAGAGGAACCCATTGAGAGTAGCCCTGCAGGGGAAGACTTGAGAAATCTGTGGAGGAAAAGCTGGACAAGAGCAACAGTGTGTGCTCACAGCCCAGAAGGCCAGCTTCATCCTGGGCTGCATCAAAATAGGTGTGACCAGCAGGGCAAGGGAAGTGATTCTCCCCCTCTACTCTGGTGAGTCCCCATCTGAAGCATTGCATCCATCAGTTCTGGGGTCCCTGGCACAGGAAGGACATGGACCTGATGGAGAGGAGGGCCACAAACATGATCAGAGGGATGGACCACCTCTCTTAGACAGACTGAGAGAGTTGGGATTGTTCAGCCAGGAGAAGAGAAGACTCCAGAAAGACCTCATTGCAGCCTTACAATACTCAAAAGGGACATTAAACAGTGGGGATGTGACTTTTCACAAGGGCAGATAGGCCTAGAAAGGGCAACAGTTTTAAACTAAAAGAGAGATTTAGGGTAGATATCATAAAGAAAATCTTTACTGTGAGGGTGGTGAGGTATTGGAACAGGTTGCCCAGAGAATCTGCAGATACTCCATCCCTGGAGATGTTCAAGCCCAGGCTGGATGGGGCTTTGGGCAACCTGGTCTAGTGGACAGTGTCTTTGCCCACGGTGGAGGGTTGGAACGAGACAATCTTTAAGGTCCTTTCCAACCAAAGCATTCTGCAATTCTATGCTGCTTGGCAATGTTTTCCTGATTGTTTTGATTAATAGGTGATATGATTCAGAATGATTTCGGAAGGGGGACTGGATACTGAGGGGCTGGCACTGGAGAGCACTGTAGGGGAATGAAGCTGTTGGTGGCTTCATGGAACACTTTCCAAGCCTGCAGTGGCCGTGCAGGACCATGGTGGCAGTCATGTAGCACGCATGGAGACAACCAAGTACCAGGACAGTGAGGTGAGGACAGTCTCTGTTAGAGCAGTGGCAAGGTGTTTGAGAATTGGAATAGTTGTTTTATAAACAGCCAAAGAGCCTTCCTGATCTCAGAGGTCTTATTTTTGAAATGCCACATGCCTGGTTTTGTCAGCTACAACTTCCAAAAAAATAGAAGACAGGCTTCCAAGATCATATGATTTTTACTGTCTGGGTTGTTCTGGGTTTTTTGGGGTTGGATTTTTTGTTTGTTTGTTTGTTTGTTTGTTTGTTTGGGGTTTTTTTTGGTGGGGTTTTTTGTGGGTTTTATTTTGTTGTTGTTGTTGTTGTTTTGGTTTTGTTTGTTTGTTTGTTTGTTTGTTTGTTTGTTTTTTGAGAGGGGGTCTGAGTAGTGGAATATTGAAATGAATTATGAATTTTTTTAACATTCCAGTACTTACAGATTCACAGAGTATTCTGAGTTGGAGGGGATCCACAGGATTATCAAGTCCAACTCCTAAGTAAATGTCCTGTATGGGCATTGAACCCACAACCTTGGTGTTATTAGCACCATGCTCTAACCAGCTGTTTCAGATGCTGGGGCTGACTTGCAGCTTCTAGGGTTTATCTTCCCCTGCCTCATTAGTCTCCCCAGTTCACAATATCTCCATCCAGTTTTGGGACTGTTTTTGCAGAATAGCCCTGAGTTCAGAATCTGACAGTGCCAGCAAAGAAAAGCTGTTCAAGGAGAGAAGAGAGATGTACTGAACAAGGAGGGACCTCTTCCTGAAATGAGCTCAACCCCTCGTTATTGCAAACAAGTTTGTCATGTTGTGTATCAAGTTCCACCTTTAAGGCATATGGATTCCCACTCCAGTGGGAAAACTCAATCCAATTGATCATGATCATATGTTAATATCCTGCCTAAAGTTGCTCATCCATATCTTCTGTTCATTTATTAGACCAGCAGAACCTTCTAGGCTGAGAAGTTTCTCCTTGTGTTTATCTACTCAGAAGCATTCATAGCAACAGTAACTCTCAGTCTTTTAGCTGGGATAAACAAGTGAGCTCTAATAGTAACCTGAGTATTCAAGTCATTCTAGAAACCCATTTCTGCTACTATGTTTTAGGATGTTAATGTCAGTACAAGCCACAGCTGCCTTATTAAAAAATAATATTTTACCTATTATGTTATATCATGATCCTAGAAATTATTGTATTATTGCATACTTAAATTATTTAATGGTTTGGGCATAATTTTTAATTATTTTACATTGCTGTACAATAATAATTATTACAGAATCATAGCAATTTAGAAATATTCAAAACAAACCCTTTCCAAAAACTGAATTTGTTTCCCACTTTGCAATATCTTCTTTTGACAAAAGTCATCTCAGGTTAATTTTGTTTTCTGTTTCCATTGAAACAAGTTTTGTGGATCTAAAGTAGAAGCATGACACAAGTATGTGAGCTATTTGAGAAATAGGAGAATAAAATATTTAGTAAATTCCGTGGATCTGGGGGAGGAATATTAACCTGCAGCAAGTCAATGTCCTAACCCCCCTCATAAAAAATACTGTGCATGCCTTCCTCACAGAGACCATGGAAAGACTGATGTGTTTCAAAATACCAGCTGGCCTGATGCCCTTCCAGACCAAATGTCCTTACAATCAATGGGAGATGCCCCGCTTACCTGTAGACTCTGGAGTCCTCCATAAGCAGTAAAGAGAAGTAAAAATCCAAAAGAAATGACCAAAACATTCTTAAGATTCTTTTCCATGTTGATTCATAGAAGACAAAAGGCCTGCCGGTGGGCAGAGCTGATCCAATTATTCCAGGGGATGATTTGAGTTGGAGAAAAACCGCTTATGCCTTGTTGGAAAAGGTCACTTTTTTTTCTGTTTGTAGAGAAGAGAGTTGTTAATTATTTGAAGACTGGCCAGTGAACTTTACTTTTAGTAGCACTGAAAACTTGTTGTGGAGTTGTTACTTATTCACCTGTTGTGACTCAGGCAATAGCCAGCATTCCCAAGGGCATCTATCATGTTTAATTAGAGAGGTATATAGGTCTCTTGCAACACTTGCATCTATTGAGTATAGAGGCCATATATTATATGGCTCTCCACTATGATCAGCACAGCAGAAAAAAATTGCAACCTGTGAAATCACTTTCTGTCATAAAGATACACAAATCCATAAAGGCCAAAGATTAAACGCTGTACTGAAATCTACACCAGGCCTGTTGCTTAACTATGGTTACAAAAGCCTGCTAGGAAATGAGACTGTGCTACAGCTCTGCATACACCAGCTCCACAACTGTGCAGCACAGAATCCCAAGGCTGCTGGCTGCTTGGCAAGTGGGACAACTTTCATTCATGGGGAACCTTGGGGCTTTTGTCCCTCAAGTTTACCAAGTCATACTAATGAAAATGATTTTTCCCCATCTTTCTCATCAATGCAGAAGCCAAAAAAAAAGAAAGGTGGATTGAGCAGATAACTGAAAAAGCAAGTTCCCCTTCTCTGGCCTTAAGATAGGCAGGGTGAAAGGACCCTTTCTGCATCTGTGGCAGAGGAGGAGGGATTTGAACTTGGAAGCAAAGTAGAATCCAAAAATGTCCGTGCTATGATGTAAACAGGTCTGTAGGGTGTCCACAGTGTCCACTGGGAATGCACAGCTAAGATTTGGTCTAAATCCCACTAGATGGCACAATTTTGCTTCCCACAGGGACGTTCGCGGGTGAGGGGAGGAAGCTTTAATGCATACATTCATTTAAAACATTTAAGAGGTCACAGCCAGGTTCTGCTTTGGAGAACATTGCAGTATGTGCCTTTTCATTTTCTTCTTTTGTCTTATAATCTTCTTGAATGAAATAATGCAGAAAACATAATCTTTTAATTCTCTATTGTTACTGGTACTTCCATGTTGCAAGTGTAGATAGTGGCTTTTTATTTTACAGGCTACTATGCTCAGCATGGGAGCTCTTTGAACGAGCTCACAATGCTGCTCTTGTTTGACAGTGTTTGTTAGCCTCTAGAAGAGCTTAGACCAAACTGGTGGTACTTTCTCCCATCTTTTCAGGTTCACGGATCCTTGCAATTTTCAGGTGACAATATTTCACAAGAAATTTATACCTGGTGATAACATGCTTGTTTCTGTTTTGGACCCCTCAGAAAAAGCCTGCAAAACTCTAGGAATTTGCAGTAACAGGTCTAAAACAACTGGAAAAAATTATTGAGAATATGTAAGGATAATGCTTATCCTAAACAAAAGCACAATTATCTAGCACAGGTAAGAACCAGGAATAGTGCAAAGAACACTATTTATTTTAGTTCTCTTTCTTGACATTAGCAGTAATAACAAGAAAGCTTAAAAAAGTCGGCATTAACTGGACACTATTTTTAAAATGCAGTGTTGGACAGGTTATCTGATCAGCACTTCTGCTCTGGAGGAATTCCTAACTCCTAATTCATCACATCTTCTCAGCAGCATAATTTTGGAGAGCGTATGGGGGATAGTGGTAATTTGTGTGTGTAGGGTTTTTTTTCCTCTTCTTTCCACTGATCAAAGGCATTCATCCTATTCCACATCTCTTACCCAGAGCTTTGGGTTATCCAGCTGACTGGTCCCAAGCCCCTCCTTAGGAATGTGCAGAGTCTTTACCAAAGAGATCTGATAAGGCCAAGGATCTTTTCCTTTGGTACCAGGCAGCTAAAGCTCCGGCAGGCCTGCTGTGTATCACCCTTGACACTTCTTTCATTCTTTCTGCCAGTCCGAGATTAAGTGAGCCTCAGGAGCTATGTGCTGTATTTGGGGATTAGGTTTCACACAGAAGACTGCAGCCACCAAATGAAAACTACTTCAGAGCACAATCATAAACACAGGAGATAGAAGAGGCTGGTTAAATTCATTACTCCATCCCACAGGTGATTACATTTGTTTTCACCTGTTTATTTTCTCAGGGTAAATGAGGGCAGTCTTTGCTCAAAAGATTATAGCACCAGAGGCTAATCTTTGGGGAGGTTTGTGCCTTATGCTTATCATTTCCCTATTTATTCTAGTCAAATTTATTGTTTAAGCAGTAAATTTAATGATCACAGAAGAAAGTCCCACAACACTCAGGATACTCATCATAGGATTTTCTGTCGTAGGAGGCTTTTGATTGGTTATTTCCTTGGTGGTACACAGTATCTCTTGAATCTATCTGTAGAAAGGATGACTGCCTACACAGCATTTCCTCTCTTGCTGTGAAAGCCTGGCCATGTTACTTTCTTATTCTCTTCCTCCTTCATCCATGTTTGTACCCTGCTCATTTTGGATTTGGAGCAGGACTGACTAAATGTGATGTGTCCTGCAAAGCCCAGCCACTTCTGACATGGCCATTGGAAAATACTGCCTGTTACATGTTGAGAGAAGGTCACAACCTGAAAGTGAGGCAACAGTGAACTGAACAGGTCAAGCAAGAAAAGCTGTTTTCTTCCAGGAAGGGGGTTGTAAGGGAGTTGCCAGTCAGTGAACTCATTTTGCCCACAGAGTTGGAGCAAAATAATTTTTGTTGTGTCAAAGGCTCAGGAATTGTAAGTTGTTCCTGTTTGTCTATGAAGGTTTGAACTTCTCACCCTTCTTCAGTATGTCAGGTCTCGTTTCCAAATTTCCTGTATTTCCTATCTCCCCTTTCAAATACTTCTCACCTACCATGCAAAGATCCACAGATACTGTCCTTTCATATCTTCTCCTAGGATTCCCTCTGCATGCATAGCTCTACAGACATGAGTATGCCTCTTCTGTCTGTCCACTCTCTTTCTCTGGAGGAACCAAACTGTCTATCTCAATCTTCCTTTATGTCCTTGATGTATGCCGTCCTTCCTTCACTCCTGCTTTGCTGTTCCCTAGCCATCACCCTGTGTGGGAAATGGATTTGTAGAGAATTCTCCAAGCCTGACAGAAGGCTCACACGTTACGTATCTGTATGCAAACTTTGAGATAGAAAATGCTGAATTAGGAATGCCATGGAATAGGACAGACATTGAGAGAGAAATGGAACTAGAAACAAGTTTCAAATGATGGCCTTGCAAATAAGACTAGATACTTTGGAGAAATAGAACTATGAAAGATGCATTGTAGTAGGACCCACAAGGGGTAATTTTAGATGATTGGCTTTAAGGCATTAACAGCATTGTGTGGCAAAAGCTGATAGGCCAAGAAACCTATAAAGCTTATAATGTATTGTAATTAGGAAATAATTTAGCTTCTGATTGTGATGGCATGAATTGTAACATCTGTATTGTCTCATCCTTCACATGAGACTGAAAACGGAATAAAAGTTTTTAAAATGCCTCTCAGTTGCCCCATCTCTAGGTCAGAAAAAAGGTATTATCTGACAGCCCTGCCTCTGTCTCTCTGCTTCTCCCTTCTTACCTCATCTTCTGAGTGGCAGCAGACTTTTTGATTCTTAAGGGAGTGGCTTGAAAACTGCAGGTGGTGTTCCTGTTTCACAGGTCATTACACTACTCTTAGCCTCACTGGCTATAAGGTCGCTCACTCTCCTCCTTTAGCACTGCTCTTAATTTCTCAGGAGGTCCATTTCCTCCAGCTCCACTCCCTATTCCTTAGGGAAGAGGAGAAGAGACACTTTATCTTCTGGGTTGGGAGACAGGTTATGGTAGAAAGGGAACCAAATAGAAAAAGATGCTAGAGGGTACAGGCTTGAATGAAATTGACTTTTTTTGCTTAGGGCCACGTCGGAGACTTTCCCTGCAGGACACTTGTCTGCTCTGTTGAATGCAGTTGTCCAAATAACCAGTATTGTCTTTACAATAAAGACAGAACTCAGTTTAGGATAAGATAATGTGGTTCCAATCCAGATTCACTCATAAATTTTGATGACCTGGAGTAGCAGCTCCTTTAGTTGTTGGGCTTCTTATAACTGTTACTCACCTCCTGAGATTTGCATCGCTTTTGGCTGGAGTTTTCAATGCATGAGCATGTCTATGAGAGTGTTCACAGACACTAATTCTAGCCTAGGGAGAAATTCAAGCATTTTGAAGGTAAGACACTGCCCTGCAGAGCAGTCAACCTCTCCGCAGAGGTCGGAATCTCCAGGCTGAGAGCTGCCTGTAAACAAGCCCCTGCTTCTCTACCAGACTGGTCTTGCATTCATTCTCTTATACTAAAATGCTTTTGTCCAGTTCAAACCCAGCCCAGTAACATTCTACCTTCTTAAAAGTGTTGCCTGAGCACTGACATAGTACTTGTGCCTTGTCCTGCATTTTAGATGTTTCAGAATAGCTGCAATAATCCCATTTCTAAGCCTAAACCAGGGACTGTGACTCAGTTGGTAAGACTTAACACCCTGCTAAGATAAACATGCCACTGTTGTGATCTGTGCTTTTATAATGAATGGGTAGGGAGGCAGATCCTGCATATGAACAATGGACTTTTGTATGGCAATGGCTCTGAAGTCTTAAGAGCCATTTACTGGAAACAGCCTGACTGCATATTGGTTGTTCACATGAGCATGCACGAGAAATTCCTTGCACACACCCATGATGTGGGCTGGGAGGATGGGACTCCATCAGTAACCCAAATTGTATACATTTTCACCTCTTCTCTTTTGTTCAGAGGTGGCAGCTCATGTTATTAATGTCCTATCAAGTTAGCTCAAAACAAGGTCCATAGTGGTCAGTCAGGGTGTCCCTATTGCTGAAAGGCTATCACTACAATTTGTGATGAATTTATCAGCCAGTGGAAATAAAAAGGAGATAAAAGAATGGGGCTTGCTATTAGAGAGCAGGGCTGCTTAAAGGTGTGTTGGTGTGTATGTCCTGGAATGTGGAGGCTCTCACCTCTGATGCCTTCCGCCCTTCTTTTGTCTATTGGTTGCACCCGTGATTGGACACTGATGTAAGGGGAATATTTACAGCCTATTTACCACCCACTTGCCATCAATGTAAATATCTATATTTACATAAAGATATCTAAGATAAAAAGGGAAGTAGCCTGAAAGCTGCTTCCCCTGAAAGCCTTGCCTTTGCTTTCTTTCTCTGAATACGCTACAGCTGCATGTAAAAGCAAGAGCTACCAAGCAGAAGTGCAAGCAGGGGCTCTTGAGAGTGAAATAGTAGAAAAACCAGCTGTACAGGCTAGTATGAGAGAAAGGTGTCATTATGGACAAATTAGAGTATCTATTAGAGTTAATCAAAAGAGGCGATCCTGCAGAAAATTTTGAGGATAAAATTTCCTCCCTATTCCAGTAGGTCTGATCAGGTGCTTGTGGAAGGTGATTACCTGTTTTACATGGCCTTTTCTGTGACACAAAATATGAGGAAACTACATAACCTTCCCCTAGGGTGACAGGGAGTCTGAACAACAGACACTTTCCCAGTGTCAGTAAATCCCAGTGTCAGTAAATCATGCAGCCATCCAGGACATTGTTTCTCTACCAGCTCTCCCTGACCCTTTTCCCCCCATCTGCAGCCCTGCCTTCTCCCTCCAATCACTGACCCATTAGTCTGCAACAGATCTTCAAACAAATCAAATTACCTTTTCCAGTGGCTTCCTGTACTTTGAAATTATGAAGCTATGATAGACCTCCCTGGAAACAGGTACTGGGATCCAGCTGGAAACGTCTTGATGGTTGCTGCTCTGAACAAGCTCTGTGCTTCTAAACTTGCACGGATCTTTACAAAAACTGCCCCAATATGCTCAAGAGCGTTGCAAAACTCCTATCCCATCCTTGGTTTGAAATTCTTCATCATTTTTGTCAGTCCTTATGTGAAACTTGAACCAAGAAGCAAAGAGTATGTAGGAAGACAGGTCACATACAACTCCACCTCTTGCCTATCGTCTGAAAGAAGAGTAATTGCTACTTTATTTGCACTCTTGTTTGCATAATCACTCACTGTGAAATGTTTTGGGTTTTTTCCACCAAACTGCTCCCACTTCCAGAGAAGTACTAAGATACCTAATCTTAGGATTCCTAATCAGTCACTCCATCCATTTCACAGAAGCTGTTCCTTAACTTTACGATGGTGGGGAATATCAGTCACCTACACCACAGTATGATAGGCACACTGTGAGGGCTTGAAGGCGAAAAGTGACAGCTGACTACCACCAGTTCCTTTGTCATTTAGCAGTACCACAGGAATACTCACTGCATACAGAGAGTTTCTGCCTGCATTGTATCTGGAAAGTCATTCCTCATGGATTTTTTCCTATTGTAAGTCACTCATGCAGCATGTTCCAGTATCCATTGGAATATATCACTGGAAGACTTCCTACTTTGGCAACAGTTGCTTCATCCCTTCATACTCCCGTGGATGATGTCCTTGGCTTTCCTGCATGAGAGAGTTAAAGTCTGGTGAAGTCAGCTTAAGCAGGAGGCTAAAGAGTTCTGAGCATTTTAGGACAGCTCTGAAGAAATGTGGAGGAAAAACTTTCAGAGCAGTGGGCAGGAAATCTAGAAGTAATATCTAGTTACTAACAGACTGCTGATTTCAATAGGCTATTTGTGAGAAAAGACATTTCTATTCTGTTTACTGGATTCCCTAAGGTCAACAGACAGATCACAGTGAACTTTTTAAAAAAATCAGTACGATTAACTATCAGAAATTACAAAAATTATGCTAAACATAGATTCCTCCATGCCAGACATCTGGACGCATGGTATTTTTAATTATTCAGCATTAAAATCAGGCTTAATTAAGTTTTATCTTAAATACTCTCTTCCAGAGATAGCATTTTAAGTGACTATAAGTGTTTTTCTTAAACAAATAGAAGGAAATCCAGTATAATAAGAGTGTAATACAGAAAATTCCAGTGTCTTTTTATTGTGATAACTCTTCCCTGCAAGGAAAGAGGAAATTAGGGAGTAAAATCATACCATATGGAGAAGGAACACCAGGGAGTTTACTGGAGAAGTGAAACAAACTTGTGGCCTTCTTTTCTGATTACCAAATACTTAACTGATCAAAATCTTCATATCCTCTTTAAGTCTTCTAGGGAAGATATACTTTCACGCCTCTCTATTGAAAGAGCAGAATGCACATGAAGAGGCTTCCAGTAAAAAAAATACAAAATCCATGCTTCAAAAAATGTGCAATGAATGGCAATTAACTTTCATAATGAGTTACTTTTTCTTTGTTTGTAAATATGCTCAATTTCTATTGTCACTGTCACTTTCTTGAAGCTGAGTCTTTGTTGAGCCTTGAGGCTATTTTAAGCTATTGCCCCTGGGATAGCTGTGGTGCCTTTGATCAGCATGGAATTTAGGCAGTGCAGGGTGCATGGGCCATTTCTCCAGAAGGCATTCCTACAGTGGAGAGAAATGATAAAAACAAGTGGGACTTCAGTATGAATCCAGCTGTTCATGGTGGCTTTTGCAGGAACTGGAGCTGTCATGAGACATAGTTTGACATGTAATGGTGCAGACTATAACCTAGCTGGCTGTTGTGCAGAATCCCTCTGCAGAGATGAAAACCCAGCCAGGAGAAGTCATCTGTTTCTTGTCCTTGGCATTGCTGTTGGAGAATCACCAGGACTTTAATCCCAGGGGCTTGGTTTTGCAACAAGAAGAGCTCAAACCTGCCTTTTGATTGCAAGCATTCTTTTACCCTTTAGAAGTCAAGGTCCTGATATGGGCTTTTGATTAATTATACTTTTAAATCTTTCTCCTTTCTATTTACGTCTTGAGTGTAGGTGCAGAATTTCAATGGAGATTGGCCTCTGCTAAGAGCTCTTTGGCAGCATAAGAAATGCAAACCCCAGAGAAATAGATTAAATATTGCAGCCTAAAAAGTTTGCTGAAATTACAAATCAAAGTAAGTTAAAGGCCTTTAATTTCAGCCTTTAAACACAAGTAGGGCTCTCCAAGAGGCTGTCAGTTTGTAGCTTTGTGCTTTTTCTCCCTGCAAATGTGAGTTATTTCTTTTATCCTGCAATACAGCACCAGTATATTGTTGTTTGTGGAGCTGCTTGAATTTAGTAGATGAGAATCAATAAATGAACCATTTACTGACTGTGAAATTGACTTTTATAATTGAGAGACTGCTGGAAATATATGTATATCTCAGGGAAGCAAAAATCAAGCTGCATTGTATCATTCATTTGCAGCAGATACAAAAGCAATTTTTTTGGATAAAAGTTATAGAATCACATGAATCTTGGAGGAATGTGCCACTAGACATCAGCTAGTCCTGCCTCCCCCTCCAAGCTGTGTTGCCACCAGCACTAAGTCAGATCAACCAGTCTCCACTGAGATTGGCCTGGTGTAACACAACCTGGGCTGAAGCTGGTGTTCCTGTACCCAGAACTACCACAGCACTTCTCTCCAATAACACAGGACAGTGGGCGTTTCCCGTGGAGTTCTGCTGATGAAACTTATTCCTAAGGCAGGGAGCCCTGCTGCTGAGACATTTCCTAGTGACACAAGTGACCATCTTGCTCAGACACTAGAGAGCCTGCTGTTTTCACAGACTGCATGGGTACCCTTTGTAGCCTTACACCAGAAGTAGTACAGAGTGGCCTCTACTTGACAGAATTGGCCGTAGTGCAAAATTAGGCTTATAGCCACAAACTGTGCCTTAGTCTTCATTTTGGGTTCATACTTTCAATCATTTTGCAGGTAATGGGCTAGTGCAAATTACCATGTTAAAATAGTAATTTTTCTTTGGAGGACTGAGAATTCTGACCTAGACTGAGGTTTAGAAAGTCTATTGTTAGTTTTTGTGGGGTTCATATACTTTTCTGACGCAGTTGACAACAGATCCTTTCTCTTGAGGGAGCAGTCTGATGCACCAAACACTACAGGATTTTATGACTCCTTTAAGAATTCATAGACTCTGTTTGACTTGCTGTTCAGGTATGCTCCTTCTGTCTGGTTGAATTCCTTCCACCAGATCAAATCTCAGGCATCAAACTTATTTGACACCTTGCCTCATTAACTTCCCTGGACTTGCTCAGTGTACTGATTTTCTTTAGTGATTGTTTCCATATTTATTCAGAGGTTGCCAGTCTCACCTTTGTCATGGCTGATCTCTGTTTTACCCTGCTTATTTTATCATCTTTGCCCCTCCGGTCTCTGAGCCATGAGTTGATAAAGAGAAAAGCTGAACATAGCAATGCAGTTGACCTGTCAACCTGAAACTGGAAACCTGCTTCTTCAGCATCTGACTCTGTTTAACAAAAATCAGGCATTTCGAATTACCAAAGGGAGCTCTGACTTTCTGCTTTCACTAAGAACTTTCTCTGAAGATTTATTTAGTATCACAAAGCATATAAAATGAGAGGAAAAAAAGAAAAAAAAAAAAAGGGTGCCTTCTAAAGACTCAAAGGCTCCCTTAGAAGTTCATTGGCAGATAGTTTATGAAAAAGGAAGCCAGACATCATGTTAAAAACTGCAAAGTCAGCAGGAGTATGCATGAGGACTAATACAGCTTTAAAAGGATAGGGGTTTGTGGATGGCTAGTATGTAGGTACTGTGTCAACATTCTGAGTTTGTGTGCATTTACCACTTTGGCACCTAATACAGAAAACCCTTTATAAACTGGGGCAAGAACAATCAAGTGACCTATCTTTTATCTGATGTGGATTAGCCATTGAGTTTAAAAACCCAGGCAGATACTTGGCAATTTGGTAACATGAAATACCACTTTATTTGTATATGACTGCTAAAATTGCACTGTATTTAGAAAATAGGTGATCAAACAGCATTTTTGAGTCTGTTTTTCCCCAGGAGAGAGAACGTGGGTACCAAGGAGAAAAGTGGAAAGAGAAAAAGAAATGTGACCTGTGATTTAAAGAGCTCCTCTAGTTCATCTGTTTATCCCACTGCAGTAACAGTTTTACCAAAGTAATTTTTTAAACATTTGTCTAATCTCTCCCTAAAGATGTCCAACTGGGAAGTTGGTATGGACCTCCCTTGGCAGTCTATTTCAGACCTTTTACTCTTACAACCTTCTTTCACTATATAATTTTTGTCACTATATAATTTTTGTCATTCTTCCTTCTATAGGAATCAAATGCTGGGGCCTCACAAATGCCAGGAAAAACAGAGAGGTAATTCTGTACGACCTGCAGATGACACTCCTGTCTATAAAGTGCACTTCATGAAATGACACTTGTAAAATAATCTCAGTTTCTAATCCTGTTTAACTTGTGGTCTCTTCCAGTGTCTTCTGAAGATGTAGTCAGTTCCTTCTGTGTTCAGGCCTCTAGATGTTGTGTGAAACCAGCATGTAGGAGGAGGTCCAGGATAAATGCCAACAAAACTTCCCTCAGTTTGTCTTTCCACGCCAGTTGTGACCCAGGCTATGTGTCACTGGGTGTAGCTGTGAGCTTGCACACAACCAGCACTTGTTTCATCAACACTCTACCTGGCTTATGAAAATGTCATGTGATCCAGGGACAGGAACATAACAAAATGAAGATAAGTGACTCCTACTGCTTCTCCTCTACCCACTAGGCCCATGACCCATTATAAGGAGAAAATTCTACTGGTGGGACATAATGTTTTGTTCTTAACAAATCCATTCTGGCTGTTACTCATTTCCATTTTCCATTCACGAAATATTTGGTAACAAATAGATCTATTTTTTCTTTCTTTTATTTTTTTCCTGAAAATTGAAGTTTTGGTGACAATCGTAAAAATTTTCCTTAATTTTTCCCCATCAGTTTCTGAAGACAAATGTCATCTTTACTCTTCCCCTGTCTCCAGGAAAACTGGAAAGGGATATGGTAATATGCAAAACTTAAGGACAGATAACTAAATGCACAGGTGGCGAGACCTGTCTTAGTGGAACAAACCATGTGAAATAAAGGGTTATTGGAAAATCACTTAACAGACCTGCGTGGTGAAGCATGAAAAGAAGCACTAAGAGCATTTCTTGTCATGAAATGTCAGTGCTAAATTAGGAATATAGAAGTTACTGCTATTGATGTTGGCAAACACAGCTCCATCTAGAAAAACAGGTTTTATTTTTTCTTGTTTAAACATATTTTCTCTTCTTATCAGGACAGCCAAACTTCAGAACAAAAATATGCAGAAAATGCAGTTTAGTCTGTTTTCTGCAGTTTTCAGATGAACCTTTGAAAAGCAGTTTAGTCCAAATTGAAAAGATACACAGGATCCCCACAACCCAACCTTCAACCAGATCTGTGTGTTTGCTCTATAAGCAAATCCTCTTTTCCTCCATGGCAGGTTGAAATCTTCCATTTGTTTCCTAGCTTCTGCACCATGTAGTCTCTCATGCGTTATCATGTGTTTGCACCACATGGCCACTGTCCAGGAGAGCTGCAGGGAGCAGCTCCAGAGGGACTCCCAAGACTCCATGCTGGGTAGAAAGGAGTTACAATGCTGCCCTGTTTTGCACTACTGACCGTTTCCAGGCACTGAACTTCTCCTTCACATTTCCTTCTCTGCAGAGAAGGGCACTTTGGGCCAGAGGGAATTTGGTGGGGTCTGAACCCTGAAGCTGGGCAGCAATGGCTTGGCACAGCACAACCAATATTGTCTCAAGTACATCCTCACACAAACATCTCCTCTCTAAGAACAGGCACTTAGCTACATATCTATTGCATTGGGCAGCCCTGCCTACCCAGACACCACTGGGCTTTTAGTAGTTCACATGAAAGTCTGCTTAACAAAGTCAGAAAATTTTTTTACTCCAAATGCAGAACTTCAACTACTGAGTGGTTAACATCCAGTGCTAAGAGCAGAAATTGTATGACTTCTGCTTATCCTTGGCTTCTGACAAAACAGTGGGGAAAGATCTACAAGTAATTGTGCTCATCAATACTCAAGGTCTACTTAAACCAAATTTCCTGCTCTCAGACATCTAAGGTTGCTTTATAAGCAAATAAAATACAAATGATTTGTTCATCCCACATACATTAAATCCTTCTGGGAATTACACACTGTCATCTTTCTCATATGCTTACTCAGATGCTCCCCAATGTCAATTTTTACTGATTGCTCAGAACACCCCTTTGCACACACACATTTTGGGTGTTTGTGCTATGCAATCTGGTAGATCCAGTGAGTTTGGAATGAGTTGTACAACAACAAGTGCACAAAGTCATACGTGGTGCTTCCTCTCTGCTCCTCTTGAAAGTTAATGGATGGATGGGAAGCTGTATTGCTGACTGTCTGTGGAGAGGCACTGCTTTCAGAGGGAAATCTAGGTTATTCCAGTAAGTTTGCAGTAAGAGGAAAGTAATCTAGGATTGTTTTGGTCTCAAAGTTCACATCTTCTACCCATGTGAACTCATGTACTTACACTGAAGTCAATGAGTCTAGGCTGATTTACCATAGCTGAGCACTGCCTGGATGTAATTAATCTGTGGAGTTTGGGTTTTTTTCAGCCTAATCTGGATCCATTGCAAGCCAAAGCACATTTATGAGACTGTATGAATTGCCTGCGAAGGCAGGCATATCTTCTTGCCTTGCTGGTGAGTGCATAGAAGTGCTCTATTCCTAGTCTAGCAAAAATGATTTAAGGGGTAAACAGTTCTCTCCTTTTATATTACAAACCCTAGCATATTACAAACCCTTTTTTAAAAATTTCTGGTGACTTAGAAGCAGATCCACAGATGAATAAAAGGCTTTGCAAGTCTCTGGAATCACTCTTACAGTGCTTGGGAGAGAAAACAGAGGGGTGGTCCCTGTTCCATGTTGTCCTTTTTATGTTAGCCACCACACATCACAAAACACGGGATCCAGTATCCAGTCTGCCTCTTTCCTCCTTCCCCAAGGAGTGGATATCTGCATTGCTGGTTTACAAAACCATGCACGTTTTTTGCTTTTCCCCTGTGTACTGTGTGGATCACAGGGCCCACACACTGGCAGGCTGGGCACTCCTCTAGCAGGTGGTGAGTGATACAGGCTTGAGCCTGCAGAAAGAAGAGCAAATGGAATTTGTTTCTCACAGACAGTTCTGCAGAGGTGTATTAGGCACATCTCAGCATACCTGGGTAAAGTCCCTCTGAGGAGACAGGCCCTATGGGAAGCATTCCCTAGCCTGCCAATTAGTGCTAATTATAGGTGTAATCTACTAAATGCAGCCATCTGGGAAGTGAGACTATTTAAAGTGCTTTAAGACTCTCTGGCTCTGTAAGGTACTGTGTAAAGTCAGGTGCTATCCTGGTTGACAAAGATGATGCTATGTTATCCATACATTTCATTGACTGTTGGGTGGGACTTAGATTTTAAAAATTCTTGGGATCCTTTTACAGATGGATGATTTGGAATATGAAATTGTTGCTTCTTCTCATCTACTTTGGTTCACTACACTGCTGAACTACCAGATATCTGAGTGCTGTGAACTGGGATTACATTTTTTGCCCTATCCTAAAACCCCCAGAACTCCAATGTGCTGAATTTCAAGAACATTGATTGTCAACACAGGAAAAAAACAAAACAAACTCTTCTTTTGGACACATCACATGCAATCCCAGCCGACTATGCTTAAGAAAAAGGCAAGATGATGAGGTGGGGAGGGAAGAGAGGGTTAGATGGGAAGACACACAGACAGCAAAATAAATAAAAACTAAAAAAAAAAAAAAGGCTGAGAAGCCATGTGCTTGCTATCTATAAATAATCACACTGTAGAGAAAGATTTAGGCAGGTTAAAGGACAAAGATGGTGCAAGATCAAATAACTATGAAGTATCCACAGTTAAAGAGAGGATGCATATAAGCAAGCCATCAAATCGTCTGGAAAAAAAAAAAAAACCAAACAACAAAACAACATTCTGGGGTGCTTCTCAGAGCAAGTGACTAGGGAGAAGCCCAGATAATTCAAAAAATAATTGTATCAATTTACCAAAGTGACAAATGGCACCTGTCAGACTGAATTCAGTAACCCAAGATGTCCTGCTTAGTCCTGTATCAGCTTTTCAGTAAAAGCATTGTGAGGTTTATCTTCTCTTAGGGACAAAATATGCATTCTGATTGTTGTTCAAGGTGCAAACTAAAACATTCAGGTTCAATGTATGTTATTCATTCAGGAAGGCACATTTATGCAGGAAGATACTGTTCTAGCAGCTGATAAGCCAGGGGAGAGTCTGTACTGTTTTGAGCCCTATGTAGGATCTCTGAAATTATTTTTCAGTGCCCTCCATTCTCAGTGCTCCAGAAAACCCAGAGACAGCACTACTGATTCTGCATATTCAAAATTATAACCAAAATCCTTGCTGTAACTGCTAATATCATCATTTTGTCTTCAAGGCAAGTAAGATTTCAAGAATCAGAAGTATAAGATGTCATTTGACACCTTGTTTTGGAGATACAAGCTTTACTTTTTATAGTTATGAGGGTAACAGCTCACTGTGTTTTTCAAAATGAGAGCTGAGATCCTTGTACATAATTCTGGAAACTGGGACTTCACAAAAATACCAAATAGCATGACAGAAAAAGAGAGAGAGAGTAAAAAAAGCCTCTATCAGCATGCCACTTCTTTTTCCAAGCAAATTCATAAACCAAACCAATCTCTCCAGGAAGTATTCTGGTGTCATGTGTATTTTTACAACCCATCCTTGCTAGCAGTGCATTTGGAAGAAAAAATAGGAACATGGAGGTGAAAACTCAAAGGAGCACTGGTTTCTTGTGGGACCAGGGATCAGGAAGGGCACAAAGGGTGAGAAGTTTCTGCATGCAGTCCTCCATTCCTGGAGACACCCAGGTCTGATTCTGCTTGGTTGAAGAGAGGGGACAATCCTTTAAGAAATCAGGAAAATTTGAGAGGAAGTATAATGAAGGTGGCAAGCTTTTTGGAACCACCTATGACTTTAAATATTTCTTTTTAGTAAACCAGACTAAACAGCCACCAGTGCAGTCTGGAAACAAAGGCATTCCTTATTTCCAAATAGCCTGGCCAGGCTGACACTCCTCAGCTACTTGGGGAACTTAAAGTAGCAATGCTGGAAGCTCCCCAGTTCTGGACATCATGTTCCAGTTAACAAAAATCAGCCTGACACTCCTGGCCGTGTCCAAAGAATTGGGGGCCTGAAGAGAAAGTTAAGTGGCCAATTAGTGAAACATAACATTGCATGGCTTCTTGACCTTTCAGAACTGGAATGAATTTGCCAAACAGGAAAGAGTAGGAATGAAACAGAACAAGTAACTCAGAAACCCTCTGGGTATAATCTGCTGATGCCTTGCACCTCCAGGCTCATTTCAGGTCTCTTGGCAGAGGAATTCATGAGTGTCAGCACATTTCCAGGGGTGAGAGCAGAATCCTGCATAACCTGCTCCACCACTTCTGCCTGTGAGAATTAAAAGAATGTGGTGTTTTATTCCCAGTTTACACTGACAGAAATGTGCATCCCCACCTACCTCTGACACTTGCCTGTCCTGGCTGGGCTATTAACCAAAAGCCATGGCTTGTGAGTGATGCACAAAGTAAGGACATCAGAACAGCAGTACAGGTTCAGGCCTTGGGTCCCTCTGCCCCATGATTTGTTTTCTGACTGAGCCATAGGCAGTGACAGGTGGAGGAATAAGGTTGGAGCAAGAGCATTCAATGGTCCTCTCTTCCAGTATTGAGTGGTTTTCAGATCATTTTTGAGTGACACAATAAGTTTTTGTAATCCCCCTCTGGTGATTTCACTGATCTCTTTTAGTCCCCCAAAAGGAAAAAAAAGTGCTTTGGGTCCACAAAACTGTGTCAATGATGTTTGGGGCTTTTTTCCTGTTTTATTCTCTATGTTTTTGCCAATAATTCCTAATACTGGATTTACTTCTGTTGCTGCTCACCCAGCACTGAGTTTATAAAATACACCTGGATCACCTGTCCCATGCTCCCTCCCATTTCTTGTGGACCTGCTGACTGGCAGAGCATGGGAAACTGAAAAGTCTTTGACTTTTAGAGGAAGCGGTACTCAACAACAACTAAAACATCAGTGTGTTACTAACATTTTTCTTGTTCTGAACCAAAACCACAGCACTGTATCAGCTACTAGGAATAAGATTGACACTATCCCAGATGAAACTAGGACAGGAGGAAAACTCATGGCCGGGCAGCACAGATTTTACCCTCATGTTCTTTGAGTTCACCTGGTCCCCTTCAAGCTTTCTCCTAGCAAGGAATACTTGCCTGAATTAAGGGAGAGATGCAAGGCCTGGGGAAGCCACAGGAAACAAAAACGGAGAAGCATCTGTGCCTGGAGGTGGGAAGGCAGCTATTGCTGTGTAAGCTGGAGGGCAGCATCCAGCTTTCCTTCCAGCTGCCTGTCCTGTGCTGAGTGGTACCTCAAACCATGACCCTGCCTTCACTTTTCTCTCAGAAGGCTCTGGAGGAAATACGGGCAGCGAAATACAGAGAGTGAGGTACATGAATGGCACATGAGGCAATCTGGTGGCTCCTGAGGGCAGGATGACTTTTCCCAGCACTTGCTGAAAGCTGCTGCCATTGCACCTTACCCCTGGCCTGGGCACAGGGCCCTGCAGAGTGCTTGCACAAAGCTGCCAGCAGATCTGTCCCTCCAGAGCAGACACGGTCAGTGAAGCCTATGCCAGTGACAGCAGCTGTCTGGATCTGTTCTCTCTTTTTTTTTTTTCTCACTGTGATTTTCATGTTCTTCCTTGATAGCTCTTACCTTCTGCTCTTGAAATTGTGTAGGAGTGTATTTCCCTGTTATTCTTTGGGAGCATTTTCAGAGATGTCTCCAGAGCTGCCTGCCCTGGCCCCAGCACCCCATCCCTCCTTTGTAGCCCTAGCTCCCAGCCATACCTCCTTGGCAGCCCTGCTGCTGGCAGCTGCAGGCATCCCCAGGTACTGAGAAAAGATTTACAACAAGGAAAGAAGCAGAAGTAGCTCATGAATAAATAGATCTGCATCCACTTTAATCTGACAGCCATAGAACTGCTTTCCCTGGCTTCTGACCAAGCTCCAAATTATTTTTGCCAGTCTGCCCCTGGGGCAAGGCTGCACAAGGAGTCAGTGAGGGCACCCTGAGCACTGAAACGAACTCCCCATGCCAGATCAGATCAGTGACTCAGTAGGAAGAGTTTTTCTTGGTGGGTTACCAGCAGTGCTATGAATAACACCGTGATCAGGCAGGGGGTTTCCTAGGGAAGATTTCTCCCTGACAGTGTCATTGTGTCAGACCTTTGAATGCCCCAAACTTAGGAAGGTTGTCTATATAACACGTGGTAATGGGGGATTACATTTGCACTTCTCCCAGGGAAAAATATAATACAAAATAAACTTTAAAAATAGAGCAAAAAGCTGGCAATGGATTTACATTGAAAAAAAAAAACCCAAACAAACAAAAATAGGTCTGGGCACTAATTTCAGAAGATTTGAATTGGATGCTCAGACTGTCCTTTACCTTAAATGAGAACAATGAACATTAGATCAAAACCGAGCCAAAATTTCTGTTAATGCTCAGTGGTATGGGCCCTTCTGTGTAATTATTTACTAATCCTTGCTCATCATGAAAGCTCATCATTGGCACTGCACCTTTTGGGCTGTGGAGAGGTGTGTGCAAGTGGAGCATCCAACACTGGGATCATCAGCAGTGTGACTGGGGAACATCCAGCTTTTCCGAACCTGCTCTTGTTCACACACTGCACTGACATCATGCAGCTCCTAATATTTTGCTGCTCTAGGCAACCACCTGTTATGCCTTTTTGTTGCAAAGCCAGTCTGCCATGGAAACACTTCCAGTCCAGCAGCAATTGCTATGCATTAGGTCATTGCAGAGATGTTAAATTGTGGATTGTGTTGGGATCCAAAACATGAGGTACAGTATTGCTTTGGGATTAGACTGCCTTCACTCTTATTCATGATGACAGAGCCTGATGAGAGTTCCTCTGCATCACTTGAGCTTCTGTTTATGCCATGGCAGATAGAATCATGAACCCAGACCCTGACTTTAGTAACTATTGTTGTCTTTCCTGAAACACAGCACTAAATACTGTACAAACCAGCAGAGTGATCACCCCACACCACCAGCAACTGCCCAGGAGCCCGGGATGTGTGTGCTGCATGAGCTGCTACCCCCAGGACGGCCAGGAATGGGGAGGGAAGTGTGTGAGCTGTCATTGCAGGGTAGGCACTGACACAGTGGCATTGTTCCACAGGACTGCAAGCCTTGCTCATGAGCAGCAGCGGAAGGATGACAAAGATTTGTGCCACTTGTTCTGCACACACACGACTTGTGGCCCTTTAAAGTCGTCCTGTCTGAGCTCAGTGACTCGTCAAGAGGGACACTGGAGAAGCAGAAAGGAAATAGCAGAGCAGCACACAATTGTTTCCAAGTGAGAGGGTTCCTGGTAGAGAGCCAGGTGCTGATGCCCTGGCTGCAAGGCAGTCGATGGAGCTGTGTGGGGCCGAGTGCCTCTCGCTGTATGGGTGTAAGAAAGGTGCCTGTCCTCAAGCAAACCAAAACAGGCTGTACTTATCTCTAAGTGGAGGTCTGCTATTCCACTTGCGTGCAGGATATGCAATACATCTGGAATAATTCATTTTGTAGCCTATTGTTACTTTCTCGTGTATCAGATGTTTGCTGCTTCTGAAGCCTGTTGACTGTATTCAATATCTCTTCCTGTTTAACTTCGTTATTCCGGTCTGAAAACTTTTTTCTTTTTTTTTTTTTTCTTTTTTTTTTTTGGGGGGGGGGGGGCATGTCTTTTTATTTTCCCTTGAACTAGAGAATTTGCCTGAAGTATGGATGAGTCACAGACACCATATTTCCTCTTCTCTGAAGCACATTTACATTTTTGAAGAATTACAACTGACAATGATCAGCCATACTTCCAAAATAGCCTTTCAGGGAGGAGAAAGAAGGAACAGTGATGCTGAAATCAGCCCAAAAGGTAAATGGCTGAAAGGGAGAGGAAAAAGAGAAAACACAGGGTCTTAGAAGGGCAGCTGGATGCGGGCATTCACTGTGCAGCGTTTGATGGTGGAGCCTCAACTGATAACGTTCCTGCAATCAGAGACACTCTGTCATTCCTGTCAGCAGCCATTCAAGCATATCACCAGCAGCTCTGATTACAAATATCAGAAGCAAAAAGAATACATATTCAGAAAGTCAATTCATTTCCTTGGCTCCTAGCCCAGCATTTTCTGAAGTGAGGGAAGGTTAGTTTACAATCGGGTGTAAAAGTTGCTGCCAACCCTGCATTACCCCATCAAAGCCATTGTGTTGGTTTTAGCTGAAAGAGAGTTCTAACTCTCCTCATTACAGCTGCTGGTTTGGATTTGTCATGAAGACAATGTTGATAACACAGGAATGTTTTGGGTATTGCTAAGCACTGCTCTGCATCAGGGCCTTTTCTGCTTCTCACCTGTTCTGCCAGCAACTGGGGGTACACAGGAAGCTGGGAGGAGTCACAGCTGACCCCAGCTGACCCAAGGGGATTTCTGTGCCATTTGGTGCTATGCCTAGCAATCAAAGTTAGGGGGAAAAGTTTGCCAGAGCTGCTGTTGCTCGGGCTGGCTGGTGGCAAGCAGTTACAGACGACTTCTTTGCTTCACTTATTTTTCCCTGGTTTTGCTTTTCCTTGTTTCTTTTTTTGACTTTTTAAACTGTTGTTATCCCAGCCCATGAATTTTCTAGTTTTTTGCCCTTCCCATTCTCTTCCCATTCCCACTTTGAGAAGGGTGTGAATGAGTGGCTGGGTCGTGCTTAGCTGCCTGGCAAGTCTAAGTCACAACAGCAATATAGGTCCAGAGCTGTTCCATGTTGTGGCTCTCATCTGAAGTATTGCAGTAATGTATTTTTAAAGCCTTTCAATTTTGTCTCAAAAACCAACAGAAAATGGAAGTTCCCAGCTTGTCTTGTGTCTTGAGATACTTCTTAATTCAGATCTTGTGGGTTTCTTTCTGACATTTCTATGGAAATTTTTTTGTTGAAGCTTGGTTGGTTTGCTTTGGATTTTTTGCAAAAAGCTGTAACAAGTATTTGCCTTATAAAGAAATCTGCTATGAGGTCATTAAGGGCTAAAGTTTAAAAGGCTGCTATTGTCTCTGTCTTTTTATCCCCAAATTGTAAGACTGCAAGGAGTTCAATAATGAAGTCCTTTCTGTGAGTATCAGAGTGCAAATCAGGCTTATCACATGCAGTCATTGACAAGACAGGCTAATTCCAGTTGTCTCTTTCTGTGCATCAGAGTGCCTTACATAAAAGCCCATCAAGCACTCACCCCTATTAGAGAGTCCTTGTGTAATGATTGCTGATGGCACACTGCAGCCTGCTGGAGCCCCACAAAGGGTCCCCCTGACCTTCACTCACGACTGGAAGATCATGTTACAATCTCACTGCACTGAACTAGTTATTCCAGCAAATCTTGTGTATTGTACTTCAGGACAAGGCAGGCTCTGTAGCTGCTCTTGTGAGGAATCATAGGTTGGGAGGGGTCTGCTCTTTGTTTCTGCTCCTGTGAGATTTCATTGCATAGCTGAAAGGTGCACATAACCATCCTGCTCCCTGGTTATCTCCTCATTCCATGTCCTGCCTTGCCTCACCTGAAGTAACCAACACATTATTAATTGTTCTTGTTACCTACAGGCAGTACACAAGATTGATAGGACAGGAAAATGTGAGCACTCAGGTGCTGCGTTGTGACAGGCTGGCTCCCTGGAGGTTTGTTTGGTGGGACACAATCTGGGATGGAAAGGACAGGACAGCAGAATAGAGTGAGATACTCACTATCCATAAAAACAAAACAAGCCAAAACAAACAAACCAAACCAAAACAAAAACCTCTGTGTACTTGCTTACTTGGCTGAAGATCTGATAAATTATGATAAATTTCAGAATACTGAGAAAAGCAGTGATGGAATGGTAAACACTGACTAATCAATTTTCCTCTTTTCAGGAGTTATCAGTGACCATTAATGGATCTCCGTGTCAGTGGTAGTTTTTTTTTTCCCCCAGCACAATCCCTAGCCTCTGTTCAAGAGCCAGGAATAGTGGAAGCTCAAGTGAGTACCAGCAATCAGATGTCCAAACACCTCTGACCATACACTTGTTCAAAGTGGCATACGGTTGTGAAGTGGCAGGCAGTGTCTTATGTACACTACATTTTCTTCTTGACAATACTGGAGTTATAATGTGGGAAGTTTGAAGAAGATAAAACCAAAATAGACAAGGGAAATCAGTTTTTCTCCTGGGATTTAAACCAAGAGGATCTACTACTGCCAATCACAGTTGTCATGCCAGAGTAACTTGATGTAAACCAGTGGGGTAAGAGACAGTGCAAACAGATAGTTACAGATAGTGTGAGAGAGGAGAGAGGCTTAGCACTCTCCTGTTCACAAAGCCTTTGCCATAACCACTTGTCCATTGTCTTTGCATCCCACTTGCTTTAGTGCTGTGAACACTAGTAAGGTGCTGGGACACAAAGGATAGGACCCTGCTAGTCTGAGAGGAGAGAGGTGGAGTTGGAGCAAAGGCTCGAGGTAGAGATGGTCATGTCAGCACAGAGGAATGCCAAACTCCCAGGAGTGACAGCCAAGGTGCTTGACAGGGTTCACTACCAGGTACTGAGGAGGCCAAGATAAAAGTAGGCTTCAATGTACCCTGCTTCACTGCTACTCTCAACCTCCTTGACATTGATATTTCTGTGTCCTGTACCTCTAGTTTCTCCTGCCCTGGTTCCTTGAAGAACACCATGCCTTCTCCAAGAAGGCACACCAGGTAGCTTAGCAGCTTTTGTGCCTGAGTTTGCTTTGGATGATACCCTGTCAAGGGGTGGTATTTACCATTGTATCCCATTGTGAAAAGTGTCACCCTGACAACTGATTTTCCCAAGTCTGCAGTACCTTTTGGAGCACTGACAGCCCTGAGGTGTCAGCTTGTGATCTGGTCAGTTCTTAATTTTCCAGCAGCCCTTACCCATGGTGCACTGATGTTCTACAATTGCTGGCCAGAGGCATAATAAGATTCTTTACAAAGTAGAATGAGGGATGTGCTCCATTTGGATCCTTTAATTAGGCCTACTGCTTCTGACACACATATACAAGTGTGTCTGTGTGTGTATACAACCCTGAATGAATTCCTCGTTATAATGTGCACCAAAGGTGTCCTTTTTCACTATGGGACAGCCTCCAATCAAGGCCCCAGTTCTTTGGAACAATTTTTGAAGTGTTAAATTCTGCTTCTAATTCTGCTTTGGAATAAATTCAAAGCTTTTCAAAGGAAAAGATGAGATTTTCAGTTCATGCTGTCTCTGAAGAAATGGGTAGACTCCACCTTAAAGCTTCAAGACCTTCTGTTACAATCTTTATCAAAATCTGTATATTTTGATGAAATATTCTTGCTTTGACTTAATCAGCATTTTAATAGAATGGCTGAAAACTGAAAATGTTTTTATTAGTAGTGCACATCAATCAAAGTATGTTTAGGATATCTGTTTACATTCTGTGTTTGTTATGAGTTTAAAGATCACAAAGATGGTCAAAGATTTTAACACCTCAGATTGAGAGACTTTTTGAACTTCCTGCTCTGCACAAATCCTATTCTTCCCCTTCAAGTGGAAAAATTAATTCAGTGATTAACAAAAGTACATCTGAAACTGGGATATCTCCCTACAGACTGCAAAGGTTGCAGGAAGTGTTGTTTCCAGTAATTGAATATGGTGATATAATTTACAACTGCTCAGCCACAACTTTGCACAAATCAGACAAAATGCTCCTGATTACTTAGATTATCTGTTTATCACAATACCACAATCTTCTGACCAAAGATGATATTTCCCCTTTTATTTACAGCCTTCCAGGAGGCAAAAGGTTTCCGAGAACTGGAATTGCTTGGCTTCTTACATCACTGCCAATCACATGGGCTTCCCCTCATGCTGCAGCATTTGCTGCACCATATATCCTGTTGCTAAATCAGCTGTAATGCAGGGATACATGCAATTTTTGCAGGTATATGCAGGTATATGTGGGCAAATGAGTATGTGCCCACACATACAAGCCAGTAATTTGATGGTGTTCTCTGTTTGAAAGAGATAACGTCTACTTGTTTATTTGAGTTTGTGGGTTTTTTAAAATCTGAATTGAGGAAGCAGTTGCTATACAATAAGGGCAGTTTTTTTTGTAAATGACTCAAAAACTGGTTTGTGGTTTGGTGGTTTGGGGATTGGTTAGTTTTGTTTGTTTTGGTTTTTTATCCCCCCAGCATTTAATGTCCTCGGGTAATATAATCCCCATGCAAAATTATATTGCTTGTTCTGAAACAGGTCTGATTAGCTCTAGTGAAGCAGAACATTGATATGATAGTCTATCACACCTACTTTCTGTGTTTTAAAGCACTAGCATTGTGTTTAGCATTGACTGAAACACAGGAGATAATGGGCAGCCCATTGACTCTCTGAGCTCGCTGCTCAGAGCAAGTTGGGGTGGAGAAGGTGATCTGCCCAGTTCCTGAGCTTTGGTGCTGAGCACTGCACCTCCTTTCCTGTGTCACAGCTGCAGTTGTCAGAACCATCTCTGCAGTTGACAAGTCCTTGGTAATTTGGGTTCTGGGGAAGAGAAAAAATTGAGCTGAAATGTGAGAGCTCTGGGACCTTTCCTTCAGTAAAGGAAGTAACATCGTGTGAAGTGCCCTGATGTGGCTTTGTAGTCCCAACATACAAAACATTGTTTAAAAACCTAAGCAGAAATCCTGATTTTCGTACAAAACCAAAGTAACACGAAGTCTGTGTAGAGATTGAGGAGCAAGTGAGCTGCCTTCCCAGGAGCAAGGCTGCCCTCCAGCTTCAAAAGAGACAAAAAATTTCAGTGCAGGTGAAGCAGGTGGAGTGGTTAGTGTGGAGTGCCAGGAGCACACCTTCCTCACTGTGCAGCTTGGTGGCCTGCTCCTTCCCACTCCGTGGCAGTCCTGGAAGTTCCCAGAAGAGGGGAGTGCTCTCTGCTTTGCTTTGTGGGAACAACTGGCAATCACAACTAAGCTGCAGCACTGAAAAATAACCAGGTGATATCAGCCTTTTTTCAAAGCAGGGGGGGAAAAGATAAGGAGAAAAAAAAAAAAAAAAAAAAAAAAAAAAAAAAAAAAAAAAAAAAAAAAGAGGTGGCTGCATGGGAAAGTTTACCAGCACGTGTAGAAAAGGCGGAACTCAGCTCCATAAAGGAAATAAACTAAGATGTACAGCATGCTCTGTAACATTTCATTTTGCCATTCAGGCAGGGCCTTTTTGAAGTCAGTGGGAGTCCTTCCACCGCTTTCAGGAGTTTTTGGAACAGAACCATCCAATTGTTTGGGTTGCTGACATATAACTGGCCCTTTCCCTGTTGCTTTAAATGAATACTGCAAGGGAAAAATATTGTATTCTCCTGTGCTCAGAAGGCACCCAGTGTGTTGTAGCTGCACCCAAATGTGTTGAAGCAAACAGGTGGGCCCTGCAGCTCAGTGTTTATTTGCCTATACTAGTGCTGAGTTTACATCAGCACAGGAGATTGTGCAGAGGACGTGGCTATGGAAACTGGGCAGCAGGAAGGAGTGACCTACCCTGCTGAGCAAGGGCTGCTTTGGAGCAAGCTATTGCACTGGGAGCAGAGACATTCCTTAACCCTACCCCTTCCAATACAGGTTCCTTTCCAACACCTGCAGCTTTGACAGAAGGTTCTGCTCTGTGAGCAGCAGAGGGGCTTAGAAGCATTTGCATGGTTTGGGGCGGGGTTGAAGTTGTACTAATCTTTAGCTTAGAGGTCACAACTCTTCAGAAAAAAAAAAAAAAATGTTGCTCAGCTCCAAACTCAGGGAAACGCCATTCTTTTCTCTGTCCATCTACTGAGGTAAGGGGGGAGAAGAAGAAAGGAGATGCTCACAGATTAGGTTAACAGCAAGGTCAAGCCTGCAGATTTCTATCACACTGCCTGTTTGCAGTTTTCCAGATAGACTTTTACAAGTCTGAGTATCCTGAGGAGGGAAAAAACCCCAACAACTCAGTATTGGAATTCTATTAATTATTTTAAAAATAAAACAAATAACTGAGCTTTTATTTTAAATGTTTAAGTGAAAAGTGAGAGGCCCAACATCTATCTAAAAGTAGAATCATTCAGTGTGCCCAAAGTTAGAAGTGAACCTTTGTTTTTCCTTAAGATACAATAAGTCACAGAATGTGCTGTTGGTTGTTGGTTGTTACAGGCTGTGCTTCAGACTGTCCAATGCTAAAGTACTCTGCTGTAGTGCTCTGCTGCTCACTGATTGTTCTGTCTTTGCAATGTCCCTCGTTTGGGATTCTTCACACCAATATTTTAGCGAGTCCTTTCTGAAACGCTGTTATTTGGTATTTTACTAGATGCTACTGAGTTCAGGCCAGTCCAGCTGCCACTGAAATAAAGACCACCTCTCTTTTGGGTCCACTGTTCTGACAAAACACCGGGGACTGGTGTCACTGCTGAAGAAAACTGTTTTGAGTTCTTAGGGCTTACGGGAAATAAGTATGGAACTGTTTTTGATAAAGTGCTTAGCTGTGCAGTGGGTCAAGCAGAATACCCCTTCCTCTCACTACATAAGAGATGAAAAAACCAAACAGAAGGTTTTAGAACTAATGGCTGTGCTGTGACTGAGACAGGCTAACCACACCATTCTGGCAGGACAAGAAGAGATGCCCTTGTCTTCAGAGGGGAGTGGCTCGGTTCCCTTAGAGGAGACTCCAGGAAAAGTTGTATGTAGGAGGACTGAATTGCTTAAAGGGTATGAGTTGAACCTCAGGGAACCAAAGGTGATTGAGAATTGCATGCAGTCATGCTTTGAATGACTGTGAGGGCCACAAGCAGGCTAAGCACAGGTCTCTTCTCCAGGATGGCTTATATACATCCAGCTAAACAAGGATGCCAGAAGTGAAGGACAAAAGAGTTACAGCAGCCTCTGCTTGGTCTGACAAGAAATGTGCTGAATGTCCAGCAAGGGATTTCTACAGGCTACAGATTTCTACCAGTGGTCGCAGCTCCACTGGTAGCATGATGTTGGATGGTGGATGTGCATTTGGGCACGGCACCCCTGTAGCTGAATTAAGGAGCAGTGTTTCACTCAACACTTGTGTGTCACCTAATATAGGTTTGTAGCCAGGCAGGCCCCTCTTTTAGCTACTGTGCTGCTTGGCTTGTGAGGCAAAATGTTGTGGTGCAGAAAGGGAAAAATTGCCTTTTGATGTGATACCTATCTAGGAGTTTTAATGTATTCATCTCTCTATTATCTGAGCACACATTTTCCAATCATGGCCCTATGAATTCTTTTCTCTCACAAGGTGTGGTTGTGTTTTACAAGTAATCCTGTGCTGGCTGGCTGAAATATGAACCCACAGCCTTTAGACCAATACCATACAAGTTGTAATGTTTTCCTCAGACTCCGGGGTATTGGTTAGCTGCAAAGCTGCCAAAGGACATTCCACAGTCAGAGGAAATTGAGTGTAGGTGGGCAGCCCGGAGCCCAAGTGCATACTTAATAAACTCTCCATTATTATACTTAAAGGGGTGAGTCACACAATAATCATTCTGCAATCAAATTCACTGTTGAGTGTGTTGTTTTTTTCCTTTTAAGTCAAATGTCATGTAAAAGTTGCCAATGCCTCCCAGAAGTTTAATTTCTGGAAGTGGGAGAAAATGAAGCAAAGCTAGCTAGCTGACACGTCTACATGTGTGCAAATGCTACCTTAGCTGTGCACTGCTTGGGGGTTTTTTATGTGCCAAAAAAGAAAGTATTATTTTGTTGCCTGAGGCTGCGGGACTGGCAGAAAAAAAGGAGCTTGGATATCTCTATTGCCTGATGCCAATCAGAGATCTCCAGTATTAAGCATGCCTTCAGTGCTGTAGAAGCATGCATAATAAACTTATAACTGGCCAGCACCACCACTGGGTAAGTAGGCAGTCACACACAGGAGGCATAGATAAAATGTCTATATTTTGTGTATATACAAGGTATTTTTTTCCCAAAGGATTAATCCAATCTGGTGTAAGATAGAAATTTTGTTGAGGTTTTTTTATACCTAAATCAAGTTTTTAAGGAAGAGGGCCTTTTCCAAGAGGCCTCTTAGGATAGTGCCTGGTGCAACCAGCACTGGTTATGACAAACTCCAAGTGACTGGCCCATGGTGGCTGCCTCTGATCTCATGCTGATGATCAGCTATCCCTCTGCTGTTTAGGTGGGGTATGATGACACTACAAGTAAATTGACTTGGGAAGAGCTCCTCAGAGATTTTGAAGGCTTTGTGTGATCCTTGGCCATCACTGTCTGCCCAATACTCATGGCAGCCCTTTTCCAGAGCTTGCTATCCATGTTGCACACGAGAAAACCCCATCCCCTACAATGAACAGTCCCAAGGAGGGGCTTCTGCCCAGGGATGCTCAGGGTTTCTCTTTCTCCTGGGCTTGTTTCCTGTGGTATTTCAAGCCGGGGAAGGGTGGAGCGATGTTTTGGTCAGGAATGTCTTCCAGCTCTTTTCTTCTCCTGTAATGGAAGAGTTTTAACTTAGTGAAGCCACTGAGGTCTTGCCCAGCCCATTGCAGTCCCCATGAGTCATAGGCCAGCACCAGCTGACACATCTTCTTCAGCTATCAGGAAATAGCTTGTAGTCACAGAGGCAGAAATAGAAGAATACAAGGAGTATTCAGCAATGCCAGTCCTCCCTTTTTACTTGGTTACTTCTTGGATTAGCCTGTTTAAAAAGTCATCAATATCCTGACAGCACAAATGAGGAGAAGCTTGTTTCATTTGGACGATGTTAGGAATTCATTCTCTACTTTGAAGACATTTTTCCTGCTCTCTGCTTTGTCCTTCAAAGACATCCTAGAAAAGCCAAACCTCTTCATTTCGTTGCACAGTCTCCATGTCGTCCTGCTTCATCTTTTGTCCTCAACTACACCCCAAGGGAGCTGTAAGGCTATAGAAATGCTACCCAACCCTGAGACAAGCCAGGAAACAGGTGCCCTTCTCAGCCAAGTACCATTCTCCATTCATCCAGGGATCACTCAGTAATTTTAGTGTTGGAACCAAGTATCTTGCTGGCAACATGAATGCTGAGGTGCAGGGAGCTAATGGGTCTTTTGCTGAATATAAAAATAATTTCTGATACGTGTAATGTGCCAACTATTAAGAAGAAGACAATCAGTGCCTTTGTATTGTGCACATAAACATCACAGCAGGCCTTGACTACACACTGGGATCCCTTGAGAAGTACCTATTCTGGTTTGGCAGTCCCACATTCTGTATCTGGATACTACTTAAGCCTGTCCCTCCTTCATGTCCTCCTAGTGCTTAGGGGCTATATCAGCAGGAAGGAACTATTTTCAGAAGAAAATACCTTTGATTTTTTGTGACTCAACCCCTCCTTCTCCACAGGGAAGCTGAGGCTGGTGGGGTATTGTGCAGGTGTCTTCTAGATGCTGGCTTAGGTGAAGGGGGCCTCCCAGTCCTGTGCAGTCACAGGGCACTTCCTGACATTGTTCATTGCAACAGGCATTTGTTTCATCATCTTTTCACCAAACCCACTTTTTCCTTCTGCCACTTCAAACAATATTATTCTTGTGGAGGCTGCATTTCAGTGGTTCAGTGACCACTGTATAAATTATCCTTTGTACCAAAATGATTAAATGACTGTTTTTAATTTGAAATGAGCAGTGCCACAAAAACTCTAAACATTATCAGTTGCTGTTTTTACTTCCTTCCTTTGGAACAGCAATGAATGAAACAGTTGGGATAAATAAGACTATATTACTCATGCCTTTTGTTCTTAACTAATCTGAATCTCAGATGAATGTTTTCCCCTGCAGGACAGATACTGCTCTCTCTCTGACCAGTCTGCAGCTGGAGTATCACATTCTGTTTGTTGCTTCTGCCCATGGATGCAAATTGATCTGCTGTTGTCCTTTGCTTGCCTCTCCACCCCCAGCACAATACCTTGTCTTAAATGCTGCACCCAGTCAGTGCTTTAAGGCTTTAAACCTTTTGGGTTTGCCTGTCTCAGAGTGGCTAGCAAAGCTGGCTCACCCAGGACTGTGTCCATAATACTGAAGATAATAAAAGCTTTTCCATTAACATTGATGGAAGTTCAGTCTTCCTTTAACATGCTGCTGCATATCCTGAAATCCTAGAAGCTAGTCCATCTTCCAGCCACCTGGGTTGCAGTAGCTAGTAATAGCTCATGAGTGCAGTGAAGCTTACAGATTTACATATTTTTTAATATTCTCACATCACTTTTGAGAACTAAAATTTCTGGTGCCAGTTTTCCTTGGTTTTTGTGTCCGTGGCCGATTCTTTTGCCTTGGCAATGCTTGTGGGGCCATTAAGTTGTGCCACTCAAATGTGTTCCAGTTAAAAAAAAAAACACTCACTGCTGGCACAAAGCACAAATGTCCTCCTCTGATGTCAAAGTGATCCCACTGTCACAGCCCAACAGACAAAGTGAGGGGTTGTTAAATGGTGAGCAGAGAGGTTTTAAGGGAACCATGTTTCAATTTCAGTCTTCCATTAGGTGACTTGTAATAACAGTAAACAGAGATGGCTATTTTAAGAATTTTGAAAAACCTCTTGTCTGCATCCTTTTAAAGAAATGCTCTTTGTTTCCCTCTCTCACACAGTAATCATAGGCAACTTCTGCTGTGCTCGCTAAGCCAAGGTGATGTTTACCTATTAGTGCAGCTTGCACTAGAGGTTATTCAGTGTAGCTGAATCCCAGGGTCTGCTCATTTTGTGGCACACAGCTCATTAGTCAAGATAAATGATGATGTCTCTGTTTAGAAGACCAGGTCAGTGGTGCCTCATTTTCAGACATGCAGTTTCTGTGGTCACTGAGGTTCCCCTTGTTGTTTGTTACCTTTCCTCTTAGTGTTATCTCGTCCTCTTTCAAGGGGGTGATAGTCACCACTGCAGGGCAAAGGACCTCAGTAGGTAGATTGTTTTGCTGATGGAAAGCACAGACATAGTGCAACATATAGTGAACAGACTCTGAAGAGGTGCTTTTACATCAGCACTTAGTGCTGAAGGTATACAGAAAGATAAAATACTAGCGACACAAGAAGTTCTATGAAATAAGGACAGAAGGATACAGTTGTAATCATAGAGCTAAAATGCTTAGGGGTTTTTGTAGGTCAGGCTGATGAAATACAAGATGAGACTTTGTAGCCCAAATGTTGGATGCAGGTGTGGTAGAGAGCTGTGACAAGTTCTGACTGTTCCCTCCTTTTGTAAAGGACATGTACAGCTGTGTTGAGTAGGGGAAGTATTTTCCGCAGAATAATGGGATAAGAAAGGCACTGCAGCTACAGCCTGCTTATATACACACAGAGAACACCTGATGACTAGGATTTGTTATTCCTCCTTCTCACTGTGGTATCTTAGTCTCTCTGCCAATGGCCATTTCCTTGCTAATAAATGTCCATGGTTCCTTCCTGTGCCATATCCTACCTGCACCCTGCTCTTTCACACCTTGAAAATCCCATTTATAGAAGCTGCACTGCCTATCCTGAAGTTGCATGTTCTTTCAGGCATGAGGAGCCTCTTTCCTATATCAGAATTTCTCATTTTCCTTCTGGATTGAGGAAGTCATAGCCAACTCTACTTCAAAGAGGCATTTGAGGCAGTAGTGATGCAATTTATCTTCTTTTATGTGTGAAGGTCAAAACCACTAATGATGTTGTTTGCCTTTCTAAAGCACCCCTGACCATCAGGAGCTGAGAGCTCATGCATTTCAGGAAAGCAGGTTCCACTAAGATGCAGTAGGTCATCCTCAAAATGATGTACTCTAAATTGTCAGGTGCATGCTTTGCCGCTCAATAAACAAACTGACTTCACTACTTCCCATCACTCTTTATTTGCTCCCTCACCTTCTTCTGCAGAGTCTTTTTTTCCTCCCATATGTCTATCCTTGTTCATGCAAACTAGATGCCTGCATATCATCCTCCTTTCTCATGACAGCTTGTATATATTTTGACTCTCTTGGCCCGAGTGACTTAGTTCATATCTCACCACTTTGCCAAAAAATATTTCTCTTTTTCTTTTAGATGTTCCCCTCTTGGTCGTGACTGACTTTGTTTCCTCTCCTCCTCCCACAGAAATCAGTTTTTGCAGTTCTTCAAAATTAAAGTTTTAAATACCTGTAGATGATCCAGGCATCAGGCTCTGTTACCATCACGTCTTATTCACAGAATTCCCCTGTAGGAGGAATCACTCTTGAACATAAAAACTTTAACACAGGCCCAAATCAAATGTCATACTGGCACATCTATACAAGTTATATAGACGGTCAGTTTCTGAGCTGATCAGGGTATTGTGCATGGGTCCATCCCTATTATGAGCTGGCCCAGACCTGCTGGTTTAAAAACCTATAACAACTGAGGAGCATCAAAATCAGGATCTGATTTTGAATTTTAGAGGCTAAGTGTGTTCCTTTCCAGGCTGCTGGAAGCAAGGAAAATTTCAGATGATCCCACTTTGCAATGTATTTTCATTCTTCTCCGCTCTTTCTGCAGCATGGAGAAACCAATTTCCCTGCTGGATTGTCCTTCAGGAATAAGGATCAAGTTAAGTAGTAACCTAAAAGGCAGGAAGAGACTGTTTATTCTCCAGCAGTCATCTTTCAGGTGGCTTTTTATAACCCCCTCTAACTCAGACAGGCTAAACCATCCTTGAATTAGCACATGGCTGGTCCTGCAGGGACAACACAAATGTGAAAGCAGAGCTCTTTTACAGAACAGGACCCCCAGGAGTGGATGGACAAGTATTTTCATCAATGCTCAGTGCTGCAACTTGGGTATCAGTCAACATTTTGAAGACCATCTTTGTCATGGCTCTGCACAGTCATGCTGTGTTACTTGGTGCAGAGGAGGTAAGTCGTACTGCCAACAGTAATGCTATATTCTTGCTGGAAAACAAATACAGTGGAGATAAGTGGGGAATTCTGTCCAAAATGCCTTTTCTATTGTGTGAGAAGAAAGGAAAGAGGCAAGGGAGGAACCCCTGTGCAATGAAAAGACATCTTTTACCAAGCTGACTACAGATAAAAAGAAGACAGACGTTTAAAAGGCTACTGTAATGTGCATTTGAGATAAATCAAAGAACAGCTCATTCATTTTTCAAGGTTAATTGAACACAGTGGGGTTTTCTTTTTTTTTTCTTTTCTTTTTTTTTTTTTTTACAAAAGCTGTTCTATCTCTTGTATTTGAATCTCTTCAAAATGTGCTGTACAAAGCCAGTGCATTTCCTGCCTTTAAGGAGAAGGGCTATTGGACTCAACACTGTAGGTGGGTTTGCCTTAAGTTTGTGTTCATTCCATTTTTTTCACTGGACTTTTGTCTGTGTATCTGGGTGCACTGAAGCACTTGTGCTGCGAAGAGGGAACATGCTCCCACTTCTTTGATTCCTCCTGATCACATTGGAGCTGAGAGCTGTGTAAAGTGGCAGCAGATTTTGATTTCCCACTGCCCTTGTCAGTCTGGATGTACAGTAAAATAACAGCCAAGCTGTGTATCTCTGGTCTCCCACTGTAACTCCTGCTGAGATAAAGAAAAGAGGCTACTTCAGCAATTACACTGGAAGTCATCTCAAAAATGAGTAACATCTCCATGGCTCCCAGCCCCAGAGGCTCCATATGGACTCTCATCCAGCTGAGCATCTGTGGAGTTTTGGCTCTGGTTCAAGAGGCAGAACTGCTATTCACATGTGTGTTTCTGGAGCTCCATTTCTGCCCCCTCCCCCACACCCATGAGCCATCCCAGCATCCATGCCCATGAAGTTTTAACACCGGCTTGCTGCAGATGAAAGATGGATGTCAGCCCCAGCAGGTCAATATAATCCCCTAAAAAACATCCATTCATGTTGGCAAGAAAGCCCCTAGGGGCTATATCTTCTGGAAATACAACAATTAAAAGAGATGGTTGGGGTAATTGTACTTAATTGAAGGGAGAAATACTTTTTGTAGCAGAAAAATGAGCGCTTAAAAATGTTTGGCCAGCCAAGGACAATTATCCTGTTGGTGATGTGCAAGTACAGAGGGCAGTTAATCCATTTTAAATTGCTCTTGCAGTTAGGAGAGTGATGGGGAAATGCCACCAGGATGGCTCTTGCTCTGGGTACAGTCAGGGGGATTTCGGTGGTGGTTGGGACCAGGCTTGTTGGGCACAATCCCTCCTTCTCCTGACTTCTCAACGAGAATATTCAGATGCTAACAAGGTGCTGTCTTCCACTCTTACAAGCCTGCAGAGGCAGCCTGGGGCCTAAGTGTGAAGAGGGGGATGAGTGCCTTCCTCCCAGAATGGTGTCTGTAATTCGCAATCTGCCTCCAAGCTTTAGCTGACAGGGCTCTGTTGTTTCAGAGCGGAGCCGCCCCATACACGGACCGCTTACGGTGACAGCACCGGCCTCAACAGGAGGAGCTGTTCCTCCTGTCAAAGGAAACACGCAGGCGTGGCTGAAATCACCAGCTGAGGAAAACAAAGATGTTTCTGTGGTCTTTCCCCCACTGGTGTGTCTTAAACATGGAGTCACCATTTTATTTATTTATTTATTTACCTTTGTTCCCTTAAGATGGTGAAAGGAGAGTGAACTGATTTTTCTGAGTGATACAAAATTTCCAGTTTCCTGAATTTACTCAGAAGCCTCCGGAACCAGTCCATCCTGGGATTCGTCTACAGCAAGAACCAAACCACCTGCTTAGATTTTGTTTAACTTGCACGAGTAAAACACTTCAAACTCGTTTATGTGTTACAAAAGATGGGAGGGAAGAAAAGCTTGAGCACTGGCACACTTCCCCATTGCCCCCCCTTCTCTGTAAATGTAAAGATCTGAATTCAAATGCTTGTTTGCAGGGACGCTTCCCAGTTTTGTCTCCTTTAAGGAGAATTACGAACCACTGAAGCGCTGCTTAGAGCATGGAATGCAAGCATTACCTCATCACTACACAGCCTTATTGGCTGGAGATAAGGGGAGGTGGGGTGTTGGTGCTACCCTCTCTGTGGGAGCTGCGCTTTCTCATTATCTCCTTCTCTTTATTTCAAAGCAACTGACCCTTTTTAATGGATGTCACCTACAGGGACAGCCTGGTCTTTATGGAAGCGTCCTATGAAACAAAGAAGGACCAGCCCAAGTGTGATCATAACGAGATTGAATGAGATCAATAGAAACAATTTTAAAATAAATGCCCTTTAAATGCAATAAGCAATTGTGTATTCAACATGGCAGTTTTAACCATCCTTTTAAAATTACTATTAAATCCCGCAGAGCAGCTCTAAAAATTATGCAGTCATTAGAATCCATAGGGCTTCTTGATTTTAATTTCTTTTTATCAAGTCTCTGTATGCTTCCTAAGGCTAAATTATGTAATTTTTATTCAGGACCACCCTCTATCATTGGTTTTCAGAAAAGTCATCATTGATTGCAGAGAGTGTGAAAAGTCTGGTGATGGTACTACTTACCTCTTGGAGGACCTGGCTTTTCAGTCATTAAGAACATATTGCCCTCTCAGGACACACCAGGAAATTAGAATTTCAGTGCTAAGGTATATCCCAAAATACTGTTTGAGGGACAAAGCTACCATTCCTTTACAAACAAGGAGAGCAAGAGCAGTTAAAGTCACCTGCAAATGTGAAAGCTGCATGAAAGTGGCAGAATCAGGACTAGAGGCATTGTGTGATTCCAAGCAATGCTTTTGCCACTGCCCTTGGTTTTCACTCAGATCTCACTGCTGTGAAAATCCTTTTGGCAATTACAGCAATTCAGTGTAAATTAAGCAAGGATCTCAAGGTTTATCTTTTGATGAATAATGTGGCCAGGTGCAGACACAGTTCCAAGAACCTCTTCAACATCTGTGCCATACAAAGCTGTATGCCATGTGTGCTGCAAAAGACCTTTAATCCTTTATTTCCTTTATGGTGGTTATTAATAGGGGATCGAGTTCTGTCTTTATCTCTCTGATGTTGCTTCCTTTGTTTCCTTTTAGGAGCAGCACAAGAGGATAGAGAGGAGACAAACTGCAATATCCTGGTAATTAACTACCTCAGCAATATAGTGGTATCACGGCAGAGTAACAATTTGCATGCATTAGTTTTCATGTTCCAGGAAAGCAATTTCTGTAGCATTTGAGAGAAATATAAGGAGGAAAAAAGGGAGACAGGAAAGGTTGAGCTGGGGTCAATATAGGACTGTAATTGAGATTGCATTCTGAGAGAGAACAAGTGAGGCTCTGAAAGTGCTTGGACCCTTGTTAACTGGGAGTAATTCTACCTGTAAATAGGTGTAATTCCACCTGAAGCAGTTAGCTGACAAAGCTGAGCCAGTTTGGAGGGATATTTCAGCACCTTTAGGACCCACTGACTTCAACCAGTGCTGTAGGTGCAGACTGTCTCAGCTATACCCAAAGCTGTGGGCCTGCATTTGCAGAACTTGTGATGCTGCACAGGCACTGCACTCTCCCTGCACTGATGCCTGGCTTGTGAGTTCAATTCCTGAGCAGAAGGGAGGACTCCCAAAACCTGTCACCGTGTCAGATGATCGTGTACTAGCAGTGTTTTCATTGTAGAAACAGAAGCTTTGGCAGTGAAAATTTATGTGTCTCTGCCAAGCTCTTTTGTATCCTGGGGTCCTTTACACTTCAGGGCTGTTCAAAGAGGCATCAATAGACTCCTGGACATTAAGAGATACAATCACAGAGTCATAGACTGGTTTGGAGTGAAGGGGGCATTAAAGACCATCTAGTTTCAACCCCTCCATGGGCAGGGATGCCAGCCACTGCACCAGGTTGCTCAAAGCCCCATCCAGCCTGTTCTTGAATGCTTCCAGGAATGGGGAATCCACAAATCTTCTGGGTGCTCTTGGATCTGGGGTACAATGAAATAATCCATTGCCAGGGCTGGTTGTAGGTAGGGAGAGAGGCTCTAGCTGCAGCTGCTGTGCTGCTGTGGCCACCGAGTCTCTCCTGCTCCTGTGCTCCAGATCATCATGGGATGAGCCTCAGCAGAGAAAAAAAAGTAAAGCTCCTGCATAGGCAAACCCCAGAGTTTATTTTCTTTTCATCTAAACTGCTGTGCAGTGGCTGTAATGCTACCCTATGGCTGTCACAGCAGTTTGGTTGAAATACTCAGATCAGGAGGAGGAGTCTGGCAGGCAGTATGGGATGGAGTACCTCAAGCTGGGTTCAGATCAGTGGCAACCTGTAACCTCTGTGTTAGCTATGAAGATCTTTCTCCATATTTATTTTTGTGTGGCCTGGCAGCATGTGTCCCTTAAATTCTCTTTTTTGTTCTTTTTTGTTGATTTACTCTGTGACTTTGGGAAAATTACTTAATATCTGTCTGCCAGAATTAACATATCCATAACATGGTTGTATTGTTAAACAGCTTTCTCAGAGGGACATTGTGAGGTTTCATGAAGTCATGCTTGCAAAGTAATTTATGATTTCAGATGAAAATTGTTAGAGACATGCAAAGTGCATTATAGTTAAGTTGAGAGGATATGAAATAATAATAATCAAAAGGCCCTGATCACTCTAAAGGGGGAATATTTATGATTGAAGTTACTAATAAAAACATCAACCACTGTGTTACAAAGTAAGATTTTTCAGCTATATAACATTAATTAATATTATGCTATTTATTATTTTGCTCAGTATTTCCATTCTCATTGCATGGAAAGAAAATCTATTAAACTGATCTATCCTGGATTTATATCAAAAGGACAACAGTGCTTGCCCAAAATACATCAGAAGAGTGCAAAGCCATGGCATGTTTGTCTGTATGGCTACCTTTACTGACAGCACAAGTCTATAGGATGACTTACCTGAGTGAGTCCAGAAGCTTTTGTGGAATCAGGGCTTTGGTGTGAAGGAACTAGGGCTTGAAAAATTGTCTTCTTGCCACAAGCAATAAAGTCCACAAAGAATAAAGTCCACACAGGGTACCAAATCCTTGGAAAGAAATTGTGTGGCATGTGCCAAAGCCTTTTCAGCAACAAAGATTTCATTCTGTAACACAGAAAACAGGGATTAGTGTGACCTTCTACACCTCCATAAAACAAAGGTTGCCTCTGCACATGTCCAGGCAAAAGCTGAGGAGAGGAAGGCAATAACTCTTCCGAGGTATTTCAGAGAAAGCTGTTGGAGAAAAGTCAGAGCAAAACCACAGAAGACCAAGAAAGAATAGAATTTGCATTCTGTCCACCAGGATACAATCCTTTTCTGTTTGTAAACATTTGGGGTTTGGTCAAGATACAATCCATTTTTTGTCTTGAGCCAAAATCCCAAAACTTTTGGATCCCAAAAGCAAGACCAAGACTATTTAAGGTTTGCACCAATTTGTTCAACCGTAAACCCTACGAAATATAACCTTTGCTGTGCAGGCTGTTTCCCCCCTTCAGGCAGCTGGTCCCTTGGCAGGGAGGGTGCCTGCTGGTAGGTCAGTGCAAGCTGGGTAGGAGGTGTAATGTAGTAATGCACCCCCCTCTCCCGAGTGGGTAGGTCTATACAAGGAAAGGGTTTCAGTTTACCTTTGGACATTTTAAAAAGTTTAGTCAGAAAGTTCTGTGTTTTTCTCTTTGTAAGTGGCTCGGTGCCAGGAGAGGAGCAGCTGTTGGACCTTGTCACTGTTTGTCAAAACCTGTACCTCTTTCTATTGGAAGTATGCCAATAGATCCATCCTCGACCATTAGGTAGAAAAAGTGAGAGGACAAAGGGTCTCGTGGCATTCTCAGGGTGTTGTAGCAGGTGTAGGATCTGTTCTTACACTGTGCTCGGCTTCAATCTTTGTTTGCTGTTTTTGTATTATTTTGTGTTATTTTGTTAAACCTTGTTGAGTTACAAGGCACACCGATCATGCGGTCCTGCTAACCATTATAGAGCCAGCACTCTGAACGGGGCTGGAGCCTGGGAGAACACGGGAGAAAATCTCACAGTGTAAGCTCACCTACCTTACAGATGGGAACAAATCCTCAGGCAATTGAAGCGGTCATTGGTTTCTGTGCTTCACGTACAGCTAATATCAAATGAAGGGCTGTGCAATCTTTTAAATAAAGGCGATTTTCCTGTTATGGGGGAAATTATGAATGGTTTGCTTTCAGAAGTCAATGCTGAACCAGGGGAGAAGAGACAAGACAGTATTTTGACTCTTTGGAAATGTAAGGCCATAAGTTGGACTTTCAATTTCAGTTTCCTAGACATGATGGCTCTCATGTGGGGGGAAAAATGAGGAACCATTTTTACTGTACTTAGGAAACTGAGTTTATTTTCCTGGAGCTGTACTTGATCTCTGCTGAGATGAATCTCAGAAGCTGACTGTTCTGAGCATGGCAAGCCTGAAGGGTCTTTGCGTAACCATTAGGAAGGATTCTGGCTGACACCAGACTGAGCTTTGGGAGCACTCTGGCCTCAGCTTCCCGTCTTGCAGCAGGGGAACTCAGGGGGTGCTGGTCTTGGGACAACAAACACACAAAGCCTTGTTCCTATAAGCTGATTCCTGGTTCATCCTCACATGACCATGAGCTCCCAGAAAAGCAGATTACACAGAATGTCCAATTTTGGGAGCACTGTAGATGCTCTATAGCTCTTAACATCCTTGGACATTGTGTTTTGATGAAGTATACATTTTAGGGACTTAACAGGGAATGAGAAAGAAAGGGATAATCCGTCTCTATTGAAAAGACAAAAGGGGAAATGTGGGAAGTATTCCAGCCCTCAGCCACAAAAATACCTCAATGTATTAGTCATCTGAGTGATTGCAACATGTTCCGACAGTTCTAATGCCAAATATGTGACTGAAATGCCCAGGAACGTCAGGTGTCCATAGTCTTTTTAGCAATGAGTAACACCTCAGATATATTCTTTGAAAAAGCCCATTTTGTGTAGATAGTTTGGGGTTCAAATGTTTACAAAACCAAACTCTCACTTTATCTGCACTCTGGGCAGCATTTGCAGGTCTTCACAGTGCCTGCATTTCTGGAGTGGTACAGAAAGCCTCAGTGCTGTGAAAGTAAATGTGCAGGTGCCTTCCCTTAGAGCAACTTCACAAAATAAGAGGTTTTCTTAGTGCTGTGGGCAGGCCTGATCCAGCTGTGAAGTTGGGACTGTGTCACATGAAGTAGTTCATGCTTTCAAACAAATGAAATGATCAGAGGGAAAGAAGGATTAATCTTCCCATTACATCTCTTCCTGCCTAGTGTATTTCAGATATTTAGCACTCGGATTTAGCACTTTTTTTCCTGTGATATGGACAGATTAAAAAAAAAGAAAAAAAAGAAAAAAAAAAGTTGTGTGGCAACTGGATATAATTCTTCACTTAAATCGTGCAAAGTATACTGCAAAGACGAGAAAATGCTCCTTTTCCCTATTTTCAAAAATGTAAAAGGTATAAAGGCAAAAGTCCTGCAGGTGGCTGAAGAGAATGATGGAAGAGGTGTTCCTATTTAGTTCTTATGTTCTCTGTGTCTCAGCTTGCTTCCCTGCTAAGTGTTGGAGTCTTGTACTGGGCCAAAGGAGGGAACTTTGGAAAACACACCAAAGCATTATGAGAAGTGATCATAAATATCTTTGTAGTGTTAGACATAGTTCTTGTTTGGAGACACCTGAGTTATCAGGAGTTAGCGCTCACTACATTGAATGTTTACGTCATTTTATAATTTCAAGTTGTCAATAAAACACACACACACACACACATATATATATATATGTATGTAAGTATGTATGTATGTATGTATCTCATATGCTGGCTGTGGGGAACTATAGATTTTAAACCAAAAAGGACCATGAAATATTCTAAGTTTGACTTCTTCCCTATAAAAGGCCCCTAAACTTCATCCAGTTACTTGCATACTGATTTCAGTGACTTTTGTTTGGTTAATGCAAATTTGATCCTCATCCGAGGATGTAAAATACGTAGGAATTGCTATTTCCTTTGGTAGTTTATTCCATGCATTTGTGTCCCTTACTGGAGAGACTAGAGATGAGGCTGGTAAGAGAAAAGACTGAAAATAAGGTTTATTTATACCTACATATAATTTTAATGTTTGTCCATTTACTCTAGAGTTTTTCTAGCTTCTCATTTATCCCAGGAAAATAATTTCTGTATAATTTTTCAAATAAGTTTTTGATATTTGTCCCTTTATCTGGACTTTCTTGTTCTAAGAAAGCTGATCTTCAACTTTTCTGGCTCCTTTATATCTCTTCAATTTTCAAGTATCTTTTTTTAAAACTCAGATAACAGATTTGACTACACTATTCTAGTATTGGTCTTGCCAGTCTCATATGCTCAAAAAAATTGTTCATCTGCTACTCCACTCTTCTTGTACACGGTGACGAACAATGGAAGTGAAAGTGAACATTTTTAATTCCAAATATAGCTGACTGTTTGGAATTATGTGGTGTGGATTTCTCAAAGTAGAAAATGAAAATATAGTAGATAAGTAAAGGAAACAAGACAAGAGCCTGAAAATAGCCAACTGTTCTAGAACAGCTCTGAGAATAGCTTGTTTCCCATATCTCTCAAGCTATTCTTAGGCTGGTCATTTGCTGCATGAACTCTTAGTGTGCCTCTCTCGATAATGTCTGAGTTAAGGAGGTCTAAGTGAAGTTTGGATAAAACAGAGTCTGCCCCTGTTGTAACTCTGTGCTTTCTGTATCTGCATCTCCATTGGGATTTATGCTCATGTGCATGTCACTGCAGAGCTGCTGGTTGTTCCAGTTATCCAATCTTTCACCTTCTCACTGACCTGGGAAGTACATGGGTGGAGCTTTCCTTTTCATTTGGAGGAGATCTTGAGTCATGAACATGTCTTAATAATTTTACGACAGCATTGCATAAAACTAAACACTATTATTTCATCACACTTAAGTGATCCACCTATGTTACTCTTCTAAGTGTGAATAACGAAGAACTCAATTTCAGGAGTACAAGCAACAGCTACAAGCAGATGTTTGAAGACATTTTAAAAATTGGATTTCTTCTGTCTGAAAATAAGACTGGCCAAACTGATGTCGATCAGCCAAATTTCCAGCAGAAATTTTGGCGAACCCTTGAGACTCTGGTAACTTCACTGAGATGCTTAAAGAGAAGCAGAGATCTTCTGAGTCAAAAAAGTCAGAGACAATTATGAGAATATTTCATTACTTAATTAAAAGTGGGGTAAAACAAAGCCGAACTATGAAAAGTCTTCAGAAGGCAAAAAAATTCTAAAGTCAGAAAAAGGCAAAATTCTAGAATCTGAAATTGATCACATACCCAATTATAAATTCTTAGTTTTATAAAAGTAGAGTGGATTTTTTATAATTGGCTAGTGGACCATCCCTTCTCCCACTGTTGTCAATAGAAAAGACTTCAGGGAAAACTAAAACTGGAGTAATTTTAATGTCCCCACAGTTTATATATACATATCCATATATATTTATACATATATATATGTATGTATATATATACACACACTTTTTTTTTAGATGGTTTTCAAGCCTGGGCAAAACACAGTTCAAAAGCAAAGTAAAATCAATCGGAGAGTTCTGGCCATCTTTTCTTCTCTCAATTTTACTGATTCTTTGTGGACTCCCTAGCTATATATCCCTGGCTCTAGAGCAGGCGAATGAGGGCTATTAGCCAAATTGGGCTATTGTTTATTACAATCTGTAGTGGGAGTGATGGCAGCTGTTGATGGTAGTTTTTCATTAACAGCTAAGTAAAGCCAATAAGTGTTGTAATACCCTGTGCAATGGCAGATGGTGAGCTGCAGAAAGACTTTCTACCTCAACCAGTGTTCATCTTCACTTTGAAATACCATTTAAAAAGAAAAGAGTTTTTGAAAGGACAATATCTTCTGCTGCCTTATTCCCACATAAATTTTATGTGTCTGGAAATGTAGTCCAAGTACAAACTGCTAGAATAAAACAGGCTGCTTGCAATAAAAAGGAGGAGAAAATATCCCTTTCCACTTACAATTTGACTGCTACCTACAGAGCCGTTTCCAACCTATTTTATGCTCTTTTCCTTTGCAGAATTGAGTGGGTGCCTACGTCTGGAATTAAGCATCAACCCATGCTGAACCTCAAACTTTTACAGCTTTCTATTCCAGAATCAGCAGTGTAGGTTAGGGTAGAAATGCTCTTTTCACAATGTTCTTCATGTCCCTCTTGGCAATTCTCCTGAAAATTTGATCATGTTCCTGGTGAGTTATCTTTATGCTCTGGTTACACCACGGATGAAAAGGTGACCTCACACAGAGAACCCTAAGCCTGACTGTTTGAACTGAAATATCTGAAGTAGAAAAGCAATATTTTATTCTTGAATCTCTGTGGTATTAACCTTTAGGAAAATTACTCTTTTTATACCAGCATTGGTTTCTACACAGTCTATGATTATTGGCAGAAGGTTCTTGCTGGTATCAACACCTGCACTCTTGGATACTGTCATCATGGATATTGTACAGCATCAAGAGGGGTGTTGTAAATGGTTTCCTAGGCATTTTGTAGTGTCTTGCTTATCTAATGATGCTTATGCTCTTCTAGCATTGCAGTTTCTACATCGAAGAAAAAAGAATATAAATAATGGATTGGACCAGAGTACTAAACCTTCAAGTACTTCCTGAGTCTGCCAGAGGTCCCTGCTGTATTCTGAGTCAGGAGCTAGTGAAAACAGCCATGGAAGTTTAGGCCCTCCCTGCCAGTAAATAGGTTATCTGATGCCTGAAGCATCAGTGCAGTTTCTGTACGTTATTGCTGTTGTAGAGTGAGAGTGATGCAGCACCATATTTCCAAGTGAATGCACGAACTTTGTGAGTCATAGCTATGCTCTGGAGGGAGGGACAGAAACTTCTTTCTGGTTTATCTGTTCTGCTATGACTAGAAAGTTGAAGCAAAACAATAGGAATATAAAGTTAAGGTAAATCAATATATTTGGTAAATCATAAACTCTTCTTATTTATTATTTTCTGTGAGGGAAGTTATGATACCTCTGAAGAGAGTTTTCCATGGGGGATACTGCAATGCATATTTTTCATTCCAAGTGGTTGCAGCATCAGTGAGAGCAGAACGGTGCCTGCCTTTGCCTGTAATTGCAAACAAAATATCTGCAATCCAAGTCAGAAGGGACCTCACACAGACGCTTTAAACATCTCCTTTGGAGCTACCTATGCTGCAACAGGCAAGCGGTTATGAGCATCTGCATTCAGCCATCAGGAGATCTGTGACTGCAGCCCAGGGGCCTGTAGAGGGGGCTCTGAAATGTAGCATTTGCACCCAGACTGGAGAACAGCCCAGGCTGTAGGAGGTTCCCATCTTTGATTCAAATCTAGACTTCTCACTCTTTTTAAATTGAAGAAGCACTGACAGTTCTATCATTTCCAACAGAACTACATGTGGCCCTCCAATGTGAAGAACTCCTTACAGCTGACCTTGGTGGAAGGGATCTTAAGGAACGATTACTCTCCTCTGCGGTGCCATTGCTTCCTTCTTCCTTCTCCTTGGAGAAGGAGCTTGTGGTCTCCTCCTCATGGGGAAGTTCTCAGTTAAACCTAGGAAACAGCACCTCAGCAGGTGCAGCAGCTCTCCCAGCCTCTTCTGTGTGTCCAGCCCCACACAAGAGGAAAAACTCATGTCTGACCAGGCACGTGAAGCCAGAGGATGCTCCAGTCCCTGCCAGTGCAGCCATCCTCTCGCAGCTCACCGGAGTGCGAAAGGAGCTGTGCTGCTCTGAGCCCATGCAGAGCTCTGAGCTTTATAAAGAGCCTCGGAGCAATTCCTCTTCTGTGGCTTTTGATTTGGCTGGGAGTGATGGGGGGAAGGGGAAGGGGCTGCCCCTTTTTGTGTTTCCTCAACTGGGGACTTCCAGAGTGTCATTTTCTTCTGTTCATCTTAAGCCTCCAATCAGGATCAATTATGATAGCACACTATGTAAATATTAAAGACAATTGCAGAGCTTTAATTAAAGCCAACTCTGTTTCTTTTTCCCCCTCCCTCCCTCACTCCTCTCTACTTAGTCAGGAACACAATAAACTTAATCAGCTGCCTTGAATTATGCATGCATTAGCCCGTGAGATTCAGCAGGGCCAGGCTTCTCAAGGACAAAGAAATATACTGAGCTCCAGCACCTCACTTTGTTTTCTCCAGCCATCTTTTGTGGTGTGTCATGGGAAAAATTCTAATGAGCCTCTCCATGCTGCTGGAGAAATTCCTGTCAGGCACAAGCCAGTTGCTCTCTTTCTACTCTTTATTTTCCAGATACGAACTTTCTGTTACCTTGCCGTCTTATGAAGAAGAAAAGTTGCATCAGGACGGACTGGACTATCAGTGACTTCTGACGATATGTAACCATTTTGTTTTTCTGGCACGTGAAACTTTTTGGCACTGCAACACAGTGATGAACACGTTTGCATCTACAAAACAGTTTCTCTGCATCTACTGGCACTGTGCATGGATTTGATTGTGTTTGCCACGTAACATTTTTTAAAGTATGTTATCAAGCTGAGGATATGGTACAAAGTCTTCTGCTTCTAGGAAAATTTCTGGCACGGTGGAGATGCAGAATTTGCTAACTCTTCCTTCCTCCGAATCTTCCAGCTAGCAAAACTGTTCAAATTAGCAAAGCTTCTGGAAGGAGATGCACAGTGTCGTGACTTATTTTTAGGAGAGGAGGCTGAACACTAACACAGGGGTTTTCTAATTTTTTTTTTTTTTTTTCATCTCTATGCTGTGGATTTGAAGACAAAATTATTTTCATCCCTGGGTTTGGGGGTCCTTCTTCTTTGACCCGTACGGCTCCTCTTTGTGCTCCCTGATAGTTTTGAAGGTGAGCATGTTTCAGATTCGCCCGGCTCTGCGGGTGTAAACAAAGGAATCCTTTCCTGACGCCGGGTTCAGAACCAGCTGCCTGCCCGCTGTGGCTACCTGCAGGGAGAGGAGGGATAAGGAAGGGTCGAGGAGAGGGGGCAGCTGGGCAGTGTGGCCATGGTGTCCTGCTGGGCTGCCAGAGCCACTTGGAGGCAGGAGCTGATGCTCTGGGCTCTGTGTGTACATCCTCAAGCTCGGCTGTCGTTTTGAGCATGTGCTGCGTGGTAGTGGCAGGAAGCCGCTCTGAACAAATGGCTGTGGGTGTTCTTGTTTGCTCATTGACAGGATAATAACTCGCCGCTCTTTGTATTAGGGGAAAGAGCCCTGAAAATGCAGCTTGCTGGAAACGTTTGTGCTTATTTATGTTAGTGTGTCATTCTCGATTAAGAAGGCAAAACAAAAATAGAAATTTCGCCTGGTCTCTGGCTGGCTTGCTCACCCGTCACATGGAGCTTAACAATAGTCAGACTCAGTTGTGTGCCTGATCTGGGAAAGCACCAACAGGAAATGAGGACGTAATCTCAAGCATGACATCATCCCATCAAGAGAACCAGCACCCCTGCCTTATTTCTCCAGATCAAAGACAGATATTTACATATCTAAATTGAAGCTGTTTGCCAAGATAAGAATTAAATCTATACCATTTAACACCCTATCTAAGACATTATCCACTATTTATTTTAGAAAATAAATACGTTTGCTTTGTTTTGACCTTTGTGTGATTCTGTGAGGAAGCTGTTCCTCTAGCACAGCCCTCTGCCCATGGATGATGAAGGGTAGGAGTGCCCCTCCTCTGAGTGCAGGGAACCATCCAAGAGCCGGACCATTTCAAGAGATCACATCAGGAAGGGAATCCTGCTCTGGAGCAGCCCGAGGGAGAAAGGAAAAAACTCTTTGTTTGCCATCCAGGCAAATCAGCTTGTGTCCAAGGTGCAATTCAGAGGGGCTCCCCATACAAATCTGAGAATTTGAGATCTCATTTGTCCTACTCAGGGTTTTGTTTCCACTGCCAGCGCGGTGTTAATTTTAGCGTAGATTAGCTCACTTCAGTTTCCCAAGGTCAGTTAGATGTCAGGTGTGTTCCCCTAGTTTGGGACACAATACATACTTATTTATGTATCTAACAGCAAAGCTTAAAGGTGCCTAGGCCCTATGCAGATTTTAAGTTATGTAGATGTGGCTTACTAATTATTTCCTTCTAACACTGCTGTTTTTTCTAGTGAAGAAACAATCTTTGGGTTTTTACTGCCTCAAACATGCAACAACATATACTATGAATATACTAATTACTGACAGCCAATGGATTTATTCTTTTAGTTGCACCTTATTTCTCAACTTTCTGAGCCCATAAAATCTGTGTTCAAGTAGGATATGTATTGCCCTTCCTTTGCCATAGTATACCAAAGTGTATTGCATTCGTCAGCAGAAAATACTGGCAAATGAGAACAAGTGAAGAAATGAATTTTCAATCAGAAGTGAATTGAATCCTTAAAACTAGGGAGACTAAGACTATTTTAAACATAACATGAGTAGGAAATTTTGTATTCATTTACCTGACAAGCGACCTTCTTCCTCTTAAGCCTAGAACAAATAAAAATACAATAGCTACTAAGTCTTTTGACAAACTCATTGCCATGTTTTAAGGATCTGCCATTCAGTATTTACATTTAATCTTCTGTTTCAGAGGAAAGGCACCCTTTGGTCTGTCTGGGTCCCTTTATTTATAGAGAAGTTTCCAGAATTCAGTGATAAAGTAGAGAAAGAAAGTCTCAATAATAAAGTTGCAAACATTCTGCCTTTTAGACCTTGGCAATGCCTGTTTGCCTGTTGTGTAATGTATTAAACTGTTATTTGTTTGGGGTTTTAATGCTCAGCTTTCCTAGCAGGACTAATGCAATGAAAACCTGAAGGATTTGACTTTGTTGTGATAAGCCAAAATCTCCACTGAAGGAAATGAAATGAATTTCCTGAATCTCTGGACAGAAGTTACCACAAAAGCTGTAGTACAGTTTTGTTAAAGAGGCCTATTGAAAAAAAAAAAAGAAATGGAGAATTGTCCAGTGTACTACTGCACCACTAGAAGGTAAAAGTTCTCTGCATGCTACTGAATATCCAGTCTTGTGGAGCAGGTCTTCAGTGTCCCAAGTGAAGGTAATGGTTAGCAGCTGCCTCATAAGGAGATTGCAGATGTAAAGGGAGACCAGGGGCCTCAGAACTAGAGCTATAGAGAAGGAAAAAAGTGTTTTCTTATGTGCCTATGAAAGGAATAAAGACAACAAGCTGGTGTACGGCAACCAAAATCCTCAAAACCGTTTAGTGGAAGGACAAAGATTGTTTAGAAAAAGGCAAGATCAATGCCAGATCTGCATTTAACAGCCTCTGTTATGCAGAGGGTCACTGAATAGTAAACAGTGATGCACCAGGTACTGGTGAAATACTGTGTATATACACTTAACATTAACTCTGATATATGCTTAACAAAACACCTATCACGAGACATTGTAATTTGCAGAAAAGCCCTCCAGAGTGGAAGAAATAGGGTAGCAGAAGGAGTGCAAGAGAGGTATAATTTTATTACTGTGCTCACAAGGCATAGGCTAGACGGTGAGGGAAGCGAAAGGAGAAAGGAAAAAATGTCTGAAGTGTTCAAGTAGTTCTTGTTAGGTCCTAACATCAAACCCCTATAAAACTAGGGCAAAATGCCCTTTTATTCATCAAAGCACTTTGCCTTTCTGCTACAAACTGGTGAGAAAACTTGTAATGTTAGTGGCACTATCAGAGAGGTGAGGAATTGTTTCTGCATTTCCACAAAAAAAAGAAGGCAGGAGACATATCATTAACGATTTATTTGGTATTAGTCCTAGTGTACTGTTTCTGGGGGAGGGGGGAGGCAGGAGAGAATTAAGAAAAAAGGGCAAAAGAAGGAAAGGAAAATGATTCTGCTTCAGAAAGGAAAGAAGTGTGGGTTGAAGGTTACACTGGGTGCTGGGCTCTCTGTCATCCATACAATAGAGGAGATGGTCTGGCTAGGAGCCAGATAAGACACTTTGAACAAAAGGCACATTTCAATTGAACTTAAGGTTGAATTTTGCCAAAACTTGATGAAAAAGGAAGCTTTTTCTGCAGAATGTAATGGTTTAGGAGAATTGGCAAATTTTAACAGCTCCATTTTCTCCATCTTCACGCTCCCATGACTGTAGTTAGGTTTTAAACAAAAAACACTTCCTGAATTATCTGATACTACATCTCAGCTTTTCCTCTACTCATCTGGAGCTGATAAAACAACTCCATCACCTTCACTTTTAAGCTGATAGGATTGAAAATAGTATCATGACACCAGCCATGCTGAGGCACAGCCTGAAGAGTCTTCCTTTTCAGTCACCACAAACTTGGAGCTCCAGATGTGGTCTGCCTTTAAGTAAAGACTTTCTGTTCCTTTTGGACTGTTCACATACCTATGGTCAAAAAAATTACCAATGACCTGACGCAGAGTCTCAACTTCTTATTGATTTTAATTTCTTTGTTGCAGAGAAATAAATGCAAATCATAATGGCCTCTCAGACTCACGTGGAGGAGATGTAACACTTGCAGGTTGTGAATTAGTTTTCCAAATGTTATGTCGCAGTTTTACAGAATGGGAAGAAAACTTTAGCTCTTCCTTAGGCCACAAACCACCTCTTTTTTTTCCTTTCTCTGCTCTTTCGTTCTTTTGGCTTTGACTTCTGTATGATTTTTGTGGATGGCATACAAAGGTACAAACCTGTGGACTGCAGTCCACTTGCAGTTGGACCTTGGAGAAGAACATAAGGACCAATGGCTTTCAGATTCAAAAACTGAATGACAGTAGGAAGACATCAAGATTTCTAGGGGAAAATAACCAATTTGAGCATTCATATATGTTTATATTTTTTAAATGCAAATGATCTCGGTAAAGGTGTGGCATAGAGTTGTCGGAAACAAATTGATTGTTGAGGTCAGTCTTGACTCTGATACTGCTTCTGTTGGGGAATTGCAACTACAAGCCTCCAGGCCACAAAGGGTGTTTTTTCTTACCCAGCTAGTTTCATTGTTGCCTAGGCTTTTCAGGTTTCTGGTTCACAAATACACTTGATGTATGCTGAGTAACCTAGCTGAGCAGTTGGCTCATCAATATTTACATGGGAGACCTTTATAAATAACACATCAGATTTACACACAGAGGTTTGTTAAGCTTACAATTATGACTTCCACCACCAGCCCCAAGAGCTTGCCTTTGCTTTGGAAATGGCTGATAGAGGCAAGTTTGTACATTGGTCAGAGAAAAATAAGACCCAAGAACCTTTATTGGTCTTTACATCTGTAAAACCTGCCTTCAGAATTACTCTGTTGTGTCACTGCTGTGCTACATAGTTTTCTGTTGCCATTTGGCTGTTTGGAACAAATGAAAATGAGCTAGTCAATGAAAAGGCACCCTGGGTTTTAATGGTGTCAGTAAAATGAGATAATTATCTTCTGTTACTGTAGAATGTCCCCAGCCAGTACCCCAGTTGCTTATTCATAGAGAATAAATAATATATTGAATTCATGGTTTCATTCAAGCTGATAAAAGCTCTTATTTTCCTAATGATTTGCAGGTGATTGTAATCTGTTAATATAATCTTCTTTTTTTTCTTTTTCTTTTTTTTTTTTTTTTTTTTTTTTTTTTCTGTATTAAATGGGAATTGCTAATCCCAGGCTGCAATTCTTCCTTTGGAAGAAGGAATGCAAAGAGCAGCATGGGTATAAATCTGGAGTAGTTGATTTGAAGGCAGCATCATTGTGCCACCTGCAATGGAGACCTACTTCTTGGAGTCTTTTCAGCGATGCTGAACTGCAATTTGTGTGTGTGGTATATCATCTTTGCTGTCTCTCTGTCCCTGGTTTGAAACTGATGTGTTAATTCTTGATGACTGCACTAGCACCTCCTGCTGTGTGCAAAGCTGATCAACCTTGCCTGCCCTTCCTGCTGATTTCTATTTAAAGCCTGCTCAGGAACTCAGACACTTACTGTGGAAATGGGGTGGAGGGAAGGGAAAGAAGGAAAAACACCCTAAGAGTGACTCTATCCCAGGGAGACCTGTCTCACTGGACTCTCTTCATTGATGAAGAGAAGGGGTCTTTTTTTCTTGGAAACTCATCTGAAAGCTTCAGGCACTGGGGAGTGTGCACTGAGGGAGGCTGTTGGGAGGACAGGCTGCCTGGTGGAGTCACAGTGACCCAATGAGCACTTATCTCAACGTGCTGAACCTTCTCCTTGGCTGTGTTGTGAGTCGGGCTTCATAAGCATCACCACAAGTCAGGGTTTTAAAGAGGGATTAAAACCCCATAGAGTTCACAGGGAACTCCTCACAGGTAGCAATCTGAAGTGGAAAGAGAAATGCTATCTGAGAGTACTGCCTTCCTCTCATCGTGTCCCTGTGGCTTTCAGAACAGAGGCACATCACATGCGTCACGTGAAACTGAGGCAGACTCATGTCCTGCCATGAAAAAGGGGCATGTGGTTTGGGAGGCAGAGGAATTATACCTCATGACAAGCAGAATCACCAGGAAGGGGTGAATGTCACCACAGTTTGTCTCAATGAGATCTTTGATGAAGTGAGAGTAATGATAACTTTGACATTTTAGGGAAATCTGCCTGCCCTGGCAGCGTTTCTGCTGATGATAGAGCCACTTCTCAGAGCAGATATTGTAAACAACAAGCACAGTTAGCTTGTTCAGTGCCATGTGTCTCACTGAGAACTTATCCCTTTGGAGCAAAAGATCCTATACATCCAGGTGCACTGCAGCATATAACACTTGGTACATGGGCAAAAAATGAACTTACAGCTGAAGTAGCTTTGATCACTGCTGATTGCTGTGCTGTTAAATGTTGCTTGCTCCAGATCAGAAGCAGCCAACCTTCCAGAGCCTGACAGGCAAGAAAATAAAATGTGTAAAGGCAGAGAATCATTGCTTTTATAAGCTACTCAGTTTAGTAATTGGCAGGTATTTTTACATAAAAACTAATACAGACCTACTATGCAGCATCCAGGATATCTGACTTACTCTGTCACAATTTTAATAAGTGTCCAAACGTGTTTTAGTATATTCTACTTCCTAATCTTAGCAGCATTATTAAAAATAGTTACAATAATAATTCTAAAATTTTACACATAAATACATTGGTTCTGGCTTCAATGGTTGTTATCTCTACCAGCAAACAAAGCAGGCCAGGGCTCCTTCTGCAGTCCTCACAGTAAGTGGCACAGCTTACAATCACATAAGGAAGCTGTCCTCCCCCAAAGAGGAAAGGACCTCACCAATAGTGAAAACTCCTCAGCATCAAAGCATGCCCTGGCATTGCCTGGAACTGTTGGCACAGATCAAACCTGTGTCAGTAAACACATCAGCAGTTAAACAGTGCAGGTGCTCTGGGGCCAGTGATGGGATCCATGCCCTAGACCATTTCAGTTTGCCTACTGCAGTTGTAGCCACTGTGATGTAGAGAGCTGTTTATGTCCTGTGGTGATTTTCCCAAGAGGTGGCTCATGTTCTACTGAGCACACATAAAGATATGCAAAATGCAGCACCTTTTTGTAGGTGGCCTGTAATGAAGTAAAAGAGTCACAGTGAAGTTGTACTCCCTTGGCTAGCCATGGAAAAATAGAGCTGTCTCTCCTCTTGCCTTTGCCAACTGGTTCCCCGTTCCTGTGGAGAGCCAGGCACCATCCGTTCCCTTCTCATTTAATTGGCAAGTCCCTGCACAGCATGGTAACTGGAAGTCCCTGCCTTCCCTTCTCTGCCTCATGGAGGCAGTTTGCATCTTTGGAGAGACACAGAATCTCCGTGGTGCTTCAGTTGCTCCTTCCCCCTGGTCAGGCTTCCCAGCTGCCAGGCAGTGGGTGCTATGTTCCCACTGCAGCACACAGGGGGCTGGGGGCTGCTGCCCTGCAAAGCCCAATCACCCCACCAGCTGGTCCAGCATGGTCTGGTGGGCTGGACAGGCAGACACAGAAAAGGATGCCTGATATGCCAAAGAACTGCAGCAAGCTCGGGGGATACATTTTAGCCAAGCCCTGCTGATTCCCATCTACTCCCTACTACATGCCATATCATGGGAAGGGGGGTGTAGGAAGCCAAAAAGCAGCAAGATCTTGCTGTGCTTATCTAACCTGACCATTGCTTCCATTCAAATTACTTTTTTTCATGTCTTATAGAAACTGCCTAGTAAGCTCTAAGGAGCAGCTCAGGGATTTTCTGAGGGATTGATTAAGCACAATTCATGCCAGGCCTCAGCAGAGTTAGCTGTTGGCTCTGATCATGCCCACTGCACGGGGTGAGACCCCTTGGCAGGTGCTTCAGGATAACACTGCAGCACAAGCTGTCCAAGTACCTCCTGTTGCAAAGGGAATTCAAGAGGCTGGAGTATGAGTTTTGCAACTTCTGAAAAACAAACTGCTTTCATAGAAGCTGCAGTCTAACTCCACTGCTTTGAGCCACAGACGAGGATGTGATTTAGAGGGCTCTTTGAGCAGGTACAGGGTAGGTTCTCTGCCAGTTCAAATCTGTATCTCTTTAATGGGTTGGGGACAGAAGGCACTTCTGTTTTCAATCAAGTTAATGAACTCTCATACTGTGCTGGCTGGAGCAGACAAGGGGATACAAATATAGTCCTATGTCTGCCTTTTCTGAGCACTCTACAAATGTTGCAGAATGTTGTATGAGAAGTGTGCAACTCTGAGACCAATATACGGGATTCATAATTTAATTTCTTTTCAAAGGCCTATTTATAGTAAATCAAGCATCAATTTAACATAACCAGAACGTGGGTGCCAGCTCTTCCTTTATAGCACAGCATATGCACATCTTCAGTCAGCTTAGTTATTGCAAGGGTAGTTTTGAAGCTTAAAAGAAAGCTTCCACCAGCATTATGAAGGTGGATGATCCTGTAGGAAGTTACTTTTTGCTGAGCTATCTGGAGTTCACAGAAGACTGAATTTCTGTAAATTCCATAGAAAAGCAAAAACATTTTTGTTGCCCACTGAGACTTGATTGTTTGATGGCAAAAGAAAACCTGGCAAAGAACCATGGAAGTGGGATATACCAGTTAAATAGCTTAGGTCTGCTTGTGCCTTTCTCCCCACTTTTTTCAAGAAACAGAAGACAATGTTCTTGTCAGACAACATCAATGCATCTTAGGGCTGATTAGAAAGTTTTGCATGTGCTCCTGCTAGACTACCTCTAACTTGCTGGTTTAGGAATGGTATTCCCCAATTTAGTGTTCCCACTGAAACACCCCAAACCACGTGCCACTCGCTCACTCCCTCCTTCCCCTGCAGCAGGCTGGAGAGGAGAATTGAAGGCACAAAAGGTAAAGATCACAGGCTGAGAGAAGAGCATTTTACTGGAAACAGCAATGAAATAAGAAATTAACAGTCACAACAACGATATTACTAAAAGGGTGTACAAGAAAGATTCCCACATGAGTACCTACTACACAGAAGAGCCCCAACAATACTTGACCATGCTATGCTATCCTGACTAGGACGACCAGTAAAGAGAGTATATTGCTTTTCATTTTCTGGAAGCTGATTATATGGTGGAGCATCCTCAGTGTCACCTTTCCCTCATCTGACAATGATGATAGTCCAAAATTTTTGCCTTCATGATGAATTCCAGGATCCCTGGACAACTAGATTTTCCTGTTTGAGCTTGCTATGTGGTCACCATGACCCACTTCACGTGGCATCAGTGGCATAATGTGTGGAAGGGACTTTCCCTTTGAACATCCAGCCCAGCACTGGCAGTCAGGGTGCCAGAAGCAGCTGTGCTTTGGTGCCAATAACCTGGCAGCTCAAACCCCTGCATAAGCTGCCAGCGTCTCTTTCTCAGTTGGGGTGTAGCTGGCCACAGGTCCTCTGTATCCCCGAACCCAGAACCCCAGAGGTTGTACTTGAGTGTCTCCAGGTACCTTTTGCCAGATATTCCATGAAGGACCATTCTCCCTGGCCACAGAGCAGAGCACATTTTTCACATCTTGTCCTGTCCTTACTGGCCCAAAGGCTACTGTATGAACAGTCTGCTGTTTAATTTTCTTCAAAAGCTTCTTGTTGTTCAGGACCCCACTTAAAATCGTTCTCCTTCTGGGTCACTTGATAGAGAGGGCTTACAATTTGACTGTAATCTGGAATACACTGCCTCCAAAAACCCACAGCACCAACAAACTCTTGTGTTTCCTTTTTACTGGCTGGTGGGGACACAGCTGCTGTTTTGTTAACCACATCCATTGGAATCTGATGACATCCATTGGAATCTGATGACATCCATCTTGCCATTTATTCCTAAAAACTGAATTTTATGTCACTTGACCTTACTTTGCTTTGTGTTAAAAGCAGTCTTCAGAAGGATTTGGATTATCTTCTCCCCTTTCTCAAAATCTTCCTCAGCTATGTTGCCCACACAATGATGTCATCAGTGTACTGCAAGTGTTCACCCTTCTCCAGTGCAGCCTGGATCAATCCATGGCAGATGGTGGGACTGTGCTTCCACCCCTGGGGCAGTCGGTTCCAGGTGTACTGCACGCCCCTCCAGGTGAAAGCAAACTGGGGCCTGCACTCTGCTGCCAAAGGAATGGAGAAGAAGGCATTAGCCATGTTGATGGTGGCACCACTTGGCTGCCTTGGACTCCAGTTCATACTGAAGCTCCAGCATGTCCAGTATGGCAGCGCTCAGGGATGGTGTGACTTTGTTCTGGCCACAACAGTCTGCTGTCAGTGTCCACTCTCCAGTGGACTTATGCACAGATCATACAGGACTATAGAAGGGTGAGTGAGCCTTGCTGACCATTCCCTGTCTCTCCAGCTCATGGATCCTGTCATGGCTGGGGGTCACGGGGTCCTGGTTGGTGCAGTACTGTCAATTGTGCGCTGTCGTGGTAGCAGCTGGTACCTGCTGTTCTTCCACCCTCAGAGTCCCACTGCAGGAGGGTCCTGTGAGAGAACAGGCAAGGTATTCAGCTGTCTCATTTTCTCTGTCTCCACAGCAGCTATCCCAAAAGCCCAACAATGATCTTGGCTTTTGGCTATTATCTTCAATAAGTTTTATTTTAATAATAAACTGTTGAAATGAGAGTGGCGGGAAACAAGGACATGTGGTCTAATATTAAGATATAGAGAGGGTAAGCAGTTGGTGGGAGGAAATGTCCAAAGCTAAAGAACGCATTGGTTCAGTGGTCACATAGAAAAAATAAAAGGGAAAATAATTTTAACTGGAATAAAATGTTGGTTGCCATTTGGGGGATATTTTGGAGTATTTTCACAGTGTACTTCACAATATTTTTATTTCTGAAATCACATCATCATCACCAGAAATGCCTGGTGAGTCTTGTGGAGGTATCAAAGGGAAAGAATAATAGAAAACACTTCTCTCTAGCCATTTTTGATAGAAAAAAAAGGAAAACTCCAGATGACTAAGTGTAAATATAGAAGAATAAAAGAAACCACATGCAGCAGGGAAGGGAACAGAGTGGACTCTCAGAAAAATCTGACCCAGGCCTAAGCACTAGCTCAGTCATGAGGAAACTAGAGCAGGAAACAGCATGAGGTTGCATTATTTCTTTGGTCTGAAACTTGTTTATTACTATATCACCTAAGATTCTGTGAATTTGTGTTAGAGACCTTTGCAAAGACTGTGTGCTCTGTGCTTCCACCTAATGTGTGAGGTTTGACTGGATAATTGAAAATGGTTTCCCTGTCTCACACAGCTCAGCTATACATCCATTCCCTGCAGACATGCAACACAACTGTTTGCATGACCACCTGCAGGGAAAGTCCATCTAAAGACTAACCTTGACAGAAAATCTTTCAGCCACATCCATTTCTCCATCTCTCAGTGGCTGAGCTGGGTCGTGCCTGTCCTGTGCACTCATCACTGTGCATGTAATGCTTATACACCACGATTATACACCACACACCCAGCAAGGGAGGGAACCCTGGTGGTGAGGAAGCATCTGTTGCTGGGGTGGAACACACAGCACAAGTGGTGGGCAGAGAGCTGAAGGTGGCATTGTCTCGAGATTGTCTTTTGTGCCAAGACTTTTCACAGGATATTTTAAGGAGCCCTGATATTTAGGGTAAAGAGTAAGATGTAGGCAAAGAAACATTAAAATTTGTGACAAATAGTAGACTGACAAGTGTAGAAATACTAGCAAGGACTCATATTCACATGATTTTTAGTAACTCCTTTATTCTTTCAGATTTACTCTAAAAGCTGTAATTTCCCTCTCTGTATTGGGGATGGTGTTGCTTTGGTTTTGTATTAGATATGATGTATTTTTAATCTCCAGATCAAGCAGAATACAATCCTTTACCCTAGATCACATGTGGTTTTCTGCTTGCTAGATGGTTATTTTGGTTCCATTCAGCTAGTGTTAGATTTATACTTCACTGGGTTTTGCTCTCCTTTAAAATTTGTGGGACTGAGATTGGTTTGTTACTCACATACAATACAAACTGACAGGAGCCATAATACAGGAGTATGATTACAGAGAATAATTCATAATTTCTTTCTTCTAGGCAAACAGATGTAGCTAGAAAGTATGTCTGTTTGCAAGCATGGCTGTCTTTGTTCAGTCCACAGCAAGCCTGAACCATTACAGAGTTTTAGCATGTAAGAGGGTTCAGGCAGCTGCTCTGGTCATTTTCAGACTCTCTTTTCTTTCTGCTGAATATGTTAAGAATAATACCTTGTTAGAGGGGAAAACCACGTGCTAGAAATAGGAAAATATTAAAGGAATGAACAAAGGGAGGGGATGCTGTTTTTAAACCCTAGTGGTCTCCTTTCTTTTTCTATCCAAAATCAAGGATAAACATATCTGTATTCTCAGAAGGGATTGGAAGCATCAAATCTTTTATAAAGCATATTTTAAATTAGACTAGGCAAAAAAAAAAAAAACCCAAAACAAACAAACAAACAAACACCCACAAAAAAACCCCATACCAAACCAAACCCAAAACCAAAAAAAAAACAAACCAAAAAAAACCCCCAAAAACCAAACAAACAAACAAAAACATACACACACACACAAAAAAACAAACCCCAAAAAACAAAACAAAACAAACAAACAAAAACCCCCCAAAACCAAAAACAAACCACCAAAAAAGCCAGCCCTACAAATGCAATCCAAGAACCAGAAAAAGAATTTTAACTTCTTGGACAGAAAACCAGTCAGATTCAGTGTGACTAAAACTAGATAGTAAAACATGTTAAATGATGATGGCCATTTTAGGGACACTAGGGGAGGAAAGAGATTTTTTAAATGGAGTCTAAATACCTTTTTTTTTTTTTTTTTTTTTTTTTTCTTTTTTTGGTGGTGCTCCTAACCAGGCATCTGAAAAAAAATGGTTATATTCACATCTCTGAAACAATGAGATGCAAATGCTGTCTTCCCTGTAGGGGATTGCCTGCTCAGGATCCCTACACTCTTCTGCAGAGCTCTTCCTACATCTGTAGAAAAATGGCCAGGTTAGGCACAGGAAAAACCCTTCCAGAGCTGAGAATTAACACTAAAGATGTGGACAAGCAACAGAGGATCCAGAGAAGGGCCACAAAAATGACCAAATGACTGGGAAGCTTGCCATGTGAGCAAAAGCTGAGAGGACTGGGTTTGTTCAGCCTGGAGAAAAGGAGGTTTAGAGACCTAATCACCATGTTCCACTATTTAAAGTGTGGTTACAAGGAAGATAGAGACTGTTTTTACAAGGAGTCCCATGAAAAAGACAAGGGGTAATAGGTAAAAGTTCCTCCTGGAAATACTCTGATTGGACACAAGAGGAAAAGTTTTCACAGTGAGAAAAAATCAGCTATTGGAAATAGCTCCCCAAGGAAGTGGTGGTTTCTCCAACATTGGAAAACTTTAAGATTCAGCTGGACAAGGTGCTGGGCTGTCTTGTCCAGACTGTGGTTTTGCCTACAAAGGTTGGACCAGAGGATCCTTGAAGTCCCTTCCAACCTGGCATTCTATGGTTCTCTGATTCTGTGATTCTATGACTCTGTGGTCATGAGTGCTGGGAGAGCACTCAACTCAGTTTATTGGTTGCATGTGCTACAAGGGCACTCTCTACAGAAATTAAATATGGATTTCTCACATCAGTGGGAATTACAATCTCACCTGCAGCTTCTCTAGTGGCTTAATAGTTATTTTTGTCTGCTCAGTGGCCTCATCAATTCATTGCTGCCAAATAAAAACAAAGAAGTGTCTGAACTTTTGATTTTGAAAAACAGGGATGATGAGCTTTACACCCAGACTCTGTAGATGCTCATTCCCTCAGGAACTGGCACTTTAGAAGCTCATAGTTATTGCTGAAAAGGAAATTTGTAAGGCACTTTTTAATCATTCTTGTCAGTTATACTTTTCTTTTAGATGGTTTCTCCACGTATCTCTTTTAGCTAGTGCCTGCGTGAGGGACTTGAAATTGAAATATTCCTGTGCATTTGGATGGACTCTGACATAGGTCCTGCTGAGTTTTTCAGGGGTTACAGTGATCCAGAATATTCTTTTTTTTTTCCCCTTCCAATGAAGGATGCCAGTGCCATGCCTGCTTAACAGCTTTTGGGACTGGAGAAGAAGTTGCAGTCAGGTAGTGTGTGCTCATCACCTTGTATTCTCCCTGCCATGGGCTAAGAACAGATGGAAATGACTCCTCAGGGGAGAGAGATGGCAGGGAGGGAGCAGCGGGAAGACTGGTCTCCTCAGACAGGGTCACAGACACTCTGCTGCCACATAATCCTTACCACTGCCATGGATTGCCTTCCTCTCAGCATGCAACACCCAGACCTGGACTGCAGCTCTTCTTGGTTTTCCTCTTTGGAGGACTTGCTTAGGAAAAAAGCCTCCCTTAAGAAAAGCTGTCTGAGGGGCACTGGGAAAGGAGAGGTAGCTGGTGGACCACTAAAAAGGAAGCCCCACTCATGACATGAGATGGCAATATAGGCTTGGTATCAGGAGGGCCTACGTGTCAGCTGGATCGTGCTGCTTATCCCAGTCACTGGTGCTTGTCCATGTAATTAACTTCTGCAGATCCAAGGAGATGATAGAGAGAAATTGCATATTGTGAAGCCTCAGCTAGGGATAAGGATTAAGTGAAGGTTCAGTAAACTACTTAGCAATGAATGCTATGACACTTCTTCGGGAGCAAAATATGGGTGGAACAGGCAAGGGCTGGGCACGCTATCGTTTCTGGCATTAGGTTAATTGCCTTGCTGATACTCTGCAAACTGCTGACTGGGTGGCTTTTTGCTGGACTCTGCCCTTGTTGATGCCAGAGGGGAAAGTCTGACTCCCAGCTCTAAAAGCCTTGCTGAGAGTAGGAAATCCCTGGCAAACAATTGGGAAGATATATGCAGACAAGTCTTCTAAGTATATAAGAGGGGAGATCATTCAGCAAATGAATGGTAGAGACGATGTCAGGAGTTAAGTGGGATATTTAAGAGCATGTGTGAAAGAGAAGGAAGAAAAGCAGTGCTGTGCAGGGAGGTGTCCTCTAGATGCACACACCCCACTGAACGGGGCTCAGCTGTAGCACCATGCTGTACTGCAGTTGTGGTGATTCCTGTTTTGCCAGGTTTACCCCTGGGTGCAGTGTGGGATATCTACCCACAGCAGGTGCTGAGCATAAGCCTGAGTGCCAAAGCTATGAATCCATCAGTGGGGCATTTCTAAAGCTGCTTAGGAGAATGTGGTACCTTATTCCTTCATCATGACAGCTCAGTCTGCTCTCTCAAATCAGCATCAGGGATTTTCACGGTAGCCAGGCCTGCACATGAGAAACGCATGAGCTAAAGAGTTTCTTTACCCTATCTTGTCACTCACCCAGAGAATCAGAAGGCAGCTTTGCTTTCCCTGTTGCTCAGCCATGGATTGGCATCATTTTATTCCAGATAACACAGCCTGACTTTGTTATCACGCCAAGTGAAATATGAACACCTCTGGGCAGTGAAGGGTATAACAAAAGTTCTTAGTGTAGAAAGCATGATAATAATTTGAATTGTACAGTTATAGAATTTGGGATTTGAACTCTACCACTGTTTTCAATAATAGCCTGACAGAGACCCCTCTGCAGCCAGTTTGCAGATGGTAATGAAGCATCACTGGAACGAGCTATGGTGAGAAAAAAATATTGTGGACAATGTGTCTGCCAGAGCTGAAGAACATTTGTGAAGACCATGGTGAAAAAGGCATGCATTACTTGTAAATTTCAGATGGAGGAAGAAGTACCACTTAGTTGTTTGTGAATATCTGCTAAATACTCAGAGGAGGGACCGGTCCAGGGGAGTCTGAAGCACCCACACCAAAGCAAAGGGGGAAGTGAGTGACAGGGAAATTTGGAGGGATTTGGGTTTGGACCAAAACCAAGAGCCAAGCTGAACTTTGGACTGTGCAACTTCCAGCCTGGACCTAAACTAATCAGCTCAAGCCCTTTTCTAGTAAAGAGATCTGTATTGTATCCCTCATGTTCCCCCAGCTGAGTGCCTAAGAATACAGATCTCCTTGAAAGCATGTTTTTATGGAGTTAGTTTTATGGGCTGATATAGGTGGAAATCATGTTAAAAAATACAGGTATAGAAATGCCCCAAAGGACATTAAAGTTGTGTTCTAGAGGCACTTTAATGGTGACAGGGATCAGCTCTAACTCCAGCTCTGCTGACCACAGAAGCGAAGCCTGTTTACTGTCAAGAGAAAAGTGTTTTGGCAGAAAGGTCTTACAGAGGTCACCTGAGACCAGCTATAAAGTGGCAGGTGATAGCCCCATCAGTGAACACAGTATATGCTTCCTCTCTCCTTAAAACACAGAATTACCTGCTTTAAAACACACTCATACACACACAAGAAAGGAATCAATTTGATCAGTCAGATGACAAGGTGATTGTTTTGCATTCCTTTTCAGTTTAAAATCATAGGTCATGCTTCAAGCAAATTCACATGTTCTCCACTATCTGAAAGTAACTCTGAGAGGTAGGAATTAAGAAGGCTGGTGCTATTTATCCAGCTAGTTGTGTACTAACTTAGTAGAGTACAACAGATTTACAGTTTTGGAAGGTAAAGACAAAGTCTAGAAAAGGGTTGAGATCCACCCTAAAGAATGTGTTGCTGAAGTATACAGGCAGACCATGAAAAACATTTCTTTGTTTGTTTGGGGTTTTTTGGGTTTGGTTTTGTTTTGTTTTCGTTTGAGCATGTGAGGAAATAGAGTTATTGAGGAACTCTAGATACCTTGACATCTTGCATGTAAGCAATTGAACCTGAACGAGATCAAAACCTCATTGTGCCCATATAGAAGGTGACGAATGTCCTTTATTCTGCTCCTCTAAGTGCCATTTATAACGGGACAAAATGAATCTAAAGCACTGCAGAGGTAGTCATCTGGGTATTTTTCACCACCTCAAAAGGAGTCTCTGTAGAAAATGGCAAGCAGTGCAGGATAAGGCCTGGGCAAATAATGTAGCTTGTTACACAGCAGTCACTCACTACACTGGGGACAGAATTGGCAGTGATGAAACACCATGATTTACTACTTAAAAATTTTATTAACCTCTTCCCATGCTGAGGAAGATGAGGAGATTAGAGAGGGAGAGGGATGGTTTCCAGGACAGGAGGCTGCATATGTGACTGCCTGTGGAGTCTGGTGAGGCTGCAGAGGATCTGGATTTTTACCTACACCAAGATGCAGAGACAATAAAACTACGTGTATTAATTTGGCAGGGGCCAGAAAGGTCATGACAGGCTCCAGTGCTCACAAGGTCTCTGCAGGAATTTGAGATGCTTCAGATGCAGGGGCCTTGCTAAATCCCTACATAAAGGAGTGCTTTAACTCAGAAAGCTGAATCCTATTGCCCAAATTTTCATTAATTTTAGGGTTGCATCTGCTTTTATTGTTCACACTATTCCTCTTGAAAACCATTGCCTATCTATATATGTTGAAAGAGAGCATTTATTTGATTGTAATGATTTTCCTCTCCAACAACCATTTATTGACTTACCTTGAATTACAGAATTAGAAAACAGCTGACTGTGAGGCTATGGAAGTAAATACTGCATTGCACAATGAAGTGAAAAGTAACTGGCATAAAAAAAGTCCACCCTGAGCCTTTGCTGAATGGTGCATGGGAACTAGAATTTATTTCTGTACAGCACAGCTGGCTTTTGACATGTCATGTGGAAGGTCAGCATGCACTTTCAGCTAATGTACAGGTGCCACATTTTCATTTGCTTGACCTTTCCTGGCTTTCAAATCTGGTTTAATCCCCCCCTCGAGGGAGCAGCATAGCAGCAGTAATCACTTAATTTATGCCCACCCACAAGTGACCACAGGGGAAGTACACAAGAAAAACTTTCTATTGCTTTCATTGGGGAATATGAGAGATTATGTTAGACATGGAAAAAAGAGGGAGAGAATGAGAGAAAAACATGCATATGTTTTTTCCATGTCGGGATTGGTGTATCCTCCAGGCAATTATTACAATAGCTAAGAGTATTTGTGCATGTCTGGCTGTCAGGGAAAAACAGAGACTTTGCAGACAGTGGAGAAGAGAAAAGGTTTGTCTCACATTTATGAAGACTGGTATTTGGCATTTGAAGTGCACCTTGCATGTGGTTTGCACCAGCTGCAGGCAGAAACAGCTACATTACACCTGACAAGTTTCTTGTAGCAAGAGTTAGAACCCCAAACTTTTGGCTATTTCCTTGGTTTCAATTTGCTCCTACCTACAAAGATTCCAAAGAGCAATTTCTGAAAAGGTATTTTTTCCATGTGGAACCTTTGTCAGAATGAAATCTTCCAGGTAGCTCTAAAAGCACAGACAACTTTTATCTGTACGCTGCATTGCTCATCTAATGGATTGCTATGTAAGTAAGTGGAAAGACACTCTAAATCACCAGTCATTTTCTATTTTACAAGCTTTACAAGTGCTTTAAATATTACTCAATTATGTCTCCCAACTGTTGGTTTCTTTATCTTTTTTTGTTTTTCTTTTCCCTAATAATAGCTGCTTTTAAAAAGCCATTTGCAGGTTTTTTGGTTTTGGTTTTTTGGGGTTGTTGTTTTTTCTTTTGGTCAGACTCCTGCTCTGGCCAATTTGGAAAGCAACTGCAGCTTAAAAAGCAATAATTTGCAATGTCACTGGGACATTCAGAGAATTTAAAAATATGACTTTAGTAGAGATTACTACATTAAAAAAAAAGAAATACCAAAACATTGAAGAAAAAAGCCCCTTTACCTTTTAAAGTTTCAAAACAAACGTGTCCTTGACAAATGCTTGAAGAGAAGCTACAAAAGAAAAAGTTGCCTTAGATAGGAAGAACTAAGCTGTTAAAAACAAGTGATGCAGACACTGCACTGCAGGCTCTTGCAAGATAAATAGGGGAATGGTGTTTAGGACCACCTGCTTCCATTGGCAAGTTGTCCTAGAGGTCCCCCACAGAGTTAGGACCTTCAAAGAAGTGGAAAAGCACCTAGGAAGATGTGTTAGCCCAATATCCACACCTGGGGCAAAAGCCTGATCACTGCTCCCTGCCAGAGCAGCCTTTTGGAGCAGTGTGGGGTTTCCAAGGCCAGAAAGACACCGTTCATTTTCATGTATGAATGTGGGGTTTTGTGGAGATGTGCCTTGTTGGAGTGCAAGCCTCCCTGGTTCCCCATGCAGAGAGAAGGATACAGGGGTTGAGTTGAAGCCTTTAGACAAACTAAAATATATTAAGCCATTTAAATATTGTCGCAGTACAACACAAAGGAACGACACTCACACACTGAGATGTCCAAGGCAAAAAGGGGCAGGTTTATTTACAGACCTCGATATTTATAGAATTCCAACAGTGATCATGGATTGGAGGAAGAAAGTCTTCCTCTCCAATCACACTGGTCAACCCAACAGTCTCCTCCTTATGAGAAGAATGTAAACATGAAAGAACAGTTACAACAACAATAGGTTGTTTATGTGAAAATCGGGAGAGACTCCATTACAAAAAGTAAACATTCAGAAGGCTGAAGGAACTTCAGAAAAACTTAAAAAAAAAAAGAGAAGAACAGAAAAAACCCAGAGCAACAAATATGAAATAGAAGTTTAGACTTTAGTTTTAAGCAAATAGACTCTAAGTGCCTTAAGAACTTGCTAGCTAGCACAGAGCTCAGAGCCCTAAGGCCTGGTAACTTAACTTTAGACATAACAAAAACATTGCTCACAGTGCTAGATAGAGTAGGTACAATTTTTATGTGAATAAGACAGAAGCTTTCACATCAATATAGAGCCTTTTACATTAATAGATATGTTATGTGGGTAGGGTTTTGTGTAAGGATTGATACCAATTTTCGTAGTTTTACACACTTTCAAAGTTAGTTTTAGACTGGTGTAGAGAAATTGTTTTAGAAGTGTGTTCTTAGTTAATTGGTTAGCCTATAGATAAGAATATGAATATGCATTTGTGGTTTATGGTTTATGGATAAAATATTGCCCCTGGTTTGGGGGCAATGAAGTTGATTCATCGATTCTTTGATGACTGATCCATCCTCCTGGCATCTACAACAAGAGAGAACGGGACTCCGCCAGGGAGCTGTGGCCAGGGAGCTGTTGCCAGGACTTTGTGAGGTCTCACTGCTTGTGGGGTGCTGCTGCTGTTGCTTGGGGGCTGCTGCTGCTGCTGCTGTTACAGCAGAAGCCTTTGCTGCTGTGGCCACTGCTGCAGAGAACTCTGCTTGAGACGGGACTCTGGGCCAGGAATCTGCCTTTTCCCTGTGGCTGGAACCCCTTGTTAATCTGCCTTCCCTCATGGCTTGAATTCCCTTTTAATATGTTATTGCTCCCGAGGCTGGAACTCTCTGTTAACCTGCTCCTACACCCCACTGGGACTTCAAGTATTGTAACTTTTAGTAAGACCACATGCTTAGAACTCTTGCCTTCGAGACTGATGCATTTATATAATAAACACCTTGGTAATTACCTGAAAATACTCCTGGCCTTTTAAGACCCTATACCCATGATTAGCTTGACTGTGCTTTTCCTACAGACAATTTCCAAAAGAGAGATCATATTTAGGAACCCCTGCTTCATGCAATGTCATGTTGAGTGATCACCCGAGAGGTGACGGGAGTGGGGGGACATGGAATGAGGAGGAGAAGGAAGGCAGGAAGGCAGGAAGGCAGGAAGGCAGGAAGGAAGGAAGGAAGGAAGGAAGGAAGGAAGGAAGGAAGAGGAAAAGGAAAAGGAAAAGGAAAAGGAAAAGGAAAAGGAAAAGGAAAAGGAAAAGGAAAAGGAAAAGGAAAAGGAAAAGGAAAAGGAAAAGGAAAAGGAAAAGGAAAAGGAAAAGGAAAAGGAAAAGGAAAAGGAAAAGGAAAAGGAAAAGGAAAACTGTGTCCTGCTCCCCTTGCTTGGAAGAAATCTAGAATGGGATGTTTTGAATAATCCTCTTCCACTAAGTCAGGAGCAGGGCTGTCCTCCACACCTTTTTTACCAGGCAAACTAACTCTATTATTCTACTCCACCTCCAAATATTTTATTTTGAGACTTACCAGGGAGTGGCTGAAAGATAGAGATCACAAGAAGGCTATTAGGGATTTCTCAGTCCAACCCCTTTTCTTTTCTTCTCTCAATCCTTGCCTATTCCTGTTTTATTTTAGAATAAGGTTCACAGAGTTGGCTCAAGACAGCAATCAACTAGCAGAGCACAGCATGAAAACTATCCCAAAGGGCCTCCAAGGGCCAACTCTGCATCCAGGAAAGTGCCAAAAAGCTTGGAACAATGGCCACGAGCAGCTGCAGTGGATTTCTGCCACCTCAACATTTCTCTGTAGATGAAGAGAATCTGAAAAAGGAGTAACTATTACTGTGACCTTGCTTATGGATCAAACATCATGGAATCCTAATTTTTCTTTAAAAGGGACCAATTTCACTGAGATTTTTAATTGGAAAGGGCTGTGATGCAACAGAGCAAAAATTAACCCACAGAATGCATAATTCATCTCATTTACAAAGGCTTTTATTGCTGGCCCCTTAGGCCCTTAGCACATCCCAGACTGTGTTTGGGATAAAAAATACCTGATTTCTCTTGTCTCTCATCAAGTTCATCTAGCACAGCCAGTACTTAGAAGGTTGCCATTCCCCAGAAAACTCCATGTGTGGTCCTTGTTTCTGTTCAGCGAAAAATCCAAATGTTTTCAGGCAAAACCACCTAAGGTTACCCAATCCCAGGCTATTATCCCCATATATTCTTAAGGTAGAAGAACACCCTGTTGCTATGATGGAATTAGAAAAAAAACCAAAACTGTATAGAAATACGTTCCATTGCCCATCCATAGATGACCCACATCACCTAGGAGAAAATTATCTATTATTCCCAGAGTGTAGTAGCAACTTCCATCTTTCCTCTTCAGCTATGTTCTTTCCTTGGGAGTGTCCTGTCAAGAATATCTTTGCAAGGCTGCCACCTTTTTCTGTGGACCTCTTATCACCATGAGAAGGTGTGGTATTGTGCAGCGTGAGAGTCTTTCCTTGCCTTTGTTATGTGAGCAAAACAGGCTTGTCCAGGGGGCAAATGAGCTAAAAGCTCCCTCCTCTTCTGTCCTTGGCGTATTAATTCATATCATCATCCTTGTTTCCTTTCAATTCCTTATAAACGTATTTATGAAGTGTTTTAAAAACATATCTACAAACATATTTATTATCAAGCCTGATGATGTATCTACCCTGCTCAACTCTTTTCTTGATCCAGAGCTGCTGTTAACTCCATTGTTTGCATGGAGATTGAGATGCTGGAGCAGGCTGCTCCTGCTCCTGTAGTGCCACGGCTTGTTCTGGTATGTCCTTACTGTTCATGCAAGCTGTGTCTGCCATCCACCTGTGAAATGGCTGTAATAATCTTTGACTCCCAGATAGGAAAAACTGCTCTGTATGTTTAAGGGCCCATGGACATGACCCTGGCTTGTAACAGCCTAAACCTGGCAGCAAAGTAGCTGAAGCACTCACTGCTGCAGAACATGAAGGGCAGCAGGGTGAGTGCAAAGTGCTTGACTCCTGAGTGCACAGGTTTCTCCTGAGGTCATAATGGTGAGAGGGAAATCCTTCCAGGGGAATTTTGAATAACAGAAACACATGACACATCAGCCTTGTAGGGCACAGGTGGAATACCTCAGGCACAACCTCTCTACCCACTTCAGCAGTATTTCTATTGCTGTGTGAAGCTTGAGTCCACAAGCATGGAGAGCACATCTGGGCTTTTCAAGTATTTGGTTCTGTGTATTGCTCTGCAACCTGCTCTTACTTACCAAGCTTCAGTTTGAAATACAGCATCAAACTGCTAAAGCTCAAAGAAGGACCAAAGCTGGAAGTCAAAGCTCTAATTAGCAGTCCACAGCCTACAGCAAAGTAATAACCTGGCTGTGCATCTTCCTGGTCCACCCAGCTCTCTAGCTGCAGAACTCCTGCACACAGTCAGCCCACCCTGAGCCATCCCATAGTTGCTCTTGTCTTGAATTCAGTGTCTCGCTGTTTCTTCCCAGCTCTTCATGCATCTGTGTTGATCAGTCAGTTAGGTGTTCAGCAAAGATAGCCACCAGTCCTTTCACTTCACACTCTTATACACAGTGCTCTTGCTTGTAAAAATTGCTAACTCGCCCAGGCTGATACTTAAGACAGCCAGTAAACATGTCCTCACCAGTGACTAATGAGGGGTGTTTCTGCACACACTAATGAATGCACATATTGAGATAGATGCCTTTTATTGCATCAGGCTTTACACCGCTTCCTCTGGGATGAATTTTATAGATGCAGTAAGGTTTTTACAGCATCTGAAAAGACTCAAGTACTGAAAGGTAGATTTATAGACCCTCTAGTTTTGCAAATATAGTGTACAATCAATGGTCAGTGAAGTTCTAAATGACCTCTCTAAGGTTTTTGCCCTTTTAACTGCAGAAATATAAGTCCTGAAGAGTGCAGAAATAAAATACATAACATGATAAGAATTTAAAAAGGGAAACATTTAGGTATTTTATAGTCATTCCTATAAACTTAATTTGGCTCTTCATTCAAAAGAGGTCTGTAGATACAATCAAAGATGATTGTTTTAATTCATATAATATTCATTGTGTTATGTGGTGTTATTTTTATAGTGATCACAGATAGTTGGCTATTAACTTAAATCACTAGTGGAAGTTCATCTTTTGAAGTTATTTGCAGCTTCCTTTTGTTGGTCTCTAAGTAATGAAAATTTCTTGAGCCTGACTTATTTGCCATCTAGAAAGGACAGGCTTTGAGATGTGTTACCACTTAAGCTATGGCCACCTAAATTACATAGAAGTACAATTAATGACCAGCTTTAATGACCTTTGAATTGGGCAATGAAAATTTAGTTTTTAGAGAATCAAACCAGCCAAATTCTGGTCTACTTTCTTTGTACATGGGAGGTAAATTTCTGAAACTGATAGCAAAATTTAGTCCAAGACCTGGATAATCATTGACTTTTCCAGAAGAAACAGGAGGCGAATCCCTGATTTACCTTTAGTGCTGGTGTAATGTTTTGCCTTTAACAGACTGATTTCTGATTCATACTGTTGTAACTAAGAGGAAAGTCTGTTTTCAAGGCAGAAGGGGAGTTTATTATGACAAATAGTGAGGGAGGCTTTCAAAATTCTCTAAGCAATTAATTAAACCACATCTTCAAAACATAGATATTCCCCACACTGTTTTCTAGGACTTACTCCAATGTTACTTGAAAAGTCTCCAACACACAGCCTTTTCCTGTTCCTGTGAGCAACTCCTGTGCCATCTTAAAGATGGAATCATCTACAAGATACCCCAGCTGCTTCCTTTAAAATGTTCCTTATCCCCATCTCATCATGTTTGAATTCTCCATGGAACAGAGGTTATTCCCTGGTCGTTCTGCTCAGCCCCAAGGAGGGAAGTGGTGGGGGGGAGGACTGTCCTGAGTGTCACAGCCCAGGCTACCTCTCTGTCACCCTGCCACACAGAAGGTTCTAGATGACTCTGTTGCTCCTGGGTGTGAAAACAGATCTTGGAAGCCCTAACCAGAAGACAGAAGTGACTTGGAAAGCAAGACAGAAGTGACTTGGACCCACTGAAGGTCAGGAGGAAGAAGAATCCACAGCTAAAACTCCAGAAAGAAAACAGTAGGGCATGGGCTGGTCATACACAGGGAACATGTGTCAGGCTTTTTGCCTGGGGTGAGGCAGAACCAAGTACCCCAGGACTGAGGAGCAGCATGGTTAACTGTGTTGCCCAGAAACAAGGTGTCTCCTGTCCTCTGGTCCTCGTACCTGAGAGGCAGCATCTCCCACTGGGTTTCTACATCCCACTTAGCCTTTACTTTGGGAAAGAAATGTAACTGTTGGATGCACCCCCATGACAGCTTCCTGCCTCCAGCACACGTGAGGGTCTGACAGCATCAGTAGTTCTAAGGTTTTGCCAGAAGGTTGGATCTAATGTAGGCTCCAAGTCCAACACGTCTTATACAGCAGCTTTAAAAATCTGCCTTTCAGCTTTTTATTGCTATTCTATCAGTTTAGCACAGGCAAACCCTCTCTTGCTCTTTAACTTAAGAGCCTCTGAGGCATCCTCTTGTCTGTGTCACCACCCTTTGTGAAGAGTCTTTCCCTTCTTTAATGATGGTTCTTGGATCTCCCCAAGTAGCTGACTCTGGGGGGAAAAAAGGAGACCTCTTGCAGGAGTAGCCCACAGTTTTCATTTATGTGCCATTAAGGGACATGTCCACCCTATTGAGTTTTAATGGCTCCAGCTATTCTTTCTGTAGACCCCCATACCAAGACAGAGGACTTCAAACACTGCAAAGGTCTTTGGTCATGTCCAGTCTATTTCTACAAACATATGCAGGATAAAAGATCTCAGCTGAAACTATCCAAGAGTTTCAGACAGCCCAGACACTTCTTCCACACAGATGTGCTTTTCATCTCACTCATGAAAACTTTCCTTCACCAGGGCTTAAATTCTGGCCCTGTAGGAGCCAATTAAGCACTCTGTTGCTGAATTCAGCAGGAGCCAGATCTCTGCCCAGATGTTCCTCCTTTGCTTTAACATCTCCCTGCACTCCTGAGCTCCTGTTGCCACTTTGTTGTGCTTCCCTTCACACACTTCATTCCTTTTCTTCTCCCCGACTGACAAACAACTATTTCTGGCGAGCAGCGGAAGCAGCAGAGGATGCTTGCTGGTATCCTTGCCAGCTGATGTTTCCATCAAGTGGGTCAGTGTTGTGACCAGTGCAATCATTCCAGGGGATACTGTACCCTCATTCATGGCAACAATCGGCCTCTCAAAGCCCCTCACATAAAACAGCTGGCAAGAGCATCCTGTTATCTCTCTTTTTCGACTGTGTGTAGCTGGTACAGGATACTCTGCTTCATGCCTGCTGTGCACTGGATACAGCAATGTGAAGATTTCAATTTAGTCCTTCAATTGCTTTTTCTGCTGGGTCTGATCTAATTGCTGTCAGGATGCATAGCTGGCACTTCAAGTGGTAATGGGAAGACCTAGGAAATGCTTTTGAGCTTTAAAATCTCCTTAAGAAAGATTCTTCCTCTTTCAGAAAATTTGCTAAGCTTCTAAAACTTGTAAAAATAATTGGTCAATGTGGAAGAGAAGTTCGACTGTAATACTGATGTGCTAAAATTCAATCACTGTGCACACCATGGCATCACTTCAACAGATACAGCTTAGCAAGCATTAGATTTACAGCCTTTTTTTCCAGCTTGGTCTGCAGAGATAAATTCTTCAGCAGTTCTCAGGACTTTCCTGGATTATTCTCAGCCAGACAGATCTCATACGTCTCCCTTTCCCATCCTAATAGTCTTTCACATACAGTTCTATTTTCTGGATGTATTTGCCTCCTTTGGCATTTGGGCCTTAGCCTTCTTTTTCCCTAGCAGTTTTGGCAATTGTCAGGGAATTGTCCTGAAAATTAATAGGTGGACAAATAGTTTATTCAAAACCAAGTGTTGCACATGTGGGAGTGTTTCTTTGAGAACGGACAGCTCCTGATTAACACCTTGGGATGACAGGACTGGCTGTTACTTGGGATGTTTGATTCCTCAGTGTTTCCAAACTGGTCAGCCCAACACCTTGTCTGCTGGCTCTGGTTCAGTTTCTGTTCCTTGTTTTGGCATTACTTTACAGGACAAACTCCAGACTGGGTAGGACTTAGATTATTGTGGTCATTCCCAGTTTCTCTTTCCTGGGTGGGTGTGGCAAGTTGATAATTTATTTTGGTACAAAGAGCAACTAATGGTGATATTGTGACCTCCTAGTTGGACCAGTTAAGTGTTTCCCTGGGACCAGCTGTAACTGTTTCAGGTAATTGGAGTGTGTAATGGGTGTAATTAAACACACAACTCTTAGCAGCTGATTCCTATACCTGGTCTTTGAACTCTGCCAATTTAGGAGTTACAATATATGCTGTACCTCTGGCAGGACTTAGCAATGTCCAAGGAAACCCCTTGGACACATGGAGTGTAAAAATCTCAGTCTGGTCAAGGGCTACTGACACACTCTAAGGTACGACACCAATGTGATGACCTTGAGTTGAGACTCAACATGATGAAATCAAAAACATGAAATTTAAAAGGAAGATAGCAATTTCCACTACATAAGCATGGAAGGATGCCTTAAAAAGTGATTAATGTGGCATCCCATTAGCTTTAAGTACTACAAAACATCTGGCATATCTCCCCCTCGACTACAAATTTTTGAGCACTGGTGTTATGTCATCTCACAGTACTAATTTTCTCCCCGTCTCTATAATTCATCTCAGCAATTGTTCATATGGAAGTAATTATATAAATGCACTTGATTAAATTAGCTTTCATCCAGTACAGTTTTGTTTTTTTTAAATATGGGCATTTCCCCTCCAAAAATAACTCAGAGGAACTGATGTGCCACATGACGGAGATGAGAGTCCCTCAGCACTTCTAAGGCAGCACACCTAGGGCCCAAATCCTGTACCTGGAGTCAATCCACTGGGCTCCTCTCACAGAGGTACCTGGGCAAAAGTTAGTTCATGGAAGCAGTCAGCTTACAGAAATTTTAGTGAAATTCTGGAAGCTGGCATTATTGGTTCAAGGTTTTTTGCTTTGCAACCCTTGGAGGTTTAATCTCTCTCAAAAGTCAGTCAGAGAGTGATAAAGACCAGACTGCACAGCACAGTGACCTTGGGCTCTCCTCTTACCATGTCTTGGGTGCTTTAACACTGAGCAGATTGGGTCCAAGTGTAAGAGGATAAAGTCAGAGTGATTAGGGATTTGTCCCATGACTTCAGCACTGTTGGATCCTCTTGAACGCCTTAAAAGCCCTCATGAATTATGGACATAACTGTGCATGCCAACACACGTTTTTGAAATGTTAATTTTTTGATGTCTCAAAGTTGATTTAAAGAAAACCAAAATAAGCCACCACCTCAAGGAAGGAATATGTGTTGCAATATGAATTACAGTCTTTATGACTTTCCCTGGCTCCTGCCTTATAAGTGTGGATCAGAACTGTATCTGAAGGGAGCCACAGCAGGGGCAAAGAGTGGCTCCCAATCCTCTCAATTCTTTTATGACTGTGCTCAACATTCAGCCCTCCATGTCAAGCTAAAGTCGTTCACTTTGGAGCATTACAGAACGAATTTTTTTAGAATATCCACCACTTGAAGCATCTCCCTCTTTCTCCCCCTACCTCTGTTTTGAAGAATCAAAAAAAAAGGAAACCTTCTGTACAGGGCTGATTGCATATCACTCCTAACCACCCACTCTCCTCTCCTCAGTCAGGCTGACCTGACTTCACTTGGGTGCTAGACAAATCTCAGTGTGCAAGTGTCGCCTGAGGGAACAAGAGGTGGGAGGAGGAGAGGAGATGAACATACCAAAACTAGGATATGTTACCACGAGTCCCTCACTTCTGCACTCACTAAAGCAGGAGAGACAGAAGGCAGGAGCATGGGGAAAAGGAGACGGGCTCCTTTGCTGCCCAGGCACTTGAAGTAACTTGTGCTTTGTTGTATTCAGAGTGGCAATGGTGGGGCCGTTGCACTAAGCAGGAAACAGTCCCACACTGTGTATTTTGAAGGGGATTTTTTGTTTCTCTGAATGCTAATGGCTGTCTTTCACCATCTCATCCCAAGTATACTTTTAAATAGGAACAGTCCCAAGTGTACTTCCAAATAGGAACTGTTCCTGGAATGCATGAGTTGCAGGTTGTTCCCTCACACGGGCACGTGCTATGATTCCCCACTGAAAGAAAAACTGCTTCACCCTGCTCAAGGAGAACAGGCAAAATGGCTCCAGAGAGGACCTGCCTCTCCCACTGAGCCACTTGCTTGCCTCAGCAGTGTGGTACAACAAGGAAGGGTGGGGAATATATCACAGATAAACATAGACCACCTGAAGCATCTGTATCCTGGGCTTGCCCTGCATCCCAGCTTCTCATCCTGCAAAGTGGGGAGAATGGTACTGTGCCATCTCCCCTCTAGGCTGTAAGAATGTGTGCATTTCCACCCTGCCTCGTGCTCTGGGCACCAGTGAACTGTATACATTTTTATGCATCCAGACAGACCGTGGTTTCTGGTACACCTCAAGTTCAAATAGGCCCTATAAAAATGCTCTTTTCCACTGAAGAGACTCTTATCTCCAGAGGAGAAAAGGGTCCCCCATGTCTTGAGAGGAGTTTTCTTACTATCTAAGTAATTTACTACAAAGCCAGATCTACTATCAATGATATAATTAAGCCCTGTTAAGGGAGATAAAGTTGAAGATAAACTTGGAGATAAAGTTTGAGATGAATTACATGTTTGGAATTCTTTGGGTCCCTAGGTCATCCAGAGCTGGTCACGCACATCCAGCCAAAATACAGCAGCAGCCACCATGAAAGTCACAAGAAATCCTACTAATAGGATATAAGATTAATAGTAGGGAGATAACACTGTAAGAGGTTTGGGTTTGGCTAAGCATGCACAAGGCTGGCTGCTTATCTGAAATATATCCAAATGACTGTTGCCTAAAAACCATGAGCTTGGTAAGAATGAGCTTTTTAAGTTGACTTGTCCTAGCTTTTTGTTTTAGTTGGTCAAAAAGGGGAAAAGGCTGGGATTCCATATTGGGAAAAGGCCCAACAAAGAGTTTGTTCTTTAGAAGAGACAAGCTGCTAACAAAGCTGGTTAAAGGCATGGAATTTCACTTATTGTGCACCATGTTTAGTGCACACAGACCTCTTCTATTAAAAATGTTTTCAAGGCTGCACATTCATGCAGTTGTATTAGGAAATTAAAATCAGATTGAAATCATCCACACACCTTCAGTTCATCTCATTCAGAGTCTGGATTCCATGGTGGTCCATAGCTCCCCAGTGCCACACAATCTGTGCTGTGCTCACCCTGCCTCAGCCCCTGGACTCAATGGATGATGTTCCCTTAGGGAGAAGCTGTGCAGCACATTCCTGCCTCCATGCTGGTCCTGTACAGTCCCTCACTTTATTTACCACCCACCACTGCAGGAAAAATCACTCGTATCTTCATGAGCCCTCCTGCAAAATTTACAGTTAGCAGTGAGTTTCTTCACAGATGTTTAGAAATAGCCTCTCACAATAACTCTTAAAAATGACAAGTAATTCAGCACCTTTCTGCATATAAGGAATACAAGGCAAAAAGAGATGGAGGTAAAAGCAAGTTTCCCATTTACTACAATTGCAACTGTAAGTGTCCAGCACTTCTGCCAGTCAGACTGAAGGGGTTTTAGGCAGAAATCAGAAAATGGTAAGTAAACAATCCCTAACCCTGTCAGAATAGGGGTTTGGGGGCATGAGGGAGGGTGTCTACTCCATTTTTCTCTGTGAAAAATGTGGATTTGAAACAGCAATGCTTTTTGCATGGTGTTTGTTGTGCTGTTGCTTTTGGATGCAAAAATCACTTTGTTGTTATTTTATTATCTTAAAAGGCAATTTTTAAATTCAACCAGAAATCTTGCTTTAAAATTATTTTAAAAACCATTAAGGAGATGTTAAACTTAAATTAAAAAAAAAAAAAAGAAAAAAATTATTAATCACTATGCCAGTTGACAACCATGTGTGAGAAGTCTGGTTGAAGGGACCAGCTTAGCACTGCACCAAGGTCCCAGACTTGGGGGGAGCTGAAATTTCTCCACAGCAGTCTTCAGTTGCCCTCAGCTTATATTTTACAGTTTCCTCCAGTCCCCTACCTCACTGGTAACAGCTTTTCCAGCTTTCCCAGACAACAAGGACATCCAGCCAGGTTAACAAGCATGCTGCTGGCTCACCCAGGATCTTTCTCATGCAGAACAGGGACGATGAATCCCCCTGAAACTCAGTGCAGTCTCCTTGCTGGCCCTCACACTAGGTTTTGGTCCCTGAAAGCCAAAGCAGATGAGTAATGGGGAAAGGTGCAGAGCAGCATCTCCCTGAGATCCTGCACTGCGTCATGGCTGAGGCATATCCTGAATGCACATCCATATCCCTCCATTCAGGTGAGCATCTGTTGCCCCTAATTTATGCCCTTGCCATAAGTTGTGTGGGCTCAGTGCAGGTGTGAGGAGGGGTGTCTGTTCCCCACTCCTCTGCCAATATTCTGGTTATGGCATTTGCCTAGGCAGAGACTCTGCTAGCATAAACCCGGGCTTTTTAACTTTCGAATCTGCTCAGAGAAGCTGGGCAACGCTTTGTTACTCCCTACAGCAGAGGACATGTTTGTTTGCAAGACTGACTCAGTACCAGTATTTCACACAGTATATGATGAGACTAGGAAATAAATATTGGAGAGCAAGGGAAAGTTGCCAAGATGAGCCATTTCCTTGAAATGCTGAAGCCAGGGTTTACATATTTCAGAGTGTTTCTGTCCCTTTGTTCACAGACAAGAAAAATTCCAGGAGGACAGTTACTTATCCTTTGGCAAACCCTCCTCCTCTCCAGACCCTCTTTCCCAAGTCCCTCTCCAGAGGTCCCATCTGTGTTAAAATAGGTGAAGTATGTTGGCACTTAATGTAGGACGTTAATATTTGGAAACAAAGCCAGGCAGACTTTGTTCCTGGGAATCAGTGCTGTTGGCAGAATGCATGCTCATTCATGGCAGCTGCAAAACAAACCCTGTTCTCAGTAGCTGTTGTTACTATAAGAATGTAAAAGCTGTTTATCCACCACAGACAGGAACTGAAAACCAGCAGGTGCTCACTGCAGCAGCATTAGCAGCACTGCCTGCACAGGCTATTCCTAAATACCATTAGGAGTACCTTTTCCAGGATGAGCTCCGATTCATTACATGAACATAACACTCCATGGTTAATAAAACAAATCAAGCCAAAACATCATCCTTTTACTTGAAAGGTGTGATGTGCCCTCACAGAGAGGAGTTTTCTGAGTTGGGAAGCTCTGCAGTGCCATGAAGGTGTGAAGAACTCCAGCTGCACACTGAGCTGTGTTGCAGCGAGGAAAACATGGCACATCCACCCCTGGTGTCACTCTGTGGTCTGATAGGCAACTCTCCTGGGATGAACTTGCCCTAGTGAATTTAAACACACTCCTGACTGTGAGTGAGGATAGGAATGGATGCAGAGGTGTGCCCAGACTGAGCACATTGCTATCCTGGAAACCATCACATCAGAACACAATCTTGTCATGTGCAACTGCCAAGTACTGCACCTGAAAGAGGAGGGTAACATGCATAAAGTAGGTTTGTTTCCATATGCAAGGTACTGAATATTGCCTCCCTTGATGTACATGCAGAGGATGTAACACATGGCAATAGAGCGTGGTGTCATGCAAGATGATTTACACTTAGGAAGTGCTGTAACTATGTTTTCTCTTTCTTGTACAATTTTGCATCAGGTCATTTCACTGCCAGCAGTTGAACAGATCTGCAAGCGGAGCAGGCAGGAGAAGCAGTAAAGCGAACACACATTAATAATGCTGGTAATGCCCCCATTAATGCCTGTCACTGCCAGTCTCTAGCTCAGTGCAATTATGAAACGTCTGATGGGAAGAGTGATAGGCTTGTGCCATGCAGCATGCAGCTTTTGAGAAGCAGTGAGGCAAGCCCGGTACATCTGAAGGGAATTAATGGCAAATTGATGGCAGCCGGGCAATATTGAAGCAGCAGCCGGAACAGCTGTTGCTGGTGTTCTCCTCTTCTGTCATCCTGCCTAAGCCAAGCAGAGGCTGCCAATACATCCTGCACATGCAGGAAAACTGACCACTCTGCCTTGGCTGGCTCATTTTTGGTGGCTTCTTTGGCTTGAACCATCTCTTTGGTTTTTTCTGAAGCTTGCTTGATTAAGCTGGCAGTTGGCTTTAATAACAGCCTTCCCCCTGTTGCTCTCTCTTTTCTCTACTCATTTCAGGATACAGTAAAAATTATACATAATCATTTGCCAGGACAGAGCTTAATTTTAAACCCTTACCCCCTGTTTCATGTCTCTAAAGCAATGCTGAAAGAGGAATGGTAGCAAGAGCCTTCAGCCAATCAGCTAAGCCATGCCAAAGCTTTCTATCCCTTGCTCCATGGCAAGGCACTTCTTGGGGGAAAAAGCAGGTGTCTAATCCTAGCAGCAGAGCTATACTAAATGATTCCTGGAGAAAATGTGTTGAGAGCAGATTAAACGGTTTAATGAGTTACATGGGGACAATGTTTTATCAGAAGAGAGGAGGGATAGCTCCAGCCATCCACCCACATGTTCCTTCATGCTTTCTTTACTCAGTGAATTGGGTGCTTGTGCAGAAATCACTTTCATGGTCTTTTCACTAGGCCAAAAAAAATTGCCCTCATCACCACTTTCCTCAGTCGAGCAGGACTAGTGCTTTTCTTTCACACTCAAATGTGCAAATTTGCTGTGCAAATCCAAAATTACTCCACAGAAGGTGATCGAGCTCTGTGAATAAAGGGAAACAGGCTAAAGTAGCTCAACACTGAGGGTCACATCATCCTGGAAACAGATTCAGAAACAAGCCTGAGTACAGAAATCTAATTGCTAAAGTGCAATGGATGTGATGATGTACAACAGATGTGAAAATGTCAGTGGCTTAATGCAGAATTGTCATTTTATAGCAGAGTACTGATTTTTGCATCATATTGAAACCTCAGCTGACATACAGAAGACTTCATGACAGGTCTTATGGGAAATTTTATAGAGAGTTGAAAGTGGATTTTAGTTCTCAGTAAAGCAATGCCCTGATTGTGAAACTTAGTGTAATCATCCAGGGCTCCATAGTTTTATGCAGCAACATAATGTCACAGTATATGTCTGGGAGCAATGCTAATAGCACAAAAACTTTTCCTTTAGATTTGTAGCTATTGTGTGATTTATGATGTTCCTAGAGAGCCAAAGGCTGGGTCAGAGTCCCACAGTTGTGGGAAATATGAAAATGTGTAGTAAATTACCATTCTTGCTCTCAAACCTTTTATATCCAAAATGATAATGTGTTTCCAATCCATATTTCATGAGAGTGTATTGATATAATAGTCTTCATCTCAAAGACTCTGTAATCACATCTCATTGTATGATGTAGTCACAGTGCAGAGTGCAAGTGCTAAATATTCACTATGCAATTCAACAGTAAAGACACTTCAGCTCAAGACAGATGAATAAAGGTTTTACTTAAAGGGCAAGTGCTATGGGAGGATTAGTCTTCATACAATCCAAACAAGAGCAGAGTGTTTAATGTCTGGCTTGGAAGAGCCATGGGTAATAAACTCCACAGTTTCTGGCTTCATCCTACAAATATGGATGTTATCCTACTTGGATATGATGAACATTAGCTGCTGCAGTCATGCATCCGCTTGGCCAGCATAGCCAAGGAATACCCATTCATCCATTTCTCCCTGTCTCTGCCCAAACAGATTCCCTGCTACCACTGCTGAACAACTCTCAGCAATACCAGTTCAAATCCCTTTCAGTGGTTTACACAACTGTGCTTGGAAAACTTGGCTTAAAATGCTTTGTAAAGCTGTGTCTTTCAAGGTCTATTATGCAGCTCACTGGTAACATTCATGCCACAGCAGAACAGTTCTCCTTGCCATATAAGCTGTCAGAGTTTTGTTGCTCTTATTCCCTGTGTCTTGAAAACTGGGATGTAAAAGCCCAAACAGTCATTGTAGGTACCACACACAACTGGTATGAAAAAGCAGCACTGACATCAATGGCATCATTTTCTCAGCTCAGAAGAAAGCAAGGGCTCTGAGCTGAAATGCGTTTGAACTGAGTAGGCTGTTTTGTTAGTCCTGTGTTGCCCATGGAATCTGCAGCATTGCTTACTGTGATCTTCAGCAGGATATAGAGTTTGGCTTTCATGTTCTGTTTGTCACGGTGTGGAGCAGGGAAAAAACCAACCCGGATTCAGTATTTCTCTGGAATATTTCTGGATGACAAATAGGTGGAGTTCTTGTGAGCTGCTCTGAGGCATTCTACTTCAGACATGAAGTGCCTGATGCTTATGAGAAATGGGAAGATACATGGCAATGTGCATTATGAATCTACAGGCCTACTGCCTTCTGCCACCTGCCCACCCTGTTTATTGATTTCAGCGTTTTCTCTAGAAGTGCTGACAAGGTTAATCTCATCCAGACAGATGCAAAATTGTCACAAAAGGTCCATGAATTTGCAAGCACAAAGGACAAGTATTGTGAGCAGCCTTCACCCACCTGACATATACCTTGTCCACGTGTGGATTAGATGTCAATTCATTTCTATAGGGTCAGCAGAGGAAAGTGAGGATGGTTTAAAAGCAATGTCCTGCCTTCTCCTCTCCCTGCCACCACAAGCAGGTGTGTACACCGAGTGCCTTTGGACTTCCTGTATAGAATCAGAAAATTTTATTTCAATGCAAGAACTCTGTGGGTCTGGGCACATAAATCCATGGAGTCATTTAGGTTGGGAAAAATCTCTAAAATCATCGAGTCCAATTGTTAACCCAGCACTGCCAAGTCCAACACTAGACCATGTCCCTAAGTGCCATGTTACATTCTGGGCCAGCAATTGACCTCAAGCATGAAGCCTACATGTCATGGTCAGAAAACTTCCCCATTTGGTTGACTCACAGACCTTGAATGGAAATAAGCAGTCTAAATTACAATAATTGTACAGCCTATGAGGAACAGTGCATACTCATATAGCCATAACACCTCACTTTCTGATCATTTTCCTTATCTCCTCTGTGAAAAAACAGCATGTCAGATCTCTCATGGTGCTTTTTAATGTAGTAACATAATATATTGACCCTTAAAGTTTTACATTTCTTTAACCTTCATCACTACATAGTGCTCTATCATACATGGCGAAGGACAGTTGATTTTCAAAGAGTTTTAAGACTCAGTGGTGAGAGCAGAACAAGTGAAAGTGAAAAAAATTGGAAAGGTTGTTGTACTTAGTTTAATTTTTTTTTCTTTTCTTCTATCCTTCTCTTTGATACTTTGGACGTATTCCGTGACTGAATATTCAGTCACTGTTGTGACTGAAGTGTATTTTTGAGTGACCGGGAATAGCTGTGATGGTCTTCTGACAAAGTAGAGCATCATGAGGGGATGGAATTTATGCTCTCTGTGTACAGAGCTACCAAAAATACCAAAGCAGCAGGCTCATTCATAAGGGCCAAGTTCATGGAGAAGATCCATTGATAGGGCTGGGAGGAGGAATAGGAAGAAAACGGTGTGCTAAAGCTTGATCTGACAGTGCAAGGCAAATAACACAATTTTTTCATCTCAAATATTTCCTTTTCTCTCTATTCCTGTTAATGAGCTTTCTGTTCCTTTTTTTGACCTTGCTGCAAAAACATCTAGATGCTAAGTTTGTTTGTTTGCAATGTGGATCAACTCTACATGCAGGGCCTGTGCAAGTGTGTAACTCCAGGACTCCATTGACAACACCAGGATTTTGAAACCATGATGATGATCACCTGTCATTTGAAGCCCTGTTGGAATCAGCTCTGTCTTCTGGCAAGAGACTGGGTCATACCATGCTGTCAGTACACCTGGGCAAGAAATGTTTACCTCTCACACAACAAATCTTAAAAGTCTGCAGTTTTTCCTGCTGTGTGTCAGATCAAAATTTTTCACTTCTGATAAGAGACAGTCTCCTTCCATGAGATTCCCAAGTCTGAGGCATTCATCTCAGATGGCAAGGCTCCAGGTTTAAGATCCCCATGTGTTCATAGAGGTTGTGCTGATTGCAACTAAAGCTGACTTTTGGTTCTACTCTGAAACAGGTGCTATGTTATTTACTACCCTAGCTGAGAATGCCTCGAGTTCCTTTCTCGATGAAAATGTCAGAATCAGTAAATTTCTGCATCAATGAGCACAGGGGTCAGTGAGCTGACCAACTAATACGAACATTTCATCAAAAAAATTCTTGAAAACATAAAAGCACCACATTCTTTAAAGTAGATGCATATTAAAAGATTCTAAATGGCAGTATTGCAAGTTCTATTATCCCTTCAAAAAGCTCCATTTGACTAGATGAATTTGGATCTGCTTGTACAGTGATGAAATTAAAGTAAAATATTCTATTGTACCAGCAGCCACTGGAGATAGGAACCCCCATTTTCTGCATCACATCTGAAAAGCTAAAATAGTGCCCATTCTACACGTGGCAAATGTGTTCCATGCAGAAGGTGGGTCCACATACTCTTCTAAGCCAGCCTGCCCTCTGTGTACTGCCAGTTCAGCTCTGATCCCAGCCCTGCTTTTCCAGTTCTTTACAAAAACCTTGAGCTAAGCCTTTCCTTCTTTGAAGGAGTAATTAGCTCCCAATGAGGAGGAAGTCCATCCTGCAACACATTGTTGAGTTTTTTCCTATTTTGTTCAGCAGGTACAGCTGTTTTTCAGTCTGACTGAAATGCTGTGAATGGACCTTCAAGTCAGAGAACTTTCTCAGTAGGAGGTCAGGCAGCCAAGCATTTGACTGTTTGCTTTGTTTAAATAAAAACCCCTTAAATCCTTCTGCCTGACTGCAGTGAATTGTTTTTGAGACCTTGGCAATTGTCTTAGTTTCTGTGTAACTTACAGTTAATGTTGACCCAGCAGCTTCTGAGCTGGCCACATCACTTAACACCAAGAAAACCCAACTGACTGGTCAGAGGAGCTCTGGGGACACTCCTACTGCAAAGGCAGCCCATTACAACTCCAGTCAGAGTCAGAGTTTGGACTCTATTTTGATACTTTTCTTTTAGACAACGGACTTTAATTTGGAGCATAGAGAGCATGAATAAAAATCACTAACATTTGGAGACTTCTCAAGGATCTGTCCTGATGTCAAGAAACAGATAACCTTTTTTTAAAAAACTGCTGCTGTAATTTCCACTCTTTGTCAATTAATTCAGCAGAAAGTTCAACACTGAATGAATGTGAAGACCAAACTGACTCCACTGGATCCTGGGGGTGGATACTGACACAGTGCCAAAGTCCTCATGCACTTTCAATGCTGGAGCTGAATTCTCAGTAAATGGAAGACTGCTGAATTCATCTTCATGATCCTTGAAATCATGTCAATAATTTCATTGAGATGTTTAATGGTGCAGTACTGAGATGAAGGCCCAGTTTTCCTTTAGCTTATTTCCATGAAGCACTAAAATACAGGTGGTTCATGATCAGACCTAGAGATCTGTTCCTGTGTGGAGAATGGCCCTCCCCAAAGAATGAACTGGAACAAAAAGCAGGACACACTCCTATTGGCTGCACAGGCATAGCCATTAGATGAACCTGCCCATGCTACTTTTAACTAAGATTTAACAGTCATTGCAAGGTGTAAGAAAAAAATCCAAGCACTTGGGTGTTTGTCAGAGATGAGGGAGGTCTTTCTTGTCCTGTCCCAGTTGAGAATTTCATGCCTTACACAGCACGCACTGCAACACCAATGTCTGTCTCCCACGACTGGTATTTAAAAGGGTTTTCACTTCATACACAGACTCATGATGGAGTTGTGGTAGTTCCAAAAATTTCTGTACACTTTAAGTTCTCTGCCTACTCCAAATCCATCAGAGCAATTTAACTGGAGTGTCTCTCTGCAATTACCATAGCTCAGTTGGTGTCTCCATTTGGTAATTTGCTGCACTTTGTCTTTACTCTGGAGTCTTCAAGATCATTAAACTGTATCAAATGGCTCCCTTTGGAGAGTTTATGGATTTGTTATATTTTGTTTATCAAAAATACCTAGCTATTAGAGGGCGCTTCAAGATAGAGTTTTATGCAGAGAGACTGGTGAGGTGTCAGAGCAAAATTTCCCTTCAATATACTGTTAGCAGTGTCAGAAGCCAAGAATATGTATTCAGGGAAAAACAGGCTCTATGCTGGATGGCTTTTTGTGTGTCCCTGGTAATCAGGACACCTGTACATGATTTTAAATCCAATGAATTATAGGGAAGATTAAAAACGAAATTGTTATCCATAGGTTGCCACAAGGAAAGTTTAAAGGATGCTTTTTCACTCTGCAAAGCTTTTTCACTCCATAAAGTATTATATCCTGTTACAATCTGGTTGATGCTATTGCCTCTAAAAGCTGGTCATGAAACCAATGACATTACAGACTATGACACTATATAGCACTCAGCTGAGGCTGAGACTCCTACTTACTGATTAGACCACTCCACACTATACTTTGTTGATTATCTTTCATTTCTCTCCCTCTGGGTTGCAAGCCAACAGCTGAGGAGTTATATGAGCAAGAACAGTGTATAGTTCTATTACTTATTACTACTAGTTGTATTATACTTCCAGAAATTATCTTTCTTCTCTTACATACTCACCAAGCAGAATTGCAAACTGAAGCACTATAGCTGAGACATTTAGGCCCCAGCTTCTATTTTTAAGGGCTTTTACAAATCCTGAAGTAGCTACTCATAACTTTATGGGGAGTGCCAGTGCCACAATGGTAAAAGCATCAGTAATTGGACTTTGTGACTTGCTGACTCTAGCAGGACAACTCTCTAAAAGCCCCAGTGTACTGTATTTCCATGCATAACGTCTGCATGCACCTAATGAGGGTGCAAGCTGCAGAGCACAGTGGGGGTCGAGTAAACATAAGGCCTGTACGGTCATTTGTGAAAGAAAACTGGGAGGAGGAGGGAGAGGTTGCTCCATAAGCAAACACACCGTGTACATGACTGCTGGTGGTGGATTCACAGCCCAGGGAGGCCACACATTTGTCTACCTCACCTGCCCCTCAGGAGGCTCTGGTGCTCCTGGATGTGCTCCTGCACAACAGCTGCGGCTCTCCTTGGTGCAGTGTTTTTTTCTTGTGTGGTAGTCCCTGCTGGGCAAGCACTATACCTTCAGTGCTGGTATCTACAGGAAACCCTCAGGAAACATGATGAGAGTGCGATGTTTCTTTTACCCCAGTACAAGCACAGTAGGAGCAGCTCTGTGATTAAATCACCTGAAGGCTTGAGAGGACAGATCAGATTCCACACGGATCACCCAGCAAATCCCTGAAAAGCCTGCTGGAGTTTGGCAGAAGCCAACATTCACCATGACTTTTCAAACCCTCCAAAGAAGCACTTCCTTCTGCAGAGCTGTTCTAAATTGCACAGAGACCCATTTCAAGCACTTGATACCTGCCCTCTGCCAAAAATAATGCCAAGTGGTGGTGGCAAGGTTTGTGTACCATGATCTGTTAAAGCCAAACTTGTCCACCGATTTTGTTTTGCTGACATCTCTGTCACATCATGGGTACCAAAGAAACCAACACTGACTCTGGTGGAAATGGCTGATAAACCCAGTTCAGTCTTGATCATGGTTACATTGATGACACATTTAGAGCCACAGTGAACATATTTGGAAGAAGAAACTACTTTGGACATCAATATCTTAAAAAAGCCTTCTGTAGAATAAAAATATAGAGCCGTATGAATGTAATAGGGAATCTGCATGGAAAAAGGGGAAGGAGTTATGCTGTAGAATAGATTAGAAAGTATAAAGCACATCTCTTTTTGCAGGCTGGTGATGTCACAGAAATGCTCTGTGACCTGGGGACTAAATAAAATGTCACCAGGCTTCCAAATCCAGTGAGGCAAACCAGTAAAACAAAGTGGTTTTTCATGTGATTAAATGCATTTTCTCAAAAGCAATTTTTTGTGTGTGTGTGTGGCAAATCAGCATTGGCACACAAGGCAGCTAGTATATTAATAAGTCAAAAAACCTTACCAGATTGTGTCTGTGTATATAAATTTACCTTGTCTGATAAGATTAAATGAGTGAGGAGTAAATCTTCTGAAAAGCCAAAGTGCTGTATAGTTATTTTCAGAATTACTTCTTTTATACCCTGATTTTAAAAATTGCTCCTTCTATACTCTTCCTGCATTTGAAAATGGGAAGGGTCAAGTTTGAATTGCTCTGTTGATTGCCCTAACGTGACTTACAGCATGGCTCCAAAATGATGTATTTGTACTAAAGCATTTAAACATTATAATTTTAAATACTACCTATAATCATATTCAAAACTGCAGAATACTTCTCAATAAAACATGAACATGCTACATAAATTGAATTAATGAAGCTATAAGGCATCATAAATACCAACCCTTCCTCCCCACCCCAGAAATCCCACTCAAATATGTTACATTAAAAAAGTACTGTATTCTGGTAACCAAATTTTAATTCTGGATTGATGCCAATCCCAGAGCTGTTAGCCTGCTTGTGAGCACTGAATTTGCAGTGAGATGTTTAGATGATAACATGATTTTAACTGTTATACTCTGAAATACTGTCTTGATGTTATTAATGTGAGGGAAATGACTTGGACTTGGACCAAAATCAGTCTTGCCTTTGAAAGTAGTTAGTACAGGTCCATTTTTGGGTACTTTTCATAATCTAACACAACAGAGGAATCAAGTCTTGAGTAGGTCAGGAGGCTGTGGTCCAAAACAGTCACAGGATGCAGGCACTATGCACCAGCAGCAGTAATGGAGAGACAGTGACCCATGGTCAGACTGTCCAGACAAAGGGAATCCAACAGTCTCTTCTTCTGGAGGCAGAAGATACTGGTGGCATTTGATATTTTGTGCTGATAGAAGCTTTTCTTTCAAAAGAGCAGGGAAACCATTTGGCCTGTTTACAAAATCTACTTGACTATGCTCTCATGGTTAGATTTGGTAAGTCACAAGGGCCTTGTCACCTTCAGGAGACTGCCAGAAAAACAAACTACTGCAAAGAAATGAAGTGAGAAAATACTGTTAGTGGAAATGTAGTTTCCAAGTAGCTGTGAAATGGAAGCAAAGAAGGAAGGGAAAAACAAATGGAAGTGTATGTACAGCCCTTGTACTGCCAAGAACACCAGCCTGCCTAAATTGAGAGCTAATGTTCCCCTGCTATGCATAGCATTATACTCTTCTTAACTAAAAGCGTGTTTTTATTAACCTCACCTCAAAGGAGAATGTACGGCTTTAATTTACAAATGGGGATAGGTTCATGAACTCAGGCAGGTTTTCTAGAGGGGCCACGAGGTTAACAAAACTCCACGGGACTCAACCATCCCTTGTACAAACATTAGCTAATTGACAGTGACATATTTGTCTCACCCCTTATCCTGCTCCCAGAGCAGGACTGTCAGAGGAAGACGCCTTCCCTTCTCAGCTCAGCTCAGGGGCACATCACCACATCCCCCAAGTTACTCATGGGGTTGGTTGGCCATGGTGAGGTGAGGTGAAGTAGAAATAGGGAGGTGATGAGGGGCTCACTTCTGTTGAACTGTTAGGGCTATGCTTTCAGTGAGCAAAGGCATCTCAGTCCACAATCTGCCAGGGAGGGGCAGTTTTGTAGAGTAGGGCACGGGCGCTGTTTTGGTGTTACCTGAACCTGAAGGAGCACCCAAAACTGCTTTTATCCCATGGACTCTGCTTGCTAGCCCTCCCACAGGGCCCACAGAGCCCTGCAGCTCTGCTCCTTGTGTCCTCTCTATTTGCCTGGACCTGCTCACCATCAGGGAAAGGCGGCAGGCACTAAAGCAGCCCATATGCTCATTTAGAATGCTCGCCGGGCATTTGGTCGCAAAGACAACATCAGACCTCATTAAGCCTACACTCCGAGCAAATGTTTTCCTTCAGCCCACTTGTCAGTTTTAGGATGACAGAAGCACATCTTTTAAGTTTCTTGGTAATCCCAGTGAGATAACATATGCTGGAGCAGGGGTGGCAGGGGATTTGCAACCCAACACCAACATGCTCGCTGCTCTTTGAAGAGCGAGCTGTTCTGCTGCAGTGTTTAAAAACTGAGAAACATCTCCCTGCAACTAGTGACAACCCCTGACACCACCGGGCTCCCTAGTGAGCTGTCTCATTTCCAGATGTTGCAAGGTTATCTCAGTCACCCAGACAAACATCTGCAAATTCTGTGTCCCTGCTTTCTCCCAGAGACACTGGTGGAGACAGAAAACTCCACGTTGGTTAGTTTGGTTAACATTTAACAAGTTCTCCCTTTATTATTGCAGCTGTTTGTTGCTGGTCAAATCCCACAGGGCTTTCACAGGCAAATTTCACTCATACTCAGTCTGCATTTGAAACACAGGACTGAACCTATTATTTACAGGCAAGCTTCTAAGTGTCTGGTAACTCATGACAAAGACAGATGCCATTTACTGGTGTGACCTTTACCAGCTTACTGATGTGAGGAAAAAGAATCATCCAGAAAAGCAAGAGTATATTCTTCTCTTGGGATTTTTCTTTATTTTCTTAAAAAAAAAAAAAAAAAAAAAAAAAAAAAAAAGAGAGAGAGAGAGAAGAAATAAATAAAATCTAAAAGCCTAGAAGTGAAATGATGCAGACATATGTCTTCTTTGCAGAAGAGACCATGGGGCTATAATGTTGCTTCAGCAAAATGGCTAAGCTGCCCAGAGTGCTAACTGGAAGTACTTCAAAGAAAGCTTGACCTACAGAATTTCCTCCCAAACTGTCCTTTGAAAGATTAGACCTCCTGAAACTGTTCTACCTGGGTCACACTCAGAGTGAGTCCAAAGCCTCTGCTTGCTCTTGGCTTACAAAAATAGAACATCAGCAAATTCTTGATCCTCAGCCTATATTTTCCTTTTTTCCTTTACCTCCTGTACTCCTAATTGAGGCCTCAACCATCACAATAAATACTTCTAAACCAGGAGTCATTGCTTCTAAAAGATATTTAGGCTGTTATATGTTTCATTTAGGAAGCATGTAGCAGAGCTAGAAGTGCTTTGTCTTATTCTTCTATTTATACTTCATTTAGGAAACATATAGCTGAGCCATACGCATTTATTATTTTATTCCCATGAGAGCTTTGGTTTTGTGAGATAACAGAGCACCTGCCTAACACTGGTCAGGCCAGTATTTTATTCAAAACCAGTCAGAATCCTGAGCTTAAGTGCTCTACTAATCAATGCATCAATAGCCACTTTCAGTCTCAAATCTTTGTATCCTGGGATTACCAGATCTTTTTCCATTCAGCGTTGTGCTTTTCTTTTTTCCAGGAACCAAATGCAGGGAATGCCAAGAGCAGACACACAGTAAAGGCAGCCTCCCTTAGGACCTGATATTTTCACTAACATAATTGTGATCACAACAGCCTTTTCTGAAGATTTTTTTCTTGTAAGCTTGTGATCAACAGAATATAATTCAGTATTTTCTATATAGGTTGCTTTAGCTTTATTGCTGCTGGTATTTCTCCCAGGCATTGAGAGTGCTTTATTTTTCCTGAAATAAATTAATACTAAAACCCAGCAATTGTGACTTGAATTACAAGACTACATTGTCAGAAAACACAGAGGTAAAAATGTGTATGGTAAGGTGGCAAGTAATGAGTGTTGATGGTGTCATAAACCAGAGGAACATGAGAAATAAAGGTTAAAGTGAACTTGCTTTGGTAAAGTCATTTGGAGAAAAAGCAGCAGTAGATGCTTTGCATATTAGTCTTCCACATCAGATCTCTAAGCTCTGGGCTGGAATATGAATAGACATCTCTGCACTATTAGAGTGAGAGCTATTAACCATGCACAGTGTGATTATAGAAATGTTATCTTTCCAGCTGCAGACTGCAGAGCTAATCATTCAATGTCCAGTTATTCCTAGAATGACAGCCAAAAACTTTCATCACTAAAAATGTAATCATGAGAAAATGATAACATTTTATATGTAGTTTTGATAACTGTGAAGATATTACAGACAGGCCTCTCTTAGAAAGTAATTGTGGAGTTAGTGAACTAATCATGAGATACTCATTAAATGAAAGAGAAGTCAAAAAGCATTGAAGTGTTTTGGTTTTTTTTTCCAGTGCAAACTCCAAGAATTTTGTAGGAATGAGCTAACAAAGCCAAGTGGCCTGGACAGCCTAGTGATTTACATATAAGTTTGTTGTGTCCTTAAGTCAGGACTGCAAAACCCTTAATAATTTGCAGCCTCAGCAGAGTAAAACAAACACTTGGAAAGAGGCCTGAACTTAACTGGACTAACAACTCCTTAAAAGAAAGTGTTAGGAAAGTGTTAGACATGATCGTGCATAGAGTAGAAAACCAGATGTAAGTAGTTTGTTTCCCACTTTACAATTCTACAGAAGTGAACAGGTCTGATTTAATGTATTTATGGATTATATTGGTTCAAAATGAATTAGTACAAAACAGAGCATGTACTGATAAAATTTTCAGGTGACCCAGCAAGATTAATGCAGGATCCAGATATCACCCAGAGAGCTGTAGATGCCTTTCAGAATAATAATAGCAAAAGGAGCTGAATTTCATTTGTACAAATTACTGTAGTATAATAACATGAATTTTCATCCTGACACAGAAGTTCACCACTTGAGAATGGTAAATGGAGAAGCCTGCATAATGAAAAAGTAAAAATGTTAACTGTTACTTTATGTGTTTCCAAGTAAGATATTTCCAATAGAGTTAGGAAAATCTGAATCCCGGACCCTGAGATGCTGATACCACCACCTTACCTGAAATCACTGCAGTAGTTCTGGAAGTCAGGCTGGAGAGACCACAGATTCAAGCTGAAACACGTGGCAACAAGGATTACTAGGATGCACAAAGAAATAAAATTCCCATCTTACAGAAAGAGAAGTAGTAGAACTTTGCTTGTTTGCTTTGATAAATTAAGCCTGAGAGTGATATGATTGTTTTCCATAAGCCAGTAAACTGAAAAGATCTGGGTGTTGATACTGGCACAAAGATATACAAGATGTGTATAAATTATCTATGAATAAATTGAAGAGGAAAATTGGAAGATTTCTATGCATCATAAGAGCGAGGTTCTGCACCTGTCTTCTGGCAGAAATAATTTGAATAAAGAATCTCAATGGCTTCCATGAATGGGAATACAGTGCTGGTCATCCTATCCCCAGAATGAAGCCCATTGCCCATATTCTGACTTCTGCTAATGTAGAAGAGAGCAGAAGTGCTCTGGAAAATTTTCAAAGCATTGTTATAGATAAGGAACCAAATATGAACTAGTGCTAAGGGGAAAACTAAACTCAGGTACATTTACCTGTGTTGAGCATTACTTGCCTGCAAAGAAAATTACTGACTCACTTCAATGCATTTATTTCTTGTTCCATTTCATTTGCTGTGAGCAATCTTAACCATAGGCTCCAGGGTACAGTGGGCAAACAGTCTTGCTCCATCACACCAGCATTTCAGTGCCAGATAGGCAGTATAAACCAGGTCACTGAAAAAATACCAAATTATTTGCTTTTTAATAGCCTCTAAATTGAAGAGACAAAACCTGTATGGTTCAAATTAAGGATTTAATTTAGGATTTCATTTTCAACAATTAAGGAAATTAGAAAATAGACCATTGACTTTCCAGGGGATATGATGAGGAGTAAGTGAGTGAGTGGGTGAGCGAGTGAGTGGAGCAATAGGGTAGAATTAGGCAGAAGGATTATCTGAACTGAATTCTGGTCTGTAACCCTGGACACAAACTTTCAGTATCACAGCCTTAAAACGAGGGCTAACCTGAGCTATAGCCATAGCCCTAACCCTAAACCTAGCCCTAACCCAAGCCCAAAACCTAAACCTAACCCTAGACCTAACCCTTACCCTAACCCTAACCTAAACCTAGCCCTAGCCATAACCCTGACCCTAACTCTAACCCTAGCCCTAAGACTAAGCCTAAGCCTAAGCCTAACCCTAACCCTAGCCAAAGCCCTAGCGCTAACCCTAACCCTAGCTGTAACCCTAACCTTAAGCCTAGCCCTAACCCTAACCCTTCCCGTAACCCTAACCCTAATCCTAACCCTAACCCTTACCCTAACCTGCTACTGCTACTCACAGAAGACACCCTGGCTCTTCCTCTGTCAGCCCTTTTGCATTTCCCAGCCCTGTTGTGTGAAGATTAGAGGCAGAGGTGCCTGCAATGCACACCCAGGAGCTTCATCTGGCACTGCAGAAGGCTCTCCTGTGCTCCTGCCCCCACTGGGATTTCTCAGACAGGAAGGTGTGTTCTGTTGTCCTCAGAGCGCGAGAACAACAGAAGATGACAGAAGTGTGATAAATAGAGAATAATGTGTCCTGCTAGACAGAATAATGAGATTACATATGAGCTGCCATATCATATCAATTAAACCATTGGCCCTTTTAGTCTGGCAAATCCATCCTGCCACAGTGATCAGTGCTTCAGGGGGAATGGGGAGAGGGAGGGAGGGCAGGGCTGACATAACCTGCTTAAAATAACCCAGACGTTCTGGCTGCTGCGTGCCCAGGCAGGACGGGTGTGGGTCTGGCCCAGGGCACGGGGTGCCTGCCAGGGCAGCCTGGCAGCATACAGGGCTTCCAGCTGCACCAGGGAGCTCAGCATTCCCTGTCTTGGGGTCTCTGCCCCAAAAGGAGAGAGTCAGGGGGTAGATTGTCCCAGCCAGCTGAGGGTTGCAGATCCTGGAGCTGTACATGCCAGCAGCCTGGGCGGCGTGGTCTTGGCCTGCTGCTGGGATCTCCTGGTTCCAGATGAGTGGAGTATTTATCACTCCTAGGTGACAGCTGATGATGTCCTGAGTGCTCATGAGGCCCCATATTGCTGTGACAACTTAAGTGCATGCGACATGTGCTTGCCTGGCCCTCTCTGCACCATGACACAGCTGTTTCCAATGGAAAATACAAGTGCCTCTCTTGACCAAACCTGTCACAGGAGGACCTGAGAGGCGGAGTGAAGCACTCAGCAGAAAAGGCCTCATCAGAGCTCTCCAGCCACCTTCTCAGGCAGCAGCCCCAGCTGCTAATGCAAGAAGAGGAGTACCCCACTGCATGGAGTGGTTGTACCCTCAGAGACGTGTCCTCAGAGAGCAACTCTGGGTTTAATAAGCTGTGTTTTGGCTATTTACTCAAGTAGCTAAGTAATGTTCTGCCTTTCTGACACTGTTGTGGTCATGAGCTGGCCCAGGGCATGGGGTGCCTGCCGGGCATGTACATGGTCTTGCTCTAGCAATAGGATGGGATGTCAAACCTTCCTGCCCTTTCTCCAGCTGCTTTCAATGTATCACTAATTTACAAAGATTTAGCAGATTGTTCCAAAAGCATTAAGAAAACAAAGCCCGTCTCCCTACTCTTTTCAGTCTTGTGGCTGAATTAACTGATTCCTAACAAGGAAGGAAGCAGCCCATCATGCTTTCTCTGGGGCCCAAGTGCTCTTAGTGTCTCCCATGTGAGTCCTCTGGTGACTCTGGGATAAGCTGCCACACCAACTATCTCCACAAAACTCACCTTCTCCCACCTGCTGTGAAATTCTACAGATGAAAGGCCTGGTTAAACGTGAACAAAAGGAAAAAAATAAAGTTACCGGCAGTACTGGTGAAAGTCTTCTGTGGATTTGGTGAGGTGTCTCCAGGCAGGCCATGTGAGACTGACCCCTACATCACACCTGGGTTTCTTGCACCATGATTCTCTGTGCCTTGTAGGTGCCCATGACTGGCTCCTCTGCTGCGATCATGGGTACACTGGCCACCAAAATCCCCTTCCCACGTGAGCTATGGGACCTGCCCCTGTGCCCACACTTTTGGGCAGAGGTCTGTGTGTGGCAGAGGAGCAGAAAGCAGAGGGGAGTGAGGAGTACGCAGAAGATTAAGCAGCAGAAAAAGAGTTGTAGTATAAGCAGATTGGAAGCAAGCTGCAGCAAAGGGCAAGAGAAGAAAGATAAAGGGAATCAAAGATAATTCCTAAAGGAAAACGAAGATGAAAAGATGAGCTCTTTCAAAGAGAGGAAAACACCATTACTCTGGTGGGTTAGCTGGTGCCAGGGACAAAGCTCTCACTCCCTTATGTTAGGTGTAACTGAACAAAGGTTACAGCTACATGGCAAAGATGCAGAAATGACATTGATTTCTAAGCCAAGGTTTTTTGCTACCTGAAATGGCAGCATTACTTCAAAAATTCAGTATTATTTTCTGCGTTGTTTTTAAAACACAGTTTGTACTCAGTTTAAAACACAACCACTGACTACAGCAAAAAGAGTTGCAAAAATTTATCCTTTACCTGGGGAGGAACAGTGCAATAGAGGGAACTAAAAAATGCAGTAATTGTTGCCTGGAGAGTGACAATGCCTGCTGGTTTGGGGCATCTCAATTTGTGGAAAGATACCCTGTCAATATCAGAAGGTAAAAAAGGCTATTTGGATTAGAGCAAAAGTTTGCCTTTTTACTCTGGTTCTGACAGCAGCCCAGAGCAAATGCTATGGGAAACAGTACCAGGATGGTGCCAGGAAACAGCCATCACTCCCTGGCATGGCTCTTTGGCAAATTCAGGTTCTTCTGCTTGGGCAGCTTATGATATTGTTGGGCTTGTATTGTTTCATAACTCAACAAAAACGGAGTTACAGGCTATGGAGTGGTGAGGCCTTTTGACTATGCTTCAGAAGAGCCTGGGAGTGGAAATTTGGGAAGACTCTAGCTCTTCCCCACATGGACCAGGGGTTCAGCCCCTACAAAGGGCACCTCAAAGCATCAATTCTACTGGCAATTTACTTCTGAGAAGTAATATTAACATGGGGAAAAGGTATCTTTTCCAGCACATTTAATTTGGTGGGGGAAAAGGTGTTTCAGGTTAGGGGATTGCTGGTGTAGTAAAGAGGCTGTATCTTCAAAGTGCTCTTTAGAGGAGAGGCAGGGCTGGTGAGTGGCAGTGGTGGGCATTGAATGTGAGCTCCTGGGAGGGTGCAGCATCAAGGACAGGGTCCTCAAGACTCAGATGAGCTAGTGAATTATTTTCTTCCCCTCTGACAACCAGAGGAACTCTTCAGTATTTAAGAGCTTGGCTGGAGCATAAATGAAGGACTGAGTCACATTCCAGGCCCTGTGCACAGGCATCTGAGAAGATGCCTTTAGTGCTCGTTGCAACAGCCTTCAAAAGGACTCAGCTCCCCTGAAGCTGATAATGTCTGTGTAGTTTCAAAACAGACCACCAGTAAGGTAATGAAGGAAGCCAGTGGAAAAATACTGGCAAGAGATAACAGATTCATCTGAAAAGCCATGCCCCCCTCCAAAATAATTGCTTAGAAGTGGGGAGGAAAAGGTCTTCAGTTGATTCAGTGTTGTGCATCAAGTAAAAAATGTCTATGACATTTTGGAAATGCCGACAGCTTGGGGAAATGGAGTGACTTGCCACGACCTCCATCCTGCTTGTCCCAGCAGGGATGAAAGGAAAAGCCCCATAACATTTCTGGAACTGTTAATACCACTGCTCTGCAAAAGATTGAGCATGCTGGGCTGCAGTGTGTGCTGAGGCATTGGCTGGCCGGGAGGATTCAACTTGGAGGCACATGAAGGCAATCCCTCATATGGTGAAAGCTCATATCCCAGCAGCATCCCATCTTGGAAGAAAGGGGACTAGAAGGACCTCTACTGTACCACTGCCAGCCGTGGGGCTCATACCTGGCTGCTCTACACAGGAAAGAAAACAGCTGACAATGAGCAAGAGCCTGAAAATCGTGTTTACTTTTGCTCCAAGGCTTAGTCCTCAGAGGACAAGATATGAACTGTTATTTTATGAAATGATTGTGTGGATGAGTATGTCTGCATCAGAACTCTGCCTTGCCTCACTCTGAGTCATACTGCAGCAGGGCTGAATAAAGATGGACCCAGGCTATACTGTTCAGATGCAGACAAAGCCTCCTGGCTCTCCACTGTGAATGCTTTGAGATAAGCAAGTAACACAAGTTTTTTGTCGCAGTCGCTGCTATGTGTGCCAGTCGACATTGACACTGTACTCGAGGAGCTTCATTAGAATCATCAGAAGGCTTCAGCTATCAGCATCTTGTTATTCAGTCTCCCATATCTTTCTTCTTTGTTGCTTCTAAGAGCAGCTCCACACAGCTCCGGCATTGTCTCTCTTCTGCAGTCCTGAGTCCATCCTGCCCCTAGCACGGCCGCCTAACCCTGTCTATCCTGAGTACAATATCTTACAGTATCTTACCTTCTCCGGCCCTTGCCACAGCCTCCTGCCCCTGGGTCTTCACAGCACGACGAGCAGACTCCAACTAACTTCAACTGACTCTGTACCAGTTAACTCACTACTTATCATGCCCAAGGCTGTGAGGGCAAGGTGTTTCTACTCTGAGATAATTAACACAGCTGTAACCTGTTAGAGGGGAGACTGCCTTCTGCAGCATCTCTTTTTGTATCACCACAATTTTTGTGGAGATACTTACAGGAATAGAGGCCTGGGCAGCTCTGTGCCCAGCCTGGCAGAAGAGAAACAGGGTCCCATGCCTAGAGGGAGCCAGCCCAGCCCCCACTGCATGAGGCTGGTAACTCCTAGGCAGTGAGCTCTGGTGTTTGAAGGGCCCTGCTGGCAGCATCCTGTGGCTGACCTAGGCATTCACCCTGAGTGGGAGTGCTCAGCTGGGGTGGGGGAGTTGCAGCTTCAAACTTCTTACCTGCCTGGTGCAGATCTGGAACCTGGGTCTGCTACATCCAGAGCCAGTCTATATTTCATTTATCTGAGCAGATCTATGTTGGAACCCTGGAAGCTGAGGGTTTTAGGCTCTCTGTGCTAAAAGGCACTGACCCTCAAGCAAACACTACATTTGACCTGAGGCCATGGAACAGGCTTCTGAAATTGAGCGATAGTTCTGGGATTATGGGTGTGTAGTTTGAGTAGAAGTCACAGGGTGCAAAATTTAGGATTTAAGGCTTTAGTATATAGTAATATATATAAAGCAAGATGGGGGATTTGGGGTGTTGGCTAGGTTCTTCTTCTTTCACCTTCATCTTCATGGATTTGGGTGGTGTTTTCTAATTGGGTGAAAAGGTCCGCATTGCGGACCATGGTATTTGGTTATTGGGTTAAAAGTAAAAATAGTATAGGTGTCATCTCGTTATTGGACAAATTATGCTTAAAAGACCTTGAAAAGAATTAGAGAGTCAACCATTTTCCACCTTGTTACCTAGAACTCACAACTCATGAGACTGTACTATAGATAGGAATTAATAAACTGAGTCCAAACACGAAAACGGCATCTCTTGAGCATTTAATCCCGGCTCTAACAGAAGGGAAGAAGATAAAAACCCCACAGATCTACAGCAAAGATTTGTGTCAAAAGCAAGTCTTCTAATGAACAAACAAGTCTTTGAGCAGAAGCCTGAAACCAGGTATTTGGCTGGCTCACCCAGGAAAGAATGGGACATGCTCATTACCCTGGCTGGCTCTGCAGCTCTTGATGCTGTATTAAACAAGTCCCTGGACCCAACCTTTCCCTTGCTTTATCCCTGTGACAGCTCTGCATGCTCTCTGCAGGCCAATGAGGGTTGATAGAGACCAGGGATATTCCCACCCCATGGAGTGGGGCCAGCAGCCCCAGGTGCACACAGCCAGCATCCAAACCCAGAGCACTCAGGGAGAGGGGAAGGTGCAGTTGGCAGCGCTGATTTATTCTGGGGGAGGTTTTCTCCTGGAGCCAGAGACATGCAGTACCTTGAATGATGCATAATAATGGCATTGCAGCCATCAAAGCAAATTCCTTCCTCCATGTAAGAAAGGAGTTGTGAAATTCTCTTTCTAAAATTAGGGAGAAATTTCTACGTCAGCCAGAGTCTTTCGGTGAGCATGTTACAAATGATTGCCCAAGTTGTGAGCAGAATAAGCAGTGACATTACAAAAGTCAAGACTGCTGTGCTGTCTGTCCCTACCTGACCTCCTTAAAATCTGAGAGATACAAAAAGTTGGGGAAATAATCTAGGCCTTCAAAGAAATGCTGCTCTGAATCGTGTCCAGCAGGACATTGCTTTACCAAGGAAAGAGAGTGGAAAAACTTGCTGGTACCTGTGTGACCCCAGCAAAGCTGCCCAGAACTGGGAAGCATCCTTTGCCAAGGCATCAGCTTCAGTGATGGGTGCTGCAAAAGAGGCCAGGAATTAGCCAGGAAATTGTTTAACTGTTACTTTTTTTTGCTTGTGTGATTTGATGGAGCAGTCAAGACAGGGTGGGTCACATCCATCCACAAGCCACAGGCAGTTTATATTAACAGTAGGACAGAATAACAGCACATTAAGGTGGTTTTTTAAAAAATGTATTAGTTCTGAAGTTATTTTTTTTCAATAATAATTTTTATAACACTGAAGTTACAACCAGCTTAGCATAAAACTGTTGGCTTCTAAGACCAAGATTTACCTATCAGTCTTTTTTTTATATCATGTGGATTTTATGTTGGTCTGCTATGTTTCCCTTTTGGAGCAGTTAGGATTTTAGTATCACTAGCCTAATATTTAGTCAGAATATATATTTTATATCCTAATAAAAATTAATTACAGTGAGGCACTCACCTCATAAGTCACGATGTGTCAGTCCTTCGAGACGTTACACGTTATTACTGGGCTCAAGGAAACTAGAACATTGAAGGATGTAGCACCACATCAAATCTCAGAATATATAAAAACCTGCACCTCACACTCAAATGAGAGATATTTTAATGACTGGCCTTTGGATGTTGAAGGTTTGCATATACATGGTTCGCAATTTAATATTGCTTTATACTTAGGGACCAATTTAAGACCTGCTCTAAGAGAAAATAAGATTTGCCATTTTCTACCTCTGTTCCTCTCCTCCTCTCACACCCTGCCTCAGATTCCTTGCTCCCATCTGTTACCTAGCCCTAAACACTGGCTGACCTCTCTCTGGGAGAGAAGATTTGGAGCTGGATGGCTTTCATATGAAGGTCCAGCCTTGCCCCACGCACTGTTGCCTGTAGAGAGGTAACCTCATGCAGTGCTTCTCTCTAGATTTTATTGTGACTGCATTATAAGACAAAAGAAATGATAATTGCCTTTCATCCTAGAAGTAGACAGCCTCAGAAATTACCCTGAAAGGTCTTGAATCAGTAAACAGCAATTACGTGAGTTCTCTCTCTGAGGGAGAAGGTGATGTCACGGTAATTTTGAATAAATAAAAGCACTTGAAAATTTTAAGAACCAAAGCAATTTTACACTGTCATCCTTTCAGATTTGACTATTCATATGTTGCATTTCAGCTCATTAAGGCTGTTTCAGAGGGAGCTGACTGCAACAATTTGTGTCTTTTGCCTCATCCTTGGCCTTCCTCTGAGCTGTTAGGTCCAATCCACTGTGCATGATCCAGACTTCCTCTCAGGCATTTTGCTTGGCCTTCACCCTCTGCCGCTTGAACCTTTCCATGACATCCCCGGTTCCCAGCTTTGCCTTTTCTGGCAGGCTTTCCCCTCTTCAAGGAGCAGGCAAGCAGCTGCCCCATCATAGCTAGCCTCTGCCCCATGGACACTGGATACCTCTTAGAGTTGCCACATGGACTTCCTCTGCATGCCTCCTTCTTCCCTCCATGACCATGACTCTCACCCTGCCCATGCTGCTCCCTCACCCCACGGCACAGTCTCTGGGTTTCCCCCACCTTGGTGTCTCCAGACCCTCACAGACAACTAACACAGATATTCATTTAGGCAATCACTCTCTGCCCTCCTAAACTCCTCCTGGTTTTCAGCCCAGCTGCCCATTTGCCTCCTCTGCATATCTGCTTTGTGCTAAAGGGGACACATCCATGTGGGCCTCCTGGATAATCCATTTCTCCATTACCATCTCACTGGCCTTTGACCACATAGCTAAATTTCTTAATTGCTCATAGATTATGTAGCTGGATGTGATTGCTGTGACCATCTGCTCTGATCTCCAGTATAATTTAAGCCACAGGTCTTCTCTGAATTATTTCCTGCTGTCTTTTTTATAAATAGACTTTCAAAAATGCCAACTCTTAGCTCGTTCTTTCCGATGATGGAGCAGCCACCAAAAGTGTTAGCTGTTTGTTGCTCTGCTTGCTGCTTACTATTAAAAATACATGCTTTATTTCTAGACTGAATTTGTCAGCTTCAACTTCCAGCTGTTAGATCCAGTTACATCTTTATCTGAAGAGTCCTCTTTCCAATTTCTGTTCCTCAAATAGATGCTATGATTAATTCATCTCTTAAACTTTGTGTTGTTAAAATTAACCGTCTGAGCTCCTCTGTACTTCTGCTGTGTTTTCCAACCTCTGGCTTCTCTCTAGTACCTTTGGTTCGTATTATTCTTGCACTGAGTGCACCACAGAAGGGTACAATAATATAACTATCTGGTCCTAATTGATATTCTGTATATTGAAAGACAATGTTTACTGTTCTTTGTGTCGGCAATGGCTTGGGATAGATATTCCCCCCTCTTCAGGGAGTATATGCTACAATATTTAAGAGTGATCCAGCAACCACAGAGGAAGAAAACCTTTCATCTTCTCCCTTGCAAGGTGTAAATCACCTTGAAGACTTCAGATACATATCAGTGATGCATTCTGCTTCCCTTCTTGTTCTCACACTATCACCTAAACTACATCTGAAAAGGCTTTCAATGCTATTTTCTACATTCATGCAATACATCATGAGTCCCAGCTCATTTTTAAATACACTGTTATTATATAAATACAACTTGTGCTCTTTTCCAGTATATGTAGGACTTTATAGCTGATAATATTTTGATGGGTACTTTATCCTTGCATCCAGCTTACAGCTGATACGAATCAGTCACTAGTTACCACAATTTGGGGTTTTTACTGTTTCATTAACATCGTGAGAGATTACTCTACATTTTCTTCCAGATCAGTGGCAGTGGTTTTGAATAGCATGTGTACAAAAACTAAATTTCATGGAACATCTGCAAATCCAGGCCTCTATGTAAATGTCTTCCCATCTAAAACTGCGTTTTCAGATTTCAAAATTAACTAGTTTCTCATGTCTTTCATGTATCACAAGGATTTTGTGCCTTTCTAGTTTCTTACTCAAAATGCTAAGAGGTACCACCCATCTTTCAGAACACTGTTATTTCAACCTTATTTGTTATCAGTTGGAATTTAACTGATTTTTAAAGAATGTAATTTTTTTTTAACCTGTGTGAGTTTGTACTAATTGCACCATCCTTGTTTTTCTTTCTTTCTTTCTTTCTTTCTCTCTTTCTGTCTGTCTGTCTGTCTGTCTGTCTTTCTGTCTTTCTGTCTGTCTTTGTCTCTTCTTTCTTTCTTTCTTTCTTTCTTTCTTTCTTTCTTTCTTTCTTTCTTTCTTTCCTTGGGAAATGAAATTCACTATCGCCTATTTGATTATTCTGCAAAAGATCAGTTCAGTTCACAGGACTGGTACCATGGGATCATCTCATTTGCCTTTTTTAATATTTCCACATTTCTGGATCCCCGCCAGTGCCCCGGATCTTCCCCAGTGTTTCAAGATGCATTGAAAATTGACATTACTGATGCAGAGAGCCATTCATCAGCTCTTCTGAAGCTGTTGATTACAAGTTTTCTGGATTTTAGAAGCCCAGAGAGAATAACTGCTGTTTAACATCTTCCTTGGTTACTTTTGGAATAAAAGGTATTCTATGCAGCTTAAAAAATCACTGTGGTGTCTTTTTCTAAATACAGAGCAGAAGATACAGCTATTAAATGCCCTTGCTTTCATTCCTTCTGCTGCTGGACCACACAATAGTTAAGATTCTTTAAAATCTCTGCCTTGTTTCCATTGTTACCCACTTTCTGAAGAGGCCAACCTGCTGAAATAGTGGAGTTTATTTGGTTAGAAATCTGGCACATACATGATAGCTCTCGAGGGACAGTGATACCTATATCTAATGCTAATGAACTCACTGATCATCTCAGCTCTAAAGTTCAGACCTGTCCAATTTGAATCAAAAAACCTCCACAGACTGATTTTTGGAAAGGGATTTCTGGTGATTAAAAAAAAAAAAAAAATTTTTAAAGAAGCAAAAATAATATTTATTTTTCCAAAGGAATTTTTCTGAAATGGTTCTTTTTGTTGAAAACTATGCTGTTGGCCAATGCTCAACCTTTATTCATCTATATTGTATGTTCTGCATGTGCCTGCAATACAATGTTGGCAAGTATTAAATATTCATCTTTACTCCTAAGGAAAGCTGTCTGAAAAGAGTTTGCTTAAATCTCTGCTCTGCTTAAAGCTTGCATGGGCTCTAAATGAAAAGTGAAGTTCAGACTAATATGTCATGTAGCCTTGTAGCACCACTGTCATCCTCAGGGACTAAAGGCAAAAAATACAACTCTCTCTTTTAAATGGTTTCTGAATCATTTTGAAGTATGGCATCAAATATTCCCATCAGAAGCAGCAGAACAGTCTTTGCTTATGGAAGGTTCACATCTGAATTGCTGGGCCATTTGGATTAAATTGCATTTAACTGCTTAGCAGAGCCAATGAAGGTGCTAAGGGAGTTGCTAAAAATCTTTACGGCAGTAGGAGTTTGCTCCACTGTGTCTAAATTACTAGCATCAAAATCCTCACACCACTCGTGGAAACATGCCTGTTAAAAGGAGCTATGGATAATGGATTTTATGAACAACCACTCCAATTGAGAAGAGCTATTTTGTTGCCTAATAGCCATCACACATTTGTTAAACTAGGCCTCCAAGCTATAAGGAGTTTCTTCTCTGTGACGAGTTATAGGAATCAGCAAAATAGAGATATTGCTGGGGGGGGAAAAAACCCAAACAACCTCCTGGAGTTTTTTGGTGTTTTGTGTTTTTTAATATGGGTGAGGATTTTTTCATTCTGCTTTCAAAACTAATAGTCATGGTAAGATGTGCAATGGAACTGGAAATTTCACAAGCTGAGAGGCAGTGCAAAAGAGCAGATTGTAATGGAAAATCTGTGCAGCCTGACATGCAGATTTAATGACAGCTCAAGCACTTGTGTGGCAGAATTGTGTGCCTCCACACCTATGCTTTATCAGGGTTTTGTTTTTACTCTATTTTCATGTTGAAGCCCCACACTGAAGCCCCAGCTGAAATCAGTCTGTATGCTACATGCTCACGTGTACAATCAGACAGATACTCTGCCGTGATGCTGGTTAAAACAGACAGCAGAGGAGGGAGAGCAGATAACTCCTTACAAAGGAGCAGAGAGAAGCCACTGGTTTGACTTGCTGCCCCAAACAGTAGCAGGAGCTACTCTGCACAGGCAATGCTGGGTGCTCAGGGGAATGATCATTACCTGCCAGGATTTCGTGAGAAAAGAGGTCTCAGGATATAAAAGGAACAGAAGAGAATTTGTACCTTTTTATTTAAGCAGAGTCCAGCACAGTCAATCTCTCCTCCGTAATTTTTGTGCCTGGTGACAACGTGAATATTTACCACTATTGCTGGTCACCAAATCTCTGACCACAGTAGACTGCAGCATACAGTGGCCACTCCATAAAGTGATCAGTTTTACAATCTCTAGAGTGCATTTGCTGCTTAGGGGAATGTGAGATACTGCACCTTGGGGCCTTTATGAGAGGCCCAGACTCCTTCACTGACAGGCAGTGGCCTGAGATCAAAAAAAAAAAATTCAAATTGAACAAAAATGTGTCTTTAAAAGAGCAAAGGCTTTGCCTAGGCATCCTCCTGGATGATGGGGCTCCCTTTGGACCTGGTGTTGTGTATTTGATACATACACCAACTGTATTTGATAAGAGCAGACTCAGACACACATGGCAGCAGAGGAAAAGGAAGCATCAAGCTCTCAAGCTTGGACTTGGAGCAGTGTAGAAGATCAGACATTACATCTGTCAGGTCACCTGATAGAGCAGACCTCATTTCTCCAGTAGCAGCAAAAATAGCGTGGGCCTTCCAGAGCCAAGACCAGGCAGGGGCACTTCTGTGGGCACGCTCTTGGGTGTAAGAGCTTAGAGGGGTGAGGTCACTGAGAAACCAAATGACAGAGAAACGCAATCTGAGAGATATAAAGATGTATGGTGAGAGTTGAAACATCAGAATGAGCAGCAGCTTAGAGGCATGATGATGGTTTTTGTGAATTAACTTTTTATTTGCTTGCAAGGATGGTGAGGAAGTTCCACAAATAAATCACTATCTTCAAAGCCAATCACTATCTTCAAAGCCAAATGGTAACTTCTTGGCATGAGAGAGTTAGAGGCCCTTCACTCAGTCTTGTGTTCCAGACATCAGGTCATCCTTCTCAGGTTGAATTTTTCTATGGAATGTGTGCTGCTCTCTCTTCCTGCAGTCTGGCAGTGCCTCCTTAACATTCTGTGGAGTGTTTCTGAAGGCAATATTTTCTCACAGAGACAACCAATTTTAAGAATTCTATCACCAACTTTCTACTATCTGTAGAAACTCAGAGTTTAAAACGTTGGCCTTTGGGCTTTGTGTTCTCTCTAAGAGTAAAATACCATTTAACCTGTCGTACATTTGTGGGGCTGAATATCTGCAAACATCCTCAATATTAGAAAATCTGCAGTTCACAATATTGCAAAAATCCCAGATGTTAAAGAGCTGAAATTATTACATTATTATTTAAAACACTGAAGCATATAAGACTGTATGTGATCCTACAGTCTTTTTCAGAAGCCTTGGTGTTCTGTATCCAAATTTGTTGCAAATCAAATATGAAGGGCTATGAATGTGAGTGTGTTAAGCCATCATGAATTGCTGCTGTGGAGATAGCTGCTATTTGTCATTGCCCCCCACTGTGAGGATGGAATAAGCAGACTGAATGTCACATATACTGTATTTATAATGCTGTTTTAAGGTCGTCTCCATGTGTAGATGCTCCAGACAGAGGAACTTACAAATACAGATGTGTCTGTTGCGAGGAGTTAAATAGATTTGAGATTATTTTTTTGTAAAAGCTGTATTTTAGCCAGAAATACTGCTGCAGTCACTCTGTCCCTGGCAGCTTTCCAGTCACCAACAGCTGGCAATTAGCACTTGCACAAAGATGCCTAAACATTGTCCAGCCAAAGGCTTTGGTGGCGACTTGCCTGGAGCTTGAGGGTTGCACCTATTTTACATAAAATGGAGCAGATTGTGGCTGTTTTAATCTTTCCAATGGAGCTATGGCCCACAAAAGCTTGTGCTTCTGGCATGCTTTGCTGTACATCAAACCACTGCCCCTTTGTGGAATTCAATGGGCCACATTTAGCCTCAAGGTTGTATTCCGGTTTTTGTGAATTATATTAACTACTGAAAAAGCCCACAAAGCCTTTCAATCCAAGTGTGGAAAGGCAGCAGTTAATCACATCTCTTTGTACTCAAAGAAGAGAAAAGACTTTGCCAAGATATAATAGAAGTTCCGATGATATAATTTTAACAGTAACTACGAACAGACTGCTCATCATTTGTGCTGAACATTATGCAAGAGAGAAAGTTTCTGACCTGAAAATGTACAAACTCATTATAAGGCGAGAAAAGACTTTTATGAGTCTAATTTGACTCATAGAACTCCTGAAGAAGAAGCCTGAAGAAGAAAAAATGCCAGTCACTGTGAAAGACAGATGGTGATGTCAGTCCCCACCTGGAAGACTAAGGGATGATCCTTTCTTGGACTGCGCTCGACACCGGTGATCATGGGGCTGGGTTCACCCTCGCAGGCTGGAGATGGACTGGATCCACGGCTCCTGCTGACTGCATGGGTGGTGTATTGCTCTTCCTCTGTTCGAAGTGAGGTGTAGGCGCTCTGCCCCAGCCATATTTTTGCAGAAAAGACTGGCACTCCTCCTCCATCTCTCCCCCAGCTGTCCTGTTGGAAGAGTTGCTTAGCTATCTAATGCAAACGAGAATTACAGACTGTGAATCCTGGTCTGACAGATTGACTTCCCTGAAGTCTGGAAATAGATGTCTGAACTCCTAAGAGGGGTATGATTTAAGAAGCAGCCTTTTCCTCAATGTGTCCCCATGGCTAGCCCAGACACCTCCTGGTCACAGTGCAGGCTGCTGGGATGTGCCTCAGAGACTGCTGGCTCTGCATGTGGTTCTAGCTGCTGGCAGCCAAGAAGTTCATGCAGGGCAGGAGCCCGAGCTTGACAACCCCAGGCTCTGTTTGTGTTCTTACAAAATCTGTCACCATGCAGAAGGGCAAGCCCAGACACGTGGCTGTGATGTTTAAGACAGGCTGGATGTTTAGGGATTCTCACCTGACTTTTGCTTGGTTTGGCAGATGTGCTTTTTTTACACAGCACATCTTCTTCCTTTACAGTGATAAAATATATACAGACACCACATTCAGTGCTGATAAGTGTAAATTAGTGCTCAAGGAAGACTGCACAAGCTTAATTCCATGTGCCTGACAATTGACTACAGACTATTTCTACCTTTCAAGAGTGAGATCTCGGGGACAGGGAGAGAGCACTCCTGAAATGGCAGCTCGATATTTGGAGAGGTCAAGAAAGTAAATAGAGCATAAGGTACTAGGAAGAAAGGAAAGAGATAAGAAATCATGATCCATTTTAATTCTCCTGAATAAATACAGGGTGTACTTGCATTTTTTAAACTAAATGTACATCTGATGGCCCCATCAGCCATGGCAGAAAAGGGAAGATTGCAGTAAGAGGAGCTGAGGTGAATCAGTGTATGAAAAGGATGTGTGAAGACACATTAAGTATAAGAGGACTCCTAGCCTAGAAAAGGGGAGGCTTCAGGAGAACATTACAGGAGTCTGTAAAATCATCAGGTCACTCAAATGGGACATTTGTGGAACTGATCACTTTAGTCACTTCATAATGTCCTTGACAACAAAAAAAAAATTAGACAAACGCACTGAAGATGAGTCTCTTGTGGGTTACCAAGTACAGAGATACTATTTGTCACTCCTGAGGTATTGAAGGGTGCAGGTCACTGGGATGAGAATGACAAATCAAAGCTCTAGCTCTGCACATCTGTCCTGTTCCTGCACTCTTTCGCTAAGCATTCCTTGCTAGGGGTTGTGATACTAACAGCCATGGACACAGAGCTGAACCCAATTTATAATAAGCCCCCAATTCTCTTTTGCCTTTATTGAAAAGGCTTCAAATGGGAGAAAAATGTCATTTGAGACAGCTGCTTGCATCTCTTCCTACATAAAGGAAGAGGTTATTCTCTAGACATGTTCACCTTTGCTCGCATGTGTTGGCCTTGTGCTCTGTTTTCTAAGGCAGATACTTCAGAAAACACTTCTACATACAAACATGCCACATGATTGTCTTTCTTCCCTGCTTGCAACAGGATAAAAACGATCCCACAAAAGCTTACCAAAACCAGATCCCCCCACACCCTGAGGGACAGAGGTTTAGGATAGGGAGATAAATAGGGTGACAGGAAGCGTCAAGTTGCATGCCCAAGCTTATGCATGCTCTGTAGCAAAACAGGGACCTCCAGAAATCCTAACAGTCTTTACTAATGTCACCACTGCAACTTCACAACCACCACATGCAATCCACTTATCTACCATCCCTCTGATTGTAATAGACAGACATTTGTTTTGTTACCAAATGTGAGCACATGTTCAGACTATCAGTGCCTCAGGTGGGTCCTTGCTGCAGTGTGAGTGGAAATTGCATGATGGCTCCCTCCCTGCACCCCCTGCATCTTCTGCACTCCAGAGCCAGGAGCAGTCACTGCTGCCACTATGCCCAGGGCACCCTCACCAGTGTGGGACAGAAAGCCGACACCAGAGCACCTGCAGCTGCTGACATTAAACCCTCACCTTCCTGCTGTCAGCAGGACACCCAAATTACCTCTGCAGCTGGAAGAGGTATGAGCCTTTTGTGATCAGTGCTGATTTAACTCCTGGAGGCTGAAGAGAAGCTCAGAGTCAAATACAGAAGGAGATTTTTATCTCTTGTGAATCAGTGTGTTGGTGGAAGGAAAAGGAATATTTTAATAAATTATTCACAACCTCTCCCCCCTGGAATGGGCTAAGGAGTAGAGATAGGCTTCCTGCTGAACAGGTTGAAAAGAACTCTGTTTTTCAGAAGGACTGAGCCACCTTTCTGCTGAGCACAAGTAATTCAATGCCGGGACATGCTTTAAAAGCATAGTGGTAAAAGGGGAGGGGGGAGAAAAGTTAGCTGCTAGTGGTGCACATCTTAAGGAAAAACAGCAACCAGATGATGATTCAAAGTGTAAAAATGTGTGGATAGAAATCCCCACAGCTTCAGATGCTGAGATCATTTCATTAATGGTTGGATGAAAATGCATTTCCTTGTCTTGATGAAGGGCTAAAAACCTCGCAGGGACTCCATTCTTCCAGTAAAACTGATTTTCAGAGTCCTGCTTGGACCATGACTTCTCAGGGACAAGCTGAGGGCAGTGGTGGCTGTGCTGTGGGATGAGAAGGGTGTCACAGGAGGACTCTGGAAGCTGAATTCCTGGAGAAGAGACAGGCTGCACAGGCTCAGCCTCTTGTACCAAACTGTCACAGTGATCTAATTCCTGGAAGTGAAGTGTGTGACATCTGGAGAAGTGCCCGAGCTTCAGAGTGACTTAGGCAGCCAGCGAACCGTGCCCTGTACCAGCTCACCACTGCTGCACTCACCTACCCACTCGTCAGCTGCAAACACCAGTTTGGTCACCAGCTGTCGGGCTGGGTGTTGCTTTCAGCTGGAAATGCAGTGATTGTGATAAAAACCAACCCCTCTGCAGGATTTTCCCATGCACTCCAGAAGGGAGGCATTAATTAATGAAGGGCACACGCTTTGGTGTGACGAGGCTGCTGACACCTTCTGTGCAGCCAGGAGTAAGACACCATTAGTGTCAAAATTACAGGAGACAATTTCCACATATCTCAGGAAAGGTATTGCAGGTATTGCAGTCACCATGAGATAACCCTCTTCTGGATCTCATTAGGATGGGTGAAGATGAATTAATTACTTGTCTGGAAGCCCTGGTTGCCTAGGGATCAGTGATCATGACCTGAATGCATTCACTGTGGGCAGACAAAAGATGGTTGCTGTTTGATTCTTCAAAAGGGCTAATTTCCCAAAGTTAAAGAAAATTGCCAGTGAAATTAATTGGAAGGAAAGGTGTGAAAAGGGAAATGGGAATCCTTTAAGAGAACTAATTAGCTGGCCAGAAAGCCACACTTTCACACTCCAGAGAGAGGAGAGCTCTGGCTAACAGACCTCCTTGGCTCATATGCAAAGAGAATGAAATTAAAAATAACAAACCGATATATCACACACATAAAATAGATAGCAAAGGGGACAAATAAGTAACTATTTAAAGCACAAGGCAAGGGACAAAGGGAAGAACTAGAAATATAATAGAAACAAACACGTGTTGATAAGAATAAGGCCACTTGCTAGATAGGGATGATAAAATTGTTAGCAATAATGTGGAAGAGGCAAAACGGGGAATAAACAGTCTGCAGGGAAAAAAGCAGTAAATGGATACATATTATATGAAGCTGAGTCATTTAACAGAGCTGTCAGGTGTTGTGTCAACATTTTTTTTGGCAGATTTAATATTAAAACTTCACGGAGTATGAGAGAAGAAGCCACAGGAACAATTTGAAGGCTTAGCTACAAGGGCTATTTTATTACAAAATGTTTTCTTCTTTTGCAGGCATGAAACTGGTATTTATTTGGCAGAAAAACAAGAACCAATACCTGGAAACTGAGTACAAAGTGTATCTTTCTAATAGTGAGTGTAACTAACCATTGAGAGGCCTAGAGAAAATCAGTGACCCTCTGGAAAACAGGTTTTGGCCCCTGCCATGTTCAGCACCTAGCCAATACTCATGAGGGGCTGGTGAGCAAAGGAAGACTGCTGGGTTCCATCAAAGTATCAGGGAGGAAATAGCTTTCTCCAGCAGCAGAGGGAGAGTGGGTTGTGGATTTTGGTTGCGTGAAGACTTAAGTGTCTCCTTGTGACCACAAGCAGAGATCCTGAAACTAGAAGGTCTGTAAGAACAAAGAGAAAAAACAGCTTTCCCCTGAGAAAACTAGGAGCTCAAAGCTGGAGGTAAATTGGGAGGGCATGAGTAATTGTTTAAATGGTGCATTTTTCTTTCAGTAGAACCTTGTGTACTAGGCACTGAGAAAGGAAATGTTCATTTAAGGAGAAATAAAGAAAAGTCACAGCTGTGATTTCACTAACTGCAAAATGCAGCAGGGAGCTGGCTGGAGACAGGCCAATGCCACAGTTCACCTTGCACCCTCTGAAATCTCAGTGTTCTTCGTCAAAGGCTTGATGGTGCCAGTACATTTTTGGGGTGTGCCTAGCTTGCTGGAACCAGGTCTTAAAGATTTGGGCTTGGTTGCAACCCAGTCTGGTTCAGTACAAAGAGCATATCTACTCCTAGTGCTAAACAAGCCTGGCAGTAAAAGTATTTCCTCCCCTGTGGTGAGACAAGGGGGCACAGATGAACTCCAGTCTTTAAATATTTCTTGTCATCTTCAACAAAAATCCATATTGAATAGGAGCATTATATGCTTTCCATGAACCATTATGCAATGTGGGGGTTTTGTACCCCAGGAATATAAGCAGGCTCTGACTACTGGTCATAGTCGTGCTCATGAGTTGGGTGGGGTCAGCATCAGTTTCTCTCTGGGCAGTGCTGTCAGAAATCTGCACAATCCATAGGCCATGATTTTACAACAGCCATATCAAAATTAGGAAAATACCACACCATTTTATTTGCAGTTTAGGAGAAGAAGAGGAGACTGAGTCTGATCTAAATGACATTGATGTTTTTGAGAGCTTTTCTAGTCAATTAAGTTGGAAACAGATAAGGCACAAGAACAGGCACAGAATGCAAAACAAGAAGTATTCAGCTGAATGAAGGGGGAAACCTGATAAGGAAAGGCAGAGGGTGAATCATATTAAGTACTTTACAGGATGGATAAAATAGGTTGCTTGATAGCCAATGTGAGCATGAGAATTTTTTTGGTTTGTAATTGTATTTTGTCATTTTATACTGAAGTGTGTTTTCTCACAATAGAAGCATCATATAGCAAAACACAAATACACAAATATAAAAAATAAAGTGCCTACTACTTCTAAAATAGGAACCCAGCCTATCAAGGCTATCTCACAAATGACCCAGGAGCAGGAACAATAACTGCCTGTGTTTTGAGTGGGTCCAGTGTGATGAAGGTCTTGGACAAAGAGCTGTGAAAGCACATTGTTAAAAAACGTGCAGCATAGAATTCTAACCTTTCCTCTTCTATCTCTGCAATGCTTTGGGGAGACATAGAAAAACCTGTCATCAGTTTTGCATGTTTACAAAGACTCAGGGTATTATATCCTACAGCCTCTAGCACTGATTTCTACAGCACGAAAAATTTAGTGCCCTGACATTGAAAGAATTTCACAGGTTACAGGTCAGTAGTGGATCAGAATGCTGCATAGCTTCCAAATGCAAAATGTTAACACAATTCATAGTATTTTCTAGATTGACACAGGAAAGTGCTTTGCAAACCTATATGGCCTGATCATTATTAACAATTTATTAAAGCCCCTGCTTTATGGATGGATGAGTGACTCCTGGGAAATACAAGACCCACGTGTACAGAAATTTGTATTCCTATGATGACTTGCAGTCCCTTGTTCCAGTTGCTGGATCACGCTTCCTGTGATGGGTGCAGCACGGTGGCATTGTGCAAACAATGGCCCTGTAATTAGGAAGACGTGCAGTATTCTGGAAAATAGCCACACCTTTTCTGAAGAGATTTCTCTCATGGGTTTAATTCACATCATCTGAAATCACCTGAACCCAGCCTGAATTTGGTCCCATGGATATCTTCATCTGCAAAGCTTTGGCAATTTTCCTTTCATCAGTCATTGCAGGAGGAGTTATATTCATGCAAGGATGTCAGCACTTGGCTTGTGATAAGATGCAGCAAGGAAGTGAAATGAGGTGCAGTTATTGGCTGATAATAGCGCTCTTGACAATATAGAACTGTGGTGTGGACAAATGAAATATGTTCTGTGAAAATAGGCTACTGTCCAGCACTTAAAATAAATGTTTTTGAAGTGCTAGCAGACCTGCTCTATAAAATACCCCTAGACTGTGCATGGAATGCAAATCCACACTGGCTATCAGGGAAAAAAAAAAGAAATTAAAGGCCATGAACATTTTGTGAGTGTGGGAAGAAAAGCTGTTTTACAGCAATATTGTTTCCTCAGTTAAGAGTGGTCTGTGTTTCATGCATAGTTTTCCTCAAGTTTCAGAATCAACTGCGCCTTAACATTGAACCTGTCAGTTCAATTACACATCCATCTTATCATGCTAAGCCAAATTTAAAAGGGCACACCAGGGTGTGCTGATGAATAAGGGTGTTTTTTGCAGGGCAGTAGTGCCTGCAGTAACTCCCCTGTTTTGTCAGTGTGACTTACTAGAGTGCATGTATCCTGACACATATTAATAATGGTTCATGTTTAAACAAGTCACACTGGACCCCTAAAAAGAGTGTGTAGTTGCATATTCTGTGTCAAGTCAAGCCCACATAGAACCAGAGATCATGGAGGCCATGAACTGCTTGAAAACAGACACGTTTGCTCTGTCAGGAGAGCGTTGTTCCCTGAGGACCAATGATCACATCCAAGAGGGTTTCTTGCAGACTCTCCCATATTAAATTAGTAAATATGGAATCAGGCTAGACAACAGCGCTACTGCATTCAGAGAGCTCCTTTCTCTGGCATGGGAGCACTATCAGTGGAAAGAACTCAAGGGAAGCTTCATTTTTAGAATGTAAGATTTTCATAGAAAGAAATTAAAATATGCAAAATTATTCCGACTATTGCAACTATGTCACAAAACCTATGTTTCTAAAAAATGCATTGAGTCTGCAATACTGTCAGTAAACGTAAGCTGGAGAGACTTGGAGAGCTCTTCTTTATCTCCGTAACTGGCGTAGCTTCATTGACTGCCGCAATTATTTCTGATTGACACCTAAGTGCATTAGGAACACGTGCTACACATCTTAACTGCACATGAATTGCTGCACTGTGCTAAGAAAAAAAAAAAAAAACTTGGAAAACCCCATTTTTCCCCTTATGGGAGTTTTCGTTGTTCCTTGAGGCCATGAACTGAATTTCTAAGTTCCCATACATGAAGCCACGTCAGCTGTTGTAACATGGGACATCTCATTTTATTTTGCAAGACAGTATCATCTAAGTGAATTTTTGGCTGTTTTTTTAAAGTGGGCTTTTTGTTGTTTTTTTGTTTTGTTTTGTTTTGTTTTGTTTTAGTTTGGTGGGATTTTTTTGTTTGGTTTGCTTTGTTTGGGGTTTTGTTGTTGTTGCTTTGGGTTTGGGTGTTTTTGTGGGGTTTTTTTGGGGGTGTTTTTGTTTGTTTGTTTGTTTGTTTTGGTTGGTTGGTTGTTTTTCTTTTTTATTTTTACTACCTGGATCTGTTCAACCTCTGAATATATCTGAAAATGAGTGCTGTGGGCAGACAGTCACAATGTCACTTTGTGAACGCCGTGTGCTGTGAATTTTGTGATTTCAGACACCTAGAGTTTTTACCTCAGAACTGAGCGCTGACTCACACACATCAGCACAACCTCCTGCCCATAAGCCCCATTCTGTACAAGAGGCCTGTACTTGGACAAAGTATGACAATCCCATCCAAGGAAGCCATGGGGTGTCTGTAGCCTCCAGCAGCAGCAAGTCAGCTTCAGAGCACAGAGCCACTCGGAGGTCTGAGGGGAGGACCCAGCTCTCCTGCACTGCAGAGGTAACTCAACATTAGCTGGAATGGTGGCCTCTCTGGGGTCCCTGTACACAGGATTGCCCCTCTGGGCTGGGAGGGAGCTGCAAGCTTCAGCCAGCTGGCTGGTGGAGCTCCACCTCTGGCAGCAGTCCCACCATCCAGCCACAGGTCACAAATCCCTTCCTTCATCCTAGCTGATAATGCTTCCCATCATTGCACACTGTTGGATGGGTAAATACAAGGCTAAGTCTCCAGGAGAAACCTTGTGCCATCCTGGGAAACTCCTGCACCCAGGAAGCATGGGCAGAGTGAAAAGTCTCCATGGCTGTGACAAGAGACCTTGAGATGGCTTCTGTCCTACCACAGGTGCAGCACCAGGTGGTGCCAAGCTCCTCTGCCATCCCCAACACCACCCTGTCTGCCTGTGCTCCTTCTTGCAGGTGGGGAAAATGCTGTGCAGGTGCAGGAGTCACACTGCTGCCCTGAGCACTTTTGGGTGGCCTTGCTAACTTCTGCTGCCCTGGGTCCCTCAGGTCCAGTCTGCTGTCACCTCACACGTGGAGGTCCTGCTCAGCAGGAGCTCCCTGCCTGGGATCTGAGCTTTGCTCCTCTTTGGGATGTATTCTGTATTCTTGGTGGAATAAAAGGTATTTGTTATCTTGCCATTTTCCAACAGACCTATAATTTACAACAGACCATAGACAGTTCAGCTGGGCCCTTAGGATGTCTGAAACCTTTATGTTAAAAAAAATAAATCAAACATATCTGAATGCCCAGTGAGGACACTTAAAATCAGACACAACGATTTGGTGAAATGTATTTAAACAATCAAAGAAAATATAGCCTATTTTTTTTTTAACATACATCCCCCAAAAGACATTTTTCAATTATTGTGAATTTGGGGAGGGGGAAAAACCAACAAAAACAACAACAAAAAACAAGCCAATTTATTTTAAATGGAGAATTAGGGGGGAAACGGATGAATTTCCTTCTGGTATTTTTTAATTAAAGATTCTGATGTTCATTCTGGAGTATACAGTTTTAATTTAAAAACCAATTCCATTTTAATGATTACATTTTAAAAGGATTAAATCAAACAAGGTTTATATAGGCCCATAATGTAGCTTTTGCTCATAACAAAAATAAACAGATTTTCAGTATAAATAATTTTTAAAATTTTATTTGACAAAAATCCCTGAGCATTTTCCATATGCTGTTCAGTTGAATTCATTTTCTATTCTTCTTCTTGTTTTTTTCCATTATGAATCTGAAAAAGTCAGCTATTTGCTGAGCTGTACAGGGCAACACGTACTTTGGTTTTTTCCCACATGTGTACCTAGGTCTTTTTTTCTTTTTTTCTGTATGTAATCTACACTCATGCACAATCTTCATTGTTTCTATAGGATGTTAGTTGGCATTAGGAAAGCAGCAGCAAGACCAATGGCTGAAGGAAGCTTCTGAAACTGAAAATGTTGACAGCGTTCTGGACCATTTTCAGACCTTCTTTCACAATGTGTCTGTGTAGCCATCATCTCACAAAGAGCTTTTTGTGGTTTATACCTAGAGGTGCCACTCGAATCAGTGATGCTACCCAGGGGGAGGTTGAGATGTTTTTGAAACGATGTAGATGTGTATTTTAATATGACCTACATAGAAAAGAGGAACTAAATGATAGAAGTGTCATGCTGAGAGGCCTTATTTCAATGGAGTTTTCTCTCTTTAGGGAGAAACACTTAATGTATTTATTTCTATAAGGTCATACCACAGGGAGTTCAATTTGGGGAAATGTGAAAACTAACTTCAGGTTTTAAATCAAATTTCAGTCCTTGTGACTGCCAATCTGTGTCTGAATAACAGGACCCAACACTCTGTACAGCCCAAATGGAAATATATTCAAAGCTGACAGTTCCTGCTAGTTTACAGCCACAGGCTTGTCAGATTGAACTTGAAATCTGACCCGAGCATACTCAAAATTCATCCCAAGTTCTCCTAATGCAGCCTGATGAATTTTGCCTGGCAGCAGTTTTTATTGCGAGGGGATTTCTTGAAGTATGAGAAGTAGCTCCAAGGCATCTCAAAAACAGTAATTATTTCAATGTTTCCTGGTTGCTAGATAGAATCCCAGATCCTTGGAACAGTGCAAAAAAATTAGCAATTTTTTGTCAAGTCAGCACAAAAATGCTTTAGATTTGTCATAGAAAGGGGCCTTGTGTAAAGTGTGTTTAAGATTCAATGTAACACTTTGTCCAGCCCAAAACAAAATGTTTTCTTTCATGCAGGGCAGTTTTTATTCTTGCAAAATGAATGTGGGTCAGTGGTATTTAGCAAATCTTGTTTCATAAGTAAGATAACAGAACAATTTCCCTTAGTTTCCCAAAGCTTTCCACAGGAGGGAAAATTGGGAGGTGTGTGCGAAACTTTAACAAATTTGACTTCATTTGTTAACAGTTTCCTTTCATCTGAAACTGTTTATTTTTTAGGTGAATAAACATTTCTACCAAACTGTTTCAGTCAGCTCTATTTGGAGTCAACATGCTGTGTCAGCATCCCTCACCCTGCCAACTGCACTGGAGTCCTGTGACTGGCTGCCCTGTGGGGTTAACCTGGGCTATCGATGTGTCTATGTGGCAGATGGGCCAGAGGACTGCTAATTGCCTGATTAGAGCTCTTTTCCTGATTTTTGGGTCGAAATGAATGATCAGGTCTGAAAGGCTCATGGTGTGAGGAAAGAGCAAGTTTTTCTGGGACTCCCTCATACCCAGCTCATGGCCTCACAAACTCATTCCTACAGAGGCTGATAAAGGAATGAGTATCTAAGGAACGAAGAATGACTTCAGGCTTTGCTATTTTTCTTTTGCTTACAATGGACTAGGCTTTATTTCAGGCTGAAAAGTTGGCCTCAAGGAGCTCACTCCGTCAAGGTCAGAAGTACACAACCACATGAGAGTTCTCTGTCAAGTTTAGAAAGTATTAGTGGCATTTCATGGATCTTGTTTAAACAGTTACCTTGCTAGCAGATTATTTTAGCAAAGTACCTCCCATGGGGAAGAACTGCAGAAGAAAACACAAATCTGCCCTCCTTTCAGGTTGAAGGGGCTTTTAAAACCATTTCAGCTCAAGCAGCTGCATTTTGGTGGAGAATGAGGACAGGGTGTTGTGAACCATACTTCTCCTTGGGGCAGGATGACCAGAGGCAGCTGCCTGGGAGCCAGTTCATGGCTGGTGAGCAAGTTCCCAGCAAAGCCACACAATGTAGAAACATCCTCTCCCTCAGATACATTACTGAGGATCTTCAGTTTCACCCAATGTATCAAGATGAGCAGCTGATGCAAAGCAACTTGTGTTTGCCTTTGTTTTTTGATTTTGCCGACAATGATATGCCAACAATGTAAAAAAAAATATTTACATTCAAAAGTAATACTGATGTTCAGAAGAATCGGATAAAACTCTCTCAAAGGTTCATAGTAAACAACATTTATACCTTTTTATAGATGATTCGTTAAGCACAGTTTCTGTAGTTTTTTAAGCATCCTGCAAAGTCTCTGAGGTTGACAAGTGAAAAGGATGAAAAACAATTCTAAGAGAATCTATTCTTGTCTTTCTCTAATGGCTTATAGATCCTGCTATTTCCATAAATGCTCTTTGAAGGGAAACTATGTGGGATTTTAATGGCTTTTCGAGTTCATGTGGGTGTCGCTTGCTTTGATGTATGCCAGATAGGAAACAACAGTATGTCTGGAAGCAACAATCAATGGGGTTTAAGGTGAATAGCAAGTACCATGTTTAGGAATACACTTATCTTGGGGTTATTGCACCCTAATCACAGGAATAGCATTGAGTTACCACTGTTTTGTGTGTAAGGAAGAGTTGTTTTACTGCATTTTAGAGGGTATATTAAAGATGTGTTATGCTCTTACAAGGATGATGTTTTTTCCCATTCATGACATGTTGCTTATTACCTCAAGTTTAAAATAAGTGTTTTGGGACAATGATTGCACTCAAATCTAACTTAGAGCCAGATTTTCACAAGCCTTTTGACAGGAAAAAGTCATCTAGAGCTATCTGGCTAAGAGACAGAAAAATTCTATTAAAGTGTTTTACTGTTGCAATAGTCAAGAAAAGCCTTAGCCGTAACACCTGTGGGAGAAGCTCTAAGCTCTAAGGTAAAAGGATATTGGAAATGATTCTTGAATAATATTCTGTGAGGAAATAATTATGCTAGGGCTTCTCTTTCAGTCTGCTTTCTGGTTGGGAGGGACTTCAGCTCTTACTTACTGTGTCCTTCACAGTGCGTCACCAGTGACTCTCCTACCCCCAGCCCAGCTGTGCCACCACCCCACTGGGCACCACTGCACCATGTACTCACTTCTTCCAGCTTTGTCCATGAGTATTTACCTTCCTGCATAAAATGTACCTCTTATTTAAACCTAGGTCCATTATTTAATTTTAGTTATCACAATTGCTGGCCAGGACTTTGAGGACTGTGCAGAAAAAACAGTGGAAAAACAGACAGTGCCTATTGTCTACAGAGAGCTGGATGTTTCAGCTACTTGACACAGAAGGTGAAACTTTGGGAAAAGTACTATCTTGCAAAAGCTACTATTTTTGTTGAAACATATCCTCCTATATTAGGTTTCCATGTATCAGGAACATCCAGACTCTGGTTGACAGCCTCAGTACTTACAAAGTGTCCTGCAGCAGTTTTGTCTTTAAAAAGGGTTAGATGTAACTAGATCAGGGGATATATGTCCCTTATAGGACAAATAGGAGCAAGTAGAGGAATACTGTTTTCAGCTGAATGTGCTTAACCAGGCTAGACTTTAAAGATGGGCCCAAGTAGCCACCAGAAAGCAATTGTTGTGGTCACAAACAGCAAATTTTCAAGTTCATTGTAGTGATTATCTACTAAATATAATTGCTTTACTAATGTAACAAGTGGAGAAATCTATACAAACTGATAAGCAGAAGTGTAAAATGCCAACTCAGATCAAATCGCTGAGCCAAAAGGAGTTTTTGCTACCTGTGTTGGAAGGGAATGTGCCTTATTGCTCTTGGATAAGAACCAAAAAATGTTTTTTACATGTGTTTTCTTGTTGTAAGGGGTATACTGAAAAGAGCAATCTCTATATTTCGTTTGGAGCTACTGACAGAGACATTCTTGAAATTCACCTTGACTAGCAAATTATTTGAGTATTTAATCTTCACAGACTCTTGCTAAAAAGAGAACACTGATATTTTTGTAGAGAGGAGAGAAGGTATTTTGACATACTTTGTGCAGATGGCTCAGCTGTTAATATGTCCATTGAAGGACAGAAAAATGCTGTTAACTGTGAGAATTAACTAAATTTGGGCTGTGATTTATGACTTCTGACAACAGCCCTAAACAAAGCTGACGTGGCACATGATCAACCTGGACTGATTAATCCATTAGTAACAAGGAACTCTTGACCCAGGGAAAAATGTTGATTGCATGAAGAGGACACTAAAAGGTAGCCCAGTACATCAGCACTGACATCCATTCCAGGCAGATCCTGAGAAAAGGTGAACTTTGACATCTTTCCTGGACAGCTTTTTATGCAGATGGAGCTCAATGCATCTTCCTCTTGTTTACCTGTTACCGTAGATGCTGCTGGATTCCTGATTCTCACAAGGCTCTGTACTGCCTATCTGAATTTCAGTAGCTGAAATAATTACTGTTCCTTGCTCTCTGCCAGAGGTGAGAATTGAATACTGCCAGGAAAAATCAGCTTCATTTCCATTAGTTTTAATATCCCTTCCATTCAGCCCATTCGTAGTTTTATCACGCCACGGTGCTACGGGCTTGAGGGGAAGAGAGGAGCGAAGAGCAGCCTAGCTGTGAACAGGTGATGGGCAAAAGACCCTTACAGGAAATAAATGCCCTGCTTTTAAATGGTCTGCATTTCATAGCAGCTGTGCTGCTTCTGAGCTGGAGAATGTGAGTTGATTTTTCCAGGCATACAGCAGCATATGTCCAAAGACTCTGCAAGGCGCTGGGCTTTGGGTGAGCTGCCTCGGTAGCTTGGCTTGCTGGAGCCCTGGAGGAAAGCTGTAGGGTGAGGCCAGGCACGACAAGGCCTGTTCTCATGTGGTATGACACAAATTCACTGCACAGGCCCAAACCTGTGTGGCTTTGACACCCAGCTTCAGCTGGGAGACAGTGGAAGGCCTATGAAGAGGCTTGAGAAAAAAAGGAGTTAGCACTGCCTGCTCTAAGAAGAACACTGATGTGCCATTAAGAGAGTGTCCTCCCACTTACTAAAGGAAAATTTCCAGTGCTGGGACAGTGGTGGCTGGGACAGAGTTTGGAAAGGGGGAGGCCAGTCACGACGCTGTGGCGAGGTGCTCCCAGCCATCACCTATCTCTGAAGGGTGCTGTTTACCTGAGACAACAGACTTCCTAAGCTGGAACTCGCAAGTCAACATTGTACCAAACAACTCTGGGTGACTTTTGTCCCTGCATCCTCATGGCTGCAGGGAATAAGGGAATTGAAGCCTCTGTCCTTCCTCAGCACCTGCAATACGTGCTTGAGGATGATACCCAAGCTGGAAGAGGGCTGAGCAAAGCTGAACAGCTCCTGGGGAGAGCACATTACATTTCCCATTGCTGTGTGAAGTTTAGACAAGTACATCGACTTGGACAACATCATTACCAAGGAAGAGTCCTTTTTCACCCTTACTTATACCTTGTCCATAAGCAGCAGTTTGGTCTATTGCTTGGAAAGCTTCCACCTTCTAATTTCCACAAAGTCCAACCCACACTTGGGAACTTGCAAGGACACTCTGATGACAAATGATGCCAATGGCCAGAAGGACCAGTACCCAAGAAGGGAGATGCTGGTTGAGCCCTACTGCCAATTTTAGTTCCTGTCTCCAGCTGTCTCAGTGGCAGGACCTGGCTGCAGCAGCAAGACCTGCACATGTGCTCTCCCATCACAGACACATCCAACTTATATTAGAGACAAAAAGTCCATTGGAGTATAAAAGTATGTTGCCACTGTCAGTCACTGCAGCAAAGTTTAACTGATGAGCTGAGGGGAAAAGCTTCATCTTTTGCATCTGCAGGTGGGCTCAACGCAGGCCATGGACAGGTCTGTGGTAGCTGCTGCAGTGATACTTCATGTTGCAATGGGTCTGAAGAAACTCTGACAAAGATCCTGCAGATTAACAGCCCCTGCACAGGTGTTTGCTGCCACAGACCCAAGTGCAGCATCAATCCCAGGTACCAGCTGCCCTGTGGAAGCACAGATTTGTGAGAAGCTCTGTGGTGCATGAAATCAGCAGGAATTACAGACATGCTCCACAAACTGACATGGAGATGGGAAGTATTTATTGGAAGCTCTAGAATAAAGACCAGAGTGGTTCTCTAATGCAGAAATTTCCCAGACTTTAGTTTAGGCAGGCCTCAGCTATTGTGCTGTCACCTCCTCTTGTTCTCTGCTCCACTCCCCACTCCTGGAGGCAACCTGAAGCCCCCAAAGCCCTGCAATGGGGTGAAGCAGGTGGAAGAGATGTGGCATCACTCACAAGGTGATACTACACATTCTCTTTCCTTACTCTTAAACTCACATTCCACACTCTCAGCATTTTTTTAATGAGAGGCAGCCCCCCTGAGCCAGGCTGGAAGAATAAGAAATTGTGACAGACAGAGAGGAATCCCACTTATTGAGGTTCTCCCCTCAGTATGAGTGAGGTGTGGAGGAGACAGCAGCGGTACTGCCTGAGGCAAATGTTTTCCCCAGACACATGCAGCAAGGATCCCCATCACTTCTGTGCCCCTCATCCAAAGGATAAGAGCAAGTTTTTAGGGTGCTCTGACATTACAAGAAAGTAGAGAATCACACAGGATGGTTCTGCAGCTAGTGATTTTATATTAGATAAATAAGATGTGTCATTGCAGGTGTTGGAAGAGATCCACACTCACATGGATCTGGGGCATGAAACTGGGGCAGGAGAATTTGTTTCAAACATTTCAGAAATGGTCCTGCTGCTTCTGTGGTGCTGCTGCTGAGGAGTGGTGGGTCTCCTGGCAAAACCTGGAGCTGGAACCATTTGCAGGGTGAGAGAATGGGGCTTTGTTGCAGGAGATGGGTTTGCTCCTGCCCAGGGGTGGAAACTCAGCAGCGGTTCATTCTTTCCTTCCTCTCTTGTTGCCAAAGGCAGACACTAAGCTCCTCTGGGGAGCTGTAAATGAGTATAATTCAATACAGAGCCCTAAGTGAGCAGCAGCACACTTGGCTTAAAGCTACTCCTGTTATGGCCAGAGGCAGACATCTGGGACGGGTGGACAGATGATCTGATTTTGTGTGGAAATCTCATTGTGCCCCAGCCACCGTGCTCCACTTCACTGTAATAAAAAGTAATTTGATCAAATATTTTTGCACATTATTCTTCTGTTAGAATAATTATTCAATGCATGCCAGCTGCAGGAGTTCTTGCACCTTTTTCTTATGCAGTAGTTGGGACTGGCTTCTTACGCTCTTCTTCATCTGGATACTGGAGAGGCTCCTGCACTGGCAACTGCTGTGGTTGTGCAACAGTAATAGAAGAGAGAAACACTCCTCTTTTTCAAGGTGCACAGGAGTTAATTTATGGCCAAAATTTTAAACAGAGGATATGCAAATACAGGAAACCCCAAATGTTTTTTCCACCTGTTGTTCACTCTGGGGAACAGAATTCTCTTTGCTCATTTTATATTTAACGTCTGAGTTAAATTAAACATAAGCAAACTAACGAGCGAGGTGCAGTTACTGCACCATAGTCTTCCCCAATAGTTTCATGAGGGAAAGACAAATCTCTGCCTCATTTTAAATCACCATAAACTCTTGCAATATTGCAGATGGATCAGAATTGTTTTTATTACTAATAATATACTACATGTCCATTTTGTGAAGGCGTACATTTTGGGCTCGCTGCCTTAGCATGCTTCTTAAATTGAGATTTAGAGGTTTTTTGCCTTTCCTCCACCCACCCAAAGAAGGGTGGCCTATGGTGCAGAGTGATTGTTCCTGATTGCATGTTGATTGGCAAGGAGCACAAAATGTACTGCGTCCCTGCTCCTGCAGCTGGTCTCTATGAAACAAAACCCCTGAGTTGCTTATCTTGGAGAAGCTTGCTCTTTTTCCCAGAGAGAAAATAATTTATGGTCTAACTGGTCTGAGCACTAAATCTGAGTAACAAGGATCCAGCCAGAGATTCCTATTAAAGCGTTAGTATCCATCAAAATTGGCTGATGGGGTGTTTTGAAACTCATTAATCACTGTGCTGGCAGCAAGCGAATTAGAAACCCTGTGTTCTGCCGCTGACTTCCCATTTCACTGAGTGAGTTAAATGCAAAGCATGTGTTACTGACATCAGCGATTTCAAAAGTGGGTGTTTCTCTGGATGTAAATGGTACTTAATAATGTTCCACCTTTGACTGAAACTAGGGCACGCCCTGCCATGAGGTTCTCATCATCTAATTACACTTACTCAATCTGAATTCAGATCATGCAATTCAAGCTGTGTCTACCTGCCAGATTAACTCTTCAGCTTGTCTTGACAGAGAAGCCATAGCCCAGGATCTCAGTGTCACCCAGCAGGTTGCTGGGAGGGGATAGGGAGAGCTGTCCATGCCACCTGCTCCATGGCTGGTGCCCTCTCAGCCAGAACTCTGTTTTCCCACCCATGACAGTTATTGTGAAGAAAGGGGGCTCAGTTTCTTGCAGGAACCCCATGTTTCATGCAGACCTCATGGGCGCAGTGCCATGGGGTAGACACTTGAAACCAATGGTAAAGTGACAGCCCTTGGGCATCATTTCTTGGGTTTACCCACAGAAGGGAAAGCAAAATGAGATTAAAGCCTCTTTCCAGCTCTAGCAGGACATTTTGTGTAGATAAGAGACTAGTCTGTGCTCCAGGCCTGCTCTGGCCACAGTCTCTGTGCTCAGGCTCCCAGCAGCTATCTATACAAATAAATAACTCACCCCAGAGATCATTTTTGAACACTGAGGCAAACTGAGGTATTACAGTTCATTGCTTGTGCTGCTGAATTTTCTCAGTCCTCAAAACAGGATTATATTCTCCCCATCTTATGTTCTCCCCAGCTGCTGCCTGGTGGGGACTAGCTGTCATGGGCCAAAATCATGTCAGTCAGCACGCTCAAAATGTGGTGGTGTGAACACTTAGAGGTTAGAGTCAGTGCTCATGCCATACCCTGCTTTCTCGTGATGCAGATGCAGCTAGTGGTGCCAGATGTGGCTGGGTTCTTCACCATCCTCAGTACTCATACAGCTGTGGTTATGCTTCCCCAGGGAGGAGCATGTAAAGGAGCTGGGAACAGAGGCAGTGTCTCCTGTGGAGCAGGATGAGATACCAATACTCAGCTTCACTTTGCTTTGCTTTTGTAACTGTTACTTAAAATCTGTCCAGGGTGAAGTGATAGAGAGGTACAGACAGTTCCACCCCCAAATATTCAACAGGTGCCTTGGGCATACTGCTCTGAGCTGCATTTCCACCCTCAGACAAGGAAAAAGTGCTCTTAATCCGCCTGCTACATCACATACTGCTAAAGGTCCTTCGAGCAAGTCCTGCTCTTGCTCTCAAGACTTTGTTTTTTACCAGCACTTTGGGATGCCAAAGAGGAGAGAGAAGCCCAAATGAGAACAGTCATAACCATGGATGACACTTTAAGTCATAAGGCTCTGCTCTGGTCTTCATCTTGTATTTCAGCTGTTACTCATGAAGTTAATGAAAACCATGGTTCACACAGTGAGCAGGCAGGTTCTCCAGAGATTTCCTTCCTTCTAGATGGTTCTTGGTGAGTAAATGCCTTGTCACTGAAAGTCCTCATGTCCTGGAACATAGCAGGAGAGGGTCCCACTTGCCATGCTCAGCAGTGCTGCTGGCCACATAAGAAATAAGGCAACACACATCAAGCTTAGCCCCCCAGCTTCTCAGTTCCTAATCCCTAAGGAGCGAAAGATATTGACTAAAAGGTGCAAGGCTGGAGAGCTGTTCCTCTTGGATCACTTCAGTTTTAGCCACACTATCACCATAATAACACTTCATAACTACATCTTGCATTTTCATCTCTATATTTCAGCTGAAGTTATGAATGTTGAATTACACAAGTCTCATAAATACCTTTTGGGGCAGGTCAGCATTCAGATGATATCTGTTTTCACGAGGTGGTGGCAAGGACATTCAATCTCAGGGAAACTCAGCCCTGCAGGGTGGTGCAGGAGTAGCCCCAGTTAAGCCAAGGTGATCTGGTCTGTGCACAGCCTCATTGCCCTGGGGAGCCTGAAATGGTGTAACCCCTTGGTGGGGGGTAGCCTGCACCTCTCAAAGTGTCACCCTCACAGGAAGGGCCCAACTCTGACACACCTTTGCTGCCACCCCCAGCGTGTATCAAATAGTATCTGGTGCTGGCGGGATTCCAAAGCGTGCAGGGAGAGGAGTGTCAGGGACTGCAAGGCCACCAAAGAGATCTGCCAAGCCCGCTGTGCCTCTGAGGCTGGTTGGGGTGTGTGTGTTGGCCAAGTATAATGTAGAAGATGCCTCTGCTGCAGTATTAAGTGCCCCATGTTAAACAGCAATTTTCAGGACCTTATGACAGAGGGCTGTCACTGCTGTCACTTTTGTGTCTCTTTTGTTTTTCTTCTTGAATAATTGAAAAAGGGTTATTGCTATCCTCATCTCCACTGCTAAGGAGGACATCATATCTTTGACCAAGAAAAATCCTTGCAGCCACACTGGAGCAGATGGGGCATCAGACAGCAGGTCTCGATTAAGGTGGCTAAGGAATATTGACAGGCTGTGGGTTTTTTTGGTTTATTTTTTCCTGCAAGTTCATATGTATTGCAAGAAAGGATGGTTCATGTCAAATATTTGTTGGCATTTTTAGTGTGAAAGAGCTAATGAGCCCATCCTGTCATCTGCTCTGTGGTGCACAGAGAGTGAAGAGAGACTCAGCTTGCTCATTACACTGATCACCAGGGTGTAAAGGGCTCAAAGGAGCTGGCAGGGTTGCCTTGTCTTCCTGGGCACTAACAGAGCTGTATTGGTGTGCACTGCAGAAGTGCCCAGGGCTTTGTTTAAACCAGGGCTGTCTTGCATTCATTTCAGCAGAGGCTCAGCTGCAGCAGGTAGGCACTCGGCCAAAGAAGGCGCTGTTATTACCATATGATGAAAGCTAAGCTCTGATGCCTCTTGACCCCTAGCCACGGGCTGGCAACTGTGACACTGGGAGAAACCTGCTGCAGAGAAACCAGGAACTTGCAATGGAAGAGTGGAATTTTACTTGTACAGATAAACATGGAATGCAATGAGCAAGGAGCAATGCAAAAGAGCTAATGGCATGCAGAAATCATGGGCAACAATGACACAGAAATCAATAATTGTTTGATTATGTGGATAAAAGCTAGAGAGACAAAACATTCCGTTTCAAAACTGAAGATCTGTGGTACAGGATATGTGTAGGTGGGCAGCCTACTAGGAGAGAAATCCTACCCAGCAAATTTTAGAGATTGTTTCAGAGAGGGTGTGCAGGTGTAAGTTTCAATGTTGATGGACACTCATTCCTACAACCCCAGTGTGAGCCTACACTGGGCTTGTAATGAGCTTCTCCTACAATCTTGTTTCTTCCTATCTCATACTAAGACAAAATCATTTTGATGTCTCTGGAAAGTTCTGCTGTTTTTAATTTCAAATACTCTACAGTTGTAAAGGTAATCACTGTCAGTGTTCATATTAAATAACTTTGAACTATACACAGCTGTATTATATTATATTATTGTGTTGCGTCACCTCTTTGAAGTGACAAATAAATCTACTGGCCCTTTGTGATAAGACTGTCTTGATAAACACTGCTAACAGAAAACCCATAGTTTATTTCTTAGTTTTCCCATCTCCAATGCTTTTCTGGTCCTCTTATTTCCTATATCATAACTAAATCTAAGGTGGGAAAATATTGCCAATATATTTATTCCAGTCTTGCTAAACCGCAGTTTACATACAACTTCTAAAGCCATTGTTAATCATCTTTAGTAAACAAGTATCTTAACAGGCTTAATCTGCCTTGTGTGTTTAGCAGACTACAGCCTACTGGAACAGTTAAGATTAAATCACATTTTTCCGCAGGGTCAGGAAACATTTCCTTGCTGGAGTTCAAACCACTGGTTCGAGAGGAGTCCGAGGCAGCTCCTGGCAGCAGCAGCGCTGTACAGACAGGCTGGGAGGTACTGGCTGTGCTGGGAGAAGGCAATCCCAAAGCTGCCCTGCCCTGCTGCCAGCTGCCCCTCCAACAGCAGGAGGCCTCGAGGGCAGCTGGCTGACTGCCCGGGGGATGTGCCTGAGGGTGCCTTGCTCTGTAGGCAGGCACTTATGTCAAGGGTCCCTTGGGCTCCCAAGGCAGACCACGCACACATTTTTACCTCTGTACTGACAGTTTCGAGATCTGCAACCACACCCAGTGCTTTGTGCCTTCCAAACCCACCTCTGCTTGTGTTATTTTTCACACCAACACACTGTCATAATCAAGCCCAGGAAATGCAGCAGGAATCATTTGTGCTGAAACCCTGCTCTCTGTTTTACCAGTGCATGAAAACAGCATTTCTAATACTCCCTTTATAGTCTGGAACAAGATTACATTGAGCAATGGCTGTGGTTTCTATTCATGACAGCAATGCTTGTTTCCTTCTCTTTCAATATGAACACACACATTTTAAGAAGGAGTGTAAACCCCACAAAGCAACATGCTTTATACCTAATGTCTCCTCAGATGTTTCTGTGTTAGGGCATCTATGTCATGACTCTATTAGACTGTGTTGCAGGGCCTGGGTGGGTCTGCTGGCCTCGACCAGTGGTGCTGAGGATCCAGTGATCACATTGGACATGCTGATGCCTCTGCTTCACATTAGTCAGGGTCCTGTAATCATTGACAGTGGGAATGCATCCTACTCCCTAGTTCCATCTGAGAGGGGTCTCATGTGCCCTGAGACCTATTTGTAAACCAAATATCAGGCAGTAGCCAGGACCAAGAGATTTGCTTCAAAAGCATGTGTCTGACCTGGATTAAAATATTTAGGAGGATGCATCTGTAGATTTAGGCCAAAGCTAACCTGTAAACTAGGTTTGTACCTAAAACAAGACCTCAGCCTAGCTCCAATTTTAGTGTTGAGAAGCCAAGAGGAAGAAGAAGAAGGTATCAGAAACTGTCTCACTGGTGTTTTAGAGTACTCATGAAATTTACTGAGATGTGCTGAAAAATTATTATCAGGACTTTTTCAATAATTTTAGCAAAAATATCTATCTCTAACAGCATGAAACTGTGTCAGGTTAAGTATCAGGAGAAAGTTTTTCACCCAAAGGGTGACTGAGCACTGGAACATGCTCCCCAGGGAAGTGGACACAGTATCAGCCTGACAGATTTCAAGAAGCATTTGGACACTGCTCTCATGCACATGGTGTGATTCTTGTGATATTCTGTGCAGGACCAGGAGTTGGACTTGATGGTCCTGATAGATACTTCGAACTCAGCACATTCTATGATTCCATTATACTTATTTGTGGGCCTGGTAGATAGACTTGTTACCTGTTACCTTCAATAAGAATAGCTGGGTTCTGAGTTCAGTTCAGCTACTTCATGCAGTTAGCCTAGACCTGTGTTTAGGGGGAAGAGAGGTTCAGTCAGAACTCCTTGTATGACTGCCATGTGCACTTTTAGAACTTTTTGCTTTCCATCAGAATATGGCATAATGACAGACTTTATGGATCCCCAGTATTTATTTCTGTGACTGCCCTTTTAATGGATTCCAGCCATTAATTTGAAATTGAACCTGCCTCATCTCAACACCACTTCTATGCATTTTAAGTATACTTCAAAGTTCATTAATGAGTAGCCTTAATAAACCCAGGCTGTGCCATAATTACAAATGTCTAAATCACTCACTCTGAGTAGTTCAGACCTTTGCATTCAAGTGCAGATGCTCAAAGGCGCACTGCTGTGTATAGATGCAACCACACACGTTCATATTCACTTCTAGGACTGCTTTCACAGTACTTATGGATTAGAATGAACTCTGAGCCATGAAGTTGTTTTAGTGGAAACACAGATGAAATCATCTTTCACCTCTAGGTCACCAGTGTGATTCCATCAGAAAAACAGCACTGCTGACTGAAAGTTTTCAGTCGGACACTGAGAGCTTAAGAAACCTCATGATCTCAGCACAGCTGTTAATAGAAAGCAAACCTAGCACTAACTCATGTCACTTTTGGCAGCCACAGCAGAAAGGCCAAACTCCCAAATCAGCATGGGGGCTGCACGGCTCTTTTAGCCCAGAGGTAGCTTCACAGTGGGCAGTACATTATCCTGGCAGGGTGGAGATTGGAAAAACTTGTATGGCAACCCTTTGGACTATTCCTGTCCCTGGGTTAAGAGGTGGTCACTTTTCATCTTGTTCCATAGGCTCCCTATTTATAGAGAAAGAAAAATATAGGATAGTGCCCAAAAGAGTCACTTGCAACTTCTATTGCAGGTACTAGAACAAACCAAATTCTGAAATAAGGGTTTCAACCTCCTGGGGCTGTATCTGAAACCTATTCACTTCATTCAGTCTGTGCTCAGGTAGAAATTCTCAGTGACCTGAGTAGGAACTGTCTCTGCAAGAGCTAAGGACTTACAAAAACCTTAAGAGTTTGGACACTTCACAATAGAATTTGCCTTCACATTTCACTGACAAGGTGTCTTGTCTTCTCTCATTCATTTTTGCTGACGTGCAAAAGAATATTCCTCTTCTTTGAACTCTCCACAGTCTTTGCTTGAAAATCAGGGCAAAAATTAAATTACCATTCCTCTGCTTACCAGACTTTTGCAGAAGGAGAAGAGAGACACATTGTTTGTATTGCTTACAGAAAAAGCTACCAACTTGTACTGATGATGCAGGCATAAGGAGCATGAATTTGCAAATCTGGCCTCTCCAAGAGACTGCACAAGGTGTAGATGCCAGCAGTTTTCTTCAGCTGGCTGAATGCAAAGGTGAAAACAAATGTGACAACATTTCACTCTCAAGGGAGGGAAGGTAAGAGTTAGAGAGATGCATTATTCATCAGGGAGTTTATTTTCATGCCACATTCAGATCCATCCAGGCACCTAGTTATCACAGAATTGACAAAACAAATGGCACTGGAACACAGACGGAAGGCAGTGAGAAGGACTGCAAGAACTGAATCTATAGAGTTAGGGAGCAGGATGGGAGTCAAGGTCTGTAAGACCATTCAAACAAGAACTTTTTGAACGCCAGAATGAAGGACTGATCTCTTACAGATGTTCAGCTCAAGGCTGGCCATACCCTTGGGTAGCTAATATGCAAGTCACTGAATTACTGTATTTTCTCAACATCTGAAAGAAGTTTTTCAGCACTTATAAGGGTCATTTCTAAAGTGTAGTCACTGATAACTAATACCAGGTGATCTCACGCTGCCACTGACTCAGGTCTCTAGTCTTTTTCTCAGAAGTCAGTTTCCACAAAACCTGTGAAAACTTTAGATTTTAATCTGTTAAATGTTGCTGGAACTGGCCAATAACTTGAAAAGTCTGTAGGGACATGCACACATGCACATAAAACAAGTCACAGCCTAAGCCTTGTTTCCAAAGGAAATTAGGTTAAAAAAAACTTCAGGATGTGAAAATGAAAATTCTAAGTCATGGAGCACAAAGGTATTTGGTTTCCCTGTTGGGACATAGGATTTGATACATCTTGACCATACTCTGAGCCATGCCAGTTCTTTTTTTGCTTCATTCCTTGGCCCAGAACATCCCTCAGTCAGACAGCAGTTCCCATCATGTGTCTAATAACATGTGCAGCTTGAGTTTATTTAGGCTTCATATCTTAAGGGAAGGTCTTTTACATCTTGAGAGAGGAAAGGACTTTGTGTGTAAAGCTTGACAGTGAATAAGTTGCTTAATGGCTAACCTGTTTGATCAATGTGAGTTGTACTATGAGCACATTGTTTGGAGAACTCTGGAGGGAATGCTGCAAACAACTCCCAAAAGGCTGGGCTTTCATGTGGGCTAAGCCTTCTGGATGAGGGAGGGGTTGGTATTCATGGGTGAGCCTGTAATGAACGTGCCTGTCTGATGCTGGCCTTGTTGAAGGCCAATCCAGGCACTGAATAACTTTTGTTAAAGCCAATGGCAATGCAATTGCTTCCTGAAGAAAAGTGTCTGTGTAGGTGGTGGGAAGGGTGGAGGTAATGATCTCAAATAGGGCAGGTTCGTGGTAGTTCTGCTCTGTTGTCCTATCTGACAAGTTCACCATGAAGTTAAGGGTGTGATTAGGCTGAGGCTCCCAACAGGTAGAGTCAATATATTAAACTATGTTGGTTATCTTCAAATGTGAAGATTAGTCTCCAGTGCTGAGGCCCCTGCAGCTGCAGAAAGGCTGGGAGGTGGCAAGGTCAGGGGAAGAAGTGTATGACATCTTAGGGCAACTGTTTTTTGTAGGATTTATGTGGCTTTGCCTGTTCATCAATCCAACAGGTCCTCAGTGCCGACTGACATCTGAGAGAAGCGTTAGCAGTATGTGGCAGGCAAAGCAGTAACACTGTGCTGCAGTTGGGTGCCTTTTTGTCCAAGTTGTCCCTTGGTGATTCCAGGTAATGGGAACAAGTCACTAGGATGCTTGCATTACTGAGTTTTGGTGTTGACTCAGACTGGAGAAGTTGAAGTAATATAGTAGCAGCTGCACACTTGAATGTGTCTTATTTTCTAACCAGTGCAAGATAAATGAGACAAAAGTTCTATAGGATTATTCACAGCTGCCTTTCTCAGCAAACTTGCTCTTCCAGCCCAGCATTACTTCCTCCTGCACCTCTTTCTCACCATGTTTTGTTCTCTACCCCATCTTGATCATTTTAAAGCCATATTCAAGCCCTACTAAGATGAAGGAAAGGAGCTGAAGTGGCCATCCAAGGGAAGGGTGCTCTACTTTAGGGAAAAGTCACTTTAGGCAATGCTGGGTTTGGGGATTTTTTTTCTTCATCCATGGGTGACTACCAAGGGCAAAGGGAAGATACTTTCCCTGCAATGAGGTGTTCCACTGCTCCACCACTCTCAGAGGGTTTGGTTCATCTCCTTTGCTGTCAGTTACTTCTGTGCTTTGTGTGTTATTTGCTGTCTGCCAGGAAATCCTTCAAATACTGTGACAAGGGCATTGGTGATGCAGAAACTACCTCTTAACAATTTGGAGAGGGGGAAACTCGCACAGGAAAAGAAAAATTGGTGGTGACTGAACTTTTACTGTGTTTTTTTCTCACCTACAGTTGAAGAGATTGGATCTGAACGAGTGATCTTTGCCTAGGAATTCAGAAGATGAAGGTGAACCCAAGGACTCTGTATATTCTGCTGGTGGCTTTTGTATAAATCACTTGGCCAACCTTTGTAAAAGCCTTGTATTTCCCTCTGGCTCCTGCAGACATCATGCCTTAGGGCTGCATTGCCAGGAGACCATGTATCTTCTTCATACCAGCCAAGCTCTGGCCTTAACTTCCAGACATATAGGGAATCTATATTGTCCTTTCAGATGGGGAAACACACTCTTGGCCTCAGGCACACAGGAGGGCTAAATTGCTGACTCAGCCCAGACAGCTCTGGACCAGAAACCCCAGCTGGGCCCAGCACATATCAAGTGTGCAAGATTCCAGCCTGTTGCAGCAGTATTTCTTTCAGACTGTTTTCTTCACTGCCTGCTTGGAAAAAATCATAAGTAAAAAGGCCTCGAGCAGAGTCCAGCTCATACAAGGGCTGGCAACTCTGATAACCACGTTCATTCTTGCCATTCATATGCAGGAAACCTGTTCCTACATGTCATACAGTCATTTCCACTGCAGCCATGAGAAAATGAAGTCTCTGCCATGTCAGCCTGCTGGCGTGTGACAGACACCTTGCACTGTGGTGTTTGTTGTACATGACTGCCAGGGCAATGCTGGGTGATAGGACTAAGAAAGTTGGAAGATATTTTCAGGAGACTCCACAGGAAACCAAGAGTAATGATGTTGCTGCAGCTCCTGGGAATGCACTGGAGTGTGGAAAATTCTCTGGGGTGTGTTACTGATAAGTAAAATTTTACAAAAGGAAGGCCTTGTGAAATCATGGCTCAGGCCTGTTACTTCGGCCTAAGTAGAAAAGGACTGTGGGAAAGGGCCTCAGCTGAATTAGGGGTAGAAAAACAAGTTATGTAAGCATCGTGTGTTCACATCCTGTGTATAGTGGTTGGTTGAACTATGTTTGTTATGATTTAAAACTATGTAACTGATAATGGGCTGATAAAAAGGCCTGGTTTTTGCAATAAAGGGGCTCTCCTTTGCACCTGCCCGGGGACTCTGCGTCACTACGGACCCTCACGCACAGGGGTGTACAGCAGGCTGGGCAGGGCAGGGCAGGGCAGGGAAGTTATGTCTGCACCATGCACTGCTGCTCCAGAGCTGCGAGCAGCAGAGCCATCCATGGTGATGCTTCACCCGTGCTGCTCAGATCTGTGGAGCAAGGGGCCCTTACAGGGCTGCGTCCTTCTGCCCTCTGCATCCATCACTTCGCACTTGGGTACACTATGGAAAAGGTCACATCAGGAAGGCTCAGTCAGTTCTGGTGGCCTCAGAAGCTTCAGGATGAAGACAAAAGATGGTGGGGTGCTCATCCCCTTAGTGCTCATCTCTAGTCATAAGCTCTTTCAAAATAAGCATGAAGCTCCAGGCTATACCTGTCTTTTCTCTCCTTCACTCTTTAGGTTTTATCTATGCCCACTTGTGAGATTATTCTAGGTGAACGCCCTGTGACAATGGCTTCCTGGCATGTCTTTATTTTAAACCAGTGCAAGTCTGCACACAGGATAGTGGTGTTTGGGAAGGGTGGAAACACAGGCTGGCAAAAAGTCTTTAAGTAGTGTCCCCAACAAGAGGTTGTGGGAGGCTCAGAAGAAGCAAGAGGAGAGTCTGTTCCATATCGTGCCTTGGTAAATTGCATACCACTATCACGTTTTAAACCTCTCGCATCTAGTATATGAGTCCAAAAAAAACCCAGTTGGGGAAACACAAGGGAGGAAGGGGTGATGTGGGGAACCCAAGTACGAAGAATTTACTTTGGGCCCTGGAAATACCAGAGCCCCAAGCTGAGTTTGAGAGAATATGCACACAAATCTCTGCTCATCTTCTTCCTATCTGCAACTGCTGTGTAAGATGCTGGATGAGCATTTGGCTATCCTTGTGTTAACATTTTTATGCAAAAAGCTGCCTTTTAATGACAAAATCCACAAAATTAAGGTGACAGCCTCTATACAGTAGGTTGTTTCCACTTTCCTGAAGCATTGAGAATTTGAGCCAGAGGAGAGAGAAAAGCTGAGCTTTCCATTGCCCTGCATATGTAATTGTTGGGTATAGTAACCTAATGAAAAGAACCAGTGCAGGAGTTTAAAAGGATTAGCAAACTTAAATGCCATTTACAGTGACCCGTGAAATGCTGAGAACTCTGCACACAGTAACACCAGAACAGCAGTCTTTGGGTCTCCTAGAGAAAACCTCCTGGCCTGTCTGAGAGCAAATCCTGGAAATTCCGGTGCACTTAGTAAACAGGTCTGCTCACAACGTGCCATCCTGCTTGTTCATGGGGTGTTGGAGATAGGGAGTGGTAAAAGTAATTGGGATAAAATAACATACCTGGCATTTGCAGGGGTTGGGTGGGGTGGGGGGTGATGCTGCAGAAACTCCCCTTTCCTCAAGTCATGAGCCATGATCCAGCCCAAATACACCATGCAGTTGGTGTAGTAGTCTGTGTTGGAGGACTTTTGTGACCCTGACAAGCACATGGCAGGGCTGCCAGCCTTGCCTCCAGCCTTGCCTTTGCGGTCCTTGGAAAGCCACCATCACATGGCTGAAGCAGTTTTGGACCCTTCTCTCATAAATACCAAAGTAGCATGTGTAGAGAGGTCAGGACATGGATAGTCTACATGACATGCAAAGCTTCAAATTGGCCTTAGTTTGGACATGAGAGGAAGGGCCAAATCCAGAAAAGTAGGTTTAGAAACATAACTGAACAATTTTTTTGAACAATTTTTTTCAAAGTTGTAGTCTGCTGATTTCAGAGTGGAGCAGTGCACAAAGATACTCAGCTTTCCCTCAGAACAGAGGGATAGTGTTAGACTGGGCTTGCAGTGTCAGGCTGATACAGCCCTCCCTCTCTCTTGAACCCTCTGCTGCCTTCGAGGGGTGGATAAAGAAACTGGCAAAAGTCCTCCAGACTGAAACAAAGAGGAGTTAAAATGAAGGCACAGAGCAAGAAGCTGCTTTATTTGCATGATGTTTGCAGTCTCTAGGTAATCCCATCACTGCTTGCACAGAAGCTGCTTGCAGGCTGAGGTGCCATGTTACCACCACAGAAGCATGTGCAACATTAGCTGTCACAGCAGAATTATTTTGTGGTTTCCCTGAGATCACAGGCTCTTCAGTTCTCCCTCTGGTTGCCTCTGGGACCTGAATCAGTAGTCCAATACACCCTCAGGTGAAATGAAGAGACAGAGGACAATATGATGGGAAGGGCAAAGATCAAAGACAGCTCTGAAACCTGCCCCTTGCCTCAAAGAGACCAGTTATCCAAACTGAATGGGGCATATCCTCTGCACCCATGAGGAGAGGTCACAGCAGCTCACAGCTGGAGCCTGAGTCATCTCAGAAGCCATTCCTTCATCTGATAGTTGCAGTATCTCTAAATTAAGTATCTTGTACAAGGCTTGTACAACACGCCAGGGTTTGTGGTAATCAGCTATGGGGCACATGCTGCATTTGAAGACTAATTTTAACAATAATGCATCTCATTAAAGCAGCTGGCATATTCTGTGTTTTGTAGGACATGTTTGCTGCCATACAGCTATAACATATTTATCACAAGGAAACATTGTTTCTGTAGCTTTTCTTCTACACTATAGCACTGTTCCTGACAGTTAGTGCCTAAATTCATTTTGCATGCATCAAAATTTCCAGTATTTAATTTCTCTGCAGCCCAAGAGGAGTCAGAATATAAAGCACCAGGCTGTGGAGCCTTCTAAGACAGACCTGGATGAGAAGAGCTCCTGAAGTAGGAGTCCTTCAGGGCTTTTACTTCATAACTAGACATCATAACTAGAGGGAGAGCAGTTGAATGCTTTGGTTGTGCTCTGCAAACTAGGTATTCTGAAGTCCAGTCCCATCTCAGGGGACAGCTTGAAAACCAGCTTCTTAATCTTTGAAAGGAGATTTATAAAATTATTGAGGCCTTTTGATTAAACACCCTTCAGGTATAAGGTATTATTATGATGCTATACAGTCATAGAGATTTAATTGAAGGTATTTAACTGCAGTGGCTGTGAAACAATTGAAATTATACTCGACCTTCTCTTTGGAGCAATGCTTTTAGACAGATTAATAAGGTAAGTGATGCTTAAATTCTTTGTGTCTTTCTTGAGGTTTTCTCCAATACACTTAATGGAGTTTTCACAATGCAGACAGATTGGCAGGTATATGGAATTCTAGTAATTATGCCCCCTAAATTCCTTGTACTTCTTTCCAACTGAGAATCTCTAGGATCAAAGTAAACATGATAACAACTGTCTGTAAGTTACATTCTCTGGAATGACGTACAGAGAATCTGACCTTTAAAAGAAATCAAAGAATAAGTGGTTTTCCCAGTAAATCAGGGCCAAGACAGAGCCCCAGTAGATGCTTACTGACAAACCCCTACATATGCATGTTTACAGGTTATTTATTCAGTCACAGGTGTAGAAATTCATGTGGTCTCCCAGTTTAAGAAGTAATAATAGGCCTACCAAAAAGGCTTGTTAATTTAGTCTAGATGCTAATCTGAACTTCAACTGAATCTACTAGCTCAAGCAATCTACCCAGCAATCTCCAGGAGAAGAGACCTTTTCTCATGCAGAGCCAGCCTAACAAAAATGCAAGCTAACCTCTAACTGAGATGCTTATGGAGATGTGTTCCCTGTGGGCAATTTGTGTGGGCATCTGTGGAGGAGCAAGCAGGCACCTAAACAGTGTCTTTTTATTTGGGGAGTTCCTTGCCCGGTATCATGAAATGAGTGTTTTAAGATCGCTTAAAAAATTCACTGGCCAAGGTATCAGTAAAAACAGGTTTAATATAAAAGCAACAGCACAACAAAGTTCATTGGCAAGGTTCACTCTTCTACTTACTAGATGGTTAAGCCCCAAACCTTCCTTCCCTGATGGTCGCAGTGCTGTCTCTATGCAGCAGGTAAATTTTAGGAAGGGTTTCTGGGACTTGTCATGCAGGAGGTATGACCAAAGCCCATGTCAGACCAGATTCACAGTCCCATAAGTCTCCCACAGGAACATTATTCCTTTGCTGTACAAATATTAAACTGAGCCCTTGCAGTGTAGGTTAGAGGCAAAGCTGCCATGGATGACAGTAGGGCAGGCAGGGCCAGAACCACCTACTGAACTTTGAGAACCGGTCACAGAGAACATGACAGATGTCGCCTCTCCCTGGTGTTAAGGGTGGTAGAGTAATTTGTTGATGCATTCTTGGAATAGTTTTGATGAATTTTGCAAAGACCTGTTTAAATAAAACATTAGATACACTTTTTCTTAAGGTTTGAAGAGGGGTTATGATTGTTTTTACTCTCAGTCACACATCTAAGAATAATCCCTTACTCAGTCATCCTTGGCAGGAAGGGAAGCAATATACTGGCTTTAGAGGCTAAAGAATTACCTGTTTATTTTGAAATAAATGTTTCTCTGTGCTATTCCTGACTGAACATCAGCTTTCCTGTTCCACCCTTACCATTTACTGCAGGAGGGTCATGCACTTTTGTCCTAGTTAATGCAAGTCCTGCAACTGTGTAAGTTTGATATTTTATTTCATCTTTTTTAGGTCAGACCAGTCTTACGTGACTGTTTATGTAAATAAGCAGTTGACCAAAAGCCACTCATCTTCGTGTACAGCGGGCATGTGAGGCAATGGGAGTTGTTCAGCTGCTTGCCCAGTATTTCTTGTGAAGTCATTATTGCATTTCTCCTGCCTTCCATACTTGGGGCCAAACGTTGCCTTGCTCCTGACTTGCAAAGGAAAGGAAACAGAGGACACTAGGGACAGGGAAATGCGTCTTTGCTCATTTGTCTGGCACAGATCCACAGGGCAGGCTTTCTGCTGCATCACGATTATGCACAAGGAAGATGGGATTGAGTCTGTTCCTGGCCCTGTCATAGGCTCTGGGGACCCATTTCCTGGAGGCCTGGAAACTCATGGGTTCACCTTTCTCTAGAGGAGGTAGCAAAGGTGCCATTCACTGCTCTATGTGAGCAATATTCTCATGCAACCAGATCCCCTTTCTGGCACCACGTGCTACCAGCCAGAGGCTTGCAGGCTGCACTGCTGTGTTTACAGCCTCTGTCACTGTGCAGCTTCCAAGTCTTCCTGTATCCTCTCCTGAAGAGAACTTTGATTATCTCCTAAAACTATGGACAGAGCTTGTACAAGGGCTTATAGTTTAAAAGTACATGCTAGAACAAGTAGCAAACTGTCAGGGAAGGAGAAAGCACTTGGTTAGATTAATTTGATGATTTGTAAGTTTTGCTGCCTTTACAACTGGCAATAGGAACGGTGTAAATGTTTCTTCTGTCCTCTTTCTCCTCTACCTTTTCCTGCCTGAGGCTTTTTCTCCCTCTGCTCTAGCAATTCACTACTAAACTCAGAGCTGCTTTCTGGGCACAAAGCAGTCAGTGAAGATTTCTCCAGCACAGCAGTGTTTCTGCCTCACTCCTACCCTGCTGCTGTGTCTGCTTGGTGACACCTCAGCATGTGAGCAACAGTCATGCTCTCCTGTCTGCGAAGAGAGCAGTGCTAATCTGTTCCGTGGGATTGTGTGCAAGCACCAGGCTGTGCCCAATGTCATTTCACACCACACCAGAGTCAGAAGAGGAACCCAACTTTCTTCTGTCAAAAAAAGCAGTTCAGAAGTTTTCCCTGCTTCTGCTTGGGATGAAATGAAAAGCTTTCCAGGTATCTTCCCTTCCTGGAATGAGGAAGAAGCCTGCTGGCTGGGGCACTTGCTGGGGAGGCAGGAGACGCATGCACAAATCATCTGTCTAAATGATTCAGTCATGGGCAGGAGCTTGGCTTTCCCACATCTAAGACAAATGCTCTAAACAGTGAATCTCTTCTACAGTGACTAAATTTTAGTTTAACCTTCTTGGATCCTTGGTGAATATTGACACAATCAGAAATCTCTTGTTTTCATGACTCCTACTAAATAAACTGTTTTCCTGATCGGTGTTTCGTGCTCTCTCTCAGTTCTGCACCAATATGATTGCTCAGCTGGATAGTTTCTTCCCATTACCAGCACTTAAATGGTTACTTGCAGCGTATTTGTCAGACTCCACCCAAAGCACAGGATGTTCAGGTAGAGTTCAGGTGTTGGAGCTTTCCACCACAAATCTTTGCAGTAGGCTTTCATGCTAGAGCTGCATGGCATCCAGTTCCCAACTGTGGCTTAGCGCGCTGGAGTTTGCTCTCCTCTGGCACAAAAGGAACAGGGGTTGTGGTCCTGCAATGGCCTGTGTGCTGTCATCTACCACACCTTCTGTCATCTTTGCTCTTCAGCACTCTTGACTAAAAGGCAGCAAGGAGTAACCTCTTTCTCAAAAGCTGTGTACATAAAGCAGTAAGAAGTGTCAAACCTGATAATGTTTAGCTAATTGAGGACGGCAGATTTCTTTGGTTTTTTTTTAATAAAAACAACTTTTAGCTGAATTTCAAGTGGATACAGTAGTTGCACTAGAAAAAATTACCCATATCAGTTAGTGTCTGTATTAGCTTTAACTGAATTGTCTGAAATGGCCGTCCCATCATCTAAATTTAGACTTTAAAATACAACTAAAGAATGCATGGTGGCCTAATGTATAGCTAGCCAGTCTTTCACAGGATTCTGCCTCTGAAAATTAAATTGCATGTGAGCATTAATACTACATCTCAAAACCTCATTCAACTGCAGCCCTGGTCAGCATACATTGGTTTTGGCTATTTTGTTTCCCTGGTCTATTTGTCCCTGAGACCTTTTTCATGCTGTAAAATATGACAAGATATTTTATTGTGAAGTGATTTTTAGTTTTGGCTTAGGTAATGACAGCTATATATCCTGAGAGATGACAGTATTATGTAAAAATGAACATATACATTATTTGGCAAGGAAAAAAAATTGACCATCTTTTTATCTCTTCCTCCACAACTTAAATTCTAATAGATGTCATCCATTTAAATTCCTTTATAGCAACACAGAATGAAGTACAGAAAAGAGAGGCATATATTATATATGGTAAGATTTCTTTGTTTCCCTGATGACTGGAAATATGCATGGAGTACTACAAAGCAGAGCTCTATATTGGAAGCAACATGACACTTGCCTCTGCAGAAATTCAACAGCTAAAACAAAAATGAAAGGGAATAGACCTACCAGCTGCTTAGATTCAGCAGTTCCACTACTCACATGCTGTTCAGTAAGTTGCCAAAGAAACAGAGGCTTGGATTTCTGTGAAATTTATCTTGCTAAGATTACGAGGGAGGTTGGGAAGGAAGGATGAAAATCAGAATCGCCTGCAAAATAACTCCTTCTCCACTCCCCCGCCCCATCCCAGCAACATGAGATATCAATGGCAGAAGGTCATGCAGATAATTGCAACATTATCTCCTGTGCCTTGAGAACTTGGGTCCTCTCAGTGGGAGGGTGATAAATAAAAAGTTGTCAAAATTCCATTCATGGAAAACTCCAACATTGCTAAATCTAGAACCAGAGCAGTAAACGCCAGAACTTCATGGAGAAAATAACTTCTGGAATTTTAAGTTTTTTTCCAAAGTGAACTGCTTCTCCCTGGCTACATTCTGCATGTTGTTTTGGGGTTTTGTTTGTTTGGTTTTTTGTTGTTGTTTTTTTCCCTTAAAAAAATCAACCTGAACAACAACAGCTTGTGCCCAGTTCCTGCGAGTCTGGGAACCTTAAACTCTGAAACCCCTGGCCTGAGCTGTCTCTGTGAGTTTCAAGGCTCCCTGAAGTGCAGCTGTGAGTCTAAAACTCTTGAGTGAGACTTTGCTGTGGTGAGGTCTCCCTGAAACCAGGTACTCTGGAAGCATGGCTTCCCCGTCAGCTTGCCTCAGGGACTAGCAAGAAACCTAACTAAATGGAATTTTGTCAACAGAACCTTCTCAAAGCCAAACAACTACGAAAAAAATTCTTAATTTTGAGTATTCAGATTGGGAGTTTCTGAGCAGATGTAGTTCAGATCTTCTAGTGACTTCTCTTCAGTCTGTTGAGTGCAATTCACATAGCCAAGACTTAGATCTGTCTTTGGGTTCTTGATGTCCTCCTTGCCTCTTTCATGTATTAAGTCCTACTTCACATGTTCCACAAACTGTGAATGTATCTCCCAACTGAATGAATGTTGGTTTTCAATGGTAAAAAGACAGATTTATCATTAAAGCATAAGACTGGAGTTGCATAGAAGTTTCTTACTGGGGTATAGATGGTCCTACTTGGTATTATCTGAGAAACTGAGGCTTACAATGTGTGTAAGAGGGGGGATAATGTGTTAATTCAGTGGATGGTTGGGAAAGCTTAAAATTCATTAGTGTGTTTGATTTGGTGAAGTGGAATTGTCGACAGCACTGGCAATTTCTGCTTTTACCAAACACATTCCTTCTCTGTCCACTCTCAGGATAATACCAAATGCTGCCCTAGAGTGTAGTGCTCCAGAGCACCATGTTTTAATGTGTCCTTCTGTAAATGCCAGTAAATACAATAGTATTTGTGTTCGGTTTTTTTCCCCCTAAATCAACAAGCAATGTATCAGCATAATAGAAAAGCACTTGGGCTAGGGCTCAGATGCTTTCTGTGATGGTAAATCAATTGAAATGCATCAATGCTGAAATTACAGTGGGAAGCATCTCTATAATCTTTGTGTGTTACTGAAACACATTCCTGTAAATTAGGCCCACTGGCAGTCATTTCACCAATTCAGTTTTAAATGTCAGATCAAAATATTGCCCTAGATGGTGATATTTGGAAGGCAGGATCCTCTAAAGAAGGCTTTTTAGACATGTTCAGCAAATTGGTAAGCAATGGTTTCTAGACCCATATTAAAATAGAGGTGACTTTTCTTGTAAACAAGCATTCCTGTTTCAATGGTGACATGAAATGTAATGACTTAAATTAGTTGCCTCAGCCAGCTTTCATTAATAATCTAGATATAACTTTTTACCATGTGAACTATGACTTTATATTTGTGTCATCCCCATGAACCACTTTAAAGCTTTCTTTAAAATCCTTGACCTTCAGAAGGATATTAGCCAGGTCCTGGAACAGCAGAAGGAGAAAACAAAAAGGTGTTTTAACTCTGCCAGCCAAGAAGCAGCCACTTGAGTACAACTGGTATCCAGGCTGGAATGGGCAAGCCCCAGGAACAAAGGTGCAAGGAGAGGGGTGATGCTAGGCCATGTGGCACCATCTTGGAGAGCCACGTAGGGAGACCTGGAGACACCACAGTGGCCCTCCCATGCCTTGACAGATGATGGGGTGCTCATGTGCTGACTCTGCACAAGGTGTGAGCTCTTCAGCTCTGGGCAGATCTCCGTGAGGCTGCTCTGCCTGTGTCTGCCCTGCCAAGACAAAAACCCAGGAGCGGTCACACTCTCCTGCTGCTTCCTGCAGCTCTGCAGTCAGCCCTCTCCCTCTTCTTTCAACAAAAGGCTGTATTTACCCATACCCGCTCCCATCTGGCCTTCAGCAATTAATCTCTGTGCCTCAAACTGCAACACATTGTGTGATAATTCGTTATGTTAATCCCATGTGTCAGCGAGCCATTTAGAGACTGCCCTGCTTATCTTTTGGAATAAACCTGGGTTTTCCAGCCCTGCATACAAAGAAACAACACATTCCCTGTCCTTCACATACACAAGGCTAAAATTTGAGTGCTTCTGTGCCTATGGTACACCTCTTACCTGGTGTCAGAATTTTTGAGAGATATAATTAGGGGGGCCTAACAACACATTTCAATCTGCAAGCTTCCTTCTTCTTTTGAATGCAAATTTCTAGGACAGAAGCAGTAAGATATTAAACATATTTACACTATTATAAGCCACTCTGTGAACAGCAGAGCTAATGAAGCTTGGTTTTGTCCTGACTGGACCCAGCTGCTGATGCTACTGAATCTTTCAGGAACACCTTTGAGACCATTTCTGCCCTGGGGGGTGTTTAAGATTACCCAGCCAACTAAAATGCTGCTGAAGGAGCATGTGAATGACAGACAGAGAGAAGGGGAGGTAGTGAAATTAATAACACATCTTTTCTCGTAGAAGCAAGTTGGAACCCCTCTCACTAGATGCAGCAAATTCAGTCCTAATCCACCTCATTCATAAAACCTGGATTCAGCTCCTCTTCCCATTCCTTTCCCATTTAATGGGGTTGAAGTGAGCATGGGGGGCAGTTTTTAAGATGGTCTGTTCTGGTTGTGGATGTCAAAGAGATTTAGGACAGATAAACCAGTACAGTGTGAAATAGGGCTGTGTTTTCCTGGCACTGATGGGAAGAGCTTGTTGCTGCTCTTGGCAGGCTGCCCACAGGCAACACCTCAGTCTCCTGCAGGTAAAAAGAGCACGGTGGTGCTGACCCACCTCGTGAGCACGTGTTTAAAGGATGGGGGAGGGAAGAGGATCTTGAACATGTGCTGAGAACAGTTTGTACTCGGTCCCTCCAGCCAGAGCCTCAAGATACAGAGCTGCAGATACAAAGCCTGAGAGGGAAGCAGCTTGAGCTGCCACTGACTCAGGTGTCCTAAGGCCACTGAGGACTGATGGAGATCCTGGGGCACTTTTTCCAAGCATTTGGAAAATGCCCAGGTCCTTCAAAAGCTCTTAAATTTCGCTTCAACTGCCCACAATTGCCAGAGTACCTCTGAGGATCTGGAGTGAAATGCACACAGTGTCTCTCCTAGAGCCAAAACCAGCTCTCCTGAAGCCTGCAGCAAGCCATGGATGTCCTTCAACTGAGTCACATCAGTTTTAGGTCACAACTAACAATAGTTTTCTTTTGGTTCTCCAATTAGCTGAATGCCACCCCTCTTGGGTCTTTGATAAAATAAAAAAAAATTTAAAAAAAAGAAAAAAGAAAAAAATGAAGCTAATCCAAGTTATTTTATTTCCTTTTCTTTAAAATTTTCCCCTCTCTGCTTTCAAATTTCAATTTCTCTACAATTTATTCTAAAATAAATTGGGCGTGTTTGAATGCTGAAACGGTGGTTCAATTTTTTCTCCTTTTCTACTAGGTTAGTTGGGCCACATTCTGCCTGTACTGAAAAATATTTTCAAGTGTCCCAAACTTGCTGTTTTTCTTCTTTTTTAACAGAATGAAATATTTCTCTGGCATAGTGTTAACCAAATACAGCTAGGCAATACAACAGCACGTTTCATTTATTTCAGGTAGCCACTGGCATCAAGACACAGTTAAGGATTTCTGCACAACTGCCTCTGTGTTTTTGTTTTTAAATTAAGATTTTCTCCTTAGGGCTATTGCAGCATTGGTGTTCCTCAGACTGGAAAGAATTGAATGGAGGACTATGAAAACCTGAGAAATTGCAGGAGGAGCCGTGGGCTGAATAATATGTTCCAAATATGCTCTGTAATATCGTAAGAGTAGCAGCTTTTTGACTCAGAATGAGAACTGGATTTGCCAAAAGCACTAAGCTTCAGTCCAAAAGCTGAAGTCCAGACACAATTAAAATAACAAGGCTCCAAGCTTTCCTGCAATCAGCCTGCAACTTCAACTATTGCTGCTTTTAGCCTAATGTCAAGCTTCCCTACCAAGTGTTTACATGTCACTCTGCTAATCAGGCAAACACAGAGGCTGCAAATCAAAGAGCAGCATCCCTGCTATCAGTGTCTAGCACTATAAATCTGGTCTGTCCACTTCAAATGGCTCTGGGTCTGCTTTCCCAGCCTCCTCCTTGTCTCCTCCTCAGGGCTTCTCAATCTCAATGCAAAAGCAATAACAGCCTATTCCTTAAGGCATGTTTCCTTAGCATATCCTCCCTCCCAACCAAAGCACTGCCTCCCTGCTTTGTTTTAAAACCAGCAATAACCTGGTGAACAGAAGGGCTCATTAATCTGGGGAGAGGCTGTATGCCCAGCAGGGACACAGAGCTGGCTGGGTGGCTCCCTGGCCAGCCTCACCAAGGCCTCAAAGACCAAGAGTCCACTGACCTAAGCAGGGGTCTCTTTGTGCCCAGGGTTCAGCTGGAAACCTTGCTGGCTGAGAGGGCTCAGCTGCCTACAACAGCAGACGGGAAAAGGACTTGAGACAGAAGCTTGCTCAGGGCCTTTGAAGCGTGAGGTGCAAGCAGGTTTTGTGAAACACCATTTTCCCTTGGAACATTCCAACCTTAAACTAGGGCAGTGGATGAAGCTGAAGCAGAAGGCAAAGGGGACAGACAGCACTCACCTGTGCTTCTCTGAGCAGGCCTAAGTGCTCTGGGAAGCACAGCTTTGAGTCCAGTCCTGGCTAGAGCTCTTCCAGATTCTGCAGTAGCACTAAGGCTGGCACTGGTGCCAATGCTGGGCTGGGAACTCCTCAGGCTGCTTCAGAGGGAAACAGCAGGGATGGAGCTTAACCTACTGCCACCTAGATTTGGAGCACGCACCCATTCTGAGCCAGGTTTTGTACCTCTGCTCTCAATGACTGCCGTGGTGTGCACCTTGCTGGGAGAGTGACACTGACTCTGCCAAGGGACAGCAATGCCCGGAGGGTGAATGCAAACCATTAGCACTATACCCACATCCCTGCCTGACCCACCAGGCAGGGGTGGGCAAAAAGATTGGTGAGATAGGTTTAATAGTCATTAATGAAGACCTGTGCTTATTAATAAGCAGAAAAGAGAGTTTTCTCCCATTTTTAGCAAAAAATAAAAGTCAGCAAGATATTTCAATATGGGTTGTACATGCCTGGTGTGGGTTTCTTGGTGTCCAGCCTTCGTAAGCACTGCTGACAGTGCATCATCTGATATATAAAGAAAGCCAACATCAGATGTTTTTTGGCATTCTGAATGCTATCTAGACTTTTCTGGCTTTCATGCATGAGAAATTGAAGGTTTGGATCACAACTTCAAGAGGCTGGCAAAGAGCCATAAACCTACACACACCAATAGACAGGAGTGAAGTCATAACTTGTAACGATGCTGAGTATTGCAAGAGCTTCCAATCAACAGCCAAAAGAGCACGCTGGAAGGAAGAGATGGTACAGGAATGAATCCTGAGATGGGAACACAAACAAAAGTCAGATTTCTAGGAGCATAATAATGTTTGCCTGCTGAGGGCTCAGTCCTGACTGACCTTTCTTGTTTGTTTTTTTCATGACTTAATTGCTTTTATAGAGCAGATTTCAGAGACATCTGACACTGTTTCCTTGGGAAAGCAGGAAGAATTATGCTGAGATTATTGCAGGCAGCAGTTATGATTTCATTATACAATACTAAGATTGTAATTTTGTGTGCTTACACAGAATGTTTAATGAACACATTAAGCTAGATGCATTTTATTTCAGTTTGTCTAGCAGCCTAAATGGCAAAACAGTATGATACACTTGTTTATTTGGCATTAAAGCCCAGATTCAGTGCTTAAGCATCTTACTGAATTGGGGGACCATGGTGTGATTTAATGGTTCAAATAAGAGCCTTGTTAGTGATCAAAACTCAGGGATCTGTAAACTCAGAAGATTTTTCTGACTGGTGGGAAACAATACTGTACCAGCATGGTAGCCTTGCAGACCTTTCCAACACCAAAGAAGGTAATTTCATTGAGGCCTGCAGATATTATCACATTTTTCACATTCGGTCAGTTTGTATAATGATAATGTGAAGGTTATAGGGTGAATTGTACAAATTTTAGGGTGGAATTTACCATCACAAACATAAAATGCTTCAGAAAACTTAGATTTCTCTCACTTGGTGAACAATTTTTATTTCCTTTCATGTTATTTGAAGGTAGATTCCTCACCGTAGGTGTTGAAATTAGGTTATTCAATTCCAAAGCTGACTAAATATCTGAGCTGATGGGGCTTTGCAAATGGCAGGACTGTATTGCTCTAGTTACTAATAACACAGCTACTATTTGGGCTGAGTGAAAAACAGTTGTTTTCACCCAGAACACAGAAGAGATTCAGCTTTTGATGGCTTGTTTTCACAACTCATTAGTATAAAATGAGGTGTGTTGCACTTCATAATGTTGACTTTGTATCTAAAATAGATCCTTGAATTAGGAAGACCTGTTTTAAGAAAATGAATTAATTTAGTATTGTGGGGAAAAGCATATAACAGGCAAAGCAGATTCTTGCTGTGCACTGGCTGTGTGTTTGAACACCAAGGTTACTGCAATCCCCCAGCTGAAGGCTTGACTCTCTTCCCTTCCCCCTAGCTATGCAGTGGTAAAGGACAGTACTGACTGCAATAAATTAAAATTAAAAAGGCTGGACAGGGGCCCTCTACCCTTTCTCGTTCAGACTGGCTGCCCTGAAGGATCAGTAGAAAATTCAGCATCTGAGGATAACAGAAATTTAACTATGCAATGTAAAGAAATATTTGAATGTGATGACCCCAGCAAGATCAAAATGATTTAACAGAAAAGAAAAATATGAGTTCTAACAAAAGACAAGGTTTCTTTTTTCCCATGTGCCAGTTGTATTATGAACAATTGTGGTCGACTGGTTCTCCCTGGCTGCTTCTCCTCAAGACTCAGTGGAGGTGTCTCTTTTAGCTCCGAGGCCCTTAGTTTAGCTAAGACCTAACTGTCCTTTCAGCTGCTGCAGAAAGGTGCTTTCCTTATTTAAATAACAATGTTGCTGTTATTTAAATATCCTGCCTGTGTGTTTTCCCCTTACCTTTAGGCTGATTTCGCCATCACTGAAAATCTTGCTGTGACTACTGCTCAAGAGCCACCTGTAAGACGCAGTTACCCACTTACCAGGGACTTTGTGGTTTGATTTAAAAGCTAGGTACCAGTTATTTAGGCTGTGAGACACTTCCAGATCTCATAAAACCGTACCTGATAGCTCTCCTGAGGCTACTGATTGTTCATGTCCAGCCTATGCTCACCTCACAGGACATCTCTGTGTCTACAAAGGGTTGTTGTCAGCAGAGTTGCTCCTGCCTTGCTGTGGGCTATGATAGCCCCATCCAGATCTACTTTTTGGTGACCTGAAACTTGGAGGAGGTTGTCTATTGCCCTCAACAACAGTAAGGGTGCTGGGAGAATACTCAAGAATCCCAAAGCATTCTTCCCTACTGAACCCTGTTCTGCCTGGGGAGGAAAGAGAGGTGCAACTCCTTCTGCAGGACATTCCTGCTCTGCTGTCAGGAGATATCTGACAGCTTTTCCCCTCCGAACAAGGATAGAATGATTTAAATTACATTACTGATATGATAATGACTTTCCTTACTTCCCTGACACCCCCTTTTCCATTTTGTGTGAAGACTCCTGTTCAGCCCTTCTGACTGTATCTAACAAACTCATTCCCAGAGCAAATTCCTCACGTGGGGCTGGTTACAACACAGAGGACTTCCAGCCTACCTCCCCTGGCCCCTCAGCTGGGCAGTTCAGGAAATGGAGGCTGCACATATGCAGATGGTACACAGGACCCAAGGGCATGCATGTTATGCAATTCAGGAGGATGTCAGGATGGTATCTTTGCCCAGAGATCAGCTTCCCAGGCTGCTCCTAAGCCTGGGCCATGACAGCAAGGTGGGGTTTCTCCTGTGATTGCAGCTATGATTTATGGCTTCTCAGTGGTTTCAGCTCCCTAGGGTCCTATTATATTATGCAGCATATACAGTTCTTAATGAAATGAAGTTACTGGGTAACTATTTATTTTTGTGATTAGCTTTTTCACCTCCTCACAAGCTTTTAATTACTGAATTATCCAGATAGTTCTTTAATTCAATTTGTTTTGACCTTTCAGTTAGAGGAAAAATAAAAGAGAGGTGAAATCTGTGTTATGCCACTATATTCTGGCATTCACAGCTAGAGAAAAGGCCTGGGCAGCAATGAGCAGGGACACATGGGCTGTGCTGGGAAAATATGGCAGGACAAGAGCATTGGTTCCCTTGAAGAAAACAGAGTATTTTATCTTCTCAGAAGAGAAGGTTTTGACCCTCCTCCTGCTTACCCCGTGATACATATCTCTTAGCCCTAGGTACACTTTGTTCACATTTTTTTCCCAGAAAGTAGAGGATTGACACTGAAGTTTTTGCTTTCCCTGCCACCACAGGCAGCTCTAGCTGTGCTCCAACTGTGAACACATAACACATAAGGAGGGCCCTGTGCAAACCTGCCATACCAGTCAGAGCTGTGGGACAAGGGACCACAGAAAAAATAAGCCCTTGAGACATGGAGAGCAGGGAGAGGGTGCTGATGTTATACAACAACCATCCCCAGCTGTTTGGGGAACTAATAGTTGGCTTATTCTTGAGGACAACCAGTGTGCCAGGTCCAGCAATGTGTGTGCCAAGCACATGTTTGGGATTCCACAAGGAATATTTGATCCACGTCCAGCTAACCCAGAGGGCTATGCATCCACTTGGAGTATTTGCACTGCAAGGTGCCAGATTAATGATTACAGAGATTAAAGTCTACAGATGCAGCCTGGGTTGTGCCAATGAAATCTCCACTTGGCTCTGCCAGCAGACCTGAACATGAGTCCAAAGGGCCAAAAGGGTGAAGCAAATCCAGAGGACCATGTTTAAGGGTCGAGCTGCTGGCTGCTCTGTAGGTTGTTCAGCACTTGGCTTTTCTGCCGAGAATACCACCAGGGTAACACTCAGTGCAGGCTGGATGAGGGATCTTGGGATGTGTCCTAAACCAGGCTGGTTATGCCAGTTTTACTTTCACAGACTCTTGATGCAGGGGTCCAGAAAAGCCATGGGGAGGACATCAGCAGCAACAAGAGGAAAGTTTGGATTTCTGTGCAGGTGCTTCAACTGGATGTACAGCTAGTCAGATTACTCAGGGAGGTGAGGACCCTTTGCTGGCTGGTTCTGCTTCGATCTCCTTTGCTTTGCACTGGTGAATTACCAGAAGGCAATTGCAAGGAGTCTGATAATGAGGCCAACAGGCACTGATAGGAGCAGAAGAGCTATTAGGATTTCTTAGGAGATTTTCTGAAATTAGTTATTTAAACAATAGGCACAGGCAGCCTTCACATGGATACATACACTCCATATCACACCAGCAGAGACTGACACGAATTCCTTCCTTGTCATACAAGGACCCCCTATTATTAACAGGCTTTTGAATGTTATTTCTTTCCCAAGAAATTCAAACTCAGTAAGTTGCTTTAAATGTGTTTGGGTCTGGTAATGTCAAATCTATTTAAAATAAATTGGTCTGGACCATAAAGTTTCAATAAAAATCTGTCTTTAAACAGGATCCTTCTATTTTCCAGATTGTACTATCAAGATCTAAGCTCATTTCAGTTTTTTCTTACTATACTTATGAATTCTGAACATCTGAAGTAGTTTCAATTCATACAATAACTTAATTCTTTTTTATACAGGCATACAAAATATGAATAATGAATTGAAAGAACTGGAAAGAAAGAGCCTTAAAATTAATAGTAACTCTGGTTTCTCAAATATTGTCCTAAGTCCCCCCCTATGGAATAGAGAAAATATTCCAACTCCACATGACAGAAAAGCTTTAATGTAGAGAACTCTCCACAGGACTGTTTTCATTTTGTACTGTATTTTAAACATATGGACAGGGCAGACTGTTAATTATTTCTTCTCCTTTTGGCTCAGTTCCACATACAACTCAGCAAAAGCAGAGCTCTACAGACTATTCAGTGGACAATCAATGGCTCTGCATTTGCTGAGTGCTGAACAAAATCGATGAAAGGGTGTTGTGACTAGCTCTTGAGGCACTTGTTGGCCCTCAAAAAAACCCCCATCTTGCCCTTTCTGTCCCCAGCAGCTGCATCTTGATCCTTCCTGTTAGTTCAGAGGGGAAACACTTTGAGAAGAGATGGTTTAGCAATCCTACACATGATGTCAGAAAAGATTATTCAGTGGGGTGAGGGAAAATGCTTTGCAGCTAATGAGTTCCATGTCCTTAAATGCTGCTGGATGCAACTTGAGTGAAGCGTGGTGTGAGCAGAGGGGATCCCTGGCTCGCAAGTGACACACGTAGGAAGATCTGGTGACAGGAGCTGGAGCAGCCCATGGCTGTGTGCAGGGCTCTGGTGGCAGGAGCTGGAGCAGCCCATGGCTGTGTGCAGGGCTCTTTGCCGGGCACTCTCGGCTCTCAGCGGTGGCAGCAGCAGGGGACCTGAGCCGCTGTCTCTGTTGCCTCCAGCTGCGCCTTGGCTGCCAGCATTGGCACTGCCACTGGCAGGTGTGAGCCAGGAGGCTGCAGAAGCAGCTCTTACACCCATCTGCTGCCTCAATTAAGCTACTTTGCACCGTGTCTGCAGTCACGAGGTGACAATACCAAATAATGATAATAGCAACAATGGCAAAATCAACAAAAATGTATCATCATATATAGAGAGAGAGTGACATATTGTCAAACACCAAAGCTGAACTCTGGGGATGGCCTTACCCACAGGGCCAGTTCCTCCCACAAAGGAGCAGTTTGTGCTGGTCTTTCCCAGTTTCTCCTTCCTATGGCCTTTCTCTGACAATCACTTCAACACCCTCTGTTTCTCATCTCCCATCAGGGCATGGCATGTGCTGCAGCAGACTGGTGCTTATCCTTGTGCCAGAGGACCAAGTAATGTACTTTTACCACTAGGTCTTAAAATTACTACAGTGTTCTGTTAGCAATATTTTTATTCTGTTGTAAACATTTTTCACATATAGCGGGGCTAAGGTCTCTGCCTGATATAGTTTGTAGTCTGAACATGTAGCTATAATCTAGAGAAAAAGAATGAGCAGAACAAAGTGTTGGAGTAATGGTTTTAAGATGACATGAAGGAATGCTTGAGGGTTCCTGTGCTTTGTGGCTGGGAAGAGAACACATCAAGAAGGAAGGGAGAGCCACAGATTATGGAGCTATTTAATAATTACTCATTATTAAATATATATTTTGCACTATTACAACCACCCTGAGATCTAAGCATACCTTGCAACCAGTAACAAATTAAGCTGCATGCTGTCCCTTTGATAGTAATCACAGAAGATGGAGGATTATGTACCCCTGGCCAGAAGAGATTTTGGTTTGCTTTCAAAGAACTGTGGGGAAGGTTAACATCAAGTTTAACATAATTGTCCAAATTAGATGCATTAGTGGGATGGTGATAAGCATGACTCACAGTGCTCAGATCTGCCTCACAGATACCATCCCTTCTCTCTGCTGTGTTTCAAGTCAGAAAGAAGTGGTAGCCATGTCAGATTCAAATCTTTCAGGGTAGTGGGGTCTCCAAAAATATTCTCTATGGCTTCCCTTGCCAAGAAACTAAATGTGACTTTAAATAAAGCAGATGAAATCCCTTCCCCTGTCCTCCTTTCATCTGCTCTAGTAATTTTTTCTACATTGAGCCCTTGATGCCTGTACTTGGTGCTGCTGCCTGGCATGTACCCTGGCATAATAACTGCAGTTTTCCAAGGATCTCCTCATGCCCAGGGAGGCAGGACCATGTTCGATAGCCATGGACACTCCATGCCCCTCCTGCCACCTCTCCAGACTGTACTGGCCATGATGAGCTGGCACCATGATCCACAGGACCAAAGGGAGGAGCACCAGAATGATCTCCATCCTTCAGAGAAGGGCAGAGCAACTTCTCTGGAGCGATGCCAGTCCCAGCCCTGGGGCCCTCTCTCTATGAATCTTACTGACTGCTGACAAAATGGCAGGGGAAGGGCACTGAAAAAGTTATTTGATGTGCCAGGGTCCCAGTCCTGCTGATGTATCAAGGAGTCTCCTGCAGCCCTCCTCAGCAGCAGCCTGCTCACCAAAGTGGAGCTACAGACATGTATCAGCTCATGCATGTATCACCTGCAAATGCCCAGTGTTTCCATGCCTAACTAACTGGAAAATTTCTACAATGGCAGCTATGAGAAAGGTTCACATGCTCATTGTGCTTGGCCTTTGAGTCAGACATAACTCCTGAATGCACGAGAGGTGGATCCTGTTCAGTGATGTGTCAGGCTGTTCCCCCCAGCACCAAGTAGAAAGAGCAGGCTGGCTCCAGCTGCCCTGGATCACCTACTTTCCCTACAGAAAAAAATCTTTGCCAAGGGATCTTGGAGAACACACAAGGTATTTCCTAACTGGGACTGCAGCAATGCTAATGGGATTTACTGAACACGTCGATCTTTCCTCCCGTGCCCTTTCTTGCAGGATTTCAATGTGAAGCAGCAAGTGAGCGGGGTTTAGGACTGGGTTCTCCTTCCCCTCCCTGGCAGAGGTGGCTGCAAGGCAGGCTGTGGCCTCCCTGTGCTGGGTAGGTCACAGCACAGCAGGGCACGGGTGCCTGCCAGGGGGGGATGCAGATGGGGAAGCACTTGCAACATAACATCGTGCCCTCAAATCATTACAGCCAGACAGGCCGCTGATTTGCAGTCCTGTTCTTCACTGCACTTTAGCATCTTACCCCTCAAGAGATTTCAAGAGAAAATAAAAATCCGAAGCCTGACTGCTGGCAGGCAAAGCTGGCAGTGCTGAGCAGCTGCCCGGCAGTCTGCAGCACTGTCCCTTCCCCCAGCCGCCGTGAGCTGATGTGCCAATCTCCTTTTGATGCTGTCTGTGTTCAGATTTCACCTTCCTCCCACCCCCTCCATTTTTTTTTACCCTTAGGCAAAATTTAGCTCTTGCATTTGCGTGATGCTGAGCTCTCCCCAGTCCCAGCAGCTGGAGGGTGCAGCCATCAGCCCAGGACAGCTGCCACCACCCCTGCTGAGAGGCAATCAGCAAAGGGGCTTCCAAATATGCAGAGCAAGAGATTTGGATCAGCAACAGCAATACTTAATGCAAGCTTGAATGCATATTAGTTTGGAACACTGATTAGATCCAGAAATAAAGGGATCGATTAGCCAAATGTTTTGGGGAGCCAGAATTTTGCATCATTTATAATTCCTCAGCTAGCTTGAGTTGGAATAGAAACTGATTGAATAATTGAGTATCACTTTGTCGCATACCAGTCCTGTTTGTGTCAGAGGTTTTGGCTTAGGATCTACAGAAGATTTGGCAAGTAACCCTGCTAGCTAAATATGACCTTTTCCTAAAAGGTGGCCAGCAAGTACTACTAAGGAGATCACAGTATGTGTGAGGGAAGCTGTTCCTGTTTCTCTACAGTGCTTTGTCTGCATGGTCCTGCCTGAGTGTTGGCTCAGACAGGGCAAAAGCATCATTAAGTCTAAAATGGGGAGACTCAAGCAAGAAACTCTAGCCCAGTGAAGGGAATACCCAGGTAAAGGGGACCCCACAAACTCAGGGAGAGTGAGGAGTCACTGAAGAGATGGTGTGCCTGATGCAGATGGAGAGCAAGTGCTCCAGTGGAAGAGAGATAGACTGGAAATACAGGACACCAGCAACAGCAGACATACAACACTACCCAGAGCCAACTCAAGGAAAGAACTCTCTCCCCCTTACCTTTGGAAATCTGAACTCAAAACACTTGCCTGCCTACATACAATGTTGAGTTGGGAAAACACATTGAGGTCTACAGAGGAAGTTCACTATAGAATGATTTCTCTGCTAGAGAAATGTAGATGTAAAGGCAATGCAGGAAAAAGCCTGCTTTCAATGCAAGGTTGCTGCATGGGTGCCCTCTCCCTGGGCTTTGCCTGCCTCCTCCCTCCTTGCACAGCCCCTGCACACGTTTCTTCCTGGATCTTAATGATTATCTTTTATCTGCCTCTCCACCAGCTACTGCAGAGCCCACCCAGAGCAAGGCTGCCACACCAGTTGTTATTATTGCTCACTGGAAACAAAGGGTGTGGATGACTTTCCTATTTATATCCAGAGTTTGTCACTTTGAAAACATCTTTCTCACCTCTCCTTAAAGTGTCATTGGATGAGCACCAGTACTGCTGTGACACTGGGCCATCTCAGCCTGTCAGTCCTAAACTATTGGGATATCCTGGTGAGAAAAAAGGGTGATTGCAGCTGAGCTTTGCCTAGTTTGTCGTACTCTGGTGTAAGTCACTGGAGGCAAAACTACTCTTGGTTTCAATATTAATTTCTTTTGTCTAAAAAAGGAAAGACATTGGTGAACAGCAAGAGCTAACTGTTCATAGACTAAAGAGAGGGAAGGTGATGCATAATGCACTCTAGGATGTAATTATTCACGTGATAGTAACTTGAGTAGTTTCTGTCCTCTGTAAGACTCATTTTCCAGTAAACTGGAGAAAACTGATTGAAATCCATCAAAAAAAATCAGTGGATTTATTCAATGAATTCACAATAAATTCATGTGTTGTGATGTATGTGCACTGCAGTATGCCTATCCAGCATCCCAGTCTGTACTTCACAAGACACTCTGGTAACTAAGTCATCACCTTTACTTCAGAAGGTTTCAAATGTAAGGCCCCTGTCTTGCAAACTCTCAGATGGCAATTTTCCAGTCAAGGCTGGGATGAGGGGCAGTGAGGCCTGTCAGAATTCCGTCCTGAGCCCAGTACCTACAGAGTGATGGTTAAATGATTCCACTGGCATCCCACCCTGCTGCCTCTCACTTCTTCCAACCAAAAGAATATTTCAAACAAAGAGTTATTCAATAGAGCAAAATGAAGGAGACACCCGAGTAGGAGGAAAGGACAGCAGGGAAAGGAAGCAGCAGAGCCCATGGCTGTATATGAAGGCAAGGCAAGAAATTAATTCTGCCACCTGTGCGATGGTCGTTATAACAACACATGCATTTCATTTATTGTGTTAGAACAATTTGACATTTTACTCTGATCCAGTTAGCCATAACAATATTATACAGGTGCTTAAGACAGGTCAGAAGATTGCAATGAAGAGGAGAACAAATGCTTCTCCTGGCATCCTTGACAAGTACTGGGTTTAGCAGAGAAGACAGACTGCCATGGAAGAGATTCCAGCATCATTATCTGCCTAAAGTCTTCCAGCAGTGCATGAAAGTTGTTCCACTGGTCTCCAGTTTATGCTAATGTGGTCCCAATATTTATCATCACAGATGACTTATTCCATTCTGTATAAAAGAAGATTTGCTTCTGATAGTACACATTAGGCAAAAGGCTGTAAAATCAATCTTGAAAAAGAGATTTTTATCGGCTTATTCTAAAGGATACAGAATACACTTAATGATACACTTGCAGATGGGGCATTTGAAGCATCATGTACAGGCATCTTGCATTACAAAACTCTGGCAAAGCAATGGAGGCCAGCAGGATGCATAGATACATCTTCTTTAGATTCCTTTGCCAGGCAGCTGGACCAGCTTAGAACAGGACTTTCAAACTCTGCAATCATATCTACATCTTCATTCCTGCAGAAGCCTGTCAGATTAAGGGATGTGATATAGACTCTCTGTCATAATAGAAAAGGGTTTATATGAGTTTTGCATTAAAGATATGATAAAGCTTTAAGAGGTTTGAACAACTGTATGCTAATCCTTGGCAAACAGATCAATATCAAGGTAAAAGGCATTATGTTTTTGTAGAAGGATGGATCAAGATGGATGTACTCAGATGAGAGGCAAGGCTACAAACAAGCTGCCAGGTGGTGCTTGTAGTACAAAATCAAATAAGGAAAGATTTCTTTCTGCCAGCATGGTAAAATTGTTTCTGTCATCAGGAAACATGTTAAACTCAGAACAGTCACATTTGATCATCTGACCTATCTGGATTGTTTAGCACATCAGGTTTCTGAGTAGGTTATTGCTCAGTGTTATTTCATGGAAATTTATATTCCCCGGGAGAACACTCATATACACTTATGAACATCATTAAAAAATTAAATAACATTTAATCATGTATGTCGTGCAGAATTTATCAGTGACAGTGGATATTTCACTGAGTAGGTTTTCCTCTGCTATAAATCAGTACAAAGAAGCAGAAAAAAATACAATAAGATGAGAATGACTATCTAGTGTGGAGGGAGCATAACAATCAAAAATGATGGTTCCTCGACTAAAAACAATTGGATTTTGCAGACATGCCCAGAATCTGCTATACACTTGTGTCCTTGAAAAAATATATTGATGGGATTACTGACTAGCCACAGCTTGCAAATTAAGAATATTTCTGATCTATTCCACTGGGAAAAGGAAGGAGCAGGAAGAGGCCCTACAGGAAGGACCTGGTGTGGATAAGGCACTTAATGAGTTATGTGATTGCACAGAGCATCTTGACGAACACAGTGACGAGAAGAACAGGGGCATAGTTTAATACTGCCCTTGACACAAGAGATTAATTTTGTAGGCTCAGTAGATTATCTTTCTGTAGCCCTGGGCTACTCTCTCCCTTCCTCCTTCCCTCCAAGAAACCTTGCCTGGGCTGCCTACAGCCAGCGACCTGCATGTGAGAAATTGCCAAGAGAAACACAGGTAGCAGAGGGCACAGAGCAGCCGGTCAGACCGGGAGGAGGAGGAGGAGGAGGAGGAGGAAGAGGAGGAGGAAGAGGAGCGGGATGAGCAGGTGGGCTGGGTGCAGGAAGGCAGCAGCAGGATCTGGGAGCTGGGCCTCGGGCAGGAGGGAAGGGCAGCTGTGGCCACCTCTGCCCCTGGGGGAGGCAGGGCTGGTGCTCACTGTCTGCCCTGCATTCCCACATCAACACTGCTTGCTGGGCAGGTCCAAAGTCACCTGTTAAAATCTCCCCAAACTGTCACAACCCTGCAAACCCTGCAGGGTTGCTGAAAAGCAGGTAGTGCAGCCATCTCCATCACTGTCAGGGCTGGGACAAGTCTGAAGCTCTGGCTTTCTCAAGCTCTCCCTGCAGAGCTCTGTCAGCCAAAGGGGAGTGGACTGGGTGCTGCTCCTTTTGTTCTTGAGCAAACACTTCCAAGATCCCATCAGATACACATCTGCAAACACAATTACACATCCATCACCAGCAGCTTAATTTGAACAGAGCAGCACAGGTGTGTGAGAGACACCTGTATCCTGAATAATATTTTTTTTTATTAGCTTCAGCAAATACAATTCTCCCTTTTCCATGGGAGCAACAGAGTCAAGTACTAAAATGTCTTCCTACCCATATGAGTACTTTCAGGACAGTAAAATATTTTGAGTTTAGGGTCCAGTGAGTCTGGGGTTGTGTGAGTGTGCCCTCTGTTTCAGCAAAAAAAGGTTTTGTTTAAATGAGGAAACTAAAAAGGAATTTGGACTTTTTCCAGATTCTGTGGATGTCAAATATATTGTGTCTCAGCAGAGAGCTTCACACTGACTCCAGAGTCATTGTACACACACACACTTATACACACACACTTACACACACACACCCCCCCAGCCCCAACTATGCACAAGGGAGCCCATCTGTGTCTGTGCTGCCAAAGTGACACCTCACTTCCTCAGCAAGCCCCACATGTGGCAGACACCTTTGATTTACCACACCTCACTGTACAGCACACAGGCTCATTTTGCTCCAAATTCTTCAGATATATTATATTTTTGTGTGGGATAAGTGCTAGAGGTCTGAGACACCTAACAGACTCTGCACACATCTTCTGCACATTCATTTCCATCCAGGATTCCCTGCCTGGAGATATAGGGGCCAATGTGAGTAGACTGAGTAAATCCAGGCATGACTGGCACACTCTACAGCCTGTTCACCACACCCAGCCCACACCATGCACTGGGTAGCACAGGGAACTCCGGGCAAAGGCACGGCCTGTGCTGCCAGCCATCAACAAGAACCCTCCTTTCCCAAGATCTGGGAACTGGAGATGGTAACTGCTAATAAGCAAAGTGCTTACTTAGTTTCCTCCACCCTTTTAAGTCAAAAAGGAAAGGCAAAAGCAGAATGAGCAGTGGTAGGTATATGATGATGGGGTTAGCTAATTGAGCTCTTTGGCAATTTCAGAGGTACGCAACTGCACAGCCTTGGTGGTGGCAGCTAATCTCATATTTGCACGATGGCGTGAGGCAGCAGAAAGCTACCCAGATCAGAATGCAGTTACAGGTCTCATTCTGACAGTGAGAAACTTGTTTGGTAATCCCTCATAACTCCAGGATTTTAAATAATGTTTTCCAAAGTCATTCTTCTTTCCAGGGAGGCCTTCCTGACACAGCCAATATGCATTACAGGGAGGCTTTACCCCTAAAAGTCCTTGTGCTGTTGTTGCATTCACAAACAACAGCAACAAAACCCCTGGGATGCACTGTGCCTGATGCTCAGTAATGACTGGACTAAATACCTGAGTTTATTAACTCCCCAGTAGAACTGGACCCCTAAGACTGTGAGAACCCCAGCATGCTTCTTTCCCCATGGAATCATTGACATGAGTGCGGTTTCCAAATCCAACAACACGCCAACCTTACCCAGAAGAAAATCCAAATCCAAAAGAAAATCCAAATGCCCAGATTTAAGAAAAATGTGCTTTATGTATTCCTTGTTCTAGCAACTCAGAAAGCAGCTGGATGAAATTCCATTAAAGTTATACCCCAGTCCTGCCCTGCTGCAGATTTCCATACTCAGCTTTTAGATGAAGGACACATTATACCCCAGAGTATGGGGTGCAGATGTGCTCCCTTGTGCATAGTTAGTGTAAAAGTTTATGTGTGTGTTAATGTCTGTGTACAATGTACATTATACCCCATTGTAATGGGTGAACAAAACCAAGATGCTTATGAGGAAGTGCATATTGCCATTTCAAATAGAAGGGCTAGTGTGGGGAAAGTTCTCAATTAGATTTACACTATAAATCAAGCTTGTAGAGGCAGAAGATGCCAAATTCTGAGATTTGACAACAAAAGCCTCTTACTGTAGGGCAAATCAGAACACCCTCTGGTGAAGCTCTGTTCAAAATCTGAGCTCTTTGAGGGTAGCCACTATTTGCATCATCTGCTAAAGAACTTCAATCTCAACAACAATGAACACCATGAAGTTTAAACATCCAGGTTACCATCAAGATTTCTACTACTCTGAAGCAATAATGTGTCACCATTCTCAAGCTCTTTGAGCAGCCTGAGAACTGCCAAGGCCTTGTTGATCTTTAGCCATTGACTCTGTTTTGGGAAAACAACATTAATAACTGGGTTTCAGAATCACTTCTCCCCTAAGCATTCAATGTTCCTTTGCCCTTCAAACAGGGTGGATAGGACACACGTTATTTTGTTATTGTTATTTCCAAACTAGGTCTTCTAGGTGTGTCTCCTGTCTTTTGTAAATGGGAGTGTTACGTCATGCAGCTGAGCAGCTATCTAGATTTTAGCATTTTTTTCTGGTTGCTCATGCCCATGGCACCTCAGCCTTAGCATAAGGCTTAGCCACAGAGAATAAACTCCTTCATGTGCATTATCCTGCAGTGCCTGCAGTGGGACTGAAGAGAGTGAGAAAAGAGTTAATGTAGGTTGAATGTGTGGGGAATTGATAAAACTGAAACTGAGGAGCAGAAGATAAAGGAGAATGTGCTCAGAAAAGGTCACTGCTCACTTCTGAGTCTGTGAGGGACTGGGGTTTTTAGTCTGTTTCCCAGCCTCTGAAAGATAAATGGCTTTTCATCAGTGTGGGCAGGACCCCCCATGAGAAGAGCCCATCCTGGCTGCCCTCTGGGGATGCTGCTGCTCTCCTGGCCAGGACAGGACAGACAACATCCCAGCAGGTCCTGTAGCTCCCAGCCTATTGTCATCCATCTGGATGCTGAGATACTCGCTCAGCAAGTTTGGCAGCTCATACAGCTTCTCATAAGATACTAGATAATTGCTCCTGGATTGTTGTGTGATGAGTAGGTAAGATAACAGGACTATTAAGCACTGTTTCATCACCACCTCCAAACCCCAAACCAGTATACCAGATACTTCCTCTAAAAATACTGTTTCATCCCAAATCTAATAAACATATCTATTCTAAACTCCCTCTGCTGCCTAATTAATAGGAAAAAATGGCCAGTGTTAGATTTGACAGCTCAGGTGTTAATTATCATGTACTAGGATCTGTTAATAACCTGAAAAAAAAAACAAAACAAAACAAAAAAGAGGTAAACAATTTGTGTTTTCAGTCTGGGCAGATACAGTAATGATTTTTCCAAGCCTTCAAGCCAACTTCCTTAATGTTTTCCCCATAATGCATTAAGACTCCCATTCAGCAAGAACCATAAACACATGCATAATCCCAGTGTGACAATGGGTAGCTGCTTGCATTAACTGAAGATGAATACCTTGCTGAAAGAGGGCCTGAGAGACCCAAGAACAGCAAAGATTTGTAGACCTGTCTTTGGCAAGGGGAAGCAGAGGCTGGTCCCTCCTCACAACTGCTTCAGACTGCAGGTGAAATGCCACCTGCCAAGGGCGGTGAGCAGCATTAGGGTAAATTGTTTGGCCTGGAAGATCTGTTTCCCCTCTGAAGCTCCAGTTCACCTTTGTCATCATCCCCATAGTACTGAGGATAACAGAAGCTGTAAGTTGCCATTTAAAAGCCCTTTTTTTTTTGCTACAGTCCCCAGCCTTCTGTGGCTGTTGGAAGGTCAAACCATATCCTGCCTGGGAGGAAACAAGAGGGATGCACAGTGAGGTCACGTCGGTGGCAGTTCAGGCACCAGCCAGCGTCTCCCAGCCACTTGCCCTGGCCCTGGGCCAGCAGCTGCACAGCTTCCCTTGCTCTGCCACTGTGCAGCACCCAGGGCAGGGCTTACCAGGAGTGATCAGGAGGCTGCAGTCCTCCCATGCCACAAATAGGTCTCATACAGGACGAGGGTTGTGTTAGGCAATGCCAAAAGGGCTGTGTTGCTGCTTGGTACCCACCTTGCCACAGTGATTGCAGCTGTGTGCAGAATCTGGGCACAAAATATTTTGCAGGACACAAGGCCACTATCTGTTGCCTGTTACCAACTGCTGGTAAGGTGATGAAGGGCTTATTATGGGTTTAGATACAATACATTGGCCACCAAGATCATCATCTTTGATTAGAACATATACTCTGCCAAAGCTTACAGCACAGCTAGCCAAAAGACTGGAAAGCTATAGTTTCGCTTGTGGAAAACCTTCTGGGACTTGGTCCGTGTTTGAGCTCTGCCAGTACTGTGGAAAGTCTGCAGAGCAAACTGCTGCAGCTCTGTTAGCTGATGCCCTGTGGCACTTTGCTAGTGGGAAAGTGCTTTTGTTGATATGGTTTGTTTCACTTTAGGACTTGCAAGAGAGCCTTTTTGCTGTGTGTCCCTAGATTAGACTGTACAAAAAAGCCAGTATCCACCTTTCAAGGACAAAAACGACTCTGTGAGACATTTCAATCTCAGTATAAGTCTGCTGGATTATTATCACTTATAATTAATTCCTTACATGCTGCGACATTCCCTGCTGGCAATCTCTTTTTCATCTGTAAAAATACTGAAGAGTTGTAGGCAGCAGGAAGGCTTGCCAAGACATCTGTATCAAGGTTGTTAGTATAGACAAGGAATATGTGTGCCACACGGGAGGTCTGCTGTCTTTAAGGCAGACCCATTCTACCCACACTATATCCTCTCCAGGGGTATGGCTGTGGCAGTAGTATGGTATTCTGTTTTCAGCACAAGCTTTAACTCTGTATTGTTTGTACAATAGTATATATTTTGAACCCTAATGCATTTTTCACTGTGAGTCTGTTAAAAAAATTAGCTACCAGAGAAAAAGTGCTTTGGATTCGATCCTGTAAGTAGTTTTCATTTTTAATGGTTTGCTCAGCTTCTCTTTATACACATCCAAACACCCTCTGAGTCTGGACCAGTTTGTTGCTTCCTGTGTCCTTTCACACAGCACATCAGTTATACTGAACGTTTTGTACCAGCTGAGTTTAACAGCAAACATATGCACCACACTGAACCAGCTGAATTCAAATGTTATGATAAACAAGCTGCCATAGGAATGAGAACACTTGCCAAATATCCCACCCCTAGCCTGGGTGCTGGGCTGCAAAAGAGGAGAGCAGAATCTGAGAGCTGTTTAAATTCCTGCACTATTCTTCACTCTCATTACTGACTTACACCACACTTAGACTTGACCTGTAGGATATCCTCAAAAGAACCATGCCCTTTACTTTAGCAGTGGTCTTGGTGGTAGTAAGGCCAATTGCTTCCCCAGAGGCACAGAAGCTGCCAGGCCCACGTGCTAACTTGCAGATATGTACAAGCATTTCATGGGCTCACTGATATGGCTTTGCAGGAGAAAACAGACTTGCAGAATTTAAGGGTGAGCTGTGATTTTTATTATCTGGTGGAAAGGAGTGCACATTTTATAAAATGCTAGAGGGTGGAGGAGGACCTTGCCCTTCACTATTTCTTCACATCCTTCTACCAGTTTGGATGAGCAGAGTATGATCTGTCTCACACTTTGCTATGTTGTCTAAGACAGAAATTAAGCTAAACTAATATTGGCCACCTTTTCCTGTTAATTTAAATAGCAGTCCACCTCTTTATGGTGCAGATTACGTTTTGTTTCCCTCTGAAGGCAGTGGTCATATTGTACCTCCACACTGGTTCTGCTGCTACCAGGATCATCCTGGACCTGCTGAGATATCCTTACATATTTCTAATGGCATATGCATGAAACTTGTCCCCTTTTAATTAGACTTATGCAGAGAGGCACACTTTATAATGGCAAAGGGAATTCTCCAATGCATTTAATGTCAAGCCAGGTCAGTCAGACTAATATTAGCTCTAATTGCCAATCTAACCACTCTTATATTCCTTACCTGCATCCCCTTTCTTGCCTGAGGCAATATAAATAATAAAAATATTGTCCATCTCATCATTGAGTAGCATAAGAGGATACATGCAGCACCAGCAGTTTGTGGGCTTGGAGTGGGTTTGACTCGGGTATCATTCACTGAGTCTGTGATTCAACATTCATTAATAACAGCTCTGTATCTACCAGATCATCTGGCTGTACAAGTCTAATCCAGATCAGGAACAAACCCTCAGCTGCATTTCTATCAGGCTAGTAATTGTGTACTTTGGGGAGTCTGTGCCAGCTTGCACCATCATCATCACCTGGCAGCCCTGGTGTTGCATTCACCCTCCTTTTCCAGTGTCTTCACATGACTGGGAAGAATGTTGCCCCAGTTGTATTGAGATGTTTGGTGGTGGCACCCCAAGGGACCAGACTTCCAATTCCAAGGACAGGTCATGTGTGTTTCCAGTGTGGTCCTGCAAAAGGTGTTCAGGGGAAGCTTAGCATTATTGTCAGCAAAATATCTCCAAATCACAGTAAGTCGCAGGATTAATCCACTCCTAACAACATCCTTACATTTGGTAGAACTGCTTCATTTAAATCCTGTTGTTTAAGCTAAATTTCCTGGTAAATACACCCTAAGTATTACACATTGCCACTCTGCTTTGGTGCACAAATTGGACTACCAGTAAGTTAACTTTGGAGCCCAGACGAGTCTCTCTTCACATTCTTTGCAGAGGAAGAGTAGAGATGGACATTGTGCCTGAGCTTGTTTATATGGGTGTCTCTAGGGCTGGGACCCTTTGGAGGAGGGCGATGCCTACCCCACGTCAGGATCTTGTGGATCACCTCAGACAGCAATTGGGAGTTTGGACTGCTGGCCTGGTAAGCTGCACCACCCCTTGGTTTCCATAACTCTTGACTGGCCAAAGCATGCAAAACCAGCACGTGTGCTCCTGATACAGAGAGCAGTGAGATAAATGGAGACAGTCTATGTACTGCTGGTCATCATTCATGCTCTTGCCTCCCCTTCCTCTTCAGAAGAGATCAACTGCCTCTAAACAAACAGGGTAAGAGATGCTCCCACAAAGCATATTTGTCATATTCAAGGGCTGTGCTTAGGTCCCAGCTTGTAGTGCAGTCCAACTCCTTTGTCCCAGGAGGAGCAAAACACTTGGTACCACACGTCATTGCTGTTGGTTTTTTGTACGGTCATCTGAGGGAGTTAATCTGAAAGTGTTTATTCAAGGTGCTGAAATAATTGTGTGGGGTGGTATGGCAGACTGTACTATTCCATAGGTTTCAAGTGACAGCCAATTGCATGGACTTGTGTCCTGATATGTCCATGCCAGTACCTGAACTTGGGTTCAGTTAGGATGCAGTTCAGATGTGTGGAAGTTGGATTCTGTCTCTGCAGGTGTAGACAGAGCAGTGGAGCCACACTGCTCATGGTGTGCGTGAGTGAGCCCAGGCAGCAACACGATTGGAAACTGAGGCATGCTGGCAGCAGGCAAGGAGAAGTATGATCACAGTTCATGCCTCAGGAGTGTGCAAATAGAAGAGGAAGAGCCTGGGTCCAAACCTGCTTACAGAGCAGAGCAGCAATAGCCAGAGACCATGACATGGCTGTGTAGATAGCAGGAAAAGGCAACGAGAGGTCCAGTCAAAGACCTACAGACAAAAAGCTTGCAGATCTGCTGAGAAAATATTATCAAACATGAGCACTCCAATCAGTACAGTCTTTTTAGGCTGTTAAATGGATTAATAGAATACATATTTTAATTTAATACATATTTCTGACAGAGTGCCAAGTACCCAAGATTTCATTTATGGACTGACAGAAGCATGGCCTGGGGGAAATTCAAAGCAACTGATTTGGAGCCAGTGCTTTGGAAGCAGAGATCAGACACTCAAAAAAATCCAAAACATAAACAAAATACAGTAACATAAATGTTAACTGTGAAATACATAATTAGTCTAAATGCTAAGAGCAGAGAATGTAATGTTAATGCAGAAGCTTAGAAAAGGCTAGGAGATAAAAAGTTGCTACAGGTGATTAGTAGGAAGAACCAAGTGTCTCCTCATCATTCTTTTTATTTTGGGTGTTTTTCAGAAAAAACTCATCAGATCATGTATTTAAATGCCAGAAGAAGGCTTCACATCTTTCCTCCCACCTCATGAAAAGGAAGAAAATGGACAAGGAAGGGAGGTGCTGGTAGGATTTGTAAGTTTGTCCCTGAGCTGCCACGGAACAGTTTCACCATTGTGCTGATTACTGAAGGCTGAATCACTGGTAAGTAAAAGGTCCTTGCCAAGAGCTGCAAATGTTCCAAGCATTGCAAGAACAAAAGTGTGCAACAGAGGCTCATGTCCAACTCCTTGGATAATGCCATACCTTGACTGGGGGGAAGGGCGCTTCTTGAGAAGTGATTTTTCTTCCATGGACTTTCCACTGAGAATTAAATACAGATGCACCTTCTCTTTCTCACAGAAGACCAGAAATCACTGGTAGCTGGGAAATGATTAAAAAAAAAAATAAATAACTGTATGCAAGCCCCTAGGCACCTGGACACCTTGTTCAAGGCAGTGCACCAGGCTATGGTAACCACTGGTCTGATCCAGTCACTGCCCTCCTCTTCCGGAAGCAAGGAAAACCAATTAATTTCAATTTGATGTATTTTCCAATATCTTTTTCCTATTAAGGAGTCCTAGTCTTATTTATTCTCTCTGAAACAATCTTCAGCCTTGCATATGGCCGAAAACCTGGTAGAAATTAGGAATATTTGGGCTATCTGGAAATATGTGGGGTTTTCCAACTTAGTCTAGAATAAGTCAGTCTTTGTGGGATTTCACAAGGACATTCACCCATACATTTCTGGATATTCTTTGCTGGTTTGTTTATCATCAAATATTTAGGTTATCTTTAATTTGCTATGAACCCTCAATCATAGCCCCTCCATTTGACTCCACTCATTGCACACTTAGACAAAAGATGGAGTGAGGCTGCTGCTGGGAGACTGTTCATTTCCCAGCTGCAGAAAGTTTAAGAGCAGAAAATCAACCCACATAACTGGAAGGGATTTATCAGAAACTTGCGTAGCATTAACTAAAACAGATGGACTCAAAGCATGCCCTTAAAAAAAAATCTTAAAAAATACCCTAACCAATCAAAACCACCAAACCACTAAGCAAACTTCACAGTCTGGTATCAAAAAACAAACCCAAACCATCCTCCAGAAAACATAGTGTTCAGAAATCTAAGTAATTATTCCATTCAGGGGACAAAGACATTAAATTGACAAAAGCTGAAAACTTTGAAGAAATACTTCAAACGGTGCCTTAGTTGCCAGCTCAACTGCAATATGATGTCCCCTGGAAGGTCTATCATGTTTCCATGTAAAGCCTGGTTTTGAAGTCACTTTTATTTATGTAAATAAATAAATAAATAAAATATTATTTATACATTATGTGTGTTTCTATGTAAAAGCATACATTTAAAAATGGTTTGTATTTCAGCATCCTTTTTTTCTGCCTACAAAATGTCATCACTGACAAATTTTGCAGCATGGCTCTGCAAAACTTTTGCCTGTTCAGAGAGGACAGGGGCTGAGAGAGCTGAAAAATGCAGAATGTCCTCAGGGGCTCACTCCTGGTCATAATTCATGCAGTTTGCTGCAAGTAGAGATGTGAATAACATCTCCCATCTTGGCTCCACCCCAAAGAGTAATGACTTTCACTTTTTATTCTGATCTGACCTAGGTTTCAGACACTGGGAAAACTGAGAGGAAGGTTTAATTTAACTGGTTCCCAGTTCATGCAATTATTTTGGAAAATAGGCTCTTCACCAAAAATAAAAAGTTTGGTAGTCTTTTTTTTTTTTTTCCCCTAAGCTGAATAGCCCAAACTTCAATACAACACTGAGTCACTTCATGTCCTTTCTTAGAGCATGTATTTTTCATCTTCATTTAACAACTTAAAAGGTTCTCAAATATTTTGAGGGAGAGTAGATCATACTGACACTGTCCTGTGTGTTTACTCTTGTGTATAAATATACATGGACATATCTGTCTTTTATATATATGTGTATATATATAGGCATACATATATACAAAAACTGGCAAAATAAATAATAAGTGTTGTAACATATATGAGAGTATGCACAGCCTTACCTCTTACAGTAGAAATTTAATACCTAATGAAGCCAAGTTTGCATAAAAATTTGTATCAAAGACTGCAATTAAAATTTGTATTTGTTTCCTATCTTTTATAAAAGACTCTTGTTAGCAAAAAGGATTAAACATAGCATTTCACTGCCCACACCTGAATTTTTATATATTTGTTAGCCATAAGTCAATATTGGCACCACAAAACAAACCAAATGGCACATCTTCTGAAGAAGACTCAAAGGTGAACACAATTCTGCAGTCAAGCAAAATTGCCAGCACATGCTTTCTCTGTTGTTCCCAAAATAAGTGAGTTGCTAGTAAAATTCCAGTTCACACAAGGTCATAAGGAGATCTCCCTCCAGAAATGACACCATGATTTGAAAAGAAGGAAAAGAATCCATGCCCTCTTCTTGATTGTGCTAAGAGGGTGCCACAGGTAGTGGTCCCCCAGAACACAGACCATCACAGGTTGGCTAGAACAGGTTTTCCCTGGTTCATTTGAACAGTTGGAATTCATATCACAGAAAGTCAGAGGATTATAGACCTAAGGAAAATAACCAGCTAGTCTGTCTAAAATTGATCTTGCAGCCTGGATAATTATAGTGCTATAATAAATAGGCTGCTTTGTTTTCTCATCTGTACTTGTTGTCTACTGCAAGCTTTGTTGAGCTTTCCATTATTACAGGCTTACAAGATTTTCTATCCCACTGTCCCCCATTTGCTTTTTTCCCCTTGTATGCAGAAAAAATGCCTGTAAAATATTAATACACGTCCAAGCAGGTGCAGGTGAGACCACCTCGATAACTGCTTATCACAGTAAAGACCCAGTATAATTTCATTTAATCTGATAAGCACATAAGTCCCAATTCTTCTGACAATTGCTTATCTGGTGTTTCAGTTTTATTTTTCTTCTTTTAATATTCTTTTAGGTTAAAAAGTTATTTCTGTCAGATCCACAGTGGGTGGATAAGATCAATAAAATATTCATACCATTCACAAAAGTGCCAGGCTTTACTTTTATTGAAAAATGTAGTAGTGATGTGTAATAAGCATTCTCCCTTTGTGGAGGTGGAGAACAGCTAGTAACATTCCAGAAGGCCTCGCTTTTCTGTACTCCTTCTGCATTTTAAAGAAGAATTGCATCCATTCTCACTTGCTTTTCAGTTTTGATTGAAGCCAACAGACACAGGCAAGAAATTAAATCTCCATAAATCTGATTCTGCATTGCAAGGTTTGTTTATGCCCCCTGCTTCTCACTTAGGTTTGGAAACTGTCTTGAGTACAAAGTTGGTCTGTGTAGTAGTCACTGTCAATGTAGCTGGTTTGCACATATTAATTATCTTTTATTTAGTGCATCATCTTTATTGTGATTGCTTGGTGTTGTAGGTTTTTTAATGCTATAAAATACACTAGGCATATAGCATTGTCACATAAACATTCCCAAAATGATCTTGCCTTTTGGAAAATCCTAATTCTGCAATGCTGACTCCATTACATTAGTACTCTTTTTCATTTCACCAACCTTTTCCATTTTCAGTAAACCATCGGTGGCAGGTCCTGGAACCAGCCCCTCCCAAGTCTCCCCACATCAGGCAGCACACAGAGGAACAGGTTTCCATACCTAATAACCTGCAGCTAGCATATGAATCTCTGTCACATGCTAATGAGCTCTTATGCACGGGAGTGTGTCAGGGGGCTGCAGTCATGTTTGATTTGATTTCCAGCAAATCCCATCTGGCCACACACAGGTTGCACTAAAGGGTGTCAAAATCCCTCTCTCAGCACCTCCAGGGGATCTATGCAACCATTCCTGACCAAACACCTCTGAATTGGCAGAACTCTTACAGGCACATGCAGGAGTCATTAACGTTAAGCCAAAAAAGCACTGATGAAACAAGGAAGTTAAGAAGACAAGAGCATGCAATGAATGACCTGTACAACCACACTTGGCCCATGCCCTTTCCCAGCCTCAGTGCAGGCATGTCTGCCCATTTTATTTGCATAGACAGTCAGGGGTCAGCACAAAGCCTATAGATCATTTAAGACCTTGGGCTGGCCTTCTAGGCAGGGCTGAATTTTGCTCAGCCAACATCTTTATTATCTTGAAGTAATCTCCAATCTCTTGGGTTCAGCACCACATGGAAAAATACCTCTGTTGGGAGAAAAAACTCTCCCTGATTATTTGAAAGGTCTAGACTGGGTGGAATTTTCTTTTTTCCCTAAAATTGCCTACATTATATATATTTCATTGTGATCTGTATCTGTTAAGCTCATACTTCTGCTCCCACCAGAGTCTGTGGCTAACACTCCCTTGGCTGTAGGAAGAGCAAGCTGTCAACCCGGAGGGAGTTAGACATCTGAGGAAAGAAAAGCAATTATAAGAAAATTCTAATTTCATATCTGTGGTAATAAAAAGGAACAGATCAGATAAAAATGAATTAAAGGAATGTGAAAGCTTTCATGTACAGCTGAGATCTGTAGGTTATTGTGAGATTATTGTGTCTTTAACAGTCTCTGTCTTAAATGTTAGACTAAAAAATCAAAGTTTGATCCAACAGTAAATCATCTGGTTAGCACAAAAACTGATGCATTTAAAATCTGGCTTCATAAAAATGTCATTCATTGATGCAGTATAGAGAGACTGCCTGGTATGTCAAACACCTTCAAGTAGGTCATCTTTTAGGGATTAGTCTAAGTTGCTATCTGTTGACATTTCACATGTGACATCATAAGCTTCTTAAAATGAATGAAATTCTGTTTCTTTTCTTTGCTTTTTTTTTTTTTCCTTTTTCTTTTTCTTTTAAGGCAAATGATGACTGAAAGATTTACAAACCGGGTTAGTGGTTTTTGGCTGCCTTGTATTTGAAGCATCCACTTTATCAGAACCTAAAAAGTCTGTTTGTCAGCAAGCAAGTTTATTTTGTTCTGATAATTAGACCTTTTGTCTCAGACTGGAACTCAAACCATGAAACATTATAGTAATGAACAGTGTACTCTGAAAATCCCAAGCCATCATCTTCCAGTTAATGATACATTGCCCTATTATTTGCCAGAAAAAGACCAGTTAGGAAGATGGATGTGAGTTTGATGCTTTAACTTTCAAAATCTGTTCTGCCACCGATTTCTTGTGTGCCCTTGAGCAAGTTACCTGTGTCAGGTGTTTCAGAGGTGCTCTGCTGGCCTGTCCCTTGGGCATTACAGCCTACTTGGAAAGGATCTGCAAAGCTTCCTCCTACTGCAGAGGAGCACTCAGCATAAGAAGTGTGAGTTTGGCACCATCCCCATGTAAAATTGACCAGTGAGACCTACGCAGGTCTACAGGGCATCATAACACAGATTTTTTTTTTTCCAGATCATATTTCATAACAACAAGACAAAAAAACCCAAGAATGTCTCTGAGTTGGGCTTTCTAATGGAGTGGCTGAAAAGTACAGAGGGGCTGCAGCTTATTTTGGTTGCTCCTTTCCTGTTTGTCCTCACAGCAACCACAGGCTCTGGTGTTGAAGACTGTGAGAGAAGGTGAACTACACTGGAAATTGAGGTTACTCCCTGCTACTGGTAAGACAAAAACAGGACAAACTATTGTTTTTATGATGAACAAGACTAATAACTCCTCTGAATGCATTAAATTAAAATGAGAGACATTATACAATGTTTCTTTTTACTGTAGGCATGCAGCATCTTTTTTATTGTGTGTTCTAATGGTTTCAAGCCATCATGTTGGCCACCTTGAATGCAGTTAAGAAAAATATGCTTGTGAAATGATTTTCTTTTTAACAGTATCTGGAGAAGAAAGTATATAAGTATACTAGTATACTTACGAAAAAAGTATACAAGTATACTATTTATAACGTATGAATAAAGTACACAAGTATACTATTTATAAATGTGATTTATTTATACATCCTTTGTATATTTGTGTATTCATTGAGACCCTAATTTCTCAAGAAAATTATCTCTGTATCTTATTTACTTGCCTGGAGTGGCTTCCCCTTTTGAACCAGTCAACTAAACATATAATTGTTTAGAAACTCTCCAGACTTGCCAAAATATGAACTCATGCGCATGGAAGGGGCAGAAGTTCAGATTTCAATCTGGCCATGTAGGGCGGCACGTGCTGTCCTAAGCTGCTCTAGTAAAGTTGTTCATTTTAGTTGCTCTCCAGAGGCTCTTTTACTGGGAGAGAAAAAAGATCTGACTGCCAAGAAGGAGGACGATGCTGTCTGAGGAGATATATCAAGGCTCTTGTAGGGAAAACAGAGGATTTATTTTATCTTCTTTCTCTCCCTGTTCTGAGGGACTGTGGGAGAAAGCATAAGCTGAAAAATGGTAACTCTCTGCAAGGCCATACTTCCCACTCTGGGCCATACTCTGGCCTTTCAACTCACTGTGCTGGGCCACTGACTGCCTCTTTCTGTTCTATTTCTTTGCCACTAGAAAGGACCCCCTAATTCCTGGGTCACAGACTTCTCCTTTTCTTCTGTGCTCCTGCAATCTGTCATCTATCAAGCAGCTGTAACCAGGATGGCTGTCTGTTTTACTGACACACCAGTAATTTCTTGCACCTTAGACATAACTCACAAGCAATATGCCATCATATAGCTCCGCACTGGAACAAGACTCAAAACACCACTTCTTTTTCCCTTGGACACACATTCAAAGGGCTAGCCACCAAGAGAAAAACTGTGGATTCCAGGAAAATTTGAGTTTTTCACCTTTCCCCAAAAGCAAGACATATGTTTTTCATCAGCTGTATGGAGCAGGGAAAAAAAAAAAAAAAAAAAAAAAAAAAAAAAGATTCACTGTTTTTGATCTTAATTACACAAAATCAGTGTGAAATACAGATTACTAAAGAGTACCCTATAGATCTTACATGTTTAGTGCTTGACAGGATCAGATTTACAGCAGCCTGTGAGCACAGAATTGGAGACCACACCTTCCTTGCTCTCACAGCCTCCAGGGTCATTCTCTTAGGACGCTGACTGGTACCTATGCTGGGAGCCTCCAGGTCTGCCATGAAATGTGGGACCAATATCTTTCCAGGTGAACTGTACCCTGTGGTGTAGAGGCAAAACAAAAAGGTGGCTGCATTTTTCCTGCCAGGTACACCTAGAATCATTCCAGCTGGCTCTTGGGGGGAGCAGCAGCCGTGCTGCCGACTCACACAGCATCACTCCAGGCTTTCTGTTTCGTTCAAGTTGCTCGGTGTAAAATGCCAAAACACGCTGCTGACCCACAGTCAGCCAGAGCAGGTGGTGAGGCAGAAATACTGTGACTCCAACGAGCTGAGGTCTTGAGAAGCTGTTCAGCAGCAGCTGTTTTGTGCAGCATCAAGGACACGTCATGATAAAGAGCATTAAGGCATCTTAGAGCCTGACAGCACAGCTTCTTTCCCACTGACAGCTCAGTACTCAGACAGCATTTCTCAGCACTTCAGAAGCCCACAAACTAGCGACAAGCACTCCTGTGAGCATGCACAAGATGCAAAGGAGCCATGCAACCTGAATGGCGTGCAAGAAAACTCAAGCTAGCCTTCACTCACCCCATCATTTAGATGAGCTGGAATAGGTCATTGCAAGGAAACTGTGCTGCTCCCTTCTGCAGAGGTTTGCCATATGTTACAGCTCATATGGCAAATTGTTCATCGGATGGAGCTTTCTTTCCCTCCTTGGAGAATATATCCCACCCCTTCTTCCTTCGTTATTGGGCATGGTACATATGGCAAGGCTTGGTGCACAGAGGGGTGGGAGGAGGTGAGGGTGCTGTGCTCAGGTGCCTCCTGCAGGCAAACCCCACAGCTTGAAGGCCCTGGCTGGGAGGAGGACAGGATGGCATAGGATGTCGGGTTGCTATTGGCATATTCTATAAAATATGTGTCTTTTTGACACATTTTGGGAGATAGCGCAACAGACAGGCAGATGCCATGTAGCACACTTCTGGGAGCATGGCAGCAATCCAGTGGAGTTACAGATTAAAGCTAAAATGGGATAGGATGTGTACCAGGCACTCAGGCCAGGCCCTATGGATAAAATTTGTAACTAAAAAAAAATCTGCAGATGTTTTGTGATTTCTCTTATATTAATAATGACCTATATTTTATCTTGATCAGCAGATATTTATTCTTGGATTAATTATGTCCTCCCTGTGCTCTGCAAGGAACTCTTAGATCCAAAGTCCTGGAGGATGCATGCCAGCAGTTTTAGGGAACAGGTGGGAGAATGATGCATTTATAGGGATATCTAGGCTATGCTTTCTTGCCCACTGTCAGTTAGATTGATTTTATGTGCAGCATCTGAACATTATTTTCTGGGCAAGATTAGTAGAAAAGGTAGTTGCAATTCTCTGCATATATACTGGGGGATGGAGGAGAGTCTCAAAATCCCAGCCACAATCCAGTCATTTATCAGAGCTGACCTTTTGCCACTAAGCACTCCAGTCTTACCTGCCAATATCTTCCAGAGAGAGAAAACTGTATGGACAGCTCTCTGGATTCTTCCTCAAGGTGTGGCATGTATTCAAAGCACATCTGAAATCTGATAGAGAATCTGTATGAGTATCCTGACAGCCATTCCAGCTGGACACTTCTTTGATGTGCAAGAGTACTCTGTCAGCAACCTCCCTCTCCTCATGCCTCTGCCTTCCAGACATGCAAATCTATGATCCTTCTAGAAGTATCCCACCAAGAGGGCAATGTATGTGTTACCTGTCTGCTTTTAGAATTTTTCCCCATCCTCCAGTTCTGCATTGCTATTGATTGATTGTGTGCAGGCTGGCTGACTCTAATATACAGCATATTCACCACCTCTAATTGATTGCAAGTTCATCATCCTTTGCCCAGTACCCTGAGCAGATTGCTATTGACATTTACTTATTTCGTAATACTATTTATTGCTAGTTGTCTTCTCATCAGCTTTTCTCTTTCCCTCTTCTGTCCTTTTTGCTCCCCTTTTACCCCTGCTTCTGAATCTCTGTTTGCTCATACCTCTTCTTTGTCTCCTGTTACTTCCCTACTCTACTACATTATGAACCTGTTGTTTTGCCATGGTCTTGGTGAAACTTGTGCTTGCCATGGTCTCCTTTCTCACTGTGTCAGTGTGAGAGATGTGTCTGCACCAGAGCCTCTCTGTCCCCTGTTCTTGGCCTCTCCTCATCCCCTGCTGCTCATGCCCTCAGCAGCTCCCAGGAGGAGACACAGATGGGTTGGCACTAAGCACAGCCCATGGGAATGCAGGGACCTGAGCCCACACCTGAGCGATGTGCAGTCCTGAGCCCTTCCTCAGGGGCTGCTCAGTTGTGCAAGTCATGGTGCACCAGATGAACCCGATGAGAGAGCAGGCAAGAGTTAAAAGCAGGCCTTCCTACAGCGCAAGGAATAAGATAGCCAGTGTCTGTGCTTTGGAGTGGGAGTATTTTCCACAACCTCTTTGCTGACTTGCACTGTGGCTGCCAGCATAGGAACATAAGTCCTCGTGAAAAAAACAACAAAAAAACCACCCTAAAGATGAGTGGACATTGCCTGTTGGGTAGCAAGACTCTTTCTGGTGTGTGTGAACGGTCTTCTACGTGGCGATGGTGCATGTGTGTGACCTCAGGAGATGACAGCCAGTGGGACTGTGGGCAGCAGCATGCTGGTGGATACACACTGAGAGCTGTGAGCCTCCAGTATGCCCTGCTGCACTTGAGATGAGCCCAGCCAGAATGCAGCCCAGAAACAAGCACACCTGTGTTCAGCACTGCTCATCAGCATGCAGAAAGTGCTACCCCTGCACAGCAGGTACAGCTACTGAGAGCTGAAACCCAAGAGAAGGATGCTGGGGGCAGCATGTTCAGACATGACCCACAGCCTTATGCATTTCATGGATCAGCACCAGGGAGGTTTGTGCATCCCCTCACCTGCTTTCCCACTCTCATATGTGTTTGGCAGCCACTGTGTCCCCTTCCCAGGAGGTGGCTGTCAGTGCAGCAATGCGCTGCATGAATGCTATTTCACAGTCAGGAGGAAAGAGCGCAGGCAACTAGCCCCCAGCACTCCCAGAAATCAAAGGAAGGTTACCAGGGACACTCTGAATGCTCAGGAAAAACCAAAAAAACCAAACCAGAAAAAAGGGGCTCATTTTAATAACTCCAAGCCTTGCACTCCTATACGTCTTAGAAGGAGCTATATGGCTCTTCGACCTTTAAAAATAGTCTTGGGTTTGGAAATCATCATAGTGCAGATCCTCCTTTACTGGAAAGTTGATAGCAAGGTGTGAAAAAAAAAAAAAAAGAAAAAAAAGAAAAAAAGAAAAAGAGCAGACAAGGATCTGGAATCAAAGGCAGGGAAGCACTTAGAGATGTGTCGACAAGAAGTGCTATATAATGCCACATTGAAAGGACTGGCAGATTTCTATCTAAGCTGTTCCTCCTCATGGTTGCATTCAACTCTCAGCACAGTGCTTCTTCATCTGTACCATGCCTGTGACTGTGATGGCACTTTCACGGAAGACTCTGTTTTCAGCAGATGTGCACAGTCCTATCCACGTTCTGTGTTCATAGGGCCCTATCTGCAGCAGCAAGGTCAAGCCTTTGTCCCTGACCTGTGCAGTGCAGCAAAGGGGCAGATGGCAGGTGGGTGACCCTAGCTCAACTTCACATGTTTTACTCTTCCTTTTGACCCATGATGGAAACAGACCAGATTGAGCTTCACTTCTCATGCAAAAGCTTAAAGATATCATAGTTCATAGACTACAAGCGAATACCTGTGGATGACCAACAAGAAAGCTGAGAGTTTTCCTCTTCTAGTGGGAGCTGCACTTGGCAACACATGCTGCAAGGCAGCACTTCGGCCATAAAATTTAAAGCTGTTTCTCCTGTCCAGCACATGCCAGAAAAAGCACAAATGAATAGTGCTACTTTCAGTTCTTTTGTTGGACCAATTATGCTTACTGAAGAAATGGCACAGATGGGGCAGTTGAAATGAAGGGTGTGCAGATGGAAAACTTGTGAGAGATCCCCAGGCCGGTCACCTCAGACCTCTGAGCAGGGGAAGAACAAAGTCTCCCCACACCAACCTCCACATCTGCCCAATGCTGGGGACTCCCAGCAGAAGATGAGATGGCGTGGTGCCCAATGGGCTGCTCAGGTGAGGCAGGTCACCTTGGTTTCAGTGGAGGGGCCAGGGAGAGTGGCTGCTGGCTTGGGACCACTGTGGCTGGCTGGCACAATGCACCCAGCAGGCACCAGAGCTCTGCTGAGGAATTTGGCAATCACACCTCTGCAAGCAGCAGGCAAAGGGTCAAAAAGAAACCAAAAGCTTATCTTTTAAACTGATCTCAGATGATACAGCAAGACAAACTTTGAAATCAAAACCATAGTTCTGACAAATTAAAAATGATTGAAATTTGATTTGTCATTCTTACTATTTAACTTTAGGTGGGAGAAGCAAAGCAACTATCCAGAGGAAGGATATATAGTTGAGTTTAGGTGTGATACAAAGATAGTTTAAATTACCCCTCCTTTACCTCCATTTTTATCTTCTTTTAAATGAAAAAGTGCATTACTTTTTCTTTTTTTTAAAAATCAAATTGGTAGAATTTAGGCTTTGAGCAGGAGTGAAGACATCTTCACCATAAGCAAAAGATGGTTTGTGGAAGTTTGTATTTGACAGCTGTCTTCAAACAGGTGATCAGATTAAATAAATGCACCAGATACTCCCTGAGAGTTAACAGTAAGACAGTAACAGTAAAACAGCAAGCTAACAATTACATACAGGAAGATGTGACATCATTGGTTTTGATGGTTTCCCCTGTGGTTTTTACTTCTCCTTTTTGTGAAAGTGAGGCAACTGTGATTTCTCTCATTTCCACTCTCTTCAGAAATTGTGAAAGTATCTGTCTTTCTTTTTATATCAGCATCTTCACTTTGCTGTTGATTCAGAAGCAAATCCAGTTCTACAAACAGATTAAGGCTAAAATGAAGCGTAGCTAGAAAACAGCATTTTCCTCAACCAGTAGTTTCTGCACAAAATCACCAAGCCACAGAAATCACAGAAGAGTTGAGGCTGCAAGGAGCCTCTGTGAAACTCCTAGTTCCCCCCTCTGCTGCTCAAAGTAGACTACATATGGGGACCAAAAATATAGGAGAGTGTTCTGCCTGTCACTTCAGTGAAATGTATGAAAAAATTCCTGTAAAGTACTAGCACTTCCTTAGTGCATCTAATGAACAGTTACTGTTCAAATTAGCCACACAGGTATAAAATCAAATGAGTACTTGTATACTGATGCCCCAAATTATAAATTTTTGATGTAACAACATGCCAATGAAAAAGTACTGAGCAATTTTCCTTTAAGCAGAATGCAGTGCATTGCTTTTTTGCTTGCAAGCTCCTGGGTGTGTGAAGCCTTCTGTATTTTCAGAACTTCCTTAGCCACCAATTTATTTTACACATAGGAGATACACACTCTTCATCAACATTTAGCTACAAGCAGCAAGTACGGTGATGTTTCTGAAAGAGTATGCGAAGGCAGCTGCATCCAGTGTTTCTACACAGGAACACTTGGCAGCAGCACACTGACATTGGCTGGTCTGTGTCCTGTTCTGAGTCACTGACCCTTCCCCACGCTCACTCTAGGCAACCAAGCCCCTAAACACTGGTTTAGATGCAAAATTCTGTATGTCCTGGTTTTAGCCACCTGAACTCTCTTGGATCTAGCTCTTCATGTCTGCTCCTGAACTACATCACACTGTAGGAGCCACCAAACACACCTGTTCTTGTGCCCACACACGGATCTGCCTGAGAAAGCAAGGGGCAGCTACCCAAAATAATTTGCTTTAGGAACAGGCAGGCTGCAGCAAGGCACTCCCTCCTTACAGGTCTTTCTCATTTAATCCAGCAACTCCAGACTTATCTGCAGACTCAGTCTTTCTTCAGGTTAAGACGCAATGAGGTTTTTGGTTCATGTTTTTCTCACAAGTCACTGGGAGATTTTCTTACCCTCTGTTTCTTGCCACCTTTCTGCCAGCTGTCACCATCCCCAGAGCAGAATTAGGACAACAGCCTAAACCTCTGTTTTAAGACTGGACTGTCCTGGGAATGATGCCCGAGACAAAAATGCTCTAGATGTCTTCCCCATGCCTGCTGGACCTGGTCCTGTGATGCTTAATATTCAGGTTTGAGCTTCTGTGATTTCCAGTCAAGCAAAGCCTTGCAGATTTTGGTTTGCTCAAGACATCCCTCTGTGAGTGGCAGCAGCAGAGGGACTGTTGCACAAGCAGTTCCAGCATCTGCGTGACAAACAGGACAGCAGAGGCAGTGAGGAAGAAAGTTGCAAGTCACACAAATGACTAAGTAATGGCTAAGCCACCCCCAAACCTCTGCAGTGATTTCACTGCCATGTCAGTGGGCACACGGACAGCCAGGGACACTGCCTTCAAGTACTGGCAGGTTTCACTCTAATATAATTAATTTAGAACTAATTGCATCTGCCATACCAAAGTCAGATGAGCCTCAGTATTATATAGGAATTTAGTCAAACTCAAAAGTAATCAGATCTTACCTTATGCATTTTAAAAAGAATCAAAGAAGAAGGATGTCCTCTGTTTAGAAAGAGAGAGACTTTTGCTGAAACCTGTAGAGTTGTGATTGAAAATGTTAGCCTTCTGTGTGCTGAAATAAAACTACCATCTGACAATTTGATTGTCTTAGAAACCATGATAAAAGCTTTCTTTTTAGAATTATGTTGCTGAATGGTTAAGTCCTTAGACAGCCTTCTCTGTGCTTTTGAAAATCACATTGGCAACCTTGAAAATCTAGTTGCTGCTTTTCCCTGCCTCTACCATCAGAGATGTTTATTTATTTGATAAGAAGTTTGAAAACTTTATTTACCAAGAATTGTAGATAATTGATTGTTTTTAGACTTTTAAATGTACAATAGACTCTAAAAACCAACTTCATAAAATATTATTTGGACAGCAAAGCCTCCCCTAGATTGACCCACCATGTGCTCATATGAATGCATTTGATATGCCTGTTTTCACACATTGGATTAGGGAATATAAAAAGACCACAGCATTTCACAGCATAGAAGAATAGAGGGGGGTGGGTAAGAATAATAAGTTTCTGAAGATAGCTGAAGTCTGAGAACATCAATTCTTTCAGGCTTCTGGATTCGCACAAAGTAAAACCAAGGATTGCAGCCAATAAGGACAGATGGTGATCTGCTGGTCATCACATCTCTTGAACAGACTTTAGCTCCATTCAAGATGCCTAGTCACAGGCTGGTAGGGCTGCTTTTTGGTGCTGTGACTTTTCTCTACCCAAGGTAGATGGTCACAGAGATTTTAGATTTTTCCTATTCTTTTTTGAGCCAGCTCTTCTTGCTTTCCAGAGTATCTGCCCAAAGTATTTTGACAAATCTGGTTTGAGGCCTATCTTGAAGTCATGTCAGTTACCAAAAACTTTCAGGTCAACTCCCTAACTAACATCAACTTTTACGAATTCTGCTTTAAAAAGTCATTTAAATATAGTCAGTGTTCTGCTTCCCACAGTGCCTCCCTACCCCAGTTATGTACAAAATCCTTAGACAGAAGACCATTTTGAGGAAACTGGTGTGGTCTTATCTGGCTAAAAGGTCTTGAGATAACATTGTGTCACCACTGTAGAGAAAGTTCAGCATAAAAATAGAAGTCACTGCTTAAAAGGGAACTATGATAAACATTCATCACCAAGCATGTGTCCATCAGAGATATTTTGCATGTTTATTTTAAAGGTAAGTTTCACTATGGTGATTTTTTTTCCCCAGAAACAGCTGATATATAATGTTTTACTAGCACTCGGATGGGCTCCAAGTCAAGCTGTTTGTCAACTGGAAATTTCATCTTGCAAGAGAAAAGTATTTTCAAGCTGCTCAGGAGTGAAATTCACACAAAACTGTATGTAGCAGATTTGCATTCCTTAGCTCATCTTCCTGTTCCGGAAATCTGGAACTTCACAGAGTTGTTGAGAACAGAGAATGGTTGAAAAATACAACAAATACTGTAGAAGTTTCTTCCATAATGTTACTTGCACTGGGAGCGGCACTCATGGGAATGTTACCATCTCGCAATACCAGCAGCAGTAGAAAATATTATTTACATGAATCCACACAGACATTTACATCATTCTCTCCTTGAATCCCACAGCAAGCTACCTTTTGTCTGAAGTCAGAGCAAACAGAAGAAAATAAACATTGTACTGGTGAATGTGATTAACAAGGCATAAAACATTACAGCCATGGTGACTCTTAGATGGGAACAGAAGCATAAATGCCAACTAATTCTTTGTCTGTCCTGAAAACCAGGGCTAAATCATCCTGTTGGCAGAACTACTAGTGCTTCAAGTACTCTTACAGGGAAACTGTCCCATGACGGAGTCTCTACAAGGCAGATTTCGTCATTTACCCACAATAAGAAGAGAAGAGCAAACAGAAAACTGCTCAGAAACTGCCAGTGCTGAGAAGGAATGACTCTGCAGGCTGCAGATGTAGATTAACAGAGAGAGACCATCAGGAGCTATGACTCACAGACAGTTTCAAAGCTGTGATTCTGAGATTTGGGCAGAAGCCTTCCCCCAGAACTGCTTAAAAACTATTCTTATTTCTTTAGTCTCTTCCCTGACACAGTTTGTCATCTTTATCTCTGCCCATGCCTCCTTGGTCTACATGCTTTACTTTGCATCTCTTGCCTGGACTAATTCTTGTCCTACTGTCCCTCGTTTTTAAGTCTTTACTCTTTATATTTATATTTCTTCTTCCTCTATCAGAAGGCTTGAGCACGGGGTATTTGATATGCCAGGAGCTCCTGACTAGGGCTGTTACCGCAGTCAGAACAGAGAGAAGCCTAGGCTGATGGACAACTGCTGGAGCTGATGGCCATATCTCTGGGAGTTTCTACACCTGCCTGAGCTACAATTCCCACAACAGAAGGAACATGAGCACTGTGTAAGGACCTGCCTTTATCTACAGCTAAAGTGGCACCAGAAGCATCACTCGTAAGGAACGATTCGGACTTTGGGTCACTCAGTTGTACTCCCTTACATTAAACCTGTGACAAACACTGGGGAGTAAAACAAATATTCATGCATTTTTAGTTACAGAGCCACATACATATGTGTCACAGCCAAGTATTAAAATTCTTATGCATCCATGATTTCACACTGACTTGGCACTGTGTTTTTATCACTACAAAAGAGGCTTAAAAAATTCACCAGATTTTCAGCAAGTGTAAATCAGTTTAGCTTCACTGCAGTGCATAGACTTGACTTCAGTGTAAAATTTAATTCAGACCTGAATCACTGAAAGCCCACTGACTTGTACCAGCTAAAAGTCTAAATTTAGGACACTCATAAAACAACTAATGCATTTATCTCTTTGTATCAAAACAAGCTTGGGTGAAAGCAAGCCAGTGAGTCTATCTGTATATATACTACTTTCCACAGGACTGCCAAAATTTTTTTTTGTTTAGAAAATGTGGCTGACATATGAAATTCTCCATGGGAATCAAACACAAAACTGTTAAGATTGCCTCTCTGCTGCTAATTACTTCTTCCAGTTCTCATCTGTTTGACTAAGGTTTTGCTTATCTGATAGCTAGAGTCAGAGTTCTATCATGTATTGGTAAAGGAATTATTTATATTGAACTCAGTAATGAAATAACTGGCTGATCTCTTCTGTCTAAAGGACAGGTTAATTTGTATTTAGCTTTTTTTTTTTTTTTCTTTAAAGCTCTGCAAGAAAATGCATTCATTTTTTAGAGAGCTACAAAGTAGATTTAAGCTGATACTCACTGCCACTATGTAGAAGGCAAATTGCCAGCACTGCTGACATAAATGAGCACATAATCTGAGTAACCCTTAAGACTTTCTGCAATCTATTCTGGCTTCCACGTTGGCATTGTGGACTTTGCTGCTAGCTCATCTGCCAGACATTTTCCAGCAACATGTCTCAGGCATAGTCTGAACTGCTAGGATCTCATCTCTGCTTGGTGCCTAAATTTGAGGTTTTTTACTTTAATTGTAACTCAAGTTTTACTGAGTAACTCACAGCAGTGTGGTGGAGTTCTGCTTTCCAATGTGGAGATTTTGCTGCTGAGATTCAAACACACTTTCACTGACCTCCCTCTGTAACAATACTCTTCACCTGCAAGTGAACAGGAATAGATTGTGAGTGGGGAGGTCCTCAAGAAGTCCTTTTTGGGAGAATTTGACAAGGCAAATGGTGTGCTGGGGCTGTTGCTGCTGAATATGGGAAAGGCACTTGCACCTCCCATCTATCCTCTCCACAGGAATGGAAACTATTTGGATCAGCACTTGCCTAGGTCCCTGGACATATCTAGGGTACTTGACAGGTATTCAGCCCAGGGTGGTGCCCATGGGTCTGCCCAGGGGCAGCTAAGAATAGCTGTGTTTACTAACACCTCTCACAAATGACAGCCAAGAGCAGCAAGACAGGTAGGAGGGGGTGAGTGGATAGGAGGAGTCAGGAGACTGCTTCCTCTTTCTGCTTCATTGAGTCACTCAGCATCTGCTTCCTTCTCTGTACAATGGGAGTTTCTAAGTTCACTCCCACTTTTGATAGCTGGATGAAAAGAGGTGATACACACTATGATTAATTTTCATAAGCAGCTATTAGGCTTGCTCATAGTTTTGAAAAACTCTCTCAAAGAGAAAATCAAACTGAGATCATGATCTGACTCCCAGCTCTATAAAGATTCAGTAGTCAGTGGACACTGAACCTTCTCGTGTGGCAGGTTTATACCCCACTCTGAGATATTTCAACAATGCAGTCAAACTCACCAGCTGGGCATGTCAGAGAACAGTAGTATTCCCACAGGAGAACTTGTTTGCCTAACTTGGATATTCAAATTGTATCAGATAGGATCAGGATCTCCCTCTGCAGTGGGTGAATTTCCTTTTGTCCTGTGTAAGGAGTAGCACAGGCATTTGTTCAGGAACATGACATCATTAGGTACTTCAGTGCAGGAAGAGGACGAGTGCCAAAACAGGGTACATTGGGGCACAGCTGTGAAAATGTCAAGCAATGGAGGATCCACCACAGCATGACAAGACACTCTGGAACATGCATCTGTGTCTTCTTCTCTTCCTCATTGTTCACATATGTGCCTGCCATGCTCATCCTATAAGAAAACATAGTACAACAAATGTGGTGGATTGATCAACTGAGTTTTTACCCAGCATTCTCCCTCCAGTAAGGGCCAGGAAAAGGATATTTGCTGCAGCTGACACTACTCTGAGGGATTGGGTGTCCCTCAGCTCTCAGATATGTGGTAGCACTGAGCTTGAAGCATACCATCCTGCCCCCTGCCCTGCACCAGGCTCCTTTGCCCACTCCAGCCCCATGAGGGCCAGAGACAGCACACCATGAACAGCAGAAACAGTGCCTGAAACACCTTGCTCCAGGGCGTGGGACTTTCCACACACAGGGTGTGGGGTCTGGCATGGGATGAGACTTGAGGTGTGTGATATGGAAAGGATTTCCTACTGTTGCTTCTAAATTAAGGAAGAGAACAATTTCCACGGGTTGATTCTGAACAGTGAGGAGAAGATCTTGTCCTGAAGTGCCCTTTGTGAGTGAGAGCCTCTCTTAAATAACAGAGAAGTTGCAGTGAGTGTGGCTTTCCCAGCCTCTGTGAGCATCTTTTTATCAGCTGGAGAAGTCTTTGAAGATTCTAATTAAGGTCTGACTTCACCTAAATATCTGTAGTCAGGAAAGATATGTCAGCATAGCATGAGCTGAGTTATGTTCTTCATAAAGAGGAACTCAGCAAATAAATAACTGTCTTCTAGAATGGGCAAGGCTAGGCAAAGCAAAGCAAAAGAAGGAAGGAAGGAAGGAAACAGAACAGAAAAGGTAGAGTGGAAAGAGGAACTTCCTTCTAAAATGAACAAGGTCTTATTTTATTTTACTCTCATCCCTTCCCTGTGTATCTATTACAGATTCAGCGTTGCTTTTGTTTTATCACTGAGCATTAAGTGTGCCAAATCACTTTGCAAAAAGTCTTGAACCACAAACGAGCCTCAATTTTGATTTTGTTACAGTCACTAGTAAATCCATTTATATCAGGGGCTAAAGATCATAGTGGCTTTGCTTGACCAACATGACATCAGTAGCAAGAAGGTGATTATAACATGTTAGGCTGGGTTCTTAACTACTTAATTCAGTTTGGGTCTGGTGTAATTTTATTTTTCCACCACTGGTGTGGAACCTAGAATAACCCTTTTAAATCTCCTGTACAGTTAATCCAACAGGCTGCTGTACAGATATCAGAGCAAGGCTGGGAAGTTGCAGTCACTTTAAGATGTTTCTTAACAAAAATAATTATATTTAAAAGGAATAATACTTTCTGACGACTTTTTTTTTTCTCTGCTCAGTCTAATGGAGTCCCTTGAGCTCAACACATTATATATAACAGTATGAAATTGCTATTTTCTCTTAAATCTGTTACACTTTCTTACTCTTGCTGGAATGCTGAAGGCTCTAACACTGATATATCTGCTTCCCAGGGACAAATGCAAGTAACTAGGACTTTGAGACATTTTGTAAATATTTCTGAAAGCACATTTAATACCCCTACATAATTTTTCTCCTTTTTGAAGAGTATGTACTGTAGCTTGTTCTGAGACAGAAACTCCCAAACTGTCCACTGAGCAATGCTGTGGATCATGGGAATTTTTAACCACATCCTCTCTGACCTGCACTATTGTGTTTAACAGTAACAGAACAGCCTATAATCCTTAACAATAGAAGAGTTATCATATATATATATACACAGTCTTCAGACCCATTGCAAGCAACCTGTGATTTGTTGCAAACAGCTACCACTGCTTTCCTTAAGGATGTTTTAGCATTTCCTCCATAAGCAACCCGCCAGATCATTAGGACTGAACCTTAGACCATCCCTGATGTACCTTAACACGTCCCTTCTTGGCCTAAAAGTCTGACATGGGAAAAAAAATCCCAACATGATATATATTTATTTCCATTTAGAGAGATTTGTAAGTGATTAGAAGCTTCTTTGCACTTTCAGACATCAAAGGACTGGTTTTAAGGAATGAAATTAGTTGTATTACTGCAGACAGAATTTATTTCTCCTTAAGATATTTTATGTTTTTTTAAAGAGACAAATGGCTAGAAAGAATGCTACTGTGCACATGAAGGAATGTTGTCTTAATATGTACTTCTTAAAATTAATTTGGTAATGCTTTGTACTCTCAAATGAAACAATACAATACTGGAAGTTCAGGAAGAACTTGATATGAGAAGTACAGCCTGATATATGCAGAGTTAACCTTTGTGCCAGGAGGCCCTGGAGAACTCTGTCTGTGCTCCAACTCCTACAGCCAGAAATATAAACTGTTGTTCTGCTGGATGCTAGTATCTCCTTTCTGAAAAGTCAAAATGTGCTTGCAAGTGCCCTGAACAGCCTTAGTGCTTACTTCCAAGCTAGAAAATGTGAGTTAAGGTGAGAGAGAGGGTTGTCTGTTTGGCTTATTAAAAAGAAGATAAATTGATGTCTCTTTAAACCAGCAGGTAAGATATGAGTGTCTTAAAAGAGAGAAAATAGAATGTACCAAAGGGCTATTCAACAAAACAGAGAAGCGTGACAAGTATTAGTGCCTGGAAGTTGGATTTGGGCACATTGGATACGACACATCTCTCAGCAGCAAGGATGATTAATGGCTGGAACAAACCCCATGAGGTTCTTTATCCTCTGTCTCTTGCCATCTTGAGTTCAAGCTGTTATGAAAGATGGTACTTCACCAAATGTAAGTCACTGAATTACTCTAAAGACCAGTTGAATTAAATTCTACAGTTTGCATTAAACAAGCCAGAACAAATCTGCTGCTCATTCTCCCTTATACAGATGAGTTTTTCCATTGCTACCTCTGCCCAGTGGCACTTGTGCCACAGTCCATGCCTGCAGCAGAGCATTTTATATTATATCTCCTCAGCAGACAAAGTTTACTTAGCCCATTGTAAATCAAAAGTTATAGTGATAAGGAGCTGTAATCTTTTCATACTGCCTTCTCACAAGACGATGTCAGATTAAGGTCAATAACGGCATGGAAATCCAGCATAGGCTTGGGACTTCAAAACACCCTACTCATGCTGAACTGCCCACATCTTGGGATGACTACATTGCCCTAGCTGTAGAATACTGCTGCAGCATACCCTGGCAGCAGAGAGGTCTACCAGACCAACCCCTTGGCTCAGCATCATGTTCAGTGAGGTTTGCAGAGCTCCCTGCTGCTACAGCATCCTTGCTAGCAACAGGCAAAGTGGCCAATGCAGCCCCATGGGAACACATTGCAGAGAGCACAGCATCAATGGGCCCAGAGCAGCTGGTCACTGTGCCCTGGGACCAGGGCTGAGCAGGCAGAGCCCCTGGAAGGGAAAACCCACAGCCTGGCAGCATGCCCCAGCTTCAGAGCAGTGCCTCCAGACACTGGTGATTTGTCACACTAAGCAGTTTACATCCATCTGCCATAACCATGTCAGGCAAAGCAATTTTGCAGAGCCTTTCTGTTGAATTCCCGTATTTGGATAGGTGCTATTGGGAGGCAAAGGAACATTTTTCAAGCCTCGTGGTCTAAATTTGTAAATGAAGACTCGAAGGTGCCTTTGATGACAGGGAATTTATGACATTTTGGAAAACAGGTCATTAATCTAGGTGCCTATTTCTGTGCATGTGTTTCTAACTTTAGTCAGACAGCAAGAAAGTAGTGTCTTCCCATTTTGAAATGTACAAGTAATGTAATTTAGGAGATCCTTCACTTACAGAGCTGTACTTCTCCATAATCTTTGTCTGCAATCATCTTTGAATTCTTGATTTGTCATTTGATTGGCCTGCAGGGTTGGATCTCAATAAACCTCCTTGGGATACATGCCTTGGAAACGGTACTTTCTTTGTGTCAAATCTACTTCAAATTCTACTGTTTATGGCTTGGTTTTCTTTTTTGTCTGGTAACAACTAAATGCACTTTTACAATGTGAAAACAATGAAGGGACAAATTTCACACTTAGAAAAACTGCATTTGGGAAAGATTGTCTGGGAGTTGCTGACCCTCGGTGCTTACAAGGTAGAGTATGCTGTCTTTAGGATTTACTTAAGCGAATAAATTCCACGGTGCCTTGCTGGATAACATTAAGTAAGGACACTCTTACACATTTGTTAACTGACCTATGAGGGTCATTAACAGCAAGGTGTAGCTGCTATTGTTCTGGCCAGGAGATGGTCTGATTTTTCCGTTCCCTGTTATTGTACAGAATTGCACTCATGGGAGAGAGAGCCAAGGATACAAAATGCTGATGATTATTGTACCAGGGTCTGGCAGTCCCATTTGCTTTCCAGCAAGCTTTAATATCAATCACATGGTGATGCAACCTTCCCCTGCTATTTTGTGCTGTGCTAACTGCTGTACACGTGCACAAAAAATTGGTCCCTGCCTCAAACCAATACACAAATCCCAGCACATACTCAAACACCGTAACATATAAAGGAATATAATGACCAAAGTGAAAGAAAGATGTGGAAAATAGGGTGAAAATGTGAGATTTGTGGTTAATATAGCAAACAGAGGTCACACCACAGCAAGTGCATTATCCATATGCTGGTACTTGACAAGCTTCACAACTGTAGTGAATTAGAAAGGTCTGAAGGAGGTACCTTTGTGATTTTGGCTGGGTGTCTTCCCACAATAAAGGAGTGGCACGGGATAAAGGTGAGAGTGTCTGACCAAAAAAAAGAAAAAGCGATAAAAAAAAAAAAGCACAACCTGGTTTTAAAGGTTGATCTCAAAGAAGAGTTAAGGCTCTGTTATTTCAAAGTGTAATTATCGAGTATTCCTGTGCTGGCAGGTGCGTTATTGAGCATAGACATCACAGAGAGCTGTCTAGGACAGAGGAGGACAGAAAAGAATTTCAACTGGATTAAGTTTAGCCACCTGAAAAGGACATGCTTTAAAATGTAGCCCAGGTAGCTCTATTTCTGCAATGTAAATCTACTTCCTACCATGCCCCCCCATGGCTATTTCCTTCTTTACCCAGTTGGGCAGGGCTGAGCTGTGACACCTGTAAATTGAAACCTAGGTCCTTCACTGAGTTTGAGACATTTGGTTTAACACAGATGGAGAGACTCATCTTCATATAAATGAGATGACCAATACAGTTGTACCCTACCTGATAGAAAAGCAGCGTAATTGGCTAAAGCAATGCAGGGCTTGAAGGTGAAGCCTATGCCAAAATCAACAGACTAAAGGTCAGAGGAAGATGGGGGATAGCAGAATTATCCTCAAAGGAGGATTCATCTTACTTCTCTGTAGCCTTCTAAAATTATGGTTTAATCCTGTCACAAGATAGGTGTCAGTTGCTGTCTGCATTACCTATAGAGGAGCCTTTACTTACCCTCTTGTAACTTCTAGACATTTTAGGCTAGCTAATATAAATCCCATTCTAGGTTTCTACACAGGAGTTCCCTGGTGCTTTCATCTTTGTGTACAAACTCCACTTCTATTCCATACTTGTTCAGGATGAAGATCTCAAAACTGCAGAAGTATTCCTATGGAAAACTTGTAGAGGAGAAGATTGACCTTTTTTTTTGTTTGTTTGCATTCATTACACAGGTTTACATTAATGTTTTCACTTACAAGCTTCCTGAAGTATTTGTTTTTAGGTTGAAGCTCTCCACATACAGAACTTGTGCATATTATATGAGTTAAAAACAATTGCTGGACCAAAGACATTAATATCCATTACATTTTCAGCTCACTGGATATTTCTACATGAAAATCCTTTTGGTGATTTTGGAGTTGTTCTAAAAAGGTGAAATAAAAACAAAAAAGCCAAGAGCATGCTGACTCAGTTTGCTCCCAAGTAAAACTTTTCTAAAAAAAAATGTTCAGATGTGGCCAAATGACTTCTGCTAATAAGTGAAATGTACACAGGAGTTACCGTGTGAATGAAGATTAAAATTAATGCTCTTTTAATTTTCTATACAATGTATGCTTTGAAAGGTGTTATTTTTTCAGTCAAGTAATTAGAGGGTGGAGAGAATGTGAGGCCAATGGCAGGAGGTTAATTATATGACCAAACACCCACTACATCTTGCTCAAAGAGCCTGAAATGATTACACATTGTTGTAACTAATAGCCCAGTCTGCACTGCCGGTTGGAGGACAACCCTCAGCTTAAAAGAAACACATAAATTTTACCTAACAATCTTTACTATTAAAAAAAAAAAAAAAAAGCTGTATACCATAGAGAGATTAGCTAAATTTCTGGAGACAGGAGATGTCAGTTTATTTACATGGTCCACTTGAGAATTTTACATAGACTCTATTTCTTATGGCCAGCCAATTTCTCATCTTCTTTCACAACGCAGCAGTTGGCAAAAAAAATACTTTAAAGTAGAGACCTGTAATTAAAACCAAAAACTATCAGAAAGCTTTTTTCATACCTGCAGCAGCTTTGAACTTCACTTTAACTGATTTCATTTTAGATTATATTGGATAAGGCCAGGAGATATCATCTGATAATCTAATGTGTATACCAGTCATTAAATTTCTCCTCTATACTCCTTCTTTGAAAAAAGCAATCCCTGGATGCAAAGAGTTTTCAGGAAAAACATTCAGTATTCATCTGAAAATGAATCCAGCAGATATTGCAGTATTAGGATAACACTGAGTGCTAACCTCTTACTGGGACTCTATTCCCATGTGCTTCTGATTTCCAGCAGCTGTTCACCTGAGGACAAACACACATCTTGCTGAAGTCAACCTGAATGCCCATGTACTACAAGACAGACAGACCCTCATCCACCTTGTTGAACATGGATCACAGCACAGTTCAGTAAAGGCAGGACAAAGGCTGTCTGTGCTCTGAACCTACTGACACATGTATGCCTGAGCACCCCATCCAGCTGAGGACCCTGCCTTGAAGCCAGATGCACAAGAAGAGCCTCCAGGCTGCTTCCAGTAGCTTCTCTACTACTATATCGTCCCCTGAGCCATTTCAGCATCCATATCCACTCCTTCATGCCCAACTATCTGTAAGTTAAATGGTTAGCAAAGTCTGGCTGTGAAATGGACATAGACAACTCCCGGGCATGGACTAGGAAAGAGCATGTGCCAGCGACCACTCCAGCAGGCAATCTGCATGCAGCCACTATGTTTTAGAGCTTAAACAATTTTAAACCATGGAGGTAGTCAGGCTAGGTCAGTTGGCTGTAGGGCTAGAGAAAGGTCATTACATTGCCTATTAGTACAAATATAACTCTAGAGGTTTTGATCCAGGAAGTGTTTACTAATAAATTACTTTGAAAGATCTACACATAATAAAAATGAAGCATCTTCCTTAAGGGAAGTTTCTTGACAGTTTTTGCAATTCATCCATAGATAAATCAAAAAGTAAGATACATTTATTAAGATAGCTGCCATTTTATACAGTTCCGTGCTTCCCCCTCCCTAAAAATAGAGCGAAGATAATTGAACTGAAAAACCTAAAGATTTCCAAAACCCAATTACATAACTTGCCACACTTCCTCTGTTTTCCTCTTTTACTTGTATTTCAAAGAGGTCAAGGTTATTAAATATAGGCTTCTGCCTTAATACAGTAAGAAAAGCAGGAACTAACACATAGTAAAGATTTTCCATGTAATGTGAATTTGCTCACATAGCCTGTATATACTACGTTTACCAATTTGGGTATGAAATTGATACTTTGATGTACACAGTGTGTGCAATTCTTGTAGGTGAGATAATGGTGCATTAAAAATCCAGTGTCCAAAGCTGCAACGCTTATTCTGGATTCTGGATAATTTATTTTCCTCAGTGGGTGTGTCATCTATGTAGAGACTGCAGTTTGACGGCCCAGGTTTGTTAATGTTGCTCTAGCATAAGGTTTTGCACTATGCAAAGGTACAGCTCTGGTACCTCTGCTCTCAAAACACATGCACACTTGGGAAGCCATGAGAAGGGTTACTTTAATAATTTCAGCCTTACATATGAATTTATAGCTTTCAGTAGTTTGCTGACTTACACAGCGTGGCACTATACATCAGATGCACGCTGCCTCGGAAAATTAATGCTGCATTCTGGCAACCATATGGGCAGCTGGCGAGCAGCCAGGAGAGCAGCAGAGCATGACCCTACCTTCATGCAAACCTTCCCTATGCAAGAGAACTGTTTGCATGGCCTGCACCAGCCAGGGAGCAGAAATAAAGGGATCCTGTACGTGGTTGTTGCTCATAACCATCAGATCCCACAGGGACCGATGTATGCCAATGTGATTAATGAGAGGAGCTGCACAGACAGCAGACAGACCCCTGTGGCAGGGGATCACATGGGCACTTGTGACTTTGTGATGTCCAGGGAATGAAGAGGATTGTAAAGGCTTCCTTGTATATATCTATGTTTCTTCTTAATGGTTTTCTCTTCTAGTTGATGCTTTCACCTGTGACAAAATTTAGCTTGCAGGCTCTACAGGGAAGGGCATTTATCTTATTTGTTCTGTAAAATGCATATTATATATTGAATGCTGAACAAACAATCAGAATAATGGCTTACAGTAGCTTAGTTATCTTTAGCACCTTGAAAAAGAACACTGTTCAGCAAGAAAAGAAATTAAAAAAAATTACCATCACTTGCAAGTCAAGCAGTTTTTGTTTCCCATTCTTTTACTTCACTTACCCTATTATTTCTTATCTAGTGTGTGATCTTCTAAAGACTTAAATCTAACTTTGCCACCATCTTCAGTGGCAATACCTGCAGGAATGATAACCTGAATTTGAAACTCCTCAGATAGGATTGTCTTCTCACTGTGTAAATGATAAAAAATCTCACAAAGAGAGGTAAATTTAATTTAGTGGTTTCAAGGAACTTTATGCATTACCTTACATGGAAGATGCCTTGATGATAGTCAAACACACAATCTTGTTTATAATGCATTTTATACATATAATGCTTTCCATTCATAAATATATCTAAATTTTTTTACAACTGTTCACAAGAATCATGTCACTGTCCAGGTTTTACAGCAGCTGTTTTACTTCTCATTGCAATGGCCCTGTGAAAAAAAAAGGAAAAAAAAGAAAGAAAGAAAAAAAAAGATTGCAAGTGAAACAGCACACGTTTTCCACTGTAAACTAGCTGGTACACTGCAATTTCATGCCTTAGCTCCCTGCACACTTGCTTTTCCAAGGAAATCAGGTCTTATGTTTTATCTTCCACAGCACAGTCTCTGTATGCTGGTTCACTCAGACATCTAAATTTTTGTCTACATTAGTATTTTTCTTAAATCCTGATTCTGCACTAAAGATGCTGTCATTTGACTGTTGATGGCAACAACTTGTTCAACAGGTACAAGCAGGCCTGGTTTCTTTCAGTGCTGCTTCAGCACTGACCAGCTCATGGCAGAATTAATCAGCAGCATAGTTGCTGTTGGTATCTGACCATCAGTAGCATTTCCATTGCTCCTGTTACACAGAAATACATTGCAGTCACTTGGGATTTCTGAGAAGTGACATCTAAGCATTATTAGACTGCTCCAATTCTGCTCTGTTTGAGGGATTGTTTCTATCCAGGCTGGAGTCTAGCTACGGTTTAGAAACGCTGACTAGACACAGTTAAAATAGAGATAAATAAATTCTCAGCTGATTATATACACTGTGTGGGTCCAGCACAGTGATAATTTCATTCCTGGTGCTCCCTGGCATTTGAAAACCCAGGCATGCCAGCAGTGCTAAATCAACTACTTTCAGTAGCCAGTTTTCCCAGAGCAACCACCTCTTTTCCACAGGAAAACCAATTTTAACTATTTGGCTTGTAACAGCAAAACACTGATCAGTGCACACTCTGTACCTGAAGCAATACAGCCAGTTTCTCACCCTGTGGATTGAACCAACCCATTTCACCAATATGCAGACAGAACCAAGCATACAAACCAGCACAACATTCTGCAAATGTCATCTGTGACAGAGCACGCAGATATCTGCCTTGGGTACTGAGCTATCACATCACAGATTTTACATGGTTTCTGGCAGGCATTGCAAAACATCCAATGCTATATGGTGGCACACTCTAGATTTGGACAAAAAAAAAAAAAAAATCAGCCTATTTTCCCTCCTCCTTTTATGTAAGAGTTCTGTTTGATTTTTCCTTTTCTCTACACTTTACATCTAAAAGGAATACAGTATAGCTTTAGTATGATGGCACTACAAGAACTTGAGGTTTTGTGTGTCCCTCCCACCCCTGCAGAGTTCTCCAAGGGCTCTCAGACATGCTTTCAACACTTCCCGAAGTCTGGGACCGAAAGAACAGAATCCCTTCTGTCCTTGGAACTGGAAAGCCTGAATATGGCACAGTTACATATGTAGGGCAAAAGTATAACTGACCTTCACCTGCAAAACCAGAACTTCTGGTAGTTATACAGGTGCTGTACTACTGGATAAAAACAATAATTTAATTGCTTAATGTAGACAAGGCCTCTGAGGAATCTCCTTCTTTAAATAACCCAGCCAAAGCAAAACTCACTCCTCTGAACTCCCTCAGCAGAGAGGAACTTGAAATACTTTGCCAGGTATGCTAAAAGGAAACAGTATTTCCCCTTTTTAACCACCCGAAGAAACCAAAAAAGATACACACTTGGACAACCGAGTTTCAAACAGGATTGTTCAAGTACTAAGTTTCAGAGGATGCCCAATGCACAACAAATATGACCGCTGAACTATCAGGATGCAGTACTTACTTCTGCGGGTTAAGAAACAAAGCCAAACCCCCAGAGCTGGACTGAATTCCAACGTCTACACAATGGGCGATGCCTCTTAGGGCCAACTGACACGTTTTGTGAGAAACCACAGGAAAATGACGTGTCTAATACCCATTAAAACGTATCTGATGCTTTAACTTCTTATCAGGTTCATCTCAAACTGTGCAAATTTTTGTCAATATAGCCTTTTTAGACAATTCCTTTCACGCGGCGCTCCCAAAGCACTCCACAACCATTATCAAACGCAGCAGCGACCGGAGCAGCAGCGGAGCGTCGCTGCCCTGGCCGTGCCGGGAGACGCCGAGGCACCGCGGCGGCCGCAGGGAGAGGGGGCGGCCTTGACCTGGAGCCAGCCCCGGGGCGCTGCGCGCTGACCTCCGCCCGCGGGCAGGGAGGCCCGGGCAGCGGCGGCATTCCCGCCCGCCCGCCTCAGTGCGGAGAAAGCCACGGCGGGGCCGCGCCGCAGGGTCTTTGTTCCCGCGGCCGCGGCGGCTCTTTGTCGGTGCCACAGCCCGAGCGCGGGCCCCGCGCTAAGGCGGCACCCAAGGCTCCCGCCGCTTCTCCCGCGGGGCCTCCAGCCGGCATCGCGCTCCCCGCAGGGCCGCGCTGCCCGCGCCGCCGCGTGTTCCCGGCCGCCGTGCGGGGACTCCCAGTGCACCTGGCCGCGCCTCGCCCCGCCCCGGCCACCGCCGGGCCCCGGCCGCCTCCCCCCGCCGGCGGGAGCGGGGGAGCGGGAGGGGAGGGCGGGACGCGGAGGGCACCCTCCGGAGGCGCGCGCCGGTGGAGGCGACGGCCGCCGGGAGCGCGCGCAGGCGCGCACACGCCCGGGAAAGGGAGGAGGAGGGCGGGCGGCCGGGCGGGGGCGCGCACGGCCGGTGTGTGAGGGAGAGAGCGAGGGGAGGGCGATCCCGGGGCGGAGAAAGGCGGTGGCAGCGGCGGCTTCGCTCGGCTCAGGGCAGGCTACGGCCACAGGCGCTCCCGAGCCGGGAGGTACGGCGGCCGCTGCCGACTCGGGGCATCCTTCCTCTTCCTCCCCGCCCCCTGCCCGCCCTTCCCCCTTCTCTTTCTCTCCTTCCCCACTGCCCGCCGGGGCCGATCGCTGTCGGCGGCACGATCCCGGGGCGTTTCCGCGGCGCCCGAGCCGGCAGCGGCCGCGGGGAGAGCCGGTCCCTCCCCTCCCCGGCCGGGACTGAGGGACCCCCGCTCCGTCCGGGGCTCGGCTGAGAGGGCCTGGCCCCGGCCCCGGCTCGGCTCCCCGGCGGCGGCGGCGGGCTCGGCGAGGATGTCGGGCGGCGGCGGCAGCCGGGAGGAGGAGCGGCGCAAACTCGCCGACATCATCAACCACTGGAACGCGAACCGGCTGGACCTGTTCGAGATCAGCGACCCCACCGAGGTGAGCGACCCCGGCGAGGGCCTCCTGCCCGGCCGGCCCGGTGAGACGCCGCGCCCGGGCCAGGCCGCGCCCCGCGGCAGCCGGGCCCCCGCGCCGCCCCCCGCCCCGGCCGGGGGCTCGGGCACGGGCTCCCCTGCGCTGGCCGCGTCTCCGTTTCTCGTTGGGGAGCGAGGGTCGGGCCCCTCGCCGTGCCCGGGTGAAGGCAGGTTGCAGCGCCGGGGAGAGGAAGGGAGCGAAGGGCCGGAGCCCTCCCCTCCTCCCTCTCTTCCCTCCCGCAGGCACATGCCGGCCTGACCCTGCGGGACAGGCGGCTCCGAGGCAGGGGGGAAACCCGCTGGGAGATGGAGGTGGCGAAAGGGGGCGGGCAAGGGCGAGAATACTGGAGCTGCCCCCGTCCCGAGCCCGACACCGGGTACCTCCGTGGGTTTTTTTTCTGTCTGTGACTTTAACAGTACCGACAGGCGGCTGGTGGAGGAGGATTGAGAATCCCGGTTCTGGGCGCTTTTTTTTTTTTTTGTAGCTAGCTTGTTTGTTTCTTTAAATATTCGTCTTTGTGCGGAAGGCGCCTCTTACAAAGCAACCTGCCGCTTATAGTCCGGCGGCTCTCCGGGCTGCTGGTGCAATCCCCGGAGTGGCTTTCTCAGGGCGTGACGGACGGAGCCTTGGCTCTCCGAGCCTGCAGGCTGCCAGCCTGCCGCCTAAAGTAAATACCAGGAGCAGGTTCCTAGACCCGAGTTCACATGTTGTACTGGAAAAACACAGCGGGTAATTTCTGCCTAATGAAGTGGGTGTTTCTGATGGCCGAGACAGGCTGGGTTTTGTCCTTTTTAAAAAAAAAAAAAAAATGTAGTAGTCAAACCACACCCTCCCGCTGCCCCTTGTCAGGTTCCCTTTGGCTGGTTCGTGCTGCGCGTCTGGTTTGAAAGCGGCGAGGGGGGGTAGGGGGAGGGCAGGTTACAGCCCTGTTTGTGTGTGACAGCGGGCTCCCTGCTTAGAGGGTGGAGGCTGATCATGTGCGTGTTCCTGGGAAAAGGAGGAAATTCACACTTGCTCTTGGCCTGGCCCTGGTTGTTTATTAACAGAAGCCTCTGAGAATCACGTTGGCTTGGTCTTGGAGCTGGTTCCTGTTTCTGCACCCAGGTGCTGACTGCTAGCAGAGCCACGAAAAAGTGTTGAAAGGAATTCTAAGATTAGTAACTACGACACCTTCGGGTATTTTCAGTTCTGCTCATTGCAGACAGTTTCTTGAACGCAAAGATGACGGTTTTCTGTGATTATTCCCTACATCTTGCAAGATTTATCATAATTAGAGTTCCTTGATTGCATTGCTTAGCTTTTAACAGTATTGTTGGTTGACAGTCACAGTCTCATAAAAGTGGGCTGAAGCTAGTGTCAAGAAGCCTTCATGATTGTGTTTGAGAACATAACACAGTCTTTTTGGAATTGCAGGTTGAGTGCTAACTGCCTATGGCTGAACTTTTTGTCTCGTTAGTGTGTTTGTCCATTCCCAGTACATTCTAACTCCAGCCTGTCTTCATGTTTATGGCAGACTGTGCTCCTCTGGTTTTGTTAGTAAGTAGTTTAACAAAGTGTACTTTCTTTAGGTCAGCCATGCATATTTATTATCATAGTTAACCAGACTTTGCACAAAAGTCACCAGCTTTATTATAGTTATTATTGAAAGAAAAAATAATTTTCCTCGCATTCACTCCACATTTCTGCAGTTAAGCCTCTGAACCAGTAGAGAAGCATACCCACCGCTGTCAGTGATGACATTTCAGTTGAACTGCTGAATGTAAAAATGAAGTGCATGCATAATATCCTTGAATGTATGAGCTCTTTAGCCTACTAGTTCTAGAATCATTTGATAGGACTGCAGGTGCGTTCACACCAAACTGGCAGCATTTTATAGATAAAGTATATTTTCCTTCCAGCTAATTACACTTTCGAGTGTTCGCATTTATTTTCACTCTTACCCTGAGCTGACACAAATTTGGCAATATTTTCAACCCAGATGATGGTGTGATTCCCATTTGTATTGTTTATCAGCTTAAATGAAAGCCCTTTTACTAGATTGCTTGAGAACTGACAATCCTCTGTTGTTTGCCTGTTTTTCCAGGCTCAGCTTGACCATAAAGCACATCTTGCTTTTTGTAGAGACTGCAGCAAATGTGGCATCTGGGAAGATGCAGTAACCTGGATATGACTTTTGGCTGTGTGTGCCTGAGCTGGGTCAAACTGAATCATTTTAAACTGTCCAGACGTAGTTGTTGGCCTGCCGGGTTAACTTTGTAGCCCAAACTGCAGGCTGTCATCCAGGAGCTGCTGGTTGGATGTATCAGTGGAGTTGATGCCTTGTGGTGATTCTTCAGACATTTCCTCAGTGAAAATAACCTGGTTTAAGTGACTTGTCTTGTAACTTTCCTGTGTAAGAGAGTAGGACTTTCCAGAGGGGTTAATTACAGCCTTAATCGTGGGGTTCAGAGATACTTATATTTTTGGTAAAGCAAAGTGAAATCTAATGTAAATTGGCTGGAGTTCTGACATAGATTATGCAGTGACAGTGAAAGGAGTTCCCATGTGACCAGCTGATGTACCTTGGTTTTAGTTTGAAAGTCTAATTCTTTGTTGAGATACAGTTGTTCCAATTCCATTAGATCCTCTGCACTTTACTGCAGTGTGTAAAATGGGACTTTGTTTTGAAGGTCGGGAAGTATTTTGAAAGTAGTTCATATTTGTGGAGTTTTTTTTCAGAGGAGTGGTTCATGAAATTAATCTGTTTGAATTCCTGTTAATATTTTATTGAGTAGACTAGTTCTAAGGGATTAGAGATCTGCTTGTTTGCTTGCCTCTTGTGAGACTTCAGGAACAAACTGTTAAGGTATGTAAGACATTGAAAAGCAAAAGCCTTGGATATAGGGCATGTTGAGTTCTGTTACTAACTTTTTCTTAACTTCTCTTTGACTCTAGTAGTTAACTAAGTCATTCAGAGTTGCTTTATCCCAGCAAAACAGAAATGAAAACTTTCTGTTGCATGCTCAGAGCTGAGTATTCCTCTCTCTGTATCACGTGTTAGGAAAGCTGAAGACTTCTCGGGAGTGAGGCTTTCATATCTTCACTTGCTTTCACTGAAGTAATTTGTGGACTCATGCTTGAGAGCAAAGTGGTAATTTTAGGTGTTTACCTATTTAAATGATGGTTGCTGTTCTGAGAGATCTGTTAATTTGCATTATTTTACTCTGAAATTTTAAAATTCTTTTTGTTCAGAAAGTAGCTCAGAGAAGCTCTGTGGCTTGAGAAGCTTATAAATGAACAAAACCAAAACTCTGCATTTACTAGCAGAAGTTTATATGATAATGTTTCAGGAATGCTGCTAGGTACAGACCTTTGCTAAAGATATCTGTAATACTGGTCATCATTTAAACTTGATTAAGCTTTACTGTGTCTACTTCAGCTTATGAGGCAGCTACTCACTTTGGTAAGTCGGAAAAAAATACTGGACTTTTTGGGGGAAGGTGGGGTGAATCATGTTTTTGTTTGTAAATTAACAGATTCAAAATTAAGCAGAATGTAGCCCTTTTCTTCAATTGTTTTCCCTTGCCCTTGTTCCAAGTATTACCAAGTTTTGTGGATGCTTTTTCCTTTTTTTTTAAATTTTTTTTGGTCAGGCATAGAAACACAGTAAAGATACTTAGAAAAGGCTTAGACCTTTTGCAGTAGGAGATAAAATGATGGTTTAATCTTGATTTAAGTCTTGGGTGCTTACAGCACCCAAAGATTTCAAAAAGGAGTGAGTTCGAATGAATGATTTTGTAATAAGTGCATAGAGTTGTTTGGAAACTTTTAGATAGGAAATGATTTGCATGTATACAGTTTAGCTTTTTTAACCTCCTCCTTTAATAAAAGTGCTAACTGGAGTTGATTGTTACATGGATTTTTTGGGTGAGAGGAAGGAATGGAGGGGTACTGTAGGCTGTGCATTTATCACTGAATGCATCTAATAAGATGCCATGTCTGAACTAGGTGTTAACAATTATTGTTGATGACAAAATAAGGTTTCATCTTTAATGTATGCTTTCATAGTTGTATATGAGTGGAAGAGAAGTGTTTTTTCTAAACATGGTCTGTGGGCTAGGAATGTGAATTGCATTTAATTCTTTTGAGACAGACACTTTTAGAACAAGTGGGATTTTTTTATAACAGTTGCCCAAGGGCTGAGGGATTGTTGTCAGAAACATTGATCTGTTGTAGTTTTGTTTTGTGATGGAGAATGTTGTTCTAGACTAATACAGCTCTGTGTTAGCAAAAGTAGAAAGGTCTAATCAAAAAGCTTAGAGAAATAACGTGCTTTGCATTAAAGAGTAACTCCTGAGAGTTTGACTTTTAAATGGCCATCGTTTAAAAAAAAGGAATTTCAAAAGTCTTCATGGCTATTTGATTATTTTTTTGTCTGAAAAAACTTATGTAGTCTTAGCAACAAGGTATTAGAAATAACCCTTCAGAATGTGGGTGGGGCTTTTTTTTTCCGTGTTGGTTTGTTTTGGTTTTTTTAAATACTGACTTCCCGTGTGTTGCGTTACATACGTTCGGTCTATTCCGTATGTTTTATATTGTTTTCTTTGGCTTTAAATACAAGTAAGCAATCTATTAACAGAAAATGTTGCACAGTACACTGCAGGGCAGGATATTTTAGGGCTGATGGAATTTTTGTCTTCACTTTTTGGGTTCAGATCTGATTCTGGTTCATTAAGTGTCACAGGGAAAACTGGTATATGACATAAGCGTGTAGCCTTTTAATGGTAGTTATGCAAGCTTGTTATTTAAATCTAGTTAAAGAAATAAGAAATGGGAATTTTTAGGTTTTAACCCCCCTGCTGTTTATCTGCATGGTTGCTCACTCACCCACAAAAAGTTCTCACCCTTTTAAAAATCTGGCTCTGGGGCTTAAGACCTGATTTCAAAATTGGTAACCTATTGTGTTACTAGTGGAAATGCAAGTCTGGAGCTAAGGAAACACCATCTAAATGGTAGAAAATGCTTGTGCCATCTCCACTAGTTGGATTTTACCCCTTTCAGTAGTTTTAGCAAGTGCAACTCTTCATACTGTATAAATCTCAAGAAGCTGGTAATATATCTGAAAATACTGTCCTTTAAAGTTTGCCAAACCTATGGTATGGAAGGTAAACTCTCTCTGCAACAAATGGTTAAACTAATATTTAGTCAGTCTGGAAAGGTGATTGGAATCCTCAGGACTGATGCCTGTGCTTTTTAGTGAACAGGATATTTTTCAATAATTGCTACCACTAAGCACGTGCAGTTCAAGAGGAGATAAAAACACTGAGGCATTAGTTAGAGGTTCAGGATTACTAATTGCACTCTACCGAGTCTGTCCTGCATTAAAATGGTTGAAGAAAAGAAGCCAGGGATGCAGGCCTGCTCATGTGCATCACAAGGAGTATTTGGAGACCAGTTTTCCTTTAACTGAGTCAAAGTGAATAGTCATTACAAATGAAGTCTTAGTGCTCTCTAGAGAATCCCAGTTCTAAGTCTGAATTAAGACATTGACCACAGTCTACAGACAAGATAATGTAATGAAAATAATTCTAGGATGAAGTTTTAGGCTTTGCTTTTAATATTCCTTATATAAATTATTTCTTGAGGTAGTGGCTAATTAGATGCATACAATTCAGACATACTGGCTTTAAGAATTCCCTCCTGATGTGTGAATCTGTTCCCTGCCTAAAATGCCATTGACAAGCATTACTTTTCAGCTGAAAAACCCCCTAGTCTTCTAGACATGTAAGGGATTTGCTTTGTTTGTGCAAGTGTGTTTTTTCTGTCAAAACCATTTCCCTTTCAGAGAGGTTAAACCAAGATGAACGGGACATGTTTTTATGATTTTTGAGGGAAACATAGCTTTATAGTTAATGAATTTCTCCTCTTGTGTCTAGATGCTTTTGTCATCTAAAGGGGGTAATGAAAACTAAAACTTAGCTGGAAAGTGATAAAAGTTGAAATGAAGTGGTGTTTGTGGTAGGGCTGTAGATGATAAGAAACCACTGGAGTTTATCTTTGTGTCAGTATCTGTTGGAATAGTTGCTTTGTTATAGATGAAGGGAAATAAATTGTATCTGTGCAAAATTTAGAACATACATAAAGAAAATAACTCCTTGTTTTGACCAGTGGTTCTGATGAAGGTGGAGTTGAGAATTACAGTGTGCATTAGTAAACTAAATGTTGTGATAAACTTAATAGAAGTCTAATTTAGCAGATATTACAGATACGTAATGGAGTTATTCTCTGACTTTCAAAGTGAACTTCATGCTAATGGGAGCCTCTTCTGAAGCGTATTTGAGTAAAGCACTATTTAGGTAATTGGTGATTTTTCAAGATTTTTGGCTAGGAAGAATATTTACATGTAGAATAGAAATTGAGTGATGCTCATTTCATCTTGTGAAAAGGCTAAAGCCTGTTAATTTCTGCTGTTGAGGTTGTTAGGTAGATAAACCAAAGAGGTAACTGATAGTTGTTCTGGATGCATGCACGACTTGGCTCATAATTGTTGTTAAACTTCTTGCAGAGATTCCCCCTTCCCTTCAGGTCTTCAATTGCAAGTGAAAATTACTGCTTTTCTGTAACTGTCCCTGTCTGGAAGCTTGATAATCTACGATGAAAACTTGAGTCAACAGAGATAAAACTCTGTAGTAGTTCAGACCTAGCAGTAGCAGTCAAATTATCTTCCTGGGCTGTATTGTGCCTCATGAGCTTTTGCATAATGAAGATGTATAATGTTATAACTTTTTTCAGTGTAGGGATAAGTTTTCCACATGATTGGTTGCCTTCAGTAATTGAATTGCAATTCTGCCTTTTGCTACTGTCTAGTTTGGTTCTCTAGTAAGACTAAAACCACCTGCTTTGACAGAAGTCCAATATTCATTACTTCTTTTTTTCTTTGCAATCACCTGTTTTTCTCATAACTCCTTAATCTACGTGACTAATGTTTTCTCATGTTAGGTGCATGTAACTTGCTAATTCCATTTTGTGTAATGCTTCAGGCTAATGGTCATCTCCTTCTGTTACGAGCATTGCCCTCAAGGTTATCAGCTGATTGTTATATATTTAATTACATTTTCTAGATCTGCCTTCTTCCCTTCTGTGCTCACCTGTATGTTAGACAGCTCCTCTTCAGATCATCTTCCAGCACAGATACTCTTACTAGGGAGCCATTCCTCTGATTCTTGTTCATTCTTGTCTCCTATGAAGATGCTGTCTGTCTAGATACTGCTTGCTTCATTTCTCTATGCACTGTGCTCTTTATTGCCCTTTATTGTCTGTCTTGAAGAATTTTGTTGTAGATTGCTCATTACTTTGGGAAATTCCTTTAGAGTTTGAATCCTGGAAGAACTGGAAAAAGTCCTGTACTAGGGTTGTCATCTAGAAGATCAGTATAGGATGTTAGTTTTAAGTGCAAATTTGCACTTAAATGTAAATTTTACTTGGTTACACGTATTTGTAATTTGTCTTTGAATTTCATCATATTAATAGAAGAGGCTGTTAAAGTTTGATTGTACTGATGAAATTGCATACGCTCCTGTAAGTTTGTTCATGTCATGTCTTTCAGTGAAGAGCAGAAATTACACATCATCAGTTTTGAAAGTTTTAAGCTTTTATTAAGTGGTGCTTGGTATATCTTAAGAATAATTATAAATGGAATTCTAATTTTACTTATGTATTCCAAGAGTATAAATTAGATTTAACTTTAAAAAATAAATGTTAGTATAGTGATGCTTTTCAAAAACATTAGAAAACCAGCTGGTTTGTTATGGAACTGAAAACTGAGTATGTGTTTGGCTATGACTCCTAATGCCAGGTCAACTCTTGGGTAAATATTTTGGAATGGGTTTTATGCACTACAGTATTAGTTGCTATAGAGTGATGGCAGACTGAAACAATGGCTGCAGGGTGGGGTTTTTTATTTGGTCAGTGTTTTTCTTACTACTTTGATAATTCGCACTCTCGTAACTAGAACTCAGGAATATGAAAGCTCTCACAAAAACTCACGACCTAGTAATAGATGATAGTTTCTTGATGACCTGATTTAAGGCTTCCCCTTGGTGAATCGTGTCCCAGGGCATGGCTCAATGTCTGGCTCCACTGTGTCGTAAGAGCACCTTCTACAGTGTGAAAAAGTGAAAAAGAATGAGTTGTCTGGCAACAGTCTTTATTTGGCCACCAAAGAATGCTGCTCAGAGCAGTATCTGTGAACTAAGATTTCAGTGCATAGACTTCTCAAGCACTCCATGATTGTTTAGTAGAGCTTTCTCTTTGTTAGATGACTTGGCTTCTCAGTCCACACTCCTCTATTTTCTTACAGGCAAGATACACAATTTGATGTCAATGTCATGCTTTTACATATATTTACATTTTGATTTTACATATATTGCTCACAAAACCCAGTGGAAGATCAGAATCTCACTTCTTAATGAAAATTAGGGGCTGTTGAATATCCTGTGGTTGGGCAAGAGCTCAAAGGACAAAGAAACCCTTCCCCAATGTCTAAAACAAGAAAAGGTCTCATTCCCTCTGCCCTCCAGAAGGTGCTCTACTTTGAGCAGTACCTCAGCTTGAAATTGAAAAGGGCCCTTTAAACATTTTGGTATCATTCTCAGTTTTAGTAAAAAACAATTATGTCACGTTCTTAATTAAAAAAACATTGGGACAATGCTGTCTGTGATACAGTGTCCTCCTGGATGGGAAAATGTCCATGTGGAAACAAGCAAAATTGAACCAGGTTGTGTTTCAGAAAGCTTTACATTGCTAAAATGGTTTTCATAATATCACTTCTTTTATGTTGAGCAATCTGGTTTGCATTCACCTTCCATGTACAGTTTGATAATATTTTCTGCATTCAGATCATATCCAAGCATTGCATACTTCTTGTAGAATGCTGCGTGTTTTATTGAGAAACATGGTAAGTTGTTTCCACTTAAAGTGATGGCCTTACTGAACATGACTGCTACTTACTTTACATGGAGACAGAATGAAAGTTTTAAGACTTCTTTAGCATTCACTGTGTTGTGTTCTGGCTGTTGAAAGATTGGGATAGTTTCTTTTCATATCTGGAAAAGGAAAATAATCTGAAAATTGTGATGGAAAGGTAATGTTTACTAATGAAAAAAAAACATTACTCAGTCCTGCTTATTGATTTTGTTGGATTTGCCTGTTAGGTCTAGTGTTTGCTGGATAGTGAAGAAAGTCAAAACTGGAATTACTTAAGATTACTGCATTTTGTGTTCTAATTCTTTAGCTTTGTGAAGCCTTTAAAAAAATCAAAGGCCAAACAACTGTTTCCTTCTTTAAAAATCAGTGAAATGCTCTAACAAGGCCCTTCTTTGTTTTGTGTGAGATGTATTGTAATACTTTTGATAAAGTCTCCAGCAATACTGAAACTGTATCTAGTATTTCATGAGAGTTGTTCTTGTTGCCATAGTGCAGCAGGGACTATTTCACTTGTTATGCCTATAGCAAACTGTTTTCAGACAGATAAGGATTGATATGTAGACCAAAAAAAAAAAAAAAAGGAAAAAGAAAAGAAAAGAGAACTATGAAGTAATTTTGAAGTAATTTTATGCACTGAGTGCTGGTATATTCACCAAAGCCATCTATCAGCATCCAAAGACCTAACCTAGCCCAAAGTGGTGACATTATTGCAGTTCTGGGAAGCTTTCAGTGTATGAGCTGGATTTGCAGTTTGTCTCTGGTGTTCTAGCCATTTAATAGGAAAAAAAGAAAAGAGTGAAGAGAGGATTTAGCTCTCTCCTAGAGCCTTTGTCAGGATTTACAATAAAACATTCAGTTTTTTATTACCTTCTGATTTCTGCCTGCATGTAGCTTTTGACTGAAGATGACCTGTATGTGAAACTTCATCACCTGTGATCAATTTAGGGTGTTGGAATTTTACAGTGCTCAAAATTCTGGTAGAATTTTCTGAAGCAACAATCGACAGTATCTCCTAACATTCTGATACTGGCTCAGTATCTTGATTATTAGAAGTTCTGAAGGAATTACTAATTCTTATTGTTGAAAATAAATTGGTTTTGGTCTACCACAAGCTCCAGAATACTTTTGTTTCATGATTTGCTTTCTCACGTGCATTAAGTTTAAGCTTGAACTCAGAAGATTGGTGCATCAAATTTTTGAGAGACGAATTTGAAAACTTTGCCTTCTCAGAGTAGAAGAGTATCATACAAAATAGTATTATTTTGAGTGATAAGTGTCAAGTGGCAGCACAAAAACTGGTAGCGTTGTACCAATGTGAGAGTCATTTATTGAAGCTCAAGTGTTGTACAATGTTCTGGTACTGGTGGTTTGTAAAAACCTTTTGAAACTCAGCACTTACTTAAATGCCTGTCTTATCTTCAGTGTTCCACATTTGTTTCCAGGTCTTTGAACATTCTTGTGTGTATGAATGCTCATAAATATCCATGTATATAATTATAAATGCACTGATCTGGCTCTCTCAGTAAACCTACCTGTGTTGAGACCATTTCTCCCTCATTTCCTCCCACACGCACTCTGCACCAAAAATCTCACATCCACAACCTTAAACCAGACATTCCAATCTTCTACTTTCAGGGAAAAAATGCCAATTAGAGCAGTCTTCAAATGTGTTTATCCTGCTACACTGGCTTCAGAGAGCAGCCTTATGATTATCTGCCTCTGTCAGAAGTTTCCTGCGAGGTTACAGATCAGCCATTAAATCCTCTACACCTGCCACATGGACTTTGTAATTTGGAGTGGCCTTGCAGTTGGACCTGTTTATAACCAGCTAGTCTGTGTGCTGATGGTGGCTGGGACACCTGGGTTTTCTTCTAAGGGATTGCCTTTTTACTTGCTATACTCTTATAACCATGGAGACTTTTCCCTTATTTTGGAGAGGATTCCTTTTAATAAGCTTTCGGCTTGTGTCATCTCTTCTGGGTATCTGCTAGGTAGAGACACACTGAGTTTCCTGGATTAACCTTATACTGAATTTCTTAGCTGCTGAGAAGGAAATCTCGCACCAAGGGGAAAAAATCCTTCCTAACCACCTCAGAAGTAATAAAGATGGTACTCGGAGCATGTAGGGCTTAATTTATCCAAATCCTGAGGATAAACAGGGTGTTTCTTTATGTTGCAGAAGGGTCAGGACAATTTCTCTGATTCTTGATAGACATGCCTTTTTCCTAGTGTCAGCTATCTCCTTCTGTGGCAATAGCATGATGTTATCAGTAGTAGTAGAAACCTGTAAGCAGAGTGAGATACCAACATATTTCTGATACCTTTATATCCTTAATTTATGAAGGGAAATGTTGAATAGCTGTGTTCTTTGTCATGGCTGATGGATGTGTGAGTAATCTGAAGCTATTTCCACCTCAGCAACTGTAAAAGAGGAAGAACACTTTCACAAGTACACACACTGTGTTCTGCAGCCACTTCTTCACCCACCTCTCAGTACTTCTGCGGCACAGAAAGGAAGTGGGCAGTGTTGACCCTCTTCCTGCCATTACTGCTGTCTGATTGCTGTCATGGGTTCTGTCTTCTGCCACACAGAGCTGCCCATCTTTGATTCTTCTCCAGCTCTGTGGTGATCATACTGACTTTTACAGCAACCACAAGTACATGGTAGCAGTTAAATTTGTATGCTGCTTTTTACTATGGCTTTCTGGAGCTTTGGCCAGCCCTTTCTCTGCCCCGTTCTCTACCCCAATGTCTGTCTGACTCAAACATCATTAAACCTTGACAACATTTTAAAATTGGTGCTTAGTTTATTTCAAAAATTTATTTCTATATTTACATACATGAAATCTAGGTAAAATGAAAAAAAAAAAACAAACCAAACTTCAACAAGTTTAGGTTTTGCTAAAGCTTACTGAATTTGTTTTTGGGAAAAGCTGGTTACTTTTTTTTTGCAAGGACACTTTTCCTTTAATTACTGAGCTTTCCTGTTTGTATATGCCAGTAGAAAATAATGTGGCAGTCTGACTTTTCCTTACGTTGATTATCTATCTAAACCAGTTTTGTAGGTGGAATGTTTATGATGCATTTTGTTCATGTAATGAGCAATTTTGAGTCTAATTCTTGAAAGTGAGCAATGGTCATTCAGGTGTGTTTGGAACTGAGTTATATTACGTGATTTGTTTTTGTTTTTGTTTTTTTCCTTAGAGTGCTTCTCCCAGTTGTTGCTATTAGCAAAATTGAGAGTTGGGACTAGATGGTCTTTAAGGTGTCTTGCAACTTAAGCCATTCTGTGATTCTAAGATGATATTTATTTAGATCATGCTTAGCTTGTACTTGTGTCTGTATCATCTTCTTAAACTGTCCTGCTTTGTATAAAAGACGTCTAATATTCTCATTTTGTTATAATGTTTTCAGGACATTATAGGACAGTGGGATGGGAAAAGTGATGGAGATGCATGAAGTAAAGTGTTGAAAACTGTTGTAAGTTTAGTGACTACAGAGCCAGACAGAGAAGCCAGATTTTTATAAATGTGTGCAATTCTCTAGGTTATCCTAATTTGAGATTTCACCTCATAAAACATAGGAGGAAGGGAGTTAATCACACTTAAGAGTGTCATCTACCAGCACCATCACACCATATCTGGTTTAAATCTTGAATGAGTTGTTTGGGATAGCAAAGAATGTCCCTTTTCTCTACTGGGGAGCTGCATACAGTAGGAAGAATGTTATATATCTTCATAATAAACTTGAATAATTTTCGTATTTGGGGTTTTGTTTGTTTCAGAAATACTTCTGTATCAAATGTACATGAGACTGCTTCAGTTCAGTAAAGAGAGTAAATTTAAGTTCCAAATTTGATGAATCAAAATGCTAAGGAGTTGGAATGGACCTTAAGGATCACCTGGTTACAACCCCACCTCCATGGGCAGGGACACCTCCAACTAAACCAGGTTGCTCAAGGGCTTATCCAGTCTGGCCTTGAACACTGCCAGGGGTGGGGCGTCCACAGCCTCCCATGGAAACCTGTTACAGTGTCTTACCACCCTCACAATAAAGAACTTCTTCCTAGTATCTCATCTTTCTCCTCTTTCAGTTTGTACCCGTTACTCCTTGTTCCATCACTGGAGTTCCTGACAGTCGCCTTTTCCAGCTTCCCTGTAGGGCCCCTTCAGATATTGGAAGGCTACTTGAGATTTCCACACAACCTTCTCTTCCAGGCTGAAGAATCGAGGCTGAATAGCCGTAGCTTTTTCCCCAATAGTTTCCTTTTTCCACATGTGTAACTCTCTGGTATTCTAACATCTCGTAAGCTGTTAATTAAGGCAAGCATATATGTTTTATTAAGATTTTTGAAGTGAATACTGAATACAAAGAAATTCAAAATCCCCAAATGCTTTGCAATAATAATTAAAAAATGAAATATTTTTAATGAGTTATTCTAAGTACCTAATCATAAGAAAGTTTGTGTCTCACTGTGGAGAGTAATAAAAAAATGCACAGAACAAATGATACGGTGTTAACTAAGAGTATATATAATGTGCATGCGTTTTTGTTTGGGGTTTGGGTTTTTGTTTCATTTGTTTTTATTTCTATACAAATAAAATTTATTTGTTGGAATAAGTCTGGAAAAGTTTGCTGTCCTCAGTAGTAGAGAAACATACATACTGTAGTCGGCATACATACTACACTAGGAGACATTTCTGGTTGTTAATTAAAAGGAAAAGAAGCTAGAGACTCATTAGATTTTTAAATTCCTTTCCACTTCTGCATGCTGCTCTCTTTGCTTCCTGACAGAATTTTTGGGTTGGGTCATCTTCTCATATTCTTGTGTCATGCTCCCTCACTAATGAGAGAATAGACCTCTTTGGTGTAACTTTTCAGCTGTGTTAATTCTGATTTGCTACAGAGATTGTTTGGCTAATACCAGCAGTTAGTTAAAGCCTAAATTGTTTCACTGTGAGTCAGAGTATACCTGAAATCTTGTACAGTAGTATCATTTATGCCTTCATTAACTATGTTTTAATATCTGAGTAAGCCAAACCAAGTTACTGAATGCTTTTGTAATCTGAGCCTGTTTAAACTCGAAACAGTCCTGTTCACGGTTAATCATCTGCGTTAATGTTTGTATTGTAACTTGTCCTTGCTGTGTGCCACTCAAATGACAGCCCCTTGATAAGGATAAAATTAAGGGTATTTGATAGAATTGTGTTTTAGAGCAAGAAAATGCCTGAACTTAAGCAACCATTTCATTTTCTGATAGTTTCTTGCAATGTAGAGATGATAAATGAAAGGTGGGAATTTAAGTGAAGTTAACTAAACATACAAACCATGTCACTGGCTGCAAAACTAACTGCTGGGCAGAAGTGCAGGACTTGTTGAAAGTAAGAGTTCATGCACAGTACACTGGCAAACACATTCTTCTGGCAACTCCTGATTAACAGAACTGTAGAGACCAGTTTTGTTAACCAGTGCTACATGATGAAACCAGTAATTTGTTCTCTTCTAGAAGAAATCTGTAAAATAGAGCTGGTAGCACTTTTTAAAATGTAGCTCTTTCGTAACCAAATGTGCTATTTGAAGGTGAAATGAGCATTTTTATGAGTAGACTCCCCTGAGCAAAGTTACTTTCCTGACTCGGGAAATACTTCTCATTTTCTTATTATAAGTGTATATATATATTCTGCACAAATAAAAAGGTATATTTTTTGTATGTCTGAGGCATATTACAAAAACCTTCAGTTGCAAGTATAAAATTTACTTCAATATATTTTAAGAATTAGATTGTATTTTCAAAATGAAAAGCATTTCAAGCATTTTTTTCATAAAGCTGAAGTATATTCCAGAGGATTGGAATTTAAATAGTGAACAAATTTTACTTAAGCAAAAAAAAGGATTGCATTGCTTTAATAAAAAATGCATCTGATCTGGTCTTGATTATTGTCAAAATCTGCTTCTTAATATAGCATCATGTGTTTTTAGGAGTGGAGCTGAAGCCTAGGCCAAATAAGCCTCTCCGGTGGAAAGGCCACTTGGGGAAACTCAGGCAGAGCAGTCAAGCTGACACATCCACACACGCCACGTGGCTGGCTCAGCAAGGAGGGGCAAGAAGGCCCTTGCACTGGATCAGTTCCAGCCAGGTTATTTCCAGGAGCTGAAGGGAAAGCAGAGTTGAAAGGGATGAGGATGGTCTCAAGGTTAAGTATGGGATACAGCAGCCTTTGACCTTGAGGCACAGGGGCAGAACAAGGGGCAGGTAAGGTCAGCAACCTATAGGGAAAACAGGGCTGGTCACTGTGACCTGAAACCAGTGGAGACACAGAAGAATGCCAGGGGCATTAGGGAGGGGGGAACTGGGGCAAACCCATTGTGTACAGAGCACCATTGGGGAGTTCTCTCTGTCGGGCTGGGAAGGTGACTCTATGATCTGTCCTGCCAAGACCAGACCCTAGGTGTTACGTCAAGGGGCTGCAGATTCCACATCTTGAGATGACTTTGTTCTTGAAACAAGCATGAAAATTTTCAGTGCTTATTTTTGTAAACATTACTAATGATGAAGGGGTGGTAGCATGTGGGACAGGGAGTAATGACATGTCTAAATTCAGTAGTTCTTGATCATAGCTTAAAAATGAATGGATACTGGAACTACCATTTCTGACTTGGATGTTCTAATGAATCTATCTAAGTTTATTAGTATGGATTGGTCCAAAGAGAACAGCTTACAAAACGGACACCTATATCCTTACAGAGAAAATTATGCTTTCTCTTCTCGGTCATTCAGAAGAATGTCTGAAAAATACAGCTTTGGGAAGAAGATGTTGTATTTGCTGGCCTTGAACTCTTCCAAGGATATAGGGCATGCATCACCTTGCTGGGCAACCTCACAGTAAAGAATTTCTTCATAATAACTAATGTAAATCTACTCTTTTGCAGTTTAAAACCATTCCCCTTAGTCCTGTCCAATGCATGCCCTTGTAAAAACTCCTTCTTCATGTTTCTAGTAGCCCCCTTTAGGTACTGTAAGACTGCTATAAAAGTGCTTCCCAAAAGTCTTCAGTTCTTCAGTCTGAACAACTCCAAAGTCTCAGCTGTTGTAATAGGAGGGGTGCTCCAGCCCTCTGATAATTCCTCTCTTGATCTCTCTTTTATCTTAGTCTACCCAACTTTCCTTTTGTTCCTGCTTTCTGAGTTTGTTTTCTTCTGATGTTCTTTTGCTTTGTGGTCTTCTCAAAATCAAGCTGTTTGCTGTGGTTAGCTTGTGATTATTATTGTTATTAATAATAATAATATTTTTACCCACTTCTGCCTTCCTGTGCCCCATATACCCTATAGCAACCATAGGATAGCAACAAATACTTATTGATGGTGTGAATCACTTCCTTTGTTCCACTCAGGTGCTTGTCTGGAGCTTCAGGACCAAACTGCTTTCAAAAGTAACATGTAGAACCTGTGGAAATCTCACTGGTTTGAGGATGTAGGGAGGGTGGGGAATATTGAAATTTTTTTTCTTCAAAACCACTTCTTCTGAGTTTTTGCTTAAATTTATGTTTCTCTTGAGTTCTCTGATCTTTCATTGTTTTTGGTTATATAATCTTTCTTGAAGAATGAACTTCTATGTTAAAAGAATTAGTATTTCAAGTGTACAGTTCATTTTATCTGTATTAAAAGTGAAATCATTATGCAGTTCACTAACTACAAAAGTGCTTTGCAAAAGAAAACTTCTCAGATGCCAGTGAATAGTCAAGTAGTGGAACAGGTTGCACAGGGAGGTTGTGCAGTTTTGTCCATGGAGATTTCTAAGAGCAGGCTGGATAAAACTGCAAAAGAGCCTGATAAGACCTCAGAGATGACCTTTCACCAGGAGGCTGGATTGGAAACTCCTGAAGTTCCTTTCTTTCTGAATTACCTTGTAATCTTAGATGGTTCCATGGTGTATATACCTACTCCAGTTTATTTCCGATTGTGATGAATTGCATTGCATTATTAATTACTCTTTTATGTGTGGTAGAACCACTTATATAGGCTTTACTGTCTCTAATGTCTACCAGTTGGGCTTGTACTTGAAGAGAAATTTACAAATACTATGTTGTCACTTAAACTACTTTATTTAGCTTTTTTCATCCCCTCATGTGTCATGGGCCTTCTTAAGACACACGTGTTGGGACATCCTGGTATTGGGAGCTCTCCTGTTGGTTGGAGGTCATCTTGTCTAAATTAAGGGTATCTGCCTGCCTGGCTTCTGTAACAATTGAGTGTTTTCTGTAGCTGAACAGTCTTGGAAAATTAGCCTGTCTTTCACGTATATTTAAATATGATCCGAGCATACTTTGATTTGGAATAGACCTCAGGAGATTGCTAGTCCAACCTCCTTGCTTGAAGCAAGGTCAGTCCTGATTGCCCCTGAGGGCTTTTCTGATAAGGTATTGAAAACCCCCTAAGGACCAGTAAGTCTGGGCACCTTCCTTCACTGGCTTGCTGTCCTAATGGTGAAAAAGGTTTTCTGTATAGTCAATTTAAAGGCTGCTTTTGTTTCAACTTACATCCAGTGTTCCTTGTCCTCCCACCATGGCCTGTTGATCACTGCTGCATTGTCGTCTTGGCCTCTTTGCAGATCCTGTGAGCTGTTTGGTAGGTCTCCCCAAAGCCAGCTCTTCTCCAGGAGCAAGAAACCCAGTTCCTTCTGTCCCACCTTCTGAGATGGTTCTTCAGCCTCCTGATCATTCTGTAGCTCTCTGCTGAACTTCAGCTTATTTCTGTCCTTCCTGTACTGACAGCCCAAAACCAGAGTGATGGGTAGAGGGGTACAATTGTTTTACTTGACCAAAAGCTTGTATTCCTCCTGTTAATGCAACTAAGCATGATGACTCTGCTGCCAGGGCATGCATCTCAATTATCTTCAGCTTGCTGTCCACCGAGATCCTCAGATTTTCTTTAGCAGAGCTTCTTCCCAGCCAACCGTTTCTGAAGCCTGTTTTGTTGCAAGTCATTTTACCTTTCAGAGTTGGGACTTTCCTTTTGCCCTTGTTGAATTCTGTTGAGCTGAAAAGCCGCTCAAAACCTCAAGCAAAAGGCAAAGCAAAAAAAATCCCACCTAAACCCCCACCTCGAAGAATTTCCTTTGGCAAAACATTTAGGTTTTGTACTTGAAAGCTTTGAATATTGAAATGCTTAGATTGTTCTTGAAGTTGAGCACAGCTTTCTTCTACCCATCCTACACAACCTTCAGGACTGAAAATACCTTAATGTTTCAGGATCACTTTATGTGTCCTTTGACTTCAGCAAACTATGTTTTGTCAATGTATCCTGTGTGATAGGTTGCCCAGGGGAAATAGGGTGAGGTCCTAGTGCTGCAGGACTGGAAGTGTTTGTAAGTTGTGTAAATTGCACACAGTTTTGCTCCCATTTTCTGTTCCTGTGCTTCTTCCTTCCCAGATCACATGCCTTTATTGGCTACTGGAATAGATAGTTGCAGTGAGTGAGCTGTGCTGGACTCTTTTTGTTGATATGTGTTTATTAGGAATAAAGACTTGCTTTCACTCCTGATTCTGGTTAGTGTATAAAACTGTATTTGTACGGTATGGTGTGTTGACTAGTTCAATTATTCATACTCAACCTCATGTTCTTTGTTTTGAATTCTGCTATTGTGATATGGGTCTCTGTGTGATGCTGAAAAATAGGCTATGCTGATAGTGTACCATTTTTGATGAAACAAATGCTGAAGTACTAGTTTGAAAGTAGATTATAATCTTGTCTGGCCACAGATGTTTGTAACTACTTTGTTACTTCAATGGAGCATTTTTATTGTTAAAATTTAATTTGCTATTTTGAAACTTGGATAGCATTAATCTGTTAATTCTGCAAATGTTCTTAGGCCAGTATTAATATAATTGTAATTTTAAACTGAAATAAACCAAGTAAGAAAAAAATCTCAGAATCTCAGCATTAAACTGTATATGTTGATATTGAGTCACCTTTTCTGCAGGTTATGTTTGAATCCATTTTGATACAAATTTGTTAGCCATTCTTTAGTAGCTGAACTACTACTTTAGCTGTTAATCCCTAAGTCCAGATGCTTGTTCTAGGATTTCCTTCCAAAAAAACATGGTTAAAAAGGTTCATTGTGCACCCTGGGAAGTCATTAGATCAGGACTGGTTTGCTCCAGAAGTTCAGAGATCAGAATTGTGGTTCCTCAAGAAAAAATATCCTTCTAATGGTCTCCTTTCATAAGTGGAATCTGTTCAGCTGAAGACTGTCGTAGAAGGGAGTGGAGGGAGACTGCCTCGGTTATGACAACATGAGGTTTTAGTGCTGGGTGAACAAACTCTGGAAGGGAGCCGTTGAGTCGTATTCTGTAAGATCTGTAATCATCTGCTCTCTCAGTTTTAGGAATGAAGCTGCTGCCTAGACTAAGCAATGTACAAATACAGAAAGGCATTGTTTACTTTTAAGTTCATTATTCCAGACTAGGGTGGATAGGAAGGGTGAGGAAGAAAGCAGTAATGTGAAGGATGCCTATGTGATGATTAAGCATTCAGCTTTTCAGTTGTCTTTTTGTTGTTACTATCTCCTCCCAGCTCCACACACCCAGTCTTGTAACTGATGATCTGACTGACCTGCCCTCTGAAACTTCCTCACTCTTCTGTAAGCAGGCGGTGGCAACCCTTTGTGAAACAAAGAGCAAGGAACTACAAAATGAGGGGGCAGTATTAGCTTGGTTGCTGACCTAGCAGACTAGATTTGTTCTGATGCTAAAATGAGAAGTGAGCAAGTGATTCTTGACTACTTCAAATTTGAAGCACTTAATCAACTGAATCAATCCCATACTTGCCTTTCAACCTCTCATCCTGTCTAAAAGTGAAGCCAGATTTCTGCATTACCTTATATTGCAACAAAATGATAATTTAAGATGTCTTATATAATTTTAAAGAAGTAATGATATATTAGTGTTTACGACTGGGAAAAGAGCTGCCTTGCTACTGTTTGAGAATCATAATTTTTCATAAAACATGAGTAGTCTTGCACAGAACACTTACTTTAATGAGAGACTCAACTCCAAAATATTTGAGAGGTTATGATCAACAATTATAAAATAATAAGTCAAACTTTTTTTTGAAGTGGGGTGTGTAAATCTCGACTATTGTTTGAAAAGCTAATGGTGGTTTCTGACTGAATTCTTTCTGACAAAAAGTCACTGCAATTGGTCTTTATGCTACTACCACATGATACTTTTCTCTAGATTATTTCTGCTATTATGAAGAGAACTGCAAAGGAAATGAGGAGCTTCCTATGTAATCAACTGGTCAACTGCTGTTTCCTCTATCGGGAGTAGTGTTGGCGATTACTCACAGTCGCTGCGTTTGCATTGTTGTCCTGAGCATGGAATAAGAGACTCTGAAGCAGTAGGAGAAAAAGAGAAAATGGCCAGTGGCCATGGCTGAAATACTGCAGTTACAGAAAAAAAAGTAGCTTTTTACTCCCGTAGTTAAGCTTTTGAGTGCTTCTCTGTTTTAATGACTGGAGGCACAATGAAACGTTACCTTTAGCTGATCTGAGCTTTTTAAACATGTGTAGCCCACCCTGTCTCTGGACTGACTTTGTTAATTGACTGCTTTTTCAGTCTAATTGTCTTTTAATAATTTTGTTTACTCTCATCTTCTGGCTTGTTTAGTTGGAATGGTGCTACTGTGGTCTCTGCTGGACTTTGGAGACTCCCAGAGCTGTAAAACTCTGTCAGTGTTTGTGTGTGGACAACATCTGAGACAACATCTGATGCAGCAGTGTTTTGTGGAAGATCTCTTGGCACTGCTGACTAATTCCTGTACCATTTGTGTCATTCCTGCTTGAGCTGAACCCTTGCCTTTTTATGCTCAGGACATTTAAAAAAAAAATTTGGAGGCTGGAGTTGGAAGCTGGTGATTGGAGCGACAATGTACTCTGTGCTCAGTGGCTCCTGATGTTTTGGAGAGAACACTATTTACAATAGAAAATAACATCACCTTGGTATTTGATAAGTTTAATTACTTTTAGTTGGAGAAGTAGAAAACTGCTTGTTTGTGGTGCTACTCCTAGGCATGGGCTGCTATGTCCTCTAGTACTAAAACAAAAACATGACTTAAGTTCTCAGTTAAATGATTTAATAATTGAATTATAGTCTGATTTTATTTTAATGGCCTTTTTTAGGTCTATTATACTGAGTTTCAAATACTGTATTACTTTCATAATGTTTTGTTTGCTCATCCTTAGGCAAGTGAAATAGATGTTTAGACAGGGATGATGAAATTCCCGCATTCCCACAGATAACCAGTTTATTTCCACTCTGGAAGCCAGCCTCTACCATACAACCGATTGGTTGGATTTCTGGATCTGCAGAAGCATTCCTTACCTCTGTAAAATACTGCTATTGGTTTTATTTTGGGTGTCAATAGCTACTCAAGGGATGTATGTGGATGAGATTTCATATTTATAGCTTAAGCTGGTAAAAAAAGGCTTTCTAGGGGCAAGAGAGTGCTCCCTTCACCCCTTCTTCAATTGAACAGGTTTGTTTGGATTTTTTTAATTCCTCTTTTATGCTGGCATTGGGGTTTATGTGACTCCATGGTGAAGTTGTTAGGGAAGCTGGGAGACTAGGATTAGTTTTTGTTGGGCTTTCCTCTCTGAACTGGCTCATTAGAATTCACCTAATGCTTGTGTTGAAACAATTAAAATGACACACAGCTGGAGTGGCGGTAGATAGGGAAAGGCCCTTCCAATGCAACTGTTAATTGCCATTGGATTATCTTAATGTCATATTTTCTCTTGCTGTCACAAACAGGATTTATGGAGTAATTTTTTTCTCTTGAGGTAGCCATCCAGTAATCAACAATTAGGGACTTTCTGGGGAATTTATTTCTAGGTCTATGTGACTAGTATATTCCGTGTTCAATAATAATAATAATAAGGAAGATACATAAAAGAAGAACGTATTCAAGTATAGTGATTTTCTTGTTAGGTAAGCTTGTTTAGAGAGCAGGACCTTTCAGCCAATGAACTTGCTTCCAGTCTGGCGAAACAGACAGTATTGTAGATTGGGAGCAAGTGTGGAACCCCATTGGAGAACAGGAAGTTGGTAGGTAATTGGAATGTAAAATGCTTCGTCAGTGAGAAGGGCGCCAGCTCAAGTACAAAACATTAAAGTGTATTGTTATGTTGATAGCTACATGGTATCTTCTCTTTCAAATCTAAAAGTAAACAGAGCAGTGAGGGAGTAAAATCAGAAGCAAAGTAATGTTTTGGTTGTGCAGGTGCCTTAGGAAGAAAACTTTTTATATGCTTTGGACTGCTTTGAGTTAGCTTTTGTGTTAGAATGGAGGATCATGTAGTATGAGAACAGTCAAAAGAAAACATCACAAAACAAAACAGGGAATGCAAAACCACTGTCAGTATGAAGAATACTGTATATGGCGTTACTGCAGAGAAAGCCCTTTTTAGCTGTCAGTAGTTGTTTTTAAATGCAACTGAGGCTGAATGTCATCCACCAAGCACAGTACTTGAAATTGTTGCCAAAGATTATACAACAGGATTAAACAGGATTTGCAGAGAGAAGGCTATCAACAGATGAATTTTACCAAACTATTAGAATTACTGTATAGATTTTTCAAACTGTCTGTAGCCTTGGTAGTCCAACATTAAGATAACCAACATAAAGGTAACTAATGGCATTAATAAACTGCTCTGTAAGTTTTAAGAAATGACCCGATTCCTTTAAATATAAAAATAAATAAGTCATTCAAAATGACTTGTGGTTGTAATGTCAACCCCATATTTCCTTTTAAGTGTTCAAGTTAATGCTTTCTAATGTCGAAAACTGTGTGGCAGTTTCATGTGTTAATTTGACTCCATGTTTGGTTGTGTCTGTAATGAATGAATAGCGTGTTTTCTGAATGTGTGGTAGAAGTAACCAGAAGGATGTCTTAGCTTGTTTGTGTATATGTTTACTCTAGACAAAACTGCATATAAAAGCAGCGTGGTTGTGTGTCTTTGGCTATAACACAGATCATCTCACTAAATTTCATTCATCAGTGCAGATTTTCACTTTGGGTTTTTTTTTTTTCTAGAACTATTTTTGTAGATGTTGATTATTCCATAGCCTGAAGTGTGGCTGGTTTGCCCTTAAAAAGGAAAGGGAAAAGTATTTCAGATGGGGAAGAAAAATAGTAGTAGTTCAAAAATAGGTCCTTTGTCCCATTTCTGTAGAATTTGTTGCAATAAAATTACATTTAGTGGTACATTTTGACCTTACATTATTACTTCAAACCTACTTCACTAACCTATTTGGGAAATAGCTTTTTGAAATCTAGTCAAAGGTTGTATTTAAATCAGAATATACTGAGGTTTGAGGTATTTTTTTGTTTGGTTGGTTTTTTGGGAGTTTCTTTTTTCATGTAGATTTCGGGCTTCAGTTTGTCTCCTTCAGGAGAATCAGGTGCTTGTTTTTCTGTTGGGCTTGTTAGCATTCCTACTTCAAACTCCTGACTAATTAGCCTGGTTGCCAGTGCTCCTGCATGCAGAGTATCAGATAGCACCAGCGTTTTTCTCCTTCAGTCAGTGTAGCCGGATGTCTTAACCCTGTATGGTGCTGATTCCAGCTCATCCCACAGGACTGAGGGTAACACAATCGAGTTTATCGTTACAGAGTAGAAGTTGGCTCAAACTTTACTGGCTGTGTCAGCATAAGTATATGGCATGACCCTTGTTGCATTATGTAAAAATGACTCTGTTTTTATGGTTTGTTTGATACCCTCATCATACTAAAGCCTGATACTAAAATAGTAAAAATGCAATGCTAATTACAACAAATGAATCCAGACAGCTGTTTGTTTGAACGTTCGTGTCACTTTTTTTTTTTTTTTTTGGTCATGTAGTGAGGGTTTATTTCTTTTATTTCCAATATAGAGGTCATACTGAAAGAAAATAAATATGAATGTTTCATCAAGTGAATGTCAGGTGGTTGAAGTGGGCGTGGTTTCTGAGCTGCTCTGTGTATTTGCTGGAGACAGCTTATCAATGGGTAGCACCTTGTCAAATTTGGGTTTTAATTGGTCTCTTGATTCTTTGAATCTTCAGCCTGTGTCAGGAGTGTGAAGTTGCCACTGTAAGTGGTCAGAAAGAGACAAGATATTTGATTTAGTTTGTGTTCAGTAGTGTATGGACACTACTTCTGTACGTCTGGACACTAGAGAATCCATGTGGGAGGGAAATGTTAAGAATAATTTTATTTGTGCCATCTATAATGAAACTGTGATCAGCTTTGGGAAGACAGCCACAAGGAACCAGGCTTCACGAGTTAGATTGCTGGTGGAAATGCTTTTTTCAGTGTCAACATTCTGCTGTAAGTAGATTGACATTTCTGTTAGAGATACTGAGTTTTCACTCAGAAAGAAGTATTTTTTCAGCTTTTTCTAGTTTCAGAGATGAATTTGCAAACTACTTTTATTGTCATTTTTTATGGATTTAAGACTGTTTCTAAGACATTCCTCTATCAGAGTTTTATTACAGAAGAAAAGCTAATCTTTTTAAGTTATAGAGAAATTATCGTGTAACTCTGGAATCTGATAATTTGTATGCCAGTTATAGAAATAGCCTTAAGATTACAGTATTTTAATTTTTAGTTGGTGACTGTAGAAAATTAATTTATCTAAATTCCATGTGTTTGTGGACTAAGTCTTTAAAATATTTGAGAGATTTGCTATTCCTGTGACGAACGGCAGTTTCCACTTAGCTCATCAGGACTGCCAATCTCTGCTAGGCTGCTGCAGTTCTGATGCCTTCTTTGGTCTGGTGCTTATCTAGACCTGTCTCAAGACTTCACAGCCGAGCCAGCATAGCCTGAGACAAAAAACAATAAGTGCCTGCTGGCTTATTGTGCTGGACTCAGCTATGTGCTGGTGCAGAAGTGGGAATGAAGTGTCCAGCTTGGCAGAGGTTGCTGTTTCATGGTTCCTTCAAGTTAATACAAGGTGCCAGCAGAAGGGGACAGTTTCCCCCAGCTGCCAGCACTGACTATTTCCTCCACACTGAAGGAAGGGAAGGGAAATATCTTCTGAGGTAACCTAATTCATGTTGCTGTACAGCTGCAGAATGCTGGTGCCTGGCATAAGAGAGAGAGGAGGTGGGAATGAGTGTGTCAGTATGAGGAAGTAAGTGCTTTCTGCAGGAGTAAGAGTTTCTGTTGCTGTCTGTGTGTCTGCACTTTCAGTGTTAGTGAGTAAGGGCAGTCTTTTTTGTGGCCTGATTGATGTCTGAAGATGCTCTAAATACAGGGATTGCAGCTCTGCAAGTAGCAATGACAGTGAAAAATCAGACTTCCAGTGCCTGAACTTTCATTCTCCCCCTTCAATTTTCCTGTTGTATTTTGGTTTGAGGTGGATGTAATAACCTGTTTCTTTTCCTCTAAATGGGACTGTTCAAAAGGAACAGTCTTAAACACAGTAAATAAAATGGAAAACTCCAATTTATTTTGGTGGGTTTTTAAGATGCATCTGAAAAATGTTATAGGGAATTGTCTGTTTTAATTCTTTTAATTCTTCACTTCCAAGTTTTCTGGTGTTGCTCCCTAGCAATTGTCTTAGTTGCACAACAGTGACAGGTTGTAGATAAATAGTAGAAAGTTAAGCAATATTTTATTGAGACCCATTGCTATTTGTTATTTTTCCTCTTTTAAATATGTCATGATTAATTCAAAGGAAGCTTTGTTTGGTTTTGACTCGCTTTTTATCTAGTTTCAGGTATGATTGAACTCTGCCTGTACCTCTCTCCTGTTGTTGGAGACCTTCGGGTGTTTTGATACACCAGATGTATATTAATCACTTTTCCGTTTTGTTACTGTCATATCCACCACCTTCAAACAATTTTCCTAATCATAATAATAACAACAACTTTCTTAACAAGCTTTTGTTGGGTGTATTTTTTTTCAGAGTGTGTGTTGACAGTTGCTGCAAGGTCCTCAGTATAAGGGTATTGGGAGATACCAGCATCAATATAGTTTATAAAGGCTGGTATGTTTTAACTTGGGGATATGATGTAATCTTCTGTAGCTTTATTTTTAATTTAATCAGTCTAATGAATGATTGAATAGTTACCAAACTGTTGGTAGTGCTTATTGTTGAAAACATTTAACTGCAGTTAACTGCAGGCTTCATTTTGTACAAAGAACAGATCTGCGTGTTCTCTGGTTGATTGTGTAAATGCTGTCCACTGCAGCTTAACAAAGTACACCCTGCAGAGGGCAGGCAGCAGCTGTGTTACAAAGTGCTGTGCTGATTTTGCTGATCACATACTGTAGGTTTGAAAATTAAGAGTTGGAAAATAATGTCTGTCATGCTTTTGAGGAGTGCCCCTTGGCAATTTTTTTTTTCATTTTTTAATGGTAGCTGCTTTTTGACTCATAAATCTTACGTGAAGACACTTCATGTTGCTTTTGTAATAATACATTTTGTAAAAGGTTATAAAAACTTCAGTGTATTCAGAATGAGGTGTGGTTGATGGCTGCACACAGAATGTGGTGGTTCTGGTAAACAACTACTCTGAAAACATCTTACTTTGTTTTGAAGTCGGTAGGAAATACCCTGTTTCATCTACCTGGTGATGGGTCTCTTTTGAAACTTAATTTTTTGATCTGTGAGGTGTAAGTTAGCAGGAAAGTATTGAAGATTACAATAATGTTTGTTTCATCCCAGGAGTTTCTGTATTAATTAGTCTTGCTATTGGGGACAGGCAACAGGAAGCAGGGACAATGCATATAAAGTATACATTAAAAAATTTACATCTGTGATAATTCAAGGTTTACATGGGCATTCAAGCTGCATTTATGAAAGTTAATCTTTTTTTGGATTGTGGATGTGATAGCTATAGACTTGAATTTTGGCTTTAGTTTAAAGATTTTGTGTACCATTTGTCTTATACTGCAGTAGGTTTGCATTGGCTTCATTGCATTACATTTATATTGTGAAAATGTTTTTACATTTTGGTCCTGAGGTTTTGTTTCATACTGTAGTGGGGCTGGTTCCTAAGATGCAATTTTCTTCAGGAAAATAAAGAGGAGGTTTCACTTAGTTATGATCTTCGTGTTGTGGGTTATTGGTAATTCTCTCTGACAGAAAGGTCAGCTGTTGGTCCTGCTCCTGTGAACATCACAGTGTCTGAACTGTTGCAGCAGAATGAGTCATTCTGTAGTGGAAAGTCTTTGTTGATCCAGGTGTCAAAGGTTTGGAAGAGGAAGTAAAGCTGATGAAAATTATTTTTTTATAGGGGCTGTTTTTTCATCTGTATTGTTCTTCCTTTCTTCTGTTAGATTAAAGGTAGTCTTTTATCATGAAGCTGCACTTTTTGAAGTTAACTCAAAAACTGTAGCTTAACAAGATCACTGCATTTCTTTGCTACATGGAAAGCAGTTTATAACAATTACCAGGATTTAAAACAAAACGAACTATTTGGAATTAATTTTTAATAGTATTGTCTGTCCTCAAGTTTCAAGTTGAGCAGTCATTATGGGAATTGAGTGCTAGAACTGGGAATGAGTGCTAGAAACTCTCACGTCATTTCACAGTGCTTATTCCCTTACTGATTTCAGTGGGTTTTAAAATATTATAGGGAATATTTTTTTAAATATTCTTGTACTCATTAAAATTCCACAGATTTGTTGCATACATATGGCTTTTGGAGAGGCAAAGGAAGCAATTCCATTTTACTGTGCAGACTGACAACAGGTCAGATACAAGGCATTATATGAATGTTTCAGAATATCCTGCAGTGATAATACTGTTGCTATGCTGACCTGTTATATCAATATTGTGACCCAAATTCATTTGAAAGCAACTTGTATGTGCTTTAATTCTAATTTTTGCACTGTGGATTGGTTTTATTGTTATTTATATTCCATTAGCAAAACTCCTGAGCAACAAGCACATGTACCTGAATAGTAATTGCAACTTAGTTCTCTGTAGATTTTGCCTGCAGAATTTGAATGGGGGATGATGAAAGATGTGATGTTCTTAGTGCTGGATTTTGGTATTTTCTAGGTGCAGTCATGCAGAATGTACTTGCTAGGCAAACAGTGTTATCAATGCAGCTGAAAGAGATCAAAGCCTCTTGGAGGGGGTGCAGATGAGGATTTCTGAAGGGAAACTTGTATATTCTCTGCTGCTCTGGAGATTGAATAGTTTACAGAGAATGGGTTGTGTGTAATATTTTTAAATATTGAACTGTGTAGTGCTTTGTGATGGATACAGGTGGGATAGGAGTTTAAAAGTCTGTGGGTATTCTTTGCTGGCTTTTGGGAATAGTTGTCTTGATCTCATTCATTGCTGTTCCTACATACTGTGGTAAATACTCTCTCATTATCTCTGACACTTTAAAGGAGGGGTTTCCTTTCTCATATGTGAGCATGGCTGTAGATTATGGCTCCTGGATATTACTGCTTTGTTTGCAGAAGCTTCTCAGATTCTTCAGGAAGTCCAGGTTTCCCTGCTGCAAATCCCATTGTGTCACATTGCAGGCTTTTTCCGAGTTTCATGTGCAGTGCAGTCTTTTTATCTCTTTCTACTTGTTTTTCATAATCCTTCTTGATTATTATATTCTTGTGTAAAAAAAGTGGGATGATTGGTAGACAGAGAGGTTTGAAGATGATTTTTTTGAGGGGATTTTCTTTGTTTTGGATTGCCAAAGCATTAAACGCCTTTGCCTTCCGTAATTATTAGCACTTGTCGTATGTGTATATAACCACTCTTTGTAATTGGAGAGGGGAGCTTGAGATGCTCTCCTCTCCTTCTTTTACTTACTTGCATTTCTCTGTAGCACAACTTCAAATGAGTGATCTTGATTATTACTGATCACTGCTTTAAAGCAGACATCCACCCTTGGCAGTAAGTAACTGAGAGCTAGATTTGGGAGATAGATTGAAAGATCAAATTGTTTTGAGAAACAGGAGTCACTTTTGTGAAGCCTTACAGAAAACATTCATGATAATTGATGTGATAATTTGTACCTCACATCTTCAGTTTTAAGTGTGACTTGGGTGTTCTGTGTGACTGACTTTGTTATGCATTAGCTTGTTTGCTTCCTGATTTTGTAGTGTTTTTTTTTTTTTTTTTCATTTAATGATGGTCTGAGGTCCTCAAGGAGAATGACAGAAGAGAGTGATAGCACTGAGAATGCAGATGTTTTCTAAGAATATTTAATCTAAGCTTTTCATAAGATTTAGTAGAATGTCAAAGTAATTTCACTTTGTGAAAGTGTTGTTTCAGGTGTGTCATTCTGATGCTTTTGTGTGTTTCTATTTTTGTTTTCTGAAGACAAGCTTTTGGAACATTTAACCTATTGGTTTTGAAGCAGTTACTGCCTGTCATTGACTTTATGCAAAAAGTCATAACTAGGTATTTGAATTGTTTCTATAAACTTTCCTTTGTGCCTAATGAAGAGGTGGTGCAGCTTACTTTTGTTTGTAAAACAAAGAAATTAGAGTTAACTGGCAATTATTATGTAAGTTGAAACCTTTTGAGTAGGATATGCTTTTGGAAATTACCATAACTTCATTTCATAGTGATAAAAAGGAATAATTATGCTTTGTATTTCAGGAAAGTGGCCTTTATTATTTGAAAGGCCTAAAAAGCTGACTTTTGCTCTATAAAATATGTTTTGCAGTCTAGATGATGAGAGTTAAAATTTTGTGAAAATTGGCTGTACTTGTGTGGCTGAAGACTGGTCTGTATCCTTGCATTCCTACGTGAGCCGTGAACTTGCACAGCAGATACATAAAATAGCAAATGTGATCAGATAAAGCTAAAATTGCTTATGATGCATATAAACTCCTAAGAGGAATTTAGGAGTTTTCATACACTTAAGTAATTAGTCACTCTTGAAATCCAGAAAACATTTTAATTTAATTTCTTTCTGTTAACTGATAAATGACAGTTCTTTAGAGAAAGATGGTTTCAAGAGATTTTTAAGTGTTTTGGGGAGACTCCTTCACTTACAAGAATATATCTGGGAATAATAGATACTTCTGTAGCTACCTGGTTTAGGACAAGCAGTTTTTGTTCTTTAACCTCTTTTCTTGAAACAGGTTCATATTATAAACTGCAGTGTACGTGCCTAGCAGTCTTGACAATCAAATTTAGGAGTGAATGAGTTTGAGGATGAAACACAAAACTCTGGAAAATAAACACTTCAATGCAGAGTTAGAGTGGAGAGTGGAAATTTAAGTGCAGTGCCTACCTTGTTGTCTGAGTGTGAGTGTTGGCATCTGTCTCTGTGTAGTTGGGATTTATCCACTAAGCATGTGGCCAGAAAGTTAAATATGGCCTGAACTGGAGCTATACACACACACAAACACACATGTGGTATCTCAAAAATAATGAAGACTAGAAGGGTTTTTTTGTTGTTTTTGTAGTCTCCTATTTCCTGATTTTTTGAAATGTGAAACCAATTACTTCCATGTCATCAAATACTTTTATTTAAATCTGTAATAGTCTAGCAATGCCCCAAGGTACAGTTTGGAACATAATGGAAATGAAACATTAAAAGGAGTTTTATATGGGGAAGTGATAGAAGATTATGTTGCTTTTGTGCAGTCTTTTAACAGAAAACCTTGGAAAATGTAGTGGGGAGAGAACTAGGACATGGTTTGTGGGGACACAGTTTGAGAAGCTGCTGTAGAGGAGGTTGGGGGAAATGGATAGTCAGCATTCAGTGCATTAATTTGTTTTTATATCCAGATTGTCAATGGCAATATTAGAAAAACACATTACTTCTTCTGGAAAATGAAAACAAAACTTGCTTATACAGACATTGTATCTTGAGAATTCAGAATGTACTTTTGTCTGGTCTGCTTTGTTAGTGCCTGGAAGTAGAAATTACATTGTTGTTATTATTTATATTACTGATATTAACAACAACAACAAACATGGTAGTTTAGAAAGCTTCTTGCATTGTTTTTTACATTTTCTCTGAATGGACCTGTGTTCCATTCCCTTGCTCTTCAATCTCTGCTGTGTTAAAAAATCTGCAGATTAAAAGCATGGTTAATTGGCAGTGGAATGTGTCCCCAGCAAAATAAGCTCCTCTCTCAAAAAAAAAAAAAAAAAAAAAAAAAAAAACAAAAAGCTACTGGAATCTTGTCTCTGTAAAGGAACTCACATGGTACATAATGCATGGAAAGATTAGCAATGTGCTCATTTTTCTCTTTTAGAATTCTTGCTTCAGCAATACCTTGATATGGTGGTGGGGAAAACCTTTTATAAAGGGATATAAATGGGACATGATTGTGCTTCATGATACTTCTGCAGAGGGCTCATGTGTTGTCTTTTGCCATGATCAAGCAAGTGGATTGAAACTTTAAGTTGATTATAAAAATGCTGTGTCTGTTTTGTGAAGCATCACAGTTAAGGAGTATTAGCAGAAGAGGCAACCATTTAAACCAAATATGCACAAAAGCATGAGTGAAATGTGGCTCAGAATATTACCTGTGAAAATGCTCTCCTTTTTAGAGATCATGACACACTTAGATTCCTTTTTCGTGCAAAAAGTATGGAACGTTCCAACCCAGTTGGAAATGCAGCATACCCGCCCTGGGAAAGCTTGGTAAAGCTAAAAGGGGCAAGTAAGTAGCAAGGTACCTGTGCCTGCTGAGAGTTAAAGATGCTGTGCTGGAGGTACAGACCAAAAGCATGCCAGCTATCAAGGGAAGTGTGAAAGGAAGCTGGCATGACTGAACATCAGGTAAAGATAAGTTACTAGAAAGCTGAAGTAGTATCCAAGTGAGGAAAACAGTGAGGATATAAAATCTGACAAGTATAATATAAAAACATGAGATTTAAAAAAAATGAGGAATACTTTAAAATCTGCATTTGTTAAGAGAGAAAAAGGCAAGAAGGCAAGTTACTAGAGCCAGAGAATGTTCATGCAATAACTGTAGGAAGCGGGAGATGATGTAATTTTACTAAGGCGTCTGTAATGGCTCTGTTAGGTGGACACCTTCAGGTCGTTGGATGCAAATGCAGTGTGAGGCCAGAATTACAAAGGGCGCTCACTGGTGATGTAATCTGTGTGAGAAGAAATTGCATTAACCTACAGAATTCATCAACACATGGTGTCTGTTATAATAGGCTGTGGAAAGGTCAACAGGATTTAGACAATCAGACCAGGTGCTTCAGACCTTTTGGAACTCATTGAAGGAGTTAGCAAGAACACATGTAAGGAAACTCCAATTCACTGGTAGGTAGGATTTCCATAAGTCATTTGGTAGCCTTCTGCATGAGAGTGTTAAGTCCTTGTATGGATAATTAGTTAATAATTTGGTATATATAATTAAAGACAAGAAATGAAGTAGTCAGGATGCTTTTCAGAGGTGAGTGGTAGCTGTTACAGAAATGTTCACAGCTGAATAATTATACCCACAGTTGTATAATTGCAGTGACGTTCAGAGTGTGTGCAGAAGTGGGAGTTAGCTGGAGCGAGCAATGTGGAAACTGTAACTCCTTGCAGGAAGGAACACTGGTTTGGAAGTACAATAGATGGTTCTGTGGGAACAGCAGTGCAGGCTCAGAAAGAATAATGCTGTAAATTGTTAGGGTAACAACAGAGAACAAAACACAATTGGCCATTGTCGAGGTCCATGGTACCTTTCATTAGACTGCTGTATTGGTTTAGGCTTGGGAGTATCCTGGGAAGAACAGTGCTACTTCTGCATGTGTCTAGGTGACATAGATGTTTGTCTAAGTGTAGGTTATTTGACTTTTTAATTCCTTTTAAAATATTCTTCTTCTTTCCTTCCTTTTTGCAAAGGTCTTCTGAATGATAGAGTAGCTTCAGTAAATATCTCGATTCTTTGCTGTTCGAAGAAGCGTTGTAATGTGTGTCCTGTGGTCAGATATAGTACTGGAAAGGACTGTGCTTAGCATAAAATCTGTCACTGTGCTCAACACCTAAGGATTTGCCTATTTCAAAGCCTCTGGAGAGTGAAGACAGGAGCAGTGGTTATTAAACTGTAGAGTAAACTTGGCAAAGTCAACTGGAGGCTTGAATATCTTTGATTCCCCTTTATTGCAGGGCCCTGTGGTTGCTGGGATTTATGCAAGGGGCCAAGGTTGGCCAGGTGGAGACCTTTGGAACTAAAATTCGAATCTGGAGTTGTTCAGACCAGTAGTGGAGTAGCATAAGCAGACAGTATCCTCCTGAACTTCAGTGTGCTGCAGTGGAGCACAGGCTCCAGTGGCTAAGGAAAACATGTGAGGTTGTGAATTTACAGTAGTTTGAACAAACTGCCATTGCAGTTGTAGTGTTGACACCTGGTTGACAGCTGCAGTCCCTTTCTTCACCTTGTGTTAGTGCTGGAGCTTTTTTCTTCCCTCACAGAGTGTTTAGGGAGCTGTACCAAAGACTAACCTATCTTAAAAGATACAAACAAGTCAAGTGGTTTAGCTTCCTTAAAAAGCTGTTTCTGGAACAAACAGTTGCCAGCCTGAGAGAGGAGTGCATGAAGGGGTAGAAAAAGGAGAGAAAAGATGATCCTGTGACAGCAAGGTGTTCTCTTCAAAACACGCTGTTTATTGAGCGTACACTTTTACAGACTTGGGCTGCAGGGTCTGTTCTCAGTCTTCAAGATGCATCTCTAGGTTTTAGAAAAGAGGTTTTATTAATTCTCCTGAAAATAGTAGTAAATTTGAATACTTAAAGATTCAAGTTCAGTATTTTCAGTAATAGTCCTTAACTTCTTCTTGCAGGATAGTCTTTTTCTTTCAAGTTCATAGTGTTCTGGTTTTTAATTCTACTGTTATGAAAATTTTGAAAACAAGTGTAATATTTGAAGGTCTGACATTTTCATAATAAATTTGTGACAAATAATAAAAGAACTCTGAACCTTATAACTGTTAGCCAGCACTCAGATTTGTATTTTTCTTTCTTTACAGGATCTCGAGTTTCATGGAGTAATGAGATTCTACTTTCAAGACAAAGCAGCTGGAAATTTTGCAACAAAATGTATCCGTGTCTCTAGTACTGCCACAACTCAAGATGTAATAGAAACTCTTGCAGAGAAGTTTCGACCAGACATGCGAATGTTGTCATCCCCTAAATACTCACTTTATGAAGTTCATGTCAGTGGAGGTTTGTATTTATTCATTACGTCCTTCCTGTGTCCACACCACCATCATATCTACTCCCAGCCAAAGTATCTTCAGGTTTGCCCCCAGTTTCTGAACCTCCTCAGGCTTGGGTTTTTTATTCTCAAATATGTTGCTAGTATTGTTTTTTGGGGAGTGGTTTTCAAAACTTAATTATGCATACCAGGCCTGCAGTTTATGTAAGATTTGATTATGATCTGTTAAATGCTGTAATTGACTTCCTGTTAGTTTGTTGACATATGTGAGAGAGTTGCTATTTTTAGGATTAGTAGGTAAAGACTAATTTTACAATGGGAGACTAGGATTGTTAAATTAGAGCAGTTAAGAGTACATTTTCCGTTTTTTGAAGTTGTGGGCATTTGATGGTAGCCTTAGAACTCATGTTCTTTTACTGCTAAATTGGGGGAAGTTCAGCTTAATATTGTTTGAAGCCACTGTGCTTCTTAAACAGATCTTCTAATGTTACCTGTGAAGAACTTGGATATCTAAATAGCCTTTGGTACTGCTAAAATTTGTCTGTTTTGGATTAGAAGGTGATTGTGTGGTGGTGGTGGAGATGGATGTAGGAGAAACTATCTTTTGGTTGTGCTTTTTATTTTTGTACTTCAGAGGTTTACACAAGTGCTTGAATGACGTTAAATTCTGCATTTGAAAGACTGAAAATAATTTCATTTTTTCTGCTTTAGATTTCTTTAAAAATCTGTTAGCACTGTGCCTATAGTCAGAATGAAATTGTTTTCTTTGTGGAGCAAGTTCCTGATTTTTAAAAGATGGTTGAGGCATGCAAGGTCAATAAGAGTGTTTCTTACGAAATAAAAATAATCAAAAAGATGTCATTTTCCTGGGTGTATGTACTGTCTCCTTCTTTTCAAAAGGAAAATGAAATGGCAAGACTTGCTTAAGATTTTTAACAACTCTGTCATTTGTTTTTCCATATACTTAAAATAGTTGCAATACACCAAATGAAACGTTGTCTTGGATCTGCTAATGTTGTGGGGGTTTTTGGTTTGTTTTATTGTTTAAATTTTGTATTCTTGTTTATTTTTGTGCAGTCTTTTTAGAATAGTATTTCTCAGGCTGCAACCAGACTGTGGTCTGCTTTAAAGTAAATTTAAAATAAGAAAAATTGGAAGGTCGCAGATGCTACAAAGTCCTAAACATTTCAGCTCTAGATGTAACTTCTCTGCCAGTGGTAATGTTGTGTTTTGAGACTTAGTTCTGACAAAGGAGTTATGCAAGACTACTTTATGGGGGACCTTTAGCTTAGGTAGATGGATGGAATACACTTGGGCTCGTTGCTGGAAAGAGGAAGTGTCCTTAATTCTACATTCCCAAGCTTGCTTTCTGTCCCTATACTTAACAGGAAAATATCAACTGATGTGTTCTCTTAAGCAAACCTTTTGGTTTTTCAGAAGCTTAAGTTATTTCTGAATATCTTTGCTCTTGAGATACCAAGTAACTGTTCCTGCTTTTCATTTTTTTGAAGAAGAAAGAAGATTAGATGTGGATGAGAAACCTCTTGTTGTACAGTTAAACTGGAATAAAGATGATCGTGAGGGAAGGTTTGTCCTCAAGAATGAAAATGATACCTTTCCTCCAAAGGTGAGTCTACAGAGCATGCTAGTGGTAACAGCAGTTTGGAAAACTGTGGGGTTTGCTTATATAGGAAAACATAACTTCTACTTTTTTAATTCCTGGAAACAACTGCTGCTCATGACTGTCAATATCTGGAGCGAGTATTTTTAAATACTTAAAGTGCATCTTGGCAACACAGCATTTTTGTTATCTTTCTGTGGCTGGTGATGCTGTGATCCATGTAGCTGTCTAGTACTGGAGCATGTAATGCCTAGAGAACTTAAAGCTTGCTATGTTCTATTATGATGACTTGAAAATTTCCTCAAGTAGTATATGGTGCAAATACTGGGAGTTAATCTTGCCTCTTGCAAAGCTTTTAAAAGGGAATGCCAGCAGGAGTTCAAGAGCTAAAAATTATTACCTCCTTAGGTATAATCTGTTTCTTGAAAAAAATGATGGAAGACTCTTCCCCTTTGTGCAGGGTTTTTTGTTTTGGTTTGTTTTTGCTTTTCTGGTTGTTGATTATTTTTTTTCCCTTACAAATGCCAAATAAATGAGCTGCCAACATCAAGTGTACAAAACTCTGCTTTAATATTAGCAATTTAAACATTAAATTAGATTAGACTTTGGTTCTGAAGTCATGTAATTATATATATTATATGTAGCTTGGTTGCCTATAGCTATGGAAAACATGCTGTTCAGTGTGGGCTATCTTAAGGCAAGTTTTTGATCCTGTGCTGAGCACTAAATTTCCTTGCTTTTGGAATTAGAGGTTGGTAATTTCAGAAGTGCTTTGGGTATAGGTACGTGAGCTTGTCCTGGGCTTTTGACTACAGGATACATCCATGTTACAGGGTGGAAGGGAAAGTTAATGATGTCTTGCACTGCATGTACCAACCCTGCTCTTCCTATTAATGCATTGAATTAAGTGATTTGCAATCTTCCATCTCTGTGTTCTTCACTTCCTGATAGAAGTGACAAAATCTGCATCTTCTTTCTTTCGTGCTCTGTAATCTTCTCTACAGAAGGCAAATGAGCGTAGGATTACAGGTATCTTGTGTATGCAAGGAGGAGGAATTGAGGAAGAGAGCACTGGAATGACAACTTGGAAAAATACACCATTGGGGAAAAGTTGTCTGTAATGTTTTTCCTTTGGCAGTTTATTCTTATCTGGTGCTCCAATAAGAATAAAGGCAGCCCAGTTGCCTTGAAAGCAGATTAAGCGGAGCGTTGTTACAGGGTATTTTTTCTCAGAAGCAAAAATTTGTTCTGCAGCCTTCAGTTAATCTTTTGAGGCCAAGTAGACAGCAGGCATTACTCAAGCAAAATTCTGCAGTTTCTTCACTTTGTTGAGTAGAATCAGTTCATACCTTCTTTGGAATATGACTTGCTTGCTTTCTCTGTGTTTTCCTCGAGAGCATTTGTCCCATCTCTGTGTAATGGAGTGTTGGTTTTGGGTCAGTGATACTGTGTCTTAAACAGATTCATCTGCAAAGTTAAAACCAGTACTAACTTTCTTTGGATTGAAATTGATGGAAGCTGTTTTAAACTCACGTATTTCAGAAAGCTCAGAGTAATGGGCCTGAAAAACAAGAAAAAGAGGGAGTAATTCAGAATTTCAAGCGAACTCTCTCAAAAAAAGAAAAAAAAGAAAAAAAGAGGCGTGAAAAAGAGGCATTGCGACAAGCGTCAGATAGAGATGATAGACTTCTTCCTGGGGATGATATGTAAGTGGTTTAAACTTATTTTTAAGAACTTTAAGGATAGTTGTTTTTAAGTCCATTTGCAAAAGAAAAAGCATGACTTGCAAGCACATGCTAACTCAGCTTTCTCATGTTTTGCAGTATTGGAAATCATAATAAAATTAGGGGTATAATATAAAGTTTCTTGAATGCCTTTCCCTCTGCCCCCATGTTTAAGAGGTAGAAGACCTCTTGTTTTCTTTGAAAACTAGCAACTAGAAGTGCTTAAATTAATTTTTTATATCAGGTGAGCATGGGTATATAAACAGCATTAACCTTAACAAAAGTGAAGTTCATGTAGAAACTATCTTACAATAACTTAAATGAGCTCCTGTGTCTATAAATCCTATTGCTTTTTAATCCTATGTGAAGTAATAAGGATATATGTATTTTAAGCTCTTAATGACATTTTTTTATTTAAACTAACTTGGCAGTGAGAATTTTCGCCTTGCAGCTGAGGTTTACAAAGATATGCCTGAGACCAGCTTCACTCGCACAATATCCAATCCTGAGGTGGTTATGAAACGGCGGCGACAGCAAAAACTAGAGAAGAGAATGCAGGAATTTCGCAGTTCTGATGGCAGACCAGACTCAGGTACTTAAAGTTCTTCCTGGATAAGTCATAAACAACAAACTTTTACTGGGAGAACATTCTTAAGGCCAGCAACTTCTGTAAATTTGACTTAACTTTTGCTTTCTCCAACATTTTTTGCATGTGGCTAGTTTATCTGTGGTGTAACTAAACAAAGGATTTGTAAAGGTAGAATTCCACATTGGGTGTTCCACAATGTGTGCAGGTCAAAGCTTTCAGTGGTGGGCAGACTGAGAGAGTGTGCTCATTGAGCTTGCTAACAGTGCTAAACTGGGAAAAAAGGAAGGATGGACTTAGACTGGCAAACTGAGTAGGCTGGCTGAAATAAATGACATTCATTGTGCTAAGAACTGAATGACCTGAAAGAGAAAATACAAACAGTAGCATAAATAAAGGATGTAAAGGACTGATTGCTCTGCATGAGGGATTCTGGTAGATCTTGTGAATAACACTGATTAAGTATTTCTCATTCATGGGGTAGGGATACAACAACGATTGTATAAACACCATTAGAAAAGAACAAGTGAAGCCTTATGTTATAACTGATAAAATCTCAAATGATATATTCTGTTCATGGAAGAGTAGTGAAGAAAGAGTTAGAGGTGTAGAAAACATTGTTTTGAGGGAAATCTTAAATGGGCTTGTTAAAGAGAGAGGAGGTCAGCACAAACTTCCTGTCAAGATAGGAAAGGTCTGTTCTTTCATTGCCACTTTTTCTTTCATTGCCACTTTTTCATTTCCGCTTCATGTACTTTAAGATTTAACTTAACTAAGCATGGTGAAACACTGGTAAAAAGACTTTATGAGATAAATTATGGAAATATCGCTGGAGATTTTTAACGATGGCAGAGATAAATCTATTTTGGGGACGTTACATAATTTTTCTTGTGTTAGTAGAGTAATGAAATTATTTCTGAAGAGCTTTGTTCTTATTAGAAATAATAAGAACTACATGAATGACTGTTAGAAATATAATAAATGACTTCATGTCTTTTTATTCTCTGATTGCATTGTTAATTCCATTTTGTTTCCAAGGTGGGACACTGAGAATTTATGCAGACAGTTTAAAACCAAATATACCATACAAGACAATCCTGCTGTCCACTACAGATACTGCAGATTTTGCAGTTATTGAAGCACTGGAAAAATATGGCCTGGAAAAAGAAAATCCCAAGGATTATTGTATTGCTCGTGTAAGTTACTGAAACACAATCTCCTCACGTTTCATATTTGGTTGTTTTCTCTCCTTGCAGTAGCTTCCAAACTATATAGAATGACTCGATTCGATCCATGACTAACATTTTCCCCCAGCCCACACTCAAAATCTAACACTAACAGCCTCAGGAATTGTGAAGTGCCATGTCAGGTTTTGTGTTTTTAAAACTTCAGTCTTCCAGTCATAGTAAATTACTGCTTGTTATATAGAAAAACGTTATTACTGAAAATAGCATATTTTATATACCACTAAGTGCGCTGGTGATTCACAAATGTATAAACTGATAGTTCGTGCTCTGGATACCTAAATTTGTGCACAGAACTATTTCCCTGAACTAAGAGTGTCCGTTCTGAAGTGGAAGTGCTGAGGTGAGCTCCATTGTAAAAGGTGTATGTTGTGTGCTGTTTCCTTAAACCTTGCAGTGGTAGCTGACCCTCATTACAAATCAGAAAAGATTAAAGTGATACTCTTTTTTTCAGAATTTAATTATTTTAGAAGTTCTAAAGGAATTGCCTAGAATTGTTGTTTCTTAGAGGTGTGGCTTTAATCAAAAAGTCCCATGGGCAGTGCTGATGAAAGATTACAAACTTCTGACCATGTTGTCTTCTTGGGGAGAACAATGAGACTTGAAAATATTGATTCTTATTTGAGTCCAGTGTTTGATAACATTTTTGCCTATGACTTGTCTAATAAACTCGCATTTTTTTACTCCTTAAAGTTTTGAAAAAATGGGGGGGAAGTTTGTTTCTCATGATACTGTGTTGGTTTGAGACAATCATGGGCCACAGCAGAGACACTGAGACTGAATTTGAAGATAGTTTTACTTCATTCTGCTTAGTTCAGACTTATTATGTATTAAAAATATTTGAGTATTAAGGAATTTATTGGACTAATTGCACTTTTATGCAGGGAACTGTTGCAAGTTACTCTTTTCATGGTGGTGGTGTTCCCCCTTACCTCCTCTGTTCTGATCTTGTGTGAGGATGTTTAATGTAGAAAGTAGTCTGGGGAATGTTGTGTTGATCTTGGGAAAGGTTAATGAAGTTATTGCTGCAAAAGAAATTGTTTTGTATTAGCTTTTTGGGAAGTACTTCTGGAAAGCATTTCGTGTTTTCTGAGTAACACATCTTCATACAGTAAGTGTCTGAACTGATAAAAGTTGTGTGCTTATGTTTACAATTGACGTACATGAGTGATCTTCACTGACGAACAGCAGATCTGTTTTTACAACTCTTAAGTGTAGCAGACCTTATTTGCTCACAGTAAGTTGTAGTTGACTAAAATCTGCTTGGTCATCCTCTGCTGATATAATACTTGGCTTTTAATATGTTAATTATTTTATTAATAAAACTGAGTATTTTAAATCTAGATTTTAAAATCTGTTGTTTTCCAATTACTTTATAAAGTTGCTTTCCTTACTTAAAACATTAAAATACACGAGAATTAGCCTGATGTGTCTTTAATCACTGTTATCTTTTTTGGAAACTCAAAAATACACCACTAAATTCATCCAATGGCACTCCTTTGTACTGAAGTCTCACAGATGTTCTCTGTCTCTGGTTTGGCTTTTGCCCCTGTTATTCTGGCACTTTACAGTACTCTGTGTAAGACAGATCGTGCACATGTTCCTATTCTTTACATTTTGTTAAGTTCAGCTATTATCAGTGGAATATACAACTTCAGTTTCTTACTGGTTGGGATTTTGAAACATTTTGTTCTCTTTGAGTGCCAGGTGCTGTTGTCTTCTTTGAAGATTTAAGCAGTTGACATTTACTTAACTACTAAGATGAATTTTAAGTTACAGGACAAGACCATTATAAGGTTGTATAAGTATCTTTAATAAAGATCACTCCTGAAGTTTCAGTTGAAAGATAAACACCATAAGACTTCATTACATTTTTGAGAACTTTTATTGTAAATGGCGTTTTCCTGTTGGCTGTTTGCTTTCGCACATTGGTTTGCAGCATATAGGGCTGTACTTTTATGCCTGGTTCTAAAGTGCTTTTCTGTGTAAGCAACTAGACACCAGTTTGTTCCAATGTGTGTGTTTTGTTTGTTTCAGTTTGCTTGGTTTGAGTTTCCCTGAGTAATACGGGGTTCACTGCACATCTCTGAAGATGTCAGATTAATTAGACAGTCTTCCAAGCTACCTGTGCATATTCACTCAGGGCATTAGACTTCAGGCATGCAGCAAACCAGTTAACTCTTGAAAGCAGAATCTTGATTAGACTTTTGTTTTTAGCATACACTTATGTTTTTACTTGAGGGTAAGGCATAAATAACTTTTTGTAATGTCAAGCAAAAATATGCATTTCATGCTGAGTAGTTTTATTGGGGTTTTTTAAGATGTAGTTGTTACAGACATAAGACATTAAGTATTTTAGCAAGATCTGTTGGGGGGGTTGTGGTTTTTTTGTGGTGTTGTTGCACTTGTTTTTGTAGGGGTTGTTTCGTTTGTTTGTTTTAGTAGGGGCATGTGCGGAGCCTGTGTTCCCAGATTGTAAGGAAAATTGTAGATTATTAAATCACAGTAATCAGATACACTCAAATATACAGTAGATATAAGGGGTTTTAATTAAAAACCATTAAAATGATAGAAGAGCTTATTGAAGACCTGTTGCAGCATGAGTTGTTCTCATGTGAGACTTTTATTAAGGATGGGTCTGATAACTTGATCTCTATCTATTACTTATGACAGGGGCTTAATAGTCAAATACTTACCTTCTCTTACTTGTTTATTCCAACAAATGCTTTGAAAGTTAAGTCTGAAGTTGCTATGGTCATCATCTAAATTTCTTAACTTGTATTTTCTGGATGTTTCAGTGCATTTTAAATTCATAAATATAGAATGGAATGGCTCTGATAATTTATATGTGCTTGTGAATACACTCATGATGAAGCAGAGTGTATTTTTCCTAATTCTCAGTTTTGTATTTGTTTCCATTTATAGACTGCATCCAAAGCTTGTGATATTGGGCTGGTTTGACCCATCTCTATTTCCTGTGCTGTGGTAGAAATCAGGGAAATGTCTGTGCTTGGTCTCAGCAGTCTGTATAGATGAAAAGTCACAAAACCATATTTAAGTGCATCTGTTTTGAAAAATTCAAGCAAATCTCTACGCGTAAGCCAAAACCCAATCATTATACAGATTTATTCCCATGCTTTTCCATTATTGCAAAATGTAGGAATTTCAGTTTTGTGGGTGGCACTGAGGCAGCATTCACCTAAACCAGAGATGTTTTCTAAAGTGGCATCATAACAATTAGAAGCCTTCTGGCCTGCAGGAGCCCAGATACATGGTGTTCTGTATTTTTCTCCAGGTTAGGTCACAGATCTTTTTAAAGTGAGGGATGTCTGAGTTACCACCTCATGTCTCCTGAGAGAGGAGGGGAATGGCAACTGACTGGGAGGATGAGGGGAGCAGTGCTTTTGTGGCTCCTGTTCTCTAGCTTGTCTAGTTCGCCATCACTGCCCTTGAACCCAACACCTACTGTGGATGCTTATCCAAGTTCCATGGTAGAAGTAGTATCAAGTTCAACCAGCACCTGTGCATTTGTAGCACATTTGTTCCTCTGGCTTCACTGCATTTGGTTCTTCCTTGGTTTCCTCCCCATTCCAGTGTTGGTCAGGTCCTGGAATTGTGTTCATTTCGTGCTTTGTAACTAGCTACCTTCTGTCTCGAGGGCTTTGGAATTTTCAGATGGTTGCTTGTTGAACATAGCTTGAAAAGCAGTGTTACCCTAATTATCCTGTATGTGCAATTGATTTTAAAATCTGAGATGTGAAATAGTTTGGCAAGATTAGATTTCAGTGTAGACATGTTTCTGTTTCCCTCTGGTTTATACATTTTAATGTTTTCCTTCTTTTATAATATCTTGTCTATTTGAAAATCTAATTAAAGATAATTTAATTAGTCCTATGTTTAGCCAAGTTTTGCATAGAAAATGGTTTAGGGATTACATACTTTTCATCTTAAATGTAGTTGTTTCCTGCTTGGAAGAAGATGAAAGGATGTTTGAGGTGGATCTGTGAGAACTTGGTTAACACAGAAATGGGTGTGGAAAGGAGGGAACAAATGGGAGTGAGGGCTGCAGTGTAGTAGAGTGCTGTAGCCAATGGCTGCATCCCTTCAGAAGGTCTTACCTTGGTCATAGTTCAGAGATGGGAATAATTTGGAGTAGGTTGTTTAAAATAGAGCTGTCTATTAATTTAAATAACATTGTTAGGGTTACAAATCTGGGAGTACAATATATTTCTTTTTTTGACTCAGCTTTGAAAGATCTGTCTTCAAAAACTGTTATACTGCCTGTCATTGTTACTTGTTCTTGATTGCTGTTGGGAGCAGTAATGCATGAAATTACAGGCTGTATCTCCTCTGAGATCAGATTTCATGAATCAAGGTTCCCCCCTTCCTCTGCCTTGTAAGGATATAGCTATAAAAAGTAGGAACAGTCTGTAGTTTTGTTCCAAAAGCATACTTGGTTTTCTTTCTTCCTTAGAGCTAGCAAGCGTGAAGCAGTTGTGTGAAATGCTCCAATTATTCCCTTAGTTCCTTGTGTAGACCATGTAAATTTTGGGTAAGACTAGGATACAGCAGGTATGACATAGTCTTTGCCAGCTTCTTATGTCTTTTTTAAAGATATACATATATGTTACATTAGCAGAATGGCTTTAGCAAAATGAAAGGCTGATTCCAGTGTGTGAAATAATATTGGAAAGTTCAGTTCTGTTTCTGGACTATCATCTCCACAGATTTTGTTTTCTTTGTTTTTTTGTCTTAGCTGATGAGAAATTGGAATAGTTGTTTTTTTGGTGGTTTTTTTGTTTTGTTTTGTTTGTTTGTTTGTTTGTTTGTTTTTTGTTATTGTTTTTTTGGTTTTTTTTTACTGAAAGAAGATCTCGCCTACTTTAAGTGTAACTTGTGCTTTTCTTTGCTTTTTGGACTTACTGGGTTTTCTGGTAAGTGCGATTTACCTGTAGCAAGGGGTGAGAGAGGAGTGTTAGAAAACCTTGGAAAACAAAATACATTCCAGGTTACTGAATTCTTTGGCCATATCTCTTATTATAAACAACACATGCAAAAAAAGTTATTGGAGAATATACCCCTGAATTGTCTACTAACAGATCTGAAAACCGATAATTCTTTTTTAGGTCATGCTGCCTCCTGGTGCTCAGCACTCTGATGATAAAGGTGCTAAAGAAACTATTCTTGATGATGATGAGTGTCCACTGCAGATATTCAGGGAGTGGCCTAGTGATAAAGGTATGTCCAAAAACCTTTAAGATATTTTTGTGCCTTGGGTTTTAAGCCATGTCGTGAAACCCCTGTAAAGGAAGAAATTCTAACATGTATTTTAGTGTGTTTTGGTTTTGGGCACTTAAAATACTAGGGAGTATTAAGAGTTATTTATTGTTTCATTATGCATTACCTCATTAGGTGGTAGAAAAGTTTTGCATTTTATCCCAAAGCTTCTAAATCATTCACTATACTGAAGTATGGTTTTAATCTGTGTGTATTTATTTTTAAGTTAAAACTCTTCTAAAGAAGTGACAGGAACTTAGTAAGCTGAAATTAATCCTATGGGACACTTGCAGCTTAATAGATGTTAGTTGTGTGCTTGTTCACTGGTAGTGTGACTCAAGGGATGTATAATACTGTCTTTTAGGAATACTGGTCTTTCAGCTGAAACGGCGGCCTCCTGATTATGTCCCAAAGAAAACCAGGAAGATAACTGATGGAAAGCCATTAAAGGGGAAGGAAAGAGTTGACGGGTCTGGCTATGGCTCTTGCCTTCCTCCTGAGAAACTCCCATACCTGGTAGAATTAAGCCCAGGTAAGAATTGTGGTTATCTAATAAGCTAAATTCCATTATTATATAGTCATTTGGATTTTTTGAAAATAAGATATTCTTTGTAGGCACAAGGAGCTCTGTGTGGCGGGAAGTCTGTGCCACATGAGTTCTTCTGATGTCAGATTCTGAATTGGAGGTAGCAATTCTAAAGGTAGAGATGCAGATTGCTGTAATATTAAAATCTTAGCAGCAAATGTTTGCAGTGAAAAAAAGGGGAGAAATTACTTCCTAAGCTTAAATCTGATTTGCTTTACATTCACAAGTACACTGTAGCATACCTGGTATTTGACAGTGCCATACGTGGAAAGTCACATTTTTTAACTGGACAAGAAAGTGAATTTTTAAATCAAGCTTAGATGTTAAACATTTTTCAGCCTATATGGAACTTTCAGATCACTAGCAAGGCTGAGTTTTATTTTGGCATAATTAGAACTTGCTGGGCTTCGTGGTAATTTCCAATTAATTTTATGGTCTAGGAACAGCCAGAGGGGATTGATTGTTGTGTATGTTACAACTACTGATAAAACATATACAACTTATGATCTTAATTTCTGTCATCCTCATGTATGGATTTGGATATGGACTTTCATTTTTGGTGATTGAGTTATATACAGCTCTTTTTCCTATTAAGTGTAGCTTGAGTACACGCAGGTATTCAAGTAAATGTTACTGTTTGAAGTCTGGCTTTGGGAAGCAAGGTTGGAAGTTGGTGCTGAAACCTTTGCTGGATCAGAACTGCAAAAAAAGTTAAATTTATGGTCAAATAGCATGGGTGGTTTTTTTTGTTCGTTTGTTTTGAATCCAGATTAAATTATTCATACACAAAATATATGAAATGTACTGTAATGTCCTAAGGTTGTAGTTTGGTTTGCATATTAATATTTTGGGTTCTTTTAATAGTACTGTTGATTTCTTTTCTTGTTCTCTTACTCCTTGTGGGATTTGGTGCTTTATCATTAAAATGTTGTGCTCGGGCAGTGGTGAGAGACGCCCATTAACAGGGAGAGTAAATCCAGTCTGAAGTGCCAGAATCCAGTGTGTCAGTGCTGTGTGCTGAGCTTCACACATTGCCTGTGGGACTGACCTGTTGTTTGTGTTTTTCTTCTAACAGCTTGTTGTCACTTCTCTAAACAATAAGGTTTGTTTCATTCAGTAGCTTTGTAGTACTGATGTCTTTATATTCTACACAGTTTCTAAAATTGAAAGAGTTCAGTGAACTTCATCCTTGGAAATGGAATAGGTGTTGTCTGGCTACAGTTTCACCCTTTCCTGTCTTTTCTTTTCTTGCCCTCCTCCGCATGTTCTGCATGGTATCTGTCCTGCTGGTGCTGCCTTCACCTGGGTCCTCTGCATGTGTTTCTAACCCCAGGGAGAAGGAATCACTTTGCCTACTACAACTATCACGCTTACGAAGGTAACGCTGTATTTGATACTGTTCTCTCATTAATCACTAAAAACTTCTTCAACTGTAAATCTCGTGTTTCTTTATGGCAAACGAAGGACTATATTATTTTTCTTAAGTTTTTTTTCCAAGGGATTGCTTCTGTGAAGTAGTTATCTGTTTTGTCAGCTGCCATCTAATTATTTGATCTGTGAACAAACGTCAAATAGATCATGAACATGCTGTTATCCAAAGAGTTCGACCTTCCAGCTACAGTTAACAGCTAAATTTCAGAGGGTGGTTTATGAGCAATGTTTTAGGATACCTAAAAGTTCTTTGATCCATCTGCTTGCAGAATTCATAGTTAAAACAGTTACTGGGTAAATGGCATGGAACTTAACTATGCTTTTCAGTATTTGACTGTGTTGATGCAGTGGATGAAATCTGTGATGATTTTTATGTGAAATAGTGTTTGGACCCCTGGGAGAATGACCTCACTTTCTACTCCATGGTGTTCCATAGCATTCTTTGGTATTTCTGCTGCCTGGTTTGTCTAACATTAGTGGTGTATGTCAAAGATTTAGCACTTTACACAGTAGAGACTTGTTCAGGTTTTTTTGTAGTATTTGAAATTGATAGCCTAATGTACAAATCATTATGGATCTTTAATTCTCCTTAGAGTTTAGAGTAATGTGGAGATGTGTTCTGGTTTGACCCAATAGAGAAGAATACAAAGCCGTTTTCTTTTCATTGTGAAATGTCTACCAAAATATTTTTTTCTTTTCTTACTTTTTTTTTTTTCTCCTGTTTCCTCGCTTTATTTTCTAGACTGCTATAGAAGAACTACATGTGGTAGTTAGTGTTCCTCACCCTTTCCTTTATGGTTGTGGAGTGCAATACTGGGGTTTAAAGAACTGTATTCAAACTTGTGTCCAGTGCTCAATTATGTGAATTGAATTCAGACTTCCATTTTGTTAACGTTGTTATTCCAGAGAGCAGAAAGCTTTCATGGAGTCGGCCAAACTGAAAATCAGGAATGGGCTCTGCAGGAACATTTGACCATTAACTAGGAAGATTGAAATTTGGTTTCCTGTCACTGGAAAAAAAAAGATAGATTTTTAAATCTTTATCTCAGCATGTGAAAAGAAATCTTCATACTCTAGAGTCAGACTGTGTCTTTGGAAAAAAGGCACTTTAGGATACTTGTATTTATTATAGAATTAACTCCGGTAGAAATATCTTCCTGTCAAAACAGAGGCTGTTTATGTTTTTGCAGAAGAACCTAGCAGACTCACTTTCATGCCCTGTGCAATTGCACAAATTCAGTAAGTTTGCTAGTGAAGTATGTCCAGTTTTTCCGCTTCTCCACAGCTGCTGATGTTGCTGTTTGTACGACTGTTTCATTGACTGAAGATTAGATTCTGTATGGTAGAGGATCCACTTCAGTAGCTTGTGGCTGTACATGTGGCAGTCAGCAATTGTCTCTATCCAAGTCCTGTGAATGAACCACTAAACTGAGGGGGATCTGTTGCTAATAGACTGGATAGACTGAAGTGACATTCAGCAGCACTTTGAATAGCTGATTCCGTCTGTATTATCTGTGAATATGGCTTTTGGTAAGTTCAGGGATGTTAATAACTTCAGTTGTACAATCATAATACTTAAATGCTGAGAAAAATGGCAAACCTCCATTTTTTCAGATGTGAGCCTCAGATCCTACAAGCCTGAAATTAAAATTACAAAGCATAAATAAAAAGGCAAACCCATAAGGCTCATTTCCCTGCTTCATCACAAAAAAGAGCAACCTTGAGTTTTAGAACAGATAGCAGTGGGAGATGTGGAGGATATGGAGGTATAACAACTTGGAAGGAAGAATTGCAGGAGGTTGAGAAGTGGAAAGCCTTGGCCAGGGTGTTTTCCTGGCCAGCCACCTTTCTGAGAACAGAACTGTAATAGGCATGTATAACACTTTTGTACATGAGTTTGAAGGAGCTTTGTTGTCTGTTACAGTAAAAAAACCATTTACTATTGGCTCCTTCTGCTGGAACTACACATCTTGTCTGAAATTTAATAATAGAACTATCTCCTGAATTTGACATGGTATTTCAGACCTGTCCAACCATCTCCTAAGCTTATTAGTGTTTAAACCCTTAGTTGTTAGGAACTTGTAAAGGAAATACGCTTTTCAAGTGTAGAATTAACTAATTTTAACTCAATAGGTAAAGTCCATTGTGTGACCATTTTTGTTCAACTTTGTGCTTATTTGTTCTCTATCTCTATCTCTATCTATTTGTTATCTTCATCATTTGGTTTGGTCTGGTGTTAAGTCAGTGCTTCTTCCCAGCATTGTTTTGAGCATTGGACTAGTGAAATCAATTGAAGTTACAGTTTTCAAAGTAGTGTAGGATTCACCTTTTAGTGGTAAAGTAACACATTTAAAATATATATCCATGAAAGGTGGCCTGTCTTGGTTTTTTTCTATTGTTTAAAAAAATACATGTTTTTACAAACCACTGACTTGATGTCCTTTCAGTGACTATTCACTTCACTACAGGGTTTTTTAATAACATTACTGTTTGAAGTGTGAATGGTGACTCTTTTAAGTGCATAAACCAAGTAATGAAATCTATTTGTATTGCATCCTTTGCCATGATCAGCCTTTGTGGACTGTCATGGCCTGGGGAGTAGGGCCTTCACCATAGCAGAATATGTCCTGCTACAGTGAGTTATAAGGGATACATTCCAACTACCTTTTAGGTGAGGTTCCACTTTACACTGTAGTGTAACACAACTGTCCTTCCCTCCTGCATCCCTCCCCTAGAACAAAAAGGCCTTTTATCATTCTTAGGATTTGTAGTAATTATCTTCAGGGTAAGGATGCCTTTTACTGTAGAAATTGGCTTTTATTACTGATGGAGTATAATAGATAACCCAAACAACTTTAAATAACTCATTAAAATTTTCTCCTTTTTGTGGAAGAAAAAAATGCATTTGTATCTTGTGCTGTGGTTTTAATACGAGGTGTTTTCAAGGAAAACAACAGACACTGCAGAGAAACGAAGGTCTTAATTTGCATCAGCAGAAACATTGTGATACTAATATATATTTCTTGAGTAATTGTTGCTTGAAAACACACACACGTGGGTGCTAGTTTCACCAAACTAGGATGTGGGTAGGAGGAGGAAATACTTGGTGTTTGGATTAATAAATAAATGAAGGAGCTACTCTAGGTTTTGATGTGTAAGTTGTGGGGAGACATAATAAAAATAAATGGAATTTGGTGTAAGCAGCCAGATGCATTCAGTAATCTATTACATATCTGCATTTAGTGACACTGAAGATGCAGCCATATAATTTCTGATTTGCCTTGTTAAGTATTTAAAATTGCACACAATTCAAATTGCTGAAGACACTGTACTAGCATTGTCTTTTCTGGGTTACTGTGACATTAAATGTATGCCTCTCTAGACTCAGATACAGAGGTTTCATGGAAGGTTTAGCCCTCTACCTGAAAGATGTTTAGAGGGATGAGTGATCTTATGATTAATGCTTCTTTTGTGATGGATGACATACTAATGTTATGATAGTGTTTCCTTGTTCAATAACTGCATATTACCATAGTATCAGCACTTTACTTTAGTATTTACAGTACCAGTCTATGGACTAACTGTGCCTGGTGTCTTTATGTCTCAATAACATCCCAGCAGCCCCAGGAGAAGCTTATTAATAACTAGCATTTTATGGTTAAGTGGTTTGCATTCTGATTTTAATAAACAGATTCTGGGAGTTTACAACTAGATTTATGGAGCTTCTGTTTATATTGACTTTCACTTAAAAATTTGAAGATAATAGTAGCCTACTTGCAGACAGTATCAATGTATGTGCCATGGCTTTAATAATATTCTCTAATGCTTTTTTGGAGATGACTTGAAATCATTGTTTATTTCCACGGGTAAGACATTCTTTGTCTTGCAGCGTCTCTTTTTACAACTTTGTTATGGAGAAGAGATTGGAGAGAAGTTAGAAATGACAGTATTACTGCAGTTTCTGGTCATATTAAAAGTTGTAGGATTTTCTGGGAAGTGAGGAGGATTTATATGTATGCCAAAACCCATTTGTGTTAGCCTGTGAAGGCACCAGCTAAATTGTGTACACTTTGTATGTCCAGTGGATCATGTGAAATTTTATTCTATTTGGACAGTATTTCTGAGGGGAGTAGGAAGTTGGACTTCATTTTTTACCCATTTTCTACGAGATGAAAATATATATTGATGGAACTATAAAGATAAGGCCAGAAATGCTAAAGTCCTGTATATTAAGACAAAAGCTGTCATAGGTAAACATTTTATAGGATTGTCTTTTAATATTGCTCTAGTTCAGTATCTGATGAATTAGAAAACATTTCATATGTGGATCACTTGACATCAGATACTGCTGATAATGTGTACTTTAGTAAGATCAGTAAATACTGTTAATGGGGGAATCTGCAGGTGTTTTATTTTCTTTATCTTCTAAATCCTTACTGGTATACCCATATAAAATCTTAGAGATTTACAAAAACTGTTGTATTGCTTAAACTACTAAGGAAATAGGAAAGGTTTCTCACAGTATGTTCAGAATAGTAGTTCTTGATTACTTTATTCTTTGCATTTTTACTAAACAGCTGCTCCAAGTAGGCTTTCTCTGCTTTCAGGGTTTTTACATTATTAAGAACAACCAAGCTCCCAACAATCTTGAAAGAATGTCACTCAGGTTTTCTTTTTTTGTGGACATTGTTATTCTGAACTAAGTTGAAGTAAATGTAGAAGTACTGTGTGAATATTTGAACTTTATTAACTTGCAAATTAATATTTGTCACTTGCTGTACAGATGGTTCTGACTCCAGAGATAAGCCAAAGCTCTATCGTCTACAATTAAGTGTCACTGAAGTTGGAACTGAAAAATTTGATGACCATTCCATTCAGGTATGCAAAAAGCAGACTCATATTACAGTACTGATCTGATCTCTGGTGTGTTATGTGTCATTGTGGAATCTAATAAAATATGTGGTAAATACCCTTCAAAGCTTGAAGGGTAAAATACTGCTGAAATTTTGTATTAATGGTCATAACTATCTCTTTTAATTTACTTCCACTCTTGATTTAAGAGAAGGGTTTTATTATTTTAAGTCAAGTTTTTATTATTTAAGGGGTTTATTATTTAAAATGAGGTTTTCTTTTTCATAAATTGATCAAATAGTGTATATCACTGTTACTGTGCTTAATTGCTTTAAAGTCCTAGTCTTAATCCCATTGAAGTGAGCTTTTTTAAGAGTAGAAAACAAGCATATTTGTATGAAGTTCATGCCAGGGAATCTCTTACAGTAGCCTGGGTCCATGTCAGTGCATTTAGTTGATTTATAATTATTTGTATTGTGAGATATGGTATATGACCAAAAGAGTGTAAAATTTTTCATTAAGGAATGTCTGCTGCACATGTTAGTTAAATGTGTGTTTTATGATTTTTGTTGCATTGAAAAATGAAGTGAAACTCACTGATTTTAGTACCACTCATCTCTGTAAATTCATAATCAAAGTTAAATAGCTAGTCGGTAAATAGAGGAAGCTACATCTTAGTCTTTTTTTATTTCTGCTACAGCATAATTTAATTTATTCTATGTTAATTAATTTTATTCCCAGTTATTTGGTCCAGGAATTCAGCCTCATCACTGTGACCTCACTAATATGGATGGAGTTGTTACTGTAACTCCAAGAAGCATTGATGCAGAAACCTATGTGGAGGGTCAGCGTATTTCAGAAACCACCATGCTGCAAAGTGGAATGAAAGTTCAGTTTGGGTCTTCTCATGTATTTAAGTTTGTGGATCCTACTCAGGACCATATTATTTCCAAAAGATCTACTGATGCAAGTCTTATGGTCAAAGGTCCAAGACACAAAACTGGGTGAGTAAAATTTATTTTCATCCTACTGAGGTTAGAAGGGGAACCTTGGGAAAAAATACAGAATGAGAGCATTATAAATGGCCAGGGACTGGTGTGTGAACTCATTTAAATGTTAAGTATATAATTTTAATACTTGAGCTCCACCTTGTGATTTTATGTAGGATTAGCAAGTGTCTTTTTCATTATGAAGTATTCAAAGAAGTTTTCCTCATGCTCACTTCTGTGTGAAAAACACTGTAATGCCTTATTTTCGTGTATTTCACAGTCCATCCAAGCTCCAGGAGAAGTCAAGAAGTTGCTGAATGTTTTCAGAGAGTCTGGTTTTTCTTTTTTTTGTTTTCTTCTCACATAATAACTTTCAAAATTCCACTGAAAGGATTTGGAAGTGAAGTAATCATGAAATGAGATTGTTAAGACAGGGAACTATATGTCTCAATGTAACAACCACATTTTATAGTGTGATTACTTACCCACTGGTTTCTGTGTTGCAAGGGCTGACAGTGCAGAAGTCTACCCTGTTGTTTCTCATTCATATTTTTGATAGGTGCATAATAAAAATATTGATCGCAGATATTGTGACTCATAGGGGGGGTTCAGGTGTTTAGTTCAATAGCTGTAGAAATATTCAGAAGATACAATCTTAAAATCAGTTTGTATAGCAGGGGAATAAACCAACATCCTATTTTCCATCTTCTCTGGGTCCAAACGAGGCTACTATTGTTAGTATACACATTATTGTATAATGTAATTTAGAAAAGTAACAAATTGGCTTGGAGATGAATGAGAAAAAAATACCTAGGGGGAAAAAAAGCTTATCTGCTGAGTTAATATAGATGTATGCTTTAACCATTTTTATTTTTTCTTCACTGTATTTTCTTGTGGAAGGACACTGCTTTTTGTAGGCCCTGTCTGCAGGAAGACCTCCAGCCATGTGGCTGTTGTGTAATATTCTTGCTTAAATCTTGGTTCATTCTGCATTTAACCTGCAGATCAATAAATAAGTGCTCTTGCAGATTTACAGTCAACTGGAAAGCACTGTATTACTGCAGAGCTTTATCTGGACAATAAATTCTACAGCAAAGGGCTGTTGCAGTTTGAACAATCAATTTTTTTAAAAAATCTGTAGAATAAGGAGATAGTAATATGCATTACTGTGATTTACAAATTATTTACATTATGTTGTGCATTTAATACTAAAGAGCTGAGTAAAAAATTGTAGCTAGTCAACTGTAGTGAATGCAATGCCATGAACATATACTATGTCTATTATGATCATGTGTATTTATATTTTCTCACTTGACTGGAAAAAAATTAGCTAAGAATCTGTTTTTGCAAATGAATTTATCTGTAGAAATATTTTTAGGTTTCATTAATATGAAGAACTAATACAGTATTAAAAAAAGTTAATATTAACTGGACCAATGGTATAGCCCTTGAATTTTAATTTACTGATTTTAATTACTTTGTTCTTTGTTTGTTAAATGTTTAACAATATAATTTCTGAAAAATACTGGAAATGTTATCTTGCTTATAGAGCTGTCCAGGAAACCACATTTGATCTGGAGGGAGATATTCACAGTGGAACAGCATTACCAGCAAGCAAGGTATTGTATTATGACTAAGTTGGCAATAAATAAGAGCATGTGTAAGCTAAATCAAAATTACAACATCAGTAGTATTTGGGGTAGTGTGGCCAATTTATCAGTCTCCCCAGCTCTTTTTCCTTGTGGATAGGCTCAGATACTATATGCATTATTATTTTAGATTTGTGGGGCTCCCCCCTCCACCTCCCCCCAAAACCCTTTTGTTTAAATTTGTATTGGCATTGGGCATGCATCTCATGTCAAGAATAGTAATAGTTTTTAGAAAGGGAAACTCTCCAAACCTGAAGTAGTTTCTCCCAAAATTGGCTTCCAGAAAGCAGATTACATGCAGGTAGAGATTCTTGTTAGAACTAGTACATTGTTACCTCGTGTCTGTAGCATATGGCTGCTGTCATTTGTCATGGGGTAAATAAATGTTTTATATAAAATGCGAAAGAGTGTTCAATTTTAATTTAACTAGGCTTTTAAAATTTAATGGATGTGACTTTAGACTTCAATAGAGCTCCTGTACACACATTGACTAAACAAACTGTCTCTGCAGTCGTAATTATAAACATTTTATGAGGTGATAATCTTTTCTTGCTTTCTTTCTGCACTTTCCGTTAATAGATTTTGTGTCAGAATTGCATTTTCCGGGAGAAAACAAGTAGAGTGAATGACACAATGGTTAATGCCTTACTTGCTATGATCACATGCCTCAGATGAAATGAGAGAATGAATTATTTCAGCAGTATGAAATGGAGTAATCTTCTCAGAGCAGCATTCCCTTCTGTGTTTTATTTCTACTATTACAAAACTGAAATACTTGTAAATATTTAGTGATTTTAATGCAGGAGTGTAGGTATTCATAACCTTAATAGCTTTTGAATGTATTTTTAGTCTTATTTGTTCTCTTAGCACAGTCTTTTGACTCAGTTTCTCTACTTTGTAGTGTTGGACAGTGCTTTACCTTATATGTGTTCTTTACCTACTTCTGATAGGAATTTTAGAGGTATTTTAGAAGGAAAGACAGAAACTTTGTAAACTAATAAAATGCCTTAAAATTTCTCATAATAAGAGTTTTTTGTATACTTTATATATACTTCATATCCCCATACTTCATATCCTGTTCACAGTTATTAGAAGAATACTTCCAGTGGACTGAGGGATTAATGGGAAGGTTTAGTTTCTTTTTTAGTTATACTGTTTGAGACTGTGTACAACATTTTGTTAAAGCACTGATGAATCACTCATTTTCTAACATTTGCTCTCTTCTAAGTTTGCTTTTCTGTTTGGAAAAGGGGTAACAGTAAGTTTAATGAAAGTTCTCTCAGATGTAGTGGTGAAAAGTGATTTAGTTCAAACTCTTGCTTTGAGATGCACTTTTTGGCAGGTTTTCCTATGTTGAAGCAAATTATTTAGTCCTAGAAATTTCCTACGAAATGTTGAAACACTTTCTATTTTACTGATATCTTGTTTTGTGTTCTTAATGCTGAAAAAGCTTGCTATTTATTTTGCTGCTTAAAGCAGCATATTTGTCCCATTCCTGATAGAGTTTGATTGAATTAGAAATCATAAATTAAAAACTTCCTATTAAGGAGCATGAGACACAAAAAGAAAACAAATTAAATGGTACATAAAAAAATAACCTAATTTGAATTGCCCCTTCTTGTCTTGGAAATTTTGTACTGCCTGCCAGATCAGACTTTCCTTAAGATCAGGATATAAATTATGTTACAGATCAGTAGTGCAAACGCTTGGAACTACTGCAGAAGCAGAGTGGGGGAGCATGACCAGTTTTAAATTTGTAAATCCATTTAACTTCGTCTCTTACCTAAAGTTTTGATTCCCAACTCATTCTTACTTGGTATTGATAGCTATGCAGCTTTTGATAGAAGATGTTTGAAAGCTCCATTATAAATTCTAGCAGTGCATTAACAAAGAGCTGCTCCTAGCTGGCTGTTGTCTGTTGAATTGGAAGCAGGCTCTCCAGTGCTTCGCTGTGGTGAAAGCGCCTGCTGAGCTGTCGCTCTCTGTGCCATGCTCCCTTCTTCTGTTTCCCCATCTCTTTTCAAGCCTCAGCCCTCAGCTTCATTTTAGTGGTGCTAGGCACAAAAGCTGGCTCATGCCGTGTTGCTTGCATGCTAAGCACCTGTCTGACTGTTTTGAATTAGAGCACCAGCAGGCTGGACGGTGACAGGACATCGTCTGCATCCAGCACAGCCGAGCGAGGAATGGTGAAGCCGATGATTCGAATAGACCAGCAGGATTACCGCAGACAGGACAGCAGGTAGGGAAAGTGGGACCCATTGCTTCTCAGAAGCGAAAAAATGGATTTGTTTTTCCAGTAGATCAAGTGCTGCATTAAAGTATTTTAAATCATCTGGTTTTCCATAAGGAGAATGAGATTTCCTTTGAGATCTCTCGCCAAGTAAACCCCAGGATTAACAACCAAAGCAAAAGACTTGACATTACAAAACCCAAAAAACTAATCCTTTGCTTTGGTATTCTGTTATTTGTGGTTCTCTTTTTGTGAAGTCAGGCTGATAGTCATGTCACATCATTGTTGGTTTGTGGTTAGGCATGTCACATGAAATGAGAAGTACAATTACTTAAAACTTTCATTTGTCCGTGGCAAGATGATGTGATTTACTCTGGTGAGTGAAATAACCAGGTCATTGCTATGTCTACTGTGCTGTGTCAGCAGGTGTAGAGTCTCTGTCCTTGAAGATACTTAAAACCTGACTGGACAGGGTAGTGAGCAACTTGCTCTTGTTGACCCTGTTTTAAGCAGGGAAGTTGGATCAGGTGGTCTTTAGAGTCTCTTACCACACCTCAGCAAATCAATGAGAATTTGAATAAAATTTTATTTCAAATCTTTCAAAAAATACAAGATTGTATTGCTGTCTACATAAACCAACTATTAAATTTAGATGAACAGCTGTGATAAATGGATGAAAGGTAAAGTAAATGTGCTGCAGGGTTAAAACGTGCAGTGATAGAAGTTGTAAAGCTTGCAGTTTGAAGCTTTTTGTACCTTTAAATTGATATATTATTCACTAGACAGAAAAGAGAATTCCAAGATGTGAGTGGCAGGAAAAAATACAACCAAAAAAGGGAAGAAAAATTGTGCTTCCACTTGAACTTGAATGTTCAAGTGTTCTACAGAAGGGGTATCATTTAAATACTGTCAGTGAAGTTAGACTAGAATACAACCCAGTTCTAGTCTGCACTCTCTTGTTAAGAGTGCCTGGTCATCTTCAGATTCTTTTTTAGAATTTTATTAAGGTTGTGAAGATTCAGCTGCTTGAATTACTAGTATTTTAATTGTACTTTTCCTCATAAAAGGTGCACAAAGCTTCTTTCTGAACTTTTTATAGACTGTCAGAAGTTACTGAGGCTTCTGCTGTTAATATTTCTTGATCTGTGCCTCTGTGTATGAAGCTTATTAAATTTCTGTGAAGAGGATTATCTTGTGCTGTAGTTCTGTATTTCAAAAACACAGAGCCATCTGTGAGCTGTATCTTGGCTTCATTTTGTTGGGAGTTTTTTAACTTCTTAAATTCCTTCTGAAGAGAGTACTCATTGCTAGTTTTTACTAAGGTTTTTTCATTGTGGTTCCTGTGTGCAGAAAATATCTTTAGAGGCATCTAGATGATACTTAAATTTGTGACTACTACAACCTCAGAGTTCTTCTTCACCAGCCCTGACATTGATATTTTATTTCTGTATATATCTGCAGTATGTGTGTATATTATTTATGTAAATACAGCACTTCTGTCATGTGCTCTTTCTCAGACACATTCACTGTAATAATTGATTACTGCATCAGTTCCTAGACAACTAATTTAGGGATGAAATTAAATTAACAATTTTTAAAGAATACTTTGTATTAATTTGCCTCTTATGGCAAGTTTCCAGAAGTCTGTAAATAATCTTGCATTAATATCTTATCATTCATGACACATTGTCTCTCATTGGCTGGGAGTCCAGTTCCTCTGTTTGTGCCGAAACTGATCAATATCATTTTGTTCCAAGGAAAATAAAATAAATCATCAGCTGAAATCTGTCACTAGTTTACTAGTCAGTTTGTTAAAATATTTCTGTCTCTTATTGCCATTCCTATAATGAAAGATTAAAAAATTCTCTGGAGTTGTCACTATTGTTCTGTTTTATAATGCTGTGTATAAGTAATTTTTCTATGGAAGTAATTAAGTTCTCAGTGAAGATGGTGCACTTTTGACAGTGTGGAAGTAGTGACAAATTAGTTCATTTAACATTTATTGCAATAAAAAGACACAAAATTCTACAATTTACACACCAGCTGGGTGCTTTTCATAGAGACAGCATGCTGTCACGTTTGAAATGTAACTGAAATGGCAGAAATTCGTGTAAATACTGCTATGCTGTGCCTGCTGTTTCTTAACTTTCAGCTCCCCAGAAATTGGAGTTGCTGAGCACTTCTTATAATAAGGCATTATGTAGGTGGCATAAGCTGAGTTCTGTGGTAGTTTAAGGTTTTACAAGTTTGTAAAAAAGCAAGTAACCAAACCAATCCCACCAAAATCCAAAGGTACCCCAGATTTTTGGATTCAATATGCTAAAATTTAATTTTAGATCTTTGGACATCAGCCATCAAAATTATATTGTGTATTTTTACTACAGGAGATAACTGAATAAAGGCTTTCAGTGTTGTATCTCTGCCTTGTGGCAGAACTAATAATCTTCAGGAGAATGAGGTTAATATAATTATATTCCATTCCTTTCTTTATCAAAGTTGTTGGGGAAGTAGATAGCTGCCTGTTGTGTTGTGTGGTTAAAATGGTTATTGCGTGCAGAAGATGTTAAGCTTTTACTCATTTCCTAAAAATAGGTGCCCAACTGCAGAGAACAGCTCAGGTAATGCCTTTGCAGTAATGATAGGATGGAAATTAGGGAAGGTCTTTCACCCAGAGGATGATTGGGCACTGAACAGCTTCTCAGGGAAGTGGTCACAGCACCAGCCTGACAGAGTTCAAGAAGCGTTTGAACAATGCTCTCACTGTGCTCCCAGTCACATGCTGTGACTCTTAGGATGTCGTGTGCAGGGCCAGGAGTTGGACTCAGTGATTCTGATGGGTCCCTTCCTACTCAGGATGTTCTGTGATTCTGTGAAATACATGCTTAACCTTTTGTAGGCACCAGAAAAGTCAAATCTCTGTTCAGTTTCTTACTCTGTGGTTTCTCTGATGGGTTCTGGTAAGAAATAGCTCTGCAGTCAGTTTCAGTGAGGACAATTCTGATTACTGTTTCTTAGTGGAGTGTAGCAATAGCAAGGTGGGGGTAGGGACTGGTTTGACCTCCTTTCCATCTTTACCAGAAAAAAGGACAAATAGGTTGACTAAGTCCTCATAAATTTTGAGGACATGAAAGGCAGCAAAGTACATTTGTTGTAATCAAGCTGATGTTTCAGGCAAAGTTTCATTAAATTTCTTTCATGTGTCTATGAATAATTTGTTATTTGAATCCTGTCAACGGCAGATGGCAAACTGATCCTATCAGTCTGCTGTGCAGCGTACAAGAGGGCGTTCATTAATATCACAGTCTCCACAGTTCAAGTCTGTATTTTTATCTGTTGTGTTGCTGGCAAATACAGCTTGAATGATTCTGGAGGAAAGGTAAAAAAAGGGTCATTCTGTGGAAGGTTGTTGTGTCAATATTTGGAACCAGTGTATTTGGAGAAATATGTAATTTTACGGTAATTCATATCACCCATGTGGATTATTTATTTCAATTTTTCTCATCTTTCTGTAGATCTCAGGATACCCATGGACCAGAACTGATACTGCCTGCCAGTATTGAATTCAGGGAAAGCTGTGAGTAAATTGTGAAATTACAATACTAATCTATTAATGCGTTCTTCTATACTGTAATATTTCAGTCAGTTTGAAAACTTAAAGGTAATTTAAGTAAAGATTGAAAGAAACTATGGTTATACAGATGCAAGACAGTCTAGTAGTATAACCTGTTGTGTTGGGAGGGTGAGCAGATACTACAGATATTGAGGCATGTTCATGCGTATCTTAATTCTGATTGCATTTCAACTCCTTATCTTCAGATATTCAGATTAAATGTGAAAAGAATTTTTAACCCATCTCCTCAACAGTACCTTGGATTCATTGTCTTCTATGTAGTTCTCTATGCAGTTCTCTATGCCTTGTGTAATAGCTTGCATCTTGGTCAAAATCCATTTTCTCTAAAGTCTGATTAGGTTGACTTTGTCATTTAAAGTTTAATTTTTGTCCTGAGATTTTTAAGGGCTCAGATCTGGTAGAAAAATAACATACTAGAGATTGTCCATACTTCAAATATTTGAAACTAAATAGATTTGTGAGCAAGCAAAGACTGATTTTTATTAGTATGAGGGCTTTGTTGGAGTAAAATGTGCAAGATAGGAAACAGTACAGAAAGGTTTCCCCATGATCAGATTTTCTGGCTTTATATAGAAGTGTTTTCTAGTGTGTCTAACTAACTGTAGTATGTAATGGACAACTTAGAGTTCAAATTCCTGTAAATTGCTCCCCCTTCCTCTCCTTCTCCCGAAGAAAATCCTTTATGCCTTGAGGTATAAAATTGTTTTCTTGCATTTTCTTTCTGTCTTTGGGTTTATGACACACAGTTTCTTTCCTGTTTGTCTACAGCTGAAGATGCCTTCTTATCTGCCATTATAAATTACACAAATAGCTCGACAGTTCATTTTAAGCTGTCACCAACATATGTTTTGTATATGACATGTCGGTATGTATTGTCCAGCCAATACAGACCTGACATCACTCCTGCTGAGCGTACCCACAAAGTCATTGCAATAGTCAACAAGATGGTGAACATGATGGAAGGAGTGATACAGGTGAGTTACTCTGTCAAAATATGTCAAGGGAGTTACCTACACTTTGTTGATAATCTAGCAAACTCCTTAGTCTTTTTCTTAGTCTGACCCTTAACAATAGTTGATTAAACAGTAATACCTGCGTTGACTGCCCTTGTGAAGGACAGTCACTGTTTTTATGTCAGTGAATAATGTCAGTGTTAAGAAACTCTCTCCTGAGCAATGTGGGAAGTTAGGGAGTGGCTGTTGCTCTGAAGATTATGTTCTCTGACAAGAGATGACTCTTTTCTAGAAGGTAAGATCTTTACAAACATTTCTATCTGTGAACCCTTGTAAAACAAGTTGAATGGGCTTATTAAAGAATACTGTATAGGTAGCATTTGATTGATACTTGAACATATTAAAAAGAATCATGACCTTTAAATTTTGACCCTGTTTCTTTTGCAAGTCTTGAAACCACAAAAATGGTTGGATATCTTGAACATAAAACTGGACATAAAACTTTGACATCTTGAACCAAACTGGCACAACTGCTTTGTAAAGAGAAATACAGGTTCTCAAATGTTCAACATTTTATATGTAGTCTAAGAGTAGTCACTCTTGCTACTATATGTGCAAGACTTGCACATCACAGGGGGAATTCTATTTTGTGTAGAAATGCAGGGTAAGATCTGTTGAGTTGTCTGTGATATTAGACAATACCTTGCATTGTGTACCTTGCATTGATAAAACAGACTGGTCATTTTCTCAAAAAGGTATGCTATTTCATTTATCCTCAGAAATTAATTATTTAATTAAACTTCTTGTCTCTAGGTTTTTCTCAGAAGAAAAATTGGAATCTGTTTCTGTATTTATTAAAACAGGTGTGCTTGTTGCAAATAGTGCTGCCAAGAGTAGCAACAAGGGCCCTGCTGCACTAAATGCTGTACAGGTGTAACAGATGTGTCAGTCCTGCCTTAGGGAATTTACAATGCACGTGTTACACAACCTGTATTAAGGGAGAGTAAGAAAGTAAACAACAGGAGTGGCATGAAACTCACAGTGAACCAAAATTGTTCAGCTTCTATTCAGGGTTTGGAAAGATTTGGTGAAGTTTTCAGCAGGGGAACGTTAGCTCTAAGACACCTATGTAATGTTCTGCAACAAGCTTTCACAAGAAAGATTAGGAGGAAATGGTGGTGAGGACACTTTGCAATAGAAAAGTAAGATTTGCCTTCTCTATACATTCCAAAGTTGATCAGAGACTGAACAGCAGTTTGCTTCTGAAGTGAAGAACTACTATATTGCATTGAATCTTGATACCACAGTCAGCGGATATTTGATAAAATTGAAATGGTTGATTAACAATTGTTAATGAACAATTAATATGCAGGCTCTTGTATTAAAAAAAAAAAAAGAAATTAAATGTGACTGTGGAAGAGAGGAGACTGTGGCTGTAGGGGGAGAACATGAACTGGCAAGAGCCTGCACAGAAGCAATCCAGTGACTAGAATGGAAAGTAAACAGAGAAGGGTAGGCTTCAAATATAAACTGGAAGTTACAGGTCTAAATCAAAGAAAGTCATTCAGTTTATATAACTAATGTGTACTACTTATAATGAACCTAAAAAGACTTGTACTGACAGAGGTGGCCACAGTGGGAAAGCAGAGATAAAGTTTTCAGCTCTTGTTCTTAAATGGCTGCAAAGTGGCTGCTAGAAGATACTAGTGGGGTGGACTCAAACATTGGTTTGATTTGAAAATAAATCAAAGCTAGAAAGTAGATTATCCTGTGAAAATGTTCATTTACTGCACTGAGAAGGGCTTCCCAAGTCACATGCAGCCTTGTGGTTGTAAGCAAATGTATTTTCTATAATCCTGCTAATACTATTACAAAACTGTTAAACCCAACTGTTTGTCTGGACTGTGAAAGGCCAATTCTACAGCCTTGTAGCTTCAGCTGCAATCTAATCTCCAAACTAAATTTTAAGGATCACACCAGCAAGGAAGCAGTATTGTGAAAGATGTTGCCTAATTGCAAGAAGTAAACTGAAAGGAGTCAGAGGTTGCATAAAAATTGGGAGGAGGTTCATTGAAATATCGTCATGAAGGAGCCAGAGGAAAGCAGGGAAAATACACCAGGGAGAAAAGAGTAAAACTTTAGTGAATTTCAAGTTTAATAGGCTGAAGGCAAAGAAATACATTGATTTTAATGACCAGTAAAATGTCTTTAGCTTGGACCTGTCTTGGTGGAATAGAAACAGTGCAAACTAAGCTGAGTCAAATTATTTCTTTTAAGGTGTAACATAAGTGGTTGTATTTATGGCTGTCACAGTCAAATTACCATGTAGTAGGTTATACCACAACAGCTTCTTTGTGTGTCCCCAAGTGTAAATCATTCCTGCACTGAAGGGGATCTGATGGTGTGAGAGACAGAGAAAACAAATGAGAGGCAAGGGAAGAGAGGCACCCAAAACAGAAGTAGTGAGAAGTGCACAAACTCCTGTGCTGTGTTGTGGGAGTAAATTAATGGCTGAGATCCTAATTTTGCCTGCCTAGATCAGAAAGCTATCAAGTGTGTTTGTGAAGTTACTCAGGAAGTATTTGCTAACAAATTAAAACTGTGACTTGATATGTAATATTTGTATCCAAATATTATAGACTTTATATAAGATAGGCATAAAATAGGAGATATGAGAAGGCTCAGTGCTTTCAGTAAAAAAGAGAATTAGAAATTTAGTTCATATTAATTTTTTTTTTTTTTTGTATCCTTAGTTTTTTTCCCAAATCATTCTGTGGCATTTTTCATCCTTTTTAAATTTTAACATTTGTTTGTAGAAGGAGCATTTCTTTTTGTTCTGTGCCAACACATCTTCAGTCAGTTAAGAGTGCTTTGGTTAGAAAGGGGGAGGAAACAAAAAAGCAGCAATTTGGCATTTTGAGCTCTAACTAAAATTAAAATAGTAACACCTCAAATATTTGCATCTAAGCTCATTGTGTTGCAGGTGGGGGAGAGTGATCTGAACAGAAAGCAAAAAATAATTAAGAGCTCAGTTCTAAATAATCAGACAAACATCTGGTGGCTTCTTTTTTTTTCCTTTTAACTCAGTGTAGCTTTATATTTACTAACATTTAAGAAACTTAGTGTCGTATTTAATTTGACTCTTCTGTTGTTTCAAATAATCTTTTTGTTCTTAAATTGAAAAGTCATGTATTAAATCTGTGTATTCTGTGTATTCTGTGTATTCTGTGTATTTTGTTTGCTTTTGAATGTTGTTTGGTTGTTGTTGTTTTGTTTTTTGTTTTTTTCTTTTTGGATGGGGGGTTTCTGTTCCCTCTTTGTATGTGTTTGTTTATTGTCTCTATTGCAGCAGTGTGGGCAAATGGCTCCCAGGAGCTGTTGTTTGGATGGCTAGTTACCCCATTGCCTGCAAAAATTTCTACAAGGTTTCTCTGGCACACTGAGCATGGAATAACCAGTCTGGGATGGCAACTAGTTTAAGGCATTAATTCCTTGAATTAATCATGACATGTAAGCACTTCAGTTTGTAGCTGTTGTGCTACTGGTCCTATTAAAATAATTTTTTAGAAGGAGCTCAGTTGCATTGTAGCTACTGATTAATGCATCTGTGTATAACTGTGAACATGTGTTGTACCTTCATATTTAGTGTTTGATTTCTAAAGCTTTCATGATTGTTCACAAGTTTCTTTCTTCTATTCTGTTTGATTTCCTTCGTCCGTTTTTCTCCAGGAGGTAGACCAGGTTGATCAGGTAGGACATATTTGCTGGGAACTGATCCTAGCTATGTTGGCTTAGCTCAGTTTCTCATGCTGCTTCCATATCAAAATACAATACTCAAACAGCTGGACTTGAACAGTTCATAACACTCATTCAGCAACTGAAACATGCAGTACTAAAATCCTTTTTTGACTTTGCAACTTTTACGGCATTCCATAATTTCTGCTTAACGCACTTCAATGTGGATATGAAATGACCAAAGTTCTTTTTCTTCCCTTTATTTTCTTTTTTTGTTGTCTGTGGTTCCTATTCTTTGGATTTCATCTGAGGTTGCCTGGCCTGGCATTTGTGGTCGGGAGATGGTGAGATAGATCAGTACTTGATACTGAATCACGTGGTATCAAAGCCAGTGAGCGCAGTATCAGCGTGGCAGTGGGCAGTAGTGAATACGCGCTTAAAAAAGTGCACAGATTACCAGATACTGCATCTGCTAAGCTCTTAGCACTGTGTAATTAGATGCTTACACTGTGGCTTTCATTGATATGGCTATTGGCAATTGGTTAGCATTTCATGTGTTCAGTGAACATGTTAAAATTGAACTTAGTTACAGCAATTGCGGTATTACGTACAAACATTTTGCAAATATCTGGTATCTGAGAGATATTTGGTGAAATGGGAAGAGGTACTGGTCTATCTTTTGGAGCCTTTTTAAGCTGCCATGCTTTATCAGAAAATTATTTCCCTGTATTATTTCACTCTTCTTTCCACTTACAGAAACAGAAGAATATTGCTGGGGCCCTTGCCTTTTGGATGGCAAATGCATCTGAACTACTCAATTTCATAAAACAAGACAGAGATCTTAGCCGAATTACTGTGGATGCACAAGATGTTTTGGCACACTTGGTTCAAATGGCATTCAAGTAAGGCTGTCAAACTTCTGTTTCAATTATCATTTTCTCTGTTTCTGTGATTTATAGAACAGCTTCACATTTCTGCCAAATTTTAGATACTGCAATAATGTCCTTTGTGTATTGTTAAATATCTGAGACGAAAACTTAAAAGAATGGCCTAGACTTACTTTTTTAGACAGATGCCCTGTTTTGTGAATATGGATCTCTGAGTTGTGCTTGAGTTTCATTTGTTAGATGATCTTGTGACAGTTGAGGCTGCCAATGAAAATTCTAGGGAAATTTAGTTTGTGTTGATTGCTTTCTCTTAATTTAATGTGAAATTGTGAGGAAAAGTTAGTTTCGCTGTAAGTATGTAAATAGATAGGCTTAAATATTCCTGTGTCTTTAAAGTAAAGATCTCATGCTCTTTAAGGGCTTCTAAATATAACCTATTTTCATAATTCTCATAAATAGCCAGTTGCACAGTGGTTCTTCTGCACAGATTTTTCTTAAGAAAAGGAAGGACAGATTTTGGCTTGGAGTAAAAATCAAGTTATACTTGTCAGCTCAGGCAATTACAATACTGATTGAAGGAAAAATTGAATGAAATATCCAAATGGGAAGGGAAACCCTCAGAGGAAAGTGTCCTTGAATAAAGATAACAATATTGGCTGAGCACAGCATTAATGAAAAAGAAAGGCTTAATTTTTGTTCATATTCAGATTTTTTTTCTTCTCCCTGAGCCACTACTTGGAAATCAGAAACTAATATTTAGAGAAGTCCCCGTGTGCCTTGGGTGACTTAGACCCAGCCTACTCCCACTTGTAGAATGACTATTTTAAATATAGTATTTTCATTTTTCTGTAACATGAAATACTGTATTATGTGCTCTTTTTATACTATGACAGGACTAGAGCCTAACCATGGTTGAACAGTTTAGCTTTGAGGGGCTGTATTTCTCATAAGAGCAATATGCATAGTTGGTGAAATCTTGTCATTGCTTTCTGAACTTTCTAAAGGTTTCAGGGGAGCACCTGATCCCTTTGTATGGATTCCCACAGATTCTACTATTTATTTTTTTTTTTCTGTTGGTAAATTTTTGGCAAGCAGGGTATAGCAAGTAGCTATTTTGACAAAGTCTTTCAGTTTTTATAGCATCTTTAAATCACTAGTTGGTAATGAAGCTGTGCCTTTTGCAGCAGCTCAGTGTCTTGAATTGGTGTCTTAAAATAACTTCCTGCAACTTTAATTGGCCAGGTAGTCATCAAAGACAGAATATTGCTGTGGCTAGGAAGGAGTGGTGCTGTATTTCTCTACATTATGAGCAGTCTGGATGCAAAATTATTCTAGAATTTTAGCTGTGTGGATTTCCCCTAAGTATAGTGTAAAATGGCAGATTCCAAATGCACGCATGAAACTTCTGGAGACCCCTGGAATATATACTTAGCAAATAAAAAAGCACAACTGAAGCATGAACAGAAAGAAGTCTGCTCTGAAAATGTCACTTGATGGTAACTGGCATACTCCAGAACGGGTTGAAGTTGCCATGGGTTTAATTTCTAGCAATTGTGGGTGTTTCATGAAAAATGTTTCCAGTGAAACGAAGGGGGAGTTTTAGAAAGCCATTAAATATTTTCTTGTATACGTGTGTTTACAATCTGATTCCTTTTTAGTTTCAGTTCTTAACAGAAAATCTATAAATGAATTAGCAAAAACAGAGTTAAAGAGAATGTTTAATTATTTGAAGAGAAAAGATACTAAAACAGATTTTCATTTCAGGGTAGTTAAAGGTAAGAGAAATTAAAGAATCAAAAAATTTCTCACACAAAGCCCTAGGGCCATTTCAGGATTTGATGTGTTGGGACACAACATGATTTTTTTTAAGTATTTCTCATGATAGATTTTAAAACAAAGAAAAAATCTATTTCTGTTTGGAAAAAATTATTTTTGCAAACTTACAGAGCCCAAGATTGGCAGGACAGCACCTCTTCGTGTAGCGTATGGCTCTCTCTTACCAGTGTGGTAGCAATATTCCATGTAAATGTTTGTGCTTGTTCCCAGACAACCTAATTCTTTGTCCAACGTTTCTAGGAAATTTATGGGAAAATTGGTCTCTCAGGCCTTTTAAAAAGCATTCTAGGGTTTCCTATAATCATATTAATGACACAGAAATTTCAGGAATCTTGTAATTTGATACAACTCTTTTCTTCAGAACCATTTGTAATGAACGCATGGGGGATTTAAAATTCACTCTGTTCCCCATTCCCTTTCAGGTACCTGGTTCATTGTCTGCAGTCAGAACTCAATAACTACATGCCAGCATTCCTTGATGATCCAGAAGAAAATAATCCTCAGAGGCCTAAAATAGGTTAGACTACTTGATCTTTGTGTCTTCTAAACCATACCATTAATTGTTAGGAAGAATTTATCACTATTACTATTGATTACTAGTGGTACTACATTAACAAGTTACCTTAACCCCTGAGAATTATTTGGATGAATTGTGTATGGATGATTCAGCTCTCTGCTGAATTTGGTCCCTTAAATCTGTATCCTCCTTGTGCCGGGGATTCTGAAACTGGATGCTGTGCTCCAGATGCAGTCTCTCAATGCTGAATGCATAGGAAGGATTGCTTCCCTCTCTCCCTCCTGCAAGCTACACTGCTGCTGACTAAGCAGCTTAGTGTGCAACTGGATCCCTTTCAAGCAAATGACACAGTGTTCAATCACATTCAGCTTGAAGTTTACTAGGACCTGTCCATAATTTTCAGCAGGGTTGCTTTCTGTCTAGGTGGCACCTGTACTTACTCTGTCCCACGTGCAGGACTTGGCAGTTGCCTTTGACCTTCATGAAGTCCCTGTCAGCCCATTTCTCCAGCCTACTGAGGCCCTTCTGAAAAATACTGCTGCTCTTTAGTGTATCAGTATTTTGCCCTCTCTTGGTATCATCTGTGAACTTGCTGAGAATCTGCTCCATCAAATTGCTAAGATCATTAATTAAAGTCATTAATTAAACAGTATCAGTCTCACCTCAAAACATGAGGGAATCCACTAATCTATAATTGCCAACTGGACGTTGTATCTGCAAATCCACCAAGTCCTATAGTCCAATAAATTCACTCTGTGTGTTGCTATCAGTTTATCCAGTCCTCACCTCAGTAGTTTCACTGTAGAGATGTTGTGGGAGAACCTCATAAAGAACCTCCCAGCTACTAAGGTCGGGCTGACTGGCAGTGTAGATTCCTGCCAGGGTTCCCTGCCATGATACTTGAAACATGATGCTCTCTTCACAGCAGTGAACCTGTCCACCAGAGCACGCTGCTCAGTGTGTGCTATCACCCTGTGTCTGTAATCCTGGCTCAGTGACTGTGCTCAGACTTCTAATGCCTCAATAACTGAAGGAAAAGTGACCTGCAGAGCAATTAAATAGAGCATTCTGTTGAACTATAAGGAGTATTTATACAAATTTCATAGATACTTTCTGGTACTTTAGGTATTGAGCTGTCTGTTCTTGCTTTTTCTCCTGCACTGAGCCTTTAAGGAAGACTGAAGATGCACTGCTACATTTGTAGTGCCCTGTACTGTTAGAGTTCTTCTGGGGACACAAACCCAGAAAATGTAGCAAACCGATACTGGAATAAAAGCAGATGCTGTTCTTACTTCAGTTATTTTTGAGCTGCCTTACAGATTTCTTACACCCTACAGGTATTTTTTTCAGACACAATCCTGAGTTTCAGTTCTAAAAAAACTAATGGTCTTTTCAAAAGAGATTTCAGATTAAAAGTATTGTTTTGAAGAAGACCTGGAGATAAATGTCTTGCTTCCACTAGGAAACATATGAGGGTGTTTGCTCTTGGTGACGCTAATAGAAGTCCCTGTCGCTTATTAGGTAATACTGCAATGGAGTAATTGGAAAATGGGATTTTTTAATAATGTTTTAAAAATCTGATGTATAAACAGAAGGTGCATTCTATAGTTTAAGTGCATCATACAATGCAAATAACTTCTGCTGACATTTCTGAGTACAGTTTGATACTTAGAAGAAGCTATGGAATAAGTGGAATATGCATTTGAAACAGTAGAGTATGGAAGTTGCAACTTGTTATAAAAACAAATAGAAAAATCAGTTTACTAAAGTAAAAGGGGATGTGATTTAGATGTCAGGTATAGCCAGTTATTTACTCATATGATAAATATTTTCTGCAAGAATTTATTTTCATTTCGGGGATTACATTCCACCTAGCATTTTAATGTTGCTCTATCTTGAAAATCATGGAGCAGTAAATGTATTTCTGAAATACATTCTGTGTAACTTAAATACCTGTAGGTTCCACCTAGCATTCACCAGCCTGACTTTAGTGTCTTTGTGTCACTGCCTAAACCAGGTGTACCCTGCAGTTGGTGAATGTGAGTGACTTTTTGTTTTATCTCTGTAGATGATGTGCTGCACACCTTGACTGGAGCCATGTCCCTGTTGCGACGATGTAGAGTGAATGCTGCTCTGACCATACAGCTCTTCTCCCAGCTGTTTCATTTTATCAACATGTGGCTTTTTAACAGATTAGTTACAGCCCCAGATTCAGGGTTATGTTCACATTACTGGGGAGCTATTGTTCGCCAACAGCTTGGCCACATTGAAGCCTGGGCAGAAAAACAAGGTTTAGAATTGGCTGCTGATTGCCACCTGAGCAGAATAGTACAGGTGAGTGTATTTGTGATTAACACTTCTCACATATTCATATAGTCAAAGAGAATATTTGCCTATGCTGTGTTTGTAGAAAATAGCACGTGGACAAATAGAGCTTGTGTGAATCAGTCCTGGAACACTGAGGTAGCATTGAGCTAAAGACACAAAACATAATGTTTTCAGTAACGTTAATGTTTAAGTTACAAGTGAAATTAATTTTGAACGTGGCTGTTAAATTTCCGTTTGTAAGACTGAGCTGTAACTATACAGAACAGAGAGAGGAACAGTAGCTGAAAAATTGATATGCTTCCTTTATTACAGATTTAGTATTAATTCATCTTTTGGAGATGTATTTAGTATTTGTTTGGAGGGCTGTTCATGTTGCTTCTGTTACAAATCTGTCTTCTTGCTTTCTCTTTTCCTATCTCTTATCTAAAGAACATTTAGACACAAGGCTTGAGGTTTTATTCTGGTTTGAATTTGTCATCTGGGACTTTTTTCTCCCCTCTAGGCAACCACATTGCTTACCATGGACAAATACTCACATGCAGATGTTCCAAATATTAACAGTACTTGCTTTAAGCTGAATTCTCTGCAGCTACAAGCTTTGTTGCAGAATTATCACTGTGCTCCAGATGAACCACTCATCCCAACAGTAAGTGTCTTCTGTCACTCATTGTGCAGTTTTAACATAGCCAAGATAAAAAAATCACCAGCTGTGAATATCTTATCATCGGTGGATGTACTTCACTGACTCAAGCGGGGTGTTAACAAGAATCCCTTATGCTGAGTTGAAAGGAAGGTACTGTTCCAGCTTGCACATACTCAGAGAGGTGTCACTGCGTCTTAGACCATTTGTCATGAAATGGTCTTTGTACAGAAAGGTGCTAGAAGAGAGAACAGAGCACCCCTAAAATCTGGTTCTGTCTGTAACCAGAAGGAATAAAGTTTGATAATTTGTAGAAATTAAAGGAAAGCATCAGTAACACTACATTTTTGACATGTAGGATGAAAATATCCAGGGATCTTGGATACCTTCATACAAGCAGTAGACAGATTGTCCTTTGATTAACATATTAATACCTGGAATTTGTATGTATATATATGTATAATGTTGCTTTTGGGACTGTGTTTTTATCTTGATATTTAAGATGGCTGACTATTCTAAGTTTTATCCATGGCAAAGTTCAAAAGACAGCCATGTTCCTTGCAGAATTGTAAAAAACACAGGTAAACTGTGATAGTTCAGTGATCTCAAAAAAAAAAAGCAGAGGCACTCTAATATTTATACAGTTGAGTGCATTGTCTACAAAGTTCATCTTTATTAACTTTGAATACATTTGTTTATTAACTCAAAAGCACTAATACAGCTCAAAAGGTGTTGGAGAAATGGGAGGAAGGACTTGTAGCTTGGAGATGTTTTTATGTATTGGCTACCAAACTACAAAGTCTTTTGCTGGAGAACATAACCTATATAAACATAACTGTTTACACATACGTAGTATTGTTTAATAATAATAACCCATAGTTGCTTGGTTTATTATTAATATTAATATATTAAAAACATACACTGCAAGTTTGGAAAACACTGAAGTAAAAATGAGAACTTCTATCGCATTTGCTAATACAGTTATCTGTGGGATTTCATAAAATAAAGCAATGCAGTGTACTGACTGTACATAGCAGAGCCAAAGAAGTTTTATATCTGGTAATATATTTTTCAGTTGATTTTTCTTGCGATCTCAGCATCTTCTTAATGACAGGTTTTTTTAATGTAATTAAATGATCCCTTTTTAGTAACAATGTCTTTCTGCCTTCTGCCCAGGAATTGATAGAGAATGTAGTAACTGTTGCAGAAAATACGGCTGATGAACTTGCTCGCAGCGATGGCCGGGAAGTCCAGCTGGAAGAGGATCCTGACTTACAGCTGCCTTTTCTTTTACCAGAAGATGGTTATTCCTGTGATGTTGTCAGAAATGTTCCAAGTGGTTTACAAGAATTTTTGGATCCACTCTGTCAAAGAGGTTAGTTTTTTAGCTGTTTTACAATGATCTGTGTAGCAAACACAGAATGCAGAATATATTTTGGTTAAGTGTAAGCCACTTTTTCTTTGTGTGCGATTCAGTCTTTTTACACTATGTTCTTCAAGTGCTTGCTTTTGCAAGCCATTAAAATTATTAAGGCTTTTTTAATCCTTACCCTTTCTCCCTGTCTTTCTTTCAGTTTCAAGGTTCTAAGTAAGCAGTGCTGAGTTACTAGTGCCTGCTGGAACATTGATTATTTTGCTTTTGCTCCAAAACTTTTGATTTTTAAAATTAATGTAAATTGAATAGTTAAAATCTTTTTTTTTTACTTGTCTGCTGCTTCCATGTAACATTAAAAAAATCCCATGAGCAGAAAATAGTTCTTTCACTGTTGATCAGTGTAAGACCTTATGGTTTGGGCATTTGTAGTCCAACAGAATTTCAGATGACAAGTAGATGATAGATGTTGTGGTTGCATGAAATTGACTTAAACTTGCAAAAGCAAAGCAGAGGGTTTGTCTGAGCATTTATAGTAAATGAACCCATTATAATCTTTATTTGGTGCTATTCAATTTTATTAGAATTTCTTAATTTTCTACTTAGAAGCAGTTGTTTAAAAAAACTTGTACAGGAATGTCAAGGTAAATAGGAGTCTGTAGCAAAGGAGGCTATTAAAAAGCAGCCTCACTCTGTACTACTGTGAACCTTTGCAATTGTTGCTTCCAGCTTCGTTTATAGAGAAACTATATTCCTGCATTTAAAAGAAAAGTAGGAAGCAGACTGTTTTGAATGTCCAGTGCATAAAAGAGGATGTAGTTTTGAGACTAAAGGAGACTAGTAGGATAAATTCTTTAGTAAGTATAATTCAGTTGCCATACAAATGGCTGCATATTCACTATAAGTAAGGCTTTTTTAATGCATATATTCAAATTTTACTTTTTAAGTATCCCTTAAATTATACTGAGGGAGTTTTTGGAGTGAAACAGTGTAAACTGAATTGCTGAAAAATGGTCTTTATGAGGAAGAGAGTATCAAATATTTGGATGGAATGATTCATAATTTCTGTGTGATGTGTGTTCTTAATGTCCCTGATTTAGGAGAAGATGTTCAATATTTCTGAACTCCTGTGGCTTCTTTTTCAAAATGCTAGGAATTTTTCAAATAACAAAAAGTAAATCAAACTAAATACCTGTTAATTGCAGTGCTACATTTAAAACCATAATGAGTGCATGCAAAGCTTCTCCTCTGCTGAATCTATGGTGCGACTGGTTAGCCTAGATGCTCTGCAAAGTAGATTTCTGTAGCACTGTTTTAATCAGAGTTCCAGTAGTTTGTATTCTAAAAGATTGTTTGGTGTTTCATGTCTCCTCTGAATCTAGTTGGTAAAGCAATATTTTGCCTGGAGTTTTCTATGAGCTTGCAGTGTTTTTAAATAAGTATGTTTCTCAGAAGCAACAGCTATAGAACTATAGGATTTTGTAGGTAATAGCAAAAAAATTGCAGCAAAGCCCATAATGGAATTTGAGATACAAGGTTTGAACACATCAGTGAATATAAAAAGATGAATACTATTTTATTTTAATGAATCCCTTGAGAAAATACCATGACTATATTGATGTCACTTTTTCTTTTAGGTTTTTGTAGACTAACCCCTCATCCACGGTCACCAGGCACATGGACAATATACTTTGAAGGTGCAGATTATGAAAGTCACCTGTCCCATGAGAATGCTGAGCTGGTAAGTATTGATTCAGTGAATAATTATTGACTGTAGTCTTGGCAAGGCATTGAGCTTTATGTGATCAGTTTTAGTCCTTATTAGGAAGAATAGGCTTCGTTGTTAAACATGTAGTTCATCAGTGAGTTGGTGTGTTTAAGGAACTGTTTGGAGATTTTTTTTAAGTCACTGTTTTCTTAGGCTGTAGTATGATTATAATTTTCACATAAGCAAACTTCATTATATTCCCCCAATCTGAGAATAAACAGTGAAGAAATTTCTTCTAAACACAGGCAAAAATATATATGGACATGGATCTATAAATAACTTATGAATGGAACTGCAGGCTGCTTTTATTTATAAATTGGCAGTTACCAACCAAATATTTAGTATTAAGTTTTAACCTGGTACTTTTTCCTGGAAAAAAAAAATTCTTTAGTTTTCCTTTACATTATATTTACTAAAAAGGGTCTCACTTCAGTGCAAGGTAAGGGATTTTTTCTTTTCTGTTGTAAGGGTTTGTTTGTTTAATTTGAGGTGGGCTTTTTCTGCTTGTCTATTTAAATATCAAAGTTACAGAACAGCTTGGTTTTGGAAAGATGGTGGCTTTACGTGAAATAATTTTTAGAGCAACTAAACAGAAATAGTGTCATATTTTAAAATAGTATTTTCAGCTTAAAAACTACTTGCATTTCTAATACCTAATTAGAAAGTACAAATATTTTTTTGAATTACTCTCCTTGGCTTATATTTTTGCCATGGGTCTTGTGGAACTTGCAGTTATGCTTCAGTATGAATACAAGCTAATGTACTCCAGGTGACATGCTTCTGCTAATGAAGAGTGTGATGCAACTTTCTGAGTTGAGGAACTGGCAATGTTGAAAGATATTAAAGAAAAAAAAATACTGAATGTGTTTGGGGACTCCAGCTGTATTGAAGAGTATTCAGAAGTGAAATTTTTTGGAACTTTATTTCAAAGCTTAAACTCTGCCTTTGAAATTAATTAGCTTCTTAATAATTCTGCAAAGATAATATCTCTTAGATGCAGTTCTAAAAAAAAATTGAGCTCTCTGTGTAGATCACCCTCACCTTTGTAATAGGGGCTATAGAGTCTGAACTTTGGTTTTCGTTAAAAGTTTCTACAATTTTATAAACCTGTTACATTTTGATTTGTGCTTCTTTAGTAATCTCTTTACTGAATGAAAGGAGAAACAATGAGTAGACCTCAAAGTTTCAGCAGTGCAGTATAACACAGCTGTAGTTCTTAATATGAATCCATATTAATTAAATGTTAGATATTCCACCTGCAAAATAGAAACCAGATATATTATTTAGGATATCATGCCTGCTGCTCTGACAAAGTAGTTTTGTTCGTAATGAACTATTTTGCTTAGTTACTTTCCTAGCTGGCAGTGAATATGAACTGAATTTTTTCTTCTTTCCCCTTCGCTGTTTGATAGGCTCAGCCTTTGAGAAAAGAACCTGAAATTATCACTGTAACACTAAAAAAACAAAATGGAATGGGATTGAGCATTGTTGCTGCCAAGGTATGGAAGTCAGTTTGTTTAAGTCTTATTGAAGAAAGCTTCTGTTTTTATCAGCCTACTGTGAAAAAATGTTAATGGAAAAAGTCTATTTCCTTTAAGTTGGTTGTGCACATTCTGTTGATCATGCTTCTATTCTGATTGGGGAATTTCTGTAAAATACACAGATGTGGACAATACAAATGAAAACATAATATGCATGTAGTTATTAGGACATTTCAATTAAAACCTCTGCTACAGGTTTATTCAGTTTTTTCAGAGCTAAAAATTAGCAGTGCTATTAAACAGAATTAATAAACAGGTGTATTTTAGCACTTCTGCTGAAAGTAAAGAAGTAAAACACAAAAGAACCTATGTGTGGGTTAACTGATAAATAAACAAAACAAATGTATACATTTGAGTTTGAATACTTTCAAGAAAGTTTGAATACTTTCTGCCATGAAGACAACACCTTTTCTTTTGCACAGTGAAGAGGTGCAAGAATGACTTCAGTTTTGTTTCTTTACAGTAGAGACTTACAGCCTAATAGCCAAAATTGTGATGTATGCTGTAGCTAGTAGCACTGCATAGTAATGTATAGAATGCACATACAGCTCCAGCCACCAGATGGAAGACTCCACTAGTTGGTTGGTTTTGCTTTATTAACTGAATCAAATAGCAGATATAATCTTTTGAGTTTAAAACTTGTTACTCAACAGTGATACTCAAAAGTCTGTGTTGTGAGTACGTGGTGTACAATAGATGGAACAATTCTTTCCTAGTGTCTCTTTACTGTGTAGTACGTGAAACTTCAGAATACTGTGGTACTCCTTGTACCACATGAGCTGAGAACATGATTGTTTTAAGTTATCTCACATAGTTAATTGCTTCTAAATAGTACTGTTTGGTTTTTTGTTGGTGTTTCTCCTTTTTTTTTACAACCTTCACTCATTTCATAGTCTGTTCTTGAAATGGTAATCTTGCATGGTATCAGCTTTTAAGAATTATTTCTGATATGTGTAAAGGAATACCTGGTGTCAGGTGTATAATGCTAAACAATCAGCAATTACTGAGGAGACAGTTCAGGATCTGGAAAATGTAACTCAGTATTATGCTCTGATTTTAGTGGAGTGGGTTAATAATTTGAGAAGCAAATACTTGGTCTTCTGGATTAAATGTATATCTGACTTGTGACTGCCATCTGCATTTCTGTTGAATGTTTTAAAATGTGCCATGGAAGTAATATTTTTTCTTTTCACTTTACTCTGTGCAATCTAATTTCTCATCTAGAGTGAAGCAGCATATTACAGGGGGAAAAGTTTTCTTTTTCATTGGAGCTGGCTGGCTTCTAGATGTTGATGTAACAACTGACATTTAGCTTCCATTAGCAGTATGTAACAGTGCAACTAGTCAGTGCATAAGCTTGATCTGAAAGTTTTTTACAAGTTATTTAATACATTTCATGATCAGTCATGGAAGGAACAGTTTTCATCTGCACAGTTGCAGAAACACTGGTTTCAGTCAGTCATATTTCATCTTACTGCTGTGTGCTGCCCTAATATTGGAATTCTGATATAAAAAGTTACGCTTTCAATCTTGGTCTGAAATAAGCAAGAAACAGATTGTGTTAGTTTTGGTGTATGTGCAGTAGAAACTTCTGCTTAATATGAAGTCACCAGAATGTTCATTGGATAAAAATGATCATATTCACTGTTTGAAATAACTTGCTGTAGTAGTTAAGTAGGATTATTTTCAAGAGGTTCAAAATTGCTTACTGTGAGTAATTATCAGCATGTTTTTCCTGTAATAGGCTTCATTAAAAAAAGAGAGTAATGAATACAAAAATACACACATGTTAATTTTCTCAATCTGGTCAGAGCATAACAGCTTAGAGAATGGAGTGAGTGTGGCTGAGAAGCTAGCAAGGGTTGGTGCATTTTTTCTTTCTATTCCTTATATTGTTGATATTTACTGGCATTTTTTTTACAGTGTCTCAAGTAGTATATCTTTTAGCAGCATAAAAGTTAAAATTCTCATTTTTAACATTGAAAATACAGGAAGAAATCCAATAGACTATTTTTTTAAATTTTCTAAACATTAACTGGATGGAATACCTGAAATGAGAGGGAGAGGCAAGTATGAGAATAGATTCAGATTTTCCTGAACTTTATAATAGTAAGAGGTTGGCTATTAAGTGCTCATAAAGTTGAAGAAATGAAAGGTGATACTTTCGGAAATTCCTAGTTGCTGCTGCCCTGCACAGGAGCCCAGTTTGATGGCTGACCCAGTTGTGTTTATGGAACTGTTGGTTTCTACAGTGCTTGGAAAGGGCTGTAGACATAGAAAATGCAGCTGGTCAACAGGCCCTGCTCCAACCAGTGAAGGACAACCCTGAATCTGTTTAGCTTTTGTTAGCAAAACAGCTCTTCTCCTGTGATGTGGCAAAATACTTGCTTTCAGTAACATGTTGTGAGAATAACCTTTGCATGTCAGTGCTGACCTGCCTTTCTTGATACGTGTTATGGGGCTTCTCAAACTGCTCACATGGGCTTTGGATGAAGTTTGTTAACATGCAGCTTGATGATACTCTAGAGGTGGACAAAATGTGCAGATTCTCAGGAGATCATAAGGAAAAATAATGTGAATGGAGTGCTTTTCTTCCTTCTACCCATTGCAAAAAAATGTATGCTTTCCTAGTAAATCTGTGCTCATCTCTGAGGAAGCATCTAAAAAACTTGGAGTCTAATAATTCTTTGAATTTTTATTAGTTTTGTGGTTTTATTAGCTTAGTCTGTGCCAGTTAAGAGTTTCTAATGATGAAATTAGAAATCATACCTTACATAATAGCTTTACACCAAATGTTCCTGATTATCAAGTGTTTGTTACACCTTCTCTTCTGCAATCAAAAAAAACAAGGCTTGAAGCAAAGGTTGTACAAACAGAAAAGGGATGCAACTTGCACTGAAATGCTGTGCACTTGTTTATTCTTATGATAGAAGTATCACCTCGGGATACTAGGTGATTGCAAACATCTGTACATTAATGTAATTAAAACCAAAACAAAAGCTGAATAGTCAAGGAGTGTACTAAAGTGTTAGGTCCCTGGGGAATCCTCTATTGGATCCTCTTCCCACCTAGAGATAGGTAAAATGTTTAAGTGCATTACTTCTTGCACTTTGTAATCACAGCTACTCGTATTTTATTTAATTAGAAGTTTTAAAGGCCTGCCAGGAGTGCCAGAGAGAGCAGAAATTCAGTGTATCACCTAATTCACCTCACTTTGGTGTTCTCTGAGGCAGGACAGCCCCTCTGAGCAAACATGTAGTAAGTGCATATGCTATATGCAAACATAGCAGAGAAAACAAGTTTACTTAGGAAACAGCTGTTAGCTTCCAGAGCAGTGTAAACAATGTTGTGCTTGTTTGGGTTTTGTTTTGGTTTTTTTTTATGAATTAGGAAAATACCTAAGAGGAATTCTTAAACTGAATGCTTTAAACCAATTTTTATTTTTACTTAAAATTCAACTGTATAGCTTCATATGTGATCCAAAAGAATGACTTCTTGTTCTGCCCTTTGGTAGATATTGCATGTTTTCTTACAGTAATACTCTGTAGCTTTATTAGCAATAGCTTTTGTAATAGGTATATGGAAATGTAGTTGGTAGGAGTGGTCGGGCATAGGGAATGGGGAACAGTGTTGCTTTTTGAGGTTGTGTGCAGACTTTGGTTGCTCTAACCCTGAAAGATGTTTTGATGTTAAAAGCTGCCAGACTCCCAACCACATTGTGGTTAAGTTTTTATGAAATCCAGATGATTTGGAAGCTGCGTGTGCATGCAGTTTACTTTAAAAATATATCACTTTTTTGGGGGCTTTCGCATGTGACTTCTTCGCCATCTGTGGGCCAGCACATTATTTCCTGTTTAATTTGGAGGGGTTTTGTCTTTAGTACAAAAGGGCTCCCTTTTTGTTTTTTCTAGCAGTTTTCAGAGTTTAATAAAGCCTCTAAAGTAAATGGAAGTCAGAACAGCATAACTGATTACGTAAGAGTCTGAATATTGTATTGGTTATAGCTGGTGTTGATAAATGCTACACTGTGTCATAGCATCGAGCTCCGAGTTATCTTGATGGGTATCTTGGAAAATCCAGCAGACTAGAGCTGGTGGTTCATGTTGAGGGCTGGAAGAGAAGTGGAGAATTGTTTTTTTTCTTTCAAGGATCTGTAGTCCCGGAGATCAAAATGTGGTTTTCTGTTGTTGGAAGAACAGAATCCATGGTAAGTCCGTTCAGGTTTCTGTTGGGACTGTTTTTCTCTGAAGTTTTACTATCCCTGTACTTTTTCTTGCTCTCTTGCCTGTTTAAACCTGCCAGTAGTTATTTGTTCATGTAGCAACTATGTAATACAGCATGCAGTTAAATATAGTCAGATGTTAGTAGCTAACTTTCTAAAATCTAGAAAGAAACAACTAATTTTTTAGCTTGTTCTTCATATGTACTTCTGAAATCCGTGGAAGTGACTATTAATATTTAAAGTTTCAGGTGTGATAACTACTGTTTTACTGTGCCAGAGCATGAATAGCATGACCTGTGATCTGTTTACTTGTCATATTAGTTGGCTTTAATCCAGGTTCCTCTAAAAGCCTGTTTTCCTCTTATAAAATCTTAGTAGAATAATTAAAATCGATGTCCCAAACTGTATAAGATTTTTAATACTCTCTAGACCTTTCTGAAAAGACCAGAACATGCAAAATCATTGCAGTTAGGGTGCCTTATTCAACACATTTGCAGGGGAGAGGCATTTAAATTCTGTTTAGGTTACTACTGCAGGAAAGAAAGGATTCCCGTGTTCTGCAGGAACGATAGAGCAACTTGTGTTGATGAATCTTTGCATGTTGGTTGTACTCATTAGCGTATTGTGATTTAGTTCTTAAAAGTATGGCACACTTCAGCTTCTTGTCCAGTCATCTTTTAGTAGTATAAACAGTAAAAGTTACCTTAAAATATATACAAGGACCTTAAAATACATGTTTATGGCCCTATTGGCACATAAATCAGTGTATTTTCTAGGATTTTTTTAACAGGTAGTCAGACGGAGTAGTGCTTACTGAAATAGTATGAGAGGTGATAAGGTGTTTCTTTTTTAATAGAAGCATTTTGAACATGAGTATAACAGTTCAGCAGTAAATACTCCAGGGAATAGACTTACCATTCTAAAAACAAATATGTAACATCTTATGCATAAATAATTTGCATTATTTGGCAACCTTGTTTGTTCTTAAGGATAAGTTAAATGATTCTAAGTTGCATTAATTTCTAAACCATTGTTTGTCATTTTATATTTAGCAGTCAGTTCAAGGTGTTAAATTTAAGGAGGGTTTGAGACTACAGGAATATCAATTTTGATGTAAAATTTTTCTGAAGGTTTTTTTCTACAAATATCTTGTAGGAGATCCATGTACAAGGAGCAGGTTTAAACATTCATTTAATTATTTTTTCCCAAAATTGAAAATTATGCTTATAGTTAATTATACTGGTAAGAGTGTATAAATGTGGATCTCTCTGACCTGTGTTTGCAAATATAAACAGTTGATAGGATTTTTTTTTACTTCGTTAGCTTTTTACATGTGTTCTAGGTTGTGAGATTTCAGATACCTCAGTATTTGAAGTCTTCATGTGACTGTGTTTTCTAAGTATTTAAGGAAATTTTCTGGCAGCAGGAAATTTTGTGGCAGCATTCATGCTTTCCTCCCAGCATGAATTAATTGAAATGTCTCAGTAATAAGATTTAAAATTGTTTTATGGAGGGTTTTTTTTTTTGATTTTGGTTTGGTTTTTTTTTTTTTAGTGTTAAGTACTAATTAACCTCAGTGGTGTTGCCTTAACAGGCTTCTTAGGAGGACCTTTGAGAAAATACAGTATATAATTCTCATTTCCAGAACAGATCTGTCAGTCTCACAGAAATAAAATAGTATGTAGGTTGCCAGTTTAGTCTTCATCATGAACAAATAAGTAGTGGTGTGTTAGCAATTTACCTGGTTTTTGTTGATTCCTAACTTCCAGCAGAGTTTTTGCTTAAATTTTGGTGCCCTGTAGACGTACAAAATTTTGTTAATGCTTTTGTGTGCTGTGTAAAATCTGAAGGTTACACCATCACAGCGTGGTTGTTCTTCTCAGTAGCTGTGAGCTCTCAGCTCTGCTCAAGTGGAGTGGGTTTTGTTTTATTTATTTGCTCATTTTTAGATTGATGCTGCAGATAGGTGACCCCCAGACTTGGTCATCTTAGGCCTTCTGAAAGAAAGTGAGTTTTAAAATTCATGTGCCATTTCCTCATTGCATTAATACCCTGTGTATGCAGGCACTTTTTAGCATGCCTGCTAAAATTGTAGTGCACATACACAGTAGCTGGAATGCCTCTACCAGACCTCATTAAATTCTGGCATTCTAATGGCTTTGAAAATTCTGTTTAGATACATGTTAATACAACTTTTTTCTTCTTCTTCTATTCATGACAAAGACTTTTGGAACTTAAAAAGTTCTGTGTTGACTTTTTACTGTATGAGTAATACTCTCAGTTGGAGTAGAAATTCAGGTGCTTAATAGTATGTGTTAGTGTACACACTGATCCTGGATTATACTGTATCCATCTGAAACTGCAGAGCCTGCATTACCTGGGGTTTCTGGGTTGTAATTTATGCTTAGCTATAGAGGCAGGTGCTGTTTTTTTGAAAAACTGCAGAGATACAGGGTGGGTTTTTTTCCAAAATAAATTTCCCAGTATGTCTTGCATGTGAAGCCCAATGCAGACATAATTAAGCTGAAACATAAGATCAGAATTGACTTACCGAGGAAGAGCATCACAGAACCTGCAGTACAACTTGAAGGTTTGCACATAACTCTGAGTGGCTTTTAGTGTGTCAGTGCTGATGGAGTATTTATAGCAAATGTACATTAAAAGGTTAACCCTTGTCTGGTGAAACAGAGCTCAAGCAATATATTTTCCTTGAGCTCAGTGAAGGGTTTTTCCTTTGAAACAAAAGAGAAGTGGAATCAAACAGGTATTTAATTTCTTTTTTGAAAATTAAGAGTGCTTTTAATGCACTCTTATTCTTTTGTAGAATATCATATTAAGTTGAAACATTTATAATAATAAAGAAAACTTCTTTTTTCATAATGGTTAAGAAAGACTAATGAACAAAGTTTGCTTAGTCTTTTACAAATGTTGTATATGAAACCTTTTGCATTTACTTAGTATTTTTCCCATTTCATGAGAGTAAAAATAAAGTAAAATAAGTTAGGAACTGTTGGATACTTGATTTCAATCTTAGAATGGGCAGTTAGGGCAGTTGCATTCCTGGAGTGTGAAAAAAAAAATGCTATTGTGAATTTATATATTTCTGTTCAGCACAGAAGATGCTAGAGCTCTTTATGTCACTGTACCTGCTTCCCATGTGGAACACTGTTAAAGTCCCCAAATAACTACATATGCACACGAGTATGGTAATTTATTAATGCCATTTTAGGAGGTCCACTTCAGAACATCCTGAGTTGTCCTGTGAGAAGCACATTTAGAAGATGAGAGTGTATTCACTTGCTTGCTTTGTGCAAGTCAAACTTGATTGCAAACATTGTTTTATTAAAAAGTAACACGTAACCTTTTTTCCATTAAAAATAACAACAAAATTCTTCAGTCTTTTCTCTTTACTTCCTTAGAGGTTTCTTGTAAGTAGGGCATCTGGATACGCCAGACATAAAGTTTCTAGGTTGTTGGATGTTTCAGATGTTGGATGTACTGCTGCCAATCTACCTTTTTTTCTCTAAGTAATAAGACACTTTTCATCTGTTTTTCCCACTCGGTGCAATTTAAAGCTGCTGTGGAATTGGTCATAGCAGTTAAATACCTAATTTCTTTACCTGCTGAATAATGTTGATTATCACCAAAGTTTGAACTTGTAGTACCTGTTTTGTTTAATTGGAAGTATTTTGCCCACTTTGTCAAGCTCCAGAAACGTCTGGGTTTTGGCTCCCAACATGGAGGAGTATGTGAGAGGGGAAGGCAGAAGTATGTTGTATGTAGAGCACGGGTCAGTTTTAAAATTCTTTTTAAGTCAGGGTACAACATGACTCAGTGCAGCTGCAGCCACAGCTAGCAGATCAGTTTTAGATACAGTAGGCTGGTTCACCTCATTTATATTTGAAAAGTATTTTCTCTAATGATGACAGATTTCCAAAGTTGTCTGCATTGGTCTTTAGGCAACACAGGCCTTAGCTTTCTTTGACAAAGTGAGGTTTTTCTGATTTTCAAGTCCAGAAGTTTTGCCCTTGCTAGAGGTGGGACCAGTAGCTACAAAGTTGGCTTTTCTCCTGCCTCTGGGCCCTCAGCAAATAGTTCAGTGAGTCTTAGACTTGGTATGTTTGGTGCCTAAAGTAGATAAAATATATACTCATCCAGATACAACCTCAAGAATGCATGCAGCTTTATGAAATATGAGTGTTTGGATGGTCAAAAACCTTTGTTTCTGCCTCCTAGAGAGTGAATTTGTAAATTTGCTGCATAGTTTAGTAAACTGTTATTTTTTAAAATGCTTACAAGCTTGGGTTATTTAATTCCTTCTTTACTAATTACTTGCCCGGGCAGTCAAAGTGAAACTTGATTCTGTTCCATAAATTTGCTTTTGAGGATGTTTATTACAGCTTGCAGAGATCTTCTGTGTAAGCTTAGGAATCTGGAATGAGGAATTAGCCTTGATAAAAATCAGTCAAATCTACTCTGGGTGTAGGCAGATAAAAGATTTCAGGTTGGTATCAGGCTTGATAAACTACATTTCTATGCTATTTTCTTTAAACACATTTTATTTGTAGTTGATTCATCCTGTATTAAACAGGTTAATTTTTATAAAATACCATAAAAGCTTAACTGACTTGGGAAAACTGTCAGCTGTAAAGCATTATGAGACATCCAAGATACCTTTAGTAAGGTATATTTGTGTATGTGTGCACACATATATGTAATACCTGCATTATTAAAATAAAATCTTATTTCATATTTGCATAAATATGAAAAATCTGAGAAAATCTTGAAAACTACTTATTTTAAAAGACTTATGGTTATGTGCACTACTGGAGTGTTTTGGCATATAGTCTTGGTATCTGAAGCTACTTAAATTGGCATTAATTGAAAAGGTTGGTGATTATATGACACTTTTGTGGATTCAAAGTATAATTGGAGAGTGAAGATACTTTCAGTTCAGGACTACTATTTTGTTTTACTATTTATGTGAAATGTGGAACCATTTACATGTGTATGTACTTAAACAGAAATGTGCATGTGTATTGAAAGATCATTAGGAAGACACTGACATTTTACAGAAATGAAAGTCGGCTTTTAATACATCTAAGATACTTTTTTTAATGTTATTGAAGGGTATGTTTTTAGTCAGGTGTGTTTTTACCAGTCTTCATCAGAAGCTGTTCATTGCTCCAGTTTTATTGGAGTGATAAACAAAGTGTATGAAGCTCAACGGGTGTGGGCAAAAGAGGCTTCAGAACAAGTAATGGCAAGACCTTCCTGTTAATTGTCTGGAGCAGCACCGGTTTGGTTAGGTGTGCTGTACTGCAGATCTGCTCTGCAGATGCATAGTTATTCCTTAATTATGTAATACAATTGTACTGTTATTTTTAACAACTGGAAAAGTGCTTTTATAATAGGTTTTGTAGTTCTAGTTCTCATTATAGGTATTGAAATCCAGGTCATTTTACAGGTCTCCTGAAACTGCAAGAGTATTGCTAACCTCACAGAAAGTACAGCTGGTTTGTGATCCACCTGTGTTGGGTGGGGCATGATGTGTGGGGATGGGAGTAGTTCAGCTGTTAAGAGGTTAGCACCTGGTCAACAGATGGACCTTCACTGCCTCTCATTCTTTACTGGGGTAGTGGTGGGGCTGTGCAGTGTCTCAGCACCTCCGAGCCATCATTCCAAAGGTGGCAGGTCCCCATGAGCATGTCACAGCATGGGTGGCTTACCTGGGAATGAAGCTGCCTGGTGACTCTCACTAGAAAGAGTTGGCTGTTGTTTTCACCATGCCTTTATGGCTGCGTGTCCTGGCAAATACCAAATGGGAAGGAGGAGCAAGCAGAATTTCTCTGCTTTTAATGCTTCTGTGGTGACTCACCAGCTCATGGATAGCTGTGGTGCTGCCATTAAGAAGTCTGTTGGATATTCCTGTTATTTAAACTGTGACTTGTCTGTACAGTTGCACTATATGGTGTGTTCTGATTTGATGGCCAACGGAATGTATGTGAGCCAGAGTTTCCTGTGTCTGTTACTGACAAGGAAGTTTTATAAAACTCATCTGATGACATAGCAATACTAGCAATAAAATCTGTTCTCCTTAACTACTCTCATTAAATCTGTCATGTTTATTAATTTGTTACTGTGGTACTTTTGTACATCCTCAGTTTTACATCCCCCTGATGTAGGACTAACAGTTTCTTTTTTTAGATCGCTGTAGTTTATCTTGTTCTTTTCTTCACTGGTCTGAATACTCTATAGAAGTAGCTGTGATGGTTTGTTTTGGCTGGGTGTTTTTTAATGCTGCCTCTTCTATTTCTATAGTTTTCATTGTGACTTTTTAAAGCAAATGCAATATTTTGGGCACAATCCTTTTACAAGGAGGTGCTTGCAAAATAATGCTGATCGTGCAAACAATTATGGGCTACTGTGTACTGATCTATTATAAGTGGGTGTGATGGAAAAGGACTTGTTAGGCTATCTCAAAAACTGAGGTTAGATTATATTATCCAGCTTGGTCCTTTAGCTTCTTTAACATGACAGAATTTTTGTAGTTTAGTGGAAAATTCTACCAGGCTTCAAAGGGACAAATACCCTTTTGGACAACAGGTGTATGAAATCTTTGTGTAGCATTGTCTCAGCTGAGATGTTTTTTTTTTTAAATGCATTAAATCAACTTGACTCTGTTGCATTGAGTTATTTTCCTTCCATCCGGCTGCTCCCAGTGAATTTGTAGATTTGGTTTTTTTTGAGATTGAAGTCTGTGTGACTTGAAGAATGAAAATCCTTTAAACAAACATAATATTGGGAGGAGGTTATTTATTTTCTTCACTTTTTGGGTTCTGTTTTAGGTACTGTAGTGGTTAGTTGTTTGTTCCCCCTGCCCTGTGTCAGTGCGATCTTAAATATGAGGTATCAGCATTCTAGAGGCTGAAGTTGTGCTGGCCAGAGGTGCCAAAATTTGTTCTTTAGCTGCTGTGGACTGCCATTAATTGTATGAGTTCACAGAACTCTTCCAATCTTTTGGGCCCTACAGGAAAGCAATTCAATTAAATAGTTTGTTTGTTTATTCAATAAAATCTGAACTGAATTCCTTTATGAAAGGTAGTATGTCCTGGGATCTAGCTCAGGTTTTCCAGTTGTGCTACTGCTATTTAGAAGACAATTATAAGTGAAAGTTTCCAGAGTCTTTGTTACGTCTTAATTTCCCAAATATGAGTACTTTGCAAGCACTTTTCCTGAATTAGTTGAGAAGAGTATGTGTGTGTCCATGTATAAGAGCACATTTGTCAGTATATACCAAATGTTGTTTACGTATGTAAAGAAAAAAAAAAGTTATCTCTCAGGTGAGATTTTAATGTTGGCTTTAATTGTTGAATTTTAATAGGTTTTTTGTTGGCTCCAGTCTGTCTGAATTCATTAATCTCCAGGATAAATAAAAGTGTTTTTTGAAAAGAACTGGAAGCTCTTGCTGCAGTTCCAGCTTCCAGGTGGTGTTCCCTGCTCCACAGTCTTTGGTCGTATTTTCATGTGAAGTTAGGTTTGTGTGGACTCAGCAACTCCATGGCCTGTGAACAGTACTGATGGGAAGTTCAACAGTCATCATCATCATCCAAATGCCTAATCAACCCTCTTGGTGTTTTATTTCCTTGCTTTTTATTTTTTTTTTTTTCTATTTATAGCCTTAGGTTTTAATTTTAGACTCCATCTTGTAAGACTTTTCTGAACATGTTTTTGTTCTGTGATAAGAACTATTTCAAACTAGCCTACCTTGTAAAACATAAGGCAATTCCTCTTTTCTAAAAGCATCCCTATCTTCCTTCAGTCCCACTTCAAATACTGTCAAACCTTGTAGAGGGCCACATAGATGAAATAAAGGTAGCTTTAAGAAAAATAGAACTCCTGGTGAGTTTTAATCTCTGGATTTATATTGATGGTGTTTCAAACCTCAGTTTTTCATTTATCCTCTTGACTTGTAGCTTCTTTTATTCTAGCTCTCAGTAAGGCAGGACTGCTTGTTTATTTAGTTTTTGCAAGGTAGTTTGTCATTTAAACATTTTCCCATACATCATTTTCTTCAATTAGGCTTAGAATAAAGACCCAAGTTACCATTCTAAACAGACTTCTGTACAAGTGTCCTGTGTTTATTTTTACGTCCCAAGAAGGATTAGAAAAATCTTTTAAAATTCTAGTTATTAAAATTCCAGTTAAATGGAAAAGTTGTCCTTTGCCATAGAATTCCAACCTATAAACCACGGCAAATTTAGGGTTAATTATTCTCATTCTCTGACTAAACTCCAAGTACATGACAAACTTCAAATGCAATGTGTTAACATCTTTCAACTTGAGCTGTTTTAAAACATTTAATTACTTCTTAAGATAAGTATGAGATGATTAAAAAATCTTCATACAGGTATTGCATCTCATTCAAATGCGTGGCTTCATCTTGGGTACTGGATCTAATAGTTTGCCTCAGTTTCCCCCATGTGTTGCCTTTGTGCATCTTAAAGATGAATAAGCCCAAGCGTGGAGAAAACTATTTTCAAGAATCTTGCCATGTTTTGCCCCAGAGACCTGAAAAGCTTCCTGTTAAAAAGGGGGGGGGGGGGGGGGGGGGGGGAGGGCAGGAACACAACATTTTTATCCCATTGTGCAATTTCATTAGTAAAAGTGCATTGTGCTTTTTAGCCAGATTCATTTTCATCAGTTTTACATGTGTCATTCTTCTCCAGCCCTTGCTAAAGTTAAGGGTTTTTTTATATTTAGAGGGGGAATGGGCGGACTTGGCAAAATTGGGAAGTGTCTTTTCAGAGCATTTGTCATACAGGCATTCAAAAGCTTTAAATGAAGACATTTTCCACTGTGTAGTTTACTTCTCTGTGTGGGAACCTGCATGTACGTGGGTGTTTGTTTTGCAATTGTTTTGGGGCTCAGCTCCCACTAGAATACAGTTGTTTTGCAGACACTGTACAGAGCTGCTTGAAAAGTCAATAGGTGAGCTATAGTAGGATTTAGGAATTTCAAATGGTTTAAGTTTTTGGGTTGAAAATAACATTATTCACCAAATAATGGAATCAAACCTCCCTTAATGATCTAGGCCCCTCCTAGCAACCTCCTTTCCTGCACTGTTATGAACAGTCATGATGTGCTGTAAACAATTTAGGCAAGCTGATTAGGTTGAAAACAAAGCTTGTATTTGGGAGACGGGGATCAGCTGAGCCTCCAGCCAGGTCTGTCATGGGACCTGCCACAACAGAGTAGTGCCTGCAGAGCTCCAAGTGTGGGACAACATGGGAGCAGACAGGTGGGTTTCTTCCTGGCACTCTGTATAAGTGCACTACTACTGCCACTGTAATTAATTTATTATTATAGTATTTTAAAAATCCTGAAATGTGTGAATAGTGTTTCACTGCTGGCCTCCAGACTAGCTCTCTCTGCTTTATGCACTTTATTTGTGCATAAAGGTTTTTGTGTACTGGTTATTTAACTTAATTGTAAAAGCATGGAATGGAGATGTTTCTCGTATTGAAACTTAGGTCTGAGGTACTTCAGATATCAGCATTTTTAAATACCATGTTCCCTTCTTCAGTCCCTAGTTCACTATTTGTTGAATTCTGTTGAGGTAATGTCTTCCTTATAGAATTTTTTTCCCCCTAGGGTTCTGTTTTGGCTATGCATTGTAAAAGTAGGTATGATTTAGAGGCCTTCAGAGTAATTATAGTCTGTTCAGGAATATTGTCACCCAGGTGAACTGAAGCAGCAGTAGTAGTTTAGTGGTTTTTTTCCTTAAATTATTACTTAAAGGGGAGGATTTCCCAAATTTTTTCTCCAAAGTGTATCTTTTACTTTCTGCAAGGATTGTGGAAAAAAAGTTGAATCAACTGTGAAAGAAAATGGGTAGATTGGTAGCACTACAGAGTATGGTACAGTGGATGAGGCTTTTTAAAATATCTAATATCTTAAATTATTTTTTGAAAAATACTTAAAAATGTTTTCGAGATTTTGTATTTGGTTATGTATATTTGAGAAAATATGCGGTAGGTTTCAGTATGTTAATCTCAGGGAAAGAAATAAGCCATCTCTTTATGCTTACTGCATTCTTGATTTCCACAGTCATCTGGTTCCTTTACAGTTGGGTTCTTCTGTTTGGACTAAAAGCCATATGGATACACATGCTTCTGGTATTAAGGATTGCAGAAAATAAAATGAAGTGAAAAGAAGGTTTATCATATTTTTGTTACTGATACGCACATGTTATTGCTCTGTTTTATTTGTAGGGGAATAATTTTAATTATGTTGACCTTCACATTCCTTTGAAAGAAAAGCAGTTTAATAAGTAGTTCATGAAAAAATATGTTTTATTGTATAAGTAAATGGAAGTTTTATTGTAAAGTCAGTAAATGAAAACAGGTAAACCCATGTGATCTGTATGAGAATTTTATTCACTTTGGAGTATGGGTGGCTACATATTAAGAACCTTTTTGTGTTCCTAATAATTGTATATTTCCTTCTAATGCAGCCTGCTGGAAGGTAGAGCCAAAGCAAAATCAAGTCTGTTTCAACAGAAATGAGGAATTTGGATTCAAGTTACTGTAAAGCTTTGGGTAAAAGTTGAAGGGATGTGATGAGTTGATTTTAAGGGTATTTAGTGAGAAGTCTTCCCAAGCTTGTGAAAGCACATGCATATCATTAGAAATATGTTAAATGACATGTGAATTAAAGGAGAAGCTCACTGGTCCTAATAAAACACGAATAGATGTGGTAACTGATAAAGATTTTTTTTTATGTAATCTGAACAGAGATTTATTTTTAAATAATTTTTATGCTTTCAAAATGCATTAGTTTTGTATTTCAGCGAGATGACTTGGAGCTAAGACATCTGCTCATAACTTCCTTTAAAAGAACAGGAAAGAGATTGACACTGTATAGACATCATAAAAAAACATTGGAAAAGAACTGATGAGGAGTAAAACGTCAGCTCCTTTGCACGATCATGAAGAATTACTGTCAGGGTTAGAGTATAGGCGCAGTTAGAGCAAAAATCGGACTGATACGGTATCTTCCAGCTGTGGTGCCATTAGCCAAAGAACATAACAAAAGCAAGTGTAAGGTCTTTCTCTCCTGTGAGGAAAGGCTGGGAGAATTGGGATTCTTCAGCCAGAAGAGAAGGCCCCAGAGTAACCTGATTGTGACCTTCCAACACCTAAGGGGGTGAGCCAGACAACTGCAGTGCGACTTGTTAGAAGGGCAAGACAAGGGGAAATGGCTTTAAACTGAAAAAGAATAAGTTTAGATTAGTCAAAAGACTGCTCTAATGACCATCATTAGATGGCCAGAAGAAACTCTTTGCTGTGAGGGTGGTGAGGGAAGTGAGGGATTGGAACTGGTTACTCAGCTAAGTGGTGGATGCCCCATCCCTGGAAGTCTTCAAGGCCAAGCTGAATGGGCTCTGAGCAGCCTGGTCTAGTGGAAGGTGTCCCGGTCTGTGCAAAGGGGTTAGAGCCAGATGGTCTTTAAGGTTCTTTTCAACCCAAAGTATTCTATGGTTCATCCTGGTTTCTAGCTTTCTGTAATTTCAGAGTGCATTGTATCTGTTTGGGGGGGGTTATGTTGTTTGGTTGGTTGGTTTTTTCTCTAAAGCCTCAAGGAGCCCTACCAAGAATCTCAGATTCTGTTTACACTTTGGCATCTTTCAGCAGTCTTGTTCCTGGCTGTTTCCCAATTTAATTATGAAATCCTATGGAAAATGTTTTGCAGGGCAGAGGTTTGTTGCCTTTTGTTTGTGTTATACTATTTAAAACATGCTAGATGTGATAGGAGAAGTAAGAAAATATTTTCTACTGGCTGATTAGAGAGATGATAAATAATTCTATCACTGCAACTCATAATCCCATTGGCCTTGAGTTCCTTGATTGTTTCTGAGCTGAGAGGAGCCTGTGTCTGCTTAGTTAGTTCTCTCAAAGAAGGTATTACATGTTTCTGATGATTCTTGTTATCCCCTGAACCTTATGGTTCTCTTAGTGTAATTTTGTAAGGGAATAATCAGAATTCTAAACAGTTTTGTGAATGTGACCCTTTTAGATTTTTAGTGGCCATGGTGGTCACCGTGGTGGTTTCTGCTTTGTTCTTTTCTGTTCTGCTGGCTTCCAGATTTCTGAGCTGATCTAAGATCTAAAAACAGTGACTAAACTTTAGGAGTTAAAGTCAGTTTAGAAACCACTCTCATGGGTGTTCGAACAATTGAAAATGTTTATTTCATCATTATTTGCAATATAAGCCACATATCATGGGCTTATACAGAAGGTTACAACTTTGTTTAATGTGCAATAAGAGTCATAATCAAGAGAGGTGATGTACATGGATGAATATAGTGTTTGATGCAGTACATGAGTGCCAAAGTTGCATGATTAATGTGTGCACTGTTTCAAGTGGCAATGCTCTTCCAAAGGTTTGCTTGTTTTTACCTAATCTTTGTATGAGACAGATCTCTGTCTGAATTTCTGGACCTAAGGGGAAGAGATTGCTGCTAGCGTCCTTTGAAGTTAGGACTGAATAAAAATGCTGTCAATTCCAGGTGGCTACAGAGGAATCTGGTTATCCTTGGTCAGTGTAGCCACCAAGAAAAGCTGTTTGGTTCCTGTAATGACAGATGTGATGCATGAGGTTATAACTTCAAGGGTGGGTGAGTGAGTTGCTGTTGATTCTTTTGCCCTTTGGAATTCAGGCTGCTTGCCTTCAGTGTACTCAGTGGCTGGAGGCAGAGGAAGGGGCATATAAACACTATCATTTAATTTTCAGTTCCCAGCAAGGGAAGAAAGTAGCTGGTTCTGCCAACAGTGCCCTGATGGGAACCAGCACCTTAGAAGGTTGAAACATTACTTCACATTTGTACCAGTGAAGTACATCTTCACCCCATTACTGCTCCAGTGTCCAGCATCATGTGATCCATCTCCAGTTCTTGGTTGTGACTTATTTAACGAATCTTCTGTTTGGTACATTTAGTTACATTATTGTTTGGCTTTTTTGGAACGTGTATGAGCATGGTGAACAGCACATTCCTTTAGGGCTCCTCTCAAACTTCTGTTCCTTGTGAAAACTAACAACTTTTGATCCATTATTGAACCTGGTATTAACAGAGAAGGACAAGTTTTTTTCTCACTGTGTGTCACCTTGAAGTCTTGAAGAACTCTTGCTAAAAGATCTTGTGATGTCTGTCTTGGAAGTCTAGCTGTTCAGCTAGGTCATCCTTCTTCATGTACATCTTGGTTGCTTGGGGGAAAGAAAAAGAGATTTGTGAAGCATGATTTCATTTTCCATTACATTTATCAAACTATCTTCTTGACTTGTGTTTCTCATAACTTTACCATTTTTCTGGTATAAAGTTAAAATTTTTCTGCAGTTATGGCAATGTTTCTTTAGAACTCTTTAAGAAAAGCCAAAAAGGAGCTAAATTCTTTTAATTATGTTGGTATTCTTTCTAGACAAAGAAAGTATCCATATTTCAGTTATTTTTTGCCTTTTTTTTTCCTTTTTATCCATAACTATGGCTTAAGCAATTGTTATGAAAAATTTGGACACATAGAATGTTAATCTGGAATCATAAGACTTGAAGGAATTCTTTTTTGCGGCTTTTGTGTAAACACTTGGGATTAACCTAAGACTTAATGAAAATAGGTCTTTCACTTGTGTAGAAAACCATGTCTGTGTATTCACTAGCTTTTGAATAATCTTCACCTTGATTTTTATTTTACCTTATTATATAACAATGGGAGCAATGCATGCTTTTGCTGCCAAAAGAAAGGAGTTGAAAAGGAGGAGTGGAGAAAAAAAAGGAGGTAGCTGTATGTTCAATATCAAAGCAACCTGGGGAGTTATATTAGAAAAATGATGTTACAGTTAGGTCTGTGCTCTGTTGAAAACATTCCTAGCGCTCTCCTAAGTGACTTGCAGAGTAAAAGGGCACCGTTTGCTGTAGTAGATAAATGACAAGTAATAGTCTTACACTATAAGAGAAAATTTAAAAGTTTATGATACTAACATTTGGACTGATCTGTGTGGTGTCTTGTACATTGGAGCATGTGGATGACACAACAGCATGGCTTGGATAGATGCTTTCATTCTTGTATCTTGGTATCTGTTGGTATCTGTCTTGCAATAAGTTCACTGTTAACTGTCCTTTCAAAATGTAGCGGAACACTTTTGAGAAAGATGTTTTATGAACAAAATTGCATGGTTTTGCAATGGGCTTAAATATTGGCTCTGTCAGTTCTAAAATACTTACATCTGCTTTACTTGTTTATGTAAAGCTAGAGGCACTCTTCGTTCCTTTACACTGGCTCCTTTACAGTCCTAATGAATGTAAAAAACATTTCTATTCCTTTTTCATGTAATCTGCAATTTACCTTGTTTCACTGGGTTACAGTGCTCTCTTTAAAAACATAATACAAAGAGGTATAAATAATAACATGTGTGTAAAAGTGCAAATAAGTATTTCTTATTAGAAGGGGACTAGAGCAAACTTCTAAAGTATAAGTTTTAGTTAATGTATTTTTTTCTTATTCAAACTTGCATTAAGACCAAATACTCTTTACTTCTTACAAAGCAAAATTTGATACGACTTTAATTGAATATAATGCTTCTCTGTATAATTGTTTTTTTCTCCAGTTTGAAAATATATAAAAGTAATGAGAAAGTAGAGGTTTACTTAGCCATGTAAAATTTTGATTAAAGTTTGTGGAGTGCTTAAAAGATCAAATATAAATTAATTAAATTAATGCCTCTTTCTCTGTAGGGTGCTGGTCAAGACAAACTTGGAATATATGTCAAGTCTGTTGTGAAAGGAGGTGCTGCAGATGTGGTTAGTAGTATTCTTAATCATCCATTTCAAAAGTAGAAAGAGCCTTTGGAAATGCTTTCAAATCCTTTGTTTACTAGTTTATGTGAATAATTGATTGTTTTAATGGAGATCACGTTAGCATTGGTGTATGAATTTTCTTCTCTTGAATACGTATTTAGGACGGTCGCCTGGCCGCAGGGGATCAGCTGCTTAGTGTGGATGGTCGAAGTTTGGTGGGCCTGTCCCAGGAGAGGTACAGAATGCTTTCCTTGGTTGTTTTTGTGTGAAGAAAGTGTTAGCTTAATAACATACCACAATGGGCAGAAGCTCATTTTCTTTACACTTCAGACTTTGTCTTGGTGTTTGATAACTGCCTGTGGATAATATCTTAGCAACAAGTTCAACTGTTTGTGTACTGTTTTTCTCTTCTTTTCATATGATATGGGTTATCTGTATAGAAGGGATTGTATTATACATTTGGATTTTGGTTTTGAACAATCTTTATTTAGCTCTAATTTTAAATACTTCGGCTTTTGATTTTTGAAGCAGAAACTGGAAATAAATAGTACTTGCCAGTAGGTATTGTCTGTGCGCATAAGCTTATCTTCTTGTCATTATCTTGTATTTTTTTTCAAAGTGATTTTAAGTATTAATCTGAAAAAGAGTGCTTTGTCAAGCAACAGATTATTGATACTAAGCATAACTAAGTAATACAGTGCCTAATTTAATTTTGTTTTATTTGCTCTGCCTTTTTTTGCAGGGCAGCAGAACTTATGACTAGGACAGGTTCTGTAGTAACATTAGAAGTAGCAAAACAAGGAGCAATTTACCATGGTCTGGCAACCCTGCTTAATCAGCCATCCCCAATGATGCAAAGAGGTAAAGATACTTATATTGATGTTATTAACAGCTTTGTAAGTCTGCTTTCTGCATTTATAAGAATGCAGAAAATATAATAATTACAGTATCTTACCAACCATTACTATAATATTAAATCTGAAAAGAAATATAATTGCACAGAAAAAAAAAATTCCTTTCTTATCAGAAATTCATCTGGTTTTAAATACTGCTTGAAATTTTCCTAGTCTAGTAATTAATAAATCCTTTGCACATGTACCTTTCAAAATTTAATTATGTATTTAAACACAATTCTGATTTGAATTAATTTTTATTTTAACAAATGGAATATAATGACTATAAAGGGCATTAAACTTAATGGCATTTTTTGTCCCTTTCATAAGAGCTACCCTCCCCTCAGAATATGTCTTCCTTGTAACCAGAGAATGCAGTGTTATTAGTAGGAGAGAAATAAATGTAAACAGAAGCCCTGGAATGTATTTTGCCATTGAATTTTAATTTTTTTAACTAGAAAATGTTGAAACATATCTCCATAAGTTTCAGTGTCTGATCACAAGAAGTTCTTAGATGCTTCTCCAGTGTTTTATCATCCTAGTTCAGGGTACTAACAAAACACATGTTAATGTCCAATATAAAATAATATTGTAATGCAAATGATTTTCTCAATGAAGACATTTTCTACATACAGGGTAGTACCACAGTATAGGAAAGAATGGGTTAAAAGAACAAATCCTTATTATCGCAGTTCACAACACCGTCCCAGATGCCATATGCCTCAGTCATCCAGAGACCTTACAGTATAACATTTAGTTTTTCCAGTTGTTGTGCCTTGTTAGAAATTCTTTTGAAGAATACAGATTGAAGGAATTCCCTATATTTGTTGCAAGATTGAAATTGCATTTTGAAGAAATAAGGATTTTTAAATCTAGCATCTGCTTTACGGGGAACTTAATTTTTAAATACAAGCTCAAGGTAGCTCTGGTTTGGAAAAAAACCACGCTAGGCAGTAGTTAAGTGAACAGGAGAAACTACATATCCAACTGTTACAGTTTCTGACCGCCGTGGCTCAGGTAAACCCCGACCAAAGAGTGAAGGTTTTGAGCTGTATAACAACTCCACGCAAAATGGATCACCTGAGAGTCCTCAGCTGCCGTGGACAGAGTACAGTGAACCAAAGAAGCTGCCAGGGGATGACAGATTGATGAAGAACAGAGCCGATCATCGTTCCAGTCCCAATGTAGCAAGTAAGAAAAATTACCCTTCTTTTGGGGATAGATGCCTCCTCCAGTAGTTTTAGAGGCTGTTGTATCCAAAAGGGGGTGGTTGTTTTTAAAAATGCATTAAGTTTAAAATACCAGTGTAGTTTGGAGCAAGCCTCTTGCTAGAACTACTTAAAGACAAAATCGTAGTTATTTTGTGAGCCCTGTTACTTTATTAAGTCTTTATTAAGTTCTGTAAATTATTACTAACAGTCCTGTAAATGCTTCCTTTAACTTTCCAACAGATCAGCCTCCAAGCCCTGGGGGAAAGAATGCTTATGCATCTGGAACTACCACCAAAATAACCTCAGTCTCTACTGGAAATCTTTGTACAGAGGTCAGAAGTGGCAAGCAAAATGCTGGCTATTAAATTGTCTTTATCTATCAATAGTGTCAGTGGGCTTGAGTCAAACCAGTGTCTTACTGAACTATTTGACCACAGTGCTGGTGCTTGTGACTGGGTGGGGTTTTGCTTCTTACAGCTAATGAAAAGTTGAGACAGTTTTCAATGATTTCATTAAATTTTGTTCATGAAGTTGTCCTTGTGATTTCTTAGGTTTGTACAATACTGCATACTCGCTTTGGGACTATAAAACATGAGTCATAGCCACAGTTATATTTGATACTAGGCAACCTCTTTATCTCCTGTCCCAAATGAGTAATGTGCTTTGGAGCCAAAAGAAAATATTTGGAAAATGCATGTTTAGAACAATCTTCTGTACAGATCTATGTGATTAGAGAATTCTACCTTTTTTTTTTTTTTCCTCCCTTTTTCAGGAACAGATTCTGCCACCACGACCTGAAGCTTATCCTATCCCAACACAGACCTATACTAGAGAATATTTCACATTCCCAGCTTCAAAGTCCCAGGATAGAATGGGTCCAGCTCAGAGTCAGTGGCCAAGTTATGAAGAAAAACCACAGCTCCAGGCAGAGAGTAATCATTCTATCAATACTACCATGCAGGTGAGAAATAATTTTTTTCACTATAAGGAAACAAACCAGAAAGAAACTGCTTGCTTTCCATTCCTGGACTGCTAGAGACTTTTTTCAGAGTAGTCAGCTCTCTATTACTGTACCATAAGACAGGAACAACTATACTTTTGCCAAGATGGGCTTGGATTCAGGAACCGTACATTTTTTTTCCTTCTCGTTTTGCCTTTTTTTTCCCCCCTTCCTTTCACAGAATTTGTTACCATGTTCCCCAGACCTGTTATCTGGGATATTTTAATCCCATTAGAGGTAATGGGGTGCAAGTGGTAGTAGTGTTCATCTTGTAAAATGTTTTGTGGTTTTCTGAAAAGCAAACTGAATCTTCATTCTTCCAAGAGGGTTGATGTGGAAAAATGTTTGCCTGAAGGGTGTGTTACTTAAGTGATAAAGTATTCAAATTAAAATCAAACAGTACTTTGAGACCTACCCAAGGTGTTCACTGAAACACATTCCCTGCTCCTAGTTAAAAAAAATACATAATTTCAAATCGTATCTATTATCAAAGTGCAGATGTATCTTTACATGGAATGAATTTACACCCATTGTACTTTTAGAAATTCAAACACAGTGTTGTACTCCTGTTAGTGAGAACTTCACTCAGATCCCTACAGGAAATTAAACCTAGATCTACTAAATCCAGTTACTGAATGATCTTCTTTCTGTAATCCACCAGATTTAAAAATATAGGGAGCTTTTTTTTTTTCCTATTTCTTAATTAGTGATAAGAGCAGAGCCTGATACCAGGCTTATCTTTTACTTCTGGAAAAGGGCTGTGTAAATTATCTTGGGATTCTAAGTAAGCAAAGAAAGAATTGTTTATTGGTTGCTCGCACATGTATAGGCAAGCGAATTCAGTAAAAAGTCTTTTTTTTTAGTGTTATAGAGATAAAATTCTTGTTATTTGGGCTGTCAAAAAAATAGGTGGTTTGCTCAAAGTAGGATGGTAATTTTGAAAGGGAATGCTGCAAGTTGAATGACTGTGGCAAATAGATATGGAAATGTTTTACTGAATTTCTGTGCTTCACTCTTCTACATTTTATGATTTCATCTCACTTAATCTTAGCTCCATAGTTAACATCTACGTGCTCTCTGTCAGTGATGGGAGAAGGGGAAGTGGGTGTCTCCAGACATGGTTCCTACCCATTTGTATTAACTGAATTCTGTGGTAATTGCTGCCTGTACATGCATCTCTCCCCTACTTAAAACAAGCTTGAGTAGCTTAGATGAGGTGGTTAAGACTGGTAAAGATGAAGCCCATCTATTAAAGTTGTTGACAGAAGACACTGAATTTGAGCTATAGCCTTAAGGCTGAAGGCAGGGCAGAAAAAGATTTTGCTAAAGCAAGATAGAAGCTTTAACTCCTTACAAGCACTGAAAGTGTTCATCATTTTTCCCTACCAGACAATAGTTCTTTTAAGTTGAAAACTAGAAGAAAACAGAAGAAAAACTTTTACAAAAATAAAAAAATTCGCTTTAATCTTTGCAGAGAGAACTGAGCTTGTAAAAAAGGCTGCTAAATGCCTGATTTCTGTTCTGAAGGCATTAGCAAACTTTGGCTAGGTGCATCTTTACAGCAAATCTAACACAAATAACTGTGTGTTCAGCTCTGCTGGACTAATAGAGCATAAAAAATACACTTGTTCCTCTCAAAGAAGGCATTCTTTAGAGGTCATGGTTAAGGTCCTGGATGGAGGAAAATAAAAGGAGTTTGCTTTGTTAGTCTTCTCTCAATTGTTGATAATTGGTGCATTATGTGTTCAGTGCTTAGCAGTTCCTAACATTCGAAGTATGAATATTTGCTTCAAGAAAATCATTAACAGATTTAATAATCCTGGTTTATGGCCCAGTGTTCCTTTTCAGGTGGTTGTTCAGTGCAATGGGACCCAGAGATTCTATAGAAAAAGACTTGGTGTTTGATGCACTAAAGTGACAAAAATCTCAGACCATTATATTCATGTTGTAGGAGCAGGTGAAATTAGACTGCCTGCCTGGATTCTGTACCCTGAATTGCATTAGTAATGGGAGCTTCCTGCAGGGCATCTCGCCTGTTAATGGAGGAGGGTGGGCAGAGACGCTCTTCTCTCTCTCTCTCTCTCGCTCTGCAGCCTTTCTGTTTGCTTTCCCAATAGGAAAGATGTTCAGTGAAGCCAGTTGAAGCCTGAATGGCAAGGCTGGTATGACTGAGCCACTGCTCCGATCTACCAGGACACTCATACTCACATGTGGGGGAGGGGGTGTCAGCGATAGTCCTGAGAAACTGTGCAAGCTGGGGAGGTTTTCAGCTTAAACTCCATTTTGCATTCGTCCTTCCTCCCAATCCAGTTACCAGCAGTTCCCAGGAGCTTGCTAAGTCTTCTGTCGCTTGAATGAGTTAAGAAGACTGAGAAGAATATTTTATTGTTGGTTTTGGGAAACCCACTGAGCATGGAAATGCTGAAATTCGTTAAAAGTAATTACCTTGAGGAATAAGAATGTGTTCTGTAAGCCATTTTAAAATATGTTTTAATATGGATGAGCTGTGATACACATGTCTTGCTTAATATTTTTCAGCGTGTAGCTCGTTCCCAGGAAGAGCTCAGAGACAAAGTTTTCCAGCCAGAGAGGAATCGTTTGGAAGTTGTTATACGGAAGGATGTGGAGTACATTGATCGGAAGTCAGACAGCGATCAGTGGATGAATTCATCTGTGGATTCTAGCACATCTAGCCAGGAACACCTGAACCATTCCTCCAAGCCGGTGTCGCCTGGTTCTTGTTTAACTAAAAGTGGGCCTGGCCGTTGGAAAACTCCAGCCACTAGCCAGCCGACTCCAGTGGCCATTTCCCAGCCCATCAGAACAGATCTTCCCCCTCCACCACCACCTCCTCCAGTGCATTATGCTGCCGAATTTGATGAACTACAAATGGATTTGCCTCTGCCTCCCCCTCCTCCTCCGAATCAGGTAGGAGCACAAGCATCCTCCCAGGTAGCTGCTGCTGAGCGTAAAAAAAGAGAAGAGCATCAGAGGTGGTATGAAAAGGAAAAAGCACGTTTGGAAGAAGAACGAGAAAGGAAACGTCGCGAGCAGGAGAGAAAGCTGGGCCAGATGCGTTCTCAGCCTCTGATTCCTGCTCAGCCTGTGGTTCCTCCCGTCTCCCTTCAACAAGTGAAAGCAGAAAAACCCTCGACTTTGCAGAGGTCTCAAGAAACAGTTATTCGGGAGCTGCAGCCCCAACAGCAGCCGCGGACTATTGAGCGGAGAGATCTGCAGTACATTACTATCAGCAAGGAAGAGCTGTCCTCTGGTGATAGCCTCTCTCCAGATCCGTGGAAACGGGACGCCAAGGAGAAACTGGAGAAGCAGCAACAGATGCACATTGTGGACATGCTGAGTAAAGAGATTCAGGAACTTCAGAACAAGCCGGATCGTACGGCGGAAGAAAACGACCGCCTCCGCAAACTCATGCTTGAGTGGCAGTTCCAAAAGCGACTGCAAGAATCAAAGCAAAAGGATGAAGATGATGATGAAGAGGAGGATGATGAGGTGGATACTATGCTCATCATGCAGCGACTGGAGGCAGAAAGAAGAGCAAGGGTAAAAGGGGATAATCCTTTCTAGAAAAAAATACTGTGAATTTCTGGCTTGGTGGGTTTTCATGCTTTGAGTATTTTGATGCTCTTAGAGGTAAAAGGAGGATGACACTTTCTTAAATGGCTTGAATTTTAAAATTAATAACTTAGAGTGGTTTCATCAGTTAAGTAATGTGTTTAAGAAAATATCAAAGCTACCTTTTAAAGAATTCAATTTAGTGATTGAATTTACTTTTCTGGTTTTGGGGAGAGAAAAGTTCCCTTTCGATAAAGGGTTTTTGCCATGTACCTAGAGTATGGTTAGAAGGTAAAATATGGCAGAAATTTGCTTGCAGAAAGGTAAGCAAAAACGTTTGAAATTATGAAAGTTTGTAGGATAATCAGGAATAAAAGTAGTGTGATTTCTCCCTCCCCTCCCCAGTGTATTTACCTCTAAAAGTTTTTATTTCTAGTCTTGGGACATGAACACAAACACTGAATGCATACTGTTTCCAGGGAATAGTGAGCTGGACAGACACTCCAACTTGCTGGTCTAATGCAGCTGCTACCTCTACCTTTACCCCCCCCTCAGTGCTGACCTCAGCAGTGGAGGGAGCATTGCTTGAGCTGTGTGGGTCTGGGTGGTGTAGTAGCTAATACACACTGTCTAGAGCTCCAGCTCCTACAGGCCTGGATTTTTCATGGTGTCCAGTTTAATCAGCATCTGAGGTTTGCTTACCTTAGCTTCAGTTCTGTGAAAGCTCATAATATGTATAATAAGATAATACAACTGAATAGTACAGTGAAATTCTTAACCACTCTTGCTGGTGGCTGTTGTCTCCCAAGACTCTGCTAAATCTACTGTTATTGAGAAAAAGTTTCTGTAGGAAAATCTGTTCTTTTCTGAATAACAGTGTGGATTCCCAAGTTACATACCAACAGCTATGCTTTTCCAGGCTTAAAAGCTAGCTCTGTAATATGTTCAGTGTCTTCTGTGTGTTTGTCTTGAAAAGTTGACTTAATTCTGTGATAAGCAATGTTTAATTCCTGAGAAATGTTTGGACATGCTTGTTTTGACATTCAGAAATAGCTAGTGGCTTGAGTAGGATTTGAGTTCAGGATTGTTTTGGCAGCTTCATTTCCTAACCTTTCTCTTCTCATATTTGCTGCAGTCTGCATTGCTTTCCTTTTTTTTTCTTGTGCCTAACTTTATTACTGTGTAAAACAATAGATACCTCAAACTTGGAAACTGTAGAAAGAAAAAGCTAAATATATATTTGGCAAACAGGTTGCCCTAAAGTCCAGTATTGCTAACAGGCAATTTGTGGCACATAGTTACCTGTGGGCATAAAAAAATCATGTAGAACTGCCATTTTAACAGTGTCTTAAAAATTTTACTGTGGCAAGGCTAAGAAAGCTATGTGTCATTAAAAAAAAGCCAGTTGTATTGCATAACAATATTAGTCTTCTCTGCAAATGCTGGCTTTAAAACACTATTGGTGCATGAAGTTCTTCCAGCTTTTTGGAACATTTTGAAACTGAAAAATAACAGTTGTCTTGAACTGAATTCATGTTTGCATTTTGGTTACATTTCACTGTTAGAGATGCAGTTAAATAGCATCTCTGCAGAACTACTGAGGTGTTGCATGAGTCAATACTGATAAAAATTTTGGATTATTCATTTTCATTTCTGTATTTCACGTTTATGTCCATTCGGTTCCTCATTCTAAAGCAGCCAACTAAACAAGTAAAAGAAAATGCTTTTGAAATAGCATAAATCTAACCTATCTTTATTTACACTGTGCATCTTTCTTTTTTTTCCCCTTTCTTACTACCTGCAGCAGACTGCTGTGCCAGCAATCTCTGTTCTAGATTTGGTATGTTTGTTTCTTTCTCTTTAATATCTCTTTCCAATTTCAATTCCTTATTATTATTAATAACAACCATATGTGCTTTGGATGATGATTTGGCATCTTTGGGTGTTCAAAGATCATTATGATAGAGTAAGCAGTAAGTTAACTGCAAGCATGCATTTGAATGTTTTTAGATGTGATGATTCTTTCCCTGTGTTTCCTTCCTCTTAGATGTTGTATTCTGCTTTCAGACTTGATCTATTTGTTGCAGCAGTGGTCTAACATAAAACTGTATCTGCTGTTTTGTGCAATTTTGTTTATAAAATCTTACTAATAACTTTGAATGAACGGGCTGTGAGGTAAGATTGCTTCCTTTCCCTTTCCCACCCATACAGGTTTTAGAAGACCTCTAAGAACACTTCCTTTCGAGTTTGAAGGGAAATTGTACTGAGAGCCTTATAGTACAGCATACTTTCTCAGTACATGCTTGACACCTGTTGTTTGGAGGTGTTACAGGTGTTTGGTTTTGGCATTAACATAAAAATGGGTTGTAAACTCAGAAATCACTTCTGAACTGATATTTCCAAGTTGGTTGCATAAGCATGCAGTCATTTAGTTACAATATAATTTCAGTGTCAATTGATTAATACTATTCTCTTGCATCTAAAACATGACAGGCTTTCAAACTGGAGCAGTAATTGCTATGACTCCAGCTAAATCTATATTTCATTGCACTTATTGGACATGGGGACATGGAAAAGGAGTTTTGTAGTCTTCCAGAGCAGAAATATATCCCCTTCAAAGTCAATTTCTGTATAATCAGTGTACCAGTTTGAAATAAAGGTGATGCTTGCAAGTCCTGTTAGTAAAATTTAATTTGTGCTGCTTGAAAAAACTCTAAATGTGTCGGTTCAAAATATGATTTGGATATTCAGCACTGTCTTATGAAAAAGAAAATCACCTTTTAAAATGCATACTTCAGGTAACTACAAAATCTAAGGATTTCAGTTTTGTATCTGTTATGTGAGTGTTAAGCAGTTTACAGCAGTGGAACAGGTGAAGCATTTCAACTTCCTGAATTAACGGACAAGCCTAGGAGTCATGGATTTTTCAGACTTAGTATCTTATCAATATTTTATTTCTACACCTATAATTTTTTGCTCAAACCTTGATTCCTGGAGCTGCAACTAGATAGATAAAGTACTTTTCCAAGCAGACTGCAAACATCTGGATCTTTCAGCGACAGGAGGTTGGTGAAGGCAGACGGTATCATGAGCTTGAAAACGGATTAGACAAATGCCTGCAAACAGCTACTCAGAGGATTACACAAGGCCATACCAGCTGACATCTCTAGTAGTGTGCCAGGGGAGTGCTGGAAGAACAGGCCAGGCTCGTGTGCAACTCTTCTCACCATCATCACAGCAGAATACTGGGCTAGATGGATGCATGGCCTGAATTAGTTGATGATTTATGATGTTCATAAATATAGCTTTAAAAAAAGCAGCAAGTGAATTCTGAAATAGTTGAACACTACTCCCAGCAAATCCCACTTTTTCATAATTTCGTTATTTTTATTCCATTCATGTGACTTTTGAGACATAAATGCATCTAAACAATGCCACTTCGTATACCCAAGTAATTGCTACTTTGTTTCTTAAAAAAACCAACAGAACTTTCTCATGTTTGATGCTCTATTTGTATATCTAGGGTAGCTAGACATACAAAAGACATAGCTGTTCTGCTAATTACAAGGCTGAAGGAAGGTGATTGAACAGTTAATACAAGAATTGCCAGCTTAGATAGCATTTGTTTCTTTAAATTCCCCAGGCCACTATGAAATCTGACCCAGCTTTTTAGCTGTCATTAAATAAATAGGTATAAATTTAAAGTTCTCCTGGAACATTTTAGAGTGTTCTAAGCAGTGCTTGGAGAAATGAATGTTATCTGAAATTTGAGACTTCCTGGATTTCAGAATGGCCTGCCAGTCCTGTGAATATCCTAATATTCCTGATAGGATCAGCCCACTGATACTGCCCTTTACAAGAAGCAATAGCTCAGAAGAAAGGTGGACTTCTTTGCTCTCCTAGGAGTAGGGCTGCAAGTGCAAGTTGGCAATAGGGAGACAAAGTTGTGTGGCTGAGTGAACAGCTGGCACTTTGCAGTAGAGATGGGTCAGAGCAGAGGAAAAGAATTGGTGCTTTGTGCTCAGCTGCTTTGCTCAGTTACAGCTGGGAGAATGTTCTTCTCCATCACTCTGGCTGTACAAATTAGCTCTTCTTCCTCTGTTCTTAAAATATAAACACACGGCTTTGGAGGAGATGTGGAATTACAGTAAATCAGGTGAAAACATGACCTTTAAACAAGAGAAAAACCGATTGGGATAGAGAAGCATCCAGTCAAAATACTCAACCTGGGAATCTCACAGCCCTCTCACTAGATGTGAGATGCAAAGCTGATTTTCCTTTGCCTCTTGATAATTCAGGGTGAAGTTAGAACTGGGTACTGTTGTACAGAATTACAGACGCAAATGCCTGCAAGTGCTCTGGCATACCTCATCCCACTGCTCCCTGCCTTGGTCTGGGAATGCTCCAAAGAGACTAGTTATTGATCACAAAGAAATGAAATGTCATCTCTTAATAGTTGCTGTATTCTCATTTCTGCCTCCCATATAATTTTTAGCCATTTTCCTATAGGTATTATGTTTAGAATAGCCTCTGACCTGGATACAGTTGTCTTCACGATTCTTATGATTCAGGTGTTAACAACAGTTCCAGGTGGGCAGCTTTTTTGCCTTCTTTCTTTAGTTATGGTCAGAAGACAAACCAGTCCTACTTTCTCTTTAATTTAGTTGGAAATACTTTCTTGTTTAAGGGCTTTTGAATAGGAATATTTGCTGCTAAGCAGGAAGGCATCATCCTATAACCTAGGAGCAGTAACTACCATGTTCAGGGTGTTTTTCTAAATGTAGTTGGGACAGGAATTTTCCTGTATTTTCTCACGATGCAGTTTTTGCTTGCCTTTTTTTTTCCTATTAAGAGGAAATGACTTCTCTTGTATAAACTTGTGAATTACTAGCTGTCTTTCCTTTTGACAGCAATATTATCTCCTTTGCTAAAATAATGTCTTTCTAATAACTAGGACAAGTAGTCTTAATCCGGGCAGGGAGTTGGTTAACTACTCTGTTCCCTGCTCTGCAGTGCAAACTGAGCTTCATCTTTATGTTTGTCATTTTCAGTTAGGAATGGCAAATTCTTAGCCCTAAAGAAGGAGAATTTACTTGGAGGTAGCATCCTCTAGAATACATTCACCAAATTAGTGCCTAAATGAAATTAATTAATTTTGTTATTTAGCTTTCATTCTCAAAAAGGAACATTCTCAAAAAGGAATTACTTCCCGTGGGAGGAAGTAATTGTAAGAAAATTAGCCAAACTGTTTAGACTTTGTTATTAATTAATTAATTGGGGAGGAAGATACTTACATGAAGATTGTCCTCACAAAGTCTATTAAGATTTAATTTCTCTTTCTCTCTTGTACTGCTTTGTGTCTTAAGGGTCTTTTTCTGTAAGTGAAATTGGATTGTAAAATAAAATCCAGCAGTAGAAAAGTATCCCTGTTACATGAACTTTGTAGCAAGATCAAATCATTTGTTGATTTATACTAATAAGGATTAAAAAAAATGTGTGGAGGAAAAAATTACTTCAAAACATAGGCTACAGTAAGAAATAACACAGCACGTAGCCCTGTTAATTTCTACTTGTATTATTGTGCCAGTGAATATTCCTGTCCATCAAGGGCTTATATACTGTTAGCTTTCAAGAGTCATGCAAAGTTTGGATTGTGCTCAGTTTTCCTATCTGTGCAGCATCATACACATATATAAACCAGTATTGTCTGTTGGGCACGAGTTGTTCTTGTAAGCTGTTTAATTCCACTAGTCAGAAATTTTCTTTCCTTCACTCTGCTTTTTCCAAAACACATCTGCTGCAGATACAGTGGGAGACTTTATTTATCTCCTGAGACTATTTGCAGACTTGCTGAATGAGCCTGTTACTTTAAATGGATTGACCCTTTGACTAATGAGTCATGATTTTCCGGTGCTTAAATTCTAATCCAGAATGAAAAAAACAATTGACTGCTGCAGCCTGTGGACTGTTGGTTCCAAGTATATAATTTCACTCTACCTATGAGACTACAGGTGTTGAAGCTCTTTGGAGCACGAGTCACCTCAGTCTTCTACTGGGGGTTCATACATGACTGCTAAAAATGCCTCCCTGTTTCTTTGTGCTTTTATGTATGTAGTTCTGTGTGCCTCTGTTTTGCCTTTTTTTTTCTTAAGGAACTTGGGCAAGCCAGTGTAACAAAGCATACTCCTAATGGCTGGAAATTATATTGACGGATCTGTAGCATAGCATTTTCTACTGAATGAGTTATTTTTAGATGCCAGTATTTGGTTACATTTTTTTGATCTGTCTTGCCCATGTGAGTGACCAATTGAAGTTGTCTCTGTTAGTTACAGGATGAAGAACGCCGGCGGCAGCAACAGCTGGAAGAAATGCGGAAACGAGAAGCAGAGGACAGGGCCAGGCAGGAAGAAGAGCGCCGACAGCAAGAGGAGGAGCGGACCAGGAGAGAGGCTGAAGAAAAGGTTGTGGTCTTCTGAGTGCCACAGGGGTTCTTGCAGTCCTTTCCTCTTCAGCCTGGCCAGTACCAGCTCAGTGTTGGGTCAGCAGGGTATAAGCACAGTAGCCCTGGTGATAAGGGTCATGGCCCAAGGCTTCAGTTTGTCCAATCCAAACCAAAAAGTAATTAAGCAAACTGCCCATTCCTGGTGGCTGGAGTTGACTGGTTTTGCAGAAATAGCACTGCTAGCTTAGTGCCTGAAGGCTTTTGGCAGTGGCAAGGCTCTTACCTACAGAGCCTTTCTGAAAATTATGGAAGAAATCAGGTACTTCCTGTTTCCCTTCAGCTCCCAACATAAATTGCATACCTTCTTTACTACCATGGCTTATTTAGTGCTGTTGGGTTTTCCTATGTCTCAGAGATGGCACTTAGATATTTCTCTAGTAATTTTTAATATAGATACAGAGAGAAGTATGAAATACAGTGGACTAGTGATGAATATTCCATATTGTTTTTTATATTTGGACTGTGGGAGGGAAGTGGTTTCCAGAAAGCAAGTAAATAATTTCAGCAGATAAGTGTGCAGTCAAATTATAAAAATTCAGGGTTGTAGGTTGCTTTGAAACATTATACATGAATATGAGAAGCTTAACTGATAAAACTAGAAGACAAATCAGCTTATTTGACTCTACATGTTTCAGGGCTTTTCTTCCTAGAGAAAGCAGTCACTTCTGTTCAGTTTGCCTGTTAGTAACACTGACTTCAGAAAGAAGAAAGAAGGCTAGCTTTTAAAGTTGTTTATCTTGGAAGACTGAGCAAATACATTTAAAAAGCCCCCAAACCTTAGATATATTAACTGTGTTCATTTATTTTTCAAGCTTTGTTAAATTGTTTCCCATAAATGGCATGGTTTGATGAGTGGAAGAGGTGGTAATGAGGGAAGTGAGGAAGATGTATCTGGAGTGAGAAAAGTATTTAAAAGCATACTGTGGGGAGCTTAAAAAAATCCAACCAAGAGAAAACAACTATGGCTTTTTTAACTTCTGACAGTGATGCAGCCAAATGACAGTTGGATCACACTTGAAAGAGCTTTCACTGACAGATGTTGACTGAGATACTTCTACCAACTCAGAACTCAGTACCAGCAGTTAAATGGTTTTAGAGAGTTGTACAAGGAGATGAGTTTCACGTCTTTACTGCAGATGAACAAGATCAGATCTGTTAACTGTTTTTTTCAGGATAACTGACATAGTGTTGGACAGATAAGCAAATAAGATGAATTTTTTAAACATGTGGATTAACACCAGAAATGATGGTTATTCCAAATGTCATATATTCCCAGCAGAAGTTATACTATGCTTATACCCAAAGGGTTTTGTAACATACATACAGTTCCCAAATACACCTCATTTGTTATCAAACTACTGAATAAACCCTTGTATTAATTTACAGTGTGTTTGAGACAAGAGCTGAACAGAATTAAATGCTATTTAGTTTAAAAACAGAACAGTCTTTTAAAGAGGAAGAATACATAGAAGATATTTCATGACCTTTTAAATGGTCAGTAATCTCATATAAATATCATTAGCATAGTTTCTGTTTTAAATGCTTTTTAACAGCACTTATTTGATGCCTGTTTTGGAAAAGTTCTTTGTAATCGATTTTTGTGTGAAAGTAGTTTTTCCTGGTGTTTATACAGGAAACTTTCTTAGGAGTCATCTATTCCAGGGCTCTGTTGACTAATTTACATTGTATAAGCATGAAACAAAATTACGAAGTTCCTTTTTTAAGATGGTAGTTAATTTTAGTTGTTTTCCTCTCCCACAGATTCTCTACAGCTTTAGTAAATCTGCACCTTATTAACTACAGTTACAGTTTGAGTAATAAATGTTGGAATGCCCTTAGTTTACACAGGCAGTAAGTAACCTGCTTACCACAGGCAGTGGTAAATCTGTTAATAACAGCTACACTGTGTTATTGGATGGCTGCTGGTTTTTTGCAAATGTGACAGTTTGACCACTGGCCAAACACCAGTGCACCCATGAAAATCATTCACTCTTAGTAGTAAATATTCTTTGTTGGAGTCCATATAGATGCCCTGCTTATTGCTAGAAAAGGAGACAAAAAAAGATTGACAGAAGATGTTTGTAGCTCAGTGATGGAAATCTTAACATCTCATGGATTGCAGTGTCTGACCACTGTGTTTCTGTTTCCTCTGGGCTTTCAGAGGCGCCAGGAAGAGGAGTATTACAGTCGCTTAGAGGCTGAAAGGCGCAGGCAGCACGATGAAGCTGAACGAAGATTGCTGGAACCTGACGAGCCTGGTCTGTACAGACCTCCGCTTCCACGGGAATATGAACTCCCATCCCCAACCCCTTCATCTAACGCTCCTCCTCCCCCACCTCAGCGAAACACCTCTTACCTCAAAACACAGGTCCTCTCCCCTGACACGATTTATACTGCCAAGTTTGTTGCATACAATGATGATGATGAGGAGGAGGAGGATTCCAATCTAGCAGGTCAGGATAAGTACTCCAGCACAAGAAAATCTTATGGTGACTTTCCTCCTGCCACCCTTAAGCCACAGCAGCCCTCCCGCCAGCCTCGCCCAGTTTCAGATGGCATCTTTCTTTCCAACTCATTCCAGTCATCTCATGTCAATGCCAACAGTACTACTGTCAAAAAAAGCCAGCCCCTGCCCCCATCAAACAAACCAAGTTTCATCCATGCCAGCAGCTCTAAAGGTAGAAACAATGAAATAAGTCCTCTCTACAAAACTATCCTCGTATTTTCAATTCCAGTGCTCTAGATTCAATCACTTGTTTTGTGATTTTCCCCTCCCTTAATCACTGTTTTCACTCTGGTGATCTAACTTAAATCCTGATATTAATATGAATCCTTCAATTTTTAATTATTTTGATCTCTCAAATTTTCTTGCTCTTTACCCAAACTTTTCAAAACCAAATATCCATCTTTCATGTATAAATCAGAAATGATTTTAACTGCTACTCAATCAATCAAAGTACTGTTGGTTTTGGCTTTCACTCTGTATCTCTAAGTGATTTATTTTGTATGACTGACTGCTGTTTACTCAGGGCATCTGGAAGTGCACCTTTCTTGAACACAGGAAACCTCTCCTAATGGGTTCATGGACAGAACTTATCTTCTGCTTTGTTATTGGTACCAGGGTTCTCTCTCTTTTAATAGTGTGTGCAAATGGCTTTAAAAATTACATTTGTAGATCTAGTTCTTAAATACACATGCATCAAGAGAAATGCAGGTCTTGCAGTTAGCTTCATGTATTAGGCACCATTCCTGAAGTTCTGGTTTGTACAGTGCAGTTTCCTTGCAGAGAGACAAAAATCTAAATTTCATCTTGGTATGGTTTGCTTTACTCCTTCCATTCCACACCTCTGCGTTTCTTTGACTCCTCATCTTGTTATATAACTCCAAGCCAACCATAATGAAGTTTAATTTCAGTTAGAGCTCTAGCTGCCAGTAACTTCAGCACCATATTTTACCTGCAGAGTACTAGGTGAACTATACTCCCGAATTCAAAGCTAATTCATTCCAAAGTTTTGGAGGTTTTTTTAAACTGCTGCTGTATAGGAGAAATCTTGTATACTTGACTCTTTGAGTATGTCTCACTCTGATAAGATTGCACTTTATTGATACAATACTTCGTCTTTAAACAGCAGTATCTGCTGGTACTTCTGCATTTGTTTTCTTCTATATTCTTTTGAACGTGGTGGCCATGACATTCACCTAGTTTATTCTTTTTACTTATGCTGGAGGTTAACAAGTGCCTGACAGCCAACTCTAGGGGTGATCAATTCATCCTTCTAAAATGAAAAGGGAGAGATCCCAAGGTAAAGGGTTTATACTGGCACCTAGCTGAATGGTCAACTTGTTTGCTGAATTCGAGTCTCAGTGGCGCAAGTGGAATCCTATAATATGTTATATCCTTCATCACTTTTTTGGCCACCTAACAAATTAGGAAAATTGCTCACTTGCTTTATTGAGCAGTGTGCCCTGGACATAGGGAGGATATGAGCCTCCAAATAGGTTCCATCTATTAGAAGCACTTCTAATCCAGCTGCAATAGTATGTGAATCTGATTTAGGATATATACGAGGCCACTGAGCTGCTTGTCCACATCCTTTTCAGTTGAGGCTCAAGTCGTCATTTTCCAGCATGAAAAATTAGCATCCTTTCCTTTGCAGGGCAAATTAGCTTTTGCTACAGTTGAACTGCTTCCAGTACTGAAGAGAAGCTCTGCACAGTATTGCATAGCTTTTAATATTGCTGAAGGAACAGTTTAGCTCAGTTATAATTACTGTCCCACTTGGTGCAGTTGATGATTAGTAGTTCCACAGTTTGTGGTCAGCACAAACACCCAAGCTGCATAAGAAAAGTACCCGCAGTGATTCTCCTGTAAAAGCAGGGGAAGCCTGGTCATTGACGCTGGTGTTGCCTGTGAGATCTCCAGATGTAATAGTCGCTGTGGTAATAGCCTCTTTTCTGCAAGCCCATCTGCCACTCCTGTCTGGCTCTGTAATAGGTTCTGAATCTTAAAGGAAGGTGAGGGAAGGTTTTAACTTCTCAAGGTGTTTTCTTTAGACTGGAGTATAAGTAGACATTCTGGATGCTACCTGCTGTGTACTACCATTATGCTTAACCACTGTGCACGTGAAGCCACTGATAAACCCACAACCAATTTTGTACCAGAAGGACTTCAGCTTTTGAACACCAGATATCACAAAGAATTAAGAATATTCTGAAATGGCAGGCTTCTGACATAAAACTTTGGTACTGTATGTCCGTACAGAATTTTTTTCTTTCAAAGGACTTTTTTTTTTGTAGAAATTCTTATTTGAAACTGACTGTAATAAAGAGTAAAATGTACCTTCCATCACAGCATGTAGGCTTGTAAAAGCCCTTGCTTTGCTTCCCTGTTTGGCACTTTGAAGGCTGTACATGTAATGAATTAAGCAACCCTAGAGCCATCAGTCACTAGTTGTCACCACCACTCTCCCTGCCTCCCATCATCCACAACCCAGAATACCATTCAGTATATAATTGCATTTCTGATCCTGCTTTCTGTTAATATTAACTGAAAAATGAATCTCAGGAAAGTGAAACGTTCAGTGGTATTGCGTGTGCACATTTGTTTTTCCTGGAAAACAATCGAAAGGTCAATTTACAAAGATTTGGTTAAGGTTTTGGTAACAATTAAGGAATATTGTACTATGATGCTTCGCCTTTAATAGCCTAATTCATAAACCATACAACTAATTCTGAATACTCTTATTTCATAATTTTTAAAATAGCCATGAGAACAGGTTAACTTCACTTGATTGCTCAAGCTTCTATGAAGACTGCCTGCGTAACGTACAAAGCCGTTTGCACAAAATGCAGAATTCACTGTGCAGTTTGACCATCTCCCATCTTGCTGACTCTGTTACATTCCTGTCCTTTACAGCTCTTTCCTGTTCTGAGTGTTAACTCTAGTAAACCATGCTTCTGCAAATTTTGCTCTCGTGCTTTCTTCCACTGGGTCTCTAAAGACCACTGGGTCTGTCAGCTCACCAAGGAAAAAATCAACACCTAAATGAAAACCACTATCCTAATGCAAATGAAACTATGAACCACAGCTTGTGGATCCAGCCACGAGCTTTTCAAAGTCGGGAAGGCAGTACTTACAGGAATGTAAGACTCACAACTGAGAGGAAAAAATCTTGATATGCCTGGCATACCTAGTATGATTCGGTTTGCTGCAAATTTTTGGTGGAAAAAATTTCACCTACAGCACATTAGCTAAATTGGCATATGTGTTCTAGCCTCATTCGGAATTACTGAATATTTCTGAGAAGTTAGATGTACCAGTGGAAGAAGCAAACATCTCCTTCTGTACCAAAGAAGGTTCACAAGACATAACATATATGGTATTGAGACCAGAACTGTCTGAAGATGAATCTGAGTAGTGTGTTGACACTTCTTTTTACTCTTTTCCTGACAGTTACTAAGAGAATATGGTCTTAAATATAAATTAAATTATTAAACTTCTATTTGGAAATAAAAGGTTTTGTCTTGTGGCCTTTACAAAGAATTAATATAATGTGCAAAACCTGTGTGTTACATCAACTTAAAGGTGCAGTGCTGCAAGAGTTACTTGAAATTTAAATTCAGGGGAGGGAGGAAGGGGCCATCTTCTGAGTGATACAGCTTGCATACTCAGACTTAACAGACACTAAAATTCTGATTCTGCTGAATTGCAAAGATGGTATATACTAATCTTTGCTTACTTTTACCCTCAGAAAGAGAGGAGCTACAGGTAACTTACTTCCTGTGGAGTTTGTCGCAGGATAATGAAGTGTGTTGCTCCTTCTGTTGATGTCCTTGAACAGATTCTAGTGTCTTACAATAAGCCATAGTAAGATAAAAACCATGATTTGGCATGTGCTGGATAATCTAAACAAAATGGGGTTTGACTCCAAATTAGGAATAAAAAAATTAGGCCTTTTTAAGAGGGTTGGAATTTAATAGTACTGGGATTAAACATTCTAGAGGTCAGATGACCTCTGATTATTTATGATTTTCATTTGAGATTGTTTCTTGAAAGAAGCACTGCACCTTTTTGAAGGAATACAGTATAAAACTTCTGTGTTGTAGCTGCAGTCCTTAAACTTACTTCTTTCTTTTGCATAAGGAATAAATTCATACACTGGATCTACAGGAGCAGCTGCTGGGGAAGTTTATCGGGATCCAAGAGACAAAAGATCTAAAAGGTGATATACAGGAGTCCATTAACTTTTATACAACTGACTTGGATGACTTCTGCAGTGTGTTTTCTGTTGTTGTCCTTGTATCTCTGGGGGCTACTCAAGTGTTCTGCTGTCAGCTCTCTTATGGGTTACTATAAAACACAGCTAAATTCTCTCCACAAGTCCTTAGATGATCTGAAGCACTGCTGAACAGCAACGAGTTTTGGCACTACAACTAAGTAAACAAAATGATCACTATAAATGAGCAACTTCAGCTGGTTTAGGGGTTTTTATAAATCTGAACAGTATCTCTCCAGTGGGATTCTTACCAAACTTTTAATAAGCATAAATAACATAAGCTGTGTATATATCTCGTACAGACTTTACTATGTAGCATACTGAAGATGGGACAATAAAAGCTTTGTCTTCCAGCGCTTTTACTTAGAAATGTGCCACCACAGAAAAGCTTGCTAGTTCAGCCAAAGCAGTGATGCTGTGCTAATACAGGCAGAGCCTTAGTTTATACCTGCCATTTATGTTGAAAATTGGCAAGCTTTTCCATTTATTTTGACATGCAGTAAATGGTCAAGTCATAAGTTTCTCTTAAGTTGATATCACAATGTCAAGAGTTAAAGATATGTGTGAGGAATAAAACCTTTCAGAACACAGAATGGAGACTCCTTTGCTGTAGTCAAAAAAGCTGTTATTACATCTCATCAAGAATGATTATGTTTAAGGATCTTGTAGATAAGAATTATAAAAATTACTTTTTGTTTTTCCTTTCCAGTCAAGATGCAGATTTACCTGGAGCACCAGAAAACTTGACGTTCAGGGAACGCCAGCGACTTTTTTCACAGGGTCAGGATGTATCCAATAAAGTAAAAGCTTCTAGGAAACTAATGGAACTGGAAAATGAGTTGAACACAAAATAAGATTAAAGCACCTTATCAGATATAACGGATGATCTCCAAATTGAGGGATTGAGATTGGGGGCACACTACTAAGTATGAACAGAAAATGAATGTTTTCTGAAAGGAGTGACTTTGATTCCTCTATATCTAAGACTGTTAATTAAGACTTAGAGATGTTGCAATAGCAAGAAAACTGATTACTTTGCCAGGAGCTTGTGGTTTATACAATGAAAGCACTGTAAATTTTTAAAGATACGAATCACGTGAAGGTAACTTTTTTTCTGTTTTGGGGGTTAAGTTCTTTTGCACCAGACCAAGTAGCACTTGTCAAAGATAAGTTCTGTTTCCTGGTGTTTTACAGACACACTTTTGTTTTAGCTGCTGAGCAGAGAGAGTGAGAATAGCTTGAACTGCCTAAACTAAACTGTGCACTAGAAATTAGTATTTTAGGTTGTTTGACAAGAAGCCAATGTCTCGGTCACCTTAAATAAGGTTTCATATGCAAGTTTGACATTCTGTATGGTGTTCATAGAAGGATCAACATATCAATACAGATCTTACCATTACTTAGTACTGGCATAACACACATTCTCTAGATAGAATCTTGGAATAAAAATGTTTCTATTCCTGTGTATTTGTTGGGTCTAAAATGGATGCCTGAGATTTTATCTGTAGTTATGGAAAAGTCTATGTTGATGCATCCCCACTGTATGTGCTTCAGATTTTGAAAAACGTGAAGATAACCTTTGGATAACTGTTTCATTAAAAATTACATAAGCAATAGATAGTAGGCTACACTTAGTGGCCCTTCATCAGCTAGGACCAAAATGTTAGTAGTGTATTAAAGGCAAGGATTCCAGTTAGAAGGTGAGCAGAACACATGGGTATGTTCTCTAGAAATTCAGATTAGAAGTTATTGGGCAAGTTATTAGGCCTGGAACAGTACTGATAAGTCTGTTATTATCAGTTCAGCAATAGATTTCTTTTTTCTATGAAGATGTTAACTGGCATATTAGAGGAGACTGAAGTGTAAAGCATCAAATACAATATTGCAGTCTGGAAGTGGGAGCGTTCATAATGTCATTAACAGAGCTGGTGTGCTAGCAAGGAACCATCCCTACTCACACTGAGGAAGCAGTGCTAGCGAGCTCCTCTTCCATCTAGCTGGTTTTACTGACATCCTATTACTGTTGTACTGAAAGCCTTTTTGGCAGTTCAAGCTGTTTTTTCACACTGTTATAGCCTTATTTAATTTTAAATTGTTAATCTTTTTCCTCCCACTGTTTCCTCAGCTATGCTTATGTGGCTGATGATGTTGGGAATAAGGACCTCATCAGAGTCTTTCTCATTGTGTGATGTTAAGACAATATATATTGTGATTCCAAACAAATTTTCTATTTGACAAAGCCCTTTACTGGCTTTAGATGATTTTTTTTCTGTATCATATTGTTCTCTTATAAATATATATTTAGGGATTTGTGCACACTTCCAAATACAAAGGGGTAGACTTTCACTGCCTTAGGAAAGAAATCACTTTTAATAAGAGTTGTATGATAAATAAATGCGAGTTAATGAAAATTGGAGTGTAAATATTTTTTACGTATTTCAGGTTTCTTATTTGAAAGTGTGCTTTTACCGTTTCACCTGTTAAATATGAAGTAGAAGATTAAACTGGTTCAAAGTGTTAATGAAGGATCTGCATGCTTGCTATGTCTGTTCATCAGCAAAAGCAAGCCTCTCCCAATTTATCTTGAGAACACTAGCAGCCTTACAGTGACAAATTTTTCTTGAGGAAAAAAACTTATGCTGTGGCTGAATTTACTGTTGCTGCTAGACTCTGAAAAAGGCTTAGCAAAAAAATACCTATAACCTTCAGTTGAGTGGATTTGGCCGCTATTGGGCATTCGGGTCAAGTGTGAATATGTGTAAAAGTGCTTTTCATATTTGTCTGTGCATTATTTGAAAAAAAAACATCAAAACTGCTGTAGTTTCCCATTTCTACTGTATTTCACTTGCAACCTATTTTTAATAAAGTTTGTATTGTATTTAACTTTGCATTAAATGTTTTTTGTATTCTTATTTAATTCTGCATTCCTAACAACATTATCATAAACCAGAGGGGCTCTTAATATCTTTCGCCTTGCCTGTCCTCTTAAAATTCATTTACAAGCAAAGTCAGTGTATTTCATATGAAAACCTCAAGTTAATTTTACATGGAGAATCTATGGCTGACCTTCGCTAATCAGAGAGAATTTCTTAACCTAGTGCTGACTTGAAGGAAATTATTTTTACAGCTTAACCAGCAATTTACAAAGCAGTAAATATCAGTGGTGTCAATTATACAGACTAGTCACACTGTGTTTGTATCTTTCTCAAGTGCAAAGTTGTTTTTCTAACAGCGAAGAGGAACCTAGAACATGGCATCTTTTGGAAAGGTAAATAGAGTATGCAGAGTCTCCGCTGGGATTGCTGTGGTTAATGGGAGTCAGCAGTTCAAATTCTGCTTGGGGAGGGAGCCAGGCCCCAGCGAAGTGCTGTAGATGCCTTCTGCTGTAGCTGTACAGAAGATGGGATTGAGAATCATCTATAACGTCAAAAGAACTCAGCTTTTAATTTTGAATGTAGAATGTCTAGAAGAAAATGGAAACAATCCTTCTGTATGTGAGTCCCTCAGTCTAAACAGAAGTCAGTACAAGCAGTGGTGTATTTGAGTCTGTAGTTATTGCAGCTGTGAACCTTGTCATAGAAGCTTTTATTTATAGATGAAAATATTCTAGAGGTTATGAGAGAGGAACTGTGTGTGATGTGCAGCAGTAGCAATGCATTTTCAGTAGGAAAAAATGTTTTGGGCTACGCCTTCAGGTCAGGTTTGCTCAGTGAGCACACTAGTGTGATGCTGTTGGGCAGTGCAGTACCTGTTTTGCTTTAGGGACGTGAGCTGTCCGCCCTGGCAGCACAGCTCTTGGTTTTACTGATGATGGCCCTTACAGTGATAACTGTGTGAAGTTATATTTGCATATGCAGTCAGCTCTCTACAAAACAAATCATTTTAAACCTGTGTTAAATTCTCCCTTCTGCGCTTAGCATCCATATACACTTGATCTCAACTCCTTTAGGTAGTCTGTACTACAGTCTTGCTGGGGTTTGAGGAAAAAGCAGGGAAATGAAGATGTTGACAAAGTCCATATTGTGCATCCTATCCCTTGAAATAATAAGTAATATACTTGATGTTAGAGATTGCTATTAGTACAAGTAGCAGAATAAAGCACATTGTTTTTTACCTCCTAATTCAATGAGATAACACAAAACATAGTGCTGGTAGAAAATGAGCTTCAGCAATAACAGTCTTAAAACACATGTAGTGACTCATGTATGTGATGATAATTGGCCCTTTCTTCTGTGTTGTCAAATGATACTGCTGTCTCAGGGTCAGTTACTGGCTGTGTGGCCCAGAAGGCAAAGCCTCACAGGTTAAAATTTTGGAGTTGGCTGACTTCTTTCTCAGCTGTAATGGCAGGTAACTTAATGAGACCACAGTGCAATACACCTGCCCAGAGAATCTCAGTTTATTGTTACTGACAGGTGCTCAGAACTGAACTACAGTTACCAAAAAACATGCAATGAAAGATTTACAGCTTCACCAAATGATGTTTAGAGGCTGTGTGCAGTACAGCAGTCTCAAGTTACCATCTGAGTATGGAGAATGTCACCTCATAGAGGCAGTAGAAAACACGGGGATGTATAGCAGAGTCTCTCCATGTTTGGCAGAAGAGGGATAATAGCCTCTCTCCTGGGCTTTTTCCCAAATGCTTTTCTACACATTGAGTTTCTTGTTACTGCATTTAGGAATGTTGCAATGGACAACTCATCAGAAGTTTATGAAGCTGGTACCTCTTAGGTCTTTTTGCTTCCATTGCTGGGGTTAAAGTGAAATGCCTCTGAAGTATTCAATACAATGCTTACATAATAGTATCCTAAGATTTGTAATCCACTGATGGATTTTACAATCCATGTGTGGTATTTCTGATGCTAAAATTAATAGAGTTAAATGTGGATTTAGACAGTTCCATTAAATTTCTGGCCCTGAAGCTCCACAGAAGGATCTGTAATATGGCAGGGCCTTGCATTTGCAGGGGGATGGGATCAAGTTGGTAAAAGTTTAGGGAAAAAAAGATTCTTCAAAGTAGAGAATCATTGTGGAAGACTGTGCTGCAGTAGAGTCTGGCAGCATTTCTAGAAGACAGCTGGATTTTATAATAGTTTCTTGCCCATGTCTCACCAATAGGCTGTTTTGTTCCCTGCCCATCAAGCAATCTCTCCTAAGCTTTGGAAACAGAAGGAAGATCCCTAAGGAGATTTACTGCTGTTAAGATGTGTCACACATCATACTGAAATTCTTTGTTTTTCTACTGATGGGACAATTTTCAGTACTATTTGACCTTCAGAGGTGCACAGAGAAATGACTAAATAGGAGTAGTGGATGCTCAGTTTTAGGTTACAGCTTCAAAGAGTGATAGTAAATTAAGTATTGTCTGTTACAGCCTACAGAAACAAGATCTTTAATCTCATTAATAGAGGGTAAAATTCACAGTAAGGGAGAGATTAACCATAACACTTAAGAGGTGATCCCTCTGGGATGAAGCTGAGTTCTGCTGGAAAATAATATTGTTCTGACTTGACTGCTGCTGCAGGATAAGCATTACATATAAAATCACAGCTCATTGTCAAGAATTGTGAGTCACACCCTGCAAGCAACTAAATCTTCCCAAAATAGCTGATGTTGGTTAAAATCCCGTCTGCTTTACTTAGTGCCAACATCTTGTAACATCCACACCATTGCAGCACTTTTGAACTGATTTTTAGCCTGTATCCATCTTGTCTGTTCTCATTTTTCCATCAAAGCAGAACTAGTTGCAAGGAGGAACTGCTGAGTTACACTTTTGTGTGCCAAACCTAACTGCAACCAGCCAGATTTTTAGTTGTTTTGTTCTGTTTTGTTTTGTTTTTTTTAAACAGAGGCTATAGATTGTAGCAACTTGTTGAAGATGCAGGATCCCAGAAGATGGTGGATAGAGCTGCACAGGGGTGTTTGGTTTGATCTGTGATAGCTCAGCTGTATCCAGGTTCCTCAGTAAAGGAGCATTATCCCTTTTGTACCAAACACGGAAGGATTCACTGCTCTGTATCTTTGGATTTTCTACTGCCTGCATGAGAGCACATTTGCCATGATCAGTAGAGAGTAACTTGAGACTGCTATTTTGGAGAACTGGATTCCTCTGTAATTATCATCTTGGTTTTGGTTAAAAAAAAAAAAAAACAACCCAACAACTATAGTGCAAAAATAGTGCAATTTCCCACTTCCAAGAAGCTGACATGTCTGTATCTGGTATACTTACATATTTTATAGCCAAGTAGTATAATGACTGCTTTCAAGACCATGTAAATCTTTCAGTGCAATACAGTAGAGTACCAAGTAATACTGCTAATGCATGTGACATTTTCACCTTGGAAACCCTAGCGTGAGATCGCCAGCCATAGCCTGGATGAATGCCTCCTGCCCTGGGCAGCTTCTCAGGAGTCTCACACCACCTCAACCCACAGGCTTTGTGCTTGTCCTAAGACTAGCCCTAATGCCAGCCATGTTCACAGTTACTGAACAGGCTCCGTGGTGCATCTTCCAGCTCAGCGTCAAAGCAAAGGCAGCTACAGCTGCTTGCCCAGGGCTGGCTCTAACTGGGGGAACTCCATCATCTCTCGGGGCAGCCTGTGCCAGTGTTTGACTATCCTCGCACTATCCTTAGACTCCCGCCTCTTGTCCTGGCCCCTGGGCACCACAGAGCACAGTCTGTGCTGCTCATACTCTTCTATCAGGTATTTGCACATACTGGACGCCCCTCAGCCTTCACTTCCTCCAGGCTGCACTTCCCCCAGCACACTCCGTGTAACAGATGCTCCTATCCCTTAATCTTCTTTATGGCCCTTACAGCCTTAGCCCAAAGCACACATCACCAACTGCTTAGGGGGGAAGTACTGTAGCCAATATCAGAGCTCTCGACTCTGTCCTTCTCCTCCTCGCCCTTTGCGCTGGTGTGAGGTTTGTGCCCCTGGGCCCAGGAACCGGGTACGCCAGCGTAGTAGCCCTGCGAGCTCCAGGCTTTCCTTCTATTCCTGCACTCCCTGCCCTAATCCTTGGTCTCTGAGATCGAGACGCTGCAGGCCGAGGGATCCTCCACCCCTCTGGATAATGCGTATAGACCTCTGGGGTCACTTGTCCCACGGGACGCTGCAGGCGGAGGGATGCCCAGCCTCCATGATAGCTCAGCCTCCCTGATGGGGGCGCGCTCCATCTCAGACGCCCGCCCTGGCCCCGCCCCGTTCCCGCTTTCTCCTCGCGGATTGGCTGGCTGCCCTGCCACTCAGAGAGGGGAAAGGCTGGCAGGGCGGGGAAGGGGCGGGCCCGTCGCCATGGCAACCGCGCTACAGCCCCAGACGCGTCCCAGGTTAAATCCCCGCCGGAGCCGGAGCCGGAGCCGGGGAAGTTCTCGCTCCGCCGTGGCGCAGGACCGGGGAGGATGATGTGGCCGCGCCGCGGGCTCGACCCGGGCTCCGTGTGGGCGCAGCGCCTGCGGCAGCTGGAGCAGCGGTTGCGCGTGAGGTGGCGAGGGGGCGAGGGGCGGGGCGGGGGCGGGGCCTGCGGGCGGGCACGTGCTGCGGGGCCGCGCCTCGGCTCGAGCCGGAGGGCCTGAGGAGCTCTCCCAAACCCTGCTCGTCCCTCGGCAGGGGATCCCCAAGCCGGCGGTGTGGGGGGGCTTGCCAGGCCCCCGAGTGCTGGAGGAGCCCGCTCCAGCTGGGGCTGGGATAGGAGTAGAGTGTCATAGCAGCGAGCAGCTCTCCTTCCCTCGGGCCCCACCGCCGGGCAGGGCGGGCGCTCAGCGCTCTCGGGAGGCGCCCCCGTGCTGAGGGAGCGTCTGACACTGCCCATGACCTCTAACAGTGCTGCCTTGGAAATGGAAACTTACAATGGTGCTTATGTATAAATAAATAAAATAGTGCTTTTCTAAGGACCGCGGTCCTGGAAAATGCCCGGAGGCGGTGGTTTTGCAAAGCAAAAGCGCTTTGAATTGTGTACCTATGCGTTCCCACGTAAGCAAGCAACATAACAGAAAAGATAGAAATAAAGGAATATTAAGAGTTCATCCTAATTTTCGCATGCTCATATACAAATGTTGTTGTGATTAGGAGATGGGGGTAGGTAGTCCGTTGATCTCAGAAGTTTGAGAAACAGTGGAATATAGTAATGAAACTGTATTAATCAGACTAATTTTTTCTTAATTTTATTTTTTATATGTTTGGGTGGGTTTTGTTCCTTAGACCAAAGAAGAAAGAATAGTTGTCCTGGAAACTGAAAATGCTGCTCTTCATCTAAAACTTGCAGAGGTGACTGTTGTTTATTTTTTTCAAAAATAATTTTTTTGGAAATAGAGAAAAAAAGACACTGAAATCTGCTGTCCTCTTTTCACGTTTTGCCATCTTTACCAGCTGGGAAAATGTATGAAGGGGTTAAGGCTCAGCATCTCTTTCTTTTCAGAATCATGAATGGTAGCAGTAATGATAGGCTGATTAGTAACTAGAAGTCAGCTTGAATTTAAATATTTGCTATTGTTTTAAATCTAGAAAGCTGAACTGAGTGAATGACTCTGGAAGCATTAAATATGGAATATTTCTTCTTACAGGGACCATGTTTGTCTAAAAGACAATGGCAGATTTTTCAGGAATACTTTTAGACACAATTGGGGATGATGCTTTGAAAGAACTGTTCACAGAGTGCAGGAGAGACATTGCAGTAGGAGTAGACTTACCAGGGCTGCCCTGCTGTGTGTGTTTTTAGTACTGGTATTGTTGCACATGTGCCTTGTCACACAGCATACAGCAACAACTGCATGCCCTCATTGCCTTACGTCCTTCCACAGAACCACAGGTTATTCCTAGATCCTCTGAAATAAGGAGCAGCCTGTGATAATGTTGGGGGCCTTCAAAGGAGGGGATTTCAAGAGATTTAAAGAATTTTGAATATAGATCTAGGCTGCTAGAGCAGAGCCAGCTGTGAATATTAGTGGCAATACAAACTGTTGGCCAGGAGTTTCTAATCTGGGCTGAAACATTAACTGGTTGGGTGACCTCAGGGAAGCCACTTTTCCTCCCTGTGGGTCTGCTAACACCCGTGGATAAAAGTGGGTTTAACATTTTTCAAAGTCTAACTGGAAACAGGTGGCATATCTGAAATGAGTTTTGCTAGGTATACAGAAGAACATTTATTCTGAGGAAATGGTTTTATTGTCTTTGTTCTGCTCTACAATATTCATTGAAAGGCTTAAGTATTTCAGCTGGTTTTTTGGTTGTTTGTTTGTTTGTGGTTTTGTTTGGGTTTTTTTATCCTCACAAGCGCAAGAAAGAAAATATTCCAGTCAGCAAGGTATACCAGATGTAGGAGGGAGTTGCCTGTGTAATAGAGAATGAAGCCTCTATTTTGAAATAGAGCTCTGGTTCATTTTCTTGGAAAATGTGCTGGAAGAAATGGGCAGCAAATGGACCCATGAGGAGCGTGGGCAGTGTTACCACCACCAGTCAGAAACAATGTCAAATGAAATCCTTTGCAATTAACCCTGCAGTGATGGTTGTTGCACTGATTTAGGCAGGTATTTAAATACACTTTAAAAATTTGTCTCTTCTTGGTTAATTTGCCCCAGCAATCTGAAATATGAGCTGAACTGACATCTATGAAAGAGTTTTACCTTAATTGAAGACTCTCTATTAAAAACAATACTAATTGAAATTAGTATTATGTCAGGTTGTGCACTATTGCACCATATGTCGTGATACTCTACCAGCTATGCTGGTGAGAGAAGCTGTTGCCCTTGGCTGTCTATCCCTGATCCTTCAGATCTGCGGGTGGAGCTGCCTGAGAGATTGAGCTGTAACAAGTTCAGCCACAGGGACCAGGGTTAACAGAGGTCTCATTCCGGACTTGTAAAAGCTAATTGGATTCATTTTGGCCGGAGTGAGCTGGGAAGCTTTGGAGACAAACTTATGAGGATTGCCATAAACAAGGATTTGCAGTGGAAATGTTTGTCTATAGGTTGCATCATTCTTATTAAAATGTTATTTCCTGCTACAGACCTTCCCTCACGTCCTTGTGACAGTGATGAATTTCAGCACTTCAGTGTTCTGCAGCCTGCTATACTGTTATCCCAGCAGCATACTGGAGGAGTTGTTGCTGAATATAGGAAGGCAGATTCTTTCTCCCTCCTTTTCCCCTGCTTTTTCCTGTTTGGAAGTCTGTTTATCTACCTGCATAGCCCTTGCTTTTATTAGCAGTCTTTATTAGCTGACCCTGCAGCCTTCTTTACATAAAGCTAAGCCTGCCAGAATGGATCTGATTGCAAAACTGAGATTTCACTTTGGAGAACACTATCGAGTAGTTCAGTTTCACTTCTGCTTATAAGAAAGCTGACTATAAAATTGTTTTAGTCCATTTTTTGCTTCTATGCTCAAGCACAGGTTTGCACGTGCTGGCCTATGAACAGCTCTGGTGAATGTTAAAACTATTTTAGTGGAGAAAACCTCAAAATCAAGGCAACATTTGCAATAAAGATTAACTTGATAGTGGAAGTGATGCCATGACAACAGCATCGACCTTTCTGCTTTTATCTCAGTGTTGAGAAATGTGGAGGGTCAAGGGGAATCTGTGCAGATGGTGCAGATTAGGTGCTAAAAGGAGGTTTTAACTACCCTAAGCTTCCTTAACAACAAGGCTTGAGTACTGCAATTGCTTATATACTTATATATATATGCTTAACTTTTCACGTGTGATTAGAGATACTAATTCTGGTGCACTACTTGTGTGCATTTTTGTGAAGCTGTTTGTAAAAATTGCATCTGAGTAACTCAAGTCTTGAAAATCCTTTAATTTTCAGAGCGTCTAAAAACTGTATAGAATCAGTCTCAATATCTGGGAGCTTAAAGCCTGTAACAATATTTTTAAAAAACCCTCTTCCTGCTATTTCTTTTAAGAACTTTTCTGTTAGTGTTAAGGTGGTGCATTGTCGTACAGAGCTTCCACATGCATGTAAAAATAGAAGATTCATCCTTTGTGAAGGTGAAAAAGCCACATGAAAATATTTGGTTTGATAAGTGAAGTACTTTTTTTTGAAAATACAATCTTTCTTTATCCTTACAGCTCCAGGATGTTGTACTGTTTTTGCCAATATCGCCTGTAGTTAAACTGCAATTAAATGTTTGCTTTTTACCCATTGTTGTCAGATGATTGGAATTGAATCAAATCCATTGTGTGAGTAGATTTAGTTCTTTCGTGTCTTTTGTTGTACTCTTCTATGCTTTGCTAATTTAAATAGCAGGGGGCTACAGTCACAGAATATGTGGTGGGAATAAAGTAGGAAATAAATCTGTGCAAGTGTGCAAGAGACAAGTGCATTTCAAAAATAGAGGAAGAGGCAATTGGTACTGATTAAGAAATTATAGATGTCAACAGGTGGCAGGGGAAAATAGATGAAGAAGTTGCAGCTCATTTTAAGCACCAGGACTGTAAGAAAATTACAAAAATGCATTTCTTAGCGTAATACAGATTCTTCCATATTGTCGAATATGGAAGGGCTTTGTTGGCCCAGCTTGGCACCATTGCAACCCTGCTGATTGTAGTGGAGTTGGTTTGTCAGGGGGCACAAAGTTGGGGGCTGTGTATTACCAACTCCTTCGGGACTTCAGCAAGTAACACCTGTATGTTTCTCTGTTCTGTTTCATGTCCTTCCACAGTGCTTTCTGCTTTAAATCTAGTTTCCAGAGACACTTAATCCAGCTGTATAACCAGCCCTTTTCCCTAAGTGAAGGCACAGTTTTAACCTTTTAGATCCAGCTCAAGCATAAGTAAGAGGGTTTAGGTACTGCAAAAACATTTCAGTAATCTGGTGCTCAGGTTTACGACCGTAAGAAAGTAGAATTTTGTGATGTTGGCCTATTACCATGAGGTGATTCTTCACATGACTCAGAAAAAGGTAAAAACAAAGAAATTAACTATTGGCAACATCCTATGTAATCAGATAGTTGAACTACAAATATTTACAGAGAAAAAGGGGACAGAATGCAATAGGGAACATGAGTGTTTTGTGATTTTCTGTGATTTTTTTTTAACAGTATCAAGGGTTGGCTGGAAGAAGCACTAATGAAATATTGCAGCTCTATGCTGCTCATGGTCAACAGATGAAATTGCAGAGGAGTTCTGTTGTAACCCAGCTGCATGGAGCAATAAAGGTAAAGGCACTTAGTAGTAACATAACCAAAGCCCTAAACATTTACATGCTTACCCCAGAAAATGGTGTGATATGAACCTGATCTGTGGCTTTATTGTATTCACAACAGAGCTTACAGTGAGATGTAACAATGATTTCATAGTGGCTCACACACGCTTATTTTTGTCTGATGAAATAACAAAGAGGCTTGGTTATACCTGAAGCTGTGTTACGGTCAAAATAGGTATGATAAAATGATAAGGATCCATAAAGTCTTGCTGAAGCTTTTAGGAAATTACATTGCTAAATGTTTTGCAGGATCTTTCTCTAAACATACTGAAAGATATGCTCCTGAAGGCTTCCTTCCATCAAATAGAGGGTTCTTCCTGCCTGTGATGTCTCACCATAATTTGGGTTGCATGTTGATTCTTCTTAAGTGCTGGTTCTGTGTCTTTATAACATATTTTTCTTCTTGCTGAGAAGAGGCTTAAGCAAGACCTGAAGAGCCTTCATTCATTTGCTCTTGAGCTTTCAAAAGACTTCCAACGTCAAAGCAAGACTTGTCTTTACCAAGTTCTGGCAGCAGTCCAGGGGATACAGCTGCAGAATGAAGCAATGCAAAGTAAGGCTCATTGCACTTAGATTTCAAACATGGAACATCAACAATGTAATTGTTCAATGTTACTAACCTTAAAAGGTTGAGTTTGATTTTTGAGAAATATGTCACTGAAATTGTACCACTTGTTTCTTGTTTGACATTAAATCACCAAGGAGTTTGGAAGCATTAGAAGTACAAATAAGTGCAGAGGTTATGACTGATAATTTGGATTTGTCTTTTGTGTGGATTACAGCTGCTATTAGACTGCTGCTGAGTGGGCTCAGCTGTAACATTTTTAAGCTGAAGTTCTCAGGCTTGCTATCTTGGATATTTTAGAAGAGCCAAATAAAGAATGCATTGCTTTATAAAGCTGAAATTTGTCTGCTTTTGACTGTACCAGGAAAGGACTTGGCTGATTTCAGAGGTTTCTGAAAATACTGCCTGAAATTAAGATAGACTTGATTTTTAATATTTCTGTGCATTTATTGAAAAAAAAAATTATTTCAAAATCAAAAACCAGTTGCATTTGCTGGGCTGTAGATACTAACAGACACACGGACTGCTGTTTTGGAATTCAGGTACTTCCTTGTTCACATGTACATAGGAAAGAGAGCCAGTGCCCTGGTGCTGCTCTGCCCTCATCACTGAGGGTTAAGTGCATTGGTCCTACACCTGGATCCCATGGTGTGGATTTCTGCACCTGCTTTCAATATCTTTGATTCTGCTACCAGGCCTGAGAATCAGGTGAAACATGCAATGCTTAAATTGTTTGTTGTGTAGCAGTAAAGGCCTGGTAAGTTGTTTGACACATAGTGGTGAACTACAGCAAATACACAAATTTACAGAGACCCTTTGTGATGCTCCATATCCATGTGTTACCATTTAAAAGGTACATTTTCTTTCCTTGAATTATTTCATTCTGGGACTGATTTGATTCTGATGGGACTCCTCATGTCAATAGCAGCAAACAGCACTCTTGCTGATGGGTGTTTGCAGAACTTATTCCTGTATGCTAAGTACTAAGTTATAATTAAAATTTATTTGATTACTGTATTATTCTTGTAGAGGAAGTGCTCCATCAAGGAAAAAACCCCAAAGCTGAAAATTAACTTTATCTAAAAAGTGAACTTTTCTCTTATTGAAGCAGATGGCCTAAATGAATGGATATGAGATTGAATTTGGCACTTGAGCTATTGTGGTGTAAATAAATAATGAGTATTCCTTTGGAGGCCTGGCAAAATTGTGTTGACTGTTCTCAATTTGCACTTCCTGATGCATTGTTCCTTGAAATCATAAGCAGAAGAAGCTTCCCTAACTATAACAAAATAATATGTTGGTACTTTGTGGATGACTTTTGTTTTGAATTTGCTGGTTTTCAGTTCTCTGTCAAGTGTTTTAGGTGGAGATTCTATTGTTAAGGTTAAATATGACCATTGGAATTGCCATCCTTAAATTACATGTAATCTTTTGTAGACAGAAAGCCCCAAGTATATATTCTGGAGACAGTATATATTACCAGTTTAATCTTAAAATAGAAATTGAAAACAAGGGAGAAAATTACAGAAGAAGCATTTGAGTAGGTAAATTTCAAGGTTGTAGTTGACATGCAGCAAACTATAAAAGTTTCTTATAGTAACTGAGTAGTCCTTTGCTTAGAAATATTTATTCACATTCTGAAAACTATGCAACTGCCACCTTTCCCACTGGAATTTAAGCAGTAGCAATTCATAAGAGAGAGAAGTGCCCATTATTCTGTTGTTATAGGCCTGTTTCCCTTGTGGATAAAGCTGCTATCATTTCTGCTAAAAATATTGGCCACCAAACTCAAATGATACTACTGAGACAGATGCAGTAATTCAGCAGTTTTTTGGAAAGGTAGGAATTCATAAAAAATTAAGGTTAGTTTTTAGATTGCTTCACCATGCAGATATTATCAGAAAGAGGAAATTGTGGTGACTTATAAGCCTAATGACTCTAGATATGCTTTGCAGTTCTGGGACACTTTTGCTCTGGGCTGGAGAAGATTAAAAAAGGAGCTTTCCCATTTTGTCCATGTGCTAGCATCTATGTGCTTTGCTTTTGTTGGAGAAAGTGAGCTCTGCACTGTGCTAATGCCTTGTATTGGTGGAATGTGAGCTACCATCATCTTTTATCCTCAACTCCGCAGGTGATTTTCACCAGCTCAGCTGTCTTCTGAGAGCATTTCACTTAGTGTGGAGTAGGGAAGTAGGAGAGAAACCTTGGATCCAGCAACAGAAATATTGTAGCAACCCAAAGAATAATCCATAGAATGGTTTGGAAGAGGTCTTGAAAGGCCATCTATTTTCATTCCCCTTCAGTGAGTAGGGACATCTTCAACTAGATCAGGTTCTCAGAGTCCCATCCAACCTGACTTTGAATGTTTCCAGGGAATCCACCACCTCTCTGCACAACCTGTTCCAGTGTTTCATCACCCACACTGTAAAAACCACCTTTCTTATATCTGATGTAATCGACCCTCTTTTAGTTTAAAACCTTTGGCCTATTACAACAGGCCATGCTAAAAATAATGTTACAGTATGGAATATAAAATACAGCTGAATTCAAAAGAAGTTTTGGTATTAAGCCTATTGTATCATAGCTGCAGTATGTCCTAGAAGACATGATCAGATTGATCTCCTTTTTGAAATGGACTCTAGACTGGCAAGAAACATTAAGAACCCCAGAGAACTATGGGGACAGCTACACTCACATGACATCTGTATCTCACATGTGTTGTGGCTGTGCTTGGCTATGCTGCTCCTGTTTTTCATGTCCCTATTATGGACCTTTCTGTTATATTTGTGTAACTCTTTGTGAAACCACGCACAGAAGAGATCAGGGAGCTGATCCAGGACAGAATTTGCTCAGAAGGAAGGATTACTTTTAGATCTTTGTGTGACTGAGGAAATAATTGTGTGAGCACAGCAAAACGTCTGATGCAGCACTGAAGGGGAGGGAATAAAAAGCTCTGGGGCTGTCAAGGTTACAGTCCCTTGCATATGCTTGCAAGACATCACAACTGTTAGACTGATGTTTCTGTGATCAGTAACATTTAAACAGAAAAATTGCTGGTATTCCCAGCTCCCAGAAAATTTCCATATAGATTCAATGGAATAGGAAAAGGATGGGGAAAAGGGATGTCTGTAATGGCTGCATTCCTGTGGTGACTCCTCTTGCCTAACTAAGAGTGTGTTATTAGTATTTTATAACAGATGTACCCAACATCTACCCCTAGGTTAACGATGAAAATGTAACTCCTGTATAGCTTGCATCTGGTGCCAAGCAGAAAACTAGGAAAATGTTAAATGAGTGTTTGCATTTGTAACTGCATAGCTCTACTTACAGAAAAAAAAAAAAAAAAAAAAAAAAAAAAAAAGATTAGGAAACTTTTTTCTTTTTCTTTCAGGACTGGAATAATGGAAGAGTGCCCTGAGCATCTATTGCTTTACCTTACTGCTTAGTAAGGGAACTCAAAGTGTGTGTACACAAATATGTAAAGGAATATGCTTATTTTGGAGGTTACTGAAATAATCAATGGAATTGATTAACCTTGTGTTTTAAAAATTATAGTATGATTAAGGGTCAGTGACTGTAAGTGGCCCTTTTGAATATTTATGGTAACATATTTGCATGGGATTCTCCAAACCCAAAGCATGTTACTATTACTCCACGTGCTGGATGCAAGAGAAGGATTTCTCATAGTGAAACTCCTAGACATTGATTCCCCAGCTATTAACGTCATGTTTCCCCTGCATGCATGCACTTGTCAAGGAGCACTGTGAACTGGAGGTGAATGGCATGGGTATTAGAAAAAAAAGATCTGAGAAGCCTCTAGTGTACACAAATGTCCCTTGAAATTATCTGATTTTTAGTCTATACCAGAGAGATTAAATTGTGTGTGTGACCATGCTGAGATACTTAGTCTGTTCCTTGCTCTGCAAGGTAGCACACACTGAGGCTGGTGGCCATCCTGCTAGTTCAGCTCTCAGACCCTGGTTTTGACTGCTTGATACTTTGCATCTCCAAACTGCTGACTAATTGCTGGGGATATTGATTTCCCACTGGGGTTCCTAAAAGCTTGCTTTTTACACAAGCTTACAGTCACATAATGTGTCTTCTGAGCTGTGTGTTTGTTTTGGGCCTGCTCAGTGTTTATGTAATTGGGCTGAAATAAAACCATTTGTGAAGATAGAAGGCTCTTATAATGACATGAACAAATTTTCTCAGTTTGGTGAAAGAGACTCCCTAGGGTTCAAATGATCCATCTTTCCTATGAATTCCTCATGGAATGATGGATTTATCTTAAAGGGGAACCTTACAACTGTTGTAAAGTAGTGCTGTAAGTGAGGCTGAGGATAAATGACAGGTTAACTTCTTGTAAAGTTAGCCCATATGAGTCTAATAAGAGCAGATGTGGTATGAACCCTGTGAGTGACAGCCCCATCTATAGCAGCAGGCTGCTTCAAATGTAGGTTTCAGACTACATCACTCTAACTGAACTGACACAATTGAAGTTCCTTTAAATATCTTACATTATTGATTGCTTTTCAAGGCTTCACATGTGTACTTGTGGTAATTATTTATAGCTTCACATAGCAAGACTATGATGGGATTTTTAATAAGTGTCTGGTAAATCAGAAACTAACCCTCCTAATTAAAATTTGGTAGAAGTGGAGAAGGTTTGTGCTTGTATTTCATGAGGTGCTACTGGACAATTCCTTTTGTAAAGTCATGGAGTTTATATCTCTGAAACTGCGTTCTTCTAGTGTTTCAGATAAAAGCTTTTGATCTTGAGCAGTCTCTACAAGAGGTGACAGAGAGATACGAGAAAGAAAAGCGAAAGAGGAAGGCTCTACATAACAGCTTAATTGTAAGTATGTTTAATAACAGAACATTGGCTTATTTGGTTGACATTATTCCCATACTTTCCTCACCAATATAAGTAAAGAATATACTTCACATGGATATGTCACTTGCCCCAGCTGTCTATGTGTGATGTGTTTATTTGCTGAGGCACATTTGTCTTATAATAAACCCTGCTCTTTTCTTTTTACACGAGATCTTCCAAATGCACTTGTGACCTGTTGCCCTAAGGAGTAGCATCCATTTTGAATAGTGGACAAAAGTTGACTTTCTTCATCCTCTTCTCTAAATTTGTAGCTTCTGAAATTGTTTTAAAATTCTTAAAATTATTCACTTGATATTGCAAAGTAGTCGTCTTTTATTTTTCCAAACATCTTTAGCTGTATCCTGCTCAGCCATTAGTGATGGTTCATTTGGGAATATTTTTTTCGCATTTGTACTTTAAATTTACTCTTCCTCCCATCCCCACAAATGACTAGTTTTCAGTTTCCTGATTTAGGACCTGATTTTCAGAAATACAAGCCTCGTTCAAACAAATTTAAGTTTTTCTACCTGGGACAATGAATCTCTTTGTTAAAAAGTACTTCTAAACTTTGCCTTGTGTCGCAGTTTACTGAAAGGATATTCCCCAGAGCAATGGGACATTAATACCAGTGGTCAATAATCCTCACAGGCAAGCTATGTTCAGTCATACAAAATGAGGAGGTCTGATCACCAACAGAATGGAAGAGATAACAGATCTAAAATGGCCTAGTGTGAAAAATCATCTACTGGCTTTTTAATCATGTAGGAACACAGTGGAGAGGAAAATATACAACATATTTTATATTCCACATCTTCCTCAGGCCTGGTGGAAGAGAAATGGAGTGTGTAAGGTTGTCTGTTGAGTTAATAGAAGTATCTGAAAAGGTGAGGAGAAAGGAGAGAGGGAAAGGGAAAAATTGCTCAGAGGGTTTCTTTTTTTGTCCATATGAACTGGAGAGGGTTATACAGTTCCAGTGCTCTGAAGAGCTCATACTTCCTCAAGTACTTTCTCCTACCTTATTAAGACAAATGATATTGTTTCTATTTTTCTCCCCACAGAGTCTAGGGCTATGATGTGGTAAACACGGGCTTTCTTAAACATCTTCATGTCTGTTTGACAAATTTCAGTGCATTTATCCTCTCCAGCCACTTGTGTTAAATACAGCTTAATATTCTTATCCAGGAACTGAGAGGAAATATCAGAGTCCACTGCAGGATTCGACCTTTGCTACCTTTTGATGATGCTGCTGGACATTCGGTATCACAAGACAGGTAATTGGTTTTGGTTGTGTTAGATCCTGTCTGACTCATATAGAACAACTGTGTCCTTGATTTTTCTGGTTTTATGTGTGTGGGGAGACAATGATGGTATCATAAAAACAAATTGCTGCTTTCTTTCTCCTGCTAAATTGGCTCTAGCCAGTCTCATCCCCCAGACTAAAAGTATGTCCATCTCAACAGAAAGCCATAGTTGTTCTGCCAAGCCAGGATTATCCTTGGCTTGGCAGAAGTAACACAGCTGCAGTCAGTTTAGAGTGTGTTCACTATCCTATACAAATTCTGGGATGCAGTAATGTGAGAGCTGCCAAAAGTCGTGGGTAGAGAAACACACTCAGCATTACAATTGTTTTGTAATGCTATAGAACACTTTGGCTGTTACCACAAACATTGGGAATTCTATTTCAGTCTAATTTGGCTCTGCATCCCTAATTTATAAAACGTTTACTGTAACTGACGTGTCAAAACATTCCAAGATCCAAAAGGAAAAGAGGGATTAGATGCAAGTATCTGTTTAACAGGCTGAATTCTCAATAGATCACTAACATGAAAGAAAGTAGGGATTGAAGTGTATACAAAGAAAGAAAGAAAGAAGGGGAAAACTAGGTGGGTGGCTAGAAACCAGTAACATTATCATTTGCTTAATCAGTAAATAGCTGATTTGGGCTTTCTTTTACTTTTACTGCCTGGTAATTCTAAAAGAGTACATTCAGTGTTTTAAAGTTTATTAATTTTTGGCAAATCTTACAAAAAAAAAAAAAAAAGATTGTTTTAATTAAAACAATGTCAAAAATAACAGGCAAGATATTTCAAGAAGCCTGAAGTTGAAACTTGCAGTAACCTGTGCTTGGTATACCTGAAAAGGAACCCACTCACTTTTTTTGTTGAAGTATGAATTAGTGCAATCAGGTGCTGACTTGCAGTGTAAAACAGGATGGACTAGGCCAAACAAACAATTGTCAAGGGTAACTTTCCTTAATGTATCAAAAAGTAATTTAAATAAAACTTATCTGTAAAACTGTGGACTGATTCTCCAAGAACTTGCACACATAAATAGATTTATACACCTCAGTAATCCCACTCAGTGTTTGGACTAATCATAGATTCAAGATCAGGGACAAATACCTGAAAAGAGGGTGTTTTTCACTTTAATTTTCTAAACTGAAAGCTTCTTGTTACAAGCTCATGCAACAATCTCAAAATAATAGAATGGCTTGCATGTGCATTCATCTTAATTTGGTTTGTTCTAAATGCCTTTTCTAAAGCAGGTTGTTGCTTGATTGCACTTTAATTTGTTCTTTATTCAAAATTAACTGTGGTGTTAGTATGTACATAGGGTACAAAAATAGTGGCTGCTCTGAAAGGTACTCTTCAGACAGTGTGTTGTTCACAGACACTTTAAACATTGTTTTTTCTCAGCTAAGTGGAACACTTATGGTTGAAAGGTACCTCTTTTTCCCCTATTGATGCTTTTTTCTTTCTTACAGGCGAAGAAATTTTTCAGAAAAAGTGGCATATGCAGCTGATGATGTGAGTATTTGATGGTGGAATTCAACAGCACATTCATAGACACTAAAAGAAGAAACAAGAGGGGCATGAGAATCATGAGTTTAAAAAAAAAACAAACAAAACAACAGGGTCAGGTGGTGCTCAGATTTGATTACCCATGGGTGCAATAGCAGGTGGTTTCTGCTGTTTTCATCCTGACACTTTGTAGTGGTAATAGTTTGGAGCTTCTGCTGGGGCAGCCATCCTTTAACTGGAGGTTGAACGTTTGCAACAGTCAAAGTGCTGCTGACTTCCTGCTGTCAGTCCCTTTGAGCCACTTGTGTGTGCTGTAGCTGTTTCTAAAATTATGTCAGGCTTCTTTCAAATTTTACTATTGCAACAGAGCTAATGCATGAGGACAGAAATCTGATACCTCATGAACCACAGCAGCCTATGTGGTGCTGCAGTCAAGCATGTTAAAGTATCCTGGCTTAGATCCATGGGAGGAATAATGGTCATTGGGGCTGCAAATCCAAATGACATTCCAGCATTAATTGAGGCCATTACCAAGATATAAAGTTTAAAAAGGCACAGTAGTGTGAGCTAAGGTCAAAGTATTAACTTGGGTTTTAATTTTCATAGCTGCCATAGTTCTTAGTTGGCTGCTTAGTTGGCTGTTACTTACACGGTGATGAGCCAAATTCTCTTTTATAGTGTAGTGCTTAAAATATTGCTGAAGTGACCTACAGTATGTTATGCATTTAAATCTCCCAAATTATAGTTTCATTAGGCAGCTCTCACTTGCATACTATGGATAATTATATATATCCACATCTATATCTATATGTGTGCAATTAGGTAACTAATGGAACTCATAAAGAGATGAAGAAAGTAAATATGTCAGGAGATTAAAACCAGGGATCTGTAATGGTAGACATAGTATTCTGGATACCCTGACACATTTATTGTACTATAAAATACTGCAATCACTTCTGACCTGTTAAATTTTATTGCATAAGCATGAAATTAGGCAATATTTAGGGTTTGGATTATTTAATATCCAAAATATCTGATGTGTTACTGATGTATTGATATGTTTACAGTGGCAATGTCTGCTTAGTTATGCTAATTTATAAGTTTTAGTTTGTATGAAAGAGTGACCTTCAATATGCTAATGTTATTAAATATTTCAGGAATATAAATATAAGCATGGGCTTGATTGGGAAATGAAATTTGCAAAATACTAACTTCTTGGTTTTGGAAAACACAACATAGACTTCAAATGTTGTATTGGTTTGCTTTGACATTTATGTAGTTAAAATACTTTCCAGTTTTGATCAAACACCTGAAGTCTTTATGTTTCTTAAGGTAAATTTATCTTTCTTTAAGAAAAAAAAAAATTGTTGCAAGAATCCTTCTTACAAAAAGCAGTCCATTTAGACTAATTTTACAAAAGTAAAGGAAAACAATGTTTATTGCCTGTTTAGTTTGCTGTTAACAACTGAAGCTGTTATGCTTGTGGCTAGGATAAATGTGCAATTTTCAGATTAAAATATGGGGCTTGACTTGTTATTGCAATGCAGTCAAAGATTGTATTTCTGGAAACAAGTTAACCATTTCCCAGACAATGATTTAAAGGAAATTTTAGATCAAGGTGAAGGAAGACTGTATGTGGTAGAGATGCTGACTTTATTAGTTTTGCTTTTTAGATCATGACTGTCTCTCCAGATTTTTTTTCCTGAAAATACGTAGACTAAATGGAAGTCATGTAGTCTCCGAGTGTTTTTTTATCATTTGTTTAGAATTTCATGTCATTCTTTAGACACGTGGTCTTTTCTAACACATTGTTCATCTTTGCCTAGAGAAACATTATTCTGATTTTAAGTCTAAAAAAGGCTTAAGATTTTACTAGATGTACAGAAGGGTATTGCATTTCAGTTTTTGAGTTACTTGAAGATTTTTGAAATTTTATTTTTGCTGTCCTGTGTATGCTCAGCTCCTCAACATAACATCAACAACTGTCTGAGCCTTTCTTTCTGAAGCTTGTTGTGCAATAACTGTGGAGAGTGAGTACACACCACACATCAGGCTGAACCTCTCCACACAGATTAGGCCACTGAACAGTGCTGGTATTGCCACTACCTGAGAAAATGAGCAAATGAGGAGGTACTGAATGCACAGACTCTTTCTGGTGGAGATAGCTCGAGGGGGAATGAGTGCAAACTGAAATACAGGAAATTCAGCCTAAACATGAGAAGAAGCTGTGAGGGTAGTCAAACACTGGCACAGGTTGCCCAGAGAGGGTTTGGATCTCCATCTTTAGAGATATTCAAAACCTGACTGGATGTGGTCATTACAAATGCTTCTATGAAACTTCTGCCTGTTAACAATCAATTCTTTTGTTTCTATTTTATGCAAATAGAGGTTTTTTCCCTTATTTCTCACCTTAGAGAAAGCTGATCTGCAAGTAAATTTGATATCTGAATCAGAAATTTATTCCATCATTCTATATATTTTTTTTTTCCTTTTTCTTTCCCCCGGAGCCTGTTAGTTATTGACCCTATTAGAATTTTTATGTCAGGCCATTTTGTAGCAGTGTTGTACTGACATCTGTACTCAGAACAGATTTGCCAGTACTAGGGTGGGTAACATAGGTCATTCTGTAGAGTAAGTGCTTTGTCATCATTAGTTCGATAATTATACATTTCTCTTCTCCAAAGAAGTAGAAATACTCATAAAGTCAAAGGAAGAAATGTGATGTTTATTAGCCTTTTGCATGCTGGACATACTGTTATGTGATTGTTATTTGCTCAGCTCTTTATAACTTCAGTCTGGCAATACTTATTTGAAGGCCACTAGTTCAGCACTCCAACCCACTTGTCTGAAGCACATTAGGAATTTCAGCATTCCCATCAAATGCAGTAATGTAACCACAGGTTAATAAGACAGAAAATCTCCTTGAATTGGATGAATTATTTTGTGTGCTGGAGAGCTTCCACTCAAGTTGTTGTAACCCCCCACATCTTTTTTCTTTGCTTTTCTCAGCATTTAAGCAATATTTGCCATGAGGAGCAGAAGAGCACAGAATTTGCTAGCTAAGCCACATCAGACTGCTCTGATTGTACTCCTGTAAGAGTTTAAAGAGCTGCTTACTTATTTGTCAGACTTACAGAGTTATTGTATAAGTCATCTGGAAAGTGGATTCCAGTAAAAACTCATGGAATTCTACAGATTGTTTAGTGCAGCTCTTTCTCTTAGTTGTGGACTAGCATGTTATTTAATGAAATGTGCATCTTCTGCTTAGTTCTAGACAAGAGCTATCTATGAAATCAATCTGAAAAGGCACTGTGAAAATTTGTCCAACAATAAAAAAAGAACTCATTTTTGCAATTTTTTTGTGCCTGTAGTGGCAGCTGGGGAGCTTGCATATACTTCCCTATGACTTTCTAGGTTCAATAAAACGTTCAGGTAAGGGTTTGGATCTTTCTCTTGAACTTAAGTGCATGTTTTGTTAGTTGTTATTTAATAACCTGAATGGGTTTTGAGAGCCTTTCTTATGGTTTTGCAAGTTCACTGCTTTATACATGCTCTGAAGCCTCATGAATTGGTGACTGCTGGAGAAGGGTATTGGACTACTTGATCCTTAAAGCTGCCACCTGATACATTAGTATTGATGCATATTTGGTTTTGTGTGTGTGCCTGTGATATTAACTAATTTTTTTTCTCTTAGGAAACCGTCCTTGTCAAGTGTAGCCGTCCTGGTCATGCCTCAGTAAACAAGACTTTTCAGTTTGAGAGGTGGGTAGTCCTGTGTAGCAATCTGGAAATCTGAATTGCTGGAAGATTTCTGTAGTGAAGACTTAATTTTTTTAGTAGGCACTAGCTAGAGGGTAATGCTCTTTTTGGCTGGGTTTTTGAGCAGGGGAAGCAGGAGAAAAATTCTTAGTTTTTTTTTAATGTGATAATTATGTTCTTTCCAGGACAGAATAATGCCTATTTCAGATAACAGTCTTCCCTCTCAGTAAAGACTGCTAATACAGCTATGTTTGAAACTTGTACAGAGACTTTTTTGACTCTTTTCACAATCTGAGTAACTGTCCTGATTCTTGCAACATGTTGCAAGGTTAAAGATAAGGAAGTGTTGTTTGCCTTTGAGTACTTAAAGGGAGCTCATAAGAAGATGGGGCCAGACTTTTTAGTAGGGCCTGTTGCAATAGGAACAGGAGTAATGGTTGTAAACTAAAAGAGGGTCAATTGAGACTAGATAAAAGGAAGAATATTTTACAATGAATGTGGTGAAATGCTGGAATAGGTTTCCCAAAGAAGGACTAGATATCAGATTCCTGGAAACATCTGAGGCCAGGTTATGTGGGACTCTAAGCAAGCTGATCTAGTTGATGTCCCTGCTCATTGCAGGGGGATTGGACTAGGTGAACTTTAAAGGTTCCTTAAAACTCAGACAATTCAATGATTCTATGAATTGAGGTGGATTGCAAGATTTCAGCATTAGGCATAGAGCATGACTTTGGCAGAAACTGGACAGAGCACTTGTATGAGTTGATGTTCAAACAGCCTGACCAGAGGCAGCAAGGCAGAGCATTGGCATGGGAATCAGTGCTTCCCAAGGGAAAGGCTACAGTGGCACTACTTTCTGTCTTAAATGCTCAAAAATGCACAGAGATGAATCGGATTTTGAATGCACCGTTTGTGATAAGGGCTTTGATGGGACACCAGAGTCACTGCCAGTCTCTGTCAGCGAGACAGAAAACTGCTGGGAGTCAGGCTGAAGGGTGCCTTCTGTTCTCTCAAAATGGTGCTGACCTGGACCTCTGAAAACAGGAATGAAGAGTTAAATAATACAATGAGAAGTCTGTAAATGAAGAAATACAAAATTTTACCCCAATGCCTCTTTGTAATGCAAACTTTGCATCTACATATTGCAATGACTCAGGAGACTGTCTTCCCTGAACCATGATGCAAAACCCTTTGGAAACAGAATACAGGAGGACAATTTCATGCTTCCTTGCTTGAAGGCAAAACTTGATTTAAAATCAGATGTACCCAGCATGAAATATCTGTCCTGGTTTAAACTTAATGTCTGAGCCTGCTCAGCCAAAATTCCTGTAGCTTTGCTAAATATTGTTAGTCGTTGACCCTTTCCTCAAGATGTTCTTCTAAAGTGCTGCAGTTTTCTACTCACAGGAGAATGGGGCTGCTGTCGTGTAGGCCACCAAGCACCTGAAAAATCCTGAGATAATGCACATCTTGGGGAAGCTTTACTGATCCCACAAGTTGTAAGACTTCTTTGATTCAAGGCATGTGAGATCTAGGGTACATGGCCCCCTCACATGTTGCTAAGTTACTCAAAGTAATTCCTTTCACTCTTCAGCTGTACCTAACCCAGCCATACCAGTTGAAGTAAACATGGAATAATGCTGGAATTCAACTCTGTAGAGCAGCACAGTTAATGGTTTTGACACAGGACTCCAGAGGTGCTGTGATTCTGGAAATGTGGTGTAGATCCTGGTAATCAGGAAAAGGGTTAAAAAAATGTAAATCCCCCAAAGAATGCAGTTCTCCAGGAATGTTTTTTTAGTGTCCCAGTACAGCTATTTTTTTATAAACAGAAAAGCATATGTTTCTTATGAACTCTAAAATGTTTATTTTTTTAGCAATGTTTTATGGAACTAATAAATGTCAAAATATTTGATTTCAGCTCAGGAAGAAAATTCCAGCTTTCAACATGTTATGCTTTTATAATTTTATTGGCAAATCAGTTAGCAAAATAACAAGGAAGCTCAGAATTTTCAATGTGAAATTCACATTAATCAGCACACAGGGACAAATCTATCATCCTGGTAAAAATACATGGGGTTTTAGAAAGAGATTCTTTGGATTTGCAGCATCTTTCATGATTTCAGATAGCTAATGAAGTTGGCGCCCATGCTTCAGCCAAGGCTGTGGTTATAGTGTAGCATAAACTAGTTCAAGACTACTTTAAACCACTTTATTTCACTGTGGACAGCATTTGAACCACAGCAGCTAAGTAGTGGCAGTAAAACCCCTTTAGGAAGTTGAGTAAATATTTGAGTAGTTACTGTGAGGTGGAATCACGTGCCTTTCCTTGGATCAGCTACCGGAGCCTGACCCTGACATAGCTGTACTGGCCCCAGCTGTGGCTGTACTTGGAAGAAATGGCCTCAAGCTGCACCAGGGCTTAGGTGTGTGTCGAGCCTGTGTTCAGGCTGGACATCAGGAAGATTTTCTTCACAGAAAGGGTGCTTTAGCACTGGAACAGTGCTTCCACATCCCTGGAAGTGTTCAAGAAATGACTGGATGTGACACCTACTGCTATGGGTTAGTTGGCAAGGTGGCGTTCAGTCAAAGGTTGGACTTGATGGCCTTGGAGGTCTTTTCCAAGCTAATTGATTCTGTGATTCTATTTTGCTGTGCAAATGAACTGCTAAGACTGATTGATTATAGCCTGGGTTGTGGCCAGTAGCAATGTGTTTGCTTTCTTAGGCAACAAAAGTCATCAACTGTGAATGTTTTAATCATTAAAATGCCTTTCTTAGTTTTTTCTCTTTTTTTTCCATTTTTTTAAAATTTATGTAGTAGCTCTGAGATGTTTTGATGTGCGAAGAAAAAATATTTTAATATGTATTGAGTTAGAGACCTAGTTGGTTAAGATGGAGAACTGGGTGTTAATGAATATTTCATCCATTGCAGATGATAGATGAAGCAGACAAAAGTGTTTGGAAGTGCTTTTACTCTTTTATATTGACCTTGCAGATTGGATGTGCAAAGTTTACTGAAGCATATGCTCATGTGCATGCAAAGCAGGGACAGAGTATTCAGTGCCTGTGTCCTCCTGGTCCAAACTGTGCCACATCCCTGCGTATTTGTTGGTTTCTCAGTGCACTATGATGGCACATCAGTGGAATGACAATACAAGAAGTATTTGTCCATCAAGCCAGACAAGTGCTCCTTTCCTGATTAAAGAGAGTACATTTTCATGCAGCTTACAATTAGTCTGCGGAACACGTTGCCACAGGATGTTGCTCCGGGCCAAGAATTTAGCAAGATGCAGAAAGAAACTGAATGCTAATTCTAATAATATTTTTTTTGAAACAGAGATTCAACACATATTTCAGTTTTGAGGCCAGTATACAGCTTTTAAGGATTAGGATGAGGCACACAGATGAATTATTGTGTCTCTGGCCACCATATTGTTTCTCGCTCCTTCTTCTGGCTGTTGTCAGCAAAAATGCTGAGTTCAGTGCATTGGCTCCCATTCTGTATCTGTTTATCAGTGATCCCTCTGTATAATCTTATTTATGGAGAACATGAATACACAAACTCTATTTGTGCAGTCTATAGACTCTGCCAGACAGATCATGGTCAGATATACAAAGAGGCTTGAGTAAATGCTGAAGAGCATACTTTGGCTTTATTCAGTTAACCTTGTAGTATCCTGTACAATCTGTGGGATACTGTTAAGTGTACTGGTGTACAGTATACACAGAGAAGTGACTATGCATTGTAATGCTGGCTGCTACCAAAATTCCTGTTTCTAATCAGCCATTTTGCTGTGAGCTGTAAAGAACATATATCACCTATTGGAAAACAGAGCTAGACAAAACCTCCCCACCCCAAAAAAACAAAACAAAACCAAAACACAAAAAAACCACCCCAAAAAACAAACCAAAACCAAACACAAAAAACCACCCCAAAAAACAAAACCCCAAACACACACAAAAACCCAACACCACAGAAAGACACCAGAAAAGGAAACTTTTTCAAAAGATAAACACTCATACCTCAAATATTTAACTGTGGGTAATGACATTCATATTTTAGATTCTGTTCATCTTGTATAAACAATGGGTGCTGAAGGCTGTAATCTTGGGGAGGATACATTTTGGTGTGCTACAGAAGAAATGAATGAGTTAGGGATATCCATGTTTTATGATCAGAATTTCCTCTCTCTGATGATTTCCTATTTTCAGGTCTTGATTTTATGTTGTACAAACCTGAAAGAGTTGGAGGAAAGATTTCTTTGAAGATAACTTTTTTTTTCTCCTTGCATTCAAAAAACATAGGGAGTTGTTTCAGACATCATTGTATTGGCCCAAGTATTGAACTGTTGTTGCTCTTTTCTAAGAGGTGAAATAACTCAAGCAGTTTAATTGTCTTCCCTTCTGTTTAAAAATAGGTCTGCATGCCACATCATTATGTAAAAGAAAGTCTCCCCTTGCGTGAGAAGTGTTGATTTCAAAGTAGGTAGTTCATCAGGGCTGGGGACGGAAATACCTTAGGGTGATATTGCCCACAAAGATAGTGCATCCTTAAACATGACCTTCAGGAGCATTCTGATTTCTGCTGCACCACTGAGTCTTCTGAGACAAGTCCTGAGCAAGTTTGTAGTCTCTACCTCTTTTTTCCCCCAAACTTTACCCACATCTTAAAGGGGCAGTACAACCTGACCACTGTCTTCCATAATGGGATACATAGGAAGCCCAGTCAGCAGGGCTATTTCTCATTCTAGGAGGTGGGAAAAAGTTACAGGGATCCAGTACAGCCCAAAAAAAAAAAAAGACTCTGTGTGCCAGGCAGGAGGCTTAGGATGAGCTGAGAAATCCACAAGGGTACACCTATGTGTTGTTCTCCCCAAAACACACAACAGCTGCTCCCAAAATGTGTGTGAGAACTTTGGAGTTCTAATTTTCAGTTCTCTGACACAGAAATGTCACCAGGTTCCAGATTTTATGTCACTGGACTACAGTTTCTATGGTCTGTGTTCTTGTGACAACATTTATATTTTTAATTTGATTAATCATCGTACTTTGTTCCTCAGAGTTTACAGTGATTTCGAGTCTCAAGATGCAGTATTTGCAGATGTGGCCCCTTTGCTTACATCTCTCCTCGATGGGTAAGTTAAAAGGTTGCAGTAAGAAAGCTAAAGCACAATAATCTACTGAAATCTATCAATTAAAAAAATACTTAATAATGGTGATCTAGTCAAGTTTTATGGCTTTGCAGTTCCATTTTCCTGTTCTCCTTCTACCCAGCACCAAGTGAATGTTGTTTCCCTGTATAAACAGTGAAAATACAGTTTAGAAAATTTAGCAGAGCAGACAAATTTGTAAAAATAAAAACCCATTTTTTTCCTCTGATCTGCTTCTGTCAAACTGATGCTTCTAACAGAAGATGTCTTTTTTCTCGTGTGTTCTTTAGGTTGTGTTTTATAACTTTTCCAGTTACAGACATTGTATGATATATCTTTTCCTCAGTGTGTTCCCTGTGACTGTTGTGTTCAATGCAAAAGCCCTGCCAGGGCCACTCTCTGTTCTGGTTTTGTGTCCAGCACAGGCCATTGAAGGTGCTGCCATCGATTCCTGGTTGAACCACAACTGAGCATTCTCAGTCATTCTACTGCTCCTTCAGGCACTGGGGTAAAACAGAATTCTGGTTTGAATACAAAACTGACCAGTAATAAGCACTAACAAATACATGAAATTGCTTCTAGCTACTGAAGCTCATAAAGTGTGATTTTTCTTAAGTACTGAGCCAACTTAAGCTACTCTTGCAAAGAAGCTTTGATGTGCATATTGTTATATTCCTTGAGGCTTGAACTGAGTTTTATGTATAACTTCCTTTCTGCTCCTTTTTTATCCCTGTTCCAATCCCACTTAATTATATGGTAGGGCTGTCACAGACCTTTCACTCCCTGTAGAGGAAAAGACAGTCCCTTTCCATTCACAGTGGCATAGTGGAACAGTGGCAATCCTTGTTCCCAGCAGCCTGCACACTGAAGTTTCCAAGGTTCCTTTTCCTTAAAGCATCCTAGAGGAGGTATCTAAAGATACTGTGAATATTGGAATTTCCATATGCCACAGAGAGGCCCTCACTGGCTCCCTGGCTGAGGGAAGTCATAGATTGCATTACTCGTGTTTACCAATGATGAGTAACCACAGTTTGTTTAGCTGACCAGCCTAGGACCTAGGTTGCAGGAGTTTAAAGAAGTCTTAAAACTACTGCTTTCTCTCCTTACTTTCCCTTTTGCAATGATCATAATTTGCCTTGGTTCAACACGCCCCTTAAGTGTCTTCAGATGTATCTGATCTGTACCTTGATCTGCTGTACTTCCCACCTACTAATTCTCACATGGGGAGAATCCTGTCCTAAAAGCTAAGATTTTTGTATTCAGTTAGGAAATGTTCTGTTATTGAAAACAAAAGACCTGTCTTGTTCTTCCAGAAGTGCTGTTTAAACAGAAGCAGATTCTCAGAAAGGAGAGTCTGTGCATATGAGCACAGCAGCTCTCCCACTCTAAATGGGAAACAGACATACTTAGTCTGAACCTTGAACCTCTTTGCTGCTCCTGATTGTTTTAGTCTGGGTTCTAAAGTGCTCTGTAACAACTTTTAGCTTGAGTAGAAGGGAGTGTTCTCTCCTTTTCCTTATTTTTTCCTATGTTTTTCTTTCTTAATGGATTGTTTCATTTTTCAGTACAAATATACAGGAAGAAAAGATTGTTCCATATGTAAACCAGACAAAGTGTAGCAGGCTTTAAAGTTTACTGTGAGCCATACAGGGCTAACAAGGGAGTAAGATAACTTCTCTTTTCTTTACAGTGCTGAAGAATCCAACTTGTTTATTTTAAAGAATGAATTTCTCGTCCTTTCATTTCCTTTAACAATGTTCTCTCCTAGGTATAACTTTGCTAGACTGAACACCCACACTCTTTTCAGGAGAGAAGTGCTACGAAACTATTGTTATTTTAGCTTGACAATAAGAACTTTCCTAAACAGGAATATAACTGTTATATGTAATAATAAAGTGGAGAAGGAAAAATATCAGGGCACATAGGTGAAATCATAGTAAAAAATCTTCAGACTTCTCCATGTGAAAGCTTTATGCTGGAGCTAGAACACCAATGAAGTAAACTATAATAAGTATCTATTATTATATAGATAAAGTAATCTGCTGCTTGTCCTCTTGTTGAATCCCTCAACAATTCATTATCTCCTGTACCTACTTAGATATGATACCACTTTGGCCAGTTTTAACTCATTTGGGCTGACAAAAACATTGTTTTAGCTTTGGCAGAGAAGTTACCACTGATTGATGCCCAGCTTGCACCTCTGTCTTCAATGTTACAATCCTCTGCCCACTTAACTTCTAACCATATCATCTATTTCTTGCCAGAACGATTTTGTCCATGATGCTTATTGTCTTATAACTAGCAGCAATTAAGGAAAATTTCAATAGCTGGACTATAGGAAAGTCCTTTAGGAGAGACTTTTAAGGAGACTAATTCTGTTTTTCCTAAGGAAAAACATCTGGCTCCCTTTTTAATTCCAAAGATCTATTTAATTTTGAAATAGGGCTAGAAGTCTCTATAAGGTACAGGCTGGCCAGGCAGGTGTGTATGAGGGGTGGAACTGTGAAAATTACTCATTGTTAGTCTAGCTAAAAACTACCAAAATCAGTGGGAGCTTTTCTACTGAGTTATGTCAGCAGTGAATACTTCAAGAAATCCCTCATATCAGATTTAAAGCCCTAATTGCTATCACATTTAATTTTACTGTAGTGCTCTTTGTTTTCAATTACAGTTATCTCCTTTACTTCATCAAATCTATGACTAGACTCCTATTTTATACTCTGCAGTGCATGCTAAAATCTGGATTGACCTTACTGTAGATTCATTGACTGCAGCTTTGATTTCACATTCCCAGAAAGGGTACCCAGGTATTGTCCATGTGGCTTATCAGCCCACATTTTTTTCTAACAAGTGAAAGCTTTCAAAATAATCCCCTGAAATAATTGCTTCTAGGCGTGTTTAATATGCATGTAAGTATTTCATTACTTGAAACTATACATTTAAAACAATTAGATGAGGGGTGTTCATTGAAATAATCTGGCATGTGCTTGAAACTACATTTTTGATATGAGGAAAAGCATCATATAATCAAAAGCAGCTGTTTCATGTCTGCCCACAGAGGAGGTAGCTTAGACAGTGAAATTTTATTCCCTGGCAGAACAGGAACAAGCTCATTCTTGCAACTCTCTAGTAGAACAGAAGTTTCTGCAAACTGTGAAGCACTTCTTGTGTGCAAAGGTTCTGCTAATGTCATATTTCTGAACAAACAAGATAGTCCAGGGAGAGAGCAGTCCTGTCAGCATTACTGCATGTCTTCAAGGGTTTGCCTGGCACAGTACTGTGGTCAACACTGAATTGCTGGCAGGGGCAGCAGAGCAGGCACAGCCAAGGAGGGGCAAAACTTCAGCTGCACAGCACAGTGTTGGTGCTCCATACAAAGCACTACTGTGGCTGGATGCATCTGTATCCACCCACTTATTTTGCTTAAGATGTTCACTTTGATCCAACTGTGTTAGTAACACACTTTCTAGATAGGGTTCATACATCTCAGCTCAGATCTCTGTGGCACAGACTCCATAACAGTGCTCACAGCTGTGAACAATTTTCAGTGCAGCCAAGAGGCCTTTTCAGAGTTCTGCTCATTAGACATATTTACTTGTCTACTTCAGAAGATGATGTTTCATAGGTGCCTGTTCCTCTGCACTGACACTGTACATTTTCATTTTCTACTTGTCCTTATCAGAGCAGTTCCTGCCACCTTTGTTCCAGAGTAGTCATTTTGTGCCATGCTCATTCTCAACTGGTGGCTGTGACTGATGAGCCTGCCTGAAAAAGGCTATGAGAGATGAAGAGTTCCCAGCTGTTAGGATACAAGTGCAGTGGTTTGCAGCACAGCACTATAACAACAAATCAAGCCTAGAAATGGATTACTTTAAAATATTGTACTGTAAACTGCAGTGGTTCAGGAGCTGATTAAAAAGCAGCTCAGTAGTGCAAAAGCTGAAAGTTGGGCAGGCAAGGAGGTCTAACAGTATTGATCATTCCAGCTAAGCATCCTTTAAACTTCTACTTAAAAGCATCCCTTCAACTCTGCTTAAAAAATAAAATCTATTTAGATGATGTCATGAACAGTAATTACTGTCAGACTTTGAGATCTGAATCAGGGGCAGTGTTTTTATTTTCTTGTTTAGGTTTGTGTTCCCAAATTGTTTGGAGTTTGGCTTGCCACCTAACAGACACATTTGGAATGCTAAAATAAATTACAGCACTTCTGTTTTTCAGGTACAATGTGTGTATCATGGCTTATGGGCAAACTGGAAGTGGGAAGACATACACAATGTTGGGACCACAGTTAGAAGAGAACTTAGCATTCTCCACAGAAGAGGAATCAGAACTAGGAATTATTCCTCGAGCTACCCAAGAAGTGTTCAGGTAAAAACTAAGTAAAGGCTTGCTGTCAGTGGCAGTCACTTTAAACTGTATAGAAAAGATGAAATAATGATTAATGTATTTATCATTACAGATTTCAGCTTCACATAGTTAATATTTATAGCTTCTCTGACCACCATTTGATATTTGGGGTTTTATATAGATTTCTAGTCTCTCCCCTGCTTAATCCAATGTTCTAAGACAATAAGATTATGCAGTTTTACTCTGTATTATCTGTCCATCTGGCTTTCAGACTCTAATTAAACTTTTGAAAATGTTTCAACCATAGTTGTGGGAGTCCAAAAGGTAATTAAGTTCCGGAAAGTTCTGTGAAAATTGACAACTGGAATACATTAAGAGGATTCAGATTAGAACCCAGTCCCAAGGAAGAAGGATAGTAGAATTTTTAACTACAATATGTTCTTGTTTTAAGGGTTCTTGGATTTTTTTAGTTGAACCTAATACAGGATTGAACTACTATGCTGCTATGTTATAGTAGATGAGCCATTAGAAGTTTTTCCAGTAAGCCTGTTTGTTTTGGAGAAGGGTATAAGCTAAATCAAACAACCAATTTTGTATGAGAATAACTGTCTAACTGTAAATACTCTCCTAAATAGAGAAGCCCTTAATTTATGGATTTTCTGAGGCTGTGAACAGATAACTTCTTAAAGATATAGTTTCCCATCTCTGTTCATTGCTTGCACTTTGCCAGATTTTATACTCTGAGCTCTGATTGCAGTAACTGCCAGCAGACAAATGGTATAAAAAATCCTTAGGTGGGAGGCTAGTGGAAAAAACAAGCTGGCACAGCAGTTTGGAAAATTGAATTCTATTTACTTCTTCAAGTATAAATTAACTGTATATTCTGATTCTTAAAGTTAACATTAGCATATGGATGAGGCAATTCCATGCCTGCAGATACTTAGTAAATCCTTTTATCAGATTGTAATTATATTATAATTAAAGCATAGATCTCTATTTACAGATTGTTCATTTGGGGATTTGATTTCAACATTTTTGGGCTTTTTTCTTTAAATTTTTTTCTTTTTTTTTTTTTTTATTTGCCAGGCTTATTTCAGAAAAGCCACCAGGAAGTTACTGGGTTGAGGTTTCTGTTGTAGAAGTGTATAATAATGAAATTTTTGATCTTCTGGCCAAAGACGGTTATGGAAAAGTGTTTGGCGTCAAACGCGATGTTGTCACAACCAGAGAAGGGAAGAGCGATGTGCCACTGCTGACGCACGAGTGAGTACACGGCTTGTTCCTCCCCTGCAAACACAGTCTGCTCCTAATGCTGGGTAGAGCTGCACCACATTGCATTATGGGCACCCGAGTGCTTCTAAACAATGAGTCCCTACCATATGCAAAAGAACAGTTCTGCTTCTGTTAGCTCAGTCTATTAGACTGCAGTTGGCTGCAAAAATCAAAATACTTCCAGAAATAACTGTACAATTACTTTGAGTTATACTCCTGTGTTAAGTGCCTTCCACTCAGAATGCCTGAAGATCGCTGCATATTTTGTTCTTGCTGGATCTATGGCATCTTGTCACCTGTAGAAAAAGAAGGGATAATCTAGTCACAAAGCACTTTCCATTCAGTCTTGCTGAATTATAAAATTTACAGATTATAATAGAAATTTACGTACCAGTTGCAAATAGTTAAGCAGCTGTAGGGTGTTAGCTTTCCCTTTATGCTTGGACTTACAAAAAATCAGAATAAGATTTTAAGTGATCTTTTAATACGAATACCCATCTTAATATTGCTTAATGTTCTGTTTTCATAACTGGAGGTGTTAAACCTGGAATTGTTATTTTGGCGTTTGAACTTGTAGGTCTTGAAAATCGAGGTTCTTCAAACTAAAAGCTAGGAAGCAGCAAAGCTTCTCAGCATTCACTTTTAAGATGTACCTTCCCAGCATTGGTGTATGCCAGGTTTGATCCTTATTTACACAACTTGACAGGGTAGGGAGAGCTAGGGTATTTAAGGCTACAGCTATACTTACTTTAATGCCTTCTTTTACTTACTAAGCATTAGGAAGATTTGTTCTAGTACTCATGAGAATGATTCTTGGCATTAGCTAAGTGTGGCATACAAAGCAAATGTACAGTGCTTTCTTGTTATATATAAAAAAAACCTTACCTTGGGTAAGTTTTTTTTATATATAGATGATTATATATATATTTTTTATATATAAGATGTTAAAAATCATGTGCTCATAAAATTTCATCCATTAACAAGAGGGAATCTGTTTCAGATGCTTCATTTTAGTAGTGGCTGTGTCGTTTATCACAGAATGTCCTGAGTGGGAAGGGGCCCACAAGACCAACTCCTGAGGTCAACTCCAGGCCCTGCACAGGACAGCCCCAAGAATCCCATTCTAGTACCTGGCCACCCTCTGGGTGAAGAACCTTTTCCTAATATCCAGTGTAAATCTCCCTTGACACAACTTCTGGCTGTTCCCTCAGGTCACCAGAGAGGAGAGGTTGGTTTCTGCCCCTCTGCTTCCCCTCACAAGGAAGTTGTAACTGCAATGAGGCCTCCCCTCAGTCTCCTCTTCAGGCTGAACAGACCAAGTGACTTCAGTTTCTGCTTATGTAGCTTACCCTCTAGGTCTTTCACCATTTTTGTGGCCTTTCTTTGGGCCTTACGCTAATAATATCAACATTAGCTAGACAAAAATTAGGATAAGCAGTACTAGTGGCATCAGAGAGGTGATGGTACCCAGTGGAATTAGACTGGACATCTCTCTGTGAGCACCCAGCATGAGAACAGATTCCAGAAGGGAGCATGTGCATTATCGAGATGTCACATAAAGAAGTGTCCTGCTCCTTGAGTAAATAAAGTTTGTGAAAAGAAACATCTTGCTCTATTGAAATGTTTAGAACAGCGTTAGTGTTTTCTATGTTTCTGAGGAAACGTGATGTTTTTCTTCACTTCTCTATAATAATTCTTGTCGTGGTCTAATCTCTACTTTTCCAAGGGGAATTAGCACTCAGATATGAAATGCATCCCATGCCAATTAAATAAAATGCATCATCTGTGGAGATAATTTTGTCCTGTGGGACTTAGTCACATAAGCAGACCAGTAGTTTGTTTATGTGGATTTAATGCTATTCCCAGCAAGCCTTGATAAAAATACAAGAATGTACTGGAGGATTATGCAAAAAACTACTTTTATTCTACTAGTGATACACATTTATTGGTTTGTACTTTCTAGCAATTTAATTGCTCATAGAAAAGTGAGAGCCCAGAGAAATTGTCAAGTAGTTTTCTTCACTGTGGGAGCTATAGAACTTTCCTTTCTTTCTATGAAATAACAAGAACTGCAATATTCTCATCAGGATTAACATTTGTATCTGGGGTTTGCCTGCTCTTTGGTCTTGAGGTTAACTACAATTTCCATAGAAATTCTGCAAGCTTGATTGCACTCTGCATGCTCCATAAGAACATGGAATGAATGAAAAGTGACTGGAGCTTAAAGTGATGAATCCTTTTGCCCTTTTTGTCTGTATTATGCTGACTAGTGGGTTTCTCTCTGTCTCTATTCTTGTATTTCCCCAGCTGTGACTCTACTCCAACTTTTAGTATCTAGTTAAGACTCTGCTGTCAAGGGAATGAAAAACTCCAGAAGAGGCTGGGAGCAGAACGTAACCTGTGTATGCTGAATCCTTCTTGGAGAAGCTAATCTTTTCCCTTTGACTAGACAGGAAAGGAGCCATATGACTTAGAAAATGAAGATAGGTGCATGTAGTGTAGGCACGCTGGGAGTTGAACTTCCCCTGTTTCATCAAAACCTCCAAGTAATTTTTAATTATGGTATTTCAGTAACTAAGATGCTGACCTGGCCTAATTTTATTCCTGAAAAATGCCCGTTCCACTTCCCAAGGGATCTTTGCATAGTTAGTGGATGACCCATCTCTTTTCATAGGTTTTGGGAAAGGGAGAGGTGGGAAGCAGTAGGATTTATGCCATAGAGGCAAAAAAAAAAAAAAAAAAGAAGCTGCAATAAGGTCTCATTTGTCCTTCTAGTTAATAAAATAGCTGCTCTGTTTATTTCTGCAAATTTTAATTTATGGCAAAGGAGCCTGGCGCCTTGAACTAAAACTCTTAAAAGCCACTTATCTCAATCAGTTAATACTAAATTCTAATGCAAACATAAATAAAAATATGGACTTGTATCTCAATTACAATGCAAGCAGTGAAAAAAGTCCAAATCATAAACAGGTTATATTAATAATTACATAGAAAGGTTAATAAGAAAAAACAAACCCAAACAAAGTAAAGGAACCATTGAATGAGGCCACCCAGCTGCCTGAAATCTAAAGTAAACAGCTGGTGCTTTGAATAAAAACACAACCTCATTTATGATAATATTTGATCTAGAATATATTGGCCTGCTGGGTCTCATTGGCTTCTCCATATAGCCACTAAAGTACAGTAGTCTCTTTCCTGCTAACATGTTCATCTTACTGAATCACAAAAACCTTAGTCTCTTTCTTCTTTTATAGCTTGGTTGACTTTGGAGAACTTTCAGCATCAAATTTTTAACGTAACCACAACAGGGCTTCTCTTTGTAGAATCTGGTCCTGGAACGTGCGGCACATAGAGCACGATGAAGTCGTAGAGATTATACTAAAATATTATTTCTGTCAGTCCTGTGGAGGAGCTACTGTGCCAAGCTCACCACACTGGGCTGGGCACGTTGCTTGCCTTCAAGGCCAGCTGCAGCTTCCCAGCCATGGGTGACCAGCACTGACAGCACACCCTGAGCCCTGTCTTCCTTGGCAAATGCAGGGATGGGGCAGCAGCTTGGAGCACTGACCCTTTGCCAGCTCACAGAAGCCAACAGCCTGGTGCTGCATCCTAGCCAAGGCTGCTTCCCCGTCAGGCCCTGCCAGTCCTGGCTGACTAGCCACTGGAAGGTGCAGTTCAAGGCTTGGGAAGGCAGGATGTGTGCCTCACTGGATGTGGGGCAATAGTCGGATCACCCCAGTGTCAGGCTCTGGCTGTAGGAGCTAGAGCCACTGGTTCTCTGCTGGCACCAGGTCAGACAAGCAGGAGACATCCCCAGGGGGTGCCCAGAGGTGGAGGTGTCACAGTGGAGGCTGGCATGTGTGGCTCAGGATTGATGGGAGAAGTCTATAGTGATTGTTTGCCTCATGCAGCCCTGGATACACTGGCTGCTTCTCCTAAGTGCCTGTAGATGTGGTGTGGCCAAATGCTTTTCTGTGCTTCAGATGCCCTCGCCGTGTTTTCCAAGGAAGTTGTTTTAGTTGAGTATAGTTTGTTTTCTTTTGTTCTTCTGTATCTAAACTCTTCAAGTATGGCTCTTAGCATAAAATAAGTTTGTTCCCAGTGTGACTTTTACTGAAATCAGCCAAATCTAAGTCATAAAGACATTGCCTTTTATCACATGCTTGCTTTTGCTGACTTTTGCTGACTGCTGCGTTGTGGAACCAAATCTGTGGCCTGTCATGAGAGTTATTAATGGTTGTGCTGTTACAGAGCATTCAGTGACCAGGCTATGATACACAGTCATAATTCTAACCCACATCTAAAAACAATTGTTTAGGTGTGCTACCTTCAATGATTATTGAAGAAGGTAACACATAAGGTAGGCACTCATCTCATTTGTTTTAAACATTGCAAACCTAGGGAAAATCATAATGGGTTTTTTCTTGACCTAACCAGTTTTTTCATTTTCTGTGTTTATTTCACTGTGTGTGCTAGGTCTTTGCCCTTGGATTGATCATATTTGTAGTACTTCCTTTAACAGGAAAAGGAAACAGATAGTATGAGATAAATACTCTATAGAAATTTATTTCTGTTTATTCTGACAGTCTGCTCATTGAACAGTGGAACTGGACTTTTTTCCAGGGATTCTGGATTTAATTCCAAATATGACTTCCAGAGGCCCAGAGAAATTTTGGGGGGGTTTGCCTAATTCTGTACCTAAGAAAATGAGCTACCTCAGCATAAATTCGACAAATCTACTTCTGTAAGACAAGAGATTCCAGCAATGTCTAAACTTGTGTCTTTTCTTCCACAGAGATGCAGAAAAGTCTGTTGTTTCAAGAGCTGAGCCACAGTACCTCTGGACCTGCAAGGCTGGCAGGCCACTTCTGCAGCATTTTCAGGACTGCATCACAGCTTTTGGCTAGAATTTTCATCTTTATCCCACCTGAAAAAGTCTAATACAGTTGCTTGTGCAGCTCAAAACTGAGAGTAGTATAAGAGAAGAGCAGGGAGGTGGAAATGCTGAGGTTCTCATTCAAGTTGGCAGCTTTCTTGTGTGACTTTTCCTGCAAGTCACTTAAATATCCTTTCTGTTTCTTACTTCTTAGGACTGTTGAAAATGCATCTGAATTTTTGCATCTAGTCAAGAAAGGCCTACAGCTGAGAGTCACGCACCCAACACTGGTGCATGCTCATTCCTCTCGTTCTCATCTGGTGGTGACACTGACCATAACCACAGTTGTCTTTGCAGATAACTTTGGTAAGTAGGATGTTACTAAAATACATCTAGAGTCAATTGTTTTTAGAAAAACAGTCTGGGAGGTTTTCATATTGCTTTTTCTTCCTTTTTCCAATGTTTGAGACATTCAGTTCTTTTCCATTTTTCGAACTTCTGTATTCCTTCTAAATAACATTTTCATGTTTGAATGCTACTGGAATTTTCAGTTTCATAAAATCTTAGCACTTTCCTTTACATGCCTTGATTTACAGAGTTGTTGAAGTTTTATTGCATGAGGCAACTAATGAATAAGTGTTATCAGAAAGTCATAAGATAAGGTATAAGATAGTAAAGATCTTGATAAGGTAGATACTCAGATAAAGTAGTTAAAGTACTTAGAATGAATAATTACATGTCATACAAAGTTTGTGGTTAAGCTAACCATAAATTTTAGGGATCATCATATGCTTTTGGTTGAGAAAGAATTACATTTATTTACTCTCTGCCTTGCAAAAATGTCCTTTAAACTCAGAATCTTTTGAACTGTTAATAACAGGCCACTGTATGAAAAGACAAAATACTTGTCCTATTTACTATGGCAACATTGATATTTCTACTTTTCACTACCACACCAAGACTTACCAGCTTATTGGCTGAGGAACAACTTTCTTTGGGGGCTCTTGGGGATAACTTTGTTTTCTTTTGCTCATGTTATAATTAGGCTCTCTGCTTTCAGTGCTGTGGTCCATCTCCTTCATACTCTGCAACAACAATATGATTTTAGAAAGTGGGAAATATTTAACATTTTTTCCCTTAGATGGCTATCAGAAATTAAACCAGCAGTATCAGTAAAGCAGAACAAACAGTGCCCTCTCTTACCTGTGGGCCTTGCCAAAAGACACAGTTACTTCACGAGTTGCAGCTCCAGCATGCCCGAGGTTAACTCCAGCCAGTTCCACATTCTTGTATTAGACTGATGGTACTTTTCCAAACTCAGTGCTTGCACCATTAGCACAGCAGCCATCTTCTCTAGTCCAGAATCCCCTTTACCACTTCTGATTGCAGCCACCCCACCGTGCCTTGTTGCCTGGCAGCAAGCTCTGCAGAAATGTCTAGTTGCTGTTGAATGCAGACTCTGGCTTTTGACTCACAGCACATGGGTGAAGATGTGTACTGTAAGGGAACAGAGCAGCACTGCAGCTGGGACCTCGCTGCAGCAGTGTGTGACAGCACAGCCTGTCTCTTGTTTAAAAGGAAAGGATCCTGATTTAAAAGCCAGGTGTCACTGTCAAATATCTCAATGTCAGGTACCTTAGTCACTAAATAAAAAAATTGTAAAGTCTGTGATGAGTTCTGCACTTAAAGCCAGGGCTGACAAGCCAGCACTTTTTCATGTTTGATTTAGGTATTTTAGCATTTGGATCAGAATGATCTGTTTTTTGAGGAGAGCTAAAACTGAAGAAGAGTGAGAAGACTTAGTTTGACACTGTATGGCCTGAAACCATTTATTCTGTGTAAACCAACACAGCTGCTCTGCCTACACTGTGAAGAGCTGGCTCAGGGTTTAAGCAGCAGCCTACTTGGAGAAGTACAGAGCTCTGTAATGCAAGTCAGTCTGCTCCTTAGTCAAGTGTTGTGGTTGAAAACTTTCTACTTTATAAACTAGAACTTGTAAGCACCCAAGGAGGTTTGTTGTCTCTATGACCTGTAGCAGAATATGTGCCTTTTATTTTCTTGTTCTTTCAGGGAGAGAAAGAAAGAGATAGCTGGAAACCAAAACACTAAGGGGAAAAAAACCCCAAAAAAAGAAAAACCCAAACAAAACCAAACCAACCAACCAACCAACCAACCAACAAACAAACAAAAACAAAAAAGCCCCACATGCTTTGGGAAATGCATTTTGCAAATATTCCTGCTAAGCTAGTGTGAAAGTAGCTTTCCCAGAGAATCTATGTTTCCTTCCTTCCTATGGGAAGGAAGAATTTCCTTCCCAGCAAAGAGAGAAAGCCAGATGCTTCTGCTGAGGAATGATACTAGAAGGTAACCAACCTGAACAAGTGGAAATAACACTATTGAGGCTAATAGCTCATCATGTGGAGATCTTGCAGTGGGATATGAGGGCTGAAGGAAGTCTAGGGAGAAGAGCAGCAAAAGACAAAAATAGAAGAGGCGGGATAAGGATTTTTTTTTTTTCCCAGAGCACCAGCAGGTGATGCTTCAAATACATAGAACCAGTTTTCAGAGCCTACTGCTCCCAAGCATCTGAAATAGCACTTCAGTTGCAATCAGTCTAAAACTTTGAAAAAAGCCTCTTTAAAGTCCTTACTGGACTCCCATTTCTTGTTTTCCACACAGATGTGTGAACAGTGGGGATATTGGATACAACAGAATCTACACCAAAGCTTGTTACCAACTGGTATGATCAGTTTGATGAGTAAAACTTTAAGTAAGATAGAAAAAGTCATTCAGCCTGCCTGTGCCATGGATTCTGGCTTGTACATTGCTTCTGTTAAAACAGCCTGAAGCAGCAGATACTGTACATCCCCTACTGATGCCCCATTTTTGCCCATCTCAATTTTCACTGTCAGTGAGCAGCTCTCCTTTGTTTCTTTCCATTAACCAGGTACCTTATGGGAAGATGAACAAACCAGCCAGAGACTAAATAAAGAGGCTTCCTGCACCTTTCCGCAAAAAATGAGAGACAGTAAATCCACCTCTTCTTCCAGAGCCTCTTCACCAGTGCAATTCGAAGCAACTGAGAAAATGAAGCAAGTCAAAACGAGACTGCAGCTGGTAGACCTGGCTGGGAGCGAGTGTGTCGGTAAGTGAGCGTGTCTGTTCATGGGCAAGGAGCCTCACGGCTCGAGGTTACAATAAATGCCTTAGTCCTTTATAGAGGGATACATGCTCCCCTGCTCTAACACAGGGGTGGTTTGAACCCACACATCCTGGCATAAACGAAATTTTGAGGGCTGATTGATCTGGCTTTACACCGGTATAGTTTAACTCAAAGTATGGCTGTATAAGCTTGAAATAAGCCCAGGATGGTTACCCATGTCATAGTTACGCTATTTGTTCAGACTGCTTTTATTAGGCCTGTTTTTCTACTCTGGAAATTAGCATGTCTTTGGTACAGAAATGTTTAAAGGGCATAAATTATGTAAATATTACAAATATCTGTAATAATTGATATCACCATGTGCGGATTTTTCTGCCTTATTGTGGAAAAAGTCTTGGAGGAAATTAGTGTTGAAAAGATAATATTGTTTTCATTGTTTCTTCAAAGCATTTTCCTCCTGCCTCCTCTATGCACACAATAATTTCAAAAACTTGATTATTTCCTAAAGGACAAGCTTTCTTACCAAGAAAAACCATGCAGCCCAATGTATCATTCCAGAAATAATGTTTTGAAAAGTGAACCAGTATTATGAAAGAGTCTTTTACTTTACTGCCAAGAATTCGTGCTGTTGCTCACTGTTAAACTTTTGTTCTACAGAGAAACCTAATATAGTACATTATTTTTTTCATTTGCTCTAAATGCTGAAAACATGTAATTGAGCAACAGGGCGTGTGTTTGTTCTCTTAGTTAAAGCAGCACAAACATTTCCTTGGTTTGGGGCTCGGCAGGCAGATCCTCTGGTGAAGCCAGAGGAGCTGTGCTCACATCAGTCAGTGTTAGATGTGGCCCAGCACATGCAGCAGACTGACCTCTGCCATCAGCTTTGCTGTTGCACGTACTCTGCTGAAAGTGAGGGCTGTGTTAACTTGTAATTGTTTGAAAATGTGGGCAAATCTAAGTGAGCAGCAGTACCTCAAGCTTCTCACACACGTCAGCACCGGGCCCTGCTGGCTGTACAGCTGGCCTGGTCATTTGCAGCATTTACAAGCCAATTGGTCCCTTTTTAGCAAACTATGTTCCACTTTGCAAACTCAGCTAAAAGCTTTGTCAAAGTTCATCTAGCCAAATGCAGAAGCAGCCTGGGGATGGCTGTATATATGATGACCCCTGAGATTCATCCTGTCTTAGATTATTATCCACTCTTTGGCAGGGTCTTCCAAACTGTTTTGCTCTGCCTCTCTCTGACAACTGGAGACTCTACCACTCCAACCTCATCCTCTCCCACAGTCACAGTTCGACAGCTCTCCCTGTCCAGACTCCTGGGGTTTTTGCTATTATTGTACCTTTTCACATTTCCCTCTTGAACTCCTCCTTTGCTAGAAAATGCTGGCCCAAGAGAAAGACAAGATCTCTAGCCACTCCCTGTACCTGTCTAGAGATAGGAAAGTAGGCAGTAGAGGAAGCTGCTGGCCCATCTGATCATCCCACTGCCATCAGCTCTGCCTGACATGGATCGTGTGCTCTGGGTAAGGAGAAGTGACAGCAGGTGCGTGCATCTGTACCTCATCCACTATCCTCAAGAAAGCTTGAATTTGAATAATATGATGCTAAATGCTAATAGCAAATTTCCCTTCCCCAAATGGCAAAGGAAAGGACATCAGGAATTAATTACTCTTAACTGCACCCTGGTTCAGACTGATCAAAGAGTTGAGCTTGCAGCACCTCTTTGAATTGGTGCAATGTGTTGCATAGACCAAACCTTCCCAGTGTTGCTTAGGGGCAGCATAGCTACATTCAACCATGCTGGGTGGGTGGTAGAAGGGCATCCATTTATCCATTTCCTTACAGCAAACCATGCCATAAAACACCACTCCACAGGCTTTGGTGAACACAAATACTTAACACTTGTGGCTGTCGTACAGTTTTCTCCCTGCAGCTTGTGCCATCAGTGCCTCTCCTCTTTTCCCAAAGGGATACAGATGGGGCAGCTAACTATTATAAAAAATGGTGTAACAAAACAGGCTTCTCTTTGGGGCCATTGTGGACTCATGTTTTCAAAAGCAGTGTTGTCTTGTCTGATCTTAAGGTGTTTCTACTTTCTTGGTTCCTTGTTCTTAATATATATGGAGCCAAAAATACATTGTACATCTGCAGACATCAACTTTAATATGAGATGCTTTGGACCATCTGTAGACAATGAATCTTCTTTAACCTTTCCTCCACATTACAGTTTTGAAGTAGCTTTGCTTAGTGTTACCAGTGCCTTTTCCTAAACCAGGTATGTCTGGAGTGACGGGGGCAGCACTGAGAGAGACCTCCTTCATTAACCGCAGCCTGTCCGCCCTGGCCGACGTTCTGGGAGCCATAGCAGAGCAGCGAGCTCACGTCCCATATCGGAACAGCAAACTCACACACCTGCTGCAGGACTCCGTAGGTGAGGGATTGCTCTCACCCTTGTTCAACAATAGAGATTTCTTCTGATTTTTCCTCTCCTTTGCTGTCTAAAACTAGAAGATGGTCTTATGCTCCTTGCATGATTGTGGCCTTTATTTCAAAGACTCTGGCTCAGGAGAGCGTGAGTACACAGGGACAGTTCTGAACTCCTGAATTTGGCTAAACCTTGCTGTTTTCAAAGCTCAGTTGAAGAACAACATCTCAACAGGATCGTGTAAAGAGTAAAAATTGTATTTCACTGGTTGCATTTCAGGTACAGTTTAAAAGTTAAACTTCAATCTTTATTCTACAGGGTATAATCACCTACTTGCACATTCCTTAACACTGTGCCCTGTAGCAGCAAGGCTACAGGAGGAAGACAGGACCTGGTACTGTGCTACAACTTCCTCTTGTGTTGGGGTCACTTCCTCTTCTTTAGCTCCTAATCTACGCAGAAGCAGTTTTAAAGCAAGTGTTATTCCTGCAGTAATGTCAGATTTGTGTCCACGTGTGTACTACATTAGTCCATTTTTCTTTAGCCAGAAAATATTAGCCCTTATGCCTTTACTCTCCAGTTCAAGGCATTGACAGTGAATGAGGTAACAGTTCTTCAGAGTTTCTGAAATACTATGAATTTTTTGCTTAAGCTTTGATTTTCACTTAGTACTGGAGTCCCTACTGTGAAAAGGGAAAGCCAAAAAGAGAAGTGAGAGCTATGTGTATGGGCACTTAGCCTGATTTTAACCAAGTCTGTTGTATGACTTTGGTGAAGTGCTGAAAATGACCATTTCCTCCTTTGTTTAATCATTGTCTGTAAACTTCAAGTCTGTTTTGTTTTATTGTCACACCAGGCATTTTGCCATTACCCCAACTTTACAAATATTTGACAAAACTTAAATAAGTGTCCAGACCCACAACATACATGCTGATTAACAGATGAAGCTAATAGGGGAAAAAATCTACATTAAAAATTGTGAAATACTTGGGGGCAAATATCATATTGTTAGATATAGACTCCTCAGGAAGGAGCTGTCTGTTTCAACAGCCTTCTTCAGGAGCAGTCTTCTGCTTCATGAAAGCAATGGTAACCTGTGCTCACTGTTGTGTAGATCAGTATGGTAGCAGTGTATAACTTACTGAAAATAATGAGGTAAATAAGTATGTTTTGTCTTTTCCCTGCTTTTAGGAGGTGATGCTAAACTGCTGGTGATGCTGTGCATCTCTCCTGGCCAAAAGTACTTAACAGAATCAATGCAGTCTCTGGGATTTGGAACTCGTGCTCGGCAAGTTCAGAGAGGACAAGTCAAGAAAAAAAATTTCCCAGTGCCGAGTAAAGGAAAATAAAACCTAAGACTCCTGTGGATTAAAGTATCATTAATGAGTTCCTCAGACAGAAATATATATTGTTGTCCTTAAGCCATTGTTAGATACCAACTGCCAGATAAAATAAACAATCTTCAACATGGCCTTAGTAAGCAATAAACCTGCTAATGATGTTCTTGCTCCAAAGATAATAGCAAGGATTGACAACAGCTACCCACCATGGTGGAATGGTAGAGAAATAAACTGGGCTTTAAGACGTGGCTTTGGTGATGTATTTCCTTAGTTCTACTTGCCCTAAGTCAACGGGGCCCTGATTTAGGATGGTTTGCTTCTGAAAGGCCAAGAGTGCATTCTGTCTTCTCAGTAGAAGTCAGGAGTCTAAATTCCAGTGCTTCAAGGCAGCAAGTGAAATACTTCCTCCCAGCTTGGATTAAAATGAGACACGACATTTTTTGATTGCTCTTCTATCTAGCATGGATGGGGTCATTCCTAATGCACTTGCAGCAGGTAGGCATGTAAAGGAACACATTAGCTGTACTGAATGGAGTTTTGTTCTCTGGTCTTAGGTAGGAAATAATGGCATTAGTGAGATGCAGAAAAATGAGTAAGGCTATATCTGTTATCCCTCTGGAATGTAGCTTAGAAAGCAATTGGGGGATTACACAACTTTTTGAAAACACACTTAAGTTAAATGCTTGGAATGAGTCCCAGCTCTGCTGAGTTCATTAAACCCACAGCTTTGCCTGTTTGGGGGTATTTTTGCTCCATGAATGCTGAGAGGCCCTGAACTACAGATCCTAATGGGACCCAACTTGCACAACTGCTATAGTAATCTGGCCTATGGTTTCACTTGCATTTCTGAAGCAAGTTATACTCATCACATCCTTGAAACTGTGCCTGCAGATTAAAAAAGGATAACCACATGACTAAAACACCAAACAGCAGCTTGTGATCTGCTGTTTGTCACCTGTGAGAGGCTTTCACCCTTTTACACCAGTGGTGAGATAACATCATGCAGGGTTCGTGAATGAAGTGACACTGGGAGAAGTTTCAAGAAATTTTAAGCAATGTTAGAGGTGAGAAGTAGGTCCAAGATGAACAACTGGGTTCAAGCAACATCTGATGTGTTCTGTGCACTAAATTATTGCTCCTCAGAGGCCTCAAGAGCCACTGTTAATTTTTTTTCCACCAGCAATTACTCTGCCCCTAGACTGGGAGAGAGGTCGTTGTTAGGTCACTGCAAGAAGGCTTAAATTGCAGTGGCCTGCCCCAAAAGCTGGAGTTTATAGTACTCCAAGTCCCTTAACCTTCACAAGCACAAATATTTATCGAGAGATTATGTAGCATACTATTATTGGAATTTCACCCTTGACTATATAACAGCTGCTGTGCTGCTTGCAGTGCTCTGGTGCTCAGAACACAAGTAGCCAACCAGAGAGCTGTAATAACACTCTATTCCTAAATGTCTTGAGGGTAAAAAATGCCTTAACTTTACCTGAACCCAGCAGCAACAGAGGGGTAAAAAACAAATCTGGCCATGGGAATTTAGGAAGCTGAGTGGTCAATAAAGCAATCTCAGATGAGAAAGTGTCAGGAATGTCAGCCTGGTAAATGAAATGCAGGAGCAGCTTCAAGCTCACCTTAGTCTCTGGACAGCTGGGCTACTAAAGCAGCCTGGATTACAGCTCAAAGAGAGGTTAAGTAACAAGGGCTGATTCCACCAGCAGTTATAAGTAAGCTCAAGTATTTTAAGGATTTGACATTTTTAAGTGTTACACAGAAGTGCCACTTGCCGTGAGCTGTTCTTTCTTCTCTTTTTCTGAAAAATTGCCCTTCAAAACTTTGGATTTATTTATAATCTTTGTTGTAGGAGAAAAGCAGCAATACTTATTATTGAAGCAGAGAAATAAGCCCCTCAAATATGAGCAAAAAGGTTATGTTTCCACATTAACATTAACTCTGCCAAACAGAGTATGCAGCATTCCCTACTCCTGTTTTCCTTGTCAGCATAGCATATCGCTCACTGTTTGACCTGCACAACAGACTGTACAGGATATGCAGGGCAGCAGGGTTAACATTTTGTTCTAACAACTTTCAGGTTTGGAATTTCCTGAGTTATAGAGATGTGATTGCTCAATCCCAGTGTAAAAGTTGTAAGGGTGAAATGGCTTTACTCCCATGTCTAAGCTGAATTGTCTTCTATCCCAAGAGTCACTCAGGCCTGCCAAAGGAAGATATTCAGACATGTAACTGATGTCTTGGGGAGCAAGCAAAACAGCATGTGCAAGGCCCTGTACTTCTTTGCTGTCATTTTTCATTGTTTAGATCTTTCATGCTTTGAAATTACATCTATTCTAGAAAAGCAGATGTGACAGATATTCACAGAGCTGACCTCAAGGTTTCCTTTGTTGACTAAAGCCTATCGTGATAAACCAGTCCTCACTATCTTGGCAGTGTAAAGCTGAAACACACATACCAACACTGAAAGGGAGGAGAAGGAGAAGGAGAAGGAGATGTTTGAACACATTCTGAAATACTGAGATAGAAGGGCATAAGCACCAGGGAAAAGGTGTTCTTAAGAGTGCCCATGTAGTCTATATGCTAAAATCAGCTTTGCTCTCTGTGGAAGCAGGGGCACAACCAAATGAGAGTAAAAACAACAAATCAGGAGAGATCCTTTCAGTGAAGTCCATGAGTGCATAATGCAGCATCCAGCATTCTGGTTTAGTGTCCAGGTGGCCAAGGAGCCAATGGTGTGAAGCCTGACCAGCACAGCACCTGCCTGGAAGGCCCAGGGTCTCACAGTCATGCAGATGTACTCCAAAGCACCTTATTTAAAAGTGGAAGCAGCTTCCATGCTCCTTACCCATAGGCCAAGCATCCTCACAGAAAGCAGAAACTTTGGATCCAGTTCAAAGACAAATGTTTGAGCCCCACACGTCCCAGTATGTGTGAATGCTCTTGCTTGAAGGTTGTTCAGCAGATCTGGAGATGGGGCAAGGGAAATGGGACTCTACCAGACCAATCCCCAAGGCCTAACAGCAGCAAGTGCTTGTCTGAGATAACATACACAGAAATGTGTACACGTAAACCTACACAAAGTTAGCAGAAATCTAGACTTATCTAGAATCACACAATGACCTTTAAAGTACAAGTCCAAAATCTGGCCCAAAAGTACAGTTTGGTGCCCACATTTCTCTGTGGATTTATCATTACAGATAGATTTTATGTGCTGTGGTTGGTGGTTTGTCTTGCAGCCAAAGGAAAGGGATTAAGAGGATAGATCCACTTTCAGCAATAACTCTGAAGACTCGCTAGTCTAGCAAGGGAGTCCAGGTAAAGGGTTTAGAGCACCAACTCTCAGTTTTCCACAGCCAGGGAAACTGATTGCTCAAGGACCTCATCTTGAAGAACAAACAACTGCTGTAGAGGGTTTTCACTTATATTTTTCAGCCTTGAACCCTCCTGTGCCTGCCCAGCTCTGCAGTGCTGGTCCAACACATGTCTTTCAGCCTTTGCAAATCTGTCCCCAGTTCCCTTGCAGCAGTCAGCTTTCTGAACAGGGAAAGGCAGCACGAAATGAGGCAGAGCAGATCACATGGCACAGGAGCAGGTCTCCATAAGTTCTCTTTTAAGATGTTTTACTTGGCACCTGCAAGATACATCTTTGTGCAGGGCAGTTTAGCATTTTTTAGCTTTGAGTGCTAAACCCACAATGCAGTTCACAGCACTCTGCACCCCCTCCAGACAAGTCCTTAATCTTCCTCATGACCTAGGAACACTCTTATCAGCAGAGCCCAAGTAAGCACTGTGACCCAGCATTACTTAAGAGAGCTACATATCATCACAGGGTTAAAACAAACCAGTAATGAAACCAGCCAGTGCCTTTTGCCCACTCTTAAATGAAACTTTGACCTATGCTGATGTTTGAAAATTATATATTTAATTTCCATGTGTGGCTTCATGATTTGGCAGCAACCACACCACAAAGAGAGCCTGCTTTTAGCCAGGCTAGAGAAACCATAATCAGCATTGGAAGGTTCACAAAAATGTTTAATTTGTTATTAAATTGCTGATTCCATTTTATGAAGCACTTTTCCAAACCCTTGCAAAATGCAAGGAACAGGCAGAATGAAGCAGTTACTGGAAAAGGCTTTTGGCTCTTGCTATAAAGAAGCAGTCACAAGCTGATGGGCTTGCAAGTCCCAGCCAGCCAGAAGAAGCAGCAGTATCTGCTCATGGAGGAGCAAACAGGGCCAGAGTGCAGAGATGCCACAGGTTCTGCAGCCTTTCACAAAACCAACTTGGCATTTGAACAAGGACATTAACCACAGCCCCAGCCAGATCAAAATGCCACATATCATATAATGGAGGGCACAGGGGGATCTAATTGAAGGGCACAAGAGAGAGGAAACACTGCCTACAACTATTTTTGCCTTCTTTTACATCCACTTTTATCAAACCAGGTTTTATCTTGCAATACATCTTCCTCTTTTTATTTATTTTTTAAATTAAGATTAAAATTAAAATTAAATTTGAGACTTCTTGAATTCATGCAAGTATCTCATGAGATTAGCACATCTTAACCACAGATTTGCAGGTCTAAAGTTGCACCTCTGCTCATTTCCCTGGAGAACCTTAGTTAAGTCAAATTATCACCCCCTTCTTCTCCCAGCTCCCCTGGCTTCATGTTCGCAAGTATCTCCTCCAACACTCATCCCCTCTTACTCTTTCTGTTACATGAAATTGCTGTCCTGGCTGGGATGAATCAGTGCCCAGCAGTTCACTTAAAGGCAGCACCAAGAGAGGTTTTTCATTTTCCTCTGGACTTTTCTAATTACTTGTGTCCCTCTTCTACATAAAATAAGACAAAACAAATAAACCAAAGGCACCACCAACAAAAAAGCCCCACCCCACTACTATAAAAAGTTTTGGAAGCCACACCAGAAGCTTTGAAGTTCCAAGAGACAGAAGATGATAGCTCACTTCAAATGTCTGGGGTTTTGTAGCATGAGCCTCCTCCACCTCCTCCTGAGCATGCACACATACACAGAAACTTTGCCCACTACAGTCTCTGAGCTGTTGTTTTAAGCTATACAAGCTCCCAGGAAAACACAGAACTCAGTTCAGAAATAGGAGCATTTATCAGGGCAGCCAATACACTAGTGAGCACTGCTTCTTTAGGCTTTCATCCTGGGCCTCCAAGAACTCCAGCCTTTTGGCCAAGCAGCACCAATGTTCCTGTCACAATGTGCACTACACATGCTCTGGTAAGTTCTGTTTGCATTTCAGGTCCAGGTGTCTGCAGTCCTCTTCTCCTGACCCATGTCCCACACCCTCCCCAAGGCAGGTGGCTCGGTGTGGGTGGATGCACGCAGTGATCCATGTGCTTCCTAGAAATGAGGTAGATGTGGAACCCATGCTGCTCTGATGGGCTCTGCTGCCAAGGCTGAATCCATGGAAAATGGTTAGCCAGTATTTACCACGCCAATGTTCAGTGTCTCCTAATGCAACCAAGCTCAGGCAGTCAGATCTGACAAGTTATTTCACGGTGCCTGACTTGTGGGAAGCACTTCCCAACAGAGACAGGACAAGGTTCACTTTGACAGGAGGCACTTCAGTATGGCAGTATCTAAACAGGGACACCTCATGGAGATGGCAGAGGGCTCAGCCCAGAGGGACAACAACCCAGGTGTTGGGAAGGTGCCAGGCAACGCAACAGCCTCTGCCTGGGCTGTCTCCAGGGAAGACAAGGGCCATAAAGGGCATTGTACCTCTGGACAGCCCCCACTGATGCTGCCCCCATCCAGAAGAAAGGCTGACTTCTGCTTCCTTACCAGAATCTGGTTTACTTGCTAGATTTGGCATAACACTTGCAACAGCAAGGGGCAGGATGTGACAGTGATGCCTGACAAGAAGCTGTACCTACAGGTTCAGCAGCATTAGCTCTTTTGTTTGTCCATGTGAACAAGGAGAGAGAACTTCTATGGACACATTGATGTGGGCACCACCTGACTGTAAGAAACTCACAACAGCCACTTTCAGGACATGGGATGCAAGCAATAGGCCTACAGTTTTCCTGCACAAGTAGGCCTATGTTAAACCTTTCTTAGGACCTTAGTCCCATAAACCCAGACATATCAGAATGTCACAACCTTTGCAGTCCCAGCTGCATGTCATGAGTTCAGCTCCTGTGGCATACAGACAAAAGGCAGAAGAATTGGTGAATAACAAAAAATGTTAAAATGTGCAGTGGCACAGGGACATGGAGCAAAGGACCGTAAGGAAGCTACCTGCACAGTCCCAGGAAGGGTCCTGAAGTACTGGTAAATAAACCTTCCCTGGTCAAGTTACACAACAGGGAAATGCAACACCTGGGGAAGCTGAGTACACAGGTACTGCTCCTGATCCTGATATCACCAGGACTGCAGCCAGTCTGGTTGTGAACTTTGTATGAGCTTAGAAGTAGCCACAGGTATTACCTCAGGCCATATTCAGGCCAAGAGAGCAGCTGCTCTCTCTACCCATATTTCTCCACCCACCTCCTCTTACTGGAGGTGAGTACCCATGCTCGCTCCTGCTGTGTCTCTCCTGAAGTGAGCCCTGCATTTCCATGCATGGTGAGGTGGTCCCTCTGCAGAAATCCCTGCCAAGCCAGGGCAGGGGCAGTGCCACTGAAGACACCTCTGCCTGTTTGAAGGCAAGACTGGTGCTGCACAAGGCAGGAACAACTGCCTTTGCCCAGGACATCATTTTGGAGAGATCAGCCAAGCAGAGAGGATCCCAACATCCCCAAATGCTCTGGGAGGGCCAGAGAAGGTTACACACTACAAGGCCAGGCACGGACAGCACACAGGAGTCCTGCAGCCAGGTGTGCTCTGGGCCACACACGTCACAGTTACAGGGTGGTGTGCTGATGGGAAGCTTGAAGGCAAGGCAACCTCACCACAGACACAAGAAAGAAAAAGTAGCCAACCTCAAAAGAGGCCAGGGACTTTTGGACACCATCTACTTCCCAAAGGAGTGGAAAGGGAAAAATGGAAAAGGGCATAGAGTCCTGAGGGAGCTCTGATAAAGTAATGGCAGGCACAAGATAGTGGAGACGCCTTGACACTGACTCATACAAATGTTGACTCACCAAAGTCCTGAAAACAACCCTGGCAGATCAGATTTCACTGGCACTTAGCACCAGGCAGCTGAGGTCCCATCCTCATTGCTGAGATTTTGCCAGATCCTGGCCAGTCTCAGCTCAGGTGAGAGTCTCACCTGCCTTTGACAGAGCAGGTCTGAGAGACCCCTAAAGAAGGGTCCCAGTGTCTCCTACCCACTCTCACCAAGTGGCACTGCCACCAGGTCAGTCCCACTGCTACATCCTGCTGTCCCCTTCACCCAGCTGCATTTGTGGCCCACATCCAGACAAGGCTGCTCCCAGTCTGGACTCAGCAATTATAGCACATGTGCCCTGGGAGAGGACAATGTTGGACAATTGACATGTTTGAGGCCAAGGTCCTCTGCAGCTCAAAAGACCAGGACTGCAGAGCTGTTGTCCCATGAGGATCCCAAGCTCCAGGCAACACAAGAGCCACAGATATGATATAAAATAAGGGCAATCAGGAGTAAAATAAGCCCTGGCCTAATGATGCAGTGAGCACAGAATACTTATCAAGGTCCTGCCAAGTTACTGCTGCCCTCTCCCATGCCATTGCTGCCTGTAGTCCTTGCAAGTTTTTCCTTACATCAGCACATCCCAGGGAAGTCAGCAGTTTTACCATTCGGACACACCAGATAGGACGAAGGTAGAAACAGTTTGCAGGACACATCCCAGCAACTGATATGGCTCTTAGGGGGAACAACATTTGGAAAAGACCGAGAAGCAAACAAGCCCTACCCCATTATCTCAGCAAGGCTCTCCTTACTTCTCTCCTGGGCAGCTCATTCACATCCTGAGCAGCGTCATGACCATGACACTGGAGCCTTCTGGTGACTTCTCCCGGAGCTTCTGCTGAGTCCTTCTCTCTTACTTGGCTCTTTGCCTCAGAAAGACAGCTGATTTCCTGTGCCTTGATTGCCTTCCTCTGGAGCAACCTCCTCCTGGACCCCCTACCAGCTGCAGCAAGTTAAATACCTGAGCCACTAGGAACACTTTTTGGTCCCTGTCAGGCAGAGGAGAGTGGCTTAGAGACACCAGAAACCACTTCATGCTCCTCCACACCTGGGATGTCACCACTTCACTGTCCCTGCTGTCATTATGCCTTGTGGGGATCTCTGTTTTAACCATTCATCCTGAAATGGGAAGAAATTGTACTTGGAGCTTTGTGGGCACCTGCCTGGAGTTAGAGAGGCAGCTCTGAGCTAAGGACAGCCTCGATGAAGCAGGGCCAGAGTGGTGGCAGTCGCAGTCTGAGGCAGCAGCTTTGAGGAGTCTTTAAAGTTTGTTAACCTTAAAGATACTGGGTTGTCCTAAAGCTCAGCTGATGCTCTGGCAGCATCCTTGGGAAAAAGAAGCCTCTAAGAGCTCCTATCCGCCTCTGTTTATCCTGAAAACAGGATAAAATTGACATTATGGCTGTGGAGCTCTCCCTAAGTTTGCCTACGCTGCCCTATGTTCTTCAGTAGTAATGCTGAAAGTTTTAGAGCTCAGATGGGCTTGTGCTGAAGCAGATTGGAAAGCAATGGTTTGTACTCCCTCTATTATTTGCAGAGCACATGTTAAGCAAAGTCATACCCAGCTGCTCCCACGGCAAACCCGGCTGCTCATCCTGCTGCAGGATGTGGCTACAGCTGAATGCCGGTGCTGCCAGCCAGGCTGGGCGGGGACGGGCCGGGGGCACAGCCACTCCGGGGGAGCTGTTCACACTCCCAGCCTCGAGGCATTGTGTGAGTGCGGGCTTGGATCTCCATGTTCCAAAACACACCTGTACTTGAGGCTTTCTATTGCCCTGCTGGCACGGGCACCTTAAGCACTGCTATTGCCAAATTTTCCCTTCAGACAGGGATGCTGGGAAGCATTCCTTGTTTTCTTTCTTACAAGCTGTAAGCCTTATGCAAAAGCATGATTCAGGGAGCTGGGTTTCCAAAGAAAACCTAGAGCACTGCAACACCTGCACACATGTGCAGACAAAGCTGGCAATACTAATGCTGTTCCCTGCCCCCAGGTGCCTCGCCAGCCTTAATGCACCCACTCTGGTGACTGGCACATCCTTCCTGACCATCCCAAGAACAGGAGCTCCCAAAATGTATCACATAATCCAATAGCACTTTAACACAGGAATTATGGAAGCCCTCTCTTCATGTCTGACTAGAAAGACCATAGAGAGAAAGTTTGCATTAGCCACAGAAAGACCACATGGGCAGAAAACCCTTCCTGACAGCAGTCGTGGTGCACTATGTGTGCCAGAGGAGAGGAGTGGGACACTGCTGGTGTCACTGGTCCTGCAAACACTGAGGGTTTAAGGATCCACTTCAGGGGACAATACAGGTAAAATCCAGACTGGCTTCCCATGCCTCTTCTGTATAACCAGAGAGCCATTTAACCCTAGAGATAGGAGTGTAGCTCACAAGCCAGACAGGGAAGATTTCAACACCACTGTCAGGAACAACAATAAACTGCATCACCAACCTTATTTCCAGCAGTGGATATCTCAGAAGAGGGCAAAAACCTTCTCCCTCTCATCCCTGGAAGTTACACATGGAAGAGAGAAAAGTACCTGGCTTACTGTAGTGCAAGATTTTGCTCAGGAATCTCCATCCCAATAGCCAGAGCTCTTCTGAATGCACATGAGTTTGAGAGGGTGCAGAGGGGAGTGTAGCCCCAAAGCCTGCACTGAGCAGAAGAGCAGGGAGGGGACTTGCCTTGATGCAGCTCTTCCAGTCTGAAAGCCCTTGATTTGACAGAGACCCATAGGCAAGGCTTTCTTTTTACAAGGGTGGAGAACATAGATATGGGAATTGGTCTCCATTGCCACGATTGTCAGACAGCTCAGGCTGTTTGTCATCTGGTTGTAGCAGAGGGGCTGAATGCTTTTTGTGGCTAATGCAAAATAATTTTTCCTACACTGAATGCTCTGCTGTTACTAAAGTGGTGTTTTCCATGTGGTGGCTTGAGACGTAAGGCTGCAGACTGGAAAGCAGCAAATGCCATATCCAATTATCTCCTTGCATATGAGAACAGCATTGATTGGAGAAAGAAAACCAAAGATTGGTATAAATGTATTTATGAGATTTAAAATAAAAATGTGATGTTTATATTTCCAGGAGTAAAAACAAAGCAGAATTTTAAAATACCACAGCTATGCTCTTCAATAACCCATACTCAGCTGCCCCTGCAGTCTGCCAGAAAGGATAAATACGATTTTTCATCATTACATCTCTGCAGTAGAACAACAGACTTCCCATGCAAGGCTTGCTAACTGGATCTTATTCTAGAAACTACAATCTCCTGCTTGCAGAGACAAACTCAGGATTCAGAAGGACAGATACAGCCAGTACCTGGCTGACTGGCAGCATGAAAATACAGCATGGCCATGGGCTGGAGTATGCCCCAAAAAATGAGCTTCAGTGCCAGCAAAGGAAGGATGGGGACTACTTTGTGCTGGGTTTACTTTATAAAACACCGTTTGGATAAGAGAAGTGAAACAAGGTCCTTTCTGTACATTTCTCCATCATCTCCTTACTTCCTCCAGCCCACACCTGCTGACCAAAGGCATTCTTGCTGACACCAGACTCACCCCCTCCAGTGCTCCACTCCTGCTGAAGCCCTGCCGCAGTCAGGGCCACCACAGAGTGTGCCATGCCAGGAGAGTGTTGTGCAGGAGGCACCTGTGCACTCAGCCACTGTGCCAGCTGCTCCTGCTCCAAAGGCTGAAGGCAAGGGCAGAGGGGCCCAGCTGTGAACAGACAGCAGCCCAACCCTAATATTCAGCTACCCAAGGGGGCCATGGAGCTGGAGTTGGATAGTGGGCAAGGGATTGCAATGGCACTCAGCTGTCATTAAGAATTCAGTATGGAATTAAAAATTCAGTACATCTGATTTCCTGGGTGCACTAAGGGAAATACCCAGTGGTGCTGCTCTGACACTGCAGAGGTTCTGCAGAAAGGAAGCTCGCTCCAAGTCAGGAGAGAAAAGTCGCTTCACTGAGTGGTATTTGGGCTCCCTCACACCCGTCCTGTCTCCAGCCATGGCCCACGCGTGACAGAGCTGGCTCAGCACACACACACCTCCATACTGTCCCAGCTACAGCATCTCAGGGTGCAGCTGCAGGGCCCCGGGACTTCTCATCCCGTTAGACGGATCTGCCTTTCTTAAACCAACTTGTCAAAGGGAGGGAAGATTCTGAACTTGTATCAGCGTTTCAGGGCTGAATCATCCCGTGCCAAGGGTGACCAGGGGCTAAAGGCCATCAGCTTTCTCCCCAGAGCAGTTTGAGTACAAATCCCTCCTTGCAGGAGCCGGGCCCCGGAGACCGGAACCATTCCCACACGCTTTTTGTGCGGCATTCAGTGAGGACCCGACGGCCACCGCTAGCTTCGGGCTCTGCTCACTCAAGTACCGATCACCCCGGGTTGCCCCGTCCCAGGGGAGACGGTCAGCCTGGACCCTGCAGGGTGCTGGCAGAAGCTGCCCGAGGTGAATCGGCACCACTCGGCCAGCCGGCTGCCGGGCCCCGCCCGCCTGCCTGGAGCCCCCGGCCCGGCCCGGCCGTGAGGCGGCAGCGGCCGCCGCGCTCCTCGGGCGCCCCCGCGCGGCCCAGCCCGGCCTGGCCCCGCCGCACAACCCGGTCCGCGCTGCGCCCTCGGAGCCACACCGTGCCTCTGCCGCCGTGGGCCGGGCAGCACCGCCAGGGAACACAATGGGTCCCTTCCTCCTCCCCACGCCCCAGCTGGTGGGCGTCCAGGAGAGACATGAGGGCAGGAGCCAGGCCTTGGGCACCACGAGCCCGGGAAGACACTCCAAGACCGGGGAGGCCTCATAGCGGGGGCTCCGAGGTAGAGGCAGAGCAGACGAGGGTAGGGATGAGGGAACAGCTGCCTGAACGAGAAGCCTGGGCAAAGTAACCAGGAGCCACTCGACCCAGACAGATGAACCACCTTGCTGGGGGGGCAAGGAGCTACAGCTTTCCAGTGAGTGGCTTGAGGACCAGTTCTTGCTCAAAAATGTTCACTTTTAAAACACTGTATCAGCATTCAGACTTTGCTGCCAAGAAATCCATTGAAGAACTGCTCTCACCTCACCCCAAACACAGCTGATGGGTTGCTTTACCCATCAGCTTTAGCACACACCTTCAGGCCTTACCTCCATGCAGCTCCCACAGCTGGCATGCCTCAAAACAGATCCAGGGTAGTACCCACATTGTGCCCATCCCACACTGCAGCACCCGACTGAACCCACACGGGATTTGCTGGTACCATGAGAAGCTCCATTTTCTGAGACAGACTCATTGTATACATTTTGGCCAGCAGCAGTCCACCCTAGAGGGCAAGAAAGTGCTATTACTTGCCAAGCAAAGAAACAAACAGAAGTGACCAACTCCTTCAAATCTGGGTGACTAAATATTGGATCTGTTATTTAATTTTATCTCCATACAAAGTGCCATGTGTAATCAAATCACCCTCTTCCAGCATCCCCAAGCCAAAGCTGGATGAGCTTCCAAAGTCCTTGAAAATTTGTATACTGGAAACATAGCAGGTACTGAACAAAAATATGAAGTACAAGAAAGGAAGTCTTAAGAACAGAGGCAACACTACAATGTCAAAGTACATAAAAAGTAAATTTCTTCCCGAGAAAAGGAAAAAAAAAAACAACATTTACAAGAGGCTTCCAGTGAGCAAGCTTCTTCAAGAAGAGATCCAGACAGTCAGCCTGCAGCAGTCCTTCATAGATTTATGACCCAAGGAAAGAAACCTTTCCTTTATCCATGCCAGACTCCAGGCCAGCAGGTTAGGTGACTTTGGTGGAATGCTCTTCAGCAGCACTTTGCATCCCATGGGCTGGCAGCTATCGTTGGATGCAGCCCCCAGGAGGATGCTGACAGGATCTCTCTACATCCTTGGAAGTTCACACGCTTACTTTTCTTGACTAACCACCACCAGCAGCTTAACTTGTGTCTTCAGTCAGATTCAGCCCCTTTAGTGTCCCGCTGACTCCGACCTGCTCAGCTGTGTTCTTAATACCTGACAAAGGCCCTTTGGCATTGTGTACTGAGAACAGCAAGGAGGAACAGGAGTTATTCCAGTGCCTCTGGGTTTGTCATCACAAGCTGAGCTCATATGGATTAGTCTGGCAGCAAATTAATTTCTGCAACCCATCTCAAATGGAAGACAGTCCTTCCTGGACACAAAAAAAGCTACACAATTACCTTTTTTCTATCCATACTTTATTGCAGGTATACATATAATTATTTATATTTTATTTTAAACAAGAAAATCCTTTCATGGAAAGGAGAAACTTTTACCATTAAAATAGAGTGATTATAACATGAATATTTTACAAATATGTACAAATATTGGCAGCTAGTTTCTAACATCAGCTGATAAATGCTTGCACACTAACATCTACCAAACTATCAAACCCAAAAATAAGAGACCTCCTAAATCCAAACAAAAATAAATGTATTACTAGCAGAAACATGTGTTTTTGTGGGTTTTTTTTACACAAATACAAAAGTTGCATAATGAATATTCACAGTGCTCATAAGGTATTCATTCTCAGTCTATACACAAAAGTGTCTGGTCTCCCCTTCATATGCATATGTCACTTACAGGACTGGAGGGAGCTGCACAGACCACAGGGAGAAGACAGTCAGACCTCTGGAGTTTGCCTTCCCTACCAGCCATGAATAAATACAAGGATCCCCCAGGAATGTCCAAGGCAGTGGATGCTCATGCAAGAGTCAGTTAGGCTGTTTTCAGGCATTGGTGCATTTTGTACCCAGCGGCAGCAGGATTACAGCTTCACCAAATCCTTTGGATGCCTGCTAACTGCAAAACCAGGAGTGAGCTGCCTGGTGGCAATAAACACTTCTGTGATGTGGCTAGGCTGAAGCAGATATGGGTGTGATTGTCTTTGAGAGAAAGTGTGCACATGGTGCACATGAATTTTATGACACTTTTCCGAACAACTCTACCCACTGAATTTTGACCTTTTTTCCTGTTAAAAACCACTCCCAGAACCACAAGTAGCTCTACATCTGCATGGGTGGAGGAGAAACAGGTTAGTAGGACCCTCACTCAGATCTCCCCCTCAAGTTTTTCGTGGACAGGCACTGCTGCAGTAAGAGCCATCCCTCCAGCTCCACAGTGGCTGCAAGAGCAAGGCTCCTGCATTGCTGCAAGGCTGCTCCCTGTAACACAGCCACTGGCCTCCTGGATCCTGGCCATGCCCATCTCCCTGGCTTACAGCCAAACAGGACCCAGGTAACAGGGAGTTACTGACAGAGGGAGGCTTGATCTCCTTTACCCATTTAGATCCATTTAGAAGGATTTATTTTGGATGCAGTAAACATACCTCAAGTACTTTGCAAAGGCATTTTGGCTTTGTTTGGAACAAAGGGAAAGAGGCTACAGTGAACACACAGCTCCTAATTGTTCATTACAAAAAGAAAGAACAGTGTGATCACAGAGGGCACAGTCAGTTAAGTTGTGGCTACAGTGTGCATGCAGCTTGGGTTTGGTACTGAATTCATCTCAGAGGATGTAGAGCAGCTGGTCCCACTCCAGTAAATGCAGATGCACCTCATGGCCTGTCTCTATATCAAACTCACACAAAAGTAGCAAGATGATGGGCTTCATAGATTTGCTACTTTAATGACCTATAGGAATGCAATTTACCAGACAAATACTGAGCTTGCAAGCCCACCATCAAAACAGCAGCTCAAACCTTCCTTGTCGTAGTCTGGCTTCCTTCCTCTCCTGAATTAGGCTATCTTCAGCTTTTGATGACCAACACTGCACAACACACACTTCCCCAACCTGCAAAACAGTATTCCTCTGCTTCTAGAGTCTGCCAGAACACACCTAGATGGCTGTCAAAAGCTGGGCACAAAGCTGGGCCTTCAAGTACAAGCTTCCCAATGCTAGGAGTTGATGAGGAGAGGAAATCAAACATATATTTATTTGCATGTAACAAGGTAGTAGGATGTTTTCCACACCAAATGCTTGAATCAAACAGCATAATTATGATTATTTCCCTAGTGAGAGCCAGCCCAGCCAGATCTACCACTCTCAAGATCACCAAACAAGTACCCTTGGTCTGGCACACAAACACCCTACACTTCCACCATCATCAGCCCTGCAGCACCACACACACATATTTGCATGGCCTATCCATGACTAAGTAGGGCACAGTCACCCTGTCTGTCCTTGCAAAGTGACTTTCTCCAGTCCTTACCTGCCTCCTAAGCAGAGGGGAAAAAAAATCTAAGGAACAGATTTATTAAAAACAAAGAAAAGAACAACATTAAAGTATGAATCAAAGTAAGGGGTGATCATGCCTGGACAAATTCTCCAGTCACACTCCTCTCTTAAAAAGCCAGTCAGTTAATGCTCTTGCCCTCTTTACTCTCAGAAGCAGCCAAGTCATTTGCTTTATCTCCTCCCTGTCTCCCTAAGGATATAATGCCAATCTGCATCACAGCAGTAGACAGCTGACAGTCAGTTCTATTTGTTACAATAAAGAAAAAAAAAAAAAAAAAAGACCACACATTGAATTTGGCTGGATGCTTACAACAAAATGACAATAAAAGAAGAAGGCAGGTCTTGCTCCCAGTGCAGCGAATAAGCAGCTTGTGTTCATTACAACTGAAGCAGGCCAGACACTTCCATACACAGACCTCCAAATGTGCTAAGAGTATATCCTGGCCTGACAGCTGTTGGCAATGCTGCAGCAGCACAAACTGGAGACAACCAAACTATCTGTACACTAAAATTAAGAGACATGGACCACAAGAGAAAGGCAGGAACATGACATAGATTTAAATTTCTGATTAATCCATTTAGACACAGTTTGCTTTACTAGCTCAGTGTCAGTTTTGGTCCACTGTTTTTGGTTTTCATGTTGGTTGTATCATTGCCAAGGGTGCAGATCACTTCCATTTTCTGCTCAGGCAGACACTACCAATGCCAGTGTTAAGTGCTACACTCCAGTTTTGCCCTGTAGCCAGGTCTGCAGAAGTGATGCCACTTACTGATACGGAGCTGAATAACAAAGCCGCTCACCATCTCCTGCAAGAACCAGAGTGACATCACACGTGTTAATGAGGTATATATTTCCATGATGAGCTGTCTCCTGGTATGGAAGAGCTCCAATCTCATTACACCACAAACTCCTCTGGGAGCTGGTCCTCTCCCAGAAGATCCAAGGAGAGGCAGTTCATGGATCGCTTCCCGTAAAGGGCAGACTTGGTTTTGCAGTCCGCTGTGGAATAGACGCAGCCGTAGACAGCCAGCCTGTCCTCGAGGCTGCAGCCGAAGGTGTAGCTGTGGGACGTGTCTGAGGACAGCGTGGCACTCAGGGACGGGTGCCGCCGCTTGTGCAGGCGGATGTCATCCAAACTCTGGCTGTGCTGCTCCATGCAGCTCCGGCTCTTGAACGATCTGACCTGCCAGTTCAGCAAGACACAGGCAATAAAAACACTGAGCTCAGACACAGCCTAAGGATGCTGGTTATGCATGCTGAAAGTTTCTCACAATAGTTCCTCCCCTCTTTGAAAAGAGCCCCACCAGCCTTCTGAAGGATGTTGGTGTAAAGAAGGAGCTGTGAACAATTCAGAAATTACAAGTGCATTAAGCTGCCCTGCCACGTTGAGCCAGATCCTGATCTGTCTGCCCTGAGTCCTCAATGTCCAGTCCAATGGATGAAACACTTGACAGATACTGACACCTGAATGACCTCACACTGCTTGGCAGATCCACACAGTTGTCCTCAAATGGACAAAGTGCACTTAACAAAAAACTACCCCATGTGCTTGAACACACTGAGTTAAATCTAATGAGCTGAAAGGAAGGTTCAGAAGGCAACCATGCAAACTAATGGGTTACAGTGTCCAGTAATTGCAACAAACAGTTTCATCTACATAACACTGTTCCATAAAGAGCAGCAACAAATCAGCAGTAATTCCCAGAGGCACCATTTTGCTACACAAGCCTCTGTGAAGGAATTATTGACCATTTGAGAGTATTTCCAGCTTCAACACTTGTATTTTTTTCTTGCTCTGCCTCTTTAATAATCACTTCTTAAATGCTAATATTAATGCTAATTTCAAGAATATACTTTTGAAACTAAGACACTTCTGTTGGCACCACGGAAAACTTCCTCCCAGTATCAATTCTCTCACTGCCATGGGAGGGGAATGAAAAAAAACTAAACTGAGGAAATCTTGTGCTGGCTCAGCTGTACTCCAAGAAATAGGAATTATGTTGCACTGTCTGGTCAACACTAAGGAAACCCTGCAGCATTTAGTTACATGGCCTTGTAAGGAAGATTCTGATAGTTTTCTAAGGAGGCACCAAGTATGTGATGCACTAAGTGGCAGCCATGTCTTTGCAATCATATAGACAGTTCTGTGTTGAGTAGAACCATTTTTATAAAACAGACGCCTCATGATCATTTAACAGTGTAAGCATGGTAACAGCAGTAACTTTAAAAACATTACAGCTTTTAGCAAGATGCCCACTTCCAGCCATGAGTTCTTAAGTATTCCACTCAAATAGAGGAATAAATTCATTATGATTTGCACTGTATGGTTTTTAGCTTTGGAAAAAATAACTGAGATTTTATTCAAATCTTCTACAGCACTTTATGAACTGTTTTGCTGATAAATGAAAATTTCTTGTAATTTTTGACTGGGTCCAGAAAGAAACATGGAAAATTAAGGAAAAAAAAAGTCCTAAGAAGTGATTGAAATCAGTGTTAAGAGTTTTAGAATTCTCTCAACAGATAAGGTAAATTTGGACTAAGAGAGAGAAGAAAGGGTAGAGGTGCTTTTTTTTGTGGTTTTTGTTTTGTTTGGTTGGGTTGTTTTTTTTTTCAAAAAAACCTGTGGGTACAGCTATACTTTGAAAAGAAGTCTTAAAAAGACATTTTAATAAACTTTTTCCAAATATAACTTCTTCTGTGACGTACTTTACCATATATAGTTTCCCTTTCTCAAGTGTTTGATGAGAAGAAAACCTTGACAACAAAGACTTTGGTACACACAGACTATAATCACACAAATGATATAACAACAGCTTGAGCATCTGGTTTTGCTCTGATGTAAGCTACTTCTGGCTTCATGATAATCAAGTTTGCAACTCACATCCAAACTGCATAGATGCAGTGCTCTGTATTGCACTGAAAATCTGGAAGTGGTTGATTTTCCAAGTCCCATCCAGAAGACTAAGGTAGATAATAAATGGCTTGCAGGATCTCCCTGCTTATTGCTCCAAACCCTTCTATACTATTCTGAGCCCAAATGCTGCTCTTATCCTATTCCTGAGAACAGTAGCTGGCCAGCAGTTGGTTTTGATTACACCATGTAAAAATCAGTCAAATCCAAACTAATCCAGGTGTCCTGATTTATAGCTGTCTCCGTTACACTAGACCTCAGTTCAATGCCCCCATACAGACCCTCCTGCTGAGCAACCTCCTCCTTACCTGGTGAAGAGATTCCACACTTTGGCCTCTCATTTTGATTAGTGTGACTTGCACCACAGACAGAGATTCCTGATTTACAGCTGCAAAGGAGAAGCAGGAAGTGAAAAGCATTGCAAGTTTGAGGTTTTGTGGGCTGCAGAAAAGGGAAGTTGTTCTCACAGGACACATTCAAACAGTGCTATGATATCCTCTTAAGGTATATATACATCATTAAGCACCCTCAGTGCTCCAGGAGTTTTGCTCACAAGTACTCATTTCTGGCCCTAAAGATCAATGTTTGAAAACTTTCAAGAAAACAGTTTCTTGCCAACTTGTCCCATTTTCACCTTTCTTGCTTTGCTATAAAGGCTGTATATATTAAGGCCAGACAGCTCCTGCATAACCCTGTTGCCTAGCATTCCCTGTATTACAAGCCACAAAACTTTACTGTACAATTCCTGTGACCATACCATTGTTCTGTGGTTGAGCCCCTTGGCTGTTTTGTGGCATATAATATATTAAAGCATATTCCCTTCCCTTCAAAAGATTTACTTCAATTACCTTTTTTGTCAATAACTGAATATAAGCTTGGCACATTTAGAGAGGGGAGACCTGGAGGAGCACAGAGGAGAGCAACACTGTACAATACAGAATGCTGGCCTGTAAACTCTAGATGAGCTGCCTGCAAATCCTGCTGCAGTAGGGCAGTAAATAGCACTGGCAGCTGTTTGGAAGGAGATAAGAGTTTTCGTAGATCCCTCAGATTATGCCTGTTGCTAGAGCCTTAAAGAACAGCACTGAGCAGCAGCAGAAAGCCATCTCACCTTGGCAGCTAGCAGCATCTAGAGGCAGGGATTCAACAGATTCTCCCACAGTGGCCTCCTCTAACTGGTCTCCCTCTAAAGGCTCATCTACAGGCATCTCCTCTGGCTCATCTACTGCCAGCTCAAGCTCTAGGAGGAAGAGAGCAGCAGGAGAATGGTTAGCATTACACTTGTGCTCCAAGCTGCTGTACAGTCTCTTACTCCCTGCCCTCCTGCAGGAGAAGACAAAACTCGGCTTAGAAGTTGCTCCACATGTCCAAAATTCTTTACCATCATCCTGAGCGTCATCCTCAGCGCGCCCTTTGCTGCCGCTGTCGATGCCAGAGCTACCGTAGCTGATGGTGGAGCTGCAGGATTTCTCTTTCCTGTGCACCCGGTCAATGCCGAAGGGCTCATCCACCGACATCTCCACGGAGACGCGGTGCCTGGAGTCGGCCTCGATGCCCGAGGTGTGGGAGCTGCCGTGGCTCCCCGTGGACTGGCGCGAGAGGCGCTTGTCCCTGCGGCTGCCCCCGCTGCTCCCGCTGCCGCGCGAGTTCTTGTCGCACGGGTCCAGGTCCATGTCCAGCGTGTCGCTGATGTAGGACTCCCGGTAGCGCTTCTTCTCTGAGGGGGAAGGAAGGGAGAAACCTGTGAGAACTTCAAGGAAGGGTAACAAAATATATTCAGGAAGTTCTGTTGGCACCAGCCAACAACGACGAAACAACTGCTGCAGCTACTGAACAAATACAGGGACAGCTTTGCATTTTGTTTGCTCAACAGATGGATGCTCAGGTGGTTGTAAAAGAATTAGTCATACTCACAGTAAACCCAGCATCTCCTAAATTGGAACAGGCAGGTAGAGGCAGTTATGATACAGAAAACAGTAGGTTTCAGAGTGAAGGTCAATAACAACAAAACAAAAGCAAACAAAAAAAGGAAATTACTTAGTGAACTTCAGTGCTCAGTCTTTAAAATCAGATGCACTGATTGCTTCTTGAAATACCCACCACTGCGTGAAGTCAGCTAAGAGCAAGATTCCTGTGGCTGGTATTTATTATTGATTTATTATTTCTCCCATGGCTTGTATGTGCTGAGGTGGTTGAAAAATCCATGAGACACTAACAAACACAAAACAACTGAGAGCTTTTTTGCCCTCAGATCAGTGAGTCTTTCTACAGGTGACTGGCACATGTCACTGGTTGCACCCACACAGCTCAAGGCCACTACTGTAACCCCACTGAAGGGAAAGACAGAAACCACTTGAAAGGAGGTATTTTACCCCTCTACTGCTCTCCCACAAGTACACTTTCTGATCACAGTCTACAACGTGGGAACCATAAATACTTCTTAGGAATGGACTTGAAAAGTACCTAATGCCTCTGTTTCTATCACTGGCTCCCTGCTAAGGCAGAAACACCATTAATTAGATGAGAGCAGGCACCATGAAACAACAGGAGAGACTAACACACTGTATTCTTCCTCTACCAAACTCACTTGGGTTTTCCCTAACATACCTTCAGCCTCCTCCAGTTTTTGGATCTGCTTCAAAACTGGCTGAATATTCAGAAAGAGCCGGTGGCTGTTGCTGAGTAGCTGCAGCAAATGGCGTGACCTGAACGGGCAACCCGTGTAGTAAACCAGTTTCCGTGCAGAGGGCAAACCATCTGGCTGGATTTCAAATTTCTTCCCCTGCACAAAGAGGAAAGATGCCAAAGAAATGAGCAAGAGCACGTTTTCAGCCACACAGCTACCAGAGATCGCTGCGGTCTTGTGCGTGCAAATGACAGGACCTGACGCAGCAGCACGGGCAGGCGACAGCTTTGCCACATCCCAGGCTGGCAGCCACTGGCAGATGGCCTCCCTTCCATCATACTCACCAGAAAGGCCAGCTTCCCGATGTGTGACCAGGGAAAGTCGTAGAGGAGCTGGCGAACGTGATTCACCTCCTGCAACACATCAAACTCAAGAGTGACACAGGGACTGGCAGGTACAGGGTGGAGTCAGCGATGTGCAAAGAATTTGCAAACAACCAGGAATTTGAGATATGTGGAGCCTGGTGTTCGCAGGGGAGGCAGAGGAGACGTGGTGAGGGGGGAGGACAGGGAACTGGGCAGAGTTAATGCTACACCAGAAGGCTTTCACAGCAGTCTGTTACCTGATAGATGTGCATTCCTCTCAGGGTCAGGCCCAGGATAACTGTTGGTCGATCCTCCTTCTTATCCTAAAAGAACAGAAGAGTCAAAGGTTAATCTACAAAGACCACGCTCTTGTTCTGGCACCTACTGCAGGAGAGGTAGCAGGACTCCTCATCACACAGATGCCATCAGCTCATTTGGTTTTTATTATGTTTGTAAAGTGCACCTTGCCTTGTTGACCCCTGAAATGCCTACACCTAAAATCCCTCCATGCTGGGAGGCTCAGGCATTTCACCAGCATATGTCCTGGCTGCCCTGGACAGGAAGCATGTAGCTTTAGTGATTTGAGAGTATGGACAAGTACTGCTCTCAGAGGTACCTTGTAAGCTCTTCTGTAACCATGTGCTGTCTCTGCTGTCCCTGTGAACATGCACCACTCTTGCTCTCCAGGTGACAGAGAGCCCAAAACAGAAAGGGAACCCATTCCCCTCTCCTTGCTATAGCACTGCTGATCCCATCCAGGGATTTGCTGATATCTGAGGTGTCCCTTGGTTGGGGTAATCCATGCCCAGTTACTGGGACTTTCATTCTAACACTCAACCTTGGTGTTGGGAGTAGGTGGTTTCATATGAGTTTTATTACCTGAGTTAGAATACTGTCTGACTTTTAACTCATGCTGCATCTTGGTATGACATACTTGGTCTGTAATCAGATTCTTTTGCTTGAAGAACAAAAAATATCATAAACTAATTCTTTCAGCCTCTCCTAACACAGGAGAGTTAGGGAGGGGAACACATGCATATTTGTTAGAAGGAAAAGCAGAAAGAAAATTTTTGGGTAAAAATGTATGGGCTCACAGAACTCAAACTTTACATCACAACTTCGTCTCCTCATCTGGCTTACAAGATGTAAGCCCTGTGCCATCACATTATTTCACCCTTTGCCCCTGGTAGCATCCATGTCTTCAGTTCAAAGTCACTAAGAAATATTTTCTGCCTCCTAAGGACAAAGAGCTTTGTAAATCAGCACTGGTCTGACTGAGATATGGGATATGTTGTGTTTTCGTTTGCAGTTCCCAACCTCAGCAGAAGACATGAGGAGGGTGTTTAGACAAAAGTGACTGCTTTTGAAATCTCAGGGCAGCCAGCACACCAACACCTTCACCTGGCATCCCTCTGTGCTTGATCAGGTGATCTGTGACCCAAGCATCACCCAGGAGGAGCATCCCTCACCACAAAATGAGATAACTGTGTCACACGACAGGAATAAGACATATTAAGGATCAAACAACACATAGGAGAGTACATGATGCCTAAGTTCAAGTCAGACAGGAATTTAAATATTAAAGCAACCAATTTCACAGCCTTGGTGTTTTCAGATATAAAATGTATCGTGTCCTGCCAGGTGGATTTCTTATGGCATTCAAGGGTAACTCTCATGAGTGCATCATTAACAACATCAAGAATCAAAACAGAGAACAGAAGAGAGGTAGGTGAGCATCTATGGTTTGCAAGCAACTAAGCCTGGACTACTGATCAAAACTCTCTTTCTCTAGAAAATGCATGTTTCTTCAGTAACTAGAGCTGTTAGATATGTTCAAAGGACATGGATACTTCCCAGACATAATTCCCACTGAGCACAAAAACCCAAGAAGTTTAATTATGAGTCTGACAGAACAGAATATCTCCATTTGGAAAAAAGGCCCAAGCCATTCCTAATTGCATAGGCAGATTTCACTCACCTAAGTGGAACATGAAACTTCCATTAGTCCTATTTCTAAATCTAAACCCTCAGCATGTGAAAATGAATCACCTTCTGTTTAAGCAGGTTTGGGTAAGGAGTCTTACAAGCAACAGTGTAGGAATCCAGAACTGCCGAGAAAAGCATACAGCTGAAAAAACATCAACCACTCTGGCAGGGCTGAGAAGGAATGGGATACAAAGTTGGACTGACTCAGTGTCACCTTCAGTTATTACACAACATTTGTGTGAAAGCTGGCCAACCTCTTGGCATTATTGCCATGAACTACAACAAGAAAAAAAGAGGCTTCATTGATTTCCCTGGTGCGATTCCACTGACAGGCAGGGACAAATATGAAGTTTTGCCATTCCTGTGGCCAGTTTCTTGGCTGAGGAACAAAACTAAATTCCAGCTGTATCTGTATATTGGCAACGGATTTGTTTGTGGGGACAGGCCTCATTGGCTGAGCATTTGAGATTTGTTTGGCCTCTCTGAATCAGAGGCAAGCGTCCTTCAAACGAACAGAAAGAGAAAAATGCCATGGCACACTCAATTAACGATGGGAGAGAAGTTCAAAATAAGAAGCTCTTTGTTTAACCTTCTGCAGCCTGTAGAAGTGGACGGGCACATCTTCCAGCAGGCAGGACTCCTTAATGAACTTCAGCACGGCTTCCTTAGCGCTCAGCCCTTGCTGTTCTCGGTGCATCTCTGGGGCATGTTTCAAGATGTAGTCGCTCCCTCTCTTTGCAATTATCTAAACCGCAAAGAAAACAAACAGGTCAGCAACTCTGCAGCAATCCCCATGAGAGGCAGCTGTGATCAACAGCAAAGCAGTGGCTGGAGGTGGAGGAGGTTCATATATTCCCTCAAGATGTTAGTCTGTGTTCGCCTCTACCTCCCTGGAGGAGAAGCATTTAGAGCAGCCCAGATGACACCGATGTCTCTGAACAGATCCTAGTGGCAAAACTGTAAGAGACCAAGACTACAGAGGTCGTGTCAGCTCTTTTCACTTTCAAGTATTGGAATTAGTTTTCCTAACTCTTGGCATCCACAAATGTTTATGGGCAGATAACAAATACTCCTCTGCATGCCAACACAATCAGCAGCAACATCTCTGAAGAGGCAGAAATACTAAGTTTTCCTTTTAAGACCAGAAACTACACATTAGGCTTATTTAGCATTTCCATTCTCAAAGGGTGGATAACACTATCTCAAGGTATTTTTTTTAATCTATTAGGAGTGGTTGGCAGTCACGTTGGAAAAACGTGGCTTCACTGAGGAGTGGAAAAACCTGCACTGGGCCTTTTGCTCCTGCCCTGCAATGCCCAGTTCCCATGTATGCCCACATGCCCTCTCTGTACAAGGCTACTGGGCAGCTCAGCCTTCTCCCAGCACAAGTGGTTCCTTTCAGGCTGTGAGTGGCAGTGACAGGTTAAGAGGGATGATTGGCTGAATTCACTTCCCAACATCCCCCACTACCGGGGGCATTTGAAACTGGATTGCACCAGGCACCTGAGAACATCCTGCCAGAAACAACCTGTCCTGGCTGAAACCAACCAGACCCCATCACCACCCACTTGTCACTGACATTTTATATTAAACCCCTTGTTTACTCTGTTTGCTAACACCTCTGCATGCCCTGCCAGATTAGTTGCCCTCCCACAAGGGAGGCTGGCCTAGGTGGAAGACAGTATCAATGCCATCAGCAGTGCAGTGTCAGCAGAAAGAGATGTGCCAGCTCCACGGTTCAGAGCTGGGTGGGTCAGCCCAGGGCAGCACTGCCTCTCCTCACTGGCACGAGACTTGGGGCAGCCAAAAGATATGAAGCACGTGTTGAAGGAAGTGATTGTGTTGGGGGAGGAGATTGCTCACTACCTCCCCATGGGAGCCCGGGGGGCAGGGAGAGAAGCGTCCCCATGCCTGCCAGATTTTACTGTTTGTAATGATGTCATAAATCACCCACATACTTGCTTGGGGTTGTGGCTCAGTGCAGGTGAGCAGCAGCCTGTGATAAGCCCTTTAACTGCCTCAGAAACAGCACACAAGACCCACCTTTTCCAGCCCTTTGTTAGCTACCTCCTGACACCCCATAACAAGGAATGGCATGGGAAGAGGGCCTGTTGTCTGGGAGAAAGACACACTGCTGCACAGCAAGGCAGGCAGGCTAGGATTTGGGCATAAAAGACTATCAGTCTGCAAGACAAGTGCTGTCACTGATCTGAACCTTCTCCCCAAAGCAGGGGACAGTGCCATTTTACAGGGGAGATGCAACTTGCCTGGGACAAGCAGCCAACTAACTGAGTCTTACCTAATTTGCCTTCATTTGACAACTAAATCAATTCTTGGTTGTAAGTCCTGAAGGGCACAAGTCACATGCACATGCTTATAAACAATCATGCAAATGCTTTCTCTTTCCTCTTACTGCACTTGAGGCAGAGATAAATGACAAAGCAAGCACCAGAGGCACTGCACAGCAGTATTACCCCACAGGGTTTGGATCTATCCATCCCTGAGGCAAGCATTGCAGAGATGGGAACAATGGGAAATGGACTTGGCTTTGCAGCCTTTAGGTTTTCTGGAGAGCTTGGGTTGTGCAGATCTTGCTGATGTACCAGTGGAAACACACAACCCTTTAAGCAATACAAGAATAAAACAAAGACATCTGCACTGTCAGAGCTATCCATGTGATACCAACACATTCCATCACCAAGGAAGGATGCACCACCCACCTCACTGACGAGTGTTCCATATAGGAACATGCACCTACATCCAGTGGAAAGACAAGAGGTATCTCCTGAGGGACCTTCAGGGTGGTACTCTACCCATCTGCCTGATCATTGCAGTGGAGGTGGGGAAGCTGCACGGCTGCAGTTTGGTACCACCTTGGCATGGCTCTTGCTGCATGCACAATCTGCTGACAGAAAGGTTCCCCCCAAACTTACCCATTGTGGGAAATAAGCCTGAGGTTCAAAATATTTGCCAGAATGGACCTTCTCTCTGTAGTTGCCCAAGTCTGCCTGTAAGCTGTAGGCAGCCAGCAAGAAGTAGATTTCTTCTTTGTGGTTGCAATGAGACATAAGTACTTGCTCTTTGAGATGGCAGTAGTAGAGCTGCCGTGCCACCTTATCGCTGCAAGACAAAGGCAAATTTACTTCAAGAACAAAGTTCAGATAAGGCCTCTCAAAAACATCATCCTGCTGAGAAGAGGGATTAAACCTTGACGTCTGATGTGTGCCAATGCCATCCTGATACAGTTGTGTGTATAAGGAGCACCAAACCAAGATCAAGGTCTTCTCCCACTAAGTGTTTTACAAACACGAGAAATGGTAGCTTCTACCTTGAGGAGCATGAGATCTAAGAAGTTAGGGCAGAAGGTAGATGAAAGAAAAATCACATCACACCTGTTTTGGAGACTGACTACAATCAAGCACTTCTGTTTCCCTGGAAAGCCTGCAGCAGCCAGGAGAGTCAACTCCCTTGGACTCCCAGTCCTGTTTCTTGCACACCTGTCCTCCTTTCCCCTCTCAACTTGGCACTGCTTTTTTGTTTCACCTTGCCTTAGGCTCATGATACTTTTCAACAGCTAATTCCCTGCAAGGTAGATCAAAAGACACAGGGGCCCTGGGCTTGTTTTTGTCTTCTTCCTCAAGCTGCTAAACAGGGATTGTCTGATAAGGAATAACTGTGGCATAGCCTTGATAACCCACACAGCCCCTGCCCTCAGAGATCATGGGAAGCAGGCTGCTGACATGTACACGTAGATGAGGTGCTGGACATTATAGTCTGCTTGTAAAAGTGTGCAAGTATAGTTTGAAGGGGCCAGATGACTATCTCTGCATGGCTCTACAAACCTCTCCAATTAAACTACTAGTGCAAGAGAAATGTGCCTGTGATGGTGAAGGATACATAACTCAGGAGTGGCAGAATGATATGTAATCTCTTTTGTACAAAAAACCCAAAATGATCAGTCTAACAGACTTCATAAAAAAGAGTCCCCTGTACCCAAAAATGAAAGACTATGGAGAGAGAAAACATAGAAAACCACAAGCTTTGTTTCAGACAAGAACAAATGCCAAAAATTAGGTAAAGATTTTAGTCCACCAAAATGATCCCAGCTCTTGGCTTCCCCCAGGGACAGAGCCACACCAGAGGCGCTGATGTAAATTAACTCTGTCAGTTGCTCATTTTTAACTACCTCATCCTTTGTTCTGTACCATGGGTGAGGGTGGTGCTGTTTTGAGTGCAGCACATATTCCATGTGAATGGACTACAAATGAAAAACTCTAACTTATGAAGTAATTTCTTTTGTCCATGTATGAAAGTCCATTTCCAGGGGTAGACTGCACAGAGCACTGCTCAAATACAAAAAACTGATCCAAAGCATGTGCTTTGGAGTATAAATAACTATTTTTGGTATATTCATCCGGTGCCTTTCACACAACCAAAAGACACAAGCAAAAGAGTGCTAATCGTGTTTTGATAATGTCGTCATTCAACCTGCTCTTTCAACACAGATGGAAAAGCAGTCACAATTTTCCAAGGGATACGGAGTATGATTCAGGCAGAAAACATTCATAGCTGAGTAAGGAAGTCTGTGAAGGTCTTAAAAAAAATTTCAAGCAGATTTTGAAAGCTTATTTCAATGAGCTCACAGAGAAGAGCTTAACAAAGAAACATTATTTTTATTTCATTTTAAGAACACACTGAATAATTCAAAACACAGTAATTACCACGGAAGAGAACTTACCCTATTACTCTTCCATTTTCTACATAATATTGTACTCTAAAGAACGCAACAAATGGAGGGCTGAATTTCTCTGTCCCCTAGAGCAAAGACAGAAGACGAGTTAAATTATGATCAGCATCCAAAATTCCTGTTACCCTATCTGGTAATGTTCTCTCCTCCGAAATTCACTCCCCATGCTGCTTTTCATTTTCTACTCATAGCTCTTGGCAAGTTTTAGGGGGGAGTCTGACTGTCTTGGAGGCTCATGGCAATGAGGCATCACAAAACATTCAGACAGGTTGAACAACAAAATCTCCTAGGAAGAGCAGAAGATTTTTGGATAGGAGGGATGAGAGCTGGTGTAAGAGCCCCAGAGTAGCCTGGGGACACCTAGGCTGGCCCAGAACCACCTAGCTCAGCACCTGGCAGCAGCACAAACACATCCGTGCTGAACGCAGCAAGTTGAACCCAGCCTCCCTCAAAGCGCCCGGCAGGGCAGCGTGCCACGCTGGCACGGCCCTGGCGTTCCCAGGGCACTCCTGGGAGCAGCCATCCATCCCTGCACCACAGCACGTCACTCAGCACAGGCACACGCGCTGCCACCTTCGGCAGTCACTGCCTGGGGCTGAGCAGCACCAGCCTGGTATCAGCTCCTCTCGTGCCTTTTGTGTGGCAGGGCTGTGGTTAGTTATTCACACGTTGCTGCAGCCACAGACCAAAAGGCAGTGTTGGTGTCTGCTTCACACTGAGGAGTGCTGTCAGAAGAAAGCTGACATGAGGCCTGTTATTTTAACTACAGCCTATCTTTCCAACTTACAGGCTTGTTTGAACAGGAGAAAAAAAAAAAAAAGAAAAAAGGAACTTCTTACTAGCTCATTCTCTCATCTTTCCTACTTTGCCACTTTAATGTTCACACAGGTAACTTTGCTCCCACAGGCAGTTCCAAGGCTTTGCTGGTCAGACCCATCTCACTGGGACAAGGTACAGGGCATGCTCTCCATGTCTGATGCAGAGAGCTTCTTGATCATGCAAACATCCCCATTTTATTTCTGGAAGTTGTTCATAGTCACCCTATTTTTATCAGCTGGACTGGGCTTTCCACTTGAAACCTCTTCATAGGAATTAAATCCTTGTCAACTAAGCCAGTCCAACAAGCTAACTCATCTCAGACTGTAGTACTGCCAATGGCAACTCATTCAGCCTTTTATGATTCACATCACACCAGAGGTTCAACACTTATCCTGACCAGAAAAGTGCAGCAAGAATCCAATCACAGAGCAACCTCAAAGTGTACCCCATCCTGAGGAGACCAGAAGCACCTGCTTTGGGAAGCTCTCACTGGCTGGACAGACTGTATGACTCTGGCTGTCTTTGAAGTAACTCTCACTTGTTTGGGAAAGGCAGAGCACATGCTTGGGGATAAGAGAGATACTCAAACCTCACTAGTTATCTACAAACTTCTCTAAGCAGCAGAAATGGCAAATGTGCCTACTCTGCAAAAGAAAACCCTTAAGCAAGGTGGAAAAAGTCCTTTACAACTTTTACAACGACCTAGTTAAGATATCTGAAAGCAATTGCATGCTATACTTTGTTCTAGACTATGGCTCCTCTATTAATGACATACACAAACAGGCATTATCATGTCTGAACGAACAACATTAAACAATTACATAAGCTTGTCTTTATTTCATGTAGCTTCTCTCTCCCTTGTCAGGGCTAGCTAGCCTTAAGGAGCTAGGACTCGTCTCAAATAAAATATCCTTCCTCTTCCTCCCCTGACTTTTTGCACATACTCTAGGAAGAGTCACAGCTCCAGTCATTTCCCTTGTATCAGATTCAAGTCATAAAAGGTTATTTTAGGTTGTTTTGCTTAAGGATAAAAATGAGGTCTCCAGATTAAGATCCAGACTAAATTCAAATGGAAAACTGGCCAACTGACCTTCTCCACTTCTGCAGCAGCCAAGCAGCAACCATGTGGTTACTATTGCTCAGGTAAAGTTATACAAGGGGCTGGTTTATCTCTTTTAATTAATTGTACAACTATGCAAAAGTCATTGCATCTTGCTACTCAAAAGTATTCTGCAGATCATCTTCAAGAAATGTTTTATGGAGCTTAGTTTAAGAGTTTTCATTTCACTGTGCAGTCCAATAAAAAAGCAGCAGCCTCCAAAATCAAACACCTCTCTTACTTTGGTGGTCTCTTTCTTCCATTCCTTTGAAAAGTATTTGCTAAGCTTCTGCTCCAGGTCTATAAAAACATATTCATTATCTGAAAGATAAGAAAAGAGGAATTCAATGTAAAACAATTGGAAACTTTTAGTCATTAAACATTTAGATGACTCTACAAGTTATTTCCAAGCAATACATTTGCTGACCAGGGAATAGACAGGGCAGGAAAAAAAGAAAAAAAAAGTACTCTTAAGTACATGTGCTACTCCAGCATGGAAGGAAGGTCATTCATGCCTTCAAGAGATCCAGAGCTAAAGGCTCCCAAACACCTTAGCAAGAAATGCAAAATTCTTGGTTTATAATCAAGAAGCCGTTTACAAAAAACCAGAAACATCATCTTACCCAGCTCATTGTACTGTCAGCTTACCAGATTCAGTTTTTTTATTATTAAACAAGCAAGCCCTACCCAAGCCTGTATTCTGCCATTATGTAGCACCATGGCCCAACATGGCAAAAGTAAGTAAACAGAACTGGGTATTTGACAGGTTTCATCCTCTGCATGCAAAGGGGATCCTCTGAAAGGGTGAGAAACACGAGGACCAAACACAAACCCCTTCCTCAGATGATCTGGTGTGCCTGCTCACACCCAACTTCTTTCATATAGAGAAAAGATGAATGCAAAGAAGGGAAACCTAGCCTGCTTCAAAAGACTAAAGGACCAAGAGTTGCTCTCCACCCTAGTGAGAGTGAACAAGACACAGCCTGAATGGCACATCATCTTGAAAGAGCTTTCTGCTGCTTTCAAAGCTGATGTTTCACAACACTGCTTACCAATTATCAAATACAAACAACTCAGCCAGGGAAAGATTTTTTCCTGAGTCTTCAAGTCTCTTTAAAAAAAAAAAAAAAAAAAAAAAAAGACAAGACCTGACAGGTGTTTCAGGCTGCAGCAGCAATGCCAGCTGAGCACATTCACCTGACCAGTCCCTCTACTCTTTGATCTTGCTTAGGACAGTGTTTTGACAGGTGACTCAAGTGCCAAGATGAAGAGCTTGCTCCTTAAACATGAAAGGAGCAGGAGTAAAAAGGGGAGGGAAGAAAAAAGAACCCTTCACAAAACAAACTTCTGCCCCTTAAGACCAGCCCAGACTTCCAAATGAGAGCATGCACTCATGTCTGTATTATGGCAGTTGCAGGCCTGGCATGGCCAGTGTTACAGTAGGTGTCGAAGGGGGCTCTGAGATACCTCACAGCCACCCTTCCAAAGCATTCCAGATCCTTACAGGGACAGATACAACAAATGCTTTCTTTGCCAGCTTTCAAAAAACAAGCAAGCAAAACAATCTCCTATCGCCACCTCCTTCATCTCCCACCTCAACTTAAAGAAACCACATCTGGTGCTATCCAGAACTGGCCCACATATCACCCTACTAGGAAACCTTCTGTAAAAGAGCAGTAACACTGGATACAAAAAGGACATTGCCCAAAGAAGTCCTGTTTCTGTCTTCATGCTCTTTCCTGCATTGTACTGCTTGCAGCTGTACTTTTAATAAACTTAAACTTCTGCTTACTGTGTTACTTGACATATGGCATAGAGAAACAAAACAGTATTCAACAGCACCATCAAAATGGCTGTGTGGAATTTCTGAAAGTGTCTGTGGTGCAAATTTAAGTGCTGTAGCACACAAGATGATATGGAAGCTACTTTTGCTGTTTTGACAAGGAGAAGTTTTTATCATCACGGAGATTGCATCTTGTACCTGCCTCTTCACTTCTGTCTGTAAGATAGGGTGGCTGGGGGCTACACTGGCCCCAGCCCTGCCTTCTCTAGGAAGGTCCATTAAGATCAGATAACGCTGCCTGGAAGAGGCTGATAGAAGTCCTAGTCAGTGAGAGAGAGAAAGATTTGTTCATGTTAGGCTTGTCTCTGTCCCTTGTCAGCTGCCAAGCATCACTCATCAAGCTTTTATTAAAAAGGAAAAGCTCATCTACGGAATCAATTGCACAGCAAGTGACAGGAGTGGGATAACATAAGCGTGCCACCCAGTCCCTCCCTGGGCTTTGGCAGTCCTGGAGCAGGGCAAACCCTCCACTACAGGGTCCCCACATGGCACAGGGTTGGCCCTGATGGCACAGCAGTGCTGGGTAAAGCCTGTATCAGCTCTGCCAGCACCAGTGGTCTTTAGTTGACACCTTGCTAAGAGGCTATAACAAGTTGAAGAGTCAGTTTTCCTTTCTAGTTCAAGAATGATCCCATGCCCAGAAGCATTTAGAGAAACACATTAATTTTTCCTCAATCAGGAGGGAAAAATTGCAACAGCAAGCACAGTGACATAGCCCAAACCATTCCATCACACCTGAATATTAGGTCAGAAAGGGAAAAGTGTGACAGAACAGTTACACTACAGTAAAGCCATTTGTTACCCACACCCCTTCTTTATCTGTAATGTTAATTAGGTTAGAGATGATTTTGTGAGGGCACAGATGTCATACCTGAGGATTCCAGGTTATCATCAGGCCTACTGGGAGATACACATAAACCACAAGAATAAGCCAGGATAGAGGAGGATACCCCAGTGTATCACCTCTTCTTGGGGGTCCCACTCCTCCTCAGCCCAGTTCAGCATCCTCCCTCCCGTGCAAGAATGCAGCACTACATTCCTGCCTTAATGAAGTTAATATTGCTGGAATGCCAACCTGCAATGTAAGCCTTCATCTACAAAAACAAAGAGGTATTTCCCTCCACAGCCCTACTGCTTTGTGGATGGCTTTGTTGTTTTTTTTTTTCTCCTTACACTGGATTAGTGATGAAACCCTAAGAGATCTTTTGCCAGACACTAAAACTGTTTGCTTTGAAAATAAACATCTCTAACAGATATGAGGGCACCAAACTGCAGCACCTCTGAGCAGTGATGTAAAGGACAATATAGAAATGCACAGATGGCCCCCTTTCCAGGGAAGAATAAATTTGATCTGTGGATCCAAACAGGGCTGGATACTCAGCAGGTACAAACTGTCATTGCTTCACTGGCCTCATCTGAAGGACAAGTGAAAGGTACTAAGAAGCTGACTGAGAAGCATGCACACATAAAAATACACTCTCATCTACCTGCAGCTACTGACACAGAGTTCATGAATCTCATCTCAGCACTGTAGGTGATCTTACAAATACATCAGCTTCTCCTGAAAGGTTCCCCCACGTATATATGTGCAGATACCAGACCCAGCACAACTCACCAGTGCACTACACTGCAATCCTAAGAAATGCATCTGGACAGCCAGCTCCTTCGCAGAAAAGCAATTTACACACTTCTCCCAATTTCACTTTTAAGAATTCTCAAATGAGATTGAAAGTTTACGCTGCAAAAATCACATTTCAAAATAAGCAGTTACCAGAAATGAAAAACACTTCTACTCTGCAAAATCAGCTTAGCACATTTTATGTATTGAAAAAAATATAGGACATGCATTGTTGCAAAAAAATAATGTGCCAGGTCCCCAGTTGGAAAGAGTGACACAGTTCCAGTGAGTGATGCAGACTTACAATAGGCATTATTTACACTGCAGGAAAAATAGGAATAGAAAATTATGGCTGTAATACAGGGTCAAATCAGTTCCGAGTCATTGCTAACCTAAAGGCCATTATTTTGCATTAACCAGTTCCTCCTCATCTCATTTTTTATGAAAAGTAAGTTCTCTGCATAAAAGCTAAGTAATGGTGAATGCCAAAAACCTGTTCTCCTCCTGTGCCCATTGTGGGCTGGGAGCACCAAGAAATTCCTCAAAATTCCTTAGGCCCCACAGGCAGCCAGGAAGATCCATTAACAAATTTGGCTGAGTCATGTATATTTTAGCAACGCAACTAGACAGTCCAGAAGAATAGGCTTCAAATAAAATATGAATTAGTGCAAAGCCAAATTTCCACATAGCAAGCATTTTCTGCCTAAAAGAGAAGGGAAAAAATTATCCACGGCTATTGTGCTTAACTTTTCCCAGATGCTTCAAGAAGCTTTGTGGCAATAGCACTATGTTCCCTGAGATGCAACAGGAAAGAGAGCAGGAGCAGGACAGAGGGATGCTAGGGGTAGGGGGGAGCTGAAGCTTAAAGAAACCAAAAAACAACAAAACCCCACACTAAAAAATACCTCACAACACATGTTGTAGGCCTCACATAACCTGAACACCAGAAGGGATTTTTTTTGTTTGTTTATTGAAGAAGAGCTGGCTACACACTCCTTTTGCATGTGGATTTCTCCAAGCTTCCAAGTGTGAGTGATTTGGGACAATCACTACCCACATGGCACCTACCCCCACCACCTCTGCATTACTTCTCAATGCTCCTGATGTTACCTTTCAAGCCAATAGAAAGAAATGTTGTCCACTTTCCCATATGTGGTTGATTAGTTTACTAAAGGATCCAAAGAACTTGGTTCAGGAAAACCTTGTGTTTTTAGCTTTAGCTGGAAAGAACATGTATCCCAAGTGAAGGGAAGAATCACAAGAGAGGTTGGGAGTAAAGCAAGGGAGGTCTGGCTGAGGTCATTTTACTCAGGATGGACACAAGTATATGGAGGGCAGCATGAAAGGAGACAATATCAAGAGGCCTGAGATGATGTGGTGTTAGGAACTGTTGAGGTCTGAACACTGAGCTAAAGGCTCAGTCATTCCTGGTAATGGGTAAGTACTGCAAGAATTTCATGTTGGCATCTTACATTTAGCAACAAGGCATGCCCAGGCAAGGATCTTCAGACTTCAGCAGTGTCACAGGGGATTCTTCTGCACAAGAAGAGCTGCAGAACCATTTGCAGCACTGCTCATCCAGGGGCAGACAAACCCTTTGCAATTCTCAGGCAGGAGAGCACTTAGCTGGATGTTGTGTACTGATATCGAAGGAGAAACAACAGACAGCAGGTAGAAGCAAAAAAATGCCTTCATAGGAAGAGACCATGTAAATCCTTTCAAGGAGTACTTTATACTCTCTGGACATCTGAACTCCTGCAATTCCCTCTAGGTGGTACATTTCTGCATGTGTTTTTCTTATATTGCATTTAACTCGTCTGAGGTACCAAAGTCACTGTAGTAGAGCTGTACCTTAAGTTAGACTACAGGAGAAATTCATAAAGGAGATTCAACTGTGCAAGCAGATTTAAGAGAGGACAGGCAAGAAGCATGGATTAGTGAGGAAGGACTGGTGTGTAGAAATCATCATAAGGTATTTTAGAGAACTTTTGTTTGTCTCCTAAGAAACCCTTTGTCACAAGAGATATTCACGTAATATAAAGATAACCTGGTAGGAAATTCTGTCCATGAACTTCAGTACTGGAGGATATACAGATGCAGAAGAGTTAACTGGAGGCAGAGTGGTTTTGGCAGAGTTAATCACTGAGCTCCTTGGTAAGCACGTGCTGGGAAGCATGGGCCTGGCAAGGTGAACAGCCACAGCTTTACAAAACAAAGTATCGTCCCTGAGGCAGAGGAGCTGAAGCAAAGGGATTTGGTTTCCTAAGAAAGCCAACCTGACAAATTCATAAGAGGACACAGAGACAGTGGCACAGTACAGGGGCTGCAGTCTTGCTCCTTCCCATTTGAAGGCTTCCATCTGCTTAGGTCAACCAAGGTTTGCTCCTAGAAAGGCATCACCCAAAACTCGGGATCGAAGGGATCTGGGTTATAACAACAAAGGAAGCCTGGCTGCTCTTTGTCTGCTGACAATCAGTTTTGGTTTAGAAGACTGAATGTGCTGCTGCACACACTCTCCGATAACAAGAGGGAAACCTCCTGCAGGGCACTAGATAAGGTTGACCCCACAGGAGGATTTGCCATTTAAGACCCAGCTGCTGAAGCCTATGGAACCAGATTGAATCTGGAAGGGTTGCAGGATCTTTCACTGAGCAAACTACGAGGGGGGAAAAAAAAAAAAAAAAAAAAAAAAAAGCAAGCGAAGCAGCTATAGCCTGCCTGATGATCCATGACAAAACTAGAAGAGCAACATGTCCCAAGGTTTGTAGGACCTCCCATTAATACACATTCCTGAACTCGTTTTTCAAAGTGATCAACTTCTTATAGACACAAGCTTTTTTTCTCCTCAGATATATTTGGTTGAAGCCGTTTTCCTCCCGAGAACAAAAAAACAGTTCAAGAGCAGAAGAGATGAAAAACTCTATCCTGACACTGTTACTGTTACTCTAAATCCTGAAGCTCGACCCCAGCGTCTGCAACAGCCAGAAGAGAAGGCAATATATTTAGGCATCAAATGCTGGGAGACTTGCTCCAAGATCTACAACTTAGATCTTACAGCATTCATGGTTTGCAGCCTGCATGGTGCTTTAAAGTGCTGTTGCCCTTTCTGCCCCTTTAGGGGTTAAACTTCTGTTTATGATTAAGGACCCCAACCTCTCCCCCCCACACACATACCTACTACGAGACCAACTGAGCATTAGTGTATCTGCACAACGTCTGCAGGTCAAATGGGCTCCTAATCCAGATAATCCATGCAGTGTGATTGGCTACAGTTCTGTGGAAATCCTTTAATTTTCATTCTCTTGCTACTGCTGACAGTCAGGGTTTTGTTGACAAATTAGCAGCAAAGTAATGGATGCAGGTGGATTAGAATACCTTGTTTTGCATGTGGCAGTATCAGACCACCAAAAATAAATACACATTAAGAAACCAGGAAAGATATCATTATTAAAACAGGGTGGCCGTTTTTTAAAAAATATCTTCTTGAAGCTGCAGCACAGAGGTGCAAGCATGATGAAGGAGATGATTGCCTTGTTCAAAAATGTAAATGCTTCCTTTCCATTTTTTGGATACCTAGCTCAGCCTTTCCTGACAGACCAGGCCTCCTGTGGGATGTGCATTGACTTGCTACTCAGCCAAGGCAGCCAACCTAAGCACCCACAAGGCAACCCTGGGAATGCAAAACTTACCCAGACCTCCCCACTACCTGACCTGGGAGCTTCCCTTTTTTGAGATGATAGCTTGTTGTGAAGTCAAAAATCCCTGAGAAGCAGTTAATGCCTTAAAAGCTACTTCCAAATGCCAGACTCAGAGTGCTGTATTTGCCATAGAAGCAAGACCTCAGCTACCACAGGCAGCAAGGGAGATGATCACCAGTCTGTTGGCCAAAACAAGGCAAAGACAAACCAAGTTGTGGAACAGAAAAAGTACCTTCTTTCAGGAAAGCAAATAACCAACCCCTGAAACAAACTAAAAAGATGTTAATTCACACTACTGGACTCTTGTAACTCTTTCCCTTGACTTTTTAAGAGCTTTCTGGAAGAATTAGCTGCTATAAAAAGGAAGAATACTTTCATCAAGTGAGAAGACTGTTTCCCCTTAAAGCTGTGGAAAATATACTCTGAAGTCTACTCAGAACAGCTTTATTATGCTCTTTGGGATGCAGTGGTAACAATGCATTTCCAACAGGTAGAAAGGCATCTGCCACAACAAGGTATTTTGGGACCAGAACCCCTGTGCTTGACAGGGTGAAGGAAACTGCTTCACAGAAAAGGTGTGAAGGAAGGAAAATATGGGTGTGAAAATATGAAACAAACAAACAAAAAAACAAAACATGTGAAGGGGGGGAAAAGTGAAAGAAACATGGGAAGAACAGGACAAGAATTCAAAGAAAATAGGAATGAAATTGCCCTGTCTTACAGGAGTGGACAAGGGTTCCAATTTCAGCCAAGATGTCCTGCAAGTGGAATAGGCAAAACCTGGTGTTAAAAAATGTTGCAAAGGGGAGGAATCAGAAACACAGATGACTGTGAAAAAAGTTAAGAGCATTCAGGTCTCCTCACATTAAAAAAAAAAAAAAACCTGCACTGGTTTAAACCACAGGTATATTACGTTTAAGGAATCTCTTGGAGACTCTATAAACCTTATGGAGATAAAAAGCTTATGTTCCTCTCAGTTTGAAGGCTGCACTCAAAAAAAGCAGTTCTTACAGAATGAGAGCATAAAGGAAATGAGACAAACTTAGAAAAAAACCCTTATTTTATCCTACATATTTATAAAGAGGCAAAAGAAACCTTATTTAGAAGGACTTATAAAAGACTACTGTAATTTCAATGAAATATCTAGAATGGCACTAGTAAATAACACACTTGAGAAAAGTTTTTGGAGGAGAGACAAGTCTTTCAGTGGTTTTGGAAATGTGGGGAGGCAAGATAAACAAAACAACAGATCCATTTCTAATTACTAAGTGTTGAGGTGTGGGAGGGAATGCCAATGCTTACACCATACCAGAAATGTGATCGCTCATATCAATTTGCTTCTTTAAGGCATCACCTTAACACCATTTCCTGGCCAATACTAAGCCATAGGACCAAGCAAACTGGACTTTAATTCATAGGCTAAGAAGTTTTGTATTTCCCATTGTGGTATTTCAAAACCCAATGTGTTCCACACATGCATTCAGTCCCTTAAAATCACTTGAGTTTCCTCCCCAGTGCCACATTCTCTGTGTGTGACTTCAGAAGTTAAGTAACACTTTCAGTCCCAAAGTCCTTTTAAAATTCACCTCCTGTTCAATACCTATAGTTTTGAATATAATAACAAATATGTTGACTAGCAACTCCCACTACAGGAGAGAAAGAAAGCCCCACAAAGAGGTGGAATCTAAGAACAAAGGTGGAGAACAAAAGCCCCCCCTTTACTCAATTTGTCTGCCCACATACCAAAGATCAAAAGAGCCCTGGGAAGGCTCTGCATAATCTACATACTTTGTGACCTTATTGCAATCCAACTCCCCCCGCAGGCACAGCCCCTGTGTATATATGCACACACTGTAAATATACAAGCGCCTCTGGGGATGTTTGCCAAGGCACTTGCTCGTGCACTGAGTTTGCTTACTTTTAACAATGCTGAGGCCAAAGAAGTGAGGCTCTTTAATCTTCACTAAATCACAAACTTGCTGAAAGAGCTCCTGTCCAGTGGCTTTGACCTGAAAGACACAACCAATCAAACATTACGGATGGCTCACACACCTGGACGGAGCAGCTCTTGCAGGCCAACACATTTTCGGGTACCAAAATACCCAAACACAACCACACCAGAGAACATGCTTTGTTTTCAGTATTATTGCTATTATCATAGCATAATAATCATTAATACTTACAGAAATGAAAATACTGCTCTCTTGCAGATTTATTTTTATTTTTGAGAAAAAAACCCCACCAAACAAAAAACCAAAACCAAAAGTTTTCACTCAGGAGAACCAGGCACAAAAGTACCCAAACAAACACAAGACTCTGAGTAGCTCATAGGTTAGAGATGTGGTTGTTCTGTACCCCACACATGTCTCCTGCTGACATAGTCACACAGCCATTAACATCTTCATCTTTGGCCGCTGTACCCAAAAGCCTGTAAGCCCTTGCCTGTTTCCCTGCACACTGAGACCTTGGGATACCTCTGCCTCCTGTAGTGCACAGAGTCCCCCAGAAGGAGCATGGTTCTGGTTAACTGCATGTGCAGATCTGGATGTGTACTATGACTGGAAGATTCCCCCACTAAACGTCCCCCCATCCACATGCCTCATCTCCCCCTGTCCCACTGCACCATCCCAGGAGTACTGACAGACAAACCACAGGAACACACAGAACCCCCCCAGCCCACAGAGGCATGGGGGAAGGAGTTCAGAGAAATGGAGAGAACAGAACAGCACTGACACAGACAACCTCAACTCAGGCCATGGCACAGCCAGCTGCAGCTGCAAAATGGCCCAGGAGCTTGGAATTTCATTACCCCACTGCTGGACGATGCAGATCAGTAGTGCCAGGAGCAGCTGTCTGCAGGGGTATAGTGCAGTGCTACCTACTGAGCAACAAAGATGACAGGGCAGAAGTTGACTGCTTAACTCTCCTACTAACCAATCTCCATCCTGATTTTTCAAGGTCTTTCAGTGTAGGTATGCCACACACCCCAGAAACTGGCTTCCACTCGCCTCCCTGCCCCAGGATGTACCATGTCACTAGACATGGACAATGGGAAACAGGAGGTCATTTAAGTACTCATTTTCTTTTACTTGACAAGGCATCAGTATCCAGACGCTCACTACTGTTTTATCAGGAGCTCTGAAGCCTGCACTACACCAATGCAAACACATGTAAGCTTTGAGCAGGGAGGAGGTAGTGCACAGTTCTGATAAGACCCAAAACCACATCTGGGTCTTATTATGAGTCTCTATGTGAGACTGCACCCTTTCAGTCTCACACCTAGATGCAGTGTTTGGTCAGACACCCAGAACACATTTGGAAAGTAAAGCTGGGCACAGAGCAGTCTCTTTTGCCAAAGAAGCAAGCTCTGAGCATGTTCTCCTACCTGGGAAGGATTTGCTAAAAAAGATGTGACCTACCTCTAGCCAGAATGGTTATGGGCATACAAGAGTCACTGGCAGCACATGACTCTCTGTAAATGCTATGCAATGAGATGAATTTTCTAAGTGGCAAGCTTTCATACCTAAGGGAAGAAACTCCTGCTTTAAGATAGTTAATTCTAGGGAACTGAGCACTTCAAGTGACAGTACTGTGGCACTCAGCTCTAAACACTGATTTAGGCAGATTTCTTGCACAGCAGGTATGGTACTACCACCTTGTCCATTCTCCTCTTGGCACTTCCCTTCTGTATCAAGTTCTACTCCCAGCCTTAAAGGCTATGCAATACCAATTACACTTGCAATTGCTGTTCCCCCCTCCTACTTTCCCCTCTGCTCAAAGCAACCAATACTTCCCTTTGCATTTTTTTATCTGGGTGCTCCTCTTTGGACTTTCCTCCCTATGCATATGGTTCCTGTGCCAGGACTGGTCTCAGAAATGCTATGACTCATTCCTTCCACTGATACTCAGCTTTGCCCCATGTCAGGCTCAGGGCTGCTTTACACGTGAAATTTAGTCCGAAGTGAAATCAAGTGCAAGTTTACAGAAGGTAACTGCTACTCCAAGGTCCTTCTGTGCACAGGTCTTCATGTGCATTAGTTATCTTTATCTATTTTTCTTGGTACATACACTTTGAAACATCAGCTGTCCTGTTCACAGAACAGCTGAAAGACTTCAGACCTATGTTTGCCATTCACCAACACACAGATCTCATCAGACTTCTTCCACTCCAAAAATTTCTCCCACTTAGCCTTGCCCTTCTCAGGGCACCTGGTGAGCTGCAGCACCCACTAGTCCCCCTCACTGCTCTGCTCCTCCTCATGTTCACGCCTGGTCCCAAGAAGGCAGTTTTACTCCTCACCATCCCCCCAGATTCATTGTACATTCAGAAAGGTAGACATCGAAGCTAATGAAGAGATACTTGATTGTGGGGGAAGAGAATTTAAAATGGCTCCTGCTCTTCCCTCTTCAACAGCATTATCTGTGAATGGTGTAAGACAAATACATTTTAAAGAGCAAGCTTCAATCTATATGTGACCACATAAAACACATATAGGTAAACTCTTATCTGGAAGGGTGGAATTTATATGGGAGGGGGGCAGGAGGACTTACCTGCATAAACACTGTGCTTATCATGGGAAGGATCTATAATTTATTCTGCTGGAAAGATAACCATTCCTACCTACCTCACTGAGCTGCAAGCTTGTTTAGTATTTGCATTCCACACTGAAGAGGTTAAAAGGCTTTGGAAATCTTGAGTAGTGGCATTATTATTCTAATAAATGCACGAAGTATCATCTGTGGTTGTGCTAATTACATTTGAGTTCTACCAACATCACTAGAAAATTGCCTTGATGTTTCGTTTAAAAAGAAAGACCTCTCCAGCTGTGAAATCTTAATTTTTGTTGCTGTTTTGAGTGAGTGTTGTGGTAAAGTCAGAAGCCAAATAAAAAGCTGTTTCTGGTGACTTGCCCAGCTGTAACAGGTCATGTTTCACTCTCTATGCAATTAGGACACAACTGCGTGTTGAGGTCTCATGCTTTGGCCCAGGCAGCTATTCCCTTTCACACGCAGGCATCTCCAAGCACATACTTTCCCAATTTCCCAGACAGGAAAGAAAGGGGCAGCAGAAATGACAAGGGTGAATGTCTTTAAAAGGAATACAAAGGGGTGCTGCAGAGGATTCCTCTGCAGGACAACATGGTGATGCACAGGGCACACCAGCTTTTTGGAGGGGCAGCAGGCTGGGACAGGACAGGGGGACAGGAGGGGACACAGCACATCTCCTCTGTCCCTGTCAGCGCTCAATGCAAAAGACCATTTCTTATGCTTATGAAATATTTTGGAGATATTAACAAGGACATGCAGATGTATCATTTAGCAACCTGGGTTAGTGGTGGACTTGGCAGCGTCACGTTTATGGCTGGACTGGATCTTAAAGAGTCTTTCTCACCCGGAATTTATTTTACAATAAACTGCAGGTTTTCGCGATTTACCGGAGCGTGACCCAGTGGTGAAGGAACAGCTGCATGCTCCATTCAGGCACAGCCAGGAGCAGTGACAGTGTCAGCCCTGCTGGCACACTGCCCTCCTGCACGCCAGCCTGCACCTTCCCCATGGCCGGCCGGCTCTGCTATCTCCCATCTTCAGCCTCCCTGATAAGAGCTGTAAGAAGGTGAGATTTAGGGTCAGCTGCAACAGACCATTACCCAGGCCTGTACACCTGCTGCCAAGAACTTAATTAAATCATCGTTTTCTGCCTTGCACAAAAGCCAGCAGATTGCAGAAGCCTTCTGGGGCAGTGGATGGGCTGGGTTTGAACCAGTAACCTAGAAGCAGAGCGTCCCAGATTTTTCTCTTAAAGCTTTAATTCCATCCAGCCCTTGAGGCTGTTTCAGTTAAGGACGCTGCACTTACACACAGCAGGTAGGAAAATTCCGGCATGGATTTTGAAGATTAGCACGCATAGCTTCAAAAGCCACCATTTCAATCAAGTACTTAAAATAACAGTTCACCTCAACTGTCTTCTCCCCCTTCCTCATCCTAAAGCGGGGGAACAAACCTACCCAAAACAAAGCCAAATCTCCCCAGCCCACACATGAGTGCACACACACGCTCGCAGGAGAGCACTTATCTTTGAGACTGGCTTGTCCTCTGAACGCCAAGTGCCTCTTGTCAGCTCAGTTTCTCACAAGTTCAAGGAGCAGCCGGCGTTGCACAAAGAGGCACCATGCTGTGCAGACACCGTGCCACCCTGGGCTGCCAGCTGAGCTGGCCCTGCAGTCACTCCTGCACGCTTTGAGACATTCGAGGCAGCAACCAAAGAAATGAAGCGACTCACCTCGACTTTTCTGTGTGTACGAGTACTCAAGAGAAGGGAAAAAACCCACCCTCAATGGCTGTTTGCCTTAGACTCTGTGAAGGGATCTGCAGGCTATCAAAACAAGGGATAGCTGGACTCTTTACAAGAGTAAACAGTCATGGTGTTGGGTACACTTGCTAAGTAATCAAGGTATTTCAGGTGCAATTTTTAAAAAATTGTTGGATTATTATGAGCAGCAAAATTATTCAGAAATAATAAAAAAGTAAATAACAACAGAAAAAGAGCAGGGGAGACCCCCCACCCTACAACACAGCCATGACTTTTAACAAACTCTGCGAATGAGTTGAAGCTGCCCAATTAGAAAATGGGGCACCAATTACCCTAAGCTGGCTAATAGCCTTTGGGTCAGCAGACCAGCACCAGGCTTTTGGGAGAACAATGGGAGCTAACAAAACTGAACCTCCCGGCCACTCACCCCGACAGCCAGGCTGAGCTGCTCCCGGGTGGGCAGGAAGACGCAGACGCTCCGGATCTCTGGCTGCATCCTGCCTGCCAGCAGCGTCCTGCTCATGGTGGGCAGCTCCACAGCGGCTGGGGTCTCCTCTCCAGACAGGTGTCAGGCTCCCTTCATCCCATGTACCTGTTGAAAAGGCGAGAGCATCAGTGCCGTGCTTCTGCTGGCACTGGGAGCAGCTGACAGCACGCGTGTGATGAGAAGTTTAAAAACAAAAACACTCCCAACAGTCACCCATTTTCCAGGGCCAGTCAATGTTTCCACCAGCATCACAGCACAAACCAGGCAGCGTCGACCTTTTAAACAGCTTGAAAGTTCCAGGAGAGTGCCATAAAGCAATGAGGTCTCCCTGGAATAACAAACCAGTCTCAAGGTTTCCAGACTCGTATAAGTGATAAGGCAGGTGGCACCTTGGGCCATTGCCTGAAAACACTCATGACGTGGGGGAGCGCCCCAACCTTCAGCCAGACACCTCACTCACTCCCAGAGCAGAGATTTCAACGGGCTGGCAAGCAGGCACATGTCAGTGCAGAGGACTTCATCTGTGCTGTCCTCCCCCTCACTCCATCCCTACTCCCTGGGAAACCACTGCCTGAAATCCTCTACACTGCAACTCAAAGGAGGAGGTGGAACACAAACTCAAAGGGCAGAGCCACTGTACAACACCTTTTTTGAGGTAAGCACTGCCCTCTTCTCAAGACTGAGCCCAGCCTGCACAAGCATCTTACAGCTGATGTTCAGATATTAACAGAAATAACAGATGGAAGTTTTCTTTCCAACCAAGTGCAGAGTAACCAACATCATCCTGATTTTACAGCTAGGTTAGACAGTTTCCTCAGCAACTTGTACCACTTTATGTATAGCCCTCTCCTCTCCAATACTCCCAGCATTCCTCTCAGGAAGTATCCTGTGGCACCTGATGAATCCCTCAGGAAAAGGAGAGCTCCTCGAGGCTGGGTTAGGTATCAATGCCAGCAGAGACCTAAACCAGCAAGAAACCAACCATGGGGTCCACTCCATCCCCACACAAGGTTTGATGTAAGTAAACCCCCAGCTGCCCTGAACAAAGGGTTGACTCCCTTCCACCAGCAGCACCTGGGCACCCACCATCAGCAACAGAGGTGCTGCAGGCTGATGCCTGCCCCAAAGTCCCCACACATCCAGGGAGAGGTGCAGACCCCAGCGAGGGCAGCCCAGTGCACTGGTTCTGGCAGTGCCACCCTCTCCCACCACCCACAGCCCAGCCCACCTTCAGGGGACAGGCTGTGAAGGAGCCATGGGCTTCTGCTTCACCCTCCACAACACATAAAAGTCAAGGGACCACAAGCAGCAGGGGAGCAGGCCATGTTACGCTACCACACAACACACATACATGTATATGCACGTACGTGTGTGCGTGTGCACTACATACAAGTCTAAAAAGTGTTTTGTGTTTAAAATCATTTTTGGCAGAATCAAATTCTTGTGAGAGAGATGAGAAAAGCAAACAATAATGCAGAGTACAGCAAACAGAACTTGGATTTATCCCTCTCCTTTCAACTCTCTACTCAAGCATCAATTTTTTTTAATTTTTTTTTAAGCAAATACAAGATAGATCCAGGAGTGTCCTTTTGCAAATATAGAAGCTGTTCCATGCACCTCCTTCCCCGAGCCAGCATATACAATGCTTCTCAATAAAGCAATTTTAGATTCAAGTTACGTAGAATATTCCTTATAAGACAGAAGTACACAAAAAATGCAGACATGGGGGCTATTAAAGTATTTTTTCAGAACAAGTATTTAGTTTAGCAAGACCTAGGAGTTTTAAAAAGATTGCTCTAAACTAAAAGCAAGTGAGAAAAAGACATTTGACTCTATGGGACATGTGAAAGCTGCTATTAACTGAAATATTAAGAGGGAAATTCTGATTTATCTTCTCTTACTGAAATAATTATACTGACATGCTCTCTCAGGCTCTGGACTACACACTATTAACAGCTGTATATAAATTACAGATGTCTACAGAATGACTTGAGGGCAACAGGTCACCACTATTATTGCCAGCTGATGTAATTCGTGCCATAAACTCTACCAACTGCATAAAGACCTCGGAGTATGAACTTTCCAACATAAGGAGATTTATCTTAATTGATAAACAGCTACACTGGCCAGTACACATTCCCTCTCACAAGGGGATATCACAGCCAGGGAAGACATTGATGGGGCTCAAAACAGAACTGAAAATAGGACAAAAAAGTGCCCATAAAAAAACCCAAACACATGCACACAGATTCCTTTGGACAGCTGAAGAAACTGACTCCCACTTCCCCATAGCCTCTATAATAAAAAGTTTCTGGGAAGTTTTTTCCCCACACCTGCTTTTTCCATTTGAATTTTTAAGAGAACAGCTGTGGACTCTCGGAACAGGGAAGTGAGAGAGGCAGAAGAGAAGGTGCTTTTCTTCTTATGACTCAAAACAAATGAACTTGTGGACCCTCCCATGACAGGTAAGGGGTTAAAGAAAAAATGTCCTTAATCTGAAGGGGGAGGTCAAACACAAGCCCAGCTCAACCTTCTCTTCTTTAGAGGTATGTTAGGATGTGATAAAACATAATGAATCATTAACTTGCTAGAAATGCATGTTTACACCTTTCCTTTAAAAAAAAAAAAAAAAGTTGTGAGTCAGGAGTAACTGCCCAATGAAAACAAGTGACCAGAAGGAATGCTCTTACTTAAACATACACAATTTCAGACTGCCCATATGCCATTCTTTTGTTTACCACAGATTCCAACCTCTTAACCTCAATTAAACCATAAAGGCTCCAGCAAATGCACTGCAGATGAATTAATAAAACCTGAAGTCAATCATCAGCCTCTGGGACACCCTAAAGGTTGTTAGTTTTTGTTGTATTGGTTTTGTAAACTAACATATCACTTGGTTTTAGCTCCTGCAGAAGTGCATTTTGGAATCTAATTGCTTGGTCAAAGGCCCAGCAAGTCTATCAATTAAAACAGTCAAAGGCACTATTTATTTGTATTCTTCTGGTATCAGACAGGAGGCTTATTAGTGCCCAGAGTGGTGGCACAGCTTATTTAGCAGTGTTTATTTTACCTAAACACACATGCTGAGGATCTTTGGAAAACATGCCTGTCATTAACTTCAAGCCTTCTCTCACTAAGCAGCTCAAACATGGCCATAAAAACTCAATTAAATCTTCCCCTCCTCTCTCTACAGACCCTCAAGTTGCCTCCCAGCACAGGGCTGGGACCTCAGCACTGGCTGGGTCAAGGCAGGAATAGGCTGGCCCCAGCAAGGTGGGTAAGAGCAGCAGAGCCCTCCATGGGAGGAAGAGGAGTTGAATGAGGAGGAAGGAGCTGTTTCCTTCAGGTACCAGCAGGATGGCTCACTGGAACACCCCACACCCCACCAGATACCCGATGACACAAGGATGTCCTGCCACCACTGAGTTTGGGGCGGTGCCACCACCAGCCTGTCTGGAAGCAGGTGTCTCAGCCAGACAGCACGTGGGTTCTCCTAATGAATGCCATTTTTTTTTACACACCACTTCTTAACACCACAGCCAACTGGGTCCTAATTCTCATTTCAGCCTCTAGGTACAGCTACAACCACATCTCAAGGGATAAAGGAAATAGATGAATGAGCCATAACTTACTAACTCGGAGTAGCAAAGCAGGACAAAGTTCCTATCTATCAAGAAAAAAGCACAGGTAATTCTGTGCTTCTCTCACCAACACCTGGAAACACACTCCTTAGGGTTTATTACAGTAAAACATCTGCTTTTGCTAGAGCTGATAGAGAATGAGCACTGAGCATCTTCCTGATGAAACCTTACCACAGGGGCCCTACAGCCTCTCATCACAAATTGTCCAGAAACATTAAGACTCTTCTTAATATTTTCCAGACATCATCCAGAGATGTCTTAGGCTTCTAAGAACACTAGACTCTTAGGCTGCAGTTTCACAAACAGCTTAAGCAGCTTTAATCAAGGCACTCCTGCAGCAAGACAGACAGACAACTAACTGCCTGGAAAGAAATCTGCCTTTGGCAGCAACCCACACTTGGGCTGCCTTGTACTCACGATGAAACACAGTCGTAAAACTGAACTCCCCCCCTCACCTTCCAGGTATTTTGTCCCCTCAGATGCACACTGTAGGGCACCAGTACTATCTGCAAAAGAGAGTAATGAAGAGCCTGAGCAAGTAAAAGAAGTCATGATGGCATGTATAAGCCTTCCTCAGCAATTTTTAAAATCTCCACCCACCTCCTTTGACTAACCCCTGCAATGATGAAAATTTCTCTGAGAAGATGCATCAACCAGGAAGGAGTGGAAATAAAGTCGCTTGTCAGGGCAGAAAACAAGATTGAAGCTAAATAGCTTTATGTCATGGCTATAAGATGATGTGAAAAGTGCCACCTGTGATCAGCAGTCAGGACAACTAGGTCACATCCTGCAGCAAATTCCCAGAAGCACACTGACTTTTCAAATGTGTCTACCTCAGCATCATTCCAGGACTAGCACAACACATCCAAGGGCAAAGATGCCACAGGGAGGTAAGGTACTAAATTTGGTATCCACACACTGCTTTGGGGGTAAAATAGACACCTGACTTCAAACACTGCACACTACTTTGTAGGAAACCCCTATTCAAAGCCGTTGAACAAGGAATACCAAGACACCTCCCAGCCACTTGGGTGCTCTGAAGAACTGGACTCAGAACTGGTGCAGCTTGGCTGTGGGCAGGTGCAACACTGCAGCAGACACAACTGGCTTCAGCACATGGAAGTGGGAGATGCAACTATAGCAGGCTTTCTGCACCTGGTCAGGTGTGACCACAGTCCTCTCACAGGACAGGGATGTGGGCCTGGCCCCCACCTTTCCTTTAGGATATTTCAAGAGGTGCAGTGCAAGATGCCTTCAAAAACTCCAGGGCTGTGAACCCAGGCAGATGTGACAGATGGGGAAATCGCTGAGCACTGGTCTTAGATACAAGCCAACATCCTTTTTTCCTTTCTTCCTGTACAAGCAGCACTCCTTGGTGACACTGAGTTTTAACAACAGCAAGGAAAATGCTTCCTTGCTAGTCTTCATTGCAGGATTAGATGCACCTCTTAGTTAGGCACGACTGCTCAGGCTCCCCACCTTTGTGCTATAAAGTCTTCCTGCCCCACATCAAGCAGCACAAGTGAATCCTAAAACAGGAAACGTGCTCTAGTGCTTGTAACTCTTCTGCTCTGCACCCCTGCACAATGTGCTTAGAAGAAGGGATCTCCCAAAATTCTGTGGACACCCATTCCTAACCTGGGAGCACGCTGCTATGATACTCTGCAGGCTGCCCTAGTCCTTAAGCTCAAAGATGGGGACAACTCTCCTAACCTACGGATGGTGGCATTCTCTTGCAGCCAAATAAAAGTGACTCATGTTTTTGGGTGCACTAACTAGTCCTCAAGGAGAGGAAAAAATGCTTAATAAAGGACAGAGTAGCAAAGGAGGTGCTCCTGCAGCGCATGGAAGCGTGAGGGCAGGGCAGCAACAGCAGGACCATGCAGGGTAGTTGCCACGCTTCCATCCCATTCTCCCACGAGATGAAAAAAGCTCCTCAGAAATTTGCTCCCTTTGAGGACAGCACAACATGAATCACTTTATGAACTTAATATTTAGCTGAAACAAAACTGAGTTCAGGAGCTCTTTGAAAGAAATAGACAATGAGTATTAAGGGCTTCAGGCAAAAAGGGATGAATTAGGATCTCACAGGGATTGTTTTTCCATCACTTTTAAGTGATGGAAAGTGACTTTGAATTTTTGTACACAAAAACAGGCAGCCTTTTAAAATGCATTATCAGTACTACATGCAAAACTTAGCAATGTACACGTTTTAAAGAACACCCGAACAGTAAAGTCTTCACTAGGAGCATGCTATTCCTCTCCAGCATGCTTTTTTACCTAGGAAGACAAACAATCTTCTTGTGGCAAGCAAGATCTTGTGGATCAACTGATCCTTCCTTTTCACTGACTGGTAAAAGTAGTAGCATGTGCCCTATTGCATCTGACTACCTGCACGCAGTTTCTCATTGCAATGAATTTCATTACTGCTGCATAATCTACTAATGGACTTGTTTATTGAATACCAATCATTTATAAGTCTTCCTCATACTTCATAAATCAAGCACATTAACTAAAGTTTAAGACTAAGTGGCAATTTAAGGTATCAATTGGCCTAGGCAACTGCAGGAGCACAAGAAAGAACCAGCAAAATACGGCATTGGGCATGAGCCAGCCTCAGTATCCATTACACCTCACACAGAGCAGCTGCAAAGGAAGCCTGCTCAGAAATGCCAAGCTCCATTTTCTCAGCTGGATCCCCAACACACAGCACATGAGATCTTGCAAAAGTTAAGAGAAGTGAATTGCTGGAATAGCCATTCAGTAACAGCAACCTTGACACCCCTCAAACATACCACAGTCTCTCTTGAGATGGACCCTTAGGGGAATTTCATTTATAGGCACACATATGCACAGCCAGGAGTGTAGTCAAGACAGTGCAGGTCCAGAACCTCGGTGTAAGAATGAAAACAGAGATACTTCAATTTAGCACTCTTGTGCTTAGCAATTCTGCCTTGTAAATCTTTAGTAAAGACCATTCATCTTTTCTATCTGTGGGAAACAGGAGAGGCAAAGTACAGGCAGCAAGTTCTTTACAATAAGGGAAAGCCAGGCTTCCTTCACAGGCACTGCAACTGTCAGGAAACTTAGGAAGAGCTGGAGAGCAGCAGCAAGACCTGGCCTCACTGCTGGCAACTCAGAAGAGAAGCACTTTCCTATACTGTGCAAATTGCAAATGCATGACACCTCCTGACCCAAAAGCCTATCAGTTAATTCTCCAACTGGAAACATATTCCACTTTTAGTCTACCAAGGTTATAAACAGGATTTCTCCCAAGGGGATCCATTATACTCTTGCCTCAAGCACAACAGATGAGAGATACTCTTCCACAAGCCTGTCTTTGCACAAGCTATTTTTTACAGGGATAGTATTTTTTCACTTGAGCTAGGCTGGACTGATTTGGAATCTATCCCTAAGACTCCAAAAGTCTGTTGCAGAACTGTCCAAAAATTTCTTCATTTCTATTCTCACTAAGATCTTTTTAACAGTTATAGAAGGAGCAGAATACAAGGTCTTTATTAAATAAATTAATAAAGAGCAAAGAGTAATTATCATTTCACAAGCAATACCTTGAGTTGTAGGATAAATAAGGAGAGACCTGCTTTTCTTTAAACAATGTAATAAATTCCTCTGAGTAGGAATAGCTTTGCTACCAGTAATAACCAGGTAAAAAAAAATAAATTGGCTTGCTTCCCCTGAGGAAGGGGAAAGTCCACTGCTGATTTCATTGCATTTGAATCACTATCTAAATATTCAGACCAACCAGGCAGCTTCTGCATCAGTTTGCTTCTAACTTTTTCCCCCTCAAGTGTACAGCTAGCCTTGAAAATATTCAGAGCGGAGAGGAATGAATACTGATTTATGGGGACAAAAACAATAGATAAAACTCCACCTGGGACACAGCTTGCCTCTGTAACAAGTGGGAAAATGCCAATCTGCCAATACCTTGATAAAATTAACACAAACAGCAGGGTCTTTATGATTAGATGCAGTTTCAGTGATTGCACACAGCACTGCCAGACATCAGCTTCAGCAAAGAAATGGGAAAGACACAGACAAAAAAAAGAGAAACAGAACAAAAAAAACCCAGTCTTACAGAGTGCTGCATTTCTGAGGCGATGCTGAATTGTGCAAAAAGAGGAAATAGAGGGAAAAAAGGAAAAGGCAAACATAAGAAATGGTTAAACAAGAAGCAAATTACCATCTCCTGCGATTCTCCAGGGAGCAGCTCCTCCTTGTCAGAGGATCTCGTTTGGGCCAAGCCCACCGTTGGTCTGTGCACAGTTACTAACCACACTAGGAATTAAGGTACCACTGCTTAACACCACCAAGATAATCAAGCGGCAGCGCAGTAACAGGGGACTTCCTGCAAGAATAGAAGTGTAACCCTGGAGCACAGTAAGCATGCAAGTCATTTACATTGTCTCACTTCGCAGGAACAGTAGGGCAACGACTTTACTACAAAAGCCAACTGATAGAGAGCTAATCACTGGATTCATAACGCTTTTTACCTGCAGTGTTGGGAGAGTGCTGTAGCTTTAAAGTACTATAAACTTTGATTAAAAAAAAAACCAAAACAACAAAAAAACCCACCCCAAACTAAAATATAACAACAACAAAAAAGAAACACCAAAAACCACAAAAATTCACCCATAAAAAACCTAAATGATATGGCCCTCACCTGGGTCTAAAAACTTCTATCCAGAAAAGACTGAGACGATAAAACTGCACATAAATCCAAATGGTTTTGGTGTTACTGGTGTTTACGCCATTTTATCAAGTTCGTATAAAAAAATCTAGTTAACAACAACAAAAATTCTAAGGGGAAAACATTTCCAAAAAGCACAGACAGTATTTTTTGGTAGATCACTGCAAAGAACCACTACAACTCATGTTCTTTAACAGCACTGTGTAGACTTATTTTTGTCTTACTCTTTTTTGCTTTTCCTCTCTTTTTCTTCCTTAAGGTGATCTCTACAAGAAACACAACCCCCACCCCTCTCTAAGATTCTGTTTTTTTCTAATTTGGCACATCTTATCTGAAGCCAAAACACAGGCTACTACACAGACTCCCACTACCACCAGTGCTGAAACCAGAACACTTTGATTAAGAGTGTTTAATTGTACAATCAAATGGGAGGAATAAACAACAGTGAGGCCAAGGCATTCTGTTGTCCTTCCATATTTTCCAGGAACAAAATAAAAATTAAAAAAAGCTAAACAAATTAATGGGTCACCGATGTTCAAACAGTTGTGGTTTGTTGGTTTGGGTTTTTTAAAACATTTTTCAAGTATCTGTTGTCAGGGCCCAGGCATCACAGCAGTACTCTGAAGAAGGGACAAGGTTCAGACAGTGTGCTAGTTTTCTGGTGTGGTGGAAAAACACAGATGTGCATTTTAAATGCCACAGGGGAGTTAACCTGAGAGCCTGTCACTGCTGAACAGCAAGAGAAACATCTCTCCATGCAGACGATGACGACTTCTCAGCACAGGAAACCCAAAGCCTTTCCCTGCAAATCGTTACCAAAAAAGAATTCCAAGAGGTGGAGAAACAACGAGGTATGGAGACTTTTGCCTTTCTGACGCCCACCCCTTCTGCCGTGCGCACACACCTGCAGGGACACTCTCATCCTTCCCCGTCCCGCCCCGTCCGGGTGCATCAAAGTCCCTCAGGGCTGTCAGAGCACCCAGACCAGCCCCACGAGATGCCTCCAGCCTCTCGCCCCCGAGGCTGCCCCACGGAAGGAGGCGGCCCAGGTGCTGCACCACGGCGGGGGGAACCGCGGGGCCGTGTCCCTGTCACTGTCCCTCGGCACCTGCGAGGCAGGTGGCAGCCAATCCAGCACCAGCTGGGACGCGTCCCACACTCGTGCCACCGTGCGGCCCCACGGGAGCTCTCCGGGACACAGCCAGCCGCCTCGGGTGTCTCCCGTCGCGCAGCCGGCGTGCTGCAGATCCCAGCATCACCCCATCATCCAGCACCAGCGAGACACACCGGCGGGGCCCGGTCCACGACACCGAAGGACGGACAAGTTGCCACGACCCCAGGCTCCTGCAGAGCCCCACTCCCTCCTTTCCCCACCCTGTGCCTGCCTGCTCCCGCTGCCTCCGCCCGGGAGCAGCAGCAGCCACGAGCGCGCAGGGACACCCACGGCGGCGGCTCCGATGGGAAAACCCCCCGATAACGTGACACAGCCGGAGATCGCTCCGGCCGAGGCTCGCACCGCCCATCCAGCCACAAAGTTGTAAATACACTTTCGCAGCCGCTGCCGCGCGGCTCCGCGGGCAGCGCAGCCCCGTCCCAGCGCCCCGGCCCCCACCATTCCCTGACCCCCACCATTCCCCGGCCCCCACCATTCCCTGACCCCCACCATTCCCCGGCCCCCACCATGCCCGGCCCCGGGCGGCGGGCGCAGCCGGGCTCCCCGCGGGTCTCTCCGCCCGCAGCCGCACCGCGCCCGGCGGCTCCGCCGGCACCGCTCCCCGCGGGCGCCGCTCCCACCCGGGACCCCTGCCCCTCGCCTTTGTCCCCCGGCAGCTCACCGGGACCGCGCCCGCCTGCCCTCGCCGCCGCGGGGGTCCCGGGGAAAGGCGGGAGCCCCGGGACACCTGCCCCCCACACTCGCCGCTGTTCCGAGAGCGGAGCCCGCGGACTCACCGCGGGACAGCCCCCACCGCGGAGCCTCTCCGGTGCAGCATCCAGCGCGGCAGCGGCGGGCGCACGCCGGAGCCCGGAGCAGGACCGGCGGCGGGGCGGGGCCAGGCGGGGCGGCACACGGGGAGGGGAAGCGGCGGGGGCGGGACGGGACGGGCGGTGTGTGCCGGGGGAGCGGCGGGGACAGCCGCCCTGTGTGCGGTGGTGAGGGGTTGGTGGCGGGCGGTTTTGGTTTTGGTGGGTACTCAGTCCACTGTACTGGCAGCAATGAAGTTTGCTTAGGGGAAATTGCAATTGAGAGTGACCACAGCAAGTCACTGGAACTCGGTCCCGGTGGCTGTGCCGCAGCCAGGTTAGCTGGGCGGTGCTGGCAGGGCCAGATGGCACAAAGCGTGAAGAGGTGCGGTGGAAGAGTCGGGATCGGATCCGGGAGCTCCGCGCCTGGAGTTTCGGGCGCTGGGAGCCACAGTGCTCGAGAGAGAGGTGCTGTTCTGCACGCATGGCACAAACCCTCTTGTTTCCCTCTTCTGTGTTATAATCTGCTTTTTAACGTAGTAATTTTCTGAAAGAAGGCAGACATCATCTCAAGTTCTGTTGAGGTGCTCCCTCACGAGTAGGTTGTTCAATTTCCCCTCATATCCAGTTGCATGTGAGGATGCAGCCGGCATGGGAGCTGAGCTGGCAGCAGGCTGTAAGGGGAGCAGGTGGGAAGGCTTTTGCACAGTGTTGCACAACTCCATAGAAAAAAAAAAAAAAAAAAAAATTGCCAAGGAGGAACCACAAGAGTGAGCCTGACTTGCTGGTCTGACAGGGTGATGTGAGCAGGGCACCAGGTCACCTGTACTTACCCCCAGGTTTTAATCTTGCATTTGAGGTTGGACAGGAGACTAAAAATCTCAGCCTTGCTGGCATGGATAATAAAGAGGACAGCTTACTTTTGCCTCTTCCCAGATGGGCTGTAACAGTGAGGCTGCTCTGTGAGCAGAGGGAGCATCTCATCCCATAACAATCTTCTGAGAGAAAATATTGGTGTCTTACTCATTATCTGAGCAATTGGACCCCATTTCAGGAACGATTTCAGGGCTGTGAGTCCTACTGAATAGAGGCAACTCCCACTGGCCAAGGTGAAGTCTTTCTTGGCTCGTCCTTTTGTTAAGCCAAGGCTCATCTATGTAGTTGCCCTCTCAGCACACAAGCTGTTTCTAATGCTATTCAGAGGTAGCTAATGTGTGGTTTCACGGGCAGCTGACTTGGCATGACATCTTCCTTCTGTCCATAGAAACATGTCACACTGTCCATTTTTATTCTTTACCATCTCCTGTCTCCTTCATTCACTTTGCTCATGGCTGTAGCACCTTCCTTAAGCCAGCACTGGAGAACTTCAGGTTGCTAAACTGGTCAGTCTCACTAAATGGACAGAAAATCCCAGGTTTGGTGGGGTTTGTTTGTTTGTTTGTTTGTTTGTTGGGTTTTGGTGGTTTTTTTTTTTTTCTGGAAGAGTGGTTTGCTGTGTTGATGGATTAGATTGTCTCATAGAGTGGTCCAGCTGGTGCTGGAGTCAGCATCTTGTAATATCACCTACTCTTCCGTACTTACTTTCCAGCATGAATTTGCAGGATTGAGTGCAAGGGCACAGAATCTAGCGCCCAAGTGTAGGCTGTTGTTGAACCTGTTTTATTTAACCTGCCCTGTACTGTGCATGAAGCCTGCAGCGAGCCAGCGCAGTAGTCTGGTCACAGTAGGACTTTCTGTCATGCTCTGACAGCTAGTGGAGAACTTGAAATGTTAGCAAACAGCTATGAACACTTGCTGCATTCTTCTGGGTTTTGATCATTTGAAAAAGAAAATGTTACAGTAGCTTACAAACTCGTGGCTCCAGTTTCTGTGACGAGGTGCTTTAGCTATCACAGGAGGAAAGCACCATGTCTGGGCTGTTGAGATGGGTACACCACCTTAACCAGCTCTCCTCATCATTCACACTAGAATCCCTAGGGCCATTTCCTTCACACAGAACCTGAGTAGGAGAGTTAGAAAAGTGTGGGTCGCATGCAGGTGATGTTCCCAATGTAGCTGTGATCATAATGGAATATAGTACAGAATGTCAGGTACCATTACCTTAATTGGAAGTATAGTAATTATCACACATAGCTGGTCTTCTAGGATTGTGTGTCACCCTAGAGAAAACAAGCTGCATTTTGAGAAACATCAGGACTGCAGGAAAATTGAGATAGTGTCAGCCTGTTTGTTTTTGAAGGAGACATCAAAGTGTTGGAGTCTGAAGATATCTGTGTTCCAAGGAAATACCACTGCAAGTTTTCAAAGCATCAGCTCCAGCTCTCCTTCTTGCAGTGCTGATAAGCAGTTTCATCCAGCTTGCTCTGTAAAGTGGAAGCTGGAGAGGGGGATTTGTGGATTGGTTCTTAAAAGCTGGTGTCTTCAGAAAAAAAGAGCGGCTTTTGTAAGCCACTGTCTCATGCAGAGTCATGCTGGAGTCAGAGGGACCCCATGCAGAAATAAAAGTTTGCATGAGCAGATGTCTTTACTCATGGTCTTGTCTGCATTGCATGTAGACAAAGAGATCTTCTAGTGCAAAAGGGAAAGCTGTGGCTTGCCTTCTCTGTCTCGGAAAAAGTATCCCTTTCCTTTTCTTACGATAATTATCACAGAGCATGTAGGAGATAATTTTGTTGCTGCTATTTATTGTCTACTTCACAAGCAGTACCTCAGCTTGGAGAGAAATGGGTTGCTTGTAGAGTTTAAAAACAAAAGGAGTTTTCACTAATGATGTCGGGGAGCTGAAGCTGGCTTCAAGCTGTTCAAGTCATGAGAGGATGACTCAGAAGTCAGAAATTTGAGGCATTCCTATGTCTAGCGTTTAATCAACAGGCAAAGCGTTGGGAGGTAAGCGGAGGAAATCAATGGCAAATCAAAGAAGAATAGGTCAGCTATTCATTAGAGAAAGGATTGATCTCAGGGATATTAGCGGAAAGGAGGGCATGAAATGAATCCTAAAGAAAAGTTTGAACTAACGGCGAGTGCAGCGAGCTGGCAGTCAGGGAGCCTTAAGAAACTACTTGAATGTCTTACATGAAGGGCTGTTTGCAGAACTGCATTCTCAGAGTCAGATTTAATCAGCTGCATACAGAGACTTTCCAGCCATAATGCAGCTCCTGCAGGAATAATAATTGTTTGAGTATTTTTCATTGTGTGTACAGTCATCATAGGTATTACACATGAAATTATAATAATCTGCTTTCTGTTAGCACACATGCTGAAGCAAAATGATATTTGGTGATGTTCTCAGTGCATGTTACAGCTTGATTTTGCTGGCACTTGCCTTATTCCTATAAAATGATCAATAGCTTCAGTGGGACTATTCATCATGCTGTAGCTTTCATTATGAACATGTTGCAAAATCAGGTTTAATTTTGAGCTCTGGGGTAGGGATTTTTTTAATTTTTTTAAGTGGGAAATATTAAATTTATCTAAAATAGCATGTAAACAGTAAAAATAAGGTTGCAGTGTGGCTTATCTGCTAGTACAGTATTGGTCACATTATTGGTTATAATTAGTCATTATACCAAATGCCGAATACAAGGTATAGATGTAATTGGTGAGGTTTAAGACACCAGTTTATATTAAATAAAAGTAAAATGCTGTTGTGCTGATCATTGATCACATTACTCTGCAAGTGAGGCCAAGGTACAGGTCTGGAGCCATAAACTGCTTGTGGGCACTTGAAGGATGGCTCCTGTGCCAGGGATGTGCCATGTGACTGGGGAGAACATGGGAGATTTTACTTTATACCCTGTTGTCTCTGGTGCCATATATGTCACTGTGTGTTGTATCTTTCATCCCAGAGGATCCTGATGTACTTCTTCAATAAGTTTTTCATTTGACATTTCAACAGAGACACCTTCAGGTAGTAAGGGAACAGCTGCATAATGTTGCTCCGTCAGCAACCTTAGAAAACCAGGTGGGTAATCTGGGTAGGGAGAATGGGTTCATAAATCAAATTTGGCCCTTAAGCACAGAGGTTGTAACTCTTACCCTTGGCGGAGTCTCTCTGGGGCTGTATTTACTAAAATGGTCACGAGCCACATTTTATTCTAAAGAGAAACAGAATCTTTCAGTAACACAAAATCATTTAACATCATTATAGGCTTATGACTTTATTCTAACTCTGACCAAATTCCCATGGCCCTTGGTTTCAAGATTTCCTAACCCAAGCTCTAATCAAGCCCAAACCTGCGTTCATTTCGCAGCCTCCTGAGATCCCAGCTGGTGGTGGCACAGCCACTGGCCATGAGTTTGTCACGTTCTCTCTGACAGAACCCCTCTGATGTTTCTTTGCCTCTACAGGTGCTCCGGCAAGTTGGTATCTGCAGCTAAATACACACAAAGTGCATGAGCTGCTGGTACAAATTCCTTTCTGGGGACAGAAGTTGTCTACTGATTTCACCATACACTGAAACTCAAACTGTGAAGTTTTGGTTACTTTCTGACAGCTTTGAAACCATGCCAGAGCTGTTAAATCCCTGCCCAGGGTTTCACAGTGCTTATCACGTCTCTGCTCAGCTTCCATCACAGCGCTAAAATAATTTCATGTCCTCAGCATGGCAAACATATACACACATTGTCATTCACTGCTTCATAAAGAATTCTTTCTGGCTCTCTGTTCCCTGCAAGTTTTCCTCTCTCAGTCCCTCAAGACAACAATCCTGCCAAACCATACCTTGCAAAGGAGTGAATGGCTTCTGCTGTCTCTGAACGTGGGTTTCGTGAAGGCTTTTCACTTACTTCCTTTCAGCTATGTGTTTTAATTTTTCTTTTGATTAGAGTTGCTGTCCATAATATTGTTTTACTATTTTTAACTTTTTCTCTCTAGCTGACTTATATATTCTTGGTCCAAAAGGAAGAATAACACCACTAGATGATGGGGAAGGGTGGATTTTTTTTTACATAAACTAATCAACTTTGGAAATATTTGGAAGAATATTCCATGATTAAGCTTTTTTCCCTAAAATTAAATGGAGATTTTATTTTTCTTTTTTTTTTTTAAATCTCCATTTCTCTGTTCTTCCCTAGATCTAATAATAGAAATGTCTGCAATTATAAAATGTTAGAGTACTATTAAAAAAAGCAGTAGAGTCAGGAAAGATCCATCTACAAAGGCAGTAGAGCCAAGAAAGAGTTTTCCACAAAACCACAGATTTTTTCATGCCCAAAGCACCAGCCTTTCCTCTTTTTTGAAAATCCTGTATGTTCCCTCTGATCCCCATCCCCCAGCAAACTGGGATGTGGAAGAAATGCAATCTTGGCTGCTGGGGTCCTGCCTGCAGCCCCCTGCCCGGGGAGCACCTTGTGCTGGCACACAAAGGAGAGCTGGTGTTTCTGGAGGGGGAATGGGGAGGGGGCTGGAGGGCGTGGGGAGGGAAACGTGCCTGGGAGCAGCTCCACCAGCTCCGAAATCCTACGTGCAGGGAACAATTGGCTGAACAGAGGCCACCGCTTGCAAATGCCCCGGCGGCCCTTTCTCTACCTTCTGCTCCCAGGCAGTGCTGCAGATTTCCCTACCTTGGGAAATCTTGTGCTTGGAGAAGAAAATACTGGGGGAAAAAAATGGAGAGAAAGCCAAAAATAAGCATACAGTCCTGCAGGTTTAAGGGAAGCAAAGGGATACCTTTATGTGCTGTGTCATCCTGCTTCTTAAATGGGAAATGGGGGATGCAAGGAGAAAAGAAAAGGGGCACATTTAGGCTGAAAATTTCCATGAAGTAATGGCACTAAGATGATTTGAATTACCCACAGGATGAATTTAGCCTGACGTGTAAAATCTATTTCTGCCATTATCACTGCTAACCTAAGCCTATTCACAGATGATTACAGTCAAGTGCTTACCGTGCTCTTGCTCATCTGTTTTTCCCTCCTGCCCATTTAGTAAATGCATCAGTTATGTATTAACACTGGTATGCTGTGTCAAAGCAGCAAGAGCTTTGAAATTAAGCAGCAGAAGCACAATATGACAGGAAAGAGCTAGTGAAATCTGTAAACAAAGGGTTGTAAAAATGGTCATTAGGAGTCAGTTATGTTCTAGCAAATCCAGACCTTAGAATGAAATAATTCGAATTTACAACAATGTCAAGGCAAATGGAAGTCAAATGTGGTAAGTTTGGCTAAAATGCCAAAAAATCCAATTTTTGCATTACTTGGGGCAAAACAGATCCAAACATGAATAAAAGTCATTGCCTGTACCTGACTTAAAATGCTGTTGAAATTAATGAAAAGTTATCCTCTGCTGTACAGTGTGAATCTCCTGCACAGACACATTCCATAAATACTCTTGTCTCCACCATGTTCTGGATAAAATTACTAATGTGTAGATCCTGTCAGCTTTCTTCCTCATCACATTACCTGGCACTGAGTAAGGGGTTTGAATGAACTCCCAGCTCCTGTGCAAAGCCAAGAGATGACTGGGAAGAGCGCTGTGATATCTGTCCATACAGGAGGTGACATTAGGAAAAGTGCCTGAAGTATGGGATTTATTCCACTCAGAGAGTGTATTTTTAAGGATATTAGAAAAAGAGGCATCTAGGTCTCCCCTCATTCCTGATAAATTCCTTCTGAGTGGTTGGGTGGGTGCCCAAGGGTGGAGTTAGTCAGGATTTGCTTTCACCTCTGAAAATGGGGCTCAGGTTTAAAGGTGCTCCACGACCTGCACACAGCTCTCCTTTTCTTACAGATGGGGCTCTGCCCCTACCCTTCACAGCAGCACCACTCTGGTCAGAAGCTTGCTTACCTGTCCTAAGAGCTCTTGCCTCTTTCAGTATTTTTCTTGTCTCTGCAGGGGGTGGTGGGTGTTCTAGTGCCAGAACAAAACAATTTACCTGGAATTGAGCTGTTTCAACCTGTCATTCTTCAGGAAGAAAAAATGTCTTCTTTGTGAAAATAAGCAGAGCTGATATGAAAGCTTATATCAAGAAATAATGGTCACATTTCACCAAACTTCAGTAGTTGTAGAGGCTGCCTGGAAGTGTTAAAATGTCTGCTGCAACTCATCTCATTGAAGTATTTCTGTATTGAAAGCTATTTCATCACATTATAAACATTTCATCAAGTTATAAAAAACAACTTAGGTATCTTGTAAGTATAAAAAGTCTTGAGCACTGTAACCTCCTTGTAAATAAAGAATGTGGCTGTGAAATATAATCCCTGGTGGGATTGGTTTCTGTCCTTTAGAAAGGACATTACTTTGAGACAGGCAAAGACAAAGTAAAAGCTGGAGATGATGGCTGGTAAGTGGAGAAGAGGCAAAAGTAATAAAAAATGTACACACAGGGGTTGCTAATCTGCAATGACGTTAAGCATGTCTCACTGACTTCACTTCTGAATAAATCATGCTATCTATACCAAGGTTATCTCTTTTTGTCATCATACATCAAGTAAAGACGAGAAACACAAGTCAGCCTGGTTCACTTATAGTTACTCCCAAAATGTATTCAAAATCTGTAAAAGGTACAAAGTGTTCTCTAATTCTTTGTCCCATAAACACCCTTAATGTTAGTGATTTTTAAAATCTTTTAATTCAAGGTTGAGGATTGAGTTTTGGGTGTTTGTATGACTGTTTGTTTTCTCCATGGGGAAGATGTCCACAGCCTCTTGGAAATGATCCCATAAAGGAGTCCTACTTTTTAAAAATAGCTGTTTCTCTTCCTTCCATTAAAATGACAGAAGAAATACTCATCTCAGTAACTTTAAAAGCAACTTTTAGAGTTACCCCTTGCCATCTCCAGTGGCAAAGCTGAGCTCTAGCAGAGGGAAGTCCTGCTGGCACAGAAGTTCCTTGGGGGTGGGTCTCATTCTCAGGGAGTGCAGTGGGCTCTGGACACTGCCCCAAGCACAGCACTTGGTCATGTGGATATGAGCAGGCTGCTGAGAGAGGGCTTTTCTGAAGAGGCCAAAGCACTTCAACCAGGCATCCTTGATGCCTTGAGAGGCTACCTAGAACACAGACTAGACAGTGTTAAAGGAAGAAAGCAGGTATTTATTAAAAGGCCTTCAAAGGATACACCTTGAGCAGTACAAGAGCCTGGCCCAGGCTACACCCAAGAGGGACCATGGATCACACATTTTCACACTTTTATCAGTTTTGGTCCATTTACATATTAGGGTTAATTGTCCAATTACAGCTTCAGGTTATGAAGTGCCATCCTCCCAGTTTGCTCTCCTCAATTCGTTGTTGTTTGTACTTTTTGGGCCTGAAGCTGCAATGGTGTCCTTGGTTCTCGGGCTGGAAAAGGATTGTTTTGTCTAACTAAACTGTGAAGAGACCTTGCAAACGCTTTATATGAAGTTCAGAGTTACATACTAATGTAGTACAGAATCTGGAAAATTAAAAGCCAAAACTTAAGGCATCATCCTGTGCTGTAGTATCTTCCTTTTCAGGCAAACTGAAAAATTTCATATTAAGGTACATAGCATTTTATAATGCCCATCCCATATTTTTTTCATTTCTTTGACTTCCTTTCAGGTGACAAATACATTTTTTTTCTTCAGTTTTTGTGTTGAAAAGAATTATAATGAAATTAGAAAAAGATAGTAATTTCCAATCACCATGCACATTCTAGTTACATGGCCATCTATGCTCATCAGTTCTTTTTTTTTGTTTTTACTTACTCTACTGTGACTCTTCAGGGGTAAAAATAAGTAGGGTAAGTATTTTTAAGTAAATAGAGATACCTTTGTCATGCTTTCAGTCACATGTCAGGTGTAGAAAGCCAGTCCAGCAAAGCCAGTCCAGCGTCCCTGGACTGACAGGTATAAGGTCATTTCAGGTATCTACAGCATTTTTGCTCTCTAGCTGCTCTCTCCCCTGCAAGTTCACCTCTCTGAAACAGAAAATAGTATTCCTAAAAGTATTAGATCACTGCATCCATAAATATCCGTATGTGTGCATCCAGGCCAGTTCTCCATTTCAGAGGAGGGGAGCATCATTGGCACTGATGCACTGAGGATGCCTGGGGTAAAGATTGCTCTGTGTGCCCACACAGAACCTGAAAGCAGGGATATCATGACCTGCTGAGGGGGCAAACAGAGCATGGCTCATGGCTGACTGTGTCCCTGCTTTTTGGTCTAAGCTCCTGGGTGGCAAGGGGCAAATTCCTGCTCCCGGTGTTTAAGGCACCTAATTTATGATACGGTTTCAGGTTACAGCTAAACTGGTCCAGCAAAAGGAATGTTCTGCTCCTCTCCCTCTGTCTTCTTCTGCTGCTTCTTTGGAGTGCACCCTAGTGGTGGTACAGCTGCAGGGTGAATTGGTCCATTTGGCCTACCCTAGAAAAATGAATCTATTTCTCTAATTCTGTGCTAAATTGAAGAACCTTGCTCCAACAAGATACAGGGAGGGATGGCAGGGACTGCAGCTGAAGTTGCTGCCGTGGCAAACAACCTTTTCAGCAGAAACCCACTGCTTAATAGAGTTTACTGAAATGTCAAGTGGCACCTAACTCACAGAATGAAAAGGACTAAATCTTAAAATTTCATGCTTTCTATATCTGATGAGAAGCAGAAGAATGGCAGTGGATAGCTGGGGTAGCTGCAACTGGGAGATAATCTATCCATGTTTCTAACATAGCAGCTACTTAGCAGAGGGAATTCTCCAACTTTTCATACTATGCCTCTTCTCTTCTGGAAGAATTTTGGGGCTTCATATGTACCTGCCTTTCCCAGCGTACATTCTCTTCCCCTCTCCCCTGGATGTGGCACAGCAGCCAGTTTAATAAAGAAACAAAAAACTCTATCTCTGACTGGCTGTGGGGGGCCTCTTGCTCTTCTATTACTGTGCAGATCATCTCACCTAAAACTGGGCATCATAAATAGCTCTCACTAGTCCGGGTCTGCATAGGCACCTGATGTCAATGATGTGAATGAATTTGGGCACGTAAATAAGACCACAGTTGTCTGGACCTTAAGTACTTGATTGCACTGCTAGCAAAGAAAATTGAGAATTTCTTGGTGGCATGGGAGAGGTTTGATATGAAATACTCTCTGTGACACCTTCAATTTTGGGGACTAGAAGCTTGCCCAAGTGCGAGATGTGATGAGCCATGTATACTTTTGGGTAAGACTTGGGTCTGTAAATAACACTTGCAGATGTCTGCAAGGACTTGATCTACAGAAACCCCCCTGACTGGGACACAAGTCTTCATGAGGACAGGTATATTCCCTTACTGAAATTGTCAGTAACTGGTTGTTCATGCTAATTTACTAAAGGCAAATATTGTACTGTCACTGCAGGTGCTCAAGCAAAGTGCAACCTCTTCTTTGTTAGGATGTAAACTAAGTAACATCATCCATCCTGTATTAATTTACCCTTAGCCTTACATGGGATAAACTGGTGAATGAAGCCAAACACAATGAGATAGTGAACAAAGAACTATGTCAAAATTTATTTGCGTTTAGTCAGTAGCCCAGGAATGAGAGCTGTGGTGGTTGTGGTGATGAGCCAGAGGAATGCTGCTGGTATTAAGAGCTCTTTGCTGTGTCACACATTCCTGTATTTTGCAGGATCTGAAGGAATTAGCCTCAGGAAAGCTCAGAGTTTATTTCAGGTGGGTAAACTCTGTTTTCTGGCCTTTTGGTCTGTGGTGGGAAACATTCATAGCGATTGAAGGAAAGATCAAGCGGCTAGATAAGAATTTGTTATCTTCCAGATGGCAGGTTATGAAAGCAGAGAAGAGGGCTGTGTCTGTCAGGTGTAGGCTAGGAATGACAAAGAAATTTAACTTCATTCCAAAAATGTTAACCATATTGTTCACGCTCAGCAGTGAGGGGGCCTGTGGCTGCTGTGAGATTAACCTTGTGACCCCAGCAAGAGTTTAGACCAGCCTGTCAAAAGCATTATGCTTGAAGGCAGTAATCATTCTTTATTAGAAGAACAGTTACTTTGCCTGGTTTCTACTGCCCACCTATGAATTGCATTTTGGCTGCAGCACCACCTTTAGGAAATGGTGTGTAGTTTAATTATTAACAGCAGCAGATTCCTAAAGGCTGCAGACAGCCTCTTCAGTGTGGTTTAATTTGTCCTTAAAAAGCAGTTCTTTGTAAAAATCTACTTATCTGGTATAACAGTGATTTCCCACAGGGCTGTTGTGGGGCTGGTAGTAGACTGTAAATTATTTCAGAGAAGGTAAGTGTTTTTTATTAAAGGAAATTGGGAAAATTTGTTCTTGTTATTTTCAAGCAGACTTAAGAGCTAAGATTTTAGAATGGCTGTGCCTATTTTTGGCCATCAGTTTCGGATAATCCTGTGAAAGACACCTGTTTGAAGAGCTGCAGCATTGAAACCATTGCAGCCTCGGTGGTCCAGAGAAAGGCTATTACGTGGCATTAAGAGCTCATATAGTTGTAAAAAGTGAGTGAGCTTTTGGGCCCAGAGGCTCTTCAGCAGGTTTGCAGAGAGTCAGCTGCTCCTGAGTTCTCGGCTTCCATGACTTGGTGGAGCTGTGGCTGCTCTGCCAAGTCCTCAACAAAAATTACAGTTGTAATAGTTTCCCACAGTTGTGGAATTTTTTCACATTCTCTGTTGACAAGTTCTTTCAAAGATAAAGTGTGAAGTGATTTAGTAGTTTGTTCAGGCTGATTCACTGAGTTTTACTCTAGTGGTTCAGGCATTTTGTCACAACTGTATTACAGCATGTGCTTGTAATAAATATGCACTGAACAAGAAAATAAATAATTTAGGCCACAGAATATATTCATTGTGGTCATAAAAACCAGTTTCAAAATACATGAAAAGTGTTTTTAAAGGAAGAAATACTCCTTTAATAATATCATTTTATATGGAAACTGCTGCACAAACCTTATAGCCACATCAGACCCCTTACAGTTTTCTGCAAAGATCTGGATTGCACCCCCTTGCCTAACTTTTCGTCTTTCTGACCCTTCAGGCTGTGTGGGTGCTGAAAGTTGCATTTGGGGACATCTTAACTGGACACACCTCCTGCTTCCTACCTTTATAACATAAAGGAGATAGACATACGAGGTCATTTCTACTTTGCAGGAGCACTGTGGCTGTTCATACTAGTCAAGCAGTCTGCAAGTACAAACTCTGACTGCTTCAGACTACTTATACCCTAGAAGATGCTAAAACAGAGGTATTCCTCTAAGTTCTCCTTTCCCAGTTTCCATGCTGCCCACTTTGAGGTGTTCCGTTCACCCCTGTGTTTATTTTGATGGGGATGCTGTCACCTCCTTTTTTTGATCAATGGATGCTGCCAGTGTGATCGTCACAGGGCACGGGGACTCCCTTGGGACTGGGAGTGTCTTTCTCCGAGCCTTTCAGGACAAAAAGCTGCAGCAAAGCCATTCATCTCGGGGTACAGGCATTACACCACAGGGGAAGATGCGGAGTTCTTAATGCATGAAGTCACTGCCATTCACACTGAACTGTCTTTAGCTATGTTTAAAATCCCTTGGGTGCCTGTGTGTGTGTGTGTGCTGAGAAACAGATAATTGATACTGTGAGGTCTTTGATACCTTTTTTCAATGAGGCTAATTGTCTCTGCATAATTTTCGGGCAAGCCTGCAATAGCGATGTTTGGTTGCTGCCTGGGATTAGCATGTTTAGCAATAGGAGAAGGAGAACTAGAGAGAGATGGCATCCAGTACCTAGGTGATGGGCCCAGCTCAGTGACATGCATCTGAATAAGACATGCCTATTTAACCCCGGAATCATTTTTCTAGCTAATCATGGAATGTGCATGACATTTGTTATTACTGACATTATAATGCATCCATTCACTCCACTAGAACTGCTAAGCTGTTCCCACTGAAAGTAATGGAAGCTTTGTATAAACTGAAGAGAAGCAGAATTGAGTCCCACTAGAGCAGGTCAGGAAGTTTCTCTACTCAGCTTTATTTTTAGGGAGCTGGATAACTGATGTGGAAGCCCTCCTGCTGCAGTTTTGGTAAGAACACATTGGACAGTTACATGCTTTATAGTAATCTTTATTTCCACTTTATAAGTTTGCTCTAAGAGTATCTTTGAGTTTCTTGGCTTTCAAGAATGTAGTTTTATTTGATTTTGCTTTATCTTTATTACAGAGAACATTGCAATTCAGTTTTCATTCCCATCAGAAGCACTGTGTGATCAAGAAGTCACCTCAGTGCATGGCAGGTGAGCTAGAAAATAGAGGGAGCAACGTTTGCCCCCACCCTTCTTGGATGAAGAGGATTTTTTGTCCCTGTTTTGTCACTGACAGTGACCAAATTGCTAGCCATTTTGCTTGCTGATTTTTCACTGGATAAAAAACATCATTGGTGCACTTGACTTGCCTGCCTCTGACAAGTGCTACAGAAATGTCTGCGAATTTGACAAAGCCACAGTAGTGAAAGACACAAATAGGAAGACACATGGTCGAAAATGTTGTACACTTAACTCACTGATGTGTATGGGCATGTTCTGGCACTCTATGTATATTTGAAAAACTGGGCCAAAATGTACTAGGACAAGATGTCAGTATTAAAGCAGTCTGCAGTCTGTAAATAGGTGTGGAACTGGGATGCCTTTGGTTCCCAGGCAGTATTCTCAGTCCTAGTTGTAGTTATATATTGGTTTGCTGTTGCACAATCAAAGAATACCATAAATACTGTTTTGATCACTGCATATTTTCCACTTGCAGTTGTTTTGGTTTTTTTTTTTTTAATATCCTTTGAAATACCTCCTCCACTTTCTTGTTGAGAACAGAAACTAGGCTCACAGGCAGATTTCTGTTGTTTCTCAATCAATCCGGCAAGCAAATGGTCTGATGCCAACATTTTCAATAAACTCAAGGTGGTGTTAAGGAATTGATTTGTCCCTTTAATGCCCTGATGTGTTCTGTTTCTGCATGTAATTTAGCCAGCTACCTAATGAAAGGGTTTTAAATGTAACAATAACATTGCTCTCTCTCTTTGTATCTGGTGACAAACCTCCAATTCTTCTCTCAATATTCATTACCTGTAGAATGCAGCAAAGCTTTGGGGACAAGAATAATGTTTCTTAACATTTACACAGCATTAGATGTACATCAAGCCACTGCACACTGGAGCCCAAGTCTCTAATCAATATGAAGCTGTATCTCTTGAGGATACAGTGTGGTAGAATTAGTTGAATTATTGAAGGCAGTGGGTAAGAATTCAGCTGTGTCCATAGCTGGAATATGGATCTGAGAGGACAATTCTTCTTCCTTATTGTGCAGCACTCTTTTCAGTCCCATACTGAAGGGGACTCCAGCATCAAGAAATAAAAATATTCTGAAAAAAGCCTTCTGACTGTGTTCTAGAGGTCCATGTGGGGAGACATGGGTGAGCAAGTTTGACTGACAAACCTGTCCACTGCAGAGCTCCTGCCACACTTCCAATAGGGCTGTCATTGAATAGAATATTTTGGATTGGAAAGGTTTATAGCACATCTAGTCCAACAACCGTGCAATGAGCAGGGACATCTTCAACTGCATCAGGTTGCACAGAACCACATCCAATCTGACTTTGGATGTTTCCAGGGATGGGGCATCTGCCACCTCTCTGGACAACCTGTTCTGGTGTTTTACCACCTGCTTTGTAAAGAAAAGGTCTTTTTAGACCTTACCTAACATACCTTCTTTCAGTTTAAAGCCATTCCCCCTTGGCCTATCACTACACACCCTTGTAAAAAGTCCCTCTCCAGAATACATGTGCCCTCTAGGTACTGGAAGGTTGCTATAAGGTGTCTCCAGAGCCTTCCCTTCTCCATGCTGAACAACTCTGTCTCTCTGAGCCTGTCTTCATAGGAGAGATGCTCCACCCCTGTGATCAACTAAGTGGCCCACTGTGCTGGTTTCAGCTGGGGTAATTTTCTTCAGAGTGGTTAGTACAGCTTGTTGCTGGCAGGGGTTAAACCATGACAGTCCTTCTCTGGGCTCACTCCAACAGGTCCATGTCCTTCTTATGTTTGAGGGCCCCAGAGGTGGATGCAGTACTCCAGGTAGGCTCTCACCAGAGTAGAGTAGACACCGCTCCCTCAGCCTGTTGGTTACGCTTCTTTTCAGAGAATCACAGAATCATTAAGGGTGGAAAAGACATCCAAGATCATCAAGCCCAACCTTCGACTAAATACCACTATGCCCACTAATCCTTACCACAGGTTTGTGCAAAGGATGGAGCCCGGGATCCTGTCACTGTGACGGCAGCGGCAGGGTGGGAGGGGAGGTGGAATCGGTGCAGGCCGGAGTGAGGCAGCCTTCCTGGGGGCCAGGCAGCCCGCCCTTTGAAGTCATGGAACAGTTTCCAAGTGCCATTTGTGCCCCTGGCTTGGTTTGCATACACACGGCATTACCTCACCCAACAAAGCCGCGTCAGCCAGGGCTGCACAATGGTGGGGGCTGGCTGTGCCCCATGGGGGGCTCCCAGTTGCCCTGGGAACGCCGCATTCCAGCATCAGCTGCTAATGTGCAAAGCATGCTGCTGGGGGCTGGCCCGGGCAGAGCATGGGAACATTCTTGCATACTTTATGAGACAGAAACAAACCGACTTTCAACAGAACAACAGCCAGGCATAATCCCCCCCACCCCTCGCCCCACCGCCTTCACACACCCCTCTGAAACCAAAGCTCTCTGGACCTTTGTGTGAGAGCTAGGAGGTTCATTTCCAGGGTATTTTGCCAATAAAATGAACCAAGGGTATGTTCTGATCCAGGAGCGAATTTTCCACGTCTTGGAGGAAGAATGGCCTTAGTGTTGAATGCCTGCAATGTAATTTCCTACAGTCCTTTAGGCCAGAGCACCCAGGCATCCCTGGCCAGGTCCTCCTGTGGAAGGTTAACACCTGGGACATCTGGGACACCGACTGCTCATGATCAGCCACCTGCCTTTTTCAAGCCTCCTTTTTGTTTTTCCTGCACAGACAGATTACTGCCTGCAATATAAGCACTAAAACACAGCTGGGCTGCCCCCAGAGCCCCTATCCACAGTGAAGCAGCCTGATTATTTGTCACAAGGTAGTAGCTCTGGATATCACCACAAGGCTTTTGTGGGGGGGAAAATAAAGAGGGAGACCAAGGAAGGCAAAATGGTGCTGAGGACAATTTCCTACCTCAGGATTCACTAAGTGAGAGTGTATCAGTGTGGGACTGTGCAGAATTCTCACCTTAGCCCCCAGTTATGGGCAGAGCTGATTCATCTTTGTTTAAGAAGAAGCTGAGCAGTAACTTTATCAAGTAAGTAATTCAAGGCACAGCTTCCATAGCACATTGGTGTGACAGAAGGAACAGTGGCACGGAGATACACTTAGCAGGATACATTAGTGAGCCCAGTTTTTACGCTGTTCATGGACCTCTAATTATTCAAGGTGCCCAGGAACAGCAGTTTTTGTGGATTTTTTCTTCTACGCACAGAAAAACTTGCAACATCCCCTGTGTAGGGCAAGCTGCAGTTGCACAAGGCAGCTCTCATCCTTTTGCACTGAAGCATTCCAAATCCCCTCTGTGGCTGGTTCAAAAAGGACCTTTAGGAGAAGTGATGGGCAGGGTTTGTGTGGCTGGTTTGCAGTTGATGGCTGCTGGGGATGCAGGTTCAGTCTGCCACTGACAGTGGTTCTCAGATCCTGCAACTCAGTGCCTAGTGGTGTGACTACTGGAAATAAATTTGGTGGCAGGTCTTTGCTTGGTGGTAATCCAGTAAATAATGTCTGTTCCTAAACCAGGATTTTACGAGACAGCTAATGCTGCAGCACCACATGGCAAGCTCTTTAGAGAAACATCAGTTTCAAATCTCTCTCTCTCATCTGTGCTGTGCTGGTGCTAATAGCTGCATGCTGTACACAAGGCTCTTTTAACTAAAGATTTGAGAGAAGGTTTGCTTTTGTCTTCCCAGTTTGTTTACTTTGTAAACATGATGTTATGCACTGTCAGTTCAGCTATTTCCGCCCCCTCCTGCAGTCATCTTCTGGAGATTCTTTATATCTTGCTTTCACACAGCATCTGAGGAGAGAAATTGCTGTGCCATATGTCTGAAAACTGTTACACTTAATAAGCAGGCTGGATACTAGATACCGTGCTTACTTCTACTTCACCCTTTTTTTAAAAGAACTCTTTTGGCATGAAGATGCAGCATTTCTGACCCAATCAGAGCGCTAAAGCTGTATTTACAACATCATCGAGCTATGGCCTGCATTCCTCTTGGGGCCCTGAGAATCTGGGGACACATCTGTAGTAAATCACTTACATCTCCAGTGCTTTCAAACCACGTTGATCATGACTGAATACTGTTATTGTTCCTTGCCTTCTGACACATCTCTTCATCCAGTTGATCCTCAGCTGAGTGGTTGCACATCTTTGCAGGCTGCCTTCCCCATGATGGAAAGATTCCTGAGCAGTGAGAGACCAAGCCTGGCTGTGTGCAGCAGTACCCAGATGTCCTACAACACCTCTGGAAGCAGCCCAGTGACATTTTACACTGTACTGAATTTGAGTTAACAGTTTCAGATGTCCCCATATCGTGTTCCCCACTGTGTCTGATTCTGTTCCCATGGGTGTAGGCAGACACAAGGAGTATCTTGTGGCACTCTCCAAAGCAAAAGGACAAATAGCAGGGAAGGGAAGCCAGTCCTCAGACTGTCTTCCCCTGGTCACCTTCACCCTCAAGAATTTATCCTGTCCAAACTGCAGGCAGAGACCAAAGTGTCCATCTGCCAGTCCCACACCGTGTCTCCGTAGGGATGTCTCCATGCCACCACCTAAGCCACAATCAGCAAAAATGTGGTGTCTTTCAAAGAACCAGCATATATTTGCATTAAGGAAAAGGAATGCCTGAAGACATCTGCCCGAGTTACCATCAGGCAAAATCTAATCCTGGGCCAAATGAGAGGCAAACATACTGAACACATTTTCTGCGCAAAGTTCCTTTCTGATGAGCAATCTTCCCCAGTGACTGGGAAAACACACCTGGGTTTTCAGCTCGAGACCCTTCTGCTCACCATGGTCTTTTTGGCTATGCATTGCTGCAAAAACAGCTACTACTGTTCAGAGCTGATCCAACTATGCAGCCCATCCCAGAGTGGAAGCTGCTGGCTGCTGCAGCTGTTGCATTTCTGAAGTCCAGCTTTGGCTGCAGTGCTGCATGGAATAGGGACAGCCTGGAGAAAGCCAATCAAAATTTAGAAACAAAATTTAATGCAAAATTAGAAGCTGCTTTGCTTACCTGTGTGTGTAAATGCCACAGCATTTCTCTGCATGGAGAGATGGGGCCAGGCCATAGCTGAGCTGTTTGCTTTATGGCCAAGTTATTACTAAGGGATTCGGCGCTGGGCTGGAGGGCTGAGTAAAGGAGGCAATTCCACTGGGTCTGGGAAAAGCACTATTCCACTGGTGAGGGTAAATGCACTGTTGCTGAGAACACTGCACAAGCACATCCCCTCTTGGCAAATAAAAGTCCATCTTTATTGCACTCTCTGGAATTTTGTAGTATTTAAATATCCAATTCATGTAGCAGGTCTCTGATATTCCTGAGCTGCTGACTAGAGTAAATCCAAAACAGATTTTGTTTGGCTTTCCCATGGCTCAGTAGTCCCCAAAAGGTGTTTTTATTATTTTAAGTATTAGGCATGTGCATGGGAAAGAATTTTGTTAGTTTAGCTCGACCACTCCCTAGGAGTTTTCTTGTCTCTCTCAGCGTCTCCTTACCCTCAGGCTTCTCCTATCTTTCAACAGATCTCACTACTGGACTCAGCAACTCTGCTTCTTGTTCCCTGCCTTTCCATGCAGATCCCAGCAGGGCTGGGCACCCACCACCTGCTCACCAGGCAGGGGGAACCCATGGCCTTTCACAAGGAAGGGGTCACTCTTTTCAAGGGCAGAGGCTGTAAGGGTAAAACTCATGGTCTAGTGTAAAAGCCAGTACAAAGCTGCCTGGATCCCAAACAGATTTCCAACTCTTTCTCAACCAGCATGTAATTAATGTATAAGACTTGTGCTGGCCTTCTGCATATGAGTGAAATCCATTGCTTGCCCTTTATTCCAATCCACTGCTTCCTGCTTGTTCTGTTTCTTGTCTGAATGACAACAGTGCAGTGTAGTGCTTTTCTCTGGCTAAACAGCGAGGAGACAATGCTGCATTTTACACCACAAGAAATTTTTTCCCCCGTTTCTGGACAGAGTGGTAGGTCAGCTGCAATGGAAGATGCAGGCAGATAAATTCAAATGGGAAATAAGGAGTATATTTGAACATTCAAGCACCTTCAGGGTAAAGCTATCAAATATTTCTGGAGCAGAAGGGTCAGAATTGTTCAGGAATTTCTTAAGATCAGCAGGAGTCTAATATACTGAAATTATTTGTGAAAAGTGTAAGAAGAGATGCCATAGGCAAGCAGAGTATTGCAAACCATTTCCTTCCTATTTGTATTTAATACTGTTTGTATTACTTGAATGTTACGCCTCAGTTCAGAAGAAAGCATCATGCTGATTTTCTCCTGGGCTTCAATAGCTTGTCAGTCGTCACACAGGAAGCCACAAGCTGCCCTCAGTCCCAAACTGTCCTTTGTTGGAGCTGGCTGGGTTCACAACATGGGCACAGAGATGAAGCTACCCTCTTTTGTTGAGAGTGTCCAGGTGCTCTTTGCTCACCAGACTCCTGCTGTGACTTTGTCTTTTGCTAGCTGGAAGCCCAGGCTCTCACAAGGCTGAGCTGATCAGACCAGGCAGAACAAAGACTAAATGGATGAAGTGATAAGATGCAAGAGAGGGCAGAAAAGAGGTGGATCTGTGAAAAAACTGGTCCTCTGGTGTCACCAGGGCAGTGTGCACAGGATTATTTGCAACAGGTGAAAGGGGCAAAGGAAGAAAATGCCAAGTGTGTGGTGTTACTGGCAGAACAGGCTCAACTCAGGGAATTTTTACTTACTTTAGTTTATTGCCAATTAACAGAAGCTTCTAATCACTGATTTGGATATTGAGAAAAAGAAACCATGAACAATTAAGCAAACACTTGGGTAAGCAGCTTTCTTGACTCTTCTTCCCCAGGCACTATTCAGCAAAACACCTTTCCTCTCTCCTCCCTAGTCTCAGTTCCCCATATTTTTGATGTGGGTTACACTGAATAATCCCAGAGGTTGGGGCCACATACACACACAATAGGCCTAATCTGCTGCCTTTCCATGCTCCTTACTAATATTCCTTTGGCCATCTGTCCTTCTTACTGTTTTTGCTCTGTCCTTCATGCCTCTTACAGTTTTGCCTGTTGGCCACAGTGTTGATCACCCATGGCCACAGTCCCACAGAGCTGTCCCTGGCCACTCTGGGTTGCCTGTAAGCCACAGGCTGCCTCCCTTTAACATGGAGCACTTCCTTCCAAAAGTGTGTCTCCAGTTATCTCTTTTCTGAGATAAAGAAATTATTTTTTTTCAGGGAATGGCCAGACAGTGGAAAAAGAATGCAGCACGAAGGGAAGGCATGCAAAGAGTGAAGGTATAGCTGAAATTCTCCTCTCCTTGTACAGATAAGCATTTACTCCTCCTTGTGTGATTTAAGAATACTCAGTAAAATGGCCAAGCAGCACTTTGAAAAGGTTACTCCAGAATTTCTACTGTAGAGTAAAAAGCTTATGTGGTATTTGGGAACAGTAAAGAGCAGGAAAGAGATCACCTCCTGCTAGTGATGGACCCTCTTTCTCTTGCCAATTTTTATTTTCAGTGAATTTGCTATACTGATTCAAACACCAAGGACTGCAAATGATTCTACTGTCATAATTATTCTACTATCATATCTCATTTATGTTTACCTCCATGAAAAGGCAAATTCCTGCACCTTGGCCCCGCTGCAGGAATTCCAGGCATCCCTTCCCCTGTACCCAGCTTTTGTGAAGAGATTGCCAAGGGTTCTCATGGCCTGGAGGAGAAGGAGAGTGGGGATCCATCACAGGCTTGTTTCAGACTATTAGTTCCTCACCTGAGTGAACAAGCTTGACCTGTCCTCTTAGCAAATATCCTTCAAGAATGACTATTGCCAAAGTCCTTATTCTGCAGTCCAGAATTTCTCTCTAGGACTGCAAGGCCTGTGGAGTTTGTTGTCACAGGATGATTGCCCTTCTGGAGTAGGAACATCTGACCAGATTCCTCAACATAGCTCTAGAAAGCAAATTTTGTTCTTACACATCCTCATCCATGCATGAGAGGCCATCATCACCAAAGCCAGAATATTGACAAAGTAGTGGCTACAGCAATCCCAGCTGATGTGGCAGTGAGCTCTTGCAATAAGAGCTGCAGTGATCTCTGTCTTGCTTCTCCCCTTTCACTGCTGTCATACCAGTTTGTGATGAATTGTCTGTGCCAGCTTAAAAGCCTTTCCTACATCACAGAATTGCTTTTCCATTTTTTTTAATGATTAATGTAAGAAGTTGTCTATGATTGCCATAAAAAATGACGTAATGAGAGAAAGCTCTTGTTACCTTGGCTGTAAATCATCCCAGCAACCCTGATGTAATCACCTACCTCTCAGACTTCCCTTCCAGGGTTTGTGATACAATCATAGTGCCTGGACTTGCTCAATCCCCACCTGGTACAACCTAGCTATGCCTGCTAGTGATTTGGTTGACCCACCACTGTCATTAAACAGATTTATCTTTGCAATTTTGCTTTTTTTTTACCTCAGAGATTTAATCTGTCCTTCTTTATAGGGATCTTCTCTGCTTCTTCCTTCAGGTAAGAAAATATGTGATCAGGGATAAGATCTACTTAGCTTTTGTCCTCTAAAAGTTAAGCACTTGGTCTGTGCTACTTGTCTGTCTTTTTAATCAATGAAGACAAAAAACCTCTTCCAGAGGGCAACCGATCCTGTTAAAACAGATGTCTAGCATATATGGGAAGAACTGCCCTTTTGAGGTGCTTTTAATGTTGTCTCCACTGACTGTAGATGACACTCAGATAACTAGATTAACAGCACAATTTTAGATGGCTAAGGAATTGTTGATACCTAGAGGATGGATAAAGCTACTTTCTTTTTTACTGATTGAGAAAGCAAAAAGACTGTCCTTCAGGTGTTTTGTACACAACACTCTCCTGGGCTTTTGTGAGGATGGAAGGGATGTTACAGAGGAGGTGGAAGGTTTTCCAGGAGCCTGACCAGTACCACAGTCCAGTGCTGGGCATTTGCAGGCTCAGTCAGTGGCTGGGTCTCTCATGACACAGGGATAGTACTACAGTGTGAGTATTCCATCATTTTCCTGAATGAATAGGAAAAATGAGGTGCAAGAGGATGACAATCAGCTTGCAGCTGGCCCTGCTCCACACAATTGGACCAGGAATGCTGCTGTGCAGTATTCCAAGAAGGAAATACATGGAGGATAGGATATGTGGAGCAAATGTTACCAGCCTGGAGAGCTGAAGGATGCTTGGGGATATGTAGCACTTTAAAATATTTATTTTGGGCCTTGTGTTTAGTATTTTTGAAAATTTTATCAAGTTATGTTTTAAAATTATTATGAAGTTTTAAAAGCTGATGTCACTCAGTTACTTTTTAAAGATTTTTGTATAAGGTTTAGATTCTGCAGAGGTGGAATAAAAGTCTTCTTTTCGTATCACAAACCTCAAACCCAGCAAGGTAGATACTTCGTGATGCTTTGTTGCAATTCATACTTTATTGGTGAAGCTGAAGAGAGTCACAACTGCTTTTGCCTGTGCTGGAGAGAATATCCAGTTTTGCTGAGCCCCAGCTACGGTCTGCATATTATTTATGTATTCACACTCTTAAGTAGAGTTGTAAGTAAGCTGTAATGAATTAAAGAAATACCTGTGGTTTGACCACTGGGAACATGGCAAATACCTGTAAACAACACTCCTGTCCCAAACCCTCTTTGCATTCAACACAGAACCCCTTCTTGCCTCACAACAAAAGGTAAGTCTTAAGCTATGGATCCTATTTAATGGAGAAGTTTCAGTGTTTCTGTTCTCCTTCTTTTGTTTGTTCTTCAAAGCCTAAGACAAAAGCCTCCAGTGCAAGCTGCCTGCTGTGCACAGCCCTGGTACCTGCTTGGTGAGGTCAGGGCTGTGTGTGGTCAGGAGCAGCACCCTTGGCACAGATATCCTGCCAGCAGAAAACAGATGCATCCCAAGTGAGCTGAGTGGAGAGCCTTTGGCACTACTGTGGGATATCCCCTGAGTGAAATCCTGCCTTGCTCAGCCTGTGGAAAATCTCTGATGGCAGACAAGCCAATGAAGACTCAAGGGATATAGATTTTCTTGCACATTAGGGATTCTCAGGGCTGTTCTCTGCCCTGGAACTGACTGGCACAGTCTGGAGACACCCAACTGCTCAACTCCATGCATGGTGGGCTCAGAATTTGCCTGGGAGATCACTCATAGGCTCACTGTGAAGGCAACTGAGCAGAAGCTCTGCATTAAGTGTTGATGTAACACAACTGAAGCTGAAATTTTGTAACAAAGAAGACAACAAGACATGTAATAAAAAGATCCCAAGAGCTTTCCAATTTTCCTTGGAGATGATGAAAAAATAGGCAAGATAACTAATTTGTCATACTGACACTTTGTTTCCCTTTGCCTAGAACTGAACTCTTGTTATCTGTGATGCTTCCAAAGAGCCTTCCCAGACCTACACAGTGTATTGAAGTACACAATTTTCAATCCTCTGGGTATTTAAATCTAAATCCTTTGAGCCTCACTAAATTTATATATTTGTTAAAATGATAATTGTTTGGATTGGGGTTATCTCAGCTCCTTGTCATCTGAGAGGTGTGAAAGCTCCTGTTAGTCACATTGTGATAATTTTTCAGATACCAAACAAGTGTAAAAATAATGAGGCTGAATAGTTTCTGAGCCAGTTTGGTTCCAGGGCTGGTGCACCACATGCTGTGTATCCAGCATTCGAGGTGGTGCAGATGCTCAGCTCTCGGGAGCAAGAGGAGGGTGAGAGCAGAATCTGAACGTGCTTGTCAAGAGGAGCCAAACGAGGTGTGAAACTTGGCTTTGAGTTTTAACTCTCCTGTTATATCTAGGGATGTCTGAGGTGCATGGCCAGGCAGGGCAGGGCTGAGGGGAACTGGAGACAGTCCTGCTGCAGGGACTGTAAGGGACTGAAATGGGGTCCTGTGCCATGGGCAGAGTGGGAAGCTCTGGGGAGGCTGAAATGAGACCTGACTGGGACAGGGACAACTGGCAGTGCTACAGCTCCACATCCCCAAAACCAGCACCCCCCCAGTCCCTCGTGACAGATGGTGAAGAAAACACTGAAAAGCCATTGCAATGGTCATTGCAGGGGCTCCAGGTTACACCGTAGAGCAGCCCCCCAGCATACACAGTTCTCCCATCTGTGTACCCTGTAAATGTACAGGGTGCACACTGTGTGCAGGTGTAAATGAGTTCTCCGTATATTTCTATTCCCTCCTTGGTTACACATGGCCTCTTCCTCAATGCAGCTGCAGGACATAACTGACATAAAGGTAACTTAAAAGTATTTTGTTTCGAGATGTTATGGAAATGACACAATTTAGAAACAAGGGCTCTTTAATTTTTGGCTGTTGAGGTAACTATGCTGCCAAATCTGTCTGGGAGTTCAGAAAGATGTGCAAGAAGTCTGAGAAAGAAGCTCAGACCTGAATTTTGTCGTAACTGTAGTCCTTTTCCCCCCTCTTTTTTTACAATACAGCTAAAGATACAAATATCTTTCCAGTGACTTCACTGAAGGCTTTTCTGTTCCGCTTCTCTCCACAGATGTTTGGGATTTGTGGCTGGCACAGGGCTGATGCATTTCATGCTGAACAACACTCTCTTGGGCTGCAGTGGAAGAGAAGGAGAGAAAAATGTAGCTTCTGTGGAATGAAGGGACATTGCTGGCAGCTGGTGAGATCTGTGAGAGCAAGGACCAGGCCTTGCAGACCTGTGAGCCAGTCACCCCAACGTGAGTGTGTGGCCCCACACGTGTGCCTGTGCACTCTGTTGAGGAGGAGGATGTACCGACTCAGAATCACACCCTGTTCTTGGTGCCATCCCAGTTTCTCACCTGTCTTCACTCCTGCTGATGTTTACACAGGACAGACACAAATGCTTTCTCTCTAAAGACTCAAAAACAGAAGTAGGGGGGCTGAAGACGCCACCTCCCCGCCAAGTCTGTTCCCAGGCCTGGTGTAGGAGTCAACAGCCTCGTGCCCTGGTGGCACTACACTGGGGTGACAGCCTCCCAAGCAGTCCCAGTAAATCCAGTCATAATACCAGTACTTTAAAGCATTAATACACACCAAATTTGGTGAGAAACTCTGTGGTTAAAATCGGAGAAAGTGCAGATTTGTTGATATAGCCATGCCTGTGTAGGAGCTCTTGGCCAGCACGGTTGTGTCTGCCAGGGAACATTGTTCTTCACACCTTTGGCAGATGTATCATTGCCAAGCTGAAGTCTGTGCTGTAGACCTGGCCTCACTCTATCCTTCATGTTTGTGCTCTGAGAACCACAGGTATTTTTCACACAAGATAAGAAAGCAGAGGAGGAGGTTGGAACAATGGCCAGTTGTTTTCCACTCAGGACGGTATTGTTCAGTGGGTTTATCTTACTAGTATTTTTATCACATCACCTCTCAAATGTATCTACTACCTGCAATATCTCAGGAAAAAAGAGAAGAGGCAAACTTGGAAAAAGGAAGATTTGGAGTCACTTAACCCATTCCTCTATGGGACTGGACAGCCCAGCTCTGGCTCCAGCAACCCTGTTCACAACAAACTTCCCAGCACTTTGAATGAGCAGATGGGCTGTGCTGCAGGGCTGGAAGTGGCAGAGTGTCCTGGAGCTGTGCTCCAGCCTTGGCAATGACCATGGCACAACTGGGATCTGTAAGGGTGAGCATTGGAGCAAACATGCCTCTCAGTGGCACTCTGAACACGGTTCCATGTTGAAATAACTGGTGGACAGGCAAGAGGAGATAGAAATCCCAGAAATTCCCAGCTACTCTGCATTGCCTTTCTGTTTGTGCTGTACCTGATATCCATTTCAGTTATTGGAGGTGGAGTACAGGAAGAAGATAATAAGGAATAAAGGAGTGTAATAAAATGCCAGACAGGCACAGTACAGAACAAGGAAAGCATAGCTGCCTTGGGTACAATAAACCTTATCTTTAAATACTTTAAGCAGCTTTCTCACAGTGATGGATCCCTTGGAGAGACTTAAACTGAATAGTTAGGGAACTAAAGTCCTAATTTGAAATCAGCTCTTAAAAGCAGAACTAAAGCCCTATCTGTATTAAAACTCAAACTCAACCTGGCTAGACAATAATATATGTCTCTAGGTGACTTTGTAGCCATATATTTCCAACAATACTATAAGCAGCAGGGGGTTAGAATGAAGGATTCTCTGATGGTGTTGGCATGCTGGCAATGGATAGAGCAGTCTGAGACCAACACTTGTCAGCCTTTGAGAGCAAAACATAAGTACATACTTCAAGACAAAAACAAACAAACAAACAAACAAACAAAAACAAAAAAGCAGAAACAACAACAAAAAACCCCCACCAACACAAAAAGGAGACATTTAATAAACAGGCTCAGACTTCCCCAAGTTGAATTCTGTTACAGAATACATTCTCTAGCTTACATATGAGTTTACACTCATAATGCTCAAGTCTTCTCTGTGTCTGATAACACATTGTGACCTTTCCTGTTCCAGTAGCAAACTTTAAGAAAAACAATGGAAAAGATTAGACAGGAGAGCCAGCACACTGCTGTGCCAGGAGAAACAATCTGCTGCAACCACAGAGCCAGCAGTCCCCTCTGTAATATCTGGGCTGGGTCTGATCTTGGGAGCCCAGATTCATCACTCCCAGGAGCACAAGCAATGCCCCCTGTTGAAGTTTGCCCTAGCTTCAGCTGCCTGCTCTCACCTTCACTCTGGAGCATCCCTCCCTCCAGGGCAGTGGCAGGACAGATGCTGTGCTTGCTCCTCAGCAAGTCTTGCTCAGTCTGTGTCAATAATGATTGGCTGAACTTTGAGTGGTGAATGGGGCAGTTCAGCAGAGGGCAGGGTACCTGTTCTGCCAGCTCTCCTTCTGTGGGAACACCGATTGCTAAGAGATTGGGACAGGCTCCAGCAGTTTGTATCATCATATCCAATCACAACTTTCTGAAACAGAGGTCAAACTCTCTGATCAAGCCACTGTGAACAGCATTGGTCTTTACGTGTGATCACAGCAGTGGGGCACAGAAACAACTACAGGTGGTTACACTCTTGAACTATAGAAACTTTATCTGACAATGACTGCAAATCTGAGCCATGATTCCCACTACAGGTAATGCATTTTTTTACTGTGGGCGTTACCTGAGATAAGGGTAAGACTCAAGAGTTGTCACTTCTGAATGTTTCAAAATACGTTCCTTCTCAAAATATACTAAAATAATATTTGGGGCTCTGGAGGAGGTATTGCCACAATGTGGGCAACTTGTGGGCAACTCTTCCAGAACTCCTCCCCTCACACCTGTGTAGGCATTGCCGGTAATCTGGAGAATGGTTCTATCCTCATCAAGGGCACATAGTGACAGACAAGGGGGAATGGTTTTAATTGAAAGAGAGCAGATTTAGATTATTTATACAGAAAAATAAAGTTGCTGTGAGGTTTGTGAGGCACTGGAACAGGTTGCCCAGAAATGTTGTGGATGCCCCATCCCTGTAAGTGTTTAAGGCCAAGTTGGATGGAGGCCTGAGCAACCTGATCTAATGAAAGTTGTCCTTGCCCAGGGCAGGTAAGTTGGGAACTAGATGATCTTCAAGGTCCCTTCCAACGCAGGCAACTCTGTGATTTGACGATCTGTGTGGCAATTCTCCCTATCAAATGTAGTGGGTCCAGAATTTAATGAACTGCAGCAACACATGTTTTGAGGCACAGAACACCTGCTGAAGCAATACTTGCACTCATGTCCCCAGTTCACCTACCCGATAATTTTCGTACAACCTGTCAATATATATGTGCAGCTACTGTATGAGCACATTCTCCAAATGACATGTCTGGCTTGGTAAAAAGATAAGGCTGCTCTTCTCTATATCTTAGTGTAGTTATATTTTGCTCATGTTTTTCATGTCTTAAGAAGAGCATCTCTGATTCATTATGGAGTAAGGTTGACCAGGAACATTAAAACATTATCTCCCACCTCCATGACTGAAGGCGAGTGACTAAAAGTAGGTATGTTGAAAGCCGAATTTTGTGGGAGACAAAGAGAGTTGTTACTGACCTCCACAATTCAAAAGCTAATGCTCTTCACTTTGTTGCAATGGCAAAATCTCTATGGTGTGCCTTCCAGAGCCATGTGGATACTGCCCAGAGGGCTCTAATTGTGGGTTCCAGCTACTTGGTGTTAAAAGTAGCTCACCTGGAACTAAAACCAGCAGATTTGCTCAAAGATTACATCTTTACACACAGAATGGTGTGAGGTGTTTTTCCCAAAGATGGCTGGAACTCAAAGTTTGAAATAAGGGCAAATTGGAAAATGTGCAAGGGCAGCTTGATTCAAGTATGTTTGATTTGATTTTTGCCCTTCCTTAGGCAAGATGAGTTAGTTCAGAAGCAAACTTCATTATAATCGTGAGTTGGCAGCCAAATACGCTAGAGGTATACTTATTTGTAAAATAAATACAGGGAGTATGCTTCACTGATTCACCACACCCACACGAAGCTCTGAATAATTACAGGCTTGTTGCCAGACTAGCTAGGGTTGTTGGTTTTTTAGTTGGTTTTTGGTGGGTTTTTTTTGCAAACAGAGGTCTTATTCATAAGTCATAAATAACTGGCTTTGATGGAGTTGATAATTTCTCACAGAAATGCTAAATGATTGTTCTAGTTCACTTCTACTCCCTAAAGGGGGGTTGTATTTAGTTATTGCTAAACTATTATTTAGTTATTGGTAAACCCAAAAAGGTAGGATTTCTACTGGGTCTAAACCTGACTGAGATAGCAAAGCATTATGTAGATAGGGATGCTCTCTCCAAACACCACTGCACATTAAGAAAACTTGGCTTCAGTTTTTTTAAAATTGCTATTAACTTATACACACTTCAGTGTGTCTAGCTGCTGTCTCAGAAATGTCTCTGCAGTTTTCCAGTTGGCATCTTTTACCACATTTACACAAAAACTAGAAGAGTGGGAGGGATTACTTGCTGTGAATGTAATTTCCTGGTTAATGTTCTTAGCTGTATCTTAAGCTGTCCGTAATGGGTGGTCAGCAGTAAGAGCATCAGCAACTGGCAGAGCTCCAAGCATCACATGGCCATGCTGCTGTGGTATTTGCAACATAGCTAGAGGCCAAGAAACTGGCTAAAGGGTATTGTATACATCCAGTTGACACCTTCAGCTTGCTTACCTCCTACTTCCAACAAATCTGCAGGAATGAGGCCTTGTGGCAAGAAAGGGAGAAGGAGCATGTTGTACACTGCTTGGGAGGACACACAGTGGGCATCCACTGTTGATCAGGCACCCTCTGTGCTGTGGGACTGCAGCTGAGAACTGGAGCCATATCCACCCAGCTCTGCTGTCTCATGCTCCTTTTTTACCTTTCATTGCTCTTGTTAGAATTCAGCCAAATAACAAAGACTCAGCAATTCTCTATCTATGCCATGTGGTCTGTGCATGTCTGCCCACGTATTGGTACTGCTGGTGAGAACAGCTAAGGCTAACAGGCCTTGACTAGAAAACTAGCTGATAGGCAGAGTGGGGCAGAGTTTTTTTCCCTGTGATAATTGCCTCCATGAGAATCAAAGGTAATTTACTGTCTCTTAATCCTTTTTCCTCTTCCATACCTCTTTTGCTTGTTCCCCTATTAATACCTTTTTCCCATTTTGATAATAAAGGCACGTAAAATATGTCAAAACATTCCAAAGCATTAATACACTTTCTGCACAAATTGTCACTTTTTCCTACAGTGCTTCTAAGGATGGATGCACGGTGCAGTCAGTCTGAGTCCCATAAACATGCACTTCTGCCTCCATGTCTGGATTCTCTTGTTTTAGAGGCTTTCCAGGATTTTTGATTTGGATTTATTCCTCCCATAGTTTCATTATACTCAGTCTGCTCTCTCTGACATTCCATTATGGTAAATAAGAAAAAGCTGTCACTACTGTACAACTATTATTGTTTCAATAACACCCTTCATCTTTGGCTGATTTATATTTCTAAAAGTTGGGGCAAGGAATAATAGTTGCAACAATGTGTGAGGAACAATGGCATCCATTGTCTTACAGAGAGAGGCGGGATCACAGTCAAGAGACTTGGAGGTAAGCCACTCACTAGATTAGAGTTGCAAAGTCTACAGTAGGTTGAATGGGAGAGGTGGAGGGGAAGCTGTGAAGAAATCTTTTTCAAAACCTTTAATGCTTGGCATTTTTTTTGGCTTTCCCTCTCCAGGAGCTGATATTGCTAATCCCTTTCTAAAAGGTGTTCGAACACCGCTGTCCTCAGGGTCCGCCCAGCGCCCAGCTCCACCTCCTTGTTCCCTGCTCCTTTGTTTCTGCATCCTGGTCTAAATCCTTATGGGATTGATAAGGAAAAGAACTGCCTTGGCATTGCACACTGCAGCACCAGAATGCTTGCTGAAGTTGATTAACACTGTCAAAGAATATTTTAGACTGACTACCTGCCAGGCTCTGGAAGTAAGCTCCCCTTTCCTTCCTGGGAGGCTTTCAGGAGAGACATTGAAGGAGAGTGCAAAACACAGTGCTGGTTGTAGCAAAGCTATAAACTATTCCCACATAGTGAGGGCCCTTCATTTTGGAGGAATAACTGGGGAAGACTGACCATAACCCATAGTGATATCTAGCTGTTGGAGATTAGACATTTGCAGGCTGATAAACTATTTCGCTGCTAAAAGTGATCTTTTGTTCAAAGGGACGGTTTCCTCCTTTCATGTGGACTATCACACCTTTGCTCAAGTTGGTGGAGCTGACCCCTGCTGAAGGTGTGGTTTAGAGGCTGTAGTCTCAAAATCTAGCCTGATTTTTTTCCTGTTGCTTTTTATTTACCAGTAGGAAATAAATCCTCAATAGGATATAAACACTGTACTGATATAAACCACCCTGAAATTTCAACAGGATGTGATATTCCCACTCTCTTTCTTGTTATCTGTTCTATTGTGAACCCTGCTTACATCTGAGAGATTATTAACCAAATAGACATTGTCCAACCTCAGTAGAGAATTGTCACAAATAACTAGATTGCTAATTATGGGCTTTTTACTATCATTTTGCTGCTTCTGTTAGTTTTGCTTACTAAGTGGAAATATGCTAAGTATGTTAATGTTAGCAAGACACAGAAGTGTGATGGAAATCAGGCAAGTAAGATAATAAATATGTTTGTTTTATGATAGCCAGCAGGAGCATATTGTGTAGGCAAAAAGAGAACTTTGCTGAAGTTGATTAACACTGGTCAAAGAATATTTTAGACTGACTACTTGCCAGGCTTGCCTTCCTCTTCAAAACAGGATATGGACATCTCCAGAGATTTATTGAAGGAGTGTCCAGATGCTGGACCCCTCTTCTTAGCTGTAAAGATGGTTAAAGGCATTCATTCATTATAGTTTCCTTTTATTTTATAGCCTCACTCAACAAAGTGATAAGATAGCAGCAGTGTGTGCATTCAACTCACTGGCAAACAACATGAGGTAAAGTCAGTCAATAAAGCTAATTGTACCTGGTTAAAATCTGGTTAAAAGCATCGTTAGCCAGGCATCAGGACTACTCCTTCAGTCAACAGACTCAACCATTAGATATAACACTTGGACATCTCTGAAGTTTGGGATTAGGTCTAGCCCTTCAAATCAAGTCTGCAGACCTTTTTCAAATGAACAAAACCAGGCTGGGTTGCACTCTCTGCAGATCTGTGTTCTGCAAGGATATGCACCCTCATTCAAACTAATGACAGCAACAATAGTGATGTCAGTAGTAATACTACCAATGTATTGAAATGTGAAAGAACAGACCCCCCCAAAAGTTACTCTGCTTAGATATGTAATACATGTGGACTTATTTGCCACAGACATTTCTAAACACTTTTCCAGCTCACTGGACACAAGCTGCCATTTTTGTCTCATTAAGGCCTGTGTGAAACTGAGGGGCTGATGATGGGTAATAAGATTATCAAGGATTATAGTTATTGATAATGCTTCTGTGAGGGAGGCACTGGAACAGGTTGTAATACAGAGTGGATGCCCCATCCCTGGAAGTGTTCAAGGCCAGGTTGGATTGGGCTTTGTGCAACCTGGAGTACTGGAAGGTGTCCCTGCCCATGGCAGAGGGGTTGGAACTAGAAGACTTTATAAGGTCCCACCCAAATCGTTCTGTGACTCTATGTTTCTCTGATTCTTTGATAATAAGTGTTTTGGCAAAGATAAGGCAAAAGAGATGTACCTTCTTTAGGGGATGCCAGTTTTTCAGCCAGAGGTTGGATAGGGAAGAGAAGGCAGTGTGTGTGCCTACTGAGGTCTCCCACAGGCTCCTTTGGGATGTTCTCTTCTGGGTCCTCTCTGAGACACTACTGAGCACTACATCTGCAGCCTGACATAGTCAGTCAGTCCCTACATAACAGTACTTTATTAGTAGTAAATTGCTGTTTCCTCCAGGCTTGGCTTCGACCCCATAATCTGTTTGAAGAGTTGAAGAGGAAGGATGACATAGGGAAGTAGAGCGGCACTAAAGCAGAGATGTTATCAACAGCACCAGATAAAGTCATCTCCTGCTCTGGGAGGCAGCACAACTGCATAGTTTCATACTCAGGCTGGTCTGGGGATCTCCTCCTGCCACCTTGCCTTTGCAGGCAAATCCTGGCCCCTTTGCTTTCTGAGGTCTGCCAAAATACTCCGAAATGATCGAGCTGTGCGATAATATAATGAGAGCTGCTGTCCTGGCTGTGACAGCTGTCGTGGCTGGGGACACAAGGGAGAAACATGGTCTGCTGGCATGCAGCCAGGCAGCTGGGGCTGCTACTGGTCTTGTCTTGAAGGCCAGAGGAAATTTTAAATAAATATTCTCTTCAGCAGGGCAAATGCCAAGGCTCAGATTTAATGGAAATATTAATCCCAGAGGGAAGTGTGCATCATGTGGGGCTCTCAAAATGAGACACAGACTTCTGAAGTTATTTCTTAATGACATTATTTATGTTTATTTTTCAGTGCTGTGGTAGCTCCCAGGAGCTATGAACCAAGTGCCTCTTAACCTTGGGACTCTATAAACACAGGCTGAAAGGGTGATCTTGTTCCGGAAAGCTTTCTCTCTTTGGCAAGCTGACATCTGAGCTGATGCTGTTTTACTTAAATTGAGCTAGTAAAATATACAGTGAGTGCCTGTTTTTCCAGCTGGGTGCTTACCTGTCTCTCTTTCTCTCTCTCTTCTCTCTCTCTCTCTGTCCTATGCTTGGCCACATGTCTCTCACCTCTATGCACTGTGGCATTCCTTGTGTGGCTTTCTCATTTCCATTTTCAGGTGTGTGCTCCTAAGGCATCACAGTCATGCCTGATAGTCACTTGGGATAGTGTAAATAATTTTAAAAAGGGAAGAAAATGCATGTTTTTCCGCAGTTTTCCTGACTTTGTTTCATCATGTTAGAAGCTTTCTGATAGGGAGAATGGTGGTCTGTGAAGGAAGGTATAAAACCTTACTCTGAGCCCTGCCCCAGCACAGTCTCTGCCCTAACCTGAAATGTGGCAAAAGTGAGTAGCTTATAAGAGCATCTTTTTGGACTGGATACGTATTGCTTTGTATGTTGGACATCTGGCAGGTTCTTGTCTTTCCATATTGTTTATCTCTCATTTCCCTGCTATACACAGTAAAAGATAGAAACATATGAGTCAACTTCTGCTTTGGTCAAGTTACATTCAAGTGTAATTTAATATTCCTTTGGGAAATAAAAAGTCATGCAATCTTGATGAAGTTAGGTTCCTTGTCTGTATAAATTAGGTCCAAACTACTTTTTATGGTAGCTGGAAGCACTATTGTCAGTAATAGAAACATCTCACAGAGAAAATGTGTTTAATTTCTCTCAGTTTGTTATGTATGTAATTTCTGTAGCCTGGTTTGGCTTGTTAATGTTAACCTGGAATTAGTAATTTAAATGTTAGGCTTTAAATTAGTGGTTTGAGACAGCTGTTCTGTGAGTGTCTGAGCAGTGCTTGTGGCCCAGCTGATGATTTTGAAAGCAGAGCTGGGATCAAGTATTAAAGGCAGGAACTGTTTCAGACACTCTCAGCAAGCCAGACCCTCCTGGTGGTAGGAGGGATCCCCAGCAGCAGGTCTGTGAGCACCGCCGTGGTCCTGCCCATCCACCTCCGTGCATCCCTGCCCTCCCGGCTCAGCCTCTCTGCCCCTTAGTGGCTGAGCTCGGAAACCCGAACAGGATAAAAAATAACCCCACAAACAAAGCAAATAGTCTGCAGTCGGTTAAGATCCCTGAGCAGATGGCAACAGACGGTGTGGCCTCATGGTGAGGGAGCAGCAAAAGAAAGCCAGTGACAGAGAGAGGGATTACATCAGGGCAGATTTGGATCAGCCACAGGTGCTGTGGAGCAGCACCCTTAGAGACCCAGGGCAGGGATGAAAAATACAGAGAAGAAAGACTGTATTGCACCCAGCATGAGCTGGAAATGTGAATCATGGTTTAACTACATGTGGAATGGGAATTCACCTGAGTATTTGCCACACTAACTCAGTAAAAGTACTGATGTATTCAGCTCTTCACGAATCTCATGGGCCAGTAAAAAAGGTGATCGAGAAGGAAATACAAGTAAAACATAAAGCACCATGAGAGGTATGGAAAAGAGAACAATTATGTACCTAAAAATTACATTAGGGACCAAGAGGCACCCACTGAAATTATCGGGTGGTGAATTAAAAGGAAATTGAAGGACTAGGCAGAACTAAACTGGTTGGACAGGAGCCACAGAACACAGATATCCAGGGCCCCAGAGAATTGCTTTGTTCCCCAAAGCAAGTTACACTGGTCAAGCAAAAATTATAAGAAAAATCTTTATATATCGTGACATACTTCAGCTTGGAGAGGGTCTCAAAGGTCACCTGGTCCAAGCCCTGCTCAAAGCAGGACCAAATGTAATGTTACATTTTTATGTGATCGAGTATAACCAAAATGTCCATGTTGTATTGATCTGTATGTGTATGGGCTACTTTTGATCTCACCTTTCCCAACTTTTGAGCACTTGAGTTGCTAACAAGGCTCTTGCAGTGCACTGGAATATTTCCTGGCACCAGACTTGCGGAGGCAGTTGGGTATTTTGCTGTGCAAGAGTTGCAACTTGTCCTAGCAATTATAAACCCCACCTGCAATTATTTTTAGGCATAAAAGGGTAAGCTGGCTTTAAAAAGCATATCTTAAGAGCTGTATGAATCTAGCAAAATTGCAACACTGCCATGAAGAAATGTGCTGAGGCATGTGAGCCTTCGACAGATCCACTCTGCTGACAGGCTGGATCTTGAGTGGCACCATCTTGGTAAACCAATTAAATAACGGGTGCTAGCTTCCTAAGGGTATGGCCCAAGGGAGTTTTGAATTGTAGAGCTGAAAGTTGGAATTAGTGAGTCAAACTCTTCCCTGAATTAGACTAATTAAATTGTGACCTCAGCTTCGTTACCCCAAACTTCCATTCAATTAATACCGGGCCTTAACACTGCAAATGTACAATAGAAGACATCAAATTTCCATCCATTTTTGAAATGAAATCTTTCTCATTTTCTCTAGCTACAATGTGTTTCCAGAATATGATAAGAAAAAAATTTGGTTTAATTGGGAATAAAAAGGGAAACTTATGGAAGAGGAAAATCTACATGAAGGAATGCTTCACGCAGGGCAGGAAAACTTAGAAAAGTTTGAAGCTATGGATTCATGAACAAGTAGGAAATTACATTCAGGTGTAAACTTAGAGCTCAGTCACTGATCCAGGTGCAGCCATTCAGGACAAGGAATGAGGATGCATGTGAAAGGCTACACCACACATGTCAGTGGTACTAACTGGAATGACAGATGACATCTTCATGGATGTATGACAGGTAGCCTGCACTCACCTGGGAGCTCTAGAGCTCTGAGAGCTCCAGAGCACCTCTGTCTCGACTGTCTGCATACGCACTGTGACCCCCAGGTCTTTGCAAGGCAGCCTACTGCAGGACAGAAACAGGATAGCTTGGGGAAGGACTGCAAGGAGCACATCCAAGTTGGGCAGAACAAATAAATGGGATCAAACTAAAGGAACCAGAAGGCAGAATAGAGGTGAGTTGACAGAAATGGCCTGTGGAAAACAATGCCTGCACATACTTTCTCTCAGGTGTCTGCTACAGTCTTCAGGGGAATGATATCCCACAGGAAACAGAAACCAAGAGGCTATCAGTCCTTGGCCAGGAAGCAAATGGGTGAATGGGAGCAAAGACGAAAACAAATGGAGTCTGCAGATCCATGAGGATGTGAGAATTCCCCTGGCTAGCAGTCCAGTGAGGCAACAACAAAGGCAGGAGCCTCAGGTAAAGCACAGGTCACGGGAGATGGCAAGGGACTGGGAACAAAGGTGACAACAGGATCAGTAACCCAGTGGTGTCTGCTAACCAGAAACTTGGCAATGGTCCAGAATCTGCTGGTGGAGAAGAGCCACAAGCAAGGTAGATGGGTAACCAAAAGGGACAGCCACACCAGAAGGAGGAGGCCCTGCAGAAGGAGAGCAGCAGGAAGATGAAACACCAAAACATGAAGGGGGTTTAATAGGCATCCTAAGGCTTTGAGGTGCATCTTTCTGCAGTGGGAGTTCACTGAAAGACATGTCCTCAGGAAGAGTTACATATCAGGAAAATCCTGCCAGTGAGTCAGGAAACTTTTAAGTAGTATGCAGAAAATAAGACTTAGAGAAAGTCCTACAGAGGCTGGAAGAAGAGGAATCTGGATGCAGCAGCACAATGCTTGTTTCTGCACATTAGTTCACAGGCTTCGAGGATAAAATGTCTGTAGGGAGTCACTGAGCCACTCAGGTTTCGCTGCCTGGAAACCTTTGCTAGGGATGGCCAGCATCCAGCAGGTCACACAGCAGCACCCTGTTAGTGAAGATGATGCTGGTTTTGGAGCTAGTGCTGACCTGCTCAACGACCTACTGGATTCCTGCCTTTGCCACAAACAGGGGGAAAGCGCCTTATCTGTCTAAATTATTCACCCCAAACTTGGGGCCTTTTACCCCTATGCCTTTTCTGGGGAAAACAAACAGACAGACCCAACCAGGCAGTGTTTGTTATCATTTTACGGTGTGGCTCGTTCGCTTTGACCGCAGCAGGGGAAGGAGTGCCGCGGCTGCCGGGAATGCCCGGGAATGCCCGGGAATGCCCGGGCGATGCTCCCGCTGCCCGGGAAGCGGCTCGGGGCGGGCGGAGCCGCAGCGCCACCTGCCGGCCGCGCCGCCCCCCGCAGCTCCCGGGGTCAATTCCCTTCCCAGCAGCTGGAACGGGGCTGGGCCTTGGGTTCGGTGTGAGAATAACGCTGATAACACTCCGGTGTTCTCGGTTGTTTCTCAGAAGTGTTTACCCCAGGTGAAGGACTTCTCAGTTTCCCATGCTCTGCCAGCCAGCAGGTGCACAAGGAGCTGGTGTGGGGGGAGAACGGCCAGAATAGCAAACGTATTATTATTGTTACATTGAATTTCGTTTCAATTATTAAACTATTCTTATCTCAGCATGAGTTTTGCCCCCCTCCCTTTTTTTTTTTTTTTTTTTTCCTGATTCTCATCCACACCAGGGGACAGGGTAGGGAGTGAATTAGCAGCTGTGTGGTATCAGCTGCGTGGTATTCAGCTGCTCGCTGGGGCTAAACCATGACATGATTCCAGCAATTACATTTTTTCCCCTTGAAATGCTGTTGCTGCTTTACTTTCACTGGCACACCTCTTAGGAGGAAATGTATTTCGATTTCTCTGCTAGAAATCACATAAATACCAATGTAAATTTGGTGTGTAGGTTAAGAGGAGATGTGGTTTATGACAAATTTCTCCAAGATCTACCTTTTGGTTGCTGAGTTTCAGCTGTGGCAGTCTCCTGTTAAGCCTGGGTGTTAGCAAAGTTGTTCTTCTGCCTTTCAGGCCCAATGAGATCCTACTAAGACAGAATAAGTTTATCACCCGTAAGTTAGCAATTTAATAATCCTAATGGTCCAGAGTGCTTCATGAATTATGTTAATGTGCTGGAATTTTATTTTTTTTAATCCTGCTTTGAATAATTGACCTGTTTCATTATATATAGATGTAGATACAAGTCCACCTGGGAAAGTGCTTCAGGGCACTACCACATTTCCTGCTCAGACACATTCATTCCACCCGTTTGTCACTGTGACAGGCCTTGTGTTGTTACAGGTCTGATCTCCTGCAGCAGCAGGCAACCGTGACCATGTAATTGCTCTCCTTTGCCCATGTGGTCAGAGAAGTCTGGAAAATCAGTGGTTAGGGTGAATGCCCCAGAGAAAGCAATATTTCAAAGCCTAAGCAAACCAGTGAGCTGGGGAATTTATTTGCCCAGAGTTGTTAGTTTTGATTTATTTGCCTCTACTGAACTTACTGACCACCACTGAATGGTTTTTGTCAGATGGTTTCAACAGTGCTAGATAGTTGCTGAACAAAATGCATACACATGCTCTCCCAGCTGGTCTGAAAATTATGTGATTTAAACCTCACCTGTCCTCAGGACTTGTTCTGAATTGTTCAGATTTTGCTACACCGGATGATATGGACAGCTTCATTATTTAGGGTCATAGATTTATAAGGTCCAAATTGCTCTAAATTGACATGTTGCCTCCTCTTTTTCCTTTAAAATGAAAAAGTGAGACTGGACGATTAGTATCGAGCATTGATGTCTCTCATCACTGGCTCTTTCTAGGAAGCCCAAGCTGGATCTCTTGGCCAGTGATTGCCACCTCCAGGCGAGTGATTGCCACCTCCAGGCATGTGTTCTGCAATGCTTCCTGCAGGAGGATGTCATGACATCTATCTTCAGCTAGGCTGAGAATTCAAACCCAAAATTTTTCATGAGTTTCTGGATAAAACCTTCAAAAAGGGAGGTATTTAATATGGAACAGTTTAGATCATAACCCTGCTTAGAATATATCAGACTTTGAACTACATTTGCAGATGTTTGACTTTCTGCAAGTCTCTTGGGATCTGAGCTAGACTTTACATTTTTCTGACTGCAGGTTTTAGTGACTAATATCTCTTCAATGTCACTTCTATGTGTACTGTAATATACTTGCCATAGACCACTCTTAAGGAAGCCAAATAAAAATGAAACTGCAAGTGTTACATGGAGGTCAAATTATGAATTCTTCACAGAAATATTGACAAGTGCTGGTCCCTTTTCCTGCAACTGCCCACACAAAACCATTTTATGTCTCATTGTTAACGTTACTAGAAATTCTAATTAGAACTCCTGAGAATTATCTGAATGCAGTAACTATACCCATGTGTATAAAAAGTATATGTACCTGTGTGTATGCACACACACTCACACACATATCAAGAGGAGGAGACAAGTAGTATCTGCTTTTGAGACCAGCTTTTCTGATCATCAGACTTTCACATCAGTATTTTGAATCCATAAACACCAGTCTCAGGAGAATTTCCAGCCACTGCATTTTCCAACCCTGAGACTTGACTCACATCCCAGAGCTTGACTAGTAGAAATATTTTGATTACAGGTCTAATTGCTAAAATAAACCCCAAATGTGTAGATAAGTAAAAGCCCAAGCCTTGATATAGTTTTACAAAGATGTGAGTGATGCATGCCAAGTATTTTATTAGCAGGGAATAAGTAATTATTATGTGGGTTTTTGTGTGCTGGAACATGAGTGTGTTCTGGCCAATTTCAAAAGTCAAAAAAGGCATGTGGTGATGAAGTGTTCACATTTTACTGATGTTCATATACAAGGACTCATGTTGCTCAACTGAGATTTTTGCAGTTGAGAGTCATGTAGACCATTGGAGCAATTATTTCTAAAGCTTTGACACTTCACAGGGATATTGCTAGGCCTGGAATGACCATGAACAACAGACCAAAGAAGGGAAAAATTATGGCTTAGGTAAAAAGGGAAGAAAGAGATGCAGAACAATTCAAAGGATGAAGGGATAAGGGTGGACTTTGGTGGAGGTGGGGGGAAATGGAAGAAGCAATATTTGTATTGAAATTGAAAATAAAGTGGTGGTAGAAAGCCCTTAGCAAATGGCTGATGTTGATTTAAACCTGTGTGACACATTGATCCATGTATTCATGTAAGCAACTTTACTAAAACAAGAAAAAGCCCTACCATTTAAATACTGTGTGTTTGGTAATGAACTGCTCTATCATATGACTGATTTAGGCAAACACAAAAAATGTGGCATTCCTTTAATGCCAGTTTTGTAATGTCAGTTAACTGGCTACACTGAAGACTCACAAACTGTAACTGCTTGGCTGAGCTCTAGCTTATCAAAGCCTATAAAGCCCAGGGTTGCTAATCTGAGTCATGGCTTGAAGTTGCTATCAAGTCATCCACATTATCCAGACTCCTTCAGGTCATTTGCCCTAGACCCACACACATGGTATGGCACGATTGTTTGTGTGCAGGGGGGCAGATGTACCAAGGCTCCTGTGGAAAAAGGGAGCTTAAATCATCCTGCATTCACAGGCCTTCCTTCTTTGCTCAGGATGAAACTCAGCACTTCTCATTAAGATTTAACTTTGGCTCTGAGTCAATTCCTCAAGCATTTCCTTGAAGAAATGTTTCCATATAAAGTGGGATAAAAGTGTCTGCTGAGCCTTTACTGATGGAAGCTGGCTGACTCCATGTGTAGTTATCCCTGCTCAAAGGACACTGAGTAGAAAGCAAGTTTTCTGACCAGTTAAGCCTTTCCCAGACTTATTTTGCAGAAGGGCAGCAGAAAAAAGATCCCTAGAAAGATGCAAAGATGGAAAGAATATAATTCCCACACAGACAACCTATAATACTACTCTTGTAGTTAGAAGTGCCTTCAGGTGCAGGTAGAGCTGAGAAGTTGCTAACTTGTAATGCTCAGAGCTGGAGACAGACATAACCTGCAAATCTCATGGAACTCAAAAGAGTCTGCACAGGCTGAATGGAGGCTACAACAGTTGATCTTGTGTTTATTTTATACTGCATCACAGATGGAAAGAAGACAGTAAAGCAATTCTACCATGTGGGTGTGCCTGTGGTAGGCTGGAAACACCAAGAGAATAGAGAAGAGGTGTTCCAGTTCACCAGCCTGCAGAGATTTCTGATCTGCTTTTTGGCACTTTCAGGGATTGAACTGGTTCAGCAGGCAGGATGTCATCTGAGTTCAGAGAATCTAATAAAAGAATTCATACCTGTCACGGTCTTTTTTTTCCAAAAGGCTGCTCTGAATCAATACACTGGAGATAACAGCTTTGAACAAGACTAGCTGGAGCAAGGGTTGTTTTGATAGTTACGAATTCATGACCTTCTCCCTCAGCAACACTGTGACTTGAAGCTGAAATATTCTTGGTGACTGGAACAGTAAATCTCAGAAATGGGGAGGGAGGAAGGGAGTCATGTGGGGAGAGAACAGATGAAAGGCCATGGGTTGCCCAGTGCCAGCAAGATTAAATTTCCCATCACCTATTGTAGACACTTTTCATGATCCTATGTGATCCTTTGTGGATCACAGAGAAGAGCACAGCTGTTATTTTTTACTGTGGACAAGCAAGCTGTCTGTCCCTACCAGAATAAGCCACCACATTTTTTCCCCAGCTTTTCTTCTCTTCCTTTCATGTGTGTTGCAAGCTGAGAACACCACTGAGTAAAAATACTAAAAAAAAAAAAATCATCTGGAGTGTGATTATTATCTAAGCATGATAAGTGTAGGATGAAATTGTCTTAAAATAGCAATGTCTTTACTAGATCTTCCTTGTGAATTATCAAACTTGTTATTCAGGGCACTGAACTATATCTAACTCAGGAAGACTTCAGTACTAAGAGAACTACAGATGACATACAGAGAGCAGGTTGTCAAGACCTCAGCAGCTGAGGACACAGATAACAGGCTGGACAACTTTTCCAACCCAGATGTTGGCATAGGTGAGTCTCCCAAATGTAAACCAGTATGTATGAGGTGGTGGTGATGAGGGTTTCACTTCAGGGTCTGGATGACCTCTTAGACGTGGAATAAAAGCTTTTTCTATGGCTGAGTCAGTGCAGAAAAAGGTAGCAGGGAAAATCAGTGGCTTTCAGCCACTGTACATATCCCACAAGTCAACGTAGCAGGTGAGACAGAAGTTGTCAGTACCATTTCAAGTGCTTTGGAAAGACATGCTTATTTATTTGAAACCTTCTACAAGTATTAAAGAAATAAAAGGGAGGAAAGTATAGAGGCAGCTGGTGCTTATAGAAAAGATATTCTTTTGCTGTAACAAAGGTTTGGATAGAGTTGGTTCTTCAGAATGACACAGGAGAAAGAAGAGAGTGCACGCAACTGGTGGCCCTTTCTCTGGCTGAATTATCTCCTGTGAGTTAAACCTGAGAGTTCTTGACAACATCCTTGTTTTCACTGTGACATTTGCTCAGACAAGGAGGAAAAATGCGATAAACAGCCTAAACCAGTTCAAAAATATACACGAGCATTTCATGCTAGCAGTAGCAGGAGATCAATCTATCTTTTCCTTTCTGCAAAAGCTTTCTGGAAGACATCCAGCAGCCTTTAATTCCAGCAGTTTTATATATAAAACGCATTTTCAGGCATTTATATTCTAATGGCTCTTTAGCGTTCTTTTTTTTCCCTTTCTTTCTTTATTTAAACTAATGATATTGCTGAATACATATTTAATTGACCCTTCAGGGTATTAAACTAACATTTAGAAAAAGCAGCCAAGTCAGACCGTGTGTCATAAAATAAGGAAGCTTGCCAGAGCCTGGACATAGAAGCCTTGTGCATGAGAGCTTGACCAAAACACAGGCAGAAATCTGATAGCTGGAGAAATATCCCGTAGTTAATGGCTTGTAAACCAAGGAACCTCTGTGAGATTAAGTATCAGGTACTATTACACTCTGCTGCACTAGGACATCTTTTTGGCTCAAAGACCTATTTATCCTAGAGCCCTTCACCAGGCCTGAGCTGAGTGTAAATGCAGACCCTCTCTACACAGAAGGAGGCCTTTATTTTCTTGTGGTGAAACAGAGGTCCAGCTGTGACCCTTGCTGGCCCTGGTTCCCACCTCTTCCCGGGGCTCTCCTCAAGCAACTGACTGCCTGTTTGAAGTTCGGCAGACCAGCAACAAGGGGAATTTGTATTTGGTTCCGCTGAGTCTTAATGAGACCTTTATTATTGCTTGTCACTGCCTCTGCTGATGCTGGAGCTCGGGGAGTTTTTTTAAACACATCAAGGCACATTTAAACTCTTACCCCTAGGCAAATTGGCCACTTTGTCTGATCGCAGCCTCTGTGCTGATATAAAGGTCCATCTGTGAGACTGCACAGACAGCTCTTGTGAAAGCCCCACTGACCTCGCTATGTGCTTCAAATGTTATGTACTTAGCACCAGTCAATAGCTTCTCAGCTGCTGCAGTTTTCTTAGGGCTCTGTGTTTGTGTGTGTGTGTTTATCACCACAAGGGCAATATGTATTCTTTGAAACAGCTAAGTAGCTTTTAGCGAGATATTAGAAAGGTGAGGTGGTAATAATAGCCACTGAGTGGCCTTCCTTGTTAGCCAAAGTGCCATTGAGAGGACCTTGGCATTTTACACCATACAACTGCTGTGTTTAGACTAGGAGGGCTTAGAAACCTTGAGGTGCTAAGTCTGCAGTAAAACTATATGAATAAGTGATTTGCAGTTTACTGTCTGTGGCTAAACAAACAAACAAACAAAAAACCAAACAGCTTAAATTTGCCTGACTTGGAAAAAAATGGAAAGTGAACAAATACTATATGTGTAGTATTAAAGATTGTTTTTAACTTTATCAAGCAAGAAAGCAGTTTAGATACATTGTGTAATAAAATTGGTTTGCAAGAAAATGGTGGTTTGAAAAGTCCATTCACAACTACAGCAGATGAGATTATAGGGCATTCATATAATAACAAACGCAATAGCACGTGCTATTGAGTACCACTTCTCATCTTGCAGTGGGTGGATCAGTATTTGCTAGAGTCTTGTTTAATAACACTAAATAATACACTGGCAATGGTGCATTTTTGGGGGAGAAATACTTTTTATTTTCCATTTTAATTATTTTTCACTCGGATTTGTTTAAAAGTCTTAGTACACTGAGATTGCATGTTCTTGCAGAGATAGGCACATCACTTGCTTATTCTATAACTTGTGGTGTTTAACTAATATTTTAAATCACACATTCAAACCACAGCATATAGGAGCCTATATTTTGAATCAAATTAAGTCTCCAAGTCATTCAAACACTTTGCCTTTTTCCCCCAACACATCTGTTTACAAATCATAATAATAATAAATAATCTTATAATAAAAATAATCTTTGCACCTCAAAAATTGAAATAAAATCATAAACATTCAAATCACATGAAACAACAAAAAAAAACCTTCTGGAGGCACCATGATTTACAAAGACAGTAGGAAATAGTTCTTATACACATCTGCTCTTTATTTTGAAATCTTTTTTTGATGATTCAATTCCTCTTTTGAGGTTTGTAGAATGCTTTGAGCTTTACCTATTAGCATGTAAAACAGGGCTATGATATCCTGTTGTCTCTCCCAGCAGTGTTACTGTAAGTGACACAAACTTTTGCTGCTTCAGAGCATACACACCCTGTATCACTTGTCTTTGCTGAGTATGGACAGTCACTTCTTCCTCCTGGAGAGGCCTTGCTGCGAGGACAGCTGAAGCTTGTGCATCAGGCATACCACGAATTTTGACTTCCTGTAGATGTTGGCGTCGAGGTGCCCCACAGAGTGCAGTGTGTGCACCAAGGCATACAACAACAAAAGGGGCAGCTGCTTTCTGTTCTCAGCCCGAGAGAGTCCTGAGTTTCAAAAACTGCTGTAGCAGTTTTGTGTTGTAAATGAAAGCAAATCCACAGTCCAAGCTGCTGCTGCTTAAGAGTTCAATTTCCAGCTTGCTGTGGCTTTTTTCCTCATGAGAGAGCTCCCATTACAGTAGGACATCTGTCCAGCTGGAGAGCTTGGTGCCCTTGACAGCCTGAAACATTTTGGTGTTTGGACCTTTACAGATGGGGTAAATTAAAACTGGATTGTGGATCAAAAGCACTTTCCTTGTTGTCCTGTGATCTCAGTGACCCCTGGCTGGGATCTTACATCCTCAGGAAGGGGCACCACTATTGCTGTCATTTGGTGGAATCATCTATTTTGTTTGTTACAAGAAGTCTGATTTCAAACACTAAACAGCACATTAAAAAGAGAGTAAATCGATAAAAAAATGTTCACACTTATTTCTATTTTAAAATAAACATTTTTTTCCATCTATCTGTGGTCTAAGCAATGCTGTGTATTTGTACACAGCACAGCAACTGTAATCATCAGGAAGTAATTTCCTCTCTGAGGGCAAGGTCTCCCCCAGCCCTCCTGGGGTGATAAGCAGTCAGTGAAAGAGATTGAATTGTTCCTTTTTTGCCAAACAGGCCTAATGAGGGTTGTGTATCCACATAAATTATAATATAAATATAGTTAAAATATAAAAATAATACATATGTATAATAGAATTTCAGCTGCTGTGCTTCAAAGGAGTGTAAGTGTTAGAAGGTGTGGAATTTGTATGAGATTGTAAGCAGATTTGGTTCTTAATTTCCATTTCCTGCTTTAGGAGATTTTGAAAGTCTTGATGGTCATCTCTTGCAGCTTTCAGCAAGCTAAATAACTTTGAAAACCTTCCCCCAATGACTGGAAGGGGCTGAGAGTATCGTAGAGGCTGGCAGTGAATCATAGCCTTCATTTTTTGCTCCAAAAAGTTGGCCAGTTCAGTGGGGTTGGCAGGTTGCTGTCAGAGAAGCAGCTTTTTGTGCGCTCTCCCCACCATGCAGGCTGAGCACTCACTCTAACCTATCTTGTATCAGCCCCTTTGTGAGGCAAATCTGGCATGAGAATTCAGAATTGATGAGAATACCAGCTTATTAGTTTTACCCTGAAGGCCTCCTGCTAAGGGATTGATGTCCTGCTCTGTCTCTGCTGGGGTGCTGCTCCTGCTGGCAGGGGGTTTGCAGTTCTTCCTGGGGAACAGCTGGCTCTTCAGCAAGAGTGAGAACAACAGAATTAGACCTCACCTTTTTCCTCAGTCCTATATCAAGCTAAACTAATAGCCTTCTTCCTAATGAGGGTGGTAAGGACTTCATAGTTTGGCCTGTAATTAGCTCTGCTGCAGGTCAGGGTGTCACAGCAGATGGTTTTGTTCCCTCACAGTGGCTGATAGAAGAAGTTGGTCCTGGGTGTTGTAGTCGTGTGTGGGAAGCTCCTTTGTCAATGAGACATGGCAAACCCCACAACTTACTTCTCTCCATGTTAGCATGATTTTCCTGTCACTATTTGTTTTATTTTTCCAAGGATAGGGGTCTTCCATTGAGTTGCCCACACCGAATATGTGAATGTCTGTCAGGTTATCAGAAGCCTGGAGGAGTAGGGCTGGGAAATGGAGACAGGGAAAAGATATTTGCTTTCCAATGAGGAGTGGTGTCATGGCTCATCCTGACAGACAGTACCTGGGTCCTTTGGTGCAGAGGGACTTGCTGCAGCTGCTACAAGGGAAGAACATCTCCTGGCAAGACGTGTGCTTTTGAGGTACAACACCTCTCTCCTGGGCTGGGGCACACAGAGTGGTCACCTGCACTGGCACAGGGGTGCTGCAGCAGGGCAGGCACTGATGCTGCTCTGCAAAGGCAGGGGAGAGCTGCAGAGAGTCCGCAAGAGAAGAGATGAACTCAGGGTCTTGCACTCAGAGCTGACCTGACAGACACAGATTTATCTCCCCATGAAAAGGCAATTGAGATCTCTGCACCCTGGGGATGGTGTTGGGATGCTTCCTCACCAGGCTTGCCAGTCACCACTGGTAACTGAGGATGGCAGCACATGAGAGTGACAGGTCTGTTTCCCCTTTGCAGCACAGCTCCTGGCAAGGGAATCTCTACTCATGGCTGAAATGGGATTTTGTTAAACAATCAGAAAGTCTCAGCAGTAGGTTTATGGGTATTTTCAACAGTAACTAATGAGCACTTAGGTGGCTTAGGTGAATTTAGATGCCCCAGCTGAAAATCTGATTGAAAGCTGAAATGGCCATTAAGTTATTCTTTTATTTCTGTTCATGGTGAGACAACAAATAGATCTGGAGTTCTTCCAGTCTATTTGTGATTCAGAATTATTCATTGGATTTCTTCAAGTAATTGACTTTGCAAATCTTCACATGTTCACAATAGCACAGTTGCATATCACAATTCATGCTGTGATAGTTAATAGATATAAGGCTCTGATCCTACTGAGTATGAAATCCTGGCATCAGTGAAAGCAAACAGGAGCTTTGACATGAAACTGAGACTAGGATTGAATCCTAATACAGTCCTACCAAAGCCTTCTTTACACTCTCTTATTCATGGTGGAGAGGAAGTCTAAATAACATATGTTGACTGGGAAATACGTGCAGCCAGATCTGTTTGAAAGAGAAGTCAAACATCTGCACCCCATCAGCTGATTAGTGAATTTTAAGAACTCACAAATGAATCAGGAAGATTAAGCCTCCTTCCCTGCTACCAGATCACTGCAAGCATTTTCCCCGAACTACACGTTGCTGACAGGGTTTGGCAGATGGTGAATTATTTTGCTCTTCATGAATATTTTTCAGTGGCTGATTGACAGCTGATCGGCACCTTTTCTTTAGACAACAATCAGCCGTGTTTTCCCCATTGCTGTATTTACGGAGGCATTGCTTCCCTCATTTCCAAACGCGACATGGGTTTGTATGGTCTGGACCCTCCCCAAAAACACGGTGTGAAAGCTCACAACCACAACACCTACTCTTGAGGCTTTGCAGGGCTGGGGCACCGTGCCCAGCATCCCGGACTTTGGGGCTACCGGGAGCTACCGCAGCAGGAATAGGCAGCAAGGACTGCAGGTGGCTGCTGGCGTTTTCCTGTTTGCACAGGCCAGGGCTGATGTATTTGGGCTTTGCACCAGGAGATGGCAGGGTCGTGCTGTCCATGCAGCCTTTAGCGGCCCTGGTTGCTGATCCCCTGCCTTTCTGGGATGGAATTTTAAAGCTCAAGACATCGAGCATTTATGTCTGCATTTACGAAAAATATGCTATATGTGCTCGGCAGTATAATGAAAGAACTATCACTCTTGAGACTGACCTGAGTTAAATGCACCAGATTCAGACAACCACAAGCTTTATGAGAGTGCAGATGAAGGACAAGAAGAATTTTCAATTTAGGCCATTTCTCCAGAAACTCCAGTTCCACTTCTGCTGTTTTTCAGACATGTAGAAAACTGTGCAATTGGTGATGTCAACCCAACTTTTCTACTGCCTTCTCCCTCCCTGTGAGTTTTCTTTTATTAAGGACACTCTGAAAGTTAATTTGGTTTTGGTGTTAGTTTTCTTTTTTCTTTTCTTTTCTTTTCTTTTCTTTTCTTTTCTTTTCTTTTCTTTTCTTTTCTTTTCTTTTCTTTTCTTTTCTTTTCTTTTCTTTTCTTTTCTTTTCTTTTCTTTTCTTTTCTTTTCTTCTCTTCTCTTCTCTTCTCTTCTCTTCTCTTTCTTTCTTTTCTTTTCTTTTCTTTTCTTTCTTTCTTTTCTTTCTTTTCTTTTCTTTTCTTTCTTCTCTCTCTCTCTCTCTTCTTTCTTTCCTTTCTTTTCTTCTCTCTCTTCTCTTCTTCTCTCTTTCTTTCTTTTTTTCCATTCATTGTCAGCACAGTTTTCTTTCAAACTTTGAAAGATGGAGGGATGAAGATTTCATGCATGCCATATGGAGGGAATCCTTAACTTGTTAACCCCACCTTCTCATTCAACAGTCGCAAAATCATATAGATTAAGAAAATGTTGCTACCTGTTGCCATTAATAGAAAATTCTACTTTGTCTCGGAGAAAAAAAACCCAAACTAGGTTAATTATGCTGATCTCTCAGTTAATATAATAGCTTTCCATGGCTCAACTTTATAGCCACAGACTATAAAATTTAAAGTGTGAGGTTTGATGGTAGGGAATTTTTGGACTTGTTTTATGTAGTGGCTGAGGCCTTGAAAAGTACCTGGAAAGTTGAATTTTTGCTATTCTGTTATGGGTAAGGGGATTGCTATAAAAATGGAGTGTTATTTTGCAGTAAATCATTAATCACAGTAATAGCAGTGGCAGTGATTAATTGGTCGGACAGAAAGCATGTGCCTGATCCATGATAGTCACTGGAAATGTGATCTGACTTTTTAGCCAATGGCAACTTGTTGCTTTAAGTCTGAGAGACCACAGTCTCTGCCACCTCTACAGACAGTGCCCAGACCAGCACAGGTGGCTGCAGAGCCCATCCTTCTTTCAGTGCTAACTCATTCCTGCCTGCTCCAGCTGTGTCCATGGGGTGTTTCAGCACGAGAAAACCCTTTTACTGCTAACCCAACCTGCCAGCCCTGGTTCCTGCTGCGACAGGATGCGCTCGTTGGCTGCCTGCACTGATTCAGGCAGCCCATGGGAAGAGATCAGCAGCACCCTATGCTGGCTCAAAATATGCCTGGGCTGGCTTGGAGAGAGCCAAACTGGGCTGACTCTCTCACGTTACGGAGGGCCAGGGCCAGCGCGTGGAGCCGCGCTCGGGGCGTGTTGTGCAGTGTGAGGTGGGGAAGTGCCATGTGCCTGTGACCCTTGTGTCCTGCTGCAGAGTCTACAATCTCTGCTGGGTGACTCCTTGAAGACTCGGGGAGATTTGGCCCCATCATGCCTGGCCTGCTTGGAAGGGTGCAGGGTCAAACCAAGCCAGCTGCTGCTGCTGCTGCAGGACAGCCAGTCAGGCTTGTGCCAGATGTGAGCCCTTGCTAAACCGACCATACAGCCAGGGCAGCTGGCTCAGCACACACTGACCAATGCCCAGCCAGCCCCTGACCACAGGTCAGCTCCTCCCAGCCAACTCCACCCAGCCAACTCCACCCAGTTTATTTACTGGGCATGCCATTCCATACTAAGGAATATCCCTTTGGCCAATTTGGATCAGCTATCCTAACTGCGCCCACCCCCAGCTTCTCATGCATTTTGGCAGAGCATGGAAAACTAAAAAGTTCTTGATTTGGGGTAAGCACTACTGAGCAACTAGTGTGTCATCAACATTCTCCTCATAGTGTGCAAAACACAGCACTGTACCAGCTACTGGGAAGAAAATTAACCCTATCCTAGCTGAAACCAGGACACTGGGCGGGCTTTCCCCGCCCCTCCCTCCTCCTTGGTGCCAGAGGGCTTTACTGGTGATGGCTGCCTCATAGTTTGGCTGTGTGAACAACATAACAGCATCAGGACAGAACAACAAGTAGGCAGTGTTAAGTCTCTCTTTGTCAAGAGCCCTGGGTTGTTATTACAGTACATGTGCTGACTCTGGCACGGTTCATCAGGCACAAGAAGGACTTTAGTCCTGAGCAGCACGCATGATTTACAGCTGTCACCTTTATATTATCCTGCTGCCAGAGCCTCAGTACCCAGTGCTGTTCCATGCTGTGTCAGATTAAATGCAGGGCACAGCTGAAGTTCTCTGCAGAATGACAGACACCAGGAGGGAGATCTGTGTTGGTGTTGAAAGCAAATGCCTTCCCTAGTTCGAAGGTTGGTTTTAAGCATCCTGCCCAAACAGGTTTAGGCTCGTACCACCAGAGGTATGGTGGCTGGTAAATTGGTACCAGCCAATTTACAGTATGGAAAAAAAAAATTAAGCAAATTTTCTCCTCTCAAAGATCCTCGCTGAAAACTCCCATGTAAAATAGTGATTTGGTACCATGGGCCACAGACAAACCAGCCATAGCTGTGACCACTTTGCTTTCAAGTTACTGTATGAGATGTCTTGAAAACCCCATAACTCACTGCTTTTTCTGCCCAGACCACTGCAAGTAAGGGACAAGGCTGGTGTCCACTGTTGGAACTATTTGTGCTGACACACAAAGAAGGAGACCATATTCCACAACAGGCCTCAAAATCAGTTCATTAACATTATCTCTGACTTTTTTTCTCAGCTGCCCTTTCTTTTGTTCCAGTGTAGATCCCTTTTTGTCAGCTTGTTTCCCTCTAATTCAGTGCACCAGCTGGTCTCTGCACCTTTGAAAAGGGCCTTGCAGTGTTCTCCAGTAATTGCTTTGCACACCCTTGCGTACAGCTGGGGGAAGGCTTTGCTCCCAGTCATTGGTAAGATGCATTTGTGTTTTTTACAAACTTGGGGGATGTTCAGGGCAGTCAGCAGTCTGCAGAGGCAGTCTGCTTTGGTTGATGGCCTGCTCGTTTTATAAATGCTTCCAACTAAATGAAAAGGAGCAGAAAGTCTTTGCATGTGGAGGTTTGAATGAGCAAAGACAGCTAAACAGGAAACTGCACTTTTGTTGCACTGGGTGCATTTAGCAGCCACCACTCCTGCAGCCCAGGGATGTTCACAGCAGGGGTTTACCACAGCAGGCTCTCCAGGCAACACTCCGGGTCAGGCACAGTATCCAGCACTCCATGCGTGGGAAGGAGAGTTACAGAAGTACCTGTAGACTTGCTCAACCATCATAAAGTTATTTTTGCAAGCAATTTCTCAGTCTTTTTAGTCTGTATTCTCCTCTTAAAACCTTATTGTTTAGTTTTTTCCCCTGAGATTTTGAAGGCTAAGTCTTTGCTGTCCCTGTAATTGTTTGAAACCTGGAATAACTGCTCTAGAGAAAATGCCACATTGCTGGCTGTGCTGTTTAAGTAGAAGGCAGACAGGGTCAGACATGCCAGGTCAGCTTGGGGACTGGCAGTACCATGGCAGAGAGTGAAGCTGACCATCATGAGCACTACGGAGCATCCCTTTGGTAAGGAACTGGCAGCAGTGAATCTGCTGGTGGAGTAAAAGCAACTTGTTACAGGCCTGTAAGGTCATGTTCAAGTGCTTCCTAAATCTTGCAGTATTTAAAAGGGCATTTATTACAGGATGAATCTGGGTAAAGGGTTTTTGGAGGAATTACAGGTAATTAAATTACTGTCCCTGTGCCCCTATTGAATCCCTTGAACACCAAGATACCTAAAAATTCCAAACCTAATTCCCTTTGAAAGCACAAAGAGTAACTCAGTTTCTGGTGATTGACCTAAGCAAATCTTGGCATTGACTGCTGTGAGTTGAATTGGGTGCCTACACTGTCCATGAGCTTTAATCAAAACCTTGCCACTTGGTTTCCTTTGTGCATCTCACCCTAAGTATTACTCCAGCCACTGCCAGGTTATCTCCAGAGCTGCTGCCAGTGGGCTGTTTGCTCAAAGACTGCTCCCCTGCTCCTCAGGTCCAGGGTTCAGGAGAGACCTGGGGAGGAAAAAAGTGAGTATGTTCAACAAACCCTTTCAGTGCTGTCTTGTTCAGGTTTTTCCTTCCTTTTGGAATCCAGCTGGGTTGTTTGAAGTCCCCTGTGTGCAGGGATGAAACTCTGGCATTTGGCTGCTTGCTGGGTGATTACATCAGACTTGTAGATCCCAGGGTTCTCAGGGAACAGAACACCACCTGCCAACCAGCCATGGAGGGGTTATGTGAGCCTGGAATGGGGCATGTCCACAGGGGGCTGAGACAGTGTGCCCCAGAGGGGCCCTGCCAGCATGGGGCTGTCTACATGAAACCTGTCTGCTTCAGTGTCTTTGCTGATGTCCTGGGAAAGCAAGAAGAGGTCATTCTGGACTACAGCTGTAAGGCAGGTCTGGGAAGCTGCTGAAATCCTTCTGGCTGCATGAGGGAACCTTGGTGCTAATTTGGCAATATTCGATTTCTAGAGTCTTCTCTCTCATAAACGCCTGTCCTCCATGTCCTCTTTGGTTAATTTCCTCTGTTTTCCACTGCAGCCAAAATGCCATTTACTTTTGAAGGATTAGGAGCTGCCACTTCCAAGCAATACTTGGATAAGTATTGCTTCCAAGCAATACTTCAGCAGCAAAAGATCCTCTAACAGAGTTGCTGGAACCACCACTTCCCAGCAACTTCACGAACAATTTGACACAGCAGAAGTGCCCACAGTACAGCCTAAAGGTGAAAAGTAACCTGTACTGCCCAGGGCATGGAGCATGGACCAGGGCTGCTCTTCTCTTGACTGGAGTCAGGGAACACAGGTCTGGTGGTCTGCAGGGTTTCCATGGAAGGTGGGGGTAAGTGAAACAATCTGCTGGCTGGGAAAACAGAAGGTACTGTGACTGCCTGTATTTAAAGGTAATGACTTTTGAAGTTATCAGGAAACTGATTGCTGCCTTTGAACACTGCCTGTACACAGCAAAATGAAGTGGGTAGAAACACAGATAAGATGGTGCCAAGATTCTCAATTTTTTAAACTTAGAAATCCTCTCTTTTTTTGCCAAATAACTAACCCTTCAAAACCAGATATTTACATTTCCTGAAATGGGACCAAAATCTGGCCCATTTGCTTCACATCTTAATTTAAGTGTAGTTGTTTTCCTGGACCTCTATATGGATTTCAATTTTGGAAACTCCTCTTCATGAGAATACTTGAATGTGTGGCGTGAGATTTATCAGACTACCTTCAGGACACAGGAACACGGGGATCTGCAGTCATGCCTCAATTAGAATTTTTCTCTTGTGTTTCACATTAAACACATTTTGAGGTCTTGTCCTGTCTGCATGATGAGATCAGAGAAATGACCAATCATCTGGCTAATCTCTGCCAGATTTGAAAGGAGGTGCTGAGTCTACTTCTACGGCAGGTGTTAATCCCAGTAATCCCAAAACGAAGCACCAAGAAGAAGTCAACAGGTGTGAAGGACCAAGCCTACTGAGGAGATTTTCTTGACAGACAGTACAACAAAATTACTCTTTCTGAAAGAGAGATGGAGCCATCAGGAAAAGACAGAGGAGTGGAAAGGAGAAACAAAGTTAGACTGTGAAAGGTGGTGTCAAGTCCCATACAAGCAAAGAGAAAACACAGGCTTTAGTGCTATCTTGGATGGGGTCCAAAGTGTCTTACAAACATGCAGCTAACACAGAATAGTCAAGACCTGTTCTGGTTTAATTTTGGTGTATCATGTTTAAATTAGAGTGCTAGCTCACGTCAAGTACATGCTTGTCATTAAATTTTGAAAGAACATTTTCTTTTCTGAGAAAAGTTTTAAAAATGAATTGGTTATATTTCAGCTTTGTTGACAAAGATGGTTTCAGTTAATGAAAGACTAAACTGGATGCATTAAGAATGAAAGGAATATAAACCATATGCTGCTATGTTTGGTGCACTCAAAACAGTTCTTCTTTCTGCTGGATTCCTTGGGGCTGTTTTCAGACTGAAGGTAATCTATGTACTTGTTTTTGTGCTTTACCAGGAGATAACCCAAATAGGTACAGGTTGGAAAATTGAATGTTCTTGATCCATTTGGAAGTGTCTTTCTGCTAAAAAACAGAAAGGACTAAGCCAGAATGTCATAGTCTTCACAAGTCAAATTCTAAAACTAGACTAGTTTATTTTTTAAGGTTCAAACTTGTGCTGTCTTGCTGCTTTTCTGTGTTTTCACTGAAATTTATGGAATGTCTCAAGTCCAGAGTGCACCCTTTTTGAATAAAGAACATCTCATACTTTACACTGAAGACTTTGGTATTCTTTTCTCAGAAGGCTACAAACCACTCTTTGGAAGGAGATTTTATGTTGGTTTCAACAGTTGCCTATTAACAAGAAGTTGAAGACATTCAAAAAACTGCATGAGCATGTCTCTCAGAAGCAATTTAAATACTTTCATTTTAGGATATTTCATTTTTTACAACAAATGTTGGCCTTGGCTTCAAGAACCACCAGTCCTTGAACATTAAATTACCAGCTGCAGGGAGTACATGTGGTTACAATAAAAAGAAACATGCACAAAGTTTATTGTAAGGAAAAGAATATCATCCAGTCTGATGTTATTCTTATTCTGGTTTTATGAGAGTTTGGACAAGGGATGGGTAGTTGTGAATGTGTTTATGAATCCCAAACAGCTCTTCTATTTTGTTAGAAAAAATATATTTATACTCTTTTTATTCAAAATGTGTTATATATACCCTAGTTCTTGAAAGGTTTTGAGCAATTGTAGCAGGAATATTTCTGTCTTCAGTATAATACATTCTTGACTGGCTCTATTAAAATCAACATTGCTTTTCTTGTAAAGCTTGCAGTATGTACAATCCTGTTTCTGTTTGAGGTAGTGGGAGCATTTTAATCAACCTCAGTGAGAATTTTTATGTATGTTAAGGAAACAGATGAATTCCTTTTATCACAAATGAATACCATGACCTCTTTCTCCCAGTGAAGCCCCTTATTTAGCTTCTCAGCTGGTGAGGTCTGAAGGATCAGTCTTGCATGTCTCTAAATTAAATAGGAAAATTAATAACCTCACCCATATGACAAAGTGTACCTACCTGTATTAGAAGTTGTTGACGTCTGTTACCCAGAACTGGAATGGAGGAAGCTGTTCACCTGCAGCTGTACCACTGCCTTTGTATGAATTTCTTCTGCTTTGTAAAACTGCTTGGGAAATAAAAATTTTAAGTTAGTATAGTTCCAGGCAGTCACAAATGCCCTTGCCCAGACCTATTCTCACACATCTGGCACATCTGTGGAGAGAACACATTATAGTGTGCTGATAGGGACATCATGAGTCTTGGATATTCTGAAATTAACTTTACTATCCCTACTGCTGTGTTTATCTGCTAGCCTTTTGCTGCAGATTTACTTGGTGATCTTTGGGATTTCTGTTGTTGTGCGATACTTTTCACTTTTCTGATTTGTAGAGCACTGGTTGCATCTGCAATAGCAACTTCACAAGCCCATCACATGGACAGGAGTACTAGCTTCTGGTGACTCTCCCAAGTGACTGCAAGCATCTTTAGGGAGGTGTCTGTGTCTATTTCAGTGGGAAACTGAGGCACAAGGAACGCTGCAGAAGACCTCTTGTAGATTAGTCTTTTGTCTGCACTTTAAAGTGAGGTATATAATGATGACTTGTCGTTGCTCTTTGTTGAAAACTTGATCTCCCCTTTCTGAGTCAGTGTGAACTGCTTCTTAGCTGGACAATTTTTGGCTTCTCTGCTAATCTTTCAAATATATTTGTTAGTGCTGCAGTTTAGTGTTGTCTAAGTTAAGTGTTGTCATGAGTTTAGCTCATGTTTCAGGCTTTTGGCTCTGTTCAGGATTCCTTTGTGAATCAGGGTGTTATAGCTGCTTGTATCATCACCCCTTCAACGTCTTTAATCTTCTGAAATTAACTCAATTTGAATGCACACTGTACAAGTGGAGAGTACCTTCTGCAGTCCTTAAACAAAACAAAAGCCCAATAACATCAAATAAGGAGAGCTTGTGCTGCTTCTGCTGTGGTGTCCACACATCCATTTTTCTAAGCTGATTTGGCCTATACAAATAGGTGCAATCATTGTCTACATTTGTATATGTTGATCTTATTTCACCTACCACAGCCTTCGTGAAATTTTACAAAAAGGATAGATCAATTTTCTTCCACCCTTCTCTGCTTTCTAGCTTTTCCCCTCTCTTTCTAGGCAGTGACATACATCTAAGGAATGCTAGCCCAAAGCCTGTTGTATTACAAAGTGCAGTCTTCATAGAAGTGAGCAGAGAACTGAGCTTAAGTCTAAGGTTTCTACAGAAAACCCTTTTTTTCAGCTAGAAAAACTGTTGCACTCCATCATTTTCATGATGTCAACAGCTGAACGAGATATTTACATTTTCCCACATCCATGTATATATATGTATATATATATATGTGTATATATGTATGTGTACACCATACACATTTACACCTGTGAGTGGTATATGTGTAAGTGCAAAGCCTGAAGTAAATGCAGCAGACGTTGCTCTCAGAGAGAAATGGAGGTTTTCACTTTCCCCTCACAATCACCTTCACACAGATGCTTCCTTGTAAGCAACAGTCATGAAGACACAGTTCTGCTGAGAGGCAAATATATGAAACATCATCCAGTTTTAAAACTAATTATTGTTATTGAGAGCACTGCAGTCTTATGCTTATAAACCCAGAAGAAATTATCTATGTATGAAAAGACATTTTCAGAGTTGTTAACTTATCTGAGCAAAATCAGAAGGAAGCAAATTTTCATTAGATAGTGCCTTCATTCAGCTGAGTAATTGAGTCAGATGGTATATGAGTGGTGGCAATGTTACCAGCTCCCAAAATGCACAGTTGTAACAAGCATCTCTCCAAATGCAAGCAACTTCTAGATCAGTTAGTACTTGCATTTTCTCCCATTTTCTAGTTGCTTTGGATGCAGAACAGCAACTTGGAAGTAAGGGAGAATTCTGTCATTTAGAAGGCTTTCAAACAGCACTAGCTTTGACCAAATACCATTTCAACCTAAGCTTTTCTTCAGGTGCTGGCAGTTAGGGTGGTACTCATACATGATTTTCTGCTACTAATAGTGACATTTAGTATCACCCAGAGCTAACATAAGGTAATTGTACAATTGAAGAAAAGTATCAAGCAGACTTACTGTTGAATTTTTTTTTATTTATATTTCACAACAGCTGATCCTAACCTAATTAAATAACAGATATCTGAGATGTCTTAAAGGAGATAATGCCTATTCCCCTCTGGCAGCATCCCTTTCCCCTTCAGTAGTCTCTAGGTTTGAATGAAATTCGGAATCACATGATGATGATTTAACCTTAATACAGTGATGCATGGATGATCATATAATTTCTTTTATATAATTAACATCTTTTAGTGGAAACTGCAGAATTGCTTATGCTTTCTTGGCTGACTTTTTCTGCTCTAGAGATTAACTGCTTTCCCTGCTTCCGTAATTGGGGAGGTAGGGGGGTGGCATGTAATATGTTTTAGTATTTGTTTGTTTGTTTTGGTGTTTTGTTTGTTTGGGGTTTTATTTGATTGGCGGTTTTGTTTGTTTGTTTTGGGGCTTTTGTTTGTTTGTTTTGTTGGGTTTTTGTTTGTTTGGTTGGTTTTGGGGATTTTTTTGTTATTTGGGTCTTTTTAGCAGCATAGGCTTATAACAGAAAATAAAATATAATATATGATGGCTTTGAATTGAACAGATGAAGGAGCTCCTGGCATTGATATTCACCTGTATTCTGTCATCCAGACTGACTATCAAACTAACTTCTGTTAAAGGACAAGGTTGTATACTGCTTTATACTTTCTAGCAGAAAATTCTCATAATGTTCCTAGGATGTCATATTTTGGACCAGTTAAAGAAAATCTGCTTACATGAGGAAAGCAGAAAATTAATCATTCTAGGTTTTTTCCCAGTATAAGGGATTTTTATTTGAGATGCTTTACTAAGGGTCAGTTTCTGTTTTATTTCTCATCATAGACCTAAGCCAGAAACAGAACTTAGTGTTTAACTTGCTACCACTTGGAAAGCCAGCATCTACAGTTACAGGTATATTTTGAGGCCTCCTGCCCTGCTTACAAGGAGCTGCAGTCCCTGATGTCTTTGTTGGCCCCTGCCATGCCCCTATTTGGAGAGCCAGTATGATGCTTGAGGTGATTCCCAATACAGCCACTCCTCCCAGCAAACTGTGGCACAGCTGTGGTTCTACCACCCCAAGATCCCTGACGATGCCCTGGAGCAAGTTTTTTTGCTTAGTAGTAGATGAATGTCAACACATTCTTCCAACATATGGCTAACTACAGATTCTAAATAACTTCTGTTTTTCATGGGTGTGATTAGCTTAGGAAGCAACAAGGGTTGGTCTAAAAGTATATATGGGAAAATATTGCCATACAGAAGTGACAAGGTGAGAACACATCTCTCTAAAAAGAACTTTAAGTATTCTCAAGCTCAATGACTTGATTCTCATGAGCTTTGCAAAGGAAAACCCAACACTCTGAAAATCATTCCCTCAACCATTCTCTCCCCCATCTGAAAACATAGCTCATGATTTGAAATGTAATAATATGCACGTATAAAGATGAACTTGGAATTATAAACATGTAGGTATTGACCATTTAACTATATCATTTCTTTCTTTCTGCCCTTTGAGGTTATTCTTTGAAATTCAAAGGAACCGACAAATGTGGTAATTGCGGGTTCATTTCAGGAAAAACTCTTTCTGACATATGTGCACTTGTACACTTCTTTATTTTAACACAACGTAGGAAGATGAAAGCAAGGGTAGCAGCAGATAAAGCACCTTTCCTTCTTCAGCTGTAGACTATGCAGTTTCATAAGAGCATATTTCTAAATATTGCAGAAACTCAATGGGGCATGTTGAAAATCTCACAGAGAAGCAGACTGCTCGTATAACAAACAAAATACTGAGATAGGGGAGTTTTGTGCCCATGCTGCATATCTGGTGATGCCCTCACTCTCCAGTGGGGAGCTGCGGTTTTGCAAAATCAGCAGCTGTGTCTCTACAAACCATCAGTTTCGCTTTTAGCAAATCGAATGGATTAGTGACTGCATGTTGCAGTGGTATGAACCCATTAAATGTTTCTTCCCAGAAACACTCAAAAGCACAGCTGGAAGGGCCCCTCAGGACTAGAACATCTCCAAGCAGCACTCCTCACCTACCAAGACATGTGGAAGGCAGCACCCTTCTCAGATGTAGCAGGGAAGAACAGCTGATGCACGAGTGAGGAAGAACCCATGAATCTGGCATGCTGAGAAGTGAGAAAGGAGCAGACTACCCAGGTCCTTCTTTGGGATGAGATGGAGGGCTAAGATAGAAATACTGAAGGTGTTACTGGGTTATTATTTTTATTATCTCCAACAGCAGATCATCAGGGTTAGAAGAGAAGTTCAGTAAGCAATCTCCTGAGGTACCCCACAAATTTGTAAAAGGAAGCAAAATAAGTCTTGAAGAGACCAACCACAGAGCAACTTTTATCCTCCTTTTCCAAGCCAGCAGTATTTTCACCTTTTTTTTTCTTTGCTATTTTTTAGTGGCAGAAACTTCAGCCTGAAATTATTTTCTATACGAAAATAGTGATTTTTCTTTCAGATTCATCCGATCTAATTTGCTTATGTACAGAAGCCCAGATCTCTTCTCTCAGTGCTTCCTTGACAGACCTCTTCCTCATCTCGTAAGAAATATAGAAGATTTTGGGATTTCCACTACTTGTTGTTTTAGATACAATCCATAATCATTAAAAGATAATTTTACAAGACTTGACAGTGCTAAAATCTGGTGACATGCCATGAACACTAAACCCAAACTTTTGGATAAATAATATAGTCCTCAATATAGTCCTTGAATTAGCTACAAAACTGGCTTCTTGCTATGCACTTCCACAGGAATACCTCTTCACTTTCCCACAAAAATTTCATTAAATAAGCAGCATTTGTGATATGCTGGTGAGGTCACAACCTCTGGGTTAGTCTGGAGAGACATAAAGTGCGTGGTTCCCTGCTGGGACTCTTCTTCACCCCTTTCAGTGCAGGGAACACCCATCTTGAAGACTCACCAAAGCTATGGCCATCTGTCTGAAAGGGTGCACGCCTTTCTTGCTGCTGCTGTCCTCACTCTTCCCACTCATCTTTCCATATTTACTTACAAACACTTCCCTGACTTCTTTCTTGCTCTTCGTGTGGCTGGCATTTATAGCCTGTGTCTATTACTGTTAAGTGTTTTTCTTTTTCAGCTTTGGCCCCTCTCTCTTTCTTGGACATTTTTCCCCACATCTCATGACAATAATTCTGATGTCTGATCCTGACTCACCCCATGAACTTGTGTTACAGATCAGTCCATGACAGGCACAGGATCAAATCTGTTGAGAGGACAGGGTTTGATAGTGCTGTTACCCTGACAGGAGAGAAAGAAGGAATTGTGGTGCATGGCACAAACCCTGGAACATGAGTTGAAGGCATAAGGACCATAATACAGATAGAGAAGTCAGTGATTGGATAGACACTGGAGACATCCCCTCACATACAACAGCACCCTGTTTACACAATGTCTGTCACCACATTACTGCACCTGGAGCATTAGTTGAAGGGTTTCTTATTAGCATCAGGTTTAGAGTTGTATAGTAATTGACTTTTTTGTTTGTCTGACCTGACTAAACAAAAAAAAAAAAACCACTCAAAAAAACCCCAAAGCCCGCCCCCCCCCCCAGCGATTGTATTTACCTGAAACAAAACATGTTTATTTTTCTTGGTGAAGTTAAATGGAAGCAAAAAGAAATTATCCAGAAATTACCAACACATTTCTTTCACTCCTAAATAACACATTTTTATGGTGGTTAGACTTGGAGGTTAAAGGTTAAAGTTACAGACTATTTTGCATAGTCTGTACAAAATATTACACGTTTTTGTGCTCTTGAAATTGAAATGCCAAGATAAAATTTTCAATTTTTTTTGTTTACTTACATTATATATGGCTATTACTGAAACAATATTTTTCAGGAAACTGTTCTCTGCAAAAACTCCTTCACCTAGCTCTTTCATAGAACATAACAGCATTGTATCCTTACAACTTGCCCTCCAGTCAGGGCCTGACTCATGACCAGTGCCACAGCCTTCAATGGGACTGTGTGCTTGAGCGGGGGGGTTGCAGATTTAAATCAGGCAATTTAATGTTTCCAATTATAGGAAATGTATCTGGAAGGATGCCAAAATGCTAAATAGCTTGATAAAAACAGAAAGGTTCCTTGTTTCAATTATTTCTTATTCCACTACACGCTTCCCCTGCCACCACTTAATTAGAGACAAGAACTCCTCGGGAGATCCTGTTCTTTATTAATTCATTTTGAAGTTATTAACTGTATTTGCAACAGCAACACCAAAGCCTGAATTTAATGTGAGCTCTGGGTAAGGAAAGGCAGTCCAGTGGGTATGTGATTAACTTGGCACTGGAGTGGCCATATTTCCTGCTCCTGACAAGGCCTCCTCGTGCAATCAAATCACTTGGACACAGATGACTAGAGGTGTTTCATTTTACTCCTGTGGAAAATCATGAAAGTCAGGAACCTCTAGTGATCAGATGCTTTGTCTCTCTCTGTGTGACAGCTCCTGTTTTTGGAAGGGTTTGTGAGGATAGCCGTGTGAAGAATTGCTCTGTGATTATTTAAGAAGTCCTGAAAGCAATGTAACACATGTATTTTTGGGCTTCATGGTCACATTTATTTTTTTTTCACTTTGCAGTAACTTGTGGAAATGGGATTAAATCTGCACCATGTTGGATATTCATATTAGACCAAGTATCAAGTAAACTTCCTCCAGGAAGAAGAAGTAGGTCATATTCTTTTCTGTAGCACCTATATCCTTCCTAGTACAGGAATCAATGGGAATGGTAACTGAAAGCTGAGACTGTGATTTTTACACCATTCAATACAAGTCTAATTTTTAAAAAGTGCTAGTGGAGCAGAAGAGTTTGCTATTCCCCTAAGGATTACTGAGTTTAAAAGGTCAGAGCTTCTTGTAGCAACTACTTGATAACATTAGGAGCTGAATGCTTGTTTGGATTTTGCTAGCAAAATGTAGGTAAGATAAGAAAAAGAACTCACAGCAAAATTTACAAACCAATTAGTCAGCATCACTCCACAAATGAAACCACCAATAGAAATGTTTATATTGGGGATTTATCTAGCCCTTTGAGCTATCTTGTTTCTTATTTGAGATATTTGGCTTTGCTCACTGAAATATTCTGCTTGCAACAGCTTTGGGTTAAATACAATAGAACAACATGTTAAATTGTTTGTTTGTATAATGACTTGTGGGACAGGTCCTCATTCCTCACTTGGTGCAATTTGACAGGGATTATGGGCTCAAGAGCTGTCACTACATAATTAGTCGTCAACTAATTTGTTCTACGGCAGGATAACCTGAGGAACATTTTCACTAGTGATAGTCACTGAAATGTGTATTTTACTGCTTGCATTATGCCCTTGCTGACACTCACATTTTTTTCTTAGAGCACATGCTAGGAAATTTCACAAACCACAGCACCCTTATTGCTCTGTGGCTCTGGATGTTTATTTTCTGCCTAGGACATCTGTGACACAGCTGTCTCTCTACCCTCCACTGCTTTACTGCATAAAGCACCAAACTCTTCTCAGAGAAAGCGTAGCCTGTGTTGGTCACATCACAGCACTGCAGTGAATGGTGGGATGAAAGCTGATGGAGCTGGGCTGAGCAAGCCTGGCCACACCTTCACCTTGACAACATATCAGGCTATCTGTGAGCTCACAGACAGTCCTGAATTAAAGTCTGAAATAATCTTGCTCAGATTTAGGATTTCTTCCTTATTATGCTCCAGAACTTACTCAAAATACTCTCTGGAGTACTGGGTCTTAACCACATTTGGCCCTGCCAGAAGGCCAGGAACTATTTCTACATCATAGAGCAGATTTAGTCCTTTTTAGAGATGCTAAGAAACTACAGAGCCCACAGTTTCTGTGGGTGCCCATTGTCTCTGGGCCCCGGTCATCTAAGGAAGATGCTTATGCTGAGGAGCCAAAACTGAGCTTCTCAAAACAACTCATGGTCTAGGTGCGTTCAGTTTGTGTATCTGAGTTTGAACGTAGCACAGAATTCCCTGGGAAGGTGGAAAAATAGAGAATTAGCTTTCAAAGGTCAGTTGCTATAGAGATGGTGATATTGTCAAAAATCCAAAATTGCTGAACCTAAATTCCAATTAAATAGTCATCATGATAAAATATTACACTGCTCAGTTGTGTTTACATGGAACAATTGCATTTCATTATTTTTATTAACCATTCAGTAGTTACAAAGTCTCATTTATGACCACTTAACAGCCAGGCCCTTAATATTTGTAGTGCAATTAGCCTGAAACAGTCTTGAATAATGTCCTGTTTACAACTGAAGTAATAAAACAAGAGCACCAGGGGACAGAAAGGCTAATTAAACAGGACAATTGGAGAAACAATCCAGTGTTGGATGGCTGGAAACATGCTGTTATTGCTCCTGTATGGGGTAGATTGATGCTAAAGGTGATTAAACCTTAAAAGTATTTGGTTTCTTTTTGCATTTGTGTTTGGACTGGCTGGACCTCATTCTCGTTTACAGCCAGACTTCACTTTCAGGGGAAGCTATCAAAAGCCTTTGGGAGGATATTTGCTGCCAAAGTGGTCTAAAAAGGCAATAAAAATCAGACTGGACAAAAAAGTTAATAGAAACAGTATTCCTACCCCCAAGTTCTTGATATTTTATAAAGGCTGTGGGATCTTAGGAAATTAATATCACTCCTGTATAATGAACACAGACTGAATTCAGATATGTTGTGTAATTAGTGCTAACATCCAAACCCTCCCAAAGAAAGGTCTGCTCTGCATGGCCAAAGTGTTTGGCCTCCACTCATAAACCGAATGTGGTAGCAGTGATTAGGGGACTCTTGCCATGCTTCCAAATTCAGCTTTTTATATGGAAAACTGTTCACTGAGTGCCTGCCACATGCATACTCTTTAGGAACATAGTTTTGCAGTTTTATGTGTGAACTCTTAATGAGACAAAGCTAAAAAGACAGCTGAAGAACAGGATGTTTTATGATTGTTGGAGTCTTAACCTTTCAAACTTTCTTTCACAAGCTGGAGAGCCAAGTTTATGTTTCTGTTTAATCTTTTAAACAAAAGCTGGTCTTAACTGTTTATGTCTCTTTTATGCGTCTAAGAGCTTTATCTTTCTTTCCTAAATATACTGAGATTTGCAACAGAGATGCAGGATTTGATAATGCTGGATGTTTGAGACCTGCAGTGTAGCTTTACTCACAGGCCACATGAGTACATGGAGCTTTCAGATGAAATCAGTAGGAGTTTTGCTACTGCTAGGTTCAGTGATGAAAAAAATCTGACCTGAGGAACATTATTGTATCCATTACTGAAGGATTATCAAATTAAAAAATATGGTAGGGTTTGTAATAATTTGATAATTAACTTCTGTTCTTTGATTGTCTTATATATTTGACATATATGAAATTGATTTGAAGATTTTAAGGGTAATATGAGAGATTATATTTTTATACCCCCATAATAGTGATTGTTTTTTTTTGTCCCAGGTCAGTGGTTCTGTGCACACACAGGAACTCAGGAGGACCCTGGAGGTGTTGCTCCTATCCTTAATTTTATTATCTAGATGCTGTGTAGTAGGTGGGCTGCACCAGCTGCACTTTTTGCAGGTGAGCCTCACACCAGACTATGTGATACAGCAACCATATGCATGGCTGCCAGCTCATCTCTGCTCCAACTCCATCAAAGCTGGAAAATCCGACTGCAGGCTTTCCAAGACTTCTTTCTATCCTTTTCAACTCAATCGTCCTCCGGGGAAACAACGTAACAAATGTTGCCTTGTCTGCATTTCAGACATCATCAATCATGACATTTTCAGAGGATGGAGGCATTATGTCTGAAGAAAAGGTCTTTGGAAGCTTGGAAGCTTCTAGTTACCAAAAGACAGCAGTTCAGGTGAGCTGGGAGGTTTGAAGGGGAGTGGGGATGAATCTGCAGATGGGTAAAAAGGACACGTGGCCTTCAGTAAACTTCATTCAGCATACTGGTTAGGGACTTGACACTGATAGTATGACATTGAGAGGAAAAAGGGAGAAGAAAACTAAAAAAAGTTGGATCTCAGTACTGAAGTAGCTTTATCAGCCAGGCTACTTGAAAGCTTGGCTGAACTACTGGGACTGTTTTACAGTCAGGGAACAGTCGTGTCCAAAGATATTTATAGGTAATGATCAGGCTCAAATTGACTATAAATTCTCAGTACATTTTTCTTCCATAGTAAGTCAGTGCTCTTTTAATCAAATTATATACAGGGAAAAGATTTCTTAGAGGGCAGAAGATGTTATACTATTTATTCATGATTTGACAGTAAGAAGTCTGTAATTTTAAAAGGATTTTTGAATGACAGGAAATTGAAATGAGAAAGGCAAGCAGGGAAGTAGCCTGTCTTCTGAGGAAACTGGAGTGCAAAATTTATACACTGTGTGTGATGGATCTCATTCCCAGTCTGTCCTGCCCAAGATCTTTGGATCTTGGAATTATCTTACAATATTTATTGGTCTCCTGGTTCAGATTCCAAGCTTGTCAGCAGTGCAAGTGCTGAAGAATTGTGGGTTTGAGTCAAACTCACTGGTAAGGGCAGGTTGTTAAAAATTATTCCCATCATACAGTCTTCTGTTTGCTGTCAATATCAAGGTGATAAAGAGGCTGGTTAAATAGGACAGGATGTTGTGTGAAATGCCTCTCTTTAGAGGCTGGCAAGTTGCCCCTACATTAGCTGCACTAAATGCCCTTTTTTATTTTTTTTAATGAAACCTTATGAAAGCTGTGCCTGAGGAAGGCTCATGAAAAACCACCAGAGGCACAACACTTTAAAACTCATTTAAGAATGGAGCAATCCACAAGAAGTGGAGTGAAACACTCACAGGCTTAGCTGGAGAGTTGGCAAAACTTCACAGGCAATGGTTTCTTCTGGGGACTCGATCCTATAAATTAGGAGAGGATTTTATCACAAGCTAGATTTATGAATGTAATATTTATGTCAGGGAGGGACCTGAGAGAAGAAAGATAAAATTTTGAAACTGTTTAAAATATTTCTTGTAAAAAAAAGTTTCATTAATTTTATCTTTAGGAGCCAAATGGATAAATCAATAGAGAGCAAACTTAACTATTATAAGAATTTTGGAAGGACACTTGCATCTTCTTTTCTTTCAACAATTGCAATAATTTCCCTGTTTCTGGAAACCCCTGGTGCTGGAATTTTTAGCAACTATTCCCTACACATAAGTGTCTGGGCTTATGATGATCTATGCAGTTCATTGCATCCCGGGCTTTACTGGTCATTGACATGAGGGAATCACAGGGTCTCTAAAGAGGTATTGGATGTTCAGGAAATGAGTAAAGGCCACAGTTATTTTCACCTTGAAATCACTGTGGAGAATTCAGATTATGAGTGACAGAGGAAAGTGCTGGCATTTGTTAACCCATAGCCTCCCAAAATACCAAAATTTTCATGTAATGAGTCCCCAGGGCTGGCCTTCAAGCACAGTCTCTGGATCTGGAAACATAAGCCCCTGACAACTGCTTAAGCCTGGTAGCTTCCCCTGCCCCCTCAAAGGAAACAAGGGATCCTGTTTCTAAACCATGTGGCTGTAGTGTCCAGCTGCTCAGGAAGGATGGAGAGCAGCACTGTCTTCAGACCCTTAGCCCTCAGAGGAGCCATTGAGCTCTTTTGGCCCTTTGAGGGAGAAGATTTGAGCCTCAGAAGACTGAAGTACCCTTCAGCATTTCTCTGCATGACAAACACTGCTAGAAGGAGAGGGAAATTTTATGGTGGGACAGCCATACAGTCAGCAGGATCAAGTTCCTTCTCTCCATGGTCATTTATACTCTGCCTTACTTCAGTGAAGACAGAGGCAGGGACTAGCACCATTTATGATGCAGAGCTGATGTTTGCTGGTCCCGAGCACAGGAAGCCTGTGATGTGCTCTGCAGTGGTGATTCCAGGTGCTTTGTAGATCCTCCACGAATGAGCAGCTGGGGGCAGTCTCAGTCCCACCATGGCTGTACATCTACTCCCTCCAGGCATCTAAGGCCTTTGCTACAGCCAGAAGAGATGGTCTTTCAAGCTTTCTTTCAAGCTTTCTGCTTGAGACCCCTAGGGAGACACAGAAGCCATACATTCTGTGTGTATGGGTTCTTCCCAGCCTCTGGGGTGTGAATAGCTGCTGGTCACAGGTTAACCACGTTGGCATTTGCCAGTGAGCAGCTGTAGTTTCCTTAAGTGTCTTAAAGTCTTGCACACTGGCTCCTGCTTGGGACCTTGGGGTCCCTTCCGACCTGGTATCCTGTGATTCTGTGATCAAATGCCACAGGGCTGAAATCTGATCTCTAACAGCTTCAAACCCGATTGAATTTTCAATAAATCCATCCTGCAGGAAGGGACAGGACACGGCCATCCCAAATGGCCTCTCCTCACACAGCATGCACTCAACAACAGTGCAGCTGCTTGCTCGACATCCCTCACTGCAGCAGAGCAGGGCTGACACATCCTGCTGTCCCTGCCAGCAGCAGGAGCTGCTCACCGGGGAGAACCTGGCCCAAGAGGAGCAGCCTCTCTGCAGTTGTGCAGCACCTCAGCATGTCTACCCATAAAGTGATTTATGATTCATCTCAGTGCAGTGCAAAGCAAGGTAGGTGCAACTTTGCCAGTAAGAGAAGATTCACTTGGGGTGTGGAGGATTGTCTAATGCTGCCAGTTCCAAAGGGTTGTGATGACGTGCTAGTCCAGGCCCAGACATGCTTTAATCAGCTCCATCTTTATTATATGGCAAACAAACTCTTATGCTAAAGCAGAGAAAAAACATGCTAATAGGTAAGCCCTGTGGCCTGCAGCTCCTGAGAGGAGAGATCACCCTCTCCCATCTGAGGACTGAGGAGAAATACAGGTGAGGACCAAGGAGATACATTTAGAGATGCTCTCCCGAGTTCTTGTCACAATGCACATGGAGCCAGCTGGTACTGTTTGCTCAGTGCTGACATGACTGACCCACAATGATCAGTGGTGAAAAAAGGGCCTCAGGTAAGAGAGAAGGTGTCACTGCTGGGTTTGAGCACATTTCTGAAGGATTTCTTTGTTCCCCTTCCCTCCCTTACCCAAAACCCATTTCTGTGGGAGAGGAATAGCAGCTCTGCTGGCATGTCAAACCGTGGTTCATGACTGTACTCCCTGGTTACTCATTTCAATTCTCACTCTGGCTCTTTCCAGTGGTTCCTTGCCAGGCCCATATATTTGGCTATAAAAGGCTACAAAGCCCATAGATTAGCTTAGCCATCACAGTCAGGATGGCTGCAGCCAGAGCAAGGCACTTGTCTGTGCAGATGTCACCTCAGCCATGGCTTTGGATGCTGATAGGGACAAGAACTTTGGGGACAAGTGGAGCCTGCAGAATGGCATAGCTTAGCAGCTGTGATGAATCAGCTGCTGCCAGCCTCTTCCTACTAATGTCACCCATTAAGCTGAAGTATCTATAGCTGAACTAAGTGGTGGAGTTGAAGACTAGGACAGGAGTCCTCTACAGAGACTGAGCAAAGCCCTGCCAATGTGCCCATCAGGGTCTGGGAAAGTGCTACCCACTGAAGACAAACTGTGAAAAGATAGAGCAGATAGGGAAGGTGATGTGATAGAGGCGTATTTGTCTGTGTGAGGTGCTTGTGCTGGTGGGCAGCAGGGAGCTTTTAGACATAGTGGCTGCAGATGCAGAGGAAGGGGAAGCAGCAAAACACCCCATTTTGTTAGCTCCTGCTGCAGGTAGGTCATTGCTCTGGTTTTTCCAAATGATCACGAACTCCTGATGTTCTCTAGAGTTCTCCCTGTGCTTCCCTTCCTTTGTGATCGGGAAGCGTTGCTGTTAGTGATCCCAGGCTGGGAAACTCCTCATCAAACATTTCAAATGGGGAAGCAAGAAGAGCAAGTTCAGTAATGCTGGTTAGCTTTGGAAAGAATCTGTCTGTCCCTGGCAGTTACTGACAACAACTGCATTTCACACAGCCTGGTGTGACAAAATGGTCATTTTGAACCTATAGCTCATTGTGAACCTCTAGGCTGAGCCCTCTCTGCGGGTTAAAAACTACAAAAAATAACCAATCCCTCTTGGAAATTCTGGATGCAATAGCTAAGAGCTTTCAATCTGAACAAACAAACTAGAGATAAGGTACAAGAAGAGGGACATAACACAAAGGAAGTGCCATTTATTATGATAAATTGCTTAGCAGTGGTTTAAGATACTGAAGTATTACCATACAAATAAACACTTGATGAAAGCAGAAAGAGGAGTGCCTGAAGTAATAAAGATTTATGAATTCCTGGTTGAACCACAAGGATTTAGACCAGGATGGGAGTGAAAAAAAGGAAGCTTGTTGAAGGGAGGATCACTTTTGAAAGAAATAGAAAGGAACTAACCCCTGCCTAAGCAGCTGCTGGGGGTGGAAGCACTTTTAGGCTTACAGCCATTATATTTCCAACCAGAATGTATTACTCCTTGAAAAAAGATTGTTGCCCCATTTGATCTGGTGATATCAGGATGGTGCTGGTAGTGGGAGTGGTCATGAAAGAAACACCAAACTCATTAATGGAACTGATCTATTAAGTTGTCACTGAAGGAGTCTTGAGAGCAGTTGCACTCAAATGGAATGGACTACCTGTTCATAAGTGAAAATTGTAGCTTAGATTGATGTAATGCAAATATTTTTTTTACACTGATAGTAAGCCACAGATAGAGGAAAAAAAAAAGAATGAAAAGGTAAAATAGCAAGTACACTGTGAAAATTAGTCAAGGAAGTGCCATCACACCAATCAAAGTATATCAATATGGGGAAGAACAAGGTCACAAAAGACACGTTCCAGTAATACTAACAAATCTAGTGCAAAAATGAGGACTTTTCTGGCTCACTAAGCAACTGAATTGCAAATGCACAAAACAAAACTGATATTTAAAATGACTGAAACCACATGTAAAACTCCTATCTGCATAGATAAAGCATGCTACATACATATTTAGGATAAATTGATTCATTGAATAAACTGCATAAATAACAGTACATAATTTCTTTTGGGTGACATTTTTCACTTTATTGTGTAACTACACACACTTCAGGCACTGTTCAAATTCCCATAATTCCTGAAATAGGATTAAAGAGTATGTCAATGGTTCACAAAAAAGGCCCTCATCCATGCAGAATTATCTAAATGTATACACATGGAGACCACCGAGGTAAGAAAACACAGTGACTGTGTCAAGGACACTTATTTGAGAGAAGGGTAGTAAAGTGTCACAGATTTATTTCTTAGGAAAGAGCTCAACAAGGGAACCTGTGATCCTGACTGACTCCTCTGGGCATGACTGAAATGACCACATTAGGGTTACGTGGAGGCAGATACATAACTGCTCACTGTCTGTACTAACTGCAGGGCTTGCTTGAGCCTGGCTGCAACCCCAGAAATGACAAGAAATTAAGAACCTCTCCTTCAAGCATTTTCAATGGGGGGACTAGCATGCCTGTAGGGTTTCCTCCTTCACAATGCACCATTCAGTACACCACAGTCCCATGGCTATTGACTTGGCCTGCTGCTGTGAACTTTATATTTGTGTAAAAATGTTTTTGGCAGATGTCATATATGTGGTAATATTAAACGTTTGCACTATTATCTACCAACTTTTTCAGTGGAGACTGTTGTGGCTGAGTAAAGTTCATTATTTTCTTAATCCCACAGTCCCAAGATTTCATGAGTGAATTAATGCCTTGGTGATTTCATCTTCCTGACATGCACATCTAGTCATGACTGAGCTGTAGAAATACTCTCTGATAGATGGGCGTAGGCCCAGATACTTCAGCTCAGCTTCTTTCTTTCTCTTTTTTAGAGGCAACTTATAATGAGTAACAAATTGAGGACAACATGGTAGGACCAGGGTACTTGAGTTACTTCCTGAATCCATTAATCCATTAATATGTCTCACCTTCCCATGGCACTATAGTCAGAGTGGGAAGCATCCAGGAATCTTTTTGTAAACTCCTTTGGCCCAGTCTGGGAGAAACAGGTTCAACACTCCCGAAACAATCAAATAGGTTTTCCGCAGCTTTTTCTGCATAGTGAACCTACAGATTTTCTTAAACAAACCAAGAAATGCATCAGCTTTTAGGCCAATCTTTTTCATACCCTACAGTTTTGCTCCTCAGTGTGAAATGGGATATTTATAAAGAAGTCAGCTATTTCAGTCATATATGTGCTAATCAGAAGTGAAGACAGGCATAGAATTGGAAGAATCCTCCAAGGGAGTACAAGTCTGGACAATTGATTAAGGTAACTGATTAATGGAAAAAACTGCCATAGAAATAAGAACCAGACTTTCATAACCCTCACTCCTTAAATTTTTGATTTTCAAGCTTCATAAATAGCTGAAGTTTCATCTGAATAGAAATTTGAGTAGAATTATGCTCTAAATATCAGTTACATTTATTTTCAACATGCTATTCATAATACCTTCAAATATATGTGTTTTTTGAAGTTACACTGTTAGTTTATGACAGGTACATTTTTTTGCATTGCCCCATGATGTAACTTCATCAGTTATGAATTCTTTATCTTTATTTAAAAAAGAAATCTTAAAAACCAGGTGAGCTCTCAGCATAGTGGAAAACAATCAGTAAGAGCTGTCTGAAGTATGAGGATAGAATTGAGCTCACAAACCTTGCACTTTGTACTCATGTGATTCTCAGGGTAGTCAGACATTGTGATTATTTTCTCTTTTATAGGTGAATAGTTGAGGCTGCCTTTTGAAAAGTCCATATTACAATAAATGGTATAATAATTGGTTTCCTTACATATATCCTTCCCGAATTCTTTCACTCTTGCATGAGCCTGATGTAGACAAGACCCACATGTGGTTAAGAAGGTGGAGTCTGCTTCACTGTCTGAAGTCTGCTGGGGTAAATGTGCTGTTTTCATCTGTAGAATCAGGGTCACAATACCTGGCAGACAAGGATGCTATGAAAATCTGTTCACGTGTTCATCCAAATTACAAGATGCAAAATACTGTCATACAAGCAGAGGGACAATTACGAGTATTATGACCAAAATACAGTTGTCAAGAGCAGTGAAATAGCATTGGAGTTGGTACTACTTAGTCATTTTTATACATGCCTGTAAAAAATAGCCTGTAAAGAGCAGGTTAACGTCCTGAGAATTAGTTGAAGTTTATCTGAGTCACCTAAGAAATGAAACTTCTTCCCACAGATATGCAACATTAACCTGTTAATTATAATCAAGGCATGTTTTTTTGAGTCTGGATCACAATGTCACTGTGAGCTGTGAGTGACATCCTCTGAACTGTTTGACAGTAGTAAAAGAAAGGGCCAAACTCTGACCTGTTTCCTGCTGCTCCTGGCTAAGCTCTCTGGCTGGACCCTGGACTGGCTGATGCTCTCACCATGTCTGGGGCTGCCCATGGGCTCTGTTACCAGCCTGGTCTGTGCCCCTGTGTTCAGCCCTGGGGATCAGGTCCCATGGGTGGGGACGTGGTCCACGCCAGGCTTACATCTGCTCCTGGCTGGCCTTTCCTGCAGGAGCAGCTTCTGCAGCCTCACAGACGTGAGGAGGACAGCCAGCACCACGGCAGGTTTTTGGATCCACCGGGATGGGAGGCATACAGGCTGCTTGGGTCTTCAGCCCTGTCAGTCTAGCTAATCCTTCAAGCAAAGTCATCTTCTCTCTGGTGTATTGGACCCTCCCAAAGAGTGGAGTGGATCAGAAGGGTGGATGCTCAGAAACCCTCGAAGTCATGCCCTGTTTTAGGAGGCTAGATGTGGATGATGCAGTCACAGCCTTACTGGTCACTTTGCAAAAGGGCTGATCTGCCTTATTCTGCACCCAGATGGATTATTATTTTGATGTAATGAAGAAACACCCTGCTGGGAAAGTCCAGCCAAAAATAAAGTCACTCATCTGTGACCTTCATTTTAATTCCCAGCCAGCCTTCCTTGTTTTCTGACCTAATCATGCCCAGTGGCTCCTTAAATTAGCTTTGTGGATCTAAAAGACGCTGTACTTGTTTCAAGAGCATTTTTAATTGAGCTAAGTTGTAATTACATGATGTAAAGCTCTCTCAGGTAGAAAGAGATTATATATTCTTAGTTATATTACTTATATTCTTAGATTATATAGTTCCTGTGTACTTATCTGAAAGCATGCAAAATGTACCCAGGAATTTGTCAACTACAAGAAGAATCATGTTGCTTATACTGTTGATTACATATAATTAGGATTTAAAAGATATCTGATGGAAAGGCAAACAAGCCAGGAACTCAGCTTGGATCGAAATTACCCATAGCTTTCAGTCATTTTACACCAAGCATGAACTGTCAAGAACTGCTCTGTGTTTTTATTTAAATGCTCACTCAGACCTGAGAATTATTTTGATTAGATTACATTGTGGCAACATCACTTCCTCTGTGTGGTCTTGTCCATGCAGAACCAATTGGTGCATCATTTCACCACAGCTAGGGAGACCAAGAGATGGGTGTGGATGTGTGAAGAGAGGGTGAAAAGGGAAAGCAGATGCTGTTCAGAGATTTTTTTTTTCCATCTGATTTTCAAAACAATTTCCCACCACCCTAATTCCACTCCTGCTGGTGTCAGTTGGAGCTCTGCCTTTGACTGCAATAGGGGTAGGACTAGGTCAGTGCATGAAACCTTTTGAAACAACATCCTCATTTGTTACATAATTGAAAGCTCCACAAATAATTTTTGTTCACTGTTAACAGTTTTTGAAATCGAAAACTGTCAGGGATGGGGGAACACCGTGGATTTTGAAATAGACAGGCCAGATCTCAGCACAGGTGTATCGTGGAGATGGCCCTTCAGATCCTGGGGTTTGTTGCTCCATGCAGAGACTTGTGGTGCTCATGCCACATCATCAGAATCCTTCTCTCAGAGGGCTGACACACCAGGGGTGAGATACCATTCTGAGACATGGTGAGGTCAGAAGACTGTAAGACAGTGGGAATAGTGCTGGTGATTTGCTGGATAGAGGCAGGAAGTAATCCTTTGTGCCAGAACCCTCTACTGAGCCGTGCCAAGCCACGATAGAGAACAGGTGAACAACTTTCCTTTTTTCCTGCTAGCACAGACTCTCTCCCTGGATGTCAGGGATTTTCCTATCCTTTCACTAAGGTTTTGTTCTGTGTGACGGGAACACGGCAGTGCAGGAGGAGGAAAGAGGACAAATCGAGTGTGTAGGGGAGCCAGGTAGCCCTTCTTGCTTTCTTTGAGACAAAGGTATTTGGCCATGGAGGAAAGGGCTGTTCAAAACTCTCCTGGATGAATTTTTGTACCCAATGGCTATATGACATCTTTCCCAAGTCCACAGTGTTGAACAATAAGTGCCACTGTGGGATCTGTGACAGTGCAGTTTCCTAAGGATGTACTCAGGGCACACCTTGTATTAAGGCTTGACTCAGAAAAGCAGACCTTGCATGTTCCTTTGACTTGTTATGTACAAGTGCAGGCAGATGAGAACATCAAATAACTTTCCTGACTGCTTCTTAGTTAAAGAGGTGGTTTTATATATATACATCTATATAAAACATAAACATACAGATATGTCCTGTGGCCACTGGTGAACCTTTTGGATTGTTGCTCTGAATTTCTGTACTGCATGTAGCACTGTTTTCATCTGTGCTAGTTCTGAACAGCTGGGGAGGTTTGCTGCACTGTAATTTGCTCAGTGTGATACAGCTTCTTGCTCTGATAAGGGCTTTTATCTGTCAGTAATTTGTGAGGAGGAATTCTTTAAATAAATACAAATAGAAAAGAGTTTCATTCAGAGGAAAGAGATAAAATGCAATATATCACAAAAATTATAGAGAAATACCTTTATTAAGGAGGAGAAACCCTTCAAACCATGTTTTCTGTGAGCAAAATAACTAAAGAGAATGTTTGCTAGCACATACTTTTGAAAACTTCAAGTACACTGTATAGATGGCAGGTATAATCCATGCTGAAACACCCAATCAGTTTTAGAGGTCAACCCAAGACCCACTGAAATCAGTGAAATTATTATTTTGGTCTTCAGCCCAGGCTCTCACTATGGCAGCAGGCACATCAAAACAAATGTAAAGAGTACATGTTGTGGAGTGCTGGGATGGGATTCACAGTTTTGGCCTCTCTGTCAGCCCTGACCCCACTCTCAAAGAGGTTGTGCAAGATATTTAGTCCTAACACAGCCTTATATCTGTACTACTCTGCCACTGAAAACATAATTCATTAACATTAATCAATAACCACTGTGCCATCCTCGAGGAGAAGATATTGCAGAAGTGCAGGTATAATTTTATTTCAAGGTATGAGAGAGAGAATTTATAGAATAAAAGGCGGAAGGATTAATCAGAGTGTTCCCACAGTTGTGTCCTTGGAAAGAGAACTTCAGAAGCTCTAGAAGAAATATTAAACTAAATGATCTGTGGCCATCTCACACGGTTGGTATTGAAAAGAAGAGTTGGAAAAGCCAGAGTTCTGCCCAAAGAGAAACAGGTTATTTTCACAGGGGTGTGAAGGGTTTGCAATAATTTGTCCTCTTTATTAGGGGGCTTCTTATGATAATGCATCAATTATAGGATACTGTACATAGTTTGAAGCAGGCAGTGTTGTGTTTGCTCCCACATTTCATTTGCCTGTATGTCCCAGAATCCTGTTTTTGAAGAAGAAAACTCACTTTAAGTGGTTCATTTAAGTCATTGCTCTGTCCATTTTCAGATACACAGAAACATGACACATGGAAAGGCATTTCAGTATGAAAATTGCCTCCAGCACAACTAAGTGATATGCTAATATGCTGGCTTTGGCTGAGAGAGAGTTAATTTTCTTCACAGTAGGTAGTCTGGTGCTTGGTTCTGGATTTGTGCTGGAAACAGTGTTGATAACACAGGGATGTTTCCACTCTTGCTGAACAGGGTTTACAGCATCAAGGATTTGTTTTGCCACCAGTGAGTGAGCTGGGGGAGCACAAGGAGCTGGGAGGGAACACAGGCAGAACAGCTGACCCCAAGTGGTCTCAGGGGTATTCCATACCACATGGCATCATGGTCAGTATATACAGCTGGGAGAAGAAAAAGGAGGATGGAGACATTGGAAGCTATGTCAGCTGTCTTCCAAAGTAAGAGTTATAGTGATAGATCCCTGCTTATCTGGAGGTGGCTGAATGCCTGCCTGCCCATAGGAAGTGGTGAATTAATTCCTTGTGTTGCTTTGCTTGTGCATGCAGCTTTTGCTTTTCCTATTAAATTGTCTTCACCTCAACTCACATTTTCTCACTTTTACTCTTCTGATTCTCTCCCCCATCCTGCCAGAGGAATGAGCAAATGGCCTTGTGGGGCTCAGTCCTATCTGGGGTTAGACCATGACAGCCAACTTTCTTCTTCAGTTAATATATGATAGCCTTGGAATATGGCCTTAATAATAAATGGTCTCAGGAGCTGAAAAATTTGTGCAATTCTACAAGGTCCATATGGTAATTGGCAGGTTCTTTCTCTCAGCTTTTAAGGACATGGGTGAAGCTTCTGTGAAGTTGAATCAAGAGATTGCAAAACAATAATCTTGAAATAACATTGCCATATGTTAAGAAACAGACAGTGTTTGCTGATACCTACCACTTTCTGTAGTGAATTATGGATACCAGAAAGTACCTTGCATATTGTCAGGTCCCTTTCCATGCTGGCATGGCTCCTGTTGCCAGGGTTTAGTGATGTTTCTCGAGATCTTTGTCCAGTCTAGTGCCTGGATGAAGACATTGGAGACTTTAAAGCTGAGAATTACTGTGAATTATTCCAACAATTAGTTTTTTATGGTGTTACTTTGCACCCCTTCATTAAACGAAAAATCTTAATCTTAAATGATTAAATCTTAATCTTCTGTAGAGGTGCATATTAGACTTCTTAGGTGGCTTGTTTCTACCCTGCTGTAATTTCTATCTCAAATGACAGCGCTTGCTCTGCGGGTGTGCACGCACAGGAAATTACAAGAGAGACTATAGGACTGAACAGTACACATGGGCTTTTCTCTCCCATATGGTCATACGTCAGTCTGGTGCAAGCTATGGGGAGGTAAGTCCCCGGCGTTGGCCAGGTGATGCTTCTGGAAGCTGCTGACAGGCAGCTCTGGCAGAGGGGCAGCCCCAGCAGCTCCACTGAAAATCAAGGGCTCTCAAGAGCTTAATGGAAATGTACCAGAGAAGCAAATCAGGCCATCGTGTTCTGTTTTGTATCGATCCATTTTCAAGCCCTGACAACAAGAACATGCCAGAGATAGGCAGGGCTGTGTTCATGATGTTCTCAGCTTTGGGAGTTCTCTGATGCTGCTATTTTTCTAGATAATCTGCAAGCAAGATCTGCGGTGTTTGGATGGGGTGGGTTATTCCCTGTTCATGTCATGCTCTGGAGTTGTCCCAAATCCATGAGACATGATAGTAGATGGAAACCACTGTTTCTCCCCTCTTTCAGGGTGGTTACTTTTGTGTTTCTGGGAGCATAGCAGAAGGCTTCACACAGATGACCAAATACTTACGTCATTAAAAAACTATTTTGAACACGTCCTCAAAATTTTTCTAGCAAGGACCAATATCTTCAAGAGGACTCACAAAAATAATTTCTTACAAAAAGAGTACAAATGGAAAAGAAATGAAAGATAAAAGCGATTGGTAAAGAGAAGCAACAGTGCATAAGCATACTCTGGCCTTCCCATGGGGCTGTTTAATTAATTACAATTTAGTCTTACCAGTTAATTTCTACTCAAAGATTTTCTTTCTTTAGCTCTAGGCAGGAAATGCACCCGAGCGGAAATTTGTGTGAAAGAGACAATCTGTAAACAGTGCTTCCATCCTAACTGGGAGCACGTGCATTATTATAAAGCAACTTTAATTAGAGGCAACTTAGAAAAGATACCATCAGTCCGAGAGCAACTACTGTGTACTGAACAAGACGAAACTCAATCCCTTGGAACCAAAACAAACAGGCCATCACAAGACACTACGGTTTTGAAACATGGTGTCTTAACTTTGGAAGGAAATGCCAGAAAATATGATGCCATGAAAGCATTTTCTGGGTTACTCACCAATCCCAAAGCTTTTTAGAGGGTCTGGGAGCTAATAAATCCCTAGTTTACTATATTAATGACATTAATCTATTGAAAAAATGCAGGTGTTTTATGTTTTTCCCTCAGCCCACAGGACAAAGTGTCTGATTTCACAGTTTTAATAGTAGAAACCATAGAATCACAAGAAAATTTGGGTCCAGTTGCACTTTCCATCTGTTATTTATTACCCTCTGTTGTGAAAGTGCTGACCTGCCCTGCTGACAGATCACATCCCACGCTGCATCAAGTGCAGCAGAAGACTATGGATTTACAATGTCATTTGAAATAGGAGGCAATGGACAAGAGCCTCAAAACTGGAAGAAAAAGTAGAAATAAGACAAACTAGCCATGTTACAATCAAGTGGACAAATAATTAGGCAGGGGCATGCACAACAGGTTCATATAGGTACCACACATGTAATGCTGGATGGCTTTTATCAAGACTGGGGGTCTGTACTCATACTTGGAAATCAGTGGGAGGAACCACAGCACACCTTCAGTTTGCCCTGGCACACTTGTTTCAGCAAAGATGCCACCACATTGTGCTTGTTCTTCTGAGCATGGTGACATCCACACAGACGTGAAGGGAGCAGGAATCCAGCTAGAACCCTACCTTGTCATCCTTCTTACAGCCCTAATGCTGCCTGCAGGGGCAGAACCCCCATGAGATGTTTAGGGTTGCTGTTGATGTGAACAGGGGCAAATCCAGATTGTGCTCATTTGCTGGAAGGCAATATTTGCCCTTGAACTTAAGGCTAAGCAATAGGAAAGTTTAATCACCAGGCAGAGTTTTAAATGGCTTTGCCAGTGTTACTCCAAACTTACCTCTGGCTTGCTAGTCTATTAAAATAACTCCACTGACTGCATGGCAGCATGATTTCGGTTTGGGTAACTGAACATCAAGATTTAAAAAGCACCAGGGGAAAGTGTGATGCTTGCAAGACTTAGGAAGATATTTCTGGGTTCTCTGCACTGCTCCATTCAGTTGTCTACCTGCTTGTCAGGGAACTGAGAGCTGAGAACTGTCAGGGGGAATAGTTTTTGGGGATCGGGAATATTTTGTAGTAACAGAGGATGATAAATACATGCTGAATAGTGGCCAGTAGGCAAATTTCACTTCTAAGATGAAACCTGTGTAACGTCTTTAATAATGGGTCGAAATCTAATATTTTTACTAGAAGGAATTGAGTGTTCTGTAAAGAGATGGACTGAAATGTGATGATGCTCGCATGTGGTTGTTGTCCTAATGCTCAAAGCAAGATGTACAAGATTTTTTTGTGTCAGAAATCACAAAGCTGAATGCCAGGATTTGTCCAGGAGCAGTAATGGCCAGCACCCATAGGAAATGTCAGACAGAGCTTGTTACACTGCCCCAGCATCTGCAGGGCAGCCAGTGGTCCTGAACATCAGCATAATTGTGATGATGATGGGTCAGGGCTGAGGTGCAGGTGGGAAGTCAGTCTGTGGGTCAGGGTGGGTACACAGCCAGTTATAAGCATGTTTGCAGTGTAGCTCAGGAAGTTTCACCAAAGGTGAAGTGACCTAAAATCCACTCTGAAGCAAAGTGGGAGAAAAGCTGACAAGCTCTCTGTCACACAGCTCTTCTCCAAGCAGTTTGATCAGCAGTCCCAGAGCTGTACTCTTTCAAGGCCAGGCAGGAGCACAGGAGGGCAGAAAAATGTTCTCAGGGCTGTGATAGGATTTTTAGGAAGAGAATGAGCATATCAATTTTGCTGAAACAAGATGTCAGTGTGAATAGCATCCCTCATTTTACCCTCTAAACCCACTCATTTATGTTTGTTTACTGTCACATAATGTTTTATAGGCCACGTCTATTTTAAATGCAGTTCATTCACATCAATATACCAGAAATTAATGTAACACTTTATATCGATCTCATTTAATTTCCTTCAGCTTTGCTTAAACAATTTGATAATTATTTTCAGTGAAATTGGTGTCTCTCAAGGCACTACAACTTCTATTAACTGGTGGGCATATAGGCCCTGCTGTGATCAGCACTGTTGAGCTGGAACCCTTCCTCCCTCTCAAGTGGGCTTGTGGCAAGCTCCTTTGTGAGCCAAGCAGCACAGGTCTGGTGTTTCTGGTGCCCGGGGATGGCAGGCTGCAGCACAAAGCTCAGAAGAAAGCAGGCTGTCTGGAAGTTTGACATTGATGGACTGGGATGAGGCCACTGCAGGACAGTGGGATGAACTGTGGAAATCCCATTTGGTGGGGCACTCACCCCCCAAGGATCCCACTGGACCCCTTGGATCCATCCTCTGCCCCTTCTTCTGCTTTCTCTTTGTTTTTGTTCTGTAAAGCAGACCACCTCAGATTTTGATTAGAGGAAGGTATCAGTTGTGCACACTTTGCAATGGCTGTGAGGTTCAGGATAAGATAAATAAACAACCAAGGGAAGGGTGTGATGCTGTGAAATACACTTGTTCTCTGAAGCAGTGCCACCACAGATTATTTTACTTTTATATCAAATAACCTACATTTTAGTTTAATGCCTTTGTGTGCAGGTGCAAGTATGTGCATGCTGTGACACATAGGTCAAATTAATCACTGGATTCAATCCATTTCTCAGTGGCATTATCCTGAGAATGAGCTTTGCTCACAGTGTGTAGCAGGAACACCAGCTATATGTCTGTGTTTCAATCACAACTGACAAGCAAGCCCAGATATCAATCACTCTAGATCTTACTGATTTTAGTCTTCATGCTGTGTGACTGTGCACTTAATTGTGGGATTATTGTTTTGAAGATAATCCAGATGGTTTGTCCAGATGACATCTCTGAATATTAAAAGAATGAAACCATTCTAGGATATATTTTCTTTATTTACCTTTTCCTGTTTGGATTCAATTTTTAGCTCTGTATCAGCCACCTCTGCTGATTATGTACCAGTCATGGTTGCTTTAATAACATGAGGAGAAAGGAACTCTAAATATACTATTTATCAAGTTGGTACTTTTCCTTTAATAAGTTCTCCTGTTACACTGCAAAACTTACACAGCTCACTGGATTTACACTTCTTCAATTAGCAATCAAAACTCTCCGTATGCATGAGTGTTGCAGATCAATGCCCATCCAGCCAATTGTTCCTTATAGTGATAAGAATAAAATAACCAGAGGAGGAAGAAATAGCTGTAGGAGTTCATTTTCAGAGATTCACATGCGAGTGGAAGAGGCACATGACTGAAAATCAGCTATCAGTGAGTGTAGCCCACTCTGTAGGATCTGGGTGCTGAACCAGACCACTGCAGGTCCCAGAAGGGCACACTGGGCACACTGGGAGCACACTGGAGGGGCCTCCATCCTGTTACAATCCCTTGATTCTTTCTGTGCTCCTGCTCTAACTGTCACTTCACCTCTTTTCTGGACAAAATGCAGCAAGACTTTTATTTCTGACGTGTGTCTTTCTTGAAGCTCACGCATGCTGAACAAATTCTTTCATTTTCAGAAAACACATATTTATTTCAGCGTCTTGCTTTGCAGATGATAGATAACGCCTTGCCAGAATTTGTGTCTATAGTCAGTCTGTATTCTTCAGTCCCATTTATTTAGCTTTAGAAATATCCTACATCTTTCAGCCCACTCATCAGAGAGCAGCAATCCATTTCTCTGAAAGATTTGAATCTTGTCCTGTCTATTGCCTTGGGCTTGCTTATATTAAATGTTTCAGTATGTTTGATTAACTCTCTCTATTTTAAGTGATGGCAAAGCAGAGTGATCACCTACCTGCCTTTCAGAGTGGGGATATAATGGATGACCCCTGGAATAAATGAAATGCCTGATCACAGCTGGTCAAGCAGGCCAGTATATTTAACTCTCCTTGCACTTTTATCACGCAGAATAAGATAAATCATGTAAGGCTTGTGAATTTCTTGGCCAGGTCTGTTGGTGATTTAACTGTTGCCAGTGAACTCCCTAGCTTTCTCTGGATTCAGAGCTATTACAGAGAAGTAAACACACGGGTGTTCAAAGGCTTTCTCTTCCCTCTGCGGCTCTTCCCATATTGTTTCTAACTGGAGATGAAAAGGAAAGGGCAAAAATTGCTCTGTCCCAACATGCATTCCAACTAATGAAATAATTATCTTACAATGTGGTTTAGTATGGGGTAATTGTAAAAGCAAGCTGCTTGGCAGCATGTCTTGGGGCAAGCAGCTTCCGTGATGTTTCCAATCCTTCACCCAGGGAGAAGCTCAGCAGGAGGGGTGGGATTATGAAACACAGCATGTTTTGGAAGTCCCACCCTGGGCTTTGCAGAGGGTGGTGGCTAGTGTGTGCTTTTCAAGCCTGTAGTTTCTTATCCAAGTTTCTGAAGACTTGAGAAGTAGCCAGTGCTCTGTCTTCTGCTTAGCCTGTATCTTACATAACATCTCCAAATCCAGTAACATTTTGACAGTCTCTCTATCGATGCCTAGGACAGAGATTGAGCTATTCCCTTGTATGCTTTAAAAATGAGTTGCTCCAGAGCAATGGAGATTGCTCACTGATGGTGAGGTTGCACAGGGAAGCCTAATCTATCTATCTATCTATCTATCTATCTATCTATCTATCTATCTATCTATCTATCTATCTATCCATCCATCCATCCATCCATCCATCCATCCATCCATCCATCCATCTATCCATCTATCCATCTATTTATCATCTATCTCACCTGACCAATGTACATTGTACCCTCTTTGGTGTAATCAATGGTCACCTTTGGGTCAGTTTTCTGAATTTTAGGCAACAGGAGTGATTTAGTGGAGAGTGCCCTGACCTTTGTGAAGGCACATTTATAATGATGAAGAGTGAACTGAGCAGGGACAAGTTTGCTGTCATTTTATAATTCTGAAAGGCTCATAAATCACAGCACCACAGCCAGACAAACTGTTTTTTAGGCATGCAAACCCCTTAAACAATGCTATAAAAGCATACAATACTTGGGCAAATGCTGTATCGCTTGTCCAGAAGAAGTTTGCAAATGTGAGAAAAATGTTTTGCAACTTCAGGGAAAGAATTGTTCCTTAAAAGTAGAAGAGACTAATTGCAGAGGGAGAAAATTTTAATTCATCAGGAACTCAGCCTCCCAGATTTACACATGTATTTGAAAAATAAGAGTGGTGTTGAAGCAAAAATTAACAGGTCTGCAGACATCTTGACCATGATTAGTCTATTTTTCGAGACCTACTTCAATGCACTGCTCTGTAAGATGCAAACCAAAAATAAAAAATCAGTAGGTAACATGCATAGTGGACATGGTCCAGAGCTTTCTTTACAGAAACTAATTGAGTTTAATTGTTCAGACAGTTTTTCCAGCAGAACTCCAAATACAATCATTCCTAACCCAGCGTTTTTAACTAGTTGAAAGTGCAGTGGATTCAAAAAGGAACTAATTTATTTATATTGCTGGACTTGTCTAGTTTTCTTGAGACTTGTCTGCTTGCCCACTTGGCCCATCTGTCCAAACGTCTGTCAAACCTCTGTGCCGTGGCAGCATTTGGATTTACTCTCTGATTCTAAATAAAGTCTCCAAGATGCCTCATTCCTACAGGTGTTATTAAAAACAGAGGCTTTTTGGAACAGTGCCCCAGCCAAGACTCTCTTTGCCTGCACAGGGCTTTGTCAACACTATGAGTCTCAAATTCTCCACCACAACTTTGTAGAGGAGGCTTTGTCAGGGAGTCCCAGCCGTCTGCAGCTGCAGTGGGGTCAAGGTGCTGCTCCTTGCCCGCCCCAGCCTGTGGCTGGTCCCACGGTGCTGCTGCCGTGGTGGAAGCCCTGTGATTCCAGGGGCAGCTGAGGGCAGAGGGATGAAGGCCTTTGGCTGCTTGGGTGCTTGCAGGTAGAGCGGATAGCTGCTGGATGTGAGTCCTTCACAACCCAACCAACTGCTTAATTTTGGCACAAATTTGCCAAAACTGTGGATGTCACTATCATATAGCCCAATCCAAAACATCCATTAAAAAAAAAAAAAAAAAGATAAAGGGAATTACATGTCTATAATAGCAAAACATACAATTGACCTGTGTGGGATTGGGGAAAAGGGAGCAGCTGTCCATCTTCCAGCCCCATGGCATCAGCCAGAACCAGGCTGCTTTGTTCCATGAAGAAATCCCTCAAACCTGCGGGTGCAGTTTCCTATTAGGAGATTCCATGTCTCTGCAGCACCTGATAGGTTTACTCTGCAACCAAAATTAGCACCAGATGGGTGTGCTGTTTTTGGCTGTGGTAGAGTTAACTTTCTTCATAGTGACAAGCATGGCTGTGTTTTGGATTTGTGCTGAGCACAAATATAGATAATATAGAGATGTTTTTGTTATTGCTGAGCAGGGCTTACGCAGACCCAAGGCCTTTTCTGCTTTTCGTACTGTCACACAGCTGGGGAGAATGGGAACCTGGGAGGAGATACAGCCAGGATGGGTGACCCCATCTGACCAAAGGCATATTCCAGGTCAGTGTGGCATCATGCTCAGTATATAAAGTGGGGGGAAGAGGAAGAAGGACGGGATGTTTGGAGGGATGGGTTTTGTCTCCTCAAATAGCCATTACATGTGATGAAGTCTTGATCTCCTGGAGGTGGCTGAGTACCTGCCTACCCACAGGAGGCAGTGTATTAATTCTTTGTTTTTCTTTGCTTCTGTGCATGCTTTTACTTTCCCTATTTCATTGTCCTTATATCAAGCCGTGAATTTTCCAGCTTTTACGCTTCTGATTCTCTCCCCGATCCTGCTGGTGGGGGAGTGAGTGGCTGCATGAGGCTTGGCTGCTGGCTGGGGTTAAAACCAGGACAACAGGTCATTAAATTTATGCAGTGTGACTGTTCCTGTCCCTCAGCTTCCTGTATATCTGCTCCATTAATGGATATCAAATCTTCTGGATATAACTGCAGGGAACAGTGCACTAGATTTAGTGAAGCAAATTCTCAGAACTTGAAAGTGTAGCTTTCAAAACAAAGAATCTATTCTTTAACCTTCCGTTGGTTTGAGGTTTTTTTATAAGTTAGAAAATCTTTTTTTATAAAGACCTGGAGCTATTCTGAGATGAAACAATGTTGGCTGGTACATATATTAAAAAAAAAAAAGCACATTTTCCTTCTTCATGTATGTTTTTTTACAGAGAAAAATGATCCACCACTAATCAGTAATGAAAGATGAACCTGAAATGAATCAGGACCTTTCTCCTGAAAATCCAGATGGGCCGGAAGATCTGTTTAACTTACCCAGCAATGAAAGTGCCCATTGTCTCTACAATGTTGACATAATATAATTTCCTTTAGTGTTTCATGTCCTGAAAATGGCAGCATAAAAGTAAATATTTAACTCTGAGTTTATATACAAGTTCCCCGTCTTGACCAGGTTCTGCTTCCTTCTCTTTCTTTGGACTTTATGAGGGTTGCTCAGATGGCATTGACCTTATTGGAGAGCCCCCAAGGAAAAGCCAGCCCCTATGTCATTATAGTCAGCCCTTCAACCAGTGTTAAGCACAGTGAAAGATCTATAGTACTTGTTTAGACTTCTAAATAAGAACTCAATCTTAAATGCTGATTAATTGCACCCATGATGTCACTGTATCCTTCCAGTCCCACCAGCACACCAGCTGAGGGGCTGTGTATGATGGTCCAGCCCAGGAGAGAGCCAGGAGAGCTGAGCTGGCCGGCGGGGTCAGAGCTGCAGTCAGAGCCTCAGCAGCCTTCATCTGCTGTCAGCAGCCAGGACATCCGGCAGGATTGCTGGATTTTTATGACAAGAGCATGTAAAAGTCCTGAATTGTGGTGCAAACAGGGAAGTTGGCCAATTTATCAGGTAAGCCTGGTGCAGTGCTGCAGAAAACAGTGAGGCAAACCAAGATAGACATTGGTCCCATGCAGTTCCTCTGGTACTGAGGGACTGGCAAAAGGTATCCCAACATGAGGAGAAGATCATGCTTGTTTTTCCTTGTCTTTTCAAATTAATGCTGAGAAATTTAAGCTTTGGCCAACCATAATCCCTTACCCTGTTCAAAATATTTATATTGTTCATACAAATCTTTACTGAAAATATATTTCAGGATCTCAAAACAAGTTTGTTTAACTTCTACAAATCTTTTCTTTCAAAAGGAAGAATTAAACCCAAGGCATTAGAATTGTTTATGTAAACCAGAGCTTAAATTTTCTTCTCTTGAAACTAAAAATCGGTAGCATTAAATGAACAAGCGATTAAGTGAATCGTGATAATCTAGTGATGAAAGATATATAAACAAAAAATAATTTGTGAGCAAATGTAGACTTCAAATTTTTAAGACATTGAACCAATTTGTAAAGATGAATAGTTCTCATTACATTACTTCTCATACAAACATTACTTGTTTAAAGCGTTCACAAAAAAAGAGCAAAAAGCCAAATTAATAATTTTTGTGATTCATATTTTTGGCTGATACTCTATTGCTCCTGGTGTCGTAGGACTTTGAATCTCCAGCTGTGAGCTGGCATCCATTTTATGAGGGACTGTTCAAGAAAGGAGAATCCGTCCTGTCCAGAATGCTTGGAAGTCTAAATTTGTGAGGGCTGATATTACAAAGGACTGGAAAAAGAGCTGGCATTACGGGACTGAAAACGAGGGTTGAGACGATAAGGAAACAACAAAAGAACTATTTCTATTTAAAGCAAGACTTTAGAAAGAGGCATGAATGGAGGAGGTACAGTGAGTTACATGTTAACCCATATGCATATATTAACCCAAGGACTGGCTGTCACAGGTCCTCAGGGTGTCAAAGCCACAGGGAAATGTGTGAGATTGGGCTCATGTGACCAAGTGGAACCAAAAGGTAATGCAAGTTGTCCCCTGAACAGCTTGCTCCTGAGGAGAGTTGAGAGCAGTTTTGTGTCTGGCTCATGCTTCCTAGACACATTTAATTTACTAACATAGAGAAGAAAACATTATTAAAATATTCCAGTTAATCTGGGGGAAAAAAGGCACATCTCTACGCTCAGTGAGTAGGTTTTGTGCCAGCCAACCTGTTCTGTTGTTTCAAGGTGTTTAGCATAGCAGTGGTGACTGAAGTCACCTCCCTTCTCAATCTTACTTGAAGTGGGTATGAGCACAAGCGGGAAGAAAAAAATAATAGGAAGGATAGTAGGAAAGAGTAGAGACATCTCAAGACACTCCAATGATTGAAGTAGAGGCAGCTGGGAGAGCAAGGGGTGACATCACACAAAGACACAGGGAGACCTCAGGAAAGAGGGTCCAGAAGATGAGCTGTGTATCTGGAAGAAACGCACGAAGACACTGAGGGCACTCATTGGTGAGGTCACAGAGAGATCCAGATCAGTGACAAAGGCAATCTGGGGACTATTCACAGGAGGTCTGGCTGCAGGCAATGAAGGACCTGGCCTTAGGAAGTGAGGGGTAAGTGTGAAATACACATAGGAATCAAAGAGGGTAAAAAGCAGATCTGGGGAGTAGGAGGGATATGGAGTCATTGGAGGAGCTCTCAAAATTGTTAAAAGCAATGACATGAGAAAAACTGATAAACAACGGATTTGTATTTTTTTAAATCATTGGTGGAGGAAAATAACTGACAATTGCTTCTTTCATCTAGTACACTCTGTATCTTTTACAAATTTTCAGCTCTGGCAGGAAAACACTGGAGTCGGGCAAATGATTTTTGCATTGAAACTTTGTACAATGTTGGCCATTATTTTAATGACTTATCTTGGAGTGTATGTTGATTCCTCCCATGAGTGTATTTATTATTTGCTCAATACATTTTCATGGATTAATTATCTGTAGTCAATATTCATATTCCAGCGCCAAGGTGTTATTGCTAACCTTGTTATTAAGTGATCTGCACAACCCTTCAGCTAAAAAAAATCAGATGATTTTAAGATCTCTGCCTTGTAGTAAAAACCTGCAATTCTCCCAGCTGAGGAGCAAATTTTTAAAAATACCTGTCAAGAGTTGGAAACAAAAGTAATTTAGAGCTCCAAATACACAACTTGAACTATTTTGATATTTGGAAGTTGTTGTTCAATATTTAATCCAATAAAAAGTATTTAAAAGAGTACAGATTTTAAAATTTGCTGTTGCACATATTTACATAGTGGATTTTGCAGTTTGCTGTCAGTTAATGTCAGTAGACAAAAAATTTAGAGAAGTAATCTTTATCTGAAAGGTAACTAAAGATGGCAAAAGCAATTTGAGAAAACATCAGAATAATGTTCATCTATTTGATCAAAATTCTTTAAAATGTTTATTTAAAAGATATTTGGACTAAAATGTCATTCAAATATAATAAAGAGGGCTGCAACTGATTTAGGCTGGTCACTCAGAAGTGAGAAACTCAGCTTGATATTAAAATACAGGCAATCAGATAGGGAAACTGAGGGACAGGATGGATGACAAACACAAGAGCAGAGGAGAACTAAGCTCTATAAAAATGAGATACTGGAAAATAAGACCGAATTTGAATCCTCGGTTTGAGCTCCACTGACATTTACAAATGTAATCTCAACTGTCAATTTAAAACAGGAGTGGATGAGTAAAATAATCCAGGGAAAAGGGGATCCATCGAGCACACTCAGCCCACCATGTGAACCTGGCTTTGCTGCTCTCCCAGTCCAGCTGGCTTTCTGTCTGCACGCACAGACTGACTAATCTGCCGCCTGAGTGGGCTGCTGCTGCTGCTTGTTAAGCCAATTCTTAAAATAGTGGCTGACCTAATTATATAGCATGGATCTTTACCTTAAATATAGATGATGACTGCTTACATGAAATGCATACTGGGTGTTTTTTAATAATTACTTTTCACATCTGCCTTTGCTGAGTACAATTAAAGTGATGTGTATTTATGCATCAAATTTTACAGCACAGATTTAGAAAGCAGAACATGTTAAACTGATTGCTTTTCCCTAGTAGGCACTGAGGAGGTGGATAAAGGGGAGGAATAGTGGTAGTGTCATTATCTGTCTTTATTAACTTCTCTGACATAGGCTGAAAGCTTCTAGACGTGTAAAATTGCAAGTGCAGTAATACTATCAACCAGGTACGAGTTTTGATGGCTGAGTTCTTTATGTAGCATGCTAGGTTTTAGATCAGAGTCATTAATTACTGTGAAAGTGTCAGACATTGCAGGGATTCTCTTCATGTAGAGTCTATTTAGCATCTTCTCTACTACAATGAACAAGTAGCATATTTTACAGGTGAAATCAATGGAGACAAACTAATTATCCTAAGGTTGAGGGATGAAATTGTGATCAGTGCTAGAAACAGATATGTAAATGGGCACTACCCACTTTCTCTGTACAAAAATCTGGTTCATAGGCTGTAAGCAGTAGCTGAGTGCTATTGTTATAGATGGTTTCTGCAGCTCCTCTTTGCTCTTTGTTAGGGCCACTTGGATGTTTCTAGAAAAGCTGTAGTCACAGCTTCAAATGCACTGTAGACATGGTTAAATCAAGGTTAAACTTCCCCCTAATTATCCTTTATTCTGGGATTTTATAAGACCAGTTGTTACAGAATTGGTTTTAAACGCTTCAGGCAAAGCAGAGAATTTTACTTAACATGTCAACATCTTTTTCAGAGTGTTTGAATTTAATGACACTTAAACAGGTAAAAATCAGTATTTGAACATGGAAAGTTCAGATTTTAATTTCAAAATTGTAACTTTCAACAGAACTTGAGAAACTGTTATTAAGAAATAGAAGAAAAGAAACTAAATATCATAAGATGGTACAAAAGTCTGAAAATGAAGTTAATGTAGTGAAACAATGTCTTGGATTTGCCCAAACTATTTTTTCTTCTTTTAAAAATCCTCTCAAAGTTTTATAAGGCATTACTATAAGACATTCCTCTCACAAATTTATTTCAGTTCTCAATTAGAAGACTAAAGACTTTATTTATCCAAGATGGTGTACCTCTGATATTGCCTAGGCTTTCTATCCTCCCTGACCTTATGTACTTTATTAAATCTGAAAAGATAACAAGCTGAGAGTGGAAAAGTGATAGAGCTGGAGGCTACAGTTAGCTGTCAGTATTACAGGCATTGTGACAGGCAACTAAAGTATGTGGGGATCTATGCACAGAATAAACATAAGCAAAGTCTCTCGAGTATCACAGGCTCCTGGGTTTTGTTTTTCCTCTATATGACAAGTGACAAGACCAGTGAGGGCCCCCTTACACCCACAAAAAGTGGAAGGATGAGAAAACAGTGACATTTGTGTAATGTGCAAAAAAACTTGAGGATAAAAAAATCAGATACATAAGTAAAAAAGAAGCAAAAAAGCCCCACATAATTTTGGGAGGGGAAATGAAGTGAACATTGAATCCCTCTGGGGGAGCCATCAGTGCTGTTCATCTGCAGCTCCAATGATTGCTGTGCCTGTGTACATGGTGGGGTTAGACATTTCCTCTGAGCTTCACAGGTAATCAGTTCTCTGCTGGGACCCTGGGGAGTAATAAATTTGGGTTGATAGCAGGTGACAGAAATGGCCTAATTTCAGGTCACTCCTTGTGGTAGGAAATGGGGTCTCCTTCCTCAGATGATAGTTGGGTTGTGTCCACATTGGACAATTTGGAAAAGTTCAGCAAGCCACTCTGTACCACTTAGAAGTGGACTAGGTTAGAGAAAACTAGTACAAATGAAGAGATGTTAGTAAAGGTTTGGGTCTTGGGGGGTTGCTTTTTGTGTGTGCACTTTCTGCTGAAACAAGATGTTTTTTCCCCCAAGTATGCCCTTTTCATCACATTGTCCAGATAATTTAAAATGAACAGGCAATAGACTTCCTGTATTTCCCTCAGGAGGCTATTCCACAGTGAATAAATCTGATCCTTCCATTTTTTTCTAGCTGAGCTATTGTTTTATTTTGCTACTTCAACCCAATGCTGCTAGCCATGCCCCACTCTGAATAGTCTCTTGGTTGTTTTGTGCTCTGAAAAGAACTAGAGTTTTATTATTCTCTTTCTTTCTCAGTTAGCCATGCTCAAAATATTCAACCACTGTCATAACTTCCTATGAATTGTCTTCAATCCTGTCAGATGCTTTCATTTCACTTCACTGGATTTCCTCCTGAACACTGTTTTTTTAAGTCATCCACTGTTTCTAAACTTCCTCTTACAATAAGTGCTGCTAACATCTATAACAGAGTATATGAGCTGTGGCACAGCCCATGGCCACTGCTTAAAGACATGTCCTCACTCTGCTGCCTGTTTCTGTTTTGTGATAAAGGCACTGTGATACATGGAGCCCAATGTACAGTTGCTTACACAGGATCCTGAACTACTATTCCTAGCACAGGCTGTTATTAACATTTCACGCATCACAAAGATATTTTTATTTATCTCTTCCTTTTTACACCATGCTCTGGAGTCACAAAGAAGCACACTCTTTTCTTTTACCTTAAATGTCTTAGTTATCTGCCTTTCCTCACAGACACTGGCTCTACATACCTCTTCTTCTGTACACCTGTAAGCAGTGCTGTACTGAAAATGGCTGGCATGCTTCTAAGGGCAAGAGTTGAGTGGCCCAGGCTTGAAGGTTCACCTCACCAGGAGGACAGTCTCTGAGGGTGGCTCAAGCTATCCTAATTTCCACTCTCCTGAGGTGCTGTTCTGTGGGTGGCTGCCCACCATGGATCCTACAGTGCTCTGGCTCTGGGAATAGTCCCAAAGATTAAAAAACCCTTCAACTTCAGGTACTAAGACTACTGCTCTACCTTATGCTTGTAATTGCATTCATCAGCTGTAGGACAAAAAATACTTGTTTGTAACTTCAATAAACCTAAAGTCCCTCAAAGGGGGGCATATCTGGAGAAACTGAAGTGCTGGTTCCAAGCTAAAATATCTGTGCTTCCTAAAAAACATCCAGGCTAAATCCAGTAACAAATTAGCTTGGCACCCAGTGATCTCAGAGGCTTTCAGATTTAGACTGCAGCTGAGCAGAGGAGTTGAAGACCAACATTTTGTCCATAAGCTGTTCCCATTCTCTGCTAAATATGGTACAAAGCTGCACAAATAGTTGTGCTGGGATGGTGCAGGGAGCTCAGAGCAAGAAAACTACAGCTGGAAACGAATGGCCTCTAGAGAGTTGACAGATGCCGTCTAAGCCTGATTCGTGTAGACACTGAAAAGTGTCAGTTTGTGGATGAAGTTTCATAGGGCTTCAGAGCAGCTCTCTCATTTATCCTCCTTATTTGTGTTTATGGCAGCATTTGAGAAGCTCTTGACATTTTTCATGAGCAAAAAAAGAGATAATTTAGACAGTGATCAAAAGCCTGATGACACTGAAGGCACTGCAGTGTTCTGCAATCTGGATGCCTTCAAGGCAGAGCCAGATCTGGCCGCCAGAGGTGCAGCAACATATCCTCCCTCCCTGTACAGCAGGAGAGGGTTGGAAGGCTCCTGCCAGGATCAATGAAGCTGATTTCAGGGCAACGAAATAATGGTGGTGTTTTGGTGCAGCACGGTCATGTGTGTAAAGGAGGAAGGAGGGCAGCATTACTTAATGATAAGAAATTTTTAATGTAAGAGGCTAACATTTAAATGAGCCTAAAATCTAAACCTTGCATATGGTCCGTGGAGGTGCAGTGGAGAGACAAGAAAGGGGAAGCTTGATCTGTTGGTAACTGTGCTGTATTACCCAACTTTTACAACTTCCCAGAGACTCAGTGTTATTAAGGCTTTGTGTTAGTGGGTGCTCTTGGAGCTGGAACACACCCTTTCACCATGGCTTCATAGCAGCAATGACTCTGCACAGGCAGTCCTGCTGCTGCTCTCCTCCAGACTGCTGTATTAGCCATCCCTCTAATTAGCCCCTATCCTACTTTTTTTCAAGCCTCCTACAAACAGATATCCTGGAAGGCTGAAACAGTTCATCAGGTCAATACAATGACAGGGAAAAGACAGACCCTCGTGGGTGTCCAGAGCCCCTGACCTGGGGCAGTGCAATTATTAGCTGATCAAACAGCTGTATATCACTGGGGGCAAGGAGCAAGGGAGGCAGCAGGCATCTTGTCACCAGCCCCTTGTTGTAGCTTTTGGACTGAGCCTCCCCATGACAGAGCTGGAGTCAGGGGGGCTGGGGAGCTGGGAGGGTGTGAGGGTCCCTGCCTTGACTGGACATTCAGCCTTGTCCTTCCCAATTTGCACTGAAACTGGTTTTGACTTCTCCCTTTGTAGAAGTGTCTGAGGGGCAGACTGAGTGGTAAATGAAATGGGAGGAGGCATGGAAGAGCAGCCTCCTGTGACCTCTGCTGCTGCTGGGGATGGAGGTCTCCTCTGGGAGAGAGGGTCAGAGGGCATCTGTCAAAACAGACAGGCTGTGGGGAGTCTCTGGGACAAAGGCAGTGGCATCAGGGGTCACTCTTCAGCGCTATAAAACCTGATGCACTGGAAGACACAGGGAGACCTGTCACTCATTGTGTTTGTGTCTTTGCCAGCCAGTGTCCTCTGGAAGGAACAGCTTGTCTGGATTAGCCATGGTCTCCTCTGAAAATGCTTGGAATAGCCGGGCACTGCCATGGACCTCCACTCATCCCAAAACACTTGGCAGGGAGAGTGCAGGTCCATCTAGCTGGGGAGGGAAGTATTTGCTGATGGCTGGACAGGGAGGTGGGAGGAGGGATGGGGCAGCAGCCAGGGTCAGGGCTGGGGTCCTCAGTGCTGACACCAACCCACTCCCCCCTGCACAGGTAGGGAACAGCTCATCCTCCGGGCTGTGAGTGATAAGGAAAAGGGTAAACGGATTTAGGGGAGCGGGGAAAAAACACCTGTGAGAGCAGGAAAAGCTGTTTGATTGTAAAAGTGATGTGAGAGTAAAGCAATTCTGCTGGAGTAGCAATTGTGCCCTATCTTTAGAAGGAAACCTTTAGAGGAAGTGGCTGAAACACAGTGGTGCTTTTTATGCATTTGAACCTAGGATAAAAAGACAAAGTTTCCTTATTACCTTCAGTATGCCCTTGTTCCACACTTCCTTGTATTTACTGTAGGAAATACCTTCAATATATCAAACAGTGAGGTTATCTGACTGCAAACACTTCTTTAGTTATCTAAGTAACTTGCACCAGGGAAGAAAGTAAGTAGTTTAAGTAATGCTGGTCATTCATTTCCCCAGAGGCTGCATTAAATCTGCTGACAGACTCAGTCCTGCTCACTTTTGCATCACTTCCCCCTTGCTCATGATCCCAAGCACCACTGGGATTCTCTGAAATCTATTCTACTCCCTTTTTATGCTGTGAAGTTTTAGTCTGCTTGTAGGAGAGACCTAACCAACATTGATTTTGAGTGGCTTCCACCTTCAGCCTTATCACACAGCCTTTGAAATACTGCCTTTTCTGTCCCAAACCTCTTTACTGCTGGGGCAAAAGGGCATCAGAAGTACAGTAGCACCCAAGTGGCTCAGCAAGCTGCATCTTCAGCAAAGTGTTTTAGGAAACACAGATGGCTTTAACCTGTATCTATCTGCTGAACACACAGACATGGAGTGTAAAATCTCTGCAAGCTGGAGACATCAGTCAGAGGAGGACACACAAGTGGCAACTTTGCACAGTACACCTCTCCCAGGCAAACAGTTCACCACAGTGCCTGGGATGACTGCAGCCATGGCCAAAGACTCTGCTGTAAATCCTCTGGTGAGGGAGAAGTGCATCGTTGACAGATGCTCTTGTGAAAAGAATGTGCCTTGTGCCTCAGACTCGGGTTGAAAATTCCACTCTCTTTTCTTCAAACATGAGTGAAAAGAGCAACCAGATTTTGGGAGATAACTACTTTGTTCTTAGAAATGTCACCCCAGCATGGTGCTGACTGTAACACTGAAAGATCCTAATGATTGTTAAGACCAGCATGGTTTAATCTGCACTTTTTAATAAGTAGGAAAAAGTCCTGCACAGGGTTCTCTGCAGAAAGACAACTTGTAATGTCTATTTATTACAAATGTGTAATGTCAATAGTGCACAATATCCAGCAGGAAAAAGGAGGTGAATCTCTCTGGTCTTACAGACAAATTGAGAACAAAGTATTAATCAAAAAATTAATGATTGAACAGTGCTGTTAAATTTCTGCCTTTTATTTCATAAACAAACTGCACAGAGCAGTAACAGTTTACAGTTCAGGAAGGACATAGCTATTCCCCGTGCTGACAACCACTTATGCTCTATTTAACACATGGAATTTAAGTGGTGCAGAAAGTACACTTGGCCAGGAGTTGCTGTCTGAAAGCCTCTGCAAAGAAAAATGCATTTACTGCCAAAAAATTAGTTTTCAGTACGAAATGTCTTGGTATTGTGCAGAGTCATAGACTTTCCTCCTGTTTTGTAATTAGACATCAAAAGAAAGCCTGTCATTTAAATTAAAATATATCACTTGAGATCCTTTGAAACAAGCAGCCTGCTGAATATAAGCAATTAGTCATATTTCTGTTTATTTTTACCTCACGAATCTACTGTTGAAAGCCATTGTTAAGCATGCAGTCTGGCATTAGAAGACTCCTGCTAACTTTCACAGGCTCTGGGATGGGCTCCAGAGTTTAACAGGTTGTGTAGATGAAATAGCACTCATAATTAATGCATTTGTCCATGGCTAGATTGGACAGGTTATGTTTATTTTGCTTTATATGTGGGGACTAGGTAAAAATGGCCTTTACTGTGTGGGAGGTCAGAGTAGATATTTTAATGAAGCCTCCCAGACTTGTGCCCTGTGCATTTACAGGTTAGTGAGGGTACACACATGGGATGGAGAATGGGAAATGGGGATTGGGAATTTAGGAGGCCCTTGTCTGGAAGAGCTGCTAGTGGAAGCTAGAGGCACAGGAAACACAGTCAGTTCTCTGCTGTTTTCTTCCCCAGCTTTGCAACAGGAAATCCTGAATCAGGGAGGCATGATGATCGGCTGGGTCATTTATGTAGCCCGAGGCATCTTGCTTGTGTAAGAGAGTTTGCACAAAGCAAATGTCACTTCAGATTGAGCAGTAACAGACTGTTTCAGAAAGGAGAGACACAGCTCTAGGAGTGACATGTACAGGATGAATCCATGTGCATGCTGGCAGAGACTGTCTCAGTGCCTGCTTGTCCATGTTTCCTACTCTTGAGGAAGAAATAACTCAGGTCAGTGATAAAGGCAGAGATGTCAGTTCAGGACCTTTATAGCCTAACCATTGCTATTTTGGGGTTCATTTGCTTGACCTTTGTTAGTACAAAATCAACGGCAAAAATGGTTGATAGGAAAATAAACCAGAAGTGCTTAACCAGTAATCAGGAGTGTGGTAACTGGATGCAAATAAAGTAAAAAGCAACAAGAGTAAGTATTGTTATCCAGACAATCTAAAGATGGTGTCATAAAGATAGAACTTAAAGTATAATAACCTACTTTGTTATGATTGAATATATCAGTTAAAAGAATCCCAGCTGCATTACTAAAACCCTTCAGACACCATTTTTTTCTGTTATTAGTATTTGACATTGAATTGATGTGAATTGCTCACACAGTTCAGCCCTAGGTGTTTGATGTGGTAAAACAAAGAAAACTTACAGAATAGTCTGTTTGTTACTGACACTCCTACTCAAAGATGATAACAGAGGCTCTTTTCTAATCCTTTGCCTTTCTTTCACCTTGTCAGCTAACCAAGATCAACGGAACAAAGTAAAAATAAAGGCAGTGAAAGGAAAATTTCCGTTATACTTGATTTTTATCTAGTAAGATGATCTTAAACTCTCACAAAAAATAAAACAGTACAAATACCACTGTGTTTGCTCAGTCACTCACAATTGCAGAAAGTGGGTCCTAAATACCCTTTGATATTTCTTGATTATTCTTTGTATTACAGTAACAGTGAGAGACCAGAACCTTGTTTTTGCTTAGCCCTGAAAAAACAAACCCACCAGGGCAAAGTCCATTTCTGCTAAATTTGTTTCTAATACAAAGCCCATCCATGAGGCAACAGATGAATGCAGCAGCAAGATGCAAGGTATCAAAACATCTTTTTTGCAGAAATCACAATCCCTTTAAGACAACATCCATACTCCTTACAGCCATATTGACTGACCAGTTCCCAGCTGGATTCTCCAGAATGTTTGCTCATTTTGGGGTTTCTCTTTTTACCAGCACCTTAAAAATAAGGAATCTCAAAAGCTCACTCATTGTTCTTTCTCTTAGACACCCTCTTCTGCTCAAAAAACAAACAAACAAAAAAAATCCCTAATACACCAAGTTCCCTCTGTCTGTGCACCAACAGAGCAATGTAAGGGTCAGGCTCTCTTGGAGTGTTTCTAAATGTAAAATTAATCAGTTAATTCTGTGGATATGCTTTAAAACACAATATTACTCCAGCCAGTTTCTTAGCAATCTCACAGTAGAAATCCTTGGAAGAGAAATGCTGCATGTAATGCTTTGCACTGAGATGGATATTCTGCATTGAGCTGTACTCAGCACATGCTCAGATAACCCAGGTAGCTGCAAACCAGGCCACTCTGTAATGCTGCCCTGTCCTTGGTTATATATAACCAGTGCTGCAATCTCAGGGTGTATTATCAGCTGGATTTTCCCCACAGAACCTTTGTGTGAAGGTTGTGACTTTTCCAGGCGTGAAATCTGGATGAAGCTGCTGTTTCTGAAAAGCCAAGATCTTTCCTGTGCTTGATGGCATGAGGCACGTGGGTAAGTGTAAAGGGAAATAGTTTTAAATAATGTCTTTGGCACTGAGTTGTTGCAGGAGAACTTCTTTTACCCCGTCTGTCTCCCCATGTGGCTGCAATAACATATTGGCACCTCAGGCACCTAATGCTGATTTTTGTGGTATAAAACCCAGAGGAAGGCTGCCAAGAGCAAGGGATATGTTGACTGCAACCTGGCTTCAATGGATAATGAGAATATAATGAATCCTTAACAGCAGGGCAAAGCAGTGCTTGAAGGTGCTGCTGGGCCATGATTACCCACCCTGCACCTTGTGCTCAGAGGTGGGAGGTACTGCCATTGCTATTCCATCTCCTGCCTCTTTTTACATGTCAAGCTCTCAGACAGGATGCAGTTTTGTCCCCTTTGGTAGCTTAAGCTCTGTAGAGCCAGGATATATTCTTTTCTGTAGGGGGGTTCCTTATCCTGAGAGGGCCTTTAGGCACTGTTTTAGTAAAGGCAGTTTTACTCTTTTCTGTGCAGCAGGGCGAGTAAAGGGGGTGGGGGATGGGGGATGAAATGTAGCAGCTCCTTGCTGAAGGAGATGAGATGATGACTAGCACAGACAGTCACTCCATGAGCACATGCAAGACACAAAAGGACTGATGCCTCCCTTCCCTGGCTGAACTTCTCTACACACATACATACATATATCTCACGTTAATTTTAGTATGAGCTGAAAGAAGAGGGTCAAAACCCAATAATTATACAATTATGCTTTGAGATGTGAATTGCCCTCATGCCTTCAAATGCCTATTTAACCCTAGGCTTGGCTTACCAGCTGCTTTCCAGCCTGCAGTTCGGGTTCCCATTTGGTGCCAGGGCGCCTCTGCAAGAGCTTCTAAATGATGGTCCCTGCACAAAGAGAAGTCAAAAGGCACAGCACAGTAGCCCAAAAACTGAGAAGGTCTTTTGATCTTTCAGAGGGAGTGGAAGTTGAAATGATTTACAAGAGGTGATTCAATGGGATTTTCAGAGCTGGTCTGCATGGATGGGTGCAAACAGGTCCAAGTTCCTTTGCTCTGACTCAACCTGGTTCAGAAACTCTGGAGCTGTGCTGCTGCTGCTGTGCTTAAGTTGACTTGCCTTGTTGAGAAGCTAATAGAGTTGTGTGGCTTTCAAGCCAAAGCTGGCTCCTGGCCAGACAGCCTGGAGCACAGGCAGAGTGAGCTCACGTCTGCCTGCACCCACCCATGGAGATGGGGCACAGAGGTTATGTGTAACAGAACTGCAAGGATACTGTTCTTACATATCCCAGGTGGGCATCACACCTATGGACCAGGCCCTTGGGTTTGCCTTGACCAGAGAGAACAACTGATGCCAAGGATGTTCCAGGAAACATGAGCTGCAGGCAATGGAGAAAAAGAGGACACTTGAATTTCTGAATCACTTTGAAAGCCTTGGGTAAACGCCCTTTTCACTACAGCTTATTGTATGACAGTGCTACCTCAGCAGAGGATATAATCTTGTTGAAGCTTTAAGTGTTCTGAATTTTTTCAAAATTAACTCTAAATTAGTTTCAAATTGTTCTGTTTTCTTCCAGTATCTTCTGCTTTTTTTTTTTTTTTTTTATCTTACAGCAATCTGAGGGTTCTACCTGAAGTTTCAAGCATTTCAAAATCTGTCACCTAGGACTGTAAAATCAATCTGCTTAGACGGAGTCTGTTTATGTATGCCCAGGCAGCAATTGCAGCTTGCTATTGTTCTAATATCTCAATACAGAAATCCAAAGGAATACTTGGTTTCTCTACCATGTTAGCTTTAATAAAGCAGCCAAAGAAAAAATTGGCATCTGTTTCCTGGCATTTTTTCCATTACTTAGCTATAATCTTTTTGAAATCATGAAGTTCATCTCAAAATACTAAACTATGATTAGACTGTGAAATCTGAATCCAATAAAAGAAGATCCTGTGCTTGAAGGATGCATTGCTGTCATGAAGCCACGAAATTAAATTTCAAAAAATAGTGTTTAAAAAGTGGTATCAATTTACTGACACATTTTCATGCAATTAGATTGAGTACAATAGCCTTTTAAATATGTAGATACTTCTTAAAACATCTCAAGTGGCAAAATGAAGTTGATTTCAAAACAGAAAACCAGTAAGGCTATAAAATCATAATTAATTTTTCATTAAAGTTCCCAAACAGTTGTTAATATTATTAATAAAGCAATAGCATTGCCTCAGTTTGGACACAGGTACCTAAAAAATTGTCCTCTTCTCAGGTAGGGTCACTCTGCTCCTGTGGAGAGCAATGCAAAGTTGTAAAGTTGGCTTAGGGGTGTGGTGCTGCTGCCTGTGTGAAAGATCTGAAACTCAGAGCTAGCTGAAAGGTGAAGAGTCTTGGTTTTCAAGGATTTCTGAGATGTTCTGCCCCAGATTAGGAGTCAATGAATCTTTATCACAAAGGCTTCACCAGACCTTCCTTGTTTTGGGATAGCTTTTCACCCTGGCTGTCACAGGTTCTTCTCCTAATTGCTCAAATATTAATATTCTTTTCTGAATCTCACTGAATCTTTGGACACGCAATGAAACCTGGAAGTAGCAAGTATCTGTAGTAAGTGTTTTTTTAAGAGTCTGGTCTATTTGTATTTTTATTTTTAAAGTCCTTTCAGCCTTGATTTACACATGAAGGGCAAGCACATGTAGCAATGGTTCTGAACCACTAATTTTTGTTACCACTATGCTGTCCACTATATGTCTCTTAAGAGTAAAGACTTTTATACTTCTTAAACTCAGATCTTGGCCAGGCTATATTAATTTCTTCCCCTCAAAAAACCGCCCAAGTTTTTTTTTGAGATGCTGAACAGAACAGGATGTTCACAGTGAGTGCTTATATTCTTAAAATAGTAGCATGTTTTCAGCATTGTATTATGGTAATACAGTATTTTATTAATTTACCAGATTGCACTTGAGGACTGATCAGTGACACTGCTCCTATGAGCACTGAAACAGGTTTCCAACCTCTCCATCCTCCCATGTTAACTCGATTTCGTCAGAGGTGGCTGTCATTCCACCGTGATGTTAGTATTAAAATGAGTATTTTATTCATATATATATATATAAAGAATGCAACCTGTTAGAGGAATACTTTTTCACCAAGGGATTCCAATGACTTTTTGAAGTCAATGTCATGACTTTCAAAGGCTGGACTTGCCTGGGTTTGTGAGGCTGAACCATGGTTAGTGAATAGATACAAACATACATCAATATCTCCTTCAGGCAGCGATGATGAGCGTTATAGGTCATAACAAGCACCTTACATTTGAGATCAGACATAAAGTTTCACAGTAATAATAGCAGGTCCCCATTGTCTTTTTCTGGGTTAAGCCAGGATTTGGTCCTGGATGTTGGAACAGGGCAAGAGGTTGCCAGATCAGCAACCCTTAAGATCTGTTGTTAACTACAGAGGGCAGTTGGAGTTGCCCAAAAACGTACGGCTCACTTGTAGAGCATTCCTGGTTATACACTGGAGAGCTGAATTTATTCCCCATACATGGATAACCCCATTAGCATGGAAGAAGAGCAAACAGGAAGAGATATAGATGGAACAGCTCCTAGGTCCATTATTTCCTAGAGTCTTGTCAGTGAGAGGGATATGACTAAGTCACTCAATATGACTAAGGGAACTCATGCTTTTGTGGTTGCTCCCTGCAGGCACCATGAACAACAAAGATCTAAGGGCTGACAAGGCTGACTTAAGACCAGCCTTTGAAGATTAAGGTTCAGCAGCGGCTGCTTTGCATGGAAGACAAACAGTGGAGAGTGCCTCTGGAAGTGTGCCACTTACACTAGGACATCTGCTCTGTGCCCAGACAGCTCCTGGGATGCTACCAGGGAGTGCCCTCAGAGGCTGGCCCCTCCAGGAACCAGCAGAAACACAGGCAGATGGCACAGCACTTCATAGAATCATAGAATCATTCAGGCTGGAAGAGACCTCTAAAATCATTGAGTTCAACCATTAACCCAGCATTGCCATGTTCACCATGTCCCTCAGTGCCACATCTATGCTTCTTTTAAATACCTCCAGGAATGGTGACTCAACCACTTCCCTGTACAGTTCTGAACAGTGCTGTTCCAGAGCTTGACAACCCTTTCAGTGAAGAAATGTTTCCAAATAGCCAACCTCAACCTGCTCTGAAGCAACCTGGGGCCATTTCCTCTTGTTCAGTTTGCTCAGGTCTGCTCAAGTGTGCTGCTTGGGTGTTGAGGGCTCACTCTCTCATCAAACTGGTGGACTCTGCTGGAAAGCACCCTGACAGAGGTATGAAAACCTCTCTCTCCTCATCAGTTTTATCACCTAGACATCACTCTACTTGTTCTGATGTCTCTTGCATTCATTGTGCAGACCCCTGGCCAGCCTAACCATGAGTTAAGCACCTGCCTGCAGCCCTCAGAGTAGCTCTGTTCCTGCCCTGAGTATCTCCCAGACAATCTGTAAAAAATGTTATACTCTGCCATACACTCCTGCCACTCTGACAATATTTGAGAGGACCAAGAAAAGATGATCAACAACCTCATTTTACTCAATGAAATAAGTTGGTCTAATTTAAGATTTCTAGACTGCCTCTGGAAATTTGTCCTTGTAATGTCTGTTTTAGCTGTAGAGAAGATGTGACTGTGCTGCCATAGTTGTTAGCACCGTACCTGGGAAACAACAGAATCTCTGGTTTAGCTATGGGATAATATCATATCAGACCCTGGAAAAAGGGCTTTTAAATGCTGAAAACATTTTGAGAAGGACATCTGCATGTGTCAGGCCCTTTCTTCTTACTTCCAATCATAATTCACCTGTTAGCTGAACACGATGAACCAAATTAATGTGTATTTGGGCTGATGATTTTAAAAGGTATATGGTTACAGGGGGCCAACAGGATGTACTCAATGGTTTTATGAGTAACTTTAATTTCCTCCATGATGCTGAAGAAAATGTTGGAACTACACTTTTGAATAGCAAAGAGCTACATGGAAAATTACATGTCCCTCTTGCTTTTTTCCGTAGATGATTAAATCAACTTAATTTGTAACAGTCACCTGTCCAACCAACTATCACTATTACATGGTAACACTTACAGAAGGGCTGGTAGGACTGAAGTGGGCAGAAATGTCAAAATAGAATAGGCAACAGCCAATCCCTAGCCTCAAAAAATTGAATTTTGTGCCTAATTTCTTGTTGAAAAGAACATGTGGCATGACTGGTGACAAAGTGAGGAGCTACCACGTTACTTGTCATATGATTAAGCGCCTGATCTTCCAAAGTTGTTTTCAGTAGGAAATGTGGAATTAAAAATGCTGAAATGAAGGATGCATGACAGCAACCATTGGAAAGCTACAGAGTATATAAGACTATCTCAGTCCTAAGTTCCCGTACATAACTTTATGAAGAGTGGTCAGAAGTGACAGTGGGCAAGGAGTGGGCAGCAGAGGAAGACACCTGATCTTGAAAGGAATGGGCAGAGCAGTTCAGCAGACACTCAAGGGGAATGAGTACTCTAAATCATGCTATAGGGAAGGTACAATAAAATCACATAAAAATCAGTATTGGGCCAGATCAGATGTCTGTATCTCCTGTGTGGCGAACAGGAGCCATGAACACAGGCAAGCAGATAACAAACTTCTGCAGTATTCCCCCAATTATTCCTCAGCCTCCAACAATTCTCATTGCAAGGACTTACCGAGTTTTATTCCTCTCATCTTTCCAAGCTGTTCATGCACAGACTCCCCTAACCAGGGCACCTGGTCCACTATAGAGGCCTATCCTCCTTGATTCTTCCTTAGGAATTATTTTCCTGTCTCCAGTTGTTATCACGCTGAAGTTTAAAGTTAGGTTTAATTGATAATGTTGTATTTTGCTCTGGTTTTTGTGTATGTGTACAATGTCTACACCCACAACTAGTTAGATATAGATATGCATATACCTATGGATGTAAAGATATATATGAAGTAAGTAAATTAAAAATGCCATTAACTAAAGTTCATTGAACAGTCTATTACAGAGTCAAAAAAAAAAAAAAAGCAGAAGAGCAAAACAAGGTAATATTCAAGTAAAGTCTCAAACTAAACAAAGCCAAAGATGTCAGAATTTGAAATCTTATCCTGAACATAAACTTCTCTGAGAGTATATATATAGTTTGAGAGACTCAGAGAATGCCAACTAAAATTATTGCTATTTGTGTAATGTAATATTGAATACATTTACAGATGATTGCTACTGTTAAGAATGCACATATTCAAGTTAAATTCAATAACATCCAGTACCATAGTCCTGTATAAGGGAGGATTTTAATTTCTTTGGGAAGGTGAATCCATCAATTTCCCATGTCTCTTTGCACTATTAAGAAATCGAAATTTTATAGGACTCTCAGCATATCCTTTTTCTTGCATTAATTTGCTCTTTTCAGCAAGCCAGGAAGATGTGAAACATTTTAAACCCCTTCTATTCCCACTAGTGAATAAAAAATCAGCTTTGTGGCTGAAATTTACAGGCATGAGGCAAAGGAACACAGCACATCTCCTTTCAGAAGATAGGTACTTCAGTTCAAAGCATCTTCGTCCTGAGTGGATTCAACAAGTCCACAAAGTAATGAAGCACTTGTGTTCAAAGTCTCTTCTCTTAGGAGCACCTTGTCTCTAAGGGTGCTCAATGGCGTTTGGAAGAAGTCTGATTTCACTGAGCTAAACTTCCACAAAGTGAACTGGCAGAAAGAGGTCATAATGGGTTTGCATATGAAATAGACAGAAAATGTCACCAGGAAACAAAACCAGAATACTACCTGTGGGCTCTTGTATACTGATGCATCAGAAAAACTCTGTTACAGTGGAAAATACCTACAAATTATATGCAGTGCCCCTTTCCAGAAGGTGTGCTTAAGGCAAATGAAAACAATAAAAAGATATATTAAAAGATTATATATCTTTCTAGGCAAGATGATCACATTTTTCTACGTGCAGGATATAATAGGATGCAGCAAGTTAAAATTTTGTGGCATCTCCGGCCACGGATTCAACTTTCACCTGAAGGGTGTTGTGTAAGCAGTAAATGGGGCACCTTCAACTCTGGAAGAATCAACGCCAACCTCACATTAAAAAAGACGACTGGGTGAAGACACAGTTGCAGAAATGAGCTGAGGTGGGCTTACTAGAACTAAAGAAAGAATGGCTCATTTATAATGCATGAAGCCCCTTGGCTTTCATTAAAGGATAAGTATGCTGTCTTAGATAATGTCTTACCCCAGCATCTTTATGTCCTTGGTTTTGGAAAATGTCCAGATGAAGGCCACAAAGATATGTAAGAATAAAGCAGAAAGTGATAATAGCTTTGAGTTGTAACTTGCTCAGCCTATGTGACATGTAAAGGGAATCCAGCTGGGGTATACAAGCACTCATGAGAGAAGTGAGAACTAAATTGTCATGAAAGTTACATCAGGTGCCCCCACTGCAAAGCCCATGGTGAGTGTGTATGTGCAGTCAGCGGTGAAGGTGACTGAGGATGGAGGAATCTGCTCTGACAGGAAAAATATACCAGGAACAGAGATGGTCTTCAGACAGACTCTGCTCAGGGCTGTGCAGCAGGGATGTGTTTTGAAAACAACTTTTGGCTGCTACACGTCCCTGGGGAAGTGCTTTGAGGTGAAAAACTCGGGGAACATCTGTCTAGCCAGTCAGCTTTGCTGCCTGACTGCTTGTTGCAAGATAGAAGGGAGGGAAAAGTGAGGGGAGTTAAACTGAATTAGAGAAAAAGACACTAGGTGTACCTCCTGGAGAGTTCAGACAAAGCCTGCAGTTAAAGTAGAAGATGTTCAACAGGTTAGTCAGACTAATTTTTCAGCTGAGCATGAACATTGCACTGAATGCACAGAATTGGGTGGGAATTTCCATGCATCAGTGCATACATGACTAAAGGGCATTATGAAGGACAAGAGTTAAATTCTTATACTGACAAGCTGAAACTCATGTGACTAGAAACATAATCATCTATGGATGCAGAGGATGTTGTAAAAGAAGCTGTTAAGCTTATTTTAAAAAGCAAGCATTAAAATCAATTGCTAAATTGTAGGCCTGAAGAGCAGTGAATTTGAAATTGAAATTTGTGGGGTAGCTGGAGCAGTAACAGAGTGATGAGTCTTCAGTGGGTGGCATGCTATTTTAAATAGCTCTTATAAAACCACCTAGATGAAAATTAGATGATTACAGTAATAGTGCTGATTTATGCCAAAGGAAAACCTTCCTTCCAACTATAAAGATTCATTAAAGTGTCAACAAATTAGTGAGTAAAGAAGCACTTGCATATATAATTATTTGGATTTTTCTTAAAGTCCCAGAGTGAGGCTATTAAAGAAAACCAGGCACCTAGAGGGTGAAAGGTAATGTTCTGCTTTGGAAGTGGGCTAGGAGACAGCAAAATTCAAAGGACAAAGAGTGAGCTTTCATCTAGAAATGAGATGAAGCATTTGCAGTGCATCTGCTGTAACTGAGTCTGTTTATTAATAATATCACAGCAGGGCATAGTAGCAAAATTTGAAGATGATGCTAGGTGATTTAGATTAGTCAGGGATTAAGATATGCAGACATGACAAAATGAAGTCACCAGGCAATGTATTCAAGTTTGATTCTTGATCTGTTTTTGTTTGTTTGTTTGTGGTTTTTGTTTGTTTGTTTGTGGGTTTTGTTTGGTTTTTTCGTTTTGTTTGTTTGTTTGTTTGTTGGTTGGTTGGTTGGTTTGGTTTGGGCTTTTTGTTTTGCTTTTGTTTGTTTTTGTTTTGTTGGGTTTTTTTTCTGATTCAGATCAAAGTCATAAGCATTGAAAGAAACTGTGAAGTTCCTTGCAGCACTGGACTTTATTCTAAATGAAGTGATAACAGTTTCAGAGCAAGACTTGCAAGTTATTACAGATGGTCCAGAAGAAACCTCTACTTAATACCAATGAAAGAAAAAGGATTTTGATTAAAAAAGGGGTAACAGGAACAGGGCAGAATTTTATATGGCTGTCATATGTCAGTCCTTATCAGACCCTCACTCTTAACAATGTTTGCACTTGTAGTCTGCCAGTCGTCATCAAAGTGCAGCCAACGAACGAAATCAGTTCCTTGTAAAGAGCAGCTGATATGATCTCCAACAAGGAAATGTTCCTAGAGACTAAGAAAGATCAATGAAGACATTAATAACAGGAAACAGAAGCTGAGAGGCTCATGAGAAATAAAGGAATGCTCATCAGTCTTAAATAAAACAGCTTTAATACAAGAAAAAAAAGAAACTGGTGAAGACTAACAGTTTTGAGAGAGAAAAATAACTATTCATACACAGTAAGTAATGAACTTGCATATTTTTCTGCAGGAAATATTAAACAAATAGTTCATGAAGACTGTCAAACTGAAAAATAAGCATGCCATCAAAATCCAGTGTAATACTGAATGGATAAAAGTTGGGGAAGAACTGCATTTTTACAACAGTGCTGACTCAGAGATATGAGCTAACCTCTGTATAATGTTAGGAAAATTATTTTCACTGTAAAGATTTTTCATATCCTTGTACAATAACAGTTACATCTGCAGTGGGGGACACATTTTGCCACAGACCTCTATTGTGCTTTTATTCTCCTCCATTGTAAGACTCAGACCAGTGTTGCCCTCCAGCCTTGGAGATCTGTATTTTTATTTAATTACCTCAGAATTAATTCCAGGCAGCAACTGACCCTCTTCAATGTTCAAAAGCTTTGCAGTACATATGCCATCTGAATGGCACTCAAGCTGTCATCTGCTGCCTTGGCAAAGGTAATTTTGGAAAGACTGGATGGTACATAATATGGAACATTATTTCAATTGTGTTATTAGTGTTCATAACTTAAAATTAAATGAGAAGGAAAAGAAAATTAGAGAAACTCCAAAGAGAAATAGAGCAATGTAAGTGTTCCAAAGATACAAAATTAATATAAAGGTAAACAGGATGAAGATGAGCTACTTTGAAATTAAGAAATGCCTTGCCTTAATGTATTATCACAATACCCATTGACAATCAAGTAAGTTGTTCTTGTTGCCTTCCTTCTTCTCACCCAAAGTTACTTAAAAACAGCCACCTACCTCTCTGTGATTTCACTTCCCAACTGGTCCCACCTTGCACGAAATGTACAGCAGCAGCAGCTTTTGAAGGTCATGTAATGCCCCTGCAGAAGGAGGGTCAGATGCCTTTATTTCACACTAGAACCATCAACTCTTGTCTATGGATGTGGAGGCTCCATGCAGAGAGGTAATTTCCATTTTGCAGGCAGACCTGGCAGTGGGGTCACTTTCCCAAAGGGGTAGAGCCTGCAGAATCCAAGGCTGCAAACCAGATGCTGTGTGCCTTAGGTCAGGCTCAGCTGCTGCTGTCTGGGAGCTACCTGGGCCCAGGTGGGAGAGAGGGGTGAGGGACTAGCCCTGGGCTCATGGTGCTGAGCCAGAGCTGTGTTGTCCTACCCATCCCTCAACATTTGGAGCAGAGGAAGAAGAAAGTCCTGTATGCCGATTATAGCATGGCTAGAGCTCGCTGAGCTCACTGAAATGGAGGGAGCTCCAGCTCGGACTGAATGAAGATTTGCTTTATGCTCTTTATCATGGTTTTTAATTCATGCAATGCAGTACCATTTTAAGGTGTTTGTAAACTTGAGTGAACGTTTATAGACTGAACTGGGGAGATTTACAAACTGAGGTGCGCAGAAAGCACTCTGCTCTGAACACACAGTAGTGAGGTTGGGGGAGAAGATACAGATTTTTACACTGAGACAAACAGCTCTGGCTAAATAACCTGGTAAATAAGGAAATTATCCTAGTGCCAAGGTGCAGGTAGGCACACATGGTCAAGTTCTCTCCCTTCCTAGGGTAGGTCAGGGCATACCTCACCTCTCTTCTTTCCCACCTCCCCAGCACAACTTCTCCATGCTGAGGATCCTACCTGTGACAGGAATGCAAGGGGACAGAGACACTGACTACAACTCAACAGAAGCCCAAATAGGCACAATGCACTTGTTTTCCATTTATTAGGGCTATTCCCCGGCTTTCTGAAGTGTTAACAGAGAGCAGACTACAGAAATCCTAAGTGAAACACAGATTTGAGAAGTTGTGCTGGGTGCACACAACCTTTTCCTCTTCCCCTGTCTGAATTTTCCACTGGATACCTCACCAAATGTTTTGTTTTGCACAAAGATTGCTCTGAAGCTGCTTAACTGGCACAATCTGCCCGGAGGTGTACCAGGACCTGGGCAAGCTGTGTCAGAGGCTGTGTGCTGAATGCCACAGCAGGGGAATGTGAGATGTTTCCCTTCACAAGCCCTGATGTTCCTGGGCTGCCTTGCACACTCCAGAGACAGGCTCTGCTCTCAGGGAGCAAGGTAAGAATACAGCTCTGAGTGCCTCCCTAATGCAGTTTTGATTTATCTGCTGAGCAGCCATCAGACTCCAGCTTTATGCTTATTTAGAAGCAGGCTTTTAGAAACAAAAAGGCTTTTCTGTAAATGGCTACTACTGAACTTTTAAAAGTCCATACGGCCCTTTGAAGCTACCGAATGGCTCAGGGTAATATAATGCAGCAATACCCACCTGCAGACTCACTGTGTTTTTCACATCTGCTCGTTCCTCACCACACTTATTGAGATGCAAGAGAGCCAGTCAGGTTCAGATATCACTGACAGAGCCATCACTAGGGAATGTTTCGTGATGAGGAGGAGCAGGATTCATGTCCCAGACTTCAATAAGGTTTTAAGGTTTCCATGACCATCATAGGAAGTAGGTTCATATTCTCAGCTGTGATAAATTAGGATAGTTCTGCATATTTCCAAACACTTAGGAAAATTTATAGCTGTCTGGTTTTGTACTGGCTGAAGATGTAAGGCAGGGCTGTAATTCAATAATAACAGCATGAATGTTACTGTCGAGACCAATGGGAGCCCACCATCACAATTTTAAAGCTCAAAACAGTACACGATTGATTTCAATATACTATTCTCTTCTTCCTAAGGATACTTTTTTCCATTGATGTTGTATTTGAAGAGTTTGTAGAAACTCGCAGAAAATATTGAAGTTTGGAGTTTAGTTTATTTTGACCTTGTCATGGTCACAGGAAAGTCACCGTGGGAAGTATCAGTGAATTAATATGAATAAATCGATTTTCTAAGTTAAAATACCAGGCACAAAGGGTGCTCTTCTGCAGCAGTTCTAGGGAAAACATTCCTGACTGGACTACCATCACAGAGAATTAGAATTTTTTCCTAAAATTCCAGAGATTATAATTTCCTGTTGTGTTAGAAACTGGCTAACACTGAGGCTTTGGAGAGAATTAAACCGAATTTAGCTGATCAATACACAAAGCTTAGGCAACCATGTTTTCTTCTGGGTGGGGAAAATTCTTCGACCCATCATTGTTCAGCTTCATTCTTCAGTGAATTAACATCTCAAATGACTATTCAGGTCACATAAGTTCAAGTCGCTAAGGCAGAAGCATCTTGAGGACGACTATCAGGCAGCAGGGAAGGTAAATAAAGGGATTTGTTTAATGTTTAAAAGAGCGTACTAATGGACAATTAGCCAGGGGAATTGAGAGTAGTTTTTAAATCCACAAAAAAGCAAAGCTTCAAACACCCATCAATCTCTGGGCTGTGTTTTGGGCTAACACCACAGTACACATCACAGAACAGCAGCGCTGATGGTGGCTGGGAACCCATGATTGCCACAGCTTCTGCCGGGAAATGGTGACAAAAAGTCGCAGGTGTCTTGAAGAGAGTAGCAGATAAGCGCAGTAAGTTTGCAGGGCAAGGAAATACCTATGCTAAAGCATTTGCCCCAAGCTTCCGACTTGGAGTGACTCGCATCTCTACCCTACCCCGGCTGCGATGCCATTGTTTGTGGTACAGATGATGTAGGAAAGAAACCTCGAGTCATCTCCTTCAATGAAATCAACACAGCCATGCAGTATTTCAGGTCCTGTTAAACTCTTCAGAGCGAGCAGATCGTATTTTAAAGAACATTGGCTCGCAATTATTTCTTATTTAGAGCGGGCCGAAAAGCAGTCCACGCTGGAACGCTGCATGTTGCTCACAGCATCGCTGCTGTGAATGAGCACACTGAAAAGAAGGAAGTGTAATTTTAGAGAAACAGCTTGTTTTTGAGGCGTTTCACTGAAATTCTGTCTCTGAAAATAAGGTGAGGCAGTACAATAGGACTGGCTTTTCACCGTATCCAAAGTTAGATGGCATCCTTGCAAGAAAAGAAAAGCAGAAGGGAAAAAAGAGGGAAAGATGGCACATATGCTTAAAAAGAAAATAAAAAGATATGTTCTAAGGTTGTTTTTTGTGGTTTTTTTAACTTTTAAGTTGCTTTTAGAGGTCAGGCTATTGGAGTTTGTAGCTCTGTTGCAGAAACATACCCTGCTTCTGAAATAAAATTAAGTAACCAGCAATTAACTAAATTATAGATTTTGTGTTGTAAGTACCAGATCACTTCTCGGTTTTCTGATTTCTAAGTGTGTTACTTGATCCCTGATGAAATCGGGTGACAAGACAAAAAAAAAAAACAAAAACAAAAACAAACAAAAAAAACCCCAAACAAACAAACAAAAAAACCCCACAAACAAAAAAAAACTGCACACACCCCAAAATAAACAACCAACCCATATATTTTTTTCAGCTGGGAGACAGAATTCAAACAGTCAAGATTACTCGAACCTGCCCATGAAATGTATGATAAAATAAATACAATAAAGGACTAAATTAGCTGATCTGAGACAAAAACTCCTTCCAAGTTAGGTTCAACAGGTATGAGACATGCATTGGGCCATCAATCTGTTAAAAGAAATCTAAGAAAAGTCTTAAAAGTCTTCTGCTGATACTATAATCTCAATGAATTATATGGCTGCTGTGAAAAGCAGGGCATTCAGTGTTGCCTGTTTGTGATAGCAGCTGCTAATTAGGAATTTTACTTCCTCCCAGGTTGCCATTTTCTAAGCCATACTCATCAGCTTTTGAGGTGATGCTAAAGTGTAGACTTTAGGTAATAAGTTAACATTTTCCAGACATTGGGGGCATTCTTGCTTTCTGTACATGAATAGACCCAACTGAATTCTTAGTCGACACTAGACCAGGACAAGGATGTCAGTAAAATAAAGTCATCTCAGCCAGCTACAGAAATGCAACGAACTGACATTTCCTGAGAAGTTCAAATTTCTCAAAATGAGTCAATAAGTCAGTTTCCAGGCAAGGCTCACACTATTCACGGACAAAGCTTGAAATTGTGGGTACACTGTACATAATGGGCTGCATGTTCCCATTATGGACATGTCAAACCTGAAAAAATGTCTTATTATGTCGAGATAGAGACCTTACTAACCTTTACTAAATTTTAAACTGGCAGAGAGGGAAGGTTGTAGTACATGTTGAGGACTTTATTTGAGCACATCTTACTACATTATTTTCTTCCAGATTTACTAATAAATTATTATTATTATTATTATTATTACACCTTCTACAGTATAGATGTGTTTAGTTCTTCCCAGACACAGCACACATGATCTGTGAGTACCCAGGTGTTTACAACCTGTAAACATCTTTGAGATCTAAAAGAGACCTAAAAAAGAATCAGAAACTAGATACTTTTATTGCTGAAAGATATTAAATTCTCAGTGAAAATATTATTAAAAGATTATTCAGTACTTTAAAACTTCTGAAACTGTTTTATCTAAAACCCACTGCACATATCTGTATTTTAATTGGATATATGTGTGATGCTAGAATCAATTTTTGGTTTGTGAAACTCAAATTTCTGTGAACTCACATTCTTTCTTAGATCTGTAGCCAGGTTTTCAAAGCAATAGCATTTTTAAAAACGTCCCTTCTGCAAGTATTTCGGTAGCAGCACCAGTTGTGAATTGTGCTGAAGCTGTGAGGAGCTGATGGCTACAAAGGCCATCTGTGCTTGAGGGGCTGCATCACACGTGGCAGTAACACCCCAGCCATGGCCAGTCCTGCAGCCGCTCCTGGCAGCCCACAAGTCTGCCCAAGAGCCAAATGCAGCTCTGAGGTGCTTAGAGGTATAGCAGACTGACTCACCTCTGTCAGATCTGTAGCTTGGGACAGGCAGCAGCAGTGATTCCAGCCCCAGTGATTCCATGGGTCTTCCTTGTCCCACCCCAGGCTGGTGACTCTTCCAGTAAGGAGTGCTCTAGTCCCTGGGGCTATGCATCATTAGAAGGGCCAGGGGTGGGGTTGAGCTCTGACCATCAGCACTGATTCCCAGGCTGCATTCAGGCACTGGCATGGGGCTGGAGCTGATGCCATCCATGCCATCCATGCCATCCATGCAATGCAACCCCTGTGTTGAGAGGGTCGGGTTACACATGCCCGGGCTGCTCTGTGCTTGCTGGCTGAGGACAGGGGACAGCAGTAGCTGAACCCCAGGGGAAGCCCTTTGTCCAGTTCAGATGAAAACCTGAGAGTAGTCTGCTAGCAGCAGGAAGGCAGCAGGAGGAGGGAATGCATAAGGTAACACTGTGGTCTGTAAGAGCACAGCAAGTGCCAGGAATGTGTGCCACCCCAGATTTTTTCCATCTTCCTTTGGTGGGAAGAGCGATGGGCTCACCACTGGTGTCATGAATTTCTCAGCTGCTACCACGCTTACAGGATGCAATGCATCCTCTCTTGTCTAACACCTAATTTTTTATAATCTATTTTAACTGCCACTTAATCAGAACAAAATTGTGATTGTAACATAGGCAGGAGCAGAACAGATGTTTGGAAACAGGTTTTTCTCCTTAGGAGCTGTGGCTGTGCCTCAGACAGTCTCAATACACCATTTTTTATTCTCCCTGGATTTTTGTATGATGGCAGCCAGATGTAAATGTATGCTTCACATCTGTGGAGCTTCTAACCCACTTTCATGGTCCATAAGAGACTCTTCTAAGCTGAGAACCCTTTTTTGTTCCAAGGGTGACTGGAAGTTCCTGAGGGAGACCAGGACAACCCTGTGCTCACTGCTGTGCTCTCCAGACAGAGCCAGTATCTTGTGGGAAGAGCAGTCAGCCTAATTTAAGGCCAGTAGGTAACAACAGAGAAGCAAACCCAAGTTATTCCTGGTGAATTACAAAAACAAATCAACAAGCCAGAGGCTACACTATTGCTATGGTTTGTGCAGACTTTTCAGAAAGTTAATTCAGCCTCCAATGCTCAAAGGACAGCAAAATAATTTACAGTAAGATTCTTTTCAAAGAACTCGTGTTTAAAGTGTTACAAATAGTTAAAATTAAGTAGCAAGAAGGTTCAGTGCCTTTGTAGCCTTGGAAAAGTAATTCCTCACCTGGAATGTTAAGGGAAATAAATATTGTTCAGACAGAAAGGAATTAAAACTGAGGTGTCAAACTGGAGTTGTAAACTGGAAGTGAGGGTTTCCAGCACACACACCTTAGGCTTAACTGGCCTGTAGGTATGCAACTCAATTAATAGCTTTATCACTCTTTTACACCTGATAATTTGCCTCTTTATGTAGCTATGTACTTTGCACATTCAAAGAGTACTTGAGAGTGAAGGAAGTTTGCCAGTTGGGAGGATTTTCAATTCCACCATTATCTCGCTTAGTTTACACTTCCTCCCTCTATTCCTGATCTGATCCAAGTGTCTGCTTTCTATCATGCAGATGTACTTTCTCCAAACACATCGCTAACTTCAGGTATTTTTGCCTCACAGTGTAACCTGGGAGCCAACATTATCCCTATTGCACACATGCAGGAGAAGGGAGAAACACATCAAAATAATCTGCCTGGGTCTTGAAAAACTTGTCTCAGACCCAGCAGCAAACTCGAAGCCCCAGGCACAGAGATGAGCCGAAGAGGGTGAGCATTTGTAAAGCATCTTAAGAGCCTCCAGCCACAGGCTCTGAGAAAAAGGAAAGATCCAGGCTAAACCACTTCACTAAGAGGGCATCAGACCAGCTCTCTGCTCTGCCTCTTTCCTGAAGGGATGCCTGGCCAACTGGTTATCTCTCTTATAGGATGTGTAGGAGATGACTGTGCAGGTCTGTGGCTACTGCCCATCCCATAACTGCTGCAATACCAAATGGGTATGAAATGGCCTGAGGGTGACTCTGAGCTTTGCAAGCTCTCCAGCTGGTGTGACACAGCCTATCCTCTGTCTCCAGGATCAGCTCCCACAGAACAAGGCTGCATTGTACCAGTACCTGACTTGCAAGACCACAGCTCATCCGAGTCCTTACAGCTCCCATTGCAAGAGATAAAAAACCCCAACATTTTAGGACTATCAGTATAGAATCTCTCATAAGAAAAACCCTCTACACAGCCCACCCCAACCAAATCTTGAGACTGAGCCTTTTTTTTTTATTGTTTAAAAATTAATCAAAACTGAGAATACTACACCACTTAGAAACCTTCTGTACCTGTAACTCACAGAAGTTGGGTTAATATTTCAGTCCTCAGCATCAAGAAGACATGTGGAGTTGTGTCAAAAACAGGCAAACACTCATTTTTCCAAAGGTAGAGCTGCTGACTAGGATGACAGAACCAGGCTCATCCTCTGATGTTTGGATTTGTGTCAAAAAGAGGTGATCAGTAAAATCACAATTTCAGAGGATAAAACTGCCTTACACTATTGGATTTTGCAGCAGTTTTGTTCTTATTTTCTCTTATTGAAGAAGCACATCTACTCAATGACAACTAGGAAGGAAGCTGTGGTCTGGAAAAATAGAGTTGTGCTATCTGGATGAGGTGACATGGGCAGGGACCAGGTATCTGTTTCCTGCCTGCAGGCTTGTGTCTCTCCCAGGTCAGAACTGGGCTGGGTAAGCCTGTCCCATAGGGTGGCTTTTCCTTACTGTCAATGGTACTGGGCAGGACTCATATGATCAGCAAGGAGGCCTGGAGGGGAGCATGTTGCTTGCAATGAACTTTTGCCTTTTGCTAAATCTGTTTGTTTAATCCTGAGGGATGCAGCCTGTCACTGAAAAATTTAATATATGAGATTTGACTCTGAAAATACAGCACCATGCTCTGTAAATTTCAGCCAGGTGTATTTGGCTGCATTTCATTCATTGTTCCCTATGAGAATTCTCTTTCATATTTTCCACAGGCAAAACCATGAGGGATAGTTTACTGTATTGCTCTAACATACAACTCTGGGAAAGCTTGAATGACTTTGATCATAAACCAGGAAACATTTCTCAGACTCAGACAGACTTTGCTGCAAGAAAAATGTTTTGGAAAGAAAAACACCCCAACTCCCCTGCAATGCAGACTTTAAATCTGCAGCTGGCCTCGTGGAAGAAGGTTATTGATATATGCCTTGAACACTATTTTCCATGTGCACTGGGCATCAGCTGATAGTGCTTAATTATTCCTTTTACTACCACAATGTTTACTTTTCGGGATGACTATCACACATTTCTATGTTTTGTATCTATTTACCCTCACAGTCTGCTGACAAGATGCTAGAAAATACTATGCTTGTTCCTTTCAATTCAAAGGTGTATTGATTTCTAAACAACTTCTTTGATAGCTGACAGCTTTTTACCAGTGCTTAATGTGGACGGTGTATGAAGAATTAAATGCTGGACTGGCATTTATTTTTATTGGCTAGCACATAAATGTGTCTATGATTCACAATTAGTGTAAAAGCAAGACTTTTCATTATGAAAAACAAGGTGAGTCAGATGTTGATGGAAGAAAACTCATTAAAACATAGTCAGGATAAGGAAACAAAATGGGCAAACCACATCAATCTGATAGTTGGTCTCTTGCAAGACTGAATCGCTATTACTCAGTTATTACCTGTGCAAACACATGGTTTTCTCCTCTTATCTAGGTAAGAGATTTTATTCATACATGGAAGAACACTTAAGCTCCAAACTAAGACTGGAACTTCGGATTATGTGTCTCTGAATACAGATGGCAACAAGAATATGGTCAAGGTCTTGTACTGGAGTGGGTAAATACCTGCAGTCCCATTCCATGCTGTCAGCAAAGAACAATTTACCATACAGACAGAGAGGGATAAAACCTGCATCTCTTGATTTTGGTCCACACAGACTGTCCAAGCAGACCCGTTCCTGTTTGGTACAGATATGCAATAAAACCAAGACAGAGAACGACCACGACTGTATGTGAAGGGACTCAATTTCCTGAGTGCACAGACATGGGTCTGTTCTGTACTTGTGGTTACAGAAGAAGGTAACCTCTGTGGCCTTTTGTGACTACAACTGAACAATTTAAGTAGCAACGCTTGGAGAAGAAAGGCAAGCAGCTCTTTGTCACCGGAGTTTCACTGTCAGAAGTGAAGGTACTATGGTAAAGGCCTGGCATGAGGCTCTGCTTCCATTGCTCATTCTAGAGTGGCTTCTGAGGCAGAAACTGTAATGAGGGGGAATTAAGCCTACACAGGGCTCACAGTGACCTAGTTTCATCTTATGCCTCTAATGAGTATTGTTCGCAAGATCATTTTTGAACAAAGTGCTAAAATCAGTACTTACATATCACACTTTTTAATCCTGAGAGATTCTGTGTACTTAAAAGACAAGTAAGTAATTTATCTTTACACTGTCTAAGCATCTGGCCTGTTGAGAGTACACGTGAAGTGTTTTGGCATTCATCACTAACCCTTTGAAACATCAAAATGATGCCAGTCCTGCATAGTGTTACTGCTGACAGAGAAAGGTGTCCTCTTCATGTGCATTACAGTCCTTGCCCAGAGAAAAGAGAACCCTTGTAGCATTGGATGAACAGCCAAATTAGCCAGGTGATTTTGCCTAGCTGCTGTGCACGTTGAACACTGGGTAGCCTCCCTGATTTGTTCTAAGAAAGACTGAAAATAGAGTCCTACTGCTCTTTTCATTTTACACAAAGCCTGGGGACTGCTTTAGCAATTTAGCATTGAACTGTTGAATTACATTGCTCAGGAATGTTCCCTGGCACTGTTTAATTTACTAGTATAGGCACAGCCCAAGTCCCCCTAAGAAAACAGGCCTTGAAAGATCACGTAGCTGTAAGTAGTAAAGTCTGAGCAGGATGGAGTGCTGCAGTACACGGGGGTGGAGAAGGTGCCTTTACCACTCCTGGGTTGATTTCCTGGGCATTGTAAGGGTTTGCTGGTTGTTTCAACTGCAGAAAAAGAAAGGCTCAAGCTTTCGACACACACACATAAGATGCCATCTCTTCTCCTTTCATTTCCACCCTTTGCAAATGAAAGCCTTTCTTGAAGCTTTTAGCTCTAGCTCTGCCTGAAAAGGTTCAGAGGGGTGACAGGAGAGAAATGTGTCTGAGAATCCTTTTTTCTAGTTCCTGATAATGGCAAAATTCCCACTGATGTGAACGAACTTCTGCTGCTGTAGATTTACTGTACATTCTTAATCCCAGCTGCCCCAAGGCAGGAACATCCTCAAATAGTTGCATGTTCTCCATTTCCTAACAAGCAATATTTTTTCTGATTTAAAAGCAAAAATCTGTAAGGTATGACTTTTTGAACCAGCTCAGCTGAAGAGGATGGTTTTTCTGCTTTCATGCAGATCCAAGTTGTGGAAGTACTGCACTAGTTCTTTTATTAATATTCTGTTCTTGCTTTTTTCAATCTCCTCTCCAGCACAAAAGCTCATCTGCAAACTATTAGAGTCCCACCTTTAGAGCTCAGACCAGAACATCTGTTGCTTGTGAGTGGGGATTGATACCAGTGAGAGTTGACTGTATCATCCATCAGATTTATACTTTTAAGGGGGAGAAAACCTGCCCAGCTGAACATGCTGCTAGAAAGCATACCTGTTCCTTAAATAAATAGACCTCTGTTTGAATTTCCTTTCAGTCTGGAGACAAACAAAATAAAAATCATGGGGTTTAACTGCTACCAATAAATCACCATGCACCGCTGTTGTCAAGGTGAGCAGGCAACATAATTTCAGTATTTCCGAAAAAAGTATACTGGAAAAAACCACACTTTTTCTTTCATCTTTTCAGTCATTACTTGGATCTATTATTTGATTCATTATTAGAACGTGTTATAGTTTGGCTCACAGTTAATTTTATATTTAAGAATACAGAGATGATATTTCTGGGTAAAGTATTTAGGCATGCTCTTCTGCTGTACGATGCATTAGAGCAATTCTTTGCTGTAGATTTGGTTTTGGTGAGAATACTTGGTAGTCAGAAGTCAAAATCTGCCCATTGAAGAATGTTTTTAAAAGTAAGTGAATTACTATTAATGGTGCTTGCAAGAACTTTTGTTCCCTGTTCACTCATAGGAATAGGTTTTGTTTGCTACAATAGTCATCAAGAAAAATACAGTACCAAGCATTTTGTCAGTGTTAGTGCCAAGAATTCATTCAAGAAAGCAAGTAGAAGCCTGTTTCATAGCAGTAGAAGTCTTGATAACAGATAAACAAGGACATACCTGCCACGAAAGATGTGACCACATACTCCCAGACTTCCCAACACTGTTAGAAGTGTTGCAAGCACTTATGTAGGAACACTTGACAGAATTAGACTAGCTGGAATCTTTCATTTATAAAAGTGCTTGGTATTTTGTCCCCAAATGTCAGCATGCTTCATGCAGGCTTTGCCTTGGCATGTTAGCTGAGTCTGGCTAGAGGTGCTCAGTCCCACAGCAAGGCTTGGCAGTCCTGGCTCCCCGAGTTTGAAGGCTTCTGCTCAGCTGGGAGTTCTGGCAGCCCTTACTTGCTCCTGGCTCCAAATTTTTGGCAGCAAAATGTACTCAGCTTCAACTATAGAGCAGCACTGGATGCTGGACAACAGTGAAAATCACTTGCTTTTGCTTGCAAAAAATCACAAGCTTGCTTGCAAAATTATTGACTGAACTTGCTCTGCATGGAAAGGTACTCAAGTAATGTTTTATGGATTTCAACACACAAGCAATAGAGGTTGTTTACAGACCTTTTTGTAGAGATGTAAGAGGAAGAACCTACATTTATTAAAGCAGTTATTGCAAATGCAGCATTAGCAGTACAATAAAGCTTCCTTAGTTCTTTCAGAACCGGTCAATAGAATGTCAAGAGAAATGGAGGCAAAAATGGGAAATTATCTCATTCAGGGAGGGGTATGGTGAAGATGTATGACATTTTAATAGTCAAAATCTCCTTCCATTTTAGGGAAGGATTACTCTGAGGTACCAGAATATAGAGTATATAGCTTGTACATGGATCCATGAACCCCCAAACCTCAATTTATTCTCTGATTCAGAACTTAGAAGGCACATAAAATGGGCACTCATATTCAGACTTCAGTGATATCTATTCCAGAGATTGACCAGAGACCAAGGAAAGTCTGTGGCAACATCTTTCTCTCATCTGCTTACTCTGATGTGTACAAGTGTGCACTCAAGAGTTCTCTGTTGTGTCTAGTACGTTAAACAGCTTAAGAAAAATACAATTTACTCTTGCCAACCTTGCTTTGCTTATGAACAAAGGCACAGAGAGGAATAAAAAAAGGTAAGAATTACAACAAGTATAACTATTGAGGATGTAGTAGCATAAGTACCCAGTAGAGACCTATCATGCCCTTGTTCAAGCTGAGTTAGCACAAAATCTTCTTTCATTCATGAAAAGAAATAAACTTAGGCACCTCAGTTATTGCTGTTCAGTAACTGATTAGTTTGCCGTATAAAATAAGTGCATCCCCTGGGATGCTTGGTTCCGGCTGCTCCCATCATGCTTTCACTTTACTTCTATTTTTACAAAGCAATATGTTCCTTTCCTTGCCCTTGTGGATGAATGAAAGCTCAGTTACCAGCACAGGAGCTACCGCTGGTGAGGAAGCATTTACTCAGAATAGAAGTATTGTGCCACCAGCTGTGTTAAATTGCTGCCTCTGAGCTATTGCAGGACAATTCAAGCCTGTTGTAAAACAGATAGCAGGAAGGCATGTGTGTTGCCAAGGAAACCCCTGGCTGCAAGTTTATTGTATAAATAACACCAGGGTGGGGAAGATGTGGCTAACGGAAGAGTGGGGAAAAAAATGAAGTGCCTGGCATGTCTCAATGTCTGAGGGAGGGTCATAAGCAGAAGCAGTGAAACAGATTTACCAGTAGAGCAGTTGACCTTTCTTTAGCTGGGAAAAGCAAGGAAAACAGGTCTGTCATACAGAAGTGACTGGGGAAGAAAATAGAGTCAGCAGTAATATGACCATGATGGGCAACCCCTTGCAGCGAGGGGTGGAGAAGCAAGATTAGCCCCTGCACTTTCTCATACTCACTAGAGGAAAAGAGGTTGGCATAAACCACTGCTGGATTTGCCCAGAGCTATGCAAGAGAAGAGGCAGATGAAGGCTGTAGTGGCAAGTAGGAAAGTAAGGGAAATATAAAAGAGGGAATCATTGTAATTATATATTTAAGCATTGGGACAGATTCAAAACCAAGAGCAAGACATTTATGTTCTCCAAAGATGATCTGTATGTAACTTCTTAAGGTTGTGGACAAGGATGCTACTAGAATTCAAAGAAAAGCAGCATGCAATGAATCCAACACACTGCACATCACAGGTATGCCAAGACAAGAGGATTGTGTGCTGAAAGCTTGTCTCTTCTTCTAGACCTTACAGAGAGTGTCTGTAATTCATCAGCAATTTCAACACTCGCATTAGCTTTCATCCATTTTATGGACATTACTGCTCCATATATAGAATCTGAGCACTGCAGTGTTGTGAGAAGTACAGCTTGGATAGTGGGGTCTGTCAGAAAAGCAAAGGGCTTACAGCCCAGGAGAAGGGCTGATTTCCTTCCTGCCAGTGATGGGAACAGGTCATTTCAGTGCCTCATATCTTGCATAAGTCATTCAGTAAAATGGGATAACACTGCTCTCCCTTGAAAGCAGTTTGAGCAATGGGTCAGAAGAGTACTCTATGAGTTGACAGCATTATTAATTTCAGTCCAAATTAAGTGCACAAGTATTTCAGGACAAATGAACTACAAAACTACTTGCTGGGCTATGGCACCCAGGATGCTCCAGCATGTGCTGTCACAGTGACCAGAAAGATCTTGCTGATCTGGACTCTTTTTATACAGCAAAGACAGACTGGATGGGAGGCAGCCAGCACTTGACACTTGGGATCACTGCTGTTCACCTTAGGCAAGGCTTTGGTCATTGATGGAGCGTGGTGTTGCTCCTAAACTGTACCAGCTGCCCTGTCTGCCAGCTACCACCTGCACTCAGTGAAAACCCATCCCACTGCTCTTCCAGTGGGATGATCTTCCAGATTCCTTGACATCTGGCTGTCATGGCTAGCAGACATCCAACAGCCTGGACTGACAACCAGTCTGTGTGTTGTGGTGTTGCTCTGCAGGCACATTCCAGGCTGTGGGCATGCACCACTCAGCTGCTGAGGGATGCAGATACGATGCTCCTGGCCTTGCTGATGCCCATGATTGCCAAAGGGAGACAAAGAAGCAGCTGCAGGCACAAAAGCACACTTGGCTGATCTCTGGTGTATCCTCCTGCCAATGAAGAGAAAGGCTCAGGATAAGGGAAGAAAATGTTTCAGTTTGCAGCCTCAAATGCAGATCACATTTCAAGCCCCGGGGAATTTGTACTCATTGCAATTCATATTATTTTATATTAAATAATATATATGTATTTTTTTAATTTAGCCAACGCTTTCCATTTTTGTTCTCCTGTAGTTTTTTTTTTTTGTATCATAAGATCTCATAGTTCTAATTACCTATTTAACACCCCTGTGAGGGTTGTTGGTCCCTTTGAAGCATTACAGAGCAGGGCCTCAGCATGGAAAACCACTTCTGACTGTGGAAGGACTACTGAGATCTGCTCTGTACAATTTCCAGGACTGAACCCATGATGCCCAGACATATTGTGAAACTAAGTCCAGGCATTTGGAAACATCTTCCAAATGCTTCAAACCAAGATAGGAAGCATCTGGTTTAACAAAAGTTGTCCAAAATACAATGTCCCATTCAGGAACCTCATTAGGTCTCCTCAGAGACCAGGGCAAATGGATGAACCCTTAAGGTATTTTGCTTTTGGAATCTGTCATGCACTATTCAGCACCATCATATTTAGTGCTTATACAACAGCATTTCCCTGAAGTGGAAGTCACAGTTGCTGGATTTATGATACAATTTCATCAACTGGGCAAGCTTCAGAACATATTTTAAAGTGACTTGGGGAGAAAAATAATCTTTCATGCTTAATTTATTGAGTTACAAACAAAGCTATTATCTTTCTGCATTAAATTGTTTTATTTTTCAATTAAGCTCAGTTCAATTCACCCAATTTTACCTTCATGAATGAATGCCCCAAGCCAGCATCCATTTAAAAAAATTCAGAGCAAGTTATTTTTGCTAAAAGAGATGGTGGTTTCTTTCCTGTTTCAGACATGCCATTGCTTTCCGAGGTATAAGATGGAGAATCTAGGATGAAATACATACTTCAATTAAAAGTGTATGTCACTGTCAGAAGATCTTGGGGGATTCCTTGCCTTTCCAGACTGTCTGTCCCTATTTTAACAAAATACTTATATCTAGGTGATGCTACACTGTTCCACTCACTTCTCTGGAATTATAATAAATACTTACTTTGTTCCATTTCATTTCAGTCCTCGATACTGTCAGACTCTGTAAAATGCTAAGTTGAACTACAGCTAGAAATCCTATATTCTTTACTGTTAGTCTGAACTGTTCCTTTAATTCAGTTTCATTTTACTGTCTCTACACAGGTAATAAACACCAGTTTTATATGAAGAGTTCTTTCATGTAGTAATTTATAGACATATGGGATTTTAAGCTTTGGTGAGTTCAGAATTCCTCAGATGAAAAAATATTAGAATAATTCTCAGTGGAGAAGCTGGTAGGTCTCATATACGTGCTGGGCACTGAAAAATCAAGGATTTTTTTTCATTTTTATTTTGCTGAGAAGAAACAAGCAGTTTACATGATTCCTGCTTCATGGGAATTTAAATATTTCAGACAAATCACCACCCTTTATTTGCCTATAAAGCACATTCCAATTTTTTAGTATGATTTTGGTAAGGTTTCAGATATTCAACTGCAAACCAGAGGAAAGCCAGAGATTTCACAGGTTTTCTTCTCTAAATGAGTCATTCCTATTTATTTCCTCTAACATCACCAAACCTTCTAAATGCTGAGGTTTCAAGATCTGTTATGAATTTTGTCCTTGCTCTGGTGATTGGTAAAGAGCAACCTAATATATGATACAAGACTGGCAGTCAGGGAAGTGGGATGTTGGGTGAAACCCAGGTCATGCTCTGCCGTGTTTTATTGTGGATTTGAGTGGGACCAATACTTTACTTTTGTTCTCAACCTTGAGTTACATCTGAATTCATGAAAAGGGTTCTGATGAATTAAAATGGCTGAGGCTGAATTTGGATAGCTGGACTGAAGAGACTTATAGCCAGGACTGCCAATCCTAGAATATTACTGCTGAAGAAATGGCGATGGTGCAGTGTGCTGAAGTGCTTGGTGCTGTGGAATTTTCCACTCTTGCTGTACAAATCATCTGATGCACACCGTGTAGCTATATTGTTGGACTGTTTAAGAGCAGCAATTGGCCCTGGTTCCTGCTCCCAGGGCATTCAGTGTTGCCTGTGGTGCACATGAACAATGATCCAGGTGAAGAGAGTAACAGAAACATCTGTGTATGAAGAGGGCAATTGTTTCAGGTTGGCTTTGTCATGTCTTTAGTTGTTTTTAGAGGCTACATGTTCTGACATGGGCCACATATCAAATATAATGCTGCTAGTGGACTTCACGGAGTGACATCTGTTATTCATGACGTTTTCATTTTCTCTTGATATTCTGCTTGACAAAAACCACCTTCCTGAAGTTAAAAAAAGTCAATCTTTGTGGAAAGGCAGAAATAGAGAAAATAAAATTATTATATATGCAAACATATGCAACAAAGCCCAAATGAATTCTTAAAGACTCTCATTATCAAAGTGCTTTACAAAACACAAACAGATCAGTGCTGAGGTGTGTGACTGCCAGAGCTCCCCTCCACCAGAGGCACAGTCAAATTCCTCTTTCCTTTGCCCAGTCAATCTTTGTATCCTTTCTGAAAAGCATTCTCAAGTGCATCTCTCAAAATCATTTCAGGCAGCTGCCCCAACTTTCCCTTGCCTATCAGCTGTGCTCACACATTAGCCTCCTTGCCTTCAGAAGAAGTGAAAGGCCAAAAGTCCACAGAATAAACTGCAGATGAGGCAGACTAATTGGTCTCAAAATCGAAACATATGGCTTCTTTCAGGATCTTGACTTTTTAAATACTTGTTTAAAGTAAACATTTGCAATTCCTCATGAAAGGCACTTTCCTCCCCAAATCCTCTTGACCCTCAGTGACCTTTCTTACCAATTGCACACTGCTTCACCCTTGGGGATGATTAAATCTTGAGAGGCTTTTTTTCTTTTCTTCTTTTATTCCCCACATTTGTCTCCAGGGGACTAACTTAAGAACTGGCTTGAAGAAAGCTAACCTGGGTCAGAAGGACAGAAACACGCCAGATGCCCACCTGGGCACACCACATGGGTGTCTGAGGTTAAGGCTGGAAGGGAAGGTTCACACACATAATCACAGAACTTTGTATTTAAAAACACGGACTACAAAAAATAATCATCAAACACTGATTCACCAAAGCTAAGTTTTTGAGCTTATGTTTGAACTGAAAGCCAGCTTTTGTGTCCAATGGGCAGAGGGGGAGCACGGGTGCAGGGAAAAGATGGCCTGAGGCAATGTCATCACTGAGACAAGATATTTTAAAAATATGGCCTATGGCTGTTGTCTCCTCTGACAAAAAAGGCTGACAAAAGTGATTGACTCCAGGCTATAATCACTGGTGAAGGCAGACAAACCCTCTCAGTTTGTCTCCAGGGTGTCAGTACATAAAAGTTGATCGAAGTCTCTCTGCAGTCACTTTATTTATAATTTGTGTTTCAGGCTCAAAGTCACTCCCAAGCCCTTGTAGAAATATAGTTAGGCAGTGTAACTTACAGAGAGCTTGTGCAAGGCCAGACATCACACAGCTGCTCATGCCCTGGCACAGAGAGCCTGATGCTTGTTTGCAGGACCAGGAGTTGTTGTCCGAATCTAGGCAACAATTGTTCCAACCTTTCTTTACATTCTTGTTTGCCAAAAAGCTGGGAAGATTAGTTCTTGTAAAGAGCTTAGTTTTCAAAAGCTCTTCTGCCTAACACCTCTGCCTGTCAAGTCAGATGCCAGCCTGCTCCTCCCATCCCCAGTGCATAAATAAAAACATCCTGGTGGGGCTGCGCATGTGACAGGCAACGCCCACTGTCCAGAGCCACGCGGAGGCAGCAGGAGCATCCCCACCTCCCTGTAAGCAGATGAGTGAGAGCCACGAAGGCAACAAAACATCGTGCTGCCATGCACAGACAGCCACATGGAGAAGACGGCTGGTAAATCATCTGGGCCTGGAGAGATCTGCATTTTCAGGCAGGTCCTGCAGCCTTGTGTGACACTGTGATGCTTCCTGACTCTCACATGGGGAAATTCCTAGCCCTGTACCTCCCCACATGCTGTGCAGGTGGAGGTGGACTGTCTGCAATACATGTGACATTGCAGCACATACACTAAACCTGCTTCACCCTATCTGCTGAGCAGGTCTGCTTTATGCAGACTGAATAGGTATCTTGTCTAAATAGGGAGAATTTTGCTGGGTTTCGTTCCCTGGTGAGTGCTGCAGCTTGACTGCTTTGTTCCCCATGGTCTGTCAGAGATTTCTGCACCAGAGCAAGAAGTCCTACACTGAGAACCCAGCAAGCAGGGCAAGAACCTGCAAAGGTAGGCAGAAATAATTGTCAAGAAGATAGTGGGTGCCTAGGTATGGGCACACACTGTAAGAGGTGCAAGGGACCTCTTTTCACCAGCAATTCCTCAACCCACAGCTCCAATAAAAGATTCAAAGGGAAAACAGACATCTCTCTTACAGAGGGAGGGCTCCACTTCACAAAGACCTGAGATGCACAAGAGTTCCTGATTCCACAGATTTTGAATTGGGACCTTTATTCCAGATTTCACATGTTGTCAGGAAGTACCCTCACTTCTGCATGCTGGATACTCTGTCCTCTTGGTTGAATCTGTTTCCAGTTTGTGTAACTCAGGATTGAGGGAAGATACTTGGCTTGTCCTGTTGCATCTCTGTCAGGTGCTTTAACCACCGTGCTATAAAGTTTTCTGATCTGATTAATGTTTCTAGTTCTTTAAAGGTGGACTTTACTTCAGAGGAAGAGCTCACATCTGATTCCCGTAGCCTAAATGCTACCTCTCCCACCAGATCTGCATTCTGACCCCTTTCTGAGCAAGGTAAAATGGGGTCTCCTGGGTTGCAGGAGAGTGTCTTAAGTTAGGAAGGAAAACAGTGACAACAGTTGCTTGTTGTCAGGGAGATGATCTGAGAAGATGAAGTAGAGAGTGTCCTTCAAGCAACTGATGGGGAAAAGCAGAGTCTGACCATCCCTCTAGACCTCAGGCATTTGTCTGGTCTCTGCACAGCTTGGCAGTGTCAGAATGCAACCTGTCCAGGTTGATGGAGAAAGTATTGGGAGTTTAGGGACATTGGGGAGTTGATTGATCACCCAGGATTTGAACAAATGTCTAAAGCCGGATCCAACAAAGTGCTTTAAGGCATCAGAGGGACCTCTTCACTTGTTCTTTCATACCTGTGACCAGGTGTGCTTTTCTATTAGAAACATATGTTCATTTCTGTTTTCTCTCATTCTCAAGTATCCCCATTTGTCAGACCTCGATTAACAAGAGACTCTTAACATTAGAAATCACACTTGTACATGAAGGATAGTCTTATACAGGACATTGAGAAAGTTTGCAGACACTGTGAGAGGGTTCCTTGAAATGAGTTCAGTCTTCAGCAAAACCAGCATTTGGATGCCCATTTATTTAATCAAGGAATAAATAGGAGATAATTCAGTGAGTAATGTATTATCATAGGATTTAGAGCAAAAAATAAACCCATATTTATCAGACTCCTTCTGGACATGTTCTGATACCTCATGTCTTCTCTATCTGCAAAATAAAGGATTCTGTCTCAGCTGTGCCCTAGGTATGACTGTAGCCTAGAAGTGATATAGCCACCCTAACAGGGAGCAGGGGTTTAGCTGATCTTAAAAGTAAGAATCAATGTACAAACATGTCCTAATGCAAGGGCTTGCTGGGACTTGACTGAATATATTTTTAAGCTTATTTGTCAGTTTCTTTCATAGGCAAGGTCTCATATCTGGTGCATCCAGCCATAAAAGCTAGCAAATGTATTCAAAAAATATTCAACATCATGGCCAGAAAGCTGCACAGCCATTCTATAGTGAACATTTCTTCACAAAGCTGAATGCACACATGCCTGTGTTTACTAATTTTCTTTGTTGATGAAGTTATCCCTTCAAATTCTTTTTTTTTTTCCTTTAAATGATCTAACATTTTATCTCACATTAACTTAAGTTCTGGAACCAGGTGGGGAAAATTCTCTCCTGCTTGCTGATAATGAGGCTTCACTATCTCATTTTCAGTGCAGGAGATATGCATAAACTTGTCTCTGACTACATCTAGTCTGTGGGTCTGTTTTAGTCTTTTATCTATATCTTGGTATGACTGGAGTGTGTTCTATCTAACTCCTTGCAGACTGCATGCCTGGGCTTTTTGCTCAGAGATTGAGGAAAGTTGCATATGCCCAAGACCTCCAAATTAGGCTCCAAGTCAGGAGCTTGGGTGAGGCTGGAGCGTCCTCTTCTGCATAGTCCTCCAGAGGGTTCACACAGGGAGCTCATGAAGGGCTACCCAGCAGGAAGAGCATCCTGAAGATCTACAGGGCAGTACAAGAGTAAGTTATTACTCAAAGATTTTTATAGAAAATACTACTGCTTCAATCTGAATGGAGGTTCCATTATACTTTCAAACATTGAGACTGCCACTGTACCTGTTCGATGAAGACGCTGTAAAAATAAATTATAAACTAACTTGGAAATAATTCACCGAAGATGTGCAAAGCAGTTTCTTCATCTAAGTTATCTCTTTAGGTGCAGATAAGAAATTCCTTCTTCTCCACTCCCACCCAAAACCTCATCATGAACCATCAGTGAAAACAACTCTCCCAGTCTCCGGAGAGGTGAGGCAACTCCCTGCACTCCACTGTCTAGCAGTGACATTATCATATTTATACATGGATTCTCAAATCACTGTGGTTCAGTAAGTGTTGAGTGAAGAGAGCATCCATCTCTGGGGCTGTCCCTGAGCCTCCAGGCTTCCCTGTTGTTGCAGTCCTGACCTTTAAGAGAATTCTTCTAATCGCAGAGGACTGGGCTGGGAGGAGGCTGTCCCGATCAGTGTGAGACACATACACACAATTTCTCTCACTAATTTGGCAATACAATATAAACAAAAGACACTTCATGGAAAAGGCATGAGGCACACCCTAAGCCAGTTGCTCTACACACTCAGCCACCCTGCATGCGAAAAGGCTGCATAGCTAGACTATTTCCATTAGCTGAAGTAAACACTACTTGAGTGAAAATAGGAGGGAGACATGCCTCTATTGAAATATTCGAGTCCTTTCTGAAATAGAGATCTTTCAAATGTTTACTGTCTTTTTCCCTAAGACTCTGTTTATAGTTACTATTAGTACCACACAGTAGTGATGCCACCCAGCACCCCCTATTTTTTCATGAATGAGGTTTTGAATGGACTGGTTCAGATTCTCTTGCTGAGGAATATACTTAATGGAAAAAACAAATAGCAATTTTGATTATAACCTGAGACTTTCATTTTAGTGGTAATAAAACCTCTTCACTTTCAAAATTGATCCTGCTATAGTTTTCCTTTGTCTCAGCTTTTTTATGTCCCTTAAAACTGAAACATATTTTGGCTATTCTGATAATCAGGGAATGAATATGAAGAAGACTGCTACTTCTCCAAATTGTGTATCCGCCATAGCCCAAAGGCTGATTCCTGGGCTGAGAAAGAGATGCCTTCTCACCTTTCATTGCCCTTTGAAATTCCAGTCCCTGCTGTTATCTGCACCATTGACTGCAGCCCATAAACCTCTTTGCAAAATGGGATTAGCAGGAATACTCATCACTTCTCACATTTTTTTTTTTTTAATTAAGGTGGGTAGAACATGCATAGGGTCCCAAGCCAATGTCATGCTAAACAATGCAGTGTCAATGATCTTGCTGCCTTCCCCAGCAGCAGCATTAACCGGGGCTCTTTGGTTTTCTCACTGGTAGTCTGCGAATGGATTGCATATGTAGAAGCTTTTCCAGCAGTCAGTGATGGCCATTTCTACAGCTGCTTTTGACTCCGAATCGTGCAGTGTGGCTGAGCTGGTAGAAATTAATTGAGTAATGCTGCAGGCAGTTCACAATGAGAATTTCTCAGTGAGGAAATTCAACCGTGAACAGTCTTGAGTATAAAATCTACATTAATACATGTCTGCCTGAAAGCTGATTTTAAATAAACCATATTCCTTTTACTGACTGACTTTTAGATGGTCACTGAGTGCTTGGGGTCTTTGGCATCTTACTGGCAAAGGATGAAGCACAGGGAGCCTGGATTTCTGCACCAGCCCTCTGGGAAGCTGTGCTCTGCTCTGTGTTCTGCAGGGCACTGTCTCAATGAGCCTTCGCTCTGGCAGGAAGGACAGGGATCCGAGGTGATGGGACAGTGAAGAGCAGGATCTTCAGGAGTTTGGCAGCCTCTGAGCTGTTTGTGTTGCCAGCAAGCTGAGCAGTGGCCACGAGTTTCTGAGCTGAGCAACTTCATTCCTGGCTGCTTTTTTTTTTCCTCAGCCAACACTGCTCTTTTGTAATTTTAACTCAAAGCTCTGCTCCCATGATACTCACATGCTTTTCACTTTGATGACAAATAGGAGGTCAGTTTGTGGATTACTGAATATACCAAGCTCTGCTTTGATATTCTGGCTGTCTGCAGCCAACCTTATCCCTAGTTATGCACAAATGGAGGAGCTGCCTCCTGCCACAGCCTGAGCTGACCCTCACGTCCTTCTCCGTGTCTTGTTACACTCTCAGTCCATAACAACAGCCCTGATCTTAAAGGAACACAAAAGTGGTATTTATAAGGAATCTTTTCTGGGACATGGAAGTCTCCATAACCCTGAAGATGTAGAGGTCCTGTTAGGGTGCTGCTGGGGGTCACATCCCCGTTGAATTACAGATTATTAAATCTAGGCCTGGAGCTAAATGAAGGCAACTCCACAGCATTGATCTGTTTTGTGGTGTGGACACAGTGAAACTTCTGCCATCCAAACACCCAAGGCAATTTTCTTCTAAAATAGGAAGGGTAATACCTCCCCCAAAACTGAGATGTTGCACAGAAGCCTTTGCAAGGCTTTCAGATGCAGTTCTGATTTGAAGCAGACCAGCAATAAAATTTCAGATACGTAGATTACAATGTGAGTTTGTGAGCTTCTAGCTTACCTTGACTACTCACTAAATGTGAAGTACTAAAGAACATTGCTGCTGAAAGTTTTCAAAAAGATTCATCTCTCAAATAAAGGTCTATCTTGTTTTGCAGCTAAGGGAAAACTGTTAAAATGTTAGAATGACTGATTTCACTAGAACAAGCACAAGTTATCATTGTGTGCAACTAAGCAAAATTCAGCAGTATGAAGGGATCAATGGGAGAAAATGAGAATATAAAGCAGCTAAAATCTATACCACTATGGCTGTGTACTAAAAATTCATGTGCATGAATTATGTGATGTAATGAACATCCAACTGAGGATTTCAGCCACAATTTTATAAGCTTTGAGTGATTCTAGATAAAGCGGAACAGAAGAACCGAGCCAACAAATTGTAGTCATATTTCAGATGAGTTTCTCTTAGCATATATACACTTTAAAAGAGCATGAGTGTTATTATGTAGAAAAAGAAGAATGAAGAGTGATTTTATGCTGTTTGCAGTGATGTGAAGAATAATTTTGGCTTAGGATGTTAAGGAATCACTGTTGTTTTAATTTTGCCCCTGACCTATCTACTCACTGCTGCACCCTCAGCAGAGTAACGTGGCCTGCTTTGTTTTTTCTGCAGGTTTATGTAGCAAAAGAAGGCAGCACATTCCAGACTGACCCGAGAACAGCTTTGCAAATTGGTATTTCACATCTGTGCCTGCAATTAGACAGTGGCAATCACAAATTAACCTTTCAGGGCTGTTTCATGCTTTCCAAAACTCAGATGGCTGCAAAAGTGATGTGTCCAAGCAGTAAACACATTGCTGACATTCACAGGCACAGCTGTAGAATCAGACAGCTTGTTTTCAAAACCTTGGCCATAAATAAGAAAAGAATCACTTTTTTAGCTGATGGAACAAATGTTGACTTAGTTGAATGTAGTACCTATAGTTCAAAGGTGAATTAAACAGACCAGAAAATGGACACAGGGCTTGTGGCCATATGGCTAAACTCTTCTACCCTTAAAAGATTTTCCAGATCTAAATTTTCTATTTGGAACAGACTCTGTCCCATTCTGCCTCCCCAAACTGTGTCTATCCCTTTCCTGGGAGAGGCTGACCAGCATGAGACCAAGCCTAGCTGGGAAGCCTGATGTGCACATACCACTGCCTGAGCCAGTGCCCTGGCCCTGCTTGGCTCGCTGATGCAACTGCAGACACCAGTGACAAGGGACCATGCAAGAGCAAATCCTGGCTGCCTCACACAGCCCCAACAACACAAGGCATCCATTTGGTGGTGTCAGGAAACCTGAGCCTCTCCTGTGAACTTTCTGCTATAGAGCAGCATGGGGCATATAAGGAAAATGCCTTAAAGTCCTTCCTCTTTTCCTTGTTATTGACTTGCTTTGAAAGAGAGGAAGAGAGAAAAGGGGAGGAAGAGAGAAAAAAAAGGCATGCATCTTGTAAGAGCAGAAATACTGACCTTGCACAGGTATATATAAAATATTAACTTAGTATGTAGGGTATAATCTGATCTGACCACAAATGGGATCTTAAAAACACTTTTGCAGCCATATAAGAGTTTATCATTGATTCAGGAAAGTCTCCTTCCGTGTGTGCTTTAAAAGATAATCATGCGATTGATCCAGGTTATTTTTAATAAGACTTTCACAGTCTTTTTTTTTTTTTTTAAAGAAACCTGAGAGACTGACCAAATCCTAGATATAATCCCTCTAAGCCTTTAAACAAAAGGGCAATATTGACACAAGGCCATGTATGTACAAACCAGGTAAGTAGTGATAAGGAGGTACCCAGGGGGAACAGCTTTGTGTGGAAAAAGCAGGGGAAACATTTCACAGCACTAGGGGATGATGTGGTGATACAGTTGCAATAGCCAGGAACTGGACTTTGAATCCAGTGAATATTGCCCCACTCCTGTGCTCCTGTGACATCACTCCATAAATAACTTCAAATTACACACACACACACGTTTTTATTACCATGAGGCCTTACACTGCCCAGTCATTGCTCCTCTGCATCTTCTCTGTACAGAGAGAGAAAAATATAAGAAAGAACATTCTTTCTTTAAAAGCTGTAGTGTTATAGGAAAGATAAGTTATCCAGTTTATGTATTCAGTCTCACACTGGTCTGGTAGGTTGATTTGAGATGCAGAGGACTAATACCACAGTTGTTTAAATGAAAGGTAGAAGGAGGCAACTTCCATTTCCACTCACTAAATATTAGTAGCAGAAAGAAAAAAAAAAAAAACAAAAAACCAGGAAAATAAGTAAACATTAAACATATAAGTTTCCCAGAATAAAGAAGTGTCTCCACAGACCTTAGCTGCTGTGCTCTCTCCCAGCAAGCTCTCTGGGTGCAGTTCACAGACTTTTCAAGGTCTGAGACTATTACTGAAGGTAGCCTGAATATATCAAGAACATATCTCATCTCTGTAATATCTTAATAACAGGCTACAGTCTCATAGGATATGCCAGGACATTACCTTCTGCTATATATTGCAAAAATTGCTTCATGGTTTTCTTGTGCCCTGAGCCTCTAAATACTCCCAAGGAGGAAGACGAGAGCCATCCAAGGTCAGTGATGGCTGAAGTATTTGCATGTATCTGGGTCATCACAGGAAGCATTACTGAAAATAAGCACTAAATCAGACATTTTAATTGTAAGTGTTCCTGAGGATAGGAGCCTTTCAAAAACCCACAGACCACTCCATTAATGAGACAAGATGCAAGGGAAGCACAGTACTGTGGGGAAATACATTGCACACTTCCTCCGAGTGACCAAACCATCTGAAAAGCAACTGAGCCTACTCAATTTAAGTGCAGTAAAAAGAATCATTTATCCAAATATAATTACTGCCTTAAGCAAGAAAACTATGTTCAATAGTTTTCTATAAAAGAGTTTCTATGGATCCCAGCACAGCCTCAGTTCTGCAGTGAGGATCAAGGGATGGTACAAATGCAAAGGAAGAGCAGAGAAATGAATTATCTTGTGCACTACTACAGTAGTTTGGCCTATACTGCCAATTATCAGGTTCTCTTCTCACCATGAGTGACAATGGCACTTTTTATTTCCACTGGAAAATGTCAGCTTATCAAAACAGAATTTCTGTTGTAATGCACTTACTTTGGCTAAATTTCTGTGGGACATCAATGACAGAGAAGTACTTTCAGCTCAGAGAAAGGAGGAGAAACACTCCAGAATATCCGAGCACCCAGGAGTGACAGTGCTCACCTTGGCCAAGAACAGAGTGGTTCAGTGATTTAAATTAACTGAAACAATGATTGGTCTTTGGCCTGGGGCTGAGTACCCTCTGGAGCAGAATGTGGCTGGACAGGAGGAGCTGGGAGGAGAGGCAACACAGAAACACCATGGGCCATATTTGATCAAGCAAACCTCATGGCTTAATTTATTTCAGGACTTGGTTGAAAAAAGGGCAGCCCATGCCATGGATAGGTTGCAGGTTGCAGGGGAGGGCTGAGACCCAGCAGCAGCACCCCACCTGGGCTACGTATTTCTCAGACACCACTCCTTCACAGTCAGTATTGCACTGGCAAATCAGAGCAGCCTTGTGTAGCTTTCTGCAAAACTCTGGCTTCAGGGGTAACCTTAGGCAGCAGAATTTCAGGAGGAGAACTACAACCAGGAAATGAAAAATAAGTGAGGTTATTTGTTTACAGAAAAAACCCCCATCTGATTGATCTGGGAGAGGTATTTTTGAAAGATGGACAATAGTCTCCTGTGACCCTCAGGACAACCTAGCACAGGTGTCTTGCTACACTAGATTAAAAAGAAAGGAAAAAATGAAGAAGAATAAAAGAGAGGACTGTGAATTTAATATCCTATTAATCAACTGAAGTCGTTGATTCTAAATTCAGGAGTCCTGTGTAGGTTAACAAGCATAGTGATCTCTTAATAGGCTAAGTCAAAACTAAAAATCTGCTTTTCTGGTCCTTACCTATTTCCTTTCAACTGCCTAATGGCTTCCCCTCAAAAGGTGTGACAACATCATCCCTTCCTACTTCAAAAACTGCTTTTCATTTATGAGTTAATAATTTACTAGAAGCCGCAGGTAGTTCTTTGTAAAAAATGCATGGGCAAACCCAGCTGCAAAGTCAGCCCTGGCACAGTTACACCTCCACATCATCATTAAATTGCCTTAAAGCTGCTCAATACAAGGTAAAGAGCCTGGCCATTGCATCTCTGCTTCATCAGCACTTGTTATCAATATAATCTGCCTCTACTTGCAGGCATCCTAAAGGGCCTGAAACACTCATCTAACTTTTGCACCAAGACATGGAAAGCAAGTCTAAAACTGCTGAGAGCCTCTCTGATCCTGCAGCTTCTGCTCAGAGGATCCACATTGCTTGTAGGAAAAGTAGACCTTGGTGTATTTACTGTCAAAGCACATGGAAATTCAAGTGGATGTGCCCATGCCATGTGAGTAAAAAGGGGGACTGCATTGTTACATCATATGCCCATGAAAGGGAGGTCTGAAGCCCAGTTGAGCCATCCTTCTGAGTGAGGTCTTGAAGATCTTCAGTGGGAGGAGTAAAAGAGGCCAATTTGCAGAGCAGCTTCCCAGCCACACTTAGCTGGCAGTAGTGGTGTACCCCAAGGTGTTCAAGGCACACTTGCAACACACAGAAATGTTTTCCCATGTAGAAATGCGTGTCAGTGATGGGTCAGGTAGGGGGAATGTGAATCTTGGACAAACGAAAAGAAATAGGTAAGGATAAGTAAGTACTGGTGAGGAAACAGGTGAAGGTGGTCATAGGTATGGATTGCATAGGAGAGCTGAGGGTTTGCTGCTTCCCTTTAAGCATTAACTCTCAGAGGCCAAGTCCTCTGCTCCCCAAAACTGGCATACTGATACTTAGTTCGGGTTTTTTTGCATGTCTTTTCCTGAGGCAGATCAAGTGTTTTCTTTTCAAGCTGAAAATTAATTTAATGATAGAATTCTTGGCTTGGGTAAGTTTTACTGAAATGTAATTACAAGGGATATTCTTCAGGGAGTACATTTTATAGGAAATCTGATTATTAATATCACATACAATGCACGACTGAAAGTTACTAGAGGCTGTGTAAGAAAAAATCTTATTTACATTACTTACATATTCAAATAGTAGAGGCAAAACGTAATAAACCAAATTCATATGCAGCCTCGTTGAAACAAGATTTTGTTATGTACAGTCTGAAAGCTCTAAACATTCTATTTTTCTTCGTAATTACATCAAATGCTTCCTGCCCCATGTCCACTACATAGGGAGAACAAACTTTGTGTAAATAAACAAAATTTAGTTTGTGTCTATTAACTTGCCTTATATATACAAATACGTTGAAAACTATGAATAGTCTCATACAAATTTTGGGGAGGGTCAATAAATAATAAATGTTAAACTGCAGACCTCATACACGTGTCTGTCTATATATGTACATATAAGCTAAAAATGAATGATGGCTCTCGCGCAGAAAGGGCAGTATACTGTCTAGAGGAGACTTTCCATGTTTAATAACAGCTTTTTTCTTGTCAAGCTGATTTAAAAACTGCAGCTGCTGCATTTGTTGGAAACTCATTATAATCCCGACAGAGTGTTTTATATTTGAGTAACTGCAGTGCATTCTAACACTTTTTTTGCTCACTTGAGTGTCTATTACTATTACACAGAATACAACAGATTTTTGATAGAATTTGGAACACATTAAAAGGGACAGATGTTTTGAAGAACTTTGAAGGTCATACATACAACATTTTTAAAATTTCTCAATAAACTGTATTTCTGTGCAGTACATCCATGATTTTTTAATGGTCTCAGTCAGTGGAGTGTATATTGATACACCAGTCTCCTAGATGATGCGTAAACATGAAGGATTTTTTAAGGTAAATTTTTTTTGGTAGCTATTCCTTTTTTAGGTGATTACAAAAGTAAAAAAAAAAAAGAAAGGCGTGATTTTTTTTTTATTTTTACAAGTTCTACCTTGTAGCATTTTCTAAATTAAACTATGTCTTTCCTCTTCTACACTTTCCCACTTTCCTACCATTTATCCTTTTTACAAGGTGTAATATACTATCAATATCTTCTGAAATTTTCCTGTTACTTCTCCTCAGTCTTGTTCTTTATATCTTTTCCCATTATTTATGCCCCCAGTACACACATTCTACTCACACTTTTTTCATGGCACAAATATAACACATTGAGAGGGCAAGAAAATGAAGTCTACTACTCTTTGTCAAATCCCTCCTCAGCCCCAGACATCTAATACAAATTTAAGCCTTAACAAAATAAGAAGCTCTTTAAAGACAGAATTATGGTCTGCATAACCTATATTTTGACACATACAAGATCCTGTGACCACAGCTGATAGAAACAAGAAGGCTTAATGCTGCACATGAACTAGTGATGTACCTAGAACTGTCCTGACAGATGTAGCCTTAAATTGCATTTTTAATGTACTCAAATAAGCTATACAATTAGGATTAACATTGCTATCCCCTGACTGATTCATGATTAGTATGTGTGGGCTTTAATATTGCTTAGGAGAAGGATCAAGTGACCCTAATTGTATCCAGCTTGTCTATTGTGAGATTTGGCAATCAGACGTCACACACATCCCCTCCTTTGGAAAGCAAAAGTACGTGCATGTCTCTGTAGACACATTCTCAGGGGCAGTCTTTGCTTGATTTTTTCTGAAAGAGTTGTTTATATAAATAACACAGTGAAGGGAAGCTGATCTTGTTCTGGCTAAGTTTCTTTTAAACATGGCGTAAATTACAATTTCAGTTATTCATGTATCTTGTAGGAGCATACTTCAAAACATTTCACATTAAATTTATTAGAGATGATGAGGCAATGCATGAAAATGTAGGAAATGAGAAACCTTATTCATATGCATCAGTATAATTACTCTAGCATGTAGAAGTGTTTCTTCGTCTTTGAGCTAAATATTTTCTTTTCCAGTTTACTGTTAAAGCAAACAGAATATGTATGCTTTTTATCTTACTGTTGATAAAGAAAACCCTCCTAAAACCCTGCACCAGACCTCAGAAGCATCATTGTGCAGCGACAAAAGCTTTTTATTGCTAATTGTAAAAGCAGGGCAGTCTCCAGCAGAGAGTTGCTGGGTTGCTGACTGATGCCTTGACAGATAACAGACAATCAGTGCGACACTCCAAGATTCCCGGTGGAAAAACAAAAGACGCTTAATTTACGAACAACAACCAGGCATCCACTTAGGGATACCATTATGCACTGGAAAGGACTCCGTGCCACGCAGACAAACAATGAGCTCGCTACAAAGTAGGGAAAGCGCTGGGTTTGCCCGTGAAGGAATGGCCGTGACACTCATTAAAAGCCCCGAACCCTTCTTTCCCAGCTCGGGTGGGGCTGTCTAGTGTTTACACAGCGGGTCTTGGCAACAGTGCAGAGGTAGACTGTGCTGACTTGGATATTTAGGCTTATTTTAAGGGATTTTCTATCCCCCAGTTTGTCAAAATATGGAACTATTGGATATTTCAATCCTCTTCCTCACTGTCGCGGAAGGGTGACAGCAAGTGAAGGTACCATAGGTGAGGCATGAGTCATCAGGACACTGCAGACATGGAACAAAGGCCCAAGGATTAATGGGATTTCTGAAGCTTCTCAGTAGCTTATTACAACCAGGCTGTGGCTGGATCCTTCTTCTTTTGAATATAAATCTCACACCAAATGCAGTGCAGGAGGAGTACAAAATACAGAATTGTTATGCCAGCAAAGGGCAAGTTTTACTGAAACAGCAAGGCGGATCTAAACTTGTTATGTTTGCTTATTTCATTAACAGCCCCTCTTCACCCTTCATCAAATCTCTGTTGTTATTATTTTTATTACATGGATGTGGACTGTGATGGCAGGAACGTGCCAGCCACAAACAAAACCATGAAGACAGAGGTAGATGCAGGCAAAGAGGAAGAGGGGGGGAGTCTCTGCCCTACAGCACCAACCACATGTCACAGGAAAGCTTGGGCAGATGCCAGGGAAATGCATGAGAAAAGTAGAGGTTGCCAAAAATTTAGCAAGCATCTGAGAGAGGCTGAGATCTACAGATCTTTTAGAGCAGGAGCGGGCTCATTCATAGTGCATGAGAAATTCCGGGTAGCGCAGAGCTACCAAAGCAGCTCTGAAAGTAGAGGGTCGCTGTGCACAGCAGTTTGGCCACTGTCATTTGTTTTATTAGGTCTTTTGCTTTTAACTTCACTCCAGCCTTTTCAGACTCTGTTGTCTCATTGAGCACCGAGCTGGGTGTGAAAACTATTGCCTTATGGAATTCTTTGTAGCTGCAGAACACAGGAAGAGGAAGTGAGGGATAAAACACATCCAAACCCTGACTGGCTACAAGGAAAGGCTTTCTCCCACTCCTGCTGACTATGCAATTAAAGCCACACGGAGCCTACCAGTGCCTCGTGGAGCACTATGATAGAGGCTGGGCATAATATCCAACAGCTTGTAATTAAGCCAAAGGCAGGTTTGTCCAGACATGAGAAAGGGGGTGTGTGGGGAAACAAATCTGTCAGACCCTCAGCATGAAATCACACCACCTGAGAAGTTTCTGGAGAAGAGCAGGGGCTTTGTCAACAGATAGCCAAAAAAGCCATCTGAGAAATAATTATAATGTGACAATGAATTACTGACCGGGCTGAGGTTTGGTAATCCCAGGCACTCTGCATCTGGTATGATGGCAAAGCTGACTGGAAAACTGCTCCTCTCCAGTATTCCCATGCAAGCATGTGCAGCTTTCCTTACTATTATCTATCTCGAGCACACTCGAGAGAAATGGCAGTTTTGAATCAGCTCATAGAGTGGAACACAAGCTATGTTGAGACACAAGCAGTGACCTTTTGACCATGTTTGGTGGTTTTTAACACAGTGCTGGAATGTACACTGAACAAAGAGAACAGTTTCTATGAAAACAGGTGCATTTGAACTGGTCAACCAAATACTGCTGAACAAAATAGAAATGCTACTGAGATTCCTGCCAGACCCCCTGGGTGGGAGCTTTCAGTTAAGACCAGAGGAAGCTATCTCTTGCATAAGATACAGTTAATTCCTGTGGCACCCTATAGCTGAATGACCTGCCATCAAAAGCTGCCCTTCTCCTCTGGCATGCAGGAAGATTGTTCCTTCCCATTCATATGTACACTAGGAGCTCTTGGAGCTTGCAGGAACTTGCTCTGAAGTTTGTTGTTATTTTTTTTTCAAACTCTCGAACAATATCCGAATTACATTCCAGACCTGAAACAAACACAGCAGTGCAATGCTCAAAACTATTCAGCAATTTTCCCTACAAGTTACGAAAGTGCACCTCTTACTAAAGGAAAAAGAATGCCAGTTACCTTTATTCAGCCCACCCAAGGGAGTATCCTGCTGGTAAAATCCCTGTCTGTGGGCCCATAAGCTTCTCCCCTCTAAACCTCTTTTCTTCAAGGTTTGCTTTTTTGTTTTTGCTTTAAATTACTCCACAGGGCTTCAAAACCTGAGTACGTGTGCATGCCAGAGTAAACTTCATTGTAAATTTAGTTACTTACACACTTAGTAACAGCAGATGAAACGAGATGCAGTACTTCATGCTTAGAGTCCACTTTTCACAAGGATGTTTGTGATAGGAGATCTGAGCTCATTGCATGAAACTATGTGTTTGGGTAAATCTACAGAGACTTGATGGTAATTCACACTACTGCAAAGAGTATGAAAACAGATCAGCTACATGAAGGAATTAGAATAGTAATACTTGTGGGGAGGTCCCTGTAAAATAGGTACTTTTCCTGTTGATAGAGTATATATGGGACTAGTAGACATCCAGGCTAACAAAAACATACTTTTTCTTTCCACTGAACAGTTTTATGTAAGTGGAGAATGGACCATTGGTCATGCCTTGGATTTTGTAAAAAACCAAAATCTGAGAATTTTTTTTTAAAGTTTTTGCTTTTACCTTGAATTAAAGGATGTCTGGTATTTAACAGTCATTCAGAGAGAAAGCCTGTTCTACCATTTTTTTCTTTTCTTCTTTCCTCTATGGCAGGAATGTAAGTATTTGTTCCTTTTCTTTTGGAACAGTGTAAAGTCATATGAGAAATATCCATTTTAAAAATCAGCTGAGCTTTTCAAAGCCTCTGAAAACCAATTATGTGCAAATTCCCTTTGATTTGATTTAAGTGACTACATAAGGTGGACAGGAATGGTAATCTGGCCTATTTGATTCTTAAACAGATTATTGAGCAGAACACTAACTAAACACCCAAAGAAACAGGGACACAGTACCACGTGCTAAAGTCTAAAAAGGTAGATGCTGCAACTTTCCAGACATTAAAATTAGGTATTACTGAGTTTTTGCAAGTCTGTTCAAGCTATAGTGTCTTCTGGAGTAAAAAATAATTCCTCATCTCTGCAAAAGTAGAAGAAGAAAGAAAAGCACAGGTCCAAGGGATTTTTTTAATGTAACAATTGATTGAGTCCTGTTTTATTTCTTTATTCTTAGATTAATCTAGGGTTTAGATATAATTTACAACAACATCACAACTCTTTACTGTGCATGTGCTATGGCTTGGTCTTACTTGTATCATCTGTATATTTATATGCTGTGCCTACCCTGGATCTTATTACGAGCATTGCCAGCACTCTCTAAGTAACTTCTTTATAAAAATCCCACCAAAACATATGAATCCTCTTTCATTTCTTCTAACAATTCCTTAGATAGCTCAGTGACAGCCGTATGCAATCAAGAGACGCTACCCACACCCTCAGAAATCACGTTTGTCTAATCTGATGTTACTTATTCAAAAGGCAAGTATTGCTGAACTGAGTCATTTTGGCTTCTCAGTCAGTCCTTCCCGAAAACAATTCAGCCCACCTATCTGGGAGACCTTGTTTGGAATGAGGTAATTTCCTTGCTGGCGTCAGTGCTGTTCACTCTGCTGGCAATGCGAGGTCCCTAGGAGATTGGTTTATCCCAGATTCCTAAATTTCAGATGCCTTTAGACAGATGTAACAAATTCCTTCCTAATTCCATTGCTATTTGCCTTTAAGGCATTAGCAGAGACTTCTTCCCCTATCTTCTTGCTGGGAAATTTTTTAAAACTGCTCTCTTATCTAAGCATTGCTCTTCCCTTAAAACGGAAATAACGTATAGGAAACAGAATAAAAAAAAAAAAAGTTCAGGGACTAAAGCTCAAAAGGATTATAGAAGGATTTAGTCTGACCTCCTGCATGTTACAAGCCACAGACTATACGAGACACAAAAAAGATTTTTTTTTTCTGAATGACAATATGGAAAGTGTTACTTTTAGAGAAAAAAGGTCTTTTGATGAAATAATGGAATAATTTCCATTGAGGGCAAATTCCTGGCAAGATACAACTTCACTTTATAGTCTTGTCCCTAGAAAAAGCAGTGTATTCTTCTAGAGATTTGGGTTGATCTGGCTTGAACTCACAAACGCTTACTGAAATGCTAGAGGCAAGTGTAAAACACAGAGATAATTTTGGCTCCGAGTCTCTTTAAAAATCAGGTTTATTTTGGGGAAGATTTAATTATCTGTTTGCTTTTTTAAACACAGTTTTCTAACTTCTCGGATGAATATTCAAAGGAAACCACAATCATTATCTGCAGCTTTTTATTGAAGGAAGCCAAGTAAATCATAGATAGGAGACTTTGTATCTCAAAGACAGACCTTGAGCTTTACAGGAACAAGACTTTGGCTTTTCCTTTGGGCGTTTGAGTAACTGAGAGCAATTAAAACTGACGTGGCATTGTGCAGCTACTCAGGCCAAAAACACAATGACTGTATTATATATTACAATAGACACTTTATTTGTTGTATTCCTGCTGTGGATTTCTCTCAGCAATATATGTCTAGTGGAGACAGTAATTGTCCTAGCTGCCTTCCTTTTAGTCTTGTATGACTCTGTATACTTACATTATATACAGTAAATAATTATATATATATATATATATATATAGTATAGCCTTTATAGTCTCCATAAAGACTTGGCCTTCTTATACCTGGAAAGCTGGTGTGGTCTGAATCCATAGAGAAATACAAACAGTGGCCCTTTGTTGCAAACCACATTATCACATTGAATTTTATTGTAAAAAGAGACTTTATTCAGTGCAATTTAGGCTCAAATTGGTCTTGGAATATGCAAAAAATAGCATTCTGCATCAGAGAATAAGGCAGTGTCAGCTTCAAATTTAGAGAGAGGATGCTCAGGAAACAAAGTCTGCTGTCACAAAGGAAACTGCAGGTCATGTCTGTGCTTCTTAGCACATGTTGGGATGGACAGACAGACACCAGAAGGCACAGAGCCTGGTTCCACAGAGAATACTCTTACCTCTGAGCCTGCAGTGACCATCTCAGAAAAGTCAGGGAAAGCATCGTGTGAAGGGGAAAGTGGGTGAAATTAGTTCTTGAGTTATAGTATGTAATTATAGGTAATGGTATAGAGAACAGTTTGTATAAAATATTATTTCTATTCTTTCTCGTGGATGCCTGTGGAGCTTTCAGCTCATACCAACCAAAAACGGCTTGATATTCTTCCATTTAGCAAAAGTGAAGATCACATATACCTATGTCAAGGAGCTGAACTGATGTAGTGAGTGAGGACACTGAGGGCTGGTGTGTTAGGAGGGTTCTCCCCTGCATTACACGGTCCCAGATGTGCCACCCACGATGTGTGGTGGCTGCATTGCATGAAGTATTTGGTTGCACCTGAAAAAAGGGACAGTGGAGGCCCTGTTTGTTGCCTTTCAGGTTTTGATTTCTAGACCCAGCTGCATCCTTCTCTGCAGTAGCTTCCCTTGCTTTCTAGGGAGTTAACATCCAGTGTCCCCAAATTACATATCCCAGAGATAACCAGAGCAAGGGATATGAGCCATAATAGTACATTTCTGCACGCTGGTTGTGGTGAAGTGGCCAGATATTTTCTCATTGAAAGCTCTCTGCATGCTCTGAGGTTAAATTTTATAACCTAATAATTCTTCTTCTGGAAAACAAAACAGAACAAAACAACAAAGTTCCTCTAATCCCTCTGAAGGAAAGTTCTTGGCTGCAGGCACGGGACACATGGCAGCCAGGGAAGTGATGAAGGCTGGGTGGAGGGGTTGGGGTGCAGGAGAAGCAGCCTCGAGGGAAGGTGACCCCCAGGCTGCTGACACCAAAGGCTGTGCTTGGGAGAGTGCCTTCAGCTGCAGATGATGCAAACACATTTGGGATACTTGGCTCCTAACCCTGGAGTGTTTCCATGGTGCACACACCTTCCTGACAACCACAAGCTGTTACTTAATGTGGGAGGCTGCTGTGATTATATACTAACCACAGTGCTAGAAAATTATTAACCCTCCTATAATAACAAAGCTTTAAAGTGTCCCTTTTTATCACTCTCCCTGCCTATCTTGCAGCCTGTGTCAGTCCCCTGTACTTATTTAACACCATCTGTAGAGAGCTCTTTCCCCTCGATTTGTAGTAACTTATCATCAGACTTTGAAATCGTTTTCCTCTCATCTCAGCTCTCCTGGAATTCTTCCTATTTCTGGTTTTGTAGATTTGTTCTGAAGCTCTCTTCATCTCGGGCACCTAGGAGACCACATGGGTTTTCAGCCTTTTTTGATTTGTGAGCTTCTAAAAATTTGTAATGTGAGTACATACTGTGGTACAGTGTACTTAGGCCTGCTGGCATGAGGGGGTTACTATTCATAGTTACCTTTCTTTGACCTTCTAGAAGCAAGCTGTGCACTACAAATACTGGTTATAAAGCTGTGGCTGTAGGCATACCGCTATTATATCAATTTCAGTGCCCCAGTGACAACAGAGGAGATCCAGGATGAAACATAATCAAAATCATAGGATCTAAATGTAGTGTGAAGAGCTAGAAAAGCCATTATTATACAATCATACCCATTTTATTAGAGGTAATAATTTGTACATGTGCGACATAAACCCACTTTTTTGTTAGAGGGAGTAAAAGGGTCAGAAATTTCTAACAGATAGTTAAATGTACATTTCAGGTGATTCAGATTCAGGTATAAATAAGGTAAGCACAGAGGAAGCTTTCCTGAACATTCTGGTGTAATAAAAAAACCACCAAATTACTTTCAAGAAATTCAGCCCACTCCAAAGTCATATTTAATAGAACCATCCCCAAACTCATTAGCTTCAGTAGATGTTAAAACAAAAAAGGGGAATGGTCACAGTATTAATTTTAATCACCAGCATCCCATTCTTAGTACCTCTTCAGTTTAGTGACCTTTTTTCTTTGGAAAATACAGAGTCAGTGACAGGACAAAAAGTAGTCCAAAAACCTTTTCTGCTTTGATTCCAATTGTGGACATAATCACATCCACCCGTTCCATGCACTGCCTCTTCCCAAATATCTATATATACATCTAATGCTAGGAAGATGTATGGCGAATTTCCATTTCAATCAGTAACTTGATAAACCTCAGTCCTTATGAAGAATACAGAGTTCTATGCCAAGGTGAAATTCTCAGCAGTCAGAGGTCACAGTGTGGTTGGTAAGCACCTTGTTACTCCACTAATGCACAGTGGAATAGAAATACTGGGGAGACAACAAATACTGATTTGGTTATGCAAAGAAGGATGTTGAGCAACTCAGTTAGTGAGCACACAGTATCAGGAAAATCTTCCCTTTGGGAATAATTTATCTTCATGTAGCCCTTCATGTAGCCATAAATTGCATCTGAGATAAGGAATTTGTTTAACTCAAATGATCTCAGCATAGGAAACTTTGTGTATGTCCTACACATTAACTTCTTCCACTTTCTTGCCATCAAATAGGTTAAGAAGTGGCTTTCTGCATTTCACTTTTAAGATACAACCAATCTTCCTCCTGACTGCAACTGTCTCTGCTCTTGCTCTTCTGGGTATCGGGTAAGACGACCCTTCTAATAAAGAGCATGAAAATGAACTTCTGGTTCTCTTCATTGTATTCATTAGGGAAAGTTAAGTAAAAAACAGGGGAAAATGCATAAAACCACATACTACTGGCATTGTCTGACAAGTTTTGTACACCCAGACAATGGTTAAACTCTTTTCATAATTGAACTTTTTTGCTTTCATTAGTGAATGAGCTAAAAATCTTAGAAAATGTAAGATTTTATTTGTGTTTTGGCGTTACAGTGGTCAGGACAGTCTTGAAGGAAAGCTTCATTGTTGATGCTACAGCTTGTCTTACAGGGTGCAAGTTTAATTTCTGGATTCCTGCTGAAGCACAGTTCTTGTTGTCTAGACAATCAGTGTATCCATATCATTCCATCTCGCAAATTGTAGAAGAATTTGGTGGGGTCTTAAACATAATAACACATTGCATGAGTTAGAACCTTTAGATTTTTAAAATCACTTTTGGGACACTAGGAGTGGAGAGAAAATATTGCATGTAAAAGAGTGAAGGTTTGCAGTAATGCACATTTCCTCAGAGCAACTTGCTAGCCTGACATATCCATCTTGATAGAAAATGGTGAAGAGGGCTGAAGAGTAGGCATCCAGAGTGATTTGACAGAGCTTTTGAGCACATCCAGTTGTCCAAGTCTACTGGAACTAAGATTCTTCATTTGGGGCTTCTAAGACTACAGTTTGGGTTCAACACTGCCTGATTAACCCTGCCTGGACAGTTTGATCTGTGGCCTTTCTCCTCTTGCTTTGTAGCTTTACAGGATCAGCAGACTGCTGATACTCTTTCAGTTTGTGTTTTGAAAACCAGAATAAACATGAAATTCCATCACTGTGCAAAGCCCTAATAATTTCCCTGATTCATCACTAACACAGACGTGATGTGTAGCTTTCTCCCCAGCCAAGACAGACATAAACACAGTTACTTCCACAGACTGCAGCACCTTCAAGAATGAAAGTGAGGTCTGAAATCTTCTTTATTTTCCATCTCTCATGCCAATCATCCCACCTGCTGACATCTTGAGAACAGCATGAGGAGGATAAATTAATCTGTGGAGTAGCTCTAGTGACTTCCCAGGAATTGTGTCATGGGTGAATTTGATGCCCTCCACTCCTAGTTACAAATGCTGTGACAAGAAAAACACTAGAATGCTTTGGGGAAAAAATAAATCTGTATTAGCTAACAATACTCCCCAGGCTTTATTATCATGATAACACATGGAATTAATAGAATTGATGGAAGCTGGACTTCTGCTCATTTCAACTGTTATTCTGCTGATCTTCTGTATTGTAATATAAGCAAGCATACTGTGATGGCTTCAAACATAAGTATAAATATCCAAAATCAAGCCTTAGCTGAGCATTTTCCTGTTGATCACTTTTCATCTGCAGCTGATGTATCACAGTAGTTGTCTGTACAGAGTAGCAGCTAATGGTGGAACTCCAGGTCTCCTTAACATCCATGTAAGATATGGGAAAACTGCCTGGATTTTGTACTGGTGTCATTGGATGTTTGCATTCCTCACAGGCAAGTTTCTGACACAGCACCCTTGTTTTCCAGAATAATGATGTTCTTCCCTTCACATGGTCATTCCAGCTGCTCATGTCAGGGCAGCTTCCTTGGGAGCATGTTCAGTGAGGAGGACTGAGTTTGTGGTCAGGGAGCAATAGCAACTACAGCTCTCTGCAGCAGCCAAAGGCTTTGCTGTGGTGTGGAGGGCAGAGAGGGGCTGTACTTAAAAGCTGAGCTGCTCTCTTCCACTGAGCACAGCTGGAGTGAATCCTTCAGCCTCAGTGGGATTGAGAAGGGCTCAAAAGGGGTTGGGAAATGAAAGCCAGTGCTTCAGAATAGCAGCTGTAAGATAGTCCTTCCCTGGCATGCTGTTGTCTTGTTCCCTGTCTGACAGCAGTCACAGATGCCTTACTTGCTGCACACTTCTAAAAACTTTTGTCTAACTGGGGATTTTGTACTTGGTGCTCTGGAAGGACTCTGGATTGGGACACTCCCTCATCCTGTAGCTCATGAGTGATTGGCCTGTGGTGGGCTTTGGGTGCTGGCAGCCTGTATTTCATGTGCAGCATCCAAATCACAGCACTGCCACATGAGCAGTGGTGGGGCTGGGTTATAGCCCCAAAAGGACCTTAAATAACCTAGCAAAGGCTGGTGGGGCTGGAACCACCAGAGGCCCCTTGGTGCCATGCTCAGCCTGCTTCATCCTGTTGGCAACAACTCACTCCCCAAAGAGCTGCTGCTACCACCTGCCTTTCAGCAGCTCCTGGAGCCCCTCTCTCCTTCAGAGCTGCAGACTAGGATGGGGAAGAAAACACAAAACACTCTAGCATAGCCTTGAAATGTCCACTGGGCTCAAGTTCATCAGCATGAGAATCATCCACAGCTGATTTTGAAACTTTCTTTTGTCCAGGGCCCTGCCTGACCAGAAGTTACTGCAAATGAAGGTCTGAAGGATGGTGTCTCTGAAGAAACATCAGTTCTCTGACTCAATCCCATGGTTTGGGTAATGCATGTGGACTTGAAAATCTAGGATTCTGTCAAGGCCAAGAAAACTGGTAATTAAGCAGTTCCAAAATTGTTTGTGCAATAAAAGTATTAACAAACGTTTTTAAAATCATAATTATCATCTATTCTGCAAATTGCTCCTAAAGCTTCCTTAATTCCCTTTCTATTCTCCTTTTTACTTTGTTTTCTTTCCTTTGTGGTTTAGGAGCAATTTGCTCCTCCTGAAGTGTAAATGTCTGCCTAGGACAGAAGGAAACTGCTGAGCTGGCACACAGATTTCAGCAGTAGATGATTTTGTTTCACTAGAGCTTGGAGTGATGATGACAGATGTTAGCTCCTGCAACAGAAACTCTGCATAAAGCTGCTCTGAAGCAGCCATTAGATCTATACACTTGCTAATCAAGTCACAGTAAAAGTGTTAAACTTCTCACTCCCGAAGTTTATCAGGTTTGGTGCTAGACTTCTAATTGTATCACCAACTGACATTTTTTGCATTCTCTTGGGCCTTTATAGTAGAGGAGGCTGTGAGGTAAAAAGGTTGTGTAGATTTCTTCTGAAAAGGAAAACAAACTAAATACTTCTATTTTGTATGGCCATGATTCCATGGTTGGGCATCCCTTATTTTCATGATGAAGCTAAAAGATAGATATTTTTATGATAGTTTCATGATGTTTAGCACATACACATAGAAGAATATTGCATCAGAGTATTTATTGACATTTGTTGATTTTATGTATGTTTCTGCTCTGTTTGCTTAGGAGGCAGGTATTCTGGGGTCCTGTCAGCAGAGCTAGCCCAGTCTCTGATGGACAGAAGCATCACACCTGGACGCAGTGGTTTTCAAAATTCTCTGTGTACTTGCCAACAAAACACATTACAGTACACTGAACTATCATATTTTTGTGTCAGTATATCTGAATATTGGCCACCCAAGTCTCCTGCCCCGTTTTGCACTGTCCTAGTTCTCTCCAGAGCTCTGGTCCCAATGCAGTTTCTGCTCCAGCAGATGAAAGCAGTGTTTCCAAAGGGCAGAGTACAGAGGGGAAGCACCACCTGTTCTGTCTTGCCAAAAAGCCACAGCTCAGTAGCATCACTGCACAGAGCAATGCCTCAACACCTAACAGTGGGTTCCCTGCATTGCTGGGGTTCTCCAGCACCACAGGTTTCCCCTGGATCAACTGTGGGCACATAATCATATTTCTGTCAAATTAGCCAAAGCACAGGATGATGTTTGGGCCAGCTTTATGCTTTTATGTTGGGTTTAGCTGGCTCTGGGAGGAATGATGGTATCTCACCTGGCAGAAAGTGTGAGTGGTAGAGGCAGTGATACCTTGTCTGGCATAAAACCTGTCAGTACAAAATTAAGTCATCATTTTTCTTTATTTGAATTGGCAGCCTGAGTTCATTCTGGATCAGCACTTTCATCATCTGTCTGGCAACATTTCTGACGGAGTATTAACAGCCCTAAAGCGGGATTTACTGAGTTGTGGGACCACAGACTTATTGTTTGAGCTTACTCTGTTAAAAAGGCAGGGAGCTACTGGGTGGCAGTTTTTACCAGGTTTCAGAACACTCATACCCAGAGCACTTTTCTACTTACGAACAATTTCCTCCTTCATGAAAAAAAACACCCTCAAAATTCCTATCTAACCAATAAACCCCACCCCAACACAGAAAATCCCTGGATTAAAGGATCATATGTAACTTTTGACACACTCCCCCAAATGAAACCTTTTGTGTAAATGGAAAAAAGAATCCTTTCATGGTGTAGAAAGTCAACAAAGCATAAATCACTATTTTGTTTGTTCTGTTGCTAGACATGCTGAACAAGAAACCACTGCCAGACCTGTGAATTTCTCCCATTAATCCTACCAGTGATTACATCCAATACTCTTGGAACAATGAAAAAATGTTCAAACATATTCCACTGACTAAAATATAATGTTTTCCTAGTTACACTAAGGATGATGTTACGTGCTAGTTAGAATAGTTGAATTAAATTACTTTACATATCTTTCACTTTTTTCCTCATTTTCCAAAAATTATTTGAAAATAGAGTGGTTTCAAAACATAGCACAGCTTCCAAAGAATGGAAGGCATTGGGTGAAAGTTGTCTTTCAATATTTCTGTTTGCTACTGAATCCTTGGAGTAAACAATCACTCTTTTACCCAGTTTCTGCAAAGCACTTACCTTTTGTTTCAGACCCAGTACAGGCAGCTGAATGAGGTAATGCCTACATCTCCTAGGCCAGGAATGTACTCAGACTGAGCACTGAAACAGGGTAGGAGGATAGTACCTGCTCCTTTGTAAATTCAGGGTGAACTTCAGCTCAGCTTCCAGATTGCTGTGTTCAGAGGAAAGAATTAGGACTGCTTGTCTGAACACAATAAATTGACTTCTTCAATTTAGACATTGATACAAAGCTTCACACCAGTGCCTTCAAATGTGTTCAAAACACATTACATATACATAAATATATATTTAAAATTAAGAGTTTCTTGTGACAAAATCGCATCAGTTTAAGTGAGTGTAGTAAACACTACCCTCTCCTCCATAAAAATACCATTTTCAAATTCTTTCATTTAGAAGCAGATGCTGAAAAAGCTTTCATGAGGTAGAGAGTGAGCAGAGCCTGGTTCTGACTGAGCTGCAGTGATCCCCTGAAAATATAAAAGAACCCCTCTGCACAGTGATCATAAAAGCACAGAACTGTTTCATATCAGAGACCAGAATAATTTTCTTTAGACATCAAAGTCAGACAAGCATGATTTTCAGAAGTACATTAAATAGTATTTATTGAGTTTGCAATTTCAGAGGCAAAGCTATAATCTCAGTCCCGGCCAATCACAAAGGCAGCATGTTGCCCTCATGTTCTTTCATCCATTCAACAAATGAACAATAACATGGAACATCATAAAGAGGGGGGTTGAAAAAACAACCCTATGCTATTTTGAAAAAAAGGAAGCAAACTGAAGTCTTGTTCTCATTCACAAATACACTTGCCTTCTTGATTAAGCATACTATGTTTTTATGGAAGAACAGACTCATCTTCCCGATGTTTGGCAGAAAGTATGGGATGGTTGATCTGAAATAAAGTAAAACTATGTAGAAAACAGAACTTTTCCATATGACCACAGTAACAGCTAGATGGTTACAGACTTCAGGCTGCAAAGAATTCCTGATAAGAGAGAAGTATACTTTCTTTTTAGCAAGTCCTTTTGTCTGGACTGATTCTGTGGGTGCATATGGTTAAAAAACCACCAAGGGCCTGCATGTATAATCTTACAGCAGAGTTGTTTTCATTTTCACCATGGTGACCCTTCTAGATAATTAAAAAAGTCATCCCATAATATACACAGAGATTCATATTTACAGAATAAATGGCAAAAGAGGGAATTAGATACAGAGACATTTATGTCCAGGCATTAACAAACGAGATCCCTTGTGTAGACTCAGGGATTATTCACAGCTCCTTTAAGAAAGTCCATTTCTCTGCAGAGTCCTCTTATTTTGCAAATGAGAGCCAGCAGGATGTCTCACTGTAAGAAACAGATGCTTGCTCTCCCTTAAACCATGGTCATGACCTTCAGAGAGGCAGGTTGGAACCTCCTTATCTTCTTCTTTAGTGCCTTTGAAGCTTTGATACGACAGATTTTAGGGCACTGGAGGAAGATGCTTGGAAGAGGCCTGGACAGTCACGGATTGTCTGACCTGAACCTTCAGGCCAAATCAGCTCACTTTCATCCCCCTCATCAGAGTCAAGAGCAGGGCTGCTGCTGTTACTGCTGCCGTCCGAGTCACTTTCGCTGGACTCGCTGTCCCCAAACCGGTTGGCTGTGAAATCGCTGACCTCCCCTTCGCTAGGTCTCTGCGATGGTGGAGTGAAGAGGGAGGCACACTCTGCAGAGTACTCAGAGTGATCTGACTCGCTTTTGGCGTAATCTCCGTGGTGCTGCCCCTTGGAGCGAGCCCTCACGCTGACCGTGCGCAGGACGCCGGCTCTCCTTGCTGGCTGCCTTGGCGCTCCCAGGCCAAAGCTGTGAGACAGGCTGGCCGGGCTGGGCCTTGGCAGAGATCTCCACTGTGGACTGCCACTTGCGCTGCTTCTTCCTGCTGGCTGTGTCTACACAAGCTGCTTCCAGGGAATACAGCGCATTGGCAGTGGCTCCGTAGAGCTCTGGCCTGGAGGGCACCGTGGGGAGCCTGACCTGCACTGGGAACAGACTCGACTCCGAGCACGACCTGCCAGCCATGTCACCAGAGTACGAAGGTCTCCGCACCAGGCTCTTCATTCCTTGCGGTCTTTGGAGCTGATTCCACTCAGCAGGCAGCTTGGTGGCCCCATGAGACCCTCTCACCTTCTCCACGCAGAAGGCTTGCTTGCCAGGCCGAACAACTTTTTCGCTGTTCCTCCTCTTTATCTTCACTGCCTTTGTTTTGGAGCTGGCAAACTTTACCCGGACTTGATGGGATTCTGCAGGGACAAACTGAGCATGAACAAACTCAGCTCGTGCCACTCGTTCGTGACCCCCAGCGTAAGCCAATTTGGCATTGCCACACCTTTTGATGGGCAGTTTTTTGGGTGGGACAGCTTTAGCATTCCAGGTGTCTGGGCTAGAGTCCTCTTGACACAGCTGTGAGTAGGACAAACTGCACTCCACACTGCTCTCTGTTGCTTCTGTCAGAGGAGAGCCCCTTGCTGCTGACTTGGCAGGATAACAACTATTCACAGCTGATGGCTCTGTGTCAGGCCGAGTGGATGACTGCTCTTCATTCATACAGCTCATGGTCTCCTGCTGCTTGGCACATTCCCCCTCTGGCACCTCTCTTGACAGCTTCCCTTCAGCTTTGTTACTCTCCAGAGAACTCGTCTGTTTTTCCAGCTGGCTACTGCTGCTGTTAATTTTCACTCCACCGGTGCTGGGGGTTATAATGAGTCTCTGGTGCACCGCAGCTGGCTGGCTCTTCGGTGAGACCCACTCACTGGCCTCAGCCCGACTGCTCCCTTTGCATCTCGTCAGCTGCAGTAATTTATTGATGTAACCCCCTGGCTTGACCTCCGTGGTTGGCCTAGTCTTAATCAAGCTGGGACCTGTCGTACTAAGCATAGGTTTGCTGGGAGGAGCTTGGAAGTCTGATTCTGGGGACGTTCCCACCAGGGAGAAAAGGGGACTTTGTAAAGCCACTGCATGGAGGGGGCTTGGGTAAGGATACACATCAATGCCATTCTTGGAGACCAAATCATTCTGGAATTTCGGGGTCCATGCTGAGCAAGTGCATGTCTCCATCATGGCACAGAGGCAACATGGATTTGGGATCCATTTCCTTCTGAAATCTAGCGTCCGCTGGAATGAGTCTTTCCAAGTCACCTATATGGTGGATGAAAATAAACACCCTAATTAAATCACAGACAATTACATTCAACCTGGTTCATGCTAGAAGTGCTATATCAGAGAGATGTGATAGCTTTTACTAAAATCAGTAGCATGGATAAAGAAAGTAATTTCAGTCTTCCAAGGTCAATGAATTACTTTAAAGCTTTTATCACCTAAGCGTAACAGAATTTAAAATGCCTTTTAATGCCAATAATAAAACTCTTACTTTTGCAGGAAATTTAAACTGTGCTACTTGGATGAAAATAAATATGTGCATATACAAAAAAGTTCCAAAATGTCACAGACCAGCAGGAACCCAACTAGACAAAAACAAGGGATTATTTTTATTTCTTAGCAGAGAAGCCATAGAAAAATGAACTAAAGAATCTTTATTTTCACAGAAGAAAAAAAATCTAAGGCTAACTACTCAGGCAAGTAGAAAGTAGTCCCTGAAGATGACATTTACAGACACCAATTCCTATCTCTTCTATTCTGGACTACTGTCAAGGGTGCTGTAATTTACTCTTGACTGCAGCACCCTCCTCCCAGAAGCATCTCTGGTGCAGAGGGAGGAAAGGCTGTTTTCTTGTGCAAAGAAAGGTTGTTCCAGACATGTCATTCAGTGAAGCACTATGGTGCTGTGTTACCTCTGGGACCAAAAATACTGGAACCAGTTAGCTTGGACTTCTCTGTAACTACAGTGCAGGCTTCAGTGCCAACAAATCCTCAGCTAACCAACTTCCTGGGTGCTTCATGCTGTCATGAAACCCAACCACCACATTCAACCACATCATTCACAAACTATGTGTATAGTCGTATGATGGCTATCTATGCCCTGTGACAGGAAGCTTTTAAAAGACTACAAAATTTTGGGGTGGTCTGCAGTATCCTACCTATGTACAGATCTGCCACAGCAAAGGTTAGGATGACAACCTAACAACCTAATTTCATAATGGAAATTCTCTAGGAAATTGTTGGTGGTGTGTAATTGCTCGTTTGCAAACAAACCAGGAAGGAGTTAAAAGCATGCTGTGCTTGCAGGTCTCAGCAAGCTTTCTGCTCACCATGGAAAGAAAAGGCAATTCGTCTGTACTTGCAACTTCCTCTAAGGAGAGGAAAAGAGAAATTTTGTCCCCTCTCCAAATGATGACTTTCTAAAGTAAAATCTTTTGCTTCACTTTCTGCAATGTGGTCAACTTTGTAAGAATTGTTTCTTCAAGACTATCCCCACTACTACCCCACTACTTTTGTTTCTCAATGTGAAGGAAGAGGCTGTAGCCAGGAAGAAGGGCTGAAGGAGGTCTGCAGTCTCTTCCACACTGCTGCTCAGTATCAGCTATCCCTTTTTGTGCTAGTCTATCTCTATATGAAAAAAACCATAAAGCCTTTGGAGTCTTAGCAACATGTTTCAAGATAGGAAAGTTTCTGAGAGAAGAAAATGTCTGCAATCTGAACATGGAAGCCACCATGGGTCATTGAGCTCAGCTTCATCCCCAGCTTTTGATAAGCCTTGAGAAGGGTTTGCTTTTATGCTATAATTACTGCCATCCCTTCAGGTGTGTCTACACACCTAAGTATAGAATAGGTGGTCTTTGTTTCTGTTTCCAAGCAAGCCAGAGGTGAGTTAGCTCAGGTCAGGTAGCTAGTGGGAATGATTCCAGAGTGGCACAGTACTTGAAATGATGTTCCCCACAGCTTCCCTGTTTCTATAATGGAACTGCTACACATCTCACTGGATCACTCTAAGAATTGTACTAACACCAGATTGCTTTGAGGCCATGGAAGAAGCTGTGATAAGGAGTGATATGATGTCACTCTACAGACGGTAAACAAGAGTTTTGAAATATTAATATACTTGTTCATTTTATTGAAGGTATGATGCAAATTCATGGCTGATCCACTTTTAGGCTCATGACTGCTTTCTCTATAGTCAATTAACTCTTGGCATTTGTTGTCCCTAACTGTACATAATAAATTATGAAAAAGAGTCATTGTGTGAGTCAACATTTATTTGTGTTAATAGGGAATTTTGAGTTTACTTGAATTCTTTCATCCCTGCACTTTCACACAAGGTATTTCAAATACTGACACTTTCCTGATTTCACATGCAGGTCATTTTAAAAAAAGTATCTCAATATTCTTTACAATTTTATCTCATACACCAGAGTATTTTTCCATTTCTAAATTCATAGGTCCTCATACTTGTTATTGTTTCATATATGTATTTTTTATTGAGTCATTCTAATATTCGTTACTGTTTAAAAGTATCTGGAGTATGGAGACAAGGGGAAGTTGGACAGTAAATGGTTTGGCTCTGTGGTTTTGATCCACTCTCACTTTGTGCATTGAAAATGAGAGCTATATATTGATTACACATGGCTAAACAAGGTCCTAAGAATAATTACCAGGAACCTGCCCTTCTCTTGAATGAAGTATCCTGTGCTATCAATTACCTGTAGAAACTGGCCTTGGTCTGGACCTGGCAGGAGTCCCAGAAACATCTCTGCTAGCTGCCATCCGACATCCATCGCTGACATAGGCTCCCTGCTGCTGGAAGCTGGTGGTGTGCACAGTGGTTTCATCTGCAGACTTGGGTCGGTAATCAAACACACTGAGCCTTGCTTTAGGGTGCTGAGAGCTGGGTAAGAGACTGGTGTGGGAGGAGGAGATGGACTCACTGTACACTGAGGTGCAAGAATTGGAGAGTGAGCAAGAACCACCGTCACTCAGGTCATAGAATCCTGCAGAGTTAAAATAAACAGGGTATTTCATATTTACAGCAACTACACATGCTCTGTAGAAGAAAAGTGCAGAGAATAAAATAAATCTTCATTTGCTATGTGCTGATGCCTAGATTTATGGTAATTTATTAAGGTAACAATCAGCAGGTATACTCTAATTCAAACAACCTTTATTGGCTTCTGCATATTTACTTAGGCCCTGAGCCAGCTTGGCATGCACATGCCTGCTTATTTTGAGGGTGAGATGGGATGAAGTGCTACACCATCATGCTCAGTATTTCACTGGAGAATGTCTTTGGGGATTATGATGCAATGGTGTAAGACAGGGAGCTCTGACACCATTGTAACTTGTACTAGGTGCATACAAGCACAGATTGGATGAGTGGATTGGACAGAGCAAAACTAGCCTGTGATCAGAGCTGCCAAGTCTATGATAGCTGGAATGTCTAAGGGATGGAGACTGTCTTCTCTCTCCAGCTATTGAGATAACTTCCAATAATTGTGGGTGGAAGCAATACAAAAGGCTTTGTATAAATTCAAGGTAGGAAATTTTATTATTCCTCTCTATAACAGAGGAGGAATATTTTCTTTTGAACTATGTGCATGTGCCTAAGCACACAACTCCTGAACTCAAACACACAACAGAAACTTGCACTTTTTATATGCCCTGTAAGTACCAGGCTGCAAATCTGTATGCTGCATTCAAAAAAATAAAAAAAAAAAAATCTCGTCTCACTGAAGTTTTGAGGCTTTGCAAAAATTCTGTTTAAAAGAATTACTTCCATTGTCTCTGACTAGATAACAGGAACCGGTTTTAACAGACATCCTAGCTATAAAAGTCTGCAGTACAGCTCTCTCTGTGAATCAGACCAGAAACCTGACACCCAGTATCTTTCTGTGCATGACAGCTTTACTCAGTTGGGGTAGTTTTTCTCAGTGTCTTTTAATAGTGCTATTTTGCTTCTACATAACTTCATTTGACAGGAGCACTGCAATAGCGATTTTCAAAGCCCTAGTGAGGTTCAGAGCCCTTCCTGGATTCAAGCAGAGTGCTGATATTGATGTTGGTATCCACTTCTTTTAAGTACTCTAGCCATTTTACCAATGGTCATTCTACACTGCACAAGGTAATTAACAAGTAAATCTGTCTCCTTCTCCTTCCATGTGTGGATACAAGGTTCATTAAAAAAAAAATTAAAAAATCCAGAAAGACTTGATGTGAAAGTGCTTGAGTGAGTGAGCACTTTCCAACTAAATCAACTTTGCAGGAAAATTCCTAGCAGCTCTGTGAGCCCACTCTGTGCTAGACGACTATTATCCACCTCAGCCAATGGGGCACCGTTTCTGACCAAATAACAGAGAGTTTTGCTTAGCAGCTGACACTCCTCAGCTCTCCTAGCACCATACTCCTGGGAATAAAGGGCCAAGTGCACATTACCTGAGCTGGGCCGGCTGTCACTATCCAAGTATTCACTGGAGGTCTTGCTGACGTCCAGTTTCAGCTCACTTATTCGCTGGTCTAGCTGATCCAGGTGGCTTTTCAGGCCGACATCCTGTCTCCTCAAACGAGACTAAATGGAGGGAAGGAGGAAATGAAGAATAATCACAGTTAGAATCTCAGCAGCAATGCATGAATCCAGGCCACCTGTGCCAACAAGATTCTATTCTCATCAAGTGTTTTCCTTAGCTAGGGACTGTTGCAGTTGGCTCTCTGTAACGAGACTGACCTAATGAACAAGGAAAACACATTTTGTTTCTTAGTGTATATTGCCTTCTGCCCAGCCAAACATGTTCTGAAAACTCACACTGAAGGTACTTAGTTTAACTTTTGGCTTTTTTGTTACAACCATGGCACAAACTCTATCTCTAAATAGGACTTTAAGACTTTAAGTCTTCTAACTAATTAACATATTCTTATTGAACCACACTTTGCCATACACTGCCTCTGAGCGGAGGAGGAGATAAACATTATGGATTGTCTGCATGAACTCAAGATCTGCTAGATGAAAGGAAACCACTGTGGCTGAGGTATCTTATTGCCATACCAAGTACAGGCAGCATACCCACTCCAGTAAAACCCTTGGCTTTGATGCCATGTCTTTATAGTTGAAAGGATAACACTGCAAGAATTGTGACATCTATTTTCACTACAAGTTTTCCTAGCTTATCTTGTGGCTAGTTATCTCCAGGCATTTCCTGGAAGGAGAAGGTGGCATTTGAGTATGGTGGGGAAATTACTGTATTGAAAATAAATGGTGTCTCAAGCTTGTGAATAATCATTTAGAAGCCAGCAACTAGATCTGTTGCCTAGTGCAATCACTGACCAGGCTGATCTGAGGTTACAGCTCCCGCTGTATTTATGCCGTCAGCTTGGCAAGGCAGATGGCCAGGCATGAGGTACCAGCCAAAGAACCACAGTTGGTTTCTGTCACAAACTTCTCACATGGCACCTGGCAAATTATCTAAAGCCCAGTCGCTATTTAGGCAGATTCTTAATATTTTACACCTCACCATCATCCTACAGTACTTTACAGAAAGGTGGTCTCTTGAAGTCAGTTGTAAAATTGTGCTCAAACCCCTCAAGGGGAAAGGTTTCCACTCAGTAATGGTAAGAAAATCATTATTAAGATTCTTCTTTATGTGTACATTTCACATTTAAAAACACAAGTGGCAGTTCTAGCAGCATTTCCAACCTCAAATATATAAAACCAAAATATCTAGGTCCATTGAACCAATTAAAATATCTTAAAAATTAAATGACATGCAGAAAATCAAGATCAGTATGTGCACATTTTTGCCTCCTTCCTTTTGTACGAATTATTCAGGTTTGAACATTCACATAGGTTTCTCCACAACCATAAATACTACAAGAAAAGAAAAGAAAGCTAAGATCCTAAGGTAATCAGTAAATTAATAGAAATTCTAAGAAAAAAAATACAGATGCCCTGAGTTTCAAAAGAAAACTCTTGGGGCTGGTGATGTTGTGGAGAAAAAAAAAAAAAAAAAAAAAAAATTATTTTTAGCACACTTTTAAAGAGGACTGGAGGAACATATAAGATACAAGAAATAAAGCCCCTTTCTCTTAGAGTCACACATCTAGAAAGATTTAAACTCAAGAGGCTCATTACTGCTTCCTAGGAAAATCCACAGTGATTTTCTCTCTTCCTGTTTCACATAAACAAAGAAGAAGGGAAGAAATGGACAATAAAGGTGATTTTCTATTCCATCTGAATGATGAATGTATGACCTCCTCACTACTTCTTTATTTCATGGTAAAAAAGCAAAACCATGCCGTGATGCCTTCTTCAATCTCACCTACTCAGGAAATCACAAAGTTTTGTTTCCATGGCTGGAATTAATTGCTTAATGATTAATGTTTTGCCAGCCAATCCCTCAGTCTGTGGTTTCTGATTAATGACAGAGAGGCCACAAGGCTCTCAGGTATTCAAACATTATTTATTATACCTCCAGGTTCTGTCTGCGCTTTCACAGCATTTGAACCAACACACATGATTCACATCATCGTTTTTAACCCTTTTACGGTGCCTCACACCATTGGGTTTTCATGTTTCCAGCCGCTGACCCAGCTTTGATCTTTCAGTTAACTACTTCTGCACTCTAAGCAGAGAGGCATTCCTCAAACCATTGGGATAAGAATGACTTTTCCGGTGTGTTTGTTTCAAGCTGTTATTGCTCCAACACCCACGCCAGGCAGCACTCCAACAGTAAACCTTAAACACACTCTTTCTCTATTCACAACATGAATTTTACATGTGGCAAAACATTGCAGGTCAAACCATCTGTTTGCTCTGGGCAATGCAGCTGTGAAGTCTTCTAGACACTGCACAGTGTGGGACCAAACTTTACCAATCAACTTTACTATCAATGTACTACAGTTTTGGGGAGGCAATTAGGGGATATCATCATAGCACCCATTTTTCAGAAGGAAGAACACTCTCTGAAAAGCAAGTACCCTTACACCAAAACAAGCAGGCACCCCAAATCAAGGCACCAAAACCCACTGGTCATACTTGACTATTCTACTCAACTATTAATCTCTTCAGTCAAAGAGGGGTTATTGACACTTCTTAGTTGTAGATTAGCATCCTATAATTCTATTAATCTGACTTCATTCTGGAATGCACAACACACAGCATTCTTTTTAGTTTTGCCCATCTAGAAATTAGTAACCTATGGGTCTTTTTGTAACTGATGCTGCAAAGCTTCAGAAGGAAAGTACTGTAATCTATCCCAGACAGTTGTAATAGGTCAAGGTAAATTCTTTCCAGAAGGACCCCTTTCTCTCAGCTGAAAAAGCTTTGTTATTAAAAAAAAACAGAATAAAATCCCTGTTATAAAAGATGTTTTCTTCTATTTAAAATTATCTAAAGGAGGAAAAAATCTGTGTAAAATGCAGGGTACCAAGCGTTTGTTTTTTTCTCTTCAGTATAATGTGTCCCTTTTCACATTTTTGTAACATCATAAACCACCTGAAAGCTTGCAAAACAAAATCATCAGATTCAAATCAAATCAAATCAGGTTTATAAATATGTCCTCTGAGGAAAGAGCTGAGAAAATACTGGATGTTGCAGCCTTCGACATCCACCTACACTGACAGCAATCATAGATTTCTTTCTTTACATTAGCCTGAATTTGCATCTTTTCTTTTTCCTCTTTGTCACCATGATACAGTTTGGCTAAGAGAAGCTTAGCACCTTCGGGATCTCTGAGAGTGGGTGGCATCACTTAACTCTGCTCCTCTTCTGCTACAGAATTGACCCTGCCTGCACTGTAGTAATTTGCAGTTGCCAGAAAAGACCTGAGCCACCAAAAAGGGCCCCTAGTTAGGGCAAAAAAAGGCATGACTGTTGGGGGTAGCAGACTGCCTACAGCAAGTGCTAGAAGGCCAGCTGATCACTGTCTCTGGTAAATGTTATTGGGGAAGAGATTCTGGAATGGCATCCACATGTGATGCCTACGGCATTTGATGGCTCTGCTCTACTATTCCCACTAGTCAGACTCGAGTCCTTTAGGTTTCTGCCTCTGCTCTCCTGTTTCTCACCCCATCATTACAGGAGAAGCCTGGCTTGACTTTTTCCATCTGCCTTGTTTCCATTGCTAAGATGCCTTGAGCCACTTTCAGCTGATAGAGCTTTCTCATTTTATGTTGTCAGGACCAAACTTTTTATGAATTAAACTGTGACCATGCTAAAGCTCAGGGCTACAGTCCTCCTTGAAACCTGGACCAAGGTGCACTGCAAGGCAAAGTTACATTTACACTGTTAATGAGTTTCTCAATCTGAAAGCTTATAGAGCAGCAGTCACATACTGTACTGTCCACGGGCAAACAACAACAGCTGTTGACAATGATCACTCCTTGAGCAATGCTGTGCTTTGCATTTTCTGTTGTTTTCAGCTTTAACTTCATTTCCTGCAATCATGAACAGAACTTTCATGGGTTTTAAGTGCAATACACTGCTCATGAGTCACTGGGAATGTTTTCAGCCTGTGGTCACAGAGATCCTAGGACTGTGAAAAGCCTGTTTTCAACTGGGCTTACTTTGCTATTAAGGAAATTAGAGGTATGCACCTCTACTCAGATATACATCTGCAATTCGCAAGGGGAAAAAAAACAGTAAAGGTACCAGGAACACAGTACAGTCTGAAAAACCTCCAGCAGCCATGGGTCAATCAGAAGAACTATGTATTACTACTTTAAGCATTCACACAACTGTATTCTTTTGCTGAAGAACCTGTCCCTGGATTTATGTAGTTCTGAGTCATTCTTCTCAAGCTTTATGAACACTTCCCTCCCAGGCATCCCAAGAGACATGTTTCCTATAATTGCACTGGCACCTACTGGCGATATCTGTCCCTCCCTGGAGGTGTGTAGAGTTATTCTTGAGTCCACTCAACTCCTGCATTTCTAAAGGGCAGCAATTAAAAGCCTTTTTTGTCTTCCATTTTAATAGCTAGTTTCTCCCAAGTTCTTGCAAAGTCTTGTAAGGTGCAAGTAAAGTCCTGACAAATTAATCTTCTATTTTAATATTTTATTTGAAAAATATTAAGACAAATAAGTAATTACAGCACAACAGCTGACATGAATAAAAGTAGTCACTATGATCAGAGCTCATTGTCTGATTGTGTTATCCCACCGGCCTCAAACAGGCAATAAATGCCTTAAATTCTTTTGTTTAATTAAAAAAAAAAAATAGAGCCATTACTTAAGGTTATCTATGACAGGTAATCAAATGGCTGGGTGTCCACTTGTCTTGTATTTTCTTAATTTAATCAAGATATGCCCACTGCTGTGTTTTCACACAGCGGTGACTAGGTTTCCCTGAAGGTTAAAGCCCATTTTATCCTGAGACGCTGCCTGAGAAAGCTGCGAATAACTGTGCTGTTTTCACACCCGATGGGTAACTGATGGCCAAGACTTGCAACAGTATGGCGAGGAAAGGATTCTGAATTAAGTCTGAGTTCACTGAAGTGTGTAATTGCCTGTACTAGAGATTAAAGCCCTTTACCCTTTGATTATTCTCTCACCTGTGAAACTCGTTTCAGCTACAATTCAGAATTGTTTTCTAGTTTCAAAAAAAAAAAAACCAAAAAACAACAACCCTGTGTAAGTGGCCGGTGTAGCACTTCAAATACAAGGTCTGGCATTCAGTTATTCTTCCCTTTTGATCATGCAATCTGTGGAAAGAACAAAGTACTCCCGTCCCACGAAGCGTTTCCTGGCAGACCTTCTCCCACGGGCGCACAGCCGCGCGGGCACACGGCGGTGCGCGCTCACAGGTGGAGGCGCGGAGGTGTGCGCGCACACACCCACCCGAACCTCCGAGCGCTTATGCAGGTGCATCTCACCCCGCGTGTCTCTTCGTCTCCTATGCAAACGGCCGCTGCCACTGCGAGCCGAGCGCTCTATTTATTTTAGTGAAGTTAATCATCGCCTACTCCTGGGCTCCGATGAATGAGCGGTGCCGGGTTAACAACTTCTGGCCGGCGCTCCCGCTGGCACGGCGCCCGCCCCCGGCACTGCCCGCCCCGGGCCGCCCGGGCCAGCCCCGCCGGAGCCGCGGCAGCGCCCGCCCATCACAGCGCCCGCGGCGGGGCGAGCCCCGAGCGCCCCCGGCCCGGCCCATCACAGCGGCTGCGGCGGGGCGAGCCCCGAGCGCCCCCGGCCCGGCCGCCGGCCCTGCCCGCGGGGGAACCGCGCACGGCGGGGCGGAGCAGCGCAGGAGCCGCGGCTGCAGCGCCCTGCCCGCCCTCGGTGCCGGCGGCTCCCGAAGGGGAGAGCCCGGTGTCTGACAGCCCAGCGGCGCTCGGCACCGCGGCTGGGCTCACGGAGCCGGGAAGCGGGGCAGCGGGGCGTCCCGTCCCGTGCCGACCCTTACCAGCTGCTCCTTCAGGGCGGAGAGGGTGGCCTCCAGACGGTGCTCCTTGCTGTGGGCGGACAGGGGCTGCTGTTCTCCGCCCGCCGCCGGCCGCTGCGGCATGGCCAGGGCGGCCCGCACCAGCTCCCGCTGCTTCTCCCGAAGCACCTGGAGCTCCTGGAGGCCGGCGAGGGCCGCCTGCAGCCTCTCGCCCACCCGGCCGCGATCCCAGCCGCCCGGCCGTGGGGCGCCCAGCAGCATCGTCAGCGCTGGGCCGCGACACCGGCCATGGCAGGGGGGCGGCGGGGAGGATGCGGGGCTGCTCCCGCCCCGGGCCGTGCCTGCGCCCAGCTCCCCTCGCCCCGCTCCGCCGCTGGCACCGGAGCGAGTGAAGCGGAGTCGTAGCGGCTCTTGCGGTTTTGGAGGAGAGGTGGGGACGGGGGAGGGAGAGAGGGAGGGCGGGAGCGAAGGGAAGAGGCTGCGGCTCCAGGCGGTGCCAGGGCCACCTCTCGGGTGGATACGCGGGGAGAGGAGCCAGTACCCAGCGCTCCCTCCGCCCCGCGCGGGGGCGGCTCCTGCCTGCCCCATCCCTGCCCTGCCTCTGCCCAGGGGGCTGCCCTCGCCTGGTCCTCCGCCCCAGCAGCGAAAGGGATGGGGTGCCCGCCCTCTCCCGGCAGAGACGGGGGCCGCCGAAGCGGCACAGAGCGCCGGAGTGAGAGCGCCCGTTCCGGCCGGGAGCGAGCCCCGGGGATGCTGCGGAGACCGGAGCCGAGCCGAGCAGCCTGCTGCTGCTGCTGCGTGCAAATTAAAGTGATGCGAGGATATGGTGCGAAGAGCGCTCGCGGGTGTAACAACGCTTCCCTCGCAAGAATGTGGCGCCTGTGACTCTACCCCTTCTCCTCCTGGCTGGTGGTGCCGGCATCCTTCCAGGCACAGCACTGGCACTCCTCATCTTGCTCTCCAGAAGCCGACCCAACTGGGATCTCACTGCACAAGTTCGCTGTCTCGTACTGAATTGTTGATTCTCACTTTGGGAGCAGGGCAGAGTCCTGTCTTGTGAGGTCAAGGTGTAGTTCATTCCCCGCTAAAGTCATTTGAAGGGCTCAGGATGTACTTTGAATGGGACATGAAAACACAGTTGGCCATGGAAATTCAGGGCTGTGGTGCTGTTGCTACCAAGAAACGCCAGCATTTAAAGCTCCCAAGGCAGGAACTGCAGCTGCAGCTTCTTCGGAGGTAGCTGGTTAGCAGGCAGCCAAGCCAGAATAATCTGTAGTGCTGCAGTGGGGGACAAGAAGCCCTGATAGCAAGAGTCCGATGAACACAGTAGACGCTATGCTACAGGAGACAATTTTTCTGCTGCCTACACAGAAATAAGAAGCATCTACATATCCCAAGATCACTGTGTGCCACACTCTTGATTAATGTAATGTCAGGAAAGATGTATTATTCTCTATGAAGCAGAGATCACATGCAAAGCCCATCTCTCCATGGTTATCCTCTGTTCAGTCTGTGGCATATCTTCAAAAGCTAGCACACTCTAATTTGAATGCTACTTGTCTTTGTGCTGGGGTGGGAGTTGGGTGAGCGGGAATCAGTTGCTCTGTCAAGCAACTGTTTGTCACGTAGTCTCTTCTTAGCACCATTTTTGGCTGACGGTGTCCACCACTGAGACTGCAGCCAGCTTATCTTTTCCTGTACCTGTCTCTAGCTTTAGGAGTGTTAGAAGTACTAGAGCAATGCCAAATCCACCTCCTGCTGGGGGCAGAGGGGCAAATTATTCATGTGTTTGTTCACAGTCCTGTGCAACACATTTGATAGTCTCAGAAGGGCCCAAGCCTTCCTTTCATTGTGTCACTTGCAACAGTTTTCCTGTAGCTTGAAGATTTGAGAACAATATTTACCTTGCAAAGCTGAGCTATGTCAGAAGGAGTTCCAAGAAGTCCTACTCTGGCAAAATGTGTAGGAATGTCAAATGTCTCCAGCTGCAGATGGAACAAGAATGACTGGTGGTCATACAGTGCTTAGTTAAAGTGTGTATGTGGTACATAACTTGTATGACATCACCTTAGTCGTATTTTTTTTTTTTCTCTTTAATGAATACCTTTGCTTTTTTCCTTACCCATTCTTCTCATGGGGCTCCCCTGTGCAGAACAATGCCTCAGTGCCATGATGACTGAACTATTCATCTAAAAGGTGGAAAGAAAAACTGGGTTCAACACTGAGATGCTCTTGAAGGTGCTGACAAAAGACAGCATGAAATTCTGCCACCACTTAGGTGGAGGGGGGCAAAGAACCAAGCAATCATCATTGTGTGGCCTGTGGCAAGAATCTTGCAAAATGCCATTGCAGGTATGAGGAGTGAAGCATTTTTGTAAATCACTTGGCTTGGCACTTGTTAAAACAGACATACAGCGCGGTTCCTTATTTTATTCAAGCCGTGTTCTAACATGACCAGAAACGAGTCACCAACACAGCTACCATTTAGTATATACTTGCTAGGAGAATTAGATATTATAAGGTCATACGTTTTTCTTTTTTTTCCTTCTTTCCCTTGCAAGGAACTGTTATCCCTTGCTCTTTGTTCTTCCTCTTCTTTCATCTTTTTATCTTTTCATACATTAAATCCCAAATGGGCTATATCACAGCAATATCTTTATTCTAATCAGCTTCCTTATTATCCCCTCTGTTATACTGATTACTTTCTTCCATAGAACCCTTATGATTTCACTTAATCTTTTCAGAATACTCAACAAATACCTTGTGTTATCTGATTTCTGGGGGAAAAAATAAAAGGTATGAATTGCCCCCAGATTTAAAACCATGTGATTATGTGGGGGAAGGGTAGTGGTAAAAGGGAAAGTTTCATAGGAGGGACTTAGAAAGTTTCTGCTATTTTTAATTACTTACAGAGAAGACTGTTCAATATTGATACTCTGTAAAGTTTCACTAGACTTCAAGAATTACTTGGAAAAAAGTTAGCGGTCTATAGGTAACACCTTATTTTGCTGCCTAGCTTTAGCACACTGAATCCAAATGCTTATATGTTGCTTGCACTTTTCAGGAACCAAAAGGTTTGACTTTTCATTTATGTTACTTTAATTCCATTAATTTCAGAAACATTGCTCTTGATTGATGTAAGACTTGGAATAAAATTTTTGTTTTCTACCTACAGATCCTGAGGTAAAGAAATTTAATGAAAAAACTGTAGTGAAGGAATGATATGGTTACAAAATCAGACACCAAACCAGTAGGAAATAAAGCAATTTGTCTACACAACCTTATTTAAGTTCTGATTTGTATGATATTATTACACAGTGTTGTTCCATTGGGCCTATTTCTCAATAAGTGTACAGAATGAAAGATAATGCTCAATGTTCTCTGTCCTCATGCTCCAACCTATGCCTTATTTACTGCAGATCATTTAAGCTGTGCTTTGCAAATAGAATTTTTTGTGTTTTAAAACTATACTTAGCATTCTAGCTATTAAGTGCTTTACAGTATGAATGAATGAATGGTGTCTTTACAACATCCCAAAAGGTATAAAGCTGCTTTTGTTTAGTAAGGGAAGACCTGAGGCACTGACATTCATTACAGAAATGCTCGTTCATTTTGCGTGCCCACTGGAGATGCCTTTGGCCTTCTTTTTCAGCATATATAGTATTATACAGTTAACATATATCCATCTTATTGTTCCAAACAGAGTTCCCTTTTTAACTTCTTTTCCGGTTCTGAGCACTCGGCATTTTGGTAAATTGAATACTGGGCATTCTAATTTGAATCCCTAGAAAAATGAGAAATACAATTAGTGCACCTCATATGGAGATAGCTTGGGTGTGCCTGCACCTGTGGCAGAGACCTGCTCTCAGACCCTCATAAACTACCAGAAAGGAGGCAGGTGTTATTTACCCTCTTTGGCAGATGGAGATGTACAAAGAGGTTAACCCTTGTACATAGGATCAAACAGGAAATCTATGGTAGGAATTGAAATTGAAGCCAGTTAATTCATGTGACCACAGACATTACTCCCTGTTTTGTGGATGCATATTAGCCTGTTTGCGTGGGACTAATGTTAGGGAAAGGACAGTATTTAGTGACCTCCAGATGTGTTTAAAAGAAAAGCAGTTGAATGTTTGCTTTGGATGAAGTCCAAAGTACACAAAATACTTTGGTGTACCACACAACTTCAAGAGCTAAATTGCAGTTTGCTTCCCACATTTGCTTATGTTTTGCTGTGAAAAATAATTCAGAGGGTGTTTTCAGTAACATTTCCTTATGTAGGGATATAAAGTCTCCCTGCATAGGCTTCATTCCCTGTATTTCAATTGTGTTCTTAGACTGTACTGACATTGTCATGTGTGACAGTAGGTGAGGATGAATCTATTTGTTTAGGACTGTTTCTTGACATGACAGAAACTCAGTGCATGTGCCAGCATCCTTATTTTGCTAGCCAGCCTCTCTATCCTCTTGTTGTCCTGTTGTTCTACTCTACTAGACTTTTGCCATTGATCCTGTGAAGGATCTCAGCCCCCTGTTTAAGGGGATCTTCTGAGCTGTTGACTTCTGGTGGATATTTAGAAGGTTAGTTGGAGGATGCAGAACGGTCACATTTGGATTGAACCAAGTCTAACACACACCATTATCTTACTCAAGATAAGGCAAAGTGCATTTTTTCTGCCTGTCACTCTTGTTCCATTTTCTGCCCAAGACATCCACTGAGCATATCCTTTTATATCAAAAAACAAAACCAAAACCAAACAAACAACAAAAAGCAAAAGCAAAAGCAAAAACAAAAACAAAAACCCCCAACAAAACAAAACAAAACAAAACAAACAAACAAAAAACCCCCACAAAACCAAAAAAACCAACCAAACAAAAAACCCCACTGAGGTACTGCTTAACAGTACAGGGTTCTGTTAAAATGTGGGTTGGATCCTTCTGCCAGTTTTTGGAAATGGTAAATTCGATCATTAAGAACATCCTGAAAGTGTAGTAAACCTTTATGTTGCATACACACGGTAGAGTTAGTTCTGTGCCTGAGAATACATCATAGTGTGTGTGTCCCTCTGTGAGGTGACTCTAAGTAAATTGCTGTCATTCAGGCGTTTTGTCTAATTAGCAGAACAGCTGCCTTTGAAAACATTCTTCTTAAGGTCTGATGTCTTGAGGATTATTTAATTAGAAAGAAGCAAATCACTGGTGTAAATGGCTCTTTGTTGTATTCAGAGGATTTGTTTTGAATTGAAGAAAAATGACTTTTTGAACTATAGCTTGCATGGTAATGGATAGGAAAAGGAAGTGAGAGTGTAGCTCTCAAGAATACAGCTTCTACGACAAAACCAGATTTGAGTTGATAGAAATCTTTAGAAGGAGGAATCTTCTAAAAACATGAGTAAAATCCTGTCTTCGGCTACAAGGGATTAAGAGATGTCCATCTGTTTTTGTGCTTATTTCTGTTTATTTTTCATGGGGTTGCAGATTGATTCTCTTGTGACACTCCCAGCAAAGTGATGCGGGTTGCAGGGAAGGGAGGAGGGAGAAGGGGTTGCTAAGGACTGTCACAAGCTTAGCATGAAAGTGCTTATTCTTGTCTCTCTCCGGTTTATGCCCTCTAACTGAAACCTTTGTAGCTAAAAGTCTGTCTTTTGGACCACGTAAAAATTGGTGCTTATCCGTAAATTGGTGGATAGATAGGCAAACTGAGGAGGCACATGAGCAAGTGTTGAATGGACAGGGTCCTCAAGAAGCATAGAATCTTCCTCAAGAAGAATATGCAGGAGAATGGAAGGAATCAGGTAGGCAGAAAGAGTGGCACACAGTAGTCAGAATGAGTCTGGGGGCAGAAGTCCAAGGGTTAAGCCAGAAAACAGGGTCAAGAGTATCATTTAAAAAGAAAGGGGGATGTGGAAGCCTAATAGAAAGCCAAGGAGAAAAAATGTCATAAAATTTGGTGTGATTGTAAAGGCTTGGCATCCTAATTAGCAGGGAAGAAGCTGAAGCACTAGGAAATAATTTGAATTGCGAAAGATCAAAGTTTACAGTAGATCATAACTGGAGGTATCTGGGGGGCACATGGGCTGGGTATGGTTGGCCTGGGGCCAGTGCTCAGAGAGTGGCTGCACCTCCAGGTGTTCAGGGACACAAAATTGGTGTAAGACTCCTTGGAAATAAAGGAAACTTTTAATTTTGGTGTCTCTAAGAATGAGATGCCAAATTTTAATAGTGAGTGCTTCTGCCACGTGATGGAAGAGTTCCAAAGGGCAGAGCTAGACCAGAAGGCTGGCCCACAGAGGAGCTGTCAGTAACTTGCTGCCAAGAGGCACAACAGTCCTTCCTGATCACTTCAAACCCCCTTCTCAGTTCTGAAGGAAGGAGCCAGAATGGCTGCTTGGGCTGGGGTTCAGGCAAAGAGGAAATGGAGCCATGACCATTCTGATGCCCTCATAGCCTTGGCTTGCTTTGTCCAACTCTGCTCTGAGGTGGCTTGTAGCCTTGCACTGGATTGGGCTCACTTTGTGCCAAATGCCCTTTTTCACCCTCAGCTCCTGCTAAAAGCAGTTTGCAAGTGAATGTTTGCCACAAATCAGGCACACAAAACCAGGATGCAGTTTGCCTTGTGCTGTTATGTCAGAAGCCAAGAAGAATAACGATTTTCCCTCCACGTTGAGTGATACCTTTTTTAGCACCTATGGGTCTCACTCATTGGCATTCTGATGAAAATTCAGAACTGCCTACAAGTCAATCCTGATACTAGTACCTAATTCTCTCTCATAGCCACCTCGCTCTCCATATTTGTTCCCACCAATTGCAGCTTACATTTTTTTCCCCAGAAAACCTCACTTTCTTCCAGTCTTCCTCATATCATGTTGGCTCTGCAGCAATATTTTTCTGCTGTCATTATAATTCATAATGCTTAGCAATTTCACATCACATGGAGATTTAATTATAATCTTGTTTAAAACCCTCTTCTTGATTGTTAATATCAAATGTAAATTCCATCAGTGTTGCAGCAAAGTTGCAAACCCTCCTCCCAGTTTGATTCTTGTTCTTCATTATTGCTTTTCTTTTACTTCATTCTCTTCGACAGCTTTTTAATATAGCTGATCATGTTTGCATATCCAAGCAGCCACTTTTTCTGTTTGTATGCCAGGTTACACCAAGTGATTTGTAATCCTTCATTTCAGGGTCTGCTCTCATTCTTACATATGCAGTTTATTTTTACTTGTGGCCTTTTCTGCTATTATTGGACATATTTTTGGATTGCACAGCTGACTTCTAAAAATATTTTGAATCACAGTGCTGTTTGGTAGATTTAGCCATTTATCATTTTTATTTTCCTCTAGTCCAAGGGATCATATTTTTCTTCTTTCACTTGCCCAACATTAGAAAGAAATCAATGCTTCAAAGCCCTAGTTACACCAATTAGATAATTGTTGTTCCATTGCTTTTTTTTTTTTTACACTGTACATTTCACATCAGATTCTTAACCTGCATTTATATGTGGATTTGTCTTTTCATCATTCTTTGTGTGTGTAATACTCTCTGATATTTCTGTTTTCAAAATTCCATGCTTCTCTGAAAAATAAAGCAAATCCTGGTGCATGTGAAATCTGAGTCTACTTCTTCAAAAAAGGAGTGTGTTTTCAACAGAAACAGTTACATGGCAGTGTGCAGTTCCAGAGTATAAAGTATAAATCCTGCCCTACTGCAGAATTCCACTGATTAACTCTGAGGCCTTATAAAGGAAATGCACTATCTTTTTTTCCTGGACAGATGTAACCTAAAGTTTAGTTAGTGCAAAAAACCCCCGAAGAGTCTTTCTGCAATAAGAACAAAACACAAAGCCAGAAAAAAGAGGAAGAAAAAAGGGGCCTTTCATGGCACTGTAACAAGCTTAGTTAAGGATGGCAAAAGTTTTCAGGACACAAGGTTAGAGGGCCCCAAGGCACCTATTCAGCAAGATGTGTAAACACTTACCTAACTCTAAATAGGTGAGTAGTCCCACTAAAGTCAGAAGCACTATTTCTATGCTTAAACTTTGACATAGGCTTTAATATCTCGCTAAAGTGAAGCCTAAAGACCCACTAATTTTAATCTTGCCAAATATACCTCTAATTTCTGGGTCAACTGGGGGCATTCAGAACTAAACATCTTTTAATAAAAAAGAGCTAGCTTAAGGATGTCCAGGAGAAAAAGGAAAGAAAGAGGAATTCTTGAGTTTTTACAGCATGCTGATTTAGCTAGTGTTCATCTTTATTTGCATTGGAGATCTGTGCAGGTAGTGAGGGTTAGACTGCAATGCAGAGGATGGCATGGTAATGTACTCTTATTGACTAACAGGCATTGAATGCATTCAGATACTGCACCCTTAACTTCCTGGATGCTCACAGACATGCTCTTTGCATTCTTTCACTAAAAAGCAAGCCAAAAACATGCTGCCTTGCAAGGACTGTGATTTTATCGGGCATGCTTTAAAATGTATTCTCTTTTCTAGGAAAGATAAAATGGGGCTGATCCACTTTTGACCACTGACCTGAATGGTTAGGGGGAATATTTTTGTGAACTTTGTGAGCTAAGAATATTTATATGATGGTGTATAAAAATCACACAGCACTGTGGTGACTGGGAAGTGTTTTCACTTAAACAACTTGTTTTGGAAACTGCAGATGTGCGTTTCCCCACAAAAAGCACATCAGTGTCAACAACATCTGAGATGGGAGAAAAAACCTTATAAAATTCTTGCTTCATCCTGATAATGTTAAATCCTTTTCCTTTCACTATGATGGATATACATCATATGAAAACCCATGTACTGAATCCTGTGTTTCAATCATGGCTTTACTCCTGTTTCTAAGAAAGAGCAGATATATGCAAAACATGCCTTGAGAATGCTTTCCTGCTGAGGCTACCCTGAAAGAATTATTCACAGAGCTACAGTTATGTCTCCATTTACTAAAGCTGGAGCCTATCTTGGCCCCATAGCTAGGTCATTAAGAAAATCATAGCAGGGATTGCTTCAGCATTATAAATTGACAAAATTTACTGGTGTATATCACAGCACTGCAGTATTGCTAAATGCATCTGTGGAGCAATATGATATCAAACTTCTCTTGTCAGTAAAGCCTTTGCTTCATTTTGTCATGTCTAAAAAGAGCAGAGGCAAATTAAAATAGTGGTATTTATTTCCTTTTCATTTCCTTCTTTCCTGTAAAGGTTAACTGAGCTAGCTACTGAATAAAATTGAATTACTTTTCAATGATCCTTTGCTCTTAGGCATATTGCAGAAGAGCTGTGCTGGCAGGAAGATGGTGCTTATTTTCTGAGACTATATTTTCACCATGTTGTGCAACACCAGCAGGTTTGCAAAACTCCAGCTGCATATCAGTACCAACAGTTAATATTTTCCATGCTTTTCCATTTGTATGTTGGGTCTGCTGAATTCATCATCGCCTTTGCAGCAGGGTGGTGACAGGGCAGTTACAAGTCATTAGTGAGCTGTGGAAAAACAAATGGAAAACATATAAGCATGCTGAGAGCTGACTGTGTGCTCAGCAATGGGATGGGCTAAAGCACATATTGCACATTCCAGGATGGGGAAGATGAATGGGAGATGCAGAGCTGGTCTGTAATTCCTCAGCCACTGAGGCTGTGGAGTTCGTGCTTTGTTTAACATTTCTGTTCACTTTTTTTTTTTTTTTTTTTTTTTTTTTTTTTTTTTTTTTTTATGTGAATAGGCTGTGAACAAACATGCAAACACACATATGCATTATCTATGGCCTGACTGCCATGTCACCATCTTTACAGCATCTTTAAAACTTACTCCTCTTCAGCAAATTTGTCAGATGCCTATGAAGATTCCTTGGTTGCGTTCTTAATTGTATTTTTTTATTATACTAATGTGATTGCAAAGTATGTTGCCATGTGAACACCTGGGAAAGACAGGGACCAGAAAATTCTAACTAGAATTTTGTATCAAATACTGGGTTCTTAAAATCACTGTAAGCATTATAAATTAATATAAGCATCCCATACCCAATCCTTAATCATAATTTGATTGCAAAAAGACATATAACAGAGTTATCTGGCCATGAGAGGTTTTAGTATTGTGCAAAATACATACTACTATGTTCTCTACATACTACTATGTGTAACATCTTCTGAAACATCCCTCACTACAGGAAACTCACATGGCCTCATTCTTTTTCCATAGGTTTTTCTCATGTCAGAATGGGAATGTACAAGGCTCTCTTGTCTTGCTGGGTTTTTTTTGGCTGCAGTGATACAGGGTACTCTTCCCACCTGTGTCAGCTATAAAATAAACATCTTGAGTCTCACCTCCCACTGAATATTCTTATACTCACACTCAGAGGGTATTGTGCAGAGTTTGCTTCAATGGAGAGGAGTAGAGGATCTTACAGAAATGAGAGTGGCCTATGTCAAGAGTGTGCTGGGTTAAAGCTGCATCAAGGCTGAGACAGCAGAGAAATTCCCTGATTCCTGGAGAAGCACGAGCTATACTGGATGTACTTCAGTTATAGCACTGCTAGAAAATTTCACATGGCAATGACTCTTTACTCCCTGCATAGAAATTATCTGTCCATTAAAGTTATTGGGACAGATCCAATTTAAGCATACCTGAATCCAGTGTGGAAAATTAAGTTTGGTCTGAGCTTGACCTATAGCATGTAAAACAGTCTCCTGGTGTGGAGGTTTGACCATGTGGATGCCAGGTACCCACCAAAGCTTCTCTCCACTTCTCAGATGGACAGGGGAGAGTGGAAAGCTTCTGAGTTGGACTAAGGACAGGGAGAGATCACTCACCACTTACTGTCAAAACAGGCTTGAATTGAGGAGATAAATTTATTAACAATCAAAATCAGATTAGGATAATTAGAAGTACAACAAATCTTAAAAATACCTTCCCCCCAATCCCCCTCATTCTCAGGCTTAGCTTTATTCCTGATTCTCTATCTCATCCCTTCCAGCAGCTCAGGGAGATAGGAATGGGAGTTACAGTCAGTTCATTACATATTGTTTCTGCTATTGCTTCCTCCTCAGGAAGAGGCGTCTTTCCCCTGCTTCAATGCCTCCCATGGGAGACAGTCCTCTATGAACATCTCCAAAGTATGTCCTTCCCACGGGCTGCAGTTCTTCATGAGCTGCTCTGGTGTGGGTCTCTTTACAAAGGATGTGGTCCTTCAGACACAGGCTCCTCCAGCATGGGCCCCCATGGTGTCACAAGTCCTACCAGGACCCTGCACCTTTGTGGGATTTGAATGGGGTCACAGCCTTCCTTTGGACTCCTTCACATCTGCAGGTAGGTCTCTGCTGCCCTGTGGACCTCCATGGGCTGCAGGGGCACAGCTGCCTCGTTATGGTCTGCACCATGGGGTGCATAAGAATCTCTGCTTCTGCACCTGAAGCACCTCCTCTCCCTCCTTCTGCACTGACTTTGGTGTCTGCAGAGTTGTTTCACATATTTTCACTCCTCTCTTCTCTGGCTGCAGATACATTTTTTCCCCTTCAAAAATATGTTCCTACAGAGGCATTAATTACCATTTCTGATTGTCTCAGCCTTGGGCAGCAGTGCATTTGTCTTGGATCCGGTTGGCATTGCCTATGTCAGATATAGGGGAAGACTGAATTTTCTCAGAGAAGCCACACCTATAGTCCCCCTCCCCAACCTCCAAAAGTTTGCCATGTAAATCCAACACACCTGGTAGTAAGTTCTCTGGATAACAGACGTGCTGCCAATTGGGAATGGGTGCAGCACAACTGCGGGAATTTCTAGTGCTCTTTTTTCCACTGGCTGTGGCAAGTTGTGCTTTGGTGTTGTGGGCATACGTGCTCCCTCCAATACCAGTACCAAAGAGTTGGGAGAAGAGTTTCAGAGGAGCACTTACCCCTGGCAAGGGCTTTTTGGTTATTGCTATGTTTATAAAACACTTGTAGGCTGGTACATGGTTACTGCCACATACATTGGTGTGAGAACCAGAAAAATATAGCAGTGCTACAAGGCAACCATGACTTTTAGGTCAGCAAAGGACAGGCATTTCTAGAGCTCACTCAAAGCTTTGACTGCCTGCCCTACTATATTAATTTAACCTGGATCTTGGAGAAGGAGTTTGCAGTTGCAGTCTGTTTGAAAGTGTTTCCAGAGCTAGATATTTATCAATGATAGTAGAAAATGTCAGTAACACTGTCAGGAATCCTGAATGACATGGAGAGAGAGAAAGGAAATCTGAAGTCACTTAAGTGATTAACTGAGACTCCAAAAATTATTCAGCTCAAGTTTGGATTTGGTAGCTTTTCCTTCTCATATTTGCACTTTTGCTCTTCATCTCTCAGATCCGACATTTTTCACTCTCGGGAAACTGCTGCTGTTTCTGTTCCCACTAACCATGGGAGCACTGCGCTGTTTTGGAGATCTGGAGTGAGCTGCTACATTAGAGCAGCATGTGTGCAGAGGTACTCTTTCAGGTCCTAGCAGGGCTGTGTGGCTGTCCTTGTGTTGGAGTCCCTGAACTCCTTTGTGCCTCGGCACTTTTCTGGCACAGCCAGTCTGTAACTGCAATGCTAGCTCATGGCTCTGTGCCATGGCTTGAGCGTCCCCTGGGAACATTGTGCAAGCCTGCCTGAGAGACTCCAGTGCTCTCTCACATCCATGCCTTCTGCAGCAGCGTGAGTAAAGCAGAAGCAAGTAGCACAAACTCCTATCTTCTCTTTTATTGAGCTGAAATTATCCATCAGGTTGTTTCCAGTCCTGCTTCCCAGATTCCTCTTCCTTGCTGCACTAATAAATTTCCTCTCTGTTCTGTGTACATGTAGTTCTTCAATAGCTGCTTCTCAACAGAATATAGATACATAACAGAAATCCTTACCCTGAAATTTTCCTTGAAAAAGTGATCAGACTCATATTAGCAGCAAGGTAGATTTTTTTTTTTTTTTTAATCTTCTTCTGACCTTAAGTGAAACATTAGTGGTTTTTCAAACCTTGCTAGGTATGCCAGAAGCACTAAGATCAGCTCTCTCCAAACACTAGTGTGGATCATGTTCTTCATTCTCTCTCCTGAAACAGGGGCAGCTGCTATCCTCATTGCTACAATGAAGAACATCTGCCATCTGTTATCTAGGGTCTGAAACCTTAGCTAACAGCTACCCCGCTGAATATTTTTAATACCTGTAAAATAACAGTGATGCACCAGCTGTAGAACACATCAAGGAGAAACAATTGCAAAGAACCAAAGCATCTCTACATGTGTGGGCACCCAAAGAAATATTTCATCTTCACAGAACAGGATATTTAAGATTAGATACTCAAATCTCCTTTACTTCAAGCAAAATCTTGTGCAAATACTGTAAAGCTTTTCCTAGTGAGAACTCAGAAATCTAGATTTGCTTTGTGTGTATTTTTTGTTTACTAATCAGCATATTCTCTTGCTAATCTACCCTGGCTAGAAGACAACAATCCAACCCTCTCAGGACATCAAAATTATGGTAGCAACAGGAAATCTTTGTATTTTTAGTTCTTTGGAAGCAATGTTGAAACAAATGACATCTCTCCACCATGTAAGGTGAAGTGCAGAGGAGATGGGAGGCTTTGTTATCCTACAACAAGATTTGGGATATGTTTCTGATTATTCCTAGATGAATGTGGGAAAATGAGAAAAGAAGTTGAGACTCAAGAAGATGTAATGAGGGAGAAAATGCCCACATTGCTGAAGAAGGTGGGACAAAAAGACACACTTTGCTATCTTGCAGGCTGAGGTCTTGGACAAACCTTATGAGCCTTCAAGAATACTATGCAAATTATACAGGAGGTTTTCTGGAGAACAGTCGCCTTGCAAATTTAGCAGTTCCTTTTTCCACCACTGAGAACAGCAGCTTGTCCCCTGTAATGGCTAAGGTTATGGTGACAGTCAGGAGATAAAAGGTATCAGTTTCCTGCCACCTCAGTTTGAAATGCTTTACTCCTACCCAAAGTACACTCCCCACCTGATGCTGATATCAATGTTTACACACCAGTTTGGACTTGGAACTCTCTGGTAATTTTTGCAGCACTAACTCCTGCATCCGTGGTCTTTGAGTTCAGTGACTTTCAGAGTTCTTGTCACTTTGTCTTAGTTACACTTGGAACCCCCTCAAATAGCACAGCCATGTGATATGACCCCAGGAGCTTGTGCTCTGGGTCCTCATATCTGGAGCACGGATAAGAATTTCTTCTCTATGCACCTGGTTTCTGGGCTAAGTTCTCCAGTGAGGGCTGTAATTTCTGATATGTGAGCTCTTGGCCTGACAGTGCTATGCTTCTCTCTTGGTTCAAAGTTAATTTTACTTCCATGACTATCAGATCTTATAACCACAACCCCTGTTCCTTTGGCTTTCCACCTCTATGTGTATGCAGTGTGGTTTCTAAGAGGGAATAATGCCTTTGCCATCAGAAAGAAGAATCTTTAATAACCTCTACGGTTTTATAATCCTTTCTTTAATTTCCTTTTAAATTAATCCAACCCTGTCTTGCTGCAACATATGAGGTGCTCTGCCTAAAAAGACATAAATATGATTAGATTACAAGGTACTTCAAAGACGCCCCACCTCTGGCTGTTTGTGAGATGCTTAGAATTAGTGGAACTGTGTGGCAACGGGCAAAAGTCTTACCCCAAGCAGTACCTTCCCTTTGGCTGAAATTCCAGGATGCACCCAAAACTCCATAGCTAGTGTGTGCAATACAGTCATGTCAGCAGGAAAACTGGGGACCTTAATTTTTTTTCCTGTTATGACATGGCAGCTCTACTCCCTGCAGTCCATGCATAAAATTCCCGTAATAGCCTGGAAGGCTGGGAATGTCACAAACACCATAATTGCAGTTGGACTGTGATCCTAGTGCCACAGGAAGTCAATAAGAGGGTTATTTCCAATCCAGGATTTCAGCATCAGCAGAATCTACCTGACACACATGGGAACCTCACCTTGCCACTGCTATTGCTTCCCCAGAGATCAAGGTCACCAGCTTCCCCTGGGGTAGTTGCAACAAACTGATGCAGGGCTTCACTGGGAACAACTCAGTCAGGAAAGACTGCAAACCAACCAACAAAAAATACTAAAGGAAGTAGAGGCCATAAAAATCCAGTGCAGCAATAATAGAATGTCATTTTGCTTCAGATCCAATCCACCATACATCTCATTTGGTGGCCTATTTGCTCTAAACTCAGACACCATGCTCTGCATGGCCTTTTGGCCCTCCAGGAGGCACCCCACATCTGTGTTTTTCATGGTGCTACAGACCCTGGAAATTGTTCCTTCATGAAATGAAAGGAGGACAGGAGCAGGTTTTTGCTGTGCCTGACCTGCTTTCCACCGTGTGCTGTTGTGTCAGAACAGCAGCTGGAGAGGAACGTGGTGATGGAGGCCAAGGTGTACACACGGGAGAGGGCACACGGGTGTGGTGCAGTCTTTGAGGATGCATACCTGTTTTGAAAGTGGAGTTATTGCTTGCAGATGGGAAGATGCTTGTTCATGCTTTGGTCTTCTTTTGTGTGGTCCATAGTGACATCTAATGGCATGGCACCAGACTGCACCACGTCTGGGGAGAGCTAGGTGGACAAAAAGCTGGGATTGCCAAACATTTATCGTTTGACAGGGCAAGGTAAATTCTGTCAGGGGTGAAAGCCCATATATATTGTATTAAACTAAAGACTATTTGTAGCCATACTTTGATATATATTACCTGAATAAAGCTGGGAATAGTCTAAAGGTAGGAAGTGCTAGAGTTAAGCTGTTTCTTAAAATGTAAAATATTTCACATAATATATTAGGTTAATGAACTATCAGTAAGTCTAAACAGTATTAAAGGAGGAAATCAGGACAATGTTCCATAAAAGGAGTCAATCCCAAATACTCTGAGTTTTATGTGAGGCACCACATCTCCTGCTATTAAAAAACTACGAGATTCAACAAAATTGTTTTGCAAGACATACCATATTCTAATAAAATATGCTCCATAAAATATTTTCAACCACTAGTGTATTGTAGCATCATTTTTTGAACTGTGCAAATTTTAGATCAGAAATCTATTGAGTCCCTTTTAGGTACCAGTAAAGGCACCCTTAATTAACGTTGCAAAAAATACTTTATGTGTTGTGTTCAAGTGTAAGAGGCCAACATATAAAATGTCATCCCAAATAATAAAAAACAATAACAAGAAAAGCTTTGGCATTATTGAAGACAAGCTTTTAGGAAAAATAGCTGTTTCCCTGTTTACCTTAAATTGATGGTGTTTTGTTTGCAGTAATGGACATTGAATGATACTCCATTTAAACAAGTTTCAGAACTGCCAAATTAAAAGGAAAAATCTAACTGCATTTTATCTGTACACTTGTGTGTGTGTGTTGGTGTATAAAATGCAGTTAGTGTGTACTACACTTAAAGAGCATCAGTGCCTAAAAAAATCAGTGCACACACAGTTTTTAGGTAGGTTTTTCATCCCCAGCATGAATTCACAAAGCAAAACAACATTTACTTGCACTTAAGACATGTGAATAATTATTGGTTCTGACTTTAAGGCTGAGCTGCATATGGTGAACCCAGGGAGAAAGCAGCTTTCCTCCTGCTATCCTTTAGACTTGCAAATTCATTATAAGTATAATTTACCAAGAAAAAAGGAATTGATTTTTATCTTTAAAAAGAGGTTTCTAAAAGGCATATATATGTTTTTTTCAAAGGGTTATTTTCTTTGTGGGTTTTACATTAGGAAATAGAGTTTCTAGTTACCTTTTTGCCTAGGAGCCTTTATAGGGTGATATATATTAACATTATGATTATAGGGGCAATTATTTTCATGTTCATGATAGGAGAGAAACAGTACAAGAAAAATCCTTTTTGCACAATACTGAACTCAGTTGCGGAACTTATTGCTACAGGATTCTGTGGAAATTAAAGTTCACATAGGCAGACAGAATAAGATCTTGAAAAACCATGAAGGATTGGCCCACTGGTGACTGTTAAATGTAACAGAAGTACATCCATCAGCTCAAAGAACTCACAGCAGCTGATTGTTAAAGAATGGGTGTATAAAGGGAGAAAGGAATACTCTCTGACTGTGCCATTACATAACTTATTTCCCTTACCATCCAGTATTAGTTACTGTCAGAAATGTGCTTTTTGAGCTGCACTTTTGCTGTCTCCCCTATGGGTGTGCTAATGGCTGATTTTTCTTACATGAAAGCCCAGCAATAGCTTTCCCTTTTTTTTATTATTTTTTTTTATTTCACCAGAAGCAACAAGCTGCATATAAGCTAGTTTGGGTGTGTTTGGGGTGTTTTTTGTTTGTTTGTTTGTTTGTTGTGTTTTTTTGTTTTTTTTTTCTTGAAGTATCAAGTGTATGAACTCAGACTGGGAAAGCATCTCCTTATCTTAATTAAAGTATGAGTGGGCTGTAATTTTAAAGATCAGTTAGTTACTGTTGTGACCATGTCACCTTAACCTAATACCCAGTATCTTAGATAGTTATTAAATTGGCATATCTGGAAAAGTAATGTTTTGGATACCCTCAAGCTTTTACTGGTTATTGATTGCTCTCCAAAGAAGCTTTCAGCTGAACATCTCCAGCCTTCAGGCAAGGAACCTTTCTCTCACAAAGAGTTTGGTATCCAGCTTCTGGAGGTGATATTTTTAGACTCTGGTCCTTTCCTCATCTATGAGGAAGGTGTTTAATTATATATAGTTTCACATCCAGGAAGTAGCCTGGGGATTCACAAACTACTCTGTAGGCTCTCTGTGGAAAGACAAAGAATGTTATCTTGCCATTGTGCTGGCTTCTTTAAAGACACCTCTCCATCTCAGAGGAAAAAAACTACATTTGAGGATAAAAGTCATCAGAAACAAGGTACACTTTTTTGAAGCTGGGGTAATTAAGTATTGGAACATTTTAAAACCAAAAGGACGTGACTTGTTAAAGGGTTGGAAATAATTTAGAGAAATCCTGAATAAGATGTTGGAGGTCAGTCTGACTGTGATAATAGTAGGGAGAAAAAAAGGAAAATAGTGAGTGGGGACTCTGAGCCACTATAACTTCTCAGGAGCAAGACAATGCAGTTATAATCGATCTTTCTATGAAAACATCTAGTCGGTGCTCTGTGCAACAAAAACAAAACAAAACAAAAAACACACACACACACACACACAAGATGTGAGTTGACTTATAAGATCTGTAGATGGCGCTAAGATGTCAGATAACCTCCCGTGTTTTCATGTCCTTGTTAAGGATCAAATTCCAGAAGATTTTAGGGTGAGCATGCCAAGAAGAAAAGGATCCTAACGTGTGAAAGGAAATTAAAGAAATTCAGTCTATATGGGTGCCACTTATAGCAGCTTTAACGTGAATTGTCTGCAAATGCAATCTACTAAAATACTTTGATTACAGTGTTTTACAAACATAACAAACATTACAAGCCCACCTACGCCTTTGTAGCTTTTTTCACAGTGTTTATTTTTAGCACTTGTATCCTTCAGGTTTGAAATTTCCCCCTCTGCCTTGAGAGGAAACAAAGCCTTGAGAGCTTCCCAAGATAATGAATACATTGTTATGCAGTGCTTCTCCACACCCGGGTTATAGGAAAGGCATGTTTAATTCCTTTCTTTTTGATCTCCCTTAAATCCTTATTCTATATTCTCTCTATGTATATTCCACATTCTCCTCTGTACCTTGGATGTCCTAGTTATTGCTCTGTTTGGGGTGGGATAGTCTGTTTCTGTCTCTCCCCATTAAAATTTTAATTCTGGAGCTGAGAAACTTCACTTAAAAAAGTTATGTGTGTTTCAGTGGAGCAAGTGAATCCCTATGAGAAGCACTTCCTGACAAAACCACCTCTGACAACTTTCAGAGCAACGTGGTATTTCCCTCCTTTTTTGAGACATGGGAGTCAGCACGCAGCCCTGCTGCAGTCCCTGTCTCTAGATTGTGGGCTTGGGGGTAAGCAGAAGTCACACAGAGTCTACTCATTGTCTCAAGTACATGGAGCTGCTGAGTTTGCCAATTAATTTTGGCATATCTACAGCTCTCCACACAGCTGCTGCCGTCTCACAGCCTTACACATAAGCCAGTCTGAAGGACTCACCAGACACCCCAAATGATCCCTCCAGCTACCTTTGGGTAGCTGGAAGAGGAAAACAGCTCAAACGAAGAGAATTAAAGTTTTTCTGCTCTTGATCAAAACACTCTCCCCAAATAGATCCTAGCACTTCTTGATACTCTGAAATCACTTAGCATCCTCTACTCTGAGGAGTTGGCAACAACTGCTTATGTTACTGCCCTGAGGTAGAAGACCCCAAGTGAGCTGCAGGGGAGTTGTTGTACTATGTAAAGGGATTTTTTGGAGTGCAGGAAGGAAGAAAGGGCAGATATGGTCATGGTGACTGGTGGAAATCAGGAACAAAGACAGGAAGGAAATCAGGAACAAAGCCAGCTTGGTTGGACAAGGTGGAGAGAAAAAACTTTGGTTAGTTGCCTACTACGGGAAGCTAAGAATAGGCACTGCCTCAGGAATAGATGGAAGTGCTTTCAAAAAAGGCACCTGCAGAGATTTTGGATTGTTCAAAATTGAGCCAAGGTAGGGATCAGATGTGAGTATGGCTGTAAAGACCTGTAAAGACAGGTTCCTTACAGAGGAAGGTGTGATCTTGGCAGTGAACAGTAGTTATGGAAGGATGACTAGCTGTGCTAGGGATGTTGCTTGCATGCTGAACGGTGCATTTTAAGGTGGTGGCATCTTAAAAAAGAGACAACCAAAAAGATATCAGATATTGTAAAGACTGTGTCTATGCATCAGGAACTAGCTGGGAGTGAGAAAATGAGCTTTAAGGATAGCGAATACCCAGGACTAAACACCTGGGAAGGAGAGGGTCTTGAAGAAGGTGTCTGCCCAGTGCATTGACAGAGGAGCTGGGTAACTGTCAGAAGCAATCAGAGATCGCTTGTTGAAACAAATTTTATTTGAAAAACAACAGATTTTCCAATGGAAACATTTTATAATAATGTTGTTCCAAAAAGCTTCTGGAAAAATGCAGGTGTTTTCTTTCTAGCCCACCTGGAGGAAAACTAAAACTTCCAGAATTTATGGCTGTTGGACAGCCCTGCTGTCTAGAAACCAACTAGTTCTAACCCAAGCTACTGCATCCACCTGATAGTGTGGTGCTGTGCAGAGACGAGACTGTAACCAAAATCATTAATGCAGGATCATATCCAAGGTGATAAATTTTTAGTTTTCCTACTTATACAGCTTGTCAGGGATCACTGCACCTTGCTCCATTAAGAGAGACAGATGTCTTGCTCAGCATTTGCTGATAGCTACTTGCTTGGCCACATGCAAACAGTACAAACAGTACAGGAGTTGTGTAATTGCCAACACTCCTCATAAAGGGGTCAAAATCAGATTAATTTGTTGCAAGTCATCAAAACTATCCACTATTTATTAATGTTACCTTTATAAACATGCAAGTTTACTTAATTGCTGAGAAACAAATAATCCAGGTTATAGTTGTATAACCCTTTATATCACCGCTTGCACAGGTTTACATAAAAAAGGCCAACCAAAATTAATTGATATTTAGACAAGGTAATAACTGCCCCTAGAGAAGCTGATGCTATCCATACAGGGAGTTTTGTACTCTGTTGTGATAAGCAGCCAGAAATTTTTAAAGCTCTTTAAACCTTTGAAACCAGGACTGATGATGAGTTATTAGCAGAATATGCTAAATCTGGTGAATAATTTTTCTCAGCCCCAAGTGACAGTACTATGAAGTGATCAGGCAGTATTTGAAATGCAATTGAGTGGAAAGGAGTGTAATAAGAAATTAAGTATAAAAAAAATTTCATCTACTACTATGTGAATGCTAATAATTAAGTGCATTGAAATTGTGTATGAGAGTCTGGATAATATATTTTCTTTAATACATAATTAAGGTAGCAAAAATTACAAAATAAGCAATAAAATTTAATGTGAATTGGCCTCCCCACCATGTGCCAGGGCCATGTCAGGAAGCATCTTCTCTGGCTGCTGGACCTGTTCATCTTTCCTTCGTATCAGTTTCTTGGGCAGGGCGAGCTGGGACAGTGATGGACAGGTCAGGTAACATTGCTGTGGACTGTGAATGGAAGACACTGAGCCTTGTCTTGATTTAAAAGACAGATGTCTGCCAAGGAAGGCAGGAACCTTCCTGGAAAGTGACCCCCCACCCTCCCTCCAAATTATTATAACTTCAAAATTACGCTGTTCTGAGCGTCCCACTTTTATACAGTGTTTCGCTACATGGTGTGCTGGCATCAGTCTGTTTTGCTGTCTCTGCTTAGAATACATATTCACGTAGTCCTGATTTTTGGCTGAATGGATTTCCAAGAAAGGGACAGTCCGGGGATTCACGGTTTAGATTGGGATTCACGGTTTAGATTGCATGGATAAGATGCATATCTGTAGCTAAGCTGCGGGGTCGTTGGTGGACCCATCTCCTCCACATTTCTTTCTCTTGTTAATTCCATTTCCTTGGGTGTCGGACAGTGTTGGTGCATTCCTGGATGGTGGCCTCAGGCTTGGTTTGGGGTAGGTGGCTTCTGAGACAGTTGGGGAGCTTTTGATTTAAAGGTACAGCATGTATTTATTACATTATTACAGAAACATATATTTACAATAAAACCGAATTATATACAGCACTTATTACACGCTGCTTCCAGGCAAAAATGCGGGAGAAGTAATAACAGTTCTTTACTGGAAAATATATATATGACAGGACAGAACCAGCACCAAGAAAACAAGAAGTTCCCCACCTATTCAGCAGTTTTCCCTGTGGTGTAGTGAGGACCAGAGCCGGCAGCAGGTGGTGGTGGCTGCCGTGGTTCCCCCGCGGCTGCAGGGGCTCTCCCGTGCGAGCCCGGAACCTCCTCAGGGGCTGGTGGGGGCTCGGGCAAAGGGGAGGACAGGAGATTCCTGCTTTTTGTAAAACTCACGGGTAGCAGCTGGGCTTGGTACCACCGCTGGCAGCAAGTCACAAGACAGCAGTATCCCGGGAACAGACACCGGCCCTCCGTGGCAGCGGGCGGGAGGGGTGAGAGCGGGCAGAGCCGGCAGCGAGCTGGAACGCAGCGTGCTGGAACAGGCACATCCCCTCTGGAGCACACGCCACCGCCCTGCTCTTCCATCACCCAAGGGGAAAAGGCAGGAAGCCTCCACTCCCCAGCCAAGTCTGCGGTTAGCCCCAGCTCCTCTCAGGGCATTATGCTGCAATTCCCGAAAAAAACCCCAGCGGGAGAGCCCACCCCCCGAGAGGAGACTTCCGAACACCTAAACTACTTCACTGGAATGCCAGAGCTATTAGCCACCTTCCTTTGTGTGCGTTCACGTAGAAAACACCCCTTCCCCCCTTTACAGCGTCTCTCCTGACAAAGGGAAGAAATTAGTGTGAGAAACCTGACCCACAACAGATGTCACCACTGTTCCTGAGACACTTATTTCCACGTGCTTTGTGTGAGATACTCACCGATATTTTATTATTAATTAGTGGTTAGGGGTGAACAAGTTTATCTGCCAAATGTAGATTCAAATAAGAAATATGAAAGTGTCTTCAGCACATTTCTTTCAATAAAGGATTTTACTTCCAGTTGTAATTACTTTTATTCATTGGAATGGCATGGTTTTGTTTTAAATAGAGCTTGCACTTAGTTCTTCTGAAATAGCTAGAAGGAAATGTGAATAATTCGGCTATTTGCAGCGAATAGTTGCTATACTTAAAAAATGGGAAATAGACAGAATTACTTGCATTTTAATTACAAGTACACCCATCCTCAGGGAATCAGCTGTCGCTGCCTCTCACACACTGGGATAGAACTGCCAAACAAGGGAGGAGAGTAACTAAAGTCCAATGCAGTTAAGTCCAGAAAGAAGTCTTGAAAACTGCACTTTGGTGAAATAAGGAAAAGGCAACCACTGCTGGCAACTCAGTTCAAAGTGGTTTGTTTTAACAAAGAAAAATGGCTAAAATTTAACATTTTGTACAAGTGATCAGATCAGATAGTTAATTGTTTTTTTTGGACTTCAAAAGTGTGAGAAACAACCGCTCACTTTAAAATTTTAGGTTTGTTAAACCTTAACAAATACAACAAAGGACTGAATAAGGAAAAAGGACAGCATGCTGCAAGCTGGTGACCTGGCAGCCACGGGCTCATCTACAAAATGTCTGTTCTGCCTTTTATACCCCTGGGGTTGCATCAGGCAACCCTGGCCCCTTCTAAAATCTGTCAGGGCAACACGAAATGCAGTCAGGGAGAAGATTTTCATGAATGGCAGAGTTATCCAGCTTACCTACTCATAAATATGGGCCCACACACTACTGAATTTAGTATTGTGGACTTAAAACATAAAATATACTGATATTAAATGAAATAGAAAAAAGAAATGAAGCAAAAAGAAATAAATGGAATGGAATGAAATTATGTGCAATGAAATGAACCATAAACTCATGAAATGATAGTCATTGAATTCTCAAGATTTTGTTTCCTTTCACAGAAATGAAGAATTTTCCATGAAAACAAATGCAATGAAAAATCAAGGAATGAAGTGAAATGAAAAAACATGAAAAGAAATATAAGGAAATGAAATTGGAAAGAAACAAAATTTTTAGGACAAGTTAAATTCTTGAAAGGGAATGGAATGAAGTGCAGTAAAATTATGCAAAACTTTAAGAAATGATACTCAATGAAATAATGAGATTTCATTTCCTTTCATGAAATTACTTCCATTTCATGAAAGGAAATGAAATCATGAAAGGAAATAAAATCTTGAAAACAGTGAACAAAGTGAAACAAACGCATTGGAAAGGACATAAGAGGAAATCAAATGCATGTGGAAAAAAAAAGGAAAATTTGGAAATGGAGTAAATACATAGAGATAGATTGGGATGAAATAAATTGTAGTGAAAATGACCAAAACTTGCAGAAAATTATACCCACTGAAATCTCAAAATCAGGAACTAAAATGTATTGAATGGACACGAGAAGAAATACAATGAAATGCTAAGAATACAAACTGAAAATTCTGAAATAAAGTGAAAAAAAATAAAATTGATTGGGATGAGAGGATGTGCAGTGAAAAGGACCAAACCTTGTTGAAAATTATACTCAGTGAAATCTTGAAATCAGGGGACAGAAAGAAGAGACAGAAGACAAAACAGATTAAATGAAATACTAAAAATAAACCAAAAGAAAATTCTGAAATGAAGTGAAAACAATAAAATGGGATGGTGTGGTGCCAAGGAGCAAGGTGTGAAAGGAGCAATGTGGAGGCAGTGCCGTGCCCTCCTTGGCATGCCTTTTGTAGTTGTAGGTGTCCCTGGAGCTCTGTGCTCCTTTTGGACTTCAAAATTGTGAGAAACAACTGCTCACTTTCAAATTTTAGAAGGTTTATTAAACCTTAACAAATACAACAAAGGACTGAATAAGGAAAAAGGACAGCGTGCTGCAAGTTGGTGACCTGGCAGCCACAAGTTCACCTACAAAATGTGGAATGGGAGACTAACCAGAAGTGCATTAGCCAAAGCAGGTCTTTCCTAAGGTGCTCAGCATGTGGATTATGCCAAGGAGAAAAGTGTGGAGGGATCAAGGCTGGGGCAGCGCCGTGCTTGCCTCGGCATGCCTTTCGCAGCTGCAGGGTGCCTGGAGCTCTGGGCTCTGTGGTTTTCTGAACCCTAACCCTAAGCGTAACCCCAGCCCTAGAGCAGTAAAAGCAGCCTTTTGCCTAGGTGCCCAGCACATGGATTGTGCCAAGAGGAAAGGTGTGGAGGAAGGAATCTTTGGGCAGTCCTTTTTTCTAAATGAAATGGACAGAAACCTGCCAAAATGATACTCATTCAAATCTTGGTATCAGGGAACAAAGAAAAAGAGAGAGGAGAAGAAAGTGATGAAATGAAATGCTAAAAAAAGCACAGAGAAAATTCTAAAATGAACTGAAAAGATTAAAATACCGTGGGATAACATGAAGAGCAGGGAAATGGACTGAAGCTTGCTCAATTGATCCTCATTGAAATCACAAGATTTCATTCTCTTTCCTGAAAGAAAAAATTATTTAATCAAGGGACATATTGTTTTAACTTTGTTTCAGAACTTCCTCTTTTTTTTTTTTTTTTCTTTTTTTTTTTTTTTTTCTTTTTTTTTTTTTAATCATTTCGGTTCATCACTTTTTTCTCCTGTCCATTCATTTCACTTCATTTCCCAATTTCAGGATTTCAATGAGTATCATTTTGGTCAATTTTTGTCCTTTGTCTCTTTGTTTGCCTTTCTTCCCTGATTTGGGGATTTCAATGGGAATAATTTTGGCAAGTTTCAGTCCTTTTCACTGCCCCTCATTTCATCTCAGTCCATTTGGTTGTAGTCACTCCATTTCCAAATTTTCTGGTTTTTTTCAGTTGCACTGTTTTTGGTCATATCTCACTTTTCAGAGCGTCTGTTAGACTTTGTTCTCTGATTTCAAGATTTCATTCCTTTTCCTGAAAGGATTTTTTTCCTTTCAGGAAAAGGAATGAAATCTTGCCATTTCAATGAGGACCAATTGGGCAAGCTTCAGTCCATTTCCCTGGACTTCATGCCATCCCTTCATTCACCTTTATTGTTTTCACAGAATCACAGAATGAACTAGTTTGCAAAAGACCTTTGAAATCAAGTCCAACCTATGGCCTAAAACCTCCTCATCAACTAAACCATGGCACTGATTGCCACATCCAGTCTTTTTTTAAACTGGTCCAAGTATGGTGATTAGTCAGCCAAGTTATTAAATTCACTTATAGGCAAAGTATGAAGCCTAGTTTCCCTTAATTATCTCCTGTTCAATGACCACATGCCAGAGGCCATGTTAACTATGATGGAATAACTACTGGACAATATATGATGCATGTTAGCTGTCCTTTGCATTGTCATTAAAAACAGATTCCTTTGTATTTCTTCTGGAGTCAATGGGTTTCTATGGGGAGTGGTGTCAGTGAGACAATTTTAAGTAACTCAGTTGCAGCTCATTTAGGATTGTTTTCTGTGAAGGACTGCCCTTTCTCTTACTTGAGAAGGCCCCTTCAAGTTCAGAAACACTCACTACTAGAAATAACCCATAATCAGGTAACCTGTGCCTTCCTCTGCTGCCCATGATTGTTAAAAATCAATAGGGAATTTTGGAAAGCAAAAGGGAAGAGAAAGGAATAGAAAGTCTGAAACAGTTTTAGCTGGTGTGTTGAAAACATCACTGATTGCTGCTGACAGATCTGGTCTTTACCTATGAGGGGACTGCCTACCCCACAACGCCTTGCACTTCTGAGTATTCAAAGGTATGAGGTCCTCTGAAGCTATAACAGATGATGTTATCCTAGCAAGCTTTCCTAAATCAGATATGTTTTCTTGCTGCACAAAGGGAGTTGTCATAATAATGCTGATAATCAGAACAGGCATTACAGCAGCAATAATTAACAACAGTAACAAAAAAATCATAATAATAGTAATTACAAATTATAATGTAATTATGATGTTGCACTTACAACTATGAAATATTTATTTCATGTTTTGTTTGAGATGAATGAGAAAAGACAGTGATATTTTACTTGCAAATTAAAAAAATCCACCAAAGCTTTGGCGTAAAGCTGTCTAATTTTTCTTGTGTATTACTGTATGTTGCAGACTTTTCCCTTTCTATAAAATATATACTACATAGAGGGATGTAAATAATGCTTCCTTTTTACATTAAATCTTGCAGTGTCAGTAAGGATTCTTTGTAAGTGGTGTTAGTGACCAGAGGAAGATTTTTGAGGAAAAGCATAATTTGGAAATGGAGGAAGTGTAAAAGAGGCACTTAGTAGCAAGCACTCCATGTTAAAATGTGATGTGTGTTGTAAAACCTGAGAGATAAACCAGAGCTGTAAAAGCAATTGTTTCTAGAACCTTATCATGATACACAGGACAAAAGTCAGTGTTCCAGATAAGTGTAGTAATATTTGGACTACAGCTGTATTTGTAGTATCTACAGTGTATATCAGACGCTAACGCTAAATGTAAGAACTTTGGCATACTGTGTTGTTGTTAATTAATTGAACAGTATTATAATTAATACGTACAGAGGAATCTAACAGCACTGCTTCACTTTATGCCTTCCTAATGGAATATTCAGTTTCTGCTTTTATTAATGAATTCATCAGTCTTTTTAGAGCAGTGCCGTAAGTACGGTAGGTAGAGGTTTTCTGTGGAGTGATGTGTCTTTGCTCAGACTGTGGAAGTCTGCTGAGGTCTTCTCAGGGTGTTAGCCTCTGGGGCTTTCACAGATGCTCAGAAGAAACTTCCCAGATATCCTTCAGCTGTTCTTCCACAAGCACACCCTGCCCAAGCACAGAAAGGCTTGGAACAGCAGCTGATGCTATGAGGTCTGTGTGCTGGCCTGAAGGAGAGCTCTGCCTTCCCTGGGAGTGAAGGACATCTCTGTGTCCTTAGGAACCTGACAGAACTCGGCATGGACAATGCTCATGCTGTGACTGAGCAGCATCATTTTCCTCCAGACCTGGATTAAAGATTCTGAGACAATGTTTTTTCCCTGCTACTGGCTGCTGCAGACAAAGATAGGACATGGGTCTGAGCCTGATTATAGAAGCTCTGTCTTCCCTGTGGTCCCACAAATGCTTTTGTCCTGTTGATTCCCTTCAGACAGGGGGAGAGTGATTCCAAGAAACCTGCCGTGCATTTATGCAAGTATTCTTTTGCAATAATTCCCCACGTAACAGATGACAGGTTTTGCTACCTGCTCTTTTCAGCTATTGCATCAATATTTCTGTAGAGTAAATAAAGTTCACAAATCAATTAGCTAAACATTCAATACTCATAAAAATACATATGCTTTTTAATACAAGAACACTTTGATATATAAAATCTGTTGCCTCTCTCATGGGGGCATTTCTTTGAAGCAGCTCTTTATCCCTCTCTTCGAAGTTGCGTTCTTCATTTCTCCCTCACCCTGCAATTCTCCAACCTGATAGTATTCAGGTGTGGGGAAGGGATGTTTTTTGCATTTCTTCCACTTCCACAGTGTGCTTGTACTTGGTATGTGTCACCCTAGCTGGAGATCACTCTACTTTTACCCAAGTCGACAGCTACTAAAGGTTAGTGAGAACTCAGCTGGGATGTGTGGCAGTTAAGACCTAATTAGTGAATCATTTTCCATGATACAATCTGGTCTATGTATAATAAGGCCTTCACTTAAGCTGAAATTAGGCTGTTTAAGCTGAAATTCTTTGTATGATATAGTAGTCATTTTATCTGTGTCTCTTTCAGGTAAAATCTATTCATAACCTTAAACTTTAAATATGTTGTCAGTTCACTGAAGAAAAGGGTGATCCAGCAAAGCTAGTCTCGATGGCCTCACTCCTTCCTGAGGCTTTGAAGGACTCCAGATACCAAGTAGCTTCTGCTGCTGGTCATGAGACAGAGACTTAAGTGAGGGAACAGCACTGAATTCATGAGGAGTGAAAAATAATATACTAGCTTGGCACTCTACACTAGCAGGAGCATTTTTGTTGTCTTGTTGCACTGACTTTTAGATCTAAGCAATTCTGATGCAGTCTGCACCTATAAAATGGGAAACACAGTTTTCAAGCCATATGGTGAGACAGATTTGAAACTGGACTGGCCCCAGGTGTCTGTGCTATCTTACTGTCATAAAGGACTCTTCCATTATTGGCTGGAAGAGAAAGGCCTGGAGGATTGAGCTTCAAAAACAGTTCCTCAGTGCTATCCCTGGTATATCAAGGAAAATATCATCAGTTTAAGAATACTGTAAAACAGGATGGTAAAAGCTGTGATTATTTAGGAGTCTTCTCATTAAATATCTGCATTCATTCTTCAAAGGCAGCAACTTTGGGGTTACTATGAAGTAGAAAAACTATAAATGCTGGCAGAAAATTACTTAAATGAGATAAATTCCTCACTTGAAAAGAAACATAAATCTTGTCTTTTCCAAACAATATGTGGGAATTTATTTCATGAACAGATTAGTGAGTCTTGTGAACTGTGCTACTGCTGATTATTTTTATCTTGTTTTGAATGTAAAGTCCCATCAACTTTATACAGTGAAGCAAATCTCCATATAGGAAATAGACTTGATTTAGGTAATATGGAGAGAAAGATGAATGATCATGTTAGGATCAAAAAGGTGAATGGTGAAGATGAGGGAGCCTTGAAATGAAGAAAGAAGTAAAGTGAAATAGAAAGAAGGGAGAAAGTTTAATGGTTTGTGTCTGTGTTTTTCCTGAGATCAAAGGGTACTGTGTATTTTGAATAACTCTAAGCTATAAAAGTTCCTCAGATTAGAGATTTGAAGAGACAGTTGTACAGTATCAGGTACATCAATGGAATACGAACACACGTTTCCCCTCTAGGAATTAGTCTGGAGGTGTTGAATGGAATCTAATTAGAAAAGGTGAGAGCCCAGCCATCCTGCTGGAGCTCAAACTAATTAATTGATGAAATGAAGCAAACCTGCTGACCGTATGAAAAAAGAAGAGAAAATCATGAGAGGGTGTCATGGGTTAAGAATGGTCCAATCAAAAATTATTTTTGTTTAATTGGCAGATAGTTTGACCATTCAAAAGTAGGTTACGACTTTTGGGTAATACTCATATAAGCTGAGAGTGTGGGGAGGAGCTCCCTCTTTTCTTCCGGCTGGATCACAGGTAACATCGAGCAGCACAGAGCCTGGCCGGGCTCGGCCCAGGCTGCGGCCCCTGGCCGGGCCCGGCCTGGGCCCCCTGAGAGCGCAGTTCGGCTGTGTCTGCCCTCCGGGAACAGCAGCAGCAGCGGGGGAAGGGAAGAGAAGCTCCGGCGGCAGCCGCTTCTGTCACCGGGGCCGGGACTGAGGAGCGTTCCACCATCGCCTTCCCCCCCCAGGCATGGCCCCCGGGAACAGCAGCAGCAGCGGGGAAGGGGAGGAGAAGCCCTGAGAGCTGCAGAATGCTTCTTCCCCCCCCGCCGCCCCCCCCCTCAGGCCGAAAAGAACAGCGCGGCCTTCGGACTTTTTTAGTTCCCGCTGCAACGGGATCACGTGAGCAGCCCGACAAGCCTGACAAGTTTAACTCTTTCTCTGCTAGCAAATGGATTTCTTCTGAGCACCGGCTTTTCCCTGAACGAAAGACAGATACAGTAATTAGACCATAAGGAGACACAGCATGGAGCTAAAGTCAGTGGAAAGAGAGTGAAAAAGCTTTTAAGGTGCAGGAGGAGGAGTGGCTGAAAATTCTAGCTGGACTTCTCTGGAACATAGGGACTGAACTGGGTTGTTCCTTTAAACCATGGAAAAATGTGTAATTTGGGGAGGTGATTGTTTTATGTGTAGATTTTTGAGCAAAGGTATTGTGTGATGGACTGAGTAAAATTGATTTAATGAAAAAAAAACCCTTTGCCTTGGATGAGACACCTTTAAAAGGCGACACCCCAATGTTGCAGTGTATTTGAGTACAGAGCCCACGTGTTCAGTATTGAGAATACTGTAAGTGGGTAGGATTGAGTTCTTTGAAGTCCTTGTGGACAAAGTCTCTATTGAAACAGAGAGACTCCTTTCCTGAAGAATTGATGAAAGATTATCTTAAAATGGTAAACTGGCTAAGGTTGCAGGTTATGTCTTTTTATGTTGAGTGTAGAAAAGTGAAAACTTGGAGAGGGAGGGAAAGATGTTTTGAAAGTTCCATTTGTTTTTTTCCTTCCTATTTTCATCCTTTCAGTGTGTGTAAATAAACTATCTTTGTAATTTAAAGATGAGCCTGTTTCGCTTTATATTCTCCCAGTCAAATGAAATATAGAATGTGATGAAACCATCACAGAGGGTTAAAAAAAAAGTGGGGTTGGGGGGGGGTGGGGAGGTTGTTGTTTGATTGTTTGTTTGTTTGTTGTCGTTTGTTTGTTTTAATTTTATGGTGAAAAATTTAAATTTTATGGGTTTATGGGCCATTGTAAATGCACCTGAGCACAGCCGCTCAGCAGAGCACTCCTGGGAGACAGGCCAAGTTCCAAGCAGACACTCAAATGGACTCACTGCTTGGCTCTGGGGATTGCCTGGGCACTGCAGAGGAATTTCAGCTAGTCTGGCATGTATATCTTTGCAGAAATAACCTTCTAATAACCCATTCATTAGCAATGGGTTTCCTCAGGAAGAAAATAAAGTGCAGGAATCTTGTATTTGTTAATGATGAGATGCTGCATGAAGCTGGGGAGGACAGACGGACAGTTGTGAGATACCTGTATTTGGACTTGAAAAATCTGATTATATGGCTACCAGAAGACATATTGGGAAGCCAGATACTGATACAGTGGTTTTGTTAGCCTGTGTCTTGCAGGGCTTGAATTTCCTGTTTGGCATCAGCTTTGCCCCTGAGGAAGTGGTTAGATGTTCTTGCATTGCGGTCTCCATGTGGTCCTTCTAGAAAAAATTGTTTGCTAAGGCTCAGTGCTGCACAAACACTGGAGCGAGCTTGGGTTTGTTAGAGATGATCCTACCAAGAGAGCTGTGCTGCTAAGTTTACCCTGGAGGCAGCAGAAAAGCAGTTATCACACAGTGGTGATACCAGAGAGTTAATCAGGTATTTCAAAGGAAGAGATGCTCAAAGTCTTGTTTCCCTCTCTGTTCCTTTACATCAGCTCAGGTGTCCTGTTCCCTCTTCTCCATACCCTATAAGGGTAGGAGGGAAGGGATGCAAAGCTCTATGTCCTCCTCCCAGCTTTGCTTCCAGCCCTTATCTTTCTCTGCAACACACCATGTGGAGCTCAGTCAGACCCTTCGATGCTTCAGAGGGCAGAAGGTGGCGAAAGAATTGGTAAATCATTAGCCAAGATCATAGGTTGTTTTCAGTCATGTCCATGTCTTCCCGGTAGCTAGGCAACTAGCATTTGAATTAGCCCACAGACCACTAGCTGTCAGTGCCTCTTTAAGCCTTTTAAAGGATTAATTAACAGTGTCATGACTGGAACTCAATAAAAGCCACTGAGAAACATGTGTTGAGAAAAATCAGAGAAAAACACTTTGTAGTTCTTCTTGCATGATTTTCTGTTCATAATACCATGATATTTGAATAAAACTAAACATCTTTTATAATTCAAATGGAAAATAAAAAACAACAAAAAACCCAGTTGAAATAATGTCTTCAAAAAAGGAATTAAATTATCTTAATTTAGCTTAATTTAGCTTAAGACCTGAGCTGCAAGATTATACTCCCTGATGTCTCACATGTGCTCTACCAAGCAAGCTGCATTGATAACCCTGATAACCCAAATTCATATACTGAAAATTAAAATGCCTTTTTCATTTTGCAAAGAATGTGACAGGACTAATTATTTTAATGCATCTGGATGACCTGTTTCAAATGCCTCTTTAATCAGCTTAATTTAGCATACTTTACATTTGTATTTTATATTCAGCCTCACTTGTATTGCCACATTACACTTTGAATGATAGAATTCTGTACTAAAGGCTCCAGAGCTTTGATAATGTGAGGGCCATAGACCACAATGGGATTAATGAGAGGTTCGAAGGTAAAAGGACATAAGAGCATTAGCAGGAATCAGAAAGTCTTCCATAACGTCAGTGAGTGTTTTGTGATATTCTTCTTGGCTCCTTCCTCCCCTTCCTCTTTTAATGTCAAGTCGTATAGGTACACAATGAGACAAGAAATGATTTCTTGAGGTCACTCACTTGGCTCCTCACATTTATTTATGAAGTTGTAGCCAGAGACTTCCAACTTTTAAAATCAATTTTACCAATAGAGTTGGGAAATATCAGGTAAAACAAACAAAAATACAACCGTAAACAAAACAAACAAACAAAAATAAATCCACTGGAAGTTCCTCTGGAAAATATATTTTTAATTTTGGAAACCCTACTATTGCATGAAATACACTAGTAATTTGCAGGGACATTTTCCATCCTTTTCCAACCTTAAGGGAGGACTGTCCCAACTGTTTGGTTTTTTGCCAGCAGATTAAAATACCAATTAAACACATTTTCTTGTCTTCAGTCCATGAGAGTTTAATGCCAAGGGAAGGTAAGAAAGAAAAATTAAGCTGCTTTTTGTTTTGCTCGGGTGACAAGTTTCACATCAAGAATCAGCAAAGGTGCTATTTCCCAGGACAGCAATTTTCAGCTGATGTAGGTGAAATGATGCAGGTGGTGCCACCTGGCTGCCCTTTGGCACAGATGCCATGGATCATCACATGGATCAGGCCATATGATATCCCCTTGTTTCAGATTGTGCCTGTACATAGATAGTCTTCCTATGTTGACAGTTTTCCAGAAAGAAGGAAGATGAAGGGAAAAGCAACAAGATTTTGTATGGACTGGAAAAAGTAGATGTAAAACTGTAGGGCTGGATCATCCCATGAGCACTGCATTATGCCTCAGGGACCAGGCTTGAATCCCTCAGGGAGAGTAAATGGCAAAAGCATGCAGGTATGTAGTTGCTGCTCCTCTTCCTTCCAGTGCCCAACAGACACTGATCAAAAGATGGAGATGAGAAAGGATGGCATGTAAATTCTTGGCATAACTTCTGGGGGGAGCTATTTTCTCGGTTTCTGTGACCCATTCATCCTTTTGCAAGAGACTTAAATATTGAACCTAGGCTAAAGCCAGTTCTTCTGCTGGGGTCAGTGCAGTCAGCAGCTGCTCATCTCAAGTGCATGATAAACACTAATCACTGTAGCTGAGGTTATACTATTACCAATTCCCTAAGAACTGATCAGTTGTTAAACAGTGTTAGAGCTCATTAAAGAAATGTAGAAAGGAGTATTTTTTGTGTAACCACCAGAAAAACCAACCTCTGTTTTTCTGCAGCCTGATGAGTGGCCAAAGAGGGCATGTGCCCCTGTGCCCTCCTGGGCTCCAGCTGGAGGGAGCAGTCAGCCACACTCACAGGACTGTCCACAGCTCAGATCTCAGGGGATGGAACATTTTCTCTCCCAATCCTGACACATTTTATCTAACTTTAGTGAGAATTATGAGTGATATAATAAAGAAAAAAAAAGAAAATCCCAGCAGTGAGTACTGGAAAGAGATGAACTGCCTTGAGGATTTTGGTCATGACATTGAAATTCCAATCTGTAATACATGTCTTTTTTTTTTTTTTTTTTTTTTTTTTTTTTTTTTTTTTTAATTTTGGTTATAAAATCTGTGATGTAATCACAGACTTCTAGGAATGATGTTTTGAAGTTATCTAAGCCCTTTAGCCTTGAACACAATTGCATAATGCTGTTTATCTTGTTCATTTATGTTCAACTTCTATTGATTTCAAAGGTCCGTATTAGTTAAGGTCTTTGCCTGGAGCTGCATATTTCTCCACAGGTTCAGAAAGAGGTACATTATTACTCATAGGGTCAACAAAAGAACAATCCAAGCATCTATTAACAGACAGTTTGTGGTTTTCTCCTTCTGCACAGCATTTCACAGCTCTGTGACAAAGCCTGTGTGTGAGAGAGCGAGAAGAAAAATGGAGAAGTCCAGGAATATATTTGCTGATGTCATAGATAAGGCAGAAGCAGCTGCCAGCTCAATGCAACGTGATGAACTGCTCTTTTCTTACAAGGGAATTCTCTACCCTACCACTTTGTGCAGTCTTGAAGCATTCAAAGCCTTGGAGTCCTTTGAAGCCAGAAGTGATGATGTAATTTTGGCAGGATACCCTAAATCCGGTGAATATATTTTAATTTAATTTTTTTTTCATAAATATGGTTCTGTAATAGCAAGTAACAAGGTTTGTACTAAATATATGCAATATATATGACACATAATATTATATATGATGCTATATTATAGCATTTAGAATGTTCACAAAATTCTGTAAAAGTGATTTCGTTTTCAAACAGCAGAACAAACTAATAATGAATATTTTATATGGTAAAGTTTTCAAAAGACTGAGAAAAACAACCTGATTTTCTTTTCTATGGCATATAAAGCTCTTTGTTATCTTTGCTTTTCATAGTGAAGTTAAATGCACAAATTGGAGAGAATCAAAGGTTTTTACACCAGAGGTAACTAGATCTCTTGGTATTACACAATCTGCTCTCACATTTGTGTTTGTAAAGTTCAGAGCTTTATGTTTTTAGACAGAATGGAGCTTTTGGTACCTTCAAATGCTGAATATTCTTCATTTTATTTCCCACATGTATCAGGAAATAGCTATCAAAAATATTTTTGTAGTTCTTCAGGTGATTTCACTGTTCTTTAATAATTGGAAATCAAGAGGAGATCTTTGCTCAGTGTCTTGGTTTGGAAAGACAGGTATCTACCAGGGAAAGTTGAAGCTCCCCTTGGAATGGGGAATGTAAACCCCCTCCCTCCAAATTATTCTATTTTTAAAATTAGGGGCTTTCAGACAAAGACATGGAATAGGAATAACAGCTCCTTACTAGGAATATTAAAAAATACAAATGTAGTAGTACAAAAAACCAAGCAAGCACACAAACAAACATCCTAGAAACCCTGACAGAGTCAGAGCTACAACCTGACACCTTCTTGGTCAGGATGTTGGAAGCAGTCCAAAAGTAAGTCCTCCTGGAGTGGCAGATGTGGTTCTGTTGAAGCAGAGATGATCCTGAGAGTAAAGGGTCCAGTGATGGTGGGAAGGGTCCAGTCTTCCTCCAGGAATCCAGTGGAACCAGATACCTTGTGTTCCTGCATCTCAATTTTATCTAGTTAGAAATGGTTGGCTCCCCCCACTGGGTGGAGCATCTCACAATGGGATGATGGAATGTGCCATGTCAATGGTGAGCCTTAATGGCCCATTAGCAGAAAATGTCCCCCTGGAGGGAGGACAGGAGGTGAAAGAGATAAGAAACACTGCCCCACCTGGTTTTAACAGCTGCCCCATTATCAGAAGGCATCTGCCTCCCTCCCACCAGAGTTACAAGAGATAAGGAAAAACATCTCCCCAACTGCTTCCAACAGGTGAAATAGAATACACATTTTTGGTTCCATAACCCAAGACATTAGGGTTGCATTTTTACCCTACATATTTGCACCTTCTGCCTGAAAGCACTTGTCCACATGAAAACCAGAGGTTTGGATTAGATGTGCCTCACATACACTTTCATCTAGCTGTTTCTCTCTTCCAGCAAGGGTTCCCACTGCTTTACAGTCGATAGCCACAGCTGACAGGATTTTGAATTTTTTTCTTTGTTATTGTAATTTGCTTTTGAAGAAATGTTATGCACATGAATGCAGTTATTCAGACTGCAGTGAGATAGGTGTAGGCACCCAGTGTCCAGAAGTCAGGAAATGATAAATTAGAGATGAGAGACCTAAGAAGGCTCTTTGATATTTTTTGAATCAAAAGATAATAACTGTGTATAGGAAATGTCACTGCAAAGAGCTTTTCCTGTTCTTAAAGAAAAGGAGTTTCCTGTGATCCACCTTTCAATAGTGTGATCCACCTTTCTTCCTAAGATAATCCAGCACAGCAGAAAACACTTAATACCTTGGGAATTAAAGTACATGTTTACCACACCAGTCTCCCTTATATTTGTCACAATCAAATGTATTACATGAATGCAGGCTTTCCTAGTTGAATTTTTGTGGTTCTGCTCCCTTATTAGTTAGTTTACCATTTATAAGTGAATTGGTGGTGTACTGAACTGTTCAAGTTGGAGAAATATGTCCTTATGAGGAGCAAAGGTAGGACACTGGTAGGTGACTGACCAGGTAGTCAGCTGTGATTGTATCACCTGAGAGGAGGCCAAGAAACCCACCAGGTAGTACTACCACCTCTTGACCTCCCTGGTCAATCCATTTCTGTTCATTCTCAAAGTCTTACAAGCAATTCTGTATTTTTCTTCTTTCAGGCACAAACTGGCTAAGTCAAATCTTAAATGACCTGATAGCCATATCTCAAAAGAAAACACTGAGTAGGGACAGCAGTGTGAATGCTGAAGAATTCCCCTACCTTGAAGTGGGAGATACTGAGAAGTATGAGGTGGGAACAGAATATGTATGGAAATGATCAAAATTATGTGCCTCAAATACTGAATATATGATGAATGAACCATTGCATTGTTTGTGAAGAGCTTGACCACTTCTCTTTATGTGGCATCTGCTCAGGATTAATCTCATCTGGACTGTCAAATACTGGGGGATAAATGAACACTTCAGTGGGAGTGAGAGGAGCACATACCCATGAGATACATAAGAACTTCACAGGTTCAACATATCAACTTTTGTATTTAGAAGTGCTTCATGAAGTATCAAATAATGAAATATAAGCTTTTGTCTCTTTTAGTAGGTCTTCCTCCTCATCCCCTCTCTCAGCATCCTTGAGATGCTTCAGCTTTCCCATGTAGGTAATCTGTACCCTACCTCTAGATTGGATCCCTTGTCTAACAGAACAGGAGAGAATTATCACTGAAGAGAACTATCACTGAAGAGAACTATCCTCCTAACAATGGATAGTCTTTTTCCAGTTGTTCATGGGCTTTTTAAAGATTCAGAGCCTCTCAGAGCAGCCCAGTAATCTCCAAGGGCAACACTCACAAATAGAACTAACTGCTGATAAGTTAATCAAGGCAATATTTTAGGATAGATTAATGAATACTTGTACTAACTGAACTGTCCACTTTCCTCTTTCCAATTCTTAAAGCGAATGACCAAATTACCTTCCCCAAGATTTATTGTTACTCATCTCCGTCCTGAAAATCTTCCCAAGTCTATCTTCAAAAACAAAGTCAAGGTGAGTGTTGATTTTAATGTACTAAAAGCAAACACTTCAATAGATTTTTTTTTTAAAGCCAAAGTATTCCTTTTCTGGCAATTTTCAGAATCACTCTTATACTTAAGTGTTTTGCCTGGCCATTTCTACATGATTGTTTAAGGACTGCCATTGGTCTCACTCAAGCCCAGTTTGCCCTTATTGGCACCTTTATGAAGATTTCAACAAGAGAGTTGCAGGGCTTGAACAAATCCTCCAGAGGCAAAATATATTTTGACATGATTATCTGTGGGAGGAATTTGATGGCATTGTTGCACGTGAGGGCTTCCATGTGTCAAATTTCAGGGAGAATTTCTATTTTTGTGAATTTTCCCTGCTACTTAAATGATGAACTGTGCTTGTATTGAGCAAAACACACTTAGATTCTGCATAAATAATTTGGCTAATCTGTATCAGTAATAATTATAGGCAACCATCTTCTCAAGGTACCAAAGCAAAGTTAAATGCTGCACCTTCTGAATTGGGAATGAAATTGCTACTTCTGCAAAAAATAGCATACAAGGTATTAGAAATCCCCAAGTGCAGTAATAAGGTTTATTTTTATTATTTCTTTTTAATGCAATGGTCCGGTATGTCTTTAAATAAAAAAAAAGTAATTTTTTTTTATTTAATTTTTTTTTTTAGATATTGTTGCTGGTTCGTAGTCCAAAAGATGTAGCTACATCTTTTTCTTACCATTTTCACAATGGCCTGGCTTGGCTTCCCTCCTATAAGACCTGGGATGATTTCTTCACAGATTTCATGGCAAAGAAAAGTACAGTATATTTTTCTGTCTCTGTCAATTATTCAATGATTTTTCTTTGCCTAGAAACCCTTGAACTTTGGTAAATCAGCTTCACTAGGAATTTTTGGTTACAGTACAAAAGCAGAGATGAAAGACAGAGAATTAGAAATCTGAACTGAAGTTTAGCATGCTTGTCTTACTGCTTGAGGATAAATATTTGTCAAGACTGCACTTCTACAGACTAACTTCTAGAAAGTTCTGTTTTCCCTGGAAGAAGCAGTTCATCCTTATCTCGATCTTGGGTCCCATTTACTCCTCCTCTCCTATGTCCATCATCTTGTGTCCATGGAGATACATCATCACCTCCATGCAAATTGGATGAAAGGAATTATTTGGACAAAGTGTAGTGCCTTAAAAAGTGGTTTAATTCTAATGCATTAAAGAAGAGGAAAAGCACTAGTTTAATGTTATGAGTTTGGTGTAGCACATGGCCAGCAGAAGTGAGGGTTCCACAAGGTTTTAGACTGGATTAAGGGAGTCTTACAAGGTGGACTGCAAGATGACAGCTTTTGGATGGATTCTCAGCTGTCTTGAAATATTAACACGTTTTATATTTCTGACTTACAAATGGTCTCCTGAGCCAGCAGCAAGACCTGTAATTCCCACAGAAGGATGTAAACTCTGCCATGGACACGATTAATAAAGGCCTTCCGAGACAACAAGTAAAACTGGTATAATCTTAATTTACGCTTCATTTTAGGATTCTTTTGTTTTGTTTAGTGGCCTGGGGATGCTACTTGGATTACCTTTCTGAATGGAACAAATATGCTGATCAAGAAAATATTATGTCAATAACTTATGAAGAGGTAAAAGAGGTAAGGTTATCAATAGTTACAAATACTTGATACTTCAAGGGACATTTTTTCCTGGACCAATCCACCATTACATGCATACAGGGTCTCCAAATGTGTGAGGCAGATTCTTGTTTTAAGGGAAGAGAAGGTGAAATTCAAACTTAAAAACCTTCTTCAAATTTTGCTTGTGAAAATGATTCTCATTTTTTATTTCTCTGTGATATAAGCCTAAATAATTGTCAATCAAAATCTCCAGGAATTTTTTTTGGGAAGAAACTTTTATGTTTTCAGCAGTGTAGATTTTGCTGGCCTGTATATCCTATATAATATTTTGTAATCTACAGGAAGGCAGCTCATATCTCTTCCAAAAT